>CAMAPE010000048.1:9287500-14657500 GCA_945859875.1 Cuscuta europaea
CACCCACGGGTTCTACAAACTTGAGCTTCATACCTTTGCTAGGTTCTCGGTTGTCTTTGAAGAGAGATGTCCATGGGGACTTCCAAACATTTGTCTTGGGTTCACCACTATCATGAGATGATTCCCCAATTTCAATAGGGAATTTAGTAGCAACAGGTTCTTTAGCAATACTAGGAGTGAGGGAAGCATCCCCGCCCTTATCAACAATAGTGTCATCATGAGGCAAAGTAGGCTGATTTACCTCAATGTCTTCCACGGTAATGTCTTGTGCAATGTTGTCAATTTGAGGGATATCTTCCCTCTCAATTGACTCCTCCATTTGAGTAACAACACCTCCATTTTGTTCTTTGTTAGTCCCGGCTTTAGAAGAAGGAGGAGTAGAAGTCCCCTTATTTTCCTCCACATTGTTAGCCACGGTTTCATCCACCTTTGAAGTAGAAGTAGGCTGTAATGTTGCGGCATCCACCACCTTTGAAGTAGAAGTAGGCTGTAATGCCGCGGCATCCCCCTTCCCCTTATGAAGTCCAGGTGTTACCTCCTCTTCAGCTACGGTTACAACCTCCTTTGGAGGAGCATAAGATGATTTACCCCCATCTCCTCCCTTTGCTTTCAAAGGTTGGAGTCGTATGGATGACTTCTTCTCCGGTGGCGTTCCCTTAAGCTTCGAACTCCGGTTATTCACTTTCCCCATTGAGGAGGACAATGAATAGTAACCTGTTTAAGCATCTAGCCTCGGATGCAAGTAGAAGGTGTCTAGAGGTTCACCTAAGAGAGGTGACCTCCAAACATTGGAGCTCTTTAAGCGTTTCAGACTTTTTGAGCTCGGAATCCGTACTAATGGCGAAGATGATGAATAGTACTTACTTGTACGGACGTTATGGATCAAGAAACAAACTTGAAAAGTTTAATCCCCTGACCAAGGAGAACCTCAATCCATGCTCAGAACAAAATTTGATCGAGTAGATTTGAAGGAATTTGCGTTGACCTTAATTCGTGAACAGTGTTGTGCGAACAGATTTTTGGTGCGGATGAAGTGAAGGAGCTCGAATATCCCAGATATTACCCAACCCAGAGGTAGAAGAGGTAATATGGAGGATGTCTTAGCTCCGGTTGGTGGTGTATGGCGGTGGAGGGTGGCGGAAGATGGTGGTTTGCGCAGGTTTGCGTGAAAGAGTCGGATGACCGTTGGAACGGAAATCCTAGAGAGAGTAGCTCTCAACTTTCACAGGCCAGGCGCTGGTTTCAAAATAGGCTCTGGTTTCAAAATATCAAGGGATGATTGCCTAATTACTAAAATACACTGTATTTACGCTAAAAGTGCTCTATTTACGCTGAAAACGCTAAAACATAGAGATAAGGCTAAGTATTTGTGACACTCATATCTTGCTGTGTGTTCTTCCGTATTCAGCGTATTATATGTCGTTGGAAAGATAATTTGGAGCTTTAAAGCTATTGTTCCAACTTCATTTACAATGCATTAATTAAAAGTTACAGATTAACCATAAATTCACAAATGTTTCTGATTTCACTCCGAACTCGTGTAGAATTTGATGCGCTCATATCTTGCTCTATTTTGTTGAATTGAAAGCGTTTAATATATCCTTGGAAAGATCTTACCGAGTTCTGAAATTTGTCTTCAGGCGCTGGTTTCCAAATATCAAGGGACGATTGCCTATTTACTAAAATACACTGTATTTACGCGAAAAGTGCTCTATTTACGCTGAAAACGCTAAATCATAGAGATAAGGCTAAGTATTTGGGACACTCATATCTTGCTGTGTGATCATCTTGTTTGAGCGTATTATATGTCGTTGGAAAGATAATTTGGAGCTATAGAGCTATTGTCCCAACTTCATTTCCAATGCATTAATTAAAAGTTACAGATTAACCATAAATTCACAAATGTTTCTGATTTCACTCCAAACTCGTGTAGAATTTGATGCGATCATATCTTACTCTATTGTGTTGGATTGAAAGCGTTTAATATCTCGTTGGAAAGATAATATCCAGTTCTAAAACTTTTCTTCAGGCGCTGGTATCAAAATATCAAGGGATGATTGCCTAATTACTAAAATACACTGTATTTAGGCTAAAAGTGCTCTATTTACGCTGAAAACACTAAATCATAGAGACAAGGCTAAGTATTTGTGACACTCATATCCTGCTGTGTGTTCTTCCGTATTCAGCGTATTATATGTCGTTGGAAAGATAATTTGGAGCTCTAAAGCTATTGTTCCAACTTCATTTACAATGCATTAATTAAAAGTTACAGATTAACCATAAATAAACAAATGTTTCTGATTTCACTCCGAACTCGTGTAGAGTTTGATGCGATCATATCCTGCTCTATTTTGTTGCATTCAAAGCGTTTAATATCTTGTTGGAAAGATCTTACCGAGTTCTAAAACTTGTCTTCAGGCGCTGGTTTCAAAATATCAAGGGATGATTGCCTAATTACTAAAATACACTTTATTTACGCTAAAAGTGCTCTATTTACGCTGAAAACGCTAAATCATAGAGTTAAGGCCAAGTATTTGTGACACTCATATCTTGCTGTGCGTTCTTTCGTTTTGAGCGTATTATATGTCATTGTAGAGATAGTTGGAGCTCTAAAGCTATTGTTCCAACTTCATTTACAATGCATTAATTAAAAGTTACAGATTAACCATAAATTCACAAAATGTTTCTGATTTCACTCCGAACTCGTGTAGAATTTTATGCGATCATATCTTGCTCTATTTTGTTGCATTGAAAGCGTTTAATATCTCGTTGGAAAGATCTTACCGAGTTCTAAAACTTGTCTTCAGGAGCTGGTTTCAAAATATCAAGGGATGATTTCCTAATTACTAAAATACGCTGTATTTACGCTAAAAGTGCTCTATTTACGCTGAAAACGCTAAATCATAGAGATAAGGCTAAGTATTTGTGACACTCATATCTTGTTGTGTGTTCTTCCGTTTTGAGCGTATTATATGTTGTTGGAAAGATAATTTGGAGATCTAAAGTTATTGTTCCAACTTCATTTACAATGCATTAATTAAGAGTTACAGATTAACCATAAATTCACAAATGTTTCTGATTTCACTCCGTACTCGTGTAGAATTTGATGCGATCATATCTTGCTCTATTTTGTTGCATTGAAAGCGTTTAATATCTCCTAGGAAAGATCTTACCGAGTTCTAAAACTTGTCTTCAGGCGCTGGTTTCAAAATATCAAGGGATGATTGCCTATATTCTAAAATACACTGTATTTACGCTAAAAGTGCTCTATTTACGCTGAAAACGTTAAATCATAGAGATAAGGCTATGTATTTGTGACACTCATATCTTGCTGTGTGTTCTTCCGTTTTCAGCGTATTATATGTCGTTGGAAAGATAATTTGGAGCTCTAAAGCTATTATTCCAACTTCATTTACAATGCATTATATAAAAGTTACAGATTAACCATAAATTCACAAATGTTTCTGATTTCACTCCGAACTCGTGTAGAATTTGAAGCGATCATATCCTGCTCTGTTTTGTTGCATTGAAAGCGTTTAATTTCTCGTTGGAATGATCTTACCGAGTTCTAAAACTTGTCTTCAGGCGTTGGTTTTAAAATATCAAGGGATGATTGCCTAATTACTAAAATACACTGTATTTACGCTAAAAGTGCTCTATTTACACTGAAAACGCTAAATCATAGATATAAGGCTAAGTATTTGTGACACTCATATCTTGGTGTGTGTTCTTCCGTTTTGAGCATATTATATGTCGTTGGAAAGATAGTTGGATCTCTAAAGCTATTGTTCCAACTTCATTTACAATGCATTAATTAAAAGTTACAGATTAACCATAAATTCACAAATGTTTCTGATTTCACTCCGAACTCGTGTAGAATTTGATGTGATCATATCTTGCTCTATTTTGTTGCATTGAAAGCGTTTAATATCTCCTTGGAAAGATATTACCGAGTTCTAAAACTTGTCTTCAGGCGCGAGTTTCAAAATATCAAGGGAGAATTGCCTAATTACTAAAATACACTGTATTTACGCTAAAAGTGCTCTATTTACGCTGAAAACGCTAAATCATAGAGATAAGGCTAAGTATTTGTGACACTCATATCTTGCTGTGTGTCCTTCCGTTTTGAGCGTATTATATGTCGTTGGAAATATAATTTGGAGCTCTAAAGCTATTGTTCCAACTTAATTTACAATGCATTAATTAAAAGTTACAGATTAACCATACATTCACTTATGTTTCTGATTTCACTGCGAACTCGTGTAGAATTTGATGCGATCATATCTTGCTCTATTTTGTTGCATTGAAAGCGTTTAATATCTCGTTGGAAAGATCTTACCGATTTCTAAAACTTGGCTTCAGGCGATGGTTTCAAAATATCAAGTTATGATTGCCTAATTACTAAAATACACTGTATTTACGCTAAAAGTGCTCTATTTACGCTGAAAAAGCTAAATCATAGAGATAAGGCTAAGTATTTGTGAGACTCTTTTTTTTGCGCCTGATCGGTCTCTGTGTGGAGAGGTAAATGTCGGGTAACATTTACCAGATTTAATAAAATATAGTTGAGATTACAATTGAGTTAAATGACGAAGTGAATGCATAAGAAAGTAAAAACTAAGGGTTGAGAGTTGCTAGGCCCTAGACATGGTCCAAATAATTTGAGGGTACGAAAAGGTCCAAACGGGGGAATATTTGTTGTAACCGAACATAATACTCCAAAATGATTGTCGGTTCCAAGACTAGGGTTCGAGCACCTTCCTTTTGCGTTGAGAGAAACCCAGGCAGCGATGAAGTCTTCGATTTTGCCGAGAGAGCCTTTTCGTGTTCTCCCAGGACGCCGGCGTCGACTTCTTGTTGATGCTGGTGTTCCAATTACAAGGTTCATCATCTGTTGTCTCTAAAGTAGGTACGGCCATCTTTATCATCAATATAGGCTGTTCTTGCTTTCAATGGAAGTGTATTCTCTGTGAAGGTGCGTGTGCAGGTGGATCGGGTCCCAGTTTGAGATAGATGATGTGCGACAAAGTTCGTTTCTCTGGGACGGAATTTGATGTTGAGAGACCTGGACAGTCTAAGATTGTTGATGGTGTTCACCAAACCGGAAAGATATCCAGGTACTTTTTTGAGCCCTAGTATCATCTTCAGTCCAATTTCAGAATCCATAAATATGTGGAACGAATGATACCCTTTGTTGTTTGTGAGTTGGATGGATGTTTTCAAGTGATGGAGTATATGGCCCGGGAAACCCCGACCCACAGACTCCTACTACACCAATAAAGGCCCAACCGGCCCAGGAAGCTCAACAGGCCCAAATCACAGCGCCCAGAGTACCAAGCAGCCCGCAATACGCACCAGGGGTGCCTTCGGCCCCCTGGCCGAAGGCTCTAAACTCTCACAGAACGGGTTTCTCAAGCAAACTAAGAAACTGGGGGAAAAACGGCAGAAAACAGTAGCCCTCGGCACCTGGAGCCCTCGGCACTCAGGGGTCCTCGGCACTAAGAGCCCTCGGCTAGTCCTCTGCAGCCGAGGGCACCTCTCCCGACATGATATCCGCATCACATGCGTACAGATCACCGTACCCTGTACAAACGTCCCATCCAACAGCCGCATTAAATGCGGCCACATGCGGCTGCCAGCGCCAACCAGTTGAGGTGACCTCTCGGCCAATGGGCGCTTGACGCGTGTCCCTATCCGGCATTTATTGCTACTATAAATAGCACCCCATTTCCCCATTTGTAACCACGCTGAAAACGCTCCACACTTTGCAATACACTTTCTCTCTCTATATTTACTTGATCTGACTTCTCTCTTATTACTCCCCGTAATAACCCCTCGGATAAGCTACCCCCCGGGTACACTATCCATCATTTGGTGCTCTCGTTGAGAGGTCGAACAATCAAGTAAGAAACCCTCCCCCTTCGCCAAACACTAGCCCTCTACCAAAATGGTGAGAACAACACGTGCCAACTCCAAAAACGTAGAAGACAAGAACCTGGCCCTCGGCGACGTCAACACCCCCGAAGCCTCTCACAGGGATCCCGAGGGCGGTGTTATCGCTGGGCTGGAACAGGCGGCTGTCGACCTACGCCTTCAGATCCAGCAGAATGCCCCCGATGCCCGCCTCGGCATCGAGGCCAAGAAGAAAAACCGGAGCGATGACCAAGTCAGCCCTCCGGTCCTCACCATCGACGTTCATTCGGCGCTCTCCACCTTCATCCAGACGCTCACTCAGAACCCAGGTGCCTTCGGCACCCTGACTCCGGCTCAACCCCAGGTTGGGGAGAACATCATACTTCCCCCTCTGCCACACCCCTTCGGAAATCCCATCCCTCGGGTTAGGAATGACGAAGGGGTGGTGGCCCAAGATACGGCCTCCCAGGAAGTTCAGTCCCGGGACCGCCACAATGACAACAGAGAGAGGCCCTGCACTTCCTCCCTCAACCGACTCGGAGGGGGGCAAGACCGCCGAGGGGTCCAAGACCGCCTCGGAGGAAAGGCACTCCAAAGGCCCCAGGAAAGCGGAGGGTCTGTCTCGAGGGCAGACGAGGAGCGTCCCCCTCGGGACAAAGGCAAGGCAGCCCTTTATGCCGACGATGCCCGCCACCAAATCAACCAGGCCCACTCGGCCCGGGTTCGTTCGCAGGGGGCGGAGACCCTCCCGAAGGACCCCCGGGATGAAATTATTGCGGCCCTCCAACGCCGGCTGGATGAAATGGAGGCCAACAAAGCTCACGCCACCACCTCCACCCCTCATTCAGACCTCAAATATGAGGCCATGATGGCCAAAATGGAGGAATTACAGAAGAAGGTAGTCGAGGGCTCCGAGGAACCCATCATCTAGCTCCGGACCCGGACGCCATTTACCCCAAGGGTATTGGCGGCCCGGATCCCGGAAAAATACCGAGGGCAGCACATACAGCCCTACAACGGGAAGACGGACCCCTAGGAGCATTACAGCAAATATCAAAACAGCATGATGATGGTAGGGGCGTCGGACGAATATTTGTGTCGTTGGTTCCTCTCCACCTTAGAGGGGCCGGCATATGAATGGTTCAACCGGTTGCCCGAAGGCTGCATTGATTCGTGGCAAGAACTCGCCCAGCTATTCTTGACGCAATTTGCCGGGCGACGTCGCACAAGGAAGCACTTCTCCCACCTCCTAACCATACGCCAGAAGAGGGATGAGACCCTTCGGGACTTCCTGGAGCGCTGGAGGACGGAAGCCGACAAAGTCGATGGTGCTGATGACGGGACCCTCCTAGCCCTCCTACAAACCGTCCTCCGCACTGGCAACTTTTCAAGGAGCCTCATCATTGAACCCCCCCCCCCCCCCGCGACTACATAAGGGCCCTGCAGCGGGGGGACCGATACGCTGAGGCCGAGGAGGTGGAGAAATACCACCAGCATCCAGATCAGCAACCCCCGAGGGCTGACAACAAGAATAACCGGGAGCCGGGGGCTCCTCCAAATCACCCCAAGTCTTCAGGACCCTCTGATGACCGCCCTCGGCAAGGCCAAGCCAAGCCCGGGGGAGGTTATAAGAGCAGCCCTAAGACTTGGGCACAGCCCATTCTCCTGGACCGCCCCCGGACACCATTGACGCGTCAGCATCATTCTTGATTTTTCCGAGGAGAGGGGCCTCGTTGAGCGCGATTCTCGCGCGCCCCCGGAGGTACAGGCTATCAACCCTCAGTTCCCCTACTGTCGTTTCCATCGGCATCAGGGGCACAGAACCGATGACTGCCATCGGCTAAAGACGGCCATCGAGAGATTGATACAAGCGGGCCATCTGTCCCAGTTTATCCAGAGCCCTCGGCAGGAGGGACCTTCTCATCAGGGACCTCCCCGAGGGCACCACACGAAGGTGAATGCTTGGGTGAACCCGAACACCATCCCCCTCGGCAAGAAGAGGGAGATCGGAAACTTGGAGGAGGAAGAGGAGGAGTACCCCCACTACCAGGAGAAGAAACGCCACATCCTCATGATCACCGGTGGCAATACAGGGGGCGATTCCACCAGCCAGCGGAAAAAGTGGGCTCAATCGCTTTACGTGGGGGAAGTCACTCATATGCCCCCGGTAAAGCGGTTGAGGGAGGAACCCATCACCTTCACCAACGCAGATCTCCCTCCTACTTCTTCTCCTCACAGGGATGCCTTGGTGATTCGGACAGAAATAAACGACACCATCATTCACCGAACTTACATTGACACGGGCAGCTCCGTCAATGTAATGTACCTCAGCACCTTCAGAGAGCTGCATCTGGAGAGGGGGTCCCTTCGGCCCATTAAGACCCCTCTTGCCGGCTTCACCGGCGATATTATTGATTCCGAGGGGGTAATAACCCTCCCGGTAATCTTCGGCGACGGGCTCCATAGAGCCCAGCTCGAAGTGGAGTTCGTCGTCATCAACATCGACTGCGCCCACAACATCATCCTCGGCCGGCCAGCCCTCGAGGACCTCGAGGCCATCATCTCCATGAGGCACCTCTGCCTCAAGTTCCCCGCCGAGGGGGGCATTGGCTACTCTCGGGGGAATCAGAAAATTGCCCACGCTTGCTATCTTCAAGTCACGAAGAGGGTAAATAAGACAGAATTCCGTGTTGACACCATCACCGGAACCATCGACGAAGAAGAAAAAAGATCGAGGGCTGAGCCAGCCGAGGACATAGAAGACTTTGCGCTCGATCCGGCCAAGCCGAAGAGAGTCGTGAAGATTGGAGCCCAGCTCCTGAAGATCTGAAGACCGGTATCACCGACGCCCTCCGCGCCTACTCCACTGTCTTTGCATGGGGGCCGGAGGACATGCCGGGAATAAGCCGAAGGGTCATCACCCACCGCCTCTCGGTAGACCCCTCGGCAAAAGCAGTACAGCAACGAAGAAGACCCCTCTCCGCCGAAAGGAGGGAATTTGTGAAGAAGGAGGTCGCCATGCTCCTCTCTATTAAGCACATCAAGGAGGTGGAATACCCCTCATGGCTGGCAAACGTAGTCCTCGCACAGAAGCCTCCTACCTTCCGCATGTGCGTGGACTACACGGATCTCAACAAGGCATGCCCTATGGACCCTTTTCCTTTGCCCAATATCGATCAACTTGTAGATGAAACCGCGGGGTGTGAGATCATGTCGTTCCTCGAAGCATTCCGCGGGTATCATCAGATCTTCATGCATGAGGAAGACGCCGAAAAGACAGCCTTCATGACTCCCGAGGGCATCTTCTGCTACCTAGTGATGGCCTTCGGCCTAAAGAACTCAGGGGCCACTTACACCCGGATGGTGGCCCGAGTCTTTCAAGCCGTCCTAGGGTGCACCATGGAGGCCTATGTTGACGACATGATCGTCAAAAGCAAGCAATCTTCCAGCCATGCCGACGACCTCTGGGAAATCTTCGCCATCATGCAGAAGTTCAACCTTCGGCTAAACCCGAAGAAGTGCACCTTCGGCGTCCAAGGGGGCAAATTCTTAGCTACATGGTGAGCCGAAGGGGCATTGAGGCCAATCCCGAGAAGATCCAGGCCATCATCAACATGGAGCCCCCACGCAATGTGAAGGAAGTTCAACGGTTGATGGGCCGCCTGGCGGCCCTCAACCGCTTTCTATCTAAATCAGCGGAGAAGTCTCTACCCTTCTTCCAGATCATGAGGAAGACGGCTGGCTTTCAATGGACTCCAGAATGCCAGGGGGCTTTCGACGAACTCAAACGATATCTATCTTCACCTCCTATGTTATCCAAACCAAAGGTAGGGGAGACCCTCTATCTCTACCTTGGGGTCAGCCCGGCAGCCATCAGCTCCGTGCTCATCTGAGAGGAAGACGGCATCCAACATGCCATCTTCTATGTAAGCAAGACCCTAAGGGAGGCCGAGCTCAGGTACTCCCCTGTGGAAAAAACGGTGTTAGCCATCGTTTGGACCGTCAAGAAGTTGGGCCACTACTTTCAAGCTCACCCGGTTCAGGTCCTCACTCATCAACCCCTCGGCGCCCTCATGAGGAGCCCCACCAGCTCCTCTCGCATGGTGAAATGGGCTATCTTCCTAAGCCAGTACAACATTGACATCCGTCCGAGGCCTGCCATCAAGGGCCAAGCCCTGGCGGACTTTGTGACGGAGTGTACCGCAAGGGCAGACACGGACGGGGAGCCCTCGGCTACCTCGGACGACTGGTGGACCCTCTACACCGACGGCTCCTCCGCGACCAGAGCATGCGGGGGAGGGGTAGTCCTCGTTACTCCCGAAGGCTTCAAAGCCTACTATGCAATCCGCTTCTCCTTCAAAGTCTCCAACAACGAGGCCGAGTATGAGGCCCTCCTATGTGGCCTTCGGCTGGTTGCCAACATGAGGGCTCGGCAGATCCATATCAAATGCGACTCCAAGTTGGTCATTGGCCAAATCTCCGAGGAGTATGAGGCCAAGGAGGGAAGAATGAAACAATACAAGGAAGCGGCCAAGGAGTTGCTTAAGGTATTTGAGGCACACTCTCTCACTCAAATACCGAGGGCTCAGAACTCCGAGGCCGACATACTATCTAAGCTCTCGGCCGACTCCCCCGAGCACATCTCCAAGATTGCTAAAATTGAGGAACTCAGTCTCTCGAGTATCCATGCGAGCCCCGTCATGAACATACAACAACGCCAAGGGGACTGGATCTCAGATATCGTCACCTTCATCTCCACAGGGCAGCTACCCGAAAACGAGGCCCGCGCTAAACTAGCAAAGCTGAGGGCTCCTAGCTACACCATCGAAGACGGAAGGCTCTACAAACGATCTTACAACGGCACACTACTTCGGTGCCTCCATCAAGATGAAGCCGAGGTCGCGATGGAGGAAGTGCACAGTGGAACTTGCTCGGCTCACCAGGGACCCTTCTCCATGTCCCGAAGGCTCATTCTCCAGGGCTATTTCTGGCCAACCATGGCCAGGGATTGTGCTGACCTTGCCCGAAGGTGCACCGCATGCCAACATTTCCAGAAAGCCCCCGGCAGGCCAGCGGTTAAGTATGCCCCCATCAGCACATCTGTCCCCTTTTCTCGATGGGGGATAGACCTTGTGGGCCCTCTCCCGAGGGGTACCTCCAACAACAGGTACATCATTGTGGCCATCGACTACTTTACCAAGTGGGTGGAGGCTGAGCCCCTCGCCAGTATCACAGAGGCGAAGTGCCGTCATTTTGTCCTCAAAAACATCCTCACAAGGTTTGGCGTCCCCCAGCAGATCATCTCCGACAACGGAACGCAATTTGAGGCAGCCCCCTTCTGTGCCCTTCTGGAGGCATGGGGCATCAAACACACATTCTCCTTCGTTGCCTACCCTCAAGGCAACGGGCAAGTAGAAAACGCCAACCGGACCTTGCTCGAGGGCCTCAAAAAGAAGCTGGAGGCCGAGGGCGGTGGCTGGGTGGAAGAACTCCACAACATTCTTTGGGCCTACCACACCACCCCTCGGCGAGAAACAGGTGAAACACCCTTCTCCCTCTGCTACGGTTTTGAAGCCAAAGCTCCTACGGAAGTCACCCTTCCCACCCGGAGGGTGATCCAATATGACCCCGAGGTCAACGACAGCAACATGGCCCTCGACCTCCACCTCTTTTCAAAACGCCGGGAGCAAGCCTTCATCCGGGCAGAAAACTACCGAAGGCAAGTCAAATGCTACATCGACGCCAAGGTTTGCACCCGAGAATTCCAAGTGGGGGACTATGTCCTCCGGAGGAGGGAAGCCAGCCAACCGACCGAGGGAGGCAAAATGGCACCAAAATTCGAAGGCCCCTACATCATAGCAGCCATCATCAAACCTGGGACTTACAAGCTCAAACGACCCAATGGGAAAGAGGTCCCTAGGCACTGGAATGTACACCACTTTGTTAAATTTTATCAATAATGTAAGAGCGGCCAAGCCCTCATAACTAGTGAATGTACTATCCTATGGCCCAAGGCCTCCAATTTTGAGGAATGAAGACACATTCAAGACACCAAGAACAACCGCAAACACTTATGAGCGGCCAAGCCCTCATACCAACTACAGGCCCCGGGCCTCACCACGAGAAGAACCCCCTCCGGCACCAAGTGCCGAGGGCGGACACCATCAACACCTTCAACAACAGTGGAAACACCAAGTGTTTCAAACAAGACCCCTCGGTACCAAGTACCGAAGGTGGGAACTCCCATCACCGGCAAAAGAAGAACACCAAGTGTTCCTACAGAAGACCCTTCGGCACCCAGTGCCGGGGGTACACATCCCCGCCATCAAACATCAAAAAGAAGAACACCAAGTGTTCCTACAGAAGACCCTTCGGCACCCAGTGCCGGGGGTACACATCTCCACCATCAAACATCAAAAAGAAGAACATCAAGTGTTCCTACAGAAGACCCCTCGGTACCAAGTACCGAGGGTACACAACTCACCCATCAACGTCAAATAGGAGAAGAACACCAAGTGTCCCTACAGGAGACCCCTCGGTACCAAGTACCGGGGGCTACATATCGAAACTAACACCAAGTGTTGTTTCTAAAAGCCGTACCCCACGAGGACGCATATACCGAAGGCGCCACCATCGGTGCCGGCGGCACGTAGTGCCCCCGGCCATTTGCAACTAGTGTGTAAATGAAAACCCTTCCTTGAAACGCTTTCCGCGTCACTACCCCCAGGGTATGACAGGCATGAGAAATGCCCAGGATTCGACTTTCAAAAACGGAACGCTTTCCGCGTCATCACCCCAAGGGTATGACAGGCACGAGAAATGCCCAGGATTCGACTTCCAAACCGAAACGCTCCCCGCGCCACCACCCCAAGGGTGTGGCAGGCCACGGAATATGTCTAGCGCCGAGGGGACGACTTTCAAAACTGAGGCGCTTTCCGCGCCATCCCCCAAGGGGAGGCAGGTTACAGACCACCATATCTTGTGCCCAGGAAACGACCCTCGATCCCCTCGGAACTCAGAAGGTTACCCGAGGGAGGAGAGCCATTGGTGTATTCTGATGGTCTCCTGATAGGCCCAGCCTTACCAAGAAACCAAGTTTCTTGATGCCTTCCCTTCACCACCAACCGAAAAAAAAGGGGGTGAAGGGGAGTAGACTCATCGAGAAATCAATGAGTACAACACTCCAACAAATCATAGCATACCGAGGGCTCCCTACGGGAACACCTCCAGTAACTGAAGGCTCATATTTCCCGAAGGTTACTACTCAACAATACAGAGGGATGAGTTCACTTCTAAAAGGGGATGCAACAGACTAAGGCAGCTCAAGAACCTTTCAAATGAATGCCGAGGGCACCTATATCCCGCCAGCATTCACTACAACATCAATGTCTTACAAATTTTCCCGAGTCCACACTTTTGGGAAATGACAACAGCCGAAAGCATCTATTTCTAACCGAAGGCTACACAAGGAAGCGACACTTAGAAAATCTTCTAAGTCCTGAAGATCGAGCCCCCGGCCTGATCACTATTTCAACCGAGGGACCATGATAGCCGAAGGCTACATGATGCAACAGCACTTAGAAAAATTTTCTAAGTCCTACATATTTTTCCTCGGTCAAACTACTTATACATCAAGGAGAAGGCTATCACCCCGGAGCCGAGGGCTACTTGACATCATGCATTTGGAAGTAAGGCTAAGTCCTGAATATTTGGCCCTCGGCCAAATATCCACGCAACAGGAAGGTTCACCCAGCGATTCGAGGGCTCCTACCAGGACCACTCGGGGGCTCAACATCTGAGATCCACTTAGGAAATTTTCTAAGTCCTAAATATTCTCCCCTCGGACAGACTCCTCACTGACCGAAGGCTCAACATCTGCAACACACTTAGAAAATTTTCTAAGTCCTATATATTGGGCCCTCGGTCCAACATTCACACATCAGGAAGGAGGCTGCCAGCCGAGGGCTTCCAAGGGCAAACTACACTTAGAAATCTTTCTAAGTCCTAAGGATTGGGTTCTCAACCTAATCATCGCACAGCAATTGAACTACAAACATCCGAAGGCCCTATGGTGTGCTACACTTAGAAAAATTTTCTAAGTCCTAACTATTGCTGAGCCCTCGGTTGTATATCCAGCGAAGGGTGCCCAACTACCGAAGGCTACAACTGTATTCAAACACTTAGAAAATATTCTAAGTCCTAAACATACATTCAAAGAAGGTGAAGGCATACACTCAAGAAAAACGACGACATACATGTTAGGCCCTAGATTTTGTGTAAACAGTTTTGATGATGCCAAAGTCTTTCAAATGCTCCCCCTTCTTTTGTAGCATTAGGAAATCAAACGTACTGTATTTTGTGTCAACTAAGTGCCAGCAAAGTGTTATCCAAATGTGTCTCATTTGGATTATCAATTAACAAATAAATATAACTGGAAAAACATAAAAAGCAATAAGGTAATCCTCATTATCTTAAAAAGGATTTCTTATAGATCCAACCAGTTATATTTATTTACCAAAAGAAAAAGACACTAAGACATTTCAAATAAGTAAACTATTCGACTGGAACACAAAAAGATAATAAGGTAATTTTTTGTACCTTAATAGGATTTGTTATCCTACTAGTTAAATGTTTATTTATGATTAAAATACTAGTTCGGCCAATCACAACCAAGTATGACCAGAAGTCAAAAGAAAAATGTATGTACCAAATAAATTATACCGGAAAAGAAAAAAATGCAATAAGGTAAAAACTACCTTAAAAAGGATATTTAAATCCTACCGGTATATATTTATTTGATTACAAACATTTTTATCAAAAGGCATATTGGTGTGAAAAATGTGTCAAAGAGAGAACAAATAAATGTAAAATTTCTAAGACTAATAATATTATTACTGGACAGTAAAAATGCAATAAGGTAAATTTATTTACCTTTAATAGGATATTTAAATCCTACCAGTATAATTTTATTAGACTCAGAAATTGTTATGTTCGAACAAATTTACCATGGCGGGTAAAATAAAGCCAATAAATATCAAGCATGGAGAATCGACGTACAGCATGGGCGTACAGTCTGAAGCCTAAAGAGAAGTCTGCAGTGGCTAGGCGGGAAAAACAAAAACATCCCATAAGTTCCGAAGAGAAAGATAAACAACAAGTTGTTTATCCTCTGCGATCAAGATTCAACGAACAAGATTAATTCATCTCAACCATCGGATGAGATTAATCAACCGGAGATGCCTATAAATGAAGGCCGAAGCATGAGTTAAAGCGACTAAGTTTTTGAGCTCAAAGTAGAGAGATTCCATAAGCATTCAAAGAATATCTAGCAACTCTGCTTTGGCTCATGCTTCACTAAGCTCTTAGAATAGATCATCATTGTCATACTTTTAGAGCTTAGTTCATAGTTGGAGACTAGAATTTCCTTGGATATCACAAGGTTGTGTTAAACACTTCAGGAGGACAGTTGTTCCCGACCTGAGTGTGGTTAGATAGGTCAGGAGTACCTTTTGATCCCCACTGGATCAATTGAGAAAAACCTAAAGGATTGAGTAGCTTGGAGTGGTGTTGTACTCCTCGTGAAACACCTTCAATCTAGGCCAGAGTTGTCAAGGCTAGATTGGCACTAAGTGTATTGGGCTTAATACATTAGTGAAATCCATTTGAAATAGGATGGGACTGGATGTAGGAGGATTACACCACCTCTGAACCAGGATATATTGTGTGTTGATTTACTTTCAGTCAACAAGACACACACTGAACACTTCTCACATAAAGATTGGAGTTTGCCAGCAGCATCCTAAGCAGTTGTCTTAATTGACTCAACTGCTTATCCTACTGCTTAATCACTCACTCTCTTTGAGATACAAGAGCTTCACAATATCATAACAAAAAGGTCTGTCTCATTAAGTTTTCAGGAAATACCACTTAAGGCATGGCAGTTGCCTCAACAGTCTCCTAAGGACTACACAACTGCTGAGCCCACTGCTCACACAAAAGTATTTCCTGTGAACATCCTGACACTACTAGACCTTTACATCTTTATCTCTAAGAAGTCTGTTCAAAATAATCTCTGTGATTCAGGGTGATAACCAAGCAGGTACCTCTACAGTTC
The DNA here is from genome assembly GCA_945859875.1 of Cuscuta europaea. Taxonomy (NCBI): domain Eukaryota; kingdom Viridiplantae; phylum Streptophyta; class Magnoliopsida; order Solanales; family Convolvulaceae; genus Cuscuta; species Cuscuta europaea. The sequence continues at coordinate 9,303,528 of CAMAPE010000048.1, forward strand.
CCTCACTATCACCCAACTGCCTAACACCTCTGCCTAAGTAAAACCCTCTACTTACTTGGCACAAAGCACATCTTCATAAAGCCTACATCATCCTGAGCAACGCCATATAATCAAACCTTCCATACCTTCACCATTACTTCAGCAGGTGCCTCAGCAGTTCCCTGGTTTCCACCCAACTGCTGAGACAACTGCTCTCATTTAAGGTTGATTATCAATCCACTTCAGTACATCATCAGGAAGCTCTTCCCACTCCCAGAAAGATTCTGAATGAACCCTCATCATACTTCAAGTATTTGGTAAGCAGACGACTAAGCAGTTTCCTGCTTCCTAGCCAACTGCCTAGCCAACTGCTCACCAATAAGCAAAGACTTTCATCCATCACAGAAAGCTGTTACACATTCCATAAAGGGTAAAGACTTCCGCTGTGCATCTATTAATCTCTCAAAAGATTATAGATCAACTCTTCTAGAGGGAAATATCTGAAAAGGTCGAAAAGATTTAAAAGTCTATTCACCCCCCCCCCCCCTCCCTCTAGACTTTTACCCTATCCGGGACCATCAAGTGGTATCAGAGCGGAGTGTTCTTAGAGTCAGTTTCTGGCTAATTTGAACTAAAGATCCAAACCACTAAACTTCCCAAACACTTTCTGAAATGGACAAACGGTTGGCCACAAATTCTATGTCTAACCAAAACATGTATGATGACTGGAGAACCAAGGATGTCTGGGATGAGCTCTCAATGATTCAATCAGTTGATGATCAAGAAGGCTCAAGTGATGAAAGCAGTTCATCAGGGAGTAAGGAGGAGACTCTGATCTGTCTCTATGGAATGCATCATCCTGAAAACTCCTCCAACAACTGCTCCTTGATAAGAACAACAAGTATTGACAATGATGAGGTATTATCCTGCTCTTCAAATAGCTCAAATGATTCTAGCTGTTCCAGTGTAGACATGGAGGCATTACTCCATCAATTTGAAAACTTTCAAAAGGATCATCTTCTTTTAATGAACGAAAACTGTAGACTTCAAGAAAATCTAATAGTAGCCCAAGCTCAAATGGGTGAAGTGATAAAAATGAAAGATTTTCTTGAACTCGAAAACATCGTTTTAAAAGAAAGGCTGAGCTCCCTCACCACTCCTATTGGTGAGGAAATTCAAAACAGGAAGAACACAGGATCAGGAGACACACCATTAGCCCAACCATTAAAACACTCTCCTAAATACTCTCCTATCACAAAACCCACCCCAGATCTACTAGACACAAGGAATTCAAATCACCAACCACCTCACTCCCAAACTCTGTCAAAGAAAAGGACTCAGTCCTCCTCCAGACCAAAATCCAAACTTCCCTACAAATTCAACTCCCTAAATAACCAACCAAACCAAAGAATTGGTTGGCAACCAATTACAAAGACCACCAACACATTTCCCAAAAAGCTGATCACTTCTAAAACTCATATTCCTTCTCCCCCACACACAAGGAATAATGAACACAAACATATAGCCTTTCCTCATGGACACACAAATCCAAACGACTATAGACCCATCAGCTCAAATCCAAATGGTCCTAAATTGGTAGGGATGCCCAAACGCATTCAAGGGAAGATGCCCACAAACTTGTGGGCTGTTACTCAAAACCAATAAAAACGGGAAGGTGCTGGAGTAACCAACATTGAAAAGATTTATCTTCAAGCTACTCCATGCACATAATAGTTAGCAGGGGGCTACTATCAAGTTATGAGATCTGGAAGAAGGACCCAATTTTACAAATTGGGAATGAGAAGGAACCGGAGAATCAAGGGAGCTGGAAGATCCAAATCAAATGCGAGCTTTCAATCCAACCTAGGATTGAAGTTCAAACTCAAAAAGCACAAGCCAGCTCCAAGACAAGATTCACACTATGACATTCTCCATGGACATCTGCATAGATGTCCAAAACAAAGTTGTGCTAACTGGTTAAGAGATAAGAAGAAGCATGGTAATGATTGGAGGTTACAAAAGAAGGAATCTGCTCTCCAAAAGCAGGTTCATACATGAGTTAACAATGGCATCACATAATAGCCATCTCAAGCTCAAAAACCATCAAGTGGTACCATCAGGTGGTATCATCAAGTGAGATCTCCATCTCAATTACAGAACTCAATAAGTAATTGAGCAAACCATGCAAGGGACTTTTCTTGAAGAAACACTTGAAAGGCTCCTAGCTGCCCTCCCAGAAAAAGAAGCTCAAAGACCACTGAACTCTGGAATCAGCAGTTGACTCACGTAAGCAGACCACTGCCAGCAGTGAACTACAATGGAAGATCACTGCCAGCAGTTGACTCATTCAAAATCAACTGTCCAGACGCTTCAGCTAAATTAAGCACAAAGGCTTAAAAGATCACAATCTTCACTCTACCAGATGATAAAGGAGGATGAGCAGGTATCTCAAATAAACCATATTGGTTGAACCTACATCCTCCTCAAAAATTATTAATAACTGGAGAAGCCCTACTGAACTCTGACTGCACACATGCTATGAAAGAAGTACTCAAAGAACATTTCCTGAAAGCTTGTGTCCAGATCCTATCATCAGCAAGTGATAGGAACAAAAAGGGTCTCCAAAAATGAAGGAAGGCATCATTGTTGAGGATAAGGCAAAACTTGTGGCAAAAGGGTACTACAGAGAAGGACTAGATTTTGATAAAACCCCTGCCCAAAGTTGCCCCAGTAACGACTTACTATCAGAATGAGAGTTGCTTCTCTCTTCTGTGGTTCACTGATAAGGTTCTCTGTTGAGGCTCTCTGTTGAGGTTCTCTGTTAAAATTCTCTGATGAGGATCTCTGTTAAGGTTCTCTGTTGAGGTTCTCTGTTAAGGTTCTCTAATGAGGTTCTCTGTTGAAATTATCTCTGAGGAGGATCTCTGGTAACCCTTGAACAGAACACCCCAACCTCTGATAAAGCATTCTAATCTCAAACAGAAGCACTCCAACAGTACTCAACGTATTCTGGGTCATTACAACATCACTATCCAACATCCTTAAACAATGTGCTACCCATAAGCAAATTCACATACTGGATGTGCCTTCCTCAAAACGGTCTACTAAGAAAAGGACTACGTGGAGCAGTCCCCTTGATTTGAAATTACTAGAGATGAAGCATACAAACTTAATCATTCTCTGGAGTCAGGCAAACTCCAAAAGAATGGTTAACAACACTCTCTAAATATTTTGTGAAAAATGGGCTCACAAAAGACAAAGTAGACAACATGCTATTTAAAGCATGAATCCACAAAGTCTCCACATCAAACCAAGCAAGTGAGTGAAGCAAGACTCAATTCATCTTGACAAAAGCTTGGGATGATAATCAAAGAAGAGGAATTGCCCCGTACCATTCAGGGGGAACTCAACTCATAAATTGAGGGGGAATTCCTAGGCATCTGCTGAGGGGGAACTCTAACCCCAACTCTTAATGGAAGTCACCTGCTCAATCAGAATCAATTCAAAATTCGAGCAGTATGCTCAGCAGGTGACTGACTTTCACAACAGCAAGTGACTGCCCATCAAGCCCACTGCTACATTCTCCAATACCAACCAGCCACCAGGAAGAAATAGAGGAGGTAGCATCTCTCTTACAGCAGTTGCCTCCCCTTTGCCAAAATCCAAAAAAAGAAGCAGAGGACTCTTCCACATCTTTCAAATGCCATCAACGACTCTGCTCTCTTATTCTTCATACTTTGACTCTTATTCAAAGCAAGTGGCTCAGTCAAGCAGGAGACTTGCCCAGAAGTATAGCAGGTCACTCCAATGAACAATCAGCAAAGGCTCATGAAACGCCAGCTTTTGAAAGACACTTTGATCTCCTCAAATAAAGAAAGTCCAGAAGGGAAGAAAATGCAAGTATCAACTGAGAGGGAATACAAAGAATCATCTCACCAAATTTGGAAGTCATGATCATTGGAGAACGAGAAAAACAACTTGCTCAAACTGCTGGAGATCAACAATCAAAAAGGTACAAACATTGATCCCAAAAATTCAGCAGTAGACTCATACATGGATTGAAAAAGGAATACCACTACTCTGTAGAATCTTAAATTTATTAGGAGCATCCTGCTTGCAGCGTCCTAATAAAAATAAAGATTACCTACAAAGATAGTTAGCCTCCTATTTTTAATTACTTTCAGAATTAGCCATAAACAAGCTAAAACAGTACCCTAGAATTATCCATATTCTGAGCAAACAAGGCATGCAAAAAGGGAAGTGTCAGATTTCAAAACTGATGAAATTTAAAGACACATGCAACATGCAAGAGCAACACTTGTTGATCCGAATAAATCGACTCAGTGGCTTCATTAATAATGGTAATCAATGCCATTTAAATGAAAATTCTCATAATCTCTTGAAAAGAGATACTCGCCGCTAAAAGCATTAAATCAACATTGCCTCGATCTCCTAAACAAATTTCGAAAGGTGAAAAGACGATCAAACAAATTGAGTATAAATTCTCCTCTCAAACATGAAGTTGATCATCTCAAAAAAAAATCCTGCATCTTCTTTTCCGAAAACCTTCCTTCAAAACCTTCTTCTCCCCAAATGGCGAATACCAACTTCAACGATGGCCATCTTGAACCATCACTAGAGCTTTCACTGGCACCACCACCTCATGCTCCTCAAAGACCCATTCTGACACGACAGCAATTGGACAACATTGCATTCATAGAATCAAGGGTCCAATTCCTAAAAGAAAAAGAAGCTCTTGATCTCCAACTCAAGAGAGTTCTTAGGTGGAGAAATTGGAGAATGGCGCCAATAGAAGTACTCTCTCAAGCTGCTGTGCTTGTGAGAAATGAAGAACAATTTGTTCTTCAATGGCTTCAAGTAACAAGCATTGAAACCGCCATGTCCATGTCAGTAATTTGGAGAGTCTTCTACGAAAAAAATGAAGAACCTCAGAGAAGAGGATGATCAAAGAATGAGAAGGAGACTCCCAAACTATGTCCCTGGGGAGGCATCAAGCAGCAGAAGAAGGACTGGATGATTGGTAAATGCTACCAAAAGAGGGGGAAGAAAGAAGTCAAACGCTTTGCTATGTTTCTTGTCCTAATTTAGAAAGTTTGACTTTTATCTTCTTTTGGCATCATCACAAAAGGGAGAAATTGTTAAGCCCTAGATTTTTTGTAAACAGTTTTGATGATGCCAAAGTCTTTCAAATGCTCCCCTTCTTTTGTAGCATTAGGAAATCAAACGTACTGTATTTTGTGTCAACTAAGTGCCAGCAAAGTGTTATCCAAATGTGTCTCATTTGGATTATCAATTAACAAATAAATATAACTGGAAAAACATAAAAAGCAATAAGGTAATCCTCATTATCTTAAAAAGGATTTCTTATAGATCCAACCAGTTATATTTATTTACAAAAAGAAAAAGACACTAAGACATTTCAAATAAGTAAACTATTCGACTGGAACACAAAAAGATAATAAGGTAATTTTTTGTACCTTAATAGGATTTGTTATCCTACCAGTTAAATGTTTATTTATGATCAAAATACTAGTTCGGCCAATCACAACCAAGTATGACAAGAAGTCAAAAGAAAAATGTATGTACCAAATAAATTATACCGGAAAAGAAAAAAATGCAATAAGGTAAAAACTACCTTAAAAAGGATATTTAAATCCTACCGGTATATATTTATTTGATTACAAACATTTTTATCAAAAGGCATATTGGTGTGAAAAATGTGTCAAAGAGAGAACAAATAAATGTAAAATTTCTAAGACTAATAATATTATTACTGGACAGTAAAAATGCAATAAGGTAAGTTTATTTACCTTTAATAGGATATTTAAATCCTACCAGTATAATTTTATTAGACTCAGAAATTGTTATGTTCGAACAAATTTACCATGGCGGGTAAAACAGAGCCAATAAATATCAAGCATGGAGAACCGACGTACAGCATGGGCGTACAGTCTGAAGCCTAAAGAGAAGTCTGCAGTAGCTAGGCGGGCAAAACAAAAACATCCCATAAGCTCCGAAGAGAAAGATAAACAACAAGTTGTTAATCCTCTGCAATCAAGATTCAACGAACAAGATTAATTCATCTCAACCAACGGATGAGATTAATCTACCGGAGATGCCTATAAATGAAGGCCGAAGCATGAGTTAAAGCGACTAAGTTTTTCAGCTCAAAGCAGAGAGATTCCATAAGCATTCAAAGAATATCTAGCAACTCTGCTTTGGCTCATGCTTCACTAAACTCTTAGAATAGATCATCATTGTCATACTTTTAGAGCTTAGTTCATAGTTGGAGACTAGAATTTCCTTGGATATCACAAGGTTGTGTTAAACACTTCAGGAGGACAGTTGTTCCCGGCCTGAGTGTGGTTAGATAGGTCAGGAGTACCTTTTGATCCCCACTGGATCAATTGAGAAAAACCTAAAGGATTGAGTAGCTTGGAGTGGTGTTGTACTCCTCGTGAAACACCTTCAATCTAGGCCAGAGTTGTCAAGGCTAGATTGGCACTAAGTGTATTGGGCTTAATACATTAGTGAAATCCATTTGAAATATGATGGGACTGGATGTAGGAGGATTACACCACCTCTGAACCAGGATATATTGTGTGTTGATTTACTTTCAGTCAACAAGACACACACTGAACACTTCTCACATAAAGATTGCAGTTTGCCAGCAGCATCCTAAGCAGTTGTCTTAATTGACTCAATTGCTTATCCTACTGCTTAATCACTCACTCTCTTTGAGATACAAGAGCTTCACAATATCATAACAAAAAGGTCTGTCTCATTAAGTTTTCAGGAAATACCACTTAAGGCATGGCAGTTGCCTCAACAGTCTCCTAAGGACTACACAACTGCTGAGCCCACTGCTCACACAAAAGTATTTCCTGTGAACATCCTGACACTACTAGACCTTTACATCTTTATCTCTAAGAAGTCTGTTCAAAATAATCTCTGTGATTTAGGGTGATAACCAAGCAGGTACCTCTACAGTTCCCTCACTATCACCCAACTGCCTAACACCTCTGCCTAAGTAAAACCCTCTACTTACTTGGCACAAAGCACATCTTCATAAAGCCTACATCATCCTGAGCAACGCCATATAATCAAACCTTCCATACCTTCACCATTACTTCAGCAGGTGCCTCAGCAGTTCCCTGGTTTCCACCCAACTGCTGAGACAACTGCTCTCATTTAAGGTTGATTATCAATCCACTTCAGTACATCATCAGGAAGCTCTTCCCACTCCCAGAAAGATTCTGAATGAACCCTCATCATATTTCAAGTATTTGGTAAGCAGACGACTAAGCAGTTTCCTGCTTCCTAGCCAACTGCCTAGCCAACTGCTCACCAATAAGCAAAGACTTTCATCCATCACAGAAAGTTGTTACACATTCCATAAAGGGTAAAGACTTCCGCTGTGCATCTATTAATCTCTCAAAAGATTATAGATCAACTCTTCTAGAGGGAAATATCTGAAAAGGTCGAAAATATTTAAAAGTCTATTCACTCCCCCCCCCCCCCTCTAGACTTTTACCCTATCCGGGACCATCAATACATTCAAGGAGGAATGAATTAAAGAAAACAAGTCATGTATATACGAGGCCCGAGGGCTAACATTCATCCATCAATCATCACAAAAAAGAGTAAAAGTAATTGTTACAATATTGGCCGAGGCCGAAAACATACAAATGTGACCATTACAAAGCGTGATCAAATTGCTAAGTACAAATTACACATCAAACAACGTCATTCCCGGGGGCCGCCTCCTCCGATGCCTTCGAAGTGACCTCTGCATCGGCCTCAGGTTCGTCACCCTCGGCTTCCTTCCGGAGCTCAGTATCCTCCAGGTCTGGCCTCTCGACATCGGAGGGGAGAGGGACGCGGATGTCTGGCTGCAGGGGGAAGCCCGTATGCCGCCGGGTCGAAGTCCTTCGGCTCAATCTTCAAATGGCGAGCCATCCTCCGGTAGATGAGGGCTTGAGTGAAAAACTCACCCCCATCATAATATTGTTTACCCTTTCGGGCCATCCATTCCTCGTCCGGGCCCTCGCACCACTCATCGACTGAGGCCTCCACAACCGAGGACAGCCACGCTTTGTGTCCCTCGGTCTTCCACCCCTCGTCCAGGAACCCGGAGATGGCCTCCTCCCGGGCTGTGGTGACAGCTTTCGCTCTGATGACCTCGGCCTCCTCGGCGGCTTTCTTTGCGGCCTCCGCAACAGCCTCCTCAGCTTTGGCCTTCTCCTCCTTGAGCCTTCCGGCCTCCGCTCTCGCAAGCTGGAGGTCCTCTTCAAGCTGGGCCATCAGCTTCGTGGCCTTGGAGTCCTTGAGGATTAGCTCCTTCATCTTTGCGTCTTGCCCAGCTATTTGGAGGCGCCATTCCTCCAGCCGTCGGACCTGCTCTCCGAGGGCAATGCAAGTCTGCAAAAATAAAGGAGTTAGTAGGGCCGAACGTGATTTCCTAGTTCGAAGTAAAGAAGAGAAAGACAACTGTCATAAACTTACCGTGAGGGAAGACCGGAGGATCCTGTCTTCAAGGGCTTGGTCATCATCGGCCCCGAGGGCTGCCCTGTCAATATCGAGGGTTATACCTCTCAGGAGCGCCCTCGGGTCAGCTGTGCCATTCAACACGGCCGTACCAGCCGGGAGGGAGAGCGTAAGGACCTCAAGAGATGGCTCCCGGACACCCCTCGGCACCTGCGCCATCAGCATCTCCTCGTGCACCCCGGAGGCGGGACAGTCATCTACAATCACCACCGAGGGGTCATTCTTCGCGGCATCCCCCCTCTTCGATTTCTTGGGGGCCTGGGGGGACTCCTTTGCTGTCGGTTTCCTCTTCGCGGCAGCAGCGTCGCCCTCGGGCTTCTTGAAAGGCGCACCGCGTCCGACCCCTTCGGATCCTTGGCCGGCTTGTTCTTGAATCGAGCGAGGCATTTGACGTTCATCATATTCACTGGGATACCTGCAAAACAATGAGGGGTTAGAATCGAGGGGTCACTAACAAATGGCATAAAGAATGAACGAAGCAAATAAACGATGTGCTAAGATATGAAGGTAAGAATGCCCTCAGCCACTACCTCCGGAGGCTCCCTCAAACACTGGGAACTTCTCATCTGTTTCCCCCAGGAACCGGTACCGCTGGAACCCGAGGGTGTAGAGATCTCCCTCCTTGGTGCACTCCTTAATGGTGATATTCTTGTCCCGGCCCTCCGGGATCATGGCCAGAATCCTGCCATCTTTCTCGAGGGCGGCGCTCCTCCTCTTCTCGTGCCTCCTGAAACGGTCACGTAACTCCCTCGGGAAGGGGCTCTCGGTCAGCTTCACGTAGCACCACCGGTCCTTCCACCCCTTGTTCGAGGAGGGCGCCTCACTGAAGAGCTTGAACATGGACACCTGCTGCAAGTTGGCGAATCCCTCGGCATTCGCGTGCCCCCCCCCCCCCCCCGGCACAAATTGAAGCTCTGGAAGAAGAGGTCCAGGCTAGGCGTCACCCCTCGGGACTTGCAGAGCTGAAGGAAGCCAGCAATATAAGAATGGCTGTTCGGGGTCAGCTGGCAGGGAACCAGACCCACGAACCGAAGGTACTCCCGGAGGAAGGGGTGCAGGGGGAAGCGGAGCCCCATGGATACTGAGAGAACGTGCACCGCTATACAGCCCTCGGGAGCCCGGGAGAGGACGTCATCTGGACCCGGTGTCACCACGATGGCCGAGGGGCCCACGTGAAGCTGGGTGACGTAGATGTCCGCCGAATCAACCTTCGACTTTATTTCCAAGGCGGCGGTGTTCAGGTAGGAGTACCCCTCGGGCATATCGAGGGGCTTCCCTTGATCTGCGACGCTGCCCTTCTTCTTGGGAACAGCTACCTTGGCCTTCTTCTTCCCGGGGGCCACCCGGATGGGAACTGCGTTCAGCGGCTGAGAGGTACTGGCCTCACCAGGGGGAAGGACGGCCACGGTCACCCTCGTCCTCTCCTTTTCTTCCTCCTCCTCTGCAACCTGCATGGCGAGGGCCAACTCTTCATCTTCCACCTCCTGCTCGAAGCCCTCGGCTTCAACTTCAGCTAGCAGCTCCTTCTGCACCTCTACTGCCATCGCAACGTCCTCCTGGGCCGAAGACTGTGCACTTGAGGACTCCACATCCGAGAGGACTTCATCCTCCATCGAGGGCGCCCCCGAGATGTCTTGAGAATCACTCTGGGACGACGTTATGGCTCTAGCTCGAGGGCTCGGGAGAAGTAAGGTTTTTCTAGAAAATTCTATCTCCTAACCTAAGGGCACAAGGCACAGCTAACTAGAAGGAGAAGGGCAGGGGGGAACTGACCTTGAGAACAGAGGATTCAACCGAGGGCTGCTGTTTCTCTCTCTAGAAAAATTGGCAGAGCTTCGCTATAAGAATTTCGCACAAGGAGGAGTGCTTGGCCTTGGGGTATTTATAGGCGCTGGAATCCGGGCTTGGGCCCGGAAACCGGGCCTCCGGATGGACCGTCATCATTACGCGCTGTGTATTCGCCCAACCGGTGACGCCGCCCACGGACAGCCAACCGTCACGCGCCACGTGTACCCCCCCCCCCCCCAACGGTTATAACCTGATGTTACATATTCCAACGGCTATATTTCCAACGGCTATATTCTGGGAGCCCCCGGATTTTCTTACCTCACTCCACTTCATCAAGGAGAGCCTCCGGGTACACTTACCCAGAGACGCCCCCGGTTTGTGCCCCACACAGTACATAACAGGCGCCTTCGGCATCACTCCTTCAGAAGCCCAAGGCTTCACATCAGGTCGCCCCTCGGGGATTCCCCCTCGGCACTGTAAGGACCGGGTAGCCCCGGGGGGTATGCCTCATTGACGGATAGCCTACGGCACACAGGTAATGGGAGCCCTCGAATATCCCCATCACCAACTAATCAACAAGCAGGGGACCCCCCGGTGACAATTCAACTACTGCCCTCATCCATCACGCCCTCGATCCCCAGATTGAGGGGCTCCCCTTCGGCACCCCCCAGGACATCAACAGCAAGCCTTCGGCTAATCAACACATGAGCCCTCAGAACAAGGAGAGCCTTCGGCATTACCGTTATTCTCCATTTTTGACCAAGGTTTCACATTTTCGATTCATCGTTGGGGGAATTCGGTGCACTCTTTTTCCCTCATTAGGATTTTTTCCCACAGGGTTTTCCCTAATGAGGTTTTTAACGAGGCATCCCCCCAAAATGAAACGAAAAGCGTCAGCCTTCGGCCCACAACAGCAACACAACTACTCTACTCCTTTTCACCACTTTACAAGTGCCTCAAGGAGTGGGGGACTGGAGGACCCCCTCAGGAAAATCATTAAATTACAAAATTGGTGAAAAATTCCAACAAACGGCAAAGCAAGCCCTCAAGTCCCGACATGTGGGTAACTGAGGGACTGCCTTCGGCAGGGACATGAAAGCAACAACTCCTCACCAACTTCAGAGAGTACAATGGGACAACATCAAGGGGCAAGCACAAATTACTCCTTTTTTCCCTCAAGTACCTTTCGGCAAAAGGAGTGAGGGACTCCTGATGGAGTATATGGCCCGAGAAACCCCGGCCCACAGACTCCTACTACACCAATAAAGGCCCAACCGGCCCAGGAAGCTCAACAGGCCCAAATCACAGCGCCCAGAGTACCAAGCAGCCCGCAATACGCACCAAGGGTGCCTTCGCCCCCCTGGTCGAAGGCTCTAAACTCTCACAGAACGGGTTTCTCAAGCAAACTAAGAAACTGGGGGAAAAACGGCAGAAAACAGTAGCCCTCGGCACCTGGAGCCCTCGACACTCAGGGGTCCTCGGCACTAAGAGCCCTCGGCTAGTCCTCTGCAGCCGAGGGCACCTCTCCCGACATGATATCCGCATCACATGCGTACAGATCACCGTACCCTGTACAAATGTCCCATCCAACAGCCGCATTAAATGCGGCCACATGCGGCTGCCAGCGCCAACCAGTTGAGGTGACCTCTCGGCCAATGGGCGCTTGACGCGTGTCCCTGTCCGGCATTTATTGCTACTATAAATAGCACCCCATTTCCCCATTTGTAACCACGCTTAAAACGCTCCACACTTTGCAATACACTTTCTCTCTCTATATTTACTTGCTCTGACTTCTCTCTTATTACTCCCCGTAATAACCCCTCCGATAAGCTACCCCCCAGGTACACTATCCATCATCAAGGACTCTAGTTCTGCTTGTAATGGATTCACCGCCTTGATGGGAAAGGCTAGTGCAAGTTGGAGGCAGCCGACATTATCTCTGAGGATGCCCCCCCACCTCTTCTGTGCAAATTAAAGGCTGCATCTGTGTTGAGGATGAACCCTGTAGGTAACTCTGTCCTCCATCTCTGCCTTTGAGTGTTTGTGAAATTCCTCTTGATTAGCAGAATTAACCCATCTGTATGCATTTCTTCATCAAATCTTAAGTGTCGTTTGTGTTGATTAGAGTAGAACCACTGTCTGCAAAATTCTTTTATTGTTGAAATTGTGTGGACTGTAGAGAAAGTTTTGGTGTCCCAAACACATGAATTGTAGCCCTTCCAGATCTGCCAAAGGATGATTCCTGGCAGTGCTTATCAGTAGATGCCCCTTATGTTGTTAGATTTCCCTCCCATCCACCATAGGAATAGTGTATGTCGTAGATCATCATGCTCAGTCCTTCTAACCTGCAAAATAGAAGAGAAATAATGCCAGATGGGTCTGACGTTAGGATAACCGAAAAGAGCATGGTTTTGGGAGTCGGTGTTTTTGAGACATAGGCGACATTGGGTAGCCATTTGGATTTGGAAACGTATTATGTTGTCCGGGAATGGTAGGGAGTGCTTTAGGAGTTTCCAAATGAAAATTTTTATTTTGAGGGGGAGTGGAGGTAGCCAAGTTTGTTTGAGGCTGAATGAGGTAGGGTGGGTGGTTCTGGCCTGTTGATAGGCACTTGTTAGGTTCAATCTTCCATCCTTTTCTGGTGTCCAGGTAGGAGTATGTCCCGTAAAGGTGATGAGATCTGGGTATTTCCGGGCAGTTTTGCAAATTTGCTTCAAAGTGTGGGAGTCTTTGGGGTAACTAATGAAGTGTCCTGAACGTTGATATCCGATATGCATGTAGTTAACCCAAATAGATGTATTTTCAGAATAGGACCACCATATATTGAGTTGCATTGAGGTCTGCATATCCTTTAAGGACCTTAAATTCAATCCCCCTTCTTCCCCAGGTGTGCAAATGGATTTCCAGGATTTCCAATGGTATCTCGGTTTGTCCCCTGACTTTCCCCAGAAAAAATTTGCCATAAGTCTATTCAAAACCTGAAATAGTTTTGCTGAATTTAACCAATATTAGTATTATCAAACAGATTCTATATTTAGACTGAGTTTATTTTGCTTTTGTGTCGCATTATATATGATTCTGAAAACCAATCAAATTTTAAATTAGATAAAGTACACACCGCCCGTGCATCGCACGAGCTTGAAACCTAGTTGTACTTTATTGGTGCTAGTTTATATCCCCTAGAGTTTATGGTTTATCCAAGAAAACAATCGTGATATACTCCGAACATCATATCATATACTCCGTTAAGTAGGCTTGTTGGTTAGGGCTTAATTAGGAGAGGCTGGATTAGTACAACCCTAGAGTAAGATGCAGCAGGAATGGTAAATGATTTTTATATCATTATTCAAGATGGAAAAAGTGTGTTTAAAAATGCAATGCAAGATGGAACCCTTCCTTGTAAATAGAAGAAGACGAAAACCGGAAAAGAAGATGGGGTTTCAATAAGAAAAAGAACAGAATTGTGACGCCTATCATATCACTAGTAGCTAGCTAGGGTTGGTGGTACAGGAAAGAAGAGACAAGTTGTAACACCCCCAAATTTCCCACCCAAAAATACCTTTAAAAATAACTTTATTTATTAACTATAATTGAAAACATCAGAATTGTGTAGCGGAAAATCAAAAGGGAAATAGGGGCATTACCGCCACACTCGATTCTAACCTAACCGAGTGCACAGGCTAAAACAACTTAAACTTCAAATATTCACTAATTAAAGTTATTGAAAAGAAATTTACAATGATTTACTAATTATGTTTTCTAGTAAAAGCTCTCTCGAAATCAACTTCAACAGGACCAACTCAGCACCTGTACAAAATCAAGTACATACAGAAAAATAAAAGAAACAAACATTAGCAATAATGTTAAGTAAGCCTCACCTAACCTTTTAAAATAATAATAATAGTATATATATAAATTTGTACAACCGTTAGTATAAAACTATTTTCAAAACATTTTATAAATCATGAGTAAACAATATCTATACAAAATCCCAATCACATAACTCGTGAACCATAATAATTCCAAAATACATGAAACACCGAAATTTCTCCTATATTGAATTTCTCCAAAAATCACTTTGTAACTAACTTCCTAGTAATTTAGAAGGGCGGTGCTCAACACTTTGGTTGAGCCCGGTGGTCCGTTGTTATGTACGGTCACCCCAGGACTATCGCCGGTACCACAACTGCTCAATGGAAACGGAAACAACTACCTTAAGTGTGCACACCCCCTAAAGGGATTCCAAGCCTTCCGGGTTAGTAAGTCGATCCGGGTAGCTGGGATGATTTCTACCAACTACCCCACTTCAATATTTGAATGATTAGGAACTACTACTATCACTACTACTCAAAAGCCGGGATGTTTTCTACCGACCCACCAAAAAAATTTCGGGGTGATTACCGACCCACCATCCTACATTTATCCGGACGTAGAAACCGACACCACGGATTTCTCCCATGGTGCTCACCTTTTATAAAAATGTTAATTCTTCTTTGCGTAGTAGTAGACCTAACCACCCTCCACATTTATCCGGATGTGGAAAAACGAACACCACGGATTTCTCCCGTGATGCTCACCTTTTATGAAAAGGTTTATTTTTCTTTGTTTTCTCAAAATTTATCAAAGTTCGTGTTTTCAAAATGCGCTAAAATCTCCATTTTCTCAAAACTCCAATATTGATATCAAAATACTTACTATTACAAAAATCTCCCAAAATCGTATAAAATAACTCATATCAAAAATAATAACAAACCAATATATCAACCAATATATCAAATACAAATACTTTCATAGAATAATATTTACTCAAATTCAGCACACATAAATTCAATTCTTCAATATGCACATAAAAATATTCAAAGAAATCACAAAGCAAAAAGAATTAATTTCGGTTGACGTGAAACTTACCTCAAATCGCGATAACTCCTAACTGAAACTTCTATGTCGATCTTCTCCAAAAATCACCTTCTAAGAATATTCCAATTTCTAATATCAATATCTTATCAAAACTATAGGTTAATTCCTCAATCCTCTACCCTTTCTTTTATAAATATAATAGTCCATAATTTAGTCCATCCATTATTATTATTATTATTATTATCATTATTATTATTATTATTATTATTATTATTATTATTATTATTAGAGTAATCTAGCCCAGTTAACCGGCCCAAGAAGTTAAACAAATAGCCCAGCCCAGCAAGCTAGCTAAGCTAATCATACTACGGAGTAAATGTTTACGTACTCGTACGTCTTCTTCGAGTGTTTCGGCGACGCAGGGAGGAACCACGGATCGACGTTTGATGCGGTGGTCATCACTCCGGTACTCTCATCTCGGCGTCAACAGTAAGGCATACCGGCGGCAACGTGGAGGCAAGGCCAGTGGCGACGTAGAACGGCAGCGGTTTTTCTTTCCTGCTCCGGCGTGCAAACACAGTCCGGCAATAAACCTTTTGGCGCCACAGTTTGGGTTCTTTCTCCGGCGTGCAAAACGGACAGGCAGACTCCGTCTTCTGTACTTCCTCTAGCGTGGAACTCTGTAAAAGCACTGTGACGTGCTGCTCTTCCCTTGGCGTGAAGTCCGGTGCTTGTTCCCCTTTTTCCGGTGACGGATTTGGTTTTGGTTCCTCCTTCGACGCACTCGTTTCTTGCCATGCGGTGGTACTTACTTCTGGTGGAGAAGGTGAAACGGCGAGAGAAGACGTCCTTCTCTTATGGATACCGCAGCTCCGGTGGCGTCCAGTGCACAAATAGAGAAGTTCCTCCTTCCTCCGGCATCTCTGCAACCGCACTCCGACAGTTTTCTTCTCTTGGCGGCGGCAAAGCTACTGTGCTCCGGCTACGTTATTCTCTTCTCCGGCAACTGGTCTTAGCGTCGGCGCTCTCTCAAGATGGCGCGGCCAGTCCCCACGCTCTTCTCTCCTACTCACCGACTAGTCAGTGTTCATATTTCGTGACTTGGGTATTGTTATCTTTTGTCTTTAATTGCAAGTACGTGATATTTTGCGCATGGTTTGGGAGCATATAAATAGAGGGTTACGAAGGTTCTAGCAGTTTGGGTTGTCCGTTGAGCTTCTTCCAGAACTGACCGATCGTTTCATTGTTATTCATTATTGACGCTTTTAATTATTAGGTGTGGAGTATTTAACTAAGCATGCAATGCGTAGTACTACCGCCGTTATATTTTATGCATGTATGCATAAACCGTATGCATGTATGTATATGATGTATATGTATGTAGTATATCATGTATGCTAAAGTTCCTTTCCGTAATAATGTTATACATTATTATCATTATTACTATTATGCTTAAACGTTACATGCATGTTTTTACGGGTAATGGAGTGGTTACGGTTTTATACATGCTCGTCCCATTACCTGCCCCATACCCGCCCTATTTATTTGTAGTTATATTTTTATTATATTTTTATATATTATTTGTCTCGCAACTATTAAAAGATGAGATTTTTTTCTTACCATTGTGTACATATAGATAATAGATGTACTACCTATAATGTATAAATGAAAGTTCATAATAGATTTTAATAGTCTTGTTTGATTATTATCATATTTTTTCATGATTAATTATTTTTTAGATTAAGTATTTTTAGGTTCAAATTAATTTAAGTTGCTTCCTTTCTCGTCTTGTAGATATACGAATCTTTAAAGTGGCATCTGAAGTGTAGAGTAGTCTATGTGATGTCATTATTCGCCTTTTAAAATATTATTTTTTATATCAAAATTTAATGACTCAATTAATAAAGTGGTTACCCACGGTTACCCTAAATTTTACACATTACCCGTTGGGGAGATTATGGTTTAGGTAAAAATTACTCGTTGGGTAATGGGACGGTTACGGGGCGGGGAAATTACCCAACGGGGCGGTTACGGTTATATGTAAAATCGTCCCTGATCTGCCCCGTTTCCATCCTTAGAGAAAAGTTCGGAGGGTGGTTTCATTTCATCTCCAGACACAAACACTATTTTATGCTCTAGTGACACTCCATCCCTGAGGAGTGATGGTCCCCCAACCTCGACCGGACGGTACGTTGGGAGGATGTAAATTGGACTATAATCTCAATCTGACAGATAGAGAGTGAGGCTCTGTCCCCGGTACTTGCAGAGGCCCTATGCATTTTTAGCTTAGTAACCCCTCATCGCAGTTGCCAGAATTCGAACCTGAGACCTAACCCTTGTGGCACTCCCTTGCTACCAGTTGAGCTACGCCCACCAGTATGAACCAATTAATTGAGCATTGCATATACTTCTAACTTCCTCCTTCACTTGATCACGTTTGATCTGCAAATTAATTAAAACCGTAATACTAAAATCGATTGAATCAGTTGATTCTGAAGAAATTTACGAAGTTCTGGCTGATGTGACTGTATTGACTAATTCAGTTGATTTATGAAAAAAATACATTTAAAATACATTTTATTAATAAAATAAAATAAAAAGTATATGAAAAATTAGGTAAATGGTCATCTACAATAGCTTTAGTCAATACAGCGAGAAAAGTAACTTCAACCTTACTTTTTCTTATTATTACACAATTTAGTGCGCGAAATCAATAGTTACGTGTATGGTTAAAAAGTTGGTTGATAAGTCCGATAAGTCAAAAAACATAGTTACCAAATGCGCTCTTAATAAAATATAAACAATGTCATTGAAGTTTGTGCAAAGGTTCAAAAATTATGTGAAATCACAAATTCTTTACTCAAAAGGAAAAATGTCAAAATTAATGAGATAATAAAAAAAGAAAATTAGCAAAGTTGGAATAGGATGATAGTAGCATGCATCCGACCAATATGAAAAAATCTATTTGTACACACTTTATAAACAGTGTTTGTGAGAAGATTTTTTTGTCAAAAAAAACTTTTCTTTTGCTCGTTCACAAACAAAAAAGTCAATTCAAATAAGGTGATTATAAAAGTGAGTATAAAAGCGTATACAACTAGCAAACTTGATATATAGGGGGTGTTTGGTTAGCAGCGTATCAACCATTTTTTGGGTGATTTGACTGCTAGTTGGCTTTTTGACCAGATAAACACCTAATATAAGTGTTTGGTTAACTGGCCTTTTCACATGGCTTTTTATCCCAAACAGCCAAACTTTAAAAAGCTAAGCAGCCTAGCGTTTTGGGTGTTGGCCATTCGAATTTCTATCTCAAATTCCTATTTTAGCCGCACTGCGCACTGCACTTTATCCCTTCTCATCATGCTTGTGGTCTTCCACACCTTACGCAAAAACAAAACAACTATGGAGCAAGCCTTCTTCAACATGAGGTGCTTCTCCTACACCAAACTATCAGAATTTCTCTGCCAAGGTATTGTTCTCCCTTCACATTAATTTTCTTTTGGATTTATCTGTTTCAATATGAAAAATCAGTAATTCTGAAACAAATGAAACGAAGCCTTTTAGACAGCAAACTCATACTATGACGAAAATCGTTGTTTTGATGTTTAAGGCTGGATATTCATAACGCATGCCACAGAGCACCTGCTTGTATTTCATATATAGATCCAAGCTAAGGGAGGAGATATAGCAGATTAGCAGCCGCAGGAAAAAGGAAAAACTAGAGCCAACCTAGAAAAAGATGGCAGCTCTCTTCCGTAGGGCAATTCAACCAGAGAAGGAGTGAGCTCTTGGAAGACAAGCAAAACATACTTAGTTGTTGAGATTTTGTGTTATAAAAAATGTTGGACCAATTGTTACTAGTGTTAATAAAATTTTATTTTTATTAAATAAAAATGTATTAAGTAGTTGTACTTATAATATTATCAAAATGGGTGAAATATATAAGGACTATAAATGTATTTAGTAAACAAAACAAATTAAATGATGTCCTTACAAGTAATTGCATAAGTTATCAGCCGATTGTAAACTGCCGTTTAACCAAATACATTTTTATAAACAGCTAATATTATCACCTAATCAAAACAGCCAACAAAATCCGATGTTACCAATCAGCCAACAGAATCAGTCAACAACCAATCCATTGCCAGACACCCCATTCGATCATCGCATTCTTTTTCTGGTCGAATATATATCACTGCTTTTAATTTTACTGTACTATATGCATACAATTGCTTTTGTTAACTCCTATGATCATGCACGTTTCTACCACTTTTCATTCCTCCGTCTTCTCTACTACATGCCCGGCCATGATGCTTTGCATACTTGTACACCAATCCGAGGAAAAGAAAAAGTCCATTTTCGCCCGGACATCGAGTTAAGATGTTTACTTCACGATTTGTTTTAATTTGGTCTGGTTTGATCTACTTCGTTTAAATCAGGTATGATCTCTGTGTTTTACGACTGTAAAATACTAAAATTTTGATTTAGTCCGGTCTATTAAAATTTGTTCTCATCTGTTTAAGTATAATCTGGTCAATTACAGTTTGATCTGGTATGATCTATAAAAGTCCGATCTGGTGTAATTTTGTTTAGAATTGAATAAGCCCAAGTAAAAAATCATTATTACTCCTCATTTCAATATATTTATTTATACTATTTTTTCTTTTACTTCTTGTTCTTAAGTTCTTCTCATATCATATTTTTATGATATTTGCGTAGTTCTAAATCACTTTACAACTTGCATTTTATCAATTCAATACTAATCAATTAATTTCACGTTCATTAGTAATTGCACCTCGATAATATTTGGAAAAAAACTATTTGCACACATAACTTGTACACATTTCTTGTACACTCTCTCATACTTGCCTGTGTACACAAACAACTGGTTGAGAAGTTGATGTGTACATTGACAATTAGATAGTGTGTACAAGTAGCACCACACATACCACCCATAATTATTGTATGACGAGGTAGTATTTACTAATTTCAAATTTTACCTAATGTTACAGTTAGCATATACTCTGTATACATTAATGAGATGCATTTTAAATTTTAGGTATAAGACCATTGACTCCTTGTGTAACGACCGTCTCCAACACAGCCATTACGATACTCAAACATAAAAGAGATTCGATAAACAAGGCAGATATAAAGATACAAAGTCTCTTCATGAAACTTTGTATCTTATGTTCATATCCAAATCTCATAATGAAAACATCAAATAACCAAAGGAATCTATCTTTAAACAAAACATTTACACCTCATCAGGATTTCAAAACAAATATTTAAATAATCCATAGGAGTACCGTAGTACTAAAAACAAAACATAATAGATTGCCTGATCTTCTCTGTTAACCCATCCAAAACCTTGTCACTCGCTCCATACATTCTCTCGGGCCTCTGTACCTCGTTTATTACCTATACATGAGAACATAAGAGAATAGAATTCTCGTAAGCAATAATGTTTAGTAAATCACCATTACATCCACTAAAGTTGAGGAGTCTTAGCTAGTTACAAATAGATATATAAGCTAGAGTACTCAACACACATAGCATATCCACTTACAAAACGCATATCATGACAAGCAACAACTTCAAGTATTGAAACCTAAAAGGTTTCTTCATTCATCATTCTTTCTTCTCGTTTTATCCTTGAGTTTATGGGCCTGTAGCTCGTGTCCTGGCCCCTCACCAATGACCTCGGGTAGCTAGCCCGCAGCGCATCAAAAGTAACTCTGAGACTCCTCGCGGAAGGCTGTCCTGCTATGCTCAGCTCAGGTAGTTACTTGGGGGCACGACTACCTTAGAACATTTCTTATCATTCAATAGATATCATTACCAACATAACTTCATTTCATCGTTGGTTCTATGTGAACTCAACTAAATCAAACATAGCACTTGAATACCTTATCCTTAACCATTTCATAATTTTATACTCCCTCCGTCCCTAATAACTTTGCCATGTTTGACCGGCACGGGAAATAATAAAGTAAAAACTGTGTGATTGAGGTTTGTGCAGAGGAGAGAGAATGAACTGGAACCACAAATTCTTTACTTAAAAGGGAAAGTGGCAAAGTTAATGGGACATTCAAAAAAGGAAAGTTGGCAAAGTTATAAGGGACGGAGGGAGTATTTAACACCACCTGTCAATACATACATGTCACTTGAAATTCACACAACATCATGCCATACAAATTTCAAGTATTCAAGCAAACATATCAAATTCATAATTAGCTAGACTTCCGTACTTTGTTTGGAACTATCATGTATAGGTGGTGATGACTTACCTGATTCACGTGAAGTATTTACCCGGTGTGTGTAGGGCATCCACAAGCAACGGTTCTTCGATGAGAAACTATACAGTTGGTCAACAAAATATCATGTTTTTAGTAAAATCCTAAGACTTAGGAATGAGGAGAAATTCTACAAAATCAGACCCTATAAGTGAGAATTTCTCAAATTCCTACAACCAATCGAGCATAGCTTTGGGGTAGCTAGATAACCTAGCATCGATTGAAACTCAAATCCAAGGGTTAATACCAACCAAATAATTAGTATAATATCCAACTCTAGATATCCACTTAAAATCATCCTTAAAAGAGTAAGCAAAACTCCCAAATTCTTATCTCCAATCGGGTATAATTTCGGGGTAATCGGACACTTAAATTTCACAAGGGTAATTAATCAAGGATGAACAACAACTCCATAACAACCTTATTATTGAGAAAATCCCTTAATTTTCCTAGAATCGACATAAAATCAATCAATCCTAGTCTAATCCAAAAACAAGAACCATAGATCAAATATAGAAGAAATACTTCATGTAGGGTGTAAAAATCTTACCAATTGATGATCCTTGATGAAAAGTATGTTTAATTTTGAGCTTGAATCACTCGGAGAAGGTTTTGAGCTTCCACACGTCTGTTAGAGGGTTTCGATCTTGGATCATTGTTCCAAATTTTCATTGTGGTCTATATTTAATTAAGGATGTTTTGACTTGGACTTTTTCAGTCCCACACCAGACCAGACAAGAATAGACCACACCGGATCAGATCTGGACATTCATAAAATACTTAGAGACCAGACAAATTCCTACCAAACCAGACCAGATCAGATCAACAAATTTTAGCTCAAGTAAAAAAATCTTAAGTTGTCCATGCGGGCTTAGGGGCGGATCCTTGCGTATTAGAAAGGTATGGAAAAAACGATCATCTGAAGAGTTGACCACCAAAGGCGTGAAGAGATGTAAAATTGGGCGTGAAAGACTAGGCGTAGGCGTGAAATAGCGGAAGTGTTTTAGATAAATTATTTTTTGCAAAGAAAAAATTGATTTAATGTTTTAAAAATATTTTTATAAACTTGTTACATATGGAATCTAAAATGTTGTAGTAAAGTTAAAAAAAAATACATTCATAAACTTTTATTTGACTTTTTACACATTTAAAAATTACGTAGTATACATATTGAATAAAGTAAAAATTAGGCTCGATTTTGTATGCTCCCTTAGTCCATTTAAATTTTACCACCTTTGAATTTTTTGGAAAACTATGTTCAATTTTGACCAAGTATATATTCTTGTAACAAATGATTTATGATATAAAAATAATATGGAAATACTCTTTGTTAAAAGTATTTTCATAAACATATAAAACTTATCATTTTCATAATAATATCTCAATCAAAATCATGGTCCAAACTTTACCACTATTGATTTGAAATGTCAAAATTGACAAAGTTCTTAGGGACAGATGTAGTAATTATATATTTTGGACATTTTTTTCTTCGTATAATACTACTCCCTCCATTCCTTGATTAACTTTACATTCAACATTGCACGGTCTCTAACGTTGATGTTTGACCATTGATATGTAAAAATATACACTTATAAAACTTATAATAAACCAATATTTCAATAATATATATTAAAGTGAAGCATTCAAAATTATTTTGATATTATAAACTATTGAGTAATTAACGGTCAAAGAATACAAAGTTGGACTCAAAAAGTCAAAGTGTAAACTTAAATACGAGACTGAGAGAGTATAAAATACTCCGTAGTAACTATCAATAAATCTAAAACACTTTTTCACATCTAAGTTTCACCTATTCCTGTCTAGGCTTCAAAAATTTGAGGTTTGAGATGTTTTCTTATGGACTATCTTTAGTCGCATACCAGATCAGATCAGACCAGACTAGGTTAGACCAATCAGACTTCCATAGTTATAAAATACACAGAGACCATACATTTACCAAATCAGATCAGGCTAGTTCAGAACATACCAAACCAGCAAATTTTAGTACAAAAGAAAACATCCATCTTAACATCTTGCAGCGTGTCACGCTTTTAAAAGACTGATATAGTAACTACATAGGTTATTCCTAGCTGCATTGTGTGAACTGATAGTAACAAGCTTTATACATTTTTTTGTACACATTTGTGGTACATCCTTTAGTTGTCTTTGTCCGTGTACAGAGCCAACTAGGCCGTGTGGCCCGTGTGTACCACAAAAAAATTGTATGGCTCAACTTCCCTTACCCGGTTTTTAACACTGAATTTTGACTCGAGGCCCCTTGCTTTTACCAGCGACGACCACTTATCCTCTGAAAGAAATAAGGCTCTCCCGTGCCGGTCAGCCGGCGCGCATCGATGAACTGCTGATCAGCTAAGAAAGGATTCTAAAAACAGCAGATTTCTCGTCATTCATCCAAAGGTAGAATCGCTTACTGCTCCCCTTCCCCAACTCTGTTTTGTTCACCGGATCTAAAAACAATTATACAACCTTATAAAATCTTATTTTTGTTCTGCTAAAATCCTAAAACGGCTCTTTCCTTTGCATTCTGTTGTTTTTTGCTATATTCGTTATGTGCTTTTTTTGCTCGGAGATTGTGAGGCTTCCCAGGCAAACTGATCAGTATTGGTAAGATGTGATCTATGAGTCTATGTAATAATAGAATGGATTTTAATGGGAATTGTCACTATACTTAAACTGTTAAAATAATGAAATTCGAAAGTAGAGGTTAAGTGTTACTGTGTGACAATATTTAATAGATTGTTATCTAATTTATCAGCTTGAGATAAATTTCACCTCTTTTTAAGCCTAATTTAACATGGATTTCTGATTTGTGTATTTGTCTGGTCATTTGAGGTTGACCACATTTGTGCCTAGTATGTAAATGTAAGGTAAACCAGTTATGCCCAGTTTAATATTACCACAGATGTGAAACTTATTCTATGGATACTATCTATAACAGCAATGTTAAAACTAGAAGTTGACGATGAACATTCTCTCATGATTGAAGAAAGTATATCAATAGATGCAAGAAGAGATCGGTTATCTAGCTGCATTGTGTGGACACCAATTCCGGTCTTATCATGGTTTGTCCCTCTTATTGGTCACATTGGGATATGTAGAGAGAATGGTGTAATCCTGGATTTTGCCGGACCTAATTTTGTCTGTGTAGACAGTTTTGCATTTGGAGCACCTGCTCGCTATGTTCAAATTAGAAAAGATGAGGTATATGCTCTAATGCTTCTAATCTGATTATAAGAAATGTTACTTCTTTTCTTTTTGTGGCCCCTCAGGCCGTTTTTCCCTAATACAAGTAACAAATATCATTTCAGGTATAGAAAATCATGAATTAAAGCTAATCCAATGTCATTGTTTTTTAACTTTGGTTTTAAAATATATTATTAAAAAAGTGCACAACATGAGTCTTGCGACCTTAATAAAGATGACTGGTTCGAAATTTTCAAATTTATAGCGTGATATAATATGATGTGTGTTCATGCTTATAAATATGACTTATACATCAAATTAGTCTCTGATTCATGCTCATGGTATATTGGTATGTGTAAGGCACTATTGTCATATGAACGTAGCTGATAGCTACATTCATGATATCCTGTCAGTATGTGCTAATGAAGCATAAGCATAAACATGTTCATCAAACTTAGCTGTTCTCATGGCACAAGAATTAGTATTTGTGTGTCAATGATTTCCCCAGCTCGCATAGGGATTGCTTGCGCCCAACAAGACATATAAACTAACAATATAAATTCACAAAGTATTTGAAGTTATAAACGGGTTTGAGATGTTGTTTGAGGTTCTAAGTTTCTAACCATTGGTTTGCCATGATGTGCCTTTAAACCCTTCTATTTTCCTTTTTTTTCTTTATTCAATTGACCTGCAGTGTCATGTATCTCGCCACCCTATTCCATATGAAAGGGAAGAAGTCAACGAAAATGGGAATGACATGGCAACGTGGGATGGGGCGTTGCATAAGAGCACAACAGAGTACCAGCACCAGTCTTATAACTTGCTCACTTGCAACTGCCACTCATTTGTGGCCAATGCTCTAAACAGGCTGAGTTTCCAAGGCGGGGGTTGGAATGTGGTTAATGTTGCCATTTTTATCGCGCTCCACGGACAATGGGTTAATAAAACCTCCATCTTGAAAACATATTTGCCTTTTCTTATAGTGTTTGGTTTAGGATTGACCTTCGGCGGATGGACATTTCTGATTTACTTGGCAATCTTTATTGCCATTCTTATTGGCTGGTTTCTTGTTGGCTCTTACTGTTTCAAGAAGATGATCTGTGTCTAGCAGCATTGTATGATTTGGCATGCTCAAATTTAAGCTTATGACCTGAGTCGTATCACTTGAATTAATCTTATTTTCCATGTAAGAACACTAATTTGTTTTTTTGCCACTATCAAGTCCCTGAATACTAAATTACCTTTTCTGCGCATTAATATTCCATGTGTGTTCATGGTGGACTTTTGATACGCATAAAAGTTTAAACACAAAAGATAAGAAAGTATTATATGGTTGAAATTTCGTTTATTTGTGCGGTACCATGGCGACTGGAGTGATGCTATATGGGCGGTGTTCTGAATTGCCATCGATTGTGAACCTGGGATATCAATAACTTAGAACACGAGTGCCGGAGTGCGTCGAGGTTGAGACCTTTGCCAACCAAGATTAAACAGAGAGGGTAGTCCACAGATTCTTGTTTTTGGGTTAGGTGCTAAAGAACTTATTTTAGTTTCAAACCATACTAGACAAACTTGGACAATCTATTCTATTTATATATAAGAAAACAAATAGCTCTTTAAAAGACAATTACATCCTTCATTAATCTATGTGTATGTACACCCGGCCAAACCAAGGTAGGCAGCCCAAAAACTAATACATGCCAAAAATAATTCAGTGACATTTTTGTAATTTAAGTGAAAAATCATGTCTTCCGCTAAATGAGCAATAGTGTACTTTTAATGAGCATCATATCTATTTTATTGAGTATTTAAGAGACTAACAATGAGTATCACGATCTCTGCTTCATATCTTCTATTTTTTTCTTCTTATTTTTTCTTTTATAAAAACTTAATATATTATATCTATAATACACTCCTATTAATTTTAATATCCGAGTCTAATGTAATATGATACTTTTGAAATATGCATTGATATCACAATTCAAAAATGAGCATAACATCAGTACCAAATGAGCATATATAACTTACAAAGTGCACATTGATATGAAAATCGTAAGGTTTGTTAGTTGAACATCATGACATTTAAATTGAGTTTCAAACATCCGCTGTATATTGAGATGAAAATCATGGTTTCTTGTGCATGAGCATTTATGAGCTTTTAATGAGCATCAAACCTATTAAAATGAGCATTGATGCACTTTTAGTGAGCATCAGACATATTTTATTGATCATTGGAAACTTAACAATGAGCATCGTGATCTCTGCTTCATATCTTCTAATTTACTTTCTTTTTCTTCTTTTTCTTTTATAAAAACTTATTAAATTATATCTATAATCAACTTCTATGAACTTTAATATGCGAATCTAATGTAATATGATACTTTTGAAATATGCATTGATATGACATTTTAAAAATGAGAATATAAATGAGTATCAATTGAACATACGTAACTTACAAAATGAGCATTGATATGAAAATCATATTTTTTTAGTTGAGCATTAATACATTTTCATTGAGCATCCAAACTCCTCTATTGAGTATTAGAAACATGCAATTGAGTATCATGGTTGGTGTTGTATTATCTATTATTAACTCCTATGTAAATCTAATGTAGTATGATACTTTTGAAATATGAATTGCTATAACATTTTAAAATGAGCATAACACAAGTACCAAGTGAGTATACAAAACTTACCAAATGAGCAATTATATGAAATTCATAAGCTTTGTTAGTTGAGCATCAAGAAATTTTCAGTGAACATCAAACCTCTTTTATTGAGGATCAGAAGCATTCAATTGTGTATCATGACCTCCGCTCTCATGTATATAATCTAACTCGTATGCGAATCTAATATGATACTTTAGAAATATGCATTAATATGACATTTTAAAATGAGCATAAAACCAATATCATATGAACATATGAAACTTACAAAATGAGCATCGAAAAATTCAAAAACTCGTTTGAGTTATCTAATGTGTTTAAATGTCCATTTGTGGACATATATTATAATGACATATATACTGATGGTATATATACTAATGACAAATATACAATTTTATATTAAAAATAATTTATAGTCTTACGTTCTGGAATTATAAATATAATCGGGTTCTTTTTATAATATTTACTCAAACATATTTATTTTACATTATACTCATTTCAATATAACACAAAACTCATGTTAGTAATTAGCACATACTATTTACTAATCTAATAAATTTTCATCTTAAATTGAAAATAGAAAAATAATATTATTAATATCTTAAATATTCATCATAAATTAAAATAATAGAAAAAGTAGTTAAGAAACAAACGAAAAGAATAAAAAAAGAATTACGTAGAAAGCAAAAAAAGATGGTTAAGAAAAAGCACTATGGTTGAAAAGCACTATGTAAAAAGGGCCTGCTCACCATGCGTCCATGCTTGCAAGACCCGCAGTTCACATACGCATGAAAGAAAGAATACATACAGAAGCATATAAAGAATTACAAAAATACCCGGATGTGCAGTGAGCACCGTACATCCGAGTGTACGGTATAATTTGCCTTCATCTCTCCACAATTTGCTCATTTGCTATAAAAAGTGCCAAGTGGCAACATATAATCCTTTTCTCTTCAAATTTCAATTAGAATGGCAAAACATCAAAGCAAAGAAGGTAATTGGCTTAGTGATGGACTTGGCGGGTCCCATGATACGAAAAAATTCTTTTTTTAAAGTGTTATAACTTTTTCATTTTAATCCAATTTTTACAAAAAATCTTATCAAATTTCATAACTTTTTATGATCTTTCATATGACATCAATATTGCATATATAAAATTCAAAAAAAAATTGAACATTTATTAAACAACCTTCTAATTTTATAAAGTAACTACGAATTATTCTGTATTAAATCAAGAAAAAGTTTCTAATATATGATCAAGATAGGGATAGTTTATAAACATATGACTTATTAACTTTTACGGAGTAGTAAATATTATTGTTTTTAAATTCACTATAAAAGTTCATAGACAATTTGTTTATTTATTATTTACAAATATCTATATATTGGGGAGGTTCTTCCTTATAGTTACTTTGATACGGAGTATAAAACTAAAATATAATTTTTTTTTGCTGGAAAACGCTTATATTAAATTCAAAAATCAAACAACTAAACATCATGTATTCTGGCTACCCAAACATTTCCTCTAGACTCCTTATAGCCAATAGGCAACCTCACTCTCTGATTAAACATAGAATAGACTGCCCAATAATGAGCACGACTAATCGCTGACCATGCGAGAGATTCAAAGCTATTATCGGTCAAATTAGCCTGCTTGCTTCCTCCCAAACTAAAAACTAAATCCACAAAACAGAATTTTCTCTCTCATATGTAGTGCTTTTTGGTATTACAAGATAAGTTTGCTTACATTTAGTGACTATAATAATAATAATAATAATAATAAACCAGCCCTTATGTAATATAAAAAAGCTTATATGCTCATTTTTCATTTGAAATTATGTAGTGCTTTTAGTTACAAGATAAGCCGACTAACAATTGATCGAGAGAATTTTATCTCCCATATATAGTGGTTTTAGGTAAAAGAAGATAAGCTTGCTAATAACTCAGCGGAAGAATTTTCTCTCTAATATATAGTGTTTCTAGGTATAAGAAGATAACCTTGCTAACAATTGACCTGAGAAATTGAGCGGGAAAATTTTCTCTCATATGTAGTGCTTTTAGGTATTGAGCGGGAAAACTCTCTCATATGTGGTTCTTTTAAGTATAAGATAAGATAAGTCGGCTAACAATTGAGCAGAAGAATTTTGTCTCTCATATGTAGTGGTTTTATGTATAAGCAAAAAAGCTAGAGTTATCTATTCTATTTATCTATAAGAAAATAAATAGCTCTTTAAAAGACACTTACACCCTTCATTAATCCTATGTGTCCATCTCTCCACAATTTTCTCATTTGCTATAAAAGTGCCAGGTGGCAACATATGATTCTTTTCTCTTCAAATTCCAAATACAATGGCGAAAACTTCAAAGCAAAGCAAGGTAATTGGCTGAGTGATAGAATTGGTGAGTCCCATGATACAAAAAAAAATCTTTAAAGTGTTTGACATTCATGTAATTTCCATGCTTACGTTTATGTTTTTTATTAGTTTAGATTGATTACTACCTTGGAAATTACACACTTTTGGTGTAATAGTTTTATTTGTAAAAATGTTTGTAATTTGTTTAGATTAGGTTTATACTGAGCTCAAACAGGTCCATGATCACTCTAGGGACCATTGGTGAACATCACAAATGGAAGAAAGGTGCAAAAAATCTCTAGATGAATTGAAGATTGTTTTTTGGTGTTGTACCCGGTCGGGTATGACCTATACCCGATCGGGTACCTTGTTGAAAAATCAAATCGAATCGGATCCGGGACGAGGCAACGTGCAGGGGAGATTTTGGCACGATCGACTGTTCATACCCGATCGGGTGGCCGACATACCCGATCGGGTATAACCTAGTTTTTTTATATTTCCGCGAAGCAACCAAGTACCCGATCGAGTGCCCTTACAGCCCGATCGGGTACACGACCCTGCAAGCCTAAAAAGCCTATAAATACCCCCATTTCCTTCCCACAAAAATCACCAATTAACATATACTTCTTAGCTCAGTTTAGACAAGCTCTTTCTTTATATTTTCTTCATGTTTAGTCTCCAAATGAGGAGCTAAACTCTTCCATCTTGGTTTTGCTACTTTGAAGCTTAATGAATTTGTAAGTTGTGAGTTATTTTCTTTAATCTTCTTCCTTGAATATTAATTATTTCCTATTCATATTCCATATTAATATTTTGAGCATTACTTAAAGGATCAACTAATTTTGTTTCATATATTAATTATTACTAGAATCAATCGATTAATACGCTTGTTATTAATTCGGTTCTTTCAACGGTAGTAAAACTTGGATTATTAATGCATGCGTCTCATGGTTAACAACTGATGGATAGTCTACCCGGGGGTATATATCCGAAGGGTTATTACGGGGAATAATTTAGAGAGAAGTCAGAGCAGGTAAACGTAGAGAGAGAGAGTATTATAAATGTGGAGTGTTTTCAGCGTGTGTCCTTACAAATGGGGAAATGGGGTGCTATTTATAGTAGCAATAAATGCCGGGCAGGGACACGTGTCAAGCGCTCATTGGCCGAGGGGTCGCCTCAACTGGTTGGCGCTGGCCGCATGTGGCCGCATTTAATGCGGCTGTTGGATGGGACGTCTGTGCAGAGTACGGTGATCTGTACGCATGTGAGGCGGATATCTTGTCGAGTGAGATGCCTTCGGCCATAGAGCAGTAGCCGAGGGCTCTTCCACCCGATGGCTACCCCGGGTGCCGAGGGCTCACAGTGTCGAGGGCTACTGTTTTCGCCGTTTTCTCCCAGTTTCTTAGTTTGCTTGAGAAACCCGTCCTGTGAGAATTTAGAGCCTTCGGCCAGGGGGCCGAAGGCACCCCCGTGCGTTGTGCAGACTGCTTGGTACTCCGGGCGCTGTGAATTGGGCCTGTTGGGCCTTTTGGGCCTGTTGGGCCTTTGCTGGAGTAGTAGGAGTCTGTGGGCCGGGGGTTCCCGGGCCATATACTCCATCAGGAGTCCCTCACTCCTTTTGCCGAAAGGTACTTGAGGGAAAAGGAGTAATTTGTGCTTGCCCTTTGATGTTGTCCCGTTGTGATCCCTGAAGTTGGTGAGGAGTTGTTGCTTTTGTGTCCCTGCCGAAGGCAGTCCCTCAGTTACCCACATGTCGGGACTTGAGGGCTTGCTTTGTTGTTTGTTGGAATTTCACAGATTTTGTAATTTAATGTTTTTCCCGAAGGGGTCCTCCAGTCCCCCACTCCTTGAGGCACTTGTAAAGTGGTGGAAAGGAGTAAAGTAGTTACGTTGCCGTTGTGGGCCGAAGGCTGACGCTTTTCGTTTCATTTCGGGGGGATGCCTCGTTAAAAACCTCATTAGGAAAAACCCTTTGGGAAAAAAATCCTAATGAGGGAAAAAGAGTGCACCGAATTCCCCCAATGATGAATCCGAAATGTCAAACCTTGGTACAAAGTGGGGAATGACGGGAATGCCGAAGGCTCTCTCTTCTGAGGGCTCCTGTGTTGATTAGCCGAAGGCTGGCTGTTGATGTCCTGGTGGCGCCGAAGGGGAGCCCCTCAATCCAGGGATCGAGGGCCTGCCAGATGAGGGCAGCAGTGAAGCTGTTACCGGGGGGTCCACTGTTTGTTGATGAAGTGGTGATTAAGATACCCAAGGGCCATGGGCCATCCGTCAATGAGGCACTCCCCGGGGGCTATCCGGTTTTGCGGTGCTGAGGGGAAATCCCCGAGGGGTACCCCTGATATGCAGCCCCAGGGATCTGAAGGAGCGATCCCGAAGGCGTGTGTAATGTGCGGTGTGGGGCACAACCCGGGGGCACTTCTGGGTGAGTGCACCCGGAGGCTGTCCTTGACGAAGTGGAGTGAAGCAGAAAGCCCGGGGGCTTCCAAAATATAGCCGTTGGAAATATAGCCGTTGGAATATGTAACGACGGGATATAGCCGTTGGGGGGGGACACGTGGCGTGTGATGGCTGGCTGTCCGTGGGCGGCGTCACCGGTTGGGCGAAGACGCGGTGAGTAATGATGGCGTCCATCCGGAGGCCCGGAACCCAGGCCCAAGCCCGGATTCCAGCGCCTATAAATACCCCAAGGCCGGGCATTCCTCTGTGTGCGAAAAACTTGTTAGCGAAGCTCTGCCAATTTTTCTAGAGAGAGAAACAGCAGCCCCCGGTTGAATCTCCTGTTCTTAAGGTCAGTTCTCCAATTACCCTTCACCTCTTAGCTACCTGTACTGCGCCCCTAGGCTAGAAGATAGAACATTTAGAAAACACTAGTTGTACGAGCCTTCGAACTAGAGCGCGAATGTCGTCCGAGAGCGATTCTCAAGATATCTCGAGGACGCCCTCGATGGAGGACGAAGGCATCTCTGACGTGGAGTCAAGCAGTGGTCAACCCTCGGATGGTGGTGATGCGGCCCTGGCCCGAGAGGTCCAGAAGGAACAGAAGACTTAGCCCTCGCCTGGCAGACAGCGGAGGATGAGGCACAGAATGAGAGCTCGAGGGTTACGATTGCTGTTCTCCCCCCTCGGGGTTCCGGGGAGGCCAGTAGCTCGAGGCCGTTGGATCCGATACCTCTGAGGGCGGTTTCCGGTGTGAAGAAGAAGAAGGCCGTTACCAAGAAGAAGGAGAGGGCCGTCGATCAAGGAAAGCCCGTAGACATGCCCGAGGGGTATAGTTGGCTGAACACTGAGGCCCTCGAGATCAGGTCGAAGGCTGACAGGGCAGATCTGTACGTGACTCAGCTGCACGTGGGGCCCTCGGCCGAAGTGGTGGAGCCAGGTCCCGACGACGTGTTGTCCAGGGCGCCCGAGGGGTGTATCGCTATTCACGTCCTTTCGGTCTCCATGGGACTCAGGTTCCCTCTGCACCCATTCCTCCGGGAATATTTGCGGTTTGTTGGCTTGGTCCCCTGCCAACTCACGCCCAACAGCCACTCCTACATTGCGGGGTTCCTTCAGCTCTGCAAGTCCCGAGGGGTGAAGCCCAGCCTGGATTTATTCTTCCAGAGTTTTAATCTGTGCCGGGGGGGCACGAAAACGGCGAGGGGTACGCCAACCTGCAGCAGATTGCCCGCTTCAAACTATTCTCCGATGCTCCTTCTTCCAACAAAGGATGGAGGGAACGTTGGTGCTACGTGAAGTTGGATGAGAGCCCCTTCCCGAGGGAGCTACGTGATCGATTCCGAAGGCACGAAAAGATCCGGAGTGCCACTCTTGAGAAGGACGGCCTAAAGCTGGCCAAGTTCCCGGAGGGGAAAGACAAGAACGTGGCGATCAAAGACTGCACCCTCGAGGAGGATTTGTACACCCTCGGGTTCCGGAGGTACCGCTTCATAGGGGAAACCGATGAAAAGTACCCTCCCTTCAACAAGGCCTTCGGAGGGGCCGGAGGTAGGAGCCGAGGGCTTTAGAATTTTGTACTTAGTTCTTTTTTTTTTGGATGTTATCGTCCCTTCGCTTAGACCCGTCGGACTAACCCTTTGTTTCCTCTGTGCAGGTATCCCCGTCTCCATGGTGAATGTAAAGGGCCTTGCCCGTTTGAAGAAACAGGACCCGAAGGGGTCGGGACAGGGCGTCCAGAAGCCCGCTACTGCCCTCTTTAAGAAAGCCGAGGGCGATGCCGCTGCCGGTAAGAGGAAGGAAGTGACCAAGGGGTCCCCCCCGGCTACCAAGAAGCCGAAGAAGGGGGATGTCGCCGAGAAGGAGCCCCCGGTCATTATTGCTGATGGGCACCCCGCCTCCGGGGTGCAGGTGGAGAAGCTGCCGGTTGGAACGCCGGCGGGGGCAGAGGAGTCGCTGCCTGAGATCCTCACAGTTGCTTTCCCGAGGGGTATGTCTTTGGCCAGCGGCGCCGTCGACCCGGGGGCCATCCTGAGGGGTATGACCCCTGAGACGGATAGGGCTGCCCTCGGGGCCTACAATGATGCGGCCCTCGAGGACCACATTCTCCGCTCCTCCCTCTCTGTAAGTGTTTACCTGGCTTTCTCCATCTTCTCCTTTGATTATTTTTGTGTGATTGCCTTTAATTGTTTTTGTTGTTGTTCTGCAGGCTTGCTTAGCCCTCGGCGAACAGGCTCGGAGGCTTCAAGAATGGCGCCTCCACAGAGCGGAGCAAGACGCCAGAATGAGGGAGTGCCTCCTCAAGAACCAGGAGGCGGTGAAGCTGGGGGCCCAGCTAGAAGAGGAGCTCCGGCAGATGAGCTCGAAACTGGAGGCTGCAGAGAAAGGCAAGGCTGATGCTGAGGCCGCTGCCAGGAGAGCTGCTAAAGAGGCCGAGGACTCCAAAGCGCTAGTTGTCGCCAAGGCTCAGGAGGAGGCCGTTGAGGCCTTTGTCGCCGAGGGTTGGAGAGACGAGGGGCGCAAGATGTGGGTGTCCTCGGTCGTGGAGGCCTGCGTTGAAGAATGGGCCGAGGGCCCTGGGTGGGAATGGATGGCCCGGAAGGGCAGAGAGTACTATGAAGCCGGCGAATTCTTCACCCAGGCCCTCATCTACCGGAGAATGGCCCGGCATTTGGCCATTGAGCAAAAGGACTTCTCCCCCTCGGCGTATGGCCTTCCTCCCTTGCAGCCTGATGTCCGTGAGCCGCTCCCGGAAGGTGTTCAGAGGCCCGACCTTGAGGACACGGTGTTGAAGAATGAGGCCGAGGATGACGTTGTCGAGACCGGAGCGGAGGCATCATCGAGGCCGGCTGTAGAGGGCGCCCCAGTGAACGATGCTGTCGTAGCTGTGGAATGACTTTGTACTTAGAAATCTTTGAACATCTTTTGTAATGAACAATATTGTTCCTTCGGCTTCGGCCCGTTTGTAAATTCACACTTACTCTTTTTTTTGATGAAATGCATGCTGCCTCCGGGCTTTCCATATTCGAATACGCCTTATGTTTTGAATGTATGCCTTCTCCTTCGAACGTATGTCTAGGACTTAGAATACTATCTGATGGTAGCTAGCCCTTAGGAACCTTCGGTAGTTGGGCACCCTCTGCTGGAT
The DNA here is from genome assembly GCA_945859875.1 of Cuscuta europaea. Lineage (NCBI taxonomy): Eukaryota > Viridiplantae > Streptophyta > Magnoliopsida > Solanales > Convolvulaceae > Cuscuta > Cuscuta europaea. The sequence goes on from CAMAPE010000048.1 coordinate 9,338,830, forward strand.
ATGCAACCGATGGTTCGGCAGCAATTAAGACTTAGAAAATTTTTTCTAAGTGTAGCACAGCATGAGGCCTTCGGGCGTTTGTAGTAACCCACCTCCTAGGACTTAGAAAAATCTCTAAGTGTAAATTCCCCCTTGAGAGCCTTCGGGATACGGCGCCCATTCCTGATGTGTGAATGTTGGACCGAGGGCCCAATGCACAGGACTTAGAGATTTTTGCAAGTGTAGTATGCCATGTAGCCTTCGGCTACTGTGGAGCCCCACCTGTAATATTGAATAGGCCGGGGGCTAATTCTTTTAGGACTTAGAAGATTTTCTTGAGTGTTGATTCCTTGTGAACTGTAGCCCTCGATTGATAGGTAGCCTTCGGAAATTAGGTCCCTTGAGATGAGGGTGAAATATGTAGGACTTAGAAAATCTTCTAAGTGTAGAGTTTCCCTCGAGAGCCTTCGGGAGTTGGCATCCTTTCATGATGTGTGAGTAGTTGACCGGGGGGGGGAAATACATGTAGGACTTAGAAAATATTCTAAGTGTGGATTTTCCCTTGGGAGCCTTCGGGAGATGGCGTCCCTCCTTGATGTATGAGTAGTTGGCCGGGGGGGGGGGGGGGGGGAACGTGTAGGACTTAGAAAATCTTCTAAGTGTAAATTTCCCTTGGGAGCCTTCGAGAGATGGCATCCCTCTTTGATGTATGAGTAGTTGGCCGGGGGGGGGGGGGGAACATGTAGGACTTAGAAAATCTTCTAAGTGTAAATTTCCCTTGGGAGCCTTCGGGAGATGGCATCCCTCCTTGATGTATGAGTAGTTGACCGGGGAAAAACAGGTAGGACTTAGAAAATATTCTAAGTGTAAATTTCCCTCGGGTGCCTTCGGGTGACAGGTGCCCTCTGATTCCACATCACTTTGCGAGATGCCCGGGGGCTACTCATTCAGGACGGGACACCCTCGTTTTTTAAGTGTTGTTGTATTGCATGACCTTCGGCCACCATATTCCCTTGGCTGTAATATTGATTGGGCCGGGGGCTCCATCTTTAGGACTTAGAATTTTTTGTAGTGCTGCTTCCCTGTGTAGCCTTCGGGTGCCCGGGGGCTGCTCCTTCAGGACTTAGGATTTTTCTAAGCATAAATTGATGTTGAATCCTGTTGTTGTGAAGAAAGCCAATGAGGAGTGTGTGCCCTCGGCATACACTTTAAAAGTTGTAGAATTTGACCCTTGTCATGGGGAAAGGGCCCTCGGTATTCGTTCATAACAGATGCCTTCGGTGTTTTCTTTGAAGTACCGTTTAGTGGACCTTGGATAGTCCAGTCCCTTTGTATTGTTGAAGCCCTCGGTGTTTTTGTGACCGGAGGTGACCAGGTAGTGGATTTAGCCGTTTCCTGATGGTATTTCTTTGAGTAGTATCCTTCGGGAAATAGGAGTCTTCAATTGCCGGAGGTGTTCCCGTGGGGAGCCCTCGGCATGTTGTGATTTTGTTGGAGTGTACTCTTTGATTTCTCACTGAGTCTACTCCCCTTCACCCCCCCCCCCCCCCCCCCCCCTTTTTTTTTTTTTTTTGGTTGGTGGTGAAGGGAAGGCATCAAGAAACTTGGTTTCTTGGTAAGGCTGGGCCTATTAGGAGACCATCAGAATACACCAATGGCTCTCCTCCCTCGGGTTAACCTTCCGAGTGCCGAGGGGATCGAGGGACGTTTCCTGGGCACAAGATATGGTGGTCCGTAACCTGCCTCCCCTTGGGGGATGGCGCGGAAAGCGCCTCATTTTTGAAAGTCGTCCCCTCGGCGCTAGACATAGTCTGTGGCCTACCACACCCTTGGGGTGGTGGCGCGGGGAGCGTTTCGGTTTGGAAGTCGAATCCTGGGCATTTCTCATGCCTGTCATACCCTGGGGGTAATGACGCGGATAGCGTTCCGTTTTTGAAAGTCGAATCCTGGGCATATCTCATGCCTGTCATACCCTGAGGGTAGTGACGCGGAAAGCGTTTCAAGGAAGGGTTTTCATTTGCACACTAGTTGCAAATGGCCGGAGGCACTACGTGCCGCCGGCACCGATGGTGGCGCCTTCGGTATATGCGTCCTCGTGGGGTACGGCTTTTAGAAACAACACTTGGTGTTAGTTTCGATGTGTAGCCCCCGGTATTTGGTACCGAGGGGTCTTCTGTAGGAACACTTGGTGTTCTCTTGTTGTAGTTGATGTAGGCGTCTACCCTCGGTACTTGGTACCGAAGGGTCTTCGAATGAAACACTTGGTGTTTCCCAATAGATGTTTGGAAGCTGTTAGGAGAGCATATCCCTGGCATTGGGTGCCGAGGGGTCTTCTTTGAAACACTTGGTGTTTTTTCTTCGTTTCGATATTTGATGAGGGAGGTGTACCCTCGGCACTGGGTGCCGAAGGGTCTTCTGTAGGAACACTTGGTGTTCTAATCTTTTCTTTTTTGATGTTGAAGGTGGGGAAGTAGGTGTTGACTGAAAACACGTGGTGTTTCTACTGTTTGTTGTAGGTGTTGATGGTGTCCGCCCTCGGCACTGGGTACCGGAGGGGGTTCTTCTTGTGGTGAGGCCTGGGGCCTGTAGTCAGTATGAGGGCTTGATGTCTTGAATGTATCTTCATTCTTCGAAATTGGAGGCCTTGGGCCATTGGATAGTACATTCACTAGTTATGAGGGCTTGGCCGCTCTTACATTATTGATAAAATTTAACTAAATGGTGTACATTCCAGTGCCTAGGGACTTCTTTCCCATTGGGGCGTTTGAGTTTGTAGGTCCCCGGTTTTATGATGGCTGCTATGATGTAGGGGCCTTCGAATTTTGGTGCCATTTTTCCTCCCTCGGTTGGTTGGCTGGCTTCCCTCCTCCGGAGCACATAGTCCCCCACTTGAAATTCCCGGGTTCGAACTTTGGCGTCGATGTAGCTTTTGACTTGCCTTCGGTAGTTTTCTGCCCGGATGAAGGCCTGCTCCCGGCGTTCTGAAATGAGGTGCAGGTCGAGGGCCATGTTGCTGTTGTTGACCTCGGGGTCATATTGGATCACCCTTCGGGTAGGAAGGGTGACTTCCGTAGGAGCTTTGGCTTCAAAACCGTAGCAGAGAGAGAAGGGTGTTTCACCTGTAGCGCGCCGAGGGGTAGTGCGGTAGGCCCAGAGGATGTTGTGAAGTTCTTCCACCCAGCCACCACCCTCGGCCTCCAGCTTCTTTTTGAGGCCCTCGAGCAAGGTCCGGTTGGCGTTCTCTACCTGCCCGTTGCCTTGAGGGTAGGCAACGGAGGAGAAGGTGTGTTTGATGCCCCATGCCTCCAGAAGGGCGCAGAAGGGGGCTGCCTCAAATTGTGTTCCATTGTCGGAGATGATCTGCTGGGGGACGCCAAACCTTGTGAGGATGTTCTTGAGGACGAAGTGACGGCACTTCGCCTCTGTGATGCTGGCGAGGGGTTCAGCCTCCACCCACTTGGTAAAATAGTCGACGGCCACAATGATGTATCTGTTGTTGGAGGTACCCCTCGGCAGAGGGCCCACAAGGTCTATCCCCCATCGAGAAAATGGGACAGATGTGCTGATGGGGGCATAGTTGACCGCTGGCCTGCCGGGGGCTTTCTGGAAATGTTGACATGCGGTGCACCTTCGGGCGAGGTCAGCACAATCCCTGGCCATGGTTGGCCAGAAGTAGCCCTGGAGAATGAGCCTTCGGGACATGGAGAAGGGTCCCTGGTGAGCTGAGCAAGTGCCACTATGCACTTCCTCCATTGCGACCTCGGCTTCATCTGGATGAAGGCACCGAAGTAGCGTGCCATTGTAAGATCGTTTGTAGAGCCTTCCATCTTCGATGGTGTAGCTGGGAGCCCTCAGCTTTGCCAGTTTAGCGCGGGCCTCATTCTCGGGTAGCTGCCCTGCGGAGATGAAGGCGGTGATATCTGAAATCCAATCCTCCTAACGTTGTTGTATGTTCATCACGGGGCTTGCATGGATGCTTGAGAGGCTGAGTTCCTCGATTTTGGCAATCTTGGAGATGTGCTCGGGGGAGTCTGCCGAGAGTTTAGATAATATGTCGGCCTCGGAGTTCTGAGCCCTCGGTATTTGAGTGAGAGAGTGTGCCTCAAATACCTTAAGCAACTCCTTGGCCGCTTCCTTGTACTGTTTCATTCTTCCTTCCTTGGCCTCATATTCTTCGGAGATTTGGCCAACGACCAACTTGGAGTCGCATTTGATGTGGATCTGCCGAGCCCTCATGTTGGCAGCCAGCCGAAGGCCACATAGGAGGGCATCATATTCGGCCTCATTGTTGGAGACTTTGAAGGAGAAGCGGATTGCATAGTAGGCCCTGAAGCCCTCGGGAGTAATGAGGACTACCCCTCCCCCGCATGCTTTGGTCGCGGATGAGCCGTCAGTGTAGAGGGTCCACCAGTCGTCCGAGGTAGCCGAGGGCTCCCCGTCCGTGGCTGCTCTTGCGGTACACTCCGTCACAAAGTCCGCTAGGGCTTGGCCCTTGATGGCAGGCCTTGGACGGATGTCAATGTTGTACTGGCTCAAGAAGATAGCCCATTTCACCATGCGGGAGGAGCTGGTGGGGCTCCTCATGAGGGCGCCGAGGGGTTGATGGGTGAGGACCTGAACCGGGTGTGCCTGAAAGTAGTGGCCCAACTTCTTGACAATCCAAACGATGGCTAACACCGTTTTTTCCACAGGGGAGTACCTGAGCTCGGCCTCCCTTAGGGTCTTGCTAACATAGAAGATGGCATGTTGGATGCCGTCTTCCTCCCGGATGAGCACAGAGCTGATGGCCGCCGGGCTAACCCCAAGGTAGAGGTAGAGGGTCTCCCCTACCTTGGGTTTGGAGAGCACAGGAGGTGAAGATAGATATCTTTTGAGCTCGTCGAAGGCCCCCTGGCATTCAGGAGTCCATAGAAAGCCAGCCGTCTTCCTCATGATCTGGAAGAAGGGTAGAGATTTCTCCGCCGATTTAGATAGAAAGTGGTTGAGGGCTGCCAGGCGGCCCGTCAACCGTTGGACTTCCTTGACATTGCGTGGGGGCTCCATATTGATGATGGCCTGGATCTTCTCGGGGTTGGCCTCAATACCCCTCCGGCTCACCATGTAGCCTAAGAATTTGCCCCCTTGGACGCCGAAGGTGCACTTCTTCGGGTTTAGCCGAAGGTTGAATTTTTGCATGATGGCGAAGATTTCCCGGAGGTCGTCAGCATGGCTGGAAGATTGTTTGCTCTTGACGATCATGTCGTCGACATAGGCCTCCATGGTGCTCCCTAGGACGGCTTGAAAGACCCATGCCACCATCCGGGTGTAAGTGGCCCCCGAGTTCTTTAGGCCGAAGGCCATCACTAGGTAGCAGAAGATGCCCTCGGGAGTCATGAAGGCAGTTTTTTCGGCGTCCTCCTCGTGCATGAATATTTGATGGTACCCTCGGAAGGCATCGAGGAAGGACATGATTTCACACCCTGCGGTCTCATCCACCAATTGATCAATGTTTGGTAGAGGGAATGGATCCATGGGGCATGCTTTGCTGAGATCGGTGTAGTCCACGCACATGCGGAAGGTGGGGGGCTTCTGTGCGAGGACTACATTTGCTAGCCATGAGGGGTATTTCACCTCCTTGATGTGCTTGATTGAGAGGAGCATGGCGACCTCCTTCTTCACGAATTCCCTCCTCTCGGCGGAGAGGGGTCTCCTTCGTTGTTGTACTGCTTTTGCCGAAGGGTCCACCGAGAGGCGGTGGGTGATGACCCTTCGGCTGATTCCCGGCATGTCCTCCGGCCCCCATGCAAAGACAGTGGAGTAGGCGCGGAGGGCGTCGGTGATACCGGTCTTCAAATTTTCAGGGAGCTGGGCTCCAATCTTCACGACTCTCTCCGGCTGGGCCGGATCGAGCGCAAAGTCTTCTACGTCCTCGGCCGGTTCAGCCCTCGGCCTTCTTTCCTCTTGGTCGACGGCTCCGGTGATGGTGTCAACACGGAATTCCGTTTTGCTGACCTTCTTAGTGACCTGAAGATAGCAGGCACGGGCAATTTTTTGGTTCCCCCGGGAGTAGCCAATGCCCCCCTCGGCGGGAAACTTGAGGCAGAGATGCCTCATGGAGATGATGGCTTCGAGGTCCTCGAGGGCTGGCCGGCCGAGGATGATGTTGTGGGCGCAGTCAATGTTGACGACGACGAACTCCACCTCGAGCTGGGCTCTATGGGGCCCGTCGCCGAAGATCACCGGGAGGGTTATTACCCCCTCGGAATCAATAGTGTCGCCGGTGAAGCCGGCAAGAGGGGTCTTAATGGGCCGAAGGGCCCCCCTCTCCAGATGCAGCTGTCTGAAGGTGCTGAGGTACATTACATTGACGGAGCTGCCCGTATCAATGTAAGTGCGGTGAATAATGGTGTCGTTTATCTCCGCCCGAATCACCAAGGCATCCCTGTGAGGAGAAGAAGTAGGAGGGAGATCTGCGTTGGTGAAGGTGATGGGTTCCTCCCTCAATCGCTTTACCGGGGGCATATGAGTGACTTCCCCTACGTAAAGCGATTGAGCCCACTTCTTTCGTTGGCTGGTGGAATCGCCCCCTGTATTGCCACCGGTGATCATGAGGATGTGGCGTTTCTTCTCCTGGTAGTGGGGGTACTCCTCCTCCTCTTCTTCCAAGTTTCCGATCTCCCTCTTCTTGCCGAGGGGGATGGTGTTCGGGTTCACCCAGGCGTTTACCTTCGTGTGGTGCCCTCGGGGAGGTCCCTGATGAGAAGGTCCCTCCTGCCGAGGGCTCTGGACAAACTGGGACAGGTGCCCTGCTTGTATTAACCTCTCGATGGCCGTCTTCAGCTGATGGCAGTCATCGGTCCTGTGCCCCTGGTGCTGATGGAAGCGACAGTAGGGGAACTGAGGGTTGATAGCGTGTACCTCCGGGGGTGCGCGAGAATCGCGCTCAACGAGGCCCCTCTCCTCGGCAAAATCGAGGATGATGCTGACGGGGTGCGTCAACGGGGTCTGAGGGCGGTCCAGGAGAATGGGCTGGGCCCAGGTCTTAGGGTTGCTCCTATAACCTCCCCCGGGCTTGGCTTGGCCTTGCCGAGGGCGGTCATCAGAGGGTCCCGAAGCCTTGGGGCGATTTGGAGGAGCCCCCGGCCCTCGGTTGTGCTTGTTGTCAGTCCTCGGGGGCTGCTGGTCCGGATGCTGGTGATACTTCTCCACCTCCTCGGCCTCAGCATATCGGTCCCCCCGCTGCAAAGCCCTTATGTAGTCGCGGGGGGGTTCAATGATGAGGCTCCTTGAAAAGTTGCCGGTGCGGAGGACGGTTTGTAGAAGGGCCAGGAGGGTCCCGTCATCGGCACCGTCGACCTTGTCGGCCTCCGTCCTCCAGCGCTCCAGGAAATCCCGAAGGGTTTCATCCTTCTTCTGGCGTATTGTTAGGAGGTGGGAGAAGTGCTTCCTTGTGCGACGCCTCCCGGCAAATTGTGTCAAGAACCGCTGGGCGAGTTCTTGCCATGAATCAATACAGCCCTCGGGCAGCCTGTTGAACCATTCGTATGCTGGTCCCTCTAAGGTGGAGAGGAACCAACGACACAAATATTCGTCTGACGCCCCCACCATCATCATGCTGTTCTGGTACTTGCTGTAATGTTCCTGGGGGTCCGTTTTCCCGCTGTAGGGCTGTATGTGTTGCCCTCGGTATTTCTACGGGATCCGGGCCGCCAATACCCTTGGGGTGAATGGCGTCCGAGTCCGGAGCTGTATGACGGGTTCCCCGGAGCCCTCGGCCACCTTCTTCTGTAATTCCTCCATTTTGGCCATCATGGCCTCGTATTTGAGGTCTGAGTGAGGGGTGGAGGTGGTGGCGTGAGCTTTGTTGGACTCCATCTCGTCAAGCCGGCGTTGGAGGGCCGCAATAATCTCGTCCCGAGGGTCCCTCGGGAGGGTCTCCGCCCCCTGCGAACGAACCCGGGCCGAGTGGGCCTGGTTGATTTGGTGCCGAGCATCATCGGCATGAAGGGGTGCCTTGCCTTTGTCCCGAGGGGGACGCTCCTCGTCTGCCCTCGAAACAGATCCCCCGCTTTCCTGGGGCCTTTGGAGTGCTCTCCCCCCGAGGCGGTCTTGGATCCCTCGGCGGTCTGGCCCTCCTCCGAGCCGGTTGAGGGCGGAAGTACGGGGCCTCTCCCTGTTGTCATTATGGCGGTCCCGGGACTGAACTTCCTGGGAGGATGTTTCTTGGGCCACCACCCCTTCGTCGTTTCGCACCCGAGGGGTGGGATTTCCGAAGGGGTGTGGCAGAGGGGGGAGTATGATATTTTCCCCGATCTGAGGGTGAGCTGGAGCCAGGGTGCCGAAGGCACCCGGGTTCTGGGTGAGCGTCTGGATGAAGGCGGAGAGCGCCGATTGTACGTCGATGGTGAGAACCGGAGGGCTGACTTGGTCATCGCTCCGGTTTTTCTTCTTGGCCTCGATGCCGAGGCGGGCATCGGGGGCATTTTGTTGGATCTGAAGGCGTAGGTCGACAGCCGCCTGTTCCAGCCCAGCGATGACACCGCCCTCGGGAGCCCTGTGAGAGGCTTCGGGGGCGTTGACGTCGCCGAGGGGCAGGTTCTTGTCTTCTACGTTCTTTGAGTTGGCACGCGTTGTCCTCACCATTTTGATAGAGGGCTAGTGTTTTGTGTTTGGTCGAGGGGGAGGGTTTCTTACTCGATTGTTCAACCTCTCAACGAGAGCACCAAATGATGGATAGTCTACCCGGGGGTATATATCCGAAGGGTTATTACGGGGAATAATTTAGAGAGAAGTCAGAGCAAGTAAATGTAGAGAGAGAGAGAGTATTATAAATGTGGAGTGTTTTCAGCGTGTGTCCTTACAAATGGGGAAATGGGGTGCTATTTATAGTAGCAATAAATGCTGGGCAGGGACACGTGTCAAGCGCTCATTGGCCGAGGGGTCGCCTCAACTGGTTGGCACTGGCAGCCGCATGTGGCCGCATTTAATGCGGCTGTTGGATGGGACGTCTGTGCAGAGTACGGTGATCTGTACGCATGTGAGGCGGATATCTTGTCGAGTGAGATGCCTTCGGCCATAGAGCAGTAGCCGAGGGCTCTTCCACCCGATGGCTACCCCGGGTGCCGAGGGCTCACAGTGCCGAGGGCTACTGTTTTCGCCGTTTTCTCCCAGTTTCTTAGTTTTCTTGAGAAACCCGTCCTGTGAGAATTTAGAGCCTTCGGCCAGGGGGCCGAAGGCACCCCCGTGCGTTGTGCAGACTGCTTGGTACTCCGGGCGCTGTGAATTGGGCCTGTTGGGCCTTTTGGGCCTGTTGGGCCTTTGCTGGAGTAGTAGGAGTCTGTGGGCCGGGGGTTCCCGGGCCATATACTCCATCAACAACCTAAGGGGAATTAATTATATTGATTAAACCAATAAACCGCTTGTGTTGAGGTTATCAATCTCAATCGTTTTCATCTTAAGTTTATTGCTACTATCGGGCTAATATACGACACGTGTTCTATATTAACTCGGTAATAAGTTTTATTAATGAACCCGTCTCGTTATTAATAACTACCCTCGATGAACTGGATATACTCCTCGATTGAGTATTCGAGAGGAAGATAGTTAAAGATATAACCGGGATCGACGAACATTTCATTAAGTGGATAAAAGCAAAATTAAGTCTTCATCTCATTAAATTAAACTCATATAGGTTGTTTATCTTAGTGTTAATTAAATTCAATCAAATCAAACTTAAAACCCCCCTTGTTACTATTGATATAAGAGAAAAGTATTCTTTTCCCTGTGGATACGATCTTTACTTCACTGTACTACGTATTAGTGTTGTATTGATTAATTATTTTGAGTGCACCTCACGACAAGTGCACGTCAAATTTGGCGTCGTTGCCGGGGAAAGGCAATTATTTTTTCTTTTATTGTATTTCAAGAAAACAAAAAAAAAATATTAAATAAAAATATAAAGAGTTCTTATTTCTTCTATTTCAGAGCTTGGTGAAGTATATGGTTAAACATCGTTCCATACACGAAATCACATATCAAACAAACCTGGAAATAGAGCAAACTTTCGAGCGGTTGAAAAATAAATTTTCTAGTACCAACTCGGAGGAATTATCTACCGGAGATACATCCAGCGCTAGTTCTCATTCTAGCGAAACCGAAGAGCCAATAACTATGGCTCTCGAAACAAGAACTTTGAGGGAGCTCACAGCTCCGAACTTAAATCAACAACCCTTATGTATCACCTTTCCAACTCTTGATGAGGGTGCTACATTTGAGTTGAAATCTGGACTCATACATCTACTTCCATCTTTCCATGGCTTAAGAGGGGAGGACCCAAATAAACACCTCTCGGAGTTCCATGTTGTTTGCACAAGCATGTGCCCCAATGGAGTCACCGAGGAACAAATAAAATTGAGGGTCTTTCCATTCTCCCTAAAAGATACCGCCAAAGACTGGCTATTCTACCTTCCTTTGGGAAGTATAGGTACATGGGCGGCCATGAAGAAAGCTTTCCTTGAAAGGTACTTTCCTGCTTCTGTCTCCTCATCTCTCAAAAAGCAAATCAACAATGTGGAGCAAAAAGATGATGAATCGTTCTACGAATATTGGGAACGATTCAAGAAACTTTGTGCGAGCTGTCTATACCATGGCTACTCGGAGCAAGACCTCATCCTATACTTTTATGATGGTCTTTGCAATGATGATAGGCGGATGATCAACGTCGCATGTTGAGGGGGGATCGTCAACAAAACTCCTTCTCAAGCTATAAATCTTATCTTGGAATTGGCCAAGAATTGTAGACATCACAAGGGGCGATCATCAACAAAAAGAGTCATGGCAGCGGAATCATCATCATCATTGGAAAGTTAAGTTGTCGGCTTGACTTCTTTGGTTAAGGATTTTATTTTGAATTCCAAGACCCAAGAAGTCAAGGTCTGCGGCATTTGTACACAACAAGGGCACCCCACCGACTCATGCCCAACTCTCCAAGAAGAGAACACCGAGCAAGTCAACGCTTTGGGATTTCCCAACCAAAAGAGGTACGATTCTTATGGCAATACTTATAATCCCGGGTGGAGAGATCACCCCAATTTGAGATATGGGAATCCGCAAGGAAACCCACAACAAAATAACCCTCCACAAAATCAATTTCCTAAAAAACAACCATACTGTAATACCCCGAAAATTTGAGAGAATTTGGGAAATAATTAAAATTGTGTTTCATATTGTTTACACGGTCTTTAGGTCGTTTATTATGTTTGGTTTAGTGTTTGGGACAAAGGGGAGGTCCAAATGGGGAAGAAACGGGGCAAAAACTAAGGTTTGGGACGTCTGGGGGTCACGCACGGCGTGCGTGGAAGGTACGCACGCGTGCATTCCTGTTGTATCCTAATGCAACTCAAACTTCGGAAATTCACTATAAATACATCCCTAATCCGATTTTCCTCATTCCAAAAACCCTAGGACCGCCTTTTTAAGCTCTATCCCTTCCAGCTCTTCAATATTAACGTATCCAGCACGAAATTTTATGCCAATGATGAGATCAAACAATCCAATATTCCGGTAAGTGCGTTTGTTGCCTAATTCGCGTCGTTCATCCGTTTCCTAAATTTCTTTCTCCTAAATTGAGATCCTTCGAACCTATCACTTCCTAGGTACGTGAGAATGATCCATCAAACTAGATTTGACGTTTAGGATTCGTTGCTAGCCTCGAGGTAAGGACTATTGCAACCAAAATTACTATTTTGCCCCTATATTGTATAAACTAGGGTTTGTGCTATGATTTGAGTTTCTTTCTGAAATGTTATGGATAATTCGGCTATAATAGTATGAGTATGATGATGTATGCTTTTCTGGGAATTTATGAACGTGTGATTTTTGGTGAATTTATCAAATCAGTTTATCATGGCTAAAATTGTGATTTTTGATGATTGTTCTTTTGGGATTGGAAACTTTTGGTGATTGTTTTGGTATGAGTTGAAGAATGATTTGAGACTATTATAACTGGTTATATTGAAAATATATTATGGGTTCAGAAGACTCCAATTTGATTATTTTGGTGGTAGTAGTAAATGCTACTTTTGGGAAGTGGTTGTTTGGGTTAAACCCTCTTTTTGGAAAGTGTTGTGAGATCAAATCTTTTGGGATAAATTATATATTTTTAAATGTATAATTTGGTATGAAAATTTACATATATATTCTGGAGTTATAAATATCCTTATTGGATTATTTTGAATATGGTATTAAATACTATTTTGGAACTAGTTTTGGATAAACCCTAAATTGTAAGTTTCTCTGCCAATCCAAAATTGTTTCCTCGTATTATATGTTTATTATGCATTATGTGATTAAGTGTGAATTGTGAATTTTGTGTATGTGATTTTGAGAAGATATTATATATATAGTAGTTAAGAAATATAAATCAAGTACTTTTGGGGTATTAAATATTTTTAAATACCTTCGAGACTTTTTAGAGAAATTAAGAAGTGTTTTTGAAGTATTGTTAAGCGAAGATAAAATTTACATTTTTATAAGAAGTGAGCATCTCGGGAGTAATCCGAGGTGTCGGTTTTTCCACATCCGGATAAATGTGGAGGGTGATTAGAGCTACTACTACTAAGAAGTACAGTTTAAGTTTCAAGTAAGATTTGGATCTATGATCCCTTTCAAGTAAGATTTGGATCTATGATCCCTTTTAAGTAAGATTTGGATCTATGATCCCTTTTAAGAAGAAGTTATAGTAGTAGTCCCTAATCATTCAAGAATTTTAGAATTGGGGTGGTTGGGTTCCGACCACTCGGGATGACTTACTACTCGGAGGGCTTGGAATCCCTTTTAGGGGGTGTGCACACTTAAGGTAGTCGTTTCGTTTCCACAAGAGCAGTTGTGGTACCGGCACTTGTTCGGGGTGGCCGTCCGTAACCACGGTCCACCGGGCTCAGTCGAAAGGTTGAGCACCGCCCTTCTAAATTACTAGGAAGTTAGAGAAGAAGTGATTTTCTTAAGAAGTTTAAAGAGAAGAATTACTAAGAGATTTTCCAAGAGAAGTTGAGGATTTTAGTAAAGAAGTAATTTTAAAAAATATTTTGGTGGAGTGCGTCATTTTTATATGATATTATATAAAAATCTATTTTTAGTCAAACCTGATTATTTTACGGGGTTGGGTAGTACTTACTTAGCTCTAAAGCTAATTTTTGTTATTTCTCTTGTCTCTCTCTTCTCCCTTAAATTTTATCAGGTGATGAGTTGGATGCCTATGTGGATTGATGGATTGCTCGAGCTTGAGTGCGAATTAGAAGATGCCTTAGTTAAATCTAGTCATGAAATTAACATTCACTTATTATTACATTAGTTTTTATTGTTTTACTTTGAGTTGCCTGTGCATTCGGTTAAGAGATGACCGAATGTGGCGGTAACACTCATTTCCCTTTTAGACTTCCGCTGTATTTCTTCAACTCTTTGATGAATGAATAAAGTATTTCTTTTAAATATATCAATGTTTTGGGCGGGAAATTTAGGGGTGTTACACATACTCTAAACCCCAAGGCCAAGGCTCAAATATGTCCACTGAGGACATGATCCGAGCACTCACCACTAATGTCTCAACCATGCAACAAAACATGGTTCAATTTCAACATGAGACAAAATCTAGCATAAAAAACCTTGAGAACCAAATGAGCCAAATCTCAAGTGCGGTGAGTAGGCTCGAAGCCAAGGATTCGGGAAAGCTTCCATCTCAAACAGAGCCGAATCCTAGGCAACAAGCCCATGCGGTCATATTGAGGAGTGGCAAGGAGTTGGTTATTGCCAAAGAAAAAGCAAAGAGCCACATTGGCGAAGAAGAGGAAGAAGAGGAGTTTGTAGAAAAAGCTCAACCGGAGGAGGATAAAACTCAAACCTCAAATCCAACGCCGGTCATCCCAGAAATTGAAGCCCCTTTTCCCGAGGCTCTGAGGGAAACAACAAGGGTGGAGAAGGATAAGGACATCTATGAGACATTCTCCAAATGTGAGGTAAATATTCCTCTCCTTAACTTGATAAAGGGTGTTCCTAGATTTGCAAAATTTTTTAAAGAGCTATGTACAATAAAAAGGAAACATAGACTCAATGGAAAACAAAGAGTCCAAGTTAGTGAACGTGTTTCAGCGGTCTTTCAAAAGAAACTCCCAAAAAAATACAATGATCCGGGCATGTTCACTATACCTTGTAAGTTGGGAGGTACTACGTTTTCAAAAGCCATGCTAGATTTAGGAGCGTCAATTAATGTCATTCCTTACTCTTTATTCAAATCACTTGAGCTTGGCCCTCTAAATGAAACCGGAGTAGTCATTCAACTTGCGGATAGATCAAATGCTTATCCTAAAGGTATTGTCGAAGACGTACTAGTTATGGTTGATAATTTGATCTTTCCCGCTGACTTTTATGTTTTGGAAATGGAGAATGATAAAAATGCGGTTCCTATCCTTTTAGGAAGGCCATTTTTAAAAACCGCTAGAGCAAAAATTGATGTTTTTAGCGGATCTTTAACAATGGAATTTGATGGAGATAAGGTTGAATTCAACATTTATGACTCCATGAAATACCCAAATGAAGATCATTCTTTGTTTGTCATTGATATTATTGATCCTCTTGTACAAAACACTTTTGAAATAAATGGAGAGGATGAATTGTTGAGCGTGATTGAGAATAATTTCAAGGAGAATTCTCTAGAACTTGCCTTGACTCCCAACATACAAGCCATGATGGTGGAGTTGGATAACCATTTCCAACTTCCACTTATGCCACCGGGGTCAAGAGCATTTCCACTAACCATCCCCGAAGAAAAGCCTTTGCCTTCTATTTTGCATGCCCCCGAAGTTGAGATGAAGCCACTCCCAAAACACTTGAAATATGTGTTCTTGGGAGAAAAAGAGACCTTGCCGGTTATAATCTCCAACAAATTGACCCAAGAGCAAGAAGGAAAGCTGGTTGCGGTGCTCAAAAAGCATAAACTTGCAATTGGATGGACTATAGCCGACATCAAGGGCATTAGTCCATCCACTTGCATGCACCCCATCTTGATGGAGGACGAAGCAAAGCCGGTGAGGCAGCCCCAAAGAAGATTGAACCCACCTATGATGGAGGTGGTCAAAAGGGAGGTCATCAAGCTACTACAAATGGGGATCATCTTCCCCGTTTCCGATTCAAAATGGGTTAGCCCAACTCAAGTTGTTCCTAAGAAGACCGGAGTCACGGTGGTGGAGAACAAGCATGGAGAACTTATGCCCACCCGAATTCAAAATGGGTGGAGGGTGTGCATAGATTACCGTAGACTCAATGCGGTGACTAGAAAGGATTTCTTTCCTTTACCCTTCATTGATCAAATGCTTGAGAGACTTTCCGGGCATGAGTTCTATCGTTTCCTTGATGGCTACTCCGGGTACTTTCAAGTACCCATAGCCCCCGAAGATCAGGAGAAGACCACTTTCACTTGTCCATTTGGCACCTTTGCATATCGACGCATGCCATTCGGACTATGCAATGCCCCGGCCACATTCCAAAGATGCATGATGAGCATATTCTCTAAATATGTTGAGCTATTTATGGAAGTTTTTATGGATGATTTTACGATCCATGGAAACTCATTTGATTCATGCCTATACCATCTATATCTTGTATTAAAAAGTTGCTTAGAATCAAACCTTGTTCTGAACTCGGAAAAATGCCACTTCATGGTGGAAGAAGGAATTGTTCTAGGCCATGTCATCTCATCAAAGGGGATAGAGGTAGACAAGGCCAAAGTTGAAGTCATCCAATCACTCCTTTATCCTACCACTGTTAGGGAGATACGATCATTCCTTGGACATGCAGGTTTCTATCGAAGATTTATTAAGGATTTCTCAAAGATCGCATCTCCTTTGTGCACACTTTTGCAAAAGGAGATGGAATTCATCTTTTCTGAGGAATGCAAAAAGGCCTTCAAAACGTTGAAGGAAAAACTAGTAACCGCGCCTATCATTCAAGCACCCGATTGGTCTCTTCCTTTTGAGATCATGTGTGACGCCAGTGACTATGCGGTAGGGGCCGTCTTGGGCCAAAAGGTTGGAAGGGCCTCTCATGTTATCTACTATGCATCCACCACCCTCAATGATGCCCAGCGCAACTACGCCGCCACTGAAAAAGAAATGTTGGTCGTCGTCTATGCACTTGAAAAATTTAGGTCATACTTACTTAGAACCAAGGTGATAATTTACTCCGATCATGCAGCTCTTAGGTTCTTAATGACAAAAAAGGAAGCCAAACCAAGGTTGATACGATGGATACTTCTTTTGAGCGAGTTCGATGTGGAGATCAAAGACAAGAAGGGCATGGAGAACTTAGTGGCCGACCACTTGAGCCGTTTAGTTCTTGATGAGGGGAACGATCACATCAAAGATGATATCCGAGGGGAATTTCCCGATGAAACCCTTTTATCTCTAAAGGAAATTCACCCTTGGTATGCACATATTGTTAATTTCCTTGTTCTAAACAGGTTCCCGCCAAGCTTCTCTAAAGCTCAAAAAGAGAAACTCCAACACGATGCAAAATAATACGTGTGGGATGAACCATACTTATGGAAACACTGCAAGGATCAAGTAATTCGAAGATGCATTCCTGAAACAGAGATAGCATCCATCCTCTCATTTTGCCACTCACATGCACGTGGTGGTCATTTTGGAGGAAAAAGAACATCAATGAAGGTGCTAGAATGCGGTTTTTGGTGGCCGAGCTTATTTCGAGATGCCCATGCCTTTTGTCGATCTTGTGACAATTGCCAACGCATGGGCAACATCTCTCGAAAAATGAAATGCCACAAGTTCCTATGCTCTACGTTGAAATCTTTGATGTGTGGGGAATAGATTTCATGGGACCTTTTCCTAATTCCAATGGAAATCATGATCTATATATTCTCTTGGCGGTGGACTACGTGTCAAAATGGGTGGAAGCAAAAGCCACCAAGACCGATGATGCCAAAGTAGTGACGGACTTCCTCAAAACCCGCATTTTTTCAAGGTTTGGAATTCCATGAGTTTTAATAAGCGACAGGGGTACTGACTTCTACAACAAAACTGTGGGTGCCTTATTGAAGAAGTACGGCGTCACTCATAAACTCTCCACCGCCTACCACCCACAAACAAACGGGCAAGCCGAAGTCTCAAACAGGGAGCTGAAGTCTATACTCCAAAAGACAGTGAATCCTAACCGAAAAGATTGGAGTCTTCGCATGGATGATGCCTTATGGGCATATAGAACCGCTTTCAAGACCCCTATTGGGATGTCACCCTATAGACTTGTATTCGGGAAAGAATGTCATCTCCCAGTCGAACTCGAACATAAGTCTTATTGGGCGGTGAGAACATTCAATCTTGACATGGAGCAAGCGGGGAGACAAAGGAAGCTACAATTCCAAGAGCTAGAGGAGCTTCGACTGGAGTCCTATGAGAACGCCGCCATCTACAAAGAGAAGACGAAGGTATGGCATGACAAAATGATAACAAGAAAGGATTTCAAAATTGGAGACAAAGTCCTTCTTTTTAGATCACGCCTTCGTCTTTTCCCCGGTAAGTTAAGATCAAAGTGGGAAGGACCATTCGAGGTGGTCAAAGTCTACTCACATGAAGCGGTTGAGATCAAAAGCCTTGACACCGATAAAATCTTCAAGGTTAACGGGCATCAACTCAAACCGTTCCTTGAAGGTTTCCAAAAAGAAAGCGCTGAATGCATGGATCTCTTCGATCCAATCTAATAAGGATGAACACTACCATGGCGTCGTGCCGCGACGTTAAATAAGGCGCTTCTTGGGAGGCAACCCAAGCCAAGGTACGCATTTTTTTTGTGTTTTCTTTTCAATTTTTGTTTTGGAATGTCAACTTTGAGAAAATGGGGAGATTCTCAAAAGAAAATAAGGGAAAAATCATGTTTTTGAAAGGCTGGTAAAATCTGCGATCGATCATCATCACTTATCCGGCCGGATTCATGCCAAAAAAAAGAGGATAAAATTGGGCAAAATCACACTCCAGGGTAGTGTACCCGATCGGGCCCCATTACTGCACCTGATCGGGTATAGATGAAAAAAAAGGAATGCGGAGGAAAAACCCCAGACCCGATCGGGTATAAATAAAAAAATTGGGAATTTTCTTCGTCACGTTTTACCCAATCGAGTTAGGGCTGAAAACAAGAGGGTACCCGATCGGGTATGTCGGGCCACCCAATCGGGTATAAATGAAAAAATTGTGAATTTTTCTTCGTCACGTTTTACCCGATCGAGTACCCCTAAAACTCGATCGGGTACGAACCCCTGGAGCAAAAAAAAAATAACGAAGTACCCGGTCGGGTAAATTAATGTTTTAAGTTATAATTTATACGGCGCAAGTTGCCTGATCGAGTATAACCCAAACTCGATCGGGTCCGATCCTGAAACATGAGGAAACAAGAGGGTACCCGATCGGGTATGTCGGGCCACCCGATTGGGTACACCAACTTTTAACCCAAATCAGACCCAAAAATCAGCCACTTCATCTTCTCCAACCCCAAAAATTCGAACCTCTCTTCCCAAATCCACCATTTTCGAACCTTCTCCCTTCCATATCTATATCAATACTCAACAAGAACCCATCAAACCACCACCAAAACACTCCCCTCACTCTCCTCTACAACCCACTACCCATAAAATCCACCCTCTCCCCATATTTCCGAAACGCCCAAACCCTATCCCCCAAACCCCAAGTCCGAATCTAAGCTCCAAATTTGGTCATCAATGGCTCCAAAAACAAACCAACCGGAAAGCTCCAACACACGGGGACCAGTTCATGGTTTTGAGGATGTTCGCTTTGGGACGGGAAATCATCGGGCGTGATTTTTGGCCATCATTAAAAGGCAAGTAGTTCCTTCTCGATTCCTTTGTCATGATGCTCTTGAGAAACTAGGCTTAGAGGATGGCATGAGGGAATTATTTGATGTATTGCAAATTGTAAACTGAGTAATAAGAATTAAAGATGCAATGAAATCACACTTTATTATCATTAGGTATGGCCAGTATAAATACATACAAGCTAGGGAATACAAAAAGGAAACTAAATCTGTCAGATTTACCTAGAATATTTAGTCTATCGCAGAGAATATATTAGCTACCATATATATACATAGAATATATTGACTATTAAATATGTATATTCTAACATTCCCCCTCAAGCTGGAGCATAGATATTAATCATGCCCAGCTTGGTACAGATGAAATTGATACGTGTCCCCGGTAGAGCCTTGGTGAACACATCTGCCAGTTGGTTTCCTGTTTTGATGTGTGAAGTGCAAATTGTACCATCTTCTACCTTTTCTCGAGTAAAGTGACAATCAACTTCGATGTGTTTTGTTCTTTCATGAAAAACAGGATTATTTGCTATATGGATAGCCGCTTGATTATCACACCATAATCTCATGGGTTCTGTTTGAGTAAATCCAAGTTCACCAAGCAAATGTTGAAGCCAAACCAGCTCACATGTAGTCTGTGCCATAGCTCGATATTCAGATTCTGCACTTGATCTAGAAACAACATTTTGCTTCTTACTTTTCCAAGATACAAGGTTTCCTCCAACAAAGACACAGTAACCAGTGGTGGAATGTCGGTCATTAGGGTTTCCAGCATAATCCGCATCAGTAAACCCTTCAATAACATGATGTCCGTGGTTTTGATATAGTATCCCACGCCCTGGAGCCCCCTTCAAGTATCTTAGGATATGAGTAACTGCATCCCAGTGTGATGTTCGTGGAGTGGATAGAAACTGACTGACCACACTAACTGGGAAAGCAATATCAGGCCGGGTGATAGTCAAATAATTCAGTTTCCCAACAATCCTTCGGTATACCTCAGGATTTTCCAGCAAGTCGCCTTCATCAGCTGTTAACTTTACATTTGGGATCATCGGAGCATCACACGGTTTTGCCTCAACCAAACCTGCATCATTTAGCACATCTAGGCAGTATTTTCTTTGAGACAAGTAAATTCCCTTGTTACTACGTGAGACTTCTATCCCTAAGAAGTACTTCAAGGGCCCAAGATCTTTGGTCTGAAAGCAAGTAGAAAGGAAAGCTTTCAGTTTCAAAATACGACTCGCATCACTGCCAGTGATCACGATGTCATCAACATACACAACTAATAGAATGCATCCAGAATTTGAGGTAGAGAAGAAAACTGAGTGATCATAGGCACTCCTGCGTAGGCCAAATTTAAATATTGCAGCACTGAAATGGCCAAACCAAGCTCGTGGGGATTGTTTCATACCATACAACGATTTCCTTAATTTACATACCTTTCCAGACTCCCCCTGAGCAAGAAACCCTGGTGGTTGCTCCATGTACACTTCCTCGCTAAGGTCGCCATTCAAAAAGGCATTTTTAATATCAAGTTGATGGAGTGTCCAATTGTAAGTAGCAGCCAAAGAGATAAACAATCGAATGGATGTAAGTTTGGCAACAGGAGAGAAGGTGTCAAAGTAATCTATACCATATGCTTGAGCATAACCCTTAGCTACTAACCGTGCCTTTAAACGAGCAACCGAACCATCAGGATTCATTTTGACAGTGAACACCCATTTACACCCAATAACTTTCTTATCGAGTGGAATATATACAAGGTCCCATGTGTGGTTCTGGTCGAGAGCCATTATCTCCTCTCGCATTGCCTCTTGCCAACCAGGATGAGTCAAGGCCTCAGAAACAGTTGAAGGAACAACAATAGAATCTAAAGAAGCAATAAAACTCTTGGAAGAAGATGACAATGTATTATAAGTAACAAAGGAAGAAACAGGATAAGTACAAGTACGAGTACCTTTTCGGAGGGCGATTGGGAGATCAAGGTCGGAGGGAGCAGAATCTGGAGGCGAAGCAGAAGATGGCAGCGGTACACTGGTAGCCATAGTAGGTGCCGTAGTCACATGGCGCACACGACGAGAGTAAACTTTAAGGGGAGGAGGTGGAGGAGGTGGAGGAGGAAGGAAAGTTGATGGAGAAGTCTGATTGGGGGGGACAGATTCTAGCTGGCTGGTGGTATAGACTAGAAACTCATCATTAGAGAGTTCCAAAGAAGATGATGAAGATGAATTATGCTGAAAGAAGGGTGTTTCTTCAAAAAATGTGACATCTGGAGAGATAATATACCGTCCCAATGAAGGAGAATAACATCGATATCCTTTTTGTAACCGGGAATAACCCAGAAAAACACACTTGATTGATTTAGGATCAAGTTTTGAGACCTGGGAACGCATATCCTGGACAAAGCATGTGCAACCAAACACACGAGGCACAAGAGAGAACAAGGACTGAGAGGGGAATAAAACGGAGTACGGAATCTGACCATTAAGAACAGAGGAAGGCATACGATTGATAAGGTAACACGCAGTGGAAACAGCGTCTACCGAAAATGGTTTAGGAACCCCCATGTGAAATATTAAGGCTCGAGCTACTTCTAGTAGGTGACGATTCTTTCGTTCAGCTACACCATTTTGTTGAGGTGTATAGGGACAAGAAGTGTGGTGTAAAATCCCATGGCGAGATAAGTAAGTCTGAAAAGTGCTAGATAGATAGTCTTTAGCATTATCACTTCTCAGAATGCGTATATTCTTATTAAATTGAGTTTGAATTTCAGCATGAAAGGTACAAAATGCAGTAAACACATCTGATCGGGATTTCAAAGGATAAAGCCAAGTAACCCGTGAAAAATCATCCACAAATGTAACAAAATAACGATGACCAAGTTTGGAAACGACAGGACAAGGACCCCACACATCAGTGTGAACTAAATCAAAACTAGACTCAACACTTTTATTTATTCGAGGAGGGAAATTTGTTCTATGATGCTTAGCAAACTGACATGCTTCACACTCCAAAACAGACTCCCGTGATAGACTAGGACACATTTTTTGTAGTACAGAAAGAGACGGATGACCAAATTGACAGTGAACTTTCAACAGAGACGAACTTGTGCATGCAACTGATCTCGGCACCAAGGATTCAAAAACATATAAGCCATTAACCAGTCTACCTTTACCAATAATCTGCTTCGTCCCAAGATCCTGAAAAAGACAATGAGTGGGAAAGAAAATAACACAGCAGTTTAGGGCTTTAGTAATCTGACTGACTGGGATTAAATTAAACGGAAATTGAGATAAATATAGAACAGAAGATAGAGAAAGGTTTGGAGAAAGAGTTGTTGTTCCAAGGCCATTGACAGATGCGGTTGGTCCATTTGCTAAAGTAACATGAGACTGGTTAGCAGAAGAGGTAAATGAATCCAAAATACTTTCATTACCAGTCATATGGTCCGTTGCGCCAGAATCGATCACCCAATTGCGTGATGATGTAGAGAGGCATGCAGCTGGATTACCTGTATCAACTTGTGTGGTGGCAGATGAGGCTGTGAGAGAAAGTTGTTGTAGCCGAGCATATTCATCGACTGAGATAGTAACAGTGGAAGGAGTTGGTAGGATACCATCCTGGATAACCGTATTAGCAACACGCCTGGGAGGAAACTGTCCAGAAGTCTGTGGTGGACGACCATGTAATTTCCAGCAATTCTTCTTCACATGACCCTCAGCTCCACAGTGATAACATGTGCGAGAAGAATTACGAGTCCCTTCAGTAGTGACTGAATTGGTCCTTTTACCATGGCTCACATCACTGACTAAGGCAGCAGTATCAATTGAGTTCATCATTCTGGATTCTCCATGTTTGCACACTGGAAGGAGACGTCCATAGAGGTCAGAAAAACTAGGAAGGGTCCCACCAGACAGTATTTAACTCCTTGATACCTCATATTGTGGACCAAGCCCAGCCAAAACACCATGAACAAATGTTCGCTCCTCTTGTTCTTGCATACTCTTAACATCAGCAGTAATAGGGAATCGGGACCGCTTTTCCTCAAAAATCTGTTTACATTCATTATAGTATTGAAACAGCGTCTGATCCCTCATCTCCGGTCTATAGTAGTGCACCAGTGATTGATGAACATAAGAGAGATCTTGTTTACTGGCATACATAGACTCCAAGTATTCCCACATTTCTTTGACAGTATCACAATGAGTAATGATACTATCAATAGAAGGATCCAGGGTATTTTGAATTTGATTGAACAACCTATCATCCGCCATCATCCATTTTTTTCTTTCATCAGGATTACTTCTTGGAGGAGCCATTTCAGTTAGATGATCTCCCAGATCAAGACTATTAACGTATCTAGTAATAGTCCGTTTCCACTGCCCGTAATCTTTACTACCAGTCAGTTTTCTCTCGGTAATTCTAGCATTACCGACAGTAATCTCAGTCACACTCTTCTTATCATCACCCATGCTTGCAAACAACTGCGACAATTGTTCTGCACTATCCGGATTACCACGCCTGCGCCTGCGAACAACGTCCTGTTCCGCACAAAAGAGAGCTGAATCGAACCAGATGGAGGGAGCAGAGTTGAACTTCTGGAAGTACTACCCGAAGAACCTGTGTGGCTCTGATACCATGTAAACTGAGTAATAAGAATTAAAGATGCAATGAAATCACACTTTATTATCATTAGGTATGGCCAGTATAAATACATACAAGCTAGGGAATACAAAAAGGAAACTAAATATATATGATTTTGTCAACACAATTGTATCGCATATTGAAAATCAAATTCATTTGTGTTAGAATATACATATTTAGTCTATCGCAGAGAATATATTAGCTACCATATATATACATAGAATATATTGACTATTAAATATGTATATTCTAATATAAATGAATTTGATTTTCAATATGCGATACAATTGTGTTGACAAAATCATATATGAGGTCATGAGCACCATGAAATTTGTTCTACAAGAGGACCCGGCGGATTTCAATTCCGATGAACTCACGTTTCGTGTGCGCAACACCGAATACTCAATAACGAGACGTGAGTTTTCCGCACACTTTGGAATTCCCGTGGCCCATGAGAGGGGGATACCGGAAAGCACGCTTGATGCTCATACTCTGGTCAAAAATGACCGGAGAAGTGAAAGTTAACGCGTCTAAACTCTCAATTAGTCACGTTCAACATCCCCTTCTCCGGATTTTGCTAAAGTTCTTGTGTAATTCTTTGCTCGGCCGCCCCAACAATCACCATACTCGGATGGGGGACGTGGCCGTACTCTCTCTAGCCCTTTTTCAGAGACCTACGGCATATAACCTTTGTAATCTCATGTGGGATCATTTAGAGGAAGTTTGTAAGAAAACATGGAACATTGTGGTTGGGGGGTAATCATGCACTTGGTGTCCAAATTCGGCTATACGGACAATGCTCCAATTCACGCTGCTACATTGATGCACATTGGTTGGTTATCCAATGCGGGATTAATCTCTTTGGGAAACAAGGACCACAATGGCACCCAACATTACAAATGGCACATGAAGTACCCCGAACCCATCAAATACTTTCCCCTCCCTTGCGATGAACTACCTAAACTTAGGTATAAACTGGCAAGCTTCGAAATCACCCACTATTTGCTTCCTAATGCCATTCCACCACACCTTCAAGCCCAACCGAACCAACCCGACCAAACCGAGCTCCAAGAGGAACATGAACATGCCCAACACCACATCCCCGACTCCCCTCAAAACCCACCCCCGCAAGACTTTTTCCAACAAATCTTGGAGGGCCAACAAGCACTACTTGCCGGGTTCAACACCATGAACCTCAACTACACGAACATGGGTGAACAACTTGCACAAGTCCGAGAGGAGCAACGAGCGGGTTTCCAAAGAATGGAGGAGCTACGACAAGCCGACCTCCACCGCTATGAAGAGGACTATCGTAGGGCTTATGGTCCTATGTACTCATATATAGCCCATCATGGAGATTTCGCATCTATGACTTCACCACCACCGGCACCTTCTTGGTATAATCCCTCCGATTGGGGAAATTTTGGTGGCTCTAGTTCCGGCGGTGGAGGATACAACGGTGGGGACACTACTATGGGAGACGGTGATGATGTACATGGGAGCGGCTTTGGAGGTGGCTATTATGGCGGAGAAGGCGGACACTAGGGATAGTGTCATGCTTCAAGTGTGGGGGAGGGAAATTCATCTCTTGGTATGTTTACTCCCTTTGTTTTTTTTTTCTTATTACCTTACGCTAAACATTACTTTCTTGTACTAGTTGTACACACACAAAAAAAACAAAAAACAAGAAATGAAATGCTAGTTAGGTTGAAAACCCAAAAAAAAAGAAAAAAGAGGGCAATCTAAGCAAGAAGGGCTTACAAAAATAATGAGTGAGTGGTGAGAAAAGGAAAAGAAAAGAGATGCTAGGATGAAAACCTGAAAAGGCTCCTAGGCAAAACGAGAGATATGAGAGAAATTTGTTTTTGCAGGACATCATCTATTGAAGAAAAGAAGAAGAAGAAGAAAAGGAGAAGAGGAAAACAAGAAGTAAGGAGCATAGAAGACCCTTAAACCCAAGGAAAAGTTGTTCTGTAAACTCATTTACAATACTTGGTGGTATTAGTTTCTTATTTCTTACTATCTTTGAACTTATGATCTTTTGATGAACATTGTATAAACATTTGGTTTTACTCGAGGTCGAGTAAAGAAACTAAGTGTGGGGGAGTTGACATTCATGTAATTTCCATGCTTACGTTTATGTTTTTTA
Source organism: Cuscuta europaea (assembly GCA_945859875.1). Lineage (NCBI taxonomy): Eukaryota > Viridiplantae > Streptophyta > Magnoliopsida > Solanales > Convolvulaceae > Cuscuta > Cuscuta europaea. Next base: position 9,364,466 of record CAMAPE010000048.1, read on the forward strand.
TTAGTTTAGATTGATTACTACCTTGGAAATTACACACTTTTGGTGTAATAGTTTTATTTGTAAAAATGTTTGTAATTTGTTTAGATTAGGTTTATACTGAGCTCAAACAGGTCCATGATCACTCTAGGGACCATTGGTGAACATCACAAATGGAAGAAAGGTGCAAAAAATCTCTAGATGAATTGAAGATTGTTTTTTGGTGTTGTACCCGGTCGGGTATGACCTATACCCGATCGGGTACCTTGTTGAAAAATCAAATCGAATCGGATCCGGGACGAGGCAACGTGCAGGGGAGATTTTGGCACGATCGACTGTTCATACCCGATCGGGTGGCCGACATACCCGATCGGGTATAACCTAGTTTTTTTATATTTCCGCGAAGCAACCAAGTACCTGATCGAGTGCCCTTACAGCCCGATCGGGTACACGACCCTGCAAGCCTAAAAAGCCTATAAATACCCCCATTTCCTTCCCACAAACTAGGTTGCCCCTTTTATGATTGGCATCCCATCAACCAAGTCATGTGGTTGCTAGCCCCGGCTCAAGAACCAAACACTCCACCTCATTCACCATCCATCCAAGGAAGTCCATCAACCACCGAGGAAGGCTCAAATGAAAGAACTCCCCGTTATAGAAGCTTACAAGAGATATATGAGGTAACACAAAATTTGGATGAAATAACTCTTGTTTGTCTTCTTAATGATTGTGAACCAATAGGTGTTCAAGAGGCGCTAGAAGACAAGAAGTGGAAAAATGCTATGGACGAGGAGATGAAGTCAATCATGAAGAATGATACTTGGGAGTTAGCTACGCTACCAAAGGGGCACAAGGCTATCAGCACTAAATGGGTATACAAAGCAAAGAAAAATGCCAAAGGAGAAATTGAAAGATACAAGGCAAGGTTGGTGGCGAAAGGGTACAAGCAAAGGGCCGGTATTGAATATGACGAGGTATTTTCTCCCGTTGTCCGCTTAGAAACTATAAGATTACTTATTTCAATTGCGGCTCAAAATAATTGGAGATTGTACCAAATGGACGTAAAATCGGCTTTCTTAAATGGTTATTTGGAAGAAGAAGTCTATTTGGAACAACCCCCAGGTTATATAATTAAAGGGCAAGAAAATAAAGTGTTAAAATTAAAGAAGGCACTTTATGGATTAAAACAAGCCCCAAGAGCTTGGAATACTAGAATAGACAAGTACTTCCAAGAAAATGGTTTTCTAAGGTGCCCTTATGAATATGCCCTTTATGTAAAAACAAATGAAGGTGGGGATCTTTTGATTGTGTGCTTATATGTGGATGATTTGATATTCACGGGTAACAATCCAAGTATGTTTGATGCTTTCAAGAAAGAAATGAGTTGTGAATTTGAGATGACGGATATGGGACTTATGTCATACTACCTCGGAATTGAAGTCAATCAAAGTCATAGAGGAATATCTATTTCCCAAGAAGGTTATGCAAGAAAAATTCTTAAGAAATTTAAGATGGATGGGTGCAAGCCGATTGACACACCAGTCGATTATGGGACAAAATTCTCCAAGTTTGATGAAGGAGATAAAGTAGATCCGACTATGTTCAAAAGTTTGGTTGGGAGCTTGCGCTACTTAACATGTACGAGGTCCGATATTCTTTTTGGAGTGGGACTTATTAGCCGCTATATGGAAGCTCCAACATCTATCCATATGAAGGCCACCAAAAGGATTCTACACTACCTAAAAGGTACGATTAGCTTTGGATTGACTTACTCATCTTCTAAAGAATATAAGTTGTTTGGTCATAGTGATAGCGATTGGGGCGGAGATATTGATGACCGTAAGAGTACAACCGGGTTTGTACTTTACATGGGGGATATGCCTTTCACATGGTCTTCAAAGAAGCAACCCATTGTGACACTTTCGACTTGTGAAGCTGAATATGTTGTCGCTACGTCATGTGTATGTCACATCATTTGGCTTCGAAGATTATTGAAGGAAATTCACATGCCGCAAGAAGATGCAACCGAGATTTATGTTGATAACAAGTCGGCCATTGCACTTGCAAAAAACCCCGTCTATCATGACCGAACTAAACATATTGATACTCGCTACCATTTTATTCGAGAATGTGTCGAGAATAAGGAGGTCCAAGTGAAGTATGTGAGGTCGCAAGATCAAGTTGCGGATATTCTTACAAAACCTCTCAAGCATGAAGACTTCAAGCGATTGAGAAGAATGCTCGGAGTTGGAAATCAAGTTTAAGGGGGGGATGTTAGAATGTAAACTTGATTTTGGGCTAAGTTAATAATTGATGTTTGTTGTAATGGGCAAAGCCCAAAATAATTAGGAGTGTTCTAGAGAGAAATGTTCTAGAAAGTTTCTAGAGTGTGAGACTTCTAGAGTCACTCTAGAGAATAATCAATAATAGAGTATTCTAGATAAGGAGAATTCTAGAGAACTCTCCACCTTTTATTGTGGATGTGAGTAGTATAAATAGGTGTAGTTGTGCTCATTTGTAATCAAGCATCAAGCTAAGAAATCTTCAAACAATAAAATACAAGTTCTCTCTTCTTCCATCCTCTCTTCTAGTTAGCTAAAAGCTTTTTCTACTTACACAATTATCTTCATAACGTCCTAAAATATTTAGCCTCTACCTCTAATATTCCAACAAATTGGTATTAGAGCCATGGCTAACGGGATGCAATCCTTTCAATTCCCTCGCCTAACCAAAGACAACTATAGTACTTGGTGCATCCGAATGAAGGCAATATTAGGTTCACAAAAGGTATGGGATTTGGTGCTGAATGGTTACGTTGAACCGGAGGATGAAAGTACTCTTAGTGCACTCCAAAAGGACGCATTAGAGAAGGCTCGGGAGAAGGATCAAAAGGCAATGACTCTCATTCATCAATGTTTGGATGACAATCAACTTGTGAAGGTTGCAAATGCAACTACTTCAAAGCAAGTTTGGGAGATTCTTCAAAATACATATCGTGGAGTCGATAAGGTAAAACGCGTTCGTCTCCAAACACTTAGAGGTGAGTTTGAGTCTCTTCAAATGAAGGAATCCGAGTCTATTTCTGATTATTTTGATAGAGTTGAGAAGGTAGTAGATGAACTAAGGAGGAATGGAGAAAAATTGGAAGATACAAGAGTGGTAGAAAAAATTCTTCGCTCTTTAACTCCAAATTTTGAGCATGTGGTAGTGGCTATTGAAGAATCACATGATATAGACTCGATGACTATAGACCAACTCAACGGATCGCTAGTGGCCCATGAAGAAAAAATGAAAAAGAAGAAAGTGCAATATCCGTTGGAGCAAGCACTTTATACACAACTCTCACTCAAAAGAGGTGATGGTCAAAGAGGGTGAGCTAGGGGCCGTGGACGAGGTCGAGGCCGAGGAAGAGGACATGGTGAAAATCGCCAAGAACATGAAGAAGAGAAAAAACAACACCTCAAGCCGACAAGAGGTCGTGGAAGAGGCGGTTACCAAAGGTATGAGAAATCACAAGTTAAATGCTATAATTGTGACAAATTTGGTCATTACGCTTCCAATTGCAAATCTAATTATTGTGAAGTGGAGGAAAAGTTTAACCCCATCAAGGATAAAGTTGATCTTACCTTATTGATGGCACATGATCTTAAAGAAAAGGAAAGAAAGAGTATGTGGGTGTTAGATACCGGGGCTAGCAACCACATGACCGGCGACAAAACCATGTTCGCGGAAATTAAGCAAGCCAACGGAAAAGTCACATTTGGAGATGAGTCAAAGGTATCGGTTGAAGGAAGAGGTAACATCTTAATCCGTCTAAAGGATTGATAAAAATTTACATTTACGCAAATTCATAAATCATCCTTCAAGGTTTATTACATAATTTACTAAAAGTAAATATGCTTGGGGACGGTGCTACATCAGCAACGTCACGTGTACACAAAGATTATGGAATCAGTTCATGAAAATAAAGGCAGGGTTTTCTTTGTATATGGTTATGGAGGTACAGGAAAAACCTTTGTTTGGAAAACATTGTCTGCTGCTTTGAGGTCAAAGGGGGAAATTGTTCTAAATGTTGCATCCAGTGGCATTGCAGCTTTACTGTTACCCGGTGGGAGGACTGGTCATTCACGGTTTGTGATACCAATCAATCCGACTGAGAACTCCACATGCAACATCAAACAAGGAAGTCCATTAGCACAGTTGATAATTCGGTGCAAACTCATTATATGGGATGAGACACCAATGATGCACAAGTATTGTTTTGAAGCGTTGGATAGGAGTTTGAGAGACATCCTCAGATTTACAAATTCATATAACAGAGATAAATCATTTGGAGGGAAAACGGTGGTGTTCGGGGGAGACTTTAGGCAAATTCTACCCGTCATTACAAAGGGTACCAGACAAGACATAGTGAATGCCACAATTAATTCTTCATATATTTGGCATGAGTGCATTGTGTTGCGTTTGACGAAGAACATGAGGCTCCAATCACTTAGTGACGATCGTGAATACGAAGATTTGGTAGAGTTCGCGAAGTGGATTGCAGATCTAGGAGATGGTATCGCGGGCGAAGTCAATGATGGATTTGCTGATGTCAGAATTCCAAGTGACATTCTATTAGAGTGTGGAGAGGATCCGATTGCCACTATTGTGGAAAGCACATATCCTAACTTTCAAAATATTGCCAATGACTCGTCCTACTTGCTAGAGCGTGCAATTCTAGCTCCAACTCTGGATGTTGTGGATCAAATCAATGAATACATGACATCTCTCAATGTTCAAGAAGAGTCTAGGACATATTTGAGTTTTGATAGCATCTGCAAGTCAGACTCAAATTCTGATTTCTTGGCTGACTTACACACTCCTGAATTCCTCAATAAAATTCGTGCATCAGGAGTTCCAAACCACGAGTTAATCCTTAAAGTGGGTACTCCAGTAATGCTTCTCAGGAATATTGATCCTTCTATGGGCCTTTGTAATGGAACAAGGTTGATTATTACACGGCTAGGGAATCACATTCTTGGAGCAAAAATTCTAGGGGGGGAATACGCAGGACTGGAAGTTGTCATTCCAAGGTTAAGTTTGACTCCATCAGATTCCAGAATACCCTTTAAGTTTCAAAGAAGACAATTTCCTATGATGACCTCTTATGCGATGACAATAAATAAAAGTCAAGGTCAATCGTTTAAGCATGTTGGCCTTATACTGAAAAAGCCTGTCTTTACACATGTTCAACTATATGTTGCAGCATCCAGAGTGACAAATCGCAAGGGTTTGAAGATACTCATATGCGGTGAAAATGGAGAAAAACTGGACCGTACTACCAATGTTGTCTACAAAGAAGTATTTAGAAACGTGTAGAGTATGGATTTCCTATTATAATGTTTCTTAATCCTTATTCTCCCAAAATAGTATTCGTACCAATTACGAGTCGTATATATATTTATCTTAATTACAATTGTTTTTGTGTATTACATATATACTTTGTCATGTCATTTAGACATTAACTATTATTGCTTAATATTATTATTTTATTTATGTACCGCGCATCGCGCGGGTGAAAATCTAGTATATATAAAAAATAAAATCTTTATGCAAAAAATATAAAAAAAAAATTCAGACCAGACCAGACCAGATCAGACCAGAGCAAATCAGACCAGACCAGTCCAAAACAGACCAGACCAAAACAGACCAGACCAGACCAGACCAGAGCAGCAAATTACAGTCCAAGTAAAAACATCTTTAATTGGGTAGTAAGAGGAGTAGATAGGCAGTAATTCAAATAGGGGTTCTCTTCCTGTAGAACGAAAAAAGGGGGCATTAAGCTGATTAAGGGCAGTATATGAAATACAACGTCAGTAAGTTTTTTTGGCAAATACAAAGGCAGTAATTTAAGTTAATTACAAACACTACAATTATAAAGAATTATAAACATTACATAGGCATTAAGTTAACTAAAGGTACATAATAGAATTACACTGGCAGTAAATGAGTATGACATGTATGGGAAATAACGTATGGTTTGGCATTTGAAGTTTTTTAAAAAAGTGGGAGGGCAGTGGGTATATGTACTCTAATACGGTACATTTGTAAAAAAAAGGAAGACACCTCATCCCTAAGGGCCCCCAACCCCGACCGGACGGTACGTTGGGAGGATGTAAATTGGACTATAATTCCAATCTGACAGATAGAGAGTGTGGCTCTTTTCTCCGATACTTGCAGAAGCCCTATGCATTTTTTTAGCATAGTAACCTCTCATCGCAGTTGCCGGGATTTGAACCCGGGAACTAATCCTTGTGACACTCCCTCGTTACCAGTTGAGCTACGCCCACCGGTTAATATGGTACATTTGTTATGGACTGAATGATTATTTGTTTTGTTTTAAAGATATTAATGATTTACTGTATTTTGTCATGCACATATGACATGTAGTGATGTAACCTAATAAATTAATGTACTGGTGATTTCACTGATTTGGTGAAGAAGGGAGTGTTCTACGCATGATATGAATTAATTATTGGAAAGAATTGCCTTGTATTCATTACTTCCTTATTTTGAGGAGCTTCCATCAATTAATCCGGCAATTATGAGTCTAAATGGTTATCTGTCGTGCTCATGTAGTCTGTCAATAGCATAGATGTGTAGTACGTGAATTGCTTGGCCCTTTATTTTAGGATGAAAAACAGTTGCTCATTAATCAAATAGGAGGGCAGAATTGGAATTAAAAGAAACTAAAAATCACGTGCATGGAAATAGTCATGTGCGAGTAATAGAACAGAGATAAAACTCATCTAGTCATATATCAGGAAAAACATCCTCTTTTCATCATAACTCATAAAAAAAATTGAAGGTTTCTCGAGTTATTTTTTGCGGTGGCATTTTCGTAATTATTTTCGAGGAGGTCTATAAGTTATGATTTATTAGTTAAAGGTTCGTGTTTTTAGTTTATAAGTTAAACTTCTCAGTTCTCAACCTAAGGGCACTTCTCACCTGATCTGCTTTCTTTCTCTCTCTCTCTCTCTCTCTCTCTCTCTCTCTCTATAGGATGGTTCAAATACAAAGAGCTCTTCCCATGCAAAGTGAAAATGAATCTTGTGCATTCATTTCAACATCTAATGACTCAAAATGAGCCAAAAATGCACTAAACTCAACCAAAATCGTGATGGCAATTTCGTAAATAAACCAATTTTTTGCCACCCTAAAAAGTGCATCCGAAACATGAAAAGTGCAAGCGAAACGTGAAAAAATGCATATCTTCGCACTTTGCACAGGAAGAAGTCTTTTTATTTGAACTCTTCTCATACACACACACAAACACACAAACACACGCAGACACATACACACACATATATATATCAGATTTCATAATTATTTAGGGAAAAATAATTAAATTGCCCAAAACTTTAAAGGGGTGTGAGGTAAACACTCAAACTTGCATGTGTAATTTCATTATCCCAAACTTTATATAAAGAGTTATGTTAGCGCCACGAGCATATAATTTTAACCATAAATTATGTGACCATAAATTTTAAATTAATGTATGAGTGTATGACCATGGTGCTAAAATAACTTTTTATGTAATGTTTGAGGTGTTCATGCAGGTTTGGGATATTTACCTCACACCCCTTCAAAATTGGAGATATTTGAATTATTTTTCCCAATTATTTATGATCTTTCCATAGTATCGATATTATATATAGAAAATATTGAAAAACCCTTTTTCAGAATATCAATTTTAGTTGCATTTTTGTTAAATTTTCATGTGCAGCATTTGTATCATATGAGAGATCGTAAGAAATAAAAATTTGATTTTGAAAAACAATAGACATTTAGGGTGGATTGATAATCAACCTCGTTTGAGGGGTGAACAAAATTGATTTTGCAAAACAGTGAGATAACGGTGTGGTAGAAGTTTAGGTTTACCAAGGAGCGTAGCTCACCTAGTAGATAGGGAGTACCACAGGGGGTGTGTCTCGGGTTTGAATATTGACAACTGCGATGAGTATGTGATTAAAGTCCAATTTATATTCACACAATCGTCTATGTAATTAAAGTCCAATTTATATCCACAGTTCCACACAATTAACTATGGAATCCGGATACAATGGTACATTTAGTAGCCCGATCCGTGGAACCTGGATACATTTAGTAATACTGTCGTGGATAATCTGCTGTGATGTAATACATGTATAGGAGAAGAAGCTCTGTAGTAAGAAGGGTAGTGAGAAGGGAGAATAGTTTAAAGAAGCTGTGTTTCGAAAACTTGAGCATGACACAATTTCAGGGGATAGAGTGATTATTTTCTCCATTATTCAAAACTAAAACATTTTTGTATGAATCTTCAGTATGCTCACTATTTTAAAGATGTCCTATTTTCAAATACTAAACTTGGTTGGACTGGCTGGTGTCTTGGTTCGGTCATCCACTCAGCTGACTGCCCATATAACTAGATTATATGTTTTGAACGAATGTCTTATGTATATTATCCAAAGATGTGAGCTAATCTTGATTGTAATGATGTTCTTAGTAATTTTGTACTTCAAATAGAATGAAGAATAGTGTATTAAAAGAGTGTCGATATGTTTTGCATAGATTTACATTTAAAAACTTATTCTTTCACGTTCATAGGTAGCGCACTTTCAATATGGTTTGTTTCTATCTCCATATATTCAATTAATCTCATATTATAACTGTTTATGATTTTATTGTTTAGAAATAACATTATGATATGCACCATTTCAAAAAATGTAACCCAATTCCGTGGGGAACCATCTTTTTTTTGTAATCAAGTTTTTACTCCTTTATGTTTTGGTATAGTCTGAATGTAATTGTCACTTATTCAGTTTATTGGTGGTGCTTTGTCTAAATTGAAGAGTGATTTGAATTAGAGAAGTGAAATTCTTACAACTTAATTATTGTTTAAATAATGATGTTATCTTTAAGACTTCAATGAGAAGTTCAAGTCCCAATTGAGGTAAGAACATTTATGCTAAGAGTGGAAACCCAAATTTGAGGTTTTTGACCCCAAATTGAGCTGCAACCCAAATCAAAATTAGGCCTGGGATCGGTTCGGTTCCGCTTAAAAATTGATGGAACCGTTTATAATAACGTAACTCTTAAATTCGGTTCGGTTCCAATAAAAAAAATTAAGAACCGTTTGAGAACCGAATGATGTGTAAACGGTTCGGTTCTGGGCTTTTTTCGGTTCCTATTTTTTTCTTTCTATACCTTGAAAATTAACTTTTTAAGTTCTGCTATATAAACAAAAGTATTTGAATTTACGATTTTTACAAGGCTCACAAAAACATCCAGATTCATACATTGCAAAACATACACATAAGACAAAACATTAGTAATCTCAAACATTAGTAAACAGAACACATAAGACATTAATTAAGTTGAGTTCATAATTCAGTTCACAAGTGAAACATGTAGTTAGCAAAAAGCTTTAGGTTTCCAAGACGTTTCAGTTGCAAAAATGCAAATGTAGTGTAACACGTCCAACGCCAAACCTGCAAATAAAAACACTAAATCAGTTTTAAAGTAAATAACTACATTACAAGTATTTTATTATTGTTTCAGCTTTTTCTATGCAAAATGCCTTAGAAACTCTGATATGTGAACAATTGATATTAGCTCAACTTTACTGTTTTTCTTTATGTTAACCAAAGTTTAGTTCAACTTTATTTTCAACAAATTCAAATTTCAAGAGCCTCATCTTCAATTTAGTGTAAGTATTACACTATTTTACAATAGAAAGTAATATGCAGGAAACCAACTAACCTACAAAAGTACTTGATAAATATGGTGTTGCTTTTCCTCCATCATGTTTTCTGCAATTTTGAGGCTTTGGGGGGCTTTGCTGCCTTTTCTGCAGCACTCTTCTCTCTTTTTTCTTTTTCATCATTTTCATGTTCTGCAATGATAAAGATTTATATAACAATTTAGTATTAAGGGCAGAAATAAATACGATTTAGAGTTCAGAATAATAAATAACAAAGTAAAGTGTGTGTATCACAAAGTCAGTTACTCAAACATACCTTTCTCTACCATTTCAAGCCACAACATTTCCTCGGGTGTCGGAGTGTACTCCAAGCCTTGAATACTATCGGATTTTAGCCAATTTTGGAGGCAAATTAAAGCCTCCACAGTTCTGGGAGTTAATGAACTCCGGTGTGGATCAATCACCCTCTTTCCAGTACTGAAGGAAGATTCAGATGCGACTGTGGAGACTTGAATTGCTAACACATCCTTAGCCACTAATTGCAGATTAGGGTACTTGCTTTCGTTAATCTTCCACCAAGTCAATATCTCAAAGTGAGTCCCTTTAGGAGGCTTTTCTATGGGATCAAGTAGATACCTATCTACTTCACTACCTACAATAATTGTATCACCCTTTTCCAATTCTCTATCCCAATCCTCAAGAAGTTCAGCCATTTTTCCACTTACACCACTCGAATGATAGCTGCTACAATGATTATCAGGAGTTTGTTCTTGCACTTTGCTGCCTTTTTGAGTACCACATGCTGAAGCGTATGCATCAACTAAACTGGTAAGTAAGTCCTTGACTTCTTCAACTTTTTTTTTCACCATTTTATCACCTAACTTCAGCATCTTTTCGCATATTCTTTGAAAGTTTAACAGCTTATATCTTGGATCCAAGACTAAAGCTACCAACAATAACTGATTGCAATCATCTACTGATCCAAAATATTTTTTATACTTGCTTCTCATTTTGACAGCCATTTGTGATAACAAGTTTTCAGATTCACTTTCAACTTCACTTCCATCTCCTTGTGATGAATGTTGACGCGTAAACAAGTCCTCAATTTCAGACTCAATTGTGATCAGATGATGAAAAGCTTTGGGTGAAGTGGGGCGGTTTGTTGCACTCACACTCACTGTAACATCAAAGAAAATTTTCAGAAAATTTACAAACACAACAGACTTGTCCCAATCTACTTCAGTTGGTGGTCCAACTCTTCGCCGTTGTGGTGCAACAACATTTCCTTCATCTTCCTCGTCTACTTCCTCATTCTCATCAAAGTAACTCTTCCACCTCTCATCCTCCTCTTCAGCCATCCTATCAAATCCTCTTCTAAGTTGCAGTGCAGTATCTAGCATAATGTATGTAGAATTCCACCTTGTTGGAACATCTAGAACACACACTTTATTGACGTTCAAATTTTCATTTTGGACACAAACCTTAAAAAAATCAAGCCTAGCCGGTGAGCTTCTAACGAACCTAACTCCATTTCTAATGCTAGATACTGACTTGTCAAGTATATGCAAACCAGACTTAACAATAAGATTGATGATGTGAGCCAAGCACCTCACATGAAGAAATCTCCCTCCAAACAATTGATGTGGGTCAATATTGGACAGTTTCTTCCGAATATAATCAATCGCTGCCTTGTTGGCAGAAGCATTGTCTACGCTAATAGTCAAAACCCTTTTGATTCCCCATTGTAGTAAACAACACTCAAGAATTTTACCTATTGTCTGTCCTTGATGGTTTGGAATAAGACAGAAATTAAGAACTCTCTTGTGCATTCGCCATCCATTGTCTATGAAATGAGCTGTAATAACCATGTAGTTTATGTTTTGAACTGAAGTCCACGTATCAGTTGTCAAACATACACAATGGTTACTAAGCTCCTTCTTTAATTCTGCCTTTTTTTTATCATACATCCCTAAAAAAGTTTTCACTATGGTTTTCCTACAGGGAATAATGAATTTAGGGATTGCTACTTTGCAAAACCTTCTAAATCCAGGCTTTTCAATGAAACTAAAAGAGAGTTCATCGATGACAATCATCTCAGTTGCAGCAATGACACAATTTTCTTGACTCCATTTCAGAACAACTTCATCGGATCCATCAAAATTCAAATGAGTTTGACCTTTACTTAAATCTGTCCTACCAGAATATTCATTGCAAACTTGCTCAATATGCTTCCTAAGACTACTAGTTCCATTGTTAGTAGAATGACAAGCAAGGTGAGTAGGGCAATACTTACATTGTGCTCTCTTTGTATTTCCAACAACGGTTTCTATTCCATTGATGGTCTCAATGATAGGGTGATCTACCTTGATAAAGTGCTGCCAGATTTTAGATCGCTCTGTTGCCACAGTAGTGTTGCTTTTTCTCTTCCTTCTCACTGGAGTAGACTTTGCCTTTTTAGTAGGCTGCACTTTATAGTCTTTCTCAATTGATTCTTCAACTTCAACACTACCATTTTCACTTCCAGTAGCATGGATGTTATCAACATCTATAGTTGATTCCATGTTAGCCTGCATCACATAGAAAGTATAAATATTCCTTGTTAGTGTGCCCAAGTCATTCTTAATGAACATAGAAAAACTGATTGAGTTTATAAAATACCAAGTTTAGTGACTTAAAAGAAATCATGTGAAGAACTTATGAAGTTAACAATGTACAAAGTTGCAAAAATTTAGAGTTGATAAACTGATTTAATAAATCTGTGAACATTGATTTTAATTTTAAATTCAAATACTAGCTTTCTGTTTTCTAAGTCTCCAACATGCATATGAGAAAGGAATAAATCCCTTAAATTACGTATGACAAAGAAAGGAGATTGAGGTCATTGGTCTAGTAAGGGCTCCTGTGTTAGAGCTATATTCTACATGAATAGAGAAGTAAAAGATTAGAAAATCCATCATTTTTCTGTTTTAGACTTTTCATCGAACAACTGGTGTGCAACTTATACTTTATTAGTTCAACTTTCAACTGAAATAAAACTCCTCACCCAACTGACCCAAGGCCTGAGAAGCATAATGGGAGTCATCAAATTCATCACCAATGGCAATATATATACGGTCTATTCCTACCTATTAGGAAGTAAAAGAATGAATGAAGGTTGTAAACATTAACTAAAGAATATTTTTGTTTCTTGACTAATAGTTGAGGGATGTATTTGTTTATTAACTTAAAATCATATGATCCATGACTATATAAAGTATCCCCAATTATCTATCAATAAATATTTACAACTAAAAAATAAAGTAGGAGTTAGAGGAAACCTAAATATCTTGTAGAGGGAGTATGAGCAGTGCCTTAATAGTCCAAAAATCAAAGGATTCGAAAGGGCTTCAAGAGATGAACATGTTAGAAGGGCTTCAGAAGCAGCAGTTCAGAGTTCAGACTAGAAAACTTTAGAGCGAGGTCGTGTAAGTTACTACGTTAGAGCGTAAACTTTAAAGGTTTACAGACCTAATTTATTACTCTGGGCCAGCCCATCACCCTAAATTTTATGCAAGTATATATTATCTTCGGTTCCTAGTATATATTATTTTCTTAAACCGGAACCGAACCGTTTGTAGTATTCTAAGAACCGAACCGAAAAACCTTAATTCTCTATTGTCAGGAACCGAACCGAACCGGTGATTTCGGTTCGGTTCGGGTCGGTTTTCCCGGTTTTCCGGTTCCAAGTCCCAGGCCTAATCAAAATTAGTATAAGAGAGTCTTGTAGTGGGTTGGGGATATAGATGCTAGATGGACTCTTGGAGAGAGAAAAAGAGTTCCTTCGGTGTACGCAACAAAGGAAAAAAAAGTGGGCTCCACGGAAGCTAGAAATCCCATTTTTTAAAAATGGTATAACTTTTTTATTAATGATCAATTTTTTATAAATAATATATCAAAATTCATAATTTTTTATGATCTTTCATATGACACAATATCACACATATAAAGTAAAAAAGAATATGATAGTTTTATCTGATGGAGATCTTTAGGCTCAAAATATACTTAAGTAGATCCAAATGTTAAAAACAATATCTTGTGCATAATTTTTTTTACATCTTTTTATTATGTTTCTAAAATATAGGTCTGAAATAACAAAAAAAAAATTAAACTCGAAATTTATTTATTTTTACATCGAAATGTTTGAGTTTTTAAATCGGTAAAAATAAAATTGTCACATAAACGATGTAAAATGAAAAATGTAAAGATTTACGCATTTAGTTAAAAAAAAATATTTGTGTTGAGAGAATATATTGACGGTGCTAGGTTGTAGAGAAAAACTGAATTGATTGGATGAATACATATAAAATGATGAGGAATTAGATTTATTGACAAACTGGATTGCGGTTAATGTAAGAATCTAGGCCCTTTATCTGATCATTTAGATTTTAGACCGGAGTGATGCAAATATGCAATGGAGGTATGTGTCAAACAGGATATACTCCGTAATTCACATTAGGGGTGGGTTCAGTTCTTTCGATTCAGTTTTGACCTAAAACCAAATACGGAACCAAAGTAAAAGTTCGGTTCAGTTTCGGTTCGGTTTTACACTCCAAAACTTCAAACCACGGTTTGATTGGTTCGGTTTGTTTTGGTTCGGTTTCGATTTTTTCGATTTTTTACTAAGTATTTGTCATTTAATTTAAAATTGATATAAAAGTTGGAGGGATCAAACATATTACATAAAAATGCAAGCATACTTGAACAAATGAAGAAAATAATAACAAACAAATATGTCTTGAATTATATGAGTATGCGGGAGAGATAAAAGTGTGTATCTATTCTTAATTTACAATGTTTGTAACTAGTTTGAAAAACGTTAATGAATATATACTGATTTAGCCGAGATGAATATATATTTATTTGTTTTATCAATATAAAAAGTTAAGTTACAAAAAAGAATTAAGTTACATAAAAATAAAAGTTAATTACTACTAATAACTAGTAAAAACATATAATCATGCAATAAATTGCAACATACATACATAAAAGGCATAATAGATCAATATAGCTACATTATTATGGGCAATGAATGTGTAAATGCATTTATAAACTAAACTAAACATAGCATAAACATTATATCTCTAGCACAAGAAATTCAAAGATTATTGATGACATTAAGATTAATGCTTACATTTAACAAATAAATTTTCATATTTTATTTATGTTCGGTTTGTTCGGTTCGGTTCGGTTTTGAAGGGTAAAAACCAAAATCGAACCAAATTACTACGGTTCGGTTCGGTTTTTTACATTCGGTTTCGGTTTTTAACGGTTCGGTTTATTTAGTCACGGTTTGGTTTAATTTGATTCGGTTTTCGGTTTTTCGGACCCAGCCCTAATTCACATTTCAAACATTGAAAAAACAAATTGTACGCCGCATACTTATAAACTGTCGCGATCCTACAACACTCTACATCTATGAATAACACTACAGCTATGAATCATGAATATATGGAAGTTAGAGTATTAATGGATCGATTATTTATACTCGGTAATAGGACCCTCCAATATTAATGCAAAAAATCTATTTCTACAAATCTTTGTATCCACTTTTGTACTCACTCTCCTATTTTGCTTGTGCACACAGACAATTCTTTAAGAAAATGACATCATTTTGTCTGTGTTTGTCTGTGTACACAAAATAAGGGGTGTGTACAAATATGTGTACAAAAGTGAGTACAACAAGAAGGACTCATATTAATGCTCCATACTCCTAGCTGGAGTTTAAAATGTTTCAAATTGAATTTCATTTTTCTTGTATGGTTGGAAGTGTTCTAATTTGGTCTTTATGTATTTTATAAGTTTTTTTTTGAAATAAGCGTAAAAAAGTTTGAAAATTCCAAAATATAACTGTCATGTTTATATTTCCAAAATATGAGTAATTACTGTCATGTTTGAAATATATTGTCATGTTTATAGTCTGGTATTGCCAAAACATGGCAGTAATTAGTCCTTTTGGGAATAAAAACATGATAGTCCTATTTTAGAATATAGAACCGTTTTTAGTCCTATTTAGGGTAATTTCCCTTTTTTAACTATCGAATTTTGATTTGATTTGGTTTAATCTATTTAAGTCCGATCTGTTTTTTTTTGTTTGATCTGATCTGATTTGATCTAATTTGTTACCTTGCAGAGCATATAGGAGGCTAAAAAATGGAGAGGGAGGAGTCCGTTTCTAGCCGGCCGATGGACTCTCGTGGGAACGTGGGAGTGCTACTTTGCAAAAAAGAAAGGAGTCATAGTGTTGGGTAGTAAAACCTCATACAGTCATACTACCTCCGTCCTGAAAAATATTTCCCGGTTTGACTTGACACGCATATTAAGAAAGTGGAATAAAGTGGAAATGTATGATTATAGTTGTGTAAGAAAAAAGGTAAAATGAACGTGAGCCACACAAATTGTCCAAAAAGGGAAAGTGGGAAGTATTTTTTGAAACGGCCCAAAAAAGAAAGTGGGAAGTATTTTTTGGGAAGGAGGGAGTATTTCTTAAAATTGGTTTTTTTATCATTTCTTAAAATTGTTATAACTTGTTTTTTATAGACCATTTTTTAGAAAAAAATATATCAAAATCCATAATTTTTATACTCTTTCATATGACATCAATATGTAATACGATAGTATATAAAATGAAAAAAAAGAACTTTTGAAGTTTTCTTGAGCCCAAAAAATACGAAACATAATTTTTTAATACATGTAGCCTTCACAAATAACTGAATATTCCATAATCAAATTTTACTTGACCTAAGTTCATTTTTTGTTAGCCGAAAAATGTTTAAAAAATCAATGAAATTTATTTATTTTTACATTGAAATGTGTGTTTTTTATATTTCATAATCATTCAGGAAAGAAATTAAAAGGAAAACATTACTTATAATATTCCGCAGTTTAATTAGTGTTTTACTAAATTGATATGTAAAAAATTATGCTGAATGTATTTTATTGACGATCTTGGAATGTAGGGGGAATAAAAGTTTAAACACCGTTTTCATATGAAAGAATTTCATTTTTGACATTTTGACCTTTCCACCGCTCCAAACGGTCTAACTGTGGCTTTAGATGAACATTAATGAATAATGAACAAATGAACCCTTAGGTTGTCCGCAATGCATAGGGGTGGAAATCCAAATTTGAGTTTTTCACCCCAAATTGGTGTGCAACCCAAGTATACTAGGGTCTCATAGTGGGTTGGTAGAATCCTTGGGGTGGGAATTTGGATACTCGATCCACTCTTGGAGAGAGAGAAAAAGCTGCACTTGGTGTGCACACCAAAGAAAAAGAAGTGGGCTCCATGAAAACTCAAAATCCGAAATTTATTTAAAATGATATAACTTTTTTATTAAAGATCAATTTTTTATAAAAAAATATACTCCGTATCAAAATTCATAACTTTTTATAATCTTTCATATGACACCAGTCATGGATATATACAGTTACAAAAATTAGTTTGATATTTTAACATTAAAAAAATTAGTTAAAAAAATTCACTCCAAATTTATTTATTTTTACATCGAAATGTTTGATATATTAAATCATAATTATTTGCAAAAATAGAATTTGCGAAAAAAATTATGTAATATAATAAACGTAAGGATTTAACTAAAAAAAATGTGTTGAGTGAATATATTAACGATGTTGGATTGCAAGGAAAAACAGGATTGACGGAGTGAATACGTATAAACTAGTGTTAGATTATATTTATTGACGAGTTGGGTCGTGGTTGACGAGATGTACTATAATATAGCACGTTCATCCATTTGAAATGACAAAGAAAAGGCAAATTAACTTCACGTTGGGAAGAGATTAAAATAATGTGATGTGGACGGATCTCATGTTGTCTGTTTTTGGCCAAAAGGCAAAGGGAGTTGAAACTGTTTGGCCAACCTTAATTCATTAAGTGAATAGATATTAGACCGGCCTATTTATTGTTTGGTGGGTACTGCACAAACCAAACGCCTCCCGGATTTTCATCCGATCACCCAATTTGATAGTCCTGGTTGTCAAGCATTTTGTCCATCATCAATTTATCATGTTCCCATGTGATCTGCTACATAAGGTGTTTTGAACATGGTAATATACTATATCACATATATTCAATTGTAGACAACTTTAAATGAGTATGGGTAAATTTATGTAAAAAAAATTACCTTAACAAAACAAATAGTCTAACTACCTAACAAGTTTGAAAGAGGAAAAACCAACAGTTAGACCATTTCTAAGGGTGCGGAGGCCAAAATGTCAAAAATGGATTCCGTTCATATGAAAACAATGGTTTAACTCCTATTTTCATGCATTCCAGCGCCGTTAATAAAATAAATTCATCATATTTTTTTACATATAAATTTAATAAAACATTAATTAAATTATTATAAGTAATGTTTTCCTTCTAATTTTTTCCTGAATAATTATGAAATAAAAAATACACATCTCAATGTAAAAATAAATAAATTTCAATAATTTTTTTAACGTTTTCTGTTAACAAAAAATGAATTTAGTTCAAGTAAAGTTCGATTATGGAATATTTGGTTATTGGTGAAGCTCCATGAATTTAAAATTTGTGTTTCATTTTTTTGATTCAAGAAAACTTCAACGGTTAAAACTTCAAAAATACAATTATCCACTGCCCCATGTTAAGAAGTACTGAGGTGTTGTGCATTAAAATGGAGAATACTATGTGTACATGTTTTTATAATTCGTTAAAAAACCACAAAATTCTTTAATAGAACTCTACGAATTTGTTATATGTGATATGTAAAATTGATGTGTACACGACCATGGCGTGTACATGAAGAACGGTTCCATTAAAATACATTTATAAATTACTACCTCATCTTATGAGTTTTTTTTTTTCAAATTAATGTTGAATACAAAAATATTTACCAAATTGATGTTGAGTTGAAAGTTATTCCCAAAGTAATGCTAAGCCCAACTCAGGTTAACAAAATCTCACTTAGATGTACGAAGAAGACACTACGCACAATACCCGCACGGGTAGCTCAGTTGGTCAAGAAGTGGGAAAATTGGACCAAGTGACCAAGGTTCGAAACCCGCAGCGACCGTGTGGAGG
This sequence comes from Cuscuta europaea, assembly GCA_945859875.1. Lineage (NCBI taxonomy): Eukaryota > Viridiplantae > Streptophyta > Magnoliopsida > Solanales > Convolvulaceae > Cuscuta > Cuscuta europaea. The sequence continues at coordinate 9,383,266 of CAMAPE010000048.1, forward strand.
TTACAGAATCTGAAATAAGGCAGAATCTCTGGTGCGCACGTGTATAAGGCCTACCGCCACTTTGCTGACTGAGTCACCGTGATTAACCTATCCCCATCCTCGGGTCGGGGTGAGGGGCCTTGGGTTGGGCATTAGACCAAATTGGACCAAGGACCAAAACGCTACGCACAAAATTGGAGAAGAGTCCCTCGGGGGCAACAAAATAGAAAATCACATTTTTCTTAAAAATGTCGTATCTTTTTTATTTTTACTCTATTTGTTATAAAAAATATATCAAAATAAATAATTTTTTATTAGCTTTCATATGGCACCTGTATTGTATATATAAAAATTAAAAATAAAATTGAGATTTAAAATATTTTATTTTTGAGTGTTATAAATTTTTTATTTGTACTCCGATTATTTTAAAAAAATTATCGAAATTCATAACAATTTATTATCTTTCATATGTCATTGATATTTCATATGCAAGAATAAAAAAATAGGTTAGCACTTTAAAAAATCTTTTTTTAGAGCGTTATACCTGCTTTTTGTATTCTATGGTCTAAAAAAACATAAAGAAATACATAAATTCTTATAACTACCTCCGTATCACTTTATATGTCGCATTTTTTTAGGATGTATCAAATTAATTTTCACATTTCTTTTTTATAAAAGAAACTCACACAAAAGTACAAGTATAGTACAACTACATTTCCACTACAATTTTGTAAAGTGTTATTTTATTTGTACTATAATTGTTACAAATAACATACTCCCTCCGTTTCAGTTTCTTTGACATAGTTTGACTTGTCAAGAATTAAGGAAAAAATGTTACTGATGGGTAAATTTTACTGTAGAGTACACTGTTTGACACTATTTGAACACTATTTGGCACTGTTTGAACACTTTTTGGCACTGTTTTGCACTGTTTTGGTAAAGATTTGTTTACCAAATAAGGAAATAAGAAAGTTTGTTGATCTTTTTGAAACACCCAAAAAAAGAAAGTGTGTCAAAGAAATTGAGACGGATGGAGTATAAGAATTGTGCCAGACTTAAATGAGACATATAAAATGGGACGGAGGCAGTAACATTTTGTTTGTACTCTAATTGTTACAAATAATATATAAAAATTCATAACTTTTTATTACTTTTCATATGAAATCAATATTGTATGATTAAAAATAAAACCTTTCTAATGCGTTATACCTCACTTGATTACAATTGAGAGTTTTTTTAGTCTCATATGAAATCTCATTTGTTAGAAATAATTTTTAACATGAAATATTGGTTTCATATGAAATGTAAAACCAAAAATTAGTATATGTAATGTGGTAATTAATATTAATTTGGACTTTAACAAATGATCATATGTCCGGTCGGGGTTGGGGGGCCTCAGGGATGCCCCCCCCCCCCCCCCCCCCCCCAAAAAAAAGTCATTTAATCTCATTTGAATTAACAAAACATTACTTTGGGAAATACTTTTAACTCAATAAGTACTATTTGGAGTATATTAGTATATAGATATTTAACAATAAGTATTATAGATTGTAAAAAGGTCTTCCTCTATGAATATTACAAAATTAAATTAAAAAAAAATGACTTATTTTAAAAAAAATCAAAAATGTGACATATTCGGTGACTAGTTTTCAGTGACTTGTCATCTGAAATAAACTATAATGTCTCTTGTTCAGTTAATCGTACACAATGACTAGTCATATTTTTGTTCAAAAACATAAATAGTCATGTTTTTATTCAAGGAAACTCTATAAGTAATATACATGTCATTTTTTCAAAAACAAAATATGTACTACAAAATAAAATAAATGGCACCAATATAAATAATAGTGTTTTCACTTTCAAAATGTGTCTCCTTTTAATTTTTCTAAAAAATGACTCATCAATTTAATCACTCCCCCCATTTGATATAAAATCTATTACTCCCCCCCGTCACATAAATTTTTTTTCACTTTCCTTTTTGGGCCGTCCCAAAAAATTCTTTCCACTTACCATTTTTGGACAATTTGTGTGGTTCACATTCATTTCACCTTTTTCTTACACAACCACAACCATACATTTCCACTTTATTTCACTTTCTTAATCTCCATGTCAAGTCAAAGTGGGAAGAAATTTATGGAACGGACGTAGTATTTAAATATTACATTTAATAATAAAAAGTAACTAATGCGACCATGCATACCCCGCCCACCCAACGTTGGCCTACTACTACGCCTCAATTTTAGTGACCACCGCCAACTGTCACTATCAAAGCTTATTGACATCATCCCAACTTTAATCAAGGCCTTTTCATTCCAATATTATTAAAATGAATGAAAAAAACAAAAATGTGACTTGTTTTAAATGTTTCCAAAAAAATGAGTAAAAGTCATTTATTCCTATTATTTAAGGCCTTTTTTATGAATATTACTAATTTATATATAATTAACAAAAATGTGACTTGGTTTCAAGGTTTCCAAAAATATGACTTACCATTTTTTTGGCTCTCATTGAATATAACATTTATTATTTTAATATTCCATTTCTATAAGTAATAATTAATAAATGTCTCTAGCCATCTAATGAGTATTGCCGCACCGCTGTCGTTGCCGCCGCCGGCACCGTCACCGCCGCCGTCACAGTGACTCCGTTTTCCGGTGACTTCATGGTATACCATTACAGTGACTCCGACCAGTCAAAGTGACACTTTCACAGTGACTCCGGCCAACCACAGTGACTCCGGTCAACCAGCGTGACACCTTCACAGTGGTTCGGCCAACCACACCGACATCTCTGTAGTGACTTCAGCAACATTGACACCACCACAATGACGCCGATCACTGGCACCGACCACCAAAACTCAGCCGCCCCAACCCTATCCCCAACCTCCAACCCACCACCGCCATCATAGCCAACACCACCAGTTACCACCGTTGTAGCGACACGCATCGATAGTCACCACCAACAACTCTGGTAACTAGAGACCTCCGCCACTCCGGTCACCACCATCACACCCCCCAGTCCGTCATCTATGCTCGCCGGTTTCCACCGATCCTCAATAATCGGCAGCTAGCGCCCCACCACCTGAACTTAACAAGAAACCCTATCCATCAGGATCTGAAATCTAACTGCCTAGATCTACAAAATCTGCAAATCTGGGAATGATTTTGAGCGTCGGCGGTCGAGACACCATCGAAGATGAAGGCGGAGTTTCCCAAAGTGGCGGAGATCGACAAGCTGCATTGAAGATGGTGATGAAAAAAATAATCATCATATATATAACCAAGATCAAATAATATCACACAATAGATCATAATCATAAGTTTATATGGACTTACTTGGAGAATATCCAATATTCATTTGGGAGAGATTGGAGGAAGATGATGACATTGCTTTTCTCTTTAATAAAGTGGATGTGTAATCCCTTATAGGACAAATGATAGATGGAGTATATTTGGGGAGTTGTGATTTCTCTCTTTCTCCTTTGGTGTTGTGTTGTACGTGTGATTCAGGTTGAGAAGGGAGATGGGTAGTTATATTGGAAATAATCAATAGTCACAACCTTTCACCTTTTGTCCTAAAGGGTGTTACCACAATGGTACCCCTTAGGTATTATTTCCATCAAATAATACATATATTATATATAATACATAATTATGTATAATACATAAATATAGAGCACTTATTAATATTGGTCATTAGGCCATATTAATCGAAAATATTCCAACATTCTCCCACTTGGTCTAGTGACCAACAATCGTTAAGTAGGCCAAATATGTGTTCTAAATACCCAATATACATACTATAATAAAGAAGTACAGTCACACGCATCTGTATAGATACGGGACCCCCACTAATCATACTATAGCACATGTATTAGGACTTTAAGGTCATAAAACATAAATGATCAAATGCAATGTGGTAATTAATATTAATTTGTCTATGATACCAAAGTTAGTGCGCACGGTATACATATGATAGACAATTAAATATTCAAGTAAATCATTATATACATGAATTGTTCATAAGAGCACTATGCTAATCAAGTAAGGTATCGACTAAAACCCATTCTCAACACATCATGCGTGCTAATGTACTCGATAGAAAGATTGTTTTTTTCAACTCATTCACGTACAAACAAGAACTTTTTATCGAGATACAATCCAGCCCCGCTCGAACTGTTTACATTTAAAAAGCTTACGGCAGCAGAATTATCACAGTAAATCTTCAACGGTCTTGAAATGGAGTGAACTATTTGAGTCCCTTAATCAAATTCCTCAATAACATTCCATGACATGTCGAGTTATAAACACCAACATATTCAGCCATCATAGTAGAGGTAGTGGTCAATTGTTGTTTATGACTCCTCCATGAAATGAGCCCGCCTGCCATCATAAAAATGTATCCCAACGTCGATTTTCTATCGTCTTTGCATTTAGCGAAATCGGAGTCGGAATATCCCGTTACTTCTAAATCGTTTGTTGCTCTATAAGTCAGTTTGTAATCTTTAGTCCACTGAAGATATCGTAAGACTTTCTTAGCAGGCTTCCAATGATCAAGGCCAGGATTATGCTGATATCGGCCTAACATACCGGATATGTAAGCAATATCTGGACGAGTACAAACTTGAGCATACATCAAACTTCCAACTATGGATGCGTAAGGAATCAACCTCATTTGATCCTTTTCTAATCCTGTTTTTGGACATTGAAATGAGCCAAAAACGTCTCCTTTGACAACTGGAGCGACGGAGGGAGAACAATGTTGCATGTTAAAGCGTGCGAGTATACGTTCCAAGTATGCCTTTTGAGATAGGCTGTAATACTTGAGATTTAATTTAAATGGATTAATAGTACTACTCATACCAACAAGGTCCATCTCCTTTTAAGGGAGCTCATTAGCCAAGAACTCCAAAGTTAAGCATGCTTGCACGGGAGTAGTCTTGGGATGGGTGACCCCCTGGGAAGTTTCTCAAGGCGCACACGAGTGAGGACAAAGTGTGCGGAAAAGGCTAGTGGAGGTTTGTGAGCACACTACTAGAGGTCTGGAGTAACTACCTCGGGTCTTGTGGGGCTGGGGTGTTATAGGCGGTATCAGAGCAACCCTGCGACAGTGTGCTGATCCGTTGGATATCGGGCGGGCACTTAGCAGGGGAAAAGATTCCGGGATATGATCGAGATTGGCTTATGGGCGCAACGAGGACGTTGTGTTCCTAAGTGGGGGTGATTGTAATACTTGAGATTTAATTTAAATGGATTAATAGTACTACTCATACCAACAAGGTGCATCTCCTTTTAAGGGAGCTCATTAGCCAAGAACTCCACAGTTAAGCGTGCTTGCACGGGAGTAGTCTTGGGATGGGTGACCCCCTTGGAAGTTTCTCAGGGCGCGCACGGGTGAGAACAAAGTGTGCGGAAAAGGCTAGTGGAGGTTTGTGAGCACAGTACTAGAGGTCTGGAGTAACTACCTCAGGTCTTGTGGGGCCGGGGTGTTATATAGGTGGTATCAGAGCAACCCTGTGACAGTGTGCTGATTCCTTGGATATCGGGCGGGCACTTAGCAGGGGAAAAGATTCCGGGATATGATCGAGATTGGCTTATGGGCGCAACGAGGATGTTGTGTTCCTAAGTGGGGGTGATTGTAATACTTGAGATTTAATTTAAATGGATTAATAGTACTACTCATACCAACAAGGTGCATCTCCTTTTAAGGGAGCTCATTAGCCAAGAACTCCACAGTTAAGCGTGCTTGCACGGGAGTAGTCTTTGGATGGGTGACCCCCTGGGAAGTTTCTTAGGACGCGCACGAGTGAGGACAAAGTGTGCGGAAAAGGCTAGTGGAGGTTTGTGAGCACAGTACTAGAGGTCTGGAGTAACTACCTCGGGTCTTATGGGGCCGGGGTGTTATATAGGCCTAATGTCCTATTGGCCCGATCTCGGTGAATTTCAATGCCTATAACATAAGAGGCGTCTCCGAGGTCTTTCATGTCAAAATGTCGTGAAAGTAATCGTTTTGACTCATGCAATAAGTCAAGACTATTACTTGCCAGTAAGATGTCATCAACGTAAAGAATAAGTATCGCAAAATTGCTCCCACTCATTTTGAGGTAGATACACTGATCCACTTTATTTTTATAGAAGTCGTTCTTTTTCATGACTTCATCAAATTTTATGTATCACTGGCGTGATGCTTGTTTCAGCCCATATATTGACTTCTTAAGTTTACATACCAGATGTTCTTGACCTTTAACTTTAAAACCTTCCGGTTGGGTCATATACACATCTTCATGCAAATCACCATTAAGAAAAGCGGTTTTAACGTCCATTTGATGTAGCTCTAAGTCAAAATGAGCTACTAGGGCCATGACAATCCTTAAAGAATCCTTTCTCGAAACAGGAGAGAAAGTCTCCTTGTAATCAATTCCCTCCTTTTGAGTGTATCCTTTGGCGACCAATCGTGCTTTGAAGCGCTCGACGTTTCCATTTACGTCTAATTTAGTTTTGAAGACTCACTTGCATCCTACTGGTTTTACGCCCTTAGGCAATTCAGCAAGTTCCCGTACGTCATTCTTACTCATGGAATCAAGCTCGTCAATCATTGCTACATTCCATTGAGTAGTTTGGTCACTACAAATGGCCTCATTATAAGAGGTCAGATCATCATACTTTCCTAGATCAGCCTCTTTAAGATAGATTACATAATCATCAAAATTAGTGGGCCATCTAGATCTTTGCGATATTCTCAATGGTGGTTCGGGCTCTTGAAGTTCAGTGATAACTTCGTTGATTTGCCCAGCTTGAGGTGTTTCATTATTTTCCCCAAAAGCTGATGTTTCTTCATTTTGTGGCATATAGGGAGCAGCATTATCTTCGAGAGATGAACTTGGCAGGGTAGTATTGTCTACAAGAGGTGCAATAGGTTGAAAAGGTACAGAGAACATTCGCCCCTCCTCTTGCACTTCTTGTAAATCAACATCATCGATACACTTGCTCCCACTAATGTTGGAGTTCTCTAAGAACTCAGCATGTCGAGTCTCAACAATGCGAGTAGTGTGAGACGGGCAATAAAATCGATAACCCTTTGAGCGTTCAGGGTATCCTATAAAGGAGCAACTAACGGTTTTCATGTCGAGCTTCCTTTGTTGGGGATTATAAAGCTTAGCTTCAGCCGGGCAGCCCCATACTTTCATATACCTAAGGCTCGGTTTCCTTCCCGTCCAAATTTCATAAGGGGTTTGCGGAATAGATTTAAAAGGAACCCTATTAAGTATATGAACTGTCGTTTTTAAGGCCTCGGTCCATAGAAATTTAGGTAAGCTTGTACTACCTCCGTTCTTAAATAAAAGCAACACTTTGACTTTTACACTATTCACATGTTCTACTTTGACTACGTTTTATTTATTAATGTAATAATATTATTTTATGAAAAAAATATTGTTAAACTTGTCTCATTGTAAATTTTCATAATCTATATTTTTTAATTTTTTTACTAATACAAAATCATTTATATTAATGGTCAAAGTTGTGTTTCGGCAAGTGTGAAATGTTGACCATTGCATTTATTTAAGAACGGAGGAAGTATTAGCTAACATACTTCGTACCATGTCCATGAGGGTCCTATTTCTTCTCTCAGCAACACCGTTTTGCTGAGGGGTACCCGACATGGTAAATTGATTCATGATCCCATGTTCTTTACAAAATTCAAAGAAAGGTCCGCGAGCCTGACCTATATCAGTATGTCTACCATAATACTCGTCTCCTCTATCTGATCTCACTACCTTTATCTTACGGTCAAGTTGATTCTCAACCTCGACCTTAAAGGTTTTGAACATGTCAAGTGCATCAGATTTTTCATTGATTAAGTACAAATACATATATCGCGAATAATCATCTATAAAAGTGATAAATGACTTGTGTCCAGTTATTCCAGCGGGAAAAGGACCACAAATGTCAGTATGAGTTAATTCCAGTAGACCGGAACTCCTTGTGGCGCCTCTTTTATTTCCCTTTGCCATTTTACCTTTAAGGAATTTTACACATGTTTCAAAATCACTAAAATCGAGAGATGGTAATATTCCATCCTTCACAAGCCTTAGCATTCGATCCCGTGAGATGTGGCCCAAACGTTGATGCCACAACATGGATGAAGTTTCCAAGTCTCGTTTTCTTTTGATTGAATTTTCGTTGTTATTATATGACAACAAGGATTTTGAAAAGGTATCATCCAAGCATAATTTATAAAGGTTGTCTTCTAAGCAACCATAACCAACAACATCAGAATCTTTACATATAGTAACCCTACCATTATTAAAAGTTAATACATAACCATTATTATTTAACTTAGGTACAGATACTGAATTCCGAGTAATGCTCGGTACATACAATGTGTCATATAAATACATGCAGAAGCCACCCTCCAATACTAAAGGTAAGGTACTAACAACTTCAACATCAATATCTTCACCATTCCCGATTTTAATGGTCCTTTGGTTTCTTTCCAACCTCCGGATTGTATGGAATCCCTGTAAGGAGTTTGTAGCATGAACCATGGAACCGGAATCAATCCACCATGTGTTTATCGGAAAACTTATATTAAAGGACTCATAAATCACAAATAGATGTGTACCTTTCTTGGCTAACAATTCCTTGAATTTTGAGCACTCTCGTTGAAAATGCCCTTTCTTATGACAAAATTTACAACGAGGAGGACCCTTGGCATTGGTTGAGCCTACGACCGCACTTGTACCAATTTTGTAGACCTTTGAGCTTTCACCAGTCTTGAACTTGCCCTTTCTCTTGCTAGTGTTTGTGGTTGTGAGATGGGTGACATCGGGCTTTTCCACTTTGAGGCGCTCCTCCTCTTATACGCACATTGCAATTAACTCACTCATTTTTCATTTTTCCTATTAAGTGTTATAGTTAATTTTAAAAGGATCAAATTGCGCGGGCAAGGAGGTCATAATGAAGTGGACTAAGAAGCCCTCGCTAGTCTCCATATCCATACTCTTAAGTTTGTTAGCCATGTCACTCATCATCATATTGTGCTCACGCACACCACTCATATCGTCATATTTCTTTGTCAACATTTGCAAGATTAATGTACTCGCATGAGCCTTGGAGGTACCCTTGAATTGCTCCTCTACGGAGTCCAAGTAAGTTTTCGCATTGTTCGAATCCGGAATGGCTCCACGAATGGCAACCGAGATGGAATTCTTTATAATCATAAGAGACATGCGATTTGATCTCTCCCACTGTTCATGCACCCGTTTATGCTCTTGAGTACTTTCAACAGTGAGTGCAACAGGAGGATCATGTCTTAGGGCATAATCAAGATCCATAACTCCAAGAGTCAGCCTTACATTGTCTCTCCATGACACAAAGTTAGTGCCAGTTAAGGGTTCAATCCCACAATTTGATGTTAAAGTGGCTGTTGGAAATTATAAAGTTTAAGTGTGTGCAAAAAATGATTTGAACGAGAGAAAATTAAAAAATTGACAAATTTAACATAAAGTATGTCAGTAAGGATTATCTATTATCAACACCAAAATAATAGATTCTAAAATGTCTTGTTTAGTCATCCGCTTCGCTTTGGCTAGTTCCAATAATTAAACTTAATGACATTATAATCATTATATTTTACTGCATAGGCATACCACATCACCTTTGGGCAGAAATGGGATGTCTATGTTCATCAAGTCAATACTACAATCATATGTATCATTAAACAATTAGCCGTTGGGTTCATTGTATAGTGTTCCATATAATTTGCACAAAATCCCAAATTGAAATAGACAAAGGTATTTTTCATTAAATTGATTCGAGATCATAAATGGGATGCAAAATTATCCAAATTAACTTAAATGTCATCCGTTGGGCCGGCATTTAAATTAACAACGTAATGGATTCGAAATTATCCAAATTAACTTAAATGTCATCCGTTGGGCCGGCGATGAAGAGCCTTTCAACACTTCGAATAGGAGAAGGGCATGGTAGTTTTGAGTCATATTTTTGGAAAAGGGAAAATGAGTCATAGTTTTGGAAATGCAAAGCCCATTAGTTATTTCCATGTCATTTTTTCTTTAATCAAATTAGTTATTGGAGTTTTACTCTCTGTCACGGAAACCCTAGCGGCCCTTCTAGCTAGGAACCCTACCCGCCATCACTCGATCCCTAACCGCAATCGCTAAAACCCCAGGCGAAATCACCGAAACTCTAGCTAGCCACACTCATGAGAACATTAGCTACACTAACTAGAAGCCAAGATGTATTGGATTCACCAATTCGCTAAACATATCCCATCACAATGACGTGCCCAGTGACTTGTGCTCAAAAACATATCGTCAAGAGTGTGATAGCAAGTAATGCCACAACCACCAATGAGCTAAAAAAGTTATGCAGTTACTATGAGATTTGGATTAGAGATTTCATGTCCACTATTGACGTGCCGGTGGTGGCGATGGCCGCTGTGACAGGTGGTGGTTGCATCATTGATAGTGGTGGCGTTGATGATTGAGGTGGGCACTAGGGAAGATTGGGTGTCATTGGTTAGTTCTTAATTAATAAATGTAGTACTACAATAATAAATAGGGAGTGAATCAGGTGAGAAATGATCTTAGGCTGAAAACTGCGAATTCAAACTTATAGACTAAATATAGGAACTTGTAACCAAAAAATCATAACTTATAGGCCCCTCGAAAAATAATTACAAAAATGCCACCGCAAAAAAATAAGTCTGGAAACCTTGAAAAAAAATTGACACGGTGGCATTTTCGTAATTTTTATGGAGAGCTTTATAAGTGTAACACCGTCCCCAATTATACTTACTTTTAAGTAAATAATGTAATAAACCTTGAATACTGAATTATGAATTTATGAGGTCGTAAATTTTTTGTTAATTCTTTTGCGTGAATAGTAAATTGCACGCAGGGCCCGCATCGGGGGCGGGGACCACCCGATAATCCCGGGACCACATATTATATTCATCTTGGTCTAGATAATAAATATATAGTGGTGGATATTTCATTTGGGCCATGGGACGGTCCAAAGATGACCGATTGGTCAAAAGAGGCCCAAATTACCGGTACTGGTAATTTAACAGATAACAGCCCGAACTGAATTTCGGAGGCTTATAAATTAAAAGTTAGGAATGTATATTCATTATAAATGTTATAATGAGTAAGAGCACATAATATATTTTATTTGATCCGATAAAATAAAATATATTTAAAACAGTCCAAAAATAAAACTTTTGAGGCCGATTGCACAGTTCTGGACATTAAGGGATGACCTCCCACATGAGTGGGGGCCACCCCACGTTTTTTGTGCTCAATTAGACTTGATGGGGGCTGGTTGACAAATGAATGAGTGGACGAGATGCATTTGGCATCAAAGTACCAAAAGGGACCCCTCACCCTCTCTTATTGCTCAATTGAGACAAAAGGGAGCATCATCTCTCACCCCTACCTCCCTAGCTCGACCAAGACCACAAGGAGAGAGTAATAAGCTCTCAACCAAGCCTCCATAGCTGGAAAATCCGAGCTCAACAATAGAGGTCCAAGGAGGAGGCTTAAAGAAGGGAAAAAATTAGGGAAAGTGTGAAGGATTAAGGTGATAACCTTATAATAACTTTTCCTTTCTTTTTTTATCTATCAAATGAATTTTATACCATATGGAGGACCTCTAGGATTATTCTACATGTTTAGAAGTGTAGAATGAGGGGTTCGAAGGTGGTTCTAAGTCCAAGAACGGACTTAGAAGCCAAAACGACCGGTTCACCGGAAAATAACCTTTTATAGGTTATTTGTGTTGATATGGGTTTTGTGATGATAAAATCATGTTAGGAGCTTGACTCAAGTATTTCTAGAGTTCGCCGGAGTTTCTCCGGAGTTCGCCGGAGTTTCGCCAGAGTTTAACCGAGGAGCGTAGAACACGCTAAAAACTCATTTAAGGTGAGTGGACGGCTTAATATCTTATAACTTTTGGATTAATTATGAGATTACCTAAATAAAAGTTATATGTATTCATAATGATGTTTAAAGGATGTTTAAACATGTGATTAGCCAAAATGATTAGGCTTGTATGAAATGAATTATTTGAATATACATGGAGTATCATGTGAGAATTTCTATGAAATTACATGCTATGTATTAAAGGGTAAAGGAAGCCTAGAATGAATATTATTGACTTAATATACATGATGATTGAGTTGATATGTACAAGGTTTGAAATGGCGGTCAACGAAAACGTTGACCGATGGATAATGGATTAATTAATACCGGTTGGTATTAGTTAATTACAAACTTATATAAACGCATGGCTTGCATGAGTTGAGATACATAAGCTTTATGGATTGATTTATCTATGAATGAATAAATATGATATAGACTCTATCTAGGTTGATAGGAGCTTGATCATAGGATTATATATTGGTGGAGGACCCTAGGACTTAAAGTCCTTAACACTCAAATTATATATTGGTGGAGGACCCTAGGACTTAAAATCCTTAACACTCAAATTATATATTGGTGGAGGACCCTAGAACTTAAAGTTCTTAACACTCGGATTATATATCGGTGGAGGACCCTAGGACTTAAAGTCCTTAACACTCAAATTATATATTGGTGGAGGACCCTAGAACTTAACGTTCTTAACACTCGGATTATATATTGGTGGAGGACCCTAGGACTAAAAGTCCTTAACACTCAAATATAAATTGGTGGAGTACCCAAGGATTTTGATCCTCAAAACTCATAGATTATGATATTGAAATATGGACAAGGAGGAGTCCTATACACTCATAGGTATATGGGTGGGTTGAGGTTTTTAGTCAAGAATATTGGCTATTACTATTTTCCCCAAATAAAACGGTGATCTACGGATCGGGTATTTTCCAAGTGTATATATATATATATATATAATATTAAGTATTTCTTAACTTGGGGGAAAGGACTATTTATATAAGTATCACCCTACGTTTGGGTCTTATACTTGAAACGCTAGTTATTCTATATTTATCCTGCTACTCGCTCGGTACTTGTACTGACCCCTTCGAGGGGCCCCACCATTTTCAGGTTGAGGCTAGGGCTTGCTACCTGCACCTTTCTACGGGTGACATCAAATCAAGGAAGACGTGGTTCGTGCTTCCTCGTTTTCTTTCAAATTACCAAACATTGCTCATGGATACTTTTATTTATTATAGACTACTTTTGGGTTTGCATGCCCATGTTATTGGCCGAATGTGGCCTATGAAGTACCGCTGAATATTTCCGCTATTCAATGGTTTAATTGTGATGTTTGTTATGTATGGTTACTACTGAGCATGGATGGATTGTTTTCTCGAACGCCTTGTATGATTAAGTAAGGTTGACCTGCGGGTGACGTCACTTGATTATACGGCGGTTGTACACGCGCTTAGATTGCGGTCTGGGACGTGACAATAAGTTATGATTTATTGGTTATAAATTCGTATATTTAGTCTATAAGTTTACTGCGTTGTAAGATTAGATGTCAATCCAAGGGCTGAGATTGCTTCTCACTTCTCATTTTAAGGGGCACTTCTCACCTGATCTTTTCTCATAATAAGTATAATACTAAATAAAGGGAATAAATCATATGGTTGGTCACTTCTTTGGAAAAAACTAAAATCAATTCATATTTTTGTCTTTTGTGTTTATTTTACTAATATTCATACACAATGCCTATAAGATGCGTCTAAAGATATTATATATCAACCATTTTTTTATTATCATTTTGAAAGGAAGCTAAGTCTAATTAGGAGTATGATGTTCATTAGTACCTCTAAGGATGTTTTTACTTGGATTGTAATTTTTTGGTCTGGTCTGAATTGGTCTGGTTTCTTTGTATTTGTATAACTATCCAAGTCTGGTCTGGTCTGATCTGGTCCGGTTTGGGAGGAATTACAGTCCAAATAAAAACATCCTAATTTCAAAATACTCCGTAACAAAAAGGGAAACGTACAATAAAGGCACTTGTGGATCATTGTGGTTGAACCATTTTCAAATAAGGGCATGTGGTTCTTTTTCTCACAGTGGCGCATGCGCTTTCACTTTGAGTATTTTCGTCTCAACTCTGTCAGAAAAAGACGACGTGAATGTATAAAAAGTGACATGTCATTACCTTTTTCTGACAAAGTTTAGATGTATACCATTAAAATGAAAGCACATGCTCCACTTTGTAAAAAAATGAATCTCGTGCCCTATTTGAAAACAGCATAAACCACAAGTACCTAGTACTTTTCCCTAATAAAAACAAGGCAATAATTATACTACTCTCAAAGTACCCTACCTTGTGCACATGAATCAATTGGAATATTACATTTGTATAATTTCAATATAAATAAATGATGAAATAATGTTTTGGACTAATGAAATACGAAGTACATAATATATAAGGTACTCTAACGAGGGGTGGAGCCAAGAGACTGGCCAGACTGGGCTGGTACAAAGAGTATTTTTGGAAAAATAATTTACAAGAAATTTTATACATTAAAAATCAATGCATTTTTTTAAATTTGGGATGGACGAGAACCTAGAAATTTTATCGTACCATTCATCTAAAAACAATTAGGCAAACTTTTTCCATCAAACATAAAAATAATCATGGCTATTAGCGAGTATATTTACTTAACTTACCGATAAATGATTCAAGAAGGAGAACTACTAGCTCCATGCAGAAATGTGTGTTAATGGTGTGGATTGGAGTCATTGGACTGGAGCCAACCATTTTTCATCATTCCATCATCTTTCACGAACACCTCCATAACTAGCTCTTTATCTTCTTCTTCAACTTGTCCCATTATTCCATTCCATCCTCTTTAATTTCTTGAACACTATCCTCAACTTTTAGTACCCGTTTGATAACCCTAATTTCAACTGATCGACTTTATCAATTAACTTTTTCTAATCATGCTACTTTTAATTCCACGCAGTGGATAGTTTGATAATCATAATAAACTTATTTAGGCGGAATGAATCTTTCATTCAGAGACTGTCAATTTAAATAGATTACATCACTAACAACTAACTCCTAAAAAATAGGATCTGAGCTAAAACTATGCTAACAACCCTGACTAAGTACAATAGTTATCTAATTACAAATAAACATATATGTACGAGTAAATTTAAAATAGCTAACACTCCCCCTCAAGCTGGAGCAAAGATATCAATCATGCCCAACTTGACTAAAATTTCTTCAAACATTTGCTTGAAGAGCCCTTTAGTTAGTACATCTGCTAGTTGCTCAGTTCTTGGCACATAAGGTATGCATATTTCTCCACCCTCAAGTTTTTCCTTGATAAAGTTCCGATCAACTTCCACATGTTTGGTTCTGTCATGTTGCACTGGATTATGTGCTATGCTAATGGCAGACTTGTTATCACAATATAGTCTCATGGGCTTGTCTAATGGCATCTTCAACTCGTTCAGCACGCGTCTTACCCATATTACTTCACAGATCCCGTGTGCCATTGCTCTAAATTCAGCTTCTGCACTACTTCTTGATACAACATGTTGTTTCTTGCTTCTCCAAGTGACCAGGTTCCCCCATACAAAGGTACAGTAAGCCGATGTAGATCGTCTATCAATAGTACTCCCAGCATAGTCAGCATCTGTATACACCTCAACTTGTCTGTTTTGGGTTTTCCTGAACAAAATTCCTTTTCCAGGGCTACCTTTAAGATAGTGAATAATTCTGTAGACAGCTCGGAGATGTTCTTCAGTTGGGTTATGCATGAACTGGCTGACTAAGCTTACTGCAAATGCTATGTGAGGTCTTGTGTGATCCAAGTAGATAAGCTTCCCCACAAGTTGTTGATACTTGGTTTTGTCCACAGCTTCCTCATTTTCACTTCTTCCAAAATTTTGATTTGGGTCAATTGGAGTTGAAACAGGTTTACATCCAAGGAGACCTGTTTCTTTCAGCAAATCAAGTACATATTTCCTCTGACAGATCACAATTCCTTTTTGGGATCTAGCAACTTCCATACCAAGAAAGTACTTGAGATTTCCTAAATCTTTTATCTCGAATTGTTGAGCTAGGAAATTCTTTAATGCTGCCAATTCTCCCTGATCATCTCTTGTCAATACTATGTCATCCACATATAAAATTAGTACTGCAACTTTACCTTCTACACTATGTTTGTAAAACAAAGTGTGATCTGATTGTGCTTGAGTGTACCCTCGTTTCTTTACAGTTTTCTTCAAATCTTCCAAACCAGGCCCTAGGAGATTGTTTGAGTCCATATAAGGCCTTCTTCAGTTTGCACACCTTTCCTGCAGTAGTATCACTGTCAAATCCAGGTGGAACTTGCATAAATACTTCTTCCAAGTCTCCGTTAAGAAATGCATTCTTAACATCTAGTTGTAGTAGTGGCCAATCCAAGTTTGCAGCTAAAGAAAGAAGTATTCTGACAGTGTTAAGCTTTGCAACTGGAGCAAATGTTTCTTCATAATCTAGCCCATATGTCTGAGTGAACCCTCTAGCTACAAGTCTAGCTTTGTGCCTTTCTATCATACCATCAGAATTTACTTGATGGTAAAAATCCATTTGCTATCAACCAGTTGTTTGTTGGGTGGCAGTTTTGTCAATTCCCAAGTTTGGTTCTTTTCTAATGCCCTCATTTCCTCTAGAACAACCTCTCTCCACTTTGGAATACTTAGAGCTTCATGTATCATTTTAGGAGTTTCATCATCAGTAATGCTAGTGGTGAAGGCTCTAAACTTTGGTGATAGGTTATGATATGACACATAGTTACTAATTGGGTGTTTGGTACATTCTCTAACTCCTTTTCTGGTGGCCATTGGTTCATTGAGATCACTTTGGTTAGGCACAAAAACTGACTCAAAAGTAGGATTTAAATTACTGTGGTCAGACACATGATATTTTTCAAGAGTTGGATGGAGAATAAGTGTATTACTTGGAGCAGGACTTGGGGTAGGGATTGGTTGTGCATCAGTGGGTTGTGGAATAACCCTTTGCCTCTCTTTCCTTCTTGAGTAAACACGAAGTTTAATAGTTGGTGCTGAAAAACACACCGAGAAGAAACAAATTTGACAAGGCAATTATAATCACCTGTTATTTTGCTGACTGATAACAAATTACATGATAGATTAGGCACATGTAGGACATTGGTTAAAGTGAGTAAAGGTGAGACAACAATAGAACCTTTTCCAGCTATTGCAGACAATGAACCATATGCAATTTTAACCTATTGATGACCAGAACAAGGAAAATATGTGGAAAACATGTATGAAGATCCAGTCATATGATCGGTGGCCCCTGAATCAATGATCCAAGGGTCGGATTTATATAATTTAAGGTTAAACGATGTTGCATAGGTACCTTTTTAAGCTAATGAAGATGAAGAATCAGATGGGCTTTGGTTCAGGTTATTAGCAAACTGATGTGTACTCAGGATACGACACAATTGCTCTAAATTTCCCTTGATGGATGAGTTGTCACTGGAGGATAGATAAGCATTAGATTCTTCTGAAGAGATCTAGAAACCACCTCTGGAATTGCGCTGTGACCTATTTGTTGTTGTAAAGTTAGCTGGTTTGCCATGTTACTTCCAAAATTTAGCTTTGATATGCCCAATATTGTGACAGTAGTCACAAACAGGTCTATTCTCTTTCTTTTGAAATACTTGAGGTGACAATTCTGGCTTCTCATTGACTTTTGAAGTGGCTAGCGCTACAGTTTCAACATTTGATGAAATTTCAGCATAGAGCATCACATGCCTACGACTTTCTTCTCTCCTAACTTCTGCAAATGCTTCCCGTGTGCTGGGCAATGGGTCTTTTCCAAGTACTCGACCTCGAACGTCATCAAGTTCCTTGTTTAATCCTGCCAGAAAGTCAAAGACCCTCTCCTTCTCGATGGTCTTTTTATATAAATCACTATTTGCTGCGCATTTCCAGGTGTAGTTTTAAAACAGATCGTACTCTTACCACAGAGTGCTCAGTTCAGTTTAGTACTGTGTGACACTCTTGTCTCCTTGTCGTGTTTTATTTTATTGATTCTTAATCTCAAATTGTTGGCTGACATTTCCCAAGTCTGAGTATGTTTCCTTGACGGCGGTCCAGATTTCATGTGCACTTGGTAGAAACAAAGTAAGCACGACCAACACCTGAATCCATCGAATTCACAAGCCATGACATGATCATGGAGTTCTCAGCTTCCCATCGATCAAGTCCTTCCTCTCCTTCCTACGACTTGACTGTGGATCCGGTGAGATATCCAATTTTTCCCCGTCCTTGAACGAACAATTTGACAGACTGAGACCATTGGAGGTAATTACTCCCATTTAATTTATGGGAAGTAATAGAAATATTCTGAAAAGAATCAGATTGAGACGTGTGATTAGCACCGCCAGTGTGACTGGATTCACCGGTGGAATCGGCGCTACCTGATGGAGATTTCATGATTGATCAACGGCTGAAAGAATATCGGCTGAGACAGATTAGCGGCTGAGTGATTAGCGGCTCTGACACCATGAAAGCTAAACTGATTTAGGCGGAATGAATCTTTCATTCAAAGACTATCAATTTAAATAGAATACATCACTAACAGTTAACTCCTAAAAAATAGGATCTAAGCTAAAACTATGCTAACAACCCTGACTAAGTACAATAGTTATCTAATTACGAATAAATAGATATGCACGAGTAAATTTAAAATAGCTAACACTTAATAACATTTTAATGCCTCTTAATAAGTTTACCTCGGACTAATGTGTGAACATGAGACTTTGACATATATGTTCATGAGGTTCTTTTATGCTCTAAGTCAAAACGAACCCTTTTTTCCCTACATTTTCCTTGTATTGGCTTGCACATTAATAAGTAGTCCCTCATGCATATGTGTTTTAGCTCTGACCCACAATTTAGTAACTATACGCCCTGAACAGTTAGAACTGCATAGTTGTTTTCCCCACTATCCTTCTGAAGTTCCCATCCCAATAATTTGCTAGCAACATTTCAACTGAAGTGCTTTTTGTGTGAATCGGTCAGTTTGCCCTAGGGCTTTCTTTGTTGTGCATGACTGCCTGCATTTGTCTCTGTTACATGTGAGAAAGGGTAGCTTCAAAGGAATTTTCAGGCGGAGAAACACATAAAGCTCCAAGAATATGTAAAAGAATTATGAGGGGGGGGGGGGGGGGGGTAGTTGTAGGCATTAATGTGTACAAAATGGAAGGAACTTTAATTTCTATGTAAAACAATTCCTTACAAAAAAGAGGGAGATTGTCTCCACACTACACCGATTTTGTGGCTTTGTACTTGTAAAGGAGGGAGTATTGCTTTACACTATAGACCTGTCAAGTAACCTGTTGTTTGCTTTGTTACATTGAAAATTCTTACTCCTTATTCTAGTTTGTTTCGTATGGGCTGGGGGTATATTTGAAAAACCTTTAACACTTTCTTTTGCATAAATGTGTGAAAATCACCCTGAAACTTATTTTTGGGCCAGAGGGAGGAGTATAAAATAGATGTCTGACATAGTCAGTGACGGACCCAGAAAGTCAGAGCCACGGGGTCTCTACCCTTTATATCTCTAATCTCTAATTAATACAAGTATAAAACTAATAAAAAAAAAAAGATCTAATTTTTCATTTACTAATGACGAATCATTTGAATTAACACATGAACTACTGTTAGGAATATTTTATGGTGTCCAATCTAATTAAATATCTTTGTATTTGTGTAGTTATTAATTAAACGTGTAATACGGGCCACAAATGTGTATCAGCCCGGGGGCTTCCTTGTAACCCGTAAGTTAGCCAACTTCTCCTATAAAAGGAGGCTAACTTACAGGAACCCTAACTATCGATAGAGGCTTGAGAGACGCTGAGGCGAGATAGAGAGAGTAGGGTTTCCGCTGCTCTCCTTCTCCAGGGAGAGCAGCAGAGTTTCATACGGTATACCAGATTCGTGTATAATATAAATATCTCTTTCTATCTGCTTCTTCTTTAACTGCTTAGATTGTTTGATTGTTTGTATTCTGGGTTTATCGATTGGTATCAGAGCCGAGGCGTGAAACAGGTTGGATCTATCTGCGATTTTTTGGATCTAACGAAGAATTGTTCTGCTTTTCTTCTGTTTTTCTATATGTAAAGATTTGCTCCTGTAATCTTGTTTGTGAACGAAATTTTGTAAAAATCATACTGTTGGACTCGCCTTTCAAAACCGATCCAGCAGCATACCTTTTTTTTCGTTTTCTGCATTTTTTATATTTCGAAGATCTCTACATTGAGATCTCGAAATCCTTATTTTTCACTGCTGCAGAAACGTTTTTTGACTTGAAACTGATACAGGAGAATCTCGACCTTCAGGGCTTTTCAGAACAGGTTTCAGATTTTAAAAAATCGCTGTTTTCATTTTGCAGGATCTCGACATTTAGGGACTCCATTTCCTCTTCTCGACTTTTGAAATCTCGAGATTTGACATCTCGAGTTTTGTCATCTCGAGTTTTTGTCATCTCGAGTTTTGACATCTCGAGTTTTGACATCTCGAGTTTTGACATCTCGAGTTTTGTCATCTCGAGTTTTGACATCTCGAGTTTTGAAATCTCGAGTTTTGAAACCTCGAGTTTTGGAATTTCGAGTTTTGGGATTTTGACATTTGGGATCTCGATGTTTAGGATCTCGACATTCTTAAGATTTCGAGATTTTCAAAATTTCTCGATGTTTTGAATTTTTCAAAGTTTGGAGTTTCTTGAATCACTGATCTCTTCTAAACTTGATATCTTTCCTGTTCAGAACACTTCGAAGCTTTACATATTAGGATTTTTGGACGAATCTCTGTTTTTCAAAGTTTTTAGAAGTTTTCGATGTTCTGATGTTTTTCAAACGGCAAGTTTTCGATTTTCTAATGTTTTCGAAACTCCAAAGTTTTCGATGTTCCAAACATTTTGAAATTCTGCATATTTCGATATTCTGAGGTTTGTTTTGCAGGTGGATTTCGCCATTATTCTTCGAGGCAAACTCGAGATTGTAATCTCGAGATTTAAACTTGAGATTGTAATCTCGAGATTTAAACCTCGAGATTGTAATCTCTTGATTTAAACCTCGAGATCGTAATATCGAGATTTAAACCTCGAGATTGTAATCTCGAGATTTAAACCTCGAGATTGTAATCTCGAGATTTAAACCTCGAGATTGTAATCTCGAGATTTAAACATCGAGATTGTAATCTCGAGATTTAAACCTCGAGATTGTAATCTCAAGATGTAAACCTCGAGATTGTAATCTGTTTAAAATCCACCTGCTCTCGATATTCATCATCGAGAACCTCAACTTCGAAGAAATTCATCAAAAACTCAAAATTAGAGATTTTCTGCGACATCGCACTGTTTTGGCCATAACTTTTGACTCGGTGATCCGATTTGAGCAAACTTTTTTTTTTGTTGGAAAGCTAACGAAAAGATCTACATTAATTCTCAAGCTATGCCCCAGAACCCTTTCTCACGCGCCCTCACTCGCAGTCTTTGAGGGTCAAAACGTTAGTTTTCCGACAACCATTGTAAATCACTGATGTCCAGGTCAAAACTTAGGCAAATCTGTTCAAATTCTTTCAATGTCAACCCTGAGGTCAAAGCTTTTCTAAACCTAACTGTAAAGGTCCGAAAGTCCTAGATAATTCAATCAACCTCGCGTCAATGGTCATCTTACAGCAATCAACAATCAACCACTGAAGCCTCCTCTGACTCATCAACATTATGTGATCATCAATATGCTGAAATTCTACATGATGAGCTCAGGGAAACCGTCATGTGTGGTACTTGTTCAGATTGCTCCACACACATGGCGGATATGACGAGCTGTGAGCAATCAAACCTTGCACATTCTGAGGGGGAGTTTCAGGTTTCTCCTCCTAGCGCCTTACACCGACAAAGCAAGGAATCTCTCAAAGGATGCAACATTTTAGGGGGAGTGTTCAATGTTATCCTTCCCGGTGCCTAACAATGACAAAGCATACAGAGTGCTCCAGTTGAGGGGAAGTACAGAGAGAAAATGAAGAAAGTAATGAGAGAACATGTCCCTATGGCTTAGTAAACCCAACTAAGCCTACCCAAGGGACAAAGCCGAGCGTAAGTGAGTGAGTGAGCGAGTGAGTGAACATTATGAGCGTTAGGAAGCAGAAGGCTCAAGTGAGAAGAAAAACAATAATCAATGATGAGTCTGCTACCTCAACTGCCTATTATCCATTGAACTTTTACTCCTAGCAACTCAAATACTCTGGACAATTCCCAAATAGGTTCAGGACTGATTAAATCAGATCCCGGGTAGAAGTCACTGCATCTTGTCCAACAGTGCACGATGAACCCTACCCAAGACCACTCACTTGTCTCCCAACAGACATGTGTTTAATCATACTTCACGGGGAACCGCATCTCTCATTACTGTCTCCTTCCGAGGCAAGTAATACTGACTACAGTGGCCTCAGCCCCATGCCACTGAACATTCATTGATCACGTCGTGTCTAGTTACCTCACTCCCAAATGTTTTGAATTTTCTAGGACACCGACACACTTTTTGAGTCAGTTGCAGGTCTTCAAAGACCCGCGAGAACTTCCATAGGTCTCATCTATTGCAGATGTAGACTAATGATTGGAAGGAAGTCCTGCTGTTGCAACATAAGAATCACCAACATTTTCAGGCCATTGCTTTAGAGTTTATCTCTATAGTGATGAAAACGGGTGTCTACACGACCCCGAGGGGCTTTTATCATTTACTCTTTCTGTTTGTTTCCTGTTTCATTTCCGCAGAATAAAAGAATAAAAGCATGACATCCCGATTCATCGGATCGTCATGAGGGGGAGAGTGGTCCACATGCTGTTAACACTGAACAAATCATTCTGGGACACTTCACTCCTCCATCACAAAAATCAACACCTTCTCTGCTATCTCTACAACTCAAATCAAATGGTCAGCTACATTCACAAATCAACAATCATTATGTTCCGTTGTGCCACCGACAAGTTCTCCTCAAATGCATTCATTCCAAATAGTCAAAAAGACTACATTGTAGAGGAGACAGAGGTCAAATACTCGTGTCCTGAAGATGAATTCCATGGGCGTCTCCTATTCTCCAAAGAATATTCATTCTAGAGACGTCACCGGACTTCATCCAAGCTGATCAAGAGCAACTTCTGGAAGGCAAGGACTACATGCAAGATACAGAAGGTCCCTCAACCCCCGTCATCAAAGATCAAATTGTCAAGAAGACATCAAAGGGGAGATTGCAAGGATTTCTTCAGATAGCCTTCCTCAGAAGTCAAGTTCAAAGTAAAAGGAAGCTGAATAACAACAAAGACAAAGATATTTGCGCTGCAATGCTGATTCAACACGATTGAACACCAAGGGGGAGATTGTTAAGAATATTTTATGGTGTCCAATCTAATTAAATATCTTTGTATTTGTGTAGTTATTAATTAAACGTGTAATACGGACCACAAATGTGTATCAGCCCGGGGGCTTCCTTGTAACCCGTAAGTTAGCCAACTTCTCCTATAAAAGGAGGCTAACTTACGGGAACCCTAACTATCGATAGAGGCTTGAGAGACGCTGATGCGAGATAGAGAGAGTAGGGTTTCCACTGCTCTCCTTCTCCAGGGAGAGCAGCGGGGTTTCATACGGTATACCAGATTCGTGTATAATATAAACATCTCTTTCTATCTGCTTCTTCTTTAACTGCTTAGATTGTTTGATTGTTTGTATTCCGGGTTTATCGATCTCTCGGTACTCTAGGTTTTTTAAATTTGGGTACAACATCAAAATATCTTTTCATCCTAAATCATATAAAATTGAAAATAACATTTATAAATACACGAATTTATTAATTTAATCTAACATTAAAAAAAAGATATGCAAAGAAAAGCGGCAGAGAAAAAAAACTGGGTGACTGATGTGCTTATATTTTACACACTTTTTAGGCCTAGTTTGCTGATAATTTTAGTTATTAAAGTTGTACTTTTGTACATACTTTTATTATTTGTCGTTAATTTGCATTAGTGCAGTCCTATGCGTGTATTTTGTATTTTCTGATACATTTGATGTTATTTGGATACATTTAACGTGAAGAAATGAAGAAAATAAAAGTTTAATTTGGAGGATAACAAAAGCGAATTTTCCTTTAAAGAAAAGAAGGATTAAATTGAAGAAAAGTAGCAAAAATTAAGAAAGATGGAGGTGAGATTCGAGCTCTAGTCATCATCATTTGAACAAAGGTCATACTCAACAACTAAATGAACCAAGTTGAAGTTTTTGTTGGAAATTCGTATACATTGTTTAAGTCTAGCACTTAAAAAAAGGAATAAAAGGAAGATGCCAAGTTTCGAACCCGCACCTCATATTTAGAATAAGCACCCATCACCGCTGCACTACTCCATTCTTTTGATTCTAAAGTCATTTTTTGTGTAAATATACATTGTATAAGTAATTTTATATAATATATATAATATATATAAGTATTTTTTTCGAGGTGCACGGAGTCCCGGGACCCGTGAGACCCTTAGTGGGTCTGCCTCTGGACAGTTAAATAGTCAAAGCCAGTCCAAAAGGTAAGAAAGGTTGATATGTTTACTAAATGCACTTGGTTAATCTTTATACGGAGTAAGTATATATACGAAGTAGATAGTACGTAGTATATAACAGCCTACAAGTAGACTCATTTCTCGTTTTCTCCTCCAGGCCTTGTAGATAGAGATCTACAGAGTGCGGACCTTTCTGCAACTTCACATTTTGCGGGGTTGCAGCTTCAAATTTCCCTCCATATACTCATCCAGCTTAGTTCGAAGGAGAGAAATTGGCAGGTGGGAATGACTATGAAATGGGGGTTGCTGCTAATGGTGTTCCTGCTAAGCTGTGAGCTGACTCGCTCTACTGTAACCTATGATAGCAAGGCCATTATTATCAACGGAGAAAGAAGGCTGCTTTTTTCTGGCTCCATTCACTACCCAAGAAGCACCCCGGAGGTAATATATTCTCTCTCATTCTCATTATTTCGAAGAAGAAGAAGTTTTGCTCAAATCTGTTGATCTGTTCAAATAGATGTGGGAAGATCTCATACACAAGGCTAAAGAAGGAGGATTAGATGTGATTGAGACCTATGTGTTTTGGAACGTCCACGAGCCTTCTCCTGGCAATGTAAGTTCATATTATCCCCTCTCTCTTCTTCATTTTAGTTTCTTTTTGCTCTTTAATTAATTTGTCTTGTTGCTCGAACTTTCTATGGATTCCAGTACAACTTTGAAGGGAGATATGATTTGGTAAGGTTTGTGAAGACAATTCAGAAAGCAGGGCTTTATGCTCATCTTCGCATAGGGCCTTACATATGTGGAGAGTGGAATTTTGGGTACGTCTCTACTCCTTGCTCTTCATATCTAAGATCTGGAACTATGGAGTGGTGTCAGACCGTATTTTCTTCATTTCTCTGCCAGTATGAAGATTTGAACCTTCTTCTTAAGTTGGGCACTGATTATTGTGTGTGTATAGTGATTATTAGGAAAAATGAGAATGAATGCAGTGCATTAGTTCGCGGATCTAAGGGTTCAAAACACAGAGGAGTAAAAAATGAAAATTGAGATTGTGGATCTAAAGGCTCAAAAGAAGTTAGGAGTTAAATTGGAAAAATGTAGTGTCATAGTGTAATTATGTGCAACTTTTGCAACCAAGTTTATTTGACTTAAAAGTGCAATCACGATAATGATAAAAGTGATTCATTCTTAACCTTTTCAGTTTTCTTTATTCTCAATCTTCATGGGAAAACTTTTTTTTTTGTTTGAACGACATTCTTTACACCCGCTTATAGTATTTACTTCTTCAATTCTTGGTTACAGAGGGTTCCCAGTTTGGCTGAAGTTTGTTCCTGGAATTAGCTTCAGAGCAGATAATGAGCCCTTCAAGGTCTTCTTCCTTCCTGTTCTTTTCTCTTTCATCCTTTTTCTTATGCAGTTTAGCAGTTAGTGGCTTTAAACAGTCACTGCTGCTATGGTCAATTATCGGTTTACGTGTTCATGAATATTTACTTCTGTTTGACCTGGCAGATGGCCATGAAAGGTTTTACAGGAAAAATTGTAAACTTGATGAAAAGCCACAATTTGTATGAGTCTCAGGGTGGCCCAATTATACTGTCCCAGGTATAGATCTCATTCTTTTTTTCTTTCTTTTGCAAAACTGCTTCTTCAAATCCAGCTCTAAATTTTGAGCAGTACATTGCTGCATCTGTCTGCAATAAATGTTGTTTAAAGGATTAATCATACATATCTAGAAACTCATTAAATATCTTGGAATTTAAAAAAAGCAGTGTAATATTATATGAGTACAATTATCTGTTCCTAGAATGCACTTTAATTAATAGTCTAATACCCTTTTTGGAACTAATATAAATTATTACTAGGTACTTTAATTGAGAGCTGAGACGGAGAAGGAAAAATGGAATAATTTTTTTGAGACGCTCTAATTTTTTTAACTTGCAGATATTCTTTCAAAAAAAAATTTGCAGATATTAAAACTAAAGATTTCTCAACCAAAAAGACAGTTATTGTCAAATGGATACAATAGCTCTTGAGCATTCAAAACTTCTTTTTGTCACAATTTTAGTTGCCCTGGTTAAGAAGCTTATTTTGTTTGTTTTAATTTTAATTCCATTATCTTATTCATATGTTAATCACATCAGATCAAATTAAAAAAAAATAGATTAGATGAGAAATATTAAAACTAAATGAGGCCAGTAACATTGAGATTAGATCATATCAGAAAAGTTCACACATGATCTATTACTCCGTATTATTATTATTATTAATAATGATATTAAATATTTCTTAACCAAAAAGACTGTTATTGTGAAATGGATACAATAGTATCCAGGCATTCCAAACTTGTTTTTATTTTGTCACTTTTTAATTGACCTGATTAAGAAGTTGTGTTGTTTGTTTTAATTTTAATACTCATTTTTTATTCATATTTTAATCACATCGGATCAAACTTAAAAAATTCAATCAGAAACGTTCATATCAAATCAGATCAGTGACTGAGATTAGACTAAAAATTTCACACATGATTTATTATTTATTATTATCAATTATTATTATTGTTATTGCTGTCATTATTATTGTTCTTATTGTTGTCATTATTATTCATATATTATCATCGTTAATTATGATAGTTTTGTTATTGTTATTATTATTATTATTATTATTCTTTGTATAGTATTAATATATCATTGTTACTGTATCATTTTTATCTGTTTTGATTTATTATTATTAATATAATAAATGCACAAGTAGGTTTTTAATATAAGGGAAAATAACTTAAAATAATACTATCACCCATAGTTAGTATACTAAGGAATTAATAACAATAATTATATACACTCAGATCATAAATATTCAAATCAAATCAAATCATAACCAAATCAGATCTAATCATAAATATACGGATTAGATTAGAATCATTCAGATCAGAACGGAAACATTTAGACCATCTCAAAAACTTCCAGATCAGATCGGAGAAATTCTGATCAGACCCAAAACATCTGGATCTGATCATAAAAAAATAGATCGAATATAACACCTTAATGAAATTCTGGTGCTACAGATTGAGAATGAATATGGACAGCAAGCAAAAATGCTTGGGGCCTCAGGGTATAATTATGTCACATGGGCTGCTAAAATGGCTGTTGAAATGGGCACTGGGGTCCCTTGGGTTATGTGCAAAGAAGAAGATGCCCCAGATCCTGTGGTAAGCTACCCTTGACTATTCTAGTTGAATTTTATTTTTGTCTGCTACATTGTTTCATGTCAATTATTTAATTCTTAAATTCAAATTTTATTCTGCTCCAAAACTTTGACTTTTTCTTTTGCTGTCTCGGGTGAAATCAGATTAACACATGCAATGGTTTCTACTGTGATAAGTTCTCTCCCAACCAACCATACAAGCCAACAATTTGGACAGAGGCGTGGAGTGGCTGGTATGCAATCTTGCCCCCAGCTTTACTTGCTTCCTGTTTGTTACGGAGGGAAATAGGAAATCCAAGGAAAAGATAAATAGCTGGGGAAATTGGAAGTAAATAAAAATTGTGGAAAATTGTAGGATAAGCTTAACCAGGATAATTTTTTATATTTTCTTTAAAACTCACTTGATTTATTTATTTAATTATTTTTTTATATAATGGATTAAATATTAAAATACTTTTTTTTTATAATGCTAATCATATTTTACTTTGCATTTTACAAAGCAAAAAAAAGCAATAACATACCTTTCTTTAGCAACTCCCCCTCCCTTTCTTCTATCATATTGTGGGATTTGAGCATACCTTAAGTTGGGATATTATAAAAACTTTGGCAATACTTAACTCTTCTGTTTTTTGTGACAAGGTTTTCCGAATTTGGAGGTCCCAATTATGAGAGGCCAGTTCAGGATTTGGCATTTGCAGTTGCTAAATTCATACAAAAAGGAGGTTCATTTGTCAACTACTACATGGTCAGATTATTTTTCAAGTTTCAACGGTTTTGACAACTACTACATTCAGTACATTATCAACTACCTGTTTTCCTTTCAATGGTTTTGAAGTTCCTCGTTATGAACTGAATTAGCTGAGTCCTTCTTCTTCATATGCCTTATCAGTACCACGGAGGCACCAACTTTGGACGCTCTGCCGGAGGCCCTTTCGTAACCACTAGCTATGACTATGATGCTCCCCTTGATGAGTACGGTATGAAACTATGAAGACTACTTGTTTTCATGATTTGTTCATTCATGTCCTACTTGCCCTTTGGCAAGGCTTAAACTGGCTAAATATGATGAAGTTGTGGCTGACATTGGTGAACTATGTACAAAAGCTGTTCAAAATATCTTAAAGTAAATTAAATAAAGTTTTTTAAAGAAGTGTATAAATGCCATTCTCTTTCATGAGAGCATAACAAGTAAATGGTGCACTACTTTTATTCTCATTATCAATTGATTGAGTCAACAGAGTGAAATAAATTAGTGTTTGGTGTAAAAATGGTCCACTAAGCCTGAATAAAGAGAAATAAAAATTAGAAAAAATAAATAAGTTGCAGGAGCCTCACGCTGGTATGCCATTTTTTCACAACCCCTCACAGACTGTTTGTGAAGAGCACGCTTTTTTAAACCCAAGATAAAAAATGTAATGCTTATATGTCTGTATTTAAAAACATCTTCTTAATGTTACATCCAATTGTTGTGACATGGCTGTATGCAACCAGCAATCCTTAATCAGATGCAACTTCAGGCCACCAGTGCTTTATGTGTCACGTCTTCCAAATGTTGCAGGTTTGATCAGACAACCAAAATATGACCATTTGAAAGAGCTTCATCGGGCCGTGAAGCTATGCGAGAAGGCTATAGTGTCAACAGATCCTTCCACAACTTCCTTGGGAAGCCATCAACAGGTTTTTTCTTCTAATTGACAACTCCTGTTTCTAGCTATATATAGTATGTGCATTTTTTCAGAATTGTTGTGTGTGTTTGACCTTGTTTGTTATAGGCATACACATACTCTTCTGGGAATGGAGAATGTGCATCTTTTCTCTCAAACTATGACACACATTCTGCGGCAAGAGTGATGTTTAATAACATGCACTATAATTTGCCTCCTTGGTCCATCAGCATCCTCCCAGACTGCAAGAATGTAGTGTTCAACACAGCAAAAGTATGATAATTTTTTTTCTACTTTTCATTTCTTTATATTTATTTTTATTTATCAAGTGTTCAATATCACTTCCCTTATCCTCATGCTTTCGGGTCAGTTTGGTTCACAATGCTAGGGTAGCAGGAAAAAATGTTTAGGAAATGGGAAAAAATGTTGAATGTATCTTTGTATGTATGGATTTAGCTTGGATAATACCAAGTAAAATGTACTAGTAATATGATTAGTTTTAAAATGTTACATATGTTTATATAATAGACATAAATAAATAAAATGAATGTTAAATTGTTAACATTAGCTAAACTAAAATCATTGAGTTTTATGATTTTATCCCTTTAACCCCGCCCCCCAATTTTTTTATTCCTTTTAATTTTTATCTATGCCCTGTGCCTTAACATAATAGACATTAATAAATATAATGCGTGGTAGCAATTAGCCAAAATAAATTCATTTGAGTTTTATCCTTTAAAAAATCTTTATATTGTATCCCCCTTTTATATAGTAGATAGACATGAATAAACAAAATGATTGGAGGCATTTAGCTAATATGAAATCATCGAGTTTTAGCCTATGTATTTTTTTATATCCCCCATGCTTACATTCCTTTTATTTTCCTTCTATGTATCCCTTCCTATTCCCCAGTTTTATAGGGCTCCAAACGAGTCGGAGGAGAATTAATTGTTACGTGGCAGCTTGTTGTTTCTTTGGTAAGCACACTGGGATCTCGCAGGAGTTTGTAACAATTTTCTGAACCCTTGTGCAGGTTGGAGTTCAGACATCACAAATGGAAATGCTGCCAACTAATTCAGAGATGTACTCATGGGAAACATACAGCGAAGATATTTATGCATTGGGTGAAAGCTCATCATTTACAGCTTTTGGTCTCTTGGAGCAAATCAATGTCACTAGGGACACAAGTGATTATTTATGGTATCAGACAAAGTAAGTTATGATTCACATAGAATCTGCCATAAGTCCTATTATTCATTACTTATCTTCCTTCATATTCAAACCACACGAGACAACTTAAGGAAGGATAAATAGGCCAAAAACACCCAAGTGCTACCCTAAAATATAATGTGCCAAATAAACAGGGGCAGATGCAAATATTTGGGTTGGATTGGGCTGACGAGTGGTTATACTAAGCCTAAAGCAACAGCAGAGTGGGCTTAAATAGAAAACCTAAAAATTTACACTAAAAATTTAAGAAAAAATGAACTTGGCTCGGGCTTTAGCACATCAGAGTACCGGATCTTGCTATGATACTATATTCATATTAAATTAGACCTAAGTCACCCCAAAAGGATTAAAGGATCGTGATAAGTTTACCTAATATTTATGTACTCCGTATTAGATACAACCAAATTTGGTAGACATTTGAGGTAGGACAATTAACAATTCATTCAACTCTCTGTATGATATAATGATGGAATGTATTTTCTGTGAATTGAAGTGTTGAAATAGGTTCAACTGAGTCCTTCCTTCATGACGGGCAACTCCCAACATTAATAGTTCAGTCATCTGGTCATGCACTTCATGTTTTTGTCAATGGACAGCTGTCAGGTACTCAGTTTGAAGGTTTGCTAGATCATGCAGATTTGTGCTGTAATTAAACAAATAATAAACAAAGAACAACTGATTTTATGAAGGTTCTGCATTTGGTACAAGGCAGAACAGGAGATTGACCTTTAAAGGAAAGGTCAACCTCCGAGCTGGGACCAACAAAATAGCATTGCTCAGTGTGGCTGTTGGACTGCAGGTCTGTCCTTCTATCGACTATTATTTTATCACATGGAAAGCTTGGTTCAAAGTTAACAATATTTGAAGTTGCTTAGTATTTGTTTTTTTGTTTATGTTTTCTACTTTTTTGATAGAATGTGGGAGGGCATTTCGAAACATGGAACACAGGAATTTTGGGTCCAGTTGCACTTGAAGGGCTCGATCATGGAAAGTGGGACTTGTCATGGGCAAAATGGACCTATCAGGTCATTATCTTTGCATATGCAATGTATTATTAAATGCAATTTAATTTTCGATTTCATTTTAGGGTATGTTTGGGGCACAGCAAATAGGCAATAAAAAATTATGCTAAAAGAAAGCCATTTTATTATGTTTGGTTTGACCCTGATAAATGCTAATGAAAATTAATGGTGATTTGTATTTTGATGGCAAATTATACCGTGGGATCGGCTCACCATGCGCATGGTGTGCCAATCCCAATATTGTGTCGTTTCATTAATTAAAAACCATCCAAATCATATTTTCTTCTCCGCCAAGCTATCCTCCTGGGATCGTCGGACCTTCTCCTTTATCCCCTCCCCTTCTGCCGCAGGGATTTAAACGACGAAACTTGTTCCAACTTTCGAAGATGAGAATGAATATTTCTAGTGAATTGAGATATATGTCGGTTAACTAACTTTGCTTCCACCGAGTCACCGACTAAGAAAAGTTATATGCTTTGTTTTTTGATTTCTGGAAAGATCATGTTTTCAATTTCTTCAAGCTTCTTGACCATTGAAATCCAGGATGTGTACAGCCAAGCTGTGCATTAAAATGATTATTTATGTGTATTAATGATGATATTATTATTCCTTTAAATTTAATATTAGAGTTACATTTGATAATATATGAAGTTATATCTTATTATTCGAGAGTTACATTTTATTATTCGCGAGTTACATCTAATTATTCCTCCATAAGTTACATCTTGCTTACATGTGATTCACATTTGCCATAATGCAAATTACACCACAAAACAATGTGAGTTACACAACAAAATAAACCCCTATTATTCAAACAAAAATGATTTTTTATTAAAAATCATTTTAATGGCTTTGATATTAAAAACAAATCATATACACTATTTATGTAAAATAATTCGTCAATTAGACTCTATTTTTCTTTATTTACATCTTATATTTTATTTTAGATAACTTACATTTCAATTTGACTCAAGTTACATTTCTTATCAATGTGAATTACATTGCTTTAAACACAAGTTACACCAAGCCTATTGCTGGAATAAAAACAAAGTCATGGGAGCAGGATGCTCAAGTGAGCTGCTCCCACGGTATAGGAACTGATTTTGATAGTTTTTTACAAAAAACATACATAGTATTTCAAATATTTAGGCTTAGTATACAACAACATCCCAGCCTTATTCTAAAAAGAGTTTGAGGTCAGCTAACATGAATCATCATAAATATTGGATTTAAAAACCTTAAATAGAGAAAGAAGAGACAAACAATATTTATGATAAATTACTGAATATGTAATTATCTTTATATGAATATGTAATTATCTTTATATTTTATCGGATTTAAAAACCTTAAAGGATACTGAAATAAATTTACTGAATATGTAATTATCTTTATATTTTATCCTAAATTTTCTTTCCTTTCATAAATCCTATCTATTTCCTTCCAATTATCATTCTGTAGTATTTTCTTGGTTCCAAATTGATCCTTATTATTCTTGTGACATTTTTCTCAGGTCGGTCTTAAAGGGGAGTACATGAATCTCATGTCTACCAATGGTATGGGTGGTGACTGGATGCAGGGTTCATTGGTTGCACAGAGACAGCAGCCCTTAACGTGGCATAAGGTATGACTTCAAAAAACTAATAAAAGATAACGTCTTCAATGAAGACTTTCTTTTAAGACATCAACGTATTTTTGTAGGCTAATTTCAATGCGCCAGATGGAGATGAACCTTTAGCATTGGACATGACTAGCATGGGAAAAGGTCAAATATGGATTAATGGCCAGAATCTTGGTAGATATTGGACTGCTTATGCATCTGGGAAGTGCACGGGATGCAATTATGTGGGACCATTTAAGCCTCAAAAGTGCCAGCTTGGCTGTGGTCAACCAACTCAACGTTGGTAAGATTCAACAAAAAGTTCTCTTGCAAAGAAGCAAAACAAACTAGGCATGTTTGTTCTAGAATGTTAGGGTATATTGGGATCCTAAGAAATTAGAGAAAAAAAAAGTTCTCAAGGAAATTAATTTCTATGTTTGGCTTTACTGTGGGAAATGCCAAAGAAAATGATTTTTTCCCACATGTTCAAATTTCTTTGTCCTTTATATAGTGGACTATGATGAATATTGCCAAGGAAATGAAATCTTTATAAATATATTTTTACACATTTGAATTTCTTAATCATCATATTTATAAAAGCAATAATAATGAAGTTGAACAAATATAAGCAAGTCTATATAATTTGGGAACTCGTTTGGGATAGCTGAAACTGAAAGGTTAGATTATTTGAATACTGTTTACATTTACAGTTGATTATTGGTGTAGTCGGTTATAATTAAAATCAATTTTTGTTCGGGCATGCTTGCTGAAAAGTGATTTCAATATAACTGATTCCATGGAAACCATTTTTTACAAGGCAAAAAATAATGGAAATAGCTGAAAGAAAAAGATAAGTGGTTGAAAAAAAATCATAATATACAATTTTTCAGATTCAAGAGAGCAAATTGTATTTATAAAAATAAGTTGACTATAGATTTAGCAGATTCCCAAACCTTGTTTTTATATACATATATTCACGCACACACACAATAACAGCTTATAAGATAAAAACGCACCTATAACCCATATTATGAGCTGTTTCAAACATGCCGAGTAATCTTTCATTTTCACCCCCAATCCCCCCCCCCCCCCCAACTATATTCTATTTTCCCCCAATTTCTTTTCTTAGCACTATCTGGTTCCAAATAGACCCTTAAACAATTTCTGGTTTTAGGTACCATGTGCCTAGGTCTTGGCTGAAACCATCAGAAAATCTGTTGGTCCTTTTTGAAGAACTTGGAGGAGATCCAACAAGGATATCTGTTGTGAAGAGATCAGTGTCCACTGTGTGTGCTGATGTTGGTGAGATTCACCCAAGCATTAAGAATTGGGAGATTGAAAGCTTCGGTGGGCCCAAGGAGCCACCCAAACCAAAAGTCCACCTCCACTGTGGTCCTGGTCAATCCATTTCCTCCATAAAGTTTGCAAGCTTTGGGACTCCCCTGGGAACCTGTGGGACCTTCCAGCAAGGCCCCTGCCACGCTCTTAGCTCATACTCTGTCTTGGAAAAGGTATCGGCTAGACCCTGTCATTAAAAACCACCTTGGTGTCTGCTTAGTAGGGGGCTGAATTGTTGTAGCTATGTTGTTGAAAACATCAAATGTGGCTGAAATAGTTTAATATGTAAATCATCTAAAAATCATTAAAAAAAATACTCCGTATATTTTAAAAAGTTTTGTTAAATTGGGCCTAATTCACACGAAAAGCTTGAGATAATATTTATATCATTCCTATATATTAGCCACAAATCTGGTAAATGCGAAACACCTAAAACACTACGTATCTAAAAAGAAAATTATGCATTGCTTCTTTTCGTTACAGGCGATTCTGCTATCCCGGTGAGGCTGTGACAATAGATAGAGTTTGTGGAATAGATGACTAATATGTTTAATAAGACAAACAAACCAAAAGCCTACCAAATACTAACCATATTGCTAACCATAGTCTGATGTCATTTTATGTATTCTTATGATTGTGTTGTCTAAACTATTGCAGCGCTGTATTGGTCAAAAAAGGTGTTCTGTAGCAATATCAAATACTAACTTTGGAGATCCATGCCCAAATGTAGTGAAGCGTTTGACTGTTGAAGCAACCTGCGCCCCTTCTCAATGGAATTGATGGAAATTGGTAAAATAGCCCACAAGGGACTTGATCAATTCACTGAATGAAAGAAGGGACACAGTAGAAAGAATAATAATTAGCACGGCTGATGGAGTGATTTATTATTGTTTATTGAGTGTAAAAGTGTAAAAGTGTAAAAGGTAGGTAGTGTATAATTTAGAGGTGCCAAAGGGTCCTATTACTTCTTTGAAATACAAGGTGAGTGCATATTCTCGACGGTTTCTGGGAATGAGATATATCATGACTACTCCGGTCCATATCCGTTATTAACTGGAAGTGATGACCGGATGAGTTGCATTGTCTTATTGAGTCAACACACTGATAGATTATGTGAATCTGGGGAGATTAAACCCCGCTCCTCTTAGGTTCATGTTAAAAATGGATCCCAGCGTGTCCCTATCCATACTTTGTACTGCTTTAGACTTCATTCATTTGTGTAGTTTGTTGAAATGGAAATTTGCATTTGTGCATTTCTCGATGAGTTGGCTCTAAACTGCAAGTAACTATCTGATCAGTTAAATCATTATTTGTGTATCCTTTTCATCATCATTTTACATTCCACCATTTGTACCGTTGTAACTTGTAAGGTTGGACCATTACATGTAAAAGTAATTTTAAAAATAAATATCACCTGGCCGGCTGGCCCTTTTTCTGTCGGTGTCACCTGAAATATCTGAGCCAAACAAGTACTTCCTCCGTTTTTAAATAAGTGCGACGGTAAACATTTCACACTTGTCGAGATACAACTTTGACTATTAATATATACTATCTTTGTTCCATTAGAAGGTTCCCGTCCAGTTTGGAATTCTACGTAGGAACAAATTGAACAACAGTTTTTATAATTATTTAATATACAATTTGTATATTACTCGGCATGTTGTAATTGATAAAGAACACAGGTGTAAAAGTGCAAAACTATGTAAAAACTAAAAGTATGTGAGATGCAAAGTTGAGAGCATATATTAATTTATTCTTCAAAATTGAAGATTAATCCATCATCGCAACAAAATACAAAATTATATGTAGTAACTCTCATCATGATTATTAGACTTCGTATATAATAACGCTGAAAATTACAAAATACTCCGTATAAACGATACTCTGATCCAGCAATAGGACTTGTCAAATGATTGATAATATAATTAATAATATATACTCCCTCTGTCCCGTTGGAAGGTTCTCATAACAAAATGGCACGGTTATTTAGACAATAATTAAATAAAGTACTTCGAGTATATTTTGAGAAATAATATTAATAGGTATATATTATAATGTAGTTAGTATCGATAAATGTGATGTTATAAATGTATTATTTCTAATATTTAATGATTATTTTGTCACTTAAGATTGTTAATTGTTTCCTACAATGGAAATGTGAACCTTCTAACGGGACGTCCAAAAAAGGAAAGTGGGAACCTTCTAGCGGGACGGAGGGAGTATCTAATAATAACAATTATTTAGCCAACAATTTCAACTTTGATATATGAATCATCTGAAGCAGCAGG
This sequence comes from Cuscuta europaea, assembly GCA_945859875.1. Classification (NCBI taxonomy): domain Eukaryota; kingdom Viridiplantae; phylum Streptophyta; class Magnoliopsida; order Solanales; family Convolvulaceae; genus Cuscuta; species Cuscuta europaea. The sequence continues at coordinate 9,420,133 of CAMAPE010000048.1, forward strand.
ATATTTCATGGTGTGTTTGGCAAGAAGCTGCTGCAACTTATCTTTCTTGGCTCCAACAAAAGACTCCAAAATTCTGCCTTCCTTTAGGAACATGAATGTTGGCATTCCCTTTACGCCCCAATCTTCAGCCACCAACTGCATATCCATCATAAACAAAACAAAATATTTATCATCCTTCGAAGAACTACCATAATAATAATTTTAAAAAGAAAGAATGTTAGATCTATGAAGCAAGAAACTCTCGGTAAAGAGTACGTTTCCATTCTGTTTCCCGATGCTTCTCGCGTTTTCGTGCAATATATAGGCGTTTAGTGCGTTCTTACCGGCAATTCATCCACGTCCACCTTGAGGAAGAGGACATCAGGTGTGCTTTTAGCCAAGGATGCTACGAATGGGGCTATGGTTCGGCAAGGACCACACCATGAAGCCGTGAAGTCAACAATCATCTGTAGGTATATAACAAGGGCACCTAAGTCAAACTGAGGCTTACATATATGGTTTAACCGAATGATTTTAGTGTGTATAATTTTCGGAATTACTACTTCTGTCTAGGGGTGGACTCGGGCCGGGCCAACCGGCCCGGAACCGGACCGGCCCGGTCCGGTGAACCGGTTCCGGGCCCGGTTCGGGCCAACCGGCCCGGTGGGATTGCGGTTCGGGCTCGGGCCCTTCAAAAGGTGAACCGGCTCGGCCGGTTTGGGCCCAGGCCGGGCCATTTTTTTTTTGATTTTTTTAAGTTTTTGGGTTGGGCTGGGTATTTTGGGCCATTTGAGGTGGTTAGGGTTGGTTTGGGGTGAGGGGGAGGGTTGGGGGTTAACTAGGAAAAGCAAAAAAAAAAAAAAAAAAAAATAGAACCGAGGCCTGGCCCGGCCCGGCCCGACTCGGACCCGGGGTTACCCGGGCCGGTTCCGGGCCTCCCCTTCTTGAACCGAGGCCCAGCTGGGCCCAGGCCCGAACCGGAACCGGTCCATGCCTACTTCTGTCCTATAAAACCTTGTCATCTTTAACTTCTCTAGTCATTGGTAGTAAAGTTTCCCAATAATTTTGATTAGGAATATAATGTTATGAAAGTCATAAATTTTATATTTGTATGAAAATATTTTTAACAAAATGCATTTCACATCTATCTTCAAAAAAAGTAATCTGATCAAAATAGTTATTCATTGAAATATATATATAAAAAAGGATGTACCAATCTTTTCTCTTGCATGCCCTGGGAAAGCACATTGTCCCAGGTTTCGGTGGTGTGGCAGCTTATGACATTTCCTCCCCTTTCCATTTTACTCCCCAGTTTTCTTCTTCCTCTTCAAGTTTAAATTCTTTTTTCTTTTCTGGATGAAACTTGTTGTCCTCTAGCACCTATAAATATATATAAGGCCTGCTTGATTTCATGAGATGCCTTTGTGTAGTTGCCAAAGTGTCCCACGGCCCACGCACCATCACATTCGATTATATATGCTTTCCCCACTTCTAGCCAACCAAATAATGTTAAGAAATTGTTTAAAATAGTAGTAGAAATGTTCAAAATTTCAAAATAGAGTAATTATTGTTATGTTTTGACTTTAACAGATTTAAATATGATAATACTTTCTGAGATTAACCGTAATTACTCATATTCAAAGTATAAAAACATAATACGAAATACTATTTATATTATTTTATTTTGTAATTCGAAAACCTTTTAACTCGTATTTAGAGAAATTCCTCATTACATTCTTGCAGCTCACAGAACATTTCTAGTACTGCTTTCGATTCTTCGCAGGATTCATTTGACCCACTAACAGCTCCAAAAGTATCCGTCTTTGTATAATTCAAAAAAGTTGGCAGCTTTATTAGTAGTGCAGCCAGTATTTTGAGGAATTAATCACTGAATTAGAATAATAATTCTGTCAAGCATTACAGCGATTGATGTAGGATGCCACACCATATTTCCATCTTTGGGCTTGCCTTCTTCTTGAACGACGAGGTCGGGCCCATTAGTTGCTCCGGTTTATGCAGTCAACCTACTAGTTATGTCGAGCAATTTAATGGCCCATGCTAACTACATATGTACTGATGTACAAATACACGATTTAGGACTGTTTTCTTTTGGATTGTTTCCAGTCCTAGATCAGACCAGACCAGACTTCCGGAGTTATAAAATATACAGAGACCAGACATTTAACAGACCAGATCAAACCAGACCAGATCAAAAATTTCAGTCCAAAAGAAAACATCCTTATATTTCAATAGAAGGGGCTTTTCAGGGTGAAATGGTTCAACCGATGTTAAAAGTTTACATCAACACATAAGATGTAAGTCATGTGAGAACAAACTTTACTATCATGATCAACTTTAAAAGATGAATACCTAAACCTTAGTACGCATCCGTCCCTGAATTATCTTCAAATGGGGTTTTTCACGAGATTAAGAAAGTAGGGGAATTGTGCGGTGTTGTGCAGATGAGGGAAAAATGTGTTAGAATGTATAATAAATCCTTGAACCACAAATTCTTTGCCAATAAGGATAAAAGATTAATTTAAGACAAACGAAAAATGAAAGTGGGAAGATAGTTCTAGGACGGACGGAGTAATACACTACATGTAGAGACAGTACAACGGTAACTGCTAAATAAGGCATTATCCGAGTTTAGGGGTAGACCAGGAAACACATCTTGGGGGGAGGGGAGGGGGGAAACTCGGCGGTCAACTTACACGAGAACTTAGTAACTAACATATTTCACAAATAACATATCAAATTATTATTATTATTTGATTAGACTTAATTAGTTTAAGTTATAAATGTACAAGTATTACTCCCTCCGTCCCTCAATACTTTGCCAAGTTTGACTGGCACGGAGATTAATAAAGTAAAAACTGTGTGGTTGAGGTTTGTGTAGAGGAGAGATAATTAACTGAAACCACAATTTCTTTACTTAAAAGGGAAAGTGACAAAGTTAGTGGACATCCAAAAAAGGAAAGTTGGCAAAGTTATAAGGAACGGAGGGAGTATAAAAAGGTCAATTTATATTACGTGTGTGGAAAGATGCAATTGTAGATAAATTTGAGAAAAATTACCTAAATAGAAGTTAAACATAACAAAATTCAGTGAATATTTTATCCTTTTATTTTTTATGATGGGATTACATAAATCTTATGTTTAGGGAAGAAAACACTTTTAATCTTATTTTATAATTTTTCCTATGTTTAACTCATATTTTTGCCTATACCTTTTTTGGTTATATATAAGGACAAGGTTGGAGTTAGGGGGGGGGGGGGGGGGGGGGAAGCTGTCCCCACTGCCTTCACAACGGATACGTCCTCACCGTAGCTGAAACAAAATTATTATAAAAGTTCATTAGTATAATTATTTTGCATTAAAATAGTACACAGTAGACAAAAAACTAGAAGCAGACACAAATATGTTACTCCGTATTACAAAAGAGTAAAGTTAATACCTTAAAATTGTGTCTGGTATTTCTCCAAAGAGATAAATTCCTCAATCACAAATTTTGAGTAAAAAATTATGAGCATTGCTTCATTTTATTTTTATACAGAGTATATAGTATTAGAATACATGTCACGTTCAATTTCTATTTTTAGAAATTAGTCTTGCCCTCAAATTTTCAGATTTTTGTTTAAGAGAATACACAATTATTCATAGTATATAGATTCATATAGACTATGTGTCACTTTTTAACTTTTAATTTCTATATTTTTATTTCTTACATTTTTCACCCTTAGTAGATGTTTAATCAAAATTTGGGAAATCAAATATTACAATTATTTATATTTGGGGAGGGGGGCAATTTTATTTTTTTCATATATATAATGAAAAAATATTTTTTTTGGGAGGGCTGTGACCCCTTGGGTCTCTACTATAGTCCGCCCTGCCCTCGGTTTGAATGGTGCAAGTCAAGATCTTCTATTATCCAACCAAGTAGAGCCTTTTGTTCTGAGCTTATGAGCATGTTTGGTAGGCATAAGTCTCTACTTGTAGCTTTTGTACTATTTAAAAAGTTCATAAAAGTTTCTAGTTGATTGTTTGACATGACACCTTTTAAGAACTTTTTTCTAAAAAATAAAAGATCTTTTTTTGAGATGCTACAATGAGAGCATCTGAGAAAAGTCTGCTGCTTTTAGCATTAACTAGTCCCAAGAGCTTGTATGCCAAACATAACTAAATCAAACAGACAACTTTTTATCAAACAACTATCGCCTTTTTATTTTAAGACTTTTTCGATCACTAAAAGCTAACAGTTACTAAAAAGTTCACAAAAGTAGCTTTTCAACTAGTTGTGCCAAACATATTGTTGGTCCCGTTTAACAAAGGAACAGTCTGGGGGGGGGGGGGGGAGGGTGAATAGACTGTTCAAGTTTTCAAACTTTTCTCTAAGTCTTAGAAGACTTGACAGAGAAGGTCGAGTTCTGGTGACAGAACTGGTCTTGGCAGCGGATAGGTTCTCTGTTCGGGTAGCCTCGGAAAAACACTAAGGAAAATGCCTTTCTGTTAACTCACAAGGGAGATCTGCTGAACACAGAGTCCAAACCTTTTGAGTCAAGCAGTCATAATCTTAATGCAGAAAAGTAAAGTGCGTAAAGTAAATGACACTAGAGATTTTTATAGTGGTTCAAGGAACAACGCGTTCCTCCAGTCCACTGTTCCACTAAGCTTGTAAAAACGACGGATTACACAGCCTTAGTCCTAGCACTTAATTAAGAAGCACTCCTCTTCTTCTTCAAGTCTAGTTGTCACCCGAGATGCTCTTCCTAGCTTCCTGATGATTGGTCTCTTTTCACTGAGTCTCCTTGAAGTATCACCATTTCATCACTCCAGTTACTTTGAGACGTCACTTCTTTTGCAAGAAGTGTTTGGTATCAAAAGGTTTCTCCAACGTTGCTTCGTTACAAAGGATGTGTAGTTGAGGCTTTTGAAGAGTTGAAGAACTGGAGGAACGATTCTCTCACGTTGGAAAGAAAAGATATTGAGTTTATAATCTTTTCTAACATAAGATCTTTTTGCTCTTGAAAAATGGAAGTTGTAGTCTTTGAGCGTTTGAATGTGTGCACTTAGAGAGAATAGTTGTTGAATCGTTAGGGTTCCAGTCCTTCGAAGAGTATCTTATATACTGAGAGTAGTCTTCCCGTTGGAGTGTAGAAGACAACATCATTAAATGCTTGTACGGTTGATTTGACCGGTTGGTTCCAGTAAAGTGGCCGCCTTACTATCTTGGGGTGTATTAAATATTATCCTCTTGGATCCTTGGTCAATCATCAGCTTTAAATATCTCAACGAGTGAAGCTCATTAAATGAGCATTTAATACGTGAACAATAACGTCTTCCGTTGAGAGGCTCCTAGCCGTTAGGGAATTTCCCGTTAGTTGTAACGACTATTTGAGACTTCTTCGAATGTTTCTAAGTGTGAGCAAGTCTGATGGGGTTCTCTGATAGCAACTCGTGTGACCGGCTCTGGTAGCAACTCTGGTGACCAGCTCTAGTAGCAACTCTGGTGACCAGCTCTGGTAGCAACTCTGGTGACCAGCTCTGGTAGTAACTCTGGTCCGGACAGAGATCCAAGAGAGAATCTGGCCAGTCGACTATGCTAATACTTACAAAAAAAATCTAATACAAATTTACTAAACAGGGATACTCTAAAGTCCTAATTAGCTTAGCATCATCAAAATCTAAATACAATTATTCCTTACACATACGTGGCTCACAGACTTTGCGAGCTTTAAGGAGCTTGATAGAAGTATTGATAATGTGAAAATGATAAGATTTTTTTTGTCAAAAACATTATCATAAAAGTATAAATTATTAAATTTTGCATAAATATTTATGTAGAATCTAGTTCCATCTCAGGTCTCGTCCAAATTTCACCCACAAAGGATGAAGAACACATATGGAATTTTAATCAACTTGATATCACCTGCACTAACAATATCACGTATAAAATGAAATCTAACATCAATATGCTTAGTTCTATCATGAAAAACATGATTTTTGCACAGTTGAATAGCAGATTGACTATCAGAAAACACACAAATGTCCTGATTAAGACTACCAATCTCTGTTAGGAGACGTTTAAGCCAAATGGCTTCCTTAAACGCTTCGGTAGCGGCCACATACTCGGATCAGTAGTGGAAAGGACAACGATGGGTTGAAGTTGAGACTTCCAACTAATGCACGACCCGCAGAGAGTAAACACATAAGAGGTAATGGATTTCCTATTATCTCTATCGTTAGCAAAATTCGAATCCACATACCCACTCAACATAACACCCTCAGAACACCTATTGAAAATCAACGCATGATTAACAGTAGATTTCAAATACCTAAGCAACCACTTAAGAGCATTCCAATGAGGTAAACCAGGATTAGACATATACCTACTCAAACAACTAACAACATAGGCAATGTCGGGTCTAGTACTCACCATGAGATACATCACGGACCCAATAGCATTGGAATAAGGCACAAATTTCATTTTAGCAATTTCAGGAGCAGTCTTGGGAGACTGATCCTTAGTTAACACAAAGTGGAACGCCATAGGAATAGAGACGGTAGTAGCAGAATGCATGTTATATTTACTCAAAATCTTTTCAATGTATGAAATCTGATTGAGTACTAACACAAGCTTACTCCTATCCCTAACAATGTTAATGCCTAGGATCCTCTTGGCATCACCTAGGTCTTTCATTGCAAAATTTTCGCTAAGACGTTTTTGCACACATTTAATGGCGTCACCCGAAGGACTTAACAATCAACATGTCATCCACATAAAGCAATGAAAATACAGGCACAGAAGAAGTATTTTTAAAGTATATGCAATGGTCGCACTCGGACTTGTGAAATTTCAAAGATGACATGCACTGGTTGATATCCGTTATATTTACTTATGTTTAACATAAGTATTTATAAGTATTTGTTGAAGAAAAGAAGAGAAATTGGGAAAATATCTTGAGAATGAGAGTTAGAGCATAAAACATTGTGATGAACGGCTTTTGGGACCAAAAGGATAACGTTTTGCCCATCATTTGAGTATAACGTATTGTAGAGAACTCGAAATCACTCCATTAGAATTTCATGTGAATGGTAACTCAATAAGGTACAAATGTTATGAAGACATCATGGCAAGAATAGGAAAGGAAAATTACTCAATCAACCGATAAAGTCAGATGTTTCTGGTGGGATTTCAGGATGCATACCTCTCAGTGTTTTATCCATATCTGTTGATTGGATGAATCAAATCACGTCATTCAAGTTTTATTGGATAGCAGACTTCATTGTCTACAACTTTGGTGAAGGCATCATGTCCAAATTCGTAGCGGAACATCTCCAAAATCCCGGTACAAAAACCGACACTTTTTGATCCATTTCGGAGGAAGAGAAATGAAGTACATTTTTGGGCGCAGCAACCGGCGCCGGTCGGAACGTTTTTTCTCGCACAAATGAGTCTGTTTTCAACCGGGGCCGGTCATCTGACCAACCGGCGCCGGTTGAGTCGATTTTGCTGCTAAAAAACAGCATCGTGCAAGCTGATTCTTGATGGGAAAACCCCATCTTCCTCATTGCTAATCAAATATTGCTTCCATACCTCATTGTTGGGTTCGAATAGACTAAAAGATGTCATTATTTAGCCTATATAAATCCCTCAATTCATCATACAAACACATTCCATTCCATAGATTAATTCTTAGCTTTTATATTTTTGTTCTTGGTATTTGCTTCAAGTTCTTGGGGAGGGAAGTTCATCCTCCGAAATCATTGGTGTTTAGGTATTATTTCCTTTGTAATTTCATGTTCCATTACATTTATTATTGTATTGTGATTAATATGAGCATTAGAGGCTAATTTCTTAGCTAAGGCTAGGGATGAACTTTTATGCCCACTAGGTGTTTGATAAAAGTTCTAAACCAATAAATTGTGATTTATCCTTTATATATTGATTGTTTATGACTATGGTGTACAACATAGAAGTATGTTAAATTTAGTTTATACTTGCAATTAACGTTGAAGTCTAAACTATGAACATTAAAGGATAAACATATATAGTACCGAGAATAGAAATATATCCGGTCTTATATGATACGGGTGTGATGTCTTGATATTCAACGGGGTTTTCGGTAGATGAATGTAAGCCGTAACGGGACTTACACGTAACGAAAACCACGCTCTCGCTGCCTTAACCGGAGTTGAGAATATATTAGCGACATCGTATTCATAATTATTGGTAAAGAACTAATATTCAACCCTATTAAAGCATTTAAGTGATTCCCGAAGCCTTAGTTGTTGTTATCATTTATCTTGAACTCAAAGTTAGTTAGCGATTATCTTGTTGAACAAAAAGTGAAAAAACCAAAAATATAAAACACAAATCAAAATCCCTGCACTTTATTCAATTCTTCATTTAAAGTTATCTACTCTCGGACTTGAATTAAACAACGTTTCCTTGTGGATTCGACCCGGTATTTTACCAGAATTTATTACTATATCGGCACTTGTACACTTGCAAGTTTAGCCCGATCAATTTTTTGGCGCCGTTTCCGCGGAAACGGTCTTGTTTAATAAAGTCCAAACAATAAAAAAAAAAAATATCAATCAATCAAAAATCCTGAATTTTTCATTTCACATTGCTTTTCACTTGTTCTTGTGATATTTTTTTTATTTCATGTGTGTAGCCTACGCTTTGTGTTTGAATGCATTTGATAAGTCAATGTTCTAAACATCTTGAACCTATTGATCTTGAAATAGAAAGAACTTTCAAACACAACCGGAGAGAAAGAAAAGAAGCAAAGATGATGCCAACACTCAACGAAAGGAAGAGGCCCGTGGTTGCCGCCACTCCCTCATGTATTGTCCTAAGCGAGGCGGCAAGGAACTATGAAATGAAGAATAGCTACTTCAATGCTATGCCTCAATTTCATGGTCATCCGGGGGAGAATCCACTTAACTTCATCACCGAGTTCTATGGATTCATCCAAGGAATTCCTAGGCATGGTCTCTCCGAGGATGATCTCAAACTCAAAAGCTTTCCCTACACTTTGAAAGGGGCGGCAAGGGGATGGTTCTTGGAGCAAACACCAGCGAGTTTTACAACGTGGGAAGGTATCTATAATGCTTTCATTTCTAAGAATTACACACCCACAATGACTCAAGAGCTAAGGCAACAAATCTTCAACTTCAAACAACAAGTTGGAGAACTATATCAAGATGCATGGAGGCGTTTCAAAGCCTTGTTGAAGGAATGCCCACACCACCGCATTCCCCTTGATCTTCAAATTGACACATTCTACAATGGTTTGAACTCTTCATGCCAAGCCATTGTAGATAGCCGTGCGGAAGGGTATATTGGCAACAAAACTGAAACGGAGGCATTAAGGATCCTCGAATCCATTGCTTCAAACCCTCAATTACAAGGAGGAGATATCAAAGTGGCTGGTGTGAGTAAAGTGTCTATAGCTCATGAATTGGACAAACGGTTTGCTGATTTTCAATTCACACGGCTCTACAAGCCGTGATCGGAGGGGCTAATCAAGTGGCCAATGTGGAGAGTATATCACAACCGGAAGGTAATTCACCTCAAACTATTGAAGATGTGAATTATATGAATTCATATGGGAATAGGGGGAATCAAGGAGGCAACAACTATTCCAACAATCAACAAAGGTTTAACCAAGGTAATACTTGGAAACCACAAGGAGGTCCGTCTAACCCCCCGTCCGGATTTTCACAAGGGCAAACCATGGAGGAAATGATGAAAACCCTCACTCAAAATGTTGTGGCTAGTGTAAAGGCCCAAAATGAGGAGAATCATAGTAGAGTGGAGGCATCCATTGGGAATCTCCATTCACAATTCACAAAGCTTGACCAACACATGGACAACATAGAACAATACACCAAGTCATCTATTCACAACTTGGAGGTACAAATTGGGCAAATTGCCCAAGGAAAAAGCACTAGAGAGCAAGGGCGGTTCCCCACAACAACGGAAGTCAACCCAAAAGAAAATGTCATGGCCATAACAACAAGAAGTGGCAAACAAACGGAGGATCCTAAATCGCCGGAGAATGCACCAATATCACAAGAGGAGGAAGAGTTGGAGGAACATATATCACCACATCCAACAATGGCAAATTATGTTCCTCCTATCCCATATCCACAAAGGTTGAGGAAGAAGGATGATGGTAAACAATACAATAAGTTTCTTGATATTTTTACCAAGCTAAGCATCAACATACCATTCGCGGAGGCTATTGCAGAAATTCCCTCTTATGCCAAATTTCTAAAGGGGATTCTCTCAAACAAGAAGAAACTAGCGGAATTTGCAACCGTGGCACTAACAGAGGATTGTAGAGCAATCCTTCAAAATAAGCTCCCTCCAAAATTGAAGGATCCCGGAAGCTTCACCGTCCCATGTTCTATTGGCAAAATTGGAGAGGTAAATTCTCTTTGTGATCTCGGAGCTAGTCACTAGTGTAGAAAACACTTTCTATATGGGTTAAAAAGCACTTTTTATGTCGGTTCCCGTAATGACATAGTAGCCAGCGATATAGAAAGTCGGGCACTTTTTGTGTCGGGTAGTCGTACCCCTTATAGAATGTTTTTTATAACGGTTAGGAATTTAACCGTTATAGAATATTTTCCGTGTCAGTCCAGTAATACCCCATATAAACCTGCATAGCTCTCTGCATTAGCCCTTTCTTCTTGTTGCTCATTTTGGACAGTCTACAAGTAAAGAATAACTATTTTTCAGTTGGAACCACATAAACCGAAGATTAGCAGGAAAATGTTAGTAAAACGTTTCAAAGCTAGACTTCAGACCATCAAGTAAATCCTCTGCCTTAGATACTTCTCTAGTGCAAGCTAAGACCCAAAGTGTCAACACATCAAGGTGCCATTCAAGATGCCAAAACCTCTAACATTTAGTTGGGGCACATAAATGCAGAACATAAAGTTGGTCATATAGAGACGAACTTATTAAGAAAAAATCGAGCAAAAATACAAATCAAGCAAACAAAAATGAAAATTTCCGATTAAGTTTGAAAAATAGATTAAAAATCTAAGAAGATGATAATCACCAATAAATAAATAGATACTCCCATAAGCTGCTAAAATAAGCAAACGAACCTGCAAAACGAGGAAACAGAACTAGAGAGTTAAACTGGACAGCAGCGGTCGCCATCTTCGCCAAAGTCACCGAGAGCGATGGCGGCATCGTCTTCGTCGATTAACCTAGAGAAGAAACGGTCGTCGTATTCGTAGATGTCGCCAGGAGTACCAGCGACGTCGTCGTCTTCTTCTGCTAACCTGGAGAAGTAGCGGCCCTTGCCTTCGTGGAAGTTGCCGGGAGAAGCAGCTGGATCGCTTCGTCACTTAGGCAGAGGGAGGGGTTATGTTCGCAGATTGTATAAGTTTGCCCTAGTTTGGAATTTAATAATTAATCACCACTTTCTGTAAGGGTAAAAAATGAACTGATATAGAACATCATTTTTGAAAATTATAATGGAGCCCCCATTTTGAAATTAAGTTTGCGGAAATCATAAAAAAGACCCCGTTTCAGTTTACTATGTCGGTTGTATTTATGATCGTTATAAAAAACATTTTTATATTTATAATACTCACCCGCCTAACTTACTCGAATTTTCTTTATTTATAAAGATGACCCCGTGCCTACATATTATAACGGTCTTGACTGAACCCATATTAAAATTTAGTTATAGAATGTATATTTTGCACTAGTGAGTATAAATCTTATGCCTCATTCTCTGTTTAAAAAACTTGGTGTGGGGGAACTTCAGTCTACAACGGTTGCCCTACAATTAGCGGATAGAACAATCCGCTATCCAGTAGGCATCATGGAGGATGTTCTTGTCAAAGTTGGAAAATTCTATTTCCCGGTAGATTTTCTTGTTTTGGACATGGAAGAGATGGAGATCCCCGTCATCCTTGGGAGATCATTTTTGGCCACCTCTGCAGCCGTCATTGATGTACAAGCGGGCACGGTAAAGCTAAGAGTGGGAGGAGATGATGAAACATTCCATATATGGAAGACACGATCCACTCCAACTCAAAACATGAAGGACAACACAAACCGTTTCACACCTTCCAAGGCTATAAACATCATGGACATCAAGAAGGCACAAATATTTGGGCCCGAGGATCCTCCAACACACCCCGAAGACGTACTCGAGATCACACCAACGAACAACGAAGTTCTCCCGAAACTCTACCCGATGAAAGGAGGCACAATGATCAAATTCTACCGGAGAAAAGCATCACATCCACCGCCTTAAAAGAGGTACGTTCGTCCGGCCTATGACGTTAAACTAAGCGCTAATTGGGAGTCAACCCAACACAAAAAAAAATCAAAAAAAAATCAAAAAAAAAAGAATCAAAAAAGAAAAAAAAAATAAACAAAAAAAAATCATCGATCTCAGCTCAAGTATCATGCATTTTTTTCTCTCAAAGACAACTCATTCCACTATTGAAGATTTCATCTTGCATTACATTCTCCAATCTACATTGAGGACAATGTAAATCAAGTGTGGGGGGTGAATAATTAGTTGAGAAACTTTTCTTCGCAAATTAATTTTTTTCTAGGAAGGTTAAATTTTTTGATATTCTCTCTTTTAAGGGTTTTGGTTGAGAAAAATTTTCTTTTACTCACAAAAATGTATTTTTACATCAATTAAAATATTTATTAATCTTGAAACCACCACTTTCACTCAAATTTGTGACAATGTTCCAAATCCATACAAATGTGCATAGAGTGCAAATTCAAAATAAAAGTTTCATCCCAACTCCAAATCACTCTATTGTCGGATTCTCCTCATTTCTGACAATCTAGATATATAATTACGGAGAACAAAAAAAAGGAGTTTATATACAAAAGCAAAAAAAACTCATGTTCTCCTAGAATAGCCTTCTCTACAAAATCAAGTTGTCAGTCCATAAGAAAAAAAAACACCGACATACCCACACATTGCCTAAATTGTCACAAAATAAACCCATCAAGTGTTTAAATATTTTACTTAATCTTAAATACATTTATTGTGAGTAATAGAAAAAGGTTTTTGGCCTCGAGAAATATTAAAGAGTTTATATCTAATTTTTATCATCTTATTAAACTTTTAATTTGCATGGTTTAGTTTCTTTTCTAATTGTGCATCAATACAAAGAAATTGCTTGAGGACAAGCAATGCTCAAGTGTGGGGGGATTTGATAGCCGTTATATTTACTTATGTTTAACATAAGTATTTATAAGTATTTGTTGAAGAAAAGAAGAGAAATTGGGAAAATATCTTGAGAATGAGAGTTAGAGCATAAAACATTGTGATGAACGGCTTATGGGACCAAAAGGATAACATTTTGCCCATCATTAGAGTATAACGTATTGTAGAGAACTCGAAATCACTCCATTCTAATTTCATGTGAATGGTAACTCAATAAGGTACAAATGTTATGAAGACATCATGGCAAGAATAGGAAAGGAACATTACTCAATCAACCGATAAAGTCAGATGTTTCTGGTGGGATTTCAGGATGCATACCTCTCAGTGTTTTATCCATATCTGTTGATTGGACGAATAAAATCACGTCATTCAAGTTTTATTGGATAGAAGACTTCATTATCTACAACTTTGGGGAAGTCATCATGTCCAAATTCGTAGCGGAACATCTCCAAAATCCTGGTACAAAAACCGACACTTTTTTATCCATTTCGGAGGAAGAGAAATGAAGTACATTTTTGGGCGCAGCAACTGGCGCCGGTCGGTCTTGAACCGGCGCCGGTCAGAACGTTTTTTCTCGCACAAATGAGCCTGTTTTCAACCGGGGCCGATCATCTGGCCAACCGGCGCCGGTTGGGTCGATTTTGCTGCTAAAAAACAGCATCGTGCAAGCTGATTCTTGATGGGAAAACCCCATCTTCCTCATTGCTAATCAAATATTGCTTCCATACCTCATTGTTGGGTTCGAATAGACTAAAAGATGTCATTGTTTAGCCTATATAAATCCCTCAATTCATCATACAAACACATTCCATTCCATAGATTAATTCTTAGCTTTTATATTTTTGTTCTTGGTATTTTCTTCAAGTTCTTGAGGAGGGATGTTCATCCTCCGAAATCATTGGTGTTTAGGTATTATTTCCTTTGTAATTTCATGTTCCATTACATTTATTATTGTATTGTGATTAATATGAGCATTAGAGGCTAATTTCTTAGCTAAGGCTAGGGATGAACTTTTATGCCCACTAGGTGTTTGATAAAAGTTCTAAACCAATAAATTGTGATTTATCCTTTATATATTGATTGTTTATGACTATGGTGTACAACATAGAAGTATGTTAAATTTAGTTTATACTTGCAATTAACGTTGAAGTCTAAACTATGAACATTAAAGGATAAACATATATAGTACCGAGAATAGAAATATATCCGGTCTTATATGATACGGGTGTGATGTCTTGATATTCAACGGGGTTTTCGGTAGATGAATGTAAGCCGTAACGGGACTTACACGTAACGAAAACCACGCTCTCGCTGCCTTAACCGGAGTTGAGAATATATTAGCGACATCGTATTCATAATTATTGGTAAAGAACTAATATTCAACCCTATTAAAGCATTTAAGTGATTCCCGAAGCCTTAGTTGTTGTTATCATTTATCTTGAACTCAAAGTTAGTTAGCGATTATCTTGTTGAACAAAAAGTGAAAAAACCAAAAATATAAAACACAAATCAAAATCCCTGCACTTTATTCAATTCTTCATTTAAAGTTATCTACTCTCGGACTTGAATTAAACAACGTTTCCTTGTGGATTCGACCCGGTATTTTACCGGAATTTATTACTATATCGGCACTTGTACACTTGCAAGTTTAGCCCGATCACTGGTCAAATTTGATATTCCACTGCCTCGGGGACTGCTTCAGGCCGTACAAGGCCTTCCTAAGCAAACGCACATGATTATTCTTCATGGGATCCACAAAGCCCTCAAGCTGGGTTATATATATTTTCTTGTCTAAATCACCATGCAAGAAAGCAGAGGTGACGTCCATTTGCTTCATTTCCCAATCATTATGAGCAACAAGAGCAAGCACCATTCTAATCGTAGTGAATTTAACAACAGGAGCAAAGATTTTAGCATAATCAACACCTTCCTTTTGAGTAAATCCTTTAGCTACTAACCTAGCCTTATATCTAATGTCGTTAGGCTCTTCCTTAACCTTAAATAACCACTTACACTCAACTGCGGAACTATTGGGCGGTCTAAGAACTAACGTCCAAGTCTTATTCGCTCTAAGTGACTCCATCTCACTTTCCATGGCGCAAAGCCATTTAGCGGACTCATTAGACTTAAGGGCCTCTCTATAGGTTCTAGGTTCGTTAAGCTCAAGGGTCTCAAACACAGTGAAAGGAAACATAGAAGTATCACACACATGGAAAGCAAAATCAGGCATACTATCTGCAGTTCTCCCAATTTCTCTCCTACTTCTATCTCTGACAAGTTGGTAATCATGCAAATCATTTTCACTAGAATCATCACTCTCATCATGCGATTCATTGTTATTTGAATACACATGAGAATGCTCCACCTCACTCGAAGTGGTGGTATTATCATGCTCAGAAGAATCATGCAATTCAGAAGAATCATGGAAGTCAGAAGAATCATGATTAGCAAACAAAGGACTAGCAACATAAGAATCACCAACATTTTCAGGCCATTGCTTTAGAGTTTATCTCTATAGTGATGAAAACGGGTGTCTACACGACCCCGAGGGGCTTTTATCATTTACTCTTTCTGTTTGTTTCCTGTTCATTTCCGCAGAATAAAAGAATAAAAGCATGACGTCCCGATTCATCGGATCGTCATGAGGGGGAGAGTGGTCCACATGCTGTTAACACGAAACAAATCATTCTGGGACACTTCACTCCTCCATCACAAAAATCAACACCTTCTCTACTATCTCCGCAACTCAAATGGTCAGCTACGCTCACAATTCAACCATCATTATGTTCCGTTGTGCCACCGACAAGGTCTCCTCAAAAGCATTCATTTCAAATAGTCAAAAAGACTACATTGTGGAGGAGACAAAGGTCAGATAATCAAACTCTGAAGATGAATTCCATGGGCGTCTGAAACTCATCAGAACTATCATTCTAGAGGCGCCACCGGACTTCATCCATGCTTATCAAGAGCTACTTCTGGAAGGCAAAGTTTTTCAAGAAAAAGATTCCTCAACCCCCAACATCAAAGATCAATTTTCTAAGAAAACATCAAAGGGGAGATTGCGAGGATTTCTTCATGAAGCCTTCTCAAGAAGTCAAGTTCAAATGGAAAGGAAGCTGAATAACAACAAAGAAAAAGATATCTGCACTGCGATGCTAATTTAACACGATTGATCACCAAGGGGGAGATTGTTGGGAATATTTTATGGTGTTAAATCTAGTTAGTTATCTTTGTATTTGTGTAGTTATCAATTAAACGTGTAATACGGGCCACAAATGTGTATCAGCTCGGGGGCTTCCTTGTAACCCGTAAGTTAGCCAACTTCTCCTGTAAAAGGAGGCTAACTTACGGGAACCCTAACTATCAAAAAGAGGCTTAGAGAATAGAGGCGAGATAGAGAGAAGGGTTTCCGCTGCTCTCCTTCTCGAGGGAGAGCAGCGAGGTTTATACGGTATACCATATTCGGTTTTAATCTTCTCGATATCTTTCTATCTGCTTATTCTTCTTGTTATGGTTGTTTGATTGTTAAATACTGGGTTCAACAGTATGGACTCCACCTCAATAGGTGTACTACTAGGGCTCGACTCAGAATCAGGAACTCACTTAACCAGACAAGGGAACTCGGATTCATTGAAAACAACGTTTCTACTTACCACAACCTTGAAATCTACCTGGTTTCTATCCCAAACCCTGTACCCCTTCACACCCTCAGGATAACCTAAGAAGACTCCTTTCTTAGACCTAGGATCCAATTTGTCACCTTGTTGGTGCACATATGCAGCACACCCAAACACTCTAAGATTAGACAAATCAAGGGGCTTGTTTGAGAAAACAGATTCAGGGCACTTCCCACCTAAGAGAACAGAGGGAGACCGGTTAATCAAGTAGACAACAGTATTGACTGCTTCACCCCAAAACTTTTTAGACAAACCGGAGGTAGCAAACATACTCCTAACCTTATCTAGAAGAGTCCTATTCATTCTCTCGGCTATCCCATTTTGTTGGGGAGTATAGGGCACAGTTTTGTGCCTTCTAATCCCACAATCCACACAGAGTTGGTCCATATCCTTATTGCAAAACTCTAATCCATTATCGGTCCTAAGGGTTTTGACCTTCTTACCAGTTAGATTTTCTACAAGGTTCTTCCACTCCCTAAACTTCACAAAGACATCGGACTTATGCTCAAGGAGACGGACCCACACCTTCATAGAAAAATCATCGATAATGGACAGAAAATATCTCTTACCCCCATGGGTAGAGACACTAGCAGGACCCCAAACATCAGCATGAACATACTCTAACACAGAGGTACACTTAGTGGTATTAGGATAAGGGGAAGAGGGGAATGTAACCTTATGCTGCTTGCCTAACACACAAGATTCACAAAAAGGGATGGAGGACACAGAATCCTTACCAAAACAACCAGATTTATGCAAAATCTCTAAATCCTTATTACTCATGTGTCCTAATCTATTATGCCACAAAGCAGTTTTATCAGAACTAACAACATGAGCAGAATCACAGAAAGGCTGAGCATGGCACACATACAAATTATTCACCTTTTTTGCCTTAAACAAAACAAGGGAATTTTTCAAAACTTTCATGCACCCATTTCCCCATTTACCCTCAAGCCCACTACCCTCAAAAGCAGCGACAGAAAACAAGTTATGACGCAAATCAGGAACATGCCTCACATTTTTCACAGTAAACACAGTCCCATTATCAAACTTCAAGCATACATCACCCACCCCATGTATTTTGCATTTCTTATTATCAGCAAGAGACACAAAACCATCATTGCAAGAATCATAAGAAGCAAACAGAGATCTAAAAGGTGTCATATGATAAGTACAACCAGAGTCAATCAACCACTCATTTTCAGTCATGCTACTCAACACAGAATTGGTAAAATCACAGACCATAAAAACTTCATCATGCAAGTTATTATCATCTACCACATTAGCATGTTCAGACTTTTTAGGGTGAAGACAATCCTTAATAAAGTGGCTAGAATTCCGACAATTATAACACACTCTCTTCTTAGACTTACCTCTCTTCTTACCCGGGTCATTATTATTGGTTTGGTTCTTAGTGTTGCTACCCTTCTTATGGTTTCTAGATCTACTCTTAGACCTACCCCTCACAAGCAACGCTTCACCAGATTCCCTAGATTGACTGTTATTACCCCTTGAGTGTCTAAGGTCTAACTCCTTACTTCTTAATCCATTACCGACTATATCTAACGAGATATCGTCTCTACCATACTTTATAGCAGATTTGACATCATTGTAAGAGTCTGGGATGACATTAAGTAACACTATGGGTGTGTAGTCATCTATGTGTTTATCATCGACTTGCTTAATGTTCTGAATAAGCTTGTTAAACACATCTAGGTTCTCATCTATGTCTTTAGTCAGGTCAAGCCTAAATCTAAAGAACTTCTCAAGCAAAAATAATTTACCAGGCAAAGAAGTATCAGTATACAACTTATCTAACTTGTCCCACAACTCCTTTGCAGAATCTATAATACCCACCTTCCTGAGCACTGAATCAGAAAGATTTAGGTATATAGAGGAACAAGCAGTTTCATTCATTTCAACGCGCTTTGCAGCATCCTCAGAGTCTAAATAGAGACCAGTCACAACTCTATAGACTTTCTGTTGGATCAACACGCATTTGATTTTCTGTTTCCAAATATCAAAATCTGTCTTTCCGTTAAATGGAAGCATGCCATATTGATTGACAACCATTTTAACAGGAAAGCAAGCACAACACGCAAGAGAGTAAATAAAATTTATCAGGCTACACATAGTACGAAGCAACTAGCACGAACAAGCCAAGAAGACCAATGAACACAAAGCTCGGGTACAATCTCCTTGTTCTTTCGTACAAGCATAGATAAATTACTATTTACTCAACAGATAGATAAGTGATTAATTATAACCTATAGGGCTATGAATTGTACGAAGCAACTAGCACGAACAAGCCGAGAAGACCAATGAGCACAAAACTCGGGTACAATCTCCTTGTTCTTTCGTACAAGCACAAATAGGCTAGAATTAAATCAACAAGCAATGAAACGGGATTTAAAACTAATCCAGATAGAAATATTCCTAACTTCGGACAACAAGTATCCAAACAAATATTCTTAACCGGAAAGTTTATCCACGAATGAATCAACAGAAAAAATCAAAAGCAAAAAATCCAACACGTGATTAAATTTAATCCGGAAGAAATATTCACAACTTTGGACGACGAGTATCCAAACAAAATATTCTTCACCGGAAAATTAATTCACGATTCAACAACAAATAAGCGCAATTCAACTTGAAATTAAAATGAATGAACTACGAATAAATAATCACACAAAGGATCAGTAAACATACCTAGGGCCGGGCACAGCCGGCATCCAAGACCACGCAGGTCAGCAACGGGGAGCGGGGGGAAAAATAAATCCGGTGGCACTCCGGTACACCAAGGATGTTTATCGCCAATTTACCTGAGCGGGGCCCGAGGTTGGGTTACCCGACTTACCGTAGGCAGCGTGGGCTGTTGTAGACACGGCGACATCGGACTTGACTGGCGGCAACGGACTGGACAGCAGCTTGTGCTCTGGCAGAACACTGGACCGAGGCTTTTGGGTGCTGGAAGAACGCTGGACGACGAAGCTGGCTACTGCAGGACCTCTGGAGATGGCAGGCGGCGGCGAACGGCGGCAAACGACTCCTATCTCTGATACCACTGTAGAATCTAGTTTCAGCTCAGGTCTCGTCCAAATTTCACCCCCAAAGGATGAAGAACATGGTATCAGAACATGGTAGAATCTAGTTCCTAAATTGCACCTCTGTGGAGCCTTAGTTGAGTTGGCCGGAACATAGCTTGCTGGCTGACGCCCCTTTTCCCCTTGTAGATTTTTAGTGGTGTTCTTCATCCTTTGTGGGTGAAATATGGACGAGACCTGAGCTGGAACTAGATTCTACAATTTAAATTAAAATAATTGATCAAACTTTACCATCTTTGATCGGAAAAGTCAAAGATGACTAACTAAAATGGGGCGGATGTAGTATAATTTAAAGAGAAAAGGGTCAAATAAGGCCTTCTACTATTATGAAATAGTCACATAAGGTCATGTACTCAATAAAGTGTCATATAAGTACATCTACTTCTAAAAAGCAATCAAATGAGTCCTAATGACCTATTTAACACCTCTTAATCCCGGTTTTAACGTACTTCTGACCATCTTTTTAGAATACATTATACGGCATACGTCGAATATTTAACTAAGATTGGTTGAAATACAAGTCAAAAAAATCGACATGTAAGCTAAAATCGGGATTAGGAGGTGTTAAATAAGCCGTTAGGACTCGTTTGATTGTTTTATACAAGAAGACCTTATGCAAAACAGATTTCATTATTACAGACCCAGCTCGTAGTTTAGCAAAAAAGTAAGGCACAATTTTAAATAAATATGTAAGTTCCAAAACAAAATATTCAACAAATCATCAATCCACTCCTTTTTCAAGCAAAATGTAGTTGAGCCTGCTGGTCTATCTTCACCATTATTCCTTCTCTTGCTTGACGCGGATACTTCTCCGTTTGATGTTAACATTGGCCGAAAACTGATCATTCAGATTTCTCTTAAGTTGATCGTTCCCTTCAATACCACCAACTGTCCGATTAGCTGTTGGAGTTTCTAGGCAATCCACTTCCTTACCCTGTCCAGAAACAATTTGTATTTATTGCCTCGTTACTTGACTCTATATCGTGGAAAACAAATTCCACTCTATCAAAAAAGAATTTGATAACATCATCTACCTTTTCAGCTGCCCTCCTATCATCTTTGTTTTCAACTTGTGTAGGCGACACGAAATCGTCATCTTCAATTAGAACAGTCTGTATACCAAATAAATTAGTATCATATGATACAACGAAATTAGTTAATAGGAAAGTTTATCCACACCTTCTATTTTGATTTACTGCTAGCAGTACCATCTTCTATCTCGTTTCCTGTTGATCTACTCTGCACTTATAAAAAATGTTATATTATGCTGTCCACACCAAATCAAACATTTCAAAACATTTACCTTCTCTACATCTGTGTTTTCATCCATTTCAAGTGCATGGCTTTCATTTTTGGTATAGAGGTCCAAGATAGATCTGTCTCTTATCATTGCAAGTATCCCATACGAAACTGGACCTTTATAAGAAGAACTTTCGTCTCTTGCTTTTATTTGAATTTTGAAGATGCCTCTTTGATCAATCAAAGCCTCAATGTCCTCTGGGAAGTGGGTAGGGTCTCCAGTTTTCTGAAAATAAAAATCTTGATGAGTTTCCTTCCTTTTTAAGAATTGTTAGTGTAAAAAGTATTTTTTTGAATCAACCTTTTCAACTTCCTTTCTTAATGTTGCTGCTGTTTTCCCCACAATATCAATACATTCCCTATCCCATAAGGTGAACGTAGCGTGACCTGAGTCATCCATGACACAAACTGAAACTTTGTACCCGCATACCGGAAGTTGGCAGATTAATGTTTGAAGTTGTAGTCTTAGTGTAAAATAGTGGAAAGTGATACATCTTAACAAATAACACAACCTCAACACTCCCTCGGGAATAGTCGTGTCACATGTGATGCATCTGAACCTTTCATCTTCTGGCTTGATTTTCTTGTTGCATGTTGGGCAGCTAAGGTAGCACCATTCCTTATAGTTGTCTAGTGATACAATATCACCAAGTAGCCAATAGGTTCCATCCTGTGTACAGAAGCTGTCAGTTACAAAAGGTGATCATTTTTTTACAAATTCTTTGCTTAAATCATCTTTTTACCTGTGGTTTCTCTAGCAAATCACTGATGTTTGTGATAGTAGCCTTTCCCCTAAAAACGTCCTCACTACCCTGACCAACTGAATTTGCAGTGAAGGTAGTCATTGTTGTATTGTCGTCATCTGGTCCAAACTGCGATTTGAAATCTTCAAACTCTGGGGTAGAACCATTTATCATCAACTTGGAAACATCATAAGATGTTCCAACCAAGACATGACCTGAATAAGTTTGAAATCTTTCATGAGCCCATTTGAAGCCTAAATAAAAAACTTAAGTTTTTTTGAATTAGTCCTTACCTTGATAGCGTCTGGGTCTACCCATTTATAGTATGATGTAGATGGCTTCATTGTTATGAGCATCATAAAAATCAGTGATCTGTTTGCAGTAGTTGTTCCACAATGTGCATCCAATACGATTTCCACTACAAAAAAAAAGAGTTTCATCATAAACTCTCGATTTTTATGATAAACGAATACAATATCATAGATAAAATTAAGACAGTACTATGGATCTTCCAAAGTTAGTTCAATCAGCTTTTCTGGTTTCCCGTTAACGATTGGTGTTTGTACTGGAGTCTTCCCGACGTACTTACCAATTACATCTGAAGAAAGACTGATATTAAATGGTGTGATTATAAGAAAGTGTTTAAGGATATTTGTATATGAAATTACCGATAAGCAATTTGTCGTTGATGACTCTTAGACTCTGCAGCGCGTCAAATTGATGGAAATTGAACACTAAGTTTGGAAAAGTTGCTGAATGCAAATCATAGACCGTAGTTTTTTTAAAAAACTGTTAGTACCCAATTTTGATAAGATTTTGATTATGCCACTATACTGAACACGTGTACATTGTGTCTAATTTAGTTCTTGTATTTACGTGACAAATTAAATGTACAACTTTTGAGTCTAAGAAATATTACCGGAAAAGTAAAAATGCAATAAGGTAAATTTTCTTTACCTTAATAGGATATTTGAATCCTACCGGCAAATACTATTTGACTCAAAGATTATTCGTATGTCACATTTTTAGATAAAAGAAAGTAGAAGTATCAAGTGAATCATTGAGAGACAAACATTGACCGGCATTTATTGCCAAATACGTACTGGGTCCGAAGTCATGGGACTGCAGTTTGATGTGAAGGTCCAGCGGCTAAATAATACGAGACAAGGAGATGAGCCCGCATTAAAGCTCCAACACAAGAAGACAAATGTACAATTTGTCCTTTTCAGAGTTTCAACGTCAGAGATTAATCCATCCTAACCAACGGATGAGATTAATTCAAAGGAGATGCCTATAAATATAGGCTGAAACGAAAGTTTCTAACCAAGCGTTTGAGCATCCAAAGAGAGAATTTCTATCACGAGCATTTACCAGATATCTAGCAAAAGAGAAAGTGCTATTCCATACTTTACTCTCTGCTTGGACTCATGCTTCACTAAACTTCCAGTCTACAAAGCCTTTCATTGCTAAATCATAGAAGTTTAGTTCCTAGTTGGAGGTTAGAACTTTCTTGTAACAAATCACATATTGCTGTAAACACTTAGGAGAATAGTTGTTCGGATCCTACAGTGTAAGTAGATAGATAGAGTACCTTTTGATCCCCACTGGTTCATTAGAGAAAAGTCTAAGGACTGAGTAACTTTGAGTGGTGCTATACTCATCGTGAAAAACCTTCAATCTAGGCCTAAGTGTTGTAAAGGCTAGATTGGCACTAAGTGTATTGGGCTTAATACTTTACTGAAATCTATCTGAAAGAGGGTGGGACTGGACGTAGGAGGATTACACCACCTCTGAACTAGGATATATCGTGTGTTGAATTCATTTCAATCAACAAAGCACACACCAAACACTTCTCACATAAAGATTGTAGTCTGCCGGCAGAATCCTAAGCAGTTGTCTTAATTGACCCAACTGCTTATCCTACTGCCTAATTACTCACTTTCTTTGAGACCGGATTCATACCTATAACGTGCACCAACAACATCTAAAAGGATCACTCTTTCAGTTCCCTGAAATTCATTTTCTAAGTACAGCAGGTGCCTCAGCAGTTCCCTGGAATCCACCCAACTGCTGAGCCCTCTGCTCATATATACTTGTTTCAAGTCACTGTCTCAAACATCACCAGATTGTCAAATACCTCATCAAGAAGTTTGCTTAACCCAATAAGCCTTTGACCCGAGCAGGTGCCTCAGCAGTTCCCTCATATTCACCCAACTGCCGAGCCCACTGCTTCAGCAAAAAGCTAGTCTCACCTCTTTTAAGCATACTTACCAAAAGACCACACTATACTCATCAAACAACTATCTCTACCTCCATCATACACTTTGCATTTCCTGAGCAGTTGCCTCAGCAGTTCCCTGCTCTTAGCCACCTGCTAAGCCAACTGCTAGCATTCTAAGCCAAACACTCTCCAAATTAGAAAGTGGCTAAACACTCATTACTCAAAGGGTAAAGACTTCCGCTGTGCATCTACAAAACTCTCAAAAGTTTATAGATTAACTCTTTTAGAGGGAAAACTTTCAAAAGTCGAAAAAGATTTAAAAGTCTATTCACCCCCCCCCCCTCTAGACTTTTACCCTATCCGGGACCATCAAGTGGTATCAGATCGGAGTGTTCCTAGAGTCATTTATTGACTAGTTTGAACTAAAGATCCAAAGCCACTTCCCCTCCCAAACACTTTCTAAACAATGGACAGTCAACTAGCCAAAAACCTCCTATTCAACTTAAACAAATTTGATGATTGGAGAATCAGGATGAAGGCACATCTCAGTGCATTACATGATGAGATGCTGGAAGTAATCACTACTGGACCTATCAGGATAATGAAGGTCAGCACATCCAAAACTGATGACCAGGAGGATGTGTACATTCTCAAGCCCAAACTGGAATGGACAACTGAGGACAGAAAGAGAAATAACCTTGATAACATTGCCAAGGATATTCTCATTAAATCTGTTGATGAATCCATATTTCCCAGGATTAGGAAATGTGAAACTGCAAAGGACGTTTGTGATGAGCTCACAAAAACTGGAGCTGGTGATGAACAGGAGAAGGACAATAAGCTAACCATGGCCCTCAAGAAATTTGAGAACTTCAAAATGCTGCAAAATGAGTCCATCCATGAGATGGAATCCAGGTTCCTAAAGATCACAGCAGAGGTCTCAGACCTAGGGAAAGATCTACCTCAAAAAGAGATTTCCCTTAAAGTCTTGAGAGGCCTGCCCTCTAAATGGGACATGAAAGTGACTGCTATGAGAGATAGCAGAGATCTAAGAATCTTATCAACTGATAAGCTCTTCAGTGATCTCAAAGCCTATGAATTTGAGATGAAGGAAATAAAAGAAGAAAAGGAAGATGAGTCCAAGACACTAGCTCTAGTGTCTGAGCCTGACCCTTCAAGATCCAGTGAAAAATCCCTCAACAACCTCCTTACTGACGATCAGTTTGCCATGTTTGTAAGGAAGCTTAAAAGGTTCATGAAGAAGGAGGGAACCTCTCCAAAAAGACCATACAATCTGCCACCCAGGAGACAAGGGAGACCTCAAACCAGCGAGGAAACTGTCCTGTGCTACAACTGTAGACAACAAGGACATTACAAAAATGAATGCCCTCTGCCCTTAGCTCAGAAATATCAAGGGCAGCAGGGGACTGGTTACAAAGCTGGTTACAAGAAGGACTTCAAAGGCAAAAGACAAGCCTTTGTTAGTGAAAAGAAAAAGGAGGAACCCCAATCTGAAGATGAAAGCAGCTCAAGTGATGAAAGCTCTTCATCTGAGAGCTCAGAGGAAGCACTTCTATGCCTGGGATCCTGGCAGGTGGGTGAAGATGGCAGCAGTTTTCTCACTGCAGAGAGCAGCAGGTGGCTCAGTGAATCTTCCACCAGCTCAAGTGAAAATAATGCAAACAGCTCTCCCAAATGCTGAATGGCCAAGGACCACTACAACGATGTCTAGGTAACATCCTGCTCTTCCTTTAGCTCTAGTGATTCTGGACCAAACAATATAACACTGGAATCTTTATAACAAGATTTCCAGAAAGTCCAAAATCACCACGTTCTCTTAAATGCTGAAAATGATAGACTGAAACACGACATTAAGGCAATTCATTCCAAATTACTAGATGCTTTAAGGAAAAATGATGTCTTAGAAAAAGAGAACAAAGAGCTGAGAAACTCCAGCACAAATAGTAAAGACTCTCACCCTACTGCTGAAGTTACTCTAAAAAGGAAGAAAAGAGGTCTTGGTTACTCATCCCCCACCAGACTCACTCAAAACAGTACATCAACAAGCAATACTTCAGACACAAGAAAGCTCACTTACCAAAAACCCCATCCCCCAAATGTTCCCAAAAGAAGGAACCAACCTGCTCCCAAACCAAAATCCAAACACATGTATAAATCAACACCTCCTCACCATCTAAACCAAATAACCTGTTGGCAACCAATCAATAAGACCAACCACAGCAAAAATACCAAGCAGACTCCTCAAACAAATAATCCACTTCCCACCTCAAGGAGGAAAAGGATTAACAAGTATATAGCCATCCCTTTTGATGACAACACCTCAAATGGATATAAACCAATCTGCTTAGAACTCAATGGTTCTAGATGGGCATGGATGCCTAAACTTGTACAAGGGAAGTCGCCCACTAACCTGTGGGCTACTGCTCAACATTAATTTATACAGGAAGGTGCCGGAGCAGCTGAAACACAAACATGGTACATAGATTCAGGTTGCTCCAGGCACATGACGGGCAGCAGGCGGCTCCTGTCAAACTATACAGCAAGGGAAGGACCCAATGTAACATTTGGGAATATGGAAAAACAAGGAGAAACCAAAGGAACAGGAGACCTATCAATTAATGGACTTACAATCCAAAACATATCATATGTTAAGGGTTTAAAGTTCAACCTCATAAGCACAAGCCAGCTCTGTGACAATGGCTACAACGTTACCTTCTCCAAAGACATCTGCTTGATCAGAGATGTCAAAAATGACAAACTTGTGCTCACTGGTAGAAGGAAGAAGGACATGTATATTGTTGATTGGAGTTCTGCAAAGGAAGGAATCTGCTTAGTAACAAAGGCAGATTCAAACTTAAGTTGGGAATGGCACAACAAATTGAGCCATCTAAACTTCAAAACAATCAACAAACTGTCCAGAAAAGGTTTAGTGAAGGGACTCCCTGAAATCAACTTCAAAAAGGACCACCTCTGTGATGCTTGTCAAAAAGGGAAACAAACCAAGGTATCATTCAAATCAAAAGAAGTTGAATCATCAACTAGGCCCTTAAGCCTTCTACACCTTGACTTGTTTGGACCAGTTGAACCAACAAGCTTAAGTGGTAGAAGGTACACCCTGGTTGTAGTTGATGATTATTCTAGATACACTTGGACCATATTTCTAAAGAAGAAGAATGAAACAGAGAAGAAACTGCCTGAATTGATGAGGCTAATTCAAAATGAGAAAAGTCTCTCAATTCAGAAGATCAGGTCAGATAGAGGTACTGAATTTCTCAACTCAATAATAATTCAGTACTGTGAAGGAAATGGAATCCATCATCAAACCTCAGCAGCAAGAACACCTCAACAAAATGGTGTTGCTGAAAGAAGAAACCGAACTCTCAAGGAAGCAGGAAGGACAATCTTAGAAGCAGCTGGATTACCCAAAAGATTTTGGGCAGAAGCAATCAACACTGTTTGCTACACTCAAAATAGAAGTCTTATTCATAAGACTCACAAGAAGACACCATATGAGCTGTGGAAAGAAAGGAAGCCCAATGTCAGTCATTTCCATGTGTTTGGATCCAAATGCTTTATCCTAAACAATGGAAAAGACTATCTCAAGCCTTTTGATCCCAAATCTGATGAAGGGATCTTCCTGGGCTACTCAACAACTAGCAAGGCATTCTGAATTCTCAACAAAAGAACTCTGGTGGTAGAAGAATCAATCCATGTGGTATTTGAAAACCACCCCACTGCTCAAGTAAAAGAAAAAGGTGAGTCATCAAAATCAAGGGACACTGAAAAGGCTCCAAGCTGCCTTCCAAACAATAGTGTTAAAAAGGATGAAAATGCAATTGACTCAAAAGGCAGCCGACTGTCAGCAGTTGCCTCAAATGGCAACCAACTGCCAGCAGTTGACTCAACTGGCAGCCCACTGCCAGCAGATGACTCACCAAAAGACAACCTTCCAAGCACTCATGACATTCCCAATCTTTCTACTCTACCAGATAACAGTGAAGATGAAGAAGAGGAGGATGATGAACAACAAGTTCAATCCAAAACAATCACATCTGATGTTAGATGGTTGAGCAAACATCCTCCTCAACAAATCATTGGAAATATCAATACAGGGGTTCGTACCAAATCAGCAATTCAGAGAGAAGCACTATTCACATGCTTCATCTCTCAAATTGAACCCAAGAAAGTTGAAGAAGCCCTACTAGACTCAGACTGGATACAAGCCATGCAAGAGGAACTCAATCAGTTTGAGAGAAACAATGTATGGGAGCTTGTACCCAGACCCTATAATCAACATGTGATAGGAACTAAATGGGTGTTCAGGAACAAAATGGATGAGGAAGGCACCATAATCAAGAACAAGGAAAGATTGGTAGCCAAAGGCTACTGCCAGGAAGAAGGTATAGATTTTGATGAAACCTTTGCTCTTGTTGCCAGATTGGAAGCTATAAGAATATTCTTGGCCTATGCTGCTCATAAGAAATTCACAGTCTATCAAATGGATGTGAAAAGTGCCTTCCTGAATGGTCTACTAGAAGAGGAGGTCTATGTGGAGCAACCTCCTGGTTTTGAAATCAATAGAGAGAAGGATCAGGTCTACAAATTACACAAGGCTCTTTATGGACTCAAGCAAGCCCCAAGAGCATGGTATGACACTCTCTCCGAATACTTAGTGAATAATGGATTCACTAAGGGAAAAGTAGACAAAACTCTGTTCAAAATAGAAGAAGGTCCCCACATACTGCTTGTTCAAATCTATGTTGATGACATAATTTTTGGAAGCTCAAATCAAGCACTATGTGAAAAATTCTCAACTCTCATGCAAAGCAAATTTGAAATGAGCATGATGGGAGAATTGAACTATTTTTTGGGACTACAAGTAAAGCAGACTCCACAAGGTATCTTCATCAACCAAGCCAAATACACAAGAGATCTCATGAAAAAGTTCAAAGTTGAGAACAAGTCTACAGTAAAAATACCCATGAATACATCCCAAGGTTTGAGTAAGGATGAAGATGGCAAAGATATTGATCCTACACTCTATAGAGGGTTAATTGGCTCCTTGTTATATCTCACCACTAGTAGGCCAGACATATCCTACTCAGTTGGTGTATGTGCAAGGTTTCAATCAAAGCCTAAAGAAAGTCATCTCCTAGCTGCAAAGAAAATACTGAGGTATCTAAAAGGCAATCCTAACTCTGGATTATGGTACCCAACAAATGGAGGTTTTAACCTCTATGGATATTCAGACTCTGACTTTGCCGGGTGCAAAATTTATAGAAAAGGTACATCAGGTACCTGTCAATTAATTGGTGGAAGACTTGTCTCTTGGTTAACAAGAAACAAAATTCAATTGCTACTAGCACTGCTGAAGCTGAATACATAGCTGCAGGCAGTTGCTGTGCTCAAATCCTATGGATGAAACAGCAATTGAAGGATTATGGAGAAGAAACAAAGAAAATCAGCATTTTGTGTGATACTACAAGTGCTATAGCTATCACTCATAATCCAGTATTTCACTCAAGAACCAAACACATTGAGATCAGACATCACTTTATCCGAGAACATGTTGAAAAGAAGACCATCAAGCTAGAGTACATTCCCACTGAGAAGCAGTTGGCTGACATATTCACCAAGCCATTGAATGAAGCTAGATTCAATGAACTAAGACAGGAGCTTGGAATGCTAGATGATCTAGATCAAGTGAAGGAATAGCCCTACACCCATTCAGGGGGGGACATAACTCCATAATCTAGGGGGAATTCCTAGCCACCTGCTGAGGGAGAATTTTTGTGACGTACTCTGGAGTAGGCACCTGCTAAAGGTAGGCTACTCAAAACATCAAAGGAATGAAGCATCAAGGTCCAAATAAGTCACTATCAGGATATCAAGATCAAAAGGAGTCAAAATTCACAAAATTGGCTCAGCAGTTGACTGCATCATAGCAAGCAGTGGGCTCAGCAGGCGACTGGCCACTAGCCCACTGCTACTGGTAAAAAGAAAGAATATACATACTCTCTCAACAAGGAAGAAAACAGCTAGAAAGGGAAGGAAAACTAATGGAGGTAAAAATCCTGGCTCAATATTTTGTACAGGTAACTGCCAGCAGGTGACTGCCTCAGGGGCAGGCCCCTACTTCAGACCAGCAGTTGGCTCAATTTCTGACAAATGTACAAGGAATCTCAGCCCACGGCTTATATCATCTTGATCACCTCATATCAAGGATTCCAGAAAGATGCCTATTGTTCTCAGAAATCATCAAAAATCTACTCAGAAATGAGCCCCCTACTACCAGTGTGAACACATTTAATGCTGAAAGGCCAGCCGTATTCTCCAACGGCTATATTCCAACGGCTAGTTTCCGATAGCCTATAAATACTCCCTCCGTACAAACCCTTCACACTTTTCACTTTACAGTCTCTTTCTACCTATTCTAAAGCTCTCAAAATCTCTGTTCACATTCTTAAAAGCTCTCTCTCATACACCACCAACGCAAATCCTTCCTTTCCCCACATACACAGAAATGGCCTCACTCATCCAAATAGCCAAGTCCATCTTTACTGGATCAATCCTCAACATTCCTAAAGTCATTGAAAGAGCAGACAACAAAGACCTAATGAGGGAACTGCTCATGAAACTTGAGACCACCGGACTGCTAAGGATGGCCACTTACGCATATCCTTGCTTCTACCCCGAGGTAGTGGCAGAGTACTACACCAACTCCACTCCTGGGACACTGAAATCCGTGGTGATGGGATTCGAGGTCGAAATAACGGAAGAAGACATCAGAAATCTGCTCTCTCTACCTGGAGAAGAGGCTCCAACTATAGAAGATCTCAACCTCAATGAAGACAACTTTAAAGAAACAGTCTTCATCCCAAGGGCTCAACACCTAAACACATTGAAAGTCAAAAAGAAGATGATGGTTCCAGAATACGCCATCCTCCTAGACATTCTCTACAAGTGTGTCGACACAAGAACTACAGCCCTGGATGAAGTCAATGCACAAAGAGCCAAGCCATTGACAACAATCATCTCAGGAGTACCATTCAACTGGTCACGGTACGTCCACAATGAACTCCTAAAATACATAAAGAAAGTTCACACAGGAAAGGAAGAAGACGGTACCCTACCACTACTGGGATATGGGTTTATGATAGGGGAACTGCTCAAGAGGAAAGGAATTGTAGGATCCATCAAGGAAGAAACAACATGGAGAAAATTTCTCTATCAAACTTCAAAGGCAGGGGCTCCACAAATTCAGAGAATAGATGACTCCTTCATCTCCAACGAGCCCCTTCAAATCACCCTTGACAGGATCAAAACCAAGACTGCCAAGAGAATCAGATCAGGATGCCAAGAAGAAAAATCAAAGAAACCAAGAACAGCAACAAGAAATCTACAGGCCGAAATGGAAGAAGTTGCTTCTTCCTTTCACCCAAGTCAAGAAGAAGCAGTGGCCTCCCTTCTTGCCCTGGTCAACGAAGAAGCAGTGGTCACCCCGTTAGCAATCATTCAAGAAGAAGAAACAGAGATGTTTGCTGCTTCCTCAAACACAAGTAATGATTCTCAAACTCCTCTCTCTATACTCCTTCCCAAGATCACAAAAAGGGATCAACAAGAGGAGCAGTTGGCTCTCCAAGCAACAGAGCAGATCACTCAACCCAATGAGCAAGTGGCTCTCTCTGAAGCTGAGCAGGCCCCTCCATCTCCATTAGTGGCCTCACGTTACTTAACTCCATTGGAGCAGTTGGATGCAGAATTTGCCAGAGTCAAGGCATGGAGATCATGGAAGCTGTCCAGGGCCTTACATCAAGTTGAAACGATCACCCACTTCATTGCAGAGGAAGACTTTGCAGTAGATTGGCTTGGAACTGATGACATGGCAGATGCAACACGGCTACTCAAAATCAACCAAGTCTATGCAATCAAAAGGAAGCATCTCACTGCCAAAGATGCCATTACAGAATCCAGTGATGATGATCTAGATGATGATGCTGACGATGCACCAAAGGGACCTCCTAGCTCAAGAGGTAAGCAAATCATACATTCCTCCTCTTCAAGTGATTTAGATCTCAGGCAAGCTCTTGAGAAATCCAGAATGGAAACTCAAGGAGGAGGAGAGTCCTCCAAAGCACCCAAGAGCAGTTGGCTGCTACTCTCCCACAAGGGACCCAACTGCTGGACCACAACTTGGAACCTCACCAAGAAGCAAACACAGAATATGCAACTACAACTTCAGAGAAAGCCAAACATCAAATTCTAACTGATGGAGCCGAAGACACACCAACACTAGCAGAGGTCTTCATCAATGAACGAAGAGCCACAATCAAATTTGTCAGCAATGCCGAACTAAGACTCCACAAGCGCCTGATCAAAATGCAAAGGCATTTTGATAAACTTCTGGAAGCCAGATTTGCAGAAATTCACTGCCACATCAAGAGCAATCTCATGATCCAACAAGTGTTCAACTCAGAACAAAAGGCCCAGCTAAAGATGCAGATTTCCCAGCAGCCTGCCCAGCTAGAAGACATCCACAACGAACTAGCAGCTCAAAGAGCTAAGGACTGGGAACTTGAGCTACAGATTCAGACCCTACTCAAGCAACTACACGATCAGGAGCAAGTAGGAGCACCTCTACATTCTCTGCCACCGAACATCGAAAAGGCTCTCCAACAAGTCAATGCACATGAGGCCTACATCAATACTCAACAAGGTCAGGCAGAAGCAATCCAGAGAGGCCTTCAGGACCTTCAAGCTCTATGCTTAGAGCTACAAGGACAACTTCAAGCACTCCAGCAACCAACAAGTGCAATCCAGCCCTCTGCCCAAGTAGAAGCAGAGTCCTCTGCCCAGGTACTTTCTAACTCTACCTTACCAACTAACCTGGAGCATGCCCTTCAAACAATCCAGGTGCATGAGAAGTACCTACACCATCTCAAGACCAAGGAGCTGCTTGCAATGCTAAATCTCTCCAAGAAGTTGGTCGCCAAACAAATGGAGCACTCAGAAGCAATAGGGAAGACTAGAGCAGATGTTGCTGATCATTTAAGCAGGCTACATGCAGCTACTCAAGAAGCCCTTCAAAAGCAAGGAGATGAACTCAAGACACTAGGCTTACACCAACAAGCAACAACTCAACAACTTCACAAGATTGACCAAGAAATCAAAGAAGAAGTCAAGGTAGATGTCACTGATCTTCGAAACTTGGTTACTTCCCTTGCCATTGAAGTCAACAAACTCCATCCAACAAGAACAAGACAAATTGAGGTTGACTCTCACCCAGAGATCGAAGCCCTATTCAAAGAAAGTCAGACCCCTGCTGATGCCAAAAAGGGGGAAAACACAACACAAGCAGGCACCTCTTCTACAAGGTCTCTGGCAGCCAAGAAAGCAGCCGAAACCAGTAAGAAGAACAAGCTCTACAAGGAAGAAGCAGAAATCAGAAGAAGAAAAGCAGAAGAGGCCAAAGCCAAGGAAGAAGCCAAGAAGAAACAAGAAGAAGACAAGCAAGAGTAGGATAGATCTTAAAGTCTGAAACTGACTATAAACTATTGTACTCAAGAAATAGAACAATGTACAAAACTTCAAAGACAATCAATAAAAATGTTTGTTACTTGTGTTGTATAGTTTTGGCATCATCAAAAAGGGGGAAATTGTTAGTACCCAATTTTGATAAGATTTTGATGATGCCACTATACTGAACACGTGTACATTGTGTCTAATTTAGTTCTTGTATTTACGTGACAAATTAAATGTACAACTTTTGAGTCTAAGAAATATTACCGGAAAAGTAAAAATGCAATAAGGTAAATTTTCTTTACCTTAATAGGATATTTGAATGCTACCGGAAAATACTATTTGACTCAAAGATTATTCGTATGTCACAATTTTAGATAAAAGAAAGTAGAAGTATCAAGTGAATGATTGAGAGACAAACATTGACCGGCATTTATTTCCAAATACGTACTGGATCCGAAGTCATGGGACTGCAGTTTGAAGTGAAGGTCCAACGGCTAAATAATACGAGACAAGGAGATGAGCCCGCATTAAAGCTCCAGCACAAGAAGACAAATGTACAATTTGTCCTTGCCAGAGTTTCAACGTCAGAGATTAATCCATCCTAACCAACGGATGAGATTAATTCAAAGGAGATGCCTATAAATATAGGCTGAAACGAAAGTTTCTAACCAAGCGTTTGAGCATCCAAAGAGAGAATTTCTATCACGAGCATTTACGAGATATCTAGCAAAAGAGAAAGTGTTATTCCATACTTTACTCTCTGCTTGGACTCATGCTTCACTAAACTTCCAGTCTACAAAGCCTTTCATTGCTAAATCATAGAAGTTTAGTTCCTAGTCGGAGGTTAGAACTTTCTTGTAACAAATCACATATTGCTGTAAACACTTAGGAGAACGGTTGTTCGGATCCTACAGTGTAAGTAGATAGATAGAGTACCTTTTGATCCCCACAGGTTCATTAGAGAAAAGTCTAAGGACTGAGTAACTTTGAGTGGTGCTATACTCATCGTGAAAAACCTTCAATTTAGGCCTAAGTGTTGTAAAGGCTAGATTGGCACTAAGTGTATTGGGCTTAATACTTTACTGAAATCCATCTGAAAGAGGGTGGGACTGGACGTAGGAGGATTACACCACCTCTGAACCAGGATATATCGTGTGTTGAATTCATTTCAATCAACAAAGCACACACCAAACACTTCTCACATAAAGATTGTAGTCTGCCGGCAGAATCCTAAGCAGTTGTCTTAATTGACCCAACTGCTTATCCTACTGCCTAATTACTCACTTTCTTTGAGACCGGATTCATACCTATAACGTGCACCAACAACATCTAAAAGGATCACTCTTTCAGTTCCCTGAAATTCATTTTCTAAGTACAGCAGGTGCCTCAGCAGTTCCCTGGAATCCACCCAACTGCTGAGCCCTCTGCTCATATATACTTGTTTCAAGTCACTGTCTCAAACATCACCAGATTGTCAAATACCTCATCAAGAAGTTTGCTTAACCCAATAAGCCTTTGACCCGAGCAGGTGCCTCAGCAGTTCCCTCATATTCACCCAACTGCCGAGCCCACTGCTTCAGCAAAAAGCTAGTCTCACCTCTTTTAAGCATACTTACCAAAAGACCACATCATACTCATCAAACAACTATCTCTACCTCCATCATACACTTTGCATTTCCTGAGCAGTTGCCTCAGCAGTTCCCTGCTCTTAGCCACCTGCTAAGCCACCTGCTAGCATTCTAAGTCAAACACTCTCCAAGTTAGAAAGTGGCTAAACACTCATTACTCAAAGGGTAAAGACTTCCACTGTGCATCTACAAAACTCTCAAAAGTTTATAGATTAACTCTTTTAGAGGGGAAACTTTCAAAATTCGAAAAAGATTTAAAAGTCTATTCACCCCCCCCCTCTAGACGTTTACCCTATCCGGGACCATCAAAAACTCTAAAACATAAGGGTGTTCAGTATTTTGTAGTTGAAGTAGTTATCAAAAACTAAGAAGTTCTTGATTCTGAAAAACTTGTTTTCCTGCAGTTTGTTTTTATATAAATGCATGAATGGTCTTTTCACAACAATGAATGCGGTCACCCTGCAAAATGAAAGCAAAATGAATTAGGAAGATGATCACTCGAATAATCAATTACAAAAAGGATTTTAATAATCAATTAAAATGCTTTCGAAATAGAAATTATGTTCTCATCGTGGAAAACAAATTCCATTCTTGCACCTCTTTTGGATTGAGGTGAAACCTCATATGCTCTAACCACCCTTACTTTTAGAGCCCAGTTTGTTCTGGTGTGGTTAACTTCCCTAATCATCGAATACAATTGACTGCCATTTGGTTCGGAGTTTTCTTTGCTAGATGCCATTGTGGTTTGTAATTTTGAACTGAAACATGTTGGTATTTATAGGGAATTCGAATTTTTAGGGTTTGCAATGAAACTGAATTACCCAATGTGTAATAGATCTCGCCCCTCTCAACCACCCCATTTAATGCCACCTAATTCATTAAATGCTTGAGAACTCCTCCTTGCAATTCGAATGACCTTAATAGTACGAAATGTCACACCGAAGTGGACCCCAGACCACAGAAACGAATTGCCCACTTTTGACCCATTTTTGACCCGGAACTTTGGGCGGGAAAAGTGGCTGCATTTCCACTTCGTTTTGTATAGAGTAAGATTATAATCTATAAATAATTATATTTTATTCATTTATAATTACAAATAATAATAACAATAACAATAACAATAACAATAACAACAACAACAACAATAATAATAATAATAATAATAATAATAATTAGGGGTGTGCACTATCCGGTTTAAACCACAAAACCAGACCGAACTGGACCGGAAAAACTGGAACCGGATCGAACCGTACTGATATCCGGCCCGGTTCGGTATGGTCCGGTCCGATTTTGAACCGGTGCACACCCCTAATAATAATAATAATAATAATAATAATAATAATAATAATAATAATAATTAGGGGTGTGCACTAGCTGGTTTAAACCGGAACACCGGACCGAACCGGACCGGAAAAACCGGAACTGGATCAAACCGAAATGATATCCGGTCCGGTTCGGTCCGGTCCGGTTTTGAACCGGTGCACACCCCTAATAATAATAATAATAATAATAATAATAATAATAATAATAATTAGGGGTGTGCACTATCCGGTTTAAACTGAAAAACCGGACTGAACCGGACCGTAAAAACCGGAACCGGATCGAACCGGAATGATATCTGGTCCGGTTCGGTACGGTCCGGTCCGGTTGTGAACCGGTGCACACCTCTAATAATAATATAATAATAATAATAATAATAATAATAATAAAATATGGTCTGGTCTGTTTTAGTCTGGTCAGGTCTGGTCTGTTTTAGTCTGGTCTGATCTGGTCTGGTCTGGTCTGGTATGGGACGAATTACAGTCCAAGTAAAAACAACCTAACACTTCTCCTTTGTGATTACTGCCATATTCCTTAGGTTCGCTCCTTCTATCCTTTGATATGTGTATGTAAAAGGAAGGTGTTTCCTTGTGGACCTTGTCCATAAGTACCACAATAAATGCTGAGTGTCGCATGCCTATAAAATTGTTTGGTTTCCGTTTAATTCGGAGTTATAAAATTCCTTTTTGGATTGATCTACGAAAGACACACGTTAGGGCAATGAGGTCATTTTGTTTCATTTTAAGTACACGGATAGCCATGAACAGTGAATTTTAGACATATTGTTGACTATTGAGTTTTTAAGTCATATATTGTTGATATTGGCGAAGTAGTTCTTCAATCCTCTCTAGAGCGTCATTATCATCGCTCCCTTCACTCACGTCATCATCTTCCCCATCATATGGGGTCTCAACCGGTTCGGTCCCCGGTTGATAGTTTGAATCCTCCTCGGATTCATATTGCTCGTCAATTGTCCCCATCACATGGCCGTCACTCACCGTCAGTGAGTGGCCTGCACGGCCCTGCCCTCGAGACACCCTCGATGCCCCTCGACTGCCATGTTGGGACCTCCCTGGTGCCTGGCCCGTCGGGTTTCTTCGAGTGACTTTACCGGTACGTTCCATTTCTGAAAACAATTGACAATGAGTCAATAGACTCGTATCAAATGTCAATTGACGGATAGGCACTTAAAGACATCCTTTGGCTCAAATCACCGTCATTCCAATTGTTAAGGGTACCATCTTAACAATTAGAGACTTTGCAACTCAAGTACCAAAAGTTCTATAAGCACAAAACTTTTTATGCTAATGGTTTTCAAATTCATTTTCAAAAAGAATTTTGAAGTTTCATTATGATGTTTACGGACTAAGGCTCTGATGCCAATTAAATTGTCACGCCCCGGACCTACCCGGACACGTCAACAACCCGTAGTACAGTATGAATAGTAAACCGCAGTCCAACTCATCCCTACTATACAAGGCGTCTTGAATACCATTCACACATAGTACATCCATAAACAAACATAATGTATAACATTCATTTTAAAACCGCGGAAGCATTAATACAAGTGTTCAAGCCACACTTGGCATAATCAGGCATACAAGCCCCCAAAATAATTATTCAGAAAATAATATCCATGAGCATTAACATAAGTAATTTTTTTTAACTGAACGAAAGAAGCACGAACCACGTCTTCTCTCCTTGAATCTTCCCGAAGCAATGGGCGATGGTAGCAACCTTCAAGTTCTACCTGAAACTGTGAGGTGGCCTCCCCCGTGAAGGGGAGGTCAGTACTTGGAAGCATTTGACAAGTACAATGACAACTATACCGAGTATAATCAACGTTTTAATTTCTATGACCCTCAAATTAGGGTGATATCATAATATAAATAATAATTTATATTTGCCATTTATTATCTCAATAATAAGTATATTTATTTATTTGTGGGCACACGACCCTTCTTATACGTTCTTTGCCATTCATTATTTGTACAACCCAACCCATGGGTCTTATTACTTCTACGGGATTGGCTACCACTGTCCGAGACCTCATAAGGCTCTCGGTTCGGATTCCAACGCCCCGCCCCTGGACTCATACCCAGCATCCCGTAGGAAGGTAAGGCCCTTCAGGGTCCTATCTTATGTGTTACCGCTGTCGGGGCCTAGTTAGGTCTTCGTTCGGATTCCACCCTAACCCCGTGATCACGATGCAAGTCCATGCTATCCAACCCCGCTCTCTAGAGTCGGGAAGGGCCATGGTCCTTACTTATTTCCTTAATTCAACCGGCTATTCTCAAGGACTACCGAATACACCCGTAGGCCAATCCTATACCTAGG
The DNA here is from genome assembly GCA_945859875.1 of Cuscuta europaea. NCBI lineage: Eukaryota > Viridiplantae > Streptophyta > Magnoliopsida > Solanales > Convolvulaceae > Cuscuta > Cuscuta europaea. Next base: position 9,459,219 of record CAMAPE010000048.1, read on the forward strand.
ATCATTTCATTATTCACTTTATCTTGGGTATCCCTTAAGGCCTACCCCTAGTATAACTTAGAGTTCATGCTTATCCACCTTAATGTATCTTTTAAGACTACTTAGGGCATAACAATTCACAATCCAACCTTAGGATCAATTTTAGCAAGGTTTCACTTTAATGTCCAACTAGTTTGTTCCAACAACACCAAGTCCTCCATTCATGGTCATTTATAAAATGCCCCACTGATTTTCCATTTAAAATATCATCTTCATATCAATATACAAAATATCACCTTTAATCACTCATATATTCTTATATGAAATAAAAAGTATGTTTCAACATGCATTTCATAGTTAATTCCATTATCAAGTCATTACACTCATAACACATGATCATACACAATTTATTCTTAAATTTGTATATCATGCTTCTTTCTTATGGACAATATTCTTCTCATTCTTAGGCATTATTAATCATTAATAATACATAAAAATACACTTAATTACCTTAGGTAATCTCATGAAATTAACTCACTAATTATAAGCAACATAGCCAGCCATCCTCACCTCGAATGAGCTTTAAGAAGTTCTACCCTTCTCGGTTGAACTCCGGCGATACTCTGACGAACTCTGGCGATACTCCGGCGAAACTCCGGCGACAGTTAGGAACACTTTAGTCAATATCCTAACAAGGTTTTATCATCACAAAACCCATATCAACACAAATAACCTCTAAAAGGTTATTTTCTGGCGAACCGGTCATTTGGCTTCTAAGTCCGTTCTTGGACTTAGAACTACCTTCCAACCCCTCATTCTACACTTCTAAATATGTAGAACAACCCTAGGGGTCCTCCATAGGATATATAACTCATAAAGTAGATAAGAAATAGAGGAAAAGTTATTATAAGGTCATTACCTTAATTCTTTACACTTTTCCCATCTTTTTCTTCTCCAAACTTCTTCTTTTTCTTGTTTGAGCTTGGGCTCAAGTTTGGCTATGGAAGATGTAGTTGCAGAGGTTTCTCTTCTCTTCTTTGTGTGCCTTGGCCTAAATTATGGAGTGGGTGGGTGAAGAGATAGGCTCTTTGGCTTTTCTCTCAAAATAATGTGGGAATAGGCCCCCTATTGTACCTTGATAGACTCTTCCCTCCTCCTTGTCTCCAAGCTCAATAAGTCACCTTAGCCAACTATGGTTGAATTATGAGAGGTTCAAATTCATGGGTTGGCCCCCACACATGTGGGAGATCACCCCTTTGTGTCCCAATCTGTACAATCAGCCCCGAAAGTTGTATTTCTCGGATTGTTTTAATTATATTTTATTTTATCGGGCTAAATAAAATATATCACACGTTCCTGATCATTATAGGACTTTAGAATAGATGTACGTTCCCCAACTTTAATTTAGATATCTCCGAAAATCAATTCGGGTTGTTATCCGATAAATTGCCAATACCGGTAATTGGGCCTCGTTTGACCAACGGGTCAACTCTGTCCCTTTCTATGGCCCAATTAAAATATCCACTACCATATACATATTATCTAGACTAAGATGAATATAATATGTGGTTTTGGAATTATCGGGCGGTCCCCGTTCCCGGTGTGCGCCCCATGTGCAATTTACTATTCACACAAAAGAAATAATAAAACTTTACAACTTCGCAAATTCATAAATCATCCTTCAAGGTTTATTACATAATTTAATAAAAGTAAATATGCTTGGGGACGGTATTACATAAAGGTTCTCATTTTCATTTTAGGAAACAGTTAACAATCTTAAGTGAGAAATTAATCATTAAATATTAAAAATAATACATTTATAACATCACAGTTATCAATACTAACTACTTTATAATATATATCTATTAAAATTGTTTCTCAAAATATACCCGCAGTAGTTTATTTAATTCTTACCTAAAGAATCGTGTCATTTTGCTATGGGAACCTTCCAACGGGACGAAGGTAGTATCTTATATATGCAGATTAAATTTGTATTTATGAATCATTTACTTATGGGCAAAGGGTCAAATAAGCCCGTCTATTATTTTTAATATGTCAATTAAGCCTGTACTAAAAAGTATAATATAAGTACGTCTATCTTACAAAATTTATCAGTTTGACCATTTAATCATTTTTTTATCTGTAATAGCAGGTTTTTATTATTTTAAAACTCTAAAAATTTGTTAGAATTTGAAGAAAAACATACAAAATTGTGAAAAATTTCAGAATATTAAAGTCAATTTTTAAAATTTTTAAACAATTTTGTATATTCTACATCAATTTAAAAGGTTTTTAAATTTTTTTTATTTTTAATTAATTTAATTTTCACTTCATTTTTTCAATTTTCCGGGGTTTTTTTATTTTTATTTTTATCTTTTTAAAATTTTGTCTATTTTTACATTTATACTATTTTATTATTGTTATTAGATTATTTATTCAAATTATATGAACTTTTGTAAGATTTATTAATATTCCTTTTTTGTTTAAATAACCTGTTATAGCAGGTAAAATGACTTGATTAAAAAAAATAAATTAAAAACCAAATAAAAAAACTTGATTGATTGTATTTTAAAAGTAAACGTACTCACACGATACTTTTTTTAATACATGGGACAGATTATATTGGAATTAGTAGAACAATTTATTTGACTCTTTTTCCTTTACTTACTTATTATTATTTGTATGAAATTTTAGGTCTTAATTTGTGCATGATGCCAGGGAAATGAAAATATGATTCACGACATACAAAAAGAAAGAATAAAGTAAGAAAAGACTTGATCACAAATCGCTTTCCGGTTCTATGGTACCATAGGTAAGCTCAAAACCTTCTCCCTCAACATATTCATTTAAGCTCCTTTTTATTTGGGGGGGGGGGGGGTGTGTGTCAGCCGATTGATTAGTGTTTTTTCCTTTAGTCAATAGGTTTCTGGTTGCTGGTTGTGAGAGCTCTTCCAAGCCTTCTCTAGCTCTTTTTCTTGTTCGTATGAAGTAAGAAGCAAGGGAGAAGTATCCACACTCAATCAGCCCCTATGGCCCTATCTATGCATTGATTGGGTCTTTGATTGAGTGTGGATACTTCACCCTTGCTTCCTACTTCATACGAACAAGAGAAAGAGCTAGAGAAGGCTTGGAAGAGCTCTCACAACCAGCAACCTTGAAGGGAGAAAGAAGTTACGAAAATCCACTAGAAGTAGTTGAGTTCAAGGTAAGAACCTTACTAATGTTCTTCTAACTAGTTTATGTTGTATGATTTTTAAGAAATCATATGATGGATTAAACGTGAAGTTGTACACGTTTAAAAGTGTAGAATATTGATATAAAGTGGTGGTATTTAACTTATAAGAGTTGGTGAATCAATAGGAGTTAAAACAGCCGGAAACCGCCAAGAAGGAGAAGTTGTTCGTGTTGCAGAAAGATGAACATTGCCCGGCTTTTGCCAAAGCCGGCCGGCTTGTGTCCAGGCAGTCCAGTTTTAGCTTCTTATCAGTTTAGAACGAGGATTAATCGAAGGGCTTAACAAAGGCAACTATTTCAGCACTTCATAAGGTGAGGATGACTGACTATATTGCTTATAATTGTTGGGTCAATTTCATAAGATTACCTAAGATATTAAATGGGATTTTCATGGATTATTAATGAATAATAATGCCTAAATGAAAATACTATTGCATATGAGTAAATGAAGCATGATATACAAATTTGGAAGAAACTGTGTATGATTATGTGATATGAAAGGAATGACATGATAATGGGATTAACTATGAAATGTTGTGATAAAATATACTTTTACTTCATGTAAGGAATTCATGAATAGATAAAAGTGATATTTTTGATATTGAGATTAAATCATATTTGGATTGGAAAATCAATTGAGATGAATTATTTGGCTATGAATTAAGAACTTGGTTGTTCTAAGATTATCCGACTAGTTTTGAAATACTAGTCGGGAGATTAATATAAATAAATGACATGAATTAATCCTAAGAGATAGAATTGTGAATAGAGATGCCTTAAGTAGTCTTAAGAGATACTTTAAGGTCGAATTGTATGAACATTAAGGCGTGTTAGGGGTAGGCCTAAGAGCTACCCAAGTGAATTGATTCTAGGCAAAGGATTTGCTTGAGAATTGGACTATGAAAGTAAATTAGAGTCAGACTCTAGGATTGCATGGAAATGTAGTTGGGTCAAGCCCTTGCCATGTAATGTGATTAACATGGAAACGTAGTTGGGCCGAGCCCTTGCCATGTATTTGTGACCTTCGTGGAAACATAGTTGGGCCGAGCCCTTGCCACGAAGTTATAGTTGGTATGGAAACGTAGTTGGGCCGAGCCCTTGCCATACAACTTTGATGTGTTAAATTGAGTTAACGGATTGTATAGAAATGTAGTTGGGCCGAGCCCTTGCTATACAATTGGGACTCGAGGGAACCCTATGGGGTTGTCGTGGCTTGTGGTCACGGGGAATGAAAATGGTAAATTCAAAATGAATAGGGGGCCACGGGACGACTACTTGACTTGATATAAAGTAAGTATAATTTTTAATAAAAGGGTAACTGAGGGTTATGGCCTATAATATAATATCACCCTAGATTGAGGGTCTTAGAAATTTAAACATTGATTATACTTAGTGTAGTTGTCATTGTACTTGTCAAATGCTTCGAAGTACTGACCTCCCCTTCACGGGGGAGGCCACCTCACAGTTTCAGGTAGAAGCTGAGCTTGCTACCAGTGTCGTGGCTTCGGGAAGATCTAGGAGAGAAGACGTGGTTCGTGCTTCCTCCATTTCTGTTTCAAAAACAATTATAATGATGCTCATGGATATTATTTTCTGAACAATCATTTGGAGGCTTGTATGCCTAGTAATGCCAAGTGTGGCTTGAACACTTGTAATATTGTTTCCACTGCTTTAAATGAATATTATACATTATGTTTGTTTATGGATGTACTATGTGTGAATGATATTCAAGACGCCTGGTATAGTATGAATGTGTTGGACTGCGGTTGACTATTCGTACTGTACGGTGGGTTGTTGACGTGTCCGGGTAGGTCCGGGGCATGACATTACGGGTCTAACACAAGGCATCATGAATATCATCACACAAAGTTCATCCATTAACAGACATAATAAACAATTCAATACGCAACGGAAAGTATCGAGATTAAGGTTGTTTTTACTTGGACTGGAATTTTTTGGCCTGGTCTGGTAAATGTCTGGTCTCTGTGTATTTTATAACTGTCCAATTTCGGTCTGGCCTGGTTTGATCTGGAATTGAAAACAGTCCAAGTAAAAACATCATAAAACCAAAGGCCACACATGGCAAACATGAGCACACAAGATCTAAGTAAAAAGATGTCCATGAGCAAGTTTATTATGAGTTTAAAAATAGAATGGAGGAAGCACGAACTACGTCTCCTCTTCAACTGATCACCCAAGCAACGGGTACATGAAACTAGCTCTAGCCTCAACCTGAAATGGTGGTGGTATGCCCCTGAAGGGGTTAGTACTTTCCTCTAACTTTAAAGTTTAAAGTACTAGTGATGATGCCGGCTAATAGATATACAACAAGTAGGGTGACAATATAATCTAGGCCATAACTCTCAAGTTACCCCATTTAAAACGTACTTACCTATATAAAGTCAAGTAGCCAACTCATAGGCTCGTATTCATTCTGAAAACAAAACCATCTCATCGCCCCGCGACTACTAGTTACAATCATCATAGAGCTCGGCTCTAGTATGTCGCTACACCGTCATAGAGCTCGACTCTAGTACATTACTACACCGTCATAGAGCTCGGATCTAGTACGTTACTACATAGTCGTAGAGCTCAACTCCAGTACGTCATTACACCATCATAGAGCACGACTGTAGTACATTACTACACAATGCTAGAGCTCAACTCCAGCCACAACTATCCAATTCTTAAGAAAGTTCTTTGCCTAGATCAACGCAATGAAAGAATCATGTTGGGTCATCTTTGAGGACTATCCAAAGCTTATTCTTAGCTTCGTACCTTATCAATCTAGTCACCTTGAAATACATTCAAATACAAGTCATACAATCCAAACCTTGGGATCAATTCTATCAATAACTATAAAGAATCTTAAGCTTGTATCTCAATACTACTAAGATCGTTCTTATCAAATCACATATTCATATTATGTGTGTGTCCCAACATATTTAGAGATATGTGGCCTCAATACCAATTAATCATTTTGTAATATATAAATATTCATTTATATATCCATACAATCCATTCATGAGCTAGAAATACCTATTCCATAAATTTGTTACCTCGTTGTCTACCTTGTTTTGATGGGTTGTAGCCTCCCCTTCGTCTCCAAATTAAAATACCCTCTGAAAGTATTCAATGAGATCTTTCCAGTGATATCTTACACATTCAATTTGGTTGAGAGGAGCTAATGTAATAGGAGTAATCTTCATAAGAATAACTATGAACCAAACACACTGATTTGAGAATCCAGTTTCTTACCTCAATGTTTATCCATTCTATTGGGGATGTAATCTCCTTTAGTTCTACAGAACCGCAGTTCGTATGAAAGATATCTTCAAGATCTTTCCAATGAAACCTTAATCGAACTAATTGGATAAGGTATTCTCAAGATATGGGGTGAGACAAACCAACACTCGCAATTGTGCGAAGTAGCATGCATAAGTCCTCTCTGCCTCTCTTCTTTGTTTGTGTGGGCTCTCCCTCTTCTTCAAACACCTGAAGCTCATATGATGTATATTTCCAGAAGTCTCCTCTCTATCTCTCTCGAATCAGATTCTTGGTGCTCAAATGATAAAAGGAGCATTACAGCTTGCAAAGGTACCAATAGTAGTACAAATGAGGGTCCCAAGTTTGTTCTTTCCATTATGTCCATCCTGATAATGTTTCTAACCTCTTTCCTCTTATTTTGAAGGTGATAAGGTAGTGTGGGACGCCCCCCACTAGCCTCATTTCCATTTGGGAAAAAGTATCTACTAATACTTCTAAAAATGGAAGAATGAGCCCTATTGTTTTTCCTTTTATTATATGTAGTACTTTTTGTACTCATTCAAAATTATTTAGCCAATCTCAACATTTTATACCATACTATTGGTCTTTAATATTTGTAGGATGGTCCCAATAATTCATATGGTGTACAATTATGAGAGAAGAACCTTACTCCTTTAGTTTAGTTAAATAATGAAAAAAGTGGGACCATAGGAGTTTCTCTTTGAAATGCAAATAGATGCATGTCGTCTTTTTTATATTCATTCATTGAAATGCTTGTGATTTTTATTCGTCTACTTATGTGTTGGTTAGTAGTTATTAATTTTGTTTTGAACAACTACTTGACATGTACATTATATTTTATTTGCTTTAATGTTTCTCGAATTATTAGTTTACTACTATGATATTAGAGGAATCTTGCTCGAAATAAGAACGACGAAAGTCAGCAAAGTGCAACTATTGGTAGAGTTAGTTGGACAAAAGAGCTAAATAACCTCCCCTGTGACATCTGCATGCAAAATGTTGAAAAGAGTAAGGGGAAAAGTGATGGAGTAACTTGTCAAAGGTTGGTATGATAGAAAATAGAAGTCAATTTTGTCAAACATATAAATCTTCATTTGGATAAAGTAAAACTTAAGCATAAACTGGATTGGATGAGAACTAGGTGGGGTCTTTGGAAACTACTGAAAGAAAAGGAGACGAGATTACGATGTGATCCTTTAAAACGAACTGTTGATGCTACTGATGAGTGGTGGAACATGAAGATTAAGGGGTTTTTATTTGTTATAGTATGTGCTTGGATTATAAGTATCTAGAGGTTATCTTAAACTTTATTTTTTTATAGTAGAATTCAAAATTTGAGGTACTTCGTGAAGAAGGGATTGAACCAGAACTAAAATATAAAATGGATCAAATGTTTGGGTTTAATGCTCAAGGTGCTTTAAAACACACTCCAGTGTCTGATCTCCCGTAAGGTCATATGCAATATGAAGATAATAATGTGTATGTTCCTTCTCCACCTCGTAGCTATACCCCTGATAATCATCTTGATGATATAGATGCTACATATGGTGGTAGGTTTTAATACCAGTGAAGCATGGGATGATGTTTGGAGAGACAATAACCCCTCCTTCTATCTCTCCTATAAGTACACATAATGAAAGGTATAAAGCAAGGAACAACAAGAGAGTTGTAGTGAATGATGCACCACAATCTAATAAAAGTGTAAGGATTGAAACCTAAAAAAAGGTCAGGTAAAACCAAATCTTTGGGTGAAAAACTTGATTGCATGATGCCACTCATTGGAGACGGGAATAACAAGTAAGAAGTAACACATATAAGGGAGTGCACATGTCTATAATGAGTGTTATGGACTCAATGGTCACACCTAAACATGATGAAATTACGGATGCATTAACAAATTAAAATTGTGTGCTTAGCAGATCTAGATCCGAGCACACCTGAATTCTATTTTTCCTGCACAATGATTGAGGATCCACGGAAAATGACTATTCTTCTTGGGTTACTAGATGACAATGAGAATTGAGTACATCAAGTTTGTGTATGCTGAGTGAAACAGGATTTAAAAGGCATCACTATGTTTGCATTAGTATTTTTGAAACTTAGTTATGAATTGATGTTATGGATTTCCATGTTTGGGAATCTTTATTATTCATCAAACTATATTATGAACTTATGCTTGCTTCACCGCTATCCATATTTTGGATACTTTAATAGTTTATTATTTATGTTTGTCATGTTTGAATTGAATCATTTACATTATTATGAAATTATGTTATGTGTTTCTTATCTACATTGAATGGTTGTGCTATATTATTAATATTATTTATTATTTTCAATCTAAAATAAGATGATGTGTATTTTGTAGGCATGAATGATGCTAATATAACCATTAGGAAATTTCTCCCAATTAAAGAGTACTTGAATGATGATGATTTTTGGGATTTGGTGGCTTGTGCAACTAGCTACATGAATCACAAATATAAGGAACGTTGTATGACATCATACTTAACAAGACAAATGTGGATGAATGAATTGTTGTATGGTCATGAAAAACGATGTTTTAACGCTTTTAGGATGAACCAAAGTACATTTCGTCAATTATGTTCAGACTTGGAAACAAAGTATGGATTAGCATCTTCAAGTAGAATGTCAACTTTGGAGAAACTTGGCTTATTTGTCTATGTTTTGTGTAAGGGTTATTCTAATTGAGATACTCAAGAACGTTTTCAAGTAATATGAACGGCTTCATGTAGAATGTCAACTTTGGAGAGACTGTGATTAGAATTTTCAAAGAAGCTAGTAGTGAATATCATGGTTGCATTTTCAAGGGATATGCTTACACCTAAAGACCTCAAGTTCAAAGAGATTCCAACACAAATTGCCAATGATACTAGATATAAGACATATTTTAAGGTAAATTTATATTATGCTCGTGGTCCTTTTGATTCATTTATTTATTGGTGTAATATAATTTAGTGATATTTTAATATAAGGATTGTATTGGAGCAATTGATGACACACATATTGCAATATCTGTTAAAGAGGAAGAAGATCAAATGCGATATAGAGGAAGGAAATGGATACCAACAACATATGTCTTAGCTACACATGACTTTAATGTGTTATTCATATATGTTTTGACCGGATGGGAGAGAACAACACACGATGCTCGCATTTTCCTTGACGCGATTAATAACCCTAAGTCTCAATTTTCTGAAACCACCACTAGGTTGGTAATTTCAATACTACACACATTCCAAATAAATGTTCTAATGCATTTACTTTTTGCATGTACAAATAGGTAAATATAATTTGGTTGATAAAGGTTTTCATGAAAAACATGGGTATCTAACACCTTACTTCAAGACAATGTATCATCAAGCATAGTTTAGTAGTGCAAATCCAAGGGGATCTCGAGAAGTATTTAATTGAGCACATTCATCTGTAAGAAGTTGCATTGAGAAAGTTTTTAGTGATCTCAAGGTGTGATGGAGAATATTGCAGAAAACCCATATATTCATTACATGACCAGAATAAGATATTTTTTTCATCAATTGCACTGCATAACTACATTCGCAAAAGCATGATTAGGGATCCTGGTTTTACTATTATTGATCAAGATCTAGATTTCATATTGGATGATATCTTTGAATCAATTTTTTCACAAGGCGTTGAACATTTGAGAATTCGTAAAATGATAGTCATCCGTGATAACATTGCATCTAGTTTGATGGCAGTGAGAAGACGTTCTTAGATAATATTATGATTTTTTAAGATACGCCATTTGTTACAAACTTACAATGAAGGGGTCATCAGTGTTTTGATTGTGGTGACATTGATATTTAAATATATTTTCATTTTTGTAACACAACTTATCTTAATATATTTTGCACTTATTATTCCATTAGTTGATCAAAATATAACCATACTTATTAAATTTATTAATACATGAAAAACAACGTTTAAAAGAAATATTACTTGTGGCAACAATTCTTTATTTTTTATTAAATATAAATGGGTTTAAATAGTTGCACTAGTAGTTTTCCTAGTAGTTTTTATTATTTTGTCATTTATTTTCTTGTAACCGTCTATGTTGTTGGTTTTGTTAGTTTGTTTGAGAATTTAGTCTTTTTTTATGTCATTGGGTATGTTTGGATCTATGAGAACATGGATGGCTATGTCAAGCCCACTGCATGGTTAACGATTCATGTTGCTCTTTCAGGGGTGACCGTCTCTAAGTCTGATCAAAGGGTTTACAGTCGTAGTTGTTGGAGTTTAGTTGGTGTCAGATTTGTTTTTCCTTTGATTGATGTAATGGTCCTGAAACTTATTGATGGAGTATATGGCCCGGGAACCCCCAGCCCACAGACTCCTACTACTCCAATAAAGGCCCAACAGGCCCAGAAGGCCCAGCAGGCCCAAATCACAGCGCCCAGAGTACCAAGCAGCCCACAACGCGCACCAGGGGTGCCTTCGCCCCCCTGGCCGAAGGCTCTAACTCTCACAGTAGGGCCAAGACAGCAAAACAAAGCTACTGGGAAAAACGGCGAAAATCAGTAGCCCTCGGCAATGGGAGCCCTCGGCACTAAGGGGGTCCCCGATACTCAGAGCCCTCGGCTAGTCACCTACCGCCGAGGGCGCCCCTTCCGACACAATATCCGCTCCACATGCGTACAGATCACCGTACCCTGTACAAAGTCCCATCCAACAGCCGCATTAAATGCGGCCACATGCGGTTGCCAGCGCCAACCAGTTGAGGTGACCCCTCGGCCAATGAACGCTTGACACGTGTCCATGTCTGACATTTATTGCTACTATAAATAGCTCCCCATTTCCCCATTTGTAACCACGCTGGAAACGCTCCACACTTTACAATATACTTTCTCTCTCTATATTTACTTGCTCTGACTTCTCTCTTATTATTCTCCGTAATAATCCCTCGCATAAGCTACCCCCCGGGTACACTATCCATCATTTGGTGCTCTCGTTGAGAGGTCGAACAATCAAGTAAGAAACCCTCCCCCTCGACCAAACACAAAAACACCCATCCAAAATGGTGAGAACAACTCGTGCCAACTCCAAGAATGTAGAGGACAGGAACCTGGCCCTCGGCGAGGTCGACGTCCCCGAAGCCTCCAACAGGGCTCCCGGGGGCGGCGTCATCGCCGGGATGGACCAGACGGCTGTCGACCTACGCCAACAGATTCAGCAAAATGCCCCCGATGCCTGCCTCGGCATCGAGGCCAAGAAAAAGGACCGGAGCGAAAATCAAATTAGCCCCCCGGTCATCACCATCGACGTCCAGTCGGCGCTCTCCGCCTTCATCCAGATGCTCACTCAGAACCCGGGTGCCTTCGGCACTTTGGTTCCCCACCAGCATCAGGTTGGGAGAATATTCTGCCTCCCCCTCATCCACGACCCCTCGGTAACCCGGTCCTCCGGATGGGGAACTCCGAGGGGGTCGTGGCCCAAGATACGGCCTCCTAGGAAGTCCAGTCCCGGGACCACCACGACGTGAACAAGGAGCACCCCCGGACCTCCACCCTCGAGAGGCTCGGAGGGGCGCAAGACCGCCGAGGGGTCCAAGACCGCCTCGGGGGGAAGGCTTTCCAAAGGCCTCAGGAAAGTGGCGGGTCCGTTTCCAGGGCCAATGAGAGACGTCCCCCTCAGGACAAGGGCAAGGCACCTCTCCATGCCGACGACGCACGCCATCAAATCAATCAAGCCCACTCGGCCCGGGTCCATTCGTAGGGGGCGGAGGCCCTCCAGAAGGACCCCCGGGACGAAATCATCGCGGCCCTCCAGCGCCGGCTTGACGAAATGGAGGCCACCAAAGCCCACGCCACCACTTCTGCCCCTCATACAGACCTCAAGTATGAGGCGATGATGGCCAAGATGGAAGAAATGCAGAGGAAGATAGTCGAGGGCTCCGGGGAACCCACCATACAGCTCCGGACCCGGACGCCATTTACCCCAAGGGTATTGGCGGCCCAGATCCCGGAGAAATACCGAGGGCAGCTCATCAAGCCCTATGATGGAAAGACTGGCCCCCAAGAACACTACAGCAGATATCAAAACAGCATGATGATGGTGGGGGCATCGGATGAATATTTGTGCCGCTGGTTCCTCTCCACCCTAGAGGGGCCAGCTTACGAGTGGTTCAATTGATTGCCCGAGGGCTGCATTGACTCATGGCAAGAGCTCGCCCAGCGAATCTTGACACAATTTGCGGGGAGGCGCCGCACAAGAAAACACTTCTCCCACTTACTAACGGTGAGGCAGAAGAAGGAGGAGACCCTTCGGGACTTCCTGGAGTGCTGGAGGACGGAGGCTGATAAAGTTGACGGCGCTGACGACAGGACCCTCCTGGCCCTCCTCCAGACAGTACTCCACCCCGGGAACTTCTCAAGGAGCCTCATCATCGAACCCCCCGCGATTATATAAGGGCCCTACAGCGGGGGGACCGGTACGCCGAGGCCGAGGAGGTGGAGAAATGCCACCACGTCCCAGATCAGCAACGCCCTCGGCCGGAAGACAAAGGTAACAGGGGGCCGGGGGCTCCCTGCAATCATCCCAGGGATTCTGCCCCCTCCGGTGATCGCCCCCGGCATGGCCAAGCCAAGCCCGGGGGAGGCTACAAGGGGAACCCGAGGGCTTGGGCACAGCTTGTCCTCCTGGAGCACCCTCGGACACCATTAACGCATCCCGTCAGCGTTATTCTTAATTTTGCTGAAGAAAGGGGCCTCGTGGAGCGAGATTCACGCGCGCCCTCGGAAGTATTTGCCATCAATCCAAACTAACCCTACTGTCGTTTCCACCGACACCAGGGGCACAGGACCGATGATTGCCATCAGCTGAAGACGGCCATCGAGATATTGATACAAGCGGGCCATCTGTCGCAGTTTGTCCAGGGCCCTCAGCAACAGGGCCCCCCTCATCAGGGGCCACCCCGAGGGCAAACTGCGAGAGGGAATGCATGGGTCAACCCCAACACCATCCCCCTCGGCAAAAAGAGGGAGATTGGAAATCTGGAGGAAGAGGAGGAGGAGTACCCCCGGTATCAAGAAAAGAAACGCCACATCCTCATGATCACAGGGGGAAATACCGGGGGTGATTCTACGAGTCAACGAAAGAAGTGGGCACAATCACTTTATGTGGGGGAAGTCACTCATATGCCCCCAGTAAAGCGGCTGAGGGAGGAACACATTGTCTTCACCAACGCTGATCTCCCCCCAGTATCCTCCCCCCACAGGGATGCCCTCGTCATCCGCCCAGAGATCAACGACACCATTATTCACAGAACTTACATTGACACTGGCAGCTCCGTCAATGTAATGTACCTCAGCACCTTCAGAGAAATGCATCTGGAGAGGGGGTCCCTTCGGCCCATCAAGACCCCTCTTGCCGGCTTCACCGGCGATACCATTGATTCCGAGGGGGTCATAACCCTCCCGGTAATCTTCGGCGACGGCCTCCATAGAGCCAAGCTCGAAGTGGAGTTCGTCGTCGTCAACATCGATTGCGCCCACAACATCATCCTCGGCCGGCCAGCCCTCGAGGACCTCGAAGCCGTCATCTCCATGAGACACCTCTGCCTCAAGTTCCCAGCCGAGGGGGGAATCGGTTACTCAAGGGGGAACCAAAAGCTTGCCCGCGCTTGCTACCTTCAAGTTACAAAGAAGGTTAGCAAGACGGAGTACCGCGTTGACACCATCACCGGAACTGTGGAAGCGGAAGAAATGAGGCCGAGGGCTGAACCAGCCGAGGAGGTTGAAGACTTCGCACTCGATCCGGCCAAGCCGGAGAGAGTTGTGAAGATTGGAGCCAAGCTCCCCGAAGACTTGAAGACCGGCATCATCAGCGCCCTCCGCGCCTTCTCCATTGTTTTTGCATGGGGGCCGGAGGATATGCCGGGGATCAGCCGAAGGGTCATCACCCACCGCCTCTCGGTGGACCCTTCGGCCAAACCAGTACAACAGCGGAGGAGACCCCTCTCGGTCGAGAGAAGGGAATTTGTGAAGAAGGAGGTCGCCATGCTTCTTTCTATCAAGCACATCAAGGAGGTGAAATACCCCTCATGGTTGGCGAACGTAGTCCTCGCACAAAAACCACCCTCATTCCGCATGTGCATGGACTACACGGATCTCAACAAGGCATGTCCCATGGACCCCTTTCCTCTGCCCAATATCGATCAACTGGTGGATGAAACCGCGGGGTGTGAAATCATGTCATTCCTCGACGCATTCCGCGGATATCATCAAATATACATGCATGAGGAGGACGATGAAAAAACAGCCTTCATGACTCCCGAGGGCATCTTCTGCTACCTTGTCATGGCCTTCAGCTTGAAGAACTCAGGCGCCACCTACACTCGGATGGTGGCCAGGGTATTTCAAGCTGTCCTGTGGCGCATCATGGAGGCATATGTTGACGATATGATCATCAAAAGCAAGCAGTCAGCAAGCCATGTTGACGACCTGAGGGAGATCTTCGCCATCATGCAGAAGTTTGGCCTTCGGCTGAACCCGAAGAAGTGCACCTTCGGCATCCAGGGGGGAAAATTCCTGGGCTACATGGTCAGCCGAAGGGGTATTGAGGCCAACCCCGAGAAAATCCAGGCCATCATCAACATGGAGCCCCCACGCAACGTGAAGGAGGTCCAACGGTTGACGGGCCGCCTGGCAGCCCTCAACCGCTTCTTATCAAAATCGGCGGAGAAGTCCTTACCCTTCTTCCAGATCATGAGGAAAACCGCCGGTTTCTAATGGACTTCAGAATGTCAGGGGGCATTCGAGGAGCTGAAACGATACTTATCTTCACCCCCTGTGCTCTCTAAACCCAAGGTAGGGGAAATCTTGTACCTCTACTTGGGTGTTAGCCCGGCTGCCATCAGCTCTGTACTCATCCGGGAAGAGGATGACATCCAACATGCCATCTTCTATGTTAGCAAGACCCTCAGGGAAGCGGAGCTCCGGTACTCCCCCGTGGAAAAGACGCTGTTGGCTATCGTGTGGACCGTCAAGAAGTTGGGCCATTACTTCCAGGCTCACCCGGTCCAGGTCCTCACTCACCAACCCCTCGGCGCCTTGATGAGGAGCCCCACTAGCTCCTCCTGAATGGTAAAATGGGCTGTCTTCTTGAGCCAATACAACATCGACATCCGTCCTAGGCCCGCCATCAAGGGCCAAGCCCTAGCGGACTTCGTGACGGAGTGTACGGCAAGGGCAGCCACGGATGAGGAGCCCTCGGCCCCTTCAGATGACTGGTGGACCCTCTACACCGACGGCTCCTCCGCCATCAAGGCATGCAGAGGAGGGGTAGTGCTCATCTCACCCGAGGGCTTCCGGGCCTATTGTGCAGTCTGTTTCTCCTTCAAAGTCTCCAACAATGAAGCCGAATACGAGGCTCTCCTCTGTGGCCTTTGACTGGCAGCTAACATGAAGGCTCGACAAATCCACGTCAAGTGCGACTCCAAGTTGGTCTTCGGCCAAATCTCCGGGGAGTACGAGGCCAAGGAAGGGAGAATGAAGCAATACAAGGAGGCGGCCAAGGAGTTGCTTAAGGTATTTGAGGCACACTCTCTTACTCAAATACCGAGGGCTCAAAACTCCGAGGCCGACATTTAATCAAAGCTCTCGGCAGAATCCCCTGAGCATATCTCCAAGATCGCCAAAATAGAAGAACTCAGCCTATCCAGCATACATGCTAGCCCCGTCATGCGCATACAACAAAGATAGGAGGACTGGATCTCAGACATTGTTGCCTTCATCACCACAGGGCAACTGCCCGAGGAGGAGGCCCGCGCCAAACTGGTAAAACTGAGGGCTCCCAGCTACGTTATCGAGGACGGAAGGCTTTACAAAAGATCCTACAACGGGACATTACTTCGGTGCCTTCATCAAGATGAAGCCGAAGTAGCAATGGAGGAAGTGCACAGTGGGACTTGCTCAGCTCACCAGGGACCC
The DNA here is from genome assembly GCA_945859875.1 of Cuscuta europaea. Taxonomy (NCBI): domain Eukaryota; kingdom Viridiplantae; phylum Streptophyta; class Magnoliopsida; order Solanales; family Convolvulaceae; genus Cuscuta; species Cuscuta europaea. The sequence goes on from CAMAPE010000048.1 coordinate 9,475,685, forward strand.
TTCTCCATGTCTCGAAGGCTGATAATCCAGGGCTACTTCTGGCCTACGATGGCCCGGGATTGTGCAGATCTTGCCAGGAGGTGTCCCGCATGCCAACACTTCCAGAAAGCCCCCGGCAGGCCAGCGGTCAACTATGCCCCCATCAGCACATCCATACCCTTCGCTCGATGGGGCATAGACCTTGTGGGCCCTCTGCCGAGGGGTACCTCCAACAACAGGTACATCATTGTCGCCATCGATTACTTCACCAAATGGGTGGAAGCAGAGCCCCTCGACAGCATCACTGAGGCCAGGTGCCGTCATTTTGTTCTCAAAAACATCCTCACCAGGTTTGGCGTCCCTCAGCAAATCATCTCCGACAACGGGACTCAATTCGAGGCAGCCCCCTTCTGTGCCCTCCTAGAGGCATGGGGCATCAAACACACCTTTTCATCCGTTGCTTACCCTCAGGGCAACGGACAAGTGGAGAACGCCAACAGAACCTTGCTCGAAGGCCTAAAGAAGAAGCTGGAGGCCGAAGGGGGCGGTTGGGTAGAAGAGCTCCACAACATCTTATGGGCCTACCGTACCACCCCTCGGCGGGCAACTGGCGAGACACCCTTCTCCCTTTGCTACGGATTTGAAGCCAAAGCCCCCACTGAGGTAACTCTCCCAACCCGAAGGGTCACACAGTATGATCCGGAGGCCAACGACACCAATATGGCCATCGATCTCCACCTTATTTCGGAACGCCGGGAGAAAGCCTTCATACGCGCAGAGAACTACCGAAGGCAGGTGAAGAGCTACATCGACGCCAAGGTTCGCTCCCGGGAATTCCAGGTGGGGGACTATGTCCTCCGAAGAAGGGAAGCTAACCAACCAACCGAGGGCGGAAAGATGGCACCAAAATTCGAAGGCCCCTACATCGTGGCAGCCATCATCAAACCAGGAACTTACAAACTAAAACGTCCTAAGGGGACCGAAGTCCCTAGACACTGGAATGTACATCACTTAGTTAAATTTTATCAATAACATCATAGCAGCCAAGCCCTCATAACTAGTGAATGTATTATTTTACGGCCCAAGGCCTAAAGAATTCTGAAGAATGAAGACGTTTTGAAGACACCGAGAACACAGAGCAAGATTATCACAAAGGCCAAGCCCTCATATCACCCCCAGGCCCAAGGCCTCACCACAATAGAAGAACCCTCGGCACCAAGTGCCGAGGGTAGACAATACTATCACCTACAACAAAGTACCACCTGTCCCCAAAAAAGAAACCCCTCGGCACCTGGTGCCGGGGGGCACGCCACTAGCAGCTTTCAACAAATAAGAAGAAACACCAAGTGTTTCCACAGAAGACCCTTCGGTACCAAGTACCAAGGGTAGATAACACAATCCCCTCCAACAATCGGGAAAAACACCAACTACTTTTACAGAAGACCCTCGGTACCAAGTGTCGGGGGCCGTGCATCGGAACAAACACCAAGTGTTGTTTCCTAAGCCGTACCCCTCGAGGACGCCTATACCGAAGGCGCCACCTATCGGTGCCGGCAGCACGTAGTGCACCCGGCCATTTGCAACCAGTGTGCAAATGAAAACCCTTCCCTGAAACGCTTTCCGCGTCATCACCCCAAGGGTATGACAGGCATGAGAAATGCCCAGGATTCGACTTTCAAAAACGGAACGCTTTCCACGTCATCACCCCAAGGGTATGAGAGGCACGAGAAATGCCCAGGATTCGACTTCCAAACCGAAACGCTCCCCGCGCCACCACCCCAAGGGTGTGGCAGGCCACGGACTATGTCTAGCGCCGAGGGGACGACTTTCAAAACTGAGGCGCTTTCCGCGCCATCCCCCAAGGGGAGGTAGGCTACGGACCACCATATCTTGTGCCCAGGAATCGACCCTCGATCCCCTCGGAACTCGGAAGGTCAACCCGAGGGGGGAGCTAATGGTGTATTCTGTTACCTCCCGATAGGTCAAGCCTTACCAAGAAACCAAGTTTCTTGATGCCTTCCCTTCACTACTCAAAAAAAAAATGGGGTAGTGAAGGGGAGTAGACTCGGCGAGAAATCAATGAGTACATTACTCCGACAATTTACAAAAACATACCGAGGGCTCCCCACGGGAACACCTTCGGTACCTTGGAAGTTCACAAGTACAAAGGATATCGTTCACAACAGACATCATCAACTAATGGCTAAGTCCACTCAAGGATTGCCTCCGGCTATACCTAAAACCGAAGGCTCAAACAACTCAAAAATCCCCGAAGGGCACCATATGACAAACAACCAAAGGCTTTTGTTACCATAGCCCAACATTGCAAATCAAAGGAAACTATCCTGAACCTACAACGTATACAACCGAAGGGTCCTCCCGAAGGCCAGCGGCAAGAAATACTTGGAAAAAATAGTCCAAGTCCTAAATGCTTTGCCCCTTGTGGAGCCATCAGTCAACCGAAGGCGTACCTGAGACAAGGCCCTCACAGTCACCCGAGGGCTCCTACTTCACACATACTACACTTACAAATATTTTCTAAGTCCTACATATTTTGGCCCTCGGTCAAATCTCCATGCTGCCTGAGGGCTCCTACTTCATACATGCTACACTTAGAAAAATCTCTAAGTCCCAAAAGTTCTTACCCTCGGTGACAAGTTTCTAAGTCTCGAATCTCCCTGCAACCCGAGGGGTCACACGGTTGAAGGCTTGGTGAGACTACACTTAGAAATATTTTCTAAGTCCTAACTATTGCTGGGCCCTCGGTCATACACCCAGCGAAGGGAGCCCAACTACCGAAGGCTAAAATTGTATTCAAACACTTAGAAATATTTCTAAGTCCTGAACTTTGTGCCCTCGGTGGAAGGTTCAACTGACAAAAGATTACTAGTAGCCGAGGGCTACAAGAAGCACTACACTTGGAAGAATATATTCTAAGTCCTAGACATACATTCAGCAAAGCGAAGGCATACATTCAAAGAAGGGCGAAGGCATACATTCAAAAGAAAACGACGGCATACATTCGAGAAGAAACGAATTAAAGGGAAGCATGTTATATATCAAAATCCCGAAGGCATATGTACTCATTCATCCAATGAAGGGAAGTTTAAATGTACGTTACAAAAAGGGCCGAAGCCAATAATTACAACAAAGTATGATTACAAATCGGGGGAATACATTTCACGAGGGGGGAGCTGTAGAAACTGCCTCACTCTCGGCCTCATCCTCATCACCCCCGAGGCCGCACTCCCTGAGGGTCTCTGAATCTTCGAGCACTGGCCTCTCTTCCCCCTCGGGGAGCGGGATCCTGATGTCTGGCTGACGAGGGGGGAGGCCATAAGCCTCTGGGTGGAACTCCTCCGGTGCGATCTTGAAGTCCCTTGCAAGCTTCCGGTAGATAAGGCACTAGGTGAAGAACTCCCTGCCTTGGTAGTACGAGTCGCCCCTCTCAGCAAGCCACATCTTGCCGGGGCCTCCGACCCATTCGTCCACCGAAGCCCCCACTACCGAAGAGAGCCACTCCCTCCGATCTTCAGCCTTCCATCCCTCGGCAGTGAAGCTGGCCACCGCATCCTCCCGGGCCCTAGAGACGGCTTCTTCTTGAGCCGCGCGGGCTTCATCAGCAGCAATGCGGGCGGCCTTGGCAGCAGCCTCCCTGGCCCTGACCAGGCCCTCATTCACCCCTTCGGCCCTCGCAGCTTGCACCCGCTTCTCCATGCATCGGTAGCCAGGCGAAGAGAGTCCTCAGCCTCGGCAAGTTTCTTCCTGAGGAGGGCGGCCTCCCCCTCGGCTGCGCCCTTGGCCTCCCTCATTTGCTCCACCCTCCAGAGGTGCTCGCAGAGGCCCATAAAGCTCTACAATTCACAAAGACGAGGATAAGGCATGATAAACACATTACAAAAAAAAGAAGAGCACAACAACGAACAAGGAAAGGATGGGTATGACTTACGGAGGCAGCGTTCAGAAGGACCTTCGCCTCGAGGGATCCCTCGTCCAACCTGGCGAGGGCCAACCGGTCAGCCGATGGCAGCATCTGGCTCATCAGTACCGAAGGGTTCAGGCTGCCCCCTAATACAGAAGCCCCCTTCGGCACTAGCGCATCCAGCTTCTCCCGCCCGAAAAATTCCTGGTTGATATGCTTCTGGGAGGTGGGGGCGGAGGCGTGCCCTTCATCCACGATCACAACCACATCGGTGGTCGGCTGCTTGGTGGGGGCGGTGGTCTTCGCCTTCTTTGCCGGGGGCTCGGTCCCCTTGCCGGCGTTCTTCTTCTTCGCGGGCCCGGCACCCCTGGACCCTCCGGCGCCAGCACCAGCAGCAGCAGCTTGGGAGGGCTCCTCCCTGGCAGAAGTGCCCGCCGGGGCCTTCTTCTTCCCTTTCGCGTTCTTCAAAGCGAAGAGAGAGCCTACGTCCATGTTAATACCTACAAGCAAAAAAAAACACAGGAGGGTTAGACCGAAGGGTATCAATTACAATGGCATAAAAGATAGGAAAGAAAAGGAACGTATGAAACAAAAAAAAACTATCAAGGTACAAATGAAGCCTTCGATGATCACCTCCAGCTCCTTCGAAGACTCGATCGAGGGGAGGGTATCTTTCATCCGAAGAGCCCCTCGGCCTGAACTGCCGGAAGCCCAGGCTAAGCAATTCCTCGGGGAGGGTGACGTCTTTAATCTTGACGTGCTTGTCAGACCCCTCCGGTTTTTTGGCAAGCACTTTGCCATTCTTCTCCAGGGCTGCGCTCCCTACCTTCGGGTGGCGCCGGAAGCTGTTGCTGAGTTGGGCCGGGAAGGGGTTCTCTTCGAGACGAATGTAGCAGAATCGTTCCTTCCACCCCTTGTGGGACGAGGGCACGTCGTCAAAGAGCCTGAACTCCGGTACCTGCTGAAGGTTGGCAAAGCCCTCGGCGTTTGAATGCCCCCCCGGCAGAGGTTAAAGGACATGAAGAACTGGTCAAGGGTAGGTTCAACCCCCCCGCTCTGGCACAGGGAGAGGAAGCCGGCCACGTAAGAGTGGCTGTTGGGCGTTAGCCGGCAGGGGGCCAACCCCACGAACCTCAAATACTCCAGCAAGAAGGGATGAAGCGGAAACCGAAGCCCCATCTCCACCGAGAGAGTGTGAACAGCAAAACACCCTTCGGGCGCATACCGCAATAGATCATCTGCCCTGGGCTCCACCACGCGCGCCGAAGGGCCAACCAACATCTGAGTAGCCTGGTATTCTGCCGGGGACGCCCTCGTCTTCAGCTCCAGGGCGGCGGTGTTCAAGAACGAGTGGCTCTCGGGTATGCCTACCGGCCGCCCGGCGTCAACAGCCGCTTGTTTCTTCCTCGGGGCCGCCTTCATCTTCTTCTTCTTCCCGGGAGCTACACTGATGGGCGTCGGGTCCAATGGCCGGGAGGAGCTGGCTTCCCCGGCACCACGAGGGGGAAGAATGGCAACCGTCACCTTCATCCTCTCCCTCTCCTCTTCTTCTTCGGCAGTTTGCGCGGCGAGGGCGAGCTCTTCATCCTCGTTTACTTGCTCGAAGTCCTCGGCTTCGACTTCGTCCTGGAGGTCTTTCTCCACTTCCATGGCCACCGCAGCATCACCACCCACCGAGGACTCCCCGCTCGAGGACTCGACATCTGAGCACGTCTCCATCTCGACTGAAGGCTCCCCCGAGATATCCTGGGAGTCGCTTTGTGAAGACATCTTCCCACTAGCCGAGGGCTCAGAAATGCTAAGTATCCTAAAAAATTCTAACTCCTAGCCTAAAGGCACAGGGCACAGCTAGCTAGGAGGGGAAGAGCATGGGGGAATTAACCTTAAGAGCTGGGAATCGACCGAGGGCTGGAGTTTCTCTCTCTAGAAAAAATCCGGCAGAGCTTCGCTAACAAGTAATCGCACAAGGGGAGTCTGTCCGGCCATGGGGTATTTATAGGCGCTGGAATCCGGGCTTGGGCCTGGAAACCGGGCCTCCGGTTGGACTGCCATCATTACGGACCGTGGCTTCGCCCAATCGGTGACGCCCGCCCACGGGCAGCCAACGACCACACACCACGTGGCAACCCCCCCCCCCCCCCCCCAACGGCTATATTCTGACGTTAGATATTCCAACGGCTATATCTCCAACGGCTATATTCTGGGAGCCCCCGGGCTTTTTGCTTCACTCCACTTCATCAAGAAAAGCCTCCGGGTACACTTACCCGGAGACGCTCCCGGGTTGTGCCCCACACAGTACATAACAGATGCCTTCGGGATCACTCCTTCAGAAGCCCAAGGCTTCATATCGGGCACCCCTCGGGGATCCCCCCTCAGTACTTTGAGAGCCGGGTATCCCCCGGGGAGTATGCCTCATGGACGGATCGCCTACGGCACACAGGTAACGGGACCCCTCGAATATCCTCATCACCGACTAAACAACAGACGGGGGGCACCCCGGTAACAATTCAACCACTACCCTCATTCATTACGCCCTCGATCCCCAGATTGAGGGACTCGCCTTCGGCACCTCCCAGGGTATCGAAATCAAGCCTACGGCTAATCAACACATGAGACCTCAGAACAGGGGAAGCCTTCGGCATCATCATTATTCTCCATTTCGAACCAAGGTTTCACATTTTCGATTCATCGTTGGGGGAATTCGGTGCACTCTTTTTCCCTCATTAGGATTTTTTCCCACAGGGTTTTTCCTAATGAGGTTTTTAACGAGGCATCCCCCCAAAATGAAACGAAAAGCGTCAGCCTTCGGCCCAAAACAGCAACGCAACTACTCTACTCCTTTTCATCACTTTGCAAGTGCCTCAAGGAGTGGGGGACCGGAGGACCCCCTCGGGAAAAATCACAAAAAACACAAACATGACCCCTCAAGTCCCGACATGTGGGTAACTGAGGGACTGACCTCGGCAGAATAAACAAAACAGCAAACTACCCACAACTCTACAAACTACAAACGGAACAAACGGCGGAGGACAAACACAATTACTCTTTTTCCCTCAAGTACCTTTCGGCAAAAGGAGTGAGGGACTCCTGATGGAGTATATGGCCCGGGAACCCCCGACCCATAGACTCCTACTACTCCAATAAAGGCCCAACAGGCCCAGAAGGCCCAGCAGGCCCAAATCACAGCGCCTAGAGTACCAAGCAGCCCACAACGCGCACCAGGGGTGCCTTCGGCCCCCTGGTCGAAGACTCTAACTCTCACAGTAGGGCCAAGACAGCAAAACAAAGCTACTGGGAAAAACGGCGAAAATCAGTAGCCCTCGGCAATGGGAGCCCTCGGCACTAAGGGGGTCCCCGGTACTCAGAGCCCTCGGCTAGTCACCTACCGCCGAGGGCGCCCCTTCCGACACAATATCCGCTCCACATGCGTACAGATCACCGTACCCTGTACAAAGTCCCATCCAACAGCCGCATTAAATGCGGCCACATGCGGTTGCCAGCGCCAACCAGTTGAGGTGACCCCTCGGCCAATGAATGCTTGACACGTGTCCCTGTCCGGCATTTATTGCTACTATAAATAGCTCCCCATTTCCCCATTTGTAACCACGCTGGAAACGCTCCACACTTTACAATATACTTTCTCTCTCTATATTTACTTGCTCTGACTTCTCTCTTATTATTCTCCGTAATAACCCCTCGGATAAGCTACCCCCGGGTACACTATCCATCACTTATGATATGAATAGAGGCATGTCTTAATGATAAAAAAATAGTTGCACTTGTAACATTAGTAAAATGTGTAATACGTATATAAAAGTGGTTAGTAGATAAAATAAATTAATTGATGTCTTTCAAGTCATTTAACATGTTATTAGCTGAATGCAAACATCCATTTAACCAAACATTGTTCTATAAATAACTGATAATATCAACAAATCAAAACAGTCAACGGAATCCGTTGTCACCAATCAGACAACAGAATCGACCAACAACCAACAACAAACAGCCAACCGCCAAACACTCCCATGTGTTTTTTAGTTGAAGTGATGAAGTATTTAAAATATACTATCCTCTGTTCCATAAAAGTTGCAACAGTTTGATTTTCACGTTTGCCAACACACAACTTTGACTGTAATTATATTTATTCACGTATTAGTAAACATTAAAAAAAGTTAATATAATGGAAATTTACATTAAAACAAATTTATTAATATTTTATACATAATATTTTTATTATATATATTATTAGAAAATCGTAGTCAAAGTAAGGTGTGTGAATAGTGCAGAAATTCCAATAGTGAATGTTTGTTTTTCAAATTTTTGGATCGCTTAGAGTTTTTTTTCTAAAATCTTATAAAACCCAATGAAGGTTAGGTCTATTTAGGTACAAAAAATGTGTTGATGTAAAAGCAAGCAATATGCAGTTGTATTTAAGTATTTTATGTTTTAAACATTGTACTCCTTATTAGTGCCCTTGTTTTTTCGTTTGTGTTAATTTAGCTTGCTCTAACATTCTTTAACGGTTTAAACCTTAGCCGTACACTTCTCGCATCATTGTTCCCATTTTGCCATTAGTTAATGTGAAAAATGAAAATGGTGAAATTATGTCTTTTCCAATTTTCATTATAAAATCCTATAAAACCCAATGAAGATTAGGTCTATTTATTTAGGTATAAAAAAGTGTTGGTGTAAAAGCAAGCAATATGCCGATGTACTTGATGTTTTAAATGTTGCACTCCTTATTAGTGCCCTTGTTTTTTCGTTTGTGTTAATTTAGTTTGCTATAACATTCTTTAACGGTTTAAACCTTAGCCGTCAGCTTCCCGCATCACTGTTCCCGTTTCGCCATTAGTTAATGTGAAAAATGAAAATGGTGAAATTAGGTCTTTTCTAATTTTCATACTCTGTATATGCGTAGCCATTTTTCAGGTCTGGTAACTTTCCATCTCTATTTTTCCTGACAAACTATTTTGATTTATTATCCTTGTAATTGGTTTTCCCTCTTCATCAACTGTGCCTCTCCGTCTGTAATTGGCTTTCCAGATATGGCCCCTTCAAGCGGCATACCAATCCTTATGGATGCAAAACTATGTTGTAAAAAAGCAAGGTTTTTGGGGCATCACATCAAAATTGTTTCCCGTAAGTGGTTGAACAAATTGATTTTGCTTACCTTATATCTATTTTGCACACATGCTTGTCGAATTTGTCCTATTTCAGCTTAAAGTTTTCATTACCAACCAAGTTTTGCTTTTCATATTGAAGATGTATGTAGTCTTCTTCTGTGATTACTATGGAAGTGTAAAATTAAGTTGATCCCATTTGTCCCTAAAAGTATAGAGCGAGCTGTGCTTCTCCGTCTGTATAACCAGACAAAGTCACAACTGTGCTTGCTCATTGCCATCCGTGAAGATGTAGTCATGTAGGCATCTTTGACAGTAATTGATTTGAAAGGATAAGGCGGCCAAACCTACTGAACCGACGAGCCTTTTACATAGACTTTGTTTGATTTCATACACACCAATTCTAATTTGCACTGAATTTTGATCGGATAATTTCCTTTCATACCTTTAAATGTTTTACTTGTCAAACAGTGCTTCAGTTTTACTTGGAGTAGATTTTAGTATAAAATATATGAGTTCGATTTCTTGGAAGTCCATAGACATTTACGTTTATGAAAGTTCTTGAAGAAAGGGAAAAAATGAAAGGAACACTAACTAATCAGAGTATTGTAATGTATACTTACAGGACTATCTACATATTAGATGCTATTGAAATCATGGATAAATACTAACAATTAAAACATTTCCTTGTGCGTCTTTAATTTTCCAGGTTGGGTTGGATAGGAAACATACTAAGATAGACCTTATAAATTGACATTAATAACTGAAAACAATCAACAAAGTAGACAAATATTTAATTAGATAATATCACAATAGCACACAAACATTTCCTTCTTTCAAAGAGTTTATCACAAAAAGAAAAGATTTCGAGAAATCACCTTTTAATTTGAATTATTAAATGGATTTGATGCACCTTTGGTTTTTAAAGGTATGAGTAAATAGTACTCTTATCAACTGAAGTAAGTGTAATAGCGCGGAGTTAGTCTTTAGCATTGAAAGGCTAAATTCTTTCTCTAAAATGATGAGAGTATTGTTAATTTTCATAAGATAGTGATGCTCTGGCCTTTTATTTATATCATACTAATTTACTTGGTTAGAATCTTAATTATAACTTTAGATATTGAATGTTATACATTGGTTTTGATTACACAAACCTTCCTAAGAGATACTAAAGCCCACAACAGATATTATAACACTGGAAAAATATCAACAATGCAAACACAATTGTGTGCTCCGCTCGTGTCACTTTTCTATAGTTCTCACATATCATTGGTATTTTGATAACCTTGTCTTGTGGAATGATTGATCCCACTCTATTAATGTTGTCGTTAAGAGTACACTACATCATTTCAATTCAAGTATAACCCTAAGCTATCAACCAATTATTAAACTGAAAAGCTAACATCTCCCTATATCGAAAGGTGGTGTGTGTACACTGCCTCTCCAACTGAAATTATAGCCTCTAATTAAAACATACTCCCACTAAAACTACAACCTCTAAAACATACAATTTTAGAGGTGTCATACTATTTATGGACAGAATTAATTGTTTTTGTTCTGGAGTCTGATGTACCCTACTTTTACTCAAGAATGTCTCGCTATATGTGTTTATTTTCTAATCTTATTAAAACGTTGACGCTTTTAGGTCCAATTGAAATGCTTCTCTGTAGAATGCTATATATATCCTTGACAATAAAAATTTATAATTTTATTTTCTTAATGACAGCGTGCTTCCAAGTGCTCCATATTAATTAACGTGTCTTCTACTCTAACTCATGAATCACTTGCATAAATCTTGCCATGCCTTGATTTTTCTAGATAAAAGACGAGATCGCAAAGAGTTAATATGAGGTTAGTTGGTATATAATTAAAGAAACAACATTCAGTTTATAGATGGTATTCATTTAGCTAGACTCTAAAAACTATGCTTTGCTGGAGTTAGAATTCAAGTTAGATTAATTTGGAGGAAGCATGCTTGTGTTACATCCACTAATGTGAAGAATATAGTGTGACATTTTTAATACTCCAAGTGGACCACCCAAAAATTGAACAATTCTCCGGAAAACTTATTTTGTCATAACCACAAAATATATTATGCAAAGAGAATGCTTTATCCTAATAGTTATGTTATATACATACGGAGTACATAGTTAATATTGGGCATTCTCGCACTCATGCAACATGTATCACTCCATTCTTTTTATGTAAGAGAAGTGACTGAATATTCAAGTAAGTTGTCACATTTTTATTCATCATCTACATTTAAGCATATATATATATATATATATATATATATATATATATATATATATATATATATATATTTATTTATTTAGGATCGTGTGAGACTACAATCTAAGGAAAGAAATAAGAACAATCTTAGGCAATTAGATTAAGTGTTTATTTTAATATTTTATAAATTTCAGAGAGGGCTATCATGTCATTTTAGTGCTCTTTCCATCTTACACGTTTGACCAGTCCCACTAAAATAAAACAAAACAAAACATATACTTCATCCGTCCAGTTAAGATTGTTCATCTTTCTTTTTTGACCAGTCCCACTAAAATTGTCTCATAGCAAATTGGATATAATCCGTGTGGTTTTAAATCATTTTTATTTCATTCTTCTTTTATCAATTCAATAGCAATTACATAAACTCAATTTTCTAAATAACCGTGACTCCTCCTCGTGTCTCATTGTTAGTGAGACGGAGGTAATACTCGTTTCAGTATATCAATATATATTACGTTATTAGTAGTTTTACATTGTATTATAGTTATTTATGCGTAGTACAGAAAATTATAGAGTTAATATAGTTATTTATACGTAGTACAGAAAATTATAGAGTTAATTACCCATATAGGAGTAAAAGGTTTACGATTTGCCAAAATAGAAGTATTCACGTAACCGATGTTTGATAGGAGCCTTTTAAGACCAAGTTGACAAAAATAACCTTCTAATAAATTACGTACGCGATTTGAAAATAAACAGACATTGAAGACTCCAAAAAATATTGGCGTAGAACTTCAGCCACCCTCGCTGGTGTCGTGTGTCACTGCCGTCGCCGGTGCCGCCCGCCACCGCCTCCCACACCGGCGTCGCCACCCGTCGCTGCCCAACAGCCATTGCTATCAGCCGTTGTCACTACCGTCCCCCGTCATCACTGACGCCCAATCTACGCCGCCGACAATGTAGTCACTGTTATTGTCTGAGCATCGCCGTCACAACTCCAATAGATTTATCCATGAAAATTAATTAAAAATTTACCATGAAAATGATGTTTGCACAAAACCGCCATAATCTTGGCATATTTGCACAAAACCGCCATAATCTTGACAAAATATGAAGTCAACAACTAAATATCCGGTTTAACAAAATGGAACAATCACTTTAACAAATCCACCTCAATCAGAAATAAGATTTTAATGATAAAAATCGGGAAAACCCGGTTTGCGCCAAAATTTCATTATCATAGTACGATTATCAGCTTACATTTCTAACATAAACTTGGCAAAAGATTATGCCATCATGCAAAAATTGAGGAAATCAGGAAAAATTGAGAAATTAAAAAATGGGAATACGAAATAGAAGTCCAAAAATCAATCACCTTAACAAGTCCACCTCTATCAGAAATAAGATATTAATGATATATATCAGAAAAACGAGTTTACACTAAAATTTCAACGTCATAATACGATTGTCAGTGTACTTTTCTGCCATAAACTTGGCAACAAATTATGCCATCATCCAAAAATTGAAAAAATCAGGAAAAATTGAGAAATAAAAAATGGAAATACGAAATAGAAGTCCAAAAAGCAATAAATCGAATGCCAAAACTCAAAAAGCAGAGAAATAGAAGAAAAATCAGAAAAATAGAATAATAGGAGGAGGAGGAAGAAGGAGGAGGAAGAGGAGCAAGAAGGAGGATGAGGAGAAAGAGGAGCAAGGAGGAAGATGAGGAGAAACCTGGTTTGCAGGCAGCGTGCAGTGCAGTCAACGACAACAGATATGGCTAGGTACAAAATCGATGACATCGTGCTGAGAAGAAGTCAACCTGTATGATTTGTTGAGAAGCCGACGAATCTGATTTTTAGGGGAGCAGAAACTGATCGATGGAGAAGAAGAGAGGATGTGCGCAGAATGGAGAGAGAAGACGGTGAGCGAAAGAGTGGATCGATCGTGGGTTAAACATTTGAGGGGCAAGAATGGTATTGAAAAGTCTGTATGTTTTAAATAGGAGTAATATGACCCTATTTGGGGAAAACAACATTCATACTCCTCTTTTAGAATTTCTCCCACACAAATGCTAATGGTACCCCCAAAATATACCATATTTTTACCCCACACTCTAATGTGTGGTCATAAATGGAGCAATTCATTTAATTGAGCTGTCCCACTTAAATGAATTGTCCCATTTATGACCACACATTAGGGGTGAGGTAAAAATAAGGTACATTTTGAGGTACTCCTAGCAAAACTCTTTCTCCCATGTTTTACTCATAGATGAGACAAGTACTAAATATTATACTATTGTATAATGTTGATATACACAAACATATTTTGAATTTGGATACACTCAAATACTATTCGAAAACACCATATTCGAAAAATATATTTGTATTCATATTGTTTTTACTTGGACCGTAATTCGTTCCAGACCAGACCAGACCAGACCAGACCAAAATAGACCAGACCAGACCAGACTAAAACAGACCAGATCAGACCATATTTTTATTATTATTATTATTAATATTATTAGGGGTGTGCACCGGTTCAAAATTGGACCGGACCGTTCCGAACCGAACCGGATATCATTCCGGTTCGTTCCGGTTTTTCCGATCCGGTTCGGTCCGGTTTTCCGGTTTAAATCGGATAGTGCACGCCCCTAATTATTATTATTATTACTATAATTATAATAATAATAATAATTATTATTATTATTATTACTATTATTACTATTATTGTTGTTGTTGTTATTATTATTATTATTATTATTTTTATTATTAGAGATATTACCCGAAATATGACTAAAACAGTTTGAAAATTCCAAAATAGGACTGTCATGTTTTTATTCCCAAAATAAGACTAATTACTGTCATGTTTTGGCAGTACCACACTTCAAACATGGCAGTATTTTCGAAACATGGCAGTAATTAGTCCTATATTGGGAATAAAAAACATGACAGTCCTATTTTGGAATTTTCAAACTGTTTTAGTCCTATTTCGGGAACTTTCACTTATTATTATTGTTATTATTATTATTATTATTATTATTATTATTATTATTATTCTGGTTCGATAAGGTCTGTTCTGTTTTGATCTGATCTGGTCTAGTCTGGTCTGGTCTGGTCTGCTTCGGTCTGGGATTGAAATCAGACCAAGTAAAACGATAACAATTTTCGATAATTCGGAAGGAATATTATTATTTTTAATTATAAATGAATAAAATATAATTATTTATGGATTATAAAATATATATATAAAATAAAATCTTTATGCAAAAAATATAAAAAATAAAATTTCAGACCAGACCAGGTCAAAACAGACCAGACCAGACCAAAACAGATCAGATCAGACCAGACCAGACCAGCAAATTACAGTCCAAAGTAAAAAATAAGTAACATAAGACCATAATAAGTAAGAGAAATTTGCTTTAGGTAGTACCAAATCATAGCTGATTTACCAAAAGGGAACTGCCTAATGTTTTTTATATATGTATCACCTATTTAGTTCCATATTAGGAAACTTAATAGGTGACTTTCCAAATTTGCCCTTCAAATTAAAATTAGATATGCACGGGAAAATAACTTCCGCGGCTAACGACTTCGGTTTCCTTCTTCCGCAGCGGGACATCTCTGTTCTTCCGCATCGTTCCTCAGGTGTAGCTCAATTCGACAAATTTCTATCGAATATGTTCAAGCGTTCTCTCTACCAATTTCCGGCGAATTCCACATGTAGAATCATAATTGTTCTCCACATGTATAATCTCTACAATTGTCTCTCCTGTTGACGTTGCTCTTCAAAAATCTGTAAGTTATATTCGAATAAAGCTGCCAAACTTTTACAATTTCAATTTCATATTGGATATGAACGAAAATTGTTTATCGTCTTGTTATCTTCGTTGTCAAATTTATAATATTATTCTACTATGTCTATTTTTACTTTTCTGCGTGATGTTTGTTGTTTTTTGTTTCGTATGTGACTTTTGTATGTTTTGAGTTTGTTGTTTTGAATTTTGTTTGTTGATTTGAGTTTCGTATTGACTGCATGTATTCAGTTACTGTTTTTAGTTATAAGGACATTTTTATGATTATTAGTTCATTAGACATTTTGTATGATGCTGTTAATAACATATCGTGTTTGCTTTTTTGTATTGACAGTGATTGCAAACATGTTGCTTATGCTTAAGGTGGATGGTAGTTGGGACAACTCATATGTTTTCTTCAACAAACGATGCTTTGGCTTAATAGTACATGAGGGGACATTATATGTTGACTTTGCTTCCATGGTTTACTCATGTATTGGTGAATCTGTTACCAATACAAGGCTTATAATGTCTTACCTTGTAGATTCATGTCCACCTCCTGTTCTTGTTAATGATGATTCTAGCTTGGGATTTTACTTGGCTTTAAAAAAAATTGACAGTGACTATGCTAAATTTCCTTTGTGTGTTGAATTGTTTACTGTCCATTCTTCTGTAAATCAACCAATGTGTTGTGAGGCTTCTGCACTTGATCTTAAATTCCTTCCAAATCACCAGTGATTAATGTCCTAGAACAAGATATGCCTCCAAATTTTCTTCCAATTGATCTCAATGTTTCTGCTAGTGCTTCACTTGATGTTCAGCCAAATGGTATTAATGTTTATGCTGATTTTAGTCATTCCATCCCCAATTGTAATCAGGCAATGCCTTTGGAAGATACACATTCATCTTATAATCAAGTCTCAAATTCAGCTTGTCCTTTTGATCCTTTGGAACATGATTTAATACTTTCTAGGAGTTCTAGTCATACTTCTTCAAGTCAACCTATTAGTTTGCATTCAGATGGTCATTCAGATTCACTCTTTGTGGTTCCTGATTTTGAAGTTATTTCTCACTTCCATCCGACTCATATAGCCAGACATGCTGTATACAAAACAAAAAAGGCTTTGGATTTCCATTTAAAGGTTTATGCCATTTTAAATCATTTTCAATATAAGACCAAAAAGTCAACCAAAAAAGTATTGCATGTCATTTGTGTTGATGTAGAGAATTGCAAGTGGGCTGTTCGTGGAGTGAGGTTGTCTGGAAGTCACATGTTCCAGATTAGGAGGTATTAGTGTTCTTTTTTTAATTGACTTGTTATTATGTCTTTATTGTCTACCTAATGTCATTTAATGTTTTCAGGTTCGATTCTGATCATACATGCTCCACTGACTTTAGACAAGGTCGGCATCGTCAAGCCACATCAGATGTTATTGCAGAGCTTATCAAACACCGGTATGCAGATGCATCTCGAAAACCGTATGCTCCTATTGATATTATGGTGGACATGAATAGAGATTATGGTGTTATTCTTCCTTACAAAAAAGCATGGAATGCGAACAAAAAGGCTCAAAAGAAATTAATGGGTTCAGATGAGGAGTCTTACCAGCTTATGCCATCCATTGCGCATGTTCTAGAACAAAAAAATCCATGCTCAAAGATCTCACTTGTTATTGATGACGATCACCGTTTTAAGTATTTTTTCATGTCATTACGTCCATGGTTTGAAGGCTGGAAACACTGTGTTCCAGTCCTTATTATTGACGCTTCTTTCATGAAGGCTTGTTATAAGGGCACCTTATTAACAGCATGCGCTCAGGATGCTAATGACCAGATATTCCCATTAGCGTTTGGCGTTTGTGACACTGAATGAAAGGAGACGTGGCTTTGGTTTTTTAAGATGCTCAAGCAAACTCTTGCTCATAGAGATGCCTTATTTATTGTCTCAGATCGTCATGAAGGGATTATTCATGCAGCAAGGGTAGTTTTTCCACACGTTGAATATGGAAACTGTGTTCAACACATTTTAGGGAACATTAGAACAAAGTTTAAAGGTTGTGATGGGTTGTCATGGAAGTTTAACCAGGCAGCCAGGGCTGCCTCTCCTGCTGAACTTGAAGAGTATTTAGCTTTACTGGATGCTGAAGACGCTGGTATTCGTCCTTATTTGAGTGCTATTGGTTTTGAGAAGTGGACCCGTTGTTACAGTAGGCGCACTAGGTACTTTGTGATGACATCCAACAATGCTGAGTCACTAAATTCTGTAGATCGTATCCCTCGGGAGTACCCTATAGCAAAGTTGATTGATTTCCTGCGGGACAGAATGCAGAAATGGTTCTGTGAGCGTCGAGAAAATGCTGAAAAAAATAAAACTATTCTGTCTGAATATTTTGAGACCAAGCTACGTTCTTTCCATGCTGAGTCCTCTATGATGCTGGTAAATTAATTACATGTTTATCCTTTTGATTATTGTTGTTTATTTTTTATAATAATAGACTTCTAACTACTGTTTTCCATTTTTGTTACTCATGTTTAGGTGAAGCCTGCCAGTGCATATGAGTTTGAAGTTGTGGACAAAACTTCGAGAAGCTTTGTTGTTAATTTGAAGGAAAAGACATGTTCATGTCGTGTTTTTCAACAGGAGCATTTTATATGTGTTCACGGGGTTGCTGCAGTTGGTCACCGTCGAGGCTTATCATGCTATGACTACATCTCTAACTATTATTTCACACATGCATGGCTTAGCACATATAGTGGAGAGATGCACCCTATTGGTTCTTCGTTTGATTGGGAGATTCCAGATCATGTGAGATCAGTTATATGTAAACCACTTACTTGTTTGACACGTCCACCTGGTAGACCCAAAAAGAAGCGCATACCATCAATTGGTAAATTTCCATCTCGTCAACGTTGTTCTCGATGCAAGAAGGGTGGTCACAACAAGAAATCTTGCACCAATCCTATATCAGTTTGTAGACCTTAAGATGTATATTTCAATTTCAACTTTTATTGTTCTATTCACTATATGCACTTTTTGTTTTACAAGCATTTCCTATCAGTTATGTCTTTCTTTTTATCGATATTCAATAAAAAGGCATATTAAGAATACGTTTTATTTTACTTAACTTTCATTGGTGCTCAGATGTGTTATCTTTGTATTTTGTATTTCTGTCATACATATACATTAATTATTAAACATCAACTATATGTTGATTTGTTTATTGTCTTATTATTGTCTATTTATTGCTTATTTAGTGTCTAACGTACTTGTTATATGAAATTTATTAATTTAATAAAAACCTACTTCATAAGTTTATTAAAAGACACTATTTTTTCATCTCTTCACTCTTTGTATTTGAAATATTTGTGTGAAAAACTATGTTATGTGAGCGAATAGACATATAACAGTTCATATAGCAGTTCATATTTGTGTGAAAAACTATGTTGTGTGAGCCAATAGCCATATAACAGTTCATATAACATTTCATATAACAGTTCATATAATAGTTCATATATAGACAAAAAACATGACATTAAGTATCATTTAATGTCTACTTAATGGCATAAAATAGACATTAATATGAGTGTTCATATAACAATTTTGCTTGCATCAATGCATTAGACTACGAGTTCAGTACATTCTGACATGAATTAGATGCACTACAGTACATATTAACCAGAATAAATGTGCTTTGTTTACGATACATATCACAACAACCAGTTATTAAATCTACTTTTCTTTTGACGCATACAAAAGTAGTTTCGTTTTCATCTTCTCTCGATACATCTCCATGTCATCATTTGAAACCTCAGTAGCTTCTCTATCAAGCATTAGGAACTCAGCAAACTTGATCACAAACACCCCACAATTCCCCTTGCAAGATAAAAACAGATTACTATCTTTATCTTTCTATATTTATAGCTATATAAGAGATTTATATACATTGTCCATACCCATCTTGGTGCTGTGGACAATTTCGCACCATCTCAATCTTTAATTTTCCCTTTCCAACTGCTGCTTCTTGACGTTTGTCATATACTCCTAATCTCTCCATGACCTTTGGCAAGAAAGTCTCTAAGCATGTCGTATATGCCCTGATGCTAGACAATGTGTCCCCTCTTCTCTTCGGTGAGTCGTAAACTCGGATATGTTTTGCATTGATTTCTAAAACTAATAAAACTCAATGCATCCCTGTATTCAGCGGCATGTATACATAATCAGCATCTGCCCATGGCATCATATTTGCTTGGCTAGTACCCAAGATGTTATTCATTATTGTTCCATTGTATGCTGCCTCAGTCAGTGTTGTCTTTTCGTTATCCATCAATCCAGCTTTCAACTTTACCATCTCAATGAATAAAGGATCTGCTGTGGCAAACTTTTGCTTCAAATTATACTGCTTCCTCTTCATGCCTAAGTACAAAAATGCTATTCCCATGTGCTGAAATACATAAAATATAAAATTGATTTGATTTATTTTTGTAGTATTTTTCAGACACTGTATATATATATATATATATATATATATATATATATATATATATATATATATATATATAGTGTCTGAAAATCTTCTTCCTGCAATGAAGCAGTCCGAATGGGCATGAGACTAGCTCTTCTTCCTTCTTTTTGTACTTCTTTTGTACATTACTTGAGTGCTTTTTTAGTAGCCCCTCTTCTAAATAAATCTTCACTTTGTGCACATCCTCCATATCAGGCTTCTTTTTTGGATCTTCAGCCAACTGTCCTCTTACTGGACTTGTGTCACTATCTGCTTTCTCTCTTTTCTTCATTGCCTTTTCCATCTTTTTCTTCTTCATTTCATTTGTTGGGTTGGGTTTGTATCTTTCTGGACTTCTAACAGTTCTCTTTGGCCGTTTCAGCTCATCTTCCTCCACTTCATGCAGTCTTGTTTTCTTTTCTACTTGTATAAGCAACTAGTATAGCACATCATTATTACAATTTTTAGTCATTCGCTTTAGTGTGTATTTGTTAATGACTATACCCTTTTTCTTACTATAGATAAATTCATACTTGTTCATCATGTATGCGAACCTCCTTTATTTTGAACTGATTAGTAAGAATATCATTCTGTCTATCTATCACCATCTGCTCTTCCTGCATTCAAAATAGTTACATAAAAATGTAGTTAATAATTTCCCAAATTCAGGCATTAAGTAGACATTAAAATAAGAATTAGTAAAAGACCTTGTACCCTAAACAAATTATCTCTTCTTCTATTATCTCCTCTCTTTGCTTCAAATCTTTAATGACATCTGATATCACAGTATTCACATGGATTTGTAGCTCCTCACTATTGATGCTTGTTTGAGTTGTCACCTCAACTTCTTCACTCATCAAAACATCTTGATTTTGAGCACAAATCGGTTCTGCATCATTACTATCAATCTTTTTATGAGGTTGACTGGAATCATCATTACCAGCTTCATCTTCTTCACCCTTTTTTGTCACCCCTTCAGTTTCTTTGCTCTCCTTCTGTGTGTCATCAATATGGAGATCAAAACTTGGTGTCTCACACATTCGAATGGAAGAATCATTTTCTTTTTTTTCAGGAGACGTTTTCTTTTCCATTTCGCTTTCTGGCTCTGCGTGAAGACCATCATATAAGTCCAACCCCCTATATTGATGTCATCTTCTTCATATTCATCATTTTTCCTAAGAAGAGATCTCAAGATATCAGTTTGTTCCCTTTGCCCATTCAGAAGCTTTTGCATTGCATCTTCAAGCTTTTCCATTCGGTTTTCAAGTTTTTGTGTCTTCTTTGATTGGAGCACCACAGCAACCATTATGTTACGTAGTATGGTGTTATCTCTCAGTTCATTGCCAACACCCTTTCTTCTCTTGAACATGCGATTTAAATTGCTGATTCCACTTGGACCTGCATGCTCAGCTTTTGTGTGGTTGATGTTTGCATTCCCTTGCTCACTTGGTTCATTGTTTTCCTCTTCAAACTGTACATGTTTTTCTTCATAACTCTTCCCAACTTCTATATTTTCAAGTTGATTGGCCTTCACAGCATTTTCTTTCCTAATTGCTGCCAAAGACAGACGACTTGTTTTCATCACGGGCTTAGGCATTTTTTCAGCATACATTGCTTTTATAATTGGGTTTTGGAGCGCCTCTTCAGTTGGGCACATTTTCTGAAATTCAAACTACATGAAAGAATTGTTATAGTAAAAATTACACAATAAGGAGTCAATAAATTAATATAAATATGTTGCAGCAGATTAATTTATAAACATTACCTCTTTGTTGTCAAATATGTGCTCAGCAAGTGTTGTGACACAAGATTTTATAGGTACTGACCATTTGAGAATTCTTGGGCACATTCCCTGTCTTTCGTCTTCATTAGTACACATATTTTCCCTCCTAAGTGCAGGAAAACTTTCAAACGCCCATATTTGCAAAGCAAAAGCAAAGCCCGGAAATCCATATCTGAAATTTTTGGACTTATTATTATTATTATTATTCTGTCCACTTGGGAACTTTTTCAAGCAGATCTTCCCATATTTCATCTCCCCATGGGTATTGATTCACCAGATCAAGGTTGTCAACCATGTTGATGTACTTTTCTGGGCATTTTACAGTGCTTTGATTCCCAATAAAGAAATTAGCAATTAAATGCAGAATTGCTAACTTTACCCTATCCAAAGGCTGCTTTTCTACCATTATGTTATCAAACTCTTCAAAAGCCCTCTTAATGTTTGCCCTTGACACATTATACCTTGAGTTGATAAATCTTTTCCAGATATCACCTTTAGACTGTATGGATATTACATGTTTTTCACCTCCCATCTTGAATCCTGTTATTAGGGCAAGCTCTTTTTTATAGAAACATACACATGTCACCAATGTTGAAGATGGAGCGGTCTCTGTAAGCTTTATTGTTCAGCCTTTTGACATGATTTTCTACAATTAATATGAGCAGCTGACCAGTGATCCACTGAACATCTCCAATGTCTAGCATTTTTCCAAATGTCGTGTTTCTGAATTCCACCAATTGCTCCTCACTTAGCATTTTATTTATTTTTTCGATTCCATTGTACAAATTGGAGGAGCAGTTAACTTTGAGATCTGTTTTATTGTCAAGCAATCCTCTGCCACATGATCTTATTATTACCCGCTAGATGCACAAACATTACTTGTACATTGTCAACATTATCTTATAAACTACATAGATAATACATAAGTTATTTACTGTGTTATTAGTAAAGCCCAATTTGATCAATAATATATGCCCATTTTGAAATCACTGTCTATTAACCTTATATGAAAACCACAATCTCTGAGGACCACTTCAAATCAAAATATTGTCCATTTAAGTTGGTTCATTAATAAAGCTCAATTGATAAAACAATATATGACCAAAAATCATTTCAGATCACTGTCTATGACCACCTCAAATGAAAATATTGTCCACTTAACTTGGTTCATTAATAAAGCTCAATTGATAAAACAATATATGACCAAAAATCATTTCAGATCACTGTCTATGACCACCTCAAATGAAAATATTGTCCACTTAACTTGGTTCATTAATAAAGCTCAATTGATAAAACAATACTCCGTATATGACCAAAAACCACTGTCTATGACCACTTTATCAAAAGCAATATATGTGAGCATTACATCAATTACAAAAATCAAATGTAATTATTGTCTACATGATCTCAGAAACATAATGTCCTTACAAAGGTAACCTATTAACTTGTTTCATTAAATAAAGCTCAATTGATCAACAATATTTGACCATACATCATTTTAAATCACTGTGTTTGAGAACTATATTGAAAGCAAAATCTGTGACAACTAGGTCAGCTACCAAACAAATTGCCTACTGTGTTTGAGAACTATATTGAAACCAAATTGAAATTATTGTCTACGATTACTATATCAAAACCGTAATTACTGAGATTTTATCAAATCAAACACTAATGCATGTCTTCTAATACTAATTTCAACTCAAACACTTTGCAATGACAATGAATTGGATTTTCAATCTCTCTACTGTAGTCATTATTTCACAGTTTCATAATATTAAACAAAAGTAATTGTAGACATTACCTTGCCACATGGAAGAACCTCTGGTTTCACTTCTTCGTTTTTATTCTCCTTCGTTAGTTTCTTCTCCTTCGTTTCAAAGTCGTCGTCTGAAACTTCATTCTCGTTTTCTATGTTTTCTTCATTTTTATCTTCCGACTTCTTCTTTCTCTTCAACATTTTTATCGTCTTTCTCTGTGGCGTTTTCTCCTATTCGAAGTGCTCTGAAATCGTCTGAAATCATTTTCAACTTCTAAGGAAAAAATCTGTCGAAGAAGCTTTGGGAAAGTAGTCGCAGACAATTTTTTTGGAAACGAAAAAGGTGAAGTACGTTGATCGATGTTTAGTGATGCGGTCAGGCTGTCCTTCAGGGTTGTTTTAATTGAGGGCATTATTGTCAGTTTGCATCACTTTAAGTTCTACGGGTTTTGGAAGTACTATTTTTGGAAGTCTACTACTCCCTCCGTTCCTAAAAATTCTTCCCGATTTGACTTGGCACGCTTATTAAGAAAGTGGAATAAAGTGGAAATGTATGGTTGTGATTGTGTAAGAAAAATGTAAAATGAATGTGAGCCACACAAATTGTCCAAAATGGAAAAGTAGGAAGTATTTTTCGAGAACAACCCAAAAAGTAAAGTGAAAAGTATTTTTGGAAATGGAGGGAGTATCAATTAGTACTATTTGTAAAATTTTCCAAGTAACACAATCCACCGTCACCGTATTATGTATCCGCTAGGAGTGGAATTCGGATGGACAGAGAGAAATTGTAGCATACGGAGTATTTAAATACAGTACGGAGTATATTTTTCGCTGTGCTATACGGAATATATTGCAAAAAATGCAAATTACAAATTTACAACCCGTAGCTCCGACGAATAATTAAAAAATATACAGCGCTTCTTGGTCTCATTTAACGACCACCATTATCGTTGGAGTGAGCTCCACGAGATTCAAAATATTCATATGGTTTTTTCCGGAAATCACAAGTATAAGTTCAAATCAGCTTCAACCGTGTCGGATTCAAAGTTATTTCTGCATATTTTAGGGTTCATCTAACTGAAGATGGCGACAACTGCTCCAACAATCTTCCCTTGGATTTCCGAAGATGACCTCTTGTTGAAGAACGCTGTGGAGGTTTAATATTGATTAAACTCTAAAGCACAAACCAATTTTATTGTTTAATTTGCGTGTAGAATTTTAGATTCTAAAATTAATCGCTTCCTATTATTTTCTTCCCGCTCATAAGCGATTAATTATTAGCTTTCTAAGGGTCATATTTGTAGTGTTTCGTGCTTGTTGGATGATCTAGTAAGTATGGACTCTCATATGAGTAGTACTACGTATATCTCAGTTACAAAACGAATGGATTACAAATGCTTGTGGTGCAACTGATGCTAACGTCTAATTTGAGAAACAAATGAGCTGTTCACCTGAAACTGAACTCGTTAATAACATTTTCCTGTCTCCTAGATCAATTTTGGATCACAAAAACTAGTTTTCCAAAGCCTATTTTCAAACAGGCCATGTATTTTCTACAGTTGTGGCGCACTAACCTATTTATCAAACTCTCACACATGAGAAGGCATCAATCACGATGTGTATACTGAATAGTAAACATTAATGTGCAGTTATCACGTGCAGTTATGTAAAAGTGGTGAGTATAGAATTAGGGTGTACTACATAATGTTCCTGAATTATTCACACTTAAATAGGTAAAATTGACAAACTTATACTTTTAAAGGTGAATTTTCCCAATGTTTGAAGGGGTGAAAATGTAGAAAGCAGAGTTGATTCTCATAACTTCAACCTGAATGTTGTGATTGCTTCCATGAAAAAAAAACGTTTCAGCTGAATGTGAACTTCTGAAGGAAACAGTTGCTTAGATCAATAGTCATAATGATTTATGGACCCCCACTTCAATGCTGTATAATAACCTTTTCATTTCCATATTTTCTGTACTTCTGTAGTCAACATCTTGTCATCTTCAGACTGGATTTGTGGTAGACTCAAGTCATCATTTCATTATAACTTGCAAATGGTTTATACTTCTGAGTTATGAGTTTATGACTCAAGTTGTTCATAACACTGATTATTACGGAGTGAAATTAGTCTTCTTCCATGAACATCTGAAGTTATAAAACATTTATGGTGTGTCATTATATTTCTCTTTCATATTATTTTGCCAAAGTAATTGCTAAGAGTATCTTTTTCAACATATTTGCAGGCAGGTGCTTCTTTGGAGGCACTTGCTAAAGGTGCAGTGCAATTTTCTCGCAGATATACATTACAAGAACTGCAGGAACGGTGGCACTCACTTCTGTATGATTCTGATATTGCGGAACAAGCTTCGGTTCGCATGATAGAGCTTGAACTTAAGGCTAACAGACCAGAATACATAAAAGAAAAAAAGGAGGTGCCTCGAAAGAGGAAACTCAAGACCATACACAAGCAGTACCATGCTTTGCGAAAGAAATTTCGAAATGATTTTTTCAATTCCACTGATCTGTGTTTTCTGGAAGGACCCAGTTTACAAGACTTTAGTGGTCATGAAAATGTGCCTCATGACAGAAATGTCCTTGGGAACTGTATTTCAGATAATCTAAGGTTCCAGGAAGCGGAATTGGACATCCTGCGTAATGCTTTCCCAGAAGCATTGGCTGAAATTGCTTCCACGTCTTGTATCGCATATCAAACTGGATGCAGTAATACAGCTGGTGATAATCAAGTAACTGAAGCTTCGAGGAATATTGTATTTTCTGAGGGTTTTTCTGCTTCACTAAAAGAGAGGGCTACTTGTATCCAGCCTAGCAATGAACTCTGTGAAGTACCTCATGTTCCCAAAGATACCCCCCTTAACTATGGAAAATGCTCAGTTGGTGAAGGATGCTGTCTACCATCAGCTACTTCGGATGGTGAATTCACAGACCTCCCTGATTCACTTTTGAATCTTTCAAATGATGATGATATTCTCATGGAGGACGAGGATGTGAGGAACATATTAGATAACTCATCCGATAAAAATGGTATACTCATAAACTCTTCTGATTGCATCCAGGAAAGCGGGGCATATACTCATGAATCTGAGACATTAATTGATTCAAAGACATCGCCCTTGCCTCCAGATGGTGCAGAGTGCATTGACTCAGAAATGGTTGCTCCTTCCACATGTGACCAGGAAATTACTTGTTATCGAGAGACTATTGCGTCAACTAACTTAACTTCAAACGCAGAAACAAATAAATCAACTGATGGTAGCATTTGCTGCACATTAAATACGGAGGACACTGAAATCCCCTGTAATGATGATATATTTTTACTTATCCACCCATCAACATCTTTTGGTTCTGCTGTGACAGAACCGAGGAGTGCACACTATTTGGACACACCATCTGTTGCTAATACAAAAGATACTAAACAATCAATGAATTCCGTGACAAGAGGGAAATGTTATGTGCCATCTCTTGCATGGTCTCACAAGATTGGACACAACATATTAGGAGAACCGCACATTCAGCATAGCGCAAAATCCAAGTTGACTGAAACTACCCGCCCCCCTTTGCTTTCTGGGGAGCCAAACAAGGTACTTTCTGACTCAAGGCAAGGCAGGACCTTGCAAGGAATTCTGGAGGCCCCCCTTGGTAGATTGCAAGAGCAGGGTGCTGCTATAACTGGATTGGTAAATGATTGTATTATTTTTTTTGCTAATACTGAGCATTTGTTCTTGTATTATGTGACCCCCTGACGTTTTTATGAGCTGTGAGCAGGTTGGAGATGCATCAGATGCCCACCCTGGAATGCCACAATTTTCCGAACAGGGTTGTGTTGATGTAGCTGCTGTAGAATTGTCAGTCCACCCCTCAACATCAGATCAGGAAGAACCAACAAGTGATGATGATGTACCTTATTTTTCTGACATTGAAGCTATGGTAATTCTTGAAAATTTTCTTCCCCCCCCCCCCCCCCCCCCCCCTCTCTTATGATTATTTATTAAGGTCTTAGATTTAAGCTTGCTGAAGTATATTTCCTTATTTGTTCTCATGACATCAAATGCCAGATACTCGACATGGACTTAGATCCATCTGATCAAGACTCCTATACCGCAACACAATGTGAGTTTCTTTGAAAGCTTAGTGATTGGTGCTTTTTTTAACTTCATGTGTATGGCATGAGCTCTAGGATACGGCCATCAAGTGTCAGCTATAATGTGTTTTTTTGTGACTGTTAACTAATACAGAAACCCAAAGAATCTCTTTCATCGGCGTGGAACCTAAAATTGATCCATCTTTTTTTTCCATTTATAGCTCTGACATATTGTCATTGATAATGTCCAGTGATAAGATATCATCCCGAAGACAGTAAAAAGACAATTATAAGGTTGGAACAGTGTGCGCTCTCTTCTATGCATAGAGCGATGTCATCTCAAGGGGCGTTTGCCATCTTGTATGGCCGTCATCTTCGGTACTTCATCAAGAAAACGAAGGTACTTTATTCATACTTATGTCATTTCTGGTTTGTACTTCTTTTCGATTCTTAATAAGTTAACTTTGCAGGTGATACTGGGAAGATCTACAGATGACATTGATGTTGATGTTGATTTGCGAAAAGAAGGCAATGCAAACAAAATATCTAGACGTCAAGTAAGATTATCTAGTCCCTTCAAGCTTCACTTCCATTGAGGCATTTGTGTAGGGAACTAGTATGGAGTTTGATCTCAATTATTCTTTTAGAATCCCCAATTAAGAAACTCAAACAACTGGTTTTACGTAATAGTTGTCGTGAACAGTTTATGGAGTTTCCCTCTGTTCATTGCGTGTTACACGATGACAATTTTATTTTATCGTTTACGTTCCTTATTAATATACTCAGCTTTTCTCTTCACACATATTTAGGCAATAATTAGGATGGAACCAGATGGATCATTCTTTTTGAGGAATATTGGGAAGAGCTCAATAACAGTGAACGGCAAGACAGTTGATAATGGAAAAATGCAGCTACTAAGCTCTAGTTGTCTGATTGAGGTATTTATCTCCCTTCTTACTTTTACAATTTAATTTGATATTTGCTTTGCTGAAAGAATAATGTTTTTCTGTGAAATTGGATGACAATGACACCATTGAGAAAAAAGATTTAATGATTTAATAGAAAAACAATCCTCTTGAGTTTAGAAAAAATGCTAGGAAAAAGAAGAAGAGTATAATGTAGTCTTACTGGGTTTTGGACCCTTCCTTAATATCTTTTATTTCTCATTGTGCAATTTCTCTACTATTTGGCTACAGGAAACTCTGAAGTCGTAGATTGTTGTTTGAAGCATAATGTATATTTCTTTTGGTCTTCTTTCCGAGTTGTTATTGTTCAATTTCGATTACATAATTTCATTGGATCCAAATGGTAATGCCCAGCAAAACGCCATGAACAGTTCATTTTGCTCCTATGCCTCTTTTGCAACTTTCATCCCTTCATTCCTAGGATATATATCTTATTTTTGACAATGGATTTTGTGGGTGAGGATTATAGCATAAGTGAAACATTTTAGTTGGCATCACGTTTTCATGACTATTTTATGCAGTCAATTTCTACATAAATTAGTCTATATAGTAATACGATCTCGTGGTTTTACTACGAAGTCACAGATCTACCTTTGAAGAAAAACATGAGCAAAATCATACTCCATTTAAAATAAAAAAAATGAAGAGCTTTAATTTTGAATCTTCTTGGGAATTATTTAACGTATTTTTTAAGAACCTTCCCCCCCTTTTCTTAGTGTTTTTAATCCGCCTTTTTTATTTTTAGTACTCTGAGTTCTCAATAAGTTGTAAGCCAAGTAGACACAGAGCAGCCGCACCCCCTCCACAACCTTAGTTTTCTTATTGATCATGAGCTTATGGTCTTTCCTCTTTCTGGACTAGTGTAGTTTCGTAATGCCTACGAGAACTTATGTGGCTCATGCATGAAATGTTATGAACTTGTAGATCAAAGGAATGGGCTTTGTATTTGAGATGAATAGAAAGTATGTGCAGCGGCACTTGGATACACAGAAAGACAAAGCAAAGTTTGGCAAGTTTGATTGGTCATCTGAAGGGTAGGGTTTTGAAAGCAGATGAAAACCCATTGAAAGGTAGCCCCTCTTGTTTAATTGCTTTCAATCAGTTACATAGCTTCCCTGGTGGATGAGTTTTATATCCTTTGTCCGAATTAAATCCCCTTTGCCCCAACAACAGGATGTGTACATATGTGATTCTTAGCAACGAGTGTTTAACTAGAAATTTAGAATTAGAATCCATTAATATAAAGCACCATACACAAGGTCTTTGTCTATCCCCCCATCTGGCTCAATCATATCAAATAATTTTAAAATTTGATCCATCCCTACTTTCATTTTCATTTAGTTTTTCTTTTCATTTGTTGGCGAGATGGTAATGGTCAGAAGAGGAGATCGGAAGGTCCTTCTAGTCATTGTTAGATTTGTATATGAACGAACAAATATATCGTGTGTTATAGGAACTGTTTGAAAAATAGTGTCAAATACTGAGTTTGACTTTGTGGTGAAGAGATTCAGCTTGTAACTACTATATACTCCGTAGTTAATGATAGTGGAAGACGGTATAGGAACTAATAACCGTATATTAAATTGTTGGTTCCATGCTCACTTTGGCGTGTCAAACAGAGCGCCCCTGGTTGGTACCTACTTATAGACTGTAGACATTTTTTGGGGGGCTACAGTTGGTTCTACATATCTATGCAATCTATTAAGTTGAATATTTTCTATTGTGTGATGTACTGTATGTTCAATATGTAATAGTTAGTGCTGTTCAATATGTTCTTAAACATTCCTTTTGAATATAGAGAACTTGTGCATTCGGAAAATTACTGTGCAACCAGAGAGTACCATGCTCAATGTGCTTTGCGTGCATCCGATATACGTATTGGATTGTTTTGATTACACTTTAACGATTGGTTGAGTGGTGTGAGGTCTACGCATGTATTCAGGATGTTCAGGGTTGTCTACTTCTCTTGCTCCCAACAAATTATTCTTCATGCATCTTTGGTATATAGACGACGAGAAAATTCTTGAAACAAGAGTGAAAACGTTTGAGAATTTCAAAATAGGATTATCGTGTTTTTATTCATTAAATAAGAGTGAGTAATTACCGCCAAACTTTGAAAGGTACGGCTATATTTAAAGTTTAGTACGGCCAAAACATGACAATCATTACTCCTATTTAGGGGGAGTACACATACGTTTTTACTATTAGGGCAATTTCCTATGGACTAATACAGTAGTGTGAATTGCCCTTTCATAAAAAACATACAATAAATAATATGGTGTGTAATATCTCTAATATATTTGAAAATAAATCTAATTTGTGGTACAGTGTAAAGTGATCTCAAATTTGTTTGCATGGCATTATGGAGAGGTGGGAATGGTTTGTGAGACTGATATGTGACACGTCAATAAATCTAATTATTTTGGTAAACTATCTGCTTCTAGTATAAATGGACATTGCTGAGGTTTCAGAGTTTGAAAACGAAATTTTGCGTGAATTTGTCCTTGAGAAATTGAAATAGAGTACATAAAGCAATAGAAAAAAGTTATTTAAGTGTAACATCATTTAAGCTTTAGTCCCCAAAAAGTCTAAAGTAAGTTGACATATCAAATCAAAACTAAAAAGATAGAAGAAAAACTCACATAAATAAGCTCAAAAATTTATGACCTCAATATGAACTATTAGTAATTCCAATATTATTTATATTATGATGGGTATCTTGACTATCTTCCCAAAATAAATCGGTTATTCGCATAAATAAATTCAGCAAGTCACCGGGACAGGTCATATTATTGTTGGTTTACATTTTTTTCCTTCTTTTCCCTCTTTTCTTCATCTTCCTGGGATTGATTGTATGAGTGTTTCAGGAGACGTTGTCCCTTGTCCCATCCTTGGCGCCATCGCTATCAAGGCCGGCTATAGATTTTTAATGGTCTACTGCCATTACCAATGGCTATCAAGGCTGGCTATAGTCTAGATTTTTAATGGTCTATTGCCAATTTGCCATTACCAATGGCTCTTCAACGTCAGCGGTTCATCCTTCTTCATCATCGTCCATCTGAGATGTTCTTGGACCGTTGGATGTTGGTCCTCCGTTCATCCTGACTGTTCATTGTAGCTATTCGTCCGTTCATCCCAACTGGTCTCCATCGTCGATTGCCCATCATTCAAGTTTCATCAACAATTGTGATAAATAATGTCACGTTGGAAATGAAATGATCAAATTAAACTTTCCAAATCTGAATCGAAAGAATGAGTACAAATTTGAGGTGCAAATTTGAGAATGAAGTGGAAGTTGGGAAAGAAATTTTCTTATTCAGTGGATGGGAAGAAAAAAGAACAGAAATAAAAAAGAGGAGAAAGAGAAGCCTGGCTTTTATAGACGAACAAAGCAAGGATAGTTCGACACTTCGACTGTTCAACTATTTTACGTTTTCTTTTAATTTGTTTCACCTGTTGAGCAGGTTACAAGTAACCTTGATCAATTTGGAAAGGTTGCAGGTAAATTTGAGATTATTTTAGAATTATGTATATTTGGGGAAAGTTCGCGAAATAGGACTAAAATAGGACTGTCATATTTTTTATTCCCAAAGTAGGACTAACTACTGACATGTTTAGAAAATTCTGACATGTTTGAAGTTTGGTACTGCCAAAACATGACAGTAATTAGTCCTATTTTTTTGGAATAAAAATATGGTAGTCCTATTTTGGAATTTTCAAATTGTTTTAGTCTTATTTCGGGTAATATTTCGTATATTTGGGATTAAACATTAGAAGACCTCTTATAGACATCTCCTATATCATACATCCGGGTGTACTTATACACTCGACATTTTTGTAATTTTGTTCAACTTTGATTCCTTTAATTCCTTGCTTATTCTTTGTTTATCCGTTACTTTTGGAGTTGTGGACTTCTTAGGTGGGCCGGTCATTTTGCCAGGTGTACCAAAGCTAGGCAAATCAGTTTTTAGAACACCTAAAAACCAACTCCAAGAATCATTATTTTCAGCCTCCACCCCTGCCCAAGCAACAAGGTACATTTGATTGTTCTCATCTCTTCCAACAGCACACAACAACATTCCACCTAAAAATGTCTTTAAGAAGCACCCGTCTACACATAGCACAGATCTGCATCCACTTATAAACCCATCTCTCAATGGATGGCGGCGGGTGCCATTGGGAGGGTGGGGAGGGACATTGATGAGATGGCGGCGGTCGGAGTATTTTTCCGATGGGTGGGCGTAACTGGAAAATAAGGTGTCACTGGAAACTGAGTTTAGTGTAATTCGGTAAACTTAATTAATGCTTATTAGTCATATTTTAAAATATTTAAAGAAAATGTCACTTTTTGTTCACTATTCATTTTTTAGTAATATTCAGGTTAAAACTTCATTAGTAATACCTATTTTTTACGGATTAGTTCATGCCTATCACTAGATCCCAAAAATAGAAGCATTTGCCAAAGCATAAAATACCTCTTTCTCCTGCGCTTTTGACCATTTCGGATTGGGAGATTTCAACAAGTAGGAGCAAAACGTACGAATTTTCCAAAACTAAGACCGAAGTTTAGCGTAAGACTCAACTACACCTGCATTGACCACAATACCCTTACTTTTAGAAAATAACAGACATTAAATAGACAATAAATAGACAATAAGTAGACAATAAACAAACAATGAAGAAAATTGATAAATGTCTTGCAGGGATGTTCTCCAAATCAATTCACGATGCTTTGCTTTCCAGATACTTCGCCGCCCAAAGTCTCTGTTTCTTCCTTCGCCGTCCAAATCGATCACTTCATCCATGTCTACGCCTTCTTCCTTTTTGGAATTCATCAGATTTGTAGTTGAATTGCTAGAGGAAGCTCATCAGATTTCTAGGTGGTCTTGCCGGAGAATATGGCATCGTCGCCATTCGCACCGGAGGACACGACGGCGGAGGCGGTCTCACCGACGGACACGACGGCGGAGGAAGTAGCGCCGTGGGATGTAGAGGCGTAGCAGTGTCACTGGCCTTCGCACAAGGAGAACGAAGGAGAGGGTTGCGGTGATGTTAACGGGAAGGGTAAAAATGGAAGACAAAAATAAAGTTTCCTAAAACGGTGCTAAATAGATCCTACGCATGGGAAAAACATAGCTTAATCCTACTTTTGTAAAGTTCCTTTGATTTGATCCTATAGAGAGCAATTTTCTCTTTCGGATTTTGCAGTTGTTGGTGAGATATATGGTTTGTCTTCGTGAGTGTGTTTTCACTCCGGCCATCAAATGGAAATGAAGTGTTTATGGTAAGAAATGGAAATGCAATGATATATTAGGAGTCCAAAATGTTAAAAGTGACATTTTTGGACTCCTAATTTTGGTGGGTTAAAGAGGGTAGTAAAAATGGGTAAAGGAAGAGATGGGGTTAAATTTAGAGAGTGTTTTGACACCAAAAAAATGAAAAAGAAATTAAAATGGGGGTGGGGGCGGATGAGATTTGTGCTAGGGGTGGGATCGGTCAGGTCCGGGTCTGAATTTTGCTAAACTCGGAAATTACCCGGAAGGTCTCGGGTTATTAATATTAGGGACCCGAATAGAGCTCATTATATTTGGTTCGAGTCGGATTTTTGGTAGCCCGGGTTCGGGTTGGGTCGGTTAAAGCCTGAATATGAAATCATCTCATTGTCCTTAAATATTTTAATACATATTTTTAAATAAAAATAATCAAATACACAAATCGCAAACAATAACACAAATATTAGTCTCCAAAATAAATAACAATTTAATATTAAGAAGATAATTATCTTAATATTTTGTTTAAGATGCCGCATATAAATAAATAATATAGGTTTTCTAAAAATAATACGAAATAAAACTTATGGATAAAAATGTGACTAAATTTACTATAAATATATTTTCATGGTCATTACAGTAAACAAATTGAACATATTTATAGTGACTAAAAGTTACTGGGTCCTATTTTCATTCCTATGAGTTATTTATAAATTATATTCGTATATAATATAATTTATATTAAAGTTAATTGTTTCGGAGATTTATCATTCCAGGTCGGGTTATAGAATTTAGGGCCCGTTTTTGAGCCCGGGTTTGATCCGTTTTTTTATTTGGGCCGGTTAAATAGAAAAAACCTCGACCAGGGACATCATTCGGGCCGGACCAGGGCCGGTTTTCGGGTTTCTGTTCGGTTTTTCTCACCCCTAATTTGTGCACATAGGGAAATGGCCAAGTGGCCAAGTGTGTTAAGCGTTCTTCATTCGTATGGATGAGTCATGATGACATCATGCAGATGTCATATGACACCAATATGTAATATATAAAATGAAAAAATTTGAGAATTTAACTATTGAAGTTTTCTTGAGGCAAAAAAACACAAAATACAAATTTTTTATTCATGGAGCCTTCATAGGTAACTGAATATTTCATAATCGAACTTTACTTGAATAAGTTCATTTCTTGTTAACCGAAAAACATTAAAAAAATTAATGAAATTTATTTATTTTGATATCAAAATGTGTATTTTTTATTTAATACTTATTCAGGGAGAAAATTAAAAGAAAAACATTACTTATAATAATTTAATTAATGTTTTACTAAATTAGTATGTAAAATTATGCAGAGTGTATTTTCTAACGGTGTTGGAATGTAGAGAAATAGGAGTCAAAATACTGTGTTCACGTGAACGGAGTCCTTTTTGACATTTTTGCCTTCACACCGCTCCAAATGGTCTTATGATTGTAAGGATGTTTTTACTTGGACTGTAATTTGCTGGTCTGGTCTGGTCTGAACTGGTCTAGTCTGGTCGGGATTCTTTGTATTTTTATAACTATCCAAGTCTGGTCTAGTCTGAACTGGTTTGGTCTGATCTGGTCTGGTCTGAGAGGAATTACGGTCCAAGTAAAAACTTCATAAAAGGGTAAAATTGCTCAAATATGATGAATGATGTGTGGCAATTTTGTAATTAAGTGAAACTTTTCTACCAATGCATCAAGAAAATGTAAATGTTGCTCATTTTTTACATTAATATGTGTTCTTAATAAGGTGTTGTTATGTTCGTATTATTCTTATTGCTTATTATTATTTTTATTTTATTCAGGTCAGAACAGAAATATTCAGATCAGATCAAATTAGAAAGATTCAGATCGGATCAGATCATATCATAAAGATTCATATAAAAACATTCATATTAGACCAGAAACATTCAGATCAGATCGAAAAAGACCACACATGATTATAATTATTATTGTTATTATGATTTATTTTATTATTAATGATGTTGTTTTTTGTTTTTATTTGTTGTTATTTGTTGTTGTGTTGTTATTTGTATATTATTATATGTTATTATTGTTGCACTATTTTATTATTATATTTTATTATTGTAGTTGATTATAATATTGTAATTATAATTATAACCATAACCGTATTTATTATTATTATAACTATGATTATAACTCTATTTATAATTATAATTACCTTTATAATACTAATTGCAATTATACTTACAATTATAATTATAGCTATAATTATAAAAATTATAATTTAATTATAATATACACTCCATCAGATAAAAAATCTTCAGATCTATCCAAATAAAAAAGATTCAGATCAAATTAAAAGGATTCAGACAAGATGAGAAAAATTCAGATCAAATAAAATTAAAAAAATACTCAGTATACTCAGAAAAACTCAAAACATTGGGATAAAGGGAACGGAACTTCTTAATGTGCAAGTTTTGCTAAAGTTACTACGGAGTAAAATTTTAGACATGGTAGATTCGTAGTACTCCGTATTAAACTTTCCAATTTGTCTTTAGGGACTAGGGTTGAGCACGGATTTGGGAATTCCCGTTCCGTACCGAAGAATCGTCCCGAATCGTTCAAGAACCGATAGAATCGGAAAAATGTAATACCGTACCGAGCTTTTTTAATAATATGGTACGGTACCGGTTCTTAGTGAAAACCGTACCGGAACCATCCCGGAACCGAACCGAACCGGACCGTCTCATAGCGTCCCGAATTGTCCCGAAAACTAGTGTTATAATATAATAATGTATTATGTATAATATAATAATATGTATAATATATTATATACCGAGTATAATTGTCCGTATATTACTCTTACATCTTCTTTGGGCCCAAGATGCTGAAGTTGTTGAGGCCCTGATGCCAAGGCTTAATACTGATTGTTGACAGAAATCGCCCCGAGGTCCTGATGGCTGATGCCATTGCCTAGAATTCTGGCAGATTTAGTCTAGCTCAAATATGGATTATTAAATTGATTATTTTTGTCATGTGATGTGATACTTTTTGGTTTTTCAGTTTGACGATCATTTTTGCATTTTAGTTTGAATTGGATGTTACTCCCTCCGTCCCTTAAAGATTTGCCATGTTTGACCAGCACGTAGAATAATAAAGTAAAATATGTGTGGTAGAAATTTGTGCAGAGGAGAGAGAAATAACAGGAGCCACAAATTGATTGATTAAAAGGGAAAGTGGCAAAGTTTTTGGGACAACCAAAAAAGGAAAGTTGGCAAAGTTATAAGGGACAGAGGGAGTACTTTTCTTTAATATAGTTTGACTATTAGTTTCATATTTCAATTTGATCACACAATATCAGTTTAATATAATCTTGCAAGTTCTTCCCTTCAATTTTTGTAGAGTTATTTATAAATGTTAAAATCTAAAGTTTTTTATATTTCATGGGGGTTATTTAGTTATTTAAGAACCGTACCGAACCGTACCGTACCGGACCGTACCGAAAATTGGTACGGAACGAGACAGGTTCTACATATACGCGGGACAGTACCGGTTCTTGATTTTTAAAAGAACCATACTTTGGGACGGGACAGATTTTTCGAAATAACCGTCCCGTACCGTCCCATGCTCACCCCTATTAGGGACGCTGATAAATTATTAGTTTTACGGAGTATAATTGTATAAAACATAAAAGGGGCACTGCACAATTGCATAGACTAATTACTCCCTCCGTCCCAAATTGTTTTGCAAAGTCAACATTTTGTGGTTAACCTATAATAAAAGTCAATTCTCCCTATCGATAATTAATCCAATTTTTAATAATTAAAATTTACATATTTAGAAACTACATTAAAATATCTTCAAAGTTGTAAACTCCAAATTAGAATATAATTAAAATTTGACATTCTAATTAAGCGAATAAAATGCAACTGTTTGACCAAGAAAAGTCAAATTTGCAAATCAATTTGGGACGGAGGTAGTATAACACACGGTAACACAGTTCGTGAGCACAATACTCAAGTGAATCAAGTCCAATATTTATTTTTATCTTTTTAATTTTTTGAACAAGATTTTGAGAAATAATAAAATGCCAATGTATTAACAGAAGAGTACTATTATTCGCTTATTTATGAGTAAGTGTGATGTACAAGAATGTGTCAATTATCGACACATTAAACTTATGAATCACATCAAGAATCTTTGAGAGCGAATGATTAAACAAAGGCTCCGAAGAAGTGTGAAGAAGTGTGAGTTCGTTCACCTTCTTAGGCAACTTGTGGAGAATATAGAGACACTAATGAGGTTTCGTTTTCATTGATTTAAAAAGGCACATGATAGGATATCTCGAGAAATCATGTGGTGGGCCTTAACTAGAAAAGGCATATCACATAAGTATATCACCATCGTCATTGATATATATTTGAACATTGTACTACAAGTGTTTGTGCTAGTGTAGGGAGGATTACAGAATTCTTCATTACTACCATAATGCACCAAGGATCAGCTTTGAACCCTTTCTTATTTGTCATAGTCATGAATGAACTTATGAAATCAATTCAAGAAGATATATTGTAGTGCATGGTGTTAAGCGACGATATTGTATTGATTGATGAGAAACAATCAGCTATTTAAGAAAATTTTGAAGTATGTTGACAAACTTTGAAGAACAAAAGTTTCATGTGAGTCAAAAAAAGATTAAGTATATGGAGTTCCACTTAATTTGGTGAAAGTAGAATTAGAAGCAATGATGATAGTGGGATTACCTTATATGATAATGAGATATCGGTCAGTGATATATTTTGTTACATGGACTTCATATTCAAAAGGAAAGGGAACTAGACAGATATGTATCACATAGAGTAAGAACATGATAGATGAAATGGAAGAGTGTGTCGAGATTTCAATGTGATTGTGGCATACTGACTATTCAAGAGGGTAAGTTTTATTAGACAACATTTATATTTGCATTATTGTATGCCTTAGAGTGTTGGACGGTGAACTAATGTCGCATTCAAAATGTGATTGTGACAGAAATGTGCATATTGTGTAATATGTATGGACATACTAAAGACTTTTTTAGAAATGAGATAATCAGACATAAGATGAGAGTAGTTAACAACGGGTTATTGATTAAAGTGGGTACAGAAAAAAGGGGGTTTACAATTCTAATGTGGAAAAGATTCATATACATGTTTTATAGAAATGTGATAAAAGTGGGTGATAAAGTAGTCTGAAGCCACAAAATTAAGGGTATCATTTCAAAAAAAATTGCCTAAACATCAGCACATGTTAAAGATAAGATGCAAGGCTCTAGATAACAAAGGTTGGCCAATGTGGGTAGAAGACTCAAACAAATGTGGGTTAGAGGGGTCAATTGTGATATACTTTTTTTTAACTCGAAAGGCAAACCACCAAAATCAGTGGGGCAAATACCGGGGAACATTTGTCAAGTTTTATTAAAATAGAAAGAAATGAACAGAAGGAGGGGAGGACCAGACCAAAACCTCTCCAGAGAAGGCATACCTTCTCGAAATACAACGGATAAAGTAAAATAAAACGAATATAAATTGGGGGGGGCTAGGACTGACCCAATTTATGAAATACAACGAAAAGGCCGAATAACAAAAAATAGCCCAGCAAAAATCCGGACCAAAAGAATACGTCAACAATATCTAAAAGAGGGAAGCCTGAAGTAGTCCATCCAGTAAGCTCTCTTAACATGGATTGGAAGATGATTTGGGCTGTTATAAACTTGAAATATATCCCCATGGGCCTCAGCCAAATAATAAGCAGCCCAATTCCCTTCTCTGAGCGAATGTCCAAACTTAACCTGTTTCCTAAATGCTTCTTGCGTAATTTCCAGAAAAGAATCGCTCCACCTGTTCGTTCTCTTACCTTCAATATACTTCAGAGCTAGCATAGAGTCAGTTTCAACATTGAAATCCCCATAACCCTGATCGAGCACCCAACCAGTCATAGTGATAATAGCCCTCGGTTCCGCCTGCATACCCGATGTAGCACGAAAAGGGAAGGATATGGCAACCATCAGCTCGCCCGCTCCATTTCTCAGAATGGCACCACCAGCAATCTTCCCAGATAAGAAACTCGCATCTACATTAAGCTTGCTTCGATTTTTGTAGGGTTTCCAGCATTTAATAATCTTTATCGAAGCATATTTTACTCTGTAATCTTTCGGAATTAAGTTTTCTTTGAAAAGAATTTCCCTAACAGCTCTGAAACTCATGGTAGATAAACTTAGAATCCAATGGTGAGTGTATAGTTTGATCTGAAAAATAATTTTATCAGCTGATGGTGTAGAAGCCTCAGATCCCCAAATCAAACTGGTATAAGATTTCCAAATATGCCAACAGATGATACCAAAAATATTCTGTCTAAAAGTCTCTAGAACAATTTTGCCTCCTCCACCACTCCAACCCAATCCCAGGGAGGGAACCAAGTCCCAGATCCCTAGGAAAGTGAATGCCCAAGACTCCATTGAAATATTTCCAAACTTTTAAAGTTTGAGGGCATAGATATACTTCATCATGGGTGGGATAAGAATATAACTTTGAAGAGAGCAAAATAGAGGAACAATACTTGTGTAGAGATTGATCTTTTTTCATTTTTTCATCATTTTATCTTTTTTTAGATTTCGTATTTTCTTTATCTTTTACTCCGTTCGTCCCATTTTAGTTAGCCAAACTCTGACCTATTACATATTTATATCCAAAAATATTGATAATATGAAAATGATATGAAAATGTTCTTTGTTAGAAATACTATCATAAAAATATAAAATTATTAGTTAAAACAATTTATCAAAACAATTTACTTGGACCGTAATTCCTCTCAGACCAGACCAGATCAGACCAAACCAGTTCAGACTAGACCAGACTTGGATAGTTATAAAAATACAAAGAATCCCGACCAGACTAGACCAGTTCAGACCAGACCAGACCAGCAAATTACAGTCCAAGTAAAAACATCCTTACAATCATAAGACCATTTGGAGCGGTGTGAAGGCAAAAATGTCAAAAAGGACTCCGTTCACGTGAACACATGATTTTGACTCCTATTTCTCTACATTCCAACACCGTTAGAAAATACACTCTGCATAATTTTACATACTAATTTAGTAAAACATTAATTAAATTATTATAAGTAATGTTTTTCTTTTAATTTTCTCCCTGAATAAGTATTAAATAAAAAATACACATTTTGATATCAAAATAAATAAATTTCATTAATTTTTTTAATGTTTTTCGGTTAACAAGAAATGAACTTATTCAAGTAAAGTTCGATTATGAAATATTCAGTTACCTATGAAGGCTCCATGAATAAAAAATTTGTATTTTGTGTTTTTTTGCCTCAAGAAAACTTCAATAGTTAAATCCTCAAATTTTTTCATTTTATATATTACATATTGGTGTCATATGACATCTGCATGATGTCATCATGACTCATCCATACGAATGAAGAACGCTTAACACACTTGGCCACTTGGCCATTTCCCTATGTGCACAAATTAGGGGTGAGAAAAACCGAACAGAAACCCGAAAACCGGCCCTCGTCCGGCCCGAATGATGTCCCTGGTCGAGGTTTTTTCTATTTAACCGGCCCAAATAAAAAAACGGATCAAACCCGGGCTCAGAAACGGGCCCTAAATTCTATAACCCGACCCGGAATGATAAATCTCCGAAACAATTAACTTTAATATAAATTATATTATATACGAATATAATTTATAAATAACTCATAGGAATGAAAATAGGACCCAGTAACTTTTAGTCACTATAAATATGTTCAATTTGTTTACTGTAATGACCATGGAAATATATTTATAGTAAATTTAGTCACATTTTTATCCATAAGTTTTATTTCGTATTATTTTTAGAAAACCTATATTATTTATTTATATGCGGCATCTTAAACAAAATATTAAGATAATTATCTTCTTAATATTAAATTGTTATTTATTTTGGAGACTAATATTTGTGTTATTATTTGCGATTTGTGTATTTGATTATTTTTATTTAAAAATATGAATTAAAATATTTAAGGACAATGAGATGATTTCATATTCAGGCTTTAACCGACCCAACCCGAACCCGGGCTACCAAAAATCCGACTCGAACCAAATATAATGAGCTCTATTCGGGTCCCTAATATTAATAACCCGAGACCTTCCGGGTAATTTTCGAGTTTAGCAAAATTCAGACCCGGACCTGACCGATCCCACCCCTAGCACAAATCTCATCCGCCCCCACCCCCATTTTAATTTCTTTTTCATTTTTTTGGTGTCAAAACACTCTCTAAATTTAACCCCATCTCTTCCTTTACCCATTTTTACTACCCTCTTTAACCCACCAAAATTAGGAGTCCAAAAATGTCACTTTTAACATTTTGGACTCCTAATATATCATTGCATTTCCATTTCTTACCATAAACACTTCATTTCCATTTGATGGCCGGAGTGAAAACACACTCACGAAGACAAACCATATATCTCACCAACAACTGCAAAATCCGAAAGAGAAAATTGCTCTCTATAGGATCAAATCAAAGGAACTTTACAAAAGTAGGATTAAGCTATGTTTTTCCCATGCGTAGGATCTATTTAGCACCGTTTTAGGAAACTTTATTTTTGTCTTCCATTTTTACCCTTCCCGTTAACATCACCGCAACCCTCTCCTTCGTTCTCCTTGTGCGAAGGCCAGTGACACTGCTACGCCTCTACATCCCACGGCGCTACTTCCTCCGCCGTCGTGTCCGTCGGTGAGACCGCCTCCGCCGTCGTGTCCTCCGGTGCGAATGGCGACGATGCCATATCCTCCGGCAAGACCACCTAGAAATCTGATGAGCTTCCTCTAGCAATTCAACTACAAATCTGATGAATTCCAAAAAGGAAGAAGGCGTAGACATGGATGAAGTGATCGATTTGGACGGCGAAGGAAGAAACAGAGACTTTGGGCGGCGAAGTATCTAGAAAGCAAAGCATCGTGAATTGATTTGGATAACATCCCTGCAAGACATTTATCAATTTTCTTCATTGTTTGTTTATTGTCTACTTATTGTCTATTTATTGTCTATTTAATGTCTGTTATTTTCTAAAAGTAAGGGTATTGTGGTCAATGCAGGTGTAGTTGAGTCTTACGCTAAACTTCGGTCTTAGTTTTGGAAAATTCGTACGTTTTGCTCCTACTTGTTGAAATTTCCCAATCCGAAATGGTCAAAAGCGCAGGAGAAAGAGGTATTTTATGCTTTGGCAAATGCTTCTATTTTTGGGATCTAGTGATAGGCATGAACTAATCCGTAAAAAATAGGTATTACTAATGAAGTTTTAACCTGAATATTACTAAAAAATGAATAGTGAACAAAAAGTGACATTTTCTTTAAATATTTTAAAATATGACTAATAAGCATTAATTAAGTTTACCGAATTACACTAAACTCAGTTTCCAGTGACACCTTATTTTCCAGTTACGCCCACCCATCGGAAAAATACTCCGACCGCCGCCATCTCATCAATGTCCCTCCCCACCCTCCCAATGGCACCCGCCGCCATCCATTGAGAGATGGGTTTATAAGTGGATGCAGATCTGTGCTATGTGTAGACGGGTGCTTCTTAAAGACATTTTTAGGTGGAATGTTGTTGTGTGCTGTTGGAAGAGATGAGAACAATCAAATGTACCCTGTTGCTTGGGCAGGGGTGGAGGCTGAAAATAATGATTCTTGGAGTTGGTTTTTAGGTGTTCTAAAAACTGATTTGCCTGGCTTTGGTAATGAGAACTCCACCATTTGTTCAGATAAGCA
The DNA here is from genome assembly GCA_945859875.1 of Cuscuta europaea. Lineage (NCBI taxonomy): Eukaryota > Viridiplantae > Streptophyta > Magnoliopsida > Solanales > Convolvulaceae > Cuscuta > Cuscuta europaea. The sequence continues at coordinate 9,518,902 of CAMAPE010000048.1, forward strand.
GAAGGAGTTGTGTAAGCTGTTACAGAGCATTTTCCTGCTGCAGAACATAGGAACGGTGCTAGGCATATTTATGCAAACTGGATGAAGAAACACAAGGGGGGGCAACTTAGATGTTTGTACTGGAAGGCTGTCAGAGTATATGCTAGAGCTGACTTTGATACTGCACTTGAAGAAATGAAAGTTGTTAGTACCAAAGCTGTTGAAGATTTTATTTCCCAGAATCCAACCACCTTCTCAAGGTCCTACATGAAAACACTAAGTAAAAGTGATGTCATTGTCAGTAATATGGCTGAGACTTTCAATGGATATATTATTGAAGCAAGATCGAAACCTCTTATTCAAATGCTTGAGGATATAAGATTAAGTTTTATGCAAAGGGTGCATGTGAATAGATCTTCTATGGTCTGTAGGCATGATGAAATCTGTCCAAGAGTAAGGAAATGCTTAGAGGCTGAAAAAGAATAAGCTAGGAAATGTGTTTGTTTTCCTGCTAGTGAGTTTGAGTTTCAAGTCATGCATCGTTTGGATATGTTCAGTGTCAATCTAAATGATAAGACATGTACATGTAGGAAGTGGGATCTAACTGGCATACCATGTGTCCATGTCATATCTTGTTGTAATTGGTTAAGGGTTCCTCCTGAAAACTTTGTGGACTGGTTTAAGAAGGTTAAATACCTCCAGAGCTATAGTATGTCAGTCAAACCAATTAATGGTGAGAGACATTGGGAAAAGATAGACTATGCTTTAAACCCTCCACCAATAAAGATAAGTGCAGGAAGACCTAAAAAATAGAAGAAAGGAAGCACACGAGAGATTTGAAAAGAAAGGTAGCTTAAGTAAACACGGACTGCGAATGACTTGTAGTACATGCAAAGGAAATGACCACAATAAAAGAAAGTGCCCTCAAAAGGGAAACATATCCCACACTGAATCCCAAAACACTCCTGTAAGTTTGTGGTTGTCATTTATTGTTATCAATATTCTAAAAGGCGCTAGGCGCTAGTCGGGCGGAAGCCCAGCGCCTAGGCGGCTAGGCGGGCGTCTAGGCGGGGACTAGTCGAAGATACATAAATTGTATTTTTATAAATACTTTGGCACAAATATGATAAGTAATACATAGTATAACGACATTATCGTGTTTGTGTGTGTGAAAAACATACACACACACATTAATATGCATGATTGATAGAATTATCACATGCAATAATATATGATAACTAATCACATAATTATATCATTTTATAAATATTAAATATATATGCATACATATATATAATTTTTATTCTTAATGTACAAGTATCTTTCTGCATATTATACCTTTCTCGGCCTTTTGGCTATGACCAAGTGTAGTATCTGTTCTTATCAGTTTAATAATTGATAAGTGGGCTATTAGTCCACACGATATTAACTCAATTTTTAAGGAGGAAAGTTCATGAAGGCAGCTTGCTATCCGGGCTTCTAAGAGTGGCCTGAGTGTTGCACTATTTCTCAGGCCTGGCTCACCCCTCCTAAAAATACGGGAAAAAAATCTTTCTTCATATTTGTTGTTAAAGTTACTTGTACATATATCTCTTACTTAAAAAAATTAAAAGTAAAAAAATTAGTCGGATGACTAAGCGCTCTGGGCGGGCAACTAAGCGCCCTAGGCAGATGACTCATTCACTTAGGTGCCAAACCAATTAGTCGGGGTGCCTAGACAAAAATCGGGGCGCTCGGCCACCGCCTAGCGCCTAGGCGAGGACTAATCGGACGCCTAGAACGATTTTTAGAACAGTGATTGTTATAAGTTATAATTGTATGGTCTTTATGTATTAGTTATAAGTCTAGTGAGTAGTTTATAAGCTGGTAGTTCTTATTTATAAGCTGGTAGATTATAAACTGTTTTACTGTGACCTTATTAATACTTTTTTGAGTATTTCCGTGTATGTATACTTGTTTATGTTTTGCATAAGTCTGTTTTAGTGTGACCTTATACTTAGTGAGTGTATAAGTTCAGTCACTATTAGTAGTTATTAGTACTTTTTTGAGTATTTCCTTGTATGTATACTTGTTTATGTTTACATCTTAGGCAAAAGCAAGAGGAAGACCAAGGAAGGATGGTGGACCGCAAAAAAAAAAACTCAAGCTCCGTGTGTTGATCCTACCCAACCTAAAAGACCAAGAGGAAGGCCACTAAAGAGTGCTTCTTCTAGTGCTTCAAGACAAACAATACCCAACAGATGGGGAGTTTACTATGGTGATGATGCAAGAGTTAACCTAAACGTAAGTGGCACACACTTTTAAAGTATTACAACAACTCTATGAAATTAACTAATGCAATGCTCATACTAATTATTTCAGCCAGGACAAGGGGGTGGTAATGTGATGTCCCAAACATCTTCTGCTCCAACAACTTCTCAGCCATCTCAGACATGATGTTGCAGGGTTTGATGCATCTGAACTATCTAGCTACAATTGTGATTTTGATGTCATAAGTTGGGATTTTTGCTGTATGAAGGCTGCTATGTAGTTATGGTCTTTTTTTTGTCTAAAGTTAAGGTCCTCTTTGTAAGCTTAATGGAACTTGTACAGGTTGTGTTATGTGCAGCTATGTAAAGCTCATTTTTGGATCATGCTAAAGGCCATGTTTCGCTCTTTGTTTTGCTATGTAAAAACCTTCACAATTATGTGATTCAAATTTGTGGGATATTTCACTTATCTTCTTTGTTATGGTAGCAACATATTTACAGTCACAGTTATGTATTTCTGTTTTGCTAGTCACTGGTGTTTACCCTTGGGTTAATTTATAGGAGCATACTGAAGCTAATACACAGCAGCTCATTCATTTTAATACATAGCAGCTCTTGGAGGCTGGTTTTGCTTATATGGCAAAAACTATAGCAACATTTAGGCTCCAGTTCATAAAATAGCAGCTCTGGGAGGCTGGTTTTGGTTATATGGAAAAAACTGTAGCAGCATTTAGGCTCCAGTTCATAAAATAGCATCTCTGGAATGGTGGTTTTTCTTATATGGCCAAAACAATAGCAGCATTTAGGCTCCACTTCATAAAATAGCAGCTCTGGGAGGCTGATTTTGGGTTCAAAAAAACAGCAGCAGGTGTTCACCTATTTTTATTTTCCAAATTTGAGATGACGGTTCATACTCTATAGGTAGTAGGAGACTAGGAGTAGTTTATAACTTTATATCATAGGTCCGGATAGTGTATCTCCAAGCTATTCCCAATTTCCCATCACAAACAATTAAAAGAAAACAAAGAGCTAATAATTATAGTGGCACCTGCAGACTCATGTTAAATAATTAGCAGCAAGGTCATGCTCAATTGGAGCAACAAACTTGTTTCATGTTACTACAAATACCAACAAGATCACAAAGTTAAGCTTCTCCCAAAAACACATTGCACTACAAATACATTTCTTATTACTAATATGGCTTCGTTTGATTGTACATTTCATAAGAATGACAGCTAATGGAATCACACACATAGGCCTGTCAATGGGGCGGGTCCGGGTCGGAACGTAGTGTTCCAGATCCGGACCCGCTAAGTTAATAATGACCCGGACCCGACCCGTTTACCCGGCGGGTCTGAAAATTTGGACCCGGACCCAGACCCAACGGGTCTCGGAATCGGGTCGGGTAGACCCGCCCACCAAGTATGATACTCACACCATTATAAACTTTGTGAAAATAGCAAGACATGTATGTGAAATTTACAACAAAGTGTACAAATTTAAAAACAAAATATATTTTCACTTTTCAAAAAAAAATCAATGTCTCTCATAGAAAATTAGTACTTTTATCTAATAAAGTATCGGTTCTTGTACAGGCATATACCTCCACACTTTGTGCCGCTTTCTCTCGCATAAAAAACTCGTAGAATAAACTAGAAATTAAGTCATAAAAAGGTATCTTGGACTACTAAGAGTATAAAATCATATGTAGTATTATATATGATAATGATATAAAAAATTAATAATAATAGTAATAAATATTAGTTGTAGGGTATCTTACTATCTTGATCAGTATCACTTATAAACTCCGTAGTATTTATGTATTAATGTGTATATTTTTATTGAATAATCACAAATTCACAACTAATAACTTTATGTATTATTATGTATATATGTATATTAGTTTCTATTTTATTTAAGGTGTTATAACTAATCACTTTATATATGTTTCAGTGTGTCTGGGTCCTTAGCGGGTCTGGGTCCTTAACGGGTCGGAATCACATGTACCATACCTGACACACATTCTAGCCACTACACATTCTAATCTTACCTTACATTTTTTCTCACAACAATTAAGGCAATTGATACACTTACACAAACTAAAACAAATCCAACTATTACAAGTTTCACTATTACTCTTTCAAACTCTGCTTTTGATACATGAGTGTTTTTCATGTTCTCCAACTCTGCTTCTACCATAAACAATTTCTTCCTAATATCTTTCTTATTCACTTTTAGTTTTTTCACTTTCATGTGAAGTATTTCTTTCTCTTCTTGCCTTGTCGGGAACATATAACTCGAGCACTCATCAAGTAATCTCCCTGTTCCCATATCATCTACCAAATGTGACAGCCCTCTTTCACTTTCAGATTGTAATTGCTTGCATTGCTCAATAAGTTGATCATTTTTCCTCTTCAACCAATTAATTACTTCTATCGCCCATACAATATAAAAGCCAACATCAAAACAATGAAAATGCTTTTCCAAATCTTAATTCCCAAAAAATAAAGCACTCTTGACTCATACCTTCCACTGAGAGCATCTGTGAAATCGTCGACTATGGTTCTTTCCTTCCTTTGATGTAATTTCAAGATTAGCAGGAATATTGTGATAGCAATACTTTACATTCTCACTTGAAATCCCTAATGCTTCTCTTCCTAGCGACGAGCTTCCACTGAGAGAGATGCTTCTTCATCCCGAGTAATGGTCGTTCATCATCTTCTTCTTCACGCTCTCTGCTTCTTTCATGGCATGGCCCTGAAACTAGGGCTTTTTTCTACGATGTGAGAGACGAATACAGGGAAGGAGATGAATCGGGATATAAGTATAAGCCAACGTGGAGGTGTATATGCCAGCTAGATATTGCATAAAGTCATTTTAAATTCAAAATAGATACTTTTAATTAGGCTAGGGTATTCTTTTCTCATATTAGTTAAAGGAGGGGGTATTTAACTAACACAAACAAGTTGAGGTTAGGGATATCACACATGCCCAAAGGTTAGGGTATTTTAATTATTTTCTCCTTAAAAAAATGCAACCCCAACCAAATACTCAAGCTCGAAACAAGCACATGACGACGCATCGTAGAGCTGCGTATTTCCATTTTGCAAAAACCTAAAAGTGACTTCTCCAACTTAAGAAGAAAATCAAAAACATGTGTCTGTTTTTCAATTTTGTAGAATAAACAGGTTACATGTTTTCCAATTTTTCTTTCTCTACTTTTCCAGTTTTCTGGAAAAACAGAAAATATTAATATTAGTAAACATGTCCACATTTTTTGGATGATGTTTCTCATTTAATATTTCTATATACTTTCCACGTTTCGTGCAACATAGGCTAATAGTACGAGTATGATGACATGTTTAGTCATAACAATGATTTACTAGCTAGCGGATATGGCGCTGTTAATGATTATCTCAAACTAAAAAGGATAATGCACCTTATTTGGGATGAGCCTAGAATCGACAACACAGTTTATTGGGATGATCAAATTGAACTATGATCATTTGATAATCCAGGTCTATCGCAATCAGGAATAGGTCAACGTGGATCACAAATACAATTAAGCTGATCATTGGGTCTCGCTTTTGGAGTTGGGATGAATTGTTTTTGAAGTTTGGTCGCTGCATTTACTCAAAGCAGAGGAAACAATGGCTCATTGTCGGCGACGCCACTTGACTGAGTTAAACCTGGCGGTGTCAACGGGGTTGGTAATCCGCAAGTGCTTTGGTATTAATGTTACAATGACTTATTTAAGTTGTTAAATACGTACTACATTGTCTTAAAATTAAATAGCTTCTAATATTGAATTGACACGTTCAATAAAGTCAAGGTGGATGAGTTGAATGACATCTTAATTTGTTTTAATATAGAATAAATATCATACTACCTCCGTCCCTTAAAACATTGCCAAAGTTGACCGGCACGAAGAATAATAAAGTAAAAACTGTGTGGTTGAGATTTGTGCAGAGGAGAGAGAAATAACAGAAACCACAAAATAATTGATTAAAAGGGAAAGTGACAAAGTTTTTTGAGACGTTCCAAAAAGGAAAGATGACAAAGTTTTAAAGGACGGAGAGAGTAATAGGTTAGGAAGCTTTGAAAAAAAATACACAAATTATTCTAATAGAAACCTAAAATGGTAGAAAATGAAGGAGAAATTTCCGAGACACCCAAAAAAGAAAATGAGGAGGAAATTATGAGAAGAGGGAGCAACACTTTTACATGACTAGTTTGTGTTGGGATTAATTAATTAATCTTAATTAGTTTACTTTCTAGGGAACATAAATTATCTTTCCCTACTTTTATTGGAGAGATGAAAGGTCTTCTTGGAAAGGTAAATTGTATTTCCTAGGGATTATTTTACTCCTCTTGTAATGCCTATATAAGGCCACCAATTGTAATGTTTTATCAAGTGGAATATAATACATTCTCCTCCATTCCTTTGAATTGTAAGTTAGCCAAACACTTAGAATATTTTCGGATATTTGGGGCCTTCAAATTGGTATCAGAGCCACTGTTGAAGAAGAAGATGGCAGCCACCATGTTCGGCCAACTACCTCAATTGAAGAAAGCAAACTTCGACCGATGGAATGCTCAAATGAGAGCACTGTTGAAGTCACAAGGAGTATGGGATGTTGTCGATAATGGCTACACAACACCGGAGGAAGGAACCGTCTTGACGGTTGCCCAACAAGTGGAACTCGAAGGAGCACAAAAGAAGGACCAAACGGCATTGTTTTGGTTGCTTCAAGCAGTGGATGACACCATCCACGAGAAGATAGCCGATGCCGAAACTTCAAAAGAAGCTTGGGACATCATCGAAAAAGTATTCAAAGGAGGGGAAAGAGTAAAGCAAGTGAGGTTGCAAATTCTACGAGGAGAGTTGGAGACTATGCGGATGAAAGAGAACGAGAAGGTCACCGAGTACATTAATCGGGTGATGACCATAGCAAACCATATGAAGAGAAATGGTGAAACCGTAAGTGAGAGTCGGATAGTAGAAAAAATTCTACGAACACTTACGGACAAATTCGAGAACGTGGTATGCGCAATCGAAGAAGCTAGAAATATTGAGACGCTTACCATTGACGACCTGTCGGGGTCGTTGGAGGCACATGAACAAAGAAAGATGAAGCGGCTAGAATCGCTTGAAGAGGCATTACGAACTATGGTGGTAGAGGAGAAGGCAATGTATGCCCATCAACCGAGAGGCCGAGGCCGAGGTCACTTCCGTGGTCGGGGCCAAGGAAGAGGAGACTACAACCGAGAGGAGAATACCCACCAGAACCGGGAGGACCAACATCGCCCGACCTGGAGAGGTCGAGGAAGAGGAGCTGCCCGAGGCGGTCGGGGAGGCAGACCCGATGGGGAATGCTACAATTGCGGGAAACGGGGACATTTCGCAAGAGACTGTTGGTCGAAACCAAAACCGGAGGAGAATCTAAATGTTGCTGAGCATGAGGATGATGATGGAGATGAGGAAGGAGTGCTCTTACTAGCACACAAAGAAGGAAGCTTAACAGACGACGCTACGTGGTACTTGGATACCGGGGCGAGCAACCACATGAGTGGTTATAAACATTTATTCACTGAGTTGAAGGAGGCTGAGGGAGGAAATGTATCTTTTGGAGATACATCAAAAGTAGTTATCAAAGGCCGAGGAAAGGTTAAATTTCTGCAAAAGAATGGACAAGAGGGGACGATTGAAAACGTACTCTATGTTCCGAGCATGAAGACAAATATCATAAGCATGGGACAGCTTATGGAGAAAGGGTATTCAGCCGACCTAAGTGGTCGATACCTACACTTGAAGAATAGACGAGGCCGGACCGTCGCCCGGGTAGAGATGGCCAAGAATAGAATGTACAAGTTGGACTTGAGAAGCGTAAACCATAAGTGCTTGAAAGTCGACCTGACGGACAAGTCACTATTATGGCACCTACGTTTCGGACATTTGAACTTTGGAGGATTAGCCGAGCTGAGCAAAAAGGGCTTGGTGCATGGACTACCCGAGATGGATTTTCCAAAGCAATTCTGTGAAAGCTGCGTACTTGGGAAACACACCCGGACGAGCTTTCAGAAGACTGCCAAGTACCGAGCCAAGGGAGCATTGGAGACAGTCCATACGGACATTTGTGGGCCGATCACGCCATCATCTTTCAGTGGGTGAAGGTACTTTATCACCTTTATTGATGACTACACCAGGAAGACTTGGGTATATTTTCTAAAAGAAAAATCGGAGGCCTTTAAAACATTCAAAAATTTCAAAGCCGAGGTGGAGAAGACAATCGGGCTGAAGGTGAAAGCGTTGAGGTCAGACCGGTGGGGAGAATACATTTCAGACTCTTTTACAAAGTTTTGTGAAGAGGAAGGAATTAGAAGATTCCTTACCGCCCCGTACTCGCCTCAACAGAACGAGGTGGCCGAGCGAAAAAACCGGAGCATTATGGACATGGTAAGATCCATGCTCAAGAGCAAAAATATGCCAAAGCAATTTTGGGCCGAGGCGGTACGATGTGCGGTGTATGTACAGAACAGGTGTCCGCACTCAAATCTTGAAAATCTAACACCTCAAGAAGCATGGAGTGGTCAAAAGCCGACCGTGTCACACTTGAGGGTGTTTGGGAGTATCTCTTACGCACATGTGCCCGATCAGAGACGGACAAAATTGGAAGACAAAAGCAAGAAGCTTGTCTTCATTGGCTATGATGAGAAGACAAAGGAATACAGACTATATGATCCCGAGGAGAAAAAGATCACAAAGAGCAGAGATGTAGAGATAAATGAAAAAGGAAGCTGGGATTGGAACACAGAGAAGGAGTACGTCCCGGACGGGACCTCAAATAACGAGGACGTCCCGGACGGGACCTCAAATGACGAAGAGACCCCGGGCGGGACCCCAATTCCAATCCCGCTCGGGATGACACTAGAACCAATCGGGGCGGGATCTATGACGACCCCGGGGGACGAGGAAGAAGAAGAAGGGACGAGCTAGCAAAGGTACAGAAACATACAGGACATATATGAAGCAGCTCCAGAGGTTCACATGGTATGTCTTCTAGCCGATGGGGAGGATATTACTTTTGTAGAAGCCAAGCACGATGAAAAATGGAGAGATGCCATGAACGAAAAAATAAAAGCGATTGAGAAGAATCAGACCTGGGAACTTACCAATCTCCCGAGAGGTCATAAGCCGATCAGAGTCAAATGGGTGTATAAGAAGAAATGCAATGCTGAAGATATGGTCGAGCGATACAAAGCTCGACTTGTTGCAAAAGGTTACAAGCAAAAGGCTCAGAATGAGAGACCGAAGAGAATTAAGATTAGGGGAGGAATTTGTTGGGATTAATTAATTAATCTTAATTAGTTTACTTCCTAGGGAACATAAATTATCTTTCCCTACTTTTATTGGAGAGATGAAAGGTCTTCTTGGAAAGGTAAATTGTATTTCCTAGGGATTATTTTACTCCTCTTGTAATGCCTATATAAGGCCACCAATTGTAATGTTTTATCAAGTGGAATATAATACATTCTCCTCCATTCCTTTGAATTGTAAGTTAGCCAAACACTTAGAATATTTTCGGATATTTGGGGCCTTCATTTTGCTCATACAATACGCATAAGGGGAACCCTGGATGGACCCGTTTTCCCGATCTCTAACGCCCATGGTGTCATCTCCATGAAGAACAATCATGGCCGGTTGTAGATGATTGGTTTCTTCTCGATCTGTTAGAAGATTATGGTTTAATTGGTAATGGCAGATTGCTTCTCATAAGTTGGACTAGCCTCGTCGGAGATTCTTTGGTAGGGTTATGATCCAACTTGATTGTTTTTCTCATGTTTTTGGGTTTGTTTTGTTCTATGGCGTTTCTTTCCGCGCACTGATGCTCTGGTATGTTTAGTCCCCTTGGTGTGGAAAGTTGCTCTGCCATCCCGACTAGTGTCAGGTCTGAGGTTTTTGTCTGTCTTCTTTAAATTGTGTAGAGAATGATAAAGACATAAAGATTGTTATTTCTTTAATAATACTTGTTTTTATTTTAGTTCAAATAGGTATGATTGTGATGTTTGGATATCTGGAGTACTTTTGAAAGAGTGTTTCGGTTTCGACCATTATAGGCTTAAAATTGCTCATTTGTGTTTAACGAGTTAAGGTTCTTTATATGAGGTGACTGATTTTTAATAACTAGAAAATCTAAATTTTTTAGTATTACTTGATACTACCTCCGTCCCTAAATGTTTGTCCTACTTTGACCTTTTGAGTCAAACTTATTAAACTTTGACCGCTAATTATTCAAAATTAATAATATTTTATCCATAAAAAATTAATTTATATGATTCTTTGTAATATGTATTATTCAAATGTCAATTTATTATAGATTTTATAGTTATATATATTAATATAATTACGGTCAAACGTCTACCTAGAAGATCACAAAAGTCAAAGTAGGACAAACAATTAGGGACGGAGGGAGTATCACTTTGGATAAATGGAAACTAATAATTTCACATTTTAGCCTATGTTTAAAAAACCGACTCGACCCGACCGGGCTGACCCGGAACCTGATGACCCGGATCAAAACCCATTTCGGTTAATTAAAAACTCGGAAATGGTCGCAAACCGGAAAAACCCGGCCGACCCGAGAAACCCCGGTCCAAACCTGGACCCGAAAAACCTGAAAACCCCGATAAACCCGGGAAAACCCCGATTTTGATTGTTTTTCCATTTTTAAAAATTTTTAAAGCATTTTTAACCAATAAAATTGCAATTTCAATACTCTAAAAAATATGCAATATGCTTAAATACTACTTATTTTTTTAATAATAAAAATCATGTCAAATCATATAAGAAATGTACAATAAAAATAACAAACATGGAGTATCATTATATATCTTAATAAGATCAAAATGGTGTTTTGGAATATTATGTTTAGTAAGTACGTATTATTATTTGTTGACTAGTTTTTTAACCCGTGCGTTGCACGGGATACAAAATTATCTACTTTAACCGCGTCCAAATAAAGCTTAGATTATTTTAAATTATATAGTTGTTGCAATAAATATGTATTTGTAAAAACTATATAATCATAGTGTGAAAATAACTTCTTATATAAAATTTGGGGTATTGTTTACAAACCTGTATTGTTTATAGCTTATTGGTATTGATAAAAATGTGTAATTTTGAAAAAAGAAAAAAGAAAAACATAATTGTTGAAAAGATGAAGTTTGACTCTTTTGTTGATAAAAGTCAAAGAATAGAATAGATTTGTGAATCTGATGATAATTTGAGATAAAATAAGCTAATAATCCTAGATTTATATGATAGTATTCAAATATCCTTGAAAAATCTACCTATTTTATCAGCATGTTAATAAAATGGTATGCTTATAAACTTCTTTCATCCGGTGAAACTCTTTCTGAGGTAAATTAGATTTTTACCCCTACTACTAAAATACTCTCTCCGTATTTAAGTTCCTTGTTTGACTTCACACATATTAAAGAAATAAGTTTACTGAGGAGTAAATTTACTGTAGAGTACATTGTTTGACACTATTTTGCACTATTTTAGTGTAGATTTGTTTGTCAAATAAGAAAATGTGAACTTCTTTGGGACATCCAAAAAAAGGAAACTGAGAATTTAAAAACGGGACGGATGGAGTATTGCACAAGTGTCTGGCGTTGTCATTTTATTTTTTATGCCAGGTTTTTTAGGCTGTCACTTGACAGGTTTATTGTTCTTCATTACATTTGAAAAATGTGAAGAAATGGGAATTAATTAACCTAGTATTGCAGTTGCAACTTCTTTCGTCGTTTATACGGAGTAATATTTCTTATAGAATAATTTTTACAGAGTTAATGTACTGTCGCAGCTGAATTCATATTAAAGCTATAGACCATACATATACATGTTGCAGCAAGAGAATAATACATATACCCTCTCCACTCATTTTGACAAACTAAAGTAACACCAAGAAGAATACAATGACAACCGCACGGGTAGCTCAGTTGGTCGAGTGGTGGGAAAAATTGGACGTAGACCAAGGTTCGAATCCCGCAGCGGCCAAAAGGAGGTTTTCAGAACCTGAAATAAGGCTGGCCCTCTGGTGCGCACGGGTAAAGGCCGACTGCCGCTTTGCCAACTGAGTCACCGTGATTTACTCCCACACCATCCTGTCGGGTCGGGGTGGGGGGGCCCTTGGGGTTGGGGATTCAACCTTTGGACGAAGAAGATTACTGATGGATAGTGTACCCGGGGGGTAGCTTATCCGAGGGGTTATTGCGGAGAATAACTAGAGAGAAGTCAGAGCAAATAAGTAAGAGAGAGAGTGTATATTCGATATGTATTTAGCTTGGTTTACAATGGGGGAAAGGGGTGCTATTTATAGTAGTAATAAATGCCAGATAAGGACACGTGTCAGTTTTCTGGTGGTCGAGGGGTCACCTCAACCGGGGTGGCACTGACACTCGCATGTGGCCGCATTAAATGCGGTGGTTGGAGGTGACGTTTGTACTTGGTACGGTGATCCAGACGCATGTGAAGAGGATATTCTGTCGGGGTGGATGCCTTCGGCTGAAGGGTGCTGGGCCGAAGGCTCTTCTAATCGAAGGCTCCTACCTGTCGAGGGCTGTAGGTGCCGAAGGCTTGGTTTTCAAGCCTTGTTCTTCTGTGATGCCTCTTCTAACCGAGGGCTCCTACCTGCCGAGGGCTGCAGGTGCCGAAGGCTTGGTTTTCAAGCCTTGTTCTCCTATGATGTTTCTGAGCTCGATTCCGTCACTGGTAGCCTTCGACCATGGGGCCGAAGGCACCCCTTTGCGTATTGTGGGCTGCTTAGAGCTCCATTTTTCTGGGCTTGGCCCGTTTGGGCCTGTTGGGCCTGATTGTAGTAGAGGAAGTATGTGGGCCGGGGGTCCCTGGGCCATATACTCCATCAGGAGTCCCCCACTCCTTTTGCCGAAAGGTACTTGAGGGAAAAGGAGTAGCTGTGGTGATTTCCCCGAAGGCTTCCCTGTTCTGTTGGGTGCCTCATTTTCTCAATTCCCCCATATGTCGAGGGCTGAGAGCTTCCTGAAGGGAGTGTAAGTGTGTTGCTCGTATGTGTTTCTTTGTTGTAGTTTGTAAAGTAATGAGAGATCTGCATTTGTGTGCTTTGCTGAGGGCATTTGTTGACTGAAGGCTTTGTGTGGCCGAAGGCATCATGTGACCGAAGGCATCATGTGGCCGAAGGCATCATGTGGCCGAAGGCATCATGTGGCCGAAGGCATCATGTGGCCGAAGGCATTGTGTGGTCATGTGGCCGAAGGCATTGTGTGGCCGGAGGCATTCTGTAAGCCGAAAGCATCATGTCGAGGGGAGTAGATTGCCGTTGTGATCTTGCCTCAGCTTGCTGTAGCTGAGAAATAGAAAATTTTTAACATTTGCGTGTTTTGCCGAGGGGAGTCCCCCAGTCCCCCACTCCTTTTGCCAAGAGTTTCTCGAGGGAAACAGGAGTAGAGTGATGCATGCCTTCAGCAGGAGCCGCCGGGGGGGTGACGCCTTTTGTTCCACAATGGGGAGATGCCTCGTTAAAAACCTCATTAGGAAAAAACCCTGTGGGGAAAAAATCCTAATGAGGGAAAAAGAGTACACCGGATGCCCCCAGAATGAAGCAAAAGGAATGCACCCTTCGGCCTAGATTTTTGAGCGATGGTTGTGTCCGTCTGCTGAGGGGATATCGAAGACCAACCTTAGATCCTGCATGAAAAAGCTGAGGAGCTTGTAAGGACCCCCCGTTATCAAATAAAGGTGACGGAGGGGTGCAAGGCCAGGTGGGCTTGTGTGAGAGCCCCTGACATCAAATACAGATGCCGGAGGGATGGAGACCGAGGGGCCTGTGTGATTGCCCCCGATATCAAATAAATATGCCAGAGGGGTGAAGGCCGAGGGCCTGTATGATAGCCCCTGGCATCAAATAAAGATGTCGAAGGGATGAAAGCTAGGCTGAGGGGCCTGTATGACAGCCCCTGGCATCAAATAAAGATGCCAGAGGGATGAAGGCCGAGGGACCTGTGTGATTGCCCCCGACATCAAATAAAGATGTCGGAGGGATGAAGGCCGATGGGCCTGTATGATAGCCTCCGGCATCAAATAAAGATGCCAGAGGGATGAAGGCCGAGGTACCTGTGTGATTGCCCCTGACATCAAATAAAGATGTCGGAGGGATGAAGGCCGATGGGCCTGTATGATAGCCCCCGACATCAAATAAAGATGCCGGAGGGATGAAGGCCGAGGGACCTGTGTGATTGCCCCCGACATCAAATAAAGATGCCGGAGGGATGAAGGCCGATGGGTTTGTATGATAGCCCCCGACATCAAATAAAGATGCCGGAGGGATGAAGGCCGAGGGACCTGTGTGATTGCCCCCGACATCAAATAAAGATGCCGGAGGGATGAAGGCCGATGGGCCTGTATGATAGCCCCCGAAATCAAATAAAGATGTCGAAGGGATGAAGGTCGAGCGCCGTTGTGATGTGGAATCATGCTGAGGCCAAGGGCCGTTGGTGATGTTGAATCACGTTGAGGCCGAGGGCCTTTGGTGATGTGAAATCATGTAAGGCAAAAACTGTTATGACATAGAGTCATGTTGAGGTCGAGGGCCGTATGATGTTGAGGCCGAGGGCCATTGTGATGTGGAATCACGCTGAGGCCGAGGGCCGTTGTTGATGTTGAATCATGTTGAGGCCGAGGGCCTTTGGTGATGTGAAATCATGTAAGGCAAAAACCATTATGACATAGAGTCATGTTGAGGCCGAGGGCCGTCTGATGTTGAGGCCGAGGGCCATTGTGATGTCCTCACGCTGAGGCTGAGGGCCGTTGTTGATGTTGAGGCAGAGGGCTGTTCTGATGTTGAGGCCGAGGGCCGTTGTGATGTCCTCGCGCTGAGGCCGAGGGCCGTTCTGATGTTGAGGCCGAGGGCCGTTGTGATGTGGAATCGCGCTGAGGCCGAGGGCCATTGTTGGTGTTGAATCACGTTGAGGCCGAGGGCTTTTGGTGATGTGAGATCACGCTAAGGCCAAAACCGTTATGCCAAGGCCGAGGGCCATTGGTGATGTCCTCACGCTGAGGCCGAGGGCCGTTGTTGATGTTGAGGCCGAGGGCCGTTCTGATGCTGAGGCCGAGGGCCGTTGTGATGTGGGATCACGCTGAGGCCGAGGGCCGTTGTTGCTGTTGAATCACGTTGAGGCCGAGGGCTTTTGGTGATTTTGCGACCGAGGGCCGTTCTGATGTTGAGGCCGAGGGCCGTTGTTGATGTTGAGGTCGAGGGTCGTCTGATGTTGAGGCCGAGGGCCATTGTGATGTGGAATCATGCTGAGGTCGAGGGCCGTCCTGATGTTGAGGCCGAGGGCCGTTGTTGATTTTGAGACCGAGGGCCGTCTGATGTTGAGACCGAGGGCCGTTGTGATGTGGGATCACACTGAGGCCGAGGGCCGTTGGTGACGTGGAATCATGCCAAGGCCGAGGGCCATTGGTGACGTGGAATCGAATTGAGGCCGAGGGCCTTTCCTTGATAGTTCCAGGAGTCCTCTGGGTGTATGTTCCTTCTTTCAGGCATCGACCGAGGGGTTGATTCCCCACCTCGGCCGAAAGGAGGTCCAAGTGATCCGTCCGGGGGTTCGTCTGTTAGTCCCCCGGCGCTGGGCCGTCCCTTGATTGTGCCAGGAGGTCGTATGTTAGTCCTCCTGATGTGTGTTCCTTCTTCTAGGCTTCGGCCGAGTGGTTGATTCCCCGCCTCGGCCGAAAGGAGGTCCAAGTGATCCGTCCGGGGGTTCGTCTGTTAGTCCCCCGGCGCTGGGCCGTCCCTTGATTGTGCCAGGAGGTCGTATGTTAGTCCTCCTGATGTGTGTTCCTTCTTCTAGGCTTCGACCGAGGGGGTTGCTTCCCCGCCTTGGCCGGAAGGGGGTCCAAGTGATCCGTCCGGGGGTTCGTCTGTTAGTCCCCCGGCGTTGAACTGTCCCTTGACCTTGGGGGGTCCCGTCGTTTATTTACGGCGCGGGCTAGGCTTGGTCGGTTTCCGACGACTGCCGTTTCACCCCCAAGTTTGGGGATTTCGTCACCTCAGCCATTCTTTCAGGCCTGTCGCCGTGCGTTGCGCGCTGGCGACGCGGCGAGCGTCCCGCTCCAAAAATGCGGGCCTTTTGCAGGCCCCTCGTCTTTAGAAACCATCAGCCATACCTGGGCATTTGGCCTCGAAGGGGCCGATAAGATGTCTGGATTGTGTTGTAGTTTACTTAAATTCATACAAATAAGCGGAATACAAGGGGTGCGTTGTTTGACAACGGCTTTGTTAAGATTCACCGCTCAAGGCTGAGGGCTCTAGGCGGAGGGGATGGTAATGTGCCTCGAGGTCGAGGGCCCAAGGCTGAGACTAACGCCGAAGGTGAGGAACATGATTAGCGGAGGTGGCGCTTCTTCGGCTGGGGCTCCTCGAACTCCTCTCCGTCACTGAGCCTCCCGATTTCATGTTTCTTTGTTGCGATGTCCCCTTCTTCTTTATCGGTGTTCTCCCCGGTGTTTTTCCTTGGGGCATTTTTGATGAATTGGTGGAGCTCACCCCGTTGAATTAAGAGTTCAATAGCCTTCTTTAACGAGACACAATCGTCTGTATTGTGGGAGGTGATTTTGTGGTAACGGCAATAAGTGCCGCCTTGGTGGATGGCGTAGATCTCCCTCGCCGACCGAGGGTCCTTGGGGAAAAGGTCATGCTCTTCCGCATAGTTGAGGACAGTGCTCACCGGGTGCGTGAGGGGAGTCCTCGGCATGTCCAGCCGAGGGCGCCATTGGCGTTCGTTACGGCCCTGCTGGGTGTGGCTTCCATGGTCTCGGCCTCCGACCGAGGGCACATTTGGGGCCGGCGTGTTGTTTATCTTCTTCGAGGGCTGGCCCTCGTTCTTCTTGAAGGAGTGGAGGTCGTCGGCGTCGGCGTATAGGCTCCCCCGCTGGAGTGCTCTGAGGTATGATCTTGGGGGGTCGGTGATGAGGCTCCGTGCGTAGGGGCTGCTGCGGAGAACCCCTTGGAAGAGGACGAGGAGGGTACGCTCGTCGGCGCCCTCGACCTCGTCTGTCTCCTTCATCCACCGGTCAATGAAGGACCGAAGTGTTTCGTCAGGCTGTTGCTTGACGGAGAGGAGCTGGGAGAAGTGCTTTCTCGCGCGCTTCCTTCCGGCAAAATGGGTGAGGAAGCGTTGGGCAAGATCTTGCCAAGAGTCAATGCTGCCCTCGGGCAATCGATTGAACCATTCGTATGTTGGTCCCTCCAAGGTGGAAAGGAACCAACGACATAAGTATTCATCTGATGCCCCCATCATCATCATGCTGTTTTGATACCTGTTGTAGTGCTCCTGTGGGTCAGTTTTTCCTTCATAGGGCTTGATGAGTTGCCCTCGGTTCTTTTCCGGGATTTGGGCCGCCAATACCCTTGGGGTGAATGGCGCCCGGGTCCGGAGCTGGATGATGGGTTCCCCGGAGCCCTCGGCTACCTTCTTCTGTAATTCCTCCATTTTGGCCATCATGGCCTCGTATTTGAGGTCTGAATGAGGGGTAGAGGTGGTGGCGTGAGCTTTGTCGGCCTCCATTTCATCAAGTCGGCGTTGGAGGGCCGCAATAATTTCGTCCCGGGGGTCCTTCGGGAGGGTCTCCGCCCCCTGCGAACGAACCCGGGCCGAGTGGGCCTGGTTGATCTGGTGGCGAGCATCGTCGGCATGAAGGGGTGCCTTGCCTTTGTCCCGAGGGGGACGCTCCTCGTCTGCCCTCGAGACAGACCCTCCGCTTTCTTGGGGCCCTCGGCGGTCTTGCCCCCCTCCGAGCCGGTTGAGGGCGGAAGTGCGGGGCCTTTCTTTGTTGTCATTGTGGCGGTCCCGGGACTGAACTTCCTGGGAGGCCGTGTCTTGGGCCACTACCCCTTCGTCATTCCTAACCCGAGGGATGGGGTTTCCGAAGGGGTGTGGTAGAGGGGGAAGTACGATGTTCTCCCCAACCTGGGGTTGAGCCGGAGCCAGGGTGCCGAAGGCACCCGGGTTCTGAGTTAGCGTCTGGATGAAGGCGGAGAGTGCCGAATGAACGTCGATGGTGAGGACCGGAGGGCTGACTTGGTCATCGCTCCGGTTTTTCTTCTTGGCCTCGATGCCGAGGCGGGCATCGGGGGCATTCTGCTGGATCTGAAGGCGTAGGTCGACAGCCGCCTGTTCCAGCCCAGCAATGACACCGCCCTCGGGAGACTTGTGAGAGGCTTCGGGGGCGTTGACGTCGCTGAGGGCCAGGTTCTTGTCTTCTACGTTTTTGGAGTTTGCACGTGTTGATCTCACCATTTTGGTAGAGGGCTAGTGTTTGGCGAAGGGGGAGGGTTTCTTACTTGATCGTTCGACCTCTCAACGAGAGCACCAAATGATGGATAGTGTACCCGGGGGGTAGCTTATCCGAGGGGTTATTGCGGAGAATAACTAGAGAGAAGTCAGAGCAAATAAGTAAGAGAGAGAGTGTATATTCGATATGTATTTAGCGTGGTTTACAATGGGGGAAAGGGGTGCTATTTATAGTAGTAATAAATGCCAGATAAGGACACGTGTCAGTTTTCTGGTGGTCGAGGGGTCACCTCAACCGGGGTGGCACTGGCACTCGCATGTGGCCGCATTAAATGCGGTGGTTGGAGGTGACGTTTGTACTTGGTACGGTGATCCAGACGCATGTGAAGAGGATATTCTGTCGGGGTGGATGCCTTCGGCTGAAGGGTGCTGGGCCGAAGGCTCTTCTAATCGAAGGCTCCTACCTGCCGAGGGCTGTAGGTGCCGAAGGCTTGGTTTTCAAGCCTTGTTCTTCTGTGATGCCTCTTCTAACCGAGGGCTCCTACCTGCCGAGGGCTGCAGGTGCCGAAGGCTTGGTTTTCAAGCTTTGTTCTCCTATGATGTTTCTGAGCTCGATTCCGTCACTGGTAGCCTTCGGCCATGGGGCCGAAGGCACCCCTTTGCGTATTGTGGGCTGCTTAGAGCTCCATTTTTCTGGGCTTGGTCCGTTTGGGCCTGTTGGGCCTGATTGTAGTAGAGGAAGTATGTGGGCCGGGGGTCCCTGGGCCATATACTCCATCAATTACAATGGCCAATATGACTGATTTGACACTAAAACCAAGGGAAACATTATCTTAAGAAATTAGGTACTCCTTTTCTTCTTCTACCACGTTGGAGCTCATCTGGAAATGCTTACAAATTGGTCGATTTTGTTAAGTTGTAGACTAAAGATCATTTTAATAGATTATATACTTGATTTTTTTTTGCTCTTATCTATTTTAACATTAAAACAAAAACAAAATCTAGCTTAAACAAACAATCTATCTTCAACAAAAAAGTGTAACCAAATGTTAAGAAAAACTATTTTCAAAAGCCAAAATGTCATTAAAGTTCATATTTAATCATAAGCTTAGAAATATCATTTCCCAAAACACGTATTTTTATTTAATACCTTGTATTTTATTCACAACATGCACAAAAAACTAAAGAGAAGTATTGATCCAAAAAATTGAACTGCACTTTGTCACAACTTAACTTGATCTACTCCTAAAGTAGTACACAAGGGTTGTGGGTGTAATTTACATTTTGGTGGCAAGTTTGTTGTTCTAAAGACAACTAATTCCAGAAATAGCCATATATAGAAGGTACATATCCCCCCTCATTATGACAAACTAAAGTAAAACCAAGAACTAATGGTGCTCTAAGATATTACAAAATATAGACAAAATACTAATTGAAATTTCAAGTAGATGGTTTAACAAAGTAGTGGTAGCATTTGCAACCCACTAGTACTTATAAGCAGCAATTGTAAGTAAGGCAAACACTAAAAATCTTGCAAAGTAAAGGTACCCAATCATAACCGTGTAGAATTGCCTGAAAAAGGGTCAGATTTGCCAAGTTCCTAGCTTCTTTCCCGTATCTTTGAGGTCTCTCTCAATGACCTAATCGACCAAACTATGAGGAAGATAATCAAGAACAACTTAATTCCAAGTAACCTAATCTCTGATAAAGGGGCCGAATTCTCCAACCACAATTGATGCTATGGTAGCCAGAACATGGAGGAATCACAATCATCAACACCTTCTTTTCCCACTTCTCCAAAGTGGCTTCAGAAATGAACACGCAGTACCTATCAAGACTATAATCGTGAAGAACAAAACCACACAAATAAACTGGAAAATGCAGAACAATACATATTGTGACCTTGACTTAATTTTTGTCATCAACCGCAAAGAGTAAATACAAGGCTTCTGTGATATGCAAAACTGCCATTAACAGGTGAATCCTCTGCACAGATCCCCTGTTCCCGCAACAAATGTAGACCCATAATAAGGCCGTGAATCCAAAATAAATTAGCCAGAAGATGAAGTATAGGACTGGGATTACGGTTAGACCAACAGAGATGTAGTCATCGACCTGTTCTAGATTGATGAGGTTGTACATATCGATGCAGACGTCCATGGAAACCTTTTCCCAAGGTTGATATTATACTCCCTCCGTCTCTAATAACTTTGCCATGTTTGACCGGCACAAGAAATAATAAAGTAAAAACTATGTGGTTGAGGTTTGTGCAGAGGAGAGAGAATGAACTGGAACCACAAATTCTTTACTTAAAAGGGAAAGTGACAAAGTTAGTGAGACATCCAAAAAAGGAAAGTTGGAAAAGTTATAAGGGGCGGAGGGAGTATGACATTACCATGTCTAGCTTCACCTTTAGAATTTCCAAAATATAGCACTTCCTATACCATACACAATATTTTGATTATCATTCATCTTAATAATAGCAATATTGATTTTCATATTAATAGACTTCTGATGATTCATTTTGGAAAAGCAGTAGAGCCATATTTTACAAATGATAACAACAGGTACACTTTGGAGCATAAAGTCATTTGAACACAGGAATTCTTTATATACATAGTTGTTTTCCATTAGTTATGAAGATAGTGCTTAACATAAACAAATTCTTCTTTCTTGTTAAAGAATTTAGCGAATGTCTTCCAAATTTTTCTAGCCACTTCACATTAACAGAGAATAGGCTCTATACTCCCCAATGAAGGAGATTCCAGCGTCAGCATTTTGAAGCCATTGATATGTCAATTTTCCTATGAAAATCCTCATGATGGATAGTCTACACGGGGGTATATATCCGAAGGGTTATTACGGGGAATAATTTAGAGAGAAGTCAGAGCAAGTAAGTAAAAGTAGAGAGAGAGTGTATTCAGTATGAATGTCGTTTTCAGCCTGGTTACAAATGAGGAAATGGGGTGCTATTTTTAGTAGCAATAAATGCCGGGCAGGGACACGTGTCAAGCGCTCATTGGCCGAGGGGTCACCTCAACTGGTTGGCGCTGGCAGCCGCATGTGGCCGCATTTAATGCGGCTGTTGGACGGGACGTCTGTGCGGGGTACGGTGATCTGTACGCATGTGAGGCGGATATCTTGTCGAGTGAGATGCCTTCGGTTATAGAGCAGTAGCCGAGGGCTCTTCCACCCGATGGCACCCTGGTGCCGAGGGCTCACAGTGCCGAGGGCTACTGTTTTCGCCGTTTTCTCCCAGTTTCTTAATTTGCTTGAGAAACCCGTTCTGTGAGAATTTGGAGCCTTCGGCCAGGGGGCCGAAGGCACCCCGGGCGCGTTGTGCGGGCTGCTTGGTACTCTGGGCGCTGTGATTTGGGCCTGTTGGGCCTGTTGGGCCTTCGCTGGAGTAGTAGGAGTCTGTGGACCGGGGGTTCCCGGGCCATATACTCCATCAAGAGTCCCTCACTCCTTTTGCCGAAAGGTACTTGAGGGAAAAGGAGTAATTTGTGCTTGCTCTTTGATGTTGTCCCGTCGTGATCTCTGAAGTTGGTGAGGAGTTGTTGCTTTTATGTCCCTGCCGAAGGCAGTCCCTCAGTTACCCACATGTCGGGACTTGAGGGCTTGCTTTGTTGTTTGTTGGAATTTCATAGATTTTGTAATTTAATGATTTTCCCGAGGGGGTCCTCCAGTCCCCCACTCCTTGAGGCACATGTAAAGTGGTGAAAAGGAGTAAAGTAGTTATGTTGCTGTTGTAGGCCGAAGACTGACGCTTTTCGTTTCATTTTGGGGGGATGCCTCGTTAAAAACCTCATTAGGAAAAACCCTTTGGGAAAAAATCCTAATGAGGGAAAAAGAGTGCACCGAATTCCCCCAATGATGAATCGAAAATGTCAAACCTTGGTAGAAAATGGAGAATGACGGGAATGCCGAAGGCTCTCTCTTCTGAGGGCTCCTGTGTTGATTAGCCGAAGGCTTGCTGTTGATGTTCTGGTGGCGCCGAAGGGGAGCCCCTCAATTCGGGGATCGAGGCCTGATGGATGAGGGCAGTAGTGGAGTTGTTACCGGGGGGTCCACTGTTCGTTGATTAGTTGGTGGTGAAGATACCCGAGGGCTCCCATTACCTGTGTGCGACGGGTTACCCGTCAATGAAGGCAACTCCCCGGGGGTTACCCGGTTTTGCAGTGCTGGGGGGGAATTCCCGAGGGGTGCCCTGATATGAAGCCTTGGGTTTCTGAAGGAGTGATCCCGATGGCGTCTGTTATGTGCTGTGTGGGGCGCAACCCGGGGGCACTTCTGAGTGAGTGTACCCGGAGGCTATCATTGATGAAGTGGAGTGAAGTAGAAAACCCGGGGGTTTCCAGAATATAGCCGTTGGAAATATAGCCGTTGGAATATGTAACGACAGGATATAGCCGTTGGGGGGGTGGCACACGTGGCGTGTGATGGCTGGCTGTTCGTGGGCGGCGTCACCGGTTGGGTGAAACGACGGTGTGCAATGATGACGGTCCGTCCGGAGGCCCGGTTTCCGGGCTCAAGCCCGGATTCCAGCGCCTATAAATACCCCAAGGCCAGAGCCATTCCCGCTGTGCGAACTCAGTTGCCTTAGCGAAGCTCTGCCAAAAAATCTAGTGAGAGAAACTCAGGCCTTCGGTCAGAACTTCCGCTTTCAAGGTCAGTGCCCCCTGCCTTTCTCCTTCTAGTTTAGCTGTGCATTGTGCCCTCGGGTTAGGAGATAGAGGTCCCTAGAAATCTTAGTTCCCCCGAAACCTCGAGCTAGGGTTGGAATGTCGTCCCAGAGTGACTCTCAGGACATCTCGAGGACGCCCTCGATGGAGGACGAAGGCATCTCCGACGTGGAGTCCAGTAACGCTCAGCCCTCGGAAGGTGGTGATGCAGCCCTCGCCACTGAGGTGCAGAAGGATCTGATGGCCGAGGCCGAGGCGGAGGAATTCGAGCGGACCGCGGAAGATGAGGAGTTGGCCCTCGCCGTCCAGATTGCTGAGGAGGAAGAGGAGAAGGAGAGGGCGAAGGTCACTGTGGCCGTCCTTCCCCCTCGGGGTGCTGGTGAGGCCAGTACTTCCCAGCCGCTGAATGCAGTTCCCATCCGGGTGGCCCCCGGGAAGAAGAAGAGGAAGACGAAGGCTGGCCCCCAGAAGAAAGTAAGGGCCGTCGATCAAGGGGGGCCAGTAGATCTGCCGGAGGGTTACTCCTTCCTGGACACCGCCGCTCTGGAGATTAAGTCCCAAGCTGACAGGGCGGATATCTACATCACCCAGTTGCACGTAGGGCCTTCGGCCGTAGTAGTCGAGCCGGGTCCTGATGACGTGCTGTCGCGGCCCCCCGAGGGATGTATAGCCGTGCACGTGCTCTCGGTCTCAATGGGCCTCCGGTTCCCTCTCCATCCGTTCCTCCGGGAGTACCTGAGGTACACCGGCCTGGTTCCCTGCCAATTGACCCCCAATAGCCACTCGTACATAACTGGGTTCGTGAACCTGTGCAAACTCCGGGGGGTTACACCGAGCTTGGAGCTATTCTTCCAAAGCTTTAACCTATGCCGGGGGGGCCATACCAATGCCGAGGGCTATGCGAACTTACAGCAGATAGCCCAGTTCAAATTGTTCACCGAGGCCCCTTCTTCCAACAAGGGGTGGAGAGAGCGATGGTGCTACATCAGACTGGCCGACAGCCCTTTCCCGAGGGAGTTGCGGAATTGCTTTCGGCGTCATGTGAAGGTCAAGAGCGCCGCCCTCGAGAAGGATGGCCTGAAGATTGCCGAGATTCCGGAGGGGCGGGATAAGAACATAACCATCAAGGAGTGCATCCTCGAGAAAGACCTGTATGCCCTCGGATTCCTGAGGTATCGGTTCATTGGGGAGACCGAGGAGAAGTATCCCCTCTATGATAAAGCCTTCGTGGGAGCAGGAGGTAGTGGCCGGGGGCTTTACATTTTTGTACTTTGAGATTTTCTTTCATGTTTGTTGTCGTGTCTCGGACCCCTCGGTGCTAACCTTTTAACTTGTTGTTTCTTTGCAGGTAGCAGGATGAATGCCAACACCCTGTTCGCAAAGAGGAAAGGCAAGACCCAGCCGAAGGAGAAGGGGCCCTCGGGCCAGAAGCCAGCCGACGCCTTTTTTCCGAAGGTCGTAGAGCCTTCCGCCGGGGACGCCCATGCTGCTGTGGGGACCGGGGGGTCGAAGGCCGAGGCGGCCGCTAAGAAGAAGAGGAGCGACAAGGGGGTGGAGCCCCCCACCAAGAAGCAGAAAGGCGCCGTGGGTGCTGTCGGGGGGGCGGCCCCCCTCATTATTATTGATGACATGCCCGCTGTTGATGGGCCTCTAGCCTCGGTCCCTCCGAAGGATCCGGTGAATCCCCCCCGGGAGGAATTACCCCGGGATATCCGTCAGCTCTCCTTTGCCCCCGGCGCTTCTCTGATGCACGGCACTGCCGAGCCGAGGGCCTTCCTTCGGGGCATCACCTCGAAGATGGACAGAGAAGTCTTCGAGACCTACGATGATGATGCCCTCGAGAACAGGATCCTCCGGTCCTCTCTCACTGTAAGTATCTGCTTCCTTTTCCCTTATCTTATCAGTTTAGTATTATCTTTCCCTGTGGAATAATCTAACTCCTTTGATCGTTGTTTGCAGGCCTGCATAGCCCTCGGGGAACATGCCCGGAGGCGCGAAGAAAGGCGCCTTCACGAGGCCGCCCAAGATAAGAAGGTGGAGGGGCTGATCCGCAAGAACTCCGAGGCGGTGAAGCATGCTGCACAGCTGGAGGAGGCCCTTCGGGAGGCGAAGGCGGCGGCGGAGAAGGCCAAAGCTGACGGCATAGCCGAGGGCAAGGCGGAGGCCGAGAGGGCTGCTGCCGAGGCGGCGAAAAAAGCTGCCGAAGAAGCCCAAACTGCTAAGGAGAGAGCTGCGGCCGAGGCCCGAGGGGAGGCAGTTGCGGAGTTCCTCGCTGAGGGCTGGAGGGCCGAGGGCCACAAGGAGTGGGTTGCCTCCGTGGTGGCAGCCTCGGTGGACGCTTGGGTAGAAGGCCCGGGGGTTGACTGGCTGACTGACAGGGGGGACGCCTACTACCAGGGGGGTGAGTTCTTTACCCAACACCTGATCTACCGGAGGCTTGCCAGGCACTTTGGCGTGTCCCTCGAACAATTTGACCCCTCGGTATATGGCCTCCCTTCGTTGCAACCAGATGTCAGAGTTCCCCTCCCCCCGGGTGAAGAGCGGCCAACAATCTATGATTCTGTGATGATGGGGGGTGATGGGGGTGGAGCCGTCGGGGGTGATGCTGCCGGAGAAGAAGTCTCCTCCAAGGCTGTCGTGGAAGATGCCCCCGGAGACAACGAGGCTGAAGCCGCCGAGAAGATTAGTACTTAGTCAATTTTTGAAAAAGCCTTGTAATGAACATTTGTCACCCCTCGGCTTTGGCCATACTCTGTAATGATCACATTGACTATTTTTTTGTTGTAATTGAATGATTGCCTTCGGGCTTTGTGTATATGATATGCTTTCTCCAATTCCTTTCTTCTTGAATGCATGCCTTCGTTTTTGTTTTGGATGTATGTCTTTGCTCCTTTGAATGTATGTTTTAGGACTTAGAATATTATCTGATTGTAGCTAGCCCTTGGAAGCCTTTGGTAGTTGGGCACCCCCTGGTGGATATGCAACCGAGGGTTCTGTAGGAATTAGGACTTAGAAATTTTTTCTAAGTGTAGCACACCATAGGGCCTTCGGGTTTGCAGTAACCCAAATCCTAGGACTTAGAAAAATTTCTAAATGTAGATTCCCCCTTGAGAGCCTTCGGGATACGGCGTCCCTTCCTGATGTGTGAATGTTGGACCGAGGGCCCAATGCACAGGACTTAGAGATTTTTTGCAAGTGTAGTATGCCATGTAGCCTTCGGCTACTGTGGAGCCCCAACTGAAATATTGAATAGGCCGGGGGCTAATTCTTTAGGACTTAGGAAATTTTCTTGAGTGTTGATTCCTTGTGTGCTGTAGCCCTCGATTGATAGGTAGCCTTCGGCAATTAAGTCCCTTGAGATGAGGGTGAAATATGTAGGACTTAGAAAATCCTCTAAGTGTAGAGTTTCCCTTGGGAGCCTTCGGGAGGTGGCATCCCTCCATGATGTATGAGTAGCTGACCGGGGGGGGGGGGGGGAATATGCAGGACTTAGAAAAATGTTCTAAGTGTAAAATCTCCCTTGGGAGCCTTCGGGCGATGGCACCCTGGTTGATGTATGAGTAGTTGACCGGGGAAGAGCATGTAGGACTTAGAAAATATTCTAAGTGTAAAATCTCCCTTGGGAGCCTTCGGTAGATGGCATCCCTCCTTGATGTAAGAGTAGTTGACCGGGGGGGGGGGGGGGGAATATGCAGGACTTAGAAAATATTCTAAGTGTAGATTTTCCCTTGGGAGCCTTCGAGAGATGGCATCCCTCCTTGATGTAAGAGTAGTTGACCGGGGGGGAAAATATGCAGGACTTAGAAAATATTCTAAGTGTAGATTTTCCCTTTGGAGCCTTCGGGTGATAGGTGCCCTCTGACTCCACATCACTTTGCCAGATGCCCGGGGGCTGCTCATTTAGGACAGAATATATTTTTTCAAGTGTTGTTGTATTGCATAACCTTCGGCTACCATATTCCCTTGGCTGTAATGCTGATTGGGCCGGGGGCCCAATCTTTAGGACTTAGAATTTTTCAAGTGCTGTTTCCTTGTGTAGCCTTCGGGTGATAGGTGCCCTCTGACTCTACATTACTTTGCGTTAGTTGATGTTGAATCCTGTTGTTGTGAAGAAAGCCAGTGAGGAGTGTGTGCCCTCGGCATACACTCTGAGGAGTTGTAGAGTTTGACTCAGCCAGTTGTGTCCCTTGTAATGGGGTAGGGGCCTTCGGTACATATTTGAAGGTACCGTCTTAGTGTACTTTGGATAGTCCAGTCCCTTTGTATTGTTGAAGCCTTCGGTGTTTGTGTGACCGGAGGTGACCAGGCAGTGGACTTAGCCGTTCCTTGCTGCTATTTGTTCGAGTAGTGTCCTTCGGGAAATAGGAGCCTTCAGTTACCGGAGGTGTTTCCGTGGGGATCCCTCGGCTTGTTGTGATCTGTTGGAGTGTACTCTTTGATTTCTCGCTGAGTCTACTCCCCTTCACCCCCTCTTCTTTTTTTTTTTTTTTTTTTGGTTGGTGGTGAAGGGAAGGCATCAAGAAACTTGGTTTCTTGGTAAGGCTGGGCCTATTAGGAGACCATCAGAATACACCAATGGCTCTCCTCCCTCGGGTTAACCTTCCGAGTTCCGAGGGGATCGAGGGACGTTTCCTGGGCACAAGATATGGTGGTCCGTAACCTGCCTCCCCTTGGGGGATGGCGCGGAAAGCGCCTCATTTTTGAAAGTCGTCCCCTCGGCGCTAGACATAGTCCGTGGCCTGCCACACCCTTGGGGTGGTGGCGCGGGGAGCGTTTCGGTTTGGAAGTCGAATCCTGGGCATTTCTCATGCCTGTCATACCCTAGGGGTAGTGACGCGGATAGCGTTCCGTTTTTGAAAGTCGAATCCTGGGCATTTCTCATGCCTGTCATACCCTGGGGGTAGTGACGCGGAAAGCGTTTCAAGGAAGGGTTTTCATTTGCACACTAGTTGCAAATGGCCGGGGGCACTACGTGCCGCCGGCACCGATAATGGCGCCTTCGGTATATGCGTCCTCGTGGGGTACGGCTTTTAGAAACAACACTTGGTGTTAGTTTCGATGTGTAGGAACACTTGGTGTTCTCTTTTGTCGTAGTTGACGTAGGCGTCTACCCTCGGTACTTGGTACCGAAGGGTCTTCAAATGAAACATTTGGTGTTTCCCAACAGATGTTTGGAAGTTGATAGGAGAGCATATCCCTGGCACTGGGTGCCGAGGGCTCTTCTTTGAAACATTTTTCTTCGTTTCGATGTTTGATGATGGAGGTGTACCCTCGGCACTGGGTGCCGAAGGGTCTTCTGTAGGAACACTTGGTGTTCTCATCTTTTCTTTTTTGATGTTGAAGGTGGGGATGTACCCTCGGCACTGGGTGCCGAAGGGAAATGAAACACGTGGCGTTCCTTGTTGTTGGTGATAGGAGTTCCTTCCCTCGGCACTTGGTACCGAGGGGTCTTGACTGAAAACACGTGGTGTTTTCACTGATGTTGTAGGTGTTGATGGCGTCCGCCCTCGGCACTTGGTGCCGGAGGGGGTTTTTCTCGTGGTGAGGCGGTGGGCCTGTAGTCAGTATGAGGGCTTGAATGTATCTTCATTCTTCGAAATTGGAGGCCTTGGGCCACAGGATAGTACATTCACTAGTTATGAGGGCTTGGCCGCTCTTACATTATTGGTAAAATTTAATTAAGTGGTGTACATTCCAGTGCCTAGGGACTTCTTTCCCGTTGGGGCGTTTGAGCTTGTAGGTCCCGGGTTTGATGATGGCTGCTATGATGTAGGGGCCTTCGAATTTTGGTGCCATTTTTCCTCCCTCGGTTGGTTGGCTGGCTTCCCTCCTCCGGAGGACATAATCCCCCACTTGAAATTCTCGGGTGCGAACTTTGGCGTCGATGTAGCTTTTAACTTGCCCTCGGTAGTTTTCTGCCCGGATGAAGGCCTGCTCCCGGCGTTCTGAAATGAGGTGGAGGTCGAGGGCCATGTTGCTGTCGTTGACCTCGGGGTCATATTGGATCACCCTTTGGGTAGGAAGGGTGACTTCCGTAGGAGCTTTGGCTTCAAAACTGTAGCAGAGGGAGAAGGGTGTTTCACATGTTGCTCGCCGAGGGGTGGTGCGATAGGCCCAAAGGATGTTGTGGAGTTCTTCCACCCAGCCACCACCCTCGGCCTCCAGCTTCTTTTTGAGGCCCTCGAGCAAGGTCCGGTTGGCGTTCTCTACTTGCCCGTTGCCTTGAGGGTAGGCAACGGAGGAGAAGGTGTGTTTGATGCCCCAT
Organism: Cuscuta europaea; assembly: GCA_945859875.1. Taxonomy (NCBI): domain Eukaryota; kingdom Viridiplantae; phylum Streptophyta; class Magnoliopsida; order Solanales; family Convolvulaceae; genus Cuscuta; species Cuscuta europaea. The sequence continues at coordinate 9,548,415 of CAMAPE010000048.1, forward strand.
GCCTCCAGAAGGGCACGGAAGGGGGCTGCCTCAAATTGTGTCCCATTGTCGGAGATGATCTGCTGGGGGACGCCAAACCTTGTGAGGATGTTCTTGAGGACGAAGTGACGGCACTTCGCCTCTGTGATGCTGGCGAGGGGTTCAGCCTCCACCCACTCGATAAAATAGTCGACGGCCACAATGATGTATCTGTTGTTGGAGGTACCCCTCGGCAGAGGGCCCACAAGGTCTATCCCCCATCGAGAAAATGGGACAGAGGTGCTGATGGGGGCATAGTTGACTGCTGGCCTGCCGGGAGCTTTCTGGAAATGTTGACATGCGGTGCACCTCCGGGCAAGGTCAGCACAGTCCCTGGCCATGGTTGGCCAGAAGTAGCCCTGGAGAATGAGCCTTCGGGACATGGAGAAGGGTCCCTGGTGAGCTGAGCAAGTTCCACTGTGCACTTCCTCCATTGCGACCTCGGCTTCATCTGGATGAAGGCACCGAAGTAGCGTGCCATTGTAAGATCGTTTGTAGAGCCTTCCATCTTCGATGGTGTAGCTAGGAGCCCTCAGCTTTGCCAGTTTAGCGCGGGCCTCATTCTCGGGTAGCTGCCCTGTGGAGATGAAGGCGGTGATATCTGAGATCCAATCCTCCTGACGTTGTTGTATGTTCATAATGGGGCTTGCATGGATGCTTGAGAGGCTGAGTTCCTCGATCTTGGCAATTTTGGAGATGTGCTCGGGGGAGTCGGCCGAGAGCTGAGATAATATGTCAGCCTCAGAGTTCTGAGCCCTCGGTAATCGGTATTTGAGTGAGAGAGTGTGCCTCAAATACCTTAAGCAACTCCTTGGCCGCTTCCTTGTACTGTTTCATTCTCCCCTCCTTGGCCTCATATTCTTCGGAGATTTGGCCAACGACCAACTTGGAGTCGCATTTGATGTGGATCTGCCGAGCCCTCATGTTGGCAGCCAGCCGAAGGCCACATAGGAGGGCCTCATATTCGGCCTCATTGTTGGAGACCTTGAAGGAGAAGCGGATTGCATAGTAGGCCCTGAAGCCCTCGGGAGTAATGAGGACTACTCCCCCCCCCCCCCCCCCCCCCCCGCATGCTTTGGTCGCAGAGGAGCCGTCAGTGTAGAGGGTCCACCAGTCGTCCGAGGTAGCCGAGGGCTCCCCGTCCGTGGCTGCCCTTGCGGTACATTCCGTCACAAAGTCTGCCAGGGCTTGGCCCTTGATGGCAGGCCTTGGACGGATTTCAATGTTGTACTGGCTCAAGAAGATAGCCCATTTCACCATGCGGGAGGAGCTGGTGGGGCTCCTCATGAGGGCGCCGAGGGGTTGATGAGTGAGGACCTGAACCGGGTGAGCCTGAAAGTAGTGGCCCAACTTTTTGACAGTCCAAACGATGGCCAACACCGTTTTTTCCACAGGGGAGTACCTGAGCTCGGCCTCCCTTAGGGTCTTGCTAACGTAGAAGATGGCATGTTGGATGCCGTCTTCCTCCCGGATGAGCACAGAGCTGATGGCCGCCGGGCTAACCCCAAGGTAGAGGTAGAGGGTCTCCTCTACCTTGGGTTTGGAGAGCACAGGAGGTGAAGATAGATATCGTTTGAGCTCGTCGAAAGCCCCCTGGCATTCTGGAGTCCATAGAAAGCCAGCCGTCTTCCTCATGATCTGGAAGAAGGGTAGAGACTTCTCCGCTGATTTAGATAGAAAGCGGTTGAGGGCTGCCAGGCGGCCCGTCAACCGTTGAACTTCCTTCACGTTGCGTGGGGGCTCCATGTTGATGATGGTCTGGATCTTCTCGGGATTGGCCTCAATACCCCTTCGGTTCACCATGTAGCCCAGGAATTTGCCCCCTTGGACGCCAAAGGTGCACTTCTTCGGGTTTAGCCGAAGGTTGAATTTTTGCATGATGGCGAAAATTTCCCGGAGGTCGTCAGCATGGCTGGAAGATTGTTTGCTTTTGACGATCATGTCGTCAACATAGGCCTCCATGGTGCGCCCTAGGACGGCTTGAAAGATCCGGGCCACCATCCGGGTGTAAGTGGCCCCTGAGTTCTTTAGGCCGAAGGCCATCACTAGGTAGCAGAAGATGCCCTCGGGAGTCATGAAGGCAGTTTTTTCGGCGTCCTCCTCGTGCATGAATATTTGATGGTACCCCCGGAAGGCATCGAGGAAGGACATGATTTCACACCCCGCGGTCTCATCCACCAATTGATCAATGTTTGGTAGAGGGAATGGATCCATGGGGCATGCTTTGTTGAGATCGGTGTAGTCCACGCACATGCGGAAGGTAGGGGGCTTCTGGGCGAGGACTACATTTGCTAGCCATGAGGGGTATTTCACCTCCTTGATGTGTTTGATTGATAGGAGCATGGCGACCTCCTTCTTCACGAATTCCCTCCTCTCGGCGGAGACGGGTCTCCTTCGTTGTTGTACTGCTTTTGCCGAAGGGTCCACCGAGAGGCGGTGGGTGATGACCCTTCGGCTGATTCCCGGCATGTCCTCCGGCCCCCATGCAAAGACAGTGGAGTAGGCGCGGAGGGCGTCGGTGATACCGGTCTTCAAATCTTCAGGGAGCTGGGCTCCAATCTTCACGACTCTCTCCGGCTGGGCCGGATCGAGCGCAAAGTCTTCTACGTCCTCGGCCGGTTCAGCCCTCGGCCTTCTTTCCTCCTGGTCGACGGCTCCGGTGATGGTGTCAACACGGAATTCCTTCTTGCTTACCTTCTTAGTGACCTGAAGATAGCAGGCGCGGGCAATTTTTTGGTTCCCCCGGGAGTAGCCAATGCCCCCTCGGCGGGAAACTTGAGGCAGAGGTGCCTCATGGAGATGATGGCTTCGAGGTCCTCGAGGGCTGGCCGGCCGAGGATGATGTTGTGGGCGCAGTCAATGTTGACGACGACGAACTCCACTTCGAGCTGGGCTCTATGGAGCCCGTCGCCGAAGATCACCGGGAGGGTTATTACCCCTTCGGAATCAATAGTATCGCCGGTGAAGCCGGCAAGAGGGGTCTTAATGGGCCGAAGGGACCCCCTCTCCAGATGCAGCTCTCTGAAGGTGCTGAGGTACATTACATTGACGGAGCTGCCCGTGTCAATGTAAGTTCGGTGAATAATGGTGTCGTTTATTTCCGTCCGAATCACCAAGGCATCCCTATGAGGAGAAGAAGTAGGAGGGAGATCTGCGTTGGTGAAGGTGATGGGTTCCTCCCTCAGTCGCTTTACCGGGGGCATATGAGTGACTTCCCCCACATAAAGCGATTGAGCCCACTTCTTTCGTTGGCTGGTGGAATCGCCCCCCGTATTGCCACCGGTGATCATGAGGATGTGGCGTTTCTTCTCCTGGTAGTGGGGGTACTCCTCCTCCTCTTCTTCCAAGTTTCCGATCTCCCTCTTCTTGCCGAGGGGGATGGTGTTCGGATTTATCCAGGCATTTACCTTCGTATGGTGCCCTCGGGGAGGTCCCTGATGAGAAGGTCCCTCCTGCCGAGGGCTCTGGACAAACTGGGACAGGTGCCCCGCCTGTATTAATCTCTCGATGGTCGTCTTCAGCTGATGGCAGTCATCGGTCATGTGCCCCTGGTGCCGATGGAAGCGACAGTAGGGGAACTGAGGGTTGATAGCGTGTACCTCCGGGGGTGCGCGAGAGTCGCGCTCAACGAGGCCCCTCTCCTCGGCAAAATCGAGGATGATGCTGACGGGATGCGTCAGTGGTGTCCGAGGGCGGTCCAGGAGAATGGGCTGGGCCCAAGTCTTAGGGTTGCTCTTATAACCTCCCCCGGGCTTGGCTTGGCCTTGCCGAGGGCGGTCATCAGAGGGTCCCGAAGCCTTGGGGTGATTTCGAGGAGCCCCCGGCCCTCGGTTATGCTTGTTGTCAGCCCTCGGGGGCTGCTGGTCCGGATGTTGGTGATACTTCTCCACCTCCTCAGCCTCAGCATATCGGTCCCCCCCGCTGCAAAGCCCTTATGTAGTCGCGGGGGGGTTCAATGATGAGGCTCCTTGAAAAGTTACTGGTGCGGAGGACGGTTTGTAGGAGGGCCAGGAGGGTCCCGTCATCAGCACCGTCGACCTTGTCGGCCTCCGTCCTCCAGCGCTCCAGGAAATCCCGAAGGGTCTCGTCCTTCTTCTGGCGTATTGTTAGGAGGTGGGAGAAGTGCTTTCTTGTGCGACGCCTCCCGGCAAATTGTGTCAAGAACCGCTGGGCGAGTTCTTGCCATGAATCAATACAGCCCTCGGGCAGCCTGTTGAACCATTCGTATGCCGGCCCCTCTAAGGTGGAGAGGAACCAACGACACAAATATTCGTCCGACGCCCCTACCATCATCATGCTGTTCTGGTACTTGCTGTAATGTTCCTGGGGGTCCGTTTTTCCGTTGTAGGGCTGTATATGTTGCCCTCGGTATTTTTCCGGGATCCGGGCCGCCAATACCCTTGGGGTAAATGGCGTCCGAGTCCGGAGCTGGATGACGGGTTCCCCGGAGCCCTCGGCCACCCTCTTCTGTAACTCCTCCATTTTGGCCATCATGGCCTCGTATTTGAGATCTCAATGAGGGGTGGAGGTGGTGGCGTGAGCTTTGTTGGACTCCATCTCGTCAAGCCGGCGTTGGAGGGCCGCAATAATCTCGTCCCGGGGATCCTTCGGGTGGGTCTCCGCCCCCTGCGAACGAACCCGGGCCGAGTGGGCCTGGTTGATTTGGTGCCCGGCATCATCGGCATGAAGAGGTGCCTTGCCTTTGTCCCGAGGGGGACGCTCCTCGTCTGCCCTCGAAACAGATCCCCCGCTTTCCTGGGGCCTTTGGAGTGCTTTCCCCCCGAGGCGGTCTTGGACCCCTCGGCGGTCTGGCCCTCCTCCGAGCCGGTTGAGGGCGGAAGTACGGGGCCTCTCCCTGTTGTCATTATGGCGGTCCCGGGACTGAACTTCCTGGGAGGATGTATCTTGGGCCACCACCCCTTCATCGTTTCTCACCCGAGGGGTGGGATTTCCGAAGGGGTGTGGCAGAGGGGGAAGTATGATATTTTCCCCGATCTGAGGGTGAGCTGGAGCCAGGGTGCCGAAGGCACCCGGGTTCTGGGTGAGCGTCTGGATGAAGGCGGAGAGCGCCGATTGCACGTCGATGGTGAGAACCGGAGGGCTGACTTGGTCATCGCTCCGGTTTTTCTTCTTGGCCTCGATGCCGAGGCGGGCATCGGGGGCATTTTGTTGGATCTGAAGGCGTAGGTCGACAGCCGCCTGTTCCAGCCCGGCGATGACACCGCCCTCGGGAGCCCTGTGAGAGGCTTCGGGGGCGTTGACGTCGCCGAGGGCCAGGTTCTTGTCTTCTACGTTTTTTGAGTTGGCACGTGTTGTCCTCACCATTTTGATAGAGGGCTAGTGTTTTGTGTTTGGTCGAGGGGGAGGGTTTCTTACTCGATTGTTCAACCTCTCAATGAAAGCACCAAATGATGGATAGTCTACCCGGGGGTATATATCCGAAGGGTTATTACGGGGAATAATTTAGAGAGAAGTCAGAGCAAGTAAGTAAAAGTAGAGAGAGAGTGTATTCAGTATGAATGCCGTTTTCAGCCTGGTTACAAATGAGGAAATGGGGTGCTATTTTTAGTAGCAATAAATGCCGGGCAGGGACACGTGTCAAGCGCTCATTGGCCGAGGGGTCACCTCAACTGGTTGGCGCTGGCAGCCGCATGTGGCCGCATTTAATGCGGCTGTTGGACGGGACGTCTGTGCGGGGTACGGTGATCTGTACGCATGTGAGGCGGATATCTTGTCGAGTGAGATGCCTTCGGTTATAGAGCAGTAGCCGAGGGCTCTTCCACCCGATGGCACCCTGGTGCCGAGGGCTCACAGTGCCGAGGGCTACTGTTTTCACCGTTTTCTCCCAGTTTCTTAATTTGCTTGAGAAACCCGTTCTGTGAGAATTTGGAGCCTTCGGCCAGGGGGCCGAAGGCACCCCGGGCGCGTTGTGCGGGCTGCTTGGTACTCTGGGCGCTGTGATTTGGGCCTGTTGGGCCTTCGCTGGAGTAGTAGGAGTCTGTGGACCGGGGGTTCCCGGGCCATATACTCCATCACCTCAAAAGAATGTTTCTGTGAAGATCTCTCCAACACATAAATGTAGTTTTGAAAGGTATATTGCTCACAATAGCATATCTATTTCTTTACGAATAAGATAGCATGTCAAGAGTAGCACGTACTCTCACAAAATTCAAACCTTGAGAACTGATTAAATCCAATTGATAAGTGAGTATAATCCAATATTTCCATACCTATCTACCACTGCTGCAGAACACGAAATAGTAATAATATCAAAGCATGTGACATATTTATAAGAACACTTAGAATACAAAAATTACTGGAAGTTATAATGGCAGCTCGCCACAATCTGCTGGAGATTAGCATAGCTGGAGGAAGAAAAACAACATTCAGAAAAAGCTCACTGCTACCAATGGATGCTGATTAGGAGAGATATCATTTGGGAGCTAATAATAACTGATATCCAGACATTTAACTCCGCTTATTATGGATTGAGATACATTGTAGCTATTAATGGTTAGTTGGCCATGAAGCAAGCTTATATGCAATAATAAAAATATGCAATATGCTTATATACTGCTTATTTTTTTAATAAAAAAAATCATGACAAATCATATAATAAATGTACAATAAAAATAACAAACATGGAGTATCATTATATATCTTAATAAGATCAAAATGGTATTTTGGAATATTATGTTTAGTAAGTACGTATTATTATTATCATTTGTTGATTATTATTATGAAATAACTACCTTTTATTTAAATTTTGTATACAACTATATGTTTATTATTGTTATAGTGTTGTCCAGTTTTATAGCGTTGACCGGGTTAACCCGACCGGTTCCAGGTTGAGCTGTAACCCGATCACACGGCCGGGTCGCTGTCTGGTCCGATTTCTTAAACACACTACGTAGCTTTTAGCGCTGTTTTTACAATAGTCCACATAACCGTAATTTAGGAATAATCCACATTTGCACTCTATCTTCTTTCATTGGTCTCTAATCGCTTGATGACGTGCTATTTCAGGTTCTTTTCTTTTCTCTACAAAACATTGAACCATTAATCACACCTTTCACAAATCTTCTCAATACGATCCCACATACTTATTTTTTCTTTTACTCCCTAAACGTTTCTCTTTTTATTTTTATCCTCCTGACTCTTTTATTCACTTTTCTCGTCTTCTTCTTTTTATATCCTTTCCATGTTTATGTATTCCATTATTCTTTCTTTTTCTTCTTCCCGATTATTATTTCATTTCCATTGGTATTTTTACGGATTAGTTCTCTTCTTACAAAAGATCTTTTTTCTCACCCTACTAATTTTTTTACTTTACTCTCTATTTACTTCCACTTATTTATTTCCTTTTCCATTTTCTTACCTTGATTCCACCACAAACCTATTTTTCTCTTTTCTAAAAAATTTAAAGAAAAAATATGAACAATTAGCTGGAAAAAATTATAAAAAGAGACTACAACGAATATGAATACATGAAAAGGAAAGAAAATAAAGTTGAAGGAGAAGAAATAAAACTACCGAAAAAAGAAAAAAATAAACTATGGTAAACAATACAAAATAAAAAAGAAGAAAAATGAATAATAGCATTGTGAGGATAAGTAAAAAAGAGAGAAAACTTTTAGAAAGAAAAAAGAAAAATAATATGTGAAACCGTTTTGAGAGGATTTGTAGAAGGTGAGATTTATGATTTATTGATTTGTAAGAAAAGAAAAAACTAGAATAACATATCATTAAACTGGTTCGGGGCCTGTGAAAGAAGATACGATGCAAATGTGGGATTATTATGAGATTATGGTTAGGTGAGACAATTCTAGGAAAACCGGTTAAAGGTGGGATTATTGGTTTTTATTTTCCCTGTTACTTTTTGATCGGGCATAATATGCAAGTATACAAGTGTCGATTTACTAAAAAAATCTGGTAAAATGTCGGGTTGAATTAACAGGGAAACATTGTTCTATAAAGTTCGATTTTGAGAATTAAAATTGAGAATAAAAGTAAAGTGCAAAGAAATTTAAAAAAAAGTATGATATAAGTTAACTAGAATTCAATATAAGTTCTTTGTCAATTCTTATAAGTACAATATCACTATTGTATTTCCGAATCCAGTTAAAGCAGTGAGAGCGTGGTTTTCCTTACGTGTAAGCTAAGTCCCGTTACAATTTTACATTTATGTAGAGAAATACCCATTGAATATTAAGATACCACACACGTACCATACAAGATCAGATATATTTTTATCCTCAATACTTTGTATATTTATCCTTCTAGAGAATGATCTGTATTGCAACGTTAATTGACCATATAACCTCTACATATTATGCCAGGTAATTGTATAGATTTAGTTTAAAGAGAGTAAAACGTGAATTATTTCTTTTAGTGTCCAATTGATATTTCAACACTAGTTACTTCATGTCAATACATATATGGAATATAATACTATTATGTTGCATAATATATATGGAAAGTTAAACTTAAGAAGAGTAGATCATAAAACTTAAGTTAGAACAAATATAAAAATCCGGTGAGTGTAGTGGTTATCACGAACATTGGCTTGATAACTTAGCCCCCAACATTCATATTAATCAAAATTACTAGATTATACATGTATAATAACATGTAAATATAAAGAAAATATAACCTAAACATCAACGGTTGGAAGAAATGGGTTTCCACACCTCAATAACACCATGAAGAACAAAGAAAACTAGTTATGAACTAATGGATTAAAATAGGTTAGGATGATGAATTTGGGATGGATTGGAGGTTTATATAGGCTTGAAAATAATCTTTGGTGGTCTTTTAACGATCCTCAATCAACTTGGGGAGAAATTTTTGAGTCATACCTTCCTAATATCTTCATTTCAACTCAAGATATCTTTGCATGTTCTCTGATTTTCTGCATATTTCAGCACAATCGGCGTCGATTAGGCATGAACAATGCCAGTTAGGCATGAACAACGCCGGTTGGGAGTCATTTTGCTTGAACTTCACACATGACCAACCCCAGTTGCTTCATATAACCGGCCCCCGGTTGCTAAGAGTTTGTCTCCTTTTCAGAGTTTTAGTCGGACTAGCGTCGGTTAAGGTCTGATCGGAGCCAGACAATATATCTTTTTTACATTACTATTTTGGACATGGTTTCTTGATCATTGTTGTAGATAAGGAATCTCCTACACTAAAACTTTAATCACCCGATTTGAATCATCCAAACAAAAGATATGAATAGAATAGTGAGAGGTATACATACTGAAATCTCACCAACAACATCTGACTTTACCGGTTGATTGAGTCTGGGTCCATTCATATTATGGCCATGACATATTCACATCATTTGTAGTTTGTTGACTTATTGTTCATATGAAATTTGAATAGTCATTTCTAGTTCTTCATAGTAAGTTATACTCAAATTATGGGTAGAGCGTCATTTCCTTGTTCCAAAAAAACGACCATTGCAATGTTTGTGTTCTAGCTCTCACTCAAAAGGTATTTGTCTGGTTTCTCTCCTTTTCAACAAATACTTATGTAGACACAAGGAATATAACAACTATCACTTTTTACGTATTAACAATTAATTCATTCATCTATAAAAAAATTGCATTTAAAGTGATTACAATTTTGTATATTGATTTAACTTAAGAACATTTTCGTTCAATTTGATATGATATCTTATTTCTACATATAAATCGTTTTAATACGTTCAAGTAATCTCAATTTGAATAAGTAACATACTTATAATAATTTATAAGATTTGTAAACAAGATTTGTTGTGTGTGGGGGGAGGGGGGGGGGGGGGGGGCAAACTAAAATTTCATTGAAGGCAAACTATTTTTGCTATTAAATTACCTAAATATATGTTAAAATTTAGAAATTTTAGTGGGGGCAATTTCCCCCACAATCTACCAAGTAAAACCGCCCATGGGTAACCTGGGTCAATGACAGAAGACCACATATGAATTTAAGATTATGTTAGAATTATGTGTATTTCAAATTAATATTAGAAGAATGTGAAAATGTGGGATTATTAATGTGAATGTTTGCAATGTTTTATCTACGAACTTTAGGTACAAATTTTCACAAAATGAAATTCATAAAACGGTCGGAAGAAAAAAAAAAGAAAGCTGCTTTGGTCAAACATATATGGAGTACTCCCTCCATATATGATTGTCTCATTTTTTGGGCACAAGTTTTAATAAAGTGATTGAAAAAGTAAAAGTTATGGTTAAGATTTGAGTATAATAAAGTAAAATGATATGGACCACATCTTTCTTTCCAAAAAAGGAAACAAGACCATCATTTTGGGACATCCAAAAAAGGAAATACAGGACCATCATTTTGGGACGCCAGTAGTACTATTTTTACTTGTTGACCACCGATGATCAATGATGGAAAAAATTCTATTTTTGGTCCTGTGACTATTATACCACTTCCACATTTAGTCCCTTACTTTCAGATTGTCCACATTTAGTCCGTGACCATTATCCCCTCACCACCCCTCGTCCTTACGGCCAAAATTTCGGCAAATTTAATGCAGATTTTAGGTATGAAAAACCAAATTTAATGCAAAGACAGATATGAAAAACCCAACCTTATATAAAATTTAATGCAAAGACTGATTCTGAGGCTGATAAGTGGATTAAATTTGCTGGAATTTTGGCCAGAAGGATGTGGAGTGGTGAGGGGATAATGGTCACGGATTAAATGTGGATAATCTGAAAGTAAAAGAGTAAATATGAAAGTAGTATAATAGTCATGTGAGATCTGACCAAAAATGAAATTTTTTGATGCTGCTATTGATAATGGAGTAACGTTTAACAATCGAACTGGGAAACAACTTTTTGAAAATGAAAGAAGAAATGATCGGGATTTTGTCCCGTTCCCATTTTGTCCCATACCATTTATCATTTATGATCCAAACTTTTTTTCGGGACCGACCCGTCCTTTTCTGATTTTAAACGTGATATGATCGGCATTTGGGGCATCACAAAGTTGTGCCGTCCTGTTTGTATGATTATATAGAAACCCGTATAACACATTTCAACCCGTAGAATTGGTCTACTTTCCCAATTTTGTAATTTACCAAGCAGAAAATTTATAGTAGAAAACCATATTCCATCCGTTAACTGTTACTGATTAGCAGGTACTTATATCGTGGAACCGATGCATGGTGAGCATCATGCATCTTTTGTTATTTTTTATTTCTCATTTTTCTAAAATTGTTAATAATTTTTTATTTTTGATCCATTTTTTATAAAATTTATATCAAATTTTTTTTATTTTTCATGATCTTTCAAATGAGACCAATATTGCCTATGTAATTTTAATTTTTTACATTCATGCATTTTTTGTAATATATTTTTATATGCATACACTTTTTCTATGATATTTTTTTTTATCACTTTTATGTTTTTAGAGGTTTTTAAGATATTGAGTTTGTTTATTTTGCTTCTAGCTTGGAGTTACATTTGATAATATACGAAGTTACATCATCTTATACTCCAATTACAAGTTATTATGTGTGAGTTACATCTTGTTATGTGTGAGTTACATCTTGTTATACACAAGTTACATACTTTTATGCGCGAGTTACATGTAATTATGTGTGAGTTATATCTAATTATTTGTGATTTTTTACTTATCTTTATCTTGAACTAATTCAATTATAACTGAATTAATATTTTTCTTTGCCAATTTAATACAAAATTTTATTAATCCACATAAAATAAGTATATTGTATTTCATATTCATACACTATTTTTCAAATGATAAAAATGAAAGATGTAGCAGGGGTTTATTTCATCGTGTAACTCACATACATTAAGATGTAACTCGCGTATATTGAGATGTAACTCGCGTACAATAAGATGTAACTCGCGCAGAAGAACATGTAACTTCATGATATATTATTGTTGGGGGTAAATCCCGTAGATCCGAAAGCCCAACACGAACTTTGGATATATCAGGAATGGCCCAGAATCAAAGTGTGTAAAGAAATATAAGATCTGAACTAACTAAAACTCGAAAGCTCACTTGTATTAATTAACCAATCTGATTACAAGGAATTTCCCGATCGGTAAGTCGAAAACTATGCTTTAATACAAGAAATAAGAGCAAATGATGCTATTCTAGAGCTTGAGTATTGAAATGCTAACCCTTACAATGACTTGAAACCTTCTATTTATACTAATGGAGAGCATGGGCTGCCTCTTGCTGATTGGCCGTTGTTCCACCGACTTGGTCATCCATGCTTCCACTTGCTGATGTCATAGTCTGGCATTAATTACACCTGGCCACTTGCTGGTTGGCCGTTGCTCGAACGGGATGTTGGGCTGCACTGAAGATGCTGTCAAATTGGCCCAAGTATGATATATAGCCCGAACCTCGTTCGGTATGTCTTCTTACTGGATCTATTCATCATAGAGTGATGAGCCTGTTGCTTGGGCCGGATATCTTGGGCCTTCCCGATCTGGGTATTGGGCCTCTAGGTCAATATCCCAACACAAGTCCCCCACTTCCGATGTCTCGAACGAAGTGAGTGCATTAGGAAGTATATCAATGTTATAATACCCCGAATGGCGATCGGGGTACAGAAGTAATCAGTTCCCCATGCTGCGATTCGAAGGCTGCCGCTTCATTTCCCCACATTCATCATGATAACCGTCGTTTAGTCTTTTCATTAGACACGTGTTTAGCTTAAATGCTCCTAGTGACGTGTCGCTCTCTGATTGGTTCTCGACACGGCGGTTTTCAAGGCTATAAATTAGCCTTTAACTTCTCAATTCCGGGTTTCGACTCTGCAATTCCTTGGCCTTCGTTGTTTCCTCTGCAATTTTCTCCCTGCTTCCTTTGCTCAGGTAATTTCCCAACTCCGGATTCCCTATCTTCATTTCTGGCTTCGATCGAGATGAGCCCCAAAGAGCATTCCTCTGATTCGGAGATGGCCTCTCATGGAGATGACCGTGACGCCGCCATTGTAGATGTCATCACAGTTCCGTTTGCCGGTGTTTCTACTGGGACGGCGACGAATACCAGGACTGAGGCGGAGGACCTCCCTAGCACTTCTTCTTCCTCCAGTGAGGATTCCGACGACACCAAATCCGAGGACGAAATAGCCTCCATGGCGGCCGGACGTCCCAACGATGTTCCTCGACATACCCTTGACCTAAAATTGATTAGGGAGAGGCGGCAAAAATTGACCTCTCACAATAGGGCCGAAATTCCGGCCCTTATCCCTGACCCGGTGGATTTCCGTTTGCAAGCTGGGCTTCACCCAATGCGTCATAGGCCCGGAATGGCCATAGTCCACTTTGACTCAATTAGGGCCGGCCTTAGATTTCCGCTACACCCCTTTTTCATTTCTTTCTTCAATTTCTACGAAGTTGTACCGGCCCAGATTATGCCGAACTCCTATCGGGCAATGGCGGGTTTCATTTGTCGTTGCAAAGATGCCGGCGCCCGACCAACCCTAGAACTCTTCCATCAATTCTTCAAAGTAGCCCCCCAACAAACCCACGGTTATCTGGCCACTAGTGCCCGAACGGGACACATCCTGTTCAAAGGAAACCCAACTTCAATCAAAGGGTGGAAAGACCGTTTTTTCTTCGTGTCTGTCCCGGACGGCCTAATTCCCCGTAAATGGAATGCCTTCCCCCGCAAGACTCCTGATCCTGTCCTCATTGAAGAAATTTACAAGGACGTGCTTGCTGTGGAGAAGGATAAATGCATGGACATCATGAGTTATCTGACTCCCGAACGACTCATTACGGCCGGGATAGGTACTGCCCGTTCTCTTGGGTTTACTTGTTTTGAGAAACCAAGTGCCATGGTCCGGGCGGTCCTTCCCGTGCGAGAAACGTTCTTTTATTCCTTTTTCTAGTTTCTCACACGCTAAGGCCGCTCGATACTAACATTCTCCTTTGTCTTTTTTCAGCACCAAACCCAGATCTACCTATGGATGACAGCAGAGTTATCGCAGCCGGTGGGGCCGGTAAGCGGAAAAAATCCCGGAAGAACCCTCAACCTACTCCCACCATTATTCCCGCTCAGGATGCTGCCCCTTCTGAACCGCTTCCAGAGCCTCAGCCAATACAGCAGGTCCACCAGGACCAATTCGAGGCCATGCTGGTCGACGACCGGTTCGGCTCTGACCAACTGCACCAATTTTCTCAGCATTTCGACTCCGTTCGGGGGGAACCCTCGAATGCTGGTGAGACCCATACCGACCACATTACGGGTCAGGTCGAGCGGATCTCCCTATCCGACCCTGTCCATGAGGTATTAGAGAGGGCCGGCTCTACCGCGAGCCAGATCTGGTCGACCTCCTCTTGGTTCAACAACTTTTCCCTTCCTCAGTTGCCGGTCGAGCAATCTGAAGAATGTTTGGCTCTGACTGCTCTGAAGGTACATTGTCTTTTGCACTTTGTCTTTATTTTATTCTCTGTAATCAGTACTAACTCTCGAACGGTACTCTGTAGATGGGTTTGTACACCCTTCAGATGCGGGAGGCCCGTCTGGCCAAGGAGCGGGAACTGATTGTTGCCCAGTCTTCTGCTGAGCAACATGCTGCTGCCGCCATCGCCTCTCTGGAGGCCGAACGGAAAGCCTTTGCGGAGGAAAAGCAGAGGCTGGATGCTGAGCTCGGTACCCTTCGGGTCCAACTCGCAGGTTCCCAGGCGAAGGTCCTTGCTGCTGAGGCCGCACAGGTCAAATTCGAAGAAATGCCATCCAGCATCCCGGACGGTCCCTATGAAGTGAACGTGGATCTGTCCGCCGTCCGGGACACGTTTAAATCCTCTGATGAATTCTCCATCATCAAGGATGATCATGCAAGGGCCCAAATCCCGTTCGCCTTTGGGGCGTACTTGAAGGGTTTCCCCAAAGGCGCTGGTCGGCTATCGGCAGGGGTGGCCCTCTTGGATAAGGACCCCGAGGCCAAAAAATGGAACGACTCCATTGTCTCAGACCTTTATGGCAAAATTGGTCAGGTCTTGCTGCGTCCCTTCGTTACTCAGCTTCAAAATCATCTGGGGAGGCCGGTTCAGGCTTCTGATCTCCCCACAGATGACATTATCCAGACTCAGTTCGAGAAATTCCTGCGAGCTCAGCAAAGGGAAGCCGATCGGGCTACTGGGAGAGAGCCTGAGCCCCTGTCTGATGATGATGAAGACGAGGACGAAGAGGGGGATGAAATGGACCCTAGCCAATAATTTATATGTACTTTTTCATTACTTGTTGTAATTCTCTTTTCTCTAAATGACTTTTACTTCCCGGTCAGTAGAACCGATGAATATATATCCCTTTTTTGCCTGAAGCTTTGTGTATTTTCTTTTCTGTCTTTAATGCATGATTTACTCGTCATTCGGGATTCGGCCCGTTTTGTAGGACTTAACCAATTTCCTAACTTATTTCTTGCTCAAATATTCTTAATGTCGTTGATCGCCGTTCGGGCATTAGAAAGTTCTGATAATTTATTAAGGAAAACCCCCCTCTCTGGGACTCAGCCGTTCGGGCTTCAGACCAATTTTTAGGACGACACATTCTTGTTTCAGATATTCTTTTACAACATTGATAGCCGATCGAGTTTCAGATCAAGCCTTAGGATAGCTTTTACGACGTTGATAGCCGGTCGGGCTTCAGGTTAACTTTTAGGACTTAGCCGTTTGGTTTCAGATAACCTTTTACAACACTGATGGCCGGTCGGGCTTCAGGTTGACATTTAGGACTTAGCAGTTTTCTAAATAGCAAGTCCCTGTGATCTTTGCTAATCCTCTGTAAGCCCGTCCGGGGTACGTGCACAAAAAATGAATCATAAATGCCCCAGATTAATCGTAACCACCCAATGCCACGTGTTGCTCATGGATTAGGGATTTGTGCGGCACTTTCCCTATTTATAGAGAGGTGCTTCCCCTAATTTCTCCTGCTGTTTTCTCATTTTTCTTTCGATCTTTCTCTCTCTAGAATTCCCAGAATTCCCTTGCATACTCTCAAGCCTTCTCTCCCTAGAATTCCCAGAGTTCCTCCAGCGTTTTTATGTACTACTCCTCTAGCTCAGAATCTGAAGAGATGCCTTTGATTCGCAAAAGCAAAACATCCGCTGGTAACCAGGCCGAAGGCTCTTCGTCCCAAACACCTAAACCCGCCAATCCTCAGGCCAGCAAACATATCAAACAGCCACAGGAGGACGGATGTCTGTCCGGAGATGACCTCCAAGTTTACAACAAGGGGATGCCCGAGCGGCCACCCCGCATTGCCCTTCACTTCAATCGCATACGCAAACACAAACAACGTCTCCCAGAAGATGTCGAACGGCAACTTAGCCAGTTGTTGCCCCCACCAAGAGAATACTATGCCGGATTCATTCGGCACCCTATGAGGCACCGACCGGGGCACGTGCTAGTGCACCTTGATGCTCTGACTGCTGGACTTCGGTTCCCTCTCCATTCATTCATAGTGGAGTTCTTACGCCGGGTTGCTGTACTGCCCGCTCAGTTCGTGCCCAGCACCTACCGCATTCTGACAGGCTTCATTATTCGGTGCCACGAGTTGAGGATCACCCCAAGCGTCGATCTGTTCCTTTACCATTACTGCTATCAGTCCTACTGGACGACCGGGTACCTGAAACTGGTAGCTCGTTCTGATCGTCAGCTGTTCACAGAGAACGTTACCCCGCAGGCTGACTGGGAGGAGCGGTTTTTGTTCGTTCGGGTAGGTGATTCTCTGCCATTCCCGGATAGGTGGAACGCATACCCCGTTCGGGATTCTCTGCCCAGGGTGGACGCCGTTCTACGCTCCCAAGCTGAGTCTTTGCGGATGGGAGGGACCAGAAGTCTTCGCAGCTTTGTCACTACCTCGAGCATGTTATCTGCTGGAATCGGTAAGCATAGTAGGGTTTTAACCCGATCATCCTTCGCTCTCACAATTCAACTTCTTATCTTTTATTTCTCTTTCTTGTAGGTGTGATATCTCCCATACCCGTCCGGCGCTCTATCTCTTCTGCTAAAGGAAAGGAGAAGATGATAGCCGATCGTGACTCGGCGGAGCAAACCCGTAAAAAGCGCAAAGGAAATGATGGCGATCACCTGATCCCGATCGACCATGTGGTTGATTTGACCGGGCCGGAGGTCGAGCCCAAAAGATCGGTGCCTGCCAACAAACCAACTCCGGTTCTTACTGCCACACCGATCGATGATCGGATGTTTGTTGAATTTTCAAATATGGGGCCCAGATCAGAAGGGAGGTATCTATTCGGGCTGATGCCATCTTCTATGTGGTGTCATACTGCGATCAAAGTTCCCCCGAGCTTCACCAACTTGACTCACTGGTCGGACCTTTTCGAAGCAGGTCACCAGGAAGCACTCAAGGTACATTTCATTCTGACCCATGCCTTTCTACTATTCATGTTTTACCTTATCTGACTTTCATTGTAATCTTGTTTTCAGGCTGGCGTGTATTATCACAAGGCCTTTCTTGCCGCAGAGAAGGAGATGAAAGCCTTGGCCAGCGATCGGGATGATGGCCAGGTCCTCCTTTCTGTCGCTCGGAAGTTAACGGCCGATCTCCAAGAGCAGGCCAAAGAGGGTGAGAAGGCAAAAGCTGCTCTGGCCGAGATGCAGGAGATGTCCCGTCGTCGCGATCGGGAGCTTAAAGAACTCCGGGCCAAGGTGCGGGCTGCTGAGTCTGCTGGTATTAAATTTGACAAAACTGTTGGCGACCATCTGCCCGAACCCTACACGATCAATACTTCCCAGATTGCTCAACAATCGATAGTGGATTTTCAACGGGGAAAGGGCCTGAACGTCGCTCTGGAGAACACGGCCCGGCAATTCCTGGGTCCTCACCTTGGGCAATTCTTGCGTGAAAGCGAAGATCCCATCAAAGCAGGGATCGACCTCCTGGACAGCACGCTGGAAGGGAAATCTTTTTTGGATGTCCTGACCGAGAAAACTGTGAAGCAGAGTCAGGACCTGCTTCTGGACAGGAACCTTGAATTGATCCTCGAGCATTTCCCCAAGCCGTTCGATCCCGACGAATTAGGCTTTGACGATCTGTTCGGGAATACATATGATCGCATTATGGAGAAAAGGTCCAAAGCAGCACCTGATGATGCAGTGCAATCAGGGAACTCTCAGCCTACATCCTCCCCGAACGGCAATCCTCCAGTAGTGTAGCCTTCTTTCCTTATCTGTTGTCTCTTTTCTTGTATATTCATTCTTCTTGTATATTCCGGCTAGTAATGCCGAAGAATAAACTGGACTTCTTTCCTTTGTCTGTTGTATTTTTTCTATTCTTCCCTTGATTTTTTTGTTCACAATCTTTTCTACGTGGCCGAACCTCACTCGGCTCATGTATCTTTATATCTGACACCTTTCCCGAACCCGTTTTGATCCCTTTTCCTGTTCGTGACGCACGGGTTCAAAACTCTTAGCTGAGGTGAATTCCTCCAAGCCGTTTTGATCGTGACCACAAGGTCAAACTCTCAGCTGGGATAGGGGCTCCCTCCAAACTGTTAACCCGTTCGACATTCGGTCATCCGGAATGATTTCACGTGTTAACAAGCTGAGGTGAGACTCTCTTCACAATTGTTCTGACACCTTTCCCGAACCCGTTTTGATCCCTTTTCCTGTTCGTGACGCACGGGTTCAAAACTCTTAGCTGAGGTGAATTCCTCCAAGCCGTTTTGATCGTGACCACAGGGTCAAACTCTCGGCTGGGATAGGGGCTCCCTCCAAACTGCTAACCCATTCGTCATTCGGTCATCCAGAATGATTTCATGCGTTAACAAGCTGAGGTGAGGCTATCTCCCTTCCAAACCCATAATTCCGATGCATTCCGAACTGTTCTCTCTGGCTCGTATCATCCATATTAGGAGTCTGAGGTAACCCTTTTCGAACTGTAAGCAAGATCACCGAATTTGGGTCATTCCTTACTTATAGCTAAAAGGGCGACTAGCTTCCAAGTCAAGTTTTATGACTGAGGCGAGATTTTTCAAAACCATAGTTCCGATTCCCCGGGCGACAATCCGTACCTTATCCGAACGTCGCTCGGTTAATCCATATCTTACAGTCTTGACACCATCTCCAAGCCGTTTTGATCCCTTTGCCCGTACGTAATTACAGGATCGACTTTGGCTAAGTTGACGACTCAGCTCCCTCCAAGCTGTTAACCCGTTCGTCATTCGGTCATCCAAAATGATTCTACGTGTTAACAAGCTGAGGTGAGAATCACTGTCCTTCGAACTCCAGGCCATTTTGATCCCTTCTGTTGGGCCGCGGGTATGCGGTGCCAGCAACAGCCAGTCTGCCGGTGCAATCGGACCGCGTGGCGCTTCGCTTGTGCTATAAAGGGGGAGGAGCGTGTTTCACTATCAGCAATTGCTTTTGGTGTAGCGGTAAGCGCAACGATCCACAAGTGGTATCAGAGCCTCCTTGTTCTAATAATCTTTTAGGTTATTTGTTGAACAAAGATCCACTTGTTTTTCTGTTTTACCTCATTTCTATCTGATATAATGGATCACTCCTTGTCCAAGAATCTTATGTTTTCAGATCTAAAGTTTGATGACTGGAGGATCCGGATGAAAGCACATCTCTGTGCCCTGCATGATGAGATGTGGGAAGTTCTAGATATTGGCCCCTTCACTAGCTTCCAGAAGGTCAACCCTGAACATGCCATAGACAATACCAGACCCCAGATGGTTAGCAAAGCCAAGTCAGAATGGACCACTGAAGAGAGGAGAAAGTACAACTTAGACAATATTGCTAAGGACATCCTCTACAAGTCCATTGATGATAGATACTTCAACAGAATCAAGAAATGCAAGACTGCTAAGGAGATCTGGGATACTCTTGAGCTCATTGGAGCTGGTGATGAGCAGGAGAAGGACAACAAACTAACCATAGCCAACAAGAAGTTTGATGACTTCAAACTTCTCCCTGGTGAAAACATCTCCAAGATGTATGACAGGCTCCTCACTCTCACTGGAGAGATTTCTGAGCTTGGCAAGGATCTCACAACCAAGGAGATCAACCTGAAGGTGTTGAGGGGACTGCCCTCAGCATGGAAGATGAAAGTAGTTGCTGTCCAAGCCAGCAAGGATGTAAAGACTTATCCCACTGATAAGCTCATTTCAGATCTCAAAGCTCATGAGTTTGAAATGATTGAAGAAAAGGAAGATGTACCAGAACAGAGGACCACTACAGCCCTCACTGCCAGCACATCTAAGGTAAATGATTTTGACCCTTCAGTACTTTTATCTGATGAATATATGGTTGCCTTTGCCAGGAGATTCAAAAAGTTTATGAAGAATCCCAAAGATGGAAGGAGTCCATCTTTCAACAGAAAGCCGTACCAGAAGGTCAAATCAACAGAAAGCAGTGGAGAGCTTCTCTGTTACAACTGCAGACAACCTGGTCACTTCAAGGCTGATTGTCCCCATCCTAGAGTGTCCAAGAAGCAAGGACAGGATGGAGAAAAGAAGAAGTACGAGGACAACTCCAGAAGGAGAAAGGCACTTGTGACAGAACAGGTGGAGAAAGACCCTCTGTCAGAAACAGAATCCAGTTCTGACTCAGATTCTGATGAGGCCTTCTGTTGCCTGGATACTGAGACAGAAGACCTTTGCCTGATGGCTCATTCTGATGATGAGGTAACCTCTACTTCTGAATCTAGTTTTTCTTCGGTAGGCTTAGCTTTTGATTCTGATTCAATGTCAGAATTTTGGGAAGAGTTTAAGGCCATACAAGCCACTTATTCTTCTGTAACAGAAGAAAACAGTAAGTTAAAAGCTGAAATTCTTGACTTAAAGAAGGAGGTTGAGATCAAAATCAATCTTCTAATTGAGGAAAGAGATCAACTGGAGACTGAAAATGTTTCTCTTCTTAAGAGAATAAGAGAAATAGAGCCTCTCGAGATTAAGTACAAAGCTTACCAGAAGGCCCAGTCTTCCATGGAAAAGATTGTGCTTGATCAACAGATTGGCACTGGTTTTGGTCTTGGTTATGGCTCAACAGAATCAGGTGAGCCTTCTGTAATGCCTAGCACCAGAGTTGCTAAGGCAGACAAGGTCATAGAGCCACTGATTTCTAGCCCCATCTGTCAAGCTGGTGTATCTGGCACCAAGGTTGTTCATGAGGAAGTCAGACCAGAAAAGGGTAAGATAAAGGTTCAACAGAAACCCTTTTTGAAAAATAATGAACCTGGCAGAAAACCTAACAACAGAAGAGGTTTTCAGAATAACAAAAATAAAAGACCATTCATTGACAGACAACCTCATGTCAATCGTGCCAGAAATGATCACCAGAAGGGCAAATATCAAGAGAGAGTTAACTTCAGGCAGAAGAGGTTGGCTGGTCAACTTCAGAAGCCCAAAGTTAACCGTCCCTCTGCTCTTGATAGTATATGGGACTTCTTTCCAACAAAGAAAGCTATGCAAAAGTATGTAAACAGGAAGCATGACCCTCACAAGCATCTGCCCAAAGTGAATCACACTTCTGTCTACTACAACTACCAGGTGGACAATGGGTACCACCCACCAAGGTTTCACTTGATGAGACCAAAATGGTACCAACTACCCAGACTCCATGACCCCCCAGGACCCAGCATTGCTTGGGTACCTAAATCTTTCTTTTGATCTTGCAGGAACTGTGTGCTGGAGCTATCTCTGAACAAGAATGGTTTATTGATAGTGGATGCTCCAGGCACATGACAGGTGACAGAAGTTGCCTAACAGAGTTCCAGAAATGCAAAGGACCCAGAGTTACCTTTGGAGGTAATGACAAAGAAGGTCAAACAAAAGGAAGAGGAAAGCTGATCAAGAACCAGATCACCATTGATGATGTCTCATATGTCAAAGGACTGAAGTTCAACTTGCTGAGTGCTAGCCAGTTCTGTGACAAAGGCTACACTTTTGAATTCACAAAGGACTTCTGCTATGTGAAGCATGAGACAACAAAGGAAGTGGTTCTTACAGCATCAAGGAAGAAGAACATCTATGTAGTTGATTGGAACACTGCAAAAGATGGAGTTTGCCTGATAGCCAAAGGAGATTCAAAACTGAGCTGGGACTGGCCTGAGATGCGAACTGGACGTACTCCCCAGGTTCGCAGAGAAAAAGGAGAGGATGACCTCCATTGTTGACGGACTGTCACAATGCCAACTGAGCAAGGTCATCTCTCATGATTATGAAGCATACAGCAACGTGGACACAGTTGAGTTCTATCTCAACGCATCCTTCAAGGATGAAGTCATCTCCTCCGTCGTCTAAGGAGAAAAGGTGGTGGTTGATGCTGACGTCATCAACAACATCTTCAATATTCAGCAAAAGGGAGGAAGGGACTCTCTACTTGACTTGGAAGATATTGACATCCCTCTGTCAGAATTCAAGAAGAAGTTCTGCAGAAAAGGGGAAGAAGTTGAAAAGGTCAACATCAAGAAGCACCTACTCAAGAGGGAATTTGAGCTCCTTATAAACATTTTCCATAAATGTTTATGGTGCAAGTACACATCCACAGATGATGTCACAACTGCCAATGCAAAGGCTCTTTATGCAGTGCATCATGGGGTAAATATCAATTGGGGACAAGTCATGGTGAAGTCCCTGATTGAAGTAATCAAGAAGAAGAATCCCAAGACTAGCCTCTACTCTGGGAAGCTAGGGCATGGACTGCTCATTTCTGAAGTGCTCCTCAAACAAGGGGTAAGGTTGAGGAAGGCTTCAGCCTTGGATCACACCAAGGTAATTTTCCTGACTGCCTCTCCCAATAGGGAAAAAGCCATAAAGGCAGAGCTGAAGAGACAGCTTCAACTTGAAGCTAAGAGAAAACAGGGAGAGAAGGTACAGAAACCTCTCTCTGTAGCCACTTCTGCTAAGAAGGCAGAAAAGAAGAAGAAGAAGAAGAAGACTGAAGGGGAAGCACAAGTTGCCCCCCTTAAGGCCGGACAGAAGAGGAAGAGGACCCTCAACAGACCAGGCCTAGGTCTCACAGAACTCCTACCAGAGCACCCCCTCTGTTGAGCCTGCAGTAGATCCGGCTCCCTACTTTGAGGTTGCCTTACAAAAGAAAAGGGCAGCAGGCATACCAAGACCCCCATCTCCAGTCAAGAAGAGCACCAAGAAGAAGAAAGTTTTCAACTTTACTGAATGGAGATTGGGTGGCTCTCAGAATATTGACAGAGCCCAATTTGAGGAAATGAAAGCCAAAATGACTCCTACCCAACAACAGCACCTTTATCTAGACAAAGATGGTGTTGTCAGAGTTAGATATGGAGGATCTCTTGAAGAAGCAGAAGAATGGTACAAGAAGAACATTGTCCCTGGAAAGACCGTACATGAAGGTGTCCTCAACTACTTGGACTGCAAACTCTCTCCAATATGGGCATCTTATCAAAGGTCGGGCAATCTGTTCAAAATCAGAGCTGAAATAAATGAAGAACTGCTCAGGCTTCAAAGACTAGAGGAAGAAGCTCTACAGGCAGCTAATCTGGAGAATATGTAAGGTTTAAACTCTGTAAAACCTACCTAATAAAATCACATCTCTGCCTTCTTACTTTGAAGTGCTTTTCCTCAAATTCTTGTCTCTTTTGCCTTCTGTTTGTGTTTGTTTATTTCTGTTATATTCTGCTATCTGAATGTATCTTACTCTTACTATTTTCCTATGCCAAGTTGCCCACCAAGATTTTAATGGAAGTTTTTTTTAAACTTAATATTTTTATGGTGAAGGCACTTCTCTGGAAATAGTTAAAGGGTTTTGGCATCATCAAAAAGGGGGAAATTGTAAGGAATAATTGTATTTAGATTTTGATGATGCTATATTAATTAGGACTTTAGATTACCCCTTTAGAAATTATGTATTAGGATTTTCCTTTGTAAAATTCTTAGATGTATTCGACTTGACAGAAGTGCTTCAAGAGCAGAAGTGCTTCAAGAACAGAAGGGCTCCCAGAGCAGAAGTGCCTCTTAAGGCTTTATTGAAACAGAGGACCCTTGGCTCTCTGCTCCAGAACAGAAGTCCTCAGGACCTCTGTTAGTATTGACTCTGACAGAAACCCTTCTGGGTCTCTGTTGGATACTCCCAACAGAAGTGCTCCAGACCTCCTCTGTTCTACTCTCAGACGAAGACACCACAAGGTCTAACACTTAGAAGGTTTTCAAAGAACCGGGAAGTCAACTTAAAGATTCCTTCAACGGCTAGGAGTATAAAACGGAAAAGCTACAGTGCATGCATTAAATGCTCATTTAATGCACCCCATGCTACGTAGAGTAATTGCAGATGATTGGCCGGAATGTCAGGAATACTTTATCCCAAAATAGTAACCCGCCAACCTTACCGGGCTCTACCAGTCAAGTCAACTGATCGCTCATTTAATACATTTGTCCTCCTACTCCTCCAACGGGAAGACAACCTCAGTATAAAAGATACACTACGAAGAACATCCGGATAACTTTTGCCATAACTTTGCTATCACATTGCTAACCAAGCGAGATATTCAAACTCTGAAAAGCAAAAGCCTCCTTGAGATTCAAACTTAGTATACTCTACAAGAGAAGGCAAAAGTTGGAAAAATACTCTTTCCAACTCAAGCAAAGTTCCAAGTGATCTTCAACTCTTCAAGCTCTTCACATACACATATTTTGTAACGAAGCTAGTTGGAGGAACCTCAGTTTCAACAGAAACTCTTCTTGCTACAAGAAGGACGTCCTAATAACTGGAGTAGTGAAGTGGTGATACTTCAAGGAGACTCAGTGAAAGGACCAGTGTTAAAGGAAGCCAGGCAGTGCATCCCAGGACACATCTAGACTTGAACAAGACGTGGAGTGCTTCTTGAGTGCTAGGACTAAGGCTTTGTAAACGGCAGTTTTTACAGCTTAGTGGAACAGTGGATTAGAGGAACGAGTTGTTCCTTGAACCACTATAAAAATCCCTGGTGTCGTTTACTTACTGCTTTTAATACTTGCACTTAGATAGAACTGTATAACTCCTTGGACTTGGTATCTGTGTTCAGCAGAACTGGTTCTACGAGTTAACAGAAGGCCTTCTGCCTTTGCTTCTCTGAGGCTAACAGAACTCCCTGCCAGAACCCCATCCGCTGCCAGTCTGTTCTTTCAACAGAACAGGTTATTCTGAAAATCTGGTACTTAGTTTAAAAAGCTAAAAACCAATACAGTCTATTCACCCCCCCCCTCTAGACTGTATCCAGTATAACCGGGACCAACAAGTGGTATCAGAGCCAAGGTCACGGGTTCGACCCCCGGCAACAGCATGCTGCGCAGTTGTAGGCTGGCAGGTGCTGGGGGGAGATTGTTGGGCCGCGGGTATGCGGTGCCAGCAACAGCCAGCCTGCCGGTGCAATCGGACCGCGTGGCGCTTCGCTTGTGCTATAAAGGGGGAGGAGCGTGTTTCACTATCAGCAATTGCTTTTGGTGTAGCGGTAAGCGCAACGATCCACACCTTCATCAATGCGTAATTACAGGGTCAAAACTCTTGCTGAAATAATGGCTCCCTCCAAACTGCTAATATGTTCGTCATTCGGTTTTCCAGAATCGATTCTCATATTAACCGCTGAGGTGAGACTATCTGAGCGTCAAACTCCAAGCCGTTGGCTGAGAATGACTTTCCTTCCATGCTGTTAACTCGTTCGTCATTCGGTCATCCAGAATGATTGAGTTAACCACGGGCACCGATTTTCTGAGCCTCAATTCTTCAAGCCGTTTTTGATCCCTTTATTCTTTCATAAATCTAGGGTCAAAAACTCTCTAAGCTGAGAATTGATTTTCCTTCCATGCTGTTAACCCGTTCGTCATTCGGTCATCCGGAATGATTGAGTTAACCACGGGCACCGATTTTCTGAGCCTCAATTCTTCAAGCCGTTTTTGATCCCTTTATTCTTTCATAAATTTAGGGTCAAAACTCTCTAAGCTGAGAATTGATTTTCCTTCCATGCTGTTAACCCGTTCGTCATTCGGTCATCCGGAATGATTGAGTTAACCACGGGCACCGATTTTCTGAGCCTCAATTCTTCAAGCCGTTTTTTATCCCTTTATTCTTTCATAAATCTAGGGTCAAAAACTCTCTAAGCTGAGAATTGATTTTCCTTCCATGTTGTTAACTCGTTCGTCATTCGGTCATCCGGAATGATTGAGTTAACCATGGGCTGAGTTTGTGTGGAAGTTATGTCTCCCTCTCTCTCTCTCTCTCTCTCTCTCTCTATATATATATATATATATATATATATATATATATTTAAGAGGTGGCAACAGCCGTTTTTATTGATAAAATTTCCTCAGATGCTCCACATTCCAAGTTCCTGCCGGTCGGCCTTCAGTATTCTGTAGGCCAAACGTTCCTGAAGCATACTTCTTACATACTTGGTAGGGGCCTTCCCAATTTTGTGCCATTTTGCCCCCTTCGAGCGGTTTGCTTTTCTCTCTCTTTCTTAGCACCAGGTCCCCTACCTCGATTGAACGAACTTTAACCTGCTTGTCAAAATATCTTCTCGTGGCTCTGTGATACTCTTCCATTCGTGCCGCTGCCAGATCCCTTCTTTCTTCTATGAAATGCATTTCGGCCCGTAAGTTGTCTTCATTCTATTCTGGGCTGTAATGCACCGTTCGGTGTGTGGGAACTAGGATCTCCGTTGGTACTTTGGCCTGGAAACCATAGGCAAGGGCAAATGGAGTCTCTCACGTGGCCGTTAGGGGTGTGGTCCTGTATGTCCATAGAATATAATTCAACTGATCAGGCCACGATGAGGAGTATTCTTCCAGCTTCTTCTTCATACCATCCATGATAGTTCGGTTCATATTTTCTACCTGGCCATTCGCCTGAGGGTATGCCACGAACGCTCTGGAATGCTTGATTCCCCATTTGACCAGGTAGTTCTCAAAATTCCGGCTCACGAACTGCCTTCCATTGTCAGTTACAATCTGTTCAGGGATTCCGAATCGGCAAATGATATTTTTCCAGACAAACTTCTGACATTTAACATCTGTGATGCTGGCCAGTGGCTCGGCCTCTACCCATTTGGTAAAGTAATCTATCCCCACGATGATATACTTGTTGTTTCCTGGGGCCATAGGTAGAGGACCTAACAGGTATATTCCCCATCTTGCGAATGGAAGGGCCACCGTCATTGGAGTGTAGAAAGTGGCAGGCCGTCCGGGGACCGGTGCATATAGTTCGCATACCTTACATTTCCTAGTATGTGCAAAGCAGTCCTGTTGGATAGTTGGCCAATAATACCCTTGCAAGATGATTTTTCTGGCCAGTGTCTTGGGCCCTTGGTGGCTGGAACAGATACCTTCATGAATTTCTTCCATTACAGCTGCCGCTAGATCGGGTGGGAGGCATTTCAGATACGGCCCACCAAATGTCTTTTTGTACAGCTGCCCGTCCACCAATTCGAACATGGAAGCCCTCCTCTGGATGCATTTTATTTGATAAGCAGGATTTTTATCTTGTGGGAGGGTTCCGTCTCTTAGGTATTTATATCTATGACCCAGCTCGG
Source organism: Cuscuta europaea (assembly GCA_945859875.1). Classification (NCBI taxonomy): domain Eukaryota; kingdom Viridiplantae; phylum Streptophyta; class Magnoliopsida; order Solanales; family Convolvulaceae; genus Cuscuta; species Cuscuta europaea. The sequence continues at coordinate 9,575,943 of CAMAPE010000048.1, forward strand.
GACGGCATAAGATATGGCCTCGATCTGGAGCACCATGATTGCCGGGGTCGCCAAGGTTTCCCGATGGGCAAAACGTTGGATATGAGCCGGGATCTCCTGTGCCCGATCTTCGAACGCTGCATTCTCTGATTTGGACAGGATATATGCTTCAGTATTTTCAATCCTGGATATTTGATCGAGCACCACCTGTTCAAATTTACGTATCTGCTCCTCAACCATTTCCTTGTAGGCCTTCATCCTTTCTTCTTTGGCCTCAGCAGTGCCGTTTACTTGATGTACCACCAATTGACTGTCCGATCGGACTTTTAATCGATCGGCACCTAGGGCCCTTGCATACTTTAAACCAGCAATGAGAGCCTCATATTCAGCCTCATTGTTGGTCACCTTGAAGTCAAAATGAATAGAATAATATGCTTTGAACCCCTCGGGCGATGTGATCACAGCTCCAGCTCCACAACCTTTGGCACTAGATGGTCCATCCACATACATTTCCCACCAGTTATCCAGCCCGTTGTTCTCTGAATCTTTTTCTGAGGGCCGGACGGTACATTCCGCAATGAAATCTGACAGGGCCTGCCCTTTGATAGTAGGCCGGGGTTTGAAATCTACCTCGTATTGCCCGATCAGGAGGCTCCACTTGGTAATGCGCCCACTTGCCATAGGATTTCTCAAAATGGTGGCTAATGGCTGGGTAGTATACACAGTTACCGGGTGGGTCTGGAAATACGGGGCCAGACGTTTAATGGCAGCTATCAGGGCCAGTACATTCTTCTCTAGCAAGGTGTACCTGGTTTCCGGGCCGTTCAACGCCTTGCTCACAAAATAGATTGGCCGTTGAACGCCATCTTCTTCTTTCAACAATACTGTGCTTACGGCCAAGTCAGCTACAACAAGGTACATATACAGATGTTCCCCTGGTTCGGGTTTTGTCAAGACCAGGGGGGAAGACAGATATGTCTTGAAATCTTCAAAGGCCGTTTGGCATTCGGCCGTCCATTCAAAAGGGTTGGCTTTCTTCATGATTTGGAAGAACGAGATAGCTCGATCGGCCAGTTTGGATAGGAATCTGCTCAGGGCTGCTAACTGACCGGTCAATCTCTGCACTTCCTTGAGATTTCTCGGAGCCTCCATGTCCACAATTGCCTTTACTTTTTCTGGATTGGGCTCAATCCCCTTCTCGCTCATCATGTACCCCAAAAATTTGCCTCCTCTTACAGCAAAAGCACATTTCTTGGGATTGAGCCTCATATTCGCTTTTTGCATTATCCCGAACACCTTTTCTATATCCAGAACATGGTTTTCCTTCTTTTTGCTTTTGATCAGGATGTCATCAACGTAGGCTTCCATTGTGACACCCAGCACATCTTTGAACAGCATCCCGATCATCCTCTGGAAGGTTGCCATTGCGTTCTTTAATCCGAATGGCATGATGATGTAGCAAAACACGCCATCCGAAGTAACAAACGTTGTTTTCTCTGCATCGGCCGGGTGCATGAATATCTGATGATAACCCCGGAAGGCATCCATGAAGCTCAGTAACTCACATCCGGCAGTTTCATCCACTAGCAGATCGATCCTCGGCACTGGATAGGGATCCATGGGGCACGCTTTATTCAGGTCAGAGTAATCCACGCACATTCTCCAGGTAGATTGTTTTGGGGCTAGAACCACATTGGATATCCATTCTACGTGGATTACCGGACGGATGTGCTTTATTCTTAGCAAGGTGGCCACCTCCTTCTTTGTGAATTCCCGCTGTTCGGTTGCTTGATATCGTTTCTTCTGTTGGACTGGTTTTGCATCTGACCGAACGGCAAGTTTGTGACATATTATCTCCGGATCGATGCCGGGCATATCTTCTGGCCCCCGGGCAAACAGCACCTGAAACTTTTTGAGGACGGCGATCATGCCATCCCGGATATCAGCCTCCAGATCTACCCCGATAGCCACCTTATGGTTCGGGGGGAAGTCGAGGTCGATTTGTTCAAGAAGGGTGGCGGGCTCTGGGTGTGCCTCGAACTCCGTTCGGTGGGTTTCCACCTCAATTGTATTCACCCGCATCCCACGAGTGTTCATCTGTTTCAGGGCCTCCCGATAACATGTCCGGGCTGTTGTTGGGTCAGTTCTGGCCACCCCTACCCCGGTGTCTGTAGGGAATTTGATGCATGAGTGGCGGACAGAGGCTATTGCCTCCAGATCTTCCAATCCCGGTCGGCCCAGTATGGCATTGTGGGCACACTTTATATCTACCACCACGAACGTCATTCGGAGTGACGCTTTGTGGGTTTCATCCCCAATTTCAACCATTAATTGGATGGTCCCCTCAGCCTCGATGCAATTACCGGTAAAACTTGCCAGTGGAGTCCGTAGGTGGGTCAGTTGGCTTCTTTTTAGACCCATTTTCTCGAATGATTGTAGATACAATACATTCACACTGCTCCCGGTATCGACCAGCACTCGGCGGATTAAAGCATTGTCAATACACATGCTTACCACCAGTTCGTCCCTGTGTGGGCTTGGAGAGTTAGGTAGATCAGCTGGCCCGAACGTGATCGGGTCTGTCCTTCCTTTCTTCTGAGGGGGGTGGAGACGGATCCCACATAAATACTTCGCTCGAACCTTTTCCGTTCGGCGTTCGAATCTCCGGTCTCCCCGCCCCCGAATATAACCTTGACCTCCATTCGAGGCTTCTTTCCAGGGCCTCCCGAGCCCTCTGGCTCATCCCTGGGAGGAACATACACATCATTTTGAGGTTGGGCGTCACGTTGAGCATCCCGGTGCCAGCTATTAGGTTTCCTGGCCGGTTTCAACGTGCCCATAGCATTCGGATCTTTGTTCACATATTTGCCCAAATGGCCCCTCCAGATCAGATCCTCAATTGCTGTTTGTAGGGCCCTGCAGGCATTGGTGGTATGACCCTTTCTGTTGTGATATTTACAGAAAGCATTGTCATCCGTTCCCATGAACTGTCCAGAATCAGTCGGGATAGGAATATTGTCCCTCTCGTGCTGATAGATGGTCGCTATTGATAGGACCAGGGGTGTAAATCTCCCTTGTTTGGGAGGTAAAGCGGCCGCTGGGCTAGGACCCAGCCGATTGGCCATTCTGATCGGGGCAGCAGGCGTAATGACCTTTTCCCTGATCATTATCTCCTCTTCTAGGGCGGCATGCTTGCGGGCCCTATCTAATACCTCGGCGTACACCGTACCCGGATTTTTCTTCAATTCTTTGTACAACTCTCCCGTTCGGAGAGCATTTGTGAACAGGGTAATGGCGGTATCATCCGTCATGTTTCCCACTGTTAAAGTCTCATCCCTCCACCTTTTCAGGAACTGGTTGAGGGTCTCTTTGGCGTTTTGCTTCACGCTGGTTAAATAGCTGAAGTGCCGTTTGGGATTGGCACTGGAAGCAAACTGAGCCAAGAATAACGCTGTTAACTCGGCAAAGCTGTTGATTGACCCGGGTTGCAGTGTCCCGAACCATTCCTGGGCAGGCCCCCTGAGCGTGCTGAAAAACAACCGGCAAATGGCGGCCTCGGGTGCTCCTAGCAGCATAAGTCCCCCTTGGTAACTCCTCAGATGTACGTGGGGATCTCCCACCCCATCGTAAATTTGGCCGGTCGGGGGCTTGGCACCCCCTTGGATATCCGCGTACATGAGCTCCCTAGTAAACGGGGAAGTAATTCCCAGCTGAACTGGTGCAGGTTGTACAGGTACCCTGTTCATCTGGTCCCGCATTTCATTCATTTGCCTCCTCATCTCGGCCATCTCTTCCTCCTGGGCCGTCAAAGGGGACGGTGGTGGAACCCTCATATCCGTACAGTCCCGGTCCCAATGCCGCTGAGGGGACCTAGTATTTTCCCGCTCGGCATACTGGAAATGATGACCGACGGGAGTTGGTCCTCTAGCTTGTGACCCGACCGGGGTTCGGTCACTGGAACTGGGATGCGCTGCTGGTGGGGTGCTACGTCGATTATCCCGATGGGCATGCGAACGGGATGACGCTGTGGTTGTTTCCGCGCGTGGAGTTTCTCCTGTAAAGCTGGAACCTCCTTCCTCTTCGTTTGCCATATGCTGCATGAATTGGGCCATGTCACGCATGGCCTGAGGATTTCTTCTCAGAGATTCGGGAATCACAAAATCCACATTAAAACGAGGATACGATCCTCGACTGGATTGTCCCTGAGGGTTTTGACTCCCCGGGGTGTGACTCCTCCCGTGACGGTGTGAACCGTCGTTTGTATGATAGGAACTGATTCTGACCATTTTTGAAAAATAGAGGTTTTTTGGATGTTTAGAAAGTGAAACTTTTTGCAAGTTTCCCACAGACGGCGCCAATGTTGGGGGTAAATCCCGTAGATCCGAAAGCCCAACACGAACTTTGGATATATCAGGAATGGCCCAGAATCAAAGTGTGTAAAGAAATATAAGATCTGAACTAACTAAAACTCGAAAGCTCACTTGTATTAATTAACCAATCTGATTACAAGGAATTTCCCGGTCGGTAAGTCGGAAACTATACTTTAATACCAGAAATAAGAGCAAATGATGATATTCTAGAGCTTGAGTATTGAAATGCTAACCCTTACAATGACTTGAAACCTTCTATTTATACTAATGGAGAGCATGAGCTGCCTCTTGCTGATTGGCCGTTGTTCCACCGACTTGGTCATCCATGCTTCCACTTGCTGATGTCATAGTCTGGCATTAATTGCACCTGGCCACTTGCTGGTTGGCCGTTGCTCGAACGGGATGTTGGGCTGCACTGAAGATGCTGTCAAATTGGCCCAAGTATGATATATAGCCCGAACCTCGTTCGGTATGTCTTCTTACTGGATCTATTCATCATAGAGTGATGGGCCTGTTGCTTGTGCCGGATATCTTGGGCCTTCCCGGTCTGGGTATTGGGCCTCTAGGTCAATATCCCAACAATTATCAAATGTAACTTCAAAATAATTTGTTAAAATTACATAAGCAATATTGGTCTCATTTGATAGATCATGAAAAATAAAAATATTTGATATAAAATTTATAAAAAATGGATATCAAATAAAAAAGTTATTACAATTTTTAACAATAAAAGAAATAAAAAATAATGGAATGAAGTCACTACAGCTGCGTCGTTTTGAAGGAAGCCAGCGTCGTTTTGCAACCGGGCGCACCATCTTCATGGTGCGCCGGTTGCACGGTATAAATTGCCACTGATTACCGAAGGTCATTATTGAAATTAAAAGTGATTTATACAATGGAGACTTGTGTATAAAAAAGGGAAAAGTATGAAATGGAAGATTTATTTTTACGTTTTTTTACCGAAAACTGCATATATTATATTAAATCAAAACTCACAGAACCAGAAAATTACAAACAATGAAGTAACACTCGAACACTAAACTCCCTCTAGACAAACATAACCTTAAGTCCACCTGCCCGATTACTTCTTTATCAGACATAGAATAGTTCACCTCAAAATGAGCGAGACTAATAACTAAAAATCTGAGAGTTTTGATGCTATTAGCGGCTGAATCAGCGTGATTGCCTCTCGACAGAAATCTAGCAACTAAGTTAAACCAATCTAAGAATCTACCACCCTTAATATATATACAACCCAAATGGCGCCGGACTTGCATATATTTTTAGCTGGAAAATAGCCCTAACCGGCATCGCACTTCTGAATTATGTGGCCTGAAAATAAACCGAAATGGCGTCGGACCTTGTCCAACCGGCGTTGGACTTCTCTGTTCCTATAGCCAAAAACCGCCTATTTTGGACCGACGCATCCCAACTGGCCCAAAAACTATACAACCGGCGCCGGACATAGCCCAACCTGCGCCGGTCAACGGCGTAATTTTCTGGTCAACTCTCGTTTGACCATCCAAATGGGGTCCGGTTTCTAAACAATTTTATACACTTATACAACAAGTCATTCTTAGTCCAAATATACCATTTTGGACGTCCAAAACATCATACATAATTTAAAATCATTTTCTATCCAATTAAAGCATACTAAGGACATGTTTACTTCACGGGTTACTAAACAGTGCTTATTAAGACTCGCGTTAATAAGCGGCGCATAAAATAAGCAGTGTTATAAACTCATGTTTACTTCAAAAAATTTAAAACATCATTTGACATTAAAATATCCAAAATAACCCTATACATATATGGACACACAAACATTCATAAACACAAGTATATAATATAATATGTAGGGGTACCCATACCCCTAACATACCCATACACCTGTACCCCCTACCCTACACCCCCCAATTCCACACCCTTGACCCTACCCATACCCTTACCATGACCTTACCCTTTACCCCTACTCCTACTCCCCTACAACCCTCTACCCGCTCGTACGGGTGGGGTCGAGGTAGGGGCAGGTGGTATGGGGTAAAAGGGTAGAGTAAGGAGCACGTGTGGGGGTTGTGGGATGGGGTAGGGTTGTAAGGGCTAGGGGGCAGGGTAGGTATTGTGGTCGAGCTAGGGGCAGGTGGTAGGGGGTAAAGGGGCAGGGTCGGAGTAGGGAAGGGTGGGTTGGGCGGGGTAAGAAGGGGTAGAGTAGGGGAGGGGTTGAGGTAGGGGAATGTGGTTTGGGGGTAAAGGGGGTAGGGGTCAAGGTAGGGTAAGGGGTACGAGTGGCGGTAAGGGGTAGGGTGGAAAGGGCTATGGTGTATAGGTGAGGTCAAGTAAGGGGTATGGTTGGGGGTAGTAGGGGTAAGGGGTAAAGTATGATGGGTAGGGGGAATGGGGGCGCGGTCAAGGTAGGGACAGGTAGTATGGGATAAAGGGATAGGGTAGGGTGGGGTACGAGGTATGGTCAAGGGGGTAGGGTAGGGGTAAGGTAAGATGTGTAAGGGTGTGGTCGACGTAAGGTAGGGTTGGGGTGGGTAGAGGGGTAGAGTGGTAACAATAGGGTAAGGGTAATCACCTTACTTAAGTATACTTGGTAGTGAAGTAAACACACCTCCTAAGTATACTTATTAATACAATTAATAATAAATCTTGCCTTAATACATTCTTAAATGCATTAAGCCCAAAGCATGGCTCATGATCCTCTCTTAAAACCTTTTATTCATACAAATAATTAATTAATCACTAATCATGCAGTATTTCCATAATCCATATCTAATATGGGTAATCACAACTTCACATACTTTTTTATACTTTCATTTACTAGATTACTCTATGATAGAGTAATTATCTAGAGAGAAGTGAGAGCTAGAAAGAGAAGTGCAGTAAATGCTTGCAATAAATGATTTGTGAACCCTCTATAACTATCCCCAAGAGGGGTATTTATAGGGAAAATGTGGGCTGAGCTTCCAAGTCTTGGGCTTGGGAGGCCCATTTACAATTAGGCCTCTACTGTGCTGAGTACAAAGAGTGTAGAAATAACTAAGTATGAAATCCGGTTCTGTGAGCTCTCTGTGGCCGACGAGGGTCTGGCCGACGGACCCACGGCCGATGGAGACCCGGCCGACGGGGACACCTGGTTCTCCTGACTTCTGGATCATGTTCTGAGTTGATATCTTCCTGACCGATGAAAGGTCATCTGGCCGACGGTCGATGGAGGCCCCACTGAGAGACAGTTGTGCCTCTTTATTCTTCTCAGTATGTGGGTCCTGGGGTCTAGACCCATCTACTCCATCACTCTAGTTAGTCACATAAATAGTCCAAGTATGCCTTCTTATACATTTAACAAAAAAATACTCATGATTAATCAACAATTTAATCTATTTTCCATTAATCATATAATGCTTCCATAATCCATATTTACCATGATTAATCATTCATTTTAATCCATTGAATCATTTCCCAAACTCATAATTTTGATTACTTTAGGTAATCTCACGTTTGACCCAAGAGTTACAAGACACGTGGTCGTTCACTCACCCTGAAATGACGCTAGCAAGCTTTTATCCTCCTTGTTTGAACCCCGACGACTTTTGGAATTTTCCGGTGAAAACTCCGGCGGCTCTGGAGACTTTTCTGGCCACTCCTAGATTCCTTGAGGAGTCTAGAATACTTTGGTAAAATCTCTAACAAAGTTTCATAAACCAATAGTTGTATAAACATCAAAACATTCTGAGAAAGTGTTTTGTGAACCGGTCTTACTCCGGTTATAAGTTCATCCATGGTTAAAACTATCTTCCAACCCCTCATTCTACACCTCTACGAGTGTATAAAAGGCTTGTGGTTCTATCATATGATTTATAAAATCATATGAGATTAAATGAATGAAGAAAAACACTAATGAAGTCATTACATTGATTTTTCTAAGTTTTCTTCTTTTTCTCACTCTTTCTTCTTCCTTGGACCTTCCTTGGTTTGATCTTGCTTCAAAAATGGAGGATAATGAATTGTAGAGGTTCTCCTCTATTTCCTTAATGTGCTGGCCAAAATAATAAGAGGGAATGGATTGAGATTGTCCTTTTTGTCTCAAAATATAAATGGGTGATGGTGTAGGGCCCCTTTACCTATCAAGCATGTCTCTCCCATCTCTTCACCTATCAATTAGTCTCATCCCATATTCCACGGATCACACATTGATGCTTGAGCTCACAAAAACGTGGGATGGTCCCCACTCATGTAGGGGGTCATCCCAATATGTCCCGAAGTATACATTCGATCCCGAAAGTTGTATTTTCCGAATTGTTTTAATTAAATTTCATTTTATCGGGTCAAATAAAATATTTATCATCCTTCCCATTAATATTGGCCTCTAGGATGAATGTATATTCCCAACTTTAATTTAGTGGTCCCCAGAATTTATTTTGGGTTGTTATATGTTAAATTACCTATACCGTTAATGGGACCTCGTTTGTTCAATCGTCCAACTCTATGGCTAAGCATGAATATAAACTATCATATACATATCATCTAGACCAGGATGAATATAATATGTGGCCCCGGAAATATTGGCTGGTCCCCGCCCCCAGTGTGGGCCCAACGTGCGTTTTACTGTTCAAGTAACTGTAAAAATGAGAACGCGTTGCCTTGCAAATTCAACCGTCATTTCTCATGACTAAATATGTGGTTTCATATTTTGTGACACTTTAATAAAACATCACACTTCTTTTTATGTGGTCCGAGATGAATGAACAGATAAAATCTTATGTGTTTGTTCCCATATCCAAAATATCTTCAAGGCAGGGTCCTCCAAAAGTACCCTCCTTTAATCTACCAAATTAATCATATATTTATCAACCTGTTATTTTGGATTCTTAAAATATTTATTTTTCTTCTGTCATTAATTCATAGTCTTCCGAATTATTAACAGTCCGATAATCAAGGGCTCACAATTATCGAATAGTGGCCCAGGCCCACTTGGTCGTCAGATGTCGTTCTTTATATCCCTGGGGTCCACGACTCATTCCTACTATCATAATAGTATCGTCTAGGTCAACATTAATATCTTAAACACTTAGAATACCACGAGTGGTCCCCGCTCCTGATGTGGGTCCCACGTGTAGTTTTACTACACGGTAAAAGTTACTCCCTTCGTCCCTAAATGTTCTTCCGTAGTACAAATGCTACACGGATTAAGAAAGTGGGAGTTGTGTAGTGAAGAGTTGTGCAGAAGAAAGAGAAATATGTAAGAATGTGTAAGAATTGTTGTGAACCACAAATTCTTTGTCGAAAAGGGAAAGTGAAGTTCTTTTTGGGACAGACGAAAAGGGAAATTTGGAAGTTCTTTTAGGGAAGGAGGGAGTAATTAGTAAAGATAAATTTACCACACCTTTTATCAATGTGCCATGTCTAATTTACCCAACGTTATATGTGAACATTTTCGGAGTGGTTTTACACCTACTCCTCTACTTGGGTCCCACATTCTATTTAAAAATATTTTATTAATATAAGACAAGAATTTTATCTTTCTCATTAAACAAGACTATTAGTCTTGATTTACTTTATTTAGCCCTGTACTTGATGAAAAAATTCTCTAGGTAAAATTCGGGTGCGGTGTTACATGGCTACCCAGAATGTCCCAATCTTGAAGGCTTGAATTTTTTCTCAATTGAGCCTCCTCAATCGCCGCCCATCAACAGGGGGCGATCCCGACCAACCATCCCGCTGTTAATTTCACACAGTCCAGGTAACATCAAAAAACACACTGAAGAACAGATCGGGCATGAGAGGTCAACAAATTGAGTATAATTTTGTTCACCTCCCCATTTGGAGGGTGAACATAACCCTCAAGTATTTTATTATTAAAAGTACACCACATTGTCCTTTTCTCCCACTATGCCCATATTCTTCAATATATATCGACAGTGTAGTTTTGTTTTAGAAATGACATCTAGGACTTGGGGTCACTTTAATTTATAGTCATACCCTTTTAATTTCTTTCTCCGTATTTTGTTAAACCATACGGAGTATTATTTCTCCACCGCCCATCTTCTCCGCTTCAACGTTTCAGACCTCCATATTCAGTGTGCTTCGATCGTTGTTTCCTAAATCGCTAGTAGAGAAGATTTCAGACACCTGCGGACGTCGATAAGGTATTTTTCATTACTTCTATCATAGTTAAGGATGCTTTTAGTTCCTTTAGTATTTGAATATTTGATTTTGCACTTGTAAAATAAAAATTTAACTCATACGATAGTACGGTACACCGATTTTCATTCTTAGAAAAGATCTTCTAACAATTTATCTGTCAAAGTTGGTGATTTGAATAAGTTTATTTTTTTTCTTGAAATATTACATACTTTGTACTTGATTTATAAAAAATTGAACTTTATTCATATTATACAGATTTTTAATTTTCTCATACGAATTTTTCTATTCAGTAGATTTTGTATGTTTAATTTTTACTCATTATTTTTAGATTTGTAGTCTTGATCAGTTGTCATGAGTAGTATTCCTGACTTGAATTTTTGTGTGAATGAAGAGACTCCTATTGTTAATGAAGAGTACAGGGGTTCAAAAAATCAGCTTCTGGAAGAAGGAAATATTGAAATAGAACCTGAAATTGGGATGGAGTTGGATAGTGCAGAAAATGCTTACAATTTTTACAACTCATATGCAAGGAGGATTGGTTTTAGTGTGCGTATTTTCCGAACTAACAAAAGTAGAGTTGATAGTAAACTAATTCAACGTCAAGTTTTAGTGTGTTCATGTGAGGGATTTTACAAAAAAATCAAGACACCACAGAAGAAACGAGATGAGTCACGTTGTGATTGCAAAGCATCCTTTGCATTTAAACGTCTTCCAAATGAGAAGTATCAAGTGATTGGTTTTGAATCAGTACATTCTCACGACCTTGCACCCTTTGAACATGCTGGTTACTTGAGATCTCAACGGAAAATTGAATTTACGCAAGCTGAAATGATGACCACAATGCATGCATCCGGCTTGAAGCAAGGACAGATTTTCTCATATATGTGTGAAGAAGCAGGTGGAACTCAGAACCTTAATTTTACAAGATCAGATTGCAATAACTTCCTCCAAAGAAAGCGATCTGAGTTTTTCAAGAAAGGTGATGCATAATGTCTTCTAGAATACTTCAAGCAGAAGAAAAATGAGAACAAACATTTCTTCTATTCATTTAGGTCACATGAAGATGGTGAAATATGTGGAGTATATTTTTGTGATGCAAAATGTAGACGAGATTATGGGTTGTTTGGTGATGCTATATGTTTTGATACGACTTTCCGGACAAATAAATATGACATGTTGTGCGCCCCAATTGTAGGCATAAACCATCATGGACAAACATCATTGTTTGGATGTGGCCTACTAGATGGTGAAACATATGATGCAATTACTTGGTTGTTCACTACCTTTTTCGAGGCAATGGGAGGAAAGAGACCAAGGAGCATATTCACCGATCAGTCCGCTGTTATATCTTCAATAGTTGATGAGCTATTACCTCAATCCCATCATGGATTATGTTTGTGGCATTTATGTCAAAATGCGGCAAAAAAATTGAGTTGTAACGGATACAAAACATTTTCACAACAACTCAAATCATGCATTTATGATCCAGAAACTGTTGAAGAGTTTGAGCAAAGTTAGGACAAGTTACTTGAAGAAAATGGACTTCGAGATAATGAATGGTTACGAAGAACATATGAAGTGAGGAAAAAATGGGCACAAGTATATAGTCGTTCCCACTTTTGTGCGGGTATGACCACCTCACAGAGAAGTGAGAGTATAAATAAATTCCTCAAGGGCTACTTCACACATGGAAAAATTGTGCTACAAGAATTTGTGCGCATGTACTCAAGAGCAATGAATGACCGTCGTGAAAAAGAAAGGGAGGCCGAGCATAAAACAATCCAAACAACACCAAACTTCATATCTAATTGGGCAGTTGAACGTGAAGCAGCGAAAAAGTACACAAGGAAGATATTTAACCTGTTTCAACAAAGTGTTAAGAAAATCCTTGATTTGTCACTTCAGTTGGAGCATGATGATGGGAATGTGAGTACTTATAAAGTAAGAGAAATTGAAGGTCGGCAGAGGGTTCGCACAGTTAGATATAATCAGTTGGCAGAAGTGGTGGCTTGCTCATGTAGGAAGTTTGAGTTCCAAGGAGTTTTATGCTCACATGGGTTGAAATTGTTTCGTCATTTAGAGAAAAACAGTTTGCCGCCTCAATACTACTTGCAAAGATGGACAAGGGAGTCTACTTATCAAGATATTTGTGATCCTAATGGAGAGATAATTCCAAATGATATGGATCCAACGTTGACTACTCGATACAGTGAGTTATCACATATTTCACAAAGAATTGTTTCGAAAGGCTCCAGAAACATAGATGTTTTTAATATGTGCAAGTCTCTTTTTTTTTTTGGGGAAATGTAAATATATAGATAGTAACCAAGTTTTATGTACATCGTATGAGAAAAATTTGAGGCATATCCAAGCATGGATACCCTATAACATCAAAAGTTGTTTAAGCTTAACTTCTAACTACTATCATCTAGCAAAACAATAGCCATCACCTCATGACAAAAAACAGGCTAGTTTATAATTCAAAAAGGGATCATATGATACGGATATAGCGAGAATAGCACTTTGTACACCATATACTTGATATGTGCAATTGTATCATCCAGCTTTAGCGATGCTCCATCAAAACGAATCGCATTTCTAGTCCTCCATATCCAATAGATTGTGTAGCTGAACGCTATCCTCGTAGCCTTTGCTCTAATATGTGCTCCGTTGCAATCTCTTGAAATCCATTTCACCGCACTCCTCAACGATGACATTTGCCTAGAGATTCCGAGCCATCCTTTGATACTCTCCCAAATCTGCCCTGTACAAACGCATTCAAAAAATAGGTGTGGTACCGTCTTCAGACCACCCTTACAAAAAGGACAAACATTAACAATATCAAGGTAAACCATGTTGTCATATGTAGGTAGCCTATTACGGTAGGCCAGCCACATTATGAAAGAAAACTTGGGTGGGATATAGGCTTTCCAAATGAAAGACATCCATGCATGAGTAGTCCCTTTCATCCTAAGAAGGTCATATACCTTAGAAGAGGAAAGCTTACCGTTGTGAGCCATCTTTCCAAGGTTGATAATAGTCCCGGGTATAGAAGGGTATCTAGATACTATGGAGTCTCGGATCATAGCAATTCTTTTCATCAATTGAGAGTCCCTATTGTGTGGAGCAAAAGTCCACACATCTCTCCCATGAAGATAGACTCCATTCACCCATCTTACCCAAAGTGTGTCCTGCTTTTCATGTATGTTCCAAAGTGTACGAGACAGTAATGCATTATTCCAAACCTTTGTATCTCTAATTCCTAACCCCCCTTCCTCTTTCGGTAAACATACATCTTCCCATGCCACTTTAGCATGTTTTCCCCCCCACAAAAATATTCTACATAGACTAACAATTCTGTCCAAGATGGTTTTGGGAACCGGAAAAATGCCTAACCAAAATGACTGCACCCCTTGGACAACCGACTTAATAAACTCAACTTTCCCAGCATAAGATAAGGACTTTGTATTCCATGCATTAAAATAGTCTGTGACCGTATCAATCAAGGGAGAGAATTGGGCAACAGAGATCTTTAGAGGAGCCAATGGAATACCAAGATACCTTACCGGAAAGGATCCTTGTTGAAAGTCCACCAATTGTAATATAGATGGCAGTTTCTGTGCAATGTTTCCCCCCACAAAAATATTAGATTTGTCTTGATTCACTAATAAACCCGAGACCCTTCCAAAATCATTTAAAGCATCAACTAGAATCTTAATAGACTTGGGTTCCCCTTTTGAAAATAGCATTAAGTCATCAGCATAGGCTAAGTGTGAGATCTTTAGTTTGGAGCATAAGGGATGATAGTTAAAATTAGGATTTGAGGTCCTAACAGCTAACATCCTAGACAAGTATTCCAAACATAACACAAATAACATGGGAGACATAGGGTCTCCTTGTCTCAAACCAACCATGTAAGTTACCATTTATGGATATTGAAAAAGAAGAGGTAGTCACACATTCCATGATCCAATTAACAAAAATGTTGGGCAACCCAATTCCCCTTAAGACCTTTTCCAAGAAATTCCAAGAAATAGTATCATATGCTTTCCTAATATCAACTTTAATCATGCATCTCGGAGAGACCCTCTTTCTAGTGTATCCCCTCACCAGTTCTTGCGCAAGGAAAATGTTATCAGTCATTTGTCTACCATCCACAAAAGCACCCTGTGATGGATCATCTACACTAGAAAGACATGGGCCAAGTCTTGATGCTAAAATCTTGGTTATGATTTTATAAGTCACATTTGTACATGAAATGTGTCTAAAATCAGAAACTGAAGGAGAATGAGAGGTTTTAGGAATAAGGGCTACAATGGTGTGGTTAACCTGTTTAAGCATATTCCCCGACTCAAAAAACTCCCTAACAGCAGCACACACATCCTCACCAACCTTTCCCCAATTGGATTTGAAAAAAGCTGATGAGTATCCATCCGGTCCCGGGGCTTTTTCATTCCCAATATCAAATAGAGCTTCTTTGATTTCCAAATCAGACACGGGTCTAATCAGGTTGTCAAAAGCAGATTGGTCAATGGTGTTACCCGAAGCCATAATATTTGTATCAAAGTCAAAAGAAGGTACCTCCGTACCAAAAAGAGTTTTGAAGAATATAATAAACTCCTTTGCAACCTGGTCCATTGAATGGGTGAGAGACCCATCTTGTAACCGAATAGATGCAATTGCATTTTTGGCTTGCCTCTTTTTAACAATTGAGTGGAAGTACTTTGTACATCTATCCGATTGCAAAATATGAATAGCCTTGGCCTTTTGTTTGAGATAGGCTTCCTCGACCTCTTTAAGAAACAAAGCTCTTTTCTTAGCCACATTTAAATTCTCTTTAAGAGCATCATCAAGGGGGTCTAAAAGAGCTAATTGATAAACTCTTTGATACTCCTTTTTAGATTCCTTTGCTCTTGCCGAGATGTGGCTGAATTCATTTGTATTTAGTTGTTTTAGTGACTGTTTTAGGAGTTTGAGTTTACGTGCTAATCGAAATTGAGTCGTACCCCCAACATTCCTATTCCAAACATCCTCTAAAATTCCACCAAAACTGTCATGTTTCAACCACATGTTAAAGAACTTAAACGATTTAGAACCATTTATGGTTGTCTTTCCAATACATAGTAGGGCAGCCACATGGTCAAAATCACATTCCATTTCAAAAAAATGGGCTCCACAAGTAATCCCTTGAGCACTCCACAAAGGGTTAATAAGAATCCTATCCAACTTAGCCCAAATGGCACCTCTATTCCAAGTTAAAAATTCACCCGTAGAAGATATGTGCAAGTCTCTATTACTCAAGGTCGAAGCAAATATTGATGAATATCCAGGTACTAACACAGATGAAAACAATCTGAACTCAGTCATGGTTGGTGAACAATCAACACCAAACCTCCAGACCAATTGTCATTTGCGAGATCCAATAAAACGAAGACCAATATCAAGAAAAAGAATTAAAAGTGCACTGGAAAAAAGGTCACGGAAGAGGGCTCAAAGAAAGTGTAAGTCTGAGTACCTTCCATTAATTTTTACTTTGGATGTTCTTTTTATTATTCTTATTTTAATTTCAAAACCGTATTTTTTTTTGACAAAAGTAGTTAATCTTTACAGGTGATCCATTGAACACCAACCATGCTATGGAGCCGGTAAACAAGTGATATATATCAGAAAGGATGGAACAAAATGTGGTACACACAAATGCAAATTGTGTTTTTGTTGGGGTTGAACTGGACAAATTGTAGGTCTGTTGAATTTTTTGTTTTTTTGCTCGACCGGGTTTATGTGTAGAAAGGTTTTAGTCCTATGTCAGATGTGTTACTTTTTGCTTGTGAATTATAGTTTTGAAGGGAAAATGCCTGGCTTTTTGTAGTGTAAATTATTTATATATTAGTATCATTTACAATACGTCTGTTTTTTTTTTTTTGAGAATCTCGTTTTATTATATGTTTGATTAACTTTTTTGTCAAAAAAAAATGTTTGCTTAACTTAGTATGGGTTACTCTATACTATATACTATCCTCCGTATCATAGTAGTTACAACATTGGAATTTACACATTATTTATGTACTCTATTTTGACTACATTTTACTTATTAATGTACTCCGTATGTGAATTCTTTTTTTGAACTAAATGAAATGTTGCAACTAAAAAAGGAGGAAGTATTGAAATTCAACTAACAATAATACTACGAGACCTTTTTTTAACGACAAAATTAGCTGAATCTGTTAAATCTGGTGAAAATCTGCTTGAAGCGGTTCAATAAGCTGAATATGCTATATTATGAAGAAAAAAAAAAGTTACATTTAAAATAAATTTTATTCCGTTAATTTTGATAAGATGAAAATAACAATTTTTATTTATATTGTAAGAAATAAGTTGCACATACTCTTTCTGTAAAGTACTCCGTATAAAACCAAAAAGACCTCACATGTCAAATCTAAATAAATACTTCAAACTAAAGTTGCCCATTGACTACTTAAACAAATAAAAGTTGTGTACTTTTAATAATAAAATACTTGAGGGTTATGTTCACCCTCTGGGGAGGTGAACAAAATTATACTCCAACCAATTGGTGATCCACAGATCCAAATCATCTATTCCATATTTGATCCATGGCACCACCTGTTTAAAACCCTAACCAAAAACATAGAGCACCTAACGGCATAAGCCGTCGGCCGGAGAAGAAAACCTTAGACAAAGCTAGGCCAGACCCTCTTTTTGTCACACAATGTATTAGTTAGAACTAGCAATTCGTCAAAAGCCAATGATATGTCTTAGACTGAAAAAAGTTTTCTTAAATTTATGAGTGTTGGTATGATCATGACATTGTAATGTATTGAACCAGGTATGGTATATCAAACAGCTTTAATCCACAAATAGGCTGTATCAAAACATTTAAAACCTCATAATATAGCGGGTTTTTGGTTGTTTATCCAGTAATCCCTAATCATACTCAGAATACTCAGGATATTTTATAGTTATCCAAGTCTTGTCTTGTTTGATTTGGTCAGGTCTGGGTAGGCCTGTCAATGGATCGGGTACGGGCCAGAATATAGTGTTCCAGACCCGGACCCAACGGTTCTCAGATTTGGGTCGGCTAGATCTGGACCCGTCAAATTTGAAACAAAATCCGTAAAACAATTGCACAAACTAGTTACACTCCTCGATCAACATTAACAATAAATAAAGCTCAAAATCCAAACATATCTTTACTTTCTAAATTCAAAGGTCAAAGTTCACATACAAAACCAGTACTCTATCCAAAAATGAAATATTGAAGGTAACTGCGCAGTTATCTTCAAGACTTTGTTTGAATGTCTTCTCGACTGATGTTTAGCTGAAATTTGGTATGAGTAAACTAGACTTAATGAATAAGATGCTCAAAAAATCCATCAAAAAATTCAACCGGAAACCTCTCCAAATGACGACGGTCGGACAGAGTCTCCTATATAGGGACTTATTTGACCTCTTTTATGCAAATTCGAGGACGAATCTGACCTTTATCTCCATTAAAAAAGAAGGAAATGAGATCAGAAATTACGGACTTGTTACGGGGCGTGTAAACAAATTACAACCGCGACAAAAACTTAGATTGCGGCAGACAAGTAGCGTGTGTTATCGTTAGTGACGTACTTGCAATTTTTTGAAATACGGAGTATTAAAGCTATTAATGATTAATCTATTATTGAAATATATTTTTCCTCTTAACTTGATCAAGCAAATTAACTAATACTAGTACAAAATACTTACTAGAATGGAAAGAAGTTTGAACTAAAATGATAGTTATCAAATATATTTAGTTTAGGATTATTAGCTAAATATATCTCCAACTATCATGAAATTCACAAATTTATCTCATATTTTCACTTTTATTAAAAAAAAAACTCAAACTTCAACTTTTTTCATAATTACACTTTCAATGGATGAATTAGTAAAAATTAAGAAGAAAACTATATTTATAGTTCATATTTTTTCACTTCTTTCTAGTTTTAAGTTTACAAAATTGTATTGCTTATATCTTATTGGTATTGATAAAAATGTGTAATTTTGAAAAAACAAACAAGAAAAACATAATTGTTGAAAAATATGAAGTTTAAGTCTTTTTTTGATAAAAATGAAAGTGTAGGATAGATTTGTGAATTTGATTATAGTTTGAGATAAAATAAGATAATAATCCTTTAGTTTATTAAGTAATATAATTAAACAAATGAATTATCAATCCGGAACTCGAAAGATGAAATGTATCAGTATAAGCCGGACCCGAATGATGGAAAACCATCAATCTAGGACCTAACAATTCATAGATTTTGATTTATTTAATATTTTATTAATCCCATTGCTAATTTTTTATAAACTTTTCTTCACAAAAATTTATTAGTTTAATAGAACTAAATAATATTTAAAATTAAATAAAATCATGACAACTTGGGTCATAGATTGATTGTTTTCAATTATTCAGGTCCTGAATTGGTAATTTTCCATCATTTGGGTCTTATTATATCGATACATTTCATCTTTCAGGTCTCGTATTGTTAATTCGTCTATCTTTCGGGTCGTCCTGGATTGATAAAATTCCTAATTAAATAATATTGACATTTTCCTTTGAAAAAAACTCATACAATGCGTGATTGTATTTTTACAATGAGTTTCTCTCTTTATATATCCTAATATCATGCCACCAGAATAACATAAGACAAATAAGAGTAGGGAAAAATAATTAAAATACCCCAAACTTTTATGGGGTGTGAAGTAAACATCCAAAATTTGCGTATGTAATTTAAATACCTAAATTTTATATAAAAATTTATTTTCGCACCATTATCATGTATTATTTCTTTCAAAAATGTAAACTTATGGCGTTTGTTGCATAATTTAAAATAGTAAATTAAAAGTGTAGCAATTATATAGATTGGGTGTAACATTATTAATTTCGCAATGAAAGTTGATAATGTTAATTTTAATTGTGTCTTCATGATTTCTAAAATATTTTTAAATTATGCAATTAACACCATAAATTTACATTTTTGAAAAAAGTAATACTACCTCCGTTCCTATTATAACTTCCAAATTGATTTGACACGCAATTTAAGATAATGGGTATTGTGTGGTGGAGAGTTGTGCAAAACACAGAGAAATGTTGTGAATCAAAAATTCTTTACCAAAAAGGGGAAAATGGAAGTTTTAATTGGAACGGACGGAAAAGGAAAGTTGGAAGTTATAATAGGAATGGAGGGAATACTTGATTATGGTGCCAAAATAAATTTTCATATAAAATTTGGGGTTTTTAATTAACATACATATGCAAGTTTGGGATGTTCATTTTACACCTCTTCAAAATTTGGAGTATTTTAATTATTTTTCTCTCTCTAAAATAAAATACACTCAGTTATAACCTTTAGAAAACGTTGGGATGCATGAATAAGAGTTTCATTGAGGTGGCCAAAGTATAAAAATTCCAAATATTTTAGTTTTATTGATCGATTCTTAAAAATCAAAATGAGACCCTATCATATTTAAATGGTGTCGTTTTGGTTGGGTACAAATGTATATAACTTTATAAAAACATGTTTATACCCACTCTTCTTCTTTTTTTAAAGGACTTTTATCCACTCTTAATTAATGTGATAGTCAATGCAACCTTTAATTCCAACATATTTTAAAAAATATCTATTTGGCGTGTTTTTTTAAATCACGGGAGTTTTTCCCTTTATATTAAATTAGACGTTATAAAATTTGATTTTGATACTATTGATTATCTTATCTCATTAATATAGAGTACAGTGGCGGACCTAGAGATTTGTGAGAGCGGGACACACTAAACACTAAACTTAGCCTATAATAAAAACTCTAGGTCCGAAGTGGGGCACTGGTTTTTATTTTAAGTGCTACTAGTGAATTTCTGGACCTGAAGCGAGTCAAAGTGCCCCACCTAGCCCCCTTATTAGGTCCTCCACTGTACGAGTAAAACACAAAATAGAGGCCATGGAGTAATGGCTATGCATGATACTCCATCTGTCCCGTTGGAATGTTCCCGCTTTCATTTTTTGGATGTTCCGTTGGAAAGTTCTCATTTCCCTAAATGGAAAGTTATTCTACATCAAAACAGGGTCAAACAGTGCAAAACAGTGTCAAACAGTGTCGAAACAGTGCTTACCAGTGTTAAAACAGTGTCAAAACAGTATAATATACCCCCTGGTAAATTTATTTCCTTAATATGTGTGTAGGTCAAACCGGGAACATTCAAACGGGACGGAGGGAGTATTAATTTGCATTTCGTAATCATTTTTTCAATTTAGTAACACTTATCAGCTACGTACTTGTAGGACCCGCAACGAACAAAATTCGTGTATAAATTAAAGAACTCATATCCCCAACCCAAACCAGTAGCATTCATTCCTGGTTGCAATATTGAATACACTATCCTAGAGGAAAATATTTTTATTTTGTTCTTAGTATTGTTATTACTATTATTATTTAATTATACGTACTTAAATATAGTACTTGACCGGACATGGATTCTCTAGCACAATGTTCAGAGACAACACAAAATTCCATGGTCATCATATATTTTGCGGTCGTCCCTTTGTTGTTGTTTCTGCTTTTGAGGTTTCGCCGGAAACCCTATCCTCCGGGCCCGAAAGGTTGGCCGTTGATCGGATACATGAACTTGATGGATCACTACTCTCACCGTGGCTTAGCCAAGCTGGCGGAGGAATACGGCGGCTTGGTGCACTCACGGATGGGCTCGCTCCACATGGTTGTGGTGTCTGGCCCGGATGAAGCTCGTCAAGTTCTCCAAGTACACGATAACGTCTTCTCGAACCGGCCCGCAACCATCGCCATTAGCTACTTGACGTATGATCGGGCCGACATGGCCTTCGCTCACTACGGGCCCTTTTGGCGCAAAATGCGGAAGGTGTGCGTTATGAAGCTATTTAGTCGCAGGCGAATCGAGTCCTGGGACTCGGTTCGTGAAGAGGTTGATCAAATTATCCGAATTGTGGCCATGAGCACTGGTTCGCCCGTGAATATAGGCGAACTGGTGTTTGGGCTCACTAAGGATGTCATATATCGGGCCGCGTTCGGGTCCCGATCGAAAGAAGGACAAGATGATTTCATTTGCATTCTTCAAGAATTCTCTAAACTCTTTGGTGCATTCAATGTGTCCGATTTTTTCCCTTGGCTCAAGTGGGCCGACATGCAGCGGCTAAACCCTCGGCTCGCTAAGGCTAGGGCGATGCTCGACCGTTTCATCGATACGGTCATCGACGAGCACATTCATAAGAGAAAATGTCCTGAAGAAGAAGTTTCCGGTGACGAGTCCGGCAGCGATATGGTGGATGAGCTATTGGCATTTTACAGTGAGGAAGGGAAAGTGAATGAATCAGAAGATATTCAAATGAATGCCATTAAGCTCACAAGGGATAATATCAAAGCCATCATAATGGTAAGTCATGTATATATGGTAAACTTCCTTAGTTATGCAATTAAACGCTTTTAATTAATTAATTAATTCTCTTTCCTATATAGTTCCTTCTCTATCCATGCCTTCTCAAGTACATATGGCAATGTGTTTTTTTAGGAAATATGACTATGTGAGTTAAATAACCGTTAAGGTTGTTTTTAATGATACAATAATTAACATTAAGGTTTATTAAGAACCTGAAACTTGGAATTCAGTTTTTGAAATATAAACTCCCACTACAAAAAATTACGAGATTGACATAGATTTAACACAGATTTATACATCAAAAACCTTGTCACTTTTCGACTTTTCCTTGTAATCAATAAATTTGATGTTCTTATCATTTCTTTTTATCACCACAAATATAATACAGATTATTAATCATACAATTTTTACTTTATTATTTTGATATCAATCAAATTTGACAAAATTTTGAGGGACGTAGAGTGCATAGGAAGCGGCATTTAATTAACTGGCAGCTTTACGTAATTTTTCTTTTAGAACTTTACATTAAATTTAAAAAAAGTTTTTGCATCTTCTTTTATGATGAAGTTATCTATGTAATGATGGAGCTAATGATCATATATACTTGATTACGGAGTAGAAGTTATACAACCAAAAAGCACTTTTGTTACAACTTTTGAAAACATGGAATTGAAAATGCTCTCACAGATTTATTTCATATTTGGTTTGGGAAGTTTTTTTCTGCTTTTTAAAGTAGCTAGATTATCTTCTGAAAACGGAATACATTATAGTAAACGGCTACTTTAGTTAGTTTTCGTTATTTTCTACTTTTTGAATTTTAGAGAAATTTAGGGCTAGCGCCGAAGTGGTTTTCAAACCCCTACGACCAGCCCGAAATTGTATTTTTCAAGACAAAAAAAATTATTTTTGTGATTTTTTTTATTTGAAAATTATATATTGCAAAAAAATGATCTGAATGGTAAAAATTGTTCATTGTAGGAAACATTTCCAATTGACATATACTTCCTCCGTTCTTTATTATATGTTTCGCTTTTCATTTTGAAAATATATTTTGAAAGCGGGCGGGGGTATGAGATCAGAGTTTTTGTATCATTTTTTATCAACCATTTGAGGAAAAAGATAGTTACTTTTAATTTAGTAATGTAATGAAATGAATTAATTAGTTTTGTACCAATTAAAGTCTATTCAAATTACAGACGAGTATTAGTCATAAAATTCCTGCTACCAAACCAAAACTCTCAGGTCAACAAAACTTTATTATTTAATAAATCTAACGAGTAAGACTGAATTTTTAGTTGACTGTTGCATTAAATGGATTGTACAATTAATTAAGTCGAACCAAACGGGAAGACATATTAACCCTAACCCCTACATTATGAATTCCATTATTTGATTTGACAGCCCTGTTTGGATAGCAGCGGTTTGAGCAATTCGTTGATTGCTTTGAAGTGCAAAACACTATAATTTGTAGCGGGTAGACAAGAAACCGCCGAAAAACAAACGTTGCCTATGAAAAACATAAAAACCTGTGGAGTAATTTTACATTGCATTAATATAATTTTAGGCGTTTGAAAATTCATATCTTGTGGGGCTAAAGTATGAAATTCAATATTTTTTACAAATCATAAAAAAGAAAAAAAAAATGCCTCATGATATGAATACATATTACAAAAAAAATGTAAATCATATGCTATGTGACATCATACAAGAAAAAGTAGTAAATCATATGCTATGTGGCAGCATCATACTAGGAAAAAAAAGAATTCCTAATGATATTAATACATACTAGTATTAGAAAAACAATATAAACCATATGTTATGTGACATCATATTAGAAAAAAAGTGATGTCATACTAGTGGGTAGTTTTCTCATTTACTCCCTCCGTCCCATTTTAGTTAGTCAAACTTGACTTTTCACGTCAATGACGTCTAACTTTGACCGGTTATATGTTTATATAGAGAATATTGGTAATATGAAAATGATATGAAATGCTCTTTGTTAAAAATACTATTATAAAAGAATAAAATTATTAAATTTTGTATAAATATATTAATTACAATAATTGTTCAAAGTTTACTATCTTTGAGTGGAAAAGTCAAAGATGGCTAAGTAAATTGGGACGGAAGTAGTATTAAAAACATTTCTAATGACATTCAAATACGAAGTTTTTTCTTAAAATATTACTAATAAAAACTTTATGAATAAAAATGTGTTTATGAGTTACTTATATAAATTTTATAGTCACTATGATATAGTTATAGTCAATAAGATTACTATAGTCATATTTTATTCACTATTTTTATTTTATTTATATACTACTCCCTCCGACTTATTTGATTTTGCCAACTTTTTCTTTTTGTTTCTTTTTCCTCTGCGCAAAACTTACATCACACATTTTTTCTTTTCTTATTTCTTACCTGCTTCAAACTCGTGAAAGTCGGCCGGAGGTAATACGTGCGTGGAGTAACTTTTATAAATAATGTTTTCAGGATGTGATGTTCGGAGGCACGGAAACCGTGGCATCGGCAATCGAGTGGGCCATGGCGGAGCTGATGAAAACGCCGGAGAATCTCAAGAGGGTTCAAGAAGAGCTCGCCGCCGTCGTTGGCTTCGACCGGAAAGTGGAAGAAGGCGACTTGGGAAAACTGACATACTTGAAATGCTGCATAAAGGAGACTCTCCGGCTGCACCCGCCGATCCCCCTCCTCCTCCACGAGACGGCGGAGGCGTGTGAAGTCAACGGCTACTACATCCCGGCGAAGTCACGAGTCGTGATCAATGCATGGGCCATCGCACGTGACAAGAATTCGTGGCCCGACCCGCACAGCTTCAAGCCCGAGCGGTTCCTCAAAGAGGGGGCCCCGGACTTCAAAGGGAGCAACTTCGAGTTCATACCGTTCGGGTCGGGCCGGCGGTCCTGCCCGGGAATGCAACTGGGCCTGTATGCTTTGGAGATGGCGGTGGCCCAACTTCTTCACTGCTTTAGGTGGGAATTGGCGGATGGGATGAAGGCGAGTGAGCTGAATATGGAGGACGTGTTTGGACTCACTGCGCCCTTAGCGGTTCGACTCAGAGCGGTTCCTACCCCACGTCTCAACTGCACATTAATATGACACTCCCTATAAAAAATGCCCAAGTTATTATTATACTACGTAATTATTATTATTATTATTATTATTATTATTATTATTATTATTATTATTATTATTATTATTATATAATGAATCAATGAGACTATAATTATAAAAAAGACAGTGGTTACGTTATTTTGAACGTTATTAGGACGGACTACAAAGTCAAACAAAGTGAGTATGACTATAATTATACATCTATATATCACCCCATGTGGCCATGTCTATAAGACTATACTAGGCATTACTCACTATAATTTATAATTATTTGAAGAAATGAGCAATGGTGTAGACGTACTATAATAGGCATTTACTAGGCATTTAATATCGATTTGGTTTGAGTAAAGTTAAAAAGTGAGTCAAGCGATCTCCATTGTGCATCACATTAAGTCAAATGTATGTTCGCATTCTTATGTTAAGGGCGGTGGTAGTTAATGGTGATTTCCTCAATTTTTAAAACAAAGTTGGGATCTTGCAGAACTTGTAGGATATTTAACTTAATAGAGTTGGCTGGTGGTGTCTTAGAGTTGCAGATGGTAGTGTGGTAGTTGTTGGTTGGAGTGAGGGAAGATAATGTATAAAAGAAATAAAATTGAAAGTTAGACGGTGTGACAATGTCATTATGAATATATCGTGAAGTCGTGGCGATGACATGGTGACTATGTCTTGATGATGACATTGTGATCATCCCACAATAATGTAGGCATGCAGCAATGACATTGTGGCTATATCGTGATGACATGGCGATGACATAGTGATGATGTCGTGATGAATGATGATGTGGCAATGAAATCGTGATGACATCAGTATGAGATTTAAAATTTAACAAGAAATAATGGCAGGCATATTACTACCGGGCTTTACGTTTCCAAAAATATAACAGGTTTTACTTTTTCCAAAAAAGTGACACGCCGCGAGATACGCTCCTTCCCATCTTCATCGCAGCACCGACTCTGCATCTTCTTCGCATCTCTGCGACGTCGTCACCCATGGCCCTCTCTGCATCGCCGACCTCCTACCGCGTCGTCAAATCTACAACGCCTTCTCCTCCTTGTATTCGTCGAATTGAAGCTGTGCCATCGTCGCCGCCATGTTTGTTTTCTTCTTCTTCATCTTTCTGTGACCGAGAGATGGTGACGACGGTCAGATCTGGACCACCATTGACGATATGATACGGCAAGACGCAGGTCGAAGGGGCTTTTACCTAATCAATGGATCGAAGAGGCGATTTCCAGATCTGGATCCGGAATGACGACGACGGGCAGGATGCAGAGGTGTGGATTAGGGGTCTGGATTGGGATGGTCAGAGTAGAAGTGGGGTTGTGGTACGGCGTTGTTTGGAGTGAGGCTGTGGTGCGGCGTGGTTGGGTGGGGCTGGGGTGCATTGTTGCTAGGCAGGGGTGTTGTGGGGCTAGGGAGATGAAACGGGCCAGGGAGATGGGGTGGGGGAGCGCCAAAGCGGTGATCGGGCTGGGGGTTGGAGAGGGGGCTTTGGGGGATGGGGAGGTGGCTTGGGGCTGGGGAGGGGGTGGGGAGGTGACTGGGGGTGGGGCGGTGGTCTGCGGCGGCGGTCTGTGGTGATGGTAGGCGGTGCTGCTAGGGCGGGGTAGGCTAGGGATGGGGCTGAGGGAACGGGGGAGGGAGTGGGCAGGTGACACCGGAGACGGCGTGTCACTGTGACCAGTGGGCAGTCACTGTGACTGGTGGGCGGGCAGTCACTATGGTTGACAGGCAGTCACTGTGACGGGTGAAGTCACTGAGATAGTGACTGGCGGCGGTGGTGCCGGTAATGGCGGCGGCGGCAGTTCCGGTGATGGCGGTGGCGGCAGTGCCGGTGACGGTGGCGGCGGCCACGGAGGTGATGGTGGCTACAAAATATGGATTACTAATCAAATATATAAAAAGAATATTAAAATAATAAATGTAAGATAAAATACAAGGAATAAATGACTTTTAGTCACTTTTTTGGAAAAATTCAAGAGGTCACATTTTTGTCATTTTGATTCATTTTAGTAATATTGAAATAAAAAGGTCATTTGACAATACTGTAAAAAATTATTAATGCATTATTTTTTTATTTTTTTTTAATCTTCTATTGCATCATCGGCCATTATTAATACATTAAGAAAGGAGGGAATATATTTTTCTATTATGCACAAATGTCAACTTGAGACTTTATATTCTTTTGTTGTGGATGGCATTTAAATTTGGCAAAAATAAGTGTGATAGGATCATGCACTTATGTCACCTTGCACTATGTCACCTCCATGGCGGCCTTCCTGATCAGCGCCAAAGCACCTACGTGCAATGGTGGAGAAAGAAAAACGGTTCAAGGGGATCGAATCTCAACCTATATACAGAATGAAAATGGTGGATCGTTTTTAAACAATGTTCGAGTTGAATATTTCATATGTAGTTTAGATAAATAGGCACTCGTAGCAATAAGATATATTATTTTTACTATGTTCCTGAATCGTGTCACGTAAGTATTGAGTGAATTATATCCTTATTTTTAGAATTTGGGGAAATAATCTATAGTATGCATCAAATTTTGCCGATTTTACGTTTAGATGGTTCTGATTTTGCAGAAGTCATAACTTTTTACTCGTAATGAGTTACGAGGACCATAATATATCAAATCAAAGATATTTCAGAACTCTATACTCTCAAACTTTCAACGGAGTCGGCTGACCCCCCTGACCCCCCTTGGCTCCGCCCCTGCCGACATGGCAAGGTCGTAATAACTAATAACTATGCAATATACTGAACGAATGTAGCTCCAAACTTTTTGTATTAATAATGTAAGATGCAAGTTTACTTCAACCAGGAAGGTCAAGAAACCTTCTGAAAATAAATAACTAAATCAACAAACAGACGTGCCTCATATCGTTCATCTTAACTGTCTGTTTACATTTGATTTGAGAAAGAAAACCACTTTTACTGAATAAATGAAGTTTTAGGATGTTTTTACTTGGACTGTAATTCCTCCCAGACCAGACCAGATCAGACCAGACTTAGATAGTTATAAAAATACAAAGAAACCAGACCAGACCAGACCAGCAAATTACAGTCCAAGTAAAAACATCCTTAGTCGGAACCCGTGCGGGGGATAAAAACAAATTACAAATAGGAATATCCTGGCTTTGGCTAGAAATACAACTAATTTAGTTCTAAATAGGAACAAAAGTATACAAGTGAATGAATCTTGTTTTCATGGGACAATATTAGTCCTATTCCGACCCCTACTTGTTATTTAGAGAACTTTCTCAAGCAAAAGATTCAATTCCGCTGAAGAACAGTGACTGGCAGTATATGAAACTGGGAAAATGCATTAAATTCGACTGAAATATTTTGCCATGAACCCAAAGCATTGATACAATGTGATGGAGAAAGCAAAATCTCATCTCTGAAGTGATTGGGCGAATCATAACATACTAAAGATACAATTACATTTCCAATCAGGAAGCACTTCCCTCTGCACTATTATGTGGTTCTACTTCTCTTCAATAAACATTCCAGTTATCATGAATGGCGAAGGGTAAGGAGCCTCTTCTAACCTCTGGCAATTAAGAAATCAGGGCAAAGCAACATATCACTTGAGGATCCGGACTACAGCCAAGCCAACAGCAGATATAGAAACAAGAGTGCCTATGCAATATTTTATCACATCGTATTTAGCTGCCTCCAATTGCGCCCTTAGAGCGTGAATCTCCTGATCCAACAAATAAACACAGAATGAATGCCACAACACCAATTACATGACTCGAATGATTGGATCCTCTGTCTTAAGTAAGGATGGATACTCAGCCTATCTCAGGCTTTCTATTATGGATCCCACTCATAGTCACATGGATTGCGGAACGCTTGGGTACACGGTACGAAAACGGGAATGCAGATCGCCAAAATTAGAAATCCGATACGTAGGGGGGTAGGCTTCTTCGGTACGCGGTACGCTGTACACTCTGTTTATGGTACGGTGAACCATAAACATATTGAAAACACTAAGTATAAATATAATTAATACAAGTATAATATTAAACAATTAACTTTTATAACTTCAATAACATTAAACAAACTTAACAATGTTTGCAACAACAATAAAAGATAACAAAACAGTAAACAAAGTTTCAAAATTCGAGCAACAAGCCAACAACTTCAACATTCCCACTACATCTTTAGTAGTGGGCTGCAAGTGGATCTGATGATCCTCGCCTTTCTGAAAGTCCGAAACCATGTATCGGTATAAAATCTAGACTCTCGATAATCATCACCATCCGAACCAGTTGGGTCGATTACATGAAATTTGTCAGAATCGATAAATTTAGGTAACACTATATCTCATGCAACTAAGCAGCGACAAGATTTTACTTCAGGTGCTACTCGTGTCACACCCATTTTAAACAGGACTAATGAAATCAAATTTGAAACCATCATGATTCGAGAGTGGAATGTTCACCCCATGAACCTCACATCCCTACCCAATGAAGTAGGTGGGAAGTCAAATCAAGGTGACTTAGTTGATCCAAACATCCAATAACTAGATTTGCACACTGCTGACAAGATTCAACCCTGGATTGTCGCTCCAAATTGTCACCCTGAGTACAAACTACCAACTACCAACTAAGCTACACATTCGGGAATCCATCATTATCAACATATCCATTGACATAGATACGGACCAATCCATCCGAGACCCACCCTAATTTGAAACTACAGTAAAACACGTTTTCTCTGTGTAAAGGTTTTACTATAAAAAATTGTATGAATGAAATTTTCCAGTTCACCAAAGATTCGAATTTTGGGGAGCTCTAGATACAGCAATCATCAGAGAGGTAAATAGGTTATTTCCCCTTGCAAGATAAAATACACGGGGAAGATGTTGTAAGTGGTTATATAGATCGGTGTGTACTTACTCTATCAAGTTTGTTTGTAAGGCTAGTTGTTTCCTGGTTTTGATTTGCTAACTCATCCCGAATTCTCCTGCAACAGCAAAAAAAAAAGACTTAAATGAAGGACATCCATATAGCAGTTGGTATGCAGAAGAATATTGTCAAAGAAGTCATAAAAACTGAGAGTGCATGCTATTGCTTACCCCTTCTCAAGATTCAGATCCAGTCTATGTCCAGCAGTTGCTTTGTCAATTTCATACCTAGTTCCATGTAATAATACATATATATCACACTCCCAGTGAGGTGAAACCAACTATTCGGTAATATTACAAAAGTTTTTTTTGGTACTCAAAATAAAGTTCTATTTCATCAAAAGAAAATAAGTTTTCGCGTAATTTACCAAAATAAGATTCAAAGTTTCAAACAAGGTAAATATGATTAATTAAGTCAGAATAACAAAGACGGTTTTGAAGAAAAATGTAAGATCCTATGACTTTAAATTTAGTATGGTTAAAGTTAATTTAAAAAGGTTCTTACTCAGGGAATCCTTGATTGCGTTTCAATTTTTTCATCGTGGTTCTAAATAGGAATCTTAGGTTTTATTCGATTGATAGGGCCTTAACAAGGTAATTCCTATCCAATCAAATAAACAAAACAAATAAAAAAAGAATCATTCCAGAAAAAAAAGATAGGTAACCCACACGTGAAACATTCTTTGGGACAAGGGAATAGAAAATTAGGAACTGAAAACAGTTTAGCAGTGAGTTGCAGATTTCAAACAAACCTCAATTCACTACGCATCTTTTCAATATCACTCTTGAGCTTTTCAGTCTCATGTTGCAACACAGAGAAGTGAGATTCCTACAATATTAAGACCAAATATGTACACAGCAAGTGAGCTAAGCATGAAAATTCCTTCTTTTCTATATAATTGATTAAGACAGTATCAAAATTTTAAAGCTGTCAAATATGCTGTTGTAGTGTTGTTCATTAGGGCCAGCAGCAATAATCCATACTTGTTGTTTATACTTTCTATTGTTCTCATAAATAGTTGTTGTACAACAATTACCTGAGAACTCTGAACTTCGGATTTGAATTTTGACAAATTGGCTTCATGAGTCATTTCAATCTAGACGAAGAGACAAAAAAGCAAGTAAAATTCCACACCGGATTATTATTATAGTAATAATCCAATATCTATTGGAAATCCAATATCTACCAGCTAGTTATAACCCAAGCAAACTATTGGAAAACCAATATCTACCAGCTCCTAATATAAACTTAAATCTATTGCAAAAAAATTGCTTCTTCTAACAGAAATCCCAGGTTTACTTTCTGCAATTCATATTTTGAAACAAGTGACTGAGCTACACTTTCCAAGCTATCATTCAAGACTTCCGTTATAGCAGCTGTGATGGCCTCCGCTTGCTTCGAAGGCACTCCTTGAGCTTCCAATTTCCTAACCTTGAAAGCCAAGACAAATAGAATTTTTAGGGGAAAAGAAATTTCCCAAGCAAAACCGTAGGATAAAGTCCAATTCGAGAAGAACCAAATAATTAGGAGAAATGACGATTTACAAGAGCCAGAGTGTCCACGAAGAAGAATCCCTTGCCGTGGGAGCCCGAGTGCTGACATAAACTCCGGGAGCTATCAAATCGAGTTAGCCCGGCGAACCGCGTTAGCAAATGCACTCCGGTGCGCTTTGCCGCATATGCGGCCATCTGACGGCGATCAACGATGCTTTGCTGGAATAAATGGCAGCTGAATGTGAAAAGGTATCGTTGGCCACAATCTGTTCAATGGTGATCGACTTTTATTGCATATTTCGTTCAAAATCAACAAGTGTAGAGCAGTGCCAAGAACTTCGTAAGAAGATTGTGAAAAAAATATTGATCTGTATTTGGATCCTTTTTCTGAAGAGTGTGCCAAAAAAGCCAGGGTAAAAAAAATCAAACGCCCACCGTGGGGCTCGAACCCACGACCACAAGGTTAAGAGCCTTGCGCTCTACCAGCTGAGCTAGACGGGCTTTTGGCTGAAATTTCCGAGCATTTTATAAAATACAATTCCTCAATACAGACACAAACGAGTAAAAAAAGGATCAACCGCCCACCGTGGGGCTCGAACCCACGACCACAAGGTTAAGAGCCTTGCGCTCTACCAGCTGAGCTAGACGGGCTTTTGGCTGATATTTCCGAGCAATTTAAAAAATACAATACAACTCCTCAATACAGATACAAACGAGTAAAAAAATGATCAATCGCCCACCGTGGGGCTCGAACCCACGACCACAAGGTTAAGAGCCTTGCGCTCTACCAACTGAGCTAGACGGGCTTGTTGTTGATTATACTGAAGCATACTACCCTAGTAATTATCATTAAGTTAGAATATTTCATCAGCTGAGGAATGTGTAAGCATATAAACGTTATTCCATAGTCAATGAATAGTACAAGCCGCTTAATAGCATGCAAGGATTTGCCATACCATTAAGTTATGTGAATGTTGGGTCTGGTATCCAAACTCATTGATGAAAAATACATTAAAACTGTAACAAATATACGAACTATTTATTTACATCATTTTCAAAATGCCAAAGCCATTGTAACAAATAACAATACGTGTTTGTTAGTTGTTACTACACGTTAAATTGCAGCCCCAATATACATCCCCCAAATAACATGATTACAACTCGAGCAAGGCATACTTCCTAGTTACAAGAAAAAGAACCCCTCAACTTGTGACTTGTAACTTTTGTGCCCGGTTTTGACAAGCACTCCAAAAGAACTAGCAACAAGAAAATTTAAGGAGCACGTAGGTGTAATTGATAGAGCGCATGGCTCCTGAGCTGTCAAGTGCATGATCCAAAGGATGAAACCACTTCACAGAACTGGCTACATGAATATGAGGTGGTTGCTTCCTGAAAATCAGCAGCATACTCTTTACGGAGATCCCTATTTCTTGACAAATGCACGACCTGAAAGGGCTGAAACAGGATAATAGGTATCCAGCTGAAGCAGTTCTAGGATCTGTCGGCTAGTCCATAGATATGCAGAGTGGCCATCTATAAGTTCTGTTACATCAACCTGTTAACATAGGATCCGATTAACCCACACCCACCACACAAAATAAAAACTTTTTCTGAGAAATTTGAATTCCACTGGAGACTTACATTCTCAACTCCAGGGACGTCTACTGCTTGAATCCCAGCAAGCCCTTGTGTGAGGAGACTGCCAAAACAAACCAAAAGCATTTATAACATAAAAACAAGCATGCAATGTTT
Source organism: Cuscuta europaea (assembly GCA_945859875.1). Lineage (NCBI taxonomy): Eukaryota > Viridiplantae > Streptophyta > Magnoliopsida > Solanales > Convolvulaceae > Cuscuta > Cuscuta europaea. The sequence goes on from CAMAPE010000048.1 coordinate 9,609,187, forward strand.
TAAAATGCCAGCTAGGGTGTAAATGCTTAGAATGGGACTTGCTCTTAGTTCAGGATTAATTGGGACTAACGTTATATGAGAAGTAACTCAAGTAAGAATAAGGTTTTATAGTTACTATGTCTTTTTATATTTGTTTAATGTGTGGTAGTCAAGCATACTCCACCAAAAGTCATGTAAAAATGTGAGGCGGAGTACTAAAACATTAACATTATATGAAAAGTAAGACGAATGGTTAACGTGAGGTTTGATGTGTGATAGCTGAAATGCTCCACCAAAAGCCATATCAAAACATGAGGTTCTATACTACAAGGTTAACATTATTATATGAGAAGTAACAATAAGGCCCTTATGGTTACTTTGTATTTTTCTATTTGTTTGATGCATGATAGCTGAACATACTACACAAGAAGGTGCTAGTAACCAAACCAATCTTCAAATTTGTTTTCTCATTTTATCAAATTCCTCAGTTGAGCTATTGTGACATGGTCTTAAATTAGTGTCATATGATGGTTATATATAGAAGCTAGACCACGGCTGTATATTTTGGTTAAAACTTTTGTATTTGTCCAGAGTGTGGGATGACTTGAATTGTCAGATGTATGAATTCTCTAGTTCGGGGTATTTTAATAATTATTTTGGAAAGGAAAAAAATACGGAGTTAACAATTAAGGTATGCTGTGTGGAGCAAGCATTTATAATAAGAGACTCGCCTGGCACGAAAAGCAATTCCAAGCATCCAATCATTTGTAGAATATACATTTATGAATCTCCCTGCCACCACCTGTAAAAGGTCAGGTTTAAGAAAATTAGTGTGCTAATAAAGCATGGGAAAAGAGACAAAACCTTTCTAGTGGTTGGAGGAACATTTGAGGATTCAAAACCTTTCTAGTGGCTTCCCAATTCATATCTTTAATTGAAATTGGTGCCCCAAGAAGAACAACTCTTTCTACAAGGCCAGCTGCTCAAATTTAAAAAAAAATGCATAACTTTTAAACACGCAAATAAGTATCGTCATTATTAGTAATGAGTATAGCAACAAGAGATAATTACCATTCTTGTCAGTTTCAGCCAAAATCTGGAGACATTTGAAAATTACTCTTGCCCCTAGCGAAAAACCAACTAGTGTGACAGGCCTGATATTTTCATAGGCAATCAACAATTAATTTGATAATAAACATCCAGGACCTTGGAGAGAAGACAACATTTAGCAATTCAATTATATGTTTACTCTTCAAGTATATAGATTAAAGTAAAATGTTGCACCTGTGCCCTTGCAACCCTTTCTGCAATACCTCTGCAAGCAGGGTTCCAGCTTTATCAGATCTATATAGAGAGAGAGGCAACTTATAGCAATTTCAAATTATAAAGGAAAAACTCATTACAATAATCTCAACAATGAAATGCCTGCTTTTATTAATCTCAATTATCGATTAAAAATCTATAACCAAAATATGGGGTCTATTTCCCATCATAGGTTCTGAGTGACCGGTTACATGTCATTGATTAAAATATAATAAAGATTTGATTAAAATAATCAGAGCTATGCCCGTTCCTTGAATAATTTGTTATTGATAAATCTACATCTGTAATGCATTCCATTACTATTAACTTTATTACAATCTAGTTTATCATTTTATTCTCAATATGTCATGTTAATCTAGAGCTTAATTGGGATATATTTCACTAGTTATTGCAATGCTCGTATAACTAGAGGATCGAATTAATAAGAAACCAAGGCTCAATTGCAACCATGTTTAATTCCATGGGGTTAATATGAAAGTTGATAAAGTTTGATTCAAATTCCCTAAATCTGATCCAATATACAGATTCTGAGATCCCTTTCTCTTCGTGCCTGGCCTGGTGGTCCGGTGGAAGCACCTTTCCTTCAATGCAGATCCTTGAGGAGAGCCGGCTCCAGCAATAGGCACGACACCTACCCGAGAGTTCACGACTGGCAAGCTATAGTTATCAGAGTAGAACAAACTGAAACACAATTCAACAAATCTTCAATTCCGAGATTGAATTTTAGAATCCCCTCGGTGTAACATGACTGCCTTCTCCAGCCAATGTCAGTTGTGACTCACGGGAGTAAAGGATGTGCAATCCAACGCATAATTAGTTAGGACTAATAAAAGCAGACTGTCATAGTTGGGACTATTAAAACACCACACCAACTACCATTTTGAAAGTAACGGCGGTAACAAATTAAAATAGGTCGCTCACTGTATTGTAAGATGGCCCCATAGTTGAATCATACAAAATTAATCAATAATTGAGTTTAATAAAAAGTGGACCGCCCATAGTTGAGATTATAGCAATGAATGTTTCTTAATTATCATAATAATAAAGAAGTAATGGTTAGAAATTTAGAATCGATAATCAAACTCCAACATGTAAGGCTAACGGCTCCCTCAGTTAGAACTAATGAATAGTGTACAAAAAATAAAAAATAGGAGAGAATGTGAAAAAAAGTAGGAAACGTTGGGAGGATAAGATGACAAAGTCAAGGAATTTGTCTTTTGATACATTAAAGTATAAAATCAAATTATATATTTATATAATACAAAAAATGGAATGCAATTTAAATATATAAAATATCAATGCATAAAAAAAGTAGGATACCTGAAACTTTTTACATAATACTCTGTATAAAATATCAAAAACCAAATATATTAAATACAAAGAAATGATAACATAGAAATAAAATAAAACAAAATCAAATAAAATATAATGTATAAAATAAAATATACTCCAATGGAGTATAAAATAAAATAAAAGATACTCTCAAATGTGAAATATTAATGTAAAAATATACATAGAGTATATTTTTATCTTTTTTATATTTTTATATATATATATTGAATGAACTGAAAAAAAAAATACTGATATTTATATTTTTTAGTGTATGTATTTATACTTTTCTTTATTATTTTGTTATAATTTTTAGTTTGAATTTCCAATGGAGCCAAAGACTCAATATTTTTTGGCTTGGAAATATGATGAAATAAAGTAAAATGACTCACTAAACTGTCTGCGCTTCTTTGTTATGAAGCAGCAGTCAGTCCATGCACTTTTCGACGCAATTTTCATCATGGGTCATTCGGAAACCGACTCTCTATGCTTTAGTACAGGGGTAAAGTTGCGTACATCTTACCCCCCTTACCGACACTGGGGTAATGTTGTTGTTTGTTGTTGAAACTTTTTTAAAGTTGACGGGGTGAATTGAACAACTTCAATGAGTTTGGGTACTTATAAACTTATTTGAACTTTAAGATTCCACATCAGGTGCACAGTTGGCCACCTAAGGGGTGACTGGTGGGAATTGGACGTTCACCTGGAAAAACTAAATTTGAATTTTTTTTGCTAATTCAGGGTGTGAATAGAAACTTTTTTTAGTTTAGGTGCCAAATTAAACAAACGCGACACGTACAAGGGCCTATCTAACCCTTTAGCTTTAAAGGAAAGCGGGCCTATTAAAGTAAGCAGAAGGGGGTATTGATCACTGAAAGTGTTATTAATAATGTAAAAGTGTAAAACAGAGGAGGTGAGCAATTACACTTCGTTTAGTTGGGGTAAATGGAAAAGAGATAAACATGAGGCAGAGAAATAGGCAAGAAATGACAAAATTCTCTAATTTGGTGGCAAGAGAAATGGAGAGGAGACATAAACGATAATAGTACCTGTCTACAGCAATAGTCCATTTACTGTCAATAAAATCAGTAAGAGTAAGTAATGTGGCTGGCCAAGCCAATGCAGTGAGAATGGAGCTTAATACTGTCATCATGGCACCTCGCGTCATTAACTCTAGTGCAATTCCTGGAAGGATGATAATCATTTCATCATTAAAGTAATCAAAATAATCAGGTGGTATGCTGTATAGCTACAAGCCTCCAAGTTAAAAGGTCATTTACTTGAAGTAAGCCAATCTTGAATTGCAGTGCTTACAGCAATTAGATTCCTAGACTCCCACTGCAGAGCATATCTGAGTAAAAAAAATGGCCGGGAAATAAATGCATAAGAAAATTAAGTAATAATTCAATATTTTATGCGTGTTTGAACTTTTGTGTCAAGTAATAATTGAGTAAAAGTAGTAAGCACATTCAGTTGCCCAGTCCAGTTTGGGATGACAGGGTTGAGTATATCCCACAAGGTAAGTCTACTGGGTTTGAGGCTAGCTTCAGAATGTGTGGTAAAGATCACTATTTGTATGGGTGAGTAAGGCTCAATTTAACAAACAAAATTTTGGGTGCCCTTATTGTGGCAACCTTTTAACTAAAGAATAATGAATTTTCAAAATCTTCACCATCATTGTTTATTTCCAATTAAGTGGAAAACATCCTACACAAATGATATAATTATACTTACAAAACGTGGGGGTAAATGCAATTGCATACATAATTGCCATTTAAGAGCTACCTGAGAGTTTTATTGACATAAAAGATGGTCTTTGCAAATGGAGATGAAATGGCATATATAGTTACATGTGATAATGAATGTACAAAAGAAGTGAAAGATACAAATGAATGAATTTCTACCTTTCTAAGTTACTGTGATGCCCTTCCCAAGGTCTAACAAAATCACTCTTCTCAAAAACAAATCCAGCGATTAATATTTCAACTGCCAGCCGCTGAATGGAAAAAGCTACATGTCAAAAGAACTAACCTAAGATAAACGTAAAAGCATTTAAGACGAGCGAAGGAGATCAACACCAAAATGAAATAATAAACTAAAACATAAGCCAAAACATACATTGGTAGTTGAAAGATCAATAATAACCAGAAGATAAATCAAAGGACTCACTCCTTGGTTATGGTTTTCCCCAATTGCTTTAAACTCAAATTCATCAATGTCTCCTGTTCTCCGGGCCATTTTAGTTCCTGTAAGTCCTGCCCCAGCAGCTGGTTCATGAAAGGGTTAATGGACAAGCATGGGGTTAGAATATACATATAATTATATACTTCCTGAGTCACAAAAAGAAATTATGCTAAACCAACATACAACTCTCTATTTTTATATGGTACAATTTCCAAAAATCATGAATGCTACTCATTTTTTCAATATCTGTTTTGTTCTTCTAACCAAATTTATAATATGTAACATGTTTGTTCTTTTTTCTGGGAAATTACACAGGCCATATTAGCTTTTTATCAAACAGAACTCCTTGGGAGGGAAAGTGTTTGACATGACTCTTTTGTAAAAAGGATGGAGCATTGATTTAAGATCATCTAACTCTTAATTAAAGATCACTTTTAAAGCACAACTAGTATAGTACCCGTGCATACGCACGGGAAAGAGGAGTTGGTGCATATATTTGTACTCATGATCTAATTACAAATTAATATATAAATATTTCTCGCTTAATAATTAGCAAGATTATCTTCTTATATCTAAAAGCACCACATATGAGAGAGAACTATCCCGCTCAATTGTTAGCGTACATATCTACTTATACCTAAAAGCAGTACATATGGGAGAGAAAATTCTATTGCTCAATTGTTAGTTGGAGTGTTATACTTAAAAGAACAACATATGAGAAAGAAAGTTTGTCCGCTCAATTGTTAGCAAGCTTATCTTCTTATCTTCGTATATCTAAAATCACTACATATGAGAGACAAAATTATCTTGTTCAACTTCCTCGCTCAATTGTTAGCAAACTTATATTGTAATATGTAGAAGCACTACATGTGAGAGAGGAAATTCTCCCGCTCAATCATTAGGAAGCTTATTTTCTGTTACTCAGAACCACTACATATGAGAGATAAAGTTCTCACGCTCAATTGTTAGTCAGCTTATTTTATTTTATACTTAAAAGCACTACATATGAGAGAGAGAGATTTTTCCCGCTCAATTATCTTATCTTATACTTAAAAGCACTACATATGAGAGAGAGAGATTTTTTTACCGCTCAATTATTAGCAAATTTATCTTCTAATCTTATACTTAACAACACTACATATGAGAGTGAGAGAGAGAGTTTTCCCGCACAATTATTAGCAAAATATCTTCTAATAATAACTAAAAGCATTACATATGAGAGAAAATTTTCCCGCTCAATTTGTCTGCTCAATTGTTAGCAAGCTTATCTTCTGATACATTGAAGCACTACATGTGAGAGAGAAAATTCTTCCGCTCAATTATTAGCAAGCTTATTTTATTATACATAAAATCACTACATATGAGAGACAAAATTCTTCTGCTTAATTGTTAGCCGGCTTATCGTATCCTTAAAAGAACTACATATGAGAGAGTTTTCCCGTCCGATACCTAAAAGCACTACATATGAGAGAAAATTTTCTCGCTCAATTTCTCTGCTCAATTGTTAGCAAGGTTATCTTCTCATACCGTATATACCTAGAAACACTATATATTAGAGATAAAATTCTTCCGCTCATTTATTAGAAAGCTTATCTTCTTTTACCTAAAGCCACTATATATTGGAGATAAAATTCTCCCGATCAATTCTTAGTCGGCTTATCTTGTAACTAAAAGTACTACATAATTTCAAATAAAAAATGAGCATATAAGCTTTTTTGTATTATATAAGGGCTAGTTTTTTTATTATTATAGTCACTAAATGTTAGCAAACTTATCTTCAAATACCTAAAAGCACTACATATGAGAGAGAAAATTCTGTTTTGTGGCTTTAGTTTTTAGTTTGGGAGGAAGCAAGCATGCTAATTTGGTCGATAATAGCTTTAATTTGAATCTCTCGCATGGTCAGCGATTAGTCTTGCTCATTATTGGGCAGTCTATTCTATGTCTAATCAGAGAGTGAGGTTGCCTATTGGCTATAAGGAGTCTAGAGAAAATATTTGGGTAGACAGAATATAGGATGTTTAGTTGTTAGATTTTTGAATTTAATATAAGTGTTTTCAAGCAAAAAACAAATATATTTTAGTTTTATACTCCGTATCAAAGTAACTATAAGGAAGAACCTCTCCAATATATAGATATTTGTAAATAAAAAAATTAAATTGTCTATGAACTTTTATAGTGACTTTGATATAATTTTAAACATAATTATAGTAACTAAAAATTAATAAGTCATACTTTTAGTCAATATCCTTATTTTAGTCATATATTGGGAATTATTTCTTTAATTAATAAGGAATAGCCTGTATCGAGGTTGGAAAATTAACAGGTTACTTAATACACTTTCAAATTTTTTTATTTAAATTTTCTATATGCAATATTGTTCTCATATGAAAAATCATAAAAAGTTAGGAATTTTGATATATGTTTTGTAGAAATTACAACAAATATTTAAAAGTTATAACGCTATGATGAAGAAATTGGGGTTCTTATATCTTGGACCCCGCCAATTGTATGACTTTATATTTCTCACTGCTAATATCTCATATGACTCTCATTTGAGCAAATTCATCACATCACGTGACATTTTAAAATCATTGATCTATTTTACATTGACAATACTATCATATGTTGAACATCTTTTTCATTTAGAATGTCATTTAGAGTTGTTTCGTAACACATAAAATGGATGAATCTATTGAAATTGATAAAATTCTTGCTGAAACCGCTGAACTGGCTGAATATACTCAATTATGGGAAAATTAAATTTAAATATATTTTATTGATAAAGTAAATAAACATTTGTCTGAAAAAGTATCTAAAATTTTCGTTTATAATAACTTCATTCAATTCAGATAAAAAATTAACTTCAACCTTTCTTATTTTGATCATTACACAATTAAGTTCTCGATATCAAAATTGACTGATAAGATTGATAAATACAAAAACAAAGTCACCAAACAACACATAATTTTAAATGAAAAATGAGCATATAATCATTTTTATATTAACAAAATATATTAAAATTCATAATTCTTGTGACGTTTCATATGACAGTAATTTTGATTTTTTTTGAAGATTTATCAAACAACTTCCTATTTTTCAACAACGATATCAATCATCTCGTATTAAGTAAAGAATTAATCTATAACTATGACCTAATCTCAATTGTTAGACGACGTATCTTACACCTAAAAGCACTATATATAATACTCCCTCCGTCCCATTTTACTTGGTCAATCTTGACTTTTCAAGTCAATGGAGTCTAACTTTGCCCAATTATATGTTTATATAGAGAAAATATTAATAATATGAAAATGATATGCTTATATACAAAAATGCTTATATGCTCATTTTTCATTTTAACTCTTTCATGGCCCGTTATATAGTAAGAGATGTGCATTTTTTGTTCAAATATTCTTCCAGACGCTAGATTAGGAATCTTCTGAAACTCTTTCAATTCGTAAGTCTATCTCGTCGTTTGTGTGTACAAAATTGAAAGTTTGCAATAATAACTAAATTCAAATATATTTATATTTTCTATGAAATGTGATTTTTTAAGGATTCTCATTCTGTATTTCAAAAAAACAAAATCTCATTCTCTTTACTATTGAGGGTCATTTGGTTCGTCGGAAATAATAATACCCCCTCTATCCCATAAAAATCTTTTCGATTTGACTTGGATCAGAGTTTAAGAAAGTACGAATAAAGTGAAAATGTGAGATTGTGATTCAGTTAGAAAAAGGTAAATGAATCTTAGCCACACAAAACTCCCCAAAAGGGGAAATGAGTAGAATTTTTTGGGATATCCCAAAATGGTAAGTGGAAAGAATTTTATGAGACATGGGGTATTTCCTAATATGATGAGATTCATGTGTGTAATTTGTTGTTCTACAGATTGAATTGCACATCTCATGAGTTAGCTACCCTCCTTTGCTATTTCTAATGGTAAAGATGCACGATATACATCACAACGTACATATTAAAATTCATAGTTTTTTATGATCTTTCATAAAACAAATATTGCATATACAACAATGTAACTAAATTGGATATGAGTATCCTTTTATAGTCACTTTGATATAATTTGAAACACAATTATATTAACAAAAAATTAATAAGTCATATTTATATCTATTATCCTTATTTTAGTTATATATTAGAATTTATTTATTCATTTAATACGGAATAATTGACATTGTGGTTGGAAAATATGAAGATTTGATAAACCTTCATATTTTTTTAAAAAATTATATATACAATATTGGTGTAACTAAATATAAATAATTTTAAGCATAATTATTGAGGCCGTTAGTAAATTATATTTTTATATATTCAATATTGATCTCATTAGAAAGATCACAAAAAATTATGAATTTTGATATATTTTTTAGAAACATTGGAGCAAAAATGAAAAAGTTATAACACTTTTAAGAAATTTGGAGGTTTTTACAACATGGGACCACCAACTCCATTTCCCTTAAGAGATTATAAGGCCACGTGGCATCACAATAACAAAGGAGAGAAAAGTGGAATGAGCAACACGTAAGCATTTGGAGGGGCAAAATGGTATTTGGCACAGCTATTTCTTTTCTTATATATAAATAGATAGATGGTGCCTTCTTAAAGGCCAACTAGGCTTGTATCTCTTTTGGAAAATGTTGGAGGGGCAGAATTTTATGGTTCACATCTAGTATAATGCCTTCTTCCAAAAGAAGATAGTCCTGTTTCAACAAGTTTTTTGTGTTCCAAAAAATGGGTATGATTCTTGTAAAGCCTAGAGACAAACAAATTTTATTAAATTACTCTAATCAATCATACAAATAAGTTATAGGGGTATAATTAACCTTAGATGACTAAAAAATAAGTTGCCCTTACTCAAACATGACTGTTTTGGGGGAGGGAGAGAATATACTATACTCCTCTCACAAAACAATTCTGTTTAGAAAGCTTTTTATACCAGAAAAAAATGTAATGTCTGGTCAAATAAAAATAAATTTTCAAATATTTTGCATGTGTAGAGTATGAATGGGGTTTAATATGATATATTTAGTAAAGTTGAATGAAATTTATATGTAAGTTAACATTAATTGCTTATAACATATCTATGTTGTTACAAAGATGTACTAAATATTACTTTGATTTTGATAATGCAGTATTTACTCTTTTATTTGTGTTGTTTACTTGTTTTAAAGAAAAAAATTACAATATATTTCATATTCAGCTAAAAGTAGCGAAGATCGCCCCTGCATACTCCACTATATGTAAGTTAACATTAATTGCTTATAACATATCTATGTTGTTACAAAGATGTACTAAATATTACTTTGATTTTGATAATGCAGTATTTACTCTTTTATTTGTGTTGTTTACTTGTTTTAAAGAAAAAAATTACAATATATTTCATATTCAGCTAAAAGTAGCGAAGATCGCCCCTGCATACTCCACTATTACATTTCTCAAAGTCTAAAACATATTATTAGCATGAACGTATTCAACTCATTTTTCTAGAAAAAAAAATCTTAATATAGAATAAGTGTCTATTCAAACCTCCAAATGATGCGGCAACAGCGACAGAACCAGCAACACTGCCTGCAGCAGTTGCAATAGCAGCAAACCCACTTGCTCCGATCACAGGAACCAAAGTTCCCAATGTTGGTGCTAATGCACCAAACCCTGCAGCAATGGCTGGAGCAGCTAAACCTGTCAAAACAATTCACTGTCATTCTGTATCCCAAACTGCAAATCTGCAATAGCATTGTAGGAAATGACATACCACCAGTAATTGCCATCAATGTTCCTCCGGTCAATGCTGCTGCACCTATGATGCCTCCACGTTTCCACTTAGCCCATGAGCTTTTAGAAGATTTGGCTTCTTCCTTGGACTCCTCCTCTTTCAATAAAGCCATTGCTGAACAAGCAACCATCATCTCTATGGCTTCCTGAAACAAAAACAAAAGCATGCTTTCAAGTTCCACACACAGTTAATTTGATTTTAAAAAGGTAGTTTTCGTGATACCGAAAGATCATTGTAAAAATGTCTCATTCAAACAAGGAGGCTGTTTAGGATGACCTTGAAACTCATAAAAGCACACAGTTAATTTTTTTATGATGTGCTTTTATTGAAGTAAATATGATTTAGTGAATCGGAAATCATTAATCTTCAGTTTAAATATGATTGAAAATCGCTTTTCTCAACCGCAACAAAAATAATAATTTGGTGCTTTCCAGAAAACAAATCCTACTTAACTGGAAAAAATTTTCTAGAAGTCATCCCAAACGGGTACTGGATTATGTGGCACTCAGAGTTTCTTACGATCTTTTGGATGATTGTACATACCACTTTAACCCATTTGACATCAAACCAGGTTGCAAGTAACCGCAAAGCCACACGATGTCGAGCATCATAGCCCTTCTTTCGTTGAGTAGAAGCGCTTTTATTACTGTCATCTGGTGTGTTTGCCAAACAAGCTGAAACCAGTTCATACAGAACTGTCAACTTCCTGTGATATGGAATCATTGTCACATCGGTTGCTGGTTTTTCATCACACCCACTAATAGGCTCCACATGTGCATGTCTGTTGCTTGGCGGTTGACAAATGGCCTCCAGCTCACTTTCTCCATGTGTATTTTCTCCTTCAGACTTTACATTTGAAAATTTCTCCCGACATTCGTTCTCATATTCAAGTTGCTTCTCCTTTTCAGACTCGTCATCTACAGTTCTCTCCATGCTTGATGACATAGCATCTATACTGTTACCCAAAGCCGTTTCTGTGTGAAGTGCTTCAGAAGAATCATCCAGCCCTTCCTCAGAGAGTAACCTAAGGAACTGAAGTAGGGTAACAAGGATATCAGCAAAATGGGGAAAAAGGCATAGATTTCAATGTGGATTAGTCTTCCACAATTATCAATGCAAAAACTTACTCCCTCCGTCCCGCTATGATAGTCCCGTTTTACCATTTCGGTCCGTCCCACTATGATTGTCCCATACTATATTTGGAAACTTTTTTCCTACTTTATCTCTTAAGTGACTGCTTTACTTTATGTTAATAACTTCTCTTAATTGTTTTAACATTAATTAAACCCACCTACCCACTACACTACCCCACTACTTTATCTTTCGAACCGACCTCTTCCATTAATTTCTACCCACTCACCTCTTCCATTAAGTTCTACCCACTCACCTCTTCCATTTAATTTTCTCCATAGCTCAGCATGATTTCTCCATAACCGACCTCAAGATCTCATCAGTGCACAAATGGCGGACTACATGATTTCAATTTTTGGTTTGGCCGCCAAGTGTGACGGAAAATATTTCATTTTTCATCTTTGTCCGCACATGGGTTTTAACTTTTTGGAAATGGGCAGTTACTTTTTGGAATGACCTGTCCAATTTACTTTTAGAAACACGGAACATTAGCATTCCACTAGTCTTTAATTTATTTGCATTAAATTAATATAGTTCTCTTTAATTGCTACTTTATGAGATTGTATTGGTATGCGTGCCACTCCCTTCCTTCCATTGTCAGCGGGACGGAGGGAGTAACTTCAAATATGAAAATTCAAGTTCATGCAGCCCCATTTCCAGAAAACATTGCTTTCCAAGAATGGCACTCTAATACTCTATAAAATATCAACCAAGTTCAGAAAAAGAGTCAATTTGGGAGATCTTAGTACTTAAACCATTCTTGATTAATGTACTCCTTAAAAAATTATGACAGGTAAAGGTGCCACAGGCACTAAAATACTCATGCAATGAATTACATATACAATTTACAAGGCAAATATATGGAGATATTTAGTGAAACAGCTCAAACTCAGGAAATAAGCTCATCTGTACATAACGCAATGAATTACATATACAATTTACAAGCATTCAAAAATGTACATAAATAGTTCAAACTCAGCTAAACTAAACTTTCAAAATTATGAAACGCTCATTAAGTCATTTGATTTGAACTAGAGGGAGCATAAGATCATATGCAGAAGAAAAGAGGAAAGAACAGACCGCTCCAACATGATGCTTGGCCTGTGACTGGCCAGCAGTTTCCTCAAGCCCAGGCCATGCTGTTGTATCAATCTCTAGAAACCTATCATCCAGATATTCGATACAAAACTGGAATTAAGAAAGATGAGTAAAGATGACTAAAGTCAGAATACGAAATTTAAAAAAAAAACATCCGATTTCATTGAGAAGCGATCTTCATAGCATAAATGTAAATATACAGAAACAGATCCGTAACTTGAAGACGGGGCGGAGGAGAGCAGATGAGAGGTGGACCCAGAGCTGGGGATCTTCAGAGACGGAATCGCTGCTGCTGCCAGTGCTGATGCGGTCATGGTTTGGGCCTTCTTCGTCAGGGGAGGGGAACCCCAAAGGAAGAGTTTGATGGATCTGAGCCTGGTGAAGGGCCAGACCGAAAAGAGCACCGGCGGCGTACTTGTGGGTGGGCGTGAGTGGCGACGAAGACGGAGACATCTTCTATGTATTCTTCCAGCTACTGCTAAAAGCTCGTGTGTCGTGTCCAACTTGAATCAAGCAATCAAAGCCAGAGAAGAAACGAAGCTACCACTGATCTTTCATAAAGTTACAGTCTTGCGACTTTCTGAGTTAGTTCAACCCAGTTTTTCAATCAACTTACCATAAGGACGAAAACCGTTAGTGTGAAATTTCTGGCCTTCCTGGCGTAAGATGCATATGTTAACTGAATTTTGTAAACCTCCATATGTAAAGTTCATAATAAAAGTCATAACCTTAATCAAGTAGGTGCTTGATTAAATCTAATTTATTTGGTAGCTAAAGTTCCTTACATACCGAAAGAGATCTTAAAGTGACGTTTACTAAACATATTACCTGCATGTATTTATTAAGCGTCACTTTAAGCTTTTTCAGTTTCCAAATTTACCTTTACTATTACCCCTTGCCCTTACCCTATTGTTACCCCCCTACCCCTACCCCTCCACCACCTCGCCTCGCCTCCCCTATCCTACCTTATCCCGACCCCACCCAAACACCCCCACCCCTCCCCTTACCCTAGCCCTTTACCCTTACCACATGCCCTTACCTCGACCCCACCTCCGACCCCACCCCTTTACTCCTACCCTACCCCAAAACCCCTACCCTACCCCCGACCACCCCTTACCCCACCAACTCACATCCTCGTCCCTACCTCAACCCCACCCCGACCATGACCCCACCCCTCGTTACCCTTACCCCCCTTAGCCCTTAGCCCTTACCCTACCCCTACCCCTACTCATCCCCTTTACCCCCTACCTCGACCCCTTACGGACACCCACTACATACCCCACCCACCCCTAACCCCTTAGGCTTACCTACCCTACCTACCCCCTCACCCTACCCCTACTTGAACCCGTACCTTATCCCTACCCTGATGACCCTAAGCTATGGGGGTAAGGGTACGAGCCTACTCGTCAAGGTAGGGGGTAAGGGTACACTACGAGGTAAGGGGGAAAGGGGTAGGGATACAGGGGTCGAGGATACGAGTATGGTAGGGAATAGGGTATGGGGGAGTTAGGGGTAGAGGGTAAGGTCATGGTAGGGGTAGGGGTTAGGGGTCGGGTGGGTGGTGGTACGAGTAAGGGTGGGTAGGGGTAATGGATACGCGTACGAGGTGGCTCTCACGTATTATATTATATACTTCTGTTCATGAATGTTTCTTTGTCTATATATGTATAGAGTTATTTTGGACATTTTAATTATAAACGGTGTTTTAAATTCTTTGAAGTATGCATGAGCTTACAACACTGCTTATTTTATGCGCACTTATTAATGTGAGTCTTAATAAGCACTGTTTAGTAATTCGTAAAGTAAACGTGTCCTAAGACCAAGATGAGGAACGTATGTCTTAGACAAAGTGTGGGCAACATAATTCCCAGTTTTTCTACCAAATGAGACAACAAAGTCGATGTGTCTTCTAAGAATAATTCGAATAGCATCAAGAATCAACTCCAAGTACGAATAACACACTCTTTGTGAATCCCTTTAACCACCTCCAAAGCATCAGTTTCAACCACTACTTGCTGCCAACCTTCCTGTATTGCCTTGAGTAAGGCATCTCTCACTCCCACCTCTTTCGTCTCAGTCGGTGACCAATAAGCCTCCTTGGAATCGCCACCACCACATATAACGGTTCCTTCCTCATTTCGAGTTATCAAGCTCCATGCTTGAATTCCTCTTGCCACATCAACAGCACCATACACATTTATTTTTATCCATCCAGCCGAAGGTCGCTGCCATTTCCCATCATTGGACGCATTTGTCTTCCCTGTGTGAGAGCTGACTGCTACCTTTGCTACCTGGGCCTCTCGCTAGCCCTTCAACATGACTTCTGCGAGATACCTTACTGCTGGTGATTCAAGCATTTGCTCCTTCAAGACTACATCATTCCGACGTTTCCACATGGCCCAGAGAAGCATCAAAAGTTTGCATTTTCGTTCATCATTTGGACCCTCCATGCACTTCTGAATCAACTTTGATAAAGTTATAATGGATGAATGGGGTATTATTTGGGGGAGACCTAGTGTGCTCTGGTTTTAGTTGTAATATAATATGCTACAGGGCGATATCTTTTAAATTGATTTAGTCTAAGTTGCTTAGTTTTGATTTGATATATTAAATATATTAATTAATTGATGTCTGAAATAAATTCAAGAAATGCACTTATCCATAGATATATGTTGTTCACTTTAGTTTTTATTTTACATCTACATATAGTTCAAAATTAAAAGCCAAACTGTGGGCAAATGTGATTTCTTTAGTTCTTGGTTTGTCTAAATAGAATTTGTACAAAGATGAGAAATAAATCACTAAAGTAAAAAGAAAAGACAAAATAAAAAAAATTAGGGCCTGTTTATTAACAGAGATATTTTCCGGTTTTCCAGAAAACTGTAAAACTAGAAAACAGAAAACAGGAAACGTATTTACCAAAGAAAATTGCAGGAAAACTGGAGAAAGGAAAACAAAAAACGCATTTACCAAACCGTTTTCCAAAACAAAAAAATTAGACATGTCTCTTTTTCCTTAATGATTTGGAGAAGTGACTTTTACTAGTTTTCCAAGTTCGGAAAACGCAGATGATACAGGCCACTGCAATGAATTTGCATACTTACACCAAGTGGTGGTTCGGTCTCGCTCTGATGTCGATTCCATTCTAGTACCTCCATCCTCGTACCTTACCCCTTACCCTTACCCTACCCTACCCTACCCATCCAACCCCCAACCCGCATACCCCTTTTCCCTACAATGACCCTACCCCACCCCCTACCAGATGCCCCTACCTCGGTCCCACCCCGATCCACCCTACCCTACCGCCACCCCCTACCACCTCAACCCCACCCCGACCCACCCTACCCTACCCTTCTCGTATATTACCACTTACCCCTACCTTACCCCTTCCCACATGCCCCTACCTCGGCCCCACCCTACCGCCATCCTACCCCCCACCCTCGTACCGCCATCCTACCCCTACCCCCACCACCATCCTACCCCCTACCCCTTCCCCTACTTCGGCCCCACCCTGCCGCCATCATGTCCCAACTCCCTACCCTACCCCTACCTTACCACAACCCCAACCCTACTCACTACCCCCACCCTTACCCCTAACCACCACCCTAACCCACCCACTACCCCACCCAACCCCGTACCCCTAACCTTACCACCCCACCCCGACCATACCCATTACCCCACCCCCACCCATTACCCCACTCTTAGGGGTCAAGGGTGTGGAATTGGATGTAGGGTGTAGGGTGTAGGCTAGGGGTATAAGGTATAGGGGCATGGTAAGGGTTAGGAGTATGGGTACACGTACAAGGTGATCGACCCCACATATTATATTATATATTTGTGTTAATGAATGTTTGTGTGTCTATATATGTATAGGGTTATTTTGGACATTTTAATGTTAAACGGTGTTTTATACCTTTTGAAGTAAACATGATCTTATAACATTGCTTATTTTATGTGTTGCTTATTAACGCGAGTCTTAATAAGCATCATTTAGTAACATGTGAAGTAAACGTGTCAGTCTTCTCGATGATCACAGAATTGGGTGAAAAAAATTGATGAACATGTTTTCTGATTTGAAAATGGAAAACTAGAAAATAAAAATAGATAACTGGATATAGAAAAATTGAAAAATAAAAACAGAAATTGGAGAACGAAAAATAGAAGTAGAAAACAGGAAAATATCTCTGTTAGTAAACGGGCCCTTACTTTCTTACGTGTAAGGATCCTAATAAGGTTCTATGTTTATATCAGGAAACCATATATATATTCTACAATTATTGTGTCTATAAACCTATATGAGTACATCTTCCTTAATTTTAAAAGTTCAAACAAAAAATGCATCCACTACCTCGAATAGGGTATAAGCGGATCAATAGTTTTTTATTTGATTTGTCATTCGAATTCAAAAATGTGAATTCATCTCCGAATCAATTGCATATGAATTTGAATTCAAATTCAAAATTTTGTATTAGAAAAATGTATACAAATATTGTCACACCCTTGTCAGATAGAAGACAGGTGAGTTCCATCATCTACGAACGGGCAAAGGCAACATGCACTCTCGAGTCTCGCCCACCCCGGTAGAGACACCGGTGGCACCATAACATATGTGGTGGGACTTCACTCATACTAGAATCACATGTATTAGCATGTAATGCTCTTTAAATTATTGCTATTATAAATAGGGGTTATTCCCTGAATATTACTAAAATATGACTGATTTCCAAAAATGTGTCCACTTTTAGATTTGGACAAAAATATGACTAAAATAAAGTGACAACCAAATATACATGTCACTGTCCCATTTTCATGTCACTGATGAATGTCACTGCCGCTATCACCCATGTCATTGTTGCCGCCATCGCCATGTCACTTTCACTGTCATTGCTCGTTTCACTGCTGCCACCGCCGGTCACAGTGACACCAGCCACCATCGCCTACCACCTCAGTCGCCGCAGGCTACCACGGCAGTTTCCGTTGCAGGCCACCACGGTGGTTGCCGCTGCAGGCCACCACGGTGGTTGCCGCTGCAGGCCACCACGGCGGTTGCCGCCACTCGCCACCACCACCAGCCAGTAGTGCCACCCCTGTCATTTGACTCTACCGACATCTGAAGTGCCCCAACCACCCCGCCATCCCATCACACTCCATCACCGCCCACCCCCATCCCATCACAGTCCACCACCGCCCCTGCCCCATCACCACCTCCCAAGCCCACATGTTCTGCCCCCAGCCCCCTCTCTGGCCAGTCCACCACCACCTCCGGCCACCGCCGGTGACAACCAGTTCCGACCACTGAACCCCAGCCCCTGCCCTACGTCACCCCAGCCAGCATCCCCCACCCCTCACAGTAACCCCCACCCCTCACAGCAGCCCCCAACTGTAACACCGCCCCCGAGTATTTGTATTGTATCAAATTATGTGTTGAAACCTGAGAAATGAATAAAAGCATTTTTACGTGATTGTAAATTTTTATCATTTCTTTTACGTGAATAGTAAAATTCACGTGGGGCCCACACCGGGAGTGAGGCCGCCCGATATTTACGGGACCACATGTTATATTAATCTTGGACTAGATAATATTTATATGATGGTGAATGTCCTGATTGGGCCATGGCAATGGCATAGGGTTGACCGGTTGGTCAAACGGGACCAAATTATCAGTATCGGCAATTTATCAGATAACAGCCCAAAAAGGGATTTCAGAGACTTCTAAATTAAAATTGGGGAATGCATATTGATTCTAATGTCCAATAAAGATTGGGAACAAGTGTTATATTTTATTTGACCCGATAAAATAAAACATAATTAAAACAGTCCGGAAAATACAACTTTCGGGACCGATTGTACACCCGGGACACAAAGGGTTGACCTCCCACATAAGTGGGGGCCAACCCACGTTTTTGTGCTGAAAAGGAATCGGGGGAGCCGCACAAGGAAGGTGGAAGAGGGAGCATGAAGTGATTGGGGATCCAAAAACAATAAAAATGCATGGGACCCTCCCATGTTATTATTGAGAGAAATGCCAAAATGGCATTCTCAATCACCCCATCCCTTACAGCTCGTCCAACCCACCCAAGGGAGAGTCAGAAGGTCTGCAAATACACCATTTTTCATCCACCATTTTCGCACCAAGTTAGAGGAGGAAGAAGGAGGGGAAAAGAGAAGAGAAAAGTTGACTTTGAAGAGGAAAACTTGTGTTTAACAAGGTAATGACTCCATTAATCCCATTTCTTGTCCTTCAATCCTCTTATATGATTATTCAATCATATTTCACACCCTATTATTGTTCTACATGTTGGGAAGTGTAGAATGAGGGGTTGGAAGGTAGTTCTAAGTCCAAGAACGGACTTAGAAGCCAAAGTGACCGGTTCGCCGGGAAATAACCTTTTTGAGGATATTTGTATTACTATGGGTTTTATGATGATAAAACCTTGTTAGTAACTTATCTAAGGTATTCAAGGAACTTTCACAGAGTTGAAAGGGTCGTCGGAGTTGTCGCCGGAGTTCGTTGAAGTTCGCCGGAGTTTCGCCGGAGCTAAATCGGGAAGGCTAGAACTTCATAAGCTTCATTAAGGTGAGAAGACGGCTTTATGCTTTAAAACTTTTGTGTGAGGCATGAGATTACCTAAAGTAATCAAGGATATGTTTTGTGGAATGATTAAAGATAACCAAGTGTTTGCTTATGCCATGATTATACATAAAACATAGTTGAAAAGCATGTTATGTAGGTTTGGTGATTAACTTATTATGTGTGATGTTCCAGGGATCCAAAATGGTATTTTTGGATCAAGGACGTCAAGAAGTATATGTGTATAAAATTTCACGTTAATCGGACTCCGTTTGGGTGGTCAAACGGGTGTTGACCGCCAAGTCAACTGCCATACCCGACCGGGTATTGACACATACCCGACCGGGTATTTGCTGAAGAATTGCCCCGGGGGGCTACTGTCTCCTATACCCGATCGAGTATGGGTAGATACTCAATCCAGTATACATTGAAAATTAGCTTTGTGGGCTACTGTCTCCTGTACTCGACCGAGTATGGGTAGGTACTCGATCGAGTATTGGTTTATGCTCAAAACGGGCAGTTTTGAGTAGGTTAACGTGGGCCGTTCAGGTGGGACCCGCCCACGATGATTCCTACGGATTGTCCATAGTTAAAGGAATGAAAGGTTAGCCACATCCAGGTTAGGATTTGGTAGAGAATAGACTGGGGATTGAGTACCCTTGGACGGTAAATGATCCAGAATACTCCAGGTGGGGTCGAGTACCCTTGGACGGTAAATGATCCAGAATACTCCAGGTGGGGTCGAGTACCCTTGGACGGTAAATGATCCAGAATACTCCAGGTAGGGTCGAGTACCCTTGGACGGTAAATGATCCAGAATACTCCAGGTGGGGCCGAGTATGCTTGGACGGTAAATGGTCCTAAATACTCCAGGTTGGGTTGAGTGTCTTGGACGGTAAATGATCCTAATACACTGGGTAGTATGAATCGAAGGTAGACGATAGCTTGTGAGCTAGGCAACCGGGAAAGGAGTGAGAAAAGTCAGGTAAGAACTTTATCTCTAAAAGACTCTTTAAGGTGAATGACCTACGGGTTGAGTATTTTACGAGTATATATACAGTATGTATCATCGGGTGGATGAGAGACATCTATATATATATATGTATCACCATATTTTTGGATCTCGTGTCTGAAACATTAGTTATTCTTCATATAGCCTGCTTGTCACTAGTACTTCTATGGAGTACTGACCCCTCCGGGGGGCCCTCACATTTTTCAAGTTAAGGCTAGAGTCCTACTACCTGCACCTTTGCCTAGGGTGATTATTCAAGGAGGAAGACATGGTTCGTGCTTCCATTCGTATTTGAAATTTATAAACTGCTCATGGATATTTGAACAATGTTTTCCTTAAAACGGTTGAGGGCCTGCGTGCCCGTGTTTGCCATGTGTGGCTAAGTATCAAACATATTATTATTTCTGCATTTGTTTGATTATGATATTGATGTTGATTATAAGTGTTTACTAATCGGTTTGGCAATAGAATCAATCGGACGCCTTGTACAATTCAATAGAGATGAAGTGTTGTTGTTCTTATCGGGTTGTATGGCGATTGTCTACGTGGCTCGGATGCGGTCCGGGGCGTGACACCAACCCCTGACCAACCCTTGCACAATCACCGATTAGCCTCCACCGCTCGCACAGCCCTCCCCAACCCCACAATCCCTACCCTACCCCTAGGGATGGACCCGAGCCGGTCCGGTTCCGGGCCGGGCACGGGCGGGCTTTTTTTGCAAAATGTTGGGCCCGGAACCGGTCCGGGTTGATACCGGGTCCGGACTGGGCCCGGGTCAAGTTCTTTTTTTTTGGGTTTCTAATTAAAACCCGACAGCCCCCCCCCCCCCCCCCCCCGTTCACCCCCACCCCCCAAACCCCCCCAAAACACCCAACCCTAACCTAGAAAAGCAAAAAAAAAATTGAAAAAAAAAATTGAACCGGGCCGGTTCACCAAAAGTTGGGCCCGAGCCCGGCCCGCCCGACCCGCCCAAACGGGCTAAGAGCTCGGAACCAGCCAACCTGTCCCGATCCGGTCCGGGCCCAAACAGTAACGGGCCGGGCCGGTTCCGGGTTGGGCCGATTCCGGGCCGGGCCGGCCCGGTTTAGTCCATCCCTACCTACCCCCCAACGCCATCATATTTGGGGATTCTGGATAGTAGAGAGTCGAATTTGCACATTCAAGGCTCAGATCTATGGATTCCGGGCAGAAGAAAGGATAAGAAGATGACATCGGAGGCGAGCGATGGATGTCTGTGGTGCTCCAAGCTTCTCGCCGTTGGTTCGAGCTCCTCGCCGTTGGTCCGAGCTTCTCTGTGCCGATGGTCCGCTGTGAGAGCTCCCATTCGCGCCTCTGATTGTGGACAGAATAAAGGAGGAGAAAAGGGGAATGGCTGAGGCGGCATGTGTGCTTGCGGGCGATGAAGATGGCCCGATGCTCGCAGAAGCTAACGGCACTATGCGGCTATGTGGACTTGCGGTGGAGTGTGTATTTGCAATGAAGATGAGGTCTCATTTTTGTCAAAATCAGATTCAGTCATATTTTTGTCTATGCAAACTATAGAAGTAATATTAGGGTCATTTATTCGTATAAATAGTACCAATTTAATCAGGTGTAAGGGTTCAAAATAGAATTTACTACGATATCTCTTTACCTCTCTATTAATTATTAGATTATTAGTTATACATTCTCTATAAAATACTATTACAATATATACTTTCTACATAGATGATAGATAAGTTAACATCAAAATGGTATGTTATTTATCTATATAAAAGGAGGAGAAAAATGGATGAGTTTTCCCGTCTAAGGGAATGGTAAAAACTGGAATTTCACAATGTTTAGGAAGCTGCCTATTCACTGTAGCAATGTGTGTTCAACTCAATATATAGAGTACACAGCACTCCTGGACTACATAAATAATGAAACATCAAATCAATATATAAATGTTTGCTTCCAATAATACTTTTTCTAAAATTAAGATAACTTTTTCGGTTTTGTTCCATTTTTTTCAAAAAATGTATAAAATTTAGTATTTTTTGGAAAAAATAACTTTAAATAATACCAACTATCATCCATGAACCAATAATAATACATACTTTGAAAATGACTTTTAATGATACCAACTATTTGAATGTAAAACAAAAATAATACGGAGCCACATTTTGATTAAAAAAAAACTAGTCATTCAAGACATCAAAAACTAATGGCAGCCCATCAAATAAATGATATTTGGAAATATATTCATTTTTTAGATATTTTGGTACAAGTTTTTGATGAGTTAAATGGATAAATATTTATTAAAAAAATGTTCTATATCACTTTTGGTCTATATTTAAATAGTTGGTATTATTAAAACTTATTTTCAAAGTACGTACTATTCTTGGTTCATGGAAGATAGTTTGTATTATTTAAAGTTATTTTCCCTAATTTTTTGTTCTTTAATATGACATCCATATCCAATATGTAAAAAAAATATTAAATCTTATGAGAAATAGGTCCCCGTTTAGTAATATCCAAATCGGTTGTGTTGGTTGATTCTGCTAAAATTTAAGAAGTTTTGGCTGAAGTAGCTGAATTGGCTGATTGTGCTGATTTATAAAAAAAAATTATATTTAAAATATATTTTATTACAAAAATAAAGAAAAAATTAAGTATCTGGTATGGTAGTTTGGTTTATTAAGGCTTACTGAAAATTCTTTATGCACATTAATACATTATACATTTATACTACAATAGTTGATATAAAAATATACTATAAGAAAAACTACTAATAACCGTATACAATTGTGCAAATATTATACGTAGTATAACTAATTTGTGCAAGATTTTTATTAGTAAAATTCGGCAAAATGTTCTCCGACGTTTGTCCCACCGATTAGTGGTTTGCCTACTGGGATTAAAAAAACTATGTCATGCACATACAAGTATATAAAGGAATTGATATTTGTATGATTTTTTTATCATATTGATTTTTGTATGATAGAATTGATAAATAATTATGTATAAAATCTTGATTTTCATAAACCGACAATTGGACAAACTATGATCCTAATTTAGTACTACGTATGAAGTTTTCACTCCGCATAGAAATTTTCCAACTCCTAACAAAACTTTGTACCATCCCCAGTATTTAGGTAATTACTACTTTCACTGAAATGGTAATTCCTACTGATTAAAAAATAAGATATACTGCTACTACGTATATCTTGTCATATTTTAGTTCTAGTTAATAATCATGTTTTTATTTACATTGTTTTCGTTCTAGTTAATAATGATGTTTTTACTTACATTGTATTCAGAATAAATGATTCAAATATTAGCTACAACTTTCCTGTGACAAAAATGAGACAACTTTCTATTTTGGACAAATATGTGACCTACGTATGTGTGATATGTCTAAACTACCCCAATAGAATTCTTCTCTCCACCCCTTCCAGGTGTGCATGTCTTCGATTGACTCCAACCCGGCGGCCAAGGCAACCCAGCTAGATTACGGCGACAGTGAAAGCCAAGGGTCCAAGGCAACCCAGATCTGTTCATGAGGTGTAGATGGCATTTCGCTCCTGCAGCGGCGAAGACAAAGGTTTTCAAGGAGCGGACTTCAAGTCTTCAACCCAGCTTATCGACACTCATCTTCGATTCCGGCAACGGCGACGCAATCTGTTCCAAGGACTGTGGCTTGCCAAGTCTCCTGTGTTTCTCCTCGGTCCCCATCGTTGAGTGTTGAAAGCACCAATTTCTTCTCTGGCGATTCCAATCCCGTCTTCCTCCTCCCCCTCCCGCCCACATCCTCTTCTTCCGCTTTTTATTCTTCTTCTCTCTTGTGCAATTTAGTCTCGCTTTTGAATGATTTCTTCATCCTGGTTTGGAGGTTAGGAGTTAGGCTCATTGTTAAACGGATTTCAATACCAGGTGGTGAGTTTTATCATTGTTCGGGCAGTGATAGGGGTTAAGAAGGATCTAGCTGTGGATTTGGCCGTTGGTTCATGGGCGGTTGATGGTGTCATAGCTTGGGTAGTGGCATTTTGTGGCGGTAGTGTGAGGCCGGGAACGGGTTGGGTTATAATGATACGAATTGAAGGGTGGTGGTTTGTCATTGGAGGGGTGATACTATGATGCAACTATGTCACCGGAGTCTCAGGCCCATCGGTGTTGGTCATTGTAGTGTCACGCAGTGGGGTGCGGTATTGGTTTGGTTAGTTAAAGTGTCCACCGCCGGTACACTCGTGAATGCTGGTGTTTGATAGGTCACTCTCGTCACTGTGAGTTGGTCATTGGTGCGGTGGTGACTGGGGCGTGGTCACTGGCGCGGAAGTAACTGAGACAGTGATAACTGGGAGGGTAGTAACTGAGACGATGATCACTGCAGCGGTAGTAACTGGGATGAGGGTCATTTGAACCATAGTAACTCCGACGACAGTTACCAAAGCAGTAGTAACTGATATTGTAGTCACTGGAACGTTAGTAACTGGGACCGTGGTCACTGGAACGTTAGTGACCGGGGCGGTGGTCAATGGAACGTTAGTAACTGGGACGTTAGTAACTAAGACCCCAATATTTTCATATTCAAATATCTATCTTGATAAGTAATACTATCGTAGTAAAATCAAAAGAAGCAATAATTGGTAGAGAGTGCAATGTTATGTAGTGCACTGTTACGTAGTGCAATGTTACTGCATACAGTTATGCGAATGTATGTCGAACACTTGGGAAGTTGGTGATATGGATAGTCTCACTCAATCAACAGAGTTGCAGGATTCGTAATTGATAAGCGGTTAAGAGCCTTAAGGGTAATTTTGAAAAGAAGGTGTTTATTAATCACATTTTTGGAAATTAAATAAAGATGTCACTTTTTTGTCCATTGTAATTTTTTTAGTAATATTAATGTCAAACCCCAACTTGTTTTCAATCTCAGACCAGACTAGATCAGACTTGGATAGTTATAAAATACATAGAAACCAAACTTTACCAAACCAGACCAAACCAAATCGGTTCAGACCAAAAAATTTTAGTCCAAGTAAAAACATCCTAAATAGTACGAAGTATTAATATATTATTCACCCAGTAATCATAGAAAATAAAGTAAGTATTTCCTATGTAAGACTCATACATAAATAAAGTAGCTCCAAATTGGTAAAATAGTACTCCCTCTGTCCCTGTTTTTTCTCCCATTTCGGCTGGGCACACTAATTAAGATAGTGGATTTTGTGTGGTGTAGAGTTGTGCAGAGGAGAGAGAAATGTGTAAGAATGTGTAAGAATGATTGTGAACCACAAATTCTTTGCCAAAAAGGGAAGGAGGAGATAATTTTGGGACGGACGAAAAAAGAAAGTTTGAAGATAATTCAGGGACGGAGGGAGTACTACCTAGCTTATTTTGGACTAGCTTATTTTGGACTTTGAAAGAAGTAATACGGAGTATATATTACATAAGTAAAAATGTAAAATGTATTACATACAACCTCCGCCCACTAAGATATGGTATATGAGGGGAGAAGGGGGTGCAGTTACGAAGAAAAGCGAGTTAAATTTGATATGATACAATCGTAATAAAACCAACCAAAAAGAAAATATATGACAATCCTAACGGGATGGGACTATGGGAGAATATTACTTGGTACATTTGCTTGGTCTTCAACAAAGTTCTCCCAAAGGAGATAGACAACGAGGCCCACCAGCCCCTCGACTTCCTAGTCTGAGTAAGGGAACTAAGCTAGGAAATTTTGGTGAACAGTGAAGAGAGAGATTTCCCAGTGTTATTCTTACAGTTAAGCTTGTCCCTTTGCTACTGCGCATAGCACATTCAGTCCGATTGGCCCAAGGACATTCAGTCTTCGAACTATGTCCCAAAACGGCAAAAAGTGCGACTAAGTTGAGTAATGTTGCATAATAGATTGCCTAAAACTAAACACATATTCACAAGACATAACAAGGCATTAGTCGTTCGCCTCTGCAAAATGCAATATCTCCTGGCTCAGCCGGCCTAAAGCCAAAGTCAGATTGCACTGCTTCTCATACACTACATAATCCTAAGTACAAGTAAATAATAAAATAAAATAAAATAATATTATGCCTTAGCTAATAATAGTAACAATAAACAAAAATATGAGTAGCATTAAACCCATTAGCTACATTTAGAGCAGCAGTGTTGCTCTAAACAATCTATTTGCACATCAAACGAATACAACAGCAATTGCAACGGGCCTGAATACCATGAAAAGCTGTTATGGGTGTAGATAGTCACACGATGCTCCCTTTTTGCAACGGCCGCTCTCATAAAACTTGCAAACCCGTTGTGCTTTGGGAGGAGGTTTTGAATAACCACCACCACCACCAGTAACCGATTGCCTATTATAGGCATTGTGTCTACCACTCCTACCACCAGCACCACCACCAGGATAGCCTCCTTGACAAGCCCAGTGGTCTCTTGGGCCAGGAGGAAGAAACCTATCTGCACTGTACTGCCTCCTCTGACTATTATCCAACGCCACATTCCCCACCTCAAAACCACCTCGATTGTTTGGATTATTTCTCCATCCTTGCCTCGCACCGGTACCCAGACCCGGATTTCCATATTCATAGCTCACGTTTCCTCCTTGAGTAACTGCCCAGCTGGGCACCACCGGAGGATGATGAATTTCTGAACTGTGGCCTACTCTGTCAAAGGAGAGATCAGTTGGTTTTGTTTCTCCCTCACTGCTAGTAGATGAGTGCCCATTGCACCTCCTTGAAGGAGGATCAAAAGCTGCCCTGGCTATGTCCCCTGTGGAGCTATAAGCGTCGTTCTTTGCAGTGGGGTCTGTTGTGGAGGAGTTCATCTCCTCGATGGAGCTAAAACAGTCATCACTCCTACTCCACAGATTCAGTTCCACGCTACACCTCATGGCTGAAGTTGGAGATGAGCCTCCTAAACCGCTCTGGGCTTGTTGAGATGACTCTATTGCATCCACTTCAGCTAACAAATCAGACACTGACTCTTCAGCCAAAGTACTGAACTCAATCACGTTTGATGGTGGAGGCAGTGGCGGAGAGGATGGGTGAGTTACTTCTAGTGGTGATTTAAGCGATGACGGAACAGATACAAGTCCAGGATCCCAGCCGTCAATGACTAGACTACAGGCAGTAGTGGGACCCACCGGGTCCTGGACGGGAATATTTGAAGGGGAATGTCCACTGCTTTCATTTGGTGGTGGACTTGAATGCTGATGGTGGAAAGGGAAGTCCGAAGACAAGGAAAGAAGTTCTTTTGCAGCTTTGACTTCGCAGCTCTCATAACTACTCTTTTTTGGAGTGGGACTGGGAAGTTCTGACAGATCATTAGTAGTTTGACCATTCAGCTCAGGTGGAGAATCTCCCGACTTGGTGGTTGTAACTGACACAAAATGGGTGGCTGCGGAGCCCGCCATGCTTTCTGGTTCTGTTATGGGTAAGGAATCTAAGGGTCCCCAGTTTTCTCCAAACAGTTGGTCCATGAAGCTCTGCCCGCTAGATTGTATCTCGTGATGTATCTCGTGATTGATCGTGTCTGTTGGATGATGAGAAACAGTGTCACTGCACCGTTCCTCTTGTGCAGGACCCACTTGCATCTGCTTGCCTTCACTATATGATGAGAGGGGCAAGTTGCTACTACATTCCTGAGGTTTGTCAAAACATTGATTATTTCCATTCAGCAAATTCAAGCATTGCAAAGAAGGACGGGGAGAGCTCAATTCAGCATTTAAATGGATTGCTATATCACCATGACTATTATAATGGTTGCCTTCGCTTTCTTTGAGAAAAAATGCATTAGAACGTCCAGGCCACCCAACTGTAGATTTATCTGGAATCTGGGGGGTATGGGATTGCCAGTGTAACGCATCACATAGAAGTATTGATTCCTTGCGCTCATCACTTGTCCACACCCTCATATCAGGTGGGAACAACCCGGTTTTGTTCCACCTCCTCAACTGCATCATGGAAAATGGGCCTTGTATGGTCCCGCTAGGATCACGGTAATGCCATAACTTTTCTATTTCATCACTATCCATAGGAGGCATTGGATTTGCTACCAAAAGACCAGGAATTGAAGTTTCAGGTCCACATCTATCCACTGCCTGATCCACTTGTTGAGCACTAGCTACTGAGCTACTAGTGGAAGTCTGATTACGTCGTTTACCCAAAATAGGGACTTCAGATGTATCTATTTTCTCATTCGGTCTATGTTGGGCAATAAGTGCAATAACAGTCCCTCCCACTTTAGCTGTACCGATAAAACAATAGTTTAGTTATATGACAAGTTGATTTTATTTTTCCTAATGATGTATTTATTCAGCAGTTCAGTTAAAGAATTTACCTTTCTTCATGGGAGGGGTTTGTTTGCTTTCATTTTCCCCATACAACCTGGTGCTTCGTTGCCTCAGATTTTCATCTGCATAATACATTAAGGGCACAGTACTCATCTTTAACAAGACAAGATGAAATCAAAATCATTGCACATCCATCCCAAAAAAAGGCGGATGTTAAACTAAGGTCAATACAGCTGTGAGCTGTTACAAGTCAATTCTATTTGTACTTTTTATTTTGTTTGTTGGTCAAACAAAGGTTATCGTATTTAACTAGTTTGCGAGTTTTTTAGAGGGAGTTAAATGGAAAATTAACATTGTCTGTTGAAAGCGGGCTCTTTGTTTGGACAAACATTTTTTTTCACGAGGGAGGAGGTAACATAAAAAGCAGCAATCCCCCACCAACAAACTGTTAAAAAGATGCTAGAAACCTTTTTTCTTTTCATCAGATGGCCCAGCGTCTTCCTCTGATTCATAATTTGGGTTCATCTTTGGATCAGCATGCACCTCAGGAATTTCAAGCATTCTCCTATGACGTTCCTCGGGCGTCTTCAAACGTTGTAACTTCTCTATACATTCTCTGAGAGTGAGATTTGTTAAGGCATTCCAAAAACTAAATCGCGTTCCAGATTCAAGAGCTAATCTACCTTATTTAAGTCCATGACACTGAAAATAATGCAAGCTAATTATTCAGCCCTGAAATAACACTATAACATTAACAGGCTACGGACATCCTTCACACAAGTTTCCTTAATATAAAGAGCAATTTAAGAGCCCAATCAGTAACTTTGTGGAGAATTTAGGCTATCTTAATCCCCAACAAGCACTTCACTCACTTCAGGAACAGCCGAACAGTTTAAACAAGACTTTAGTAACTGAATTCCAGTTCATAGAAAAAAATATGGCATGAACAGTAAATAACTTGAATAGTGAACAACTATGTGATGCTGAGAAAATTCACATAACACAATTCTAAAGCAGCATGAACTATCAACTAAAGGCAGCTCAATCATATCTCTTGGTAGCAAATAAATCACATAACTTATTATCTTATTCTGTTTTGTGCTGCACTCACGAGTTTGGCTTATCCCTCCTCACTCATCACAATTAGCCGAAGTTCAAATGCCACTAAACACACGAAGTCCCCCTGGGTCTTTGGTTAGGTCTTTCATAGTGAGACACTATTGGCTATTGTGATAGCCTTGGGCCCTTGGCTTTCAGAAGCAATATTCCTACTCCAATTTAATTTGACCCGTTGTGGGCAAAATGTATACGCAAGCACTATGAGGACCTAGTGAGTAATGTCAAGTGGTTTAACTTCTCCAACAATATTTTAGGGGCAAGGGCAGGTCAGCACCCTCGTGTTTGGGGTGCAAACCCTTTTCTCTTCATGTTTAGAGCTTAAAGGTCCTACACTTTTCCCTAGAGATATCAATATTGGCTCCAAATATGGGGTACGACTACAAAATATCCAACTTTATTAAAGTACACCAGCAAACTCTCCTGGGCTGTTCTTACTTCTTAGGTTAATAATAGCCATTTTTAAATGTATCCTATATTCTTGTTTTGCATAGTCACAAACCCATGATTCAACATGATCTATGTCAAGAAAGTCCTATCCTTTCGTGATACATAATATCATAGACAGCAACATCTCCTCTTCTTTTTCTTGTCCTTGAGTTTTAAAGTCAAAATGTCAAATTCAACTTAAAATGCCAACTACTTATTGCAATTAGCGTTTACTGTACCACCAAAGGATATTCTTTCTTGCGCCCATTCTCACTTGCTCTATCACGGAGATGGATGAGACGCAATATTTCTGATTCCAGTGACTGCAAAAACAAAATATTAACAAAAGCAAAGCAAAAGGAAGTGGTGTAAACCCCCAAAAAATATGAGTGCAAGCATTACTACTATTACTTCATTGAGTTTTACAGGCCGGAGTGCCAACGCTTTCTTCTGGATCTCACCCTGCAAGAAAGCTCAGTTGTTACTTATCGCCTATCCTAGCAGCACTTTACAAATACAGAGGGCATGAACATGAAAACTTACAACAGTCATCCGTTTTACAAGCCCACACTTAATACTTTGACGTAACCGTCTACATTCCTCCTGAAAATTTTAATTAAATTTTGAAGGACCAATAGTCAGGCAAATTCTTGATGAAATATTAAAATACTTAGACGAGAAATATGAAATGAGGAAACAAAACTTTAGTACAAGTTCCCGCACATGCATATGAACAAATGAGATGACCGAATTAATGAATCACTATGAAAGGTACTAAAGGCATTTGTTTATGGAAAAAATAAGAATCGGAAACCGTTTTCCTCTTAAAGAAACAACATGAATGCCCAAACATATGCATGGGGTGTTTTGACTTTTTGAATCGCCACGTTTATGGGTTATGCAAAGAATAGATTATTATACTTTTATTTTCTGGATCGAGAAGTAACGTATCATGATTATGATACATGAGAAGTAGTGATAAAATGAACAGCCCTATATGAAGGAGTACAATACCCAAGGAGGAGACACTTCAAACTGAACTCAACAAAACTCAATTAGCAATTTGACATGCAACAAAAGGTTAATTGATAGAAAATGAATGTTCCCAACAAAATATGAATATTCCTCCATCCACTGAAATTACCTTCAACAGACTTCCCTCTTTTCTTACTCGGTCTCTTTCACATATTTAATCTTACTACCAAATAAAGCAAATATACAAAACAAAATTTCAGTAATACAATGACACATTCACATCAACCCTTTACCCATACCTCAGAGAACTCTTGATTTGAAAGAATATCTATAGATACGGCCTCTTTTTTGTCCAAATTCAGTACTTCTAGCATTATATCTGCTGTCTTATCTCCAATTTTATATGGTGTAGCCTTGCATGTACCTATGTATCAGATAACTTTTTAAATGAAATTCTAAATAACTTGACTAAGAACAAAAGGTAAGATGGAAAATAAGTGCTTTTAAGATGGAAACACATTTATACCTACAACATGGACAAGCCTGTACATATCCTGCTTCTGATCATTACCAGAAATTTTTATACGGACAAATGAACCAACGACGCCATCATGGAACTTCTTCACATCTTCAATGATATTTTCCATCAAACTACGCCTCAAATATATAAGATTTATATTATGAGCATCAATTGCTGCATAGTCATCAAGACTGTTTTGTGGAGCTTTTTCTTCACCCTTTTTGTAGGCTTTACGTCTCTTATTTTTGTTTCCCAAGGGCGGGTTAATTTTACTTTCATCAGTCTTCAAATGGTTAGAACCATCTCCAACAATTCCAGCAGGTATAAAAGCATTATTCTGGGTATTCTCTTTTGCAAGAAAGTGGAACTCAATAAGTTTTAACATTTCAATGTGTCCAAGACGTGATTTCCCAAACAGATTCTTGAGCCGTAGATCACAAATAATTTCACTCTTCTTATGTGGATCTCGAAGATTATTCCGCTTTATGTAGTCTAACAAAATTTCCTGAACATCAAACTGTGAAAGGGCTGAGGTATCACCATTTTTCATGTGTGCAACAAACTCCAACAACTCCTTAGTTGCCCACTCAGTGTATCCCTTCATTACTGAGCAATTAGTTAATCTAGACTTATTTTTTCTCTGAGGCTCGTCAGGATTAGTCAGTCTCAAAGGTTCATCAGAAATGGCAATGCATGCAGTATCCAAATTGGAAATTTTCCGATTTTCAGGAATGAATGCATCTTTCTTAGCTAACTCTTCCATTCCATTGAGATTCTTGAATTCCACAGGTTCAGAAGACTTTACAGAAACACATTTACCATCATTTGCATTAAGATGAACATTATCTGATTTGGCAATGTTTGGATTTTCAGGAATTGAAGAATCTTTCTCAGCTAACTCTTCTCTTCCCTTGTTATTCTTCAGCTGTACATGTTCAGAAAAATTGCTAATGGAGCCTTTACTATCATTTGCATTAAGATGGACATTATCTGATTTGGCAATATTTGGATCTTCAGGAATCAAAGAATCTTTCGCTAACTCTTCCCATTTATTGTGATTCTTGGGCTCTACATGTTCAGAAGACGTGCTGATAACACATTTACTATCATTTGCATAGAGATAAGCATTATCTGGCTTGGCAATGTTTGAATTTTGAGGAAATAAAGAATCTTTCTTAGATAAGTCATCCAATTCCTTATGATTCTTCAGCTCCACATGTTCAGAATACTTGCCAATTACATCTTTACTATCATTTTCATAAAACTGAACATTATCTGTTTTGTGGATGTTTAAATCTTCAGGAACTATAGAATCTCTCTTAGATAGCTCTTCTATCTCCTCGTGATTCTTCAGCTCTAGATGTTCATAAGACTTGCCAATAACGCCTTTACTATCATTTGCATAAAGATGAACATTAGCTAATTGGAGCTTGTGCTGTGTTGCAACAGCTTCTTTCCATGGATTTTTTGCTTGAATAAGTTCATTTGGTGTGAGTGATAACTTTTCCTTCAGAAGAATCCAGTATACCTTGAAAAGATACTCCCAGCTAGTCTTGTCATCAAAATCTACTTTAACCTGCATGGATTCAAAGCTCGTATTTATGCTTTTTCCTTTTTTTCCTTTTTGGAGATGGGAGGGACAATAGTCAAAGAGAGGAGGCAGTAAGATGTGCAAGTGATATTAGGACATATCTTTAATGAAACCACCAGACCGAAAATGTTTAACAATCAAATATAGAACTATTTTAATGTTAGTATGTCGAGTATGTACCATTTCTTTGTTTTCTCCATCTTTGTTTTCAACCAACATTATAGTTTTCATGCATGTAGAGCAGAATCCTTTGTTTCCTCGAACGCAAAAGTAATCGGCATTTCTAAAGCAACTCTTACACAATGAATATGTACAAGTGTAGCACATATAATGTGAAGACTTCTGGCACACGCTACATATATGCCAACCTGAAAACATTTGTACAATTACTATATCATTTTGCACAAGTACACAATATCATCTTCATGATTCTTGTGTGAAATATCAGCTATAGACAATAAAAAAACGAAAATTTGACATGGCATTCAATAAAAGAAAATGAAATGGAAGAGAAAATTAAACTTCTAGAAAAATGGCATGAAGCACAGGAACTAAAATTCAATAGTAATATAAGTAATTGTATTGCAGTGGAATATATATATATATATATATATATATATATATATATATATATATATATCAATAGAAAATTGAAAAGTAAACCTAGAGTAAACATTTAAACTTGATGAGGACTTGCACAGTGTCAATGCAAGCGAAGGTGCGTGCTGGTAGGATTAATTACGAAATAGTTGAGGTAGAGTAGTCCAGTAGGCGTTGATTTATAGTACGAACTTACAACAGTAGGTACAATCCTTGTCCAGATGTGAAGATCAACGATAATACGAAATTGAATTATCAAACAATTCAGAGTCAGATTGGAGCATTAATTATGAAACTCTATACAAAAGGAGCACATCAACCTACAAGCTAGGGCATTAATATTTTAAAGGAAAGCATACCGCAATTCCATTTAGCCTTGGAACGGAAAAATGACTCGTCTCGCTTGATACAAGCTGGATGATATGCCTTTGGGCACCCCCTAGCCATTATAAAAACAAGTTGTAATAAAATTCAATAAAAACAGATATGCTAGAGCTCATATTTCAACATTGGCTCGTTATCAAGTATGTGCAGCTTAAGACTGATTAAAGCACAATTGCATCCAAACGCAATAAAAAAACTCAACCATGGCGCAAGTTAGAACAGTATATATACATATCACGTCAAAACTCACTTGCGATCGCACAGCACAAGGGAGCCACCATCGAAGCATATGAAGCACACGTCTTCCTCCTCCTCCACCTCTCTTTTCCTTTTAGGTGGTGGAGGTTTAGCAGCAGCCTGCCCCCTCGGAGGCCGACCCCTCTTCCTCTTCTCCGTTCCGATCACGGTAGCGGGCGAAGCGTTCACCTCTGCAGACTTCCCGGTAAGCAATACAGCACCGCCAGCTGGTGCCGCAGTAACATTTGCCAGCTGCGTGACATCCATACTCCGATTAGAAGAGGTGCACAGTCCATGAGCACTACCTGGACTCTCAAGTCTTACAGTAGTCGCATCGTGGTCAAACCTTTGACTCTCTGCAGCTCCCGAACACGGCGGGGGCGGCCCAGAGATCGAACTATGAGCTTTCATGGGGAATCAGTGATGAAGACAACAAACAACCCTAGAGAGAACTCAACTGAGTAGCGTCGCCAGTTTGATCTACAAATGAGGTGGCTTCTTCTTCTGATCAGGACTGGTTCGACGTCGTTTCAGCAGAATTCAGAATTCAGAATTCAGAGACGAAATGGGGAGAGAGACGGTGGGGGTGGGGGTGGGGGTGGTGACAAAGGATTGGCTCTCTTTCTGAGGAGAGAGGAGTTGTGTTTGGGTAAACTTTCTAAATTTCAGCTAAGACAGAAGTCTTTGTTGCTTCATAGAGATGCAGCGTCAAACGCGGCACGTGGTGCTCTCTTTGGTCTATCTATAGCAATAAAGTAACAACCTGCTTACAGCGGGAGCGGCGCCTGCCTCAGCTTGTTTGGGCGGAGAAGTTTGGTGGGTTAAGGAAGGGTTTCATCATTTGCTTTTATCTTTTTTAATCATACACAGCTTATATTGATGCAAAAAAGCATCATAACCCGTAATCATTCGCATAAAACAACCTAATTCGATAATCACAAAATAGACAATTTTAAGTTTAATACTCGTTTTTTATTTAATTACTTGTCTCACTTTTCCTTTCGGGACGTATCAAAAAATTGTCTCATTTCTCTTTTTAGACATGGACCCACCACCTTTTAACCTCCCATCATTAAATATTTATATTTTCCATTTTATTTTTCCCATTACCCCATTATTTCTCCCCATTTTTAATCCCCATCCCACCAACCATATCTGTTACACTTGTCCCCATTAATTCCCCCATTATCACCATCCATATCTCGAAGCATCCTTACTCTCTATCAAACCGTCTCTCCATTTCTCTGGTTTATCTCTATCTCCATCTCTCTGGTTTTTCTCTCACACGACCTCTTCGTCTGCCCACACACACAATAGTATACATGTTTTTGTTTTCACCAAAATCATCTGTACATTAACAAATACAACCATATGCTCAAACACTTTTATATAAATACATTAATAATTACTAAACTCATCGAAAAGTACTATAAAATACAGTTGTACCAATACTTGCATATGCATACAAACAATTTTTCTATGTACACAAACAAATGAGTTGTCTTTGCGACAGACATTTTAGTTCAAGGTTTCACCAAATACAGACAACTAACAATCAAATGACAGACGATTAAACATCAATTACAGACAACTCAAAACAAATACAGACAACTAACAATCAAATGACAGACAATTAAACATCAATTACAGACATTTATTTTTCAAATGACAGACAACTTCATGAGTCTTACTAACAAATATAGACACTGCACTTACAAGTTGTTTGTTAGACAGACAACCCTTTTTTCGAAAACACACCAAAAAGTCAAGAAAAAAAATCAAGAAAAGAAGATTTGCTCAAGTCATTCAAAGCTTCTTGGTCTACACCTTCGTCGTTGTCTCCACATGTCAAGCTATCCAACGTCACCGAGCTCTTCCCTTCATCCGATTACTGTAGCTCTTGCATTTGAAACGACAAAAAAGACAAAAGAGCAGAGAAGTGGGAGAAGAAGCTTGGAGGGAGAAAAGATGGTAAAAATGAGAAGATTTGATGGGGAAAAATTGAAGAATGGAGTTTTATTGATAAATACAAATACAGAAGCTAAATACAATTTATAGGCCTAGGCTAACTTAATAAAGGAAAGAGTAATTATGTACAAGATCTTCTAATTAATACAAATCTCCTACTTGATTCTAGGAAATCAGATTATGATCAGAACAAATCTCATTATAATCAACCAAATATTCTAATATCTCTACACCCCCCCCCCTCAAGATGGTGAATGGATGTCTATCATTCCCATCTTGCAAGTAAGTTCTCGAAACCGCTCTACTGGAAGCCCTTTTGGTGAGCACATCAGCCAACTGAAGCTAGCCCCAAAGGAACATACTGCGTAGAAATCAGACCACTATCCAGTTTTTCCTTAATGAAGTGTCGGTCTATTTCTATGTGTTTTGTTCTATCACGCTGGACTGGATTATGAGCTATACTAATAGCAGGTTTATTATCACATACGAGTCTCATAGGAGCTTTAAATGGTATTTTCAAATCTCCTAATATGATCTTAATCCATAATAATTCACAAACCCTTTGAGGCAAGGCCCTGAATTCTGCTTCTGCACTCAATCGTGCCATGACATTCTGCTTCTTGCTCCTCCATGTCACTAAATTTCCACCCAAGAACATACAATATCCAGTAGTAGACCTTCGGTCAACAATTGACCCTGCATAGTCTGCATCTGTATAAATCTCCATAGACAGATGTTCCTCCTTTTTGAATAGCAGTCCTCTCCTAGGACTTGCCTTCAAATACTGCAAGATTCTATTCACTGACTGCAAGTGTTTTTCGTGTGGATCATGCATGAACTGACTAACCACACTAACAGGATGTGCTATGTCAGGCCTTGTGTGAGATAGGTATAGGAGTTTTCCCACAAGTCTCTCATATTGAGTTTTCTCTACTTTTGGGCTCTCCTCTTCACTCCCAATCATGTGATTTTGCAACCTAACTTACCAGTTTCTTTGAGAAGATCAAGGACATATTTTCTTTGGGAAATGAAAATGCCTTGTTTTGAGTACGCCACTTCCATGCCCAGGAAATATTTGAGCTTTCCAAGGTCTTTCATTTCAAACTGAGCTGTCAACTCCTTTCTTAGTATTTGTTTTTCATATTCACCATTCCCTGAAATGATCATATCGTCTACATAGACTAACAAAAGAGTCAGTTTTCCCTTTCTAGTGTGTTTTATAAAGAGGGTATGATCACCTTGGCTTTGTTTATACCCCAGCGATACCATGGCCTGAGTAAACATTCCAAACCATGCCCAGGGTGATTGCTTGAGCCCGTATAGGGCCTTCTTCAATTTGCAAACCATATTTCTCCCTGAAGTAGGGGCATACCCTGGCGGAATCTCCATATATACCTCTTCTTCTAAATCTCCATGCAAGAAAGCATTTTTTACATTGAACTGTTGTAACTCCCAATCAAAGTGGGTTGTTAAGGATAAAATAATCCTTACTGTATTCATTTTCGCTACACGAGCAAATGTATCTTCATAATCAATCTCGTAGGCCTGGGTGAAACCCTTTGCTACTAACCTTGCCTTATACTTGTCAAGTGTACCATCAGATCGGTACTTAATTATGTATATCCACCTACAACCTACTGTTTTTTTTTTGTTATTTGGTTTTTCAACCATCTCCCAAGTTTTATTCTTTTCTAGTGCATGCATCTCTTCATTCAGGGCTTGAATCCAATTCTTATTTTTTAAAGCTTCTTGTACTGATGCAGGGACTCTAATAGAGTCAATAGCTGAAAGAAAACTCTGGTGTTGGGCAGAAAGATTTTTAGTACACACAAACTGAGATATAGGGTACTTGGTGCAAGACCGTTTTTTCTTTCTCAACGCAATGGGTTGGTCATCAGGGTTTGGCTCACAATATTTGTTAGGCTCGGAGTTATGAGCATTTAAACACGAATTATTAGGCTCGAGGTTGTGAGTACTTACCTCAGGGTCTGACGATTGGTCTTGTTGATGGATTAGGACGGATTTAGCTTTTCGTTGGTACTTTATACGGTACATGTCATCATTATTGTGCACTGGTATTTGTTCAGAACCATTATCAGTAGCATCACTGTCCTTAGGGGTAAGAATAGGAAGTGAAATCAAGGGTACGTGTATTAAAGGAAGAATAGGAAACTCATGGGGCTCAACTTCCTGTCTACTCTCCCCCTGAACCTGAGAATTAGGATAAAAAGATTCGGTTTCCAGAAAAGTGACAACCATGGATATATAAACATGGCGACTAGAAAGATGATAACACTTATACCCTTTTTTATTTGGTGCATATCCTATAAAGATACATTTAAGAGCCCTGGGGTCTAACTTACTTCGATGAGGACCATGAACATGAACAAACGCAGAACAACAAAAAACACGACTCCGGAGACTTGACATAGTGGGCACTGATGGAAAGAAATTATTTATAAAATGTATAGGGCTAACACCAGATAAAACCCTAGATGGTAACCTATTGATTAAATAAGTAGCGGTCAACACAACTTCTCCCCAATAAAACTTGGGAACATTCATTTGAAAGAGTAATGCTCTAGCAATTTCAAGAAGGTGACGATTTTTCCGTTCAGCAACCCCATTTTGTTGTGGGGTGTCAACACAAGTCAATTCATGAACAACACCATTTTGTTTCAGAAAATCAGAAAAGTTCCAATTTACATATTCTTTCCCATTGTCTGACCGTAACCGTTTGATAGGTTTTCCAAATTGGGTTTGAACCATGTGGAAAAAAATAACAAATAGTTGAAACACTTCTGATTTATCTTTCATAAGAAAAACCCACGTAATCCTAGAACAATCATCAATAAAAGTGACAAACCATTTTGCACCAAAAATATTTGAAACGGACGAAGGTCCCCAAACATCATAATGAACCAAATCAAAAGGTTGGGCACTTATATTATCACTAGGAAAAAATGTGGAACGACGATGTTTGGAAAATTGACATACATCACAGTGAAAAGACTCAACAGACAATTTTGTAAATAAATGGGGAAACATGGCCCGAATAACTCTAAAGGGAGGATGCCCAAGATGTTTGTGATGCAACGATATTTGAGAGGAATTCCAAGATTCTGAACTCACTTGATGACGAATACTTTCCTTATACGGCAGAGAGTATAACCCGTCCCGTTCCCTAGCAATTCCAATCGTCTTCCACGTGGCAAGATCCTGAAAAACACAATGGGGATGAAAGAAAGTTACTGCACAGTTTAAATCTTTGGCGAGTTTGTGGATAGATAAAAGATTATTAGAGAGCCCGGGAACATGAAGCACATGCTTAAGGTGAAGAGATGAATTCAGGTTGATGTTACCACATCCAGTAATGAGAGTTTGGGATCCATTAGCAACAGTGATATGGTGTTTGTTTGGTAAATTGGAATATGAAGATAAATGTGAGATGTGAGGTGTCATGTGATCTGTGGCACCAGAGTCAATAATCCAACTATGATCAGTACTCAAAGCATCAAAAGATAAGAAGGTAGAATTCTTACCAGTCATTGTTAGAGAACAATTACCAGTGGGTGTACTCAAGGAGTCCATAAGTGCTCTTAAGCGCTCAAGTTCTGCTT
This sequence comes from Cuscuta europaea, assembly GCA_945859875.1. Classification (NCBI taxonomy): domain Eukaryota; kingdom Viridiplantae; phylum Streptophyta; class Magnoliopsida; order Solanales; family Convolvulaceae; genus Cuscuta; species Cuscuta europaea. The sequence continues at coordinate 9,649,314 of CAMAPE010000048.1, forward strand.
TGCTAAGGCCGGGCATATCTTCTGTGGGTGAACTAGGTGGATTGCCTTCAATTTCCAGATTAGAAACAGTGTGATTTGCACGTCTCTGAACAATATTTTTGGACCCGCTTATACGTCAAAGAACTTTATCCCTTCAATGCAGTTTGAATCATGTGTCCTTTGTATGACCAGATTTTTTACAGTAACTGCACCATCGATCTTCACTGTTGGACTTCAAAACGGGGCCTCTCAAAGTGGATCCTTGTATGGAACCCTTTCCGGTGGCTAAAGTTGAACCATCAACTGATTTCTCTTCCATCATTACCGACCTCCTACTTTCTTCACCATGAACAGTGTGAAAGACTTCTGAAAGAGATGGCAGTTTCTTATTACCCAAAATTTGAACCCAAATGGGATCAAATTCAGAGTTGAGCCTAGAGAGAAACTTAAATATCCGTGTTCTTTCAATAAATTGGGTTAGTGCAGTGGAGTCTTGATCACACTTCATTGTCAAACTTTGACACTGATCTAATTCGATCCAGAGACCATTTAGAGTGCCATAATAGTCAGTTACAGAGAGAGTTCCCTGCTTAGTATTAAAGATTTTATTTTCCAATTCAAAACATGCTGAGAGATCTTGTTTCATGGAATATGTTTCTGCAAGATTCTTCCAAATCTCCCCAGTAGTTGCGAAAAACATATAATTCCTACTAACCTCCGGAGTCATAGAGTGCCAAAACCATGTCATAATGAGAGAATCCGCATCAACCCATGTCTCATAGTGTGGATCTGTCTCAGCAGGGGATTTGCATTCGATGTGACTAATCCTTTTGCGTCCTCTAAGAGTGGTACGAACAAGCTGGGCCCATTGAAGGTAGTTGCACCCATCTAACCGGTATGACCTTTGTAATATCGGGAGGTCATTGTGGGTCAACGGTGGAAGAGAAAGAGTTTTGTCTGCAAGATCACGCATAGTAAAGTGGCAGTTTCAAAGAAGAAGAAAAAACACCTCTGGAACAAAACCTATAGGAGCAGCCTTCTGGCAGTAATTTTGTGATGAAAAGAAAGGGTTTTTTGTGTTTGCGTGCACAAACAGAGTCCCTAGAATCGGGAAGCTCTGATACCAAGTTGAATAATGGAGTTTTATTGATAAATACAAATATAGAAGCTAAATACAATTTATAGGCCTAGGCTAACTTAATAAAGGAAAGAGTAATTATGTACAAGAACTTTTAATTAATATAAATCTCCTACTTGATTCTAGGAAATCAGATTATGATCAGAACAAATCTCATTATAATCAACCAAATATTCTAATATCTCTACAGGAGTAATCTTGAAATAGAGAAAAAATCAAGATTTGGAGAAAAGAGAAAGAAAGGGGAGGAGAGGGGGGTTGCGTGAAAAGAAAAAGATGGAGGAGAGAGGGAGAGAAGGAGAAGAAAAGTGGGGAGAGTTTTTATATGGGGTACATGTGAGGTGCAAAGTGGGTGGCTATAGCAAAATTGTCTTTTTTAATCATACACGGCTTATATTGATACAAGAAAGCATCCTAACCCGCAATCATCTCGTATAAAGCTACTAGATTCAATAATCACAAAACAGACAATTTTAAGTTTAATATGATAAAAAAATGAAGCATTATTCATCAAAAGATTTCAAAATATCCAAATATCTCCACCATATTGTAGAAAATATGAAGAAAGTCAACTTGATGAGCTGGATTATTGTTTGTTATAGTAGTTAAATATGTTTGTAACCGTTCGTTTCAATTCTGTCATACAGCTCTTGTACAAATACTTTCTCTTCACACTGTAAACATTAATCTTGAATAAATCTTTATTCAGATCTCTCTCTCTCTCTCTCTTAGAATCTTCATCGAGTACTCATGTACTATTCAAGCTCATTTTAATGGCATAAATGCTTAGTTTCTTTATGGTATCAGAGCAGGTTTATTTTGTATCTTGATTGCCGACTCTCAATCTCTTTTAATCTTAGTGATTCCTAAAGTCGTTGGTCTCTTCCTCTTACAAATTTGATTTTTGTTCGTCAATTCGTATTTCACAGTCCGTGTTCTTGCAAATTTGATTTTGTTCATCAATTCGTATTTCAAAATTTGTGTTCGTTGATCTATATCTTGTTGATGGTGATTGAAGGAGAAAACAATAAAAAAGGAAGAAATTCTGATGTTATCAACAACAAGGATCCGTTGTAACTGGCTCCTGGAGATCATCCAAATCCGCAACTGATTTCTACACTCTTAAGTGGTAAACATTATCGTAACTAGACTAGAGGAGTTAAAATGGTGTTGATACTGTTATGTGTTGGATTTACACTCTCTGAATCCTGCAATATCAAATAGCATGATATATGTGACATCATCTAAACAATTATGGGAAGAATTAAGTGAAACATATAATCAGACTAATGCTCCATTCCTATATCAATTACGCAAAGACATGGTTCACATATCACAAGATGGACAACTTGTAGCGGATTATTATGGCAGATTGAGAACAGTTTGGGATGATTTACAAAGTCTTGATTGTCTGCCTGAATGTGATTATGGTGCTATAAATTCCTGCTCCTGTAATCTGTTAAAGAAAATTGTTGACATGGAGAATATGAATAGGTTGTTAGACTTCATGATGGGTCTTGATGACAAGTATGAGGTCATAAGAGGTCAATACTAGCTATAGATCCATTACCAACTATGAATCAAGCATTTTTCAAGGTCCAACAAGTTGAAATGCAGAAAACATTAATTCTGGTATTTCTGTTGATCAAGATGCTACTGCTATGGCAGTTCAGAAACCAACACATGGATATGGGGCTGGAAGAAAAGGAACTATTTTAAGCTCTAATATGAATTGGGATCCGAATGCAAGGATGATTGACTACAAGAAAACAAAATTTGAAAATTTTGCAAAATTCTGTGACTATTGTCAAAAGCCCAATCATACCACAGAGTTCCGATGGAAGCTAAAGAAGAGTAGAAACACATATGCTAGGGGACAAGAAAATAACAATTAAGTTTGTTGCCAATGTTGAAGAAGCTCATGAAGTTACTGATGAAACACCTTTTGATCAAAGGGAAAGGCAAATGGAAAATGACAACAAGGTTACGTTATTGATCTTGGAATGATACAAGTTGTTGTGCAAGAAGTTATGAAGGCAATGATAGGAAAGAGTCCATCACAACAATATGGTATGACAACAAATTCAACAATGAACTTTGCAGATATGGCTCGTGCCTTACATACTAAAATTGTCAAAACAAATTCGGAAGTTTGCACATGGATTGTTGATTCTACTATACTTTCCATTACAAAAAATCTTAAGAAACCTATTAAGGTAGGTCTGCTAGATTGTAGTATTAAGTCAGTTAAAATGATTGGAGATGTTATCTTGACTGATGAAATTCTATTGAAGGATGTTTTGTTCTTACCCAGTTTTCAACACAATTTATTATCTGTTGGAAAATTATTGGATGACACTGGTTATAGTGTTATTTTTTACAAGCATAAATGTGTTCTTCAGGACCCTATCAGTAAGAAGGCAACATAATTGGGCAGAAGAACAAATGGAGTTTATGAGATTTGCTTCAAAAGGAGTAGTAGTAAAATGAAATTGAACAATAATAGTTCTTGTCATACTGCTTTAGTGGCTTCTAATAAAGTTTATGTACACTTGTTTCGTGCTAGATCAGGACATAGTTCTCTGTCTAAGCTGAAATATGTACAAAATAATAATGATTTCAACAAAGTTTCTGATTTGGTGTATGAAGCTTGTATTTTAGCCAAACAACATAAACAACCTTTTGTTGTTAGCAAATCTCTTGCTAGAAAAACATTTTGAACTGATTCATGTTGATCTTTGGGGACCATATAGGTTCAAATCTATCATCGGAACATCTTATTTTTTAACAATTTTAGATGATCACTCAAGAGTTACTTGGACAACCTTGTTTAAGAACAAAACAATGGTTTATCCTACTTTGGCTAACCTTTTTACTTATGTTAAAACTCATCTCAATACAAAAGTAAAAAACATCAAGAGTGACAATGGAACAGAATTTGTTCAAAAGGAACGTGGAAGACTGTTTGCTGAAAAGGGAATCTTACATCAAAGAAGTATAGCCACTTGTTAGAGACTACTAGAGCTCTTAGAACACATGTTGGTTTGTCTAAAAGGTTCTGGAGAGAATTGATCCTTTCTGCTACACATTTGATCAATTTGATGCCTTCATCAGTTTTGAATTTCAAGGTTCATACTGAAATTTTATTTGGAAAATCTTCTGACTATTCTTACTTAAGAGTCATTAGATGCATATCGGTATAGGTGAAGTGCAAATGACTTGGAAGTCTCAATTATAAAGTTACGTGGAGGAATTGTTTAACCCAACAACATAAACTTTTGTCACCTCATTCCGATTGGAGTGTTTTAAATGGCACGTGCAGGGATGACTCGTCGCTTCTCATGTACTCACCCTACCTATTTGTTTTATGCATCACACTAATAATTTAGGATTCTTTTGTGTTACATTCCTCTTTGTCTGACCTGAAGATGGCGTCCTCTTCATTTACCTCAACCGAAAAGATAACACCGAGTCTAAGTTATGAACTAGCAGTATATTGCTGGTGCGGGTTGAAGTCTCCTATATGTGTTGCAAGAGGAAGTGGTAGGAGATTCTTTGGTTGATATAGATGGAAGGTACGTGCATTCCAATTGCTAATTTAGTTGTAAATTTCATTATTTTGAGGGGGGTTCATGGATTCAATATGGCTCGTTTCAATGAATGGACAGTTTCCAAAGCTTTGAATGATTTGATTGGAATTTGGGGTGTAGTTTAGATGACGATGGGTCGTATTTGTAAAATTAAAGTTTGAAAATGATGTTTTTAGATGGTTTATTGGAATTGTTAATTTGGATGAGTTTTTTCATATTTTTTTTGATGAATTTCATCTCATATTGTGACACCTCTCCCAATTTGAGCTTGATTTATTAACTATTAATATTAAAATTTAGTTAAAACTTTTATTATTATTTATAATGAGAATTATTGGCAGGCTTCATGAATATAATATTCATTTTCAAAGTAGTTACTAATTATATATAAATCATACTCCCTCCGTTCTTTTTTAGTTGCAACAGTCAACATTTCACATTTGCCAACACACGCCTTTGACCGTAATTATATCTTAATTCTGATAGTAAAAAAATATTAAAAATCAGATTTTGAAAATTTGTAATGAGATGAATTGAACAATATTTAAAAAAAAAAATAATTTTCATAAAATAATAACGTAAAAGGTAGTCAAAGTAGAGCATGTGAATAGTGTAAAATTCAACATGTTGCGATTAAAACGGAACGGAGGATAGTATGAGAAATGATTAACTAATTAAATTAATAGTGATTAATTATGCTGCGTGCAAGACCCTAAATATTGGGCACTAACTTATATATTCTTGGTCCATGATTAAATTACGTAAGAAGCCCAATAATAAGAAATATGTAGTAAGTAATATACGATTGAATGGGCCGAATAAAAGGAAAAGAAAAATACAAGAGACCATTGAGACCCACTTGCTAATAATAACAATATAAAGTTTGTCGTATCTTCTTTTGAGACCCAATCTGTTATTCAGGGTGTACATTCTTATTTGTTACAAGTGTTTCCTATACCTCAAGCCATACTAGATAGGGTGGTCTCACTTTGTCGTATCTTCTTTTGGGGGTGCAAATTTGGAAGAGTTGTTTGGGCAGATATATGCCTTCCAGAGGAGGAAGGTGGATTGGGTATTAGGCACACTAAAACTTGAAATAATGCATTGTTATCCAAGACCCTGTGGGATATACACCTAAAGAGGGATACTTTTTGGGTGAAATGGGTTCATGGTGTTTATCTTAAAGGTAGATGTGTGTGGGATTTTCCCCCACACCATAAGGACTCCCAACTCATGAAAAAGTTTGGGTTGATCCGAGACAAACTTGTCTCCAAACTTGACTCTGTTGCTAGTACAATTGATGGTCTTTCTCGTCTTGTTATCAATGGAAAATTGTGCTCATCTAAGGTTTATAACTTGATTAGAATAAGGGGCACTAAGCATATTTGAATGCCTTTTATTTGGAAAGCTTACATACCACCTAAATTCTCATTAATTGCTTGGCTTGTCTTTCGAAATCGCCTTGCAACATATGATAATCTTAGTAGGCTCGAATTGATTAACATCTCTTCATTTTGCAAGGGTGAATCGGAGACGGCACCACACATATTCTTTGGTTATCAGTTTACAGGTGTTGTCTGGAGTAGAGTCAGAGCATGGATAGGAATGCCTAGACAGATGTCTACACTAGATAGCTCGGTGAAATGGACCAAGAAGGATCATGGAGGAGCGATGATCAAAGCTAAAACAGTTCGAATTGCCTTCATATACATCGTCTATTGGCTATGGAGAGTGCGTAATGCAACCAGATTTGATGGTGCCACAATTAAGGAAGAGAGTATTTTTACTAGGATCAAATACATGGTGTATACGATCCTTTACAACATTTACCCTCGTGATCTTATTATCACTTTTTGATACTTGATGCTGTCGAGTAGGCCCATCACCCTTCTTTTGTGTTTGGTGCGAATGATATATTGTAAAGGTCGTGAGGTGATAGTTTGTCCTCTCTTGGGATAGACCCCATTTTTGTTCCCCTTTTTTATTACATGTACATAAACTCTTTGGATGATATATATACTTACCCTTTATATATAAAAAATATAAAGTTTGCCACACTTTCCGTTTTTGGTAAGTTTTTTCCTTAAAATACTCAATTACCCTTACTTTTCTACTTTTTATCTTCTCTTCCATACTTTTCCATTCTCTCCTACTTTTTCTACACTATTCATTACCCCTACTATTTCATCCTTAAACTATATGCCCAAACCTATTGTAGTGAACTTTTAAATACGGAGAGAGTATAGATAAACGAACAAAAGTCATCTGGGCCGGACTATGAGAGAATGAGCAACTCAAGTGGCATTCTGGCCCAAATTACCAAAAATATCAAGTATACGGGTGGAGGGCTTCCTACACTTTAATTGGGGTAGTCCATATGAAATATAGCCCAAAGTAAATAAGAGAAATATTTATGTATAGATTGGGCCGAATTATTGAACAAATGGATGGGCAGCCCAGCCTATAGAGCCCAACTTATTATTTTTAGTAAGTAGAATAGGAGTGTATATTGTCTCCTCTTATTTGGGTAGGATTCATAAGAATAAGACCTAAAATATTGGCAAGAGACAAGTATGAGTAGTTGGGCTGAAATAATTAATTAGGTAACAACCCAAAACTATTATTTGCCCAACTTTCCAAAAATAGAAAATAAAGGAGGATTCTCTATATCCATCTCTCACATGTTTGGGTGGCTCGTATGAATCAAGAGAGAGAGAGAGAGAGAGAGAGAGAGAGAGAGCCAGCCAGCCAAGGAGCTTCATACGACCAAGAAGAAATTAAAAGAGGAGCAGGAAGGGGATATTCCGGAAAGAAGAAAGCTCGATTCTAGGTAATTGAAATGTTATCCCCGGTTATTCTAGTCACATATTATGTTTAGTGTATATGATTTTGAAGAAATCATATGTTGGACTAATGAGGATGTTCTACATGTTTAAAAGTGTAGAAAATTGATATAAGGTGTTGGTATTTAACTTAGAAGAATCGTTGAATTGATATGAGTTCAAATCACCGGAAGTCGCCATTGAAGGGTGGTTGTTTCGTGTTCCATGACCCGTAAGCCGCCCAGATTTTGGAGGAAACTGCCCGCCTTTTACTCACAGCCCAACAACTTTATTTCGGATCATCCTCGATCGAGGCTTTGATCATGGGGCTTCGATAGGGAAGCTTTTCAGGCATATTTAAGGTGATGATGATTGGCTATATTGTTTATAATTATTGAGTTGAACATGAGATTACCTAAGTAGACAAAATATGATTCTGATGGATTTAAAATGTATAGATGAATATGAAGAATGTGTGATTGATATATGATCATAGGAAATGATGAATAGACATATACATGTGAATAAACGAAGAAACCATGCATGAGGGGAGAAATCATTGAAATGTTTTGATAATTGAATTGATATTAATCCTTGGTGTTACTTGTGAATTGTTAATTAAGAAATTGAATAAGATAGACATTCATTTCAAATGAGTCATGGATTGTGATCATGCCCAAACAAAATGAAGGTATCTAGGTTGATATGTGGACAACTTAGGTAGTCTTAATAAAGACTAGCCCAAGTTTATATGAAATGAATATTTGATGTTATGTTTTATTGTAGAAATTGATTCTATAGTCAAATGAGGATATAAATGATGTTATGGTGGGCGGTGTGTGTAACCTCTAAATGATATCCGTGTAGAATAAGCGAGGCGTGTAACCTCTAGACTATATTTGTATATGACATGACACACCTCAAGATGATATTCATATATGATACGCGAGGTGTGTAACCTCTAGATGGTATTTTTATATGATACGTGAGGTGTGTAGCCTCTAAATGATATTCGTATATGATACGCAAGGTGTGTAACCTCTAGATGATATTCATGCACAAGAGTTGTGTTACCTCTAGACGATATACATGTAGGACATGTGAAGTGTGTAACCCCTAGATGATATTTGTACGTGATATGTGAGGTGTGTAATCTCTAGAATATGTGTAACTATCTCAATGGAATCAAGTGTATATTAGGGGGTGGTAGACCTCCCGATGGATATGGTATGTAAGTATGGGTCGATGGACTGTTGATGGGAATTGTCTTGAATACAAATGGAAATACAGGTCGGCTATTTGACTTGATATAAATATATTATATATATGACTTGAAATGGGGGTGACTGCAGGTTTTTCCCATCGTCTGTTATCACCCTATGTCGAAAGTCTTGTGTTTGAAACATTGATTATATATCGTTTAGTTATCATTGTACTTTTCAAATAATTCAAAATACTGACCTCCCCACCGGAGGAGGTCACATCACAATTCCAGGTAGAAGCTAAAGGTTGCTTTATGTTCCTGTTTGCTTTGGGTGATCTATGAAGAGAATACATGATTCATGCTTCTTCCAGTTCTATAAATGATTTGCAAACATGATTCATGTTTGCCCTGTGTGGCCTTGGAATTTAAAAGTACTTTGTTTCTGCGTGTGTCTTGAAATGTTTTACTTATGATTGTTTATGAATGTATTTGTTTGAATGATATTCATTTACGTGTTGCATGGTTCGAGTAGGGTGGACTGTGGTTGTCTTAACCGAACTGTGCGACAATTGTCAGTGCGTGACACATATCCCCAGATTCATGCCTGAATTTCAACTTGAAAAATTTGAGAATATGAGCATGAATGATGCAAACAATCCGGACAATAACAATAAGGATTTGAGATGAATTTTTTACTTAGTTCAACAAATTGCGTGTAATTTAGATGAACATTTTATTTGTGTTTCAAACTTCAGGAAGGAGACTGCCAATGCTTTGCTGGGAAAGATGAAAATGGAATTGAACTAAAAGAAAGTTCAGAGTTACTGATTTTAGGAGCTCAAAAACGCAATTTCAAGAGCTAAAATATATTGTTTGTGATAAAAGAAGGGAAGTAATGGGTCTTCGTGTTGAAGTTTCTGATTTCAAGACAATTGTGCAAACTCAAATGCAGGAAACCAAGAAATTTATCCAAATGGAGGGAAGCAAGATTTTTGGATGCTTGTGCAAAGTTGTAACACTTGTTCTTGTAGGAATATCAACTACATACTTGGATCCTCATACACTTATTCTTAACAAGTAAACATATGTATGTGATGTTTTTAAAGGTACACAGACTTGAATGATATTTCTTAAGAAGTACAAGGGTTTACGTTACCCTTTTCTCTGTTTAAAATGTCATTCTTCTTGTCACACATTTACGCTCGGAAGACCAACTTTTGGATGCTTTAACGAAACTTCCCTTGATCATGATCTCATTATCTCATGATCAAGATTGGCATTCATTTCCGTACGTCCGAGGTCATGATAGAAATAATATCATTCCCTCTGCCCCATTTTACATGTCTTATTTTTTTGGGGGTTGTCCTAAAGCAAGTGTTAATTTTCCTTCATTGGGAAAAAATATGTGTCCCACAGTATTTCATTTTGTTATACTCATATATCAACCACAACTTTTACTTTTTGAATCATTTAATTTATAATTGTGCCAAACCAAAACAAGACACATAAAGTGGGACAAAGGTAGTAATTCATCCGTCCCGTTAAGTTGGTCTCATCTTTTCTTTTCAAACCGTCCCACTAAGATTGTTCCATACCAAATTTGACAAAGTTTGTGTGGTTCCAAACCACTCCAACTTTATTTTTACTTTATGAATTAATATCAACCACATAAAACTACTTTTCTTAATAGTTACACCTCATGCTCATGTTCTAATGTCAATGAGACAGAAGTAGTATTAGTTATATTATCCCAATGGTTACTTATTATTAAGAATTGATGTTAAAAATATGGCAGAAATAAAGAAAATGGTTAAAAAAATGTGATTTTGTATACTTTATCGACTATACTAGTAACTTTAGTTATTATAATCAAGTTAAACTTTACACCCGTGACTACGAAGATAGATTCATAATAATTATAGTAATATTTATCTACAAATCATATTTAAGTAGTTTAAGGAAAATCTCTATTATTTGAGTTGTACTTCTACATATGATTTAATTCTATCATAAGAACATATGAACAATACTTGGATATCATAGAGTTGTACCCATATACTCATCATATGATTATTACTGTAGTGCAAATGCATGTAAATAAATAAAAACGTAAAATCAAAATTGAAAGAAGAACGGACCGGTGCGTCATGAGTTCATGGCAAAGTCAAGTCTCCCCCTCGTTTTATTTTACCATAATATAATATATACACGCAGTCACGAACTACCTTTTTCGAACCCAAAAGCATTTTTATCTTGAGCTGCCTGCCATTCCCTCTATAAGTTGGTTGCCTTCCCAGGTCTATCAACGCCATCTCCATCTTCTCCTCGTACTTGAAGCAACCGATGACTTGCCCGAACCCAATCGCCTTCACGACAGAATCATAGTCCCCGGCGAAATACCAGCATCTTCAAATCGAATTGGGCATCGCCACCAGTTATTAGCAGTTCAATTGTTGTATGCATTTTTTTTGTAAGTTAAGTCCTTCATAATGATGCCGCAGAGGCCAAGACGCAGGTGTGAGGGAACTGCCATGGGCGCCATCATTTTCGATCTTCGCCCGGGCACCGGCATCGGCCCTTTCTCTCTCGGTATGTATACTCTCCCCCCAAAAGAAGTTGGGTACGGTGGAGTGTTTTTTAATTTACATTTGATGGTATAGATTGTAATACCTGTTGTTTGACCGGATACGTTGGTTTTTATTATTATTTTTGATGAGTTATGTTCATTGAAGTTCATAGACTTGGAGAGTGAGATAACTCCGTAGTTTTGTTCATTGAAGTTCATAGACTTGAGCTGATTGCTTGTTATTCTGCAGGAATGCCGATTTGCGAGGCCTTTGCTCAAATAGAGCAGAAACCTAACATTTATGATGTTGTTCATGTAAAGTATTACGATGAGGTAGTTCAGTGTATAAATTTGCAGACTATATTCAGTTTCTTTGTCTTAATATCTGCTTTGGCATCAGAAAACAATACTCACAAGGGCCATTTAATTTTACACACTGCGTGTGTGTTTAATTGACCTCGAAATTACCTCAGCTGATAAGCCTCATATTAACTTACTTACCATACTATAAGTCTGATGACGCTCTCCTCATCAATAAATGATCCATATTTTTAATCAAACTGGTAGTTGATGCTTCTCAAGTTTTAGAGAGCCTGGAAGTCAATGTTTGTGGGGCTACTTCTTTATCCCCTGAAGATTAATGTTTACTCCTTCCATGCCTCATTATTTGGCTTTTTTTTGCCAAAAACATTGTCCCGGTGTTTTGTTTATGATCTCTATGCAATTTTTAGTACCCCTCTAAATTGGCCCATATCCGATCTTCATATATTAAATCCTTTTGAACCCTGAAAGGAAAAAAAATGCATTTACTCTTATACTAAAATATTTATAGAAGGGTCATTTGATTACTCTGCTTAGTATGCACTTACCGAAAGCATTATCAATTTTGTTTATTGATAAAGGGTCATTTTTTTCCATCATTTGCAATGGAGCCAAAGATTCATTATTTTTTGGCTTGAGATTATGATGGAATAACGCAAAATGGCTCACTAAACTGTCTGCGCTTCTTTGTTATGGAGCAACAGTCAGTCCATGCAATTTTGGACTCGATTTTCACTATGGGTCATCCGGAAACGGTCTCACTGTGCTTTAGTACAGGGGTAAGACTGCGTACATCTGACCCCCCTTACCCCACCGTAGGTGGGAGCCTTTGCGGCACCGGGGTAAATGAAAATGATGATAAAGGGTCATTTTGTTAGTCTTCTTAGTGCACACCTATTTAAATTATTCTTTTGAATCAGTTTGAATAATTTAGGAGGTTGTGGCTAGTTTGCTGGCTGTACATCACTATCCTTTAGGGCCTCTATCTATTCCATTTAAACTAGTGATTGTAGCTGTATTAGTACCTCTTATGCAGTAATGATTTTCTACAGTCAGGTTAATTCCAAGTTTTTCATTGCATTTAATGTTCATTGACTTCATTCACCATGTGAATTTTGTTCTCTGCAGGATCCTTTAAAACTTGATATTGTTATTAGCTTTCCAGACCATGGATTTCATCTTCGCTTTGATCCTTGGTCACAGGTGCTTTGCTTGACGCAGTGCATTCTACCTTCTGCTTGTCGCTATGATAGTTTTTCTGTTGCTTCAGAAGTTTTTATCCATCATGTTATGCAGTTCTATTATTTTGTACACATTTTATATCTGAGGTGTTCAACTTCAATCTAGATCTGAAACATCACTGCTTATATTGAAATTGCTGATCTATGAATATAATCAAAGCATGATTTATTGATGTTAACTTTTGATATTGACTCTTTTTCTGTCAGAGGCTGCGTCTTATTGAAATATTTGATGTGAAACGACTTCAAATGCGTTATGCCACATCTCTGATTGGGTAGGTGTCCTTATATTTTTATATCTGTGCGCGCATGTTATCATTATTTATGTTAACTGACTAATTAATTCCCACCTTTCTTTTAGTGGACCATCAACACTAGCTACTTTTGTTGCCGTTTATGCACTTTTTGGGCCCACGTATCCTGGAAAGTATGACAAAAACAGAGGAGTTTACACACTATTTTACCCAGTATGTATCATTGAGTTATGAAATGGGTCATTGCCATTTTTATCTTATAGCATGCGTTAATCAGTGTAGTTATGGGATTTTTATATATGTTAATTTTCAGGGATTGTCCTTCGCTTTCCCAATTCCCTCACAGTATACAGAATGTTGTTCTCACGGAAAAGGTAGTATTTTAGTGTACTATAATGTTGTTGTGTTCTTTGAAATGTTCATTCAATTACTTAGTGTTCTAGTCTGTATTATTATTGTTGCTATTTTTTTCCATATAGCGGAATTGCCTCTGGAGTTCCCAGATGGCACAACTCCAGTTACATGCCGTGTCTCAATATATGATAGTTCCAGTGGTGGTAAGGTTGGTGTAGGATCCTTGATGGACAGGGCAACTCCTCCTCCTTTGCCTCCTGGAAGCCTATATATGGAGGAAGTGCAAGTTCAGGTTCATTACTTAAAAGAATATTTCTTTCTTAGTACTTGCTCTGCTATTCATTGTGTTAAGAATGTTTTGTTTTTAAACTCTCTCACTGTTTATTTTCTATGAATTCTCACTGAATTAATTAGTACACATTTTACTACACAAGTATCCAGGTTTAAGCAACTGTTTTTCCTAGTTTCTTTTAGAGCAGAGAAATTTGAACTTGTTAGGCTTGCTGCATTGCCTTTTTAACACGTAGTTTGTAAAATATTGGATAAGGGATTATATTTTGCGTTATGATAATATGGCACATGGTATGTATTAATTCTGATTGTGTTTTGAGTGATTTGTTAAATAGTTGCCTTTTACCTGTACATGGTGTCTGAACAATGTCCAATTTCAATGTGCCTAGCTAGGGGAAGAGTTGTGGTTCACTGTAGGTGGCCAGCACGTTGCTTTTGGTTCTTCACCACAGGTGGTATTATTATATCTTTCATTTGATTACCACATGGTTGTTATTTTCTTTAGTTGATTATCTTCCTCTAGCTAGTGGGAGTAAATAAAGAACAGTGCTCCTTTGCATTTCCTTAGACATGAATTAGTTCGACCTCCTTTTTCCCTCGGAAGTTACTCTTTTCTCCTTGGCCAAATCTGTAACTATCCCACACCGGTCAATTATGGAATTGATCGGTGGCTTATAAGTTAGGTGTCCCCTCCTCCTAATCGGCTAGTCTTTTGGGAGTGAGTTCTACACCTAGGCTTAGGGCATTGCTATGGGCCTAGTATGAGCTAGGTCCATAACAAATGGTATCAGAGCCATCCCCATCTTCTTGGTCACGACACTCGGAGTGGTGGCCTATGGAGTGGTGGCTTGAGCCCTGGGGGGTGCCAACCGTGACCAACGAGGACGTTGGCTCTTCGAAGCGTGGGGTATTGTAACGATCTCACACCGATCAATTATGGGATTGATCGGTGGCTTATAAGCTAGGCGCCCCCTCCTCCTAATCGGCTAGTCTTTTAGGAGTGAGTTCTACACCTAGGCTTAGGGCCTTGCTATGGGCCTAGTATGGGCTAGGTCCATAACAAAATCATTGTCAGTTCGGAGTTTGAAATTTTCTCATCTTGTCTAAGTTGGTATATTATGACCAATAACCAATGTAGTCTTATGTAGACATAGTTATTCATGCACATTCTGATACTACAGAAGAATTAGAGTCAAAGTCAAAGCCAAACACTCCAGGGTTATTCATCTTTTATTGTTTCTCTGCAGGACATATGGACTGAAATGGGCCGCCCTTGTGGAGTTCACCAAAAACAGGCATGAATGAATTTATTATTGCGCTTAGAACTATTTATGTGACTTCATTTGAGGTTTGACGGGCTTGATATGGATGGGGTGAGAATCACAGGTTGACCAAATGGTGATTCATTCCGCTTCAGATCTTCGGCCTCGTACTACCCTCTGTGGAGACTACTTCTATAATTACTTCACACGTGGGTTAGACATTTTATTTGACGGTCAGGTATTTTATTGTTCTTTATACTTCGTATTTCATATTTTAATCATAATTGGATTTCCATCTCAACTCTTACTAGATACTCCCTCCGTTTCTAAAAGAAACTCACACTTTCCTTTTTGAGATGTTTCAAAAACAAAGTCACACTTCCCTTATTTCCTTATTTGGCAAAGAAATCTACATCCAAACAGTGCCAAACAGTGCGAAACTGTGCGAAACTGTGCCAAACAGTGTCTAAACAATGTTTTCTACATTAAAGTCAATTTATTTCCTTAATAATCGTGAAGTCAAACCGTGACTTTCTTTTGGAAACGGAGGGAGTATTAGACATTAGATATTAGATACCATTTTAAAAAAATTGTCATGCAGACTCATAAAATAAAGAAGTTTGTCTTGCATACCAACTATCCTGGGCATGCTGATTTTAATTCTTATATGAAGTGCAACTTTGTTATCCACACTTCAGATTGTAAGTTTATTTTTTGATTTGGTTCCTCTTTACAATTTTTGTAGAACTAGTTTATTGGATTTTTATATTCCAAATTGCTTTGTCTGCAGTTAGTGGTTCATTTCATAAGGATGTTAACTATAAGCATACTATAACACCGAGTACGAAATGGGAACAAGTTAAGGTAAACCATTTCATTATATTTCCTTTCTTCACCATGCATTAGATTTTGCAAGGCATTTTTTTCTCATGAAGAGTAATTCCACAGAATGCCGTGCTACCTTAAACCCTCTAGTTTGTGAAGCTTGTTTGGATTGAGAGAACATGAAAATGAGGGAATTTGCAGGGTTTCTTAATCCGAATGCGTGGGGTTACTGGTTACACCACATTCTTGGAAATAAGGGAATTTCCTGTAATTGGAAATCAACAATCTAAACTAGGCTTACGTGGCATAACTTTCATTTCAAAAGTTTATGTGTACAAGTAGAATAATTGATCTGATTTATTATTGAAGGAAATACTTGGGGACTCTGGTCGAGCTGCTATTCAAACACAAGGTTCTACGAGCAATCCTTTTGGGTCAACATTTGTGTATGGTTACCCAAATGTTGCATTTGAGGTCAACCACATGAACATCACCATAATAATCATTTATGTGCATCTATAAATGTATATACTTTCTGCCATCCTAATTCAGCTAATGTACTACACACAGGTGATGAAGAATGGACATATTGCTACTGTAACTCTCTTTCAGTCATGATGATATATAAGTGGTGAGTTTATTTACCTAAATAAAAAGGAGTATAATATTTTAGTGGTACTCAATACTCATGCATAGAATGACCCAGCTATCGTGGTTGCAGAGTTAAGAGATCATGTTTGGCTGGAGTAAATTTTGTTAAGATAAATGGCTACATGTGATGGGTTTGATAATATTATTATGACTATGAGTTGATTGTTCTGCATTATCTAAAAATTCATCAAAAATATATTTTTAATAAATAAAATGAAATAATACTTGAATGAGAGTAGCAGGCCATTTATTTTCATTTCATCCATTTCAGCAAAAAACTAATATATGAACTATTTCTTCTTTTTTATACTATCAGCCAAGCTAATTAAAATTTGGCTGATACAGTGTGTTTGGAGAGCAGTGAACATAAACAAAGTAGTGGTGGACACGGTTCGTTCTCACCCCTAAAAACTAAGAACCTTAATTAGACCCTAGGTAGGTGGTCCTGGTTTTGGCTCTTAGTACTGGCGGTTTTGGTTCTGATTCTAGTTCTGACCATCGTTTACATTTTCTTCCAGTTGGTTCCTGTTACTGTATCGGAACCGGAACCTTATACCCTTATATAACAATCTGATTCTTGGTTGGTGGGTTGTGGTCTGGTTCTAGAACTGCATGTTCTTTCTAGGATCCGGAACTCTTAGATGGTCAAGATGTTAAATAAAACAAAGCGAGTTGCCAAATGACCTCTTGTATTGTATCACAATGTCATATATTGCATCTTACTACACATTTCTACTAGTCATTTTTTTATTTATTTTATCTGGACAAAACATATGAAATATTTTGCAGGCAGCAGGCCTTTAGGAAAGGGACTGCCTGATCTCTACAAGAAAGCAAGTTGGCTCTCTAAAGTTGAACACCCTGTGTGGAAGAGTGTCTGTATAGTTGTGCTCTATTGTATAGTTGCTAATCTGTACATGGTCTCTAATTCATGAAACATGGGTACTTGAATATGTACATATGTGCTCTTATATATCTGTAAAATGACATTCACTTATCAGTGGGATGGCTCTTTAGCTGTGTTGATTGGAGTGGGAAAATTTCCACCTTGTTAGCGTAGTGAATTTGATTGAAATGATTCAAGTTCAAGAATTTGTTTTTGAAATAATAAAAGTAGCTGAACTTGTTACATAGTTACATATATCCTTCAGCCTCGCAATCAAGTTTTACTCTGAATATCATACCTATTTAGGTTAGTCCATTTTTGTTTGGGAAAAGGGTCAGATAGGGTCTCGAATTTACAAAAAAATGTCAAATAAGGCCTTATATAAGAGGTTCTGTATGGTCGATGCCATTTGGGGCGGTTCTCGTGGAAATTTTCAATGAAACTTTTTGAGCATCTTATTCATTAAGTGCAGTTTACTCATACCAATTTTCAGATAAAACGTCAATCGAGAAGTCATTCAAATAAATTCTTGAAGATAAGTGCGTAGTTAAAAGTGTAGTTATCTTCAAGAATTTATTTGAATGCCTTCCCAATTGAAGGTTTAGCTGAAATTTGGTATGAGTAAACTAGACTTAATGAATAAGATGCTCACAAAATTTTATCGAAAAATTCTACCGGGAACCGTCCCAAATGACGTTGGCCGGACAGAACATTTTATATAAGACCTTATTTGACATTTTTTTGTAAGTTCGAGGCCTTATCGGACCCTTTTCTCTTTTTATTTCTTGATCTTTTAATTTTGTAATACTGGAATACTTATTACGGAGTAGTTGGGATTGTTTTTACTTGGACTTTCTGGTTTTAGCTGGTCTGATTTGGTAAATGTTAGGTCTTTCTGTATTTTATAACTGTCCAAGTCTGATCTGGTTTGGTAAATGTCAGATCTCTAGTTTGATAACTGTCCAAGTCTAATCTGATTCGGTCTGGTTTGATTTGGGACTAAAAACAATTCAAATAAAAACATTTTTATACCTTCCCATGGCCTCATAAAGTAGGGGTATTGATCTTTCTTTTATCTTTTTCAAAATTTGTCTTAATGAAGTGGGAACACAATTACGGGACAAAGGAAGTTTATTTTTATCGGATGAACTGACGAAGGGATGACATGTTTTAAAAGTTGTATGATGTTTGACTTTGCACCATATTTTTAAAATCATTTAATTTTACACTCCACATCTTTACAAGTTTTGGATTGATGTGCATACATTAAAAAATAATGGGATAGTATAAAAGTGGGACTAGTTTTAAAAGTTGTAAAATAGTGATTAAAAAGGCATTTATAAGAATTCAGTTGTAATTCCTCACAAATGAAAATTGGGTGGGAATTTTGCCTCAAATGTACTGTGTAACACACTCGTATAACGTAAAGAAAACACTTAAAAACACACCTATTAAAAATAAGCATATAATGCAAATTCAAACATAACTGAGTATAATAATAGAGCAAATTGTACAACATATGAAACACAACGTACTCCGCATTAAATTTGTACACGTTTGTCACATATTTATACATAATTATCTGTGTACACAAATAATGTGTACACCCTCTAGTTGTCTGTGTAGATAGGCAAATTGTGTAGCAATTGTCCGTGTGCAGACAAGGGTGGACTGGTGGAGCCAATGCATTGAATCAATACTAAGAGTATTTTTTGAAAAAAAATTGCATGAAATTTCTTACCTTAAAAAGCAAGATATTTTTTAAATTTGGTGTAAAAATAATTGCGTACAAATGTGTGTCATACTCCCTCCGTCCCTGAAAATACTTCCAACTTTCCCTTTTCGTTCGTCCCAAAAAGAATTTCCATTTCCTTTTTGGCAAAGAATTTGTGGTTCACAACATTTCTCTCCTCTGCAAAACTCTCCACCACATAATTCCCATTTTCTTAATCCGCGTGATTATGGGAGGGAGGTAGTATAAATTTTAAGTACAACTAATTGTTGAATTTAAATAGATCATGTCTCAATTCTTTTTAGATAGATCAGGCCTATATTAACCAAAAGTAAACCAACGGGTCTAATCAAACGACAATGAATCATTCGAATCAGCCCAGAACTTTTGATTCGAATCCCGGTTTTGACCATCCATCTGTCCCGTAACGCCAGAAGCCGCTAGCTGAGAGCCAACACACTCTTCATCGGCTCACATGTCCGCCTGAAGCCGCTGGTATCCGTCGCCTGTGCCGTGTTTCCCGCTGTACCTGTAAGCTTCATTGGTGAAATCTCAATTTTAATATTGTTAGGGTAGTAGGGTTCAAAACTCGAATGAACTTCGATTTTACTAGAGTTGTGGTATAACACTCGAATCTCTTGGGCATTGTTTATCCTTTTTTGTCGTTTTTTTAATTATTTGAACTATATCTAGTAACACTTGCAGTTGAATGTTACGGAGCATTTTTATCTCGTCAATTTAGATAGTTTACATGGATTTCCTCGCGTTTTTCTGACAGTTAGTAAATTAGTTCTCGCGCAAATTTAGTGCAGGTTCGTAGTTTCTTCAGTTTATGCACTCTCAATCTACAATGATTGTGCCTGGGTTAACCGCTAGCCCATTGAGATACAGTTTTCACCCATCTGTACGATGTCTGGGGCTCCCTACCAAGAATGTTCTGGTGTTTTCGGATATATTGAGAATGCGGTATATGCCCAAATCCTATGTTATTCTAATTTTTCTAGTATTATTTCTACTAATGCTAATTGGGTACGTCATTGTTACAACTGTTTGTTTTCATATTCTCAATTAAACCTGCAGGCGAAACGATATAAGGAAGTTCAAATTAGAGCGAAATTACCTAGTCAAGTGTTCAATGTCAGCTTACTATGGGGATTCCACGGGTGATGCTGGTGGTAAATATATATCTTTTTGTAGCTAGAACGTTTTCTTTTACTAATAATACCATTGGTTCAAGAATGCTATCCTGGTTGAATTTTCAAAGATATGGAGAAATAATAGATGTGGCTGCTTTGTGCTTTAGATTTGTCTCTGTCAAAATATACAACAATGAATAAACACAGTGTGTACTGTGTATTTTCATGAAGAGTTGATTTATATAGGATGGAAATAATTTCTTCTTCAAGCATGTTTTGATAAAAATGTAATTACAAATATTTCATTTTAAAAACCTTCGTAATTCTGTAATGATCTACACTAGATGGAGATGCAACTGACACACTATACTCCCTAATAGCCTAGCACTTAAACAATAGTAGGAGACTAGGAGTACATATTTAGAATAACCAGGTAAATAATAAAATTAATAAAATAATTGAGGGAAATTGCCCTAAATAGGAGTAAATGAGGTTTGGAATTCCAAAATAGGACTACTATGTTTTTCTTCCCGAAATAGGAGTTTTTACTGCCATGTATGAAAAATACGGCCATAATTAAAAAATACTGTCATTAATTATAATGAATACTGTCATGTTAAATGTACTGTACTGCAACTATTTGGCAGTCACGCCTACAAGATGACAGTAAATATTGTCATGTTAGTCCTATTTCGGGAATAAAAACATAGTAGTCCTATTTTGGAATTTCAAACTCCAAATACTAATTGAATGCTTATCTTTCAAATCAGACCATAACAAATAAGACATCTGAGGCTCCCGAATAGAGTCTAATTTCAGACATTATTACTATTTTTAGTTTCTCATTTGTTGATGAAATGAGTGTTGAACTTTTGATGGATAGCACTCAAGTCTTTAGATATGAGTTGCCACTCTCAACCGCCTATTGTTTTAAATGCAGAAGTTGCAACCGCATTGGAGTTTGTTCTAAATTAGTTTTTCCTGTTGGTTATTAATACACACTATATAAAGCTTTTCCCTTTAATCTTGTTGATTGTAGCTCACTTTCCTAGGATCAACATAACGGATCCATATAAACGACTTGGAATCAGTAGGGAGGCTTCTGAAGAAGAAATCCAGTCCGCCAGAAACTTCCTAATAAAAAAATATGCTAGTCATAAACCAAGTGTGGATTCGATCGAATCGGCTCATGATAAGATAATCATGCAGAAATTTTATGAAAGGAAGAACCCAAAAATAAATATTAAGAAAAAGGTGAAAGAATTTACCCAATCCAAGGCGGTTCAGGTAGTTGCAAGCAGGTTCCGCACTCCGGCTACATCTTTCTTGATAAAAACATCCATTGCTTTCGTTCTAATTGGAGCCATGACGGTCCTGTTTCCGACTGAAGAAGGCCCAACTCTTCAAGTTGCCATTTCTCTTATCACCACCTTGTATTTCATTCATGCCCGTCTAAGGAGCAAACTTAGAGCTTTTCTTTATGGGTATGCTACTTATCTCACACTTCGTGCTGAATCCGTGTAAATATTTAATTTTCTGAACCTGTCTGGGTGTATATGCATAATTGAGGATTAATCTTGGTTAATCTAGATCTAAGTAGAATTAAGCGGTATGAGATTGATCATTTATAATAAATATCAAGTCTTTATATGGTGTTGAAGCCTATTAAATCAAAATAATTGTTTCAATCTTGGTAAGCCAAAAATTGTTTAAGAAATGAGAAGACTTCAAGGTTGGCTTGGCTCAATGAGTTATCATCTCTCAAGACATGTTAAGTCTATCTCCTATCACATTAATGTAATATAAACAAACATATAATGTATTTGTTCCAATGAGCATAGTCCATCTTGCAGGACATGTTAAGTGACATGCCACACAAATTAATAAAAACAAATTAAGGTATGCTGTTTTGGACTACTCATTGTATCCTATCAGAAATTCAGAATGACTTAGGCTGACTTTTATGATAGATCCACCAGTCTTAAATGGTGGGGCCAAACTGAAAGAAATTGATGACCCCAAGCCTCAAAGACAGCCCAGCGTGCATGTGTGGACTTTTACATCAGTTAACATTATCGCAAGTATAATTTCAAATGCTTCATTCTATATTGAAGTTGTGAATCATGAAGTTGTCAAATGTTTTTTCCTTGATCCCGTAGTACTTGTATTATACTATATCCCCTCATCCTGTTTTGGTTTGTGAATTCCCCTTTTGGTTTGCAGAGTTGGTGGATTTATTTTCTCGTGGCTGCTAGGGACATTCTTGATGGTATCTTTGGTACCACCTATACTTAAAGGACCCAGGAGTTTGGAGGTTACAACTTCTCTCATAACCTATTTCCTGTTGTGGGTTGCTTCAACATATCTCATATAACCTGCCATCACCCGATTTTGTAAGCTAAAGGGGTATGACTGGCTGAGTACTTCTGGTGTTCAAAGCAGAGTTGAAGTTATGCAATGTGTACACATCACTCCACCATTTGACTATTTTATTGAGATCATGTTGTCCTTTTTATGAATGTTTAGCGGCCATTATTAATTTTTTAGCCTCATATGATTAGTTTTCATTGTCTATTCATTCACTGGAATGTAGCCAGCAGAAATTATGGGGATTTTTTTTGTTTCATTAATTATTGTGCGTGCAGAAGCTCTTCTTTTTAAAAGTGCATATGCTAACATCACATTGAGCTTCACTATCCGGATGGCTATAAGGGGATATATAAGTATTGCTCTAACCCTACATGAATGTAACATCTATCTATATACAAAGTATATATATCCGGATGGAAAAACAAAGTGTTACCCAGCGGAAAGAGAAAGACAACCACTAGCTAGTAGCCACGTTATTGTCCACGGGTATGTATAGGATAAAGCTACCCGCACGGGTAGCTCAGTTGGTTGAGTGGTGAGAGATTTGGATCAATGGACCAAAGGGATAACAAGAAAGCAAAAAAAAAATAGACATTGAACCGGCCCCGGCCCAGTTAGGCCCGGACCCGGTATCAACCCGGGCCGGTTCCGGGACCAAGGATTTGCAAAAAAAGCCCGCCTGGGCCCGGCCCGGAACCGGACCGGCCCGGGTCCATCACTACTGGTAGGAGAGAAGTAATAATTGCCGAACATGGAAGATGCAGGGATATGTGTGAGATTTTATTTGAGTAGACCCAGTAATTGGATGATAGAGGTGGTGGAGAATTATTTAGAAGCCTCATTTGAGTAATTTCCTTTTTGGTTAACGGGTTTATATAAATTCTAATTTTAGTCTTCTTTCGATCTTATATCTACTAAATTACAACATTAGACACAAAAATGTCAAACTCATAGAAAAGAATAAATAACCAAAGCATTATTGTATGCCCATTTTTTTTTTCTAAAAAAACGATGTATGCTGGTTTTCGTTTTCTAATTGGTGTGAGATAGGGATGGATTCGGGCCGGGTCGGGTCCGGGCCGGGCCTAGGCCCGCTCGGGCCGCCGGTTCAAGAAAAGTGGGCCCGGGACCGGCCCGAGGGTTGGACGGGTCCGGTTCAGGCCGGGCCACCCGCCCGGGTCACGGGTCGGGTCCGGTTCGGGCCGGGTCGGTTAATTTTTTTTTATAATTTATATTTTATAGTTTATAGTTTTATACGAGTATTAAAAACAAACTTCAATTGCATTTATTTGAAATGAAATAGGAACTACATTTGAAAATTAAAACAAACTTTAAGAGATAAACATTTTGAAAATTGTAATCAATCGGAACTTCCCGCACCTCCCGATCCTTTGGCTTTGTCACATGACTTCATATGCTTGATTGCCATCCCGAATCCGCCTGAAGCCCCCATGATACATTTTTTTTCGCACCATTTGCAAATTGCGTACCACATCTCGGTCTTCGGGTCCTTCTGCTTATCAAAATTATACCGTATAATGGCATCTTGATTTTCCATCTTAACTTCTTGGAGAAGAGAATTAGAGAGTAGATATATAATATATTGGAGAATAAGAGAATTAGAGAGTAGAGAGTTAAGAATAGGATTTAGGAAGAATTGGAGAAGAGATATGAAAAAATGTTTAAGAGTAGGAGTATTTATAGGTTTTTTTACCCCCCACCCCCCCACCCCCTACCAGCCAACCCCCCCCCCCCCGGACCCCCCTTTACCCCACCCAACGGCTATATAGCCGTTTGGGTTGTCCCCACCCCCACCCCCAAGGCCTCAACGGCTAGTAGCCAAAAAACAAAAAAAAAGTTTTTTTTTTTTTAAAATAGACCCGGACCCGGGCCGGATCACAAAAATGCTGAACCGAGCCCGCCCCGCCCCTTCCCCCCGGTTCGGGCCCATACCCGGTCCCGGACCGCCCGACCGGGCCGGTCCCGGGCCCGCACAGTACCGGGCCGGGCCGGGTCACGGGCCGGGTGGCCCGAACCGAATCCAACCCTAGTGTGAGATGAGTTGTCTTGGACAATTATGGGCGACAACCATAAGCCCATAACAAGAGCAATACAATAAGACCCAACAATTGTCTTGGACAATTCTTGGTATACAGGTTTGTGAACACGCTCCGTACAAGGACAAATGCCAAAATTTCCGCATTTTAAATGAATTATCTGTGTACAAGCAAAATAGGTTGTGTGTATAGAAACATGTAAAATTTTATTACATTCTTTATGTATGTGGTGACTTATGAGTAATATGTTTTTATCCGTATTTCAGGTCCATTTTTTTTTTGTTTATTGTTCGAAATATTTGAAACAGAATTGCAATAGTCAGAGTCAAACCAAAATATTTTGTCCATTTGCCTCCATTTTGAATATTTTGAGGTGATGTTGTATTTTTACTTTTAATGTGATACTTGTAAAATAATTGCTTATGTGTTGTGACTATAACATGAATAAAGTGATAGGAGTAGTTAGTTGTATTTTATTCCTAAAACATGAGTTATTTAAATTATGACTTATTTAATCGTATTAAAAGTATAAAATTTCTACAATCTGTAAAATGACGAGCTTCTGAATCCATTGAGGACGAGCTTCTTTCGTCACACTCTGACGTTTCAGATTCCAGTGCTTCAGATTCGTCAGGTTAGGAGATTGAAAGTACTCCTTTAAGAAGATTTCTCACTGATCATAACTTAATTTAACTATTTATCATAGATAAAAACTCCTATACTCAGGAGGAAGAGTGCACGTATAAACGCTAATGAGTCTGAAACTACATTAGTTTTTTTCTTAAAACAATGCTCATACTTTTGAGTGGAGTCTAAGTTTTTGGGGTTGCTTTGGAAGATAGATATGCTGTGTTAATTGTTTGAGACAACTCAGGCTCTCTCGTAAGTTCTGGGAGAAATGTGCTTTCAATTCGTGGCTATTTCGGGAGGTTTCCAAGTTCCAATTTGTGATTTCTCATGTTAACTAGTTTCATTTTCTTTTCTTTAGTTTTTATCTATACATTAAAAAGGGGTTGCTTTTCACTATTAATTAGTTTTCTTCTTTCATTAACACTTTGTACTCTCTTTTAATAAAACATAAAACATTTTAATAAAACTAAGTCAGAGTTCTAAGCTCTTACTCCACTGACTTTGAAGGAATCCTCAACTTCTGGGTAAAAAACAACAACAATAACAACAATAGCAAGAACAAGAAGACCAATAAGAGCAAAACGAGTCTTCACTGAAACATTACAAGAAAAAGTAAAACATTATTGGTATCATATAGATGCACCCTTTCCACATGGATGATCAATTAAACATCTGTTTGCAAAAGGTTACAACGAACTTAGACGTTGGAAGAGTGACAGAATAACAAACACTTCAGAGTTAAAACACATCGTACTTATTATATTGAAAGAACTTAGCATTGAGACAACCAAAGGTCCATGTGCTTCATCATCTCGTTTCTTACTTTGAGCACTTCATCATAAGAGCTGCAATTCTTGGCATCACCTGGGGTGGGAAGTGTTATAAGAATATTCCCATATTCATTTTTCCGGTATATTTTAACAAAACTGTTATCTAGCAAGCATGGGAATATGCTGACATACCTTCAGGGACTAAAGGAGACTGGGGGCAACCGCGCATATCAGTTCCATGGCCACAGTTATGACACGCGATTATGTAAGAAGGCACTGAATATTGAAAATGAGGGCTTCAGTAAATAACTCGATCAATAAACCTTCCAAACTAAAGGATAATAAAACGGCGAGGAGACTTGTAATTTTAGTCCCATAACTTTTAGTTGTTTTCATTATTAGTTCCGTAACTTTAGTCACTTGCAAGTTTGATATTAATTCCCAAAGGTCCTGTTTAGATAGAAGGCTTTCAAGGAAAATGATTTATCTTGATATAGATATCATGAGATTTTATAAAAAGTTAACATATAATTGACCATTTCAACCATCATTTTTTCATTTTAGGATCATATTATTTATCCCCCAGTGATGTGTTACCAGATACTCACTGTCAGGAGATGAAGTCTGTTTAGATGCGTGTCGCCATGGATCTTGTGATCCATTTGCGAAGACTATCTTTGAACCTGCCAAACATAAATTTACAGCCTAGAATAAGAATCTGCTTATATAAGTATCAACAATCTAATAAAAAT
This sequence comes from Cuscuta europaea, assembly GCA_945859875.1. NCBI lineage: Eukaryota > Viridiplantae > Streptophyta > Magnoliopsida > Solanales > Convolvulaceae > Cuscuta > Cuscuta europaea. The sequence goes on from CAMAPE010000048.1 coordinate 9,676,145, forward strand.
AACTAAAAATGTGAAGTACCAGCAATTTTTTTGCCACCATAGTACAAATTGGTCCCATCAACATCAGGATAGATACCATTCCCAAAGCCATTCTTGCAGAGGTTCAAATGGTAGCTGCATAAAATGAATTGTGTATCATGTTTGATCTATCACGTATAGAATTTATATCACTGTCAAATGTAAATGTATCTATCATTTCCAATGGAGTCAACGACTCACTATTTTTTGGCTTGAGAATATGATGGAAATATGGAATAAAACAAAATGACTCACTAAACTGTCTGCGCTTTTTTGCTATGAAGCAGCAGTCAGTCCATGCAATTTTTGACGCGATTTTCATCATGGGTCATCGAGAAAGAGTCTCTCTATGCTTTAGTACAGGGGTAAGACTGCGTATATCCGACCCCTTACGCCACCGTAGGTGGGAACCTTTGCATCACTGGGGTAACGTTGTTGTTGTTGTCGTTGTTGTTAGATGTAAATGTGCAAAAAAATTCCTTTATCCTGCAATTTTCTTCCTAATTTCACTTGGCACGCTTATTGACAGTTTCAAAGTTTATGGTACTGGTTGATTAAAAAGGAGAAAAAAATCATCCCCACATTTATTTCCTTATAAAGAAATGCGAAGAAATTTCTCATACATCCCAAAAGGAAAAGTGAGAAGAAACTTATGGAATGGAGAAGTAATAAACGAGTAATTGCATATGACAGGAGTAAAACATAAGATTAATGCTAAAATAATACCCTATGTTTTTTATCCCAAAATAAGAGTACCTCCCTTCTCTCACACACCAACACCCTCCAATTTGTTTTCTCTTCTCTCCCCTCTCCCCTCTCTCTTCCCAATTCTCTCCTCTCGACTCTCTACTCTTGCATCTCTTCTTCATCCGTCCTCTCTGCTGCACAGCCAACCCGGCGAAGAGCCGATCTTCTATTCCGGAATTGCACCGTGACTCCGACGACGTGGTGTGAATCCGACGATGTGCTTTTTAAATAGGTGAAATTCTATATAATTTATTTTTCTCCTTTTAAATATAAATATAAATATACTTGACATTTCATTAAGAATGGTTTGGTCAAGCCATATACTTTTTTGCTTGTATCAATCAAACCTTGACCTCCTATTTGTGAACTTTTTTCATGTTTTACTCCTGTCAAGGGAAATAACTCGTAATAAACCAATAAATAAGTAGAATTTACTCACTCAGCATTCAACAAAAAAACACCAATATCAAGTGATAGGACTCCGGTAGAATAGCACTGATAATAAGAATAATAATAATATTAGAATAGTTAGTATAAATAGAGGGTGAGGGAGAATAGAAAGGAGGTTGGAATTGTTATTTGGGCTTGGGACTTGGAGAGTGGGCACTCTTAAACTGCCTTTGTATTTCTCTCTCTACATTTTCTGTTGTACGACAACTTCCAATGTTAAGCACATCTTCCTTCTTTCATCTTTTACTTCTTGAAATCACTTTGAAATAGCCAGCTACCTAACATTGGTATCAGAGCGTCAGCTACTCAAGGAACGATGGAAAGTAGACTGGAGATCCTGGAACGCAATTTTGAACGCTATCGCGAGGAAAGGCGGAAAGAGATGGCGGAATGGCGCGAATTGATCCTGCAGCAGAACGCTCGACATGAACGAAGAAAATCAAGAACTTCAAGGCGTCACACTGTACATGAGAGTCCTACATCGTCTGAAGCCAGAGGTAAGTCGCGAACTTCGTCTCACAGTTCGCAGTCGTGAACCGTTTCTTTGAGTTCGCAGGATTGGTCGCAAACTTCTTCTCGCAGTCCGTCCGCATCGTCGCAAGCACTAGAGCCCAGTTCACAGTTGCGAACAGTTCCTTCCCGTTCGCAGATGCGAACAGTTCCTCCCAGTTCGCAGGTTTCTTCGCAGATTTTTTCCCAGAATCCTTCATCAGCTCTCATTTCCCGTCAAAATGCGACGCAATCGATAGGAGAATTTCCATGTTCGATGGATTCCTCACTCGCCGATCTTTACCACTCATATTCATCACCCGTTGATTCTTACTGTTCACCATCTTCCTCACAAACAGCTACACTCAGTTTTTCGCAGGATTCCTCGCCAACATTTTTACACAGTTTGCAAGCTTCATCTGGAGTAGATGTTTCCAGTTCTCAGACTTCTTCGCGAGCTTATTCTTCATCGCCTAGGGCAGTGAAAGTCACTGAGGGTGATGAGGGAAGCGCGGAAAAATTGTCAGTGAACATTGGACCGGAAGTTGGCACAATTGCTCATTTTCTCAAATACAAGTCTGTCAAGTCAGATTCGGAAACCAATATTTTCAAGATTCTACACACATGTGACACTGATGCTTGTGTGGCAAAGTCCAAGATGACTTCTAGGTTCGTACAGGAGATGAACTGGCCTAATGTTTTAAAGTCTGAAATGGTGTACTATCATTCATTAAACATTACTTTGGAAGGGCTGAAGTCATTGAACAAGTTTGATAGTTTCATATATGAGGGTGTTACTTCTATGATGGATACTCAAAATGGGTTGGAAGGAGGAATTACTGGGAATACTACAGAATATGAGAGATATGTTACCGGTGTTGAAGTTGTCATGTATCTGATGTTTGTTAAAGATCTCACTCTTGGTCATTCCTCTGAGGCCATTAAAGTTGGTGAAGTGGTTATGGGACTGCCATTAGTTTGTATAATTGTTCAAGATAGAGGTTTAGATTTTGATTACAGATTTCATATGGCAAGTGCTGGTCCACGACTCAACGTTCTCAGGAAAAGAGATAAGGATCAAGAATGTGACAGTATGTTGAGAGCAATTAGTAATAGGAGATGGATGGAGAGGTGCATTGATATTGTTGAAAGTCATGACCAGATTTTGATTCTTGGGGTTGAAGGGTGCAAAGGGGTACTTTCTGTAAATTGGGACTTCTTTGATTCCAGATTAAGATGGGATGATGAATTTGATCCGGGTAGCATTGTTGAAAGAAAAATTCACATGGCTCACATGTCACTTTGTAGAAATAGTGTGAATGGTATGGACAGCCTTAGTATTAGTGCAGCAATAACAGCTCTAGATTCTGCCACTAATTCTTTGAGTGTTGTTATTGGTAAAGAATCTTGCCAATTTTACTATTACAGGCTTAGCTCTGGCCCAGAGAAAACAACATACTTGATCAATGAACCCAACACTGAAGTTTCCTTTTTCCCAAGTGTTGATGGGTATCAATGTGCAGTTCTCTCTTCGCTTGCCAATTCCCCAGTATGCATCCGGCAGTACATGGCAGCAGGATCTAAATTGGTTGTGGTGTTTGTAAGCTGCCAGGCATCTTTGGGTATTCATCAAAATACTGAGAAATGGGAAGGTGAACCCTCATGTGAAAATAGGGAAGAACTTGCTTTGTGCTTAATAGAACTAGGCCAGCCAGTACATCCAAAGAAGGAAACTGAAGACAAAGATCAAAACAATTACAAAGATCCCAACAATCAGTGTGTTCTCCAGGCAATGAAGTTCATGGTCCCACAATCAGTTAGGTACTGGGAAGGGAGAGGCGCCAGGATGAAGATAAAGTTGAAGGTCAGGTCGGTTTCCTATCACCCACCTTGAGGACAAGGTGGATGTTCAAGGGGGAGATATGATAGGACTCTGGTAGAATAGCACTGATAATAAGAATAATAATAATATTAGAATAGTTAGTATAAATAGAGGGTGAGGGAGAATAGAAAGGAGGTTGGAATTGTTATTTGGGCTTGGGACTTGGAGAGTGGGCACTCTTAAACTGCCTTTGTATTTCTCTCTCTACATTTTCTGTTATACGACAACTTCCATTGTTAAGCACATCTTCCTTCTTTCATCTTTTACTTCTTGAAATCACTTTGAAATAGCCAGGTACCTAACATCAAGGTGTTAATAGTAAACAAAACATGCCTTGTATTAACCCCTGAAGAGCGAACACTATCATTTGCTGGGGCCACCTGGAAATATGCAACCTCTGTACAAACTTGGAACAACCACATACGATCAGCATTACTAGTGTTCTTTAGACGTTCTTGATTGTATGATGCAACACTAACACCAAAACCCTCAACATAATTTTCCTTCACGTATGTGGCGTATGTTTTCTGCAAGGAGAAACACCCAATCGTCAATTAAATGTGGAATGGATTGGCATATACATGTACACAATTATATGGAGTAATTTGCAACAATACAAATCTCTAAATAAAGCCCTAAGCAAGAAAAAAGACAAAATCAATATACAGAGAGGTAGTTCAGACATATTCTTCATGAGATGCAAGAAACATGGCTCTGCACAATATAGAAAATAAAAAAAACAAATATGTCACGCAAATTAGAGCTCACCACTAAATCTTCTCCACCCTTCTTTGCTTTAATGAGAGAATCACAGAGCATATCTGGATTTCCATACTGAAACTGAAAATTGGCAATAGTTGTCTAGATAGTAATTGCTTCTAAAGCTCAAATATTGCAAACACCAATAAAAATCAAAATAAGTTCTTGACCACTCACTGCTGTAGCTGCTGCATCGGCCAGAAAGTAAAGGAAATCTCCATCAATTTTTAGCTGTAAAGGAGTAAACTTCAAGTAAATTTCCAAACTATAGAAGAGAACAATGGGTAATGGGTTCCGTTAAGAAAGGTAAGATAACCTATATATATGGGCAACTTTGGAAGATTAGAAAAATTACGTTTATAATTCCTTAAACAACATAAATTTTTTGGGATTATATTTTTTGTCTAAAATGACAATTATTTTGGACGGGTAGTGTAATTTATACTCCGTACCTCAGTAGCATCAAATAATGCTTTTGTTTCTTCATTATTAATTGCAAGACTTTTGTCCACGAGCTGAGTAATTTCTTGCAAAACACTCTTACATTCAGGACCTGCAGATTCTCCAACCTGTAGCAGGAAAATTCAGCATAACCACATATTCCCACCCCGCTCCTCGTTCCCCGTTCCAATTACAAATGAAGTTCATCATAAAAGAGCATCTTGTGGAAACTCAAGTGATATGTGCTAATATAAACACAGTGTTAGTGGCTGCTTTTAGTTTATTTGGAAAAAATGACACCCCATCATGAGGGCCCCAAACACCCTGGTGGTGGTGTGGTGGTTGTCATGGTCGTGGTCGCAGTAGTAGCTTCCACAAGCCCTAGCACCGGCCAGACAGTTAAGTTGGACTTTTAGTTTATTTGGTTTTGCTTACTTAGTGTTAATTGTTGCTTTTCACTAGTTCATATCACATCTCATATCTACTTTTTCCCTAGGGGCTAGGGCCTAGCTTTATTTCTCTAAATAGCTTGAAACTACTGTTTGTCACCCCACACAATCAATTCCTAACTGCTTGTCAACCCTTTGCGACATACAGCACACATGCATCAATTTGAGCTACATCATTGCATCATATCGTAAGCTTCATGCAAGTAGCATACAATAGCAAGGTGTGAAAAGTGAAAACTGAGCTGAAATGTGCTGATATGAGCAAAAACAAAGAAAGCAGAGAAATTTGTAGCAAGAAAATGCACAGTTATCATTGATATCTCGTGGAGGAGAAAAGTCAATCTGCTAAATCCAAATCAGAATATACAAGCTAATACTGAAATTCTTTTCACCTGATTATCAAATTCTGTGAAGTTGTAAATAGCATGCACTACTGCAGAACTTGCAATACTTCCACAAGTAAGATGAGGGAACTTTAACCGAAACCAGGCACTCAGGGCTCCAGCATATGAAATGCCAAACACAAACCATGGACTATCAACATTAGGTCTATTAAGCTTTGCATTTAAGGATTCCTACATCACAAGATAAGTGAAGTTATTACGTGGCCATTATAATTAATAAGTAGTATATGTTATGCTTAACGCTGAAAAAGCTAAACACATAAGTAATTCTGTAACGCTTCTGCATGGGGGAGAAACATACTAACTACTATTATTTTCATAGAATTAAATTTCAGCCAAAAAAGGTCAGCAGCTCTACACAGAAGATGCATTAAATCAATTTTAACATTGGTCACATTAAGATCCAAAAAGTTGTGTGGTGTAGTAGTACTCTCTTGTAGTATCATGTTCAGTGTTGTCAAAAGCGCTCGCTTCTGCGCTTAAGCGCACAAAGCGCAGCGAGGCAGACCCCCAGCGCCTGAGTAAGGTAGAAGCGCACAACCCTGGGCAAGGCGCAGCATAAGCGCTAGAAGCGCACGAAGCGCGGAAGCGCTATAGGCGCGCGCCTCAGTCGCCTTAAACGGAAAAGGCTGACAGCCCTTTTTTAGTTTAAAACTTTGAAAAAAAAGCCCATATCTTAATAGTCCTCAGCCCATGAAAACAATAGGTTGAAGTAACCTACGTAAAACTAAGCTTAATAGTACCGTTAGTACGTAAAAACCGCTATACTCAAGCTGCTCTGCACCAGCCGGTTCTTTCAGCTCTCCTCGCTTTCCTCACTCCGTCACTCTATACTCAAGCTGCTCTACACCAGCCGGTTCTTTCAGCTTCATCATCTCAAGCATACGCAGCTCTCCATCGTAGCAGTAAACAAGGTATATTACTGTATATAATACTCATACTGTCATAGTACTCTGCTTTTTTATTTTTTAGTATATTACTATGTATATAATACTCATACTGTCATAGTACTCTGCCTTGTAATATACATATATAGTACTAATTACTTTATATATGTACTATAGATATATATCTTAACTTTATATGTACTAATTACTAAAGATATATGTACATATTTAAGTTATATGTGCTAATGTACTAAAGAGTAAAGATGTATGTTCTTAACTTTATATATCAAACTGATTCCATATAGTAACTTTATGTATCAATTAACAAACTGATTCCATTATATATGTACTAAAGATATATGTACTCATTCCAGCTTTGATCTTTTCTAGGATATGGAAGGTGGAACAAGTTCTGTGGGTGGTGCTGAAAGTGAAAACTCTACAAAAAATGACCCAGCTTGGAAACACAACTACTTAGTTAACAAAAAAGATCCTAAATAGTATTTGGTATTTATAGAATAGTATATGTGACTTTATATAAGTAATGCGCTTCACCCGAGTCAAGCGAGCGCTTTTTTGCGCTCTGCGCCTCAAGCGCTGGAAGACTCCTAGCGCTTCAGGTGCGCTTTACGCCTTTGACAACCTTGATCATGTTATGACCTAGTTCAAGTTATGTCAGATCTGATTAGAACTTCTTGCATCAAGTTACTCCATCAATGAAGGTTTTGCAAAGAGAATGATTAGGGGGCATGACAAAAACAAATAATGTGATAACGTGACAACATGTTAGCATTCAAAAAATGAAAAAATTCCACTTTTGGTCCTGCGAGTTTTAGGTCAATTACACATTTAGTCCATATCTTTCACTTTGTCCACTTTTGATACATGACTATTGGGTTTTCGCCCATATGTGGTCCTTCCGGCATTGTTTCCGAATTCCGATGCTCGCAATTGCCGGAAAAGGATCACAAAAGGTTAAAAAGACTAAAGGTGGAATTGGCACAAAACTCGTAGGACCAAAAGTGGAATTAATTCTTCAAAAAATCATCCACATGCATCTAAAGTTGGAAAAATCTAAGGCTATGTTTGGCATGCCAGTTCAGCCAAAAAAAGGCTGAAATCTTTAAAATTCAGTCAATTTTGATTAAAGTAGACCTGTTTGTTAGGAGGGCTGAACTGGGCTTGATCTCAAATAATAGGGCTGAACTCCAACGTTGAGGAAGGTAACGTTTACACTCAGCCGCATAGTTTCAGACTTGCAATTCCCAATATATCCCTGTTCAAGTTCAGCGAGATACTCCATCGGCTCTCTCTTTCTTTTCTCCAAGTTACATTTTTTTGCGGATTCCAAAGTTATATTTCTAAGAATCAGCAAATTTTAATCTTTCTTCCGGGGAGCAATAGATTTCTTATCTGTTTGCACCTTTTCAAACTCTCACGTTTGATGAACTGCACCCAATAGAACCATCTCCTCATGGATGGCTTGAATTAGTGGAGCATGCTATGACCAAATTTTAATACGTAGTATTTTTTGTTGTTTCATATACTGAAGCGTTTTAATTTTTTTTGTATATAATGCACTATATTTTATATGAATATACATACATATAAACATGTATTACAATCTCAATATTTATTAAATTATAAAAGCATTATAATAAATATTTATTGTGTTAATTAACATATACCCTTTAATGAAATTTCATATTAGTTGGACAATTTTCAGCTCTTTTTGCCAAACATGTGTACTTCATGCAGCTAAGAGTTCAGATTCAGCACTTTAAAGTTCAGTTCCAGACAATAGTCTCGGATTCAGACAATAGCCCTCAATTCAGACAAAAGTCTTCAGCTTCCGCTCGTTCTGCCAAACATAACCTAAATACTATGTATATACAAGATCTGAATGTAATCTAACCTGTTTTCTATAAATGATTAGCATTGCAATGCTGCACATCTAGTTGAGTGCCTTAACAGAAATACAAAATGCATGAAGTGTATTGGTGTAAAAACGCCTATCGGACCACTTCATTTATCACTTTCCTCATTTTCTACGGCATTTCCATGCGATCTTGGGTGATTTATTGATTAAATATTGGTTATTTTTATGTTAGGAAGGAGACTACGGAGAAAGGGTTCATGTTTAACTAGGCACAAGAATACATCGCATTTGGGAAGGACTAGAGAAGCCTTTGAGGATTAGTGAGGAATTAAAAATTAGTAAAGTTTAGGTCCTCATCTTGAATTTAAGGGAAGAAATCCTCTCTTTTTATCTTTGTTTGAGCACCGAAGAGAGATAACAATGAATCCAAGTCCTAACTTTTTCTTAGCGTTTTAGAGCTATAGTAATTTCCTTGGCATTTTGATTTTGCCAACTCATAAACAAACATCAAAATCTTTTTTAGCATCACTTGTTTAGGATGTTTTTATTTGCCCCATACCAAACTAAAAAAGATCTAACGTAAAAAGACCAGACCAAATCAGACAAGATTGACGTCAGTTACAAAATACAAATACACCACACATCTACCAGAAAAGTGGAGACCAGACCAAACATAAACAGACCAGACCAATATAGACCAGACCATAAAATTACAGTCCAATTAAAAGCATCAATAGAATCCTTTCTTGCTTAGTTCACCACAAGTTTGAATGACTTAAGGATTTGCTTGCATTGGTCCAAAACGTTTCTCGTATTAGACATTCCAAACTAAAGACTTTGCCAGTTTGTAATAGTTTGATTCATTTGTTAGTCGGTTTTACAAACGACTTTAATCTTCTAAAAGTCGACTAACAACAAGCAACAATAGTACAATAGAACAAGATACCTGATAATGTTGACGGAAAGCAGCAAGGTCAAAAAGTGCCTGCTTTGATGAAAGATATTTTAGGTTCTCTGTCGTCAATGATTTAAATGGTGAACTCTTTCCATAATACCGATGTTCAAGGGAAACAACAGCCGCTCCATACTTCTTAGCCAGAACCTGTATGTCATTACATGAGTAAGAAATTATCCCTAACTACTGAACTACAAATCATGATACTCCGTATAAAATAGGAATAACGTGTAATTAAATAGCTTGAGTGAGAAAATGTGCTAAATATGATCTTTAAGTTTACATGTAATTAAATAAGAGTTTGACTTTTTTAACTCAATTTTCTCCGTGTTTCCAAAATTGCCCTTGGTTTCTATGCTTAAGTTTTCCACTCACGCCAAACCTTATTTCTCCCCAATAACCTCACCAAACCCTCTCTCTCCTTCATCCATAGCTAAGCAGGGCAGCTTCAAGCTTCAAGGTCCAGCGACGTACAAATTAATGGAGGAGTTGAGCTATAGTGGCGTTGTAGATGTGGCAAGACAGATCGAGAAGATGCGGCGTTGCAGCGTTCCGGTGGTGCGGCGGTGCGCCGAGAGGCCCTGAAGAAGATCTTGCAGATCCGCTCCTTTTCCTCCTCTCCTCCTCTCCTCCTCTCTTTCTTATCTCCTCTTCTTTTCTTCTGTAGCAATTCTCTTTCTCCGTCTTCTACTTGATTTTGTTTGGCAGATCCCTTTCTTCTTGATTTTGTTTGGCAGATTTGTTTTCATCTTTATTTTGTTGGCTTCGTAATCTTTTGGGAAGAGTTCCAAAATAGGACTAAAATATGAAAATTTTAAAATAGGGCTGTCATATTTTTTATTCCCAAAATAAGAGTAATTATTATCAAGTTTAGAAAATACTGCAATGTTTGAAGTCTGGTACTGCCAAAACATGACAGTAATTAGTCTTATTTTGGGAATAAAAACATAACAATCATATTTTGAAATTTTCAAACATTTTTAATCTTATTTCGGATAATATTCTCGATGTTTGTTGTCTACTTTTGATGTCTGCTTTTCTCCTTTTCGTTTTATTCAAATAATGGTATCAACAATATATTGTGTTGTTAATAATAAATAAGTGTGTGAAGAAAACAAACAATGTCATTTGTATATTATTGTCATTATTTTTAACAATGATCATTTTTATATCATTAACATTAATACAATATCATTTTTGACAATTTGACAACTTCTAACATTGTAAATTTTTATAATGATACAATATTGTCACATATCTCAATGTCACCAACGAAAATAATGTCACTTCTTAACAATGACATTGTCAGTTTTATAGCATTAGAATTGACATTGTCATAATCACAATGTCATTTGACATTGTGATATTTTATGACATTTTGACAGTTTCTAACATTGTACGGAGTAAATTTTTATAATGATATGATATTGTCACAACATATCTCAATGTCATCATCGAAAACAATGTCACTTCTTGACAATGTCACAATGTCATTCCTATGACATTGAAATTGACATTGTCATTTTTACAATGTCATATTTTAAATCATTGACATTGTCATTTTTATAATGTCATTATGCCAATATTACAATCATTATCACATTTTATAAAATGTAACAATGTTATATATAAAGTATTATCATATTGAAAAAATGTCACAATGTCAAAAAAAAAAAATTAATAATTTATCAAAAGTCAATGGCGTCAATGACCGTCATGACAATACCAATGCCATAAAAATGACATTTTTGAAGACAATGTCAATGCAATAAATTTAATATTTCGTATAAATCAATTGAAAACAACACTTCGAGTAAATCAATGTAAAAATGCCACAATTTTGAGATTACTTATCATCAATGTCAAAACAAAAAAGTAATTTTTTGTAACAAAATATGTCCAATGTCCGATGACCTGCTAACCGCCCAAGGCCAATATTATAAGAATTAATTTTTAAAACGAATCTAATAAAGAATAATAAAAAGTAGAGATTAATTAACATAAAAATAAACCTACCAAATAGCCGCAGTTCCAATTTGATGAAATTGGATAAAAAAATTACGAGTAGTAGTGAAATAAAGGAGAGGACAGAACGGTGCCTATAAAGTAAAAACCACGATGGAAATCAAATCACCCTCCCAACAGAACGAAGAGTCGAAGAAGAAAAGAAGGAGATAAGGAGGAGCTGAGGAGACATCGTTGGCTGATTGCGACCAATAGGCTTTGGCTTTATTTGACGATGTAGTTGTGCGCCGCCTGTCGCCGGTCAGATCTCACCGATTCTGGAGATCGTGAAACGCTCTGGTTCAAGTGTTCAACCCGCTAGCTTCGTAAGATCTATCCGATTGCAGCAAGTAGCTGGCTGCTATGTTTTTGAGGGGATGTTATTTTTGTCCGTCCCATATAGAATTAGTCCTATTTAGAGGTTAAAAAGATTGAAGTCCTATTTACTTCCGCGGCTCATGTTTTGGTCTTATTGAAGTCTTTTCCCCTAACATCTAATAATACTGAACAATTGACCAAATTAATCCACATGAGACTGGGACTAAATCTACTTTTCCAATGCCATGACTGAGAAAGTTTTTATTCCATGAGATGCTTAAACCAGCTTATATTCATGTCCAGCAGGTGAGATTTATTATGAGTAGTAATTACCAAATCATATCTAGATTAAGCATACGCATGACCTAACAGAGAATAAAATGGGATGCATACGATTTTTAATCAGAAAAATAGATTCTCAAGCCAAGGGTCAAGAGGGCAAGTTATGAAAGCATACACTGATGTAGTCATTAGATATCCCATTACATTCAGATTCCCCACATATTTTCAAGAAGATTGGTCCATCGGGAACACGAAAGTGGTCAAGAAACTCATAGTACCGTTGGCTAAATTTACGATGGTCCTGCAATAATAGAATATAGTTAAACTGTGATTAATGAGAACAAAGACTCCATGACTTATTCCCAAAAAAACAAAATTCATGATCCTTAATAATCCTTATTTGCAAAGTCAACATTTTTTGGTCAGCCAATGTTAAAGTTAAATTTCCATATGGACTATTAATTCAATTTTTAATAATTAAAAGTTACATATTCGGAAACTACATTAAAATCTCTTCAAATTAGAATGTAATTACAAATTGACATCTTACTTAAGTTAATAAAATGACACTGTTTGACAAAAAAATCAATTTTGCAAATCAATTTGGGATAAAGATAGTAATAAGGTTACATGTTTGCGACTAATTAAATTATTGATTCCATTTTGGTCATATGAGATTACTGCAACATTAGGTCCCTGTTTTTGACATAACGAACATGCTCATAAGTTTTCATCAAAAAAAATCCACCAGAAACACCTCAAAAAATTTCACAAAAAAAAATTCATTTAGGGTTGAAAAATCAGTCTACTCACATCTATTATAAAGAACTAAACCTGAGTCTAATTTCTTTCATGCATTTTTTGGGCATATGACCCCTAGGCCGCCCCTGCCAAAGAGAGCCTAAACATCAAACGGTTTAGGAATGAATAAAGCTTCAATAATTCCTAAGAATTGAAACTTGTTAAGATCCTAAAAGGTCAGTCCCGATAGGAGAATTAGTCCATAGGGTTAATTACTCAAATAGGAGTAAAAAGTAGTCTTTAATCACAAATAGGACCACATTGTTTTTTAACTCACCAGTAGGACTAATTATGTGTTTTTGACAAATATACCCTTGTAACTATTGAAATATTTTAATTCATAATAAAATAAAATAAAATAAATCATAAAAAATAATAAAAAATTAATAAAAATATATGTACAAAACAATAATTTATTTATTTTTAAAAAATAATCTTTATTTAAAAAAAATTATATATTTTTTTAAAAAATAAAAAACGTAAAAAAACAAATCACCGCTGCCTATGCCACCCCAGCACCACCACCCCCGGTCACCGGGGGGAAAATGCCACATGCCATATCAATGCAATATTTATGTCAGATTCAATGAAAATTTTGACATTCTTAGAGAGACCGGGGGAAAAATGCCACATGCCATATGAATGCAATATTTATGTCAGATTCAATGAAAATTTTGACATTCTTAGAGAGAGAAAGCCTTCAGAAGGAAGGAACTAAATGCCTTCAGAAGGACCTAAGAATCCTAGAGAGAGAAAGCTTAAGAGAAATTAGAAAAGATTGAAGCAACAGAAAAAATGAGAAGGAAGCACCTCTCTTCTTATAGATGAAAGTGCCGCCCAAAACTTGAATCCGTAAGGGACACGTGGCAGAAGGTGGTTGCGAGCAATCATGACATCTCCTAGTTCACGACCCAAGATGGACCGAACGACGAACGTACCAATGGTAGCGATGGACATCCCGAGCAGAGATCGACGCGTGCCTTCATGACTACATAGGATGGGATCAGGAAGAGGGCCGCGGAAGGACCAGGTAGTCTTCCCGAACAGGATACGATGAGCCTTGGGAGATGCCGTTTCTAGCCATGCTTAAACTACAAAATATCCCAAATGGGGAAGATTGCAAAGCAGTAAAAGAGGAAGAAAAAAGGCTGCCATATGAAATTGACTGAATCCCGAAGGGAAAAGTGAAAAATGAAGGAAATAAAATAATGATAGTAGTTGGGCAAAAAGATGTCATTTGTATTCATCGGCTCTACCGGCCGGAAAGAACAATGGTCTTAAGTTCTAAGCAAAAAAGTTACAACGATTAGAGGAAAAACATAGACTGATCTACTGGCCGAGGGCCTCCTCATTGTTATCCTCGTCATCTTCTGATTCAGAGGGGGACTTAGGCTCCTTCCCAGCCTCGCGGCTCCCGATCAGCAGCCCGTTTCATATCGCGTTCGTACTTCTCGAACTGAGCTGTGACGATGTCAACCTGTGGAAGATCGGAAGCCTTGACTGGTCTCCCGAGCTGTTGTTGTAACTGGGCCACAAAAGGCTGGAAGATATGCTGGCAGCCCTTAACGTAGAGATCCGCGGCCAAGGAATTGTTCCAACGCTTGCCCCGGGGGTCCTTGTCGAGAAGATCCACTCCAGCCTTAACGTCGTTCGGCACCCCGGGGGAACTTCCCAAGATGAGCCTCAAATACAGCGCGCTGGGAGGTGCTGCATGGCGTACTCCTCCTTGATGACGCCAAACTCATCAAAGGGTTTGAACGCATCTCGGACGGCGGAGAGATCTGCCTTGACTACGGAAGGGCCATCTGGAATGCAGGGGGCCATCTCTACAAATACCACCTGAGCGAGCTCCGTGGCAGCTACCTTGGCCTGGGAAGTAGCAAGCTGAACCCGGAGCTCACCAAGCTCAATCTTGAGCCTTTGCCTTTCTTCAGCAGAGGCTTTCCGATCGGACTCAGAAGCCCGGAGGACAGTGGCAGCCTCTTTTTCCGCGTTAGCCCGAGCCACGATCAGATCTCGTTCCTTGGTCAGACGGGATTCCCGCAGTTGCAAGCTGTACAGCCCCATCTACAAGTCGTTCAAAAAAGACGAGATGAGAAAAAATCATCAGTTCACAAAAGGAACAAATGGAAGTATAGGAAGTAAAATACCTTCAGAGCCGTTAAGGCAACACACTCCTCCACCCGATCGACAGGAAGATCGGGGAGCGGGAAATTATTGAAGAAGGCAGAGGTAGACTAGATCTGGCTCACAGAAGAACCGCCCCTCTCCAAGATCTCATGAACTGGGTCCTTTTGAGAAATCCGATTGATGTGCCCCATAATAGTGACAGTATTGACCTGATCGGTCTCCATATTCATCTCATGAACAGCCTGAAAGTGTTCAGAGAAAGGATGCATCTGCTCTGACCCGAACGGGTTATCCATCAGCATGTCATCAATGTCAGACTGCCCCAGGTGAGCCTGCTGAATGGGGTGAACCTCCTGAACAGGCTGAGGCTGCTCATCATTCTGGGTAGCGGCAGCAACAGGTTTGGATTGGCTATTCTTTTTAGCCTTTTTACTCTTACCCACTCCACCAGCAGCGAGCACGCGACTATCGTCCATGGGAACGTCTGGGTTGGTAGCTGAAAAAATTTCAAAGGAAAGAGTTAGTACCAGGCGGTCTTATCACGTGGGAAACAAAGAGAAAACGTTTCTCACACGGGAAGGACCGCCTGGCCCATGACACTTGGTTTTAGGTCAAGTAAACCCAGGAATACGGGCAGTACCTATCACAGCCTCGACAAGCCGATCAGGAGTGAGGTACTTCATAATGTTGCATTTTTTATCCTGCTCCACCGCAAAAACATCTTTGCTAATCTCCTCGGTAAGCAACGACTCTGCAGATTTACGGGGGAAGACATTCCATCCTTTTGGGATCAAACCGTCCGGGACGGAAACGAAGAAAAACTGATCTTTCCACCCCTTGATGGAGGTGAGATTGTCGGTAAATAATATGTGTCCCGTACGGGCACTGGCAACAAATACCCATGTGTTTGCTGAGGAGTCACTTTAAAAAATTGATGGAATAGTTCCAGACGAGGTGTGACCATGGCATCCACGCAGTGGCAAATGAAGCCGGCCATCACCTGGTAGGAATTCGACATGATTTGGGCCGGTACTACCTCGTGAAATTTGAAAAAGAGCACAAAAAATGGGTGCAAGGGAAACCTAAGCCCAGCTTTCACTGAGTCTAAATGGACCACCACCATCCCAGGAAGGTGGCGCATTGGGTGAAGCCCAACCTGAAGACGGAAGACCACTGGGTCCGGGATTAAGGCTGAGATTTGGGCCCTATTCTGAGAAGTTAGTTTCTGCCGCCTCTCTTTGATCAATCTTAGGTCAAGTTTGTAGCGAGGAACATCACCCGGGGGCCAGCCGCCATAGAAGCAATCTCATCATCAGACTTCGTGCCATCTGAGTCGTCGCCGAAAGAAGAGGAGCCATCGGAAGAATCTTCCACAGCCGCACTAGTACCCACCGTCGTTTCAGTTGCAACGTCAGCAAAAGGGACAGATATGACGTGCGCGGTGGCAGCATTATGGACTTCCTCTTGGGAAATCGTTTCCGAATCAGGGGAGCGTGGTCGGGAAGACATATTGACCGAACCAAGAGTAGAAAAAACAAGGAAGAGGCAAGAAGTACCTGAACACGCAAACGTTTGGGAGTCCTAGAAAGAAGGCAGAGCAAAAGAACGAAGGATCTGAAAATTCAAAACCCAAAACCAAGGAGCTAAAGCCTATTTCTAGCCTGACAGACACCGATTCACGGATCAATCAGAAGAAGACACGTCACCAAGAGCGTTTGAGGTAGGGGTGGGCATAACGATTCGGTTTGACCGAACCGAACCGTACCAAACCGAATTAAACCAAACCAAAACCGAACCATTTGTAATTTGGTTTGAGTTTGGTAGCATTCCTCCCAACCCGTATTAAACCGAACCAAACCGAACCGAAATCATAAAACTGAATAAAACCGAATAAAACCGAACTAATCTAAAAATGAAATAATTTCTTATTTTTTTAAAATAACAAATCAAAACCAACTTACACCAAACTAAACCAAACTAAAACATAAGATTTCTCTCATTAATTTGATTGATGTTAATCTTTTTGAAGCTTTAATTCTTTAATTTTAGTATCGAGGACTAGAGTTTACTACAAGACTTACATTCACAACTATAACAATTATAGTGATTTAAGTAGATAGTATTTAACTATAATTTATTATCTACTACTACTATATATTTGGTTCATTACTTACAAGCACTAGTTTTGTTTTTGTTTCGGCTATATATATTGATTCATTCCCGTTGTTGTTGTTGCTTACAAATGTGTCATGCATATATATTTTTGGTTCATATGTGTTGTTACTGTTTGCAAATTTATATCTAACATTATATTTGGTTCATTACTATCGCTTCTTGGTTCATTATTTTGAGTTAATTTTTTTATTTCAATCCAAACCTTAATACTTTGGTAAACTGAACTCCAAACCGAACCGAACCGTACCAAACCGAAACCAATCCGAAACTTAATCGGTTTGTATTTGGTACATTTTCTATCAAACCGATTAAACCAAAACCGAACCAAAACCGAAGAAAACCGAACCGAAAACCGAAATGCCCACCCCTAGTTTGATGGAACACATGTCACGTAGAGGAACAATGACCAACAATCATGACGATTACGGGGAAACTAAAACGACAGCCGCAGTTAGCCGCTAATCCATTACATCGGATAAACCATCAAGGATCTCGTTCGCGATGGCCGAACGGCATAAGACCGCTACTACTTCCTTATGCACTCTCTATATATTGTTCGAGACATCGGAAGTGGGGGACTTGTGTTAGGTTATTGGACCGGGGTCCCAACACCCGGCCCAGAGACCATTGAAGGCCCCTGAAGGGCGAAAGGCCCATGAAGAAACTGTGACCCGAACGGGAACCGGGGGTCCACAATAGTTAATCTCGAATATCCCGAACGGGAGATGGGTCAAGTAGTATACTTGAATCAGATTAACAACACCTGCAAGGATCAACAGATCGCTGCCCGAATAGGCAGTTGGCGAGTGGCAAGGTGTATTAAATGCTGGAGAATGACGTCGTCAAGTGGGAGCATGGGTATCTAAGTGGCTTGAAAATAGCAGCCAATCGGGTTCAGCCACATCATCACCCCACATATCCCTTTTTTAGTATAAATAGAGGCATTAATCTCATTGTAAAGAGTTAGCATTTTGATACTCAGAGCCTAGCATAAATTACTCAATCTTGTTCTTGTATTAGCTACTGTTCCGACATACCGTTCGGGTAATTCAACTGTAATCAACGAATTACTTTAATATAAGTGGACTTTTGAGTAATACTACCTCCGTCCCAAAAAGATTGCTACATTTTGTCTATTCTTGGTCAATGGTGGTAAATTATATTTGTTTGTAATTTATAAATTTTATACTTTTATGTAAGATTTTTTAATAAAGAATATGTTCATATAATTTTCATATTTTAAATAATTTTGTATTAAAAGATATTATTGGTCAAACTTAACCATAATTGACAAAAAAAAAGTCAAAATGTATCAATCTTTTTGGGACGGAGTGAGTATCATTCAGTCCTTATATTTTCTTTTACTCTCGAATTAACACCTACGTCCTTTCATATCCAAAACGTGTATTGGGCTTTCGGATCTACAAGACTTAACCTCAACATTACCCTTGTTTTACTCCTATTTGGGGTCATTTCTATAGACCATATCGTAATATAGTATTCTATTACTTCCCATTTTTCGAAGTTTCAAAAAAACTTCAAACGGTTTAAAATGACTGTAAGCCAAAAAAAATGGAAACTTCAAACGGTTTATCAAACAATTGCACATCCAGAGATATAGAGGAAATTAAAGATTTGAAGAATTATTACATACATAAGGAGAAAAGTGATCGAGAGTTTGGTTAAACCAGAGTTGGTTGACCCTTGTAGAATGCTTGCTACTCTCCAAAGAGGAGAGTTGAAGATGACGAGATACAATGATGGCGTTGGTGATATATAGAAATGACAGGAGGACGACACAGAAGAAACTGGGCATGGCCATGAGCTTCATGCTGCTTTTGTCCAATCCACTTCTTGCTCAGAATATGTTTTGGCGGGAGCGGCAATATGCAGTAGTGAGTAGTGTAATGTAGAAAAAAGTGCGGTTATTTATGCACCGATTAAAAGAGATACTCCGTATATTCAGAGGCGGACCCAGGAAAGTCATTTTGGGGGGGCGAAAATATTTTTGGGGGGGTTCAAAATACTTTTTGGAAGAGCAAAAATCATTTTTCGTATATATATACACTAAAAAAAATTTGTTGGGGGCGGGGGGGGGGGGGGGGGGGGGTAGCCCCCCTGGGTCTCTACTACGGTCCGCCCATGCGTATATTGGTTGGTTGGGATAAAGTTGCTTTGACTCTTAGATCCTCTTACTCTTTCAAGCATTATTACGTATACGCATACGTACAGTGGAGGACCTAGGGGTCCCGGGCGGCAAGTGCTCTTTCGGACCCCAAAATTTAGTATTATTACATATGATCAGGTGCGTAGCCAGAGCACTGGGCCGGACTGGGCTGGACTAGGTCGATACAAAAAATATATTTAGAAAATTTTTTACACAGAATTTTTTACACTAAAAATATGAACATTTTTTAAATTTAGGCTGGGCCAGGGCCAGAGTTGGCCCTCCCCTGCCTATGATAGAATTAGTGCTCCAACTTCTCGATATGAAATTATGAATTTTAGATATGTAATAATTTGTTAAAGAGCATATGTAAATTGATATAAGACATTTAAATGACAAAGGAGTTATGATGAAGCAATTTCATATAGTTACACATGTTCTTGACACGGTCATTCTTTGAAAAGTGGCATCGATGGTTATTTGTTGTGAAGTACGAATTTTTTTCTTCTAAAATTAGAAGTCAATGATATGATAAGACTTCTAATATGTGTCGTGAGCTTAATGAATACGGAGTATAAGATTATCTTAAATTAAATTCCATAAACAACTTATATTCATTGTTTTCTTACCAATTACAATTAGATGTTGTGGTTATTGCACAAAAAGAAGAAGTTTGTGGCTACTTTCTTTGGATATTTGTCCATTGTTATGTTACTAAAATGTTTGGATTGTAAAATAAAGGGCATATTCCGACAAAACAAAATGTTACCATAAGAGAGTTATTAGAAAAGAGTGTAATAGTAACAAACGAGAGATGATTGAATCAAAAAATTAAAGTAGTTTAGCTCTGCCGAGAGTTACATCTTAGGGTTCACAATTCATCCCAAGTTTATGAGGGAGTTTTGGACACTGTAATTTTGTGGCAAGACGTGTAGCGTTAGACACTATCCTAGTTCTAAATCAAAATTCTGTCCGTTTGTAGTACAAAAACAATTTGAATTCTAATCCAAAACCAGAAATGGTATCAGGATGATTCAAATCCAATTTATATGAAGTATTATGCTTTTCTTTCAAGAAACTGATTATTATTATTTAGATTTGTTTTAATGGGCTAAAAACTAGACCTGTTGTACATAGATGTAAATCATTTGAAACTGACATTGAAAAACTTGTTTTGTTTAAACAAATTGTCTACACGTTGAATAGATTAGTCTCACACCCAACCCAACCCGCCTCAGTTCATACAGTAATACCCCCGCTTGAGAAAATATTAGTGAAAATAAAGTTATTTACAAAAATATAAGTAACTTACTATATATGGGTGTAATGTCATGATTACTTGAGTGTAAAAGTTGAACATAAATTATTATAATTCACTACTACTTTTTTTTTAATTTGCAAAAAATTATTAGCAACAAAAGGTTTTTATAATTTTCATATTTAATATTTGAGCACACTATTTGATGCGGTTAATATATAACTGCAACAGTTACTGTCATATTTTATGTATTTGCGACAGGTATCCATGTAATTGCATAAAATGATATTTAAAATTTAAATACTAGTAATTCAAAATGTATTTGTTGTAGGCCAGGTTAACCGCAACAATAATTTTTTAAAAAATATACTTGGGGATGGCAAACCTATTCCTCCAAAACGCAGCTCCTCCCTCGCCAACCCGCGACCCCTTCTCACCAACAAGGGAAAATTCCCAAAATATGAGTAAAACATGAGATAAATGCAAAAACAGAATCTATTATTCTAAATTCTCTAAATAGGAGTAAATATTTGTGTTTGGACAAAAATAACCTATAGTACTCGCAACCATTCTGAGTTGCCGTAACATTGCGCATCACACCATCCTCCACGCTCTAGTTGTGTGCCACAACCATCTTCCAGTGCCGCAACAGTGTATCCTCCAACAAGTCTTCCACCTCCTCCGCCCTTCGCTGAGTTCGCCGCCACCATCCTCTGACGAAACCTCCGCTCCCCGGCAAGTCCCTGTAACCTTCATCGAGAATGTCACTTGATATGCGTGTATGCCACCTGACACAATAATGACATTTTTGTATAGAAACATGACATTCTAAATATGGCATTCCAAAGACTATAATTTCAAACTGAGACTGCCATCTTGAAAAACGTATTCACATACAAGTGCCATTTTTTCAAATAACCAATAATTATGACGTTCTATGATTCAAAAAGTGATATTTTCTAAAGAATCATTAGTCAGGGCATTTTGAGATTCAAAATCATCAAAATTGATAAGAAGAAATTCAAGTTTCTGATTACTTGTCCTTGGTTGAAATCTAGCTCTTCATTTGAAACTTTCAAATTCAAATTTTTATTAAGAATTTGATTGATAATTTTTTTTTTTAAAAAGAGAGCAGAGAACCATGAACAAAGCTAGAGGAGGAGGAGGAATACCTGGATGAGCAGATGGCTGCGATCGATGGCGGATATGTTGCGATTGGATGAGCAAGTGGTCACAGGGGCGGATCTACACCCATGGGAGGGGGGACAGCTGCCCCCAATAACCCTTTACTAATGCCAATGATTCTACTACCAAATAATAACTAATTTATGAATTGCCCCCAATTAAAAAAAATATTTTGCCCCCATAACCCAGATCAAAAAATGGGAAGACTGCAAGAGGGGAAGAACCAAAGAACGGATTTCAGAAAATTGAAACCTTCGAACTAATTAATAGGAATGGAGGATTGAAGAGAGAATAAACAGCGAAAACCGGTCAAAACGAATCTGCAATGACATCTATTTTTATTATCTCTATATTCTCTAAACTCAAAACTTATATTTGTAGTTTTGAGCATCTTGTATGCTGGTAGGTGGCATTTTTTCTTTTGGAACTTATTTTTTTGACATCTACGTAGTATCTATTAAGTTAGTTCCTATTTTTTGAATTTATCAATGTAACAAAATGATATATATAATGGCTAGTAGGAATTTCACTTTGACTTGAATTGTTATATGAGGTTTCTTATGCATAGATATATAGGATGATTGTTCTTTTATAGAAATTATGTAGTTTGAAATTCTTATAACAAATAAGTACAAAAAATATAAAATTACAATTTTTTGTATTGAAATAGTTACCCTTGGATGTGTTACATACTCGTTCAATTAATTAGATACTCAACACAATTACTTTTGGACATAGTTATATGTTTTCCAAATGGTTAATAAAATAAAAATCACGCCTTGAATTGTTTAATAATAGAAAAAGTAAAGTTAGAGTTTGATGAATCAGTCACTTCTTTACTAAAGAGGTATATTTAGCTATTTTTCATATAATATTACCTCTGTTTTTTATTAAATATATTTTAATTGCAAGTTTTTCACTTCATAATTTATCAGATTCAAGCAATTCGGTCATTTCAATCAAAATTTTATCAACTTCACTACGTTCAACCAATTTTAGTGTTAAAATGCGGTTCAATATAAAAATGTGACGTGGTTCAAATTTTATCTCTTATGGTTTATTAATCTGCCCCCAACACCTTATTTTCCTGGATCCACCACTGAGTGGTGAACGACGGAGAAGTTATGGCCAATGGGAAAGTCGCAGGGGAGAAGTCACAATCCATGGCGGTCGATGGAGAGGGTTGCAATCCAGGCTAGGGAAGAGTGGAAGACTCGATCGACTATTTTTAGGGAGAAGGGTAATAATGTAATCTTGAGCCCTATTTGGGAAATATAAAATTTATACTCCTACTTTGAAATTTTAACTATATTTTAGTCCCGGAAATTCCTTCACCAATAACCAACCGCCCCCTCCCAGCAGAATTCCACCATCGCCAGCCAGCCTAAGGAACAAGCCATCCCTCTTCCTATTCGCCGCAGACCCTACTGTTTGTCACCGCCTCCTATTGCGGCATCCTCTTCATTTATTGGAGGTTTATTTCTCAATTTTTATATTTTCAATTTATTTATTTATTTATATATCAATATATGAAAATGAGATTTTCATAGAACTTTTAAAGAGACAAAGTATTAATTTCCATGATTACATTTTGAAACTACCATGAATATTGCATTTGATATTGTTTTCATGTTGAAAATTGTATGTTCATGTAAAAGAATTTATGTACTGTGAATTTCATATCAACTGTTTGGCCTAAGTATATAACTTTACAAAATATTGACTTTCATAAAAGACTCTCCGTACTGTTATTTTCATATGAAAGCAGTATGGAGTAGTAAACGTCTAAACGACTTTCATAAATTAAAAAACGCCATATTATTCACGTAAAAGACTTATTGTTCTATGACTTGGTAACATTATGCTTCATCTATTCTCATTTCTTTTGACTTAATGATGCGAGTAATATATACTTTTGTTGACAAGGCCTTCAACAACAATTTGTCTGTCTAGATTGGTATGTGTGTTAAACTTTTCTTATTTTTGGTGCCAAATTTGAAAATATTGGCTATTCAAATTTCGAAGTTCTTTTTTTAATTATTTTGGCAACTGTCAACGACATTTTTTATTGTATTATGAAATGACATTAGCAATTGTTTAGTTAATATTACTATTTATTCTAATAGTATTTGTAAAGATGAGTTGAAGTTGGATATACGACAAACTAAATGTTTTGGAGTTTCTAAATGGGGTAGAATTTTGTAAATGTGCTTTAGAATATAGAGTATTGTCTGATTGTAATGAGCTATATTATTCTTGTGCGGAAGTAGCAATGTAGATTCATTTCAGTCAACAGAGACAATTAGTGAGAAAGAAGTAAATAAAGAAGATGTAGCAGATGTAAATCAGCTGCCAATGTGACATATAGTCACATTTTTAAAACGATGTGAGATGAAGGGGTTCCGGTCTTTGATGCACATAATAGTGAGTGTTTCACATTGAATTGCATGCCATGCTGTTTGGTAGAATCAATGTTTTTTTGACATATGGGGATTTATTCGGGGATACAGTGAAAAGAAAGAAACATTGTGTGATTTATGATGATGATATATGAAGAAGACGCACAACCAAATACGTCTGCGTTAAACATTGTATACAAAGGGGTTATAATAATTTATAGTTTACCTTCATAGTTTCATAGACATTGATACACACATATTTTATCTTATGATGATTTATATTTAACTTTGAACATTACTTTTTAATTTTCTATTAAGTGTGACTTTTTATTTTACTTGATTGATTCAATTCATTGACTCAATATAAAGTCTTTTTTTTTACTTTTTAATAGTGCATCTAAGCTAAATTCTAAAAAATACGGATCTAAACTTTTATGTATATACTTCACTCAATGCAATGTACGGGTGAAGTAACTAGTAAGCATAAATAGATACACCAATACCATATAAACTTGATTATAGAGTAAGCAAGCCAAATTCTACAAATGCTGATATTGTACGAGGAACAACACCAAACATCACTCTAAAGAAGGTTGAAAAAAGAAACATGCTAATATTCGAGAAGGATGGAAAAATCGCAACAAACCTGAAGTATGCACCCCCCAAAAAATTCCAAATCGGATGTTTTGATCTGCTTTTTAAAACTGGTTTTGCTCCTTCAATGAGTAGAAGCAGATATTTGAGTGTTCGGGTGGACACTCAGAAGTAGTTTTGAGTGTTCAAAATTGCTTCTGAAAGCAGTTTTTAGAACTTGGGGGCTACCAACTTCTAAAAAACTAATTCCGATTCTAGTTCTGCTTAAAAAACAGAAGCAGAATCAGTCCCACACACTCCAATGTCCTAATTCAAAACATTCAGGCTTTTCATATGGAGATAGAGATGCACAACATCTCATTCTGCCACCCAGCGGATTAAATTACCTTATGATCCGGTCCATTCATGCCCCGTAAAAATAGATTTTCTCTTCCATATTATTGCCAAATCATATTGATCCAATAGCTTTTAAATAATCTCAAAACACACAACTTGTGACACCGCACCCGGATGTACTTGAATTTAAAATTCAGTATGTATTTGAATTTTCTAGCGAATAATTGCGTGTAAAAGAATGATGAATTTAATAAATGAATGATTAATTAAATTATTTATTGGGTCCATAATATTGAAAATGAGCTACCAAATATTTAATTGGGTCATCATAATAATTATAGAAGCCCAACTATATGCCAACTAAGGTTGAGGAAAATATTTGGACAACCCGAGATCTATTTTGATCCAACCTGCCAGAAATAGCAATAATAATTGTGAGCGATTTTCTACAGCCACTTGGGGTGTTCTACCAGTCAAATAACTCCCAAAAATGGGGAGGGGACAAGGAAGTAAGGCTATGGGCGGACCTATGAGGAGAGGGGATGGCTCAAGACAAAGCCACACCCCCATGTCAAGTCATTTGGCTGATTATGGGCTCTTGATTGAGGAGGAGAAGCTCTCGGAATAGCTCTCACAAACAAGGAGCTTAGAGGAATCAAAAGAAAGGGAAATCCAAGAGAAATAGCTAGGAGAAGAGGTAAGAACACAACTATTGTTCTCTAGCTAGTTTATTCTTGTATGATTTTTAAGAAATCATATGGTGGATAGCACATGAAGTTCTACATGTTTAAAAGTGTAGAATATTGATATAAAGTGGTGGTATTTAACTTAGAAGAATCGTGGAATCGATAGGAGTTGAAATCGCCGGAAACCGCCACTCCAAAGGAGCTGTTCGTAGTTGCAGACCACGAAAGCCGGCCGGCTTTTGGCTGGCAGTCAAGTTTTCCACTTTCAATCGGCCTAGAACGGGGATTGATCGAGGGGTTTATCAAAAGCAACTATTGTAGCACTACACAAGGTGAGGATGACTGACTATATTGCTTATAATTAGTGAGTTAAATTCATAAGATTACCTAAGGTAGTTAAATGTGATTTTGGTGGATTATTAATGATTAATAATACCTAAATGAAATTACTATTGTTTATGAGTAAATGAAGCATGATATAAAAATTTAGAAGTAATTGTGTATGATTATGTGTTATGAAAATGATGTCATGATAGTGGAATTAACTATGAAATATTGTGATAAAATATACTTTTACTTCATGTAAAGAATTCATGAATGGATAAAAGTGATATTTTTTATATTGAGATTTAATTATATTTGGTCTAGAGAATCAATTGAAATGAATTATTTGACTATGAATTAAGAACTTGGTTGTTCTAGAATTATCCGACTAGTATTGAAATACTAGTCGGGAAGTTAATACGAATAATGATAGAATTAATCCTAAGGGATTGAAATATGAATAGTGATGCCTTAAGTAGTTTTAAGAGATACTTTAAGGTTGAATTGTATGAACACTAAGATATATTAGGAGTAAGTCTTAAGAGCTACTCAAGATGAGCTAGACTAGGCATAGTAAATGCTTAGGGGTTAAATGGCGTGACTAGATGCGGTGCTCTAGCACGTTATAAGGGTGACTAGATGCGGTGCTCTAGCATGAAGTAGCGGTGACTAGATGCGGTGCTCTAGCACAATATGAATCGACTAGATGCGGTGCTCTAGCATAATGTAGGGTGACTATATGCGGTGCTCTAGCACGGATTAATAATAATAAATGAGCGGGACTCTAATTTAGTGAAATAATGTGTTAGGGTAAGTGTAATACCCTGAAAATTTGAGAGAATTTGGGAAATAATTAAAATTGTGTTTCATATTGTTTATACGGTCTTTAGGTCGTTTATTATGTTTGGTTTAGTGTTTGGGACAAAGGGGAGGTCCAAATGGGGAAGAAACGGGGCAAAAACTAAGGTTTGGGGCGTCTGGGTGTCAGTGGGTCACGCACGGCGTGCGTGGAAGGTACGCACGCGTGTGTTCCTGTTGTATCCTAATGCAAATCAAACTTCGGAAATTCACTATAAATACATACCTAATCCGATTTTCCTCATTCCAATAACCCTAGGACCGCCTCTTCAAGATCCATCCCTTCCAGCTCTTCAATATTAACGTATCCAACACGAAATTTTATGCCAATGATGAGATCAAACAATCCAATATTCCGGTAAGTGCGTTTGTTGCCTAATTCGCGTCGTTCATCCGTTTCCCAAATTTCTTTCTCCTAAATTGAGATCCTTCGAACCTATCACTTCCTAGGTACGTGAGAATGATCCATCAAACTAGGTTTGACGTTTAGGATTCGTTGCTAGCCTCGAGGTAAGGACTATTGCAACCAAAATTACTATTTTGCCTCTATATTGTATAAACTAGGGTTTGTGCTATGATTTGAGTTTCTTTCTGAAATTTTATGGATAATTCGGCTATCATAGTATGAGTATGATGACTTATTCTTTTCTGGGAATTTATGAACGTGTTATTTTTGGTGAATTTATCAAATCAGTTTATCATGGCTAAAATTGTGATTTTTGATGATTTTTCTTTTGGGATTGGAAAATTTTGGTGATTGTTTTGGTATGAGTTGAAGTATGATTTGAGACTATTATAACTGGTTATATTGAAAATATATTATGGGTTCAGAATACTCAGCTCCAATTTGATTATTTTGGTGGTAGTAGTAAATGCTACTTTTGGGAAGTGGTTGTTTGGGTTAAACCCTCTTTTTGAAAAGTGTTGTGAGATCAAATCTTTTGGGATAAATTATATATTTTTTAAATGTATAATTTGGTATGAAAATTTACATATATATTCTGGAGTTATAAATATCCTTATTGGATTATTTTGAATATGGTATTAAATACTATTTTGGAACTAGTTTTGGATAAACCCTGCATTGTAAGTTTCTCTGCCGATCCAAAATGGTTTCCTCGTATTATATGCTACTATTTGATTAAATTTTGAATTTTGAATATGTATTATTTGAAGTGACATTAAATTTATAGTATTTGAGAAAGTTGAGATATTGGGGTATTAAATATTTTTAAACACCATTGAGAATATTTGGAGACTTGAGAAATATTCTGTGCTATGTGATTATTATGTGCTATGTGATTATGTATTGAGTTTTTGAATTATGTATATGTGTTATTTAAAGAGATATTTAATCTATAGTATTTGAGAAATACAAACTATGTACTTTTGGGTTATTAAATACTTTTAAACACCTTTTAGACTATTTAGAGAGTTTGGAAAATATTTTGAAGTGTATCTTGATTCAAGATGAAAATTAACATTTTCATAAGAGGTGAGCACCCCGGGAGAAATCCGTGGTTTCGGTTTTTCACATCCGGATAAATGTGGAGGATGGTTAGGGCTACTACTACTTGAAGAGAACAAGTTTAGTGGCCGTTTCGATTCAAGAGATAGTGATGGGAACTGGATTCCGGGATGAGTTCGTAAATAACAACGACTCATTGGGCTTCGGGCATAAGTATCCGAAAGTACCGCCCATCTTAAAAGAAAGTAGGAGATTTTGGTTTTGGAAAGAGGAAGACTATGGAGGTTATTTTCAAAGAGCAATTGAGTATATTTAAAAAGAGTGATTAGCTATAAATTATATTTTGAAAAGTGATACTTGTATATGAATGTGTGAGTTACTAAGAGTTTATAAATATTATTTTAAACACCAAATTAGTTTTGTGGGAAGAAAATGAATTTTTAAAGTTATAGTTATGTATAAAACTATTTTCGCCAAACGTGATTATTTTACGGGGTTGGGTGAGTCTTACTTAGCTAAAAAGCTAATTTTTGTTTCCTTTTTTTGTTTTGTTTTCTGCACTTTAATTGTGCAGGTGATGAAGGTTATGCATGATGATGAGAGCTGCGTTAGATCACATAGTTTAGTATTTATAATCACCTAGTTATTGTTTATTTCATTTTGAGAACATGTAGACATTTAAATTATTTTTGAAATTTTCAGTACTTAAATACTTGGATTATTTTTGGATGGTGGTTTAACATGTGCATTCGGTTATGTGAGAACCGAGTGTGGCGGTAACACCCATTTCCCTATTAAGACTTCCGCTGTATCTTTGATGTTTTCAAATAAAGTTGATAATTCATTTGAATAAATCATTATTTAAATGTATTTTTGGTTGGGGAAAATGGGGGTGTTACAGTAAGACCCTAGAACAACGTAATAATTTACGAAGAGTTATAATGATTGTGACTAGTAGTCACAGGAAGAAGGAATGGACATTTCAAAAATGAATATGGGCCCACGGGCCGACTACTTGACTTTTTAGAAAGTAAGTATATTTTCAAACAGAGTAACTGAGAGGTACGACCTATAATATAATATCACCCTAGATTGAGAATCTAGAAATTGAAACATTGATTATATACAGTGTAGTTGTCATTGTACTTTTCAAATGCTTCAAAGTACTAACTTCCCCTTCACGGGGGAGGCCATCTCACAGTTTCATGTAGAAGTTGAGCTTGCTACCAGTGCTCGTTGCTTCGGGAAGATCTAGGAAGGAAGACGTGGTTCGTGCTTCCTCTGTTTCTGTTTCAAAAACAATTATAATAATGCTCATGTATATTATTTTTTGAATAAGTATTTGAGGGCTTGTATGCCTAATTATGTCAAGTGTGGCTTGAACACTTGTATTAATATTTCGGTATTTCCGCTGCTATAATGAATGTTTTACATTATGTTTGTTTATGGATGTACTACATGTGAATGATATTCGAGACGCCTTGTATAGTATGGATGTGTTGGATTGCGGTTGACTATTCGTACTGTACGATGGGTTGTTGACGTGTCCGGGTAGATCCGGGGCGTGACACAACTCTTTATCAACAATGATGCTCAAATATTTAGTATTTCTAGAACATGCATTAAATGTAGTTAACTAGAATCTATAATAATCTGGATTTAAATTGAGATATCGCATTTCCCTTTTGCAACAATCTCCCTAAATAATGCTTCACTCATAATGATAATATTTAAAATGATTGTACACATGCACCATCCAATTAATCTTCAAATAAACTAATGAATGAGGATGCCCTTCAAAAATTTGAAAGAAAAACATTTAATTTTTGATAATAAAAATATCACTACAAAAAGGGAAGAGATTATTTTGTGAGATTATTGAAAACGGAAATCCAATATCAAGATTCGAATCCCGGATTGTTTTAGATTGTAGTTAAGTTACATTTAATGCATGTCCTAGAAAAACTAATTATTTTAGTATCATTATTGATGAATAACTTTAAATTATGAGATTATTTAAAATCTATTGAATAAATGTGACGTGACAATGATGTATAATAGAAAAACTGTTTATTTAAAGAGCATGAATGAAGATGCTCTAGACCCCAAGATTTTCAATAGATTCATTAAATATCTCTTACATTATTGGAATAAGAAATGCCACACGAAAATACAAACCAATAACAAAGGCCTAAAGCTCACTGTTCTCAATCTCATTGTTAAAAGAGTATTTTTCTAAAATATTATCAATAAAAAAATCATAGATCATTTAGTAACTTTTAGTGATTATAATTGTGTTAAAAGTAATTTTTAGTGATTTGTAGTCTTAATGATGTAACTTTGAACATAATTATAGTTACTAAAATTTATTAATTCACATTTTTTGGCAAAATTAATTCACATTATTATCTATCACTTTTTTAGGAGTAATAATAATGAAAAGTTTCTTGTTAAAAGTCTCTTTTAGCATTAAGTTGAAATATTAATTATTATTGATATGGGTAACAATCAAAAGCACAAACATTACAATCATAGAGTTCATTAAAAGTTACATATTTGGTAATAAAAAGTCGACTAATAAGGCTGAAAATAGAGTTTACCAAACGAACTCTAACCAATTGACCCGAGATCGGGACCAAGACCAGGTCTCGACCCACGACCTGCCTGGGCCGGTACTTTGCAATCCCGACCCAGCCCGACCAACCAGACCGGGACTAGGCCTAAGACCAGACCCGAGATTTAAGGAGGTGCGATACAGGTTGTGTATTTAGGTGACCGACCCGGCCGGTCCGGGCCAAACGGTCAATGTTTTTTTTTAGTTTGGAATGTTTGGTGACGGCACTGAAGTCGTATGTGCCTCAAAATAAATTTAATATTAGCACTAATATGTAGTACAGTGAAGTAGAGTTGGTATTCACTGAGAAAGCAATACTTTTCTTTTATGAAACTAGTAATTACAATGATTTTTAGGATTGTTTGATTTTAATTAATTAAACATTAAGATGAGTGACTTATATGATTTTAATTTTAATTATTGAGACAAAAGATTTGGTTTTGCTACTTTCTACTTGCTAATAAGTAATAAGTTTATTGATCCGGTTATATATATAACTTATGCCCTCTTGAATACTCAATCAAGGAGTATCTCCAATTCATCGAGCGTATTTATTAATAACGACCCGTTCATTAATAACACTTAGGATGTTTTTACTTGGACTGTAATTTGTCCCAGACCAGACTAGACCAGATCAGACTAGACCAGACCAGACCATACCAGTTCAGACCATACCAGACCAGACCAGACCAGACCAGACTTGGATAGTTATAAAAATACAAAGAAACCAGACCAGACCAGAACAGACCAGTTCAGACCAGACCAGACCAGACCAGACCAGACCAAACCAGACCAGCAAATTACAGTCCAAGTAAAAACATCCTTACTATTAGCCAAGTATAGAACACCGCCATATACCGACTTGATAGTAGCATTTAATCTTCTAACTCCTTGATGAAATCAATTGAGATTGATAACCTCAACACAACGCGGTTTCGGTTTAACCAACACAATTATTTCCCTTTTAAGATTATTAATCACGACATTGCATTAATAACACAAAGTTACTTATTTGTGAAATCATCAATGATTAATGTCAAGATGTTAACTAATTGTCATTTAGCAACACTCCTCAACATTAATATAGAGATATAATAAGGGAAGAATTAATATTCAAGGGAAGAAGTAAGAAAATAACTCAGAACTTTAACATTCAACAAGCTTAAATACCCGATCAAGAATTTAGAATATCTTATTGGGTATCCTTTGTGATTACTCATAACCTTCATATCACATCATACCCGATCGGGTATATTGATTTACCCGATCGGATAAATGACAAATCTTGCCAAATCTTCGCCTTGCACGTTTAATTGCCTCCCAAATCAGATTTGATACTCGGGTCAAGTCAATACTTGATCTGGTATATGCTTTACCCGATCGGGTATTTGACTATTTTCCCAAATCTTAACTTTATCTTGTTCCCTTGCACTTTCCTTGACCTTCCAAGGATCCCTTTGATGATATTTACCTAGTTTAAGCTAAAAAAAACATAATCTAAACAAATTACAAACAATTAGGAAAAATAAAGTATTACACCAAAAGTGTGTAATTTCTCAAACAACAACAAATAGAACTAGTTAAAATTACAAACATAAACAATAACAATTTT
The DNA here is from genome assembly GCA_945859875.1 of Cuscuta europaea. Classification (NCBI taxonomy): domain Eukaryota; kingdom Viridiplantae; phylum Streptophyta; class Magnoliopsida; order Solanales; family Convolvulaceae; genus Cuscuta; species Cuscuta europaea. The sequence goes on from CAMAPE010000048.1 coordinate 9,708,716, forward strand.
ATACTATCAAACTCCCTGCTACTTAGTCCATTACTTCTCCTCCAGTAAAAGTCAACATGACAGTTCACAATGCACAGAACAGATCAATTCAAAGGAATAAAATGTTCATCCATCCTCAAAAAACAAAGAAAGAGGGTCTTCATGATCTTCAAGAACAAATGTTCTTTTCATTACTTGTATCCCAAAAGCTCGCAAGTGAAATGAGTTCTTGTTTAAACAAATATAAAATTTCCTCTCATTCTGCCTAGGAGTCTTTTCATGTTTTCATCAAGGCCTATCATTTTATTCTCCGTTTTCTCCCAACTCACTCATATTAGTCACTTTTGCTTAGATTACCCAATTTTGGATTTTCAACCTAACTAGCATTGTTTCTTTTATTTATTTACTCTATTTTTTGTTATTTTTTTGTGAAGAAAATAATGAAAGTTACAAGGTAGAAAAGGAATGAGTACATACCAAATGAGTGACTCCCCCCTACTTAGTCTGAGCACTGTGCCTAGTGCTCCTTGCCACCATCTTAGCCTTGGTAGCCATGAATTCTTTGTTCTTGAGAAATTGGGATTTGAGGATTTTTTGGGCTAGTTTTTCGGGTTTAGGGATTTGGGGAGGGAAATTGGATTTTGATGGTATGAGATTGATGAGGGAGATGAAGAGAATTTTTTATGGGTTTAATTTGGGATTTTGGTGAGGGATTGGGATGATTTGGAAGATGGGATTTTGTGACTATGTGGCTTGGGAAAGATTGGTTTGAAAGTTGGGGAAGATGGAGTGTGTTTGAATGGGCTCGAGAAGAAAATTGGGAGTAAAATCCCATATACCCGATCGGGCAAATCAAAATACCCGGACGGGTTTTCTCTATTTTCGCTGGCAGTGTTTTTCTTTTGCGTTTACCCGGTCGGGTATATGAATATACTCGATCAGGTAAATGCTATTTTTCTTATTTTATACCATACCTGACAGGATTCTCCTTCGGACTTCTCTTTTTAGCCTGATACCCGACCGGGTGTATGCCATACCCGTCCGGGTATTTTGTCTCAGGCCTGAAAAAAATCATTTTTTTTTGAAAATAAAATTGTGCACTCTCTAACAATCACTCAAATTAAACAACACACAAAACATAAAACTTGGGTTGCCTCCCAAGAAGCGTCTTATTTAACGTCGTGACACGACATTATTTTTATTTTATTTTCAGTTTTAAATGGGATCATGAACATCTCTTTTTTTTCAAATGCCTTGTTTGGCCAAGCTTCATTTTTCTTTTTTGGCCTTCTCCAGTAAGGCCGGACTTTCTTTCTTATTACTACCTCAATCGCAAGTGGTTTCAGTTCACATTGAATAAATTTCAACAATTCCCCTCCTATCAAAGATGATACCCCATATCCAAAATTTTCTTTCTTCTTCAAAAATTGAGATTTTCTCAGCTTCCTTTTTAACAAAAACATTTGGTTTTTGTGGTTCAAAAACATCTAAAGAACAAAGAGATTGATCTTTAATTTGTTTTTTCGTAGAACCAAAGATATTCAATTCTACTTTTTGGTCATCGAACTCTAAAGTTAATGAACCACTAAACACATCAATTTTTGTTTTTGCAGTTTTTAAGAAAGGCCTACCCAAAAGGATGGGTGTTGTTTGGTTATCATCTCCCGTTTCAAGAACATAAAAGTCACCAGGTAAAATCATATTTTCTACTTCTACTAGCACATCTTCTACTACACCCTTAGAGTAAGTGTTAGACCGATCCGCTAGTTGAATCACCACACCAGTTTGGTGTAGTGGACCGAGTTGTAAGGATTTAAACAAAGAGTAAGGAATGACATTTATTGATGCTCCTAAATCCAACAAGGCTATAGAAAATATGGTGTCCCCTATTTTGCAAGGAATAGTGAACATGCCCGGGTCGCTACATTTCTTGGGAGTTTCCTTTGAAAGATGGCCGAGACACGTTCACTAACCTCAACATTTTGTTTCCATTTCAATTTGTTTTCCCTTTTTATTGTGCATAATTCTTTTAAAAATTTTGCATAACGGGAAACACTTTTAATTAATTCGAAGAGTGGAATATTTACCTCATAATTCGTGAAGGTCTCGTAGATGTCCCGATCATTCTTCATCTTCCTTGTGTCTTTCAACGCCCCAGGAAATGGAGAGAGTGGTTCATATGATGAAAGTGGGGGGAATTTGGTCTTCATTGGTTCCTCCTCGTTGTGGTCAACCTCATCTTTGTCAACCTTCTCTTCTTCAACTTTCCTTGCTTGCAACTCTTTACTTCTCCTCAACATGCTCGCATTGACATGTTGTCTTGAGTTTTGCTCTGTTTGGGAATGGAGTCTACCCAAATCTTTTGCCTCAAGTCGACTTACGACATTCAAAATTTGGCTAACTTGAGTTTCCAAATTTTGAATGCTCGACTTCGTCTGTTGTTGGAATTACATCATGGTTTATTGTAATTGTTCCATGTTTTGTTGCACGGCAAACACGTTTGTTGCCAAAGTTCGTATTATGTTCTCCGTTGACATACTAGATTAGGCGTTTGAGGTTGAAAGAAGATTGTTTAAATTTTTGGGAAGAAGATTTTTGTTGTTGAGGTTGTTGAGAATTTCCATACCTTAAGTTTGGGTGATCTCTCATTCTTGGGTTGTATGTATTCAACTTGGGTTCATACTTCTTTTGTGCTTGAAACACCAAAGCGTTGACTTGTTTGGAGTTCTCTTCTTGTAGTGAAGGACAAGAATCGGTAGAATGCCCTTGTGTTGCACAAATGCCGCAGACATTGACTTCTTGAGTTTTGGGATTTAAGAGAAAATCTTTCAACAAAGAAGTCAAGCCGGCAACTTAACTTTCCAACGATGTGTTGGACTCCGCTGCGGCAACCCTTCAGGTTGAGGACCGTCCATTGTAGTGTCTAGAATTCTCGGCCAACCCCGAGATGAGATTCCTTGCTTGAGAAGGGGTTTTAATTGTTAACAATCCCCCCTCCACACGCCGCATTCACCATGCGTCTATCTTGGTCTGCAAGATCATTATAGAAAAAGAGAATGAAGCCTTGCTCCGTGTATCCACGGTATGGACAACTAGCACATAACTTCTTGAATCGTTCCCATAATTCATACAACGATTCATCTCCATTTTGCTCGATGTTGCTTATTTCCTTCTTAAGAGATGACGAGACGGATGTGGGGTAGTACCTTTCTAAGAAATACTTTTGCATGGCCGCCCATGTTTCTATACTTCACAGAGGAAGATACAATAGCCAATCCTTAGCAGTGTCTTTCAGTGAGAATGGAAAGGCCCTCAGTTTGATCTGCTATTCAGTTACGTTACATTATTCGGTTTCCCACTAGTGCAAACTATATGAAACTTCGAAAGATGTTTGTTTGGATCCTCGCCTCGTAGACCATGGAATGAAGGAAGTAGATGAATGAGACCCGATTTGAGCTCAAATGTAACACCTTCATCAAGAGTGAGGAGGGTGATACATAGATGTTGATTTAGATTAGGATCCGTGAGCTCTCTCAAAGTCCTTGTTTCTAGAGCCATATGAAAGGGCTCTTCAGATTCGCTAGAGTGAGAACTAGCGTTGGATGAATCTCTGACAGATGATTCCTCCGAGTGATTCATCCAACACTAGCTCTCACTCTAGCGAATCTCAAGTCGCCTTTAATATTTGTTACATTCTCATTTGTTAGATATTAATATTAATCATACTAAAGTTGTTATATTAAACGATTAAAGTAGTTTCATTTTTAGTTAATTTTACTATATATACTTGTCACATTATCATATTAGTTAACCATATTTGTTACATACTAATATTAATCATATAAAAATTGTTAGATTAAAATATTAAAGTAGTTGCATTTTTTAGTTAATTTTACTATACTTATCACATTATCATAGTAGTTAACCATATTTGCTACATACTAATATTAATCATTTAAACATTGTTAGATTAAAATAATAAAGTACTTGCATTTTTAGTTAATTTTACTATACTTGTCACATTATCATATTAGTTAACCATATTTGTTACATACTAATAATAATCATATAAAAACTGTTAAATTAAAATAGGGAAAATGACACTTTTAGTCCGCAAAATAGTCACCATATTAAAATACAGACCCGTGTTCCCCAGTTTGTAAATATCACCCCCAATTGTCCAAATTGCTCTAAATGTGGTCCTTTGAGGCTGAAATGTTCAATGTAGGCGAGTTGTACATTTCACCTCTCAAAGGACAACATTTACAGCAATTTGGACAATTGAGGGGTGACATTTATATTCGCAAAAATATGGGTCTGACATTTCAATATGGTGACTATTTCAGGGACTAAAAGTGTGATTAAAATATTAAAGTAATTGCATTTTAGTTAATTTTAATACACTTGTTAGATTAAACTATTAAAGTAGCTGTACCTTATTTGTACTCACAATTAAATATTTTATAGACTTGTAAACTAGTCACATTTTAATATAAAAGTCACATTTCTATTAAATTATCATATTACTTACATTTTAATATAAAATTCACATTTTATTTGTACTCACAAATAAGTATTTGTTACAAATTACTTATATTTTAGTTACATTAAACTCACATTTTCTTACGTAAAGTGATATTTTAGTTACATTTTTATATTAATTGCATTGTATTTGTACTCACATTAACATAATTGTTAGAAATTTATATTTGGTACTCCCTCCGTTCCTAAATAAACTTCCAACTTTCCTTTTTCGTCCGTTCCGATTAAAACTTCCACTTTCCCTTTTTGGTAAAGAATTTGTGGTTCACAACATTTCTTACACATTTCTCTCTCCTCTGCACATCTCTCCACCACACAATATCCACTATCTTAAACTTTGTGCCAAACCCATTAGGAAGTTAAAATGGGAACGGAGGTAGTACATTTTAAGATGGAACGAGGTAGACATTCTGCAGATATGGGTAACCCTTAACGCAACCGAAAGAAGGAGATTGCGAAGAACCATCCTAATTCGTGAGGCAAAGGTAAAGGACATGTTGGATCTTCTTCTCAAAGCCGAGATGATTTTGAAACGACTTACGATCGGAGAGATGCAATGTCCGACGCGCAATTACAACAACTATTGGCCTAACGAGATGCGCGGTTTTACCAACAACAACAACTTCCCGAGATTGACGAAGAGCTCGAGGATGATGATGCCGAAGAGGAGGAGCCGGCCACAGCCGAAGAGGAACAAGGCGACGAGGAAACCCCCGACGAGGAAACACCGGACGAGGACGAGCCTGCTTCATCCCAACCCGGTAAGAAAGGTGAATATCTTCTTATGAAAAATAATTACACAAAATGGAAGGAAACAAGTATCGAGAAATGGTGGGCAACTTGCGACCATTGTTTCAAAAATATAAGCTTGGGGATTTCGCAAGGATACGGCGGCACTCATAGGCATTTGAAGGCAAAACATCCCGTGGAGTGTGCAAAATTAAAAGGCAAGGGGACACAAACACAAATATCGAGCTTTGCAACTGGCTCATAGACATTTAACTGCTATGTCTGAACTAATTGTTGAAGAAAATTTGCCTTTTATTTTTACTGAAAGTCTTAGCTTGCTTTAAAAGCTTATGCTCGAGGTTCTTTAAATCCTCAATTTCGAAACTATAGTCGCAAAACGATTAAAAAAGAAATTATAAGGCAATATGTTTTGAAAAAGGATAGATTAAAAATGTGTTTCCTCAACATTGATGGACGTGTTAGTATTTGTAGTAATATATGGGAGGATACTTATCATCATTTGTATTATTTGGGTGTGACTGCACATTATATTGATGCTAATTAGGATATGCATAAACGTGTTATCGCTTTTCGATAATTTAATGACCGACACATCAGTGATAATATTTATATTCTCATCGAGCGTATTTTAACTGGATATAATTTGATTGATAAAGTTTTTGCTATGGGTTTTGATAATGCTAGTAATAACACCGTTGTTACACCTAGATTGTGTGAATTGTGTTGTCCTTCTACATTTGATGGCTAGATTTCACCAGCGTTGTGCATGTCTTATTCTCAATTTATGCGTAAAAGATGGTTTAACCGCACTAGGTGATGTTATGGAGAACGTGAGGGGGGGGGGGGGGGGGGGGAGGGGGTATTAGACTGATTTGGGGTTAATAATCAATTGAAAAAACAATGATGTCAATATTTGAGGGTTAGACGTGTGAACTATTGTGATATTTCAAAAGATTTGGCTATTCGCTGGAATAATACTTATATAACTTAATTGTTGTACTTCTTGCAAAAAAAAACTTAATTGTTGTACTTCTTATATATAAAGTCCATTTTCCTGCTTTTTTAAAAGAATATGCTATCTATAATATAAATCCGACTGAGATTGACATTATGGATTTTTTTTCAAAGTTTTAGTTTTTTTAATAACGCAACTCTAACTTTTAGTCATGTTTATAAACCTATGGCAAACCAAAATGAGTTAATTTCGCCGGTGCTTTTTTGTGAATCTCAATAAGCCAATTACGTTCATTTTTTTGAAAGGAAGACGACTATATTGATATCATTAGAATCAGGATCGTTACAACAATCTCAAAATGACCAGAACTGACAACAACTTTCACCTTCCAACTACTATTTTTAGCCCTACGATTAGACATAGAGACGACCACCCCTAAAGGAGAAATACGAATCGCTAACGCCCAAACGGGCTTAATGCAGTTGTTGCTGAAAAAATAAATCCATCCCCCACTAACAATATCAACTCTAGTCGAACCCTCGATCAATGTAAAAAACCTATTAGCCTAAGCAAATACCAAAAGCAAAACGATAGCAACGAATTTCTTCGAAGACAGACTAAAAATGGAGACCGAATTTAAGCATGATGAACTTATTGACCGTTGAACCCAATCTTCCAGCGCGGTGTTCCGACCCCTAATCACCCATTTCCAGCATGGCGGCAGTTACGTTCATTGTTTTTGTGATTACATGAAAGAAATGTTTTTAAAATATTATACATATATTCCGTCTATATATGATATGACCTTTGTTCTTGATCCTCATTTCGAACTACATGCTTATCAAAATTGTATAGAATACTATTATACTATTTTTTCGGTCCATTACTTATATATGAAGAGAGGATCATAGACTCTAAAGAGCAATACAACGAGGTTAGTAACTTATTTCATCAATTATTTAATGAGTTTCATGCACAATATACTAACACAATTCTCCTTCTAAACCAACAATTTCTTCATCAAAAGAAAAATTACTTTTCAAATATACATTTGACAATCTTATGAAAAAAGAAATCAACTCCCGCTATTGTACAAAGCTCGATTAACGAACTTTCTTTATATCTAATGTTTCCTGTTGAGTATGAAGAAGAGGATGACTTTGACGTTTTAAAGTGGTGGAAGGACAAAGAAGGAATGAAGTAATGTTCCTGATTTTATCGAAGATGGCGAAGCAAGTGCTATCAATGCCGGTGTTAACCATAACCGTGGAACAAGAATTTAGCGAATCCGGCAACACCGCAACACCCTAACGAATTATAGAATGAGATTGAACGCACAATTTAATCTATTGTGACGCTTATTTGCTTTCACGATTGGTTGAAGGCACGACGTAGAGCTCAAGAAGTTTACATCACCCCGACCACCACTTCATGGAAGAAACAACAACTGAAGCTGACGAAGATTCTGACTAAATTTTACCAAATGTATTTAATGTTTTAAATTATTTTCAATTATCAATTGTACTTTATATTTCAATAAATATACATTGAAATTTTTTGTAGCAGTTGTGAATTAGTTAACACAAAAAAAAAAAAAAAAAAACTTGACCCGACCCAAGTCCGGACCAAAGTCCGATCAGTAGCCCAACCTGACCCGGTACCCGGTTTCTACCCGAGACAATACCGGGCCTAATATTTTTGGGCCCAGAGCCCACCCAATCCCGGTCCAGAGCTCGGACCTGGCCCAGTCCATCCCTAATATTAGTAGAGGGAAAGGTTCAAATAAACTCTTGTTATTTTGAATAAGCGATGATCATACTACTTCCGTCCCTTAAAACTTTGTCAACTTTCTTTTTTTGGATGTTCAACTAACTTTAACATTTTCCCTCTCCTCTGCACAAATCTCAACCACACAGTTTTTATTTTATTAATCTCCGTGCCGGTCAAACTTGGCAAAGTTTTAAGGGACGGAGGGAGCATAATTTTACCGATTCTAATATGATTTGATATTGTTCATTTCTTTACATTTTTATTTTATTGACATTAAAATAGTTATGAATAAATTATAATATATCTTTCATATATCAAATTAAAAATACAGATCTCTGGTATGGTCGGATTTGTATGTATTTTATTTTGAGATTGAAATAGATCAAACAGAACATAACCAATTCAAAGTGAGAAATTAAATAAATATTTGCTTTTCAATAACCATTGAATAATATGTAAAAAGTTTACATAATGACATACTATTAAAAATTCACATAAGATCAAACAAGTTCGACCTGAAGTTACAATCTAACCAAACAGAGAGAGAGGGTAACCAACAAAATGAGTCTTCACTGAAACGTTAGAAGAAAAAGTAAAACATTATAGGTATCATATAGATGCATATATTAAACATACCAAGAGGTTGTAGATACACCATTTACACATGGATGATCAATTAAACATCTGTTTGCAAAAGGTTATAATGAACTTAAATGTCGGAAGAGTAACAGAATAACAAACACTTCAGAGTTAAAACTCGTAGTATGTATGATATCATTGTTTTGCTATTACATTGAACTCCTACCTGAAAGAACTTGGCATTGAGACAACCAAAGGTCCATGTGCTCTATCATCTCTTTTCTTACTTTAAGCACTGCATCACGGGAGCTGCAGTTCTTGGCATCACCTGGGGTGGTGACATTTCCGGAATATATTTTAACAAAACTATTATCTTGCATGGGAATATGGTGACATTATTCACGGCATACCTTCAGGGACTAAAGGAGACTGGGGGCAACCACGCATATCAGTTCCATGGCCACAGTTATGACACGTGATTATGTAAGAAGGCACTGCATATGAAAATGAGGGCTTCAGTAAATAAATCGATAAAACTTCCAACTAAAGTACAATAACAAGGTGTCCTAACTCCTAAGGGGCTGTTTAGATGAAAGGGTTTCAAGGAAAAAGCTTAATCTTGATATTGATATGAGATTTTATGAAAATTGAAAGGATGCTTGACCATTTTTAGAATCATTCTATTTATTAAGATATGTACAATCCCCTAACATCTATATCCATCAGCGATGCGTCACCGATTACTCACTGTCAGGAGATGAAGTCTGTTTAGATGCATGTCGCCATGGATCTTGTGATCCATTTGTGAAAACTATCTTTGAACCTGCCAAACATAATTTTACAGCCTAGTATAAGAATCAGCTTATATAAGTATCAAACATCTAATAAAAAAAACTAAAAAAGTGAAGTACCAGCAATTTTTGTGCCACCATAGTACAAATTGGTTCCATCAACATCAGGATAGATACCTTTCCCAAAGACATTCTCGCACAGGTTCAGATGGTAGCTGCAAAAATGATTCGTTGTATGTATCATGTTTGATCCTCACGTATAGAATTTATATCAATGTAAAATGTAAATGTGCAAAAAACCTTTATCCTGAAAATTTCTTCCCAATTTGACTTGGCGCGCTTATTAGCACATTGAAACTTTATGGTTGTCGTTGATTAAAAAGGAAAAAAAAATCAAACCCGCAATTATTCCTAATAAAGAAATGGAAGAAAAAGTGCTCGGGCATCCCAAAAAGGAATGTGAGAAGAAACTTGTTAGATGGATGGAGAAATAAACCAATAAATAAGTACATAGTGAAATTTACTCACTGAGCATTCAACAGAAAAGACTAATATCAAGGTGTTAATAATAAACAAAAACATGCCTTGTATCAACCCCTGAAGAGCGGACACTATCATTTGCTGGGGCCACCTGGAAATAAGCAACTTCTGTACAAACTTGGAACCACCACAGACGATCAGCAGTATCACCTTCTGTTGCAGTATTCTTTAGATGTTCTTGATCGTATGTTGCAACACTAACACCGAAACCCTTAACAAAATTTTCCTTCACGTATGTGGCGTACGCTTTCTGCAAGGAGAAACACCCAATCGTCAATTAAATGTTGTATGAATTAGCTTATACATGTAAACCTTTATATGGAGTAATTTGTCATGATACAGATCACTAAATAGATTCCTAAGCAATAAAAAAAGACAAAATCGATATACGGAGAGGTAGTTCAGACATAGTCATCTTGAGATGTTAGAAACATGGCTCTGCACAATACAGTAATTCAAAGAAACAAATATGTCACACAAATTAGAGCTCACCACTAAATCTTCTCCACCCTTCTTTGATTCAATGAGAGGATCACAGAGTATATCTGGATTTCCATACTGAAACTGAAAATTGGCCATAGTTGTCCAGATAGTAGTTGCTTCTAAAGCTCAAATATTGCAGACAAAAAAAACATCAAAATAAGTTATTAATCACTCACCGCTGTAACTGCTGCATCGGCCAGAAAATAAAGAAAATCTCCATCAATTTTTAGCTGTATAGAAGTAAACTTCAAGTAAATTTCCAAAATATAGAAGAGAACAATGGGTAATGGGTTCCGTTAAGAAAGGTAAGAGAACCTATATATATGGGCAACTTTGGAAGATCAGAAAAATTACATTTATAACTCCTTAAACAAGAACAATTTTTTGGGATTTTAATTTTGTGGCTAAATGACAATTATTTTGGACGGGTAAAATAATTTATACCTCAGTAGCATCAAATAATGCTTTTGTTTCTTCATTATTAATTGCAAGACTTTTGTCCACGAGCTGAGTAATTTCTTGCAAAACACTCTTACATTCAGGACCTGCAGATTCTCCAATCTGTAGCAGGAAAATTCAGCATAACCATGTATTCCCTCCCAGGTCCTTATTCCAATGACAAATAAAGTTTATCATAAGCTTCATAAAAGAGCATGTTGTGGAAACTCAACTGATATCTGGTAATATAAACACATAACAAGAAAGTTGAATGGAATTTAACTCACTTTTCTTTAAGTTTTAGGCACGGGAAGAAATGATAGGGTAAACCATAAACAATGAGTCAATGGTTGCTTTTAGTTTATTTGTTTTTGCTTACTTTTTGCTTTTCACTAGTTCATATCACATCGCATATTTACGCATGCACTGATTTGAGCTACATCATTGCATCATATCATAAGCTTCAACACTTCATACAACGGCAAAGTGTGGAAAGTTAAAACTGAGCTGAAATGCGCTGATATAAGCAAAAACAAAGAAATAAGAGAATTTCGTAGCAAGAAAATACACAATTTTCATTAAATTATGTGGACGAAAAAAGTCAGACTAAACCCATATCAGAATATACAAGCTGATAATGAAATTCTTTTCACCTGATTATCAAATTCTGTGAAGTTGTAAATTGCACGAACTACTGCAGAACTTGCAATACTTCCACAAGTAAGATGAGGAAACTTCAACCGAAACCAGGCACTCAGGGCTCCAGGATATGAAATGCCAAAGACAAACCATGGACTATCAACATTAGATCTATTAAGCTTTGCATTCAAAGATTCCTACATCACAAAATAAGTGAAGTTACTATGTGGCCATTATAAATATGTTATGCATAAGGCTGAAAAAACAAAGAATGGAAGTAATTCTGTGATGTTTCTTCATTGGGGGAAACGTACTTACGTACTAACCACCATTATTTCATAGAATAAAACTCCGGTGAAAAAAGTCAGCAGCTCTACACAGAAGATACGTCAAATCTATTTTAGCATTGGTCACATTAAGATCCAAAAAATTGTGTTGTGTAGTAGTACTCTCTTGTAGTATCATGTTATGAGCTAGTTTAAGTTATTTCAGATCAGATCAGATCTGCTTGCATCATGTTACTCCATGAATGAAGGTTTTGCAAGGAGATTGTTCATGGGGCATGACGAAAACAAATAATGTGACAAAGTGTCAACATGTTAGCATTCAAACAATCATCCACATGCATCTAAAGTTTGAAAAATCTAAATCTATTCGAGATCTTAATGAATAGCATTGCAATGCTGCACATCTAGTTGAGTGCCTCAACAGAAGTACAAAATGCATGAAGTGTATTGGTGTCAAAAACACCTATTGGACCACTTCTCTTATCACTTTCCTCATTTTCTATGGCATTTTCATGTGATCTTGGGTGATTTATTGATCTAATATTGGTTAGTTTTATGTTAGGAAGGAAAGAGGATTCGTGTTTAACTAAGCACAGCAATATAGTGCACTTGGGAAGCACCGAAGCACTAGAGAAGCCTTTGAGGAATTCACTTTAAGCTAAGGATTAGGAAAAGCATAGGTCCTCATCTTGAAATTATGGGAACTAGGGAAGAAACCCTTGCTCATTTTATCTTTGTTTGAGCACTGAAGAGAGATTGCAATTAATCTACGTCCATGCCTTTTTCTAAGCATTTTAGAGCTCTAGTGATTTCCTTTAGCATTTTTATTTTGTCAAGTTATGAACAAACATCAAAATCATTTTTAGCATCACTTGCTAGAACCCTTTCATGCTTAGTTTAGCACTAGTTTGAATTAACTTTAGCATTTGCTTGCATTCGTCCAACATGTTTCTCATGATTTGGAATTCCCAACTAAAGACTCTGCCAGTTTTACAAACGACTTTAATCCTCTAAAATTTGACTAACAACAAGCTACAATAGTACAAGGTACCTGATAGTATTGACGGAAAGCAGCAAGGTCAAAAAGTGCCTGCTTTGATGAAAGATATTTCAGGTTTTCTGTTGTCAATGATTTAAATGGTGAGCTCTTTCCATAATACCGATGTTCAAGGGAAACAACAGCAGCTCCAAACTTCTTAGCCAGAACCTGTATGGCATGACATGAGTCAGAAATTAACCCTTACTACTGAAACTACAAATCATGATATAAAATAGGGAATAACATCTAACAGTACTGAACAGTTGAACAAATTAATCCACATGTGACTGGGATTAATCTACCTTTCCAAAGCCATGACTGAGATAGTTTTTATTCTATGAGATGCTTAAACCAGCTAATATTCATGTCCAGCAGGTGAGATTTAGTATGAGTACTAATTTTATTTAGATTAAGCAAACACATGACCTATCAGAGAATGAAAATTGCAGTCATTAGAATTCCAGTTAATGTGAGAAACAGTTCTTAATAAGAATGGCACTAAACACAAAATAGATGATGCATACGAGTTTATTCAGAAAACATAAATTCTCAAGCCAAGGGTCAAGAAGGTAAGTTGTGAAAACATACACTGATGTAGTCATTAGGTATCCCATTACATGCAGATTCCCCACATATTTTCAAGAAAATTGGTCCATCAGGAACACGAAAGTTGTCAAGAAACTCATAGTACCGTTGGCTGAACTTACGATGGTCCTGCAATCCATAAAAGTATCAGAAATCTTTACTTATAATTATCTTAGAATACATGCAAATACATTATGTCTGGTCTAATAGAATATAGTTAAATTCTGATCTATCAAACAACAACAACATCCAAGCCTTAATCCTAAAAGAGTTTGGTGTCGGCTAAATTGTGATCCTTAATATTCCTAAAAAATTAATTTATAAATAATGAAGGTACTTACTTGCATGAGAAATTAAATAATTGGTTTCATTTTTGGTCCTATGAGCACCATACTACTTCCACATTAGGTCCATGTTTTTTACCTTACCCACCAAATTTAAGCACCAGAAATTTATCAGGAAGACCAAAGGTGGACGCATAACACTAGTCATGTATCAAAAGTGAGCAAACTCAAAGACATGGACGTAATGTAAATTTGTACTACGTATAATACTCTTAGTTCCAAAAGTAGAAGTTATTCCCAATCAAATACACATTTTACCATAGCCTTCAGTAGTGACTCTACTATAGTACTATCACTCAGGTTAATTGCCCAGTATCAACAGTTAACAATGGTGCACAAACTATTCTACGGAGTAGTTTACAACCGACCTGACAATAATATACTCTAGAAACAGCAAAAAGACACACTTAATCAATCACTATGATTGACAAGCAAATCTAAAATGGTTTTGAGTGTCTCAATTATAAATGTATTCTCAAAACGTATGCAGAGTTGCAGACAACAAATCCAAACCCCAGTTTATTAAATATGACAAGCCTTCATAAGCATTTTATAACAAGTCATTTCTGCCTAACAGAGAATCTACGTTGATTGAAAGGTTTCTACTTTCTATAACCACTTCTGCAATCCTGCCCAGCACAATCCCAGAAAATTAAAGGTCCGGCCTTTATTACACATTATTCATAGTAGAACAAAGCTTCAATAATTCCTAAGAAGTGGAAACTTCAAACGATTTAAAATGATTATTATACGCCAACAATCTGTAACCAAAACCAAAACACAAGATCGATATGTACCCCAAATCCACTGAAATCATTTACCAGTTTATCAAACAATTGCGTGCACAGAGGGATAGAGGAAAAGCTATGAATAGCTATTACATACATAAGGAGAGAAGTGATCGAGAGTTTGATTGAACCAGAGTTCGTCCCTGGTCAGATACTTGCTGCTCTCCGAAGAGGAGCGCTGAAGATGACGAGATACAACGACGCCGTTTGTGATATCTAGAAACGACAGGAAGACGACATAGAAGAAACTGGGCATCAGCTTCATGCTGCTTTCGTCCAATCCACTTCTTACTGGGAAATAAAAAAGGAAACATCTCTAATTCAAAGAAATTAAGCTAGTTTACTCGTCAAAATTTACCAAGTATATATTCTTTTTATTAAAAAAAACACACTTCATCACATTTAAGACTTTTTTCACATAAATTTATTTTTCAATAGTGTAATTAAAATTATTATATGTATAGTGTCATACTGTCACGATTATTAAGCTGTAAATTTTTAAGATAAGTTACGTATCGTAATTATTATATTTGAGGTGTAAATTTAATGCAAACTAATAATTTAACCTTTTAGCGATCTTCTTTAGAGCATCTTCATTCATGATCTTTAATAATTAATTTTTTATATGATTCTTACCATTTAAATATTGTTATTTCATTAATTATAAAATAATCTCAAAATTCGTTTCTCTCTCTCAATCATCATCTTCAAATAATCTGTTTTTTCTTTGTCCTGCATTTATCTCTATTACATATACCTTTCAAATAATCTTAAAATAATCTGGATTCATACTTTGATCCCATATTATTGTAGCAAATAATCCTATTAAATAATCTATGTCACTCATTGATAATTCTCTAAAAAAACTGTCATGTCACTAATTTAATCTCGTAATAATCCTTCCAATGAGGATGCCCTTAGAATAGTCCCACATAATCGTAATTCAGAAATAATTCAACATTTGCACCAATTCGTTGGTCCCTCATCGGTTGATCTACTATTACAGGTTGTTTTTTGCAAAACATTAAACTATAAATCTCACCTTTCACAAATCTTCTCCAAGCGGTCCTACGTATCATATTTCATTCCCCCCGAAAACTTTTCTCTTTTTATTTTTATCGTCTTGATTCTTTTATTCCCCCTTTTCATCTTCTTATTCTTATTTTTAATTTCTTTTCTATGTTTATGTATTTCGTTTTCCTTCTTTTTCATCTTCTCGTTTATTATTTAATTTTCATTTATATATATATTTTTGGATTAGTTTCATTCTTATAAAAGATTCTTTTCTCACCATATTAACTTTCTACTTTATTTTCTTTGTGTACACTAATTTATTTCCTTTTTCCTTTTCTTACCTTGATTCTACCATTAATATATTATTGGGAAAATAGCCACAAAATATGACTAAACTAATCCCTAAATGCAAAAATAGGACTATGGTGTTTATCTTTCCAAAATAGGACTAAAGTACACTCTATCTTCTTATTCTATCTTTACCATAACTTAATAGGATAATCATATTTTACATTATAATAAAAATGAAAAATAATAAAAAGCATTTCAATTTATAAAAATATAGTAAAAAATATAAAAATTTAAAAGCATTTTAAAAAAATACTCCCTCTGTCCCCCAATTAAGTTCCCGGTTTGACTTCACACATATGAAGAAAATAAATTTGACTTTACTGTGGAGTGCACTGTTTTGCTCGGTTCAAACACTGTTCGAACATTGTTTGACACTGTTTGTCACTGTTTTGCACTGTTTGACACTGTTTTGATGTAGATAATTTGCCAAATGAGGAAAGTAAGGCAGTGTGAACTTAACTTATGGACCGTCCAAAAAGGAATGTGGTAACTTAATTGCGGGACGGAGGCCTTTCCTGTAGCCTCAGCCACATCCTAGTAATGCCAACTCCGATCAGCGAAAAAATACCATTTGTGTAAACACTGCAATTTTTCTCTAAAAATGCTATGAATATGACATTTTTACTCTTTGAAAAATGTCAAAATTTTCTCAAAAACTTCCACCAAGATGGCATTACTGACATATGTTGGCATTTGTTTTCCGGTGGTCGCAGCGGTGACACTGGGAGGTTATTGAAGTTGCAGCAGAGGCCTGCAGTTTTTTTTTTACTTTTTTATTTTTTTATTTTAAGCTTTTGAGTTTTTAATTTTATAATTTTTATGTTTCTAATGTTTTCGTTTTATTATTTTTAATAAATATTTATTTCTATGTTTTTTATTTATCTTTATTTTTATTATAAACTAGTATTCCACCTGTGCGATGCACGGGTGCACATTTTATCCATATATTAAACATGATAAGTCATTTACAAAAGTATACAAAAAAAACTATAACTACAAATATGAGTGCGGTAAAAGTAATGTATACTAAAGAGTAATTAAAAGGGTACTAAAAAGAACTCTACAAACATTGAAACAATTGTGAGTAAAAGTTCATTGTGACCCGAGATAAATAATGCAATTTTAAAAATACATAAGTACTCCACTCGTCTCTTAAAAATTTGCTAAGTTGAGCGGCCCAGATGATGGTAGATTAAAAATTGTGTGATTAATGTTTGTATACATGAGAGGAAAATAAAAAGAATCACAAATTAGTTGATCAAGGTGAAAAGTAACAAAGTTTTTAAACAACACCAAAAAAAGAAAAAAGTTTTAAGAGATAGAAGAAGTATGTATTAAATATTGTGTGCATACATAATGCTATTTTCAAAGGAATGTCGGGATTTGCCATTTTTTATTTCACCAAAATCCCTACATTGATAAATCTTCACATGGTTCTCGAGAGCTATTTCATTAAATTTGAAGAATGAAAAATAGTTTCCAATTTTTTTAAGTCTACACAATTATTATACTCGGTATTTTATCTTAAAAAGAATTTAAGAGACAGCTCTTGGTAAATTTGGAAATCCTATACTCCGTACTACAAAAATTTACAATATCTTAAAAAAATTACGTAGTACTTCGTACTACGTATTTATTATTTATAAAAAAGAGACAAGAGTTCATTTAAGAAAGAACCCAGTGTTTTCAAAAAAAAAAAAGGAAGAGTCCCGTCCAACCTCATACTCTAGCTACACCAGCCTAATCATTTATTTTGCGATGAGCAAATCCAACCCATTCTATTAACGTATTTCTCCCGAGGGTTTCAAAGATGAAATCGATTCATCTTCATCTTCAAAACATCGATTCAGCTTCACTCGTCTTTCAACTCGATTTTAGATGAGTTACTGGGAGGCCCAACTTCTCTCTTCCCTTTGATCTCTTTGCATCGACGATCTGTATTTTCCTTCAGATTTTTAGGTAGTAGAAGAAGGATTTGTCATGAATTCGAGTTCTCTCACCCCTTTTAGTGGTCACCATAGTTTCGTTAAAATTTGCAGATGTTCTCATCTGACGTTAATCAGGTGCTCGCGGTAGTCATCCGAGATATGGAAAAGTAGAATGATTTTCCGTAGGTGATGTTTTCTTTATTTATTATTTAATTGATTATAATTGGAAATATATACATGTATTTCTTAAATGTTTAATCAGGCTTATCTGTGCATATATGCTTCCAAGATTATTCAATTTGTGACCATAAAAAAAGGTTCTTCAGTTTGTGCTAAAATGCCTTTTTAAGAAACCAACGTTGTACTATATTGCAAGAAAATGTTATGACTTTTTAATACCTACTGGAGCAATATTTGGTACCGGTAAATCCGGCCTCGAAATGATATTTCTTCTATTTTAGACCGGAAATATTCTAGAAAATTTTGTGGACGTGAAACCAGCTTTTTATTACAACAAATAATACAAAAATAGTACCACATATTATATTTTTCGAACTTGAAATGCGTTGCTTCATAATTTTTCTGCTTAAAAACTCATTGGACTAAAATAATGTTTGTGCATTATTCTTAAGTTTCATGCTCTAGAATTACGCATTGAATAAAAGTACTGCAAACTGGAGCAAGGTTTAGTAAGCTATCTTTTACTTGATGAATAACCAAGTAAATCATACACGATATATTCTGCATTGTTTAGTTTCTTATATGGAGTTAAAAAAACCCTTAGGAAATACTCTGTATGTAGTAGCATACTATCATATAAAAGTCCCCAAATCTCACATTTTAAGATATACGTAATTTTCTTCATTTTTATGAAGTTGTCCAATTTGCTTTGACATACTGGTATATTATAAATTATTCATGAAGGGAAAAGTATAGCAAGTATAATTGTTGATGACATTGTTATTGTTTTAAACAAAATTCAATACTATGTAATAACAAAAGAAGTCTGTTTATGTTAATGTTAACTTGGATAAATAGCCAAGTAAATTATACTCGGTATATTCTTTTCATTGTTTTGTTTACATTTAATATTAAACATATGATACCAAATAACATTCTCATATGCCCAAAATGCAGATTTACAATACTTTGTTGTTTACAATCATGTTGAAATACCTTTCTCAAAGAGAAACTTCAAGAAGACTTGATTTCTATCTCTTTAGGTAGGCGTCTAGACTTTTGTATTTATACCCACACAATTTTCAGCTAATTTATTGATATTACAATGCTACACCTGCGTATGGCTACATTGAGAAACCTAATCGGCAGAGAACAACACCCAAAAATTATTTATTGCAGGTTCTTCACTTCGAGTCCCAAACTTTGACAATTTGGTTCTAAACCATATCGGCAGGATTTCTAGTCTCCTAATCAAATCAAAATACCCGTTAGAAAATTTTCAAAGTAAAAATAAGAACAAAGTTGAAGAATCATACCTCTTCATTTGCTTGTACATCGCATAGAACATTGAGTTGTTGCTTTGTTTTGATTAATATCCTCTACCACTTCCCATTTGTAGTTTTGTTAAGGAGAAAGTATTGTGTATTTTGATCGATTTGGAGTGTACTGACTGAATGCACACCTTGCAATATTTATATACATGATATTACCCTACACGCATTGCTGGAAGGCCACACCATGCGGCAGCCATACATTAATATTGTCATTTTCCAATGCATTTGGAAAATGTACTAGCCTTATCTTGTAATTAATACATTTTGTCAGATGTCTCCTTCAATATTATCTCGTAACATGAAGTGGGTGCATTTATTTTTACATTGTTTGTATCTAATCAATTATGTTAGGAGTTTCCAATTCTATATTAGTAGCTACTATTGTGATATTTGTCTTGACGATTCTGGAACCATCTATGTTTGGGCGGGAACTTCCTCAAGAAGTTTTCTTTTGCTATTATATTATAATAGATAAAATTATGTTATTACTTTTTTGTTATAAATTTATAATTATTCATGAAATATGAATTACACTAGAACAAAGTAGAAGTACAATCGGAAAGCTAGTCCTATTTTGAGAATTTTGAAGTTATACTCATATTCTTGCAATTAAAGTTTCATTAAGTAATATTTGGGGAATTTCCCCTATATTTTTCTCTTTTCTAAAAAATTCAAAGAAAATTATAAACAAATATCATATGTGGGACCGTTTTGAGAAAATTTATAGAATGTGGGATTTATGGTTTAATGATTTGCAAAGAATAAAAAAATCTGGAATAGCAAGTAATCATCCGGTCAGAAACCAACAAATAAAGATGGGGTGCAGAGGTTGGATTATTCTTGAATTACAATTAGGTGAGACTATCGTAATAAGACCGTCAAAAGGTTAAATTATTGCTTAGTTTTTATTTGTTTTAAATTCATAATTATGTCCCTTTTTAACAAGAATATAAAATAATGATTTATTACCCTAAATGGGACTAAATTATTACTCAAATTCCTAAATAGGACCATACATAATTTTACCCTAAAATAGGACCTATTGACAAATTTACCCTTTTTCCCCTCCCCTGCGCATCTTTTCTTCCCCTTGCGCACCTTTTTCTTCCCCTCCCCCTGCGCACCTTTTTCTTCCCCTCCCACACATCTCCTTCTCCTTCCCTGTAGATCTCTTCTTCCCCTTCGCACAACAACAACCATACCTAGAAGCACAGTCATCGCCATCGCTGATGCGAAGTCCGCCGCGGTCCGTCGTCGTCGCTGATGCGCAGTCTGTTGCGGTCCGCCGCCGAAGGTCTTCTTCTCTTTTTCGAAGGTCTGGTTCTTTTATCTGATTGTTCTTCCCTCTTCATTCTCTCTTCCCCAACTATATTTATTGCAGAAATGGCAAGTTCAACTCTGAAAATGCCATAAAAATGACATTCTTATTCTACAGAAAAAATTGTATTTTTCTCTTCCCCTTTTGTTTTTGTCGCATGTCCGATGCTGGGCCGATTTCTACTAAAATTGCCAATTTTTTTCCTGAAAATGCCATCGAAATGGCATTCTTACTCTTCAAAAATTTTTGTAATTCCCTTTAAAATGCCATTAAAATGGCATTCTCGACTCACTTTGACATTCTGAAAAAATGTTGACAACAGTGGCGGCAGTGGCCAGAGATGAAGCGGCGGAGGATGAATCTACACCAGCGGAGGCCGGATCTGCAGCGCCGGCGGCCGGATTTGAGAAGTCGATGACTGGAGACGGCCAGATCTATGGCTCCGATGACCAGATCCGCATCTGCAACGGCGGACAATTTTAAGACCTCGACGGCAGTTTGCGAGCAGCGGCGGCCGGCGAGAGGCGGCCCGCGAGAAGCGGCCGGCGATCGGCGGAGGCCGACAAGCGGCGACGGCAGGCAGGCAGCGATCCGACATTGGGTCTGTGGTTACCAAGCTTCAAGGATATATTTGTCCAAATACAAATAATAACTCCTATTTAGGGAATTTTTAGACTTTAGTCCTATTTTAGCAATTAAAGATTGATTTACTCCCATTTGGGTAAATACCTCTAAAATAATTCATCAAAGTGTATTTATCTCTAGGAGTTTCATAGGGTATAATATTACGACAACATTGAGTCACAAACTCACAACAACATACGAAGAGGAAGCTGGAAAGTGAGGTTTGCGGCATTAAGAATGTTTTCAATTACAATTGATTTCAATTCTAGGTCAAATCAAATTAGACCAGACTCAAACAAATCAGATCAGATCATATTAGATCTGTCGTAAATAATAGCAATATACACTTAGACATCCTAAAGTTAGACATGAGCCAGACTTAAGTTTACTTCGTACGTTTCATCATGATTATGAATCAGCCATGTATACCGTGTATGTGTTTATTTTGATAGTTGAAGATTTGAGTGCACTCCTATATATGCATGAAACAACTCCATATCGCATGTAGTGGTGACAAGAGAAGCGCATCGGGCATCTCATCTTCGATATGCGGATCATAATATTCTTTTTTTTTTCAAAAAATCCAAACGAGATGTACCCAAAGAATTGTGGTCTTGTATATTCAAACTCATGTAAATGAATGTACACATGAAATATATATACACACACAAGTATCGGTGTTCTAAAAGATGTGAGTTGTGGTAATAGATTGAGGTCAAGCCTCAAGCCTTTCAAGCTTATGCAGAAATAGACGAAGTCTAGACGTGAAAATGCGTTTTAGATTTCTATCGATAATTACTATTTTTTTGATAATTATTATTCGATAGTGATACGAAGTATATTTTACTTTGTTCAATATATATAATTTTTAAATGTATAAAAAGTGAAAATTCAAAATGATATATTTTTACTTCGTACTACTCCATACTAGAGTTTCATATATAGAATGTTTATAAAAGTTTTTTTTTTAGATTTAATCAATTTTTCTTTGCAAAAACAGTTTCATCTTAATGCACTCTGAATGGATTCTAGAAACTTCTATCTTTTCACACCTAAGCGCGCCTAATCTTATGCCTTTTCACACCTTTGATGATCTACTCTTCAATTGACTGTTTTTTTCACGCCTTTTTACTATGTGAGGCGTTTTTCTGTTGCCTCACACCTATTAGAACGCTGGCAAGTATTAATAAATATTGGACTAAAAAGGAAGTCTCCGCCTCTAACTTGAAAATTATATCCTACAACCGATTGTACCTTGAATATGGTACAATCGAGTATGTTTGTGATATATTGGAACTTTAAACCTGTGAACAATACTTATTCCCTACGTACTTATTCCCTACCACTACAAAAAAATCGCTTGTAGTCACGGACCGTAGTCACGGATTTGGTCCGTGACTAGTTAGTCACGGTTCTAATCACGGTTTAGTCACGGAACGTTTAAAAAAATAGTCACGGATTTGGCTGTGACTACGTCCGTGACTATAGTTAGTCATGGATGTAGTCCGTGACTAAAGTGTTCCGGCCAATCCAATTTCGCCTCCGGCGGGATTTTTTTTTAAATTTGAACTTAGTCACGGATGGTTCCGTGACTAGTGCCGTGACTACAGTTAGTCACGGATACGTCCGTGACTAATTCCGTGACAAGTGCAAAATTGATTTTTTCAACGTTCCAAATTTAAAGTGCTCTGACAAATCGTACCAAAAATGTGTAGTCACGGACACATCCGTGACTAAGTCCGTGACTACAAGTTTTGTATATGCAGCCTCCGCTTCATTCAACAAAATCACACCATCTACTCCAGATAGAATTCCAGATAGAATTGAAGGATGTAATCTACCCATCTCATATCATTTTTCCTGTTTATGCAGATAAGGTATCTGGTCCGTGACTAACGTGCCGGAGGGCTAATTCCGGTCAAGATGTAGTCAAGGATCGAGTTCCGTGACTAATCCGTGACTACCCTTAGTCACAGCCAATGTTCCGTGACTACGTTCTAGTCACGCGGAATTAGTCACGGAACTAGTCACGGACAAAATCCGTGACTAAATGTGTTAGTCACGGACTTTTTACACTACGGTTCGTGACTAAGTCCGTGACTACAAGCGATTTTTTTGTAGTGTACTCCTTAGTCCTCATTCCCTGATCTTTATTTGTATCTTACGTAGTTATGTAGGAATGTCTTTCCTTTTGCTATCGTTTTCTTTTTAGAAATTGCTCTAAATAGAAGCAAAAACGTTTTGAAATTCCAAAACAGGAGTATCATGTTTTTTATTCCTTGAATAGGAGTAATCTGCCAAGTTTGGAAAAAATGTCATGTTTTAAAGCATAGTAATGTCAAACTTTGCAGAAATTTACTCATATTCAAGGAATAAAAATCATGATAGTCCTATTTTGAAATTTCAAAACATTTTTACTCCTATTTAGGGAATTCTCTCTTTTCTTTTCTCATAACAACCTTTTTTCATTCATTTTAATTTATGAAAATATGCAATATAAAATATGACTTAACGTCTCAGCTTGATTTTTATTTTTTATTTTTGTAATCAACATTCCTTTATAACTTAAGTATTTATTTAAATTATGCATTATAAAATATTATAGGTATCAATGTTTTTTATATTTTTAATTGTAAGATAAATATTTATTAATTTAATAAATTTTGTGTTAATTATTAACATGAGCTTTGTGTTATATTAAAATGAGTATAACATTAAAACTAAATTTGTGTGAGTGAATATTATAAAAAGATTGTGATTAATTTTGAAATTCATGAAAGACAAATTATAAATTATTTTGAAACTAATATTTATTATATTTCTCATTGTTATACATAATGAATTTAAAACTGTTATTATTGAATCTAATATATGTGCATATTATAAAAATGATCTTTATGTTAAACTCCAACAAATATAATACTGAAAAGAAATGAGCATACATAAGTGAATATTGGAGCACATTAGAGATATTAAATGAGCTTTTGAATTTTTCGATGCTCATTTTGTCAATTATGTATACTCATTCGGTACCGGTTTTATTCTCATTATAAAATGTCATATCAATACTGCTGAAGCTCACGCGATCAGATAAGAACTTAATCACATAATCTCAATGTTCAATAGTAGAGAACATGAGACTCTTGTTTTGATGCTCAAATGAGCTTTTGAATTTTTTTATATCGAATTGCAAAATTCCAATGCTCAATACACATAGTTGCTATGCTCAATAGTAGAGAACACGAATTCAATGATGCTTAAATTAGATTTTGAAATTTTGTATACTCAATTTTAGAGTTCCAATGCTTAATATACATAATCTTGATGCTCAATAGTAGAGAACCAAATACTTAATGAAAATGTTTTGATGCTCCAATGAGGTTTTAATTTGACATTTTTTGTGCTCAATATCTTAAAAACCTCTAAAACATATAAAAGTGATAAAAAAATATATTATAGAAAAAGTGTATGCATATAAAAATATATTACAAAAAAATGTATGAATGTAAAAAAATTAAAATTACATAGGCAATATTGGTCTCATTTGAAAGATCATGAAAAATAAAAAATTTTGGTATAAATTTTATAAAAATCGGATCAAAAATAAAAAAATTATTAACAATTTTAAGAAAATTAGAAATAAAAAATAACAAATGGTGCATGGTGCTCACCATGCACCGGTACCACGGTATAAGCACTCGGAAAATACATGGCCTTCAAAACACGCCCCATTAGACACCCCACCTCTGTAATAAGTCTCCAACCCTGTTTTGCTAACATAGCAATATTAAATTCTCTGATTCTTTTGAATCCCAACCCTCCTACCTCCTTTGGCTTACACAGCGCCTCCCAGCATCTCCATCTCAATCCTTTTTGGTCAAACTTTGATCCCTTCCACCAGAAGCCATTCATGAGTTTTTCTATCTCATCACACATTTCCTTCGACAGAAGAAAAACATTCATAGCATAACTCGGTAAGGCCTGTATAACATTTCGTAATAAAATAGCTCGCCCAGCCCGGGATAAAAATTGGTTATTCCAATTCTTTATCCGATTAAAAATACGGTCCCTCAAGAAACCCAAAATGGTCGATTTATTTTTTCCTACCATCGTCAGCAAGCCCAAATAAAGATTGTGCCCCCCATCTCTCGGCACACCCAACTGCTGGCTACAATATTCCTTGAAATGTTCCCCAACATTTCTGCTAAAGGAGAGTGAAGACTTATTAAAATTTACCATCTGCCCCGAATGTTGTTCATAAGTTTTCAAAATATTCTTCATAGCTGCACATTCCTCTCTCGAGGATTTAAAGAAAAGAAAAGAATCGTCGGTAAAAAGCAAGTGGGAAACTCGGGGTGCCCCCTACAAACTGCTACTCCATGGACTTCCCCCTGCTCTCAGCTCTACGCAGCAAGGCACTCATCCCTTCAGCTATAAGAATAAATAAATATGGAGAGAGCGGGTCCCTCTGTCGTAACCCCCTCTTCGGGATTATAGGTCCCAAATAATCCTTATCATGTTGAACATAGTAGGTGACAGTTGAAACACAGACCATAATAATATCAACCCATCTCCTATTAAAGCCCATTCTTAACATAATTTCCTTCAAAAAGACCAGCTGACTCTATCATACGCCTTACTCATGTCTAATTTCAACGCCACATAACCCTCCTTCCCCTGAGTTTTGCGTTTTAAGTAGTGTTGCGTTTCAAAGGCAACAATTATATTATCGATGATAGATCTTTCCGGAATAAAAGCACTCTGGCTTTCATCCACCAAGTCCCCCAAAATACCTTTTAGCCTGTTAGCAAGCACTTTAGAAAAAATCTTATAAACAACATTACACAATGCTATCGGTCTCCAATCACCCATATTGTCAGGCTTATCTTTCTTAGGGATTAACACAATATTTGTCACATTTAATTCATTCGGGAGCATCCCTGTATCAAAGATACCTGAGCATATCCGAGTAACCTCTGGTCCCACTATGTCCCAAAAATTCTGAAAAAAGCTAGGTTCATACCATCTGCTCCTGACGCCTTCTCCGGATGCATATAAAAAATGGCAGCCTTCACCTCTTCCTGACCAATAGCTCTTATCAGCTCAGAGTTTTGTTCCGCTGACACTTGTTTAAAGGAACCCATTGCCAAAATCTCCTGCCTCCCAGCCTCTTCCTGAAAAATTTTCTCAAAATAGTTAATAACCATATCTTTGACCTTGCTTCTATCCGTGACCCAAGATCCATCCGCTGCCCGAAGACCCCGCAGTTTATTCCCTCTTCTCCTCTGTTTAACAACATTATGAAAGAATCTCGAATTAATATCATCCTCTTTCAGCCAGAAAACCTCTGCCCTTTTGCCTCCAGTACAAATTCTCCTTTAACATTAGTGACTGAATAGCCTTTCTAATTCGGATAAATTCATTTGTACTCGCCGCGTCGTCATAACCCCTCAACCGAGCCAGTCTATGCTTGTACGCATTTATTTGATTCCGGAAGCCCTTTGGTCTACCACTGTCCCATCTCATAAGCTCCTTCCCACAAAATATAATCCTTTCATTAATCGTCAAATGAGCCCCGACATTCCAACTACTAGCCACCACCGTGCGACATTCCTCCTCCTTCAACCACACGTTCTCAAATTTGAACCATCTTTGTTTTCTTCCGTGGACTGTAGGATTAAGCTTCACCCATAAGGCCATATGATCACTAGTTGGTGCCTCAACTGAACAGGCCTGAGAAGCCCCAAACTTGTCCCACCAAGCATCATTAACCAAGATTCGATCCAACTTCTCCTCTACCCAGTAACTTGTTCCTTTTCCTCTATCCCATGTCCATTGGTATCCCTCAAAAGGAAGATCTCGCAATCCACTACTGTTCACGGCATCCCGGAAACCCCTCAATCTCCACGGAGGGTGGGGAATATGACCCTTTTTCTCCGATTCATACAGAATATCATTAAAGTCTCCTATTATCATCCACAGTAAGTTATTAATCTCCGCTAGCCCCTGAAGCATCTCCCACGCTTCTCTCCGTCGCCTTGTCTCCGGGAACGCGTAATAACAAGTCAGCCTCCACCCCGGATCCTCCGTCACCTGCTTGACTATGCAATCAACATATTGCTGATGTGCATCCAAAATCGACACCTCCATGTCGTCGTTCCATCCCAACGCGAGGCCACCGCTACTCCCGTTGCTATTCACACATTCGCAGTGCTGGAACCCCTGGCGACGCAGCAGATCTCCCGCTCTCTGTCCCTCGATTTTGGTCTCCATCAGAAAGAGAAGGGTTGGGCGGTGCCCTTGGACGAGGTCGGCCACCCCTTGGACGGTAGCATCATTCCCCAATCCCCTGCAATTCCAACTAATAATACTCATATTCCAAGAGAAGAAGAAAACTCGCCGGACACCGTGCCCTTAATGGCCACCACAGGAAAAACCACCTAGAAACCCTAGGAGACGACCGCCGGAAAAAAGTGTTAAGAGCATCTCCAATGCCACAATGTTCACGGTGCACATGTGTCATGAGATAGATAGACACATAAATATTAATAAGCAAAATATGCCTCTTCTTATTTCGATAGTACTCTTATATGTTTATGGTAAGTTTTTCTCTACAATTTCAAGAAGAATGTTTAGATGTAGACATTGTGTTCGACATTATTACCAAAATTATATAAAACTGTGGAAAGTCGGAAAGAGAAATGTCAATATTTTATTTTTATGTGTCTATCTCTCTCATGTCACACATGCACCGTGCACATTGTAGCATAAAACATGTTCTAAGCAATCGCTTAAGTTGAAGTTATGGCTGGAAAAATATCAAATATAATACTCCCTCTGTCCCTAAATAAAAACATCTATTTCCTTTTCGGGTCGTCCCTAAATAAAAGTTCCCTTTCCTTTTTTGGCAAACAAAACAGTGCAAAACAGTGCAAAATAGTGCCAAACAGTGTCCAAACAGTGCCAAACAGTACCAACCAAACCCACTTTCTTAAGATATGTGTAAAATGAATGGATACTTTTATATAGGGACCGAGGTAGTAGCTCATATAAAGTTATAAGATAATTAATCATCACTTAATCACTTATATAAAGTTTTTGTCGTTATATAATTATAACCTCTAATTCTAAAAGATTACGCCCAAATTATAATTTTTTTGGATCCATCCTTTCTCTGTTTACTTAGACTGTTTTCAGTTCCAAACCAAATCAGACTTAAACAGATCAGATGAGACTAAACTAAAACAGATCAAATCAGACCAAATCAGACTTAGTTTTCATAGTTATAAAGTACACAAAGACTTGACATTTTTCGGACCAACCAGATCACCAGTTCAGATCAGACAAGACCAGACTTAAACAGACAAGACCATATATACTTTAATGTTCGCCTTAATCTGATATTTAGGTGTCAGTTTATTTAAATATCCTAAATTTGAATATTGGGTTTTTAAAGTATTTTAATACAAGATGTCCCCCTTTTAAATATCAGATTAAGGCGAACATTAAAAAACTTCATTTGTAAATGCGTGTTAATAGAAAATTAAGAATTTTACCACACATAAATATGAAATCAACATATTATATATCATATCCTCCTTCCAGCTCCATCCAAATAATAACTTATAATAATTCTGACGAAGCTAATTAAAGGTGATTAAAATCCAATCATCATGGATTTTATGGTGAGATGCTAGAGAGACTAGGGTCCAAAACATTAAAATTGCCTTAATCTTTTTTAAATGTCATGCCAACATTTATTACCAGACCACTCTATAATGCAAGCTAAGGTACCTGTATTGTAATCATAATGCGTATATGTGCCCCTCTTTCCCAAGACTAATGAAGCTTCAGTTTCACACACCTTTTGTTTATTGGTGAACATCATATATGATTATTATATAGCGTTGATTTTTCAATAAATATGGTGATGAATTATTGAAGTTGTTAGAACCATTCATTTAACTTATAGGCATAATTAAAGTTTATATATATAACCATTTGTGCTTTAGTAGTTTTCTCCCCAACAAACACCATATTAACCATAAGTCAATAATTTCTCTCAACAAGCCTCAACTTTTAAACGTCATTACTAAAAGACATGTGTCGTGCACTTAGGTCAATTAATCATATACTCGTAGAAACGAAACTATATGTAATTTGATTTGAGTTTTCTTCCCAACCATATTAAGTTAAAACGAAATCGATAAAAAACGAATAAGCCAAACCAAACTAAAAAATCAGTAAAATATAAATATATTATGAAAAGTAAAAAATTCATTCCGAACTAAACCTAGCTAGCCAAACCTCACGGACAGCGGTGGAGCCACTATAGTTCAAGAGTGTTCAATTGAACACCTAAAATGTTGAAAATTATATTAGTATACATGTATAAATATAATTTAAGTATTTTTTGTTCTGTCAAAATTTTATTTATAAAAAAAATTGAACACCAAAAATTTGGAAC
The DNA here is from genome assembly GCA_945859875.1 of Cuscuta europaea. Lineage (NCBI taxonomy): Eukaryota > Viridiplantae > Streptophyta > Magnoliopsida > Solanales > Convolvulaceae > Cuscuta > Cuscuta europaea. The sequence goes on from CAMAPE010000048.1 coordinate 9,738,441, forward strand.
ATAAATCCGCCACTGCTTACCAAAATATAGTACTCCATCCATCTCTGAATTATCTTCCAAATGGGGTTTTGCATGGGGATTAAGAAAGCGAAAATTGTGTGGTGGAGAGTTATAAAGAGGAGAGAAAAACGTATAAGAAAGTGTAAGAAATGTTGTGAACCAAAAATTCTTTACCAAAAAAGGAAAGAAAAGACTATTTTATGACAGATAAAAAAAGAAAGATGGAAGATAATTTAGGGATAGAAGAAGTATGATTTTTTAATTTGTTTGGTAATTAAACATTTTTCAAATCGAACTGAATCGAAAATCGATAAAAACTTAATTGAAATAGATATGCTCACCTCTAGGTAGTATCATTTCAATCATAATGCCTTAAAGAAAGATGTTTTAGCATTTCATTTATATTTTAAAGGAAAAATTGATTGTAATAATCCCAACTATTGGCGATCCGCTAATAATAATCTCAATTATTGATTATTTCAGAATAATCCCAACTTTAGGGACCTTCCACCAATAATGGTCCGACGTGACCGACTATAAATAAATTCTCATAGTTTCTAAAGAAATATAGCAGATAATCCCCGCTATAAATAATCCCAAATTTTAATTTTAACGCTTAATTTCTATTAAAAATTCACTTGTTAGAACATGTAATATGCGGTCATGGACCATTATTGGCGGACGGTCCATATAGTTGAAATTATACAAAAATAATCAATAGTTGGGATTATTGTACGTTAGCAGACCGGCAATAGTTGGGATTATTATTTTCAATTTTTCCTATTTTAAAACATTATGTTTTCCCCCTTAACTGCAATGTCATTTGGAATACGAAAATAACCCTAAATAGGAGGGAAAAACTTTGAAAATTCCCGAATATGAGTAATACTCCCTCCGTCCCTTAAAACTTTGTCATCTTTCCTTTTTTGGACGTCCCAAAAAACTTGGTCACTTTCCCTTTTAATCAATTATTTTGTGGTTTCTGTTATTTCTCTCTCCTCTGCACAAATCTCAACCACATACAGTTTTTACTTTATTATTCTCCGTGCCGATCAACTTTGGCAAAGTTTTAAGTGACGGAGGTAGTATGTTTTTCTTCCCCAAATAGGATTCGTTACTGTCATGATTGAAACATACTGCCATGATTGAAAAAAATTGTCATTAATTATAATAAATATTGTGAGATAATTGGCACAGGTTACCCTAATGAGGGTCTTGGGAGATGTATTTATACTAGAATAATAAGTTTCCAAAATACAGAATAATTCCTGACTAATAATATCTATTACACCCCCTCAAACTGTGCGGGAGATACAATGCGCATGTTGTCTTTTAAGAAATGAAATTGCTGACTAAAGAGACTATTTGTAAAAATATCCGCTAACTGAAGATGAATACGAATATATGTAACACGTAAATCCTAATTAATATTAGCTATTAAATACTGCCATGTTGAATGCATAGTACTACAACTATTTGACAATCATAGCTAAAAGATGACTGTAAGACATAACAATTCTATTTTCGAATTCCAAACCCTACTTAGTCCTATTTTGGAAAATCTTACTTTAGAATATTGTTCCTTTTTAGTCCTACTCGCACATGGTTAAAACATTAAAGTAGTACTTCCATTTGTACAATTTAACTTTAGTTTACTCTTAATTGGGTCTTTGTTTATCCAGAATAAAATTTACACTAAGTAGCCAGTAGGACAGGGAAGAAGAAAAGGTGGAATAACAAGCTCCATATCAGTATATCACAAGCTGATGTAGGTGCTTGTTGGTTTTGGCTATGCCTATCAGCCTATGCATATTGATGGATCGACCCCAATGAGAGTATATGCATGTTTAATTAATTAATTACTCTTAATTGGATCTTTGTATATGCATGTTTAATTTCTAACTATTAACGTAGTAATCTCAATCAACCCATGAGAGTATATGGATTTATTTTGTCCAGGCCTCTCTAAATTGTACTTCGTAAATGATATTGAAAGTTTGAAGAAAAAAATAAGTTTTTGTGATCAATTAAATGGAAATTGCCCAAAATAGGAGTAAACATGTTTTGGAATTCCAAAATAGGACTCCTATATTTTTTCTTTTGAAATAGGAGTCGTTACTGTCATGATTAAAAGAAATGGTTATTAATTATAGTAAATATTGTCATGTGTAATATCTATTACCACAACTATTTGGCAATAAATACGGGCATCTTACTCTTATTTCGGAAAGAAAAATATATCAATTCTATTTTGAAATTCCAAAACATGATATGTTTAGTCCTATTTCGAAACTTCTCTCGAAAAAATGTGAGATAGAATTTATATAAATTTGCATGCAATAAACAAATAAAATAAAAGTAAACAGAAATACTTGGATGAAACCGAGCCCAACGAATCGTTCTCTTTAAGATAAATTTGCTCACAACACAGGTAGCAATCGCCTTCCATGATAGAACGGTTTTTACGTTCTCGAAGGACACCGACGAACTCAAATATGTAACGTTTTAATGGAGGATCAAACGAAGAAGATGAAGATAGTAGGAGGATTTTTGAATACCAAACTCGCAAGCAAGAAGACATACTTACAGAGTTCTCTGGCCAGAAGACTCTATGCTAAAAGACACCTAATAAAAGAAAGGTTGTGACTTTCTTTTAAAAAGAATAGACATGTCGATTATGTCAAGAGTTTTTCCGAAAAACAAAGGACCAAAAAAGACAAAAAATATCTCTAAGCCATATGCGGACAAGTGGATCAAGACCGGAACCCGAAACCCAACCCCGCCGACCGGGAAACGGAGGCAGTAGTACATGCGTGTGAGATATAATTTCACGTTTATCTCTTTTGACGGACAACTTCTCATTCATTTCAAAATGGTTTTCTACAAATAATATATGCAAATGTTCATCTCAAGGAGTAAAATATGTTAGGATTTTAGTCCCATTAAAATAGAGACGTGGGTAATAATATTAATTTGTATAATCATTTTTCCAACAATAAAATTATAGGTAGTGGTGCTAGTCTTGATGGTGACTGAAAAAATTAGAGCTCATGTAAGATTAGACTGATAGGCTCTTATATCATTCATAAGTTATAAAAACAGTGTAAAAGCAATATGTGACTAATTTACTAGGCAGCCTGGCCAGTAAATATTCTCTATACAAGGACAAGGTGGGCTTCGATATAACCAAACTACCAAGACAAAAAAATGTACATGCTAAAAGAGGAAAAAAGAGGATTTCTATATACATGGAAAGAATGTTATTTCATAGTAATAGTGCACTAATCTTATGTGTCACATCTTTGCTAGTATCTTTGTATAATACTCCCTCCGTTCGCTAACAATGGCATAAGAGGGAGTAACACGCAAATTAATAAAAAATGGCTTATGTGATTGATATTGAATTGATAAAGTAAGAATAAAGTCAGAATGATTTAGAGCCACACAAACTTTATCAAATTTGGTATGAGACAATTTTAGTGGGACGAATGTAAAATGTGACAATCATGGCAGGACGAAGATTCTTGGTCAACGTATATAATTCATCCATAGTTGTTACAAGCAGCAACGATCTAAGCGCTTATCGTTACAATAAGTTAAAATTTGCTTTATATTCTCCTTCATTGACTTTTCTTTATTTGCACCAAACTTTTTTTTTCTTTGCCCAAAAAAAAAATCCAAGTAAGTTTTCAATTTTTAACGGTAAATGACTTGTATTAAATCATTTAAAACGATACAAGATACATCAAGGTAAAAAATCACGACTCGATCAATAGTCCTTACATACTTAGATTCAATTACCCGTAATAAATTGGTTATTAAAAACGGAGCACCTCGAAAAATTAGTTCTTGTGAAGCTTCAACTCTAGCTCAACCACTGCCTCACTCTGGATAAGATATCGCTCAACTAGATCCGTTTCGGTGGCTGATCAAACTGAATATTTGGACACAATTTGATCAATTGAGTTTCTTTTAATGATTATTGGTCAAATCAATTTCTCCTTTCCTATTGTTGCTGGTGAAAGCCGGATCTTTAAGTTGAAACTTTTTATTTTTTCTTTGGAGTAGCAGGAAGTCCGTTGTTTGACTTCTTCAATTTCTTTACTTCATCCCAATTGTCTGCTGTTTGCTTTCAAAGGGAGTGAGCAGCTTGAGCGTATAAGGATTAGAGAGTATTACATTAGGCTTTACCGGGCGAGGGCCTAGTAAGGCTCCCTCGTACGCCCCTGGCAAGAAGAACAACAAGACCGTTAGATTATACTACATTATAGCGGGGTTAGTGATCTGAAAAAGATTCATTGAATTATTTTCTATTTTATGTCTCATCCCACCGTAGCTTTAGACTATTCGTTCGTTTATATCTTTGCTATTACTCCTTTGCACCCCATCTTCAACCATGAATCCCGCTGTGAAACAAATTTTAAGTATTTACTTAAAATTGATCGCAAATAATAATATGTGAGAATATTGGGTACAATCTCTAAATATGAATCCTCTGATTCTTCACTTGCAATTTGAAATAAATGTAATTAAAGAAATTAATTCAAAATTAAATCTTTAATCCTTCAAACGTTCGAACGTTCTTTAGATCTTCGTTCTTGAGATCTTCGAATCTTCGTTTGTCAGATCTTCAAATCTTCTTGAATTAAGAATTCAACTTGAAGGGCCTCCGGTTTTCAAGTGGCTTGATCTTCAACAAAAGGGCCTTTTTATGGCTTGATCTTTTGTTTAAGGGCCTCCCGAGATATATGGCTTGATCTTCAATTGAATTTCAATTCAATCTTCATATGAGTATCTTCAAATCTTCAAAGATTCGTTCTTCATATCTTCGAATCTTCAAAGTCTTGTTCTTCAGATCTTCGAATCTTCAAGCTTCGTTCTTCAGATCTTCGAACGTTCTTCAACTTTTGGATTTATTTTATTAAGAATCAACGAAATCACGAAGGATTATTCGTATATTCTTAATAAAATTCGTGACTTAATCTATTCCTCTTCTTCGGAATCGTTCAGAGCCTTTGGAGAGTTCTTGAGAGCTTTTCTGCAACGTTTCTTCGTCTGAAAATTCTCCCTTCTTCCTCTAAACTGAGAACCCTATTTATAGGTGTGGAGGGGATGAAAATATGCTCTAGGGTTTTGGAAATTCATCCATATCCATTGGCCTCAAATAAAATGGGTTTTGGGCTCTATTTGCTTGCATTTAACAGCCAGAAAAATCAGCACTTGTTCGATGTATCTGGACAATCTTTTTAACAAGGTTCGCAGTCATTTTCCATCCTAATAGACTTATTTCTTAACCAGATTCATTGTCCTTTTCATAAGTTGGATCATCCCTCTTATTTATTGGGCCATTATTTAATAATGGGCTCAAGATAAAGAAATTAATAGGACCGGCCCATTCTTTTCAAAGAATTAAATTAATTGGATATTTAAATGATCCGAATTAATTAATTATATCCAAATGGATCCATATTAATATTTTCTTTTTTTATAGGCCTACGAATCATTACAAGCAACCCCGTAGAATCTGATGTTGACCCAATAAGATGTAAAATAGCTCAATGACATTTAAAAGAGCTCAATCTCTACCACACTCGACCTAATAATTTTTAAATGTTTACACCTGCCTTTCACAAATCTTCTCCAAGCAATCCCAATATTAAATTAATAAATAAATTAGTTATTCGTAGAAAAACAGAGCAAGGGCGGATCTCACGATTTAGGCCCGCCTTGGATGTAGCAATGTTCGAGACCCCTACATTTCCCTTTGATAATACTCATGACCCCTTGTAAAATAGCACAACAAAAGCGCTGGCCTAATTAGTGAATAATCACCGCCGGAATGAAAACCGTAGAAACCCCTAAGTTTTCATTTTTTTTATGATCGTAAGTTTGCAGTTAGATAACATAATTCTAGATGTAAGTAAGGTTAAGAACTAATTATTTTGAGAACAAATATTTAGCTTTCTTGATAAAAGACTTTACGATCTATGATTTGCATAATGAAATTAAGATGATAACACTCGAATTTAGAAAACTAATACTCCGTATAAGGATGTTTTTAACTTGTCGGTCTAAGATCAGATTGGATCAAGTCGGACCGGATCAAAGTGAAATGAATCAGATCACACTTTCACAATTTAAAATGAACATAAATTAGACATCGACCAGACCAGACTAAAACAGTTCATATCGGATCAAATTAGATTTAAACATATCAAACAAGACAATAAAACTTTAAAAAAATTGACATAGATTTTTTTCACATGTGCGTGTGTCGCGTTATATATTTTTTCACCGCCGCACGTCATATCCCGTCTTCCTCTTCATCGTCATGTAGATCAAGCCCTTTCAGCATCTCTTCAATTGGTTCGATCTTCACTCCATCCTTCCCAGCGTTCACGGACGTAGGCTGATCTGATGTAAAACTTTCACTTGCCATGAATTCCTAACGTGAAACTCGAGTCTCAAATGCATGGAAACCACTAAATACAGAAAAACCTACTGGAAGCAATCAAAGTTCGGGGAAACTTCAACGCACCATCGGGGAGGAAAGAACGCTGAGAAACCCTAGCAGGAGAAACCTTAGTATGGGAGAGTTCGGAAGTTTCCATAAAATAATATATAATTTATATTTTATTTTTAGAAAAATATTGATCGAGTTTTTTGACCGTTGACCGAGCAGACCCTTTGGGTTCGAGTTGACCCTTGACCCGATTGTCCGTCATCAGTCGATCTGGTTTTGATAACATGGTTATTAAAAAAAGGATGACACCACATCCCTGAGCCCCCAACCTCGACCGGACGGTACGTTGGGAGGATGTAAGTTGAATTATAATCATAATCTGACAAATAGAAAGTGTAACTTTGTCTCGGTACTTGCAGAGGCTGGATAACATAGTTATTAAATAAGCGTGACCCTTTGTTTGAATATTCGATAGCATGTTCTTCAACCCAATCTATGGAAGGTCAATAGATTGGTCCCACATTAGATTGACCTATAGGATGGTTGCTAAAGATGAGAGGAGGCGAGGAGCGTTTGACTTTGATGTTGGAAGTATTATATGGAGGGACCCACGGGAGGAGACGCTGGATTCACAATGAGATGAATGATGTGGTCCGCCGCATGATAGGAGACCGCGACCGACCGCTCCCGTCCGACGTGGGCACCTAACTCCCAGTCAACATCACAGACCAGCCACCCCCTCAACCGGCTAAGCCACCTCCCCTGTTTTCCGACCGACCATTCTTTACCCTCTTATACTTCACTCAATACATGCACTGCAAACTATCTCTACATATATCTAATTTATTACGGAGTATCATAGATTTATATCCTTTGGTTCTAATCTATTTACTTTCTTTTTATGATTTAAACTCATCTCATATGATAAGTTATACGCAGGGGCGGAGTCAAGGGGGGTCACGGGTTAGGCGATCCCGCTGAAAGTTTGAGAGTATAGAACTCTGAAATATCTTCGATTTGATATATTACGGTCTTCGTAAACGAGTAAAAGGTTATGACTTCTGCAAAATCAGCATTATCTAAACGTAAAATCAACAAAATTTGATACGTACTATAGATTATTTTCCCAAATTCTAAAAATAGGGTATAATTCACTCAATACTTACGTGACACGACTCATAAACAAAGCAAACACGATCTATCTTATTGCTACAAGTAAATTTATCTAAACTGCATATGAAATATTCAACTTGAATGTTGTTTAAAAATGATTCACCATTTTGGTTCTGTATATAGGTTGAGTTTCGACCCTCCTGACCCGTTTTTCTGGCTCCACCACTGGTTATACGTAGTATATACTAGTTAGATATTATGTGTATTTTACTACGAAGTATTATCTAAACATTGATATATAGTCTGGTCTATATTCGTTTGGTCTAATTAGGCATGGACCGGTTCCGGTTCGGGCCCGGCTGAGCCTCGGTTCAAGAAGGGGAGGCCCGGAACCGGCCCAGGTAACCCCCGGGTCCGGGTCGGGCCTCGGTTCAATTTTTTTTTTGGCTTTTCCTAGTTAACCCCCAACCCTCCCCCTCACCCCCAAACCACCCTAACCACCTCAAATGGCCCAAAAAACCCAGCCCAACCCAAAAACTTTAAAAAAAAATCAAAAAAAAAATTGGTCCGGCCCGGGCCCGAACCGGCCGGTGCGGTTCACCTTTTGAAGGGCCCGAACCGGGCCGGGTCGGGCCCGCACAGTAGCGGGCCGGTCCGGTTCCGGGCCGGTTGGCCCAGCCCGAGTCCACCCCTAGGTCTAATGTGATCAAATTTGATTTAGTTTGATCAAGAATATAATGAGACTGAAACCACTCAAAATGAGAGCATAATGTCTCTATTATTTTTCTTTTGTTGTAGACTATGTATTTTTTCTCTTTCTTCATTTTCACTTTTCTAAAACTAAGCTAGGCATTTATATTGCATTTCATATTTTGGACCAAATCTTTATTTCATCATTGATTTATATTTATATTATTCAATTAAGATATGATAATTGATCCGCACATATAAAGTACGATATTATGTTACTTAAAGTGCATTGTAAAATTTGCCCATCTTTTTAAAGGAATTAATTAATAACTCGGTAAACCTTTAAAAACACAATGTTTATTTAAAAAAAAAACATATTTTTTGAATGAACGAAATAAAACTAAATCATTGGCGTCATCCACCGATCTTTGGTGCCAACAAACGACCACCACCGGTTTCCAACGCATAAAAACTGCAACCTTGTGTACATTGATGTGCACTAGCAGAACCTACCATCAGCGGCCGTGTGGAGGTCACAGAACCTGAAATAAGGCTGAGCCTCTGGTGCGCACGGGAAAAAGGCCTACCATCATTGGGCCGACTGAGTCACCGTGATTAACATCCTCCCAAAAATTTTGTCGGGTCGGGGTATGGGGGGCTCCTGGGGTGGGAGATTCCACCTTTTGGACCAAATGTGCAGTAGCAAAAATAAATAAAGGATGACACCTTTCCATATATGGAATTTTGAAAAAAATTGTTCATCCCATTCATTTTTAATTCTACACCCTTTTCCCATCTAATCCAATTCTAGTACGGATTAGGGGTGGATTCGATTCGGGCCACCCGGCCCGTGACCCGGACCGGCCCGCTACTGTGCGGGCTTGGGATCGGCCCGGTCTGGTGGTCCGGGACCGGGTGTAGACCCGAACCGGTGGGGATGGACGGGGCGGGCTCGGTTCCAGAATTAGTTGACCCGGCCCGGCCGAGTCGGGCCCGGGTCCGGGTCCAACGGTCATTTTTATTTTTTATTTTGTTTTGGCCAATATAGCCGTTGGGTGGGGTGCAGGGGGGTCCGGGGGGTTTGGGGGGTGGGTGGGGTAAAAAAACCTATAAGTACTCCTAATCTTAAACATTTTTTCATATCTCTTCTCCAATTCTTCCTAAATCCTATTCTTAACTCTCTGCTCTCTAATTCTCTTATTCTCCAATATATTATATTTATTATTTATATATCTACTTTATATTAATTATCTACTTATAATTTATAAATACATACATTATAATATTATATTACTTATATTTGTTATCTAATTATATATTACTTATACATTTATTATATCCATTAATATAGTTGGAATTATATCTAATTAATTTGAAGTCATTCTATTACTCCCATCCGAAAGACCGAAAGTCCGAAAGAGGTACGAAATCATTCTATTATTTACACTTGTTTAATTTTGTTATTAACGTGACCCGGCCCGGCGGGTGGCCCGACCCGTGACCCGGACGGGTGGCCCAGCCCGAACCGGACCCGTCCAACCCTCGGGCTGATCCCGGGTCCATGTGATAAAAATCGGCGGCCCGACCGGGCCTAGGCCCGGCCCGAGCCCGACCTGGCCCGACCTGGCCCGAGTCCACCTCTAGTACGGAATATTGGACGGAAGACTGACTCATAATTTTGAGTTGCGCTTAGGGTACACACTTTTTGGAGTATATATTTTACTCACTGTCTGTGTAAGCTTTTTTTGTCTGTATAGACAAAACGTGTTTTCGTCAAAATATGTTTTGTCTGTATAGACAAAAAGCCTACATAGATAGTGTGTAAAAGTGTGTACACAAAAAAGTGTATACCAAGAGTATATTTGTACTCCCTCCGTCCCCCTAATATTGGTACGGAAGGGAATGGTGTGGTTTTTAAGAAAAGTAGAATTATGTGATTGGTAATGAGTTGATAAAGTGGAAATAAAGAATGAATTAGAGCCACACAAATGTTACCAAATATGATGTGGGACAATAATAAAGGGACATCCAAAAATGAAAAAATGGGATAATTATAGGGGGACAGATGGAGTATAATTTAATTTGATTCAGGATTGGACCAGATCAAAGTACTCCTTATATGACCAAACTGAATTATTCTGTGTATGACCATATCGAATCGGTACTAATTCAGATTCATTACTAGAAAAAGGGCTTATAGTGACACTAAATTAGTGTCGCTGAAAATTTCTGCGGCACTAAAAAACGTCGGGGAAAGTGGCAGCTAGTGACACTAAATATAGTGTCACTAATCGTAAAACACATCAGTGTCAGCAAATTACGACACAAAAATATTGTACTATCTCCGTCCCTTAAAACTTTGCCAAAGTTGACCGGCACGGAGAATTATAAAGTAAAAACTATGTGGTTGAGATTTGTGCAGAGGAGAGAGAAATGACAGAAACCACAAAATAATTGATTAAAAGGGAAAGTGACAAAGTTTTTTGTGATGTCCCAAAAAAGAAAGATGACAAAGTTTTAAGGGACGGATGGAGTACAAAACAATGATACATTTGTATCATCAAATTTTACTGACACATTTTTATCATAAAGACGTATGATACGTTGGTATCATATGTATATAAATTTATAGCATATAATATTATCATTATTCTTTACAAGTTCTATTACACAAATATTGATAAATAACCAAAACAAAGGATCAATATTTTCATTTAATACTAATAAATAACCAAAATTTCAAACATTTTTATTTATATCTAAATTCTCACATAAATGTGAATGTACATATTACATAATTAAAAGGGGCACACCCCAAAACAAAAAAATAATAAATAAGAACAAAAGTCTACCTAAAATAAAAGCACATGTGCCAAAACACAAAAAAGCCGAAACATGAACTATGGCGAATAGAGATCGGTGAACTTCTTAGTCATAGCACCATATGCATTCAATAAGGCAAGTCGAGTACTTCTAGAATTACGACGTGCCTGTGAATTTCTGGGCCTGAAATGTGAAATGATATCACAGAGAAACATCAGTAAAGTGAGCACACCAGAAATTCAAAAGCAAATGTTTGCTTGAAGAATCTGCAGAGGATGAATGTGAATTGAATGAGATGCAAAATGTGCTCATGCTTAATCGGATTCTCCACATCAGCTTGGTTAGTTCGTGCTGCAGTAAAGGGTAGTTCTAAGTACATTTCTTGAATTCTTAAAAGTTTATTATATTGTTACAGTTATCACTTACCATCAATTAACTATACTCAAAATTTGTGTTACCCAAAAATTATGGTAAAGGGTAGTTCTAAATACAGCCACATATGGCAATTTAGAACCATGTCAATCGGCAATTCCAGCTTTGAACTCAAATCAACAACCATGTCAAATGGATTGACTTCTATTTCCACTAATTTCTTCAGTATACTTCTTTGAAAGACTCCTCTTGATATTAAAAATTTATCCCTAAACAACTTATCATTCATTCATTAATGTTATACACTCATTAAATATACAAACCCTCACTTACTCATAAGATAAATTTTTATACATGAAATTGGAACAAATGTAGCCATAAAGCAGAATACAGTAATTTTTAGCTATTGCAGAATATAGTAATTTTTAGCTCTTGAAATTTCACTTTTCAGAAGCAGCTATGGACTGAAGAATTCCTAATTGAATTCCATTGTAAGTCTGAAAAAATTCAAAATAGGAAATTAATTTCATTTTATTATTGAATATATTTACTCTGCTAACAATATTCAAATAACTATTAATAAACTGTACAATTGATGAATGTCATTTTTTTATACAAGTGCATAATTCCCAATATTCTAGAAGCAGTTGTGAACTGCAAAACCTGATGGGTGCAAGAGAATAGAATGATACTATCTTGATTTCTGGAGTATATTCGTGCAAGTAAATATGAAAATTTTATCACTATTGGCATTTCTAGATAAGATCATTTTAAATAGTTCTAAAAAGAGTTCTAAAAATAATTCTAGAAAGAACTAACTAACCTTCACCTCAATTGGTCAATTCATCCCAATATACTTCCATTGTCCAGTCGTGGGGTGAGAGATTTCATCTTTTTTAGGAACAATGTTAACCCTCTCAAATAATATAGGGAGGTTATTGTATATTTTTCAATACTATAGGGGTGTAAGTGATAAAACCTTAAAAGTCAGGGGAGGTGGGAAAAGGTGTAGGAATTTACCTGAGTAAATGAAAATATTATAAAAGCATACACGAGTAAGCCAAATCCAAATATTTTATACTCTATCAGACATTTTATCAAACACTTTACACACATGACAATTAATAATGTTTTAAATCTGTAGTGAGATTTTAAACATTCAAGCTCTGCATCCAGATTCAAGAGATGGAATAGACAATAAGTTGAGGCGAAATAAAACCACAACACCTCAAATCTAAGACTTTGTTCAGTTTCAGAAAAAGAATAGGAAAACAACTCCTAGATAGGGAAAATTAAAGTTGTAATCGTAAAAGGAAGAAATGAATGAGACACTTGGAGTCTCAACCTGAAAGAAGAAACCTTTGAAGCGCCAAATTGCCAAATGCTGGAGATCACGCTAGAACGCCCAAACACGTCGGGGTCGCCGAGCACCTGGTCTTCGGAGATGATATTTGTTGCTTTGCGAGGATGATGCTTTGTTGTAATCTCTTCGGCTGCTTAGTAAGAGACAAGGCACGTCGTGACCCAGATTTCATAAGTTGACTGCAAGTTGTGACCTGAAAGAAGACGAAATAGCACGAAACTGATAACAATGAAGGATAAATCACATGAAGCACTACATATAGCTCAAATCTGAAATTTGACGAGAACCCTTGAAGAAGATGACATTTGCTCGTGAAGGACTTCACTAGGTTAGGGTTCTAACACATTAAAGGGAGGAAAGTTATAGGGTTCGATCTGCGAAAAACTTAAAATTTAAAAATTTAAAATTTATTTGTATTGTTGCTATAATACTACAGAGCAGTGAAAATGAAATGTTAGATTACAGGAGAATAGTAATACGGAGCAGTGAAAATGACACATTTATGTTTTTTTAAAAATTAATTAAAAACTTGTGTTGGAGTGTCATTGATGTACACTGATGTAATAGTGTCAGTAGTCACTGATATATAAGGGTCATAAACGTATCTGTGTCATAATAGTGTCACACAAGTGTTACTGTAAACAGTTTTTCTAGTAGTGATTTAAATTTTAAGTTTAAAAACAATATTTTATGAAAATAATGGCTAATTAGTTTTTTTTCTTAAAACATACGTAGTACTCCGTATGTTTGTTTCATGAACCAAATTACCAAATACAACTAAGAGGCTGTTTGGAAAAACTGTTTTTCGGCTTATCAGGCTTATCAGCCAACTTTTTCACCAATCACGTAACTTTTGCTTTCGCGCGCTGAATTGTGCAATAAGCATAAAAAGTAAGGTTGGAGTTACTTTTCTGGCTATATCGGTTGAAATTACTGTAGACGATCATTTTAGTTATTTTTACATATAATTTTTTCTTTATTTTATTAATAAAAATATATTTTAAAAATATTTTTTTCTTAAATCACCAGAATTGGCCAATACAACCACGTCAGCCAGAACTTCATAAATTTCAACAGAATCAGTCAAATCAGCCGATTTCATGCTACCAAACGAGCTCTAAATCTAAATTAGTTCTTAACATTTTTTACATTCTAATACATTTTAGATAGTAAAAGTATTTAAAAATAATATGGTCCTTTAGTTAATAATAACACTTGTTTATGTATAAATTTATTAAATTGACAAAAAATATATATTACATATACTTTAGAGCCAATTTGAAAAAATGTGACCACTTTTACAAAAGGACAAAAATGTGACCAAGAAGGTCATATATTTGAAAAAACATAGTTCTGCCAGATTATTATGTCACAGTTATTTTTTTATGTCACTGATTTTATGTCACTTTTGAATGTCAATGTCGGTTTTCATGTCACTTTAATATGTCACTTCCGCCGTCAAATGTGTCACTATGTCGCCATCAAACGTGTCACTTTGCTGCCGTCAAACGTGTCACTTAGCTTTGCCGACGTCAAACATGTCACTGTGTCATTAACCATCTCTAGCCACAGTGACATCTCCACTGGCGGTGTCATTGCCGATTTACCGCCGCTGATGTCACTATGATTGTCGGATCGGAAACGTAAATTTCAACCAAATTTGACCGCCACGCCAACAGCACCGCCATTGCCGCCTCCCCAACCCCCATACCCGCCTCCTCCCTAGCTCACCAGCCCCCTCCCCAGACAACCAGCCCAATGACCGCTGCCTGCACCGCCCAATGTCCGCCGCCACACCGCTTCATCCCGTTATCACTGCCTAGCCCCCTCCCCAACCCGGCCCCACCAACCCCATCTTGATTCAACCCCAGTCCCAACCCAATCTCAGACCCTTCCCCTCCCCTACTCAACAGAGATGTGACAACCAGCCACCTCCCCCTCCGACCGCCAACGACGGTAATTGACCAGACCTTCCGCCACATCCCTGCTAACCATAGCCGCCACCCCCATTCCAGAACCACATCCAAAATAAATTGAAGAAGGAGAAGCAGATCAGATTCAAGGCAGCTAGAGAACGATGGTGCGTTGATGGCAGCTGGAGAACGGTGAGGCGGCGGCGGCGGCGGGAGAATGACGGAGCAGAAATCCTAAATGAAGAAAGGGATCGTGTGATTTTTTTTGAATGGAGAAGAGACCGTCTACTAAACGTAATTTGATGGAGCAGAAATCCTAATTTGTGTTAGGAACGCTTAGAAAATACGGAGCATCCGCATGTATTTTAAGAAGATTCCGATGGTAACTTTTTTGTCATAATCCAAATTAATTATATTTTTGTCTACTAAAACTGTAGTGGTAATATTAAGGCCATTGTTTCTAAAAACTACGGTGTTAATAAATTCAGCCAAAATAAATTTTGACTAAAGAATTTAGGGAAAAGAATCATATCTTATAACCTTAATTATATAAAAAGTAATGTTTTTCTTAGTCAATTCTACATTATTTTACTAGTTCGATAGCTGCCGCCGCAAGAGTGTGGAGGTAGTTTATTTAATTATAAATTCTGTATTGTACTAATTAAGATGTATTAATTACAAATGGATATATTAGTATCCATTTGTATATACTTCACTCCTAGTTTAAGAATTCAAATATGATATACCTGCTTGCGGAAAATGTCTACATTTACACTTATTTACCCAAAAAATCTTTATAAGAACTTAATGCATGTTTATTAGTAAGAAACATATCCCCACATTTTCAGACATTAAATCCCACTTTATTGTAAACACATATAAGTAGAGGTGTTTAATACTACATCCGTCCCAAATTGATTTGCAAATTTGATTTTTCTTGATCAAACAGTTTCATTTTATTTGCTTAATTACGATGTCAATTTTTAATCATATTGGGCTAGTCGGGTGTGAATGATCGATGATATTTTCGCTTGCGATTAAATTTTTTAACTTAATTATTCTGAACTGATTTAATCTAGTCTGAATTTTATTTATGCTAGTCTGATTTGATTTGTTTATGTCTGGTCACGTTAGGTCTTAGCTGGTATAGTCTGTTGTCATATGATATTCTATGTTTTTTACTCCAAGGGGGTCTGGGGGGTAGGGGCCTAGAGTAATCAGGGCTGAAACTTATTCTATTGAGTTTCAAACCCTTATGTGTCTAGCGGGTTTCGAACTCGAGACCTCCCACTAGGCACAATAACCTCGCAACCAATTGGACTGGAATGCTTCGTTATATTGTATGTATTGTTGTACTCCTATTAGCTAAGCTTGTCATTTCCGGTCAGTATAACTAGTCTATTTTGGAATGGGCGAGTTTAAGTCTATACTTATCTGTATCTGATCTAGTGTATTTAAGGTTGGTCGAGTTTGACCTTGTCTTATCTAATACGACCATGGTATGTGAGACTGAAATGATTGTGTGAGACTGAAATGATTGAGTCCTAAGTGAAAATAATATTAGTCTTATCTAATTGGTTATTTTTGTGATGTTAAGAAAAAAGTATATTACAACAAAAACACAAAATATATGAGATTTCTTATAAAGATCACCTTGGGCCCAAATTAAGATACATATGTGATATTTATTACATTACTTAATTAAAAAAATTATACAATAAAAATTATACTAAAAAATTATACAATAAAAATATTACATATTTTAAATTACTTGACCCAGGCCTACATTTATATAGGATCAACCCTGATGTGTAACCATAATTATTTATAAGTATTACATAAATGGTCTAATAAATTAACATTTGAATAATACATACTACTTATTATAATGAAGCCCATAATATTAATTCTGTATGATACAATATTGTTAATTTTAAGCAATTAATGGGCAATGTTTAAGAAATTTGACTCAAGTCAATTGAGACTTTAATTGAAGGACGGAAGAAGTATATTTTATCCACACAATCAATTATAATAAAGTGAAAACTTGAATTTTACAATATAAATAAATGATTAAGTAATGACTTAAACCAGTAATATGCGTGATTTTTTTGAAAACAAATAACTTAATTATTATCAATAAGGGTATCAAAAAACATAACAATCAAAAACCGAATCATTACAGTCATAGTGTTCAATGCTACACTAGGTGAGACAAAGAACAAAAAAGACGTATAAATCTGCTCTTAACCCTGCAATGAAATAGACTAAATCACAATGTGACTATTCATGCTGCTCAAATGGATCGGGTTTGATCAGCCACCGAAAAAGAATTACAAAGCATTAAGCTTCTCTGTTTTTCTGACCATGAGTAAGGAGTCATTTGTTTCGCGAGAAAGAAAGCCATGCAATTCCATCTTCTTGGGTCGGTGATGCACCAGATTCATGATTGATGAAGAAGCTGCTAAAAATCTAGCTATTAATAGCGCACATGAACACACGATCGATGATGGCGGGAATATACATCCGAGAGAGACGATAATTCGCCACCAAAAATGATATCCACAGACAACACTAAAAAATAAATGTACTACCATATACACCTAATTATTTAAAAGAATGTGGGACAAGAACCGTGGCCTCAGCAACTTTTATATTTTAATTGGGTGATTTATAGAGTATGTATAGTGTATGCAAAAGACAAGGGAAGACATAATTAGAAGGGCAATTAGGAGGAGAGAAAGTGAGAAGGGAATGACGTCATGGATGGATGAATAGGGACGACAAAGCATGAAAACCATGCATGCGCAATTGATGAATCAGTGCCCCTCCATCACCTGGCCTGGCCTGGCCTGCCCTAAAACCCTTTTTCATTTTCTCTTCCTTTCTCTTTCACCACCCCTCACTATCCCTATTACCTTTTCCCAGCTACTCTCCTTTAATCCCCTTTTAAAAACCCTCTCTATATATCATGCTGGCCTCCAAATGCAAATTAACCCAAATCATCCTGCTCTACATTCTCACTTCTTTTTCTTCCTTCTAAACCAGTTCCATCTCATTGCCTTCTACTGTATATTCCCCCCAAAAAAGATTAATCATTTTACTAAACAAAGCTGAACTGATATCCAGCCAGATTTATCAATATTCATTCCACACATCTCTTCACTACCTACAAATTAACAAGCTGCTAAGCTAACTCGATCGGATTCGCCTCCTCGCACTCGTAAGTTTTAATTAATTTTCTAGATTATATTCGCCTCATCTCCGGCCTCCCTTATAACTTTGTCTTATAATCTTTCTTTTTTTGTTTACTCATAAACTTTGTCAATTTCGATTTCAATCAATTAATATGTGTTTCTTTTTATTTCTATTTGTTCTACACAAAATTGGTTTTATTATTTTCCATGTCGGTCAAATTTGGCAAAACTATAACAGAAGGAGTATATATGTGTATGATTATATAGCTTTCAATTGAACCCCCTTCATCAGTATTTACTCATAATTAATGTGCTTTTTTTCTAGTTATTCAATTCGCATACAATTTCTGTTGTATATATTGGCGTGGGGTGGAAAATACTCTTTCCGTCCTGAAAAGGTTTGCCAAATTGACTTTTCTTGGTCAATGACAATTAACTTTGACTAATGATATTTTTTAATACAAAATTATTTTGGATATGAAAGTTATATCAAAATGTTTCTTATTCCATATATTTTCATAAAAGTATAAAATTTATAAATTATATACAAGTATAATAATCAAAATCAGTGTCCAAAGTTTGTCATCATTGATCAAGAAAAGTCAATATGACAAACCTTTTCAGGACGGAAGTAGTACTAATTAATGTTGTTGTCTAGGCGTCTAGCGCATTTCCTTAATTGTGTTATTCTAGTCCGCAAGTCGTATCGTATATAACAACAAATTTTAATTATCCATCCATTTTAATAGCTATCAAAACCTTAGTATGTACTTAAAATTTCTTACATATATATATGTAAGATACTTGATGAATCATATATACTCCGTATTCCCTATCCATATTTAAAATTAAAATCCCACATTGACCTTATTGTCAATGCTTGACCACCGCCATTTAGAATTTATATACACTTATAAAATATATATACGTATAAACCTAATGCCTTGTATTATAAAAACCATTATATAGTATTTTCATGTATTTTTAATGCTTAAAAGTCGAATTTTGTACAAACTTTATCTCAAAAGTCGAACAGTAATGATAGTAGTAATAATTATTGTTATAGTAATGAATTAAGAAGGATGAGACGAAGAGGAAGATGATGGTTGGTGTGTGGTGCATTGGAGACAAAGAGACACGAGAGTCAGAGATGTAGTCTCTCTACTCTTCTACCTTTGGAATTATCGAAGTGATAGTCTCGAACTCCTTAAACACACAACCACTTACATGTCAACCCCTAATTCCAATCCCCATTTCTTTAATTTGTCTCACCCTTACTTTTTCTATAATAATCTTCACATATTCACAACAAATTATATTCTCTTCCTCCCTAATGATTTTACCTCATTTCACTTTTCATATGTTACATAAACTTTGTTTAATACCGTACTTAAAACTTTGTCAACTTTTCTGTTTTGGTTATTCCACTAACTTTGCCACTTTCCTTTTTAAGTAAGAATTTGCGATGCTAGTTAATTTTCTCTCCTCTGTACAACCTCAATGACACATTTTCTAGTTTAATAATTCACGTGCTGGCCAAACTTGCCAAAGTTTTAAGGGACGGGGGAGTATTTGGTAATGTTTGTGCGATTCAAGCGTATTCATAGCCGATATGAATATCTGTCCAGTTTTGCTAGTTTTATTCTTCCAAGTTATATACTCCTTCCGTCCTAAAGTAACAAACTCGGGCTTCATAATATTCTCGCTCTTCTATTCAAATTTCAATTATATATTTTTTACTTTATTATTCGACGTGTAAGTCAAAGATTATCAACTTTCACGGAACAACGTACATAATATCAAGCGCATTTTTTTTGTAATTTTACATATATTGTGAAGTCCTCCCTATTCTTTTTACAATGAATGAACAAGTGAAGATAAAAAAGATTTCTTGTTATTTAAGGGGGTGGGACATTAATTTGATTTTATTTTCTTGTTCAAGCAGCACAAGTAACAGTGCAATAGGCAGGCAGCCTGACTTTGGTCATATAAAACCCAAACATAAACACACAGTAGCGAGCTTTTAAATCTTTTTCACTTCTCTTTTTCCAACTGTCGCGTGCCCAATTACTGATTGCGTCACCCTTTCTTGTCCTATTCCTGTCCCACCCCACCAATATATCAGTCTTCCACTACCACTAATTAACTATTTACTTATCACTCGTATTTATTTATTTAGTTATTTATAAAATACACCTAAAAGTGTTAACAAAAAAAGATGACACCTCATCCTTGAGAGTCCTCAATCCCGACCAGACGGTACGTTAGAAAGATGTAAATTGGACTATAATCCCAACGTGACAGATAGAGAGTGAGGCTCTGTCTCCGATACTTGCAGAGGCCTATGCCGCATTTTATCCCAATCCTAAAAGTGTTAACAAATAATATTGGAAAGTGGACGTATATTAAAAAATATGTATAGATATGACTAGTTGTTCCAAAAGGTGGAATCTCTTACCCCAGGAGTCCCCGACACGACATGATTTTTGGGAGGATGTAAGTCACGGTGACTCAGTCGATCCAATGATGGTATGCCTTTTTGCCCGTGCACACCAGAGGTCCAGCCCAGCACGCAACAGCTGTAACCTCCACACAGCCGCTGCGGGTTTCGAATCTTGATCATTGTTTCAAATTTTTTACCACTGAACCAATTGAGCTACCTTGCAGGTAGATATGATTAGTATACTAATGGTAAAAACTTTAATTGGTCTATTTTTGTTTCAATTATTGTAATAACATTTGTATAGGATAAATGCTTCTAGAGCTTTTGCGCCACGAGCAAGCTAGACAACATAATTTGCAAAACCACTAATTAACCTTTACTTACCTATTAATCACTTGTCAGTGTCCTTTGATCTGTTCTGCTTGGACATCATTCCATATCTACGGCCTGCTCAAAATGACTATAGCTTAATTATCTAATGAAAATGTTTGGATAATAGCTAGCTTAATTAGATCTCTTGGTTTTCATCAAACCAAATAGTAAGATAAGAGTATATATATATATATATATATCACTAAATGCGTTTCATGTTAATTACGCTCCATTCTGTTCATCACCTTTCTTTGTTCTAATCCCACACCGACCCACCATTTTAGAAGTCACTTTTCGGTTATTATTTTTTCAAGAACAAAATTGCTCAGATCCAACAAAAACGCGTTTACCTCACTCACCCTCTGCATCATTTTCTTCTTCATCTCTATTGGTGGTTACTTAAAAAGTGGTAAAGAGTAGATTCCTATTATAAAATAAAATTCCCTCTAGCCTCGATCTATTCTAGAATTTCTTTTCAGTTTCTTTATTTAGATATTTAAAATGATTTTTCGTTTCCATAAAAAGAAATTTTTAGATCAGAGAATAATTTATAATTACTTTTACTTTTTTTTTTTACTTTTTTTCATACTTGATTTAGAGTAAAATTGGGATTACATTGCATAAATATACATAAATTGAGTTGTAAAGTTGACTTTTTGGGTCAAACAAAATCATTTTATTCACTTAATTAGGATATCAATTTTGGATGCAATTTTGGACGCGATTTTCACTATGGGTCATCCGGAAACAGTCTCTCTGTACTTTTTAGTACAGGGGTAAGACTGCGTACATCCGACCCCCTTACTCCACCGTAGGTGGGAGCCTTTGCGGCACTGGGGTAAATGAAAATGAAATGAAATTAGGATATCAATTCTTAATTAAATTTGAAATTTGCAAGTCTATAGATATTTTAATGTAGTTTCTGAATATGTAACTTTTAATTATTAAAATTGAATCAATAATCAATAAGAGAGATTTAACTTTAACATTGATTGATAAAAAAATGTTGACTTTGCAAAACAATTTGAGACGATGGTAGTACTACATTAGTAAGTCAAGTAGTCGTGAAATCATTTATGAGACGGAGAGAGTACATTTTATAAGAAATAAAGTTCAATTTTTTTATGTGTATACAACTATACAACACACACATATTAAAAAGAGGTGATATGATGAGGGTTGCTGGCCACCAAACAGGTTGTTGATTATATATACCTCAACATACTTAGTTGATACCTTTCCTTTTGTAGGGTTCATAGTTCTCTTCAACTGTGATGATCTTCACTTTAAGTTTTAGGCCTTCAACATATATGCTCTCTCTCTTTCTCTCTGATCTGCCTCCATTTCCCCATTCTATAGGTACACAAACTACTAAATAAATATTTCACTTAATTTCCAAATGATATACAGTATATACATATACATGATCCAAATTGCACATGATGGATAGATATATATTGAGTAGTGGTATGAGTCATCTTCAAATTGTATTGATATGAAATAACAATAATTTTTGTATAACAAGGTTTAATATGATTGATGCAGATCAGACTAGATCAGAGAGGATCTAGCAAAGCACTGCCCAGAATAGATATCATGGATACAGATCATCAGCAGGAATCATGCACAGTACCACCAGGATTCAGATTCCACCCCACAGATGAAGAGCTGGTGGGATACTATCTGAGGAAGAAAGTTGCATCCCAGAAGATTGATCTGGACGTTATTAGAGACATTGATCTCTACAGGATCGAGCCTTGGGATCTCCAAGGTATATACTTGTGATCAGTCACTTAATAATTTGTTCTTAGCTGAACTGCTAGCTAGCTGGCTAGGGTTTCTTGATGAACCAGGCATAAAATTATAAACTGATTATTGAGATGATATAAAAATGAGCAGAAAAATGTGGGATAGGGTATGAAGAGCAAAACGAGTGGTACTTTTTCAGCCACAAGGATAAGAAGTACCCGACGGGGACGAGGACGAACCGGGCAACCATAGCCGGGTTCTGGAAGGCGACCGGGAGAGACAAGGCCGTGTATGACAAATCCAAACTCATTGGGATGAGGAAAACCCTGGTTTTCTACAAAGGCCGGGCTCCTAATGGTCAGAAATCTGATTGGATCATGCATGAGTATAGGCTTGAATCTGAAGAGAATGCCCCTCCTCAGGCAAGTTTATTTAATTTAATTTCTTGTTCTGTAATAAATTACTTATTGTTACCCCATGCGTGCCAAATCTTGCATTCCTATTTATATCTCATCATTTATTTATTTATTACGGAGTATAATAAAAAGAAAATCTCATCATTTATTTTGTTTTTCTCCCATTTTACTCTCTATAATATAATAAAAAGAAAATCTCATCATTTATTTATTACGAAGTACTATTATATTAGTGTGCGGGTTTTAATTGCATTCCTTCACTAAAAACCTTTTAAAGAACATTATATATTGTCAATACATTAAATAAGCATGAAATCTAGTATATTATGTTTTTTCCTCTATTTTTTAGCATTTCCTACAATATGTGAAATACTTATTGAATTAGTTACTGATCAAGTGTACTGAACATTTCTTTATCTTTAAATAAATCACTAATTTGTAAAGCCCAATTTCACTTGTTCATTTGTATTTTAAATATTTCTTTTAAGAATAAAATAATAATAATAATTATAATAATAATAATTATAATAATAATAATAGCAGAATCAACAGCAACAACACCAATAATAATAAAAATAACAACACTAATTTTGCCACATTCAGTGGCGACATAGCCAAGGGTATACATATATTGGGCTGAGCCGCTCAAAGATTATTTATGATTAATCTCTATACGATTTTTTTATACTAATAATCAAATATTTTTTAAATTTGAAATTCGCCGGGGCTTAGCATATACGATAGTATAAGCCCCTACCCGCCCATGATCACTTCTTTTGAAATTTAAGTACTATTTCCTGAATTGAGTTAATCAACTAATACTACGTATATCCATAATTAGTACTCTTTCGGCATTACTAAACTTCACAAATTAAACTTTCCTTTTTTAATTTTTCTAATTATTTTTGCCAATTTGTCTTTAAAGTAACACGTTTATTGCTAATGTTATTTATTTCACCTTTTACCACTAAACCGCATTAAATAAGTATAAAGTACATGAATTAATGAAACTACATTAAGTAAGTTTTAAAAGGAGAGGAAAGTAAAGACGAATCCTTGTAGCTCGAAGTCAAATGAAAAGACAGTTGACTTTTAGAGACAACAGTGTTCAACTTTGTAGCTTTAATGCTTAGGCATTTTGGATCATCCAGTACTCATGAGTTCAGCCTTTCAAGTGACAAAAAGAACCCACAAATCATCTCCTTCCTCCACGCCTTTCGGATTTGACTATTTCGCTACATATATATACACTTAATAAATCCAAGATTAATCCAAAGTAATTATTAATTAATGGAATAAGCACCTTTAACATTTTAACTTTAGCTAGTTAAATGAACTTAATTTCTAGTTTTTTAACTCGCGCGGTTATTTTAGACTTAGCAGGTATTGTACATTCAATTCGTAAAATGAAAAATGGTTCCATAGGCACTAATTGGTAACAAATGTTAAAAAATGTATCAAGATTTTCTAATCATCAAAATTTAAGTAATCAAATTATCTTAAACTACAAAATTATAAAGATTTTACAAGTCATGCGATCATCCACAACTCAGTGAACTCACATGTGGAAAATAAAATGTCATTTTAGAATTCATCAATATATGTTTACGTGCTTACATATTTGTCAATATTCACTTTTTACAGAAATTTCTCATATAGTTTGAAAAAATAAATGCGCAGTATTGAGCTTTAATATATACAGGCAAAAAGTATATATATTTGTAACATTTTTTCATTTTCCTAAAACATAATTATATCGAGAGGGATGAAACAACATTCCATTCTAATTATTTATCTGTCTAGGTTGACGAAATCATAAAGGTTAATACGGAATATAAATGTATAATATTCTATTACCAACAATGTCCTCAGTCCTCACTAATTAAAAGCCACACTTAGCTTTATTTAATGTTCTTCTTTGGAACAGTACGTGCAAATTGAATACTCTAAGAAGGGCAAATTGTGAAAATGTTATTTAGTGTGCATAGATTTCATAATTATATACACAGATACGTAGTAAAAAAGAGTACAAAAATGTGAATCTCTATAAAGATAAACATGAAGAAAGGGAGAATACATGTTACAATTGGTCTCTATTGTTACCTCGTTTTTACGGTTTTTGTCCTCCCACAAATAATGAGCATTTTTTTGAACGATAATGAGCATTTTCTTTTAAAGAAATGATTGTATCGTAGAGAATATTGCAAATTTAGAGGAAAATTAAATATTACTCCGTTAATATGTAATACTGTCTGGACTAATGTAGTAATGTGTAATACCTAGTCTGTGTTGAAAATAATACTCTTCCATTTTAGGAACTCATAAATATATATTTATGTACTTAAATATAGTTGTGCGCTCGCCTATATAGGCAGATCTGCGGGGGCCGTTGCCCTTGCTTCAGCTGTGCGAGATAGTCAGATAGGTATAGGCAGGGTGGAGCCAGGGGTCAGCCGACCATGTTGAAAGTTTGAGAGTATAGAGCTTTGAGATATCCTCGATTTGATATATTATGCCCCTGTAACTCATTACGAGTAAAAAGTTATGACTTCTGGAAAATCAAGACTACCTAAACGTAAAATCAGCAAAATTTGATGCATACTATAGATTATTTTCCCAAATTTTGAAATAAGGTATAATTAACTCAATACTTACGTGACACGACTCAGAAACAGAACACATACAATCTATCTTATTTCTACGAGTGCCTATTATTTATCTAAACTACATATGAAATATTCAACTCGGACAT
Source organism: Cuscuta europaea (assembly GCA_945859875.1). Taxonomy (NCBI): domain Eukaryota; kingdom Viridiplantae; phylum Streptophyta; class Magnoliopsida; order Solanales; family Convolvulaceae; genus Cuscuta; species Cuscuta europaea. The sequence goes on from CAMAPE010000048.1 coordinate 9,764,107, forward strand.
TGTTTAAAAACGATCCACCATTTTCATTCTGTATATAGGTTGAGTTTCGACCCCCCTGAGCCATTTTTCTGGCTCCACCACTGGGTATAGGGAGGAGTAGGGGGTCGAACCATCCATGGAGTTTTCCGGCAACAATGAACTCATAAAAAAGAACTGTTCCGCCACTTCCCGGGGTTTGAGGGAGACAGGGAGTGAGGGACGATGACCACAGACAGTCATCTCATAAATTTATTTCTAGTTCCGCCACTGCCCGTCTTGACTCGTCCATATTTGCTTTACTTATCTAATCTTCATTGAAGATTTGAATAGTTGCTAATAAGCCTGATATAAGCTAGCTAAGAGAAGACATCTTAACGTGAGAAGTGAGAAGTTACACATTTACCCATTTCTGATGCACTTTTTTTGCTAATCTGATGCACTTTTTGCGATGGTAGAAAAGTTCCGATTAATTACGGAAATGCCACCGCGTCTAGCATCACTTTTTAAATATATTTTTTTTTTGCATTTTCCTATGCACTTTTTTTCTAATCTAATGCACAAATCTTAAAATGAACGCACCAGATGCATTCTCACTTCTTACGATAAACACTCTTCTCATTTGATCCTTATTATATATAGGGTTGGGTTCTAATACGAAAACATCTTAACGTGAGAAGTGAGAAGCTTCACATTTGTTTCTTTCTGATGCACTTTTTCACTAATCTGATGCACTTTTTGCGATGGTAGAAAAGATCTGATTAATTACGGATATGTCACCGCGTCTAGCATCACTTTTTAAATATTTTTTGCACTTTCTCGTGCATTTTTTTGCTAATCTGATGCACAGATCTTAAAATGAACGCACCAGATGCATTCTCACTTCTTACAATAAGCACTCTTCTCATTTGATCCTTATATATATATCGACTGAAAAGTTAATAACTTATAAGGAGTAATTTATACTCCGTATTTTAAAGTTTTTAACTAGGAAGTTAGTTGAATTCATATTCGGTAAGTATTGAACTATTACGGAGTAAATAATAAGTGAGTGGTGAAATATAAAATGTTGAAATATAAAAAGTTACTCCGTATAAAAGAATACTTATGAGAATATTTTAAAAATTCAAAGAATTCTATTAAATAAATCGAAATATATCAAATAATTTGGTTAACCAAACAAGGATTCTTATAGAATATCCTTTTAAAAAATGATCACCAACTTATAAGCTAAAATGTGTCAAAGATCACGCTATATAAATATAAGGGTTATGTGCACGTTTGAAACAATTAACTGATAGTCTGTATTATTTTAGCCTTGTGTTTGATCCAACTAGTTGAAAAGATACATTTATAGACTTTTTAATAATTGTTAAATTTAAGTGACTGAAAATATCTTAAAAGTAGTAGATGATAGTTGTTTAAAAAAAAGCTAAAGACTTTTTTCATATGCTGCTCAATGTAGCATTCAAAAAAAGATCTTTTATTTTTCGAAGGCTCTTAAATTTGTTATGCCAAATATAAAATTAGAAGCTTTTAAAGACTTTGTAAAAGGTACAAAAGCTAGAAGGTAAGGAGTAATTGTATGTTTAACACAAATAGCTGAAAAATACTTTTGTGAGCTCTTTAGTATGGAGTAATTGTTAGTAATTAGTTTCTGCAAAGATCTTAAAGGAAAAAGCGCTACTTGTTTGATAGAAAACACACTATTTGATTTAGTTCTGTTTGGTATACAAGCCGTTGTGGGGAATTAATAGTAAGAGCTACAAACATTTTTTAGATGTTTGTAGTGTAACTTCTCAAAAAGATCTTTATTTAAAAAAAATTTAAAAATTGGCGTACCAAACATACAACTAGAAGTTTTAAGAGCCTTTCTGAACAATATAAAAGCTAGGATACAGGGACTTGTACCTAGAAAACATACACTTAAATTAATAATTTGACTTGTAGGATCTTCAATGTTAATTTTCAGTCGTTTATATTTAATTAAGACTAGATATTTATAAGAGTATAATAAATTTACCATTCAATTATGTATAAGATTTTTTTGAAAGTAAATTGTATATATGAAAATAAGTACTCAAAACTATTTTCATGTCATAAAGTGATACATAGGATTTTGAAACTTAACTCAAAAAAATAAAACATAAATTTAATTGTAAAACATAGGAAGTAGTGATTTGAATTAGCTAGTTCGTTGTGAGTTTAATTGGGTGTACGTGTAGGGATTACTTTTGCTACTTATAGTATATCTTTTTTTATATAAATATTAACTATAAATACACAATTTCGCATGCTTCACAAACCTATAAAGCTAATCTAGGAAGGAAATTTTAGTACAAAGTGCGTTAAAATTATAATGAATTATTACGGAACCTTATAGTTTTAGGAAAACTTACTTTCAACTGTTTCAAGCACTAGGTGAACCATTAACCACAATTGCCCATGTTGTTAGTTTCTGGTAAGGTTGAATAAGTTTTATGTTCATAAGGTTTAATTTGTCAGGCTTACTTTCATTGCCCTAAAAATTTTAGGACCTAGCTACTTTTGTATCCTAAGGGTTGCTTTACCAACGGATACTAGTATATGTACATTCATGAAAACATTATACGAAGTACATATAGTCCTTAACCTAATTTAGGTTAAGATTATTTTTCCTGTTCGGTAAGTTTACTCACTTGCGGATTTGATTTTATTGTTGGTACATATTTCCAAATAAAGGTTTTATCCACCAGAAAGTACACTTGTAAGTAGAAATTTTGACACCAATGCTCAATGTTTCGATTCTTCACGTATATTTTGTCGGAAAGTAAACTTTTCAACAGAAAATTTATTAAAGTGAATATCTAAAAGTGAATAAAGTTACCGAACTAATTAAGGACACAACCAAAGTTAGGGACTAAAATTGCAAATCTGCCTATACTTTCATGGTTAATTTGCCAATTTATGATTTCAACTTTACTAAGCATTATATATTCATATATTGCAGATCAAATTCAAATGTGTATTGTTCTTGTAATTAACTAATAAACTAAATAAGGTAATTATTATTGAAAATGCAGGAAGAAGGATGGGTGGTGTGTAGAGCATTCAAGAAAAGAATCACCGGACAACTAGCAAAGAGCAATGAAGGTTGGGAGTCCAACTATTGCCTGTTGTACGATCATGAACACAACATCATTAACAATTTCATGGGAATTGGGAACACCTCTTCTAATAATAATAACAATAGTTTTATGGCTCAAACATTATTTATGTGCAAGCAAGAACTCGATGCGGCGGCGGCCGCCGCCGCATCATCGTCAGAAACGACCGCGAATTTCACACAGCACCATTCAGAGAACAACCACCTATTCAATCAGCTCCCGCAGCTGCAAAGCCCATCCCTCCCACTCCTCAACAAATACCCCGCTGCCGCCGCCACCAGCTCATCCGCCGCAGCCGCCAGCTCATCCGCCGCCGCCTCTCCGCCGCTGCCTCTCCGAGAAAACAAGAAAGTCACGGATTGGAGGACGCTGGACAAGTTTGTAGCCTCCCAGTTGAGCCATGACGATGATAATCTGAAGGAGAAGAGCTTTACTAAAAGCTGTAGTTGTGAAGAAGACATGGATTTGTTATTGCAGAACGCCGAGAGAGAAGAGGGAGGCGCCGGTGCCGGCGCCGGGAACAAGTTGAGCGAGTACTTCTTGAGTACTTCTGGAAGCTCGTCAAATCTTCATGAAGACAATATTGGTATTTTCATATTTGACCGATAGATAAAAAATAATAATGAATTGATGAAATTAATTATTTAATCATGAGCTAGTACATACTTACGTACGTGTATATATAGTGCACGGGAAAATTAAAAAGATTGCATGAGGCTAAATTTATTTGAGCTTCATGCAGTCAGTCTAACACGTACGTACGTATGTACTGATCAGATTTTATGATGTTTACATACATTAATACATATATACATATATGGCAGGGTGTGGGTGGGTATATATATATATATATATATATATATATATATATATATATATATATATATATATATATATATATATATATATTGATGATATATATGTGAAATATATATACATGACTACATGAGAATCTCACTACTACTTGTATCATATATAGAAGTTCAATATGTATTTTTTCTTTTTAAAGAGTGCAAATTATAGCAATTGATGTAATTCATTAAGAAGCACAATTAAAAATAAAGACATGGTGTATTAGTGTATAGGAGTACAAAGGCTCCGTTTGTTTCTTGGCGATTTCACGCCAAAACGCTGCATAAAGTAGCGTTTCTCTTTAAAAAATTGACGATTTGGCCTAAGTCGCCAATATCTAAACAGGTCCAAAGAAGGGGAATGTGTTATTGATAAAGATCTCAAGAAAATTACATTTGACGGGTGATTTTAAAAATTGAATTCATATATATTAATGATTTTGAAATGAGTGAGAAATTCTAATATGACTCAAAACATGAGATGCAAAGTCAAATTTGATAGAAATAATTCATAATGATTATTATGAATTATCTATATCAAAAATTTCCCCAAAAAATTAAAATCCAATATAATTATTGAAGTTCAATGGATTGGATCACACATTCTTATTTTAAGCGATAAAATATAAGAATTGAACCAAAATAGATGCTTCAAAGTCAAATTTTCCCAATATATAACTATTCGATCAGTTTTAATAAATTGTACGTAGTACGTAGCTTCTCTAAATTAATATTTTCATCCAAACACTACTCGAGCAAACATGTATGTTTGGAATAATATTTTAACTGCTATTATATACGGAGTAATATACTTGAAATTAAAGACCATACGAAGTAGAGTCCGTCCACCGTACAACCGGCTGTACGGTGAGCACCGTACAGACGGTGTCATTTTTGTAATATAATGTGAAAATCGCGGTTTCTGCTATCTGAACATTAGTGTACTGTTAATGAGCAATAGTTCAATTTTAATGAGTATTATAAAGAGTCTAATACTGAGCATCATGTTATTACAAGAAAGCTGGTATCACAACTAAAAAAGCGGTGACATTTTCGTAATTTCAGTGAAATTCACGATTTTCGTTAGATGAGCATTAATACACTGTTAATGAGCACCAGACATATTTTACTGAGTATTAAAAGTCGAATAATGAGTATTATGATATCAACTTCATATATTGTAATTCACATTCTTTTTATTATTTTATCTTTTATAAAAACACATTATATTATATCTATAATCAACTTCTATAAACTTCAATATGCGAATTTAATGTAGTATGATACTTTTGAAATATGCATTGATATGTCATTTTAAAATGAGCATAATATCAGTATCAAATGAGCGTACGCAACTTACAAAATGTGCATAAATATGAAAATCATAGGGTTTGTTAGTTGGACGTCGGGACATTTTCATTGAGCATCAAACCTCCTATATTAAGATGAAAATAACGGTTAATGTTAAATGAGCATTATTGAATTTTTAATTAACACTAGACCTGTTCTGTTGATTACTTTTAGGGAGTATTAAATTATATCTACAATCAATCCCTATCAGTTCAATATGTGAATCTATTGTAATATGATACTTTTAAAATATGCATTGATATGTCATTTTAAAATGAGCATAACATCACTATTGATTGAGCATATGTAGCTTACAAAATAAGCATTAGTATGAAAATAATAAGCTTTGTTAGTTGAGCATCAAGACATTTTTCATTGAGCATTATTAAATCTCCTCTATTGAGTGTTAAAACGTGCAATTGAGTGCCGATTGAGCATTCCTAAATTATAAAATGAGCATTAGTAGGAAAATCATAAGTTGTTTAGTTGAGCGGGTATCAAGACATTTTCATTGAATATCAAATCTTCTTTATTGAGTACCAGATGAGCATACGCAACTTACAAAATGAAAATCGAAAAAATTCAAAAGCTCATTTGAATTCTCTAATGTGTTGAAATTCAATTGTGTATATATGCTCATTTTATTTATTCGTTATACTAATTCGAATATAACACAAACTCTTTTTCATAATACCTAAAATATTTTGTAATGCACAAATTAAAAAAATTAAGTTTGAAGGTTGATTGGAAAAACAAAAAAAACAAACTCAAACAATAAATAATATTTTATATAATACATTATTATAATAATTGAATAAAAAATAAAGTAAAAGATTGTTAAAGAAAAAATAAAGAAAAGAAAAACAACAAGTAAATTAAAGAAAAAGAAAGAAGGGAAGCAACAAGTCAAACGAAAAAACAAAAGAAAAACACTGTTAAAGAAATAAAGAAAAAGAAAGAACGAAACAACAAGTTAAAGCAATGAAAAGGGTAGAAGAAAATAAAACGACAAAAGAAAGAAAAAGAGAAAACCAACTAGCAGGACACGAGAAAGAGAATGCCGGCAGGCAGAAAGAAAACCATCGGGACAGAACCCGCCTAACTACAATTAATTACAAAAATGGTGGTTGTACCATGTTCATGGTACAGATGGCTGTACCATATAATTTACCATACGGAGTATAACTCATCACATACTTCCTCCGTTCTGAAATAATTGTCCTGGTTTGACCTTCACACAGATTAAGAAAGTGAAATTGACTTCACACTGTAGCGACATTGTTTGGCACTGTTTTGCAATGTAGCAACACTATTTGGTAATGTAGCGACACTGTTTGGCACTGTTTGACACTGTTTTGTATAGATTTGTTTACCAAATAAGGAAAGGAGACAATTATTTCGGGACGGATCGAAAAGGAAAACAGGACAATTATTTCGGGATGGAGGGAGTAATATTTAATAAGCTAAGAAACCATTTATTTTGACTCAACAATTCAAATAATCCTTCACAAATTCATAGTTATAGACTCAACTTTTGAATAGGGCATGTCTTCTAGTTTGAGTTAACAAAGTTTATGGCCTGACTCTTTCAAAAAAAAGTGTATGGCCTCAACATGAACTATAACTTCAGTGGCGTAACATAAAAGCAACATGTGCATTAATGACAATGACAATGATTTATAGGGTTGACACTTTTAATTTACGTCCATGCATCGTGATCATGTCTCAATAATTGAGGCAACACAAAAGTTCTTTCATAGTTTGTCATCGACAAATGTGCATTGTTAACTGACGAGCACTTTGTCATGGTGCGTCAAAATAATTTCTATACTAAACACTTATACGTAGTATAGCGTAGTAGAGTTCGTATTCACAGGGAAAGGAATATTTCTCTTTTTATGATACTTCGTAAATAAAAAGGGGGATTTGGATTGAGTGATTTAATTTAATTAAGAACTAAGATGAACAACCTATATGTGTTTAATTCAAAGATAAAAAGGACTTGGCATTGCTACTTTCCACTTGTTGATATATTTTAGTCGATCATTGTTATATCTATAACTTATTCCCTCTCGAATACTCAATCGGGGAGTATATCCACTTCATCGAGGGTAGTTATTAACAACGACCGTTCATTAATAACCCTTACTATTAATCAAATATAGAACAACGCCTTATACCGATTTAATAGTAGCATTTAATCTTTCTAACTCCTTGATGAAATCAATTGAGATTGATAACCTCAACACAAGCGGTTTCGGTTTAACCAACAAAATTAATCCCTCTTAAGTTTATTAACCACGACCGTGCATTAATAAACCGAAGTTACTTACTTGTGAAACCATCAACGATTAACCATCGGTTCGTTGATCGTTTCTAGTAATAATTAATATATGAAACAAAACTAGTTGATCCTTTAAGTAATGTTCAAAATATTAATATTAATATGAAATATGAGTAGGGATTAATTAATATTCAAGGAAGAATATTGTTAAAGAAGATGAATCCTACTATAATTAATATCAAGATGTTAACTAATTGTCATCTTAGCAACACTCCCCAATATTAATATAGAGGAAGAAAATATCATTCTAACTAATGTCGAGATGTTAACTAATTGTCATCTTAGCAACACTCCTCAACATCAATATAGAGATGGTATTAAGGAAAGAACTATTAATTAATATTCAAGGAAAGAAGTTAAGAAAATAACTCACAACTTTAATAATCAACAAGCTTCAAGAGCAACACCAAGAATGGAAGTTTAGCTCCTCATTTGGAGACTAAACATAGCTAGAAAAATATAAAGAAATGCTATTCTAAACTGAGCTAAAGAGTATGGAAGAAGGGATGATGAAATGTGAAGGAAAATGGGGCTATTTATAGGTGTTTTCAACACCTAATGCCGGATACCCGGCCGGGTATTTTGACATACCCGACCGGGTATTTACCAAATCAAATATTTTCCCATGTTTTTGTGTCTTCTGCACATTCTTTGGTCCGAAATCACAGAATACCCGACCGGGTATATGGAATACCCGACCGGGTATTTGCTAGTTTTGCAGCAGTTTCCTTTGTCACTTCATACCCGGCCGGGTAAAGTCCATACCCGACCGGGTTTTGCACAAAACTCAGGTTTCTTCATCCTTTTTGCTTCCAAATCTATCCTAAACTTATAGCCAAACTAACTACAACTTACAACAAACAATAAAATGCTAGAAATACGATTATAATCAAATGCAAACTAACAACTATAAACTTGCACAAAACTAGTAAATAAACATTACAAACAATAATAAAAATGTATACTTAGGCACTAACAACTAGTGCCTATCAAACACCCCCACACTTGAACTTTTACTCGTCTCGAGTAAAACAAATCATGTCCATGAAGTTTCCAAACCAACAATTGTAGCAATTACAACCATTCACAAGTGTTTTTGAAAATCAACATAAAAGAATGTTTCAATGATCAAAAGACATGAATAAAAGGTCTTCACCATCATTGGGTTTCTCTGCTTTTGCTCCTTATGTGTACCCTTAGGATCCTGCAAATACAAAAGAAATACTTTCTCTCATTCTCTCATTTTGCCTAGGTGCCCTTTTGGGTTTTCATCCCAGCTTCCCACATTTTCCTTTTTAATTCTCCCCAACTCACTCTTCTTTTTTGCTTTTATTTTGCTTAAGTTGCCCTTTTTGGGTTTTCAACCTAACAAGCTTATTTTTTTTGTTTTTGTTTTTATATAGCAAGAATAAAGAGTATGAAATGGGAGCATACCAGAATAATTCTCCCCCCCAGCTAGTTAATGGCACTGCCCCTAGTGCCCGCCCGCATCTCCTCCATCAAAGAATCCACCCTGACCATAGTAGCTGTCATGAAAATCGCCTGTATATGGGTATTCCTCATCGTTTGTGTCTGAGCTGCCGCCATATCCGCCATCACCACCTCCGAAATCCTTGTCAACACCATCACCGCCAGCTTGTCCACCTCCTCCGGAGCTAGATCCTCCGAAATTACCCCAATGTGAGGGGTCATACCATGTAGGATGTTGGACTGGAGTGGGCATGTGGGAAAAGTACCCTTGCTGGTCAAAATATGCATACATAGGCCCGAAGGCCCGTCTTTGATCGTCTTCCACCCTTTGGTACGCACTGTAGAGATCGTCAATGCGTGTGTTCATTGCCGTTTGGTTAAGATTGAGTTGTTGTATACCGGCCAACATTTGTTGTTCAAAGGGGGTGTATTGAGGGGGTTGGGGATCGGGTTGTGGCTCTTCTTGTGGTTGTTCGGGGCTGGGTGGTGGCTCAAGTTGAGGAATGTCATAAAGATAGTGGTCAGGGGTAGTTCCGGGTAGGCAAAGATGTCTCCTATCCCCGAGTTGATGGTTAAAGATGTTTGGAAGTTCATCGGAGGGGATTGTAAAAAGTTGTGTGGGTGAGGGGTTAATGGTCCAATGGTAAAATGCTGTGGTCCCAATGGTGTGGGAGTGACTCACGTCATGTGCAGTGAGTAGGAACTTAAGATTAAGGAAATTCCAATCTTGAACTTGTCTATTTGCACAATAGCCAAATTTGGTACATATATGATGTATGTACCCTCCTATGAAAATTTCACCCATAGCTTCACATTCCTTTTTTAAATGGTCCCACAAAATTGAAGCAAGATCTAATCTAGGAGCTTCTGGGAAGATACCCATAGCAAGAACGGCCAATTCACTAATCCCTGTTTGATGATTATTTGGCTTCCCAAAGACATGATACCCAAACCATTTTAGTGCGATTCGAAGGGCAGGGTGTTGAACATGTGTAATATGCATATGTGAAGATTTAAACACCCTAACCCCTGTCATTCTTCGCCACAAATCATGCACAATGGTCTTATCACTTCTTACCTTTCTTTCCTGCACACCTAAAACCGGTAGACCAAATAGCTCGGCAAACTCACGTTTCGTTAAAGTTCTTGGTATGTTGTTATACCGAAACGTGATTTTGCTCTCATAGGTGTCCTCTATATCCTCAGTAAATTCAACCGATGCTAGGAACTCATACATAATTCTTTTGTAGATATTATAGGACATGTGGAACAATGTAGTAAGTCCTATGTTGTTGCACAATTCTAGCATCATATCATACAACATCAATGCTCGCAATGTTTCATGACAAAGAAATCGTGTGGAATGTACCTCTCGGTTGAGTTGGGTGAGGAATTTCTTGTGATGAGCCCTAGACGTGAATTCGATGCTTTCATACCCCGGAACTTGTGGAATTGGAGCACTTGAGTTGGAGGAAGATGCTCTAGTCCTTTTAGGTGCCATAGTTAACTTTTTCTTGGACTTTGGGGTTGGATTTTCGGACTTGGGGCTTGGTGGAGTGAAAAATGTGGACTTTTTGGGAATTGGGTGTTTTTGAGGGTGTGGAGGTGTAGAGAATGATGTGGGGAAGAAGAAATGAGGTTAGGTTTGGGTTAATTTGAGGGAAAATCGGACCTTGAGGATTTGGGTATAGGGTTTTTCGGATTTGGGGATTTTGGGGTGTTTGGGGTTTTTTGTGGGTGTAGAAATGGAGAGGATGATTTGGGGAAGAAGAAAATGGAGTTTATTTGGGATTTAGATGGATGATTGGAATGGATTGGAGCTTGGAAAGTTTGGCTATGGAGGTTTGGGGGATTTGTTGTTTGGGGAAGAAGAAGAAGATGGGGGGTTGGGGAAGGATTTTGGGTGAAAATCCCGTAAAAAGGGCTTGTTTCGCACAAATACCCGGCCGGGTATTCCTGATACCCGAATGGGTATTCTATTTCCCGTAGGCAGAAGCCTTTTTGGCTAAATACCCGGTCGGGTTTTTGTAATACCCGGTCGGGTATTAGGCTATTATTTTTTTTTAATGCCCGACCGGTTTTCTTGTAATACCCGAATGGGTTTTTGTTTTTATGGAAGGCAGAATGTTTTTTTGCTGAATACCCGGTCGGGCATTTGTAATACCCGGTCGGGCATTAGGCTATTTTACACCGTTTTTAATTTTTTTTTATGCCCGGCCGGTTTTTTGGTTGATACCCGAATGGGTATGCTTGACAGTAGCTCCCAGTGGTGAAAAAATACCAAAACCCGGTCGGGTTTTCTACCTACCCGGTCGGGTTTTTATTATTATTTTTTTATTTTTCATTTTTACCCGGTGGATGGAATGGCCGGGTATTTCTGATTTTGTGCTGATACCCGACCGGGTTTGGGAATACCCGGGCAGGTTTTTCTCAAAATTATATATATATATATATATATATATATATATATATATATATATATATATATATTTTGAAAAGATTTTACACACACACTCTACTAAAATAAAAAGAAGAAAAAAGGACAAAAAAAATATACCGTGCATGGGTTGCCTCCCAAGAAGCGCTTTATTTAACGTCGTGGCTCGACGATATCTTCTGTTGTTCCTCATTCGTAGATCGGTTCAGAAAGGTCTACGACTTCCACATTTTTGGGTTGAAAACCCTCAAAGAAGGGTTTTAATCTCTGTCCGTTCACTTTCAGCACCTCTCCCGTCTCCAGGTCCTGAATTTCCACCGCCCCGTGTGGATATGTTTTGACCACTTTGTATGGTCCGGTCCAACGGGATCTCAGCTTTCCCGGAAATAGACGAAGGCGTGATTGGAATAGGAGGACTTTTTCATCAAGTTTAAAGTCTTTTCGTATGATCATTTTATCATGCCACTCCTTCGTCTTTCTTTTGTATATTTCTGCATTGTCATAAGAATCCAGGCGAAGTTCTTCCAATTCTTGTAATTGGAGCTTCCTATGTACACCGGCCTCGTCAAGATTGAGGTTGAATTCTTTAACCGCCCAATAGGACTTATGTTCGAGCTCTACAGGGAGATGACATGCTTTCCCAAACACAAGTCTATAAGGAGACATACCGATTGGGGTTTTGTAAGCAGTTCGGTATGCCCATAGCGCATCATCAATGCGTATACTCCAATCCTTCCTGTTCGGGTTCACTGTTTTCTGGAGTATAGATTTCAACTCCCTGTTTGAGGTCTCCGCTTGGCCATTTGTTTGAGGGTGGTAGGCTGTAGAAATTTTATGAGTCACACCATATTTTTTCAGTAGGGATCCCACAATTTTATTGCAAAAATGTGTGCCTCGATCGCTAATTAAAATTTGAGGGGCCCCGAACCTTGAAAATATGTGTGATTTGAGAAAACTAGCCACCACCTTGGCATCATCAGTTTTTGTTGCTTTGGCCTCCACCCATTTGGAGACGTAGTCTACTGCAAGAAGGATGTATATGTTACCTTGGGAATTTGGGAATGGTCCCATGAAGTCGATACCCCATGCATCGAAAATCTCACAGAAAAGCATGGGGTTTTGTGGCATCTCATTCCTCCTGGAAATGTTGCCCGCTCTTTGGCAATTGTCACAAGATCGACAAAAGCCGTGTGCATCTCGAAATAGACTCGGCCACCAAAAACCGCTCTCAAGTATCTTCATTGCTGTTCGTTTCGGGCCGAAATGTCCTCCACAAGCATAAGAGTGACAAAACTCTATGATGTGGGCTATCTCATATTCAGGAATGCATCTTCGGATTATTTGATCCTTACAATGCTTCCACAAATATGGGTCATCCCACACATAGAGTCTTGAATTCATTCTTAATTTTTCTTTTTGAGATTTTGAGAGTTGTGGAGGAAATTTGCCGGAAACGAGGAAGTTCACGATATTTGCGTACCATGGTTGTGTGACTTTGATGGAGAAGAGAGTTTCGTCCGGGAATTCTCCTTTGATGAGATTTGTGTGGAGGTCTTCGATGTCTTTGTGAGGGATGAGGCGGCTTAAATGATCAGCCACCAAATTCTCCGCTCCTTTCTTGTCTTTGATTTCCACATCAAACTCACTCAATAGAAGGACCCATCGAATGAGTCTTGGTTTGGCTTCTTTCTTTGTCATAAGGAATCGAAGAGCGGCATGATCGGTGTAGACAATAACTTTTGTTCCAAGAAGGTAGGAACGAAACTTTTCCACAGCAAAAACCACCGCTAGCATTTCCTTCTCGGTGATGGAGTAGTTCTTTTGGGCTTCGTTGAGGGTTGATGAGGCGTAGTAGATGACATGGGAGGCTCTTCCAACTTTCTGGCCCAAAACAGCCCCCACCGCATAGTCACTTGCGTCGCACATGATCTCAAAAGGAAGAGACCAGTCGGGAGCCTGTATGATCGGGGCAGTCACCAATCTTGCTTTCAAAGTGTCAAAAGCCTCTTTGCATTCATCGTTTAGATTATATTCCACCTCCTTTTGTAAAAGTTTGCAAAGAGGAGATGAGATTTTTGAGAAATCCTTGATGAATCTCCTATAGAAACCGGCGTGACCGAGGAAAGAGCGGATGTCCTGTACATTTGTGGGGTACGGGAGCGTTTGAATCACATCGATCTTTGCTTTGTCCACCTCGATCCCCTTTGATGAGATCACATGCCCAAGAACAATCCTTTGTTCTACCATGAAGTGGCATTTTTCAGAGTTCAGCACAAGGTTGGATTCAATGCAACTCTTTAGCACAAGAGTGAGGTGATATAGGCAAGAGTCAAAAGAGTCGCCATGGATTGTGAAATCATCCATAAAGACCTCCATGAATACCTCCACAAATTCTGAAAAGATGCTCATCATGCACCTTTGAAAGGTGCCCGGTGCGTTGCATAATCCAAAGGGCATTCGTCGGTAGGCAAAAGTGCCAAATGGACATGTGAAGGTTGTTTTCTCTTGGTCCTCCGGGGCTATTGGTATTTGGAAATACCCGGAGTAACCATCGAGAAAACAATAGAACTTGTGCCCAACTAACCTCTCTAGCATTTGATCAATAAAAGGCAATGGAAAGAAGTCTTTCCTAGTCACCGAATTGAGTCTTCGGTAGTCAATGCATACTCGCCACCCGTTTTGAACTCGGGTGGGCACCATCTCGCCATTCTTGTTTTCAATGACCGTCACTCCGGTCTTCTTTGGCACCACTTGAGTGGGACTCACCCACTTGCTATCGGAAATGGGGAAGATGATTCCCATTTGAAGCAATTTGATTACCTCCTTTTTCACCACCTCCATCATGGGTGGGTTCAATCTTCGTTGCGGTTGTCTCACCGCTTTGGCCTCATCTTCGAGCAAGATCCTGTGCATGCATGTGGATGGACTAATGCCTTTGATGTCGGCAATAGACCATCCAATGGCCAATTTATATTCCTTCAAGACCGCGATCAATCTTTCTTCTTGTTCTCGGGACAGGGCATTTGAAATAATCACCGGTAGGGTGCGATTTTCACCCAAGAACGCATGCTTCATATTTTCAGGGAGTGGTTTTAATTCCACCTCCGGTGCCTGCAAAACAGATGGTAGCGGCTTCTCGCTTGGAATGGTTAGCGGGAGGGCTTTAGAGCCCGGTGGCAAAAGTGGGAGTTGATTTAACTCCGCCACCATAATCTTCATGTTATTTGACATAGAGTATTCCAATGTAAAATCCTCTATGTCGTTTTCTATTGCGCTTAGTGCTTTATTCTTGCCCTCAATTTCAAATACATCTTGGACCCAAGTGTCGCAAGTGTCAATTGCAAATAGAGAGTGATTATCAGTGGGGTATTTCATGGAGTCGTAGATATTAAATTCGACTTTTCACCATCGAACTCCATGGTTAACACTCCACTAAAGACGTCAATTTTTGTCTTAGCCGTTTTCAAAAAGGGTCGGCCTAGTAAAATTGGGACTGCATTTTTATCGTTCTCCATTTCAAGAACGTAAAAATCAGCGGGAAAGATTAAATTATCCACCATGACGAGAACATCCTCTACCACACCTTTTGGGTAGGCATTGGATCTATCGGCAAGTTGGATAACGACCCCCGTCTCATGTAAAGGTCCTAGTTCCAGGGACTTATATAGAGAATACGGGATGACATTGATTGATGCACCCAAATCTAACATAGCCCTAGAAGAACTAGAATTTCCAAGTTTACATGGTATAGTGAACATTCCCGGATCACTATACTTTTTAGGCAGTTTCTTTTGAAAAACGGCCGACACTCGTTCACTTACTTGGATTTTATGCTTGCCATTCAACTTGTGTTTCCTTTTAATTGTGCAAAGTTCTTTTAAAAACTTTGCAAACCTAGGAACACCTTTTATTAAATTGAGAAGAGGAATATTTACCTCACATTTGCTGAAGGTCTCATAGATGTCTTTGTCATTGTTGTATCTCCGGTTATCCTTGAGAGCCTCCGGAAAAGGTGGCACCGGCTCATATGAGTTGAGCGGTGGGAACTTTCTTTGAGGTGTGATTTCCTCCTCCTTTTCTTCTTCATTTTGAGGGTTTGTGCTTGGCATCAAGATCTCCTCCTCCTCTTCTCCCACATGACTCTTTGCTTTCGCCTTAGCCATAACCAACTCTTTGCCACTTCTCAAAGTGACCGCATGAGCTTGTTGCCTCGGGTTCGGCTCCGTTTGAGATGGGAGTTTTGCCGAATCCCTAGCTTCTAGCCTACTCACGGAGTTTGAGATTTGGCTCATTTGGCTTTCCAAATTGTGGATGCTAGACTTTGTGGTTTCTTGAAATTGGGCCACACTTTGTTGCATCGTAGTCATATTCATGGCTAATGCTCGAATCATGTCTTCGGTGGACATGCTTGAGTTCGATGTTTGGCCTTGTTGTTTAAATTGTTGAGGAGGGGGAGGGTTTGTTTGTTGAGGGGGTTGAGGGTTTCCGTACCTTAGATTTGGATGATCCCTCCATCCTGGATTGTAGGTGTTGCCGTGAGGGTCGTACCTCCTTTGGCCTTGGAATCCCAAAGCATTGACTTGTTCGGAGTTCTCCTCTTGTAAAGTTGGGCAAGAATCTGTGGGATGCCCTTGTGTTGAACAGATGCCGCAGACCTTGACTTCTTGGGTTTTTGGATTCAAAAGGAAATCTTTAACCAAAGAAGTCAAGCCGGCTACTTGACTCTCCAACGAGTTGTTGGATTCCGCTGCCATAACTCTCCTTGTTGACCGCCGATCATAGTGTCTACAATTTTCGGCCAACTCCGAGATAAGATTCCTAGCTTGAGAAGGAGTTTTGTTGACTATTCCTCCTCCACATGCAGCATTGATCATCCGTCTATCATCATCGCAAAGACCATCATAAAAGTAAAGGATGAGGTCTTGCTCCGAGTAGCCGTGATACGGACAGCTCGCACAGAGTTTCTTGAATCGTTCCAAGAATTCGTAGAACGATTCATCATCTTTTTGCTCCACATTGCTGATTTGTTTCTTTAAAGATGAGGAGATGGAGGCGGGATAATACCTTTCGAGGAAGCTCTTCTTCATGGCTGCCCAAGTGTCTATGCTTCCCGAGGGAAGATAGAATAGCCAATCTTTGGCGGTGTCTTTGAGGGAGAATGGGAAAGCCCTCAACTTAATTTGTTCCTCGGTAACACCGTTCGGGCACATGCTTGTGCAAACGATGTGGAACTCCGAAAGATGTTTATTCGGATCCTCTCCTCTTAGCCCGTGGAAAGATGGAAGTAGATGTATGAGTCCGGATTTCAACTCAAATGTAGCACCCGCATCAAGAGTTGGGAAGGTGATACATAAGGGTTGTTGATTTAGATTGGGGGCTGTGAGCTCCCTTAGCGTTCTTGTTTCAAGAGCCATTGATATTGACTCCTCGGACTCGCTAGATTGAGAACTAGCACTTGAGGATTCCCCCGAGTCGGTATTTGAGAATTTATTCTTTAACCGCTCGAGTGTGTCAAAATAAATTCAATACTAAACACTTATACGTAGTATAATGTAGTAGAGTTCGTATCCACAGGGAAAGGTATAATTCTCTTTCTATGAAACTAGTAATAAAAAGGGGGGGGGGGGTTTGGTTTTGAGTGATTTAATTCAATTAAGAAACTAAGATGAACAACCTATATGTGTTTAATTCAAGAATAAAAGGGACTTGGCTTTGCTACTTTCCACTTGTTGATATATTTTAGTCGATCCTTGTTATATCTATAACTTATCCCCTCTCGAATACTCAATCGAGGAGTATCTCCAATTCATCGAGGGTAGTTATTAACAACGACCGTTCATTAATAACCCTTACTATTAATCAAATATAGAACAACGCCTTATACCGATATAATAGTAGCATTCAATCTTTTTAACTCCTTGATGAAATCAATTGAGATTGATAACCTTAACACAACGGTTTCGGTTTAACCAACAAAACTGATCCCTATTAAGTCTATTAACCACGACCGTGCATTAATAAACCGAAGTTACTTACTTGTGAAACCACCAACGATTAACCATCGGTTCGTTGATCGTTTCTAGTAGTAATTAATGTCGGAACGTTAACTAATCGTCACTTAGCAACCCTCCAACATTAATATAGAATGAGATTAAGGGAAGAATTAATAATCAAGAGAAGAAGTTAAGAAAATAACTCACAACTTTAATAATCAACAAGCTTCAAGAGCAAAACCAAGAATGGAAGTTTAGCTCCTCATTTGGAGACTAAACATAGCTAGAAAAATATAAAGAAATGCTATTCTAAACTGAGCTAAAGAGTATGGAAGAAGGGATGATGAAATGTGAAGGAAAATGGGGCTATTTATAGGTGTTTTCAACACCTAATGCCGGATACTCGGCCGGGTATTTTGACATACCCGACCGGGTATTTACCAAATCAAATATTTCCCCATGTTTTTGTGTCTTCTGCACGTTCTTTGGTCCGAAATCACAGAATACCCGACCGGGTATTTGCTAGTTTTGCAGCAGTTTCCTTTGTCACTTCATACCCGGCCGGGTAAAGTCCATACCCGACCGGGTTTTGCACAAAACTCAGGTTTCTTCATCCTTTTTGCTTCCAAACCTATCCTAAACTTATAGCCAAACTAACTACAACTTACAACAAACAATAAAAATGCTAGAAATACGATTACAATCAAATGCAAACTAACAACTATAAACTTGCACAAAACTAGTAAATAAACATTACAAACAATAATAAAAATGTATACTTAGGCACTAACAACTAGTGCCTATCAAACACCCCCACACTTGAACCTTTACTCGTCTCGAGTAAATTAAAACATGTCCATGACATTTTCAAAAACCACAAGAGTAGCAGAACAACCATCCAACATTTTCTTCTTCTTTTTTTTGATTATCTTCTTGCATAAATAGATATTTTTCTCTCATTCTCTCATTTTGCCTAGGAGCTTTTTCAGGTTTTCATCCTAGCCTCTCTTTTTATTTTTTTTCTCACAACTCACTCATTTTAGCCACTTTTGCTTAGATTGCCCATTTTTTTGGGGGGGTTTTCAACCTAACTAGCATTTTTTTTCTTTTATTGTTTTTTTTTTGTTTTTTTTTGAAGAAAAATAATGCAAGTTACAATGTTAAAAAAATGAGTACATACCAAATGAGTGTCTCCCCTACACTTTTTTCGAAACACTGTCCCTAGTGTTCGGCACCATGATCGTCGTCGTACCCTCTATAACCACCATCGCCACCAAGACTATGTTCACTGGAGCTAGAAACTCCAAATCGCCCTAATATGAGGGATAATACCACGTCGGGTGTTGTACCAGGTGGGTATGTTGGAAAGTACCCTTGGTGGTCGAAGATATGTGTTCTTTTTGGTACATTTTTTTCATTTTTTTTTAGTGAATTCCAAAGTTGAGCTTGGGGGGTTAAGGAATTCAGTTTGTAGGGTATTTGGGAAATTTGGTGGGTTTTGTGTGTGTGGGGTTAAGGAATTCGGTTTGTAGGGTATTTGGGAAATTTGGTGGGTTTTGTGTGTGTGGGTTTGGAAAGTAGGGCGAGGAGAAAAAGAAATGACATTTTGTTTTGGAGGTTTTGTGGTTGGAGAGGATGATGTGGATAAGAAGAATGTGGGGTTAATTTGGATGTTTTGGTTGAGATTGGAGTGGTTTGAAGTGTGGGTGATTGTCAATGGAGGTTGAGGGTTTGAGTTTGGGAGATTAGGGAAGAGAATGGGTGTTTTGTGGGCTGATTTGGGACCAAATCAGACTGAAATCCCGATTACCCGGCCGGGTTTTAGTAATACCCGAATGGGTATGCTGTTTTTCGCTTGGCAGTGGCTGTTTTGGCCAAAAACCCGGCCGGGTTTTTGTAATACCCGGTCGGGTATTAGGCTATTTTTTGATTTTTTCAGCTTTTTTTTTAAAGGTGCAAAGATAAAATAAAACAATTAAACGTACCTTGCTTGGGTTGCCTCCCAAGAAGCGCCTTATTTAACGTCGTGGCACGACGCCATCATTGTGTTCAGTCATTCAAACTTGGATCATGATAGTTTATCTTTTTCACACTTTCACTCCTAGGACGTTCATAGGAGTGCTCAACTTCTCGACTCTTCAATTTGGGAATCTTTCCAGGATCAAATATCCAAATTGTCATTGATTCATGCGGTGGGAGGAAAGGGAAGAAATTATCGTTTACTATGGTCAATGAAAAGTTTTTCGATCCTTCAATTTTGAAGAGGATTTCAGAAATGTCATTGTCCTTTCCAAGTTTATGAGTTTCCCTCAAAAATTTTAGAATTGATGGGGGTACCTCAAAAGATGACAAGGATAGATATTTAACCTTGAAGCTCAGATTATCCTCTTCGTTGACCAGTTGGAGCTCCGTGTCTTTTTCTTCCTCTACTTCTTCTGGATTCTGGATCTCCTTTTGCATTTCCTCTTCATTTGTCAATGTGATTGCAAAAGTTTGCTGTTTAGGATCACATTCTAGTTGAGAAGGAGGTTTTTCTGAATCCCTTGCTTCAAGCCTACTCACGACCCCGGCTATTTGACTCATTTGAGTTTCCAAGTTCAAAATGCTAGACTTGGTCTCATTTTGGAATTGCACCATGTTTTGTTGCATGGCGGTCACACTGTTAGTAAGAGCCCGAACCATGTCCTTCGTGGACATATTAGAGTTGGAGAATGGATCATACCTCATGTGAGGTACATCATCAATTTGTGCAAGGTATTCTTCTTGGAGCTTTGGGCAGAAGTCCGTAAGATGCCTGTGAGACATGCAAATGTTGCATGTCTTGGCATCTTGAGCTTTTGAGTTAAAGATAGATTCCTTTATTAGAGAAGTCAAGAAGGAAATTTGACTCTCTAAGGATGAAGTGTTGGTATCCATATACTCTAAACTCATGTAAGCTCAGAAATAGAAGAGCAAGAATTATATATATATATATATATATATATATATATATATATATATATATATATATATATTTTGTTTTTGATTTTTATGAGATAAAATAAAAAGAAAAGTAATTGCCTTTCCCCGGCAACGGCGCCAAATTTGACGGGCACTTTGTCATGGTGCGTCAAAATAATTTCAATACCAAACACTTATACGTAGTATAGCGTAGTAGAGTTCGTATCCACAGGGAAAGGAATATTTCTCTTTTTATGATACTTCGTAAATAAAAAGGGGGATTTGGATTGAGTGATTTAATTTAATTAAGAACTAAGATGAACAACCTATATGTGTTTAATTCAAAGATAAAAAGGACTTGGCATTGCTACTTTCCACTTGTTGATATATTTTAGTCGATCATTGTTATATCTATAACTTATTCCCTCTCGAATACTCAATCGGGGAGTATATCCACTTCATCGAGGGTAGTTATTAACAACGACCGTTCATTAATAACCCTTACTATTAATCAAATATAGAACAATGCCTTATACCGATTTAATAGTAGCATTTAATCTTTCTAACTCCTTGATGAAATCAATTGAGATTGATAACCTCAACACAAGCGGTTTCGGTTTAACCAACAAAATTAATCTCTCTTAAGTTTATTAACCACGACCGTGCATTAATAAACCGAAGTTACTTACTTGTGAAACCATCAACGATTAACCATCGGTTCGTTGATCGTTTCTAGTAATAATTAATATATGAAACAAAACTAGTTGATCCTTTAAGTAATGTTCAAAATATTAATATGAAATATGAGTAGGGATTAATTAATATTCAAGGAAGAATATTGTTAAAGATGATGAATCCTACTATAATTAATATCAATATGTTAACTAATTGTCATCTTAGCAACACTCCCCAATATTAATATAGAGGAAGAAAATATCATTCTAACTAATGTCGAGATGTTAACTAATTGTCATCTTAGCAACACTCCTCAACATCAATATAGAGATGGTATTAAGGAAAGAACTATTAATTAATATTCAAGGAAAGAAGTTAAGAAAATAACTCACAACTTTAATAATCAACAAGCTTCAAGAGCAACACCAAGAATGGAAGTTTAGCTCCTCATTTGGAGACTGAACATAGCTAGAAAAATATAAAGAAATGCTATTCTAAACTGAGCTAAAGAGTATGGAAGAAGGGATGATGAAATGTGAAGGAAAATGGGGCTATTTATAGGTGTTTTCAACACCTAATGCCGGATACCCGGCCGGGTATTTTGACATACCCGACCGGGTATTTACCAAATCAAATATTTTCCCATGTTTTTGTGTCTTTTGCACGTTCTTTGGTCCGAAATCACAGAATACCCGACCGGGTATATGGAATACCCGACCGGGTATTTGCTAGTTTTGCAGCAGTTTCCTTTGTCACTTCATACCCGGCCGAGTAAAGTCCATACCCGGCCGGGTAAAGTCCATACCCGACCGGGTTTTGCACAAAACTCAGGTTTCTTCATCCTTTTTGCTTCCAAACCTATCCTAAACTTATAGCCAAACTAACTACAACTTACAACAAACAATAAAATGCTAGAAATACGATTACAATCAAATGCAAACTAACAACTATAAACTTGCACAAAACTAGTAAATAAACATTACAAACAATAATAAAAATGTATACGTAGGCACTAACAACTAGTGCCTATCTTTAACACTCTTATGTTAAAGGCTTGATCACACATTCAAAGTATTTAGCTCTGACAAACTAAGTCATTTCACTAATCAGCATCAGTCTCTCAGGTTTATCAAGCATTGAACACTCCATATATAAAATATTTTAATGAGATGCAAAATTCACTCTGTGGACTATTTGTATCACATTGAGCCAGCCTACTTTGTGGAATTGTGCTATCGATGATGAATATTTATTGTGTTCTAATACATTCCTAAATTCAATTCTATCACTTGATTTAAATCAAGTCATTTATTAAGTGTCTATTGATCTTTGGATCTACCAAAATCAACAACAAACACTCATTGAAGCACAAATTTCCTATTAGTTTTTTTAAAGAATAAAAATTTATTTATTAATAATCAAAGTAACAAAAGGTAAAGCAATACAATAGCTCAAGACTACACTGAGATGAGACATAGAATCAGTTAGGCTACACTTGTTAATGGGAGGTAACAAAAGAAAAACTCTTTAAATAATAATAGTAACAAAATAATTCAAGCATCCGGGTTTTACCCGTCACCAGGATGGGAGAAGAGGTTTGTCCATCCACCTCCAATGGAAGCATCCTGATTTTATCAACCATTGGGAAGGGAGAAGAGCTTTGACCAGCCATCCCCTAAGGAATCATCTCGTTTTCGGGACCTGTCGGTATTTTAGGCGGTGCTGTTACGGGAGCACCGCCGCCATGCTGTTTTTTGATCCGTCACCATCAACCTCCTCGATTGACATCCTTTCATAAGCTTGATTTAAGCTCTCCATTAATGGCCACCAAAATGAAACCCTGATCCGAGATAGAGAAGAAGAAGCAGTGGAAGTCACGATCAAAAGCTCAAACACGTTCACAATTAGAATGAACCAAACTCTCGACCAGAGAAAATTCAACTAGGGAAGACAATTGTGACCGATCCGATAGATATCCGTACCGAACTGCCCCGGTCAAAACGGAAAAACCGCATTGACCGGGTAACGGGTACGAGGTGGTGAATACCTGTTTTTTTTTTGGGCGGGAAAACCAATACATTGTTTTTTGTAACCCTTGGCAACTAATTAGTGTGATATCGATGATATATTGATCCCATATGGTTTTATGTTCTTCTTAAAAATAATTTGCATCCATTATATTGCGCCCAAGAGAAAGATCAATGAGCTACCCATGTCCAAATTTGATTAATTCATTTAATCACAAACTTTATGGTATCCTCTCACTAAAAAATGTCATTTACCAACAATCATTTATACCAGGCCGCGTAGGTATAAAGTAGCTATACCATCACTTTTTCTTTCTTATGATTAGTGCATTAAAATCACTAGACCAGCGCCAGTCATGGCCAAACCAGCGCTGGTCCAGCGGTTTTTGGCAGTCAGTGCAAAACGTATTTTAAGCGCAGAAAACCCTTCTAACCCCAAAACTGACCTCTGTTCGTCCTTCTCACTTCAAATCAATCCCAAACCCTTCCCAAGGTGGTTCAAGATCAAATTAAACATATTCCTTCATCAAAGATCATCAATTGGTAAGATTTTACATTTTACATGAAGTATTTCCTCTATATTTTGAGTTATAGTTCTTGTTTTTGGATTATACTAGGGTTGAGTGATTTTGGGTTGATTCCTTAAAAGTTAATGGATTTTCTTGATAGTAAGGTTGTCGTGGAGTTGTTGTTAATCCTTGAGTGAACAACTTCAATTACTTCTAATGGGCTGCGGGCTAGCTACCCGAGGTCATCGGTGAGGGGCTAGGACACGAGCTACGGGCCCATAAACTGAAAAGACAAGATGAGAAGAAAGAATGATGAATAAGGAAACCTCTTAGGTTTCGATACGTGAAGCTTTTGCTTGTCATGATATGTGTTTTGTATGTAGTTATGTTTTGTATGTTGAGTATTCTAGCTTGTGTATCTATTTGTAACGACTGTCCCCAAATGGTTATTATGATACTCAAACATAAACAAGACTCGATATAAAACGAAAATAAAGACACAAAGTCTCATCATGAAACTTTATTTCTTATACACATAACCAAAACTTGTAACAAAACGTCAGCAACCGAAAGAAAACCATCCTTAAGAAAAACATTTACACCTTATCAGGATTTTAGAACAAACATTTAAAAAGCTCGTAGATGTATCAAAGTATTAAAACAAAACATAAGAAATAGTCAGGTCTTCTCCGTTAACCCATCCACAACCTTGTCACCAACTCTGTACATTCTCTCAGGTTTTCATTCTTCATTTGTTACATATATATGAGAACACGAGAGAACATAATTCTCGTAAGCAAAATTTGCTTAGTAAGTCACCATTACATCCACTAGAACAATGAAGTCTTAGATAGCCATAAATAGACATACAAGATAGAATACTCAACACACCTGGCATAACCACATACAAAACACATAACATGATAAGCAAAAGCTACAAGTATCGAAACCTACAAGGTTTCCTTATTCATCATTCTTTCTCCTCATCTTGTCCTTTGAATTTATGGTCCCATAGCTCGTGTCCTGGCCTCTCACTGATGACCTCGGGTAGCTATCCCTCAGCCCATCAGAAGTAACCCCGGGACTCCCTGCGGAAGGATGTCCCGCTACGCTCAGCTCAGGTAGTTACTTGAGGGCACAGCTACCTTGGAACATTTCTTTTCATTCATTAGAAATCATTATCAACATAACTTCCTTTCATCGTTGGTTCTATATGAACCCAACTAAAATCAAATATAGCACTTGAATACCTTACTCTTAATCATTCCATAATTTTATATTTAACACCACTTGTCAATACATACATGTCACTTGGAATTCACATAACATCATGCCATACAATTTCAAGTATCCAAGAAAATATATCCCATTCATAATTAGCTAGACATCCATACTTTATTTGGAACTATCATGTATAGGTGGTGATGACTTACCTGATTCACACGGAGTATTAACCCGGTGTGTGCGTGTAGAGCGTCTACGAGCAACGGTTCTTTGATGAGCAACTATATATATGATTTACACTTGATTAACATAATTTCATGTTTTAGCAAAATCCTAGGACTTAGTAATAAGAGGAACTCAACAAAACCAGCCTCCAAACATGATAAAATTCTGAAATTCCTACATCCCAACTGGTCAAATCCTCGGGTAGCTAGACAACCAAAACCCGATTGCACTTCGTACTCAAGAATCAACAACAACTAACCAATAATCATACTATCAAGAGTTCTATGTATCTATTTAGAACCAGCCCATACATAGTAAGAAGTTTTCCCAAATTCTTTCATCAAATTGGCATATTTTCGGGATAGCTAGTTATTCAAGAACAAATTGAAGTTTGTTAAACCAAAGTGATAGAGTATATAGACTCGGACCCCCGGGTCTCACGACTATTGGGCCCGGACAGCGGCCCACACACATCTTACGGATATCATTTGTATTATTGTACTGCTTATATGTCATTTGTATACTAGATTAGTCTTTTATGTAGTTGGGCTACCGGGCCCATATTAGCGGCCCGGCCCGTTATTCCTCTATTTATACTCCTTTTGGAGCTTGTAAACCCTAGAACTCATAATTCATACACAATATCATTTCTACTATTCATCCATCTTCTCCAATTATCTAGCTCAATCTCTCCATTTTAATATACTTGGATACCCTATAATCCATCAATGGTGCTCTCGTTGAGAGTTTGAACAAATCAAGTGAGAAATCCTTCCAAAAAACATCCAAAAATTCATCCCATTTACAAGAAACCAATCAAAATCTGTTCTGGAAATTCAGCAAAAAAATCTGGAACTACAACATCTCCGTGGAATAACGTCGGTCGCAGTTTAGTTCTGATATACTTCAACACCTCCGTGGAATCTACCTCCACCTGAAAGTCATGGAAGCCCTCAGTCATCGCCCATTTTGTAGCATGAATCAACGATCGAAGTTCTGCTTCCAGGGAGATGAGGCCTGAATCGGAAAAGATCCTGTTAAGACCATCTGACCTTCTTCGTTCCTCGGGATAGCCCCTCCCGATGCACCCTGAGGACGGTAGCCGCCAGCGGGTGGGCTGGAACTCGCCGCCGTCGTTCCAGACCTCGCTACTCCTGCTCTGTCCATGCTTGTGTTCTGTTCGAGACTGGCCGTAGCTGCTCCGGTCGCGCCCCTGTTACCCATATCTCTTTCGGTCGGTGGCGTTGCAGACCCCAACGTCACACCAAACGTCCACAAGCTCCTGGTTACTCCGTTACTTTCCAGCACCGTCACAACTCGAAGGTTGGGATGTAGACCAGCGGGACCATGGAGATCCATCGGGCATGACTGTCGAGATCCGTCGGGTCTTCCCTTCTCCTGTCGAAGCAAGGACGGCTGTGGCACTTCCCCTCTTTTTCTTTGGTTGACACCCGCAAGCAACAAGAGAGAGTAGTCATTTGCCCTATGAATGTGTGGGCTAAGACCATTTCAAGCCCAAGATTGATTCTCAAAAGCTAATGGGCCAAAATTTCAACAACAATCAATCAAAATCAGCCCACAAGTTATTTCGGCCCATCAAAAGCTAAGTACCCCAAATTTCCTCCTATTTATACACTTAAAATATTTATTAAGTGATAGTAGTATAACTATTACTATTATTAATTATATTTTTTCCACCACCGTTATGGCGGGTTAAAAACCCCCGAGGTGGTGAAGACCATTATGACGGGTTGAAATTTCCCGAGGTCGCTAATGAAAATTTATTATTAGCGTTATTATTTTTATCACCGGCATTAAACCGGGTCAAAAATCCCCAAAGTGGTGGACCCGAGCTCTAGCCTACTGAACATCTTTATTTGATGATTTGAATTATATTTGGGTCCCTCGACCTACCCTAGCCACCTTTATTTGGTGACTCGGGCATCTAAAAATGAGAGCCGCTACCGGCCGCACATGGAATTATGCCCAAGAGCAGTAAACGGTACACCTCGTTCTCCGAGACGCTAATAGCGTCGCCCAAAAGTCGTTGCCATGAACAACGCACCTATTGTATTCCGCTTATTTTTTGGAAATGTAATTAGAAGATACCACGTGTCGTATCAGCAGCTTTCGAGCGAAAGGCTCATGTCTGCTCCACTTTGTATTTTGTATCAGCAAAGGGCTCAGGCCTAGCTGAGAGAGCACATCGTCCTGGCCCCGTAAGCCTAGAGTGAAACGCTCAGGTATGGCCGACGATGTCCCCAGGACGAGGGGCCCACAAACGGCCCACGTCTTGAAACGGGAAGCTCACCGCGCCGTCCACACGCCAGATCGCAGGACGACAGGCCTGAAATCATGGCCGAGGTGACAAAATCCCAAAACTCAGGGATGGGCAACGGCAGCCGTTGGAAACCAACCAAAAGTCTAGCCCGCGTCATAAATAGGCGACGGGACCCCCCCTGAGATCACAGACGTTATAAACGAAGTCCGAACCGGCCGAAGGACGAGCACACCCTTCGGCCGAAGCCTGAAAGAAGGATACTCCCCGAAATAGGGAACGGAAACGGAAATAAATAAAAAAAAGAAAGAAAATGAAAAGAAAAAATAAAAGAGGGAAGCCGAGGACCGCGCGCACTCGCCGGCCTCGAGCAACAAAAAATGAAATCCCCACAACAATACTAAGTACATATCAGGCAAATCTTACATATTATGGACGAAGCAAGACCATACATGCGGATTAGACGAGCGCCCAGCGCCGTCCCTCATCTTAGACGAGCGCCCAGCGCCGTCCCTCATCATCTTAGACGAGCGCCCAGTGCCGTCCTCCATTTGTAGACAAGCGCCCAGCGCCGTCCTTCATTTTCAGACGAGCGCTCATCGCCGTCCACCATCTCAGACGAGCGCCCATCGCCGTCCATCATCTGAGACGAGCGCCCATCGCCGTCCATCATCTTAGACGAGCGCCCAGCGTCGTCCCTCATATTAGACGAGCGCCCTGCGCCGTCCTTCATTCTGAGACGAGCGCCCATCGCCGTCCACCATCTCAGACGAGCGCCCATCGCCGTCCATCATCTGAGACGAGCGCCCAGCGCCGTCCATCATCTTAGACGAGCGCCCAGCACCGTCCCTCATCTTAGACGAGCGCCCAGCGCCGTCCCTCATCTTAGACGAGCGCCCTGCGCCGTCCTTCATTCTTAGACGAGCGCCCAGCGCCGTCCCTCATTTTTCAGACGAGCGCCCAGCGCCGTCCCTCATTTTCAGACGAGCGCCCAGCGCCGTCCTTCATTCTTAGACGAGCGCCCAGCGCCGTCCTCCATTTGTAGACGAGCGCCCAGCGCCGTCCCTCATTCTTAGACGAGCGCCCAGCGCGTTCCTCCATTTGTAGACGAGCGCCCAGCGCCGTCCCTCATTTTCAGACGAGCGCCCAGCGCCGTCCTTCATATTCAGACGAGCGCCCAGCGCCGTCCACCATCTCAGACGAGCGCCCATCGCCGTCCATCATCTGAGACGAGCGCCCAGCGCCGTCCATCATCTTAGACGAGCGCCCAGCGCCGTCCCTCATCTTAGACGAGCGCCATGCACCGTCCTTCATTCTTAGACGAGCGCCCAACGTCGTCCACCATCTCAGACGAGTGCCCATCGCCGTCCATCATCTGAGACGAGCGCCCAGCGCCGTCCATCATCTTAGACGGGCGCCCAGCGCCGTCCCTCATCTTAGACGAGCGCCCAGCGTCGTCCCTCATCTTAGACGAGCGCCCAGCGTCGTCCCTCATCTTAGACGAGCGCCCTGCGCCGTCCTTCATTCTTAGACGAGCGCCCAGCGCCGTCCCTCATTTCTCAGACGAGTGCCCAGCGCCGTTCCTCATTTTCGGACGAGCGCCCAGCGCCGTCCCTCATCATAGACGAGCGCCCAGCGCCGTCCCTCATTATAGGACCGGCTCCTCATCGCCGTTGTCCTCACATCACGACCGGCCCCTCGGCCTCGGCGTGATCATCTATCTCAAGACCGGCTTCCTCAGCGCCGCGAGTCTTGAGCTAGCGATCGGGCTCGCCATCCCTTCCCGGATGGTGACCATCGCCTTTATATGACGATCGGCTTCATCAGCGCCTCGTCATCATATTATAGGACCGGCTCCTCATCGCCGTTGTCCTCATATCACGACCGACCCCCTCGGCCTCAGTGTGATTATCTATCTCAAGACCGGCTTCCTCAGCGCCGCGAGTCTTGAGCTGGCGATCGGGCTCGCCATCCCTTCCCGGATGGTGACCATCGCCTTTATATGACGATCGGCTTCATCAGCGCCTCGTCATCATATTATAGGACCGGCTCCTCATCGCCGTTGTCCTCATATCACGACCGACCCCCTCGGCCTTGGTGTGATTATCTATCTCAAGACCGGCTTCCTCAGCGCCGCGAGTCTTGAGCTAGCGATCGGGCTCGCCATCGCTTCCCGGATGGTGACCATCACCTTTATATGACGATCGGCTTCATCAGCGCCTCGTCATCATATTATAGGATCGACTTCTCATCGTCTTCATCCTCATATCACGACCGACCCCCTCGGCCTCGGTGTGATTATCTACCTCAAGACCGGCTTCCTCAGCGCCGTGAGTCTTGAGCTAGCGATCGGGCTCGCCATCCCTTCCCGGATGGTGACCATCGCCTTTATATGACGATCGGCTTCATCAGCGCCTCGTCATCATATTATGGGATCGACTCCTCATCGTCGTCGTCCTCATATCACGACCGACCCCCTCGGCCTCGGCGTGATTATCTATCTCAAGACCGGCTTCCTCAGCGTTGAGAGTCTTGAGCTGGCGATCGGGCTCACCATCCCTTCCTGGATGGTGAACGTCGCCTTTATATGATGATTGGCTTATCATCGCCGCGTCATCATTTATTGGAACGGCTCATCATCGCCGCCATGCTCACATCGCGGCAGACCCCTCGGTCTCAACGCGATCTTGAGCTAGCGACTGGGCTCACCATCCCTTCCTGGATGGTGACCATCGCCTCTATATGACGGCCGGCTCATCATTGCCCCGTCATCATATTTCGGATTGGCTCTTTTCATTGCCATCCGCGTATCACAACCGGCCCCTCGGCCTCGGCGTGACTATCTATCTCAAGACCGGCTTCCTCAGCGCCGAGAGTCTTGAGCTAGCGATCGGGCTCGCCATCCCTTCCTGGATGGTGACCATCGCCCTTATATGACGATTGGCTTCATTCTTGCCTCGTCATCATATTATCGGATCGGCTCATCATCTCCGTCCGCACATCACGATCGGCCCCTCGGCCTCGGCGTGATTATCTATCCCCAAGACCGGTCTCAGTCATTCCTTCATCGGATGGCGACCGCTGCTTGGACTTTTGGATCAGCCTCATAGTGCTGACGACCTCGCATCACGATCGGCCCCTCGGCCACGACGTCACACCCTATCCCAACACCGGCTTCATCAACGCCGAGTGTGTTGGGCTAGCGATCAGGCTCGCCATCCCCTCCTGGATGGTGACTATCGCCTCTATATGAAGATCGGCTCCATCTTCGCCTCGTCATCATATTTCGGACTGGCTCCTCATCATTGTCATCCGCACATCGCGATCAGCCTCTCGGCCGCGACGTGATTATTTATCTCAAGACCGGCTCCCAGCGCCGAAGTCTTGTTATAGCGATTGGGCTCGCCATCCCCTCCTGGATGGTGACTATTGCCCCTATATGACGCACGGCTCATCATCGCCTCATCCTCACATTTATACCGGCCCCAGCGTCGAAGTCCTTATCTAGCGACCAGGCTCGCCATTCCCTTCCTGGATGGTGACCGTCGCCTTCACATGACGCATGACTTATCATCGCCTCGTCCCCATATTCGGACCGGCTCACTAGCGCCATCGTCTCCATATTCGGACCGGTTCGTCAGCGCTGTCGTCCTCATATTCGGACAGACTCATTAGCGTCGTCGTCCTCATATTCAGACAGGCGTCCACCGCCTCGTCCCCCTATTCAGATATAGCGAACATCTTGCGGTCTCCGGCCGAAAGGCTAAAGGAGCCCAGAGTTCAGCCATATATCGCTCCGTCATCTTTATTTGATGACGCGAAGCTCATTTGCAGGCCCATCGGCCATATATCGCTCTGTCATCTTTATTTGATGATGAAGAGCTCATTTGTAGGCCCATCGGCCATATATCGCTCTGTCATCTTTATTTGATGATGAAGAACTCATTTGTATGCCCATCAGCCATATATCGCTCTGTCATCTTTATTTAATGACGAAGAGCTCGTCTACAGGACCATCGGCCATACATCGTTCTGTCATCTTTATTTGATGACGAGGAACTCATTTGTAGGCCTCCGAGCCACATCTTGCTCCGTCATCTTTATTTGATGACGCGAAGCTCAGTTGCAGGCCCATCGGGCATATATCGCCTCGTCATCTTTATTTGATGACGCGAAGCTCATTTACAGGCCCATCGGCCATATCTCGCTCCGTCATCTTTATTTGATGACATGGCGCTCGCATATAGGCCTCTGAGCCATACATCACCCCGTCATCTTTATTCGATGACGTGGAGCTCTCATATAGGCCTCTCTCGGCCATACATCGCCCCGTCGTCTTTATTTGACGACGTGGAGCTCTTATGCAGGCCCCTCGGCCGCACCATCGCCCCGTCGTCTTTATTTGACGACGTGGAGCTCTTATGCAGGCCCCTCGGCCGCACCATCACCCCGTCGTCTTTATTTGACGACGTGGAGCTCTTATGCAGGCCCCTCGGCCGCACCATCACCCCGTCGTCTTTATTTGATGACGTGGAGCTCTTATGCAGGCCCCTCGGCCGCACCATCACCCCGTCGTCTTTATTTGACGACGTGGAGCTCTTATGCAGGCCCCTTGGCCGCACCATCGCCCCGTCGTCTTTATTTGACGACGTGGAGCTCTTATGCAGGCCCCTCGGCCACACCATCGCCTCGTCGTCTTTATTTGACGACGTGGAGCTCTATGCAGGTCCCTCGGCCATACATCGCCTCGTCGTCCTTATGCGACAACGTGGAGCTCTCGTACAGGCCTCTCGGCCCATCGGCCTTACGTTTTGGTCATCTTTATTTGATGAACCAGACATCATATTGTGGACAGTCGCTCGACCCATCCCTTAATCATCTTTATTTGATGACTAGAACTACTGATCATGATGAGCTACCCACATCTAGAGATCGGCCTCGACCATCCAGCAGACGGGCACCGCTGCAGCTCCATCTCCAGGCCGAAGGGCTCGCACCTTTTGTTTCATTTTGGGGGCATCCGGTGTACTCTTTTTCCCTCATTAGGATTTTTTCCCACAGGGTTTTTCCTAATGAGGTTTTTAACGAGGCATCTCCCCATCGTGGATCAAAAGGTGTCAACCCCCGGCCCCCTGTTGAAGACATCATCCGACACGCATTACTCTACTCCTCTTCACCTCATTACACTCGCCTCAAGGAGTGGGGGACTGGGAGAGCGGGGGACTTAGCGCCTCCGTTAACCAAAGAAGCAGAATTTCAAATTTTTGTTCATGAAGTTTACTCACCAGACGACGACAGATCAGCACACAGTTCTACTCTCTTTCGCCTCGAATACTCTCGACTCAGAGAGTGGGGGACTCCTGATAGAGTATATAGACTCGGACCCCCGGGTCTCACGACTATTGGGCCCGGACAGCGGCCCACACACATCTTACGGATATCATTTGTATTATTGTACTGCTTATATGTCATTTGTATACTAGATTAGTCTTTTATGTAGTTGGGCTACCGGGCCCATATTAGCGGCCCGGCCCGTTATTCCTCTATTTATACTCCTTTTGGAGCTTGTAAACCCTAGAACTCATAATTCATACACAATATCATTTCTACTATTCATCCATCTTCTCCAATTATCTAGCTCAATCTCTCCATTTTAATATACTTGGATACCCTATAATCCATCACAAAGATAAACAACAACTCCACAACAATCTTACTATCAAGAAAATCCATTAATTTTCCCTAAAATCAACCCTAGCAAAATCCCCAACCAAGAACTGTAGATACAAATATAGAAGAGATACTTCATGTAAAGTGTAAAATCTTACCTATTGATGATCTTTGATGAAGAATTATGTTTAATTTGAGCTTCAATCACTTTGGGAAAGGTTTGGGATTGATTTGTAGAGAGAAGGATCGGATGAGCAGGGATCGAATTTGAGGCTGAAAGGGGGTTTCTTCGCTTAAAAATGATTTTTGACGGAACTGCCAAAACCGCCCGGACTGGCGCCGGTTGTGCTGCTACACTGCCGACCATCTTTCTGTTTTGGACCGACGCCGGTCCGGGGTTCCCCGGGAAAATGCCCCTTTTCGCCCCTAAACTGATCCCGATTGTTGTTGATCAAACCCTTGACATCCAATGACATTTAAACTACATTTTAAACACCCGAATTCTATCCAATATGACAACTGACTTAATATACCATTGCATTCGAAATACAATTGATTATTATGGTGTAGTTTCGTTGCGCATTGGGTATTGTTGCCTATCATGATAAAACATATTTCAAGTATATACGTTCAAATACAATTATCACAAAGTTCATAGTCACATGATATCCCTATACTTCACATATATAGCTTTCAAATCATATGTTAAAACATGATCATATATAAAATTAATTAGCACATAAGGAGTAGATAAAAAGTACGGGCGTTATACTATTTTCGGCTAGCTAAGACTCCGTTATTTTAGTGGATATAATGGTGACTTACTAAGCATTATTGCTTATGAGAATTCTATTCTCTCGTGTTTTCATGTATAGGTAATGAATAAAGAACGGAAGCCTGAGGGAATGTATAGAGCTGGTGACAGGGTTTTGGATGGGTTAACGGAGAAGAACCGGCTGGCTGTTATGTTTTGCTTTATTACGTACCTTGATACTTATATGTATTGTTAAATGTTTTGTTTTTAAAAATCTTGATCAAGTGTAATAGTTATGTTTAAGGATGGTTTATTTTGGTTACTTGACGTTTTCGTTATGAAGTTTGGTTATGTGTATAAGAAATGAAGTTTCATGACGAGACTTTGTATATATCTTTATTTCCGCTTTATATATCGAGTCTTGTTTATGTTTGAGTATCGTAATGGTCGTTTGGGGACTGTCGTTACAATAGCATATCGCCCATAGGCCTAGAAGTGGACAGGACCGACCCTGCTCACGAGATATGTTACACCATATATATTAGATGTAGCGTCTCTATTTGATGTTTTCCCACTATTGGAGTGTAGGAAAATCACATCAAACACATAGTTAACACAAATCAAAATCCTATACCATGGTTACCAAATTGTTGTAATTATTTTATATGTGGTTTTTTAGTTTTGAATTTTTAGAAAATTATGAGCCAGTTTGGAAATCCTAGCCGGTGATCTCTAATTGTGATCTGATATCATAGCTTTCTCCTTTCAAACCGATGAGTGTTTTGGACGATGACGACGTTCTTTGAGCAATAATGATGTAACGAATTAAAGGTTTACCTATGCTTCAACTGTAACACTTGAGATTTAATTCAAACAGATTAATAGTACTACTCATACCAACAGATCGAGATGCATCTTCTTTTAAGGTAGCTCATCACCCAAGAACTCCAAAGTTAAGCGCGCTTGCACAGGAGTAGTATTGGGATGGGTGACCCCCTGGTTAGTTTCTAATGGCACGCATGAGTTAGGACAAAGTGCGCGGTAAAGGTTCGTGGTGGTTTGTGAGAACAGTACTAGAGGTATGGAGGGTGTGTAGGAGTAACTACCTCGAGGCCTACGGGGCCGGGGTGTGTAGGAGTAACTACCTCAGACGAGCACTTAGCGGGGGAGGATTCTAGGATTTGATTGAAATTGAGATTGGTTTATGGACGCAACGAGAACGTTGCATTCCTAAGTGGGGGTGATTCACTAGTACAAAAAGACCTCTTACATCACCTTGTCTACATGTGTCATCTTAAAACCCATGTGGAATTCTGACTTGGGGTCTTTTTTATAATTTTTATAAACTTTTTCACATGGGTTGTCGATATACCCAATGTTAAATAGTAAATGGGGTTGTTTTATAATTTTATTAAGGCCTTGTTTGGTAAATGGCTGTTAGCTGTTGCTGTTAGCTGGTTGTGTCAGCTGTTTCGTAACAGCTGGTTGTGTTAGCTGTTTTGACCGACTGGTTATGTTAGCTGATTATAAATAACTGTTTGGTAAAATTGACTATTTCGAAATGGCTGATAAAGTGTAAATTGAACCAGCCAAATGAAGAAGTTGCTCCCCTTAGCTTCTTCCACCATCCATTTTTTTAGCTTTTCAAACTCAACAAGCTAATTTTAAAAGCTATTTACCAAACATTATTATTAGCTTCTTTGACTAATCAAACAGCTGAAATGGGTCAAACAAGCTAAAAGCTGGCTCATAAGCCATTTGCCAAACATACCCTAAATATTTTACATCGGTTTTATGTAGAACCAAAGTAAAAAATAAAACGGGGTCATTTTTTGAATTAATGAAAGTTTAGTTTACATAGCTTAAACACGATTTAGAAGAGAGAAAAACTGAAAAAACGTGCCTCATTCTAGATCGGTTATAACTGATCCGATCTGAACCCGTTAAACCTATATGATACCTACGTCTCTGCTGGTTACGAAGACTTTGAAACCTAACCAAGATTCAGCCGGAGACAAAGCAGCGACCATACGGGCTAGCTACCAGAAGACGAGCCAATGACCAGCGACTGACCCAGCGACCGGAGACGGACCCGGCGATAAAGTCTGTGGCACTGTGCAATAAAAAAATAAGTCTTGAATGGTTTAAACGGTTGAAAGTAGATCAACTGACATGCTTTTAGCTTGGATTTCAGTCATTGGGTTGTTATTTGTTATCCTAATGAATTTGAATTTCAGCCACCTACGTTATAGTGGTACCCAGGTATCTAGTTATGTATTTTTTTTGTATATATTATGACCTAAAATGACATTGTACATGAGATGTTTGATAAAATGCTTCAACCTGGTTGAACTGTAAGTTTGTATATTTCAAGTTCAAGTCTAAGTTGTATGTTTCAATGTCGCATAAAATGAAAAAAAGTGTTACATATGACTTTATGCAACGAGACCTGAAGTAACACACCTAAAAGTGTTGCGATAGCCTTCGGTAACACTTTAACTAATTAATGTAACACTTTTGAGGTGTTACATAAAACTTTTTGTATGTTTAAAGTTCAACTAGGTTGTATATTAATGTTTGACACTTTAATACTTAAACTGAAAACTTCAA
Source organism: Cuscuta europaea (assembly GCA_945859875.1). Lineage (NCBI taxonomy): Eukaryota > Viridiplantae > Streptophyta > Magnoliopsida > Solanales > Convolvulaceae > Cuscuta > Cuscuta europaea. Next base: position 9,800,586 of record CAMAPE010000048.1, read on the forward strand.
GTTCAACGGTAAGTTTGATCCTGATTCTTTCAACTTTGGTTTGAAAGTTTAAGTGTACACTTTGAGGTAGTAAATTTACATTTTGGAAGCATATGAGGTTTTAATTTACACTTTCAGCTAGTTTACCCTCTGGAAACATTTTAAGTTTTAGTTTATCCTATCAACTAGTTAAAACTCCGAAAATTGAAGCTTAAACTTAAAGTTTCACTAGTTTTAAACTTTAAACATATAATTTTGGCTAAAGGGTCAAATAGGTCCTTGTACTCATATCAATAGCTCAATTGGGTACCCGAACTAAAAAAAGGTCCAATCTAATCCTCCAACTCTTCAAAATCGTTCAATTTTTTCGTTTAGCCGGTAAACTCCCGGTACTCAATTGAGCTATTGATATGAGTACAGGGACCTATTTGACCCTTTAGCCTTTGATATGAGGATTGGATTGGACCTTTTTTTTAGTTCGGGTACCCAATTGAGCTATTGATATGAGTACAGGGACCTATTTGACCCTTTAGCCTATAATTTTCAAGTTTAAGTTTTAACTTTCAGGAACTTTAAACTTTGGAAACTGGATTTTACTAGTCTAAACTTTGAACTAAGTTAAACTTTCAACTTTTTATTTTACTAGTTAAATCTTTGGTGACTGAAGTTTAAACTTTAAACTTAAACTTTAAGATTAAACCAGATAGCTTCTATTTTGAACTTTCAAGTTTGACTTTGCACGTTCAGCTAGTTTAAACTCAGAAACTGAAATTGGATTTTTCAGTATTTTTAAAACTCAAAGTTATACTTAAAACTTAAACTTAAAAGTTAAACTTAAACATTAAGCTTAAGTTTAAACCATATTTTCAAAGATTCTTTTACTCTCTGTAGACCTTATTACAATGCATAATTCACCAAACTACACAAATCAAGTAAATACTTGCATTTTCTGTACTTAAAAAAAACTTATGTACACATTTGACCTTTGCACTTGCCACCACGTGACACTTCAACCCAGAGGATTGTCCAGATTGATGGAACAAGTGATCAGATTTAATTAGCATGCTAAACAGCTTGTCAATGAAGTCATTAGTGAGGTATATGTTTGTACATAATCGTACAAATTTATTATTTTTATTTGCTTGAAATGTGGACCAAATATTGTGCCTACTTTGTGTGTTCAATTCCAGCTTCTAGCTTTTAATTGCATGCATCGTAACTACGTTGACACAAGTGTGTTATCTCACTGTAATACCTATTGTGTGACTCTAAGAAGCCTTCCTTAGTCACCTCATGGTCATTAAATGTCATGTTTAAGTCTACTCTTTGTCTAATTATTGATCTCCTTACTACGATGTAGTATTATCATCAATATAGTTTAGTAGAACACTTGTATTAATGTTTATGCCATTACTTGCATCTGACAATTATTATATGATTTTTCTGGCGACATGAAATTCATAGAATAATTAAATCTTCGAGTTATATGCATATATTGCTCCATTCATCTCTGAATGACAGTGGATGGAGGTAATATGACTCTGTATAGTACCCTTAGTTGCAAACTAGGAACTTGTTTAATGAAATAAGTGATGAATTATTTTAGAGCATGGAAATTGGTTAAGACTGCTATCACTAGTGGGTGTTCAACGTTGTGCCTAAACTAGAATTAGTTTTTGTGGGGAGTTGGTTATATCAACGTTGACACATTTTTTTTTATTTCTCCTCCAAGATCGTCCTTCCCCATTTTAGGAACTCTTACGGAAGAAGCATATTGTCATGAAAGATTTACATCTCATAATAGTGTACTAAATTTAAGTTGGTATAGAAAAATTATTAGTTGGCTTTCATACATATTAGAGTTTGAACTTATAGATATAAGTAATTCCTACCTGAGACTTGGTTCATTTTATTTACGATGCCTAAATGCAACAAATGATTTTGTTCTCATATAGGCAAGAGTTTTGGCCGGAGATGTAATTGATATTGTCCTTCTCAAAGGAACAAGTAAGGACATCCTTACGTTTTGTTATTTTACTTTTTTGAAAATATTGATTTTTGTTTTTATTATTATTTTAAGACTACTTTCTTGACAAGTAGCATAAATACTTTACTTTCATGCTATGTATATTGACAAGTAGTCTAAATACCACCATAATTTCTAATTATGCATTATTTCATTACAAAGTGTAGTTTGGACTGTCATTCTTGAACTGTAGGATGCGGTATATTGTTATTATAATTAAATTAAGTACGATTTGCTCCATGTTGACAACGTGATACTTTTTTTATTTGTAGTGATTCCACAGCTGATGCCATTCTCGTTGTAAGAGCTTGATCAAACACAAATTCGTTGGGCATCATTTTCCCTATAAATGGCACATTCCTTCAAGGCACGGAATGAACATTTTCAATCAAGTTTCAAGTTAAAAGGAATGACATATAATAACTTGTTGAATTTGAATAATAATGAACAGCTATTTTAATTGTTGAACTTGTAATGTATTTGAACTTGTATGCAAGTATTGTGAAACTGTGGAGTGTTGTGTTAGTATTCATTTAGTGTTTTTAAATAAAATGGTGCACAGCTCTGCTAAAGTTATTTGTATGGTTCTGTATGAGACGTGATAAGGGAAGTATCAGTTGCAGGATTTAAAAGAAAATCGAACTTTTCACATCAGTTATTTAAACACCCATATTGGATCCCCCCTTTTATTTCTACTAGCCCATCTACATCGGTTGTGAATTACCTGATGTTGTTCTTTTTACATCGGTTAAAACCGATGTCGTATGTGCTTTCTACTAGCCGTTTGACAACTTTTCTACATCGGTTTTAAAAACAATCGATGTAGAAAGAATTTCCACATCGGTTCATTGACCGATGTGAAAAGTCTCTACTTTTCACATAGGCTGGAACCACATCGGCTATTTGACTGATGTGAAAAGCTTTTTTTGACCGATGTGAAAAGCCTTTTTTTGTACTAGTGATTGTAACACTTGAGATTTAATTCAAACAGATTAATAGTACTACTCATACCAATAGAGGTGCATCTCCTTTTAAGGGAGCTCATCATTCAAGAACTTCAAAGCTAAGCGTGCTTGCATGTGAGTAGTCTTGAGATGAGGGACCCCTCTGGGAAGTTTCTCATCGATGTAATCAATCAAGTTGTAAATTTTCGTTGTTCATGTTTGGTAAAGGATGTTCAAAGGAGTGTTTTCTGAGGCCTTACTCGTCCTCTCCCTGAACCACTGCATCGCTTTGAGACAGCTCAACTAGATCTCTTTTTCGGTGGCTGGTCAAACTGATGATTTATGTAATTTCTGCTGAATAATGTTTCCTTTGTTGGTTGATGGTCAAGTCAATTATCCTTTCTGGTGGCGGATGAAGTTGACCTTTTTTATTTGTAGTTTTTTTTAATGTTCTTTGGAGTAGCAAGTTCAACAAGATTTTAGAGTGTAATACAATCATTGCGGTGTTACTAATGAAAGGATTCATGAGATTTTTTGTTTTGTTTTATGTCACATCCCATTATGTTCACTTGTTTCACTACTATCATTTATTGAATAAATAAATTATTTTTTTTCAAGAAATCAAGTCACATGCTCCATATTTAATACCCTCTCTATATTTTAAAGTTTATTACACTTTTTTATTTAGGACTTGTTTAAAAGTTTGTTACAGTTTTCCTTTTGTCTAAGTTTTCCTTTAAAAATACTCAATTATTCATACTTTTTTAATTTTTATCTTCTCTATTCTACATTTCCACCTTCTCTCCTACTTTTTCTACACTATTCATTACCCGTATTATTTTCTCCTTAAATAATGTGTCAAAGCCTAATGCAGTACTACCTCCGTCACGCTATGATTGTCCCATTTTACCTTACCGGTCCATCCAACTAAGATTGTCCCATACCAAATTTGGTAAAGTTTATGTCGCTCTAAATCATTCTTACTTTATTCTTACTTTATCAATTCAATATCAACCACATAAACCATTTTTTATTAATTTGCGTGTCACTCCCTCTTGTCCCATTGTTAGCGATATGAAGGAAGTAATATTTTAAATGCCGGAGGGAGTACAAAATTTGACCAATAAGGTTTGATAAGTTTTTTTTAATCACAAGGTTTGATAAGTTAAAAATAGGAATTACTTAGAGTTAACACCAGAAATAGTCCTATAGTATTGTGTCTGATGGAGTATATGGCCCGGGAATCCCCGGCCCACAGACTCCTACTACTCCAGCGAAGGCCCAACAGGCCCAACAGACCCAAATCACAGCGCCCAGAGTACCAAGCAGCCCGCACTACGCGCCAGGGGTGCCTTCGCCCCCCTGGCCGAAGGCTCTAAATTCTCACAGAACGGGTTTCTCAAGCAAATTAAGAAACTGGGAGAAAACGGCGGAAACAGTAGCCCTCGGCACTGTGAGCCCTCGGCACCAGGGTGCCATCGGTTGGAGGAGCCCTCGGCTACTGCTCTATGGCCGAAGGCATCTCAGTCGACAAGATATCCGCCTCACATGCGTACAAGATCACCGTACCCTGCACAGACGTCCCATCCAACAGCCGCATTAAATGCGGCCACATGCGGCTGCCAGCGCCAACCAGTTGAGGTGACCCCTCGGCCAATGAGCGCTTGACACGTGCCCCTGCCCGGCATTTATTGCTGCTATAAATAGCACCCCATTTCCCCATTTGTAACCACGCTGAAAACGGCATTCATACTGAATACACTCTCTCTCTACTTTTGCTTACTTGCTCTGACTTCTCTCTAAGTTATTCCACGTAATAACCCTTCGGATATATACCCCCGGGTAGACTATCCATCATTTGGTGCTCTCGTTGAGAGGTTGAACAATCGAGTAAGAAACCCTCCCCCTCGACCAAACACAAAACACTAGCCCTCTATCAAAATGGTGAGGACAACACGTGCCAACTCAAAGAACGTAGAAGACAAGAACCTGGCCCTCGGCGACGTCAACGCCCCCGAAGCCTCTCACAGGGCTCCCGAGGGCGGTGTCATCGCTGGGCTGGAACAGGCGGCTGTCGACCTACGCCTCCAGATCCAACAAAATGCCCCCGATGCCCGCCTCGGCATCGAGGCCAAGAAGAAAAACCGGAGCGATGACCAAGTCAGCCCTCCGGTTCTCACCATCGACGTGCAATCGGCGCTCTCCGCCTTCATCCAGACGCTCACCCAGAACCCGGGTGCCTTCGGCACCCTGGCTCCAGCTCACCCTCAGATCGGGGAAAATATCATACTTCCCCCTCTGCCACACCCCTTCGGAAATCCCACCCCTCGGGTGAGAAACGACGAAAGGGTGGTGGCCCAAGATACGTCCTCCCAGGAAGTTCAGTCCCGGGACCGCCATAATGACAACAGGGAAAGGCCCCGTACTTCCGCCCTCAACCGGCTCGGAGGAGGGCCAGACCGCCGAGGGGTCCAAGACCGCCTCGGGGGGAAAGCACTCCAAAGGCCCCAGGAAAGCGGGGGATCCGTTTCGAGGGAAGACGAGGAGCGTCCCCCTCGGGACAAAGGCAAGGCACCCCTTCATGCCGATGATGCTCGGCACCAAATCAACCAGGCCCACTCGGCCCGGGTTCGTTCGCAGGGGGCGGAGACCCTCCCGAAGGACCCCCGGGACGAGATTATTGCGGCCCTCCAACGCCGGCTTGACGAGATGGAGTCCAACAAAGCTCACGCCACCACCTCCGCCCCTCATTCAGATCTCAAATACGAGGCCATGATGGCCAAGATGGAGGAGTTACAGAAGAAGGTGGCCGAGGGCTCCGGGGAACCCGTCATCCAGCTCCGGACTCAGACGCCATTTACTCCAAGGGTATTGGCGGCCCGGATCCCGGAAAAATACTGAGGGCAACATATACAGCCCTACAACGGAAAAACGGACCCCCAGGAACATTATAGCAAGTACCAGAACAGCATGATGATGGTGGGGGCGTCGGACGAATATTTGTGTCGTTGGTTCCTCTCCACCTTAGAGGGGCCGGCGTACGAATGGTTCAACAGGCTGCCCGAGGGCTGTATTGATTCATGGCAAGAACTCGCCCAGCGGTTCTTGACGCAATTTGCCGGGAGGCGTCGCACAAGGAAACACTTCTCCCACCTCCTAACAATACGCCAGAGGAAGGATGAGACTCTTCGGGATTTCCTGGAGCGCGGGAGGACGGAGGCCGACAAGGTCGACGGTGCTGATGACGGGACCCTCCTGGCCCTCCTACAAACCGTCCTCCGCACCGACAACTTTTCGAGGAGCCTCATCATTGAACCCCCCTGCAACTACATAAGGGCTTTGCAGCGGGGGGACCGATATGCTGAGGCCGAGAAGGTGGAGAAGTATCACCAGCATCCGGACCAGCAGCCCCCGAGGGCTGACAACAAGCATAACCGAATGCCGGGGGCTCCTCCAAATCGCCCCAAGGCTTCGGGACCCTCTGATGACCGCCCTCGGCAAGGCCAAGCCAAGCCCGGGGGAGGTTATAAGAGCAACCCTAAGACTTGGGCCCAGCCCATTCTCCTGGACCGCCCTCAGACACCATTGACGCACCCCGTCAGCATCATCCTCGATTTTGCCGAGGAGAGGGGCCTCGTTGAGCGCGACTCTCGCGCACCCCCGGAGGTACACGCTATCAACCCTCAGTTCCCCTACTGTCGCTTCCATCGGCACCAGGGGCACAGGACCGATGACTGCCATCAGCTGAAGACGGCCATCGAGAGATTAATACAGGCGGGGCACCTGTCCCAGTTTGTCCAGAGCCCTCGGCAGGAGGGACCTTCTCATCAGGGACCTCCCCGAGGGCACCATACGAAGGTAAATGCCTGGGTAAATCCGAACACCATCCCCCTCGGCAAGAAGAGGGAGATCGGAAACTTGGAAGAAGAGGAGGAGGAGTACCCCCACTACCAGGAGAAGAAACGCCACATCCTCATGATCACCGGTGGCAATACAGGGGGCGATTCCACCAGCCAACGAAAGAAGTGGGCTCAATCGCTTTACGTGGGGGAAGTCACTCATATGCCCCCGGTAAAGCGACTGAGGGAGGAACCCATCACCTTTACCAACGCAGATCTCCCTCCTACTTCTTCTCCTCACAGGGATGCCTTGGTGATTCGGACGGAGATAAACGACACCATCATTCACCGAACTTACGTTGACACGGGCAGCTCCGTCAATGTAATGTACCTCAGCACCTTCAGAGAGCTGCATCTGGAGAGGGGGTCCCTTCGGCCCATTAAGACCCCTCTTGCCGGCTTCACCGGCGACACTATTGATTCCGAGGGGGTAATAACCCTCCCGGTGATCTTCGGCGACGGGCTCCATAGAGCCCAGCTCGAGGTGGAGTTCGTCGTCGTCAACATTGACTGTGCCCACAACATCATCCTCGGCCGGCCAGCCCTCGAGGACCTCGAAGCCATCATCTCCATGAGGCATCTCTGCCTCAAGTTTCCCGCCGAGGGGGGAATTGGCTACTCCCGGGGGAACCAGAAAATTGCCTGCGCCTGCTATCTTCAGGTCACTAAGAAGGTAAGCAAGACGGAATTCCGTGTTGACACCATCACCGGAACCATCGACCAAGAGGAAAGAAGGCCGAGGGCTTAACCGGCCGAGGACGTAGAAGACTTTGCGCTCGATCCGGCCCAGCCGGAGAGAGTCGTAAAGATTGGAGCCCAGCTCCCTGAAGATTTGAAGACCGGTATCACCGACGCCCTCCGCGCCTACTCCACTGTCTTTGCATGGGGGCCGGAGGACATGCCGGGAATCAGCCAAAGGGTCATCACCCACCGCCTCTCGGTGGACCCTTCAGCAAAGGCAGTGCAGCAACGAAGAAGACCCCTCTCCGCCGAAAGGAGGGAATTTGTGAAGAAGGAGGTCGCCATGCTCCTCTCTATTAAGCACATCAAGGAGGTGAAATACCCCTCATGGCTAGCGAATGTGGTCCTGGCACAGAAGCCCCCTACCTTCCGCATGTGCGTGGACTACACCGATCTCAACAAGGCGTGCCCTATGGACCCGTTCCCTCTACCAAATATTGATCAACTAGTGGATGAGACCGCAGGGTGTGAGATCATGTCCTTCCTCGATGCCTTCCGAGGGTATCACCAAATTTTTATGCACGAGGAAGACGCCGAAAAAACTGCCTTCATGACTCCCGAGGGCATCTTCTGCTACCTAGTCATGGCCTTCGGCCTAAAGAACTCAGGGGCCACCTACACCCGGATGGTGGCCTGGGTCTTTCAAGCCGTCCTAGGGCGCACCATGGAGGCCTATGTTGACGACATGATCGTCAAAAGCAAACAATCTTCCAGCCATGCTGACGACCTCCGGGAAATCTTCGCCATCATGCAAAAATTCAACCTTCGGCTAAACCCGAAGAAGTGCACCTTTGGCGTTCAAGGGGGCAAATTCTTGGGCTACATGGTGAGCCGAAGGGGTATTGAGGCCAATCCCGAGAAGATCCAGGCCATCATCAACATGGAGCCCCCACGCAACGTGAAGGAAGTTCAACGGTTGACGGGCCGCTTGGCAGCCCTCAACCGCTTTCTATCTAAATCGGCGGAGAAGTCTCTACCCTTCTTCCAGATCATGAGGAAGACGGCTGGCTTTCTATGGACTCCAGAATGCCAGGGGGCTTTTCGACGAGCTCAAACGATATCTATCTTCACCTCCTGTGCTCTCCAAACCCAAGGTAGGGGAGACCCTCTACCTCTACCTTGGGGTTAGCCCGGCGGCCATCAGCTCTGTGCTCATCCAGGAGGAAGACGGCATCCAACATGCCATCTTCTACGTTAGCAAGACCCTAAGGGAGGCCGAGCTCAGGTACTCCCCTGTGGAAAAAACGGTGTTAGCCATCGTTTGGACTGTCAAGAAGTTGGGCCACTACTTTCAGGCTCACCCGGTTCAGGTCCTCACCCATCAACCCCTCGGCGCCCTCATGAGGAGCCTCACCAGCTCCTCCCGCATGGTGAAATGGGCTATCTTCTTGAGCCAGTACAACATTGACATCCGTCCAAGGCCTGCCATCAAGGGCCAAGCCCTGGCGGACTTTGTGACGGAATGTACCGCAAGGGCAGCCACGGACGGGGAGCCCTCGGCTACCTCGGACGACTGGTGGACCCTCTACACTGATGGCTCCTCCGCGACCAAAGCATGCGGGGGAGGGGTAGTCCTCATTACTCCCGAGGGCTTCAGGGCCTACAATGCAATCCGCTTCTCCTTCAAGGTCTCCAACAATGAGGCCGAATATGAGGCCCTCCTATGTGGCCTTCGGCTGGCTGCCAACATGAGAGCTCGGCAGATCCACATCAAATGCGACTCCAAGTTGGTCGTTGGCCAAATCTCCGAAGAATATGAGGCCAAGGAGGGGAGAATGAAACAGTACAAGGAAGCGGCCAAGGAGTTGCTTAAGGTATTTGAGGCACACTCTCTCACTCAAATACCGAGGGCTCAGAACTCCGAGGCCGACATATTATCTAAGCTCTCGGCCGACTCCCTCGAGCACATCTCCAAAATTGCCAAAATCGAGGAACTCAGCCTCTCAAGCATCCATGCAAGCCCCGTTATGAACATACAACAACGTCAGGAGGATTGGATCTCAGATATCACCGCCTTCATCTCCACAGGGCAGCTACCCGAGAATGAGGCCCGCGCTAAACTGGCAAAGCTGAGGGCTCCCAGCTACACCATCGAAGATGGAAGGCTCTACAAACGATCTTACAATGGCACGCTACTTCGGTGCCTTCATCCAGATGAAGCCGAGGTCGCAATGGAGGAAGTGCACAGTGGCACTTGCTCAGCTCACCAAGGACCCTTCTCCATGTCCCGAAGGCTCATTCTCCAGGGCTACTTCTTGAAACGCTTTCCGCGTCACTACCCCCAGGGTATGACAGGCATGAGAAATGCCCAGGATTCGACTTTCAAAAACGGAACGCTATCCGCGTCATCACCCCAAGGGTGTGACAGGCATGAGAAATGCCCAGGATTCGACTTCCAAACCGAAACGCTCCCCGCGCCACCACCCCAAGGGTGTGGCAGGCCACGGACTATGTCTAGCGCCGAGGGGACGACTTTCAAAAATGAGGCGCTTTCCGCGCCATCCCCCAAGGGGAGGCAGGTTACGGACCACCATATCTTGTGCCCAGGAAACGTCCCTCGATCCCCTCGGAACTCGGAAGGTTAACCCGAGGGAGGAGAGCCATTGGTGTATTCTGAGGATCTCCTAATAGGCCCAGCCTTACCAAGAAACCAAGTTTCTTGATGCCTTCCCTTCACCACCAACCACAAAAAAAAAGAGGGGGTGAAGGGGAGTAGACTCAGCGAGAAATCAAAGAGTACACTCCAACAGATCACAACAAGCCGAGGGCTACCCACGGGAACACCTCCGGTAACTGAAGGCTCCTATTTCCCGAAGGATACTACTCGAACAAATAGCAGCAAGGAACGGCTAAGTCCACTGCCTGGTCACCTCCGGTCACACAAACACCGAAGGCTTCAACAATACAAAGGGACTGGACTATCCAAAGTACACTGAGATGGTACCTTCAAATATGTACCGAAGGCCCCTACCCCATTACAAGGGACACAACTGGCTGAGTCAAACTCTACAACTCTTCAGAGTGTATGCCGAGGGCACACACTCCTCATTGGCTTTCTTCACAACAACAGGATTCAACATCAATTTACGCAAAGTAATGTAGAGTCAGAGGGCACCTATCACCCGAAGGCTACACAAGGAAGCAGCACTTGAAAAAATTCTAAGTCCTAAAGATTGGGCCCCCGGCCCAATCAGCATTACAGCCAAGGGAATATGGTAGCCGAAGGTCATGCAATACAACAACACTTGAAAAAATATATTCTGTCCTAAATGAGCAGCCCCCGGGCATCTGGCAAAGTGATGTGGAGTCAGAGGGCACCTATCACCCGAAGGCTCCCAAGGGAAAATCTACACTTAGAATATTTTCTAAGTCCTACATGTTTTTCCCCGGTCAACTACTCATACATCAAGGAGGGATGCCATCTCCCGAAGGCTCCCAAGGGAAAATCTACACTTAGAATATTTTCTAAGTCCTACATGTTTTTCCCCGGTCAACTACTCATACATCAAGGAGGGATGCCATCTCCCGAAGGCTCCCAAGGGAAAATCTACACTTAGAATATTTTCTAAGTCCTGCATATTTTCCCCCCCGGTCAGCTACTCATACATCATGGAGGGATGCCATCTCCCGAAGGCTCCCAAGGGAAACTCTACACTTAGAAAATCTTCCTAAGTCCTACATATTTCACCCTCGACTTATAAAGGGACCCAATAGCCGAAGGCTACCTATCAATCGAGGGCTACAGTGCACAAGGAATCGACACTCAAGAAAATTTTCTAAGTCCTAAAGAATTGGCCCCCGGCCTATTCAATATTTCAGTTGGGGCTCCCCAGTAGCCGAAGGCTACGTGACATAATACACTTGCAAGAAATTTCTGAGTCCTGTACAGTGGGCCCTCGGTCCAACATTCACACATCAGGAAGGGATGCCATATCTCGAAGGCTCAAGGGGAAATCTACACTTAGAAATTTTTTCTAAGTCCTAGGATTTGGGTTACTACAAACGCCCGAAGGCCTCATGCTGTGCTACACTTAGAAAAAATTTCTAAGTCCCAATTCCTGCTGAACCCTCGCTCGTATGTCCAGCAGAGGATGCCCAACTACCGAAGGCTCCCAAGGGCTAGCTACAATCAGATAATATTCTAAGTCCTAAAACATACATTCAAAGGAGCAAAGACATACATCCAAAACAAAAACGAAGGCATGCATTCAAGAAGAAAGGAATTGGAGAAAACAAATCATATAAACACAGCCCGAAGGCAATCATTCAATCATCGACAAACAGAGGGCAAATGTAATACGAATAAATGTTACAAGCAGGCCGAAGCCGAAGGATGAATAATGTCACCATTACAAATACATGTTTACATAATACAAAATACATATCAAATCATGTCATTCCCGGGGGCCGCCTCCCCCGATGGCTTCGAGGTGACTTCTGCGTCGGCCTCAGGTTCGTCGCCCTCGGCTTCCTTCATGAGCTCAGAGTCCTCCAAGTCTGGCCTCTCGACATCGGGGGGAAGAGGAACGCGGATGTCTGGCTGCAGGGGGGAGCCCGTATGCTGCCGGGTCAAAGTCCTTTGGCTCGATCTTTAAGTGGCGAGCCATCCTCCGGTAGATGAGGGCTTGAGTGAAAAACTCGCCCCCATCATAGTATTGTTTACCCTTTCGGGAAACCCACTCCACGCCAGGCCCATCACACCACTCGTCGACCGAGGACTCGACGACCGAGGACAGACATTGCTTGTGCTCCTCAGACCGCCACCCCCCTGCCAAGAACCCCGAGATTGCGTCCCCTCGGGCTCTCTCGACGGCTTCCACCTTCGCGGCCTCGGCTTCCTTGACAGCTCTCTCCAAGGCCTCAGCTGCGGACCTCTCGGCTTCTGCCCTACCCCGATCTGCGGCCTCCGCCCGCAGGGTCATCTGCCGAAGGCTCTCCTCCAGCATAGCCATCTGTCGAACAGCGTCTGCATTCTGGCGGATGAGCTCCCGCATCTTGGCCTCCTGCTCGGCCTTGCGAAGGCGCCACTCATCTAGCCACCGGGCTTGCTCCCCGAGGGCAATGCAGGTCTACAAAAACAAAGGGGTTAGCGAGGCCAAACATGGTTTCTTAGCTCGAAGTAGAAAAGAAAGAAATAAACATAAAAGACTTACTGTGAGGGAAGACCGGAGGATCCTGTCCTCGAGGGCTTCGTCTTCATCAGCCCCGAGGACTACTCTGTCAATCTCGAGGGTGATGCCTCTCAGAAGCGCCCTCGGGTCGGCCGTACCGTTCATCACGGCCGTACCAGCCGGGAGGGATACCATGAGGACCTCGGAAGATGGCCCCTGAACTCCCGGCGGCACTTTCGCCACCTGCATGTCCTCATTCGCCCCGGAGGCAGGGCCTTCATCAACAATGATCATCGAGGGGACTTTCTTCCCGGCATCCCCGGTCCTGGGCTTCTTGCCCTCGGGATCTCTGCCCGAGCCCTTCCTTTTGGCGGCAGCGGCAGCATCAGCACTTGGGCCCACCGACGGCCCCTCCGGTTTTTTGAAGAAGTCACCGGCGGGTTTTGGGACACCGGCGTCCGTCCCCCTCGGGCCCTTGGAGGGTTTTTTCTTCTTCAGGTCTGCAAGGCCTCTGACGTTCATCATTTTCACTGGGACACCTGCAAAAAAGGGTATGGGGTCAAAATCGAGAGGTTACTGACCGAAGGCACAAAGAATAAAAAAAAAACACGAACAAAATAAGCTATGTGCTAAGATATGAAAACCGAGGGACCTCGTAGACTACCCCCTGTTCCCCCGAAGGCCTCAGCAAAAATGGGGTACTTCTCGTCCGCTTCCCCTAATAAATCGGTATCTCCGAAAGCCGAGGGCGTAGAATCCCTTGTCGGCAGTATAGTCTTTGATGGAGACCTGCTTTGTGCGACCCTCCGGGATTTTGGCTATCACCAGGCCATCTTTTTCGAGGGCGGCGCTTCCAACCTTCGGATGCCGACGGAAGCGATCCCGAAGTTCCGCCGGAAATGGGTTCTCAGCAACCCTGACATAGCACCAGCGCTCCTTCCAGCCCTTATTGGACGAAGGCGCCTCCGTAAACAGCTTCCACCTGGCCACCTGCTGCAGGTTGGCGAAGCCCTCGGCATTCGCGTGACCCCCTCGACAGAGGTTGAAGCTCTGGAAGAACAAGTCCAGGCTGGGGGTCACCCCTCGGTCCCTACAGAGGTTTAAAAAACCCGCCACGTAGGAGTGGCTATTAGGTGCCAGCTGGCAGGGTACCAAGCCAACAAACCTCAGGTACTCCCGGAGGAAGGGGTGCAGAGGGAACCGAAGGCCCATGGAGACCGACAGTACGTGTACTGCAATGCACCCCTCAGGCGCCCGAGAGAGCACGTCGTCAACTCCCGGCTCGACCACCACGACCGAGGGCCCTACATGTAGCTGCGTCACGTAGAGGTCCGCCCTGTCCGCCTTCGACTTTATCTCTAAGGCAGCCGTGTTGAGCCAGGAATACCCCTCCGGCATATCTACGGGTTTCCCCTGATCAGCAGCAATGACCTTCTTCTTGGGGGCAGCTGCCTTGGCCTTCTTCTTCCCGGGGGCCACCCGGATGGGAACTGCATTCAGCGGCTGGGAAGTACTGGCCTCACCAGCACCCTGAGGGGGAAGGACTGCCACAGTGACCTTCGCCCTCTCCTTTTCCTCCTCCTCTTCAGCAACTTGGACGGCGAGGGCCAACTCTTCATCCTCGGCAGTTCGCTCGAATTCCTCCGCCTCGGCCTCGGCCATCAGATCCTTCTGCATCTCAGTGGCGAGGGCTGCATCACCACCATCCGAGGGCTGACCACTGCTGGACTCCACGTCGGAGATGCCTTCGTCCTCCATCGAGGGCGTCCTCGAGATGTCCTGGGAATCGCTCTCGGACGACATTTTTATCACGAAGTGTGTCTAAGGTTTTGAAGGCTTTCTACAGGACTAACCCTAATCTAAGGCCAGAGGGCGGGGCTTACTAAAAGTTTGGAGAGGAAAACGGGCACTGACCTTGAAAGCAGAGTTTTGATCGAAGGCTGGAGTTTCTCTCTCTAGAATTTTCGGCAGAGCTTCGCTAAAACAAATGATCGCACAAGAGGGAATGGCCCTGGCCCTGGGGTATTTATATGCGCTGGAATCCGGGCTTGGGCCCGGAAACCGGGCCTCCGGACGGACCGTCATCATTACACACCGTCGTTTCACCCAATCGGTGACGCCGCCCACGAACAGCCAGCCATCACACGCCACGTGTGCCACCCCCCCAACGGCTATATCCTGTCGTTACATATTCCAACGGCTATATTTCCAACGGCTATATTCCGGAAGCCCCCGGGTTTTCTACTTCACTCCACTTCATCAAGGGTAGCCCCCGGGTACACTCACTCAGAAGTGTCCCCAGGTTGTGCCCCAAACAGCACATAACAGACGCCTTCGGGGTCACTCCTTCAGAAACCCAGGGCTTCATATCAGGGCACCCCTCGGGGATTCCCCCTCAGCACTACAAAACCGGGTAGCCCCCGGGGAGTTGCCTCATTGACGGATGACCCATGGCACACAGGTAATGGGAGCCCTCGGGTATATTCATCACCAACTAATCAACAAACAGTGGACCCCCCCGGTAACAACTTCACTGCTGCCCTCATCTGGCAGGCCCTCGATCCCTGGATTGAGGGGCTCCCCTTCGGCGCCACCAGGACATCAACAGCAAGCCTTCGGCTAATCAACACAGGAGCCCTCAGAAGAGAGAGCCTTCGGCATTCCCGTCATTCTCCATTTTTTACCAAGGTTTGACATTTTCGATTCATCATTAGGGGAATTCGGTGCACTCTTTTTCCCTCATTAGGATTTTTTCCCAAAGGGTTTCTCCTAATGAGGTTTTTAACGAGGCATCCCCCCAAAATGAAACGAAAAGCGTCAGCCTTCGGCCCACAACAGCAACGTAACTACTTTACTCCTTTTCACCACTTTACAAGTGCCTCAAGGAGTGGGGGACTGGAGGACTCCCTTGGGAAAATCATTAAATTACAAAATCTGTGAAATTCCAACAAACAACAAAGCAAGCCCTCAAGTCCCGACATGTGGGTAACTGAGGGACTGCCTTCGGCAGGGACATAAAAGCAACAACTCCTCACCAACTTCAGAGATCACGACGGGACAACATCAAAGGGCAAGCACAAATTACTCCTTTTCCCTCAAGTACCTTTCGGCAAAAGGAGTGAGGGACTCCTGATGGAGTATATGGCCCGGGAACCCCCGGCCCACAGACTCCTACTACTCCAGCGAAGGCCCAACAGGCCCAACAGGCCCAAATCACAGTGCCCAGAGTACCAAGCAGCCCGCACTACGCGCCAGGGGTGCCTTCGGCCCCCTGGCCGAAGGCTCTAAATTCTCACAGAACGGGTTTCTCAAGCAAATTAAGAAACTGGGAGAAAACGGCGGAAACAGTAGCCCTCGGCACTGTGAGCCCTCGGCACCAGGGTGCCATCGGTTGGAGGAGCCCTCGGCTAATGCTCTATGGCCGAAGGCATCTCACTCGACAAGATATCCGCCTCACATGCGTACAAGATCACCGTACCCTGCACAGACGTCCCATCCAACAGCCGCATTAAATGCGGCCACATGCGGCTGCCAGCGCCAACCAGTTGAGGTGACCCCTCGGCCAATGAGCGCTTGACACGTGTCCCTGCCCGGCATTTATTGCTGCTATAAATAGCACCTCATTTCCCGATTTGTAACCACGCTGAAAACGGCATTCATACTGAATATACTCTCTCTCTACTTTTGCTTACTTGCTCTGACTTCTCTCTAAGTTATTCCCCGTAATAACCCTTCGAATATATACCCCCGGGTAGACTATCCATCAGTGTCAATACTCAATTTAGTCCTAGACTCCTAATTTGATTAGTTTTGATCCTCGACTTTCAATTCTTTACGAAGTTTAGTCTGCTATTGTTTTATTCCATGAAACATGGTAAAAATAGTACCTCTATTTCTTTAATTAGTAGGGAAAATTGTAATTTCAGTCCCTCAATTAGTGCCCATACCGAAATGTAATCTCGATATTTTTCAAAATTTGTAAAGTCACTCCTCAATTGTCCAAATTATGGTAAATGTGATCCTTTGAGGAGTAACATTTACAATATGTGTGATGATCAAATTTACAACAATTTAGACAATTGATGGACATTTATACACTTGAGAATACGGACAGGGATTACATATCAATATGAACACTATTTGAGGAACTGAAAGTGCGATTTTCCCAATAAAAAATAAGACTAGTTTTTATTTTTTCAAAATGTGATTAACTTTGTTTAATTAATGGCTTATTTAATACTAACCAACTACCCATCTTTGTCCCCTTCTTCCACTACTCTATAGCCTCATCTGTCGGCAATTGTGCTCGGAAGTCGGAACTGTCACCTCCAGATAATTTCATTTCTTTTTTTTTGAATTTTCGTTGAAAAAATTATGACCATTCACCTTGAGCCCTTGTATGGGTTAAGGTGTTAGATTATACTGGGATATTTATCTGAATTAAGTAATATTTTCATATGAGATTGTTTATTTGATTTTGGTGTAGATTGTTTATTTTGTTAGTACATAAAATAACAAAAAACTTTCAATTAAGATATGTTTTTTCAATTAATTATTTCCTAGAATAAAAGAATAGAGTGAATTTGGTAATAAATTGAAAGTCGATTATCAAAGATTCAAAGCTAACAAAAATAATACTACCTTCGTCCCGGTGGACTTTGCCAAGTGCAAAGTTGGTAAGAAATAAGAATAATAAAAATTGTGTGATTGAGATTTGTGTAGAGGAGAGAGAAATGTACAAAACCATAAATTAGTTGTTTCAATAGGAAAGTGACAAAATTTTATGGGACAAGCAAAAAAGGAAAGTCGTCAAAAATCCAATGGAACTTGGGAGTAGTGTAGAATTGTGACAATACTCTGCCACTATTTGTGGTATTAACTCAATTACTTAAGTGAATGTACAAGTATATTCTTACAGGTTCATATTTTTTTACTCGTATTTATTGGAGCTCTTGAGTCAGTCTTGAGGCGAAAATTTGGTCTATAATTTTCTTTTTATGTCTACTGGAATCCCCGGATAAAAACAACGCGATCGAACACACTTCAAGATTCTGTCGTTCTTGCAAGCCAGCGACGACGACGCTTAATTCTTCTTTCTCTGTAGACTTCCGTGAGCTGGATTTCATACTCGCGTCGAATATCTAAGTCGGCGAATCTGATCCCGGGTTTTCCTTGATTTCTTGACAAGTTTTGGTAAGCTCTAGTTTCCGTTGCCTCTGAAATGAACTTTTCTTTGATCTGTTTCTATCTAAATGTGTGAGTTGATTTGGTCAGGTCAATTAACCCTAGCTATCGATCTTTTTATGTGGCTTGAATGTATACATTTTTCTCTAGAATGTTATGATTACACAGAGTAATTTCCTGTGAATGTATGCCAGCATGTTGTTCCAGCTACGGTTACTGTTATTACTATGACCAGATTTTTCTTTCCAATTGAAATGGCATTTTTTCTTTTGTAAGCCATTTCTGTAAGCTTAGGTTTAGTAGGCTCCAGAAACAAACTAAAGTCATGGTGTTAAATCAATGTGTCTCTAGCACTTTTATAATTGACATGTCTACTCCCAGCTATGACAAATGAAATGAGAATGCTGATAATTTCTGGAAGCGAAAGTATGCACTATGCAACTAACTGTTTTGGTTGGATTTGGTGTAATATGACTAACTTTTAAGTTTTAACCCCGAATTCTTATGTCGATTCATGTTAGGTGACCCCAAACTCTTTTGGCACTAAGGCTTCGACGTTGTTGTTGTTGTTGTTCTTGTTCTTGTTGTTGTCGGTGTAATATACCTCAACAAAGAAATGATATAGCAATATACTTCGTACATGATTACAGGGCTGCTATTAATGCTGGATGAGTACAGAACTTGAATATATGAAGGGAGACAAAACCCCTATTTGTAGATGTGATTCGACCCTAGGGATCTTTTAAAAAAAACGAAATGCTTACAATATTTCATTGAAGGGGTAAAATTTTTGTGAAAATTGGTGCATAGCAGCATGGGTAAGGCAGAAACTCTTGTGTGAGTGCATATACTTGGTACTATGCAAACTCTATTATCAAACTTTGTGTCCAGTGAATAGGGGTGACATTTGATAATACTCGAAACTTGCAAGATCATTGGAAGATTGTTAATTCAATTAAAAACCCATATACAACAACAACATCCAAGCCTTATTCTCAAAAAATTCTGGGGTCGGCTAACATGATACGGTCCATGATATGAGAGCCAAAAAGTGTAGCGATATGCATATTTCGATTCATGTCATGCGATTTGAGTAGGTGATACTGTTGGGCATCACACGTCTACCACAACACCCTCCTTCTTTATGCTGGCTTGGGACATGCATGATACCAAAAAGGATCTCATGACGGAGTTCAATTAAAAACCCATATAATGCACAAAATTAGGCATACTCTGTATTATGTTTCATAAATATACACTTAAGCATGGTATCCAAATCTATCACCTTATAATGTTTTCCGCTTTTCTCCACACAGTTTGCAGAAATGTCCAAAGCTGAGCTGGGTTCGTAGTTTACTCTCCACTATATGATGGTATGAGCTCACATTTTCTCTACTGTTTTAATTTGGACTTTGCATTTCACATTAATTTTTGATTAAATACATGATTTAAAACCATAGATTAAACATTCAGACTCGTGTTTCTCATCAGCACATTCTTTTGGACTCAATTTTATATGTGACTATGCTATATAGACTCAATATAGTCTGAGCATTCCCTGCACCAAGTAAGAAGGGTATTTTTATATATTGTGGATTAAATTGGCTGATTTTGCTCCAAATTACAAAATCGATGACCAAACTGGGTCTAAATTTAATGAAGTTACGAAAATACCCTTACTTGTAATCACATATGTCGGAGGACTAAATGGGACTCAAAAGTAATAATTGAGGACCACATTGAGTCCAAAAAAGTAAAGGACTAAATTGAGTTACTATATAGTCAAGAGACTAGACTGGGTATTTACTCTTAAACTTTTACCTAGTTGAACCAGAAGTTGGCAAGTTAACTATCTTCATGAAGTTACTTTAGACTATCTATTTACATGGCCAGACTTATAAAAATACTTAAATACGTAGTACTACAGACCGTAGTCACGGTACTACACTACTCCTACCTCCATCCATATTTAAAGTTCCTGTTTTGACCATACTTACTATTATTTTATCAAGTTTACAATGAATCATTTTTTAGAAAATGAACTAAACATATTGCTAAAAAGGTATTTTAAGGTTTATACATAATATTAAATATTAATTAGGCATAATAAACGGGCAAACAGCCAATGCTAACAAATTTTGACTTCAAAAAGTCAAATTATGAAGTAGGGACAAGAGGGAGTATATTTTATGAAATGCTCTGTTGTGAATGAAATGCTTTCTGAACACCCTCACCCTCACACACAAAAAGCCAAAAAAACATAGATGAGTAATGTAATGGAATTTTTACTATGACCACAAGGATCATCAGAACAACTCGACTTTAAGGACATACATGGCCATTATGGCTGAGAGGGATGCCGCCATCCTAGAGCGCAACCTGGCCATAGACGAGAGGAAGAGAGCTTTAGCCGAGCGTGACATGGCAATGCTACAGAGAGATGCGGCAATCTCTGAGCGCAACTCCGCCATACAGGAACGCAACGAGGCCATATCTGCCTTTCAATTCCGGGAGATGATCCCTCCAACCGAAGTAGAAGATCAAAAAAACATTCTTCTTCATCATCAAATGGTCTCCACCTCTGCTGAACCCTTCAACATGATGACAACAAACCCTGCTCCTGAAACAGATAATCCCAGGAAGGTAAGGCTGCAACTAAACGAAAGCAAACCGGAAAAGCCATCAAAGTTGCAGAGGGTGGTGATTAAGGAAGAGAGTTTAGTGGATTGGCAGGCAGTTTCCACGTTCGGAGACTGGGAGGATGATGACGGGGACCACTTGGGCCCCGATGATGAAGAAGAGGAAAACGAACAAACAGATGACAAGCACCTCCTAGATACGTGGGACTCAGCGAATGTGTCTGGGATGCCGGTTCCGGTATGTTCATGTACTGGAACACCGCAGCCGTGTTACAAATGGGGAAATGGAGGGTGGCAGTCAGCTTGCTGCACGACCACCATATCAATGTACCCGTTACCTCAGGCTGCACATCAGCGCTACTCTAGAGTTGGGGGGAGGAAGATGAGTGGAAGTGCATTCAGTAAATTGGTTAGCCGCCTCACAGCTGAGGGGTGGGACTTGTCTGCACCACTTGACCTGAAGGACCATTGGGCTAAACATGGGACTAATCGGTACAGTTCAGTAAAATAGTAGCAGCATATTGAAAAAAGATAGTTTTCCTGCTTTGTCTTCTTCTTTAGATCTTGATGACTGATGATTATGATCTACATTCTTGTTGTGAAAGAAAGAAAAAAATGAACTTTTTGCTCAAAGATTGGGTTTTAACTTTGCTTTTACCGTCGCATGATCGTTTCAAGAGGTATCATGATTTAAAGTTTGCTTTTAACAATTGTTGTATATATTTTCCTAGCATTAAAATATCTGAGTTGTTAGAAAATGCCTTTTATTCGACCCCCAATTCACCCCGTTAAGGAGAACATTAGCACCATTATGCTGGGCCCGTAGCTGCTGTAGATACTTCATCCACACTACGATAAATGAGTGCTATTGGAATGGGATTCACGCAAGTCAAATATTTAATTAGTAAATAGTCTCTGATTTGGGAAAATAATTCACCGGAAAATTCATAAATAGGATCAATTTAGAACCAATTAACGTTGTTTTCATACTCCATATAATATATCTTAAAGAAGGATTATAGTGTTAACAAACTTTCCTTCTTTATATACACACATGCACATGACATACTTCCTTCTTATCTTAGTTTGACTCTCACGATTGCTAATACTCCGTATATTTTACTGACTATTAGTAAAAAATAAAAAGTGTCAATTTTATATTTCAAAGGTTACATCTAAACGATTAGAGCCATCAAAATGAGTCCAAAGGTTACATTGAAACGATTAGAGCCATCAAAATGAGTCGAAACCTACGGGCTGGTCCGTTTAAACCCATTTATTGGTCAGTTAGGGTTGTAAATTTCTGACCCATTTTCGCGAGTTTCGCGGATCAACCCACTCGGGTTGCGGGTTTAAGTGGGTTGGCCCGCGGGCCAATATACAAGCATATAATTTGATTTTTATTATCTTCAATATTGTTCTTTTACTACCAATTAAAACTACTATAATTATAATTAAAAATTTACAACCATTGCAAAATAATTATTATTTCTATAATAAATGTTCAAATATAATGCTTAAACATGTATTTTATGTGAAGTTCGATACAATATTTATCAATTAATAGTCATGATTTACAAATAATCAATCAAAAGTTTCAAATAGATCTTTACTTTTATACAATGAGCGTTTTTGTTACCTACCCTCTTATAGTTTTCAAATTCACGTATAACTAGTATTTAATATTTTTTTAATTAAACTTAACGAGTATTGAGTTCGTAGTATTTTGATTTCTTATATCTCCCTTATTACTACTTACTAATATAAATATATACTCCAGAGTAATTATTTTTAAAGAATCTTTTGTCATATACAGAGTATATATTTTTACATTGGCCTGCGGGCCAAGCCGTTTAACCCACGGGTTAGGTGGGTGGGTTAGGGTTGTAAAAATTCTGGCCCGTAACTAAACGGGTTGGCCCGACCCAACCCACATAAAACATAACCCATTACGGGTCGGATTGAGTTGGGTCGGGTTGACTCGTTTGATAGCTGTAGAAACGATAGTTTGACTCTCACGATTGCTAATGTATTTTACAGACTATTTGTAGAGAGTGTGAGGTGCTCGTAATATGCTTAGTAATATTATTTTTGGTACATTAAATAATAAAATATGGATGGTGCAAAATTAAAGGTTTGCAAATTATAGAGAACAAAAATGAAGAAGAAAGTCTTTGAACGCAAACAATTTGAAGTAATTGTACCGTTTAAATAATAAAAAAGTGAACCGTTCAAACTTTAGAAGCTCGAGTACAAAGCTTTTCACCACCATGTTGATTAGGCGTGTTAACTCTTGTTATTCACACACATCCGTGAACTTATAGAATCATCTTTAGAAAGAGTCTCTCAAATTCACTTGATTTGAATCCAAGGTCTCTTAAATGTAAGTGTGAGATGTGGTCTATTTAAATTTTAAACCCCTTAATTGTCACTTGTCACTTAAACTGAATTGGTAATTAGTTCAATCTCCATTTGGTCATTATATTGACTATATAGGCTAAAAGGTCAAATAGGTACATGAACTAACTTAAAGTGTTCAATTAGTCCCTTATATTGGAAGTTCTGCCCGACCGTCGCTAATTGGGGAAGTTCCAGGTGGATTTTTTTGATGTTTACTCATACCAAATTTTAGCTAAAAATTCAACCAGGAAGGCAGTCAAATGATTTTTTGAAGATAACTGCGCAGTTAAACAGCGCAGTACATTTCGGAAAATCATTTGACTGCCTTCCCGATTTAATTTTTAGCTGAAATTTGATATGGGTAAACTAGACTTACTGAAGAAGATGCTCAAAAAAATTCATAAAATTTTTTTACCGGGAACCACCCAAATTGGCGACGGTCGGGCAGAACCTCCTATATAAGGGCTAATTGAACATTTTAAGTTAGTTCATGTACCTATTTGATCCTTTAGCCACTATATATATCGCATGCTTTTGACAAACACACGTGCGTGAGAGAACAACTTGCAGGATACTCCATCCGTCTCTTATAACTTTGTCAACTTTTCTTTTTTGGATATCTCATTAACTTTGCCACTTTTCCTTTTAAGTAAAGAATTTGTGGTTTTAGTTAATTCTCTCACCTCTGCACAAATCTCAACCACACAATTTTTACTTTTTTAATTTTTATGTCGTCAAACTTGGCAAAGTTATTAGAGAGGGAGTATGCAAGTATGCAACCAGTGCCGCAAATTTTGCTTTGTTTTTGGTATAAGTTTTGCTGTTTTGGTTTGGTATAAGGTATAATTAAATATCGAAGTGACTATCCACCTATAGAAGCAAACTATCATGTGCATGTTGAAGCATAAAAAATGTGTGCCTTCTTATTTTATTTTAGAGGTTGGCTGTCATATCATCATGTGCATCTAACGACATGATAATAACATTCGTTTTTATTGCTAATTTCTATAAGTGATTTATTTAAAATTATATAGTACCACGTGGATCCGAGTTATTAGTTCAATTTCTTTGCTTCTCCAATTTTATGAAAATTGAGTGGGTTGTGAGATGTAACATACGGAGTATTACATGCACTGGATGCATAAGATAGGTATCCTTTTTTGAAATAATGTCAAAAATAACAATCTCATTTCATCTGAATATAAATTATTCTTAAATAAAGCTCAATTTGAGAAAACTAAATGAAAAATCTCACGAGACTATGTATATATTCTTGGGAAAATTAATAAAAATACCTCAAACTTTGATGGGGTGTGAAGTAAACACCCAAACTTGAATATGTAATTTAAATACCCCAAACTTTATATAAAAAGTTATTTTTCGCAACATTATCATGTATTATTTCTTTCAAAAATGTAAATTTATGGGGTTAGTTGCATAATTTAAAATAGAAAATTAAAAGTATAGCAATTATATATAGATTGGGTGTAACATTATTTATTTCATAATGGAAGTTGATAATGTTAATCGTGTCTTCATGAATTCTAAATTATTTTTAAATTATGCAATTAACACCATAAATTTACATTTTTGAAAAAACTATACTTGATTGTGGTGCCAAAATAAATTTTTATATAAAGTTTGGGGTATTTAAAATACATATGCAAGTTTGGGATGTTCATCTCACACTCCTTCAACGTTTGGGGTATTTTAATTATTTTTCCCTATATTCTTACACACGTCATTGAATGCATTAGTACTAATAATTAAAGACTAAATTCATAAAATAAAATAAAATAACAATGAGTCATCGTCCCTTGATATATCTTAATCTGCATATTTGTCTCTCTTGTCTGAACACCAATGACATTTATCCTTGACTTTTCAAGCTTTCAATCTACTTTCATCACAAGACTATTTGGTGGTGATTCTAGATCCAGGAGGGTGGATTAACAATGCCGCTATTAACTTATTGAGGGGCATAATTACCTTTGAAGAGAACAAATCTATGGTTAGAGAAATACATTTAGTCGTAACCGAAAATAACATAACAACCCTTAGAAATCTTCATCATTAATCTGAAAAGCAATAATTTATAAAATGACTGTCACAATTAATAAAAGAATAAGAACCCTAGAAATCATAAGAAGTACACCACCTCTCATACAGACTATCAAGACCACTTTTTGAACAATGTAATGATGAGTATGATTGCAACTTCAAAATCTGATCATTTGATTTGGTACGGTGGTTGTTGCGGTAGAAGATTTTCCGGTCGATAGGTTCAGCCCTCGACCTACATTCCTCCCCTTCTATAGAGGCGGTAATAGTATCAATGCGGAGTTCAGTTTTGCTAACATTCTTGATAAGTTGGAGGTAGCAAGCCCGGGAGAGCTTCTGGTTCCCCCGGGAGTATCCCACGCCGCCGGCCGTGAGAAATTTGAGGCAGAGGTGCCTCATGGAGATGAGGGCCTCCAAGTCTTCGAGGGCGGGCCGACCGAGGATGATGTTATGTGCACAGTTGAGGTTGACGATGACAAATTACACTTCGAGCTTGGCTCTGTGGAATCCATCGCTGAATTCGGTTAACAAGGTGATGACGCCCTCAGCGTCAATGCTATCTCCGGTGAATCTTGAGAGGGACGTTTTGATTCGCCAGAGGGATCCCATATCGAGCTCAAGTTCCCGAAAAGTGATGTGGTACATTACGTTGTTGGAGCTACCCATGTCGACGTAAGTGCGGTGGATGACGGTGTTGTTGATTTATGTCCGTATGATGAGGGCATCCCTGTGAGGAAGTGAACCCGAAGGGCAGATCCGCATAAGTGAACATTATGGGATCTTCCCTCGGCCTCTTAGCCGGGGGCATATGGTTGACCTCCCCGACGTAAAGGCACTGTGCCCACTTCTTTCTCTGGCTCGTGGAATCTCCCTTGGTGTTACCTCCAGTGATAATGTGGATATGGCGTTTGTACTGGTGCTGTTGATCCTCCTCTCCACTGAGGTTCCCGATTTCTCGCTTCTTCCCCTTCGGATCTCCCAAGAGGATGGTGTTAGGGTTGACCCAAGTGTTTGCCTTCGCCGGTGGCCCTTGAGGGGGCCCTTGATATTGAGGGCCCCTGACAAATTGGGACAAGTGACCCGCCTGTATTAGCCTCTCGATGGCTTCTTTCAGCTGGTGGCAGTCATCGGTTCTATGGCCTTGGTGGCGATGAAAGCGACAGTATGGTTCATTAGGCTTGATGGCATATACCTTTGGGGGTGCGCGAGAGTCTCGCTCCACAAGGCCTCTTTCCTCCGCATAGTCCAAGATGATGCTGACAGGATGGGTCAGAGGGGTGCGCAGGTGTTCCAGGAGGGTAGACTGTGCCCACGCCCTTAGATTGTTATTGTAACCTCCCCCGGGTATGGCTTGGCCATTCCGGGTTCAATCATTGTGTTGCGCCCCACGGTTTGCTGGAGGGGGTGGTCCCCTCGGGCAATTTCTGACGTCATGCCTTTGAGCGGGTTCCGGATTTCGGCGGTCCTTCTCGATTTCCTCGGCCTCGGCATACCTGTCCCCCCGCTGAAGGGCATTTGTATAATCGCGGGGAGGATCAGTAATAAGGCTCTTGGAGAAATTACCGTTGCGGAGGACTGTGTGGAATAGGGCCATCAGTGTCCTATCGTCGGTGCCATCGACTTCGATCAATGCCTGCCTCCAGCGTTCTAGGAAATCCTGGAGGGACTCCTCCTTTTGTTGCCTCACATTTAGCAAGTGGGAAAAATGTTTCTTTGACCGATGCCTCCCGTCGAATTGTGTCAAGAAACGATGGGCAAGTTCTTGCCATGAGTCAATGCTGCCTTCGGGCAGTCGGGTTAACCATTCGTACGCCGATCGTTCCAAGGTGGAAAGGAACCAGCGGCACAAATATTTATCCGATGCCCCCATCATTATCATATTGTTTGGTACTTTCTATAGTGTTCCTGGGGATCCGTCCTCCCCTCATAAGGTTTTATGGGTTGCCCCCGATACTTACCGGGAATCCAAGCTGCCAATACCCTTGGGGTGAAAGGCGTCTTCGTGCGAAGTTAAATGAAGGGTTCACCTGATCCCTCGGCAAGCTTTCGCTTCATATCCTCCACTTGCGCTAGTATGGCGGCATATTTGGGGTCTGCCTGTGAGGCGGAAGCCGTCGTTTGGGCCTGATGAGCCTCCATCTCATCGAGCCGGCGCTGGAGGGCCTCAACGATATCATCCCTAGAATCCTTTGGTATTGCCTCTGCCCCAAGCGATTGCGTGCGGGCCGAGTGGGCCTGGTTGATCTGCTGCCTGGCATCATCAACATGTAACAGTCTTTTGCCCTTGTCCCGGGGGGGGGGGGGATGCCTCTCGTTAGCCCTCGAGACGAATCCTCCGCTCTCCTGAGGCCTTTGGAATGCCTTACCACCGAGGCAGTCTTGGACCCCCCGGCAATCTTGCTGTTGGTCCCGGTTACACTGGATACAGTCTAGAGGGGGGGGTGAATAGAGTGTATTGGTTTTTAGCTTTTTAAACTAAGTACCAGATTTTTCAGAATAGCCTGTTCTGATGACAGAACAGACTGGCAGCGGATGGGGTTCTGGTAGGGAGTTCTGTTGATTTAGCCTCAGAGAAGCAAAGGCAGTAGGCCTTCTGTTAACTCGTAGAACAAGTTCTGCTGAACACAGATACCAAGTCCAAGGAGTTAGACAGTTCTATCTAAGTGCAAGTATTAAAGCAGTAAGTAAATGACACCAGGGATTTTTATAGTGGTTCAAGGAACAACTTGTTCCTCTAGTCCACTGTTCCACTAAGCTGTAAAAACTTCCATTTACAAAGCCTTAGTCCTAGCACTTAAGAAGCACTCCACGTCTTCTTCAAGCCTAGATGTCTCCTGGGATGCACTGCCTGGCTTCCTTTAAGACTGGTCCTTTCACTGAGTTTCCTTGAAGTATCACCACTTCACTACTCCAGTTACTTGGACGTCCTTCTTGTAGCAAGAAGAGTTTCTGTTGAAACTGGGGTTCCTCCAACTAGCTTCGTTACAAAAGATTTGTATGTGATGAGTTTGAAGAGTTGAAGAACACTAGGAACTTTGCTTTGGGTTGGAAAAGGTATTTTTCCAACTTCTGCCTTCTCTTGTAGAAGATAATGAGTTTGAGTCTCAAGGAGACTTTTTGCTTTTTCAGAGTTTGAATATCTTGTTTGTAGAGATGGTTAGCAAAAGTTGCAAAGTCATCCGGTTGTTATTCGTAGTGTATCTTTTATACTGAGGTTGTCTTCCCGTTGGAGGAGTAGGAGGACAACTGCATTAAATGAGCGATCAGTTGACTTGACTAGTAGAGCCCGGTAAAGTTGGCGGGTTACTATTTTGGGATAAAGTATTCCTGACATTGCGGCCAATCATCTGCAATTACTCTACGTAGCATGGGGTGCATTAAATGAGCATTTAATGCGTGCACTGTAGCTTTTCCGTTTCATACTCCTAGCCGTTGAAGGAATCTTTTAGTTGACTTCCCGGTTCTGTCAAATTCTTCTAAGTGTCAGACCTTCTGGTGTCTTTAAGTGAGAGTAGAACAGAGGAGGTCTGGAGCACTTCTGTTGGAAGAATATCCAACAGAGACCCAGAAGGGTTTCTGTCAGAGTAAAGACTAACAGAGATCCTGAGGACTTCTGTTCTGGAGTAGAGAACCAAAGGTCCTCTGTTTCAATAACGCCTTATGAGGGTCTTCTGCTCTTGGAGCCCTTCTGCTCTTGAAGGTCTTCTGTCAAGTCGATTATTCTAAGGACTTTACAAAGGAAAATTCTAATACATCAAATCTAAGCAGGGGTACTCTAAAGTCCTAATTAATCTAGCATCATCAAAATTTAAATACAATTATTCCTTACAATTTCCCCCTTTTTGATGATGCCAAAACCCTTTAACTATTTCCAAAGAAGTGCCTTCACCATAAAAAAAATAAGTTTAAAAACTTCCATTAAAATCTTGGTGGGCAACTTGGCATAGGAAAATAGTAAGAGTG
This sequence comes from Cuscuta europaea, assembly GCA_945859875.1. Lineage (NCBI taxonomy): Eukaryota > Viridiplantae > Streptophyta > Magnoliopsida > Solanales > Convolvulaceae > Cuscuta > Cuscuta europaea. Next base: position 9,829,533 of record CAMAPE010000048.1, read on the forward strand.
CGGTACATTCAGATAGCAGAATATAAAGGAAATAAACAAACACAAGCAGAAGGCAAAAAGACAAGAATTTGAGGAAAAGCACTTCAAAGTAAGAAGGCAGAGATGTGATTTTATTAGATAGGTTTTACAGAGTTTAAACCTTACACATTCTCCAGATTAGCTGCCTGTAGAGCTTCTTCCTCTAGTCTTTGAAGCCTGAGCAGTTCTTCGTTTATTTCAGCTCTGATTTTGAACAGATTGCCAGACCTTTGATAAGATGCCCATATTGGAGAGAGCTTGCAGTCCAAATAGTTGAGGACACCTTCATGTATGGTCTTTCCTGGGACAATGTTCTTCTTATACCATTCTTCTGCTTCTTCTAGTGATCTTCCATACCTAACTCTGACAACACCATCTTTGTCCAAATAGAGGTGCTGTTGTTGGGTAGGAGTCATTTTGGCCTTCATCTCTTCAAATTCAGCTCTGTCAATTTTCTGAGAGCCACCCAATCTCCATTCAGTGAAGTTGAAAACTTTCTTCTTCTTGGTGCTTTTCTTGACTGGAGATGGGGGTCTGGGTATGCCTGCTGCTCTCTTCTTTTGAAGAGCAGCTTCAAAGTAGGGAGCCGGATCTACTGCAGGTTCAGCAGAGGAGGGTGCCCTAGAAGGAGTTCTGTGAGACCTAGGCCTGGTCTGTTGAGGGTCCTCTTCCCCCTTTTTGGCATCATTCAGATCTTCTATCATAAGACTGATCTTCTGGAATTCTGAGGCCTGGGTTGAGGCTATCTGTTCCAGGGCCTCTGGTAGAGTTTGGGTGACAGAGGTAAGGCCTTCAACGAGACCTTGCTGCTTCTGTATGGCAGAGAAGATGTCCTTGTTGTTGGCTTCAAGGAGCACCATCTTCTGATAACGGTCTCTGTCAGTGGATAGAAGTGCTTGAGCCTGATCTTGATGAATTCTGCACATTGCCTCAATAGAAGTCAAGTGCCTCTCTGTCCTGGCATCAGATTCCTTCAGAACCTCAAGATGCTCTGAGATAGTGTGAATTGCATGTCCTTGACTCAGGAGAGTCTGTTGAAAGATAGAGTGTGTTGTGGATGCCTACCACTTCTGTTGACAGGGCATCTGTTCTGGCAGAGGAGGAGGCTATGAAGTTGTTGAGAGTTCCTGTGAGGTTCTCAAAACGGTCAGAGATGAACTGCATACCTGAGTTTAGATTGTCATTCACATGAGCAAGGTGCCCATAGTGTTTGTCATTGATCTCTATTAATCCGTTTATATTAAATCTCAAGTGTTACAATCACCCCCACTTAGGATCGCAACGTCCTCGTTGCGTCCTTGAACCAATCTCAAATCTCAATCAAATCATATCCCAGAATCTTCCCCCGCTAGGTGCCCGCCCGATATCCAACGGGTCATCACACTGTCGCGGGGTTGCTCTGATACCACCTGTAACACCCCAGTCCCACAGGGACCGAGGTAGTTACTCTGGACCTCTAGTACTGTTCTCACAAACCGCCACTAGCCTTTACCGCGCACTTTGTCCTCACTCGTGCGCGCCCTGAGAAACTTCCCAGGGGGTCACCCATCCCAAGACTACTCCCGTGCAAGCACGCTTAACTTTGGAGTTCTTGGCTAATGTGCTCCCTTAAAAGGAGATGCACCTCAGTTGGTATGAGTAGTACTATTAATCCGTTTATATTAAATCTCAAGTGTTACAATCTCTAGACCTCTTCCCCTAGGCAATGGGTGATGTTCTTGGACAGATGATAGAGATTGGACACGCTGTTCATGTTCCAGTTGAGTCAGAGGAGGGGTCTTCTGTCTCTTGGATGTAGCTTGATATGACTTGCTGACCATGAATCCATCCATGTCAGATGAGTCTTCATAAGAAGAGTAGATAGGAATTGTGTTCCTGACTATCTTCTTCTTCTTTCTGAAGGAGGGATTGGGGGCAGTAGAATGCCTAGAATTCCCTTGGGGTGCAGAGATGGGGGAGACAGTTGTAGGGTTTGAGTCTCTGAGAAACCATACAGGTTTAAGATTCTCTGCAGGTTGTTGTGGAGGAGATGATGTTGGTGGAGGGGATTGATGTTCAGATTCAGAGGATGACGAGGAGATCTGGTGGGGTGAGGGGTTCTGGTGCTGGGGCGAAGATTGAATAGGTGAGGTATTCTGTTGAGGGGGAGATGGTGGAGGTGAGTGTGAACGGTTTCTCAATGGAACAATTTCTCTGCAGGGAGATGCAATTTTTTGTTTGGGTGAAGAAGGAGGGGTGGGGGTTTTCTGTTTAGGAGATTTAGGTTCAGGGTGTTCTAGTGGAGGGGTTCTGGTGCAGGAAGGAGGTGAGGGAATGTGGGGTTCTGTTGGGATAATAACAGAGGGGGTCGGAGAATTTACCTCAATGATGTTTTCCTCGAGCAAAGAAGTCCTCCACTCCTTGATGTGCTCCATCATTGCTTGTCCTTCTGACTTGAGTACAGAGGACTCCCCAGGGTTGAAGTTGGGTTGTACTGAGTCTGTAGCCATTTTTGTGAACAGCCATTCCTCAAAAGCTTCAATTTCTTCCTCTCCTAGAGGTTTGACAGCCTCTTCTGGAGGTGAGGAGATGAGAACAGCCTTTCCCTTGTAGCTTGCCTTCTTCTTCTCAAGAACAGAGTGAAGGAAGTTGAGGGCAAAACACTTTGAGACATCATCAGTCCCAACCCAGTTCAGAATGGCCTCCTCTTCTGCCTCAAAGTGATCAAAATACTGGATTATCTTGGAGAGGGGTCCCATTCTCCACCTTCTCCATTCAAGGACCCGGGTAAACTGTCTGTCTAGCAAGGACAGATACCCATCCTTGATAGGGCTGGGGTGTTCTGTTGAAGTAGACACCCTGTTCTGTTCAGGAGATGTAGCAGAGGTGGGGATCTCCGGTTCCCCCTGAGTGTCTGCCACTCCCTCAGACACAGAGACTGCAGGTTTAGAAACCTTCTCCTTGGGTTTTGTGGTCCTCTTCCTCTTCTGTCCAGCCTTGGGAGGAGCAATAGGGACTGCCTTCTCGGTCTTCTTCTTCTTCTTCTCAGCAGAAGGGGCCACAGAGAGAGGTTTCTGTACCTTCTCTCCTTGTTGTCTTTTAGCCTCAAGTTGAAGCTGTCTCTTCATTTCTGCCTTTATGGCTTTCTCCCTATTTGGAGAGGCAGTCAAGAAAATTACCTTGGTGTGATCCAAAGTTGAAGTCTTCCTCAAGTGTACCCCTTGTTTGAGGAGCACTTCTGAAATGAGCAGCCCATGCCCTAGCTTCCCAGAATAGAGGCTAGTTTTTGGGTTCTTCTTCTTGATCACTTCAATCAGGGACTTCACCATGACTTGTCCCCAATTGATATTTACCCCATGATGCACAGCATAAAGGGCCTTTGCATTGGCGGTTGTGACATCATCTGTGGAGGAGTACTTGCACCATAAACATTTGTGGAAAATGTTTATGAGCAGCTCAAATTCCCTCTTGAGCAAGTTCTTCTTGATGTTGATTTTCTCTACTTCTTCCCCTTTTCTGCAGAACTTCTTCTTGAATTCTGGCAGAGGGATGACAGTATCCTCCAAATCGAGTAGAGAAACCCTACCTTCCTCTTGTTGAATATTGAAGATGTTGTTGATGACGTCAGCATCAATCAAAACTTCTTCTCCTTGGACGACTGAGGAGATGGTTTCATCCTTGAAGGATGCGTTGAGATAGAACTCAACAGTGTCAACGTTGCTGTAGGCTTCATAATTATGGGAGATGACCTTGCTCAGTTGACATTGTGAAAGTCTTTCAACAATGGAGGTCATCCTCTCTTTGTTCTCTGCGAACCTGGGTAGGACTTCGAGTTCGCATCTCAAGCCTGTCGGTACATTCTTCAGGAGAGTTGCCTTTTGTTCCTTTGAGAGATCGTAGAAGCTCAAGAAGACCATGGAGTTTACTGCGGTTAGAAAGTTTTGGGAGAGATAAAAGTTCAAAAGCTTGAGAATTATGAGAGCAGTAACGATTTAGGTTTGTGAAAGGGGATTTTATGGATATGGGTTAGTGGACGTTTGAGATAATTTACGGTTCCAAGATACCAATAAATGTAAAAAGGGGCGCAGTAAATAAACGGGGGCGCAGTAAATATACGTCTGGATACCGTTTTAAGGGTAAAAAGGTAAAAGACCTTTAATAATTTACTAGGTCTCTCGGTTTACAAGATTTTCTAAGTCCACCACCTTCTGTTAGACAAGAGAGGGTTTTTCTGTAAGGAGGGGGGGTTTTCTGTTGCTGAGGTGTTCTGCCAGGGTAGGTGTAATACCCAAGATTAATTTAAGAGGATTAATAGTACTACTCATACCAACAAGGTGCATCTCCTTTTAAGGGAGCTTATTAGTCAAGAACTCCAAAGTTAAGCGTGCTTACACGGGAGTAGTCTTGGGATGGGTGACCCCCTGGGAAGTTTGTTAGGGCGCGCACGAGTGAGGACAAAGTGCGCGGAAAAGGCTAGTGGCGGTCTGTGAGGACAGTACTAGAGGTCAGAAGTAACTACCTCAAGGCCTACGGGGCCGGGGTGTTACAAATTGGTATCAGAGACCTTAAGTTTTCCGAAGGGACTAGAACACGAGGTAATAGGTCGTAGGGAGAAATTCTGTCACAAAGACGATAACAGTCTAAGCTGGTTGGTGCATAATTGAGCTTTGCGCTCGTCCAACTAACTGGGAATTTCTCCTTGTGCTGAAACTTCGTTGTTCGAAATCTTTGACGAAAACTATAGTTTCGATGCGGGGATTTTCAAAATGTTTTTGTAAAATTAGGAGAATTAACATACTAGGAAAAGACCTGTTAGGAACGCGGTGAGGATATAATGTGAGATTTTCAAGTTATTAATTTATATGATTGAGTAGTGAAATTTATGTAGTTGCTTGCTCGTGTGAAATATATGAATTTTGATGACATCTTTGAATGTCTATATGTGTTAGAGCTTAGTATGGACCTAGTGAAGAACTTTGCGGTTCAAATAGTGTAGGGACTTTTTGAATGCCTTAGTATTTAAGAGACTTGTGAGAAAAGAAGTTAAGTGGTCAAAATGGTGAAAGTGTTGTGGTCTAACCACTTGGCTGAGAGCGCCACTTGGAGACGGAGGATGATATGCGCAGATGCTACCCTGAGTAATTTTAGTAATAGTTTTAGTTACGAACGTGTAACCTCTCTTTAAGGCGAATAGAATGTGATACTTTAGAATTTTGTCATTTAACTTTAGTTTATGTTTCGGGGCGAAACATCTTTTAAGGAGGGTAGAATGTGACACTCCAAAAATTTAAATAAAAATAAAAATAGAATGTAATACTTAAGAATTTGATTATTTAGATTTAGTTTATGTTTCGGGACGAAACATCTTTTAAGGAGGGTAGAATGTGACACTTCAAAAAAAAAAAAAAAAAAAAATTCAGTCAGATAAAATATTACGAAAATAACAATTTTATAATTAATTGAGTCAGACAAAAATTCAACAGTGGTAACGTGCCAATCAGATAAATATTTCAAAATTTATGATGTTTTAGTCAGATAAAAATATTTCAGTAATAAGAACAGCATTTTAATAAACAAGTGAACCAGACAGAAAATTTACATTTGCGACATTTTTAGTCTGATAAAAATGGCCCGATAATAGAAGTAACGTTTTAGTATAAAATTAACTTTTATATCTATTTTATGTTAAGTATAATAATACACAAATACAAGAATATAATAAATAATATATAATAGAAACCTACTTCTAAACTACCTACGTATAATACTAAGATATACTCCTAACTAAACTACTAAACCTACGAAGTACACAACAAACAGGAAAAGGAAAGACTAAACCTACGTAACTACATATCTACGTAATAATATATACTACATATAACTTCATACGTATTAGGAGTTATAACTAGGTAGTAATATATAACTATAATACGTAATAATAATCCCGGTGTTTTTCTTCTTGGCCGGCAAACCAACACAACCAAGGTTGGGAGGAGCTGTTTTAATTTAACTCCAACTCTAACACAGCCCGGAACCCTCACCTTTCCCTATAAATAATAGGCCAGAACCTACGTTTTCTTCATCCCAAAATCTGCGAAATATACATATATACGTATATATATATATATATATATATATATATATATATATATATATATATATATATATATATATATATATATATATATATATATATATATATATATATTCGACCCACCGTTTTAGCCAGAAACAAGCCCTGAAAACACCCCTCAAACCTTCCCCTTCGTGATACGAATCCAACGGAAAAAGAATCGTCAAAAACGGTCGTGAAACGAGGGAGAAATAGCTCGCCGGAGTTTCGCCGGGGAAAAACTTTTCGACGGAAAACGGAGAGGAGGGAGGAGCTGCCGCTGCCGCCAACCCATCACCGACCGTTACCGTCCATCAGGAGTGCATCGCCACCGTCGTTGGCCGCATTCGTCGAGGTAGGCCGTCCCCTGCGTTTTACCTCTTTTCCGGCGTCCTTGCGAAGAAGACGACCCAGCCTAAAGGCTGGGGTCTGATTTGCTGGACTGCTGTGTTTTTGGGCCTTTTTCAGGATTGGGCCAGAAAATTAAATTTGGGCCAGTTCGGCCCAGTTGCAATAAAAATTAAAAATAAAATAGTAAATGAAATAAATAAAATCTGGAAAAATATAAATTAAATACCTAGTATAAATATACATATTCGGACCAACCAGAATTGGAAAATAATATTTTTAGCTATTTTTAATTGATCTAATGGTAATTGGGCCAATTTATACACATTTAGTAAATAATTAACTAAATAACGAAAATAATTATGAAATAAATATTGGAGTAAACTAGGATAAATATATGACTAACTAGGACCTTATGGACCATTTATAATTAATAAATATTAAGATTTAGTATATTTAATTGTAATTGAACCGGTTTAATTGATATATGAAATTAAAGGAATAATTATGGAAGATAATTATAAAATAGATATCTGGAAAACCTAGGTCAAATATAGACCCAAAATATAGTTATAGACGGTTTTTAATTTATAAAGTCGATTCTTAGTCTATTTTATTTAAATTAGGCCATATAAAACTAGTTAAGTAATTAAATAAGGAAATATTAATATTAATAGTGATTATTGAATAAAAATTGGATGTTGTAGTCAATTATATTCGGATATTTTATTTCAAATATTAATGGATGAAATTAATAAGGTAATTTTATTAATAGAACGTGAGTAATCAAATAAATTCGGATAACTAATAAATTAAGTTAATAAATTCAAATAATAAAATAAAAGGAGAAAATCGGGTAAAGTAATTACAAATAGAATAAGTGACTAATTTTATCATATTTAATTAAAAAGGTGATTATCTAGAGACCGGATTAGAGGAGGATAACTAGGAGCAACAGGAATTAAGGTAAGTTTCTCTGCCAATCCAAAATTGTTTCCTCGTATTATATGCTTATTATGCATTATGTGATTAAGTGTGATTTGTGAATTTTGTGTATGTGATTTTGAGAAGATATTATATATATGGTAGTTAAGAAGTATAAATCAAGTATTTTTGGGGTATTAAATATTTTTAAATACCTTTGAGACTTTTTAGAGAAATTTAGAAGTATTTTTGAAGTATTGTTAAGCAAAGATAAAATTTACATTTTCATAAGAAGATAGCATCTCGGGAGTAATCCGAGGTGTCGGTTTTTCCACATCCGGATAAATGTGGAGGGTGATTAGAGCTACTACTACTAAGAAGTACAGTTTGGATCTATGATCCCTTTAAGCAAGATTTGGATCTATGATCCCTTTTAAGCAAGATTTGGATCTATGATCCCTTTTAAGTGAGATTTGGATCTATGATCCCTTTTAAGAAGAAGTTATAGTAGTAGTCCCTAATCATTCAAGAATTTTAGAATTGGGGTGGTTGGGTTCCGACCACTCGGGATGACTTACTACTCGGAGGGCTTGGAATCCATTTTAGGGGGGGTGCACACTTAAGGTAGTCGTTTCGTTTCCAACAGAGCAGTTGTGGTACCGGCACTTGTTCGGGGTGGCCGTCCGTAACCACGGTCCACCGGGCTCTACCGAAAGGTTAAGCACCGCCCTTCTAAATTACTAGGAAGTTAGAGAAGAAGTGATTTTCTTAAGAAGTTTAAAGAGAAGAAGTACTAAGAGATTTTTCAAGAGAAGGTTAAGATTTTAGCAAAGAAGTGATTTTAAGAAAAATCAAAGTGAAAAGAATTTTGATGGTGTGAGTATTTTTATATATTATTATATAAAAATCTATTTTTAGCCAAACCTGATTATTTTACGGGGTTGGGTAGTACTTACTTAGCTCTAAAGCTAATTTTTGTTATTTTTCTTGTCTCTCTCTTCTCCCTTAAATTTTATCAGGTGATGAGTTGGATACCTATGTGGATTGACGGATTGCTCCAGCTTGAGTGCGAATTAGAAGATGCCTTAGTTAAATCTAGTCATAAAACAATCATTTACTTATTATTACATTAGTTTTTATTGTTTTACTTTGAGTTGCCTGTGCATTCGGTTAAAAGATGACCGAATGTGGCGGTAACACTCATTTCCCTTTTAGACTTCCGCTGTATTTCTTCAACTCTTTGATGTATGAATAAAGTATTTCTTTTAAATATATCATTGTTTTTGGGCGGGAAATTTAGGGGTGTTACAAATTGGTATCAGAGCAACCCTGCGACAGTGTGATGATCCGTTGGATATCGGGCGGGCACTTAGCAGGGGAAACGATTCTGGGATATGATTGAGATTGGTTTATGGGCGCAACGAGGACGTTGCGTTCCTAAGTGGGGGTGATTGTAACACTTGAGATTTAATTTAAATGGATTAATAGTACTACTCATACCAATGGAGGTGCATCTCCTTTTAAGGGAGCTCATCACCCAAGAACTCCAAAATTAAGCGTGCTTGCACGGGAGTAGTCTTGGGATGGGTGACCCCCTGGGAAGTTTCTCAGGACGCGCATGAGTGAGGACAAAGTGCGCGGTAAAGGCTCGTGGTGGTTTGTGGGGACAGTACTAGAGGTCAGAAGTAACTACCTCGGGTCCGTGTGGGGCCCCGGGGTGTTACAGGTGGTATAAAATAGATATCTGGACAACCTAGGTCGAATATAGACCCAAAATATATTTATGGACGGTTACTAATTTATAAAGTCGATTCTTAGTCTATTTATTTAAATTAGGCCATATAAAACTAGTTAAGTAATTAAATAAGGAAATATTAATATTAATAGTGATTATTGAATAAAAATTGGATGTTGTAGTCAATTATATTCGGATCTTTTATTTCAAATATTTAAAATTAATGGATGAAATTAATAAGGTAATTTTATTAATAGAACGTGAGTAATCAAATAAATTCGGATAACTAATAAATTAAGTTAATAAATTCAAATAATAAAATAAAAGGAGAAAATCGGGTAAAGTAATTACAAATAGAATAAGTGACTAATTTTATCATATTTAATTAAAAAGGTGATTATCTAGAGACCGGATTAGAGGAGGATAACTAGGAGCAACATGAATTAAGGTAAGTTTCTCTGCCAATCCAAAATTGTTTCCTCGTATTATATGCTTATTATGCATTATGTGATTAAGTGTGATTTGTGAATTTTGTGTATGTGATTTTGAGAAGATATTATATATATGGTAGTTAAGAAGTATAAATCAAGTATTTTTGGGGTATTAAATGGTATCAGAGCAACCCTGCGACAGTGTGTTGTTCCGTTGGATATCGGGCGGGCACTTAGCAGGGGAAAAGATTCTGTGATATGATTGAGATTGGTTTATGGGCGCAACGAGGACGTTGCGTTCCTAAATGGGGGTGATTGTAATACCCAAGATTAATTTAAGAGGATTAATAGTACTATTCATACCAACAAGGTGCATCTCCTTTTAAGGGAGCTTATTAGCCAAGAACTCCAAAGTTAAGCGTGCTTACACGGGAGTAGTCTTGGGATGGGTGACCCCCTGGGAAGTTTGTTAGGGCGCGCACGAGTGAGGACAAAGTGCGCGGAAAAGGCTAGTGGCGGTCTGTGAGGACAGTACTAGAGGTCAGAAGTAACTACCTCAGGGCCTACGGGGCCGGGGTGTTACAGTAGGGACCAGAAGAGGTTGACAGAAGGGGTTCTGCTACAGGTATTCTATCAACAACAAAAGAGCAACAGATGGCCTTCCTTTTCAACTTTTCCTTGGAATCTCATCCATCATTCCCAATTCCTCTCTCAGTTTGTTGAACCTAGCCTCAGGAAGAGGCTTTGTCAGGATATCTGCAAGCTGGTCCTCTGTTGGCACATGTTCCATGCAAATGTGCTTCTTCTCAACATGATCTCTGATGAAGTGATGTCTGATCTCAATGTGCTTTGTCCTGGAATGAAGAACTGGGTTCTGAGTGATAGCAATGGCACTGGTGTTGTCACACAACAGCTTGATCTCCTTTGCTTGAATTCCATAGTCCTTCAGTTGTTGCTTCATCCAGAGTAGCTGAGCACAGCAACTCCCAGCTGCAATGTACTCAGCCTCAGCTGTACTTGTTGAGATGGAGTTCTGCTTCTTGCTAAACCAGGAAACAAGCCTTCCTCCTAGCAATTGGCAGTGACCAGAGGTGCTCTTTCTGTCTAGTCTGCAACCTGCAAAATCTGAATCAGAATAACCAATTAGTTCAAAGTTACCTCCCTTTGGATACCATAGGCCTGCATTTGGATTTCCTTTGATGTATCTGATGATTCTCTTTGCAGCACTTAGATGGCTTTCCTTGGGCTTTGATTGGTATCTGGCACAGATTCCAACAGAGAATGAGATGTCTGGTCTGCTTGCAGTTAGATACAACAGAGATCCTATGATTCCTCTATATGTTGTTGCATCTACATCCTTTCCTTCATCATCTGGACCAATTCCTTGTGAAGTGTTCATGGGAATCTTCACTGATGGTTTGCCTTCCACTCCAAACTTCTTGATTAGATCTCTGGTGTATTTCCCTTGATTGATAAAGATCCCTTCTGGAACTTGTTTGACTTGAAGACCTAGGAAGTAACTGAGTTCTCCCATCATACTCATTTCAAATTGACTCTGCATCACTTGAGAAAATTTCTTGCACAGTTCTGGATTAGTACTACCAAATATAATGTCATCAACATATATTTGTACTAACAGAATATGATTAGCAACAGAGATTTGAAATAGAGTTTTGTCAACCTTTCCTTTAGTAAACCCATGGTTCACTAGGAAAAGGGACAATGTGTCATACCAGGCTCTGGGAGCTTGCTAAAGACCATAGAGGGCCTTTTTAAGCTTGTAGACACAAGAGGATTGAGTAGGAATGACAAAACCTGGTGGTTGTTCCACATAAACTTCCTCTTCAAGATCTCCATTCAGAAATGCACTCTTGACATCCATCTGATAGACCTTGATGTTGTTGTAAGCAGCATAGGCTAGAAAGATTCTGATGGCTTCAAGTCTGGCAACTGGTGCAAAGGTTTCATCAAAATCAATTCCTTCTTCTTGACAGTATCCTTTAGCTACTAGCCTTGCTTTGTTCCTTACAATGTTGCCATCTTCATCTGCTTTGTTCTTGAATACCCATTTGGTTCCAATGACATTCTGGTGCTTTGGCCTAGGAACAAGTTCCCATACATTGTTCCTTTCAAACTGAGTGAGCTCTTCTTGCATAGCATTGATCCAATCTGATTCTGCAAGAGCTTCTTCAACTGTCATAGGTTCAATCTGAGATATATAGCAGGCAATAATTGCTTCTCTTCTAGATGTGGATCTGGTTTGAACTCCACTTCTGATTTGACCAATCACCTGGTTAGGAGGATGATCTCTTAACCATGTTAGGTCTGGTTCTGTCAGCTGCTGTCTTGGTCTCTCTGGTTCCTCATCTTCAGAGTCTTCATCTTCATTCAACAGAAGGGGGTTTGGTGCAGGTGTTGGAAATGCAGGGTTGTCTGCCACCTCTTCTGTTGGTTCTGGTATTCTGTCTTCTATGCTGACTTCCTTGAGAGTTTCTGTTACCTCTTTAACATAGGTGCTTTCATCAAACTTCACATGTATAGATTCTTCAACATGTAGAGTCCTTCTGTTGAGTACTCTATAGGCTTTACTGGTGTTTGAATAGCCTATAAAGACTCCTTCATCAGCCTTTTCTTGAAATACTTTCAGATGCTCCTTTCCATTGTTAAGAATGTAGCACTTGCATCCAAATACATGAAAGTAGCTGATGTTTGGTTTTCTTCCCTTCCAGAGTTCATAAGGGGTCTTCTGGTGATTCTTGTTGATCATGCTTCTGTTCTGAGTATAGCATGCAGTGCTGATTGCTTCAGCCCAATATCTCATAAGCAATCCAGATTCTGCAATCATTGTTCTTGCAGCTTCTTTTAAAGTTCTGTTCCTTCTTTCTGCTACGCCATTCTGTTGAGGGGTTCTGGCGGCAGAAAGTTGATGAAAAGTTCCATTCTGATCACAGAAATCCTTTATGACTTGGTTGACAAATTCAGTTCCTCTATCTGATCTGATTGTCTTCACTTTCAAGTTCTTCTCAGTCTGAAGTTGCTTTAACAGAGATGGCAACTTCTGAAGAGTTTCATTTTTCTTTGATAGAAAAACAGTCCATGTATATCTGGAGTAGTCATCAACCATGACTAGGGTATATTTCTTGCCACCAACGCTTGGAGTCTCAACAGGTCCAAATAAATCCATGTGAATCAGATTTAGAGGACTTGTAGAAAGATCTCCAGCAGTGGGCTTGAAGGAATTCTTCACTTGTTTGCTTTTCTGACATGCACTGCAGAGGGTCTCCTTCTTGTACACAATGTCTGGTAGCCCTTCTACAATGTGTTCTCTGGCCAGTTTGTTGATTGTTTTGAAATTCAAATGGTTGAGCTTTTTGTGCCAGTCCCAGTTCAGTTTTGAATCTCCTTTGGCTATCAGGCAAACTCCATCTTTTGCAGTGTTCCAATCAACTACATAGATGTTCATCTTTCTTGATGCTGTAAGAACTACTTCCTTTGTTGTCTCATGCTTCACATAGCAGAAGTTCTTTGTGAATTCAACAGTGTAGCCTTTGTCACAGAATTGGCTAGCACTTAGCAAGTTGAACTTCAGTCCTTTGACATATGAGACATCATCAATGATTATCTGGTTCCTGATCAGCTTTCCTCTTCCTTTTGTTTGACCTTCTTTGTCATTACCTCCAAAGGTAACTCTAGGTCCTTTGCATTTCTGGAACTCAGCTAGGCAACTTCTGTCACCTGTCATGTGCCTGGAGCATCCACTATCAATAAACCATTCTTGTTCAGAGATGACTCCAGCACACAGTTCCTGCAAGATCAAAAGAAAGATTTAGGTACCCAAGCAATGCTGGGTCCTGGGGGTCATGGAGTCTGGGTAGTTGGTACCATTTTGGTCTCATCAAGTGAAACCTTGGTGGGTGGTACCCATTGTCCACCTGGTAGTTGTAGTAAACTAAAGTGTGATTCACTTTGGGCAGATGCTTGTGAGGGTCATGCTTCCTGTTTACATACTTTTGCATAGCCTTTTTGGTTGGAAAGAAGTCCCATATACTATCAAGAGCAGAGGGACGGTTAACCTTGGGCTTCTGAAGTTGACCAGCCAACCTCTTCTGCATGAAGTTAACTCTCTCTTGATATTTGCCCTTCTGGTGATCATTTCTGGCACGATTGACATGAGGTTGTCTGTCAATGAATGGTCTTTTGTTTTTGTTATCTTGAAAACCTTTTCTGTTGTTAGGTTTTCTGCCAGGTTCAGTATTTTTCAAAAAGGGTTTCTGTTGAACCTTTATCTTACCCTTTTCTGGTCTGACTTCCTCATGAACAACCTTGATGCCAGATACACCAGCTTGACAGATGGGGCTAGAAATCAGTGGCTCTATGACCTTATCTGCCTTAGCAACTCTGGTGCTAGGCATTATAGAAGGCTCACCTGATTCTGTTGAGCCATAACCAAGACCAAAACCAGTGCCAATCTGTTGATCAAGCACAATCTTTTCCATGGAAGACTGGGCCTTCTGGTAAGCTTTGTACTTAATCTCGAGAGGCTCTATTTCTCTTATTCTCTTGAGAAGAGAAACATTTTCAGTTTCCAGTTGATCTCTTTCCTTAATTAGAAGATTGATTTTGATCTCAACCTCCTTCTTTAAGTCAAGAATTTCAGCTTTCAACTTACTGTTTTCTTCTGTTACAGAAGAATAAGTGGCTTGTATGGTCTTAAACTCTTCCCAAAATTCTGACATTGAATCAGAATCAAAGGCTAAGCCTACCGAAGAAAAACTAGATTCAGAAGTAGAGGTTACCTCATCATCAGAATGAGCCATGAGGCAAAGGTCTTCTGTCTCAGTATCAAGGCAACAGAAGGCCTCATCAGAGTCTGAGTCAGAACTGGATTCTGTTTCTGACAGAGGGTCTTTCTCTAGCTGTTCTGTCACAAGTGCCTTTCTCCTTCTGGAGTTGTCCTCGTACTTCTTCTTTTCTCCATCCTGTCCTTGTTTCTTGGACACCCTTGGATGGGGACAATCAGCCTTGAAGTGACCAGGTTGTCTGCAATTGTAACAGAGAAGCTCTCCACTGCTTTCTGTCGTTTTGACCTTCTGTTATGGCTTTCTGTTGAAAGATGGACTCCTTCCATCTTTGGGATTCTTCATAAACTTTTTGAATCTCCTGGCAAAGGCAGCCATATATTCGTCAGATAAAAGTACTGAAGGGTCAAAATCATTTACCTTTGATGTGCTGGCAGTGAGGGCTGTAGTGGTCCTCTCTTCTGGTACATCTTCCTTTTCTTCAATCATTTCAAACTCATGAGCTTTGAGATCTGAAATGAGCTTATCAGTGGGATAAGTCTTTACATCCTTGCTGGCTTGGACAGCAACCACCTTCATCTTCCATGCTGATGGCAGTCCCCTCAACACCTTCAGGTTGATCTCCTTGGTGGTGAGTTCCTTGCCAAGCTCAGAGATCTCTCCAGTGAGAGTGAGGAGCCTGTCATACATCTTGGAGATGCTTTCACCAGGGAGAAGTTTGAAGTCATCAAACTTCTTGTTGGCTATGGTTAGTTTGTTGTCCTTCTCTTGCTCATCACCAGCTCCAATGAGCTCAAGAGTATCCCAGATTTCCTTATCAGTCTTGCACTTCTTGATTCTGTTGAAGTACCTATCATCAATGGACTTGTAGAGGATGTCCTTGTCAATATTGTCTAGGTTGTACTTTCTCCTCTCTTCAGTGGTCCATTCTGACTTGGCTTTACTGATCATCTGGGGTCTGGTGTTGTCTATGGCATGCTCAGGATTGACCTTCTGGAAACTTGTGAAAGGGCCAATATCTAGAACTTCCCACATCTCATCATGTAGAGCACAGAGATGTGCTTTCATCCGGATCCTCCAGTCATCAAACTTAAGATCTGAAAACATAAGATTCTTGGACAAGGAGTGATCCATTATATCAGATAGAAATGAGATCAAACAGAAAAACAAGTGGATCTTTGTTCAACAAATAACCTAAGAGATTATTAGAACAAGGAGGCTCTGATACCACTTGTTGGTCCCGGTTACACTGGATACAGTCTAGAGGGGGGGTGAATAGACTGTATTGGTTTTTAGCTTTTTAAACTAAGTACCAGATTTTTCAGAATAGCCTGTTCTGATGACAGAACAGACTGGCAGCGGATGGGGTTGTGGTAGGGAGTTCTGTTGATTTAGCCTCAGAGAAGCAAAGGCAGTAGGCCTTCTGTTAACTCGTAGAACAAGTTCTGCTGAACACAGATACCAAGTCCAAGGAGTTAGACAGTTCTATCTAAGTGCAAGTATTAAAGCAGTAAGTAAATGACACCAGGGATTTTTATAGTGGTTCAAGGAACAACTTGTTCCTCTAGTCCACTGTTCCACTAAGCTGTAAAAACTTCTGTTTACAAAGCCTTAGTCCTAGCACTTAAGAAGCACTCCACGTCTTCTTCAAGCCTAGATGTCTCCTGGGATGCACTGCCTGGCTTCCTTTAAGACTGGTCCTTTCACTGAGTTTCCTTGAAGTATCACCACTTCACTACTCCAGTTACTTGGACGTTCTTCTTGTAGCAAGAAGAGTTTCTGTTGAAACTGGGGTTCCTCCAACTAGCTTCGTTACAAAAGATTTGTATGTGATGAGCTTGAAGAGTTGAAGAACACTAGGAACTTTGCTTTGGGTTGGAAAAGGTATTTTTCCAACTTCTGCCTTCTCTTGTAGAAGATAATGAGTTTGAGTCTCAAGGAGACTTTTTGCTTTTTCAGAGTTTGAATATCTTGTTTGTAGAGATGGTTAGCAAAAGTTGCAAAGTCATCCGGTTGTTCTTCGTAGTGTATCTTTTATACTGAGGTTGTCTTCCCGTTGGAGGAGTAGGAGGACAACTGCATTAAATGAGCGATCCGTTGACTTGACTAGTAGAGCCCGGTAAAGTTGGCGGGTTACTATTTTGGGATAAAGTATTCCTGACATTGCGGCCAATCATCTGCAATTACTCTACGTAGCATGGGGTGCATTAAATGAGCATTTAATGCGTGCACTGTAGCTTTTCCGTTTCATACTCCTAGCCGTTGAAGGAATCTTTTAGTTGACTTCCCGGTTCTGTCAAATTCTTCTAAGTGTCAGACCTTCTGGTGTCTTTAACTGAGAGTAGAACAGAGGAGGTCTGGAGCACTTCTGTTGGAAGAATATCCAACAGAGACCCAGAAGGGTTTCTGTCAGAGTAAAGACTAACAGAGATCCTGAGGACTTCTGTTCTGGAGTAGAGAACCAAAGGTCCTCTGTTTCAATAACGCCTTATGAGGGTCTTCTGCTCTTGGAGCCCTTCTGCTCTTGAAGGTCTTCTGTCAAGTCGATTATTCTAAGGACTTTACAAAGGAAAATTCTAATACATCAAATCTAAGCAGGGGTACTCTAAAGTCCTAATTAATCTAGCATCATCAAAATTTAAATACAATTATTCCTTACAATTTCCCCCTTTTTGATGATGCCAAAACCCTTTAACTATTTCCAAAGAAGTGCCTTCACCATAAAAAAAATAAGTTTAAAAACTTCCATTAAAATCTTGGTGGGCAACTTGGCATAGGAAAATAGTAAGAGTGCGGTACATTCAGATAGCAGAATATAAAGGAAATAACAAACACAAGCAGAAGGCAAAAAGACAAGAATTTGAGGAAAAGCACTTCAAAGTAAGAAGGCAGAGATGTGATTTTATTAGATAGGTTTTACAGAGTTTAAACCTTACACATTCTCCAGATTAGCTGCCTGTAGAGCTTCTTCCTCTAGTCTTTGAAGCCTGAGCAGTTCTTCGTTTATTTCAGCTCTGATTTTGAACAGATTGCCAGACCTTTGATAAGATGCCCATATTGGAGAGAGCTTGCAGTCCAAATAGTTGAGGACACCTTCATGTATGGTCTTTCCTGGGACAATGTTCTTCTTATACCATTCTTCTGCTTCTTCTAGTGATCTTCCATACCTAACTCTGACAACACCATCTTTGTCCAAATAGAGGTGCTGTTGTTGGGTAGGAGTCATTTTGGCCTTCATCTCTTCAAATTCAGCTCTGTCAATTTTCTGAGAGCCACCCAATCTCCATTCAGTGAAGTTGAAAACTTTCTTCTTCTTGGTGCTTTTCTTGACTGGAGATGGGGGTCTGGGTATGCCTGCTGCTCTCTTCTTTTGAAGAGCAGCTTCAAAGTAGGGAGCCGGATCTACTGCAGGTTCAGCAGAGGAGGGTGCCCTAGAAGGAGTTCTGTGAGACCTAGGCCTGGTCTGTTGAGGGTCCTCTTCCCCCTTTTTGGCATCATTCAGATCTTCTATCATAAGACTGATCTTCTGGAATTCTGAGGCCTGGGTTGAGGCTATCTGTCCAGGGCCTCTGGTAGAGTTTGGGTGACAGAGGTAAGGCCTTCAATGAGACCTTGCTGCTTCTGTATGGCAGAGAAGATGTCCTTGTTGTTGGCTTCAAGGAGCACCATCTTCTGATAACGGTCTCTGTCAGTGGATAGAAGTGCTTGAGCCTGATCTTGATGAATTCTGCACATTGCCTCAATAGAAGTCAAGTGCCTCTCTGTCCTGGCATCAGATTCCTTCAGAGCCTCAAGATGCTCTGAGATAGTGTGAATTGCATGTCCTTGACTCAGGAGAGTCTGTTGAAAGATAGAGAGTGTGTTGTGGATGCCTATCACTTCTGTTGACAGGGCATCTGTTCTGGCAGAGGAGGAGGCTATGAAGTTGTTGAGAGTTCCTGTGAGATTCTCAAAACGGTCAGAGATGAACTGCATACCTGAGTTTAGATTGTCATTCACATGAGCAAGGTGCCCATAGTGTTTGTCATTGATCTCTATTAATCCGTTTATATTAAATCTCAAGTGTTACAATCACCCCCACTTAGGATCGCAACGTCCTCGTTGCGTCCTTGAACCAATCTCAAATCTCAATCAAATCATATCCCAGAATCTTCCCCCGCTAGGTGCCCGCCCGATATCCAACGGGTCATCACACTGTCGCGGGGTTGCTCTGATACCACCTGTAACACCCCAGTCCCACAGGGACCGAGGTAGTTACTCTGGACCTCTAGTACTGTTCTCACAAACCGCCACTAGCCTTTACCGCGCACTTTGTCCTCACTCGTGCGCGCCCTGAGAAACTTCCCAGGGGGTCACCCATCCCAAGACTACTCCCGTGCAAGCACGCTTAACTTTGGAGTTCTTGGCTAATGAGCTCCCTTAAAAGGAGATGCACCTCAGTTGGTATGAGTAGTACTATTAATCCGTTTATATTAAATCTCAAGTGTTACAATCTCTAGACCTCTTCCCCTAGGCAATGGGTGATGTTCTTGGACAGATGATAGAGATTGGACACGCTGTTCATGTTCCAGTTGAGTCAGAGGAGGGGTCTTCTGTCTCTTGGAATAGGGCCATCAGTGTCCTATCGTCGGTGCCATCGACTTCGATCAATGCCTGCCTCCAGCGTTCTAGGAAATCCTGGAGGGACTCCTCCTTTTGTTGCCTCACATTTAGCAAGTGGGAAAAATGTTTCTTTGACCGATGCCTCCCGTCGAATTGTGTCAAGAAACGATGGGCAAGTTCTTGCCATGAGTCAATGCTGCCTTCGGGCAGTCGGGTTAACCATTCGTACGCCGATCGTTCCAAGGTGGAAAGGAACCAGCGGCACAAATATTTATCCGATGCCCCCATCATTATCATATTGTTTGGTACTTTCTATAGTGTTCCTGGGGATCCGTCCTCCCCTCATAAGGTTTTATGGGTTGCCCCCGATACTTACCGGGAATCCAAGCTGCCAATACCCTTGGGGTGAAAGGCGTCTTCGTGCGAAGTTAAATGAAGGGTTCACCTGATCCCTCGGCAAGCTTTCGCTTCATATCCTCCACTTGCGCTAGTATGGCGGCATATTTGGGGTCTGCCTGTGAGGCGGAAGCCGTCGTTTGGGCCTGATGAGCCTCCATCTCATCGAGCCGGCGCTGGAGGGCCTCAACGATATCATCCCTAGAATCCTTTGGTATTGCCTCTGCCCCAAGCGATTGCGTGCGGGCCGAGTGGGCCTGGTTGATCTGCTGCCTGGCATCATCAGCATGTAACAGTCTTTTGCCCTTGTCCCGGGGGGGATGCCTCTCGTTAGCCCTCGAGACGAATCCTCCGCTCTCCTGAGGCCTTTGGAATGCCTTACCACCGAGGCAGTCTTGGACCCCCCGGCAATCTTGCTGTTGGTCCCGGTTACACTGGATACAGTCTAGAGGGGGGGTGAATAGACTGTATTGGTTTTTAGCTTTTTAAACTAAGTACCAGATTTTTCAGAATAGCCTGTTCTGATGACAGAACAGACTGGCAGCGGATGGGGTTCTGGTAGGGAGTTCTGTTGATTTAGCCTCAGAGAAGCAAAGGCAGTAGGCCTTCTGTTAACTCGTAGAACAAGTTCTGCTGAACACAGATACCAAGTCCAAGGAGTTAGACAGTTCTATCTAAGTGCAAGTATTAAAGCAGTAAGTAAATGACACCAGGGATTTTTATAGTGGTTCAAGGAACAACTTGTTCCTCTAGTCCACTGTTCCACTAAGCTGTAAAAACTTCCATTTACAAAGCCTTAGTCCTAGCACTTAAGAAGCACTCCACGTCTTCTTCAAGCCTAGATGTCTCCTAGGATGCACTGCCTGGCTTCCTTTAAGACTGGTCCTTTCACTGAGTTTCCTTGAAGTATCACCACTTCACTACTCCAGTTACTTGGACGTCCTTCTTGTAGCAAGAAGAGTTTCTGTTGAAACTGGGGTTCCTCCAACTAGCTTCGTTACAAAAGATTTGTATGTGATGAGCTTGAAGAGTTGAAGAACACTAGGAACTTTGCTTTGGGTTGGAAAAGGTATTTTTCCAACTTCTGCCTTCTCTTGTAGAAGATAATGAGTTTGAGTCTCAAGGAGACTTTTTGCTTTTTCAGAGTTTGAATATCTTGTTTGTAGAGATGGTTAGCAAAAGTTGCAAAGTCATCCGGTTGTTCTTCGTAGTGTATCTTTTATACTGAGGTTGTCTTCCCGTTGGAGGAGTAGGAGGACAACTGCATTAAATGAGCGATCCGTTGACTTGACTAGTAGAGCCCGGTAAAGTTGGCGGGTTACTATTTTGGGATAAAGTATTCCTGACATTGCGGCCAATCATCTGCAATTACTCTACGTAGCATGGGGTGCATTAAATGAGCATTTAATGCGTGCACTGTAGCTTTTCCGTTTCATACTCCTAGCCGTTGAAGGAATCTTTTAGTTGACTTCCCGGTTCTGTCAAATTCTTCTAAGTGTCAGACCTTCTGGTGTCTTTAACTGAGAGTAGAACAGAGGAGGTCTGGAGCACTTCTGTTGGAAGAATATCCAACAGAGACCCAGAAGGGTTTCTGTCAGAGTAAAGACTAACAGAGATCCTGAGGACTTCTGTTCTGGAGCAGAGAACCAAAGGTCCTCTGTTTCAATAACGCCTTATGAGGGTCTTCTGCTCTTGGAGCCCTTCTGCTCTTGAAGGTCTTCTGTCAAGTCGATTATTCTAAGGACTTTACAAAGGAAAATTCTAATACATCAAATCTAAGCAGAGGTACTCTAAAGTCCTAATTAATCTAGCATCATCAAAATTTAAATACAATTATTCCTTACACTTGCACTCCTCCGAGCCTATCGAGGGCCGAGGTCCGAAGCCTATCCATGTTTGTGCTGCGCTGATCCCGGGACTTGACCTCCTGGGACGCGGTGTCCTGAGCAACGACCCCTCGTTGTTTCCGGTTCTTGGAACCGGGCACACGAAGGGGGGTGGAGGCGGTGGAACAGGAACAACGTTCTCCCCGATTTGTGCCTGGGGCGGTACAAACGCTCTGAAGGCACCAGGGTTATGAGTGAGTGTGGATTAAGGCTGAGAAGGCCGACTGTACGTCGATAGTCAGGACCAGAGAGCTAAATTGGTTTTCACTCTGGTCCTTCCTACGGGTTTCGAGGCCGACACGAGCATTGGGAGCATTCTTCAGGAGCCAAGGGAACAGGTCAGCAGCGACCTGCTCCATTTCAGAGATAGCCCCACTCTCGGGAGCCCTGTTTGAGGCTTCAGCGGTGTTAACTTCACCGAGGCCTAGGTTTTTGTCTTCCAAGGTCTTGGATTGACCGCAAGTCCTACCCATTCTGAGGAGTGTTTTTCTGAGGGGGAGAGTTTCTTACTTGATCGTTCGGGCTCTCAACGAGAGCACCAAATGATGGATAGTGTACCCGGGGGTAGCTTATCCGAAGGGTTATTACGGCAAATAACTTAGAGAGAAGTTAGAGCAATAAGTAAGAGAGAGAGAGAGTCAGATATATTAATTGATTCTCATCTTGGATCCTTTACAAAAGGAATAAGGGCTGCTATTTATAGCAGCCATTAATGCTAGGCGGGGACACGTGTCAAACATTTGATGGCTGAGGGTCACCTCAATCAGGGGTGGCACCAGCATCTGCATGTGCATCACATTAAATGCGGTGGTTGGACGTGATGCCGCATTGAATGCGGTGGTTGGCTGTCTCTAAAAGGAATCTTCGTTGATAGTGCTGATGTCGAAGGCCTACACGGTGATCATATAGCCGAAGGCATCATATAGATGAAGGCTATATACAATCGAGGGCATGGAATATCCGAAGGCTAACATTTCAGCCAGAATTTCCCCGAAACTTTGGAGGTCCATATCCAGTTGCCTTCTAGAATTTGGAGCCCTCGTCCATAGGGCCGAAGGCAGCAACCTGTTGCAGTATGGGCTGCCCGGAGCCTTGCTTACTATGTTTGGGCCACTTGGGCCTGTTGGGCCTGGCTGCAGTAGTGGAAGTATGTGGGTCGGGGTCCCTGGGCCATATACTCCATCAGGAAGTATATCTTAAGTCAAGATGAAATTTATGTTTTCATAAGAGGTGAGCACCCGGGAGAAATACGTGGCGTCGGTTTTTCACATCCGGATAAATGTGGAGTGTGATTAGGGCTGCTACTACTAAGAAGTACAGTTTGAGTTTGAGGTGACATTTGGATCTATGATCCCTTTTAAGAAAAAGTTGTAGTAGTAGTAGTAGTAGTAGTCTCTAATCATTCAAGAATTTTAAAGGTGGGGTAGTTGGTACACTGAGTCCCGATTACTCGTTACGACTTACTACTTCGAGGACTTGGAATCTCTTTTAGGGGGTGTGCACACTTAAGGTAGTTGTTTCGTTTCCATTAGCAGTTGTGGTACAGGCAAAAGTCCCAAGGTGGCCGTACATAACAACGTAACCATCGGGCTCAACCAGAGTGTTGAGCACCGTCCTTCTAAATTACTAGGAAGATAGAGAAGACGTGATTCTGGAGTAATTCTAAGAGAAGAGTTACTATAATATTTTCGAAGAAAAGTTGAGGACTTTAGTAAAGAAGTGATTTTGAGAAAAATCAAAGAGAAAAGAATTTTGGTGGAGTGTGTTATTTTTATATAGTATTATATGAAAATCTATTTTTGATAAACCTGATTATTTTACGGGATTGGGTAGTACTTACTTAGCTCTAAAGCTAATTTTTGTTATTTTTCTTGTTCCCTTTCTCCACTCTTAATTTTTAACAGGTGATGAGTTGGATGCTTATGTTGACTGATGTGAGTTTTCTCGCACTTAAAATAGATTGTAGAATAGTGGTGTAAGTACGAGTATCGTCTCCACAGGGACAGACAAAAGAGAATTAAGAATTAAATAAATTCAGCGATTAAAAATAAATAAAATAAATGTGTCGTGCGAGATTTGATTGATTGGGAAAATTAACTAATGCGGATGAACGATTAAAATAAAAGAAATTAAACTAATGAGTTCTTTCTAATTAATGACAGTAGGGAACATGGATTGATTCCAGGGTAATCGGATTTTTGGCAGATCAGGCTTAATTACATGAAATTAATTTAATTGAGCCTAGCTAATCAATACTAAGCTCTTACCGCTCTCACGGCGTAGAGTACAATAATTTAGGGGACCAGGCTGATCTCTCATGCGACAGGATCCTAAATTATTGCAAAAACGAGCGAGCTTATGGCCCCTTAATCGCTACTAATCTCTTAGCGAGCGATTAAGTGTGTGTGAATGTCTCTCAGAATAAATTAGATCTCTCTTAATTTATTCTAATTGTAAATCTAGCCGCGGTTCCAGGTTACAAAAGATAGCAGTTAATTATTCAAACATAAATTAAACGGCATTCATGTAATCAAACCATCAAGAAACCAGTCATTCATCATGATAAACCCCTTCATCAACCCCAAATCACTAATTAAAACTACTCCCTACTCATAATTGAAAAATCAATAGAATTAGGAAGAATAGAATTAATTGTCATTAATCAAAAAGTAGGAACTTACAAAGAATCTCAAAGAATAGAAAAAACTTGGGTTAAAAAGCTCTAAAATTCGTCCTTAAGCTTGCTCTCAAAGTTCCATCCCCCCTTAATTAGGGTTAGAGGGTGGTATTTATAGGAAACAAGGCAATTTGGGCTGAATTAGGACAAAACGGGGTCAGGCACGGCGCCAGGCACGACCGTGCCTGCGGAAGCATCCCGTTTAAACGCGTCCAGGCACGGCGTGCCTAACTGCCAGACACGACTGTGCCTGGGTTCCAGTAGCTCATCCGCTTCATTCCAAGGCACGCACGGCGTGCCTAACGCCGGGCACGACCGTGCGTGACCTTATTCTTCACTTTTTCTTCATTTTCTTGTTCCAAACGCTCCCGGATGTATACGAGGTCAATCCAAATACTCGTTCTTCATCAGAATTTCGTCGTGAATCTCCCGATGGCCTCCAAATCTCTCAAATCTTCTTCGAATGCCTTCAAATCCTTCCTGAATGCCTCTCAAGTGCTGATTGCCGGACTCTAACTTCTTCAATTCAACTCCAAATGCAAAGAAACTCGAGCCAACGCCTGATAATCGCAACTTGAGCTAAAATTGAGACTCTCAACACCTTAAAGCTAGGAAAACCATCAAAATCCAACCCGAACACGCATCAAATGCGTGTCTAAATACGGACTTATCAGACTCCCCCACACTTAAGCCTTTGTTTGTCCTCAAGCAAATCGAACAATGGGACTTACTATAATCACCACACGAAATTTAAAACAGTTAGCATGCACACGTAGTTAAAAGGATATTCACAGAACAGACAATCTAATTCAAGAAAATTCTTCCCTAAACTACATCTTTGTACTCAAGCTAAACTATTTGACAAAATTATTCACAACATCCTTAAAGTAATGACAGCATACACAAATAAACTAGCTATTGATCAGAAGGACTTGTGAAGGTGATGGTGAATGGTGAATGGAAATAAACAGTCCCTTTCTTTTGAGAGATTGGAATATCCTAACTAGGACTCAATGCATTCAGGAACTTCAGGGCTATTCTTAGGATCAAGGAACTCAGTAGGCCACAATTTAGGAACAATCATGTAACCTATGCAAAGAGTAGACATGGTGTACAACTAAGCTAAACCGCCGCGGCACACTGGTGCTTTGACGTATACTTGAAGTACGCGGAGGACTAAAGCTAATTTTGCTAAAGCCTCCAAGTTCATTAAATAAGTTTAGTTTTCTTTGTCATGTTGGCACGAGAACGCCATTTCTTTCGAAAGATACCCAAGGTCTCATCTTATTGTGCAAAACACTTACGCTTTTTGACCCGGGCTCCCATTCTCTTTTTCGCAAGGTAAGAGGTCTAGCTATATTAATTTTTCACCTTTCAGATTCTTACTAGAAATTACCCCATTCTAATCTCGGCCTCACCAAGGAAAAATAGCAATTAAAGTTCATTTATTAATGTGAATCCATGCCTACAATGCAATCCTCGAAAGTATCAAATTCCTAAAAAGTGACTGCTCTGACCCCACTTTGGGGCATAGGAACAATGCCAAAAAAGGATCCTACACAAATTCTCTAAACTTAACAAATTAATCCCCTAGTTCCCTAAATGCCAAGGCTAAGTCAGAAATATTCACGGGTAAGGAACACATGCCATTTGGTTATGAAGCTCAATTGATTGGGTAAGGAACAAAATGGTCACGCTCAAATTGGCTTTTCCTAATGGACTTTTTCAGGTGAGATGGAAAAATTATGAATTAAATGGGTGACTAATGCCTTCATCCTTTCAACAATTAGATTATATTGCAAGCAATTTAAGCCTAAACACTTCAAGGGTGTCTTAAAAGCATAGTCAATCGTTAGCCAGCTCACAAAGACACAGTTTAAAGAAAAAATTTCAAAATTTTGACATGAATTTCCTATGAATATACAACTAACACCTGCGCATGCTAACTCTAAAAATCACATGTAACAACTACTGCCCGAATGCCCAATTCGCTCCCCCACACTTAAACTTTGGCATCGCCCTCGATGACCAAATATGCACTATGCACAAGGGGGTAAAGAGGAAAGGGTCACACGTGCTCAATCTTAACTCAAGTCAACATTACAAATAGGTGATTAAAAGAGTCGCAGAAACTTCCCTGGGGCGCTGGTCGGTGTAGAACTAAACTGAGTCTAAGTGATCCTCGGCACATCATCCCCAAAGCAAGACCCTGAGCTGCAACAAAAACACAAAGCAAAACAACCAAACAACAAACAAAGAAAAAACAAAAACAAAAGCAGAAATAAGCTCGGGTTGCCTTCCGAGAAGCACTATTTTTTTAACGCCGTGTGTCCGACGATACCTCATAAGCTCTCAAATAACAAAGACTGCAGTGGTGCACTAACAATCAACGTTTCCAGCTTCCTTTCAACAAATACCATTAAGTGGCACAAACCTTTAAATTCTCTAGTAAACGTAGGTAGCACATGGTGTTCATAACCCTCATCAGCACAAAAGTGAAGTATGAAACTCTCATCCTCTTCGGGTGGACAGAGAACATGATTCAAAACTTTGATTACTCTAGGTATCACCGAAAGCTCAAAAGTTGTTTCAAAGAAAAGATCTGGAGCAACATCAAACTCGAACTGCAGCATAGAAAAGTCTTTTTCTTGCTCACAAATATCATAAACATTCACAACCTCTCTTTTGGACTCATTACCACTCCCCATGAAGGCATCCCAACTCTCAGTAACACTGTTCTCATGAATGTCTTCTTGGATGATTTTGTCATTCTTGCTATCACTCTCTTGGAGCTCGTGATTATCTTTTCCCAACTCATCTTCAATGTCATGACTGGTCTGCTCCATGCCTTTCTCGCAAGGGGTTGAGACTAATGGTAAATCAAACGGTTGGGGGGCTTATGTATGAAAATCGCAGTGACTTGTGACGTCATCAGTTACAGCTTGTGTCCTTTCAAACTTATTCATGTATTCTTCGAAAAACAACTTGACGCTATTATCTTCTTCTTCATCTTCAAACATAGGTGGGTCTTCACATGCATAAAGAAGTGTATCATCCATCATATTCCCACAATCATTGTCTGACTCGCTCATATGATCATCCCCATTGGTCTCCTTGGATTGGGCTTCTGTGTCTCTAGGATGGGATCTCTCAGATACGGACTTCGTGAGCTGCCCCAACTGAACTTGTATGACCCGAATACTTGACTGTGTTTCTTTAATACTTGACTGCGTTGATCGATCTCTAGCCGCAGTCACTTGAATGAACTGCTCTAGTGTCTTCTCCAAGCTAGAAAGTCTCTTTAAATCTGCCTCCTCTTGTTGATTATGAGGTTCATTACTCGGGAAGTATGTAGGAGTGGCCGAAACATTTGTGTCTGTAAGTTGTGGGGAGGACGAAGTGGGTATGCAGTTCCCCAATAAGGATGGTCATATGGAGATTTAACGGGGCAAAAAGATATATGGTGACATCCTCCACAGAAGGGACAAATATTATTCTTAGGCAGACAAGGTTGCGTGGTTGGAGGGTATGAATAAGAGAACTGATAATTTTGTAGTGTAGGAGAGTAATTTTGATGAGGTGTGTAATATTGAGAAGGAGGAGTGTAAGGAAGGTATGACGTATATGGTGAATATTCCATGAAGGTTTGAGGGTAAGGAACTCCTCCAGAAATTTGGCTGAATGGGTTCATCTCATGTCTCTTAGAAAAATACCTGAAAGGTTAGCACAGAAAAATCCTACGGAAAACAAAAAGAAAACTAACTAAAAAAAATCTCGTTGAAATTAATTAACCCTTAAAACCGATACCGTCCCCGGCAACGGCTCCAAAAACTGATGTGAGTTTTCTCGCACTTAAAATAGATTGTAGAATAGTGGTGTAAGTACGAGTATCGTCTCCACAAGGATGGACAAAATGGAATTAAGAATTAAATAAATTCAGCGTTAAAAATAAATAAAATAAATGCGTCGTGCGAGATTTGATTGATTGGGAAAATTAACTAATGCGAATGAACGATTAAAATAAAAGAAATTAAACTAATGGGTTCTTTCTAATTAATGACAGTAGGGAACAGGGATTGATTTCGGGGTAATCGGAATTTTGGCAGATCAGGCTTAATTACATGAAATTAATTTAATTGAGCCTAGCTAATCAATACTAAGTTCTTACCGCTCTCGCGGCGTAGAGTACAATAATTTAGGGGACCAGGCTGATCTCTCATGCGACAGGATATTAAATTATTGTCAAAACGAGCGAGCTTATGGCCCCTTAATCGCTACTAATCTCTTAGCGAGCGATTAAGTGTGTGTGAATGTGTCTCAGAATAAATTAGATCTCTCTTAATTTATTCTAATTCTAAATCTAACCGCGGTTCCAGGTTACAAAAGATAACAGTTAAATTATTCAAACACAAATTAAACGGCATTCATGTAATCAAACCATCAAGAAACTAGTCATTCATCATGATAAACCCCTTCATCAACCCCAAATCCCTAATTAAAACTACTCCTTACTCAGAATTGAAAAATCAATAGAGTTGGGAAGAATGGAATTAATTTTCATTAATCAAAAAGTAGGAACTTACAAAGAATCTCAAAGAATAGAAAAAACCAGGGCCAAAAAGCTCTCAAATTCGTCCTTAAGCTTGCTCTCAAAGTTCCATCCCCCCTTAATTAGGGTTAGAGGGTGGTATTTATAGGAAACAAGGCAATTTGGGCTGAATTAGGACAAAACGGGGTCAAGCACGGCGCCAGGCACGACCGTGCCTGCGGAAGCATCCCGTTTAAACGCGTCCAGGCACGGCGTGCCTAACTGTCAGGCACGACCGTGCCTGGGTTCCAGTAGCTCATCCGCTTCATTCCAAGGCACGCACGGCGTGCCTAACGCCGGGCACGACCGTGCGTGACCTTATTCTTCACTTTTTCTTCATTTTCTTGTTCCAAATGCTCCCGGATTTATACAAGGTCAATCCAAATACTCGTTCTTCATCAGAATTTCGTCGTGAATCTCCCGATGGCCTCAAAATCTCTCAAATCTTCTTTGAATGCCTTCAAATCCTTCTTGAATGCCTCTCAAGCGCTGATTGTCGGACTCTAACTTCTTCAATTCAACTCCAAATGCAAAGAAACTCGACCCAACGTCTGATAATCGCAACTTGAGCTAAAATTGAGACTTGCAACACCTTAAAGCTAGGAAAACCATCAAAATCCAACCCGAACACGCATCAAATGCATGTCTAAATACGGACTTATCATTGACTGATGATCGTATGGTCTTGAGAGCGGCCTATAGATTCCTTAGTCAAACTTAGTCAACAAATAAGCATTTACTTATGTTACATTGGTTTGTTTTGTTTTTGGTTTGCCTGTGCATTCGGTTAAGAGATGACCGGATGTGGCGGTAACACCCATTTCCCTATTTAGACTTCCGCTGTATTTCTTCAACTCTATTATGAATGAATAAAAATTTTCTTTTAAATATATCAATGTTTTGGGTGGGAAATTTGGGAGTGATACACAAGGACTGGAGCGGCGTGGCGTAGAGGGGTGCTGCGAGAGAAAGATGCTATGGAGAGGCCAGGAAAGAGAAGCATCACGGAGAAGCTAAATGGTCATCTTCTTCGCTTCATCGTAAGGGAATCATCGCTGAGAGGGAGACGCAAGGGCTTGGGAACAGGTCATATTTTTGGAAAGTGTAAAAGCAATCATATTTTAGTCTATTAAAAGTGTACATGTTATACTTGTGCCATTATTTCTTAATTCAACCTATTTGTTTGCTTCTTATATCTCTTTTTTCATTACAATGGTATATGATGTTAGTACTTCGCATTCTTTTTAAAACATACGTAAAGTTCTTTTTCCATTCTTAATGAATAAAATCTTATCAATTTACGTTACTACTATCAAATATCCATAGGTATAATGTCACATCACTAGAAAGCAATGTCAAAATTTCGACATTACACTTTTTCATAACATTTAATAATAGGGAAAAATAATTAAGATACCCCAAATTTTAAATGGATGTGAGATTAACACCCCAAACTTGCATATGTAATTTAAATACCCCAAATTTTATATAAAAAGTTATTTTAGCACCATAGCAACTATTATTTCTTTCAAAAATGTAAAACAATTTATGGTGTTAATGCATAATTTAAAATATTTTAGAATTCATGAAGACACCATTAACATTTTAAGTTTGCATTAGAAAATAAATGTTACCCACAATCTTTATAATTGCAACACTTTTAATTTTCTATTTTAAATTATGCAATTAACCCCATAAATTTACATTTTTGAAAGAAATAATATATGACAATGGTGCAAAACTAACTTTTTATTTCAAGTTTAGGGTATTTAAATTACATATGCAAGTTTGGATATTTACTTCACACTCTTTCAAAGTTTGGGATTTTTTAAATATTTTCCCCTTAATAATATGATTTTCTTATTTCCTAAAAATCAAAATTGTGATTTATCTTAGGGAAAGAAGATGTGGTATAGATTGAATTCAGTTTTCTAATGCCAAGATAAGGTTTGACATTACATTGGATACAAGTCTTTAGAATTGGTGCACAAGAGTCAAAATCCCTAATTCCTGTAGGGAGTTCAAAAACTCTATAGAAAAGCCGAATTAGAGTATGTGACCTCAAAAAGTCAAAAGGCGAATTAGTGCCGCTTGCTGGGCTTCGCTGCTTTCTTGCTGCATCTTTGAAAATGGAGTCCGACCAGAAGAGGAAGAGGGATTCGATATCATCATCAGATCGAGCGGACAAGCACAAGAAAAAGTCAGATAGGTCATCGTCCTCTGACGAGAGAATTAAGGCTTCCCACATACTTATAAAGCACCAAGGCTCCCGTAATAAGACCTCCTGGAAGGATCCAGAAGGAGCTGTGATCTCCAAAACCACTAGAGATGCCGCAGTTGCTAAGCTCAAGGCACTTCGCGAAGACATCGTCACTGGAAAATCCGAATTCAAAGACGTCGCTGCCAGGTTCTCCGACTGCTCCTCCGCCAAGCGAGGCGGCTATCTCGGTCGGTAACACTGACCAATTGCCCCAAAGCTCTTTTTCATTTGTCATTGATTCTCTGTTTTCTTCATGCATATAGTTAATGTACAAATTACAATACTGACTCTAGTAAGTTTAATCATGAATGTTAAGCAACTAGTATATGCCATTGAAGTACAGAATCTTCAAGATTACTGTATGTCTGTATTGATGTTTAAGAAAATAAATTGTATGTGGCTGTGAAGCTAAATATGTGCTCTGCATTCGATACCACTTTTTTTTTAATTTGGGCACTAAACTATGGGAGCAAATGTAGTGCTTACCAGCCTAGAATCAACGCTCCACTATGCTGTGTTAGCGTTTCTGCAGGCCGTTGTACTTTTTGCCACTCATAACCACGGAATAGATTTCTTCCCCACCAGCTCCTAAGGATCTATTAGACTAACTATTCTTTTTGAATTTCATTATAGACCAAAAACTTGAATTGCCAATAATACACTCTCCCAAACCAAACAACAGAAATTGAAATCCTTCTTTAACACTACCTCCATCCCATTAGGTTGGGTCAAACATTCTGGTATGACTCACTAAAAAAGTCTGGACAAACAAAATGGGAGGGAAAACTTATTTATTATTTTCCCATTGAATTTGAATTCCAACTAAATGGCCCTTTGCAATCATGGATGCAATTTGACATCTTTTATGTTCTTCAAAATCAAGTGCATGAAAGTAAACATGGAAGGTTCAGTAATGATTTCCAAGTGCAAAGAATATCTCACTTCATCACTTAAAAAGGATTTGGCATCTTTGTTGCCTGTTGGATAAGAATGTTCATTTCTGTAGAGGTTCTGGTAGGATCCAAAATTAATGCATATAAATTATTGATATTGTGCAATTAGGTCAATTTGTCGAATCATAAAGAGGTAATTTGGAAAATGTAAAAAACTAGTGGAGTTCAAAAAAAGAGTGTGGACAAAGTTGTGGGACAACCCAATACAGGAAATTAAGACATAAAATGGGACAAAGGAGTACTATATATTTTGAATATAGGTACCATTAATGTGATTCATTCTTGGGCATGTCTCTTTGAACCAAATTAATATATTCTTGATGCAGGTAAGTTTGGCAGGAACAAGATGCAGAAGCCTTTTGAGACAGCAGCATTTTCACTCAAGGTTGGGGAGATAAGTGACATTGTATACACTGAGAGCGGTGTTCACATAATCATGCGAACAGCTTTATAGGTCGTCTGCTGAGTGCTGACGATGAGCCATATTTACACGACATGCTGAAAATTCTCTGGGCTTGTATTACTGAGCTTACCAAAGATTTAAAGACTTCAACTAGGAGATTGCTGTCCTTTTTATGTCCATAGCAACAACTATGTGGTATCATCATGGATAATAACTTGAAGAAAATTGTGAACTAATTTGTCTTCCTTTTTGGGGCCTCCTTATTACCTTTTGGTAGGGAGACGACCACCGGAAAAATGTGCATTTGTATCGGCATCATTGTATTTGGTCAATGTTCTTATATCATTGGTCCCTGTTGGTGGTTGTTTTGGTAAAACATTAAATGCATATTCTGTGATTTCAAGAAACATTTATGTTTTAACTAGAACCATTCTTGAATTGTTAAATTGTTCTTTTGAATTTATAATGGGTGATGGAGGCCATGGGGCTATTGGGATGGTTAGTTGTCACTCTTTATTTGTTAGTAGAGTGTAACTTTGATCGTTTCTGTTTCTGTTTTAGTTTTCACTTTTCAGTGTGTGTTTTTTTTGGGGGGTGGGGGTAAAGGAAGGGAGTTGATTATTGGGGAGAGAATGTAAATGACATTGGATTAACTAAATTTAGTAAAGGTTAGGACGATAAAATAAACCATAAAGGATTGTGAAACAAGGTAATGCAATCTTTGTTTGGATTAGGTAAATTTAGCGAAGGCGTGGATCATAAAATTATAAAGCATTCTAAAGTTAGTTTATTCTCATCACAAGGAAATGAAAATAAGGTAATTCAATCATTTATATCTCACAGTTAAACTCTAGTCTAGTAGAACAGCTGGATTATACGAGTACTAATACTATCCTTTAATTGGGCATTTGGGCGTTTGTATGATCGTATATGGTTGTTGGCACTTGCCATCTGATTACTCGACTACAGCCGTTCCAATCCCATTTCCAAAGGTCCCAAACTCCCAACTACAGTTGTTCTTAATTGATTAGTTGTGTGTGCTCTTAAGTTCCCACCACACTCGGGAGAACTGCTACTAATTTGTGAAACACTACAGTTTTTTTTTACTATAGGTTTCCAGCAAGAAACTAATTCTCATATTATCGTTTGACACGAGACCAAACATTGATTGTGCAGCCACTCTAGTTAGCCGCAGGTTAAAAATGATTATCATTTGACAATATGTTCTCCCAAATTCACCTTCTCGATAACTTTTACCTCGTAAAAGTTCATACCGTGATTTAGTTTACTACATCATTTCATTTTCATTTACCCCAGTGCCGCAAAGGTTCCCATCTACAGTGGGGTAAGGGAGGGTCGGATGTACGCAGTCTTACCCTTATACTAAAGCACAGAGACACTGTTTCCGGATGACCCATAGTGAAAATCGCGTCCAAAATTGCATGGACCGTGATTTAGTTGACTAAGCATACAAAAATGTACCTTATGCAAATATGCCTTTTTGTTGGGAAGGGTAGTGTAATTTGGTTTTGTTGGACTTGATGTTAATTTAGTTGGATATGAATGCAAGTGTGTGTGCTTTAAAGTTCAATATTGTATGGGAAAGTTTTCAAAATAAAAGTAAAAATGTAAAATTCTAAAATAAAAGTATTATGTTTTTCCTAAATAGGAGTGCATTACTGTCACTTTGAAAATTCAATGACATATCCTGGTAGTATTTTTCAAACTCACAGTAACTACTTCTATTTATTAAGGAATAAAAACTTAACACTACTGTTAGGTTTATTCCTCCAACTCCAAGGGCCCAATACGTCCTCTTGAGCTTCGATGGAATGCTTTTGGTGAGTTATATGAGTAAAGAGGCACAAGTACTTAGCAAATGAGATGGAGACAATGTGTGGATCGAGTTCTTATTAGACAATAACGAACGATTACAGCACACCCTACTGAAAGTCGAGGCCGAGCGTCTAGGCTAGCCGTTACTACAGGAGATTATAAGCTAAAGCTAATGTATATGTTATCAACCCCTAACAATGAAATAAGTGTTGCTATTTATACTACCATGAGTTAGGTGATAGTGATGATGTGGAGGATCATAAGTGGCTAGCCTTCCAACCACCGAATCTCGCATATCTGGTGCATTTAATGTGTACCCTGCCAATATCTTCGCTTTCCCGCCAATTCTGATGGACGTTCCATATGAGGCCTTCATGATCTTTGATCCAAGAAAGCGCAAGGCACGGGTGCTGCTCGACGCCTGGCGAGCATCCTCTGTTGAAGCCCCCGTTGACTACTTGGCCTAAACGGGCCAAGGTATAGGTGACGCGCATGAAGCGCCGCCCAGGCCATGATGAGCGTCGCGTGAGCCTTTGTTACTCTTGATCCCTTTTCCTTATGAGGTTTTGGGCTGATTCTGTATTGGGCGAATTACCCAACAACTACTATTTTGAAATTTAAACATTTTTACTCCTATTCAAGATAATTTTTTAATTTATTTATTGTTACATAGTTCAACTACACGGTTTAACATGGTTTCAAATCATTGAAGTAGCATGAACTCCATAAAGTATATTTTCGTTTATGATGATTGTATTAGTCTTTAATATATACTACCTCCGTCCCATAAAATAGTACCCATTTTGATTTGGATCGGAGTTTAAGAAAATGAGAATAAAGTGGAAATGTATGGTTGTGGTTGAGTAAGAAAAAGGTAAATGAATGTTAGCCACACAAAACTTTCCAAAAAGGGAAATGAGAACTATTTTTTGGGACGACTCAAAAAGGAAAGTGGGAACTATTTTACGGGACGGAGGGAGTATCTTTCTATACCATATGGTCTAAAGTTTTACTCCGTATGTTCACAACTACATAATTCATCCTAGTTGGTATATGGGAAACCATATACACTACTACATATAGGGCCCGTTTGTTATGATCAGGGTCGATCCTAAGAGTTTTTTGGTCTGAGTCGAGCTGTAAGAAAAGGCCCTCAAAAATTTTGGGGAGGAAAGTTCATGTCCGGAATTCCGGAGAGGAACCGCCATCTGGACGGCGGCGTTTGGCCGCCTTCCCGGTGGAATTTTTTGATTAAATTTTTATCATGTTTTTCATCAAGTCTAGTTTATCCACAAAAAATGTCAGCTAAAAATTCATCGGGAAGGCCGTCAAATGGGTTTTTAAAGATAAATGGGCCAAAATATACACAATAAACGGAGTTAAATTCCAAAAATTATTTAACGGTCTTCCCGATTGAATTTTAAGCTGAATTTGTTTGTGGATAAACTAGACTTGATAAGAAACATGCCATAAAAATTTCATCAAAAAAATTTCACAGAAAAGGCGGCCAAAGGCGGTATTTCCTGTCCGAAATTCCGGACATGAACTGTCCTCTATATAAAGGTAACTAATAAATTTTTGGGGCCCTAATGTTTTTTCCCAAATTTGTGGGCCTGAGCCAGTTGCCTCTTTGACTCACGTAGAGGTTCGGCCCTGGTTATGATGTAAAGTAAACACTTTGCATGCAAAGTGTGGAGGAGTAAACATTTTACACCGTTTGTTTAATTATTTAATGTAAACTGTAGGACACTTTTTTAAAAACATTACATTGTATCATGTAAAATATTTCACATAGGAAGAGGGCAGTAAACTAGTTTCCACCCATTAACATGACGAATAATATGTCTAATTGTGATTTTCAACCTAGACTTTCGAAGATTGGCTGCAATAAAAATCATCAAGAGGTTGCTTCGACACTGGCTTGCTGCAAAATCATCGAGGCTGCAAATTTCTTCCCTCCACGTTCCACTCACTCCACGTTTCAAGAGGTTGCTTCTACTCTTCTACACTAGTTTTTTAATGGCTTCTAAACTGGTATCCGTGTGTGTGTACTCTCTTATATAGAAGTATATGTGAAGTATATATGTGTAACCTTTGATGACGAGAGCGAGAATCGATTGATACTCCCTTCGGTCCTTAATGATGTTTACACTTTGACTTCACACATATTAAGGAAATTAATTTGACTTTACTGTAGAGTACACTGTTTGACACTGTTTGACACTGTTTGACACTATTTTGCACTGCTTGGTGTAGATTTGTTTGCCAAATAAGGCAAATAGGGAAGTGTAAAGTTTAATATGGGACGACCCAAAAAGGAAAGTGTAAAGTTAATTAAGGAGCGGAAGGAGGATTAATCTAAATATGTGAGTTAATTTGAAACACCGGTGGTGATTTTGGTGAACGGCGCCATGTCAATGGCCATAAAATTGTGATTGTCACGCAAGTGTGGCTGAATCATGAATGGGCTATGCAAATCTTTTATAAAGTTATCTTCCAAATAAACACTATAAAGAGTTTGCGTGTAATTTAAAAATGGATTACATAGGTATTCAAACAATCATTTTGCAAACTAATTACAACCCTAAACTTTACGTGCAATCATATTGCATATATTGCATGTAAAGTTTTAATGTGTGAACCACCAAACGCATCTATAGAAATAAAATATTTTATTAAACATATAACAGATTTACCTTGCCCTGTCATTTTTACCTTTTCCCAAAACAATTATAATTTCCCCAATAAATAAAACACATAGCAAAACCCACCTTAAGACCTTATTTGACCTTAAATTGATTTTACCAAACATCTTTGTTTTCAGAAAATTCCACCATTTAAGCCATACAATCCTTGACCAAACGTGCCCCAACGAGAGTATGCACACACTTGCCTCACATAATCAATAGAACACACCACCAGGCACCAGGTCACCAAAAAGAAAACAGTAGCATCTTTCATTGCAGTTCCATAATGGAGTACACCTCATTCCAATGGACAATGACACAGGAAAAATGTTCATACACCATCTAACATCATAACTCCAGCCAGCCTCAGAGGCTTTGACTAATCAACTAGGAAATAGTTTCAACTAAGAGATGAAGACCCCGGCCCCCAATCAATCAATAACTAGAAGCGGCAATATAGCATATCTGCAATGAGGAGTCATACTATACATACATTTTAATTCCTAATCATATTCTTGTTTGAATGTTAGAGGCACCTCTTCCATCATACTCAGCTGTCTTCTCATCTTTATAATGTGAGCTTGCACCTATTACAATGAGTGCACATCACTTAAATCAGCTATATACTCAATCAACTAGGTGATAACAAAATCCACGATCATCCTCGCCTAATAATCAATCAGATATTATTAAGTGACAGTGTTTGTTTGGATCTCAGATAATGCCAGGGAAGAAAAACATGCTCATGAAAGTTAAATTCTTATGTTTGGTTTTACCTAGAAAAACACAAAGGAAAACGACAATGTCTTTTTTTTACAAATGATATGCATTCAGATCTTTAGCCTTGACATAATTGGGAAAAATGAATTAGAACAAATATCTAAAATGGATTAATTGAAAATGTTTATTGAATTTGAATCTATCTTCTGTTTTCCCTAAACTCTTCTTTTAATTTCCTCTATTTTCTTTTTTTAATAATTTCTTTCCTAGCGCTTTTCATGTTCCAAACTGCCCTTAAAGGGTTTAAAGCTCAATGGTCCAGATTTTATGCTGCTCCAGAAGTTCTGTTTTGTTCTCTTTTTTCAGAATATACAGTAAGTGCTATAATGTCTCAATGCCAAACAGTGGTAACATATTTCAAATAGGAGTATCAAAAAGCAGATAGCAAGTAGGAATATTATTTTTTTACATTGCACAGTGGGGCAAGTCAGGGGTCAATAGCAGAAAAAGAAAAAAATCATCATTGGTCCCAAAACATTCACTTTTCTACTCTTAGTGCACGAGTTTGAATTTCTTTCCACTTTTGGTCCTTGACAGTGAATATCAACCAGAAATTAGCTAGATAAGTGATAAAAAGGGCACATAATAGGCGAGCAATCAATAGACATGCATCATAAGTCAGGAAATTGAGAGTTGAGAACCAAGAGAGGAAACCTTTCTGGAAATTAACAAGGAAAAGGTACCTGCTGACGAATCCCTGTGAGTTTGAGAAGCTCATCAGCCTCTGAGAAATTGATGAACCACTGGCTAAGTGGATGGTTTTTCGTATCACCTCTTTTCAGCTTATGTGGATCTACTCACCACCAAGAAGAAACAAGAACTCAGAATTATCACAGCGGACATATTCTGGACAAATAAAATCTCTTACCCTGACCTACAAGAGGCAAGTTCAAAGTTGCAGGAACCCTTGGCAAAACTACAGCAGGATGGCTCTTTACGCGAGAAAGGAATTGTTCAGAAGGTTCTGGAAACACAATCTCATCATAATTTTCCACTACAACGGGTCTTTTAGTTGTCACGGGACCAGGTTCAGCTTCAGAATATAGTTTCAAGTGATGATACCTGGTAACAATAAGAGCAGTAAATCAACTGTACATAAAAAAATTGACAAATTAGGACTCTATTTGGTTGCCAGTTCTGGCATATTTTGCTTTTTCTGCTGTTGAGCAGAATACATATATTTTCACTTGTTTGGCTGAAAATGAGGCTACCAAGCGCTTTTCCTTTCAGAAAATTCATAATTTTAAGCAAATAGACCTTACCAAACGAGATCTAAAAGAAAAGGCCCATGGACAAAAGTAAAAGATAAATGACATACAAATCCAATTTCTTCTCAGAGACGTCATTGTGAAAATATAAGGATATCCTGATTTCGAATTCACCCCAACCACATTCTGATAGCTCAAATGGTGGTGACTCCACAACTCTCATGGGGTTATTGAAACTGGGATGCAATTGGAATACAACTCTTTTGATAATTACACCAAGATCCTCATTTGTTGCCCCACGAACATAAACTGTCCACTTATGTGACTGTGTTCTGGTTATTAAAGACATAAAACTCAAAATTATTAACTTTTACAAGATGGTGCACATGACATACTATTCTTCAACTTCTCCAGTTCTCCTCACTTACTCGGTGGCCTTCTTGCCAAGCCAAAATGCTATTGTTCCATACACTATCGGTACATACATCTCAGTATCATTGAGTCTCTTCTCTGATTTCTACACAAAATGCAAGAATTAAATACAGGTATTTATCTCTGATAAAACGGAATAAATTATACTGTTGATACCTCAACTATATTAAGACTTCCATATTTGATAATTTACTTAAATTTCTTCCATCTTTAGCCCTAAACCTTAAAAATGTCCTATTTTTAATCTGTAAGCTCAAAATGTCCTCACTGCGTGAACATTTTTAACGATTTCATCCTACTATATTTGAGAGCATGTTGGACTAAAACTGGATAATTTTTTAAAGAGAACTAGAACTGAAAGAAATCCATGATGATGGTAAAACATTGAAATGACACTATAGCCGAGAGGCCATAGAAGGGATATATCAATATGAACCACTACATGTGAGAACGCGAAAGTGGACTTAAATATCAGAGCAACACTCTTAAGTCATAATTAGCATCTTGCGCATTCAAAACATAAAATTAAATGTTCTAAAAGCAAGAGCAGAACTTACATAAACCGAGCATTTCATATTACAAATAGTTTAACTACACTTTTGATTACTCAAGGGTTAGAATCCCTAGTAAAGTTCATGACTTTTAAATCTAGCAAGATCATGCCGATGTCACTTTTCCTAAATTTCCCTTAACCCAAATTAGTGGTCATGCTACATCTTCAAGACAAGATTTATTACATTTTTCCAATTCTACTCTTTTTCATTTCATCAATATGTCACAACATACCATACTAAGAACATTAGATAACTACACTAATTAAGGGCATGTTAGTAGTTTGCACTTTCTTATCCATATACTTTAGCAACTCCTTAATATGTATGAAGCAATACGACTCAACATCCTTGGTTTTGGAACAGGGGGGTGTTACAGGGAAAAAACTGAAAAAGAAGGTATTCTTTAATCACGGAAATAAACCAAAAACTGAATGAGCTCAACCACACCGCACCGCATCCCCATAGAACAACTGACAATCTCGAGAATATAAAAATTAAAGATTTATAGACTAAACGAACTGCTCCTTGGAATCTTCCAATTTGCAATTTGGAAGCCGGGATTTATGTAAGCACTAGTAAATTGAGCTAATATATGGTGTATGAGACGCCATAAGTACCCCAACATTGGCGTCAACAGAATGGATAGCAGTACTGTTAAGCTGGGGCTCAGAAATAGAGGCGTACCCATCAGTGCCGAGAGGCCATAAAAGAGATATATTCATATGAACTAACATATACATGTGACAACGTGAAATGGACATGAATGTCAAAGCAACACTCTTAAGTCATAATAAGCAACTAAGCACCCTTGCTCATTCAAAAAGTAAAATAAAAACGTTTCGTATGAAATCTAAAAGAAAGAGCAGATATTACTTCAACCGATCATTCCAGGTTTCAAAGAGTTAATTACACTTTTGATTGCTCAAGAATATGATAATCAGAAGTAAACTTTATGACTTTTAACTCTAACATGATCACGTCTATGTCACTTTTTTCTAACTCTTCCTCCGAAATTAGTTGTTAAGCTACACTCACCTCAAGACAATATTTTATAACACTTTCCAATTCTACCCTTGTACATTTCATCAATATTTCACATCTTTGATCTTCCCATAGCACGAGAATTAGATAAATCCTTTATCCATATAGTTTAGCTACTCCTTAATATGTGTAAAGCAGTACAACTCAACATCCTTGTTCATCCTTGTTTTTGGAGCAGGGGAAATGTTAATGATAAAAAGTTGAACAAGAAGCTATTCCTTACCCAAGAAAATAAACTAAAAACTGAAAGAGCTCACCCCCCATAAATTAACTAACAGTCTCGATCATATAAAAATCTAAGAGTTATTGACTAAACGAACTGCCCTGAAAACTTAAAAAGCATCCCAATTTGCAATTTGAAAGCAGGGGTTTTCTATATGCACTAGTAAATCGATATATGAATGAAGGAGCATGGGCCGAAAGTACCCCAACGTTGCCGTCTGCTGAATTGTTAGCAGGACTGTTGAGCTGGGGCTCAGTAACAGACGCGTCCCCGTTCGTGCAGGTATCGCCGGCTTGAGGCCCAGCAAGTGACAGGAGAGGCATTTTCACCCCCAAAATTAGAAATTGGGGTTAGGGTTTTGAAAATTTCAGAGGTAAAGTTGATTAGATGCTGAGAATTTCTGGAATTGGGCAAAATCGAGGGGCTTCGGGAGAAACGCAAGTGCATGGGTTTTTTGAGTAGGTGTAACGTCCAATCGCTTGCATGGAATTTGCACCTCTTATTGGGTGCACCGACCACACTTGTTCCGTTATTCGGTTTGTTATGGGCTATGGCCGAAAATGACTAGTGGCCCATTTTTGGGTTGCACTCAAAAATAACATCACATAAATTATAGGGAGTGCCTAATAATCACCAAAAGACTTCTATTCAAATTTTGCTCAACAAATTGTTAAAGCATCTCCAACTTTCCAAGTGATTACAAACTTTTTGAAGTAACACTGACTTTTTCAAAGCCTGCAAGTGACTTTTGGTTCATATTATTTTTGGAAAAAGGACAAATAAGCTCATGTACTAACAAAAAAGGTCAAATAAACCCTTATATAGGAGGTTCTATTCGGCCGTTGCCATTTGGGGCAGTTCTCTGTGAAATTTTTTGATGAAACTTTTTGAGAATCTTATTCATTAAGTCTAGTTTACTCATACCAAATTTCAGCTAACAATTCAATTGGGAAGACATTCAAATAAATTCTTGAAGATAATTGCGCTTTTAACTGCGCAGCTATCTTCAAGAATTCATTTGAGTGCCTTCCCAATTGCAGTTTTAGCTGAACTTTGGTATGAGTAAACTAGACTTAATGAATAATATGCTCAAAAAATTGCATCAAAAAATTCCACCGGGAACCGCCCCAAAGGACGACGGCCGGACATAGCCTCCTATATAAGGATTTGTTTGAACTTTTTTGGTTAGTAGGTAGGCTTATTTGCCCCTTTTTCCTTATTCTTTCGATCCATCAAATAATAGTACTCATATTGAAATGTATGTCTGTATTTTCAAGTTAGTTTGTGAATGCCCCACAATTATCCAAGTTTTGGTAAATGTACTCGTTTGAAACAATGTGGATTAAGATCACATTTACATGCATCCAAACAATTGAGGAGTAACATTGCACATTTGAGAACACATAGATTACATTTCAATATCATCACTGTTTGATTGAATGAAAATGCGATTTTGCCTTTAATAAAAAAGGACCTTTAGAACCATTTGATATTTGTTACTCCGTATTTAATTGTTTGCTATAAAATCTATAGTTTTTAAAATTCAATACTAAATGTGAGATAAATCTTTGTCAAATGTATAGGTGGAAATGTGATGGGGATACCATTGTCCACCTTCTGAACCAAGTGCACAATAGTATTGGAATTTTAGGGGAATGAATGGCTTGGTTTACAAGTCCTTTTTTGCTATGTTCTGGACGTACTATTGGTGTCCGAACATCTTGGCTATTGACAAAGGCAAAGTATAAGTGAACATGGCGTCATCCAAATCGTGTCATATATAATAATGCCTTGAAGTATAAGGATATTATGAAAGACCATTAGATTATTTATCTACTCCCTCTGTTCCTATTTTATCTTCCAAATAGGTTTGACACACAATTTAAGATAGTGGGTATTGTGTGATGGAGAGTTGTGCAGAAGAGAGAAAAATGTGTAAGAAATGTTGTGAACCACAAATTTTTTACTAAAAAGAGAAAGTGTAAATTTTAATTGGAACAGACGAAAAAGGAAAGTTGGAAGTTTTAATAGGACCGGAGGGAGTAGTAACTTTTACAAGATCCTACTTTTACAAATATAATTTTCTGCAAAAGTAACTTTCGTAAATCATTAAATTTTCTCAAAACGCACTTGCTTAAAGCTGTTACACATGCTATTGTGTTAATATGTTATACGGAGTAGTAAAAAGGATAATGAATATTGCATGACGATAAAAATCCAAAGGTTAAATAAAGTAATTGCAACTGATCATTATGCACATTAAAATAACTTCCGACACAAAATGTTTGGAGTTCTTTACAGTTTTAACTTCAACACATTTAGTAACATCTAATATTCCCTAAAACATTAAATTGAATATACTTAAATTTTCACAACCACGTCTGCCTTTTAATTTGAGGTACATGCAATAGAAAACACAAAAACAAATGCAAAACATTTGAAGAAGAGATGAGTCATTCGACGGAAGAAACCAAGAGGTAAGTTAAAATTAAACATCGATGCTTTATAACAGTAATAGTAATACTAATAGTTTCTTACTTACCCTGTTACCCAATACCGCCTCTAGAGGAGCTTTGATACGAAATGAAAAGGGAGAGTTTCTATTCGCCATTCAGTTTTTGTTGAGGGCAGCTTCGAGCTTGGAGGCGGAATTTTTGGCCATGGTTACCGCTACACGATGGGCAATCGACGCAGGGTACGTTGCTTTTCAGGTGGAGATTGATGTGGCGGATGTTCATGATTACATTTTTGGAAAGCGGAATGGGAGCTAGACAGCATCTATTTCTTCACTGATAGACAGGGCCGGTCCTGGGGGCAACGGGAGCGACCGCCCTAGGCCCGAAAAAATAGCAAAAAAATAGACTCAAAATTTTTTCTTTATATATAGCGTGAGTAGGACTTTTTTTTGTATTTTTTTTAATAAACTTTTTTTTTAATTATCTTTTTTTCTATTTTAAAACTCATTTAATTAGGCCCATGGTTTAATTTTGTTCATAATTTGAAACTTATTTAAAAAAACTTAAAAAAAATTATAAAAGGAATGTAATGTGTCCCTCCCAATCCCAAGTGGCCTAATAACCCAAATCCCTAAACTACCTAAGTGCCTATTACATATTACCGAAGTACTAACCTCCCAAATCCCAATAACCCACTTGCCGTGCAATTCCCAAATCCCAAGTTCGTATAATCTCCATCGACCCTAACTCCCCAAGGCAAATTCTCCATTTGGTCGGCCACTCCCAAATTCTCCACTTGGCCGTGCAATTCCCAAATCCCAAGTTCGTATGCCTGTTTCATTGTTTATTGATTTTGTTTGTTTTCAATTTTGAAATCAAGTAACGAAGATTCAAATGTTAAATTGTTAATTTGTTGTCAAGGTTGTCTAAGTGATAACTGAATACGAAGTCTGCTGATCAATCCAGAAGCGGAGGAGGCAAGGAGTCCAAAGGTCGGCCGACGATTACAAGTGTAGAACATTTCTTTCAACTTTCAAGGTTTCAAAAAATCTACCAGTCATCAGTGGTGAGTAAATTAATCTCAATCTATTAGAATTTCTTTTGATTTATGATTAATGATTTATGATTTATGTGTTGTAATGGATGCTTGTTTGGCTTCTTTGCAAAGTAGATTTGATCAAATGAAGGTTTTTCAAGGTATTTTTGGGTTCTTGTTCAATTCACGGAACTTGAAATCATTGGATTCTGATAAGTTGAGAGATTGTTGTAAGATACTTGCAGAAGCTCTACAAGATGGTGAAAAGGAAGACATTGATATGGATGATTTATTTCAAGAA
The DNA here is from genome assembly GCA_945859875.1 of Cuscuta europaea. Taxonomy (NCBI): domain Eukaryota; kingdom Viridiplantae; phylum Streptophyta; class Magnoliopsida; order Solanales; family Convolvulaceae; genus Cuscuta; species Cuscuta europaea. The sequence continues at coordinate 9,874,198 of CAMAPE010000048.1, forward strand.
TTGAAAATGTTGCAAAATATTTTACTAGATGATAGGGACACAGCCATTAAATTTCTTGATTTTGTGAAGAACTTGTGTTGTTATCCGAATACAACAATTGCTTACAGAATACTGTTGACAATACCTGTGACCGTTGCCACAGCGGAGAGAAGTTTTTCAAAGTTGAAGATTCTGAAGAATTATTTGCGATCGACTATGTCTCAAGAAAGGCTGAATGGAGTAGCAATTTTAAGCATTGAGCATGAGATCTGGGAAAAGGTTGATTATGAAGCAATTATTGCTGATTTTGCTTCACAGTGTTCAGCGAGAAACGTTTTTAAGTAATGTTTTTCTTTTTATGGGATACTTGTTACATTTCATCAAACATGTTATTTAAATATTAATAAAGTGAATTTCATCTTTATTTTTTACCTTTATTCAATTATTCGGTAGTATTATTATAATCTATGTTTGTCTTATAAATTTAGGCCCAACTTAGCTTCTCGCCCATAGGCCCAAAAAATGACAGGACCGGCCTTGCTGATAGAGATGGCAAAAAGGGTCAGGCTCTCCTATGAACATGTTTTGAGGGAAGGTAATTGGTTAACCCACTATTTGGCTGATATTTGAGTAGGCCATTTCGATGTATTATCTACTTTGAGCTCTCTTCCTCCCATTGTTAAAAGTGCATACTACTTAGATTTATTTAATATTACTTCGTTTAAGTGTTTGGTGTAATTTTATTTGTGAATTTTTTGATCCCGGGTTCTTTGCTTTTTTCCTTTACTTGCATTCTCATTGATGTATTTTTGAAAGGGAACGCCCTTTCTGAAGTGGTTTTGATCTAGCCCCCTCTCATTTATGTAATTGCGGTTTATTTAATAGAAAATAAGTTCCCCGGCGTTTGCCCCACACCCCAACTGATTTTGGTGGTTTGCCTTCCAGGTTAAAAAAAGAGAAAGATGAGTCATTAGGGAAAGCTACAAAGGAAAGGAAAACGAATTTGTTGAAAACCTTATAGTAGCTAGTGTTATGTATATAAAACTTTATAGGGGCATTGTGAAATTAACAATTAGAAAAATTATCATTTCAGGACATACAGCTAACAAGTGGTGTTACAACTTACAAGGCTTAAAAATGCAAGAAAGGAGTACCTGTATATATGAAGTTTGGTGATTGATTTGGATACTACAAAAGAAATTACCTTAGAGTAGAGAAATGACATCAGGGTATTGGGGTTTACCATAGAGACTTTGAAGTCAATATGGCACAAATTAGTGTGAATGTTTAGCAAACACAAACGCATTCAAATGCTATCAATATTTTCTCACACATTTTAGTGAAGTGAAATGGTAATAATAGAGCTATGCTTGACTCATATATATTGCCAAATTCATTTCTCTTGAACTCCGATCCTGGTGATCCACATTTAATAATTTTTATGACCACATCCAAATTGATGAGAACTGGCCAGTTTTCTTATAAAAAGAAACTACCATGTACTAGACTCAACTCAATGAAAAAGATCACTACAGATGTGCTCAATAAAAAAATACTCGGGAGGGTAACACAATTCATAATTAAAGATCATGTTTCAAAAAAAATTATCTCAATATGTCTTTGGAGTCACTGAATTTATTTTAAAAACATTTTGTGGATTATATAAATGGAATGACGTTGGCGACTACTTGTTGTTTTATGTATACACTTGCTCAGAGGCTTGAAAGAAATTGCATATATATCATACTCCCTCCGTCCCTTACACGCCGACGACTACTTGTTTTTTGTTGTTCCAAAAACTTTGCCACTTTCCATTTTAATCAATGAATTTGTGTGTGACACCTCGGCCTCACGACTCGAGGTAGTTGCTCCAGACCTCTAGTACTGTTCTCACAAACCACCACTAATCTTTACCGCGCACTTTGTCCTCACTCATGCACGCCCTGAAACCAATCTCAATCACACCCCAGAATCTTTCCCTTGCTAAGTACCCGCTCGATATCCAACGGATCAACACACTGTCGCAGGGTTGCTTTGATACCACCTGTAACACCTCAGCCTTGCAGGACCCGAGGTGGTTACTCCAGACCTCTAGTAATGTCCTCACATACCACCACGAGCCTTTACCGTGCACTTTGTCCTCACTCATGCGCGACCTGAGAAACTTCCTAGGGGGTCACCCATCCCAAGACTACTCCCGTGCAAGCACGCTTAACTTGCAGTTCTTAGGTTATGAGCTCCCTTAAAAGTAGATGCATCTCTGTTGGTATGATTAGTACTATTAATCTGTTTAAATTAAATCTCAAGTATTACATTGTGGTTCATGTTATTTCTCTCTCATTGCATATGCACAAATTTTTTTGTACAAATTTTATACAAGTATACATGGAATCAATACGAGCAGTTTATGTATGAAATGCGTTATTTTTAGTGTTCTATAATATTTTACCCTTTCATTCTAGAATTGTAATTTTGTAAACCAAAAACATTTATCATTTATTTTAGAATAATAAAGTTTATTCATGTAACCAAGCATTCAGCCCAGCTGGTTGCGAGGTTACCATGCCTAGTTGGAGGTCTCAAGTTCGAAACCCGCTAGGTACATAAGGGTTTGAAACTCAATGGAGTAAGTTTCAGCCCTGATTAGTCCAGCCCCCCTAGCCCCTCAGACCCCCTGGAGTACAAAAAAAAAGTTTATTCATGCGCTACTGGTTGCAGGCTCTTAAAATTTCATGTCATATATGCTACACATAAACAATGCAAACACATTTAATTAGCCTCCAACCCTTACCATTTGTTGAACTTTACCTCCGACACTTGTAGAAAGTGGGTGATGACACAAGTATGATCCCAATTTATAACACAATTAGCATATATACACCATCCCTTAAACACATCAAATGCAAGGAATGAAGAAGGGAGGAATCCCATTCACCTGCTAGGTGACGGGGCGGAGAAGTCTGGTTACAGAGTAGAAGGAAGAATATAGTCAATAAGTTTCTTGCCCGAGTTAAACCAACAAGTACCCCATAAAGCAGTGTTATGGCCATCCTGAAGTCTATCCCTCATTCCAATCTTCACCATAGATAGGGTTGCCACGATCCCAAGCTAGATCATGAATTTGGAAAAGGAATGTCGCATTTGAAAGCTTGTCTCCTACTTTGTTTGAAGTACACGCACTCACAATTCATCTAGTTTGGTGAGGAATAGAACCCCCAACTTTACATTATATGTATGCCTGATTAAGCTTTCTGACTGAGCGGAGCCCCAAACCACCTTATTGTTTCAGTCGACATATAGCATCCGAGAGAGGAGGTGAATTTTTTCGCTCTTCCGCGATGGTACCCCAAATAAAATTCCTAAATCTTTTATCAAAGTCACTGCAAATTAAATATGATTGGGGCCACGGGAGCACCAAAGTTTGTGTAACATATGCATGACATTAATCACCCTTTAATGGATGACAAGAACCCCTAAATATCTACCCAAGTTTTGGGTAGTCATCACGCCAAGGGAAGAAGAAATACGAGCCGTGTCATGCTTGGGGACAGTCTTGGAGGGAAAAAACACATTTTTTCCTTGTTAACAGATTGATCGTATGCAAAACAGAACTACTCATCCAGATAGCAGCTGGGGCCTTTGACGCCTCATCGAATAGGATAAGATAATCTACAAAGAAAATGTGAGAAAAAGTCAGTACGGCTAATGTAATCGCCCTCCACTCACCATTCGCCATTGTAGCATTATTGAGGTGGATGAGGTGTTCAATGGAGAGGGTGAATACAAACCTTGACAGTGGGCATTGTTGCCTGAGACCTCTAGTCGGTCGAAATTCCTTCATAAGTTCACCACTCCAGAGGATCTGAAACCGATTAGTAGAACATAACTATGCAAGCCATGATGAGAGAGAGAATCGGTCTAAGAATACCTATGGAGTATAAAGTTTCTAGCAAGAAATCACAATGTATGCAGTACGTCACTGTAACGACCGTCCCCAAACGGCCATTAAGATACTCAAACATAAACGAGACTCGATATACAAAGCCGAAATTTAAGATACAAAGTCTCGTTTAAAGGAGGGCGACTCTATGTCCCTGTTGGTGAACTTCGCGTGGAGCTTTTAAAGGAGACTCATGACCCGCAGTGGGCAGGTCATCCCGGTGTGGCACGGATGTTCGCACTGCTGTCTAGAGATTACGTATGGCCAAAAATGGAGCAGGATATTGAGGCATACGTAAGGACGTGTCTTGTGTGCCAGCAAGATAAAACGGAGAAAAAGAAGGAAGCAGGTTTGCTCCAACCATTGCCAATTCCGAGCAGGCCTTGGCAATCTGTTTCCATGGATTTCATTTCAGGTTTTCCTAAAGTTGGTGGCATGTCAACCATTTTGGTGATCGTGGATCGATTCTCCAAGTATGGGGTGTTCGTGGCTGCTCCAGATTCCTGTCCGGCTGAAGTGACGGCGGAGCTGTTCTTCAGAAATGTAGTAAAGCATTTTGGTTTGCCGGAAGATATTATCAGTGATCGGGATTCAAGGTTCACTGGAAGATTTTGGACTGCCCTGTTCAAAATCCTTGGCAGTGATTTGAAGTTCTCCACTGCAAATCATCCGCAAACAGATGGGCAGACGGAGAGGATGAACGCATTGCTAGAGGAATACCTGCGGCACTATGTGACGGCAAGTCAGAAGAATTGGCTTGAGTTGCTGGATGTGGCACAGTTTTGCTACAACCTTCATCAAACACGTGCGACTGGAATGACTCCATTCGAGTTGGCTATCGGATTTCAACCTTTGGCGCCTCACCAAGTGATGGCAAAGGTAGGAGGACAGTGTCCAGCGGCAGTACGTTTTGCCCGGGACAAGCAAGAGCTGATTGAGGAAGCCCGAGATAGTCTTGCGTTGGCCCAAGCAAGGATGAAGAAACAAGTTGACCAGCGGAGAAGAGATGTTCAGTTTCAAGTTGGAGACTTGGTGATGCCGAAATTGACTCCCCAGATTTGGAAGAAGATCAGTACCAAATCTGTTCACCGTGGCTTGATTCCGAAGTATGATGGTCCCTTTGAAGTCATGCATAAAGTGGGTGAAGTGGCTTATCGGTTGAAGCTACCAGAGAGGTTGAAGATCCATCCTACTTTTCATGTAAGCTTCTTGAAACGATTCAATCAAGAGGAGTTTGATGCTTCGAGGCAGCAAGCAAAGAGAGCCCCTCCGACGATTCGAAGTCAATTTGAGAAGGTCGTGGAGAAGATCTGGGATCACTCTATGAAGGGTCAAAGTAAGAAGAACCGGCGAACCGAGTACCTAGTCCAGTGGGAAGGTGACTCTAAGGAAGATGCGGTTTGGGTGAAAGACACCAACTTGTGGCAGTTTGAAGAAAAGATCGAGGAGTACTGGCGGAGCCGTGATAGAGCTTCGTAACCTCCGACGAGGACGTCGGACTCTCCTGGTGGGGGAGGTTTGTTAGACCCCTAAGGTTGGCGGGTCTTTGGCGTGCCAAGATTGACCTTGACTTGGCCGCGGCATAAGGCAGGGCATCAAGGTTGGGTCTTAGTTGATGACTTCGGGTGTTGGTTGACTGCGGCATGCAAGGCAGGGCCTTGGGCAAACGTGGGGCAAGGCAACGGCGAGGGCATTGGAGAGCTAAGGCAAGTGACAGTAGCTCATGGGTGGCTTAGCTGAAGCCGCGGCATGAGTGCCAGCTCGAAGAGTCGTGACGGTTCGGTGCGAGCATGGCTCCGGATAAGGGCAAGGGACGGTTACGGGCGAACAGGCGCGACGGTTCGGAGATACACCGCGGCATGAAGCGAACGGATACCACAGGAGCGAACAGGTGGCATTGGCAGTTCGGCTTCAACTGTTGTCCCCTCGAACAGACGTGTCCCTTCGGCTATGGCAGTTGGCTTGTAACTGCTAGACCTAGCCCGTCTATAAATAGGCCGCGGCATTACCACGAGTTTTGTAGAGACAGTGCGTGGCAAGTGCATGTATAGTCCTGTGTATTATTAGAGTGATTAATACAAGGTTGGTCGTTGACCGTAAAGTGTGTGTGTGCCTTAAATATTATCTAAGTGTTCTAAGTGTCCCTAAAACACAAGCAAACGTGTTTGTGAGTTAGGCTGACTATCTTAAGGGTTAAGATAGGCCGTGCACGAGTGAAAAATCTAAGTGTGAATTTTTGCTGTGTAACAATTGGTATCAGAGGCAAACTTCATGCCTAAGATGTCAAAAGACCAACAACAACCACCCGTAAAACAAAGTCATCACACCTGATCAGGATTTTTAAAACAAAATATTAAACAACCCGCAGATATATCAAAGTATTATACAAAACATAAGAAACAACCAGGTCTTCTCCGTTAACACATCCAAGGCCTTGTCACCAGCTCCATACATCCTCTCAGGCTTCATTTTTCATTTATTACCTATACATGAGACATGAGAGAACAAAAATCTCCTAAGAAAAATTTGTTTAGTAAGTCACCGTTTCATCCACTAAAATAACAGAGTCTTAGCTAGCCATAAATAGATACACAAGCTAGAATACTCAACCACACATAGCATATCCACTTACAAAAGGTATATCATGACCGGTAACAATTTTAAGTAACAAAACCTACAAGGTTTCTTCATTCATTTTTCTTACTTCTCGTTTTATCCTTGTATTTATGGGCTCGTAACTCGTGTCCTGGCCCCCTCACCGATGACCTCGGGTAGCTAGCCTGCAGCCCATCAGAAGTAACCCCAGGACTTCCCGCGGGAGGATGTCCCGCTACGCTCAGCTCAGGTGATTACTTGGGGGCACGACTACCTTAGAACATCTCTTATCATTCATTAGATATCGTCATCTACATAACTCCCTTTCACCATTGGTTCTATATGAACCCAATCTAAGATCAAACATACGACATGAATATCATGCATTTAATCATTTAATAACTCTACGATCAACATCACATGTCAACACATACATATCACTTGAACTTTACCTATCATCATGCCACACAAGTTCATAATTAGCAAGACTTCCATACTTTATTCAGAACTATCATGTATAGGTGGTGGTGACTTAGCTTACCTGATTCACGTGGAGTTTTTACCCTTGATCGTGTTTATAAGGCGTTCACGGGCAACGATTCTTCGATGAGCAACTATATATATTTACATTTGATCAACATACTTTCATGCTTTTATAAAAAAAACTAAGACTTAGGGATGAGGAAAATTTTACAAAATCAGCCCCTAAACATGATAAAAATCATGAATTTCCCATATCTATCTAAACTGAATTAACTAACTATTAGCTAAGTAACCAAAAACTGAATCAAATTCATAATAAAAAATCAACAAACCTTAACTAACTATCATAATATCCAGGACTCCATGTATCTATTTAGAATCAGCCCCTAACATCAAGAAACCATCAAAGTTCTTTCATTAAATTGGGCAAAACATTTGGAGTAGTTAAATACTCAAAACTTCACAAGAGTTTTTAATCAGGGATGAACAATAACTCCATAACAACCTTATTATTAAGAAAATACATTAATTTCTCTGGAACCAACCCTAAATCAACCAACCCTAGCAAAATCCTCAACCAAGAACTATAGATAGAAATATAGAACAATTCTTCAAGTAAATTGTAAAATCTTACCCAGTGATGATCTTTGATGAAGAAATATGTTTAATTTGGTCTTGAATCACCTTAGGAATGGTTTTGGGATTGCTTGTAGAGAGAGACGAGCTCAGGTCGAAATTGGGGTTGAAAGGGGATTTTCCGCTAAAAATAGGCTTTGCACCGACTGGGAAAACCGCCTGAACCGGCGCCGGTTTGCACCTGACCGGCGCCGGTTGCCCTGCCAACCGAGCAGCTTGGAGTTTCTGTTTTGAAACGGCACCGGTTTAGGCCCAACCGGCGCCGGTCCGGCACCCCCGAGTGCCGAAAACGCCTTTTTCGTCCTAAACCGACCCCGATTGTTGCCGATCACATCCTAGACCCCGAATGACCTCTTAAACTATATTTTAAACACCCGAATACTATCTAACATGATAAATAACTTGATATACCATTACATTCAAAAATACGAATGATTATTACGGTGTAATTTCGTTGTTCATCAGATACCGTCGCCTGTCACATTCAAACATAATACAAGCATGTAAGTTCAAATATCATTATCACAAAGTTTATAATCACATGATATCCCTACACTTCACACATATAGCACTCATACATAAGTTAACACATGATCATATATAACATTAATTAGCACATGAGAAGTAGAAAAAGTACGAGCGTTACAGTCATGCATCAGGTACTTCTCCGATCATTTTCCATCATGTAGATTTAAAGCTTACGTCATGTGTACATCAAAATTTTACATGTCATTTACACGCCACGTCTTGTCTCTGCTCAAACAATTTTTTCATTTTTAAAGTATATTAATAAAACAGTTGTTTGTGGCACAAACAATTAATCTTAAGAGGGGGACTCTATGTGCAGATGTAACTCGATGTGTAAACCTTTTAGCGTGTACAAAAGGAATTATTCTTAATTAATAGGCACCGCTGAATAACCTACGTCGTACATGCCCAAGACGTAACGGCCCTGATGGTAACTCACCCTCAAAACACAAGATTTAACCAAATATACGGTGATCAGATGTATGTTTATACATGATATATAATTATCACTCTATAACATGATTGATTACCTCATATCAGACGTCTTCGAAGATATGCTGCTAATTTGCAATTAGACAACCAGCGAATACCTATCAGATACTTGAAACTGCATGTTTAAAAATTCATAATTAGAGCATTTCCAATCGTTAATTTGGAAGATTTACTTGCAATCTTAAAACGAATAGTTGTCCATTGGAAAATTACTTTTTTTATTTGCTTGAGAAAGCTAATTAGTTAAAAGAAATTATTAGCTTTGCAGAAAGAGAATTGTTAAATATAGAGTCCATTTGGTGACATTGATATCGGTTGAATCGGCCGATTCTACTGAAATTTATTAAGTTCTGTCTGGAGTGACTGTACTGGCTAATTCTGCTGATTTGTTAAAAAATTATAGTTGACATATATTTCAATAATAAAATAAAGAAAAAATTATATAACAAAATAGCTAAAATGATCATCTACGGTAACTTCAGCCAATACAACTAGAAAAGTAACTCGTACCTTACTTTTTCTTATTATTACACAATTCAGCGCGCAGAATAAAGTTACGTGTTTGTGAAAAAGTTGTCTGATAAGCCTGATAAGGCGAAAAACAGCCAGAAAAGTAACTCGTATCTTACTTTTTATTATTATTACATAATTCAGCGCGCAGAATAAAGTTACATGTTTGTGAAAAAGTTGTCTGATAAGCCTGATAAGGCGAAAAACAAGCTCACCAAACGAGCTCATAATGTACATCACTCTGCACTATTAATAATAAATGAAATATCGAGTTGTAGTCTTGTAGATAATCATTGGAGTACTTTTTACTTTGAAAACAATTTTGTTAGAAATTCTAATATGACAATTCAAACTATAAAGATTAATTAAAGACAATCGGCTAACCAGATGCTCTTAATTCATTGCACATAGTTTAAACAAAACAAAACAAAATGAAATGAAACAAAAGCTACATTCTCAAGTCAAGAAGGACAAATGTTCTGTGGTCCATATGTTTATTCTATGGAATTTCAGTCAACACGGAGCATTAAAATGTAGAAACCAATCTGATCTCCAAGTGCATCAGCACAAGTGGTCCAGGAAGCAACTTTGGGTCCTCCATGTTCAATCTGAACAAAACCCTAACCCTAACCCTAACCATAATAATAATAATAATATCAAATATTATTATTTTTTGTCCCGCAAAATAGTTTCCGATTTCCTTTTGAGTCATCCCAAAAAATAGTTCTCACTTCTCTTCTAGAAAAGTTTTGTGTGAATTATGTTCATTTACCTTTTCTTACTCAATCACAATCATGCATTTTCACTTTATTATCACTTTCTTGAATCCGATTTAAGTCAATGTAGAACTATTTTATGGGACGGGGGAGTATATATAAATTAAAAGTCCGGCTATTAAATTTTGCTTCAATTCACCTACCTAGAACTCCAGTACTACAAATTAAGTATACTTCGTACTTAAATGCATGTAACTGAAGAAAGTGAGCCTTTTCTTTATATAACAAGTACATGAAAGCAACCATTTTGTCACAAAAGACTTCCAAGCCTTTAGCTTTAAATACTTGGTTATATCTATTATTAGAAAGTTAGTTTGATTCTTCCTTAGTTCCTTCCCACACGTCATATAATTTGCAAATGTGTCACCAAGTAGCTACTACTTTATATGTATTGGCAAATAATACCATGGGATCGGCCCACCTTCCTCATGGTGTGCCGATCCCACTTTAGGCAACTCATCTTTTTCTTTTTCTTCTTTCCTCCTGGAGCAAGCATCGTTATTCTTTTTTTCTTTCTTCTTTTTTTCTTTTCTTCAATTTTTCTACTTTTCCATCAAATTAAAATACTAAAATTTAATTACAAATTTACTTTTTTTTCTTCAACTTAAATTATAATTGAATCTATTTTTTTATTTTTATCAATACATAACAAAAAGTTCATCAATCTAAATAAAATAGATATATTACATTTCATATTCATACACCATTTTTATTTCTCAATATTATTTATATTCATACACTTTTCTTTACCAAATTATTACAAAATTTTATTAATTCGCATAAAATAAGTATATTGTATTTCATAATCATACAATTATTCTAATTTTTTTTTATCTTCAACTGAAATTACAATAGAATATATAATTTCTGTAATATTTTTATATTTCATATTCATAATTTTGTTTCTATAATATAAATCTTATCTCTTTGCAAAAAAAATATTCTTATATCTTTGATATGTTTTTAGTGTTTTTAAGACATTAAAAATTATTATTTAAATTTCATAAAACATGAAATTATATTACATATTTCATATGTGTGAGTTATATTTATAGACAATTTCTGGAATTACATTTGATGGTATATGGAGTTACATCTACTTATGGACGAGTTACATCTTCCTATTCACGAGTTACATTTGGACTTGTCTCAACAAGTTACATTTTGCATAGACCTAAATAAGATTCTCCATCAACGCGAGTTACAGTTTTCATAACACAAGTTACATCACAAAATAAACTCTAGCTATTGAAACAAAAAAATCAATTTTTGCAAACAAAAATGATTTTTTTTTGGCAAAAAAAAATGATTTTTTGGCAAAAAATGATTTTTGGCAAATAAAAATGATTTTTTTTGGCAAATAAAAATGATTTTTTTGGCAAAAAAAAAATTATTTTTCTTTGAAACATGTTTATGGACTTAAATACTAAAAACAAAACATATTAAGTATTTACATAATTTAATTTGAGCAATGAGACTCCTTGTTTTCATTGTTTACATTTAATAATATAAGAAGTTACATCTTTTTATGCGTGAATTACATTGTTTTTAACAAGTTACGTTTTGCATACACATAAGTTAGATTTAATTGATAAGTTAGATTCTAAGGTTTTTTTATACCACGTACATATTTTGCAAAATGATCAAATGGTTAAGGATGTTTTTACTTGGACATTAATTCCTATCAGACCAGACCAAATTAGATCAGACCAGAGCAGCCTTGGATAGTTATAAAAATACAAAGAAACTAGACCATATCATACCAGTTCATACCAGACCAGACCAGTATATTATAGTCCAAGTAAAAACATCCTAAGTTCAAGCCTTAATTAGAATTATTTAAAGATCGAGATATGAAAAAAGCTTTGTTCTATCACATGAAACTTTGTATTTATATTTATAAAAAGAAAATATTTGGAGCTTATTTGAAGACCTTGAAGCAGGCTCAATTTGCTAAAATTTCTGAAACTTCGACTGAAACTGTTGAATTAGCTCACTCCACTTAAATTTAAAAACAAAAACTTGAAATGTATGTCTTGATAACATTATGTATAAGGAAAAAGTTAATATGGTCTTTTTAATAGAGAAACTAACTTAAACTTTACTTATTTTGATTAGTACATTATTGAGTGTGCCTTTGATAAAAAGTTGGCGTAATTTGAGTTCCCAAATTGGATCTTAGTCACACAACTTATGTTTGAACTCATCATAGCCTTGTAATTTTATTCACCAATGGCATATTTACTGTTCAATTAACAAATTTGTTTGCGAACTTTTCCTCCTGAATGTTCTATTTGGAGTGGTAAATTCCATGCCAGCAAAATGCATGGAATTAATTAACTTCATGACGATGCTTGCAACAAAAAAATAGAGGAATATGGGTCGTATTTCACACCTTTCTCAATATGGTGTTGCAGTCTTTTTCTAGGTATTAATGAGGAAGAAAGTACAAAAAGAGAATGAGTATTGTGGTAGATCAGAAGTAGGAGTGTGGTGGAGATCTTGGGATTATGATGATGCTGGGAAATCTTGGGAGATATGGAATTGGATGGGAAGAGAAACATAACATCAAGAAAACCAATTATGATTACCCAAAAGAAAAGTGTTGTACTCTTTTTGGTTTAATCTCTCTTTTTTTCTCTTTGGAAAATGGCAACTCTACTACGTATGTGCACTGTATATAGAATGAATAGTGAGACTATTTAAATAAGGATGTTTTTTTACTTGGACCGTTTTTCAGTCTCAGACCAGACCAGATCAAACCAGATTAGACTAGAACAGACTTGAACAGTTATAAAAATACGCAAGAATCAGACTTTACCAGATCAGACAAGATCAAACCAAATCAGAAAAATTCAATCCAAGTAAAAACATTCTAAAAAGTAAGAAATTGTTCAATCGAGTAAAATGGACAAAATTGAAAAATATCAATAATTATATTTTATCACATTGAGTGTTATAAAATACTTCGTATATCACTATATTATTTTTAACTCGTCTACATTTGATTAATGAATAATTTATTGTCCTATGAATAATTAATAATACTTTTTTATTGATAATATTTTATTCATAATACTTTATTAATAATACTTTATTAATAATACTTTATTAATATAATTTTATTAATAATACTTTATTAATAAAATTATATCAATAAAATTTATACTATATTAATGACATAAAGAAAAACTATATGAAAAACAGCTAAAATGGTCTTCTATGGTAACCTCGGTCAATACAGTCGGAAAAGTAACTGCAACCTTACTTTTTCTTATTATTATGAAATTGAACGCCTAAAATAAAAAATTACTGTATTCGATGAAAAAGTTAGTTTAATAAACCAAAAATATGATCACCGGTCATGACTCGTTATAGAAATATCAAGTTCAAACATTGGTTTCACATTACGAGCTGATGGCTTATTTATAAGCGCTTACATCATTTCATAAAATTAAATGTTAATTTTAGCAAATCGACCGTTTTTGGGTATAATAAATTTTACTCTTACTATACCAAGATTTGTGAAAGAATTAAATTTAACCGGTTTGCATTATTTATTGTAATGTAAGCATCTCTGGAATTGTGATGTGAATTTTGTGATCGCGAGAAAAGACATGCTCTTTTTTACTAGTAGCTTTTTACTGCCAAATCATGTCCCCAAAGAATGACTTTGACAGACAATTAGGCCGATAAAGCGTTCTCACTATTCTATCTCTAAGTGATTGCTGAATCTTTATTAAATTTGCAGAAATCGTATCGATCTTCCAGGCTCATGCCTAACTATTTTTAAAGAACTTTATCACGCATAGAATAAAAATTAATTGTTCTTCGGGTGTTGGATTTTTCTATTGTTTACTTAATGCTAATTAATGCCATAGAAATAATATTACTTGCCATGTTTTTTCAAACAGAATGTGAAAAAGTTGGGACTATAACATAAGGAATATTGTCAAAATTTAGTGGGAGACACAAAAATGAAGGAAATGACAAACTATATTACATATACACAGGGGCGGAGGCGGCGGAGCCAAGGGGGTCAGGGTAGTCATCCGACCCCGCTGAAAATGTGAGAGTATAGAGCTCTGAAATACCTTCGATTTGATATATTATCGCTTCTGTAACTCATTACGAGTAAACAGTTATGATTTCTGCAAAATCAGCACTATCTAAACGTAAAATCAACAAAATTTGGTGTTTAGTATTGATTATTTTCCCAAATTTTTAAAATAACGTATAATTAACTTATTACTTACGTGACATAACTTAGAGACAGAGCAAAGACAATCTATCTTATTGCTACGGGTGCCTATTTATTTAAACTACATATGAAATATTCAACTCAGATATTGTCTAAAAACAATACATCATTTTCATTTGGTATATAGTTGATTTTCGACCCCTCTGGGCCATATGTCTGGCTTCGCCACTGCATATACACCCTATTTCGTCACTTTATTTTCGGCTTATCGAACTTATCATTCAACATTCTCGTTAAATACGCAACTTTTGATTTCGAATACTGAATTTTATAATAATCTAAATAAGTAAGGTTGAAATTGTTTTTCTCACTGAATTGTTCAAAGTTACTATAAAAGATCATTTTAACAATTTTTCATATAACTTTTAAATGTTTTATTAGTAAAATGCATTATACTTTATAATTTTTTCATGTAATTCACCATGTTCACTCAATTCAATAAAAACTTCATGGATCACTTTTAGCAAAATCACTCAGGTAATCTAATTTCAGTGTTAGACAAGCTCATAATTATACAACATGTATGTGGCATCTAATATCACTGTATGTCTTCCGATTCAGCCAATTTCAGGAAATAAATAGCGAGTGAGTGAGTGACGCTCTAGAACAAGTGCTCATTGATGCCCTATACATTTTAAATAACAACTTCTCATCACAAATATCAGAAATCCAATCGTGAAACTTAACTTTCTGACATATATCTACCCGTTGAGCTACAACCACCGCGGGGCAAAAAAAATCACAAATATGTGTGGATTAATTAATTCATTCATTCCCCACGTACTCGTGCGTGTATGGATCAGTGGTCTTGTGGTATGATGGAACACATAGAAGTGAGACAAGTCATTTCGGGGTCCAATGAGTGCCTGGAGAAAGAAAAGCCTGCTTGGCAGCTAGCTCCTATAGTGTGGATTTTAGACCAAAAGTTGCAGCTTGGACGACTCAAATGCGGCGTACTCTTCGTGAAAATGATGAGCTTTCGCTTTTACACTGCTCCTCTTTCAATTCACTCCGATTCCATGTATCCTTACCGTACATGGATGAAATAAAACATACTGTGGGATTGTTTGCCGCCCTACTTCAATTAAACTTTCTTTTACTGTACAAAATCTCTCTTAATCATTTTAAAAAAACACTGGTCATTGATAATTCAATGGTCTATTAATCATTTTTTATCGAATGCAAATTCTTTGTTTTTGTGCATCGATAAACCTCTTTAATAACACTGAAATTAATAAATTTGTAGCTCAAGCAGTTCATTGATTAATTATGGGAAAATTATGCTCCTATCTAAATTATATTTTATTGATAAAATTAAGAAAAAAATTATGGAAAAATAAAATAGTCGTCTACAATATCTACAACCAATTTAGCCAGATAAGTAAAGGAAAATTATTTTCATCACTCCTTATTATTGAATTCAGGGCGAGAAATCAAAAGCATTATTCACTAACCATATTATCATTTTGGTACTGGTTATTTAATGTTACCTCAAATTCACAAGCAAGCATTCACTATGTTTGTACTTGGATTGTAATTTGCTGGTTTGGTCTGGTCTGGTCTGTTCTATTTAAGTATGGTCGGGTTTGATTTTGTCTGTTTAAGTGTAGTCTAGTCTGGTATGATTTGGGTCGAAAATAGTCCAAGTAAAAAACATCTTCAATTGGGTAATAGAAAAACTAAGAAAACAAAAACGTATGTGTATTAATTGATATATATACATATATAAATATATATATGTGTATGGAATCAATTACAAACACATGTAGACCCCGTTTGGTAACACTGAAATCGGCTGAATCGGCTGATTCTGCTGAAATTTATGAAGTTCTGGCTGAAGTGGCTGTATTGGCTAGTTTTGCTGATTCATGAAAAAAATAAATTTAAAATATATTTTATTAATAAAATAAAGAAAAAATTATATGTAAAAATAGCTAAAATGATTATCTACAGTAACTTCAACCGATAGAGTCAGAAAAGTAACTCCAACCTTACTTTTTCTGCTTATTACAAAATTTAGCGCGCGAAATCAAAAGTTACGTGTTTGATGAAAAAGCTGGCTGATAAGCCTGATAAACCGAAAAAAGGGTCACCAAATGGACTCGTAATTTGAAAACATTAAACTTGGACAACCTAATTTGAACAAACAAATTAAACACAGGTCGTACACAATATTATTAAACATGGTTCAAATGTGAACTGAGTTATTTCATTTTTATAGCTAGTTGATGTGAGTTTTCTCGCACTTAAAATATGTAGCAGTATATGTCTAAAGTACAAGTATCGTCTGCACAAGGACGGAAAAAGGGAACTACGTATTAAATAAATTCATTGATAAAAATAAATAAAATAAATGCAATTGTGCGAGATTTGGATTTTTAGAAACTTAAAATACCAATAAGCAATTAAATTAAAAAGATCTTTCTAATTAGTGACGAAAGGGAACATGGATTCATTCAAGAGTAATCAGATTTCAGGGCTGATCAGGCCTATTCACATGAAAATTATTTAATTGAGCAACACTGATCAATACTAAGTTCTTATGCTCTCGCGGTGTAGAGTACAATAATTTAGGGAACCAGGTTGATCTCTCATGCGATACAATCCTAAATTATTGTCAAAATGAGCGAGTGTATGGCTCCCTAATCATTACTAATCTCTTAGCGAATGATTAAGTGTGTGTAAAAGTGTCATAGAATAAATTAGATATCTCTTAATTTATATATGTGCAATTATAATTCTACCGGCCATTCCAGGTTGCAAAAGATATCAATTATATTATTCAAACACATACTTCCTCTATTCCATAAAAGTTGCAACATTGGAATTTCTACACTATTCACACATCTTACTTTGACTACGATTTTCTAATAATATATATAATAAAATTATTATGTATAAAATATTAATAAATTTGTATTAATGTAAATTTCCAATATATTAACTTTTTTTAATGTTTACTAATATGTAAATAAATATAATTACAGTCAAAGTTGCACGTTGGCAAATGTGAAAGTCAAACTGTTGCAACCTTTATGGAACGGAGGATAGTATTAAATAAAGATCGTGCAATTAAACCATCAAGAAATTAAACCTAGATCATGATTAACCCCTCAATCAATCCTAAATCCCTAATTAAAACTACTACTCAGAATTCATAATTGAATTAACAATAGAATTGAGAAGCAAAGAAATAATTGTCATTAATAAAAAAGATTGAGCTTACAAAAAATCACAAAATCTTGACAATCCAATGCTTGGAAAGCTCTCAAAAATTGTTCTAGGGCTTATCCCTCTAAACTCCTCCTCCAAGACAGATAAAAACACGTTAAATTTATAGAAAACAGTAAAAAGTGCGCGAACTTAGATCTGCATGGTCATGCACACGACGTGCAGACTATCGCGCGGACCTCCAAACTTCATTCGGCCGTCCATACGACGTGCAGATTCCGCACGCCTCGACCGTGCGGACCTCCCTGCAAGCATATTCTGGAGCGTGAGGTGTGCAAACTCCGCTCGGAACAGCCGTGCGGACCTTCCTGTAAGCAATTTCAGGAGCGCGAGGTGTGCGGCCCCACACGGTCCGGCGTGCGGACCTCCTTTGGATCGTTTTCTTGCTATTTTGTTCCCCGTTCGATCCCCGATCGATCCCACATTCAATCTTTGACTTCTTTTGACTCTAAAAGTGCTACTCAACCGCCTTATGGATCTTCGATGCCTCTTCTCAACCCTCGAACGCGTCCCAAATCTTACGAAATTAAACTCCAATAATGATGTCGGATTCATATTCCTGACTTTTGATTCTAAAATAGTAAATCTAAACCAAAACTCGGTGAACTGTGACTTGAGCTAATTAACGTTTTGTGACTCATTTAGATTAGGAAAAGTGGCAAAAATCAGTCTAACATGCATCAAATGCGTGTTGAAATACGAACTTATTACTAGTCATACGGACTAAAATTATGCAAATATCTTGATGATTTCTTTTTATAGATTTTATGTTCAAATTTAGAGTTAAATTAATTAAAACATTTCAGTTTTTTAACGGAAATATCGAAATCATAAGCATATTGTCGATTGGTTTTCTTTTTCAGTCAATGGTTATAATTGACTAGGTCAGGTAAGTTCAGACCAAATCACATCAGACTCCATTTTTTTTATCATCATCACATGCCAATTAAAAGCATCCTTAAATATACAATTTTGTTAAACATGAGCGTGTCAAAGCGCATTAAATTTCCCAAATATCCCTGATTAATTTAATACAAGTAAAAAATGTGATTTTTAAAATAAGTGTATTACATTGTTTTTTCTCTAAATATAATTAATTAATACTCCCTCTGTCCCTAAAAGAATTGACAAGTTTGACCGGCACGTAGAATAATGAAGTAAAAACTGTATGGTAGATATTTGTGCAGATGAAAGAGAAATAGCGAGGCACAAATTGTTTGATTAAAAGGGAAAGTGCAAAAGTTTTTTAGACAATCAAAAAAGGAAAATTGACAAATTTATAAGGGACGAATGAAGTACCATATTTGGAAAATAGTTTTTATAACGACATTTGTACTGATACATTAATGGTGCAATGGTAATGTCAAATTATTACGATGTAATTTCATGATAACGGTAATTCACTCTTGATTAATCGAGGGAATATATACTACGTAGTACTACGTATCTCTTTTAATAAAATCACACTATTTTTAGTCCAATTTAGGGAAATTCCTCTAAAATCACAAGTATGGAGACAAAGATATCATATCGTGTAATCAAAAGGAAAATGATAGTGGTAAGTTGGTAACCGGTATGTTTTTTTGGTGGTCAAAAAAAATGAGATTATGTAGAAAACATATGGAGTAACATTTTATTTTTAAATAATAATTAAAACCTGTTCCTAGGGCTTTATTTAATGAATTACTACGCACATTATTACACTTCTACAGTTTTACCTCGTTTTATCCCTTTATCTGAACATTACGTACTCTGCTAGTTTGGTCGCATCATTATATTAATCAAATTGTATCACTTGGAATCATTTTAGACGAATCATCATTACTTATTTAAAGACCGGAAGTGTACACATGATAATATGATAACTGAGAGTCATTTAGAAAATTAGTGACACAATAAGTTAATTAGAAGTGAAGACCCCAAAAAATTCTATTGCAAGCGGACATTCCTCCAAAAGGTTGAATCCTCAATCCCAAGACGTCTTATGCCTCGACCCAACAAGACATATGTGAGAATCTAAATCACGGTGATTTGATCAGTTCAATGATGATAGGTCTTCTACCCCGTGCTTACCAAAGATCCATTACGAGGAGACATGGAATGATGGAAGACGATGCATAATAAATAAATGTATAATAAACAACATATGTAGTCTTCCTATTCCTTATTCTTAAAATAAACATCGTCCTTATGCACTATTGCACGTCCAAATTTAATCTCATTTTCTTAAGGAAGATTTACAATTTTAGTCCTTTAACTTTTTGCTGTTATCGTTATTGGTCCTGTAACTTTAGTCACTTGCAAATTCGGTCCTTTAACTAATAAATATTTGCAATTTAAGGACTTTTCCACCAGAAAGAATACTTTTCGGCAACAAAATCCACCACCGGCGACATCTTTTCCGGTATATTATCGCCGAAAAGTGTACTTTTTAGGTAGAAAGTCCCGAAATCACAAACATTAATTAGTTACATGACCAAATTTGTAAGTCATTGAATGGGACTAATAATGAAAGCGGCAGAAAGTTAATTACGGGACGAAAATTACAAATTTTCCTTTTCTTAATTAATTCCCATGTCATGTCAAAATATGAGACAATGATAGGGGTTCGAATGACCACTGGTTCTGGATCAAGACCGGCCCGATGAAATCAGTCTTTGGACCGAGTAAGGGATTGTGTTTTCGGCCACGGTTCAATATCTGTATGGGCAAGCTATGGTACCGATTTGATTTTCAAAATTTCGTATTTAGAACCAGCCGACGAACATGCCCCAGTCTGATCTCAATGGCTAGTTGGAGCCATACAACCACCAATGGCGGCTATTATGTTTGTTGGGGTCGGGGTAAAAAAACTATTAATACTATTCTTCTTCTCATTTTTATACACTTCAACTATCTCAATATCTCTCGTTCTTCAATATATAATCTACATTTCTACACTATTACTCTCTTATGCGAAGTATTTTCATATTTTTCAATATTCATGTTATTAATATTCATATTATCGTACACTTGTTCATATAAATATCCAATTCTCACATGTTCATCACACACACTCTATTATGATTTCACCTCCGACTTACATAATTTTATTTATTTCACGCGCACGCACACGCATTTATTATTCTATGCACCATGTCTTCATTGCTAAATGATTTTAATTGGAGAAAAAGGAATGCAATTGTACAGCACGTTACACAGACTATTAACAATTAACAAGATTTTTTTTTTCTTTTTTCATTATTCAAATGCTATCCATAGTTCTCATATTTAATATGGCTTCGTACCTACCATTTGATATTTGCAATCGTTTTAAATTCACCGTTATTTTTTTTAATTCTTACGTTTAGAATTGGAATTTCAAGTGATATAGACTTTGGGTGGGATGTGAAACATTTTTTTGTGTAACTTTAATAAAGTGAGATCCATTTAAGTTTGATAGTACTACGTATTACGTATTTATTTGATTTTGTTACATAAAAAAATTCTAATGCATATTAAATGTTCGCATGATTCACTTATACATGGATCTTACACTTAGTTAGCGGACAAGTTTAGATCGGAACTGGGATCGATTCGGAACCGGATTAATGGAGGCTGTACATGATCCCACAAATTTTTCTCAGGCACTAGCCAATCCTGGATTGAGAACGTCCCGATCCGAGTCCACCCCTAGAGAGCGGCAGTGATATTTACTAGGGAGTACGTATTAATACTACAAAATGTTGATATACTACATACACTTGGTTAGCAAAATATACATACATATTGATGATATACTATGGAGATGATGAATGAGTAGTATATATGTCACCCTCTTTCAAATCGAGCACTAAGATTTATGATTTACTTCGCATTAAGGAATAAACACAAGTTACAAGGGTTGGTAAGAGTGAAGACGCAGCTCCTACATTCATTAATTAATTAAACTCACTTGATATGATGTACTCGATCTTATTGGGAACTAGAATAGTACTCTGAGATCAATGCTCTACTTTATGACACAAATAAGAAGAAGAATTAATTGATCGAGTTCCCATAGGTGCAGCGAAAAAATCAATGCATTTGTGTTTTTTATGTATTTGCTGCGAAAAAATCAATGCATGTCGTTTTTAATTTGATTTTACTCCGTATATAGCAAAGAATCTTGCAATTATTACGTGCATATATATATATATATATTTACGTGCATATAATAAAGTTATGAAGCAAATGAAAAGCCACACTACATTCTTTGTCATGCTCCATCCCTCCCGGAAAATTCTTCCCACTTTGACTTGACACAGAGATTAAGAAAGTAGAATAAAGTGGAAATGTATGATTGTAGTTGTATAAGAAAAATGTGAAATGAATGTGAACCACACAAATTGTCCAAAAATGTAAGTGGGAAGAATTTTATGGGACGATCCAAAAAGGAAAGCGGAAAGAATTTTATGGGACGGAGGGAGTATTTCTTTTTTAATTGTACGTCTAAAAACAATTATCACTTTTATCTTTTGATCGTTCAAAATTTGTCATTTTTTCATTTAAGCTATTGATTGGCGATTCCAATTATTTCTTTCTTGCGCACAAGTTACACCGTCCGTCAATTACACTGTTTTTACATGATTATGTCTCACGCTAATCAGATTTGATCAAGTTATAAGGGACGAAGGTGTAGTACACTAAATTAAAGATGACCAATATAAGACTAAAACATACACAAAGTAAAAAATATGACTAATTATATTTTATTTCTCAAATAGGATTTATATATTTAGTTCTATTAACAGAATAAGTTGATCAAAATTTCCCAAAATAGAAGCGAATAAGTGAGTAAAATAATGATAATTTTATCATTATTTTAATCCTATGCAGGGAATTTTCTCATTATTCTTTCCGTTTTAGAATGGTTAAACTTTTTAGTAAAGTAAAAATATACGGTTAAAGTAAGTAAAATGAAACATCATCAAAAAATACAAATTAAAGTAAGTAAGAAGTACAATAAGCAACAGAGGTAGGGGTGCCCAAGCTAGGGGTAAGTCTCGAGTTCAAATACTGACAAATGTGATGAGAGATTACTATGTAAAAGTGCATAAGGACTATGCGAGTTTCTAGGTCAAAGTCTAATTCGCTATGTACCAATTTATAACTAAAATCTAATTTACATCTTCCCAATTAACTGTTCGATCGGCACTGAGACTTGACGTGTGGGGTGCCGTCTTTTATATAATGAAAGGTTGTACGCGGTGACATATTCAAAGATTTGTGAGAGTAGGGACACACTAAACTTAGTCTATAATAAAAACTCCAGGTCCGAAACGGGGCACTGATTTTTACTCTTAAGTGTCACTAATGAATTTTCGTGTCCGAAGCGGGGCACGTGCCCCCTAACCCCCCTTAGGTCCTCCAGTGGTTGTACGGGTTAGTTGGAAGCTAGTGATGTTGCACTTGTCATATAACTCTATAATAGAGTAATATGGGACAATAGTATTTCTCGTACTTTGACATAATTTGTTACTCTACCACTATTTTCACGATAAGAGAAATAAAAGTGTACTCCATATTATTTAGGAATAGTGGAGAAAATTCATATGATTTGAGTATCAAATAAGAAAAGAAAACTTCATTGAAAAATATCACAAAAATAATACATGAACATTGAATATGTAGGGGAAAGGGGAGTATAATTTTTATCGGTTTTGCATTATTTAATTTATAAGACTGATATATTTTTCGGTTTGATAACAATAAAATTGCTTTAAATAGAATAAAAATATAAAAAAATGTATAAGTATGAGTAATTATATTTTATTCCTAAAATAAGACTTATTTGATCCTATTAAAAGTATAAAAATTCTTCAATTGTGAGCGAATGAGTCATATTTTTAGTAAGACAATAATTGTGGTCCTAATTGTGCACTTCTCTATATGTTAATCCTATTGCAAAGATTTTGTCTTCGTTAATATATTCCTTACTGTAGGCTTCCTCTGTTAGTTTGTCATGCTTGACACCATCATGTTTAACTGGTAAGCAGAATAAAAAGTTTAAAGTATTTGATTTGTGATTGTGTAAATTGTGAGAATAATGGGAAAGGGTACTCCCTTAGGAGCCCTGACAGATATAATTATATTAAAAAGAGTTTAATGTAAAGTACAATATTAAGTCTCTAATAATTCTATTACACCCCTCAAGTTGTGCGGGAGATACAACGCGCAGGTTGTCTTTTAAAAAATGAAAACGTTGATTAGAGAGATTTTTAGTAAAAATATCTGCCAGCTGTAAATGAGTAGGAACGTGCTTGACAATCAGATCTCCATGAGCAACTCGTTCGCGAACAAAGTGATAATGAATCTGGATATGTTTGCTCCGGGCCCGCTGAACAGGATTTGCAGTCAAATAAGAAGCAGAAATATTATCACATAACAAATTTACCGGCTCCGTGATGGGATATCCAAGCTCGAATAGAACAGACCGTATATGAAGTGTGTCTTGAACAGTGTAAGCAATTGCACAATATTCAGCTTCTGTAGAGGACTTGGAAACTGTAGGCTGCTTTTTAGTCTTCCAAGAAACTAAATTAGGACCCCAAAAGACTGCAAAGCGTGTGGTGGACCGAGAACTATCAGGACAACAAGCCCAATCCGCATCGGAGTAAGCAACAACAAATGTTGGCCGATCAGACTGCTGAAGCCATAGGCCATGATCTCATGTTCCCTGTAAATACCTGAAAATTCTTTTGACTGCAAAAAGATGAGTAGTACGGGGAGCATGCATGAACTGAGACACTAAGTGTACTGCATAAGTAATGTCTGGCCGTCTCAAAGGTAAATATTGTAAGGCACCTACCATGCTGCGATACTCAGTAGAATCCAAAAGGAGCTCACCATCAGACAGAGAAAGAGTAGTACGGGAAGCTAACGGGGTGCGAACAGACTTGACTGTATGGAGATGAAACCGATCTAGAAAATCAGAAACATATTTGTGTTGGGTAGAAATAATCCTTTAGTGGAGCGAATAACCTCGACACCCAAAAAATAATGGAGATTACCCAAGTCTTTCATAGCAAAATGATTAGAAATAATGGAAATAAACTTGGTAATAGTGGACTCAGAATTGCCAGTAATAATAATATCATCAACATATAATAATAAATAAATAATAGTATTATTCTGGCGGTAGATGAATAAGGAATTGTCAGATTTACTACAGGAAAACTGATGTTGTAGAAGGAAGTTACTAAATCTATAGAACCAAGCCCGTGGAGCTTGCTTAAGTCCATAAATGGCCTTGCGCAAGCGACATATATGATTAGGAAATTGAGGGTGAATAAAGCCACGAGGTTGACGCATATAGACCTCTTCTGTCAGATGACCATGTAAGAATGCATTCTTGACATCAAGTTGTCGTATAATCCACCCAAAAGAAATAGCAAGAGTAAGTACAATACGAACTGTGGTGGGTTTTACGACAGGACTAAAAGTTTCAGAAAAATCAATATCTGCCTGTTGATTAAAGCCTTGTGCAACTAATCGAGCTTTATGGCGCTCTAATGACCCATTAGAATGATATTTAGTTTTATAAATCCACTTACACCCAACCATATTCTTAGTGCCATCAAAGGGCACCAATTCCCAAGTATTATTATTAATGAGTGCATTAAATTCATCAGCCATTGCCTCTCTCCATTTTAAATGTTTATTTGCCTCAGTAAAACATGTAGGATCTGCGGGAGTAATAACCGTATTTAAATTAAAAATTGGTTTTGGTTTAAAAATGCCCGACTTGGCTCGGGTTTGCATGGGGTGATGATTCATGACCATAGTGGGTTCATTCGAGAGGGGAGGTGATGAGGGAACGCCGTCGGCTGAGGATGAGCTACCGGCGGATGGACTGTTTGGAGGACTGTAGGATGACGGTGTTGATGTTGGTGTGGCTGGGCAGGTCACGGACTGATGAAGGGGAGGGCTGGGATTATAGTCTGGCCGAGGGGACAAAGTGGAGGAGGCAGGGAACTGGGTTTGTGGTATATTGGTGGACTGGGTAGGAGGTTCTAGAGTAATATCTGTAAGATGCATTGGAGCTGGTGTAGGAGAACTAAGGGAAGGAGGATCGGGTTTTGGAAGTGTTTTAAAGGGGTATGTGTCCTCATGGAACCTAACGTGACGATTGACATAGATGCGACCTGTAGTAGGATCAAAACAACGATAGCCCTTATAACCAGATGTGTAGTCAAGAAAGACACACTGAACAGAACGACGTGATAGTTTATTAGCTGATGTGGCTGAAAAATTAGGATAACAAGCCGAACCGAACACTCGCATAAATGAGTAATCCGGAACACGATTAAACAGTTTTTGGTACGGTGATAACCCATTTAATGTCGAAGAGGGTAATCGATTAATAATATATGCAATAGTAAACATAGCAGCAACCCAATATTGACTCGGAACAGATGCTTCTAGAAGTATAGTGCGAGTTAATTCAAGTAGATGACGATGTTTACGCTCAGCAACCTCATTTTTATTGGGGCGTGTCAGGACATGATTTGCGAAAATAAATACCATTAGTTGAAAAAAATTGCTGCATATTATGATTATCAAATTCTCCGCCCCCATCACTTTGAAAAATTTTAATTTTCTGATTAAAAAGATTTTCAACCAAAGCTTTAAAAGTTTTAAAATGCATAAACACATCACTTTTGTGACACATGAGATAAATCCAGGTAAAACGAGAATAATCATCAATAAAACACACATAATACTTAAATCTCAAATTAGAATAAACATGTGATTGCCACACATCAGAATGAATAATTTCCAGAGGAAGAATATAATTATGACTAGCATCCATAAAGGGCAATCGTTGTGATTTTCCTAAGTGACAAGCTACACATTCATGAGTAAATGGGGAATGACTACATAGAAATTGTTTTCTTTTAAGTACGTGTAAAACATTGTCACCGCAGTGACCTAATCTACGGTGCCACACAGGGCCAGAAGCTAGAACGGAAGCGAAAGCTAATGGTGACGACGATGGTAGACTGATAGGATAAAGTGGCCCATTACTGGTAGCTCGCAGAAGTACTGCCCCCGAGGCTCTGTCCTTAATCAAAAAAGAATTTTTATCAAAAATTACAATACAATTATTATCAGCGCAAAGCCGTTGAATCGAAATTAAATTATAATTTAATTGAGGCACATGATAAACATATCTTAAGGTGAGAGGACGACCAGAAGAAGGTAATGCAACATCACCAACATGACAAATGGGGAGATGTGCACCATTAGAAACACTATCATAATTAAAGCCTGTATAAGGAGATTTATTTAATAAATTACCATTAGAGACAGTCATGTGAGCAGATGCTCCTGAATCAGGATACCATAATGCAGAATTAGCTTCACCAGGAGTAGTCAACAAAGCAGGAGCGGACAGTTGTGTGAAACGAGAAGGACAAGTAACAGCTGAATGACCTGCAGAAAAGCAAATTTGACAGACAATAGGATGTGGAACAGACCCAAGGATACCTCCGTCTGAAGATGAGCCTGCAGAACTAAAGTTAGTAGCACAAACAGGTAAGGCATTAATATTCAAATGTGACACAACAGAATTACAAATAGCAGTACCTCATAGATGCCACACCCCTTGCATGTGGTGCATACCCGACTGGAACCGGCTGACTACCCCCTCCGGGGTTATAATTGGATTGTCCTTGCTGTGGATACCAGTACACGGGCTGCCCATATTGCGTCTGATGCTGTCCACGGCCACGGCCCCTGCCACCGCGGCCCCGGCCTCGACCACGTCCTCTGCCGCGAGTCGGCTGTCCTGGTTGGCGCTACTGCTGGCCATCGGAGGATGCATACGGGGACGGCTGGCCCGGCTGCTGGTCAGCGGGCTGTCCAACGGTGCCTGTGGTTGCCCCGAACGCTTAGTGAATAATGGAAAAATAGATTTTTACTGTGCTTCTAATACCATGTGAGAATAATGGAAAAGGGTACTCCCTGAGGAGCCCTGGCAGATATATTTATATTAAAGAGAGTTTAATGTAAAGTACAATACTAAGCCTCTAATAATTCTATTATAAATGAGCGAAAAATAATATTTATCACCATATTAATTAATTATTTTAAACGAAAATGATAAATATTTGAGATAATCAAATATGAAAATTTGATAAAGTTGATCAAATATAATAGAGGTAGTAACTCTAAATTGATCAACTATAATTTCAAAGCCATGGCGGCCAATGGCGGTAACGAAACTTCATGGGGGTGAACATGGGTATAAAATGTGCCCCGTAACATTTTATTTTATAACTTTAAAATATTGAGTAAATAACTTTATAAAACAAGAACTATCCTCCATTCTGTATTTTGGAAATAAATTTTAATAATGCTAATTATTTAAATAAACAACAAAAGTGATACGGAATCATTTTCACTAAAAATTCAGTCATTTAACTCATCATAAAAAATTAATTTTAAAAAATCAAATAAGTGAACCTATTTTCAAATATCAATTATTTGATGGTTTGAAATTCTTTTTTAATATCTTAAATGACCGAATTTCTTATTGAAGAGTAGCTCCATATTTTTTTGTGTATTCACATAGTTCGTTTTCAAAGTATCATTACTATTAGTTTATGAGTAATAGTTGGTGTTATTTAAAAATATTTTTCCTAAAATAATAATGTCTAGCTAAAAGTGCTCTTGGTTTTTTTGGCTGTTTTTATATTTAAAAAAAGAACATATTTATTTATAACAAAACGTACTCTTTAACACGTATGGATAATATTATTATTGTGTAATAAGCTAATATAACAAGTATAATAATTGGGTCTTACTGAATTGAAAACGAACGCCATGCATGTATGGGAAGAAAGGTTCATTCATTCAGAATTCTCTTTTGTGTTATCTTTCCATTCACCTTCAGTGCATTCAAAGCATCTTATTTTTATGAATTACGCATTTCTTCAATTGTTTTTAATTTTTTTACCGCTCTGAACTTAACTCACAAATGCAATCATCATAGTAACTTTTTGGTCATGCCTTTTCATCCAAGCAAACTCTTCTCTGATTCTGAATTCCAATTAACCCATTTCTTTCTATCCATCTTTCTTTCTTTCTTTCTAGTCCCTCTTTTGTCCCTTCCTTTTTCTTGTCCCATGCTCTGTCAACTTCAGTCCTTCTCTCCCAGATATCCCAGTGATTTCCTCTCTTTATCACCTCCATGTGCTCCTTCCCAGACCACCCAATTCATACTCCTCAAATTCTCTATCATCATAAACAATAACAAACTTATTTTGCAGCTTCTGGATAATAATTAATGCAGTGCAATCACTATATTTGAATATACACTACTCATGCATTAAATGTTTATGTTATGATCAATTCTTGAAATAAGTTAAATGCCATGCATACTTTCTTGAAGTTTTTGTATACAAGTAAATTATAGAAACATTGAATTTTTGATACCATCTCTCCAAAATAAAATTTGTACTTTCACTTTTTTGTCTATTCAATTCATTTTTTAAAGTTTTTCCAAATTTCTTATTTTTTTGTAACAAGTCAAAATTGGAGAAGAATTAACAATGGACGTTTGGAGTAGTTGATCCAATACTCTCAAAGAGTAACTAACTAAGGTAGTTTGAAATGGGATGGATGGGAAGAGTATATATTACAAAAGCAAAGCTAATTGGAAAATGGGCTCTATCGTTTTTAATTTCCCGTTTCCATAAGTGGAAAGATTATTAATTACTTAAGATATACAGAGTATCAAACTATTACGTCAATTTTTTATATTTGGTAGGACCATTCTTTCCTCGTCCCATCATGGATAGAGACTGAAAGTATCAATTTTATAGAGTATAAAAATAATTGCTAGTAGAGATAAGCGGTTGATGAAAGATGGTTCTCCAAATATGTAAGGAAGTATCAATTTTATAGAGTATAAAAATAATTGCTAGTAGAGATAAGCGGTTGATGAAAGATGGTTCTCCAAATATGTAAGGATGACAATCCATCCGTGAGGGCCCTCAACTTCGACCGGATGGTATGTTAGGAGGATGTAAATTGGACTATAATCTCAATCTGACAAATAGAGAATGAGACTCTGTCCTTAGTACTTGCAGAGGCCATATGCATTTTAGCATAGTAACCCTCATCGCAGTTGTCGGGATTTAAACCCAGGACCTAACCCTTGTGGCACTCCCTTACCAACGGTTGAGCTACGCCCACCGGTAAAACAAATATGTATGTTGAGTGTTAAGCTACTCACAAATAATACGGAGTATTAATATTTAAAGTGTCATGTCCAACTCATCATCTCTATCATTTATTAATATTTAAAGTGTCCAATTGTAATATGAGATGTAATAATAGGGTGAGTCCAAATATGCATGGTATTTTGAGGGTACCGTAAAATTTGTCAATGCATATTTGATGTGCGGAGTTGAATTCGATACCATTCATACATTTCAAATGCATGATTGTATAATTTTTAATAAAATAATTATTTACTATTAAGATATCATACGTAGTATATGATATGCATATGAAAAAACAGATGAGTAAATTCTCTATATAAGAGTAAAAAAAGGTTTGAAATTCCAAAATAGGAGTATCATGTTTTTATTGCCTAAATAGAAGTAAATTTCGGCTAAGTTTGGCATTACTAGGCTACTAAACATAACATTTTTTCTAAACTTGGCAGATTACCCCTATTCAAGGAATAAAAAACATGATACTCCTATTTTGGAATTTCAGAGTGATTTTACTCCTATTTAGGACAATTTCTAAAAACAGATATAGGCTTAGAAATTACAGAGTACTCCCTCCGGTTCATAATGAAGTTTACACTTTGACTTCACACATGTTAAGGAAATAAATCTGACTTTACTATAAAGTACACCGTTTGACACAGTTTGACACAGTTTGACACTGTTTGGTGTCCATTTGTATGCCAAATAAGGTAAATAAGGAAGTGTAAAGTGTAATATTAGACGACCCAAAAAAGAAAATGTAAAGTTAATTAAGAACGAGAGGGAGTATATAAAAACAACACCACTTAGGAATGAATCTTGCGAAACAAATAGATATAGATATAGTGAGGAACTGTAAATTGATACACTTTGCCAAATCATTTCACCGGTCAAGTGATTGGTCGGTAGCGCCTATAGGTGAAATCTTAACATGATTGGAATTCATTTTTGGATAGGAAACTAAAATATTATATTAAAACCAAGCTCACGGTATAATAAGGTAACATGCAAACAATAAAGTAACTCCCTCTATCCCAAAATGACTAAGAGCCCAGCCCCCCAGACATAGAATAGTCCACCACAAAAAGAGCGAAACTAATCGCTAAAAATATGAGAACTTCGAGGCTATTAGCGGCTGAATCAGTCTGATTGTCTCCAATAAGAAATCTATCAACTAAAGCAAAACAAAGCGTCATTCTACCCCCCCTTATTGATAATCCTCAAAAGAATAAAATAGAAATAGTAAAATAGTTTGGACTGAAAATAAAAAACAAGAAATAGTTAAGCAGCCTTCCAAACCCTAGTAGCATAGTTCATCCATGGCGGTGGTTCGGGAGGGGACATATTTTTATCCCTTTATCTTCTTCCTTCATCACTTCGATCTGTCCGTGAATCGCCTCTTTCTCTTGACTAAGGTACTGCACGAACAAAACCGATCCGAGAACGAGTAATCTCCACATCCCAATTCAGATTAGTCGCACGAACCCAATCAAATTTGGAATTGGTCCAAATTACGCAGAGGTTGGGCCCTGTATCGTCCAACGTCGAGCGAAAAGGTTCGTCGACCCCAACTTACGCAGACAAGGGTCAAAACCCTACTGGCGGCAGAACTTGACACATATTACTTTTCAAAAGTATGAAATCTAATCTAATGTAGGCATTTGTCGGCCGGCTTTATTTGATTGGAATTCATTATTCTACCTAAAATTTATTACTCCGTAATAAATAAATAAGTACATAAAATATAACAATAATTTAGTGTTCCCTTTGTATCGATTTATCTCTCTCATTTTTCTTTTTTATAATGTATCAAATTAATTATCTCATTTCCTTTTCAAAACAAACTCACCGTAAAAAACAAACACAGTACCACTACAGTATATGAAATCTCTTACTTTTTATAAAAATGTAAAGTAATTATCTTATTTATGCACAAAAGCAAATGAGATAGATAATGTGATACATAAGGAGTATATAATTAGAAATGACTTTATGATTAAAATCAGTAATACCTCTTGTTCATATCACTTAGCTCTTTCCAAAAATCAATATTTTTCATACGGAGTATAAAAAAAATTTATAAAAATAATTTACTCTGTATATATTACATTATGAGAAATGATTTACGGGTTGTAACTTGTAACTCGAACCGATAATATTGAACACTGAGAGTATGCATATGGTTTCTGTTCAAGAAATAAAAAATAATCATCATATATGATTCAGATTAATAGCAACAAAAGCTGGAGAATAAAATTTTCTCCAGCACTTCTATTTTTTTATTTAAGTTAAGAAATTCATTATATAAAACCCTTTTGACAATTATCGAAAAAGCAAACGAAACTGGTTACTCCGTATTACCATACAAATTTGAATCTAGGATATGAAAAAGTCGATGAAATCTTTAGCTCTATTTCCAGATAAGTCACTGGAGAATCTGTTTATGTGTTCATTAATTTTTTACATACTATGGGATTAATCGGTTGAAATGGTCCATTCATCTTGGTCCAAAAGGTGGAATCTACCACTACCCCGACCCGACAGGATTTTTGGGAGGATGTTAATCACGGTGACTCAGTCGGCCCAATGATGGTAGGCCTTTTTCCGTGCGCACCAGATGTCCAGCCTTATTTCAGGTTCTGTGACCTCCACACGGCCGCTGCGGGTTTCGAACCTTAGTCACTTGGTCCAAATTTTCCAATACTGAACCAACTGAGCTACCCGTGCGGGTGAAATGGTCCATTCATCCCAATTACCCTTGTACACTAAATTAAACATTCCTAATTAACATTCCTAACTATCAAAATGTAAATTTTTAATTTCACGCATTCAAATGTGTTAACACCAAATTAAGTAAGAGCTATAATTATTTCTTTGACATATTTTTTAAGGTGACTGTCTTCGCATGTTCATACAAATTGTAATTTATTTGTGGAGTATATTACCGTTTTTTTCTTACTTTAGTCAATTCAACTCTTACATCACATTTTTAGTAGATTAATAAGAGGATCCTACTTTCTAACTTCTAACTTCGACTTTACAACTCTTAAATTGGAAAATATAGCTTTTTCCATATAATTTTTTCTTAAAGAAATTATATTAAATGGGACTAAAACATGGTTAAAACTCTAAAACAGGACTTCAAGTTTTAAATTGCCTAAATAGGACTAAAGATTACATTTTTACCCCTCATTAACCTAACCCTCTGCAATCGATCGCCAATTTCATCTTCCTCTAACCCATTCATCTTTCGCGATTCTTTACTCCACCATGGCCGCATTCCGCCATCGATCGTAGCCTCATAACACCATAGCTCCGCCGTCGACGACCTCTGCTGCAATAGCCAAGACATGTATGTACTCTTCTTCTTCTTCTTCCTCCCCCTCCTCCTCCTCCTCCTCCTCTTCTTCTTCTTCTTCTTCTTCCTAGTTTTCTGCTTTTTTTTTTAGTTTTTTATCAATCAAATTTTAAATAAAATTTTGAATTTTGAAAGTTCCAAATGAAGATATATCTGAACTTGAATTTTTTGTTATCAATTTTGATTAATTTGATTCTCAAAATGCTCTGACTAATGATTCCAGAAAATGCCACTTTTGAATAGTAGAATGTCATTATTAATGGGTATTTTTAAAAAATGTCACTTTTATGTCATTACGGTATTTGAAAATGTCATATTGAGAATGTCATTTCTCTATACGAAATTGTCATTATTGTGTCATTATGCATATTAAGTGGCATTCTCGCATATGAAGTGTCATTCCTCATGGAGATATGCATTGACTCACTTCAGGGCAAATCTTTGTTGGAGAGTGATGGCAGCGTACTAGCTGAGTGGTGGCGGTGGTGGCAGACTTCATGGATGGTGGCAGAGGTGCCAATGGTGGAGGCGTCGACTCCAAACATGCGCATACGGCACACCTGCGCAACAAGGGGAAGGGGAAACCTGCGCAGAAAGGGGAAGGGGAAACATGCGCAGCAGAGACCTGGTGTGCGTAATTTTTTCATTAGGGGTATTTTCGTCAGTTTAGCTCTTTTTAGTCCTATTTTTGTCCAATAAAACATAGTAGTCATGTTTTTACAATTATACATTCTTTTAGTCTTATTTAGGAAAATCTCTCTTTTTCTTAACCTTTTCTAAAAATATACGGAGTATTCCGAGCCCATTTGGTAACTCTGTTAATCGATTTATCAGTCAATTTTTAAACCAAACATGTAATTTTTATATCGCGAGCTGAAATTTGTAACACTAAGAAAAAGTAAGATTGAAGTTACTTTTTGGGTTGTATTGGTTGATGTTACTGTATATGACCATATTAGCTATTTTTTCGTATGACTTTTATTTTATTTTATTAGTTAAATATATTTTAAATATAATTTATTCATAAATCAACAGAATCAGTCACTACAACCTGTTCAGCCAGAATTTCATAAATTTCAGCAGAATCTGCTGATCCAATCGATTTCAGTGTTACCAAATTCTTCAATTATAATATCACCAATATTACTACATCCAACTTATTCAAGTGATTCAATAAATTTGCTTCAAAAAAAGTGATTCAATCAATTCCATAATTACCAAACACAATCAAGAATAATTTCACCTTTACCAAACCACTCCCTCAAAATAACCACAAAATGCAGCAAAAATGTTACAACAAAGAGAACATAAGAATAACAGTTGAATTGAGATTATATTGTACGATGAAGCATAGAATGTCCTCCCAACCCCTATCCACTTATTTATACCCATCCTTCACCTCATGAATCTCTCACAAACACACCAACTACTTTTCTCTCTTCCTTTCAATTCTCTGTTTTCTTGAATTCTTGTCTTCTACTTCCACCAGCAAGAAAGCTAAAGCAGAACCTTTCTGCTTCTGCAATGGAACCTCAACAACAAAACTACTGTACCCATCCAAACCAAACCCAGAATGGGAACCCCGAAGAGGGGGGAGGGGGAGGGAGCAAGAGCAACGGCGGAGCCGCCGGGTACCTTTGCCGGCAGAGCAGCACGCGGTGGACTCCCACGACGGAGCAGATAAGAATCTTGAAGGAACTGTACTACAACAATGGCGTTAGGTCCCCGAGCGCCGAACAGATTCAGAGGATCTCCGCTAAGCTGAGGCAGTACGGGAAGATCGAGGGCAAGAATGTCTTTTACTGGTTCCAGAACCACAAAGCCCGGGAACGCCAGAAGAAACGCCTCACCGTCGTCCCGCCTGACGCCGCCGCCGCCTTTTCCATGCAAATGCAGAGAGGCGTTTGGAGATCCGCTGCTGATCAGTGCTCTAACTTCAATAACCCACAAGGTTTAATGAATTAATTAATGTGCTTTCTACTTTTAAAGAATTCATTATTTAGTTTGTAAAGATCATCCTTTTGAAACCTCAACAAAATTTTACTCCTCTTTGAGTAAATATAATAAATAAATGGTACTTTAAATATAACACCCAAGTTTTCTTCATGATCTCTCACTCTTTGAATTGTTTTTCCCAAACACTCAGAACCCTAATTGGGAGGAGGATTTTAAAGCTTCAGAAAACTGAAAGTGTGGTACGAAAACTGTACCGAGATGAAACCAGGGAAATTATTGTTCATAATTAAAAGACTAAAACTTTACTACCTTGACTACATTTCTTTCCTAAATTTTATTTATGATTAAAGATAAAGAAAAACATTTATTGAATAAAAAGCATCATTATGTAAAGAAGTTCATACAAAAAATGCTTGTAATTAATCCTATTTGAGATAACACCATTTCTTTTAATATAAATTTCCCAAACCAAAGCTGTCATTTGCTAGCTCCAATTTGAGAAAAGAAACATACATAAATTGTAAATTAATTATCTTAATTATGGCATTTATTTTCCAAAAAAAATATGGCTTTTATTTGGGGTTTTTATTTGAGATGACACAATTTGTTTTAATACAAATTTCCCCAACCAAAACTGTCATTTTCTAGCTCCTTCGGTAAATTGAATTTGAGATAAGAAACATACCTAAATTAATTATCTTAATTATGTCACGTATTTGGTTTTTTTATTTTCTTTTATTTCTTTTTTTTCAGCTTCTTCGCCTGCATCTGGCGTAGTGAATGTTGGACAGATAGGGAACTATAGCTATGGGAGCACTGTAGCTATGGAGCGGAGTTTTCGGGTAAGTTAGGGTTTGTTTTTTGTTTTATAATAATAATAATATAATAATGATCATGTTTCTTAATCTTTAATTTCTAGGTACGGCGTTGCTTTTAGCAATTAATTAATGTTATTGTACATTTTTTATGGGAAAAAACAAAAGCAGAACTGTTCGATATCAGCGGGCGGTGCAAGCAACGGCGGCGGAGGATGTCACGTGGCGGCGGCGGCGCCTCATAATCATCACAACTATGCGTGGGTAGGGGTGGATCACCACCACCCATACAACCCGGCCCCACCATACTACCCGTTTCTTGAAAAGATCAGGGCCGCTCATGAAACCCTAGAGGAGGACCACGATGATCAAGAACGGGATCAAGAAACCCTCCCTCTCTTCCCAATTCACGCCGACCACCACATGCCGGCAGCCACCACCTACGGTGGATGCTACTACAGCAATGCGGACCAGTGGTGCCGCCGCTACGATGACAACGGCGGCGGCTCGGCGGCCCGGGCGATGGCTTCTCTCGAGCTCAGCCTCAACTCGTACAATAATCTTGCCACTTCGTCTTCTCACCATTTCACCTAATTAATGACACCTTAGCTTAATTATATATATTATTACTCATCTAAGGAAGGGTTTCTCTTTTAAAATCAGTCTGCTTCTGATAGTTAACTTTGTGTAATACGTACTTAATGAAAGATCAATGCTTTATTGTAATTACTATATGTACAAATCCGGCCGCCGGCCCGCCGGCCGGAGTAGTACGTTTTATTAAAGATATACGGATTACGTAATATATATTTTTAATATTAATTGGAACAGCTGGCCTGGCTAGTACTGGGTTGTGTTCTTTTTAAGGTTATACGACCAACAATCATAAATATACATCCGGCCGTTTGCTTCATTATATTTAGAAATGGATCTGATGATTTATTGTATTAATTATTCTACGGAAATTCAGTCAAATAGTCAGACTGGGGGAATAAACACACACATATGTGTGTGTATCAGTTATCAAATACGAATCTTTCAAATTCCAGTTCCTAATCTTCCTATATATATAGGACCATTTTTCATTGGATAATGAAGATGATCGATTAAGTTTTATGTGTGTGCTTGAAGTGATATTTTCGATGCGCTAAAGTGATAGTTATCTTCATCGATTTCAGAAAAAAAACAATTGGATAGATATAGATTAATTGTTACAAAAACCATGGAATTTTGGTGGACATTATTGATATGTACAAAATTTAAATTGTGGAAGAAAAATTAAAATCATTGGCGAACCTAGAAAAAATTACGGAACCTAGGGCATTGATATTTGAGTAATTCGTATACTCAAAAATCTCAATCCAACTCAATACTTTGGTATACCAAAGTATTGATATACCAAAGTATCGAGTTAGATTGAGATATTTGAGTAAACGAATTACTCATGATTGCTCATTATTTTTTTACAATTTTTTTTAAGATTGACAGAAAATTGTTTGCTTGATTAACATATAAAAGTGTTAAGCTTTTCTTTTTAAAATTATTCAAAATACACCTAAATACTTTTTTATAGTTTATATACTTAAATAGTATCTCATGGAGTATATGGCACGGGACCCCCGACCCACATACTTCCACTACTGCAATCAGGCCCAACAGGTTCACGCGGGCCAAGCCCAGCAAGACAAAGCTCTAAGCAGCCCACAATACGCACATGGGGGTGCCTTCGGCTCCATGGCCGAAGGCTACCGTTTACATATACAAGCTCGGAAACATCACACGAAAATAAGGCTTGAGAACCAAGCCTTCGGCAATTAGAGCCCTCGGCACTATGAGGTCCCCGGTACGAAGAGCCTTTGGATTGTCACCTACAGCTGAATGTATCTTCCTCTACAGAATCTCCTCTCCACATGTGCTGGATCGCCGTACCAAGTACTGGCGTCACATCCAACCACCGCATTTAATACGGCCACATGCGAGTGCCATTGCCACCCCGGTTGAGGTGATCCCTCGACCACCAGATTATTGACACGTGTCCCTACCTAGCATTTATTGCTGCTATATATAGCAGCCTATTTCCCCATTGTAATGACAATTGGAATACTCATTCTATATTCGAACTCCTTATCTCTTTTACTTATTTGCTCTGACTTGTCTGTAAGTTACTCCCCGCAGTAACCCGCGGGTAAGCAACCCCCGGGTACATTATCCATCGGTATCACTTTTTACAAATGAAGGCTTTTAAAATATGTTTTTTTCTAAACAATAGTCTGCAGTCATTTGAATTAAAGACATATTGTATTATAGATTGACTTAATGAACAATTCATGTTAAGATTCTATTTAAATAAATCAATTTAAAGAAAATTATCGACTGGGTAATGGACCTTAAGGGTATTTTTGGGACATTAGGGGGGTTGAATATTAGCCATGAAGGGTGAAGAGGAGGGGAGTTGACACAAACATTTGTTTTTAATCGGGAGTTATAAATTTGAAAAAGAGGGGTTATGAAGATTAGAGACGCTAATAAAATTAGAGACGGAAAAGTGACGGTTTTTTCATCGGAATACGTGTGCTGCAATTATTAGCTACGGTGTTCAACGATGGATTCTTTATCCTGCGACGGTTTTAGAAACAGAAATATCCGTTTCAATCATTGATGGAAACAGCGGTTGCCAAAGAATACTACACCATTGTCCTTAGCGATGGATTTAACAAATGTGAAATCAATTTATTTAATTCCAACGGTTTTTCCATCCCGATCAAATTGACCATTCTAAAAAGAAAAACCAAAACCCGGGTGCATCTCCTTCAATTCTACTCTTCATTCTGCCAAAGAATTTTTAAAAGATAATGAATTTAGAAAATTATGTTACATCCATCTTGATTCTGTATCCATAAGTTATTGATAACCAATATAAAGCATTAAGAGATAGAAGGGTGCATGCTTATCGTGTTCACTCATCTTGATTCAATCTATGAGTTCTTTTGCAACAAACCTGTAATATATGAGAGTGATATATGGAATAAGTATATGAGGGTGTATATCTACTGTTTTCGGAATAAGAGAAGGGTGGCATACCTGGAGTAGTGGCATCTGACAGTTGGTGCTTCTGTATGTGGCAGTCGGAAATCATACAGTACGCGCCCTCAATTGGACGAGGAATTTGTTTGAAGCTGTGGGTTGGAATTGGTATACGAGAATGAAATTACAGGTACAAACAAGGGTGTATATATATGATGTGTTCGGAATAAGCGAAGGGTGGCGCGGCATACCTGGAATGACGACGTTCGGCAGTTGGTGCTCATGTATGCGGTAGTCGGAAATCTTCCAACAAGAGCTCTTAATTTGACGAGGGTTTGTTTGAATTTGTGGTTTGAAACAGGTACACATAGTGAAGATACGGGGGATTTTTTAAAATTAACGACAGAAATTGAGACGAAAATGGAAGGCCAAATATGGCTGGGACGGAACAGAGACGGATTAGCGACGACAAAAGAATCTCAAAATAGAGACGATTTTAGCGACGGTTTAGCGACAGAATCGTTGCTAAAACCGTCGCTATTTTGAGACGGCTATTTCCATCGCTAATTTACCATCACTGAGGGGTGATTCTGGGATCATTACGCCAATTTAGCGTAGCTAGGATTGAGTTTTGGCTGTGTTTTATGTTCTACAATGTGCTCATTTTTTTGTTTTGAAAATGGGTGTTATAGTTATGAACAGAAATTAGCATGTAATTTTTAAAAAATAGTTTTTCTGAACTTCATATACATGATGATAGTGTATGTAATAAATTCAAGTAATGTGCAAATATTAAATTGTATATTGCTCTTTCACGTGTTATTAGTCTCAAGGGTTTAAAGATACTTTTATATGTGATCAAGTACCAATGTAACAACCACTGCCGTATTTCAAGAACAATTTAAAAATTTGAAAAACATTTTAAACTTTTTTTAAAATACTTTTATTCTGAAGTTATTTTAGTGTAAGAATTTTTTGCTATCATTTATATTTACCTTTTCCGGAAATTTTCACTAAAATTGTCTCATACAAAATTTGGTAAAGTTTGTGTAATTCTAAATCATTCTTACTTTTTTTTAAGTTATCATTTAATTTCAACCACATAATCTTTATTTTCTTAATAACTGTGTCATCCTCTTCTGTCCCAATATTAGTGGGACGGAGGTAGTATTAATTAAATTCTTATGTGGGAAAATTATAAACTATATGTATATGTGTTATTCGAAGACTTACTTTTTCATATGAGAAATATATTTTCTCGTGCATCGCACGGGTATAATACTAGTATTAGTGGACATTAAACAGTTCATTTGGACAATTACAAATAAGAATATTTAGTCTTTTAATGGAAAAATAGAACTAGTACTAGAATTATCTAGTAGTGCGTCATGTACTATCGTATAAACTAACTAAAACCGTATCATTCTAACAATGCTCCTAATTTAATTCATAATAGAACTCCAGTTATCTTTTTCAGGATAATAATTAGGGAGAATTTGACTTTGCACCCCATGTTTTGGTTAATATTTGACTTTGCACCTTGACGTGCACTTGTCGTTAGGTGCACTCAAAATAAATAATCAATACGACACTAATACGTAGTATAGTGTAGTAAGGTTCGTATCCACAGGGAAAGGAATACTTTTCTTTTAAATAAATAGTAACAAAAGGGGGGTTTAGATTTGTTTGCTTTAAAAACACTAAGATAAACAACCTATATGAGTTTAATTCAATGAGATGAAGACTTGGTTTTGCTTTTATCCACTTAATGAAATGTTCGTCGATCCCGGTTATATCTTTAACTATCTTCCTCTCGAATACTCAATCGAGGAGTATATCCAGTTCATCGAGGGTAGTTATTAATAACAAGATGCGTTCATTAATAAAACTTACTATCGAGTCAATATAGAACAAGCGCCGTATATTAACTTGATAGTAGCAATAAACTTAAGATGAAAACGATTGAGATTGATAACCTCAACACAAGCGGTTTATTGGTTTAATCAATATAATTAATTCCCCTTGACATATTAACCATGAGATGCATGCATTAATATTCCAAGTTTACTACCGTTGAAAGAACCGGATTAATAACAAGCGTATTAACCGATCGATTCTAGTAATAATTAATATGAGAAACAATACTAGTTGATACTTTAAGTAATGTTTAAGATATTAACATGAAATATGAATGTGAATCAATTAATACTCAAGGAAGAATATTAAAGAAAATGAATCCTACTATGATTAATATCAAGATGTTAACTAATTGTCATCTTAGTAACACTCCCCAATATTAACATAGAGGGAGAAATAGCTATTACTATAACCAATGTCAAGATGTTAACTAATTGTCATCTTAGTAACACTCCCCAACTTTGATATAGAGATAGTATTTGAAAGGAAGAATTAATATTCAAGGAAGAAGATTAAAGAAAATAACTCACAACTTACAAATTCATTAAGCTTCAAAGTAGCAAAACCAAGATGGAAGAGTTTAGCTCCTCATTTGGAGACTAAACATGATGAAAAATATAAAGAAAGAGTTATTCTATACTGAGCTTAGATGTACAAAGGAATTGGATATCAAATGAGAAGGAAAAGAGGTGTATTTATAGGTGTTTGGAGGTAGTAGGGTCATTTACCCGACCGGGTTTTTGAGAAACCCGATCGGGTTTCTTGAGTAATTGCCCGGAATGTTCATTAGTCACATCTACCCGATCGGGTTTTTGATTTA
The DNA here is from genome assembly GCA_945859875.1 of Cuscuta europaea. Lineage (NCBI taxonomy): Eukaryota > Viridiplantae > Streptophyta > Magnoliopsida > Solanales > Convolvulaceae > Cuscuta > Cuscuta europaea. Next base: position 9,915,764 of record CAMAPE010000048.1, read on the forward strand.
CCCGATCGGGTAAAAGACAAATCTTTACCAAATCTTCGCTCTGCATGTTAAATTGCTTCCAAATCAAATTTTGATCTTCGGGTCAAGTCAAACCCGATCGAGTTTTTGACTATTTTCCCAAATTTTCACTTTTTGTTGTTCCCTTGCACTTTTCTTGAACCTTCCAGGATCCTTTTGACGATCTTTACCTAGTTTAAGCTCAGAAAGTCCCTAATCTAAACAAATTACAACTATTTTACAAACTAAACTATTACACCAAAAGTGTGTAATTTCCAAAGTAAAAGTCAATCAAAACTAATTAAAAATACAAAAATAAACATGGAAATTACATGAATGTCAACTCCCCCACACTTAGTTTCTTTACTCGTCCTCGAGTAAAGCCAAATGTTTAACAGTTCCAAGTCCTCAAACGTTCAACAATCAACCAGAAAAAGCAAAAGACCACCAAGGATAATATATGTGTTTTACATTGAGTGTTCAGCTCAAAGAATAATATCTTCTTGGGTTTCATGGCCTTCTATGCTCATCTCCTCTTTTCATCTTCAAGAGATTAAATGATGTCCTGTAAAAACAAATATATATCTCTCATATCTCTCATTTTGCCTAGGAGCCTTTTCAGGTTTTCATCCTAGCATCTCTTTTATTTTTTTCACCTCTCCACTCACTCATCATTTTTTTGTAAGCCTTTTTTGCTTAGATTGCCCATTTGTTGGGTTTTCAACCTAACTAGCATTTCATTTTTTTTTGCGAAGAAAATAATGCTAGTTTACAAGGTATCAAATTTAAGTACGCACCGATGAGTGACTCCCCTCACTTAGCTCGAAGCACTGTCCCTAGTGCTCGTCTCCATCATAACCGGGCTGACCGGTGCTCTAGATGAGATACTCTCGCCCCTTGTTCTCTTTGGTGCCATTTTCGCTTGATGCTTTGAATTTTGAGTTACAAATTTCGGACTTGGGGGAGGGCGTAAGGCATTATTTTTGAACTTGAGTCTTTTGGGGAAAAATGTGGTGTTGATGCATATGGGATGTAGAGGGAAATGTGGTGAAGATTTTGGCGTTGGTTTGGAAAGATTTGGTGGAGATTTGAGGGAGTAATGGGAGAAAGAAACTTCGAAATTGGAGGTTTGGGGAAGATGAAATGGGTGTTTTAGGTGGCTAATTTGGGTTTAAAGACCGTGTACCCGACCGGGTACCTTGACATACCCGATCGGGTATGCATGTGTTTCTTCAAAATCCGGGGTCCTACCCGATCGAGTTGGGGTATACTCGATCGGGCGTTTTGGTGCGAACATATTCCCAAAAAAAATTAACATACCCGACCAGGTATATGGAGCTGCCCGATCGGGTACTTCATAATTTTCCACTCCTGAGTCGACCGAGTATTTGGTTACCCGAGCTTCACCCTTTATATTTTTGTTTATACCCGACCGGGTAGTACGTGACACCCGATCGGGTATGCTGCCCCTGGTTTTTTTTTGAAATGAGAACTACAAGGGAGAAAAGAATATGTACCTTTGCTTGGGTTGCCTCCCAAGAAGCGCCTCGTTTAACGTCGCGGCACGACGCCATCATTATGTTTAGTCATTCAAACTTGGATCATGATAGTTTATCTTTTTCACACTTTCACTCCTAGGACGTTCATAGGAGTGCTCAACTTCTCGACTCTTCAATTTGGGAATCTTTCCAGGATCAAATATCCAGATTGTCATTGATTCATGCGGTGGGAGTGAGGGAAAGAAATTATCATTTAGCATGGTCAATGGAAAGTGTTTTGATCTTGGTGGCATGAGAGGGGATATCAAATCTTTACTTAACTCCACTGTCATTTCCTGCATATTGGTGAAGGAAAAGAAATCCAAATGATATTTTCTCGGTTTATTTGCAACCGTGAAAAGTACATTTGAATTATCCTCACATTTGCTGAGGATTTCATCTTTGTCCTTCTCTACTCTTTCTGTTTCCCTTAGAGCCTCAGGAAATGGTGGCATGTTCTCAGGAATGGCCGGTGATGGAGTTGAGTTTTGAAGTTTCTCCTCCTCTGGTTGATCTCCCTTCGTAAGCTCCTCTTCTTCTTCCTCCTCGCCAATGTGGTTCACAATGTTTGGCACTTGTTTCAATTGATTCTCCAAGTTCAGTTCTTTGAGCATTGTTTCTTGCGGGTATTGCAACATATCTTGTTGCATTTTCATCACATTGATAGTGAGAGCTCGGATCATGTCTTCAGTGGACATGCTGGAATAAGAACTTGAGTATGGATTATAGGTGTTGGAGAATGAATCATACCTCTCTTGGAAAACAACATCATCACTCTGTTCAAAGTATTCTTGTTGAAGCCTGGGGCAAAAATCCGTAAGATGCTTTTGTGACATGCAAATGTTGCAGGCCTTGGTATCTTGAACGTTTGAGCATAAGAGAAACTCCTTTACTAAGAATGTTAAGCTAGAAATTTGACTCTCTAGCGATGATGTGTTGGTATCCATTTACTCATATAAGCTTAGAAAATAGAAGAGCAAGATTTTTTTTTATATTATTTTTATTTTTGATTTTTATGAGATAAAATAAAAAGAAAAGTAATTGCCTTTCCTCGGCAACGGCGCCAAATTTGACGTGCACTTTGTCATTAGGTGCACTCAAAATAAATAATCAATACGACACTAATACGTAGTATAGTGTTGTAGTAAGGTTCGTATCCACATGGAAAGGAATACTTTTCTTTTAAATAAATAGTAACAAAAGGGGGGTTTAGATTTGTTTACTTTAAAAACACTAAGATAAACAACCTATATGAGTTTAATTCAATGAGATGAAGACTTGGTTTTGCTTTTATCCACTTAATGAAATGTTCGTCGATCACGGTTATATCTTTAACAATCTTCCTCTCGAATACTCAATCGAGGAGTATATCCAGTTCATCGAGGGTAGTTATTAATAACGAGATGCGTTCATTAATAAATTTACTATCGAGTCAATATAGAACAAGCGCCGTATATTAACTTGATAGTAGCAATAAACTTAAGATGAAAACGATTGAGATTGATAACCTCAACACAAGCGGTTTATTGGTTTAATCAATATAATTAATTCCCCTTGGCATATTAACCATGAGATGCATGCATTAATATTCCAAGTTTACTACCGTTGAAAGAACCGGATTAATAACAAGCGTATTAACCGATCGATTCTAGTAATAATTAATATGAGAAACAATACTAGTTGATACTTTAAGTAATGTTTAAGATATTAACATGAAATATGAATGAGAATCAATTAATACTCAAGGAAGAATATTAAAGAAAATGAATCCTACTATGATTAATATCAAGATGTCAACTAATTGTCATCTTAGTAACACTCCCCAATATTAACATAGAGGGAGAAATAGCTATTACTATAACCAATGTCAAGATGTTAACTAATTGTCATCTTAGTAACACTCCCAACTTTGATATAGAGATAGTATTTGAAAGGAAGAATTAATATTCAAGGAAGAAGATTAAAGAAAATAACTCACAACTTACAAATTCATTAAGCTTCAAAGTAGCAAAACCAAGATGGAAGAGTTTAGCTCCTCATTTGGAGACTAAACATGATGAAAAATATAAAGAAAGAGCTATTCTATACTGAGCTTAGATGTACAAAGGAATTGGATATCAAATGGGAAGGAAAAGAGGTGTATTTATAGGTGTTTGGAGGTAGCAGGGTCATTTACCCGACCGGGTTTTTGAGAAACCCGGTCGGGTTTCTTGAGTAATTGCCCGGAATGTTCATTAGTCACATCTACCCGATCGGGTTTTTGATTTACCCGATCGGGTAAAAGACAAATCTTTGCCAAATCTTCGCTCTGCATGTTAAATTGCTTCCAAATCAAATTTTGATCTTCGGGTCAAGTCAAACCCGATCGGGTTTTTGGAAAACCCGGTCGGGTTTTTGACTATTTTCCCAAATTTTCACTTTTTGTTGTTCCTTTGCACTTTTCTTGAACCTTCCAGGATCCTTTTGACGATCTTTACCTAGTTTAAGCTCAGAAAGTCTCTAATCTAAACAAATTACAACTATTTTACAAACTAAACTATTACACCAAAAGTGTGTAATTTCCAAAGTAAAAGTCAATCAAAACTAATTAAAAATACAAAAATAAACATGGAAATTACATGAATGTCACACCTCATTTTTAAAATCATTAATGTATGCACTTCATCAGCCCACGGATTGTGAAGGAGTGGGGTGCAAAATCAAATGAGTTTATATTGAATTGGGGTGCATACACTAATGATTTTTAAAATATGGTGCAAAATCAAATATCATCCATAACATGAGATGTAAAGTCAAATTCTCCCAAATAGTTAACTCTCTGAGTAACCGTCCAAAATTAGGACCATATTGAACCCTATAAGTTCCATAACAATTTTTGTTTGTACTCAGCTCGTTTGATATACTCCCTCCGATCCCAAATGAAATTCACACTTTCCCTTTTGGGTAGGTCCAAAATAAACTTCACACTTCTTCTCGCTTCTTTATTTGGCAAATTATCTACATCAAAATAGTGCAAAACAGTGTCAAACAGTGTCACAACAGTGTACTTTACAGTAAAGTCAAATTTATTTCCTTAATTTGTGTGAAGTCAAAGTGTAAATTTCATTTGGGACCGGAGGGAGTATATAGTACAACAGCTATCCTGCGTGAGATGACATGCAAACCAACGTGTCAAGGATAGCAAAATGTGCCACCCAACGAACTCTCCCAGCCCGCTTGGCGCCGTATTGATAACTGACGAGCACTTTGTCACGGTGCGTCAAAATAAATTCAATACTAACACTTATACGTAGTATAGCGTAGTAGAGTTCGTATCCACAGGGAAAGGAATAATTCTCTTTTTATGATACTTAGTAAATAAAAAAGGGGGGATTTGGATTGAGTGATTTAATTTTAATTAAGAACTAAGATGAACAACCTATATGTGTTTAATTCAAAGATAAAAAGGACTTGGCATTGCTACTTTCCACTTGTTGATATATTTTAGTCGATCATTGTCATATCTATAACTTATTCCCTCTCGAATACTCAATCGGGGAGTATATCCACTTCATCGAGGGTAGTTATTAACAACGACCGTTCATTAATAACCCTTACTATTAATCAAATATAGAACAACGCCTTATACCGATTTAATAGTAGCATTTAATCTTTCTAACTCCTTGATGAAATCAATTGAGATTGATAACCTCAACACAAGCGGTTTCGGTTTAACCAACAAAATTAATCCCTCTTAAGTTTATTAACCACGACCGTGCATTAATAAAGCGAAGTTACTTACTTGTGAAACCATCAACGATTAACCATCGGTTCGTTGGTTGTTTCTAGTAATAATTAATATATGAAACAAAACTAGTTGATCCTTTAAGTAATGTTCAAAATATTAATATGAAATAAGAGTAGGGATTAATTAATATTCAAGGAAGAATATTATTAAAGAAGATGAATCCTACTATAATTAATATCAAGATGTTAACTAATTGTCATCTTAGCAACACTCCTCAATATTAATATAGAGGAAGAAAATACCATTCTAACTAATGTCGAGATGTTAACTAATTGTCATCTTAGCAACACTCCTCAACACTAATATAGAGATGATATTAAGGAAAGAACTATTAATTAATATTCAAGGAAAGAAGTTAAGAAAATAACTCACAACTTTAATAATCAACAAGCTTCAAGAGCAACACCAAGAATGGAAATTTAGCTCCTCATTTGGAGACTAAACATAGCTAGAAAAATATAAAGAAATGCTATTCTAAACTGAGCTAAAGAGTATGGAAGAAGGGATTATTTTTAGAGGAGAAAAAGAGTGCTATTTATAGGTGTTTTTCAACACCTTTGGCCGGGTACCCGACCGGGTCAAGTACTCACCCGACCGGGTCCATGTCAAAATCAAATATCCTCCACGTTCTGGCGATCTTCAGCATGTTAAAGTGTCCGGGTCAAGTCAGACCCGACCGGGTGGGGTAGGGGACCCGACCGGGTGAGTGCAAAAATTGGATTTTCTACACGTTCGGGTGATCTTTGCACACCGGGTTGTCCCCGGTCACTTCTCACCCGACCGGGTGAGGTAGTGGGCCCGACCGGGCCATGCACTTTCTTTGCATTTTCGTTTTTCACTTCTTACCCGACCGGGTCAAGTATTATACCCGGTCGGGTATTTGCTCCTGGGCAGCCAAATCTTCTTTTTCTTCACTTCAAAGTCTTCCTTTCCAAACCATAAATCCTAACTAAACTTTACAACTGACAAAAATAGACTAAAATACAATTACAACTTGAAATCACATAAATGTTTACAAACTAAATAAAACGTCAAACAATTAACATAAATCACACATAAAAACATGTAATTATGCACTACTAATTAGTGTGCATCAATAACTTGTGGCCATATTTTAGCTCTTTGAGGTGTCGGAGTCAATCCACGCAATTCGCTCAACTTTAGATATAGTTGTTGACCTGCTCAATTAGTCATTTATAATCTTCATCCTTGGCTGACTATGAAAAAGAAATTCATGATGGTGTGATTGGTGTCTCTATTAATATTTGGTTGTAAACAACTAGAGAATTTTGATATAAATGTTTATCTAATATCCTTGATTGATGACCTAAAAACTCTCTAGAATGATGTTTTAGATGTTTATGATGGGTTTATAAATGAATCCTTTACTGTACCTTAGATGTTGTATTAATGATGTGGACCATTAGCAATTTACTAGCATATGCTAACTTGAGTGGGTACGTATACTTGAAACGGGTACTTTGTTTGTCTAGTTTATATTAACTCATTTTCTATTCTCTTGGGAAATATAGGTATCATTGGATTTTGTTTGTAATTTGTCCAAAGGTTGACAATGACTATATTTTCAATTCATTGCCAAGTTATTCCAATATTGATATTCAAAAAGATCTTACGATGTATGTATTTTTATTGATTTAGTTGTGATATATATTTAACATTTATACTTGTATGTCAACATTGAGCATATATATATATACATATATATGTATATATGTATACATATATATGTATATATGTATACATATATATGTATATATGTATACATATATATGTATATATGTATACATATATATGTATATATGTATACGTATATATGTATATATGTATACGTATATATATATATATGTATACGTATATATATATATATGTATATATATATGTATATATATATATATATATATATATGTATATATATATATATATATATTTATATATATATATAAATATTTATAGGATGTATAAATATTTTTATATATATATATATATATTTATATATATATATATTTAAATATATATTTATATATATATATAGACACACACACACATACACACATTGAGTTTATCATTTTAGGATGTATAGAGTTGTTTCTACACAAAAGGGTCGTGGCAAACCAATCAAATGGCATAATATCAAGGTACTTTCATCATATATCTTCTCTTATTTACACAAATTATAATTTAATTTTAAAAAATCATATTATGAAATAATATTGTATTTTTATCATCTAATATATAGTGTGCAAGACAAACGGACAATATAGAATGTGAATATTATGTCATGAAGTTTATGTGGAAAATAATAACTTCTGTTGAAAGTTCAGATATTGGACAGGTATTTTAATTATATATACTTCAACAGATGGGTTTCATTAAATCATTTAACTTATATATAATTTAGTTTCTCATTATTTATTTTATCTATATTTGTATGATTATTTTCAGGTGTGGAATTCAAGAACTGAGCCATATACAACGGAGGAGTTTGATGAAACCAGAAATGTATGGGCTAAGTTTTTTGTAGACGAAGCTATGACTATGTAGAATATAATTGTGAAAATGAAGCAAACTTGAATGTAATTTATTTCTATTGTGATACAAATTTGTACCTTTTGAATTGAATTTATGCGAAACGATTCTATCGTTGTGCGTTTCTATTCAGTTTTTTTTTCAGGTCAAGCCCATTTCAACCTTCTATCCAAACAACACGGCTATGTTTGGCACAACGAGCTGGAATTGGAGGCTAATGTCTGAAATAGAGGCTATTGTCTGGAGCTGAACTTTGAAGTGTCGAATCTAAATTGCTAGCAGAATGGAATAGACCCGTTTCGCAAAAAGAACTGAAGAAATGCAGGGATAATGTAAAATTACATTAAAGGACATATGGTTTATTAATAGAATACAATATTTGTTATAACATAATAACATAACATAATATAACATAACATAATATATGGGTAATTTGATTTTGCACCCCATTTTATTGCCCAAATTAGACTTTGCACACCGTTTTTAAAAATCTTGTATTTGTACCCCAATCCCATATGAAAAGGACAAAAATACCCATCCGTTAACAATTCTGTTGGCCTACCCTTCAACATGTTCCTGATCGAGGGCCTTTTTTTCTTGTCATACGGGGTTGGGTGTAAATACAAAGATTTTTAAAAACGAGGTACAAAGTCCAATTTAGACAATAAAATGGAGTGCAAACTCAAATTACTCCTACAATATATATAATTCATTATTTATTTATTTATTTATTTATTTAATCAAGAAATTAAATAGTTGGGACGGCAAAGCTGCTATTGCTGTCACGAAGACATTGGACACGCCCCTTTGAACCTGTCTTCTGCCACGTATATTTTTTCCGCTGCTTCAATTCCCATCTCGGTGGCCATGAACATCATCAGAACGAGGAAGATAGCTAGTAGGTATCAAGGACCGAACAAAAGGAGTCATTCAAAAAAACATAAATAATTGAATATAATTAATATATGATTGAAAGTGTCTGGCAAGAAGTGTGCATGAAACGTACTCTCGTTTGAGATTTGAGAGTGGATGTTGTGAAAGGCAGACATGACGCTCAATTTGAGCATGAAAGAAAGAGTGTGAGGCGAGGCTAAAATGGGAATCAAAGGGTCGGTTGAATTCAAATGCTTCTCCTACCAACTTTTTATTCCAGTTACTTTTTTTTCAGTTCAAGTCCACATAAGCTTTTCATCCAAACAGTTCTAAATATAAAATTATTGACTGAACATGCAATATTTCAGCCTATTAATAGCTGAAATGGTCTCACAAACACAACATAATTGTATAATAATGGACTGGATTTTAAATATTTCAACTTTCTTTGAGCTTATGTGACTAGTCGAACATAGCCTGAGTATATAACCCTCTAGTTACACATTTACTTGTGATGGAAAAACAAATTCAAATTTGTATGTTTCTTTAAAGCGTGTTACTTATTTTTGTGTGTTACATATAATGTGGTGATATCATTAAATAATACGTAGTACTCCGTAGTATATTGGTAATATGCTTTTGGATACCATCAGGGGCGGAGGTGGAGGGGTGGCCAACCAGGCCTGGCTCAACCCAAATTTTAAAATTGCTTATAATTTTAATGTAAAAATTTATGTGTTAAAATATATCTGTAAAAATTTTTTATATCGACCTAGCCCAACTTTTACTCCTGGCTACACCCCTGGATACCCTTGTAAGAAAGCTTCACAAATAATAGGGCAATAGGTCAAGCATTCATATAGGCATTTTATTGTGGAGTTTCGGTTGGAGTTTTCATTTATTGACAGAACATGTTTTTTTTTGTTTAAAGATGGGGTTATGAGTTTCGTAGTTCTTAGTTTTGTGCCGAATAGAAGACCGTTCTGAGAGACAATGACCAATATTGTGCCTCATATCTTACTCAGTTGGTATACCGTGGAAGCAGCCCACGGTGAACATGCTGCTCCCACAAAAAAAGATGTCTTACTGTTCACATGCATGAACAGTAACTTCATTTTTGTTTTCTTCAATATCTATCCCAGTAGTAGTATGATGTAACTCACATGTAAAGAAATGTAACTCACTCTATAGAAAATGTAATTGCAAGCAAGTCGACATGTAACTTGTATAATACGGATTATAAGATATATAACATTGATTTTAATGAAAACAATGAGCCTAATTGCTCAATTACTTTACGTAAATAGTGAATATGTTTTTGTTTTTAATATAAAGGCCATATAAATGTTTTATTTTGCCAAAAAATCGATTTTTCGCCAAAAAATTCAATTTATTTTTAAAAAAAGTGATATTTTTGTTTCAATAGCAGAGGTTAACTTAAATAGTGAATATATATATATATATTTTTAATATTAAGGTCGTAAAAATGTTTTTAAAAAAATCAATGATTCTTTTGTTTCAATAGTAGCCTTTATGTTGTGATGCAATTAATGTTATGGAAAATATAACCCGCTTTGATGAAATATCTAACTTATATGTGTGCAAAATGTAACTTGTTGAAAAACCCAAATGTAACTAACGTACAGAAATATGTAAGACATGTATAATAGAGATGTAACTTGCGCATAAGAAGATGTAACTACATTTACTATCAAATGTAAACAATGAAAACAAAGAGTCTAATTGACCAATTACTTTACGTAAATAGTGAATATGCTTTGTTTTTAATATTTAAGGCCATAAAAATTGTTATTAAAAAAACTTATGTTTTTTGAATATTATTTTTGCTAAAAAACTCATTTGTTATGCAAAGAAATAATATTTTTGTTTCAAGAGTAGGAGTTTATTTTGTAATGTAACTCCTATCAAGGAAAATGTAACTCACATTGATAGAAAATCTAACTTAGGTGTATGGAAAATGTAACCCTATATATTAATGCAAGTCTAAATGTAACTCGCTCGTAGAATGATATAACTCACTCATAAAACATTGTAACTCGCCCACTAGAAGATGTAACTTCATAAATTATCAAATGTAACTCCAGAAATTATCTATAAACACAAGTCACACATCTGGAAATATAAATCGCACAAGTGTATAAAATATAAAATTATTTTGAATAAAAAATAATTTAATTTTTTATTGTAATTTCAGTTGAAGCAAATAAAGAAAAAAAGTGTATGAATAAGAACTAAGAGAGAAAGAAAGCATAATTAATTTATTTTGAAAGAATGAAAATTTGATCACAAAATTGTAATATACATTAGTGTTCCTAAATTAAAAATATTATTTGGAAACATGATAACTTTTGATAATGAAAAAATTAAAAGTAAACAAAGAAAAGGAAAAAAATTAAAGAAACGATGCTGAAAGAGTGGAATGTGCGGCTAGAGATCAGAGAGAGCATGAATGCTTTTGGTAAAGAAAATTAAAGGTAAACAACGAAAAAGAAAAAAAACGAGGCTCGAAGTGATGTGCACTGCATGTTCGGTTTATATTAAGAAAAACGGTACCGTATTTGGGATCGGTATAGCATGCGCATGGTATACCGATCTCACAGTATAATTTGCCTATCTTACTTGTTTTGTCAATAAGATTATACTCTGTATGACTAATATTTTGAAATAAATACCAAGTAATTTGCTAGTCTTATCAATAGATCTAAAAAAAAGAATGTCACTCCATCACTGAGACCCCCCAGAACCAACTAAACGATTACATGGAAAGACGTAAGTTGAGCTTTAATTATACTCTTGTGGAAAGAGAGTGAGATTTCATTCGAAGTCATTGTTTAGAGTTAAATTTGTGACCTCTTCTTTGTTGAAATCTTTTCCTACCAGGTGAATTATGTCTCGTGTATAATCTATAGATTTAAATCATATTTCACTTGTAATTAGGATTGTTTTTCTTTTACATGCATTTGTATAAACAATTCTCTGTGTTATTAGCTATGAGAGGTTAATATGCTAAAAATGCATAGGGTCTCTACAAGTACCAGAGTCATAGTCTGACTCTTTATCTGTCCGCTTGTGATTAAAGTTCAATTTATATCCTCTTTTCTAGCTGTCTGGTCCGTGTTGGGGGTCCTCATTTGTAAAAACAAATCTCTATTTTTTCCCATACAATCTCTATATTTTTTTCATGTTATTAGATAGGGTTTGGTGAGGGTGTGTTCAAAGCTAGAATAATCAAAATGGGATCATATGGATGTATCCAATCGGAGAAGAGATGGGTTCTAGTTGTAATGATTAGTATTGAGGCAAGGAAGAGATTTGGATCAATTATTTGGATCAATACTATTGAGGCAAGGGAGGGATTTAGAGTCTAGCAGGGATTTGGTTAATGTAGTACTGAAGGGAGAAGATGGTATGAAGGTAGCAGGTTTCGTGTGGTGGGAGGAGCAGCCTGAAAGGTGATGTAACTCCTGCTAGATTATTCCTTTAGAATCAGTACTGACGAAGCTGACTGTGATCAGATCCGGATTTAATTATCTAGGAGTTTTGGAGGGTAGTTCATAAACTTCAAAATTATGAAAGCGTAAACCCTAGACACTTAGATTATCAAAATAAAAAGTTTATGTAATAATCCTCCGTATTAAAATTGGGAGTGGTGAAAAGTGAAAGGACAAAATGATGAGGAATTGGACTGAATGAGCAATAGTGCAGCCGTTATTTTGAGGATGGGATGGGATGGGATTTTACAACTCCTCCGTATGGCATGTGTTATTTCGAAGTTTGAACCGCTCAGTCTTTCATCGCAAATTCTTTCCTCTGCATGTCCCCTCACCTCACTCTGCATTTGTCCCTGCATTTCTCAGATCGCCTCTAGGCTGCCTTTTCCGATGCTAAGATACTATCCACCACAGCTCTTTTATTCCATTGATTGTTTCTTTTTTACTACATCAGTCCTTTAAAACTTTATCAAAGTTGGATCACCACAGAGAATAATAAAACAAAAACTGTATGATTGAATTTTGTGCAGAGGAGAGAGAAATAACATAAACCACAAAATAATTGATTAAAAGGAAAAGTAACGAAGTTTTTTGGAACGTCCTAAAAATGAAAGATGATAAAGTTTTAAAGGACGGAGGGAGTAATAAATCCATGCCAACATTTTTACCCTTAAAAAAAGGATGTCATTCCATCCCTGAGGGTTCCCAACATCGACCGGATAGTTAGATGGGATGATGTAAATTAAACTTTAATTACAAGCTGGTAGATAAAGAATTAGACTATGCCTTTGGTACTTGCACGAGCCATATGCATTTTTAGCATACTAACCTCTCATCGCAGTTGTCGGGATTCGAACCCAAGACTTACCCCTTATGGCACCTAGAACAATCAAAATGGGCTGAAACTCGCAGGTTGACCCGTTTAAACCCATTTATTGGTGGGTTAGGGTTATAAATTTCTGACCCATTTAGTTCACGGGTTTAAGTGGGTTGGCCTAACGGGTTGTGGGTTTAAGTAGGTTGGCCCAAGGGGTTGCGGGTTTGTCCGCGGGCCAATATACAGACATATAGTTTTGACTTTTATTATCTTCAATATTGTTCTTTCACTACAAAAAATATTATAATTAAAATTAAAAAATTACAACAATTGCAAAATAATTATTATTTGTATAATAAATATTCAAATAAAATGTTAAAACATATATTTTATGTGAAGTTTGATACAATATTTAGCAACTACTAGTCATGATTTACAAATAATCAATCAAAAGGTTTAAATAGATCTTTACTTTTATACAATGAGTATTTTTGTCACATACCTTATAGTTTTCAAATTCTCATATAACTAGTACTTAGATATTTTTTAATTGAACTTAACAAGTATAGAGTTCTTAGTATTTTGATTTCTTATAATCTTTTGTCATATATTTTTTACATTGGCCCGCGGGACAACCCGTTTAACCTACGGGTTAGGTGGGTCGGGTTAGGGTTGTAGAAATCATACCCCGTCATTAAACGGGTTGGCCCGACCCAACCCACATGATGGAGTTATGGGGCTAGGCCCAGAGCCTAATCAGCCCAAGTCTCGAACTTGGACCCTTGGATCCAAGTCCTCAACTCGGAGCCTACCTGTCAGCCCAACGGGGAGCCTTCCAGTCTGACCGACCACCCAGCCTGGAAGAGCAACGGTCACACAATTAATGCGCTATTAATTATGTATTTAATTCTGTATTAATGTTGTAATAAATTAGTCATTATTATCGGTAGCGGTTACGATTTGTATACGCCTATAAAAGGCAGGTTGTAATTCAGATTAGGGGAGTCAATTTGTATATGCTATTTCTGGAAACAAAACACTTTTAACTTCTTTCCTTATTTGCATTTTTTGCCTGATTTCTTGCTTGAGTGTCGTACGTAGCTTTCCTAAAAATCTACGAGCGTTATATTTTGGACCAACATTGGTGCTTTCATTGAGAGTTTCTACTGTCTCCCATATCAAGAAAAATACAGATTTTGAACAAAATCTGGTGAGATTCATCCCAAAAAATGACACAAATTCATCACAAACATAGAAATACATCAAAAGAGTTTGGGGAAATCCAAAAACCGATCATAATTTTGGGTCTGGATTGAAAAAAAAAACAGGAAAAAGTTCTGGAATTTTCAAGATCTACGCTGGAGATGTCGGTGCTGGCCTCCACTGAGCAGTGCGCTACAGCAGAAGTATTTCACCGGGGTCACCTACCCGCTCCCGGATCTCACCGCTGCGGAGTTGCCACCAGGCGCTGTGAGATAAAGTTCGTCGCCGCTGCCCCGGAAGGTTCAGATTTGAAATATTACTGATCGGCACTGTCGTCGTCGTCCTGGCTGCCACCAAGCACAAAAGCGCCTACCACTGCCTTGGATCTCACCACCGACGCTGAGGGGCCGCAATCCAGATCCACAGCTCCATATCACGCCGCCACGCATGGCCATCGTAGCTTGACGGTCGCAGCTATCTCGCGTAGGGACGACGGGAATGACCGAGGTACCTAGCAACCTGTGGACCTGCTAGCCTTCTACATCCAGGAGACCTGCACCCTTCTGCCTGGAGAATTCAAGGGCGACGAATGTTCAGCTAGGTCTTCCAACGATTTTCACCTTGGGCTGGGAGCTGCCTCTATCGTTTTGGCTTATTGTAAATTTGGAGCAGGCCATAACTCAAGCAAATCCGAGGGATAAGGCCACCTACACTCCCCATGGGCCGATATCAAACTTGAAGCTCACATCTCAAAGCTTCTTTTCAGGTCCAACAAGCATAAATGGCCCAAATGAAAGTTAAGTATCCAAAAATCCTCTAAATTTGATACAAAAAATTATAAAAAATCACAAATTTAATTATTTGAAAAGATATTTTAAGTGATATTATTGCTTTTACTCTTGTTCAGTGTATGTAATTTTAACATTGAACAACGGACTTATGAAATTTGATCACTCAAGTACATCGGACGAGCACACACACTCGTACACTGGCCGAGCACACACACTCGCGCCACCGGGTCACGTCATATGGGTGTGACGATTAATAAGCTCCAATATAAATGTTAACACCGCACACTCTTGACTTCATACGAGTTCTTGCGTGCTCTTACCTCTTTCTAGTGCATCACACTCCAACCTCGGGGACGAGTCACCCGTTCAAAAGTTTTTACTTGTGGGTTCGAACTACTAATCTCGGGCGGCGAGTTAAACTCTTGTTAGCGGCCTAGAGCCACGCTTTTCCGACCATTTTTGTCACTTAATTGACATTCACATTTCTCGAAAAGGTTGATATACTTTAGTTCTTTGGGGTTGGATTATCCGTTCGAGTGAGGAGTCCGACTCACTTACTCGAGGATTCAATCTTTCTTTCGGAGACTGAGTTGAGGCCTAATTTGGGAACTTGATGTCACTCTTTTCAAGTAGTGAGTCCGAATCACTTACACACTGAGCTGTGGTTTGACATCGGGCCAGATGCTCTATTTTACACTTGTTACTTTTATGTGTAGGTAGGACTGAACGAAGACGAGCCTGATGAGTCCGAATCCGATGAGAAGAACGGTTCTAGCCATCCTCTTCGCAGATGGTGATCATTGCAATAAAAGGATGAAGATTTCACCCTTTGCTTCATCTTGGGGACATCAGGTGTACTCTTTTTCCCTTCGTTGGGATTTTTTCCCGTCGAGTTTTTTCCTAGTGAAGGTTTTTAATGAGGCATCTCCCCAACATGGACAAGGGCGGGGATCTTCTAGTCTCGGAGAAGAGCAACTGACTTGGACTACACCCTCTTAGCCGAGTTTACTACTCGACTAAGGGAGTGGGGGACTCGTGATGGAGTTATGGGGCTAGGCCCAGAGCCTAATCAGCCCAAGCCCCGAACTTGGACCCTTGGATCCAAGTCCTCAACCTGGAGCCTACCTGCCAGCCCAGCGGGGAGCCTGCCAGTCCGACCGACCACCCATATCGGAACAGTAACGGTCAAGCAATTAATGCGCTATTAATTATGTATTTAATTCTGTATTAATGTTGTAATAAATTAGTCATTATTATCGGTAGCGGTTACGATTTGTATACGCCTATAAAAGGCAGGTTGTAATTCAGATTAGGGGAGTCAATTTGTATATGCTATTTCTGGCAACTAAACACTTTTAGCTTCTTTCCTTATTTGCATCATTTTCCCGATTTCCTGCTTGAGTGTCGTACGTAGCTTTCCTAAAAGCCTACGAGCGTCCCATTTTGGACCAACACCACATAAAGCATAACCCGTCACGGGTCGGGTCGGGTTGACCCGTTTGACAACTCTACTTGCACCCCCTATCTACCAGTTGGGCTACGCCCACCGGTTTCCCCTACAATTTCTTTGTTCCAAAAGGTGGAATCTCCCACCCCATGAGCCCACATGATTTTTGGGAGGATGTAAGTCATGGTGACTCAGTCGACCCAATGATGGTAGGCCTTATACCCGTGCACACCAGAGGTCCAGCCCAGCACGCATGAGCTGTAACTTCCACACGGTCACTGTGGGTTTCGAACCTTGGTCATTGTTCCAAATTTCTCACCACTGAACCAACTGAGCTACCTGTGCGGGTACAATTTCTATGTGTATATATATATATACACTCATGTTGAGTCTTGTATTCGATCATTTATACAATGAGGATCCATTTGATAACACCGAAATTGCTTGAAAATCGAATTGGTTGAAAATGATTGAAGTTTGATTGAAATTGTTGAATTATCAGAATCTGTGGAATTATAAAACAACTATGAGTAAAACATACAAGTATGTAGTACTTTATTAACAAAATAAAGAAAAATTATTCTTCATGTCCCAATATAATCTTCCAAATAAATTTTACACGTAAACTATGAAAGTAGAAATTAAGTCATTGTGAATTATGAAGGAGAGAGAGGAATGATATAGTCAATGAATTCTTAATCATAAAAGGAAAATTGAGATAATTTCGAGACAAATAGAAAATGAAAATTGAAAGGCAGATTCATACGGGAGTATGGGACAGAGGGACTACATGCGAAATAAATAAAATGATCATGTATATAAATTCAACCACCTCAACCATAAAAGTAATTCAATCTTACTTATTTTGATCTTTATACAATTCAGCATATGGTGTGCGAAATCAAAAGTTACGAATTTGGTAAAAAAATTGATAAAGTTGATAAGATTAAGATAGGAGTTATACATCAAATGCAGAGGCGTAGCTAGGGGTGGCCAGCCCTGGTCCATCCCAAATTTAAAAAATATCTATATGTTTAGTGTAAAGAATTCTGTGTAGAATTTTTTCCAAAAATATTCTTTGTACAGGTCCAGTATGGCCCAATGCGCTGGCTCCGTCCCTTATTTCAAATGGGAGCCAAATAAAAAAGAACGAGATCTCGTTGGGTAACACTGAAATCGATTAGATCAATTATATTGAAACTATTGAAATGAGAGAATCTGTTAAATTATGAAGAAGTTATATTTAAAATATATTTTATTGATGGAATAAAAAAACTACATGAAAAAAGCCAAAATAGTTGTCTTCAGTAAAATCAGTCAACTCAACTTAAAAAAAGTAAGCTCAACTTTATTTATTTTGAATATTGTAGAGTTCAGCCAGCGAAATAAAAAGTTAAGTGTTGTAAAAAACTGATAAAGCTAATAAACTGATAATATGAAAATATATATTACCAAATAGGTCGTGAATAAAATTTTCATAATTATTCAAATTCAATAAAAAAAATGCCATATTTGAGTGTACACTAAAAAATGGAAAATATACACCCAAGAGGTCAAGCCTTAGCTTGCCCTTCTATAAAAAAGAAATTGTCTTAGATGAGATCGTAAAAATATGACATTTCTAAAATACAAGTATTTTCACCCGTGCGTTGCACGGGAGTGAAAAAGCCATTTTAATTTATTTGATATCAATATATTTTCTCCCCAAGCATGGGCTAAAACATTATTTTATATTATTTTATAGCAATTAAATTATGTTCCTAAATGAATGCATAACATTTGTCTTTCTTTTGATATGAAATAAAAAGCTCTCAATTTTATTCAAGACAAATTGCGATATTACAAATTGGTAAAGACCTCTTTGTATACAACATTTAATGCGGAGTTTGTCAGTCTACCGTTATCCTCACATATCAAAAACTTCAAACCATCTGGACTCGTGACTCTTGATACAGCAACGTAAAGCTGTCCATGGGTGAAAACCGGACGCCGTAAGAATATCCCCACATTTTCCAATGACTGACCCTGACTCTTATTTATAGTCATTGCATAACTAACCATCAGAGGGAATTGCCTGCGCTGGAAGGTGAATGGCAGTATGACATCAGAAGGAGTCAAGGTAAGACGGGGAATGAAATGTTTTTGACCGGCAGTTGGCCTTAACAACATTTGGGCCTCAATAACATGCTTTCCAAGTCGGGTGACTAAAAGTCGAGTTCCATTACACAAACCCAATGATTGATCAAGATTCCTCATAAGCATCACAGGGGCACCCACTTTTAATTTGAGCTCATGGCTAGGTACTCCGGAACATTTGATTCCGTTAAGGAATTCAGGAGAAAGGATCTCTTGCAACAAACTACCATCAGAATCAGATAATGATGCAGAATCAGAGCTAAAATATGTCTTCATCTCTGATGGTAGTTGTGCGAGCATGTAATCATTATCTTTGTCCACCTCGTCAACTGTTGGTGCAAGTATTTCTCTTGACATTAAATATGATAGTGATGTGCATTGTGCTAAGAAATCGGGATATGTACTCTGGACAATAGAAGTTACTGGATCAGAAAACCCAAGGCACGAGGAATTGTTCAGGTATGTCAATATATGATTCTCCATCCTCATTGTCACCTAGAACCCCGTCCCCTATCTTTAAATCCAATCAATGAACCTTTTTATGTGTGCAGAATTAAGATCGTCCGATCCACTTCACACTCTCATGTTCTTCGTTAGCCTCAATACCTTGCAAAACAGCCAAATAAAGGATGAGTTTAAAGTCACCTACACAATATCTTGTCTGCTACCCTTTGGAATTACTGGTAAAATCTGTCTAAAGTCTCCGCCATAGACAATTGTCTTTCCACCAAAAGGTTTCATTCCATCACAACCGTATGAGTGTCGAAGAATATCACGCATTGTCCGATCAAGAGCTTCATAGCAGTACTTATTAGTCATGGGTGTCTGCCTCGTCCCATATTATCAACCTCATACCACATGTGCATCATCATATGGCACCATCCACTTACGAACCACACGTAATAAAAAGGCTTCATGACGTTGGAGTTGGAGTGTAACGTCAGATAAATTCTTTTTACGGGAGGCATTGTGTTGTGAACTAATAGGGTATGGGAACTAAAGGGGTCTCACAGAATGAATTTAGAGCAAGGGGTATTATATATAGTTACGAGAAAACTATAGATGTAGAGTTGGTGTATGACACTTCAAGTAAAATAAAATCCGTTAGCGGAGAGATTATCGAAAGAGAGATATGTATGGATGGTCTCCTTTTAAGTTTAGATTCCTATAAATTTATAAAATCAGTGTGCGGTGAATAATGGGAAATTTTAAGATAAATAAAAATATATAAAAGAAACCTTAAGTAGCTCATCCTATTATTTAGGAATAGCTTACGTTAAGGGACTCTAATCATTAATTGAATGCTTGTAACACCGTCCCCAAGTAAATTTACTTTTTAGTAAATCATGTAATAAGCCCTGAATAATGATTTATGAATTTACGAGGTTGTAAATTTTGTTATTACTTTTGCGTGAATAGCGAATGGCACGTGGGGCCCACATCGGGAGTGGGGACCACCTGATAATTTAGGGACCACATATTATATTCATCTTGGTCTAGATAATATGAATATGATGGTGGATATATATACTAGTTGGGCCATGGAAAGGGCTTAAGGTTGACCGGTTGGTTAAAACGAGGCCGAATTACCGGTATTGGTAATTTATCGTATAACAGCCGAATTTCGGAGACTTCTAAATTAAAGTTGAGAAATGTATATTCATTCTAAGGTCCAATAATTATAAAGAACTTGTGTTATATTTTATTTGACCCGATAAAATAAAATATAATTAAAATAGTTTGAGAAATACAACTTTCGGGACCAATTGTACAGTTCGGGGCTTAATGGGATGACCGCCCTCATGAGTGGGGGCCACCCCACGAAATTTTGTTCTCAATTAGATATGATGAGGCTGGATTTGACAAAGGAAGATGTGGAGGAGGTGTCTTTGGCATCTAAGTACATGGAGGACCCCCCTCCCATCACTTATTTGTCATTTGAGACAAAATAAGCCTCTCTCTCTCACACCCTATCTCTTTACTCGACCAAACACTCTCAAGGCAAGGAAGGAAGCTCTGAAATCATTGTCCTACATAGCCAAGGCCAGCTCAAACAAGAAAGGACCTCAAGGAAGAGGAAAAGGTTGCAAAAGTAGTGAAAAACCTTGAGAATAAAGGTGAGGAACTCCTTAACAACTTTTCTGCCATATTTTCGATTTTCATATGACTTTATAACGTATGAAGTACCCCTAGGATTGTTCTACATGTTTATAAGTGTAGAACAAGGGATTGGAAGGTGGTTCTATGTCCAAGAACGGACTTAGAAGTCAAAACAACCGGTTCACCGGAAAATAACCTTTTAGAGGTTATTTGTATTGATATGGGTTTTGTGATGATAAAAACATGTTAGGAGCTTGACTAAAGTGTTTCTAGAGCTCGTCGGAGTTTCGTCGGAGTTTCGCCGGAGTTGGCCGAAGTTTCGCCGGAGTTTCGCCGGAGTTCAACTAAAAAGAGTAGAATCTTCTTAAAGCTCATTTGAGGTGAGTGGATGGCTTACTGTCATGTAACTTTTAGGTTAAGCATGAGATTACCTAAGTATATGTTATGTGTGTTCATAATAATGTTTAAATGAATTAAACATGTGATTAGCCAATTAAAGTGATTAGGCTTGTATGAAGTGAACTATTGAAATATGCATGATTTGTGAAGTGAAAATGCTCATAAAAAAATGTGTGATATGTTTAGAGATGAAATGTGCATAAAATAGTTATTTATAACTTAGCACATATTGTGACTAAGTTTGACACACATTGGATTTGGAATGGCGGGTCAACCGAGAGTTGACCGACGCCGGTTTGGCCTTACTTTACCTATATGCTAATTTTAATGCATGAGTTGCATGGATGATTTTGTTTAGGCCTTAAGACTTGGTCTAGTCTTGTTTATTGATTATGATATAGGCCCTATCTAGTATGATATGGGGTAGATCATAGGTCGGGTGGAGTACCCAAGGATCGGGCGGTATCCTCAAAACTCGGTTATATAGGATGGAGTACCCAAGGATTGGGCGGTATCCTCAAAACTCGGTTATATAGGGTGGAGTACCCAAGGATCGGGCGGTATCGTCAAAACTCGGTTATATAGGGTGGAGTACCCAAGGATCGGGCGGTATCCTCAAAACTCGGCTATATAGGGTGGAGTACCCAAGGATCGGGCGTGTATCCTCAAAAATCATAGATTACTATTTAGTAATTCAGGACCGGGTGGTGTCCCTATGATTATTTGATTTGGACAAGAGGAGTCCTATACACTCATAGGTCTATGGGTGGGTTGGGGTTTTAAGTCAAGGATATTGACTACTATTATTTTTCCCAATTAAACAATGACCTACAGGTCGGGTATTTCCAGGTGTATATAAGTACTGATATGTATTTTGTAACTTGGGGTAAGGAAGTATAAGTATATGTATCACCCTATGTTTGGATCTTATACTTGAAACGTTAGTTACTCTACACTTAGCTTGCTACTCGCTCGGTACTTGTACTGACCCCTTCAGGGGGCCCCACCATTTCAGGTTGAAGCTAGAGCCTGTTGTCTACACCTTTTCACGGGTGGAAAGAATCTAGAGGAAGACGTGGTTCGTGCTTCCTTTATTATTTTAAATCATAAACTATGCTCATGGATACTTTTGTAATATTACATTGTTTTGGCCTGCGAGCCTACGTTTTGCCATATGTGGCTTATGATTGACCGTTGAATATTTTCTGCTATTCATTCAATCTATGATGTGATGTTGTTATGTATGTTTACTAGTGAGTATGCTGTGAACGATGTTCATGAACGCCTTGTGTGATTATGTGAGGTTGACTTGCGAGTGACGTCACTTAGTTACACGGCGGTTGTACACACACTTAGATGCGGTCTGGGACGTGACAATGCTAGGGATGAAATTATTTAAAAGAGAAATACCCCTCCCCTAAAAAGAGAGACAATGATCCAGTGTTCTTGTTTTGATAGAAAAATTAAAATACATATGTATGAAAATAGAAGCTCCGAAGAAATCAAGTTTGAAATTGATTTGAAAATAAAGGAAGTGTATTTTTTGGATTGGAAATTTAACTAAATAAGAAAAAAAAGGTGAGGATGTTTCAGGGGTCTGGTGACAGTAAGCTAATCCTCCGGCAAGGAATGGTTGTAAAAAAAAACAGAATTTGGGAACAAATTACAATTGAAGTTGATTTGAAATTAAAGGAAGCTGATTTGAAATTAACTAAATTCGAATAAAAACCTGCGGATGTAAATGAAGGGTTGCGACGTTTAGAGAAATTGATTGACGATTTGTCATGGAGCCGGCGGATCTATTGGCGGAAATCTTTCATCCGGCGACGAATAATGAGGAATAGGTAGCGCCCCCGGATTGTTTTATCTGGAATCAAACACCAAGACCATGGCGGTTGTGTTCCCCTAGATGACGGAAATGTAGCAGCTCACACCCTCCTCTCCTTGCAGCCATGGAAGCAAAAAAAAGAGAACCACAACAATGAGAAGGAAAGAAGAGGATAGATGATTGCAGAGGAATCAGTGAGTGAAGTTGGAGAAAAAAGAAAAGAAGGGTAAAGTTGATTGTAGAAAGTGAAGGGTCGGTTGATTAGGAAAGTAACGGAGTGAAAAGAGGAAGAGCAGGAAAATATTTGAACGCTGCAGATCCTTTCAAAATGAAGGGTGGAGATGCATTTGTATTCCTATTAAGTATATAGGGTTATAAACACTGGTGAGGGTTAGGGCATTTAAGGCATCAAAACAATGTTGGTGCAATCATTTGGCTTAATTGAGCGGTATAATGTGTTTTATCATTTGTACTCCGTTAAATGAACCTAAGCTCCCGTTTTACTTCCGTCTTCTATCTGTTCCATGTCATTCTATCATCGTCCGTGGAATACGTCTCCTTCTCCGTCTCTCAACCCTCCGAAGTACGAACATTGCTATGACTAGGTATTTGAGATCTATTGAGTTCTGTCTTATTTAACATGTCTATTATAATCTACATTTGTGCTTTTTAATCATTCCAATTCATATATATTCTGATACAAACTTCTCGTCATTTCCCAACTCTGAAAAAGATTGATTCGATTCACAGATTAACAGCCACGGTTTTGAGGCTAAACTCCATAATCATGTTGGGTACAAAAACACAGTAGAAAACACACACTTATTCTAAAGAACAATGAACCAAACTCATTGAACTGAATAACAATAACCCCACACGTAAATTGAGTGTGGTCGCTCAGAGCTCCCATGCATTCCTACTGTAACTTCACCTAGATGCTCCCATCCTTTACCTGATGTGGAGCTAAGAAGCATGTGATTATGTGACTAGCTTAAAGATCTCAGGACAGGTAAAACTTAAATCTGTTGGGAATATTTTATGGTGTCCAATCTATTTAAATATCTTTGTATTTGTGTAGTTATTAATTAAATGTGTAATATGGGCCACAAATGTATATCAGCCCATTAGCTTCCTTGTAACCCATAAGTTAGCCATCATCTCCTATAAAAGGAAGCTAACTTATGGAAAACCTAAGGCTTTAGAGTATAGAGGCGAGATAGAGAGATTAAGTTTTATGATGCTCTCTCTTTGAGGGAGAGCAGCGGCCTGTACACAGTATACCAGATTCGTCGATTATTCTGATATCCTTCTATCTGCTTCTTCAATTCATATGATTGTTTGATTGTTAAAATTAGGGACTATCATGTGGTATCAGAGCTGAGGCGTGAAAAAGGTCGAATCCATTTGCGATTTTTCGGATCTGAAGAAGTCGTTCTGCGAAAGACTCTGTTTTTTCTCAAGTTTATCAATAGTCTCAATTTTTGCCTTTGAAATCTTGTTTTGGGTCAAAAATTTGTAAAAGTTATACTCTTGAAATCTCCTTTCCATAACGATTCAGTAGTATACCTTATTTTTAGCTTTCTGCAGTTTTTACGTTTTTAAGATCTCTTTATAGGGATCTCGATATTTCAGTTTCTACAGGCTGCTAGAAGAATTTCGACCCGAAACTGATACAGGTGGAATCTCGAGATCAAGGTCTTTTCAGAACAGTTTTCAAAATTTCAAAACTCGAAGTTTCTATTTTGCAAGATATCGAGGTTTAGGATCTCGATACTCTGGTTTTTCGATGTTTTGAAGATTTCGAGATCTTAGGAACTTCTCTATGTTTAGAATATTTCAAAGTTTGAAGTTTCTTGAATCTCAGAATCTTTCGAAGCTTGATATTTTTCGCAGTTCAGAACATTTCGAAGCTTTAAATTATAGGATTTTTGGATAAATCTCAGCTTGTCAAAGTTTTAAAGAAGTTTTCAATGTTCTGATGTTTTTCAAAGGTAAAGTTTTTCGATATTCTGAGGTTTTTACAACTCCAAAGTTTTCGATGTTTCAAATAACTTGAAATTCTGAAGATTTCGAAGTCTCGAGGTTTTATTTGCACGTGGATTTCGTCATTATTCTTCAAGGCAATTTCGAGATTAAGATCTCGAAGTTTAAACCTCGAGATTAAGATCTCGAAGTCTAAACCTCAAGATTGTAATCTCGACGTTAAAACCTCGAGATTGTAATCTCAACGTTAAAACCTCGAGATTGTAATCTCGACGTTAAAACCTCGAGATTGTAATCTCGACGTTTAAACCTCGATATTGTAATCTCGACGTTTAAACCTCGAGATTGTAATCTCGAAGTTTAAACCTCGAGATTAGGATTTTGAGATTTTGCCTTAGAATTTTGTTTAATTCCACATGTTCTCCATCCAAAAGGTTGAACCCCCAACCCCAAGGCCCCCCCCACCCCGACCCGACAGGATGGTGGGGGAGTAAATCACGGTGACTCAGTCGGCAAAGCGGCAGTAGGCCTTTACCCGTGCGCACCAGAGGGCCAGCCTTATTTCAGGTTCTGAAAACCCCCTTTTGGCCGCTGCGGGATTCGAACCTTGGTCTACATCCAATTTTTCCCACCGCTCGACCAACTGAGCTACCCGTGCGGGTAATTCCACCTGTTCTCGATATTCAACATCGAGAACCTCAATTTTGAAGAATTTTCTCAAAAAACTCAAAATTCAAAGTTTTCAGCGTCTTCGCACTATTTTGGCCATAACTTTTGACTCGGTAATCCGATTTAAGCGAACCATACCTTGTTGGAAAGCTAACCAAATGATCTACATGAATTCTAGGAGATTACCCCAGAACCCCCAACCACGAGCGCTCACTTGCCGTTCTTGAGGGAGATATCGTCCGCTTTCCGAGAAACATTGTCAATCACCGATGTCAAGGTCAAAATTTTGGCAAATATGATCCAATTCTTCCACAGTCAAACCAAAGGTCAGATATGGTCTAAGCTACACTGCAGAGGTCCGGAAATCGTAGATAATTCAATCAACCTCGCGTCAACGGTCATTCAACAACAAATAACAATCAACTACTGAAGCCTCCCATAACTCATCAACATTATGTGATCATCAATGTTCTGAAATTCTAGATGATGAGTTCAGGGAAAACCGTCATGTGTGGTACCTGTTCAGATTGCTCCACACACAAGGCGAGTATGACAAGCTGTGAGCAATCAATCCTTGCACATTCCAAGGGGGAGTTTTAGTTTTCTCCTCCTGGCGCCTTACACCGACAAAGCAAGGAATCTTTCAAAGGATGCAACAGTTTAGGGGGAATGTTCAATGTTCTCCTCCCCAGTGCCTAACAAAGACAAAACATACTGAGTGCTTCATTTGAGGTGGAGTAAGAGATAGTTAAAAATAATACCCCCTCCGTCCCTTAAAACTTTGCCATCTTTCCTTTTTGGGACGTCCCAAAAAACTTTGTCACTTTCCCTTTTAATCAATTATTTTGTGGTTTCTGATATTTCTCTCTCCTCTGCACAAACATCAACCACACAGTTTTTACTTTATTATTCTCTGTGCCGGTCAACTTTGGTAAAGTTTTAAGGGACGGAGGTAGTAATAAATAAATAAACGAGAGATAAGTCACAATGGCTTAGTAAACCTAACTAAGCCTACCCAAGGGACAAAGCCGAGAGTTAGTGAGTAAGCGAGTGAGTGAGTGAACATTATGAGCGTTAGGAAGCAGAAGGCTCAAGTGATCAAGAAAACAATAATCAATGATAAGTCTGCTACCTCAACTAGGGCTGAGCAAAACCCGACCCAACCCGAATACCTGACCGGATATTTCGGATATTACCCGACCGGGTAGGGTCAACCGACCCGAACAGCAAACCCGAAACCCGCCCAAAATTATCCATAATTATTAGTGGGCCGGGTGGGTTTTGGTTTTTGCCCAACCGTCCCGTCCGAAAACCCGAAGGCCCAACCCAGTACCCAGTCCATATATATTTATATATATACTCCCCTAATAAACCCTAACCCATTTCCGCCTCCTTCGCCATCTCTCTACTCTGATTCTCTGACTACTCTCTTCGTTGACCTTACTCGGTTACTCTCACCCTCTGTTCCAAATCTCTCCGCCTCCTTCTTCAGACTCCGGTTGAGAGATGGGGAGTGGTGACTCTATGAGGGTCTGGCTGTCTGAATGTGTTCTTCATTTACTCTCACACGCTTCTTGAGTTCTTGGTTTGAAGTTGAAACCCTAAAGTCATCGGATCGGAAGTTGAACCGTGGAAGCATTGTGATAGGCAATAGTTGTTAGTGCCTAACTGTACATTTTTATTATCATTTGTAATATTTATTTACTAGTATTATGCAAGTTTGTAGTTGTTAGTTTGCATTTGATTGTGATCATATTTTTAGCATTTTATTGTTTGTTGTAAGTTGTAGTTAGTTGAGCTATAAGTTTAGGATAGATTTGGATGCAAGAAGGATGGAAAAACCTGAGTTTTATGCAAAACCCGGTCGGGTATGGACTTTACCCGACCGGGTATGAAGTGACAAAGGAAACTGCTGCAAAACTAGCAAATACCCGGTCGGGTATTCCATATACCCGGTCGGGTATTCCATATACCCGGTCGGGTATGAAGTGATTTCGGACCAAAGAACGTGCAGAAGACACAAAAACATGGGGAAATATTTGATTTGGTAAATACCCGGTCGGGTATGTCAAAATACCCGTCCGGGTATCCGGCTATAGGTCTTGAAAACACCTATAAATAACCCCATTTTTCTTCACTTTTAAGCATCCCTTCTTCCATACTCCTAAGCTCAGTTTAGAATAGCATTTCTGATGGAGTATATGGGTCTGAGCCCCAGGACCCACATACTCGGAAGAACAGAAAGCACAAGACAACAGAGTGGCGCCCTCGTCGGCCAAGACGCCCCCGTCGGCCGAGAAGAGGCCAACTCGGATTGTGGTCCTGAGTCCAAGAAACCCGGGTGCCCTCGTCGGCCGTGCCCTCGTCGGCCCGGGTGCCCTCGTCGGCCACGAAGACCTCCCAGAATCGGATTCTATACTTGCTCATTTGTACAGCCCATTAGAGGCTTTGTATTCGGCCCAGTAGCGGTCCAGTTGTAAATGGGCCTCCCAAGCCCAAGGCTTGGGAGCCCAACCCTAATTTTCTCTATAAATACTCCCCTTGGGAGTAGTTACAGGGGTTACAAATTCATTCTATTGAAGCATATTACTGCACTTCTCTCTCTAGCTCTCACTTCTCTCTAGAATCTAAGAGATACTCTATCATTTGGTGCTTTCATTGAGAGGCTAGAACAATCAAGTTAGCACCCTTCGTCGCTACCAAGCACAGCTAACCACTGATCATGGGGAGAACTAAGTCAAACCGCAACCTCGTCAGCAAAGTCATCCCTGAGGACCAAGAGCCCAGGGAGCATGATGAGGACGCCACGGCCGAGCAGGTCGGCGGAGGGGACCTCTTCCAGGAGGCCTTCAACCTCACGACGAACCTCCGCAACCAACTCAACGGCGGAGTCCCCGACGCCCGCCTCGGCCTGGAAAAGAAACGAGCTGAGAAAGCGGACCACGCCCCGGCCCAGCCTATGGCCGCGGCCTCTCCGTCCGTAGATCCTCAGGTCCAGGCCGCACTGTCGGCTATCATCGCCAGCTTGGCTCAGAATCCCACCGTCCTCAGCGCACTCTTGCCAAGGACCGGGGGAAACGTCACTCCGCCTCCTCATCCCCAACCACTGGCCGACCAGATAGGCAACAATGAGGGGGTTGTGGCCCAGGACACAGCGTCGTCCCACTCCCACCCTGCTTCCCCTCTTCGGCCCGGGCAGACCCCAGCGCGTGGAAAAGCCTCCGCCTTCAATAGGCTTGGTGACACGCGCCGTCGTCCGGTTTCGGAGAGGATGGCGGGACGGATTGGTGATCCTCGTCCTGGCTCGCCAAGAGAAAGCTTGGGGTCTGTGTCCCGGACAGCGGACCAGCCCCGCCCGGACAAGGGCAAGGGAAAGTTGCACGAGGATGACGTGCGACACCAGATCAACGCGGCTCACAACGAGCGCTTGAGGAACCAGCCGGGCGGCGCTACGGCCGCCAGGGACCCCCGAGACGAGGTCATCGCCCAGCTGGAGAGGAGGCTGGCTCAGATGGAGGCCAAGCAGTCGGCCAACGTCCCTACGGCCGGCGCCTCCAACGACCCCGGCCTCAACGCACTCATGAACAAAGTTAGCGCCCTGGAGAGGGAGCTGGCCGAGGGGCGAGGTGACCCCATCATCCAGGTCAGGACCAGGACCCCTTTCACCAACAGGGTCCTCTCGGCCCCCATCCCTGAGAAGTACAGGGGGAACGCCATCAAGTCCTACGATGGCCGATCAGACCCCCAGGAGCACTTCAGCCGTTACCAGAACAACATGCTGATGGTGAACGCGTCCGACGAATACCTCTGCCGTTGGTTCCTCTCTACTCTCGAGGGGCCAGCGTACGAGTGGTTCAACGGACTGCCAGAAGGAAGCATCGACTCATGGCAGGATCTCGCCCAGCGCTTCCTCACTCACTTTGCCGGGAGGAAGCGCGCGAAGAAGTATTTCACCCACCTCCTCTCCGTCAAGCAGCAGCACGAAGAGTCCCTCCGGTCATTCATCGATCGGTGGACGAGGGAGACCGAGGAGGTCGAGGGGGCCGATGAGCGCACCCTCCTCGCCTTGTACCAGGGAGCCCTCCTCAGCTCCCCGTACGCCAGGAGCCTCATCACTGACCCCCCGAGGTCGTACGCCAAGGCGCTCCAGCGCGGAGGCTTGTATGCCGACGCCGACGAGCTCCACAATCACAAAAGAGAAGGGGGCCATCCCCCCAAGAAGACAAATCCTTCGCCGGCCCCGTGTCCGTCCCCGGCCGGCCAGGGTGCCCAGGGCCGCCATGGCTCTGGTGGACAAAGTAAGAAAGACCGCCACTGGCGACCGAGATTGGAACGGCCGGGGGTAACCCTCACCCACCCGGTCGGCACCATCCTCGATTACGCCGAGAAGCATGGCCTCATTGAGCAGGCTCCTCGGCCGGCCGAGGAGATCCTTGCCATCCAGCAGGGTGGCACGTACTGCCGGTTCCACAAGAACTCGTCACACAACACCGACGATTGCATCACCCTGAAGAAGGCCATCGAGCGCCTTATTCGCCAGGGGGAACTCTCCCAGTTTGTCAAAGGTGGCCCACGCAAGAACACTTGGGTAAACACCGGCAAACATGGGGGCGAACCCTCTGCGAAGAAACGCGAGATTGGTAGGCTCAGCGACGACGAGGACTTCGAGGAGCCTCCGCCAAAGAAGAATCACATCCACCTCATCGTAGGTGGGAACACTGGGGGGGACTCCGCCACTCAGAGAAAGAAATGGGCCCAATCCCTTTACATTGGGGAGGTGTCCCACGTTCCCCCCCAGCCAAAGAAGCAGCGGACGGAGGCGATCACCTTCACCGACAAGGATCTGCCTCCAGGTACGGAATCACACAGGGATGCCCTCGTCATCCGATGTGAGATCGGTGACTCCATCATCCACCGTACTTACATCGATACGGGGAGCTCCGTCAATGTGATGTACTTGGATACCTTCAAGCAGCTGAAGTTGGACAGGGCTCTGCTGAAGCCGATCAAGACCCCGTTATCCGGCTTCACCGGGGACTCTATCGACGCCGAGGGCACGATAGTCCTCCCCGTGGAGGTCGGTGACGGTCCCCACCACGCCAAAATTGACATGGAATTCATGGTGGTCAACCTCCGGTGCGCCCACAACCTGATCTTGGGCCGGCCAGCGCTGGAGGACTTGGAGGCCATCATCTCCATGAAGCACCTTTGCTTGAAGTTCCCCACCAATGACGGCACCGGCTACGCCAGAGGAAATCAGAGGATAGCCAGAGCTTGCTACCTCAAGCTTACGAGGCCGGCCGAAAGGGAAGGACAGCGGATAGACACCATTACGGCCGCCGTCGCCATGGACGAGGAGAGGCCACATGCGGAGCCGGCCGAGGAGGTCGAGGAAATCCCTCTGGATACCTCCCGGCCGGAGCGGGTTCTCAGGGTCGGAAAGCAACTCCCCCAGGACCAACGAGACGCCATCCTCCTTGTCCTACGGTCATACGCCGTCGTCTTCGCGTGGGGCCCGGATGATATGCCAGGCATCAGCCGCCAGGTGATCACTCACCGGCTGACCGTCGATCCGGCCTCTGCGCCCGTCAAACAGAAGCGGCGCTACTTGTCCGCCGACAGGCGGGACTTCGTCAAAGGGGAGGTCGCCATGCTCCTATCGATCAAGCATATCAAAGAGGTGAAGTACCCAACATGGTTGGCCAACGTCGTCCTCGCACAGAAACCGCCGACGTTCAGAATGTGTGTTGACTACACTGACCTGAACAAGGCGTGCCCCATGGACCCGTTCCCTCTCCCCAACATTGATCAGTTGGTGGACGAGACGGCGGGGTGCGAGTTGATGTCGTTCCTCGACGCTTTCAGAGGGTACCACCAGATCTCCATGCACGAAGATGACACCGAGAAGACGGCATTCATGACCCCAGAGGGAATATTTTGCTACCTCGTCATGGCCTTCGGACTCAAAAACTCCGGCGCCACCTATACTAGGATGGTGGCCAAAATCTTCAGAGTGGTCCTTGGCCGGACGATGGAGGCATACGTCGACGACATGATCGTCAAGAGCAGGCAGGCCACCTCCCACGCCGACGACCTCCGGCAGATCTTTGAAATCATGAAGGAGTTCAGGCTCCGCCTTAACCCCAAGAAATGCGCCTTCGGCGTCCAGGGCGGCAAGTTCCTTGGCTACATGGTCAGCCGGAGAGGCATCGAGATAAACCCGGAGAAGACGCAGGCTATCATCGACATGGAGCCGCCCCGCAACGTCAAGGAGGTACAGCGACTGACGGGGCGCCTGGCGGCCTTGAACCGTTTCCTCTCCAGATCAGCCGAGAGGGCACTCCCCTTCTTCCAGATCATGCGCAAGGCAACCAGCTTCAGGTGGACGACGGAGTGCCAGGAAGCATTCGACGAATTGAAAAGGTACCTGTCGTCCCCACCCATACTCTCCAAGCCCAAAGCCGGCGAAACCCTCTTCTTGTACTTAGGGGTGAGCACGTCGGCCATCAGCCCCGTGCTCATCCGTGAGGACGAAGGGGTGCAGAAGGCCATCTTCTACATCAGCAAGACACTCAGGGAGGCCGAGCTCAGGTACTCCCCCATTGAGAAGACGGTGCTGGCCATCGTCCACACCGTGAAGAAGCTAGGGCACTATTTCCAAGCCCACACCGTCCATGTGCTGACCCAGCAGCCTCTCGGCGCGCTCATGAGGAGCCCCACTAGCTCCTCGAGGATGGTGAAATGGGCGATCTTCCTCAGCCAGTTTCAGATTGAGATCAAGCCAAGGCCATCTATCAAGGGGCAAGCCTTGGCCGACTTCGTCATTGAATGCACAGCAAGGGAGACGGCCGTCGCCAACTCCGGGCAGGAGCCGGACGATACGTGGACCCTGTTCACTGACGGCTCGTCGGCCGCGAAATCATGCGGCGGCGGCGTCGTCCTCATATCCCCTGAAGGATTCAGAGCTTATTATGCCATCCGCTTCAACTTCAGGGTATCCAACAACGAAGCCGAGTATGAGGCCCTCCTCAGCGGTCTCAGACTCGCCGCCGGCCTCAAGGCCAAGCACCTCAGAATCAAGTGCGACTCCAAACTGGTAGTGGGCCAGGTGGAGGGGTCGTACGAAGCAAAGGAAGGCCGGATGAAGCAGTACAAACAAGCGGCGGAGGAGTTACTGAAAGCGTTTGAAACCCACGAGATCACTCAGATCCCCAGGGCCGAGAACACTGAGGCCGACATCCTCTCCAAGCTCAGCTCGGACACCCCGGAGCACATCTCCCAATTGGCCAAGATCGAGGAGTTGAGCATGTCCAGCATACATGCCAGCCCCGTCTTGTGCGTCCAACAGCGGCCAGAGGACTGGATCTCCGATATCGCCACCTTCATCACAACGGGGGAGCTGCCCCCGGACGAGGAGAGGGCCAAACTCGCCAAACTCAGGGCCCCAAGCTACACCATCGAAGATGGCAAACTCTACAAACGGTCCTATAATGGCACCCTCCTCCGGTGCCTGCACCAGG
Organism: Cuscuta europaea; assembly: GCA_945859875.1. NCBI lineage: Eukaryota > Viridiplantae > Streptophyta > Magnoliopsida > Solanales > Convolvulaceae > Cuscuta > Cuscuta europaea. The sequence continues at coordinate 9,948,911 of CAMAPE010000048.1, forward strand.
ACGAGGCCGACACCGCCATGGAAGAAATTCATTGTGGCGTCTGCTCCTCGCACCAGGGCCCTTTCAGCATGTCCCGGCGTCTCGTCGTCCAGGGCTACTACTGGCCGACGATGGCGCACGATTGCGCTGACCTAGCCAGGAAATGCACCACATGCCAGGTACTCCAGAAGGCCCCTGGTCGGCCAGCTGTCAACTACGCCCCCGTCAGCACCGCAATTCCATTCTCCAGATGGGGGATTGACTTGGTCGGCCCCCTGCCCAGAGCCGCCGGTAATAACCGCTACATCATCATCGCCGTCGACTACTTCACCAAGTGGGTCGAGGCGGAACCCTTGGCCAGCATCACGGGGGCCAGATGCCAAAGATTTGTTTACAAGAACATCATTACACGCTTTGGCGTCCCCCAGGAGATTATATCAGACAACGGCACCCAATTCGAGGCAGCCCCTTTCCAGGAGCTCCTCCGGGAGTTTGGGGTGAGGCACCGTTTCTCCTCCGTTGCCTATCCTTAGGGCAACGGGCAGGTCGAGAACGCCAACAGAACAATAATGGAGGGGCTGAAGAAGAACCTCCAGGCCGCAGGAGGTAGTTGGGTCGACGAGCTCCCCAACATCCTGTGGTGCTACAGAACCACGCCGAGGAGGGCGACAGGCGAAACACCTTTCGCCCTGTGCTACGGCTTTGAGGCGAAGGCGCCCACGGAGGTAGCCATCCCCAGCCGGCGAGTGGAGCAATATGAGCCTGACACCAACGAAGGGAACATGAAGATTGACCTACACCTGGTTGATGAGAGGCGTGAGCAAGCTTACGTCCGAGCAGAGAACTACCGGCGTCAAGTGAAATCATACTATGACGCCAAGGTACGTTCCCGGGAATTTCAGGTGGGGGACTACGTCCTCCGCCGAAGGGAAGCAAGCCAGCCAACAGAGGGCGGCAAGCTAGCATTGAAGTACGAAGGGCCCTACATCGTCAGTGCCGTGGTCAAACCCGGCACCTACAAGCTTAGACGCCCGAATGGGTCCAATGTACCACGAACATGGAATGTACACCATCTGGTGAAGTTTTATCAGTAATCCGAAGGAGGTGCAGACGGCGAAGCCCTCACCCCTTAACGGGTTACTGATTGAACGCCACCCTCGGCCTCGAGCCACTTATGAATAAAATCACGTTCTGAATTTCTCTGGAATTCAAAGTAAAACATTAGCAGGTGCCCTCGTCGGCCACTTTAGAGCGAAAGGCTCAGGTCTGGCCGACATGGCCCCTCGCATTTGCAGCCTACGAGCGACAAGCTCAGGCACTCCATTGTATTTTGTATCAGCGAAGGGCTCAGGCCTAGCTGAGAGAGCACATCGTCCTGGCCCCGTAAGCCTAGAAGTGAAACGCTCAGGTATGGCCGACGATGTCCCCAGGACGAGGGGCCCGCAAACGGCCCACGTCTTGAAACGGGAAGCTCACCGCGTCGTCTACGCGCCAGATCGCAGGACGACAGGCCTGAAATCATGGCCGAGGTGACAAAATCCCAAAACTCAGGGATGGGCAACGACAGCCGTTGGAAACCGACCAAAAGTCTAGCCCGCGTCATAAATAGGCGACGGGACCCGCCCTGAGACCACGGACGTTATAAACGAAGTCCGAACCGGCCGAAGGACGAGCACACCCTCCGGCCGAAGCCTGAAAGAAGGATACCCCCCGAAACGAAAAAAAAAAAAAATACATGAGGGAAAAAGAGGGAAGCCGACGGTCGCGCACACTTGCCGGCCTCGAGCAAAAAAAAAAAAAAAAACAAATCCCCACAACTCAGGCCTAACTAGGCCAAGTACATATCAGTTGAACACAAGTTTAGTATCACTGACAGGCAGCATAGACGACACGTCCACACACCACGAGGGAACAATCAAGGCTGATACACACGCCTATGAAACCCTAACCACATCGGTTGGGTGACACGCGAGAGGTGACCTTCATCGGCCATAGTCCTTTGAGGCACCAACGCTTGGTATGAAACAAAGCATCGCAAACCGGAGGATGACCGGGACGAAGCGGGCACTTATCACACCCGCGAAAGGATCAAGTAATCAGATGCAACCTCTACTTGCCACCGCACCTCGGATAGCCGACGCAGGCACTGGAACCTTGACTAGCCGACGAAGGCAGGACCATCTCCTTGGACAAGCTACTCCTTATCCAGCACCCTCATCGGCCACAAGCCAGACCTTGGTCGGCAGTGGCACCGCGAAGAAGTAAATGCCTAACATTTATACTCAGGAAATCATCTAAGTACTCAAATGAAGGAATTCTAGCCGAAGCGGGTACCAGTATACTACAAAGCCGTTAGCTACCTACACCTCTACATGTGTACTTGTGAAAAATTCAAAGTCCACAAGACTATGGTGAAGGTGCCCTTATCGGCCAGAACACAGGGATACAAGCCGACAACGACCCTGGCTAAAACACCTGGGATGAATCCAAGGCCAGGACGATAAGGACGCCAACGCCTGGACGGAACGGACACTGCGGTCAGGGCTAAAAAGGGAAGCACCTAAAAGGAATCAAAAACACTTAGGAAATTTTGTGAAAAAATCCTAAGTGTCATGATGGCAAAGGAACACCGGTCAAGCCGACCAGGCCACCAGGCCGAAAGGAAAGCACCTAAGTGGATCCCAAAACACTTAGAAAATTTTTGAAAAATTCCTAAGTGTTATGAAACTACGTCCAAGCCGATCAGGCCACTAGGCCGTAAAGACAGGAGCTACATGGACCCAAAAACACTTGGGGAATTTTTGAAGCAAAATCCTAAGTGTTATGACAGTCAAGCAAAGAGGCATAGGCCGACCAGACTACTGGACGGGAAGGTCAACCTCACGGACGTAGCGGACACTCGCGGGTGACCCAAGTTATGACTTGATACTTAGACAAATTACAGAATTGAAATGACAAAGCAAACAAGCACACAAAGGATTCAAGGCCGAAAAGGACAGCAAAAATTTCTTCAATTGATAAATTTCATTACAATGGGGGGCACTTCGGCCGTTACATGATTTGGCAACAAATAAAAAGCTAACTACAATAGGGAATAGCCGATCAAGCCTCCGGGGCTGTCTCCTCAACCTCGTCGGCCCCCTCCTCATCGGCCTCAGCTTCCTGGCCGGCAGCGGCGCTGGTGGCATCGTCTAAGAAATCAAATTCAGTATAATCCGGCTCGCCAAGGCCGGAGCTCTCTATGGGGGACTCCCGCTCCGACAGCGGAAGCTTGGCCTGCTCTTCGGGATCCTTCATCAGCTTTGGCAGCTTCAGGTTCCGTCTAGCCCATCCAGACGTGTAATTCATGGCCTTCAACGCCCGGGATAGCCGCCGACACAGGAGCCTTTGCATCCGCTCCTGGCCCAAGTTGTAGTAAACGGACATCTCCCGGCTGAAATACTCCCGGCCGGCAGGGGAGTTCATCCCCCAACTCTCCAGCCTGGCGGCCACCACTTCGTAGCACCAGGGGAGCCTTTCATCGGCCTTCCACCCCTCGGCCAGGAACTTCTCGACGGCCTCATCGGCAGCCTTCACGACAGCGGCCTCGGCCTCAGCCTTCGCCTTGGCGGCCTCCTCGCTCCTGCGCTTCTCGGCCTCAAGCGCCCTGCGGGACTCCGCGAGCTCCCTTCTGCTCTCTTCGAGCTTGACCAGGGCATCGTCCCTGGCCGCGACGGCTTCATCAGCTTTGGCCTGCAGCGCCTTGGCATCCTCCCGGAGCCGGTCAAGGCAAGCTACCGCCTCGTCGGCCGAGGCAGCCTTCTGCTCTAGCGCTTGCAGGCGGACTATCTCCCAGTACTGCCTCTTATGGCTTTCCATAAGCATGAAGGCACTCTGCAGATGGAAAACGAAGGTCAGACAAAAAAAATATATATATATACTCTACACAGACGAAGAGAGACAAATATAAGGGCAGTTACTTACTTGGACGAGGAGATCCATGCCGCCCTCATAGATCTTCGGGTCCTCGAGCTTCTTCAAATGAGCCCGATCTTTGGCCGGCATGGCCTTGGCCAGGACGACGTGGCCAGGGACGAGCTCATTAAACACGCCCCCGCCGACGGGGTACTCTATCACTTTCTGATAGGTGTCACCGGCGATCTCCTTGCCGGCCCTCTTCGTCTGTGGTTCCTGGACGAGAGGCAGCGCTGGGGCGGCATCACCAGCAACAGTAAGGTCCACAACGGGACCACCATCGCCCACGCTGGGGACAGTAAGCGTACCGGCCTCACTAGCCGGAGAAGGGGAAGGAGCCCTCTTCGTCTTCTTAGAGACGCTCACGTCGGCCTCTGTCAACTTTTTTTGGCCGTCCGTGGCCGGTCTCTTTTTCTTGGATGGGGCAGGCTTTGGGGCCGCATCTGCAGTAGCCCCGCTCCCACCGGCCGCGGCACGCCTGGCCGCTTCGGCCGCCTTAGCAGCAATCTCTTCGGGCGCTTTGGCCTTTGCAATAGCCATCATGGAACGGCGGTCCATGACAAAATCTACAAGGGAAAAACACAAACAGATTAGTAAGGCAAAGGACAAAACATAAAGACAAAAAGCCGAAGAAAGAATTACCATCGGCCTCAGCAGGAATGCCCAAGTCCGGGCCGTCGGCCTCCTCAAAGGTGGTGGTCATCCTCGGCCAGAGTTGGAGGTCATCCTCCTTGTCACCATAGACATAGTACCTCACGAAGCCGAGGGCGGCCATCTTGTACTCAGTGATGTAGTCTTTCACGCTCCTCGGCCCCCCCTCCAGGAAAGCCTCCACCTGAGCGTCCAAAATAGAGCTCTTCGGCGGGTCATGCAGATTAAAACTCCCGGTGTGGCCGAGGGAGGGAAACTCGGTGCCACTCTCACCAATGGACACAAACACGAACTTGCTCTTCCACCCATGAATGGACGTAGGCAAATCCGCGAAGCTCCTCTTCTTCGGCAGCTGCTGAAGAGTCGCGTTGGCCGCACAGTTCTTGTGGCTTCCTCGGCCTATCTGGTACAGATTCATAAATAATGCCGTTGTCGGCTTGTAGCCCAACTCCTCACACCGGAGCAAGAACCCAACCATCAAGGAGTAGCTGTTCGGCGTCAGCAAGGCCGGTGGAAGCCCTACCATGTCCAGGTACTCAGTAATGAAAGGGTGAAGAGGAAACCTCAACCCCTTAGCAAAACTCATCGGGTATACTCCAAAGTATCCCGGTGGTGGAAGAAGAACATGGTCCGTCGGCTTGGGCGCCCTAACCCGCCCGAACGGCCCCACGTACATCTGGGCGACCAGATAGTCGGCCGCACTGCTCTCCGGCTTTATCAGGAAGATGTTGGTGAGATCCAAGTAGGAGACGCCGGGCCCACTCTTCGGCCTCCTCACTCTCTTCGGCTTGGCGGCTCCCTTAACGGCGGACACCGGCCTCGGGCACGGAATGACGGCAGAAGTGGACGCCCCGTCCACCACTCGGGACGCACCTACGTCCTCACCCCTTGAAGAAGAGGCGGACTCCTCGTCCTCGCCTTCCTCGTCCATCAGCTCCGCGGACTTGTATGGACTTAAACGCTCTATCTCCTCCTCAAACTCCTCGAGCACCTCGTAGTCAAGCGACCTCGTGGAGGGCTGGTCGTCGTAGAGGTAGTAGTCGTCGTTCAAGCTCTTCATTACTACTACTATGGGCTTAAGGAGAACTTACGATCTAAAGGTGTTTAAATGCCTAACACTAGATCAACTACTTACGGAGCAAAATACGAAAAGTGAGGAAGATCGTGATGAACACTAACCTCAAACAATGAAGAGCACGAAGAACAGGCTTGGGAGTTTTCTCTCTCTAGAAAATCGGCCAGCACTTCGACAAATTCAGAATGCAAATGTGATTCTTCGTCGGAGGGGAAGGGGTATTTATAGACCCCCCACCAACGGTCACTACACGTGGCACTCACCCAATGGCCACATCAACGGCCACCACTGGGGGGCCACCACGTCACCAACGGGCCAGGACCAACCCATATCAACGGCCCACCGGCAAATCAAACCCTACGGCCTACACACGCTCAGCGGCTTTACAACTGCCAGCAAGCGCCCACAACGTCCCACTTGCTCACCAAAATCACAAATGCCAAACAGTAAGCGGATGGCAACGGCCAGGAACGTAACGGCCACAGAACAAAGGGGACAAATAGCCCACAGCCTTCGGCTCCTCGTAATAACCCTTGATGATAACTCTCTACAAGCGATCTGCGCACAAGGGTTCTCCCACAGGGTTACCTTGGCCAGAAAATCGCCATGAGAGTTGGATTCAGGGGGACTACGGCGAGACCGCTTCGGCCAGGGGCTCAAGCAACTCCTTCACCCCTCACACTCTTCGGCCTGAAGCAGTGGGGGACTGGGGGACTACACCGGCCTCAACAAAACAGGAGTGCGAATAAGGTAACCACAAAGCATGGCCACATCATCCATACAGCACAACAGAACTTCATCGGCCAAAGGCCCATAACGTCACTAGCAACGGCAAACAAGCCACTAGAGGCAAGGACACTCATCGTCCTCCGCCAACAATCAATCTTGACGGGCTCTTCGGCCAAAAACACGAAGGCCAACCAGCAACGGCCAAAAGGAGTGCGCAAACACCCTCATCGGCCACACAAAGGAAATGAGGCCATCGTCCTCAAAGCAAGGAACAACCTCGACTTAGAGAGTGGGGGACTCCTGATGGAGTATATGGGTCTGAGCCCCAGGACCCACATACTCGGAAGAACAGAAAGCACAAGACAACAGAGTGGCGCCCTCGTCGGCCAAGACGCCCCCGTCGGCCGAGAAGAGGCCAACTCGGATTGTGGTCCTGAGTCCAAGAAACCCGGGTGCCCTCGTCGGCCGTGCCCTCGTCGGCCGTGCCCTCGTCGGCCCGGGTGCCCTCGTCGGCCCGGGTGCCCTCGTCGGCCACGAAGACCTCCCAGAATCGGATTCTATACTTGCTCATTTGTACAGCCCATTAGAGGCTTTGTATTCGGCCCAGTAGCGGTCCAGTTGTAAATGGGCCTCCCAAGCCCAAGGCTTGGGAGCCCAACCCTAATTTTCTCTATAAATACTCCCCTTGGGAGTAGTTATAGGGGTTACAAATTCATTCTATTGAAGCATATTACTGCACTTCTCTCTCTAGCTCTCACTTCTCTCAAGAATCTAAGAGATACTCTATCAATTTCTTTATATTTTTATAGCATGTTTAGTCTCCAAATGGGGAGCTAAACTTCCATTTCTTGGTGTTGCTCTTGAAGCTTGTTGATTATTAAAGTTGTGAGTTATTTTCTTAAACTTCTTCCTTGAATATTAATTATTAATTCTTTCCTTAATACTATCTCTATATTAATGTTAGGGAGTGTTTCTAAGATGACAATTAGTTAACATCTTGACATTAGTTATAGTAGTATTTTCTTCCTCTATATTAATGTTGGGGAGTGTTGCTAAGATGACAATTAGTTAACATCTTGATATTAATTATAGTAGGATTCATCTTCTTTAATAATATTCTTCCTTGAATATTAATTAATTCCTATTCATATTTCATATTAATATTTTGAACATTACTTAAAGGATCAACTAGTTTTATTTCATATATTAATTATTACTAGAAACGATCAACGAACCGATGGTTAATCATTAATGGTTTCACAAGTAAGTAACTTCGGTTTATTAATGCACGGTCGTGGTTAATAAACTTAAGAGGGATTAATTTTAATGGTTAAACCGAAACCGTTGTGTTGAGGTTATTAATCTCAATTGATTTCATCAAGGAGTTAGAAAGATTAAATGCTACTATTAAATCGGTATAAGGCGTTGTTCTATATTTGATTAATAGTAAGGGTTATTAATGAACGGTCGTTGTTAATAACTACCCTCGATGAAGTGGATATACTCCCCGATTGAGTATTCGAGAGGGAATAAGTTATAGATATAACAATGATCGACCAAAATATATCAACAAGTGGAAAGTAGCAATGCCAAGTCCTTTTTATTCTTGAATTAAATCTCATAATATAGGACGTTCATGTTAGTTTTTAATTAAATTAAATCACTCAATCCAAATCCCCCCTTTATTTACTAAGTTTCATAAAAAGAGAATTATTCCTTTCCCTGTGGATACAAACTCTACTTCACCTATACTACGTATAAGTGTTTAGTATTGAATTTATTTTGACGCACCGTGACAAAGTGCTCGTCAAATTTGGCGCCGTTGCCGTGGAAAGGCAATTAGTTTTTCTTTTTATTCTATTTCAAGAAAAATAAAAAAAATTAAATAAATATAAAGAGTTCTTAGATTTCTATTCTTCTGAGCTTTATTTGAGTATATGGTTAAACAACGATCTATAAACCAAATCACCTACCAAACAAAGCCCGAAACAGAACAAGCCTTCGAGAGGTTTAGGAATTTATTTCTGAATACTTCTTCAGAGGAATCATCAAGTGCTAGTTCTCATTCTAGCGACACCGAAGAGCCAATCACTATGGCTCTTGAAACAAGAATGTTGAGGGAGCTCACGGCTCCGAATCTAAATCAACAACTCTTATGTATCACTTTTCCAACTCTTGATACGGGGGACACATTCGAGCTAAAATCTGGGCTCATTCATCTACTTCCCTCTTTCCATGGTCTATGAGGGGAAGATCCGAACAAACACTTGTCAGAGTTCCATATTGTGTGCACAAGCATGTGCTCCAATGGCGTGTCCGAGGAGCAAATCAACCTGAGAGCCTTCCCATTCTCCCTCAAAGACACCGCCAAAGATTGGTTATTTTATCTTCCTTCAGGGAACATCAATACATGGGCTCAAATGAAAAAGAGTTTCATTGACAGGTACTATCCCGCATCTATCTCTTCAAGTCTCAAGAAGCAAATCAGCAACATTGAGCAAGCAGATAATGAGACCTTGTACGAATATTGGGAGCGCTTTAAAAAATTATGTGCTAGTTGCCCATATCATGGGTATTCGGAACAAGATCTCATCCTCTACTTCTATGATGGACTTGTTGATCAAGATAGACGCATGGTGAATGCGGTATGCGGAGGGGGTATTGTTAACAAAACCCCTTCTCAAGCAAGAGACCTCATTTCAGAGTTGGCCGAAAACTCGAGACATTACAACAGGAGGTCATCATCAAAACGAGTCATGGCAGCAGAATCCAACAATTCGTTAGAAAGTCAAGTGGTCGGCTTGACTTCTTTGGTAAAAGTTTTTCTCTTAAATCCGAAAACCCAAGAAGCCAAGGTCTGCGGCATATGTTCAACACAGGGGCATCCCACTGATTCCTGCCCAACGCTACAAGAAGAGAACTCCGAGCAAGTCAATGCTTTGGGGTTCCAAGGTCAAAGGAGGTACGATCCTCAAGGCATTACTTACAACCCAGGATGGAGGGATCATCCGAATTTAAGGTACGAAAATTCTCAAACAAATCCTCCTCCTCAACAATATAAATAACAAGGTCAAGCATCGAACTCGAGTATGTCCACCGAAGACATGATTCGAGCACTGGCCGTTAATATGAGAACAATGCAGGAAAGCATGGGGCAATTCCAACAAACCATGATGCAATTCCAACATGAAACCAAGTCGAGCATTCAAAATTTGGAAACTCAAGTTAGCCAAATTTTGAGTGTCGTAAGTCAACTCGAGGCAAAAGATTCGGGTAGGCTCCCCTCCCAAACTGAGCAAAACCCAAGACAACATGTCAATGCAATCATGTTGAGGAGCGGTAAAGAATTGCAAGCACGGGAAGATAAGGAGGAGAAGCAAGAGGTTGATCTTGGAGAAGGTTTTCAACCGGAAGAGGAGGAGCCAACGAAAACTAAATTCCTTCCACTGTCATCATATGAACCACTCCCTCCATTCCCTGAGGCATTGAAAGACACGAGGAAGCTGAAGAATGATAGGGACATCTACGAAACCTTCGTCGATTCTGAGGTAAACATCCCACTCTTCAAACTGATCGAAAGTGTTCCCCGTTATGCAAAGTTCTTAAAGGAACTATGCACAATGAAAAAGAAAAATAATCTGGAAGGGAAACAAAAGGTTGAAGTTAGTGAATGTGTCTCGGCCATTTTTAAAAAGAAACTCCCTAAGAAATGTAGCGATCCAGGCATGTTCACTATTCCTTGCAAGATAGGGGATACCTTATTTTCTAAGGCCTTGTTGGATTTAGGAGCATCAATAAATGTCATTCCTTATATAAATCCTTACAACTCGGCCCACTACATCAAACTGGTGTAGTGATTTAACTAGCGGATCGGTCTAATACTTACCCGAAGGGTGTAGTAGAAGATGTGCTAGTAGAAGTAGAAAATTTGATTTTCCCTGTTGATTTTTATGTTCTAGAAATGGGAGATGATAACCAAACTACACCCATTCTTTTGGGAAGACCCTTCTTAAAGACCGCTAAAACAAAAATTGATGTGTCTAGTGGTTCATTAACAATAGAATTTGATGATCAAAAAGTAGAATTCAACATCCACCAACACTAAATATTTTTGTTACACAGGAAACAAAAAAATTCTCAATTTTTAATGAAATAAAAATTGAGCCAAAAAAATCTATTTTGAAAGGAGAAGAACTTGAAAGGTCGCCTCAGTGCGAGTTAAAACCACCGACACTTGAGGTGGTGACGAAGAAGAAAATTCGGCCTTAATGGAAAAGGTCGAAGAAGAAAGCTGAAACATGGCCTTTGAAAATGAAACAAGGTATGCTCACGATCCCACTTAAAACAGAAAACAAAATAAAAATAACGTCGTGCCGCGACATTAAATCAAGCTCTTCTTGGGAGGCAACCTAAATTTTTATTTTAATTATTCCCATTTTCAGTTGTGTATGTTAAATTTTATTTGTTTTTTTTTTCAAAAAAAAAATCTTCTGGGAGCAAAACCCGCCCGGGTATATCCCACACCCGGTCGGGTAACAACACAAAAATTGGAATACCCGGGCAACACAACCACCGGGTAAAAAACTGAAAATAGCCTAATACCCGACCGAGTATTACAAAAACCCGACCGGGTATTTGGCTAAAAAAACATTCTGCCTGCGAAAAATCGAATACCCATTCGGGTATTACGAAATATCCGGCCGGGTATTTGTGCGAAAAACGACTATTTGTCGGGATTTCTTCCCCAAATCAGCTCCAAACCTCCCATCTTCTTCCCTACTCACAAGCAAAACCTTCCCAAACCTCCATAGCCAAAATTCAAAAGCTCCAAATCCATCCCAATCATCCACCAAAGTTCCAAATAAACTCCATAATCTTCCTCCACACATCATCCTCTCCATTTCTACACCCACAAAAACCACCACATACCCCAAAATCCCCAAATCCGAAAAAACTATCCCAAAATCCTCAAGGGTGCGATTTTTTCTCAAATTAAACCCAAACCTAACCTCATTTCTTCTTCCCCGCATCATTCTCTACACCTCCACACCCTCAAAAACACCCAATTCTCGAGAGTCCGAATTTTTCACTCCCCCAAGTCCCAAGTCCGAAATTCCAACCCCCAAGTCCAAGAAAAAAGTTAACTATGGCACCAAAAAGGACTAGAGCATCTTCCTCCAACTCAAGTGCTCCAATTCCACAAGTTCCGGGGTATGAGAGCATCGAGTTCACCTCTAGGGCTCATCACAAGAAATTCCTCACCCAACTCAACCGAGAGGTACATTCAACCCGATTTCTTTGTCATGAAACATTGCGAGCATTGATGTTGTAGATATGATGCTAGAATTGTGCAACAACATAGGACTTATTACATTGTTCAATATGTCCTATAATATCTACAAAAGAATTATGTATGAGTTTCTAGCATCGGTTGAATTTACTCAAAACATAGAGGACACCTATGAGAGCAAACTCACGTTTCGTTATAACAACATACCAAGAACTTTAACGAAACGTGAATTTGCCGAGCTATTTGGTTTACCGGTTTTAGGTGAGGAGGAAAGAAAGGCAAGAAGTGATAAAACCATTGTGCATGATTTGTGGTGAAGAATGACAGGGGTTAGGGTTTTTAAATCTTCACATATGCATGTTACACATGTTCAACACACTGCCCTTCGAATCGCACTGAAATGGTTTGGGTATACTGTCTTTGGGAGGCCAAATAGTCATCAAATAAGGATTAGTGAATTGGCCGTTCTTGCTATGGGTATCTTTCCAGAAGCTCCTAGATTAGATGTTGCTTCATGTTTGTGGGACCATCTAAAAAAGGAATGTGAAGCTATGGGTGACATTTTCATAGGAGGGTACATACATCATATTTGTACCAAATTTGGCTATTGTGCGAATAGAGAAGTACAAAATTGGAATTTCCTTAATCTTAAGTTTCTACTCACTGCACATGATTTGAGTCACTCCCACACCATTGGGACCACATCATTTTACCATTGGACCATAAATCCCTCACACACACAACTTTTTACAATCCCCTCCGATGAACTCCCCAACATTTTTAACCATCAACTCAGGGATAGGAGACACCTTTGCCTACCCGGAACTACTCCTGACCACTATCTTTATGACATCCCTCAACTTGAGCCACCACCCAGTCCCGAACAACCACAAGCACAGGCACAACCCGATCCCCAACCCCCTCAATACACCCCCTTTGAACAACAAATGTTTGCCGGTATACAACAACTCAATCTTAACCAAATGGAAATGAACACACGCATCGACGATCTCTACAATGCGTACCAAAGGGTGGAAGACGATCAAAGACGGGCCTTCAGCCCTATGTACGCATATTTTGACCACCAAGGGTACTTTTCCCACATGCCCACTCCAGTCCAACATCCTACATGGTATGACCCCTCACATTGGGGTAATTTCGGAGGATCTAGCTCCGGAGGAGGTGGACAGTCTGGCGGTGATGGTACTGGCAGGGATTTCGGAGGTGGTGATGGCGGCAGCTCAGACACAAACGACGATGAATATCCATATGCGGACGGTTTTCATGACAGCTACTATGGTCAGGGTGGATTCTTTGATGGAGGAGATGCGGGCGGGCACTAGGGGCAGTGCCATGAACTAGCTGGGGGGGGGAACTATTCTGGTATGCTCCCATTTCATGCTCTTTATCATTGCTATTTAAAAAAAATAAGCTTGTTAGGTTGAAAACCCAAAAGGGCAACTTAAGCAAAATAAAAGCAAAAAGAAGAGTGAGTTGGTGAGAATTAAAACGGAAAATGTGGAAAGCTGGGATGAAAACCCGAAAGGGCACCTAGGCAAAATGAGAGAATGAGAGAAAATATTTCTTTTATATTTGCAGGATCCTAAGGGTACACATAAGGAGCAAAAGAAGAGGAACCCAATGATGCTGAAGACCTTTTATTCATGTGTTTTGATCATTGAAACATTTTTTTATGTTGACTTTCAAAAACACTTGTGAATGGTTGTGATTGCTATAATTGTTGGTTTGGAAACTTCATGGACATGATTTATTTTACTCGAGACGAGTAAAAGTTCAAGTGCGGGGGTGTTTGATAGGCACTAGTTGTTAGTGCCTAAGTGTACATTTTTATTATCATTTGTAATATTTATTTACTAGTATTATGCAAGTTTGTAGTTGTTAGTTTGCATTTGATTGTGATCATATTTTTAGCATTTTATTGTTTGTTGTAAGTTGTAGTTAGTTGAGCTATAAGTTTAGGATAGGTTTGGATGCAAGAAGGATGGAAAAACCTGAGTTTTATGCAAAACCCGGTCGGGTATGGACTTTACCCGGCCGGGTATGAAGTGACAAAGGAAACTGCTGCAAAACTAGCAAATACCCGGTCGGGTATTCCATATACCCGGTCGGGTATTCCATATACCCGGTCGGGTATGAAGTGATTTCGGACCAAAGAACGTGTAGAAGACACAAAAACATGGGAAAATATTTGATTTGGTAAGTACCCGGTCGGGTATGTCAAAATACCCGGCCGGGTATCCGGCTATAGGTCTTGAAAACACCTATATATAACCCCATTTTCCTTCACTTTTAAGCATCCCTTCTTCTATACTCCTAAGCTCAGTTTAGAATAGCATTTCTTTATATTTTTATAGCATGTTTAGTCTCCAAATGAGGAGCTAAACTTCCATTTCTTGGTGTTGCTCTTGAAGCTTGTTGATTATTAAAGTTGTGAGTTATTTTCTTAAACTTCTTCCCTTGAATATTAATTATTAGTTCTTTCCTTAATACTATCTCTATATTAATTATTACTAGAAACGATCAACGAACCGATGGTTAATCATTGATGGTTTCACAAGTAAGTAACTTCGGTTTATTAATGCACGGTCGTGGTTAATAAACTTAAGAGGGATTAATTTTGTTGGTTAAACCGAAACCGTTGTGTTGAGGTTATCAATCTCAATTGATTTCATCAAGGAGTTAGAAAGATTAAATGCTACTATTAAATCGGTATAAGGCGTTGTTCTATATTTGATTAATAGTAAGGGTTATTAATGAACGGTCGTTGTTAATAACTACCCTCGATGAAGTGGATATACTCCCCGATTGAGTATTCGAGAGGGAATAAGTTATAGATATAACAATGATCGACCAAAATATATCAACAAGTGGAAAGTAGCAATGCCAAGTCCTTTTTATTCTTGAATTAAATCTCATACAGGTCGTTCATCTTAGTTTTTAATTAAATTAAATCACTCAATCCAAATCCCACCTTTATTTACTAAGTTTCATAAAAAGAGAATTATTCCTTTCCCTGTGGATACGAACTCTACTTCACCTATACTACGTAAAAGTGTTTAGTATTGAATTTATTTTGACGCACTGTGACAAAGTGCTCGTCACATTGCCCGATTTGCCCCTTTTCTGGTTGGACCTTCTGGTAAACCTAAGCTCAGTCTTAGTCTCCCAATCTCTCATATCAGTCACACTCAAGCGAGTGGTATAACTTCTATTCTCTGCTTGATGAAGAGTGTGTAAATTGTGGTTGTGACTTACTAACTTGTGAGTTGTTGTTTATTGTGTGACTCGAGCAACCTTGAATGTTGAAGTGTGGAAGTATAACATGATGTTGAAACTGTATTGTTGGCATGTCTGTCCGAAACTGTAATTATGTATAAATTATTGTTATGTCTTTCCTTGAGGTTGTGTGTATGAATGTTGCCTATTACATGTTAGTTATTGTTGTTGTTGACTGGTTCTTCTAAGTCTGTAGAGAATAGTTAAGCCTACTGCTTATACTATTCTAGAAATCACCTTGGTGATTGTTCCAGACTTGATTTCTATGGCTGCCTTGGCTGAGAATGTTTTGAAATAATGAATGAATGATTGATGATGAAAGAATGATTGCTTCTTTCTGAATTGTCATAGTGGAAGTTGTGTAAGGTTATATGTATGAATGTTGCCTATTACATGTTGGTTATTGTTGTTGTAGAAGTTACCTGATTGACTCAAACACTCAAGCTGAGTAGTTAGAGTTGACTGGTTCTTCTAAGTCTGTAGAGAATAGTTAAGCCCACTGCTTATACTATTCTGTAAATCACCTTGGTGATTGTTCCAGACTTGATTTCTATGGCTACCTTGACTGAGAATGATTTGAAATGATGAATGAATGATTGATGATGGAAGAATGATTGCTTCTTTCTGAATTGTCATAGTGGAAGCTGTGTAAGGTTATATGTATGAATGTTGCCTATTACGTGTTGGTTATTGTTGTTGTAGAAGTTACCTGATTGACTCAAACACTCAAGCTGAGTAGTTAGAGTTGACTGGGTCTTCTAAGTCTGTAGAGAATAGTTAAGCCCACTGCTTATACTATTCTGTAAATCACCTTGGTGATTGTTCCAGACTTGATTTCTATGGCTGCCTTGACTGAGAATGATTTGAAATGATGAATGAATGATTGATGATGGAAGAATGATTGCTTCTTTCTGAATTGTCATAGTGGAAGCTGTGTAAGGTTATATGTATGAATGTTGCCTATTACATGTTGGTTATTGTTGTTGTAGAAGTTACCTGATTGACTCAATCACTCAAGCTGAGTAGTTAGAGTTGACTGGTTCTTCTAAGTCTATAGAGAATAGTTAAGCCCACTGCTTATACTATTCTGTAAATCACCTTGGTGATTGTTCCAGACTTGATTTCTATGGCTGCCTTGACTGAGAATGATTTGAAATGATGAATGAATGATTGATGATGGAAGAATGATTGCTTCTTTCTGAATTGTCATAGTGGAAGCTGTGTAAGGTTATATGTATGAATGTTGCCTATTACATGTTGGTTATTGTTGTTGTAGAAGTTACCTGATTGACTCAAACACTCAAGTTGAGTAGTTAGAGTTGACTGGTTCTTCTAAGTCTGTAGAGAATAGTTAAGCCCACTGCTTATACTATTCTGTAAATCACCTTGGTGATTGTTCCAGACTTGATTTCTATGGCTGCCTTGACTGAGAATGATTTGAAATGATGAATGAATGAATGAATGATGATGAAAGAATGATTCTTTGTTCTTTCTGAATTCTGATTGTGGAAACTAAGAAAAGGTCCCTAAGTTTCTGAATTCCTTGTAATAGATGGAATCCCAAGATCTATCTGTATCTGGTGCTCAACCTCCTCCACCCCAACAACCTGCAGTGGAAGCTGAGAATGTGGAAGCTCAAACTCAGAACATTGCTTCAACTACTGGTGTTGGACAAAAGAGGAAATAGGTTGAACCTAGATCCAAGATATGGGAACACTTTCACAAAATGTATGATAGCAAAGGAGTCCTTGTGAAGGGAAGATGTATATATTGTGCTAAGGTGTACTATTGTGAGTCTAAAAGGCATGGAACTTCTTCTCTGAGAAACCACATGCTTAGTTGCCTGAAAAATACCCACTCTAAAGAGACAAGACAAGCCCTATTAACCTTCCAATCAGTTGTTAATACTCAAAACACCTCTCCAGAAACAATTGGGGTTATAGGGACCCGGGTCTTTGACCAAAGTCTAATCAGGAGAGCTCTTGCAGAAATGTTAATAATTGATGAGCTTTCTTTTAAGTTTGTTGATAGGCAGGGGTTTAGAAAATTTGTCTGTGGCCTGTCCAAGATTTGTTGTCCCTTCTAGGTGGACTATTGCTAGGGACATTTACCAAATATATCTAGATGAGAAGCTGAGCCTTAAAAGGTTGATCAAAGAGACCACCCAAAGGGTCAGTATAACAACTGACACATGGACCTCTATTCAGAGGATCAACTACATGTGTATTAGTGCTCATTTCATAGATAGTCAGTGAAAGTTACAGAAAAAGGTGATTTCTTTTGTGCAAGTCACTTCCCACAAAGGGGAGTACATTGCCAAGGCCCTAGAACATTGCTTATTAGAGTGGGGATTAAAGAATATATTCTTTGTGAGTGTTGATAATGCAAGCAGTAATGATACTGCAATAGGATTTTTATAGAAAAAATTTCTGTCATGGGGTGCTTCTACTGTTAGAGTGCAGTACCTACACATGAGATGTATTGCCCACATCTTAAATCTGGCAATCCAAGATGGGTTGAAAGATGTTGATACATCTGTAGTGAGGGTTAGGGAAGCAGTGAAGTATGTTAGGAATTCTCCTTCTAGGCTCCAAAAATTCAAGAATATATCTGATTTGATAGGAGCAGAGTCCAAATGTGGCCTGCACCTAGATGTCCCAACTAGGTGGAACTCCACCTATCTGATGTTGAAGTCATCATTATCCAATGAAAGAGTTTTTGAAGAATATGAGGAGAATGAGAGTTGTTATGGGTCTGATTTAGGTGCAGAAGTGCCTGATATTGGTGATTGGCTTAATTGAGAATCCTTAGTGTCAGTTCTTGAAAGTCTTTATGAAATGACCTTAAGGATTTCTGGATCTTTGTATGTTACTTCCAATACTTTCTTCTCTGAAATTTCTGATTTATTTTTGGTGCTTCAAGACATGATGAAGTCTCCCAAGGCTTCCACAAGTAAAATGGGCTCTACTATGAAATCTAAACTGGATAAATATTGGGGGGACCCAGAGAAAATGAACTATCTGATATTTTTTGCAAATGTCCTTGACCCAAGGGACAAGCTTGAATACATGACTTTTCAACTGAATGCCCTTTATACTCAACCAAAGGGTGTGAAGTTCTTTGAAAAAATCAAGCTTGCTTTGCATGAGTTATTTAATGATTATGTGTCCAACTACTCTGATTCTGGTACTGGAAGCGTTATTTCAAGCTCAACTGCCTCTCATACACAATTAGAGCATGTGTCTGCTAGACCTGTCTCCAAATTGAAAGCCCAGCTTAAAAAACAGAAGTTTGAGGCTGGGCAGTTGGGTTTGAAACAAAGTGAGATGGAAATGTACTTGAGTGAGGCCATAATTGAAGAGGATACAGATTTTGACATTTTAAGGTGGTGGAAGTTAAACAGTGAGAGGTTTCCTATCCTCTCAAAAATGGCTAGAGATATTCTAGCTGTTCCAATCTCTACTGTTGTATCTGAGTCCACTTTCAGTACTAGTGGCAGAGTGTTGGACTGTTTCAGAAGTTCATTAAGCCCTAAAATTGTGGAAGCTTTAATCTGTACTCAAGATTGGCTAAGAAATCATAACCACCCTATCTGAGTTGAAGAAAATATAGATGAAGTTCAAAGGCTAGAAACAGGTGCATTTAAAGTTTTTTTTCTTTTACGTATAATATACTTCATATGTTTTATTGTACACTAAACATGCTGTTTTTTTTTTGCAGAATTACTTGATGGTAATGTCATTGTTGATCCTGATGGCCATGTTGGTGGATCTTCTCAGGATCCTATTGCAGTAAAAAACTGCTTTCATGTCTTTCATTACTTAATTATTGTTGACACTTGACAGTGTGAATGACTAATTTGTTTAGCAGTTTGATTGGATGATGGAAGCAATAAATCTAGTAATGAATGGTAACACAAGCTTATTGTCCATTTGCCCCTTGTGATTTCTGAACTTATAATGAATGGTAACACGAGCTTATTCTCCTTTAATCATTTCAATCATCTATTGGGTAATAGGCTATGATGAAGCTTCCACAATCAACTGATTTTTGATGGGTTGGTGTTGTTTTTTAAGTGCTAGCTTGGTAACTTTAGGTCTATAGTTATCGCCAGTTACTTCAAATGTTTATGCCCCCATACAAAATTTGAATTGGAAAATAAGCTATCTGAGCCTATGTCACTTGTTAACTATTTAATGGTAATACAAGCTTGTTCTCCCTTTATCATGTCAATCATTTACTCAATTACTTGGTTATGATGAAGCTTCCACAACAAACTGATTTGTCATGGGTTGGTGTTCTGTTAAGTTATGGCTAGGTAACTATAGTTGCCGTCATTTACTTGATATAATATGCCCCATACAAAATATGATCTGAAAATTAGCTATCTGAGCCAATATTTACCTTAGACAGTGTGATGATGACAGATTTACAGGTTTTTAACAATATAATTTGTTTAGAGGCTTCATATGTACTTTAGTACTTAATGACATTATTGTATTTTTTTATAGGTTCAAGTTTGAAGGCAGTATAAACAGTTGAATGGGCGCTTACTGTCTTACTGATTGTTTTTATCAATTTATGTTATGATTATTTTGTTATGTGTTAAGCACTATTAAACATTATTTTGTTAGTCAGTTTATGAACTAGTAAGTTCATTAACTGTCTTTCTTTATGAATTGGGGTATGCCCCTTTTATTGTGTAATTTTTGTCACTTTTGTTAATCACTTAACACTCAAACTCCTACTTTGTCAATTGGGGTATATCTATATCATATATGCCCCTTATGGATGTATGTAGTTACTTACTTATGTAAGTTGTATATTGTGTTATTTTTCTTGATCTTGTTATGCATTTTCAACTCGTTTTGTTAAAAGAACTAAATTGTTGGGAAATTAGTTCAAAAGTTTGGATATCCAAAATACCCGAAACCCGACCCATACCCGAGGGAATCTGAAACTTAAAATATCCGAAATATTTTTACCATTTTCTTTAAGGGTTGGGTTAAAGAATATAACCCCGATACCCGAACGGGTTTACCATTTCGCAACCTGACCCGCCTGAACCCAACATGTGCTCTCCCCTAACCTCAACTGCCTGCTATCAATTGAACATTTACTCCTAGCCACTCAAATACTCTGGACAATCCCCATAGGTTCAGGACTGATTTAATCAGATCCCGGGTATAAGTCACTGCATCTTGTCCAACAGTGCATGCTTAACCCTAATCAAGACCACTCACTTGTCTCCCAACAGACAAGTGCTTAATCATATTTCATGGGGAACCTCGTCTCTCATTATTGTCTCCTTCCGAGGCAAGTGATACTGACTACAGTGGCCTCAGACCCATGCCACTGAACTTTCATTGATCACGTCGTGTCTAGTTACCTCACCCCCAAATGTTTTGAATTTTCTAGGACACAGACGCACTTTTAGAGTCAGTTGCAGGTCTTCATGACTCGCGAGAACTACCATAGGGCTCATCTATTACAGATGTAGACCAATGATTGGAAGGAAGTCCTGCTGTTGCAACATAAGAATCACCAACATTTTCAGGCCATTGCTTTAGAGTTTATCTATATAGTGATGATAACGAGTGTCTACATGACCTCGGGGGGCTACAAGTTTCTCAATGCTGATCTTTATGTTCGTGCAATAACAAAAAGAGTGACATCTATTCAGATGCTTCACAATGACTGGTTGGAAGTCCTGTTAGAGCTTTAATGTTTCTATCATTTTACTTAGGCCACACATAAGTGTTTACATTGATGTTGTGATAACGGAACACCTCAGTGTTTCCGGTTTTATCCCTTTAACTTTCTGTTTGTTTGTTTTTGTTTTATTTCCCAGTTTGAATAAAAGAATAAAGGCATGAAGCCCCGATTCATCAGATCGGCATGAGGGGGAGAGTGGTCCACATGATGTTAACTCTCAACAAATCATTCTCGGACACTTCTCCCCTCCAACACTTTCTCTACTATCTCTATCGAAAGCTTTGAATCAAATGGACACTTACGCTCACAAGTCAATCATCATTTTCCGTTGTGCCACCGACAAGGTCTCCTCAAACACATTCACTTCAAATAGTCAAAAAGACTACATTGTGGATGAGACAGAGGTCGGATACTTGTGTACTGAAGATAAATCCCGCGCGCGCCTGAAATTATCATAACATTCATTCTAAAGGCGCCTTCGAACTTCATTCAAGCTGATCAAGAGCTACTTCTGGAAGGCAACAATTACAAGCAAAACATTCCTCAACTCTCAGTATCAAAAATCAAATTGAAAAGAAGACATCAAATGGGAGATTGCAAGGATTTCATCATAAAGTTTTCTCAAGAAGTCAAGTTTAAAGACAAAGGAAGCTGAATAACAACAAAGACAAACATATATGCGCTGCAATGCTGATTCAACACGATTGAACACCAAGGGGGAGATTGTTGGGAATATTTTATGGTGTCCAATCTATTTAAATATCTTTGAATTTGTATAGTTATTAATTAAATGTGTAATATGGGCCACAAATGTATATCAGCCCATTAGCTTCTTTGTAACCCATAAGTTAGCCATCCTCTCCTAAAAAAGGAAGCTAACTTATGGAAAACCTAAGGATTTAGAGTATAGAGGCGAGATAGTGAAATTAGGTTTTACGCTGCTCTCTCTCTGAGGGAGAGCAGCGACCTGTACACGGTATACCAGATTCGTTGATTATTTTGATATCCTTCTATCTGCTTCTTCTTCACTTCATATGATTGTTTGATTGTTAGAATTAGGGACTATCAAAATCTTATTTGGTGTCGTTATTATTACAACCCCATAAAAAGCGTGTGGATTTGTTTCAAAATTATAATCTACATGCTAAAACCCCAAAAATCTTATTGCCTTTCTTTGGCTTCAAAATGGGTTGAGTAAAATTTGATACTCTATTCACTCCTAACATTTTTCTCGAAGGCATCTATTGCACCTTTGTAGTATAGCACATTTTTTCACAATTCACTTGATTAAAATAAAATTTCTCGTTGTTGTGGGTTTGAAAATGAAGATAAAGATGTTGGAATAAATCCATGAATACTTTAATCTTCATATTGGAATTATCTAGAGAAATAACTGAGCGGAAGCGTACCTAACTCCATTGAGATGATCTTTAGAGATCCAGGAGACGAAGGCTAGGGTTTGCGTCTTCTAGTTAATAACTTCGACGTAGACCCTAACATAGGCCAATCTCTCTCTCTCTCTCTCTCTCTCTCTCTCTCTCTCTGAACGGTGGGAGAATCACACCAAAGTGGATGGCCTATCTGCCTAAATAGGTACCCAAACTCGGCGCCCACTCTAGGACAAATCTTGCCTCCTCAAATGAGCTGTTCCGAGAGAGAGGAAGAGCCTTTCATCATACTGCAGCAAGGACATTGGGCATATTAACATGCCTATTCTATTCCATCTTAGTGCTATCAGTTGGGCCGCCCCAACGAACAGTTACTTTAGGCACCTCACTCATACTGCTAACTCGCCCTACAAGATGAACTAGTATTCCCACGGGTTTGCCTTGGTATCGTGTTCATACTGTCGATACACACCCTCGGGATTATCTCTCTAGCGATGGGATGCAGAAAGACGGAATGACGTGTTCAACTAGGGACCATAACCCCTCTATTTATTGAGAATGCTTAACCCTAATCAGCCCATCATTAATTAGGTTAAGCCCATGAGTCTCTACACATTTGGGCCCTATACCTTATTAGATAACATATTAGCCCACTTAAATTAATATCCATAGGACCACTAATTATTTTGGGCCTAAATATAAGATAGCATATAACATAAATTTAAACTCAATAAATAATATATTGTGAATATTACATGTAGTATAAGTCCAATAATCTAACAATCTCCCACTTGGACAACATACACATGTATACACACAATCCTTAGTATTGTATGTTTACTTTAGGAGCTCTAAAATTTTGCTATCAAACTATAGTCATCTTTAATCAATCCGGTCCATCAATTATATCAACATAGGATCAAAGAGGTTTTTGCCATATTCGCATAACTAGTCCCATCAATGATCATATATATTACTACCTCCGTCCCTCTTATATTGGGTCGGAAGAGAGTGGCACGATTATTAAGAAAAGTGGGGTTGTGTGGTTGATATTAATTGATAAAGTAAGAATAAAGTAAGAATGATTTAGAACCACACAAACTTTACCAAATATGGTATGGGACAATTTTAGTGGGACTTCCCGAAAAGGTAAAATGGGACAATATAAAAGGGACGGAGGGAGTAATATAATAAACGACATGGATCAAGTATAGGTGTGTAGCGTGGGAATAACATGAAGTGTGGTCTGGAATAGAATGTCTATTTCTAACTGGTCCACCTTGAGATAAATAATGTAACTCTAAGAGTACATAAAACTTTAAACATTAAACTTTATTTCTGCAGAAAACATCTTTAAAAACTGAATTAACCAAACATAGAAACATTACAAACTCCCACTAAAACTCATAATCCTCAACTGATTTGACACGCATTTGAGCAACATGCTCATGAAACACTTTGGATGGCAATCCTTTAGTGAGCGGATCCGCAATCATGGAGTTTGTGCTAATGTGTTCTATAGATAACGTTCCTTCTTGCACTCGTTCTTTAACAGCTTTAAATTTGACCCCAATGTGTTTTGCCTTGGTCAAACTACTGTTGTTCTTAGCATAGAGGACTGCTGACCTATTGTCACACAATAGCTTAAGTGGTCTTTCAATGTTGTCCACTATGCGCAGTCCACTAACAAAATCTCGCAACCATAGTGCCTGATTGGATGCCTCATAACATGCTATAAACTCTGCTTCCATGATGGAAGTAGTTGTAAGAGTCTGCTTGATACTCCTCCGGGAGATAGCTCCTCCAGCTAGAATATGGATGTAGCATGAAGTGGATTTCAAGCTATCTTGACATCCAGCAAAATCAGAGTTGATATACCCAATGATATCAAGCTGATCCGATCTCCGATATGTGAGCATATATTCCTTTGTTCTCTGTAAATACCACATGACCCTTTTGGCTATTATCCAGTGGTCCATTCTCGGATTGCTCAAATATCTACCTAACATCCCAACGATGTATGCTAAATCAGGTCTTGTACAAACCTGAGCATACATCAAACTTCCTACAGCCGAAGCATAAGGAATGTTCCTCATTTCTTTAGATTCAAAACCATTCTTAGGGCACTGCATGAGACTAAACTTGTCTCCCTTAGAAACTGGAGTATCTCCTTGTTTGCAGTCTTGCATGCCAAACCTTTTAAGAACCTTATCCATATAGCTCTTTTGTGAGAGTCCAAGAATGCCTTTGGAGCGATCTCGATGTTTTTGAATTCCTAATACAAAAGAAGCCTCACTAAGATCTTTCATTTCAAAATCCTTTGAAAGAAATCTCTTAGTTTCGTGCAATAAGCCTATATCGTTACTAGCAAGCAGTATGTCATCAACATACAAGACCAAGAAAATATGCTTACTCCCACTGAACTTGTGGTATACACAATCATTACTGACATTTGGTTGATAACCAAAACATATAATGACTTTATGAAACTTTTGATACCACTGACGAGAAGCCAGCTTAAGCCCATAGATGAATTTCTTTGAATCTCCCGAAACAAAATTTTCTGGTTGCTCCATATAGATTGATTCCTCAATGTCACCATTGAGAAATGCAGTTTGTACATCCATCTGATGAAGCTCAAGATCAAAATGTGCCACTAATGCCATTATTGTTTTAAAAGAGTTCTGAGGATACCGGAGAGAAAGTCTCTTTATAGTCAATTCCTTTCATTTGAGTGTAGCCTTTAGCAACAAGACGAGTTTTAAACCTTATAACATTTCCCTTTGAATCCCTCTTGATTTTAAATATCCATTTACAACCAATGGGTTTAATACCTTCAAGCAATGAGACTAACTCCCAAGCGACATTGTCACTCATAGACTTCATCTCATCTTTCATGGCATTAATCCATTCTTGAGAGTTAGAACTTTCCATGGCTTGACGGAAGTTGATTGGATCATCTTCCGCAAAACCAACGTCTGATTCTTGTTCTGGGAGGAAGACAATTATTTCTTCCACCAATTCCCAATTTTCGTCATGTTCTTGGAGAAATACAGTATAATCATACGGAATTGCACCTTGTCCTCTCTCGAGCGGATCTCCTTAATGACATTTCTGGTTCTTGAGCTTGTTGAGTTTGATCCTCATTACTAATTTCAGGTACTTGATTGGGGATGTTTTCGCGATTGTCCTGAACTGGAGTTGTTTCTTGAACATCATTAGGAATAAAAATATCTTGATTATGTTCAAAGACAACTGAAGGAAGAGTAACATGCTCTTCCTCAAAGACAAAATCTCTAACCTTATCTCCCCACCCCCCAAACTCAATATCCTCAAAGAACCGGGCGTTACCCTTCTCAAACATAGTCCTGGTAGTGGGATCATAAAACTTATACCCCCTTGACCTCTCAGAGTAACCAACAAAATAACTACTAACTGTTCTAAAATCCATTTTCTTTTCATTTGGCCTATAAGGCCTTGCCTCAGCTGGATAACCCCAAACATGAAAATGATTTATACTGGGTTTCTTTCTAGTCCAAATTTCATTAAGGGTTTTAGTTGTAGCTTTAGTGGGAACTTTGTTGAGTATGTAAGCTGCAGTTTCAATGCCTCTCCCCAGAGCAAATATGGTAAAGTAGTATGACAAATCATACTCCTAACCATGTCCTTCAATGTACGGTTTCGTCTCTCAGCAACACCATTCATGCTATGAGTCCTTGGCATGGTGTACTGAGGAACAATTCCACACTCCTCTAGGAATTTAGGAAATGGCCCTGGACGCTGTTCACCGGAACCATCATATCTACCATAATATTCACCACCACGGTCAGATCTAACAATTTTTATTCCTTTGTCTAATTGATTTTCAACTTCGGCCTTATAAGATTTGAACACGTCTATTGATTGGGACTTTTCATGAATGAGATAAAGGAATGGTGTAAGGAATGGTTTACAAATGTCTGTATATATCAATGAATGTGATAAAATATGTTTAATCATTTCTATGTGGTGTAAGGAATGGTTTACAAATGTCTGTATATATCAATTCTAATAGATCTGAAGCTCTCTCGACACCTAATCTCCGTTTGTTTGTTTGTTTTCCCTTAACGCACTCAACACAAATATCAAAATTTAAGGAGTCAAGGGAATCCAGAATTCCATCTAACACAAGTCTCTAAATTATTTGCTCAGAAATATGTCCTAAACGCTTGTGCCAAAGTGATAATGAATTCTCATTGGTTAATTTTCTTTTAGTACCACGAGTACTTGCATTCAACATTTCATTATATGAGGTAATTATATCAAGTGAATATAGATTATCATAAACGGCTAAAAGACCAGTACCAATAAGTTCTAGATCTTGAAATAGACTAAATTGACTATTTCCAAATGAATAAGAATAACCAAATTTATCCAATGCAGAAATAGAAATTAAGTTTCGCCTAAATGACGGCATAACAAATGTCTCTTTCAAATCCAAATAAAAACCGGTCTTTAATAATAATCTAAAAACACTGATAGCCTCAACTTCAATCTGTTTGCCATCACCGACATAGATGTATCTTTCACCATCAATTGGTTTTCGGCAGCTCAAACAACCCTGCATAGATACACTTATGTGAGTAGTAGCACCGGAATCTATCCACCAAGTGTCTTTTGGTACCGAAATTAAATTAACCTCAGAACAAACAAGAGCAAGAGACATACCCTTTTTCGCACGCCAGGCGTGGTACTTAGTGCAGTTCGATCTTTTTCTTGTGATTAGTCCCTTTGCAAAAGAAGCATCCAGATTCCTTATTTTCTTCCTTAGTTTCCTTGTGATGCTTTCTTGGAGGTCTTGAATTTACAGTTTCCTTAATTTTCCTTTTCTTGTTGCCCTTAGATGTAGATGCCAAATGAGCACTTTTAGTCTTATCTTGCTTTATTCTCTCTTCCTCTTCAACACAATGAGAAATGAGCTCATTTAGAGACCATTTCTCCTTAATGCAGTTGTAACTGACTTTAAATTGATTAAATTGAGAAGGAAGAGAGATCAAAACTAAATACAAAAGCAATTCCTCAGGAAAATGAGCTTTAGTGCACTTAGTTTTGAAGCAATATGAGACATTTCCAAAATGTACTCCCTTATGTTTCCTTTGCCTTTGTACTTCATGGAAACAAGAGTGCTCAAATGAGTACTAGTTTCCGCCTTTTCATTTTTAGCAAAACTCTTTTCAAGTTCGGCAAGGAACGATTTGGCATCAGCCTCATCAAACATCATGCCCCTGAATGATTCTTGAATTGCACGTTTCATGATCATTAGACTCATGCGGTTTGAGCATTCCCACCTCTCCATCTCCCTCTTTTCATCAAGGGTAAATGTGTCCTTAAGAGTGGCGGGTTTCTCAGTCCGAAGTGCAAGGTCTAGATCCAGGCAACCGAGAACAATCATAACGTTCTCTTTACATTCCTTAAAATTCGTGCCGTTAAGCACCGAAATACTATTAATATTAACATATATTGTAGTAACAGAATTGTCGAGTGAAAGAGAACAAAAAATAATATAAATGATATGCTCTAGAAACTGAAATCAACTTGATAATTAATTTTAAATATTAGCAGTCCCCATCACAAGATACCTAGCGCAACATCTAATTTTGTCTTTGGACATAAGTTGGACTTGCAAGTGGTACTCTTGGTGTGATAATAAAATTTTGATAATAAAACCATGTCAAATATTAAGCCTTTCTTTGGACCGACTTAATATTCACATGAAAACCTCATAATTGTCACAGATTTTATTATCACAAATATACTTAAATTTCGCCAAATAATAATCTTCCTTTTGGCCGATTATTATCCGCATGAAATAAGAAAGTACACAATCATCTTAATATATGAGTTAATTAATTTCAACAAGAGAGACTACTTTGGCAGCATGTTGTGTCAATTAACCAACCCAAATATTAGACATGCTAATGTTAAATCAAAAAATCTGAAAATAAAATTGGGCGGATTTATTCTGAGTCACATGCAAATGTGTTATAAATGTGTTATGTATAACGATAATTTGTAAAACCCTTACCCAATCGTTGTACGATCGCAAAATATAATTTATACATCCCATAACACACAATACACATTGTTCGAGCCGCAAAAATTACGACAACAATAAAATAATTGATTCCGGTAATATCAAGAATATGTAATTCTAATAAGACAAATGTTGACTGTAATCACATATAAGTATTTAATTATCAAACCGGTAATAATCGCATATATGTACTTAACTACCGAAGCTATATAAAAGTTTCCAAAATTCATTCACCGGACAATTGGAAAAGAATACAAAATAAAAGTCATAAATGTATGATTTCATCTTCCATTTATTTCTGAACCATGTAGACTTCCCGCTCCTATCAAGCTCACTCCATCTTCCATACCTCCATGGAGTGGTGCTCCACCCCCTAGCCATTATTAAGAAGCATGGAAAGGCATGGGCTACAATATAGACAATAATGAATATGTCTCCGGCCCTGCCTATAAATAGGAAGCTCTTCCATTGATCAAAATGCATAAAAAATCAGAGAGAAAAGTAGTGAGAGTGATACACATATAGTGAGTGTATGAAAGGGTTGTTTTTTTGTAATAGTTGAGTGAAAGAGTTGTTCCTCCTATTGTAATTCTGTTCTAGTTATGAATAGAAGAATTTTCCAATCCTAACAAGTGGTATCAGAGCCAGTTTAATCCAGAAACCCATATTTCAATATTCTGCACGAATTTTTGATCAAAAATGTTTTGTTCCAGAATCATGTTCTAAGGTTACCAATAGAAAGCTCTCGTTCTCAGGATTCCATAAATATATTTTTTGGAATTTTTCGACCATCGGAAGGCCTCCAAAAGTCCGATCAAAGTTTCTCTCTCCTGTCAATTATTGTCGTTGCAATAGTCCAGTCCAGCAGCAACCTCGCCGGAGAAGATAACTCAAGATAACTCCTGGGAAGGTATCTGTAATGCTTTCATTTCTAAGTATTACACACCCACGATGACTCAAGAGCTAATGCAACGAATCTTCAACTTCAAACAACAAGTTGGAGAACTATTCCAAGATGCATGGAGGCGTTTTAAGGCCTTGTTGAAGGAATGCCCACATCACCGCATTCCTCTTGATCTTCAAATTGACACATTCTATAATGGCTTGAACTCTTCATGCCAAGCCATTGTAGATAACCGTGCAGAGGGCTATATTGGCGACAAAACTGAAATGGAGGCATTAAGAATCCTTGAATCCATTGCTTCAAATCCTCAATTACAAGGAGGAGATGTCAAAGTGGCCGGTGTGAGTGAAGTGTCTATAGCTCATGAATTGGACAAACGGTTTGCTGATTTTCAACAAGCCATGCACAAAGATCTTCAAGCTTCAATTCACACGGCTCTACAAGCCGTGATTGGAGGGGCTGAACAAGTAGCCAATGTGGAAAGCATATCAAATCCGGAAGGTGATTTATCTCAACATCTTGAAGAGGTAAACTATATGAACTCCTATGGGAATCGAGGGAACAACAATTTTTCAAATCAACAAAGGTGGAACCAATGGAATAATTGGAAGCCACAAGCTAGTTCCTCACAACCTCAATCCGGAGCACCAAATTTTGGGCAATCCAAAGAAACCACCATGGAGGATATGATGCAATTCATGTCCAAGAGCATGGCAAGCATGAAGACCCAAAATGAGGAAAACCATAGTCGAGTGGAGGCATCCATTGGGAATCTCCACTCTCAATTCACTAAGTTGGATCTTCGTTTTGAAGATCAAAATATGAAGCTCAACCAACGCATCGACACCATTGAGCAATACAACAAGGCATCCATTCGGAAACTTGAAGTTCAAATGGGGCAACTTGCCCAAAAAGTATGTTCTAGGGAGCAAGACAAATTCCCTACTACCACGGAGATGAATCCAAGGGAAAACGTAATGGCCTTTACCACAAGGAGTGGTAAGACAACGGAAGATCCAAAGATGCCGGAAGAGGAGGAGACCCCAGAAAAGCAAAAAGAAGGTGAACACGAGGAACATATAATGCCACCATCAAACATGGCTAATTATGTTCCTCCCATTCCATATCCTCAAAGGTTGAAGAAAAAGAATGATGGTGCTCAATATAGAAAATTTCTTGATATTTTTACTAAATTGAGCATCAACATTCAATTTGCCGAAGCTATAGCGAAAATTCCATCCTATGCCAAATTCTTGAAGGGAATACTCTCAAATAAAAAGAAGTTGACAGAATTTGCTACTATTGCCCTTACGGAGGAGTGTAGCGCTATCCTACAAAACAAACTCCCTCCTAAACTGAAGGACCCCGGAAGCTTCACGGTGCCATGTTCTATTGGAAAAATTGGAGAGGTAAGATCCCTTTGTGATCTTGGTCCTAGTATCAACCTCATGCCTCATTCTTTATTTAAAAAGCTTGCTGTGGGGGGGCTCCAATCAACTACAATAGCTTTACAACTAGCGGATAGATCAATTCGCTACCCTATTGGAGTTATGGAGGATGTGCTTGTCAAAGTTGGAAAATTCTATTTTCCTGTGGATTTTCTTATCTTAGAAATGGAGGAAATGGAGATACCGATTATTCTTGGAAGGGCATTTCTAGCCACTGCAGCCGCCCTCATTGATGTCAAAAACAGAATTGTCAAATTCCGTGTTGGAGATGAAGAACAAGAGTTTCATGTTTGGGACTCTTTGAAAAAACATCATGATAACCCTTCTTGTTTTAGCATTGACATTCTTGACACATTAACTCAAGAATGCTTTGGGAAAATGATTCATGAAGATCCCTTGGAGACTTGCATCATGCTAGGATGCAACGAAAAAGAAGAAAGTCATGAACTTCTTGTAGAAGTTATGTACTTGCAAGCCGGAGCTCCTTTCAAACATTTCCGACAAAAATTTGAAGATCTTGGAACAAGTAAGTCCACATTAAAACCATCTATTGAAGTTCCACCAAAACCATCTTTGAAAACTCTACCGGAGCATCTCAAATATGCATTTCTTGGAGAAAACTCAACTTTCCCGGTAGTAATTTCTTCTTCACTCACATCTTTACAAGAAGAAAAATTACTATGGGTATTGAGGGAGCACAAAACATCTATTGCATGGTCCTTGGCGGATATTAAGGGTATTAGCCCTTCTCTTTGCATGCACCGAATTTTTATGGAGGAAAATCACAAACCTACGGTGGAGCACCAAAGGCGGCTAAACCCCAACATGAAAGAGGTAGTTAAGGAGGAAGTTCTCAAACTCCTTGACTATGGCATGATTTAACTCATCTCGGATAGTAAATTTGTAAGCCTCGTTCAAGTTGTGCCAAAGAAGGGAGGAATCACGATGGTGGCCAATAGTAAGAATGAATTAATTCCTACTAGAATGGTCACCGGTTGGAGGATGTGCATAGATTACCAGAAATTAAACTCCGGCACAAGGAAGAACCACTTTCCCCTTCCATTCATGGATGAGATGTTGGAGCGTGTTGCGGGCAACGAATTCTTTTGTTTCTTGTATGGTTTCTCAGGCTATTTTCAAATAGCTATTTCTCCCGAGGATCAAGAAAAGACAACATTTACATGTCCTTTCGGCACATTTGCCTATAGAAGGATGCCCTTTGGTTTATGCAGTGCTCCCAGGACATTTCAAAGATGCGTAATGGCAATATTTGCGGACATGGTGGGAGACTTCATGGAGGTATTCATGGATGACTTTTCCGTGTTTGGAAACTCTTTCGATTCATGCTTACATTCCCTTGAGAAATTATTAACCCGGTGTGAAGAAACTGATTTGGCTCTCAATTGGGAGAAATGCCACTTTATGGTGACCGAAGGCATTATCTTGGGGCATAAAATCTCCCCTCAAGGCATTGAAGTTGATCAAGCTAAGGTGGAGGTTATTGAAAAATTGCCACCTCCTCATTCGGTAAAAGCCATTAGAAGCTTCTTAGGGCACGCCGGTTTTTACCGGCGATTCATCAAGGATTTCTCAAAAATCGTAAAACCACTTTGTGATTTACTTGCCAAGGATGCCAATTTTGAATTCTCTCAATCTGGCCTACTACCTTTCAACACTCTCAAGAAGGCTCTTACTACGGCTCCAATAATCATTTCACCGGATTGGTCTCTACCATTTGAGTTGATGTGCGATGCTAGTGACCATGCCATTGGAGTTGTGCTTGGTCAAAGAAGAGAAAAGAAACTTCATGCCATATACTATGCATCGAGGTTACTTCATGATGCGAAACTCAACTATGCAACAACGGAGAAGGAGTTCCTAGCCGTCATCTATGCCTTTGACAAATTTCGATCTTATCTCATTGGCCAAAAAGTGATTGTTTACACTGATCACTCCGCCATTCGGTACCTCTTGAACAAAAAGGATGCAAAGCCACGATTAATCCGGTGGGTACTATTACTTCAAGAGTTTGATCTTGAAATTCGGGATAAGAAAGGAAGTGAAAATCTTGTGGCGGATCACCTCTCTCGCCTTGAGCCAAATGCCACTACTAATATGGAGGTAATTCATGATGATTTTCCATATGAGCAAATTATGGAGGTGAAGGGAGTTCCCTTACCTTGGTTCACATATTTTGTGAATTATCTTGCCAAAGAAATTCTTCCTCAAGAGCTCACTTTCCATCAAAGAAAGAAATTTTTAAATGATGTCAAACACTACTATTGGGATGAGCCATATCTTTTCAAGCATTGTGCCGATGGAATCATACGACGATGTGTCCCAAATGAAGAGATGCTATCTATCCTTGATCATTGCCATAATCTTCCTTGTGGAGGTCATCATGGCCTGGACCGGACCGCGGCTAAAATCCTACAATGTGGAATTTTCTGGCCAACACTTTTCAAAGATGCAAGAAGCTATGTCTTGGCTTGTGACCGTTGTCAACGCATGGGAAATTTGAGCCGAAGGAATGAAATGCCACAAAATATGATTCTTGTGATACAAATCTTTGATGTATGGGGAATATACTTCATGGGTCCTTTCCCTAAATCTCATGGCAAGGAATACATCCTTGCTGCGGTTGATTATGTCTCCAAGTGGGTGGAGGCCATTGCTCTACCAGACAACACCGCTAAATCGGTGGTGGCGTTTGTGAAAAAGAACATCTTCTCAAGATTTGGGGTTCCTAGAAGTATCATTAGTGATAATGGTACTCATTTCAAAAATACCCATTTTGCCGGCCTTTTAAAGAAGTATGGATGCATGTTCAAGACCGGAGCCACTTACCATCCTCAAACTAATGGTCAAGTGGAGGTCTCCAACCGGGAAATAAAGTCCATTCTTGAGAAGATGGTCAATTTTTCAAGGAAAGATTGGTCTATAAAGCTTGATGATGCCTTATGGGCATACCAAACAGCCTTCAAAACTCCACTCGGTATGTCCCCTTTCCGACTTGTTTATGGCAAACCATGTCATCTCCCTATGGAACTTGAACACAAATCTCATTGGGCTATTTCCCAACTAAATCTTGACACCACACTTGGGAGAGAAAAAAGGATGCTCCAAATCAATGAGCTAGAAGAGCTTCGAAGGGATGCATATGAGAACTCCCGCATCTACAAGGAAAAGGTCAAAGAATGGCATGACAAGAACATCAACAGGAGGGATTTCTGCGTTGGGCAAAAGGTACTACTTTTTAACTTAAGACTTCGCCTATTCCCCGGAAAACTCAAATCCCGATGGTCGGGACCTTTCACAATCACCGAGGTCCGACCATATGGGTCAATGATGATTCAACACGGCGACTGATGGATAGTGTACCCGGGGGTAGCTTATCCGAGGGGTTATTACGGGGAATAACAAGAGAGAAGTCAGAGCAAGTAAGTATAGAGAGAGAAAGTATATTGGAGAGTGTTCAGCGTTTTCAGCGTGGTTACAAATGGGGAAATGGGGTGCTATTTATAGTAGCAATAAATGCCAGACAGGGACACGTGTCAAGCGTCTATTGGCCGAGAGGTCATCTCAACTGGTTGGCGCTGGCAACCGCATGTGGCCGCATTTAATGCGGCTGTTGGATGGGACGTTGTGCAGGGTACAGCGATCTGTACGCATGTGGCGCGGATATCATGTCGGGAAAGGTGCCATCGGCTGTACTGGGGACCCCCTTGGTGCCGAGGGCTCCAGGTGCCGAGGGCTACTGATTTTCGCCGTTTTTCCCAGTAACTTTGTTTTGCTGTCTTGGCCCTCCTGTGAGAGTTAGAGCCTTCGGCCAGGGGGCCGAAGGCACCCCTGGTGCGCATTGTGGGCTGCTTGGTACTCTGGGCGCTGTGATTTGGGCCTGTTGGGCCTTCTGGGCCTGTTGGGCCTTTATTGGAGTAGTAGGAGTCTGTGGGCCGGGGGGTTCCCGGGCCATATACTCCATCAGGAGTCCCTCACTCCTTTTGCCGAAAGGTACTTGAGGGAAAAGGAGTAATTGTGTGTCCTTTGTCGTTGTTTCGTTTGTAGTTTGTAGACTTGTGGGTAGTTTGCTGTTTGTTTATTCTGCCGAGGGCAGTCCCTCAGTTACCCACATGTCGGGACTTGAGAGGTCATGTTTGTGATTTTTGTGATTTTTCCCGAGGGGGTCCTCCAGTCCCCCACTCCTTGAGGCACTTGCAAAGTGGTGAAAAGGAGTAGAGTAGTTGCGTTGCTGTTTTGGGCCGATGGCTGACGCTTTTCGTTTCATTTTGGGGGGATGCCTCGTTAAAAACCTCATTAGGAAAAACCCTGTGGGAAAAAATCCTAATGAGGGAAAAAGAGTGCACCGAATTCCCCCAACGATGAATCGAAAATGTGAAACCTTGGTTCGAAATGGAGAACAATGATGATGCCGAAGGCTCCCCCTGTTCTGAGGGCTCATGTGTTGATTAGCCGGAGGCTTGCTTTTGATACCCTGGGAGGTGCCGAAGGGGAGTCCCTCAATCTGGGGATCGACGGCGTAATGAATGAGGGTAGTAGTTGAATTGTTACCGGGGTGTCCCCCGTCTGTTGATTAGTTGGTGATGAGGATATCCGAGGGCTCCCCATTACCTGTGTGCCGTAGGCTTATCCGTCAACGAGGTGTACTCCCCGGGGGCTACCCGGCCCTCAAAGTGCTGAGGGGGGATCCCCGAGGGGTGGCCTGATATGAAGCCTTGGGCTTCTGAAGGAGTGATCTCGAGGGCATCTGTTATGTAGTGTGTGGGCACAAACCGGGAGTGTCTCCGGGTAAGTGTACCCGGGGGCTCTTCTTGATGAAGTGGAGTGAAGTAAAAAGCCTGGGGGCTCCCAGAATATAGCCGTTGGAAATATAGCCGTTGGAATTTGTAACGTCAGGATATAGCCGTTGGGGGGGGGGGGGGGGGGGTTGCCACGTGGTGCGTGCTCGTTGGCTGCCCGTGGGCGGGCATCACCAATTGGGTGAAACCACGGTTGGTAATGATGGCAGTCCAACCAGAGGCCCGGTTTCCAGGCCCAAGCCCGGATCCCAGCGCCTATAAATACCCCATGGGCGGCTTTACTTCCCCTTGTGCGAAATCATTGTAGCGAAGCTCTGCCAAAATTTCTAGAGAGAGAAACAGCCGCTTTCGATCAATCCCTGCCTTAAGGTCAGTCCCCCCCTTCTCTTCTCCTTCTAGTTAGCTATGCCCTGTGCCTTTAGGCTAGGAGATAGAACTTTTAGAAAACTCTAGTGTTTCCGAGCCCTCGAACTAGTGCCAAGATGTCTTCCCAAAGTGATTCCCAGGACATCTCGGGGGCGCCCTCGATGGAGGATGAAGTCATCTCGGACGTGGAGTCCTCAAGCGAACAGCCCTCAGCAGGACAAGACGCTGTCGTCGCCATGGAGTTGCAGAAAGCCCTCGTTGCTGAGGCGGAAGCCGAGGGCTTCGAACAAGAGTGTGAAGACGAAGAGCTGGCCCTCGCCTGGCAAGTAGCTGAGGAAGAGGCGCAGAAAGAGGGCGCGAGGGTCACTGTTGTCGTTCTCCCCCCTCGGGGCACTAGCGAGGCCAGCACCTCTCGGCCGCTGAACGCGGTTCCCATCCGGGTGTCCCCCGGAAAAAAGAAGGCGAAGGTCACTGCTCCCAAGAAGAAGGGCAGCGTTGCTGATCAAGGGAAGCCCCTCGATATGCCCGAGGGGTATTCATACTTGAATACCGCCGCCTTAGAGATAAGGTCGAAAGCTGATGCGGCGGATCTTTATGTCACTCAACTACACGTGGGCCCTTCGGCCGTTGTGGTGGCACCGGGTCCCGATGACGTCCTCTCCCGGGCTCCCGAGGGCTGCATTGCGGTGCATGTCCTGTCTGTGTCGATGGGGCTCCAGTTCCCCCTACACCCCTTCCTCCGGGAGTACCTCCGGTTCGTGGGTTTGGTCCCCTGCCAGCTGACCCCGAACAGCCATTCCTACATCACGGGCTTCCTCCAGCTCTGCAAGTCCCGGGGGGTAACACCTAGCCTTGATCTCTTCTTCCAGAGCTTCAACCTGTGCCGGGGGGGCATGCGAATGCTGAGGGCTTCACAAACTTGCAGCAGGTGGCCCTGTTCAAGCTTTTTACTGAGGCGTCCTCCTCGAACAAAGGGTGGAAAGACCGGTGGTGCTACGTGAAGTTGTCCGAGAGCCCCTTCCCGAGGGAACTACGTGACCGGTTTAGGAGGCATGAGAAGAGGAGGAGCTCCGCCCTCGAGAAAGATGGCAGGGTCCTGGCAAAGATCCCGGAGGGCCGGGACAAAAACATAACCATCAAGGAGTGCACCAAAGAGGAGGATCTCTACACCCTCGGGTTCCGGCGGTATCACTTCCTGGGGGAAACAGATGAGAAGTTCCCGACGTTTGAGGGAGCCTCCAGAGGTAGTGGCTGAGGGCACCCTCATTTTCGTATCTTAGTACATAGTCTGTTTGTGGTTTGTTTCTTTTTCGTGCCATCTGTTAGTGACCCCTCGGTTTTAACCCCATATTGTTTTGCAGGTATCCCGGTCAACATGATGAACGTCAGGGGGCTCGCTGATTTAAAGAAGAAAAAGTCCTCCAAGGCCCCGAAGGGAACGGATGCTGGCGTCCCAAAACCCGCCGGTGACTTCTTCAAGAAGCCGGAGGGGCCATCGGCGGCCCCAAATACTGATGTTGCTGCTGCTGCCAAGAGGAAAGGCGTGGGCAAGGCTCCCGAGAGCAAAAAGCCCAAGACCGGGGATGCCGGGAAGAAAAGTCCCCCCGTGGTCATTGTTGACGATTGCCCCGCCTCCGGGATGCGCGAGGAGATGACGGTGGCGGAAGTGCCGGGGGGGTGTCCGGGAGCCATCTTCCGAGGTCCTGACGGTTTCCCTCCCGGTTGGTACGGCTGTGATAAATGGCACGGCTGACCCGAGGGTGCTTCTGAGGGGTATAACCCCCGAGATTGACAGAGCAGCCCTCGGGGCTTATGATGACCAAGCCCTTGAGGACAAGATCCTCCGGTCTTCCCTCACGGTAAGTTTTTGACAGTTTACCGTTTTTACTTTGAGCTAGGAAATAATGTACGACCTTCCTAACTTCTTTATTTTTGCAGACCTGCATTGCCCTCGGAGAGCAGGCCCGGTGGCTAGAGGAGTGGCGTCTTCGCAAGGCCGAGCAGAATGCCAAAATGCGGGAGCTCATCCGCCAGAATTCCGATGCCATCCGGCAGATGGCTATGCTGGAGGAGAGCCTTCGGCAGATGACCCTGCGGGCGGAGGCCGCAGACCGGGGCAAGGCCGAGGCTGAAAGGTCCGCAGCTGAGGCCCTTGAGAGAGCTGCTAGGGAGGCCGAGCCCGCCAGGGTGGAGGCCGTCGAGAAAGCCCGAGGGGACGCCATCTCTGGTTTCTTGGCAGGGGGGGTGGCGAGCAGAGGAGCACAAGCAATGGCTGTCCTCGGTCGTCGAGTCCTCGGTCGATGAGTGGTGCGATGGGCCCGGTGTGGAGTGGGTTTCCCGAAAGGGTAAACAGTACTATGATGGGGGCGAGTTTTTCACCCAAGCCCTTATCTACCGAAGGATGGCCCGCCACCTGAAGATTGAGCAAAAGGATTTCGACCCGGTGGCATACGGACTTCCCCCCTGCAGCCAGACGTCCGTGTTCCTCTTCCCTCCGATGTCGAGCGGCCAGACCTGGAGGACACCGAGCTCGTGAAGGGGGCCGAGGGTGATGAACCTGAGGCCGGTACAGAGGTCACTTCGAAGCCTTCGGAGGAGACGGCCCCCGGGGACGTAAATTTGTAATTTCTTAATTTAACATGTTTTGAACAATCCCTTTGTAATGAATGCTTGTATGCCCCCGGCCTTCGGCCCTCTGTAATTTTGAATTTCTTTTCTTTGATGAATGAACACATGCCTTCGGGCTTTTGGTATATAATGTGTTTCCCTTGACCGTTTTCCTTTGAGTGTATGCTCCCGTTTTTTTTTTTTGAATGTATGCCTTCGCCCTTCTTTGAATGTATGTTTAGGACTTAGAATATGTTCTCCCAAGTGTAGTGCTTCTTGTAGCCCTCGGCACTAAGTATATTGAATCAGTTGAACCTTTCACCGAGGGCACAATGTTCAGGACTTAGAAATATTTCTAAGTGTTTGTTCATCTATTGGCCCCCGGCCGGTTCCTCCCCTCTCGTTCCATGTAGCCTTTGTGAGATAGCCGGAGGTGAGGTGCTTAGGACTTAGAAAATTTTTCTAAGTGTTTGAATACAGTCTTAGCCTTCGGTAGTTGGGCACCCTTCGCTGGATGTATGACCGAGGGCCCAACAATAGTTAGGACTTAGAAAATATTTCTAAGTGTAGTCTCACCAAGCCTTCAATCGTGTGACCCCTCGGGCTGCAGGGAGATCTGAGACTTAGAAACTTGTCACCGAGGGTAAGAACTTTTGGGACTTAGAAATTTTTCTAAGTGTTGCGTGTATGTAGTAGGATCCCTGGGATGATTGTGGGGAGCCCCCGGCCCCCGGTTACCTTTGTCTTCTGGCCGAGGGCGTTGCTGATCTGGGACATGGTGGCATTTCTCCACCTCCTCGACCTCGGCGTACCGGTCCCCCCGCTGTAGGGCCCTTATATAATCGCGGGGGGTTCGATGATGAGGCTCCTTGAGAAGTTCCCGGGGCAGAGTACTGTTTGGAGGAGGGCCAGGAGGGTCCCGTCGTCAGCGCCATCAACTTTATCGGCCTCCGTCCTCCAGCGCTCCAGGAAGTCCCGAAGGGTCTCCTCCTTCTTCTGCCTCACTGTCAGTAAGTGGGAGAAGTGTTTT
Organism: Cuscuta europaea; assembly: GCA_945859875.1. Classification (NCBI taxonomy): domain Eukaryota; kingdom Viridiplantae; phylum Streptophyta; class Magnoliopsida; order Solanales; family Convolvulaceae; genus Cuscuta; species Cuscuta europaea. The sequence goes on from CAMAPE010000048.1 coordinate 9,988,234, forward strand.
CTTGAGCGGCGCCTCCCCCGCAAATTGCGTCAAGAATCGTTGGGCGAGTTCTTGCCATGAGTCAATGCAGCCCTCGGGCAATCGATTGAACCATTCGTAAGCTAGCCCCTCTAGAGTGGAGAGGAACCAGCGGCACAAATATTCATCCGATGCCCCCACCATCATCATGCTATTTTGATACCTGCTGTAGTGCTCTTGGGGGTCAGTCTTTCCGTCATAGGGCTTGATGAGCTGCCCTCGGTATTTTTCCGGGATCCGGGCAGCCAATACCCTTGGGGTAAATGGCATCCGGGTCCGGAGCTGTATGGTGGGTTCCCCGGAGCCCTCGGCTATCTTCTTCTGCATTTCTTCCATCTTGGCCATCATCGCCTCATACTTGATGTCTGTATGAGGGGCAGAAGTGGTGGCGTGGGCTTTAGTGGCCTCCATCTCGTCAAGCCGGCGCTGGAGGGCCGCGATGATTTCGTCCTGGGGGTCCTTCGGGAGGGCCTCCGCCCCCTGCGAATGGACCCGGGCCGAGTGGGCTTGATTGATTTGATGGCGTGCGTCGTCGGCATGGAGAGGTGCTTTGCCTTTGTCCTGAGGGGGACGCCTTTCATTGGCCCTGGAGACGGACCCGCCACTTTCCTGAGGCCTTTGCAACGCCTTCCCCCCGAGGCGGTCTTGGACCCCTCGGCGGTCTTGCGCCCCTCCGAGTCTCTCGAGGGCGGAGGTCCGGAGGTGTTCCTTGTTCACGTTGTGGCGGTCCCGGGACTGGACTTCCTGGGAGGTCGTATCTTGGGCCACGACCCCCTCGGAGTTCCCCATCCGGAGGACCGGGTTGCCGAGGGGTCGTGGATGAGGGGGAGGCATAATATTCTCCCCCACCTGAGGTTGGAGGGGAACCAAAGTACGAAGGCACCCGGGTTCTGGGTGAGCGTCTGGATGAAAGCGGAGAGCGCCGATTGTACGTCTATGGTGATGACCGGAGGGCTGATTTGATTTTCGCTCCGGACCTTCTTCTTGGCCTCGATGTCGAGGCGGGCATCGGGGGCATTTTGCTGAATCTGCTGGCGTAGGTCGACAGCCGTCTGGTCCAACCCAGTGATGACGCCGCCCCCGGGAGCCCTGTTAGAGGCCTCGGGGACGTCGACCTCGCCGAGGGCCAGGTTCCTGTCCTCTACATTCTTGGAGTTGGCACGAGTTGTTCTCACCATTTTAGATGGGTATTTTGTGTTTGGTCGAGGGGGAGGGTTTCTTACTTGATTGTTCGACCTCTCAATGAAAGCAACAAATGATGGATAGTGTACCCGGGGGGTAGCTTATCCGAGGGGTTATTACGGGGAATAACAAGAGAGAAGTCAGAGCAAGTAAGTATAGAGAGAGAAAGTATATTGGAGAGTGTTCAGCGTTTTCAGCGTGGTTACAAATGGGGAAATGGGGTGCTATTTATAGTAGCAATAAATGCCAGACAGGGACACGTGTCAAGCGTCTATTGGCCGAGAGGTCATCTCAACTGGTTGGCGCTGGCAACCGCATGTGGCCGCATTTAATGCGGCTGTTGAATGGGACGTTGTGCAGGGTACGGCGATCTGTACGCATGTGGCGCGGATATCATGTCGGGAAAGGTGCCCTCGGCTGTACTGGGGACCCCCTTGGTGCCGAGGGCTACTGATTTTCGCCGTTTTTCCGAGTAACTTTGTTTTGCTGTCTTGGCCCTCTTGTGAGAGTTAGAGCCTTCGGCCAGGGGGGCCGAAGGCACCCCTGGTGCGCATTGTGGGCTGCTTGGTACTCTGGGCGCTGTGATTTGGGCCTGTTGGGCCTTCTGGGCCTGTTGGGCCTTTATTGGAGTAGTAGGAGTCTGTGGGCCGGGGGTTCCCGGGCCATATACTCCATCAGCGACCAAACACCTTTTCTTGTAAATGGTCACCGACTCAAGCCATACATGGAGTATCATATCACCTCGGCAACCACCGCTTTCCCTTTGGAGGAATAAAAGGTACGTTGCGTCCGGTCTACGACGTTAAACTGAACGCTAATTGGGAGGCAACCCAACAAAAATCAATTACAAATAAGTATGTTTACACATTTTCATTTTTATTTATAATTGATCAAAATAAACAACAGTAGCTTAACCGGCGCCGGGTTAGACCTATAACTGGCGCCGGTTATGTTAAATATCAGAATCAGAACGGGAGGCAGTAGCTTAACCGGCGTCGGGTTACCCCTTTAACCGGTGCCGGTTATCCTGTTTAAAAGTAATCCGGCCCGTTTTTCATTCTTTCCTCACGCAAACAACACCGCAATTTCGAACGAGCTTCAAGGAAAACCTCCCCAAACCCTTAAAATCATCCCAAATCATCATTCAAGGTTGGAAATCATCTCTAAAAGCTTCAAAGAAACATCAAGCATCACTCTCCAACCTTCTTCTTCACGAAGTTCAAGGTAAAAAGGCTAATCCCCAATTTTTTTATTTTTTTATTTTTTTTTTCGAAATTCTTCCCTCTTTGGTCGTTTGTTGGTGAAATACATGCTTATGATTGTGGAAAGTTGATCCCTTGTGATTATTTGATGAATGTAAACATGTTTCTTGCCAAACATTTGAGATTAAAGTTGAGAATTGGGGGAAACTCTTGAAAATTTTGTATTTGAACCCTAGGCCCGAATTTCTTTATTAATCTTCAAATTCTTGAAACAATTGATGATTAGAATGCTATTGAAATATTTTGTGTTGATATATAAACATTCTAAACCTAGTTGCTTCATTAATATGTGATTAATTTTGAAATTTTGGGAAATTCATGAAAATTTTAAGAAAAATGCCATGAATTGATGGAGTTTTTTGGTATGTATTTGTATTTTCTTCTAACCTTGCAGCATGCCTCCGAAAAGAAAGCAAACTGGTGGTGCCTCGTCCTCCTCATACTCCAACACTCGTTTCACTTCCCGTGAAAATGAGGAGTGGTACGAGGCAAGAAAAAAATGAGGTATTGTGGAGGAAAAAAACAGTTCATCCTGAGGTTGACAATGTGTTCTCACTCACCGCGGCATTCGCACAACTTGGATGGGCGATGATGTTAACTTTGACGGGTGCATACTGTTAGGAAATTGGTGTAACGTACATCGAAAGTACGGCATCGAAAGTTTAAAATTTTCCCAAACAGATCTTCCCTGATTATGACAAAATAACGAATATGATAATAATAATAATAACATATCTGAGTTAGAACTTACGGATCTTCCAGCCTAGCGGTGATAATCCTTGACCTTAGGTATCCACGTGATTTCTCCTCTCCGAAAGAACGGTTAGATCTCCCTTAGAGAAAGGCTAGGAAATCTATTCGCAGGGAAATAAATAGGTAATACTGAATCTAGAAAACAGGTCTATCAATTATGAAGGAGGAGAGTGTATTTATAGTAGTTCTAAACTAGTTTCTCAATCACAATGAAAGTCTTTCTCATTAATGAGTTCTAGTCCTACCAGAACCAATACTTATCATTAATTAAATAAACAGATAAAAAACAAAACAAAATAATAATAAGGGAGGAAGAAGGCCACGCCACTCTCTCCATCCCCATTATTATTTATTTTCCCTTTTCCCTTTTAATTCCAAATTAAAAGAAATATATCAATTTATTTAATAATAAATAAATACATCTTAATTAATTAAGTACAATAAATCTAATTTATTTCACTTAAATAATTCTATCAAATATAACTCTCCTTCAACATAATGAATTAAATATATTAATCTAATTAATATTTAATCCATTTTCAGTATCACGAATTAAATATTATTTAATCCAATTAATAATATTTAATTCCTTCTAACAATTCGATCGGAAGGTATAATCACTTATTGTGTGACCCATAGGGCCTTATCTATTAAGCACTAATCAAATTAAGGTCTTGGCAGAATCCCTAGACGATTTACCTGACAAACTTAATATATAAGGACGTTTGCGAGGACTATTCAAACTCCCTGTAATATAGAGCTCACAGTGATACAGTCCTTTCATTCAACGAACATTCAACTAAGTCTAGAACATGATATTGTGTCTATTCTAATAACTTAGTCTCTGTCTCTCAATCTTTCTAGATGATCCATAACGATCATATTCGATATCCAAAACGAATATATCTTTGCATTGGTCAATGACTTTATGATCCATCTAGATATGAGAAGTAGAATGTTCTCTCTTAATCTATTATGAGGAATGAATCCTTTCTTGGCTCAACTACTACTCCATGTGCTTCGTGATGCACCCAACACATGCCGTATCTACCCCGATTGGAGTGCAAGCGTTGGTCATGGTCAAAGTACATCACTCCGCACATGTAGTACGTATTGACCTCAAGTCGGAGGACTATTACACCACTCTATACGCCGATAATCCCATAGACACATGAATAGGACTTATCAAATGGTTTCTCGGTGGGTATGCCAATATTCTCTAAAATATCTATGTGACCATCATGAATTACAGGAACTCATAGTTGTGAGATCAACTATACTTTCTAAAAGTATGATGCAGTCCACATACCAATCTTATCGCATATCATCAATATCCCATTTTTTATGATCATTTATTGGGGCTATTTCAGAACCTTATGTTATATCATATAAGCTCCCACTTACTCATTGACAACATAAGTCCAAGGGAACGCAATTATGAATAAGATATTGACAATCGAAATACTTAATCATCAATGTGTAATACCGTATATATCAAATATATAAAACTGAATGTGATCAAGTACATATATCTTTAAAAAGTGATTGTCGCTAGGACATACTACCTCCGTTCTTAAATAAATGCAACACTTTGACTTTGACACTATTCACATGTTCTACTTTGACTACGTTTTATTTATTAATGTTATAATATTATTTTATGAAAAAATATTGTTAAACTTGTCTCATTGTAAATTTTCATAATCTAATTTTTTTTAATTTTTTTACTAATACAAAATCATTTATATTAATGGTCAAAGTTGTGTCTCGGCAAGTGTGAAATGTTGATCGTTGCATTTATTTAAAAACGGAGGAAGTATATACTAACACATACTACCCCCGGTTGGTTCGAGAGTTTTATGCCAATATCACCGACAAAACCACTGGATATGCGGAGATCCAAACAATGGTCAAAGGAAGACGCATCAAGGTTGATCCGGACCTCCTATCTAGCATCCTTGGGGTTAGTAATGATGGGCCTACCTTGGAGTATAATCAACATGGCATTCTCAGCGACAACATATACAATGAGATTGAGGTTCGGTGGTTCTTTGGTCTCAAAAAGAGCCTAAAAACAAAATATTTATGGCATATCCACGCACGCCTCATCGTCTACCTCATTGGGTTCAACATTGTCCCCCGGGCTAGCGATCGCGACTTAGTCCGGAAAATAGATCTATACCTTCTCCACAAAATGATAGTCGGGCTAAGAGAAAATGCAGGGATACCACTACCCTGCCTCATCCTCAAAAATATGAAAATTGTGGTCCTCTCAAAAAAAAGGTGAAAATGTTTTTTGCCACCCTCTTTTATTGACCAAGATTTTCAGGCACTTTCGGGTTGATTTTGAGTGCGAGGAAGTTGTTTATACTTCCGATTCTAATGTTCTAAACAATGACACCATGAGAGCCCTCAAACAAAAATTGTCCAACTCCGGGAAGTGGTATTTTCCCGAAGGAATAGGTTTGGACAGAGATGATGACGAAGTAGAAGAAGCTCAAGAAGACGAGGCTATGGAGGATGATCAGGAGGGTGAAGCCGTACCCGTCCCACAAGTGCCCCCACAGACTACTGACCCCGCGATGGCATATTTGATCCAATCCATGGATCGCATGCATACGCGGATGGACACATATGAGGCACGGCAACATGACATGTATACCCGACAAGAAGAACTCTACACCCGGTTTGACTCTTTTGAGACTCGCCAAGCACGGATGGAGGAGAAATTCCAGGGGTATGACCAAAGGTTTGGGGACTTCACTCAACACTACTACAACCAATATGGGTACCCCCTCCCGATCCACATCATTAAGTACCACTTTGCTGTTATTTCATGGCATTACTCTTCTCTAAACACACTTAATCGTGGATGTTGTTGGAAGTGTTTGTTTATTATGCATCATACATTGGGACAATGTATCTTAAGTGTGGGGGGGTGCATCTCAGGGTGGTTAAAGAATTTTTTTGTGCAAAATATTTTTGTCTTTAGGAAGGTAAAAAGTATTATATCTCTCTTTTTAATGGGTATTTGGTTGAGAAAGTTTTTTTTTATTACTCACAAAACTATCAATTTTTTTAGATTTATTACACTACTTGTTACTCTTGAAAATCATTCCCAAAAAGAAACCTTGTGACTAAGAAACATCACCCCCTTTCATTTCCAAAAATGGTCAAAAATTCATCTCAAATGTTCAAGAACCATTTTGGAATACAAGCCACTCCCATATCTCATCAAATAATTTGGGACTATCAAAATGATTTTCAGTAAAAAACTTGTTAAGAACCATTCCAAATGAGTCATAAAAAATTAGCTCATGGTCTCTTTCAAGAATTCCAATTGATCAATTCTATACTGAAAAGTCAAAATTCCCAAAAGAAAACCATTCTACACATCCAAAAAGCCTCAGTCACAACTCACTCATCAATTCAAGAGTATAAGTGATTTTTCTAAATCTAATGATATTTTTGTGTGTGTAATAGAAAAAGGGTTTTGGACCGAGAACGATAAAAGAGTATATACGTTTTTACCTCTCTTGATACTAAAAATATTCTTGTGCATATATATTTGTTGAACTGATCAAGGCATCAAAAAGTGACAACATTGCTCGAGGACTAGCAAGACTCAAGTGTGGGGGAATTTGATAAGCACGATAATTGCCTATATTTTATATAGGTAATTAGGATCATCTGTACAATTATCAAAAGATAAAACAGGTAAAAAAATCCCAATTTGAGCAAAACCGCACAAAGGCGTCAAAGATAAACAAACGGGAGTGAACGGGAAAAAAGGACCAAGAACCGGCACTTCAGGGTCAACTACGGATGTCAAACGAAGCAAAAAGCGGAATATAGGATAAAAGGAGTAAACCGGCGCCGGGTTACCCCTGTAACCGGCGCCGGTTATGTGTCTTCGCAACAAGGGTTGGCTAACCAGTAGCTTAACCGGCGCTGGGTTACCCCTGTAACCGGCGCCGGTTATATCAAAATTTCATATACTTGCTGCAAAACGAAGAAGACCGACGCCGGGTTAGCCTATAACCGGCGCCGGTTAAGACGGATTCTGCTAAAACACAGCAACGTGCAAAAGGATTTTTGATGGGAAAACTCCATCTTCCTTAATTTCTTGATCAAATATTGCTCCACACCCGATTGTTGGGCTCGAATAGACTAAAAGATGCCATTCTTTAGCCTATATAAAGCCCTCAATTCATCAAACAAAGATCCCATTCCATAGATTAATTCCTAGTTTTTATATTTTGTTCTTGCTATTGTTCTTCAAGTTCTTTTGAGAAGGAGCCATTTTTCTCCTCTACAATTGGTTCTAGGTAATTTTTCTTGTATGTTATTATATTTCGTTGTTCTTAGTTACTCTATTGTGATTAATATGAGCATTAGTAGCTAAATTCTTAGCTAAGGCTAGGGATGAACTTCTATGCCCACTAGGTGTTTGATAAAAGTTCTAAACCAATAAATTGTGATTTATCCTTTATATATTGATTGTTTATGACTATGGTGTACAACATAGAAGTATGTTAAATTTAGTTTATACTTGCAATTAACGTTGAAGTCTAAACTATGAACATTAAAGGATAAACATATATAGTACCGAGAATTTTAAATATATCCGGTCTTATATGATGCGGGTGTGATGTCTTGATATTCAACGGAGTTTTCGGTAGATGAATGTAAGCCGTAACGGGACTTACACGTAACGAAAACCACGCTCTCGCTGCCTTAACCGGAGTTGAGAATATATTAGCGACATCATATTCATAATTATTGGTAAAGAACTAATATTCAACCCTATTAAAGCATTTAAGTGATTCCCGAAACCTTAGTTGTTGTTATCATTCATCTTAAACTCAAAATTAGTTAACGATTATCTTCTTGAACAAAAAGTGAAAACCCAAAAATATAAAACACAAATCAAAATCCCAGCACTTTACTCATTTCTTCATTTAAAAGTTATCTACTCACGGACTAAATTAAACAATGTTTCCTTGTGGATTCGACCCGGTATTTGACCGGAATTTATAACTATATCGGCACTTGTACACTTGCAAGTTTAGTCCGATCAAGTTTTCATTATGAGATTTGGATATGAACATAAGATATAATTTTCATGAAGAGTCTTTGTATATTTTATCCGCTTGGTTTATCGAGTCTCTTTTATGTTTGAGTATCTTAATGGCCGTGTTGGAGACGGTCGTTACACCTAATCCCAAAAAAATGAGGCGGACAAATGGGCAGCAACGAGGGTGATTTGGTATTCAATACCCCTGGTGTAACACCGTCCCCAAATGTATTTACTTTTTAGTAAATCATGTAATAAACCTTGAATAATGATTATGAATTTATGAGGTTGTAAATTTTTATTTTTACTTTCGCGTGAATAGTGAATTGCACGTGGAGCCCACATCGGGAGCGAGGCCACCTGATAATCATGGGACCACATATTATATTCATCTTGGTCTAGATAATATTTATATGATGGTATATATTTTAGTTGGGTCATAGAAAGGGCATAGGGTTGACCCGTTGATCAAACGAGACCCAATTACCGGTAGTGGTAATTCATCGGATAACAGTACGAAACGAATTTCGGAGACTTCTAAATGAAAGTTGGGGAATGTATATTCATTCTAGAGACTCATGATAATTGAGAATGTATTTTATATTTTATTTGACCCGATAAAATAAAATATAATTAAAACAGTCCGAGAAATACAACTTTCGGGACCGAATGTACATTTCGGGACAAATTGGGATGACCCCCCACGTGAGTGGAGGCCACCCCACGTTTTTGTGTGCTCAATTAATAAAGGGGGTATGGAGTTGACAAGGAAACATGTGGAGAAGGGGGCTTTGGCATCAAAGGTACCATGGAGGACCCCCACCCTCATTCATTTGTCATTTGAGACAAAATAAGCCACTCTCTCTCACACCCTATCTCTTTGCTCGACCAAATACACTCAAGGCAAAGAAAGAAGCTCTGAAATTATTATCCTCCATAGCTAAGAAAATCTTCAACAAGCAAGGATCTCAAGGAAGAAGAAAAAGTTGCAAAAGTAGAGAAAACCTTGAGAATAAAGGTGAGGAATTCCTAAACAACTTTTCTTCCATATTTGATTTTCATATAACTTATATACCATATGAAGTACCCCTAGGATTGTTCTACATGTTTAGAAATGTAGAACAAGGGGTTGGAAGGTGGTTCTAAGTCCACGAACGGACTTAGAAGCCAAAACGACCGGTTCGCCGGAAAATAACCTTTTAGAGGTTATTGGTGTTGATATGGGTTTTGTGATGATAAAACCATGTTAGGAGCTTGACTAAAGTGTTTCTAGAGTTCGCCGGAGTTTCACCGGAGTTCAACTAAGAAGGGTAGAACTTCTTAAAGCTCATTTGAGGTGAGTGGATGGCTTAATGTCATGTAACTTTTGGGTTAAGCATGAGATTACCCAAGTAAATGTTATATGTGTTCGTAATAATGTTTAAATGAGATTAAACATGTGATTAGCCAAGGTGATTAGGCTTGCATGAAATGAACTATTGAGATATACATGATTTGTGATATGAAAACGTTTATAAAAAACATATGTAATATGTTTAGAGATAATGGTGCATAATATGGATGTTTATAACTTAATACGTGTTGTGATTGGGTTTGACACATATTGGATTTGAAATAGCGGGTCAACTGAGAGTTGACCGGTTGTCCACGGGCAACCTTCGCCGGTCATACATAGAACCGGCACCGGTTTGAGCGGGTTTATCCCGATTCATATTATTTGATTATGAACCGACGCCGGTCAGATTTGAATCGGCGCCGGTTTGGCCTTATATTGCCCATATGTTGATTTTTAATGCATGAATTGCATGGATGATTTTTCTTAGGCCTTAAGACTTGGTTTAGTCTTGGTTATTGATTATGATATAGACCCTATCTAGTATGATATGTGTCACGCCCCAGACCGCATCTAAGCGCGTGTACAACCGTCGTGTGATTAAGTGACGTCACTCGCATGTTAACCTCACATAATCACACAAGGCGTTCATGAACAGCGTTCACACCATACTCAGTAGTAAACATACATAACAACATCACATCATAGATTGAATGAATAGCGAAAAATATTCAACAGTCAATCATAAGCCACATATGGCAAATCGTAGGCTCGCAGGCCAAAACAATGTAATATTACAAAAGTATCCATGAGCATAGTTTATCATTTAAAATAATAAAGGAAGCACGAACCACGTCTTCCTCTAGATTCTTTCCACCCATGCAAAGGTGTAGACAACAGGCTCTAGCTTCAACCTGAAATGGTGGGGGGGCCCCGAAGGGGTCAGTACAAGTACCGAGCGAGTAGCAAGCTAAATGTAGAGTAACTAACGTTTCAAGTATAAGACTCAAACATAGGGTGATACATATACTTATACTTCCTTACCCCAAGTTACAAAATACATATCAGTACTTATATGCACTTAGAAATACCCGACCTGTAGGTCATTGTTTAATTGGGAAAAATAATAGTAGTCAATATCTTTGACTTAAAACCCCAACCCACCCATAGACCTATGAGTGTATAGGACTCCTCCTGTCCAAATCAAATAACCATAAGGACACCACCCGGTCCTAAATTACTAAATAGTAATTTATAAGTTTTGAGGATACACGCCCGATCCTTGGGTACTCCACCCTATATAACTGAGTTTTGAGGATACCGCCCGATCCTTGGGTACTCCACCCTATATAACCGAGTTTTGAGGATACGCCCGATCCTTGGGTACTCCACCCTATATAACCGAGTTTTGAGGATATCACCCGATCCTTGGGTACTCCACCCTATATAACCGAGATTTGAGGATACCGCCCGATCCTTGGGTACTCCACTCGACCTATGATCTACCACATATCATACTAGATAGGGCCTATATCATAATCAATAAACAAGACTAGACCAAGTCTTAAGGCCTAAACAAAATCATCCATGCAACTCATGCATTAAAATTAGCATATAGGTAAAGTAAGGCCAAATCGGCGCCGGTCAACTCTCGGTTGACCCGCCATTCCAAATCCAATGTGTGTCAAACTTAGTCACAATATGTACTAAGTTATAAATAACTATTTTATGCACATTTCATCTCTAAACATATCACACGTGTTTTTATGAACATTTTCACTTCACAAATCATGCATATTTCAATAGTTCACTCCATACAAGCCTAATCACTTTAATTGGCTAATCACATGTTTAATTCATTTAAACGTTATTATGAACACACATAACATATACTTAGGTAATCTCATGCTTAACCCAAAAGTTACAAGACATTAAGCCATCCACTCACCTCAAATGAGCTTTAAGAAGATTCTACTCCCCTTAGTTGAACTCCGGCGAAACTTCGGCGAAGCTCCAGCGAACTTCGGCGAACTCTAGAGACACTTTAGTCAAGCCACTAACATGGTTTTATCATCATAAGACCCATATCAACACTAATAACCTCCAAAAGGTTTTTTTCCGGCGAACCGGTCATTTTAGCTTCTAAGTCCGTTCTTGGACTTAGAACTACCTTCTAGCCCCTCATTCCACATTTCTAAACATGTAGAACAAGCTTAGGGGTTCCTCATATGATTTATAATCCATATGAAAGCTAAGAGTAGAGGAAAAATTATTATAAGGTCATTACCTTAATCACCACGCTTTTTCCTCACTTTTTCTTCCTTAAGTCTTCCTCCTTGGACTTTGTCTTCTTGAGCTCACTTGGCTATGGAGGAATGGAGTTTTTCAGAGTTTTTTCTCTTCCTTTGAGAGGCTTGGTCGAAATGAGAGGGATAAGGGAGTAGGAATGGTCCTTTGGTCTCATTGGACAAATGAGTGTGGATGGGAGGTCCACCTCATGTCCTTTAGATGCCATCCCCTTCACCTCACCCTCTCTCACCCTTCTTCCTCTCATTCCAGCCGGCCAACCATTGGATTTAGTTACCAAAAAACGTGGGTTGACCCCCACACATGTGGGAGGTCAACCCATTAACTCCCGAGGTGTACAATCGGTCCCGAAAGTTGTATTTTTCAGATTGTTTTAATTATATTTTATTTTAAAAGATCAAATAAAATATATCATGTGTTTCCCATCCTTATGGACTCTTAGAATGAATACACGTTCCTCATCTTTAATTTAGAAGTCTCCGAAATCTTTTTCGGGTTGTTATCTAATAAATTGCCAATACCGGTAGTTGGGCTTCGTTTGACCGACGGGTCAACCCTAAGCCCTTTCTATGGCCCAACTAAAATATATACCATAATATAAATATTATCTAGACCAAGATGAATATAATATGTGGTCCCGGAATTATCGGGTGGTCCCCGCTCCCGATGTGGGCCCCAAGTGCGGTTCACTATTCACGCGAAAGAAATAACCAAAAATTTACAACCACGTAAATTCATAAATCAATATTCAGGATTTATTACATGATTTACTAAAAGTAAATATACTTGGGGACGGTGTTACAAGTTCACCCGCCCCCGCCCCCCCCTATTTGGGATTTCGTCCCTGAAATCCCGTGTCTAATCGAAAAGAAACGGGCATTGCTCCCTCATTGAGACCTCAGTCTCCCAGGTTTCTTCTTCGACTCGATCACTCCTCCAAAGCACCTTCACCATAGGAATCTCCTTGTTCCTAAGCCTCTTTACCTGCTGACCCACTATCTTCACCGGTTCCACTGCATATTGTAGGTCCTCTCGAATCTCTACCGGTGGTCTCTCAAGAATATGCGACGGATCTCGTACATACTTCTTGAGCATTGATACATGGAACACATCATGAATCTTCTCAAGTTCAAGTGATAACTTGAGACGGTAAGCCACGGCCCCAATTCTTTCAAGAATTTCAAACGGACCAATGTATCGGGGGTTAAGCTTGCCCCTCGATATGAATCGGATGATACCTTTCCAAGGAGAAATCCTTAGAAACACCTCATCCCCAACTGCAAACTCTAACGGCCTACGCCGTTTATCGGCATAGCTCTTCTGCCGATATTGGGCATCCTTAAGCCTATCTCGAATAATCTTCACCTTGGCCTTGGTGATCTCGACAAGTTCTATGCCTTCGAGTTTGGCCTCGCCAACCTCGTCCCAACACAGAGGGGTTCTGCATTTCCTCCCATACAACGCCTCGTATGGAGGCATGCCAATACTCGCCTGATAACTATTGTTATAGGCAAATTTCACAAGGGCAGAGTGTTTGTCCCAACTCCCTTGGAACTCCAAAGCACATGCCCTTAGCATGTCTTCCAGAATCTGTATCACCCGTTCGGATTGTCCATCCGTCTGTGGGTGAAATGTTGTGCTAAACTTCAGTTTAGTTCCCAACGATGCTTGAAACTTTGGCCAAAACCTGGATATGAATCGTGGGTCCCTATCCGAGACAATGGATATTGGAACTCCATGCAGCCTCACAATCTCCTCAGTGTACAACTTGGCCAATCGTTCAAGAGGATAAGTGATGTTGATAGGCAAGAAGTGTGCACTTTTTGTAAGCCTATCAACCACCACCCATACGGCATCGTAGTTGTTCACCGTGCGTGGTAATCCTACCACAAAGTCCATGGTCACACGTTCCCACTTCCATTCTGGGATGGTAAGTGGCTGTAAAAACCCCGCCGGGTGCTGATGTTCTGCCTTAACTTGCTCGCAAGTAAGGCATCGACTCACATACTCCGCGATGTCTCTCTTCATACCGGACCACCAATAACTTTCTTTCAGGTCTCGGTACATTTTTGTACCTCCTGGATGCGTAGCATAGGCTGAAGAATGAGCCTCCTCAAGTATGGATTTCCGAAGTTCCTCATCCTTTGGTACGCATATGCGATCTTTGAACAACAAAAGACCATCATCGTGTACCCGAAAATTCTCAACGGGCCCTGTAAGGATCCGTTCACGGATCTTCTGACATTTTTCATCAATGCCCTGACCTCTGTTGATCTCATCCATCAAGGTAGGTCTAACCTCGAACCTCGCTATGAAGGCCCCGCTTGTGGTCACCTCCACGCGTTCCCGTAATGCCCGTAGGCATGTGAGTAACGTCCCCGATGTGCTTTTCCTGCTTAGTGTATCGGCCACTACATTGGCCTTCCCGGGGTGATAGTCGATGATCAAGTCATAGTCCTTCATCAACTCCATCCACCTCCTTTGCCTCATATTCAACTCTTTCTGAGTGAATACGTACTTCAAGCTCTTATGATCGGTGTAGATGTGACATGTCTCCCCGTAGAGATAATGCCTCCAAATCTTTAGTGCAAACACTACTGCCCCCAACTCTAGGTCATGGTTAGGGTAGTTCACCTCGTGTTTCCTCAATTGCCTAGAAGCATAGGCAATCACCTTTCCTTTTTGCATCAGTACACATCCAAGCCCTTGGATGTTAGCATCACTGTAAATATCATACCCTATCCCCTGTATGGGTAGGGCGAGAACTGGTGCTTCGGTAAGTCTTTTCTTTAGTTCAAGAAATACTTTCTCACACTTGTCGTCCCATAAGAACTCTGCTCCCTTCTTTGTGAGCTTTGTTAATGGAGACGCCAATATGGAGAATTTATCCACGAACTTACGGTAGTACCCCGCTAAACCAAGGAAACTGTGTATCTCTTTCGCATTCTTGGGCCTCTCCCAATCTATAATGGCCTCTATTTTGGCGTTGTCCACAGCAACGCCTGAACCGGATATGACATGTCCGAGGAAGCCAATCTCCTTAAGCCAAAATTCACATTTTGAGAACTTGGCAAAGAGTTGCTTCTCTCTTAGCCTTTCAAGCACAAGCCTTAGGTGATGTGCATGTTCTTCTTCGTCCCTCGAGTATATCAAGATGTCATCAATGAATACAATCACAAACTGATCTAAGTACTCACTGAACACACGGTTCATCAAGTCCATGAATGCCGCTGGTGCATTGGTTAAACCAAATGACATCACAAGAAACTCGTAGTGACCATATCTAGTGCGAAAAGCACTCTTAGGTATGTCACTCTCCTTGATTTTCAACTGGTGATAGCCCGATCTCAAATCAATCTTAGAGAACACCATAGCCCCCCGCAGTTGATCAAACAAGTCATCAATCCTCGGTAAAGGATACCTATTCTTGATCGTGACTTTGTTCAACTGTCGGTAATCTATACACATTCTTAGTGTACCATCTTTCTTCTTCACGAAGAGTACCGGTGCTCCCCACGGTGAATGACTAGGTCTAATGAACCCGTTATCCAATAACTCCTGTAATTGGACTTTCAACTCTTGAAGTTCTGCTGGTGCCATTCGATAAGGAGGAATCGAAATGGGTTTAGTTCCCGGCTCAACTTCAATCACGAACTCGATCTCTATATCGGGTGGAAGCCCCGGTAAGTCTTTAGGGAAGACGTCCGGGTACTTACACACGACACGTACATCGTTGATGTCGACCTCCTTCTTTGTCCCATCTACCACGTAAGCAAGGTACGCGTGGCAACCCTTCTTCATCATCTTCCGTGCTCTCATCACGGATATGATACAACTTTGAGATCTCCCTCGATCTCCCTCGAAACGTATGGTGTTTCCCTCATCATCCTCAAGCTCTAAGACCTTGGTGTAGCAATCAACTCTAGCATGATGTTTTTCGAGCCAATCCATCCCTAGGATCGCATCAAACTCCAACATACTTAGAGGTACGAAATCACAAGTCAAAGGTTGACCCATCACTTCTACCTCACACGATTCATAATAGTGGTCCCTCTCCACATCATCTCCTAACGGTGTGGAGACTAACAAGGTCTGAGACATCGGCGTCAATGGCACGTCAAGACCTTCGGCAAACGCTTCGCTCACGAAAGAACGTTGCGCCCCGGTATCAAGGAGAATTCTTGCGTTTCTTCCATTGATCAAGAGTATTCCTACATTTACAGATGATGTAAGACACCCTAACCGAAGTACCGAATCATAAACAAGCTATTTTTTTTTCAAATTGGATTGTGACCGGTGCCGGTTCTGGGCCTAAGCGGCGCCGGTTGGGCCGTTTTTTTTGTCGGAAATTGGGTACGCACGCGTGCGTCCCTTCCCACGCACGCGTGCGTGGGTGGAAGTAGGGTAACGGAGTGTTTTAACGCAACGAACGGCGCCGGTTGGCCCAAAAAGGGGGGGCGCACGCGTGCAACCCTTCGCACGCACGCGTGCGTGGGTGCCAGCAGCATTTTGGACGCTACGACCGGCGCCGGTTGGCCGGGGAACGGCGCCGGTTGGGCCCTGGGCAGCCCCTTTCCATTTTTCTTGCTCCTTTTACTTAGAAACCGGAAGACAAAGTCACCGAACGGCCCGTACAACACCGCTATCACTTCTAACACATTAATACACGTATTTTATCAAACATTAGCAAGGGATTACCTGCAACGGAGTCGGGGTTGGCCTGAGCATTGGCCTCGGTCATCGCGTAGACCCTTGCTTGGGCCCCGCCTTGGTTAACGGACGCGGCGTTGCTCGTTGACGCGACGCCTCTTCCCGTGCCACCGTGTGACGGTCCTGCACGGTTCCTCCCCGTCATGGCCCCTCATCCGGCTCCTGATGCATTTCCTTGTGTCAATTGAGGGCAATTGGCCTTCATATGGCCCGCATTCCCGCACTTAAAACACCTGGATGGTTCATTGCACTTCCCAAAGTGTTGTTTGGTGCAATTGGGGCATCTAGGTGCCCCCCAATTCTGTGGCCTAGGTCCGTGCCACCTTGCATCCCTATTCTTCTTTGCCGGCGGCGCCAGTGGTCTAAATGAACCACCACCACCACCGTGGTTGTTCTTCCGAGAATGATGGGGTTGCCCCAAATTATTCCATTTCCTCTTTTTCGCGTCTTCAGCGTCCCTTTCCTTTCTCTCGTTCCATTAGGTTTCCCCAAGCATACCCTGCTCCACCACCTCACTAAACGTCATGTGGCGCGAGTATGTGGCCCGATCACGGATGTCCAACAATAAGGCATCCCAAAAGTGTTCGGTCATGCGGTCCTCATCGGCCGCATACTCTGGTAAGAACCTAGTCTAGGTTCTAAACTCTTGCTCCAATTGCTTAACGGTCACTCCCTCCTTCTGTTTGAGGTTCGTGTACTCTCTACGCTTCACATTCACCTCATAGTCCGAGTAGTATTGGGCGTAGAACTCCTGTTCAAAGCTTGCCCATGAGATGTTCCCACGGTACTTTCCTTCCACACTCTCCCACCATGTAGAAGCTATCCCTTCAAGCAAACGTGAAGCTACAATCAACTTCACGTCAGGTGTTATTTGCATGTCTCTAGCTGCATCTTTCACCTTCTTTATCCAATCGGCGGCAACGGTAATATCGTCGGTGCCGTCGAAGGACCTGCACCCCAAGGCTCTAGCCTCCTTGAGGTATTTGGAGATCCTCACACAGAAATCTCCCTCACGTCCTTGATGCCGTCCGGCTCCCTTGGCTCGATCCGCCTTGAGAGGCACGCCTAGCTTGGCGTCTAAGATCCCTCCTCAGCTTTTCCTTTTGATACCATTCAAATAGCTCACCCATCTGAGCAAAACGGGCATCACTTTCACTATTGTCATCATCGTCATCCGTGTGGAATTCGCCCCCATCATATGGGGTTTCCTCATGCTCCGTTTCCGGAACGAAAGTTGGATCATAGTTCTGGGTGTTAGTCTCATACACCGAGCTCACGTGGCCATCGCTCACTGTTTGGGCGCGGTGGCCCCCACGGCCTACACGGCCTCCTCTTCTCCCCCGAGAGCCAAGGGATGTGGCTCGGCTAGCCCCCACGGAGGCTCCCATAGCTAGTCCCCTAGGGTTGTTCCTCGTCGGCATACGTCTACCCTCCATTTCTACAAAGAAATTTGAACGAATCATTAGACTCCAATCAATGTCAATTGACAGAACACGTTATAGACGCATATTGGCCCAAGTCACCGCCATACCAATTGTTAAGGGTACCATCTTAACAACTAGAGACCTTGCAACCTAGGTAACAATAGTTCTATGAACGTCAAAATACACTGCTCATGGTTTTCGGAAAAAATCTTTTTGTAAAATCTCATGTGAGAGGTTGAATACATAGTTTAGAACTGAGATGGCTCTGATACCACTTAATTGTCACGCCCCAGACCGCATCTAAGCGCGTGTACAACCGCCATGTGATTAAGTGACGTCACTCGCATGTCAACCTCACATAATCACATAAGGCGTTCATGAACATCGTTCACACCATACTCAATAGTAAACATACATAACAACATCACATCATAGATTGAATGAATATCGAAAAATATTCAACAGTCAATCATAAGCCACATATGGCAAAACATAGGCTCGCAGGCCAAAACAATGTAATATTACAAAAGTATCCATGAACATAGTTTATGATTTAAAATAATAAAGGAAGCATGAACCACGTCTTCCTCTAGATTCTTTCCACTAGTGCAAAGGTGTAGACAACAGGCTCTAGCTTCAACCTGAAATGGTGGGGGCCCCTGAAGGGGTCAATACAAGTACCGAGCGAGTAGCAAGCTAAATGTAGAGTAACTAACGTTTCAAGTATAAGACCCAAATATAGGGTGATACATATACTTATACTTCCTTACCCCAAGTTACAAAATACATATCAGTACTTATATGCACTTGGAAATACCCGACCCGTAGGTCATTGTTTAATTGGGAAAAATAATAGTAGTCAATATCCTTGACTTAAAACCCCAACCCACCCATAGACCTATGAGTGTATAGGACTCCTCCTGTCCAAATCAAATAACCATAAGGACACCACCCGATCCTGAATTACTAAATAGTAATCTATGAGTTTTGAGGATACACGCCCGATCCTTAGGTACTCCACCCTATATAACTGAGTTTTGAGGATACCACCCGATCCTTGGGTACTCCACCCTATATAACCGAGTTTTGAGGATACGCTCGATCCTTGGGTACTCCACCCTATATAACCGAGTTTTGAGGATACCGCCCGATCCTTGGGTACTCCACCCTATATAACCGAGTTTTGAGGATACCGCCTGATCCTTGGGTACTCCACCCGACCTATGATCTACCACATATCATACTAGATAGGGCCTATATCATAATCAATAAACAAGACTAGACCAAGTCTTAAGGCCTAAACAAAATCATCCATGCAACTCATGCATTAAAATTAGCATATAGGTAAAGTAAGGCCAAATCGGCGCCAGTCAACTCTCGGTTGACCCGCCATTCCAAATCCAATGTGTGTCAAACGTAGTCACAATATGTACTAAGTTATAAATAACTATTTTGTGCACATTTCATCTCTAAACATATCACACGTATTTTTATGAGCATTTTCACTTCACAAATCATGCATATTTCAATAGTTCACTCCATACAAGCCTAATCACTTTAATTGGCTAATCACATGTTTAATTCATTTAAACGTTATTATGAACACACATAACATATACTTAGGTAATCTCATGCTTAACCCAAAAGTTACAAGACATTAAGCCATCCACTCACCTCAAATGAGCTTTAAGAAGATTCTACTCCCCTTAGTTGAACTCCGGCGAAACTCTAGCGAAGCTCCGGCGAACTCCGGCGAACTCTAGAAACACTTTAGTCAAGCCCCTAACATGTTTTTATCATCATAAGACCCATATCAACACAAATAACCTCCAAAAGGTTATTTTCCAGCGAACCGGTCATTTTAGCTTCTAAGTCCGTTCTTGGACTTAGAACTACCTTCCAACCCCTCATTCCACATTTCTAAACATGTAGAACAAGCCTAGGGGTTCCTCATATGATTTATAATCCATATGGTATCTAAGAGTAGAGGAAAAGTTAATATAAGGTCATTACCTTAATCACCACGCTTTTTCCTCACTTTTTCTTCCTTATGTCTTCCTCCTTGGACTTTGTATTCTTGAGCTCACTTGGCTATGGAGGAATGGAGTTTTGCAGAGGTTTTTCTCTTCCTTTGAGAGGCTTTGTCGAAATGAGAGGGATAAGGGAGTAGGAATGGTCCTTTTGTCTCATTGGACAAATGAGTGTGGATGGGAGGTCCACCTCATGTCCTTTAGATGCCATCCCCTTCACCTCACCCTCTCTCATCCATCTTCCTCTCATTCCAGCCGGCCAACCATTGGCTTTAGTGACCAAAAAACGTGGGTTGGCCCCCACACATGTGGGAGGTCAACCCATTAACTCCCGAGGTGTACAATCTGTCCTGAAAGTTGTATTTTTCGGACTGTTTTAATTATATTTTATTTTAACGGGTCAAATAAAATATATTATGTGTTTCCTATCTTTATGGACTCTTAGAATGAATACACGTTCCTCATATTTAATTTAGAAGTCTCCGAAATCTGTTTCGGGTTGTTATGTGATAAATTGCCAATACCGGTAGTTAGGCTTCGTTTGACCGACGGGTCAACCCTAAGCCCTTTCTATGGCCCAACTAAAATATATACCATCATATAAATATTATCTAGACCAAGATGAATATAATATGTGGTCCCAGAATTATTGGGTGGTCCCCGCTCCCGATGTGGGTCCCACGTGCGGTTCACTATTCACGCGAAAGAAATAACCAAAAATTTACAACCACGTAAATTCATAAATCAATATTCAGGATTTATTACATGATTTACTTAAAGTAAATATACTTGGCGACGGTGTTACAATATGTGGTAAATCATAGGTCAGGTGGAGTACCCAAGGATCGGGAGGTATCCTCAAAACTCGGTTATGTTGGGTGGAGTACCCAAGGATCGGGAGGTATCCTCAAAACTTGGTTATGTCGGGTGAAGTATCCAAGGATCGGGCGATATCCTCAAAACTCGGTTATATAGGGTGGAGTACCCAGGGATGAGGCGTGTATCCTCAGAACTCGGTTATATAGGGTGGAGTACCCAAGGATCAGGCATGTATCCTCAAAACTCATAGATTACCATTTAGTAATTCAGGATCGGGCGGTGTCCTTATGATTATTTAATTTGGACAGGAGGAGTCCTTCACACTCATAGGTTTATGGGTGGGTTGAGATTTTAAGTCAAGGACATTGACTACTGTTATTTTCCCAAATAAACAATGACCTACGGGTCCGATATTTCCAAGTGTATATAAGTACCGATACATATTTTGTAACTTGGGGTAAAGAAGTATAAGTATATGTATCACCCTATGTTTGGGTCTTATACTTGAAACGTTAGTTACTCTACATTTAGCTTGCTACTCGCTCGGTACTTGTACTGACCCCTTCGGGGGGGCCACCATTTCTGGTTGAAGCTAGAGCCTGTTGTCTACACCTTTTCACAGGTGGAAAGAATCTAGAGGAAGACGTGGTTCGTGCTTCCTTTATTGTTTTAAATCATAAACTATGCTCATGGATATTTTTTGTAATATTACTTTGTTTTAGGCCTGCGAGCCTACGTTTTTCCATATGTGGTTATGATTGACCGTTGAATATTTTCCGTTATTCATTCAATCTATGATGTGATGTTGTAATGTGTGTTTACTTACTGAGTATGGTGTGAACGATGTTCATGAACGTCTTGTGTGATTAAGAGAGGTTGACTTGCGAGTGACATCATTTAATCACACGACGGTTGTACACGTGCTTAGATGTGATCTGGGGCGTGACGATTAAGTGGTATCAGAGCCATCTCAGTTTCTAAACTATGTAACCAACCTCTCACAAGAAATTTTACAAAAGAGTTTTACCGAAAACCATGAGCATTCTATTTTGGCGTTTATGGAACGATTGTTACCTAGGTTGCAAGGTCTCTAGTTGTTAAGATGGTACCCTTAACAATTGGTATGGCGGTGACTTGAGCCAATACGTGTCTATAACGTTTTCCATCAGTTGACATTGATTGGAGTCTAATGACTCGTTCAAATTCCTTTTCAGAAATGGAAGGTAGACGTATGCCGACAAGAAACAATCTGAGGGGGGAAACACCGGTAGCTTCTATTGGGGCTAGCCGGGCCGCATCTCGGGGTTCAAGAGGTGGAAGAGGAGGTCGTGGAAGTCATGGGGGCCATCGAGCCCAAACAGTGAGCGACGGTCATGTTAGCTCGGTGTATGAAACTAACACCGAGGAATATGACGCAACCTATGTTCCCGAAACGGGGCATGAGAAGACCTCATATGACGGGGGTGACTTCCACACTGATGAGGAGGACAATGACAAGAGTGATGCCTGATTTGCCCAAATGGGTGAATTGTTTGAATGGTATCAAAAAGAGAAGCAAAGGAGAGAGCTAAGATGCCAAACTAGGCGTGCCCCTCGAGGAGGTTCAGGTCAAGGGAGCCGGGGAGCTTCAAGGGCCGTTTCAGGGGCGTCCCAAGATGGACACGGTGGAGACTTCTGTGTTAGAATCTCCAATTACCTCAAAGAAGCAAGGGCTTTGGGGTGCAAATCCTTTGACGGCACCGGAGACATCACTGTTGTTGCCGACTGGATTAAGAAGGTGAAAGATGCAGCAAGAGACATGCAGATCACCCCTGACGTGAAGTTGACTATTGCTTCACGCTTGCTCGAAGGAATGGCTTCCACATGGTGGGAAGGTGTAAGAAGGAAAAGTACCGTGGGACAGTCTCATGGGAAAATTTTGAGCAGGATTTCTACGCTCAATACTACTCCGACTACGAGGTTAATGTGAAGCGTAGGGAGTACATAAACCTCAAGAAAAGGGAAGGTTTCACCGTTAAGCAATTGGAGCAAGAGTTTCGAACCTTGGCTAGGTTCTTGCCGGAGTATACGTCTGATGAGGACCGCATGACTGAACACTTTTGGGATGCCCTACTGTTGGACATTCGTGATCGGGCCACATACTCACGCCACATGACGTTTAGTGAGGTGGTGGAGCAGGGCATGCTTGGGGAAACCCAATGGAATGAGAGAAAGGAAAGGGACGTCGAGGAGGCGAAAAAGAGGAAATGGAATAATTCGGGGCAACCTGATCATTCCCGGAGGAACAACCACGGCGGTGGTGGTTCATTTAGACCACTGGCACCGCCGGCAAAGAAGAATAGGGATGCAAGGTGGCACGGACCTAGGCCACAAAATTCGGGGGCACCTAGATGTCCCAATTGCACTAGACAACACTTTGGGAAGTGCATTGAACCACCAAGGTGTTTCAAGTGCGGGAATGCAGGGCATATGAAAGCAAATGTCCCCCAATTGTCACAAGGAAATGCCTCGGGAGCCGGAGGAGGGGCCATGACGGGGAGGAACCGTGCAGGACCGTCACACGGCGGCACGGGAAGAGGCGGCGCGTCAACAAGCAACGCCGCGCCCGTCAACCAAGGCGGGGCCTAAGCAAGGGTCTACGCGATGACCGAGGCTGATGCCCGGGCCAAACCCGACTCCATTCCAGGTAATCCCTTGTTAACACTTGATAAAATACATGTAATGATGTGTTAATTGTGATAACAGGTTTGTACGGGCCGACCGGCAACGTCACCGGCCGGTTTCTAGCTAAAATGAGCAAAAAGGAGGCTGCCCGGGGGCAACCGGCGCTGGTCCATGGCCAACCGGCACCGATCTTAGAACTCGAGGATGATGAGAGAAACACCATACGTTTTGAGGGAGATCGAGGAAGATCTCAAAGTTGTATCATATCCGTGATGAGAGGACAGAATATGATGAAGAAAGGTTGCCACGCATACCTTGCTTATGTGGTAGATGGGACAAAGAAGGAGGTCGACATCAACGATGTACGTGTCGTGTTTAAGTATCCAGACATCTTCCCCAAAGACTTACCGGGGCTTCCACCCGATAGAGAGATCGAATTCGTGATTGAAGTAGAGCGGGGAACCAAACCCATTTCGATTTCTCCTTATCGAATGGCACCGGCAGAACTTCAAGAGTTGAAAGTCCAATTACAAGAACTAATGGACAGTGGGTTTATTAGACCTAGTCATTCACCGTGGGGAGCACCGGTACTTTTTGTGAAAAAGAAAGATGGTACACTGAGAATGTGTATTGACTACCGACAGTTGAACACGGCCACAATCAAGAATAGGTATCTGTTACCGAGGATTGATGACTTGTTTGACCAACTTTGGGGGCCATGGTGTTCTCTAAGATTGATTTAAGGTCGGGTTATCATCAGTTGAAGATCAAGGAGGGTGACATACCTAAAAGTGCCTTTCGCACTAGATATGGTCACTACGAGTTTCTTGTGATGTCATTTGGTTTAACCAATGCACCGGCATCATTCATGGACTTGATGAACAATGTTTTTACTGAGTACTTAGATCAGTTTGTGATTGTATTCATTGATGACATCTTGATATACTCAAGAGACGAAGAAGAACATGAACATCACCTGAGGCTTGTGCTTGAAAGGCTAAGAGAGAAGCAACTCTTTGCCAAGTTCTCAAAATGTGAATTTTGGCTTAAGGAGATTGGCTTCCTCGGACATGTCATATCTGGATCGGGCATTGCGGTGGACAACGCAAAGATAGAAGCTATCATCGATTGGGAGCGACCCAAAAATGTGAAAGAGATACGTAGTTTCCTTGGCTTAGCGGGGTACTATCGTAAATTTGTGAAGAAATTTTTCGTGTTGGCGTCACCACTTAAGTTCGTATGGGACGACAAGTGTGAGAAAGGGTTTCTTCACCTAAAGAAATGACTCA
Source organism: Cuscuta europaea (assembly GCA_945859875.1). Taxonomy (NCBI): domain Eukaryota; kingdom Viridiplantae; phylum Streptophyta; class Magnoliopsida; order Solanales; family Convolvulaceae; genus Cuscuta; species Cuscuta europaea. Next base: position 10,013,102 of record CAMAPE010000048.1, read on the forward strand.
CCGAGGCACCTGTTCTTGCTCTACTCATACAAGGGATAGGGTATGATATCTATACTGATGCTAGCATCCAAGGGCTTGGATGTGTACTGATGCAAAACGGGAAGGTAATTGCCTATGCCTCTAGGCAATTGAGGAAGCATGAGGTGAACTACCTTACCCATGACCTAGAGTTGCGAGCGGTAGTGTTTGCACTAAAAATTTGGAGGCATTCTCTCTACGGGGAGACATGTCACACCTACACCCACCATAAGAGCCTGAAGTATGTATTCACTCAGAAAGAGTTGAATATGAGACAGAGGAGATGGATGGAGTTGATCAAGGACTATGACTTGATCATCGACTACCATCCCGGTAAGGCCAATGTGGTGGCCGATGCACTGAGTAGGAAGAGTACGTCAGGGACATTACTCACATGCCTACGAGCATTGCGGGCGCACGTGGAGGTGACCGCGAGCGGGGCCCTCATAGCGAGATTCGAGGTTAGACCTACTTTGACGGATGAGATCAGCAGATGTCAGGGCATCGATGAAGAATGTCAAAAGATCCGTGAACGGATCATGGCGGGACCTGTTGAGGATTTTCGGGTACGAGAGGATGGTCTATTGTTGTTTAAGGATCGTATATGTATACCGAGGAATGAATACCTCCAAATGTCCATACTAGAGGAGGCTCATTCCTCGGCTTATGTTATGCATCCAGGGGGTACAAAGATGTACCGAGACTTAAAGGAAAGTTATTGGTGGTCAGGCATGAAGAGGGACATTGCAGAGTATGTGAGTCGGTGCCTTACTTGTCAGCAATTTAAGGCGGAGCATCAGCACCAGGCAGGGATTTTGCAGCCACTTACCATTCCATAATGGAAGTGGGAACATGTGACCATGGACTTTGTGGTAGGATTACCACGAACGGTGAACAACTACGATGCACTATGGGTGGTAGTTGATAGGCTTACCAAGAGTGCACACTTTTTGCCTATCAACATCACTTATCCGCTTGAAAGGTTGGCCAAGTTATACACAGAAGAGATTGTGAGGTTACATGGAGTTCCAATATCCATTGTCTCGGATAGGGACCCACGATTCACATCCAGGTTTTGGCCAAAGTTTCAAGCATCGTTAGGAACTAAACTGAAATTTAGCACAACATTCCACCCACAGACGGATGGGCAATCCGAGCGGGTGATACAGATTTTGGAAGACATGCTTAGGGCATGTGCCTTGGAGTTCCAGGGAAGTTGGGAAAACTATTTGGCACTAGTGGAGTTTGCCTATAACAACAGTTATCAGACGAGTATTGGCATGCCTCCATACGAGGCATTGTATGGGAGGGAATGCAGGACACCATTGTGTTGGGACGAGGTTGGCGAGGCCAAGCTCGAAGGTATAGAACTTGTCGAGATCACCAAGGCTAAGGTGAAGATCATTCGGGATAGAATTAAGATTGCCCAAGATCGGCAGAAGAGCTATGCTGATAAACGGCGAAGACCGTTAGAATTTGCAGTTGGTGATGAGGTGTTTCTAAGGATTTCTCCTTGGAAAGGTATCATCCTATTCATATCGAGGGGTAAGCTTAACCCCCGATACATTGGTCCATTTGAAATCCTTGAAAGGCTTGGGGCCGTGACTTACTGTCTCAAGTTATCACCAGAACTTGAGAAGATTCATGACGTGTTCCATGTATCGATGCTCAAGAAGTATGTACCAGATCTGTCACATATTCTTGAGAGACCCCCGGTAGAGATCCGAGAGGACTTACAATATGTAGTGGAACCGGTGAAGATAGTGGGCCAACAGGTCAAGAAGCTTAGGAACAAGGATATTCCTATGCTCAAGGTACTTTGGAGGAGTGATCGAGTCGAAGAAGAAACTTGGGAGACTGAGGTCTCAATGAGGGAACAATACCCGTTTCTTTTCGATTAGACACGTTGATTTCGGGGACGAAATCCCAAATAAGGGGGGTGAACTTGTAAAAACATCCCCAAGTGTATATACTTTTTAGTAAATCTGTAATAAACCTTGAATAATGATTATGAATTTATGAGGTTGTAAATTTTTGTTTTTACTTTCGCGTGAATAGTGAATTGCACGTGGGGCCCACATCGAAAGCGGGGCCACCCGATAATCCCGGGACCACATATTATATTCATCTTGGTCTAAATAATATTTATATGATGGTATATATTTTAGTTAGGCCATAGAAAGGGCATAGGGTTGACTCGTTGATCAAACGAGGCCTAATTACCGATATTGGTAATTCATCGGATAACCGTCCGAAACGAATTTCGGAGACTTCTAAATGAAAGTTGGGGAATGTATATTCATTCTAAAGTCTCATTATAATTTAGAATGTATTTTATATTTTATTTGACCCGATAAAATAAAATATAATTAAAAAAGTCCGAGAGATACAACTTTGAACTTTCGGGGCCGAATGTACATTTCGGGAGAAATTGGGATGACCTCCCACATGAGTGGGGGCCACCCCACGTTTTTGTGTGCTCAATTAATAATGGGGGGGGGGCTGGAGTTGACAAAGAAACATGTGGAGAAGGGGGCTTTGGCATCAAAGGTACCATGGAGGACCCCCACCCTCATTCATTTATCATTCACCGGAGTTCAACTAAGAACGGTAGAACTTCTTAAAACTCATTTGAGGTGACTGGATGGCTTAATCTCTTGTAACTTTTGGTTTAAGCATGATATTACCTAAGTAAATGTTATATGTGTTCGTAATAATGTTTAAATGAGATTAAACACGTGATTAGCCAAGGTGATTAGGCTTGTATGAAATGAACTATTGAGACATGCATGATTTGTGATAGGAAAACGTTTATAAAAAACATATGTAATATGTTTAGAGATAAATGGTGCATAATATGGATGTTTATAACTTAATACGTGTTGAGATTAGGTTTGACACATATTGGATTTGAAATAGCGGGTCAACTGAGAGTTGACCGGTTGTCCAGGGGCAACCGGCGCCGGTCATACATAGAATCGGCGCTGGTTTGAGAGGGTTTAGCCTGGTTCATATTATTTGATTATGAACCGGCGCCGGTCAGATTTGAACCGGTGCCGGTTTGGCCTTATATTGCCCATATGCTGATTTTTAATGCATGATTTGCATGGATGATTTTGCTTAGGCATTAAGACTTGGTTTAGTCTTGTTTATTGATTATGATATAGACCCTATATAGTATGATATGTGGTAGATCATAGGTCGGGTGGAGTACCCAAGGATTACCGTTTAGTAATTCAGGATCGGGCGGTGTCCTTATGATTATTTGATTTGGACAGGAGGAGTCTTATACACTCATAGGTCTATGGGTGGGTTGGGGTTTTAAGTCAAGGACATTGACTACTGTTATTTGCCCAAATAAACAATGACCTATGTGTCGGATATTTCCAAGTATATATAAGTACCGATACGTATTTTGTAACTTGGGGTAAAGAAGTATAAGTATATGTATCACCCTATGTTTGAGTCTTATACTTGAAACGTTAGTTACTCTACATTTAGCTTGCTACTCGCTCGGTACTTGTACTGACCCCTTCGGGGGGGCCCCGCCATTTCAGGTTGAAGCTAGAGTCTGTTGTCTACACCTTTGAATGGGTGGAAAGAATCTAGAGGAAGACGTGGTTCATGCTTCCTTTATTGTTTTAAATCATAAACTATGCTCATGGATACTTTTTTGTAATATTACTTTGTTTTAGGCCCGTGAGCCTACGTTTTGCCATATGTGGCTTATGATTGACCGTTGAATATTTTCCCCTATTCATTCAATCTATGATGTGATGTTGTTATGTGTGTTTACTTACTGAGTATGGTGTGAACGATGTTCATGAACGTCATGTGTGATTTCGAGAGGTTGACTTGCGAGTGACGTCATTTAATCACACGACGGTTGTACACACGCTTAGATGTGGTATGGGGCATGACACCTGGGTGGTGGCAAGGAGTTTGATCTTTCAAAGACATCTGAAAATTCTTGCAACACTGCTTCCAACTCAACAAAGGGGCTCATCTCAGGTTCCTTCACTTTGAACCAATATATTTCTTCCACAGGGCTGAGTTTTTCTTCATGTATCATTTTGTATAATGTGTGGTAGGTTATTATGGGGTATCTATCCTCACATTTCAGTTCAATCTGAGTATCACTCGAGGTAATTGTTACACTCATCTTCTCATAGTCATATTGCACTGATGTCATGTCCTTGAGCCAGTCCCCTCCTAGTATTAAATCAAACCCATTTGTAGCTAGGACCCTATGAGTATGATTGAAAGTGTGTTTTTGAACTGCTACTTAACTTATAAAACTCAGGGAAGACCCTGAATCAATCAGTACATGTATTTTATTCTTCCCAGACTTTCCCCACAAGGTCATAGTCTTTTATTGTTGGGAGAACTATCAAATAAGCCCTCGAACTTTCATAAAAAGTGCAAATAAGCCCTTTTATAGGAGGCTTTGTCATGATATCGCCATTTGAGGCAGTTTCCAGTGGAAGATTTTGATGAAAGTTTTTGAGCATCTTCTTCATTAAGTCTAGTTTATGCATATCGAATTTCATCTAAAAATTCAATCGAGAAGGTAGTCAAATGATTTTCTGAAATATATTGCGTTGCCTAACTGTGCACTTATCTTAAAAAATTCATTTTACTGCCTTCCGGATTGAATTTTTATCTGAAATTTGGTATGCGTAAACTAGACTTAATGAAAAATATGTTAAAACAATTTCATCAAAAAATTCCACTGGAAACTGCTCCAAATGGCGACGACCGGACAGAGCCTCCTATAAAAGGGCTTATTTGCACTTTTTATGAAAGTTCGAGGGCTTATTTGATAGATCTCCCTTTATTGTTTTTAGTACCAAATGCTAATAATACCTCCTCTATGTTCCTTCTCTTCTGCATGATCTTCTGTACTAGAAAACTCTTGTTCATCTTCTCCTGGTAAGACATAAACATGCCTTTAATTTGCTTACATCTGTGACCTGGGGTGAACTTCTCATCATAGTTAAAACATAACCCTTTTTCTCTTTTGGCTGCCATTTATGCACAAGTGTGAGTAATCTGAAAGGTGGTGTAGAGTTGGGTGCTCCCTTTCCTGCCAACTTCTGAAGGTGGCATAGTGGCTAAGGTAACTCCAATACACTAGCTGGAAACAAATTATTGTAATAAAGGTAATGGACTGCTTTTCAATATTAAAGTAACTTAGCCCGACCCATTAATATTTTTAATCCTTTAAAACAGGCCCGATCATGTCAGATCCTTCCTTTTTCTCTGGAACGGAGTTGACAAAGCTCTCATCTTTCTTCTTCTCCCTTTTGTATTCTGAAACCATGGTCTTTTCGGCTGTTTTGGTCAAATTCAAGTTCCATTACATATATAGTCTTTCTGAGTGGGCTATATTTCTTAACAACATTATTGGAATTCCAATCTTGAGCTTTAGCTTGTGACTAGGGAGACCTGATGTTCTCAATGAGTTTAGAAACTCTAGTGTTAATGCTTCAAATGCTTATGTTTCAATGAAATTTGACTTGTCTGTAGAATGACAACACTAATATTCTCTTTCTTCACCAGCACTTATATACGGTCAGTAGAGTTAGTACAAATATTAAATTTGATTAAGATTTTAGTTTGTAAGTAAATAAGGAAAGTAGTATATTTAAAACATTACCCGAGAGCGAGGGAATTAAGAACATAGGCATTAATTTTATCGATGATTTCAGTAGTCGATGCCAATATGCATGGCTTAGCAATTATGGAATTCCTCATTTTTGCATTACTCTATCAAGTTAGGTAATTTGCTTCAAATTATTGCATCTATTGGATCATCAAATTCTTTAATCAAGAATACATATGGAATTCTTATTGATGCATGACCACCGTTTGACTCAAATATTTTTTCACCCCCCACATCCAATATCTATTTTGGAAATCCTTTAAACTCAGTAGCACACTCAGCTATATTTTACAGCATATCTTTAGTAAGAGATAATACCTATCAATTAACGCACAAAATAAGTACTTCTATTTGAATATATAATTCATAAAGTGATGAGATGATATAGTTAAATGATTAATATTATTAGTGGTACTTGATTTCAGCTAAAAGCGAATAGATAAGCAGTTTTTAAAAATAATATAGATTGCTAGTATTGGTATATGATTGTAAAATTTAATTTGTACATTATATTAAAAGTAAACATATTGAATATGATATTGAAAAATGGAGTCTAGTACCAGACAGTCTTCCCATAGATATGGTCATATGGAAAATTGATTGTGGCATTGACAAATTGTGAACAGCTCCCCCTAGAAATAACTGGTAAAATTTGTCTAAAGTCTCATAAAAAAACATTCACTCTAAAGTCTCATAAAATTTGTCTAAAGTCTCATTATTGATGATGTCTTTTAGGATTCTGTTTAACGCTTCAAATCAAAATTTATGAGTCATTGTGGTTTCGTCCCATATTATCAACTTAGTTGTTTCAATAGCTCCAAAAGTTCACTCCATTCATATATATTGCATAAGGAGTTTTCGAGAGTAGGATTTGGAATAGAAATCTTTGAGTGGGCAGTTCTGTCTCTAGGTAAGAGTAGATAAGCTATTTCACTAAATACGACAGTTAAAATGATATGATGATGAGAATGTAAGACAAAAGGTAGAGTCCTCCACATAAAAGTTCTTCTGGTACCACCATAACCATATAAGAAGTATATCCCACCTATTTAGTTAGTCACAACTTCCATTATCGTGTGAAATACGACTTTAAGTTCATCTGCATTATTAGCATCAAAATATACACTTAAAATCATTTGTCTTTTGATATTCAAAACTCTTTCGCTAGACTTCTCAGTCATGTCAATAGTAGTTATCTTAGTGGTAAAAGAAGCATACAAACGTTAAACTCCTCAGGCAACTTAGATGTATCATAATCACGTTCTCTATATATAGTTCTATTTCCTAATTGTTGCGTGATATATCTATTTGGATACTGTATTGAGGAATAGTCTTTTAGACACTTCCTTTTTTTGCATTAATCTCTCAATTTCCACAAGAGTTAAATATTGCAACTTTTGATCACTAAATTGTAAATCTGTAGAAGTAACGTGCACAATAGGATTAGTAATTAAAAGGTGTTCGTGTGTGTGTCCACTATCATCATGTTTTTACCGTAAATAATTAAACTTGTCATGGTGATGCAAATGAATGAGAAAAAATAGAGCCCAATATTATACTATTACTCCATTTGTTCCGCTTAGATTGTCCTAATTTTCCTTTTCGGTTCGTCTCATTAAGATTGTTTCATACCAAATTTAGTAAAATTCAAGTAGTCCTAAATCATTCTTACTTTATTCTTACTTTATCAATTCAGCATCAATCACATGAACCCACTTTTATTGGTATGGATGTCATTCGCTCTTGTACCATTGTTAGTGGGACAGAGGGAGTAGTTAATTATGAAAGAGGTCGGGGGTGATACTTCAAACCCTAGTGCATGTTTAAAGAGCAGATGTTCGAGTAGGTTTGTTTAATACAAATAGTCTAGTTTGAAAAGAAATTTTAAAGTAGTTTGAATTTGAATTACTTTTGTAAAATATTTGAAAAAACTTTTTATTTTGGAAGAATATTTGAAAAAACTTTGAAACAAGAAAAAGTAATACTACCTTCGTCCCAAAAAACTTTGTCATTTCAAAAAATTTGAACCATTGATCTTGATTAGTATAATATTATAAAAGTTATAAATTTTGTTTTTATGAAAATACTTTTAACAATGAATATTTTCATATAACTATTAAATTAAAAGCATCTCTCGAATATGATATACTTATCCAAAACTTTGAAAGTCACAAAGTTTTTTGGGATAGAGGTAATATTTTTTTTCTTTCCTGGTCTATTTCCCTTTTAGGATGTTTTTACTTGGACTATTTTCAGTCCCATACAAGACTTAAACAGACCAGACCAGATCAAACTTAAACAAACCAGACCAGACCTAACTTCCGTAGTTATAGAATGGGGTAATTTCTCAAACAAGACCAAATCATATGAGATTTATCAATGCAACTCGTACGACCTAATTAAGTTGGAGTGACAATAATGCCCTTAATTAAAAGTGAAAGGACCACAACATCATTCGTGTCACCAGAGATCTCCGATTTAGTCACGAACACCAGAGAAGCGTTCATCTCTCGGAATTTTCCAGTGATGAAATATCCAATCGAGGGAGAGGGAGAGGATGTCTCAGATCGATTGGGCACCTGATGCGAAATGCAGCGAGAGCAAGATGATAAGCATTGTGTCGTTCTTGTTTCTATTCATACCCATGTTTGACCACATATCATTAACAGAGTAAAGCGCATTTGACTCTTTGAGTGTTGTCATACATGAGATTGCTCCCTAAACGAGGACAACAACTTTCTTAACATGATCTATTGATATATACCATAAATTCTGTAGATTGACTAAAATGCTTTGTAAAACTTGTTTCATTTGGTCATTAAGACTTCTTCCTAAATATTGGTAACATTTGGTTTCGAAATATGACTATATATGCAATCTTCTTTTTCGGTTTCATGTCAAATGCATGTTCATGTTTTATTTAATATTGAACTCAAACGTAATATTTGCTTCAAGTAAGAAATGAAGTACATAAGCAGACATTAACTAGTCTTTAGTGACACACATGTAGACATTAAACGCCTACCGCTAAAATAAGTATAAAAATTAGTACAAAAGTGTAAAGCAAATACGGAATTTAGTAGATTAAACTGCTGAAATAATGCTTAAATATATCCATCATACATAAGAGTAATACACTTCGTATGCTATGAACATAAAATTGTTAAAGGTGGAAATGTAGTCTTATTTTAGTTTTATTCATAAACTTCTTTCGAAATATGACTATGTTCAATGTCCTTTTTTGAACATTGAACTAGTACAACTAAAGTAAGTACAAGAATTAGTGAAAAAATTATAATACACACATCATGAATATGAACATAAAGTTCTTAAAGATGGACACGTAAAACATGTGTAACACCAATTGTTACAAATTCGTATTAAGTGTATATTTTAGTGACACCTGATGAAACATGATTAGAGTGCTATGTAGGAAGAAGTTGGATGCCAAGTGCAGTTTCATATAGACAATGTATATAAACAAACGAGATAGTCATTAAGAACACAATAAGAAGACATTAATTTGAAATATGTCTGCTACTTAAGTATGAATAACAAAAGTACATTCATAGGACATTATGAAACTAAGAACTACATATTGTGATAGAATTCATGCAATACTTCTTATCATGTCCACCTTTCTTACACCGTGAGTAATATTATCGCCAACAAAACTCTCGAGTTGAAGGAATAATTTTTTTTAGGTCCACCAAGTTGGCGTGTGAGGCATGTTGGTGGTACCTAGTGCTAGTACAATAACATCGTGCCCATTTCTCAACACCTATCTCATACAAGTAATCCCAGATATGTTGATCTTCTGCATCTAATAATACCCCATAGTATTCAAATTGAGTACTTTGTGGCAACCCTGAAAGCCTGATTAAACTTCCACACAAAACATGCATTAGAGCCCTAAACTTTGTCGTGATATTTCCTAGTAGGTGGAGCACTAACCGTGTTCAACATGTGGAAACACCGCTTTGCGGCATGTATAATACTAGTACTAAGTACATGTTTTCTTCCACTCAGTCACACTCACCAAAACCTAAAGGGAAAATTTGTTTGTTAGCATCTTGAGCACAAACAGTTTCCTAGGTGTAGCTAGATATCTATGTTTTATGAGTTCAACGATAATGTCTATGGTGGTTCGACGGTGGGGACCTTGTCTGACGTGGAAAGAGCATGTATGCAAAGATTCAAACCTGCAATTATTTGAACATTAAATAGACATTGAGAAGACATTAAGTAGACAATAAGTAAAAACAATAGTACAACAACAAGAATACTGACAAAAATAATAATGTTTAGTATCATAAATCATGAAATACCTTCTTATTTAAAACATTTAGCATCCACCCAACTTCACTGCACGGGAGCCCAATGACATTGATCATCAACGCAAACAACATGCAACACATTTGTATTTGAAGTTCTTGTCATATATTGGAACATGTTTGGAATAACATCCATTTTCAAATGAACATTGATGGAGTATATGGGTCTGAGCCCCCGGACCCACATACTCAGAAGAATAGAAAGCACAAGACAGAGTGGCGCCCTCGTCGGCCAAGACGCCCCCGTCGGCCAAAAAGGGGCCAACTCAGATTATGGTCCTGAGCCCAAGGAACCAGGGTGCCCTCGTCGGCCGTGCCCTCGTCGGCCGTGCCCTCGTCGGCCGTGCCCTCGTCGGCCAAGAAGACCTCCCAGAATCGGATTTTATACTTACTCATTTGTACAGCCCATTAGTGGCTTTGTATTCGGCCCAGTAGCGGTCCAGTTGTAAATGGGCCTCCCAAGCCCAAGGCTTGGGAGCCCAACCCTAATTTTCTCTATAAATACTCCCTTTGGGAGTAGTTATGGGGGGGACAAAATCATTCTATTGAAGCATATTATTGCACTTCTCTCTCTAGCTCTCACTTCTCTCTAGATATACTCTATCATTTGGTGCTCTCGTTGAGAGCTAGAACAATCAAGTTAGCACCCTTCGTCGCTACCAAGCACAGCTAACCACTGATCATGGGGAGAACTAAGTCAAACCGCAACCTCGTCAGCAAAGTCATCCCTGAGGACCAAGAGCCCAGGGAACACGATGAGGACGCCACGGCCGACCAGGCCGGCGGAGGAGATCTCTTCCAGGAGGCCTTCAACCTCACAACGGACCTCCGCAACCAACTCAACGGCGGCTCCCCTGATGCCTGCCTCGGCTTGGACAAGAAGCGAGCTGAAAAGACGGATCACGCCCCGGCCCAGCCTATGGCCGCGGCCTCTCCGTCCGTGGATCCACAGGTCCAGGCCGCGCTGTCGGTCATCATCGCCAGCCTAGCTCAGAACCCCACCGTCCTCAGCGCACTCTTGCCAAGGACCGGGGGAAACGTCACTCCACCTCCTCATCCCCAACTGTTGGCCGTCCAGATAGGCAACAATGAGGGGGTTGTGGCCCAGGACACGGCGTCGTCCCACTCCCACCCTGCTTCCCCTCTTCGGCCCGGGCAGACCCCAGCGCGTGGAAAAGCCTCTGCCTTCAATAGGCTAGGTGACACGCGCCGTCGTCCGGTTTCGGAGAGGATGGCGGGACGGATTGGCGATCCTCGTCCTGGCTCGCCAAGGGAAAGTTTGGGGTCTGTGTCCCGAACAGCGGACCAGCCCCGCCCGGACAAGGGCAAGGGGAAGTTGCACGAGGATGACGTGCGTCACCAGATCAACGCGGCTCACAACGAGCGCCTGAGGAACCAGCCGGGTGCCGCCGCGGCCGACAGGGACCCCCGGGACGAGGTCATCGCCCAGCTGGAAAGGAGGTTGGCTCAGATGGAGGCCAAGCAGTCGGCCAACATCCCTACGGCCGGCGCCTCCAACGACCCCGGCCTCAACGCGCTCATGAACAAAGTCAGCGCCCTGGAGAGGGAGTTGGCCGAAGGGCGGGGTGACCCCATCATCCAGGTCAGGACTAGGACCCGTTTCACCAACAGGGTCCTCTCGGCCCCCATCCCTGAGAAGTACAGGGGGAACGCCATCAAGTCCTACGATGGCCGATCAGACCCTCAGGAGCACTTCAGCCGTTATCAAAACAACATGCTGATGGTGAACGCGTCCGACGAATACCTCTGCCGTTGGTTCCTCTCTACTCTCGAGGGGCCAGCGTACGAGTGGTTCAACGGACTGCCAGAAGGAAGCATTGACTCATGGCAGGATCTCGCCCAGCGCTTCCTCACTCACTTTGCCGGGAGGAAGCGCACCAAGAAGTATTTCACCCACCTCCTCTCCGTCAAGCAGCAGCACGAGGAGTCCCTCCAGTCATTCATCGATCGGTGGACGAGGGAGACCGAGGAGGTCGAGGGGGCCGATGAGCGCACCCTCCTCGCCTTGTACCAGGGAGCCCTCCGCAGCTCCCCGTACGCCAGGAGCCTCATCACTGACCCCCCGAGGTCGTACGCCAAGGCGCTCCAACGCGGAGGCTTGTATGCCGACGCCGTCGAGCTCCACAATCACAAGAGAGAGGGGGGCCATCCCCCCAAGAAGACAAATCCTTCGCCGGCCCCGGGTCCGTCCCCGGCCGGCCAGGGTGCCCAGGGCCGCCACGGCTCTGGTGGACAGAGTAAGAAAGACCGCCACTGGCGGCCGAGGCTGGAACGGCCGGGGGTAACCCTCACCCACCCGGTCGGCACCATCCTCGATTATGCCGAGAAGCACGGCCTCATCGAGCAGGCTCCTCGGCCGGCCGAGGAGATCCTTGCTATCCAGCAGGGCGGCACATACTGCCGGTTCCACAAGAACTCGTCGCACAACACCGACGATTGCATCACATTGAAGAAGGCCATCGAGCGCCTTATTCGCCAGGGGGAACTCTCCCAGTTTGTCAAAGGTGGCCCACGCAAGAACACTTGGGTAAACACCGGCAAACATGGGGGCGAACCCTCTGCGAAGAAGCGGGAGATTGGTAGACTCAGCGACGACGAGGACTTCGAAGAGCCTCCGCCGAAGAAGAATCACATCCACCTCATCGTAGGTGGGAACACTGGGGGGGACTCCGCCACTCAGAGAAAGAAATGGGCCCAATCCCTTTACATTGGGGAGGTGTCCCACGTTCCCCCCCAGCCGAAGAGGCAGCGAACGGAGGCGATCACCTTCACCGACAAGGATCTGCCTCCGGGTACGGAATCACACAGGGACGCCCTCGTCATCCGATGTGAGATCGGTGACTCCATCATCCACCGTACTTACATCGATACGGGGAGCTCCGTCAACGTGATGTACCTGGACACCTTCAAGCAGCTGAAGTTGGACAGAGCTTTGCTGAAGCCGATCAAGACCCCGTTATCCGGCTTCACCGGGGACTCTATCGACGCCGAGGGCACGATAGTCCTCCCCGTGGAGGTCGGTGACGGCCCCCACCACGCCAAAATTGACATGGAGTTCATGGTGGTCAACCTCCAGTGCGCCCACAACCTGATCTTGGGCCGGCCGGCGCTGGAGGACTTGGAGGCCATCATCTCCATGAAGCACTTATGTTTGAAGTTCCCCACCAATGACGGCATCGGCTACGCCAGAGGAAATCAGAGGATAGCCAGAGCTTGCTACCTCAAGCTAACGAGGCCGGCCGAAAGGGAAGGACAGAGGATAGACACCATTACGGCCGCCGTCGCCATGGACGAGGAGAGGCCACATGCGGAGCCGGCCGAGGAGGTCAAGGAAATCCCTCTGGATACCTCCCGACCAGAGCGGGTTCTCAGGGTCGGAAAGCAACTCCCCCAGGACCAACGAGACGCCATCCTCCTCGTCCTACGATCATACGCCGTTGTCTTCGTGTGGGGCCCGGACGATATGCCAAGCATCAGCCGCCAAGTGATCACTCACCGGCTGACCGTCGATCCGGCCTCCGCGCCTGTCAAACAGAGGCGGCGCTACTTGTCCGTCGACAGGCGGGACTTCGTCAACGTCGTCCTCGCACAGAAACCGCCGACGTTCAGAATGTGTGTTGACTACACTGACCTGAACAAGGCGTGCCCCATGGACCCGTTCCCCCTCCCCAACATTGATCAGCTGGTGGACGAGACGGCGGGGTGCGAGTTGATGTCGTTCCTCGACGCTTTCAGAGGGTACCACCAAATCTCCATGCATGAAGATGACGCTGAGAAGACGGCATTCATGACCCCAGAGGGAATCTTTTGCTACCTCGTCATGGCCTTCGGACTCAAAAATTCCGGCGCCACCTATACTAGGATGGTGGCCAAGATCTTCAGAGCGGTCCTTGGCCGGACGATGGAGGCGTACGTCGACGACATGATCGTCAAGAGCAGGCAGGCCACCTCCCACGCCGACGACCTCCGGGAAATCTTTGAAATAATGAAGGAGTTCAGGCTCCGCCTTAACCCCAAGAAGTGCGCCTTCGGCGTTCAGGGCGGCAAGTTCCTCGGCTACATGGTCAGCCGGAGAGGCATCGTGATAAACCCGGAGAAGACGCAGGCCATCATCAACATGGAGCCGCCCCGCAACGTCAAGGAGGTACAGCGACTGACGGGGCGCCTGGCGGCCTTAAACCGGTTCTTCTCCAGGTCCGCCGAGAGGGCACTCCCCTTCTTTCAGATCACGCGAAAAGCCAACAGCTTCAAGTGGACGACGGAGTGCCAGGAAGCATTCGACGAATTGAAGAGGTACTTGTCGTCCCCACCCGTGCTCTCCAAGCCCAGAGCCGGCGAAACCCTCTTCTTGTACTTAGGGGTGAGTACGTCGGCCATCAGCTCCGTGCTCATCCGTGAGGACGAAGGGGTGCAGAAGGCCATCTTCTACATCAGCAAGACGCTCAGGGAGGCCGAGCTCAGGTACTCCCCCATTGAGAAGACGGTGCTGGCCATCGTCCACACAGTGAAGAAGCTGGGGCACTATTTCCAAGCCCACACCGTCCATGTGCTGACCCAGCAGCCTCTTGGCGCACTCATGAGGAGCCCCACAAGCTCCTCGAGGATGGTGAAATGGGCGATCTTCCTCAGCCAGTTTCAGATTGAGATCAATCCACGGCCATCCATCAAAGGGCAAGCCTTGGCCGACTTCGTCATTGAATGCACAGCAAGGGAGACGGCCGTCGCCAACCCCGAGCCGGAGCCGGACGACACGTGGACCCTGTTCACTGACGGCTCGTCAGCCGAATAATCATGCGGCGGCGGCGTCGTCCTCGTATCCCCTGAAGGGTTCAGAGCTTACTATGCCATCCGCTTCAACTTCAGGGTATCCAACAACGAAGCCGAGTATGAGGCCCTCTTCAGCGGTCTCAGACTCGCCGCCAGCCTCAAGGCCAAGCACCTCAAGATCAAGTGCGACTCCAAACTGGTAGTGGGCCAGGTGGAGGGATCGTACGAGGCAAAGGAGGGCCGGATGAAGCAGTACAAACAAGCAGCGGAGGAATTGCTGAAAGCGTTTGAAACCCACGAGATCACTCAGAACCCAAGGGCCGAGAACGCTGAAGCCGACATCCTCTCCAAGCTCAGCTCGGACACCCCGGAGCACATCTCCCAGTTGGCCAAGATCGAGGAGTTGAGGATGTCCAGCATCCATGCTAGCCCCGTCTTGTGCGTCCAACAGCGACCAGAGGACTGGATCTCCGACATCGCCACCTTCATCACAACGGGGGAGCTGCCCCCGGACGAGGAGAGGGCCAAACTTGCCAAACTCAGGGCCCCAAGCTACACCATCGAGGATGGCAAACTCTACAAACGGTCCTATAATGGCACCCTCCTCCGGTGCCTGCACCAGGACGAGGCCGACACAGCCATGGAAGAAGTTCATTGTGGCGTCTGCTCCTCACACCAGGGCCCTTTCAGCATGTCCCGGCGTCTCGTCGTCCAGGGCTTCTTCTGGCCGACGATGGCACGCGATTGCGCCGACCTGGCCAGGAAACCACATGCCAGGTGCTCCAGAAGGCCCCTGGTCGGCCAGCTGTTAACTACGCCCCCGTCAGCACCGCAATTCCATTCTCCAGATGGGGGATCGACCTGGTCGGCCCCCTGCCCAGAGCCGCCGGGAATAACCGCTACATCATCGTCGCCGTCGACTACTTCACCAAGTGGGTCGAGGCGGAACCCTTGGCCAGCATCACGGGGGCCAGATGCCAAAGATTTTTTTACAAGAACATCATCACACGCTTTGGCGTCCCCCAGGAGATTATATCAGACAACGGCACCCAATTCGAGGCAGCCCCTTTCCAGGAGCTCCTCCGGGAGTTTGGGGTGAGGCACCGTTTCTCCTCCGTTGCCTATCCTCAGGGCAACGGGCAGGTCGAGAACGCCAACAGAACAATTATGGAGGGGCTGAAGAAGAACCTCCAGGCCGCAGGAGGTAGTTGGGTCGACGAGCTCCCCAACATCCTGTGGTGCTACAGAACCACGCCGAGGAGGGCGACAGGTGAAACGCCTTTCGCCCTGTGCTACGGTTTTGAAGCAAAGGCGCCCACGGAAGTTGCCATCCCCAGCCGGCGGGTGGAACAATATGAGCCTGACACCAACGAAGAGAACATGAAGATTGACCTACACCTGGTTGATGAGAGGCGTGAGCAAGCTTACGTCCGAGCAGAGAACTACCGGCGTCAAGTAAAATCATACTATGACGCCAAGGTACGTTCCCGGGAATTTCAGGTGGGGGACTACGTCCTCCGCCGAAGGGAAGCAAGCCAGCCGACAGAGGGTGGCAAGCTAGCATTGAAGTACGAAGGGCCCTACATCGTCAGTGCCGTGGTCAAACCCGGCACCTACAAGCTTAAACGCCCGAATGGGTCCAATGTACCACGACCATGGAATGTACACCATCTGGTGAAGTATTATCAGTAATCCGGAGGAGGTGTAGACGGCGAAGCCCTCACCCCTTAACGGGTTACTGATTGAACGCCACCCTCGGCCTCGAGCCACTTATGAATAAAATCATGTTCTGATTTTTTTCTCTGGAAATTCAAAGTAAAACATTAGCAGGTGCCCCCGTCGGCCACCTTAGAGCGAAAGGCTCAGGCATGGCCGACGAGGCCCCCTTGCATTTGAAGCCTATGAGCAACAAGCTCAGGCGCTCCATTGTATTTTGTATCAGCGAAGGGCTCAGGCCTAGCTGAGAGAGCACATCGTCCTGGCCCTGTAAGCCTAGAAGTGAAACGCTCAGGTATGGCCGACGATGTCCCCAGGACGAGGGGCCCGCAAACGGCCCACGTCTTGAAACGGGAAGCTCACCGCGTCGTCCACGCGCCAGATCGCAGGACGACAGGCCTGAAATCATGGCCGAGGTGACAAAATCCCAAAACTCAGGGATGGGCAACGACAGCCGTTGGAAACCGACCAAAAGTCTAGCCCGCGTCATAAATAGGCGACGGGACCCGCCCTGAGATCACGGACATTATAAACGAAGTCCGAACCGGCCGAAGGACGAGCACACCCTTCGGCCGAAGCCTGAAAGAAGGATACTCCCCGAAACAAAAAAAAAATATATACAAGGGAAAAAGAGGGAAGCCGACGGCCACGCACACTAGCCGGCCTCGAGCAATGAAAAAATAAAATCCCCACAAACTCAGGCTCAACTAGGCCAAGTACATATCAGTTGAACACAAGTGTAGTACCACTGATAGGTAACATGGACGACACGTCCACACACTACAAGGGAATGATCAAGGCCGAAACACACGCCTACAAAACCCTAACCGCATCGGTTAGGTGACAAGCGAGAGGTGACCTTCATCGGCCATGGTCCTTTGAGGCACCAACGCTTGGTATGAAACAAGGCATCGCGATCCTGAGGATGGCCAGGACGAAGCGGGCACTTATCACACCCGCGAAAGGATCAAGCAATCAAGAAACAACCCCTACTTGCCACAGCACCTCGGATGGCCGACGCAGGCACCGGAACCAAGGCCGTTGGTCGACGGAAAGTTCCTCAACAAGGAACCATGGCTAGCCGACGAAGGCAGGACCATCTCCTTGGACAAGCCATTCCTTATCCAGCACCCTCATCGGCCACAAGCCAGACCTGGGCCGACAGCGGCCCTGCAGAGAAGTAAATGCCTAACATTTATACTTAGAAAAATACCCAAGTACTCAAATGAAGGAACCATAGCCAAAGCGGGTACCAGTATACTCCAAGGCCGTTAGCTATCTACAACTCTGCATGTGCACTTAGGAAATTTGTCGAAAGAATCCTAAGTGTTATGATACTACATCAACACCGGTTAGGCCGACAAGGCCACCAGGCCGGAAGAGAAGCAACTACAAGAATCCAAAACACTTAAGAAATTTTTGAAAAAATCCTAAGTGTTATGATATTCGAGAAACTACGTCCAGGCCGATCAAGCCACTAGGCCGGAAAGCAGCTTAGTGAGCCCAAAACACTTAGGAAATTTTTGAAAAAATTCCTAAGTGTTATGATAGTAAAGCAACGACAAACAGGCCGACCAGGCCACCGGACAGGAAGGCCGACCTCACGGTCGTAGCGGACACTCGCGGGTGACCCAAGTTATGACTTGACACTTAGACAATTTACAGAATTGTATTGACAAAAGGCAAACAAGAATACAAGGAATTGAAAGCCGATCAGGACAGCAAAAAACTTTTCATTCATAGTGAGTTCATTACAATTGGGGGCACTTCGGCCGTTACATCATTTGGCAAAAAATTGAAAAGCTAATTACAACAGGGAATAGCCGATCAAGCCTCCGGGGCACCTTCATCCGCGGCTGGCTCTTCAACCTCGTCGGCTCCCTCCTCGGCGGCCTCTTCGGCCTCATCAAATCCCTCCTCGGCAGCGGCCGCAGCGCTAGTGGCATCGTCCAGGAAGTCAAATTCAGTGTAGTCCGGCTCGCCGAGGCCGGAACTTTCAATGGGGGACTCCCGCTCCGACAAAGGAAGCTTGGCCTGCTCTTCCGGATCCTTCATCAGCTTTGGCAGCTTCAGGTTCCTTCTGGCCCACCCGGATGTGTAGTTCATGGCCTTCAGAGCACGTGAGAGCCGCCGACACAGGAGCCTTTGCATCCGCTCCTGGCCGAGGTTATAATACACGGACATCTCTCGGCTGAAATATTGCTGGCCGGCGGGGGAATTCATCCCCCAACTCTCAAGCCTGGAGGCCACCACCTCGTAGCACCAGGGGAGCCTCTCATCGGCCCTCCACCCCTCAGCCAGGAATTTCTCAACGGCCTCATCAGCAGCCCTCACAGCGGCGGCCTCGGCCTCAGATTTCGCCTTCACGGCTTCTTCATTCTTGCGCCGCTCGGCCTCAAGTTCCCTTTTGCTCTCCTCGAGCTTGGCCAGGGCATCGTCCCTGGCTGCGGCGGCTTCATCAGCCCTTGCCTGCAACGCCTTGGCATCCTCCCGGAGCCGATCAAGGCAAGCTACCGCCTCGTCGGCCGAGGCAGCCTTCTGCTCCAGCTCTTTCAAGCGAGCTATCTCCCAATACTGCCTCTTATGGCTTTCCATAAGCATAAAGGCACTCTGCAGAAGGAAAACAAAGGTCAGGCAAAAGACTCTACACAGACGAAGAGAAAGACAAAAACATAAGGACAGTAACTTACTTGGACGAGGAGGTCCATGCTGCCCTCGTAAATCTTCACGTCCCCGAGCTTCTTCAAGTAAGCCCGATCTTTGCCCGGCATGGCCTGGGCCAGGACGACGTGGCCAGGGACGAGATCATTAAACACGCCCCCGCTGACGGGGTATTCTACCACCTTCTGGTAGGTGGCACCGGCAATCTCCTTGCCGGCCCTCTTCGTCCGTGGTTCCTGGACGAGAGGAAGCGATGGGGCAGCATTATCAGCAGCAGTAAGGTCCACGACGGGGCCACCATCGTCCACGCTGGGGACAGTCAGAGTACCGGCCTCAGTAGCCGGAGAAGGGGAAGGAGCCCTCTTCGTCCTCTTCGAGACGCTCACGCCGGCCTCAGTTAACTTTTTCTGACCGTCAGCGGCCGGCCTTTTCTTCTTCGATGGAGCAGGCTTCGGGGCCGCATCAGCAGTAGCCCCGCTCCCACCGGCCGCGGCACGTCTGGCCGCCTCGGCCGCCTTAGCAGCAATCTCCTCGGCCGCTTTGGCCTTGGCAATAGCCATCATGGAACGCCGGTCCATGACAAAATCTACAAAGGAAAAACACAAACAGATTAGTAAGGCAAAGGACAAAACATAAAGACAGAAAGCCGAAGAAAGAATTACCATCGGCCTCAGCAGGAATGCCCAAATCCGGGCCGTCGGCCTCCTCAAAGGTGGTGGTCATCCTCGGCCAGAGTTGGAGGTCATCCTCCTTGTCACCATAGACATAGTACCTCAAGAAGCCGAGGGCGGCCATCTTGTATTCAGTAATGTACTCCTTCACGCTCCTCGGCCCCCCTTCCAAGAAAGCCTCCACCTGAGCGTCCAAAATAGAGCTCTTCGGCGGGTCATGCAGGTTAAACCTCCCGGTGTAGCCGAGGGAGGGAAACTCGGTGCCACTCTCACCAATGGACACAAACACGAACTTGCTCTTCCACCCATGACTGGACGTAGGCAAATCCGTGAAGCTCCTCTTCTTCGGCAGCTGCTGAAGAGTAGCATAGGCCGCACAGTTCTTGTGACTTCCTCGGCCGATCTGGTACAGATTCATGAATAGTGTCGTCGTCGGCCTGTAGCCCAACTCCTCACACCGGAGCAAAAACCCCACCATCAAGGAGTAGCTGTTCGGCGTCAGCAAGGCCGGAGGAAGCCCTACCATGTCCAGGTACTCAGTAATGAAAGGGTGAAGGGGGAACCTCAACCCCTTAGCAAAACTCATCGGGTATACTCAACGGCCTCATCGGCCCAAACATAAACTTCAACCACCAACGTCCAGGAAAGGGAAAGCGCGCCTTCAACGGCCGACATTGAAACAAGACAGTCATCATCCTCAAATGAACACATTAAGGAAACAACGGCCTCCCCGCCCACAGCGAGGAACAGGTAACGGCCAAAGTACAGAACAGGATCACCAAAGAGGAAACAACGCCAACGCCGCAACGGCTAACGGCCCGGGGATGCCCGCATCGGCCAAAAGCACTAAAGCACAGGAATCTACTCTCCTTCACTTCGTCTACATCTCAGCTTAGAGAGTGGGGGACTCCTGATGGAGTATATGGGTCTGAGCCCCCGGACCCACATACTCGGAAGAATAGAAAGCACAAGACAGAGTGGCGCCCTCGTCGGCCAAGACGCCCCCGTCGGCCGAAAAGGGGCCAACTCAGATTATGGTCCTGAGCCCAAGGAACCAGGGTGCCCTCGTCGGCCGTGCCCTCGTCGGCCGTGCCCTCGTCGGCCGTGCCCTCGTCGGCCAAGAAGACCTCCCAGAATCGGATTTTATACTTACTCATTTGTACAGCCCATTAGTGGCTTTGTATTCGGCCCAGTAGCGGTCCAGTTGTAAATGGGCCTCCCAAGCCCAAGGCTTGGGAGCCCAACCCTAATTTTCTCTATAAATACTCCCTTTGGGAGTAGTTATGGGGGGGACAAAATCATTCTATTGAAGCATATTATTGCACTTCTCTCTCTAGCTCTCACTTCTCTCTAGATATACTCTATCAAACATCTAATGATTTCTTATCCTTTTGTATAGACTGTCTAGAAATATGAGTAAGATGAAAGTGAAAGATAACTTGGATATCTTGAATTCGTGAATATAGTCTACATCAAATTAAATTGTGCATTAACATCAACACATTCAATAATGTACGGAGATATAGATTAACATACTTCATTTTGTAGAATGAAAAGGTAGTGTATGAAATGAATAAACTTCATTTAGAACAAAATGATTAACATTAAAAGCATGAAAATCAAAAGACACGTCATCATGTTGTGGGGATGAAACCGAAAAATGTGTGAACATGTAAGAAAATCATCTTGGAGATGTAAGGCATATTTAAATCAAATGCATCAAGTTCGGAAGAGAGGTGGACTGTGGGTAGCCGTAGATATAATCACATTGTAATTTTTTAAGAGTCAAGTAAATATTCAAACAAAATGATCATTAACAGCCACTACAGGGGGACATTTTTCAACCAAATAAGTAATGTTGATTCGTTCATTCAAAGCAAACACATCAATGCATGAATAGACCAAAGTAGTAAAAGGAATATATGATATCTCATTTGGAACCATAAGCCCAAAAGTTCTTTTAGTACTAAAAGCATGAGAATCATCCCAAGTACCATCAACCACTGTCAGTTGTCACTACCACCATTTTGATCTGATTAAAAACAGAGGAATTAATTAGAAGTAGGATAATTTGTTAAAAAATAAAATGAGTTGGTTAACTAAAGTTTTGAATTTTGCTTACAAACTAAATATATAATGTTAGTATATGTGAAGTAATACAGTAATACATCATGCAACTAATAAGAATATAACAACGAAAAAGAGACGGTTTCGCAAACAAAAGCATGAGCTAATTAACTGCTCAAAAAATTAATAAACGTGTGATAAACACCTAAAAAGCATAAAAACAGAATAAGTACATTCATAAGAAATTATACGCACTAATCCAGCATATCACGAGCGTATGGATTTTAAATATGTAAATACTTACTAACATAACCGATGGAAAAAATTCTATCAAAGAAGACGATATAAAAATAAAAGTGGTGTACTACAATTTAAAACAAAGGTGCGTATACTGGAAATAAAAACAGATATGAAATCTCAGATGGAAACTTGGATAACAAGATCACAAAAGACTAAGCAAACAATTAGAAAATATAAGGTTCGTTTGACCAAATAAATTACCAGAATTTTGATGATCGACGCTCGAAAATTTTGTGAAGATAACGAATTTTGAAGATCAACGCTTCCGTAAGCTGAATCCGTCCATAATTGTTTAGAGCGTATGGACATAGTCGAAAGTCACAATCAAATTCACACACATAGGCCTGTCAATGGGTCGGGTCTAGACCCGGACCCGACCTGGACCCGGTTGTTTTTAACGGGTACGAGTCTATATTTTATTCCGTTTACTCGGATCCGGATCCGTTAGTATTTTTCATAAACGGGTCGGGTATGGTACGTATTATTCCGACCCGTTAAGGACCCGAACCCGTTTAAAATTTCTTAATATTATACACACACTAATACATAAAGTGATTAGTTATAATACTTCAAATAAAAAATACAAACTAATTACTAATACACACACACACTTTTTTTATCCGGTAGGCAAACCACCAAAATCAGTGGGGTAAATGTTGGGGAACATTTACCAGTTTTTATTAAAAATAAGAAAATTACAAAGTGAAAGAGCGGGACTAATACACACACACCTATACATAATAATGCATAAAGTTATTAGTTGAATTCTTCAATTAAAAACATAAAAACTAATACATACATACTGTATAAGTGATACTGATCAATAGTGAGATACCTAAAAGTAATACAAATTTTCACCATTTATGCGTACTGATAAAGTGTGTATTCGGACCAGTAGGCAAAGCCCAAATTTTTTATTGTTATTATTAATATTATATTATTCATATGTAATATATAATATGTTTTTATACTCTTAGTAGTCCAAGAGACAATTTTTGACATAGGATGTTTTTACTTGGACTGTAATTTGCTGGTCTGGTCTGGTCTGGTCTGGTCTGGTCTGGTTTCTTTGTATTTTTATAACTATCCAAGTCTGGTCTGGTCTGGTCTGGTCTAGTCTGATCTGGTCTGGTCTGGTCTGGTCTGGTCTGGGAGGAATTACAGTCCAAGTAAAAACATCCATAGTTTGTAATCTATTGTACGAGTTTTCTGTGCAAGAGAAAACAACATAGAGTGTAGGGTTATACACCTCTCTAAGAATCGATACTTTATTTGATAAAAATACTACTACCTTCGTTCCCATTTTAACTTCCAAATGGGTTTGGCACAAAGTTTAAGATAGTGGATATTGTGTGGTGGAGAGTTGTGCAGATGAGAGAGAAATGTGTAAGAAATGTTGTGAACCACAAATTCTTTACCAAAAAGGGAAAGTGGAAGTTTTAATTGGAACGGACGAAAAAAGAAAGTTGGAAGTTTATTTAGGAACGGAGGGAGTAATTTTTATGAGAAATCTTGATTTTTTTAAAAGTGAAAATATATTTTTCTTTTTAGTTTGCGCACGTCATTTTACATTTCATATACATATCATACTTGACGGGTCTACCGGACCCGATTCAGAGACTCGTTAGGTCTGGGTCCGGGTCCAAATTTTTAGACTCACCGGGTGATGGAGTATATGGCCCGGGAACCCCCGGCCCACAGACTCCTACTACTCCAGCGAAGGCCCAAAAGGCCCAACAGGCCCAAATCACAGCGCCCAGAGTACCAGGCAGTCCACACTACGCGCCAGGGGTGCCTTCGGCCCCCTGGCCGAAGGCTCCGAATTCTCACAGAACGGGTTTCTCAAGCAAATTAAGAAACTGGGAGAAAACGGCGAAAACAGTAGCCCTCGGCATTGTGAGCCCTCGGCACCAGGGTGCCATCGGGTGGAAGAGCCCTCGGCTACTGCTCTATAGCCGAAGGCATCTCGCTCGACAAGGTATCCGCCTCACATGCGTACAGATCACCGTACCCCGCATAGACGTCCCATCCAACAGCCGCATTAAATGCGGCCACATGCGGCTGCCAGCGCCAACCAGTTGAGGTGACCCCTCGGCCAATGAGCGCTTGACACGTGTCCCTGCCCGGCATTTATTGCTACTATAAATAGCACCCCATTTCCTCATTTGTAACCACGCTGAAAACGGCATTCATACTGAATACACTCTCTCTCTACTTTTACTTACTTGCTCTGGCTTCTCTCTAAGTTATTCCCCGTAATAACCCTTCGGATATATACCCCCGGGTAGACTATCCATCATTTGGTGCTCTCGTTGAGAGGTTGAACAATCGAGTAAGAAACCCTCCCCCTCGACCAAACACAAAACACTAGCCCTCTATCAAAATGGTGAGGACAACACGTGCCAACTCAAAGAACGTAGAAGACAAGAACCTGGCCCTCGGCGACGTCAACGCCCCCGAAGCCTCTCACAGGGCTCCCGAGGGCGGTGTCATCGCTGGGCTGGAACAGGCGGCTGTCGACCTATGCCTTCAGATCCAACAAAATGCCCCCGATGCCCGCCTCGGCATCGAGGCCAAGAAGAAAAACCGGAGCGATGACCAAGTCAGCCCTCCGGTTCTCACCATCGACGTGCAATCGGCGCTCTCCGCCTTCATCCAGACGCTCACCCAGAACCCGGGTGCCTTCGGCACCCTGGCTCCAGCTCACCCTCAGATCGGGGAAAATATCATACTTCCCCCTCTGCCACACCCCTTCGGAAATCCCACCTCTCGGGTGAGAAACGACGAAGGGGTGGTGGCCCAAGAAACGTCCTCCCAGGAAGTTCAGTCCCGGGACCGCCATAATGACAGCAGGGAAAGGCCCCGTACTTCCGCCCTCAACCGGCTCGGAGGAGGGCCAGACCGCCGAGGGGTCCAAGACCGCCTCGGGGGGAAAGCACTCCAAAGGCCCCAGGAAAGCGGGGGATCTGTTTCGAGGGCAGACGAGGAGCGCCCCCCTCGGGACAAAGGCAAGGCACCCCTTCATGCCGATGATGCTCGGCACCAAATCAACCAGGCCCACTCGGCCCGGGTTCGTTCGCAGGGGGCGGAGACCCTCCCGAAGGATCCCCGGGACGAGATCATTGCGGGCCTCCAACGCCGGCTTGACGAGATGGAGTCCAACAAAGCTCACGCCACCACCTCCACCCCTCATTCAGATCTCAAATACGAGGCCATGATGGCCAAAATGGAGGAGTTACAGAAGAGGGTGGCCGAGGGCTCCGGGGAACCCGTCATCCAGCTCCGGACTCGGACGCCATTTACCCCAAGGGTATTGGCGGCCCGGATCCCGGAAAAATACCGAGGGCAACACATACAGCCCTACAACGGAAAAACGGACCCCCAGGAACACTACAGCAAATACCAGAACAGCATGATGATGGTGGGGGCATCAGACGAATATTTGTGTCGATGGTTCCTCTCCACCTTAGAGGGACCGGCATACGAATGGTTCAACAGGCTGCCCGAGGGCTGCATTGATTCGTGGCAAGAACTCGCCCAACGATTCTTGACACAATTCGCCGAGAGGCGTCGCACAAGGAAGCACTTCTCCCATCTCCTAACAATACGCCAGAAGAAGGATGAGACCCTTCGGGATTTCCTGGAGCGCTGGAGGACGGAGGCCGACAAGGTCGACGGTGCTGATGACGGGACCCTCCTGGCCCTCCTACAAACCGTCCTCCGCACCGGTAACTTTTCAAGGAGCCTCATCATTAAACCCCCCCCCCCCCCCCCCCCCCCCCCGCGACTACATAAGGGCTTTGCAGCGGGGGGACCGATATGCTGAGGCCGAGGAGGTGGAGAAGTATCACCAGCATCCGGACCAGCAGCCCCCGAGGGCTTACAACAAGAATAACCGAGGGCCGGGGGCTCCTCCAAATCGCCCCAAGGCTTCGGGACCCTCTGATGACCGCCCTCGGCAAGGCCAAGCCAAGCCCGGGGGAGGTTATAAGAGCAACCCTAAGACTTGGGCCCAGCCCATTCTCCTGGACCGCCCTCGGACACCATTGACGCACCCCGTCAGCATCATCCTCAATTTTGCCGAGGAGAGGGGCCTCGTTGAGCGCGACTCTCGCGCACCCCCGGAGGTACACGCTATCAACCCTCAGTTCCCCTACTGTCGCTTCCATCGGCACCAGGGGCACAGGACCGATGACTGCCATCAGCTGAAGACGGCCATCGAGAGATTAATACAGGCGGGGCACCTGTCCCAGTTTGTCCAGAGCCCTCGGCAGGAGGGACCTTCTCATCAGGGACCTCCCCGAGGGCACCATACGAAGGTAAATGCCTGGGTAAATCCGAACACCATCCCCCTCGGCAAGAAGAGGGAGATCGGAAACTTGGAAGAAGAGGAGGAGGAGTACCCCCACTACCAGGAGAAGAAACGCCACATCCTCATGATCACCGGTGGCAATACAGGGGGCGATTCCACCAGCCAACGAAAGAAGTGGGCTCAATCGCTTTACGTGGGGGAAGTCACTCATATGCCCCCGGTAAAGCGACTGAGGGAGGAACCCATCACCTTTACCAACGCAGATCTCCCTCCTACTTCTTCTCCTCACAGGGATGCCTTGGTGATTCGGACGGAGATAAACGACACCATCATTCACCGAACTTACGTTGACACGGGCAGCTCCGTCAACGTAATGTACCTCAGCACCTTCAGAGAGCTGCATCTGGAGAGGGGGTCCCTTCGGCCCATTAAGACCCCTCTTGCCGGCATCACCGGCGACACTATTGATTCCGAGGGGGTAATAACCCTCCCGGTGATCTTCGGCGACGGGCTCCATAGAGCCCAGCTCGAGGTGGAGTTCGTCGTCGTCAACATTGACTGCGCCCACAACATCATCCTCGGCCGGCCAGCCCTCGAGGACCTCGAAGCCATCATCTCCATGAGGCATCTCTGCCTCAAGTTTCCCGCCGAGGGGGGAATTGGCTACTCCCGGGGGAACCAGAAAATTGCCCGCGCCTGCTATCTTCAGGTCACTAAGAAGGTAAGCAAGACGGAATTCCGTGTTGACACCATCACCGGAACCATCGACCGAGAGGAAAGAAGGCCGAGGGCTGAACCGGCCGAGGACGTAGAAGACTTTGCGCTCGATCCGGCCCAGCCGGAGAGAGTCGTGAAGATTGGAGCCCAGCTCCCTGAAGATTTGAAGACCGGTATCACCGACGCCCTCCGCGCCTACTCCACTGTCTTTGCATGGGGGCCGGAGGACATGCCGGGAATCAGCCGAAGGGTCATCACCCACCACCTCTCGGTGGACCCTTCGGCAAAGGCAGTGCAGCAACGAAGAAGACCCCTCTCCGCCGAAAGGAGGGAATTTGTGAAGAAGGAGGTCGCCATGCTCCTCTCTATTAAGCACATCAAGGAGGTGAAATACCCCTCATGGCTAGCGAATGTGGTCCTGGCACAGAAGCCCCCTACCTTCCGCATGTGCGTGGACTACACCGATCTCAACAAGGCGTGCCCTATGGACCCGTTCCCTCTACCAAATATTGATCAACTAGTGGATGAGACCGCAGGGTGTGAGATCATGTCCTTCCTCGATGCCTTCCGAGGGTATCACCAAATTTTTATGCACGAGGAAGACGCCGAAAAAACTGCCTTCATGACTCCCGAGGGCATCTTCTGCTACCTAGTCATGGCCTTCGGCCTAAAGAACTCAGGGGCCACCTACACCCGAATGGTGGCCCGGGTCTTTCAAGCCGTCCTAGGGCGCACCATGGAGGCCTATGTTGACGACATGATCGTCAAAAGCAAACAATCTTCCAGCCATGCTGACGACCTCCGGGAAATCTTCGCCATCATGCAAAAATTCAACCTTCGGCTAAACCCGAAGAAGTGCACCTTTGGCGTCCAAGGGGGCAAATTCTTGGGCTACATGGTGAGCCGAAGGGGTATTGAGGCCAATCCCGAGAAGATCCAGGCCATCATCAACATGGAGCCCCCACGCAACGTGAAGGAAGTTCAACGGTTGACGGGCCGCCTGGCAGCCCTCAACCGCTTTCTATCTAAATCGGCGGAGAAGTCTCTACCCTTCTTCCAGATCATGAGGAAGACGGCTGGCTTTCTATGGACTCCAGAATGCCAGGGGGCTTTCGACGAGCTCAAACGATATCTATCTTCACCTCCTGTGCTCTCCAAACCTAAGGTAGGGGAGACCCTCTACCTCTACCTTGGGGTTAGCCCGGCGGCCATCAGCTCTGTGCTCATCCGGGAGGAAGACGGCATCCAACATGCCATCTTCTACGTTAGCAAGACCCTAAGGGAGGCCGAGCTCAGGTACTCCCCTGTGGAAAAAACGGTGTTAGCCATCGTTTGGACTGTCAAGAAGTTGGGCCACTACTTTCAGGCTCACCCGGTTCAGGTCCTCACCCATCAACCCCTCGGCGCCCTCATGAGGAGCCCCACCAGCTCCTCCCGCATGGTGAAATGGGCTATCTTCTTGAGCCAGTACAACATTGACATCCGTCCAAGGCCTGCCATCAAGGGCCAAGCCCTGGCGGACTTTGTGACGGAATGTACCGCAAGGGCAGCCACGGACGGGGAGCCCTCGGCTACCTCGGACGACTGGTGGACCCTCTACACTGATGGCTCCTCCGCGACCAAAGCATGCGGGGGAGGGGTAGTCCTCATTACTCCCGA
Organism: Cuscuta europaea; assembly: GCA_945859875.1. Taxonomy (NCBI): domain Eukaryota; kingdom Viridiplantae; phylum Streptophyta; class Magnoliopsida; order Solanales; family Convolvulaceae; genus Cuscuta; species Cuscuta europaea. Next base: position 10,042,010 of record CAMAPE010000048.1, read on the forward strand.
GGGCTTCAGGGCCTACTATGCAATCCGCTTCTCCTTCAAGGTCTCCAACAATGAGGCCGAATATGAGGCCCTCCTATGTGGCCTTCGGCTGGCTGCCAACATGAGGGCTCGGCAGATCCACATCAAATGCGACTCCAAGTTGGTCGTTGGCCAAATCTCCGAAGAATATGAGGCCAAGGAGGGGAGAATGAAACAGTACAAGGAAGCGGCCAAGGAGTTGCTTAAGGTATTTGAGGCACACTCTCTCACTCAAATACCGAGGACTCAGAACTCCGAAGCCGACATATTATCTAAGCTCTCGGCCGACTCCCCCGAGCACATCTCCAAAATTGCCAAAATCGAGGAACTCAGCCTCTCAAGCATCCATGCAAGCCCCGTTATGAACATACAACAACGTCAGGAGGATTGGATCTCAGATATCACCGCCTTCATCTCCACAGGGCAGCTACCCGAGAATGAGGCCCGCGCTAAACTGGCAAAGCTGAGGGCTCCCAGCTACACCATCGAAGATGGAAGGCTCTACAAACGATCTTACAATGGCACGCTACTTCGGTGCCTTCATCCAGATGAAGCCGAGGTCGCAATGGAGGAAGTGCACAGTGGCACTTGCTCAGCTCACCAAGGACCTTTCTCCATGTCCCGAAGGCTCATTCTCCAGGGCTACTTCTGGCCAACCATGGCCAGGGATTGTGCTGACCTTGCCCGGAGGTGCACCGCATGTCAACATTTCCAGAAAGCTCCCGGCAGGCCAGCGGTCAACTATGCCCCCATCAGCACCTATGTCCCATTTTCTCGATGGGGGATAGACCTTGTGGGCCCTCTTCCGAGGGGTACCTCCAACAACAGATACATCATTGTGGCCGTCGACTATTTTACCAAGTGGGTGGAGGCTGAACCCCTCGCCAGCATCACAGAGGCGAAGTGCCGTCACTTCGTCCTCAAGAACATCCTCACAAGGTTTGGCGTCCCCCAGCAGATCATCTCCGACAATGGGACACAATTTGAGGTGGCCCCCTTTTGTGCCCTTCTGGAGGCATGGGGCATCAAACACACCTTCTCCTCCGTTGCCTACCCTCAAGGCAACGGGCAAGTAGAGAACGCCAACCGGACCTTGCTCGAGGGCCTCAAAAAGAAGCTGGAGGCCGAGGGTGGTGGCTGGGTGGAAGAACTCCACAACATCCTTTGGGCCTATCGCACCACCCCTCGGCGAGCAACAGGTGAAACACCCTTCTCCCTCTGCTACGGTTTTGAAGCCAAAGCTCCTACGGAAGTCACCCTTCCCACCCGAAGGGTGATCCAATATGACCCCGAGGTCAACGACAGCAACCTGGCCCTCGACCTCCACCTCATTTCAGAACGCTGGGAGCAGGCCTTCATCCGGGCAGAAAACTACCGAAGGCAAGTTAAAAGCTACATCGACGCCAAAGTTCGCACCCGAGAATTTCAAGTGGGGGACTATGTCCTCCGGAGGAGGGAAGCCAGCCAACCAACCGAGGGAGGAAAAATGGCACCAAAATTCGAAGGCCCCTACATCATAGCAGCCATCATCAAACCCGGGACCTACAAGCTCAAACGCCCCAATGGGAAAGAAGTCCCTAGGCACTGGAATGTACACCATTTAGTTAAATTTTATCAATAATGTAAGAGCGGCCAAGCCCTCATAACTAGTGAATGTACTATCCTATGGCCCAAGGCCTCCAATTTCGAAGAATGAAGATACATTCAAGACATCAAGCCCTCATACTGACTACAGGCCCCAGGCCTCACCACGAGAAGAACCCCCTCCGGCACCAAGTGCCGAGGGAGGACACCATCAACACCTACAACAAACAGTGAAAACACCATGTGTTTTCAGTCAAGACCCCTCGGTACCAAGTACCGAGGGAGGGAACTCCTATCACCAACAACAAGGAACGCCATGTGTTTCATTTCCCTTCGGCACCCAGTGCCGAGGGTACATTCCCACCTTCAACATCAAAAAAGAAAAGATGAGAACACCAAGTGTTCCTACAGAAGACCCTTCGGCACCCAGTGCCGAGGGTACACCTCCATCATCAAACATCGAAACGAAGAAAAAACACCAAATAATTCAAAGAAGACCCCTCGGCACCCAGTGCCAGGGATATGCTCTCCTATCAACTTCCAAACATCTGTTGGGAAACACCAAGTGTTTCATTTGAAGACCCTTCGGTACCAGGTACCGAGGGTAGACACCTCCATCGACTACAACAAAGAGAACACCAAGTGTTCCTACAGAAGACCCCTCGGTACCAAGTACCGGGGGCTACACATCGAAACTAACACCAAGTGTTGTTTCTAAAAGCCGTACCCCACGAGGACGCATATACCGAAGGCGCCACCATCGGTGCCGGCGGCACGTAGTGCCCCCGGCCATTTGCAACTAGTGTGCAAATGAAAACCCTTCCTTGAAACGCTTTCTGCGTCACTACCCCCAGGGTATGACAGGCATGAGAAATGCCCAGGATTCGACTTTCAAAAACGGAACGCTATCCGCGTCACTACCCCCAGGGTATGACAGGCATGAGAAATGCCCAGGATTCGACTTCCAAACCGAAATGCTCCCCACGCCACCACCCCAAGGGTGTGGCAGGCCACGGACTATGTCTAGCGCCGAGGGGACGACTTTCAAAAATGAGGCGCTTTCCGCGCCATCCCCCAAGGGGAGGCAGGTTACGGATCACCATATCTTGTGCCCAGGAAACGTCCCTCGATCCCCTCGGAACTCGGAAGGTTAACCCGAGGGAGGAGAGCCATTGGTGTATTCTGATGGTCTCCTAATAGGCCCAGCCTTACCAAGAAACCAAGTTTCTTGATGCCTTCCCTTCACCACCAACCCAAAAAAAAAAGGGGGGGGGGGGGGTTGAAGGGGAGTAGACTCAGCGAGAAATCAAAGAGTACACTCCAACAGATCACAACCAGCCGAGAGCTCCCCACGGGAACACCTCCGGTAATTGGAGGCTCCTATTTCCCTAAGGATACTACTCGAACAGATAGCATCAAGAAACGGCTAAGTCCACTGCATGGTCACCTCCGGTCACACAAACACCGAAGGCTTCAACAATACAAAGGAACTGGACTATCCGAAGTACACTAAGACGGTACCTTCAAACATATACCGAAGGCCTCTGTTACGCACTAGTACCGAGGGCCCTTTCCCCGTGACAAGGGTCAGCTTCTACAACTTTTAAAGCGTATGCCGAGAGCACACACTCATCGTTGGCATTCTTCACAACAACAGGATTCCACACATATTTGGCCCTCGGCCAGAGACTCATATAACACAAGGGATCTACATCCGGAAGCTCAACACCAATTTACGCTTAGAAAATATTCTAAGTCCTAAATTAGTAGCCCCCAGGCATCTCGCAAAGTAATGCAGAGTCAGATGGCACCTATCACCCGAAGGCTACACAAAGAAACAACACTTGAAAAAATTCCAAGTCCTAAAATTGGGCCCCCGGCTCAATCAACATTACAGCCAGGGGAATACAATAGCCGAAGGCTATGCGATACAACAACACTTGCAAACAAAAAAATTCTATGTCCTAAAGATGGGCCCCCGGCTCAGTCAGTATTGCAACTAGAGGAATATGACAGTCGAAGGCCATTCATCAAGAAGGGATGCCATCTCCCGAAGGCTCCCAAGGGAAAATCCACACTTAGAATGTTTTCTAGGTCCTACATGCTTTTCCCCGGTCAACTACTCATACATCAAGGAGGGATGCCATCTCCCGAAGGCTCCCAAGGGAGAATTTGCACTCAGAATATTTTCTAAGTCCTGCATATTTTCCCCCCCCGGTCAGCTACTCATACATCATGGAGGGATGCCACCTCCCGAAGGCTCCCAAGGGAAACTCTACACTTAGAAGATTTTCTAAGTCCTACATATTTCACCCTCATCTCAAGGGACCTAATTGCCGAAGGAATCAACACTCAAGAAAATTTTCTAAGTCCTAAAGAATTGGCCCCCGGCCTATTCAATATTTCAGTTGGGGCTCCACAGTAGCCGAAGGCTACATGACATACTACACTTGCAAAAAATCTCTAAGTCCTGTGCATTGGGCCCTCGGTCCAACATTCACACATCAGGAAGGGATGCCATATCCCGAAGGCTCTCAAGGGGAAATCTACATTTATAAATTTTTCTAAGTCCTAGGATTTGGGTTACGGCAAACACCCGAAGGCCCTAAGGTGTGCTACACTTAGAAATTTTTTCTAAGTCCTAATTCCTACAGAACCCTCGGTTGCATATCCAGCAGAGGGTGCCCAACTACCGAAGGCTTCCGGTGGCAAGCTACAATCAGAAAACATTCTAAGTCCTAAAACATACATTCAAAGGATCAAGACATACATCCAAATCAAGACGAAGGCATGCATTCGACAATACACAAATCCAAAGGAAGCAGATTGTATATCAAAGGCCCGAGGGCGTATGTACTCATTCATTCAAAAAAAAGAGAAGTTTGATTGTGCTTTACAAAGGGGGCCGAGGCCAACAATTACAACACCAAAAGGGGGGAATACAATTTAAGAGGGGGGAACTGTAGATATCGCCTCACTCTCGGCTTCATCCTCTTCACCGCCAAGGCCGCACTCCCGGAGGGTCTCCGAGTCTTCAAGAACCGGTCTCTCTTCCCCCTCGGGGAGCGGGATCCTGACATCTGGCTGGCGGGGGGGAGGCCATAAGCCTCGGGACGGAACTCCTCCGGTGCCACCTGGAAGTGCTTCGCAAGCTTCCGGTAGATGAGGCGTTGGGTGAAGAACTCCCCGCCTTGGTAGTACGAGTCGCCCCTCTCAGCAAGCCACATCTTTCCGGGGGCCCCGACCCACTCGTCTACTGAAGCCCCCACCACCAAAGCGAGCCACTCCCTCCGGTCTTCGGCCTTCCACCCTTCGGCCATGAAGCTGGTCACCGCATCCTCTCGGGCCTTGGAGACGGCCTCTTCTTGAGCCGCGCGGGCTTCATCGGCAGCAATACGGGCGGCCTCGGCGGCGGCCTCCCCGGCCCTGGCTAGCCCCTCATTGACCCCTTCGGCCCTTGCAGCCTGCACCCTCTGCTCCATGCCGTCGGTGGCCAGCCGGAGAGAGTCCTCGGCTTCAGCAAGCTTCTTCCTGAGAAGGGCGGCCTCCCCCTCGGCGGAACCCTTGGCCTCCCTCATTTGATCCACCCTTCGAAGGTGCTCGCAGAGGCCCATAAAAGCCTGCAATTCACGAAGGCAAGAATAAGGCATAATGAACATAGTACAGAAGGAAAACATAACAATGAGCAGAGAAGGGAGGGTGACTTACGGAGGCAGCATTCAGGAGGACCTTCGCCTCGAGGGATCCCTCGTCCAGCCGGGCAAGGGCCAGTCGGTCGGCCGACGGCAGCATCTGGCTCATTAGAGCCGAAGGGTTCAAACTGCCCTCCAACACGGAGGCCCCCTTCGGTACTATCGCCTCCAACCTCTCCCGCCCAAAGAACTCCTGATTGATTTGTTCCTGGGGGATGGAGGCAGAAGCGTGCCCTTCGTCCACAATCACCACCACATCGGTGATCGGTTGTTTGGTAGGGGCGGCGGTCTTCGGCTTCTTGGCCGAGGGCTCGGTCCCCTTTCCAGCAACCTTCTTTTTGACGGGCCCAGCACCCTTGGACCCTCCGGCGCCAGCAGCAGCGCCAGCAGTTTGAGAGGGCCCCTCCCTGGCAGAAGCGCCCGCCGGGGCCTTCTTCTTTCCTTTCGCGTTTTTCAAAGCGAAGAGGGAACCAACGTCCATATTGTTACCTACAAGCAACAAAAAAAAACAGGAGGGTTAGATCGAGGGCTACCAGTTACTACATCATAAAAAAAGCGGAATAAGAGAGAACTATCAACGCATCAGTGAACAATTCGGTGATCACCTCCAGCGCCTTCGAAGACCCTATCGAGGGGAGGGTATCTCTCATCCGAAGAGCCCCTAGGCCTGAACTGCCGGAAGCCCAGGCTAAGCAAATCCTCCGGAAGGGTGACTTCTCTGATCTTGACATGCTTGTCAGACCCCTCCGGCTTCTTGGCAAGCACTTTGCCATTCTTCTCCAAAGCTGCGCTCCCCACCTTCGGGTGGCGCCGGAAGCTATTACGGAGCTGGGCCGGGAAGGGATTCTCCTCGAGGCGGATATAGCAGAACCTCTCTTTCCACCCCTTGTGAGACGAGGGCACATCATCAAAAAGCCGGAACTCCGGTACCTGCTGAAGGTTGGCAAAGCCCTCAGCATTTGAATGTCCCCCCCGGCAAAGGTTGAAGGACATGAAGAATTGATCGAGTGTGGGCTCGACCCCCCGGCTCTGACACAAGGAGAGGAAGCCGGCCACATAGGAGTGGCTGTTGGGCGTTAGCTGGCAAGGGGCCAACCCCACAAATCTCAGATACTCCAAGAGAAAAGGATGGAGCGGCAACCGGAGCCCCATCTCCACCGAGAGGGTGTGAGCAGCAAAGCACCCCTCGGGCGCGTATCGCAGCAAATCATCCGCCCTGGGCTCCACCACGCGCGCTGAAGGTCCAACCAGCATCTGGGTGGACTGGTATTCTGCCGGGGATGCCTTCGTCTTCAGCTCTAGAGCGGCAGTATTCAAGAACGAATGGCCCTCGGGTATGCCCACCGGCCGCCCGGCATCCACTGCCGCTTACTTCTTCCTCGGGGCCGCCTTCGTCTTGTGTTTCTTCCCGGGAGCCACACTTATGGGCGTCGGGTCCAATGGCCGGGAGGATCTGGCTTCCCCGGCACCCCGGGGGGAGGAATGGCAACCGTCACCTTCAGCCTCTCCCTCTCCTCTTCCTGCTCGGCGGTTTGCACGGCGAGGGCAAGCTCTTCATCCTCGTTTTCTTGCTCGAAGCCCTCGGCTTCGACTTCGGCCTGGAGGTCCTTCTCCACTTCCATGGCCACTGCGGCATCACCACCTGCCGAGGACTCCACGCTCGAAGACTCCACATCTGAGCATGTCTCCATCTCTACCGAAGGCTCCCCCGAGATATCCTGGGAATCACTCTGGGACGACATGCTGACTCTAGTTCGAAGGCTCGTAGACGCTAGTGTTTTCTAAATTTTCTATCTCCTAACCTAAGGGCACAGTACAGGTAGTTAAGAGGTGAAGGGAAAGCGGGCACTGACCTTGAAAGCAGAAGTTGTGACCGAAGGCCTGAGTTTCTCTCACTAGAATTTTGGGCAGAGCTTCGCTAAGACAAATGATCGCACAAGGGGAAATGGCTCTGGCCTTGGGGTATTTATAGGCGCTGGAATCCGGGCTTGGGCCCGGAAACCGGGCCTCCGGACAGACCGCCATCATTACACACCGCCGTTTCACCCAACCGGTGACGCCGCCCGCGAACAACCGGCCATCACACGCCACGTGTGCCACCCCCCCCAACGGCTATAGCCTGTCGTTACATATTCCAACGGCTATATTTCCAACGGCTATATTCTGGAAGCCCCCGGGTTTTCTACTTCACTCCACTTCATCAAGGATAGCCTCCGGGTACACTCACTCAGAAGTGCCCCCGGGTTGCGCCCCACACAGCACATAACAGACGCCTTCGGGATCACTCCTTCAGAAACCCAGGGCTGCATATCAGGGCACCCCTCGGGGATTCCCCCTCAGCACTGCAAAACCGGAATAGCCCCCGGGGAGTTGCCTCATTGACGGATGACCCGTGGCACACAGGTAATGAGAGCCCTCGGGTATCTTCATCACCAACTAATCAACAAACAGTGGACCCCCCGGCGACAGTTAAATTACTGCCCTCATCCAGCAGGCCCTCGATCCCCGGATTGAGGGGCTCCCCTTCGGCACCCCCAGGATATCAACAGCAAGCCTTCGGCTGATCAATACATGAGCCCTCAGGAAAAGAAGAACCTTCGGCATTACCGAACTCTCCATTTTTGACCAAGGTTTGACATTTTCGATTCATCATTGGGGGAATTCGGTGCACTCTTTTTCCCTCATTAGGATTTTTTCCCCCAGGGTTTTTCCTAATGAGGTTTTTAACGAGGCATCCCCCCAAAATGAAACGAAAAGCGTCAGCCTTCGGCCCACAACAGCAACGCAACTACTCTACTCCTTTTCACCACTTTACAAGTGCCTCAAGGAGTGGGGGACTGGAGGACCCCCTCGGGAAAATCATTAAATTACAAAAGATGTAGAAATTCCAACAAACAACAGAGCAAGCCCTCAAGTCCCGACATGTGGGTAACTGAGGGACTGCCTTCGGCAGGGACATAAAAGCAACAACTCCTCACCAACTTCAGAGATCACGACGGGACAACATCAAGGGGCAAGCACAAATTACTCCTTTTCCCTCAAGTACCTTTCGGCAAAAGGAGTGAGGGACTCCTGATGGAGTATATGGCCCGGGAACCCCCGGCCCACAGACTCCTACTACTCCAGCGAAGGCCCAAAAGGCCCAAATCACAGCGCCCAGAGTACCAGGCAGTCCACACTACGCGCCAGGGGTGCCTTCGGCCCCCTGGCCGAAGGCTCCGAATTCTCACAGAACGGGTTTCTCAAGCAAATTAAGAAACTGGGAGAAAACGGCGAAAACAGTAGCCCTCGGCATTGTGAGCCCTCGGCACCAGGGTGCCATCGGGTGGAAGAGCCATCGGCTACTGCTCTATAGCCGAAGGCATCTCGCTCGACAAGGTATCCGCCTCACATGCGTACAGATCACCGTACCCCGCATAGACGTCCCATCCAACAGCCGCATTAAATGCGGCCACATGCGGCTGCCAGCGCCAACCAGTTGAGGTGACCCCTCGGCCAATGAGCGCTTGACACGTGTCCCTGCCCGGCATTTATTGCTACTATAAATAGCACCCCATTTCCTCATTTGTAACCACGCTGAAAACGGCATTCATACTGAATACACTCTCTCTCTACTTTTACTTACTTGCTCTGGCTTCTCTCTAAGTTATTCCCCGTAATAACCCTTCGGATATATACCCCCGGGTAGACTATCCATCACTGGGTAAACGGGGGTCGGTCCAGATCTATTATATACGAAGTATTAACTTAGCGGGTCCGGATCTGGAACACTACGTTCCGACCCGGACCCGACCCATTGACAGACCTACATACAAAGATGTTGAACGTGAAACACTGAAAACATTCCATGAGAATGCCGCTCGTAAGAGATGCCAATTTTAAATTGGGGGGAAATTAATATAGTTGAAGGGGTAAAAGTGGGAATTTAAAATTAACATTCCTAAAATAGAACTAAATAAGTCTCACATACGGTTCTAGGTCTTCTTTTTGTAAAATTGGTATGAATTAATCTTATAGGAACATATCTCTTAAATAGACCAGACCGGTTCAGACCAGACCAGACTTAAACAGATCAGATCAGGTCTAAGCAGACTAGACCAAACGAGTGAATTGGATTGGCTTGTTTCTTTATTTTTAAAAGGGAAAATGTGCAAATAAGCCCTCGAACTAACCGAAAAAATGCAAATCACCCATTTTATAGGAGATTCTGTCTGGTCGTCGCCATTTGGGGAGGTTACCGCTAGAATTTTTTGATGAATATTTTGGAGAATCTTTTTCATTAAGTCTATTTTACTCATACCAAATTGCAGGTAAAAGTTCAACCGGGAAGGCAGTCAAATGATTTTCTAAAATATATTGCGATGTTTAACTGCACAGTTATCTTCAAACATTTATTTGACTGATTTCACGATTGGATTTTTAGCTGAAATTTGATATGAGTAACTAGACTTATATGCCCTTTTCCCTTTTTATTAAACATACGGAGTACATTGGTTTTTCACGAAAAAAAACGTTGGTCTGGCAGTCGGTCGCACTCCCTATCGGCAAACCTATACCTGCGACAGCGACGGTCGATGACTCTACGGGAAGAAGAAACTCCGAGTCGGACTTGAAGCATCCGGCGACGCACACAGACGGTAGACGCAGAGAGTATCTTGCGTCTGCTGGACGGCTATTGGGTATTTGGGTGAGCCGGTGAGCTTCAGATTTAATCGCTGCCAGAGGCCCAGAGGCCCAGAGACCAGAGTAATGCTTCCTATATTTAATCTTCAAATATGGAACGTACGGGCGTTACTGGTTCTTGTAGATGGTGGGACGGTGGGAGTGGGTCAGGGAGTTCTTCAGCAGGTTTTGATAATACAACTTTGTGGATTATAACAAGGACATTTGTTCTTAGAAAAACAAGGACACATGCTTGGTTTTGTTTATTTATTATTTCTATATTGCTAAAACTTTAAACTTTAGTTAGGAGTTTCCTTGCCTTACCCGTGTCTTGATATTTTGAGATTATTATAGTTTCCCTGTTTCCGTCCTGGTGCTATTTAGCCAGAAATTGATTAACATTGATCTATAGTTATGTGCATTGAGTCCTGAAACGATTGATCTCATGCTTATTATGGGTTTATGTTCACTCTCTGTTTGCTGTTTAATAGACTACTTATTTTATGATAGCTTATAATTGGTTGGTGATAATATACATAAAGAGTTTCAAGTTATTTGTGCTCACTTTTTGTGTCTGGTTGTGCAGTTGTTCTGTGTAGTTGGTTGCTCTTGCTCTAATGGAGGAATCAAAGCAGAAGTCATCTAAGCAAGCTGACTCTGAAAAGGAGGTGGATGGGCCTAGACGGAAAAGCCACCGTGATAGGGATGGCCACTCTGACCGTGATAAAGAGAAGAGTGGAGAGCGGCACAAAGATAGAGACCGGGAACACTACCATGATAAGAAGGATCACCGTGATAAGGAGAAGGGAGTTGAGGATATGTACAAGGAAAGAGACAGGGAAAGGGAGAAGGAGAAGCGCAGGGATAAGCATAAAGAGAAAGAGAGGGAAAGAAGTAGCAGGGTGAAGGCCAGTAAAGATAGAGAAAAGGATAGATCGGACAGAGAGAGTGCTAGGGAAAAGCGTGACAAAGAGAGGGGTCGTGAAAGAGAGAAAGATAAGGTGAGGGATCGTGAAGGAGAGAAAGAAAAGGAACGAGATCAGGAGAGTGAAAAAGAAAATGAGAAGGATCCTGAAAGAGAAAGGCAGAGAGAGAAAGAAAAGGATAAGAATAGGGAAAGAGAAAGGGAAAGGGAGAAGCAAGAGAAGGATAAAAGGGACAAGGATAGGGAAGACAAGGCAAGGAACAGAGATAAGAAGGTTCGTGAAAAAGAGAAGCGCCATGATTATGTCACTGATGATGATGATGATAATGATGCTGATGCAAGACAACTTGAAAGAAAAAGGAGGAGAAGGCATGATCAGAGGAGCAGGGATCATGAACGAAGTAAGCCATCTAGTAAGGTTGTTGATGACAACGGAAATGTTAGCCCACCTAAAAAAAGTGACAATGAATCATTGGAAAAGAAACAGAAGAACCTGGAAGAAGAGCAAGCTGAGGAACAAAGGAAACTTGAAGATGATATGGAGAAGCGAAGAAGGAGAGTTCAGGAATGGCAGGAGTTGAGAAGAGTAAAGGAGCAATCCGAGAGAGAAAAGCTTGGAGTTGCAGCAATGAGCGATGAACCCAAGTCAGGCAAGACTTGGACATTGGAAGGAGAATCTGATGATGAAGATGCAGCGTTTGAGGAAAAACAAGGCATTGATATGGATTTAGACGAACCTGCTAAGCCCTTGGATGAAAATGGTTCTGTCCTAGTAAGTTCAAACGCCTTGTCTGATTTAGAAGTTTCACAGAATGCTGACAATGATGCTCCTATGGATGATGAAGAAATTGACCCGTTAGATGCATACATGAATGCTATGGTGTTGCCTGAAGTTGAAAAGCTGAATGATGTTGAGACCACTGTTGAATATACAAAATCTGGTTTGGAAGACGGAAATGCTATAAAGATGAAAGAGCAGCCTAGGAAAGGCATCCGAAAACCAATGGGAAGAATCATGCCTGGTGAAGACTCTGATTCAGATTATGATGAACTTAGGAATGATGAAGATCCTTCGGATGATGAAGATGATGAAGAATTTATGAAACGGGTTAAGAAGACCAAGGCTGAAAAACTATCTATAGTTGACCACTCAAAAATTGAATATCCTTCTTTTCGGAAGAACTTTTATATTGAAGTAAGGGAAATTTCAAGAATGACATCTGAAGAGGTGGCCTCTTACAGAAAGCAATTGGAACTGAAGATCCATGGAAAAGACGTGCCAAAGCCAGTTAAAACGTGGCACCAAACTGGATTATCCACTAAGATTTTGGACACAATAAAAAAACTTAATTATGAAAAGCCAATGTCAATCCAGGCTCAGTCTTTGCCAATAATTATGAGCGGCCGAGATTGTATTGGCATTGCAAAGACGGGTTCTGGGAAAACATTAGCTTTTGTGTTGCCAATGTTGAGACATATTAAGGATCAGCCTCCACTTGCTTCTGGGGATGGGCCAATTGGGCTTGTAATGGCCCCTACAAGAGAGCTTGTGCAGCAAATACACAGTGATATTAGAAAGTTTGCTAAGGTTATGGGCCTTAGCTGTGTTCCTGTGTATGGAGGCTCAGGTGTTGCTCAGCAAATTAGTGAGTTGAAACGAGGAGCAGAGATTGTTGTTTGCACTCCAGGTAGGATGATTGACATACTTTGTACTAGCAGTGGGAAAATTACCAATCTTCGAAGAGTCACTTATTTGGTCATGGATGAAGCTGACCGGATGTTTGATATGGGTTTTGAACCTCAGATCACAAGAATTGTTCAAAATACGCGTCCTGGCCGCCAAACTGTATTGTTTTCTGCAACTTTTCCTCGTCAGGTTGAGGCGTTGGCACGCAAAGTACTCAACAAACCCATTGAAATTCAGGTAGGTGGAAGGAGTGTTGTAAACAAAGATATTGCCCAATTAGTTGAGGTGAGGCCAGAGAGTGAAAGGTTCCTTAGACTGCTGGAAATACTTGGAGAATGGTCTGAGAAAGGAAAAGTTTTGGTATTTGTCCACTCTCAGGAGAAATGTGATGCTTTATTTAAGGACTTGCTAAAGCATGGTTATCCTTGCCTTTCACTTCATGGGGCAAAAGATCAGACTGATCGTGAGTCCACTATTGCAGATTTTAAAAGTAATGTGTGTAACCTGTTGATTGCTACTAGTATTGCTGCTAGAGGTTTAGATGTAAAGGATCTTGAGCTGGTGATCAACTTTGATGCTCCAAACCATTATGAAGACTATGTTCACCGTGTTGGACGTACTGGGCGAGCTGGTAATAAAGGCTGTGCTATCACATTTATATCTGAAGAGGATGCAAGATATGCACCTGATCTTGTAAAAGCTCTAGAACTCTCTGAGCAAGTTGTTCCTGATGACCTGAAAGTGCTTGCTGATCGTTTCATGGCAAAGGTTAATCAGGGACTTGAACAGGCTCATGGTACTGGTTATGGAGGCAGTGGCTTTAAATTTAATGAAGAGGAAGATGAAGTGAGGAAAGCCGCAAAGAAAGCTCAGGCAAAAGAGTATGGCTTTGAGGAAGACAAATCAGATTCAGAGGATGAAGATGAAGGAATCAGAAAAGCAGGGGGTGATGTCTCTCAGCAGGTGGCTGTAGCTGCTGCTCTTGCTGCGGCTACAAAAGCAGCAAGTGTGTCTCAACATGCAGGTCCTGTCCCAATTTCTCAGATGCAGCCTCATAATGGAGTACCCGGTCCCCTTTCCAATATTCTTCAAGGTAATGGACTCCTAATTGCCCCTAACGATATATCAGCTACAACAGCAGCATTTCTTGCTGCGAAAAATTTGCAGCAGAACTTGGCTAAGCTTCAGAATGAAGTCATGCCTGAGCATTATGAAGCTGAGTTGGAAATTAATGATTTTCCTCAAAATGCTCGTTGGAAAGTGACACACAAAGAGACCCTAGGTCCTATTTCAGAATGGACTGGAGCTGCCATCACTACCAGGGGCTATTATATCCCACCTGGGAAGGTACTTGGACCGGGGGAAAGAAAATTATACTTGTTCATCGAGGGCCCTACAGAGCAATCTGTCAAGAGGGCAAAGTCTGAGTTGAAACGTGTTTTAGAGGACATAACTATGCAAGTAACATCACTTCCAGGCTCAGCTCAGCCAGGGCGATACTCAGTTGTGTAAGGTAAATCCCAGTAAATTGAAAAAATATTTAGTAAGAGGTTCTAAACATATATTGCATCCTATTGAAGTTTATTTTATCTTTTGGAATTTGGTATTCCATTTCATTATATTGGTATTAGTGTGGTTTTGCACTTTTTCTCTATCTCCTTATTTAATGATCAAACATGATATACTCAATTTGTTGGTTTTCTTTTCTTTTGTGCCAATTTTATATCCACTGAATTATTGAACTGCTATTCCTATTGTGATACAGTTGTTTATCTGTTAGGGTTATTTTGACTATTGGTTTCTGTTCCCAATTTAGTCATATTGTAAATATCCTGTATATATATTTAAGAGGGAGTTATGAAATACAACTTTATATATGCTATATGACCTGGGATGCTGTGGATCTATAAGGTAGTAAAAATATACACATGCTAAGAAGTGATGTTTATAAATTGAATTACACTTTTTAGTAATGATTTCCTTTTTAGTGACACTGTCAATCAAATGTAGAATGTTGGGTTGTTTATCTGTTGTTGTTCCTGTATAAGCTTCAATCTTTCCTAAGAAATGCATCAAAAGATTGTCTGTTTTGAGAAGAGCCGCTGTATTAAGTTGGGATTGCTTTTATTTCAGTTGACATGGTGAGCTATAAGAAGAATTGGTGTAGGCTTGAAACCTTTATGGTAAGCCCTCTCTATCTGATAATTTTTTTTAAATTTGTTGGATTGTGAATATAGTTTTCAATGACTTGTATTTACTTGCGGGTGAGTTCAATTTTGAGAATTGTCTTCACCTTTAATTTTTGTAATTTCCACAACCGCTGTTTTGCTGCTCTCTTAAATGCAGCGTGTAAGCTTGATTATGGTTCACACCATGTTTGTCAAATACATGGTAGTAGTACAGAAGTCCACTCGCTGATCAATCTATCTCCATATGGTTTATGTAGTTTTTCTCCCAAACCTTTAATCCGTTTGCTCATATATTACAGCAATGAAGACTGAATAGAGAGGATATTTAGATCCTGACTCAGCCATCAATTTTTACCTTTGTTAGTATAGATGTATTGATTTGATGGGGTTTCCACCCAATTTCAAGTCTTCTAATTGTCAGATTTATCGCGCTAATGAAATTTGGTTCATAGCTTTGAATGTTTCTCCATAGTCCTCCAGTTATGGTGATAAACACACTTTCGTTACCGGTCTTCCCATTTTTGTAATTTTTGTAATCGTCTAACTGTTGTGCTTTCATCTAGTTTGTCTCCAATTACAGGCTTGATGTTCTCTTTATTCACATTATCCCTTTTGTGTAACAGTGTGCAATGATGAAAGATTCCATTCAATTGTAATTCCAGTTTTTTGTAATTTAATACTCCCTCCGTCCCCTTTTAAATGTCCCGGAAGAGGGTGACATGAGTTTTAAGAAAAGTATGTTTGTGTGGTTGATATTAATAGATAAAGTAAGAATAAAGTAAGAATAAAGTAAGAATGATTTTGAGCCACAAACTTTACCAAATAAGGTATGAGACAATTAAATAGGGACATCTCAATATGGTAAAATGAGACATTTAAAAGGGGACGGAGGGAGTACTCCTTATATAATTAATACTACATCAATTTATTAATTGCAATAGCTTAATCTTTGCACTATTCATAATATTCAGATAATAACCAAACATTTTGTTCCTTAGAACTTAGAAGATGTCCTCTTAAAAAAATCTAGTAAACGATTGGTGACAATTAATTTATTGTAAGAGGATATCAAAAATATAATGAGATCCGAGGTTGACTTATGAATTATAGTTCATATCAATAAAATGAGATATACTGAGGTGTTGTGTTTGTTGATTTTGTTTAAACCTATGAAGTTCTGGTTGAAGTGATTGTATAGGATGATTCTATTGATTTGTGAAAAAAAATAGTTAAAATATATTTTATTAATGAGAAAATTGTCCGATAGACCTCCGTACTATATCAGAAAAGTCAATTAAATCCTCATACTTTGAAAACAATCAATTAAACCCTAAAATTCCAAAAAATGTTCAATTAAGCTTTTTAGCAAGTTAAGGACCGATTTCCCGTTTAATTGCTCATGTGGCGTCCCGCGTGGCTTTTTTTTCTTTTCCCTTTTTTTCTCTTTTCTTTTTCTCTTTCCTTTTCTTCTTTTCTTTTTCTCTTCCCTGGCCTTTCTTCTTCTCGTTCGCACAGATGAGGTTCGCAGGAGGAATTCAAGGGTTGCCCCTGAACCCCCACCGACAAAGCCTGCGGCTGCCACAGTTGGGAAATGCGAGGACCATCTCCATGGACTGCATCCTCCATCAATGGAGTTGGAGTTCGTCGGATTATTGGCCGGAGTGAAGTGAAGGCGCCGGCTTCGGCTAAGTGGAGTGAAGGATAGAATCGCGGAAATGGGGTGAAATGGAGGGCTAAGTCTGAATGCTGGGTGAATTCCGAAAGCTGATTACAGAGAATTCCGGCGGCTAACTGCTGTCAAGTCCGGTTGCAAGGTGCAGCGAAATTCGACGGTGAAGTGCAGTGTAGCCCGGCGGTGGAGTGCAGAAAACTCCGACGGCTGAATGCAGTGAAGTACGTCGGCCTCAGGACTGTGGTGGGTGGAGAATGATGTTGGTCGTTGCAAGGAAGAAGAGGGTGAACAGTAAACTGGTGTTAGCGTAGAAGAAAAAAGAGGGAAGAGAACAAGAAAAGAGGAAAAGGAAAGAGAAAAGGGGGAAAAGAAAAAAAGCCACGCGGGACACCACATGAGCAGTTAAACGGGAAACTGGTCCTTGACTTGCTTTTGAACGTTTTTTTTGAAGTTCGATGGTTTAATTGAGTGTTTTCAAAGTTAGGGTTTAATTAACTTCTCTGATATAGTACGGGGGCCTATCTGATAGTTTTCTCTTTATTAATTAATAAAAGAAAATTATATGAAAAAATAGCTAAAATGTTCCTTTACAATAATTTGAGCCAATACAGCTATAAAAGTAACTTGACCCTTAAATTTTCTTATTATTACACAGTTCAACGTGCGAAACCAAAAGTTACGTGTTTGGTGAAAAAATTGGTCGATAAGCCTGAAAATCCAAAAATCATGGTTACCAAACACGCTCTTAATATGTCAATTCGAAGAGTCATGGTGTGACATCGCACCCGGATGTACTTGAATTTAAAATGCAGTATGTATTTGAATTTCCCCGCAAAGCGGTGGGGACGAGCATCCTCACAATCTTGTCTCTTGTGTCATGCCTGCTCCCAAGGCCAAGGTTTCGTACGTACGTCTTGCAATGGGCCTTGGTGGCCTTTTGGGGACGTACGTCCCCGAAAGTAGGGGGGAGGCGTCTCCAACTGCTCAAGCCTTTGGAGACGTTCGTCTTGCAATTGGGCCTTGCTGGCCTGTTGGAGACATACGTCCCTGGAAGTAGGGGAAGGCGTCTCCAGCTGCCCAAGTCCTTGGAGACGTACGTCCCCTACAGTAGGGGGAAAGCATCTCCAGTTGCCCCAAGTCCTTGGAGGCGTTCATGTTGCCCTTAGCCGACGCTCCTGACGTGACAGTGGCTTCCTTTGCATGGTTTCCCGCCAATGGGCGGCGATGGTCGTCCACAGGCATTGGCTGCCTGGTGTACCGTGGTGCCTTCCAAGTTGTTGAGGCAGTGTCTCCGGACGTACGTCTCCTGATGCGCTATTTGCCTGATTAGTTACCCCATGAGAGGAGGCCGTACATCATCACCGCTTACTACTATTTCGATGCAGGAGACGAACGTCATCACTGCCTTTGATCACTCTGAGGGTATTTGTCCCCAGACTGTTGGGGCTTTTAGGGACGTTCGTCCGGTGATCCTCAGGGGTTAATGGGTCGTTCCTACTTGGGCCAACTGAGTTGGTAAAAATGTTTGGGCGACCAAAGTGCTATGTTGACTCGATAAAATAAAATATAATTAAAACTGTCCGAAAAATACAACTTTCGGGACCAAATAGACACTTTGAGACATATTGGGATGACCTCCCACATGGATGGGGGCAACCCACGATTTTAGTCACACAAGACAAGGGTTGGACGGTTGGAAGGAGAGGGGGAAGATGGGAGATGTTGGGGTTGAATGGAAAAGGATCTAAGGTACATGAGGTGGGCTCCTCATCACACACTCATTGGGGCAATGAGACAAAAAGGCTATTCCTACTCCCCTCTCTCTCATTTTCGGCCAAACACTCTCAAGATAAGGGAAAAGAGCCCTGCAACTATTTCCTCCATAGCTAAGAAGAATCTAAGCAAGAAGGGTCTCAAAGGAAGAGTTTAAGTTGCTAAAAGTGTAGAAAAGCTTGGGAGATTAAGGAAGGAGCTTGATTGAGGTGTTCCTAGTTGTCGTCGGAGCTTCGCCAGAGTTCGCCGGAGTTTCGCCGAAGTTCAACCGAGAAAGGGTAGAACTTCTTAAAGCTCATTCGAGGTGAGGATGACTGACTATATTGCTTATAATTAGTGGGTTGATTTCATAAGATTACCTAAGGTAATTAAATGTGTTTTGTATGGATTATTAATGAATAATAATGCCTAAAATGAGAAGACTATGGTCTATAAAGGAAGGGAGCATGATATACATATTTGGAATAAATTATGTATGTTTATGTGTTGTAGAAATAATGACATGATAGTTGGATAACTATAAGCATTATTGATAAAATATACTTTTACTTCATATAAGGATTATATGCATGTGAAAAGTGATATTTTGTATATTGAATAAATTATATTTTTGATTGGAATATCAATTTGAATTGGCCATATATGATTATGAATGGAGGACTTGATTGTTCTAAGATTCATTCAACTAGTATTGGAGTACTAGTCGGGAATTAAATGAGTGATTATGCTAGAATTGATCCTAAGGTTGGATTGTGAATTATTATGCCTTAAGTAGTCTTAAGAGATACTTTAAGATGGACATGTATGAACTCTAAGTTGTACTAGGGGTAGGCCTTAAGGGATGCCCAAGATAAACTGAATAATAAATTGATCCTAGATATAGGATTGGCCTACGGGTGTGCTCGGTAGTCCTTGAGGATAGCCGGTTGAATTATAATAATAAGTAAGGACCATAGCCCTTCCCGACTCTAGAGAGCGTGGTTGGATAGCATGGACTTGCAGTGTGATCACGTCTAGGGTGGAATCCGAATCGGAGACCTAACTAGGTTCCGACAGCGGTAACACATAAGATAGGACCCCCCGAAAGGCCTTACCTTCCTACGGGATGATGGGTATGAGTCCAGGGGCGGGATGTTGGAATCCGAATCGATGACCCTATGAGGCCTCGGACAGCGGTAGCAAGTCCTGTGTAAACAATAAGAGCTACGGGTTGTGTCGTGGAAACAATGAATGAAATGGAAAATAAGAAAGGGTTATGTAGCGACAAATTAATGAATTAACTTATTATGTAGATAACAAGGGGAAAATATAAATTATTATTTATATTATGATATCACCCTAAATTGAGGGTCTTAGAAATTGAAACATTGATTATATAAAGTGTAGTTGTCATTGTACTTTTGAAATGCTTCAAAGTACTGACATCCCCTTCACGAGGGAGGCCACCTCACAGTTTCAGGTAGAACTTGAAGGTTGCTACTGTTGCTCGTTGCTTCGGGAAGATTAAGGAGAGAAGACGTGGTCTGTGCTTTCCTCCGTTTCAATTTTAAAAACAATCTCATTAATGCTCATGGGTATTATTTTCTGAATAATTATTTGGGGGTTTGTATGCCTAAGTTTGCCAAGTGTGGTTTGAACACTTGTATTAATGTTTCCGCTACTTTAAATGAATGTTTTACGTTATGTTTGTTTATGGATGTACTACGTGTGAATGGTATTCAAGACGCCTTGTATAGTATGGATGTGTTGGACTAGGGTTGACTATTCGTACTGTACGGCGGGTTGTTGACGTGTCCGGGTAGGTCCAGGGCGTGACAATTAAATTGGTATCAGAGCCTTAGTCCGTAAACATCTTAATGAAGTCTCAAAATTCCTTTTTGAAAAAGAATTTGAAAAACATGAGCATAAGAAGTTTTGTACTTATAGAACTTTTGGTACTTGAGTTGCAATGTCTCTAATTGTTAAGATGGTACCCTTAACAATTGGTATGACGGTGATTTGAGCTAAAAGGTGTCTTTAAGTGTCTATCCGTCAATGGACATTTGATACGGGTCTAATGACTCATTCTCAATTTCTTTCAGAAATGGAACTGATGGAGTATATGGCCCAGGAACCCCCGGCCCACAGACCCCTGCTACTCTGACACAGGCCCAACAAGCCCAGGAAGCATAACGGGCCCGAATCATAGCGCCCCAAATATCAAGGAACCAACGTTGCACATATGGACGCCTTCGGCCCCCTAGGCCGAAGGCTCGAAATTCCACAGGACAGCTTGTTTTGGGCGTACGAAGCTACTGGGAGAAAACGGCGAAATCAGTAGCCTTCGGCACTAAGGGCCCTCGGCACTGAGAGCCCCCGGGTATGAAAAGCCTTCGGCTCATCATCTACAGCCGAAGGCACCTTCCTCGACAGAGTCTCCTCTTCACATGCGCCTGAATCACCGTACCAAGTACGACGGCACGTCCAACCGCCGCATTTAATGCGGCCACATGCGAGTGCCGATGCCACCCCGATTGAGGTGACCCTCGGTTGTCGGATGCTTGACACGTATCCCTGTATAGCATTTATTACTACTACAAATAGCTTCCCCTTTCCCCTTTGTAACACACAACTTGAATACTCATTCCAGATTCGAACTCTTTATCTCTCATACTTATTTGCTTTGACTTCTCTCTAAGTTACTCCCCGCAGTAACCCCCCGGATAAGCTACCCTCCGGGTACACTATCCATCATTTGGTGCTTTCGTTGAGAGGTCGAATAATCAAGTAAGAAACCCTCCCCTTCACCAAACACAAAAACACCTACCAAAATGGGAAGAACTCGTGGCCAGACCAAAACCCTGGAAGAAAACCACGTAGCCTTCGGCGAAACCAATGGGGCTGAGGCTTCCATCCGGATTCCCGAGGTCGGCACAATTGCCGAGATGGAGCAAGCCATCACTGACCTCCGTCAGCACATCTAGAAGGCTTCCCTCGATGCCCGCATCGGCCTGGATAACCGAAGGAAGGATCAGAGTGAGAACCAAGTTCCCCCTTCGGCTCCGACCATCGACCTTCAGGCCGCTTTCGCGGCCTTCGTTCAGAACATGGCCCTAAACTCCGGCGCCTTCGTTGCACAAGCACCCCCCAACCCCTGTACGGAGGAAATGCCACTTATCTGCCTCCCCCTCCTCTGTTCAACAATCCCATCATGCAGATTGGC
This sequence comes from Cuscuta europaea, assembly GCA_945859875.1. Lineage (NCBI taxonomy): Eukaryota > Viridiplantae > Streptophyta > Magnoliopsida > Solanales > Convolvulaceae > Cuscuta > Cuscuta europaea. The sequence goes on from CAMAPE010000048.1 coordinate 10,063,414, forward strand.
AACATCGAGGGGGTCGTAGCAAAGGACACCGCTTCCCAGGAGGTCCAATCACGGGACAAACGGTGCGTAAACAAGGAGAAGCCCCGAACCTCCGCCCTCTAAAGGCTTGGGGGAGCTCCGGAGCGACGAGGGGTCCAAGACCGCCTCAGTGGGAAAGCAACCAGTAGACCACAAGAGAGCATAGCCCGTCTCGAGGGCCGAGGAGAGACCTCCCCCTCAGGACAAAGGAAAGGCACCACTACATGCTCATGACGTCAGATACCAAATCAACCAGGCCCACTCGGCCCGTGTTCAATCGCAGGGGGCGGAGGCCCTCCCGAAGGATCACAGGGATGAAATTATCGAGGCCCTCCAACGCCGCCTTGATGAGATGGAGGCCCGCCAAGCGCAGACTACAGCTTCCGCCTCACAGGCGGACCCCAAATATGCCGCCATGCTGGCCAAAATGGAGGACATGCAGAAGAAGATGGCTGAAGGCTCCGGGGAACCCGTCATCCAACTCCGGACCAGGACGCCATTTACCCCAAGGGTATTGGTGGCGCAGATTCCGGGAAAGTACCGAGGGAAACTCATCAAGCCCTACGAAGGAAAGACTGACCCTCAGGAGCACTACAGCAGATACCAAAACAGCATGATGATGGTGGGGGCATCGGATGAATATATGTGTCGTTGGTTCCTTTCCACCTTAGAAGGACCAGCGTACGAGTGGTTCAATCGATTGCCCGAAGGTAGCATTGACTCATGGCAAGAACTCGCCCAACGCTTCTTGACACAGTTTGCGGGAAGGCGCCGGTCAAGAAAACACTTCTCCCATTTGCTAACGGTGAGGCAAAGGAAGGAGGAGACCCTCCGAGATTTCTTGGAACGCTGGAGGCTGGAAACAGACAAAGTTGACGGAGCCGACAACAGGACCCTTCTGGCTCTCCTACAGATGGTCCTTCGCACCGGGAATTTCTCAAGGAGCCTCATCATTGAACCCCCTAGCGATTATATAAGGGCCCTCCAGCGGGGGGACCGGTATGCAGAGCTCGAGGAGGTAGAGAAATGTCGCCAGAACCCCGAGCAGCAGCACCCCCGGCCAGATGACCGGAACAACCGAGGGCCAGGGACTCCATCCCATCAATCCAAAGGCCCGACCCCCTCGGGTGATCGCCCCCGGCATGGCCAAGCCAAACTCGGGGGAGGTTATAAGCACAACCCGAAGGCTTGGGCCCAGCCCATCCTTCTGGAGCACCCCCGGACGCCTCTGACGCATTCCATCAGCGTCATTCTGGATTACGCCGAGGAGAGAGGCCTCATGGAGCGCGACTCTCGCGTGCCCTTGGAGGTATACGCTGTCAACCCCAATGAGCCATACTGCCGCTACCATCGTAATCAAGGGCACAGAACCGTTGACTGCCACCAGCTGAAGGCAGCCATCGAGAGGCTTATACAGGCGGGCCATCTGTCCCAATTTGTCAGGGGCCCTCAGCCTCAAGGGCCCCCGCGAGGACCGCCGGCGAGGGCAAATGCTTGGGTTAATCCAAACACCATTCCCCTCGGTGACCCGAAGGGTAAGGAGTGGGAGATCGGGAATCTCGATGAGGAGGAGGAGTACAGCCAGTACCAGGAGAAGAAACGCCACATCCTCATGATTACCGGGGGCAACACAGGGGGAGACTCCACTAGCCAGAGAAAGAAGTGGGCATAATCGCTTTATGTGGGGGAAGTCACTCACATGTCCCACGTAAAGCGGATGAGAGAGGAGCCCATCATGTTTACCAACGCCGATCTCCCCCCAGTTTCCTCTCCTCATAAGGATGCGTTAGTAATCCAAAGCGAGATCAATAACACCATCATCCACCGAACTTATGTTGACATGGGCAGCTCCGTCAAAGTAATGTATCTCCGCACATTCAAGGAGCTGCACCTAGAGAGGAGTTTCCTTCGGCCTGTCCGGCTTCACCGGAGACACCATAGATTCCGAGGGGGTGGTGACCCTCCACGTACTCTTCGGCGACGGGCTCCATAGGGCCAAGCTCGAAGTGGAGTTCGTCATTGTCAACATTGACTGCGCCCACAACATCATCCTCGGCCACCCCGCCCTCGAGGACCTGGAGGCTATCATCTCTATGAGGCACCTATGTCTCAAATTCCCAGCTGAAGGAGGCATCGGGTACTCGAGTGGGAACCAAAAGCTCGCCCGCGCCTGCTATCTTCAGATAATGAAGAAGGTTAGTAGGAATGAGTTCTGGGTAGACACCATCACCGGGACTGTTGAGGAAGAAGAGAAGAGGCTAAGGGCTGAACCAACTGAGGAGGTAGAAGACTTCGCGCTCGATCCGGCCAAGCCAAAGAGAGTCGTGAAGATAGGATCCAAGCTCCCTGAAGATTTGAAGACCGGCATCACGGATGCCCTCCGTGCCTACTCCATTGTTTTTGCATGGGGGGCGGAGGACATGCCGGGAATTAGACGAAGGGTCATCACTCACCGCTTGTCGGTGGACCCTTCCTCCAAACCTGTGCAACAGAGAAGAAGACCCCTCTCGGCCGAGAGAAGGGATTTTGTGAAGAAGGAGGTCAGCATGTACCTCTCCATCAAACACATCAAGGAGGTGAAATACCCTTCATGGCTTGCTAACGTAGTCCTCGCACAAAAGCCGCCCACCTTCCGCATGTGCGTGGACTACACGGATCTAAATAAGGCATGCCTCATGGACCCTTTCCCGCTGCCAAATATTGACCAACAGGTGGATGAAACGGTGGGATGCGAAATCGTGTCATTCCTCGACGCCTTCCGCGGATATCACCAGATCTTCATGCACGAGGAAGACGCTGAAAAAACAGCCTTCATGACTCCCGAAGGCATATTCTGTTATCTAGTCATGGCCTTCGGTCTGAAGAACTCCGGCGCCACTTACACCCGGATGGTGGCCAGGGTTTTTCAAGCCGTCCTCGGGCGCACCATGGAGGCCTATGTTGACGACATGATCGTCAAAAGCAAACAATCATCAAGCCACGCTGACGACCTCCGGGAGATCTTCGCCATCGTGCAAAAATTCAACCTTCGGCTAAACCTGAAGAAATGCACCTTCGCCGTGCAAGGAGGCAAATTCCTAGGCTACATGGTGAGCCGAAAGGGTATCGAAGCCAACCCCGAGAAAATCCAGGCCATCATCAACATGGAGCCCCCACGCAACGTAAAGGAGGTTCAGCGGCTGACGGGCCGCCTAGCAACCCTCAACCGCTTCCTGTCCAAGTCGGCGGAAAAGTCCCTCCCCTTCTTCGAGATCATGACGAAGACCGCCGGCTTCCAATGGACGTCAGAATGCCAGGAGGCCTTCGATGAGCTGAAAAGGTACTTATCTTCACCCCTTGTGCTCTCCAAACCCAAGGTGGGGGAGACTCTGTACCTTTACCTTGGCGTTAGCCCTGCTGCCATCAACTTAGTGCTAATCTGAGAGGAGGATGGCATCCAGAACGCCATCTTCTATGTTAGCAAGACCCTCAGGGAGGCGGAACTCACATATTCTCCCGTGGAAAAACGGTGCTAGCCATCGTTTGGACCGTCAAGAAGTTGGGCCATTATTTCCAAGCCAATCGAGCCCAAGTGCTCACACACCAACCCCTCGGCGCCCTCATGAGGAGCCCCACTAGATCATCTAGAATGGTGAAATGGGCGATCTTCCTCAGCCAGTACAACATCGACATCTGCCTGAGGCCCGCCATCAAGGGCCAAGCCCTGGCGGACTTTGTGACGGAGTGCACAACAAGGTCAGCAGTAGATGAGGATCCCTCGGCACCCTCGGATGAATGGTGGACCCTCTATACTGATGGCTCCTCTGCTACCAAAGCATGCAGAGGAGGGGTAGTTCTCATTACACCCGAAGGCTTCCGCGTCTATTATGCCATCCGCTTTTCCTTCAAAGTCTCCAACAACGAAGCGGAGTATGAGGCCCTCCTCTGCGGCCTTCGGCTGGCCACTAACATGAAGGCAAGACAGATCCATGTGAAGTGCGACTCTAAGTTAGTCGTCAGCCAAATTTTGGGGGAGTACGAGGCCAAGGAAGGGAGAATGAAAGAGTACAAGGAAGCGGTCAAGGAATTGCTTAAGGTATTTGAGGCAACTCTCTCACTCAAATACCGAGGGCTCAAAACTCTGAGGCTGATTTCTTATCAAAGCTCTCAGCTGAATACCCGGAACACCTCTCGAAGATTGCGAGAATTGAGGAACTCAGTCTCTCAAGCATACACGTCAGCCCCATCATGCAAGTACAACATAGGCTTGAGGACTGGATATCAGATATCGTGAACTTCATCTCCACAGGGCAGCTGCCCGAGGATGAAACCTGCGCCAAACTGGCAAGGCTGAGGGCTCCCAGCTACACCATCGAAGACGGGAGGCTTTACAAGCGATCTTATAACGGCACGTTACTCCGGTGCCTTCATCAAGATGAAGCTGAAGTCGCTATGGAGGAAGTACACAGTGGCACTTGCTCAGCCCACCAAGGACCCTTCTCTATGTCCCGAAGGCTCATAGTGCAAGGCTACTTCTGACCTACAATGGCCCGGGACTGTGCGGACCTCGCCCGAAAGTGCGCCGCATGCCAACATTTTCCGAAGGCTCCTGGTAGACCAGCGGTCAACTATGCCCCCATCAGCACAACAATACCCTTCTCCAGGTGGGGAATTGACCTTGTGGGCCCACTGCCGAGGGGTACCTCCAACAACAGGTACATCATCATTGCCATTGACTACTTCACCAAATGGGTGGAGGCGGAACCCCTCGCCAGTATTACCGAAGCCAGATGCCGTCATTTTGTCCTCAAAAACATCCTCACGAGGTTTGGCGTCCCCCAACAATCATCTCTGATAATGGGACTGAGTTTGAGGCAGCCCCCTTCTGCGCCCTCCTGGAGGCATGGGGCATCAAAGACACATTTTCATATGGGGAAAACTGTCAATTACACCCTCGTACTATGGGCGAATCCTCAATTGAGTCCTCCTACTTCGAAAACCTTCAATTGAATTCGCCAAGTCTCCAAAATCAATCAATTAGGTCTACATTACCGGTTGGTTCCCGGTTTGCCGGTTGCTTGCCTTCAATTGATCTAGCTAGGTTTTTTACTGTTTTTTGATTTTTTTTTAATTTTTTTTCTTCTCTTTTCTTTTTCTTTTTCTCTTCCTCTTCTCTTTTCTCTTTCTTTCGTTCTTCCTGGCCGGTTCCTCTTCTGCTCTCCCAGTATCCTGCTCCCCCTTCTTCTCTTCTTCCTTTCTTGTCTCCACCAGAAATCCAGTTACTTTCTTCCATTTTTGTTGCCTCCGTCGATTCCACTGGAACGGATTCCGCTGCTCCGGCCTCTCTAGCCACCAACTCTGCCGCCCAGCCTCCATAGCCACGTCTCCAAAGTCCGGCCTCAACCGCCATACACACCACACCGCCTCCGGCCACCACCTGTGTGGCTTCCCCTTCGCCTACTCCATGGAAACAACCTCCAATCGCGTCGGTTTCCATAGCCACCACCTCCGCCGTCCTTACCACCGTACCACCGCTTCCGGCTTCCACCTCCGCTTCTTCCATTGAAACGACCTCCAAGGCTCCAATCGCACCGGCCTCCATAGCCAGTTAGCCGCCACCACCACCACATTCATGAATCAGCAGTTGCAGACGCGCAGGGAGATGCGGATGCAGGCAGATGCAAAGGAAATACCAAAAGAAAAAGGAAAAGAAAAAATAGAAAAGAGTAAATAAAAAAATGCCAACTGCATGTGCCACGTAGGCGGTCAATCCAATATATAATCGGTTGGTCAAAGTCCACGTCAGCGCCAGGAAGGCAAGCAACCGGCAAACCGGGAACCAACCGGTAATGTAGACCTAATTGATTGATTTTGGAGACTTGGCGGATTCAATTGAAGGTTTTCGAAGTAGGAGGACTCAATTGAGGATTCGCCCATAGTACGAGGGTGTAATTGACAGTTTTCCCTTTTCATATGTTGCCTACCCTCAAGGCAACGGACAAGTGGAGAACGCCAACCAAACTCTGCTTGAGGGCCTAAAGAAGAAACTGGAAGCCGAAGGGGGAGGCTGGGTAGAAGAGCTTCACAACATCTAATGGGCCTATCGCACCACCCCTCGGCGGGCAACAGGCGAGACACCCTTTGCTACGGGTTCGAGGCCAAGGCTCCCACGGAAGTGACCCTTCCTACCCGAAGGGTGGCCCAATATGATCCCGAAGTCAACGACGCCAACATGGTCCTCGACCTTCACCTCATCTCAGAATGCCGAGAGCAAGCCTTCCTAAGGGCGGAAAACTACCGAAGATAAGTGAAGGTCTACGTTGATGCCAAAGTTCGTTCCCGAGAATTTCAAGTGGGGGACTATGTCCTCCGAAGGAGAGAACTAGCCAACCAACCGAGGGTGGAAAGATGGCACCAAAGTTCGAAGGCCCCTACATCGTCACAGTCATCATCAACCCAGGAACGTACAAGCTCAAACGCCCCAATGGGACCGAGGTCCCTAGACACTATAATGTACACCACCTGGTGAAATTTTATCAGTAACGTATGAGAGGCCAAACCCTCATGACTTACGAATGTACTTATCCAACGGTCCAAGGCCTCCTATTTTTCAAGAATAAATGCATGTTGAAGACATCAAAAGTACCAAGTACACAACACACATGAGCGGCCAAGCCCTCATGCAAGCTCCTGGTCCACGGCCTTCCCACAAGACCCCCCGGCACCAAGTGCCGAGGGAGGACGCTCCAATCAAATATAAAGATAAAACACCAAGTGTTTTTGAAGGCGACCCCTCGGTACCAAGTGTCGAGGGCATTGTACGACAAATAACACCAAGTGTTAAAAATAAAGTCGTACCCCTCGAGGATGCAACTATACCGAAGGCTCCACCTATCGGTGCCAGGGGTACCAAGTGCCCCCGACCATTTGCAACTAACATGCAAATAAAACCCTCCCCTGAAATGCTTTCCGCACCATTACCCTAAGGGAATGGCAGGCAACTAATATGCCTCAGGATTCGACTTTCAAAAACAAAACGCTTCCCGCACCAGTACCCTAAGGGAATGGCAGGCAACAGACTATGTCTTGGGCCGAGAGAACGACTTTCAAAACTGAGGCGCTTTCCGTGCCATCCCCCAAAGGGAGGCAGGCAACAGACTATGTCTCGGGCTGAGAAAACGACCCTCGATCCCCTCGGAACCCGGAAGGTTAACCCCGATGGGGGAACCAGTGGTGTATACCGTTGCCTCCCGATAGGCCAAGCCTTACCAAGAAAACAAGTTTCTTGAAGCCTTGCCTTCATAAAAAAAACAAAAAAAAATGGGGTGAAGGGGAGTAGACTCAACGAGCAATCAATGAGTACGAGTTTCAACACTCACAACAAAACACCCGAAGGCGGCTACCAAGAATGCTCCCCACAAGGCATTACGGATTATACCGAAGGCTCCCCTAGGGAACACCTCCAGTACCTGATGGCTCTTATTCAAGAAGTCACCTTTGACATTGACCCTTATTCCGAAGGCTATTATCCACCAAAGTGTTACCAAAATATAGCCAAGTCCACGTTCTGCCAGCCCCCGGCATTTCAACACATACCGGAGGCATCAAACGTTGTATATGGGATTTAATTTCCAAAAGCCTATATTTTGAAAATTGTACATCTTTTGAGAAGTCAACAGGGATCGAGGGCACTGGCTATAATACATTGAACTCAAGAATTCCTAAGTCCACACTTTGGAATCCAACATCACCGAAGGCTCCTACGCTAGGTCAGGGCTAACTAAAGATTGACTTACACTGCTGCATCCTCCGGCATTACCGAAGGCGATTGTTCACAAACCAAAAGCTTAAATTTCCTAAATCCACGCTCCAATAGACTCCGACACGACGATCAATACCGGAAGCTCTTTTCCCATGAGTGGGTCAAAAATCAATTAACTCCATGTTCCTACCGAGGGCTACGGGTTGCAGACCCAATACAAAATACTATAAGTCCATGACTTAAGGCCCCCCGACATCACCATCCTTTGCTAAGGAAAACTTTGCCTAAGACTACTACGAGCCGAGGGCACGTTCATGGGATCACTCAAAATTTTGCTAAGTCCACAACACTAGTTCCCCCGAGAACATATGGCGAAGGCCTGCTACTTCATACAGCTAGTGGGATGTGTCAGCCGAGGGCCTAGTGGCAAAGCGCCACTTGAAAAGTGTCTAAGTCCTAAATCTTAGGCCCTCGGTCAACACATGACAAGCTACAGAAGATCAAGAAGGAAGCATCAACCGAAGGCCTAGCACTGAATAAAACTTAGAAATTTTTTTTATAAGTCCTAAATGAGTGACCCCGGTCAACTCACAATGTAGACCTACATTCTTAAAGCTGACAATTCAAACATTAAAATACGAAGGCATTCCTTCACAAGGAAAAATACGAAGGCATTCATTCACAAGAAAAATACGAAGGCATTCATTCACAAGAAAAAGACGAAGGCATTCATTCACAAGGACAAAAACGAAGGCATTCATTCAGCGGCAGATAAGGGGAAGAAGGCATTCGTTAACAAAAAACGAAGAATAAATTGTTATACACCAAGGCCGAAACCGGAAGATAAGAAATGTTATATTACAGAGTATTGTCCAAAAACTGTCTAAGTACAAGTCAGGGGTTGGCAGATTCAGCAGCAACCTCTTCGGCTGGCTTGGAAGTGGCATCCCCTTCTGCCTCCTCATCTCCACCCGGAGCCTCCTGCATCAGCATAGAGTCTTCAAAATCGGGCCTTTCAACATCGGCCGGGAGAGGAATTCTGACATCTGGCTGAAGGGGGAGGCCATATGCTGCAGGATCGAAGTCCTTCGGATCCACTTGAAAGTGCCGAGCCAGCCTTCTGTAGATTAGGGCTTGAGTGAAAAACTCCCCCCAGCATAATAGTCTTCGCCCTTGCGGGCTAGCCACATTGCCCCGGGGCCTTTCACCCAAGCATCCACCGAGGCCTCCACCACCGAGGCCACCCATTGACTCTGGTCCTCAGCCCTCCACCCCTCAGTGACGAAGGCAGCAACAGCATCCCCCGGGCATTGGTGACGGCTTCCGCCTTGGCAGCCTCGGCCTCCTCGACGGCTTTCTTTGCGGCCTCGGCAGCATCCCTCTCAGCTTCGGCCTTCTCTGCCGTAGCTCTCTCCGCCTCATCCCTCGCCTGCCGAAGGGCCTCCTCCAGCCTACACATCTCCTGGAGGGAAGCGTCCTTGTTATGGATGAGCTTCTTCATGGACTCATCCTGTTGGACCTTCTGAAGGTGCCATTCATCAAACCTCCGGGTCTGCTCACCGAGGGCTATGCAAGCATGTTAAACAATAGACAAAGAAGTTAGACTACTATGCAAGTATGCTAAGTGGTTAGAAAAGGAACAAAGGAAAAAGGACTTACAGTAAGAGAAGACCAGAGGATTTTATTCTGAAGGGCATCATCATCGTAGGTTCCGAGGGCGGCCCTGTCCATCTCTGAAGTAATACCCTTCAGAAATGCCTTCGGCTCCACTGTGCCATGCATCACGGCGGTCCCCTTCACGAGGGAGAGCTGTAGGGTCTCCTGAGGGAACACTCCAGAAGGAGGATCCGATGGAGCCGTCACCACCACAACATGCGGCTCAGAGGTGGAGTGTTCATCCACGATCATGACCGGGGGAGCCTTCTTCCTGGCACCCCCCTTTTTGGGCCTCTTCCCTTTGGGGGCTAGACCCTTGCCCGCTGCCTTCCTCTTGGCAGCATCATCAGAGGGGGCATCCGAGGGCTCACCATTCTTCTTGAAGAACTCCCCGACGGGCTTCTGCCTGTCCGACTCCTTTTTGCCCTGACCCTTCGCCTTTTGCTTCTTCAAAGCGGCAAATGAATTGATATCCATTTTAGCACCTGCAAGACAACACAAGTAAATGAGGCCGAGGGGTCAAAACAAAAGAAATATGTATATATGCTACAAAAATTCTAAGTGCAAAAAATGGAGCCCCTAGAACTACCTCTTGTGCTCTCGAAGGCTCGATCTAGTATGGGGTACTTCTCATCCACTTCCCCCAGAAACCGGTAACGCCGAAAGCCAAGAAGGTACAAATCCTCATCGAGGGTAGACTCCATCAGTGACACGTGCTTCTCAAGCCCCTCCGGAATAAAAGAGATCTTCCTCCCGTCTTTCTCGAGGGCAGCACTCCCTACCTTCGGATGTCGCCTGAAACAATCCCGCAGCTCCATTGGGAACGGATTGTTTGCCATCTTGACGTAACAAAAACGGTCCCTCCAACCCTTATGGGATAAGGGCACTTCATCAGAGAGTCTCCACTGGGCAATCTGCTGGAGGTTCGCATAGCCCTTAGAGTTAGCATGACCCCCCCCCCCCCCCGCACAGGTTAAAGCTTTGAAAAAAGAGGTCTAAACTGGGAGTAACGTCCCGGGACCGGCACAGATGAAGGAACCCAGCAATGTATGAATGGTTGTTCAGGGTGAGCTGGCAGGGGGCTAGTCCTACATACCGAAGGTATTCCAGGAGGAAGGGATGCAACGGGAAACGAAGGCCCATGGAGACGGAGACAATGTGGACCGCGAACCACCCCTCGAGAGCTTGGGATAGTAGATCGTTGGGACCCGGTTCTATCACTAACGCCGAAGGCCCTACGTGCAGCTGTGTTACGTAGCATTCGGCCCGATCAGCCCTCGAGTTGATCGAAAGGGCAGCAGTATTCAGCCATGAGTATCCCTCAAGAATCCCGACGGGCTTCCCAAGATCAGCAACACAGCATTTCTTCTTTGGGGGCCCCATTCTTCTTGCTCTTCTTCGCCGGGGCCACCCTGAGAGGCTCCGGGTTGAGTGGTCGGGAGCTGCTGGCCTCACCAGCGTTGCGTGGGGGAAGGATAGCCACGTTAACTCTCTGTCTCTCTTTCTCTTCCTCCTCCTCCGCAGTCTGAATGGTGAGGGCCAGCTCCTCGTCCTCGTTCACTTGCTCGAATTCTTCTGCCTCGGCCTCAGCTCTGAGGTCCTTCTCCACCTCCATGGCGACAGCGGAATCACCGTTCGACGAGGCCTCATCACTTGAAGGCTCCACATCAGATATGCTCTCTAGTTCAGTCGACGGCTCCCTCAAAATATCTTGAGAATCGCTGCCGGACGACATCCTCGGTAATGTGTTCGAAGGGTTCGAGGGAAGAAATTTTCCTAAGGATCTCTAAACACTAAATCTAAAGGCCACAGGGCTAAACTTACTAAAAAACGAAGAACAGGTAAAGGACTAACCTGGGAAACACTTTCTCTCTCTAGAAACAAATTGGGCAGAGCTTCGCTAAGACAACACAAATCGCGCAAGGAGAAAGGGTCAGGTCATGGGGTATTTATAGCCTCCCCAATCCAGGCTTGGGCAAAAAACCGGGCCCCGATGGGAAACTCATCATTACACACTGTCGCTTCAGCCAACCGGTGAAACCCGCCCGCGGATAACCAACGAACAAGCACCACGTGGGAACCCTCTCCAACGGTCCATGTTCCAACGATCATATTCCAACGGTCATGTCTCAACAGCTCTCTTTTACAGACTAAGGTGCCCTCATCTGGCACCCCTCAGACAGCACTATGCATGCCTTCGGGCTAACTCCTTCATCAAGGGGAGCCCCCGGCTTCACAACGGGAAAACCCCTCAGGAACTCTTAGCCCTCAACATGTTGAGAACTGGGGAACCCCCTGGGGACACACCTTCAAACCCCCTCATCGGTGGTTAGCCTCCGGCATAAAATAATGGGACCCCTCAGGAGCCCTCAGCCTCCAACTTATCAAGAGCTAGGGACCCCCCTCGGCAACACAGGAGCTATCACCTATGTCAACACGCCCTCAGCCCCGGTGGCTGAGGGACTCCTCTCGACATCCCCGGGATATCAACAATCAGCCTTCGGCTAAACCAGGAAGAAGGCCCTCAACTCACGGACACCTCTCGGTATCAACATTATCCTTCATCTCAGACCAAGGGTTCACCTTTTCGATTCATCATTGGGGGAATTCGGTGCACTCTTTTTCCCTCATTAGAATTTTTTCCCACAGGGTTTTTCCTAATGAGGTTTTTAATGAGGCATCCACCCAAAATGAAACGAAAAGCACAAGCCTTCGGCCCTATGATAAAAACAGGCACTGCTCTACTCCTTTTCACCACATTACAAGTGCCTGAAGGAGTGGGGGACTGGAGGACCCCTCCGAGAAAAATCACAAAATGATAAACTTTCCCCCAAAACACCAACACAATCCTCCAAAGTCCAAAATGTGGGGGACTGAGGGACTGCCCTCGACAGAACATACAAACGCAAGACTCCTCACTACTTTACAAACCACAGCAAGGCAACATCAGAGGACAAACACAACTACTCCTTTTCCCTCAAGTACCTTTCGGCAAAAGGGGTGAGGGACTCCTGATGGAGTATATGGCCCAAGAACCCCCGGCCCACAGACTCCTGCTACTCTGACACAGGCCCAACAAGCCCAGGAAGCATAACGGGCCCGAATCATAGCGCCCCAAATATCAAGGAACCAACGTTGCACATATGGACGCTTTCGGCCCCCTAGGCGGAAGGCTCGAAATTCCACAGGACAGCTTGTTTTGGGCGTACGAAGCTACTGGGAGAAAACGGCGAAATCATTAGCCTTCGGCACTTAGGGCCCTCGGCACTGAGAGGCCCCCGGTATGAAAAGCCTTCAGCTTATCATCTACAGCCGAAGGCACCTTCCTCGACAGAGTCTCCTCTTCACATGCGCCTGAAACACCGTACCGAGTACGATACGACGTCACATCCAACCGCCGCATTTAATGCGACCACATGCGAGTGCCGGTGCCACCCCGATTGAGGTGACCCTCGGTCGTCAGATGCTTGACACATGTCCCTATCTAGCACTTATTACTACTATAAATAGCTGCCCCTTTCCCCTTTGTAACACACGACTTGAATATTCATTCCAGATTCGAACTCTTTATCTCTCTTACTTATTTGCTCTGACTTCTCTCTAAGTTACTCCCCGCAGTAACCCCCCGGATAAGCTACCCCCCCCCCCCCCGGGTACACTATCCATCAGGAACGTACCGAGAAAGTAACTCGACGGAACCCAACTGGCCAGGCACCCGGAGGGTCCCACCGTGGCAGTCGGGGGGCATCAAGAGTGTCTAGGGGACATGGCCGTGCAGGCCACTCGCTGACTGTAAGTGACGGTCATGTTGAAACAATTGATGGGCATTATGAGTCTGAGGAGGATTCAACTTACCGACCGGGAACTGAGCCAGTTGAAACCCGATATGTTGGGGAGGATGATGACGTTAGTGAAGAGAGCGACGATAATGACGCTCTAGAGAGGATTGAGGAATTGCTCCGGCAATACCATCAAGACCGCCAAAGGCGCTGGGCAAGGCGTGCTTTGGGAGGGGCTTCGAGGAGAGGAAGCCGTGTGAGTCCTAGGGGAAGCATGGAACCTCGAGGAGGTCGAGGTATCGAGGTTCCTATAATAAGGATCTCGAAGTACCTCAAGGAGGCAAGAGATTTGGGATGTAAAACGTCTGATGGAACGGGAGACATCTCCGTTGCGGCCGAATGGATCAAGAGATTTAATGAAGCGGCCCTTGATATGCAGCTGCCACCAAACATGAAGATGAGAGCGGCAAAAAGATTGTTGGAAGGAATGGCGTCCACATGGTGGGACGGAGTTAAAGGGAAGTACGGTGAGGCCATCAATTGGGAGAATTTCTAGCAGGAGTTCTTCACCCAATACTACTCCGACTTTGAAGTGAACATGAACAGGAGAACCGAATGGTGAACCACTTCTAGGATGCCTTGGACCTTGACATACGCGAGAGGGCAACTCAATTGCCTAATATGACGTTTAGTCAAGTGGTTGAACAAGGCTTAAAGGGATGGGAAGAAAGGAAGCGAAGAAATGCCGAAGAGGCAAAAAAAAATGGGAGAACCATGACCCTCAAGGTTCTAATAAGAAGGGGAACCACGGGGGAGGTGGATCTTTTAGAACCCCCGCACCACCGTCAGGGGGGGACCAAGGCCCAAGTGGGCAAGGCTCGAGGCCGCACGGCTCGGGCATTATAAGGTGTAACAACTGCAAGAAGAACCACCTGGGGAAGTGTCGTGACCCTCGAGGAGGTTGGACATATGAAGGTGAGTTGCCCACAACTCGGGAGGACGATGGGTGCCACACCTAGTAGCGGAACCACAACGAGTAGAAACTGGACGGGATCACCAAATGCAGGCACAGGTCACGGTGGAGCAAGTGCGAGCAACGCACCATCCGTGAACCAAGGGAAGACCCAAGCTATGGTCTATGCTATGACTGATGCCGATGCCCGTGCTAACCCGGACTCCATTGCCGGTAATCTTTTATAAACTTTGGTATTATGTGAATTTATGCTTATACACATCGTAAGGAGTTGGTGTTGTTCAATCTTAAGCCAAACTTGGCCGGTTGAGACAAAGAGGGGAAGGATATCCTCGTTCTGGGCAAAAGCCGCTCGGACCTCGCAAAAGCCGCCTGGCTTATGCATGTGAATTAATTATTAAAACTGTGGCGCTGAACGTCGGCCGGTGTGTGTGTGAAACCCGGCCGGCACACGGTAATGAATCTCGCGTAACAACGGCCAAAAGCGAAAACCGTTCAACGCTGACAGATTTCGTCTTGATTAAATTCGGAAATACTACGGCGCTGGATATCGGGCGGCTTCCACCGAAGACCGGCCGGATTTCGAAAAAGATTAAAGTTGGAAAATTCCATTTGAGTTCAGCGATGAACGGCTCTTGGAAAATTCCATTTGAGTTCGGAGACAAACGGCTCTTGGAAAATTCCATTTGAGTTTGGAGATGAACGACTTTTGGAAAATTCCATTTGAGTTCGGCGAGGAACAGCCTTTGGGAATTTAAAGTTTAAATTTTGGTTCGGCGACGAATGGCTTTGGAAATTAAATTTCAATTTAAAGTATGGCGACAAAAACCGGCCGGCTTTCGTGGAAACCGGTCGGCGTTCGTCATGTTGGGTTAATCTTGTGCAGCCGAGAACCAGCCGGCTTTTGCAAAGCCCGACCGGATTTTGAAATTTAATTTACGAATTGAAGTACGGCGACGAAGACCAGCCGACTTTCACCAAGACCGGTCGGCTTACGTAACGACAGGTTCAGGGATGAACGAAAAGTGGCCGGGTTTTGCGAAAAGCGACCGGCTTTCCCCAGTTAGTACACAAGGCCGATTCTTGAGGGTGAGAACCGGGCGGGTTGTGATGGGGCGTTGAACGAGTGAACGACTATCATCTAAACCTTAGTCGGTGCACTCCATGACCTAATAAACGAGTCTATTAGGTAGAAAGTGTGTCTTTCATTGCTTATGGATGTAGGAACACTAAAGATTAACGGGAGAGACGCAAGAATCCTTATTGATACCGAGATGCAACGATCATTTGTGAATGAGGCATTCGCCGAGGGATTCAACGAACCACTTCTACCGATGATTCAAACCTTATTGGTATCCACACCTTTGGGGGATGATATCGAGAGATATAGCCGCTATCCATCATGTGAGGTGGAAGTGGAATGCCAAGCCTTGGCGTGTGACTTTGTACCGCTGAGTATGATTGAGTTCGATGCAATCCTCGAGATGGATTGGATTGAGAAGCATCATGCTAGGGTCGATTGCTACACGAAGGTTCTTGAACTTGAAAGCGGAGAAGGGTTGACCTTACGCTTTGAGGGAGATAGAGGCAAATCAAATAGTTGCATCATATTCGCCGTGAGAGCAAGAAATATGATGAGAAAGGGATGCCACATGTATCTAGCATATGTGGTAGATAAAACCGAAGAGGAGATAGACATCAATGATGTGAGAGTAGTGTGTAATTATCCGAATGTCTTCCCAAAAGACTTACCAGGACTTCCACCCGATAGAGAGATTGAGTTCGTGATCGAGGTTGAACCTGGAACCAAACCAATCTTTATACCGCCATACCAGATGGCACCCGCATAACTTAACAAGTTGAAAACACAATTGCAAGAGCTTTTGGATAACGGTTTCATTAGGCCGAGCTACTCCCCGTGGGGAGCACCGGTTCTATTCGTGAAAAAGAAAGATGGAACGCTTCGAATGTGTATTGACTATCGTCAACTGAATAAGGTCACAATCAAGAATAGGTATCCTTTACCTAGGATTGATGACTTGTTTGATCAGCTCCGAGGAGCAACAGTATTTTCGAAGATTGATTTGAGGTCGGGGTACCATCAATTGAAGATAAAGGAGGATGGCATACCGAAGAGTGCTTTTCGCACAAGGTATGGTCACTTCGAGTTCTTAGTCATGTCATTTGAGCTAACAAACGCCCCGACGACATTCATGGACTTGACGAAACGGGTATTTCATAAATACTTAGATCGGTTCATGATTGTGTCCATAGATGACATCTTGATTTATTCGAAGAGTGAAGAGGAGCATGAGGAACACTTAGTACTTGTTCTTGAGGCGCTACGAGAGAATCAACTATATGCTAAATTTTCTAAGTGTGATTTTTGGCCAAGGGAAATCGGCTTTCTCGGGCATGTGGTTTCGGGGTCGGGAATTGCAGCTGATAACAAGAAGATTAATGCAATCATCGAATGGAAGAGGCCAAAGAACGTGAAGGAAATTCGTAGTTTCCTTGGATTGGCAGGATATTATAGAAAATTCGTGGAAAAATTCTCAGTTTGGCATCACCATTGACAAAGCTCACTCGAAAAGGGGCTAAGATTGTATGGGATGATCGATGTGAGAAGGGATTCTTAAAATTGAAGAAGAGGTTGACCGAGGCACTGGTACTTGCATTACCCAAACCGGGTATGGGGTACGATGTCTATAGTGATGCGAGCATCCAAGGGCTTGGGTGCGTATTGATGCAAGATGGGAGGGTGATTGCCTATGTTTCATGACAGTTGAAGAAGCATGAGGTGAATTATCCAACTCATGATCTAGAATTGGGAGCAGTGGTATTTGCACTAAAGATTTGGAGACATTATCTCTACGGGGAGACATGTCATATATACACTGACCATAAGAGCTTGAAATACGTGTTTACTCAGAAAGAGTTAAACATGAGACAGAGACGGTGGATGGAGTTGATAAAGGACTACCATCTAGTTATTGAGTATCACCTCGGTAAGGCAAACGTGGTAGCGGATGCCTTAAGCCGGAAGAGTTCGTCTGGGGCATTGTTGACTAGTTTGAGGGCATTGAGAGCCCAATTGGAAGTATCTAGTGATGGTGCCCTATTGGCAAGATTTGAGGTGAGACCTACCTTACTTGATGAGATAAAAAAAGGTCAAGAAGCTGACGAAGAACTCATGAAGGTCCGTGAACGCATGCTAGCGGGACTGGTTGAGGATTTCAGGGAAAGAGACGATGGTCTCTTATTATTTCGTGACCGAGTTTGTGTACCATCGAATGATGAGCTCCGAAAGTCCATCTTAGAGGAGGCTCATTCATCTGCGTATGCCATGCACCCGGGAGGTACGAAAATGTACTGTGATATAAAAGGAAAGTTACTGGTGGTGTGGTATGAAGAGGGGAATAGCCGAGTACATCAGTCGATGCCTTACTTGTCAACAAGTTAAGGCAGAACATCAGCATCCAGCTGGGTTATTGCAGCCATTATCCATTCCTGAATGAAAATGGAAGCACGTGACTATGGATTTTGTGGTGGGACTACCACGGACGGTTAAGAACTATGACGTCGTATGGGTTGTGGTTGATAGGCTCACGAAGAGGGAACATTTCCTACATATCAACACCACCTATGCACTGGAGAGGCTAGCCAAATTGTATGTGGATGAGATCGTGAGGCTACATGGGCTTCCTATAACCATTGTATCCGATAGAGATCCGCGATTCACATCACGATTTTGGCCGAAGTTCCAAGAATCTATGGGAACAAAGTTGAAGTTTAGCATTGTTTTTCATCCACAGACGGACATACACTACGAGAGGGTTATTCAGATTTGAAAAGACATGCTGAGAGCTTGTGCTTTGGAGTTCCAAGGAAGTTGGGACAACCATTTGGCACTTGTGGAGTTTGCCTATAACAACAGTTATCAGGCAAGTATTCACATGCCTCCATACGAGGAATTGTATGGGAGGAGATGTTGTACACCTTTGTGCTGGGATGAGATGGGCATTGCCAAACTTGAGAGTACTGAATTGGTGGAGATCACCAAGTTAAAGGTGAAGATGATTCGCGAGAGGCTTAAGACGGCCCAGGATAGACAGAAGAGCTATGCCGATAAGCGCCGAAGAGCCTTAGAATTCAAGTGGGAGATGAGGTATTCTTGAACGTTTCACCTTGGAAGGGAATCATCCGATTTCATAGCCGAGGGAAACTTAACCCACGATACATAGGGCCATTTGTGATTCTTGAGAGAATTGGGGCCGCAGCATACCGATTGTAGTTGACTCCAGAATTAGAGAAGATACATAACGTGTTTCGCGTGTCTATGCTCAAGAAGTATATGCCGGATCCAACTCACGTACTAGAGAAACTACCCGTGGAAATATGGGAAGACTTGAACTATGCCTTGCAACCGATGAAGATACTTGATAGGCAAGTCAAGAAGTTGAAGAGCAAGAAAGTTCCAATGGCTAAAATCCTTTAGAAAAGTGACCGAGTTGAAGAAGAAACTTGGGAAACGGAAGTCTTGATGAAGGAACAATATGCATTTCTATTTGAATAAGCATTGTGATTTTCGAGGACGAAATCCCCGTTAAGGTGGGTGAACTTGTGACACCGCACCGGGATGTACTTGAATTTAAAATGCAGTATGTATTTGAATTTTCCCACAAAGTGGTGGGGATGAGCGTCCTCGCAATCGTGTCTCCTGTGTCCTACTTGCTCCCAAGGCCAAGGTTCCGTATGTACGTTTTGCAATGGGCCTTGCTGGCGTTTTGGGGACGTACGTCCCCGGAAGTAGGGGAAGGCGACTCCAGCTGTCCAAGCCTTTCGAGACGTTCATCTTGCAATTAGGCCTTGCTGGCCTGTTGGAGACGTACGTCCCCGGAAGTAGGGTAAGGCGTCTCCAGCTGCCTGAGTCCTTGGAGACGTACATCCCCTGAAGTAGCGGGAAAGCATCTCCAGTTGCCCCAAGTCTTTGGAGGTGTTCATGTTGCCCTTAGCTGACGCTTCTGACATGACGGTGGCTTCCTTGGCATGGTTTCCCGCCAATGGGTGGCGACAGTCGTCCCCAAGTATTGGTTGCCTGGTGTACCGTGGTGCCTTCCAAGTTGCTGAGGCAGTGTCTCCGGACATACGTCTCCTGATGCGTTGTTTGCCTGATTAGTTACCCCATGAGAGGAGACTGTATGTCGTCACCGCTTACTGCCATTTCGGTGCAGGAGACGAACGTCGTCACAGCCTTTGACCACTCTGAGGGTATTTGTCCCCAGACTATTAGGGCTTTTAGGGATGTTCATCCGGTGATCCTCAGGGGTTAATGGGCCGTTCCTATTTGGGCCAACCGAGTTGGTAAAAATGTTTAGGCAACCCAAGTGCTATGTTGAACCGATAGAATAAAATATAATTACAACTTTCGGGACCAAATATACACTTTGAGACATATTGGGATGACCTCCCACATGGGTGGGAGCCAACCCACGATTTTAGTCACACAAGACAAGGGTTGGATGGCTGGAAGGAGAGGAGGAAGATGGGAGACGTTGGGTTTGAATGGAAAACATCTAAGGTACATGAGGTGGGCTGCTAATCACACACTCATTGGGGCAATGAGACAAAAGGGCTATTCCTACTCCCCTCTCTCTCATTTTCATCCAAGCACGCTCAAGATAAGGGAAAAGAGCCCTGCAACTATTTTCTCCATAGCCAAGGACAATCTAAGCAAGAAGTGAAAAAAAGCTTGGGAGATTAAGGAGCTTGACTGAGGTGTTCCTAGTTCTCGCCAGAGCTTCGCCGGAGTTTCGCCCGAGTTCAACCGAGAAAGGGTAGAACTTCTTAAAGCTCATTCGAGGTGAAGATGACTGACTGTATTGCTTATAATTAGTGAGTTGATTTCATAAGATTACCTAAGTTAATTAAATATGTTTTGTATGTATTATTAATGAATAATAATGCCTAAAATGAGAAGACTATGGTCTATAAAGGAAGGGAGCATGATATACATATTTGGAATAAATTATGTATGTTTATGTGTTGTATGAATAATGACACGATAGTTGGATAACTATAAGCCTTATTGATAAAATATACTTTTACTTCATATAAGGATTATATGCATGTGAAAAGTTATATTTTGTATATTGAATAAATTATATTATTGATTGGGAAATCAGTTTGAATTGGCCATATGACTATGAATGGAGGACTTGATTGTTCTAAGATTCATTCGACTAGTATTGGAATACTAGTCGGGAATTAAATGAGTGATTATGCTAGAATTGATCCTAAGGTTGGATTGTGAATTAATATGTCTTAAGTAGCCTTAAGAGATACTTTAAGGTGAACATGTATGAACTCTAAGTTGTACTAGGGGCAGACCTTAAGGGATGCCCAAGATAAACTGAATAATAAATTGATCCTAGATATAGGATTGGCCTACGAGTGTGTTCGGTAGTCCTTGAGGATAGCCGGTTGAATTATAATAATAAGTAAGGACCATGGCCCTTCCCGACTCTAGAGAGTGTGGTTGGATAGCATGGACTTTCAGCATGATCACGTGTAGGGTGGAATCCGAATCGGAGACCTAACTTAGGCTCCGACAGCGGTAACACATAAGATAGGACCCTGAAGGGCCTTACCTTCCTACGGGATCATGGGTATGAGTCCAGGGGTGGGATGTTGGAATCCGAACCGATGACTCTATGAGGCCTCAGACAGCGGTAGCAAGTCCCGTAGAAACAATAAGACCTACGGGTTGTGTCGTAGAAACGATGAATGAAATGGAAAATAAGAAGGGGCTTTGTGCCGACAAATTAATGAATTAACTTATCATGTAGATAATAAGGGGCAAATATAAATTATTATTTATATTATGATATCGCCCTAAATTGAGGGTCTTAGAAATTGAAACATTGATTATATACAGTGTAGTTATCATTGTACTTTTCAAATGCTTCAAAGTACTGACCTCCCCTTCACGAGGGAGGCCACCTCACAGTTTCAGGTAGAACTTGAAAGTTGCTACCGTCGCCCGTTGCTTCAGGAAGATCAAGGAGAGAAGACGTGGTCAGTTCTTCCTACGTTTCAATTTTAAAAACAATCTCATTAATGTCATGGATATTATTTTAAGAATAATTATTAATGGGGGCTTGTATGTCTAAGTTTGCCAAGTGTGGCTTGAACACTTGTATTAATGTTTCCGCTGCTTTAAATGAATGTTTTACATTATGTTTGTTTATGGATGTACTACGTGTGAATGATATTCAAGACGCCTTGTATAGTATGGATGCGTTAGACTGCGGTTGACTATATGTACTATACGGTGGGTTGTTGACGTGTTCGGGTAGGTCCGGGGCATGACACATGGTCGCCGCCTTGAAATACAATTCTGATCTAGGCATGGATTGGAATGGGTCAGCCCGACCCGATACCCGGCCCGGTACTGTGTCAGGTCTGACCCGACCCGGTGGGGTGGTACCGGGACTGGGGCCCCGAAACGGGTAAAGGGGCAGCGGGCTACGGGTCTTCAAAATGGCTGGTCGGCCCGACCGGTTCGGGCCTAACGGCTGTATTTAAAAAAATGTTTGAAATGCAAAGGAGCCTAGTGACCGTTGCCAAACGGCTCTAGAGCCGTTGGAGGGGGTCTAGGGGGTTGGGTGGGTGGGGGTGGGGTAAAAAAGTCTATAAATAGTCTATTTTCTAAACATTTTCCTACACCTATTCTCAAATTCTTCCTACTTTTTAATCATCTCCATCATCTTCTCAATTCTCTCTACACCTATTAATTTATATCATATCTATAATATATTTGAATTAGTTATACAATTATATATATTATATCTACTTATATTTATTATGTACTTATATATTTATTATCTACTTATAAATACATATACTATATAATATTTATTTATTATCTACTTAATATATACTTATTATCCAGTTAATATGTACTTATTATATACTTGTTATTTACTTATATTTACACATTACATCTAATTAATGTTGGGTGTGTTTCGAAAAACAAAGAAAATTAATTAATAAAGATTAATTAAATAAAATCAGTTAAAGAAAAACAAGAAATGAGATGAAGCAGAATAAGCCAAAGCTCGTGAACGAAGTGTATGAAAGGTTGTCTATTTGCAAAGCACCTACTAGCCTTTTATAGGGGTGGATTAAGGTGTGTTAATGGCTGTTTAAGGGTTATGATCGTTGGACATCAATATCCTAAACGTTGGGCATTGATTCCAGTCCTTAAACAACCCAAAACGTTCATATGTGCAGGTCGCCCGCACACGCAAGTCGCGGTTTTTGTTCTTCGGTTTCGGGATTTGATTCACACCCCCTGCGTGCGTGAGAGAGCCTTTCCCTTTAGGAATCTTAACTCCTTAGGGGGGGTTTCCCTTTATAAAGGGTTCAAATTCCCTTGTGATTTTCGGTGTGGGAAAGAACCCACACTAAAACCCACATTTTCCTAGTTTTCTCCATTCCAACGGGTAAACTTCGAAAAACAATTTCTCATTCACCCGTTATCCGTTTTGAGTGTACCATATATCGAATTGTAGCCCTTAGCAAGGACAATCCGAAACCACTTTGACCCGACGCAAATTGGAAGTGGACCCCACTCAAATAATTGCCCCAAAAAGACCATTTAATGCATTTTTTAACACATTTTCCAACAATTAATATATTAAGTATATATATGAAAGTATTAAATATAAGTGTACTACTCATCTTATAGTAGTATATGTATATATTATATACTATAAACATTGTATTACATATTAGTTACACTTTAATTAATATTAGTTAAATTTATCCTATTACTTACACACACACTCCCATTAATTAGTATACATTTTTCATATTAGTTACATTTTTCATTAATATTAGTTAATTAGTTAATTGTCACATTTCTCGTTTGGTCACATTTAGTATTTGTTACATTCTCATTTGTTACATACTAATATTATTTGCACTCTTAGTTGATTTTAATATACTTGTCACATTATCATATATTTGTTTATCATAAAAGAGTGGTCGTTATATTAAAATCGAGAACACGTACAAGACAACCTTCAGATAGAATTTACAGATCCTATCGTGAATCCTAGGAGTAGACTTAGAGTCAGTCACCTCATATAAAGCAATATGACTCGCTAACCCTGAAACAGACAAGTTTATGCCTAAACTTGTCTGTTTCAGGGTTAGCGAGTCATATTGCTTTATATGAGGTGACTGAACCGTGCATATCAAAAGAACTCCAAAAATCCAAACATTCAAACTGTCGGAATGGCTGTCCAAGGCTTCACGAAGTAGAAAGTAGAAATAATACTGAAATAAAATCTTTCCACAAAGTTCTTCCTAATATGGAGGTGGTTTCGGAGGAGGACGAGCTTTTGCAATATGGGTGAATACCAACTCTAGCACCGTCGAAATGGCTGTCCAATGTTTCACGATCCATCCTCGATACGACCTCCCAATCGCACCTCGTTCATCCGCCACCGTTATCTCCTCCGACGTAGTTGCAATCCCAAGCGTTAGAACACTTAAAGTCAGTATAATCTGCTGTTACAACCCCGTATTGATAGGGGCGTCGGAAAATCTTAGCCCCTACAAAGAGGGGAGACTTGTCACATTATCATACTAGTAAACCATATTCTTTACATACTTATATTAATCATATGAAAATTGTTAGATTAAAATATAAAAGTAGTTGCATTTTTAGTTAATTTTACTACACTTGTTAGATTAAACTATAAAAGTATTTGGAATTTTAGTTAATTAAACTATTAAAGTAGTTGGAATTTTAGTTAATTTTACTAAACTTGTTAGATTAAAATATAAAAGTTGTTGGAATTTTAGTTAATTTTACTACACTTGTTAGATTGGAGTATTATTAAACTAGTTGCAATTTTAGTTAATTTACTACACTTATTAGATTAAAATATAAAAGTTAGTTGCATTTTTTGATAATTTTACTACACTTGTTAGATTAAAATATAAAAGTAGTTGCATTTTTAGTTAATTAAACTATTAAAGTAGTTGGAGTTTTAGTTAATTTTACTACCCTTGTTAGATTAAAATATAAAAATAGTTGGAATTTTAGTTAATTAAACTATTAAACTAGTTGGAATTTTAGTTAAATTTACTACACTTGTTAGATTGAAGTATTAAACTAGTTGCAATTTTAGTTAATTTACTACACTTGTTAGATTAAACTATTTATTAAACTACTTGGAATATTGCTTTAGTTTTAGGGTTAATTATCAAACTAGGACTAAAAGTCACTCACTTTGCACAAATAGGATCAAAAAATAAACTATGTTTTCATAGGACTAATTATGTGTGTCTTGGACAAATATACCCTTATAGCTATTGAAATGTTTTAATTCATAATAAAATAATAAAAAATAATAAAAATTCGTAAAAAATACTAAAAAATTAATAAAAATATTTCGATAATAATAATTTATTTATTTATTTATTTTCATAAAAAAAATAAAAAAAAACTCAAAAAAATAAAATAAAATTCACCGCCGCCTCTGTTGCCTCTACACCACCACCTCCAGTCACTAGGGGGAAAAATGCCAAGTTCATTACGAATGCCATATTTATGGCAGAAAACAATGAAAATGTTGGCATATTCAAAAAGAAATATGCCATGGTTTTGGCATTTTCAGAAAAAATGGCAATTTTTAGGGAAAATGGCATTTTTTCACCGCCCGGAGATGGTGGTGCACGGAGGTAGTACAGGCGGTGGGAAAGGCATCCATATTTTTTTAATTTTTTTTATGGAGTTTTACTATTTTTTTATTAATTTTTTTTAAAAAAAAATATTTTTTTTTAATTTTTTTTATAAATATTTTATAATTTTTTAAATTATTTTTCTACGAATTTTTGACTTTTTTTCGAATTTATTATGAATTAAACATTTAATTAACTCATATTTAAAGGAAGGGTAAGAATGGAAGGAAAAAATAGGTATGTTTCCAATAGGACTGATTTGGTCCTATTTTGAAAAGAAAAACATAGTAAGTCCTGTTTTGAGTTTTTGCCATAGTTTTAGGCATATTTGGAGTAATTTCAATTAGTTTTACTAGTCACATTTTAATATAAAAGTCACATTTTTATATTATAATCACATTACTTACATTTTAATATAAAAGTCACATTTTAAGTATTGTTACAAATTACTTTCATTTGTTATTACTTGCATTGGTTTTGTACTCACATTAACATATTTGTTAGAATTTAATATTTGTTACATTTTAAGATAGAACGAGGTAGCATTTTGTAGATATGGGTAACCTCCAATGCAACCGATAGAAGGAGATTGGAAAAAACCATCCTCATTCGCAAAGCAAAGGTAAAGGACATGTCAGGTCTTCTTCTAAAAGTCGAGATGATTTTGACACGAGGAAACAACAACCGATTGCGCTAGAGATTCCAACTCATTTTTAGGAAATGTATTTAATGTTTTAAAATTTTCTCAATTCTCAATTGTAGTTCATATTTCAAATAAATATACTTTAACTTTTTATTGTCTAGCACTTCTTGAATTAATTTTTAAACTGGAGTTAAAAAATAGCCTGGTCCGGCCCGACTCGACCTGATCCGAGACCTGGTCGGGTAGCCCGGCCCGGCTCGGTCCCAGTGCCAACCCGAGCCGGTACCAGACCTTTATCACTAAAACCCAGCTCCGCCCGACCCGTCCCGGATCCTGGTCCGGCTCGGGCTTAGTCAATGACTTCTGATCCAATGACGGGTAGAATTCTTTGCAGACGACTTAAATACGCGACGAGATATTCAATTAAAATGAATTTGTTCTTTTTCAGCAATATTTTATTACTAAGAATAAAACCTTAATTATTTGGTTAAAAATTTTATCTTCATATATTTTAAGAATAATTTATATTAATAAAAACAACATACTTTGACGAGAAGATTTTAAATTAAGGTGTTTTTTACTTTTATATTTTATCTTTCATTTTCTCTTCTAATCTAAAAAAATTAAAACAAATAGTATCTCATCTTTTCCTGTTGGTCCCTGTATTCTACACTAGAATAATGTATGAAGATGGATATGCATAGGTGTAGAAGGAGGTTTTCATTGATGACCAGGAAGTTTACAGAATGATAGAGAGAACATTAGCGTAGAACTTTCGTTGGCTCTCTATTCTATGCGTATAACCTCTGCTTTTCTAAAACCTCTTTAAACTCTTCAAATTCTCTTTTTTTCTACGCATTCTACAAAGGTATTATTTATAGCCTTTGTAGAATGGTAGGTTACATATTATTGGGCTCATATCCCAAAGAGGCCCATTCCATTTTAGGAATATGGCCTTTACCATAAATGGCCTATCTAATTAATTAAAATACTAGGCTAGATAAAATAAATGGATCACAATCATAAATATCTCTAACATTTCCTTTCCCATTAGTATGAATTGGCTTGCTATAGACAAGTTTGTCTCACGGATTTTAGGGCCAATTTGGTTGGGGGATTTCGGATGGGAGGGATGAGAAGATGTCATATATAAATTAAAAAAAAAACACATTTTAAAAAAATGAAATGAAGTGAAGATAAATGATATATATAAATACATGCACTAGTGCAAAAAAGCCTTTTTACATCACCTTATCTACATGTGTTATTTTAAAACCCATGTAGAATACTAACACGGGGTCATTTTTATAATTTTTATAAAGTTTTTTAGATGGGTTGTTGTTATAACCCATGTTAAAAACCAAATCGGGGTACTTTTTAAAATTTTATAAAATATTCTAAATCGGTTATGTTTGGAACCGGTGTGAAAAGAAAAACGGGGTACTTTTCAGAATTAATGAAACTTTATTTTAGATCGGTTAAAACCGATGGGGAAGAAAAATAAAAGCATCGGATCTTATTCAGAGCTCGCTCTAGCTATTTTAGACCTAGAGCAAGACAGAGAAGATCGAAGGCGGAAGAGCAGTTCCGATTTACCTAGAGCGATTTCAGACCTAGAGCAAGACAGACCGATCGAAGAAGGAAGAGCAGCGGACGGGCGGCTGGCGTTCAAGCGGACGGCGTTCAAGCGGACGGGCATTCGAGCAGCGGGCAGGTCATCCTCTTCAGCAATTTACGGTAACTCCCAAACACTTAAATCGTTTCCCTTCTTCTGTGAACTGGTCTGTAGCTTTAGCTTTGCTCTTCTCTGTTTCTCTGTGGGTATTCGAACACTGCTGTAAAGTTTTTAGAACCATGAAATTGTTCTACTTTATGCAGTTTGGTTATGGCAAGCTGAAACAAAACCAGTCACTGGAGAGGTGAGGGTCTGATATTGTTGTTTATAAAGATTTTATGGTGCATATAATGTTTTTATGGTACATATTGTGATTGGATTCTAAGTTTAGTGAAATTGGAGAATGATTTTCTAAGTCCTGTTTTTGTCTCTTTTTTAAGTAGCTTTTCTGTGACTTATTATTGAGCACCTGAGTCTTCATAGGATCTTTCTTACACATACACTGTGAATGTCAACTGTTATATTGGGGTGAAAGAAATTACAGTACTTTGTGATTGAGAGAATGACGCCAAATTACTTTAATAGTCACTGTTTAAAAGTAAATTGTACTTAAATGGTTATCCTGCACAATTACTACTTGAGAGCAAAACAGATAGTGCATGACTTTAAATGCTTCATCATTCGGTTAGTTAAAAGTTTAAACCGTGGGAAACATATGAAAAGATGTTATAATATGTAGTAATACTCCGTAATGTTCATTCCTTGCCGTCTTGCACAATCCTTGCTCATAGTAAAACATAACGCCTCTGTGTGAACTGAGACCACGTCTGAACTCGCTGATTTTGAAATCAAACCCAATACTGGTTCAACCGGCTGACCTAGGAAAAAGAAGTTTGAAATGAGCAACCCTTTGGATGAAAAAAAGAGCCTCTCACAGTCTCACGTGCAAATTATCATACTTCAAAGGAAAACATTGGAATAAAAATATATGTTACCAAATATATATTCATCCCGGCATGATATGCAAAGTAAATAGAAGTAACTTGAATCATACATTATATGTTACAGGTTGCCATAACCAATCATCATCAGTTGTAGTGCATCCAACTATTTTAGTGCATCCAACACTAAAATAGAATTTGCTCTATTTTAGTGTTGATTGATTTCACTCTGTTTTTCTCTGTCGTACGTATCATTTTTTATATGGAGTAATTTAAATCTTTGAGGAATGTAATCTTTGCTCTATTGTTTTGGTTTTTTGTGCGTGTACAAGCAATCTTCTTTCAATGACAGGTTCGAGTAAATTTGAACTTTTAATCCATTAAAATAGTTTGTATTGCAATGAAAAATGATGCTTTACTTGGATAACCCTATTTTACTTATATATGTTTATTTACTGGATGTTTACCATGTTTCTGGGACTTCTCGGGTAAGAATGAACAGGAAGTTGGAAGTCAGAAACGGAAACTACTTCAGGAGCCTGGCAGTTCTGATCTTGAAGTTCAGTCACTAGACACGGTGTTGGAACCTTGTTTTGAGAACACGAACTGCTATTCGTTAATCATGTACCAGGACCTGCTGGTGTCCACAACACTTCCTAATGATGACTTAATGAAGATTGTCACATGTGCTGTCTTAAGCTCTATTTGTGTACCTGATCAGCAGACAGCCTCACCCTACAATAGTTCTCCGTACCTGGATGCTGTTGTAAGGCCTTTACAGAGTGACAAGTGGTTGAAAGGGAAAGATGGGTTCCTTGTAACTGACCTTTGGGAAGCAGAAGTTGGTTGTAACTCAGTGTTTGCTGCCCCAACTATTTGGATTAAGCAAACAGGAGAAAGAACATATAATTGTGCTTCAGAGATGGGTTCCTTGTAACTTCATATAACTGTTGTGAACTGTGAGTTTCTTATCAAAATATTTTTGGTAGCTTCAGAGAGGAGTGCTGCAGCAAGTTTCTCATGGTGTGTTGGGGAATATGGAGGGCCAGAAATGAAGTATTGTGGCAGAAGGTACTTACATCGGCCAAGAGCATTGTTGCAGGGGCTGTAAACTTTCTGCAGGGTGGCGGGTTGCCACCAGTTCAACGAGCAAATCAGGTGGGCAGCTGTAGGTCACTGGGGTTTGGGTGAAGCCGGGAGAGGGGAGAGTGAAGATCAACACATTTGGGTGAAGTGTGGATATTGTAAGTTATCTCTATTTTAATTTTATTCAGGTTTACTCATTAGATTAGTTAAAATAGCATTTTATTTACTTGAATCTTTTTGTGTCAGGTAAAAATATTTTTGTTACTAGAACACATACTTGGCTCCTTCTTGAAGATAAAAATATTTTTTATGTATTTGATGGATTATTAGGATCCAAGTATGTATAAAATGTAGAGATTTGAGCTCAAGTATTGTGGAGAACTCTGGGCTCCTTTAGCCTTTCGGCCGGAGACCGCAAGATGTTCGCTATATCTGAATAGGGGGACGAGGCGGTGGACGCCTGTCTGAATATGAGGACGACGACGCTGATGAGTCAGTCCGAATATGAGGACGACAGCGCTGACGAACCGGTCCGAATATGGGGACGATGGCGCTGGTGAGCCGGTCCGAATATGGGGACGAGGCGATGATAAGTCATGCGTCATATGAAGGCGACGGTCACCATCCAGGAAGGGAATGGCGAGCCTGGTCGCTAGATAAGGACTTCGGCGCTGGGGCCGGTCTAAATGTGAGGACGAGGCGATGATGAGCCGTGCGTCATATAGGGGCGACGGTCGCCGTCCGGGAAGGGATGGCGAGCCCAATCGCTATAACAAGACTTCGGCGCTGGGAGCCGGTCTTGAGAGAAATAATCACGTCGCGGCCGAGAGGCTGATCGCGATGTGCGGATGACAATGATGAGGAGCCAGTCCGAAATATGATGACGAGGCGATGATGGAGCCGATCGTTATATAGAGGCGATAGTCACCATCCAGGAGGGGATGGCGAGCCTGATCGCTAGCCCAACACACTCGACGCTGATGAAGCCGGTGTTGGGATAGGGTGTGACGTCGTGGCCGAGGGGCCGATCGTGATGCGAGGTCGTCAGCACTATGAGGCTGATCCAAAAGTCCAAGCAGCGGTCGCCATCCGATGAAGGAATGACTGAGACCGGTCTTGGGGATAGACAATCACGCCGAGGCCGAGGGGCCGATCGTGATGTGCGGACGGAGATGATGAGCCGATCCGATAATATGATGACGAGGCAAGAATGGAGCCGATCGTCATATAAGGGCGATGGTCACCATCCAGGAAGGGATGGCGAGCCCGATCGCTAGCTCAAGACTCTCGGCGCTGAGGAAGCCGGTCTTGAGATAGATAGTCACGCCGAGGCCGAGGGGCCGGTCGTGATGCGCGGATGGCGATGAAAAGAGCCAATCCGAAATATGATGACGGGGCAATGATGAGTCGGCCGTCATATAGAGGCGATGGTCACCATCCAGGAAGGGATGGTGAGCCCAGTCGCTAGCTCAAGATCGCGTTGAGACCGAGGGGTCTACCGCGATGTGAGCATGACGGCGATGATGAGCCGTTCCAATAAATGATGACGAGGCCATGATGGGCCAATCGTCATATAAAGGTGACGGTCACCATCCAGGAAGGGATGGTGAGCCCGATCACCAGCTCAAGACTCTCGGCGCTGATGAAGCCGATCTTGAGATAGATAATCACGCCGAGGCCGAGGGGCCGGGCATGATGTGAGGACGATGGCGATGAGGGGCCGGTCCAAAAATCCCTGCAACGGTCGTCATTCGGTAAAGGAATGACTAAGACCGGTCTCGAGATAAATAATCACGTCGAGGCCGAGGGGGTCGATCGTGATATGAGGACGACGACGATGAGGAGTCGGTCCAAATAATGATGACGAGGCGGTGGTGAAGCCGATCGTCATATAGAGGCGATGGTCACCATCCGGGAAGGGATGATGAGCCCGATCGCCAGCTCAAGACTCTCGGCGCTGAGGAAGCCGGTCTTGAGATAGATGATCACGCCGAGCCCGAGGGGCCGGCCGTGATGTGAGGGCAACGGCGATGAGGAGCCGGTCCTATAATATGATGACGAGGCGCTGATGAAGCTGATCGTCATATAAAGGCGATGGTCACCATCCGGGAAGGGATGGCGAGCCCGATCGCTAGCTCAAGACTCGCGGCGCTGAGGAAGCCGGTCTTGAGATAGATAATCACGCCGAGGCCGAGGGGGTCGGTCGTGATATGAGGACGACGGCGATGAGGAGCCGGTCCTATAATATGATGACGAGGCGCTGATGAAGCCGATCGTCATATAAAGGCGATGGTCACCATCCGGGAAGGGATGGCGAGCCCGATCGCTGGCTCAAGACTCGTGGCACTGAGGAAGCCGGTCTTGAGATAGATGATCACGCCGATCCCGAGGGGCCGGCCGTGATGTGAGGACAACGGCGATGAGGAGCCGGTCCTATAATATGATGACGAGGCGCTGATGAAGCCGATCGTCATATAAAGGCGATGGTCACCATCCGGGAAGGGATGGCGAGCCCGATCGCTGGCTCAAGACTCGCGGCGCTGAGGAAGCCGGTCTTGAGATAGATGATCACGCCGAGCCCGAGGGTCCGGCCGTGATGTGAGGACAACGACGATGAGGAGCCGGTCCTATAATATGATGACGAGGCACTGATGAAGCCGATCGTCGTATAAAGGCGATGGTCACCCTCCGGGAAGGGATGGCGAGCCCGATCGCTAGCTCAAGACTCGCGGCGCTGAGGAAGCCGGTCTTGAGATGATAGACGGCGCCGGGCGCTCGTCTGAGAATGAGGGACGGCGATGGGCGCTCGTCTGAGATGATGGACGGCGCTGGGCGCTCGTCTGAGATGATGGACGGCGCTGGGCGCTCGTCTGAGATGAGGGACGGCGCTGGGCGCTCGTCTGAAAATGAGGGACGGCGCTGGGCTCTCGTCTAAGAATGAAGGACGGCGCAGGGCGCTCGTCTAAAAATGAGGGACGGCGCTGGGCGCTCGTCTACAAATGGAGGACGGCGCTGGGCGCTCGTCTAAGATGAGGGACGGCGCTGGGCGCTCGTCTAAGAATGAAGGACGGCGCAGGGCGCTCGTCTAAGATGAGGGACGACGCTGGGCGCTCGTCTAAGATGAGGGACGGCGCTGGGCGCTCGTTTGAAAATGAAGGACGGCGCAGGGCACTCGTCTACAAATGGAGGACGGCGCTGGGCGCTCGTCTAAGATGAGGGACGGCGCTGGGCACTCGTCTGAAAATGATGGACGGCGTTGGGCGCTCGTTTAAAAAATGAAGGACGGCGCTGGGCGCTCGTCTGAAAATGAGGGACGGCGCTGGGCGCTCGTCTACAAATGGAGGACGGCGCTGGGCGCTCGTCTAAGATGAGGGACGGCGCTGGGCGCTCGTCTGAAAATGATGGACGGCGCTGGGCGCTCGTCTAAAAAATGAAGGACGACGCTGGGCGCTAGTCTGAAAATGAGGGACGGCGCTGGGCGCTCGTCAACAAATGGAGGACGGCGCTGGGCGCTCGTCTAAGATGAGGGACGGCGCTGGGCGCTCGTCTAAGAATGAAGGACGGCGCATGGCGCTCGTCTAAGATGAGGGACGACGCTGGGCGCTCGTCTACAAATGAAGGACGGCGCTGGGCGCTCGTCTAAGGATGAAGGACGGCGCTGGGCGCTCGTCTGAAAATGAGGGACGGCGCTGGGCGCTCGTCTACAAATGAAGGACGGCGCTGGGCGCTCGTCTAAGGATGAAGGACGGCGCTGGGCGCTCGTCTAACAAATGGGGGACGACGCTGGGCGCTCGTCTGAAGATGAAGGACGGCGCTGGGCGCTCGTCTAACAAATGAGGGACGACGCTGGGCACTCGTCTAATCTGCATGTATGGTCTTGCTTCGTCCATAATGCGTAGTATTTGCCTGATATGTACTTAGTATTGTTGTGGGGATTTCATTTTTTGTTGCTCGAGGCCGGCGAGTGCGCGCGGTCCTCGGCTTCCCTCTTTTATTTTTTCTTTTTCCTTTTCTTTTTTTTTATTTCCGTTTCCGTTCCCTATTTCGGGGAGTATCCTTCTTTCAGGCTTCGGCCGAAGGGTGTGCTCGTCCTTCGGCCAGTTCGGACTTCGTTTATAACGTCCGTGATCTCAGGGGGGTCCCGTCGCCTATTTATGACGCGGGCTAGACTTTTGGTTGGTTTCCAACGGCTGCCGTTGCCCATCCCTGAGTTTTGGGATTTTGTCACCTCGGCCATGATTTCAGGCCTGTCGTCCTGCGATCTGGCGCGTGGACGGCGCGGTGAGCTTCCCGTTTCAAGACGTGGGCCGTTTGCGGGCCCCTCGTCCTGGGGACATCGTCGGCCATACCTGAGCGTTTCACTCTATGCTTACGGGGCCAGGACGACGTGCTCTCTCAGCTGGGCCTGAGCCCTTCGCTGATACAAAATACAAAGTGGAGCAGACCTGAGCCTTTCGCTCGAAGGCTGCTGATACGACATGTGGTATCTTCTATTTACATTTCCAAAAAATAAGCGGAATACAATAGGTGCGTTGTTCATGGCAACGGTTTTTGGGCGACGCGATTAGCGTCTCGAAGAACGAGGCGTACCGTTTACCGCTCTTAGGCATAATGCCGTATGCGGCCGGTAGCGGCTCTCATTTTTAGATGCCCGAGTCACCAAATAAAGGTGACTAGGGTAGGTCGATGGACCTAAATATAATTCAAATCATCAAATAAAGATGTTCAGTAGACTAGAGCTCGGGTCCACCGCTCTGGGGTTTTTTGACCCGCTCTAATGGCGATGATAAAAATAATAATACCAATAATAATGCAGCATTAGCGACCTCGGGAAATTTTAATCCCTCATAATGGTCTTCACCACCTCGGGGGTTTTTAACCCGCCATAATGGTGGTGGAAATAATATAATTGATAACAGTAATAATTATACTACTATCACTTAATAAATATTTTAAGTGTATAAATAGGAGGAAATTTGGGGTACTTAGCTTTTAATTGGGCTGGAATGGAGTGTTTTGTTGATAGCCAGCCTTTTGAAAAATTCGCTTGGGCCATGAATCCGTAAGATTGGATATGATTTAATTCCTCATGGGCCTTGACTTATACACTCCATACTTGCCTTAAAGAGTAGCCATTGGATTTTGACCTAGCCCCCATTGCCTCCATCAATCTGGTGTGGACAAAAGCTCCAGAGGAAACAGCAGGGTATCGCAGGCGGCTGAACTTGCGGCGGAGATCACGGCGGAGCTTGCGGCGGAGCTCAGCTTTCCGGTAGGGCGTTGGCTGTGGCGTCCATGGCCAGAACAGCTCTGGAGAGCCCCCTCCTTTCTCATCTCTTTATGGGGACGGCGCATTTGCTTGGACATCGAACTTCCTCAGGTGGCCGTGGCCAGCTTCCGCTGTGGCGCGCGACGGTGCTGGAGTGGCGATCTTTCCGGTGAAGACCTCTCCGGCGACATTAATGGCGCGATCCCCGCTTGGCAGGTCCCTTAGGTGTCGCTCATGGATTGGTTGAGCAGGGGACCAGGGGAAGATTAGAAAACAAATGTTGACCGAGTCAACATCTGCCTTTTCTTGAGTGAAGAACCCTTGTGCCGGCGTGTCGCGGACAGGGATGGCCCTCGGTGAGATCTGTCGGACAAGGGAAAATTCGCCGTGAGCCGCCATCTGAGAGGGGGTTTCGGATCTGGGCTGTGTTGACAAAGGCCTCACCGAAGTTCGTCGTCTCTGCCCTTAGAGAGGAGGGAAGGATTCATGCTTGTTCATGGTTTTCTCCGGTGGTACCTTCTCTGTGGCCGGTGTGACCAGGAGATGGAGCCGGGGATTAAGGGGGCCTAGTGGCGCTGCGACGGAAAGAGGAGCAGCGAGCTGCGACCACCAACGCCAAAGCACGGTGTAGCTGGAGGGAGAAGACAGTTCCGGCAGATCTGGGAAAAAAAAATCCAGATTCTTTTTTTTTTTTGCATTTTGCAGAACATTTTTGGTTGATTTTTTGTGATTTGGATGAGTTTTTTGGTATGTTTTGGGAGGATTTCTCACTTGATTTTGCTCTAATCTCTAAATGAAAGCACCATTGATGGATTATTAGGATCCAAGTATGTATAAAATGTAGAGATTTGAGCTCAAGTATTGTGGAGAAGATGAATAATAGAATGATAATGAATTGAGATCTAGGGTTTACAAGCTCCAAAAGGAGTATAAATAGAGGAATAACGGGCCGGGCCGCTAATATGGGCCCGGTAGCCCAACTACATAAAAGACTAATCTAGTATACAAATGACATATAAGCAGTACAATAATACAAATGATATCCGTAAGATGTGTGTGGGCCGCTGTCCGGGCCCAATAGTCGTGAGACCCGGGGGTCCGAGTCTATATACTCTATCAGTATTATTTTTTTAAAATTATTGTTTGTCTTTTTTATGTGTACAGGAATCATTGGCTGCTCTTTATTCTTTCTCCTGTCCAAAACACTATTGGCTTCTTGTGTTGTTTGGGGAATAAGTCAAATAGACAATTCAAAAATATTATTGATGCGTATGAATTTTGTACATTCCGTTTTATTTAATTTTTGAATATATATTGTATATCTTAATTACATAAATAATTTATTATTATATATATATTTAATATTATAAATTACATAGTGCAATGGAGGCAAGCCGTAGGCTCAACTCAAGAAAGGGAAGAGTGAAATGGATTATTCTATTCCTATGGTAAATACTTACTACTTTACTTTGTATGTTATTTTTACTTTCATTTGTGTAGCACCAAGTCGAATACTGTAATTTCTGATTAGTAATTATGTTGTTCTAATTTGTAGTCTCGGATGCAAGTTGGGAGTTATGAATGTGGTTATTATGTGATGTTGAATATTGTTTCGGCGGTAATTCTTGAAATGTGGGATAAGGTACGCTATTATTTTATTTACATTCAATAGGTTTGCTTCACATGTAATGTTTTTTAATAACCTTCTTATTTAATTTGTAGCGATTCGCCAATCCGGAACCATTCTCATCAGAAGAGATTGATGAAGTACGAACTCGTTGGGCATCATATTTCTTAGAAATGACGCAATCCATCAACGACACATGATGAACGTATTTGTTTAAGTTTTTGAGTGATGATGAGACTTGTAACCTTATACAATGTGTTATTACTCTAGACTTGTGTAAGGATTATTTTATTTTAGCTTATTATTCTGTACTAAGTTGTTACTTGAACTTGTTTAACATTTGTGGAAGAATTGAAAAATAGCTTATGTTATTGTTTTAGTTGGATCAAGCGAACAGGTGAAAGATTCTGCTATAGTAGTTGATGATACTATTAATGATGTGAT
Organism: Cuscuta europaea; assembly: GCA_945859875.1. Lineage (NCBI taxonomy): Eukaryota > Viridiplantae > Streptophyta > Magnoliopsida > Solanales > Convolvulaceae > Cuscuta > Cuscuta europaea. Next base: position 10,099,964 of record CAMAPE010000048.1, read on the forward strand.
TATAGTATAAACAAGGGTCATATTGCAAATTTTTTTCGTGAAAAATATCGAAAAAATTGAAACTTTTCACATCAGTTGTGAAATAACCGATGTGATTGCTTTTCTACACGGGTTATAACCGATGTGAAACACATATGTTCCGAAAAAAATGAAGCTTTTCACATCAATCGTGAAATAACCAATGTGATTTCTTTTTTACATGGGTTATAACCGATGTGAAAAACCTATGCTCCGGGAAAAATTGAAGCTTTTCTACATCAGTTGTAAAATAACCGATGTGGTTTCTTTTCTACATGGGTTATAACCGATGTGAAATATCATTAAAAACGCCGTTTTGGACTTTCTTTTAGATCGGGCACTAAACGACCGATGTAGAAAGACTTTTCACATCGGCTGTTTGACCGATGTCAAAAGTCAATACTTTTCACATGTGCTGGAACCACATCGGCTGTTTGACCGATGTGAAAAGCCTTTTTTGACCGATGTGAAAAGCCTTTTTTGTACTAGTGATGATCTAACTAATTATATACACCATAGTTATTTGTTATTTAAAACTAACAAATTCATATGGAGTATAAATTAGTAGAATAAAAATCAATCCTTCCCATCATTTACCTCCAAAATTTCCAAATCAAACAAGCCTTTAGTGTGTGATACACATGTTTTGTGAGTCTTAAAGAAATAGTGTTGGATGTTTCTCCCTGACTTCATTCACCCCAAACTTTTTATCAACGTGTTAAAGGTTCATTCTTCATACATTTAGCACATAAAGTACTTTCCTTGTGGGCAAATCAACCGGTTTCTTTCATTTACGTGATTAGGCAGGGCTAGCAGATGTTACTATATATTTAAATTATTCAATATTTCGAATAAGATTGGATTTTGTTTTCTTTTGGATTGTTTGCAGTCTCATATCAGATCAGGCCAGACCAGACCATACTTCTGCAGTTATAAAATACACAGAGTCCAGACCAGACCAGACCAAACCAACAAATTTCAGTACAAAAGAAAACATCCCTAACACTCATATAAAAGTGATATTTATTTAAAGATGCCTGTTGTCCGTGTTATTTACAGTGGTCACTCCATTTCTAAAGTCCTACTTCGAAAGTGCACTCATGATGATTTTACAATGCATTTTTTTAAAAAAGTGATTGAAAGATTGAAGCAACATTACTTTTTCGAACTTATGAACCTATTTATTATATGGACTATAATGATGTCTAAAATTTCGTCTATAGTCTTACATTTCAATGTCTTACATGGATATGGAAGCCCAAACGACCTGTTTGGTTTATACGTCGCATAATATGTCTTTCGACATATTTAAAATATACGTTTCGTATATGTCCCTCTAGTGCGTAATGTTGGCATTAGAATCCAGAACATTGGTGCACATAGAGATGATGGAACATCTATGAGAGCATGAACACACCTATGTGTATCTATGAGACTTATACCACCTTGGTCTCACTAACATTCATACGTGACAAGGTGATACAGACACACATTTATTAAGAAAAGTAAGTTTATGTGATTAATATTGAATTGATAAAGTAAGAATAAAGTAAAAATGATATACGGGGTATTTAGAAACACCCAAACTTTACTTAAAACAAAACACCCACACTTTATCAAATTTGATATATGAGACAATCTTAAAAAAGATCGAAAAGGAAAGAAGGAAAAATCTTATTGGGACGAAAGTAGTGTAAAATTAGAGTTAAGAACTAACCACTGAAGTGATTTTTTTAATTAAAAACGATGCTAGAAGATTCCCCCCCCCCCCCCCCCCATTTTTGTGTCATTTCATTTAATGAAAATAAATTAATTAGATTTCATTAAGTAATGAAGATCATGTGATAATTAGTAATCAATTAACCAACTGTTAATTGTATGACTATTAGGTCAACATGAACCGGTTGACTTTATCACATTTTTATATTATATAAAACAAATGGGTTGCCAATTGATTTTGCAATTTTCACTCCTAAAACAATTGCAATGCTCAATTGATTTTGCAATTTTGCAATTGAGTTGTCTGGTCCATCCAGACACCCAATTAATCTTTATATTATATAAAACCATTGAGTGACCAATTGATTTTGTAATTTTCCCTCTTAAAGAAATCACGGTGCTCAATTTATTTTGCAATTTTGCAATTGAGTTGTTTGGTCCATCCAAACACACAATTAATTCAATTAAAATTTATTTATTATTCATACGAGCATTTATTTTATATTATATACATATGAGTAGGAGCCAAATAACCATTAGTAGTATTATAATAGTAATTAATATATACTACCTCAATATACTAGACGATGAATCTGTGCGTTGCACGAGAATACTCAATATACATTAATGAGATAAAAAGAGTTTGATTGATTATTTTGTTACAAACTTATTCCAGACTTGAAGTGTTATTAAATCGATCAATGAGCATGTTATGAAGATAAATATAATATACTCCCTCCGCCCCGCAAAATAGTTCCCGGTTTCCTTTTTGGGCCATCCCAAAAAATACTTCCCATTCCCTTTTTTGGAAAGTTTTGTGTGGCTCACATTCATTTACATTTTTCTTACTCAACCACGATCACACATTTCCACTTTATTCTCACTTTCTTAAACTCCAATCCAAGTCAATGAGAGAACTATTTTATGGGACAAAGGGAGTACTTAAACCACAAACATAACAATTGATTTTGCAATTTTGTAATGGAGTTGTTTGGCTCATCTAGACACCCACTTAAAAGTCATTTATTATTCATACGATCATATATAGTATTTCTGTTCTTAAATAATTGTAACAACAGAAATTTTACACTATTCACGCGCTCTGCTATTACTATATTTTATTTTATTAATGTATTAATATTTAATTTAAATAAATACTCTGTATATCTCTATTTATTGTAACAAAATAATCAATCAATCTCTTTTTATCTTATTAATGTATATTGAGTATCTCCGTGCAACGCACGATTCATCGTCTAGTTCTATATGTCATTAGTTTTGTTTATGCTTATTTGTGAATATTTACATATTTACAAAACAACCTAGAAGCCATTAAAAGCGTTATAACTACATTTTTCAAATTTGGACTTAAAAATATTTGAATTTAAGTTGAAGTTTAAGTTTGCAAATATTTTTTAATTTATTTTATAAAAAAGTTCAAAATAAGTGTTTGCAAACCTACCCAGTCCTTTTCATAACACAATGATGGAGTTTATGGACCCTGATCCCCCACCCTGTCGACTATTTAGCCTGAACAACGATTCACGTACATCAGCAGACAACATTTATATTATTTTATAGTTTACATATTCATTGTATGTGCTAGATTAGTTTTTATACTATTAGTCCATTTATGTAACCAGATCTGTTGGGCCCATATTAGAGGCCCAGACCCAGATTTCCCTATATATACTCCTTATAGGAGGCTTGTAAACCTAAGTCATAGAAAACATTTTCATCCATTATACTCCCTCCGTCCCCTTTTAAATGTCTCGGAAAAGGGTGACACGAGTTTTAAGAAAAGTAGGTTTGTGTGGTTGATATTAATAGATAAAGTAAGAATAAAGTAAGAATAAAGTAAGAATGATTTTGAGCCACACAAACTTTACCAAATAAAGTATGAGACAATTAAATAGGGACATCCCAATATGGTAAAATGGGACATTTAAAAGGGGAAGGAGGGAGTATACATTATCTTCTTCTCAATTCTTTGTTCATCTCTCCTAATTTATACAATATGAGTATAAATTATTCATCACACAAAAAATGCTTTTTAAGGACTTGTCCACACTACTTAGGCACCTTTTGCAAACTCTTAAAAAAGCACTTCCCAACCTTTGGCTTAAAAAAATCTAAAAAGAGTGTTTTCGAGTGATAATTTCTACTTAACTTAATACTTACAAACTAAAAGCTAGAATCTGCTTTTACTTTTTCTATTACACAAAAGGTACTTATTTTACCAAACAGTACCAACTTTAACTTTTCTAAATCATTTTTTTCAAACACAACTAACTTTTACTATTAAGCACTTTTTCCAAAATAACTTTAAAAAGTTCAAAAGCACTTATGAGTAGTGTTTGCAAACAAAACCCTAAACCCGCACGGATAACTCAGTTATTTGAGTGAAGGAAAGTTAGAAGAATGATCAAGTATCGAATCTCGCAACGATCGTGTGAAGATTACGACTCCTATGTGCTGGATTGGATCTCTGGTGCGCACACATAAAATGTCTGCCATCCTGCAGATCACTAACATTCTTTCAAAAGTCTTGTCGAATCCGCACGGGATGGGGTGGGGATTCAACCTTAAGCCCAACAGTAGACACTCTTGAGAAAAGGCATGAAAAGATGGTGGGCGTGAAGCGTGACTCGCATATATGTGCAGTCTATTTTCCGTTCAACGGCAGGAGGAGTTCACTCAGCCGTCACTAGCTCGGCGGCGCGACATCTTCCCTGCACTCTGTTTGCCTAGGGTCCAGTACTAACTTCCCGCAATTAGAACATCCTCACCTCTCCAAAGCCCATTTCATCAATTCATCTGCTTTAACTAAAATCTTGCCTTAAACCTTCTTGTTATCAGTCACGGTAAATTTCACAGGTCCAGAACTCCGGTTTTAAACCGGAAACCCTTGTCGGTAATCTGAACTATATTTCGGGGTTTCTGCATCTTTGACGGACATAGGGTCTATTCACCATGAGCCCCATCCAAAACTTCGAACAGCACTCTCGCAATCTCATCGAACCAGACCTACGTAAGTTTATATACCTAAATTGCTTCCATTTAGTTGTAGTTTTTGTTTTGCACACATGCGTTTTGTGTGCCTTTCAGCGTCTGATATTACTTGCTTATTGTTCACATGGTTCTCTGGATCAGCAATTCAGACCAGGCTGCAAATGGTATCTGAGGTGCGGGACAGTTTAGAAATAACGCATACAGGGGAGTATCTGAACTTTCTCAAATGCTACTTTCGTCCATTTTCTGTGATTATGTATCACATGACTAAGCCACAAACAATGGATAATCCCGAGCATAAGCTGAGGAACATTGTGGTTGAGATACTCAATCGTCTGCCCCATAGTGAGGTGCTCAGGCCATTTGTCCAGGAGCTGCTAAAGGTAGCAATGCATGTGCTTACGACAGATAATGAGGAGAATGGTCTAATATGCATCCGAATAATCTTTGACTTGCTTCGGAACTTTAGGCCTACTCTAGAGACAGAAGTTCAGCCCTTTTTGGATTTTGTATGTAAAATCTACCAGAACTTTAGGGCTACAGTTAGTTATTTCTTTGAGAGTGGAGCATTGGCAGCCCCTCCACCACTGCCACCATCCAGTTCAGCATCTACATTGAGTGACGGGGATGCAAAACCAATGGAGATATCCGATCAAGTAGGTCCCATGAGTGGTAACATTGGCACCGGGCTGCTTAATCCCAGTGTTCGGTCATTTAAGATTGTCACAGAGAGTCCATTGGCGGTTATGTTTATTTTTCAGCTGTATAGCAGACTGATACAGACAAATATTCCTCATTTGTTGCCATTGATGGTTTCTGCTATATCAGTCCCTGGTCCTGAGAAAGTTCCACCTCACTTGAAAAACCACTTTATTGAACTGAAGGGTGCACAAGTTAAGGTATGTTGTAGATTCTCAAGATCCCACTTTTGTTGGTAATTCTATTTGATTGTCAGGTTAGTTTTGTTGTTTTTATAATTGTTTGGGACCTTCTGATGTCTACAAAGATACAATGGGTGTGATGTAGGTGAATATTTGACACAGCCCATTCACCCTGAAACCGGGGAACCTGATCATTTAATCTGATTTAATCTGATTAGTTAGTTTGTTGTTATTACATAACAGATCTCCAGCACAGGATAGGTAAATGTTAATTGTACAATAACAAAGCGTGCTTCTTTCATGCATAGGGGGCACATAACGAGCATGGGGTTTGATATCGTGGTCTGAAAAGAATAGTTATGATTTCTAGAAGTACTAGAATAGGATGGAGCTGGTTCTACAACTTGGATAGCAAATATTATTACCAACATTTACTGAAACGAGATGTATGACACTGAGGAAATGCAATTTTAATTGGTCCTGTGCATAATGAAGAAATGCCTTAGTTTTTTGTATAGTGTTTTGCCAATTATTGCACTTTCTTCATGCAATTGTAAACTCATGGAATTTATCTTTGTAAAATTATAATATGCAGACTGTTTCTTTCTTGACTTACTTGTTGAAGAGTTGTGCTGATTATATAAAGCCTCATGAAGAAAATATATGTAAGAGCATTGTGAATTTGCTTGTCACATGCTCCGATTCAGTTTCTATTCGCAAGGTAAATGCTGCTCGATACTACTCGTCTCCTTGATGAAATGAATGCTCTGCCATCTATGTAATTTTTTATAGATTAAATGCTGTATTGATTGCAGGAATTATTGGTGGCCTTGAAACATGTTCTTAACACGGATTCCAAGAGGGGACTGTTTCCTCTGATTGACACACTTCTGGAAGAGAGGTAAGATATGGGATGTATCAATCACCATTCCTCATGGGCGTTTTATTTACATCAAATTATAATACATTAATACTCGAGACATTTTGGATCCTGGACAGTGTTCTTAGATTCAGTTCACTTCATATAAACTAGATCTTTGAAATGAATCCAAACCAGGGTGCTTCTTGGGAACGGACGGGCATGCTTTGAGTCATTGAGGCCTCTGGCCTATAGTCTACTGGCAGAAGTTGTTCACCATGTCAGGGCAGATCTTTCTCTGTCCCAGGTATTGCTTGTCAATAATTAAGAAGGTAGTAGGTACCGGTCCCTAGAGTTGTGAGAGAATATAGGAGGGAGAATGCATGTGAGAATGTCATTCAACTATACAAGTAGCATATATAGTTCAATTATGTCGTATGTTGTAACATCTGTTGCTTTGACATATTTATATTTATTGGAGTTCAATTTCACATTCATTGAACTTCTATTTTTTCCCCATTTTGTCTGGGTGCAGTTGTCTCGGATAATTTACCTATTTTCAAGCAACATGCATGATGCTTCGTTGGCATTGGGCATCCATACTACTTGTGCTCGCCTAATGTTAAATTTGGTACTTAACCTACAGACTCTTTACTCAAAAGCCTTGTGAATTCTGCTTCCTCCATTAGTCCTACTTTAACTATTAACTGTAAGTATATGAAGTTAGTGGCACGTGGATGCCCTTTCAAGGTTGAATACCCAGTTTATCATATCATGCTATTGCAGGTGGAGCCAATTTTTGAGAAAGGTCTTGACCAGTCAACCATGGATGAAGCTCGTGTTTTGTTGGTCAGGGACTTTTAGAGTATTGTTTTATTCTTGAGTCATCATTCTGTTTTCCGCTCATAGTATTCACTATGTTTTGTGCCCACTGTTCTCTATAGGGCCGAATATTGGATGCTTTTGTTGGAAAGTTCAACACATTCAAGAGAACTATTCCTCAGGTATTTCATATGTCACTTGTTGATGTATGCGTATATATTTGTTCATATTTTAGTTGGTTATCTCTATCACTTAATTTAATATTCTTCATGAATTCTCAATCTGCTAGCTTATCTACAAGCCTATTGGAGTATTAGTTAATTGATTAGATTTTCCAGATTCTGTTATTCTGTGTTTGTTTAACTTGCTTAAAAGTGATCAGAAGTGGTGTCATATTGAAAGCTAAAACCCTATGGCTCATTGTATATAATATACACATCGAATACTCTTTATTGACTCGTTTTCAAGCACTTGCTTGAAAACCAATGTTGATATATAATTATTGGGTAGAGCTGATCATCTCTTTTGCTGCCAAGGACATTTACTGTCAGTATACTTTAATTGTTGCATTCAAGTACACTGCACATTGGAATAATTGTTTCAATGAATGGTCGCAGTTAACTGCGAGTGTACCTCATTTATTTGTTAAAATTAGTCATTTGGCCCTTTGCATTATTTATTTTCAGTTACTTGAAGAAGGAGAGGATGGGAAAAGTCGTTCTACTCTGAGGTCAAAACTTGAGCTTCCAGTGCAGGTAATTGGATCATCTTTAATTGCTTTCATATGTGGCATCATGTGTTTGGCTTCAGTGATATTCTGTATAGCTCTTTACATTGCTTGTTTTCAATTCTTATACTTTCTCATTACCCTGGACAAATGATTTTTTTGGTCAAAAAACCCTCTTTGTCCCAAAAGAGGTTCATGGTTTTGTGCCCATCCCGAAAAAAGCTTCATGTTTCATTTTAGGGAAATAATGGTGTGGTGTTAATTGCTTCTCTCCTCTCAAAATAAATTCCAATCTTCCAATGACTCTTCTAAAGAAACTTGTCAAGTCAAACTAGTAACCACCTTTTGGGCTGGAGTGAGTATCTTGTTAATGCACACAGTTCAATTTCTAGTCCAAGGATGAATAAATATCGGCGGAACTCACGGAAGGGAAGTAAACTCAGCCATTATGTTTTCAAAATTAATCCACCTCATGCCCTAGGCGTGAAGCTTTTGGAGGTTCCACCTTGTGTAGTAACGAATTAATTTCCAAAGGCAAATTTGTAATTCCAACATAGTAGGCAACATGATCCCAAAGCTAAAAGGAAAGAGAACTCTAATGTTGTTACTATTGATATAATAAAAGATTAGTCATACTAAGAATAGGAAAGATTAATAATAGGAACAATTGTACAACTTAATTAAATAAACTTGATCAGCAGTTCAGCACCCAATTAGCCATTTTGGTTTCTTGCTAGGTGAATGAGTCCATACTCCATAGCGTATCTGTTATCAAGTCATATGAAATTTGTTTCTTGCTAGGTTTTGTTCATGCATGCAACATGATCCCAAAGCTAAAAGGAAAGAGAACTCTAATGTTGTTACTATTGATATAATAAAAGATTAGTCATACTAAGAATAGGAAAGATTAATAATAGGAACAATTGTACAACTTAATTAAATAAACTTGATCAGCAGTTCAGCACCCAATTAGCCATTTTGGTTTCTTGCTAGGTGAATGAATCCATACTCCATAGCGTATCTGTTATCAAGTCATATGAAATTTGTTTCTTGCTAGGTTTTGTTCATGCATGCAATGAATATTTCCCGATCTTTTCACATGCTATGTATATCCATATGCATATGTATGTGTGTGTATATCAAATATTGCTTTTGAACTTAGCGGGGTGGTTGAGAGTTATGCCAGATCCTGGATGCTAATGCTTATGTTAAACATATTCTGAGTCACATAGTGAGTATGATATGTGGAGTGCAAGTATTTCTATTTAAAAGGACATAAGATAGTTTGACCCAAAGAATTCATCACCATTTTCATGTTGGAATTAGTTATTGAAATGCTTCCAATTTATGATCTATTGCATGTTTTCTTTTTGAGTATGTTGTGCGGAGTGTAAACTGTGACAAGTTAGAAATCATAAATTGTCATGATACCTCATTCTCTCTCATTTCTCTATGTGTTAGATCGTCATGCTTTTTATTCCATGCTTTTCTTTTACTGTAGGCGGTACTTAATTTGCAACTTCCCGTGGAACATTCCAAGGAAGTCAGTGATTGCAAACATCTAATCAAAACCTTGGTTATGGGTATATCCTGCTTCCCTTCTATTTCATTTGTTTCTTCATATTTTTGTAACTACCAGAGTTTCTTCTGTTAGAGGCAGTAAGTATACAACATAGCTTGCATGTGTTTTCAGGAATGAAGACGATAATTTGGAGTATTACTCATGCACATTTGCCCCGCTCCCAGGTTTACTGATTCTTTATTATAATGTAACCTCCATTTCTAGAGTCAATTTCTCATATGCTGCGCCATTGGTCTAGGTTTCCCCTTCAACACACGGGGCTCCTCCTGTGCTTGCTTCATCATCTTCCAGTTCGTCAATACCTCAACCATTCAAAGGAATGAGAGAGGATGAGGTATTATAATGCAAATTACTAGTGTTATTTTTGTTTTTGACATCTATAACTATTGCCCCTTGCTTGTTAGCATGTGCATGGGAACTATATAATGCTTTTTTGATAGGTTTGGAAAGCCTCCGGTGTTCTTAAAAGTGGCGTGCATTGCTTGGCATTATTCAGGGAGAAGGATGAAGAGAGAGAAATGATCCAGCTTTTTTCCCAGATTTTGGCCATTATGGAGCCACGAGATCTAATGGACATGTTTTCCTTGTGCATGCCAGAACTCTTTGAGTGCATGATTTCAAACACTCAACTAGTTCATATCTTTTCAACGCTTCTGCAAGCCCCTAAAGTGTTCAAGCCATTTGCTGATGTTCTGGTTAATTTTCTTGTAAGCAGCAAACTTGATGTCCTGAAGCACCCAGATTCACCTTCAGCGAAACTTGTGTTGCATCTTTTCAGATTTTTATTTGGTGCCGTAGCAAAGGCTCCTTCTGACTGTGAGCGTATTCTACAGCATCATATACCTATTATAATGGAAACTTGTATGAAAAATGCAACTGAGGTTGAGAAACCAGTTGGCTATCTACAGCTCCTTCGTACAATGTTTCGTGCTCTTGCTGGTGGGAAATTTGAGGGGTTATTACGAGATTTGATTGCTATGTTGCAACCCTGCCTGGCTATGTTGTTATCCATGCTTGAGGGACCTAGTGGTGAAGACATGCGGGAGCTTCTGTTAGAGCTTTGCTTAACATTGCCTGCACGCTTAAGTTCATTGCTACCACACCTTTCTCGTCTAATGAAGCCTCTTGTCATGTGTCTCAAAGGAAATGATGAACTAGTGAGTCTTGGTTTGAGAACACTTGAGTTTTGGATTGATAGCCTAAATCCTGATTTTTTGGAACCAAGTATGGCAAATGTTATGTCTGAGGTGATTTTAGCATTATGGTCTCATTTGAGACCCACACCTTATCCTTGGGGTGGGAAATCATTGCAGCTACTTGGAAAGCTAGGTGGCCGTAATAGACGTTTTCTCAAAGAGCCTCTTGCTCTTGAATGCAAGGAAAATCCAGAGCATGGGCTTCGCGTGATTCTTACATTTGAGCCTTCAACCCCATTTCTAGTACCACTTGATCGCTGTATAAACCTTGCTGTAGCAGCTCTGATGCATCATAAAAATGTTGGCTTGGATGCTTTCTACCGAAAACAAGCACTAAAATTCTTACGCGCATGCCTTTCATCTCAACTTAATTTGCCAGGTATTGCTAACGATGAGAGTTCAACTTCCAGGCTGCTGTCAGCTGTGTTAGTTTCCACAGTTGACCCATCCTGGAGAAGATCTGAGATGTGTGATGTAAAGGTTAGCTAATTAATGATTTGTGTGTGTCTTTGTTGGGCTTTTAGTATAAATATCCTGGAATTTGCTACCACTTTTAAGCTTTAATACATTATAGATTTTTATTCCCTATTTCCCTCTAAAAGTGAAATCTTTCTTCTAGGCGGACTTGGGTGTCAAGACAAAGACACAGCTTCTTGCTGAGAAATCTGTTTTCAAGATTCTCTTAACGACCATAATAGCTGCAAGTGCTGAACCTGATTTACACGATCCCAAGGATGAATATGTTGTCTGTGTTTGTCGCCATTTTGCAATATTGTTCCACATAGAGAGTTTTGCTGCCCACAGTTCAGTTTCAGCTGCTCCACTTAGTATGTCTGTACTCTCATCCACCCCCAGCACCATTGCCAAGTTTAGATATGGTCCTTCCAATCTGAAAGAGTTGGACCCCCTGATCTTTCTTGATGCTTTAGTGGAGGTTCTTGCAGACGAAAATAGACAGCATACTACGGCTGCATTGAATGCACTGAATGTTTTTGCAGAAACACTTCTATTCCTTGCTCGGTCTAAACATGCTGACACACACATGCCAATAGGTGGTCCAAGTACTCCTATGGTTGTCTCTAGCCCATCAATGAGTCCTGTATACTCACCACCTCCTAGTGTTCGTGTGCCTGTATTTGAGCAGCTTTTACCCCGATTGCTGCATTGTTGCTATGGTTACACTTGGCAAGCTCAAATTGGAGGAGTCATGGGGCTTGGTGCTTTGGTTGGAAAGGTCACTGTTGAAACACTGTGCCTTTTCCAAGTTAGAATTGTTCGAGGACTGGTTTACGTTCTAAAGAGGATTCCTAGTCATGCTGCTAAAGAGCAAGAAGAGACAAGCCAAGTGCTTACACATGTTCTCCGCATGGTGAATAATGTTGATGAAGCTAACAATGAAGCGCGTAAGCAGAGTTTTCAAGGCGTGGTTGAATACTTGGCATCGGAGTTGTTCAACCCCAACGTGTCTATCAACGTGAGGAAGATTGTACAGTCTTGTTTGGGACTTTTGGCTAGTAGGACTGGTAGTGAGGTTTCAGAATTGCTTGAACCAATGTACCAACCTTTACTTCAGCCCCTTATAATGCGCCCACTGCGATCAAAGACTGTTGAACAACAGGTCAATACATTTATAACTTCAATTATTTGGGTTGACCAACTATATTTTAATGTTTTTTCTATATTAGGTCGGCACGGTCACTGCTCTTAACTTCTGCCTCGCTTTAAGACCCCCTCTTCTAAAGCTGACTCAGGAGCTAGTCAATTTCCTGCAAGAAGCTCTTCAAATAGCAGAGGCTGATGAAACTGTGTGGGTAATGAAATATATGAACCCTAAGGTGGCCACCTTGCTGAACAAACTTCGCACAGCATGCATTGAATTACTATGCACTGCCATGGCATGGGCAGATTTCAAAACACAAAATCATGCTGAATTACGCTCCAAAATAATATCGATGTTTTTCAAGTCTCTTACGAGCAAAAATTCAGAAATTGTAGCTGTTGCAAAGGAAGGATTACGACAGGTCGGTTTAACCTATTAACATGATACATTTTTACTTAGTATTTTGTTAATAGTATTATCATTCTCTTGAGTGGTACAGTTTCTTTCCTTCTGCCATTTTCAGTCCGGAAATAGTCTCTCTGTGCTTTTGTACAAGAGTAAGACTGCGTACATTCGACCCCCTTACCCCACAGTAGGTGGGAGCCTTTGCGGTACTGGGGTAATGTTGTCGTCTTTGTTGTTTGTTGGTTGTAAATGTGCCTACTTTATTTACAATTGTTAGAAATCATGATAAGAAGGACTAGCATGCGGCAAAGAGCCACCATTATTGTGGAAGCAATAATGGAAGCAAGAGTTCACGTGGAAGCAACATGAATCACTAATAAGAGAAAATTTATATTGATTATAACTCAATCTCTTTCATTATTGTATTAAGGCTCTAAATTAATGTAAACATAGAGGTTTACTTAAAAAAATAGTGAGTGTAACCGCGCACGATGATTAATAAGCTAGGAATGCTCATCTCTAACAATAAATAAGCTAGGCACAAAAACATGTTTATTAGAGGAAAGTTCAATCTTACACTAAAATGAAGAAGAAAATTCTAAGGATACTACGAAGCGCAGAGGCGAGAGTTTCCGGTTGTCCACAGAAGCAGTCTGATGTGAGCAGATGTTAGCACCTTCTGGAATCTTCTGCACCCTGCGTCGCCGCTGCAAAGCTCCCAGCCCATCTGTGCGTCATGTGCCAAGATGTGCGTCAGACATGCTATTTAAAACTATAGCCTAGACGACTCCATGACAACCACGGATATGCCCCTACTTTTTTTAACATTTACGTGTATTGTCATATGATGTGCTCCGCTGTTGTGTGTGTGTTCATGCTACATAGCTGGTCACTGGTGCAAACTGCAGTTTTTCCTAAAAAAAGCGATTTGATAATTTTATTTGAGACTATTGGTAGTTGTAGCTGCAATCTCACTGACATAACTATCGCCTTCTGTTCATATGGTGTCATACTTATTTTTTATGTTATAATTGGAACCAAGCTTCTAGGCGACGCCTAGTCGCCGACTAGGCATCCTGGCGCTAGGGAGTTCTCGCCTACTTCACTCGCCTCGCCAGAAGAGAAACAGTCGCGATAGGCATCCTCCAGGCGTCGCCCAGGTGCCATTTTACGACAAGTCGTCGCCTTTTTTCTAGTCGAACAACAGTCCGTAGGCCCAGAAAAGAATAGATTTAGGCTTTAATTTTTTAGGAGACTAATTTAAGTAAGACTTTAGGCTTTTAATTGAAAACAAAGCCCAAAGGGATCTGATAATCTTACGGGCTATTTGTTGCCATAGTCGTCTATTTCAACTCGTAGAGACGAGCCATAGAACTCGGAGGAATTCAACAAACCACAGCAACTCCAGGAAGCAGGAAAGCTCACCCGACTTGCCCTCCTCAGTCCATCGTGGAAGAATATTAGTGCTGAGGAGACGACCAGTACCTTCTATTTTTTCTGGTCTAGTGGAGTAATATTTTAATTAATTAAGTTGTATATATAGATATACTTATATACGGTGTAAGTTTGAAGAATTAATCTTCCTTGTCTATTATTGAGCCATCCGGCAATGATATATATACAAGTTTACAGATAAACTAAAGTTGTTACAGATCCTAAATATTAGGATCTATCTATTCTATCTAATCTGCGAGCTAATCTAAGAATTAGAGACCTAAATCAACTCTAATTCCTATCTATACAGTTCCGGATGTACAAACAATAAAATTAACATGTATATGTTACATTTTTCTACACTCCCCCTCAAGTTGGTAAGTATATATCATACATTCCCTACTTGCTTATAAGAAATTCAAACACTGGTTTAAACAGCCCCTTTGTAAAGATATCAGCTGTTTGTTCTTTGGTAGATATGAATGGTGTGCACACAATTCCAGCTTCAATCTTCTCTTTGATAAAATGCCTGTCCACCTCAATGTGTTTAGTACGATCATGTAGCACAGGATTGTGAGCAATATTAATGGCTGCTTTATTGTCACAATATAACTTCATAGGTAGGTCCATTTCCATATTCAACTATGACATCATTCTCTTGATCCAAAGTAGTTCACAGATTCCATTAGCCATAGATCTAAATTCAGATTCTGCACTACTTCTGGCAACTACATTCTGCTTCTTACTCTTCCAAGTCACCAGATTCCCCCATACATAAGTACAATACCCAGATGTAGACCTTCTATCAGTTATTGAACCAGCATAATCTGCATCTGTAAAGGCTTCTACACTTCTATTGTCACTTCTTTTAAAAAACAATCCTTTCCCTGGACAGCTTTTCAAATATCTTAGGATCCTGTAGGTAGCATCTACATGTTCCTGGAATGGATTATGCATGAATTGACTAACCATACTGACTGCAAAGGCAATATCTGGCCTTGTATGTGGCAGATAAATCAACCTTCCCACCAATCTTTGATATTGGTGAATATTAACTGGTACTCCTTCCTTGACATTTCCTAACTTTTGATTAGGGTCAATTGGAGTATCTATTGGTCTGCAGGCACTCATACCTGTTTCATGAAGTAGGTCTCGTACATACTTCCTCTGGGATACCACAATTCCCTTCTTTGATCTAGCTATCTCCATGCCAAGAAAGTACTTCAATTCTCCCAGGTCTTTGATTTCAAATTCCTGAGCAAGCTTCTTCTTCAGGTCTTCAATCTCTTTATAATAGTTTCCTGTAAGAATTATATCATCCACATAAACAATTAGTACTGCAATCTCTCCCTTAATGGAGAATTTCATGAATAGTGTATGGTCTGCTTGGGCTTGCTTGAATCCCTGCTTCTTTATGAATTGAGTAAACCTTTCAAACCAAGCCCTTGGGGACTGTTTAAGTCCATATAAGGCTTTCTCCAGCTTGCACACCTTTGAGCCATATTGTTCCTCAAACCCAGGAGGGGGGCTCATGTATACTTCCTCTTCAAGCTTCCCATTTAGGAAAGCATTCTTCACATCTAACTGTTGAAGAGGCCAGTCTAGGTTAGTAGCTAGAGATAGTAGGATCCTTATAGTGTTTAATTTTGTAACTGGAGCAAAAGTTTCTGTATAATCTATGCCATAGGTTTGTGTGTATCCTTTGGCAACCAATCTGGCCTTATATCTTTCAAGTGTACCATCTGCCTTGAATTTAGGGGTAAATACCCATTTGCATCCCACCCTTGGTTTGTCTTTGGGTACTTCTACAGCCTGCCATGTCTGATTCTTTTCAAGAGCATTCATTTCTTCTAAAACAACCTTCTTCCACTCAGGTATAGATAGAGCTTCCTGTATGGTTAAGGGAATAGAAACAGTGGAAAGAGTAGATGTAAAGGCTGCAAATGATGTAGATAACTGAGAATAGGACAGATAGTTTGAGATAGGGTATTTAACACATGACCTTTTTTCTTTTCTGAGAGCAATGGGTAGATTTAGATCACTGAAATTATTACCTTTGTCATTTTCTAGCATTGAGTCAGATTCATGGACAGTGGCAGGATCAGGGATGTCTTCTATTCTGTGATTTGGAACTCTCCTTTCATAAACCTTGCCAAAAAACTTACTTGTCTGCTGTTCATCATCTTTCATTGTTTCAGAATTTTTTTTTTCATTTTCTTTTGACTCTTGACTATTTTCTAGTGCATCTAACTGTCTATTATATTGTGCATCTAGATTAATGTCAAGAGATTCTAGTTTTTCATGGATATGTGACACATTATTACCATCTTCATTAGGAATCTCCCCCTGAAGATGAGTACCAAAAAAAGGTTGATCTTCTACAAAAACAGTGTTCATAGTTATAAACATCTTTTTTGTTATAGGGTCAAAACATTTATAGCCTTTCTGAGTTGAAGATAGTCCTAAGAAAACACATTTTTTCCCTCTAGGGTCAAATTTGCTTGCAGTTCTGTCAGGGTTGGTAATAAAAACTGTGCAGCCAAAAATTTTTATGGGAAGAGAATTAATGAGTCTAGTTTCAGGAAAACTGGCTTGAAGAGTATCAATAGGAGTTTTGAATCCTAGAGTTTTTGATGGCATCCTATTAATTAGATAGGTAGCATGTAAAACAGTTCTCCCCATAAATATTTTGGAATTTTAGCAGAAAACATAATTGCACGAGTGACTTCAAGCAAATGTCTATTTTTCCTCTCAGCTATCTCATTCTGAGCAGGTGTATTTACACAGGAACTTTGATGAATAATCCCTTTTTCAGCAAAAAAATTATTTAACTTCTTAGAAAAGTACTCAAGACCATTATCACTTCTCACAATTTTGATATTAGTGTTGAATTGAGTTTGGATCATTGAGTAAATTTTTTTGAACACTTCTTCAATCTCAGATTTTTCTTTAAGTAAAAACACCCATGTGACCCGTGTGTGATCATCTATGATAGTTACAAACCACCTTTTTCCTTTCAGAGTTGAAACTCTAGATGCACCCCAAATATCACTGTGTACAATAGTAAAAGGACTAGTTGGCTTGTAACTATGAGGGATATAAGAACTCCTATGATGTTTGGCAAGTGCACACATATCACAATGAAATGATGAAGGATTTTTATTATGAAATAACTTAGGAAACAACATTTTCAGATAAGAAAAACTTGGGTGACCTAATCTATAGTGCATTAAATACACTTCATTATTACAAGGAAAGAAAATAGTTTGCAAACAAGTTTTTTCTTGACCTTGTTTATTCAATTGTGTTCCTTCATCAAAAGTATAGAGGCCATCTTCCTCTCTAGCACTGCCAATCATCCTCCCTGATGCCAGATCCTGAAAAATGCAATAAGAGGGATAAAACTTTACACAACACTGAAGGTCTTTAGTTATTTTGCTAATAGAGATAAGATTGCAGGAAAGTTTTGGAACATGTAAGACTTTGGAAAGGTTAATGGATGAGGAAATTTTAATATTTCCCATCCCTGCTATGGCTGAAAAAGAGCCATCTGCAACTCTAACTTTCTTATCTCCTGCACAAGGTTGATAAGAAGAAAAAAACTTTGGAATGTAGGTCATGTGATCTGTTGCACCTGAGTCAATGACCCAGGTGTTTTTTGGTTTTTCAGAACCAAAGAATGATGTTATTTTACCATTTTGGGCAAAAGAACAGGTAGGGTTTTCTTGGTTGGAGATTTTCTAGGTGGGAATGAATTTAAGTAGGTACTCTATCTGTTCCTGAGTGAATGGTAGCTGTTTAGATTCAACTCCTGCCTCTTGTTGAGTCTCAGTCACAGTAGTTTGTAGGGCCCTTTCTACTTTCTTCTTTCCAGCTCCGGGTGGTTTTCCATGAAGTTTCCAGCATGTATCCCTTGTGTGCCACAGTTTCTTGCAGTGATCACACCAAGGTTTTTTCTTGTTGTCATCACTTCTGGCCACCAAAGCTGAAGATTCCCCAGGTTCCTCATTAGGTACTGGAGTGTTGTACATGACCCTCCTCCTGCTATCTTCCAACCTGATCTCAGAGAAGACCTCTCTGATTGAGGCCAAGGGTTTCTTCCCCAGTATTCTGCCTTTTACTTCATCTAGGTCTCTATTCATTCCTGCTAGGAACATATAGACTCTGTCATTTTCCTCTCTCTTATTGTGTCTTGCCAGATCCTTGGCACTTTCCCAGTCTTCAGCATCATAGCATTGATCCAACTCTTGCCATAGAGATACCATCTCATTATAGTATGAGATGACATCTCTATTTCCTTGTTTGGACTGCCACAACCTGGTTTTTAATTCATAGATCTGAGAAGAATTCTCAAGATCTGAGTAGGTTTCTTTGATTGAATGCCATACCTCTTTTGCAGTTCTCATGAACATGTGAGGTTTGGCGATTGATGCATCCATTGAACTAATAAGCCAGTCTGTTACCAAAGAGTTCTCTGACCTCCAGACATTGTAGCCATCTTCACCATTCTTCTTCTCCTCTACTTCACCCGTTATGTATCCCAGCTTTCCTCTTCCATCTATTGCCAGTTTGACAGACTGTGACCACTCTAGGTAGTTGGTTCCATTCAATCTATGTCCAGTAATGAGCATAGATGAATTAACCGAGGCCTGGTAATTTGTCATTTGGCTAATTTGGGGGTTAGGATGATGGGTTTGTGAGTGGGTGGAGGAATCTGAGTGTTCAGTGTCCACCATTATGGTGTTTTAACCAACAAGGCTCTGATACCATGTAAGTTTGAAGAATTAATCTTCCTTGTCTATTATTGAGCCATCCGGCAATGATATATATACAAGTTTACAGATAAACTAAAGTTGTTACAGATCCTAAATATTAGGATCTATCTATTCTATCTAATCTGCGAGCTAATCTAAGAATTAGAGACCTAAATCAACTCTAATTCCTATCTATACAGTTCCGGATGTACAAACAATAAAATTAACATGTATATGTTACATTTTTCTACATACAGAGTATTATGTAAACATCATATGCGACGATACTGAGTTGCTAAATTGCTTTTCAGCACATTATTATTTATTAATTATTAATGTATTACTCCGTATATGTTATAAAATAATAAACTGTTGAACTATGAATAAAAACAAAAACTATTATATAATGTCATGTACATACTTTTTAAATATTTATAAAGTATATAAATATGTGAAAATAATGAAATGTGTACTTAACTTTTTGTAATATATTAGTAATATATAAAAAATACAATTTAATTAGTAATATGTTATATTATATATAATATATAACTATATATAATTATATATATATAATATAATATAGAATGTACGACTAGTCGCCTAATTGTCCCCTAGGCGGGTGCCTTATCGCCTAGGCGATATGGCGGTCGGCTGGCGCCGCGACTCGACTTACCGCCGTGACAAGTATGATTGGAACATATATAAGGTCCTAGTCATAATTGTATATGTTAGCTAGCTTACATTGCTGTAACGCAGAACCTGTTGTGGTTCTGTAAAAGAATGTTTTAGTTCATTTGGCGTGTTCTCCGTCCCCTCCCCATCCCCCACTCCTCATTACTTTGTACTTCCTTCATAGAGTGTGCAGTTGTTATATTTGTCATTTATGACATTTATTTAGTTTGTATCTTAACTCTCTGATTCTCTTTCTAGGTTATACTACAGCAAAGGATGCCCAAGGAGCTATTGCAGAGTAGTCTTCGACCAATATTGGTTAACTTGGCACATACAAAGAATCTTAGCATGCCACTTTTACAAGGTCTAGCTCGCCTCCTAGAGCTTCTCTCCAATTGGTTTAATGTAACCTTAGGAGGAAAGCTGTTAGAGCACCTACGGAAATGGTTAGAACCTGAAAAACTTGCACAGTGCCAAAAATCATGGAAGGCGGGTGAAGAACCCAAAATTGCTTCTGGTAAGTCATTGAATTTTATTTGGACTTTAATGGTTTATGTTTTCTACATTTTCGTTGTTGGCATATCTAATTTTCATTATCTATGCAGCTATTATTGAGCTTTTCCATCTGCTTCCCTCAGCAGCTGGGAAGTTTCTTGATGAGCTTGTGACACTGACAATAGATTTGGAAGCTGCACTTCCACCTGGGCAGTTTTATAGTGAAATTAACAGTCCGTATCGGCTCCCACTAACCAAATTTTTGAATAGATATCCTACAGCTTCTGTTGAATACTTTCTTGCTCGACTATGTCAGCCAAAGTACTTCAGGCGGTAAGTTTAGTTTTCATTTATCTTTCGTTTTTCCTTTGTCACGAATAACCATGGAGTTTTTGTTGATTTCTTTCACAAGTTTATGATGTATTTACAACAATGTAGGTTTATGTACATAATAAGGTCAGATGCTGGCCAGCCTTTGCGAGAAGAACTAGCAAAGTCACCTGAAAAGATAATTGCAAGTGCCTTTTCGGAATTCGCTCCGAAAACTGATGCTGGAACTGGACAAGAACATGCTAATAGACAAAACACTTTGGTGGGCAATGAAGCTGTTATAACTCATCAAATGGAGACTTCCATTCCTGCAACTTCAACTTCAGGTGGCATGCAAGATGCTTACTTCCAAGGTCTTGCTTTGGTCAAGACTTTGGTCAAATTGATGCCTACATGGTTGCAGAACAATCGCATTGTTTTTGATACTCTGGTTTTAATGTGGAAGTCACCTGCAAGGATTTCACGGCTACAAAATGAACAAGAGCTAAACTTGGTGCAAGTAAGTGATATTGCAACAACCCATGGGATTGGTTTAACTTTGGTCATTTAATGTGCTGTTTTTATATATTTTATTGGGTTTCCTCTCATTCTTAGAATCCATATTGTTCATCATCTTCCTTGATGGAGTTGATGCAAACCATGCATTTCTTGCTGGTCTTGGAGTTTTTTCTTAAACTTTAGTTGATTTAAGACATATATTCTCTTTAAGACATATTGGTCCTGTGGTTCTCTTCCACTAGTATATGTATGAATTATGATAATTAGATATTTAGTACATAATACACCGTAAGTCAAGCTTATTCTGAAATGCCTTTTTCCTTCTCATTTTTCATTCCAATGCTTGTACCCTTCACTTTTCTCTTGCACTCCTCTTTTTCGTTCTCATACCTTGTAAGAATTTGTTCTACAAGCCTATGAACAAATTTTGTTCATGAATTTGTAGACCTTACCATGTATGCATAAGCCTATGCATGAATTTGCAATTGCATATTTGTTTCCAAAGAATGTTGAGGTCATGTTCTCAAAAGTTGTTTTTCCATCTACATGATTATGGCTGTGATTGTACGTTCCAAGAGGTTTAGTGCTAGCCTGTATCTTGAAAGGGATAACTTTTAAAGTGTTCCTTTCTTAATTAGAATCTCTGCTGTGATCATATCAAAATCAATATATTCTCCGATTGTGATAATTGTTGGGTGGTGGAGATCTGATCCACTCAAATGGTAAAGGGAAGATAGTCCAGTTGCTTGGGGCCAAAGCTAGGTTGCTTGGGGCCGAAGCTAGGTTACTTGGGGCCGAATCCAGGTTGCTTGGGGCTGAAGCAAGGTTTTTTGGGACCAAAGAAAGCCCATTCTTTAGAGTTTTCTTCCTATCTCAATAAATAGATCATTAGTGAACCCTAAACCAATATCACCAGAAATTGTAAAAGCATTCTCCCAGTAATAAAATCTCTCTAGTTCGCACAGTGGACTAGCTGGTCAGTTTGACCGGTGAACCACTTTAAATTCTTGTGTTCTTTAGATCTCGCATCTTACAATCGTGTGTGCGTGTGTATTCGTCGAAGCCCTAATTCCTAACAACTGGTATCAGAGCCACGGTTGGCAGATTCAGAACATCAGAAAGCTGTGTAGATTGAAGATTATCTCTACAGAGCAGGGCTATGGCGGATGACGGGGAGATCAAGATTGACAGATTCGACGGTCACGATTTTGGATTTTGGAAGATGCAGATTGAAGATTATCTCTACCAGAGAAAGTTACATGAAGCTTTGGAAGAAAGTAAACCTGAAAAGATGACAGATGATGAGTGGAAACTGTTAGATAGGCAGGCACTTGGTGTGGTCAGTTTGTCACTGGCGAAGAACGTAGCCTACAACATCGTCAACGAGAAGACAACGCACTGGCTAATCAAGGCACTATCTAACATGTACGAGAAACCCTCAATTTCAAACAAGGTTTTCTTGATCCGGCAGTTGGTGAACACGGATATGAAGGAAGGCATGTCTGTCACAGATCACGTGAACGAATTTAATTCGATACTACACGACTAGTATCAGTTGATATTAAATTCGAAGATGAAGTTCAAGCCTTATTATTATTATCTTCGTTGCCCGAGAGTTGGTCTGGAACAGTTACAGCAATTAGCAGTTCATCCGGATCTACTAAGCTTACTTTTGAAGGCATCCACGATTTGATCCTAGGTGAGGGTATCCGCAGGTTGAATGCAAAAGAGAGTTCCAGAGATCTGTTACATCTTGGAGAAAGGGGCAAAAATTCTAACAGAGGTAGATCGCGAACAGGAAAGAGAGGACAGTCAAAGAGCAGGAATGACATTACATGTTGGAATTGCAAAGAGAACGGACACTTCAGAAATCACTGCCCACATCCTTCAGACAAAGACAAGAAGGATATGAACGCGGCAGAAGATTATGAAGACGCACTTGTGTGTTGTGTAGACTGTCCAGTTGAATCCTGGATTATGGATTCTGGTTCTTCATTCCATGCCAACTCATCGAAAGAGACTATGCAGAATTTCAGACACTACTTTGGTAAAGTCAAATTGGCAGATAACAGGATCCTAAATATTATGGGTATTGGGGTCTGGGGATGTTGTCCTCAGGACATCTCTTGGTACGGATTGTACATTGAAAAATGTCAGATATATTCCGGACTTGAAGAGAATGTCGATATCAGTAGGACAGTTAGACGTTGAAGGCCATCATGTCGACTTTGGAGACCAAAAGTGGAAGGTGATAAAAGGAGACTTGATAATTGCTCAAGGTCAGAGAAGTGGATCATTGTACATGGTTGAGATTTCTGATGGAGCAGAAGCAACAATTGAACAGAAAGGGACGAGTATGAAGAAAAAGATTTCTAGAGGCAAAAATCTGAAGGATGTGACAGTTAGTTTTTCTGAGCCGTGTGTTTATGGTAGACAGAAAAGAGTTACTTTCCTGAAGAAGAAACAGCCGACCAAAGTTTGGAGAAAGAAGCAGGTTCATACAAATGTGCACATCCCTACCTCGAGTTGCAGTGACAGAAAAAGTTTCTATGTCGACTCAGGTACCCGCACGAAATCAGTTGAGATTTCAGGTTGTAGTGGGAGCAAAGAGAGTCGTGGTTTCAGCACGAAATCAGTTGAGATTTCAGATTGCAGTGGGAGCAAAAAAATTAAATCAAAATGCAAAAAGAACTCGGGGGGCTAGTAGGAGTTCAGAAAGCGGTGAGAACGTGGTTGAAGACTCAGTTTCCAGTAAAAGCTCAAGTGAGACTTCAGGAAGCAGTGAGAGTTCAGTTGACAAAGAAGTTGAAGCCAAAGGCTTCAGCTTGCCTTCTAGTTGATTGAAGAGAAGGCGCGAATTAGAGATGAAGAGAGATAGATTGCAGAGAGAGACGGGGTTTTCACAGAGATCGGGTCTTGGATGACAGCTAGTCAGAGAGTTGATCAGCCTCCAAGTGGGAGATTGTTGGGTGGTGGAGATCTGATCCACTCAAATGGTAAAGGGAAGATAGTCCAGTTGCTTGGGGTCAAAGCTAGGTTGCTTGGGGCCGAAGCTAGTTTACTTGGGGCCGAAGCCAGGTTGCTTGGGGCTGAAGCAAGGTTTCTTGGGACCAAAGAAAGCCCATTCTTTAGTGTTTTCTTCCTATCGCTATAAATAGATCATTAGTGAACCCTAAACCAATATCACCAGAAATTGTAAAAGCATTCTCTCAGTAATAAAATCTCTCTAGTTCGCACAGTGGACTAGCTGGTCAGTTTGACCGGTGAACCACTTTAAATTCTTGTGTTCTTCTTTAGATCTCGCATCTTACAATTGTGTGTGCGTGTGTATTCGTCGAAGCCCTAATTCCTAACAATAATATGGTAAAAATTGCAGGTCAAGGAGAGCAAATGGCTTGTCAAATGCTTCCTGAATTACTTGCAACATGAAAAGGCTGAAATGAATGTTCTGTTTGATATCCTCTCTATCTTCTTGTTTCGTACTCGCATAGACTTTACTTTCCTCAAGGAGTTCTACATTATAGTGGTATGCTGATAATTGAATGAGTTTTATTATTTATAAAGTCGAGGTTCTTATGTTTTTGTTATTATGCACACACAATTGGTTTCTGATTACTTTTGCTTACTGAAGGTTGCTGAGAGCTATCCACCTGACATGAAGAAAACTTTGCTCCTCCACTTCCTGAACCTTTTCCAGTCAAAGCAACTCGGTCATGATCATTTGGTTGTCATTATGCAAATGCTTGTTCTTCCAATGCTTGCTCATGCCTTTCAGAATGGTCAAACATGGGAGGTTGTTGATTCTGCTATAGTAAAGACTATCATTGACAAGCTTCTAGATCCTCCTGAAGAGGTAGTCAGAACTTGTTTTTACACATATATTCAGTCCTAAAAATTCTAGTTGTACATTTAAGTCTGCTGGGTTTTGTAGGTGTCTGCTGATTACGATGAACCATTGAGGATAGAGCTTCTACAACTTGCGACTTTGCTTCTAAAGTATCTTCAGACTGATCTTGTTCATCATCGAAAGGAGCTTATTAAATTTGGTTGGAATCATCTTAAACGTGAAGATAGTGCCAGTAAGCAGTGGGCATTTGTAAATGTTTGCCACTTCTTGGAGGCTTATCAAGCCCCAGAGAAGATTATTCTTCAGGTACTTATTGTTGGGGAGACGTGGTGGTGTTTCACTTTCTAAGAAATCTTTTTGTGTGGGGTTATTTTCCTTATATTCTAATATGGTTATATGATGCTCCACACGTTTAAGGTGTGTGCAATGTTATATAGTCTATTCTTGTATTCTACTTGATTTAGCTTAGTTGAATCTGTAAGTATTCATTTTCAAACCAACCCCTGCATGACCATGTATTTAATTTACCATCTGCATTGTGGGTTGTGAAGATACATTTCTGCTTCTACAGATAAATAAGCGGTTAAATGTTGTGTAGAAAAATGTTACATTATTAGAAAAATGTTACATTATTTTTTCTGATTAGATTGATGTACATATTTAGTCGGATAGACTTAGTTAGTTGTAGATAAGCTCATAGTTATCTAGATCCTAATTTTTAGGATCTGTACTAGCTAGTAGTTATCTGTACAAAGTGTATTTATACTCTGGCCGTATGGCTCATTCTATCAAGGAAGTTTTATTCCTAAAACTTACATGTTGTAATCGATACTTCTAATCCATTTTCTGGGTAAGCATTAGGATTCTATCACTGCTGCGGGTTTTGTCACAATACTATTTACACAAGGATCCAATATATGTACTGTATATGAATATTGGGCATCTGTAATGTTTAATATACTATTATTACTTAAATTTCTTTTCATCTTGCAATGGTCTTTATGGATCAATATATTTGGCTGAGTTTCTGTTCTTGTGCTTGCTTTAGTTTGTTGATTTTTCAGTTATGAATATATAGGATATGATGAGGTTAATGAATGACCTTAAAGTTAAGATAAGGCTAGCACTGCTTTATCCTAGTTCTTTTATCCATCATTCTGAAGAATAATACAAACTTCAGTATTATATGTTAAATTTACTGTTATGGTTGTTCATTTCGGGATACACCATCTTATATTATGAATTCAGGAATTATATATCTTCATTGATGATGCAAAGCCCTATTTATACTAATAACTTTTTAGATGAGCTAGACAGCTAGTAAATAGTAATAGAGTCCCACATTAATAAAGTCATAAAACTTTTGCTAATAGTAACTTAACAAAACTAGAATATTAATAATACGAATAGGAAATTATTACAAATACTACTAATATGAAACTAATACTTTTATGACTAATAGCATATCCAATGCGAGGGTGGATTGCAGTAAGGTCCATCCTATGTGGCATAGGAGAGCCATAGAGATGGCATGATTATTTTAATTTAATATTGAGAAAATGGTGTGTAGGGAAAAATGTAATAGATGAGAGAGATAGAGATAAATTGCAGGTCTATGACAAGGTCCATGTATGGACCTTGCACGGGATTTGAGAGGAAAAGTAGATGAAAAGTGGGTTAAGAGATAAAAAATTAAAATTAAAATAGGTTAGGAGATATGCAGGTCCTACACATAAAATTTGTGAGAAAAAAATGAGACCCATATGTAAGGGTGTGTAAGAGACCACACCTTTCCATTTGAGATGCTCTAATAGGCTAATAGCAATATGAAACTAATATAGTATTTTGAAGATTCCCCTTTTAGCCTTACCTGATGTAGAGCGCTTGGCTGAGCAGATTGAAGCAAAGGTGGGACCCCGAGAACCATGCAGATTTGACGTCTGGTGTTCAAATGAGCCTCATAATAATTTGGGTTTTAAATTTATGTTGTGTGTCTTTCTAAATTCCTACTTTCCCAGAATTTATGTTTTGTGCCTTTCTAAATTCCTACTTTCCCAGAATTTATGTCTTGTTGAGATGGGGTTTTAAACCACATCTTAGATACTCCCTCCGTCCCGCTAACAATGGGACCAAAGGGAGTGACACACAAATTAATAAAAAGTGGTTTATGTGGTTGATATTGAATTGATAAAGTAAGAATAAAGTAAGAATGATTTAGAGCCACACAAACTTTACCATATTTGGCATGAGACTATCTTACTGGGACGTACCGATAAGGTAAAATGGGACAATCATAGTGAGACGGAGGTAGTAGTATTTAAGGATGGTGATTACTTTATTATGGAGATTACACATTCCTGAATAATACAAAGAGTCTTTCTCTGTTTTCGGTGGATTTCCGAAGTAACCTTTCGAGTTCGTTGCTGGCGAACTCAAACATCAAATTCGAGGTTATCAGTTTAATCTCGTGCTTCTGTTCTGCGTCAGTTTGGTATCAGAGCAGGTTTCTCCTGTCCTTTTCTTGGCTGAAACTGTATGGGAGATCATCCAATTACCCGAGCAGACCTTGATGGATTCGCCACCAGGATCACTGAGGCTCTTGCCGTTATGAGCACCCAGCTATCTGTGCAGATAGCCACTCTCAGTGACGACGACCACACCAGGCGACCGGGAAATAGGAGAGAGGGTCGGCATCGGCATCCTCGACATGGGGGAAATCGGGCAGAAGATAGTTCTGAGTCCGGAGAAGGAGAACCCATAGGCTGTAATGATGATCAATATGATCGCCAGGATTACAGAGTGAAAGCTGATATCCCTTTGTTTTATGGAAACACTGGAGTTGAACAATTTCTTGATTGGCAAATCGACGTTACAGATTTTTCGATGATATGGAAGTGCCGGAAAGCAAGCAGGTCAAGATGGTTGCGATTAGGCTGAAAAGTACTGCTGCAGTATGGTGGGATAAGTTAGTTTATCAAAGGCAATGCCAGAGGAAAGAACCAATCAGGACTTGGAGACGTAATGATAGAACACTTCTTACCGGCAGATTATGAGCAAATTCTGTACAAAATGTATATTGAGTGCACTTAAGGCAGGAGGAGTGTATGTGAATATACAACTAAGTTTATACGTCTGTCCGATCACATTGAACTAGGCGAGATGAGGGGCAGAGGGTGGCTCGTTTTATCAGCGGATTAAAGGGTTCAATACAGGAAAAGATGGCTTTGCAGACCGTATGGAGCATTAATGAAGCCTCTACGTTAGCTCTGAAGGCAGAACTGATGGAAAAATCGTCTAAAAACTTTCCATCTTTTCGCAGGTTTACATCACAAAACACGCAACCTGTGACTAAAGGAAGCAGTACAACAAGCAATTATAACCACGGACCCGGCAAAACACCGACTCAGAAGGCCACTAACCCATATGCTTGGCCCAGTGGAGATAAATGCTACCGGTGTCAGGGATACGGACATAAGTCCAACGTGTGTCCTTCCCGGAGAACGGTTGCTCTTGCTGAGTATGAAAATGGAAAGGAAACAGATGAATATGAAGGTGCTGAGTTTGCTGAAGAAGAAACTGAGGAGAGAGTGAATATCGTGGTCCAGCGAATTTTGTTCTCATCCAAGGAGGAAGGACAACGGAAAAGTTTGTTTCGTGCCCACTGTTCTATTAAGAATAAACTGTGTAACCTCATAGTGGATAATGGAAGTATCGAGAATCTAGTATCCCAGAAGCTAGTGTAGTATTTGAAATTGGAAACATAACCACACCAGAAACCCTACGCTTTGGGTTGGGTGAGCAAGGGGTCACAAGTGAGGGTATCACAAACCTGCAAGGTCCCTATCTCTATTGGGAAGCACTACAAGGATGAGGTTGTGTGTGACATTTTGAATATGGATGTATGTCATGTGTTACTTGGTCGACCTTGGCAGTATGACAACGATATCAATATCGGGGTCGTGATAATGTATTGCTGTTCACCTGGGAGGGGCACAAAATCGCTATAGCACCGTTAGCCAATTTCGATAAGGATTCAAAAAAAAAAAAGAAATCTAGTTTTCTTATCATGGCTGATAACATAAAAGAGTTGGATACAGCCATCCAAGACGTCCAGTGTATTTATCCAGTAGTGAAGGGATTGTTGAGCGCCGTCAAGGAGAGTATTGAAGTACCGAGTGAAGTACAGGCCATTTTGAGGGATTTCAGTGAGCTTATTTCTGAGGAACTGCCAAACGGTTTACCTCCTATGCGAGACATTCAGCACCATATTGATTTAATCCCGGGAGCCAGTTTGCCTAATCTTCCTCACTACCGCATGAGCCCTAAGGAGAGCGAAATTCTAAGGGAGATAATTGAAGAACTGTTAAAAAAGGGGCTTATCAGGGGAAGCATGAGTCCTTGTGCTGTTCCGGTTCTTCTAGTTCCTAAGAAGGAGAATCAGTGGAGAATGTGTGTTGACAGCAGGGCCATCAACAAGATTACCATCAAATACAGATTCCCAATACCGCGACTAGAGGATATGCTTGATGAGTTGGCAGGAGCTAATTTTTTCTCAAAAATAGATTTGCGCAGCGGCTAGTGATGCCATTCGGGCTAACCAACGCCCCTAGCACATTCATGAGATTAATGAACCAGGTTCTTCGTCCTTTTATTGGCCTTTTTTGTGGTAGTTTACTTTGATGACATCCTCATTTACAGCAAAACTAAGGAGGAACATTTGAAGCACCTCAGGCAAGTATTACAAGTCTTACAAGAAAACCAGCTATATGTTAACCTAAAGAAATGCACGTTCTGCACCAACCAATTGCTTTTTCTGGGTTTTGTTATTGGGGAGAACGGGGTTCAGGTAGATGATGAGAAAGTGCGAGCAATTAGAGATTGGCCATCTCCCAAGTCTGTCAGCGAGGTACGCAGCTTCCACGGGTTAGCCACTTTCTACCGGCGCTTTGTGCTGGATTTCAGCATTATTACCGCTCCCATCACTGATTGTCTGAAAAAAGGAAAGTTTTGTTGGGGCCTTGAACAAGAACAGAGTTTTGCATTGATCAAAGAAAAGCTTTGCACTGCACCAGTTCTTGCATTGCCTGATTTTGATAAAATATTTCAAGTTGAGTGTGACGCGAGTGGCATCGGGGTAGGTGCTGTACTCTCGCAAGAAAAGCAGCCACTGGCTTTCTTTAGTGAGAAATTAAGTGAAGCCAGACAGAAGTGGAGTACTTATGACCAATAATTTTATGCAGTGTTTCGTGCTCTCAGGCAATGGGAGCATTATTTGGTGTAAAGGGAGTTTATTCTATTTACTGACCATCTTGCCTTGAAATTTCTCCACAGCCAGAAGATCATAAACAAGATGCACGCATGATGGGTGAGTTATCTGCAGAAATTTCCTTTTATTATTCAACATAAGTCTGGGATTCAGAACAAGGTAGCCGATGCTTTGAGTCGAAGGGCTTCCTTGTTAATCACATTAGCCCAGAAAATTATAGGCTTTGAGTTGCTGAAAGAGTTGTATGAGAATGACACCGATTTCCACGAATTATGGACTAAGTGCCGTGATCTCCATCGTAGTGCTGATTTTCATATTAACGAAGGCTACCTTTTTAAGGGAAATTGACTCTGTATTCCCCGAACTTCACTACGAGAGAAGTTAATTTGTGAATTGCATGGAGGTGAACTTAGTGGGCATCTGGGCAGGGACAAGACTATTGCTAACCTCGAGGAACGTTATTTTTGGCCTCACTTGTAGAAAGACGTCACTACCATTGTTCGGAAGTGTTATACCTGTCAGGTTTATAAAGGCTAATCCCAAAACACTGGCCTATATATGCCTCTGCCCATTCCGGATGACATCTGGCAGGACCTCTCTATGGACTTTGTGCTCGGTTTACCTCGTACACAAAGGGGTGTGGATTCCGTGTTCGTAGTGGTTGATAGGTTTTCCAAGATGTCCCATTTTATAGCCTGCAAGAAAACTGCGGATGCCTCTAATATAGCCAAGTTATTTTTCAGGGAGATAGTGCGTTTACATGGAGTTCCTAAAACCATTACTTCGGATAGGGACACCAAATTTCTAAGTCATTTATGGATTACCTTGTGGCGGTTATATGGAACAACGTTAAATAGAAGCTCTACAGCTCACCCGTAAACGGATGGACAGACCGAAGTAACGAACAGGACGTTGGGAAATATGATCAGAAGTGTTTGCGGGGAAAAACCAAAACAGTGGGATCTAGCATTACCACAGGTAGAGTGTCCTTACAACAGCGCTGTGCACACAGCCACGGGGGTAACACCTTTCTCTCTGGTCTACACTTCCGTCCCCAGACATGTAGTGGATCTGGTGCCGTTGCCTAAAGGCCAGAGATGTGCATACTACTAAAGAAGTTGTGAAAGCTAAGCTAGAAGCTACAGGGCAGAAAAATAAGGCTGTTGCGGACAAACACAAGCGGTTGAAGGTATTCACAGTTGGTGATGATGTGATGGTATTTTTGCAAAAAGAGAG
Organism: Cuscuta europaea; assembly: GCA_945859875.1. Lineage (NCBI taxonomy): Eukaryota > Viridiplantae > Streptophyta > Magnoliopsida > Solanales > Convolvulaceae > Cuscuta > Cuscuta europaea. The sequence goes on from CAMAPE010000048.1 coordinate 10,131,320, forward strand.
GTTTCCAGTAGGCACTTACAAGAAGTTGCAGCCCCGCAAATATGGTCCATTCAAAGTAACAAAGAAGATTAACGACAATGCTTATGTCGTTGCTCTTCCCGACTCTCTGAATATTTCTAACACATTCAATGTGGCTGACATATATGCATATCACGAGGACTGTGTTCTATATCCCGATCAGAACTCGGGGTCAAGTTCTTCACAGGTGGAGGAGACTGATGTAGAGCGTTTGGCTGAGCAAATTGAAGCAGAGGTGGGACCCCGAAAAGGGATGCCGAGAACCATGCAAATTTGACGTCCAGTGTCCAAATGAGCCTCATAATAATTTGAGTTTTAAATTTATGTTTTGTGTCTTTCTAAATTCATACTTTCCCAGAATTTACGTTTTGTGCCTTTCTAAATTCCTACTTTCCCAGAATTTATGTCTTGTTGAGATGGGGTTTTAAACCACATCTTAGATAGTATTTAAGGATGCTAATTACTTTATTATGGAGATTACACATTCCTGAATAATACAAAGAGTCTTTCTCTGTTTTCGGTGGATTTCCGAAGAAACCTTTCGAGTTCGTTGCTGGCGAACTCAAACATCAAATTCGAGGTTATCAGTTTAATCTCGTGCTTCTGTTCTGCGTCATTACCCTTCAGAACATGAAACTTTCCCTCGAGCTTAAAGGGTGATAGCCGTGGTACATACACTTTCGAGGATCAAGCGACATCTCAAAAAACAATCATCATTTTGCGGCACACCGACACCAGAAACTTATTGAACTATGTGCATCACTAGTATGACACTCCATAATACATTAGGAATGCCAACATACAGAACACACAGAAGGCTAACATAATGAATTTAGTATTAAAATGGCAGTGCACGACTGCATCATCTAAGATTTTTCTGGACAATTTGAGTCAAATTGTGGGAAGTCAAGTAAACAATTATGGCATGGTATCAGCACATGGTAAGCCCTTGTTGGGGGTGGGGTCGGATGGACACAGTGTTAATAGGATGGCTGTAATTGCGTGTGGGGGTGCTGACATCGAACACGGATGTGCGTCCAGGGGAGTTGCTGGTGGCAGCAGTGGTTTTGCTAAAATTGATGCTAAATATTATGACTAAGGGGGAAATGGAGGTCCATACATGGACCTTGTCATTGACAAAGAACTCAAGATTAATTGGATTTGAAGTTCTTGATCGTATTCATTTTAATAGATAACCGATTGTATGATCTGAGTATATACACTGTCAAAATCAAATACTACAACCAAGTCCTAGAATAATCCAATAATTAAAGCCTACCACTAGTACACAAACTAAATTGATATTTATCTAGTAATCCCAAACGAATTAAGCTATCGTATAAAAGAAGACGTCTTGAGTGTATCCATGGAGCATGTTTGCTCCACATAATCAAATAAAGGATATTTGAATTTCGACATATATTCTAGTATATTAATTTGCTATTTTTTAGATTCATTCTTTGTGAAATGATATTAACAAATGTAATCACAGGTTTTTGTTGCACTCCTTAGAACATGCCAGCCAGAGAACAAACTATTGGTCAAACAGGCACTTGATATACTTATGCCTGCACTTCCGCGAAGGTTGCCTCTTGGTGAATTCCGTATGCCTATCTGGATACGTTACACAAAAAAGATCCTTGTCGAGGAAGGTCATTCTATCCCTAATATGATACACATATTCCAGCTTATTGTTCGCCATTCAGATCTTTTCTACAGCTGCAGAGCTCAATTTGTTCCTCAGATGGTCAACTCCTTAAGCCGCCTTGGATTGCCATATACCACAACGGCTGAAAACAGACGACTTGCTATTGAACTTGCTGGGTTGGTAGTGAATTGGGAAAGGCATAGGCAAAGTGAAATGAAAGTGGTGCCTAATCATGATTCTGGTCTGGCTTCTGATGGAATCAATCATGTTTCCGTGGATTCCAAGCATCCTGCAGATGGATCATCATTTTCAGAAGATCCTAATAAGCGAGTAAAGGTTGAGCCTGGTCTGCAGTCCCTCTGTGTCATGTCACCAGGGGGTGCCTCATCAATTCCTAACATTGAAACACCAGGATCAGCTGGGCAACCTGATGAAGAGTTTAAGCCAAATGCAGCAATGGAGGAAATGATTATAAATTTTCTGATACGAGTAATGCCATTTTTTAAAATCTTGATTCGGGTTATGTGATGATCTGTTGTTATTTTAACCTTTATAGATTATTATCAGCATTTATTCAATTCCTTAATCTTTTCTACAATCAGACACTAAGAAGCACTTTTAACTTCCATGCGATGCTGTTTATAGGTAGCCTTGGTCATAGAACCAAAGGATAAAGAGGCTAGTGTGATGTACAAACAGGCTTTGGATCTCCTATCACAAGCTTTGGAAGTATGGCCCAATGCCAATGTAAAATTCAATTACCTAGAAAAGCTTCTTAACAGTATTCCCCCTGTTCAGTCAAAGGATCCATCAACAGCCCTTTCCCAAGGGCTTGATGTGATGAACAAAGTTTTGGAGAAACAGCCTCATCTCTTTGTCCGAAATAATATCAACCAGATCTCACAAGTATGGATTTCTGAACATCAGTTTTTTTATACTTCTCTACATGTGGTTGTCAACCTGAGCATTATTTTCTGTCTTCCTCCCAGATTTTAGAACCATGCTTTAAGTTTAAATTGCTAGATGCTGGAAAATCATTATGTTCCTTGTTGAAGATGGTGTCTCTTGCTTTTCCTCCAAACGCATCTAATACTCCACAAGAAGTGCGGATGCTATATCAAAAAATGGAGGAGCTCATACAGAAGCACCTTGCAGTGGTTGCAGTGCCTCAGGCATCAGGAGAAGACAATTCAGGAAGCATGATTAGCTTTGTGCTTTATGTAATCAAAACACTGGTGGAAGTGCACAAAAATTTCATTGATCCAACTACTCTGGTACATGTTTTACAACGTTTGGCTCGAGATATGGGTTCTTCTATTGGTTCTCACGTGAGACAGGTCAATTGTTACTTTAAGTTATAAGTTTTTCATATTATCTTTGAATATTCTTTCTGCTCCAAACAAAACATATTGTTGCCTGTCTTTCTGTGTTAAGCTTTATTTACAGTGTTTCTTCATTTTCAGTCCATTATTTATGTTCCTCTCCAAGTTCATTGCTAATGAACTTAGTTTTTTTTGCTTCAATTTTCCCGATTTTTAACTGTTCTTGCTGTAGGTTTGAAGAATTAATCTTCCTTGAATATTATTGAGCCATCCGGCAATGATATATATACAAGATAAAGCCTAGTTGTTACAGATCCTAAATAATAGGATCTATCTATTATGCGAGCTTATCTACTAGTTAAAGAGTTCTATCTACTCTAAGTCTTATCTATGCAGTTCCGGATGTACATAAAATTAAAATAACAAATACATGTTACATTTTTCTACACTCCCCCTCAAGTTGGTAAGTATATATCATACATTCCCAACTTGCTTATAAGTAGTTTAAATACTGGTTTGAACAGCCCCTTTGTAAAGATATCAACTGTTTGTTCTTTGGTAGATATGAATGGTGTACACACGATTCCAGCTTCAATCTTCTCTTTGATAAAATGTCTGTCCAATTCAATATGTTTAGTACGATCATGTAGCACCGGGTTGTGAGCAATATTAATGGCTGCCTTATTATCACAATATAACTTCATAGGTAGTTATAATTTCATATTCAACTCTGAAATCACTCTCTTGATCCAAAGTAATCCACAGATTCCATTAGCCATAGATCTGAATTCAGATTCTGCACTACTTCTAGCAACCACATTCTGCTTCTTACTCCTCCAAGTCACTAGATTCCCCCATACATAGGTACAATACCCAGATGTAGACCTTCTATCAGTTATTGAGCCAGCATAATCTGCATCTGTAAAGGCTTCCACACTTCTATTGTCACCTTTTTTTAAAAAAATAATCCTTTCCCTGGACAACTTTTCAAATACCTTAGGTTTCTGTAGGTAGCATCTAGATGTTCCTGGAATGGATTATGCATGAATTGGCTAACCATACTAACTGCAAAGGCAATATCTGGCCTTGTATGTGCCAGATAAATCAATCTTCCCACCAATCTTTTATATTGCTGGACATTAACTGGTACTCCTTCTTTGACATCTCCTAACTTTTGATTAGGATCAATTGGAGTATCTATTGGTCTGCAGGCACTCATACCTGTTTCATGGAGAAGGTCTAGTACATACTTCCTCTGAGATACCACAATTCCCTTCTTTGATCTGGCTATCTCCATGGCAAGAAAGTACTTCAATTCTCCCACGTCTTTGATCTCAAATTCCTGAGCCAGCTTCTTCTTCAGGTCTTCAATTTCTTTATAATAGTCTCCTGTAAGAATGATATCATCCACATAAACAATTAACACTTCAATCTCTCCCTTGCTTGGGCTTGCTTGAATCCCTGCTTCTTTATGAATTGAGTAAACCTGTCAAACTAAGCCCTTGGGGACTGTTTAAGTCCATATAAGGCTTTCTCCAGCTTGCACACCTTTGAGCCATACTGTCCCTCAAACCCAGGAGGGGGACTCATGTATACTTCCTCTTCAAGCTTCCCATTTAAGAAAGCATTCTTCACATCTAACTGTTGAAGAGGCCAGTCTAGGTTAGCAGCTAGAGATAGAAGGATCCTTATAGTATTTAATTTTGCAATTGGAGCAAAAGTTTCTGTATAATCTATGCCATAGGTTTGTGTATATCCTTTGGCAACCAATCTGGCCTTATATCTTTCAAGTGTACCACCTGCCTTGAGTTTAGGGGTAAATACCCATTTGCATCCCAATGTTGGTTTGTTCTCGGGTAATTCCACAACCTGCCATGTCTGATTCTTTTCAACAGCATTCATTTCCTCTAAAACAACCTTCTTCCACTCAGGTTTAGATAGAGCTTCCTGTATGGTTAAGGGAATAGAAACAGTGGAAAGGCTTGAGCTAAAGGCTGCAAATGATGCAGATAACTGAGAATAAGACACATAGTTTGAGATAGGGTATTTAACACATGATCTTTTTTCTTTTCTGATAGCAATGGGTAGATTTAGATCACTGGAATTATTACCTTTTTCATTTTCTGACATTGAGTCCGATTCATGAGCAATGGCAAGATCAGAGATGTCCTCTATTCTTTGATTTGGAACTCTCCTTTCATAAACCTTGCCAACAAATTTACTTGTCTGCTGTTCATCATCTTTCCTTGTCTCAGAAAATTTTATTTCATTTTCTTTTGATTCTTGACTATTTTCTAGTGCATCTAACTATCTATTGTATTGTGCATCTAGACTAATGTCAAGAAATTCAAGTTTTTCATGGATATGTGACACATTATTACCATCTTCATTAGGAATCTCCCCCTGAAGATGAGTATTAAAAAAAGGTTGATTTTCAACAAAAACAGTGTTCATTGTTACAAACATCTTTTTTGTTGTAGGGTCAAAACATTTATAGCCTTTCTGTGTTGAAGATAGTCCTAAGAAAACACATTTTTTGCCTCTAGGATCAAATTTGCTTGCAGTTCTGTCAGGGTTGGTAATAAAAACCGTGCAGCCAAAAATTTTTATGGGAAGAGAGTTGATAAGCCTAGTTTCAGGAAAACTGGCTTGAAGTGTATCAATGGGAGTTTTAAATCCTAGAGTCTTTGATGGCATCCTATTAATTAAATAGGTAGCATGTAAAATAGCTTCTCCCCATAAATATTTTGGAACTCCAGCAGAAAACATAAATGCACGAGTGACTTCAAGCAAATGCCTATTTTTCCTCTCAGCTATTCCATTTTGAGCAGGTGTATTTATACAGGAACTTTGATGAATAATCCATTTTTCAGCAAAAAAATTATTTAAATTCTTAGAAAAATACTCGAGGCCATTATCATTTCTCACAATCTTGATATTAGTATTGAATTGAGTCTGAACCATTGAGTAAAATTTCTTGAACACATCTTCAACCTCAGATTTTTCTTTAATCAAAAAAACTCATGTGACCCGTGTGTGATCATCTATGATAGTTACAAACCACCATTTTCCTTTCAAAGTTGAAACTCTAGATGCACCCCAAATATCAATGTGTACAATAGTAAAAGGACTAATTGGTTTGTAACTATGAGGGATATAAGAGCTCCTATGATGTTTGGCAAGTGCACACATATCACAATGAAATGATGAAGGATTTTTATTATGAAATAACTTAGGAAACAACCTCTTTAGATAGGAAAAACTTGGGTGACCTAATCTCTAGTGCATTAAATACACTTCATTATTACAAGGAAAGGAAATAGTTTGCGGGCAAGTTTTTTCTTGACCTTGTTTATTCAATTGTGTTCCTTCATCAAAAACATATATGCCATCCTCCTCTCTAGCACTGCCAATCATCCTCCCCGATGCCAGATCCTGAAAAATGCAATAAGAAGGATAAAACTTTACACAACACTGAAGATCTTTGGTTATTTTGCTAATAGAGATAAGATTGCAGGAAAGTTTAGGAACATGTAAGACTTTAGAAAGGTTAATGGATGAGGAAATTTTAATATTTCCCATCCCTGCTATGGCTGAAAAAGAGCCATCTGCAACTCTAACTTTCTTATCTCTTGCACAAGGTTGATATGAAGAAAAGAGATTTGGAATGTAGGTCATGTGGTCTGTTGCACTTGAGTCAATGACCCAGGCACTTTTTGTTTTTTCAGAACAAAAAATGATGTTATTTTACCATTTTGGGCAAAAGAACTGGAAGGGTTTTCTTGGTTGGAGATTTTCTGGGTGGGTATAAATTGGAGTAGGTACTCTATCTGTTCCTGTGTGAAAGGCAGCTGTTTAGATTCAACTCCTTACTCTTGTTGAGTCTCAGTCACAGTAGTTTGTAGAACCCTTTCAACTTTTTTCTTTCCAGCTCTTGGTGGTTTTCCATGAAGTTTCCAGCATGTTTCCCTTGTGTGCCACAATTTCTTGCAGTGATCACACCAAGGTTTTTTCTTGTCATCACTTCTGGCCACTAAAGCTGAAGAGTCCCCAGGTTCCTCATTAGGTACTGGAGTGTTGTACATGACCCTCCTCCTGCTATCTTCCAACCTGATCTCAGAAAAGACCTCTCTGATATGGGCCAGAGGTTTCTTTCCCAGTATTTTGCCTTTTACTTCATCTAGGTCCCTATTGATCCCTGCTAGAAACATATAGTCCCTATCATTCTCTTTTCTTTTCTTATGTTTGGCCAAATCCTTAGCACTCTCCCACTCTTCATCACCATAGCATTGATCTAATTCTTGCCACAGAGATACCATTTCATTGTAGTATGAAATGATATCCCTATTTCCTTGTTTAGATTGCCACAACTTGGTTTTGAGTTCAAAAATTTGAGAAGAGTTCTCAAGATCTGAATAAGTTTCCTTAATAGAGTCCCATACCTCCTTTGCAGTTTTCATAAACATATGAGGTTTGGCAATTAAGGGCTCCATGGAGTTGAGAAGCCAAGCTGTTAAGTGAATTCTCTGACCTCCATGTACTGTAACCTTCTTCTGCAGGTAGTTTTGGTTTGATTTCTCCTGTGATGTAACCTAGCTCTCCCCTCCCATCAATTGCAAGTCTGACAAATTGAGACCATTCCAGATAGTTTGTTCCATTCAATCTATGACTAGTGATTATCATACATGAATGAATAGGAGACTGGTAATTTGTCATAGGGCTAATTTGGGAGTTAGGGTTGATGGTGTGTGAGGAATCAGCATCACTGGTTTCTACCATTGTGTTGTTTAAACCGAGGCTCTGATACCATGTAGGTTTGAAGAATTAACCTTCCTTGAATATTATTGAGCCATCCGGTAATGATATATATACAAGTTATAGATAAAGCCTAGTTCTATCTACTCTAAGTCTTATCTATACAGTTCCGGATGTACATAAAATTAAAATAACAAATACATGTTACATTTTTCTACAATCAAGTTTTATGTACTTTGTAAATATACGCCTCCTGAGTTTATTTATAACCTTTGATTACAGGGTCAGAGATCAGATCCAGATTCTGCAGTCACTTCTTCCCGTCAAGGAGCTGATGTTGGAGTAGTAATTGCTAATCTGAAATCTGTTTTGAGTTTGATTAGTGAAAGGGTCATGTCAGTTCCAGAGTGCAAACGATCTGTAACTCAAACATTGACTTCCTTGCTCTCAGAAAAGGGAACTGACCCCTCTGTCTTGCTATGCATACTTGATGTAGTAAAAGGATGGATTGAAGATGATTTTGGTAGGTCTGGTACTGCTGCATCTAATACTTGTCTGACTCAGAAGGATGTGGTTTCTTTCATTCAAAAGCTTTCTCAAGTCGATAAGCAGAGCTTCTCCAGTGCTGTGGATGAGTGGGACCAGAAATATCTCACACTTCTTTATGGACTTTGTGCTGACTCAAACAAGTTAGTGGTGCACTGGTAGTTTTTATTTTTCATTGATTCAGGCTGCTGTAATTAAATTAATATAAGTTGTCATATGATTTATTTGCAGGTATACTCTCTCTTTGCGTCAAGAAGTTTTCCAAAAAGTAGAGAGACAGTTTTTGCTTGGTTTACGGGCAAAGGATCCTGAAATGCGGATGAGGTTCTTCTCTCTTTATCATGAATCTCTTGGAAAGACCCTCTTCTTTAGATTGCAGTATATTATCCAATTGCAGGACTGGGAGGCATTGAATGACGTGTTTTGGCTTAAGCAAGGTCTTGATCTTCTCCTGGCCATTTTAGTTGAAGATAAGCCCATTACACTGGCTCCAAATTCTGCGAAGGTTCCTTCACTGATGTTATCTGCTTCAGTTGCTGATAGTACTGCTGCACAACCAATGACCTTGGATGTTGCAGAAGGTTCTGAAGAGGCTCCCCTAACTTTTGATGGTCTTGTCTCAAAGCATGCACAATTTTTGAATGAAATGAGCAAGCTTAAGGTAGACTGAATTTTCTCTTTAGGTTCTTTGATTCTTTCTCCCTTCACTGGATATTGAGTAGTCATTTCTCTAATTCGCACCAACAATTACTGTTTTGCTGCACATTTTTCCTGCATAACATGATCACCTATCAGGGTCATCATCATTTTCATTTCATCATTTTCATTTACCCCAGTGCCGCAAAGGCTCCCACCTACGGTGGGGTAAGGGGGGGTCGGATGTACGCAGTCTTACCCTTGTACTAAAGCATAGAGAGACTGTTTCCGGATGACCCATAGTGAAAATCGCGTCCAAGATTGCATGGACTGACTGCTGCTCCATAACAAAGAAGCGCAGACAGTTTAGTGAGCCATTTTGCTTTATTCCATCATAATCTCAAGCCAAAAAATAATGAATCTTTGGCTCCATTGCAAATGATGGAAAAATGATCACCTATCAGGGTATCATCTAAAAAATTATTACATGATTATTCTGTGAATAAAGTCCCCTTAAAAAATACATTCAATTTTTGCTCCTGCTCAGTTGCACTGCTTTCAATTTTAGGTCGCTGATCTAGTTCTTCCACTGAGAGAGCTGGCACATACAGATGCAAACGTTGCGTACCACCTATGGGTTTTGGTATTTCCCATTGTGTGGGTAACCTTGCACAAAGAAGAGCAGGTAGCTCTTGCTAAGCCAATGATAACTTTGTTGTCAAAAGACTATCATAAAAGGCAGGCTATGCAGCGACCAAATGTTGTTCAAGCTCTTTTAGAAGGACTTCAGCTAAGCCATCCTCAACCAAGAATGCCCAGTGAGCTCATCAAATATATAGGAAAGACTTATAATGCATGGCATATTGCTTTGGCATTGTTGGAAAGTCATGTGATGCTATTCATAAATGATACCAAGTGTGCTGAGTCTTTAGCTGAGCTTTACCGTTCACTCAACGAAGAAGATATGAGGTGTGGACTATGGAAAAAGCGGTCCGTTTCAGCAGAAACACAGGCTGGGCTCTCACTCATGCAGCATGGGTATTGGCAGCGTGCTCAAAGCCTTTTTCACCAAGCCATGCTCAAGGCAACTCAAGGCACTTATAACAATAATGTTCCTAAAGCAGAGATGTGTCTGTGGGAAGAGCAGTGGCTATCTTGTGCTTCCCAACTCAGTCAATGGGATGCACTGGTAGACTTTGGGAAGTCGGTTGAGAATTATGAGATATTACTCGATAGCTTGTGGAAGCAGCCTGATTGGGCGTATTTGAAAGACCACGTTATTCCAAAGGCTCAAGTTGAGGAGACCCCAAAACTACGTATAATACAAGCCTATTTTGCTCTTCATGAAAAGAACACAAATGGAGTGGCAGAGGCTGAAAGCATTGTGGGTAAAGGTGTTGATCTTGCTCTGGATCAATGGTGGCAGTTGCCTGATATGTCTATTCATTCAAGAATTCCTCTTTTACAGCAATTCCAACAACTAGTTGAAGTTCAGGAATCATCTCGCATCATTGTTGACATTGGCAATGGAAACAAAATCCCAGGAAATGCTGTTGTTGGTGTGCATGGTGCTGCATATGCAGATCTGAAGGATATCCTTGAGACGTGGAGACTTAGGACTCCTAATGAATGGGACAACTTGTCTGTATGGTATGATTTGTTCCAATGGAGGAATGAAATGTATAATGCAGTCATTGATGCATTTAAGGACTTTGGTTCTACAAATTCACAATTACATCATCTTGGGTATCGTGATAAGGCATGGAATGTTAATAGACTTGCCCACATCGCTCGCAAACAAGGGCTTTATGATGTCTGCGTGTCTATTCTGGAGAAATTGTATGGGCATTCAACTATGGAAGTTCAGGTTTTTCTTCTGATCTCGTGAGTTCAGCAGTTATCTGCTTTTCATCAGAGTTCAATGTTCTCATGCTATCTATTTCTTTTTCAATTACTTGCAGGAAGCCTTTGTGAAAATTAGGGAACAAGCCAAAGCTTATTTGGAAATGAAAGGAGAGCTAACTAGTGGTCTTAATTTGATCAACAGTACTAATCTGGAATATTTTTCTATCAAACACAAAGCTGAAATTTATCGTCTTAAGGCTGATTTCTTGTTGAAGCTTAATGATTGTGAAGGGGCAAACCTTTCATATTCAAATGCTATCTCCCTTTTCAAGAATTTGCCAAAAGGATGGATTAGCTGGGGCAATTTTTGTCACATGGTATGGGTTTTCTTATCTTGTTCTAATTTATGATTCATTTGTTGTTACCCAATTTTTATCCTTCCAATTTCAGGCTTACAAAGATGCCCACGAGGAGATATGGCTGGAGTATGCAGTCAGCTGCTTTCTACAAGGGATCAAGTTTGGCAGCCCTAACTCTAGAAGTCACCTTGCTCGAGTTTTATATCTTCTCAGCTTTGACTTTGCAAATGAGCCTGTAGGAAGAGCATTCGATAAGTACTTTGACCAAATACCTGACTGGGTTTGGCTTTCTTGGATTCCCCAGCTGCTTCTTTCCTTACAAAGGAACGAGGCTCCCCATTGCAAGCTTGTTCTATTGAAAGTTGCTACTGTGTATCCTCAGGTAATGTTATATCTTAGGTTCACTTTGTATGCTTTCTATATTTTGTTGAGTTGATCTTTCTCTAATTTCAGGCGTTATATTATTGGTTACGCACATATTTACTTGAACGCCGTGATCTTGCAAATAAATCTGAAAATAATAGTAGAACGGCAATGGCCCAACAAAGGATGCATCTCAATGTCTCTGCTGCCAATGTGACTGCACCTATGGGGTTAGCTGATGGAAATGCAAGAGTAACTGGCCAGACTAGCAGTTCAGTCACACACAGTAATGTTTCTCAAGGAACTCAGGCTGGTGGAGGGATAGGATCTAATGATGTCAGTAGCTCTCAGATTCAGGAACCTGAAAGGTCAACCAATGTTGAAGCTGGCGGTATGCTTTCTGGAACCGACTCATCCTTACACCAGAATTCAACTTCGGTTGATGGTCAGAATTCGTCAAGACGTAATACCACCTTAGGCCTGGTTCCTTCTGCTGCTAGTGCTTTTGAAGCTGCAAAAGATATAATGGAGACCCTGAGAAGTAAACATACCAACCTGGCCAGTGAACTTGAGGTAATTAGGTACCCTTAAACAGATTTTGCTCATATCTTCAGTCAATTGGATCTTGATAAGCGTTTTTTTCTGTTGGTAAATGAAAACATAATTGGGCAAGTAATCTGGAAAAGGATTATTTCACTTTTTGTTCATATAATAATACGGAGTATTTAATGAATATTTTTTTTAAAATTTCTCAAAATCAAGGATTTCTAATTTGCTTAGTCAATTAGTACATCCATTGTATCTTTTCTTCTCTCAGCGTTAGTGAATCCCATCTGAACTAACCTGTTTTCTTTTCATATTTTGTTGGCTTTAATACATATTATACACACGTTTTCCTTCTGTTATGCACAATTAGTAATTTATTATGGGGCATGATGCATTTTATTTTTGTTGAAAAAGACTAAGCAAAGTAATTTTATGTTCTATGTTATACATGTTGGCTTTACAATATCAATCTTGTAATGGGACATGTCCATATCAACTATCTTGATTAATTGTCGTCTCATGATTTTTCCTATCGAAGGAAAAAGAACCTATTATGATGGCTATGGAATTTCATCTAATAAAAAGATGATATCATCCTAAGGACGCACAGGATTTATCATAGATTCAGCCAACAATGAAAGGTTGAAAGGTGCAGCATATTGACAATGATGTTTTGAATTGTACACAAATGTTAATTGAGGCCGTGAGGGGTCACACATGGTTGATATGAAAGTCGGTTGCATAGATTAGGGACTCACAAAGAGGAAACTGAACTTGTAACTTGTACAAGTGTTTCTATTAGAAATTGAACTTGTGAGCTGTGGCCTCCTACCACCTATATTTTAAAACCAGACCAGGAAATCGAACAGACCAAGTATCGGGTCACGTGTCAACTGGGACACGGTTTATGCCGATGAAAACGTAAAACTAATATAGTGAAGTACATATAATTATATCATTATATTTCAAATTTAAGTGAAAAATTACTACTCTTCATAATAGTCCAACAACGACGATAGGCAACAACATCAACAACAACATCAACATCCAAGCTTTAGTCCCAAAAGATATTGGGGTCGGCTAACATGAATCGATACATGATATCACCACCCAAAGGAAAAGAAAGGAAATAAAGATAAAAAAGATAAACTATTATAAAAAGATAATATAAAAAGAGATGAATATACATAAAAATGATAAAATAAAAAGGATACAAATAATGCTTATATATATAAGGATAAAAAACAAGGAAAAAAGATGAGGGAAAAAGATGATACGAGATCACTCCTCCACACGAATACCCGCCCTCCACTTAGCTCTCTCCAAAGTCATGCCCTCATCCCACCCCAGAAAAAGCATATCACTTCGAACTCCCCTAACCCATGTCTGTTTGGGTCTTCCTCTCCCTCTCTTCTCTTCTTCTTCTCCACACATCTCAACTCGTTTGGAGGTGCATCACTCGGTCTTCTACGCACATGACCAAACCACCGTAGGCGCGACTCCCGCATCTTGTCGTCAATAGGTGCTACTCCCACCCATTGTATGATTGTCTCATTCCTCACGCGGTCCTTCCTAGTATGCCCACACATCCAACGCATCATGCGCATCTCTGCCACACTCATCTTTTGAATGTGACATTGTTTCACCGTCCAACACTCTACGCCATACAGTAATGCAGGCCTAATTGTCGTCCTCTAAAATTTACCCTTCAGTCTAGTCGGCATACCTCGACCGCATAGAAATCCTGACTCACTCTTCCACTTCATCCACCCTTTTTTGATTCTATGGGATACATCTCCATCTAACTCACCGTCATTCTGAATTATGGAGCCCAAGTAACGGAACATATCGCTGACTGGTATCTCCTTACCATCTAGAGTAATTCCGCTATTACCATTGCTTCTACCTCCACCAAACTTGCACTCCATGTACTCTGTCTTGCTCCGACTTAGTTTGAAACCCTTATTCTCCAATGTTTGTCGCCATACTTCCAACTTTGCTTTAAGACCTGATTGCGTCTCATCAATCAATACAATATCGTCCAAAAACATCATGCACCACGGTATATCGTCTTGAATTGATTTCGTAAGTTCATCCATGACTATGACAAATAAGAAAGGGCTCAAAGCCGATCCTTGGTGCACTCCGATAGTAATAGGGAACTCTTCGGTCCTTCCTACATTAGTACGAACACTTGTAGTACAATCCTCATACATATCCGTGATGATGCTGATATACTTGCGTGATATGCCTTTCCTAGTTAAGGCCCACCAAAGAACTTCTCGAGGTACCCTATCATATGCCTTTTCTAAGTCAATGAACACCAAATGCAGATCCTTAAGAGCGTCTCTATACTTCTCCATAAGTTGCCGAAGAAGGTGAATGACCTCAGTTGTTGAGCGACCAGGCATAAAATCGAATTGATTCTCAGTAATCTTCACATTTCTTCGAAGTCTTTGCTCAATCACTCGCTCCCAAAGTTTCATGGTGTGAGTCATAAGCTTAATCCCTCGATAGTTGGCACATTCTTGTACATCACCTTTATTCTTAAATAAAGGGATAAGAGTAATCTTCCTCCAACTCGTTGGCATCTTGTTGTTTCTCCAAATCATGTTGAAGAAACTTGTTAACCACTCGACGCCTCTCTCTCCCAAACTTCTCCAAGCCTCGATCGGTATGCCATCTGGACCCACTGCTTTCTTCCGTCCCATCTTCCTCAGATCTTCTTTAACTTCCGTTGTTTGGATCCGTCTCACAAAATCACGATTTACCATACAATCTGGTATGGACAAATCACCGATATCTTGCGTTTTGTTCCCGTTGAATAGTGTATCAAAGTATGACCTCCTCCTCTCTTTTATCTCTTCGTCGTCCATTAATATCCTCTGATCGACATCCTTCACACACTTAACTTTTGCAATATCTTGAGTCCTACGATCACGAAGACGAGCAAGTCTATAAATATCTAGTTCTCCTTCCTTAGAGTCCAACTTTTCATACAACTCCTTGTTCACTTTCCCTCGTGCTTCCCTTACGGCTTTCCTTGCTTGCCTTTTCGCTTCCTTGTATGCTTCTATGTTCTCATCACTCCAAGTTGTCCCCAACTTTTTGTAGCAATCTCTTTTGTTCCTTATGGCTTGTTTTACCTCATCATTCCACCAAGACGTGTCCTTTTTAGGTGGCAGACATCCTTTAGATTCTCCAAGTGCCTCTTTTGCCACTTTGTTAATGGTCAACTCCATTGATAACCACACAGCATCCACATGTGTTTCATTATCAATACGCCATACATCTTCACCGACCATTGTGTGTAAAGCTTTGTTGAAGATCTCCCTCAAGCCTCCACCACTTTATCTTTGGCTCCATTTGTTGTTTAACTTGTCTTCTATGGTTCTTACCTCGAAAGTCAAGCACAAGCACCCTATGCTGAGTGACAACACTCTCACCTGGAATAACCTTACAATCAGTGTAGCTAGTTCTCCAAGTGGTCCGTACTAAGAAGTAGTCAATTTGGGTACTATTAGCTCCACTTTTATAGGTTACAAGGTGATAGTCTCTTTTCTTAAACCAAGTGTTCATTATAGCCAACTCATACGTCAAGGCAAAATCCAAAATGTTCTTTCCCGCCTCATTCCTAGTGCCAAAACCATGTCCGCCAAGAATACTCTCAAAGCCATCACGATTCACGACTCGAGGCCACATGCCCGTTGAGGTCACCTCCTATGATCAACTTCTCTCCTCTTGGCACTCGTCGCACCACGTCTTCAAGATCTTCCCAGAACTGTTGAGTTGTAGATGCATCCAATCCCACTTGTGGTGCATAGGCACTTACCACAGACACAATTTCACCCTTTATCACCAATTTAATGCTCATGATGCGATCATTCTTCCTGAAGACTTCTACCACATCCTCAACATAGTCACGTGCCACAATAATGCCTACCCCATTTCTGGTCTTATCTCTCCTCGAATACCACAACTTAAAACCTTCGGGATTAATCTCGCGTGCTCTCTCCAACCCATTTAGTTTCTTGCACACACATAATGTTGATTTCTTCTCCTCATAACCTCGACTACCTCGGAAGATCTGCCTGTAAGAGATCCAACATTCCATGTCCCAAAACGCAATCTAGCACTCCACCTTATGTTCTTAGCCCTATCTCGGACCCCACCCTGCCCTTGCATATTTGACATCATCCCCGTGCAATGGGATGACGCGCCGCTTCCGGGTGGCGACCTAGCAACCTTAGCATTCTTATCACCACACCCAGGTCTAAGAAGTGTAGCGCGCCCTTGCATATTTGACACCACCCCAGGCGGAGGGATGACGCGTCACTTACGGGTGACGACCTAGCATTAGCGATATTCATATTTCGATTCATGTCATGTGATGTGACTAGATGATACTGTTGGCTGTCACACGCCTACCACAACACCCTCCTCCTTTATCCTGGCTTGGGACAGGCATGATACCAAAAAATGATATCATGGCGGAGTTAACGACGATAGTTAAAAAGTAAAAAAAAACACATCCTACCACTATAGCAAGGGCTTGAATACATGTCATATACTTAAAAGGACTGGGTTTTACCAATCCGGATCAAGCTAGCCGGGTGGTACGGTTTTTGAAACATAGCCTATCACTACATCCTAGTGGCTTACCATTATAGTAAAGGCTTGATTACATGTCATATATGTATGTATGTATTTATATATATAATATACTCCGTAGTACAATAGCATTTAGGGTTTTCTCCATTACCGGATGTTCAGTGTGGCTCCTCCATCGAAGCTTTTCTGAGAGTAAGAAAACAAGAATGGGTAACACTGACATTTGGAATGCTCGTCTTAAGACTTTGACCCTGGCTCACGCCTGTGCCAAGTTCGTGGCTGTCACACGCCTACCACAACACCCTCCTCCTTTATCCTGGCTTGGGACAGGCATGATACCAAAAAATGATATCATGGCGGAGTTAACGACGATAGTCAAAAAGTAAAAAAAAACACATCCTACCACTATAGCAAGGGCTTGAATACATGTCATATACTTAAAAGGACTGGGTTTTACCAGTCCGGATCAAGCTGGCCGGGTGGTACGGTTTTTGAAACATAGCCTATCACTACATCCTAGTGGCTTACCATTATAGTAAAGGCTTGATTACATGTCATATATGTATGTATGTATTTATATATATAATATACTCCGTAGTACAATAGCATTTAGGGTTTTCTCCATTACCGGATGTTCAGTGTGGCTCCTCCATCGAAGCTTTTCTGAGAGTAAGAAAACAAGAATGGGTAACACTGACATTTGGAATGCTCGTCTTAAGACTTTGACCCTGGCTCACGCCTGTGCCAAGTTCGTGGCAATAGTCATGGACTTGTCAGAAGGTATGGTCTTAATTGATGCACAGTGCTTCAGCAACAATGACTCCAAGATTGGATTCATCAAGTACTGCTAAAGGATCACCACAGAATGGATCTCAAGAAGAGCATTTTGATCCTTAAACTATTTGAACAGAACTATTTTGTTGTAATGATAACTATGACGATATTCTGCTTTTTCAAAATGTTTTTGGGTTTGATGTGTTCTCTTGTTTAAAATTGTTGGACTTCATGATGTCCTTTCTATTCTAGTAAATTGTTATTGCAATAAAAAATGGGGAAAGTAACTTAAAATAAGACCAACTATGACACACAAACCAATAATAATATGTACTTTGGAGTTTGGAAATAATTTGTAATAATACCAACTATATGAACATATAACAAAAATAGACGGAACCATTTTCCGACTAGAAATCTAGTCATTTACGACATAAAAGACTGATAAAACAACTAACAATAGAGGTTATTTTGAAATGGGGTCACTTATTTAATATTTTGATATACTTCTTGATGAGCTCAATGACTGCATTTCTAGTGGAAAATGGCTATGTATCACTTTTGTTATATATCCAAATAGTTGGTATTATTAAATATTATTTCCAAAGCACGTATTATTATTAATTTATGGGTGATAGTTGGTATATTTTAAAGTTTGTTTTCTAAAAAATATAATATAATATGATAAAACTTTTAAAATATGGATGATCTAATTCCTTCTCTTGTTGAGTGTCATGAATGTTGCATATAGAACACTTGATCCTTGGATATATCCTTTTGCATGAGTGGACCCTAATTATGACTGAGTGATTCATGTTACTGCTCTCTACAGACTTTGCTCACGGAAATTGGTTCAAGGTTTGTCACTTTACCAGAAGAGAGATTACTGGCTGTTGTTAATGCTTTACTCCACCGATGTTACAAGTACCCAACTGCAACAATAGCTGAAGTTCCAATGTCTTTAAAGAAGGAGCTGTCTGGTGTCTGTAGGGCATGCTTCTCTTTAGATGCCGTGAACAAACATGTGGAATTTGTAAGGGAGTACAAAAATGAGTTTGAACGAGATCTTGATCCTGATAGTACAGCAACATTCCCAGCTACACTCTCTGATCTGACAGAACGGTTGAAGCACTGGAAAAATGTTCTGCAAAGCAATGTTGAAGACCGTTATCCAGCTGTTCTGAAGCTTGAAGAGGAGAGCAGGGTGTTACGAGACTTTCACGTTGTTGATGTGGAGGTTCCAGGCCAATATTTTACTGACCAGGTAACTTTTCTAAACATCTTAATCAGTTGTCCATTTTATGCTAATAGTTTTTATCATATCAGTATACGCGTGGTAAGGAGAGCACATGAAAATATCTTTTCTATTTAAATATATCATAGTTCATTTTGTTCAATACAGTTGCGTGAATCCTTGTAATTAAGATACTATTTATCTTAGTATACATAATGACGCAAGGAAATTCTCTTCTGTTTTAATATATCAAAGTTCTTTTTGTTCAATATAGGTGCATGAAATCGTGTCATGTGATCAAGATATTACTTGAACTAAAAAATGACGCAAGGATCTTACCTTGTTTTTTTCTTTTTCTTAAACTAAAAAACATCAAGAGAATTGGGAAAACCTTGTTTTCTGTTTTTTAGAATATTTTAAAACTAACCTTATTGGTTTTAATACGATTAATTTTTTGTTCATCATACAACATTACAACATATACCAAATACCCTTTTGAATCATAAAACAAAAAGATAAAAAGTGGCAACAGTACTCAACATCGATGCAACAAACATCTATATTCTTAATGTCAGGTTGGAATTATTTTAGCGTGTAAGATGAAGCAACAATTTTCGTACACTTGAAATGCTAATTCAGAAAGCCATTTATAGTTCTAACTCTATTACCTTTTTAGAACTCTTTATTGCATTCAAAATAAGAAGCTTGCCTTATGTGGGTAAGGTTGGGAGATTAAGATTGGGAGATTAAGATAAGAAGCTTGAAATCAATAAAGATGAAATAACTCCAAGCATAACTCCTAAATTGTCGATGATCTTATTATTGAATCGAGCACCTCTATTTATTCTAGTTTCAAGAATCAAGAGTTTTGGTCGACCAACATTATAGTACCCTAAACCTGATATAATAGTTCTATTAGGAATACTAACTAAAATAGAGTACCTATACTAATAGAAAGCTAATGCCACTAATGATAATAGGTCTAATAATAATAAATCACAACAACAATAATAGGAAGTCTCTTTTCGCAATCTTTCTCCATGTTTCTTTTGCGTGGCTCTATCATTAGACTGTAACATTCCCCTCGTGGACATCAAGCTTGTCCTCAAAGTTGAAAAGGAGCAACTTGTTTTGCCAAATGTTTCCGTTGTATAATGGTCTGTCTAAAAAACAACTTTTTCACATTGCTCCATAGCCTCCATTGGAAATTTAGTGAGGCTTGCGCTAAACCAGTGAGAGTAGATATAGAGTCTAAGCAGTGTTCTTGGAAGGGGAAATTAAACCATTCCACTGTGTGTGGGATACCTTTCTCAAATAAATTGTAGTTGGAAGTCAGAACCCTTATGGCCTTGTAACAATGTAACATACCATCACAAACACCATGTCTCGAGATATTTTCATTTGCAATGCTGCTACAGAAATGGCATCTCTTGTGGATTATTCGAGTGGTTTGCAATCTCAGATGGAAATGTAGAAGCACACTTCTGCCATTTCCTCCTCCGTGATTGGAACTGGTCTCTTTCAGAAGAATGAACTCACGGGTCAGCTGGGGTTCTGGAGTTGCTTGGTTTATTTGATCCGAAACGGAAGGTGGTATGGTGGTGGTTTTGGTAGATGACAAAGAGGGCCCTTCCAGTGATAATGGCTGGCCGGAATGAGGATTTTTTTCGGACACGGAAGCGGACGACGTTGTCAAGACTCAAAGGAATGACTGTAAACTAAATTATGATCTTGCTAGTTACTAGAATTCCCTCTATTTATATGAGTTCCAAAGAGTAATCCAAACCTATTACAATCCTACTATAAGGAATATTAAATTAAATACCCATACTGACAGGAATCTAATATTACAAATGATAATCATACTAATACTAATTAACAATAGTAATAATAATAGGAAATCTCCTTCATCAGTCCCTCTCCATGTTCCCTTTGCAAGCGTGTTATTAGTAGACATGCCTGTATCACTTTATTTTCTTTATCCTTCTATGACAAATAAGATTTCACATTTTCTTTATTTTTACATTTATTTTTCTCTTGTTTGTTGTCACAGGAAGTAGCACCTGATCATACAGTGAAGTTGGACAGGGTGGCAGCTGACATTCCAATTGTTCGTAGGCATGGTGGCAGTTTTCGGCGCTTGTCGCTGATTGGGTCTGATGGTTCACAACGCCATTTCATTGTCCAGACATCACTGACACCTAATGCTAGAAGTGATGAACGAATTTTGCAACTTTTCCGTGTTATGAACAGAATGTTTGACAAGCACAAGGAATCAAGAAAGAGACACATATGTATTCACACACCAATTATCATACCTGTGTGGTCACAGGTGAGTTGAGATATCTTTTCCCAAGTATTACTCCCAATTTTAGTAAAAGTAGTTTTACCTGAACCAGTTCTTGTGTGATTATCTTGAGCAGGTTCGCATGGTCGAAGATGATGTGATGTACAGCACATTCCTTGAGGTGTATGAGAACCATTGTGCTAGAAACGATCGAGAGGCAGACCAACCGGTAACGTTTTTCAAGGAGCAGCTTAATCAAGCAATATCTGGTCAAATGCCAGCAGATGCTGTTGTTGAGCTTCGCCTTCAAGCATACAGTGAGATAACAAAGACTTTAGTGACTGACAGCATATTTTCACAGTATATGTACAAAACCCTGTTGAGCGGAAACCACATGTGGACATTCAAAAAGCAGTTTGCTATTCAGTTAGCACTCTCTAGCTTCATGACTTTCATGCTCCAAATCGGAGGCCGTGTCCCAAACAAGATATTGTTTGCTAAAAACACCGGGAAAATATTCCACTCTGATTTCCACCCCGCATATGATTCTAATGGAATGATTGAATACAATGAACCTGTGCCCTTCCGGTTGACCAGGAACTTGCAATCTTTTTTCTCCCATTTTGGTGTGGAAGGACTCATCGTGTCTTCTATGTGTGCCACAGCACAAGCTGTGGTTTCACCTAAAGTAAGAATGATGTTCTGCCTTTATATTTGTACTTGTGTTTTTTATAGAGTTAATGCCAGATTTAATCATTTAATATACACTATTTTACCCAACTTGGTCAAGGTCTATGCAATTTTCATCAATATTAATTCTCATTGCATATTTTACTCTGATTAAGAAGGATATTTTTGGCCTATGGGGATTAAATATGGTTACTTATGTCCAAAGTTGAGTAATAGATTGGGCTTAAGTTTGGTGGGCAGATGAAAGTACCCCACTAATATCGAGCCGATCATGAATAAGGACCAGTTGGGTGCAAATTGTAGCCAGGGATCAAATTGAGTTACAAAACAAAATGTAGGACATTGACGAGGGACTAAGTCAGTAAATCGTGTATTACTCATTTTGTAGATGAAGTAGGATAGGTAACCACAATTTCCACTCATTCTTGCAGCAAATCCAGCATCTATGGTACCATTTAGCGATGTTCTTCCGTGATGAACTGCTATCTTGGTCTTGGAGAAGACAGCTTGGAATGCCCGTGGGTCCTGTTGTTGGTGCAGGTAATCTTAACCCGGCTGAGCTCAAGCAGAAGATCACTACAAATGTTGAGCATGTGATAGGCCGGGTCAATGGAATAGCACCACAGTACATCTCCGAAGAGGTATGTACACAAACATGACCTTTTTTCTCTAACATAGTGACGATTAAATTATTTCAAATTCCATCACCGTCTCTATATTTCCTTCTCTTCCACACTAACCTCCGAACTGATACTGCCACCTCCCTCCACTGCCAACCACCGGAATTTCCCTGGGAGCGCCGCTAGCCAAGTCAACCAATCGAAGAAGTGTTAGTCTGTGACAGTGACCGTCTTAGGCAGTGGTGGTGTTCAATGGCATGCTAAAAGTGACATATATAGTCTCTTTTTGAAGTATTTGAGTCATTTGACAACCAGTCACAATTTTTCCATGATTGTTTTTTCAATGAGTGTTATTTTAGTATTTTGTTTTGTCAGATGTAATGCAATGTAAAGGAATCACTTTGTAGTACAAACATCCACTACAAATTGATTCCATTGCATTGGAGCGCAGCAAGTGCTACTTAAAGACCCTAAAACTGGTGTTGGCAGAGAATTTTCTCCCAATACGATAGTATCTTCTTGCATATATATGGTTAAATGGGATTTTTTTGATATGTTATATTTATATGAATCAGGAGGAGAACACGATGGATCCTCCACAATCTGTGCAGAGGGGGGTATCTGACTTGGTTGATGCTGCCCTTAGTCCAAGGAATTTATGCATGATGGACCCTACATGGCATCCCTGGTTTTGATTCATTTTTGCTGACGGCATCCTTCAATATATACCCTACATCCATGCCAGACGGTTGATATAACTTAACTTATCTCGCTCATGTAAATTACTGCGTAGCTATATATGTGGCTGTTTAACTTATACTGTTAATACTTGGCATGGTAATCAGTGCATATGAATATATATTGGGATGAATATAATTAAGTTTCGTGGTAAAGCCTGAGTTTTATAACAAAGACATTGCAGCGAATGAAATATAAGTTTGGAGAGAGTTGAACCAGCCATCTCAAGTAGTTCTTATTTACATTGACAAAAGGTTTGGGCATTGGAACGTTCATTAACCATATATAATCAGATTGAATATATGATGGAATCAGGTGCTTGTTTCGGGATTATTTTTTGTTATGTTATACGTAGTTTTACATTTTTTATATATAAATGATATGTTATTATGTTTAGACCTGATTAGTGATTAATACTCAAAGATAATTTCAAGTCCTTTACTTCCAAGTTCTAAGTGTGAGGTATGCACTTTGGCTCAAAGCTCATTATATCTTCAACTGTTGTATCAAAAGGTTGTTCCCACTGCCCCACACTGAGTAGCTGCAACCAATGTCCCAATCCTGCTGTTGGTCAACACAAAATCCGTCTCATATTGTGACGTACAACTCTAATATTAATTGTTTTATACTAAAGCTCCTTTGAAGTGTTTGAATATGTCATTTTTGAGTCGCAAGATTCCTAACAATCCTTTATCCTTTAAAGGGAGTTGATATGGCTCTGTGATTGTCTATAGTTCCTTTCTCCCTTTTCTTTTGATTATATGGCTTGCAGTATGCGGGCCACTGAGCGGCTGGAAAACACATAGGCTCATGCAAGGGGTTTGAAATGGAAGTGTAAATTCTAAGTGAGTATCTGTTTTATACTCGTATTTATGAAGTATGAAAGCGAAACCATCATAGTTTGACCTAGAGGGGGACTCGGCCCGGGTGGCCCGACCCGGAACCGGTACTGTTCCGGCCCGGCCAGGGACCGGTCCGGGTAGGCCTGGCCCGGTGGTTTTACGGTGCGGACCCGGGTCCGTCAAATGATGAACCGGCCCGGCCGGGTTGCGCCTAGGGATGGACTCGGGCCGGGTGGCCCGACCCAGAACTGGCCCGGGACCGGTACTGTTCCGGCCCGGCCCGACCTGGTGGCCCGGTCAGTGACCGGTCCGGGTAGGACTGGCCTGTGGGTTTTCCGGTCCGGGCTCGGGTCACCCAAAACAAGGCCCGACCCGGCCGGGCCTGGGCCCGGTTCGGGCCAAAACTATTTTTTTTCTTCAATTTTTTTAAAATTTTCGGGTTGGGCTGGGTATTTTGGGCCATTTGGGGTGGTTTGGGGGGTTGAGGGTGGGAGGGGGGTTAATTAGGAAGAGGAAAACAAAAAAAAATGATAATGTTCCCGGCCAGGCCCGGACCGGACCCGATGGTTACCCGGGCCGGTCCCGGGTCCCCCACTTCTGAACCGCCGGCCCGCCCGGGCCTATGTCGGACCCGGCCCGGATCCAAGTCCATCCCTAGCTGCGCCCGGTTTCGGGCCTTATTTTTTGTTTTTCATTTTTATTTTTATTTTTCAGTGTTGGGTTGGGTGTTTTGGGCCATTTGGGGTGGTCATGGGGGGGGGGGGGGGGGGGTATTAGGGGATTAATTAGAAAAAAATAGGAAGTGACCTGAGGCCCGGCCCGGACCTGGATTGGACCCGGCGGCTACCCGGGCCCAACTATTCTGAACTGGCGGCCCGCCAGGGCCTAGGCCTGACCCGGACCCGGCCCGGCCCGAGTCCACCCATAGTTTGACCAAAAAGATTTTGACTGAATGTATTTTACAAAGGTCTGATTTTTTATTTTTTTATTCTTTTCCTATTATTTATATTATTATTATTATTATTATCATTGTTGTTGTTGTTATTATAATGATGATACTTATGTATTATTAATTTAGCATTCACTTATTACAGTATAATTAACATGTCAAACGCTAGAAATGGCCGGGGCCCAACATATAATAGCCTGACATTTATCCTCCAATTGCTAGTTTTGCCACACACCTTGAATTTTCATGTGTTTTTTGTTATATAACTTTTTAAATGCTTGACACTTATTTTGAAATTTGAAGCTTAGCTGTTGTCTTATTATGTCTTTTAATTAAAGTGCTGGTAGAGCATAATATGACACTGTTTTTCCCTGCATTTTTTTTTGTTTTTATCTACTCCCTCCATTCCTAAATAAACTTCCAACTTTACTTTTTCGTTCGTTCCAATTAAAACTTCCACTTTCCCTTTTTGGTAAAGAATTTGTGGTTCACAATATTTCTTACACATTTCTCTCTCATCTGCACAACTCTCCACCACACAATATCCACTATCTTAAACTTTGTGCCAAATCCATTTGGAAGTTAAAATGGGAACGGAGGTAGTATGTAATATGCATTATTATGTTTTCAGTTCATCTCTAACTTCAAAATCACTCTATTTAGAAAAAAAGTTATAGCGAATTGCCTAAATCTACTAGAGACATTTAAATTTATCCTTTTATAATGTTTTTGAGGCTAATATAATAGTTAAATTAATGCAAAACCAATTATTCACTTTTTAAAATAATTTTTTAAAACCTTCTACAAAATTAAATTAATTACTTTTTGAATAACATGACAAAGAATTAGAGAAAATCTATTTCGAGCTCAAACGGAGATTGTTATCATCAATGATGGACTAAAAAGAAAATTAATATAAATTTCAGAGAAGAAAAAAATGCGAGATATGACTAAAATTTATTGAGTTTATCTAAATATGACTAGCTATGATTTTAGTCATTCGTATGACTGAAAATAAAAAAACATTTTGTTTATATTTAAATGTTGAATGATGAAAATAATCTTATGTAAAATATGTGCATTTTGGTGCTAATTTCATCCAATTAAAATTACTGCACTTTAAAACCCAATTACTCCACATCCAATAATAATCACTGTACTTTCACCAACATTAATTCTCTTTTCATCCACTTTAGAAATGTATTTATAATTCTTATTTGATATTTTAAATTAAATAACTTTAATATTTTACGTCTAATTAAGTATATTTTATTTCATGGTAGCATTGTTGCTTTGCGTTACTGCACTACTGGTCATAATCACTGCACTTTCTGCTAATGTTGTAACACTATTTATCGTCTTCGAATAGTTGTACAACATGACCTATTGTCATGTTCATTGCTCATGTTCCCTATTCACAAACTCTAATATCATCAAACTCTAATTTCGAAAATGGAAAAAGAAGAGATGGAGTAATCATCGTCACTATTAAATTTGAGTTTTTATCCACACCTAATTATTCAGCAATCTTTACCCACTATCACAATTAAGCATGGACTGAGCTATGTACGAACTTATGAGAAAATCTAAACCTAATCTATTATTCAGCTACGTCTTTTCTATTACCATGGAGAAGAGTTTGCGAGTATGGTATTTCACTCATGGAGGCGGACGGTCGTGTGGCTATATGGCGGCGGTGAGTTGGAGTGCGACCGTGCAGTTAGATGGCGGCGGCAGCTGGTTGGGGACGAAGGGGCACAACTGGGAGGCAGCGCGCAGGGCTTGGGATGGCGACGGCACACACGGCTTGGGACGACGGCGTAGAGGGCTCTCCGGCCATCGCTACCCGAGACCAACACCTTTACACAAGTCGGCTCCCCTGCGCAGGTGCGAGGTCGCCGGCAACCTCTGAGCCAGCCATCATGCGTGAGGTTAGTGGTGATGCTTCCATGCCCTGTGCGACTCGGCGACGTTACTCCTGAGCGGTGAGCAGGCGGCCGTGCAGTGGAACAGTGGTGGCGGGCAGTCGTGGGAGGCGGGTGCATCTTGGGCGGCGGGAGACTAGAGGCTTGGGTTGAAGAAAATGAGTAGAAAATTAGAGTTTTATAGGCCTATTCTAATTAAAGAGTACTCCTCGGTTCCAATTTGTTTTGCAAAATTTTCTATTTTGGTTGTCCCAAAATAATTTTCCACTTTCCATTTTATATATGTAAATAAAAGTAAGTGACAAATTTACCCATACTTTTACTTTTTCCCATCAATCTAAAGGCATCTACTTTTAGGATGAAGGGCAAAAGTGTAAAAAGCAATCATCATTTATTGTCATTCCTTAATCCTTGTGTCGGTCAAAGTTTGCAACTCAATTCGGGACGGAGGGAGTATATTACTCCATGAAATTTATTTATTTATTAATTACGAAATTAATTAAATATTAGAAATTTAAATACTCCGTATTATTTTGTGAATAAAACTAGTTAGGTATAGTCGAAAATTTCATGAGTTTCTCGCAAAACTACTCGTGAAGTTTTAGTCATATCTAATGTAAACGTTTGTTTTATTTAAAATAAATCGTTTATTACCTTAGTATTGAGTACAGAGTACTCTGTATGATTTATGAAAATTATGAACATCCGGTATGGTCGTTGGATGAAATGACCTAATCAAATCATCTTGATCATGTGCCCATGTGCTCAATACCATAAAATAATTCTAGCTAGTCAAATCAATCTTTGATTGTTAAAGTTCGTCGCATTCATTATTCTATATATATTTTGAGTAATATGCTTACATAGTTACATTGTTCCACCTCCACCCGAGACGTCCCACATCACGATCCGACAGAATGATGGATGAGTAAGTCACGATGACTTAGTCGATCTAATGGTGATATGTCTTATACTCATGCGCATATGAGGTCCAGTCCAGCGCGCAAGAACTGTACCCTTCACATGGTCGCTGCGAGTTTTGAACTTTGGTCATTGCGAGTCGTGCACGCAAGAGCTGTACCCTCCAGAACTTTGATGTAATCGTGTGTTTGTTTTTACATTTCTTTATTGACTAATTAATCGTGGTGTTGAGTATTAATTAAGTATATGCATGTCTATAGGTCTTAATAATGTGTACATGATTGTTAATATGAGGACGATATGGATGAGATGATGGCTTTGGAGGGCATTTGTATCCCTCCTAAACTCTCTAAATACTCAATTTTTAAATTCCCCCAATTAATCATGTTTGGGAGTAAAATTTTGAATGGGATGGTTTTGGAGGGCTTTTGTACCACTCCAAAACTCTCTAAATACTCAATTTTTAAATTCCCTCAATTTGAAGCGTTTTAAAGAATAATTAATAAAATGATAATTTAAACTCGATCAAATTGAATATCAATTCAATTAGGGAAAAATACCCCAATATTACTAAAACATGTGTTTTTTCCCAAAATATGACCATTTGTGTTTTTGTATCAATTGTATGACCAAACATAGCATGTCATACATTGGCGCACGAACTAAAGGAAATAAAATACCGTAATTGCCCTTCCAATTAAGTCAAAAGCCCAGAAACGGAAAAGCAAGAAGGGAGAAATGTGCGCCGTAAAAATTGGGCTGCTAAAACGGGTTTGCCGTACTAACCGCCTCTCTCTATGGTAAGGAGAATGTAACGCCATATTCGCAGGGATAATTTCATTTGAATTGTGAGAGAGAGAGGCGGCATCTAACGAAGCAATAATGACGAAGACGACTCCGAAGCGGGGAAGAAGTGAAGTGAAGAAGTCGGAGAAACGACCAGAAGCGTCAACAGAGGATGCGGCGATTGAATCACATGTGTTTACTGTCAACGGAATTGTAAGTTTTTCCTGTATTTAATAATACTTTGAAAGGTAAAATAAGGGGGACTGCTATGGGAGGGGTAGACAACGACGCATATCTTAGGTTTTTTAAGGGAAATAGCAGGTGTGTGAAATAGGCATTGTAAATGTTTTTATTTTGGGGGGTTGGTGGTTGATTTGGGTGTTTGGAAAGATTTGGGGGCAGTAATGTGGTAGCGACGGTGTGTGAAGTTAGGGCATTATGTTTGTTCTGGAAATAAAGGTGGCTGGGCATTATGAATTAGGCATTATAAGCGTAGGACAGTGTTTGATGTTGGTGTTTGGTTTTGTGCATTATATTTTAGGGAATTAAAGGTGTTTCGTTTTGAGCAATACAAAGTAGGCAGTATAATATGTAGGACAGTGTGTTGGGGTTGTGTTTGTGAACGTGCATTATTGCTAGGGAAGTAAAAGTCGTTTATGTGTAATAGATTAAAGGCGGTAAGATTTTTGTTGTGATATGTATGTGCCTAATCAGCAGCCTTGCTTGTGGAGTATATTTTTTGAATGGTGTTTATGATTGATTATTACTTGTAAGGCAATATTCTTTAAACCAGCTGCTATCATATCAGTACCTGCGAAGAAAAATGTACTGCTGTTCAGTAGGCATTAAGATGTTTGTTCTGGAAATAAAGGTGGCTGGACATTATGAATTAGGCATTATAAGCGTAAGACAGTGTTTGATGCTGGTGTGTGGTTTTGTGCATTATATTTTAGGTAATTAAAGGTGTTTTATTCTGGGCAATACCAAGTAGGCAGTATAATATGTAGGACAGTGTGTTGGGGTTGTGTTTGTGACCGTGCATTATTGTTAGGGAAGTAAAAGTCGTTTATGTGTAATAGATTAAAGGCGGTAAGATTTTTGTTGTGATATGTATGCGCCTAATCAGTAGCCTTGCTTGTGGAGTATTTTTTGAATGGTGTTTATGATTGAGCATTAGTTGTAGGACAATATTCTTTAAATCAGCTGCTATCATATCAATACCTGCGAAGAGAAATGTACTGAAGTTCCGTAGGCATTAAGATATTTGAAATCTGGATTCTTTTTGTGTTGCAGGAGTATGTGAGGACGACTGAGTGTGATAACTTTGTTCTTGAAAAATCTATGAAAATAAATAGCTATTGCAATCCAATAAAGGCAGTTGATAGTATAAGGAATCATTTAACTAAGGATGAGCTGACTGAATTCAGAAAATCAGTCTTTGGAAATTTACTTGACTTGGGAAATATTCCTTGGGTAAAGGGGCAATTGTTAATCCTACTCATGGCAAATCTCATTGACCGTTTGAATATGCCGGAGGACAAAACAAAGATGGAATTTCTGATTGGTAATAAAGTTGTTTGCTTTACAAAAAGGGACTTGGCAGTAATAACCGGGTTCCCATTTGGTAACGACAAGCCAATCATATCCACAAAGGAACCTGAGGATTTGTGGAGTAGATACTTCTAGGGCATGAAAAGAGTTAAAAGAGGGAATATTAAAGAGGCTTTTGAAACAGGGAAGGTCGGAAAGGGGGGCCAAAGGAAATGAATGCTGTAAAGCTTGGATTATTGCATGTCCTTGGTAGCTATATTCCGAGAAATCAAACATCAACAACACTCCCATCTATGTACATCAATTTGGCAGATGATATAAACAAGTTCAATACATATCCATGGGGGGATGTTGTATGGGATGATTTACAAGAAAAGGTAAGGAAGTGTGCAAGTGTTCTTTACCAAGAGCCGGGTGCAAGGTTCACTTTTCCGGGATATGTATTTGTGTTACAAATCTGAGCGTATGAGACATTTCCAGGGCTTGAAAAAGCAAAAGTGTGCGTGAGGACTGAGGAGGGAGGGATCAAATCTGTGGCCTAGGACAGTTCAATGGTCAACTTCTGCCACGCCTTCACATCAAGTACTTGATGATGTGATATTTAGAAATGAGCAGGTTGATGGTAATGAAATGAGTGTTAATGATGGAATTGAAAGTGATGATTTTGTGGAACGTGCCCCCAAGAAAGTGATTAACAGGAGAGCAAAGAGTGGTACTAAGGGTGTAAAGAATAAGGTGGCTGCAAAAAGAGCAAAAGGAAATATAAAGAAGACATGTAGCATTGATGAGAAGGGAGATGAATTGATACACAATATAATGGCAGCACTCACTTTGCAAGGAAAAAGAATAAAAAGGCCTTCCAGGAGGTCGTGATTTGCAAGGAAAAATAACAAACTGCCTCAAAAAAAGTACGACAGAGTGCATTGCAACAAAAACGACAAATAATTAAAAACTTTTTTTAACCCATGTGTAGCGGAATAGGATTCCTACAAGTCTTTCTATTGTGTCCAATCATGAGGCAACGAGTGCATTTTTGTCTCCGAACATGTTCTCCTGCAGAAGGAATTCTTCTTGTCTTCGGCCTTCCAGGAGGTCGTGATTCACATGATGAGGGGCTGCAAGTGATTTGCTTTACATGTGAAGGTACCATCCA
Source organism: Cuscuta europaea (assembly GCA_945859875.1). Lineage (NCBI taxonomy): Eukaryota > Viridiplantae > Streptophyta > Magnoliopsida > Solanales > Convolvulaceae > Cuscuta > Cuscuta europaea. Next base: position 10,162,439 of record CAMAPE010000048.1, read on the forward strand.
ACCATCCGGACTCCCAATAGGATGAATAATACCGCGGTATGTTTGTGCCCAATGATGTGCTGTATAGAATTCTGAAATGTAATCGTAGCAAGAAAGTCCTGGGCGGGAGCGAATAGCTGCAACGGCATGTACACATAAAAACCCATCCAGCTGAAATTCTCGACAATTGCACGTCCGCTCCTTCAAGTTGACAACATAAGAGCGGGATCTCTTATCAAACACCTCAAACTCAAAAACACATGATGGTTTGACCTGCAAAATTTATTATGAAACATTAAAAACTATAATTAAATATTGGTAGCAATAAAAGTAATTTAATATCACATGAAGTTAGTATATTTTAAAAAAATCAGTGCAATGAAGACAATGAGTTGAGGGCAATACTCTCATGACGGCTGCCATATCTTGTAAAACTGCTAGTTCAGATTCAAAGTGTGCAGATAAACGGCAATTGTTTGACGATGAAGATTCTCGCCGTTCACAAAACCACTTTTGCATTCGTGCAATAACAAACTCAATCAACTTACATATTGGGTATTCTCGGGCAGTGGCATTAATCGCATTTAATGACTCCACATTGTTTGACATCATGGCCGAGTACCGATTCCGACTAGCATAAGCACGAGACCATTTGTGGTGGCCCATCCGCTCTAAATACGTACGAATGCGTGGATCCTCACTATCCAGCATTTGAAGGTACCCTTCACACTCATACACAGATCCAACACGAGCAGCCTGCAAAAACTTCCATGACACAGTTTTTTGAGTGCCACGAAATCTTGTTTTCAAATTAGCCAATATGTGGTAGACACAGTAACCATGCTCCGCATGAGGAAATACAGAATGCACAGAGGTAATGATGCCCTCGTGCCGATCAGAAACAATATATAGATCATCCATATGCATTAGCGAATGCTTCAACATGTTGAAGAACCATGACCAATTTTCAGTATTTTCTCCACTACAAATACCGAATACCAATTGAAATATTTGTTTGTTTGCATCTTGTGTACATGGAGTGAGTAATGTACCCTTATAATACGACTTCAAAAAAGACTCATCCACAATTATAACCGGAATGCAATTAATCCAACCTTCCCTCCATGCAGAAAGGCACATGAAAAAATTATTAAACTCACCATTTTCCTTGCACGAATAAGAAACTATAGAACCTGGGTTACTCCTTTCAAGCACATGGCACATTGAAGGTAAGCGTGCATATGAATCCTTTTCAGATCCCATATCCAGTTCCATTGTCATTTCTTTGGCAATCCATGCTTTTTTATATGACATGTAAATGCCGTATTTGGTCTCCATATCAAGCATAATTGATTTCGGAGGGTATGACTTATTAGATGCATCACCATACTCATGTTTGATAAGTTCGGCAATAATCCTAGACGTAGCCTGACGACTATTTCGTTGATGTACATCAATGGGGCATGTGTGCTCAGAGTCAAATCTGGAAAAACATGTTTAATGAAGGGCATTAACTTATGTTTAAAATTTTTAGGGGGGGGGGGGGGGGGGGGGGACACAACAATGAATGCACATGTAACAAGAAATTTAAAATGTATGATGAAAAAAAACAGTAACAAGTAAAGAATATTTTAGGTATATGTTGATAGAATTAGGCAATATACTGAAAAATCATATGAATAGCGTACATAATAATATACTAGGGCAAAGAGGGCATTAAAAACATAACACAAGGTGCCGTGTGCGATGTGGGATTAAGTAAACTTTCAAGCATTATATTTTATTAAATGTAAATGCACATAGTGCATTAAACATGTCGTTAAAAGAATACTGTTAGCATACAAAAAAAAATTAATGCACAAGCCAGGGCATTACAACCTATGCACAGAACTTACTGCAAACGCATGGCATTATAAGAGCTGAACAAAGGACATTAAAGCATATGTCCGACTTACAATACTGATTTCATTTTCCTTATACTTTTTTTTAAAACAACAAAACAGTGACCCAATAAAAGAACATCATAAGGCCATTAATTGTATATACCGTGGACAATTCAAATATTTGTTTTTTAATAATACACCTTAGGGTAGTAATAGACATGCATGTCATGTAACTTGGAGAAATGACTGCTTACCTTTTCACTTGAAACAATGACACTCCGTCAATGCGCACACCACGCACAGCCCACTTGCAGTCGGGGTCCACGCACACAACATGCAAAACCTTCGGGCAAGATGTCTTCGTTCTATACTGAAAGAAGTTGGTAATGGCATACATCTTTAGGTGAAGATCAAGTTCCTTCTTGCTTCCATAGATACTATTCAATGCAATGCGTGTGGGTTCAAAATGGTTGAGTACGGGCATATTATGAATCTCTTCATCAACCCGAGAATTTAACCTCATAATGTCGGCACTCGAAATATGCTCAAATTCAAAGTCCATATCAAGATTGTGAGTGAAATTATTGTCTTCGCCATCACACCCACCACACGAACAGCCACCACGCTCTTCCACTTCACTCGAATGGTTAAATACACTTTCATTGTCAATATCAACACCTCCTGTGATGCTTTGTTCCTCTCTACTCGTAGCATCGACCTCCTCACCGGAGAAAAATTCAACACACAACGGCATTTGCATCGGGTCCTTTTGAAAACTCTTCAATTGTAGATAAAAGTGTAGACCATCGTCATCACATACATTAACGGGAGGTGGGCAGGTAGCAAAAACGTATGAAATCTTAATATTCTTCCCGGCATAATTCTCACCCATAGCAGCGCAAACACGATAATATAGAGAATCATACGTACAATTTGAAGGTATAGTTAAGCCGGCAACATGAATACTAGAGAACAAAGTATTTGAAACCCATTGGCCATCATATTTTATCATAATCCACATTTCCGGGTAACCTACTGGGATGGAATCCATGGATACTGCTTCACTTCAAAGATGAAATGATTGCCGGTGAAATGATAGACGTGAGGCGGGGAAGATGAACACACAGTTCGTAAAAGATGAATATATTTACCGCTGATGATACATTCACATTCAATTAATTATTTCCTTATGTATCGGAATTTCCCATTAATAGTACGGCAGTTATCCGGAAAGGTAGTTACTATACCGCTGATCATGCTCCACTACAATACGTCGTATGCTTGTCGATCACCTATTTTTGGATGAAAAAATCAAATCATTAATTAAATGAAAGGATACAATTGGTATTAAAAAAAATAAAAACACGCGTGGATGAAAGATGATGATGTGCGGTCATGTATTAGGAAAAATACTGAAGGTAGTCATACATTGCGAACTACGTGATGTTTTAGTTAAATACGTGATAAATTTCTCATTCAATTATTTGATTTCGTCATATATCTCAAAGTTACAATTCCTTCGAATAAGCTCTTCTTCCAAATTTATTACTCCCAAATACGAAGAAGAGTTTCCTCACCTTCCCTCCCTCTACCCTCCATTAACATACCCTCAAAGCTTTCCCCTTCACTTCCCTCCAAACTCTCAAACATCTCTTAAGGGTATGTTTGGTTGGGGGTAATCATCTATGCAGGCTGGTATCTAATGCCCGGAATGTGATATGTCCACGTTTGGTTCACAAGTCTCAATTTTTTTTGGGAATGTTATATTCCAAATAGAAAATAATGGAGTGACATTGCTAGGAATGTCAAACTCATATACCTCATAGGTTATCTTACATGCCCCCTCCTTGATTAAAACTTACTCATGCTAATTTAATTTGCATTCTATAATAGCTCTTCAATCCTATTTAGGTCTCTTATCCAATTAATTCTGTCCAAAATTTTTCCTCTTCATTTTAAAAGAGTCTCTTAAATCAAGTAATTGATCCCTCTAAATTTAATCTTTAATCCTCTTTAATCTTCTTTGGATTATTCCTTAATTTTCTTTTTAATCTATTTTAATTTTCTATACATTTTTTCAACACATTGTGCCGTTCTTTGGTTTTTCTTTAACCTTCTAATTTTTGTTTGAGTCATAAGAAGATTTAAATATGCTTTTCTTATTTTTGTGCCTATTGTTTTTAAGAATTTAGTTCACTCTTTTGCTAATTTGAAAAGAGAGTAACAAAATTAAGTAGAGCAATGTTGACTTGTTCTTTTTATACAACTGTTTTGGTAATGATATATTCACATGTATTTATTGATGTATGTCATTATGTATTTATTTAAACAATTTTTTTTAATGTCCACTTATCTTTCTCTTTGGGTGCAACATCCACAATGTATCTTTGTCATTTGTACAATTAATCATAATTCATTTAGTTTTAATTTTTTTTATTGTTAAGGTATTTCATTTTTTCCTTTAATTTAGTTAGTTTAAATGCAGGTTGTACGGAGTAATAAATTTATTGTGCTAAAAGAAAATCACCAAATCTCTAGTATAAGATATCACTCAACCAAACAAATTAATGTGATATTCCTTTAGTCTCAACCAAACATAAATGGAATATAATTGAATACATTCCCATCAATCTAACATACCCATTAAACTGACATTCCCAAAATAATCTGACATTCCGTGAACCAAACAGGGCCTAAATGTTTTGTTGTTTTAAATATTTACAAAGGTTATATCTAATTTGCATAATTGCATGAGCCATAAGTGGTCGAGTGGAATGTGGAAGATGATGGTAGAAATCCACCATAATATCAACGTTTCTTGTACATTTCATATCCTAGTTGGTGTGAATCAGTGAATGATTTGTATTATAATGATATTTGATTCATAGATCTTGGATGAGTTTTGGAAAGAAGGCCAAATAGGGAAAACCTATGGGCGTGAGAATTTTGGAACACGCAGTAATATTGATTATAGAGGATGTTTCATTTGAATTGGTTTCACTCTCATTTAAAAGTCGATCCGATTATATTAGATATAAACATATTATATAAGACTAGATAACAAGATTACATGAAACATACTCCGTAGATTATAGTAAGATTATATATTTAATGGTTCTAATCAAATAGATCTAGACAAATTAGACTAAACCAATACAAATTTAATGAACCAGACAACATCAAATGAGACCATAAAACTTTAATGTAAATGAAAGCATTCTTACACTAGAAATTAGAAATCAAATTGCAGGCTGAAGAAGGAAGTTGAGAGAGTCTCTCTCTAGCCACTCGGGCTACTCTTCCCCTTCAGGTCGACACCATCACTTTGGGCGGTGGCCGCCGCCGGGGCCGTCCCGGCTCCGGTGAGTCTTTTGGTGCTTTTTGGATTACATCTCCACCATTTCGGTGGTGTGGAGGAAGATGATGACTTTTTGAAGTGCGTATTTGGCTAGCTACTGGAGCTCAGTTCGTGGTGTGACTTGGCCGGAAAAGATGGAGGATACAGTACCGGCGTTTGTTGGGTGAAACAGACCGGTCTTTGACTTTGAAATAACAAAGTTGGTTCCGGTGGTTCTTCTACTGCTGGTTTATGATTTGAAGGATGGCCATTGATTTTGTCTTTCTTTGTTTCTGTCACAACCGGAGTGAAAACTTCCCGGTGTCAGCAGCTTGTTAATCAATCGACGGGACGCCGGAACGGTTAGGAGCTCTTGGTATTCTGAGGACGAGTGGGGGAGCTTGTCAAGATGAATCGGAGTCCTGGACAGTTATAAGGCCTCTTCGTTTCTCCAGGCCCCGAACTTGAACCAGCGGGCCCAAGCCCAGCAACCCAGAGCTCGAGTCAGCCCGATCAACCAGGGCAATCAAGGAGCGGAAGCCCAAGAGAGCCTGTCGACCAGCCCAGCGGGGAGCCTGCGGTCCAGCCTACCCGGGAGCCTGCCTTCCAGCCTAGCCAGGAGCCTGTCGACCACCAGCCCAGCTGGGAGCCTGCGGTCCAGCCCAACTGGGAGCCTGCGGTCCAGCCTACCCGGGAGCGTTCCTTCCAGCCTACCCGGGAGCCTGCGGTCCAGCCCAACTGGGAGCCTGCGGTCCAACCCAGTGGGGAGCCTGCCTTCCAGCCCAGTGGGGAGCCTGCCTTCCAGCCTACCTGGGAGCCTGCCTTCCAGCCTACCCGGGAGCCTGCCTCCAGCCCGGTGAGAAGCCTTCCTCCAGTCTAGCGGGATGCCCACCGTCCAGTCCAGCAGGAGGGAGCTCAAGCGTCCAGCCTGCCAGCCAGGCTGACCTGCCAGCCAGGAAGAGTAACGGCCAACAATCAATGCGCTACTTAATTATGTGTTTAATTCCGTATTAATGTTGTAATTAATTTAGTCATTATTATGTTCGGCAGTTACCATTTGTAATCGCCTATAAAAGGCAATTCGAATTTCAAATACAGGGATGCTATTTCTGGCTAACTTTCCATATTCATACTTTCCTAATTCTTGCTTGAGTGTCGTACGTAGCTTTCCTAAAAGCCTACGAACGTCCTATTTTGGACCAACATTGGTGCTTTCATTGAGAGCCTCTATTGTCTCTCACATAACTTGAGTAGGAATCACACAGGAAGATGGCTGGAATCTCGTCTCGACGTGACCATGTCTCAGTCCACACCGAGGAGTCCGCCCGGTCTGGCCGCCAGCGTGCCCTCGACAACCATGCACAGGGCAGGAGGGCGGCGCGCCAAGGCGACCTTCGGAACCAATTATCAGGCCACGGCGACCTAAGGGCGACGCTCAACCACACTCAAGGTGAGCGCTCGGTCCGCAGCCGACGGGGGGGAGGCCGACGTCATGCTCTGCGCATGGACCCGGCTCGACTCAATGCCGGGGTGGAAGCCCTGCAGGAGGCAACTCGGGTTCTGGGGACCTTGGCTCAAAATTTCCAACAGATGATGTCTGGCGGAAATGTGGATGAGCCTGCCCGTCAACAGACGCCAGCGGATGTGGAGGTGTCCTCCAGGCGGCGTGATGAGCGACGCTCTGGATCCAACCAAAACAGGGGGGAAGAAGTCTCCCATCGGCGGGGGGAAGAAGTCTCTCAGCAGCCTAGCCGACCCCATCGACAGACGGGGAGGGGCGCCCAGCAGGGGCGCCCAACGCAGATGGAAGGAGGCGAGCCCTCTCGCCACTCTCACCGGGCGAGCAGTCGGACTGGCTCCACGGAGAGGCAAAACGTGGGGCCCCGACCTCACATGCACGGACGACTTGGAGGTGCCGCCGGACATGCCCAGCCCCGCGCTGGAGCTGTCCGGGGGAACCCACCGCCGACCGAGGTGGAAGATCTACGACAGCGCCTTGACGAGTTGAGAAGGAGGGTTGTCGGGGGGGAGCCTTACACGGCCGACCTCCGGATACCCGAACCCTTCACCCGGGCGGTCATGGATGCGCCGTTGCCGAGGGGCTACAAGCCCTGCGCCATTGAAGCATACAAGGGCGCTTCGGACCCCCAGCATCATGTATCTCGGTACCTTTCCTACATGGTCATGATGGGGTACGAGGACGCAATCCGATGCCGCGGTTTCTCCGCCACTTTGGATGGCCCGGCTCGTGAATGGTATGACTCTCTACCCGACGGGAGTATCACGAATTTCCGTGAGTTAGCTCAGCGCTTTCTCTTGAGGTTCGCGAGCTCCCGAGACGTCAAGAAAAACTTCAGCCAGCTGTTCGGCCTAAAACAGGGGAAGAAGGAACCATTGTCGACCTTCCTAGCGAGGTGGAGGGCCGAGTCAGTAAAGGTTCAGGGCCTTGATGACAGGACCGGGGTGGCCATGCTCACAAACTCTATCCGATCGGGCGAGCTTTACAAAGATTTCGTCAGAAGTCCCCCTACCTCGTACGAGGAGGCGCTCGGCCGTGCCGACCGGCAAGCCGAGGCGGAGGACGCCTTGCAGAGGAAAAGAGATGAGGAAGAAGGTGCAAAAGAAGAAAAGAAGAAGGAAGGCGGTTCGGGTGCTGAGAAAGCTGACGGCAAAGCTAGCAACAAAAACAACAAATACAAAGGTAACAAAAGTAGGGGCAAGGGCAAGGCGGACGTCCCGAGCGGACCGCTACAGCCCGTCAAGCAATTGACTCCACTTGCTCAGCCGGTCGGGGCCATCCTCGACTACGCGGAGGAGCAAGGTTTAGTCGACTTTCCTGAGGAGTGTGATGTGGTGACTGCCAAGCGCAACCACGACCGATATTGTCGATTCCATCGGAGAGCAGGGCATGATACAGATGATTGCGTCATTCTCCGGCGGCAAATTGAAGAACTCATCCAGAAAGGGTACCTGGGCCAATTCGTTGGCAAACAAGGAGGCATCCCGCAGAAGAGGAGCCTGACGTGGCAGCGGTCCGACCAAGCTACCACGTCAAAGGAGACACCCCCTGCCAAGAAGCGGGAGCTCGGCGCCTTCTCCGAGGAAGATGATGCCGACCTAGGGAACGGCCCCCGGAAGTACCATCGATGTTCGTTCATATTCGGGGGACCCCAGGGAGGCGACACCTCTGGAGAGCGGAAGCAGTGGGCCCGAGCCCTATACGTCGGGGAGATAACCAGGGCTCCCGCCGACAAGAGGGTGAAGAGGGACCCCATCTTCTTCACCGACGCAGATTTGCCACCGATGCCTCCGCCGCACAGGGATGCCTTGGTCATCAAGGTCGAAATCAACAACACGATCGTCCACCGAGTCCTGGTGGACAATGGGAGCTCCGTTAACATCATGTACTATGACACCTTCCAAGGTCTCGGGCTGGACCGAAAAGACTTGATCCCGGTGAGAACCCCACTCTCAGGCTTCACCGGGGACTCCATTGAGTCGGAGGGCAGCATAGTCCTCCCTGTGATGGTGGGCTCCGAGCCCTGTGTATCCAAGTTAGACGTCGAGTTTATCGTCGTACGCCTAACTTGTGCGCATAAGATCATCATGGGAAGGCCGGCCCTGGAAGACCTCAGATGTGTGATATCCCAGGAGCACCTATGCATGAAGTTTCCCACTCCGAATGGCGTCGGAGTCGCCAGGGGAGATCAGCGAATGGCGAGGAGCTGCTATTTGAAAGCTTGCAAACAAATCGGTCAAAAAGACTTGAGGATCCACACTATCAACAGCAAATCCATGAAGTATGAGGAGGGTCAGCTCCGCGCTGAACCCACCTCAGACGTGGAGGAGATCCAGATTGACCCTGAGAGGCCGGAGCGGAAGGTCAAGATCGGGACCGGGCTCCCAGTCCGCTTGAGGGAGAAGATTATCCAGGTACTTGTCCTTTTTAGCGTTGTCTTCGCGTGGGGACCGGAGGACATGTCTGGACTTGACCGAAGCATCGCTGTCCATCGGCTGGCGGTCAATCCAACGGCGAAGCCCATCCAGCAGAAAAGAAGACACCTCTCAACCGAGAGGAGGGAATTCGTGAAGAAGGAGGTCAACATGCTCCTGAGTATCAAGCATATCCGGGAGGTCTTGTACCCAGTTTGGTTGGCAAACGTGGTCCTGGCCCCGAAGCCGCCAACCTGGAGGATGTGTGTTGATTACACCGATCTCAACAAGGCATGTCCGATGGATCCATTCCCATTGCCTAACATCGACCAACTAGTCGATGGGACGGCCGGATGTGAGCTCCTTAGCTTCATGGACGCTTTTCGAGGATACCATCAGATTTTCATGCATGAAGAAGATGCGGAGAAGACCTCATTCGTCACCCCAGAGGGAATTTTTTGTTATCTTGTCATGGCCTTCGGGCTGAAGAACTCTGGGGCGACGTACACGAGGATGGTGGCCAAGGTATTCCGGAAGGTGCTTGGAAGGAACATGGAGGCGTATGTTGATGACATGATCGTCAAGAGCACCCGGGCATCCGATCATGCAGATGATTTGGCAGAGATCTTCGGGATCATGAAGGCAGTCCGTCTGCGCCTGAACCCGAAGAAATGTACCTTTGCCGTCCAAGGAGGCAAGTTCCTGGGGTACATGGTCACACGGAGGGGGATTGAGCCAAATCCTGAGAAGGTAAGGGCAATACTTGACATGGAACCCCCGAGGTCGGTGAAAGAAGTCCAGATTCTCACCGGCCGGCTAGCAGCCCTTGGACGTTTCATGTCCAAGTCCGCCGAGAAGTCCCTACCCTTCTTCCAAGTCCTAAAGAAACAAAATGGTTTCGTCTGGAATGATGAGTGTCAGCGAGCCTTCGACGACCTGAAGAAGTACCTCCTCTCTGAGCCTTTACTCAGCAAGCCGGAGAGGGGGGAGACGTTAATCCTTTATCTTGGGGTTTCCCAAGGTGCAATCAGTTCCGTGCTGGTTCGCGAGGAGGAAGGCGTTCAGCGTCCCGTCTACTATGTGAGCAAGACCCTCCAGAATGCTGAGCTCCGGTACACCCCGCTCGAGAAGACAATATATGCTGCCTACATCACCGCCAAGAAGTTGACACACTACTTCCAAGCGCACCCGATCAGAATCCTGTCGGACCAACCCCTAGGTGCCGCTCTGAGGGCGCCCGGCACAACCCGGGTAGTGAAGTGGTCGATGCTCCTCAACCAATACGAGGTTGACTTCCAGCCTCGGACGTCCATCAAAGGCCAGGCTCTGGCTGATTTCATTGTGGAATGCACGGCCCGAGAAGTGGCAGATAGGCAACAGGAGAGCAATGAACAATGGTGGACTCTAGCAACTGATGGGCCGGCAGGAGCCAAGGGATGCGGGGGCGGAATCGTCCTCATCTCACCCGAGGGATTCCGAGCCTACTATGCCTACCGCTATCTTTTCAAAGTCTCTAACAATGAGGTGGAGTACGAGGCCCTACTGTCCGGACTACGATTGGCAGCCGCCATGGGAGCAGAGTGGATAACGGTGAAATGTGACTCCCGCCTGGTGGTTTCACAGGTCAAAGGTGAGTTCGAAGCGAAGGAAGAAAGAATGATGAAGTATCGAGATGTTGTTCGGGAGTTGCTCGGGTTGTTCAAGCAAGCAGAGTTGATCTGCATCCCGAGAAATCAAAACTCCGATGCAGACCTCCTCTCAAAGCTATCCCAAGGGTTACCTGAACATATATCGAGAATTGCACGCATTGAGGAGATGACGACCTCAAGCATATCAGCCTCACCGTCCATTGACGTCCTTCCCCTGCAACCAGTCGCCTGGTGTTGGGTGGATGACCTCCTGCGCTACATAGCCGATGGGACGCTCCCCGAGAGAGAAGAGGAGGCAAGGTTAGTCCGGCGACGAGCTCCGGGCTACGTCGTCTTGGATGGGAAGTTGTACAAGAGGTCCTACAATGGGACCTTGCTAAAGTGTTTACGCTCACATGAGGCGGAAATGATCGTCTCTGAACTCCATGGGGGCGTATGCTCCGCCCATCAGGGGGCAGGCACGTTAGCTAGGAAGGTCGTCCTCCAGGGGTACTTTTGGCCAACAATAATGAAGGATTGCGCTGACTATGCAAGGAGATGCAAGACATGCCAGAAATTCCAGAAGAGCCCCGGCCGACCAGCAACGATGTACACACCGATCAGCACCGCCCTTCCATTCACAAGATGGGGTGTCGACCTGGTCGGTCCCTTACCAACCGGGTCGGGAAACCAAAAGTTTGTCATCGTCGCGGTGGACTACTTTACGAAGTGGGTTGAGGCCGAGCCGCTTGCCAGCATCACACATCTCCAATGCAAGAAGTTCATATGGAAGAATATTTTCTGCCGGTTTGGGGTTCCCCTCCAAATAATCTCCGACAACGGAAGGCAGTTTGACTGCGAAGCCTTCCGACAATTCTGTGCAGAGTGGGGAGTAGAATCCAGCCGAGTTGCGGTCTGCTACCCCCAGGCAAATGGGCAGGTGGAGAACACCAACCGGACGATCGTCGATGGACTGCAAAAGAAGTTGGAGGCCCTCGGGACTGCCTGGGTGGAGGAGTTGAACAATATACTCTGGACCTTCAGAACAACCCCAAGGAAGGCAACAGGAGAGACCCCTTTTGCCTTGTGTTATGGCTTTGAGGCGAGGGCACCGTTCGAGGCCGTAGTTCCCAGCCGGCGAGTAGAAGAGTTTGAACCAGCCAGCAATGAGGAGAGGCTCCGAGCCGAGCTCCACCTCATTGAGGAAAGAAGAGACCGTGCCTTCATCAAAGCGGAAAACTATCGACGACAAGTCAAGGCGTACCAAGATAGCCGAGCCCGACCCCGGAGTTTTGACGTCGGTGATTACGTCCTAAGACGTAGGAAGGCCAGCAGGCCGACAGAGGGAGGTAAGCTCTCCGTCAAGTGGGAAGGCCCTTACGTGGTTGACGCAGTGATCGGCCCTGGGACATACAAGTTGAAGACAACAACAGGCCGGTTGGTAGACCGCGTCTGGAATGCCGAGCACCTGATGAAGTTTTACCAGTAGAAAATCGAAGTTTCACTTTTCTTTGTAAACTTCTGTGCTCCGAGCACGGGATTACAATTTGTAATTCTTCATGTGGTCCGCCCACATCATGAATTCAATATACTTTGCTAGCGATATTTTGTCATCAAAAGAGGTCCGACCTCACTTAGCAATAAAGGGCGGCGGCAAAAAAAAAAAAAAGGTACTATGCCCCCCCTCGGTGTTTGGCCGACCTCGGCTAGGCTCTTTAACCGAAAATAGCCAAGCGATTTTCAAGAATCTGGGCAATTTTCTAAAGTGAAGAGCTAGCCGCGACAGTCGAGGCGACGGTAGGGCTGGCCTCCGGGTCGAGGGTACTCAGGATGTTGACCTCCGGGTCCTTTCGAGTGCTCGCTGCCTAACATCGCTGGCCAAGCAGCTCGCACTCTCGTCATCCCTGAGTTGGCGGTGCGGGTTCGTTCTGGTGGATCATGCAGGGTCCGCCCCTGTTGTTTGGCTATCCATGCGGGAGTAACCAGATTATTCCCCAAGTCCGGGCAAACTGGACGGGTTAAAGTGACAGTAGGACTGACCCCCGGGTCATGAACGTTCAGGATACCGACCTAAGGGTCTTCCTCGTCAGTTCAATGTCCGACCTTGCTGGCCAAACAAGTCGCTTACTTGTTGATTCCACATCAATAGCGAACAGATCACTTCTACCCAACTAGGAGGGGCACGGATAGGCTCGGTCACGCCAGCCTAACCGCCCCCCGGGAGGTTAGAGAAGCCAGATCCCCGAATAAATTGCTAAGTATTCGTAATGCAAAGTATAGAAAAGGAGGCGTATGAAATAAAAATCAAACATCCACGAGGTATTCAAGTGGGAAACAAAGGAAATACAAAATACAATGTCACGGCTGGACAGACCCATCGCCATCAACCTCGAGAATGTCATCTAACACACCAACCAAGTCCTGGCCAGGGGCCACAGGAGTCATGTTCCCCGGAGCTGGCGGAAAGAACCAAGTCCATTCGTTAGAACTACCAAGCTCCTCCTCCTGACGGACGGCCTCTGGGGGAAGAAGGGCTATCGCCTCCACGGGTTTCTTCATGCGGCCGGGAAGGGCGAGTGTGGATGGATGAAAGTCAGGGTCTAGATCCTTCAACCGGCCATACACCTTCTGCTGCATCAAATACTTGCCACTCTGAAAAGCATAGAGGACTTCGCGAGCGCGCCAATACTCTCCGTCGAGGGTCGTCAGCCACCTCTGCACCAGTTCAGACTCTTCCGCTTGCACCCTCGCAGAGACGAGCTTCTGGAACTGCTCGGAGGCCTGGAACTCGGAGAGCGCTTTCTTGGCTCCTTGTTTGGCCGCTTCTTCACATTCTTTTGCACGCGAGGACTGCAGCTCGGAGAAGGCTTTCTGGCTGGCCCACAGGGCAGCCCTAGCCTCGTCAGCCTCACGCTGAAGCCTGGCCTGAGAATGATTGGCTGCGTGAAGTGCCCTGATGGTCTTGGCGAGCCCCTGCAAGATAGACAAACGAAAATGTGAGGGGGTTCAGGGATAAACACAATCCACACCAAAACGTGATCAACCTACCTCGATATGTGCCCGCCTTGGTCGCCCAGGGGAAGGGCAATGCCAGCCAGCAGTGGGACGGCCGCCGGCTTCCTAAGCAAAGTCTACCGGCAGAGTGGCGGCCGCCGGTCCGATCCCCAACCAACATTGCTCGGCCTAGCTCCATGGGGATCCGCACATATGGGCATTAGCTTGCCTCAGCCCTAGTTCCTTCGAGGCCCGACAGCAGCCGGCCAAGAAAGGGACGGTGCCGCTCAACTTGGACTCGAGGAACCACCTGGCCGCTCGGCTTCCTACGCGACGATGGTTGGCAGCGGATGAACGACATGGACGCCCGTGAGAAGGACAAATCCATCCGGCCCGAGGGCGCTTGGTCACCCAGCCGTCTAGCCGCCAACCTCTTGGGCGACACCGTCCGACAATGGGGTGGCCGCCGATCCCTATAGCGTGCGCCGGCCACCACAGGAGCCCAGGCCCGCCAGCCAGATTCACCGGGCTGCAGGGGCAACATCGGCGACCGTTGGGTGGCACAAGACAGCCCGCCAATACCTGTAAATTGCGCCGACCAAGGTCCAGGCTGGCCGGCCGGCCGACCAGATTCGCCGGACTGGCGGGCGACGTCAGCAACCGGCGGCCAACACAGGACGTCCGCCTGGCACGGCGGGGGCGACACGGGGAAGCTACGGGGCGGCGGTCAACCACACCAGCTTGGGACGGCGGCACTGCGCGACGCGAGGAAGACGGACGCAGGAGAGAGAGGAAAGAGAAGAAAGGAAAGAAAAAAGAAAGGAAAGAAAAGAAAAGGAAAGAAAAGGAAAGAAAGGAAGAAAAGAAAAGAAAGGAAAAGAAAAAAAAGGAAAGAAAAGAAAAGGAAAGAAAAGGAATGAATTTATTTGGAGCCTTTTTTGGGAGCCTGATTTAATTTGGGAATTTCCATAAACTCTGGGATTCCCATAATCCACAATTATGGCTCCCTGATATGTGAATATTTTTAAATCGGCAGCTGACTTAAACTACTCCCTCTTAGCCGAGTCTACTACTCGACTAAGGGAGTGGGGGACTCGTGATGGGGTTATGGGACTAGGCCCAGAGCCTAATCAGCCCAGGCCCCGAACTTGGACCAGCGGGCCCAAGCCCAGCAACCCAGAGCTCGAGTCAGCCCGACCAACCAGGGCAATCAAGGAGCGGAAGCCCAAGAGAGCCTGTCGACCAGCCCAGCGGGGAGCCTGCGGTCCAGCCTACCCGGGAGCCTGCCTTCCAGCCTAGCCAGGAGCCTGTCGACCACCAGCCCAGCTGGGAGCCTGCGGTCCAGCCCAACTGGGAGCCTACGGTCCAGCCTACCCGGGAGCGTTCCTTCCAGCCTACCCGGGAGCCTGCGGTCCAGCCCAACTGGGAGCCTGCGGTCCAGCCCAGTGGGGAGCCTGCGGTCCAGCCCAGTGGGGAGCCTGCCTCCAGCCCATCGGGGAGCCTGCCTTCCAGCCTACCCGGGAGCCTGCCTTCCAGCCTACCCGGGAGCCTGCCTCCAGCCCCGTGAGAAGCCTTCCTCCAGCCTAGCGGGAAGCCCACCGTCCAGTCCAGCAGGAGGGAGCTCAAGCGTCCAGCCTGCCAGCCAGGCTGACCTGCCAGCCAGGAAGAGTAACGGCCAACAATCAATGCGTTACTTAATTATGTGTTTAATTCCGTATTAATGTTGTAATTAATTTAGTCATTATTATGTTCGGCAGTTACCATTTGTAATCGCCTATAAAAGGCAATTCGAATTTCAAATACAGGGATGCTATTTCTGGCTAACTTTCCATATTCGTACTTTCCTAATTCTTGCTTGAGTGTCGTACGTAGCTTTCCTAAAAGCCTACGAGCGTCCTATTTTGGACCAACAATGGATACCTTGGAGCTCGTATGGACTTTCACCTCCAGCTTCTTTTGTGCCTGAAGTGTTTTCCGGCCATGTGGTGTGAGCGTTTGAAGGATTTGAAGTTTTGACAGGAGGACCATTTCTTTGCTCTGAGCCGAAGGTTTTGCCCCTGGAAGGACCTGAGGTTCTTTTCGATAAACCGGACTGATTACCACTGCGTTTGGCCTCCAGAGGGTAGGGAGTGACGATTGTGGGAAGGAATGGGGAAGAGTGGGGCATCAGAACGATAAAGGGGTTTTTTCTGTCCGGCGAAGAGTATGGTGTTGGTCTGAGGGTTGTGACTGGTTTGGTTTTGGAGTTTGGTTGGCCGGAGAAGATGACTGGGGGGACTGGCCAGGAGCGATTACAGGGCCTCCTGTATTTTTATTTTCTTCGGTTTTGGAATTGTTATGAGTATGGTGTAGTTTGACAGCAAACAGGTCTCGCCGGGGATGATCACCGAAATCCGGGGGTTTGATCCGCCTGCTGGTACTTGTGCTTCCAGCTACTGCCCATACCACCTCTGAAGCCGTATACCATCGTCGTTGGAGGTTGCCGGGGTCCAATGAGGGTGGGGGGTGGGGGTGGGGGGAGCTCGATTGGGCTTTGTTTTTCCGACTGGTCACTTTTCTCCTCCGCCGTTACCGCGATGCCGCCGGGTAAGCTGTCGGAGCCTGGCGGGGGTGGGGGTGGTTACTATTATGTGCGAACGTAACATACTGGACTTCTGGGCTACATGATGAATGGCCGGAGCTTCACCGGAGATACAGCCAGACCAGTCTGTGAATGGACAGCTGTCCTCACTCTTGTCGTTTCCACTGTAGCCGTTTGAACTTGGCCGGCTTGCAAGGCTCAAGGTTGAAGCAGATGGACCGCTGGGAAACTTATGGGATTCAGGGCTTTAATTAGCTCACTGCCCGGTTTTCTCTATTAATGCTGATGGGATTTTTGTTGCTTGAGTTTGCTGCTGGGTTTGAGCCTTTACTGGTTCAAACCCACTTAATGTGATGGACTGTCTTGATTGCTTTTAGGTTTCTTTTGGTGATGGATTTTGATACTAAGACGAGGTTTGTCCCGGTGCTAGTATTTGAACTTATTTTTGAAAAAATTATCCTCCTTTCCTGCCCTTGCCGTGAGGTAGGGGTGGGGGTGTGAACGGTAGTAGCTATCATAGGTTAGTTTTGTAGCTTGGGTAGTTTCTTTTTACACATGTATTTTGTTACTTTTGAAATGATTCTTTTATATATACTTACATTTCATCCAAAAAAATAGAATTCAAATTGCATGTTCTATAACCTCAAAGGGCATCAAAATACACAATGAGTAATCCATTAAGTGGATAAAAAGGATAAACACAAAACACCAACATTTTCCATCTTTGGTGTACGTCAATAATAACAATTCTTATTATTATAAGTTGTACATATGAATGACATTTAGCTAGGTATAACCGGCAAAAAGAAGCATTGAGACGACAATAACAGCAAGATTTCGCTATATATAATGGAGTATTTATTTGTTTTCTCCAAAAAACAAAATAAAAAGAATTAAAAACAGCAATAAATTAATTAATTAAGGGCATTTACGAGTGTTGTTGTGGGTAGTGAGATTAAAATAGCAGGGGCAATCGTCGTAATTTCCAGAAGTTCCATGGGGTACGCAATTGCACTTGGTGCAGCAGCTGCCGCAGGACCTATTGCACAAGTTTGGTCTCTTTGACTTCTCACACCTTCCCTTACAAGCTTCACTGCAGTCTTAAATTTGTTTACACAAAAAGAGAAAAGGGTTAGATAAGGCTCGAATTTACAAAAAAATATCAGATAAGGCCTTATATAGGAGGTTCTGTTCGGCCGACGCCATTTGGGACGGTTCTCGATGGAATTTTATGAAAATCTTATTCATTAAGTCTCGTTTACTCATACCAAATTTTAGCTAAAATTTCCCTTACAAGCTTCACTGCATTCTGTCAAATTTGTTTACACAATAAATACACCCTTCGTCCCTAATAACTTTGACAAGTTTGACCGGCAAATTGTGTGGTTGGGGTTTGTACAGAAGAGAGAGAATGAACTAGAACCACAAATTCTTTACCTAAAAGAGGAAGTGACAAAGTTAGTGGGATATCCAAAAAAGAAAAGTTATAAAGGAAGGAGGGAGTATATCGTTGTTCTAAAAGGTGAAATCTTCCACCTTAGGAGCCTCACACCCCGACTCGACAGAATGGTAGAGGTCCAACCCAGCACGCACGAGTTGTAACCTTCACACGGTCGTTGCGGGTTTCGAACCTTGGTTATTGTCCCAAATTTCCCACCCCTGAACCAACTGAGCTATGCATGCGGGTTACACAATAAATATATCAAAAATGCTTTGGTCTGTTTTTAAGGCAAATTATCCGTGACATTGGGGAAAAAATGTCTTTTGATACGGGCTCTTTTTGTCTACAATATTTTTGTTGTTATCACAGACAATTTGTTTAAGAACCGAACAAAATTATCTGTGACGGAGACAATATTGACGTGTAGGCGCACATTTACACGAATGGGCATACAGGATCATAATTTTTCTGTATATTCAATTTTCTGAAGGTAAAAAATATGCCAGCACTATATTTAAATTATTGGTAAGAACTAAAAACAAAACAAGAAATTCCTTTTGTTTTTTTAATTTACCAATGAGTTGTGGCTGAGGACTTGGTGCCGGGGAATTAGCCAAGTCTACCTGTACCTGCCACAAACAAACAATGACAGATTGTGTTGTTTCTTTCTCCTTTCCTATATAATCTACAAACAAATAATGACGTACACACCTTTGTACACACCTTATACGTATCATGTTTGTGAAGTTTTTTTTTTGTCTGTGAATCCGATTCACAGACAATATTTTGTTTGTGCAAAACATTGTCTATGAATCGATGTTCACAGACAAAAAAAAAAGCTTTCACAGACATAGGTGTGTACAAAAGTGTGTATAAGAGTGTGTACAAACATCATTTTTGTATAATCTAAGGCATATATATAGAGTAGTAAAAGTAAATTTACAGAATAGAAAGTAATTTTGATGTTCTCATGATCATTCTTAGTGGTTTTAATGAAAAGGAAATGAAATGGAATACCTGATAATGTTGAGCATTAGAGAAATGGATGAGGAGCAGAAGTAGGGCGGCAAGAAATGAAGCAGCAGCAAGTGGTTTTGCCATGTTTGGCGAGCTTCAAATCTAATTAAGAAAAGAAATGTGAAAATGAGAAGCCCGGCTGGGATGGGTTGGATCTGCTACTCCCTATTAAATAGCCGCGCCATACCCAACTTTATTATGATTGTCCCGCTAGCTGGAATATAGTCACTACACTATATTATGATTTTCTTCCAAAAATAGCACACATTTACGCTTATTTCGAGAAGTTCTTGCGTAGTAGGAAGAATTATTGAGAGCAAGATCTTCATCCTCTCATCTAAATGTGTCTAACGGGATTCGAACCTTAGACCTACGCTAGGACACGGTAACCTTTCATCCTGTGAGCTGGAATGGTTGGTTGGAGCATTATTTTATTCTTTAATTAAATAATATTACCTCCGTCCCGCTATGATTGTCCCATTTTACCTTACCAGTCCGTCCCACTAAGATTGTCTTATATCAAATTTGGTAAAGTTTGTGTAGCTCTAAATCATTATTACTTTATTCTTATTTTATCAATTCGATATCAATCACATAAACCACTTTTTATTGATTTGCGTGACACTCCTTGTCTCATTGTTAGAATAATTCATATTGTGAGAATAAATAAAATTGAGCATAAAGTTAATTGATCTATGTCATTGATAAGATTATTTTTAATAAATAAAATTTACATATTTATAAACTACATTAAACATTTTATAATATCTTATCAAGAAAAATTAAATTTGATAAAAGTTGGATTATAAAGTAAAAAATTATGACCAATTTAAATTGACCGGAGAATAGAGGAAGAAAACGTTTAAATGAGACATGAGGGTAGTTAATACTACGGTACTCCGTATTACATTAGGTTTTTATTCATGTTTTACTTCTATTTTGGATAATTTCTTTTGAAGATATACAAAGTAGTCCGTACATGATAAGAAATACGAAGTATTATGTAACTAATTGCTCAAGTTAGGGGGTGGGCTAAACTTGGGCTTGCACATTTTTGTGTTGGACACTTTTGGATTTTTTAAATTAGACTTTAATTTCTAATGTGGTCTGGTCTAACTTTTAATTCTGAACTGGTTGGATCTGGTGAGATGTTTGTCAATCCGTTATATGTGCATTTTATAATTATCAAAATCTGATTTGTTGAAATGATCTATTTAATATGGTCTGATCTATTTTGATCTGATTTGGAAAGAAACTAATCCAATTAAATACATACTCCCTCCGGTTCCAAATGATCTTGACACTTTGATTTCACAGTTTTTAAGGAAATAAACACTAATTGGCACTGTTTGGCATTGTTTGACACTGTTTGACACTGTTTTGTGTAGATTTATTTGCCAAATAAGGCAAATAAGGAAGTGTAAATATCTTTCTGGTACTGCTAAAAATGGAAAGTGTAAAGATCATTCAGAACCGGAGGGAGTATTATACGGAGTAGTTGAAAGTAAACACAAAAAGGGCTACTTGGACAATGTTTTTGAGTAGGATTTATGCTCTCCTCCTCATTAACATACCCCAAAGTGATCTTCATCTCAATGTAGAGAATTGAGATAAAACCATACGGAGTATTTTTCACCGTAAATGCCACATTGAAGAATGGAAAGAGTACTTTTTCACCTACCTTTTTATCTATGCTATTACTCTATAATCTGATTATTTTCATCATCAATCTCACGAGAACCGTGTTTGGACGACCCATAAAGAAATGCTGTGCACATTTGGGATGTTCTTACTTTGACCGATTTCAGTTCCAGACCAGAGTTAAACGGACCAGATCAGTTAAGACCAGACCAGACTTCCGTAGTTATAAAATACATAGAGATCGGTCGTTTACCAGACCATATCAGACCACTTAAACAAATCAGACCAGACCAGCAAATTTCAATCTAAATAAAAACATCTGGTAAGTAGGACTTTAATAACAATGGGTCGAGACTGTATGAGCATTTAAAATTTTATATTACACAGCTGGGATAGGTTGAACTGGGCAGGGGAGGGACACTCCAATCACATTGATGTGGCCACGAAGAACACGAACACATTATTAGTTTATCTGGTTTTTACTTTCATTCAAATCATTGGAATTTCTGAAATTACAATTCAACCGATTGATTTGTTGCATCATAAAAATTATTTTTGACTGATATTTTATAACTAAAATAAAGAAAAAACAATCTGAATTTTTTAAATAGTCTGGTTGAGCAACTTCTACCAATTCATCAAGAAAAAACTTTGATCTCACTTATTGTGATTATTATATACTCGGGTAATTTAATATGTGAAATTACAATTTCAGTTTGTAAACATATTTCTCTATTCCACTGGACATGTCAATTAATAAAAAAATTGTATGGATATATATGGGATCACCAAGAGATATACAAGTATAATATATTTAAAAGGATGTTGATAGTTTATGCTCTGGTCAAAGAACTACATATTTTTGTGATGAGAACTACAAAATTAAATTTAGTAAATCATATCCTTCTTCCTTTCTTATGAAGACCTATTCATAGTAGAGTTTGGAGGATACAATAAAAACTAAATATTATTCAATAATTAATACTTAAATAAATTAGATAATATCAAAGTTTATATCAAACTTGATATTAACTTATACGTAGTATCATATATTGAATAGCAAATTTATTATATAATATCATTATTTTTTATGGATGAAAAAAAAGAATGATAGTTTTAGTCTACTAACAATCTCATAAAAAATCTCCACTTTATTATGTTAATTATTTCATTCTAAAGTAGCCTTTTATCACATTCATATCATCGTATCCTTGAATATTTTCATCATTTCGTGACTAAGAAACACATTGCTGTAATTGACACTTTGGTCAAAGTAGTAGATTAATTGAAGGAACAATAGAACATACAAAAATTAGGGGAATCTTGACAAGTTGCAAACTAGCAATATATACCAGCTGGATTAATATTCATGATAGGGCCATCATATGTGCGGTAAGCTGGCATGCCCAAACTCTTTTTTGTTTAATATTGTTGGGGCTTAAGGCCTAAATCTAGAGGTGGGCAATTCGATCAACTGTTCATTGTTATTGATTTAGCAAAGTGAACCAAATGCAAAGTGTCGTGAGTGAATTGGTAGTAATAGATTTAGGAAACTTCCATCTTAAATAAAACAAGATCCTAAACAACAAGCTTTTGCAATCACATTAACGAATTGAAAGGAATTGCAAAAGAAGACTCAAATCGAGAAGAAGAAGAAGAAGAAGAAGAAGATGAAAAAGACACAAAGCTGCAACTAGTAGAAGAAGAGTATGAGTTGGGCTCCAAAGTTAAACTTCTACCTTTGTCATCCTTTGAGGTATCACCGTATCATATAAACCCGACCGGATATGCTTGAAAAACGAAAACAGAGGCAACTGAAACATAAATCCGATGGTACTGAAACAAATTTCACCCCGGACATTTCCTAACGCGATGGGGTTGCTAAGACAAAATTCACAATAACCCGATCGGGTTGACTTCAATTCAAACCTTGTCAGGTTTGCCATCACTTTTGAACCAAAAGCTCCAGATACACTCCTTTTTCACCTTTTTCATCTTTAATCTTCAAAACCACCGTCCAACTCCATCCCAATCACCCCAAACCTCATAACCATGCATATTCGTCATTCTTTCTTCAAAGTATACCCGAATCATCCACCAAATAAAAAAATCATAATCTTGCTCCCATCACTTTCTTTTTACTCCATATACACTTTAATCCCTAAGGGTCTCTTTACTAACAAAGATATTTTTCAGTTTTCTTTCCAGTTTTCCGTTCTCCAATTTTCTGTTTTCATTTTCCAATTTTTCTATCTCCAATTTTCTGTTTTCATTTTTATGTTTTCCATTTTCAAATCTGAAAACATTTTCATCAAAAAAAATTACTCGGTTCTGTGACCGACCAGGAGACCGAAACTACGATCCCAGTCCGAAACCAAACCTAGTATAACCCAAGTAGGGTACCAGGTCCCACATATAGAATACTCAAGATTGTAATCAGCCGGTTGCAGTCGATCCCAACAGTTAGTATTACTAATTCTTTTCTCTTTTCATCTTAAAAAAACTTTTCTAATTTTCCAATTGGTTGACAACTCAACGACTCTTTTAAAACTCTTCATTTTAAAAAATGATTTCAAAAAACCAAGACCGAACTGTCGGGTCATTGATTAGCCTGGACAAGGATCGTCAGGTAGTTGACGGGACTGGCTCGGGACTGGCCGGTTGTCGATCGGACCGAACAGAGACCACCGGATCATTAGTCGAACATGAAAGTGACTGTCAAGTCGTTGACCGTACAGGATGGGGGACCACCGGATCGGATGGGGATCACCAGGTCATTGACCAGACCGGATCAGTCATGGATTATCCGATCATCGACAAGACTGAACAGGTACCGCCTGGTCATGGATCAAATTGAATCAGACAGGGACCACCGAGTCGTCGATCAGACGAAACAGGAATCGCCGGATCATGAACTGGACCGGACAAAGACCACTGGTTCATCAACCGGACCGGATCAGGACCGCTCGGATCGTCAATCGGGCCGGAACCGTTGGGTCCTTGAATCGATTGGACCTCCGGGTAGTTGACCGGACCCGATAGGGATCATCGGTTCGTTGATCGGGCTTGAATTGACACCAGAGCTAGACCGAAACCACCACTACATGTAAGTATGATAATTCATTGCAGCGA
This sequence comes from Cuscuta europaea, assembly GCA_945859875.1. Taxonomy (NCBI): domain Eukaryota; kingdom Viridiplantae; phylum Streptophyta; class Magnoliopsida; order Solanales; family Convolvulaceae; genus Cuscuta; species Cuscuta europaea. Next base: position 10,186,005 of record CAMAPE010000048.1, read on the forward strand.
CACTGGAGCATCTGTTTTTTCCAAATTTGGAAAACTAGTAAAACTCACTTCTCCAATTCATTAAGGAAAATAAAGACATACTCCTTGCGTCCCACAGAGATGTTCCCGAATTTGTTTACGATGCTTGACTGATGATAAAACAACTTGATCCCCATCCTTGTTCACACTCTGATTATTTTTAGTAAATAAAATTTATATATTCAGAAACAACATTAAAATTTAAATGAAGTTTGATCAAGGAAATTTAAATTTGATAAAAATTTGATATATAAAGCAAAAGATTAAGAATGATTTAAGTTGACCATGTAAATAGTGGTTTGGAACCTTTGAATGAGACATAGGTAGTATCTCATTATTTTGGGTTTGGAAAACGATTTGATAAACACATTTCTCTATTTTCCTTTCTCTAGTTTTCCATTAAATTCTTTTGGTAAACATGTTTTCTATTTTCCTTTTTCCAGTTTTCCAGTTTTAAATATCTATGTTAGTAAACAGGCCCTAAACTTTTGAAAACCCTCAACCCTCCCCCAAATTCCCAACTATTAAAAGAAACAGGCAATGGCGACCGGCGAGCACTAGAGACACGGTTTAGCAAGGAGAGAGAAGACTCTTCATGATACAGATGATATTTGTTCTATATTGTACTTTCATTTCCAAAAATATCATAAAAAAGAAAAGAAATTTCAGTTAGGTTGAAAACTCGAACATGCAACCTAAGCAACAATGACAAAAAAAGAGTGATTCAGGGAGATTAATAAAAGAAATGAGAGGTTATGATGAAAAACAATGAAAAGGCTTCTCGACAAAATGAGAGAATCAGAGAATCTTTTGCAAGAGTTTTTATCATAGTAAGAACCGGAGGGAATTGGAAGAACGAACTACAAATCAAGCATGGGGGAAGACGAACGAAGGGCATGACTTTATTGTAAGAGATGACATTAGTGAATGGATGATTGAGAAACCTTGCTTATTAGACTTTAACTGATGTTACTCGTGACGAGTATGTAATAGGCTAAGCATGGAGGAGTTTGATATGCATTCTTTCTCAATACATAAAGTCTGTTATTTTTATTATTGTTTGCTTTTCATTTTACTAGTTTTATTTATTTTAGGATGTTATCTTTGATTTAGTATTGTGTGTAATTTGTACTTTTGTGTGTGAGTTTGTTGTAAGGGGATGTAAGGTAGAATTTTAGATGCCAAAAGAAGGCGAGGAGAAACTTGAATACAAGTGCATGTACGAAACCCAATCGTGTTGGAGTAAATCCGAGTAGGGTTGGGTTTGAAATATAAAGCAACCAGGAAGCTACTCATCGAAACCCGACCGGGTTGGTACACAACCTTATCGGATTGAGTTGACATGAACAATAGAACATGAAAAAGATCAAGAGGACATGGAAAATATTTGATTTGATATGTAACTCGGTCCGGTTGATACCCAACCCGACCGAGTTGATGTAATTTTTGCACTTTTCGAACTACTGCAACAGCTACCCGGTCGGGTATCCTCTATACTTGGTCGGGTATCAAGCCCAACAACATCAAAATACCTACAAATACACCCACTTTACTTCCCATTTTTAGCATGTTTAGTCTCGAAATGAGGAGCTAAACTCCTATTTCTTGGTTTTGCTCTTGAAGCTTGTTGAATGTGAAAGTCGTAAGTTATTTTCTTAACTTCTTCTCTTGAATATTAATTTTGGTGTATATAGAATAAGGGAAGAATTAATATTCAAGAGAAGACATTAAGAAAATAACTTACAATTTGTAGCTTATGAGTCATTTTTTACTAAACACGCACTACCTTTTACTTCACGCATTGAATTGTGTAATAATCAAAATAAGCAAAGTTAATGTTTCTTTTAGCTGAAATGGATGATTTTATAGTAGAATGCGGGTTTAGCAATTTTTATGTAATTTTTTCTTAATTCTATTAATAAAATACTCCACATAATTCAAATACAATTTTCTCATAATTCAGCAGATTCAATCACTCTAGCCAGCATTTCATAAATTTTGGCAGATTCAATGCAGTCAGTTCATTTCAATGTTACCAAATGGATCCTAAATGTATTTAAAATTAACGTCCTAAAATGTATCTTTCCAAATTAGAGCCATATTAGACTGAAATTTTCAATCACGCACTTAATGCATCAATGATATTAATCTCCTAGCTGTACTAAGCGTATTATTTGCACGTTGTGTATATATACTAAGGGGTTGTTTACTTTTTCCATTAAGTCTTGTCTGGATTAAGATGTCTATCTGTGTTAAGACATCTGTCTGGAATAAGTGACACTGGTATAATGAGTTGTTTACTATGGTGCTGAATGTGTAGTCTGAATCATGTCAAATTACCAATTTATCCTTGTTCCTGTAACAAGTGCTGAATGTACCAATGATATGTAATCGCATAAAATTTATTATAATAACAAGCAAGTTCACAAAACATAACACTATAAATTCAAGAATATCATGACATCATAATAAATTTAAGCATTTATTACTAATCTATTAACAATTTCATCCCGTAAACTCGTATTTTTTCCATTGACTTTCCAATTGTGTTCCATGTATTTTTTCTCCGCTTTCTTGACTTTCCCCTACTTCATCGTTAAATATTGTCTCATCATTCCATTGCTCGAATAGGTCATTTTGTTATAAAATTATGAACATCAAAACAAACTATCCCTACATTTATTTGAATCCAAAATCAATAAGGAGCCATCTTTTCTCAGAGTAACCTGCTCTATAAAACATGCAATATAACTCAGTGAAGTGCATACAAGTTTTGCTCTAAAACTAAAACCAAACTTAAATGTGTAAAAAATAGTGAATTGAAAGACATAAATTTCTTCTAATTACTAATTGATAAGCTAACGAGTAACGACAAGGTGAATATTGATATACAACTACAAATTAAAAAAAAGGTTTCATGAGACCGGCTTGAGAGAGCTAACCTATTGCTACGAATTACATCTTGGCAAAGCTAAAATCGTAATTGCTCACCTCCTACTAAACTGAATCCTTATGGAGGCTATTTTTTTCTACTTGATTTTAATTTCAAGAATTTTAAACAGTGTGCCCTATTCTTTCTGTGCATAGACCTGGTTCTATCTGATGCATCATGGTCTTTAAACGGCAGAGCTAAAAATCGATTATAATTTTCACAATTGATTAACCCATATAAATATAGTGATGTTACCAGAAAGTCTAAACTAGATTGAGAAGTAGGAGAAATGCTGCAAAGATAAAAACTGAGAGGAATTACCGATTGATGAAGTTCGAAGTTCGTCGGATTGGTGAAGTTCGCAAGTATAAATATCGGTTGATGTGGGTAATGAAAGAGCAGCTGAGGTCTGAACTAAATGGAGAAACAAGGTTAGAAAAGAGATGTTTAGGTATGAATGCTAAGGAGTGCTAAAAATCGGCTGAACCATTAAGTCATAAAACGTTTACACGAATAAGTCAAGATTTATATTAAGTTCTAAGTAAACATGACAATATTGCTGAATGGTTAAGTCGAGATATCTATTAAGTCTATTAAGTCAAAAGTAAACAACCCCTCAGAGTTCTATTTGTACGTGTCTCTAGAATCAAGGATAAGATCAAATGCCGATTTAAAAGCATAAAATATTTATTAATTGAAGTTAATTAAATGTTTTTAAAATAGTAATAATAGATACATTTTGTTAACCAATCAGAGTGTGACACATCAGCTTGTCATAACTGTGTTTTACTATATAAAATAATAAATATTAATCAGAATTTTTAAAAAAGAAAACTAATACGAAGAATTGTGCACCGTAACCATATTTTCAAAAATAAAAAGTCATAAATATTCAATATTTAACTTCAAGAATTTTTTTTATTATTACTACATGAGCTAGTTCTATGGCCAAAGTGTTAAAGTCATAGAGCTTGTTTGGTGACTCTAAGTTGTGTAATAATAAAAGTAAGTAAGATTGAAACTACTTTCAGGTCGGATTGGTTGAAGTTACTGTAGAAGATTATTTTAGATATTTTTTTCATATAACATTTTATTTATTTTATTAATAAAACATATTTTCAATATATCTTTTTAAATAATTCAATAGAGTCAGTCAATCAATCACTTTAGCCAGAACTTCATAATTTTCAGCAGAATTGAGTATGCTTCTCCCATCTCTTAAAGCATTTCTTGTACGGAGTATAAGTTTATGGGACACCTCTAAATAATCTTTCTTTCTTTAATTGGTAAAGAAATTGAGAATAATTATTTGTATAACCATTGAAATAGTTATACAACTATGTATAACCAAAGTAGACTAACAAAGTATAGTTAAAGATGACAGTATGGTTTTAAAATGATACAGAGCATATGACAATATACGTTTATTTTAAACATAATTCTTATTCAACTACCCATCCTCCCCTCATTATCTCCTCAAACAACACCCGTCAACGATCGCTAGAAAAATCATCACTAAATTTCGTCACATTTCTTTAGTTTCTTTTTCAATATTTGCTTGAATAAGTCCCCCGATTTTTTTTTAGAATCACAACAACATGTTCCACGATGGTGACATCTATGACATAAAAATATGACAATTGCATCACTTTTTTTATAGTTTTATTCATACACGGTATATTTTTAAGAAAGCCAGCTAAACAATTTAAATAAGATAAAGGAAATACACTAAACGAGAAAGCAGTTCAGCTCAGCTGGTCGCCAACTCATTCTTCTTATGAGAGGTCCCAAATTCAATACTCAAGTCAGTTTAAATCCAATTTACCTGGAGCTCACCCTCCTCCCCTGACCCTAGGGGGGAGCACGGGTCGGGTTCGGGTCGGGCGGGTTTAAAAAGTCAAGACCCTTTTGGGTTTTGGGTGAGTGGAATGGAAACCCGATCCTATGTATTAAAAATTAAAAGATTCGGATTTATTTTTTTCGGGTTATGTTCGGGTTCGGGTCGGATATCGGGTTGATTCGGATTACAAAATTAGCCAAAAATAAATGCAACTTTAAATACAATTTCAATTTTGCAAGCCAAAATGGAAATCTAAAGACTTCAAACTTACAAGGCCAAATTTTGAAGTTTGCAAAATTTTAAATACACTACTAGAGTACTAGGCACAATTCAAAAAATATTACAAGATGACAGTTACATTTTTTATCACAAATAGGTAAAAACTGCAAAATCAGAAGTTCCCACTTCAGTACTTGACCAGTTCCCAGTTCCCAGCTTAAATATGCCAAAACTTGACAAGTTTAATACCTGGACACAACATAGAAGACATAAACAAGTATCAAATTCACAAAGCATTGGAGTATACTATGAAAATGATACTTAGAAGTTAGAACTTTTAACTTAAGAAGAAACTAATCATAACTCTTATTACAAGGATCCAAGTGTTGGAATAAATCCGATAATACTTTAATCTTCATATTGAAATTATCTAGAGAAATTAACTGAGCGGAAGCGTACCTGACTCCATGGGAGATGGCCTTTAGAGATCCGGGAGACGGAGGCTAGGGTTTGTGTCTTCTAGTTGATACACACCCTCGGGAATTATCTCTCTAGCGATGGGATGCAGAAAGACTGAATGACATGTTCAACTAGGGACCATAACCCCTTATTTATAGAGAGTGCTTAACCCTAATCAGCCCATCATTGATTAGGTGAAGCCCATGGGTCTCTACACATTTGGGCCCTATACCTTATTAGATAACTTATTAGCCCACTTAAATTAATATCCATAGGACCACTAATTTTTGGGCCTAAATATAAGATAGCATATAACATACAATTAAACCCAATAAATAATATACTGTGAATATTACATGTAGTATAAGTCCAATAATCTAACAATCTCCCACTTGGACGACATACATATGTATACACAATCCTTAGAATTGTATGTTTACTTTAGGAGCTCCAAATTTTTGCTATCAAACTGTAGTCATCCTTAATCAATCCGGTCCATTAATTATATCAACATAGGACAAAAGAAGTCTTTGCTATATTTGAATAACTAGACCCATCAATGATCACATATATTAATATAATAAACGACATGGATCAAGTATAGGTGTGTAGCGTGGAAATAACATAGAGTGTGGTCTGGAATAGAATGTCTATTTCCAACTGGTCCACCTTGAGATCAATAATATAACTGTAAGAGTACATAAAACTTTAAACTTTATTTCTGCAGAAAATTACCTTAAAAACTTGAATCAAGTCAATTAACCAAATATAGAAACATTACAAACTCCCACTAAAACTTATAATCCTCAACTGATTTGACACCCATTTGAGCAACATGCTCATGAAACACTTTGGGTGGTAATCCTTTAGTGAGCGGATCCGCAATCATGGAGTTTGTGCTAATGTGCTCTATAGATAACTTTCCTTCTTGTACTCGTTCCTTAACAGCCTTAAATTTGACCCCAATGTGTTTTGCCTTGGTCAAACTACTGTTGTTCTTAGCATAGAGGACTGCTGATCTATTGTCACACAATAACTTAAGTGGTCTTTCAATGCTGTCCACTATGCGTAGTCCACTAACAAAATCTCGCAGCCATAATGCCTGATTGGATGCCTCATAACATGCTATAAACTCTGCTTCCATGGTGGAAGTAGCTGTAAGAGTCTGCTTGATACTCCTCCAGGAGATAGCTCCTCCAGCTAGAATATAGATGTAGCCTGAAGTGGATCTCAAGCTATCTTGACATCCAGCAAAATCAGAGTCGGTATACCCAATGATCTCAAGCTGATCCGATCTCCGATATGTGAGCATATATTCCTTTGTTCTCTGTAAATACCGCATGACCCTTTTGGCTGCTTTCCAATGGTCCATTCCCGGATTGCTCAAATATCTGCCTAACATCCCAACAATGTATGCCAAATCAGGTCTTGTACAAACCTGGGCATACATCAAACTTCCTACAGCCGAAGCATAAGGAATGTTCCTCATTTCTTTAGATTCAAAACCATTCTTAGGGCACTGCATGAGACTAAACTTGTCTCCTTTGGAAACTGGGGTATCTCCTGGTTTGCAGTCTTGCATACCAAACCTTTTGAGAACCTTATCGATATAACTCTTTTGTGAGAGTCCAAGAACGCCTTTGGAGCGATCTCGGTGAATTTGAATTCCTAATACAAAAGAAGCCTCACCAAGATCTTTCATTTCAAAGTTCTTTGAAAGAAATCTCTTAGTTTCATGCAATAAGCCTATATCGTTACTAGCAAGCAGTATGTCATCAACATACAAGACCAGGAAAATATGCTTACTCCCACTGAACTTGTGGTATATACAATCATCACTGACATTTGGTTGAAAACCAAAAGATATAATGACTTTATGAAACTTATGATACCACTGACGAGAAGCCTGTTTGAGTCCATAGATGGATTTCTTTAATTTGCAAACCATTTTCTTTGAATCTCCCGAAACAAAATTTTCTGGTTGCTCCATATAGATTGATTCCTCAATGTCACCATTGAGAAATGCAGTTTTTACATCCATCTGATGAAGCTCAAGATCAAAATGTGCCACTAATGCCATTATTGTTCTAAAAGAGTCTTTCGAGGATACCGGAGAGAAAGTCTCTTTATAGTCAATTCCTTTCTTTTGAGTGTAGCCTTTAGCAACAAGACGAGCTTTAAACCTTGTAACATTGCCCTTTGAATCCCTCTTGATTTTAAATATCCATTTACAACCAATGGGTTTAATACCTTCAGGCAATGAGACTATCTCCCAAACGTCATTGTCACTCATAGACTTCATCTCATCTTTCATGGCATTAATCCATTCTTGAGAGTTAGAACTTTCCATGGCTTGACGGAAGTTGATTGGATCATCTTCCACAAAACCAACATCCGATTCTTGTTCTTGGAGGAAGACAATTATTTCTTCCACCAATTCCCAATTTTCCTCATGTTCTAGGAGAAATACAATATAATCATCCGGAATTGCGCTTCTCCTCTCTCGAGTGGATCTCCTTAATGGCACCTCAGGTTCTTGAGGTTGTTGAGTTTGATCCTCATTAATAAATTCAGGTATTTGATTGGGGATGTTTTCGAGATTGTCATGAACTGGAGTTGTTTCTTGAACATCATTAGGAATAAACATATCTTGATCATGTTCAATGACAACTGAAGGAAGAGTAACATGTTCTTCCTCAAAGACAAAATCTCTAACCTTATCTCCCCACCCCCCAAACTCAATATCCTCAAAGAACCGGGCATTACCCGTCTCAAAAATAGTCCTGGTAGTGGGATCATAAAATTTATACCCCCTTGACCTCTCAGAGTATCCTACAAAATAGCTACTAACTGTTCTTGAGTCCAGTTTCTTTTCATTTGGCCTATAAGGCCTTGCCTCAGCTGGACAGCCCCAAACATGGAAATGATTTATACTGGGTTTCTTTCCAGTCCAAATTTCATAAGGGGTTTTAGTTGTAGCTTTAGTGGGAACTCTGTTAAGTATGTAAGCTGCAGTTTTCAGTGCCTCTCCCCAGAGGGAATCTGGTAAAGTAGTATGACAAATCATACTCCTAACCATGTCCTTCAATGTACGGTTTCGTCTCTCAGCAACACCATTCATGCTAGGAGTTCCTGGCATGGTGTATTGAGGAACAATTCCACACTCCTCTAGGAATTTAGCAAAGGGCCATGTACGTTGTTCACCGGAACCATCATATCTACCATAGTATTCACCACCACGGTCAGATCTAACGGTTTTTATTCTTTTGCCTAATTGATTTTCAACTTCGGCCTTATAAGATTTGAACACGTCTATTGATTGGGACTTTTCATGAATGAGATAAAGGTAACCATAACGAGAGTAATCATCTATGAATGTGATAAAATATGTTTGGCCATTTCTACATGGTGTAGGGAATGGTCCACAAATGTCTGTATATATCAATTCTAATAGATCTGAAGCTCTCTCGGCACCTAACCTCCGTTTGTTCGTTTGTTTTCCCTTAACGCACTCAACACAAATATCAGAATTTGAGGAGTCAAGAGAATCAAGAATTCCATCTGACACAAGTCTCTGAATTCTTTCTTTGGAAATATGTCCTAGACGTTTGTGCCAAAGTGAAAATGAATTCTCATTGGTTAATTTTCTTTTAGTACCACGAGTACTTACATGCAAGGTTTCATTATATGAGGTATTTATATCAAGTGAATATAGATTATCATAAACTGATAAAAGACCAGTGCCAATAAGTTTTGAATCTTGAAATAGACTGAACTGACTATTTCCAAATGAACAAGAATAACCAAATTTGTCCAAAATAGAAATTAAATTCCGCCTAAATGACGGCACAACAAATGTCTCTTTCAAATCCAAATAAAAATCAGTCTTTAATAATAATCTAAAAACACCGATAGCCTCAACTTCAACCCGTTTGCCATCACCGACATAGATGTATCTTTCACCATCAATTGGTTTTCGGTAGCTCAGGCAACCCTGCATAGATACACTTATGTGAGTAGTAGCACCAGAATCTACCCACCAAGTGTCTTTTGGTACCGAAATTAAATTAACCTCAGAACAAACAAGAGCAAGAGACATACCTTTTTTCGCACGCCAAGCGTGGTACTTAGTGCAGTTCTTTTTCTTGTGATTAGTCCCTTTGCAAAAGAAGCATCCAGATTCCTTAGTTTCTTCCTTAGTTTCCTTGTGATGCTTCCTGGGAGGCCCCGAATTTGCAGCTTCCTTAATTTTCCTTTTATTGCTGCCCTTAGAGGTAGATGCCAAATGAGCACTTTCTGTCTTATCTTGCTTTATTCTCTCTTCCTCTTGAACACAATGAGAAATGAGCTCATTGAGAGACCATTTCTCCTTAATGCAGTTGTAACTGACTTTAAATTGATTAAATTGAGAAGGAAGAGAGATCAAAACTAAATACACAAGCAATTCCTCAGGTAAAATAAGCTTCAGTGCACTTAGTTTTGAAGCAATGTGAGACATTTCCAAAATGTACTCCCTTATGTTCCCTTTGCCTTTATACTTCATGGAAACAAGAGTGCTCAAAAGAGTACTAGTTTCCGCCTTTTCGTTTTTAGCAAAACGCTTTTCAAGTTCGGCAAGGAACGATTTGGCATCAGCCTCATCAGACATTGTGCCCCTGAATGATTCTGGAATTGCACGTTTCATGATCATTAGACTCATGCGATTTGAGCGTTCCCACCTCTCCATCTCCCTCTTTTCATCGAGGGTAGATGTGTCCTTAAGAGCGGCGGGTTTCTCAGTCCGAAGTGCAAGGTCTAGATCCATGCAACCGAGAACGATCATAACATTCTCTTTCCATTCCTTAAAATTCGTGCCGTTAAGCACTGGGATGCTATTAATATTAGCAGATATTGTAGCAGCAGAATTGTTGACTGAAAGAGAACACAAATAATATAAATGATATGCTCTAGGAATTGAAATTAATTTTTATAATTAATTTTAAATTTAAATATTAGCAATCCACATCACAAGATACCTAGCGCAACATCTAATCTTGTCTTTGGACATAAATTAGACTTGCAAGTGGTACTCTTGGTGTGATAATAAAATTTTGATAATAAAATCTTGTCAAATATTAAGCCTTTCTTTGGACCGACTTAATATTCACACGAAAAAACTTCATAATCATCACAAATTTTATTATCACAAATGTACTTAAATTTCGGCCAAATAATAACCTTCCTTTGGGCCGATTATTATCCGCATGAAATAAGAAAGTACACAATCATCTTAATATATGAGTTAATTAATTTCAACAAGAGATGCTACTTTGGCAGCATGTTGTATCAATTAACTAACTCAAATATTAGACATGCTAATATTAACTCGAAAATTTGAAAAAATAAAATTGGGCAAATTTTTCTGAATCACATGCAAATGTATTATGTATAACGATAATTTTAAAACTCGTACCCAATCGTCGTGCGATCGCAAAATAGGGTTTATACATCCTATAACACATAATACATAATTTTTCAAGCCACAAATTACAACGACCAAAAAAAATAATATATTCCGGTAATGCAAAATCATGCATTTTTAATAAAATTGATATTGGCCGTAATTACATATAAGTATTTAATTACCAAAGCCATAGAAAATTCCAAAATTGAATCGGCCAAAAATTGGAAACAAATCAAGATCTAAAGTGATACATTTATTATTGCCAAATATTATTCACAATAATATAGAATACCCAAAATTTGTATTTCGTATATCACAGTTTACCTTTGGATCACTAGAAGAACAGAACTTATAAAATACCTTTGTTGCTTCACATCAACTAACAGATAAAGTTGAAGTGGAATTGAATTTGGGATAAATTGAAACACTCAATGTATTTACGTAGTTAGGTGCATCTCAAAGATCAACTAGGCTAATACTGAATAAATAAATAAATACTTAAAATCAATCCATAAGGCTGGTGCGATAATAGAAAATTACGAAACATCCAACGAAAAAATTACGAAACATCTCAAAGATCAATCAATATCACAAAATCAACACTTGATGATTCATAACATGAATCCAATACGAAACGAATTGCATTACCCAGATTCCATCTCATCAGCGGATCATATGACAAAATAAATTCCATAAATTCAATCATTCAAGATTGAAACAAAACTACGAATACTCCAAATAATTCAATATGAAGGAGGCTCTGATACCAATTGTTGGAATAAATCCGATAATACTTTAATCTTCATATTGAAATTATCTAGAGAAATTAACTGAGCGGAAGCGTACCTGACTCCATGGGAGATGGCCTTTAGAGATCCGGGAGACGGAGGCTAGGGTTTGTGTCTTCTAGTTGATACACACCCTCGGGAATTATCTCTCTAGCGATGGGATGCAGAAAGACTGAATGACATGTTCAACTAGGGACCATAACCCCTTATTTATAGAGAGTGCTTAACCCTAATCAGCCCATCATTGATTAGGTGAAGCCCATGGGTCTCTACACATTTGGGCCCTATACCTTATTAGATAACTTATTAGCCCACTTAAATTAATATCCATAGGACCACTAATTTTTGGGCCTAAATATAAGATAGCATATAACATACAATTAAACCCAATAAATAATATACTGTGAATATTACATGTAGTATAAGTCCAATAATCTAACACCAAGGACCCAATTACCCAAATGAGTATACAAGATAATGATAGTTGGCTCAGAATGCTTTTTATCATTCATATAAGATAGGGGGCATCTGCTACCATTTCAGTTCTCACTTAAGAACTGAAAGAGCAATACTAACCCTAAACCCCTTAATGAGTGGAAGCTTCATCATTGCCAATTTGGCAGATTATTTAATATATCATATATATGATATATCAATACTGATATGTTAATAGTTTCACAAATCACAAGAAAGACGGAAAGAGAACATCACTTATGAACTGAAAGAGCAACGTCAACACTTAATACAAGCTTAACAACAGTCAACAGCATACCACTATACCAGTACTTGTTGAATACTTCATGCATACTTCATGATGCACCGGATACAACATAGAAGACATAAACAAGTATCAAATTCACAAAAATTGGACTATACTATGAACATGATACTTAGAAGAAACTGATTAACTCTTATTACAAGGATCCAAGGACCTAAAGAATTGGCTCAAAATGCTATTTTTCATTCATAAAGGATAGGGGACATCTGCTACCATTTTAGTTCTCAGTTATGAGCTGAAAGAGCAACACCATCCATAAACCCCTTAATGAGTGGAAGCTTCATCACTGCTATTTCAGTTCTCATTCATATGTTAATAGTTTCACAAGAAAGGCTGAAAGAGAACATCATAGTTCAATGCTATTTCATAAACTCAGACTTAATACAAGCTTAACAACAACATACCAAGACTCGTTGATTACTTGATGCTCCACAGATGACAGACCACGGTGAACACTTCAGACCCCACACCATCAAATTAACATATTTCATCCTATTTAAGTAAACTATACAAGTAAATAATACTCATAAATAGTTTAAGGTATGACAATTTTAAATAATTTGCAAAGTTGGGCTCAGATTGGTTCCATGTTATCTCACAAAAGATATGGGCATATAATCCAAACAAGATTAACACCAACACAATCTTCTATGAGTCATGGGATATTACTCTTATTACTGGAAACATTCATCACTACCAATTACCAAATTAATGCAGAGTAAAATAAAAGTGATCCCATATCTTAAATCTGCCATCAACCTCTTTTCTTTTTTGTCCAGAAACAGGAGGTGGTTCTATGACTGCGTTTGGGGCATTGGTAGTGTTAGGATCACCCATTTCAGCTTCCACCACTGTTTCTTGACTCAAAGGAGGTTGAGATCCAGATAAAGGTATGTTATCACTTTCAGAAGTTTGACCTTACATCTATTCATTGGGCATTGTTGTTAAAGTCGCATATTATCAAGGACTCAGGGTAGCTCCCACTCATCATCAATGATTCATAGTGTTTATGTCATACATTTGTAAGATTACAAATTGACAACTCAAGTAAGACCATACATGAGACATGAAGTCTAGAACAATCAGCAAGCTGATCTACAGAAGGATAATATGCAGTGTGCATATTCACTTCTCTACAGACTTTGAAGAAACCAGTCAACTCTCATTACTCATTTGAGAACCATAGTACAAAAGGCTTCTTCATTAAAACATAAGTCAAGTTATGTACACATAGATTGATAGGCAACACATTACACAGTTAGTCAGTTACACATTGCACATCATAACTTAGATGACATGAGACATGAGTAGATGACATTGTCTGATGACACATTCATAAGCTTCCACATTAGTAGATTGCACATTCATAAGCTTCCACATGCTAACATGAGACATGACTAGATGACATCATACATTCAGAATTCAGAAAACAATCAACCAAACAAGTTCCACATGCTTCCACAGTTCCACAATCAACCAGTTCATCATCATTCAGAGGTGTTAACACTTAACACTCAGTCATAAGCTTCCACATGCTTCCACAGTTCCACACTTCCACATATGAATATATAATTACATAGTACTGCTCAATGGTGCATGAATATGTTTAATTCCACATATGAATATATAATTACATAGGTAACACATGATTGAATCATTCAATTAACATTAAACAATGCTTCCATTCCTTCCAAGTTCCAACATGCATAAGTATGTTTAATTTTATACCTCAGTGATGTTCAATGGTCCAACAAAAAAATATTAGGTAACAGAACTGAAGAAGTGCAGAGTTAAGGTCTTGGGAGATTCAGACTTTGGGCTTCCACAATACCACCTCAGTCTATCAGTTTCTCTGTTTCTCAAAAGTCAGAACACAGATGGACTGCAACAGATAAAGATAAACAAACATATCAAATATCAAAGACAGACATACATAATAGCCCCTCCGTCCCTTAAAACTTTGTCATCTTTCCTTTTTGGGACGTCCCAAAAAACTTTGCTACTTTCCCTTTTAATCAATTATTTTGTGGTTTCTTTTATTTCTCTCTCCTCTGCACAAACCTCAACCACACAATTTTTACTTTATTATTCTCCGTGCCGGTCAACTTTGGCAAAGTTTTAAGGAATGGAGGTAGTAACTAATAATACGAATTATGAATCGAGCAGTCACAGACAAAGAGAGAAGAAATCAAGAAAATAAGTGAATTACTCAGATGGCAATGGCGGCTAACCGGCACCGATGGACGACGACCAAGTTTGAGATATCTGATTTTAGAAAGAAGTAGAGAAGCATTTAGAAGGTGGCGTTTAGGGTTCGAAGGAAAGAGGTGCTGAGAAATGAGAATGTTGAACGATTAGGAATTTAGGGATAAAGTGTTAAAGGGTGGCTTGGGCCGGTTGGGGGTAATGAGTAAAGCCGTATAGGATTAGAGGCCCATATATATCGGGGGATCGGGCGGGTCGAGTGGGTATTAGTACAACCCTACCCGCAGCCCGCAGCCCGCCCAGAATCGTTGGGCCGGTTCGGGTAGTATCGTTCGGGTCGGGTAATCTGACCCAATACCCAAAAATCGGATATACCCGATCGGGTAAGTCGGCTTGGGTCGATTCTACTCCCCCCTACCTGACCCTGGTAAAAAAGGAAATATAGTAAATTCGTACTATGTACTTTGTATTTTACTACTACGTACAAGTACTAGTGAATTCGAGCTGCAACAAAAAATAGTAGGGGTGGGCATAAAACCCGAACCGAATCGGTACCGAACCGTCCCGTAATGGTACCGAATCGAATACCGGGTATTTAAACGGTTCTATAGATTTTTATCACGTACTGAAACCGTACCATTTTAAACGGGTATGTGACCGATCCTAGGTTTTGAGAACCGAAAAATACCGGACCGGACCGCTAAAAAATAATGCATGTTAAATTTTTATTTTTTTTCATATCAATAAATCTCTTTTCTAGACCAACAATTTTATAGCCCAAGTATGTGTTCATGCGTCCCTAAAATAGCTAATGTGTGTGTTTTTATATATATGTATATATATTATTATTTTTTCTTTTTAGATAATTTATGTTATATTTTGGAATGTATTAAAAGAATGTTAAAGTTTTAAAAAACATCAATGACTATTCATTTCTAGTAATGTAGTGTATATGACTTTTTGTTGTATCATGTTTGTGGAATTTTACAACGTTGTTAACTTAATTAATATGGTTTAAATCTTAGCTCTCAAGGACCTCAAGGTTCAACTATAAATTAATTTAGAATTATATATGGAATAATATTGAACATAGAACAAAGAAAAAGAACGTTGAAGTTTTCTATTATATTCAACAATTTGATGATATTCTTTTTATATGTTCACATGAACAACGTGTGTCATCATTTTGCTATACTTTTTTTAGCTGTGTTGCACTATTTGTGTATTTGTAAATTTGAGTACAACGTATGCAATTTTTTGTATTTATATCAATATTTCAAGTGAGTTGGTTGGTGTGATGATATCTACTAATTGCAAAATTTGTCCAACTTTTTTAGCATGTGTTTGACATTGTATCGTACCGTTTTGTATCGTTCCGAAACGATATAGTACCGATGGTTCCATCCTTTGAACCAGACCGTACTGGACCATTAAAAACCCCATTTTACCAAATTGGCGGTTTGGTTCTTGAATTTTTGGTAGTTGAGATGAAAGGCCATTGGGGCTGCCACGTTTATGCATCCCTTCATCACCAACACCACCCACCATACTTCCAACCAGTCAACCACACTACATAATTCACTACTGCTTTTCTCCTTCTTCCTTTCCTTAAGGCATTATTTATATATATACATACCAAACGACAGTCACAGTTTCATTCTGGTTACAAAAATAGAACAAAAAACAAACAGACCATAAGAAAGACTATTAATGGCGGCAGTGTCAACCTTAACAGCTATAGCAGGCGAGACGGCTCTGCGTTCGAGCTTCATCAGAGACGAAGACGAGCGTCCCAAAGTGGGGTATAATGTGTTCAGCAGCGAAATCCCAATTATATCCCTGAAGGGCATTGACGATGTCAATGGCCGGCGGGTGGAAATCTGCGACGAAATTGTGAAGGCGTGTGAGGATTGGGGAATCTTTCAGGTGGTTGACCATGGGGTCGACGCCGGTTTGGTCTCGGAAATGACGCGACTTGCCAGGGACTTCTTCTCCTTGCCCGCCGCAGAAAAGCTCCGGTTTGATATGTCCGGCGGCAAGAAAGGAGGCTTCATCGTTTCCAGCCATCTTCAGGTATATAATGCCCACTGTATAAGTGTATATTCTTCGTCTGATAAACTATTGACAAGTTAATTCTCTTAGACTAACACTTTCACAATTAATTAAGTGTGTGTTTGACATTTAGGGGTTTGCAGGAAACACAGAAGTGAATTATTAATAGCGAATTCAATTGGAGCAAAAACGCTACCGAGTATTTGATAATTTAGTTGTTTGGTCCTAATAATTAGTAGGAAATGTTGTATTTCAAAAAGCTGACCAAAATGATGCTATTAAAGGCATTTTCATTTCATTGGTTATGTACAAAAACGCTATAACGGGTCAAATCGTTATTTGTTTGAAAAATCATTTTCAGACATGTCTGATGTCAGCATGTAATGTGATTTGTACCTACTATTCTTAGCATGTTTTGTTTCGGATTGAAATTTGCAGGTCTGGTCTGGTTTATTAAAATCTGGTCTAATCTAGTCTGATCAATTAAATGTCCGGTCTCTGTATATTTTATAACTGTCCAAAGTTTATCTGGTGTGGTCATTTTTACTTCTTGTCTGGTTTAGTATGGTTTGTTAAAGTCTATTTAGTCTGATCTAATCTGGTTTGGTTTGGAATTGAAAACGGTCCAAAATAATACCACTTAGTCCCATCCATGATTGAGGTGCTTATTAGACCTTAAATTAGCACACCCTGTGATTTTTACCTACTATTCTTAGTCACGTCCATGGTTTAGGTGCCTTATTAAACCCCCCTAATATAGCACGTGAGATTCATAGTTGGCATTTTATTGGGTGACCGGAATATTACCTACAAAATGTAAGATTCATGGTTGAATTGAAGTTTTTTAATTCACGAGAAGAATCAGCATTCTGGACAGTAAAAAATCCTCTTTTTACATCATTCAAAAGTTCCTTTTTGCATTTGAATGTGTGGAGTTGTGATGCAATTTATGCTCTTATCCTAGCTTTGAATATATAGTAATGCCCATCAAGAAATTTACAGGGTGAAGCTGTGAAAGATTGGCGAGAAATTGTGACCTATTTCTCATACCCCAAGAGTGCGAGGGACTATTCAAGGTGGCCAGACAAGCCAGAAGAATGGAGGGCAGTGACGGAAAAATACAGTGAAAAGCTTATGGAGTTGGCCTGCAAATTGCTAGAGGTTCTCTCAGAGGCAATGGGGTTGGAGAAGGAGGCGTTGACAGAGGCATGCCTTGAAATGGACCAAAAAGTGGTTGTGAATTTCTACCCAAAATGCCCTCAGCCTGACCTAACCCTGGGGCTAAAGCGACACACGGACCCAGGAACCATCACCCTGCTGTTACAGGACCAGGTGGGAGGTCTTCAAGCCACCAAGGATGGTGGCAAGACTTGGATCACTGTCCAACCTGTGGAGGGTGCTTTTGTTGTTAACCTTGGTGACCATGGCCATGTAAGTTGTTAATCTTATTAATTAGATACATATCTGATATCTAGCTAGGCTGAAGCTCTATTTGAGAGCTGGTTGGACCGAAAACCAGTATTACCTAACGGGCTCTTAATAGATATAACTTCTACATACATACAGAGTATTGGATATAGGACTTGTAATATGTCTTTAGATTCCAAAATAAGACTTGAAATATACAGAGCATTGGATATACCAGAATTTAAACATGGCGATATTTTCCAAACTTGACATTCCAAGACGTTTTACTCCTATTTTTGAGAGTTTACCCTATAAATTTCTATCATGTGTATTACTATTTGTTGTGAACATGTTATCTCAACTTTTTTTTTTCAATTAGTAACATGCCCGATTGAAACATGTTTGGACAGTTTTTGAGCAACGGGAGGTTCAAGAATGCGGATCATCAAGCGGTGGTGAACTCGAATAGCAGCAGGCTGTCTATAGCGACCTTTCAAAATCCAGCGCCCGAGGCGAAGGTGTATCCCTTGAAGGTGAGGGAAGGGGAGAAGTCTATTTTAGACGAGCCAATGACATTTGCAGAGATGTACAGGAGGAAGATGAGCAAGGACCTTGAGCTTGCCAAGCTCAAGAAGCTGGCCAAGGAGCAGCAGCAAATCCCAAACACCACCACTCAACGCTTGGAGACTAAACCCATTGATGAAATATTTGCTTGAATTAATTCTTACGCGAATCGATCGATCGACTTTGTGTAAAAGGAACTTGCATTGGTTTTATGAGTTTTGCCAATAAAACTTTTGTAGAAATAAATGGTTACGCTTCATCATTTTGTGCAAATTTTTTGTTCCAAAGTTGCATGAGGCAAAGGATTTTCCTTGTTAGAAGGATAGCTTGATTTTACTGCATATATAGATCATATAATTCATGTAAGTTTGTGTTTTCCACCTCCATTTCAGCTCATTTTTAATAGAATTATGATGATAGACAATTACATTACATGTAGCCTTGTATGGAGGAAGAACTGAAGTCAATTGAATAAGAAAATTAATCATCTCATTTGAATTGCTATCAATTTGAGTGTTTTAGTTCATGCATTTGATTTACTATAAGTGACGTCAACCGTTAATCAAAGTTTATCTCGTTTCTAATCAAAACTATGCTTTTATGCAAATTTAAGAGTTTTTTTCCGGAATAATGCTAATTAAATAAATTATTCCCGAAATACTGCCGGGTTAAGAATAATTCACAAAATATTGCTGGAATTAACTACGATTAAGAAAAGCCGTCACTCCAAGTGGTGGCTCTTGTATTACTTCACAAAAGCTGTCACTCCAAGTGGCGGCTCTTCTCTTATAGTACAAAAGCCGCCACTTCAAGTGACGGCTCTTCTCTTACGTCTCATTTTGTACAGATATAAAACGAAGTATGTTTCAAGAATTTTTTTAACTGCCTTCCCGATTGAATTTTGAGCTGAAACTAGTATTCTACCCGTGCAATGCACGGGAAATAATCATATGCAACAATATATAGCACAAGATAAAAATTAAATATTTGAAATATAAAATTAATACATAAATTAACTTTAGATGCATATATCAGGGTAGCATGTTTAATATTACCAATATAAATATATAAATGAAGAGAACGAATGTTGAAAATTTCGGAATAATAACAATTTGAAAACAAAATGTCTTGCAAATTTTGGAATACTTCTTTAAATACAACATGAGTTGTTACATTGGTACTTTTCCCATCTACATCACATATAGCTATTTTCAAACCTGCAGGATCAGTTACACGTGAAAGCGTAACATATAACTGACCATGACTAAAAACATGTTTTTTCAAGACTAATCCAACATTGGACAATGATTGTCCTTGACTCTTATTTATCTTCATAGCATATGAGACATAAGAGATTAAGTTAATCAAGCAAAGCATGCCTATCTGACAGTACATCTTATATAAAAAAAAGTTAATAATTTTAAGCGATTTTATAAAAAACAACTATAATCAAATGCTAATTGGATATGAAAAAAATAGCACTTTCAATTTTTCTACATATATTTTAAAATATTTATGTTATTTGAATTTTAAAATAAATATATTTTTTTATTCACATTTGGGTTAGAATCAATATAATACATCACAAATTTCAAAATAAAAGAGCCATCTATTTTTTTTAAAAAAATCTATCATTGAATTTTAAAAGGGGTAATTTGAGTTTGCACCCCATATTATTGTCTAAATTGGTTAGGGTGCAAAATTGTTAATGGAGGTGCATTTTTGTCTTTTCATATGGGGTTAGGGTGCAAAAACAAAGACTTTTTAAAACGGGGTGCAAAGTCCAATTTAGACAATAATATGAGGTGCAAATTAAACTCAAATTACCCCATTTTAAAAATATAAATTTATTTTATATCTTATGTTTATAAGGATAAGTTTTTAAAACATTTTTGTTATCTGAATTTTAATATCATAAAAGATATATGTAAGCAAATATTATATCTATACGTAATGTATAAACACATATTTGAATCAGTCCAGATCATATTAATACAGCCCAGAATTTAGCCCAATCCGATCCTAGCCCAATAGCCCAGAACCCAATTTAGAAAAACACAAATCCCCACCCTATCGGCAAATTCAACAACCCCAATTCCCAGCCGTCCATCTTTGTTCTTCGCCGCTACCTCCAGAAGGTTACGCCGATCGGCTAATTCAGCAGCCCCAATTCTCCACGTCTTTCATATTTCTTCTTAGCCGCTAAGTCGAAAAGCTTATGCAGATTTAAAACGAAACCACCAACACAACAATCGAAACACGCCGCCACATCTCCACATAACTCCACCATAGACGATCATCGTTTTCGAGCTCTGAGGCGTCTTCTATGTTGGCCGTTAAGTGTTTCAAGGTAATCATCAACTACTATTGTTAGATAAGTGTTTTTTCTTACTAATTGTAAACTACACCAAGGAGATTCCCTTATATAAATGCATGCAAATTGCTAATTGAGTACTACTTAAAATGATGTTATTGTTAGTATAACATGCACCGTAATCTGTAAATCCCATTGTAATTAGGTCAACCGCTAATAGGAGTATAAGTCTTTTTTTTTTCAAATTTGAAGCATAAATCAACATGTATTCTTAAGTTAATCCAGAATTCACTCTATTTTGATTATTAATCCCTTATGGGAGTTTACTGTTTAAAATTAACCCACATGTGTATCAAGATAATTCATTTGTTTCATTGATGATAAATAAAATCTTAAAAAACATGATACTCTATGAAACAATGTAATTTTTTTATTAACAATATCATATATAATTATTTGTCGAATTAAATTAGTATCACCATTGTTAATGCAATTTTTTGTCAAATTCAATAGAATTTAGGTTGTATTATATATATATATATATATATATATATATATATATATATATATATATATATATAACCAACATATGTTTCTGTTATAATCAACATATGTCGAATTCATTAGAATCAACATATGTTGAACTGAACTACGTTGTACATTCGTTTAATTGTTTTTTTAATCCATCAAAGCAGTTGAATTTTTTGTTATAATCAACATATGTCAAATTCTTATGTCAAATTCATTAGAATCAACATATGAAAGTTTTTTAATTCAATTACTGAACTGAATCGTATATTATTGTTGTTATTAATCAATAATAACAACATTCTGCACTATACTTAATGTACTTTTTTGTACCAACTTTGTTTTGTCACTAAAAAATAATGTAACAGAAACAAGTAACACCCTGTTTTCTACACCATCTTCTGATGTTGTTTCAGATGTTGACACAAAACAAAAATGGTATACATCTCTTCAGTCCTTATAGCAGGAAAGACTTTTTGGAGCTAATATTACAACTGAAGATGACCTAAGTTGTCATCTTTGTAGGATCTGAAAGCCAGCAAATGCTTAGCTTCAATCCCCCCTACTACTATCACCAGGCTGCTTTTAGTGGAATACACTCAGGTAAAATACATCAAACCTCCCAATTTTTTTATTAAACATTACAAAATAAAAAAAAATGTGCATATCCACTTTGCATTCCCATCTAAATTTTAAGGATTGTTACACGTACAATGTTACGGCACAACCGTCACCTAAAACTCCACAAAATACTTCTGTATTATACTTTACCTTTATCATGGATGATACGTACACCTCTTTTTCTCATGTATCGTTTACTCTCCGTAAGTTTCACCATTTTATTTCTAGAAAATATTCGTTTTGTAATTTCTACTATCCATTTTTCAATATATCATTTATTTTATCAAAACATTTTTAGACTCTCTGCTAGACATGTATGTCAAGTGCCAATTATTTTATCTAAACATTTTAAAACATTTTTAAACAATTATTTTTCAAAAGCTGCCTTACAATCTATATACATCAATTTAAGCTCATTGCTACATGTAAATCAAGTGAGGACATCATAACTGAATGTAAATATAGCAAATATCTACCTCCTTGTCATGAAACACACACTCGAGACTCCTAACTTCACCGTCTTCACTTTGTGAGTAATACATCCGCACCAGCCTTAGTCTTAAACCCAAATCCTGGATTGAGGAGATACATCCCGAATCAAACCAAACATACCCGCCATTTTTTCACAAATATTGAGCTCAAGTGATGCCTTCGTTTCTACTTGCTATGCACCTATGGTGGGCTATAAAGATGTTGAGGTCCTTATTTATAGAATAAATTTCAACCCTATTTAATGTTTGAGTGTGTGCACGTGTTTTTTTAAGTTCAAAAGCCACTTTCAAAATCACAAATCGTTTCATATAACCTCACATTTAACCGGTTGTTCAAAAGCCACTTTCAAAATCAAAAATCGTTTCATATAGCCCCACATTTTATTTAAACAACCGGTTACTACTAATTACAAATTGTGAAGACCAAAAGCCACCTTAAATAATTCACATGTTTAATATCACACGTTTTCCTAAAAACCTTTTCATAATCTCGGATGTACACCTTTTCCTAAAACACACGTTTGCCTAAACACCTTTTCCTAATTTGAATTTTGAATGCATAATGCCACCCAAATTCCCCCCCCCCCCCCCCCCCCCCCCACACTTTTCCATTTAATATATATATATATAGATTTGATATTCATAAACTAGACTTGATGAGGAACATACTCAAAACATTTCATCAAAAAATTCCACCGGAAACACCCTCTTATAGTGTTGTCCGCGGGGGGTTCGGGTCAGGACGTCATGACAAAAGGGTGGTCCGGCCACCTCAATTTGAGGTGGTTCCCGGTGGTATGTTTTGATGAAGTTTTTTGTGTATATTCTTAATAAAGTCTAGTTCAATCATACCAAATTTGAGCAAATCATTCAATCCGAAAGGCTGTCAAATGATTTTTGAAAGGTAACTACGCCGGATTATACATATAAAACGCAGTTATCTTTAAAAATTCATTTGACTGCTTTCCAAATTGATATTGGTTCTGAAATTTGATATGTATTAACTGGACTTGATGAATAACATACAAAAAAAATTCAGCAAAACATCCCATCGGGAATCACCTCAAATTGAGGTGGCCGGACCACCCTTTTGTCATGACGTCCTAACCAAAACCCCCCGCGGACAACACCATCAGAGGGTGTTTCCGGTGGAATTTTTTGGTGAAAGTTTTTAAGCATGTTCCTCATCAAGTCTAGTTTATGCATACCAAATTTCAGCTCAAAATGCAATCGGGAAGGCAGTTAAACAAATTATTTAAACATACTGCGTTTTATATGTGTACAAAATGGGACGTAAGAGGAGCCGCCACTTGAAGTGGCGGCTTTTGTACTATAAGAGAAGAGTCGCCACTTGGAGTGGCGGCTTTTGTGAAGTAATACTAGAGCCTCCACTTGGAGTGGTGGCTTTCCTTAATTGTGGTTAATTCTAGCAGTATTTTGGGAATTATTCTTAACCCGACAGTATTTCGGGAATAATTTATTTAATTAGCATTAATCCGGAAAAAAACTCCAAATTTAATTTACACTTTTTTTGAGAACAATTTAATATACACTTTTCAATCAATAATTCATTTGTGTTGCCAAATGAGTCATTTTTACTAGTTCACTTCGTTGATTGACATATCAGCTTTAGCGATTATTTATCTAATTTCAGGCAATAATATCTAATTTTGAAAATACCCTTCAGTTTCAATTCTTTTTCTAGCCTAAATAGAGTTATGTCTGTTTAGTATGTACACCTTAGTACCTTACTATATATTAGTAATATTACTGGAAAAAATAATTTAAATATCTCAAACTTCGAAGGTCTGTGAGATAAATACTCAAACTTGCACATGTAAATATGTAATATATATACCCCAAACTTTATATAAAAATTATGTTAGCATCATGATCATATGTTTTTTCACAAATGTAATTTACGGTGTTAACTGTTAAGTGCATAATATAAAATACAAAAATATTTATGAGGATGAAATTAAAAATAAATTGTATCGTAATATTATTAATTTCAAAAATGAAATTTTAGAAATTTAATTGCATCCTAACAAAGCTTAGAGTAAAAAAATCATCAATCACGGTGTAAAAATAACTTTTTAGATACAGTTCGGGGTATATATTACATATGTAAGTTTGGGGATACTTATCTTACACCTTATCAAAATTTGGAATATTTATATTATTTTTAGAAATTGCCCAATATAGGAGTAAATATAAACATAATTGCACAAATAGGAGTAAAATTTAAAACTTCCTTCAATAGGAGTAAACATTAATTGTGTACCCTTAATATCTCTAACCTAGTTAATTCTAAAATATGACTTATTTAATCCTAACCTAGTTAATTTATGACTTATTTGACAATAATAATTTATTTATTTATTTATTTTTCAAAAAATAAAAAAATATAATTTTTTTTAAAAAAATAAAAAACTCAAAAAAATAAAATAAAATTTACCGCCGCCTCTGCCGCCTCTGCACCACCACCTCCAGTCACCAGGGGAAAAAAATGTCAAGTTCATTACGAATGCCATATTTATGGGAGAAAACAATGAAAATGTTGGCATTCGCAAAGAGAAATATGCCATATTTTTGGCATTTTTAAAAAAGGCAGTTTTTAGGAAAAATGGAACTTTTTTTCACCGCCCGAAGGTGGTGGTGCAGGGAGGTAGTACATGTGGTGGGAAAGGCATCCATATATTTTTTAATTTTTTTATGGAGTTTTACTATTTTTTATTATTTTTTTAAAAAAATAAAAATTTTTTTTTTTTAATTTTTTATTTTATTAATATTTTATAATATTTTTAATTATTTTTCTACGATTTTTTGAATTTTTTTCGAATTTATTATGAATTAAACATTTAATTAAAAGTTGTTGGGGCTTGGGTAGGTGTATACTTGTCCAAACACTAAAGTTATTCCTATTCAAAACATGGTACTCCTATTTTTGGAGTTTGTTTCGAATTAATGTTAATTAATTAATTAATTACGAAAATAGGGCTGAGTTAAAAGTATTTACCAATATACTGCTGGGTTAACCATGGTCGGGGTAAGTCGCCCAACCGTTGGACGACTTTCCCTTAAGTAAAAACATCGGCCAGCCACAACAGAACACTGCGTAAATTAAACTCAATCCCCAAAATCCCCCAAGCCGCAGCGACGAAAGACGAACGACGAACGACGACCGAGCGATTTGGAACTTCGGCGAACCTCCATCTCCAGCTACCCCACTCCGGCAAACCTCCATCTTCATCTTCAACACTCTTTCTTCTTTCTTGTAGGTAAATCAAAATCCATTTCATCTCATTTTGAACTTAGGGTTTTGAATGTTAAAATTTTCGAATTTTTAGATTATGAATTGATTGTGAATTGAGTTGTTGTGAAATGTGGATATGTATGAAATGTTGAAATTTGATTTTAAATTGATTGTAAATTTTAAAGTGTATTTTGACATTTGGGCATTTGGGTAGATTTGAATGTAGCTAAATTTGGGTATTGATATGTAGACTTGAATATAGATAGCAAAATTTGGGTATTTTCATATTGAAATGTGAGTTGTTTGTGAATTTTGGATATATTTGAATTGTTATTAGAATATGGATTTCTCAAGCTTCCCAATCGTGTGTCATTGAGGAGGGAACTATTATGAGGATGCTGGGCAAATATGCCATGAAGGTGGTACAACCACATTTATCATGGTTTCTCGTGGTGCTTGCATGCTCGAGATCCTTCAAAAAATACAAGCAACCACAATGATTCATCCTAGCCGTTCTTTACGTTTGAAAATGAAATTTCCCATGAACGGGTGAAAGTACATGCTTATGTCCCTCATTGATGAGCTAGCTATAACAAATATGTGGGGCATAGTTCAGATGGAGGACATGTCGATGCTGGAGATATACAATAAGGAATCCATATGTGACGCTTATGGTACTCCATCAACATCAAATGTTGTTGTATCTAGGCATTATGTCAATGCAGGTGTGAATGCAGGGAAATCCTCAAAATACTCCTGTACTGGACATGGTTATACAGGAAGATGGTAGGTATTTGCACAACGGTGCATCATTTGTGGATGGGTAGGGAAGTGATGATGATGCTGACGACAACATCAATGGTGAAGACATGATAGAATCTGATGAAGATGATGGTGATACGATCACGGCAACTGCCCCGTCTACACACTTTACTAGAATGTATGATCTCCCTGAAGGCTTTACTGATGCGTGGCTGAGTGGATCAGGTGAGAAAAGGTTAACTCCCGAAGGTGAGTTTGAGGTGGGTCAACATTTTGACAACAAAGAACAAGTCATCAATATGGTGAGCTTGTATTCTATCAAACGGAACCAATTTTTTCAGGTGATAGAGTATGATAAACACAAATGGGTGGCACAATACAAAAGGAAGAAAGAATGTAATTGCCCCTGGAGAATACGCGCCACAAAGAACAAAGGCAAGCTTGACACCTTCACAATTGTGCGTTATCTTGGACCTCATTTTGCTACGTGTGTTGGGAACACCGCCACTACCGATCACGTGGCTTTGACTTCAGATTTCATCTCTAAAGATGTGATTGACATTGTTCGCACTGATCCTTCTCTTAAAGTGCATACTATCATTGAAATGCTGAAGGAAAAGTATGGGTATACGGTATCATACCCGAGAACATGGATGGGGAAGCAAAAGGCCATCGCAGAAATATTTGGAGGTTGGGAGAAGTCATATTCTGAATTGCCCCGTTTCATGACAGCGCTCCAACATTCAAATCTTGGAACTATTGTGCAGTGGTACCCACCCCCTAATACTCCCACAGGTTATATGCAGTTTCAAAGAGTTTTTTGGGCATTCAAGGCATCAATACATGGTTTTAAGCATTGTCGACATGTACTTACTATTGATGGCACACACTTGTATGGAAAGTACAAGGGTACATTGCTCGTGGCCATGGGTTGTGATGCGAACAACCAAATATTTCCAGTGGCATTTGCAGTTGTTGAATCTGAGAATGAGGATAGTTGGCAAACGACAATTTCTGGGGAACATTCCCTCGGAAATGTGGTCGTTGCACCACGATGGCGGATACAGATACGATACCATCACTTCTAATCTGGCAGAGGTTTTCAACAGTGTGATGAAAAATGCCAGATATTTGCCCATCACCGCTTTGGTCCAGGTTTCCTTTTACCGGGTTAATGCTTATTTTGTTAATAGGCGTGAAACCAGTAAAATGAGAGTGACAGAAGGCCACGAGTACTCCCCATACATCACATATTTAATTGATAAGAATAGAGAAAAGGCCAAGCATCACATATTTACTCCATTTGATTTAGGCCGAGGGTTATTTCAAGTGGAAACCGGTTTTGGTGGCCGAACGTTGGGGAAGGGTGGGAGAAAACAAACTGTCCATCTTAAACGGAAAACTTGCACTTGTAAAAAGATTGAGATATATAAGATTCCATGCTCCCATGTGTTAGCCATGTGCAGACAACGTAGCTTGTCTTATACTCCATTTGTGGATAAGTTTTTCTCATCTGACCAATACGCGGTCACATATCATAGAGTCTTCAAACTCATTCCTGATCGTGATTATTGGCCTACTTACAATGGACCTGAAATCGTGCACGATCCATCCATGCTTCAGGCTAAGGGAAGACCTAAGTCGACACGTATTAAGAATGAGATGGATGAAGGTCCCCGAGAAATGGTTAGATGTGGAAAATGCCACCAATCCGGCCATAATAGCATGTGCGAAGAGATCGTCAAGACATGATGGGGGGTGCGGTGGGTAAGGTGTTAAATATGTTGCATGAAAACATATTAATTAATAAAATGGATGATGAAAAAAATAGAATTCGTATAATACTAAAAATTAACTAATACGAGTTTGTTTTTTTGTAGGCATGGAGGTGACAGCGGATCCTGGGCCGAGTGATCAAGATGACCATGAGAACTTCTACTTTGCCTTTTGTATTGCAGTTTTTCTTGTACAGTAGATGTTGTAGGAACAATTTACAACATTTTACGTATTTTCTCTTGTATGTTGTCTTAAATGATTACTTGTTATGAATATTGGATGATTGTATGTACTGTGTTTTACTGGTGCGTTGTATGTGTTTTTCTTGGATGATTACTTTTGTATCAAGATGTTTTATAATGTGTTGTATCTGGCTCGTAACACTTAAACAGGAGAAGGGAGACCTTATTTATAGCAAACAGATGAGTCTGGGTTGAACTGGGGCAAAAAAACTGCTGAAATTCTGTTTTCGGAATTAGGCACGATCGTGCCTACCCTTGCAAGCACGATCGTGCGTGGCTGGCAGTAGCTGCTGGCCTGCATTCATATGGAAGGAAAAGTCGTCCAACGGTTGGGCGACTTATAAGTCGCCAAACGGTTTGGCGACTTATAAGTCGCCCAACCATTGGGCGACTTTCCCTAACCATGGTTAAACCCAGCAGTAGATCGGTAAATATTTTTTACCCAGCATTATTTTCATAATTAATTAATTAATTAACATTAATTCCGAAAAAAACTCCTATTTTTGCATTCTGTCTATGTTTTGCTCCTATTTGGGGAATTCTCTCTATTATTTTTCCCTATATTACCTCTGTCTCGGTGAATTTTGCCAACTTCCAATTAGATGAGAAATAAGTAAAGTAAAAGATGTGTAGTTAAGATTTGTGTAGAGGAGAAATAAATGAACATAACCACAAACTAGCTACTTTAATGAGAAAATGACAAAGTTTTTTGAACAGCAAATAGGGAATGTTAGCAAAATGCAATAGGATGGATGGAGTATTAATTTTCCAAAGACTTAATCCGTGGAGCTTTATAAAATTAGTTTTGGGCCTGGTCTCGTATAAATGTTTAGGTAGGTCTCCGGTTCTCTTGTTTACAATTTTTAACATCTAAACTAGTTTGAATGATGTTTGATGTTTGATTCTCTGCTGTATGTTATGGATGTTTATCAGTGGTTTGGTTAGGTAAGTTAAAGTAAGAAATAGATGCATAGAGTAAGACCTAATATAGGTAAGTTTAAGTGAAAAACCAAAATGTAGAATTTCTAGAAGTGTAATATTTAGTCCTATTTAAGGAAAAACAAACAAATACTCATATTTTGAAAAAAATGCTATGTTTTAGTCCTACTGTGAGTAATTTTCTATGTGTAATATGATAAAAATAATTAATTTAAACAAATGTAATACATCCAACAACGCAGAGTTCTACAAGAATAAATGAAGCATAAAAATCAAAATTTATTTTTATTAAAAAGAAACTCAAAGTTTTGAGAATGTATGTTCAACAATCTCGATCTATTTATTATCAATCATTATATTACACAACTCAATGAATAAGCAAATTGGTAATTACACAAGGGTTACACTCATTGCTACATGTGGTACAAACATAAGTGCAATCAAGCTTTTCTTCTTAATAATTGTTTCTTTTCATTTTTAGCTTGTTAAATTTTGCATACTTATTTACGGTTCAATATTTAGTAATTTGAAATTATATTTTTATGTGTTAGCAGTTTAACGATAAAATACATTAATAGTTAACTTATTTTCTAAATGATTAACTGACAACGTACCAGAATTGCACCGATGTAATACTATCGATTCTTATATCGGTTCTTCTAATTAAGAACTTCTAGAACCGAATCGATATGGGATTAACGGTTCAAGAACTGAACCGGTCTCATCCCTACATTTTTCTTTGTAAGACGAGATATGAAATATCACTTTTTATTTTTTTTAAATTTTAAAAATAAGTTTATCTTATATATCAGTATTAATGTAGAATCTCCTTGTTCAGCTTCATATATCGTAAAACGATAAAAAAAATCAAAATTTAATGTTCAAATCTTGCATACTGGGACCATCTTGGTACCCACCTCCCGTCTCGGCCGGTACTAGTCTAGGACTTGTTGACTGGTTTGTGATCCCGAGTAAATAATTAGACAATCTGCAATGAGATCTATGCGTACTTGTGACGCGTAGAAGACAACTAGAAAAATCCACAGAAATCTTTGGTGAGGAGAAGAGACAATTGCAGAGAATTATTGTACTAAACATGAGTTAAAAGTCCACGAGAATCCGTGACTTTAGAAGTCGATAAGAATGAATGGAAATTTCAAATTTGAATACACCCGGACTTTTATAGACTTTTAAAAGTCTACATTGAATACATCTACAATTTTGTAGATTTTTAAAATTCCACATTGAATACATTCACAAACTTTTAAAATTCACGGACTTTTAAAATTTTGCCAAAATTTTGACACTAATTCCTGATACAATACACCCTCTATCTTTTTGAGGATGAAAATGGTGCATTGTTACGATCAAACTTAACCACACGGTATTACGAGGATCATAGAAAACTCATGGGTATAGAAAGAGAAACTAACAAAATGGATGGTAAATTTCTTCTCTTGAAGAATCAAGCCTCGATTCAAATTGCTGTGTATTATCATCTTCCGAATGTCTTCTCACCCCCACCCACCACATGCTTCAATTCCTCTAATCTCATTTACAATGGATTCAAATTTCTTATGTAGGTGTAGATGTTCATATGCACTTTATTGCCGATATTGTTTGAAATAAAGAAAATCTCCGCATATGACCTCATTCTTTTCTGAATTATCCCACAGGTTTGAATCTTCTAATCCCTCAAAGGGATTGAAGAAAATTTATGTATGTTATGCATAATTGGGGAAATGGGCATTTGCTTTTCAAGCAAAAAAGTTAATGGCTCCAATAACTGTAATACCCACCCCAACACAACCAATGCCGCCCTGAACATCCAAAAGAAAACCTCAAGGCCAGAGTCCACAACTAGAGCCACATCGAGGAAACAAGACGTGTCCCATATTTTTCAATTTCAACACAAGTCAAGCAATAAAGGGTACGCGCATCAACAACCACTCATAAATTCGACTTCTAGGAAGAGTTCCCGGAGACAAAGTGGGGTTATCCCTTGTGGGAAAAGAACAAATTTTGGGTATGATAAGAATTTCGATAAGAGGTATACCCTTGGAAAGTTGTTAGGACATGGTCAATTCGGCTATACCTATGTTGCCATAGACAAGTCAGCAGGAGATCGTGTTGCTGTTAAGAAAATTGAGAAGAACAAGGTATTCATCTCTTTGATGTCTTTAATATCCCACCATATTATTTTTGAAATAGGGATTTCTTTCTATATTGTTCGGGTGATTTTGGATTATCAAATTTGCATTGTTTGTAATTGATTTGAATCAATTTTCAGGCTTGTAAAGTCTTAAATATTAGATTATTGGTAACCTTTTATGGTATGATTTTGTTGTTTTGAGGGAAATTATTGCATGTCGTACCACATTCGCTAAATACAAAATAACTACCTCCGCCTCGGATTAAGCTTGTCATTAAAAAATGACACAATTATTTAGATTATAATTAAATAAGGTGATTCAAATATATTTTGAGAAGTAGTTTTGATGGGTATAACGAGGTCATTGATATAACTAAGATGTTACAGATGTTTTTTTTAATATTTGATGATTCATTTTCATTTTCATTTACCCCAGTGCCGCAAAGGCTCCCACCTACGGTGGGGTAAGGGGGGGTCGGATGTACGCAGTCTTACCCCTGTACTAAAGCACATAGAGACTGTTTCCGGATGACCCATAGTGAAAATCGCGTCCAAGATTGCATGGACTGACTGCTGCTCCATAACAAAGAAGCGCAGACAGTTTAGTGAGCCATTTTGCTTTATTCCATCATAACCTCAAGCCAAAAAATAATGAATCTTTGGCTCCATTGCAAATGATGGAAATTAATATTTGATGATTATATTATCATTTAAGAATGCTAATTATTTCAAAAAAGTAGAATTGTGATCTTTTAGTTTAGATGTCCAAAAGAAACAATTTAGAAGCTTAGGTTGTGACGGATGAAGTACAAACTAAAATATAAGATTTTAGCTCCTAGCATACTCGTACTCTTAGATTGACAATCTTTTAAGATGGAATCTCAAATCTAGTTTTGGTGTACCACTTTACTTCTTCTGGTCGCAACTACTATCATAACAAGCTACCGATTTATGGCAGATGCTTCTCCCAATTGCGGTTGAGGATGTCAAACGTGAAGTTAAAATATTAAAGGCTTTGACTGGTCATGAGAATGTGGTTCGTTTTTATAATGCTTTTGAGGATGCAGATTATGTGTATATTGTTATGGAGTAAGTAACCCATCTTTGAACCTTATGTTTACCTAAACAAGTTCCCCTTTTTGTTTCTAAGATGAGAAATTTTGAGGATTATTCTAAAAAACGGATATTTTAGGCTATGTGAAGGTGGAGAACTATTGGACCGTATTTTATCTAGGTATGTACTTTCAACTTTAAGCATGCAATTTTCAGTCAAACATAATCAATTGTAGATGACTTACTAATTTACGGAGTAATTGGTATATATATTCAGGAAAGATAGTCGATATAGTGAAAAAGACGCTGCAATAGTTGTGAGGCAGATGCTAAAGGTTGCAGCCAAGTGTCATTTACATGGTATGGTGCATCGAGATATGAAACCTGAGAATTTTCTTTTCAAATCACCAAAACCGGATTCTCCATTGAAGGCTACTGATTTCGGTCTTTCGGACTTTATAACCCCAGGTGATTAAATATATGTTGAGTTCATGTACTCCATAATATTTTATCATTCTTGACTCCGCCATTTGATCCAATAAAAAAAGTTTGTGAGATGTTTTCATCGGAAAACAAGTTCTATGTATAATACTCTCTCCGTCTCATGAAAGTTTCACTTATTTCTTAAATGGCAGTCTCAAAATGATTTTTTGGATTGAAAATATTAGATGTTTTAGATTTCTCTCGACATAGCATTAACTCCTACGTCTTAGTTTTGCATATTTATCTCATCAATTGCCAACTGAATACCCCCCCCCCCCCCCCCCCCCCAACAAAACTTGTGCCTTACCCTTTCGAGATGTCCCAAAATAAAATTTATGTTTCTTTTTTGGGCAAATAATTCAACATACAATACACTTCTTTTTACTTATATATACAACGTTACCATTCTAATCTTGCTCACTTTCTTAATCTATATGCTAAAAAACTTTGTAACTTTTATTTTGGGGTTTAAGGAGTAATATGCTAAGCCTGTTCACTCTATTTCACTTTCTTTTCTTAATCAATCAGCCTAACCTACTATGAGTTTTATTACGGGACATAGGGTGTATAATGTTCAATGCACAAATTGAAAGACAAAGGTTGAACAATTTCAAGAAAATCAAGAAACATTTTCTAGTAAAATAATTTTCTAAAAATAGAATTTAAGTTATGTTTTGAAAAGTTTCAATAAGTTCTAGGGGTTGTTTCTTAAATCTATTTGTGCATTCACATGGGGGCAACAATGTAGGAAAGAAATTTCAAGATATTGTGGGCAGTGCATATTATGTTGCACCCGAGGTCTTGAAGCGTAAATCAGGCCCCGAGTCAGATGTTTGGAGCATTGGTGTAATAACTTACATTTTGCTTTGTGGCCGGCGACCTTTTTGGGACAAAACTGAAGATGGAATCTTCAAGGAGGTAAAAATTCTTTTATTCAGCTCAACTCATAATCCTTAATACCAACTAGCAGTTAATTATTTACACTTTGACTTTAATGGAGAAAAGTATCCAACTTTTGGTCTCAAAACTATATTATGGGCATCCCAACTCTTGGTCTATGATTTTTTTATTTTGATGCATGATTATAGATAATTGATCACTATGAATCGAATATAGTAAAAATGTAATAGTGTTGGAATCAATTATGTAAATTTTCTATATTCTAATTCTAATGCATGTAGGCTTCCAATAGGTTCTAAGAAACCAGCCAGAATTTCGGCGCAAACCATGGCCAAGCATAAGTGATGGTGCTAAGGATTTTGTTATGAAATTACTAGTGAAGGATCCTCGTGTTAGACTCACCGCTGCTCAAGCCCTATGTATGAAATTACTCCATACTATTATACTCCCTCCGGTCCTAAATAAACTTCACACTTTCCATTTTGGGTAGGTCCAAAATAAACTTCACACTACTTCTCCCTTCCTTATTTGGAAAATTATCTACATCAAAACATTGCAAAACAGTGCAAAACAGTGCAAAACAGTCTCAAACAGTGCCAAACAATGTCACAACAGTGTACTCTATAGTAAAGTCAAATTTATTTCCTTAATTTGTGTGAAGTCAAAGTGTGAAGTTTATTTAGGACCGGAGGGAGTATACTTTTGTGGTTAGTGTTTTATTTCAATATTTATCTGATAGAACTCATAATTGAATCATTGATATTTAATTTGATACGATGCACTTCAGTCAAACCACGCTAAATGATAAAATTAATCTATTAGTCAGACTGACAAGTGACAACATGGTTAAAAACTCAAATGTATATTTTTAATACTTGATGTGGTAATCTTCCCTGAAATAGTAATGTTGCTAAATTTGATGACGGGCTTACCGGTAATTATAGCACATCTGTGGGTACGAGAAGGAGGGAGTGCGTTGGACATCCCGCTTGACATATCTGTGTTGTCTAATATGCGCCAATTTGTTAAGTACAACCGTCTGAAACAATTTGCTTTAAGGGTAAGTTTGTACTTATGCAAAGTAAACATGCTGAATTATTTTTTTATTATTATGGTATGATATTTATTATGTAATTTTTATATTTTTAGGCATTAGCTACCACACTTGATCAGGATGAGCTGATTGTTCTTAGAGATCAATTTGAGGCTATTGATGTGGATAAGAATGGTGTCATTACACTGGATGAAATGAGACAAGTATAGACACACATATCAATTGTGTTCGTTTTTATTTTCACTTCGTTTTTTCATCCTTCCAAAACTATTTCATTTTCCTTCTAAGGAAAGGACTGTGGGGTTAATATTGTTTTTCTCTCCTCTAAACAAATCTTAACAACACTATTTTTATTTTCAAACAAAAAAATGTGTTGAATAAAAAAGGTGAAGTGAAGAGAGAGGGAGGAATTGTATTTTTTCTCTAGCATAATCAGAAAAGGATAAGGGTTTAAATACTTGGATCCTGTTTTTATGATTTTGATGTTGCAGGCACTTGCTAAAGATATTCCATGGAAAATGAAGGACTCACGTGTTGTTGAGATTCTTCAAGCGGTATGTATGATAATGACTATTTTCATTAGTAATGTATGCTTAATAAATTTCAACCTTCCATCCGTAATTTCTATTTGGCTGCTTCACAGATAGATAGCAACACAGATGGGCTTGTAGATTTTGAAGAGTTTGTTGCTGCCACTTTACATGTGAATCAGATGGAGGTACATAATTCAGAAAAATGGAATCAAAGATCACAATTTGCTTTTGAGAAATTCGATGCAGACAAAGATGGTTTTATCACTCCACAAGAACTTCAAATGGTACACTTTTTATTCTGATTGATGATTATGTTGAGATGTTTTTGGCACTGCCATCATGCTGCATTAGTTTGTTACTTGACACCGTATCTAGGATAATGTGGTATTAAGCCCATTTCAAACACTATATATATATAGAAGTATAATTAATAGAATTGATCAGATAAAAATGTCATAAATAAAACTAGATTACTTAAAAGGAGTGGCGGATGTAATGTTTTATATTCAACAACTATGGGGTGTTTGGATCTGATTCTTAAAACTGCTTCTGCTCCTTCAGGGAGCAGAAGCAGAAGTTGGAGTGTTTGGGTGAAAGTGCGGAAGTGATTCTGGTGCTCTAATTTACTCATAGAATCAGTTTTTTTAGAAGCGGGGGGTGACCAGCTTCTGAAAACCTTGTGCTTTAAAAAAGAAGCAGAAGCAGAATCAGTTCCAAACACCCCCTATGTCTTGCAATAATGCTAACTCACACACATGTTATTACTACTATGCCATAATCTTACTATATACAAAGCAAGGTGGAAAATCTGGCCAACTTCCCGCCAAAAGATACGGGTCAAGAATAGCTTAAAACGGGTCAACCCAGTCAAAGTAATCAGGCTACGTGAAACTCGAAAAAGTCTATTGTCATTTCACTTGTGTATTCTGAAAAATCTTCTGAAAAGAGAAGAAATGAATACGAAGTACATGACTAGGGTCTAGGGCAGTAGGAGAGTGGTCGGACTTCTGAATAGGGAAGCTTGGTAATATTTAATAAGCTGAACTTCATACCTTCCCATACTTCTATGAGTACGTCTAAGAGCCTGAGAGAGAGAGAGAGAGAGAGAGAGAGAGAGAGAGAGAGAGAGTTAGAGAGACATTGGAACAGGGCAGTAGACGTCAACTTCGTAACAATTTGTAGTTTTCATTAAATACTTTGTAAGAAGCAAGTTCTTCAAAACTCAATGTCTCTCTAACTCTTCTCTCTTAGTATACTACGTAGTACATTAATACCTTCCCATAATAAGTGCTCAACAATCGTCACATCTTGAGAAGTCAAAAGACCATCCTACATTGGCTCAATATGTATGAATTGACTACTTAATAAGTTTCGATCAATGCTCACATATATTTTATTTGCAGCACACGGGCTTAAAGGGCTCCATAAATCCACTTCTCGAAGAAGCAGACATTGATAAAGATGGCAAGATAAGTTTGTCTGAATTCAGAAAGCTCTTAAGAACTGCAAGTATGGGTTCTTCTCGTTCATTTTCGTTGAGACATCAACATTATTAGAATCGTGTTATAATATAAAGAAATACTGTGTGTTTAAACAGTATGCTTTATATATAGAAGATTTTGTCGATACACTAACTGTAAATTTTGTTAACCTTTAGAAACTATACATAGTATCGTTTGTATTGCCACATAGTTGTAGTTGGTCCCATCTTTCTGTGTTATTGGAGTAAAAGAAAATTATTGTATTTTTTATTTTTTCTTTTTATCTTTTTTCATCTTATGAAATAATAATGTTGTGGTGGTGGAATAAAGTGATGCGAAGTAAAATTAATATCTTAGTTGCCAACATACATTTCTCGTATATTTTTACTCTATGAGGTTTTAGATTTTAAAATATCTCAGTATTGTTTGCACCTAGTACTTTATTTATTCTCATTTAATGAAAAATAATACTATCATTTTAGAAGTTAAATGGTTCATTTCTAATTTAATTAGTAACTGAGTGAAAATAAACAACATGAGTGATTGCTAAAGTTTATTTGAACAGTTTCTTTAAAATTGGATATGTTTTTAACATAGAAAGCAAAATTGGCCCATCAACATGAGTGATTGCTAAATTGTGTATTTCCGTCTGATTGTCTCCATAGTGGCTTTGATCAACCATAGCAACAACAGTTTCGGTCAAGAGAAAGCTATTATGAACAAAGTCAAATGGCATTACCAGTAAACTGATGTAATAGTTTTACACGTTTAGAATTGGCTGAATTTTAAGCAAAAAATCTACAAATTACACAGGTATTACAAAAATGGGTCGGGCAAAGATGGGACGTCCACTTATATCTCAGATTTGCCCCTCAACCATGCGGCGGCTGAAGTGGTACTTAGGCTTCCTCTGAATTGTCAGGTCGGGCAGTCTCTTGGAGGCTTGGAGCAGATGGGCGTCCATCGTTTACTTAGGTTGAGCCTAGGGTTGGACTCGGGTCCGGGCCGGGTCCGGGTCGGGCCTAGGCCCGGGCGGGCCGGCGGGTCAGAAATGGTGGACCCGGGACCGGCCCGGGTAACCACCGGGTCCGGTCCGGGTCCGGTCCGGGCCGGTCCGGGCCAGGCCCATTATATATATATTTTTTGTTTTCCTCTTCCTAATTAACCCCCCTCCCACCCCCAACCCCCCAAACCACCCCAAATGGTCCAAAATACCCAGCCCAACCCGAAAAGTTAAAAAAAATTGAAAAAAAAAATATTTTTTGGCCCGAACCGGGCCCGGGCCCGGCCGAGTCGGGCCTTGTTTTGGGTGACCCGAGCCCGGACCGGAAAACCCACGGGCCGGGCCTACCCGGACCGGTCACTGACCGGGCCACCGGGTCGGGCCGGGCCGGAACAGTTATTATTTTTTGCTTCATGGTTGTTATGCCTTTATGCAGTTATTATTATATTTTTTTGGTTAAAAAATACACAGGTATTACAAAGTACATTATGAATGATCGAGCAAGAGTTAGATATGATTAAGATAGGGACAAATAAGCCTTGAACCGGGATAGGTCTAGAAAAATAAAAGATTAACTATGTGATGTAGGTTATGAGGTATACGTGTGCAGCCTATGATAGTGGATCAAATTTATTGTGTTGGGTTTACTGATCTATTCGGTTCTTAAAATCTGTGAGTTTTTCCTTTTATAATATCTTTATTTTATGTTTGTACTTACAATAATAGCAAATTAACTTGATGTTATTTTAAAAAAATCTGTCTTATTCTATTTCAGTAATTCATGCATTATCATTTTCTGTTGTAGAATGATAGTTATACCAAAAATAAGAAATAATTGTAGATTTTTAAATCTATTTTATTAAATTTTATTCTAGATTTTTTCTTGAAAATCTATTTTATTAAATTTGTACGCTCAATAATTGTAGAAATCAAAATTCGCTATTTTTTCAATTTTAGTATTTTTAATTTCTTTCTATTTTCTTTATTCTATGTTATTATATTCTATAAATTATATGATATAGTTTATCATTGAATTCTAGTGATTTGGGATATATATTTTGGATTTTGGCTATGTTAATGTAAATGTATTAATAGTTTAATTTTATGTGATACTCCGTACATTTTTTCTTCATTTTTTCAATTTCTATTATATCACATAAAATTACAACATTAATACATTTTTTTATTAAAAATAGCCAAAACCTCCAAAACCTATGCCTCAAATCACTAAAATTGAACGATAAACTATATCGTATTATTTATATAATATAATAATATAAAATAAAGAAAATAGAAAGAAATTACAAATACTAAAATGGATAAAATAAAAAATTTAGATTTTTAGAATTAACATAGCATAAAATAAAATAAATTATATTTTTCATGAAAAACTAGAATAAATCTTTGAATGATAAAAATATTAGTCACATCTCACTTTTGAAAATAGAAAATGTAAAATTGAATAAAGGAAAATCATACCAAATCATAACTTGTTAACACAACTGGAAAAAATGAATTGGAAAAATGAAAAAAAATGAAATTTTAGTGAAAATAAATAAAAAATGACTAAAAATATATTATTTCTACTCGGTACGTTTGTAGAATTTTCATAATTATTTTTACATTTTTAAAAATATTTAATTTGGAAATTTATAATTTTTTTATATTTCTCCAAAATTGAGAAATGATAAAAATCTGAACCCCTTAATACAACTTTATTTTTTTTAACCCGCAACGGCCGTGTGGAGCTAACAGAAACTGAAATAAGGCTGGACCTTTGGTGTGCACGTGTATAAGGCCTACGGTCGCTTTGCTGACCGAATCACCGTGATTAACTTCCCCACCATCCTGTCAGGCCGGGGTGGAGGCTCCTGGGATGGGAGATTCCACTTTTTGGACCAAAAAGCGGAATTTTTATTGCTTTGTCTCCCAAACAAGTGTTAACTTTGACCCCTTAAATTCCATTATTAACCCCTTCACCCTCCTTCCAAACACAATTATTTCACCAACTTTGCTTGGTGTACACGTGTTGTATACACCTTTTGTGTACACCCGTCTGTCCCCAGCAGACGAGTTGTGTGATCAAGGAAAAGTTTAAAATAATAATCTCAATTATTGCCAGTCCGCTAACAATAATCCTAACTACTACCTCCGTTCCCATTTTAACTTCCAAATGGGTTTGACACAAAGTTTAAGATAGTAGATATTGTGTGGTGGAGAATTGTGCAGAGGAGAAAGAAATGTGTAAGAAATGTTGTGAACCACAAATTCTTTACTAAAAAGGGAAAATGGAAGTTTTAATTGGAACGAACCGAAAAGGAAAGTTGGAAGTTTATTTAGAAAAGGAGGGAGTATCTATTATTTTTCTATAATCCCAATTTTTGTTTTGCTGGAAAGATTTGAGAGCAGAGACGACAACGAAATTACGCTTAGCCGGAAAACCAGAAATTCCTCGTAGATGAATGAAGATAGTGACGTACAATGTGAACGGCTTAAGGCCTCGAATCTCACAGTTCGGTTCTCTTTCCAATCTCCTCAACGCTCTCGACGCCGATATCATCTGCTTCCAGGAGACGAAGCTGTCGAGGCAAGACTTTAGAGCCGATTTGGTTAGAGCTGAAGGCTACGAATCATTCTTCACTTGCACACGTACTTCCGACAAAGGCCGATCAGCCGGCTATTCTGGTTTGTTTTCGCCTCCATTGCTCTTATCTACACATTTGGCTGTTCTTTTCTGTCCTTCTAGTCCATATTTGTGCTAGGCTTCACCTATTATGCGGTTCTGCTTCTTGGAAAACGGTTAGCTTATACACCACTTGCTATTAAAGCTTATAAGGTTTTGGTTTCTATTAATGTAATAAATGACAGATTGATGATTCCTTTTATTTCTTAGTTCATTATTGCCGATTGAGACAGCAAAAATATACAAAAAGAATCAATTTCATTGTCAGGTGTGGCTACGTTTTGCCGTGTAAAATCTGCAATTTCAAGCAATGAAGTGGCATTACCTATTGCTGCAGAGGAGGGTTTTACGGGGCTTCTTCAGGATTCTCAAGGACATGGATCTATAAAGAATGACTGTTCTTTCATAGCCAAAGGCCTTGAGGGTTTTTCTAGGGATGAACTTCTCAAAATTGATAGCGAGGGGCGTTGTATAATCACAGACCATGTGCATTTTGGTAAGTACCGTCGATCGATGTGTAAAACGTTTTCAACTTGCAGTATCATCTAGGATTTCTATGGGATAAACTCTATCAGTTTTGTTTAATAATGGTTCTATATTTGAAAGGTTACCATTTAATATCTTGCTGCATTTTATATCTGTCCTCACATTGTAGTGGACCCCATTTTTGCTTAGTAACAGATGTTTGTTTGGAATTGACAGTTCTTTTCAATATATATGGTCCCAGGGCTGGTTCTGATGATTCTGAAAGGATCCAGTTTAAGCTCTCATTTTACAAGATATTAGAGGTTGTTGGATCTCACTTGAATTACTCGATTCGTTTTCTGTAGAATTAGTCATGCAGCTTTTGACTATCTACATTTCTTTGAATGAAATTTGTTTTAGAGAAGATGGGAGTGTCTACTACACCAAGGACGGAGGATTATTGTTGTTGGGGATCTTAATATTTCTCCCTCTTGCATAGATTGTTGTGATGCAGGACCTGACTTTGAGAAGAATGAGTAAGTTGATCTTTGAATTTTGTTCCCATTATTGTCTTTGTTCTCTGACTGTTTCAAGAATTTTCAAAATTTTAACATCCCCCTAGCTATCCAAGGAAAAAGTGTCTCTACTCGTAGAGGTAGTCCGGTAGACGTAAGTTTTTCATACATCCCACCTTCCCCAGACCTACTTCCAGTGGGACATACTGGGTATGCTAAGTTTATTTTGTCCTCTTAATGTAAATTTTAACTTTTAGTTATATGATTGAACTTCATTTTCTGGTGATTTTTATTACTCTAAATCAGGTTTAAAAGATGGTTTAGATCGCTATTAGTGCAACATGGTGGACATTTCTTGGACGTCTTCAGATCAAAATTTCCTGATAGGTTAGCAAAAGCACTCTTGTCTTTTATTGCCTACAAGAACCCTTCATGTACCTTTTGTGTTTTAAATGTTCTGGGACGGTTTTGCAGAAGAGAAGCCTATACTTGTTGGTCCACTAGTACTGGTGCTGAGGAATTTAATTATGGGACAAGGATTGACCACATTCTTAGTGCAGGGCCTTGTTTACATGAAGAGTGTGATCAAGAAGGCCATGACTTTGTCACATGTCATATTCAAGAATGTGACATTCTGGTGCAGTTCCAAAGGTGGAAACCAGGAAATGCACCAAGGTAAATTTTACTCCATAGTTAGTTATGTCTGGAGGATGGTGATTCTATTAGCTATGCTAGAAAAACTTCTAGCATTGATAAGAGGGGTGGTGCGTGTGTTGTTTTCTAAAAAGGAGGGGTTTAATTGAAAAACTTTCGAGACACACTGCTGCCACATGCATGCACAGGATGACTATCACATGCTTATTTACATTCCATATAATAAACCATACTGACGAATTCAGTCTTTTCTGATTTTGACATAAACTACTGCATTTATTCTTAGTAAAATCTTCACTTACACTCATCTGTACCCGCAGATGGAAAGAAGGAAGGAGTATCAAGTTAGAAGGTTCTGATCATGTTCCTGTTTATTCGACATTGAGGGGACTCCCAGAAGTGGTATTGCATAGCACTCCTTCTTTGTCTACCAGATACCACCCTCAGGTCTCTGGGTACCAGCAAACTCTTGGTGCGCTTTTCTGTCACCTCACTTGTGGGCAACTTTACCTATTCATTTTTTAGTGTCCAAAGTTGCCAATTTGACTTGATTTTGGATTCCAATTACTTATGGCAATACTAATGTACTATACTAACTTGTACTTGTTGAAAAAATGTATTTAATTTGAACTAAGAGTAAAAAATCTTTTGTCACTATAAACTCATCCATTCTTTCCAGTTTTTCTAAAGTGGGACTCTTGAGTAGGTACAATAGAATTTGCGTAGTCGATTTCTAACTGTGCATAATAAATCTGCTTTTTTCGCCCTTTTCTTGCGTATTAAGCAATGTTGTTCAGTTTACCACATCTCAAGTTACTTTCATTTGTCAACTATGTATGTTCAGTGTAGTGTGCAATTCAAATTAACTAATGCATCTGTTTTTGAACTCTGGTATATATGCAGTATCCATGTTGATGAGGAGGGAATCGTCAACTCAAATTAATATCAATGGTGGGTCCACTTCATCACCAGATGGGAGTGTTACTAATCCAAACGTGATACATGATAGTCCCATTTCAAGATTGGAGGAGAGCAATAAGAGAGCACGATACAGTCGGGGGTCGCAGCTTACACTCAAGTCGTTTTTCCAGAATGTTCCAAGTGAAACGTTAGACAGCAATAGTATGGACAAGCATCATATCTCTACTTCCCTTCCGAGTGCTACTGAAAACGGTAACTCAAAGGAATGTGAATGGAATGAGAGTGAATCTATTCAGGAGGAAGGTCTGGTTGATGCATGTGACTCTTTAGATGAAGGGAAGAGGACTGATGCATTACAGGAGTGGCAGAGGATTCGAAAATTTATGCAGAACAGTGTGCCGGTTTGTAAGGGCCATAAAGAGCCTTGTGTTTCTAGGCTTGTTAAGAAAGCTGGTCCCAATTTGGGACGTAGGTTTTATGTCTGCGCCCGTTCTGAGGTATTTTCATTTATGGTCATCTATCTTCTTCATTTCTATAAGCCTTTGTGTGGTATAGTGAAGCGATAGAGGAGAGAAACGGGTGAGAAAAAAATACAGGAGAGAGGATTATACTACGTATTAGGTTTTGTGTGTTCTTTGGTAAGAGAGAATTGGAGAAGAAATAGGTCGAAACCTAGAAGAGAAACTCTATTTCTCATTGTCCTTCATATTTCTTCCCACCTAAGTGCTAAGGTTTTTTGGTAGCTGAATAAGCAGAAATGCAGAATAATGATAATAACTACTGTAATAAGCAGGAAATAGATGTTACCAAACGGCAAACGCTTTTCCATTAAAACAATTTCAGCAGACTCAGTTATTTCAGCCAAATAATCCTTGGTAGTACTTGGAAAACGTTGAGCACCGAATTCTCTTCTTACATACGAGTACTACTTTATGGCCTTATGGATTCTCAATTGAATCCGTTTAGAAATTATTTCGGTTAGTAACTTGGTACTTGTCTTTTGCTCTTCCCTTATGAATGAGTAAAAGGGAAAGCACATGCAAGCACACGAGTGTTCTTTAGTTATTACTACGTATATTTTATAAAAGTCAACTTTTAATCCTTTTTTCTTATATATTCTGGTAGGGACCTGCGTCTAACCCTGAAGCAAATTGTGGTTACTTTAAGTGGGCAGCTTCAAAACCCAAGGGCAAAATCTAGTAATATTTCCTTCCGAGATAAGATACAAGAGACAGTGCAAGGCCTTTAAGAACAGTTCATTTTTGGCTCAGTAAATATTAGGAATATTTT
Source organism: Cuscuta europaea (assembly GCA_945859875.1). NCBI lineage: Eukaryota > Viridiplantae > Streptophyta > Magnoliopsida > Solanales > Convolvulaceae > Cuscuta > Cuscuta europaea. The sequence continues at coordinate 10,230,826 of CAMAPE010000048.1, forward strand.
CTGTATACTCTGTAGCCTATACACTCTGTACTAACACCCCTCTTTGAGTTTAATATTATGTCTCTTTTCATATATCAGCCTCAACCAATTTTCACAATCGGACTGATATCGTTCAAAGTGTGCTTGTTCTTTTAGAAACGTATGAGCTTGATGCATATAACAATTAACCTGTAAACAAGAAAAGTGTGTGTTTAATATCACCACCGAGAACGTTCACTAAGCTTATACATGTCTAAGGACTCAACTACTGAAGAAGGTCATGCAAGCTTCAAAGATTTTTTTTTGAAACAAGTCAAATAACAATACCTGGCTAAAAGTTTATCTGCACACTTGGGTTTTGTACTTCCTTGGTTTTTGTATTGTAATACTGAATTACTCTTTACTGTAGTACTATGTAACCATTTCTACTTCTATGCAATAACAAATTCAGCTTTTCATCTTACAAGTTACAAGTATTGCATCAATCCCAATTCCCAAATTCAGCGTCTTTGACTTCAATAGTTTTCAGTACATGACTGCCATTTAATGCCAACATCTTGCAAGGAAGGAGAAAGATAACAAATGGGCAAACAGCAATAGTCATGGACAAAATTGCGATTGAAGTCAAAGACATGGATCAAATGTGGAATTGATTTAATATTCATATGAATAAAAGTGGAATTAATTCTAGATCAAACACAAACTTAATACTCTAAGACTAGTTTATATTTTATAATAATAATATAAAGATTCCATACTTTGCAAGTCAATTACTTTATTTGTCTTGTATAAGGACTTGCACTGTCCCTTTCTTTTCCCTTAAAAGATAAGATGTGATTTCATGACTTTGTTAGAGTCGATCGGATCTAAAATATTTTATCTCGTTTAACATTCAAGTTTGAAATATAACACTTCAATGGATCTAAAATATATTTGGCATGATTTGATTCAATGTCGCTGTGTGGACGGTGTGGTCTGATCGAAATAACAAGTATGGAATCATAAACAATAAGAACAAGTTGAACTAAACAGCACCCAGCTCATTCTTTAATATACTTATTATTTAATCAAGTAACATGTTACTTTGTCTTCTCAGCACGTCTATGGTTCCATGCTTCTATTATTGGGGTGGACCGGTCCCGGTTCGGGCCAACACCGGTTCACCGGGCCGGTTGGCCCGGCCCGAGTCCACTCCTACTTCTATATATCGACTGAAATTTCAAACTCCCATTCGGAACCCAACAAAAAAAAATTGATTTTTTTATAGTTGAGGATGGGTAGGTGACACACTACTACACTAGTATGCTGATTTTATATCTTGTCTTTCCCCGTAAGAATCAATTCTATCTTCTCAAATACGAGTTTAACATAACATGGTATGAGCTAAATTTTTTGTGACAAATAAAAAGAGTAAAATGGAATAAAGATAGGGGACATAAGGAGTCAGGGACGAAGCCAAAGAGGGGCACGGCGGTAAGTTGAGACCCTGAAAGGTTGAGCATATACCTCCTTTGTATATAAATTAAATACTTCCTCCGTTCCCTTTTAATTGAAACAGTCAACATTTCACGTTTGCTAACGCACAAGTTTGGCCATTAATATCTTTCATTCCCTATTAGTAAAAAATTTAAAAAATTCATATTTTGAAAATTTAGAATGAGAAGAATTTAACAATATTTTTTAAAAATTTAATTTATAATACATTAATTAATAAAATATAGTCAAAGTAGAATATGTGAATTGTGCAAAAAGTCCAATGTTGCAATTAAAAGAGAACGGAGGTAGTATGACTTTTATAACTCATTACGAGTAAAAAATTATCACTTCTTCAAAAAATAACATCATCTGAACTTGGAATGAATAAAATTTGATATGTTATACTACATACTTCGTAAAATTAGTCATTCAAAATAACGTATTATTCACTCATTAGCTATGTGAAGTTCATAATATACTTAGTATTACATACTCGTTTATATTATCAAATTCAACTCTCTAGACCTCTTGAATTAACCTTCATTCTATCAACATTAGAATTATTCAACCCAAATACTATCTCAAAATAATCAAATATGATCTCAAATAGATCAGACATTTTAATACCATATATGCTTAAGTTTTGACCATATACCATGTGTTTCTTGTTACGCCACTATATGGAGTAGTAGAGGACTGTGTTTATATGCAGTCGGTCATGCTTTTGCGGCCAAAAGCCTAAAATGACGTTTTTTTAAAACAATTGGTCGTGATTTACCATACTTGTTTTAATTACGGGAGAATTTCCATAATAGGAGTATCTTGTTTTTTATTCCTCGAATAAGAGTAAATTTCTGCCAAGTTTGGCATTACCAAGCTTTAAAACATGATATATTTTTTTCCAAACTTGACAGATTACTCATATTCAGGGAATAAAAAGCATGATACTCCTATTTTGGAATTTCAAAATGTTTTTGCTCCTGTTTAGAACAATTTCTATTTTATTATTTATTCATATGCTCAAATATGGTTGATTTTTCGTAAGGAAAACGTTTGATCCCATTCCTTGAGAAAATAGTTAAATAAAAAATCATAATATTCGGCTTATTTTGCTAATATATAATTGATAAAATGTACAAGAATAATTTCAACTATTAGTGATATACTTGAAATAATCCAAACTATCAATTATCTCAAAATAATCTCAACTATTGAAAAATCTAGTCAAAATACTCACTTACTCATAAATATTACTCCATACCGATTAATAAGTTATTTACGAATAATTATAAATCACCGAGTATTTTAAGAAGATTTTTCAACAGATGAGATTTTTTGATCGATAATAGTTGGGATTATTCTTGATTGGTATAGTAGTATAGTACTGGGATGGTTACATGTAAGAAAACGATGATTAAATTACTCAAGGTCGCATTCGGGTTCTAGAACGTACATTATTAGCTCGATTTGAGTATAAAAATCGGTTGGTTCATTTCCTATTTCAAGATATGGCGGTGTTCACCCTATTTGATAGTGATGTAAAGTTGTGAACAGAAGATTAGTAAGAGATTGAGATGTTATAATTTTCAAAGCCTAGAGGCGCATCCTTTTCATATACTAGTACTTACTTAAAAAAATGTAAATTATATATTTCTAATTAAAAAAATAGTACATTAAATTTATACAGTCATAATAAGGATAAGAATTACATTTATAGTGAAACTATCAGCTATAATTATAAACAAAAAGTAAAATAATTTATCTAATAAAACTTTTTTAAAGATCGAACTTCTTATAGAACATTATAAATAAACCTGTCATTATATCTAATGCCTTTAAAATAATTAATATTTAAAAATAATGAAATGCATATATAAATAGAATACAATACAATACAATATATTAACAAATTATTAATTAGAAAATGGACAAAACCCTTTACATAAGAAAATAGATAAAATACACACGCAATAACATAATAATCCCTTCGTTCCTTAAAACATTGTCAACAAATCTATTGTTGGGTGCCATTTTTTTCACTGGGTTAAAATGGCATTTTATCAAATCCATATTTAGATGATTTTTTTCTGGGTTAAACTAGATTTGATAAAAAAAACAAAAAATTGTCAACAATATACCATATCTTCCTATCCTAATATATATGCTTTAACAAGGCCGTAGATGAGGTTATGCAAGCTGGGCTACTGCACAGAGCCTCCAAAAATTGCAGGCCCATTTTGTTTTAAATTTAAATAGTATATATAGATAAAGTAGAAAAATATTCAGGTCTGGAACTCCGATCCGGACCAGAACCGCTGTCCGGACAGTGGTGTTTCAGCGTCTTCCCGATTTACGTTTTTGATGAAATTTTTATGACATATTCTTCATCAAATATAGTTTAACCCAGAAAAAAATCATCTAAGTATTCAATCGGGAAGGTCGTCAAATAATTTTTGGAAGTTAACTGCGTTTTATATGTATATTCCGGCGCAGTTATCTTTCAAAAATAATATGACGGCCTTATCGATTGAATTTTTAGTTGATTTTTTTTTGTGGATAAACTAGACTTGATGAAGAACATGGCATAAAAATTTCATCAAAAAATTTCACCGAGAAGGGCTCCAAAAGCCAACGTCCGGACGGCGGTTCCGGTCAAAAATTCCTGACCGGAAGAGTACTCTATAAAGTAATTGTTTAAATTATTAATAGGGGCCCATTTGCTTTTTTGAAGCAACTTTATACACGGAACGGCTCAACTCCAAATAAAAGCAAACCATACTTCTACACATTAGATCTATGCATTTTATTTAATAAAAAGCCTCATTTATGTGATTCACACATGGTCTTAATGTGTCAAGCCGGCCCTGTGCTTTAATATGTTGTATTTGGACATTATTTTCTCTATCGAAAATGACAATTTATACCAATGGCCCTACTTGCATCGAACAAAGATTAGTCTTGAACAATGAAATTAATACTTAAGATGAGATGATTATTTATAACTTCTGAGCTAAAAAAATCGAACTAATCAAGAAATGTGAGTAGCATAGGGATGGGTAGTATGAATGAGCGACCGCCTTTCGGTAAAGTAGTTTTCCTCTTTTTTCTTTCAATCATTTTGTTACAACATGCATGATCAATTTTGGGCACTTAAAGTTGTCGACTAAAATGATAAAAGAAAATTTGAAGGTATCAAACAAACAGTTATTTGTTCCCCAACGAGACGTTAATAATATATATACAAAGACATTGTCTCAACATGAAAAATAATCAATGTCTTCACATTTCAAGCATTACATTACTAAACTTTTATGTGAGGTTACAAATACGACCTGAGTTTTCTCGCACTAAAAATTATGTAGTAGTAAAGGGTTTAAGTACGAGTATCGTCTCCACAGGGACGAAAAAAAGGAATTAGGAATTAACTAAATTCAGCGATTAAAATAAATAAAATAACACTCATTGTTGGGTGTGTTTCGAAAAACAAAGAAAATTAATTAATAAAGATTAATTAAATAAAATGACTTAAAGAAAAACAAGAAATGAGATGAAGCAGAATAAGCCAAAGCTCGTGCTACGCACGATTTCCTTAAAACGTATTTGTTGCCTCCCGGGGTGCTAGGAGCGTTGCAACGATCGTTTCCCAGGATACGATGACTTCGAACAATAGTTTAGCACTCAAACTAAAGTTCCAACGAACGTGAACAAAAGCAGAACACCGAAGGAGTTTGTATGGAGTGCTAGAGGTGCTGTTTTAGCTATGAAAATACGTGAACGAAGTGTATGAAAGGTTGTGTCTTTGCAAAGCACCTACTAGCCTTTTATAAGGGTGAATTAAGGTGTGTTAATGGCTGTTTAAGGGTTATGATCGTTGGACATCTATGTCCTAAATGTTGGGCATTGATTCCAGTCCTTAAACAACCCAAAACGTTCATATGAACGTTGGGACATCGTGTGTGCAGGTCGCCAGCACACGCAAGTCGCGGTTTTTGTTCTTCGGTTTCGGGATTTGATTCGCACCCCCCTGCGCGCGTGAGAGAGCCTTTCCCTTTAGGAATCTTAACTCCTTAGGGGGGGTTTCCCTTTATAAAGGGTTCAAATTCCCTTGTGATTTTCGGTGTGGGAAAGAACCCACACTAAAACCCACATTTTCCTAGTTTTCTCCATTCCAACGGGTAAACTTTGAAAAACAATTTCTCATTCACCCGTTATCCGTTTTGAGTGTACCATATATCGAATTGTAGCCCTTAACAAGGACAATCCGAAACCACTTTGACCCGACCCAAATCGGAAGTGGACCCCACTCAAATAATTGCCCCAAAATGACCATTTAATGCACTTTTAACACACTTTTTCCAACACTCATTTATGGATTGACATGACTGTTTTGCCAATTTGGCCATGCAAAAAGTTACTCTCTCCTCATCAACTTTAAAAATTAATTTTCCTTCCCCAAAATCTATGAGGGCGTGAGCGGTGGCCAGAAAAGACTTTCCAACAATTAAGGGCACCTCAAGATCATGGGGGCATATCCAAGACAACGAAATCAACATGAATCTCAAACTTGTCCACTTTAACCAACATGCCTTCAGTCAGGGGCGGAGCCAGGACATTGGGCTGGACTGGACCGGTACAAAGAATATTTTTAGAAAAAAATTTACACGAAATTTTTTACCTTAAAAATTAAGCGATTTTTAAAATTTGGGGTGGGCCATGGCCTAGACTGGCCCACCCCTAGCTCCGCCCATGCCTTCAGCAATCCTCTAGGGGTATTTGACCACTACTACATTTTTAGACCTAATGTAACATTAATGATGTAACATATCTATAATAGTGTTACCTATTTCTCTAATGTAACACTTTTTAGATCTAGTGTAACACTTTCTAGAAGTATAAGTGTTACATTAGGTACTATAAAGTGTTAGAATAGGTCAAATGCAACACCAGCAAATGTAATGGTAAAACAATGTTACATTTTCTCTGAAAAGTGTTACATTAGAGAAAATGCAACATTTATAAATGTGATGTTATAAATGTGTTATTTTTAATTTTTAATGATTAATTTGTCACTTAAGATTGTTAATTGTTTCCTAAAATGGAAATAAGAACCTTTATACGGGACATCCAAAAAAAGAAAGTAGGAGCCTTCTAATGAGACGGAGGGAGTAAATGTTATGGACAAAAACATGATTATTTTTAAAAAATTCTCAAAATGAGTCTAAACTACTACCGATGATCATAACCAATTCAACTAGTGACAACCTGGCCTAACCCACCGGACTATTAATCACGACAAACTTGAGCACTGACCAATCCAATCAGTCATCAATCTAACCAAGCAAGACTTGTACTAAAGCAAACAAGACAATTATTCTGAGATGAAGGTATTATCAAATTAATAACACCGTAACTCTCATTTGAACCAACCTTTATTCCAGGTACATACCTGTATAAAATGCTCACAAGTATTATCTCAAAACATTGAAGCAAACGAGACAATTATTCTGGGATGAAGGTAGTATCAAATTAATAACACTAAGTATTATCTCAAAACGTCACATATTTTAATTATGTACATACCTAAATTTTGAGTCGTTATGTTTTTCTTAGAATTTTTGTCACTTTTGATCCTCCGACTATTGTGTCAGTGACACTTTTGATACTCGACTTTTAATTTTTCCATTTTTAGTCCTCGACTATTGTGCGAGAGACACTTTTAGTCCCCGACTTTCAATTTTCCCACATTTTGTCCTTTGATTATTATCAAATTGACAATTTTAGTCCTTCTACTATGATTTTGACACAATAATTGAAGAACTAAAAATGTCACTATTGCAATAGTTGAAGGACCAAATGTGACACTTTTACAAAAGTCGAAGGACTAAATACGAAAATTTTTAAAGTCGGGTACCAAAAGTGTCTCTAGCATTATAATCGAGGACTAAAAATGGAAAAATTAAAAGTCGAGCACCAAAAGTGTCACTGACACAATAGTCGAAGGACTAAAAGTGAAAAAAACTCTTTTTCTTATTACCCGGTAGTGATAACTATTCTTTCGCATGTATTATAGTGTTCCGACCAATAGCCTCCTTTATCACTTGTTCAAGCGAAAATGATACTCCAAAACGGAGGAGCCATTGGAACACGGGTTGACACTTCCACTTCTTCATTTGTTGACAACTTCTCACTAGATGCATCTTCTAGAAACTAAGGTTTATTATTGGCTGTGACAATGGATAAGGTTTGATAATTATTGTGCCGACTAATATAGAGCTGTTTTTAAAAGGTCTCTGAATATTCATAAATTTAGTCCTTGAATTATTATGGCGACAAGAACTCTTTCTTTTTTAGGCCGTCCCAGAAAATTCTTCCCACTTTGACTTGACACAGAGATTAAGGAAATGAAATAAAGTGGAAATGTGTGATTGTAGTTGTGTAAGAAAAATGTGAAATGAATGTGAATCACATAAATTGTTCAAAAATTGTAAGTGAAAAGAATTTTTTGGGACAACCCAAAAAAGAATGAGAAAAATTTTATGAGACAGAAGGAGTAAGTTTGAATTCATAAATTCGTCATGCATTTGGTCATGCTTTTGCGGCTAAAATGACTTTTTTAAAAACGTACTATCAATTGGTCATGATTTATGATATCTAAATTGTGATACTTAAATGGGCGATACCTAAATAGGACTAAAAAGGTGTGTGGAATGTAAATACAACAATGCTTGGGTACACAAGTTGTACACAAGTTCTACACAACTTGTACACACACAACTTTTGTTTGTGTCCACAGACATTTACTTTTTTTTTGTAAAAAGTAGACTGACAGTAGTCTGACACTGACACCAACTTGCAAATCAATCAATATATGTGCAGTGTCTGTGTGTACAAACAATATTTTCATGTTGCACAGACAATTATTTGTCTGTGTGCATAGACAATATTTACCACACAGACAATAATTGTGCGTCTCACAGACAATAATTGTCTGTGTGATCAACTTTAGTTATAGGTGTGATCAATTTCAATTGTCTAGGTGAACAAAAAATTTAATTGTCTATATATATTCAAATGAATGATGTACTTGTATGTGTGATAAATTTACATGTAGTTTGAAAAAAATAAAAAATTAATAAAAATAGATGGAATAAGATGAATAAGCTGATTTTGTGCAAATATTATAAAAAATTATATAAAAAGGTAGAGAAAAAAAGAATGAAGAAGGGATGAGGAAGATGAATAAGGAAAGATGGTCTTTCATTTTTTTTTGAGATATTCGAATGGAGGAAAGAGAGAAGGGAGAGGGGCAAGAGAGAATAGAGAGAAGGGGGAGAGGGAAATGAGAATTTTTTGGGACCTTTTATAAGGTGTACACTTTGTGTACACCATATGTACACTTAGCATTTTTGATGTAAATAAGACTTCAAACTTTTAAACCCGTAACTAGAACTACTTTTGAACGTAGGGACAAAAATACCCTCACATATATGGAGCCGCATCTTGCCGATCCATTACATTCATTCCATGCTGATAACAATTATGGAGCACCGGATTTATAACAGAGCAATCGTTCTCATCGATCCCAGGTCATTATCACTTACGGTCCGCCCCCGATTGCCATCGGAGTGATCGTCGGTGCGAGTAGGCATGGCAATGGGTTGGGGCGGGGCGGGTACTGCAAGACCCAGACTCGCCCCGTGACTTGACGTGGCGGGTCCGTCCCGCCCCGTGACCTGCACGGGTTCAAACTTGTTGACCCATGACCCGCCCAATGCGGGGCGGGTCCGCCCTGCCCCATGCGGGTCCACCCCGCCCCGCCCCGCCGTAACCTAATTAGCTAGTATGTATTTTTATTTGTGAGAAGTTGTTACCAATTGAATCTACATAAAGTTTATCTTTAAATAATTATTAAAAATTAATATATTAAATCAAATTCACAATACGCTAGAAATTTCAAAAGTTAAGAAAATATCACTTAGACTTGGATAGATAATCTATTTAATTATATTAATACTTGAATATATGTATTAAAATGCTATATATAAAGAATACATTGATAATTCATCGTTCATCTCAATCTAATATATATATATATATATATATATATATATATTGATATATTATAAGATCAAAGAACTTATGATTTATTGTATACACACATATGTTTGTTGAAGTATATTTGTAGTATAATTTAAGAAAAAGTATGTATATACTTATATATTGAGTGGGTCGGGTCAGGGCGGGTCGGGGCGGCACGAGTCAATACTAATACCCGGACCCGCCCCATTGTATAGGCGGACGGGGCGGACGCGCCCCATTTGTAAGACGGAGCGAGCCAGACCCGCCCAAATGTCTCGGACCAGGGTGGGTCATTGCGGGCCGGGTTTGTTTGACATCCCTAGGTGCGAGTCATCACCGGAGTGGTCACCAATGTCCAATGGCATGGCCGAGACTCCGCATAGGCTCCTCCTCCTCCTTTCTCCGCTCTGTTAGGGAGATTCTTCTTTGGCCCTTACATCTCCATAAGTGCAGATCTACTATTCATCTTCTGTGATTGTTCTTCTCTGCTATTGTTTTGATTTTGTATTTTTATTCGCAACGCATCAAGTAGCTTTTTTAGTGGAAATTTGAATGAGCGGTGTTTGTTAGCTTATGCATCGCGCTTGTGAAGACTTCTCTGGAGTTGTTGGGCGCTAGGCATTTTCAATTTTGGAATAGTTTGGACTCAATTGAAAATTCAATTTGTATTATTATTAATTAAAGTTAGTGAGATGGTAGTTTTTTTTCTCTCTACATATATCCATATACCGAGATACATTCAACTTGCACTACCAAAATGGTGCAACAATGACATTTGGCAAAAATATCCCAATTTAAAAATAATATCACAATCTCAAATATTATCATTATAACTATTGTCATAACAACTAATGTCATAATACTTTAAGCTTTATCAATATGTAGAGAAAATGCCACAATGTCAGAGAGATGTCGCAAATAACAATGACAATGTCACTACTATAAAAATGTCGACAATGTCAACGACGCTCATAACATTGTCATAAAAATGTGGCATGAGAGCGAAAATGTTATAAATTAATAATGACATTGTAATAACAAGAGCGTCACTCCCAATGACAATACATGTCGTAACAATGTCAATGTTATAAATAATGACATTGTAATAATGACAATGTCAATGCTATAAACAATGTCATTGTAATAATGACAATATCAATGCTATAAATAATGACATTGTAATAATGACAATGTCAATTTTGTCATGACAATGTCATTGCCATAAAAATGTCGTTGCAAAAAACAGTGTCAATGTTTTAAATATTGTTACATTTGACAATATATTGTCATGCCATTGCAACAATTGACAATGTTCGAAAGTTGTCATACAATCGGAAATACGTCACAATGCCAAAAATGACAATGCAATACCATATTAATGCTATAAAATTGCATTGTAATAGTGTCAATGTCATCACGGATGTTAATGACTTCGCGATATTGTCAATTCTAAAAAATTGACATTGTAAAAAACGACTTCTATGCTATAAAAATGAAATTATTTATACAAAATAAACACATCTGATAATCGATTATAATATCATTATATGAGAATGTAATATACAATGTCATTGTATTTTAAAAACAATGTCATTTTTAACAATGTGATTGTCCATCAACTGCATATCCGTTGCCCATATACACTTTTTGCGTATTTTATTACTTTTATCGATGATAGCACTCGCTATAGCTATGTTTATTTATTAAAAAATAAACACGAAGCAATCAATGAATTCATTCTTTATAAGAATGAAGTGGAAAACCAACTTAATCGACGGATTAAAGCGGTTAGAAGTGATCGAGGTGGTGAGTATGAAGCACCAATTGGTGACTTTTGCGCGAGCGTGGGTATAGTACATGAACGTACTGCACCCTATTCACCTCAATCAAATGGTGTTGCCGAACGAAAGAATCACACATTGAAAGATATGATGAATGTGAGGCTAGTAAGTTCCGGCCTGCCACAAAATATGTGGGGCGAAGCAGTCTTGTCAAGCAACTACCTTTTAAATAAGGTTCCCCGGAAAAAAGTATGATAAAACTCCCTACGAGTTGTGGAAAGGCGGACGGCCTTCCTATCAATATTTAAAAGTGTGGGGGTGTCTTGCAAAGGTGCTTGTACCAACACCTAAGAAAATAAAAATAGGTCCAAAAACGGTGGATTGTATTTTTATTGGATATGCACAAAATAGTAGTGCTTATCGGTTTTTAGTGTACGATTCAAATAATCCGGATGTACATAGAAACACAATAACTGAATCAAGGAATGCATCATTCTTTGAAGACGTATTTCCATGCAAGTCCAACGAAGGACCAAGCACGTCAAAACGAACATTTGACGTAGCTATGGAAAATACTAGCGAGGAGTCCGGAGATGAACCCGAACCCAGACGTAGCAAACGTGCTAGAGTTGAAAAATCCTTCGGACCGGATTTTCTCACCTACTTGGTAGAATTTGACTCGGATATTCTAACATGTACAGTAGAAAATGAACCGGATTTTCTAACATGTTTGGTAGAAAATGAACCACGGACTTATACGGAAGCCGTGACGTCTACTGAAGGTCCTACGTGGAAAGAAGCCATCAAAAGTGAGGTGGATTCTATCCTTAAAAATCACACATGGGAATTGGTTGATCTTCCTCCGAGAAATAAACCTTTGGGATCCAAGTGGATTTTTGAAAGGAAAATGAAACCTGACGGTTCTATTGATAAGTATAAGGCCAGACTGGTAATCAAAGGATACAAGCAACGTGAGGGCCATGATTACTTTGACACGTATTCTCCTGTGACGAGAATAAATTCCATTAGGATGATACTAGCTATTGCCGCATTGCGGAAATTGGAAGTTCATCAAATGGACGTAAAAACCGCTTTTCTAAATGACGATATAGACGAAGAAATCTATATGGAACAGCCCGAAGGCTTTCGTGTTCCTGGCCAAGAAAGGAAAGTGTGTACATTAATTAAATCATTGTGCAGATTGAAACAAGTCCCAATACAGTGGCACGAGAAGTTCGATCATGCAATGTTAATTAATGGGTTTAAAATAAACGAAAGTGACAAATGCGTCTATGTGAAGAGCACGGTAAACGGCTATGTCATTTTATGTTTATACGTGGATGATATACTCATCGTGGGTAGCAATGATCTAATGATTAATTCTACCAAAAGCATGTTAAATTCTAAATTTGACATAAAGGATATGGGGCTGGCCGATTTAATCCTTGGGATTAAAATAATTAGAGGACGTGACGGTCTTACGCTAAGCCAATCCCATTACGTTGATAAAATCCTTACAAAATTTAATAAGGATGATTATCAAGAGGCAAGGACTCCATTAGATAAAAACTTACAACTTACCAAAAATCGTGGAGAGTGTATTTCTCAAGTAGAATACGCTAGGATTATTGGAAGCTTGATGTATCTAATGAGTTGTACCAGGCCTGATATTTCCTTTGTGGTTAGTAAGCTAAGTAGATATACTAGCAACCCTGGTGATGAACACTGGAAGGCAATAGTAAGGGTTTTGAGGTATTTACGTAAAACCCAAAACCTTGGACTGCACTATGGAAGATATCCAGCTCTACTTAAAGGGTATATCGACGCTAGTTGGATATCCGACATTAAGGACTCTAAGTCCATAAGTGGATATGTTTTCACTTTGGGAAGTGCAGCCGTGTCATGGAAATCCTCAAAACAAACGTTAATAGCTAGATCCATGATGGAGTCTGAGCTAATAGCCTTGGATAAGTGCACTGAAGAGGCTGAATGTCTACGCCATTTTCTCGAGGATATTCCAAGTTGGGAAAAGCATGTCCCTCCAATATGCATACATTGCGATTGTCAAGCGGCAATTGGAAGGGTACAGAGCAATATGTACAATGGTAAGTCTAGACACGTTCGTCGTAGACATAACACCATTAAACAACTCCTCAAAACGGGTGTTATCACTGTTGACTACGTGAAGTCAAAGGATAACATAGCGGATTCGCTAACCAAGGCATTGGATAGAGATTTGTTGGAGAAGTTGTCACGAGGAATGGGACTAAAGCCCGTGAATTGAAAAGTTCTATAGTGGATACCCAACCTAGTTGGTCCTAGGTTCAAAAGGGACAACTAAATTATAGAGTGAAGGATGGTCACTGTGGGGGTCCCGGACTCCTACCCACTCCTCGTTAAAACAGTGACTCCCGCACGAGGTTAGCAAAAATGTTTGCTTTAATGATTCTAAAATTTTGATCTACTCGATAACATTGGAAGAGTATGCGGGATACTCGTGAAAGAATCACCTATGTGATAGAGAAGAGGCCCGCTTCAAAGGAGAACTGTAAAGGCTCAGTTCTCTAGAAACTCTTGCAGAACCAGGACGGTGACCCATGGCCAAAACGGGCACACCCATGAGAACGGAACAAAGTTGGAAGGTTCTTGTGTAAAGATAAGTCAATGTTTACACGTCGGCAGTATAGTTCAAGGACATCGAGTCTACTAGACAACCAGTAAATAAACGTGTCTTTACAGCGGAAGGTTCAAAGGATAAAACCTACCTCTCCGTATGCAAGGATATTTAATTACTTTCTTATAATAATTTTTAATTGGGTCTTTAAATTTTAATTGAATTTCTCAATCTAAATTTTTTATTATATTCATCAGCTATTTTAGTAAGAAGTAATATACATTTTCAAAGAAACCAGTAATTCACGAGTTAAAATAATAGTCATGGACTTAAATAAATATATATGCGAAATATATTAAATACATGTAAAGGGGAGCACGTAAAAAAAGAGGTTGTTAGTCCAGCAGTTTTTGCTTAGCATTCCAATTGTGTGGTCCGGGGTTGAATTCCCAGCATGCTTAATTTTGGAAATAAGTTTCAAAAGTACCCCTTCATGGGAAAAAACTCCTAACTAGACCTTCCACTACAAAAAATCACGGGATTGTCAGGGATTTAGCAAGGAAATGTTAAATTCGTGCCAAAAACACTTTGGCACGAGCTATTTAGCACGAAAAATCGGTAAATCCGTGTCAATTCCATAATTTTTTTGTAGTGTTCAAACCATTAACTAATTAGTCCAGCTAACTAAATCCTCGAAGGTATATATAATTAAAACCTAGAAGAACGAGCATGTCAAAAAGTGCGAATAGACCTCATATATGATGCTTAATTATAAAGATGCACTACCTCCGTACCACTATAATTTTCCCAATTTATCTTATCGGTTCGTACCACTAAGATTGTCTCATAACAAAATTGGTAAAGTTTGTGTGGCTCTAAATCATTCTTACTTTATTCTTACTTTATCAATTCAATATCAACCACACAAATCACTTTTTATTAATTTGCGTGTCACTCCATATTGTCCCATCGTTAGCGGGACAGAGGGAATATTAAATTGTCAACGATTAGAGCTTCATAATATAGTGGGATGTCTAAACTCGGATGTATATTTGAACAAGAAAAAATTCCACTTTTGGTCCCATGACTATTGTTGAGGTTAAGCCCCACAGATCCGAAAGCCCAACACGAACTTTGGATATATCAGGAATGGATCAGAATCAAAGTGTATAACAAAATATAAAAGATGAATCAACGAATGCTCAAAAGCCCACTTGTATTAATTAACCTGTTTGATTACAAGGAAATTTCTCAATCGGTACGTCGGAACTGTGCTTTAATACAAGAAACGAGAGTAATAACGCTATTCTAGAGCTTGAGTATCAAAATGTTAACCCTTACAATGATATTAAACCTTCTATTTATACTAATGGAGAGCATGGGCTGCTCTATGCTGATTGGCCGTTGTTCCACCGACTTGATCACCCATGCTTCCACTTGGTGATGTCACAATTTGGCATTAATTGCACCTGGCCACTTGCTGGTTGTCCGTTGCTCGAACGGGATGCTGGACCATGCGGAAGACGCTGTCAAATTGGCTCAAGTATGATATATGATCCGAACTCCGTTCGGTATTTCTGCTTTTTGGGCCGACCTCTACTTGGACCGAACCTCGTTCGGTATGGATTCTTCACTGGGTCTACTCATCATAGGGTAGTGGACTTGTTGTTTGAGCTGGATATCGTGGACCTTTTTAATCCGGGTATTGGGCCTCCGGGTCAATATCCCAACAACTATTATACCACTTCCACATTTAGTCCCTTACTTTCAGATTGTCCACATTTAGTCCATGACCATTATCCCCTCACCACCCCTCGTCCTTCCGGCTAAAATTCTGGCAAATTTAGCCCACTTATCAGCCTCAGAATCAGTCTTTGCATTAAATTTTATATAAGGTTGGGTTTTTCATATCAGTCTTTACATTAAATTTGGTTTTTCATACCTAAAATCTGCATCAAATTTGCCGGATTTTTGACCGGAATGACGAGGGAAGGTGACAGGATAATGGTCACGGACTAAATGTGGACAATCTGAAAGTAAGGGACTAAATGTGGAAGTGGTATAATAGTCATGGGACGAAAAGTGGAATTTTTTCTTTGAACAATGACAATTTGTATGATTGGCCCTCGTACTTGAACAAAGATTTAGTGGAGATCAGTCTTCAACAATGAAATTAAAATCTTTTGGAATTTTATGGAATTTTATGATGTTTTTGGACAAGTGGCTGAATTGGATGATCCTGCTAATTTATATAAAAAATATATTTAAAAATATTTTTTTATAATAGAGTAAAGAAAAAATCTATATGAAAAATAGCTAAATTAACCTCTACAATAATTTCAGCCAATACTAGTGGCGGAACTAGAACTTTTCTGAAGCGGGGGCACTCCCGCATAGATGGAAATGGGTCGGGTCGGGTCAAATCAGGTGTATCATTAGTCTTTTCTAGTCTACTTATAAGTTTTAACTTCGGAACTCGAAAAGATAACCGTAGTAATCAAAACGAATCAAAAAAATTGAGTAGAATAGGAATGTCGGTAGTATTAGCGAGCGACGCCTCTATTCCTAGTCTAGTGTGTGAAAAATTCAAAAGGTATACACTTTTTTGTGTACACACTTTTTACACATGTCTGTGTAATGTTTTTTTTATGTCTATACACACATGTGTAAAAAGTGTGTACACAAAAAAGAGTGTACTCCAAGTCCAACTCCTAGTGTGTCCTGTGTCCGTTACTCCGTTTTTAGGTAAAGGTATTTTTCCTCTTTTTTCTTGCAAACATTTTGTCACGGCATCATCAATTTTGGGCAGTAGAAATTGTTGACTAAAATGATCAAGTAAGTTAACAGCAATGCATAAATGATCTAACGTACTATCAATTGAGATAAGCGAAAAATTGAAGGAATCAAACAGAATTATTTGTTCCGCATTGAAACTTTAATCATATACTACGGGTACTAATTAAAACATCGATTCATCGTCTCCATATGGTTTAGGGGTAAAAAGCATAAAGTTTTTTTTGATAATCCAGTTGTCGAGTTTACGCTCTCATAAAGGCTGCTCTTCCGAGTATATGAACTCACTGCATTCATTATCATCTTCTCCCTTATCAGCCACTGAACAACTTCGTAAAGATAAGAAGAATAATTGGGAGTAAGATCTCCTTCATCTTCCCTTATTGAAAATCGAACTCAAAACCTCTCACAAAGAGAGAACTTGGGATGGATGGTCATCCATTGGACTACACCCACCAACCCCATAAATGTTTTCTCAAGACAAAACTTATCAATAAAAAATGAAGGTAAAACAATGTCTTCACATTTCAATGTGTAAAATATCGCGTACTATGTACTCCCTTCGTCCCAGAAAATTCTTCCCACTTTGACTTGGCACGGAGATTAAGAAAGTGGATTAAAGTAGAAATGTGTGGTTGTAGCTGTGTAAGAAAAAGATGAAATGAATGTGAACCACAAAATTTGTCCAAAAATGGTAAGTGGGAAGAATTTTTTGGGACGATCCAAAAAGGAAAGTGGGAAGAATTTTACGGGACGGAGGAAGTATAATTTGTCCAAAGTTTATATTGGGTCAACGTAATTTATCATCCAGGTTACACCACCGACCATAAGTATACATACATTTCTGAGTTATTCATAAACGTACCATAAGTGACTAGTTCGTTCAGACTGGTTCACCCATAAAGAAGGTGGTGAATGTTTCTTGGTCATCGTTGTCATTCGAGTGGGTTTCTCTCAATCTAACAGTCGCAGGAAGCTTGTTTCGTGATTCCGAAGGGCGCTGTTTAGCAGCCTATTCCATGAACCTGAGGATTTGCTCAAATACGAGGGCTGAATAGATAGTGGTTTTGATAGCTTTGGACATTGCTTAGGAGATAAGATATCGTCGTATACAAGTTCAACTAGATTTCCGTGTTGCGGTTCACCTACTATTAAATGATGACGAGCTTACACATGCGGTTCACTCTACTGAGATCTTCAGTTTTGATGAGATGTTGGATCAGGACTGGATGATCAAAGTTGAACATATCTACCGGGAGGGAAACCGGGCTGCTGATTTCTTGGTTGGCATATGTCATAGTTTACCTTTCAGTGTTCACTCTATATTCATTGATGATCATAATTTATCGCTACCAATGTTCTAAAACTCGCAAGGTGCTAGTCGGGCGGCAGAGGACCGCCTAGCGCCTAGGTCGAGTAATCGGCGACTAGTCGACAACTCGGAACATGGAAATTTTTGCCTCATTTCAGTCATTCACCCATGTGTTTATCCTATATGCAGTAAAAAAATTAAAAAACCAACTTCCATAATTAATGATGTAATGCTATAAATGATAACAATGCAAAATTAGTAATTATCCATAGATCACCATCCCAAATCACATAAACCCTAAACAAAAGTTCAAAAGTTAAGTCAACTAACACTACTAGAAAAATGTCTTACAGTGACACCAAATTAGTGTCACTAACAGGCTTCTGTGACACTAAAAAAGTGTCACTGAAAGTGGGGGCTAGTGACACTAAAAAAGTGTCAGTAAAAGTATCACTAAATTATGACACTGTGGTATCATCAAATCATGACACTATGGTATCACAAAGTGTTATGACACTATAGTATCACAAAGTTTTGTGACACTCTAATATCATGAAAACATACACATAATACATCGATTTTAATATACATATATATACTGATATACATTCACACACACACACACACACACACACACACACACACACATATATATATATATATATATATATATATATATATAATTTAATACTAATAAGTAACCAAAATTTGAAATATTTTTATTTATATTTCAAATTCTCACATAAGTGTGAATGTACATACTACATAATTCGTAGGGGTATACCCTGAAACAATAATAAGTAATACTTCCTCCGTCTCTTTTTAGTTGCAACAGTCAACATTTCACGTTTGCCAACGCACAACTTTGACCGTCATTATATTTAATTCTGTATTAGTAAAAATAAAATAAAAATCAGATTATAAAACTTAGTAATGAGACGAATTTAACAACATTTTTCAAAAAAAATAATTCACATACATTAATAAATAAAATGTAGTCAAAGTAAAGTACATGAATAGTGTATATATTCCAATGTTGCAATTAATGAGATACGGAGGATAGTATAAAAAATAACAAAATGCAAACAGAAATTTAGAACAAGTTCAGAGACAACACATCTCCTTAATAGTTTAATAGGAAGTACAAAATCAGCTTCAAAACCTTGAAAGCTATGCCATATCTTCTTCTCCATTGGACAAAAAATAATATCCGGATTGATTTCTAGTGAGAGCTTATATGCACTTTTTATTTTTTTTTCTTTTGTTTTTAGAACTTTTGTTTGCTGTCATGGAGTACTTACTTACTGCTTCCATTTTGTTTTAGTTGTCCAACTAATTACTACTCCTTACAACATTATACATTTATACTCTAAAGTCTAAAGTCTAAACCTTTATACAGTTTATTGTAATTTCCATTAGAACTACCGGAAAGCTTGAATGTTCAAAGTTGACATTAAATTATAAAAGAATGTTCAGAGTTGACAGTTTAAGTTTATATAAACTTATAAAAGGTTAATACTTGTATGAAAAGCTCGTATAGAAAATGAAATTAATCATGAATGAATTTACACTCATCCACTCACCCAAGGTTTTTTGGTGGACGTGTGGCAAATTGTGGATGAAGATCAGAAGATGCAGTTGATCCGGTCCTCTGTTCTCTGAACTCTGAATACTGGTTTTAGTAGTTTTAATTTAATTAAATTTAACACTTTAACTAATATTATACCTAATAAGCTTACAAGCCATAAACAACACATCCATTCTCAAATAATTAAATTAATTTGCTTGATAAACTATGACTATTGCAAGAACAGTTCATCTATCCAAATCCCAACCGACCCAACCTATAGAAGTTAAAAAAATATGGTTTATATTTCTTTCAGGACATTTGTCAAACACTTAACTTACACAGTTCCAACATTGAGTTCCTTACATTTACTTCTAACTTTCTATCAACCATTCACAATTTCACACACGTTCATATGTATAGACATCCATGTTTATACATACATTTTGAATTTTTGGGATTGTAAACAAAAAACAAAATTTAGATTTTTCTAAAAAGCCGAAAGTTGTGAAAATTCGAATAAAGAGTGAAGAAATTATCTGCAAAAAGTGTTGGCTGGTGCGGCCGGTGAGGCTGGTGCGACCGGTGCAGCTGGTGCCTGGTGGTGGAGGGGTTGCGACCGCAGTGGCGGATCCAGGAAATGAATTTATTGGGGGCAGATCGGGTATTAAAAATACTTATGAAGAATATAAAATAGTAAATTATCATCATATTATTATTACAATAGTAAACGTATAACAAAAGACATTACAATTGTTCTTGCCGAGTTTTCATTTTTTTATTTGAAGTGATTCGTTACAGTTTTACTTAACATTTTTCTTAGAATATTACTGAAATGTAATTAATGGATAAAAAACGTCTAGAGTTACTGTGTGTGTACATTGCTTCATAATCACGTGTAAAATTGAATACAAAAATAATCCTACTTAACTAAAAATTACGGAGTACTATTTCAGTTTTATCATACAAGGTCACATTTTCTCATCATCTTTATTTTAGTCATATATTTCGTACATATATCATTATTGCTTTATTTAACTATCTAGAATAATAACATACTCTATCCGTCCCTTAAAATTTGGTCAAATTTGATTGGCACAAAAATTAATAAAGAAAAAATTGTGTGGTTGAGATTTGCGCAAATGAGAGATGATTAACGGGAAACTCAAATTCTTTACTTAAAAGAGAAAGTGACAAAATTGACAAAATTTTAAGAGACGGATGAAGTACTATTTACATTTTGAATTTCTATGTATTTAAATGACTTCTTTAAAAAAATGTATCTAACTGACATTTGCTAGTCATCCATTTGAATTTAATCTAACAGAAATATTATTAACCCTTACAATTGCTAGTATGTACTGATGTACATTTACTAAATTATCATTTTTAGTAATCACTAGCCTTCCAAGAATATATTACATACTGAATAATGGATATATAAGGGTTAATACTACATTGAGTCTCACTATAATAAATTAATAAATTTAAAACAACATGATTAATATTAATATAGAAGTAAGAATTAATGTAAAGCATTAATCAACATACGGAAGAATGGGATAGCGGGTGAGTCCAAAATCTCATTTTGAGATTTAGCCATTTCCGTTGGGAAGGAAGACTATTGGGGGCAGTCATATTTTTTAATTGAGGGCAAAAAATTAGTCTTTTAATAATTTGTAATAAGATATATGGGTTTAGTGGAAATCTATTGGGGGCAGCTGCCCCCCCTCTTCCCTTACTGCATCCGCCCCTGTGCGACCGGTGCAGCTGGTGCCTGGTGGTGGAGCGGTTGAAACTTCAAACAGGCTCCTCGAAGGTCCTTACTTGAGGGTAGAAGTCTCTGTTGCGGAAGAGTCTGAAAAATAAAGCGGGCCGACGAAATTTTAAACTCTGAAAAAAGCTATGACCGACTAACCTAAACGCCGACTACTGTAAAATCGCCCGATTAGACGCTGTCAGCGCCCGAAAAGTCAGATTCCCGACTTTGATACCGATTTCAGTAAAATCCCCTCACCACATTAACGACTAGGCGGCCGCCTAGCCTGATTTTTAGAACACTGATCGCTACACACTTGTGAATGATTTGTTGGGAATTTTCCAGTCCCTATTGATTGTGAACAAAAGGTAAGCGTTGATGTGTCAATGATTTTATATTAAAAATAAAATAAACGTATCACTTCAAAGTGTGAGTAAATTTTGAAACAAAAGTAAGACTAGAGTATTACTCAAGTCCCATAAACCTTTGTTTAAGTGACAAAGAAATTGATCAACATAATTTAAAAAGTTTGACCTGAAAATCAAACTTATAACTTTATTTAAGGGACAAATAAATTACTCGTACAACATTCATTATACGCAGTGGACCGACTAGTAGTAACATTCTGTCTTCTGTCTCAATCAGTATGGATGAGTATTGCGTGGCATTATTTAATTTATTTATTTATCTATGGATTTTCGATACAATCGAATCGTATGATAAAAACCATTTGCTGGACAATCCGTCAGCACTGGCCCACTCTATGCATAACGGATAAGCATGGTTTCGATGACAAGGTAACGGAGATCTAACCGCGTCTGTTACTATTATCACTCCGTCAGCTTTACAACCGTTAAGTTTCGTCCTTCTAATCCTTCCAATCCTTCTTCCATCTCTCTATTTATGGACTTCTTTATCTCTTCGCTTTCCACAGATTTACATCTTAGCCCTAAAATCGCAGATTTCATATTCAAGGTTAACAATGACTTCATTTTCCGTTCCCTGCATTTCTCTTCTTCCTTCTCCTTCACAATCATCGTTCTTCTCCACGGCGAATTCAAACCCTCCTTTGTTGATCCCATCCCGGCGATCGAGTTTTTCCACAATCACCGCCGCCGCTGCAGCTACGGCGACGTATGCTGAGACCGGAACAGATTCAGGTACTGCCTCGTTTTCCTCCAGATTCAATTGGCCTCCGAAATCGGCATCTCCTTCTCCGGCGTCGTACTACGATGTGCTCGAGATTCCGTTCGGCGCGACGGGCGAAGAGATCAAGGCCGCGTATCGGAAACTCGCACGAGCTTTCCATCCCGACGTGGCGGGGACCGCTGAGAAGGAATCATCGGCTAACGCGTTCATCAAAATCCATTCGGCGTATTCTACGCTGTCAGATCCCGAGAAGCGCGCTGACTATGATCGGCGGCTCTTCGGCAGGTGGCGGAGTGTTGAAATGCGCTCCGGTATTTGTAGTTCTCCGACTCCGGCAAGGTCGTCGGGATTCAACAGCTCAACTCGCCGGAATTGGGAAACCGATCAGTGCTGGTAGCCGGTTACCTAATCATATTTTAACTGTAGATTAGACAACTAATTCGGACTATGTATATGATGCAAATCAACGCAATCGTTTTTACTCTATACTATTTCTGCCTTTCCTCGCCTATTTAGCTTAACTTTATTTTGGCTTGAAATTGGAAATCATTAATCGCAAATTATCAAACTTAAGTGATTTTTAATGATACAACAATTGTATTGAAAACGTGAAAAAATAAAGGGAAAAGCTCGAATAAGTGAAGAAGAGTAAATGGTTAATTTGTTACGTCAGGACCGAATTTGCTTAAACAGGAGACTGAATACACTAATTCTGGTTGGAGTGATAGTAACGTAAACAGAAGTTAAAAGAGAGCTTTTAAATTCTCATAATCTCATATGGAGATTGTATGTTGACTATGTTCTATGGTAATAATTCAATTAAATGAACTGTAAATAAGTAAATTTGTAGAGTATTACTCGTTCATTAAAACTTTGGTTTTTTTGGACATTTCATTCATTTTACCATTTTGCTTTTTAATTACACAAACTTGAACCACAACTCCAGAAGGACAAACAATTTAATGTTGGTTTATTTCCAGGAAGGTCAAAGTAAAGCACAGGATTTCGTACTAGGATTTTTTTCTAGTTGGGTATCCCACTCTCTTGATAAGGTATCCCACTCTCTTGGGTCCCTTTTTTGTTTAGTTTGTCTAATAAAGATTATCATGAATGTTAATGTTTGTGTGTTATATAAGGGTAAAGGGTCAATTGACTACTTTAACTTATATGAGCTGAAGTAAGGAATAAATTATTAGGAGTATTGTATTACCTTCGTCCCAAAAAAAGTTTGTCATTTTCAAAAAAAAATACACCCTCCGTCCCAATTTACTTAGCCAATCTTGACTTTTCAAGTCAACGGCATCTAACTTTGACCGATTATATGTTTATATAGAGAAAATATTGATAATATGAAAATGATATGAAAATGTTCTTTGTTACAAACACTATCATAAAAGTATAAAATTATTAAATTTTGCATAAATATATTAGTTTAAATAATTGGTCAAAGTTAGACGGAGGTAGTATCATAAAAGAGTGGTTTTTATATTAAAATCGAGAGCACATACAAGACAAAGGATGACTAGGGGTGGGTTCGATTGCTTTGGTTCGGTTTTGACCTAAAACACAACACAGAACCAAAGTGAAATGTTCGGTTCGGTTCGGTTTCTTTGATAAAAATATCCAACCACGGTTCGGTTGGTTTCAGTTTGGTTTCGGTTTTTATTCGTTTTTTTAACCAAAAGTCCATGTATGAAAATAAGAGAAGGAACAATTGGAATGCAAATTTATTAATTTAGTCTAATACGCAGTAATTGAAAACACATTACAGTAGCAGACAAATTAACAAATAAAGTTTTCAAAATGAACCATATAAAAGCAAGCACATAGAAGCGAAGCAACACCATTAACCAACGTAGGCAAATCCTAATAGTCAGGTAATTTAATATGCCTTTTTTAGATGATTCTTTATTACCTGGTTTGGAGAATAAGACCATGCAAGGAAACGTTTTAGAACAAATCCACACAGCAAAACCATTTACTCATAGAGAGTTTAGTGAATCTTATTGAACAACTATTTTTTCTCAAATGCAGTTAATGGATCTAATACGTAGTACATAAAATAGTAATCATAGTAAACCTCAAAAAAATTATAGATAACGATAACATCATAATAATCTCAAATTGGAAAGGTGAAATGTTACCTTTGTTTGAAAATCTTCGATTGGAATCAACTTGTAATCGATCCAAAGATGTCAACAATTGATAGATGAGTGAAAGCTGGTGAAGAGAAGTTTAGTTTCTCATGAGCTCATCTCTCCTGTCGTAGATTCGAGAAGAAAATCGGAAGAAGTTCAGAACTCCGCCGCAAGAGGTGAACTGCATCTGCGAGATACTCTAAGTCTCTAACTCCTCTAAGGTGCAAAGCTCAAGTCTGACTAAGGTAAAAGTTAGAAGATCGTAACTTGTTCAGCCACTAGTTGAGCCCAATGTTGGACAAAAGCCCAAGTGTATAAAATAAAATTGTTTATCTATGCACACACAAATTCCTGCCTAAGGTGCAGACGTTGATTAGACGTCGGGTTACACGATACTTTTTTTTTATCTATGCACACACAAATTTTTTCATTTTAGTGGAGAATTATTTCTGACCCAAAAAGTGAATTTGCTATGCCACGAACATTAATTTTTTTAGGGTCACAAACAATTGTTTTATCAAAACAAAAAGCAACAAAAAAGTGGTGTGTAACCCTATGCGTACACCAAAAATGATTGTTACATTTAAAATATCAATGTTATTTATGATTTTGTATCGATCGTACAATTTCATTTTTCTTATTAACTTCGTCCCTTTCTTATGTATATATATTGCTCCTATATATTCCTATATTACAGGAGACTAGGGTAATACTTTCTCTGTCCCGCTAAAACTATCTCATACTAAATTTGGTAATTTTTGATCAAATGACCAAGAATTCAAAACACATGAAACAGTTTATGAGTTTTTGCACGTACCTCTAAGTTCATACCTACGTTAATTTTGTTACATATCATGTACTTTGATTTTATAACCAAAAAGACTAATTCTTGCATATTCGTCATAATGTCATAGACATAGTACATACACATGCTCGCACTTTATGAATTTGGTGACATACTTGTTTTATGAAACAATTGGTAATGATCTAATCTTATTACATGAACCAAGCAATAAAGGGATTTATCTAGATTTGGGCAAAGTTCAATGGCTTCACTGAAATCTGGTGTAACCTAACTACAGCTTCGACCAAAAGAAACTAGTATGCCTAATCTAGTCATCTATAGAGAAACTTGGATGGTATAACTACCTAATTACAGAGTACGTAATATATACCTCTCTGTGCATTGTATAGATTACCAACTTTTAAGGTGTCTTTATTTGAAAAAAGTATTAGCGAAAATCTGCATAATGACTGAATGAAGTATAACTACCTAATTAGGCAGTAATACTGTGATAGAGCTAGTATTAGGGTGTCTATATGCGTTGCATATTACTTTAGATGCTCTCAATTAAAAATTACATGGTTTTCGAAAAATGTAGATCCCTTCAATTTAAAATACATGGATTTCTCAAATGAGTATCGTGATCTTTGCTTCATATTTTCTAATTCATTTTCCTTTTTTTATTTTATCTTTTATAAAAACTTACTCCGGAGGTACAGGAACTCGCCGGAGGTACAGGAACTCGCCGGAGGAAGGGGAAGCTGCAAGCATCTGCTCGATCGGCTGTCTTAAAACGTCAGCCGCCATCCTACCACCGTGAAACTCATCCACTGCCGCAACCGTACCACATGACTAACGCCGGCGTAGGTAAGTTGCAACCTCTGTGTTCCCTTCGTTTTCATGTACGTAAAAAAATTAGAAATGGACGTCGAGCATAAACAATCCATAAACTGTGAAAGAAAACAGTGAGCCTGTGACGGCTTTGTTTATCCCAAATACTTCGTTTGCAGTTAGTATTATTATCACATTAATGATAAATAATGGACAAATTATATTAGAATGAATTTCGGACTATTCTAGTTAAATCAGGTTGATTCATTTGGATTATAATAAAATCATGGACCAATGAATATAAAAATAAAATAGATTATCATTAGAAATAATAATGGACTAAATTGAGAACCCATAATAGTAATAGTAACGACAACAATACGTACTAGTAAAAAGGATAGCAATATGGACGGATACTTATAAAGTTAATAATTATCATTATCATTATAAGTCAGTGATCGAAATAATGGTAAACAGTGAACTGACTAGTCTAAAGTTGAATGCTTAAACCAGATTGATTATGATGAAGTAATGGACGGATTCATGGACTGTTAGAATAAGTAGGCCGATCAAAATACTTAAAATAGGTGGACTAATCATAATTTTTGTAACGGAGTGTACGGATAAAGTACGTAAAATAACTTAACGGGGACTTTTTAAAGAAAAATGGTAGGTCAATTAAACTATAATCTAGAATGAATATTGACTATGGAATTTTAATTAATAGAAGGTGAACTTGGAGGAAGCCGTTAGAGAAGCTTATTAGAAATACCGGGAATTTGAGGTAAGTCACATTGCAATCAAAATTATATTTCTACCTCGTAACTAAGTATTTGCTTTATATGTGTGATTAAATGATGTTATGGATATTTTGAATGATGAATTATTTGTGAACAAGTTGTATTGTTGTGATTTTGAGATATATTGGATTATATGTATACATGAGATATTTTGGGAAGATATAAAGTTAAGAATTTAAGGATAATAATCCTTGTGGTGAAACTCTGTCCAAGAGACATAAATATGGGATTTTGAAACAAGATAAAAGATTGATTTCTTAATGTGGGGCATCGCGGGAGAAATCCGTAGATGCCGGGTCACCTTCACGTCCGTTAATAGTGAGGGAGGGTTAGGACTACTACTATTTGAATTGAGAGACTTGAGACAAATTAAATGAATTTTGGAGGGTTCGGTAACCACCCTGATGGAGTATATGGGTCTGAGCCCCAGGACCCACATACTCGGAAGAACAGAGCACAAGACAACAGAGTGGCGCCCTCGTCGGCCAAGACGCCCCCGTCGGCCGAGAAGAAGCCAACCCGGATTATGATCCTGAGTCCAAGGAACCCGGGTGCCCTCGTCGGCCGTGCCCTCGTCGGCCGTGCCCTCGTCGGCCGTGCCCTCGTCGGCCGTGCCCTCGTCGGCCGTGCCCTCGTCGGCCGTGCCCTCGTCGGCCGTGCCCTCGTCGGCCACGCCCTCGTCGGCCACGAGGACCTCCCAGAATCGGATCCTATACTTACTCATTTGTACAGCCCATTAGTGGCTTTGTATTCGGCCCAGTAGCGGTCCAGTTGTAAATGGGCCTCCCAAGCCCAAGGCTTGGGAGCCCAACCCTAATTTTCTCTATAAATACTCCCCTTGGGAGTAGTTATAGGGGTTACAAAATCATTCTATTGAAGCATATTATTGCACTTCTCTCTCTAGCTCTCACTTCTCTCTAGAATCTAGGAGTTAATACTCCATCATTTGGTGCTCTCGTTGAGAGCTAGGACAATCAAGTTAGCACCCTTCGTCGCTACCAAGCACGGCTAACCACTGATCATGGGGTGAACTAAGTCAAACCGCAACCTCGTCAGCAAAGTCATCCCTGAGGACCAAGAGCCCAGGGAGCACGATGAGGACGCCACGGCCGACCAGGTCGGCGGAGGGGACCTCTTCCAGGAGGCCTTCAACCTCACGACGGACCTCCGCAACCAACTCAACGGCGGAGTCCCCGACGCCCGCCTCGGCCTGGAAAAGAAACGAGCTGAGAAAGCGGACCACGCCCCGGCCCAGCCTATGGCCACGGCCTCTCCGTCTGTAGATCCTCAGGTCCAGGCCGCACTGTCGGCTATCATCGCCAGCTTGGCTCAGAATCCCACCGTCCTCAGCGCACTCTTACCAAGGACCGGGGGAAACGTCACTCCACCTCCTCACCCCCAACCACTGGCCGACCAGATAGGCAACAATGAGGGGGTTGTGGCCCAGGACACGGCGTCGTCCCACTCCCACCCTGCTTCCCCTCTTCGGCCCGGGCAGACCCCAGCGCGTGGAAAAGCCTCTGCCTTCAATAGGCTAGGTGACACGCGCCGTCGTCCGGTTTCGGAGAGGATGGCGGGACGGATTGGTGATCCTCGTCCTGGCTCGCCAAGGGAGAGTTTGGGGTCTGTATCCCAGACAGCGGACCAGCCCCGCCCGGACAAGGGCAAGGGGAAGTTGCACGAGGATGACGTGCGTCACCAGATCAACGCGGCCCACAACGAGCGCCTGAGGAACCAGCCGGGTGCCGCCGCGGCCGACAGGGACCCCCGGGACGAGGTCATCGCCCAGCTGGAAAGGAGGTTGGCTCAGATGGAGGCCAAGCAGTCGGCCAACATCCCTACGGCCGGCGCCTCCAACGACCCCGGCCTCAACGCGCTCATGAACAAAGTCAGCGCCCTGGAGAGGGAGCTGGCCGAAGGGCGGGGTGACCCCATCATCCAGGTCAGGACTAGGACCCCTTTCACCAACAGGGTCCTCTCGGCCCCCATCCCTGAGAAATACAGGGGGAACGCCATCAAGTCCTACGATGGCCGATCAGACCCCCAGGAACACTTCAGCCGTTATCAAAACAACATGCTGATGGTGAACGCGTCCGACGAATACCTCTGCCGTTGGTTCCTCTCTACTCTCGAGGGGCCAGCGTACGAGTGGTTCAACGGGCTGCCAGAAGGAAGCATCGACTCATGGCAGGATCTCGCCCAGCGCTTCCTCACTCACTTTGCCGGGAGGAAGCGCGCGAAGAAGTATTTCACCCACCTCCTCTCCGTCAAACAGCAGCACGAGGAGTCCCTCCGGTCATTCATCGACCGGTGGACGAGGGAGACCGAGGAGGTCGAGGGGGCCGATGAGCGCACCCTCCTCGCCTTGTACCAGGGAGCCCTCCGCAGCTCCCCGTACGCCAGGAGTCTCATCACCGACCCCCCGAGGTCGTATGCCAAGGCGCTCCAACGCGGAGGCTTGTATGCCGACGCCGACGAGCTCCACAACCACAAGAGAGAGGGGGGCCATCCCCCCAGGAAGACAAATCCTTCGTCGGCCCCGGGTCCGTCCAAGGCCGGCCAGGGTGCCCAGGGCCGCCACGGCTCTGGTGGACAAAAGAAGAAAGACCGCCACTGGCGACCGAGGCTGGAACGGCCGGGGGTAACCCTCACCCACCCGGTCGGCACCATCCTCGATTATGCCGAGAAGCACGGCCTCATAGAGCAGGCTCCTCGGCCGGCCGAGGAGATCCTTGCCATCCAACAGGGCGGCACGTATTGCCGGTTCCACAAGAACTCGTCGCACAACACCGACGATTGCATCACATTAAAGAAGGCCATCGAGCGTCTTATTCGCCAGGGGGAACTCTCCCAGTTTGTCAAAGGTGGCCCACGTAAAAACACTTGGGTAAACACCGGCAAACGTGGGGACCACAGACGTTATAAACGAAGTCCGAACCGGCCGAAGGACGAGCACACCCTTCGGCCGAAGCCTGAAAGAAGGATACCCCCCCAATATATATATATATATATATATATATATATATATATATATATATATATATATATATATATATATATATATATATATATATATGAGGGAAAAAGAGGGAAGCCGACGGCCGCACACACTTGCCGGCCTCGAGCAAGAAAAATAAAATCCCCACAAATTCAGGCCCATTTTGGCCAAGTACATATCAGTCGAACACAAGTGTAGTACCACTGACAGGTAACAAGGACGACACGTCCACACACTACAAGGGAACAATCAAGGCCGATACACACGCCTATGAAACCCTAACCACATCGGTTGGGTGAAACGCGAGAGGTGGCCTTCATCGGCCATAGTCCTTTGAGGCACCAACGCTTGGTATGAAACAAAACATCTCAAACCGGAGGATGACCGGGACGAAGCGGGCACTTATCACACCCGCGAAAGGATCAAATAATCAAAATGCAACCTCTACTTGCCACCGCACCTCGGATAGCCGACGCAGGCACTGGAACCATGACTAGCCGACGAAGGCAGGACCATCTCCTTGGACGCAAATACCTGACATTTATACTCAGGAAATTATCTAAGTACTCAAATGAAGGAATTCTAGCCGAAGCGGGTACCAGTATACTACAAAGCCGTTAACCACCTACACCTCTACATGTGTACTTGTGAAAAATTCAGTCCACAAGACTATGGCGAAGGTGCCCTTGTCGGCCAGAACACAGGGTTACAAGCCGACAACGGCCCTGGCTAAAACACCTGGGATGAATCCAAGGCCAGGACGATAAGGACGCCAACGCCTGGACGGAACGGACACTGCGGTCAGGGCTAAAAAGGGAAGCACTTAAAAGGAATCAAAAACACTTAGGAAATTTTGTGAAAAAATCCTAAGTGTTATGATGGCAAAGGAACACCGGTCAAGCCGACCAGGCCACCAGGCCGAAAGGGAAGCACCTAAGTGGATCCCAAAACACTTAGCAAAATTCTGAAAAATTCCTAAGTGTTATGAAACTACGTCCAAGCCGATCAGACCACTAGGCCGTAAAGACAGGAGCTACATGGACCCAAGAAACACTTGGGGAATTTTTGAAGCAAAATCCTAAGTGTTATGACAATAAAACAAAGAGGCATAGGCCGACCAGATTACTGGACGGGAAGGCCAACCTCATGGACGTAGCGGACACTCGCGGGTGACCCAAGTTATGACTTGATACTTAGACAATTTACAGAATTGAAATGACAAAGCAAACAAGCACACAAAGGATTCAAGGCCGAAAAGGACAACAAAAATTTCTTCAATTGATAAACTTCATTACAATTGGGGGGCACTACGGCCTTTACATAATTTGGCAACAAATGAAAAGCTAACTACGGTAAGGACTAGCCGATCAAGCCTCCGGGGCTGGCTCTTCAACCTCGTCGGCCCCCTCCTCATCGGCCTCAGCTTCCTGGCCAGCAGCGGCGCTGGTGGCATCGTCTAAGAAATCGAATTCCGTATAATCCGGCTCGCCATGGCCGGAGCTCTCTATGGGGGATTCCCGCTCCGCCAGCGGAAGCTTGGCCTGCTCTTCGGGATCCTTCATCAGCTTTGGGAGCTTCAGGTTCCGTCTAGCCCATCCAGCCGTGTAATTCATGGCCTTCAACGCCCGGGATAGCCGCCGGTACAGGAGCCTTTGCATCCGCTCCTGGCCCAGGTTGTAGTAAACAGACATCTCCTGGCTGAAATACTCCGGGCCGGCAGGGGAGCTCATCCCCCAATTCTCCAGCCTGGCGGCCACCACCTCGTAACACCAGGGGAGCCTCTCATCGGCCTTCCACCCTTCGGCCAAGAACTTCTCAACAGCCTCATCGGCAGCCCTCACGACGGCGGCCTCGGCCTCAGCTCTCGCCTTGGCGGCCTCCTCGCTGCTGCGCCTCTCGGCCTCAAGTGCCCTGCGGGACTCCTCGAGCTCCCTTTTGCTCTCTTCGAGCTGGACCAGGTGATAAGTCCAATTTTGTACTTATTTTTCTTATCAATTTTAAGCGATTTTGGATTGGAAAATAGAAAAACAAGGCATGTTTTATATATTTTGGTTCAAGTTTCATGAAATCAGGTAAAAATCACGTCCATGATATGTTTGACGAAATTTCGGGTCAATTAAGCACAAAATGCGTCACTTTGAGTGAAAAATGATTTCATACCGAAAGAAGCAAGCAGAATTTCAAAGTGGTCCAGAAGAGAAAGTTGAAGAGCACAAAATACAGAACAAGATGG
Organism: Cuscuta europaea; assembly: GCA_945859875.1. Classification (NCBI taxonomy): domain Eukaryota; kingdom Viridiplantae; phylum Streptophyta; class Magnoliopsida; order Solanales; family Convolvulaceae; genus Cuscuta; species Cuscuta europaea. Next base: position 10,263,119 of record CAMAPE010000048.1, read on the forward strand.
TCAAATAAACTCAAAGGCGGCCTGGCAGGCGGCCAAAAAATGGAGGCCTGCGCGGCCGCCTGCCGTTTTTTTTTGAAAAATCGATTTTTTGGAAATTTGACCGAACTGGAGAAAAACGGAAGGCGGCCGACACTGGACGGAAGGCGGCCGCCTTCGATGACCGCCTGCGGCACAAAACGACGAAACGAACAACCGGTCGGTGCGATGTGACGGCAGGCGGCCGGAGCAAGGCGGCAGGCGGCCGCCTGTTTGGAGGCCTGCGAGATTTTTGGTGCTATAAATAGCCCGATTTTTGCTGAACTCAAACACACCATTCTTAGCCCGAAACTAGTTCAAAAAGGTCTTCTTCTTCCTCTTCAAAGCTCGGATTTCCACCATTGTTGCACCTTCAACTTCAATCTTTCACATCTTTTTCATTTTAGCTCCAATTTGTAAGTTCTTTATATGTATTTTCATCTTCTCAACGAGTAGAATCTGAATCTGTGCTTTATTTTCTCGATCTGTTCTTTGAATTTTTCCAGAATATTTATCTAGTATTTCGCATTTTCTTCCATAAATTAAATAAAATAGTTGTTGATGTTGAATTCATTCCAATTAATTATATAGTTGTTCACTAGCCTCAAGGTTGTTATTTATATGAAGAAAGTTAATTTTCACGAAGTGCAAGTAATTTTTAATTAATTTCGGTAATTAGGTGTTATTATTGCATAAATTAAATTAATTACACAAAAATAGAAAAAAAAAAATAGTCTCGGCCCTAATTCCAGTTTATTTCACTGTAATATAACCCCTAGTAGTCAACAAAAAATTTAGAACGAATTTAGCCTATTTTTAATTGCCTTTTGTATTTTATAGTTAAAAGTGGGAAAATTATCAATTAGGGTTAAAATTGGATTTTAGGTTTAAAAATTCGTGAAAAATTCCAAAAAGTCATATTGTAGTTCCAGAAAGTTTATTTTGATAATATCTTATTTTTGTTTAATTTTTGCTATTATACATGTTTAATTTCTTGTTAATGTTTAATTTATTTACCATATTGTTGAATGCAAAAATAATGTTTAGTAGCTAAATTTGTTTTGGGCATGAATTGAGTAAAGGAATATGGATTGACTTTTTAGCCGAAAATTAGGGGTTAAAATTAATTAATTGAGCTAGTTATTCAATTTGATGAATTAGTAATTAATAGTTGTTAGCCAATTTCATTAATTAAATTTTGGAAAATTATTTCTAACTTGTCTATGAGATTAGAAAGTAATTTGAGCCAACTTTATTCAAGCACATTAATAAGGCCTAGAAATAGGATAATTTTAATGAAATGGATTTACATCTTGTCTATGAGAAATAAATTCAAATTGCTTAAATAATGAATTTAATTAGTTAATGAATTTGGCTATTTTTATTAATTAAAATTTTGGAGAATTATTTCTGCCTTGTCTATGAGATTAGAATTTAATTCAAGCCAACCATTTTTGAATACATTAATGAAACCTAGAAATAGGATAAATTAATGAAAGTAATTTCTATTCTTGTCTATGAGAAAAGAAATTATTAGTCCAATTGTTGTTTTAATTCCCCTAATTACTAGGTCCAAGAATATATCCATTTCTAATTATTCAATTCATTGCCCTTCTTTGATCAATCCATTTAGAGTTTAATATTTTTCATTTAGTTTAATTTTGAGCCATCATTAGTATTTGCATAATTTAATTACTTTATTTTTCAAAAACTAGTTTAGAAAATCAATCAAAAGTTTTAATTTGGAAAGCTTCCAATAATTTGCGATAACCTGTGACTGAGCTTAAAATCAAGAAACTCCTCCGCCATTCCTCAAGAGACACGATACTCGGGGAAAAACCGAAAGGTTAGACTCCGTTTTACTACAACGCCGCGAAAGCGGATATCACCAGGGCAACGTCCCTGGCCGCGACGGCCTCATCAGCTTTGGCCTGCAGCGCCTTGGCATCCTCCCGAAGCCGGTCAAGGCAAGCTACCGCCTCGTCGGCCGAGGCAGCCTTCTGCTCCAGTGCTTGCAGGCGGACTATCTCCCAGTACTGCCTCTTATGGCTTTCCATAAGCATGAAGGCACTCTGCATAAGAAAAACAAAGGTCAGACAAAAACTCTACATAGACGAAGAGAGACAAGAATATAAAGACAATCACTTACTTGGACGAGGAGATCCATGCCGCCCTCATAAATCTTCGGGTCCTCGAGCTTCTTCAGATGAGCCCGATCTTTGGCCGGCATGGCCTTGGCAAGGACGACGTGGCCGGGGACGAGCTCATTAAACACGCCCCCGCCGACGGGGTACTCTATCACTTTCTGATAGGTGTCACCGGCGATCTCCTTGCCGGCCCTCTTCGTCCGTGGTTCCTGGACGAGAGGCAGCGCTGGGGCGGCATCACCAGCAACAGTAAGGTCCACGACGGGACCACCATCGCCCACGCTGGGGACAGCAAGCGCACCGGCCTCACTGGCCGGAGAAGGGGAAGGAGCCCTCTTCGTCTTCTTAGAGACGCTCACACCGGCCTCGGTCAACTTTTTCTGGCCGTCAGTGGCCGGTCTCTTTTTCTTGGATGGGGCAGGCTTTGGGGCCGCATCTGCAGTAGCCCCGCTCACACCGGCCGCGGCACGCCTGGCCGCTTCGGCCGCCTTAGCAGCAATCTCCTCGGCCGCTTTGGCCTTTGCAATAGCCATCATGGAACGGCGGTCCATGACAAAGTCTACAAAGGGAAAACAAACAAATTAGCAAGGCAAAGGACAAAAACGTAAAGACAGAAAGCCGAAGGAAAATTACCATCGGCCTCAACAGGAATGCCCAAATCCGGGCCATCGGCCTCCTCAAAGGTGGTGGTCATCCTCGGCCAGAGCTGGAGGTCATCCTCCTTATCTCCATACAAATGATATCTGAAGAAGCCGAGGGCCGTCATCTTGTATTCAGTGACGTAATCTTTTACGCTCCTCGGCCCCCCTTCCAGGAAAGCCTCCACCTGAGCGTCCAAAATAGAGCTCTTCGGCGGGTCATGAAGATTGAACCTCCCGGTATGGCCGAGGGAGGGGAACTCGGTGCCACTCTCACCAATGGACACAAACACGAACTTGCTCTTCCACCCATGAATGGACGTAGGCAAATCCGTGAAGCTCCTCTTCCTCGGCAGCTGTTGAAGAGTAGCATAGGCCGCACAGTTCTTGTGGCTTCCTCGGCCGATCTGGTACAAGTTCATGAATAACGCCGTGGTCGGCCTGTAGCCCAACTCCTCACAACGAAGCAAGAAGCCCACTATCAAGGAATAACTGTTCGGCGTCAGCAAGGCCGGAGGAAGCCCCACCATGTCCAGATACTCAGTGACGAAAGGGTGAAGGGGGAACCTCAACCCCTTAGCAAAACTCATCGGGTATACTCCGAAGTATCCCGGTGGCGGAAGTAGAACATGGTCCGTCGGCCTGGGTGCCCTAACCCGCCCGAACGGCCCCACGTACATCTGGGCGACAAGATAGTCGGCCTCACTGCTCTCCGGCTTAATCAGGAATATGTTGGTGAGGTCCAAATAGGAGAGGCCCGGCCCATTCTTCGGCCTCCTCACCCTCTTCGGCTTAGCGTCGCCCTTCACGGCAGATACCGGCCTCGGGCACGGAACGGCAGCAGAAGTGGACGCCCCGTCCACCGCTCGGGACGCACCTACGTCCTCACCCTCTGAAGAAGAGGCGGACTCCTCGTCCTCGCCTTCCTCGTCCATCAGCTCTCCGGATTTGTAGGGGCTCAAACGCTCTATCTCCTCTTCAAACTCCTCGAGCACCTCGTAGTCAAGGGACCTCGTGGAGGGCTGGTCGTCGTAGGGGTAGTAGTCCTCGTTCAAGCTCTTCATTACTACTACTACGGGCTTAAGGAGAACTTACGATCTAAAGGTGTTTAAATGCCTAACACTAGATCAACTATTTATGGAGCAAAGTATGAAAAGTGAGGAAGATCGTGATGAACACTAACCTCAAACAATGAAGAACACGAAGAACAGGCTCGGGAGTTTCTCTCTCTAGAAAATCGGCCAGCACTTCGACAAATTCAGAATGCAAACGTGATTTTTCGTCGGAGGGGAAGGGGTATTTATAGACCCCCCCCACCAACGGTCACTACACGTGGCACTCTCCCAATGGCCACATCAACGGCCACCACTGGGGGGCCACCACGTCACCAACGGGCCAGGACCAACCCATATCAACGGCCCACTGGCAAATCAGACTCTACGGCCTACACACGCTCAACGGCTTTACAACTGCCAGCAAGCGCCCACAACGTCCCATCTGCTTGCCAATATCACAAATGCCAGACAATAAGTGGACGGCAACGACCAGGAACGTAACGGCCACAGAACAAAGGGGACAAATAGCCCACAGCCTTCGGCTCCTCGTAATAACCCTTGATGATAACTCTCTACAAGCGATCTGCGCACAAGGGTTCTCCCACAGGGTTACCTTGGCCAGAAAATCGCCATGAGAGTTGGATTCAGGGGGACTACGGCGAGACCGCTTCGGCCAAGGACTCAAGCAACTCCTTCACCCCTCACACTCTTCGGCCTGAAGCAGTGGGGGACTGGGGGACTACACCGGCCTCAACAAAACAAAGGTATAAACAAGGTAACCACAAAAACATGGCCACATCATCCACACAACACAACGGAACCTCATCGGCCAAAGGCCCAAAACGTCATTAGCAACGGCCAACAAGCCACTAGAGGCAAGGACACTCATCGTCCTCCGCCAAACAACTAATCTTGACGGGCCCTTCGGCCAAGAACACGAAGGCCAACCAGCAACGGCCAAAAGGAGTGCGCGAGCACCCTCATCGGCCACATAAAGGAAAAGACGCCATCGTCCTCAAAGCAAGGAACGACCTCACCGGCCCAAACATAAACTTCAACCATCAACGGCCAGGAAAGGGAAAGCGCGCCCTCAACGGCCACCATCGAAAGAAGGATACTCATCGCCTTCAACGGCCACCATTGAAACAACGGCCTCCCCGCCCGCAACGAGGAACAGGTAACGGCCAAAGCACAGAACAGGATCACCAAAATAGAAACAGCGCCAATACCGCAACAACTAACGGCCTGGGAATGCCCACATCGGCCAAAGGCAACAGCACAGAAATCTACTCTCCTTCACTTCGTCTACGTCTCAGCTTAGAGAGTGGGGGACTCCTGATGGAGTATATGGGTCTGAGCCCCAGGACCCACATACTCGGAAGAACAGAGCACAAGACAACAGAGTGGCGCCCTCGTCGGCCAAGACGCCCCCGTCGGTCGAGAAGAAGCCAACCCGGATTATGATCCTGAGTCCAAGGAACCCGGGTGCCCTCGTCAGCCGTGCCCTCGTCGGCCGTGCCCTCGTCGGCCGTGCCCTCATCGGCCACGCCCTCGTCGGCCACGAGGACCTCCCAGAATCGGATCCTATACTTACTCATTTGTACAGCCCATTAGTGGCTTTGTATTCGGCCCAGTAGCGGTCCAGTTGTAAATGGGCCTCCCAAGCCCAAGGCTTGGGAGCCCAACCCTAATTTTCTCTATAAATACTCCCCTTGGGAGTAGTTATAGGGGTTACAAAATCATTCTATTGAAGCATATTATTGCACTTCTCTCTCTAGCTCTCACTTCTCTCTAGAATCTAGGAGTTAATACTCCATCACACCCCGAACAACTAGGGCATTTGATCCCTTTTTATTAGAGCAGTAGTAGTACCTATTCTCTTAAGGGTCTTTGAGCCTAGAACCTAGGGAGTGTATCCCATTTGGAGTAGGGAGACGTTGACGTCAGAACTACTTAGACTTCATACTACTCGGAGGGCTTAGAATCCCTTTAGACAGCGGCGGAACCAGAGGGGGGCGAGCCGGTGCCGGCGCTCCCCCTTCGCCGGAGTAGTCTAGGTATATATATGTATAATTTTCCAGCGCCCCTGCTCACCTGCCGTGGTTTCATTACCAGCACCCTGCCATGGCTTCCTCCGTCAGCCCACTGCTATGCGCTGGTTTTTTTAACCAAGCGTTTAATTGACGCATAACACTTAAATGACACCGTTGGTTTAAGTTAGAAAAGAGGGGTAAAACGGAAGCAAGTATACTATAAACGACATCTCATTAATTCTATTGTCAAATTATTAAAAAAACTGCCTAAATATCAGAAATTACAATTAGATTTCAATAGCATCCTTACAGACCTTACTCGTTTACCCCTAGGGTTATTCACCCACGGTTAATTCGCAAATTAGTTTAGTCAAACAACCGATTTGCTCTGCCTAGAAGGTGAAGAATGAAATTTTGGGACAGCCGCCGATGCTGTGGACGCCTGGAACGACCGACCGGCAAAGCTTGGACCTTGAATCGATAAATCGCTACTGACCTGCTGCTGCATGGGTGTTTGAAACTTCATTTTGAAAAGTAGAGAGGTAAATTATTTGTTGTCCTTTTATTTGTGTAATTTGTGGCATTTATTCTTTATTTTTTTGTTGAAGTGGGCAAGTGATGAATTACTGAATTGGGCCAACCGGTCACTTATTTTATTAGTTAGATTGGGAATCTGGGATGCCATAGCTACTTAGCTAGCTTGGCTATTGCAGCCAGTGTGGTGTGTCTTATATTAATTTTATTAATTTTATTATTATAAGTGTAATGTGTTCTTATTTTCTTAACTAAATTGTCTTATTAATTTAACAGTGAATGTTGTGATTACATACAAATCAATGCTAATTAATATATGAATTTATTGTTGTACAATTGTTAGGTTAAGAATGCTGAAATTCTTAAGACGGAATGGAAAGTCTTCAAAAAGTCCTTCTGAAGAAAATAAAAGGACAAAACTATTTCATGTTGAACTAAATCCCGAAGATGTTAGTTTTGGACTCAGTTATCTCCCCTAATTTACCAGAGTAGTTGATTTTGGACTTATATGTAAACATTAAGCTTTACGACACTTAATTTAGACAATCATATGCGTTTATTTTCTAAATTTATTACAACGAATTTATTTCATACATTTCTCGGCACCTGCTAAAAAAAAGTTCTGGTTCCGCCACTGCCTTTAGAGGGTGTGCACACTTAAGGTAGAAGTCTAGATTCTAATAGAGGAGATGAGGTACCGAGAGAAGATCGGAGTGATCATATAAAACAACGGATCACTCGGCTCAAGAATCAAGGTAACACTTGAGCACCGCCCTTCTAAATGACTAGGAGAAGTAGCTAGAAGGCTATTTTGAGGAAAAACAAATATTTTGTACTTGGAGAATTATTCGTTGAAATACTTACAAGAATTCCTAAAGAAATCTTTTGGAAATATTACTACTCTTTTGAAATTAAATTACTGGAAATCATTTTTGTATATATTATATACAAACACTTATTTTTCAACAAAACTATTATTTTACGGGGTTGGGTGAGATTTACTTAGCGAAAGCTTATTTTTGTGTTATTTGTTTCTTTTATTTTCTTATGTTACAGATGACGTGATATATGAAGATTGATGCCTAGAAGACTTTTAGAGTAGTCTCATTTAGAATAAACTTGATTAGATTTCATTATTTTAAATGTTGAATTTAATATTTACTTTAGATACATTTATGGTGGATAGCCATAGCACCCAGTCAGTTGAGGGCTGGGTGTGGCGGTAACACGCCCCTTTTCCTTGTTATTGTTTATTTCCGCTACAAACAATTGAAAGCTTCGAATAAATAATAAAAGTTTATTGTTTCTTTAAGTATTATTTTGGGAGGGAAATTTGGGGGTGTTACAATAACATTTTAACTGAGCATCACACATCCGCTATTGAAATGAAAATCACGATTTCCGATGAATGAGCATCAATGAACATTTAATGAGCATCATACCTATTCTGTTGAGTATTAGGAGTCTCGTAAAACAGAAACACGAACTAAAAACAAGCAACCAAAGAAAGCAACCAAAGAAAGCAAACAAAGGGTGGGTTAATAACGACCCAAATAAAAGATAATTAATGGGCTATTCGCAAAGAAGGAAGCACAAGCATATCCATAAAATAAGAGTTACGGGCTTGAGGGCGTAGATCAGGAACCTCCGAGTAAATGATGGCCTGACCCGTAGAATGATAAGCCAAAAAATGGGCAACCCAATTGGCCTCTCTCAAAACCACGAATAAGGCAACTCATCTTTGCTCAGATAGATCCAGCAATTGCTTAATCTCACCGCTCCATTTTCCATTACTCCTTCGATTGATACAAGTCAACACATCCATGGAGTCCATCTCTACCTGAAATTCACTATATCCGGTGATTGATACAAACTTAAAACGTATTCGGTGATTGTTTGACTCTGGTGAACAATCTTAAAACGTAGTTAGTTACTCTGGTGAACAATCTTAAAACATAGTTTGTCACTAGATTAAAAATTTCCACTATAGAATTTTTCAATTCACGAGCTTTAGTCCAATTCCTCGTGCATCAATCAAGTCCACAAAATTTGAAAATTTAACCAAATCAATCATTTGGGTCCCGTGAATTTTTCAATTCACGGACTTTAGTCCTATTCCTCGTGGACCCCACTCAAAATATTACCCCAAATTGACAATTTAATGCAATTTCAACACATTTTTCTGTTTCATTTAGGATCAATTCAGTTGTCCCTTTTGAACCTAGGATCAACTAGTTTGAGTTTCCACTATAGAATTTTTCGATTCACGGGCTTTAATTAGTCTCATTCCTCGTGCATCAATCAAGTCCACTAAGTTTGAAAATTTAACCAAATCAATCAATTGGTTCCCGTGAATTTTTCAATTCACGGACTTTAGTCTCATTCCTCATGGACCCCACTCAAAATATTGCCCCAGTTTAATGCAATTTTAACAAATTTTTCCAACAATCCCTCACCAATCCTTTTTCCCAGTTCTTCCATTTCAACGAGTGAACTTCGAGAATCAATTTCTCATTCACCCGTTATCCGTTTTGAGTGTACCATATAGTGAATTGTAGCCCTTAACAAGGATAATCCAAAACCATTTTGACCCGACCCAAATCAGAAGTTGACACCACTCAAAATATTGTCCGAAAGTGACCATTTAATGCAATTCTAACGCATTTTTCCAACATCCAACACCAATCACCCAAGCAAGATGTAGCGTGAAGCACCGAAAGGAGTTCAGCTTCAAAAGAGGAGGAAGCTGAAATCGGAAATGAAGTAGCCACAACCAGCTTCCCTTCATTGTCCCTCAAAATTGCTCCTCCTGCTACGCGATGAGTGAGAAGGTGATCGTCACCTCTTGCCGAACCAGACTTTTAATGGCTAGCTATTTCCGGATCTTGAAAATTCAGATGAACTTTTTAGAATTGTCAATCATTTTCTTTGGAGTTTCAGAAATTGTCTCGTTTTTTCCCAATGATTTGATGAGGATCTAACTGATTATGGCTCAATACTCTTGATGAAAGCTTCATTTGATGCATAATATCTATACAACATTCAAGGTCTAGATAGAGAGAGGATCTTGCTAGATAAAACATGTGAAGTGTATGCTTAGAATGAATATAATTAATCTTTAATCTTCTACAATACAAAACTTTATATAGAGAAGATCTGTGGGCTTAGACAATACGATGTGCCGGAACTAATATTACGGGTCAGATCCAATACAAGAAGTATCCTTGACCCGGTTTAGCATATACCCATCATATAACTATGTTTTGTTATACTTTAATTTGATCTTTATTTGGAACTAGAAATCACTTTTAACTGGCCTTTGTATTGCAAACCTACTCATTTTTCTAATGAGAATTTTTTAAATTTAAAACAATTAAACTTTGCGGTTATAATTTATGGGGCAATATTAAGCTTCTGGAATGAATCTAACTTTTGAAAACCCCCAACTTCCCACAGTTGTGTCTGTTGGAAAAAGTGTGTTAAAAGTGTATTAAATGGTCATTTTGGGGCAATTATTTGAGTGGGGTCCACTTCCGATTTGGGTCGGGTCAAAGTGGTTTCGGATTGTCCTTGCTAAGGGCTACAATTCGATATATGGTACACTCAAAACGGATAACGGGTGAATGAGAAATTGTTTTTCGAAGTTTACCCGTTGGAATGGAGAAAACTAGGAAAATGTGAGTTTTAGTGTAGGTTCTTTCCCACACCGAAAATCACAAGGGAATTGGTACCCTTTATAAAGGGAAACCCCCCCTAAGGAGTTAAGATTCTTAAATGGAAAGGCTCTCTCACGCGAGCAGGGTGGGGTGCGAATCAAATCCCGAAACCGAAGAACAAAAACCGCGACTTGCGTGTGCGGGCGACCTGCACACACGAATGCCGTCTGAAAATCTATCTTCTAAAGATACGTTTCTACTTTAATTTTTGCTCCATGCACATAAATGCCCAACGTCTATATGCTGCCTGGGTTGTTTAAGGACTGGAATCAATGCCCAACGTTTAGGACATTGATGTCCAACAATCATAACCCTTAAACAACCATTAACACACCTTAATCCACCCCTATAAAAGGCTAGTAGGTGCTTTGCAAAGAAACAACCTTTTCATACACTTCGTTCACGTATTTTCGTAGCTAAAACAGCACCTCTAGCACTCCATACAAACTCATTCGGTGTTCTGTTTTTGTTCACGTTCATTGGAACTTTAGTTTGAGTGCTAAACTATTGTTCGAAGTCATCGTATCCTGGGAAACGATCGTTGCAACACTCCTAGCACCCCGGGAGGCAATGAATACGTTTTAAGGAAATCGTGCGTAGCACGAGCTTTGGCTTATTCTGCTTCATCTCATTTCTTGTTTTTCTTTAAGTCATTTTATTTAATTAATCTTTATTAATTAATTTTCTTTGTTTTTCGAAACACACCCAACAGTGTCTAGGTTTCTAGTCTTGATTTTCGTTTTGGTTCCTCAACGGTTGATCCATTGTCGTGGGAGGATAATTTTGGGCTGATTATTTCGGCATACAAACACTAAGCTACTACGGACCAGATTAATTAAAGGGTTTCTAACAGAGCCAGAGCTAAGGTTTCCAAGAAGTTGGTGTCAACTTCTCTAGAAGATCACAGATCGTGATTTCTTCTCAATCTTTGACAGAGGGGTTCACGCACTGGTGGCACCTTTAGCGTGTCCCCCTCCCGAAGCACCGCCATGGAACGCACGAGTTGCTCGAGTTTCGAAGATGGCGTTTCACGTTTGAGTTAGACACTTTTTTTCGTTTTTGCATTGTGTATGTTTGGATTATTCTTATGATGTACTGATGGTTAATTTTACTATGGTTGGAGATTTTGAAACTTCTGATGGTTAATTTATACCAATATTAACTATTTACTCTTATACAGAACCCCTCTCAAGTGAGAATTCCAGAGTAAATAATTAGCACAAATAGTATACTCACAACAAAATGAGTATTCTTCGCCAATGATTGAATTTCATTTAATAATAATCAATTAATTATAGTCTTAATTTTAATACAGTTTAGAACCGATTTAGTGAGAAATGTTTTGTTTGGTTGGACTTAAATTTGTGAGGTTATAATTTTTAAATTAGGACGATACACAAAAGTTGGAAAATTTGATGTGTGACAAGCCTAACAAGCTAGTGAAATAAAGATGGCTGGACATAGGACATCACTAATTAATAGAGTTGTTAAATATATAAAGCATGCCAACATGTTGATTATCAAATTTGTTGCCATGATCTTCTCAAAAAAATGTTTGTTGAGATGATAAATTATTAGCATTCACCTATTCAGAAAACAAGAGAGTTTTGGCCACTTAACGTTAATTATGTTTTTCTTAATTAGATTCAATACTAAAACTAAGATCTCATATTTAATTTTATTACATCTTTAGTTTAGTTTTTGAAAAATTGGTTTGTAGTAACAAACAAAATTAAAATTCATGCATATTTATTTAATTTTACACCGGAATGTTGGACTTTTTAAATCATAATTATTCGCATTTGTTTTTATTTAGTAAGGAAGTTGTGTTGTGATTAGTCTTACAATGACAGAGCTCTATAGCCTCTACTTGTAGAGAAGGACTAATATAAACCAGAGAAAGTGAACCTAAAAAAGACAAATTTGGGACCGAACCAAATTATAGGCCTTAGAAAATGAACATAATTAGTAATTAGTAATTTGGGTCCTCTACTTGGAAAGTATTAGCACGACTTTTAATGAAATACTTTAAATTGTGCCCCCTTTTCTCCAGGGTGAATTTTAAACAACAATGTTAGATTTAAAACAAATTATTGCTTGTATTAGTAATTAGTAATGATGACTATGTAGTAATAATGAAAAAAATTATAGCCGCTAGTCTGCTACTAACTAGGGGTGAGAAAAATCAATTCAAAAATGTTCATTCCAGTTAAATACCCGACCCAAAAACTAGAATCCTAATTTGGGTTCTAAGGATGTTTTTACTTGTACTGTAATTTGCTGGTCTGGTCTGATCTGGTATGGTTTGGTCTGATCTGTTCTGGTCTGGTCTGGTTTCTTTGTATTTTTATAACTATTCAAGTCTGGTCTGGTCTGGTCTGGTCTGGTCTGGTCTGGTCTGGAAGGAACTAGATTCGCACCCGCGCGATGCGCGGGATATTAAAATGTAATAGCGATATGATATTTTTTGTAAATATTATTTGGTCGTGTGAAATTAATGCAAATTGTCATAAACGTAACATGCATAATAAATTATACGTAAAAATCAGATAGTGAAAACTCAGAGATAGGTAGAAAGTTTGTTTTGGAATAAGTAGAAATAATGAAATGTTATAAAATAGCATGTCTCGGTATCTTCACCGCAGATCAATATCCGCGGTAGGTGCGATAACTTACACATTGTGAAAAACTTCCTTATAAACTACATTGGTGGTATGGTCAGTTGGTTGGCCATATTCATCGCAGATCAATATCTTCAAACCCTTAGGATTTGTTACTCTTGACACTGCAACATACAGTTGACCATGTGTGAAGACCGATTTTTTCAATAATAGTCCAACGTGAGACAAAGATTGTCCTTGATGTGTTTAATGTAATCATAAAACGTTGGGTGACCCGAAGTCACCCAACGTTAACTCTTCTGTTGGGTGAGTTTAAAGTCTCTGGGTCACCCAACGTTAGCTCCATCATCAATGTATATGATGGTCTTTTTTGTTAAATATATATAACATTAGTAAAATGTATCAAAAGAGTATAGATGTAAGATATAATACCATGTAAAAGGTTATAACTAAAGAAAATAGAAGTACTCCAAACTTATTCAAGTTATGTTTTGGAGTAAGAAGAAATACATATGACAATCAGCTTGCAACAAGCTACACATTTTGAAACACATTATCGGCTCACCAAACACGCAATTTTTGATTTCACGCGCTGAATTTTGTAATAAGCATAAAAAGTGCGATTGGAGTTACTTTTCTGGCTGTATTAGCTGAAGTTACAGTAGAGGATCATTTTAACTATTTTCATATAATTTTTTATTTAATTTATTAATAACAAATATTTTAAATATAATTTTTTCATGAATCAGCCGAATCAGCCAATACAACCGCTTCAGTCAGAACTTTATAAATTTCAGAAGAGTCGGCCAATTTTAGTGTTACCAAACGGACTCTTCGTAAACAACACTGATAGTGTCACCAATTTGTTAGCAATCTTCACCACAAATCATTTTTTTCAATATTTTATGATTTGTAACTCTCAATACTTCAAGATAAAGTTGATCATGAGAAGACTAAGCATTTTTTATTTGGACTGAAGTTTCTAGTCTGGTCTGAACTGGTTAGTCTGACAGGGCGATCACCAAAAAGAAACTAATTCATATTTACCAGATATTATGATATTTTAATAATAATAATAATAAGTGTACAAATAACTATTACAACATCTGAAACAATAAAATAATATGATGGCTTATGTAAAAAAGCCCAAAAAGATAAACAAAATAAACAAAAATGGACCCAGGGGGAATTTGGGCCCAATAAACTCGACACAGTCCAAAGAGATCTGGTCTGGGGCAAGTTTTGAAAATAATAACGCCAAGGGAAGGGGATGTTGGCCATTTGAACCCTAGGATCCAGATGTTTCGACAGAGAGAGGGACGGTCATCCACCTTCGCGAAATGGTAGATCCCTGTTACCCTCTGAAATGAGGGGTGTATATGCAATTGGTGATCGAGTGTGGCCATTGTGAAGGTGATGCTTCGAGGATCGTGCACTGATTTCGTTACCGGATGAGTGCTGTCAACGATATTGCGTGGAACGTGAGGCCATCTGGGGTTTATTCGGTTGCATGTTCTTCCGATGTTCCGTTCATCCGTTGCTGAGCTTTCAGGTAGTTTATCTATTTCCTTTCTGGGATTTCTACTTTTTATTGTCTGATGTTGGAGTGTGGAAACCGCTGTTTTGATGGTTGGTGTTCTGCATCTTTGATGTATCTGTGTTCTGATTTTCAGCCCGGTTGGAGTTAGTTGTTGAAGAGGGGATGCTGTTGGAGTCTCTGTGAGTGTTCTTCCCCTTTGGTCCGTTCCTGTTATCTGGTGTGGGAACTGGGAACTTCATAGAAGAAGATAAGTGCTTATTTTGACCCGTTGTACTTGTATGTTTGTGTAATTGTGGCATAAGTCCATCTGTGCGTCTGTGTGTAGGTCCGAGTCAATTGTGTGTGCACTCATCAATAGGACACACACTTCATTTTTGTGATTTCTACCGGAAGGCAGCCAAGATAGGTAAACGGTTGAGCCCTTTATGGGTAGTGGGATGCTTGACCATGAGTGTTTCTATAATCTTCTTTTAAGAAGCACTTTGACATAGTTAATATGTAAATAATGTGTACCATGCATGCATTTGGGTTAGAATCTGGATAGTTATGATATTTGAATTAATTATAAGTTTATCATTAAAAGCCAACAATGAAAAAGTTTCATTTTTTATGCCAAATTGTATCTGATTTTTATAAATAAAATTGTTAAAAAGTTTTTTTGAACATGTGATTAAAGCCTAAAACTTAAAAATTTTAAAATTGTAAGTGAAATGTCTGATATGGTGATTTTTTCAAAGTCAAGGTGTACTGAACTTCTTAGTAAAGAGCAGAGTACACTACACGTTTTTAACATGAACATTGATAGACAGATAAGATGTTTAAGACTACAATCATAAAATGGGACACAATAACAATGATCATGCTCGGACATAATATTTTCTGTGTTTATTATACAGCTATATACTTTTCTCTTTTTACTCCTATTATATACTTTTCTGTGTTTATCAGGCATATATAATATACTACATATATGTAATACAGTTGACATGTACGTAGTATTACGTTTATTATATTATACGTAGTATGGAGTATTTATATATATTTTAAAAAGAAACCAAGTGATGACTATCTCATGCTCTGCACGGGTTTTGAATGTGAGAATGTCATATTAATAAACTGAGTGTTTAACCGTCTCATGTAGTGGTATCTATTATTTATATTAGCATCCATATGATTCATTCATATACATATATAAGCCAATTAAGCACCTCAATGGCCCTTGGATCTGCTTGTTATGGCAGCCTGTTGGGCAGAAAAGCTTCGGTGCTATTTAAGCCAAACTTCATTGCTTAGAATGAATGTCCTCACATTAGGACTTTACTTAAATTCTTTTGAGAGATGCTCTTGTTAGATATTTTATGTCTAGATCATAAATGAATTCCTGAAATGCAGTCATGGATAAGTATGCCCATGGCTAAAAAAGTATTCTTCTGAGAGATGCTCAGTATGCGCTGCTATTTGCATAATTCTGGAAAGACTTTTAAGCACATGATATACCTCTTAATCATGGAAAACAACTTGTAGTGTCTCCCGTCTCCAAAAATGCAGTCAAACTTCTAAGGCCCATGGTTAAAAGAAACATCTAAGGCCCACACAATTCTTGCTTTCCATTACACATTTTAACATGTATTATTTATCTGCTATGGAGTGAGATAAATTTTAACATGGTATTATCTTTTATATTGCAGGTCTAAGCCAAAAATATTATTTTTTTTAGTTTTAATAGTATGCTTTATAAAATGTAAATTCGTAGGATCTTGGACCTGAATAAGGTGCCCAAATATGTATTGTTCGTAAATTAAATGTAATTATTATATAGTTAAGATTAGGATTGCAGGGTTTTATCATTGCATAGACAAATTCTCAGGTATGATCTTCATCCCCTAAATTTTAACTCCTATTTTTTGCATTTAAATTCATGATCTTTAAAGGAGGTTGTTTCTAAAATAAACTGTTGATTATTCAAAGGATGAGGGAAAGGGGTTGACTGGACATAAACCTTTTTTTGAAACATGCCCTATCTTCCCTGATTTGTTTACTTTTCATTGTCTGATGTTGGAGTGTGGAAACCGCTGTTTTGATGGTTGGTGTTCTGCATCTTTGATGTATCTGTGTTCTGATTTTCAGCCCGGTTGGAGTTAGTTGTTGAAGAGGGGATGCTGTTGGAGTCTCTGTGAGTGTTCTTCCCCTTTGGTCCGTTCCTGTTATCTGGTGTGGGAACTGGGAACTTCATAGAAGAAGATAAGTGCTTATTTTGACCCGTTGTACTTGTATGTTTGTGTAATTGTGGCATAAGTCCATCTGTGCGTCTGTGTGTAGGTCCGAGTCAATTGTGTGTGCACTCATCAATAGGACACACACTTCATTTTTGTGATTTCTACCGGAAGGCAGCCAAGATAGGTAAACGGTTGAGCCCTTTACGGGTAGTGGGATGCTTGACCATGAGTGTTTCTATAATCTTCTTTTAAGAAGCACTTTGATAGGTAAACGGTTGAGCCCTTTACGGGTAGTTAATATGTAAATAATGTGTACCATGCATGCATTTGGGTTAGAATCCGGATAGTTATGATATTTGAATTAATTATAAGTTTATCATTAAAAGCCAACAATGAAAAAGTTTCATTTTTTATGCCAAATTGTATCTGATTTTTATAAATAAAATTGTTAAAAAGTTTTTTTGAACATGTGATTAAAGCCTAAAACTTAAAAATTTTAAAATTGTAAGTGAAATGTCTGATATGGTGATTTTTTCAAAGTCAAGGTGTACTGAACTTCTTAGTAAAGAGCAGAGTACACTACACGTTTTTAACATGAACATTGATAGACAGATAAGTTGTTTAAGACTACAATCATAAAATGGGACACAATAACAATGATCATGCTCAGACATAATATTTTCTGTGTTTATTATACAGCTATATACTTTTCTCTTTTTACTCCTATTATATACTTTTCTGTGTTTATCAGGCATATATAATATACTACATATATGTAATACAGTTGACATGTACGTAGTATTACGTTTATTATATTATACGTAGTATGGAGTATTTATATATATTTTAAAAAGAAACCAAGTGTTGACTGTCTCATGCTCTGCACGGGTTTTGAATGTGAGAATGTCATATTAATAAACTGAGTGTTTAACCGTCTCATGTAGTGGTATCTATTATTTAGATTAGCATCCATATGATTCATTCATATACATATATAAGCCAATTAAGCACCTCAATGGCCCTTGGATCTGCTTGTTATGGCAGCCTGTTGGGCAGAAAAGCTTCGGTGCTATTTAAGCCAAAATTCATTGCTTAGAATGAATGTCCTCACATTAGGACTTTACTTAAATTCTTTTGAGAGATGCTCTTGTTAGATATTTTGTGTCTAGATCATAAATGAATTCCTGAAATGCAGTCATGGATAAGTATGCCCATGGCTAAAAAAGGTATTCTTCTGAGAGATGCTCAGTATGCGCTGCTATTTTCATAATTTTGGAAAGACTTTTAAGCACATGATATACCTCCTAATCATGGAAAACAACTTGTAGTGTCTCCTGTCTCCAAAAATGCAGTCAAACTTCTAAGGCCCATGGTTAAAAGAAACATCTAAGGCCCACACAATTCTTGCTTTCCATTACACATTTTAACATGTATTATTTATCTGCTATGGAGTGAGATACATTTTAACATGGTATTATCTTTTATATTGCAGGTCTAAGCCAAAAATATTATTTTTTTAGTTATAATAGTATGCTTTATAAAATGTAAATTCGTAGGATCTTGGACCTGAATAAGGTGCCCAAATATGTATTGTTCGTAAATTAAATGTAATTATTATATAGTTAAGATTAGGATTGCAGGGTTTTATCATTGCATAGCCAAATTCTCAGGTATGATCTTCATCCCCTAAATTTTAACTCTTGTTTTTTGCATTTAAATTCATGATCTTTAAAGGAGGTTGTTTCTAAAATAAACTGTTGATTATTCAAAGGATGAGGGAAAGGGGTTGACTGGACATAAACATTTTTTTGAAACATGCCCTATCTTCCCTGATTTGTTTACTTTTAGTGTCTGGACCTTCTAGTATGTTTGTTGATCTGTTAAACTCAAAATATAATAGTTAGAAACCCTAATATAAGGTATATAAAACTAATTACTAAAACAATCCAAGTTTTACATGTGAGATTTACCTTTTGTTGTTACAATTGATTATATGTGTTTGAGAAACATGCATTCCCACAATCCTGCCAATAAAATCTCTTTATAAAATAAAAGTATAGAAATGTTAAGAACTAATCATATAGATTGAGTCTTACCAATATGTCGGTTGCAAGGTATTCCTCGTATCATGAACACCCTATTTTTGAAATTTTTGGTGATTGTTCACCTTAGATGAATACTGCTAAAAATACATGAATACTATTTGAATAATTTTTACAAAGGATTTAGAGCAAATAGTGTACCTCTTCTTTGAATATGGTAATGCGTCTCACCCATAAAACTCTCACTTGGACTGTAATTTGCTGGTCTGATCTGGTCTGGTCTGGTCTGGTCTGATCTGGTCTGGTCTGGTCTGGTTTCTTTGTATTTTTATAACTATCCAAGTCTGGTCTGGTCTGGTCTGGTCTGGTCTGGAAGGAATTACCGTCCAAGTAAAAACATCCTAAACTTCTAAACCCGTCCTAGACCGAAAAAAATCTGATTGAAACATAGTATAAAAATATATATTATATACTATGTATATAATACGTATTGACTACTAATACAATACGTAGTATATCTTATATAGGGAATACATACTACTCCGTACTATGTATCTAATTTGTATAAGGTAATTATTAATTATTTGGATGCTTTAATTACTCATTTGTTACTCAAACTAATTTCTTATTCTGCCTTTGAACCATTAGTTCTTTTGTACGAAGTAACATTTTTTATCAAGTGGTTTTTAGATTCAAGATATACTGCTTTAATTTGGTTTCAAAATATGTTTCTTGTTTGAGAATTTTAGATAATTGCAATGTTTGAGACTGCATTAGATGTCTAAAGATCACCTCTACGATATGATATCCTGTTGTAAGTCTCAATTGGAGACTATCAGTGCTTGTTTACAAAACAGTTTTTAATAAACCCAGACCAGCTCAAAAGTATTGGTCCTAATTGGGCTAAAAAATGTAGAACCCGAATATTTCTGATCAGCTCGAAAATTTCTATTCAGCTCGAAAATTTCTGACCCAACCCCTACTCATTAATGATAAAATAGAATTGTCTTTAAAAGTTATTTATCCAATAGTGAACTTTAAACTATTATATTGTTAGCGATTTTTGCGGCTTGTTTGTGGGCAGCAAAGTCAAAGTGTGATCATTAGATATATGTCTCGAGTTAATATGATATTGAGTCTATTGTAACGTCGTTAAAATTAATGACTTTAATATAAAAAATAGGGAACTTCAAACTCAACTAGATTAGGATCGGGGTGCAAATAAATAAATAGATATTTCACTAATTCTAGATTAGTGATTACATGAGTACTTGGGAGTTGTAAATGTTTTATTTAATAACTTGGATTCACAATTTGTGCTTTTAAATTTTGAGGTTGTTTATTTTTTTTTTTAAAAAAAATTATTTATTAATGATAGAAGTAATGAGATACGAAGCAATGCAGTAACTCAAGGCTACATTGGGATGAAACATAGAATTGATCAACCCCCAAGGGTCAATCATATTTGCTAACCCCGCAGACATGTTGGCTAATCTAACAATATCGCTGAACTTGCCACTAAGGTGAGGTGTATGTAAACTAGAGTTCTTAACAGCCACCGAGAAGGGAAAAGAGGTTTGTCCAGACACCTTCAAAAGGAGCATCTCATTTGCAGTATCCATCAGTAATCCAGGTGGTTTTGCACTGATAGTACCGCCACTAAGCCGATTCTTAATCTAGTCCCATCTACCTTCATGTGCACTTCAACTTCCACAAGATTCTGCAGATCCACCGCTCGTCACTTTCTAGACTCTCCCTCTTCTAGGCTCTACTACGGTCTTGTTCCTCACCACCCCCACATGTTCTCCTTTTCTTTTGATGTGAGTCCTTGAACTAGATAGCACCTACTCTCTGCTTCCTTATCTTGTATTCCCACCACTTGTCCCACCAATTGCTTAGCCTTTTCACTGTCCCCTCTTTTGCTCATGGTCCCTCGTGTACCCTCCGCGGAATGAGCCATTTGTTATCTGGGTGATTTTCTCCTCGCCTCATGTCTGCTCGCATTCAGGGACCATAAGGCTTCTCTTCTCCTCAATCCACGCCCCTGAATGGGTGTTAGAGCGGCATAACAAGGACAATTTGAGTACTACATATTGGTATATTTTATCCCTTTTTACGATTATTATACTTTTGTTCTATAAGATATTAAGTTCTAAATTACTGCTTACTTTATGAATATTGCTATTAGTACATATTTACATTGCTATTGTGATACTACTATCATATCATTATTGTTATAATTATCACTTTTATTGTTGTATTCTTACGCTATTATATAATTGATGGAGTAATGGGACTAGGCCCAGAGCCTAATCAACCCAAGCCCCGAACTTAGACCCATGGAATCACTCATCCAAGTCCATAACCTGGAGTCTGCCTGCCAGCCCGGCGGGGAGCCTGCCAGTCCGGCCGACATCCTAGCCCGGAAGAGTAACGGTCGAGCAATTAATGCGCTATTAATTATGTATTTAATTCCGTATTAATGTTGTAATTAATTAGTCATTATTATCGGTAACGGTTACGATTTGTATACGCCTATAAAAGACGGATTGTAATTCAGATTAGGAGAGACAAATTCTATATGCTATTTCTGGCAACTAAATCCCTTTGCAACTTTCCATATTCGTACTTTCCTAATTCCTGCTTGAGTATTCTTACGTAGCTTTCCTAAAAGCCTACGAACGTCCTATTTTGGACCATCATTGGTGCTTTCATTGAGAGCTTCTATTGTCTCTCTTATCACTTTGGGAGGAATCACAAAAAAATGGACTAGAAAACAAAAAATGTTTTGGAATTCCGGATCTGGACGAACAGAAGAATCTGGCTGGATTGGCAGCTCAGGCATGGAACGGTCCAGCGGCTCATGGAGAATGGCCCTGAGTTCAAACGGCAATATAGTAGGAGTTCGTTCACCAGGGTCTCTCTTCATTCCCGGTGGTCTGGTTGTTTTGTGGACCATCGCCGTACGCCTTAAGCCGGAGCGCTATCATCCTGAGCTCTTTCAGAAGAAGCATCTATTGAAGCCCAGATCTCCCAATCGCCACTGTAGGACTGCAACCCGTCACCTCCGTCACGGTGGTGTCAGCCTCGATTTTGGCCTCTCTGCCACAACGACCATAAAAAATTCCGGATCCAGAAAAGATACGAGAAAGATCAATTGGCAAAGTGAAGCTATGGCGTCAATGGGTTTCTGCTCGATCCTTTTCCTTGCTGGTTGACGCTCGAAGGGGCTCCAAACGCTAGTTGCTGCTCGTTGCCCTTCCTCGCCAGTCGCAGCGCCACCAGAAGCCGCTCCCCTTCCTCGCCGCTCGCAGCGCCACTAGACACCGCTTGCCAGTCATGTCCCGTCAGACATCAGCGGCCGCTATCCGGTCATGTGGTGCCAGACGTCGGCGGCCGCTCACCAATTATGTGGTGCCAGACGTCGGTCACGGGTCGCAAAGTCACTGGGTGCGGCTGTGACGTGCACTTTGACGTGAGGTTCACTCAAAATAATTACAATACAACACTAATACGTAGTATAGTGAAGTAAGGTTCGTATCCGCAGGGAAAGGGATACTTTTCTTTTATATAAATAGTAACAAGGGGGGATTTAGATTTGTTTGGTTTAAAAACACTAAGATAAACAACCTATATGAGTTTAATTCAATGAGATGAGGACTTGATTTTGCTTTTATCCACGTAATGAAATGTTCGTCGATCCCGGTTATATCTTTAACTATCTTCCTCTCGAATACTCAATCGAGGAGTATATCCAGTTCATCGAGGGCAGTTATTAATAACGAGATGCGTTCATTAATAAAACTTACTATCGAGTCAATATAGAACAAGCGCCGTATATTAACTTGATAGTGGCAATAAACTTAAGATGAAAATGATTGAGATTGATAACCTCAACACAATCGGTTTATTGGTTCAATCAATATAATTAATTCCCCTTGGCATATTAACCATGAGATGCATGCATTAATATTCCAAGTTTACTACCGTTGAAAGAACCGGATTAATAACAAGCGTATTAACCGATTGATTCTAGTAATAATTAATATGAGAAACAATACTAGTTGATACTTTAAGTAATGTTTAAGATATTAACATGAAATATGAATAGGAATTAATTAATACTCAAGGAAGAATATTAAAGAATATGAATCCTACTATGATTAATATCAAGATGTTAACTAATTGTCATCTTAGTAACACTCCCCAATATTAACATAGAGGAAGAAATAGCTATTACTATAACCAATGTCAAGATGTTAACTAATTGTCATCTTAGTAACACTCCCCAACTTTGATGTAGAGATAGTATTTTAAAAGAAAGAATTAATATTCAAGGAAGAAGATTAAAGAAAATAACTCACAACTTACAAATTCATTAAGCTTCAAAGTAGCAAAACCAAGATGGAAGAGTTTAGCTCTTCATTTGGAGACTAAACATGAAAAATATAAAGAAAGAACTATTCTATACTGAGCTTAGATGTACAAAGGAATTGGATATATTTTTGTGAAGGAAAGAAGGTGTAGTTATAGGCTTTTGGGATGGGATTCGGGTACTCGATCGGGTATATACATGGTACCCGATCGAGTATGTGTGTAATACTCGATCCGAGGTATACTCGACCGGTTGCATGCTGTTTCCATAAGTATACCCGATCGGGTATATATTAATACCCGGTCGAGTATGCTTAGAAAATGGTATTCGGACCATACTCGACCGATCTTCGTTTAAAACTCAAAGGCATACCCGATCGGGTATGTCGGTCTACCCGATCGGGTATAGACATTAAATCGTGGCTGAAATCTTCCCGGCATGTTCCCTTGTCTTCGGATCTGATCCGATTTGAAGTTCCAACCTAATACCCGATCGAGTATTGTTAATACTCGACCGAGTATAGACCAAAATTCAGGATCTTCTTTTGTCTTCAAATTTTTGCACCTTCTTTCCACTTTTTGGGTTCACCAACTGTACTTCGAGTGATCAAGACCTGTTTGAGCTCAAAATATATCTAATCTAACCTATTTACAAGAATTTAACAAACTAATCTATTACACCAAAAGTGTGTAATTTCCATAGTAAAGATCAAGCAAAACTAATTAAAAATAAAAACATAAATATGGAAATTACAAACGTATCAACTCCCCCACACTTAAACCTTTACTCGTCTCGAGTAAAATCAAATGTTCACGAGTATCAAGTTTCTCCAAAATTTCCATAGTTCAACAAAAACAACATACAAACACAAAGACCACCAAGGATGACAAAGAAAAAATGAGTTTTAAACTCAAATTACAAAGAGCATCTTGGGTTTAATGGCCTTCTAGTGTTATCTTCTCTTCTCCTCCTCTCTTCTTCTTTATCTTCGATTTCTGAATCTTCTTATTCTTCACATGGATACAATGAGTGCCTGCAAAAACAAACATTTCTCTCATATCTCTCATTTTTCCTAGGAGAGCCTTTTCAGGTTTTCATCCTAGAATCTCTTTTCATTTTCCATTCTCCCCAACTCACTCATTTTTTTATAAGCCCTTTTTGCTTAGATTGCCCATTTTGTTGGGTTTTCAACCTAACTAGCATTTATTTTCTTTTATTTATTTATTTATTTATTTATTTTTGTGTAAAAGTTCAAAAGAATTACATGCATAGTGCTAGGTGGAAATAAAAATTACATACCATCATGAGTGTCTCCCCCGCACTTGAATCAAGCACTGTCCCTAGTGCCCGCCTTCTCCTCTGTAGTAGCTCCCTCCGAAGTCGCTCCCTTGGCCACCATCTCCCATATACGTGTCCCCGCCATCTCCGCCGTCGTACCCTCCACCCCCGGAGCCAGATCCTCCAAAGTTACCCCAATGAGTGGGGTCATACCACGAGGGTGGTGGAGGGGGGTTCGCCATGGTATGGAAGGATCCCTGCTGTGCCATATAAGAGTACATAGGTCCGTAGAACCTACGATGGTCTTCTTCATACCGATGTCTATCGGCCTCCCTGAGCTCCTTCAATCGCTGAAAACCGGCTCTTTGCTCCTCCTCTAATCGATTTAGCCGATTGTCCATTTGGGCGTATCCCGTAAGCAGTTGTTCTTGACCCTCCAGAAGTTGTTGAAAGAAGTCGGGTGGTGGAGGGTGTTGGCTTTGTTCGGGGATGTCCTGGCCCATGTTTTGATGGCTATGGAGTTGAGAATAGGGCTCGTAATCGGGTTGGTGTTGGGGAGGTTCTTGTTCCGGTTCCTGGAGATGTGGTGGAAGGGCGTGTGGGAAGAGGTAATGTTGCTCCTCTCTTGCTGTTTTGTAGTGGAGTTGGGGGAGTTCTGGGTTGGGCAAGAGGAAGTATTTGAGGGGTTTGGGGTGGATGAGCCAGTTGTACATATTCCTGGGTCTTTCTTCACCATAAACGGTGTATGAAAAAGATGTACAGCCCGAGTGGCCCAGCCAAGAAATGTTCATCAAACAGTAGTCGGGTATAGGAGAGTTATCCGTATACCCGAACTTGGTGGCCAAGTGCATAATCACCCCACCCACTACAATAGCACCCTTTGCTACGCTTTCTTTTTTGAGATGTGCCCACATAAGATTACACAGGTTGAAATCCACGTGAACACGGAATAGGGCTACCGACATTAGGCACACATCCCCCATCCTAGTGTGATGGTTGTTGGGACGTCCAAGCAAAGAGTTGGCAAGGAATTTCAAAAATAGGCGGAGGACGGGATGTTGGACATGACTAATATAGAGTTGGGAGGAGCTAAATTTAGTCTCCCCGGTCATCTTTGTCCATAGGGTATGGCCGAAGGCGGTATTGGCGGATATAGATTTTTGGTAAGGGACCGGAATACCAAAGTGTTCGGCGAACTCAAGTTTCGTGATGGAGTGGTTGTGGTTAAACAAGCGAAACTTGAGTTTATCATCCCTAAAATCCTCTTCATTGTTCTCAAATTGCACTGAGCTTAGGAATTCATAGATAATTTTTTCATTTGAGTGATATTGCATTTTGAATATCTTATCCATGCTCAACTCATGAAAAAATTTCTTAGTCATTTTGTACACTCCTAATTCATTTAGGGCATCATGGCATAAAAAGCGAGAGGGTTTAACTTGCCTTTCAATGGTGGACATGAAGCGGGTGCGGTGTTCGTTGTCCATGAAGATGATGTCCTCGTAGCCCGGGATGGATGCCCTAGTGTTGGAGCTTTGTCCTTTCTCCTTCCTTGGAGCCATTTTTGAGTGAATTTGGGCTTGAAATCCGAAATTTGAAGGTGGGGGTAGGGTTTTTTTCGGACCTCTGAAAACTGGGGGAGAATTGGATTGGTGAGTATGAGTGTGTAGAGGAGGATGAGGGGAGTGTTTTGGTGTTGAAATGGGATGATTTGGTGAAGAAATGGAGGAGATATGGTAGAGAGAAGGTGTAAAAATGGAGGTTGGGGGCGTTTTGTTCGAATTTGGGTTGGGGATTTTGGGGAAGATGAAGTGTTTGGGGCTGATTTGGGGTTATAATGCCCGTATACCCGATCGAGTATGTACTGTTACTCGGTCGGGTATGTCTGGAAAGTGGGGTTTTTGAGCAGCCTGCCTCCGGTACTTGATCGGGTATGTGCTGTTACCCGGTCGAGTATTGCTGGAAAGTGAAGTTTGTGAGTGGTCTGTTTCCGGTACCCGGTCGAGTATTAGTCCATACCCGATCGGGTATGTGTTCTTTTCTACTTTTGAGGCATGTACTCGGTCGAGTGTGGGAATCAGTTTCCTTCAACTTTAGCATTTCTGTACATACCCGACCGGGTGTATAGTGACACCCGACCGGGTATCCCTTGTTTTTCAATTTTCGAGCCCTGTACTCGACCGAATATGGGCATCAGTTTCCCTGGTACTTCGACTTTCTGTAGATACTCGACCGGGTATATAGTGATACTCGATCGAGTATGTCTATTTTCTTTCAAAAATCCATGCTTCCTCGATCGAGTAATGCCCGGTTCCCCTTCTTTTGGCCATACCCGACCGCGTATAAGGTGGTACTCGATCGGGTATGTCCCCAGATGCTCCAAAACCTGCATTTTATTTCTTTTTCCTCCAAAAACCCGTGATTAGTTACCTCTCTCACTCATCTCTCAAATAATTTAAACAAACAAAAAATGAATTATAAACACTCGAATTTATGAAAAAAAACTTGGGTTGCCTCCCAAGAAGTGCCTTAGTTAACGTCGTGGCACGACGTTATTCATTTTTTTTAAGTGGGATCGTGAACATCCCTTGATTCATTTTTTGTGGCCTTATTTAGCCATTTTTCAAATTTATTTTTCGGCCTTTTCCAGTAAGGCCGGGGTTTCTTTCTCACTATCACCTCCATCATAGGTGGATTTAGTTCACATTTTAACACGTCCCTCTTTATCACTAATGGCTTCTCGTGTTTATTTGTCCCTTTTTGAAAAAATCTGATTTTATCCGCTTCTTTGAAAAATAGCGGTTCTTGTGGTTCAACAACATGTAAAGAACACAGAGTTGGATTTTGCATTTGTTTTTTCGTAGAGTCCAGGATGTTGAACTCCACTTTTTGATCATCGAACTCTAAAGTTAGTGAACCACTAGAAACGTCAATTTTCGTTTTTGCGGTCTTCATGAAGGGTCTACCCAAAAGGATGAGTGTCGTGTGGTCATCAGTTCCCATTTCAAGGACATAGAAGTCAACAGGAAAAACCATATTTCCTACTTCTACTAGCACATCCTGTACTACACCCTTCGGGTAAGTACTAGAATGATCCGCCAGTTGAACCACTACACCGGTTTGATGTAATGGGCCAAGTTGTAAAGTTTTATAAACAGAATAGGGGATGACATTTATTGATGCCCCTAAATCCAACAAGGCCTTAGGAAATGTGGTGTCTCCTATTTTGCAAGGGATAGTGAACATGCCTGGGTCGTTACATTTTTCGGGGAGTTTTCTCTGAAAAATGGCCGAGACGTGTTCACTAACTCTAACCTCTTGTTTCCCCTTCAATTTATCTTTTCTTTTTGTTTTGCATAATTCTTTTAAGAATTTAGCAAAACGAGGGACATTTTTCATTAAGTTAAGAAGCGGAATGTTTACCTCACACTTTGCGAAGGTTTCATAGGTGTCGGCATCTTTTTCTAGCTTCTTTGTCTCCTTCAGCGCCTCAGGAAACGTGATTTCTTGTACATATGATGAGGGTGGGGGAAGCTTGGTTTCTGTGATCTCCTCCTCCGGTGGGACTACTTTTTCAGGGTCCACACCCTCAGTCTCTTCATCGTTCTCTTCTACCTCTTTCAACGTTGCCCCACTTCTCAACGTTATAGCATTCACATGTTGTCTCGGGTTTTGCTCCATTTGAGATGGGAGTTTACCCGAGTCTTTTGTTTCAAGTCGGTTTACGGCATTTGCAATTTGACTGACTTGGCTTTCCAAATTCTGAATGCTGGATTTGGTCTCATGCTGAAATTGAACCATGTTTTGTTGCATGGTTGAGACATTTGAGGTGAGTGCTCGGATCATGTTTTCGGTGGACATACTTGAGCTTGACGTCTGGCCTTGGTGCTTTGGGAAAGTTGGTTGCAAGGGCTGATTTTGAGGATTCCCATACCTCAAATTCGGGTGATCTCTCCACCCAGGATTGTAGGAGTTAGAGTGTGGATCATACCTCTTTTGGCCTTGAAATCCCAAAGCATTGACTTGCTCGGGATTCTCTTCTTGTAGTGTCGGACAGGAATCGGTGGGGTGCCCCTGTGTTGAGCATATGCCGCAGACCTTGACTTCTTGGTGTTTTGGATTTAAAAGGAAATCCTTTACCAAACAAGTCAAGCCGGCTACTTGACTTTCCAACGAGATGTTGGATTCCGCTGCCATGACCCGTTTTGATGATGACCTCCCATTGTAGTGTCTAGAATTCTCGGCCAACTCCGAGATGAGGTTCCTAGCTTGGAAAGGGGTTTTGTTGACAATTCCCCCTCCAGATGCTGCGTTCACAAGGCGTCTATCTTACTCTGCAAGACCGTCATAGAAGTAGAGGATGAAGTCTTGCTCTGTGTAACCATGATATGGGCAGCTAGCACACAATTTTTTAAAACGCTCCCAATACTCATATAATGTCTCATCATCTTTTTGCTCGATGTTGCTTATTTGTTTTTTCAAAGATGATGAGACGGATGCAGGGTAGTACCTTTCTAGGAAGCATTTTTTCATCGACGCCCATGTATCTATACTCCCTGAAGGGAGATAGAATAGCCAATCCTTCGCTGTGTCTTTGAGGGAGAATGGAAAAGCCCTCAACTTGATTTGTTCCTCGGTGACTCCATTTGGGCACATGCTTGTGCAGACAATATGGAATTCCGAAAGATGTTTGTTTGGGTCCTCGCCCCTTAGGCCATGGAAGGATGGCAGCAGATAAATGAGCCCAGATTTTAGCTCAAACGTATTACCCTCATCAAGTGTAGGGAAGGTACTACAAAGTGGTTGTTGGTTGAGGTTTGGAGCTGTGAGCTCCCTTAGCGTTCTTGTTTCAAGAGCCATTGTGGTTGGCTCTTCGGTGTCGCTAGAATTAGAGCTAGCGGTGTATGAGTCTCTGGAAGATGATTCTTCCGAGTCGGTATTAGAAAATTTACTTTTCAACCGCTCGAAAGTTTGTTCTATTTTTGGGTTTTTGTGATATGTGATTTCGTTTATGGAACGATGTTTAACCATAAACTCCACTAAGCTCAGAAAATAGAAGAATAAAGACTCTTTATATTTTTGTTTGATATATATTTTTTTTTTTATTTTTCTTGATATGAAATAAAAGAAAAATTAATTGCCTATCCCCGGCAACGGCGCCAAATTTGACGTGCACTTTGTCGTGAGGTGCACTCAAAATAATTACAATACAACACTAATACGTAGTATAGTGAAGTAAGGTTCGTATCCGCAGGGAAAGAAATACTTTTCTTTTATATAAATAGTAACAAGGGGGGATTTAGATTTGTTTGGTTTAAAAACACTAAGATAAACAACCTATATGAGTTTAATTCAATGAGATGAGGACTTGGTTTTGCTTTTATCCACTTAATGAAATGTTCGTCGATCCCGGTTATATCTTTAACTATCTTCCTCTCGAATACTCAATCGAGGAGTATATCCAGTTCATCGAGAGTAGTTATTAATAACGAGATGCGTTCATTAATAAAACTTACTATCGAGTCAATATAGAACAAGCGCCGTATATTAACTTGATAGTAGCAATAAACTTAAGATGAAAACGATTGAGATTGATAACCTCAACACAAGCGGTTTATTGGTTCAATCAATATAATTAATTCCCCTTGGCATATTAACCATGAGATGCATGCATTAATATTCCAAGTTTACTACCGTTAAAAGAACTGGATTAATAACAAGCGTATTAACCGATTGATTCTAGTAATAATTAATATGAGAAACAATACTAGTTGATACTTTAAGTAATGTTTAAGATATTAACATGAAATATGAATAGGAATTAATTAATACTCAAGGAAGAATATTAAAGAATATGAATCCTACTATGATTAATATTAAGATGTTAACTAATTGTCATCTTAGTAACACTCCCCAACTTTGATATAGAGATAGTATTTTAAAAGAAAGGATTAATATTCAAGGAAGAAGATTAAAGAAAATAACTCACAACTTACAAATTCATTAAGCTTCAAAGTAGCAAAACCAAGATGGAAGAGTTTAGCTCCTCATTTGGAGACTAAACATGAAAAATATAAAGAAAGAACTATTCTATACTGAGCTTAGATGTACAAAGGAATTGGATATATTTTTGTGAAGGAAAGGAGGTGTATTTATAGGCTTTTTGGATGGATGGGATTCGGGTACTCGATCGGGTATATACATGGTACCCGATCGAGTATGTGTGTAATACTCGATCCGAGGTATACTCGACCGGTTTCAGGCTGTTTTCCATAAGTATACCCGATCGGGTATATATTAATACCCGGTCGAGTATGCTTAGAAAATGGTATTCAGACCATACTCGACCGATCTTCGTTTAAAACTCAAAGGCATACCCGATCGGGTATATCGGTCTACCCGATCGGGTATAGACATTAAATCGTGGCCGAAATCTTCCCGGCATGTTCCCTTGTCTTCGGATCTGATCCGATTTGAAGTTCCAACCTAATACCCGATCGAGTATAGTTAATACTCGACCGAGTATAGACCAAAATTCAGGATCTTCTTTTGTCTTCAAATTTTTGCACCTTCTTTCCACTTTTTGGGTTCACCAACTGTACTTCGAGTGATCAAGACCTGTTTGAGCTCAGAATATATCTAATCTAACCTATTTACAAGAATTTAACAAACTAATCTATTACACCAAAAGTGTGTAATTTCCATAGTAAAGATCAAGCAAAACTAATTAAAAATACAAACATAAATATGGAAATTACAAACGTATCAACTCCCCCACACTTAAACCTTTACTCGTCTCGAGTAAAATCAAATGTTCACGAGTATCAAGTTTCTCCAAAATTTCCATAGTTCAACAAAAACAACATACAAACACAAAGACCACCAAGGATGACAAAGAAAAAATGAGTTTTAAACTCAAATTACAAAGAGCATCTTGGGTTTAATGGCCTTCTAGTGTTATATTCTCTTCTCCTCCTCTCTTCTTCTTTATCTTCGATTTCTGAATCTTCTTATTCTTCACATGGATACAATGAGTGCCTGCAAAAACAAACATTTCTCTCATATCTCTCATTTTGCCTAGGAGCCTTTTCAGGTTTTCATCCTAGCATCTCTTTTCATTTTCCATTCTCCCCAACTCACTCATTTTTTTTATAAGCCCTTTTTGCTTAGATTGCCCATTTTGTTGGGTTTTCAACCTAACTAGCATTTATTTTCTTTTATTTATTTATTTATTTATTTATTTTTGTGTAAAAGTTCAAAAGAATTACATGCATAGTGCTAGGTGGAAATAAAAATTACATACCATCATGAGTGTCTCCCCCGCATTTGAATCAAGCACTGTCCCTAGTGCCCGTCTTCTCCTCCGTAGTAGCTCCCTCCGAAGTCGCTCCCTTGGCCACCATCTCCCATATACGTGTCCCCGCCATCTCCGCCGTCGTACCCTCCACCCCCGGAGCCAGATCCTCCAAAGTTACCCCAATGAGTGGGGTCATACCACGAGGGTGGTGGAGGGGGGTTCGCCATGGTATGGAAGGATCCCTGATGTGCCATATAAGAGTACATAGGTCCGTAGAACCTACGATGGTCTTCTTCATACCGATGTCTATCGACCTCCCTGAGCTCCTCCAATCGCTGAAAACCGGCTCTTTGCTCCTCCTCTAATCGATTTAGCCGGTTGTCCATTTGGGCGTATCCCGTAAGCAGTTGTTGTTGACCCTCCAGAAGTTGTTGAAAGAAGTCGGGTGGTGGAGGGTGTTGGCTTTGTTCGGGGATGTCCTGGCCCATGTTTTGATGGCTATGGAGTTGAGAATAGGGCTCGTAATCGGGTTGGTGTTGGGGAGGTTCTTGTTCCGGTTCCTGGAGATGTGGTGGAAGGGCGTATGGGAAGAGGTAATGTTGCTCCTCTCTTGCTGTTTTGTAGTGGAGTTGGGGGAGTTCTGGGTTGGGCAGGAGGAAGTATTTGAGGGGTTTGGGGTGGATGAGCCAGTTGTACATATTCCTGGGTCTTTCTTCACCATAAACGGTGTGTGAAAAAGATGTACAGCCCGAGTGGCCCAGCCAAGAAATGTTTATCAAACAGTAGTCGGGTATAGGAGAGTTATCCGTATACCCGAACTTGGTGGCCAAGTGCATAATCACCCCACCCACTACAATAGCACCCTTTGCTACGCTTTCTTTTTTGAGATGTGCCCACATAAGATTACACAGGTTGAAATCCACGTGAACACGGAATAGGGCTACCGACATTAGGCACACATCCCCCATCCTAGTGTGATGGTTGTTGGTACGTCCACGCAAAGAGTTGGCAAGGAATTTCAAAAATAGGCGGAGGACGGGATGTTGGACATGACTAATATAGAGTTGAGTGGAGCTAAATTTAGTCTCCCCGGTCATCTTTGTCCATAGGGTATGGCCGAAGGCGGTATTGTCGGATATAGATTTTTGGTAAGGGACCGGAATACCAAAGTGTTCGGCGAACTCAAGTTTCGTGATGGAGTGGTTGTGGTTAAACAAGCGAAACTTGAGTTTATCATCCCTAAAATCCTCTTCATTGTTCTCAAATTGCACTGAGCTTAGGAATTCATAGATAATTTTTTCATTTGAGTGATATTGCATTTTGAATATCTTATCCATGCTCAACTCATGAAAAAATTTCTTAGTCATTTTGTACACTCCTAATTCATTTAGGGCATCATGGCATAAAAAGCGAGAGGGTTTAACTTGCCTTTCAATGGTTGACATGAAGCGGGTGCGGTGTTCGTTGTCCATGAAGATGATGTCCTCGTAGCCCGGGATGGATGCCCTAATGTTGGAGCTTTGTCCTTTCTCCTTCCTTGGAGCCATTTTTGAGTGAATTTGGGCTTGAAATCCGAAATTTGAAGGTGGGGGTAGGGTTTTTTTCGGACCTCTGAAAACTGGGGGAGAATTGGATTGGTGAGTATGAGTGTGTAGAGGAGGATGAGGGGAGTGTTTTGGTGTTGAAATGGGATGATTTGGTGAAGAAATGGAGGAGATATGGTAGAGAGAAGGTGTAAAAATGGAGGTTGGGGGCGTTTTGTTCGAATTTGGGTTGGAGATTTTGGGGAAGATGAAGTGTTTGGGGCTGATTTGGGGTTATAATGCCCGTATACCCGATCAAGTATGTACTGTTACTCGGTCGGGTATGTCTGGAAAGTGGGGTTTTTGAGCAGCCTGCCTCCGGTACTCGATCGGGTATGTGCTGTTACCCGGTCGAGTATTGCTGGAAAGTGAAGTTTGTGAGTGGTCTGTTTCCGGTACCCGGTCGAGTATTAGTCCATACCCGATCGGGTATGTGTTCTTTTCTACTTTTGAGGCATGTACTCGGTCGAGTGTGGGAATCAGTTTCCTTCAACTTTAGCATTTCTGTACATACCCGACCGGGTGTATAGTGACACCCGATCGGGTATCCCTTGTTTTTCAATTTTCGAGCCCTTTACTCGACCGAATATGGGCATCAGTTTCCCTGGTACTTCGACTTTCTGTAGATACTCGACCGGGTATATAGTGATACTCGATCGAGTATGTCTATTTTCTTTCAAAAATCCATGCTTCCTCGATCGAGTAATGCCCGGTTCCCCTTCTTTTGGCCATACCCGATCGCGTATAAGGTGGTACTCGATCGGGTATGTCCCCAGATGCTCCAAAACCTGCATTTTATTTCTTTTTCCTCCAAAAACCCGTGATTAGTTACCTCTCTCATTGATCTCTCACATAATTTAAACAAACAAAAAATGAATTATAAACACTCGAATTTATGGGAAAAAAAACTTGGGTTGCCTCCCAAGAAGCGCCTTAGTTAACGTCGTGGCACGACGTTATTCATTTTTTTTAAGTGGGATCGTGAACATCCCTTGATTCATTTTTTGTGGCCTTATTTAGCCATTTTTCAAATTTATTTTTCGGCCTTTTCCAGTAAGGCCGGGGTTTCTTTCTCACTATCACCTCCATCATAGGTGGATTTAGTTCACATTTTAACACGTCCCTCTTTATCACTAATGGCTTCTCGTGTTTATTTGTCCCTTTTTGAAAAAATCTGATTTTATCCGCTTCTTTGAAAAATAGCGGTTCTTGTGGTTCAACAACATGTAAAGAACACAGAGTTGGATTTTGCATTTGTTTTTTCGTAGAGTCCAGGATGTTGAACTCCACTTTTTGATCATCGAACTCTAAAGTTAGTGAACCACTAGAAACGTCAATTTTCGTTTTTGCGGTCTTCATGAAGGGTCTACCCAAAAAGATGGGTGTCGTGTGGTCATCAGTTCCCATTTCAAGGACATAGAAGTCAACAGGAAAACCCATATTTCCTACTTCTACTAGCACATCATGTACTACACCCTTCGGGTAAGTACTAGAATGATCCGCCAGTGGAATCACTACACCGGTTTGATGTAATGGGCCAAGTTGTAGAGTTTTATAAACAGAATAGGGGATGAAATTTATTGATGCCCCTAAATCCAACAAGGCCTTAGGAAATGTGGTATCTCCTATTTTGCAAGGGATAGTGAACATGCCTGGGTCGTTACATTTTTCGGGGAGTTTTCTCTGAAAAATGGCCGAGACGTGTTCACTAACTCTAACCTCTTGTTTCCCCTTCAATTTATCTTTTCTTTTTGTTTTGCATAATTCTTTTAAGAATTTAGCAAAATGAGGGGCATTTTTCATTAAGTTAAGAAGCGGAATGTTTACCTCACACTTTGCGAAGGTTTCATAGATGTCGGCATCTTTTTCTAGCTTCTTTGTCTCCTTCAGCGCCTCAGGAAACGGGATTTCTTGTTCATATGATGAGGGTGGGTGAAGCTTGGTTTCTGTGATCTCCTCCTCCGGTGGGACTACTTTTTCAGGGTCCACACCCTCAGTCTCTTCATCGTTCTCTTCTACCTCTTTCAACGTTGCCCCACTTCTCAACGTTATAGCATTCACATGTTGTCTCGGGTTTTGCTCCGTTTGAGATGGGAGTTTACCCGAGTCTTTTGTTTCAAGTCGGTTTACGGCATTTGCAATTTGACTGACTTGGCTTTCCAAATTCTGAATGCTGGATTTGGTCTCATGCTGAAATTGAACCATGTTTTGTTGCATGGTTGAGACATTTGAGGTGAGTGCTCGGATCATGTCTTCGGTGGACATACTTGAGCTTGACGTCTGGCCTTGGTGCTTTGGGAAAGTTGGTTGCAAGGGCTGATTTTGAGGATTCTCATACCTCAAATTCGGGTGATCTCTCCACCCAGGATTGTAGGAGTTAGAGTGTGGATCATACTTCTTTTGGCCTTGAAATCCCAAAGCATTGACTTGCTCGGAATTCTCTTCTTGTAGTGTCGGGCAGGAATCGGTGGGGTGCCCCTGTGTTGAGCATATGCCGCAGACCTTGACTTCTTGGTGTTTTGGATTTAAAAGGAAATCCTTTACCAAACAAGTCAAGCCGGCTACTTGACTTTCCAACGAGATGTTGGATTCCGCTGCCATGACCCGTTTTGATGATGACCTCCCATTGTAGTGTCTAGAATTCTCGGCCAACTCCGATATGAGGTTCCTAGCTTGGGAAGGGGTTTTGTTGACAATTCCCCCTCCAGATGCTGCGTTCACCAGGCGTCTATCTTACTCCGCAAGACCGTCATAGAAGTAGAGGATGAAGTCTTGCTCTGTGTAACCATGATATGGGAAGCTAGCACACAATTTTTTAAAACGCTCCCAATACTCATATAATGTCTCATGATCTTTTTGCTCGATGTTGCTTATTGTTTTTTCAAAGATGATGAGACGGATGCAGGGTAGTACCTTTCTAGGAAGCATTTTTTCATCGACGCCCATGTATCTATACTCCCTGAAGGGAGATAGAATAGCCAATCATTCGCCGTGTCTTTGAGGGAGAATGGAAAAGCCCTCAACTTGATTTGTTCCTCGGTGACTCCATTTGGGCACATGCTTGTGCAGATAATATGGAATTCCGAGAGATGTTTGTTTGGGTCCTCGCCCCTTAGGCCATGGAAGGATGGCAGCAGATGAATGAGCTCAGATTTTAGCTCAAACGTATTACCCTCATCAAGTGTAGGGAAGGTAATACAAAGTGGTTGTTGGTTGAGGTTTGGAGCTGTGAGCTCCCTTAGCGTTCTTGTTTCAAGAGCCATTGTGGTTGGCTCTTCGGTGTCGCTAGAACTAGAGCTAGCGGTGTATGAGTCTCTGGAAGATGATTCTTCCGAGTCGGTATTAGAAAATTTACTTCTCAACCGCTCGAAAGTTTGTTCTATTTCTGGGTTTTTGTGATATGTGATTTCGTTTATGGAACGATGTTTAACCATAAACTCCACTAAGCTCAGAAAATAGAAGAATAAAAACTCTTTATATTTTTGTTTGATATATATTTTTTATTTTATTTTTCTTGATATGAAATAAAAGAAAAATTAATTGCCTCTCCCCGGCAACGGCGCCAAATTTGGCGTGCACTTTGTCGTGAGGTGCACTCAAAATAATTAGAATACAACACTAATACGTAGTATAGTGAGGTAAGGTTCGTATCCGCAGAGAAAGGAATACTTTTCTTTTATATAAATAGTAACAAGTGGGGATTTAGATTTGTTTGGTTTAAAAACACTAAGATAAACAACCTATATGAGTTTAATTCAATGAGATGAGGACTTGGTTTTGCTTTTATCCACTTAATGAAATGTTCGTCGATCCCGGTTATATCTTTAACTATCTTCCTCTCGAATACTCAATCGAGGAGTATATCCAGTTCATCGAGGGTAGTTATTAATAACGAGATGCGTTCATTAATAAAACTTACTATCGAGTCAATATAGAACAAGCGTCGTATATTAACTTGATAGTAGCAATAAACTTAAGATGAAAATGATTGAGATTGATAACCTCAACACAAGCGGTTTATTGGTTCAATCAATATAATTAATTCCCCTTGACATATTAACCATGAGATGCATGCATTAATATTCCAAGTTTACTACCGTTGAAAGAACCGGATTAATAACAAGCGTATTAACCGATTGATTCTAGTAATAATTAATATGAGAAACAATACTAGTTGATACTTTAAGTAATGTTTAAGATATTAACATGAAATATGAATAGGAATTAATTAATACTCAAGGAAGAATATTAAAGAATATGAATCCTACTATGATTAATATCAAGATGTTAACTAATTGTCATCTTAGTAACACTCCCCAATATTAACATAGAGGAAGAAATAGCTATTACTATAACCAATGTCAAGATGTTAACTAATTGTCATCTTAGTAACACTCCCCAACTTTGATATAGAGATAGTATTTTAAAAGAAAGAATTAATATTCAAGGAAGAAGATTAAAGAAAATAACTCACAACTTACAAATTCATTAAGCTTCAAAGTAGCAAAACCAAGATGGAAGAGTTTAGCTCCTCATTTGGAGACTAAACATGAAAAATATAAAGAAAGAACTATTCTATACTGAACTTAGATGTACAAAGGAATTGGATATATTTTTGTGAAGGAAAGGAGGTGTATTTATAGGCTTTTGGGATGGGATTCGGGTACTCGATCGGGTATATACATGGTACCCGATCGAGTATGTGTGTAATACTCGATCCGAGGTATACTCGACCGGTTTCAGGCTGTTTTCCATAAGTATACCCGATCGGGTATATATTAATACCCGGTCGAGTATGCTTAGAAAATGGTATTCGGACCATACTCGACCGATCTTCGTTTAAAACTCAAAGGCATACCCGATCGGGTATGTCGGTCTACCCGATCGGGTATAGACATTAAATCGTGGCCGAAATCTTCCCGGCATGTTCCCTTGTCTTCGGATCTGATCCGATTTGAAGTTCCAACCTAATACCCGATCGAGTATAGTTAATACCTGATCGAGTATAGACCAAAATTCAGGATCTTCTTTTGTCTTCAAATTTGTGCACCTTCTTTCCACTTTTTGGGTTCACCAACTGTACTTCGAGTGATCAAGACCTGTTTGAGCTCAAAATATATCTAATCTAACCTATTTACAAGAATTTAACAAACTAATCTATTACACCAAAAGTGTGTAATTTCCATAGTAAAGATCAAGCAAAACTAATTAAAAACACAAACATAAATATGGAAATTACAAACGTATCAGGCTGTTACGCCGGCAATACTACAGATCTAAATAAAGGTGTGGCGCACAAACCCGAGGAATGTTATGTAGACTAGTCAACGTTTGAGGATTTTAATTTCTAAATGGGAGGTGGTGCGTGGAGCTCTTGGGGACTATTTTTGACCGAACCAGGAACACAACGTGCTAACACAAGATAAGTGCCAAAAAAACCCTTGCAATTATTTAGTAAAAAGAATAAAAATAAATAAATTGATACATTTGAAAAGATATTTTAAGTGGTTTAATTGCTTTTACTCTTGTTAAGCGTGTCTAATTTTAACATTGAACAACGGACTTATGAAATCCGATCACTCAAGTACGCCGGACGAGCACACACACTCGTACAACGGCCGAGCACACACACTCGCGCCACCGGGTCACGTCATATGGGTGTGGCGATTAATAAGCTTCAATATAAATGTTAATACCGCACACTCTTGACTTCATACGAGTTCTTGCGTTCTCTTACCCTTTCCAAGTGCATCACACTCCGACCTCGGGGGACGAATCACCCGTTCAAAAGTTTTTACTTGCGGGTTCGAACTACTAACCTCGGGCGGCGAGTTAAACACTTGTTAGGGGCCTAGAGCCACGCTATTCCGAGCAATTTTGTCACTTAATTGACATTCACATTTCTCGAAAAGGTTGATATATTTTAGTTCTTTGGGGATGGATTATCCATTCGAGTGAGGAGTCCGACTCACTTACTCGTAGATTCAATCTTTCTTTCGGAGACTGGGTTGAGGTCTAACTTGGGAACTTGATGTCATTCTTTTCAAGTAGTGAGTCCGACTCACTTTACACCGAGCCGTGGTTCGACACCAGGCAAGATGCTCTATTCTACACTAGTTTCTTTTATGTATAGGTACAACTGAATGAAGTGGGGGACTGAGGGTCTTACCGTCTTCAAAGAAGCAAATGACAAACCTGACGAGTCTGAGTCCGACGAGAAGAACAGCTCTAGCCATCCTATTCGCAGATGGCGATCATTGCAATAAAGGCTGAGGATCTCACCTCTTGCTTCATCTTGGGGGCGTCAGATTTACTCTTTTTCCCTTCATTAGGATTTTTTTCCATGGGGTTTTTTCCTAATGAAGATTTTTAATGAGGCATCTTCCCAACATGGATAAGGGCGGGGATTTTCTAGTCTCGGAGAAGAGCAACCGACTTGGACTACTCCCTCTTAACCGAGTCTACTACTCGACTAAGGGAGTGGGGGACTCGTGATGGAGTAATGGGACTAGGCCCAGAGCCTAATCAGCCCAAGCCCCGAACTTGGACCCATGGATCCAAGTCCATAACCTGGAGCCTGCCAGCCAGCCCGGCGGGGAGCCTGCCAGTCCGGCCGACCTCGTA
The DNA here is from genome assembly GCA_945859875.1 of Cuscuta europaea. NCBI lineage: Eukaryota > Viridiplantae > Streptophyta > Magnoliopsida > Solanales > Convolvulaceae > Cuscuta > Cuscuta europaea. The sequence continues at coordinate 10,302,833 of CAMAPE010000048.1, forward strand.
GCCCGAAAGAGTAACGGTCGAGCAATTAATGCGCTATTAATTATGTATTTAATTCCGTATCAATGTTGTAATTAATTAGTCATTATTATCGGTAACGGTTACGATTTGTATACGCCTATAAAAGGCGTATTGTAATTCAGATTAGGAGAGACAAATTCTATATGCTATTTCTGGCAACTAAATCCCTTTGCAACTTTCTATATTCGTACTTTCCTAATTCCTGCTTGAGTGTTCTTACGTAGCTTTTCTAAAAGCCTACTGATGGATAGTTAATACCCATATTGTATGAAAAGGAGAGATTGAACACGAAAGAAGGAGAAGAAGTAGTATTGTGTATGAATATGAGTTTGTGTAGCCTCCTAAAGGAGTATATATAGGGAAAATCCGGGTCTGAGCCTCTAATATGGGCCTGACAGACCCGGTTACATAAATGGACTGATAGTATAAAAAGCTAATCTAGAACATCTGAATAAAAATAATAATGTACAATAATAAGAATGATATCTGCTAAACGTGTGTGGGCCGCTGTCCAGGCACAGTAGTCGGCAGACCGGGGGGTCGGAGTCCATATATTCCATCAGGAGTCCCCCACTCCCTGAGTCGAGAGTACTCGAGGCGAAAGGGAGTAGTCCAAACTGTATCTGCAATGTTCTTCTGTCTTTGATTCCTTCCTCTCCGGCCGGGGACCACCACCCTTGTCCATGATGGGGAGGTGCCTCGTTAAAAACCTTTACTAGGAAAAAACCCAGTGGGAAAAAATCCTAATAAAGGGAAAAAGAGTACACCTAACGCCCCCAACATGAAACAAGGTAGACCCCCTCCAGCATAATCACTTTTGTGTAGCTCAACCTGTCTTCATCTGACTTAGCTCTCGTTCCTGCTCATGCGTGATATATGCTGCTCATCCAGAAAATCTGACCTCTCAATCCCCCAGTCCCCCACTCCTTGAGGCGAGTGGAGACGAGGTTAAAAATGAGTAAAGTCATTTTCGTACCTACACATTTAAAATGCATAAAAAAAATTTCCTTGGGGTTTATGTTTCCGATCGGGAGTTCGTCACTTGAAAAAAGTGGAAATGTGAATTGTCGATGTAATGATAAAATACTTAGTAGAGTGGATGCATGAGTCATTCGTACGCAACGGTCGCCATTCTTGGAATGACTAAGACCAGTCTTCATGCCCGACTTGGTCGGGGCTTTGTGCCTGACTTGGTCAGGGCTTTGTGCCTGCTCTGGGTCAGGGCTTTAAATCCTATTGATGGGTCTCAAGCCACAGTCTACCAGTCATTTTATCATAATTATGTGATAGTTTGACATTCACCCGAAAAAACAAATTATTTAGATAAGTATAAATAATATGAATTGCACGGAGCTAGTTTTGGAATACTTAGCTTCTATTTGGGCAGGAAATAAGGACCGTGAGAGCTGTTGGAGAAATTGAATACTTGGCTCCTCATGGAGGAGGCCCACCAATAATTTTGACATAGGCTCAAGATAAGCTTGGAGAAATTGAATATTTGGCTCCATATGGAGGAGGCCCACCAATAATTTTGACATAGGCTCAAGATAAGTTGTCGATGCCTGACCAGCCTCCTGTCTAAGGGTCAGACTCCTGGCGAAGCTCCTGCCAGCTTTCCTGTTCGGCAAATGGATCTTGCCCGTGACCAAGACCCAAGTAGCGAAGAACACCACGTGGAAGGGGGTAGCAGCTAGTGAAGAACACCACACCTGGGGGTTTTCTGTGAAGACGCTCATGAGTTTCAAGTTCGACCGCACTTAGTGGAGCCACACCAGCAGATACCAGTTTCCGGCGATGGAGGAAAGGCCTTCGGCTGCTGGTTCCGTCGGATAAGCTCTTGGAAAATGAAGGAGGAGCCTTCCGCCGGAGTTGCCGGACGAGAATCCTAGACTGGTCGCTATTTCCGGCGAGTGAGGTAACAACCTCGAAGATACCTCCCGCGACGGAGCTCAGGAGTCAATTGTCGTAGCGCCGATCTGAACTCCGCTGCTGGTCGCCGGGTTGGTCTGGATCTAGACGGAGAAACTGCAGGTTCGTATTTTTCGTTAGGCTTGGGGCAACGACGGTGCTGGACTTCAGCGGGTGCAGCGGCAGATGGCATATGGGGTGAAGCGACTAACCCGGCCTCCGGCGATCTCCTCGGCGGCAACATCTTCTGCCCTAGATCTGGATTTTCCAGATTGATTTTTTTATTTCTTGTATATCTTTGGATATTTTTGGTTATTTTGGGGAGGTTTTCTCACTTGATTGTGTTCAAACCTCTCAACGAGAGCACCAAATGATGGATAGTCTACCCGGGGGTATATATCCGAAGGGTTATTACGGGGAATAACTTAGAGAGAAGTCAGAGCGAACAAGTAAGAGAGAGAGTGTATATTCAATATGTATTTTTTGCGTGGTTACAAATGGGGAAATGGGGTGCTATTTATAGTAGCAATAAATGCCGGGTAGGGACACGTGTCAGGCGCTCATTGGCTGAGGGGTCACCTCTACTGGTTGGCGCTGGCAGCCGCATGTGACCGCATTTAATGCGGCTGTTGGATGGGACGTCTGTGCAGAGTACGGTGATCTGTACGCATGTGAAGCGGATATCTTGTCGAGTGAGATGCCTTCGGCTATAGAGCAGTAGCCGAGGGCTCTCCCTCCCGATGGCACCCCTGGTGCCGAGGGCTTACAGTGCCGAGGGCTGCTGTTTTCGCCGTTTTCTCCCAGTTTCTTAGTTTGCTTGAGAAACCCGCTCTGTGACAATTTGGAGCCTTCGGCCAGGGGGCCGAAGGCACCCCTGTGCGTTGTGCGGACTGCTTGGTACTCTGGGCGCTGTGATTTGGGCCTGTTGGGCCTGTTGGGTCTTTGCTGGAGTAGTAGGAGTCTGTGGGCCGGGGGTTCCTGGGCCATATACTCCATCACCTACGAACGTCCTATTTTGGACCAACAATAATTATAACAGAAATAATAATAAATCATTATTACTATTATTATTTTTTATGATTATTACTAGTTTTATTAGTTTATCACTACGATAACTGTTGAATTTCAATCCAAACGAAAGATTGGACCCATATAGCTTTAATCCAGGACCAGTATTGAAGGAGCTGAGTGTGGTTAGCTTTAGGATGAAAAAGTTTAATTTAAAGAGAAGGGCTATTAGAGACTACGGAGAGTGAACATTTGACTTTGGAAATTATTAGCATGACTGTATCGCGCATTTTGTCATCACTTGGCGCGCTGGGGATGGACCTGTTTGGCGGTCCCATGTCGAAACCGGATACCCGACCGGTGACCGGGAAAAGTTACTTACGGGTCCTAGATTCCAATATTTGAGACCGAATTGGGCGATTACGGCCCCCACTTCGGTCCTTTAGTCAACTTCATACATTGGTCCGAATCAATTCGATAAAGTTGAACTCACCCCTATGTTCAGCCCTCCTATTTGCTTGCTATGTGATATGACAATTCATTTTTTTATAATTGTTATAAATTTTTTATTAAAGGGTTATTTTTAAAATAATATATCAAATATTATAATTTTTTTTGTTTTTTAATGGTGCCAATGTTACATACAAGAAAAAAAAATCCATCTTTTTTTCTAAATAGTTGTAGTTAGCTAGATTGTTATTTTTATTTTGATATGTAATACTGATATCATTCGGAAGATCATTTAATTTGAGTTATAAAGATTTATATATATTCAAAAAACATGAATCATAAATGAAAAGGTTATAACGATTGTTAAAAATGAATTGTCAAACCATTTACTAGGCAACTATGGATTATGTAATTTTTGTTATCGTGCGCTGAATTGTGTAATAATCACAATAAGTACGATTCAAAATTACTTTTCTTGGCTGAATTGACTGAATTTACTTTAGAGATTCGTTTTTGGTATTTTCGTATAATTTTTTCTTTATTTTATTGATAGGCAATAGTTGTTAGTGCCTAAGTATACATTTTTATTATTGTTTGTAATGTTTATTTACTAGTTTTGTGCAAGTTTGTAGTTGTTAATTTACATTTGATTGTAATCATATTTCTAGCATTTTATTGTTTGTTGTAAGTTGTAGTTAGTTGGATTTGAGAATAGGAAAGCTTGGAAGACAAAAAGGATGTGAAATCATGGTTTCATTGCAAAACCCGACCGGGTATGGCATTTACCCGGTCAGGTATGAGGTGAAAACGAAGCTTCTAGGAAATTATAGCAAATACCCGGTCGAGTATTCCATATACCCGGTCGGAAAAAGATTTGATTTGAAAAATACCCGGTCGGGTATGTCACATACCCGGTCGGGTATCTGGCCAAAGGTGTTGAAAACACCTATAAATATCACACTTTTTCTTCACTTTTAAGTATACCTTCTTCCATATATTTAAGCTCAACTTAGAATAGTATTTTCTTTATATTTTTCTAGCATGTTTAGTCTCCAAATGAGGAGCTAAACTTCCGTTTCTTGGTTTTGCTCTTGAAGCTTGTTGATTATTAAAGTTGTAAGTTATTTTCTTAACTTCTCTTCTTGAATATTAATTCTTTCCTTAATCTATCTCTATATTAATGTTGGGGGAGTGTTGCTAAGATGACAATTAGTCAACATCTCAATATTAATTATTACTAGAAACGATCAACGAACTGATGGTTAATTGTTGATGGTTTCACAAGTAAGCAACTTCGGTTTATTAATGCACGGTCGTGGTTAATAAACTTAAGAGGGATTAATTTTGTTCGTTAAACCGAAACTGTTGTGTTGAGGTTATCAATCTCAATTGATTTCATGAAGGAGTTAGAAAGATTAAATGTTACTATTAAATTGATATAAGGCGTTGTTCTATATTTGATTAATAGTAAGGGTTATTAATGAACAGTCGTTGTTAATAACTACCCTCGAAGAATTGGAGATACTCCTTGATTGAGTATTCGAGAGGGGATAAATTATAGACATAACAAGGATCGATGAAATATATCAATAAGTGGAAAGTAGCAAAGCCAAGTTCTTTTATCTCAATAATTAAAAACATTAAGTCATCCATCTTTGTATTAAATTAATTAAATCACTCATTCCCAAAAACCTCATTTTATTTACTAGTTCATAAAAAGAAAAGTATTCTTTTCCCTATGGATACGAACTCTACTATGCTATACTATGTATAAGTGTATACTAATTTGTATCAAACACGTATTTTTTAACTTCACGCATTGAATTGTGTAATAATAAGAAAAAATAAGGTTACAGTTTATTTTCTGGCTGTATTGGCTGAAATTACTGTAGAGGATCATTTAGCTATTTCTTATATAATTTATTCTTTATTTTATTAATAAAAAATATTTTAAATAATTTTTCGCATAAATAAACTTGTTCTGGACATGTTAGAGCAATACCCATCTAGAAACTTTAGCAACACAAGTCACTCTAATATTTATTTCTTTCGTGCATTTGTAAGTTGGTAGACTGCTTTTGGAATTTTACCCTCATGTTCTATATCAACAACATGTTCGGGTCTGTCACACCACATTGTCATGTCATTTCTAGATGCAAGACCGTCTTTGGTTTTGTCTTTGAAATCCATCATTGTGTTAAATATATTGTCAAAGACGTTCATCTCAATGTGGCAACTCCCAAAATATACTCCTCTTTGTCCACTTATGGGTATCACAATGCCCATATGGATCCTTGTGTGGCTCTTGCACAACCGTAGGAATATATCTACTTATGGGTATCACAATACCTATCTTCTGAACCTTCAATATGAGGAATATGAGAGTTCGGATCTTCATCCGCATCAGGTTGATAAAAGTTCGGATCTCCATCCAAATCTGGTTGATACGAGGTTGAGGCTTCAGGAGGATTGTTAAATGGTTGTGGGGGGTTAAACTAAGACGTTGGGGCATCGTATACATCATATAGAATTCTTTGATCCCGCGCCATTTCATCATAGTCTCCCCACTCACTCATCTCGGTAGGGACGTTACGAGAAGAATCTATTGTTTGCGGTAAAAGTGATGGATCGAAAGGTTCGCAATGAGAAGTCCAATTATAATAATTGTCAACGAAACTTTTGTCGTACAAATACCACACAACTTCTACACTGTCTTTAAATTTGAGATTTTAACACTTTGTACATGGACATATGATTTTATCACCATCAAAATAATTCTTTTGTTCAAGTGCAAATTTAATAAACTCTTGAATTCTACTAAGGAATTCGCCTCGCATTCCTCTATTTTCGTCATGTTTATCATACATCCAACTTATATTTTGTCTACATTATGGCTGAATTTTATAATCAAAATATTATATAGGTTGAAAACTATAAATTATAAAAATTAACAATAATTAATTATGTTTAATATATTTCACTAATTAATATGTAGAAACATTGAATAATATATTAAATTTCACTAAAGTTTACTAAAGTTAACTAACGTTCAATTAATATTATTAATTAAGTAAATAAACTAAATCATTATGTTAATGAAATTAATTCACAGTGCTAATATTTTGAAAATCTAATAATAAACAATAACTTAACTAACATTTAAATTAAATGAAATTCAAATAATTCAAAATAATAATTCATTGACCACCTAAAAATTCACACTAAATTAACTACAAATTTCAAATAAACATATTAATTAACTAAAAATGTGAAAGGCATTCTAATTGAATTATTAATATTGATGGATTATAGGGATCCAAACTATATAATAAATGGAGAGATTTGAGCTCAAGAATGTGGAGAAGATGAATGAATAGTGGTATATGAATGAATTGTGAAATTAGGTTTACAAGAACTCCCTAAGGGAGTATATATAGAAGAATATCCGGGTTTGGGCCTCTAATATGGGCCTGACAGACCCGGTTACATAAATGAACTGATAATATAAAAGGCTAATCTAGAACACCTGAATAATAATAATAATAATAATGTACAATAATGAAAATGCTATCAGCTGAGTGTACGTGGGCCGCTGTCTGGGCCCAATAGTCGTGAGACCCGGGGGTCCGAGTCTATATACTCCATCAGGAGTCCCCCACTCCCTGAGTCGAGAGTACTCGAGGCGAAAGGGAGTAGAACTGTGTGCTGATCTATCGTCTGATGAGTAAACTTCGTGAAAAATTTTGAATTTCTGCTTCTTTGGCTAACGGAGGCGCTAAGTCCCCCGCTCTTCCAGTCCCCCACTCCTTGAGCTGAATGCGGTGAGGTGAAGAGGAGTAGAGTAGTGCATGTCTCGTTATGTATTCAATAGGGGGCCGAGGGTCGACGCCTTTTGATCCACAATGGGGAGATGCCTCGTTAAAAACCTCATTAGGAAAAAACCCAGTGGGAAAAAATCCTAATGAGGGAAAAAGAGTACACCGGATGCCCCCAAAATGAAACAAAAGGGGTGAGCCCTTCGACCTAGGTGTGGAGCTGCAACGGTGTCCGTCTGCTGAGGGGATGGCCGAGATCAATCTCTAGATGTAAGTAGCTCGGCATGATAAGTAGTCCTAGTCATCAAATAAAGATAATTAAGAGATAGATCGAGTGACCGTCCATAATATGATGTGCGGGTCATCAAATAAAGTGACCGAGATGTGTGGCCGAGAGGCCTATAAGAAGTCCAAGCCATCAAATAAAGATGACTAGGAGAGACGGCTAAGTGGCCGGTATGATGTCATCATATAGTTGCACCTATGCATTCAAATAAAATTGTTATAATTTCTTGAGCTTATAATTTGCTGTTGGATTGGAGCCTAAATTAAGTTGCCTCAAATTTTCAAGCTTCAGCTCAAGCTAGGTTTCTATGCTTAATTGGAGCGTGGCACGCATAAAGGACTGAACTTACCGATGAGGGATTGCAGTTCATTTTCCATAGCTAGAGGCACACATAACTCATACAAAACATAGAAACTAAAGTATGCATTTGATAACATTTGGATTGAGAGCTTACTATCCACACTCCTTTGACGTGACCCGGTGGCTCCGTTTTTTCAATGTCACAAAATACATACTATTTAAAAATAAAAATGATACTAAATTAACAATCTAGCTCAACTTGTCACTCAAGTTCGTAGCTGGGATCCGCTAGACGCTATTTACGGGCCTTTTCACGGATGACTCGCCCCTCAAGATTGAAGTTTGATGCTATATTATTAAAATATTTCATTTTATAATTAATTTTTTTTGTAATATTTTTTATCAAGTATATTATTGAAAGTTAATAAATGGAAGGAGTTTTTTAGCTACTTAGCTTTCAATTGGGCCGTTTATGTTGATGAGTGATGACACTTGCTTTGACCTCACCACTGATTTTGACTTGGTCAATATCAAGGGAAAGCATTCAGCCACTGTTTAGAAGTGCAAGCACAGCTTCGAGGACACTCCAGCCGCTCAGAGCCTCAGACCATGGAATCCACGGTTATGGCACACATCCGGATGTTTCCGTCGTTGAGAACCGCCAGAAAGGCCCATGCTTCATTCGAAGTTTCTGCGATGAGAAACCGAGCCTGGTCGCTACTTTCCGGCGAGTAAGGTAACAACGTTGGAGGTTGTACACAGAGATCCTGGAGCTAAAAACGGTGGTAACAACGCACCAAAGAAGAGGAGACATCGCCTGCGGCGGAGCTCATAGTTGGAGTCAATTGTTGTAGCGTTGATCTCAACTCCGCTGCCGGTCGCTGGGTTGGTCCGGATCTGGACGGAGACGGCACGTTTGGAGATTCTTTAGGCCATAGATTTGTACTTCGTTGCTATGGCGGCTGTAACCTGCGGAGATGGCGGTGCTGGACCAGGGGCGGGGATGAGAGCTGCAAGGGCGCAGCAGACTTCAGGTAGTGTAGTGTGCTTCACCAGGTAGCGCACAACAGTCCGTGGACGGTGACGGCAGCTCAACCTGGGATTTCCAGATTTTTTTTTCTTCAATTGATTTTTTCAGAACAATTTTGGCTCATTTTGGGAGGAATCTCACTTGATTATTGCTCAAACTCTCAATGAAAGCACCATTGATGGATTATAGGGATCCAAACTATATAATAAATGGAGAGATTTGAGCTCAAGAATGTGGAGAAGATGAATGAATAGGGGTATATGAATGAATTGTGAAATTAGGTTTACAAGAACTCCCTAAGGGAGTATATATAGAAGAATATCCGGGTCTGGGCCTCTAGTATGGGCCTGACAGACCCGGTTACATAAATAGACTGATAATATAAAAAGCTAATCTAGAACACCTGAATAATAATAATAATGTACAATAATGAAAATGCTATCAGCGGAGTGTACGTGGGCCGCTGTCCGGGCCCAATAGTCGTGAGACCCGGGGGTCCGAGTCTATATACCCCATCAAATATTATTACTTAAAACACTAAAAGGTTTTTGACTAAAAAGCCATAAAAAACCTAATATTTTTATAAACCTATTTGAATTAACTAATATTTAAATTTAACTATAATTATCAATTCAAATCCTAAATTAATGGTATTACCAATAATTAAAAATTTAATATACATTTCCAAACGAATTTCAAATATATGCACAATAAATTATAACATCACTAACATTTGAAGTTAAATATATTGTTGATGAGTTAACAATCTCACTAGCAATTTTAATTATTTAAAACGAAAAAAATAATATTTAGCATTAAAAAAGAATCATAATTCAAATGACATACATTATCTACATTGTCAGAGAAAATGACATAAGATTACACCCTTCAATCTTTCAACAGATACTCTATTATACTCTGATTGAATTTCAATTGGTATGAGTCGAATGAAATTGTTCTTGCATATATAAAACACCATGTCACGGATTTTTTCACGGATCTTCGTGACAACCTCTATGTGTGCCACATTAATACGGTGACCGTTGGGAATTACAATTATTGAGCTTTGTCGCGGATTTTGTCCGTGATAAAATGCCGAAATAAAAAATTTACGTCCGCATAAGTTTCCGATCACCGAAGCTGTTTTGTCACGAAATTCATTCGTGACAAAAGTTTTGTCACGGATTTCATATGTGACAAAAGTTTTGTCACGAATTTGGTCCGCGACAAAGCTTTTTGGTGACATGTGAGAAAAATACGTAACAAAATCCGTGACAAAAATCCGTGATAGAATCGGTGGTTTTTTGTAGTGTAGTCATACCTCGGGTAATTATCTCTATTTAAAAACTTAACGGACCAAGAAAAAAATTGAGTTATAAAAAAAAGGATGACATCCCTGAGGGCCCCCCAACCCCGACCGGACGGTACGTTGGAAGGATGTAAATTGGACTATAATCCCAATCGGACAGATAGAGAGAGGGCTCAGTCCCCGATACTTGCAGAGGCCCTATGCATTTTTAGCATACTAACCTCTCATCGCAGTTCCGGGATTCGAACCCGGAATTCGAAGCTGGGACATAACTCTTGTGGCACTCCCTTGCTAAATTGAGTTCTTACTTCACATAACACCTGATGTCATGTTTCATTGAATGCATATAACGTAAATTAGCAACACCAGACATCATAGTAAAACCAATGGTGCTTTCTATCTTCTTGTGTTTCAGGAGGATTTGTGGGGAATATGGTGTCAGTTTGATACTTTGATTGGATACCAAATACCAATAACATAGAACATTTCGGTTTCTCATCTGCTCTGAGCCTTGTTTAATTTCTTCCATTTACTGGGTAAGTAATCGTTGCTGTCCTTTGGACAGTTATGGTTGTAGCAGCTTCACCATTAACACTCAAATTCTTTGGAAATTGGACTCACCATGAATCTAAGAACCATTATCGTGTGATATCATCTGGGCAGGAAACAGGCTTGATGTATGTGCAAACTCTAGCTTCTATGTCTTCATAAGTTACTTCTTTTGGACAAAATGGACCTCTCAAAAAGGTCCATGGAGCAAAAAAGGTTGTATCAAAACTTTCTGAGCAAGTGAATATGATGGAAGTGGCAAGGAATGCAAAAGAGATGGACAATGGAAAAAGAGATAAAAATTATTGAGTTATGCGATATTAAGGATGTTTTTACTTGGAATGTAATTCCTCCCAGACAAGACCAGTTCAGACCAAACCAGACTTAGATAGTTATAAAAATGCAAAGAAACCAGACCAGATCAAATCAGATTAGTTCAGACCAGACTAGACCAGCAAATTACAATCCAAGTAAAAACATCCTAAAAAAATACAAAAGCACGTAATAGCCTGCACATTGCAAAGACATACCTCATAGTCATCCCCATCATACAATTGGATCAATTTGCAAATATAAGAATTGGGTCTCTTTCTAAAGGGTTACCCCCAACAATTTCAATCCATTTAAAACCAATATTTTAAGACAGAATCTGGAAAACTGTTTTGTTCATACAAAACATACACAGTTTTTCTAGCTGATATTAGGAATGGAAAAGCCTAGACAACATACATAATAATGGGAGAAATAACACAATAATCAAATAAGGCAAATAATAATTTTGTCAAGGTACCAAAGTAGTCTACCATTAATATATTAATAAATGTCAATATTTATAAACTACATTGATTAAATAATCATACGGCGGCAGAAGTATCGTTTTCTCCCTGCGGCGGTTGTTCTTCGATGTTATCTCTGGAGGCTTCCTCAAGTGATTTGCCCTTTGACTCCGGAACCAATAGAGTGAACAGAATGCCCAGAAAGTTGACCACGGCTAATATGATCAGGGAATTCCTCACCCCGATTCCCGTGGGATACCCTGCATCCGCCTTCGACTTGTCTTTGGGCTGGGCCAGGTATAGGAACCCGAATGAGCCCACTATCGCCCCCAGCTTCCCACACGCCGCCGATATCCCGTGGCAAGTGGACCGCAGCCTGGCCGGGAAGATCTCCGCCGGGACCACAAACGTCGTCGCGTTTGGCCCAAAGTTCGCGAAGAAGAAGGTCAATGCGTAGAGGATCACGAACCAAATCTGTTGACCCGGCTGGGTCCAGTGGACGTATGGGATGGCAAGACCAAACATGAAAACGGTCATCATCGTGAAGCCCAGCAGTTGGATGGTGAACCTTCCGAGCCTGTCGATGGTGGCCACTGTCACCCAGTATCCCGGAACCGTACTCAGGAGAGCGATTAGAGTCTGCGCCCTCGCGATCTTGAACACCTCCCCGGTAGCGCTCATCGTCTTCGCCGCCGGAATCCACCTGACGGCGCTGAATATGTCCTTCTGAAACAGGTTCTGGCTGTAGTACGCCACATCCAGCAAGAACCACGTGCTCGTCGTCCCCAGCAAGTGTAATCCATGGCGGCGGGCGAATTCCATCGAGAACAATCTGAATGATGATAATGTCGAGTTTGCGGCGGTCGTCGTGGCAGGGCTTATGGTCTTAACTTCCGCCTCTATATCCTCTTGCATGACCTTCGACATATCCGCCGCCGCCTTCTCGGCGTTCTTGGCGACGAGAGCCGTGTAACGGGCGGTCTCCGGCATCTTCGCTCGCCAATACCAAGTCAGCAGCGCCGGGAGCGAACCTGCCATCAATATGATCCGCCAGACATAATCCGCCTGCGGAGGCATCGACCCGACCGGGTCCACCTCGTACGGCGGAGCTTTGAAAGTCCATCCGAATGCCGCGGAGACCAACATAGCGATTGCTCCGCCGGAGAGGATCCCGAAGCCCTGCATGGCGAAAACCGCGGCAATGAAAGCGCCACGGGTTTTCTTGTTGGCGTATTCCGATATGATGGTAGCGGAGAGAGGGTAGTCGCCGCCGATCCCGAAGCCGAGCCAAAAGCGGAAGAAGCAGAGCGTGGCCATGACGGCCCTGGGGTCGGACCCGAAAGAGAGCCCGGAGGCAATGGAGCAGGCGCACATGAGGACGAGGGTGATGCCGTAGACCTTCTTCCTGCCCAACTTGTCGCCCATCCATCCGAAGAAGAGCTGGCCGGCGAGGGTGCCGCAGAAGGCGACGCCGTTGACGGCGGCGGAGACGTTGGGCGGCAAGGAGCCGGGCTTGGGAGAGCCGGGGACGCTGTAGTAGAGGCGGCCGAGGAGCTTGGTGACGAGAGAGATGCAGAAGAGGTCATAGGCGTCGGTGAAGAAGCCCATGCCAGCGATGACGATGGCGGTGAAGTGGTACCATTGGATCTTGGCTTCGTCCAACTTCCTCAAAACAGTCAACCCTCCTCCTACCATTGTTACACTATGCTAGCTTATGATTTAGCACTCCGATCTATACGTATTTTGTGGTGAATCGAACCTTCTTTTATACGCTCTCAGCCGACTGAAAATTGAACTCGATCCTTGTAGGATTCGGAGTCTTAAAAGACTAGCTACTTCTCTGGTACTACTACGGTTGGGAGATCGCGTTTTACTTTGGAAAGTTTAAAGCCGTTCGGTCTCCTTTCGAAGGTACAGTCCGAAAATAAGATTATTTATGTTTTACTCCCAAAAAAGATTATTTATCTTTTACCCCCAAAATGAACCTTATTTGATTGCATCAAATAAGTCCTCCAACTTTCATAAAAAGTGCAAATAAGTCTTTTTACAGAAGGCTTTGTCCGACTGTCGCCAATTGGGCGGTTTCCGGTGGAACTTTTTGATGAAATTTTTTAAGCATTTTTTTCACTAAGTCTAGTTTAGCCATACCAAATTTTAGCTAAAACTTCAATCCAGAAGGCAGTCAAATCATTTTCTGAAATATACTGCGTTGTCTAACTGCGCAGTTATCTTCAAAAATTCATTTGATTGTCTTCCCGATTGATGTTTTAGCTGATATTTGGTATGAGTAAAATATATTTAATGAAAAAGATGCTCAAAAAATTTCATTAAAAAATTCCTACGGAAACCGCCCCAAATGGCGATGACCGGACAGAGACTCTTATAAAAAGGCTTATTTGTACTTTTTATGAATGTTCAAGGGCTTATTTGATAGTTATCCCATCAAAAATATAATACTTCCTCAACTAAGAATGAAATGGATCCCCCCCCTAGAAAAAAATTAACAATAATCGTTCTATTAAAAATCTTTCTGTATGAGTATGAGTTAATATTGAAATTGATTAAATAAGTTGAATAATATGCTGAAATTGATTGAAACGACTTAATTAGTTGAATCCAATAAAAATATATTGAAAATACATTTTATTCATAGATTAAGTAAAAAAAGTTATTTTAAGAGTCAAATTAGTCATCTACGGCAACTTCGGTCAATTTAACCAAAAAACAACTCCAACACTACTTATTTTGATTTTTTTTTAAGCCGGTAGGTCAACCACCAAAATCAGTGGGGTAGAAGCCGGGGAACATCTACCAGGTTTTATAAAGATAAGAAAGAGAATACAAAGGAAAAGGGGGACTAGGCCAAAACCTTTTCCGGGAAAACATCTTTCCCGAAAGTAGATGAGAAACAAAAAATTACATATTAATGGGGGCTAGACCCGACCCATTAGTAGAAAAATAAGTGCCAAGAAAGCCCAAAAAAGTAGAGCCCATAACAAAAGGCTACACCGCTCACAAAAAAGGAAAGGGGCGAGGGAGATATTAGGAAACCCTAATATCCGGACATCCAACAGCGTCCAGGTGAAGAGCTCCCCAAATACGAGTTGGAAGATGAGCAGCGTGAAGATAGGTCATCTGAGTAGCTGATGAAGCAGATTCTCTTGCAAGCAAGTGCCACTACTTATTTTGATTATTACACAATTTTGCACATGAAATTAAAAGTTACAGGTTTGATAAAAAAGATAGAATATAAAGGTGATAAATTGAAAATTGAGATTAACAAATGGGCTCTATGTTTTAATCACATTTTGAGAAAAAAGAATGATGATTCTGCTTAGGCATTTTTTTTAATATTTTAGTCATGAGTAATTATTTAAGTTTGAAATGGTTGAATTTATATTATGAATTTGATATGGTAAGTAGTTAATTCATTCATAACTGTTTTTTATTGCAAACGAACTACTTCGTATTACTCCCTCCGTTCCTTAATAATTAAAAACATTTGTTTCCTTTTCAAGTCCTCCCCAAGTAAAAGTCTCTTTTCCTTTTTAGCAAACAAAACAGTGAAATTAGTGTAAAACATTGTCAAACAGTGTCCAAATAATGTCAAACAATACGAACCAACCCCACTTTGTTAAAATGTGAGGTAAACGAATGAATACTTTTATAGAGGGAGGGAGAGAGTATATACTAGAGCGGATATAAGAACTTCTGTTTTCTACCTATCAATTTTATCACTTAACTTTTTACGAAATATTGATCTTTTTATTTCTCGTGTTGAATTATGTTATAATAAAGCATTCCAACTCAGTTGGTTGTGAGGTTACCGTGCCTAGTGGGAGGTCTCGATCCCGAGTTCGAAACTCGCTAGGCACATAAGGGTTTGAAACTCAATGGAGTGAGTTTCAGCCCTGATTACTTCAGGCTCCCAACCTCCCTCCTCCAGACCCCCTGGAGTAAAAAAAACAAAAAAAATACAAAAAAAAAACAAAAAAAAAATACAAAAAAAAACAAAAAAAAAGTTTCAAAATATTTTTTGGGGGAAATTATATTTAAAACAATTTTTAATTAAAGAAAAAATTAGTTTAAAAGTACCTGAAATGTACTATTATAGTAATACTCCGTAATAGTCAATTCAGACAGAAAAGTAGCTTCAACGTTACTTCATTCGATTATTACACAATTCAACACGTGAAAATTAAAAGTTATGTATTAGATGACAAAATTAACTCATAAAATAAAAATCACTGAGCATCTTTAGTGCTATTCTTTTGACATATAAAAAATTTGTCACATCATCAATTTAAACAATGTGATAAATAATTTATCTCCCATGCATTGTTTTAGATGTCCTATTAATCTGATGTGGAATTGACGCAGTGAAGCCTCCACGTAGACACATTTCTACGACAAAATACTACTCAAACAGTCAAACTCCGGAAAAAGCCGAGTATGTTGTTTTTATTTATTCCTTTCGTCCCAAATTGACTTACAAAAATCACTTTTACGATTCATATATATTCATTTTATTCACTTAATTTGGATATCGATTACTTAATTAAATTTTATATTGTATTTTGCATCTATATAGAGATTTTAAAGTGACTTTTAAATATGGAAATTGTAATTATTAATATTGAATTGATTAACAATAAGGATAATTTAACTTTAATATTGGTTGACTAAAAAATATTGACTATGCAAAACAATTTGAGATGCATGTAGTATTATTTAATGTTCACCTTATTTTTATTGTTTTAATACATAGTCTCTATATTTTTGTTAAGGAAAACAGATCAAATACGTCTTTCTACAACTTCCAATTTGTCACTTAATTAAGATCATGTACTAAAAAAGTATCATATAAGTATGTTTATATTAAAAAATACAATCAATCAAGTCATTTGAGTATTTGACCTGCTATAGCAGGTTATTTTAAAAAAATTAAATTAGGAATATTGATAGATCTTACAAAAATTCATATAAATTTGAATAAATACTCTAATAATAATATATAAAAATACAATATAAATCTCAAAATAGATAAAATTTAAAAACATTAAAATAAAATTAAAAAAAACAGAAAACTGAAAAATTAAGTGAAAAAAAAACTTTTTAAATAGATGTAGAATATACAAATATTTTTAAAATTTTAAAAATATCGACTTTTTGATTATAAAAATGTTCACATTTTTGTATATAATTCTTCAAATTTAACAGTTTTTAGAGTTTTAAAATATTAAGAACCTTTTATTACAGGTCAAAAATTGATGAAATTTTCAAATCCATAAATATTGTAAAATAGACGTACTTATATGATATTGACTACATTTTTTAGTATACAAGCTTAAATGATGGATTGTAAATAGTTGAATGGCTTATTAGATCTTGTTTTATTTTCTTAATAATACATAGTGCGTGTTACCGACTTACCGTATTTAAGCACGATTCTTTTATTATTAAAACAATTTCAGGCTCGCCAATTTTCATTGATATTCCTACTAGGTAAATCCAAAGAAGAGTGCATATGTTGAAAATTAATTATGTTGGGTCCTGTTTCTACATTAGAAATATGTGAAAATGGAACTCAAAGAGGTAGAATGAAGCTTTCCATTGATACTCAAGAAGTTTACGGATGGATGATGAATTTTAGCGTAAAACTTCCGAGAGGGTTTTGTGCTCTGAGGCTCAGGTGAAATGTTACTGAAAAGCTTACTTACTCAATTCCCAAAAGGTATATTTATAGCATTTGGGAATGTGTAGGTCACAATGATTAGGCTCTAACATTTAGGAGGCTCATATTCCCCTTTTGGCGCACTTATCTAATTTAAGCTATTCTATCCATTATTAAATACTCCGTACAACAAAAGGCCTATAAAAATTACATTGATCACAATATAAAAATATCTCTAAGAAATTATCATTTCATGCTAGAAGAATAAAACAATCAAATGTGGTGGAATTAAATACCTTATGAAGAAAAATATCCTAGATAGAGAGCGGACATTTTTTGGGCGTGATCTGCCTGTGCATGATTTTTTTTTTACATAAATTTTTGGCAACAATGATTTATATGTAGTCGTATGTTTTAATAACAAATGATAAGTTGATGAAAATTACTTTACTTAAATGACATTTGACAAAATTTGTCTTGACATGCTTGTTAAACAAGGTCAAATTAAAAACTTGGGTGTGATATTTACTTGTCATTCTAGTTAAACTAGTATTCTACCACCCGTCTGATACACGTGAGAATAATATTGAGAAAATTGCTCTTCTGAGATTAAATCATAGCAAATTTATAAAAGTAGGACTTGAGTATGTTTCTTCCATACGTGAGATTTATTTAGTTCCAGATTAGTAAACTTTATTATTACTTTCCAGTTTTGCCCTTCACTTTAACCCTCCATATTTAAAAACAAATCCCCCAATTCCCTGTATCTCTTGCATCATCGCATATCTCCCGCTTCGTCGCATCTCATGACCTACAGGTATAATTCATCGGTTTTGGAGTAGGTATCAGTGTCGCTTGGCGGCGACTCCATGGCTGCGATCCCCCGCTAGCTTAAGCATCTCCCTGATTCAGATAATTTCCAGATTCTCTGCCTGAATCTATGGCGCTGACCAGACCACGGAACCGGCATCTGTAACATCATGGCCTCCATAATCAAATGTTGCGACCACCTACGCTTCCTCATCGGGGAGTTTCTTGACGAGCTCTCAAAGTAATTTCATCATCGGAAACATCGAAACATCTGTTGCCTGCTCTGCAATCAAATTATTGTTATCAAAATTTATTTTCTATTCATTGTCTACTTATTGTCTACGTAATGTCTGTTGTGAAATTTAAAAGTAAGGGTATTGTGGTCAAAGTAAATCTATTAAACTCAAAATAAATCTTAACCACATGAATCAATTTGAGTTTTTTCTTAAATTCAGGACAAAGAGCGATTCTTTGTTTATAAACTCTCCACTTACCATATTTTTTTATTTAGTCAACCCCATTCCTTTTTTACTCTATTATTTTCATATTAATTATTTGTCATATTCCATTTAAAGGTTTGCATAATAGCATAGTTTTGTGTAATCAAAATGAAATACAAAAAAATATCTAAATAAGAGAAGTGAAAGTATTATTAACCAAATGTTGCAATTATATTAAAAAAAGTAAAATGAAGTTTATATTCAATACTTCCCAACCACACGTATTAGAAAAATTGAAATTTGAACACTACTAATCTCATTTATAGAGATTGTACAAAAACAATATCATCTTATCAGTAATTTTGTGGACATGAATTGACATGTGACAACACACAATAATAATAACATTAAATTGTAAATAACTTAAGTGTTAGGACTAATGTTTTGAACTTCTTCAAACATACTTTTAAGTTTTATAAAAGGGATAGATACATAGCATAATCTACGGTTTAATTTGTCGACACAAATTGGACTGATTTTATTTGTGATTATCGATTAGAAGATAAATCAAATATCTTTGTACATGATTTCCTAAAACAGTTATTTCAATTTTCGAAGACAAAAGCTAATAAGCGTTTTTTTTACTTTTGAAAACACTCCCTTAGAAAATTATAATAAATTTTTACTTCAAAAAAAAATTATTTGTACGTGTACATCTATAATTTTTTTCTTGTACTCTATAATGGCAATCCCTTAGGATTTAATTCTAAGCACTCAACCTTAGAAAGAAGAGTAACTCTAATCAATAATGATATTTTTAATGTTATGTATGTGAGTTTAGTATAGATGTACATACACAAATGATTTTTTTGAAGTAAAGTTGTTGAATTATTACTAACGTCAAGGTAAAAAACAATTTGTTATGATAGAAAGTGATGAAATTAATAATGTCATTATATGTGGTCCACACACATATAGATACTACAAAGTTAACATATCAACAAAATTATAGATCATATTATTTTTTGTCATTATATGTGGTCCACACACATGAAAGTAACCATAACTAATTAATTAATACACCGTAACAAACATTAAAAGTTAAATAAAAACGCACTTGTAAATTATAGAAGACTTGTTTGTAGAAGGAAGATTTGATAATTTTTTCTAATCTCTTTCGTCGTCGCATATCACGAAATTCAAATCTAATGGACATGTCAACATCAAAATTGCAACATACATCTCTACATGCATAAAAGTTGGACATCACGGAAAACACTCACAATTTCCAACATTTTCCCTTGGTTTATGTTCATTGTAATTGCATAGTTATCTTTGAAAGGGAATTGGTTACGCATAAATTATTACATTCATAATAGGACTTATAATAATTATAATTCTGGCTATAAATAGTATCAAATAATTAAGGAAATAATTACCCCACGTATGATGGTCTAGCTCTATAACATGAAATGCCCAAAATTTAAGATATGCACCAATCAAAACTTCTATGATTTCCTTTGATCGGCAAAATAACTTTCTAATGCAAAGATAACATTCCATAATCATAAATGTATCTAAGTTCGAACAGAAAACTCAGCTCTTCGAGAAAATCACCTAAACATATCAAAGAAAAATCACCCGTCAGAATACTACTAAGAATAGTGGTATTGACTAATGATAAAGTTTGATGAACATCTTTTTAAAAATAGCATAAAAAAATAGTCTGTTTGATCTTTAAACTTCACTGATATGGGCATGGGCTGGATTCTCCACATAGGTGAAGTCCAATACATTATTGCCACTCCCTATGATAAATTGAATTGATATTTTGTATTACTTATTCTAATAGATTTAAGTAACAAAACGCATAGCATGTAGCGTTTAGACTATAACCAGTTACATGGATAAGTCCAATGAAAAGAAAGAGGAGAAATTCTAATCGATAATTGTGAACCCTTAATTCTCGGACTATTAATAATTTGGAAGACTATGAATTAATGACAGGAGAAATATAAATATTTCAAGAATCCAAAATAATGGATTATTAAATATATGATTAAAATTGGTACATTGAAGGAGGATACTTTTGGAGGACCCCTACCTTGAAGATATTTTTGTATGAGGACAAACAGATAAGATTTTACCTGCTCATACATTTTGGACCACTTAAAAAGAAGTGTAACATTTTATTAAATTGTCACAAAATATAAAACCACATGTTAAGACGTGAGAAAGGACGAGTGAATTCTCGATGCAACGCGTTCTCATTTGTACTGTTACTCGAATAGTAAAATGCACGTTGGGCCCATACATGGGCGGGGACCATCTGATATTTCCGAGACCACACATTATATTCATCTTGGTCTAGATGATATTCTTATGATGGTTTATATTTATGTTTAGCCATAGAGTTGGCCGTTTGAGCAAAAGCAGTCCCATTTTCGGTATCGGTAATTTAACAGATAATAGCCCGAAATAAATTCCAGGGACCGCTAAATTAAAGTGGGATAATATTTATTAATTTTAGAGTCCAATATTAATTGGAAGGATGATTTATATTTTATTTGACCCGATAAAATGAAATTTAATTAAAACAGTCCGGAAAATATAACTTTCGGGACCAATTGTACACTTCGGGACATATTGGGATGACCTCCAACATGAGTGGGGGCGAACCCACATTTTTGTGAGATCAAGCATCAATGTGTGAGCTGTGGAACATGGTATGACTCTAATTGATAGGTGAATAGATGGGAGAGACATGTTTGATAGGTAAAGGGGCCCTCTCCCATCACCCATTTGTGTTTTGAGATAAAAAGGACCATCTCAATCCCTTCCCTCTCACTATTTCGGCCAGCACACTAAAGAAAGAGAGGAGAGACTCTAGAACTCATCATCCTCCATTGTTGAAGCAAGATCAAACCAAGGGAGGTCCAAGGAAGAAGAAAGAGTGAGAGAAGAAGAGAAAAACTTGGAAAATAAAGGTAATGACGTCATTAGTATTTTTCTTCCTTCATTTAATCTCATATGATTTTATAAATCATATGATAGACCCATAAGCTTTTTCTACACTCCTAGAGGTGTAGAATGAGGGGTTGGAAGGATAGTTTTAACCATGATCGGAGTTATGACCGGAGTAAGACCGGTTCGTCGGAAAACACCTTCTCGGAGGGTTTTGACATTTATACCACTTTTGATTTATGAAACCTTGTTAGGAATTTTACCAAGGTATTCTAGATTTCTCAAGGAATCTAGGAGTGGCCGGAATATTCGCTGGAGCCGCCGGAGTTTTCGCCGGAAAATTCCAAAAGTCGCCGGAGTTCAAACGAAGAGGATAAAAGCTTGCTAGCGTCATTTCGAGGTGAGTGGACGACTACGTGTCTTGTAACTCTTGGGTCAAACGTGGGATTACCTAAATAAAATCATAATCATGATTTTAGAAATGATTAAATGGATTAAAATGCATGATTAGTCATGGTGAATATGATTTATGGAAATATTACATGATTAATGAATAAGAGATTTATTTGTGGATTAATCATGAATATATTATTGTCAAATGTATAAAAATGCAAACATGGACTATGTATGATATAACTAGAGTAATCTAGTATGTGAATATGTATAGAAATGTTTAAAAGTGTTTAAACAAGTGATTAGCTATAATGATTATAAGTTATGTGAAAATGGCATGATTAATGAGTAAAAGAATTACTAATATTTTTTATGAAGGATAATCATGAATGATTTAGTTGGACATTAACTAAGGTAATTTAAGATGGTATTCTTGAAGGATTCAAGTACTTAATCATACATGTCATTAAATTAAATCTAGTTATGAAGAATAAACTAGAACGAAATATATAAACGATTAATAAGTATGAAGTACTTATTAGTAGTTGTGTGAAGACGGCTTTATGCTTTATAACTTTTGAGTGAGACATGAGATTACTTAAAGTAATCAAGAATATATTTTATGGAATGATTAAAGATAATCAAGTATGTGTTATTCCATGATTATATGAAAAATATAGTTGAAAAGCATGTTTAGTAAGCTTGATGATTAAAAATGTGATAATTAATTATGTATGATGTTCCAAGGACCCAAAAGGGCATTTTTGGATTAAGGACGTCAAGAAGTACATGTGTATAAAATTTCACGTTAATCGGACTTCGTTTGGGCGGTCAAACGGGCGTTGACCGCCAAGACAAAAGTAATACCCGACCGGGTATGGGTATAGACCCGACCGGGTATTAGTTAAAAACAGTCCAGGGGCTACTGGCTCACCCTACCCGACCGGGTATGGGTAATACCCGACTGGGTATTGGGTTTTACACCCAATATGCAGTTTTTGAGTAAGTTTACGTGGGCCGTTCGAGTGGGACCCGTCCACGTTGGTTGCTAAGGCTTCGAATATGGTTTAAACGCTAAGACTTGGACTAGTCGTTAGTAAAGAAATTATAGACCACGACCGGGCGAGGTAAGTGGTAGATTATACATGACGGGTGAATACTCAGGACCGAGTAAGGTCAGGTAAAACTCTGTAGGACCAGGATGAGTCCTTTATACTCAAATGTTAACAAGGGCCCGTATAGTCCTTGAGGTGTGTTAACCTCCAGCAAATTACACATAGGTAACAAGGGAAAATGCAGTCCTTGAGGTGTGTTAACCTCCATCAAATTGCATATACGTAACAAGGGCCCGTGTAGTCCTTGAGGTGTGTTAACCTCCAGCAAATTACACATAGGTAACAAGGGCAAATGCAGTCCTTGAGGTGTGTTAACCTCCATCAAATTGCATATAGGTAACAAGGGCCCGTGTAGTCCTTGAGGTGTGTTAACCTCCAGCAAATTACACATAGGTAACAAGGGCAAGTGCAGTCCTTGAGGTGTGTTAACCTCCATCAAGTTGCATATAGGTAACAAGGGCCCGTGTAGTCCTTGAGGTGTGTTAACCTCCAGCAAATTACACATAGGATAAGGGTGTATGCGTACTCCTCAAGGCGGGGTTAGCCCCGGGAATGTAAATTATGATTGTAAGGATGAATAGTCCCCAAGGTAGGTGAACCTCAAGTAATGATTTTAGATGATTAAACATGCGTGATCGGGAATGAGTTCCCGATAGGGTATTTTCCTTGGTCTAGGAGTTTAATTTAAATCATGTCTGTGATATGGGAGCCTGAAGGGCCCCAGAAATAATTATCTTTGTTATCGGGTGAGTAAGCCTGCGGGTGACTTCACTCGAGGGTAGGACATGGGAAGGGTGAATTTAACGAGGCTGTTACGCCTAAATGATTTGAAAGACAAATGGGCCCACGGACCGGATATTTTACTCATATGTATATACGTATACGATATGTTTTGAAAAGGGGTAGCCAAGAGTTATGTCTATACGTATACTATCACCATATGTTGAGGGTCCCATGTGAGAAACGTTAGTTATATTACATACAGTTTGCCCTCACCAGTACTTTTCTGTAGTACTGATCCCTCGGGGGAACCACCCTTTCAGGTTGAAGCTAGAGCTTACTTCCTACACCCGTTGTTCGGGAGATCGATGGAGAGAAGACGTGGTTCGTGCTTCCTATGGTTCTATTTCTAAATAATTAAATAATGCTCATGGAACTATTTTTGACTTATAAAGTAATGGAGCCTGCGAGCTCTTGTTTTACCCTCGTGTGGGTTCTTATTAAACACTTATATTCCGCTATGTGTTTAATTGTATGTTGATGTTGTTATGTATGTTTACTAATCGGTTTTGGCATATGTATCTATCGGAAGTCTTGTGCAATTTGGTAAGGATGAACTGCGGTTATTCTTATTGGGTTGTACGACGGTTGTCTACGTGGCACAGACACGGTCTGGGGCGTGACAAATCTGCATATAGAAATTCCTAATTTAAGCAGAAGCTGTCACATGAAAACATCAATTCCAGGTTTTTTAAAGTCAAAAGTAGAAAAGGTTTTTTTTAATTGTTTGCAAACACTTCTTCATATTCATAAGGAATTTTGAAGTCAAATTCAAGTCGTGAAAAACTCTACTATTGACATGTTTTTAATTGGACTGAAACTTCTTTGTTTGATTTGGTATGGTTTAATCTGGTCTAGTATGGTTTGGACTGGTTTGATCTGGTAAAAGTCTGGTTCTATGTATTTTACAACTGTCCAATTCTAGTATAGTCTAGTTCAATTTGGTCTAGTGTGAGACTGAATACAATCCAGGCCAAGTAATTAAGAACATCCTTAGTTAGGGAAATCCACCTTTTTCTATTCCTTAATTTTGTATGGAAAGCACTTGGGTGGAAAAAAGCAAACCACACAAAACATGTATTTTGTTTATCAAAGGAGCTTTTGTTGACACAATTATTTTGTATGGAAAAAAGATATGTGTAGTTCAAACACTTTCTCCACGAATGATTTATTTTGTCGTGACAAAACACTTTAGTCTACAAATTTTATTTTGTATGCAAACCACTTTTGTAGGGGAAAGGCTAACCTCACGAAATAATTTCTTGTCTGGGAAAGGAGTTTTTGCCGACATAAGTAATTTGTATAGAAAATAAATATTTATAGTCAAAGTACTATCCCCACAAATGATTTATTTTGTCACGAGAAGATACTTTAGACCACAAATTTAATTTTGTATGTCCAAATTTTGTAGGCAAAGCATGATTTTGTAGTAGTGTCCACCCAGATCAATACAATTTAAGCAAAGTTGCAGGGAAGCAGACAACATTAGAGAGATGTAGAAATTAATCTGCATATAGAAATTCCTACACGCTACATTAAACCTTGCATTCCCCAAGGTGAAACATAATACTCTTAATTTTTGAAGGATATGTGGTAATAGATCACCTTTCTCATTTATATTCATTTTCCTTAACAATCTAAAAGAGCCAAAACCAGTTTCTAGCGGATAAATTAAAGTGAAAAATAACTCAAAAACGTTCACCAATAAAACTAAACCAAGATTATTTACAATGAATACTATCAATACTAAACTAATTAATAGAAGAATCAATTGTAAAACGTTTAGCCATGTAAACCTATTAGACCAGAGATCGATATTGGTTTGTTCAATTCATGCAATGGCATTCAAGCCATAAGTTCAACCTTAGAAAATTTTATTATCTAAACTTGGCCTTAATATTTCATTAATGGCTAAGATACTTCACATCTTCAAAGATGCACTCCATAAGGATTAAAAACTCATGTGTGAAGACATTGTGGTGACCGAATTGAGCCAAATGCTCTAAAGTTTCTTAAGCCTCTTGATACGTTCGTAATTTCCATATTTATGTTTATGTTTTTAATTAGTTTTGCTTGACTTTTACTTTGGAAATTACACACTTTTGGTGTAATAGATTAGATTGTTAAATTCTTGTAAATAGGTTAGATTAGATATATTCTGAGCTCAAGCAGGTTTTGGTCACTCAAAGTACAGTTGGTGAACCCAAAAAGTGAAAAGAAGGTGCAAAAGTTCAAAGACAAAAGAAGATCCTAAATTTTGGTCTATACTCGGTCGAGTATTAGCTATACTCGATCGGGTATTAGGTTGGAACTTCAAATCGGATCAGATCCGAAGACAAGGGAACATGCAGGGAAGATTTCAACCACGATTTTATGTCTATACCCGACCGGGTAGACCGACATACCCGATCGAATATGCCTTTGAATTTCAAAAGAATTTCGGTCGAGTATGGTTCGAATACCATTTTCTAAGCATACTCGACCGGGTATTCATATATACTCGATCGGGTATACTCTTAGAAAATACCCTGAAATCGGTCGAGTATACCTCGGATCGGGTGTTACACACATACTCAATCGGGTATCATGTATATACCCGATCGAGTACCCGAATTAGCTCCCAAAAGCCTATAAATACACCTCCTTTCCTTCACAAAAAGATATCCAATTCCTTTGTACATCTAAGCTCAGTATAGAATAGCTCTTTCTTTATATTTTTCATCATGTTTAGTCTTCAAATGAGGAGCTAAACTCTTCCATCTTGGTTTTGCTACTTTGAAGCTTAATGAATTTGTAAGTTGTGAGTTATTTTCTTTAATCTTCTTCCTTGAATATTAATTCTTTCTTTCAAAATACTATCTCTATATCAAAGTTGGGGAGTGTTACTAAGATGACAATTAGTTAACATCTTGACATTGGTTATAGTAATAGCTATTTCTTCCTCTATGATAATATTGGGGAGTGTTACTAAGATGACAATTAGTTAACATCTTGATATTAATCATAGTAGGATTCATATATTTTAATATTCTTCCTTGAGTATTAATCAATTCCTATTCATATTTTATGTTAATATCTTAAACATTACTTAAAGTATCAACTAGTATTGTTTCTCATATTAATTATTACTAGAATCAATCGGTTAATACGCTTGTTATTAATCCGGTTCTTTCAACAGTAGTAAACTTGGAATATTAATGCATGCATCTCATGGTTAATATGCCAAGGGGAATTAATTATATTGATTAAACCAATAAACCGCTTGTGTTGAGGTTATCAATCTCAATCGTTTTCATCTTAAGTTTATTGCTACTATCAAGTTAATATACGGCGCTTGTTCTATATTGACTCGATAGTAAGTTTTAATAATGAACGCATCTCGTTATTAATAACTACCCTCGATGAACTGGATATACTCCTCGATTGAGTATTCGAGAGGAAGATAGTTAAAGATATAACCGGGATCGACGAACATTTCATTAAGTGGATAAAAGCAAAACCAAGTCCCCATCTCATTGAATTAAACTCATATAGGTCGTTTATCTTAGTGTTATTAAACCAAACAAATCTAAACCCCCCTTTTGTTACTACTTTTATAAAAGAAAAGTATTCTTTTCCCTGTGGATACGAACCTTACTACACTATACTACGTATTAGTGTTGTATTGATTAATTATTTTGAGTGCACCTAACGACGAGTGCACGTTAAATTTGGCGCCGTTGCCGGGGAAAGGCAATTAATTTTTCTTTTATTTCATATCAAGAAAAATAAAAAAAATATATATATACCAAACAAAAATATAAAGAGTGTTTATTTTTCTATTTTCTAAGCTTAGTGGAGTTTATGGTTAAACATCGTTCCATAAACGAAATCACATATCACAAAAACCCAGAAATAGAACAAACTTTCGAGCGGTTGAAAAGTAAATTTTCTAACACCGACTCGGAAGATTCATCTTCCAGAGATTCCTACACCGCTAGCTCTAGTTTTAGCGACACCGAAGAGCCAACCACAATGGCTCTTGAAACAAGAACGCTGAGGGAGCTCACAGCTCCAAACCTCAACCAACAACCACTGTGTATTACCTTCCCTACACTTGATGAGGGTAATACGTTTGAGCTAAAATCTGGGCTCATTCATCTGCTGCCATCCTTCCATGGCCGGAGAGGAGAAGACCCGAACAAACATTTATCGGAGTTCCACGTCGTTTGCACAAGCATGTGCCCAAACGATGTGACAGAAGAACAAATCAAACTGCGGGCATTTCCATTTTCACTGAAGAATACCGCAAAGGATTGGCTATTCTATCTTCCTTCAGGAAGTATAGGAACATGGGCGGCCATGAAGAAAGCATTCCTAGAAAGGTACTACCCTGCCTCTGTCTCATCCTCTCTAAAAAAACAAATTAGCAACGTGGAGCAGAAGGATGATGAATCGTTCTACGAATATTAGGAACGATTCAAGAAACTGTGTGCAAGCTGCCCTTATCATGGCTATTCGGAGCAAGACCTCATCTTATATTTCTATGATGGTCTGTGCAATGAAGATAAGCGGATGATAAATGCCATATGTGGAGGAGGGATTGTCAACAAGACCCCTTCTCAAGCTACAAACCTCATCTCGGAGTTGGCCGAGAAGTGTAGGCACTATGATCGGCGATCATCAAAACGAGTTATGGCGGCAGAATCCAACAACTCATTGGAAAGTCAAGTGGCCGGCTTGACTTCTTTGGTTAAAGATTTTCTCTTAAATCCGAAACCTCAAGAAGTCAAGGTCTGCGGCATATGCTCGACACAAGGGCACCCCACCGACTCTTGCCCAACACTACAAGAGGAGAACGTTGAACAGATCAATGCTTTGGGTTTCCAAAATCAAAAGAGGTATAATCCTCAAAGCAACACCTACAATCCGGGATGGAGGGATCATCCTAATTTAAGGTACGGAAACTCTCAACCTCCTCAACCATCAAATCCTCCTCCTCCACAATATAAACAACAAGGCCAAACTTCAAACTCGAATATGTCAACCGAAGACATGATTCGATCACTTGCCATGAATATGGCAACAATGCAACAAAGTGTGGTTCAATTCCAAGAAACAACAAAATCCAGCATCCACAACTTGGAAAACCAAATCAGCCAAATCTCAAATGCCGTGAGTAGGCTTGAAGCTAAGGATTCGGCAAGGCTACCATCTCAAACGGAGCCGAATCCTAGGCAACAAGCCCATGCAGTCACATTACGGAGTGGCAAGGAGTTGGTTATTGCCAAAGAGAAGGCAAAGAGCCACATTGGCGAAGAGGAGGAAGAAGAGGAGCTGGTGGAAGTGACTCAACCGGAGGTGGAAGCTCAAATCCCAACCCCACCACCGGTCATTCCCGAGATTGAAGCACCCTTCCCCGAGGCTCTAAGGGAAACACGAAAGCTGGAGAAGGACAAGGACATCTATGAGACATTCTCAAAATGTGAGGTAAATATCCCTCTCCTTAACTTGATAAAGGGTGTTCCTAGATTCGTAAAATTTTTCAAAGAACTATGTACAATAAAAAGGAAACATAGACTCAATGGAAAACAAAAAGTCCAAGTTAGTGAACGTGTTTAGGCAGTTTTTCAAAAGAAACTCCCAAAGAAATACAATGATCCGGGCATGTTCACTATACCTTGCAAGTTGGGAGGAACTACGTTTTCAAAAGCCATGCTCGATTTAGGAGCATCAATTAATGTCATTCCTTACTCTTTATACAAATCACTTGAGCTTGGCCCTTTAAATGAAACCGGAGTAGTCATTCAACTTGCGGATAGATCAAATGCCTACCCTAAAGGTATTGTCGAAGACGTACTAATTATGGTTGACAATTTGATCTTCCCCGCTGACTTTTATGTTTTGGAAATGGAGAATGATAAGAATGCGGTTCCTATCCTTTTAGGAAGGCCATTTTTAAAACCCGCTAGAGCAAAGATTGACGTATTTAGCGGCTCTTTAACAATGGAATTTGATGGGGATAAAGTTGAATTCAACATTTATGACTCCATGAAATATCCAAATGAAAATCATTCTTTATTTGCCATTGATATTGTTGACCCCCTTGTACAAAATACTTTTGAAATCAATAAGGAGGACGAATTGTTAAGTATACTTGAAAATGACTTCGGGGAAAACTCTTTAGAACTTGCCTTGACCCCCAACACACAAGCTATGATAGTGGAATTGGATACTCACTTCCAACTCCCACTTATGCCACCGGGGTCTAGGGCATTTCCACTAACCATCCCCGAGGAAAAGCCTCTACCTTCAGTTTTGCAGGCACCCGACGTTGAGATGAAACCACTCCCAACGCATTTGAAATATGTGTTTTTGGGGGAAAAAGAGACACTACCAGTCATTATCTCAAACAAATTGACCGGAGAACAAGAAGGCAAATTGATAGCGGTGCTCAAGGAGCATAAACTAGCAATTGGATTGACTATAGCCGACATCAAAGGCATTAGTCCATCTACGTGCATGCATCGCATCTTAATGGAGGATGAAGCCAAGTCGGTACGACAGCCGCAACGAAGACTAAACCCACCTATGATGGAGGTGGTAAAAAAGGAGGTGATCAAACTACTCCAAATGGGGATAATCTTCCCCATCTCCGACAGCAAATGGGTTAGCCCAACCCAAGTGGTTCCAAAGAAGACCGGGGTCACGGTAGTGGAAAACAAACATGGAGAACTAATGCCCACCCGAATTCAAAATGGATGGAGGGTATGTATAGATTACCGTAGACTCAATGTGGTAACTAGAAAGGATTTCTTTCCTTTACCCTTCATCGACCAAATGCTTGAGAGACTTGCCGGGCATAAGTTCTATTGCTTTCTTGATGGCTACTCCGGGTACTTTCAAGTGCCTATAGCCCCTGAAGATCAAGAGAAGACCACTTTCACTTGTCCATTTGGCACTTTTGCATACTGGCGCATGCCATTCGGACTTTGCAATGCCCCAGCCACATTCCAACGATGCATGATGAGCATATTCTCTGAATATGTTGAGCTATTGATGGAAGTCTTTATGGATGATTTTACAATCCATGGAGACTCATTTGATTCATGCCTACTTCATCTATCTCTTGTTTTGAAGAGTTGTTTAGAATCAAATCTTGTTCTAAACTCTGAAAAATGTCACTTTATGGTGGAAGAAGGAATTGTCCTAGGCCATGTGATCTCGTCCAAAGGAATAGAGGTGGACAAAGCAAAAGTGGAGGTTATCCAATCACTACCTTATCCTACCACCGTTAAGGAGATACGATCATTCCTTGGACATGCAGGTTTCTACAGGAGGTTCATCAAATATTTCTCAAAGATTGCATCTCCTTTATGCACACTTTTGCAAAAGGAGGTGGAGTTCATATTTTCCGAGGACTGCAAGAAGGCCTTCAATACTTTGAAGGAGAAATTAGTAACCGCACCTATCATCCAAGCCCCGGATTGGTCTCTTCCCTTTGAGATCATGTGTGATGCTAGTGACTATGCGGTCGGGGCCGTTTTGGGCCAAAAGGTGGGAAGAGCATCTCATGTAATCTATTATGCATCCACCACACTCAATGATGCCCAACGCAACTACACCACCACCGAAAAAGAAATGTTGGCCGTCGTTTATGCGCTCGAAAAATTCAGGTCA
This sequence comes from Cuscuta europaea, assembly GCA_945859875.1. Lineage (NCBI taxonomy): Eukaryota > Viridiplantae > Streptophyta > Magnoliopsida > Solanales > Convolvulaceae > Cuscuta > Cuscuta europaea. The sequence goes on from CAMAPE010000048.1 coordinate 10,334,117, forward strand.
TATTTACTTGGTACCAAAGTGATCATTTACACTGATCATGCGGCTATTAGGTTTTTGATGACAAAGAAAGAGGCCAAACCACGGCTGATTCGATGGATACTACTCCTGAGCGAGTTTGATGTTGAGATCAAGGACAAGAAAGGCATGGAGAACTTGGTGGCCGATCACTTGAGCCGTTTGGTCTTGGGTGAAGGAAACAATCATATCAAAGATGATATCCGAGGCGAATTTCCCGATGAGACCCTTTTCTCCCTTAAGGAAATTCGTCCTTGGTCTACGCTCACATTGTTAATTTCCTTGTTCTAAACAGGTTTCCACCAAGCTTCTCTAAAGCTCAAAGAGAGAAACTCCAGCATGATGCAAAGCAATACGTATGGAATGAACCATATTTATGGAAGCATTGCAAAGATCAGGTCATTCGAAGGTGCATTCCCGAAACAAAAATTGCATCCATACTTGCTTTTTGTCACTCACATGCATGTGGTGGCCACTTTGGAGGAAAACGAACATCCATGAAGGTACTTGAATGTGGTTTTTGGTGGCCAAGCTTATTCCGAGATGCTCATGTCTATTGTCAATCTTGTGATAATTGCCAACGCATGGGCAACATCTCTCGAAAGCACGAGATTCCACAAGTTCCTATGCTCTACGTGGAGATCTTTGATGTGTGGGGAATAGATTTCATGGGACCTTTTCCTAATTCCCATGGAAATCTATACATTCTATTGGCGGTAGATTACGTATCCAAAAAGAAAAGGACCGGGCATTACTCGATCGAGGAAGCACTCAAAAAATTGAAAAACAAGGAATACTCGATCGGGTATCACTATACACCCGGTCGGGTATGTATAGAAATGCTAAAATTGAAGGAGACTGACTCCCACACTCGACCGAGTACCTGCTTCAAAAATAGAAAAAAGCACATACCCGATCGAGTATGGAGGAATACTCGACCGGGTACAGGACACAGGCTGCTCACAAAGTTCATTTTCCAGACATACTCGACCGGGTAACAACACACTACCCGATCGAGTACAGGAGGCAGACCGCTAAAAAACTAAACTTTCCAGCAATACTCGACCGGGTAACCATACACTACCTGATCGAGTACAGGAGGCAGACTGCTCGAAAAAGCCACTTTCCAGACATACCCGACCGAGTACCAGCACATACTCGATCGGGTATACGGGTATTATAACCCCAAATCAGCCCCAAAACACTTCGTCTTCTCCGAATTTCCAACCTTATCTCGAACAAAAATGCCCAAACCCCCATTTTTACACCTTCTCTCTACCATATCTCTTCCAAATCTTCACCAAATCCTCCCATTTCAACACCAAAACACTCCCCTCATCCTCCTCTACACATTCATACTCACCAATCCCATTCTCCCCCAATTTTCAGAGGTCCGAAAAACCCTACCCCCCACCTTCCAATTTCGGTTTTCAAAGGCCAAATTCACTCCAAATGGCTCCAAGGAAAGAGAAAGGGCAAAGCTCAAGCACTAGGGCATCCATCCCGGGATACGAGGACATCCTCTTCGCGGACAACGAACACCGCACATGCTTCATGTCCACAATTGAAAGGCAAGTTTGATCGAGTATATCTCCTGAATTCTAGAGAGAAGTGAGAGCTAGAGAGAATTGAATAATATGCTTCAATAGAATGATTTGTCACCCCTATAACTACTCCCAAGGGGAGTATTTATAGAGAAAATTAGGGTTGGGCTCCCAAGCCTTGGGCTTGGGAGGCCCATTTACAACTGGACCGCTACTGGGCCGAATACAAAGCCACTAATGGGCTGTACAAATGAGTAAGTATAGGATCCGATTCTGGGAGGTCCTCGTGGCCGACGAGGGCGTGGCCGACGAGGGCGTGGCCGACGAGGGCACCCGGGTTCCTTGGACTCAGGATCATAATCCGGGTTGGCTTCTTCTCGGCCGACGGGGGCGCCTTGGCCGACGAGGGCGCCACTCTGTATGTCTTGTGCTCTGTTCTTCCGAGTATGTGGGTCCTGGGGCTCAGACCCATATACTCCATCAGGAGTCCCCCACTCTCTAAGCTGAGACGTAGACGAAGTGAAGGAGAGTAGATTTCTGTGCTTTGTTGCTTTTGGCCGACGCGGGCGTTTCCAGGCCGTTAGCCGTTGCGGCGTTGGCGTTGTTTCCTCTTTGATGATCTTGTTCTGTGCCTTGGCCGTTACCTGTTCCTCGCTGTGGCGGGGAGGCCGTTGTTTCCTTAATTTGTTTTGGGACGATGAGTGTCCTTCTTTCAATGGTGGACGTTGAAGGCGCGCTTTCCCTTTCCTGGACGTTGGTGGTTGAAGTTTATGCTTGGGCCGGTGAAGCCGTTGGGTTTGTTCCTTGCTTTGAGGACGATGGCCTCATTTTCTTTGTGTGGCCGATGAGGGTATCTGTGCACTCCTTTTGGCCGTTGCTGGTTGGCCTTCGTGTTTTTGGCCGAAGAGCCCGTTAAGATTAATTGTTGGCGGAGGACGATGAGTGTCCTTGCCTCTAGTGGCTTGTTGGCCGTTGCTAATGACATTTTGGGCCTTTGGCCGATGAAGTTCTGTTGTGCTGTATAGATGATGTGGCCATGTTTTGTGGTTACCTTGTTTATACCTTTGTTTCGTTGAGGCCGGTGTAGTCCCCCAGTCCCCCACTGCTTCAGGCCGAAGAGAGTGAGGGGTGAAGGAGTTGCCTGAGTCCTTGGCCGAAGCGGTCTCGCCGTAGTCCCCCTGAATCCAACTCTCATGGCGATTTTCTGACCAAGGTAACCCTGTGGGAGAACCCTTGTGCGCAGATCGCTTGTAGAGAGTTATCATCAAGGGTTATTACGAGGAGCCGAAGGCTGTGGGCTATTTGTTCCCTTTGTTCTGTGGCCGTTACGTACCTGGCCGTTGCCATCCTCTTATTGTTTGGCATTTGTGATATTGGTGAGCAAATGGGACGTTGAGGGCGCTTGCTGGCAGTTGTAAAGCCGTTGAGCGTGTGTAGGCCGTAGAGTCTGATTTGCCAGTGGGCCGTTGATATGGGTTGGTCCTGGCCCGTTGGTGACGTGGTGGCCCCCCAGTGGTGGCCGTTGATGTGGCCATTTGGTGAGTGCCACGTGTAGTGACCGTTGGTGGTGGGGTCTATAAATACCCCTTCCCCTCCGACGAAGAATCACATTTGCATTCTGAATTTGTCGAAGTGCTGGCCGATTTTCTAGAGAGAGAAACTCCCAAGCCTGTTCTTCGTGTTCTTCATTGTTTGAGGTTAGTGTTCATCACGATCTTCCTCACTTTTCATATTTTGCTCCGTAAGTAGTTGATCTAGTGTTAGGCATCTAAACACCCTTAGATCGTAAGTTCTCCTTAAGCCCGTAGTAGTAATGAAGAGTTTGAACGAGGACTACTACCCCTACGACGACCAGCCCTCCACGAGGTCCCTTGACTACGAGGTGCTCGAGGAGTTTGAAGAGGAGATAGAGCGTTTGAGCCCCTACAAATCCGTAGAGCTAATGGACGAGGAGATCGAGGACGAGGAGTCCGCCTCCTCTTCAGAGGGTGAGGACGTAGGTGCGTCCCGAGTGGTGGACGGGGCGTCCACCTCTGCTGCCGTTCCGTGCCCGAAGCCGGTATCTGCCGTGAAGGGCGCATCGAAGCCGAAGAGAGTGAGGAGGCCGAAGAATGGGCCGGGTCTCTCCTACTTGGACCTTACCAACATATTCCTGATTAAGCCGGAGAGCAGTGAGGCCGACTATCTTGTCGCCCAGATGTACGTGGGGCCGTTCGGGCGGGTTAGGGCACCCAGGCCGACGGACCATGTTCTACTTCCGCCACCGGGATACTTCGGAGTATACCCGATGAGTTTTGCTAAGGGGCTGAGGTTCCCCCTTCACCCCTTCGTCACCGAGTATCTGGACATGGTGGGGCTTCCTCCGGCCCTGCTGACGCCGAACAGTTATTCCTTGATAGTGGGCTTCTTGCTTCGGTGTGAGGAGTTGGGCTACAGGCCGACCACGGCCTTATTCATGAACTTGTACCAGATCGGCCGAGGAAGCCACAAGAACTGTGCGGCCTATGCCACTCTTCAACAGCTGCCGAGGAAGAGGAGCTTCACGGATTTGCCTACGTCCATTCATGGGTGGAAGAGCAAGTTCGTGTTTGTGTCCATTGGTGAGAGTGGCACCGAGTTCCCCTCCCTCGGCCACACCGGGAGGTTCAACCTTCATGACCCGCCGAAGAGCTCTATTCTGGACGCTCAGGTGGAGGCTTTCCTGGAAGGGGGGCCGAGGAGCGTGAAAGATTACGTCACTGAATACAAGATGACGGCCCTCGGCTTCTTCAGATATCACTTGTATGGAGATAAGGAGGGTGACCTCCAACTCTGGCCGAGGATGACCACCAACTTTGAGGAGGCCGATGGCCCGCCTTTGGGCATTCCCGCTGAGGCCGATGGTAATTCTTCTTCGGCTTTGTGTCTTTACGTTTTGTCCTTTGCCTTACTAATCTGTTTGTGCTTTTCCCTTGTAGATTTTGTCATGGACCGCCGTTCTATGATGGCGATTGCGAAGGCCAAAGCGGCCGAGGAGATTGCTGCTAAGGCGGCCGAAGCGGCCAGGCGTGCCGCGGCCGGTGTGGGCGGGGCTAATGCAGATGCGGCCCCAAAGCCTGCCCCGTCCAAGAAAAAGAGACCGGCCACTGACGGCCAGAAGAAGTTGACTGAGGCCGGCGTGAGCGTCTCTAAGAAGACGAAGAGGGCTCCTTCCCCTTCTCCTGCCAGTGAGGCCGGTACGCTTACCGTCCCCAGCGTGGGCGATGGTGGTCCCGTCGTGGACCTTACTGTTGCTGATGGTGCCGCCCCAGCGCTTCCTCTCGTCCAGGAACCACGGACGCAGAGGACCGGCAAAGAGGTTGCCGGTGCTACCTATCAGAAAGTGATAGAGTACCCCGTCGGCGGGGGCGTGTTTAATGAGCTCGTCCCCGGCCACGTCGTCCTTGCCAAGGCCATGCCGGCCAAAGATCGGGCTCATTTTAAGAAGCTCGAGGATCCGAAGATCTATGAGGGCGGCATGGATCTTCTTGTCCAAGTAAGTGATTGTCCTTATACTCTTGTCTCTCTTCGTCTTATGTAGAGTTTTTGCCTGACCTTTGTTTTTCTTATGCAGAGTGCCTTCATGCTTATGGAAAACCATAAGAGGCAGTACTGGGAGATAGTCCGCCTGCAAGCGCTGGAGCAGAAGGCCGCCTCGGCCGACGAGGCGGTAGCTTGCCTTGACCGGCTCCGGGAGGATGCCAAGGCGCTGCAGGCCAAGGCTGATGAGGCCGTCGCGGCCAGGGACGATGCCCTGGTCAAGCTCGAAGAGAGCAGAAGGGAGATTGAGGAGTCCCGTAGAGCGCTTGAGGCCGAGAAGCGCAGGAGCGAGGAGGCCGCCAAGGCGAAAGCTGAGGCCGAAGCCGCCGTTGTGAGGGCTGCCGATGAGGCTGTTGAGAAGTTCTTGGCCGAAGGGTGGAAGGCCGATGAGAGGCTCCCCTGGTGTTACGAGGTGGTGGCCGCCAGGCTGGAGAATTGGGGGATGAACTCCCCTGCCGGCCGGGAGTATTTCAGCCAGGAGATGTCTGTTTACTACAACCTGGGGCAGGAGCGGATGCAAAGGCTCCTGTACCGGCGGCTATCCCGGGCGTTGAAGGCCATGAATTACACGGCCGGATGGGCTAGACGAAACCTGAAGCTCCCAAAGCTGATGAAGGATCCCGAAGGGCAGGCCGCGCTTCCGCTGTCGGAGCGGGAGTCCCCCATAGAAAGCTCCGGCCTCGGCGAGCCGGACTATACCGAGTTCGATTTCTTGGATGATGCCACCAGCGCCGCTGCCGGCCAGGAAGCTGAGGCCGATGAGGAGGGGGCCGACGAGATTGAAGAGCCAGCCCCGGAGGCTTGATCGGCTAGTCCCTATTGTAGTTAGCTTTTCATTTTTTTGCCCAATTATGTAATGGCCGTAGTGCCCTCCAATTGTAATGAATTTTATCAATCGAGGAAATTTTTGCTGTCCTGTTCGGCCTTGAATCCTTTGTGTGCTTGTTTGCTGTGTCATTTCAATTCTGTAAATTGTCTAAGTATCAAGTCATAACTTGGGTCACCCGCGAGTGTCCGCTACGTCCGTGAGGTTGGCCTTCCCGTCCAGTAGTCTGGTCGGCCTATGCCTTTTTGATTTACTGTCATAACACTTGGGAAAAAATTCCCCAAGTGTTTTTGGGTCCATGTAGATCCCGTCTTTACAGCCTAGTGGCTTCGTCGGCTTGGACGTAGTTTCATAACACTTAGGAATTTTTCAAAAATTTTCTAAGTGTTTTGGGATCCACTTAGGTGCTTTCCTTTCGGCCTGGTGGCCTTGTCGGCTTGACCGGTGTTCCTTTGCCATCATAACACTTAGGATTTTTTCAGACAATTTCCTAAGTGTTTTGGATTCCTTTTAGGTGCTTCCGTTTGTAGCCTTGACCGTAGTGTCCGTTCTGTTTTAGCGTTGGCGTCCTCATCGTCCTGGCCTTGGATACATCTGGCCATGGCCGTTGGCGGCTTGTATCCCTGTGTTCTGGCCGATAAGGGCACCTTCACCATAGTCTCGTGGACTTTGAATTTTTCATAAGTACACATGTGAAGGTGTAGGTGGCTAACGGCTTTGTAGTATACTGGTACCCGCTTCGGCTAGAGTTTCTCCATTTTAGTACTTAGATAATTTCCTAAGTATAAATGTTAGGCGTTTACTTCTTCGCGGTGCCACTGCCGGCCGAGGTCTGGCTTGTGGCCGATGAGGGTGCTGGACAAAAAATAGCTTGTCCAAGGAGATGGTCCTGTATTCGTCGGCTAGCTATGGTTCCAGTGCCTGCGTCGGCCATCCGAGGTGCTGTGCCCGCTTCGTCCCGGTCATCCTCAGGATTGCGATGCCTTGGTTCATACCCAGCGTTGGTGCCTCAAAGGTCCATGGCCAATGAAGGTCACCTCTCGCGTGTCACCCAACCGATGTGGTTAGGGTTTTTAAAGGCGTGTGTATCGGCCTTGATTGTTCCCTCGTGGTGCGTGGACGTGTCGTCCATGCTGCCTGTCAGTGGTACTAAACTTGTGTTCAACTGATATGTACTTGGCCGAAATGGGCCTGAATTTTGGGGATTTTATTTTTTCATTGCTCGAGGCCGGCAAGTGTGCGCGGCCGTCGGCTTCCCTCTTTTTCCCTTGTATGTTTTTTTTTTTTTCGTTTCGGGGGGTATCCTTCTTTCAGGCTTCGGCCGAAGGGTGTGCTCGTCCTTCGGCCGGTTCGGACTTCGTTTATAACGTCCGTGGTCTCAGGGGGGGTCCCGTCGCCTATTTATGACGCGGGCTAGACTTTTGGTCGGTTTCCAACGGCTGTCGTTGCCCATCCCTGAGTTTTGGGATTTTGTCACCTCGGCCATGATTTCAGGCCTGTCGTCCTGCGATCTGGCGCGTGTACGACGCGGTGAGCTTCCCGTTTCAAGACGTGGGCCGTTTGCGGGCCCCTCGTCCTGGGGACATCGTCGGCCATACCTGAGCGTTTCACTTCTAGGTTTACGGGGCCAGGACGATGTGCTCTCTCAGCTAGGCCTGAGCCCTTCGCTGATATAAAGTACAATGGAGTGCCTGAGCTTGTCGCTCGTAGGCTGCAAATGCAAGGGGCCATGTCGGCCAGACCTGAGCCTTTCGCTCTAAGGTGGCCGACGAGGGCACCTGCTAATGTTTTTACTTTAAATTCCAGAGAAAAAATCAGAACATGATTTTATTCATAAGTGGCTCGAGGCCGAGGGTGGCGTTCAATCAGTAACCCGTTAAGGGGTGAGGGCTTCGCCGTCTACACCTCCTTCGGATTACTGATAAAACTTCACCAGATGATGTACATTCCATGTTCGTGGTACATTGGACCCATTCGGTCGTTTAAGTTTGTAGGTGCCGGGTTTGACCACGGCACTGACGATGTAGGGCCCTTCGTACTTCAATGCTAGCTTGCCACCCTCTGTCGGCTGGCTTGCTTCCCTTCGGCGGAGGACGTAGTCCCCCACCTGAAATTCCCGGGAACGTACCTTGGCGTCATAGTATGATTTCACTTGACGCCGGTAGTTCTCTGCTCGGACGTAAGCTTGCTCACGCCTCTCATCAACTAGGTGTAGGTCAATCTTCATGTTCTCTTCGTTGGTGTCAGGCTCATATTGCTCCACTCGCCGGCTGGGGATGGCTACCTCCGTGGGCGCCTTCGCCTCAAAGCCGTAGCATAGGGCGAAAGGTGTTTCGCTTGTCGCCCTCCTCGGCGTGGTTCTGTAGCACCACAGGATGTTGGGGAGCTCGTCGACCCAACTACCTCCGGCGGCCTGGAGGTTCTTCTTCAGCCCCTCCATTATTGTTCTGTTGGCGTTCTCGACCTGCCCGTTGCCCTGAGGATAGGCAACGGAGGAGAAGCGGTGCCTCACCCCAAACTCCCGGAGGAGCTCCTGGAAAGGGGCTGCCTCGAATTGGGTGCCGTTGTCTGATATAATCTCCTGGGGGACGCCAAAGCGTGTAATGATGTTCTTGTAAACAAATCTTTGGCATCTGGCCCCCGTGATGCTGGCCAAGGGTTCTGCCTCGACCCACTTGGTGAAGTAGTCGACGGCGACGATGATGTAGCGGTTATTCCCGGCGGCTCTGGGCAGGGGGCCGACCAGGTCAATCCCCCATCTGGAGAATGGAATTGCGGTGCTGACAGGGGCATAATTGACAGCTGGCCGACCAGGGGCCTTCTGGAGTACCTGGCATGTGGTGCATTTCCTGGCCAGGTCAGCGCAGTCGCGTGCCATCGTCGGCCAGAAAAAGCCCTGGACGACGAGACGCCGGGACATGCTGAAAGGGCCCTGGTGCGAGGAGCAGACGCCGCAATGTACTTCTTCCATGGCTGTGTCGGCCTCGTCCTGGTGCAGGCACATGGACGATGTGGGCTTGGAAATAGTGCCCCAGCTTCTTCACGGTGTGGACGATGGCCAGTACCGTCTTCTCAATGGGGGAGTACCTGAGCTCGGCCTCCCTAAGTGTCTTGCTGATGTAGAAGATGGCCTTCTGCACCCCTTCGTCCTCACGGATGAGCACGGAGCTGATGGCCGACGTGCTCACCCCTAAGTACAGGAAGAGGGTTTCGCCGGCTTTGGGCTTGGAGAGTATGGGTGGGGACGACAGGTACCTCTTCAATTCGTCGAATGCTTCCTGGCACTCCGTCGTCCACCTGAAGCTAGTTGCCTTGCGCATGATCTGGAAGAAGGGGAGTGCCCTCTCAGCTGACCTGGAGAGGAAACGGTTCAAGGCCGCCAGGCGCCCCGTCAGTCGCTGTACCTCCTTGACGTTGCGGGGCGGCTCCATGTTGATGATGGCCTGCGTCTTTTCCGGGTTTATCTCGATGCCTCTCCGGCTGACCATGTAGCCGAGGAACTTGCCACCCTGGACGCCGAAGGCGCATTTCTTGGGGTTGAGGCGGAGCCTGAATTCCTTCATTATCTCAAAGATTTCCCGGAGGTCGTCGGCGTGGGAGGTGGCCTGCCTGCTCTTGACGATCATGTCGTCGACGTACGCCTCCATCGTCCGGCCAAGGACCGCCCTGAAGATCTTGGCCACCATCCTAGTGTAGGTGGCGCCGGAGTTTTTGAGTCCGAAGGCCATGACGAGGTAGCAAAAGATTCCCTCTGGGGTCATGAATGCCGTCTTCTCGGCGTCCCCTTCATGCATGGAGATCTGGTGGTACCCTCTGAAAGCGTCGAGGAACGACATCAACTCGCACCCCGCCGTCTCGTCCACCAGCTGATCGATGTTGGGGAGAGGGAACGGGTCCATGGGGCACGCCTTGTTCAGGTCAGTGTAGTCAACACACATTCTGAACGTCGGCGGCTTCTGTGCGAGGACGACGTTGGCCAACCATGTTGGGTACTTCACCTCTTTGATATGTTTGATTGATAGGAGCATGGCGACCTCCCCTTTGACGAAGTCCCGCCTGTCAGCGGACAAGTAGCGCCGCTTCTGTTTGACGGGCGCGGAGGCCGGATCGACGGTCAGCCGGTGAGTGATCACCTGGCGGCTGATGCCGGGCATATCGTCCGGGCCCCACGCGAAGACAACGGCGTATGACCGTAGGACGAGGAGGATGGCGTCTCGCTGGTCCTGGGGGAGTTGCTTTCCGACCCTGAGAACCCGCTCCGGCCGGGAGGTATCCAGAGGGATTTCCTCGACCTCCTCGGCTGGCTCCGCATGTGGCCTCTCCTCGTCCATGGCGGCGGCGGCCGTGATGGTATCTATCCGCTGTCCCTCCCTTTCGGCCGGCCTCGTCAGCTTGAGGTAGCAAGCTCTGGCTATCCTCTGATTTCCTCTGGCGTAGCCGATGCCGTCGCTGGTGGGGAACTTCAAGCATAGGTGCTTCATGGAGATGATGGCCTCCAAGTCCTCCAGCGCTGGCCGGCCCAAGATCAAGTTGTGGGCGCACTGGAGGTTGACCACCATGAAATCCATGTCAATTTTGGCATGGTGGGGGCCGTCACCGACTTCCACGGGGAGGACTATCGTGCCCTCGGCGTCGATAGAGTCCCCGGTGAAGCCGGATAACGGGGTCTTGATCGGCTTCAGCAGAGCTCTGTCCAGCTTCAGCTGCTTAAAGGTGTCTAGGTACATCACGTTGACGGAGCTCCCCGTATCGATGTAAGTGCGGTGGATGATGGAGTCACCGATCTCACATCGGATGACGAGGGCGTCCCTGTGTGACTCCGTACCCGGAGGCAGATCCTTGTTGGTGAAGGTGATCGCCTCCGTTCGCTGCTTCTTCGGCTGGGGGGGAACGTGGGACACCTCTCCAATGTAAAGGGATTGGGCCCATTTCTTCCTCTGAGTGGCGGAGTCCCCCCCAGTGTTCCCGCCCACGATGAGGTGGATGTGATTCTTCTTCGGCGGAGGCTCCTCGAAGTCCTCGTCGTCGCTGAGTCTACCAATCTCGCGCTTCTTCGCAGAGGGTTCGCCCCCACGTTTGCCGGTGTTTACCCAAGTGTTTTTACGTGGGCCACCTTTGACAAACTGGGAGAGTTCCCCCTGGCGAATAAGACGCTCGATGGCCTTCTTTAATGTGATGCAATCGTCGGTGTTGTGCGACGAGTTCTTGTGGAACCGGCAATACGTGCCGCCCTGTTGGATGGCCAGGACCTCCTCGGCCGGCCGAGGAGCCTGCTCGATGAGGCCGTGCTTCTCGGGATAATCGAGGATGGTGCTGACCGGGTGGGTGAGGGCTACCCCCGGCCGTTCCATCCTCGGCCGCCAGTGGCGGTCTTTCTTACTTTGTCCACCAGAGCCGTGGCGGCCCTGGGCACCCTGGCCGGCCGGGGACGGACCCGAGGCCGGCGAAGGATTTGTCTTCTTGGGGGGATGGCCCCCCTCTCTCTTGTGATTGTGGAGCTCGTCGGCGTCGGCATACAAGCCTCCGCGTTGGAGCGCCTTGGCGTACGACCTCGGGGGGTCAGTGATGAGACTCCTGGCGTAAGGGGAGCTGCGGAGGGCTCCCTGGTACAAGGCGAGGAGGGTACGCTCATCGGCCCCCTCGACTTCCTCTGTCTCCCTCGTCCACCGGTCGATGAATGATCGGAGGGACTCCTCGTGCTGCTGCTTGACGGAGAGGAGGTGGGTGAAATACTTCTTGGCGCGCTTCCTTCCGGCAAAGTGAGTGAGGAAGCGTTGGGCGAGATCTTGCCATGAGTCGATGCTTCCCTCTGGCAGTCCGTTGAACCACTCGTACGTTGGCCCCTCGAGAGTAGAGAGGAACCAACGGCAGAGGTATTCGTCGGACGCGTTCACCATCAGCATGTTGTTTTGATAGCGGCTGAAGTGCTCCTGAGGGTCTGATCGGCCATCGTAGGACTTGATGGCGTTCCCCCTGTACTTCTCAGGGATGGGGGCCGAGAGGACCCTGTTGGTGAAAGGGGTCCTAGTCCTGACCTGGATGATGGGGTCACCCCGCCCTTCGGCCAGCTCCCTCTCCAGGGCGCTGACTTTGTTCATGAGCGCGTTGAGGCCGGGGTCGTTGGAGGCGCCGGCCGTAGGGACGTTGGCCGACTGCTTGGCCTCCATTTGAGCCAACCTCCTTTCCAGTTGGGCGATGACCTCGTCCCGGGGGTCTCTATCGGCCGCAGCGGCGCCCGGCTGGTTCCTCAGGCGCTCGTTATGAGCCGCGTTGATCTGGTGACGCGCGTCATCCTCGTGTAACTTCCCCTTGCCCTTGTCCGGGCGGGGCTGGTCCGCTGTCCGGGACACAGACCCCAAACTTTCCCTTGGCGAGCCAGGACGAAGATCACCAATCCGTCCCGCCATCCTCTCCGAAACCGGACGAAGACGCGTGTCACCTAGCCTATTAAAGGCAGAGGCTTTTCCACGCGCTGGGGTCTGCCCGGGCCGAAGAGGGGAAGCAGGGTGGGAGTGGGACGACGCCGTGTCCTGGGCCACAACCCCCTCATTGTTGCCTATCTGGTCGGCCAGTGGTTGGGGATGAGGAGGTGGAGTGACGTTTCCCCCGGTCCTTGGCAAGAGCGCGCTGAGGACGGTGGGGTTCTGAGCCAGGCTGGCGATGATGACCGACAGCGCGGCCTGGACCTGTGGATCCACGGACGGAGAGGCCGCGGCCATAGGCTGGGCCGGGGCGTGGTCCGCTTTCTCAGCTCGTTTCTTGTCCAAGCCGAGGCGGGCATCAGGGGCGCCGCCGTTGAGTTGGTTGCGGAGGTCCGTTGTGAGGTTGAAGGCCTCCTGGAAGAGGTCTCCTCCGCCGACCTGGTCGGCCGTGGCGTCCTCATCGTGCTCCCTGGGCTCTTGGTCCTCAGGGATGACTTTGCTGACGAGGTTGCGGTTTGACTTAGTTCTCCCCATGATCAGTGGTTAGCTGTGCTTGGTAGCGACGAAGGGTGCTAACTTGATTGTTCTGGCTCTCAACGAGAGCACCAAATGATCGAGTATATCTCCTGAATTCCAGAGAGAAGTGAGAGCTAGAGAGAAGTGCAATAATATGCTTCAATAGAATGATTTGTCACCCCTATAACTACTCCCAAGGGGAGTATTTATAGAGAAAATTAGGGTTGGGCTCCCAAGCCTTGGGCTTGGGAGGCCCATTTACAACTGGACCGCTACTGGGCCGAATACAAAGCCACTAATGGGCTGTACAAATGAGTAAGTATAGGATCCGATTCTGGGAGGTCCTCGTGGCCGACGAGGGCGTGGCCGACGAGGGCGTGGCCGACGAGGGCGTGGCCGACGAGGGCACCCGGGTTCCTTGGACTCAGGATCATAATCCGGGTTGGCTTCTTCTCGGCCGACGGGGGCGCCTTGGCCGACGAGGGCGCCACTCTGTATGTCTTGTGCTCTGTTCTTCCGAGTATGTGGGTCCTGGGGCTCAGACCCATATACTCCATCAAAGTTAAACATTCCCGCTTTTTATGCCTTGATGCCCTAAAGGAATTAGGAGTGTACAAAATGATGAAGAAATTTTTTCATGAGTTGAGCATGGATAAAATTTTCAAAATGCAATACAACTCAAATGAAAAAATTATCTATGAATTCCTAAGCTCTGTGCACTTTGAGAACAATGAAGAGGACTTTAGGGATGATAAACTCAGGTTTCGATTGTTTAATCACAATCACACCATCACAAAACTTGAGTTCGCCGAACACTTTGGTATTCCGGTCCCGTACCAAAAATCTATATCTGACAATACCGCCTTCGGCCATACCCTATGGACCAAGATGACCGGGGAGACTAAATTTAGCTCCTCCCAACTCTACATTAGTCATGTCCAACATCCCGTCCTACGCCTCTTTTTGAAATTCCTTGCCAACTCCTTGCTTGGACGCCCCAACAACCATCATACTATGATGGGGGATGTGTGCGTCATCTCGGTAGCCCTATTCCGTATCCACGTAGATTTCAACCTATGTAATCTTATGTGGGCACATCTTAAAAAGGAAAGCGTGGCAAAGGGTGCTATTGTAGTGGGCGGGGTGATTATGCACTTGGCCACAAAGTTCGGGTATACGGATGACTCTCCTATACCCGACTACTGTTTGATGAACATATCTTGGCTGGGCCACTCGGGCTGTACATCTTTTTCACACACCGTTTATGGTGAAGAAAGGCCCAGAAATATGTACAACTGGCACATCCACCCCAAACCCCTCACATACTTCCTCTTACCCAACCCAGAACTCCCCCAACTCCACTTCAAAACAGGAAGAGTGGAGCAACATTACCTCTTCCCGAACGCCCTCCCACCACATCTCCAGGAACCGGAACATGAACCTCCCCAAAACCAACCCGATTACGAGCCCTATGAGCAACTCCATAGCCATCCAACCATGAGCCAGGACTTCCCAGAACAGAGCCAAAACCCTCCACCACCCGACTTCTTTCAACAACTTCTGGAGGGTCAACAACTGCTTACGGGGATAGCCCAAATGGGCAACCGGCTCAACCGATTAGAGGAGGAGCAAAGAGCCGGTTTTCAACGATTATAGGATGAGCAAAGAGCCGACTTTCAACGTTTGGAGGAGCTCCGGGAGGCCGATAGACATCGGTATGAGGAAGACCAACATAGGTTCTACGGACCTATGTACTCTTATATGGCACAACAGGGATCCTTCCATACCATGGCGAACTCCCCTCCACCACCCTCATGGTATGACCCCACTCATTGGGGTAACTTTGGAGGATCAGGCTCAGGGGGTGGAGGGGAGGGTACGACGGCGGAGATGGCGGGGACACCTACATGGGAGATGGTGGCCAAGGGAGCGGCTTTGGAGGGAGCTACTACGGAGGAGAAGGCGGGCACTAGGGACAATGCTTGATTCAAGTGCGGGGGAGACACTCATGATGGTATGTAATTTTCATTTCTACCTAGCACTATGCATGTAATTCTTTTGAACTTTTTCACAAAAAAAAATAACAAAAAAAAAAATTAACAAAAGAAAATAAATGCTAGTTAGGTTGAAAACCCAACAAAATGGGCAATCTAAGCAAAAAAAAAGGCTTATAAAAAAATGAGTGAGTTGGAGAGAATGGAAAATGAAAAGAGGTGCTAGGATGAAAACCTGAAAAGGCTCCTAGGCAAAATGAGAGATATGAGAGAAATGTTTGTTCTTGCAGGCACTCATTGTATCCTTGTGAAGAATAAGAAGATTCAAGATAAAGAAGAAGAGAGGAGGAGAAAAGAAGACAACACTAGGAGGCCAATAACCCAAGATGCTCTTTTGTAATTTGAGTTTAAAACTCATTTTTCTTTGTAATCCTTGGTGGTCTTTGTGTTTGTATTGTGTTTTTGTTGAACTGTGGAACTTTTGGACAAACATTGACACTTGTAAACATTGGATCTTACTCGAGACGAGTAAAGGTTTAAGTGTGGGGGAGTTGATACGTTCGTAATTTCCATATTTATGTTTATGTTTTTAATTAGTTTTGCTTGACTTTTACTTTGGAAATTACACACTTTTGGTGTAATAGATTAGATTGTTAAATTCTTGTAAATAGGTTAGATTAGATATATTCTGAGCTCAAGCAGGTTTTGGTCACTCAAAGTACAGATGGTGAACCCAAAAAGTGAAAAGAAGGTGCAAAAGTTCAAAGACAAAAGAAGATCCTGAATTTTGGTCTATACTCGGTCGAGTATTAGCTATACTCGATCGGGTATTAGGTTGGAACTTCAAATCGGATCAGATCCGAAGACAAGGGAACATGCAGGGAAGATTTCAACCACGATTTTATGTCTATACCCGACCGGGTAGACCGACATACCCGATCGGGTATGCCTTTGAATTTCAAAAGAATTTCGGTCGAGTATGGTTCGAATACCATTTTCTAAGCATACTCGACCGGGTATTCATATATACTCGATCGGGTATACTCTTAGAAAATACCCTGAAACCGGTCGAGTATACCTCGGATCGTGTGTTACACACATACTCGATCGGGTACCATGTATATACCCGATCGAGTACCCGAATTAGCTCCCAAAAGCCTATAAATACACCTCCTTTCCTTCACAAAAAGATATCCAATTCCTTTGTACATCTAAGCTCAGTATAGAATAGCTCTTTCTTTATATTTCTCATCATGTTTAGTCTCCAAATGAGGAGCTAAACTCTTCCATCTTGGTTTTGCTACTTTGAAGCTTAATGAATTTGTAAGTTGTGAGTTATTTTCTTTAATCTTCTTCCTTGAATATTAATTCTTTCTTTCAAAATACTATCTCTATATCAAAGTTGGGGAGTGTTACTAAGATGACAATTAGTTAACATCTTGACATTGGTTATAGTAATAGCTATTTCTTCCTCTATGATAATATTGGGGAGTGTTACTAAGATGACAATTAGTTAACATCTTGATATTAATCATAGTAGGATTCATATATTTTAATATTCTTCCTTGAGTATTAATCAATTCCTATTCATATTTTATGTTAATATCTTAAACATTACTTAACGTATCAACTAGTATTGTTTCTCATATTAATTATTACTAGAATCAATCGGTTAATACGCTTGTTATTAATCCGGTTCTTTCAACGGTAGTAAACTTGGAATATTAATGCATGCATCTCATGGTTAATATGCCAAGGGGAATTAATTATATTGATTAAACCAATAAACCGCTTGTGTTGAGGTTATCAATCTCAGTCGTTTTCATCTTAAGTTTATTGCTACTATCAAGTTAATATACGGCGCTTGTTCTATATTGACTCGATAGTAAGTTTTATTAATGAACGCATCTCGTTATTAATAACTACCCTCGATGAACTGGATATACTCCTCGATTGAGTATTCGAGAGGAAGATAGTTAAAGATATAACCGGGATCGACGAACATTTCATTAAGTGGATAAAAGCAAAACCAAGTCCCCATCTCATTGAATTAAACTCATATAGGTCGTTTATCTTAGTGTTATTAAACCAAACAAATCTAAACCCCCCTTTTGTTACTACTTTTATAAAAGAAAAGTATTCCTTTCCATGTGGATACGAACCTTACTACACTATACTACGTATTAGTGTCGTATTGATTAATTATTTTGAGTGCACCTAACGACGAGTGCACGTTACCTCTAATTTAATCCAAGACTCCATGCTACAACACACTTCTTATGTCCAAAACGTAAGGGAAATCTTTATTAAAAGACTTGCCGCAAGTTTAAAATGAAATACTATACTCCCTAGAACATATGAAATATCAAAAGGCTAAGGATTAAAAACTCAAGTGATTTTTACAATCTGGTGACCGAACTGAGCTAGATGCACTACAGTTTCTTTCTTAAGCCTATAATTTACTCCATGACTCCATGCTACAACACACTTCTTTATTTTTGAATCGTTCTATTTAAAATCCTAATACTTATTAATATACTTCTATTAGGAATAGTATCATATTTGAACTTTTTATTAATAATTGCTACTTAAGGTTGATAATAATTTTAGAGATGCATTTCAATTTCTTTCTGTAAGAAAAGGGATGCAAAAACTTAAGTTAATCATCTAAAAAACTTGAGTTAATAAAAGAAGTTTCAAGTGCAGAAACATAAACTGAAATTATAACTATAACCCCTAAAAATGATTAACCAAAATAAAAAATGAAAAGCTACCTAGAAGTGAAGTAGAAAAACATAAAAATCAAAATATAATTTGGGCATATAACTTAAGTGATCAAACCTAAAGTTTTGCTACTTCAATAAATGCTTAAAAAAATAAACAAAAATGAACCTTAAGTTATATCGACCAAAATAAAATCACACTAATTTCATTAATTGCTAAATTTGTATTGATTTTGAATTAGAAAAGCATAAAAACCAAAGTGGATGTGTAATGGGAAAGGAATGTAGCTTCTCCTTAAAAATCAAAATCTTATCATTTGTGCTGATACCATTGCAAATAAGTAAATAACC
This sequence comes from Cuscuta europaea, assembly GCA_945859875.1. NCBI lineage: Eukaryota > Viridiplantae > Streptophyta > Magnoliopsida > Solanales > Convolvulaceae > Cuscuta > Cuscuta europaea. The sequence goes on from CAMAPE010000048.1 coordinate 10,352,066, forward strand.
ATGACATTCATTCATCCCAATGCTAAAGAAATTTCAAAGTAAGATATTAGCATGTGATTGATAACAATTAGACAACAAACTCAATGAGACTAATATATTATGAGTGGAGCATGCTGAAATCTAAAAGGGTTTAAAATATATTTACTAAATAAAATTGTCATGCCCCAGACCTACCCGGACACGTCAACAACCCGCCGTACAGTACGAATAGTCAATCGCAATCCAACACATTCATACTATACCAGGCGTCTGGAATATCATTCACATGTAGTACATCCATAAACAAACATAATGTAAAATATTCATTTAAGCAGCGGAAACATTAATACAAGTGTTCAAGCCACACTTGGCAAGTCTTAGGCATACAAGCCCCCGAATAATTATTCAGAAAATGATATCCATGAGCATTAATATAATTGTTTTTGAAACAGAAACGGAGGAAGCACGAACCAAGTCTTCTCTCCTTGATCTTCCCGAAACAACAGGCGTTGGTAGCAAGCTTCAACCTCTACCTGAAACTGTGGAGTAACCTCCCCGTGAAGGGGAGGTCAGTACTTTGAAACATTTGAAAAGTACAATGACAACGACACTGTATATAATCATTGTTTCAATTTCTAAGATCCTCAATCTAGGGTGATATTATATTATAGGCCATAACCCGCGGTTACCCTGTTTGAAAATATACTTACTTTATATAAAGTCAAGTAGTCAGCCCGTGGGCCCATATTCGTTTTAAAACGTCCATCCATATCCCGCATGACTACTAGTCACGATTATCATATATTCATAGCAAACTACTACGCCGTTCTAGGGCTTTACCCTAACGCGTTATTTCTCTATATGAGAACCTCGTTCATTTGTTATAATTACATCGTGTTAGAGCCTTGTTCGTAGTCACGTTTCATCGTGCTAGAGCCTTGCTCTTAGTTACTCTACATCGTGCTAGAGCCTTGCTCATAGTCATTCTACATTGTGCTAGAACCTTGCTCATAGTCATTCTACGTGGTGCTATAGCCTTGCTCTTAGTCATTCTACATTGTGCTAGAGCCTTGCTCTTAGTCACCGCTACATCGTGCTAGAATCTGGCTCTTAGTGACGTTACTAAGTCTCTAAGCAATATCTATGCCTAGACTCAATTCATTTTGAGTAGCCTTTAAGGCTTACTCTTAACATATCTTAGAGCTCGTACAATTCGACCTTAAAGTATCTCTTAAGACTAGTTAAGGCATCAATATTCACAATCCAATCTCTTAGGATTAATTCCATCATTATTCATATTAATCTCCCGACAAGTATTTTAATACTAGTCAGATAATCTTAGAACAACCAAGTTCTTAATTCATAGTCCAATGATTCATTTCACATGATTTTCCGATCCAAATATAATTTAATCTCAATGTCAAAAAAATCACTTTTATCCGATCATGAATTCTTTACATGAAGTAAAAGTATATTTTATCACAATATTTGATAGTTAATTCCTACTATCATGCCATCATTTTCATAACACATAATCATACACATTTTATCCTAAATTTGTATATCATGCTTCACATACTCATAAACAATAGTATTTTCATTTAGACATTATTAATCATTAATAATTCATGAAAATCACATTTTAATTACCTTAGGTAATCTTATGAAATTAACTCACTAATAATAAGCAATATAGTCAGTCATCCTCACCTTATGATGTGCTCAACTAGCTGCCTTAGCGAAACCCCCCGATCCGTCCTCGTTCTAGGCCGATCGGAAATGAAAAATCTGGACAGTAGGTGAAAGTCGGGCGCCTTTCACAAAAGTCGGGCGGCTTTCGGGCTCTGCTACACGAGACAGCTTCTTTTCCTTGGCGGTTTCCGGCGATTTCGACTCCTATCGATTTACCAACTCTTCTAAATTAAATACCACCACTTTATATCAATATTCTACACTTTTAAACGTATAGAACTCATGGTTTGGTCCAGGGGCAGAGCCAGGACACTGGACCAGACTGGGCCGATACAAAGAAAATTTTTGGAAAATATTTTGCCCGAAATTTTTCACACTAAAAATTAAGACATTTTTTAAATTTGGGCTGGGCCAAGGCCAAGATTGGCCCTCCCCTGTCTCCACCCCTGGTTTGATCCACTATATGATTTGTTTAAAATCATATCAAAATAATACTAGTTAAAAGATTGTTTGTTGGGTTCTTACCTCAACACAATCCTTCTCTTCTGGGATTTCCTTTGTTGATGCTTCCTTTAAGCTCCTTGCTTGTGAGAGTATCCTAGAGCTCTCTCTCCCTCTTGGTTTGGGTGGTTCGAATGACTCCAGTGAGTGATAGGAGGCAACTCCTCTCAATCAAATGGGCAAATGTCAATGGGTAGGACATGTGGTATGGGTGTTTCTCTAAGAGACTTCCCCCCGTTCTCATCCGCACACCCCCTCCCTTCTTGACTTACTCCCCATTATTTGGGTCTAACTAGTGTGTAGAATACCCCCAAGTGGGTGTATAGAGTCTCTCCCAATTATTTCTGCTATTTCTGGCAGGTTGGGTCAAAATAGCACGTTGGTCGTCCAAACATTTTCCTCAACTTTGATTGGCATTTTATTGGGCCTTTATAATTATTACGATGACCCAACTAAATATTTAGTAGCTCATTCTCATTATTATGGGCCCGATAAATGATTTAATTAATCACACATTAATTAAATAAATCATTCTGTGCACAATTTTATTCACTAGGAAATTCGAATACATATCGAATTTCAAATTCAAGTACATCCGGGTGCGGTGTCACAAAAAGAGTTAGCACGAAGTAAGAATATACCTTATCTAATAGCATGACTCAAACCTGCAAAATAACAAAATAAAATTCCATGAATTCATCATGTAAATGGTGTTCATATGCTAATTTCAAACTAACCTCTACATTTCAAAAGAGAATAACTACTACCAAAGTTGGAGTTTGTGATTCCCTAAATGATGACAATACAAAACAATATCAAGGCTCTATAATCCAAACTATATGACATATTCAGGCTGCTCCCATGTGAAAATTTACTCATGTTGAGTATGTCAAGTAGTTAGCTTATTAAAAAAATCATTTTTAAGTAACATGATAGAAAACACTAACTTTCTGTAACCTGTTTATGTAGAGAAGTCCATGAGTCACACAGTCTAGCTCATTATTCATTGTACAAATGTTATTTCGTTATCAACCATAACCAAATAGAAACCATAACTTTCCAAAGCATAATGACAAATTAGATGTTATTTCTAATAAGATAATATGGAGTTCATATCATTTTCCTTATCAAGTGATTAATCACAGTTTATGCAATTAAGGAACCATAAATATTTATCACATTCTAAATATGCAGCATACTAGACATTGTTGATTGGGAAATTATAACAAACATAAGATGTGCTATCAAACTATCTATTTCTCTAATTGAAAATAAGATGTGCAAGTGGAATAAATCATTTCATTCACATGGCTCGTGATAGAAAAGCTGAAACGATTGAGCTGTGTTGATTTTCAACAAAAAAAGAATTATGAAATTAGAGGTGACTAATTAGAATATTTGAAAGAAGATGTAAGATTCATTAGGTAGAATTACATTTAAGTAATTTAACTCGTGCTTGTGAAAGAAATTGAAGGCATGCATCTACCAATCTACCAAGATTCAAGGAAGAATAGATTTACCTCGGGAAAGTTCCCGAAATATAACTAAAACAGTTTCAAAATTCCAAAATATGATTAATTACTGCCACGCTTAGAAAATACTGACATGTTTGAAGTCTGGTACTGCCAAAACATGGCAGTAATTACTCCTATTTTGGGAATAAAAACATAGCAATCCTATTTTGGAATTTTCAAATTGTTTTAATCTTATTTCGAGTAATAGACGATTGGGATACAACGCATAACAGGCGGGATTACCGTAGAATAAACGGTAACTACCGTAGAATGAACTAGTAAACTGTAGAATGAACAGTGATCAATTTTGCTTTGGGTACACACTTATCATACACACACATACACACTATAAATAACCTAAAAAATTTCTATTTTTTTACCCCCTCTCCTACCACACGTGCAAAACAGAGTCTGCAAAACAACCCCACCCTCCCTCCTCCCTTCCCGCTTCTTGCTTTCTTTCTTCTTCCCGCAACAGCACCCAACTGCAAACGAGAATGGATTTTGGTGGTATTTTGAACGAAACCATCATTGATACTACCGTGGACGACTTTTGGGCCGATTGGGATCAAACGATCGGTGGTTCTCGAGTTGAAGGACAAATTCCGGTGGTGGCGAAAGTTGATGGCAACTCGGCGGCGGCCGCCATGGACGACGTCCCTGAGCTTGGTATGAGTTCGTTTTGATTTCATTTGCTTTAAAGTAAATATATATGTGTTTGTTCTTCACAGACAATTGACTGTATTTGTGTAGTGTTTATGTGAATTGTATAATATGTCTGTGTGTATGTTTCAGTTGTCTGAGTGTTATTATACAACTGTGAAGTGTATTGACTTTTGTCTGTGTAAATAAAGTTTTAAATTTACTTATGTCTGTGAGTACATGTACTTCTGTTTGAAATGTCTGTGTGTAAATATAATTGTGTCTGTGTGTATATATACTTCTGTCTGTGCGTAAATAGACCACTGCCTATGTGCTTAAATATACTTATGTCTGTGCATGTTGGTCAGATGGAGAAATTCAGCAAAATGAGAGTGGCGTTGGTTCTATAAAAGCTCGAGAGGTTGGTATGGAATTTGATAGCAAAGAAGTGGTGTATGATTTTTACAAAACATATGGGAAGCGTTTAGGGTTTCCTGTAAGAACTAGGAGTACCACCAAACACAAAAATGGGGTGGATATAGTTGGAGTGTCACTAGAGTGTTCTCATGCCGGTAGTAGATCTAGTAGGTCAAAAAATCAATTGAAGCCTCAACCTTCAATGCAAATGGGGTGCGGAGCAAGAATACGAGCACACACAAATTATGAGGGACGTTGGGAAATATCAAAAATCTGCCTTGATCATACCCATCCCATAAGCCCAACAAAGGCTCGCCTATTCCGGTGCCATAGGACTTTGACTCCCCAAGCAATGAGGCAAATTGCAATCAACGATGTCGCCGGAATACGACTTCATAAGACCTTCAATGCAGCCGTTGTTGAAGCCGGTGGATATGACTAACTTCCTTTTATTGAAAAAGATTGTAGGAACTACATTCAAAAGGTAAGACAACTTAGGTTAGCGAGTGGTGATGCCATGGCAATTCAAGAGTTCTTTGCTAAAATGCAAGCTCAATGCCCCGGATTTTTCTTTGTCCTTGACTTAGATGACGAATCTCGATTGCGTAATGTGTTTTGGGCCGACAACCGATGTAGATATGCGTACAAAGAGTTTGGAGATGTCATCACTTTTGACACGGCCTACCTCACGAATCGGTATGACATGCCTTTTGCACCTTTTGTGGGAGTTAATCATTGAAGATCCGAAGTGTGCAAAGCGTAAGGGTGCACCGAGGAAAAACCGCCAAAAAGGACCATTGGAGAAGGGGAAGAAGAAATCAAGTGCTAGGACCGACAATGCAAGTACCCCACAACCGACCTCTCAGGATGGCAATGGACAAGGTGGACTTAATGACATGAATTGTAGTGGTTTAGATTTAAATCTTAGTTTGATGTATTAAAGCACAGACAAAGTGCTTGTTCTTCACAGACACATTGCACAAATACGCCACACATCACAGACATAGTGTTTGTTCTTCACAGACACACAATGTGTTTGTCAGAGATATTATAGTGTACTTTTAATTTTTATAATGTCTATTTTTGTCAAAAAGTCTTTTATTCTAAGTATAGCAGAGTGTTTTTTCTTGACAGACAAAAGTAACACACATCAAAGACAAAGTGTGTGTTCTTCACAGACACACAATGTGTTTGTTACAGATATTATAGTGTACATAGTGCAGACAAAGTGAATATAAATCACAGACAAAAAAGATTTCTATGTTTATATGAACAGCAATGACAGTTAGTGTTTAACACAGAACAAAAAAGCATACCAATGTACAACATTGGTAATATTTGGGAGTACATTCTAGGACATTGTACAACATTGGTATTGTAATATTGTACAACCTCCTACATTTCACAACCAAACCCATGCAAGCCAAAACTAAATAGTAAGGTTACATCAAAGATTTTACATCCACAACCATCGTACACTAAATATTCACACCCATTAAAAGAAGTCTACTTTGATCGCTTCCTCAAACTCCAGAGCCTCAATGCATATTCACATCTTTTCGCTGCCATGTTCTCATACGCACACTCTGGCATCAAGGGCAATTCATACAGACATTACATTTCTATGCACAGACAAATTGTATTTGTGTACAGACATGAGTGTACCCTGAGTGTTGTTGTGGAACATCATCCACTGCCTCCGCTCTCCAAGGATGTGAATGGGCTATGGAGGTAACGACAGGGTTGCATTTGATGACCCGAAACAGGAGTGGAAGTCGGATACACAAAAGCCTCACAGATGCAACCGACCTACTCATCTTCAAAGAATCGTATACCCGTACGACGTTATTGAGTAGGTCAATTTCAGATAGCACCCAATGTTTTCCATCACTGTGCACATGCATGAACACCTGCATTAAAGTAAATAAAGTAGTTATTAATCAAACTAACTTTTTCATACGTATTATTCAAACCAACCTTTTCATATCGACTCCAATCCATTTTCTTCAGTAATCGGTCCCCCTTCCATTGTTTGTCATCTGCTGCATCCTTCTGTAAAAGTTGGTACTGGACCAAAAACAAAAGTACAGACAACAATAGTGTGAAAGCACAAACATTAGTGTATCAACGCACAGACAAAACGTATCAAAACCGCAGACATAATATAAAGTTTTAATGAATTACCGCGAACAAAGGGCTCATGAGTTCATAGGCCGCGGTCTTTATGGATTTGTGGAACAGAAGAACTAGAGCATCCAAATGCTTCAAACAAAAAAATAAATCCACAATCAAAGCATTCAACTAAAATAGTGTAAAATGAAATACTTCTTATTATGACTCACCTCGCTACTTAGCCATTCATTTTCATCCATTAGCTCTCGGAAGAATGTCCTATTTGTCGGGTAAGATGATGGAATATCTAGGTGAAGTACGCTAGGTTCAATACCATCAATTTCCTCCACTCATGCCTTGAAAGAATCATACTCACCATCACGTCCTCCAACCTTAAGCCTCTTAGCCGCCGGCGCAATGAATGGGCTACAAATGTACTTAGATTTGAACCGCTTTCTCTTCCTCAATTCTTTCATACTCACCTCTTCAATGGCCTTCATGTCTACCCCAGCAGTTCCAACATCATCACCAACCACATCCCAATCCAAGTTTTCGAATGGAACTGTCAAAGCAGGGATCTTGTCATCTTCAACCTACACATTTATAATTTGCATGTGTACTTCATGTGTATTGTCTGTGTGAACTATGAACTATCTGTGTAAATGAAAACATTTTGGAAATCGCAATGTGCACCTCTTTTAGGCACATCAAAAGATTTGTGGGAGTGTGACACTCCTCATACATGTGGCCTGTCATACTTTGCTCAGATTCCCACTTCAACTTTGAAATGAAGGTAAACCTCATTTAGGAATGATTAATGCAAAATCTTTCTTAACCAACAACAATGTAAATATCACAAGCAGTATGATTGTATCCTTAAACATACCTCGTCCACTACAATCTTTACTGGATCTATTTCCGAATTTTGTGCGTCACTATCAACAGCAATAGAATTCTCCCCTTCAGGCTAAGCATTTACACACATCACAGACATATAACATTTACACACAAACAACAAAACATATAAATACAGCCAAAACAGTGGTAGTTACAGACACTGCAAACACATTAAACAACAAACCTCAGTAGCAACATTGACAATAGGATCTGCACACACATTTTGATGTTCAGTAACATCAGGACAAGATTTATCCAGTTCACCCTAACCATTTGGTATTTCACAGACACTTATTAGTTTTGCATAGACAACACGAAATGTGCATACAAGAAAAAATTGATACATACAGACACTAAAAATAGCACACAAACTAGTTAAACAACATACCAAATGTTGTGGTTCACCAACAACAGCATTACTTTTCTCCCCTTCAGCATCTGTTGCACCAACTTCGTTTTGTTCTTCCAGCTCACTTGGGGCAGAAGGACCCCCCTTACAAACCAAGAGAAGCGTATAGTAATTTTACATACAAACATATATGCAGTAAATACAGACACAACAAAATACTACACAGACAAATGATGTCTATACATTTTCCTTTAAAGCCTTGTTGACTGTATCAATAACCTGAACCAGCAAGTGTTTCAGCTCACCAAGCTCCTCTTCCACTTTTTTGTCCAGCCTTTGAAGACTGCTTTTGATCTCATCAATGTCTGAACACATTGCTTGAACTCTTTCCCTTGTTTCAACTTCAATATTGTCTTCATCTTCAGCATCGGAAGAAGGGGGTGTACGCAACTCCTATGAAAACATGAACATGATTTCGTATTATAAATATATAAATTAGGGGACAATTATAATTGACAAAGTAAGAAGACTTACATCAACATAGACAATTTCTCGTATCTTAGATGACCGGAATTTCCCATGACATGACCAATTTAGTATTGGGACTTCATGATTACCAATGTTACCCTCAACATTGAACCAAAGCTCATCATCGGGTTGCTGCTTCACCAGCCGTAACAACAACATGTGGACTATTTGGCCACAAAACTGGATATCAGGAATATCAATAAAGTGACCCCATGGTGTCTGCCGGAAAATTTGCAATTGTTTCTTAGATAGTATCGCATGAATGTACTTAGAAGCACATTTCACATCCGAGTACACAGAATACTGTGCAGGGAAATGCTTGCTCAAAGGAATCTGGAGTTGAAGTGCCCTATCATTGTAAGAAAATAAACCATAAGTACACAGACATATGTCAAATTACACAGACAAGCTTTCAGTTACATACAGACAAACAATCACACACATAGACATATGTTTTATTTGCACCTGCTTTTGTCTTATAGCATTGTGTAGCAGTACAGACATCATATTAGTCACACAAACATATCAAAGAGTAATACAGACAATCATATAAGTCTTCACAGACAAATAGAGGCAGGGCCAATTACATATACGCTCACACAGACAAGCACTTAGACAAATCTATCTTCATATAAGTCTTCACAGACAAATAAAGGATACATACCTTTCGGCCATGGTTGATAGCGGGGTTCGCACCATTTTCGACGGAGACCGGGAGGAGGGTTCGCAGCTTCGAATGCGCAGCGACAACAGTCTTAGACTGTGGTTGACGGGGTTAGCGGGGTGGAGGGTTTCCTTCGACGGGGTGTTACAGGGGGAGAAGGAGGCTGGACTTTGACTGGGGTTGACGAGGTTAGCGGGGTCGAGGGTTTCGAACGTCGGGGGGGTTACAGGGGAGAAGGCTGGTCTTCATCGGGGGATTAATCGGAAGAAACAGAGCAAGGGAGAGGGGAAGCAACGGAGAAGGTGGGGATGCGGGAAAAATTTGGAGCGGGTGGTTTTTTGAAGTGTTTTGAAATTGGTTGAGGGGAAAGGGGGTAAATTATTTTTGGGGGTATTTATAGTGTGTATGTGTGTGTATAGAAAGTGTGTAACAATAGACTTTTTGTACTCGTATAGCGCACAATCGGTACGAGTTTCAATGATTCCACCTCTTCTCCGATTCTTATCCATTATTCTTCATTCATTTCTTTCTTGAAATAATTCCAAAAATATAACTAAAATAAAAGTCATAAATAAAAATGTGACTCTAATATCTTTAATGATTATATTGGTATTCAAATGTTACAACATAGTGATTATGAAACTTATAATCACATTTTTGTCCATAAGTTATTTTATTAATATTGTAGAGAAAACCTCTTTCTTTCCTGTTTTTCTTGTATACTCCTCTTTGGGGCGTAGCCATGAGTAAAAATTGGGGTACTATTATAATTTTTTTTTTTATTTAAAAAATCTGTGTGGACCGGAGGGAAAGGATCCAACTTCACTTTGAACCACACAACAATAAATTCTGAGTTTGAGATGTCGTCAATTCTTCATACTCAAAAGTAGACTTGTACAAAACCGGATCAGCCCACACAGCACGCTCAGCCCGCCCGCACAAATGGGCGGGCTTGATCATATATATTTACCCACCGGGTCGGGCTCGGTCCGGCCCACAATAAGATATGGGCGGGCTTGGGTTAGGGTGTAGGCCCGTTCAGGTCGATAAGCCCGACCCGCTACATTTAGTATATATAAATATATGTATTTATATATTTATATACTCCCTTCATCCCATAAAATAAGTCTCATTTTCTTTTTTGTGCCGTCCCAAAAAATTGTTCTCATTTCCCTTTTTGGAAAGTTTTGTGTGGCTAACATTCATTTACCTTTTTCTTACTCAACCACAACCATACATTTCCACTTTATTCCCACTTTCTTAAACTCCGATCCAAATTGAAATCGGACTTACTTTATGGGACGGAGGGAGTATATACTAATTTATTTATTTATTTACATATACACATGTATATTTACATTTACTACTTTTTCTTTATACATATTTATAGTTTATTATGTTTAAATTTAAATTTTAAGTTCTTAACAACTAGCCCAACCAATATAATATCTATTTTTGTACTTAACGATAATACTTTGTGCATAAACTTTAAATTTTAGATATAGTTTCTCATTATTATTTTTCTGTAAGTATTTTTTTGTATGTGGTGAAAGACATATAAACATTTTAAGCATATTAACAATTTTTAAATGTTGTAATATTATTTTTAAAGTATTAAAAAATCATATAATTTAAAAATTAAAGTTTTCTCAGGCCGGGCGGCCCGGTGGACTACCCGGCCCGCTCTTACGGGTGGGTATGGACATGGGGTTAGGCCCGTTTTTGCGGACCGGGCCGGGCCCGCCCAAGGGCGGAACTACACTAGAGCTTGGGGGTGCTTGTGCCCCTGCGGCTCTGCAGATTTTTTTTTATTATATATATACAAAACAAATTTCAGGTCCAGCACGTTTCTGTCCGAACACCGCTGTTTGGGCCGGTTTCCGGTGGAATGTTTTGATTAAATTTTTTGAGTATGTTCCTCATCAAGTCTAGTTTATCCATATTATATTTCAGCTTAAATTTCGATCGGGAAGGCAGTAAAATAATTTTTTGAAGTTAACTGCGTTTTTCTATGTATAATTTGGCGCAGTTAACTTCAACAAATTGTTTGACTACCCTCCCGATCTAATTTTAAGCTTAAATTTGGTATGGATAAACTAGACTTGATGAGGAACTTGCTCAAAATATTTCATGAAAAAATTACACCTGGAACCTCCCCAAACTGCGGTGTTCGGACGACGTTCGGACTTCAAACCAGGGGCTGCTGGACAGGAGAATGACTCTCTCTATATATATATTATACAGGGTGGTCGACAATCAACTTTTGAATGAAAGAATAATTTAGAACCACAATTAAATTTGATATTCATCAATGTTAATGAGGCAGACTGAAAAGAAAATGTAAGAAAATCTTAACAAAACAAAGGGAGTAATATATTTATGAGCTCGACTACTAACGTTGAAGCTTGGAGGGTTGATTACATTGAGCGAGTTTCTTTGGAATTCGCCGGAATAAGTGAATAACGCTGGCGACCACTAGGTCTAGCGACTGATCGAAAGCATTATTGTTTTGAGGTGACTGACGTAGCGGCTTTGCTATTGTGTATTTTGGGCTATAGTCATGTACTGAGCTTGTTATTTTTTGTTGTTGTGGATAGTGATGCTCAAGTTTGACAAAGAATTCATATGAATCGATTTTGTACACAGATTTCTAAAGGTAGTAAAGAGTCGAGCCTTCTGAGGTAATGTGTCCCTCCAAGATCACGAAGCTGGTTCCGCCACTGGCCCGCCCACACATAATAATGGGCAAAAAAATTATAAAAAGCCCGATCCGAGCCAGGCCCAAACCCGTTTTTGTACAGGTCTATTCTAAAGGCATACTAAAAAAAGGATGACACTCCATCCCTGAGCCTCCCCCCCCCCCCAACACCGACCGGATGGTAAGTTAGGAGGATGTAAATTGGACTATAATCACAATCTCACAGAAAGACAGTGCATCTTTGTCCCCGTTACTCGCAGAGGCCCTATGCATTTTTAGCATATTAACCTCTCATCGCAGTTGCCGGGATTCAAACCCGTGACCTAACCCTTGTGACACTCCCTCGCTACCAGTTGAGTTGCGCCCGCCAGTTACTCAAAAGGCATACAGATCTTATGTAATGAAATTATGAAAAGAACCGTATTCATAGATAATACTTTTGTTAAATTGTTTGTGCACACACAATTTCATCGACGTTTTATGAAAAAATTGATTTTCACACAGACAAAAATTTATCTGTGTCACAAGTAATGAAGCACTTCTTTTGTACACGACGGTCAAATTGTCCGTGTCATAGACAATTTAAATTGTTTTTTTTGTCAATAGATAGACAATTTGACCGACGTGTACAATGACGTGTACAAACTGCCGTGTACAAAGAGCATTGTCCTAGATAATATTGCTTTGATCACATAACATATATTTACATGGACAAATTTTATTCTCAAACTAAATTAGAACTGATCAAATTTAAACAGATCAAATAAAATCTCTTCTGGCATCTACCAGAACAATTTAGACCGAAGCAAACTTAATCTACCTGAACTAAATCAGACCACATCAAACAAAGAATTTAATCTAATTAAAAACATTCTTACTACTCTACAATAATTGGAGGTTAAAAATTACTCCCTCCGTCCCGTTGGAAGATTCCCATAGCAAAACGGCACGGTTATAATGTACTCTCTCCGTCCCGTTGGAATATTCCTGGTTTGACCTACACACATATTAAGGAAATAAACTTACCAAGGGGTAAATTTTACTGTTTTGACACTGTTTCGACACTGTTTGGCACTGTTTCGACACTGTTTTGCACTGTTTGACCCTGTTTTGATGTAGGATAACTTTTCATTTGGGGAAATAGGAACTTTCCAACGGGACATCTAAAAAAGGAAAGCGGGAACATTCCAACGGGACGGAGGAAGTAGTTAGTATTGATAAGTGTGATGTTATAAATGTATTATTTTTAATATTTAATGATTAATTTATAGCTTAAGATTGTTAATTGTTTCTAAAATGGAAATGAGAACCTTCTAACGAGACGTAAAAAAAAGGAAAGTGGGAACCTTCTAATGGGACGGAGGGAATACTACAGTATTTTTGTAACACTTTCTTATCTAGAAAACGGCAACGTTTTAGGTTAAGGTGAAACCTTAATGGCATTCGGTACCACGTATACGAACCGGTGGGACAAGGAGTCAAAGACTATGCGGTGCATTTTTTCCTTATTATTAAATGACTGCTAATGCTAATTCGCCTTTGACGATTTGACCTTGTAAATGCTGTCGACCCCAAACTCCCCTCCGACAAGTGCACCATTGTCGTACTCACAGAACTTGTTTCCTCTATTTATCATTTTGTCTTGGTATTAAACAAAATCCCAGATTTCTTTCCTTCGAAATCTCAAAATCGACAAAGACCCAGATTAGAATTTGTAGTTGTCAAGGTCAAGAGGTGAATTGACATTGGAAATTGGTGAAGAGATTGCGGTGTTCTTGGGGCTTCCATTAATGTCGGTCGATTCAGTGAACAAGAAACTGGAAAGGGCCATGAGGTTAGCTACCGAGGTGATCAAAGCCGCGGAAGAGGCCTGTTCCTCCAGGCACGAGTGCGCTGAAATCAAGTCCAAGGCGGAGAAGCTGGCGGAGCTGCTCCGGCAAGCCACACGCGTCAGCAGCGACCTGTACGAGCGTCCCACGCGCCGGATCCTCGACGACACCGAGCAGGTTTTGGTAAAGGCGGTAGCTTTGGTCCAAAAGTGCCGATCCCACGGAATCGTCAAGCGCGTGTTCTTCATCAACCTTGCGACGGCGTTCCGGAAGCTGCAATCCCATTTGGAAAACTCAATCGGGGACGTGTCGTGGCTCCTTCGCGTCTCCGCCACCTCCTCCGCCGATGAGTACCTCGGCCTCCCACCAATCGCCGCCAATGAGCCCATCCTCTGCCTGATATGGGAGCAGATCGCGACACTCTACACAGGCTCGTCGGACGCCGCCTCCGACGCCGCCGCAAGTCTCGTATCCCTCGCCCGCGATAATGACCGGTACGGGAAGCTGATAATCGAGGAAGGCGGAGTTGGGCCGCTGCTGAAACTGTTGAAGGAGGGGAAGCCGGAAGGGCAGGAAAATGCCGCCCGAGCAATTGGGCTATTGGGCCGCGACCCGGAAAGCATAGATCAGATGTTGGTGGCCGGGCTGAGCTCAGTCTTCACCAAAGTCCTGAAAGAAGGGCCAATGAAAGTACAGGCGGTGGTGGCCTGGGCGGTTTCCGAGATCGCCTCCCACCACCCGAAATCCCAAGAAGTCTTTGCTCAGAACCATATGATCCGGTTGCTGGTCAGCCATTTGGCTTTTGAGACTGTCCAGGAACACAGCAAGTACTCCATTGTTAGCAAGACGACCTCAATCCACGCCCTCGTCTTAGCCAGTAACAAAACCGCCAATGCGAACACCAAGGAAGACGAAGAAACAAAGACCGCGCTTCCTCCGCATCCTCTCGGCAAGAACCAGAAACCCGCTGCCAATTTGCAGAATGTGGTTCAAACTCATCACCACCACTACCAAAACAGTCTCTCCATCAAATCAAGAGAATTAGAGGATCCCGCCACGAAAGCCTATATGAAGGCAATGTCTGCAAAAGCACTGTGGCAACTTGCCAAGGGCAATCCAGCAATTTGCCGTAGTATAACGGAATCAAGAGCGCTCCTTTGCTTCGCCGTTCTTTTGGAGAAAGGGCCGAAAGATGTGAAGCTGAATTCAGCCATGGCAGTGATGGAGATCACCGCCGTGGCAGAGCAGGATCCGGATCTGAGAAGATCCGCATTCAAACCTAATTCACCCGCCTGCAAAGCAATCGTCGATCAGCTCCTTAAACTCATTGAGAACGCAGACTCCGATCTTCTCATACCATGCGTCATCTCCATCGGAAACCTGGCTAGAACCTTTCGGGCGACGGAGACTCGAGTGATCAGCCCTTTGGTTAAGCTGCTTGACGACCAGGAAGCTGACGTGTCGAAAGAAGCTGTTGTTGCTCTTATCAAGTTTGCCAGCAGGTACAACTACCTCCACGTGTGCCACTCCAAGGAAATCATAGCGTGTGGTGGGGCTAGCCATCTGGTCCAACTAGTGTACTTGGGGGAACACCTTGTCCAGAGCTCTGCGTTGGTTCTCTTGTGCAACATTGCCGTGAACGTCCCGGATTGTGAAGAGCTCGCGCAGGCGGAGGTGCTCATCGTGCTTGAGTGGGCATCGAAGCAGGCTAACCTGGTCCCGGATGGTGACGTGGAGGAATTGCTATGCAAAGCGAAAGAGAAATTGGAACTCTATCAGTCCCGAGGGGCTCGGGGTTTCCGCTAGCTCAATTTAACAGTCCAGTAGAAAAACTTATCCTCTGATCAGTGTTTTATTCTTTGTATGTATGGAGTGTACAGAGAAGATGATAGCAAGTAGCTATGATGGAAGGAAGGCAAGGAAAAAACAATTAGCTGTTTTTAAGATTCTCCAGCATTCTCGTACATGACATGCTGTTTTGAGCTTGCTCTGACTCTGTTTTACTATGTTGTATTAGTGACTTTTCTGATCATAGGTGCTCTCTTTAGCCTTCTGATACAGTAGTTAGCTCATTATGGTAGTTAATCATGATTTATATTCATTGCGAGAATGAGATGTGGATGGCTTAACTACCTTTAATCACGTTACTGATCATTAGCAAGTTTGAGACTTTCTTTCTCGTTCTCAGTTCTAACTATAATGATAGGGTTTTCAGTGATTTCTTGAGTGCAATAGTGATAGGGTCAGCTGACCCTGACCCCCAAAAGTTGAGTTTATAGGTTACTGAAATAACTTTGATCCAAACTCAATATGAATAAAAAGTTATGGTTCCCGACAAATCAACTTAATTGAAACTTGAAATGAGCATAAGTTTTTGCATAATATTGATTGTAATCTCAAATTTTAAAAATGTTGTCTAATTTACTAGTAATGACATATATTAAACTTACAACTCTCTTACTTTTAGTTAAAATACTCTGTATCATTTATCTAAACTATGTATGAAACATTCAAATATTATTCAAAAATGCTCAACTTTTTTTATTTTATTTAGTTAAGCTCATAACTTTGAGTCTTGTTTCTGACTCTGTCAGAGTAAGGTGGTGAGTAACTTTTCTTGAATTTTTCGAGCGAAACTCAAGGTTTAATACTCATATCTTAAGCTCATTTGGTAGATCGATTTTTCACAAAACACGTAATTTTTAATTTCGCGCGTTGAATTGTGAAATAATAAGAAAATGTAAGGTTGAAATATTTTTGTGGCTGTATTAGTTGAAATTACTGTAATGAATCATTTTAACTACTTTTCCACATGTTTTTTTATTTATTTTATTAATAAAAAATATTTCAAATATTGTTTTTCATAAAAAAGCAGAATCAGCCTATCCAGAGCCAGAATTTCACAAATTTCAGCAGAATCAGCCGATTCAGTTGATTCCGGGGTTGCCAAACACACTATATGATTGTGAAGTTTTCTGAATTTTTGGAGTACAAGTAAAAAATTCTGACGGAGGATTAGGGATATAATGTGTTTTCTCTAATTAGGAATGCATTTGTCCATGTCATCCTCAAATTATACCACCTGTAATATCATACCTAGTACCGTAAGTAACATCATAACACGAAAATGTAAACAGGAATTTTAATTAGGTAACAACTTCGATACTAATTTAAAAAATGAATGACTGTACCTGTCACTCACTTGATTGGTTCAAATCATTACATAATTTTTAATTTAAATTTAAATAATTCAACTAAATCATTCTTGTTCTAACCATATCTTCGAAATAGTAGTAATATTTAAATTTCAGAATTAATATGTTCTCGTTTTCATGGGGTACCAAACCTCAAAATCACCAAGTCACCAACCCAGGTGATGTCAGTCAACAAAAACATAAGAAATGCTTGAATACACGAATCTTTCAGATCCACAGCGTGGAATAGATCAGAATAGATCCTGCCAACTGTGATCCTTTTTCACGAGTGACACAAAAAGAATTCAGATCCAGCCTTACATATTCAGACCTAGACTAACCTAAATAAACAGGCATTAAATTAAATTAAATGATACTTCATCCCTCTATTATAATTTTGTCAAGTTTGACCGATATGGAGATTAATAAAGTAAAAAATGTATGATTGATGTTTGTGTAGAGGATGAAGAATTAACTGGAACTACAAATTCTTTACTTAAAAGGGGAAATGACAAAATTAGTAGGACATCCAAAAAAGAAGAATTGACAAAGTTTTAAGTGACGGAGGGGGTACTACATAAGACCATAATCACATTTAATAGGATTTGACACTATATTGAGATAAGTTTTAAGGATTTAAGTAAAAAAATGTAAAAAATAAGATTTAAGTAAAAAATGTATAGTCGATGTTTGTGCACAGGAGTAATAGGATTTGACACTATATTGAGAGCAAATACAATAAAGGTAATAAATACTCCATTCGTCCCGCTAACAATGAGACAAGAGAGAGTGACACGAAAATTAATAAAAAACTGTTTATGTGGTTGATAATGAATTGATAAAGTAAGAATAAAGTAAGAATGATTTAGAGTCACACAAACTTTGCCAAATTTGGTATGAGACAATCTTAATGAGACGGACCGATAAGGTAAAACGGGACAATCATAGCGGGGCGGAGGTAGTAGTTTCAAAAAGTAAGTAGTGTGAGATAAGTTAGAAAAGAATGACACATGAGATATAAATAGAAAAACTAAACAAAAAATTAACAAGAATAATCTCACCTTTCACTAGTCTTATCATAATAATCTCACATTTGCGTACTCCCAGAATAATCCCACTTTTACACCTCATCTTCTTTCGTTGGACCTTGACTGGTTTATGACCTACTATATCAGGTTTTTTACCCTTTCTTTGAAAACCTTATATAAATAATCCCACATTTCACAAATCTGCTCAAACCGGTCTCATATTTCATTTTTTCTTTTTTCTCCCTAAAACTTTTTTTCTTTATTTTCATCCCTAGACATTTTTATTACTTTTTGGGGAAAAGGTGCAAATAAACTCTTGAACTAACCGAAAAAGTGCAAATCATCCCTTTTATAGGAGACTATGTTTGGCCGTCGACATTTGGGGCGGTTATCCATAACATTTTTTGATGAATGTTTTTGAACATCTTCTTCATTAAGTCTAGTTTACTCATACCAAATTTCAGGTAAAAATTCAACCGGGGAGTCAGTCAAATGATTTTCTGAAATATACTGCGTTGTTTAACTGCGCAGTTATCTTCAAACATTTATTTGACTGCCTTAACGATTGAATTTTTAGCTGAAATTTGGTATGGGTAAACAAGACTTAATGAAGAAGATGTCCAAAAATTTCATCAAACAATTCCACCGAGAACCGCCTCAAACGGCGATGGACGGACAGAGCCTCCGATAAAAGGGGTGACTTGCACTTTTTCGGTTAGTTCGAGAGCTTGTTTGCCCCTTTTCCCTTACTTTTTGTATCATTTTGTTCTTATTTCGTTTTAATTTTTATTATTCTATTTCTCACTCTATTATGAGAGTTTTTTTGTGTAAAATTTCTCTTCAAAATAGTTCTTTTTTTCATTTGGTTTTTGTTTCCGTATTTTTATTTCATTTCCCTTTTTATGTTATTCTTCTTAACCATTCTCTTCTTATTAAAGATCTTATTTTAAAAGTGAAAATATAAAATTGGAAAAGTGAAAATAAAAAGAGAGCATAACAAAAAAAAGTGAGCAAAAGATTTTTAATGAGAAGAGAATGATTATAAAGAAAAACATAAATAGGGAAATAAAATAAAATACGGAAAGAAAAAGAAAATGACACGAAAGAGCTATTTTGAAGAGAAATTTTACAAAAAAACTCTTAATAGAGGGAAAATAGAATAATAAGAATGGAAAAGAAATAAGAACAGAGGATAGAAAAAGGAATAAAAAGTGTCTAGGGATGAAAATAAAGAAAAAAAATTAGGAAGAAAAGAGAAAAAATGAAACATCGGAGCGTTTTGAACATATTTGTGAAAGGTGAGGTTATTTATACAAGGTTTTCAAAGAAAACCTTATAAAGATGATATGAAAAGGTGAGGTTATTCTGGGATTACGTAAAGATGAGATTTTTATGAGAAGATCATTGGAAGATGAGATTATTCTTGTCAATTTTTTCAATAAAGGCGGGCTCTAAACATAATTGAATATTTTAGAGCCCGTTTGATGACACTTTTTTCAACTTATCAGGTTCATGGAGTTAATTCCAATTACGAGAGCTAATATACGAGAATATAGTATTTTTAGGCAGCGTAAGACAATTATTATTATTCAGTAGGTGGATCCCTTTTAGGGTAAGTACAAAAAGTATTTATAGACATAGGATTACAGTAACGGCGATACTGCCGTCGGGAGAAGAGTACAAAGTCGGACTCTGATGGAGTATATGGCCCGGGAACCCCCGGCCCACAGACTCCTACTACTCCAGCAAAGGCCCAACAGGCCCAAAAGGCCCAACAGGCCCAATTCACAGCGCCCGGAGTACCAAGCAGTCCGCACAACGCACAGGGGTGCCTTCGGCCCCCCGGCCGAAGGCTCCAAATTCTCACAGAACGGGTTTCTCAAGCAAACTAAGAAACTGGGGGAAAAAAACGGCAGAAAACAGCAGCCCTCGGCACTGTGAGCCCTCGGCACCAGGGGTGCCATCGGGAGGAAGAGCCCTCGGCTACTGCTCTATAGCCGAAGGCATCTCACTCGACAAGATATCCGCCTCACATGCGTACAGATCACCGTACTCTGCACAGACGTCCCATCCAACAGCCGCATTAAATGCGGCCACATGCGGTTGCCAGCGCCAACCAGTTGAGATGACCCCTCGGCCAATGAGCGCTTGACACGTGTCCCTGCCCGGCATTTATTGCTGCTATAAATAGCACCCCTTTTCCCCATTTGTAACCAAGTCATAACACGCTGAAAACGCTCCACATTTATAATACACTCTCTCTCTCTATATTTACTTGCTCTGACTTCACTCTAGATTATTCCCCGTAATAACCCTTCGGATACATACCCCCGGGTAGACTATCCATCATTTGGTGCTCTCGTTGAGAGGTTGAACAATCGAGTAAGAAACCCTCCCCCTCGACCAAACACAAACACTAGCCCTCTATCAAAATGGTGAGGACAACACGTGCCAACTCAAAGAACGTAGAAGACAAGAACCTGCCCCTCGGCGACGTCAACGCCCCCGAAGCCTCTCACAGAGCTCCCGAGGGCGGTGTCCTCGCTGGGCTGGAACAGGCGGCTGTCGACCTACGCCTTCAGATCCAACAAAACGCCCCCGATGCCCGCCTCGGCATCGAGGCCAAGAAGAAAAACCGGAGCGATGACCAAGTCAGCCCTCCGGTTCTCACCATCGACGTACAATCGGCGCTCTCCGCCTTCATCCAGACGCTCACCCAGAACCCGGGTGCCTTCGGCACCCTGGCTCCAGCTCACCCTCAGGTCGGGGAAAACATCATACTTCCCCCTCTGCCACACCCCCTCGGAAATCCCACCCCTCGGGTGAGAAATGATGAAGGGGTGGTGGCCCAAGATACATCCTCCCAGGAAGTTCAGTCCCGGGACTGCCATAATGACAACAGGGAGAGGCGCCGTACTTCCGCCCTCAACCGGCTCGGAGGAGGGCCAGACCGCTGAGGGGTCCAAGACCGCCTCGGGGGGAAAGCACTCCAAAGGCCCCAGGAAAGCGGGGGATCTGTTTCGAGGGCAGACGAGGAGCGTCCCCCTCGGGACAAAGGCAAGGCACCCCTTCATGCCGATGATGCTCGGCACCAAATCAACCAGGCCCACTCGGCCCGGGTTCGTTCGCAGGGGGCGGAGACCCTCCCGAGGGACCCCCGGGACGAGATTATTGCGGCCCTCCAGCGCCGACTTGACGAAATGGAATCCAACAAAGCTCACGCCACCACCTCCACCCCTCACTCAGATCTCAAATACGAGGCTATGATGGCCAAAATGGAGGAGTTACAGAAGAAGGTGGCCGAGGGCTCCGGGGAACCCGTCATCCAGCTCCGGACCCGGACGCCATTTACCCCAAGGGTATTGGCGGCCCGGATCCCGGAGAAATACCGAGGGCAACACATACAGCCCTACAGCGGGAAAACGGACCCCCAGGAACATTACAGCAAGTACCAGAACAGCATGATGATGGTGGGGGCGTCAGACGAATATTTGTGTCGTTGGTTCCTCTCCACCTTAGAGGGACCAGCATACGAATGGTTCAACAGGCTGCCCGAGGGCTGCATTGATTCGTGGCAAGAACTCGCCCAACGATTCTTGACACAATTCGCCGGGAGGCGTCGCACAAGGAAGCACTTCTCCCACCTCCTAACAATACGCCAGAAGAAGGATGAGACCCTTCGGGATTTCCTGGAGCGTTGGAGGACGGAGGCCGACAAGGTCGACGGTGCTGATGACGGGACCCTCCTGGCCCTCCTACAAACCGTCCTCCGCACCGGCAACTTTTCAAGGAGCCTCATCATTGAACCCCCCCGCGACTACATAAGGGCCTTGCAGCGGGGGGGACCGATATGCTGAGGCCGAGGAGGTGGAGAAGTATCACCAACACCCAGACCAGCAGCCCCCGAGGGCTGACAACAAGCATAACCGAGGGCCGGGGGCTCCTCCAAATCGCCCCAAGGCTTCGGGACTCTCTGATGACCGCCCTCGGCAAGGCCAAGCCAAGCCCGGGGGAGGTTATAGGAGCAACCCTAAGACTTGGGCCCAGCCCATTCTCCTGGACCGCCCTCGGACCCCACTGACGCATCCCGTCAACATCATCCTCGATTTTGCAGAGGAGAGGGGCCTCGTTGAGCGCGACTCTCGCGCACCCTCGGAGGTACACGCTATCAACCCTCAGTTCCCCTACTGTCGCTTCCATCGGCACCAGGGGCACAGGACCGATGACTGCCATCAGCTGAAGACGGCCATCGAGAGATTAATACAAGCGGGGCACCTGTCCCAATTTGTCCAGAGCCCTCGGCAGGAGGGACCTTCTCATCAGGGGCCTCCCCGAGGGCATCACACGAAGGTAAACGCTTGGGTAAACCCGAATACCATCCCCCTCGGCAAGAAAAGGGAGATTGGAAACTTGGAAGAAGAGGAGGAGGAATACCCCCACTACCAGGAGAAAAAACGCCACATCCTCATGATCACCGGTGGCAACACAGGGGGCGATTCCACCAGCCAGCGAAAGAAGTGGGCTCAATTGCTTTACGTAGGGGAAGTCACTCATATGCCCCCGGTAAAGCGATTGAGGGAGGAACCCATCACCTTCACCAACGCAGATCTCCCTCCTACTTCTTCTCCTCACCGGGATGCCTTGGTGATTCGAACGGAGATCAACGACACCATCATTCACCGAACTTACATTGACACGGGCAGCTCCGTCAATGTAATGTACCTCAGCACCTTCAGGGAGCTGCATCTGGAGAGGGGGTCCCTTCGGCCTATTAAGACCCCTCTTGCCGGCTTCACCGGCGATACTATTGATTCCGAGGGGGTAATAACCCTCCCGGTGATCTTCGGCGACGGGCTCCATAGAGCCCAGCTCGAAGTGGAGTTCGTCGTCGTCAACATTGACTGCGCTCACAACATCATCCTCGGCCGGCCAGCCCTCGAGGACCTCGAAGCTATCATCTCCATGAGGCATCTCTGCCTCAAGTTTCCCGCCGAGGGGGTCATTGGCTACTGCCGGGGGAACCAAAAAATCGCTCGTGCCTGCTATCTTCAGGTCACTAAGAAGGTAAACAAGACGGAACTCCGTGTTGACACCATCACCGGAGCCGTCGACCAGGAGGAAAGAAGGCCGAGGGCTGAACCGGCCGAGGACGTAGAAGACTTTGCGCTCGATCCGGCCCAGCCGGAGAGAGTCGTGAAGATTGGAGCCCAGCTCCCTGAAGATTTGAAGACCGGTATCACCGACGCCCTCCGCGCCTACTCCACTGTCTTTGCATGGGGGCCGGAGGACATGCCGGGAATTAGCCGAAGGGTCATCACCCACCGCCTCTCGGTGGACCCCTCGGCAAAAGCAGTACAACAGCGAAGAAGACCCCTCTCCGCCGAGAGGAGGGAGTTTGTGAAGAAGGAGGTCGCCATGCTCCTCTCCATTAAGCACATCAAGGAGGTGAAATATCCCTCATGGCTGGCGAATGTAGTCCTCGCACAGAAGCCCCCTACCTTCCGCATGTGCGTGGACTACACCGATCTCAACAAGGCATGCCCTATGGATCCATTCCCTCTACCAAACATTGATCAATTGGTGGATGAAACCGCAGGGTGTGAGATCATGTCCTTCCTCGATGCCTTCCGAGGATACCATCAGATTTTCATGCACGAGGAGGACGCCGAAAAAACTGCCTTCATGACTCCCGAGGGCATCTTCTGCTACCTAGTGATGGCCTTCGGCCTAAAGAACTCGGGGGCCACTTACACCCGGATGGTGGCCCGGGTCTTTCAAGCCGTCCTAGGGCGCACCATGGAGGATTATGTCGACGACATGATCGTCAAGAGCAAGCAATCTTCCAACCATGCTGACGACCTCCGGGAAATTTTTGCCATCATGCAAAAATTCAACCTTCGGCTAAACCCGAAGAAGTGCACCTTCGGCGTCCAAGGGGGCAAATTCTTAGGCTACATAGTGAGCCGAAGGGGTATTGAGGCCAATCCCGAGAAGATCCAGGCCATCATCAACATGGAGCCCCCACGTAACGTGAAGGAAGTTCAACGGTTGACGGGCCGCCTGGCAGCCCTCAACCGCTTCCTATCTAAATCGGCAGAGAAGTCTCTACCCTTCTTCCAGATCATGAGGAAGACGGCTGGCTTTCTATGGACTCCAGAATGCCAGGGGGCTTTCGACGAGCTCAAAAGATATCTATCTTCACCTCCTGTGCTCTCCAAACCCAAGGTAGGGGAGACCCTCTACCTCTACCTTGGGGTTAGCCCGGCGGCCATCAGCTCTGTGCTCATCCGGGAGGAAGACGACATCCAACATGCCATCTTCTATGTTAGCAAGACCCTAAGGGAGGCCGAACTCAGGTACTCCCCTGTGGAAAAAACGGTGTTAGCCATCGTTTGGACTGTCAAGAAGTTGGGCCACTACTTTCAGGCTCACCCGGTTCAGGTCCTCACCCATCAACCCCTCGGCGCCCTCATGAGGAGCCCCACCAGCTCCTCCCGCATGGTGAAATGGGCTATCTTCTTGAGCCAGTACAACATTGACATCCGTCCAAGGCCTGCCATCAAGGGCCAAGCCCTAGCGGACTTTGTGACGGAATGTACCGCAAGAGCAGCCACGGACGGGGAGCCCTCGGCTACCTCGGACGACTGGTGGACCCTCTACACTGACGGCTCATCCGCGACCAAAGCATGCGGGGGAGGGGTAGTCCTCATTACTCCCGAGGGCTTCAGGGCCTACTATGCAATCCGCTTCTCCTTCAAAGTCTCCAACAATGAGGCCGAATATGAAGCCCTCCTATGTGGCCTTCAGCTGGCTGCCAACATGAGGGCTCGGCAGATCCACATCAAATGCGACTCCAAGTTGGTCGTTGGCCAAATATCCGAAGAATATGAGGCCAAGGAAGGAAGAATGAAACAATACAAGGAAGCGGCCAAGGAGTTGCTTAAGGTATTTGAGGCACACTCTCTCACTCAAATACCGAGGGCTCAGAACTCCGAAGCCGACATATTATCTAAACTCTCGGCAGACTCCCCCGAGCACATCTCCAAGATTGCCAAAATCGAGGAACTCAGCCTCTCAAGCATCCATGCAAGCCCCGTGATGAACATACAACAACGTCAGGAGAATTGGATTTCAGATATCACCGCCTTCATCTCCGCAGGGCAGCTACCCGAGAATGAGGCCCGCGCTAAACTGGCAAAGCTGAGGGCTCCCAGCAACACCATCGAAGATGGAAGGCTCTACAAACGATCTTACAATGGCACGCTACTTCGGTGCCTTCATCCAGATAAAGCCGAGGTCGCAATGGAGGAAGTGCACAGTGGCACTTGCTCAGCTCACCAGGGACCCTTCTCCATGTCCCGAAGGCTCATTCTCCAGGACTACTTCTGGCCAACCATGGCCAGGGATTGTGCTGACCTCGCCCGAAGGTGCACCGCATGTCAACATTTCCAGAAAGCCCCCGGCAGGCCAGCGGTCAACTATGCCCCCATCAGCACATCTGTCCCATTTTCTCGATGGGGGATAGACCTTGTGGGCCCTCTGCCGAGGGGTACCTCCAACAACAGATACATCATTGTGGCCGTCGACTATTTTACCAAGTGGGTGGAGGCTGAACCCCTCGCCAGCATCACAGAGGCGAAGTGCCGTCACTTCGTCCTCAAGAACATCCTCACAAGGTTTGGCGTCCCCCAGCAAATCATCTCCGACAATGGAACACAATTTGAGGCAGCCCCCTTCTGCGCCCTTCTGGAGGCATGGGGCATCAAACACACCTTCTCCTCCGTTGCCTACCCTCAAGGCAACGGGCAGGTAGAGAACGCCAACCGGACCTTGCTCGAGGGCCTCAAAAAGAAGCTGGAGGCCGAGGGTGGTGGCTGAGTGGAAGAACTTCACAACATCCTCTGGGCCTACCGCACTACCCCTCGGCGCGCTGCAGGTGAAACACCCTTCTCCCTCTGCTACGGTTTTGAAGCCAAAGCTCCTAGGAAGTCACCCTTCCTACCCGAAGGGTGATCTAATATGACCCCGAGGTCAACGACAGCAACATGGCCCTCGACCTGCACCTCATTTCAGAACGCCGGGAGCAGGCCTTCATCCGGGCAGAAAACTACCGAAGGCAAGTTAAAAGCTACATCGACGCCAAAGTTCGAACCCGGGAATTTCAAGTGGGGGACTATGTCCTCCGGAGGAGGGAAGCCAGCCAACCAACCGAGGGAGGAAAAATGGCACCAAAATTCGAAGGCCCCTACATCATAGCAGCCATTATCAAACCCGGGACTTACAAACTCAAACGCCCCAACGGGAAAGAGGTCCCTAGGCACTGGAATGTACACCATTTAGTTAAATTTTATCAATAATGTAAGAGCGGCCAATCCCTCATAACTAGTGAATGTACTATCCAATGGCCCAAGGCCTCCAATTTCGAAGAATGGAGATACATTCAAGACATCAAGCCCTCATACTGACTACAGACCCTAGGCCTCACCACAAGGAGAACCCCCTCCGGTACCCAGTGCCGAGGGCGGACACCATCAACACTTACAACAAACAATAGAAACACCACGTGTTTTCAGTCAAGACCCCTCGGCACCCAGTGCCGAGGGTACTTCCCCACCTTCAACATCAAAAAAGAAAAGATTAGAACACCAAGTGTTCCTACAGAAGACCCTTCGGCACCCAGTGCCGAGGGCACACCTCCCTCATCAAATATCGAAACGAAGAAAAAACACCAGGTGTTTCAAAGAAGACCCCTCGGCACCCAGTGCCAGGGATATGCTCTCCTAACAGCTTCCAAACATCTATTGGGAAACACCAAGTGTTTCATTTGAAGACCCTTCGGTACCAAGTACCGAGGGTAGACGCCTACATCAACTACAACAAGAGAACACCAAGTGTTCCTACAGAAGACCCCTCGGTACCAAATACCGGGGGCTACACATCGAAACTAACACCAAGTGTTGTTTCTAAAAGCCGTACCCCACGAGGACGCATATACCGAAGGCGCCACCATCGGTGCCGGCGGCACGTAGTGCCCCCGGCCATTTGCAACTAGTGTGCAAATGAAAACTCTTCCTTGAAACGCTTTCCGCGTCACTACCCCCAGGGTATGACAGGCATGAGAAATGCCCAGGATTCGACTTTCAAAAACGGAACGCTATCCGCGTCACTACCCCCAGGGTATGACAGGCATGAGAAATGCCCAGGATTCGACTTCCAAACCGAAACGCTCCCCGCGCCACCACCCCAAGGGTGTGGCAGGCCACAGACTATGTCTAGCGCCGAGGGGACGACTTTCAAAAATGAGGCGCTTTCCGCGCCATCCCCCAAGGGGAGGCAGGTTACGGACCACCATATCTTGTGCCCAGGAAACGTCCCTCGATCCCCTCGGCACTCGGAAGGTTAACCCGAGGGAGGAGAGCCATTGGTGTATTCTGAAGGTCTCCTAATAGGCCCAGCCTTACCAAGAAACCAAGTTTCTTGATGCCTTCCCTTCACCACCAACCAAAAAAAAAGGGGGGGGGTGAAGGGGAGTAGACTCAGCGAGAAATCGAAGAGTACACACCAACAATATCACAGCATGCCGAGGGCTCCCCACGGGAACACCTCCGGTAATTGAAGACTCCTACTTCCCGAAGGATACTACTCAAAGAAATATCATCAGGAAACGGCTAAAGTCCACTACCTGGTCACCTCCGGTCACAAAAACATCGAAGGCTTCAACAATACAAAGGGACTGGACTGTCCAAGGTCCACTAAACGGTACTTCAAACAAACACCGAAGGCATCTGTTATGCGCAAATACCGAGGGCCCTTTCCCCATGACAAGGGTCCAATTCTACAACTTTCAAAGTGTATGCCGAGGGCACACACTCCTCATTGGCTTTCTTCACAACAACAGGATTCAACATCAATTTATGCTTAGAAAAAATTCTAAGTCCTGAAGGAGCAGCTCCCGGGCACCCGAAGGCTACACAGGGAAGCAGCACTTGAAAAAATTCTAAGTCCTAAAGGTGGAGCCCCCGGCCCAATCAATATTACAGCCAAGGGAATATGGTGGCCGAAGGCCATGCAACACAACAACACTTAAAAAAAGAGAGGGTATTCTGTCCTAAATGAGTAGCCCCCGGGCATCTCGCAAAGTGATGTGGAATCAGAGGGCACCCATCACCCGAAGGCACCCAAGGGAAAATTCACACTTAGAATATTTTCTAAGTCCTACATGTATTTCCCCCCCGGTCAACTACTCTTACATCAAGGAGAGATGCCATCTACCGAAGGCTCCCAAGGGGGGATTTTACACTTAGAAGATTTTCTAAGTCCTACATATTTTCCCCCCCGGTCAACTACTCATACACCATGAAGGGATGCCATCTCCCGAAGGCTACCAAGGGAAACTCTACACTTAGAAGATTTTCTAAGTCCTACATATTTTCCCCCCGGTCAACTACTCATACACCATGAAGGGATGCCATCCCCCGAAGGCTACCTATCAATCGAGGGCTACGGTACACAATGAAAAAACACTCAAGAAAATCTTCTAAGTCCTAAAGACTTAGCCCCCGGCCTATTCAACATTACAGGTGGGGCTCCACAGTAGCCGAAGGCCTCATGCTGTGCTACACTTAGAAAAAATTTTCAAAGTCCTAATTGCTGCTGAACCATCGGTTGCATATCCAGCAGAGGGTGCCCAACTACCGAAGGCTCCTAAGGGCTAGCTACAATCAGATGGTATTCTAAGTCCTAAGACATACATTCAAAGGAACAAGACATACATTCAAAACAAAGACGAAGGCATACATTCAACAATGAAAAGATCAGAAGGAAGCATATCATATACACCAAGCCCGAAGGCAATCATTCAATTACAACACAAAAATAGTCAATGTGATCATTACAGAGTGTGGCCAAAGCCGAGGGGCAACAAAAGTTTCATTACAAGGCTTTTTTAAAAAAAATTAACTAAGTAATAATCTTCTCGGCAGCTTCAGCCTCGTTGTCACCGGGGGCATCTTCCACGACAGCCTTGGAGGAGACTTCTTCTCCGGCAGCATCACCCCCGATGGCTCCAACCCCGTCACCCCCCATCATCACAGAATCATAGATTGTTGGCCGCTCTTCACCCGGGGGGAGGGGAACTCTGACATCTGGTTGCAACGGAGGGAGGCCGTATACCGAGGGGTCAAATTGTTCGAGGGATACACCGAAGTGCCTGGCGAGCCTCCGGTATATCAGGTGCTGGGTAAAGAACTCACCCCCCTGATAGTAGGCGTCGCCCCTATCGGTCAGCCAGTCAACCCCGGGGCCTTCTACCCAAGCGTCCACCGAGGCTGCCACCACGGAGGCAACCCACTCCTTATGGCCCTCGGCCCTCCAGCCCTCAGCAAGGAACTCCGCAACTGCCTCCCCTCGGGCCTCGGCCGCAGCTCTCTCCTTAGCAGTTTGGGCTTCATCGGCGGCTTTCTTCGCCGCCTCGGCAGCAGCCCTCTCGGCCTCTGCCTTGCCTTCGGCTATACCATCAGCCTTGGCCTTCTCCGCCGCCGCCTTCGCCTCCCGAAGGGCCTCCTCCAGCTGGGCAGCATGCTTCACCGCCTCGGAGTTCTTACGGATCAGCCCCTCCACCTTCTTATCCTGGGCGGCCTCGTGAAGACGCCTTTCCTCGCGCCTCCGGGCCTGTTCCCCGAGGGCTATGCAGGCCTGCGAACAATTATCAAAGGAGTTAGATTGTTCCTCAGGAAAAAAAAATAAGACTACACTGACAAGATAAGGAAAAAGGAAGCGGATACTTACAATGAGCGAGGAGCGGAGGATCCTGTTCTCGAGGGCATCGTCATCGTAGGTCTCGAAGACTTCCCTGTCCATCTTCGAGGTGATGCCCCGCAGGAAGGCCTTCGGCTCGGCAGTGCCGTGCATCAACGAAGCGCCGGGGGCAAAGGAGAGCTGACGGATCTCCCGGGGTAATTCCTCCCGGGGGGGATTCACCGGATCCTTCGGAGAGACCGAGGCTAGAGGCCCATCAACAGCGGGCATGTCATCAATAATTACGAGGGGGGCCGCCGCCCCGACAGCACCCACGGCGCCTTTCTGTTTCTTGGTGGGGGGCTCCACCCCCTTGTCGCCCCTCTTCTTCTTGGCGGCCGCCTCGGCCTTCGACCCCCCGGTCCCCACAGCAGCATGGGAGTCCCCGGCGGAAGGTTCTATGACCTTCGGGAAAAGCGCGTCGACTGGCTTCTGGCCCGAGGGCCCCTTCTCCTTGGACTCGGTCTTGCCCTTCCTCTTTGCGAACAGAGCGTTGGCATTCATCCTGCTACCTGCAAAGAAACAACAAGTTAAAATGTTAGCACCGAGGGGTTCGAGACACGACAACAAACATGATAGAAAATCTCAAAGTACAAAAATGTAAAGCCCCCGGCCACTACCTCCTGCCCCCACGAAGGCTTTATCATAGAGGGGATACTTCTCCTCGGTCTCCCCAATGAACCGATACCTCAGGAATCCGAGGGCATACAGGTCTTTCTCGAGGGTGCACTCCTTGATGGTTATGTTCTTATCCCGCCCCTCCGGAATCTCGGCAATCTTCAGGCCATCCTTCTCGAGGGCGGCGCTCTTGACCTTCACATGACGCCGGAAGCAATTCCGCAACTCCCTCGGGAAAGGGCTGCCGGCCAGTCTGATGTAGCACCATCGCTCTCTCCACCCCTTGTTGGAAGAAGGGGCCTCGGTGAACAATTTGAACTGGGCTATCTGCTGTAAGTTCGCATAGCCCTCGGCATTGGTGTGGCCCCCCCGGCATAGGTTGAAGCTTTGGAAGAATAGCTCCAAGCTCGGTGTAACCCCCCAGAGTTTGCACAGGTTCACGAACCCAGTTATGTACGAGTGGCTATTGGGGGTCAGTTGGCAGGGAACCAGGCTGGTGTACCTCAAGTACTCCCGGAGGAACGGATGGAGAGGGAACCGGAGGCCCATCGAGACCGAGAGCACGTGCACGGCTATACATCCCTCGGGGGACCGCGACAGCACGTCATCAGGACCCGGCTCGACTACTACGGCCGAGGGCCCTACGTGCAACTGGGTGATGTAGATATCCGCCCTGTCAGCTTGGGACTTTATCTCCAGAGCGGCGGTGTCCAAGAATGAGTAACCCTCCGGCAGATCTACTGGCCCCCCTTGATCGACGGCCCTTACTTTCTTCTGGGGGCCAGCCTTCGTCTTCCTCTTCTTCTTCCCGGGGGCCACCCGGATGGGAACTGCATTCAGCGGCTGGGAGGTACTGGCCTCACCAGCACCCCGAGGGGGAAGGACGGCCACAGTGACCTTCGCCCTCTCCTTTTCTTCTTCCTCCTCAGCAACCTGGACGGCGAGGGCTAACTCCTCATCTTCCGCGGTCCGCTCGAATTCCTCCGCCTCGGCCTTGGCCGTCAGATCCTTCTGCACCTCAGTGGCGAGGGCTACGTCACCACCATCCGAGGGCTGACTGCTGCTGGACTCCACGTCGGAGATGCCTTCGTCCTCCATCGAGGGCGTCCTCGAGATGTCCTGAGAGTCACTCTGGGACGACATTCTACACTCTAGCTCGAGGGTTCGGGGGAACTAAGGTTCCTAGTGAATTCTATCTCCTAAACTAAGGGCACAGTACAGCTATGCTAGAAGGAGAAAGGCAGGGAGCACTGACCTCGAAAGCTGAGTTTTGACCGGGGTCTGCTGTTTCTCTCTCTAGAAAAATGGGCAGAGCTTCGCTAACAGGTTTTTCGCGCACAGAGGAATGCCCGGCCTTGGGGTATTTATAGGCGATGAATCCGGGCTTGGGCCTGGATTCCGGGCCTCCGGATGGACGCCATCATTACACACCGCCGTTTCACCCAACCGGTGACGCCGCCCACGGACAACCAGCCTTCACACGCCACGTGTGCCACCCCCCCCAACGGCTATATCCTGTCGTTACGTATTCCAACGGCTATATTTTCAACGGCTATATTTTGGGAACCCCCGGGTTTTCTACTTCACTCCACTTCATCAAAGATAGCCTCCGGGTGCACTCACCCAGAAGTGCCCCCGGGTTGTGCCCCACACAGCACATTACATAAGCCTTCGGGATCACCCCTTCAGATCCTAGGGCTGCATATCAGGGCACCCCTCGGGGCTTCCCCCTCAGCACTACAAAACCGGGTAGCCCCCGGGGAGTGCCTCATTGACGGATGGCCCATGGCACACAGGTAACGGGAGCCCTCGGGTATCTTCATCACCAACTCATCAATAAACAGTGCCCCCCCGGTAACAACTTCACTGCTGCCCTCATCTGGCAGGCCCTCGGTCCCTGGATTGAAGGGCTCCCCTTCGGCACCACCAGGACATCAACAGCAAGCCTTCGGCTAATCAACACAGGAGCCCTCAGAAGAGAGAGCCTTCGGCATTCCCGCCATTCTCCATTTTTTGCCAAGGTTTGACATTTTCGTTTCATCATTGGGGGAATTCGGTGCACTCTTTTTCCCTCATTAGGATTTTTTTCCCAAAGGGTTTTTCCTAATGAGGTTTTTAACGAGGCATCCCCCCCCAAATGAAACGAAAAGCGTCAGCCTTCGGCCCACAACAACAACGTAACTACTTCACTCCTTTTCACCACTTTACAAGTGCCTCAAGGAGTGGGGGACTGGAGGACCCCTTCGGGAAAATCATTAAATTACAAAATCTGTGAAATTCCAACAAACAACAAAGCAAGCCCTCAAGTCCCGACATGTGGGTAACTGAGGGACCGCCTTCGGCAGGGACATAAAAGCAACAACTCCTCACCAACTTCAGAGATCACAACGGGACAACATCAAAGGGCAAGCACAAATTACTCCTTTTCCCTCAAGTACCTTTCGGCAAAAGGAGTGAGGGACTCCTGATGGAGTATATGGCCCGGGAACCCCCGGCCCACAGACTCCTATTACTCCAGCAAAGGCCCAACAGGCCCAATTCACAGCGCCCGGAGTTCCAAGCAGTCCGCACAACGCACAGGGGTGCCTTCGGCCCCCCGGCCGAAGGCTCCAAATTCTCACAGAACGGGTTTCTCAAGCAAACTAAGAAACTGGGGGAAAAAAACGGCAGAAAACAGTAGCCCTCGGCACTGTGAGCCCTCGGCACCAGGGGTGCCATCGGGAGGAAGAGCCCTCGGCTACTGCTCTATAGCCGAAGGCATCTCACTCGACAAGATATCCGCCTCGCATGCGTACAGATCACCGTACTCTGCACAGACGTCCCATCCAACAGCCGCATTAAATGCGGCCACATGCGGTTGCCAGCGCCAACCAGTTGAGATGACCCCTCGGCCAATGAGCGCTTGACACGTGTCCCTGCCCGGCATTTATTGCTGCTATAAATAGCACCCCTTTTCCCCATTTGTAACCAAGTCATAACACGCTGAAAACGCTCCACATTTATAATACACTCTCTCTATATATATTTACTTGCTCAGACTTCACTCTAGATTATTCCCCGTAATAACCCTTCGGATACATACCCCCGGGTAGACTATCCATCAGACTCCATGCATCCCCTGTCTTCACTCGTTGATCGCACGACGATGCTGTTGCGGCCTGCAGGTACGAAAAATATGAACGTACTGGCTGTTATGTTTTTACTAAACATTGGGCTGGGCTAGGATAATTTATTTTAAACATTAAATTGGGCCGGGTATTCTCTACTCAACTTGATTACAATATCAATCAATAATAATAACAGCTGGTAAGTGAATTGACATTTATAAATAAAGGGTAGAGGAATTTAACTAAGTTGATAGGATATTAATTTTCGAATTTTAAATAGAGGGTGATTTGAATGAGGAGCAAGGTAGAAGAATTGCTTAGAGTACTTGGAGTTTGAGGTAAGTTTCACGTCAATCGAAATTAGTTCTTTTTGCTTTGCGATTTCTTTGAATATTTTGTGTGCATATTTGAGAATTGAATTTATGTGTGCTGAATTTGATTAATTAAATATTACTACATGAAAGGGTTGTATTTGAAATATTAGTTGATATGTAGGTTTGTTAATATGAGTTATTCTATACGATTTTGGGAGATTTTGTAATAGTACGTAGTTTGCTATCTTTTGGGAGTTTGATGATAAGGAAATTTTTGAAGTATAAACTTCGATTGATTTTGAGAAAACAAAGAAAAATAAATATTTTCATAAAGGGTGAGCATCACGGGGGAAATCCGTGGTGTCGGTTTTTCACGTCCCTTAAAATGTGGAGTGTGGTTAGGTCTACTACTACTTAATTTTTGTTGGTTTTGGTTTGAGGTGAATTCACAGTCGCTAGAAAACATCCCGGCTTTTGAGTAGTAGTGGTAGTAGTAGCTCCTAATCATTCAGCTTTTAAGGTGGGGTAGTTGGTAGATAACATCCCGGCTACCCGAATCGACTTACTAACCCGGAGGGCTTGGAATACCTTTAGGGGGTGTCCACACTTAAGGTAGTTGTTTCCGTTTCCATTGAGTAGTTGTAGTACCGGCGATAGACGCGGGGTGGCCGTACATAACAACGGACCACCGGGCTCAACCAAAGTGTTGAGCACCGTCCTTCTAAATCACTAGAAAGTTAGTTACAAAGTGATTTTGGGAGAAATTCAATAGAGGAGAAATTTTGGTGTTTCATGTATTTTGGAATTATTATGATTTAAGGGTTATGTGATTGAGATTTTGTATAGATATCGTTTATTTGTGATTTATAAAGTGTTTTGAAAAATATTTTATGAGGTTGTACGAATTTATATATATTTTTTATTATTATTTTAAAAGGTTAGGTGGAACCTACTTAGCATCATTGCTAATTTTTGTTTCTTTTATTTTTCTCTATGTACTTGCTTTTATACAGGTGACAGTTTCATCATGTTGAAGTTGATTTTGAGAGAGCTTCCTCTAGAAAACATATTTTAGTAACCATTGTACTTTATTTTCAAGACAATAATTTGAATAAAGTTATTTTAGCCTGTGCACTCGGTTAGGGTAGAACCGAGTGTGGCGGTAACGCCCCTTTTTCTCTTTGAAAATTCCGGTGCACATTTCTGATGCTTTTAAATAAAGTTAATATTACTTTTGAATAAATCATTATTTAAATGTATTTTTGGATGAGAAATTTGGGGGTGTTACAAATTACCTCAAGACCGGCTTCCCCAACGCCGAGTCTCTTGAGCCAACAATCGGGCTCTCCATCCCTTCCAGGATGGTGACCATCGCCTTTATATGACGATCGGCTCCTCATCTCCGTACGTCCTCATATCACGAACGACTCCCCAGTCTCTGCGTGATCCTACATCTCAAAAACCGGTTTCCCCAACGCGAGAGTCTAATCTAGCGATTGGGCTCGCCATTCCCTCCCTGGATAGCGACCATCGCCTTTGTATGACGCACGGCTCATCACCACCATCGTCCTCATATTCAGACAGGCGTCCCCGCCTCGTCCTCATGTTGAGACAGGCATCCATCGCCTCGTCCTCATATCCAGACCGGCTCATCAGCGTCGTCGTCCTCACCAGCAGGCGGGCGTCCCCTCAGCAGACGGACACCGTTGCAGGTCCACACCCAGGCCGAAGGGTTCGCCCCTTGGAGTTAATTTTGGGGCATCCAGTGTGCTCTTTTTCCCTCATTAGGATTTTTTCCCACATGGTTTTTCCCTAATGAGTTTTTTAACGAAGCATCGCCCCATTGTGGATCAAAAGGTGCCGACCCTCGACCCCACTTTGATGACATGCATTGCTCTACTCCTTTTCACCTCAAGGAGTGGGGGACTGGAAAAGCGGGGGACTTAGCGCCTCCGTCACCACACAAGCACGAAATGCAAACTCTTCACAAAGATCGCCTCGGCGACACCAGACGGATCAGTACATAGCTCTACTCCCTTTCGCCTCGAATACTCTCGCCTCAGGCAGTAGAGGACTAGGGGACTACATCGACCTCCAGCGCAAAGATAAACAAGTTCAAAAATGACAAAGGACCACAAGCCACGGACGTCCTCAAACATGCGATCCACCGTCGGCCAAAATGACAAGGACACCACGGACGTCCACTTTTGGCCAAAGTCAAAAGCACAAAGAACGCTCATCGTCCTCGAAATGAAGGACATTCTTCGTCCTCAAAATGAAGGACATTCCTCGTCCTCAAAATGAAGGACGTTCATCGGCCTCGAAATAAAGGACATCCATCGTCCTCGAAATGAAGGACGTTCCTCGTCCTCAAAATGAAGGACATTCACCGGCCTTGAAACGAAGGACATGCATCGTCCTCGAAGCGAAGGACATTCATCGTCCTCAAAATGAAGGACATCCATTTTCCTCGAAAAGAGGGACAAAAGGCAGCCAACAATTACGGCACCGCCTTCGGCCAGAAACGCCAAAACCCCCAGGTAATCCTCCGAAGGCCAAAAGCATCAAAACAACAAGGATCTACTCCCTTTCACTTCGTCTGTGTCTCAGCTCAGAGAGTGGGGGACTCCGGATGGAGTATATATGTCCAGACCCCATGACCCACATACTTCTAGCTACATGCAAGACTCGGGGGACGTACGACGTCAAGGACAAGGAACACCCCGGGGACGTACGACCTCCAGCACATGGATCACCCCGGGGACGTACGGCCTCCAGCACATAGGAAGGCCCCGGGGACGTACGGCCTCCAGCACGTAATAGTCACCCGGGGACGAACGGCCTTCAGCACTCTGTCAGCCAGACATACGTCTCCAAGGACTTCATCTGCCACAGCCAGACGTACGTCTCCAAGGACTTTGTTTGCCACAACGAGACACACGTCTCCAAGGACTTCTTCTGCCACAGCCAGACATACGCCTCCAAGAACTTCGTCTGCCACAGCCAGATGTACGTCTCCAAGGACTTCGTATGCCGTAACCAGACGTACGTCTCCAAGGACTTCGTCTACCACAGCCAGACGTACGTCTCCAAGGACTTCGTCTGCCAAAGCCAGATGTACGTCTCCAATGACTTCGTCTGCCACAGTGAGACGTACGTCTCCAAGGACTTTGTCTGCTAGACTTCCATACTTAGCTCATATATTTGAATGTACTCAGCCCAATGGAGGCATTATATTGTAATGGGCCTCCCAAGCCCAAGACTTGAGAGCCCAACCCATATTTTCCCTATAAATACTCCCCTTGGGGGTAGTTGTAAGGGTTCGAAACTCATTTGATAAAAATCACTTCTCTTTCTAGCTCTCACTTCTCTCTAGACATATGATCTATCAGTTTGGTTGAAGTGGATGGATTGACTGATTGTATTGATTTATGAAGAAACTATATTTAAAATATATTTTCTTAATAAAATAAATAAAAAATTATATGTAAAAATAGCTAAAATGGTCATCTACATTAACTTCAGTCAATAAAACCAGAAAAATAACTATAATCTTACTTTTTCTTATTATTACATAATTTAGCGCGCGAAATCAAAAGTCACGTGTTTGATGAAAAAATTGGTCGGTAAGCCTAATAAGTCGAAAACCATGATTACCAAACAGGCTTCCTCAGGTTATACTAGAATAGAATATCTTAAGTCAATAAAAAGTCAACAATGTTATTACCCCATCCATTCTTTATAACTTATAATTTTGTGAAATTTGATAGTTATATGAAATATAAAAGTAAAAATTATGTGATAACAAAAAAAATGATAAAGTTATAGATGATGGAGTCGTGGAGAGAGTAGAAGGTTAATAAAAACTTTTTTTTGGTGAGTGTTATGGTATCTCACAAATAAATGAGAGTACGGTACAATCGTACCTAAAATATAGGGAGTATTAGAAATTGCCCAACACAGGAGTAAACATAAACATAATTGCTCAAATAGGAGTAAAACTTAAAACTTCCTTCAATATGAGTAAACATTAATTTTGTACCCTTAATATCCCTAACCTAGTTAATTCTAAAATATCACTTATTTGATCCTATTAAAAAAATCTAAGTTTATTTACTGGAAACGATACATTTATGCAGGCCATTTAATTTCAAAAATAATAAAAGTTCATCCCAACAATACTTAAATATTAAATATTAAAAAATTTCTTTTTGTAAAAATAAATAGCTTTACGAATAAATAAAAAATAGATAAACTGTACTAAAAAATATAAAAAAATTATGTAGGCCTTTCCCGTAGCCTCGGTCATCACCCAGCAATGTCACCTCCAATCGGCGAAAAAATGTCATTTTATGTAAAAACTGCCATTTTCTTTGAAAATGTCATAAAGATGACAATTTTACTCTTTGAAAATGTCAAATTTTCCCAAAACCTGTCATCTTGATGGCATTTCGGGAAAATGTTGGCATTTTTTCCGGTGATCGGAGTTAGTGGTGCTAGGAGGTTGTTGAGTAGGCAGCAGACGCCTACATATTTTTTTTTTATTTTTTTCATTTTTAATTTTTTCATATTTTTTTATTTTTTTTATTTTTATTTTAATAATTTTTTATTTTATTTAATACGGAATATATTTAATTTGATTTTTTTTTGTTTTTTTTACAATTTTTTATAAATTAATTAATCTTAGGGAGTATTTATTTTATGTTTAAATTATTAATGAAAGTTGTTGGGGCTTGGTGCTTGGGTAGGGGTATACTTGTCCAAACACTAAATTTACTCTTATTCAAAACATGATACTCCTATTTTTACATTTTGCCTATGTTTTACTCTTATTTGAGGAATTCTCTCAAAATATATTTGATTGATCCAAATCATTATCTCACTATTTCTCCCTAATATTTATACTATTGGATTTCAATATTCGAATTGGTGTGTTACTTGAGGGTATCCTAAAATTTGTCATTTTTTCCCTAAAACATCAAATATTGTGATTATGTGGACGTACGACGTCGTTTAGCACTTGATGCAAGTACAAGCTAAGATGGTAACATTACCAGAAATGGCGACACAATGACACCATTCTCTATGAGTTAAATGACCATTTGATTCCACAAACATTCAAATTAAAACTGATTTGCAATATCGAATCCTCCTTCCATCACCCCTTTTAACGTAGTACTACATTTCTTAGTTATGGATTGTGGAATACAAGAAGCATGGAGCTCGAGATCAGTGCTTATTAGCTGGAACGACGCCACTTTTCAATTTCTTTCAGAAAGTCGAGCCAGCTCTTGCCTGAACACGTAGATGGGTAACTTCCTTTAATTTGTACTCTTGTATTAATTTCCATCCAATTTTATTATTTTCTTTTCTCGGCTTGTGCACGTGTATTTAGGTCTGGCATTTTGAACCGAAAAACCGAAAACCGAACCGAAAATAACCGAACCGCTTTAGGAAAAAATCGAACCGGACTGAACCGAACGAAATTGGGTCCCAATAATCGGGACCCGAAAAAAAATCGGGTCGGTTTCGGTTTATGTGCACAAAATATCAGTTCGGACCGAACCGAACCGACATTTTTATAATAATAATAATAATTGTTATTTATAATAACAATAATAATTAATGACGTTTAATAAAGGTATAATACTAAACCGAGCATGATTTGAACATACTTAAAGAGTAGCCGAGTTGGTTAGCCAGCGTTTGTTGTCTTCCGTAGGTCGCGTGTTCCATTCCCGCGGTTGTAAGATATGTTTTTTCAGCTTCTTTTCCTATTCTCTTTAATCTTGTCCCACACTGGAAAATGAGAAGCTTCCTACTCTAAAACTTCAATATAAATAAGGTCCCCTTAGTGTAGAATGCCAAGATATGTTCTTGGAAGCTAAGTTACATTCTGAGCTTCCATTGGGCTAATTGGGCTCAAATATTGGCAAGTTCCAATGGGCTTTATTCATTTGAATATCAGTTCAAATTTATTTATTACAATTTAGTCGGTTTCTTTCGGTTTCCGGTAAACTGAACCGAAAAAATCGGGTACCAAAAATCGGTACCCGTTCGTACAACGGTTCGGTTCCGGTTCTGATAATTTGGTAAACCGAAATATCGGTTCGGTTCGGTTATATACCGAATCGGTTCAGAACCCGAACCGAAACCAGCCCTACATATATTAGCCACCAATGTTTCACACTCTGTAATTTTTGGATGCACACTTACGATCCTCTTCTAGCTTTCGTTAATAAAAATCATTAGTCTTATTTTTCTTTTTCTTTTTAGTTTCAATTCAATAAACTAACGTAATCGATGTGTATAATTTTGAAATATTTAATTAGAGATTTTAAAATATTTGCGATTTTGCAATCAGGGCCAAAGTTTCAAATGCTAACATATTTTCTAGGATTAGAGGGG
Organism: Cuscuta europaea; assembly: GCA_945859875.1. Classification (NCBI taxonomy): domain Eukaryota; kingdom Viridiplantae; phylum Streptophyta; class Magnoliopsida; order Solanales; family Convolvulaceae; genus Cuscuta; species Cuscuta europaea. The sequence continues at coordinate 10,392,353 of CAMAPE010000048.1, forward strand.
TAGGGGTCTAAAAAGGGTCTAAACATTTATACAACAGGATCCAAAGTTTCAAATGCTAAAATGTTTTCTTTTATCGAATATAAATATTTACACACAAACACACACACACAAACATTTATCGAATAATTAATTTTAATTTTTGTTGGAGGTTGGGACTCAAGATCCCCTTCAACCTCTCCATCTCTTTGCCACGGAGGTATTCTATACTACAAAAATTATTTATTAGAATTGTGAGTACTCATATATCCCCTTCAACAAAATTTACACGGCGAGTACTCATATATATTTGTAATTTAATAGAGAGGACAATTCATGTTCAGCCGACCTAATAGGAATCATCATCCGACCGAGGGAATTTTGGGACTTTCCCCAATTCAATTTTTTGATAAAATATTTTGAGCATGTTCTTCATCAAGTCTAGTTTATACAGCTAAACGTTCAATGGGAAAGGCAGTACAATAAATTCTTTACAAAAACTGTGCTTTATATATATATGTTTTAGTTCAAATAAGAATATGATCTTAGGAGAGAAATGTGAACGAAACTGTAATGTGCATTAGGTGAAATTGAAATGTGCAACACAAAGCGTATGATACAATGTCATTAAGTGAAGCTGAATTGTGCATTAGATAAAATTGAAATGTGCACTAAGTGAAACTGAAATGTGCAGAATAAAAGGTACGATGTGATGTTATTTTTGTACATTTTATTCCGCACATTTCAGTTTCACCAAATGCACAATTGAGTTTAAATTTTTATTCTACACATTTTAGTATCATGTAATACACATTTCAGTTTCATCAAATGTACATTTCCGTTCCACATAATACAATCCAACGGTCCAGATTCGTTCCATATTTTCTCCTCAGAGTCCGTTCTTACCGGAACCGCTCCATATATATATATATATATATATATATATATATATATATATATATATTGTTAAGTTTAAGAGGCATAGTTTATCTTCAAGCTGGCATGACTGAATCACTACTCTATAAATGGATTGTTAAGTTTAAGAAGCATAAATTATAATATATCAACTTCTAACAAGATGAAAAAATAGGAAATCACATTTGGTAGTCTCTATTCATGATCATAAAATAGTTTGGACGAAATTTCTGAGTAATACCCCTCATAATATCTTCATTTCAGCTCAAGAATATCCTACACAAAGTGCTACTTTTCTGTAGATTTCTCAAATTTGGTGGTGGAGATGGGGTAAATCTGGATCCACGGTCATACTTTTACGGCGGAATTCAGAAAAATGAACTTTTTGCATCCCTGGTGGCGAAGATTGGGTGGGTAATGGGCCAATTTATTTCAGTGATTTTTGATAATTTTCTCTGTTCGAATGATCACAGTTGATACCGGTTTGGACCAAGATAAGGAGCTGAAGTTGTAATTCATGCAAAATTTCCCTTTTCCCTCATCACAAGATATGTATGGTTTCGACTTATTTTGATTTGTGATTTATCTTTCACCATTTTTGACAATAATTGATGATATTTGTCTAATTTAAATGTTTATGTCATTGAAATTGTTCAAAATATAAGTATGATATGAAAAAAAACTTAAACACTATTTGATCATATTTAAAGAATGAGACAATAAAAACTTCCAAGAGTAGAGGATTGAATTGTTCTTATTTTGAAACAAAAACAATCACACTAGCATTTGGAAAACTATGTTATGCTTTAATCATATTTAGGTGATTTCTCAATTTTTATGGCTATGGATTTATTATCAATTTTTTTGAAAGGAAACTAATCATATCATTAGTTCAATTAATCGTTCTCCAACTAACATAGAAATAGTATTTTATTTAAATTACGAAAGAACTTGTTTGTGTTACAAAATTCAGCCACAAATTAGAAAAATATGAAGTTGTTGAGGGTAAGTCCCGTAGATCCGAAAGCCCAACACGAACTTTGGATATATCAGGAATGGCCCAGAATCAGAGTGTGTGAGAAAATATAAAATCTGAATTAACTAGAACTCGAAAACCCACTTGTATTAATTAACCAATCTGATTACAAAAGATTTCCCGATCAGTAAGTCGGAAACTATGCTTTAATACAAGAAATAAGTGCAAATGATGCTATTCTAGAGCTTGAGTATCGAAAATCTAACCCTTACAATGACTTGAAACCTTCTATTTATACTAATGGAGAGCATGGGCTGCCTCTTGCTGATTGGCCATTGTTCCACCGACTTGGTCATCCATGCTTCCACTTGCTGATGTCATAGTCTGGCATTAACTGCACCTGGCCACTTGCTGGTTGGCCGTTGCTCGAACGGGATGTTGGTCCGTACTGAAGATGCTGTCAAATTGGCCCAAGTATGATATATAGCCCGAACCTCGTTCGGTATGTCTTCTTATTGGGCCAACGTTTATTTGGGCCGAACCCCGTTCGGTATGTCTCCTTACTGGATCTTCTTATCATAGAGTGATGGGCCTGTTACTTGGGCCGGATATCTTGGGCCTTCCCGATCTGGGTATTGGGCCTCTAGGTCAATATCCCAACACAAGTCCCCCACTTCCGATGTCTCGAACGAAGTGAGTGCATCAGGAAGTACACTAATGTCATAATACCCCGAATGGCGATCGGGGTACAGATGTAATCAGTTCCCCATGCTGCGATTTGACGGCTGCCGCTTCATTTCCCCATATTCATCATGATAACCGTCGTTTAGTCTTTTCATTAGACGCGTGTCTAGCTTAAATGCCCCTAGTGATGTTTCGCTCCCTGATTGGTTCTCGACACGGCGGTTTCAAGGCTATAAATTAGCCCTTAACTCCTCAATTCCGGGTTTCGATTCTGCAATTCCTTGGCCTTCGTTGTTTCCTCTGCAAATTTCCCCCTGCTTCCCTTGCTCAGGTAATTTCCCAACCTTAGATTCCCATCTTCATTTCTGGCTTCGATCGAGATGAGCCCCACAGAGCATTCTTCTGATTCGGAGATGGCCTCTCATGGAGATGACTGTGACACCGCCATTGTAGATGCCATCCCAGTTCCGTTTTCCGGTGTTTCTACTGAGACGGCGACGAATTCCAGGGCTGAGGCGGAGGACCTCCCTAGCACTTCTTCTTCCTCCAGTGAGGATTCTGATGACACCAAATCCGAGGACGAAATAGCCTCCATGGCGGCCGGATGTCCCAACGATGTTCCTCGCCATACTCTTGACCTAAAATTGATTAGGGAGAGGAGGCAAAAATTGACCTCTCACAATAGGGCCGAAATTCCGGCCCTTATCCCTGACCCGGTGGATTTCCGTTTGCAAGCCGGGCTTCACCCAATGCGTCATAGGCCCGGAATGACCATAGTCCACTTTTACTCGATTAGGGCCGGCCTTAGATTTCCGCTACACCCCTTCTTCATTTCTTTCTTCAATTTCTACGAAGTTGTACCGGCCCAGATTATGCCGAACTCTTATCGAGCAATGGCGGGTTTCATTTGTCATTGCAAAGATGTCGGTGCCCGACCAACCCTAGAGCTCTTCCACCAGTTTTTCAAAGTAGCCCCCCAACAAACCCATGGCTATTTGGCCACTAGTGCCCGAACGGGACACATCCTGTTCAAAGGAAACCCAACTTCGATCAAAGGGTGGAAAGACCGGTTTTTCTTCGTGTCCATCCCGGACGGTCTGATTCCCCGCAAATGGAATGCCTTTCCCCGCAAAACCCCTGATCCTGTCCTCACTGAAGAAATCTACAAGGACGTGCTTGCTATGGAGAAGGATAAATGCATGAACATAATGAATTATCTGACCCCCGAACGACTTATAACAGCCGGGATAGGTACTGCCCGTTCTCTTGGGTTTACTTGTTTTGATAAACCAAGTGCCTTGGTCCGGGCGGTCCTTCCCATGCGAGAAACGTTCTTTTATTCTTTTTTTTTCTAGTTTCTCACACGCTAGGGCCGCTCGATACTAACATTGTTCTTTTGTCTTTTTTCAGCACCCAACCCAGATCTTGCTATGGATGATAGCAGAGTTATCGCAGCCGGTGGGGCCGGTAAGCGGAAAAAATCCCGGAAGAACCCCCAACCTACTCCCACCATTGTTCCCGCTCAGGAAGCTGTCCCTTCCCAACCGCTCTCAGAACCTCAGCCAATTCAGCAGGTCCACCAGGATCAAATAGAGGCCATGCTGCTTGATGACCGGTTCGGTTCTGACCAACTGCACCAATTTTCCCAGCATTTCGACTCCGTTCGGGGGGAATCCTCGAATGCTGGTGAGACCCATACCGACCATATTACGGGTCAGGTCGAGCGGATCTCCCTGTCCGACCCTGTTCATGAGGTATTAGAGAGGGCCGGATCTACAGCGAGCCAGATCTGGTCTACCTCCTCCTGGTTTAACAATTTTTCCATTCCTCAGTTGCCGGTCGAGCAATCTGAAGAATGTCTGGCTCTGACTGCTCTGAAGGTATATTGTCTTTTGTGCTTTGTCTTTATTTTATTCTCCGTAACCAGTACTAATTCTCGAACGGTATTCTGTAGATGGGCTTGTACACCCTTCAGATGCGGGAGGCCCGCCTGGCCAAGGAGCGGGAACTGATTGTTGCCCAGTCTTCTGCTGAGCAACATGCTGCTGCCCCCATCGCCTCTCTGGAGGCCGAACGGAAAGCCTTTGCGGAGGAAAAGCAGAGGCTGGACGCTGAACTTGGTACCCTTCGGGTCCAACTTGCAGCTTCCCAGGCGAAGGTCCTTGCCGCTGAGGCTGCCCAGGTCAAATTTGAAGAGATGCCATCCAGCATCCCGGACGGTCCTTATGAAGTGAGCGTGGATCTGTCCGCCGTTTGGGATACGTTTAAATCCTCTGATGAATTCTCCACCATCAAGGATGAACACGCAAGGGCCCAAATCCCGTTCGCCTTTGGGGCGTATTTGAAGGGTTTTCCCAAAGGCGCCGGCCGGCTATCGGCAGGGGTGGCCCTCTTGGATAAGGACCCGGAGGCCAAAAAATGGAATGATTCCATTGTCTCCGATCTTTATGGCAAAATTGGCCAGGTCTTGCTGCGTCCCTTCGTCACTCAGCTTCAGACTCAATTGGGGAGGCCGGTTCAGGCTTCTGATCTCCCCACAGATGATATTATCCAGGCGCAGTTTGAGAAATTTCTGCGAGCCCAGCAACGGGAAGCTGATCGAGCTGCGGGAAAAGAGCCATAACCCCCGTCTGATGATGATGAGGATGAAGATGAAGAGGGAGATGAAATGGCCCACGATCAATAATTCATATGTATTGTAATTCTTGTTGTAATTTCCTTTTTTCCAAGTAGCCTGTATTTCCCGGTCAGTAGTACCGATGAATATATATCCCTTTTTGCCTGAAACTTGGCGTACTGTCTTTTCTGTTTTTTAATGCATGATTTACTCGCCATTCGGGATTCGGCCTATTTTGAAGGACTTAACCAATTTCCTAACTTATTTCTTGCTCAAATAATCCTAACGCCGTTGATCGCCGTTCGGGCATTAGAAAGTTATGATTTAAGGAAAAAACCCCTTCCCCCTGGTACTCAGCCGTTCGGGCTTCATACCAAATTTTAGGACTTGGCATATTCTGGCTTCAGATAATCTCTTACAACTTGATAGCCGGTTGGGCTTTAGTTCAATGCTTAGGCTATCTTTTTATGACGTTGATAGCCGGTCGGGCTTCAGGTCAACTTTTAGGACTTAGCAGTTTTCTTCCAGATAATCTTTTACAATACTGTGGGCCGGTCGGGCTTCAGGCCGACATTTAGGACTTAGCATTTTTCTCCCAGATAACCTTTTACAATATTGTTGGCCGGTCAGGCTTCAGACTGACATTTAGGACTTAGCATTTTTCTCCCAGATAACCTTTTACAATACTGTTGGCCGGTCGGGCTTCAGGCTGACATTTAGGACTTAGCATTTTTCTCCCAGATAACCTTTTACAATACGGTTGGCCGGTCAGGCTTCAGGCTGTCATTTAGGACTTAGCATTTTCCTAAACAGTAAGCCCCTGTGATCTTTGCTAATCCTCTGTAAGCCCGTCCGGGGTACGTGCATAAAAGGTGAATCATAAATGCCCCAAATTAATCGTAACCACCCAATGCCACGTGTTGCTCATGGATTAGGGATTTGTGCGGCACTTTCCCTATTTATAGAGAGGTGCTTCCCCTAATTTCTCCTGCTGTTTTCTCATTTTTCTTTCGAGCTTTCTCTCTCTAGAATTCCTTTGCATACTCTCAAGCCTTCTCTCTCTAGAGTTCCCAAATTCCCTCCAGCGTTTTTATGTACCACTCCTCTAGCTCAGAACCTGAAGAGATGCCTTTGATCCGTAAGAGCAAAACATCCGCTGGTAACCAGGCCGAAGGCTCTTCGTCCCAAACACCCAAACCTGCCAATACTCAGGTCAGCAAACCTACCGAACAGCCGCAGGAGGATGGATGCCTGTCGGGAGATGACCTCCAGGTTTACAACAAGGGGATGCCCGAACGGCCACCCCGCATTGCCCTACACTTCAATCGCATACGCAAACACAAACAAAGTCTCCCAGAAGATGTTGAACGGCAACTTAGCCAGTTGTTGCCCCCACCAAGAGAATACTATGCCGGATTCATTCGGCATCCTATGAGGCACAGACCGGGGCACGTGCTAGTGCACCTCGATGCCCTGACTGCTGGACTTCGGTTCCCTCTCCACTCATTCATAGTGGAGTTCTTACGCCGGGTTGCTGTACTGCCCGCTCAGTTCGTGCCCAGCACCTACCGTATTCTCACAGGCTTCATTATCCGGTGCCACGAGTTGAGGATCACCCCGAGCGTCGATCTATTTCTTTATCATTACTGCTATCAGCCCTACTGGACGACCGGGTACTTGAAGCTGGTAGCCCGTTCTGACCGTCAGCTGTTCATAGAGAACGTTACCCCGCAGGCTGACTGGGAAGAGCGGTTTTTGTTCGTTCGGGTAGGTGATTCTTTGCCATTCCCGGACCGGTGGAACGCATATCCCGTCCGGGATTCCCTGCCCAGGGTGGATGCCGTTCTACGCTCCCAGGCTGAGTCTCTGCGAATGGGAGGGACCAGAAGTCTTCGCAGCTTTGTCACTGCCTCGAGCATGTTATCTGCTGGAATTGGTAAGCATAGTAGGGTTTTAACCCGATCATCCTTCGCTCTCGCAATTCAACTTTCTTATTTTTTATTTCTCTTTCTTGTAGGTGTGATCTCTCCCATACCCGTCCGGCGTTCCATCTCCTCTGCTAAAGGGAAAGAGAAGATGATAGCCGATCGTGATTCGGCGGAGCAAACCCGAAAAAAGCGCAAAGGAAATGATGGCGATCATCTGATCCCGATCGACCATGTGGTTGACTTGACCGGGCCGGAGGTTGAGCCCAAAAGATCAGTACCTGCCAACAGACCAACTCCGGTTCTTACTGCCACACCGATCGATGATCGGATGTTTGTTGAGTTCTCAAATATGGGGCCCAGATCGGAAGGGAGGTATCTGTTCGGGTTGATGCCATCTTCTATGTGGTGTCATACCGCGATCAAAATTCCCCCGAGCTTCACTAACTTGACTCACTGGTCGGACCTTTTCGAAGCAGGTCACCAGGAAGCACTCAAGGTACATTTCAGTCCGACCCATACCTTTCTATTACTCATGCTTTACCTTTTCTGACTTTCATTGTAACCTTGTTTTCAGGCTGGCGTGTACTATCACAAAGCCTTTCTCGCTGCTGAGAAAGAGATGAAAGCCCTGGCCAGTGATCGGGATGACGGCCAGGTCCTTCTTTCCGCCGCTCGGAAGTTAGCGGCCGACCTCCAGGAGCAGGCCAAAGAGGGTGAGAAAGCAAAAGCTGCCCTGGCCGAGATGCAGGAGACGTCCCGTCGTCGCGACCGGGAGCTCAAAGAACTCCGGGCCAAGGTGCGGGCTGCTGAATCTGCTGGCATTAAATTTGATAAGGCTGTCGGAGATCATCTGCCCGAACCCTACACGGTCAATACCTCTCAGATTGCTCAGCAATCGGTAGTGGATTTCCAACGGGGCAAGGCGCTGAACCTCGCTCTGGAGAATACGGCCCGGCAATTCCTAGGTCCTCACCTTGGCCAATTTTTGCGTGAGAGCTCAGATGCCATCAAGGCAGGGATCGACCTCCTAGACAGCACGCCGGAAGGGAAATCTTTCTTGGATGTCCTGACCGAGAAAACCGTCAAGCAAAGTCAGGACCTGCTTCTGGATAGGAATCTTGAACTGATCTTAGAGCGTTTCCCCAAGCCGTTCGATCCTGATGAACTAGGCTTCGATGATCTGTTCGGGAATACGTAATATCGCGTCATGGAGAAAAGATCCAAAGCAGCGCCTGACGATGCAGTGCAGGCAGGGAGCTCTCAGCCTACATCCTCCCCGAATGGCGATCATCCATTAGTATAGCCTTTCCTTATCTGTTGTCTCCTTTCTTGTATATTTTTTTTTGTATATTCCGGCTAGTAACGCCGAAGAATAAACTGGGCTTTTTTCCTTTGTCTGTTGCACCTTTTCTATTCCTTTGATTTTGTCCACAATCTTTTCTACATGGCCGAACCTCACTCGGCTTATGTATCTTTATATCTGACACCTTTTCCGAACCCGTTTTGATCCCTTTTCCTGTTCGTGATGCACGGGTTCAAAACTCTTAGCTGAGGTGAATTCCTCCACGCCGTTTTGATCGTGACCACAGGGTCAAACTCTCGACTGGGATAGGGGCTCCCTCCAAACTGTTAACACGTTCGACATTTGGTCATCCGGAATGACTTCACGTGTTAACAAGCTGAGGTGAGACTCTCTTCATAATTGTTCTGACACCTTTCCGAACCCGTTTTGATCCCTTTTCCTGTTCGTGACGCACGGGTTCAAAACTCTTAGCTGAGGTGAATTCCTCCAAGCCGTTTTGATCGTGACCACAGGGTCAAACTCTCGGCTGGGATAGGAGCTCCCTCCAAACTGTTAACACGTTCGACATTCGGTCATCCGGAATGACTTCACGTGTTAACAAGCTGAGGTGAGACTCTCTTCATAATGGTTCTGACACCTTTCCGAACCCGTTTTGATCCCTTTTCCTGTTCGTGACGCACGGGTTCAAAACTCTTAGCTGAGGTGAATTCCTCCAAGCCGTTTTGATCGTGACCACAGGGTCAAACTCTCGGCTGGGATAGGGGCTCCCTCCAAACTGTTAACCCGTTCGTCATTCGGTCATCCAGAATGATTTCATGCGTTAACAAGCTGAGGTGAGGCTCTCTCCTTCCAAACCCATAATTCCGATGCATTCCGAACTGTTTTCTCTGGCTCGTATCATCCATATTAGGGGTCTGAGGTAACCCTTTTCGGACTGTAAGCAAGATCGCCGAAGTTGGGTCCTTTCTTACTTATAGCTAAAAGGGCGACTAGCTTCCAAGTCAAGTTTTATGACTGAGGCGAGATTTTTCAAAACCATAGTTCCGATTCCCCGGACGACAATCCGTACCTTATCCGAACGTCGCTCGGTTAATCCATATCTTACAGTCTTGACACCATCTCCAAGCCGTTTTGATCCCTTTGCCCGTACGTAATTACAGGGTCGACTTTGGCTAAGTTGACGACTCAGCTCCCTCCAAGCTGTTAACCCGTTCGTCATTCGGTCATCCAGAATGATTCTACGTGTTAACAAGCTGAGGTGAGAATCACTGTCCTTCGAACTCCAGGCCATTTTGATCCCTTCATCAATGCGTAATTACAGGGTCAAAACTCTTGCTGAAATGTATGGCTCCCTCCAAACTGCTAATATGTTCGTCATTCGGTTTTCCAGAATCGATTCTCATATTAACCGCTGAGGTGAGACTATCTGAGCGTCAAACTCCCAGTCGTTTGGCTGAGAATGACTTTCCTTCCATGGAATTAACCCGTTCGTCATTCGGTCATCCGGAATGATTGAGTTAACCATGGGCACCGATTTTTCTGAGCCTCAATTCTTCAAGCCATTTTTGATCCCTTTATTCTTACATAAATCTAGGGTCAAAAACTCTCTAAACTGAGAATTGATTTTCCTTCCATGGAATTAACCCGTTCGTCATTCGGTCATCCGGAATGATCGAGTTAACCATGGGCACCGATTTTCTGAGCCTCAATTCTTCAAGCCGTTTTTGATCCCTTTATTCTTTCGTAATTCTAGGGTCAAAAACTCTCTAAACTGAGAATTGATTTTCCTTCCATGTTGTTAACCCGTTCGTCATTCGGTTATCCGGAATGATCGAGTTAACCATGGGCTGAGTTTGTGGAAGTTATGTCTCCCTCTCTATATTTTTTTTTAGGTGGCAACAGCCGTTTTTACTGATAAAATCTCCTCAGATGCTCTACATTCCAGGTTCCTGCCGGTCGGCCTTCGGTATTTTGTAGGCCAAACGTTCCTGAAGCATACTTCTTACACACTTGGTAGGGGCCTTCCCAATTTTGTGCCATTTTGCCCCCTTCGAGCGGTTTGCTTTTCTCTCTCTTTCTTAGTACCAGGTCCCCTACCTCGATTGAACGAACTTTAACCTGCTTATCGAAGTATCTTCTTGTGGCTCTGTGATACTCTTCCATTCGTGCCGCTGCCAGATCCCTCCTTTCTTCTACGAAATGCAATTCGGCCCGTAAGTTATCTTCATTCTGTTCTGGGCTGTAATGCACCGTTCGGTGTGTGGGAACTAGGATCTCCGTTGGTACTTTGGCTTGAAAACCATAGGCAAGGGCAAATGGAGTCTCTCCCGTGGCCGTTCGGGGTGTGGTCCTGTAAGTCCATAGAATGTAATTCAACTGATCAGGCCACGACGAGGAGTATTCTTCCAGCTTCTTCTTCATGCCATCCATGATGGTTCGGTTCATATTTTCTACCTGGCCATTTGCCTGAGGGTATGCGACGGATGCTCTGGAATGCTTGATCCCCCATTTGACCAGGTAGTTCTCAAAATTCCGGCTCACGAACTGCCTTCCATTGTCAGTTATAATCTGTTCAGGGATTCCGAACCGGCAAATGATATTTTTCCAGACAAACTTCTGGCATTTTACATCTGTGATGCTGGCCAGTGGCTCGGCCTCTACCCATTTGGTGAAGTAATCTATCCCCACAATGATGTACTTGTTGTTTCCGGGTGCAGTAGGTAGAGGACCTAACAGGTCTATTCCCCATCTTGCAAATGGAAGGGCCACCGTCATTGGAGTGTAGAAAGTGGCAGGCCGTCCGGGAACCGGTGCGTATAATTGGCATACCTTACATTTCCTGGTATGCGTGAAGCAGTCCTGTTGGATAGTTGGCCAATAATATCCTTGCAAGATGATTTTTCTGGCCAGCATCTTGGGCCCTTGGTGACTGGAACAGATACCTTCATGAATCTCTTCCATTACAGCTGCCGCTAGATCGGGTGGGAGGCATTTCAGATACGGTCCCCCAAATGTCTTTTTGTACAGCTGCCCGTCCACCAACTCGAACATGGAAGCCCTCCTCTGGATGCATTTTATTTGATAAGCAGGATTTTTATTTTGCGGGAGGGTTCCGTCTTTTAGGTAGTTGGTCATATCCACGACCCAGCTCGGGATGACATAAGATATGGCCTCGATCTGGAGAACCATTATTGCTGGGGTTGCCAATGTTTCCCGATGGGCAAAACGTTGGATATGAGCCGGGATCTCCTGTGCCCGATCGTCGAACGCTGCATGTTCTAATTTGGACAGGATATCTGCTTCAGTATTTTCGATTCTGGATATCTGGTCGAGCACCACCTGTTCAAATTTATGTATATGCTCCTCGACCATTTCCTTGTATGCCTTCATCCTTTCTTCTTTGGCCTCAGCCGTGTCGTTCACTTGATGCACCACCAGTTGACTGTCCGATCTCACTTTTAACCGATCGGCGCCCAGGGCCTTTGCATATTTTAAACCAGCAATGAGAGCCTCATATTCAGCCTCATTGTTGGTCACCTTGAAATCAAAATGAATGGAATAATACGCTTTGAAACCCTCGGGCGATGTGATCACAGCTCCAGCTCCACAACCTTTAGCACTAGATGCTCCATCCACGTACATTTCCCACCAGTTATCCAGCCCGTTGTTCTCTGAATCTTTTTCTGAGGGCCGGGCGGTACATTCTGCAATGAAATCTGCCAGGGCCTGCCCTTTGATAGTAGGCCGGGGTTTGAAATCTACCTCGTACTGCCCGATCAGGAGACTCCACTTGGTAATGCGCCCACTTGCCATAGGATTTCTCAAGATGGTGGATAATGGTTGGGTAGTATATACAGTTACCGGGTGGGTTTGGAAATACGGGGCCAGGCGTTTAATGGCAGCTATCAGGGCCAGTATATTCTTTTCTAGCAAGGTGTACCTGGTTTCCGGGCCGTTCAACGCCTTGCTCACAAAATAGATTGGCCGTTGAACGCCATCTTCTTCTTTCAGCAGAACCGTGCTTACGGCCAAGTCGGCTACAACCAGGTACATGTACAGATGTTCCCCTGGTTCGGGCTTTGTCAAGACCAAGGGGGAAGACAGATATGTCTTGAAATCCTCAAAGGCCGTTTGGCATTCGGCCGTCCACTCGAAAGGGTTGGCTTTCTTCATGATTTGGAAAAACGGGATAGCTCGATCGGCCAGTTTTGATAGGAATCTGCTCAGGGCTGCTAGCCGACCGGTCAATCTTTGTACTTCCTTGAGATTCCTCGGGGGCTCCATGTCCACAATGGCCTTTACTTTTTCTGGATTGGGCTCAATCCCCTTCTCGCTCATCATGTACCCCAAAAATTTGCCTCCTCTTACAGCAAACGCGCATTTCTTGGGATTGAGCCTCATATTCGCCCTTTGCATTATCCCGAACACCTTTTCTATGTCCAGGACATGGTTTTCCTTCTTTTTGCTCTTGATCAGGATGTCATCAACGTAGGCTTCCATTGTGACACCCAATACATCTTTAAACAGCATCCCGATCATCCTCTGGAAGGTTGCCATTGCGTTCTTTAATCCGAATGGCATGACGATGTAACAGAACACGCCATCCGAAGTAACAAACGCCGTTTTCTCTGCATCGGCCGGGTGCATGAATATCTGATGATAACCTCGGAAAGCATCCATGAAGCTCAGTAACTCGCACCCAGCAGTCTCATCCACTAGCAGATCGATCCTCGGCACTGGGTTGGGATCCATGGGGCATGCTTTTTTGAGATCGGAGTAATCCACGCACATTCTCCAGGTAGATTGCTTTGGGGCTAGAACCACATTGGATAGCCATTCTACGTGGATTACCAGACGGATATGCTTTATCCTTAGCAAAGTGGCCACTTCCTTCTTGGTGAATTCCCGCCGTTCGGTCGCTTGGTATCGTTTCTTCTATTGGACCGGTTTTGCATCAGACCGAACGGCAAGTTTGTGGCATATTATTTCTGGATCAATGTCGGGCATATCTTCTGGCCCCCGGGCAAATAGCACCTGAAACTTTTTGAGGACGGCAATCACGCCATCCCGGATATCTGCCTCCAGATCTACCCCGATAGCGACCTTACGGTTCGGGGGAAAGTCGAGGTCGATTTGTTCCAGAAGAGTGGCGGGCTCCGGATGTGCCTCGAACTCCGTTCGGTGGGTTTCCACCTCAATTGTATTCACCCGCATCCCACGAGTGTTCATCTGTTTCAGGGCCTCCCGATAACATGTCCGGGCTGTTGTTGGGTCAGTTCTGGCCACCCCTACCCCAGTGTCTGTGGGGAATTTGATGCATGAGTGGCGGACAGAGGCTATTGCCTCCAGATCTTCCAATCCCGGTCGGCCCAAAATGGCATTATGGGCGCACTTTATGTCTACCACCACGAACGTCATTCGGAGTGACGCTCTGTGGGTTTCATCTCCAATTTCAACCATCAATCGGACGGTCCCTTCCGCCTCGATGCAGTTACCGGTAAAACTCGCCAGTGGAGTCCGCAGGTGGGTCAGGTTGCTCCTTTGCAGACCCATTTTCTCGAATGATTGTAGATACAATACATTCACACTGCTCCCAGTATCGACCAGCACTCGGCGGATTAAAGCATTGTCAATACACATGCTTACTACCAGTTCATCCCTGTGGGGGCTTGGAGAGTTGGGTAGATCAGCTGGCCCGAACGTGATCGGGTCTGTCCTTCCTTTCTTCTGGGGGGGAGTGGAGACGGACCCCACATAAAGACTCCGCTCGAACCTTTTCCGTTCGGCGTTCGAATCTCCGGTCTCTCCGCCCCCAAATATGACCTTGACCTCCATTCGAGGCTTCTTTCCGGGGCCTCCCGAGCCCTCTAGCTCATCTCTGGGAGGAACATACACATCATTCTGAGGCTGGGCGTCACGTTGAGCATCTCGGCGCCAGCTGTTAGGTTTCCTGGCCGGTTTTAACGTGCCCATTGCATTCGGATCTTTGTTCACATATTTGCCCAGATGGCCCCTTCGGATCAGATCCTCGATTGCTGTTTGCAGGGCCATGCAGGCATTGGTGGCATGACCCTTTCTGTTGTGATATTTACAGAAAGCATTGTCATCCGTTCCCATGAATTGTCCAGAATCAGTCGGGATGGGAATATTGTCCCTCTCGTTCTGATAGATGGCCGCTATTGATAGGACCAGGGGTGTAAATCTCCCTTGTTTGGGAGGTAAAGTGGCCGCTGGGCTAGGACCCAGCCGATCAGCCAGTCTGATCGGGGCAGCAGGCGTAATGACCTTATCCCTGATCATTATTTCTTCTTCTAGGGCGGCATGCTTGCGCGCCCTATCTAATACTTCGGCGTACGCCGTGCCCGGATTCTTCTTCAATTCTTTGTACAACTCCCCCGTTCGGAGAGCATTCGTGAACAGGGTGATGGCGGTATCATCCGTCATGCTTCCCACTGTTAAAGTTTCATCCCTCCCCCTTTTCAGGAATTGGTTGAGGGTCTCCTTGGCGTTTTGCTTCACGCTGGTCAGATAGCTGAAGTGCCGTTTGGGATTCGCACTGGAAGCAAATTGAGCCAAGAATAACGTTGATAACTCGGTAAAGCTATTGATTGACCCGGGCTGTAGTGTCCCGAACCATTCCTGGGCAGGCCCCCTGAGCGTGCTGAAAAACAAACGGCAAATGGCAGCCTCGGGTGCTCCTAGCAGCATAAGTCCGCCTTGGTAACTCCTCAGATGTACGTGGGGATCTCCCACCCCATCATATATTTGGCCGGTCGGGGGCTTGGCACCCCCTTGGATATCCGCGTACATGAGTTCCCTTGTAAACGGGGAAGTAATCCCCAGTTGGACTGATGCAGGTTGTGCAGGTACCCTGTTCATCTGGTCCCGCATTTCATTCATTTGTCTCCTCATCTCGGCCATCTCTTCCTCCTGGGCCGTCAGAGGGGGCGGTGGTGGAACCCTCATATCCGCACAGCCCCGGTCCCAATGCCGCTGAGGGGCCCTAGTATCTTCCCGCTCGGCATGTTGGAAATGATGACCGACGGGAGTTGGTCCTCTAGCTTGCGACCCGACCGGGGTTCGGTCACTGGGATGCGCTGCTGGTGGGGCTCTATGCGATTATCCCGATGGGTATGTGAGCGGGATGACGCTGTGGTCGTTTCCGCGCGTGGAGTTTCCCCTGTAAAGCTGGAACCTCCTTCTTCTTCGTTTGCCATGTGCTGCATGAATTGGGCCATGTCACGCATGGCCTGGGGATTTCTCCTCAGAGATTCTGGGATCACAAAATCCCCATTAACGCGAGGATAGGATCCTCGACTGGATTGTCCCTGGGGGTTTTGACTCCCCGGGGTGTGACTCCTCCCGTGACGGTGTGAACCGTCGTTTGTATGATAGGAATTGATTCTGACCATTTTTAAAAATAGAGGTTTTTTGGATGTTTAGAAAGTGAAACTTTTTGCAAGTTTCCCACAGACGGCGCCAATGTTGAGGGTAAGTCCCGTAGATCCGAAAGCCCAACACGAACTTTGGATATATCAGGAATGGCCCAGAATCAGAGTGTGTGAGAAAATATAAAATCTGAATTAACTAGAACTCGAAAACCCACTTGTATTAATTAACCAATCTGATTACAAAAGATTTCCCGATCAGTAAGTCGGAAACTATGCTTTAATACAAGAAATAAGAGCAAATGATGCTATTCTAGAGCTTGAGTATCGAAAATCTAACCCTTACAATGACTTGAAACCTTCTATTTATACTAATGGAGAGCATGGGCTGCCTCTTGCTGATTGGCCATTGTTCCACCGACTTGGTCATCCATGCTTCCACTTGCTGATGTCATAGTCTGGCATTAACTGCACCTGGCCACTTGCTGGTTGGCCGTTGCTCGAACGGGATGTTGGTCCGTACTGAAGATGCTGTCAAATTGGCCCAAGTATGATATATAGCCCGAACCTCGTTCGGTATGTCTTCTTATTGGGCCAACGTTTATTTGGGTCGAACCCCGTTCGGTATGTCTCCTTACTGGATCTTCTTATCATAGAGTGATGGGCCTGTTACTTGGGCCGGATATCTTGGGCCTTCCCGATCTGGGTATTGGGCCTCTAGGTCAATATCCCAACAGAAGTATTTACAGAAATTATGATACTTAAGTGATTTCTTGGTAATTATATCTAATTAGACGATTATAATCGGAGTATTATAATTACTCCAATTATATGTAATTACACGATTGTTAAAGGGCCAAAGGGGTGTAAAAAGGCCGTGTATTGCCAATTAGGGTTTCAATTAGGCTTACGCGGGTGGGTATATATTTAGGCCACAACATAAGCGCAGAAATCATATACGCAGACAAACAGAGAGATACGCTTCGTTTAGGGTTTTGAGGGTAGTGGTTGAACAATTGCTGTTCAATGGCGGTTGAAGTGACGAGAATGAGAGGTACGGTTGAGATGTTCAGTGACCAGAGGGGGTTTGGATTCATCAAGCCGGATACAGAAGGCGAGCCGCTGTTCGTGCATCATACGGCGATCAAAGCAGAGGGCTACCGGACCCTGCACAAAGGGCAGACTGTGGAATATGAGGTGGTTAAGAATGGGGACAGGTTTCAAGCTGTTGATGTGACTGGGCCTGATGGAGCTCCGATTGAGGAACCCCGATCCAAAGGCAACAACCGCGGTGGTTTCGGAAACGGTGGTGGTGATGGTTACAATCGGAGGAATGGGAATGCGTTTGGAAGCGGTGGTTGTTACAATTGTGGGAAGGCCGGACATTTAGCCAGGGATTGTGAGGAGATCAGTGGAGAACAAGGGGGAGGTGATCGTTTTAGTCGGAGGAGCGGGAATGGCTATGGAGGTGGTGGAGGTGGAGGTGGGGCCTGCTATACATGTGGGCTAACTGGACATTTAGCTAGGGATTGCGAGCAAAACAGT
Organism: Cuscuta europaea; assembly: GCA_945859875.1. Classification (NCBI taxonomy): domain Eukaryota; kingdom Viridiplantae; phylum Streptophyta; class Magnoliopsida; order Solanales; family Convolvulaceae; genus Cuscuta; species Cuscuta europaea. The sequence goes on from CAMAPE010000048.1 coordinate 10,409,685, forward strand.
GGAGGTGGTAGTGATGGTTCTCATCGGAGGAATGGCTATGGTGGTGGAGGCGGAGGTGGTGGTGGTGGTTGTTATACTTGTGGGCGGACTGGACATTTAGCTAGGGATTGTGAGCGAAGCAGTCGAGGTGGGGGTGATGAGTATAATACCAGGAGGACTGTGAATGATTATAGAGGTGGTGGAGGAGGAGGGGAGTGTTATACTTGTGGCCAGATTGGGCATTTAGCCAAGGAGTGTGACCTGACCAGAGGCGGCAGCAGAGGAGGTGGAGGTGGTGGTGGTTGCTATACTTGTGGTGGGCAAGGACACTTGGCTAGGGATTGTGTAAGTGGAGATGGGGGTGGCAGTCGTGGAAGTGGTGGTGGGAATTGCTTCAGCTGTGGAAAACCAGGCCACCAGGCTCGGGACTGCCCAGGCAGTGGTGGTGAAAGTGTTGGGAGGTTTCGGGGTGGTGGCACCACCAATAGTTGCTACAACTGTGGCGAATCAGGTCACTTTGCTAGAGACTGCTCTCAAAAGTCTAGTTTTGTCTAGTCATCCCAGTCCTATCATTCTTAACATAATTTTTAGATTGTTCCTCGACCCTTTTTGTTGCTCATAAACATAGGGTTACTTGCTTTCAAGGATATTCTCTTTGATATAAATCGGTTTTCAGGGTATTGATATATTTATTATGGTAGCTCATGGCTCAGCTTATGTTTTGTGAAGAATGCTTATTTCATAGATTGATCGAGTTCAAAGCTTTATTGACATGGATTGTTCTCTAATGTTTTGGTGTTTTATCATATGTGTAACTTACTTGATTACATCAAGTACACCATACTGCTGCAGAGGTTATTAATATTTACATAGAATTGAGTTGAATCCCCTCTTTCAACTAGAGTTGTATAGTTTGGGTTGTTTAATGGAGCTGGATTTGGTTATCAAGCATATATTTTTATTTCTTTATGATTTAAGAAAGTATGTGTTCATCAAGACAGCGTGATTGCATGAAAGAGGGAAATGAATTTTAGAAAGTAATATAATTGACTGAAATGTAATTCTTAATTGCAATGACTTGAAATAATGTACGAAACTGACTCTAAAGACTGAAATATGTTTTCAGTGCACTGAAACTGACTGTAAAGACTGAAGTATGTTTTATGAACTTGTTAAATGTCATCCATTTTGTGGCCTGGTGGAAGTGAAAGGAGTTCTTTTCACAGGTGATGGCAAATGAAAAAGGTTGGGGTGAAAAACTTTAAACTATAACTTTGAGCTTATTAAAAGCTTTTTATCCCCCCTATTATGGTTTTACTACATGCTCTGTTGTGGGTTGAAAATCTTGAAGTATGAAGTGCGCTAAAAAGCAGGGATTATTTAGCAAGAAGATGGTTTTGCTACATGCTCTGTTGTTTGTTGAAACTTGAAAGTCTTGAAGTATGAAGTGTGCTAAAAACCAAGGATTGTTTAGCAAGAAGATGGAAATAGATGGGCATCTATTTTGTTCCTCTAATAGTTCCTTTTTATATTCAAATTTTCACCCACTTCAAACATCATTAATGGTTTTTTCTACTGATACTCTATTTTTTCTGTTAATGGAGGGTTTGGATGGGATTGCCAGAAGGGTTTGGATGGTTAGTGTATATCACGATAAATAGAATCTTTCTACAAAAAATAATGGTGATGTAAATGGCATACGATCACATATTATGCTAATTGCTCAAATTTTGTAAACTATATGAAGTATATCTGATGCAGACTTGCCGAGTAAGATTAGGTCATTAGGATGATGTCCATGCCTAAGATTCTTGACTGCCTTCGACACTCTCTGCTGAATGATTGGTGATCTTCATTTTTCTATTTCAACTAGAACTTCTCCCAAGGAGGAATGGTTCTTGAAGTGGATTTTACTGTCTTTTATACGTACTGTCAATGATGACTTTAACATTTGGACTCTCATGTTACTTATGTACTCCCTTTTGTTTAGGACTTGAATTACTGTTCAGTATAGAGTCGTGGCTCGTGGGCCTGTGGCTACTGACTATGGAAGAATGTGTCCTGTTACAAAGAAAGTAAACTTTTTGTGTTGTATGATGGACTCAATGCACCAAACTCTCTCATAACATTGTTAAATTTGTTGTTCGAGGCGTTGTGCATGAATAATTACAACACCCAGAGGTTTGACACATTTTTTTAAAGAAATTATATAGGCTTAATGTGCTGAATTTAAAGCTTTGTATACTCAAATTGTCAGACTTCAAACATCATTCATGGTTTTGTCTAATAGGTCTGGTAATGGAGGGTTTGGAGGGAATTGACCCATCTGTCAATCATATGATCACATATAGTGAAAGATTGCCAATTGGAGAAGTACTTGGCCAAAAACTTAATCATTGTATTGCATTCACTGTTCATACCCACAACTCTAGAAAAGATTGCAATTCCAAAGGCCATTAAAACGTTCAACAACGCTTAAGGTACACAAGTTGTACACAACTTGTACACAAAATGTCGATCACATACAATTGGTACGGAATTGTCTGTGGACATAGACAAGAGTTGTCTGTGCACACAATTTTTGTCTGTGTCCACAGACATTTATTTTTTTGTAAAATGTAGACTGAAAGTTGTCTGACACTGACATCAGCTTGCAAATCAATTAATATATGTGCAGTGCCTGTGTGCACAGACAATATTTCCATGTTGCACAGACAATTATTTGCCTGTGTACACAGACAATATTTACCACACAGACAATAGTTGTGCGTCTCACAAACAATAGTTGTCTGTGTGATCAACTTTAATTGTCGGTGTGATCAATTTCAATTGTCTGGGTGAACAAAAAATTTAATTATCTATATATATCCAAATGAATGATGTAGTTGTTTGTGTGATAAATTTACATGTAATTTGAAAAAAATAAAAAATTAATAAAAATAGATGGAATAAAATGAATAAATTGATTTTGTGCAAATAATATAAAAAAATTGATATAAAAAGGTAGAGAAAAAGAGAATGAAGAAGGGATGAGGAAGATGAAGAAGGGAAGATGGTCTCTAATTTTTTTGAGATATTCGAATGGAGGAAAGAGAGAAAGGAGAGGGGGAAAAGAGAGTAGAGAGAAAAGGGGAAGAAGGAAATGAGATTTTTTTGGGCCTTTTACATGGTATTCATAAAAGGCCACTACAGTGGCGGATCCAAGAAATATACTCATTGGGGGCATACGTAAAGGTTAGAGCGAAAGATTTTCTTAAACGGATTAAATGTCAGAGTAATTTTACTAGAGTCAAATGTCTATATTAGAACACAATAATAGTTATACACCACAAGTATTTGTATACTAGCGCAATGAATGAGAGGGTGAGGAGGAAGTGCGACCTCAGTCCCAGGGGCGGAGATAGGGGAGGGACAACATTGGTCCTGGGCCAGCCCAAATTTAAAAAATGTCTTAATTCTTAGTGTAAAAATTTTTGGACAAAACATTTTCCAAAAATTTTCTTTGTATCGGCCCAGTCCGGCCCAGTGTCCTGCCTCCGCCTCTGCTCAGTCTCATTCTCACTTCAACCATGTAACCCTACATATCTCAACCTTACAAACAACTAAGCTGAAGTACAACATAATTCAGACTTATCATTTTGATAACATTTTAAATAACTATATTAAATAGTATTTAAAATATTATTCAAGTGGGAGATGCACTCTAACCCATTATAATACCGACTATTTCAGTCCCGAAATTATTAAAAGCTGGACAAATTTAGGAGAAATCAATGTTTAAGTTAGAGACCTAATTAATGTATTAATTGTGACATATTGGCGTGTTAATTTAGTAAATTAAAAGTATGCATTTAAGTAAATAATAATTTAAGTATACAATTAAAACTTAGTTAATAGAATTGTTTGACATTCGAAACTCTAAATAAAGTAGTGACATCAAAACTAATCCAATAGAACCCTGATTTGAATAGGAATTTTATATGAAAATTGTTAGTTTTTACTGTTTACAGCGTGAATATTGAATGATTGAAGATATGTAAAAGCAAATATGTTAAAATTGTGACATAATAGTTCAATCTACATGCCTAGATTTAGTAACCTTTATAGTTACCGTATCTAAAGTAACAAATTGCATTTAATAATGATTACTGGTTATTTAATAAATTAATACTCCGTTAAATTATATGTATCTAGTTTCTTGAGAATTTTACATTAATTTGTTAATTCAATTGATTTCACTTAAAAAAACTAACAATTAATGACTATATCATATATGAAAAAACTTGGAATTATTGGGGGCAACTCATAATTTTTATTGGGGGCAAATCACTTTCTAACGATTAATGACTATATCATATATGAAAAAACTTGGAATTTTATTGGGGGCACACGCCCCCACTCCTTAAGGAGTACATCCGCCCCTGGTCCACTATATTCCTCACTTTCAAAAATAAAAAATGATGTTTTATTTATATTCGGATAATTGAGAGTCCATCTTCACTAAAGTCTTACTTCACTAATCTCGGATAATCATCTGAGTTCCAAGCCATATGAAGCATTGGAATAATGAAATCTAAAGAACGATGCTAAAAAACATATTGTAACAATGTGATTATTCATATGCACTATATATTAATGCCCAACGCACTAAACCTCCATATTCCTTCATACCAAATTCACTAAAACTCTACAATATGAAACAAGAATGAACAATATAACACTTTTAAATTTAAATGGAAATAGTCCCCTTTCGTTTTAAAAAATACCATTCCATTTATGAAGAGTAGTTAAATTTTACTTCAATTTTATATAGAATTAGAGTCCGTATAATTAGAAACTTTTACCAACTTTGATTGAGTTGGTCAAGTACCTTCTGATTTCATGAGAATCTTGAATGAGATGTATAGGATCAAATGAGAATATGATAATGAGATGAATCTAATAATGAATTTGGTGTAATGACCATGACGATTGTTGATTATCCGAAATACAAATGTGCAATTGAATGAACCACAAATTGCAATGACATTTTTGTATGTAGACTCATGCCATCAAGAATTGCGCATTATCTAAAATAGAAATGTGCATCAACTAAATTAAAAGAATCAAAAATAAAAATTAAAATAATAAGAATATACTACACCCGCCTCACTAACATTAGGACATGAATCAGTCAACACAATCATTACGGTCAAAACTTCATAAACTTCAGCAGAATGAATCGATTCAAAAGTGTTACTAAACTTGTTCATAATAATAATATTAGTAATGATACTCCTTCTGTCCTTATAAATTTATCTTGCTTTTTTTATTGTCCCAAAAGTATTATCAATTTCCCTTGTAATCAATTGACTTTGTGATTCTTATTACTTATAATAAAATCATAAAAAATTGTAAAAAATAAAAAAAAAACGTCAAAAAATAGTAAAAAAATTATAAATATTTATAAAATAAAAAATTTATTTTTATTTTTAAAAAATAAATAAAAATTTTAAAAATGTATAAAAAAGGCCGCCGCCTCTGCCACCCCCCAGCACCACCACCTCCCATCACCGGTTGGAAATCTTGCAACATTTTTAGTAATACCATAATAATGGCAGATTCAATGAAACTTTTGGCATTATAAAGAGTAATATTTCAATTTTCTTGACATTTTCAGAAAAAATAGCATTTTTTACATAAAACAATGGTAGAATTTCCACCGATCGGCGGTGGGAAAGGTATCCATATTTTTTTGTATTTTTTATGGGGTTTTACCATATTGATATTTTTTTTAAATAAATCAAAAAAGAACGTTTTTTAAAGTTTTTATTTTATAAATATTTTATTAATTTTTTAAATTTTTTTACGATTTTTATTATTTTAACATTTTTTTATAATTTTATTATGAATTTAAACATTCATTTTGAATTAATATCCTTAGGGTAGTAATCAATGTTTAGTCCTATTTGTGCTTTTTATGTAAATTTTTGTCCTATTGAGAGCCATTTCTATAAATTTTCTACTTTTGCTTAAGCCTTTTTCATTTACCTCTTGATGTTGGAATTGAAGTAGCTAATTTATAGAATTACAGTATAGTTATCTTTCCACAATGACTTGCCTAAATTGATTCTAGTTATGGATATGTGGCTTAGGATGTTTTTAATTGGATTGAACTTTTCTGTTCTGATACAATCCGATTTGATCTTTTTAAGTCTAGTCTGATATGGTCTGGTCTGAAATGGTCTTGGTATAAGTGTATGACAAATGTCTGCTCTGTGTGTTTTATAACCGTAAAATTTTTATTATGTTGTGAAAATGAAAAAAAAATCATGAAACATAACTTAGAAACTTAAGACACATAAATATTGTTTCCTAATATATTATTTAAGGCATATAGAAAATCAAAAATGATGTTTGTACCCATCCTTATACGGTTATACCCACTTTTATACTCACCCATGTTTGTGAAGTTTTTTTTGACAATTTGCACATTTGTCAATAAGACATATTTTGACAATGAATAGGACTCACAAAAAAAAGAACTTCACGGAGATGAGTATAGGTGAGTATAAGGGTACAAACATTGTTGATAGAACATTGCTTGTTGGAGATAACGAACTTTTCGATGGCAAAATGGAACAAATGAACAATGAGAAGATAGAAGGATCAGATATAAGGAGTATATATTTTAGATCAATTAATATGTTTCATTGTTGTTGTAATAAAAGGGCAATCAACTAAAAAAGTAAAAAGTGATCTTCTTTTAAAATTTCAAAAAATGTGACTACTATGAAGTATGTAATAAACTTACTGGAACACGCTATAATGATGCGTTATAGGTATAGAGTGACACGCTACAATGACATACACTGCCACCCCTCACCAATGACCGCCGACAGCCGATGACCGTCACCGGCCACAGTGACATCAACAACAGTGACGCTGCCACTGCCGAGTGACACCTGATTGATTTTCTAGTGACGCCATTGTTGTAAAGTCATCCGACTCCTTTTCCGGAGCACTGCCGCCAACGACAACACTACGGCTTTCCAACTACACATCCCAAGTCGCCACTGCTGCCCCTGCCCGTCTCCATCCACCACCGCCGCTCCTCCCCCGACCACAGCCACCGTCGCTTGTAACACCCCGGTCCCGCAGGCCCCGAGGTAGTTACTTCTGACCTCTAGTACTGTCATCACAAACCGCCACTAGCCTTTTCCACGCACTTTGTCCTCACTCGTGCGCACCATGAGAAACTTCCCAGGGGGTCACCCATCCCAAGACTACTCCCGTGCAAGCACGCTTAACATTGGAGTTCTTGGCTAATGAGCTCCCGTAAAAGGAGATGCATCTTGTTGGTATGAGTAGTACTATTAATCCGTTTAAATTAAATCTCAAGTGTTACATCGCTGCCCCGTCCCAACTTATCATGCCCACACACCAGCTCCCCAGCCCCACTCCCATCCCCTAACCCTACGCATCAGATCCCCACCCAGCCCCCAACCCCTCCTTTGCCCCACCCAATGTCATTCCCTCAGGCCCCTTTCTGACATTGATGACGGCAGATCCCGCACTCGTTGTACCAAATCGGAGTCAACGTCACCGAGGTTGACGGATCCAGAACCAGCGGCCCCAAATTGAGTCGTCATCCACCGAAGAAGGTGGGTGTGGCACCGGCGGCTCCAAATTGAACTCTGGCAGCCCTTACTCCCCATCGGCCGGATAGAAAGAGAAGAAATTTAAAGTCTGGCGTGGAGTATGGGAAAGAGACAACTGGGGCACAAACGACTGCTATGGTGGTCAGCGACTAGGTCAAAGATGGAGGCGAGGTCGGCACCATAGCTGAGGTCAACGAAGGTCAGCTGCGCAATTGAGGGATGAGCGAAGCACTATATGCCATAGGGGAAGCTAAAAGGACAACTGCTATGGTGTGGAGAGAAGAACTAATATGGGTCTTCGGGACATATACGTTGAGCGTGAAGGAGATAAGGATCTTTTTGAATTATTTTGAATCACATGTTTGCCTTCTTAAAAATCAGTCATATTTTTGTCTACTAAAACTCTAACACTAATAATTGGGCCATTCTTTCTTATAATATTGTCGATGCTAGTCTTTAATTGCTACATCATGCACACCCGGAGGAGAGCAGAAACCTTAAGAAAATTATGCAGAGGTGACTATAATAATATGAGATTAGGAAAAGAATATTATTAAAAAATAATAATTGTACAAAAAGTAACCTTTTATTCAATTTAAAAATATGAGACTAAAAATATGTAAGAGGACCAATTAGGTCTAGTTGACCCATAGAGTGACCAGTTACATACTTACTGTTATTTATCAAACCCGACAAGTTATATTTATCTGACCCGGCGAATTACAGTTACCTGACCCAAGCAGTTACAGTTACCCGATTCGACCAATTATAGTAACCCGACCCATCAATTACAGTTACCATATATATTCATCCAGTTACAATTACCCTATATGTCCAATTACATTTACTTGATCCCATCAGTTAATGTGACTTGGTTCAACCATTAACAGTTACCCGGTCTTATAGTGTCCACCGACTCAGGCAGTCACTGCGACCGCTTCGTGTGGTCACCATTGCCTAACCCCAGTCTCACCACAGATCTTGTACCTCACCGCAGCTGCATGCACGACCCCATTCTAGACCTATCCCCCAACCCATTCCCCAATTTCCCCTGCACCCAACCTCAAGCCATAACTATTGACTCAAACCGCAGGCCCAAACTGCCGCACCAGAACCCTAGCTACCGCCCCAAACCCCCACACTAGATCCCTAGGGACCACACCTTTATCTCCCTCCACCCCATTCGTTACCGCACCGCCATTGGCCCGATCTGTCACCCTAGCCGCCGCACATCGACTATTAAGCCGTCTATATTGACAGACTTCGAGCGACGAACCTCGTCCGTGGGACGGCGAGGCGCAGCAATTCCATTGATGATGAGATGGAGAAACGGTGTGGGCGATGAGGCGGCATGGAGCGGGGAGGAGGATGGTTGTGCGAAGAGAAGGCATTGAGAGAAGATGCAAGAGGAGAAGATTGACAAAAAATGGGGTATGAAAAATCCAGAAATGGAGAAGAGTTATTCTCGGAATAATGCTAATTAAATAAATAATTCCCAAAATACTGTCGGGTTAATAATAATTCCCAAAATACTGTCGGGAGTAACCACGGTTAACTAAAGCCGCCACTTCAAGTGGCGGTTCTTCTATAGCTTCACAAAAGCCGCCACTACAAGTGGCGCATCTCCTCATGTCTCACAAAAGCCGCCATTTGGAGTGACGACTCTTCACTTCAGCAACATCCACAACATTCCATTCAACATGAAAAAATACAAAAACTTTTTCACAGCTTATACAACAGGAAAAAAACACAAAAATCTGCTCTTTACAGTACAATCAACTCAAAAACATCAAAAAACTCCTCTTCATAGTGAATATGGGTTGCTAAAAATTAAAGGAAAAAGTACGGAAAAGGTATTTGTGGTTGAGCCCATTTTCAGATAGGGTCATGTGTTTCATTCTTTATCAAATTGGTTCATGTGTTTGAATTCCGTTATCACAAGAGGGTCACACCGTTAAAAACGTCTGAAAAAGACCGTTAAAAGTAACTCCGGTTTTCAAAAGTGCCCGAAAAATTAAAAGAAAAATACCAGAAGTGTTCCTCAAGAAGACGACGGCTAGGCCATCTTTCTTTTTTGTTCAGCCACCCTTGTCACCGCAAAGTCCATCGGAAAAGTGATATTAGCGAAATCATTTTTAAAAAATAATTCAAACATATCTGAAAAATCCAAAGGCGAAGGTGGTTTGGAGGTGATCTTGACGAGGCGCACCTTTCGGTATTTTTCTTTTAATTTTTCGGGCACTTTTGAAAATTGGAGTTACTTTCAACGGTCTTTTTCAGACGTTTTTAACGGCGTGACCCTATTGTGATAACGGAATTCAAACACATGAACTACTTTGATAAAGAATGAAACTCACGACCCTATCTGAAAACACGCCCAACCACAAGTACCATTTCCATACTTTTCCCAAAATTAAAACATAGTCGAAACACAACGAATCAATGGATAACATTTGATCACGATACTAGAAATATCACATAAAGTTCAAAATAAACCCAAAGCTTCATAAATCGATCAACTACTTCTTGTTTAACACAATGATGTAAAGTAAAAATATCACAACTTAACGTGATCGTCATCATAGAGCTCATGTGGTTGTGCTTGTGCCTGACGTCGGGGGCGTCTGCTCTGGTTACGAGGCTGAAGAACCACTCTATCACGTCGTCGTGTCTGGGAAGACCCTGCTACGGATGTAGATGCCCTTGAATACTGAGAGGCGGCCACATAGCAATGGTCTACTCGGCCCAATACATCATCACACAATGCAGCAATGCCCGAGCACACCTCATGATATCTCTCTACATCTTGCCCCTCATCAAGTAGAACAGTCGCTCTGTCACGGATAGTATGCAAAGCCCGTGTCTGTAATGAAAACATTGCTACTAGTGATAAACACATGAATAAATAAATAATTAAATAACTAAATAAAGTGATTAGTGTGCATATATTATTACCGTGATATGAAGAGCAACTGAGCTAGGCTGGTAATGATCGATGGGTAGACGAAAACTGAGAGAGATGAACACTCGTGTAATGTTGTGATGCCATCTCATGTAATCTGCAGACACTGTGGGGACTACTGATGGGATCTCGTCCACTATATACGCTGCTCTCTCATCCCACATGGTGATATACGACATATGGTGCATCCTTTAATCTTCAGTGTGTTACCCTCGCCTGTCGATCTTGTGTAAGTCCATAGAAGTATCACAAGGACCGCGAACAACTTGCTGCAATCCGAACTGTCGTATTACGCGATCAGGAAAGTGATGCTCGACTACATCAAAACAAATCAAGGGCACATGTGCTCGCCATGTATCAATGTCCCCTCGCCCAAGAGGAGGCAAGTGTCCTAGAATCTCATAAGTGTATGACATCAACGTCATCTATAATACAAAATATTATGACATCATTGTTTATAAAAACGTAAAACAACATATGTTATACTACCTCTGTCCCCATTTACTTAGCCATCTTTGGCTTTTCCTGTCAAAGGTGGTAAACTTTGACTAATTATTTAAACTAATATATTTATGCAGAATTTAATAATTTTATACTTTTATGATAGTATTTTTAACAAAGAATATTTTCATATTATTAATACTTTCTCTATATAAACATATAACCGGTCAAAGTTAGACGCCATTGACTTGAAAAGTCATGTTTGGCTAACTAAAATGGGACGGAGGGAGTAATTAACGATATACAGGGTATACCTGATCATCACACATGCCATCTAATGCATCTCTATAATACCCTAATCCAGCCGCGGATGACGTGCGAGTGACGTCAGCAAAAAGCCATCTGACATAAAAGTAATATACAAGAATATAAAATGGATTTCAAAACGGCATACATATAATAAAATAAAAATTAAACAAAAATCGTAAACGTACCTACGACCCAAAGGGTCCTCGCCACGGACATGGTGTGGTCCAAGTATAGATACATCGTGCAGACCCAAAGCATCATCGAGAGGAACACCATCTATCCCATGATATCGCAGTATGACAGGCCTACCAATATGAATATGCTCCCACGACCATAGCTGTATGAGCAATAAAAAAACACCCATCTAGCCACCCTGACAATGGCAACCTCGACACAACTACCGGTATAGGTATGCCAAAGTCGCACTACCCCAACTATAAAGTGCTGCTACATCAAAAGTCTCCAAAAGGGGTAAGTAAAGAATCTGTACCCTCATTACCGCTCTTGTCTACAAATGTATAGGCTCCCATAAGCATCAATATGGACGCTCTCGCGTACTGCTGGACTACAACGTCATCAGCATCAGCGTGTAAATCAATAAAATGCGCTCTCGACCAAGACATCCTCAAGGCGGACCCCCTAATATCTGTCCCATGCTCTGGCCGTACTCCCAGCCATCTGTGTACCACATCAACCCATAGTCCACATGCAGTCCCAGTAATAGCTCGACCCTGGATCGGTAGACCTGCCAGTACAGCCACATCTCCCAATGTGATCGTCACCTCACCCACGGGTAAGTGGAAAGTGTGAGTCTCCCGTCTCCAACGCTCATGTAGAGCAGTAAGTAATGCTCTATCTAAATGCATAGTCGAGACTAGCCTGTGAACACCGTAAAACCTAGCTAATCGAACATAATGTAAAATCCTATCGTCCACTTGCATGTGGAATATACTGCGTAGGTGCTCACGACACCTATCTACCTGGACATCCAGGCCACACCACACATCCTCGCTCCGGTGCGTGGTCTCTAATGTCAGGACTGAAGGATCAATCGGTCCGGGATCCACCGACACATACATCAACGCTCTGTAATAGTAATATATGTATTAGTAAAATATGTATTAGTAATTTTATTTCATAAATAAATTTAATTTTATTTATTTTTTAATATTGTTAATGCATATGTGAATAAAAACAACATTACCTAGTGGAACTCCCTACGTGTCCCTGCGATCTTTTAGCACATGCCGTCATGTTATGTCATGTTTGCTTGCGTAAACTGCATCTCACAGTACCTCTATGACCTTCATCCATTTCATTTCTCAACCGTTTAGCCTTCGGATGACCTTTAGCACGAATCATTGACGGGTCATGCACAAATTGTGGTCCAGTGTAAGCATGTCGATAAGCTATATCCGGTATGAGCTTGAATACTCTTTTATAAGAAGCCACATAAATGGGATATTTAACTTTCAAATTCAACTTGTTCATACGATTGATGGATGTGGCGGTATAAATTTTATTCATTAACTCAGCAACATCCACCCAAAGGAAACAACAATTATCTTCCGATTCCCCCCTTCATAACGAATTCCGTTCGACTCCTCGATTATATTTCCTCCCCAATGACACACAACGGGGAAATTTGGAGACATATTCTATCAAAAATAATTCCAAAAATATGATTTATGGCGCACATTGAAAATTCAACTACTAATTCAAATGAATTGTATTAAATCATATGTATAATTTTTATGATTTCATTCAATTACAAAATCAGATAGATACATATTAATGATGTGCTACATTACTTTTTTTCCAAACTACCCGTATATCAAACTCAATCCAACCAACATAATAAATAATTCAAATTCTACAAATTATATAAATTCAAGGATAATAACTAAATTACCAACTTATATATCTCATAACATCAAATTCCAAAAAAATAATCCAAAAAGAGCAATTTTTGAACAAAAATTTAAAAAACCTAGGTGCAAAATAGATGAATTACCTCGATTGAAATAATTGAAAGTCGATAGAATGGAGCACAAACGACCTCGGGTACACCGTGTCTCTTTTGCCTTTGATTCAAACACAATCCAATCAACACACAAAAAATTCAAATTATACAAATTATATAAATTCAATCATAATACCAACATTAAGAACAACTTATATATTTCATAACATCAAATACAAAGAATTTTAAAAAAAAGTAATTTCAAACAACAAATTAAAAAAAACTAGGTTTAGCAAAATTGATGAAATACCTCGATTCAAACGTTTAAAAGGCGGTAGAATGGAGCACAAACGATCTCGGGAACACCGTGTCTCTTTTGCCTTTGATTTGAGCTTGGTTTGGAGGCGTTCCGACCAGAAATTTGAACTCGTGTTGTTGCAGTGCCGTTCGTCGTTCGCAGAGGTTTTTTTTGGCTGGTGTTCGTCGCCTGGAAGGAAAGGGGATATTTGTGCGAATTAATGAGCCGTCACTCCAAGTGGCGACTTTTGTGATACAAGAGGAGAGCCACCACTTGGAGTGACGGCTTTTGTGAAGCTATAGAAGAACCGCCACTTGAAGTGGCCTGTTAAGACGTGATGTTCCATCCTAAAATGTCAACCTGATAGGAGGAGTAGCTCATGTTTTAATATAGCATTTTGTTGATTCAAACTTTTCCGGTGTAGGATTCTAACATGACGGCTTTAGTTAACCGTGGTTAATCCCAGCGGTATTTTGGGAATTCTAACATGGGGTGTTTCATTCTCTTTTGTTATTTTTTGTCTCTTTTTTGTCTAAATTAAAACTAGTCTTATAATTGTCCATCTAACACTTTATACTATAGTATTATTTTTATCATTTTTTCCATAATAATATACAATATATAGAAAATATACTTGGAGGCATCGGCATGCAGACATTATGCATTAACGAGAGAATTGAAAACATTATATTGAATGCAGCGTTAATGTTGGGAGTTTATGAGATATATAGTAGTTAGAAATATTCATTGAGCCAACGTCTAGAAATAAATTGAGTCAACGATTAGAAAAATGAATTTTGAGTCCCTCAATAATTTTTCTGGATTTCATGTGAACAATGATAGACGTAAGCCAATTTTTAAAGTGTTTTAAAGTGTTTATTCATGGAAGCGGGAAGTCTCCAAAACCGATGGTGAAAAAGCTTAATCAATAGCACCAAAACTTTATTTATTTGGAATAGTCACAATTTTTTCACCAATCCCTCGCAAATGAGTGAAAATTTTCAATTTCTTGTCCTTGAACTATCAATCATATCTAAACATTTAAGTTTTAATAAATCGAGTTTATTAAAGAAACGTATGATTTCTATGAATAGATAACCTATTGGTAAATCAAAGTCTCATTGGTCATTTTATACTCCTATAATTTTTTATTGTTGACATTGGTGTGCGGCAAAAGGTTGTCCTCATGCACATTATTTTTTTAGTATCGTACTCCCCTCTCCCCTCTGTCCCTTAAAATTTTGCCACTTTTTTTTTTATTTCTCACTAACTTTGTCACTTTCCCTTTTAATAATGAATTTGAGATTTCAATTAATTCTCTCTCCTCTGTTCAAACATCTACCACACAATTTTTACTTTATTAATTCATGTGACGGTCAAACATGACAAAGTTTTAAGAGACGGGGGTAGTATAAGTATTGTTAGTACTACATATATAGAAGGGAAAATGGACAAACAAGCCTTCGAACTAATTGAAAAAGTGCAAATCACCCATTTTATAGGAGGCCTTAGCTTGTCTGGCCGTCGCCATTTGAAGTGGTTCAGAAACCACTTTTCCAATTTAGAGGCCGTTTGGCAACACTGTTTTTCGGCTTATCAGCCAACTTTTTCACTAAACACGTAAGTTTTGCTTTCGTGTGCTGAATTGTGTAATAAGCAGAAAAAGTAAGGTTGAAGTTACTTTTCTGGTTGTATTCGCTGAAGTTACTGTAGATGACCATTTTAGCTTTTTTGTTAATTTTTTTAAATTTTTTTTACTCCAGGGGGGCTAGAGGGCCTGGAGTAATCAGGGCTGAAACTCACTTCATTGAGTTTCAAACCCTTTCTGTGACGAGCGGGTTTCGAACTCGAGACCTCTCACTAGGCACGGTAACCTCGCAACCACCTGGGCTGGAAATCTGGAATGCTTGGTTAGATGACCATTGTAGCTATTTTATATATAATTTTTTCTTTATTTTATTAATAAAATGTAATTTAAAAGGAATCTTTTCTTAAATCACCAGAATCAGCCAATGTAATCACTTCATTCAGAACTTCATTAATTTCAGTAGAGTCAGCCAAAACAGCCGATTTTCGTGCTACCAAAAGGGCTCTCAATTTAATTTCTTCATACTCACACATGAGGTTTATATGAGAACTTATCTTACAACCAGAACACTTTATTATGACAACTTTAATCTAAGAGGGTGTTTGGAGCACCCAAAATGGGTTGAAAATCCTAAAAGTATGAAAAAAATCACCAAACACTTGAATGTTTGAGCTGATTTTTATGATCAGCTGAAAAAACAACAGTATGGCTACTTTTTGTTTTGTTTCATTTTATTTTAATTTTTTTAAGTGCATGTGAGTTTTTTAATACTCCGTATACTTTATAGAAAAGGTATTTTTAAAAATTAATTTACTCATATTGTTTACAAAAAAGTTATAATAATATCATTTATTCGAAAAAATTCGTGTAAAAAGTGCAATATAATAAATTAATTAAGCATTCTTATAATCACCTAATCAAGCAAAATTAATTCACTAGCAAAATTCACAGCCATATATTTAACACAAATAAGCTAATACCTTTTACAGTAATTTTACACTCAATCAAACATTTCAGCCAACATATTATCAAAAACTTTCACTTCAGCACATTCAAGCTTTTTAGCCTATTCAGCCGTTGCAGCCATTACCAAACAGACCCTAAATTTCAAGGTGGATTTTTTATGAGCCCGTTTGGTAACATGAAAATCGGCTGATTTGGTTGATTCTGCTGAAATTTATGAAGTTCTAGCTGAAGTGGCTGCATTGGCCGCTTCTGCTGATTTAAGAAAAATTATTTTTAAAATATATGTTATTAATAAAAAAATAAAAAATATATGTAAAAATAGCTACTTCAGCCAAAACAGCCAGAACAGCAACTCCAGTGTTACTTTTTCTGCTTATTACACAATTCAGCACGTGAAAGCAAAAGTTACGTGTTTGGTGAAAAAGTTGGCTGATTAGCGTGATAAGCCGAAAAACAGTGGTGCCAAACGTCCTCTAAAATTTTACTTTGTATTATTACTCCACAGTAATGACGCTTAATCCTGATAGTAAAATAAATTTCTTTTTTTTTATTTTTATATTTAAATATATGTAGTTATTAAAATTAGTAAATTTGTAATAACTTTTTACTCCAATATTTGTAACCAAAACGGAATCTACAATTTTATATTGAAATGATAATAAAAGTAAAAAACAATATTTACAAAACTTATGTCAAAATTCATAAACAATATTTCATCTATATTGAGTGTTAAAATAGTGAATATATGTTCACAAACTTAAATTGAGATGGTAATTTTCTCAAATTAAGGGTAAAAATAATGTGAAAATCTAAAGTAATAGTATATAACTCCCCCTAAATATGATTAAGGGCATGTTTGATAGCACAGAAATTGCCTGAATCGGTTGATTATGATGGAATTTATGAAGTTCTAGCTAAAGTTGCCCATTCTGCTGATTTATGAAAAATATTATATTTCAAATATATTTTATTAAAAAATCAAAGAAAAAATTATTTGAAAATAGTTAAAATAGTCATCTACAGTAACATCAGTTAATTTAGTCCGAAAAGTAACTAACTCAACCTAACCTATTTTGATTATTAAATAATTCAGTGCACGAAATCAAAACTTACGTGTTTGATAAAAGTTGGTTAATAAGTCAAAAAACAGGGTAACCAAACAGGTACTAAATGACTAATATTCTCAAGTACGCTAAAAGTTTTAGAGTATTTTTCAACATTGGTATTATTTGTTTCTATTTAGAGAAAACAAATGTAATACGGATCAGAGTACTATTTTTCCTTTTATGTAAGGTAATTTTCGGATTTAGATATACAAATCCGATCATACTAAATAAGTGCATAGCTAACAATGTCTTAGCTCGATGTTAACTTTGTTTTTCTTTTTCGTTTTTTTTGTAATAAGTCTAATAACACATGCTAAGGATTTATATAGCTAGACGAGATTTGTACACCCAATAGGTACAGTGAAAAAAGAAATAATGTATATAAATAAGTCAAGAAATCAAGAATCCTATAAATGTGTGACTTATATTTGATTAAATCAACTTTTTCTAACTATAGGAGTCCGTACATGATCTTGAGTGACGAAACCATTGGAAATATTAAAGGTTAATACTTATGGTTTATAAGGAAGTGATTGTTGTTAAAATACAAATTAAAAACCGTGATGATTGGTGACCAATACTATATATTTTTATAGGAAAAGTGACAATTAATTTAAAGCACCGCTCTCATTTTGACAACTTCATTTGTGATGTTCTCAGTTTACGCTAAACATTATACTACTACTCCCTCCGTCCCACAACTTTGAAAATTTCTGTATTTATTCGTCTAAAAAATTTTGTCATTTTTCTTTAAAAGTAATGAATTTGTGGTTCTTATTTCTTTCTCCTCTGCATATATCTCAATCACACGGTTTTTAGTTTTTTATTTCACACTCAAATCAGAGTGTGCACTGTTGAGTGAGACGGAGGAACTATTATTTTTCCTTATATTATCTATACATGATCTACATTTTCATTTTACTTGCAATTTTTCATACTATATACATTTTTCATTTGCCTACAAAAGAACATTATTATATAATGCAAGTTACGAAATACTTTATATAAAAATTGTACTCTCTCTTTTCTATATAAAACATTACACATTACCAAATTACGGATCATAATAACAATATACATCGTATAATAATAAACAATTTTTTATACCATACTTTAGATATAACATGTGCATCGCATGTATATTTTGTCTGGTGAGCATATAATTAAAATAACTGTTATTTCAAGAGTTGATCATCTAGGACTAAAAAGGTGAAATAATGTGAAAGGGGGGAAATGTGAAAGCTTCTTCGATGCTTTTATATTTTAAATTTTTATACATTTTCTTCGTATTCTTTTCAAGCCTAGACTTCAATTACCATTTGACATATACACTTACAAAAGATGATGAGTATGTTTGACATTTAATGGTTAGCGGTTTGAGGATATTTTATTATGTTAGCGGGTTATCGACAGTTGATTTAATCAATGAGTTTGACTAGCGGAATGAATTGTTGATGATGGATAGTGTACCCGAGGGTATCTATCCGAGGGGTTATTGCGGGAATAACTAGAGAGAGGTCAGAGTAAATAAGTAAGAGAGAGAGTGTATGTTCGATATGAATTTTGCATGTCTTACAATGGAGAAATGAGTTGCTATTTATAGCAGCAATAAATGTGATGAGAGTACACGTGTCAATAATCTAACGGTCGAGGGGTCACCTCAACCGGGTGGCACCGGCACCTGCATGTGGCCGCATTAAATGCGGTGCTTGGATGTGAAGTTGTACTTGATACGGTGATTCAGGCGAATGTGGAGAGGATATTCTGTCGAGGAGGATGCCTTCGACTGTAGATGACAATCCGAAGGCTCTTCGTACCGGGGGCCTCATAGGGTTGAGGACTCCAAGTGCCGAAGGCTCGGTTTTCAAGCCTTGTTCTCCTGTGATGTTTCTGAGCTTGATTGTGTCAACGGTAGCCTTCGGTCATGGAGCCGAAGACACCCATTTCCATGTTGCTTAGAGCTTCATTTTGCTAGGTTTGGCCCGTTTGGGCCTATTGGGCCTGATTGCAGTAGTAAGAGTCTGTAGGCCGAGGGTCCCTGGGCCATATACTCTGATGGAGTATATGGCCCGGGAACCCCCGGCCCACAGACTCCTACTACTCCAGCGAAGGCCCAACAGGCCCAACGGGCCCAAATCACAGCGCCCAGAGTACCAAGCAGCCCGCACTACGCGCCAGGGGTGCCTTCGGCCCCCCGGCCGAAGGCTCTAAATTCTCACAGAACGGGTTTCTCAAGCAAATTAAGAAACTGGGAGAAAACGGCGAAAACAGTAGCCCTCGGCACTGTGAGCCCTCGGCACCAGGGTGCCATCGGGTGGAAGAGCCCTCGGCTACTGTTCTATAGCCGAAGGCATCTCACTCGACAAGATATCCGCCTCACATGCGTGCAGATCACCGTACCCTGCACAGACGTCCCATCCAACAGCCGCATTAAATGCGGCCACATGCGGTTGCCAGCGCCAACCAGTTGAGGTGACCCCTCGGCCAATGAGCGCTTGACACGTGTCCCTGCCCGGCATTTATTGCTACTATAAATAGCACCCCATTTCCCCATTTGTAACCAAGTCATAACACGCTGAAAACACTCCGCATTTATAATACATTTTCTCTCTCTACTTTTACTTACTTGCTCTGACCTTTCTCTAAGTTATTCCCCGTAATAACCCTTCGGATATATACCCCCGGGTAGACTATCCATCATTTGGTGCTCTCGTTGAGAGGTTGAACAATCGAGTAAGAAACCCTCCCCCTCGACCAAACACAAACACTAGCCCTCTATCAAAATGGTGAGGACAACACGTGCCAACTCAAAGAACGTAGAAGACAAGAACCTGCCCCTCGGCGACGTCAACGCCCCCGAAGCCTCTCACAGGGCTCCCGAGGGCGGTGTCCTCGCTGGGCTGGAACAGGCGGCTGTCGACCTACGCCTTCAGATCCAACAAAACGCCCCCGATGCCCGCCTCGGCATCGAGGCCAAGAAGAAAAACCGGAGCGATGACCAAGTCAGCCCTCCGGTTCTCACCATCGACGTACAATCGGCGCTCTCCGCCTTCATCCAAACGCTCACCCAGAACCCGGGTGCCTTCGGCACCCTGGCTCCAGCTCACCCTCAGATCGGGGAAAATATCATACTTCCCCCTCTGCCACACCCCTTCGGAAATCCCACCCATCGGGTGAGAAACGACGAAGGGGTGGTGGCCCAAGAAACATCCTCCCAGGAAGTTCAGTCCCGGGACCGCCATAATGACAACAGGGAGAGGCCCCGTACTTCCGCCCTCAACCGGCTCGGAGGAGGGCCAGACCGCCGAGGGGTCCAAGACCGCCGAGGGGGGAAAGCACTCCAAAGGCCCCAGGAAAGCGGGGGATCTGTTTCGAGGGCAGACGAGGAGCGTCCCCCTCGGGACAAAGGCAAGGCACCCCTTCGTGTCGATGATGCTCGGCACCAAATCAACCAGGCCCACTCGGCCCGGGTTCGTTCGCAGGGGGCAGAGACCCTCCCGAGGGACCCCCGGGACGAGATTATTGCGGCCCTCCAGCGCCGGCTTGACGAAATGGAATCCAACAAAGCTCACGCCACCACCTCCACCCCTCACTCAGATCTCAAATACGAGGCCATGATGGCCAAAATGGAGGAGTTACAAAAGAAGGTGGCCGAGGGCTCCGGGGAACCCGTCATCCAGCTCCGGACTCGGACGCCATTTACCCCAAGGGTATTGGCGGCCTGGATCTCGGAGAAATACCGAGGGCAACACATACAGCCCTACAGCGGGAAAACGGACCCCCAAGAACATTACAGCAAGTACCAGAACAGCATGATGATGGTGGGGGCGTCAGACGAATATTTGTGTTGTTGGTTCCTCTCCACCTTAGAGGGACCAACATACGAATGGTTCAACAGGCTGCCCGAGGGCTGTATTGATTCATGGCAAGAACTCGCCCAGCGGTTCTTGACACAATTTGCCGGGAGGCGTCGCACAAGGAAGCACTTCTCCCACCTCCTAACAATACGCCAGAAGAAGGATGAGACCCTTCGGGATTTCCTGGAGCGCTGGAGGACGGAGGCCGACAAGGTCGACGGTGCTGATGACGGGACCCTCCTGGCCCTCCTACAAACCGTCCTCCGCACCGGCAACTTTTCAAGGAGCCTCATCATTGAACCCCCCCGCGACTACATAAGGGCCTTGCAGCGGGGGGACCGATATGCTGAGGCCGAGGAGGTGGAGAAGTATCATCAGCATCCGGACCAGCAGCCCCCGAGGGCAGACAACAAGCACAACCGAGGGCCGGGGGCTCCTCCAAATCGCCCCAAGGCTTTAGGACCCTCTGATGACCGCCCTCGGCAAGGCCAAGCCAAGCCCGGGGGAGGTTATAGGAGCAACCCTAAGACTTGGGCCCAGCCCATTCTCCTGGACCGCCCTCGGACCCCATTGACGCACCCCGTCAGCATCATCCTCGATTTTGCCGAGGAGAGGGGCCTCGTTGAGCGCGACTCTCGCGCACCCCCGGAGGTACACGCTATCAACCCTCAGTTCCCCTACTGTCGCTTCCATCGGCACCAGGGGCACAGGACCGATGACTGCCATCAGCTGAAGACGGCCATCGAGAGGTTAATACAAGCAGGGCACCTGTCCCAATTTGTCCAGAGTCCTCGGCAGGAGGGACCTTCTCACCAGGGGCCTCCCCGAGGGCATCACACGAAGGTGAACGCTTGGGTAAACCCGAATACCATCCACCTCGGCAAGAAAAGGGAGATTGGAAATTTGGAAGAAGAGGAGGAGGAATACCCCCACTACCAGGAGAAAAAACGCCACATCCTCATGATCACCGGTGGCAATACAGGGGGCGATTCCACCAGCCAACGAAAGAAGTGGGCTCAATCGCTTTACGTGGGGGAAGTCACTCATATGCCCCCGGTAAAGCGACTGAGGGAGGAACCCGTCACCTTTACCAGCGCGGATCTCCCTCCTACTTCTTCTCCTCACAGGGATGCCTTGGTGATTCGAACGGAGATCAACGACACCATCATTCACCGAACATACGTTGACACGGGCAGCTCCGTCAATGTAATGTACCTCAGCACCTTCAGAGAGCTGCATCTGGAGAGGGGGTCCCTTCGGCCCATTAAGACCCCTCTCGCCGGCTTCACCGGCGATACTATTGATTCCGAGGGGGTAATAACCCTCCCGGTGATCTTCGGCGACGGGATCCATAGAGCCCAGCTCGAAGTGGAGTTCGTCGTCGTCAACATTGACTGCGCTCACAACATCATCCTCGGCCGGCCAGCCCTCGAGGACCTCGAAGCCATCATCTCCATGAGGCATCTCTGCCTCAAGTTTCCCGCCGAAGGGGGCATTGGCTACTCTCGGGGGAATCAAAAAATTGCCCGCGCCTACTATCTTCAGGTCACTAAGAAGGTAAGCAAGACGGAATTCCGTGTTGACACCATCACCGGAGCCGTCGACGAAGAGGAAAGAAGGCCGAGGGCTGAACCGGCCGAGGACGTAGAAGACTTTGCGCTCGATCCGGCCCAGCCGGAGAGAGTCGTGAAGATTGGAGCCCAGCTCCCTGAAGATTTGAAGACCGGTATCACCGACGCCCTCGGCGCCTACTCCACTGTCTTTGCATGGGGGCCGGAGGACATGCCGGGAATCAGCCGAAGGGTCATCACCCACCGCCTCTCGGTGGACCCTTCGGCAAAAGCGGTACAACAACGAAGGAGACCCCTCTCCGCCGAGAGGAGGGAATTCGTGAAGAAGGAGGTCGCCATGCTCCTCTCAATCAAGCACATCAAGGAGGTAAAATACCCCTCATGGCTAGCAAATGTAGTCCTCGCGCAGAAGCCCCCTACCTTCCGCATGTGCGTGGACTACACCGATCTCAACAAAGCATGCCCCATGGATCCATTCCCTCTACCAAACATTGATCAATTGGTGGATGAGACCGCGGGGTGTGAAATCATGTCCTTCCTCGATGCCTTCCGAGTGTACCATCAAATATTCATGCACGAGGAGGACGCCGAAAAAACTGCCTTCATGACTCCCGAGGGCATCTTCTGCTACCTAGTAATGGCCTTCGGCCTAAAGAACTCAGGGGCCACTTACACCCGGATGGTGGCCCGGGTCTTTCAAGCCGTCCTGGGGCGCACCATGGAGGCCTATGTCGACGACATGATCGTCAAGAGCAAGCAATCTTCCATCCATGCAGACGACCTCCGGGAAATCTTCGCCATCATGCGAAAATTCAACCTTCGGCTAAACCCGAAGAAGTGCACCTTCGGCGTCCAAGGGGGCAAATTCTTAGGCTACATGGTGAGCCGAAGGGGTATTGAGGCCAACCCCGAGAAGATCCAGGCCATCATCAATATGGAGCCCCCGCGCAATGTAAAGGAAGTTCAACGGTTGACGGGCCGCCTGGCAGCCCTCAACCGTTTTCTATCTAAATCGGCGGAGAAGTCCCTACCCTTCTTCCAGATCATGAGGAAGACGGCTGGCTTTCTATGGACTCCAGAATGCCAGGGGGCTTTCGACGAGCTCAAACGGTATCTATCTTCACCCCCTGTGCTCTCCAAACCCAAGGTAGGGGAGACTCTCTACCTCTACCTTGGGGTCAGCCCGGCGGCCATCAGCTCTGTGCTTATCCGGGAGGAAGACGGCATCCAACATGCCATCTTCTACGTTAGCAAGACCCTAAGGGAGGCCGAGCTCAGGTACTCCCCTGTGGAAAAAACGGTGTTAGCCATCGTTTGGACTGTCAAGAAGTTGGGCCACTACTTTCAGGCTCACCCGGTTCAGGTCCTCACCCATCAACCCCTCGGCGCCCTCATGAGGAGCCCCACCAGCTCCTCCCGCATGGTGAAATGGGCTATCTTCTTGAGCCAATACAACATTGACATCCGTCCAAGGCCTGCCATCAAGGGCCAAGCCCTGGCGGACTTTGTGACGGAATGTACCGCAAGGGCAGCCACGGGCGGGGAGCCCTCGGCTACCTCGGACGACTGGTGGACCCTCTACACTGATGGCTCCTCCGCGACCAAAGCATGCGGGGGAGGGGTAGTCCTCATTACTCCCGAGGGCTTCAGGGCCTACTATGCAATCCGCTTCTCCTTCAAGGTCTCCAACAATGAAGCCGAGTATGAGGCCCTCCTATGTGGCCTTCGGCTGGCTGCCAACATGAGGGCTCGGCAGATCCACATCAAGTGCGACTCCAAGTTGGTCGTTGGCCAAATCTCCGAAGAATATGAGGCCAAGGAGGGAAGAATGAAACAGTACAAGGAAGCGGCCAAGGAGTTGCTTAAGGTATTTGAGGCACACTCTCTTACTCAAATACCGAGGGCTCAGAACTCCGAGGCCGACATATTGTCTAAGCTCTCGGCTGACTCCCCCGAGCACATCTCCAAAATTGCCAAAATCGAGGAACTCAGCCTCTCAAGCATCCATGCGAGCCCCGTTATGAACATACAACAACGACAGGAGGATTGGATCTCAGATATCACCGCCTTCATCTCCACAGGGCAGCTACCCGAGGATGAGGCCCGCGCTAAACTGGCAAAACTGAGGGCTCCCAGCTACACCATCGAAGATGGAAGGCTCTACAAACGATCTTACAATGGCACGCTACTTCGGTGCCTTCATCCAGATGAAGCCGAGGTCGCAATGGAGGAAGTGCACAGTGGCACTTGCTCAGCTCACCAAGGACCCTTCTCCATGTCCCGAAGGCTCATTCTCCAGGGCTACTTCTGGCCAACCATGGCCAGGGATTGTACTGACCTTGCCCGGAGGTGCACCGCATGTCAACATTTCCAGAAAGCCCCCGGCAGGCCAGCGGTCAACTATGCCCCCATCAGCACATCTGTCCCTTTTTCTCGATGGGGGATAGACCTTGTGGGCCCTCTGCCGAGGGGTACCTCCAACAACAGGTACATCATTGTGGCCGTCGACTACTTTACCAAGTGGGTGGAGGCTGAACCCCTCGCCAGCATCACGGAGGCGAAGTGCCGTCACTTCGTCCTCAAGAACATCCTCACAAGGTTTGGCATCCCCCAGCAGATCATCTCCGACAATGGGACACAATTTGAGGCAGCCCCCTTCTGTGCCCTTCTTGAGGCATGGGGCATCAAACACACCTTCTCCTCCGTTGCCTACCCTCAAGGCAACGGGCAAGTAGAGAACGCCAACCGGACCTTGCTCGAGGGCCTCCAAAAGAAGCTGGAGGCCGAGGGCGGTGGCTGGGTAGAAGAACTTCACAACATCCTTTGGTCCTACCGCACCACCCCTCGGCGAGCTACTGGTGAAACACCCTTCTCCCTCTGCTACGGTTTTGAAGCCAAAGCTCCTACGGAAGTCACCCTTCCTACCCGAAGGGTGATCCAGTATGACCCCGAGGTCAACGACAGCAACATGGCCCTCGACCTCCACCTCATTTCGGAACGCCGGGAGCAGGCCTTCATCCGGGCAGAAAACTACCGAAGGCAAGTTAAAAGCTACATCGACGCCAAAGTTCGAACCCGAGAATTTCAAGTGGGGGACTATGTCCTCCGGAGGAGGGAAGCCAGCCAACCAACCGAGGGAGGAAAAATGGCACCAAAATTCGAAGGCCCCTACATCATAGCAGCCATCATCAAACCCGGGACCTACAAGCTCAAACCCCCCAACGGGAAAGAAGTCCCTAGGCACTGGAATGTACACCACTTAATTAAATTTTATCAATAATGTAAGAGCGGCCAAGCCCTCATAACTAGTGAATGTACTATCCTATGGCCCAAGGCCTCCAATTTCGAAGAATGAAGATGCATTCATGACATCAAGCCCTCATACTGACTACAGGCCCCAGGCCTCACCACGAGAAGAACCCCCTCCGGCACCAAGTGCCGAGGGCGGACACCATCAACACCTACAGCAAACAGCGAAAACACCACGTGTTTTCAGTCAAGACCCCTCGGTACCAAGTGTCGAGGGAAGGAACCCCTATCACCAACAACAAGGAACACCATGTGTTTCATTTCCCTTCGGCACCCAGTGCCGAGGGTACATCCCCACCTTCAACATCAAAAACGAAAAGATGAGAACACCAAGTGTTCCTACAGAAGACCCTTCGGCACCCAGTGCCGAGGGTACACCTCCATCATCAAACATCGAAACGAAGCGAAAAACACCAAAATATTTCAAAGAAGACCCCTCGGCACCCAATGCCAGGGGGATGCTCTCCTATCAACTTCCAAACATCTATTGGGAAACACCAAGTGTTTCATTTGAAGACCCTTCGGTACCAAGTACCGAGGGTAGACACCTCCATCAACTGCAACAAAGGAGAACACCAAGTGTTCCTACAGAAGACCCCTCGGTACCAAGTACCGGGGGCTACACATCGAAACTAACACCAAGTGTTGTTTCTAAAAGCCGTACCCCACGAGGACGCATATACCGAAGGCGCCACCATCGGTGCCGGCAGCACGTAGTGCCCCCGGCCATTTGCAACTAGTGTGCAAATGAAAACCCTTCCTTGAAACGCTTTCCGCGTCACTACCCCCAGGGTGTGACAGGCATGAGAAATGCCCAGGATTCGACTTTCAAAAACGGAACGCTATCCGCGTCACTACCCCCAGGGTATGACAGGTAT
Source organism: Cuscuta europaea (assembly GCA_945859875.1). NCBI lineage: Eukaryota > Viridiplantae > Streptophyta > Magnoliopsida > Solanales > Convolvulaceae > Cuscuta > Cuscuta europaea. The sequence continues at coordinate 10,436,552 of CAMAPE010000048.1, forward strand.
GAGAAATGCCCAGGATTCGACTTCCAAACCGAAACGCTCCCCGCGCCACCACCCCAAGGGTGTGGCAGGCCACGGACTATGTCTGGCGCCGAGGGGACGACTTTCAAAAATGAGGCGCTTTCCGCGCCATCCCCCAAGGGGAGGCAGGTTACGGACCACCATATCTTGTGCCCAGGAAACGTCCCTCGATCCCCTCGGCATTCGGAAGATTAACCCGAGGGAGGAGAGCCATTGGTGTATTCTGATGGTCTCCTAATAGGCCCAGCCTTACCAAGAAACCAAGTTTCTTGATGCCTTCCCTTCACCACCAACCAAAAAAAAAAAAAAAAAAAAAAAAAAAAAAAAAGAGGGGGTGAAGGGGAGTAGACTCAGCGAGAAATCAAAGAGTACACTCCAACAAAATCACAACATGCCGAGGGCTCCTCACGGGGACACCTCCGGCAATTGAAGACTCCTATTTCCCGAAGGCTACTACTCAAGGAAATATCATCAGGAAACGGCTAAGTCCACTACCTGGTCACCTCCGGTCACAAAGACACCGAAGGCTTCAACAACACAAAGGGACTAGACTGTCCAAGGTCCACTAAACGGTACTTCAAACAAACACCGAAGGCATCCGTTATGCACAAATACCGAGGGCCCTTTCCCCATGACAAGGATCAAATTCTACGACTTTTGAAGTGTATGCCGAGGGCACACACTCCTCATTGGCTTTCTTCACAACAACAGGAGTCAACATCAATGTATGCTTAGAAAAAATTCTAAATCCTGAAGGAGCAGCCCCCGGGCACCTGAAGGCTACACAGGGAAGCAGCACTTGAAAAAATTCTAAGTCCCAAAGATTGGGCCCCCGGCCCAACCAATATTACAGCCAAGGGAATATGGTGGCCGAAGGCCATGCAATACAACAACAAAAAAAAGGAGGGTATTACGTCCTAAATGAGTAGCCCCCGGGCATCTCGCAAAGTGATGAGGAATCAGAGGGCAGCCATCACCCGAAGGCTCCCAAGGGGGATTTTACACTTAGAATATTTTCTATGTCCTACATGTTTTCCCCGGTCAACTACTCATACATCAAGAAGGGATGCCATCTCCCGAAGGCTCCCAAGGGAGACTTTACACTTAGAATATTTTCTAAGTCCTACATGTTTTCCCCGGTCAACTACTCATACATCAAGAAGGGATGCCATCTCCCGAAGGCTCCCAAGGGAGACTTTACACTTAGAATATTTTCTAAGTCCTACATGTTTTCCCCCCCCCCCGGTCAGCTACTCATACATCATAGAGGTATGCCACCTCCCGAAGGCTCTCGAGGGAAACTCTACACTTAGAAGATTTTCTAAGTCGTACATATTTCACCCTCATCTCAAGGGACCTAATTGCCGAAGGCTACCTATCAATCGAGAGCTACGGTACACAAGGAATCAACACTCAAGAAAATTTCCTAAGTCCTAAAGAATTGGCCCCCGGCCTATTCAATATTTCAGTTGGGGCTCCACAGTAGCCGAAGGCTACATGACATACTACACTTGCAAAAAATCTCTAAGTCCTGATTCCTACTGAACCCTCGGTCCAACATTCACACATCAGGAAGGGAGGCCATATCCCGAAGGCTCTCAATGGGAAATCTACAATTAGAAATCTACACTTAGAAATCTACACTTAGAAAAATTTTCTAAGTCCTAATTGCTGCTGAACCCTCGGTTGCATATCCAGCGGAGGGTGCCCAACTACCGAAGGCTCCCAAGGGCTAGCTACAATCAGATGGTATTCTAAGTCCTAAGACATACATTCAAAGGAACAAGACATACATTCAAAACAAAGACGAAGGCATACATTCAACAATGAACAGATCAGAAGGAAGCATATCATATACACCAAGCCCGAAGGCAATCATTCAATTACAACACAAAAATAGTCAATGTGATCATTACAGAGTGTGGCCAAAGCCGAGGGGCAACAAAAGTTTCATTACAAGGTTTTTTTAAAAAAAAAATTGACTAAGTAATAATCTTCTCGGCGGCTTCAGCCTCGTTGTCACCGGGGGCATCTTCCACGACAGCCTTGGAGGAGACTTCTTCTCCGGCAGCATCACCCCCGACGGCTCCAACCCCGTCACCCCCCATCATCACAGAATCATAGATTGTTGGCCGCTCTTCACCCGGGGGGAGGGGAACTCTGACATCTGGTTGCAACGGAGGGAGGCCGTATACCGAGGGGTCAAATTGTTCGAGGGATACACCGAAGTGCCTGGCGAGCCTCCGGTATATCAGGTGCTGGGTAAAAAACTCACCCCCCCTGATAGTAGGCGTCGCCCCTATCGGTCAGCCAGTCAACCCCGGGGCCTTCTACCCAAGCGTCCACCGAGGCTGCCACCACGGAGGCAACCCACTCCTTATGGCCCTCGGCCCTCCAGCCCTCAGCAAGGAACTCCGCAACTGCCTCCCCTCGGGCCTCGGCCGCAGCTCTCTCCTTAGCAGTTTGGGCTTCATCGGCGACTTTCTTCGCCGCCTCGGCAGCAGCCCTCTCGGCCTCTGCCTTGCCTTCGGCTATACCATCAGTCTTGGCCTTCTCCGCCGCCGCCTTCGCCTCCCGAAGGGCCTCCTCCAGCTGGGCAGCATGCTTCACCGCCTCGGAGTTCTTACGGATCAGCCCCTCCACCTTCTTATCCTGGGCGGCCTCGTGAAGACGCCTTTCCTCGCGCCTCCGGGCCTGTTCCCCGAGGGCTATGCAGGCCTGCGAACAATGATCAAAGGAGTTAGATTGTTCCTCAGGAAAATATAAGACTACACTGACAAGATAAGGAAAAAGGAAGCGGATACTTACAGTGAGCGAGGAGCGGAGGATCCTGTTCTCGAGGGCATCGTCATCGTAGGTCTCGAAGACTTCCCTGTCCATCTTCGAGGTGATGCCCCGCAGGAAGGCCTTCGGCTCGGCAGTGTCGTGCATCAACGAAGCGCCGGGGGCAAAGGAGAGCTAACGGATCTCCCGGGGTGATTCCGCCCGGGGGGGATTCACCGGATCCTTCGGGGGGACCGAGGCCAGAGGCTCATCAACGGCGGGCATGTCATCAATGACTATAAGGGGGGCCGCCTCCCCGACAGCACCCCCGGCGCCTTTCTGCTTCTTGGTGGGGGGCTCCACCCCCTTGTCGCCCCTCTTCTTCTTAGCGGCCGCCTCGGCCTTCGACCTCCCGGTCCCCACAGAAGCATGGGCATCCCCGGCGGAAGGCTCTATGGCCTTCGGGAAAAGCGCGTCAACTGGCTTCTGGCTCGAGGACCCCTTCTCCTTTTGCTGGGTCTTGCCCTTCCTCTTCGCGAACAAGGCGTTGGCATTCATCCTGCTACCTGCAAAGAACGACAGCAACAAGTTGAAAGGTTAGAACCGAAGGGTCAATAACATGACAACAAACATAACAAAAAATCTCTAAGTACGAAAAGTAAAGCCCTCGGCCACTACCTCCTGCTCCCACGAAGGCTTTATCGTAGAAGGGATATTTCTCGTCGGTCTCCCCAATGAACCGATACCTCAGGAATCCGAGGGCATACAGGTCCTCCTCGAGGGTGCACTCCTTGATGGTTACGTTCTTTTCCCGACCCTCGGGAATCTTTGCAATCTTCAGGCCATCCTTCTCGAGGGCGGCACTCTTGGCCTTCACATGGCGCCGAAAGCGATTCCGCAACTCCCTCGGGAACGGGCTGTCGGCCAGTCTGATGTAGCACCATCGCTCTCTCCACCCCTTGTTGGAAGAAGGGGCCTCAGTGAACAGCTTGAACTGAGCTATCTGCTGTAAGTTCGCATAGCCCTCGGCATTTGTATGTCCCCCCCGGCATAGGTTGAAGCTTTGGAAGAATAACTCCAGGCTCGGGGTAACCTTCCGGAGTTTGCACAGGTTCACAAACCCCGTTATGTACGAGTGGCTGTTGGTAGTCAGTTGGCAGGGGGCCAGGCCGGTGTACCTCAGGTACTCCCGGAGGAACGGATGGAGAGGGAACCGGAGGCCCATTGAGACCGAAAGCACGTGCACGGCTATACATCCCTCGGGGGGCCGCGACAGCACGTCATCGGGACCTGGCTCGACTACCACGACCGAGGGCCCTACATGCAATTGGGTGATATAGATGTCCGCCCTGTCAGCTTGGGACTTGATCTCCAGAGCGGCGGTGTCCAGGAAGGAGTAACCCTCCGGTAGATCAACTGGCCCCCCTGATCGACGGTCTTTGCTTTCTTCTAAGGGGCGGCCTTCGTCTTTCTCTTCTTCATCCCGGGGGCCACCCGGAGGGGAACTACGTTCAGCGGCCGGGAGGTACTGGCCTCACCAGCACCCCGAGGGGGAAGGACGGCCACAGTGACCTTCGCCCTCTCCTTCTCCTCCTCCTCTTCAGCAACTTGGACGGCGAGGGCCAACTCTTCATCCTCGGCAGTTCGCTCGAATTCCTCCGCCTCGGCCTCAGCCGTCAGATCCTTCTGCACCTCAGTGGCGAGGGCTGCATCACCACAATCCGAGGGCTGACCACTGCTTGACTCCACATCGGAGATGCCTTCATCCTCCACCGAGGGCGCCCCCGAGATATCTTGAGAATCACTCTGGGATGACATTCGCACTCTAGTCCGAGGGCTCGTAGACGGTAGTGTTTCCTAACTTTTCTATCTCCTAACCTAAGGGCACAGTACAGCTATGCTAGAAGGAGAAAGGCAGGGAGCACTGACCTCGAAAGCTGAGTTAGGACCAAAGGCTGGAGTTTCTCTCACTAGATTTTTTGGCAGAGCTTCGCTAAAACAACTGAGTTCGCACAGGGGAAATGGCTCTGGCCTTGGGGTATTTATAGGCGATGAATCCGGGCTTGGGCCTGGATTCCGGGCCTCGGGACGGACCGCCATCATTACACACCGCCGTTTCACCCAACCGGTGACGCCGCCCACGAACAGCCAGCCATCACACGCCACGTGTGCCACCCCCCCCAACGACCATATCCTGTCGTTACATATTCCAACGGCTATATTTCCAACGGCTATATTCTGGAAGCCCCCGGGTTTTCTACTTCACTCCACTTCATCAAGGATAGCCTCCGGGTGCACTCACCCAGAAGTGCCCCCGGGTTGTGCCCCACACAGCACATTACACACGCCTTCGGGATCACTCCTTCAGAAACCCAGGGCTTCATATCAGGACACCCCCTCGGGGATTCCCCCTCAGCACTGCAAAACCGGGTAAGCCCCCGGGGAGTTGCCTCATTGACGGATGACCCACGGCACACAGGTAATGGAAGCCCTCGGGTATCTTCATCACCATCTGATCAACAAACAGTGGACCCCCCGGAAACAACTTCACTGCTGCCCTCATCTGGCAGGCCCTCGATCTCTGGATTGAGGGGCTCCCCTTCGGCGCCACCAGGACATCAACAGCAAGCCTTCGGCTAATCAAAACAGGAGCCCTCAGAAGAGAGAGCCTTCGGGATTCCCGTCATTCTCCATTTTTTACCAAGGTTTGATATTTTCGATTCATCATTGGGGGAATTCGGTGCACTCTTTTTCCCTCATTAGGATTTTTTTCCCAAAGGGTTTTTCCTAATGAGGTTTTTAACGAGGCATCCCCCCAAAATGAAACAAAAAGCGTCAGCCTTCGGCCCACAACAGCAACGTAACTACTTTACTCCTTTTCACCACTCTACAAGTGCCTCAAGGAGTGGGGGACTGGAGGACCCCCTCGGGAGAATCATTAAATTACAAAATCTGTGAAATTCCAACAAACAACAAAGCAAGCCCTCAAGTCCCGACATGTGGGTAACTGAGGGACTGCCTTCGGCAGGGACACAAAAGCAACAACTCCTCACCAACTTCAGAGATCACGACGGGACAACATCAAAAGGCAAGCACAAGTTACTCCTTTTCCCTCAAGTACCTTTCGGCAAAAGGAGTGAGGGACTCCTGATGGAGTATATGGCCCGGGAACCCCCGGCCCACAGACTCCTACTACTCCAGCGAAGGCCCAACAGGCCCAACGGGCCCAAATCACAGCGCCCAGAGTACCAAGCAGCCCGCACTACGCGCCAGGGGTGCCTTCGGCCCCCCGGCCGAAGGCTCTAAATTCTCACAGAACGGGTTTCTCAAGCAAATTAAGAAACTGGGAGAAAACGGCGAAAACAGTAGCCCTCGGCACTGTGAGCCCTCGGCACCAGGGTGCCATCGGGTGGAAGAGCCCTCGGCTACTGCTCTATAGCCGAAGGCATCTCACTCGACAAGATATTCGCCTCACATGCGTGCAGATCACCGTACCCTGCACAGACGTCCCATCCAACAGCCGCATTAAATGCGGCCACATGCGGTTGCCAGCGCCAACCAGTTGAGGTGACCCCTCGGCCAATGAGCGCTTGACACGTGTCCCTGCCCGGCATTTATTGCTACTATAAATAGCACCCCATTTCCCCATTTGTAACCAAGTCATAACACGCTGAAAACACTCCGCATTTATAATACATTTTCTCTCTCTACTTTTACTTACTTGCTCTGACCTCTCTCTAAGTTATTCCCCGTAATAACCCTTCGGATATATACCCCCGGGTAGACTATCCATCATACTCCATCAGTTGGATTGGGAGAAAATGTTTGATTATTCAGCTGTTTGCCCATACAAATTAGGAGAAAACACTATATTTCAAAACGTGTACCTAAAACTCTTGTATTCACAGTGTTTCCATTTCAACGATTCTGTCCAAAAAAAAGTTAGGTCCACACTATTATTTACTAAATAACACTTCATTTTTAGAATAATTTGAGTCTGCACCTCAATTTGTTTTTGCACCATAACCCCGTATGAAACGGCAAAATGATCCTCGTTAACAATTATGTTAGCCCTCAACACATTGATTGTATAATGTTTTCAAAAAGTTACTGCGTATTTTTCATTTCTCGTATCCGTGGATCCCGAGGACTGCATATACGATAGTATGTGTCAACTGTTTAGAAATTGTTATTGAGTTTATTCTTTCAACGCAGTTCCGATTTTCGAAATACGATGTGTATAAAATACTCTGTATATCGTATACCTTGCTATTACCGGCAATCCTTCACGTGTTTCGCCCATCACTCCACTCCGATCCCTCTACATACTCGAAAAAATCATCTCTCCCCAATTTTCACACATCCATGGCCTCATTTCGTCGCCTTTTATCTCCCATTCTCTGCTTTATATCTCTGTTTTCCCCTGTTTTACCGGCGAAATTTACCATAGTCAACCACTGCACCTATACAGTTTGGCCGGGGATTTTGTCAAACGGCGGTAGTCCGTCGGCTGAGACCACCGGATTCGCTTTGGAAAACGGTCAATCCCGAGACATTACTCAACCCCGTGCTTGGGCCGGCCGGTTATGGGGACGGTTCGATTGCTCGGGGGAGGCTACCGCCGGGACATTTACTTGCGAGAGCGGAGATTGTGGCTCCGGCGCGGTGGAGTGTAACGGGAAGGGAGCACAACCGCCGGCGACATTGGCGGAATTTACGCTTAATGGGGCGGACGGGCTTGACTTTTTTGACGTGAGCCTGGTTGACGGTTACAACTTACCAATGCTTGTGGCCCCACAGGGTGGGGCCGAAGGGCCCGCGAACTGTAAGGAGACCAGTTGCGAAATCGATATCAATCGCATTTGCCCGGCGGAGCTGCAGCTGGGGGCCACCGTCGACGGCGACCGTAAGGTGGTGGGGTGCAAGAGCGCGTGCTTAGCCTTCGGGACACCCGAATACTGCTGCTCTGAAGATCACGCGACTCCAGAGACCTGCCCTCCCAGCAATTACTCTGCCAACTTCAAGAGCGCGTGCCCGAGCGCGTACAGCTATGCTTACGACGACCAAACCAGCACCTTCACTTGCGCCGCCGCGGATTACGTCATTACATTCTGCCCTGCCTCTTCCTCTTCCACCAGGTATATATTTTTGACAGTAAACTGAAATCGGTGAATTTGAAGAAATTGGTGAAATTACAAATTAAACTTGATCACCAGCGATTTCGGGCGTGTTTCAATTTCAATGTGTACATATGTTAAGTTAAACTATTATAGTTTCGAGTTGGTGTTCGATTTCGAGTCTAACGAGGCGAGTCAACTTACCGAGTTTTGATCTGCATTCTATATCATAATGGGATCGTTTGGATATGAGCGTTTTATCCAAACCGCCTTCCATTTTACACCTGAAACGCTGCATTTAGCACCGGTTGGGGGGAGAAACCGGCGAAATGCAAACGACCCCAATGTAGAACTGTTCGGTTCCAACTAAATACTTGAATATTATGAGGATAAACTAAATAATAGTATATGTTAAAATTTAAACGTTTTTTGTATTATTATTAATTAAAAATGATTATTAAAAAATGAGTATTTATTGAATTATTCAAGCCTGAATCTAATAACCCAACCATTAGCTAAACTTATAAATTTGAACATATATATCGAGTGCTCGAACAAAAACTGGAACATGTATCAACCCGTATGCGAGCCCCATTTGTATAGTTTGTTGGGGTTCGAGCTCGAATTCAAGCACCACTATTACTGAACTAAGGTGATTATAGGGTCTGGTTGTTTGGGATTAGCTCAAACCCCTAAAAGCTCTATGTCAACCAAATTTAAAAATAGAGACTAAAATATTAATTTTGTTTTGTCCTAAAATTATGTACATTTTTTGTTTTCCAGTTTTCCACACATCTAAAAAAATGTGTTATGTTTTTAGAAAAGATATAAGTTAAGTTGTACTAATTAATTTTTCTTTGCAATTAACCTCAACTGCATCATTTTAACTTTCTTTTCTTCCAAGTCAAGCGAGCAATAGTTTAGATATGGACTATTTGTCTCATAATGTTGACTAAAAAAACTAATCGTTCACTTCATAACATTTTTAAAGATCATTCTCACATCTTAGTTTTTTTTTTCTTTTAAAGCACACTTGAATTGCATTACTTTTCTTTCCTTCTTGCTCACAAAAAGGCATGAGAAAGTTGATTTTTCCCTAAAAAACGTATTCCCTAAAAAGTACTCCCTCCGTCCTTAAAAGGATTGCCAAGTTTGATCGGCACATAGAATTATAAAGTAAAAATTGTGTGGTAGAGATTTGTGCAGAGGAGAGAAATAACATGAACCACAAATTGATTCATTTAAAAGGAAAGTGACAAAGTTTTTGGGACAACCAAAAATGGAAAATTGGCAAAGTTCTAAGGGACGGAGGGAGTAACTTTTTGTGCATGAAATAAGAAGCAAGACAAATATTCAAACTTTAAAGTAAATTCTAAATTAAATAAACAAAAGATCCTCAATCAAGATATTACCCAAAATAGGACTAGAACGGTTTGAAAATTCCAAAATAGGACTGTCATGTTTTTATTCCCAAAATATGACTAATTACTGTCATGTTTTGGATGTACCAGACTTCAAACATGGCAGTATTTTCTAAACATGGCAGTATTTAGTCCTATTTTGGGAATAAAAAATATGAGAGTCCTATTTTTGAATTTTTAAACTGTTTTAATCCTATTTCGGGAACTTTCCCTTTATTAATTAAGAGTGTGGAGTCCATACAAGTTATTTACTGAACCCTTGTATATTTGCTAAGAATTGAATTCAATTCTACACCTAATGAATCGGTTAAGCTATACTCATAGATAACTTTAAACCAATTCTATGTTTGTGCTGTCATAGGTTATTCTTTCTCACAAAAAGCCATGAGAAAGTAGCTTTTTTCCTAAAACTTATTCCCTCAAAAGTAACTTTTTGTGTATGAAATAAGAAGCAAAAGAAATATTCAAACTTTACAGTAAATTCTAAAGTTATTCATTCTTTTTTAATCGACCCTTTCAAAAACTTATTATATATCTTCTCCTTTGAAGAAAAAGATGTATGAAAGTTTTAGTTTCTTATGGATTTGAATTTGAATTTTTTATCATTTCTATGATTGGTCTTGAAGTTCAAATATGTTTTTAGTTTTTCTAAATATAAAATTTTAAGAAAATCTCAGTCGAATAATTTCTTTTCATTTTCACTACAATATATGATCTCGCTTACGCTTACATAATTCTCTAATTTAAACTTTTGATTTTGGATTTTATACTACTTTTGGACGTAAGAAATCGTCACTTAATAGAATCATACGGTGAACTAACAGAACTTCATTCGTCTCGTCCCAATAAGATTGTTTATTTTTCCTTTTCGCTCTCTTCGTCTCACTAAGATTGCTTCATACCAAATTTGATAAGTTTTTGTAGTTTTAAATCATCCATATTTTATTCTTATTTTATCAATTTAATATCAACCACATAAACTTACTTTTCTTAATAACTGCATCACATCCTCATGTCTCAATGTTAGTGGGATGGATCTAGTATCAAATATGACATGAGACAAAGATATGGAGACACATATTGACATATGGCTAGAAAAGAAGGAACAAAGATAGTTAAATAGATAAATGATATATGCCAGCAGTCTATTAGTGACCTATAAAAGAAAGATTTCCCAAAACAGGACTAAATATGGTATGAAATTTCAAAATAGAACTGCTATGTTTTTCTTCCCGAAATAGAAGTAAGATGACAATATTATACATTCAACATGACAGTATTTAGCATAATTAATGACAATATTTTCCAATCATGATAGTAACGAATCATATTTCTGGAAGAAAAACATAGTAGTCCCATTTTTGAACCATCTCCTATTTAGGGCAATTTCCCTAAAACTAAGTTAAAAAGATATCATAAGGATTTGATGAGAGACTAAAATTAAACAGAAATATAAACCATTGGGATAAAAACTAAAAAACCACAGGGGCTTAATTAAAATAAAAGGCACAAAGTTCTTACCACATAATTGCAAATCACAGATTGAATCAGCTTATCGAATAAGTACAAACATACTACGTATTTAATAAGCTATACCGATTTGCTTACCACATAAGTTCTTTAAGTAAATCAATTTTGAACCCCATTTTTATTTTAAAAGTATATGTTGTTAACTAATACATGCATAGTATAATACGTAGTAATCAATATTTACCAAATGTACATTAGAAACTTATCAGCTATATATAAGCTAGTTTAGGGCTTATTGTGTCAACCATGGTTTAAATCTCATTTCAACTGCTAACCTAAATCCTAATTGAAAAAAGACATAATATTTCCTTTTTCTTCTCATGTAAACTTTCAATAAAACCGTTGCACGTTCGTAACACCTTCCCATCCATTGCAGGCATTAATAGATTATTGTTCTTAAAAGTCAATGATTTAACATTATTGGTATGCTGTACAGTTTCAACTTTTGAACCGACAACCTCGTCCTTAATATACAGGTGTTTTTGGACTGCATGAAAAATCAAAGTTTATGTTCGTTTTGTTGTTCAATGCTTTCTGAAGTCTATCATTTCAAGATAATGTATAGTTATGTAACAACGTATGGTTCCTTTCTACTATTAAGAGAAATATGGACATTGACCAAAGATGTGTCATAGTGCATTTAGGGTATGTTTGGGAGTTTGGAGGGAAGGGGAGGAGAAGGCTTTGAAGGTACGTTGTTGGAGGGGAAAGGAAGGAGATGGTGAAGAAGTCTTTTTTTGTATTTGGGAGTAATAAAATTGGAAGAAGAGGGTTTTTGAAAGAATTATAATTAAAATCACTTTGAGATATGACGAATTCAAATCAATGAGCTGATATTCGTTTCTAATTTAGCTTAAATTACCATCTTGTTAATTATCCTCCAAAACCCTCCAAATTGGGGGAACTTAAAAATTAAGCATTTGGAGGGTTTTGAAGGGTTACAAAAGCCCTCCAAAACCACCCCTCCAATTTTTTAAACTCCCAAACATGAAAAGGAGGTTCATAAACCCCCATTAACCTTCCCCTCCCCTCCAAAACCCAACTCCCAAACACACCCTTAGAGATATAAAAAGAGTTGGAGATGAAAAGAGTAACATTGACCACACAATAGTACTACATGTTACAAAGTTAAAACTATATTCTTTTGTCCCACAGCAAAGATAAATGTCAGTTTTAGTTTTTTAAAGCATACTTGTACTTGATGTAGCTATGTTATTAAGATTTCCCAAAAGATCTTTGTCTTATAAAGAACTTTTTTTATGGAAATCAAAAGTTCATTTCAACATTTTTAAGACAAGGAAAGTTATGGGTATATTCATTTCTTAATTGAAGCTTGTTTGGTGTCACATATATGTGCACGTATGGTGAATGTGATTAACAAATCTTAAAGAATTGTTAAATGCATGCAGTCAGAGGACATCCGGAGGACAATCGACAAGTCCCAGCAGTGGCGGTGGCGTGTCAGCTGTAGGCTTCTATCATCAGCAAATTTTTGCCCTTTTCATCACCACCACCATTTTAGCACTGCCAGCTTTTGAATCGATGCAGTTGCACTAACCACCATTAGCTAACTATAATGTTAAAAACTAACAAAAGAGTCATTTCTTATACTCTCATGAAAAAGATGCAATTTATGTAGTTTATATATTTGAGCATTGAAAATAGATTCTGTATACAAAATTATAGGTTTTGCATTTATTTTTTGAATTAAAAACAGTTAATGATTTATTATTCGGAAAAGTAAGGATAATCATAATCATAATGTCATTAGTATTTAAAGCATTGATAAATATACAAGGTTCGAGTTGTGGGAAAATTGGACCAAGTGACCAAGGTTCGAAACCCGCAACGGCCGTGTGGAGTTTACAGAACCTGAAATAAGACTGGACCTCTGGTGCGCACGTATATAAGGTCTACCGCCGCTTTACTGACTGAGTCACCGTGATTAACCTCCCCACCATCCGGTCGGGTCAGAGTGGGAGGCTCCTGGGGTGGGAGATTCCACCTTTTGGACCAAATTGATAAATATAACTAAAACCAAAGTGACTGACAAAATGTTGATGGGCCAACTGTGATATAGCTGGGGCCTGGGAGTGATCATATATTTTACATGTCTTTTGAGTTTCGTTATTTTGATATGTGCAAATTGTGATATAGCTGGTGGGTTTGGGACTCCTGGGAGTGATCATATAATTTTACATGACTTTTGAGTTTTGTTATCGTAGTAATCTGTAATCAGAACAAATCCTTATTTTAACGTGTAAAAGCAATGAAATGGTTAACTGTTTTACTAAAAATACCATCTTTATCTTACAAAATACAAATATTATACTCCCTCCGTCCCGCAATGAACTTCCCACTTTCCTTTTTTGGATGTTCCAGAAACAAGTTCTCATTTCCTTAAATGGAAAGTTAATCTACAACAAAACAGTGCCAAACAGTGCCAAACAGTGTCGAAACAGTGCAAAACAGTGTCAAACAGTGTCAAAACAGTAAAATTTAGGAATTTTATCAATTCAGGACCCGAAAGATAAATTAATTATCAATTTGGGACCTGAAAGATAAAATGCATCGATATAGGACCCGAATGATGAAAAACTATCAATTTAGGACCTGAATGATTGAAAACTATTAATCTAGGACCTAAGTTGTCATAATTTTTTTATTAAAATTTTTTAAATATTATTTGGTTTTATTAAACTAATAAACTTTTGTGAAGAAAAGTTTATCAAAAATTAGTAATGGAATTAATAAAAATTAAATAAATCAAAACCTATGAAACGTTAGGTGCTAAATTGATAGTTTTCCATCATTCGGGTCCTGAATTGATAATTAATCTATATTTCGGGTCCTGAATTGATAAAATTCCTAAAATTTACCCCATGATAAGTTTATTTCCTTAATATGTGTGTAGGTTAAACTGTGAAGTTCATTCTGGGACGGAGCGAGTACGTAGTATTTTACATAATACTAAACCACTTGTTACAAGAGACTGAAATGCACTTTTTAAAAAATGTCATCCACCGAATTAACACTTAACAAGAGGCAAAATTCCCAAAACAAAAGTAAAAATGTTTTAAAATTTCAAATATGTTTTTGTTCACTAAATAGAAATAATTAGTATCAAATTTAGAAAAAACTACCATGTCTAAAACCTAATAAAAGCCAAAATATGTCAATAATTTACTCTTATGGAGAATACCAATATAATAGTCGTATTTGAAATCTACAAACGTTTTTATAAAATTAAAACGACTTGAAAATATGGCCCTCTTTGTATGATACAATACAGGCATTTCCCATAACCAGGGGCGAGTTTAGGATTAGGGGTGGACTCAGGTCCGGGCCGGGTCCGGGTTAGGCCATGTCCGGGCGGGCCGGCGGTTCAAGAACGGTGGACCCGGGACCGGCCCAGGTAGCCATCGGGGTTGGTCCGGGGCCGGGCCGGGCCAGGCTGAGCCTCCGGTTTGGATTTTTTTTTTTTTTTTGCTTTCCTACCCCCCCCCCCCCCCCCCCCTCACCCCCCAAACCCATCCTACCCATCAAGCCAAACCCGAGTGGAACCCCAAAAATGAAAAAAAATTAAAAAAATTCAATTTGGCCCGGGCCCAACCTGGTCGGGCCGGTTCACCAAATTTGAGACCCGAGCCCGGACCCGCCCTACCCCCTAAGACTAGGCCCGACCCGGATCCGGACCCGAGAACCGGGCCGGTCCCGGTCCTGCACAGTAGCGGGCCGGGCCGGTCCACGGGCCGGGTGGCCCGACCCGAGTCCAACCATATTTAGGATACTGGCTTTGGGTTGCCCGAATTGGAAACCGGCCTGTCCAATCCCATTTTGAATTTTTTTCATTGTTTTCATTAGGAAGTAAATGAAAGGGGGTGGAGGTCCACTGGAAAGGTGAAAAGGGTGGGAAGGGGGGATTTGTTTTTTTTTTTTAATTATGATACTCGACTACAGGACTAGAATAGCCCAGTTGACTGGACCCCCCCGATTCCTATAACGAATTCTCAAGGACCAGTTGGTAAGGGGATTAAAACCAGATTGGTCCAACTAGGGATGGAATGGGATGGGTCGGCCTAACCCAGGCCCGGTACTGTATAGGCCTGGTCCTGTCCCGGGGCTCGGCCCGGAGGCTATAAGGTCGGGCGTCGGGCTCATTTTCTTATGCCCGGCCCAGGCCGGGCTCAAGCCTGAATGCACTATTTTTGTAATTGAATGCCCAGTCCCTTTCTAAAGTAGGGGTGGACCGGTTCCGGTTCGGGCCCGGTTCGGGCCTGGGCCTATGGATGGACTCGGGTCCAGGTTGGGTCCGGGCCGGGCCTGGGCCCGGGCGGGCCGGCGGGTCAGAAATGGTGGACCCAGAACCGAAAGTAACCACCGGGTCCTGTCCGGGTCCGGGCCGGGCCCATTATATTTCTTTTTTGTTTTTGTTTTCCTCTTCCTAATTAACCCCCCTCCCACCCCCAACCCCCCAAACCATCCCAAATGGCCCAAAATACCCAGCCCAACCTGAAAATTTAAAAAAAATTGAAAAAAAAAAATAGTTTTTGGCCCGAACCGGGCCCAGGCCCGGCCGGGTCGGGCCTTGTTTTGGGTGACCCGAGCCCGGACCGGAAAACACACGGGCCGGGCGTACCCGAACCGGTCACTGACCGGGCCACCGGGTCGGGCCGGAACAGTACCGGTCCCGGGCCGGTTCCGGGTCGGGCCACCCGGCCCGAGTCCATCCCTACCTAGGCCTGGCCGGGCCTCGGTTCAAGAAGGGGAGGCCCGGAACCGGCCAGGGTAACCTCCGGGTCCGGGCCGGGCTTCGGTTTAATTTTTTTTTTTTTGGCTTTTCTTAGTTAACCCTCAACCCTCCCCCTCACCCCAAACCACCTCAAATGGCCCAAAATACCCAGCCCAACCCAAAAAATTAAAAAAATTAAAAAATATATATATAATTGGCCCGGCCCGGGCCCGAACCGGCCGGGCCGGTTCACCTTTTGAAGGGCCCGAGCCCGAACCGCCATCCCACCGGGCCCGGAACCGGTTCACCGGGCCCGGAACCGGTTCACCGGGCCGGGCCGGGCCCGCACAGTAGCGGGCCGGTCAGGTTCCGGGCCAGTTGGCCCGGCCCGAGTCCACCCCTATTCTGAAGCCCGGTCCGCCCGGTCCGCCCGGTCCGCCCGGTACTGTTTGGGCCCAGCCCAACCTGGTCCAGGTACAAACTTGGGCCAGTACCGGGCCTGAGCTCCTTGAGCCCGAAGCCCACCCAGTCCTGTCTCGAAGCCCGGCCCGGTCCCCGCCCAGGTCCAACCATGTATTCTTAGGATCATCAAAGTAAATAACAAAACCAACATAAAATTATAAGGATGAAAAAACCAAACAAATAACGTACAACCTAAAATAGAAAACACTGTATATGGGAGTGGACTAAAAACATATACTTCGTATAAGCTTCAGATTTCTTTGAGGTTCAGATTTCTTGTTATTGTGTGGCTGCTTTGAGGCTCAGATTTCTTTTGGCTGAAATCCAAGCGTTACACTTGCATCAGCTCTTGAAAGACTGGTAGCATCAATCAGTGAATTCCGCACCACAGGGCTACTTTTGTGAACTTTGCAATAAACAGACCACTTGTGCCAGATATCAACGGATCAAATCGGATAGTTTTGGGTATCCGCCCATCCTTACAGGGCCAGTTTCTGGCACCATCAATCTCAACTAACTCTGCCCATCATCAGAAGCAGAACTTTGTTGGACAAATGATTTGTTTGCAAGGGTGTTTTTGCAAATATAAATGAATTAATCCCACTTTTGACCCACCATCACTAGGACATTCCTGCTTTTGGTCTTTTTTTATCTCGTATGGTCTTTAACTTTAACTTTCATTTTTTCACATTTGGTCCCAATTATAGATCGGTTGTTGCGTACATGACACTTTCCCGGTGAAAATCAAAGTGAAATTAAAGAAACTGGACGGGAGTTGGCAGGATAATTGGAAGGACCATATATGGAAAAATAAAAGTTGGGGGCCAAGAGTAAAAATGACTTTGTGGGATCAAAAGTGAATTTAATTCATTTTTAAAGTTGGCGTGTGTTGTAAGGTGTCTGGATTTGGCTTATTTTGGAGCATTTCTGTACACATGTACAGGGGGGGTTGACTTGGTACAACACTGATTGACAAGAAAGTGTGTACCTGCAGAAGAGTTCTCAGAAAGGAACTTATCCACTACATCTTCATTTTGTGCATCAGTTAAACTGTTTAAGAAAGAACACAAAAAGATGTACTTGTGAGTAATATACTCAAGAATGGGCCAAAAGGCAACTCCATTAGTAGCACAGCGTTACTTAACAAAACCTGCAAGTGCTGTAGACAAGAAATCCTCCAACTTTTAGCAACTTGAACCCATTTGTTAAAAGTTTAAGCTGCGAGAAACCCAATGTGTGAAAAATATAAAACGCATGAGGAAGTATGAGCCCAAAAAGCCACTAATGCGTCATTTGGTAAAGTTTTATGTTTTTGTTCTCACTTTGCTGAAAAAGGAAATTAAGCAGAAGTGTTTTTTTGTTTTTAGATTTCTAGAAAGAAACAAAAAAAAATTGAAAATTATTGAAAATAATTATGACCTCCGTCCCACTCAACTTTGCCAAGTTGACGTTAGGTGGGAAATTAGAATAGTAAAATTTGTGTGGTTGAGGTTTGTGCAGAGGAGAGAGAAATGAACAGAGCCACAAAAACATTGCTTTAAAAGGAAAGTGGCAAAGTTTTTTGGGACAAACAAAAAAAGAAAGTTGGCAAAGTCCAGTGGGACAGAGGGAGTTATTTTTTTCCGTTTTTTCACATACTGTTTATATAACACTTGGAATTTTTATAAAAGCTTATATTTGGTTATATACATCACATAGACCAAACAAAACTGCTTCTTTTAGAATTTGAATATGAAACAAAAAAAATGAATACGGATATTATAATACACAAAACCGGAAACATTACCCAACGAATTCCGAGGAAGCACCTGTCATAAGTAAAGACATTACTACCTCCGTCCCACTAACATTGGGACATGAGGAGGTGGTGTGGTTATTAAGAAAAGTGGGTTTATGTGGTTGATATTGAATTGATAAAGAATAAAGTAAGAATGATTTAGAACCACAAAAAAAATATCAAATTAGGTGTAAGACAATCTTAGTGAGACGAACCGAAAAGGAAAGATGAGACAATCTTAAAAAGGGGTTTTGTTTGGAGGGGTATTAAGCATTGTATAATGGTCGTTTGTTCTTAAAAAGTGGTTTTCCAAACTTGGTCAGCTATCAAGATTCAAGGGAAGGAAAACATATAGCACTTTATGTAAGTTTTCAAAACCTGAAGGATGGGCAGGTCATCAGTCCTTTCTGCATCCAATACACGGCGCTGGAGGGTTGTCCAGCCCCACTGTTCAAATTTTTGGATATGTTTGATCGAACCATCATGGGTGCACTCTGCATCCACAAGAACCTTCCTGACGTAAAGACAAATCAGATAATGGTTACCAAAAGAGAATTGAAATTGCATATATAGAGCCAACTAAATTAATAATGTTGACGGATCTAGAAGATCAGCCCCACAATATTCACTGAAATGGAAAATAAAACCCCAAAACATACTTTTGGATCCCAGAAAATGATAGGAGGGGAGAAATGTCAAGAATAATTATTTTTCTACTTTTGGCTATACCTAGGAAGTTGGCGGGAGATGTAAAATGCTTTTTTTGTACTTACAGAAAGATTTCTCAAATCTTTCTGTAAAACGGGTGTGAAGTTATATCAGGAATACATTTATTACGATTGAGCCCACACATAATTTCTATTTTCTCTCCCTAGTTTAGTTTGCAATACAAATTCGCCCATAGGAACAACAAAGAGGTAAAGTATTACTTTGACAATAGTCACAATACCTTATCATAGCCAAACTCATACACATTACCACAATGCACCCTCTGATACAGTGTATTTCTTGTTAGCCCAACTACCCCAGATTTTTTTCCATAAAATAGAAGCTCTGGTTCTTGAGTTGGTGAAGAAAATTTTGAATATCCATTTTCCCTTGCTAAAGCCTCCCTTCTCCTTTCCTTCCATGGCCTGCGGGATTTCCACTCCTTGTATACTTCTTCAATCCAGAATCAATGTCAGTTGTACAGTAATAGAACAAATATAATGTAATACTCCCCCCCCCCCCCCCATTCCTTCATCTCATAAAAAGAGTCATGTAATTTTCTTTTGATGAGTCCTATTTCATGATTTCATCAAATGTAGCTAGCTTTTCATGTAAATCGCCAATAATTTGCAAGAATGGTTGCAAACAACTAATTGTGATGTATTTAGTTAAATCAACTAAGAAATGAATAAAAAACTTTCACCTTGCGAAAATTTATAACTTAAAAGTAGTACATTTACCAAACAGTAAACACAACTCTTTTTTTTGGGGGGGGGGAGGGGGGGGGGGGTGAGTAACATATCAGTCAGCAATGTTTTTTACCCAATTGATTTTGAGATTCTGAAACCGGTATGGCTTTAACAGGAAGAAGTGAAAATGTGGTTCCATCAGCAACAAATAGACGACAACGATCACCCAATCCATACTTTAGTAGCATGCTTCTACAGGCTGCTAGGCGGTGTTTGGCAATATCTACACCGGACACAGAACCAGAGTTTCCAAGACTATCCAATATCATACATAGTTTAGCACCTAGTAGGGAGACATCAGAATTATAAATGTGACCATTAGGTTTATCAGATACCTAAATACATAATAGTATAATGCAAACCACGCTGCAACGGATCACAATCATCATCATCATTCATCATCATCATTACCCCAATGCCGCAAAGGCTCCCACCTACGGTGGTAAGGGGGGTCGGATGTACGCAGTCTTACCCCTGTACTAAAGCACAAAGAGATTGTTTCCGAATGACCCATAGTGAAAATCGCGTCGAAAATTGCATAGACTAACAGTTACATCATAACAAAGAAGCGCAGACAGTTTAGTGAGCCATTTTGATGCTTTATTCCATCATATTTAGTGAGCCATTTTGATGCTTTATTCCATCATATTCCCAAGCCAAAAAATAGTTAGTCTTTGGTTCCATTGAAAATGACAGAAATGTGAATTACTTAATCGTAAAATATATATTTGCAATTTTACTTTAAAATCTGTACTTAAAGCTGAGGTTAGGGTTGGGCTGAATTAGATTGCAACTTGCAAGTACTAAGGGATTCCTTTAGGATGAGTCCATATCTTCTGTAATACTTTTCCCATTGTATCGTTGTGCCATTCATTCTGATTGGTTTGTTTACATTACTGCATCCATAAAAGAGTGCTGTTTTTAAAGCTATTTATACCAAAAAAAATCTTGTTAGATCAAATAATGATAATTAATTGAAAATTTTGCCAAAGCAGAGTGAAAAACAATGTCTAATATGATGGATTTAGGTAAACCATCAAAAAGATTATAAAGTGGGACAGGCACCCATAACATAGTCCCCCCCCCCCTCCCGCTCTCAAGGAGCTTTCTCTCAAGCATAAAGTTGGGATATGCAAACCAAATTGAGCCGAACAGTTTCACACAGCTTCCTCCACCAATTTGTTATGCCAGTGCACCAATATTTCCAGCCACTCCCGATTCAATCTGCTGTGGCACACTCCATGTCACTTTGGCAGCAACTTTTGTTGACAGAGGACCACGTTGAACTTGCAGCTAAGTCAAACTCATGACTTGAGCTCAAAGGAAAGAATCTCTACCGTCCATGTCAAATTATGCTGCTGTGCTTGGACAAAACAGGTTCATGGTGTGGACAGAATCTCATTCCATTCAAGAAGTTTGTGTTGAACACCTAATTTGGCAGCCCTCTCAGCATAGAAGAGATGAGCCTGGGCGGGTCACACCCATAAAACAGGCGGAAATGGATGTCTTCGCAGGCAATGTGGTTGGATGAGTTGTATCAGTTTTCTCTACCCACATAAGGCTGGAAGCCAACAAAACCATAAGCGCGGATATGGTATGTGATGGAAATAAACTATTATGTTGCGGAACACCCACTCTATGTCGCACTTTCCAGATTGGCAGCTTTTATCAGCTGCTGATCTTCATTATTGCAGGCAACTAAGCTTGCTCCCCCCGAATATCTGCCAATAGGAAGTGGAGATGAATCCTGAATGATGCCACTGCCCACTGAGACAACCACCACATGTCCACATTGCGCCGGGGAGCAAGGCTTGTATTGTATTTAATGCAAAAATTGAGGTGGGCAGGCTTGTACTCAATGTGGGAAATGAACCCCATATTCCCATCAACTTAGTCAACCAGTGTTGCTGTTGGAAGATGATTTCACATTGATCCAATTAGTGCTTCAAACTCAAAAGGACAGTCCAAACCCCAAACTAGACGTCATGCAGCCATAAATATGGTCACCATTGCATGACAGCATTGAGGATACCAATGACCTCGCATCCACATGTCGGCAACTTTACACGGAGATTCACTGTGAAATGGGACAAAAGATGCCTCTGCTGCAACACAGCCCCAAAGCCACTTCCAAATGCTTCACAACCAACAATAAATGGTTTTTAGAAATCCGGAAGCTGAGAACCATCGTGTGGACAAGTAGTGTTTTTATACATTAAATTGGACGTGGCTTTCTTCAGCAATTGGATTCACGACCTGGCTAAACCTTCGAATGAATTTTCAATCGTACCCGGTTAGATAAAAAATGTATGGTCGCCAAAGAGCCTTGCGTTGGCAAATCCATTATAGCATTAATTTTGTTTGGGTCAATGAGTTGCATCACTTGCATGTGCCACTTACTGCGGTCTACGTATATTCGAGTTTCTATATTTGCGGATATTCGAGTTTCTAATAACAGAGCAGTAGGAATAAGTCATACATCTCCTGTTGGTGAAAATCAGAGGATTTTTGTGGCTACTGTCTGGTTGTCTCAGAGGACTCATATGCCACAACTCACAAGTTTCTGAATTATACTCATGAGATTAGAAACTGCTGCCTTTATTGAGGTGAAAGAGGCTTGGATGTCGTCCAAGGCGGAGTGATTGACAACCACTTGGCATTGTGTCATGCTTTCATTGGATGACTTCGTCGTTCCATGATGATGCTATCTGCATCAACCAAGATGTTGATGCCAAATTAATATAAATCGCATAAGAGCTCGTCCAGGATATCTAAGAAGTTCGAAGACAGTCAAAAGACAGGGCTATTACGATGGCGGATTAACTCACGTCTGTCACCCTTGGCAGAGAGGGGGTGATCGGTCTTGTCAGAGACACAACTATCAACACTCTAAAACCGATTTATTGTTCCAAAATAATAACCTTTATATAGCTAATACAAAAGTACTAACTATAAAATAAAACATGGAGTAGAAAAGCTAATACAACTAGGTAATAAAAAACTAGACAAAACTATTGAATAGAGCAAGAAATGATTATCTGGAACCGCAAATCGGTCACAGTTGCCAGTTTTATCCATCTCAAATAAATTAATATGAAATCAACCAACCAGAAGGAGTGGCATACTGTTGAAATCGGAAAAGTGAAACATAAGATTTAAATTTCCAAGACCAAAATAACACACCCCCTAATTATAGAATATTACTCCATACAACATATTGCATGTTTTGTTTTTGTAATTTAGGAGTAATTTTACTTACCTATGGGGCTCTTCTTAATAGCATTTTTGGACACCGTTTGCAAGCTTAAAGCTAAGATAGCTACCACATAATAAAGCTCAATAAGTAAGCTCCATGATGCGGCATCTTGAAACTCAAGATGCATTTCCATGGTTATTATTACAACAAGAAAAAGAACAATTACCAGGAGCAGCACAAAGATCAAGGACATGGTCTCCTGCTGAGATGTCCAAAGCTAACACAGCAGCTCCAGATGCTGCATCAATTCCATATATCTGAATGTTTACGGTAAATCATGTTGGACAACATTCCATTTACACACTTTATAACTAAAAATTCCCTCTTTAGACAAATCAATACTAATATAATGATTTAATACACATTAGCCAGGATATTTGCAGAAGAAATGCCCCCATTGCCCTTAACCATTGTCGATCTAGTGGAAACTATCTTACAGAGCGGAGTACTCACCATTCCATTTTGGTACGCTTTTGAGCTAGCTATTCTAACATCAGGTGCGAGACAATAGAAATTCGGCAACCAAAACACCTTTTCAAGTTTACATCCAATGTCGACTTCAATTGCCTCTACATTAGCCTCATTACCTGGCTTTAATCTTCCAAAACAAAAACCTTGCGTAAGCTATGCCAGACAATACATTGTTCAAAATGTAGAGATTGATATCATCATTCTATTGTATATATACAAAGAAATGTAGAGATTGATATGTGTTTGTGTATAATTTTGTCCAAAATGGAAGGAAGATATCAGTTTTAAAGTCCAAAGCAATGTGGTACGATTCTAAATATGGAGAATCTTTGATGAATAGTGCAATGACAAAAGTGCCAAGTGATACACATACACAAATGTGTGAAACAAATTTTTCATTCTCACAATACACTTTGCGCATGTAATAATGCACATTGCCCGTTCTATCGTTAACGCATTGCACATAAAAATTCCGCATGTTTATGATTCGAAAGTGTAATTGGAACCTATGTCTGTAATATATGCTCATTCAACTTGAATAAAGATTCAACACAAATAGTCCATGTTTGAAGACTGCAACCGAACTAGACTAACCTATACGAAATTCATAAACAGCTTTCCTTGTTTTAAAATCCAAAATGGTATTATGCTCCGGCTAATTCCGTTCACCTGAAGATTTTACTTTCACACGAATTTGTCCAGCTAAGAGTCCTAACTGGATGCTAAGCGTAAAAACTTATTGAAGTAAGGAAGAAACCCGAATTAAGATGCAAATTTAAGAAAACTCAACATTCATTTGTCAAGAATCCTAATAAAAATAGAAAAGCTTTAGCTACACAGAGCTTGAAATTTAAAGACTTCAGTACAGGAACTAAACGAATCCTAGTATCATCATGTTGTTTAAGAATTACATATACACTTATTAGCTTGTCCTATACTTCAAATGTTGGAGTTTGCATAATAATTCTCACAATATAAAGAGGCACACTCAGGCATTTTGTAAGAGAAAAAGGGAACCTAACATAACGAGGTATTGAATCCGAGGAGGCGTAAATCGAAGAGTCTAAGCCATTCTGATTCAGAAAAACGAGAAAGGCTTCCGGCAATGGAACGATTGAGGAGTCGGTCTCTACGTCCATGACCTTTCTGTGCCGGAATTGTCTCCCCAAAGGCCACCTTTAGCAAGCGTCTCTTCGCCGGCGACGACCCGAAACAATTTGTCTCACTGTCCTGCTAGTAACAAATGGGCTATGCTTGACAGTTGTTGGACCCTTTCTTTTGGTCTATTTTACATACTGGGTGGCCTGGGAAAATATCTCTTATTGGGTCCAAAGGCCCCACTACTTGCAGCTTGAGAAATGGGCTATCTTAACTATTGGATCCTTTCCACTTTGGATCATCTTACAAATTGGATCCTTCCTCTCACTGGAACAGAAAAGTGGATGGGGCATTTTCCTAATCTTCTTTTTTATTTCCAAGTCCATTCTCAAAATTTGCCTACTTATCTAAAAAGGGGTTTTATGGTTTTTGTTCTAATAGTCTGAAGTTAATGTAGTTATTTACACTTTACAATTGACCTTCACTATCTTAAATTCAAATTATTTGAGATTTTGACTTCAGCTTCAATTTTTCAGTTTTTGTAAAAACAAATATATCGTTTGTTTAAAAAAGGTATAGATATATAAATTAATAGCAGCGCGATGCAAAAAAGAAACAATTAAAAACAATGAGCAAATATTTCCAAGCTATACATAAAAGAACGAATATATCCTTCAAATTTTTAGAAAATTAAACCCAAAAGTATGTAGTGAAAAATATGGAGTCTTGTCTCAGAATGTTCAAAGTTAAATAACTTTTTATTGTACAATACTTGTATTAAATTAAGGGCTTTTCCTTCAATATCACCAAATTAAACTCATTTTCCAAAAATGTGACCATTTTTCAAAAGGACAAAAAAGTGGCTAACAAGGTCATATATTTGGAAAAACATGATGTCACTGTCATTTTTATGTCACTGTTGGATTTTTATGTCACTTTTACATGTCACTATCAAATTTTTATGTCACTTTTGAATGTCACTTTTACACCACCGCGTTGATACCGCTGCCGTTGTAGTGATACCGCTGCCGCCACAGTGACATCGCGGCCGTTACTGTGACACAGTGACACGAAAACAATGACTTCAATATTCAGTCCGACACAGTGTCACATTGACTGCACTGCGATTGTCCACCCCAAAACCACCACCACCGCACCACCTTCACTGGACCACCAACTACCCCGTAACCCACGTCAGCCCACCTATGACTGCTGCCAACCCATTTCCCCACCGCTGCCCCCTCCCATTACCCATGCCGGTCTGCCCCTGACAATGCCCCACTGGACCAATACCTTCCCCAGCCCTCTCCCTTAAATCCATATTGGAAATTGATAAAATTGACATCACTGTTACCCCAGGCCCTATAGCAACCGCCATCCCGCTCAAGTTCGAAACTGCGAGTAACTTAATCGCCGTGAAAAGGGGGTTCAGATCTGGATAAACGATGGAAACTTTGGAGCTCCAAATATCTTTATCTCCAATCAAGAATCAGAGCGGCGTGAGTTAGCGTAGTAGAAGAAATGGATAGATGAAGAGATACAGAAGAAGCAGTAGCACAATCGTCACCGGAAGTCGTGTCCTCGTCGTCTTCATGGAAGCCCAAATGATGTCGTTGGAGTCCTGCGGTCGTCGCCGCCGAAGTCTGTCCGCCATGTGGCAGCACGGAAAGAAGGTGGCGGTGCGGTGTGGTGTGTGATGGGGCAATGTGGTGAAGATGCAGACGGAAGATGAGGTGAGAACCGTGAGATGGAGATGGAGATGAGACGCCCAGGAGAAGGAAGCGTCCCAAACTTTTCAAAAAATAAATAAATCATATATTTGGAAAAGTAAAAAGAAAGTCATATTTTGGTCATTGAAAAGCCGAGCGGTTATATCCACGCCATTCTTTCTTAAATTAACAGGAATGTGATTACTAGGAACAAATAAAATTTGAAATAATACGACGTATAGGGTATGCTTGGCACAACTAGCTGAAAATATACTTTTATATGTTTATTAATAACTGTTAGCTTGTAGTGGCTAAAAAGATCTTAAAATAAAAAGGTGGTGGCTGTTTGATAAAACACTAATTGTTTGATTTAATTCGGTTTGGCATACAAGCTATTAGGATTAGTTAAAGCTAAAAGTTGCAGACTTTTCTCAAATGCTACTCATTGTAGCGTCTCAAAAAAATCTTTTGTTTTTCAAAAAGATCTTAAAAATTAGTATGTCAAACATTCAATTAAAAGCTTTTACTTTCTTTTTAAATAATACAAAGGCTATGTTTTGCATGACACTTCAGCCCATTATGAGCTGATTTTTTTTCAATTCAGCCATTAATTGAAAAAGTAGACCTGTTTGGAGACAAGGCTACATGAAGCTGAAATGGAAAAATAAGGTCTGAATTAAAACGTTAGCCAAGGGAGCGTTTCTATTCAGTCGGCTGATTTTAGATCTTCTGTTCCTAAATTATCCTTGTTCTTCTCTGATTTGTTTATCGCACGTATCACCTCCCCGATCCACTTCAGATTTATTAGCTTGCTTTCCAGTTTCCACAATACCCTAATCCCATCTTCTCTATGGTCCGTTAATTTTCTCAGTCTTATCAGGGATCGTTTCGTGCGCTGATCCATCTAGGTAGGTAAGGTATGGATTTTATCTCGAGGTTCTATAAGGTTGAATTGTTGAAACGTAAGGTTGGATTATTTTATAAAATTATAGTCAAAAAGTAGGAATATCATTATACGTAATACTCCATAGTTTTTTTCTTAGTATGGAATTTTATTACTTATTAAAATATAAAAATTATTATAATAAAAAAATATCAAATGAATAATTATTATGTCCTTTAATGTAATTTTGTATTATCGAGACATCTGTGAAGCTATTTTCTCCAAACAAGACTACTTCATTCAACTCATAGTTTCGATTCATCACTTCAAAATTCAGCTTCAGACAATAGCTTTAATTCAGACTATAGCTCTTAATTCAGACATTAGTCTCTAGCTTCAACTCGTTTTGCCAAGCATAGCTAAAAGCTAGAGGATAGAGACTTATCTCAGATTCTACTTACTGTAGCATCTCAAAAAAGATCTTTTATTTTTCAAAAAGCTTTTAAAATGGGTGTGTATGTATGCCTAGCTACCAAGGCTATGTTTGGCATGCCATTTCAGCTAAAAAAAAGGCTGAAATTTCTTGAATCTAGCTCATTATCCTAAAATTAGCATTGTTTGGATAGTTAGCTTAGCTAAGCTTAAGCTGGAAGAAATGGTCTGAACCTACACGCTACGGAATGTAGCGTTTCTGTCTAGTCTATTGTTTAATATCCGGTCCATACCAAAATTATCCTTTCCTGCGAGTATGTTACTCTTCCCGAAAAAATGGCTCACAACCCACATGCCACAAAGATGCTCCGCCTCTTCTCTTCTATATTCTTCTTTCACATTTTTTCTGCCACCATATTGTTGGGTGTGTTTCGGAAAATAAAGAAAATTAATTAAAATAAATTAATTAAATAAAATGACTAGAGAAAAACAAGAAAGGAGATGAAGCAAAATTAGTCAAAGCTCGTGCTACGCACGATGTTCTTAAAGCGTATTTGTTTCCTCACTCAGTGCTAGGAGCGTTGCAACAATCGTTTCCCAGGATACGATGACTACGAACTAGTGTTTGAGCACACAAACAAGAGTTCCAACGAACAAGAACCAAGTATGAACACAGAAGGAATTTGTAGAGTAGCTGTAGGTGTTTTTAGCTTAAGAAATTCGTGAGGAATGTATTGTGCGTTGTGTTGTTGCAAACCACCTGGCAGCTATTTATAGGAGGATTTGTTGTGTGTTAAATGGGGTGTTAATGGACCTGAACGTTGGACATCAATGACCAGTCCGTTGGGCATTAACTTTCGTAACGGTATCTCTGAGGGGTTCTGGTCGAGGCCTTATGTCCGGAGCACTTCTGGGAAAAAATAAACGTTTCGGGAAGAAAACAAAAATTAACCGTATATCTTGAGAGATACGTTTTTTGGACGACATTCGTGTCCGCAGGTCGCCCGTGCACACGAGTCGCGGTTTTTCTTCTCCGTTTCGGGATTTGACCGACACCCCCCCTGCGCGTAAGAGAGAGCCTTTCCCTTTAGGAATCTTAACTCCTTAAAAGAGGCTTCCCTTTATAAGGGGGTGAAAATCCCTTGAGTTTTCCGATGTGGGATAAAACACACTAGAAACTCATCATTTTTCCAGTTTTTCCATTTCAACGAGTGAACTTCGAGAATCAATTTCTCATTCACCCGTTATCCGTTTTGAGTGTACCATATATCGAATTGTAGCCCTTAACAAGGAAAATCCGAAACCACTTTGACCTGACCCAAATCGGAAGTGGACCCCACTCAAATAATTGCCCCAAAATGACCCTTTAATGCAATTTTTAACACATTTTTCCAACACATATTTCTCAATTCTTCTTAATTAGCCTTTTTTCTCATATTTTAGTTTTTACCTTGATTATAAACCCCACTCAAAATCCACGAAGAACTTGGTTCATCTATTCCCTCTCTTTTGCCTTTATGAATTGGGTATCCGATCTTCTCTATCTTGGTGATTATGGCCACAAAGATTTTTCTTTTGAGTGTTTACAAAGAAGATGTTTATGAACATGGTTGGGTTTACAAAGAACATGGTTGGGTTTAATTTCCAAAGTTGTCTATTGGGGCAATTAGATACACATTCTATCGTCTTAATACTTATGAAAATATAATTTTATAATTATTCTCTTTTAAAAAATGTTATGTCCTCTAATGTAATTTCATATTTTTGGTCATCCTTTCAGCTCTTTTTGCCACACGCGTCTATTTTAATCAGCCAACAATTCAGATTCAGCACTTCAAAATTCAGTTCCAGACAATAGTCTACGTTTCAGACAATAGTCATTATTTCAGACATTAGCCTCCAGTATCAACTCGTTGTGTCAAACATAGCTCAAACATGATCATAGCATTACTTGGACTGTTTTCAATCTCAGACCAAACTTAAACAGGGCAGATCAGATCAATTGTAATTCAGATTAGATTAGATCAGACCTGGATTGTATAGTTATAAAATACATAAATATTAAACATTTATCAAAACAGAGTAAACCAAATCAAGAATTAAACAACCCAAATCAGATAAACAAATTCGAGTCCAAGTAAAAAAGATGCAAACACAAATGGTCGTAGGTGTTAATGATATTATGATACATGGGGTGATGGCTGCACGCAAGAAATTGGGCACGATAATGAAGTGGAGTCGCAACATATTTTGGGTGGTGCATCCTTTTGAGTATAAGCGACCATCTCCTCCTGCTACTGGTCAATTTTAGAGAGTACGTACGATGACCCTACGGATTTTCACTAGGGTTGGGATTTTGGAATCGGGAACCGTTAAATCGGTTGGAACCGAACCGTTATAACCCGGTTCGGTTCGGTTCCTACAAATGAGATATTAATTGTTAACGGTTCGGTTCCTAGTTGTTGTTAACGGTTCGGTTCCTGGTTCCTATAAAAAATATATGCACGAAACCGTTAAGGAACCGATATTAAAAATATAAAAATAAAAATAAAAAATAAAAATAATAGTAGTAGTATTAGTAGTAATACTAATATAACAAAAATAAACACAACAACAATAATAATAAATGAATGATATTTAGCCAATAATTTTAATTTAGTTTAATCTATAAAAACAAAAATAATAAATATTTGCACATGAGGTTGAATACATTAAGCTCATTTTTACAAATCAAGTTTTGTTCCATCAATAGGATGTACATGCAAACTCAATGTATTTCTAGGTTTTGAGAAGCATAAAGTGTGCGTCCTATCCTTGCCACTATAATGATGAGCAACCTTCATTTCAACGACATAACAAACGATTTTTATATTTTATGTATTAAATGAAAATTAAAATCTTCTTTTTATTCTATTAAGTGTTCACTTAAGTCCGAACTTTGATGTTTGGAGTGATTAGAACTCTAAATAAATGTTTATGCCTTGTTTTAACTTTTTGACGTTTTCATGTGGTATAAGCTAAACTATGTGTTAATTCTTACACGAAAAAAATTATTCTAGGAACCGATAAAAGCAAGAACCGAACCGTTTAGTATTGGTTCGGTTTCATATCGGTTCTTGATTTTTTATATAGGAATCGAACCGATTTCATTTGTTAAAATTTAAATAACGGTTCCACTATTTTTGAGTAAGAACCGAACCGGTCCCAGACCTAATTTTCACACATGCACGCCCATGGTCTTAACAATTTTCAGGCATGCCTCACAATCACATTGCGCTAATTAATTCTAAGCATGTATTCCCATAGTACCATTAGCAATTAGTTTCATTCCTGAAATTCTGGTTAAAACAATTGAATTGACTAAATCTACTGGATTGGATTATGAAAAATTATATTTTAAATATATTTTGTTGATAAAATAAAGAAGTAACTTCAACCAATTCAAGCACGCAGTAACCTCATCCTTACTTATTTTGATGAGCCAAAATATTATTATTGGAAAATATTCCCATTTGTGTCGGTAATATTGACATATTAAAGCCTAGTAAGATCGTTTGTAGTGATGTAGGATAGGAGTCAAAAGATTAAAAATGAAGATTTTTAATTTTTGTAGTGGAGGAGTAAAAAGGGGATCAAAAGTGGGAAAGTAGGAGAAGGTGTAAAAATAGAGGGTTGGATTGACGAACAAAAAAGGAAAAAAAGAAAAGAAAAGAGAAGGGGCAGCACACTGCATTAAGATCATGCATTCGACTGACATAATCTTGATGTCACACATACATCATCAAATTGTTTTAAACTATTATAACTTTTTTATTTGGGGTTCTCCATTTTTTTCCAAAAAGTATATCAAATTTATGAAATTTTATGATCTTTAATATGACACAAATATGTAACATATAAAACGGGAAAAAAAAATCTGAAATTTTTATTGTTGAAGTTTTCTTGAACCCAAATAAACACAAAACACAAATTTTTTATTCATGGATCCTTCACAAATAACTGAATATTCTATAATCGAACTTTACTTGAACTAAATTCATTTTTTGTTAACAAAAATAATTAAACAAATTAATGAAGTTTATTTATTTTTACATCGAAATGAGTATTTTTTATTTTAAAATTATTTAAGGGAAAATTAAAAGGAAAACATTACTTCTAATCACTTAATTAATGTTTTACTTAAAAAAATATGCTAAGTGCATTTTATTGATGTGGGCGGGATGCAGGAAACACTGTTTTCAAATTGGCGGAGTCCATTTTTATGATTTTGGCCTCTCCTCATGTCCTCCACTCCAAATGGTCTAATGTCAAAATATGACAGTAAAATTTCATGTAGTTCGTTACTCATATTTAGAGAAACAATATTACTTTTTCTTTTAATTTTTTACATTGTTTTTAATACTATTTCAGAAATTTTTTTATATGAAAAGTGATTCTCAATAAAGCTGGTAGTGTTTGAATAAAAATAAAGAAAATTTTAAATATTCAGTGAAAACCATTTTTTGCACTAAAGTCAAAATCATTTTAAGTCCACCCCTCCTTATATCTTTTAAATCTAAAAAACTAAACTAAG
This sequence comes from Cuscuta europaea, assembly GCA_945859875.1. Lineage (NCBI taxonomy): Eukaryota > Viridiplantae > Streptophyta > Magnoliopsida > Solanales > Convolvulaceae > Cuscuta > Cuscuta europaea. The sequence goes on from CAMAPE010000048.1 coordinate 10,468,251, forward strand.
TAGAATCATTTACTTTTGAAAACGCTATTTTTGTTTTCTTTAATCAAAAGCTAAATAATGGTAAATTTGGTGATAATATTTTTAAATTATCGCAAACCCTCTTTTACATTCACTAATTTCGCCCATTACAAATAAAATCTGAACCTCGAAAACAATATAGAGTTAGTACCCACAAGCTTTGACGCAAATCACTTCGCACAAACTTGTATGCTTTTCAATCAAACTGTATTAGACATCACATTTGGGTGACATGAATGGTATATTTGAGGCTGGATGCATACCAGTGATTAACACCTCACAAACCATTCATCACTTGTTATACCTGAGTTTGAGCAGGAAGAATTCTGAACTGCTCGAAGTCAATCTACTAATAAAAGTCAAACTCAAAATTGACACAACAAGAGTACAAAAAAACTCAAAACTCTACTTGGAAAGCTTGGAGACTAAAAAATTAAAATATTTACATTGTGATTGTGCCTACTTTTAGTACAACTAGAGACAAGGTAACTTCATTAGTTTTTCAATTTATTAGGGAGTATTAAGATCATCAAGCTATGCAAAAACAAGCTCATAATTAAACTCGACTAGAAAAAAAATAAGAATAACTTAAATTCGAGTTAAGCATTTCACGAGTCTAAAATCTAAATACACTTGAATATTTCACACTAAGCAAGCTCTTTACATAAAAAAGATGACACTTCATCCGTGAGGGTCTCGGAACCGACCAGGCGTATGATTATCTAAGTGAATGTAGTTGAGTTTTGATCATACACGTGCAAGAGAATGTGCTTCCACTCCAAATTCTTGCTTGGAGCTGATCACGAGACTTCTCCCTTGTTATAAGCCTCGTAAGGAGGCTCTTTACATAATTAGACATTTAGACCACCAACCTTATAAATCTTCTGTCGTTATCTGTAGCTTCAGCTTCAAGTTATTGCTCACCTCCTCCAAAACCAACATGCAGTACTACGGTAGTACATACGTGATTTGTTATTGCTCAATTACTGAGAATAACAACAATGATGTCCAGAAAGGCAACTCTGTGCTTTGAATCATCACCACCACCACCACAAAATTCTGATTAGCATTCCCAGAAAAGAATTTCCAATAACATGTTTGGTTTTGGAAGCTTTTGCACCAGAAAGCAGTCTCCTACTAGCAGAAAGAATATCCACCGAGATGTTGAAGATCAAGAAGAAAAGTTTCAATACGCAAGTACCCTTTGCTGGTCTTCATATTACAGCGTTTTCGTTGTTCGTCTGGCTATCATGGTAAGTCTCATTGTCTCGTCCCTTCTGTAGTTCTGTATTACGCGTTAATCCATTTCAAACCCGTCATGTATAAACATACAAATCAACATATAAAACATCAAATTACAACTTCTATGATCTATCACTTTGCCAACCAAGTTTTGAATCTCTGATACAATATCATAACAAATTCAACTAAACGAGCAATTAGATGCATGTAAACTGTAAAGAGCATACAAACTACAACATTGAATCTCAAGCAAATCATCATCTAGGACATGGAACCCCGAGTTTCAACAGTACTCGAGTTTTCTTGCTCCCAAAAACTGCATGCTGAAATGTGTGAATGAAGCTAATTTTCTTAAAAATTGGATTTCATGCAGGTGATGTTAGCAATATTGATTGGATTGTTGACCTTACTGACATGGCATTTTACCAGAGTATACACAAAAAGATCACTCAACACTCTGGCATTCGGTCTTCGCCATGAGCTTCTCCAGAGGCCCATCCTAAGAATGTGGAGCATCCTTAATTCCACGGTCGAAATTGCAACTGCTCAGGTTAAGATGTCGGAGTTTGTTTTCCGGCGTTATAGCAGCGTCGCCGTAACCCAACCCCAGCAACTCGAGCTGTACGCAGCCATGAGGGAAGTGACTTGGGCCCTCTTTGCTAGCCGGAAGGCTCTCAGTTCCATCACAATCAACTACAGAAACGGCTTCGTCCAGGCATTTCACAGGGACCACCGGAGCAACGGCACCTTCTACATATTCTCCGATCTCGCCAACTACTCAATAAGCGGGACCTACGATGACGCAAGCGCGTCGCCGTCGTCGCGGCAGGGGTGGGACGACCGGTCAATCCGCAGCAACACGTCAGCGGTCTGGTACAGGGAGCCGCTGGATCCCGTGACCGGCGTCGGAATAGGGAGGCAGGGGCAGATCCCGCCGGACGAGCTGATCAACATCGCCGGGATCTCTCAGGTTCCCGACGGTGCCGCCACGTGGCACGTCGCCGTCAGCAAGTACTCCGAATCCCCCCTTCTCTCCGCCGCGCTACCCGTCTGGAGTCCGTCGAACGAAAGCATAGTCGCCGTCGTGGGGGTCACGACGGCTCTGTACAGCGTCGGCCAATTGATGAGAGAAATCGTTGAGTTCCATAGTGGGCATATATATCTGACCTCACAAGAGGGATGGTTAATTGCTACTTCCACAAATACCCCTCTCTGGGTGAACTCATCAACCAGGCCAAAGCTGATCATGGCTGTAGAGTCAGAGGACCCAGTGATACAAGCTGGGGCCCATTGCTTGCAGAAAGAGTATGGCAACAATATCCCACCTGGTCAAGAAGTCCATATTGACAATGCAAAGCTTGGGAATCAACCTTACTACATTGACTCTTTTTTCCTCAACTTAAAGAGACTTCCCATGGTAAATTCTCAATCTATGCACTTAATTACAGTTTTTTAGAGACTTGCAAATTGACGAAATTCTAGCTGAAATGGATGAATTCGTTGAATATAATTAAGAAGATGTATATGAAACACAACTAAAATGACCATTTACGTTAAGTTCAGTCAATTCAGGCAGGAAATTAACCCTAACCTTGCGTTTTTTAGTATTAAACAATTCAACGGGTGGAACCAAAAGTTACGCATTTGATAAAAATTGTCTTTAACTGAAAATAGTGGTTCTAAAAGGGGCTCCAAATCTTTTTTTTTCTTTTACTTTCTTTTCTTCTTAATAAAAACAAGAACTTTAAGAGAAAATTGTTTACAGGTGGGAGTTATACTAATTCCAAGGAAATATATAATGGGGAAGATTGATGAGAGGGCATTCAAAACTTTGGTGATACTGATATCTGCATCTGTATGCATTCTGATCACCGGATGTGTGTGCATCTTCATATTGACCAACGGTGTTTCGAAGGAGATGAAACTAAGGGCAGAGTTGATATCCCACTTGGATGCAAGAAGGAAGGCAGAGGCATCAAGCAACTACAAAAGCCAGTTTTTAGCAAACATGAGGTAAGCAACTAAGCACTATAAGCACTAAGCATGCATGATGCAACAAGATAAAAGTCATTTATTTATAGAATGGCTGCTTGCTCATGTTTCCTGGTGGACCACATGAAAGGGAACATGGAGAAGTCTTATGTAGGCAGTGTTCCTATTATTACTACTAGGTATTATATTATTATTAGTTTTATTTAATTAATACTCCGTATTAGTATCAGTTACCTAGACACTAAGTTATAGTATTAAAATTATTAGTTATAGTTTCCTTTAAGTATTTATAAATAAATCGATGGATCCTTCGATTTCAAGGTCCGAGAAAGAATATGATTATGAAAAGGATATATCATTATTTTCAAACTCTAGATTGTACATTGATCACCACATCCAAACATAGTTTATGATAACTATAAGAATTGATTGCTTCTTATCATGTACCATGGGCGCTCTTGAGATAAACCCCAAGTAATATCAATTTTATGGATCCTTTTCCCATTATTGAACTGTTTGTATGCCTGAGAAACACTGAAGCTTACAATTACTAAATAGTCATTGTTTATAGCTAGTCTACTCATAAGTGGTTTATAACATGTTATTCTAGCTTCTTCTGACATCAAGACTTCTTTGGTACTCTTGCGTCTCTTTTTTATCACTACTATTAATGAACTTTTTGCATATAGAAGTAAAAGTGTAAAACAAGGTTGTGCGCACAAATAAGAGTTTTTTTTATGTATCCTAAAAATAGACATTATGTAGTTGTGAAAATGGGGAGTAACTCTTAATAGTTCTCTAAGGAATTAATAAGTCATATTTTCAGAGAAAAGAACAGGAGTTACTTGAGGAATTTTCCCCTTAATAATTATTTAGATGTTTTCTGCAGTTTCTTCATGTTCTTTTTGTTCTGTATTGACAGTCATGAATTACGAACACCCATGGCTGCAGTAATTGGCTTGCTGGACATTCTTATATGCGACGATTGCCTCACGAATGAGCAATATTCCACTGTCACTCAGATACGCAAATGTTCAACTGCTTTACTTAGGCTACTCAACAACATTTTGGATCTCAGTAAGGTGAGATTCAGAAGTTGGTCACCCAATGCTTAGCTATCCAGTTACAAAGTTCATAAATAAATACATTCACTGGTTCCTGAAACAGGTAGAATCTGGAAAGTTGGTTCTAGAAGAGAGTGAGTTTGATTTGAGTCGAGAACTGGAAGGTCTTGTAGATATGTTCTCTGTCCAATGCATCAACCACAATGTGGAAACTGTTTTAGATCTCTCAGGTATGGTTAATGTTTGACTTCTGCAATACTATTCGTTTATTAATTCTAACTATTTGTTATACTTCCATTTTCTCAGATGATATGCCAAAATTAGTTAAAGGAGATTCCGGCAGAGTTGTTCAAATATTTGCAAACCTGCTAAGCAACTCGTTGAAGTTCACGACATGTGAGTTAGCTCTGTCACTGATAACCATTAGTTTTCTGATACTTTGCCTTTATATATGAATACTACCAGAAATAATGACAAGTATATGACAAAAAAATTGTAGACAAAAAAGTGACTTTTAATATGCAGTGACCATAGTTGTATTTTATCAGTGCTGTAATGAATTGAATTCTTCTACTTTACCATGAATTGAGTTCTTCACTATCCCTGTCTCGAAAAAAGATATGTTTCTAATACTAAAATGTTTTGCAAATCAAGATTTTTTTTTGAACTGTGGGAATCCGTGGGGCTATTATGATTCTGATTAATGGAGAGAGCATATTATATTTGTTTGAAAGTCTTGAATGTGTTGCAGCTGGCCATATTGTTCTTCGAGGATGGTGTGAAAATCCAAATAGTGTCACAAGTTGGAGGAAGTTTTCTGTCAACCTGAAGGAATCTTGGTCCACTCCTAAAATAAAGTTGAACCACCACAGTGGTCATGCTAGAAAACCTTCCCAGAAAGATAATAGCAAAATGGTCTTTTGGTTTGAAGTTGATGACACTGGTTGTGGTATGAATCTCAAACTGCTAAAAAACTACAAGCAGTTCATTTAGGGTCCGTTTTAACCCCATAAATTGCTAGGGAAATTAAATGTGAAAGAAAACATACAGAGGAAATACTATTGGAAGGAAAGAAAATATGAAGGAAATAAATGATTAACTAAAATATTTGTTCATATCTATTTTATTTATTTTTCCCTCTTTATAGCATTTTCCAAGATCTAAACATACCTTAAGCATATTTCAGTACTTCAATTTTCCCATTCTATTCTCCAGGAATTGATCCCAGCAAATGGGAATCTGTGTTTGAAAGCTTCGAGCAGGCTGATCCCTCCACTACAAGATTGTAAGCAGTATAATGTGTGTGTGTGTAAATAAATTGAGGCCTAATACACAACTTTTTAGCTGATCATCACATTACATTTTTAGCAGTCATGGATTAATGGATCTAATCTCAATGTATTCTTCATGCAGGCATGGTGGAACTGGTCTTGGCTTGTGCATAGTGCGTTCCTTGGTAAGTTGTAACGCTCAAATGATTTCGGCAATGAATTTGTCTAAAAACAAAAAGACCAAATAAGAGTAAATCAAACTTAACGTGATCTTCTAAAAGAGTAGAACACGTAAGTTTGTGCAATGAAAGAGAGAATGTGCAAATGATCTTTAGAACAAACTGTCTTGCACATACATGTCCCTCTATAGTAGATTAGTACTACTTTATCTAATGATTAGAAGATTTTAACTACAGGTGAACAAAATGGGTGGTGAGATCAAAGTTGTGAATAAAAGTGGAGGAGGCACTCTCATGCAGCTTTGCCTCCTGCTAGACACTCCTATAGATGGCACAGGACAATATTGCCATTTGAATCTGAGAGAGCAGAAAATGACTGTAAGTACTATGGTTTTACATTCATTGACAAACAAAAAACATGGGTGGTTTAGTGGTGAGATATCTTATAGGAGGACTCCGTATACGTGAGTCAACATGCCCTCAAATGCTTGTTTGTTTGAGCAAACCAATTTTGAAATTTGTGTGCTCTTATTTAGATTTAGGTAAACAAAAAATATGGGTGGTTTAATGGTGAGATATCTTATAGGAGGATTCCGTATTGACTTATTTGAGCTTCATTTGTTTTTAATGCCATGATTTCATTCTAAAAGATTAGTGTGGTATCTTTATATTTAACTGGTACAGGATGACATAACATATTTAGCATTCAGCTGCTCATGAGTATGATTCCAAGTGCGAACAAGATAATGTTCACTAGCTTTCACAAGAGTCTTATGTAACCCCTTCACCCATGCACCTATTTTCTCAAAAGTTTGCTTTGGGCAAATGTCATTTGGATGAAATGGTTGACAGGTCTAGTTTTCTGAAACGGAATGCGACTTGTCACATTAACTTCAACCAAATAAGAAGAATAAGCCAGAAGTAACTACTAAATGGAACCTTAGACCTTCCCTTGTCTCCCCCAAAAGAAAGCTAATGTTTGTTACCCGAATGAATGCAGGTGTTACTTGCACTAAATGGTGCAATAGGAAGGGTAATAGTATCCCAGTGGTTAGAGAAGAGGGGAGTCCAAACTTTTGAAACATCTAACTGGAATGAATTGACACAAATGCTTCAGGGGCTTTCTAAAACCAAGACCAGCTTAGCATGCGGCTCGGGATTTGAGTGCCTGGCAGCTGATGAAGGAAATAACTCACTTTTTGCCATAGTTATTGATATCGGCCTGCTTGACCTGACCACAAACATATGGAAGGACCAGCTTGGTTTTCTTGAGAAATACAGTGGGAAAGCAAAGTTTGCATGGATTCTTTACCACGATACTTCCAGTACAATCAAATCTGAGCTTCATAGAAGAGGGCACCTTTTGATGGTAAACAGACCGCTATACAAGGGGAAGATGGTTCAGATTTTGGAAGCCATAATGAAAGACAAGAAACCTGAACTGCAATCTTACATCACCAACCCAGATGAATTTCATAAATCAAAAAGTGGGAACGGTAAAACTCTCACAGAGACGAATTTTGAAGACAGTAGATTAGTAGAGTTAAGCAACATTAGCTCGAGAAAGGAAACAAATCAGCAAAAACCTCTGGAGGGCCTAAGAATACTACTTGCTGAAGACACGCCAGTGCTTCAGAAAGTTGCCACCGTAATGCTGGAAAAACTGGGAGCAAAGGTTGTGGTTGCAGGGGATGGGCAGCAAGCAGTGGATGCTCTCAAGTCAGTGGTAAACTCAAAAGATTGCAGACCCGAGGAAGGATCACGTTCCCCTGGTTTTGACTTGATTTTGATGGATTGTCAAGTAAGTGAAACTATGATTATTGATTTATTGCATATACATGTTGGTGATTTTCCTTGCATCCACAAAGGAATACTCACATTTGATTAAAAAAATAACACACAATTAGATATCTTAGTCTTTATACGATAGAATGTTGTTGGCATTTTAGTAGTGAAATGATTATTACGAGTAGATTATTAATGAGGTAAAGATGATGTTATGGATTTAGATGCCAAAGATGGATGGGTATGAAGCAACAAAAGCTATTAGAAGATCAGAGTTGGGGAAAACTGCACACATACCTATAGTGGCAGTGACCGCCCATGCCATGTCATCAGATGAAGCAAAATGTTTGGAGGTGGGAATGGATGCTTATTTAACTAAACCCATTGACAGCAAGCTCATGGTTTCCACCATCCTCTCCTTAACCAAGAAGAGTTAATATATGGTTCATGTTAGTCGAGTTAGATTATGATGGATGCTTGGGGTTCATTCTTAATAATAAATAGAGGAGTTCAAAACAGCTATGGGTAATAAGCTAGAAATCAAAACATTACGAAAATGAGCGTGTAATGTTTCATGTTTGGAATACTGTCCTTGTAGTTAAATTTATATAATCTACTTGTGTAATTCAACGTTTCGTTGTGGTGAAGTTGATATGTTGCATCATAATAAAAGTTCAAACTTACGGGCATAATAGATATTGTATAATTGCTGAAAATATGAATGAATCGCATAATGTCCTGCAATTGGTGAAGATAGATGTAGAAAACCATGCACATAGCAGTGTATTAGGGGAAAACTAAAACACAAGTAATGTTTTACACTAGAGCTGCACAACTTTTTTTTTAATGTAAACTTTTTCCTTTTAGCCTACTTCAATATGTTCTTGAGTCTAGTCCAATGTCTTTAGTCCATCTCAAGTTCTCAACACAAACTCATATATTCATCTTCAGTCTAGCCTACTTCATGTGAATGAGAAATTATGTTCTAGGATTTACAAGCTCCAAAAGGAGTATATATAGAGAAATCCGGGTCTGGGCTTCTAATATGGGCCTGACAGACCCGGTTACATAAAAGGCTAATCTAGAACACCGAATAATGATAATGTACAATAATGTAAATGCTATTTACTGAGCGTACGTGGGTCGCTGTTCGGGCCCAATAGTAATGAGACCGGGGGCCCGAGTCCATATACTCTATCAGCAGTCCTCCACTCCATGAGGCGAGAGTATTCGAGGTGAAAGGGACTAGAGCTATGTGCTGATCTGTCGTCGTATGGTGAGTAAACTTCGTAAAAAAAATTGAATTTGTGCTTCTTCAATTAAATGAGGCGCTAAGTCCCCCGCTCTTCTAGTCTCCCACTCCTTGAGACACGTGTAATGAGGTGAAAAGAAGTAGAACAATGCATGTCTTCAATAGGGGGCCGAGGGTCGACGCCTTTTGTCCACGTTGGGGAGATGACTCGTTAAAAACCTCACTAGGAAAAAACCTTGTGGGAAAAAATCTTAATGAGGAAAAAAGAGTACACCGGATGCCCCCAAAATGAAGCAAACGGTGTGAGCCCTTCGGCCTAGGTGTGGGGCTGCAACGGTGTCTGTCTCTAGATGTGAGTAGCTCGGCATGATAACTAATCTCAATCATCAAATAAAGATGACTAAAAGATAGGTCGAGTGACCGTCCATAATATGATGTCTAGGCCATCAAATAAAGATGACCAGGATATGTGGCCGAGAGACCTATATGAAGTCCAAGTCATCAAATAAAGATGACCAGGAGAGACGGCTAAAAGGTCGGTATGATGTCATCATTTAGTTGCACCTATGCATTCAAATAAAATTGTTATAATTTCTTGAGCTTATAATTCGCTATTGGATTTGGACCTACATTAAGTGGCCTCAAATTTCCAATCTAGGGCTCAAGCTAGATTTCTATGCTTAGTTGAGTGTGGCACATGTAAAGGACTAAACCTACATCCATCGGGGGATCGCAGTTCGAATCCGATAGTTAAAGGCACACATAACGCATACACAACATAGAAACTAAAGTATGCATTTGATAACATTTGGATTGGGAGCTTACTATCCACACTCGTTTGACATAACCCGGTGGCGCGAGTGTGTGTGCTCGCCCAGTGTACGCGAGTGCTCGGAATTCATAAGTCCATTTTTTCAATGTCAAAAAATACACACTATTAAAAAAATAATAATAATAAATTAATAATCTAGCTCAACTCGTCACTCAAATTCGTAGCTGGGATCCGCCAGACATGCGCATTTAAGAGTCTTTTAACAGATTGACTCGATCCTCGAGATTGAAGTTTGATGCTATATAATTAAAATATTTTTTTTTGTTTTGTAATTTTCGTTATCAAAATTATTGCTGAAAATTAATAAATGGAAGGAGTTTTGGAACACTTAGTTTTGGTATTGGGTGAACTCCAAACGTGTTGTTGAAATTGTGACCCAATATCAATGATGAGAGTCAAATTTGGGTTTGGAGTAGTCTTGGCGCAAGAATTAAGCCCTCTAGCAGTAGTGGCGTATGGCCGGTTGAGAGCTAGCATTCTCAACACCATACGCCAAGCTTCTGGTTGACAGAAGCTCAAGAGAGAGAGGTTCCTTAAGCCATCGCCGCTGCATGACAGATTGACAAGAGGGTTGTGTGGTCGCAGTTGCCGTCCCTAAGACTGAGAATAGTCGGCGTCACTGGTGGAGAGCCGGAGAGGAAGGGAGGTTCCGGTCACGGTCATCGTCGGACAGCCAGACAGGGGGGAGAGTACCCTCGATGCCCATTGCTGCCCTGCGAAGTTCCTGGGTTCGCCGTCATCGGAGGGGGTGAGGAGAGGACCGTCGGAACTACTATTGCTCGGTTCACTCCGGCGGGGTCTGCAGATTCAAGTCGTGTCTTCCGGCCGGAGGTACGCCTTGTTCCTCTAGGAGCATTGAAGCAGCCATTAATAGCGGTACTGAGGTTGAGCTCCAACAACCGACGGAAATACAGAGGCAAAGCGAGGTGGGAGGCGTTGAGACAGAGCCGGCGAACCCAAGCTGATAGCATCCAAGGATGGTGATTCTCCAGCTCAGCGGATCAGATATTGGAGCAGTGGGGCTCTCTGGTGCACAGCGGCAATCGAGACGGCTATAACATCACCGACTAAGGCTAATTTCCAGCTTGTTTTGGGGTGGTTTTTTTCGAGATTGTCATGACTTTTTGTATTTTGGGAGAGGAATCTGACTTGATTTTTGCTCAAGCTCTCAATGAAAGTGCGTGATGAATTATAGGGATGCAAACATATACTCTCTTCGTCTCGAAGGGAGTCCAAATTTCCTTTTTTAGATGTCCGAAAAAGATTTGCCATTTCCATTTAAATTAAGGAATATGTGGCTAAAATTAATTCTCTCTCCTCTGCACAAATTTCAACCACACAGTTTTTATTTTATTAATCCACGTGAAAGTCAACCTTGATCAACCTTTTTCGGACGGCGGGAGTATAATTAGGAGAGATTGTGCTAAAGAGAGGGAAGAAGATGAATGAATAGTAGAGTGTGAATGAGAACTTATGTTCCAGGGTTTACAAGCTCTAAAAGGAGTATATATAGAGAAATCTGGGTCTGGGCTTCTAATATGGCCCTGACAGACCCAATTACATAAAAGGCTAATCTAGAACACCCGAATAATGATAATGTACAATAATGTAAATGCTATCTACTGAGCGTACGTGGGCCGCTGTCCGGGTCCAATATTAATGAGACCGGGGTTCCGAGTCCATATACTCTACGGCTCCTATATCATACATCCGGGTGTATGTACACCCGGCCCAACTATGGAAGACAGCCCAATAAATCATACAGGCCAAAAAAAATCGGTGGCATTTTTGTAATTTAGGCAAAACATAACGTCTTCCGCTAAATGAGCAATATTGTACTTTTAGTGAGCATCCAACTTAATTTATTGAGCATTAAGAGGCTAACAATGAGTATCACGATCTCTGCTTTATATCTTCTATTTTTTGTTCTTTTTCTTATTTTTTCTTTTATAAAACTTATTAAATTATATCTATAATCCACTCATATTAATTCCAATATACGAATCTAATGTAATATGATAGTTTTGAAATATGCATTGATATGACATTTTAAAAATGAGCATAACATCAGTACCAAATGAGCATACATAACTTTCAAAGTGCACATTGATATGAAAATCGTAAGGGTTGTTAGCCGAACATCATGACATTTGAATTGAGCATCAGACCTCATCTATTGAGAGGAAAATCATAGTTTTTGTTAAATGAGCATTAATGAACGTTTAATGAGCATCATACTTATTCTGTTGAGTATTAGGATTCCAATATTAAGCATCGTGAATTCTGATTCATAACTTCAGATTCACTCTCTTTTTGTTTTTTTTTTCTTTTATAAAAACTTATTGAATTATATCTATAACCAAGTCTTATGAATTTCAATATGTGAATATAATATAATGTATCTCATTTTAAAATGAGCATAAGACCAAAGCTGAATGAGTATATACAATTTACAAAATGAGCATCGAAAAATTCAAAAGCTCATTTCAAATCTCCAATGTGCTCAAATGTTCATTAATGTTACATCAATGCACATTTACTTTAAACGGTATACTCAATATCGTATAACACACAATTTATTTTAATAACCTCCATGAGTAATCATTTTAGAACATATATCAATACACATTTCCTATAAAGAAAAAAAGAAAAAAGACAAAAAAGTAAACCAACTAAAGTAAATTAACTAAAGTAAAAGTAACGAAAAAGTAAAATAAAAGAAACGAAAAGAAAAAAGAAAGAAGAGAAAAAAAGTAACGAAAAAGTAAAATAAAAAAGACAAAACAAATATAAAAAGAACTAGGATGACAGGATGGAGGCTAAAAAATGAAAAAGAATGGCGGCTGAAATAAATAAAAGCAACGGGAGTGAGGGAATGAGGAAAACGGCAGAAGAAGAATCAGATTACCACGTCATTTAATAACCGGGTGTACATGTACACCCGGGTGTATAATATAATTTGCGATATACTCTATCAGTGTGTGACACAGCAATCACAGGTCATATAGATCCTTCTAACGAACATAATAGCTAACAAAATTGTCAATCATTATTGTAGCCTTAAAACCAAAGGCATAAACAAAAATAGAACAACGTAAACAAACATAGCGTGAAAAAGGACTATAAGAAATAATATAACTGATAAAAGCTTCAAACTCCTTCATGCCAGGTTTCTTGAAATATCATCTTCCAAACCCTGGCACCTCGATCGCTCCAAGACGGCGGTTCAAGAGGGGGGCAGACCGTCGATCTGTCTTCCTACTTGTTCTGCCCTTCACCTCTCCCCATCTGCTCGTCACCCGTGCCGCCTCCTAATATGGTCGACGTGTACCTGCCAATCGTACCAGCTTCTCCCCTACTACATCACCCTCCATCTCTCTGTCGCTTGAGCGTCGAAACACGCTATCAACCTTCTGCTCACTCGCCGAAGAAGCAAAGCTGAAATCAAGGCCACTTTGTGTATGTCATCCCAAATCTAAGGTAGTGATCGACAAGTTCTTGGAGCACGCTTGAATAACCTTTGAGTGCCCAAAGCAAAGCCATATCCTAATCCGTTATACGAAACAAGCCTCGCCCAAGATAAAACAAAACCCAAAGATGAAATCAAAATCAGAAAAGGCAAAAGCTGCACAATGATTGGCGGAGAAGCAAACCCTACATTAGAGAGGGAACGACCTCAACTTAGGGTTTTGGTCTCTCATCTGTAAATTTACAAAAATGATGTTTGTACACACTCTTATACACACTTTTGTACACATCTATGTATGTGAAAGCTTTTTTTTTTGTCTGTAAACATCGATTCACAGACAATGTTTTGCACAAACAAAATATTGTCTGTGAACCGGATTCACAGACAAAAAAAAAGCTTCACAAACATGATGTGTATAAGGTGTGTACAAGGGTGTGTACATCAAGAATGGTTGGTAAATTTAATCTTTAAACTACTAAATATAAAGAGCATAACCTAGTAGGTTTTTTAAGGAGTTCAAAACAAATAATCATCATATATTGTCTTTTACCCCGTATGATTTATGATGTTTTTACTCGAGCCATTTTCAATCGCAGACCAGGCCAGACCATGCTAGACCAGACCAAATCAAATCAAACCCGATCAGACTAGACCAAACTTTGGGCAGTTACAAAATACATAGATATTAGATATCTACCAGACATGACAGGACCGGACTAAAAAATTTAAGTCCAATTAAAAAACATCCTTAGTATGATAAACCAAACCAAAATTGTACCCTTTCATTGACATATACCGAGTATATCACATAATATCTTTTGATCTCAAATTTTATAATAATCGGTTAGAAATAATATGTAGGCCGAGTTGGAATTTTGAGCGCTTTTGGTAACTCTATTTTCAACTTATCGGTATTATCGCACAACTTTTTTACCAAACACATAGTTTTGACTTTGCATGCTGAATTAGGTAATAATTAAAATAAGTAAGGTGTGAGTTAATGTTCTGAATGAATTTGCTAAAGTTACTATAAAACACCATTTTAGCTATTTCCGCATAATCTTTCCTCAATTTTATAAATAAAATATATTCTAAATTTTTTTCCTCATAATTAAGCAGAATCAGCCACTTCAACAGGAATTTAATAAATTTTAGTTTAATCTGCCGATTTATCAAATTTTTGTGTTACCAAATGGGCTCTTACAATGTTATTCGAGGTTAATAAAATGATTATAAAAAGTAGAATGGTATTTAGGAGATGAGGGTAAGTTTATTTACAAAGCAGCTTCGTCAGCCTTCGTGTACATGCTTTATGTGTAAATGTCCCATTTTATCTGTATCACAAATAACTTTTATCATTTTTTAAAATGAATTGCTTGTGATACTTACAAATTTTTTTTGGGTGGGCAAATTGGTTCGGTTTGAGCAAACTGAATCGAATCGAACTTGAACCATATGTAATTTAGTTTAAGTATGAGTAAGATCTATAATGATAAATGAAAAGGAATGTGTATAATGATCGTACTACTACATTTTAAGACCTAACGTAACATTAAAGATGTAATTTGCATATTTAACCTAGTGTGACACTTTCTAAGTTTGTTTAAAAACTAGATTTTCACCTGCGTGATGCGCGGTACATAAATTAAATAATACTCCCTCCGTCCCATTTTGTAAGATACTTTACGGTTTACGATGTTTGATCGATGATAAAGCAAATTGATCCCTGTAAACACTCAAATTAGTTTTAGAAAATAAAATTTACATATCCAGAAACTACATAAAAACCGCTACAAACCTGCAAAAAATAATTCAAATTTCATAAACTATTGATATATAAAGTAAAAGATTAAGAGTGATTTAAGTTGACCAAGTGAATAGTAAATGTATCTTACAATTTGGGACTGAGGGAGTAATATTAAGCAATAATAGTTAATGTCTAAATGACATGACAGAGTATATATGTAATACACAAAAACAATTGTAATTAAGATAAAAATATATACGACTCGTAATTGGTATGAATATTGTTTTGGGAGAGTAAGGAATAGAAACATTATAATAGGAAATTCATACTCTACACGTTTCTAAATACTTCTTTGTAGACAACATTGGTAGTACGGTCTAGTTGTTCTCCATTTTCACCGCATATGAGTATCTTCAAACCCTTGCGATTTGTCACTCTCGATGCTGCAACATATAGTTGACCATGTGTAAAGACAGGTTTTTTCAATATAAGGCCAACATGCGTCAACGATTGACCTTGACTTTTATTTATTGTCATCGCATAAGAGTTCATCACATGAAATTGTCTTCTTTGAAACTTGAAGGGTATTCTTAAATCTGATGGAGTCAAACTTAACACAACTTCAAGTCATGTGTATTTCCCCCCTAGAATTTTTGCTCCAAGAATGTGATTCCCAAGCCGTGTAATAATCATAATCAACCTTGTTCCATTACAAAGGCCCATAGAAGGATCAATATCCCTGAGAAGCATTACTGAAGTACCCACTTTAAGGATTAACTCGTGGTTCGGAACTCCTGATACACGGATTTTATTGAGGAATCTAGGAGTGTGCAAGTCAGCCAAGAAATCAGAATTTGAGTCTGACTTGCAAATGCTATCAGAACTCAAATATGTCCTAGACTCTTCTTGAACATTGAGAGATGTCATGTATTCATTGATTTGATCCACAACATCAAGAGTTGGAGCTAGAATTGCACGCTCTAGTAAGTAGGACGAATCATTGGCAATATTCTGAAAATTAGGATATGCGCTTTCCACAATAGTGGCAATTGGATCCTCTCCACACTCTAATAGAATGTCACTTGGAATTCTGACATCAGCAAATCCATCATTGACTTCGCCCGCAATACCATCTCCTAGATCTGCAATCCACTTGGCGAACTCTACCAAATCTTCGTATTCACGATGGTCACTAAGTGATTGGAGCCTCATGTTCTTCGTCAAACGCAACACAATGCACTCATGCCAAATATATGAAGAATTAATTGTGGCATTCACTATGTCTTGTCTGGTACCCTTTGTAATGACGGGTAGAATTTGCTTAAAGTCTCCCCCGAACACCACTATTTTCCCTCCAAATGATTTATCTCCGTTATATGAATTTGTAAATCTGAGGATGTCTCTCAAACTCCTGTCCAACGCTTCAAAACAATACGTGTGCATCATTGGTGCCTCGTCCCATATAATGAGTTTGCACCAAATTATCAACTGTGCTAATGGACTCCCTTGTTTGATGTTGCAGGTGGAGTTCTCAGTCGGATTGATTGTGATGGAGTATATGGCCCGGGAACCCCCGGTCCACAGACTCCTACTACTCCAGCGAAGGCCCAACAGGCCCAACAGGCCCAAATCACAGCGCCCAGAGTACCAAGCAGCCCGCACGACGTGCCCGGGGTGCCTTCGGCCCCCTGGCTGAAGGCTCCAAATTCTCACAGAACGGGTTTCTCAAGCAAATTAAGAAACTGGGAAAAAACGGCGAAAACAGTAGCCCTCGGCACTGTGAGCCCTCGGCACCAGGGTGCCATCGGGTGGAAGAGCCCTCGGCTACTACTCTATAGCCGAAGGCATCTCACTCGACAGGATATCCGCCTCACATGCGTGCAGATCACCGTACCCCGCACAGACGTCCCATCCAACAGCCGCATTAAATGCGGCCACATGCGGCTGCCAGCGCCAGCCAGTTGAGGTGACCCCTCGGCCAATAAGCGCTTGACACGTGTCCCTGCCCGGCATTTATTGCTACTATAAATAGCACCCCATTTCCTCATTTGTAACCACGCTGAAAACGGCATTCATACTGAATACATTTTCTCTCTACTTTTACTTACTTGCTCTGACTTCTCTCTAAGTTATTCCCCGTAATAACCCTTCGGATATATACCCCGGGTAGACTATCCATCATTTGGTGCTCTCGTTGAGAGGTTGAACAATCGAGTAAGAAACCCTCCCCCTCGACCAAACACAAAACACTAGCCCTCTATCAAAATGGTGAGGACAACACGTGCCAACTCAAAAAACGTAGAAGACAAGAACCTGGCCCTCGGCGACGTCAACGCCCCCGAAGCCTCTCACAGGGCTCCCGAGGGCGGTGTCATCGCTGGGCTGGAACAGGCGGCTGTCGACCTACGCCTTCAGATCCAACAAAATGCCCCCGATGCCCGCCTCGGCATCGAGGCCAAGAAGAAAAACCGGAGCGATGACCAAGTCAGCCCTCCGGTTCTCACCATCGACGTGCAATCGGCGCTCTCCGCCTTCATCCAGACGCTCACCCAGAACCCGGGTGCCTTCGGTACCCTGGCTCCAGCTCATCCTCAGATCGGGGAAAATATCATACTTCCCCCTCGGCCACACCCCTTCGGAAATCCCACCCCTCGGGTGAGAAACGACGAAGGGGTGGTGGCCCAAGAAACGTCCTCCCAGGAAGTTCAGTCTCGGGACCGCCATAATGACAACAGGGAAAGGCCCCGTACTTCCGCCCTCGACCGGCTCGGAGGAGGGCCAGACCGCCGAGGGGTCCAAGACCGCCTCGGGGGGAAAGCACTCCAAAGGCCCCAGGAAAGCGGGGGATCTGTTTCGAGGGCAGACGAGGAGCGTCCCCCTCGGGACAAAGGCAAGGCACCCCTTCATGCCAATGACGCTCGCCACCAGATCAACCAGGCCCACTCGGCCCGGGTTCGTTCGCAGGGGGCGGAGACCCTCCCGAAGGATCCCCGGGACGAGATTATTGCGGCCCTCCAGCGCCGGCTTGACGAAATGGAGTCTAACAAAGCTCACGCCACCACCTCCACCCCTCACTCAGACCTCAAATACGAGGCCATGATGGCCAAAATGGAGGAATTACAGAAGAAGGTGGCCGAGGGCTCCGGGGAACCCGTCATCCAGCTCCGGACTCGGACGCCATTTACCCCAAGGGTATTGGCGGCCCGGATCCCGGAAAAATACTGAGGGCAACACATACAGCCCTACAACGGAAAAACGGATCCCCAGGAACACTACAGCAAATACCAGAACAACATGATGATGGTGGGGGCATCAGACGAATATTTGTGTCAATGGTTCCTCTCCACCTTAGAGGGACCGGCATACGAATGGTTCAACAGGCTGCCCGAGGGCTGCATTGATTCGTGGCAAGAACTCGCCCAACGATTCTTGACACAATTCGCCGGGAGGCGTCGCACAAGGAAGCACTTCTCCCACCTCCTAACAATACACCAGAAGAAGGATGAGACCCTTCGGGATTTCCTGGAGCGCTGGAGGACGGAGGCCGACAAGGTCGACGGTGCTGATGACGGGACCCTCCTGGCCCTCCTACAAACCGTCCTCCGCACCGGTAACTTTTCAAGGAGCCTCATCATTGAACCCCCCCGCGACTACATAAGGGCTTTGCAGCGGGGGGACCGATATGCTGAGGCCGAGGAGGTGGAGAAGTATCACCAGCATCCGGACCAGCAGCCCCCGAGGGCTGACAACAAGAATAACCGAGGGCCGGGGGCTCCTCCAAATCACCCCAAGGCTTCGGGACCCTCTGATGACCGCCCTCGGCAAGGCCAAGCCAAGCCCGGGGGAGGTTATAAGAGCAACCCTAAGACTTGGGCCCAGCCCATTCTCCTGAACCGCCCTCGGACACCATTGACGCACCCTGTCAGCATCATCCTCGATTTTGCCGAGGAGAGGGGCCTCGTTGAGCGCGACTCTCGCGCACCCCCGGAGGTACACGCTATCAACCCTCAGTTCCCCTACTGTCGCTTCCATCGGCACTAGGGGCACAGGACCGATGACTGCCATCAGCTGAAGACGGCCATCGAGAGATTAATACAAGCAGGGTACCTGTCCCAATTTGTTCAGAGCCCTCGGCAGGAGGGACCTTCTCATCAGGGGCCTCCCCGAGGGCACCACACGAAGGTGAACGCTTGGGTAAACCCGAATACCATCCCCCTAGGCAAGAAAAGGGAGATTGGGAACTTGGAAGAAGAGGAGGAGGAATACCCCCACTACCAGGAGAAGAAACGCCACATCCTCATGATCACCGGTGGCAATACAGGGGGCGATTCCACCAGCCAACGAAAGAAGTGGGCTCAATCGCTTTACGTAGGGGAAGTCACTCATATGCCCCCGGTAAAGCGACTGAGGGAGGAACCCATCACCTTTACCAACACAGATCTCCCTCCTACTTCTTCTCCTCACAGGGATGCCTTGGTGATTCGGACGGAGATAAACGACACCATCATTCACCGAACTTACATTGACACGGGCAGCTCTGTCAATGTAATGTACCTCAGCACCTTCAGAGAGCTGCATCTGGAGAGGGGGTCCCTTCGGCCCATTAAGACCCCTCTTGCCGGCTTCACCGGCGACACTATTGATTCTGAGGGGGTAATAACCCTCCCGGTGATCTTCGGCGACGGGCTCCATAGAGCCCAGCTCGAAGTGGAGTTCGTCGTCGTCAACATCGACTGCGCCCACAACATCATCCTTGGCCGGCCAGCCCTCGAGGACCTCGAAGCCATCATCTCCATGAGGCACCTCTGCCTCAAGTTTCCCGCCGAGGGGGGCATTGGCTACTCCCGGGGGAACCAAAAAATTGCACGTGCCTGCTATCTTCAGGTCACTAAGAAGGTAAGCAAGACGAAAATCCGTGTTGACACCATCACCGGAGCCGTCGACCAAGAGGAGAGAAGGCCGAGGGCTGAACCGGCCGAGGACGTAGAAGACTTTGCGCTCGATCCGGCCCAGCCGGAGAGAGTCGTGAAGATTGGAGCCCAGCTCCCTGAAGATTTGAAAACCGGTATCACCGACGCCCTCCGCGCCTACTCCACTGTCTTTGCATGGGGGCCGGAGGACATGCCGGGAATCAGCCGAAGGGTCATCACCCACCCCCTCTCGGTGGACCCCTCGGCAAAAGCAGTACAGCAACGACGGAGACCCCTCTCCGCCGAGAGGAGGGAATTCGTGAAGAAGGAGGTCGCCATGCTCCTATCAATTAAGCACATCAAGGAGGTGAAATACCCCTCATGGCTAGCAAATGTAGTCCTCGCACAGAAGACCCTACCTTCCGCATGTGCGTGGACTACACCGATCTCAACAAAGCATGCCCCATGGATCCATTCCCTCTACCAAACATTGATCGATTGGTGGATGAGACCGCGGGGTGTGAAATCATGTCCTTCCTCGATGCCTTCCGAGGGTACCATCAAATATTCATGCACGAGGAAGACGCCGAAAAAACTGCCTTCATGACTCCCGAGGGCATCTTCTGCTACCTAGTCATGGCCTTCGGCCTAAAGAACTCAGGGGCCACCTACACCCGGATGGTGGCCCGGGTCTTTCAAGCCGTCCTAGGGCGCACCATGGAGGCCTATGTTGACGACATGATCGTGAAAAGCAAACAATCTTCCAGCCATGCTGACGACCTCCGGGAAATCTTCGCCATCATGCAAAAATTCAACCTTCGGCTAAACCCGAAGAAGTGCACCTTTGGCGTCCAAGGGGGCAAATTCTTGGGCTACATGGTGAGCCGAAGGGGTATTGAGGCCAATCCCGAGAAGATCCAGGCCATCATCAACATGGAGCCCCCACGCAACGTGAAGGAAGTTCAACAGTTGACGGGCCGCCTGGCAGCCCTCAACCGCTTTCTATCTAAATCGGCGGAGAAGTCTCTACCCTTCTTCCAGATCATGAGGAAGACGGCTGGCTTTCTATGGACTCCAGAATGCCAGGGGGCTTTCGACGAGCTCAAACGATATCTATCTTCACCTCCTGTTCTCTCCAAACCCAAGGTAGGGGAGACCCTCTACCTCTACCTTGGGGTTAGCCCGGCGGCCATCAGCTCTGTGCTCATCCGGGAGGAAGACGGCATCCAACATGCCATCTTCTACGTTAGCAAGACCCTAAGGGAGGCCGAGCTCAGGTACTCCCCTGTGGAAAAAACGGTGTTGGCCATCGTTTGGACTGTCAAGAAGTTGGGCCACTACTTTCAGGCTCACCCAGTTCAGGTCCTCACCCATCAACCCCTCGGCGCCCTCATGAGGAGCCCCACCAGCTCCTCCCGCATGGTGAAATGGGCTATCTTCTTGAGCCAGTACAACATTGACATCCGTGCAAGGCCTGCCATCAAGGGCCAAGCCCTGGCGGACTTTGTGACGGAGTGTACCGCAAGGGCAGCCACGGACGGGGAGCCCTCGGCTACCTCGGACGACTGGTGGACCCTCTACACTGACGGCTCCTCCGCGACCAAAGCATGCGGGGGAGGGGTAGTCCTCATTACTCCCGAGGGCTTCAGGGCCTACTATGCAATCCGCTTCTCCTTCAAAGTCTCCAACAATGAGGCCGAATATGAGGCCCTCCTATGTGGCCTTCGGCTGGCTGCCAACATGAGGGCTCGGCAGATCCACATCAAATGCGACTCCAAGTTGGTCGTTGGCCAAATCTCCGAAGAATATGAGGCCAAGGAGGGGAGAATGAAACAGTACAAGGAAGCGGCCAAGGAGTTGCTTAAGGTATTTGAGGCACACTCTCTCACTCAGATACCGAGGGCTCAGAACTCCGAGGCTGACATATTATCTAAGCTCTCGGCCGACTCCCCCGAGCACATCTCCAACATTGCCAAAATCGAGGAACTCAGCCTCTCAAGCATCCATGCGAGCCCCGTTATGAACATACAACAACGTCAGGAGGATTGGATCTCAGATATCACCGCCTTCATCTCCACAGGGCAGCTACCCGAGAATGAGGCCCGCGCTAAACTGGCAAAGCTGAGGGCTCCTAGCTACACCATCGAAGATGGGAGGCTCTACAAACGATCTTACAACGGCACGCTACTTCGATGCCTTCATCAAGATGAAGCCGAGGTCGCAATGGAGGAAGTGCACAGTGGCACTTGCTCAGCTCACCAAGGACCCTTCTCCATGTCCCGAAGGCTCATTCTCCAGGGCTACTTCTGGCCAACCATGGCCAGGGATTGTGCTGACCTTGCCCGGAGGTGCACCGCATGTCAACATTTCCAGAAAGCTCCCGGCAGGCCAGCGGTCAACTATGCCCCCATCAGCACCTCCGTCCCATTTTCTCGATGGGGGATAGACCTTGTGGGCCCTCTGCCGAGGGGTACCTCCAACAACAGATACATCATTGTGGCCGTCGACTATTTTACCAAGTGGGTGGAGGCTGAACCCCGCGCCAGCATCACAGAGGCGAAGTGCCGTCACTTCGTCCTCAAGAACATCCTCACAAGGTTTGGCGTCCCCCAGCAGATCATCTCCGACAATGGGACACAATTTGAGGCAGCCCCCTTCTGTGCCCTTCTGGAGGCATGGGGCATCAAACACACCTTCTCCTCCGTTGCCTACCCTCAAGGCAACGGGCAAGTAGAGAACGCCAACCGGACCTTGCTCGAGGGCCTCAAAAAGAAGCTGGAGGCCGAGGGTGGTGGCTGGGTGGAAGAGCTCCACGACATCCTTTGGGCCTATCGCACCACCCCTCGGCGAGCAACAGGTGAAACACCCTTCTCCCTCTGCTACGGTTTTGAAGCCAAAGCTCCTACGGAAGTCACCCTTCCCACCCGAAGGGTGATCCAATATGACCCCGAGGTCAACGACAGCAACATGGCCCTCGACCTCCACCTCATTTCAGAACGCCGGGAGCAGGCCTTCATCCGGGCAAAAACTACCGAAGGCAAGTTAAAAGCTACATCGACGCCAAAGTTCGCACCCGAGAATTTCAAGTGGGGGACTATGTCCTCCGGAGGAGGGAAGCCAGCCAACCAACCGAGGGAGGAAAAATGGCACCAAAATTCGAAGGCCCCTACATCATAGCAGCCATCATCAAACCCGGGACCTACAAGCTCAAACGCCCCAATGGGAAAGAAGTCCCTAGGCACTGGAATGTACACCATTTAGTTAAATTTTATCAATAATGTAAGAGCGGCCAAGCCCTCATAACTAGTGAATGTACTATCCTATGGCCCAAGGCCTCCAATTTCGAAGAATGAAGATACATTCAAGACATCAAGCCCTCATACTGACTACAGGCCCCAGGCCTCACCACGAGAAGAACCCCCTCCGGCACCAAGTGCCGAGGGCGGACACCATCAACACCTACAACAACAGTGAAAACACCACGTGTTTTCAGTCAAGACCCCTCGGTACCAAGTACCGAGGGAGGATACTCCTATCACCAACAACAAGGAACGCCATGTGTTTCATTTCCCTTCGGCACCCAATGCCGAGGGTACATCCCCACCTTCAACATCAAAACAGAAAAGATGAGAACACCAAGTGTTCCTACAGAAGACCCTTCGGCACCCAGTGCCAGGGATATGCTTTCCTATCAACTTCCAAACATCTGTTGGGAAACACCAAGTGTTTCATTTGAAGACCCTTCGGTACCAAGTACCGAGGGTAGACACCTCCATCAACTACAGCAAAAGGGAACACCAAGTGTTCCTACAGAAGACCCCTCGGTGCCAAGTACCGGGGGCTACACATCGAAACTAACACCAAGTGTTGTTTCTAAAAGCCGTACCCCACGAGGACGCATATACCGAAGGCGCCACCATCGGTGTCGGCGGCACGTAGTGCCCCCGGCCATTTGCAACTAGTGTGTAAATGAAAACCCTTCCTTGAAACGCTTTCCGCGTCACTACCCCTAGGGTATGATAGGCATGAGAAATGCCCAGGATTCGACTTTCAAAAACGGAACGCTATCCGCGTCACTACCCCCAGGGTATGACAGGCATGAGAAATGCCCAGGATTCGACTTCCAAACCGAAACGCTCCCCGCGCCACCACCCCAAGGGTGTGGCAGGCCACGGACTATGTCTAATGCCGAGGGGACGACTTTCAAAAATGAGGCGCTTTCCGCGCCATCCCCCAAGGGGAGGCAGGTTACGGACCACCATATCTTGTGCCCAGGAAACGTCCCTCGATCCCCTCGGAACTCGGAAGGTTAACCCGAGGGAGGAGAGCCATTGGTGTATTCTGATGGTCTCCTAATAGGCCCAGTCTTACCAAGAAACCAAGTTTCTTGATGCCTTCCCTTCACCACCAACCAAAAAAAAAAAGAAAAGAGGGGGTGAAGGGGAGTAGACTCAGCGAGAAATCAAAGAGTACACTCCAACAGATCACAACAAGCCGAGGGCTCCCCACGGGAACACCTTCGGTAACTGAAGGTTCCTATTTCCCGAAGGATACTACTCAAACAAATATCATCAGGAAACAGCTAAGTCCACTGCCTGGTCACCTCCGGTTACACAGGCACCGAAGGCTCCAGCAAGGGTCGAAATCTACACCTTTTAAAAATTATGCCGAGGGCACACACTCATCGTTGGCATTCTTCACAACAACAGGATTCCACACATATTTGGCCCTCAGCCAGAGACTCATACAACACAAGGGATCTACATCCGGAAGCTCAACACCAATTTACGCTTAGAAAATATTCTAAGTCCTAAATTAGTAGCCCCCAGGCACCTCGCAAAGTAATGCAGAGTCAGATGGCACCTATCACCCGAAGGCTACACAAAGAAACAACACTTGAAAAAATTCCAAGTCCTAAAATTGGGCCCCCGGCTCAATCAACATTACAGCCAGGGGAATTCAATAGCCGAAGGCCATGCGATACAACAACACTTGCAAACAAAAAAATTTTTTATGTCCTAAAGAGGGGCCCCCGGCTCAGTCAGTGTTGCAGCTAGAGGAATATGACAGTCGAAGGCCATACATCAAGAAGGGACGCCATCTCCCGAAGGCTCCCAAGGGAAAATCCACACTTAGAATGTTTTCTAAGTCCTACATGCTTTTCCCCGGACAACTACTCATACATCAAGGAGGGATGCCATCTCCCGAAGGCTCCCAAGGGAAATTTTACACTTAGAATATTTTCTAAGCCCTGCATATTTCCCCCCCCCCCCCCCCGGTCAACTACTCATACATCATGGAGGGATGCCACCTCCCGAAGGCTCCCAAGGGAAACTCTACACTTAGAAGATTTTCTAATTCTACATATTTCACCCTCATCTCAAGGGACCTAATGGCCGAAGGCTACCTATCAATCGAGGGCTACAGTACACAAGGAATCAACACTCAAGAAAGTTTTCTAAGTCCTAAAGAATTGGCCCCGGCCTAGTCAATATTTCAGTCGGGGCTCCACAGTAGCCGAAGGCTACGTGACATACTACACTTGTAAAAAATTTCTAAGTCCTGTACATTAGGCCTTCGGTCCAACAATCACACATCAGGAAGGGATGCCATATCCCGAAGGCTCTCAAGGGGAAATCTACACTTAGAAATTTTTCTAAGTCCTAGGATTTGGGTTACTGCAAACACCCGAAGGCCCTAAGGTGTGCTACACTTAGAAAATTTTCTAAGTCCTAATTCCTACAGAACCCTCGGTTGCATATCCAGCAGAGGGTGCCCAACTACCGAAGGCTTCCAGTGGCAAGCTACAATCAGAAAATATTCTAAGTCCTAGAACATACATTCAAAGGATCAAGGCATACATCCAAGTCGAGACGAAGGCATGCATTCGACAATAAACAAATCCAAAGGAAACAGATTGTATATCAAAGGCCCGAGGGCGTATGTACTCATTCATTCAAAAAAAAAGAGAGAAGTTTGATTGTGCTTTACAAAGGGGGCCGAGGCCAACAATTACAACACCAAAAGGGGGGAATACAATTTAAGAAGGGGGAACTGTAGATATCGCCTCGCTCTCGGCTTCATCCTCTTCACCGCCAAGGCCGCACTCCCGGAGGGTCTCCGAGTCTTCAAGAACTGGCCTCTCTTCCCCCTCGGGGAGCGGGATCCTGACATCTGGCTGGCGGGGGGGGGGGAGACCATAAGCCTCTGGGCGGAACTCTTCTGGTGCTACCTGAAAGTGCTTCGCAAGCTTCCGGTAGATGAGGCGTTGGGTGAAGAACTCCCCGCCTTGGTAGTACGAGTCGCCCCTCTCGGCAAGCCACATCTTTCCGGGGCCCCCGACCCACTCGTCTACTGAAGCTCCCACCACCGAAGCGAGCCACTCCCTTCGGTCTTCGGCCTTCCACCCTTCGGCCGTGAAGCTGATCACCGCATCCTCTCGGGCTTTGGAGACGGCCTCTTCTTGAGCCGCGCGGGCTTCATCGGCAGCAATACGGGCGGCCTCGGCGGCGGCCTCCCCGGCCCTGGCTAGCCCCTCATTGACCCCTTCGGCCCTTGCAGCCTGCACCCTCTGCTCCATGCCGTCGGTGGCCAGCCGGAGAGAGTCCTCGGCTTCAGCAAGCTTCTTCCTGAGAAGGGCGGTCTCCCCCTCGGCGGCACCCTTGGCCTCCCTCATTTGATCCACCCTTCGGAGGTGCTCGCAGAGGCCCATAAAAGCCTGTAATTCACGAAGGCAAGAATAAGGCATAATGAACATAGTACAGAAGGAAAACATAACCATGAGCAGAGAAGGGAGGGTGACTTACGGAGGCAGCATTCAGGAGGACCTTCGCCTCGAGGGGTCCCTCGTCCAGCCGCGCAAGGGCCAGTCGGTCGGCCGACGGCAGCATCTGGCTCATCAGAGCCGAGGGGTTCAAACTGCCCTCCAACACGGAGGCCCCCTTCGGTACTATCGCCTCCAACCTCTCCCGCCCAAAGAACTCCTGATTGATTTGTTCCTGGGGGGCGGAGGCAGAAGCGTGCCCTTCGTCCACAATCACCACCACATCGGTGATCGGTTGTTTGGTAGGGGCGGTGGTCTTCGGCTTCTTGGCCGGGGGCTCAGTCCCCTTTCCGGCAATCTTCTTTTTGACAGGCCCAACACCCTTGGACCCTCCGGCGCCAGCAGCAGCACCAGCAGTCTGAGAGGGCCCCTCCCTGGCAGAAGCGCCCGCCGGGGCCTTCTTCTTTCCCTTCGCGTTCTTCAAAGCGAAGAGGGAACCAACGTCCATACTGTTACCTGCAAGCAAAAAAAAAACAGGAGGGTTAGATCGAAGGCTACCAGTCACTACGTCATAAAAAAAAGGGGCGGAATAAGAAAGAACTATCAACGCATCAGTGAACAATTCGGTGATCACCTCCGGCGCCTTCGAAGACCCTATCGAGGGGAGGGTATCTCTCATCCGAAGAGCCCCTCGGCCTGAACTGCCGGAAGCCCAGGCTAAGCAAATCCTCCGGAAGGGTGACTTCTCTGATCTTGACATGCTTGTCGGACCCCTCCGGCTTCTTGGCAAGCACCTTGCCATTCTTCTCCAAAGCTGCGCTCCCCACCTTCGGGTGGCGCCGGAAGCTATTACGGAGCTGGGCCGGGAAGGGGTTCTCCTCGAGGCGGATATAGCAGAACCTCTCTTTCCACCCCTTGTGAGACGAGGGCACATCATCAAAAAGCCGGAACTCCGGTACCTGCTGAAGGTTGGCAAAGCCCTCAGCATTTGAATGTCCCCCCGGCACAGGTTGAAGGACATGAAGAATTGATCGAGTGTGGGCTCGACCCCCCGGCTCTGACACAGGGAGAGGAAGCCGGCCACATAGGAGTGGCTGTTGGGTGTTAGCTGGCAAGGGGCCAACCCCACAAATCTCAGATACTCCAAGAGAAAAGGATGGAGCGGGAACCGGAGCCCCATCTCCGCCGAGAGGGTGTGAGCAGCAAAGCACCCCTCGGGCGCGTATCGCAGCAAGTCATCCGCCCTGGGCTCCACCACGCGCGCTGAAGGTCCAACCATCATCTGGGTGGACTGGTACTCTGCCGAGGATGCCTTCGTCTTCAGCTCTAGAGCGGCGGTATTCAAGAACGAATGGCCCTCGGGTATGCCCACCGGCCGCCCGGCATCCACTGCCGCTTGCTTCTTCCTCGGGGCCGCCTTCTTTTTGTTTTTCTTCCCGGGAGCCACACTTATGGGCGTCGGGTCCAATGGCCGGGAGGAGCTGGCTTCCCCGGCACCCCGGGGGGGAGGAATGGCAACCGTCACCTTCAGCCTCTCCCTCTCCTCTTCCTGCTCGGCGGTTTGCACGGCAAGGGCAAGCTCTTCATCCTCATTTTCTTGCTCGAAGCCCTCGGCTTCGACTTCGGCCTGGAGGTCCTTCTCCACTTCCATGGCCACTGCGGCATCACCACCTGCCGAGGACTCCACGTTCGAAGACTCCACATCTGAGCATGTCTCCATCTCTACCGAAGGCTCCCCCGAGATATCCTGGGAATCACTTTGGGACGACATGCTGACTCTAGTCCGAAGGCTCGTAGACGCTAGTGCTTTCTAAATTTTCTCTCCTAACCTAAGGGCACAGTACAGCTATACTAGAAGGAGAAAGGCAGGGAGCACTGACCTCGAAAGCTGAGTTAGGACCGAAGGCTTGAGTTTCTCTCCCTAGATTTTTTGGCAGAGCTTCGCTAAGGCAACTGAGTTCGCACAGCGGGAATGGCTCTGGCCTTGGGGTATTTATAGGCGATGGAATCCGGGCTTGGGCCTGGATTC
This sequence comes from Cuscuta europaea, assembly GCA_945859875.1. NCBI lineage: Eukaryota > Viridiplantae > Streptophyta > Magnoliopsida > Solanales > Convolvulaceae > Cuscuta > Cuscuta europaea. The sequence goes on from CAMAPE010000048.1 coordinate 10,496,804, forward strand.
CGGGCCTCCGGACGGACCATCATCATTACACACCGTCGTTTCACCCAACCGGTGACGCCGCCCACGAACAGCCAGCCATCACACGCCACGTGTGCCACCCCCCCAACGGCTATATCCTGTCGTTACATATTCCAACGGCAATATTTCCAACGGCTATATTCTGGAGGCCCCCGGGTTTTCTACTTCACTCCATTTCATCAAGGATAGCCTCCGGGTACACTCACTCAGAAGTGCCCCCGGGTTGTGCCCCACACAGCACATAACAGACGCCCTCGGGATCACTCCTTCAGAAACCCAGGACTTCATATCAGGGCACCCCTCGGGGATTTTCCCTCAGCACTACAAAACCGGGTAGCCCTCGGGGAGTTGCCTCATTGACGGATGACCCATGGCACCCAGGTAATGGGAGCCCTCGGGTATCTTCATCACCAAGCTAATCAACAAACAATGGACCCCCCGGTAACAACTTCACTGTTGCCCCCATCTGGCAGGCCCTCGATCCCTGGATCGAGGGGCTCCCTTTCGGCGCCACCAAGACATCAACAGCAAGCCTTCGGCTAATCAACACAGGAGCCCTCAGAAGAGAGAGCCTTCGGCATTCCCGTCATTCTCCATTTTTTACCAAGGTTTGACATTTTCGATTCATCATTGGGGGAATTCGGTGCACTCTTTTTCCCTCATTAGGATTTTTTCCCAAAGGGTTTTTCCTAATGAGGTTTTTAGCGAGGCATCCCCCCAAAATGAAACGAAAAGCGTCAGCCTTCGGCCCACAACAGCAACGTAACCACTTTACTCCTTTTCACCACTTTACAAGTGCCTCAAGGAGTGGGGGACTGGAGCCCCCTCGGGAAAATCATTAAATTACAAAATTTGTGAAATTCCAACAAACAACAAAGCAAGCCCTCAAGTCACGACATGTGGGTAACTGAGGGACTGCCTTCGGCAGGGACATAAAAGCAACAACTCCTCACCAACTTCAGAGATCACGACGGGACAACATCAAAGGGCAAGCACAAATTACTCCTTTTCCCTCAAGTACCTTTCGGCAAAAGGAGTGAGGGACTCCTGATGGAGTATATGGCCCGGGAACCCCCGGTCCACAGACTCCTACTACTCCAGCGAAGGCCCAACAGGCCCAAATCACAGCGCCCAGAGTACCAAGCAGCCCGCACGACGCGCCCGGGGTGCCTTCGCCCCCCTGGCCGAAGGCTCCAAATTCTCACAGAACGGGTTTCTCAAGCAAATTAAGAAACTAGGAAAAAACGGCGAAAACAGTAGCCCTCGGCACTGTGAGCCCTCGGCACCAGGGTGCCATCGGGTGGAAGAGCCCTCGGCTACTGCTCTATAGCCGAAGGCATCTCACTCGACAGGATATCCGCCTCACATGCGTGCAGATCACCGTACCCCGCACAGACGTCCCATCCAACAGCCGCATTAAATGCGGCCACATGCGGCTGCCAGCGCCAACCAGTTGAGGTGACCCCTCGGCCAATAAGCGCTTGACACGTGTCCCTGCCCGGTATTTATTGCTACTATAAATAGCACCCCATTTCCTCATTTGTAACCACGCTGAAAACGACATTCATACTGAATACATTCTCTCTCTACTTTTACTTACTTGCTCTGACTTCTCTCTAAGTTATTCCCCGTAATAACCCTTCGGATATATACCCCCGGGTAGACTATCCATCAGATTGGTATCGCAAACCGTGAATGAGCAGTCCTCCCACCGGGTAACAGTAAAGCTGCAATGCCACTGGATGCAACATTTAGAACAATTTCTCCCTTTGACCTCAAAGCAGCAGACAATGTTTTCCAAACAAAGGTTTTTCCTGTACCTCCATAACCATATACAAAGAAAACCCCGCCTTTGTTTTCATGAACTGATTCCATAATCTTTATGTAGACGTGACGTTGCTGATCATTCAGACTATCAATGCATTTGTCATGCTCTTGACGTAACGTTGCACGATCATATTGCAATTCGTCAAATATAAGCCTATTCCGAGTCATGGATGATTGACTCATGTCAGGGAATGACATTGATGGATAGTTCTTTAAGCTCCTGCCATTCCTTTTCAACATTAGCTCTATTTCAATCAGTGCATAATTTTTAATCTCAGCCTCTGTCAACGTTAAATCTAAAACAAAGAATTCAAAACCACCATTAGCACAACAAAGATATATATATATTATTATTTAAAAGATTAAATATCATGAAAAGCGTAGTATTATTTGTTTGTACCGGGATGGAGTAAAACTGTTCTCTGCCTGTGTAAAATGTCATCTGACATGAATGACCAACATTTTCCCCAAACGTACTCTGGTCTACTCATCGCATCTGTGATCAATAATATGACAAAAAACTTTCTGAGCACCCATGATGAAACCCAAAAACTCTCCTCTGAAATTCCTTCAACATATTCTTTGTCATCATCTAACAATCCCACTGCGTAACATGCATCACGATATGTCTCATAACAAATCCCATCCACAGTTCTTAGATCATCGTAAGATATAGGCCCACGCTTCAAATTTAGGACACAACGTAAATAATAAGATTCTCCTGAACCTGGAGGGACATAAGTTAGTCGACCTATAGCAAAACCCTTTTTCCGAGGTACAAATTCTCTTGTTGCAGCCTTCCAAACAAACTTTTGAGGAAATTCAGCATAAGTTAAATCCGTTGCGTCATAATACTGCTGATTCGCCCTCATCCATGCCAAAACATACTCTCCTTTACAGATTCACGTAACACAACATCAGTTACCGACACATTATCTTCAAAGTAAACATATTTCTCGTCTGGAAAGTGAAAGCTCAATCGTTCAACAGATGGATTCTTATACTGAATCTCGAACCCCAGTATTCTCCACATTGCTTCACGTGGAGAAATATACCTACAATCATTGTAGAGTTTTATTTCATCCACGGGTTTCTAATTGTCATCTGCATTTGAAGCTTCATAAAATCCGGTTGTCACACGATCATGTCCTTTGTTGACGTATTTGAACAAATATTTGATTGACCGACCCTGATTACACCACTCAACATTAAGATGAGCCCCGTACTTCAAGAGTAAATACATGTTATGGGGAACAACATATTTTTTTTCAAGTTGTGTTACACCTTTCACAACACTCCTTCCATCATTGCGCCTTCTATACCTTGGATAACCTTCATCGTCAACGGTTGTCTGTTCATTGAAATTCTTGGGGAAGTGCTTTGAATACTTAGATTGTACCATGCATGGAGCACTTTTTGCTTCATTTCCACACGCCCCATGCATCATATGCGTGCGTACTGCATTGAAATATTCAGGATCATTTGACTCGTCAGATATTTCTGCAGAAATGATGCCATCAATGTCCACCGGAGTGGGAAACTTGTCTGCACTTCCCATGAATAACAAAATATGAGCGTGGGGAAGGCCACGCTTTTGAAATTCCACCATGTATATCACTGCACATAAAAATATACACGCATCACTATAAATTTACTATACTATATATGACATTGAATTAAATAGGATAATGTTGTGACCTATGATATACCTGCTTTGACTTCGCCAAATATCTTATTTTGACGTAGATCTTTAATCAATCCATCCAACTTCATCTTGAAAACTCGACATACTATATCTGGTCTGTCTTCAGGACTCAAGTTTCTCTCTTTGAGAAATCTTACAATTTCTGGCCACTTTGGATTGCATGTGAACGTCAAGAAAAGATCCGGATACCCAGCCCAACGACATATTGCCATTGAATCTTGGTAATTTTGAACCATGTAACGTGCTCCTCCAACAAATGTAGGTGATAAGACAACTCTCTTTCCTTGGGTAGAAGCATCTCTCTCGCCATTAAGCAAAGCATCAGAAAGCCCTTTGTACATTTCACATCGCAATTGTTTTTGATGTGTTCTGATGTACATTAGTCTTGAAGATTCAACCATTGTATATCCATCATCTACAAATTGTTGGAACAACCTTCTACTTTGGAGGATGAAAGTGCATTATGTGGTCCACTCATGCAGTCTATATGCCAAAAATTCCCTAATGCTAACACTTCGATGACCCTTTGTAGAATAACTATTACCATCACAAAAGTTAATATCCTCCCTATAACCATCTTCACCAAAGGGAAAGAGAAGTGGATATTGCAACCCCAAGTATGCAGGATTCAATTCATTTATACGCTTCAAAAGTCCTCCCTATGTTTCAACCATTATATCTCTTTCACCAAGTGATTCATCAAAATCCCCCACAACCAAAGCTGCTACCTCTGAAACCGTAGGTAGATTATAAGTTCTAGCATCTTTGTTTCTCCTACCTATCAACTTCAAACTCACTTTTGTCTCGCTACCTTGAACAATCTTGTCTCTAACCATCCTAAATGACTTCACCAAAACATTATGTTCATCAAGCATTCCTCTTAAAGTGGACATGATTTGTTCGTGCAAATTGTTCTTTTTGCCATCGTCTCTCACAGAACTCAAGCGGTTAAGATTCTCGTTTTGTGTGTCATATATATATATAGTTGGGCAAACTTTGAGAAACTTCCTTCTTGTGGCAACAGAGACCCTATTAGATGATAATTCTGACCACCGAGTTTAAAAATTGGTGGTCCCCCACCCCTATTAACTGAATTATCTATCCTCCCACCTATCGATGTAAACGAAAACATACTATTATATGATCTGATATTATGTTGGAAGTGTTTACTCCTCGGATCTGTCCCGTTAATGAAATCATATAATTCAGGTGGGGGTCCTTCAATTTGGGCAATACTATTTTTCCTTGCGTGCAACAAACAGAGTACTTAGGGTTGGCTTTTGTAGAATTTCGAAGTGTCCTCTCATCAAACCAGAAAAGTGCTCCACAGTGGGCACAATTATGTGATGGATCCCCAATATCATAATATTCAGCACTTACTGTGTTTAGAAAGAGAAATTATGAAGCAATCTTAGTGTGAATTAAAGTAAAAAAGGTCCATATTAATATTAATAATTAATAAAATATGGTTATTTGATATTACATATTATATTTTAAACTGGTATGAAACTTGGTTATTTGATATTACATATTATATTTTAAATATTTCCATTAAAAATAATAGAATACAAAGTTTTGTATATAAATTCGACTACATCACTAAAAAAATAAAAACCTCAAATTTAAAAATAATACGGAGTAGTAATAACAATCGCACCTTCAACTTGTTGTTGTTCTAATAGAAGATTATTTTGTATATGTGTTGATACTTCGTCACAGTTATGCTGGTTGTCCAGGAGATGCACATTTGGGCATTGGTCTACATTATTGATATTCGTTGTCCTCACACTCGAAGAACGATTAAATGACAAATGCAATATTGTAGAAGTAAATACAAATAGTACATAATCAACATCATAAAATATTTATGGGTTAATATAAATAGTAAAAAGTAAGAATTACCATTCTTTCTATCAACGAAAGCATCTGATGATCCACTGTGATGGTGCAAGGAACGTTTGTGAACATTACAGTCAACATTTTCTGTCCACAAAGTCAATTAAATATAAACATGTCTCGATTACATGATTCCAATACAATAAACAATTTCTATTACATGATTCCAATACAATAAACTATTTCTATTACATGATTCCAATACAATAGACTATTTGTATGCCCTCAATTACTATTATTATTTTTAGGAACTCATTTTATGTTTGGAGTAACAATTTTGAATCTTGTTTAAACACTATAAGCAAAACTTTTATTCACAAATCTTACTTTGGTAAGGGTCATTATACAAATTATATTTTTAATCATTAAACAATAACTTGAAGCCATTATGATTCCAGTACTATAAACTATTTCTATTACCTTATTCCAGTGCAATTATGACTCACTTGATTTTAAATATTATTTATTATCAACGAATAAATTAAATATTATCGCAAAAAAATATTTATTAAATATTATCAATGAATTGCTTTTTAAAAATCAAATTTAAAATTCAACTACATCACTAAAAAAACCTCAAATAAGAATATAATAGTTATAACATCGCACCTTCGACTTGATGTGATTGTGATGGAAGTTTATGTGTTGATACTTCGTCACAGATGGAAGTTTATGTGTTGATACTTCGTCACACATTTTAAGACATAACGTAACATTAAAGATGTAATTTGCATATTTAACCTAGTGTAACATTTTCTAAGTTTGTTTTAAAATGTTAAGAATATGTAACATTTTAAGACATAACGTACAAATGTAACACTTTTTAAAAATATGTAATACTTGCAAATACGTAACATAACAATGTACCACTTATGAATTTTTGTAACACCATAATTAATGTAACACTTTTGATGACACAGTGACAACCTAGTTAAATACCTACGATATACTTCGTATACTATATTGGCAGGGCTGCCAAGTCTCAATTAGAATAAGTAACCGGCCCAAGTCTTCGGTGATAATTACTTATATTTTGAGAATAAAAATAGGTTAAAGGATCAAATAGGTAATGAACTAACTTAAAGTGTTCAATTAGCCCCTTATATAGGAGGTTTTGCTCGTCCGTCACCAATTGGGCGGTTCCCGGGGGGATTTTTTGATGATTTTTTTTTAGCATCTTTTTCATTAAGTCTAGTTTAGCCATACAAAATTTCAGCTAAAAATTCAATCGGGAAGGAAGTCAAATGACTTTTTGAAGATAACTGCTTAGTTAAACAGCGTAGTACATTTCGGAAAATCATTTGCTTGCCTTCCCGATTTAATTTTTAGCTGAAATTTGATATTGGTAAACTAGACTTAATGAAGAAGATGCACAAAAAATTTCATCAAAAAATTCCATCGGGAACCGCCCCAATTGGCGACGGCCGGACAGAATCTCCTAAATAAGGGGCTAATTGAACACTTTAAGTTAGTTCATGTACCTATTTGACCCTTTAGCCATAAAAATATGAGAGACCTATTTTGGAACTATCAAACATTTTTACTCTTATTTCTGAGATTTTTCCTTTTCTTTCTATCTTTTATAATTTTGTTAAATTTAACTGGCACACGAAATTATTAAATGAACACTGTGTATGGAGGTTCATGCAAGAGGAAATAATAAAAATCACAAATTAATTATTTAAAGGGAAATGGTGCAAATAAGCCCTCGAAATAACCGAAAAAGTGCAAGTCACCCCTTTTATAGGAGGCTCTGTCTAGCCATCGCCATTTGGGGAGGTTCCCGGTGGAAGTTTTTGATGAATTTTTTTTGAACATCTTCGTTAAGTCTAGTTTACTCATACCAAATTTCAACAAAAATTCATCCGGGAAGCCAATCAAATGATTTTTTGAAATATACTGTGCTGATTAACTGCGCATTTATCTTCAAACATTTATTTGATTGCCTTTCCGATTGCACTTTTAGCTGAAATTTGGTATAGGTAAACTAGACTTAATGAAGAAGAGGTTCAAAAAAATTCATTAAACAATTCCATCGGTAACGACCTCAAATGGCGACGGCCGAACAAAGCTTCCTATAAAAGGGGTGGTTTGCACTTTTTCGATTAGTTCGAGGGCTTATTTACCTCTTTTCTCTTATTTAAAAAGTAAAGTGGCAAAGTTTATGGAAAATTGAGAAATGAAAGATGAAAAGTTATAAGAAGTGGAGGAAGTAATACTTCTTATTTAGAGAAATTAAACAACCTTACATATCCACGTATATGGAAATCACAAGTGTTTACTCTTTAATGGCAATTTCTATTTCTTTAATAATCCGACATAAAAGGGAAATTCCTAACGGGCACATACAACGGCTATTTTCTAACGGTCCAATCTACAAACCCAATTGCCTAAATTACACCCTCTTCCTCTTCTCCTCCTACATAGACTGCCATCTCATCTTCCCGATTCCCTCTGCAATCCTTCAATCTTCGAATCAGACTGAAAACTCATTATCCGGGAGAAAAGTCGAAGATGTTGCAGGAGATGTGGAATGGACCGCCGGGTTTCAGGCCCACTAAATCTGCCCCTGCTTCCCCCGCTAAGCCTCCAGTCGTCCCCAGAACCCAATCCTTCCATGCCGCCCACAAAATCCCCATAGGTGACAGTCCGTATGTCCGAGCCAAGAATGTCCAAGTATGAATCGCTAAATGTTTAATTCCTCACAAACCCATCTTCTTCTCGCTATTGTCATATGATTATTACTGGGTTTTTGTTTTGACTGTGTTTGTGTTGTTTGAAATAAAGTTAGTTGAAAAAGATCCGGAGAAGGCCATACCTCTGTTCTGGGCAGCCATTAATGCCGGGGACAGAGTTGACAGCGCCCTGAAGGATATGGCGATAGTGATGAAGCAGCAGAACAGAGCTGAAGAAGCCATTGAAGCCATTAAATCTTTAAGACATCGGTGTTCTGATCAAGCACAAGAGGCTCTTGACAATATTTTGCTAGACCTCTACAAGGTTTGTTTGATTGAACTGTCACTCCAACTCTTACTTTTTAAAAAAGACTCGATTTTTCATTGTTTCTTGCATTACCCTTTTCTCGGGAATTTGCAGAGATGTGGGAGATTGGATGATCAAATCACATTGTTGAGGCACAAACTGTTCTTGATTCAAAAAGGGCTGGCCTTCAATGGAAAGAGAACCAAGACAGCCAGATCTCAAGGGAAAAAGTTCCAGGTTTCAGTAGATCAAGAAGCTACTAGACTTCTGGTAATAACACTATCTTTTGACTGTAAAAGAACACTCTTTTAAGATGGGGTGGGAAAAAAGATAAAAGACAAATCTTTTATGCACTCTGCAGGGAAATTTAGGATGGGCATTGATGCAGCAAAACAACCACATAGAAGCGGAAGATGCATACAGAAAGGCGTTGACCATATCAGCAGACAATAACAAGATGTGCAATCTTGGGATCTGTTTGATGAAACAGGGGAGAGTGGGCGAGGCTAAAGAGACGTTGAGACGAGTGAAACCCGCCGTCTCCGACGGCCCAAGAGGCGTTGACTCACACCTAAAGGCCTACGAGAGAGCCCAGCAAATGCTTCAGGATCTTGAATCCGAATTGATGGCTAAGGTTGTTGGGTCGGGAACCAAGCTCGAGCAGAGAAGGGCATTCGAGTCTTTCTTGGGATCTTCAGCCATCTGGCAGCCTCACCCCTGTTCTTCATCATCTTCAACCCCAGTAGTAGCTGATCCATTCCCAGATGAGAATAGCATCAACAATTCTGCTTCGAATTCGCTGAATGTTGCTGCCCAGCCCTTCTTTTCATCTAAATTTGTTAAAGAGCCGCTGAAGAGGACAAGGTCCATTAATGGCGGCGGCATCCCGGACTGTGAGGCCAAAATGAGAAGACAGAGCTCAGTTTCTGACGATGAGAATAAAAGGCGTGGGAAAGAAGCAGAAGCGATGCTACCAGACAGCAAAGACTTTGAGAATGCAATCATTGCGGCGGTTTTGGACGGGACGACGTCATCAAAGATGGAATCTTGCTGTCCGAGAAAGATTGACAAGAGGCTTAAGGTTTTCCAAGACATCACTCTGTCTTTGAGCCCAAAAGCAGCCTGACTGCCGTACTGATTTCTGTTAACATTATTTTGGGGTTGGTTAATTATTTGTTTATTCATTCATTTAATTATTTATTCAATCTCTAATTATCATTCTTAGAGATATATTATTGGAGAGATGGTGAGATAGATATAGGGAGATGAGCAGCTTGTTCTCCTCTAAACTTTCACATTCACTATTAAGATGTCTTCCGGTGTTTATTCATTTATGGGTTCCCTTTGGACGATTATATATCAATATAAAGTGCCATTGGGCTCTATTGTTCTAACTACCACTACGAAGTCATGTTTACATTGTTCCCTTTGGACGATTTCTAGTCTTGTTTTTTTTTTCATTTTTAGTAATCGTTGTGTTAGTTTGCATTCACTGTGTTAGTACCAAGACATGCTATGGTTCTTTGGTGTAATTACAAGAAGATAATCCACATGCTATAGTAATAGCATGTGGTTCGTAAATTTTATATTAGTAATAATATTTGAAGAAAACCCCCAAAACATTATATCTAAGAATTACGCAAGTATCTTTGAAACTCATTGATGAGTAATCATCACAAGCAGCAATATCTTTTTTGTTAGAATTAGTACTACAAAGATAACACTTATCTTCAAAGATAACAAAGATAACACAATTTCTCTCAATATTCAATATTTTCCATCTTGCATTTCATAAACAATTATACATTAAATACTATTTTGTGCAAGGTGAACCGCGTTGATCGAACATTTGAAAGAGGACCCCAATGTTCTTATGTTGGATAAGTTGAAAACAAATAACCTGATTTTCCAATTCCTAATATCCTCATGGCTGAACAGGATGACGTAGTCAATGAAGCAGCACCTCCACCCTCGCTTGACATTGTATATGATTCATTCAAACAATACAAATTATATTTTAGAACTAATGACCTATAATAGTTGTCATAGCAGTTCTCTTATATAATATGTTGATCTTTAAGTGAAGAATTATTAGATCACATCCGATTGTACTTTTAGTGTAATCATATTGCAATTACCTGGCTGGATCTAAAACCAGTGAGTTCTTCGGTGTTTAAGATGAAAATCATCTACATGACATGATAGGTATTTAACACACAGACATGCCCTATAATTACGATATATCATAGTAAATGCGGTGTTGTAGATAGTTTTATAATCATACTAGGCATTTATCAGTATCATTTTTAAATAACCAAAGACAACCTATGTTCATGTATTAGATTGAGCGCATAAGCAAAAATAATTATAGTAAATGCGATCATATCTTGCTCTATTTTGTACCGTTGAAAGCGTTTAATACCTCGTTGGAAATATCTTACCGATTTCTAAAACTTGTCTTCAGGCGATGGTTTCAAAAAATCAAGGGATTATTGCCTAATTACTAAAGTACAGTGTATTTACGCTAAAAGTGCTCTATTTTAGCTGAAAACGCTAAATCCTAGAGATAAGGCTAAGTATTTGTGACACTCATATCCTGCTGTGTGTTTATCCGTTTGGGGCGTGTTATATCTCGTTGGAAAGATAGATCGGAGCTCTAAAGCTATTTTTCCAACTTCATTTACAATGCATTAATTAAAAGTTACAGATTAACCATATATAAACAAATGTTTCTGATTTCACTCCGAACTCGTGTAGAATTTGATGCGATCATATCTTGCTTTATTTTGTGCCATTGAAAGCGTTTAATATCTCGTTGGAAAGATCTTACCAAGTTCTAAAACTTGTCTTCAGGCGCTGGTTTCAAAATAGCAAGGGATGATTGCCTAAGTACTAAAATACACTGTATTTACGCTAAAAGTGCTCTATTTTCGCTGAAAACGCTAAATCATATCTTGTTGTGTGTTTATCCGTTTGGAGCGTATTATATCTCGTTGGAAAGATAGATCGGAGCTCTAAAGCTATTGTTCCAACTTCATTAACAATGCATTAATTAAAAGTTACAGATTAACGATATATTCACAAATGTTTCTGATTTCACTCTGAACTCGTGTAAAATTTGATGTGATCATATCTTGCTCTATTTTGTGCCGTTGAAAGCGTTTAATACCTCGTTGGAAATATCTTACCGATTTCTAAAACTTTTCATCAGGCGCTGGTTTCAAAAAATCAAGGGATTATTGCCTAATTACTAAAATACAGTGTATTGCCTAATTGTCATCAGGCTCAGTCTAGATAAATTCTTTCTTTGTATTTTCATCATGTTTAGTCTCCAAATGAGGAGCTAAACTCTTCCATCTTGGTTTTGCTACTTTGAAGCTTAATGAATTGTAAGTTGTGAGTTATTTTCTTTAATCTTCTTCCTTTAAATATTAATTAATCTATCTCTATATAAATGTCGGGGGTGTTGCTAAGATGACAATTAGATAACATCTCGACATTAATTATAGTAGCATTTATTTTCTTTAATATTCTTCCTTGAATATTGATTCATTCCTATTCATATTTCATATTAATATTTTGAGCATTACTTAAAGGATCAACTAGTTTTGTTTCATATATTAATTATTACTAGAATCGATCGACGAATACGCTTGTTAATCGTTCGGTCCTTTCACGGTAGTAAACCTGGATTGTTAATGCACGCGTCTCATGGTTAATAATCTAAGGGAAATTAATTATATTGATTAAACCAATAAATCGCTTGTGTTGAGGTTATCAATCTCAATCGTTTTCATCTTAAGTTTATTGCTACTATCGGGTTAATATACGGCACGTGTTCTATATTGACTCAGTAGTAAGTTTTATTAATGAACGCGTCTCATTATTAATAACTACCCTCGATGAAATGGAGATACTCCTCGATTGAGTATTCGAGAGGACGATAGTTAAAGATATAACCGAGATCGACGAACATTTCATTAAGTATATAAAAGCAAAATCAAATCCTCATCTCTATTAATTAAACTCATATAAGTCATTCATCTTACTGTTAATTAAATCAAACTTAAAACCCCCTTTGTACTGTTTAATTAAAAGAAAGATATTCTTTTCCCTGTGGATACGAACCTTACTACACTATATTACGTATAAGTGTTGTATTGATATTTATATTACGTGTAAGTTTGTAAACTTGTTTTTCATGAACTTGATATCAATTATTTTCCATATTTTGTAAGCTTTGTTAGCGTGTAAAATTGTTTACAATCACCGACACATGGTCACTATAGATATATAAAGTAATTTATAATCATTTTTACACTAATCATGTTAAGCAATGGGTTCAATATAGTAAATTTTTTTCTTATATACTTGCTCTCCTACAAAATTTTGTCAATTTTTTTAGTAATTAGTTGTCTACAAGATCTTTCCATTTACATTAAATTTTTAGATATAAGGTCAAAATTAGTTTTATCTACTCTGCTCAAATATTGGCCATACATTTTACTTATTTATTCCATATAGTCAACTTCAACCAAGTTTTTAACTACTCTGTACTAATTTTTCCCATTAACCTTTATTATTTTAAAAAGGGTGAGTGAGTGTTATTGTACCTCAGAAATAAATGTGAGGTACCTATCAAATACTTATTATCATTCTCTCATCGTTTATTATAAGTATTTAAATTGTTCATATTTTGAAAATTTAAAATGAGATAAATTTAATAATATTTTTCAAAAAATTAACTTATAATACATTAATAAATAAAATGACTCAAAATAGAGTATGTGAACGATACTAAACTCATCAATGTTGCAATTAAAAAGAAACATTTTGTGTGTATCATTAATATACTTTGTCTGTATCATAAATATAGGCGACTTGTTTGTGGTTCCCATAAAATGGAAGGGGAGTACAAAATAGTGTCTAAATCACATTCTCTAGCATTAAATACAATATCAGTTTAAATTGAGAAAGATACGTACATGATTTATACGTGAAGTATAAAAATGATAAAACACACTTATTTTTCTTTCAGGGTATTAAATGCACAATTGATCCATTACAAACGACTTTGATGCAGTATTTTGTAGTATTTACATAATGTATGATATTAATGTACAAAATTTTGAGATTTGGCCTCTTAAACACAAATTACCCAATGACCATTTGAAACATAAACCGATTGAAATCTAAAACGGTAACAGCTGGAATTTTGAAATTCGAAGATCAACACCATTGCACCACAAAGCTGAGTTGGCCACTGCCGATTGGTAAACCCAACCCAACCCAACCCAACCCAACCCAACCCAACCCAACCCAATCCAATTCAGTCCAGTGAGAAGTCCATCCCTTGAATCAGTTGAATGTACTTTCTTACTTGTCTTCTCTCCCGCCTATTGACCACCTTCGACGGTCGAACTTCCCACAGACCCGACCCATGTACCAGTCAGGCAGTCAGCGCATTTATTGACTTTCCTTTTAAAAGAAATCTTCGGACCGGTCGGTAAATAACTACAACGAAAGGGGTAATTTGGTCACAAAATCATACAACTGTATCTATAACCCGGCACTCTGTCCAACGTTCCACTCTCGCTCATGTGTTGTTCTTGTCGTCTCCGTCTTTCTTCCCCCATTTCTTACACCACTTTCTGTTAAAGAGATTAAAAGAGATATTTTTTTTATTGTCTGTTCTGTTTTCTCTGTTTCCTTAACTGTAACTTTTCTTGCGTTAATTAACAATTCACAACAGAGAAAAAACAGAGTAGAGGAGCTTTTTTCAAACTTTCTGCCTTTTTTTATAAGAAAAATTGAATCTTGTGAACCGGAATTGGGTATGTGTGTAAAATTTGAAAACAGGAGAAAAAGGTGGGGAGACTGGGAGAGTGATTTATAGAGAGAGAAAGAGATAGAGATAGATAGAGAGAGAATGGGGTGTTGGTATTCGAGGGTAGAGAGGGAAGAACTGGTTTCAAGATGCAAAGCTCGGAAGAGTTATATGAAACAGTTGGTGAAGGCCAGGCAAGCTTTCTCTGCTTCTCATTCTATGTATCTCCGGTCTCTCAGAAACACCGGCTCTTCCCTTCTTCAGTTCGCAACCGCCGAGATCAATCTCTGCCACCTTCCTCCGCCTCCGCTGCCGTCTCCGCCACCTCCGCCTCCACCTCCTCCTCCGCCGCCGCTCAGCCCCACTGCCACTTCCGCCACGTGGACCACCTCCTCCACCACTACTTCATCTGTCATCCGCCCGCCTCCTCCCCCGCCGTCTCCGCCGCACGGGTCCGGGTGGGATTTCTGGGACCCTTTTCTCCCTGCCGCAGTGAGGTCCGGGAATGAGGAGGAGTGGGAGGGGACCACCGTTACTTCCGAGGTTGCCGTCACAACCACCGCATGTGACGCCAGCGTGGCGGCTCCGCCGTCCGTGGTCAGTCAGTTCTCGAAAGACACCGCCGCCGCCAGCGATCTTGCGGTGGTCGTCTCCACCAAGGGCAAGGATTTGCTGGAGATCGTCAAGGAGCTGGATGAGTACTTTCTCAAAGCTGCGGATGCGGGCGGCCAAGTCTCATTGCTCTTGGACGTCCCCGGAGGTTCTCTCTCCGACAGAACATCCTCAGGTACGTTAAGTACAACTGCGCAAAGTACAAGCATGCTGCCATTCTTTCTCATCCAATTGTTATTTTGTGTCCAGGGAGAAGTATCGGGCCAATGCTGTGGTCATTCGGGTCAAGTCCGAAATGGAATGGGTTTGGGAGATGCTATGATGATTCAATGGCTAATAATGTAATTTGTGGGGATGGCAATTCCAGCCATTGTTCCACAGTGGAGAGATTGTGTGCATGGGAGAAGAAGCTCTATCTGGAAGTTAGGGTAAGTAGTAAAAATTTCAAATTTTACTGCTCCATTGCCAAAGCAAGAATTTTTTTACTGTATGTTCACGTGTTACAGTGTAATTCTTGGGTACCAATAGTCCAACACAATGAGTTTATTATGTCGTTTCCCAAGAAAGCAACAAGAACAAAAACATAGCACATTGTTTGAATGTTTGGCCGTCCTTTTTCTAAGTAAGTTGTGTCATCACAACCTTAAGCATGATCATGGGGTCCACTATTTCAACGTTTTCCCCACCTATTTTGGCTGTAATAAGAGTCTCTGTTGGGTGTTTTTTTGTGTAATGTGATTTTAAGAATGGTTTTTTAGCAAGTATAAAAAATGTTTTACTAAAAACAGTTGTAACCAAGTTTGGTAATGTTTTTTAGAGGTCTAATGCATCAAACACTCATCTCATACAATAATGTTTCAAACTCCTTTTGTTTACCAAAAAACACTAACTTTTTAACTTAAAGCTTACCACTATGAGCAATACCAAACAGATCCTAATAACCTTTTTTTTAAAGAAAAGACCCTAAAATGCTTTACAAAGTGCCTTTGGTGATTTAGAATTTTCCAAAAGAAAATCTTCACTCAAAAGCACTTGTGAAAGAATTCTCTGAAGTGCCTTGAAAACTATATTCCAAACAAGATTTTACACAAAAAAAACTTTTGGCTCATATGAAATGCTTGATGTTCAATAGGGAAGGGGTTGATTGGGTAAATAATTATTGTCATTTTATTTTAGAAGCTTATCTGAATGGGGGTAGTGTAGAATGCAGAGACACTGAAACTAGAGCATGAGAAAAAAGTTGGACAGTTAAGGAAGCTAGAATTGACAAGAGGGGATTATGTGAAGACAGAGAAGACAAAGAAAGAGGTTGAGAAGTTGGAATCCCAGCTGATGGTGGCCACCCAAGCTATAGAAACTACCTCTGCTGAGATTGTCAAATTGAGAGAGTCAGAGCTTTATCCCCAACTTGTTAATCTTATCAAAGGGTTTGTACGCTCTCTATTCATCTATTCCTAATTCCATGAGGCTAATTTGATGGTCTCTGGTTTCAATTTTTTACTGCAAAAAGTACTGAGTTATAGTTACCAACTTTAACTGTTAGTTAAACGGTTTTGTAAATTAATGCTTACATTAAAGCTCTGTTAGATTGTAGGCCATAATTTGTTTCAGCAGTATGATACTGTGTCATTTCAACTAGGTTTATCGTTTAGGTTTCTTATTCCTTTTGGGTTTAGGTCCATTGTAACAGTGTATAACAATTATGAACTTGTATGTTCAAAGTCATTAATAAAAATGTTAGTCGTTTAATATGATTGGGAATTGTGAGCCGAAAACACATACGTAGTATCAAACAATTTCAGAAAAAGACTTCCAGTTTCGAAAAAGAGAATATTTGTGGAAAAAAATGATGCTTTGATGCCTATAGTATACACTTTTTATGCTCTTAGCCCCAGATACAGAGTATGGATTTTCCAGCCCCGCCCTTCCCAGTGAACATTTAGTGTTCAATCATCAAAAAAACTAATCGAGAACGAGAAAAAAGTTGGTTTAGGAAATGTGTAAAGTAATAATTTGGAAAAGCTTATAAAGCTTTGTATTGAGAAGCAATATTTATAGTGTTCAGCCTTACAACGTTGCATGTCTACGTCCTACCATAATGACAAGATAACAAAAATAAGACATGTAGCTGATTACTGTTGTGTGCGGCTTTAATGGACCATATACATAATACTCCGATGTTTACCGCGCTGCCTTTTTTTTATCTACATAATACTCGGCTACACGCATATATAAGTAATAGTAAACTTTAAAATCACCTTGGTCGTTTTAATTGTTTGCAGATTGATGCAGATGTGGAGGAGCATGTATGAGAGCCATCAGGTTCAAACACACATAGTCCAACAGCTCAAATATTTCAGTACCACACAGTCGTCGGACCCCACATCCGAAATCCACAGACAGTGTACTCTCCAGCTCGAGCTCGAAGTCCAACAATGGCACATCTCCTTCTGCAACCTCGTAAAATCCCAACGTGACTACATTCAGTCCCTCACCGGATGGCTCCGGCTCAGCATGTTCCAGCTTAATCACAAACTGATGCAGAAGCCCAGCAGTCAAGACTCCCTGGTGTACTCATTATGTGAAGAGTGGCATCTCGCGGTAAATAATGCCCCTGACAAGGTTGCATCAGAAGGAATTAAGAGTTTCCTAAGCGTGATCAATGGGATTGTTGTCCAACAGACAGAAGAGGTAAAGCAGAAGAAACGGTCTCAGTTGGCATTCAAAGAGCTTGAGAAGAAGGCGAATGAGCTGAGGTCATTGGAGTCTAAGTACGGTCCGCACTCAATGTCAGAAAGTTCTGGAAGCAAGAATCCGGTAGGTATGACACGGGCTAGAGTGGACGCGTTAAGGGCCAAGGCCGAGGATGAGAAGGCTAAGTATGACAAGGCGGTTAGTGTGACGAGGTCAATGACATTGAACAACCTACAGATGGGGCTACCCCACGTGTTTCAGGCCGTGACGGGATTCGCTAATGTGTGCACGCATGCATTTGAGTCTGTGTACAACCAGGCTAAGAGCAGCAATGGATTGAGTGACATGAAGAGGATTTCACTCTAGTTATGCAGCTGCTGCCATGTGTCAATGTATAGTAGATGTGTGCTTTTTCCACCCCTCGCACAATCATCTTCACTTCTGTGTAAGTAGTGTTTGATGGTCTGAGTTAGTTTTTTCCTGGTTTTTACTTTTTAGTGGTTTTCAAGAATCATTCCTTATTCATCTTACAAAGTTCTGCTTGAAGTTTAGGAATGCCACTAAACTCTGCATGTTCTTGAATCTGCTAACTGTAGAGCGAATCTTACATAAAATTTGTCAGTAATTATGGGGAAAATGGCATCCCACTATGGGCCCTTCTGTGGTGGAGTGAATTAAATATTAAGTTATTGATTAGTTTAGAAATAGGGAGAATTACACATACATTTTTCCTTCTTATATCATATATACCAGCTAACATAGTTAACATAAAGGACACGTTTATTTCACGGGTTAGTAAACGATGCTTATTAAGACTTGCGTTAATAAGCGGCACATTAAATAAGCAGTGTTGTAAGCTCATGTTTACTTCAAAGGATTTAAAACACCGTTTAACATTAAAATGTTCAAAATTACCCTATAGATATACACACACATACATTCATGAACACAAGTATACAATATAATATGTGGAATCACCTTGTACGCTTAGTCGCTTACCCACATCCCTAACCCCTACCCCACCCTGTACCGTCGGGATAGGGAAGGGTAGGGGTGGGTTTGGGGTCAGGTGAAGATAGGAGAAGGTGGTAGGGGTCAAAGGGTAGGGTAAGGGGTGAGGGTGGGGGTGGGGTAGGGCAGCTGGTGGAGGGTAGGGTCAGGGTAGGGGTAAGGTGGAGGGTAGGGTCGGGGTGGGGGGTCGGGGGGTCAGGGTGTGGTTAGGGTAGGTCAAGGTAGGGGAAGGGGTAGGGGTAAGGGTGTAGGGTCGGGTCAAGGTAGGGGAAGGTGGTGGGTAGGGCAAGGGGTGAGGGTGGGGGTGGGGTAGGGCAGGTGTGGTGGAGGGTAGGGCCGAGGGTGGGGTTAGGGTCGGGGTAAGATAGGGTAGGGCGGGGGTAGTGGGGTAGAAATAGGGTAGGGCAAGGGGTAAAAGTAAGGGTAA
The DNA here is from genome assembly GCA_945859875.1 of Cuscuta europaea. Lineage (NCBI taxonomy): Eukaryota > Viridiplantae > Streptophyta > Magnoliopsida > Solanales > Convolvulaceae > Cuscuta > Cuscuta europaea. The sequence goes on from CAMAPE010000048.1 coordinate 10,515,803, forward strand.
ATTCGGAAACTGAAAAAGCTTAAAGTGCCGCTTAATTAATACATGCGGGTGGTATGCTTAGTAAGCGGCACTTTATGCACCTCTTTCGGTTAGTAAGCAGCGTTTTAAGCAACATGCGTGTTTACTTCATTTGTCTTACTAATTTAACTGTGACTTCAGTAGCGAGTAAATGACTCCAAAGAGTACTCCCTCCATCCCACTAGACTTTGCCAACTTTCCTTTTTTGTTTGTCCCAAAAAAATTTGTCACTTTCCTTTTAAAACAATGTTTTAGTGGCTCTGTTTATTTCTCTTCTCTGCACAAACCTCAACCACACAAATTTTACTATTCTAATTTTCCACCTAACATCAACTTGGCAAAGTTGAGTGGGACAGAGGTAATATAAAATAAGGAATTGGTATTTGATGCACCGATGAAAACACAAAGCAGTTACGTATATTAGTCACTTAACTTAATTGTGTACGCAGTGACGTATCCAGAAAAAAAGTCAGAGGGGTGAACTTACCTTTGAATAAGAAAATTCCCGGAAAAATCAGACTAATCAAGTTAAGAGAAAAAAATTGTAAAATCAATTATAAACAGTAAAATATTCTCTGTATAAAAACATTATGATATCATGTTTAATTGAATTCCACTTTGTTAGAAATAGTTATATGCATGGCTTTGTGATTTGTGAAAAATTATGTGAATAAATAAATGAATCAATTAAGGGAAGGATCAAACATGTACTTAGAATTAATTGAAATTGCAAATTCACAAGTATATTAAAAAATCAGTTTACATTATATACAAAAATGTAATTGTTAAAGTTGATAAATGATATGTAAAATTAAAATTGTAATTATATTGATTTAGTCACTTTGAATTGTACGTATGTAAAGTCACTTTGAATTGGTTTAAAGCTTCAAAAGGGAAAAAAGAAAGAAAAAATATGAAAAGTGTAGTTGGGTTTCGAACCCTTAACCTTGAAAGTGGAATGCTCAGTTCCGTATTTAGAGAGCCTTTTTCAAGGTTAAGGGTTCGAAACCCAACTACATTTTTCATATTTTTTCTTTCTTTTTGCTCTTGTGTGTACGTAAAGGTTGTTTACTTGGGAGAGGACAGTGACTTAATCGTTCAACAAATAGGTCCTGATTATTTAAGATCTAATTAAAAACACGACTTATTCATCACTGATTTAAACATTACACATTGAAAAAATGTTGTAAATTTACAAGTTACGTAACTCATACCACTTAAATCATATTAACACGAGTACAAAATATTGAATTGGTATTTGATGCTCCGATGAAAACACAAAGCAATTACGTTTATTTAGTCATTTACTTTAGTTGTGTGTATATATTAGTATACCTAATACACAGATCAATAGTTTGATGGTTGTGTGTTTGATTCTAGATCGGTCAGTTCCGGGTCCAGTAAATGGTGGATCTGCGGTCCTAATTGTGTGTATGCGTTCCGGTTCCAATGTTTGAGTCGGTTTGGCATTTGTTTCGGACCGCATCTAGGCATGAGCGTGAACAAAAGACACATGAATTCCCAAAATCTACAGGTCCAGATGCAGCTTTTTACTTGCATTTCATGATGCAAGAATTCCAATACTTTAGTATCTCTATTCTCTAGTCATATTAGACTACCCTTGAGCCACATCTTATTCCTTGATGCTACTTTAAAACACGTGAAACTTCACTTGATCCTAAAATGTGCTATATCATCTCAGGAAATATTTCAGTTGCTTATTAGTGCATATAATTATTGTGCAAATGAGTGCAATAAGGTGATAATGTCAACCAAACAGCACCCAAATACGCAGTAACTCATACTTGCAACTAATTGACGTGATTTCTGATCGTTCAGTCTAAACGCCAGTCGCCAGAGACCAAAGTACCAAACTAGTATTGTATCTCCCAAACAGGAGCCTATACCGGAAACTAGTGTTGGACCGGTACCGGGCTGACCGGCGCGTGAACCGGACCGGCCCGGGAGTCGGGTACCAGTTCCTGGCCTAGGACCGGCCCGGGGACTTAGGGCGAGGCAGTTCCGGGCTGCCCTTCCTTTGGGACCGGCCCGGGGACTTAGGGCGAGGCGATTCCGGGCTGCCCTTCCTTTGGAACCGGCCCGGCCCGGCCGGGGCCGGTTCAGGCTTTTTTTTATTTTTTGTTTTTTCAATTTTTTTGTTTTCCCTAGATGGGTTGGGTGTTTTGGGAGGGGGGGTGAGGGGGGTCGGGGGTTAATTAGAAAAGCAAAAAAAAAGGACTGGCCCGGACCAGGTGGAAACCTGGGCCGGTTCCGGGCCTCCCCCCAACAATAAAAAGCCCGCCCAGGACCGGCCCGAAACCGGTCCATGGCTACCGGAAACCAATCTAATTATCCAAACAGCTTTCATTCATCCAAAATAAAACTATATGGGCTAGTTTAGTTTCCAGCTTTTGAATTTTTAAATAAGCTAAAAACCGGGATAAGAACTAAACCGCAATTAGACCCAAACTCGACAAGTCTGCCAGATCAGAATGATATTATAAGTTACACCACTTACACCCAGTTAGAGATGGGTGACCCGACCAGTCAGAAACCATTCCAGAATGAGGATATTTCGAAACGGCATGAAGAAATAGAAGGATAATAAAGAATGAGGCCCATAAGCAAGTCATTGGTTCAGATCTCTCATCTAGAGCTTTGTAACAAGCAAAGACTTCAAAAAAAAAAAATCCTCTATATTAGCCTATGTGACAGAGAAAACTAGGCGCCCCTGTATATAACTATGGTTATTCTTGTATTATCGCAATAAATATTGACTAAGAGCATCTTACAAATCATCAGAAGGAGTAGGCCCCACAACCTCCATGGCCTGAAAAAGTTTGCAGTGCAACCAGGTCAACCGCTTCTCAACTCCAAGACACAAAAATATCTCTCTGGAAATCCTATTGCTGAACAGCTCCAAGGCAGCCAGATACACTTGGTCATCCACAGCATCTTCCAATTCATCCAAAGCTCTAATGCAATCGGTTATGGTGTACTTCTCATTATACTTTTTAATGGCATCTGCCCTGAGTCTTGAGGCGGCAGCCATTTCCGATATAGCTTTCGCAATGAAATCATCAAACCCCTTGCGCCCTTTTTTCCTGCTGCTTGTTTTTGCAGATGTGTTGGTTGAGTGAGGCTTGTCTTCCTCATCTGCTACATCATCACCATCCTCTTCCTCGGATCCAGATGGTGACAGCATGTTGTCAAGCGCAGACGAAGGTTGTGAAACTATGAGCACTTCCTTCGAAGCAGTAGTAGATGATCCGTTTGGTTTGCCTTTTGTCTTGTTGGTTTCGGCAAAGACTATGCGTAGTTGTGTGTAAAGTGGGCAGCCCGTACTCCTCAGAGACTCAGCATCTGGATGCTCCTGGTAGTAATATATTTCATACAAACTGGTAAGACTTATTACAAGTCATCAGAAACAAACCCACTAAAAAGATGTATCAGACAGCATGCGCACATGTGACTTATGAATCATTCATTAAAAAAGGCAGTCCACTCTTCTCCCGAAGTTACGGGGCTATTTTGCCGAGTTCCTTAGAGAGAGTTTTCTCGTGCCCCCGTCACCTAGTATTAATACTCTCTCGTCCAAAAAAGGCTCATGTTTCATCAAGGTACAATTTAAGACCTATTCCAAAAGTGATGAAATTTGATATTTCATCTTAACAATTTAACGGTTCATCTAGCAGAGAGTTAGTTTAAGAAATGGTGCTAATAAAGTACCATAAACAAAAAGAAAGACTTCCACTTTTGGTCCTACAAGTATTTCACCAATCCCACATTTAGTCAACGTCTTTGACTGTTACCACTTTTGGTACACAACTATCACTTCTTGCCCACATGTGATCCTTCCGTTGACATTTCTGGCACTTAAAATTGTCGGAGACGTGCTGCAAATTTGGCCAAATAACCGTCATGTACCAAAAGTGGGCAAAGTCAAAGACATGGACAACCTATGGAATTAACATAATACTTGTACAACCAAAATTGAAATTAAATCTAAAAAGAAACTACGCCTCCTATAGGCATCACAAAAATGGACAAACATGGATGTTCGGGAATAAGACCTATACCAAAATTGATGAAATTTGAATTTCATCTGATATTCCAAGTTCCAAGAATTGGCTTCACAACAAACTATGGCCAAGGAGTTTATGTGATTACAGCCCAAAAGTTGGGATATCAAATCCAATACTGTTTTTAAATAGAAGACATCATCCTAAGAAAACATGTCCCAGTTTTTGAACTACAATTACCAGTAACCATGTGATACTACCATAAAAAATTTCAATCATTCACGCATCTGGGCCCGTTGGGGATCTGGGCAATGCTAGGGAAAGAAAAGAGAGGAAGAAAATGTGATTGTTATAGAAAAGAGAGGAAGAAAATGTGATTGTTTTAAAATGGTTGGGACTCAACAAAATCAGTTTTAGATATTTCCAAATTTATTTACATATATTTTTATTATATAAGGACTAAGAAACATATATCTTAAGGTTTTAACAAAATTTAATTTATTTCAATTTTTCTCCTTCATATATTCTTTTTCCCCTTTCCCTACTATTTTCAGAGTTCCAAACAAAGCCTTAAAGAATCTGTATTACAGAGGCACACACTTCAAAACAGGATCACAAACCTCGATGTATGCATCCCATGCTTCATTTGTGGCAATGATGGAACCTGTTGACTCATCCCACTTGAAATCACTCTGATCAAGTATTGACTTTACAATGGCATACTGCTTCCTAAGGGCAGTAAACCGGCTTCTCAGTTGATCCTGGTCCCACGGCAGACCTGTTTCTTTATGGAACTCCTCACAAATGCACTTCCACGCTTCCTTGTTAAAGAACTTGTTTTGTTTGTTACCAATCCGTGCTTGCTCTACCATCAGCCCCACCAATACATTAGTGAGGTTTGGATTCCACTTAGCCCTTGATTGTGATTCTGGCTGCTGAGATGCTACCACCACCTGCTTCCTTGAACGAGTAGGCCGGTTTGCCATCTAGTAATCTATCTAACTGTATATAAAAATGAAGTACGCTTTGTCCATTTTCTGCAAAATCTGGCTGAAGAAAAAGTAACAAAGATAAGAGCAGACTCTATTAGGGGCACGTGCAAGAGGAGGGCTTGCCTTGAGGATTTCAAGGTTTCCATTTTTTTCTGAAGTATCAGTCTGTTTTTTAATAATTTGCAATAAATTCTAGTCTTTAGTTCTTTTGAATCCAATGAACTATGAAAGTGGAAGTTGTGTAGAGTACTACAAGTATTTCATATTTTTACTTTTTTCACACTAGCAACCCAGAACCATCTATACATAAAATTTTCGAAAGTACACCCTACAAAATCAAATTTTCACCTCTAACATTTATCCAACTGTTAGGGTTAATTCATCACAAAATGGATTTAAGCTTGGTAAAATGTAATGTGTGTGTGTGTGGCAGTGAAAACTGGAAAATGAGAACATTAATCTTGGCAAATTATTTGAAAAAATTGAAGAATGAGAACCGTTTTTAAGAGAAAAATGTGGTCACATTACTATAGATATGAAAATTTTCAAGAAGGCGGGAAGTTTGTCACTTTATACAAAAGAAATACACCTCTACATTAGTAACAACTATTGCATAGCTGAAAAAGTGCGATTAGAAAATGCAATCTTATGTATAGAAATTACTCTTTGTAAAACTACAAGTTGTACAGTAACTCATTACAGTTTCACAAATTACAATTTTTTCATTGCATGTTTTAATGAAAAATTGATATAATCCATCATTGTAATTACTAATTAGTAACAGGCCTAGATTTATTCTAGGAAAATTAATTTTCAATTGGACATTCTGACACATATATGTATGTATGTATGTATATTTATGTACACGAATAAGTGAGTAGAAAACAATCAGAAAATTCAAAACAAATAACAAATGAAGAGCCCATTTGGTAACCACTATCAAGCCAACTTTTTCACCAAATATACACGGCTCTTGACTTCGGGCTCCAAATTACTAATAAGTAATAATAAAAAATATGTAAAACTGGAATTTCTTTTCTAGATAGATTATGTGAAATTTATTCAGAAGACTATTTTACCATTTTTTATACAACTTTTTCTTTACTTTAATAGTAAAATATAATTTAATTGCTACGTAGAAATCAAAAATTTCTTTACTTTCACAATTCAAACAATTTAGTGGACTGGCTTCACATAAAATTTCACCAATTTCAGCCAAACAAGCCAATTTTAATGCTACCAAACGGCTTTAAATATTCATCCAAAATATGCAAATTAGAACTGCAAAGAGTGTTCCGTAGAAATCTTGTAGAAAATATAGGGCTATAGAGGATCTGTAGATTAGGGTTTCAGATTTGAAATTCCGGCCATAAAGAAATTCATTGGTGAAAATAGCATATACTAATCGTGTTTCATACTAGAAAAGTGAATCAAGACGCAATTTTTGTTTGAGAAAATAGGACAATGTTCTAAGTTGAAGCAGCTAAAACTGAAGATTGTGCAAAGAAAGCAAATACCTTTATCACTGTATCGAAATGGAAGGACGGGGAATTGTCGGATCGAATGCTGGACGCTGGGTAAGCTTGTGAAATCAAAGCACGTTTCGAGGTGCTGTAACTTTTCCGGAAAGGAATTAGGAAGAATTAGGTGAAATTCGGTTTAACCGGCCGGTCCAATTCTCCTCCGTCTCGGAATTATATTTGTTCTTTGCTTTTCGTCCGTCCCAAATATTATCTCCTTTTTCCCTTTTTGTTAAAGAATACGTGGTCCCAAATTAAAACCCGTACCCCGTGAGGAGTTAAATATGGGACGGAGGGAGTATTATTTTCGACAATAACAAATCGGTACAACCCTTTAACACAGATAACTTTGTCCATAAACTAGGCAACCGATATTTATGTCCTCCATAAGAACTCTCTATTACATACGAATAGGATTAAAACTGCAAAAAGGACCAACTATCTAGAAAAATATTGTTTTGAGAAAATTGAACTAAATAAGATTAAAAACAATTTTTTTTTCCAAAATATTACTCTCTCCGTCTCCCCTATAATTGTTCCATTTTTCCATTTTTGGATGTTCCCATATTATTATCTCATACCATATTTGATAACATTTGTGTTATTCTAATTCATTCTTACTTTATTCTCATTTTATCAATTCATTATCAACCACACAATTCTACTTTTTAAAAAATCATATCACTCTCTTCCGTCCCAATATTAGGTAATTAGGGGGCAGAGATAGTGCTATAAAAAATTTATGAACAAAAATGTTACTATAATCATGTTTAAGTTTTATAGTCACTATTATGTAACAGTTGAATACATTTATAATCAGTTAAGTTATCAAGGTCACACTACTTTTGTTTTGGTTAGATATTTGGAATTATTTCATTAAAAGCGGATATTTCCTAGATAAGAGTTCATGAAAAAGATATTTCTACACTTGATATAAATAATTATTTGTACTTCTCTTAGCATAATTGGGGCAGTCCAAGGGCGGCGGCACTCGAGCAGCGGCCAACGACAATTTCTCTATTAATGTGATCAGATCATATAAATTCCGTCTCTCTGCAGAAGGTCTTCGTATCATTGTCCACGCAGATCGAGCGATGAATGGTATTGAGATGGGACAAATGCTAAACAAATTGATCGAGAGAGATGCTTTCTTCTTGTGTTTGCGTTTGCAATAGATTTGTTGTTAAGGCTAACTTAGGTATTAGATTATTTTTAATTGTTATTTAATATAATGGTTGTGAATGATAATTTGGGGATTGTGAATAGAATTACCCTGACAACTAACATTATAAGGCCCATAAACTCTAAACACAGAATTTTGATAATATAAACATCTAGTAAAACTGTCAGTTCAATTGAAAGAGTTTAAGAACGATCTAAATAAAACAAACTATTTGTAAAAAAAAATTGGATTAACACAAATGTTGATTCCCAAAAATTAGATTTGCAATATTATTTGGTATATCGATTATAACTTCCTTTACAAAAACTAGTTCTCAATTGCTGTTTGTTTATCAATTATCTATTTTGCTCTTGCATGGTTTTTCATTTATTTAATTGAAGTCACCAAATTGTATTAGATGTTTTTTAAAACATTATTGAAATAAATTTATGATTGAAGTTGCTATTATAATGATTAAAGTATAAAAGGATTCCATGTAGGGTGCATGGACATACCTAATTTCTGACCTTTATGGCTTTCTAGGTCTCCTATGGGGAGATCTGATACATTTTTGGGTTGTGTTGGTAGAAAATGTGTTGAGTAGAAAATTCGGCAGCAATTCAGTACAGTAAAAGTGACTTCTCCAATACAAAAAGAGGGGCGGCCTATTTATAGGCGCTTACAAGAGGTTTCTTGAATACTAATGGGCTTGGCCCAATCAAACAACTAAAACAAGAAGCCTGATCCCCGGCCAATGGGCTGGTCGGGCCCAGAGTTAAACTAATCAATCCAAGGACCATATTAACTAGTCGGACCGTGTGCTGGGCCTGGTTCGCGCCCGAGCCCAGGCATATTGGGTCGATAGTATTGGACCTGGCCCATTATCCCAACACGAGTCCCCCACTCCCCTAGTCGAGTAGCAGACTCGGCTAGAAGGGAGTAGTCAAGTTGATCAACGATCGGTTCGTCTATCGGATCGGCTGGCTAGTCGCACCTCCATTGTAGCAGTCTGGGGTGCTCGTCAACGTAATCGTTGGCCCGTAGGGGGGCCATACTTTGCAGGCCTTGATCGGCCATATTTTGGGCCTGAAATTCCAAAATACGAGCCTTGTTTTTCTGTAGCCGTATATTGACCATGCGACGGATATACATGGGCTTTAGCCGCACACCCGACCAATAAAGAACCCCGCAGTCAGGGTTGGAATCTCGTCCAAGCCTTCGCGTTTTGTCACAGAAACCCCAGGCCAGCTTCCTAAAATAACCCGGAGCTATTCCAATTAATAATTTCCTTCCTTTTTTTCTTCTTTCCATATTCTTTTAATTTCCTTGAATCCGAGTGTGGCCTAGCCTTAACACCCTCGATCATCCACGCGCAATTCAGCCATGCAGGTCCCCTCAGCTTCAGCCGTTCCAGCCGCAGCCACGGCATCGCCGCGTCGCTCCATCCCCAGTCGGCGAAGGAAACGCAGTGGCTCCCCTTCTCCGTCGCGCCGGAGGGAGGGTCATTCACGACGTTGTTCGCCGTCGCGATCTCGTAGCCCAGGCGGTCGGAAAAAACCCAGCGATTCAAAGTCATCATCGCCGCCTGTTCCAAGCCTACGCACAGGTTCTCAACACAGTTCACGACACGGAGCTCATCATAGTGCCCTCTCCACCCGTGAACGTCGTCCGTCTGTCAAACAATCCCAGAAACCTCCAGCGGGTCAAATATCATCTATGCGAGACCCCCCGGGCGAGGCGGACGCACTGCCACAGTCTGGGAACTTGGTTGCACGAGCCCATCGTGGCGAGGTGGGGAAAGAGTCCGTGCGTGGAGGCTCTGTTAAACAAATTCAAGCCAGCGGGGTGAATGCAACGTCTCAACTCGAATTCGGGGCATCAGGGAAAAATCAAGGGGTCTCCGATAATTTTTCGATGCATGAAAAGGTCACCACCTCCTCGCGGTTGGACAGACCCGCTACGCGGATTGTGATCGTTAAGGGACATCTCCGGCCTGCTCCGGGGGGGCCACATGACCAGTCTGTGCCATCCTCCAACAACGTCACCCCTGTAGTGGACATTGCCTCACAGTCGGATAGCTCCCCCAAATCAAATGGCGAATCGGATAGCGTCGAAGATCCTAACGCTTGGAGGGAACGTTTGCGTTCCACCAGTACGGAGGCAGATTTGAAGTTGGCGAAAAGTTTGGTCGATAGCAATTGCACCCTCATGTTGCCAGATCCCGAGAGTAGCCTCACCAGCCCTCCTCCAGATTCGTTCTTCGGGGTTCACATTGCATCTATCGCGCGGGGCATGCGGGTGCCTTTATGTCCATTCTTGGTGGCACTCCTTGCCCATATCGGGGTATCGCCGTGCCAGATGACCCCAACCGCACATATGTTTACGGCTGCTTTTGTCGCACGTTGTAGTGGCGTTGGTATCCGGCCATCCATACCGTTGTTCCGTGCATGCTTTAGGTGGAACCGTCCTAACAATAAGACAGATGACGGCGGGTTCGTGTCACTTTGCCAATTACCGCACCGCAAGCTTTTTGATCAGTATCCAGATCCACCTAGGAAGTGGTCGCATAAATGGGTATGGGCATCCGCTCCCCGCTCGCTCCCCGTCACGTCCACCTGGGGTATTTCAATGCGCGAGTACAAGCCTGCCTCTCTCACCCCTGACCTTGAGGAGAAGGTCGAGGCCTTGCTCCAAGGGGGCCCTTTCTCGATTAATTCGTATACAGGTAAATCTTCTGTCCCAGCAGGTCACAGATGCCATATGAGATCATCCCTTAATTTGCTAATATTTTCAGATGTGGCAGGCAACAGACACGAAGTTGCTGCCCCCAATGTGTCATTAGGGACCATGCTCCCACCTCCTGTGCCTGGTGCGAATTTATGTCCGCCCAATCTTGGGGAGAAGCGCGGGGCCTCCCCGTTCCGTGAAGAGCAGGTTGCCATGGACGGAAAAGGTGTGAACTCCACTCTAACTCAAGAGGAGAAAGACCCGGCTGAAATAACTCCACCACCCTCTTGTTTATTTTTATTATTTATTCCTTCTTCTTCTTTTTTTTTTCAAGCAGGCCTAGTTACGGCGCAGGGTGTTGCCCCCCAGTCCGTGGTACCTGATGCAAGTAGGAGCGTGTCCGACGCCACCATGCCCGAGGTAGACGCCGGGGTGAAGAGCGGGCAGGGTGTTGCCCCCCAGTCCGTGGTACCCGTTGCAAGTAGGGGCATGCCCGACGCCACCATGCCCGAGGTAGACGTCGGGGTGAAGAGCGGGGTTCCCCCACCTCATGGGGAACAAGCCGGTAAGAAGAAGAAAGGTGTGAATCCTCCTCTTTGATTCGGGAGCGGAGAAATAGTTCAACCGGTACTAATCCATTTTACTCTGTTTATTTCTTGCAGGGGTTGCTGGTATGCGGGGCAGGCTCGCTGCTCTGGCCGCAGAGGAGGACGCCAGGTTCCGGCCTTCGAGGACTGAAGTCATTCCCTTCATCGTGGAAAAACAACACGGGGCCCCTCTTGTTAACCAACCAGCTCCTACCCTCAGTGCTTCATCGATTTTGGATATGGCGCGCTCTATCAAATCTTACAGCGCGGTATGCCGTAATTTGACGTTTCACTCTTCCTTTTTTATTATCATTGTCACTATAATCCTCACTAATTCTACGTCTCCTGCAGGGGCTGATGGACACAGCCGTCGCGCTTCAAACAATAGGTCGTCGTCGCGATGAGCTCCAGCACCAGGCTGACGAGGCTCACCGTCACTCGGTTGCCGTTCAGCGTCGGGCGGACGAAGCAACAGCTGCTCTGTCCGAGCTCCAGTCAAAATATGACTTCCTACAATCGAAGTATGATCGACTGCAAGCATCGTTCACGGATGCGGGGCGTCAGGCAGTTGCGGCATTTCAAACATCCCCGGAATTTTCAAAAATCATCGCTTCGAAGCTGGAGGCTCACCGCTCAGAGCAGGTCCAAGCATGGTTGAAAACCGAGGAGGGTCAACTTTGGCGAGATAAGGAAATTCTCATGTCCTTCAGGTGTGGCCGATACGACATGCAGACCACGTTGTACAATAGGCTGGCAGAGTTCTATCCCGACTTTGATCCCGAAAAATTTGGTTTGCCCGAAATCATGTCAGATCCTGACGGGGCCAACGAGCAAGCGAACGATTTGTCCCTTTTGCACTTGGATATTCCAGATGACTTGGAAGATGCCGTTCATGGCTTTGATTTTGAGACTATCCTCAATGGTGTTCCTGAGAACATGCCTGATCCTTAGATCGTACATATGGATCTCTTATATTGTCGTCTTTATTCTCATTTTTGTTGGACATTCCGCACTTGTGTTTTTATTTATTCTCACACTTAGCCATATAAGCTTTCCTCTTTGCGCAACTTTGCACTCGTGTCATGGTTCATCTTTTCCATTCATTTAACCATTTTTGATTCGAGACCACTTGGGGAACTAGTCGGGGATCTGGCTCCCCACCTAAACCACGAGGGGCGGAAGGTCGGCTGGGCCAACCTTGACCGCGCCCCGCTTGGTAAGGCGAGGCTGACCCGCACACCATCGGTCTAGGACCAACTGGTGAGCAAGTTGTTTGGCCGTGGTCAGACGACGGATGTGCGAGAAGGGGTCGGAGCACGACTCCCCGCATACCTCCGGCCCGGAGGCCGGTCCTGCACCTTGACTTGTACAACTTGTTTCATACTTAAGAAAATCTGATTTCCTTTTCTGAGAGTCGAACGGAAGTCAGCCAAACATAAGGGCAAGGCCCTCAAGGTCAGACCAGAACGGACCCGCACCATTGATCATAGTAAACGAGTACACATGCTATTAAGCCTAGCAACGTCAGACAACGGACTTGCGAGAAGGACTCGGAGTATGACTTCTTGCATATCTTCGGCCCAGGGCCGGTCATATAGTTGGTGTACCGTCGATTAGATCAAATGAGTGGACGGGCTGTTTAGACAGCAACGTCGGACAACGGATGTACGAGAGCGGCTCGGGGCGCAATCTCTCGCTTACCTTTTCGACCCGAGGGCCGGTCTAACGGTCGCCCTGACCGAGTAGCTAGTCCTTGACTTGGAAAATAGTTTGATCATTTCCTTTTCCGAGGATCTAGCAGTGATGGACTAAACACCGAGAGCAGGGCGTGATTTTTTTTTTTTTTTTTTTTTTTTTTTGTTTTTGTTTTTGTTTTTGTCTTTTTTTTTTTTTTTTTTTTTGCCCCTGCCTGTTCATTCCCAAGTGAGGTCGGACCTCAGTCAATTCAATGATAAATAGAGAACAACAAACGAACTTTTATTAAAGCAACCGTGTTAAAGCAATGGAAGGATTAATTATTAAACATCACTACTGATAAAACTTAAGTAAATGCTCCGCGTTCCATGCACGTTCAATGAGTTTTCCCTTCGTAGTCTTCAATTTGTAAGTCCCTGGTCCAATCACGCCTTCGACGACATAGGGGCCTTCCCACTTGATGGAAAGCTTCCCCCCTTCCGTGGGTTTGCTTGCCTTCCTCCGCCTTAGCACGTAATCTCCCACGTCAAAGCTCCGTGGCACGGCCCTGCTATCTTGGTACGCCTTCACTTGCCTACGGTAATTCTCAGCCCTGATGAATGCCCGGTCTCTTCTTTCTTCTATGAGGTGGAGTTCAGCTCTGAGCCTCTCCTCGTTGCTGGTTGGCTCGAATTCCTCCACCCGACGACTGGGAATCACCGCCTCAAACGGGGCCCTTGCCTCAAAGCCATAGCATAGAGCGAAAGGGGTTTCGCCTGTCGCCTTCCTGGGGGTAGTTCGGAATGTCCACAACACGTTACTCAGCTCTTCAACCCACACTGTCCCGAGAGCTTCCAATTTCTTTTGGAGGCCATCTACAATCGTGCGATTGGTATTCTCCACTTGCCCGTTCGCCTGGGGATAGCAAACGGACACCCGGCTTGACTCCACGCCCCATTCGGCGCAGAATTGCTTGAATGGTTCGCAATCGAACTGCCTTCCATTATCGGAAATAATTTGCAAAGGAACTCCAAATCGACAAAAGATATTCTTCCATATAAACTTTTTGCATTGCAGATGTGTTATGCTGGCGAGCGGCTCTGCTTCCACCCATTTCGTGAAGTAATCCACGGCCACGATGACAAACCTTCTATTTCCGGACCCATTTGGTAAGGGACCAACCAAATCTATACCCCATCGAGTGAATGGTAGAGCAGTGCTAACAGGCGTGTACATCGTCGCCGGCCTTCCGGGGCTCTTCTGAAACTTTTGGCATGTGTCGCACCTCCTTGCGTAATCGGCACAATCCTTCATAATTGTGGGCCTGAAATACCCTTGGAGGACAACTTTCGTGGCCAAGGTGCATGCACCTTGATGGGCCGAACAAACACCGCCATGGAGCTCCGCGACAATCATCTCGGCTTCGTGTGGTCGTAGACACTTCAACAATGCTCCGTTGTAAGACCGTTTATACAGCTTACCGTCCAGGACGACATAGCTCGGGGCCCGTCGCTGGACGAGCTTCGCTTCCTGTTCCTTTTCGGGTAAGGTCCCGTCAGCTATGTAACGTAACAAATCATCCACCCAGCTCCAATTTACTTCTTGTAGAGGAAGGACGGTTACCGAAGGGGAAGCTGTTATGCTTGAAGTTATCATTTCTTCAACCCGTGCAATCTTGGATATGTGTTCGGGTACTCCTTGGGACAAACGTGATAAGAGGTCGGCATCCCCGTTCTGGCTCCGCGGCACACAAACCAGCTCAGCTCGCCTAAACAATCCGAGTAATTCCCGAACAGCATCCCTGTACTTCGCCATCCTTTCTTCCTTTGCCTCGAAATCGCCCTTCACCTGGGATATGACTAATCGAGAATCACACTTCACCGTTATGCATTCCGCTCGCATGGACGCAGCTATCCGTAGCCCCGACAACAGGGCTTCATACTCAACTTCATTATTGGACACTTTGAACAGGTACCGGTAAGCGTAGTACGCTCGAAACCCTTCAGGCGAGATCAAGACGATCCCGCCCCCGCAACCTTTCGTCCCGGACGATCCATCGGTCGCTAGGGTCCACCACTGTTCTTCACTATCTCTTTGTCTTTCCGTAACTTCTTTCTTTCCATCCTCTTCATCTCTTTTCCTCTGTTCAGCGTCCTCTGCCTCAGCCTGACGGTCAGCCCGCCTCAGGGCTTCCTCGTATAAAGCGGGTGAATTCCTAACAAAATCCTTGTAAAGTTCTCCTGATCGGATAGAATTTGTCAGCATTGCCACTCCGGTCCTGTCGTCAAGGCCCTGAACCTTGACCGACTCGACCCTCCATCTTGCCAGGAAAGTGGACAGGGCCTCTTTCTTTCCTTGCTTCAGGCTAAACAGGTGGCTGAAATTCTTCTTCACATCTCGTGAGCCGGCGAACCTCAAGAGGAAGTGCCTAGCCAACTCCCTGAAGTTCCCGATGCTCCCATCGGGCAGTGTGTCATACCATTCACGAGCCGGGCCATCTAGAGTAGCCGCGAATCCTCTGCATCGTATGGCATCTTCGTACCCCATCATGACCATATATGACAGGTAACGTGATATGTGGTGTTGCGGGTCTGAAGTGCCCTTGTAAGTATCCACATTGCAAGGTTTGTAGCCCCTTGGCAACGGAGCCTCCATTATGGCACGAGTGAAGGGCTCCGGGATATGGAGGTCGGCCACGTATGACTCTCCCCCAACAACCCTCCTCCTTAGCTCGTCCAACCTTAGTTTGAGATCCTCCACAGCTTCCGGCGCCGGTTCCTCTGGCACGCGTCCAGCACGGGGCTGGACCCGCACATAGGATTCTGCGACTCTTTCACGCGCGTGAGGCCGACGGCCACCACGGGGGCCTTCTATGGAACCGGTTCGACCGCTCAGACGACGGGGGTGATGAGAGAAGTCATCCCCGCCCTCCAGTGACGAGTCTCGGTGGGGCCCTCCTCTTTCGGGTCGTCGAGGCTGCTCGACCCGTCGGGACATATCCTCCCTCCGGGGCAAGGATTCCCTTCGTGATTCGTCCAAACTAGTATGTCGCCCTTCATATCTCCCAGAGGAAGTCTCGATGTCTTCAGGGGCGGCGTGCCTCGGAGTTTCATGATTAGCTCTCTGCGGCATCATCCCCAGGAAATTCTGAGCCAAAGCCCCAATGGCACGCGTGGCCTCCTGTAGCGCCCGCACTCCAGCGTCAAGTCGGTTCGTGTGCGGAGCCCGACGACGGCGACCTCCAATCCGATCACGAAGGGATTGTCTGTCATGACTACGGCTTAGCGAGCCCCTCAGGTCCCCTGAGCCCGACAAATGGCTCCGGAGATCTCCTATCGGTCTCACCACCTGGCTTCTCACACGATGGCCATTGGGTTGTTCTGAATGCTCGGTGTGAACGGAAACTCGCTCTTGCCTTGATGATCCTGCCATTTTCCTCCTCAAAGATTCTACCGAAAACTGAGAGAACAACTCAGCTCTCAATGAAAGCACCAATGTTGGTAGAAAATGTGTTGAGTAGAAAATTCGGCAGCAATTCAGTACAGTAAAAGTGACTTCTCCAATACAAAAAGAGGGGCGGCCTATTTATAGGCGCTTACAAGAGGTTTCTTGAATACTAATGGGCTTGGCCCAATCAAACAACTAAAACAAGAAGCCTGATCCCCGGCCAATGGGCTGGTCGGGCCCAGAGTTAAACTAATCAATCCAAGGACCATATTATCTAGTCGGACCGTGTGCTGGGCCTGGTTCGCGCCCGAGCCCAGGCATATTGGGTCGATAGTATTGGACCTGGCCCATTATCCCAACAGGTTGTGTCATAATTTAAAAGAAAAATGCTTAGTGTATATGAGTTGTAAACAAATTGTACACAAAATCCCCTAATTGCTTATATACATAGACAATTCATTTAAAAAGGAACATGACTGGATAACAATCCCTACTTGCATGTGTACATAGGCAATGCACACATTTTGTGTACATCTTCTGTACACCAAGAATGAGCCAATTTAAAATAAGACACTATGTCCATACAAAAACTGTGTCTATATATTATGCTACCCTACCAAGTCAAAACCAATATTGTAAAAATGTAAATGATTAAAATAAAATCCTAAATAAAAATGATATTATTAAAAATGATTAAAATAAAATCCTAAAACCAATTATGTTCATCAATTCATAACTAGCATGGCAATACTGTGATGTTCAATCCACTACCTCATTTACTCCGACAATTAAATCTCTACTCCATTAAAACTCTACTCTTTCACTTAGTGGAGGACCTAAGTGGGGCAGTGCCTCCGCTTCGAGCCCGGAATTTCAGTAGTAGCACTTAAGGTAAAAATCAGTGATCTCGCTTCATACCAATATTTGATAATTAAGATACTAAAATCTTACAGTTATATAAATAAAAAATTAATACAAAATATTTAAATTCTAGCTGAATTAAAATAAAAGATTTAGAATTATCAAAACACAAAAAAAATAATGAAGGGTTGAAAACAAAAAGTAACAAAAAAAGTTAAAATGCAAAAGAGTAGCCAAATGTGCAGGCAGCTAAAAATAATGAAGAGTTGACTTTAATATTGTTACTATTGTTTTCATTGTAGGTATTGATCAGATCAGTCTTGAGATGGAGAATCGATCTAGTGAGTCACACACAGAATTACTCATTTGTTTAGCATGTCTTGATCCTAGAGATAAGTTCTTCAATTTCTGTGAGTCAAAGCTACTGAACCTTGCGGAGTTATATTCATGCGATTTTTTATCTGTTGATCGAATGGAGCTGAAAGAGCAACTCCAGGTGTGGATATATGAAATGAGAACAAATGAATTATTTTCTGTCGTACAAACTATTGATGAAGTTTGTAAAAAGATGGTTGAGCTTAAAGTTCTCAATTCTTTTCACTTGGTATATTGTCTTATTGAGTTGGCTTTAGTATTACCAGTTGCAACACCCACCGTTGAAAAGGCCTTCTCTACAATGAATATATCAAGACAGATCTTCATAATAAGATGGAAGATGACTATCTTACGGATTGTTTGGTGTGCTACATCGAGACAAATGTTTTTAGAAGCAGTGATAATGAAACTATTATGCAACATTTTGAGAATATGAAAATTCGTAGGCTTGATTTACCAAAGTTGCAGTAGTGAACTATTTAATATGTAATTAACTATTCCGTATAATTTAATACATTTTTTTACCATTTTTATTACATTTAGAGTTTTTATTACAGACTAAGTTTGGTGTGTAATGTGTCCCACTCTCACACATCTCTACTCTCTAGGTCCGCCACTGCTTTCGCTATTGAGAAATTTGCTCATAGTAGCACCAAATCATAGCTCTTTTACAAAAATAATACATGCTAATGTTTTTTCCATTCATATTACTTATTTAGTTCTAGATTAGGAAATCTATTTCTAACTTTCCAAATTTGCCCTTCAGACCAAAAAACTTCCGCCCTTGCATCGACTTCGCAGGCCTCCACCTTCGACCGCAGCTTCTCTCCCTGCGATGGAACGCAGGCCTCCACCTTCGACCGCAGATGCCCTCCCGCTCGACGCCTCGCCTCTCCTCCAGATCTCCGCCTCGCCTCGCCTCGCCGTCCAGATCTCCGCCTCGCCTCGCCTCGCCGTCCAGATCTCCGCCTCGCCTCGCCGTCCAGATCTCTGCCTTGCCCCACACTTGGATTTGAATAGATTATTTTATCAGAATTTATTGTTTATTTATTGTCTACTTATTGTCTATTTATTGTCTATTTAATGTCTGATATTTCCTAAAAGTAAGGGTATTATGGTCAATGCAGGTGTAGTTGAGTCTTACGCGAATCTTTGGTCTTAGTTTTGAAAAATCCGTATGTTTTGCTCCTATTTGTTGAAATCTCCCTTCGCTATTTTCTGCTTTCTGTTAACTATTTCATTGATGTCTACCATATTGACGCTCACTAATACCACTTGAAAAGTTGAAGTTTTTCAATTTGAATCTCTATCACTCTCTAAAGTAATATGGTTAGTGATAATACTCCCTTGCATAAATTTATTCTATGCATGTAAAGTATCCTTGCGCATTTGCATATATTAACAAATAAGTCCTTGTATTTTTAGTCTTTATAATTATACTCCAATAGTCCAATGTGTGTGTCTTACGTTTTAACAGAGTGGCGTTTTGCCGATTCCATTTTTAGTGCCCAGACTGCCCACGTATCCTCTTTTTATAATAAACAAATTCATGTCAAAAAGTTTGTGGTGCATCACGGACAAGAGAGCATAGGAGTGGACTCGGGCCCGGTTCGGGCCTCAGTTCAAGAAGGGGAGGCCCGGAACCGGCCCGGGTAACCCCCGGGTCCGGGCCGGGCCTCGGGTTTTTTTTTTTGGGCTTTTCCTAGTTAACCCCCACCCCTCCCCCTCACCCCCAAACCAACCCTAACCACCTCAAATGGCCCAAAATAACCAGCCCAACCCAAAAACTCAAAAAAATTCAAAAAAAAAAATAAAATTGGCCCGGCCCGGGCCCAAACCGGCCGGGCCGGTTCACCTTTTGAAGGGCCCGAGCCCGAACCGAGAATCCACCGGGCCGGGTGGCCCGAACCGCCCAACGAACCGGTTCCCGGGCCGGTTGGCCCGGCCCGAGTCCACCCCTAAGAGAGCATGTAAACCAGGGCAAAATAGGAAGAAAACCCTGTATCAAAATTTCTTAAGATGTATGCCTGTTGCAATGTTGCAACTTGCAACTATTACCAACCCAGACCGGCCGGTTCTAGTCACAGTTTTCATTAACGGTACAGGTTCACTACCCACTCTAGAGTCTAGTCCAGTTCTAAGTTCTTGGGTTAATAATCGCTTGGTTTCAATCAGACTCCAGCATCGTGTTCACCCCTAAATTGCGCCGAGTCCCGCTGACCCCTTTTCATAAGAATAATTTCCTATGCACCAAACCATACCTCCGTATTTGGCCTCAGGGCTCTCAACTACATAAAAGTCAAGTACATCCTTAGTCACCCTAACTAAATAACTAGTCTTTAATACAAGGGACATTATGCGACTGAAATCAAATGTGGTGCTAATTGTTAACCTTGACTTCTGGAGTGAATAGTAGAACTGTCATTCTTCTAATGATCAAGCTTGTAACATACATAATGAAGAAAAATATCAAAACCACTATTCTATGAAGAAAAACTGGGCTCCAGGATATTGGCAAAAGGATGATATTTCAGCTATATACACAATTTACAAATGAAAAAGTTCAAACTTGGATGAATTCCAACACAGCAAGAATGTTGTTGAACAATTGAACTATTAGCAATCTTCTATGTCATCATCAGATATATCATAATCACTTTTGTCACCTAAAGAAAAGCTGTTAACGAAGTTTTCATTTACATCCTCAAACGCTTGCTCAATTCCAAACTCACCATGTACTCTATGTCCAATCCATTTAAGAATAGGTTTAATCTCAGTTGCAATCACTGACTGCATAGGCATGGACTTCTGGTCTAGATGGTCAACATAATAATGACCTCTCTCCCTTGACATCTGACACTAAAGATCAAAACATTCATCCACATCATCCCAAAAGTAAGTCATTTTTAGTACTATTATAGATGTAATAATAAATTTTACTCTCAAAAATACATAGAAAAATCAGCATCGTTTCATGAAATAGGACACTACTTTATTGGGCCCAAAAACGTTTGAAACACCATTCTTAGTCTTTTTATGGGAGTATATCAAGACAGGACAATGAATTCAATAGATCTGAACTCTATTAACTAACCTTATTTTGCCACGTGGATTGCTCAACCTGCCACAGCTTTGGTCGCCGGATGGCATGCCACCTAAATTATTATGAACTGTAAGTTTTCCGCAATTAAGGGGCATTTCACAAATAAATTGAAATTGCATACCTGGATGGTGATGGATGATTATTACCAAATAACACTCCCCGAACAGCAACTGAGGCAGCAACTAAGTGCTGAAGATTCTCGGTCCCGAAATTTGTGGCAATCATATTTTTGGATGGTGAAAGAAGGAAATCAGCATCACTTAAATAAGAAGATACAACCCAGGCATCATCTGCAGCTTCTTCATTTAAAAAATCTAACACTGCTCAAGGAAAAGATTAAAAACTCAGGACCCCCTTCATTGCCACGAGAAAATTATACACATTTCTATTATGTGGAATTCCACTACTCATAAACAAAAACTCCATATTCAAAGAGATAAATATTTACCATTCTCATGCAGAAAATCAGTGATGGGTCTCGCTTGGCCATGTGCTTGTGAAAGAACAACTTCCGGAACATCCATCTTTAGCGGAAAGCGCGTGAATTCCTCCTTTAAAACAAATACACCTCTATCTGAAAACATATAACTACATAGAATGAGATTACTGAAGCATATTGCAGTGTCAGTTTAAAGAATACAAATGCAGGAAGGTACTAATCTTAAGGCATACAGGAAACTATCTAGCAAACTGAATATACAATTATCCTTCTAAATCTGAAAAACTGACATGTCACAAAAACTATTAAAAATGGATCCTACAGGAAAGTATATACTAGTGAGGATGAATTAAAACAATCTACAGTTGCAAGCGTCTGCAGCAATACTAAAAGGTCATTGTAACAACAACAGCAACATCCAAGCCTTAATCCCAAAAGAATTTGGGGTCGGCTAACATGAATCGATCTATAAAAGGTCATTGTAACAAATGGTCAGAAAAACTAAACCGTAGTTTGTGTACTCCGGTAGTTGTGAAAAAGAATTGGGCATGGTTTGAGATTCCCTTTATAGTCTAATAATGAAATGGATAGAGCATGTACATCACCTAAATTACTAATACCATTTGTAAAACCTGTGCTTTTTAAGGCAATTTATGAAAAGTTGGGAGAAAAAGTTTTCAGAGAATATATATTATCATCAGCACCTTTAACCCAACTAGAGTTTGGTAGCATTAAATTCATAGTACTAATTGTTTGTATAAAAAACTTTACACCATACATGATACATTCATGCTAATAAAGCATAGTGGTATGTCTTGTGCCGGATGGCCATCTAAAACCACTATGATCATTATTTAATTCAACATTCAGGGAAAATAGCATGAGATGGTGATGAATTGAGGCAAAAAAATGAAAGACAAAAGTTACAGAACTCATAACCCCATTCAGCCAAGCAAATAGGAACAGTACAATTCAACTATCACACCTGAGGAATTAGTATCTTCGTTCTCTCTTTTGTTGTGCAGAAATTTCCCTAATGCGTGGAACAAAGAAATGGTTTCATCTCTGCCAAATGTCATAGATATTTGATTATATGAAGTATTGGCATGATCTAGACTTTCTTTTGAAGGAGTAGAGTAACAGCTCGAGGAAGGTTGAGAAGGCATTGACTGTTGGTTCAGGCAGAAGTACTGTAATGATGTAATAGCATTCCTGATATCACCTCCACTTGCTTTTGATATTGCTTCAATTGAATCAGCAGTAACATTAACTTGTTCCATTCGGCATATTTTTTCAAGACTTTTTTTCATAGAATTGAATGTAATTGGATTGAAAGTCACCTGAAAATTTTCTGTTTAGTTACAACCAATAGATTAAGGAGGAATTAATCTGCATACTCCCTGTCCTAAAATAATTTAGGTTTTTAAAAGCTGCATGCCTATTAAGGAGCCTTACGAAATGATCATCCTATCCTTATTTATGGCATTAAATGCATTTCATTTACTTAATGGTATAAAACATTTACTGTATAAAGAGTTACAATGGTCAAATTTGGAAGTACAGTATAAGCATTTAATTCTTAAAACATCACTTATTTAGGGACAATTGCTTGGGGAAAAATGACAATTAATATGGGATGGAGAGAGTATTAACTCATTAAGTACTTCAAGGAATGCAACCTTACAAGCCCCGGCAGATTCCAGAGACTGGAGGAGTTCCTCTGGGTAGCGCATGTGGAAGTCGGTAGAGTCAGCCTTGCTGTGGTCCGTGAAGAGCATGGCTGTGGGAACACGAACTGATTGAACAAGAAGTGTTAAGCACCTCTTGAGTCTTTCATAGGTTACTTTTCCATTTACAACTGGAAGATCATCAATTAGGAGTACAACTGGTGCCAGTGGTCGTGAAGTTACAGATGAGGGAAGTATCCCATACTTTCTCATCCTTTCCACAAAACTTTCAAACTCATCCAACTTGGACATGTACCTTAGGCCTAGATCAGAGCAGTGAAATTACAAAATTAGCTACTAGAGATGAGAGGCCAGAGTTGCATACAACACGCAAATGGGGAAACAAGATTCTATTTAAAGTCATAATACTTCCCAAATGTTATATATTATCTCTATACAGGTTGTCATAAATGAAATAAAAGAACATGGATCAATTTCAGCAATGCTACTAACCAAAAGTACGACCACACACTAAGCATGAGAAAGACCACATCGTACATACATATCTTCTTGAAGGAACACATAAACAGCCATTGTGTACAATGCAAATGGTGTCTGCATTGATTAGTGGATTTAGTGCGTCTGTGAGGTACCTGAGTTGGAATTGTGCAAATGTTCTTGCCAAATCGTCGGAGTAGGAGTATTCCATTCACAAATATCAGCTCCAATAAGCGATGCAATAGCATGAACAGTTGTCTTGAGATGACAAACACCAAGCCATTTTCATATAATTATATGAGTGGAAAGAACAAGAAAATTTCATTGAAAGCAGAAATGATTCATAAATGTAAAGGCAACTTACAGATTTTCCAACTCCAGCAGGCCCAGCAATCAGAAGAACATGGTTTAATGATCTATCCTGCACCCAGTTTGTAGCAGCAATGTTGAATCTCATGAGGCACCAAAGTGAGAAGTTACATGAACAGGCAAGTAGAAATTCTTTTGAAGCATCAAAATGATTTATCAAAGTCCTCCAGGAAACATCAATCATCACACAGGGATCAAATCATGTTCCTCAGTTATATATGAGTCAGGGAGAAGGGGGGCAAACTAAAAGGAATACAAATCATGTTTTTGTTTCTCATAATGACAACAGTACCATTCTATTTATCACTCTCTCCTCAAACCATATCTTGACCTCTTCAACCTGAAAAATCAATACAGTTTTAGCTGCTAGAGAAAAATCCGTGAAATCTTTATCTGCGAAAAGGGAAAACAATCAAAAGAAGCTCGAAGATAAAATCTGGAAAATCAAAAGTCTACCTTCTTCTTGTGAACAGCTAGCTCATCAAGAGAACAAGGCTTGTATTTATCAACCCACAGGTCAGTGCTGCTATCTCGGCCTACTCCATTGTCATTATCATTTAACCTTTTAGTTGGCAATTCAATGAACATAAAGGGGCCCATAATAGTAAATATCTAAAAGTATTGGATAGCACACATGGCAATTTGAGAAAATCTTGCATTCAGATTAGAACTATGTGTAGTATTATGAAGCAAGATAACCTAAGCACTTTATGTTGCACCCCTGCATAGTGAACTTCTTCACCAGAGAAAGTAAACTTGCAAAGGTTGGAAGTATATCGAACGTGTAGAAAGATAACCTAATGTTTACTCTTATTCAGTGTTTTGTCTTTCTTTTTCAAGAAGCGTGTGCTCAATAAACAATCTAATTACATCAACATGTAATACTAGGGATCTAAAATTAGCATACCAGTAGATACCTTGAGCTCAGAGAACCCTCCTTTACATTCATCACAAAACCTTTTTATCTGCATTCACAACACTATAGCAACTTATAAACAGAAAGTTGAAACAAAACATAAGAAATGATCTAGAGAATGTACTAAATGTAGCTATTATAGCCCTCTATGACTTTCAGCAATCAAAACCCCAGTACTACTAATTCTAGACAACTGGCAAATACAAGCTCAAGTGCTCAATAACAGCAGAGCACGGCCTATCACAGAATGTAGTGGAGCAATTACAGTTTGCGACACATATAACTATGAAATGTATTAAGGAATGCTTTTAATTGGAGAACCACAAAATTAAAAATAATCTGACCAAAATGAGTACGAACACTAGTACACTACAGAGCATTTACAGCACTTTATGTTGCATCCCTGCATAGTGAACTTCTTACATCACTGTTTACGCCCATTATGCTCATTCCAAATACATAAAGTGATGTGATGCACTACTCAAAACGTCCAGGCTAAACTTAAAATGAAGTGCAGTAGTTGAACGTCAAAGCTCACCTCGTCGAACCCACTGTATGTGGTACGCTGACGCGGAAGCGAACTCGAACCGGAAAGAGGGACTATCTTAGCTCTCTTAGGGTTCTTTCTTGGAACGGACGCCGACCTCGACTTCAATTTCAGCTTCGGCTTACCTGGACTCGGTTCCATCACAAAGTCTCCATTTCCTTCATCATCGGATGACGAAATGACAATGGCGGAGTTTCGCTTGCCTCTCCCCATCCCGGCTAGAGGATGAAATCAATGCGGCAGGGCACGGCTACTGTGGTGTTGACCTGAACCCTAGGCTGCGAGGAGGTTGAACCCCGGACAGAGCTGAATTGTTTCGTATGAAGAAAGCGGGGTTACGGAGTTGGCTGTTTAATTTAACAAATGACGGCATGGTGTACTAGACAAGCCATGCCTTCTCAAGTTCTGCGCGTTTGAGCGGGTAAACTTGTAAAGCTTCTTCTTCTACGAGTACTATTTTGCTTTTTCCGATAAAAAAACAAGTAGAATATCAAAAGATAGTTTGAAAATACTCCGTATATTACTCGTTTCCTCAGAGTCAGAAGCAATGAGGCATATTACTTCACTCTTACTTCTTCCTTCAATGATTATAATTTATAAAATCAATATAAATTTTTATTGTATGCATCCACGTTTTTAATATTCTTCCCCATATGCATATTAACTCCTAATATTCTCATGAAGAACCAAATTGGCCACCTTAAATGCTAATTTTAAATACACCAAGAATAACTATTTAGGTCATTGGTGTGTAAATGAAACAAAAAAAAAAGAATATTAGGGTTTTACAAAAAGAATAATTTCTTTGTTGTGAAAAGTTTTATAACTTGTATATATATAGTTATATACTTTATTTCCAAGACCTTAAATTTGGGTTAAATGGTCCTTCCTAATTTTTATATAAAATAGTTACATTTTTTACTATAGAAATATTGTAAAAGTTCAACATAAATTTAAACGAACGAATACCAGAGTTTTAAAATGTGTGTAGCATTTTTTAAAAAACATAATTTTTTGTCATTATGTATGCATCTAAACACAATGACTAAGCCTGAAATCTATGGTTGGAGGGTTAGTTCTTGAAATTTCTACATTGCGGTGGCCAAACCTTAAAATATCCATATTTTATAGATTAAAAAATTTATATACATAAAATATACATTAAAATATTTTTCTTGGGGGAAGGTTTGATGTTGTAATGTCAGACGGACACTAAAGCTATTCAGTCTCTACATTGTCAAATAACTTAAACTAGTGTATGTACCCGTGCACCGCACAGTAAGATATGTGTTTAATTTTTTTTTTTTGAATTTATAGGGATCGTGGATTGTAATAATTCGTCAATTGAAGTTTAAAAGAGAACTTGATTGACTATATATACAGATGTCAAAATGAGTCAAACGCCATCGGGCTTGCTCGTTTTACGGTGGATTGCATTTTAATAACTTGATTAAGTCACTGGTTTCGTGGGTCAACATGCACATGTTGTGGGTACGGTGACTATACAACTTGCGATTTTGTCAAAATATAAAAATCTAGTTCTGACTTTCACTATCTTAATTATTATTTGTTTACTATGAAAACGATTTGCTATTATGTACTCCTATATCTAATTGAACTACTATTTCTATAATTATGCAGGTTGTGCGTAGTACTTGTTATTTAACATCAACCTTCATTGAACAACTATTTCTATAATAACAATTCAAATAAATTATTGGTGCATATTTTTTATTTTGTAGTTGAAAATATTTTTTTATCAATCAGTGGTCATTGTCTACAAATATATACTCAAAAACCTAATTATAACCTTATTTTTTGCACAATTAGTTATTTTGATTAAATAATATTTTTAATTAAACTTATCAACTATGGTGTTTTTAGTACTCTAATTTCTTATATTTCCTTTTATTACTACTTACACACAAAGAAGTTGTTTATGAGGTTCAATAGATTCTATAGAACAAATCCCTCGATTTTTGGGTCCCCAAGTTTTTAATAATTTATTAGTACTACCTCCGCCCCCTAAGTTTGGGACAAAGGGGCGTGGTGTGATTTTTAAGAAAAAGTGGAATTGTGTGGTTGGTATAGAATTGATAAAGTGTGAATAAAGTAAGAATGAATTCTAACCATTCAAATATTACCAAATATGGTATGAGACAAACTTAATGGGACAGACGTAAAAGGTAAAACAGGACAAAGTTGGAGGGACAGAAAGAGTATTATATAGTAATATTAGATATTAACATTAATCAGTAAAATACAGTGAGTACGAAAGAAAAATACAGATATATCATTTTTTTCGTTGGCCATTTTACTTCTCTTTTATTCAAATTGCTCGAGTAATGAGGCGTGTTGCTTCAAATCCATTGTAAAGTAAATTTTAGATTTTGTATTACATTATTTAATGACTATTCGATTGATTTGTGTATACGTATTAAGATTGTTACTTTTATATTAATGTGATGTCTCGATTTTACATTTGGAACTGGGACCTCCAAATTTATTAGACGACTTTTGTCTACCCACACACACACATACATACACACACTATGTATATACTTTGGATCAAATGTGAACATGATCTAAGAAGAAAAATGAGAATGAATTTGAAGCATTAGATTTTAGAGTTGATCATCGTGTGAAGTAGAAATGTGCACTACCAAAAATCAGAAAATGAAGTGACATTTTGTAGATAAGTTTTGCCTTTTATGCCCATTTAAACTACCATTATTTTAATTATATATGTTCGCATCCATTAATCATGATGTGCATCGTTTCAGATAATTCTTATTTAAGGGTAATTGTTTTCAAGATCTTTTTCATGTGTATTTTTTACATTAATCAGCGGAGCGCCGTTTAAAACCTGCAAGATTTTGTTGGAAAAGAAGTATGAGAGGAATATTTTTTATTTTAAGAGGCTAAAGTTTGTTATTTATTTTTTTATTTTTGAGCATTTGCAAATTATGTGTTACCGTCAAGTGAATGTTTTTACCTATATTTATACACAACGTTGTGATGCATAAATACAAATATACATATATATAATACTCCTAGCTAACTTATATATAATACACATAAATTTTTATCTAAATTTTTATTGGAATACATATGAGTGGGGGTTTGGAAGTTGAATATTTTTTGTTTAATGGTGTTGCCACATTTAATCTTTTTCTACAAAAGATGGTGCCACATGTCAATTATTCATCCAAAGAACTCTCCAAGGGTTAGCTTTATTATATTATATAGATATGGACTCCATTGATATGGAAACAATCTATAGATTCCATCAATACAAATTTCCCTTTCATTTTAACACCGTCAATAAAATATACACAACATATTTTTTACATGTCAATGTAGTACAAACATTATTTGAATTATTAGTACAAACATGTCAAATAACATATATTTTTTTACACGTAAAGTAATTTTCTAAACTACCGGTGTAAACAGTGTAAACAAAAACATATGTATCTAGTCACCGTGACGAAGCCTGGATACATATGATATGATATGGCGGCATTCCATTGATGGGGGTTTGATGATTTTGTGATGTCAGACATGCACTAAGCTGTTCACGTCTCTACATTGTCAAATAACTTAAATATGGACCCTATTGATATGGAAACAATATATAGATTCCGTCAATACAGATTTTCCTTTTATCTTAACACCACCAATAAAATACACACAACATGTTTTTTACATGTCAATGTAGTACAAACATTATCTGAATTTTTAGTACAAACATGTCAAATAACATATTTTTTTAAACGTAAAGTGATTTTCTAAACAAACAGTATAAACAGAAACATATGTACTGTGTTTTTATGTTGTGTTTATGACTAGGTGTATTGCCACATTTCTGTCAAATTCTGTTAGGTTTTTTTCAGGTTTTGATGTTTCTGTTTTTTGCAGGTGCGAGGGGAAGTTGTCAAACGGTTTGGCGATTTTCTCCAACCTTGATTAAGCCCAGCAATAGATTGATAAATAGTTCTAACTCAATATTATTTCGGTAAATACTTATTTAATTCGCATTAATAATTTGAAATAATTTCGGTAAAAAAACTCCTTTTTATGAGTTGCTCTATGTATTTGAATTATTATAATTTTAAAATAAAAAAAATATTCCACTTTTGTTCTCACACTTGTTCTATGTTTTCTATCCCTACGTTTTTCCTAATAAAAGGAGACCGCTAAAGAAGAATCTATTTGTTCACAAACATCATGTCTAATTGAGATGCTTTCAGACAGAAAGCATGTTACAATTCTCAATATCTACGGAGAATAGGAGTTAGCTTAAAATGGCAGCATTGAATATTGGAAGGAATGACAAATAAAATTTTATTCTTTTCAACAACCGTGTGAAATATAAAAAATGTTGTTTGTACTCACCCATGTTTGTGAAGGCCTTTTTTTGTCTATGAATTCCGTTCATAGGCAATTTTTGTTTGTGTAAAAATTGCACAGACAGAATAACACATACTTTATCTGTGAATCGAATTCACAGACAAAAACTTTCACAAACATGGTGGGTATAAGGTGAGTATAAGAGTGGGTACATCAAACATCGTTGGTGAAATATTGGCATCCTTGAATCATGTGACATTTTATTCTTTTCTTTGAAGAAGGCATCTCCATAAAAATGAGACAGCAAGTCAGCAACTATAAACATATCTAATTGAGTTCTAATTACTCAAAAGTGTGATTAACGCAAAACAATACTCGCTTCCTCCCATAAAATAGTTCCCGCATTGACTTGGATCGGAGTTTAAGAAAATTGAAATAAAGTAGAAATGTATGGTTGTGGTTGAGTAAGAAAGAAATACTTCGTAAATGAATGATAGCAACATAAAAGTTTCCAAAAAAGAGAAATGAGAATTATTTTTGGGGACGATCCAAAAATAAACCGGAAACTATTTTACGGGATTGGGGGAGTATTTTAAAGAGCACAACGAGAATTTTGTAATAAGGTAAAATATTATGTCACGGAGAGAAATGAAAAGTTTTATTCCAAAGTCCACGGCAAATTAAAAAAACAAGAGAAAAACAATTTTTAGTCTAACCGCACCATCTGTAGACTTATGCACTTCTTTCATACTTAAGTATTTAATTGTAAAAACGGGATATTTGAAAAAACGTGATTTTTACACAAAGAGACCATAATCATAGCTTAGAGGCCATAGTCACATTTTTACTCATAAATTTAGGAAAATGTTCAATAAACAAACGTTTAGATTAATTAATTAATGAATAAATCTATCAACATACAGCTTTAATTCAGAAATAAAGATATTTAACTCTATTGAAAAAGTTTGAACTTTCTTTTTGCATATCTTACTAAATCTATTATAGTATCCGCTCCAGTTAATGTCAACATCCTTAATTGGGATGAGACTCCAACTTGTGTTGTGACCTCCTCTTTGGAAGATCAACGGTGATTTATAAGACTACAAGGTACTTGAACTTTTGAAAATTAGCATTGAAACAAATTTAAAAACTTATACGGAGTAATATATCTTTTTGATATTTAATAAGCATACATTTTTTGTTAAAACCACCAAAAATAATAATGAATTATGATACAAGTGAAAAATAAAGAAGTGCTATGTGTTTGTATATACCAAACATACACAGTTACACACTCAAGATGTTTTTAACTGGATTGATTTTTTTAATCCGGTCTAATTGGTCTCTTTAAGTTTTAACTTGTCCGATCAATATATAATCTATGTGTATTTTATAAATGTTTTAACTATTACTACCTCAGTCCCGCTATGATTGTCCCGTTTTACCTTATTAGTCTGTCCCACTAAGATTGACCCATACCAAATTTGGCAAAGTTTGTGTGGCTCTAAATCATTCTTACTTTATTCTTACTTTATCAATTCAATATCAATCACATAAACCAGATTTGCGTGTCACTCCCTCTTGTCCCGTTGTTAGCAGGACGGAGGGAGTAATTTTTTACTCCCTCCGTCTCTTAAAACTTTGTCATCTTTCCTTTTTGGGACGTCCCAAAAAACTTTGCCACTTTTCCTTTTAATCAATTATTTTGTGATTTCTGTTATTTCTCTCTCCTCTACACAAACCTCAACCACACAGTTTTTACTTTATTATTCTTCGTGCCGATCAACTTTGGTAAAGTTTTAAGGGAGTATGTCGGAACTTAAATAACCCCAAGTAAAATCACCCTTACACAGTTACCCCTTAATACTACTCCCTCCGTCCCGCTAACAATGGAACAAAAGGGAGTGACACACAAATTAATAAAAAATGGTTTATGTGGTTGATATTGAATTGATAAAGTAAGAATAAAGTAAGAATGATTTAGAGCCACACAAACTTTACCAAATTTGGTATGTGATAATCTTATTGGGACGGACCGATAAGATAAAATGAGACAATCATAGCGGGACGGAGGTAGTATCAATTTTGTATTTAGTTCTTCTATACTTCCAGAAGAATCTCACCTCAATTCCATAAAAATCAGTGTCGTTTGTATAACTACTGTATATTGAACTTCTCATATCACCTTCTTACAATTTTTGAAATTTTCATTACTCTATGATTTATGAGTGAGAATTATTTATGTATGACTAGAATAAAGATTATTTACAAAAATGTGAATTGTGACAATAGTAATAATTCCATTTTTAAACTAAAGTGATTGATCATGACACTATACTGTAGCAACTATAAGTTATGTTTGGATAAATAAGTTGTATTCTAAAAATACTTTTGAAAAGAATCAAATATTATTATAATTACTATGCATACTTGGATAGTGATCACTATAATACTTTTTATGGATACATCGGAAAAGAATAGTCACTGTCATATAAAGTTGAATAAAAAGTCAAATTTTATCCACAACTTTATTTTCAATCATACATTTATCATTAAATTTCAATCCAATTAAAAATATCTTTAGACTGAGTAAATATTTTGTTGGAATAATGATAAATGTATGACCGAAATTAAAGTGGTGGATAAATTTTGACTTTTTATTACACTTTATATTACAGTGATTGACTATTCTTTTGTTGGTCTAGTATGTTTAAGTCTGGTTTGGTATGCTCTTAATTGGTTTGGTAGATGTCCTTTTATGTGTATTTTACAACATTCAAAGTTTGATGATTTGGTATGTTCTTTTTAAGTTTGGTTTGATCGATTCTGATCCGAGAATGCGAGATTGGAATTTGTCCATCTTTTTTGTGAAATGAAATCAGTCAAAATGAAAACGTCCAAAAAATGTATTTAGGATGTTTTCTTTGAGAGTGTAATTTGCTGATTTGGTTTTGTATGATATGGTCTGGTCTGGTCTGAACTGATTTGATCTGATAAATGTCTAGTCTTTGTGTATTTTATAACTGTCCAAGTCTGATCTTCTATGGTCTGGTCTGATATGTTTAAGCTTGGTCTGATCTGATTTGTTTAAATTTGATCTGATCTTGTATGGTCTGGTCTAGGACTGAAAATAGTCCAAAAGAAAACAACGGTAAGCTAATTAACTTTAATTTAATCGTTTATCGTTAAGTTTATAATAATACTCCGTATATATATACGTGCGCAGAGCATCATTTTGTGATTGATGCTCCGGTCCAAATTAAAGCACATACAACAAGTATACCGTATACATCCATCTATATATCTCAGTCGATCTGCATTATAATTTGTTCGGATCATCAGATATTAATTATTTAATTTCTTAGTTGAAGAATATAATATAAGTTTGTAAACACATCTGATAATATAATAATCTTCACACATACTTTTGAGTAATATAATGGCGTCCAGGAGAATTTTGAAGGAGCTTAGAGACCTGCAGCGAGACCCTCCAACATCGTGCAGTGCAGGTACGTATACATGCATCATCACCGTTGTCTCAATTATATAAGGATCCTATGAGGATTACAAAAAATAGACCTTATACATAATACGTTCTCAATTCTTTTTTAAATACAACAGTACACTTTTCATGTTTGCCAACGTACAAGTTTGACCATTAATATTTTCAATACTTTATTAGTAAAAAGATTAAAAGAAAAAGATTTTGAGACTTTAAAATGAGGGGAATTTGCGTAGCCCACTTTCTTTTCATTTACTGTGGCTGAATTCGATTCGCGTCCCAAACCGATGATGTCTATCTACAAATCGAACCGATTTTTCGGTTATCCAATTTACCTTAACCGAAGCCGAACCAATCTTAAAACGGTTACCAATGTTTGGTACCCGATTTTTTGGTTCGATTTTTCATTAACCAAAAGAAACCGACTCATTAGTACTACCTCCATTCTCTTTTAAATTTTTTACTAATAAGGACTAGAGCGCCACTCTTTATCTGCCAACTTGTTATTAAAGTCTAATTTAATAACAAGTCTGGTCAGTGTTGAGGACCCTGGAGAATGTAGTGTCATCCTTTATTTTTGTATTATTGACATCAGAAGAATAAAATGTCAGGCCCTGTTGCACAAGACATATTTAATTGGCAAGCAACCATAATTGGTCCAAATGACAGTCCTTTTGCTGGAGGTGTTTTCCAAGTCAGCATCAATTTCCCCCAAGATTATCCTTTTAAACCTCCTAAGGTAAGCATCCGACCCAATTTATGCATCATTTGAAAATTTAATCAAAACAACATAGCTAGCTAGTTAGATACACATTCTGGCAGGTTTCCTTCAGGACCAAAGTTCTTCATCCAAATATAAACAATAATGGGAATATCTGCTTGGATATCCTCAAGGATCAATGGAGTCCAGCACTCACCATATCCAAGGTTGGAAAATTTTATTTGCTCGGGTTATTATTTCATTAACATTACAATTTTCTAAGGCTCATGACCATCCCAAATTCATGGATCCGTCCCTGCTAATATGATACTATATTTTTTTTTATTATTTCTTAAAAATCACCAGCTTTGATGCAATTAATTAATTAATTCCTAAGTATATTGTTTCTTGAATTTGGGATATTGCAGGTTTTGCTATCCATATGTTCAATGCTGACAGACCCTAATCCAGATGATCCCCTGGTTCCAGAAATAGCTCACATGTACAAGACTGACAGGTCCAAGTATGAAGCCATGGCTCGAAGTTGGACCAACAAATATGCCATGTATTGATCTGATGATCGATTAGGCCTTGCTTGGTTTGTGTTATCGTTGTTTTGTTCATCAATTTAAATAAACTTCTTGGTTGTTTATGCCCAATGTTCAATAATGGCTATGTATAGTATGAATCAAAGTTCGAATTTCTTGTGAAAAGTTACATTATATTATGAATATATTAATGTTTTCTAGGACTGAACAGATAAATTGTTTTCCCATGTTTGGTTGGTTTATTGAGCAAATAATGGCCAATCTATAATAATGTTACTTACCTTAACTATTGATAATGATATACTGCATGTTTTAGTACGTTAATTATTGAATAAGTAAATTGATGCTCTAGCACTATGCTAGAAATCGGAGGAGATACGATTATTGAATAGTAATAAATTATAAGATAATTATTTTGATCAATCATATTTATGGTTGATCCAATACTCTCATTTATTTGTGAGATAACGTAGCACTCACCAAATAATATATGGGGAGGGTGGGCAAATTTCAAATATTTGATACGTAGTAATAATGTACTAACATGCTTAAAGTTATAGGGTCCTTTTTTTTAGGGTCCGTCCTTGTGCCTTAGCTTACTCCGTAGAAAATCTTTTCATGGGTCAAAAGTAATTAACATCAAAGGGATTTTATAATTATGGATGCCAACAAAGTTGTAAATTATTCATTCAATCGAATATTATAAGATGCACTTTTTAGTTTTCATAAAATGTGAATATTTTCCTAAATTGAATTTAACTAACTTTTTATATCCCTACTTGAACCTGTTATCTATCATTCCACATATTTACTTTTTGTTGACTCATAATAGTTTTTCGGGTTTAATGCACCAAATCCTCCTATGATATGGAAATTCAACGCATTAGCTTCCTATGATTTAAAAAAAACGTCAAACTCCCTTGTGTTTTAATTAATTATGCGCAAAATTCCTTCTATGAACAAATTCAATTGTCAAATATAAGAACAATGATTAACATTTTTGTATTATTTAGAGATTTTGACATATTTACTTGCATATTCAATCAGAACATTAGGAAAAGTGATCTCAAAATCATTAAATTTAGTCATAAAAGGGGTTCTGTGCATGATTAATTAAAACACAGGGGGGTTTGACGCATTTTTCAAATCACAAGGGGCTAATGCGCTGAATTTATATATCACAAGGGGGGTTGGTGCATTAAACCCATAGTTTTTCTTACTTTATTTTCTCAATGTTTGCGTTTAATCAAATGGGTCTTACATTTGTGGATAGAGGGAGTACCATTTAAGGATGGCTATGGATGAGTTCTCCATCCTACCTTGTTACATTTAATAGGAAAGTGATAATGTTACATGGCTAGGAAACTATCACAAAAACAAGCATCGTCTCTCAAATTATCTCACATACAAAGTATATGTAAATTTTGTATTGATATTGGTTTGTGTCTCATAGAGACATTCCCTTGCGTGTTAATTTATGTTATACACACTACCATAGTACCATTATCGTGTGACATTGAGTTTTTAGTGTACTCATCGTGTTAGCCGATGGGTATTTTAAAATATGATAGTATAGTTATTATGTTTGCAGGTCCAGTGGCACAAGATATATTTAAGTGGCATGCAACCATAATTGGTCCAAATGAGAGTCCCTAGGCTGGAGGTGTTTTCCAAGTAACTTGTTTCTTTGTGACAAACTTAATAGCAGAACTTAATATCCATAAGTAGTCATATTTGTGACAACAAACAAAAACTTGTTTCTTGATTATGGGATACTACAGGTATTGCTATCCATATGCTCACTGCTAACAGATCTGAATCCAGATGACCCTTTCCAGAGATAGCTCACATGTACAAGACTAAAAGGCCACAGTATGACGCCATGGCTCGCAACTGGATCCAGAAATATGCCATGAATTGATCTTATGGGGTGTTCTAGCATTGCTAAGTTGTTTGTTTTGGATATAACTCATGGGCTTGTTTCCCATATTTATTAATGGCTAAGGAATTAACTGGAACCATAAATTCATTACTTAAAAGAAAAAGTGACAAAGTTAGTAGGACATAAAAAAAAAGTTGGCAAAGTTCTAAGAGAATGAGGAAGTATTTCCTAGGTATTGAATTGGAGAATGAATGTATTTTTACTCCACAAATATTATAAAATCGGCCAGTCCATGGGTTAGAGTGTCAGGGACCGCACCTGGGGGGTGGAGGTAGGTACCTATTAAAATTATTTCTTAAGATATACTCGAAGTACTTTATTTAATTATTGTCTAAATAACCGTGCTGTTTTGCTATGGGAACCTTCCAACGGGACGGAAGTAGTACTTCATATGAGACTAGATTACATGATCATAATTATAGCGTAGAAGCATGGAGTATCAGGCAGGAATTTCCAAACCATGTTTTTTTCATAAACAGCAAGCAAAATCAGTGTGAAGACACAACTTTCAATATTTGTTGAAAACGGAGTGGCGGTAATAATTTAATTTAATCACGCTCACTGATAGCCGTCAGGTGCTCATCAATCTCATCTGTTGATAACACTCTAAAAGTTTGATCATCTTTCCTCACAACACCAACCTAACATTTGCACACAACATTATGTGAAACAGTCAGCATCTATATATAGAACACGTGGCAACTAGAGAAACACAGAAGATATGACTGATACCTCAATCTCACTGGCCTTGAAATCCTCCTGTAATACCGACTGAAGAGCAGAAACTGCAGTCTACAAAAAAGGACAAAATAAGTTAGCAATCCTTGGGTCAGAATAATAGAGTATGCCAGAATAAATTAGTTCTACTTCTTTGTTTCAAATTACCTGAATGGTTTCCTCATAGGAGAAAACGGGATCATTTTTCATCTTCTTCTCCAGAAAATTAACTGCCTCTTGTTCTTTTGATCCAGCACTTGTTGCCTTCCAATTAATAGTTTTATTAGTTTAGTGAAAATACTGTTTTTTCTGAGGGAAGCAAAAGATGTGGAGAACTGCTACTATTAGCTCTATGGGTACACTTGCTCAGTTCATCTCAAGAAAACAAACTTTGATGGTTGAAATTTTGAATACAAAGTATTAGTTGAGAAAAATAAAAACAACTTTCAGTAATTTTCTCTGTCTGCAAAATTTACCTTGTGACCAAAAAAATGACCAGCTGGGTCACACTTGAAGAGCTGAGGTCCCTTTTCATCATCAATGCCCACAACCATCGCAACTTAACATTGCAAAAGCCAATAATAAGAACAATAATAACATAATGATATTTATTACAACAATACTGATAATAATAAGGGTCATCATAACTACCGAGTCTAGAGCTATGGTTAAGCATTAATTAAAGAAGAACGTGTTTCGTGTTTTGCAAGAACAAATAATTCATCAAAGGATCCCATTAATTATTAAAAAACTGAATGTTCCTTGAAAATTACATAGGATAATCTACCATCATTACACCTTAAATATAACCAGCCATTAGCTTTGCGCTTAACACTTTCCTGATAATAGTAATACTCCTGTCCCATAAAATTCTTCCCGGTTTGACTTGGAGCGAAGTTTAAGAAAGTGGGAATAAAGATTGTGGTTGAGTAAGACAAAGGTAAATGAATGTTAGCCATACAAAACTTTCCAAAAAGGGAAATGGGAAGAATTTTTTGGGACGTCCCAAAAAGGAAAGTGGGAAGAATTTTAAGGGACGGAGCCCGGAGGGTGTAACTAATAACAAAAAGAAACAGAAACAATAATAACAGAGCTCTAGAAAACCCAGAACAAGTTAATAGAAGATTCGAGGAGTGCATGTGGGTAGTGACAAACCTATTCCAAGGGGTCTCATGTAGGCATGCTGAGTATAAACCTGGGATTTGTCTGCAATCCTATTTTTGTATACAGAAATATATCATTCACATCATCAAAAACTTATATGTGCTTCAAACTCTAATCTGTTACCATAGATGTTGAATATCTAAAAACAAATACCAATTAGTGCACCAAAATTTTGCATCTATAGGCCCTACAGTCATTATGTGCAATGAACCACTCCCTTTGTTCTGAAGTATCGCTTTAGACATCTAAATACATATTAACGAAAGACTATTTTTATCAACCTCAAGAGAAATCTTTGCTTACATAATAAGAGCCAATAACGTTAGTATAGTTCTTTTGTCGTCACCTCTTTCACTTCCTATCCAATTCTTTCTAACGGCACCGTTACGGCGTTAACCAAATAAAAAACCAGCTTCTTTGCGTCTATTCGTACGCCAATTATTCAACATCTACGTAACTTCCCATCTCTACATTCACAAGTAGTTTATACATTTCAGGGGCGGTGACATGTTGACAACGTCTTCCTCCTCAGTTCAATTCTGTCACCATTCCACTTCACAAACAAGGTATTCATTTAAATCTATTCCAATCGCTCCACCTACTTGCAATTGAGAGTGAAACTTATACGGTCTTTAATGAATTCCCTATTAGTTCTTCTTCCTGTTAGATTAGCAGTGATGAATTACTTGAGGTTCAAAGTAGGATTCTAATTGATATTTGCAGGATTAAATATATTCCCACAAACTGCATTTCCTTCTGCCTTACATTCTGCCTGCGATTTAGATCTTGTTCGAATAATCTCTACTTTACTTTGTTACGAACTTTTATCAACATGGCCATAACTGTTTGCTAAAATACCTTAGTCAATGGCTGTTTGTAAACTTGGAATAATCTCTTTAATCTAAAAGAAAAACAAAACTAACATAACTTTCTATTATTTCTTCGATTAACTTATTAACTTATATTGTTTCTTTAAATTCTGCCTATTTGTTGACAGAAAATACTTCTACGTACTCTTGACCGGGTATTACATTTAGCATAGGCTTAATTGACTATTTCACTACAAACTAAATAGGTTCAATAAGTCACATTAACTAACAATATATCAAACGAATAATCTAGCGTACTCCATAATTTTTCAGTTTATTAAATTTACTCTAAACTAGATCCTAGCAATGAAATCTCTTTCATAGTTTCATCATCTAGATATATTATCCTAGCTTTTTCCCACTACACTAAAAATTAGAAAATAAGGTCTTACTATTTATTTCAAAACATTCTAAATGTAGTAATGTTTCACTGCAAATGCCAAAGTAAGACCAAGAGTTAGGTGTTGAAATCATTGCAGTGTATTTAGTGAATAAAAAAATATCAAAGTGAAGATGGTTAAAAGTGGAATAAGAAATTCAGAGAGAAAACAACAAGGCTGTTAGAATAAGAAGGCATATGTACCTGTCAATATGAATAAGAAAACATAATCCTCATTTTACAGTTAGGCTCTAAGGGGAACCTTCCCCTTAATTAAAACCACCTACGATTTCAAGGAAGTCTCCTGGTGTTGGGAGATGCCATTTTGTATGGATAATACTGGTGTTTGTGTAGAAGGTTTTCCACTTGTAGCCATTTACTAATGAATAAGAGGATACATGTATATGTCCATATAAATAAGAAGACATATAGATCCTTGAAGTTTTTTCCATTGCCATCTCCAATATTTATGAAGTTTTTTTGTTTTGCTATTTTTTCCATTCAACCATCAGTCCATCACCAAACTCTAGGATGTTTTCTGGCTTTGCTAGCATTTTTGGGTAATAAAAAGGCACGGTATACTAATTTTATACATACTTTCAACAATTTAAAAAAAACCGATACTCTTTTTTTTAAATCGTGTATTTCAATCTAACTCCTTTCGTATGAATAATACTGGTGTTCTCCTAGATGCTTTTCCAGTCTACACATTTTTCTGTGTTGAGGAAAATTTAAAGAAATTATTACCTGCTTTTGTTTTTTCTGCGCTTCATTCCGTTGTTTCATGCTACAAATTAAATGACGGCATGCTACTTATATGATTGCATACAGTCAACATATGGGCTCGATATATGATTGTCAACAGGCATGAGAAGTAAACTTGCCAACAGCCACACACTGGATAACATATGGGCTCAAAGCATTTCTCTGGTGGTTCTAAAGAAACTCTGGGATGAGTTTCCTTTCAATACTGGCCAGCACCATGACTTCTTAGAGAACGTATATTTTCCTTTTCAACGAGTTGTTTCAGTACAATAGAAAGAAGAGTATATTGAAAATCCTTTCATTTTTTTGAATCCTGCGACCACACAGTATATTTTTGAATCATTCATTGGTGGATTTATAATACAACAAGTGGGGTATACGGCATTTTGTCCAAGGACCTAGTTGAAACTTCAAAAGTACTAGCGAATAACATACATAGGAAGGAAGCCAAGAGAAATAAAGTTTTTGGGAAATACGGAGCAATAGATTTGACTTAAACTCAATGAATTAACTAAAGGTCACATATATAAGTCTCTGTACTCCACAGAGTCTTTCAATGTACCTCTTAAACTACAAAAAGTTCAATTCAAAACTACCATCCGTAAGAAACTTGCTAATAGCCCATTTGGATATTCTACTCTGCTTTTTTAGCAATCATTCTTCTTCTTGATAAGCAATTTCAATTACACCTTTTTATAACCAAAACAATGTAGTCCATGAAAATACTCTTCCACAAAGTAGGACTACAAATAACTCCAACGAATGTTACAAAAATTTTATGGAATCATATAGCTCATGTGGTCTCATCAACCATTCCTTTTTATAGTGAATTTATAGTGGAGGGCTCCAATTAAAAAAATGAATAATTGTGATGATGCCACATGTATTACATGACTCCATAGTGGAGTCAGATAGGACTCCATAAAATTTCCTACGAATGTTATGCATTTATATGTTTACGACGGGAAACCTTTTGTATGTGAACAATTCATCTGATCTCCAAGGGCTCTCCAATCACCTTCACTGAACCACTTTTATAAATTTTCATCAATTCACTTTTATGATATAGTTCAAAACAAATGAGCATATCCCATTGGCAAGATTATGACACTCCATGTTTGAGACTCCAAGAGGGTGGCAAATTAAAGGACATTGATATATCTTTTTTAAAGAGAACAAATCAATGTTGGCATCAAATGTTTTTTCTTTTAAATTGTTTCCATCAAATGTTATTGATCATTTTTTTAAAGCCACATATGCCCTTTCATACTATGGGGCAGTTTAACACTCATTCTTATACTATCTGAAGAAAAATATCTCTGCAAAATGGATTCTAAAACCATATACAAAACACCTAAGCTTTTAACTATCGACTCACTTTTGTCAAACTAGCTTTATACAAGGAAATATACTCAATGAAATTTTAGGGAATGTTTGAATCTCATAATATAAAATGCTATAGAAATGTATTTTCTTGTATTTAGTGTACGTTTATAAACAAAAAATGAAAACCAAAATGAAATACGATTACTAGATTTTTTGTTTACATGCGATTAGATTTCATAATCTTTAATTTTATACGTAGTATATAATAGATACAAACAATTACTTTGAACAAACACTTATTTCCCATCTCCATCCTAACCTCCCCTGTATTTCACTCTCTATTTTATACTACGTATTTTTTAGAAATAATTACATATTTATGACTAAAATAAAGATTGTTTACAAAAAGGTGACTAGTGACTAGAGTAGTAATGGAATCATAGCAACCTATGTTCATTTTTCAAACATAAGTTACCATGATACTACATTGTAGTAACTATCAGTCATATTTTTGTAAATATGTTTTATTTGAGTAATATTTTTGAAAACCCCCTATTTTTTATTATTTTAGGAATATCCAAATTCCAAATGGACCACCACTCACTAAATGTATCTATCTTTGTTTTCTAATCTTTTACAATATTGTAATATTTATTTAAAATTTTAATACCAAAAAAGGAACGAATGCATGAGTATACATGTAATTGCTTTTGACTCATACCTTGGGCACCTGTCGCACATAGTGCGTACTCTGCTAGTACTATAATATGACTATAAAAAACATCAGTAATGCACTAAAGATATGTAAATGCCAATACAGAAGCAAGACCAGGTTGAGAAAAAAACGTCTAAAGTGATACACATTAAAGAGGGGAGGGTGTAATTGCAATATTGCATACTAGCCCATGCACTATAGAACACAACATAAATACATGATAAATAAAAAATAATAGAGGTAAGATTAACAAACCATCTGGCAAGCACTTCTACTGGCATTTCGTATCCATATTTGAAACGGAATTCGGCAGCTTCATTCCTTGCCTGTTGGACTAGTGTCCTGGCATCAGCTGTCAAAATGAAGGGTCAAATATTGAGTAAAAATCTTGACCTTCAGTACATAATGTTCATGAATCGAAATCCTAGCACTGGATTACACTCAACTTAGGAACACCGATATGCGTTGAGAGTTTATCTTTTAGGTTGGAATCCAAGATCTAATCATATGCAGAAATAATTTTATATGCTTCAAACACAAATAACTTTTTGACAAAATGGGCAGCATAGTGTTTCATAACTCTTTGTCTCTTTGAAACTTGATCCGTGAATTTGGATTTTAAAAAGTGAAAAAACTGAATGCAGCATAGCAATGCTAACAAAAAAGAACCACCACTACTACCAGAAATACAATTCTTTTAATAGATAAGCTAGCATGGAATAAGATTTAAAAATATTATCATACTTGGTTGTTTTGGGAACATGATTTAAGAGCTAAGATAAGATGTTTATATAGTGTGTGTTTAGAAGGACATATGGAACAAGTTAGGAGACTTTGCATTGTTTTGGGTTGATTAAAATATGATTTGGCTTAATAATCTACTCCAAATAAATTGAAGCAATATGCTTAAAGTAGTAAAGCAGATTTAAGCTTT
The DNA here is from genome assembly GCA_945859875.1 of Cuscuta europaea. Lineage (NCBI taxonomy): Eukaryota > Viridiplantae > Streptophyta > Magnoliopsida > Solanales > Convolvulaceae > Cuscuta > Cuscuta europaea. The sequence goes on from CAMAPE010000048.1 coordinate 10,558,641, forward strand.
CCAAAAGTCATAGGCTCTAATGATATGTTTACCCAAACAAAGTAAAAAATCAGTAAAAATATTGATAGCAGAACTTATGCCGATAATAAGCTTGTCCACATAACAATTTAGGAAATCATGACCAATAACACATAAAAACCATAGGAATGATCAATCCTATTATTCAGTTTGCCAAATAATCATTAACAAATTCCCTAAACCCTATAAAGAAAGAGAATAATGTAAACACCCACATAATATGCTTCGGAGTAAAAAAGAGTACCAACCAGTCACTCCAGTAGCCAAAAGTCCTAAATGCTTTGTGATTTTAAACAAATGGGTCACACTTGTCTGGTCCAATAGCTTATCCTGTTCACAATAACAAAAATCAATTAACCCCCAAAATACAACTTTAAAGGGAAGAAGTTGCAATACTTATATACTCCATAGTAAAGTTTATTCTCCAAATTAAAATCATGTTGCTAGTGTTCAAATCTTACATCAAGCTGAAATTAAAGGGAAGAAGTTGCAATACTTATATACTCCATAGTAAAGTTTATTCTCCAAATTAAAATCATGTTTCTAGTTTTAGATACACTTATATCAGCTGAAATTAGAAAATCAGCTCATTTCACAGCTTTATGAATACAAAGCAACTATGGATAAACTTTTCCAACAATTATTATATAAGAATATATTGCAAGAAAATAATCAAAACACAGAGAGCAAAGAAAAAATCAATCTAATTAACTTCAAATCAGTTTGATGTGAATATTTAATAATTACAGAGCTCGTAAGATGTGAACTTTACTGGAACTTTCTTCTGAGTAACAACACAAACGGAATCTCTTCCACGCACACCAATGGAGGTGATTCCGACGGCCTTAACGGCTTTGAACGCGTACTCTGTTCACCAAACAACAAAACATCAGGGAAATGTTGGTTGTTTTTGAAGAAAATTGAAAGAAGGGCGAATTGCGATTAGCTTACCGACTTGGAAGAGACGACCTTCGGGAGAGAAGATCGTGATGTGCCGATCGTAGCCCCCTCCGCTTCCTCTACTCATTCTTCAACTTTTCTGTACGAAAACCCTACCGGACGGAGAATACAGAGAGCGGCGGCTGCGCAGCGGAGGGATGATTGTCGGCGGGTCCGGCGGTTAGAGGCGGTTGCGGCGAGAAGTGCGTTCTCCAACGGCGAGCTGGCTCCTAGAGTCGTGGCGCTGCGTGCTGGTTGTACTGCTCTTACGTGTAGCCGGCTGCGGCCTTGGCGAATGGCAAATGAGGATGATGCATCAAGCAAGAATCGGGAGTGTTTGCAAAAAATTAAAAGAAAAACTCTTTTGACTTTAAAAAGCTGAATTTGATGTTTTGGAAACACCATTTCTGCTACTTCTACTTAAATTAATCACTAAAAAGCTAAAAGATGGAAAAAGAATTGAGTGTTTTAAACTGTTTTTCTTTTTTCTATTATCCAATAATCACTTATATTATTAAGGGAAAAATAATAAAAATACCCTAAACTTTGAAAGGGTGTGAGATAAATACCTTAAACTTGTATATGTAATTTAAATACCGTAAACTTTATATAAAAAGTTATTTTCGCACCATTATCATGTATTATTTCTTTCAAAAATGTAATTTTTTTGGATTAATTACATAATTTAAACTAGCAAATTAAAAGTGTTGCAATTATATAGATTTGGGATTACATTATTTATTTCGCAATGGAAATTTAAAATGTTAATTGTGTCTTCATTAATTCTAAAATATATTAAATTATGCAATTAAAACCATAAACTTACATTTTAAAAAGAAATAATGTTTGGCTATGGTGCTAAAATAACCTTTAAATAAAGTTTTGGGTATTTAAATTACATATGCAAGTTTGGGGTGTTCATCTCACATCCCTTCAAAGTTTGGAGTATTTTATTTATTTTTTCCTATTATTAAACACTATCAACTTTTACTTTTTCAAAAGCACTTTTTGCTCATACATTATCAACTTTTACTACTACCTCCGGTTCTTATTAAAGTTCACTTTCCTTTTGGGGATGTCCCTTATTTAAGTTCACACTTCCATTTTAGGAAACAAAACAGTGCAAAACAGTGCCAAACAGTGTCAAACATTGTCCAAACAGTGCCAAACAGTGCCAAACAGTGCACTCCACAGTAAAGTCAAATTCATTTTCTTAATATGTGTGAAGTCAAACTAAGAACTTAAATAAGAACCGGAGGAAGTATTAATCAATTTTCCCAAAATCACTTTAAAAAATAAATTTTTAAAAGTGTAAGCAATCGAAAACACTCCTTCGTTCGAGCTGTTGAGGCAGTGCACAATCGACTGGATCCGGAACATCTGCCTTGCTTTGCCGCAAGGTAGGGTGCCCGGATTTATGGAGCCGTCCAATAAACAAATCAACGGCCGCAGATCTTGAAGCACCGCATCTCGAAGCGCTTGCTTCCTCTTCCGTCCGTCCGATGCCGCACGGCAGAGGATCTCAATCCCAATGGACTCAGGGCTAGTTTATTTATTCCGTATTTTTTAACTGTGCTATGTGCGACAGGTGCTTAAGGTATGAGTCAAAAGCAATTACATGTATACTCATGCATTTGTTCTTTTTTCGGTATTAAAATTTTAAATAAATACTTCGTCCCAATTTGATTTGCAAAATTTCCTATTTTAGTTATCTCAAAATGGTTTTCCACTTTCTATTTTAGGTATGTAGATAAGAACAAAGTAACAAATTTACCCTTACTTTTACTTTTTTCCATTAACTTAAAGACATCTACTTTTAGGAAGATGGACAAAAATGTAAAAAGCAAGCATCATTTATTGTTTTTCTTTAATCCTTGTGTCAGTCAAAGTTTTCAATTCAATTCGGGACGGAGGGAGTATTACAATATTTTAAAAGATTAGAAATCAAAGATCGATACATTTAGTGAGCGGTGGTCCATTTGGAATTCGGATATTCCTAAAATAATAAAAAATAGGGGGTTTTCAAAGATATTACTCAAGTAAAACATATTTACAAAAATATAACCGATAGTTACTACAATGTAGTATCATGGTAACTTATTTTTGAAAAATGAACATAAGGTGCTATGATTTCATTACTACTCTAGTCACTAGTCACATTTTTGTAACTTTGAGAACCGTGCTGAGAATGATGCATTTGTTACTAAAGGGCTCTCAAGTTGGAATAAAACAGAGCGATTAACTTCTCATGTGGGTCACATAAAGAGTTTCCACAACAAGGCACTTAAAAAATGTGATGATTTAATGAACCAAGACCAGTCAATTGATGTTGCTTTGCATAGACAAAATGAAATCGTGAAGAATGAATATCGCATTCGTTTGAGTACTTCTATTGATGTTTCAAAGATTTTTATTGCATCAAGGACTGTCTTATCGTGTTTATGATGAATCTGAAGAGTATAACAATAGAGGCAATTTTCTGGAACTAGTAAAGTATACTGCTAGTCAAAATGATGTTGTGAGTAAGGTTGCATTGAAAAATGCTCCAAGAAATAATCAAGTAGTTGCCCCTAGCATTCAAAAAGACATTGCTAATTGTTTTGCACAAGAAGTTGTTCATTATGTGCTTAAGGAGATAGGTGATGATGTGTTTAGTTTGTTGGTTGATGAGTCCAGTGATGTGTCTTACAAGGAGCAATTGGTTATGGTTTTGAGGTATGTTGATCAATGTGGCATGGTTAAAGAAAGATTTATTGGTGTTGTTCATGTGAAGGATACATCTCCTTTGTCCCTTAAATCTGCTATTGGTTCTGTATTTTCTGAATATGGCTTGAGTTTGAAAAATGTTAGAGGCCAAGGGTACGATGGTGAAAGCAATATGCAAGGTGAGTTCAATGGGTTGAGAGCTTTAATCATGCAAGAAAGTAGCTCGACCTATTATATCCATTATATTCTTTTGCTCATCAACTCTATTATATTCTTAATCCCAAAAGATTTTGGGGTCGACTAACATGAATCGATCCATGATATCGATGCCAAAAAAGAGAAGACACAAAAGAAGAAGAAGAAGAAGAAGAAACAAAAAAGTAAGATAAAATAGATAAGATAAAAATAAATAAATAAATAAATAAATAAATATAAGATAGCAATAACATAAGAATATATGAAAGGCAAAAGATAAAAAAGATAAAAGAGTATAAAAAAGCTACAAGATTAAAATAACATAAGAACATAAAAGGATAAAGAAGATAAAGTGATAAACGATCAAAGAAAGAGAGAAAAGAAAGATAGAAAAAAGATCAATTGTACACAGTAATGTGTGTCCTCCATTTTGTTTTCTCCAAAACCATACTCTCAAAAACAGGGACAGAGCTAGGGGGTCAGTCCCCCTACTTTAAAAAAACGTAGTACTTATGTACAATTGTATGTATTATCCAAATAAGTTGCACTTTTGCTCCCCCTCTCGGGCTCTCATCTACCAATAATCAATAGATCATAAATAAAGCATTCTTTACATGCCATAAAAAGAATCATATATTTATTAATGTGAATGTTTTTATTGTTAACAATCTAAAATTGTTTTATGAATAAGACTTGCGGAGTACAATCTTTCGCTATACAAAAGGAAGAGAAAAAATTGGCCTTTTCCCACCAGCTTCAATCGTTTAGCTGCTCATATCATTTTCCAGTTCAGGCCACTATTCATCAATTAAAAGTGCACCGACTGTTGACAAAGTACTCTGCATTAAAAAAAAACTGATATCATTGGCTAGCAGGGTGTTTTATACTGCCCAATCATATAGCCGCTAGCTTTATAACCTTTGCTTAGACAATTTTGCTATAGGTACTCATATTTACTCCATTTTCTACCTCATATAAATACCTCCTTTTTTAGCATCCCTTTTACCCTCTTTCCAAAAACTCTTCCCCCCTCCCCCACTTTTCTTCTCATTCCCTCTCTCTCTCCTCCATCTTTTCTTTTCACGCAGCCCCCCTCATCCCCTCCCTTTTCTTTTTCTTTTCTCCAAAACTTGATTTCTTCTCCATTTCAAGATTTCTTCCCATTAAGTCTTCTCATTTTTACAATCTTTTCTCCCTCCAAACTTCTTCTCTTGCTTCTCTCCTCTTCTGCCTTTTTTTTCGTTTCAAATGGAAGAGCTACAATAATCGGACAAAGGGGAGAAGCTCGGTGACGTGGGGAGTTGTGTCTAAGGTAACCATCCCTTCTCAAATCATGAGTTACGTACTCCATTTACGATTTTTCTTCATGTGCATTTTTTATTTTTATTTTTTCCTTTTTTCGATTTTATGTATATTATGTATGATATAAAAGTGAATAAATGATTATTTTCTTTCATTGTAATGATTTTGAGGTGTTACCTAATTAAAATTTTAGTGTAATTTCTCTATTTCATTTTATGCCCATAACATGTTTGTAGAAATTACTCAATGAAGTTTTTGTTGAAATTCAAGACTTTTTTTCCATTTTTTGTACCTCAATGTTTAACGAGTATTTTTATGGATTTCCAATTTAATATGATATAGTAATTTAATTGATGTTTTGGAAAAGAGTATGCTGTTTTTTTGTAATTTGTTTGTATTTTGTTTGGCGGACAGACAATTTAGAACTGCAGTGTCTGTCTAGCCTAAAGTGAACACGGTTTTGTTTTAAAGTCTGGGCCTATTAACTACTCTCTGTCTTATAGCTAGACAAATTTTGTCTGGTCCAGACATTAGTAGTCTGGGCCAATTAACTACGCTCTGTCTTACAGCCAGACAAATTTTGTCTGGGCCAGACATTAGTAGTCTGGGTCAATTGACTACTCTCTGTCTTACAACCAGACAAATTTTGTCTGGGTCAGACATTAGTAGTCTGGGCCATTTAACTACTCTCTGTCTTACAGCCAGACAAATTTTGTCTGGGCCAGACATTAGTAGAGTGAGCCAATTAACTACTCTCTGTCTCACAGCCAGACAAAAGTTGGTTGTGCCAGGCAACAGTTGTCTCTTCCAGACAAATTGATTATGCCTCACATATGCTATTTGTACCAAATATGTGTTCTGACTGCGTCTTGTGTATTAATCGTAGGTATTCACTTCAAGATGACGAATGACTTCAAATGTAAGGCTGAAAAAGAGTTCCAAGCGGACGCTAATTCATTTACAAAAATTATACCAAGTGTGACTTCTTTTGCAATGGAGAAATAAATGCAAGGATGCTGAAGTATATAGTGTTGGGGGAATGTGTCCGTTTTGAACTTGTGATTTTTTGAACGTGTATTTTTTTCATATTACAGTTGGGAAAATGTGTTGAATATTGTACAATGTTACATGTTCAATGTTGAACAATTGGATTCAACGGTATTGTCTGTATGTGTTGAATACTTATGTATGTTGATCTTTTGTTTGTCTGGTTATCTGCGGTATTGTCTGTATGTGTAAATTGTTTGTCTTTCTGCGTGAAAGTAATGTATGTCTGGTTATCTGTGTTGTTTGTCTATCTAACGGTTGTGTTTCACCTATCATAGTCTATTTAGACTTATTTAAATTGCTTCTTTACTGGGGAACTCCATACCAACACATACAATATTATACATGTTTGGTTTTCACCAAATTCATTTGTACATTAACAAATACAATCATATCTCCGAACACTTTTATATAACCACATTAACAATTACTAAACTCATCAAAATGTACTATAAAATAACTAAACTCGTCAAAACAACCCACAAATATACATTCCCACATTAATAACAATTCCTATGCTTCATCCACCTTGTTCCACATATTTGCATACTCGCGACCTGGAATCAATGACTTTTCCATTTACAGGTGCTCTGCAAAGGAAGCCACCATCACTCATTCTCCCGACCTGTAGACAGACAACTCTGAATAAAGGCCAGACATTTTATATCACATTACAAACAATTTGTTGCAATACATATGTAGACAGACAGACTATTTTCACATTACATACAACTCAAATAGAATGCCAGACAACGCTTTTCACATACAGACAACTACAAATCAATTTTAAAGAATTCATTTCACATTACAGACAAATCAAATGGAATGTCAGACAACTCTTTTCACTTCATAGACAACTACAAACCAATTTTCAACATCCGAAGAGAGACATCACAAAAGTCATCACACGTACTATAAAATACATTTGTAAAATAAGAAGATGTCCATACACACAGTTGCTCTATGTACTCAAACAAATAAATTTGTCAGTCCAGATAGACATCTTATATAAGACTCTACCAATTATGAAACCATGCTCAACTAGACAGAGGCTGCACTTCAATTTTGTCTGTCAAACAGACAACCCCTTTTCATGTGGAGTTGGACGAAAAATACCAAAAAAATGAGGAAAAAATAGCAAAATGACGAAACAGTGCCTCACATGACGGATGGGGCTTCCACCGGCCTCTACCGCCAGAGATCTGAGGCGCCGGGCCGTGCTTCGATTTATGGAGGATTTCAGATCGGCGAGCGTTGAGGAGAGGGGTTCGTGGGGGTGAGGACGGGGGTTGGTTGTTTCGTGGGGGCCATGACGACGGTTGGTTGTTTCGTGGGAGCCAGGACGGCGGTTGTGAAGGATGGGTTGGGAACTGTTGAGGTTGGTGCAGGAAGGGAGTTCTTGGAAAGTTGATGGGGAAGGGAAAAGGTGGGAGGAGTGGGAGATTTGGAAATGGAGATGAGGGGGAAGGTTGTGGGGAGGTGAGGGAGGGGAGGTGAAGTGAGGGGGGTAAATTTTTTAGATGGTATTTATATGGGGTATAAAATGAGGTAAGGTTGGGGTACCTATAGCAAAATTGTTGGTTAGAAGGGTGTTTTATACTGCCCAATCTATCTACTCCCTTCATCCCGTTGAAATGTTCCCGGTTTGACCTACACACATATTAAGGAAATAAACTTACCAAGGGGTAAATTTTACTGTTTTGACACTGTTTCGACACTGTTTGGCACTGTTTCGACACTGTTTGACACTATTTTGCACTGTTTGAGTCTGTTTTGATGTAGGATACCTTTCCATTTAGGGAAATGAGAACTTTCCAACGAGACATCCAAAAAAGGAAAGCGGGAACATTCCAACGGGACGGAGGGAGTATATACAAAGCAGAGTGGAAAGTTTGGCAATTTTCCTGCTCAAATCTGATTCATTCGAAATAGTACTGAACTAACCAAATCTGGTTCTTTTAAACAATCTAGGTCCAGAACTGTATATTCTGCTTGATCCATAACTGTATATTACTCGGTCCCTTCTTCCTTACCAAAATGGACTGTCCCTTAGTGGGAGTTTAGGAGTGAGATGTAATTTGCCATGACAAAATTGACGCTAATTCTATGTTTTAAAAAAACTTTCTGTGATGACAAAAACAGGACGAATAAAACCATTAATTGCAGCAAAGATAGAATGTCAGCTCTTGAAGCACGAGAAAAATCCATCCATAATATAAAAAACACCAGCTGTCTATCTACGATGTATAAATCTAAATTAGATAATAAAACACCAAAGCAGGCGAATTAGATGTTTCGCCACATCAGTATTCAAATAAAATTTAAAAAACAATCCATTATACAGAAAACCTATGCACAAGACCAACTGCTGGCGTACTAAATGTATTATTCAGTTCACAAACTTCATCTCTACCTTCTAAGACAATCTCTGAACCACAATAACTCTAATAAGTGCTCCTGTAAAATGGCAAAACTGCACCACAACCACTAATGCTATCATATAAATATATACACACACATAAACACACTCGAAGGAGCTATGGGAGATGGTGATCATAAAAGTTTGTTCTGCGCAACAGCCTGGCACAGCTCATCTTCGTAAAACAGAACTCTGTTGGAACCCAAAGACTTGCATATAGGCTGCTTTGACAGAACAGACGGCACTAAGCACCTGGAAGGAAATGCAGATTCTTGAAAGAGGACAGCTGCAACTTGCCTCATTTCAGAGTTCTTGAACCGCGAAGGAGGTCGGGGACCATGTCTGGGTGCTTTTGGGGTGTGTGGGCTGTGAACCAAACCTTTCCCTCCCCTCTTGCTGTTAAAAAATGTAGGCCATTGTACTAGAGATATGAGATCAACATAAATATCAATGGGACTAGTTAGTAAGACTTGATTTTTTTTTTATAAGTGTTCAGCATCATCTATTTCAGCCAAGTAAGTTAAAAGCTGTTTGTTTGTTAATAAACAGAAAGGGGCAAAGTGTACTATAAAAAAGAGCTTAAGAGTCAGTTTGGATGGAGGGCTTTGAGTTGTTTGGAGCTTGATCTATATATTGATAAATTGAATGTTGGTGAGATGAATACAGGGAGATCGAAATAATGTTTATGAATGAATATGTTTTTCTTTCATTTTTATAGCCTCAAAAATATAAATCAAGATATACACTTGGCCCTCCCCAGACCCTATACAAACCCAACTCCCAAACTGACCCTATGAGCCCATTTAGTAAGGATTATTTGGCTGAAAGACTGTTTTTAAAAAAGAAAAATAAGCTGGCAACATCCATTTCAGCCAAATGAGCATATCAAAAGCTGTTTATGCTGATACAAACAGATAAATCCAAGTGTACTACCAAACAAGACCTAAATCAACTATATGAAATCTATTTGATAAAGGACCAAGATAACTACCTTACAAAAGGCCAATGATCTGTTGGGAGAGGCGTCATGATCCTCAACATCTCCTGTCGAGTTCGATCTGGAGTAGTATAATTAAAATGAAATTGTCGAGCTTGGATTACCTACATTCCAGTTTGATCAGACTTTAGTTTCTTTCTTTGTTTGGTAGGTGCAAATAGAGAAGAGAAGAGAAGATAAACTTACTGCCTTTCTGATTTTCTGTGAGACATGGAAGACAGGCCTGAGTTGGTCATGGTGAAGGTGACAGAGTATTTTAACCTTGATCACAACATAGAAAAGATTAGTGCTTTTGAAGACCTCAAATTTAAGTTAACATATAAGCATTGTGTTTCAAACTTCAAAAATACAATATACGAATCCCTTGTAGTATGCTACTCTGAAACACACACTTTTATTATACATTACATGCAAAAAAAATACTCAGGTGGAAGAGAAAAACAGTTATTATGATCAAGGAATGCAAGCCATGATGCACTATTGAATCTGTCTTACCGGAACTGCAATTATAATTAACAACTAGTCTTTTATGAGTGGGTAAACACAGTTATATATAATTGTAAGAAACAGTAACACTTCATATCGTATAAGCATAAAGAGATGGTTCATTTACACAAGAAAAAAACATTTGGAAATTGGAATTCCCTGATAAAATTCCTGCTAAAAAGTGAGTCACCAATTAGTATACAAATACAAAAGCGAGAGAAGCAAGAACCAAAGGTAAGATGTGTATGAGAATGTGATTACCAGCAAATCCATTGGGAGTGATTCAAGTCGAGACTCTGACTCACACACTTCAACACTGGGTGTCTTTGGAGTCTTTTGCAAATTATGTACCTTTGACATATCAAATGGTGAACAAAGAGAGCCAAATCTAAGCCCCACAGGAGTTAACGCTGCTGGGCTTTGAACACTAATTTTATTCTGGAGCTGGGCATCAACTCTCGGCTCATCTGCATCCATTACAGCTATCCTTTTTTTCCCAAGGTCCGTACAAGACTTAGCAGCTGACACCTTACTATAACGAAGCTGAGCAAGGGCACCTGGTTTAAGATACTTGTTTTTTGAACTCCTTGTCCGCCTTTTCTGTTTATGAGTTCTTGATTGCTTATCTCTAGGAGACATTGTATGGGAGTGTTTTTTCTCTAAAAAAAGTCTTCCCCTCAAACAATCTCTGCTAACAGTTTCCTATAACTTTAGAGAGTCCAATTGTTTGCTCATCTATTTCTAATTTATAATTTAATAAATAAGAAATGAATACTCCTCATACATAGCCTCCGTTGAACCTGCAAGTTAAAATTCAACCCTAATCAGAAATTCAACAACATACAATGAGTCAATGACCATCCTTAACAGTAGCAAGCAGACAGTAATCCAGCACAGCCAACGAAAGCACAAAAAGATACTTCGGTTAGCTAGTTAAAGAACAACCTAAGTTAAAAATCCCTCACAAATTGAATCTGGAATCTAAAGAAAAACAGAATCTTTCAGTCAAAAGAACAAATTCATGCATAACGACACACAAAAACAATTATGCATAGTTTAGGTGTTAACATAACCGTGCTAAAGAAAAATGAAATCAGAGCAGAGTAGCTAAACTGAAATTAAACAAAATTAAACAAAATTAAACCATTAATCGAACAATTAATAAATTAAATAATTTAGATGCCATAACGAAGATTGACGAACCTGAAACTGAGCAATCACATCACCAGATGTAAAAGAAGAGAGAAAGAGGAACCCATATCAGAGAGAGGGAAGCGAGACGGAGGGAAATGGAGAGAAAGGGGCGGGACCTAGGGTTTTGGCATTTCCCGAGAAAAGAAAAGGGAATTTGAAATTGAGGAAAACGCCCGCCAAAATTTTCAGCAACAGTTATAGTATTGGAATTGAATACGGTACCTATTTCTTTGGATTCCCACTGCCGCAGATTACGCCCACATGGGTATGACCAGTACATACGGTGCTGACGTGGAAGCTTTCCATTGGAGAAAGTTGTCAGTTTCATATATCATTGAAAAGGTATCCGATGTGAGAAATCTGACGCCGGATAGCGGCAGACAGATTTGGACGGTCGATTTAATTTTTCCTAAATTAAAAAGGCAATTAAACATAAAACGGACGCCATTAATTCTAATCATTGCAACTATTTAGTCCATTATTACTAAAATATTGTTCACCAACTATACTACTCGTAATTGCGTTTCAGTAACACTGAGAGAACGAAACGTTTTAATTATAAAAATGAATTTATGTGGTTGATATTGAAAAAATGATTTATAATGATTTATAATCATACAAACTTTATCAAAATTAATTTGACAAAATGAAAGATGAACAATCTTAACGAGACGGATGGGTAATACGTAGTATTGAATACAATCGTGTTCATGTCTTAGATGTATGTGTTACGTTAATACGCGGTATTTTTTTTTTAAAAAAAAGACAACATAGAGAAAGTAATGATTTAGGTGTTTATGCATTTGAGCTTGAGTAAATCCTCTGATGGATAGTGTACCCGGGGGTAGCTTATCCGAACGATTACTGCGGGGAGTAACTTAGAGAGAAGTCAGAGCAAATAAGTAAGAGAGAGAGAGTGAATTCGAAAACATGAGTTGTGTATTCAAAGTGTGTTACAAAGAGGAAAGGGGCAACTATTTATAGTAGCAATAAATGCTAGATAGTGACACGTGTCAGCATTTTGGTGGTCGAGGGGTCACCTCAACCGTGGTGGCACTGACACTCGCATGTGTGGCACATTAAATGTGGTAGGTTGGATGCGACGTTTGTACTTGGTACAGTGATTCAGCGCATGTGGACGGAAGATTCTGTCGAGGAGGATGTCTTCGACTGTAGATGACAGTCCGAAGGCTCTGCGTACGGGGGGCCTCATAGTGCCGAGGGCTCCAATTAACGAAGCCTTGGTTTCCAAGCCTTATTTTCCCGTGATGTTGTTGAACCCAATTCTGTCACTGGTAGCCTTCGACCATGGGGCCGAAGGCACCCCTTCATGCATTGTGGGCTGCTTAGAGCTTCATTCTGTTGGGCTTGGCCCGTTTTGGGTCTGTTGGACCTGAATGTAATAGTGGAAGTATGTGTGCCGGGGAGGTCCCTAGGCCATATACTCCATTAGGAGTCCCTCACTCCTTTTGCCGAAAGGTACTTGAGGGAAAAGGGGTAATTGTGTTTGTCCTCTTATGCTGCCTTGTTGTAGTTTGTAAAGTTTGCGAGTAGATTTTCGTATGCGCATTTTGCCGAGGGCAGTCCCTCAGTCCCCCACATTTCGGGACTTGAAGGATTATGTTGATGTCATGGTGATTGTTTTGACGTTTTCTTCTTTTTCCCGGGGGGTCCTCCAGTCCCCCACTCCTTGAGGCACATGTAATGTGGTGAAGAGAAGTGTAGCAGTGCTCGTCTCCAGTATGGGGCCGAGGGCTGACTATTTCGTTTCATTTTGGGGGGTTCCTCGTTAAAAACCTCATTAGAAAAAACCCTGTGGGAAAAAATTCTAATGAGGGAAAAAGAGTGCACCGAATTCCCATAATGATGGATCGAAAAGGTTAACCCTTGGTCTGAGTATAATGCCAATGCCGAAAGTTGCCCTTGATTTGGGGGCTTGCTTGTTGATTTGCCAGAGGCATCCTTTCGATATCCTGGTGATACTGAGGGGAGTCCCTCTGTCATTGGGGCTGAAGGTGTGTTCTCATAGGTGATAGTTCATGTGTTGCCGAGGGGATTCCTTAGCTCTTGATAAGTTGGGGGCTGAGGGGTCCCGAGGGGTTCCATTATTTTATGCCGGAGGCTACCACTGTTGAGGGGGTTTGACGGTGTGGCCCGGGGGGTTTGCAACCGGTGGCCCCGGGGGGGGGGGGGGGGGGGGGGTTCCTTGGTTCCCAGCATGTTGAGGGCTAAGGGGTCCTGAGGGGTTTTCCCCGTTGTGAATCCAGGGACTCCCCTTGATGAAGTAGTCTGAAGGAGTTATCCCGAAGGCATGCATAGTGTTGTCTAAGGGGTGCCAGCTGAGGGCGTTTCTGTATCCTCAAAATATAGTCGTTGAAATATGACTGTTGGAGAAGGCGTCCACGTGGCGTGTTCCCATTGGTTGTCCGTAGGCGGGGTCACCGGTTGGCTGAAGCGACGGTGTGTAATGATGATTTTCCTCTCGGGGGTCCGGTTTTCGGCCCAAGTCCAGATTGGGGGGGGCTATAAATACCCCATGGGCAGGGCCATTCCTCCTGCGCGATTTGCTTTTTAGCGAAGCTCTGGCAAAATTTTTCTAGAGAGAGAAAGACCCTTTCTAGAGATATAATTCGCTCCAAAGAGGTTAGTTCTTGCTCCATTCTTCACTCCGCTAGTATACTTTGCTTTTCGGCCTTGGATTAAGTGTTAGAGCCTTAGGGAGCCCTCTGCTTAAAAACCTTCCACCTCTAGTTTTAAGGATGTCGTTGCAAAGTGACTCCCAAGATATCTTCAGGGAGCCTTCGGCTGAGGTAGAAAGCATATCCAGCGTGGAGTCTTCGAGCTACGAGTCCTTGACTAACAACGATCTGGCTGCTGCTGGGGAGATACAGAACAACCTTCGGGCCGAAATGGAGGCCGAAGACTTCGAGTAAATGAATGAAGACGAGGAGCTGGCCCTCGCCGTCCAAGTTGCTGAGGAGGAGGAGCAAAAGGAGAGGATGAAGGTCACCATTGCTGTTATGCCCCTCCGTAATGATGCTGAGGCCGGAAGCTCTAGGACCCTTGATCTGAAACCTCTTAGTGTAGCTCCGGGCAAGAAGAAGACGAAGAAGACGGGATCCCCTAAGAAGAAGGGCAGTGTTGCTGATCTTGGGAAATCGGTGGGGATACTAGAAGGGTACTCGTGGTTGAACACTCCTGCCCTGCGCTGAAGTCGAGGGCTGATAGGGCGGAATGCTACGTGACGCAGCTGCACGTGGGCCCTCGGTGACTGTGGTGGAGCCGGGGCCGGATGATGTGCTATCATGGGCTCTCGAGGGCTGTTTTATCATCCACATCATCTCCGTCTCCATGAGCCTTCTTTTTCCTCTACACCCCTTCCTCCTCGAATACCTCCGGTTCGTGGGCTTAGCCCCTTGTCAGTTGACCCCAAACAGCCACTCATACATCGTTGGTTTTCTGAGCCTCTGTCGGTCCCGGGGGCGGCCCCGAGCCTTGATATTTTCTTCCAGAGTTTCAACCTTTGCTGGGGGGTGAGCCCTCGGCCGCCCCTTTGATGATGTCGTAGCCGCCGCCAAGAGGAAGGCGGTCGGCAAAGGAGTCGCCCCCAGTGGCAAGAAACTGAAAAGGGGGGATGCAGAGAAGAAGGCTCCCCCGATCGTGATCGTGGATAAACACTCCACCTCCGGGCCACATGCTGTATTGGCGACGACTGCTTTTTACCTTCCTCCGACGCAGAAGGGTGAAGTGGACTTGCCCCAGGAGGATATATAGTTCTCCCTCCTGAAGGGGACCACCATTATGCATGGCACCGTGGACCCTCAGGAGTTTTTGAGCGGGGCCACTCCTTCGTTGGATAGGACAGCCCTTGGCAGGCTTGATGACGAGGCCCTCGAGTCTAAGATCCTCCTATCCTTCCTTACTGTAAATTTCTCTTCTCCTTCGTTCCTTTTTTTTGTTTTTTTACCCATCTAGCATATTTGCATAATAGTCTAACTCCTTTGTTTATTGATAGCAGGCCTGCATAGCCCTCGGTGAGCATGCCCAGAGGTTCGACGAATGGCGCCTTCATAAGGCCCAACAGGATGAGGCCATGAAGAAGCTCATCCGTGATAATGCTGACGTCGTGAGGCAGATGGCACGACTTGAAGAGGACCTTCGGCAGGCGAAGGCTGAGGCAGAGAGAGCAACAAACGAGAAAGCTGAAGCTGAGAGGGCCGCTGTTGAGGCCCGCTGCTGAGGCCGCGAAGAAAGCCGCCGAGGAGTCCGAGGCCGCCAAGGCGGAAGCTGTCGCCAGTGTTGTTGTTGGCTTCATTGCCGAGGGGTGGATGGCCGAAGGGCACAAGGACTGGGTGGCTTCGGTGGTGGAGGCATCCACCGATAAGTGGGTGAAAGGCCCCGGGGCGATGTGGCTAGCCCGGAAGGGTGAGGACTATTATGCTGGGGGGAGTTCTTCACTCAGGCCCTCATCTACAGAAGGCTGGCCCGGCACTTGAAGATTGAGCCGAAAGCTTTTGATCCGGCGGCATATGGCCTTCCCCCTGCAGTCGGATGTTCACGTTCCCCTTCCCCCAGACGTTGAAAGGCCGGACTTGGAAGATTCTGAACTGATGAAGGCGGCCGAGGATGAAGAAGAGGACAGAGGGGACGTCTCCTCGAAGCCTGTCGAGGGGGGTGCTGCTGAAGCATATCACTCCTGATGCATTCTTAGATATTTATTAGAACAATGTTTTGTAATGTACATTATGTAACCTTTCGACTTCGACCTTCATGTATAACAATTCACTTTTCCTTTTTGTTAATGAATGCCTTCTTCCCCTTGTCTGTTTGTTTGAATGAATGCCTTCGTTTTTGTTCTTGTGAAATGAATGCCTTCGTATTTTTGTTGTGAATGAATGCCTTCGTATTTTGATGTTTGAGTTGTCAGCCATCTAGGACTTAGAAAAATTTTCTAAGTGTCTGTTCAGCATTAGGCGCTCGGTTGGTGTTTCCTTCTGAACTTGTGTAGCTGTCATGAGTTGACCGAGGGCTAAAAATTTAGGACTTAGAAAATTTTCCTAAGTGTTGCTTACAACTTTTGCCCTCGGTTGACATCTTCTTTCGTGTGCCTTGTGTTGTGTAAGCTGTAAGCCCTCCTCCATTGATGGCCGAGGGCCAATAGTTCAGGACTTAGAAAAATTTCTAAGTAATGGTCACTGTTGTGCCCTCGGCTTATGTCTCCATTTAGTCACGAGCTGACTGAAGGCCTAAGATTTAGGACAAACGTTTTTCAAGTGTAATTTTATCTCTGAGCCTTCGGTTGTATGTTGAGTTGACCGAGGGCCAATCTTTTTAGGACTTAGAAAGTTTTTCTAAGTGATGTGCATCATGTGGCCTCCTACGATTTGAGCCTCCGGTGTTGATTGTGGCGCTGGAGGCTACCGGAGTGTGTACATGGAAATTTGATCTCAACCCTTGCAGGTGCCCTCGATTCTCCTCAAACATGTGAGCCTTCGTCTTTGGTGGGTTCCCAAAGTGTGGAGTTAGGAAACTTGGTAGTCTAATCATGTCGTAGAAAAGATAAATGCCTTCGGCCCATGCTGTGATGGAGAGTGCTGCATAGCAAGAGCCTTTGGTATTTTCTTGAAACTCCGGATAATGTGGACTTAACCAAATTCATCTCAACTGTTGGGTTAGAGCCTTCGGTATGGGTTGATGTCGGAGGCAACCGGGTTGTGGAATTAGCCATATTTTGGTAACACTTGTTGAATAGCAGCCTTCGGAGTAAGGGCCACCGTCAAAGGTGACTTCCTGAATAAGAGCTTTCAGGTGCCGGAGGTGTTCCCTAGGGGAACCTTCGGTATGATCTGGAATGCCCTATGAGGAGTATTCTTGCTAGGTGCCGATGGGTGTTTGTTGTAAATTTATACTCGTTGATTGCTGATTGAGTCTACTCCCCTTCACCCCATTTTTTTGGTTAGGATCTTTTGTAGAGCCTTCCGTCTTCAATGGTGTAGCTGGGAGCCCTCAACTTTGCTAGTTTTGCGCGGGCCTCATCCTCGAGCAGTTGTCCTGTGGTGATGAAGTTGACGATATCCGAGATCCAAACCTCAAGCCTTTGTTGAATCTGCATGATGGGGCTGACATGTATGCTGGAGAGGCTGAGTTCCTCAATTTTTGCAATTTTAGATATGTGTTCAGGGGACTCGGCCGAGAGCTTTGATAAAATGTCGGCCTCAGAATTTTGAGCCCTCGGTATTTGAGTGAGAGAATGTGCCTCAAATACCTTAAGCAATTCCTTGGTCGCTTCCTTGTACTGCTTCATCCTTCCTTCCTTGGCCTCGTACTCCCCTGAAACTTGGCTGACGACTATCTTGGAGTCGCACTTCACGTGGATTTTTCTGACCTTCATGTTCACTGCCAGCCGAAGGCCACAGAGGAGGGCCTCATATTCCGCTTCGTTGTTGGAGACTTTGAAGGAGAAACGGACGACGTAATAGGCGTGGAAGCCTTCGGGTGTAATGAGAACTACCCCTCCCCCGCATGCCTTGGCTACGGAAGAGCCATCGGTGTAGAGGGTCCACTATTCATCCGAGGGTGCCGAAGGCTCCTCATCTGTCGCTGATCTCGCCGTGCACTCCGTTACGAAGTCAGCCAGGGCTTGGCCCTTGATGGCCAGCCTCGGACGGATATCAATGTTGTATTGGCTAAGGAAGATAGCCCATTTTACCATTCGGGAGGAGCTTGTGGGGCTCCTCATGAGGGTGCCGAGGGGTTGATGAGTGAGGACATGGACCGGATGGGCATGGAAGTAGTGGCTTAATTTTTTGACAGTCCAGACGATGGCTAGCACCGTCTTCTCCACAGGGGAATATCTGAGCCCCGCTTCCCTGAAGGTCTTGCTAACATAGTAGATGGCATGCTGGATGCCGTCCTCCTCCCGGATTAGTACTGAGCTGATGGTGTAATTGATCTCACTTTGGATTACCAGGGCATCCCTATGAGGCGAGGAAATTGGGGGGAGATCGGCGTTGGTGAATATAATGGGCTCCTCCCCCAGCCTCTTTACGGGGGGCATGTGAGTGACTCCCCCCACGTAAAGCGACTGTGCCCACTTCTTCCTTTGGCTGGTGGAGTCCCCCCCCCCCCCCCCCCCCCCGTATTGTCCCCGGTGATCATGAGGATGCGGCGCTTCTTCTCCTGGTACTGGTTGTACTCTTCCTCCTCATCGAGGTTCCCAATCTCCCTTTATTTACCCTTCGGGTCGCCGAGGGGGATGGTGTTTGGGTTGACCCAAGCATTTGCTTTCTTAGAGGGCCCTTAGTAGGGAGGACCTTGATGTTGAGGACCCCTCACGAATTGGGACAGGTGGCCCGCATGTATTAACCTCTCGATGGTTGTCTTCAATTGATGGCAGTCATCGGTCCTGTGCCCTTGATTGCGATGGAAACAGGAGTATGGTTCGTTGGGGTTAACGGCATACACCTCTAGGGGTGCGCGAGAGTCACGCTCCACTAAGCCCCTCTCTTCGGCGAAGTCTAGGATGACACTGACGGGGTGTGTCAAGGGCGTCTGAGGGTGCTCCAAGAGAATGGGCTGGGCCCAAGCCTTCGGGTTGCCCTTGTAACCTCCCCCGGGCATGGCTTGGCCATGCCGGGGCGATCATCGGGGGGTGCCGAGCCTTTGGATTGATTTGGGGGAGCCCCCGGCTCCCGGTTGCCTTTGTCATCTGGCCGAGGGCATTGCTGATCGGGGTTGTGATGACATTTTTTCACCTCCTCGGCCTTGGAGTACCCCCCCCCCCCACTGTAGGGCCCTTATGTAATCACGGGGAGGTTCGATGATAAGGCTCCTTGAAAAGGTCCCAAGGCGGAGGACTGTTTGAAGGAGAGCCAGAAGGGTCCCATCGTCAGCGCCGTCAACTTTATCTGCCTCCGTCCTCCAGCGTTCCGAGAAGTCCCGAAGAGTCTCCTCCTTTCTTTCTCTCACCGTCAGCAAGTGGGAGAAGTGTTTTCTTGGCCGGCGCCTCCCTGCAAACTGCGTCAAGAAACGTTGGGCGAGTTCCTGCCATGAATCGATGCAGCCTTCGGGCAATCGGTTGAACCATTCGTACGCTGGTCCCTCTAAAGTGGAGAGGAACCAACGACACAAATATTCGTCTGATGCCCCCACCATCATCATACTGTTCTGATATCTGATGTAATGCTCTTGGGGATCTGTCTTTCCTTCATAAGGCCTAATGGGTTGCCCCCAGTATTTTTCCGGAATTTGGGCCGCCAATACCCTTGAGGTAAATGGCATCCTAATCCGGAGTTGGATGACGGGTTCCCCGGAGCACTCGACTATTTTCTTTTGTATCTCCTCCATTTTGGCCAGCATGGCAGTGTATTTGGGGTCCGCCTGGGAGGGAGAAGCTGTTGTGCGCGCTTGACGGGCCTCCATCTCATCAAGGCGGCGTTGGAGGGCTTTAATGATTTTGTCCGTGTGATCCTTTGGGAGGGCCTCCGCCCCATGCGAACGAACACGGGCCGAGTGGGGCTGGTTGATTTGATGCCTTGCGTCATTGGCATGGAGTGGTGCCTTGCCTTTGTCTTGTGGGGGACGCCTCTCGTCTTCCCTTGAGACGGAACCTCTACTTTTCTGAGGTCTTTGGAGCGCCTTTCCTCCGAGGCAGTCTTGGACCCCTCGGCGGTCTTGCGCCCCTCCGAGCCATTCTAGGGCGGAGGCCTGGGGCCTATCCATGTTTGCACCGCGTTGGTCCCGGGATTGGACCTCCTGGGATGCGGTATCTTGGGCCATGACCCCCTGTTGTTCCCTAGCCGAGGGATAGGGTTCTCGAAGGGGGCGGAGGAGGGGGAGGAATGGCGTTCTCCCCAACCTGCGGTTGAAGTGATACCAGCGTGCCGAAGGCACCTAGATTCTGGGTGAGCGTTTGGATGAAGGCGGAGAATGCCGAATGTACGTCAATAGTGAGAACCGGAGGGCTCACTTGATTCTCGCTCCGGTCCCTCCTTCGGGTTTCGATGCCAAGACAAGCATCAGGAGCATTCCGCTGAAGCTGAAGGCGCAGGTCAACAACAACCTGTTCCAACTCAGTGATGAACCCGCCCTCGGGAGCCTTGTTGGAGGCTCCGGGGGCGTTGACTTCACCGAGGGCCAGGTTGTTGTCCTCAAGGTTCTTAGACTGAGCACGAGTGGTTCTTCCCATTTTGGTAGGTGTTTTGAGCTGAGGGGAGGGTTTCTTACTTGATTGTTGAACCTCTTAATGAGAGCACCAAATGATGGATAGTGTACCCGGGGGTAGTTTATCCGAAGGGTTACTGCGGGGAGTAACTTAGAGAGAAGTCAGAGCAAATAAGTAAGAGAGAGAGTGAATTCGAATATATGAGTTATGTATTCAAGGCGTATGTTACAAAGGGGAAAGGTGCAGCTATTTATAGTAGCAATAAATGCTAGATAGGGACACGTGTCAACATTCTGGTGGTCGAGGGGTCACCTCAACCGTGGTGGCACTGACACTCGCATGTGGCCGCATTAAATGCGGTTGGTTGGATGCGACGTTTGTACTTGGTACGGTGATCCAGCACATGTGGACGGGAGATTCTGTTGAGGAGGATGCCTTCGGCTGTAGATGACAGTCCGAAGGCTCTGCGTACCGGGGGCCTCATAGTGCCGAGAGCTCCAATTGCCGAAGGCTTGGTTTCCAAGCATTATTTTCCCGTTATGTTGCTGAACCCAAATCTGTCACTGGTAGCCTTTGGCCATGGGGCCGAAGGCACCCCTTCATGCATCGTGGGCTGCTTAGAGCTTCATTCTGCTAGGCTTGGCCCGTTTTGGGCCCGTTAGACCTGAATGTAATAGTGGAAGTATGTGGCCCGGGGGGTCGCTGGGCCATATACTCCATCATCCTCGTTAGAAAAATATCTGACTTTAAAAACTCTACCCACCAACGAGTCTGGATTAGTGAAAATTCTCCATGCTTGTTTAGATAAGATGGCACTATTAAAGTCACGGAGTTTTCTAAAAACCAACCGCCAGCTTTTTTCGGTAAGCAAAGAGAAGCTCAATCCTTCGAGTGTATTCATCTTTCTGTCTTACGGTCTTACCCTTCCACCAGTACCCATTCATAATATTTTCAATTTCCCGGCAAAGGTCAACAGACAACAAAAAGACATTCATAGAATAAGTTGGCATAGCTTGAATAACCTCCTTCAAGAGGACCTCCCTACCCACTTTAGACAAAAATTTATTATTCCAATATACTACTAATCCGGGTGATCACTCTCTACATGATATAGTTTAAAATATTTTTCCGATTTCTCCCCACCAAAGCCGGAAGACCCAAATACTTCTCATCCTCTCCTACCAACCCGATTACCCGACTCCTAACAAATCAATGAGCCCCTCCCGACAATCCAACACAACATTGGTACTAAAGAATACCTTGGATTTATTGAAACTGGTTACCTGGTCTGAAGCACTTTCGTAGTCAGCCAGCATTCGCTGATCAGTGATGCCTCATCATGGGATGCCCTAAAGAAAAGTAATCTATCATCTACAAAAAATAGATGTGAGATCATCGGGGGCCACGAGCAATTGAAACGCCATGCAAACGACCAACCGACTCATAATGACGTAACAAGGCGCTTAGACCTTCAGCAACAATCAAGCATAAATATGGGGATAAGGGATCCCCCCTAACGTAACCCTCTCCCCGGAGCTATAAACTCGATCACCCCCTTGTCGAAAGGAATAGAATATGAGAGAGATGTGACACACTCCATAATCAACCCTATCCACCTTTCGTCAAACCCTAAATTCCTCATCATCCCCTCCAGAAAAAGGCCATTCGACACGTTCATTGGACTTGCTCATATCTAGTTTGAGACCCACCAAACTCATTTTACCTTGCCGCTTACACGTGAGAAAATGTTGAGACTCAAAAGCCAACATAATATTATCAATAATGCATCCACCATCGGTAAAAACACTTTGTTACTCAGAGATACACAGATCGAACAACTTTTTCATGCGATTAGCAAGTAATTTTGAGAAATTTTTGTAGATCATATTACACAAAGCAATCGGCCTCCAATCGCTCATAGATTCAGGTTTCTCCTTTTTTGGAATAAGAACAGTATTAGTATGATTAATAAGCTCCGGGAGTTTACCTTATTCAAAAGCCTCCTTGCAAAAATTAACGACATTTGGACCCACCACATCCCGGAAATGTTGATAAAACCTCGGACTCAAACCATTCCGTCCTAGAGATTTGTCTCGAAACATAGCAAAGATTGCTTCCTTGACCTCCTCGCTGCGAATGGGACACGTAAGATCATGGTTATGTTGATCATCAATGCGGCGTTGCACACACCCATACACAAACTCAACCTTGCCTACGCCAGCTGTGAAAATTTTATTAAAACAGTCTCCAATTAATCTGCCCACTTCTGCTCTATCACTCTCCCATCTACAATCCTGTATTCTGAGACCCTCCATTTTATTCTTACGCCTTCCATGCCTCACCGAGTTATGGAAATAACGAGTATTAAGGTCTCCCCTTGAAGCCAAAAGTATTTGGCCCGTTGTCTCCAGAAAATATTTTCCTTCTCTAATAGATCCAGATATTCCTGTTTCACCCTGTGAATTTCGCTGACACACCACGAGTCAATCTCTAACGCAGAAAGGCTAGTCTTTTCCTGCAAAAATCAATATGCTTGCCATAAGAGCCGGATTTGTTGTGACCCTGCTCCCCAATTGCAATTCATTCTTTGCCACAATATGACACCTAGCCCATGATACCCAAAGTACGACCCAGCCCCCAGCTGCAAGCAACAATCTCCCGACAATCCGCTTCTCTCAACCAAACATTCTCAAATTTAAAGTTTTGCCTTCGGTGGGGGTTCTGCGAAGGAAGGAGTTTAATAAAGAGAGCCAAATGATCACTCGACGCCCCTTTCATAGATTCAGCCATCGCTTCCCCAAAAATGTCAAGCCAGATTTCAGAAACTAGAATCATGTCAAGTTTCTCCTCCACCCAATTCAGAGATCCTCTCCAACGTTCCAGGTGAACTGATATCCCTAAAAAGCAAAATTCCTCAGCCCGCTTGCCTACACATATTCACGGAACCCCCCCCCCCCCCCAATAAGCCAAGGAGGATGGGGGACCCGTCCTCTCATTTCAGAAGCAAACATAAGATCATTAAAGTCGCCCATAACAAGCCATGGGCGATCATTACACAAGCTTAATGATTTAAGCATATCCCAAAATTCACGTCTTCTTTTCTCTCTGAACAACCAAAAAACCGGTAAAGCACCAACTAGCTCGCTTATCAATAAAATGATTCAAGGAGCCGTCAATCTGGACCCGAACCCCATCCCTCCACATCACACGCCATTGTGACCAACACTCGCAACCACAAAATAATGATCCATCCCAATTTTACGCATAACAAATTGAACTCTCCTTGCACCCGTAAAATTTCCATAAAAAACCATCGATGGCCGCTTTAAGTGAACGACATCCATCAGAGCTTGAACTGTCGCCGGGTTGCCAAGCCGCCGACCGTTCCAACTTAGGCAGTTCATTGCTCTCGGTGGGTCTGAGTACCAGAACCCGCCGCTATCACGTTTTTTGGAAAAGTAATATCCATGTCTTGTCATGTTGAACAACCACCATCAACCCCTCCTCCGATCGTCTTCCTTTTCTTAGCTATTGCCCCTTCCTATTGCAAGGGTATTTCAATTTCAGTATCCTCTGCACTATCTAACGTTGCATTGCTGCTATCCGAGGATGGCCCCCCCATGCATAAACTTACCCACCCCATTGACAAGTCACTTACTCATTTTATTCAAACTCCCCCCTGTTAGATCCCGCCTGTAACCAAGAGCTGAAAGGCTTCTCCCTCCCACTTTCTGCGAATTTAAATCGGCACACACACATGCAGCGCATTTAAATCTGCAAACAAGATTCATATGGGTGCAAATAAAACAAAAATGCAGCGAGCGCTCGTACTTTTGGTCCACCCAAATAGGTTCTCCCCCACGTTTTAGCTTAACCTTCCATTTGAGTGGGGGTAGTCACATTGAGTGAAACCGGAATACACATAGGTTCTTCCCAACCTACATTAAAATTGCTTTCGTCAGCCAATATAAAAGAGCCAACCCGGTCACCAATAATATTACAAATCTTTTGTGTGAATAATTCGTGATGGAGTATATGGTCCAGGGACCCCCGGCCCACACACTTCCACTACTGCAATCAGACCCGACAGGCCCAAGCGGGCCAAGCCCAGCAAGACAAAGCTCTAAACAGCCCATAATACACACATGGGGGTGCCTTCGGCGACATGGACGAAGGCTACCATCTGCAGATTTGAGATCGGAAACATCACAAAAAAGTAAGGCTTGAGAGCCCGGCCTTCGGCAATTGGAGCCCTCGGCACTATGAGGCCCCCCGGTACGAAGAGCCTTCGGACTGTAACCTATAGCCGAAGGCATCTTCCTCGACAGAATCTCCTCTCCACATGCGCTGAATCGCCGCAACAAGTAAAAACATCACATCCAATCACCGCATTTAATGCGGCCACATGCGAGTGCCAGTGCCACCCCGGTTGAGGTGACCTCTCGACCACCAGAATGCTGACATGTGTCCATATCTAGCATTTATTGCTCCTATAAATAGCAGCCCATTTCCCCATTATAAAACACAACAAGTTCACACATCCGAATACATTCTCTCTCTTACTTATTTGCTCTGACTTCTCTCTAAGTTACTCCCCGCAGTAACCCCTCGGATAAGCTACACTCGGGGTACACTATCCATCATTTGGTGCTCTCGTTGAGAGTTCGAACAATCAAGTAAGAAACCCTCCCCTTCAGCTCAAAACACCTACCAAAATGGGAAGAACCACTCGTGCTCAGTCCAAGAACCTTGAGGAAAACAACCTGGCCCTCGGTGAGGTCAACGCCCCCGGAGCCTCCAACAAGGCTCCCGAAGGCGGGGTCATCACTGAGGTGGAACATGATGCTGTTGACATGCGCCTTCAGCTTCAGCAGAATGCTCCCGATGCCCGCCTCGGCATCGAAACCCGAAGGAGGGACCGGAACGAGAATCTAGTGAGCCCTTCGGTCCTCACCATTGAGGTACAATCAGCATTTTCGGCCTTCATCCAGACGCTCACCCAAAACTTGGGAGCCTTCGGCACCCTGGTACCACTTCAGCCGCAGGTCGGGGAGAACGCCATTCCTCCCCCACCTCCGCCCCCCTTTGAGAATCCTATCCTTTGGCTAGGGAACAACGAGGGGGTCATAGCCCAAGACACCGCATCCCAAGAGGTCCAATCCTGGGACCAACGAGGTGCGAACAAAGAGAGGCTTCAGACCTCCGCCCTCGAGAGGCTTGGAGGGGTGCAGGATCGCCGAGGGGTCCAAGACAGTATTCAATCGCAGGGGGCAAAGGCTCTCCCGAAGGATCACAGGGATGAAATTATCGAGGCCACTACAGCTTCCGCCTCACAGGCGGACCCCAAATACGCCGCCATGCTGGCCAAAATGGTGGACATGGAGAAGAAGATGGCCGAAGGCTCCGGGGAACCCGTCATCCAACTCCGGACCCGAACGCCATTTACCCCAGGGGTATTGGCGGCCCAGATTCCGAGAAAGTACCGAGGGCAACTCATCAAGCCCGACGATGGGAAGACTGACCCCCAGGAGCATTACAGCATATATCAGATCAGTATGATGATGGTGGGGGCATCAGACGAATATTTGTGATGTTGGTTCCTCTCTACCCTAAAGGGACCAGCGTACGAATGGTTCAACCGATTGCCCGAAGGCTGCATCGACTCATGGCAGGAACTCGCCCAACGTTTCTTGACACAATTCGCAGGAAGGCGCCGGTCAAGAAAACATTTCTCCCACTTACTAACGGTGAGACAACGGAAGGTGGAGACCCTCCGAGACTTCCTGGAACGTTGGAGGGTGGAGACAGACAAGGTTGACGACGCCGACGACGGGACCCTTCTGGCCCTCCTGCAGACGGCCCTCTGAACCGGGAACTTTTTAAGGAGCCTCATCATCGAACCCCCCCACGACTACATAAGGGCCCTCCAGCGGGGAGACCGGTACGCGGAGACCGAGGAGGTGGAGAAGTGCCACCACAACCCCGAGCAACAACGCCCCAAGCAGGATGATAGGAACAACTGGGGGCGGGGGCTCCTTTTTATCAATCCAAAGTACCAGGACCTCGGGTGATCGCCCCCGGCACGGCCAAGCCAAGCCCGTGGGAGGTTACAAGAATAACCCGAAGGCTTGGGCACAGTCCATCCTCCTGGAACACCCTCGGACGCCCCTGACACACCCCATCAACGTCATTTAATTAGTTTTGCTTGACTTTTACTTTGGAAATTACACGTTCGTAATAGATTAGATTGTTAAATTCTTGTAAATAGGTTAGATTAGACATATTCTGAGCTTAAGCAGGTTTTGGTCACCCAAAGTACAGTTGGTGAACCCAAAAAGTGAAGAGAAGGTACAAAAGTTCAAAGACAAAAGAAGATCCTGAATTTTGGTCTATACTCGGTCGAGTATTAGCTATACTCGATCGGGTATTAGGTTGGAACTTCAAATCAGATCAGATCCGAAGACAAAGGAACATGCAGGGAAGATTTTGGCCACGATTCTATGTCTATACCCGATCGGGTAGACCGACATACCCGATCGGGTATGCCTTTAAATTGCAAACGAAGATCGGTCGAGTATAGCCCGAATACCACTTTCTAAGCATACTCGACCGGGTATTCATATATACTCGATCGGGTATGCCTTTAAATTGCAAACGAAGATCGGTCGAGTATAGCCCGAATATCACTTTCTAAGCATACTCGACCGGGTATTCATATATACTCGATCGGGTATACACTTAGAAAATAGCCTGAAACCGGTCGAGTATGCCTCGAATCGGATGTTACACACATACTCGATCGGGTACCATGTATATACCCGATCGAGTACCCGAATCTCATCCCAAAAACCTATAAATACACCTCCTTTCCTTCACAAAAAGAGATCCAATCCCTTGTACATCTAAGCTCAGTATAGAATAGCTCTTTCTTTATATTTTTCATCATGTTTGGTCTCCAAATGAGGAGCTAAACTCTTCCATCTTGGTTTTGCTACTTTGAAGCTTAATGAATTTGTAAGTTGTGAGTTATTTTTCTTTAATCTTCTTCCTTGAATATTAATTCTTTCTTTCAAAATACTATCTCTATATCAAAGTTGGGGAGTGTTACTAAGATGACAATTAGTTAACATCTTGACATTGGTTATAGTAATAACTATTTCTTCCTCTATGATTATATTGGGGAGTGTTGCTAAGATGACAATTAGTTAACATCTTGATATTAATCATAGTAGGATTCATATATTTTAATATTCTTCCTTGAGTATTGATTAATTCCTATTCATATTTCATGTTAATATCTTAAACATTACTTAAAGTATCAACTAGTATTGTTTCTCATATTAATTATTACTAGAATCAATCGGTTAATACGCTTGTTATTAATCCGGTTCTTTCAACGGTAGTAAACTTGGAATATTAATGCATGCATCTCATGGTTAATATGCCAAGGGGAATTAATTATATTGATTAAACCAATAAACCGCTTGTGTTGAGGTTATCAATCTCAATCGTTTTCATCTTAAGTTTATTGCTACTATCAAGTTAATATACGGCGCTTGTTCTATATTGACTCGATAGTAAGTTTTATTAATGAACGCATCTCGTTATTAATAACTACCCTCGATGAACTGGATATACTCCTCGATTGAGTATTCGAGAGGAAGATAGTTAAAGATATAACCGGGATCGACGAACATTTCATTAAGTGGATAAAAGCAAGACCAAGTCCCCATCCCATTGCATTAAACTCATATAGGTTGTTTATCTTAGTGTTGTTAAAACAAACAAATCTAAACCCCCCCTTTTTGTTACTATTTATATAAAAGAAAAGTATTCCTTTCCCTGTGGATACGAACCTTACTACACTATACTACGTATTAGTGTTGTATTGATTATTTATTTTGAGTGCACCTAACGACGAGTGCACTTGGCCACAAAGTTCGGGTATACGGATGACTCTCCTATACCCGACTACTGTTTAATGAACATATCTTGGCTAGGCCACTCGGGCTGTACTTCTTTTTCACACACCGTTTATGGTGAAGAAAGGCCCAAAAATATGTACAACTGGCACATCCACCCCAAACCCCTCAAATACTTCCTCTTGCCCAACCCAGAACTCCCCCAACTCCACTTCAAAACAGGCAGGCCGGATCAACATTACCTCTTCCCAAACGCCCTCCCACCACATCTTCAAGAACCGGAACAGGAACTCCCCAAAACCAACCCGATGACGAGCCCTACGAGCAACTCCATAGCCATCCAAACATGAACCATGATTTCCCAGAACAAAGCCAAAACCCTCCACCACCCGACTTCTTTCAACAACTTCTGGAGGGTCAACAACAACTTCTTACGGGAATAGCCCAAATGGACAACCGGCTCAACCGATTAGAGGAAGAGCAAAGAGCCGGTTTTCAAAGATTAGAGGATGAGCAAAGGGCCGGCTTTCAACGTTTGGAGGAGCTCCGGGAGGCCGATAGACACCGGTATGAGGAAGACCAACATAGGTTCTACGGGCCTATGTACTCGTTTATGGCACAGCAGGGATCCTTCCACACCATGGCGAACCCTCCTCCACCACCCTCATGGTATGACCCCACTCATTGGGGTAACTTTGGAGGATCTGGCTCCGGTGGTGGAGGGTACGACGGCGGAGATGGCGGGGACACTTACATGGGAGATGGTGGCCAAGGGAGCGGTTTTGGAGGGAGCTACTACGGAGGAGAAGGCGGGCACTAGGGACAGTGCGTGATTCAAGTGCGGGGGAGACACTCATGATGGTATGTAATTCTCATTTGTACCTAGCACTATGCATGTAATTCTTTTGAACTTTTACACTCAAAAAAAAAAATAAAAAAAATAAATGCTAGTTAGGTTGAAAACCCAACAAAATGGGCAATCTAAGCAAAAAAGGCTTATATAAAAAAATGAGTGAGTTGGAGAGAATGGAAAATGAAAAGAGGTGCTAGGATGAAAACCTGAAAAGGCTCCTAGGCAAAATGAGAGATATGAGAGAAATGTTTGTTCTTGCAGGCACTCATTGTATCCTTATGAAGAATATGAAGATTCAAAGAAGAGAGGAGGAGAAAAGAAGACAACACTAGGAGGCCATTAAACCCAAGATGCTCTTTTGTGATTTGAGTTTAAAACTCATTTTTTGTAATCCTTGGTGGTCTTTGTGTTTGTATTATCTTTTTGTTGAACTGTGGAACTTTTGGACAAACATTGACACTTGTAAACATTTGATCTTACTCGAGACGAGTAAAGGTTTAAGTGTGGGGGAGTTGATACGTTCGTAATTTCCATTTCTATGTTTATGTTTTTAATTAGTTTTGCTTGACTTTTACTTTGGAAATTACACACTTTTGGTGTAATAGATTAGATTGTTAAATTCTTGTAAATAGGTTAGATTAGACATATTCTGAGCTTAAGCAGGTTTTGGTCACCCAAAGTACAGTTGGTGAACCCAAAAAGTGAAGAGAAGGTACAAAAGTTCAAAGACAAAAGAAGATCCTGAATTTTGGTCTATACTCGGTCGAGTATTAGCTATACTCGATCGGGTATTAGGTTGGAACTTCAAATCAGATCAGATCCGAAGACAAAGGAACATGCAGGGAAGATTTTGGCCACGATTCTATGTCTATACCCGATCGGGTAGACCGACATACCCGATCGGGTATGCCTTTAAATTGCAAACGAAGATCGGTCGAGTATAGCCCGAATACCACTTTCTAAGCATACTCGACCGGGTATTCATATATACTCGATCGGGTATGCCTTTAAATTGCAAACGAAGATCGGTCGAGTATAGCCCGAATATCACTTTCTAAGCATACTCGACCGGGTATTCATATATACTCGATCGGGTATACACTTAGAAAATAGCCTGAAACCGGTCGAGTATGCCTCGAATCGGATGTTACACACATACTCGATCGGGTACCATGTATATACCCGATCGAGTACCCGAATCTCATCCCAAAAACCTATAAATACACCTCCTTTCCTTCACAAAAAGAGATCCAATCCCTTGTACATCTAAGCTCAGTATAGAATAGCTCTTTCTTTATATTTTTCATCATGTTTAGTCTCCAAATGAGGAGCTAAACTCTTCCATCTTGGTTTTGCTACTTTGAAGCTTAATGAATTTGTAAGTTGTGAGTTATTTTTCTTTAATCTTCTTCCTTGAATATTAATTCTTTCTTTCAAAATACTATCTCTATATCAAAGTTGGGGAGTGTTACTAAGATGACAATTAGTTAACATCTTGACATTGGTTATAGTAATAGCTATTTCTTCCTCTATGATTATATTGGGGAGTGTTGCTAAGATGACAATTAGTTAACATCTTGATATTAATCATAGTAGGATTCATATATTTTAATATTCTTCCTTGAGTATTCATTAATTCCTATTCATATTTCATGTTAATATCTTAAACATTACTTAAAGTATCAACTAGTATTGTTTCTCATATTAATTATTACTAGAATCAATCGGTTAATACGCTTGTTATTAATCCGGTTCTTTCAACGGTAGTAAACTTGGAATATTAATGCATGCATCTCATGGTTAATATGCCAAGGGGAATTAATTATATTGATTAAACCAATAAACCGCTTGTGTTGAGGTTATCAATCTCAATCGTTTTCATCTTAAGTTTATTGCTACTATCAAGTTAATATACGGCGCTTGTTCTATATTGACTCGATAGTAAGTTTTATTAATGAACGCATCTCGTTATTAATAACTACCCTCGATGAACTGGATATACTCCTCGATTGAGTATTCGAGAGGAAGATAGTTAAAGATATAACCGGGATCGACGGACATTTCATTAAGTGGATAAAAGCAAGACCAAGTCCCCATCCCATTGCATTAAACTCATATAGGTTGTTTATCTTAGTGTTGTTAAAACAAACAAATCTAAACCCCCCTTTTTGTTACTATTTATATAAAAGAAAAGTATTCCTTTCCCTGTGGATACGAACCTTACTACACTATACTACGTATTAGTGTTGTATTGATTATTTATTTTGAGTGCACCTAACGACGAGTGCACGTCAGGTCATAACCCTCCCGCTACTCTTCGGCGATGGACTCCATAGGGCTAAGCTTGAAGTGGAGTTCGTCATCGTTAACATCGACTGCGCTCACAACAGCATCCTCGGCCGGCCCGCCCTCGAGGACCTGGAGGCCATCATCTCCATGAAGCACCTATGCCTCAAGTTCCAGGTTGAAGGGGGCATCAGGTACTCAAGGGGGAACCAGAAGCTCGCCCGCTCCTGCTATGCTCAAATAACAAAGAAGGTTAGTAAGGCTGAACTCTGCGTCGACACCATCACCGAGGCTGTAGAGGAGGAAGAGAAGAGGCCGAGGGCTGAACCGGCCGAGGAGGTAGAAGCCTTTGCACTTGATCCGGCCAAGCCGGAGAGAGTCGTGAAGATTGGAGCCAAGCTCCCTGAAGATTTGAAGACCGGCATCACGGATGCCCTCCGCGCCTACTCCATTGTTTTTGTATGGGGGCCGGAGGACATGTCGGGAATCAGCCGAAGGGTTATCACTCACCGCCTGGAGGTGGACCCAACCTCTAAACCTGTGCAACAAAGAATAAGCCCCCTCTCGGCCGAAAGGAGGGATTTCGTGAAGAAGGAGGTCGCCATGCTCCTCTCCATCAAACACATAAGGGAGATAAAGTACCCTTCATGGTTTTTTGTTCGCAATATAGACGCTCGAGGTCTTCTGTTCGCAACGAAACTTATAAATGATATAAGTTTCGTTCGAGAGGAGTACAGACGCATTGGAAGTGTTAACGTGTTGGTCATGCAGAGCATTGCCTCTCCCAGGCGTCAAAAGTTCGAGTCCCCCTTGTATCCATTTTGTTTTATTATTTCTCTCCCTATTTTTTCCTCTCCTCCACAACTTAGTCCCACACCGGAAAAATAAGAGACTTACTCCTCCATAAACATCTATATAAGGAGGGATCTACTTGAAGAAAAAATGGTGACTAGCAAGTCACGTAATCCGGTAATTTCGGATTCAAGTGACCTGTAATGGGATCAATAATATTAATAGTCATATGCATTGGGCTTAGTGGGTTCAATATTCAAAAGCCCAGATATATTCGGCTTAATGTGTCGAATGCAAGTTCAATTTTTTGCTTTTTTGTTATACTAATCGGTTTATTTCGGTTTCCGACAAACCCACCCGAAAAATCGGTCCCCAATAAATCGACACCCGATCCATGATCGGTTCGGTTTCGGGTGTAGTAATTTCAAAAACCGATATTTTGGTTAGGTTCGAAAATTTGTTGGATCAGATCGGGAACCGAACCGAATCCAGTCCTACTCGGCACCACTGGACGAATGGTGGACACTCTACACCGACGGCTCCTCCGCCGCCAAAACATGCGGAGGAGGGGTGGTTCTCATCACGCCCGAAGGCTTCCGAGCCTATTATGCCATCCGTTTCTCCTTCAAAGTGTCCAACAACGAGGCCGAATATGAGGCCCTTCTCTGTGGCCTTCGGTTGGCGGTCAACCTCAAGGCAAGGATGATCCACGTAAAGTGTGATTCCAAGCTAGTGGACAGCCAGCTCTCCGGCGAATATGAGGCGAAGGAAGGGAGAATGAAGCAATACACGGAAGCGACCAAGGAATTGCTCAAGGTATTTGGGGCTCATTCCATCACTCAAATACCGAGGGCTCAAAACTCTGAGGCCGACATTCTATGAAAGCTCTCAGACGAATACCCGGAGCACCTCTCCAAGATCGCAACTCGCAAGGATAGAGGAACTCAGCCTTTCAAGCTTACACACGAGCCCTATCATGGACATACACCTAAGGCCGGAGGACTGGATTTCCGTCATCATCACCTTCATCTCCATAGGGCAACTGCCTGAGGATGATGCCTGTGCGAAGCTAGCAAAACTGAGGGCTCCCAGCTACAGCATCAAAAACGGGAGGCTCTACAAAAGATCATACAACGATGAAGAACTGACCTCAGAAGTGGTTTTTGATCGATCTAGTACTTTCTCTCTCTAGAAATGATTTCGGTAGAGCTTCGCTTCACAAAATTCGCACAAGGCGAATAGAGCCGGTCTTGGGGTATTTATAGGCGCCACACTCCAGGCTTGGGCCAAAAACCGGGCCCCCGATGGAAAAATCATCATTACAAACCGCCGCCTCAGCCAACCGGTGACACCCTCCCGGGAAAGCCAACGGACATGCGCCGCGT
This sequence comes from Cuscuta europaea, assembly GCA_945859875.1. Taxonomy (NCBI): domain Eukaryota; kingdom Viridiplantae; phylum Streptophyta; class Magnoliopsida; order Solanales; family Convolvulaceae; genus Cuscuta; species Cuscuta europaea. The sequence continues at coordinate 10,592,345 of CAMAPE010000048.1, forward strand.
GGACGCCTTCTCCAACGGTCATATTACAACGGATATATTTGGAGGATACAGAAATGCCCTCAACTGGCACCCCTCAGACAACACTATGCATGCCTTCGGGATAACTCCTTCAGACCCCCTCATCGATGGTTAGCCTCCGGTATAAAATAACGGGACCCCTCAGCCTCCAACTTATCAAGAGCTAGGGAACCCCCTCGGCGACACAAGAGCTATCACCTATGTCAACATGCCCTTAGCCCCGATGACTGAGGGACTCCTCTCGGCATCCCCGGGATATCAACACGCCCTAAACCAGGAAAAGGCCCTCAACTCACGGACACCTCTCGGCATCAACATTTCAGGCCAAGGGTTCACCTTTTCGATTTATCATTGGGAGAATTCGGTGCACTCTTTTTCCCTCATTGAGATTTTTTTTTCCCACAGGGCTTTTCCTAATGAGTTTTTAACGAGGCATCCCCCCAAAATGAAACGAAATTAGTCAGCCCTCGGCCACAAGCTGAGAACAAGCACTGTTATACCCCTCTTCACCACATTACATGTGCCTCAAGGAGTGGGGGACTGGAGAACCCCTCCGGAAAAATCATAAAATGCTAAAAATTCTCACAAAGCATCAACATCCTTTAGTCCCAAAATGTGGGGAACTGAAGGGCTGCCCTCGGCAAAATCATGTCCAAACGCAAATCTCTCACAGGTTTACAAACTACAACAAAGCAAACACCGACACCAACACAATTACTCCTTTTCCCTCAAGTACCTTTCGGCAAAAGGAGTGAGGGACTCCTGATGGAGTATATGGCCCAGGGACCCCCGGTCCACATACTTCCACTACTGCAATCAGGCCCAACAGGCCTAAGCGGGCCAAGCCCAGCAAGACAAAGCTCTAAACAGCCCACAATATGTGATTGACCGATTGGAAGACTGACCCCAGGAGCATTACAACATATATCAGATCAGTATGATGATGGTGGGGGCATCAGACGAATATTTGTGATGTTGGTTCCTCTCTACCCCAAAGGGACCAGTGTACGAATGGTTCAACCGATTGCCCGAAGGCTGCATCGACTCATGGCAGGAACTCGCCCAACGTTTCTTGACACAATTCGCAGGAAGGCGCCGGTCAAGAAAACATTTCTCCCACTTACTAACGGTGATACAACGGAAGGAGGAGACCCTCCGAGACTTCCTGGAACGTTGGAGGGTGGAGACAGACAAGGTTGACGACGCCGACGACGGGACCCTTCTGGCCCTCCTGCAGACGGCCCTCTGAACCGGGAACTTTTTAAGGAGCCTCATCATCGACCCCCCCCCCCCACGACTACATAAGGGCCCTCCAGCGGGGAGACCGGTACGCGGAGACCGAGGAGGTGGAGAAGTGCCACCACAACCCCGAGCAACAACGCCCCAAGCAGGATGATAGGAACAACTGGGGGCGGGGGCTCCTTTTCATCAATCCAAAGTACCAGGACCTCGGGTGATCGCCCCCGGCACGGCCAAGCCAAGCCCGGGGGAGGTTACAAGAATAACCTGAAGGCTTGGGCATAGTCCATCCTCCTAGAACACCCTCGGACGCCCCTGACACACCCCATCAACGTCATTTTGGACTACGCCGAGGAGAGGGGCCTTATAGAGCGAGACTCTCGCGCACCCCTGGAGGTATGCACCGTTAACCCTGATGAGCCGTATTGTCGTTTCCACCGCAATCAAGGGCACATGGACGACGATTGCCATATGCTGAAGGCAGGCATCGAAAGGTTAATAAAAGTGAGTCATCTGTCCCAATTCACCAAGGGTGCTCCCTATCACGGGGGGGGGGGGGGGGGGCTAGGAAAGAAGTGGGCACAATCCCTTTACGTGGGGGAAGTATCTCATATGCCTCCCGTAAAGCGGTTGAGGGAGGAGCCCATCATATTCACCAAAGCAGATCTCCCCCCGGTTTCCTCTCCCCACAGGGACGCGTTGGTTATATAAAGTGAAATTAACGACACCATCATCCACCGAACTTACGTTGACATAGGCAGCTCCATCAACGTGATGTACCTCAGCACATTCAGGGAGCTGCACCTAGAAAGGGAGTCCCTTCAGCCCATCCGAACCCCTCTGTCCAGCTTCACCGAATACACCATTGACTTCGAAGGGGTCATAACCCTCCCGCTACTCTTCGGCGATGGACTCCATAGGGCTAAGCTTGAAGTGGAGTTCGTCATCGTCAACATCGACTGCGCTCACAACATCATCCTCGGCCGGCCAGCCCTCGAGGACCTGGAGGCCATCATCTCCATGAAGCACCTATGCCTCAAGTTCCAGGTTGAAGGGGGCATCGGGTACTCAGGGGGGAACCAGAAACTCGCCCGCTCCTGCTATGCTCAAATAACAAAGAAGGTTAGTAAGACTGAGCTCTGCGTCGACACCATCACCGAGGCTGTAGAGGTGGAAGAGAAGAGGCCGAGGACTGAACCGGCCGAGGAGGTAGAAGCCTTTGCACTTGATCCGGCCAAGCCGGAGAGAGTCGTGAAGATTGGAGCCAAGCTCCCTGAAGATTTGAAGACCGGCATCACGGATGCCCTCCGCGCCTACTCCATTGTTTTTGTATGGGGGCCGGAGGACATGTCGGGAATCAGCCGAAGGGTTATCACTCACCGCCTGGAGGTGGACCCAACCTCTAAACCTGTGCAACAAAGAATAAGCCCCCTCTCGGCCGAAAGGAGGGATTTCGTGAAGAAGGAGGTCGCCATGCTCCTCTCCATCAAACACATAAGGGAGATAAAGTACCCTTCATGGCTGGCCAACGTAGTCCTCGCACAAAAACCCCCTACCTTCCGCATGTGCATGGACTACACGGATCTGAATAAAGCGTGCCCTATGGACCCTTTCTCCCTACCGAACATTGATCAATTGGCGGACGAGGTAGCGGGATGTGAAATCGTGTCGTTCCTCGATGCCTTCCGCGGATATCAACACATTTTCATGCACGAGGAAGACGCTGAAAAAACAGCCTTCATGACTCCCGAAGGCATATTCTGTTACCTAGTCATGGCCTTCGGCCTGAAGAACTCCGGTGCCACTTACACCCTGATGGTGGCCAGGGTCTTTCAAGGCATCCTAGGGCGCACCATGGAGGCCTATGTTGACGACATGATCGTCAAAAGCAAACAATCATCTAGCCATGCTGACGACCTCCGGGAGGTCTTCGCCATCATGCAAAAATTCAACCTTCGGCTAAACCCGAAGAAATGCACCTTCGGTGTGCAAGGAGGCAAGTTCTTAGGCTATATGGTGAGCCGAAGGGGTATCGAGGCCAACCCTGAGAAAATCCAGGCCATCATCAACATGGAGCCCCAACGCAACGTGAAGGAAGTCCAAAGGCTGACAGGGCCGCCTGGCAGCCCTCAACCGCTTCTTGTCCAAGTCGACGGAAAAATCCATTCCCTTCTTCCAGATCATAAGGAAAACCGTCGGCTTCCAATGGACATCAGAATTCCAGGAGGCCTTTGATGAACTGAAACGATATCTATCTTCACCCCCGTGCTCTCCAAAACCCAGAGTAGGAGAAACTCTATACCTTTATCTTGGTGTAAGCCCCACCGCCATCAGCTCAGTCCTCATCCGGGAGGAAGATGGCATCCAACACGCCATCTTCTATGTTAGCAAGACTCTTAGGGAGGCAGAACTCAGGTATTCTCCCATAGAAAAGACGGTACTAGCCATCGTCTGGACCGTCAAGATATTGGGCCATTACTTCCAAGCTCATCAGGTCTAGGTCCTCACACACCAACCCCTCGGCGCCTTGATGAGGAGACCCACCAGCTCCTCCCGCATGGTGAAATGGGCCATCTTCCTCAGCCAATACAACATTGACATCCGTCCGAGGCCTGCCATAAAGGGCCAAGCCCTGGCAGACTTCGTCACAGAGTGCACGCGAGATCAGCGGCAGACGACGAGCCCTCGGCACTTGGCCTGGCATTTTGAACCGAAAAACCGAAAACCGAACCGAAAATAACCGAACCTCATTAAAAAAAACCGAACCGAACCGATAAATTTTGGGACCCAAAAATCGGGACCCGGAAAAATATTGGTTCGGAATCGGTTTATGTACTGGAATTATCGGTTTGGACCGAACCGAACCGATTTTTAAATGATATAATAATAAATATTATATTATTAGTATTAATGACGTTTATAAAGGGATAAGGGTCAAATAGGGCCTCAAACTTGAAAAAAAAGTCAAATAAGGCCACATTTAGGATGCTCTGTCCGTCCGATCCCATTTGGGGCGGTTCCCGGTGGAATTTTTTGATGACATTTTTGGAGAATCTTATTCATAAAGTCTAGTTTACTCATATCAAATTTGAACTAAAACTTCAATCGGGAAGGCATACAAATGAATTCTTGAAGATAACTACGCAGTTAAAAGAGCAGTTATCTTCAAGAATTCATTTGAATGCCTTCCCGATTGAAGTTTTAGTTCAAATTTGATATGAGTAAACTAGACTTAATGAATAAGATTCTTAAAAAAAATCAACAAAAAATTTCACCAGGAACCGCCCCAAATGGCGTCGGCCGGACAGAGCATCCTAAATATGGTCTTATTTGACATTTTCCCAAGTTCGAGACCCTATCTGATCCTTATCCCAACAGAACTACTCCGCTTCTGTTCGGTTCAACAGAAACCCTCGAGGTATTCTGTCCGCAACAAAAGGGCTCAACAGAAACCCTCGAGGTCTTTTGTTCGCAACATAGACGCTCGAGGTCTTCTGTTCGCAACGAAACTTATAAATGATATAAGTTTCGTTCGAGAGGAGTACAGACGCATTGGAAGTGTTAACGTGTTGGTCATGCAGAGCATTGCCTCTCCTAGGCGTCAAAAGTTCGAGTCCCCCTTGTATCCATTTTGTTTTATTATTTCTCTCCCTATTTTTTCCTCTCCTCCACAACTTAGTCCCACACCGGAAAAATAAGAGACTTACTCCTCCATAAACATCTATATAAGGAGGGATCTACTTGAAGAAAAAATGGTGACTAGCAAGTCACGTAATCCGGTAATTTCGGATTCAAGTGACCTGTAATGGGCTCAATAATATTAATAGTCATATGCATTGGGCTTAGTGGGTTCAATATTCAAAAGCCCAGATATATTCGGCTTAATGGGTCGAATGCAAGTTCAATTTTTTGCTTTTTTGTTATACTAATCGGTTTATTTCGGTTTCCGACAAACCCACCCGAAAAATCGGTTCCCAATAAATCGACACCCGATCCATGATCGGTTCGGTTTCGGGTGTAGTAATTTCAAAAACCGATATTTTGGTTAGGTTCGAAAATTTGTTGGATCAGATCGGGAACCGAACTGAATCCAGTCCTACTCGGCACCACTGGACGAATGGTGGACACTCTACACCGACGGCTCCTCCGCCGCCAAAGCATGTGGAGGAGGGGTGGTTCTCATCACGCCCGAAGGCTTCCGAGCCTATTATGCCATCCGTTTCTCCTTCAAAGTGTCCAACAACGAGGCCGAATATGAGGCCCTTCTCTGTGGCCTTCGGTTGGCGGTCAACCTCAAGGCAAGGATGATCCACGTAAAGTGTGATTCCAAGCTAGTGGTCAGCCAGCTCTCCGGCGAATATGAGGCGAAGGAAGGGAGAATGAAGCAATACACGGAAGCGACCAAGGAATTGCTCAAGGTATTTGGGGCTCATTCCATCACTCAAATACCGAGGGCTCAAAACTCTGAGGCCGACATTCTATGAAAGCTCTCAGACGAATACCCGGAGCACCTCTCCAAGATCGCAACTCGCAAGGATAGAGGAACTCAGCCTTTCAAGCTTACACACGAGCCCTATCATGGACATACACCTAAGGCCGGAGGACTGGATTTCCGTCATCATCACCTTCATCTCCACAGGGCAACTGCCTGAGGATGATGCCCGTGCGAAGCTAGCAAAACTGAGGGCTCCCAGCTACAGCATCGAAAACGGGAGGCTCTACAAAAGATCATACAACGATGAAGAACAGATGAAGAACTGACCTCAGAAGTGGTTTTTGATCGATCTAGTACTTTCTCTCTCTAGAAATGATTTCGGTAGAGCTTCGCTTCACAAAATTCGCACAAGGCGAATAGAGCCGGCCTTGGGGTATTTATAGGCGCCACACTCCAGGCTTGGGCCAAAAACCGGGCCCCCGATGGAAAAATCATCATTACAAACCGCCGCCTCAGCCAACCGGTGACACCCGCCCGGGAAAGCCAACGGACACGCGCCGTGTGGACGCCTTCTCCAACGGTCATATTACAACGGCTATATTTGGAGGATACAGAAACGCCCTCAACTGGCACCCCTCAGACAACACTATGCATGCCTTCGGGATAACTCCTTCAGACCCCCTCATCGATGGTTAGCCTCCGGTATAAAATAACGGGACCCCTCAGCCTCCAACTTATCAAGAGCTAGGGAACCCCCTCGGCGACACAAGATCTATCACCTGTGTCAACATGCCCTCAGCCCCGATGACTGAGGGACTCCTCTCGGCATCCCCGGGATATCAACACGCCCTAAACCAGGAAAAAGGCCCTCAACTCACGGACACCTCTCGGCATCAACATTTCAGGCCAAGGGTTCACCTTTTCGATTTATCATTGGGGGAATTCGGTGCACTCTTTTTCCCTCATTGAGATTTTTTTCCCACAGGGCTTTTCCTAATGAGTTTTTTAACGAGGCATCCCCCCAAAATGAAACGAAATTAGTCAGCCCTCGGCCACAAGCTGAGAACAAGCACTGTTATACCCCTCTTCACCACATTACATGTGCCTCAAGGAGTGGGGGACTGGAGAACCCCTCCGGAAAAATCATAAAATGCTAAAAAATCTCACAAAGCATCAACATCCTTTAGTCCCAAAATGTGGGGAACTGAAGGGCTGCCCTCGGCAAAATCACGTCCAAACGCAAATCTCTCACAGGTTTACAAACTACAACAAAGCAAACACCGACACCAACACAATTACTCCTTTTCCCTCAAGTACCTTTCGGCAAAAGGAGTGAGGGACTCCTGATGGAGTATATGGCCCAGGGACCCCCGGCCCACATACTTCCACTACTGCAATCAGGCCCAACAGGCCCAAGCGGGCCAAGCCCAGCAAGACAAAGCTCTAAACAGCCCACAATACACACATGGGGGTGCCTTCGGCAACATGGCCGAAGGCTACCGTCTGCAGATTTGCTCGGAAACATCATAGGAAAGTAAGGCTTGAGAGCCTAACCGTCGGCAATTGGAGCCCTCAGCACTATGAACCCCCTTGGTACGAAGAGCCTTCGGACTGTCACCTACAACCGAAGGCATCTTCCTCGACATAATCTCCTCTCCACATGCGCTGAATCACCGCACCAAGTACAAACATCACATCCAACCACCGCATTTAAATGCGGCCACATGCGAGTGTCTTTGCCACCCCGGTTGAGGTGACCCCTCGACCACCCGAATGCTGACATGTGTCCCTATCCAGCATTTATTGCTGCTATAAATAGCAGCCCATTTTCCCATTGTAAAACACAACAAGTTCACACATCCGAATACATTCTCTCTCTTACTTAGTTGCTCTTACTTCTCTCTAGTTATTCCCCGCAATAACCCCTCGGATAAGCTACCCCCGGATACACTATCCATCAATTCGAAAGGAAGATTAAAGGCTCTAACCCAAAGTTGAACACGATCCAAATAAATAGTTTTAGGGTTCTCATTGTGTTCTAGCTTATGAAGAATCAACAAGGAGTTTTCAAAACACCAAGGTCCATCCACCGAAACTCATTCAAAGTCGACGTGATCATAAAATTGAAAGAGATACCTTCGATCATCGAGTTCCATAGTGTCCCGAAAAAACGGAAACTTGACAGTCTTATCAGTGAGTAACCTTCCCACCATGCACATGGGCGTCGCTGCAGGGCTTCCTCCGCCAAAGCCTCATCAATTCCACGCCACCTGTGTCGTCATCATCTTCAATATTCAATCGAGCATAGAGCTCATCCACCTCGGTAGGCTGTATAATTCCTATTCAGACCATGACATCTCATATTCCTGGATCCGCCCCTGATATCAACTATCTAAATATAGACCAAAAGTGATATAGAGCAATTTTCACTGAAAAATTCAGTTATTTAATTCATTAAAAACTAGTATCAAAATATTAAATAAGTGTGTGTTTCCAAATATTATTTATTTAACAGTTTGCTATTACTTTTTAATGTCTTAAACAATGGGTTTCTTGTCGAAAAGTTATTTCATACGTAGTATTACCTTTTTTTCAAATAGTTGGTATTAATAAAATCATTTTCAATGCATGTATTATTATTAGTTCATGGGTGATAGGTAGTATTATTTAAATTTATTTTCCCTTCCAAAAAATGTCATCGTGATTTTTTATAACTTTTTATATGTGCAATAGCAGTAATAGTCTTCTAGCAATTTGTTACGGAGTATGTTTTACTGCAAAACGCTTATATTAAATTCATAAAAACAACAAATAGTTACATATTTATGACTAAAACAAAGATTATTTACAAAAATATGATTAGAGACTAAAGTAGTAATGAAGTCATAGTAACTTATGTTCAATTTTTGAATTCAAGTTACCATAACACTTCATTCTAGTAACTATTTGTCATATTTATTTAAATAAGTTTTATTTTAGTAATATTTTCGGGGAAATACCCTAGAAACAAACAAGTTCCACCATGCTTACCATCTACCCAAAGCTTTCCTCTATATACCATATAGCCAAGGTCTTTTCACTCCCTGATCAGACATTGAATAGATTGCCCAATACTAAGCAAGACTAATCGCTAAACATGCAAGAAATATGCTATTATCGGCCAGATTAGTTTGATTACTTCCACTCATTCTCCCAACAAAAAGCACTCATAACTCAGAGTTATTAACCAAATAAAAAAAGTACGATATAGCAAAAAAAAACTTGAACGTAAAGTAGAGCACATGTGCGCAGATGACCAAACCCAACCGTGAAACGTAGGCCTCAGATCTTGGCTCCGCGGTCGCTCCAAGGCGGTGGTTCAGGAGGCCGGGGAGGCGTGCCGTCAATACCTTGTCTTCCTGGTTCATCTTGTCATTCCTTCCCGACAGCGAGTAGATGAAGGATACGACATCAAGTGAGATGCAAACCGTGGCCGGCAGAAACAAGGGCAAATCTGTCCCAATCATGATGAACTACGAAGAAACTAAACATAACCCAGACGCCGATGACTTGCGCGACTCGAAATTCCTAGTCTACGTCGATGCGCGGCTCCAAAACTCTAATGCACGAGGAGTTCACTTCTGCGGCTATAGAGAGAGTCTCTAATATAACAATTTGTTATTTGCAATTACACGTTTTTAACGAAAAATGAAAATGGATAATGGATAATGCGTTGTGTGTAAAAACTTAGAATGTAAAAGAGAATAGATAAATATGTACAAAATAGATGGAAAAAAGAGATAAGATATCAAAGAGCATATGAAAGGTTAAGGTAAAACATGACAAAAAAATGCACATGATAATATATTTTCCAAAATGAAATACTTTGGAAAAAAATTAAGCAGGAGATATAAGTTCCAGAAAAATCATTCAATGAATAGGATCAAAAGAATACAATTTTTTTCAAAATAGAACCTAATATTTAGAATTTCACGAATAAGACTTTTTATTTGTGATTGTACACAAATACCCTTATAAGGCTGGGGTAGTGCTGCCCCCAGCTTGTTAGAACGACGACAACATCCGGAAATTTTTGCTCTGGAGAAGATAGATAAGAAGGTCGTGATACAATAGATAATTCAAGTGGGAGATATACAGAAATATAAAAATCAAATCTTAATCATGTACGCAGTATTTCGTAATTATTTTGAAGTAAGGATATTTTTTTTGGATTGTATCTAGTCCCATATCAGATCAAACTTAAACAGACCATACCAAACCAAATTTGAACAATTATAAAATGCACAAGGATAAGACATCTATCAGACCAGACCGGACTAGTTCAGACCAACCAGATCAGACCTAAACAAACTTGAACACACCAGAAATCTTCAGTCCAATTAAAAACATCCTAAGAGTCACACGTCCACTTAACTAGGATATTACCATCTAGATAAATAAATTGAATTGTTTTGTGAATTTGGGGATTTTAGTTGCATTTCTTATGAACATTAATGGAAACTATTTTGTACTCCCGCTGTCCCGAAATTATCTTCATTCTTTCTTTTTCGGTCCGTCCCAAATTTATCTCCTCTTTCCCTTTTTTATAAAGAATATGTGGTTCACGACCATTTTTACACATTTCTCTCTCCTCTGCACAACTCTACATCACACAAATCCCACTATCTTAATCCCCGTGCTCAGTCAAAACCGAAGTTAATTATGGGACGAAGGGAGTAATTTTTTTAATAGAACTTATACGGATACATACAGAAATCGTAGACCATCGTAGACCATCAACTAGGCAACCCCCATAACAGTCACAAACTAGAATTAAACATATAACTATTTGCGCTTGAAAAGCGCAATAACTGGTTAACCGCATAACAACAACTTGCCTACAATGACCAAATTGATGGATGGATTAAAAAACCCAAATGGATGAACTCTAAACACGAATCAACAATGGAATCCAAAATTAAAACATACTAAATCTGTCCCGCTATGATTGTCCCATTTTACCTTATCAGTCCGTCTCACTAAGATTATCTCATACCAAATTTGACAAAGTTGTGTGGCTCTAAATCATTCTCACCTTATTCTTACTTTATCAATTCAATATCAACCACATAAACCACTTTTTATTGATTTACGTGTCACTCCTTCTTGTCCCATTGTTAGCAGGACGGAGGGAGTAACTTAAAACAAAAATCTGAATCGTCATGCTTATCGTCATGCTTCTAGGCAGGCCTAGAGAACTAGACCCGCCCGATCCCGTTTTTTGGTCCTGATGCCATCGCCCTCAGCAGCCCATAACAATTGATGGTCACTTTAATAAAATCTTAATCTGGCACTAACGAGCGGGGGCAGCCCATAACAAAAAACATAACTTCTGTTCTTTGTTCTTGTCGCGGCGAGCAGAAGCAAATTTAAAAAAAGTTCCGTTGCCGGGAATCGAACCCGGGTCTCCTGGGTGAAAGCCAGATATCCTAACCGCTGGACGACAACGGAAATGTTGTTAAGGGCTTGCGCAAAATTGATACTATTTATACTCGATCTTCGTAACAGACCAAGGCTCAACGTTACAATGCTTCGCAGTTTTTCTTTTCATGAAGCCATTGACTTCTCATTTCTCTGTCATGAGTACTAATAAAAAGAAGTTAAAAACTTCAAGTAAGTGAAGTAACCAGTTTGTTCATAACCACCCATACATCTCTTGTAATCTCAGCCTTCTTTATTCAAATAAGTAGGGAGTATGACTTAAATAAAAATGGATCTCAGTTAATTGGATTTCTTGAAATCAATTAAGTTATGCATCACCATGATATTTTTCATTTCCACTTATTTTAATCACAATCAATATCAGTTATTTCAATGGACTAATCATCAAAATAGGACTAGAAGTCACTCACTTTGCACAAATAGGACCAAAAACTAAACAATGTTTTCATAGGACTAATTATGTGTGTCTCGGACAAATATACCCTTCTAGCTATTGAAATGTTTTAATTCATAATAAAATAATAAAAAATAATAAAAATTCGTAAAAAATACTAAAAAACTAAAAAAAATATTTCGATAATAATAATCAATTTATTTGTTTTTTTTTTCAAAAAATAAAAAATTAACTTTTTTTAAAAAAATAAAAAACTCAAAAAAATAAAATAAAATTCACCGCCGCCTCTGCCGCCTTCGCACCACCACCTCCGGTCATCGGGAAAAAAATGCCAAGTTCATTACGAATGCCATATTTATGGCAGAAAATAATGAAAATATTGGCATTCTCAAAGAGAAATATGCCATGTTTTTGGCATTTTCAGGAAAAAATGGCACTATTTAGGGAAAATGGCATTTTTTCACCGTCCGGAGATGGTGGTGCAGGGAGGTAGTACAGGCGGTGGGAAAGGCATCCATATTTTTTTGAATTTTTTTTATGGAGTTTTACTATTTTTTATTAATTTTTTTAAAAAATAAAAAAATTTAAAAAAAATATTATTTTATTTTTTTATTTTATACATATTTTATAATTTTTTAATTATTTTTCTACGAATTTTTGAATTTTTTTCGAATTTATTATGACTTAAATATTTAATTAACTCATATTTAAAGGAAGGGTAAGAATGGAAGGAAAAAATAGGTATGTTTCCAATAGGACTAATTTGGTCCTATTTTGAAAAGAAAAACATAGTAAGTCCTATTTTGAGTTTTTGCCATAGTTTTAGTCCTATTTGGAGTAATTTCTATATTTCAATATGTAATACAAATAATGTAAATATGAAACTGCTATTCTATGGCTTGAACAATACTCCCTTCGTCCCATTGGACTTTGCCAACTTTCCCTTTTTGGTTGTCCCAAAAAACTTTGTCACTTTCCTATTAAAACAACTAATTTGTGGTTCTGCACATTTCTCTTTCCTCTGCACAAATCTCAATCATACAATTTTTACTATTCTTATTTCTCACATACTTTGCACTTGGCAAAGTCCACCGGGACGGAGGTAGTATGAAACACTTTGAAACAAACCCTAATGAACTTGGTAGGTCATTTAAGTCGTTTTCTTGTTTCTTAGGATTCATGTTTCTGTGACGTTATTTCACTATAAAAGTTCACTTAATGGAATAATGGGCGGCCCTAATGATCTATAAGTAGACACTTGACCTTCCTTCATTTTGAGGTTTGTGTTGAGTCAAACTTACATTAGCCCGACCACCCGAGTATAAAATGAAAATTAAGTTATTAATATAGAAGACATTAAATTATTCACCTTTGAGTTACAATTAAATTTTAATAACTTAAGTGTCCAACATTGCCCTTGTGTGTCCAACATTTTTTGACCAAGTAGTACATCTCTATGAGTACTACTGCCATAGTGACCAAGTATGTAAAAATTCCAAATAATGTATATAGTCCTTCTCGTATTGAAAATTACTGATGTCACCAAAAGTTGGGACATCGTATTTTTCTATGCTATAGCTAGTCCTGAGAACGTGCTTGCTATAATATTGTAATGTACTTAATTTTAAGATATTTGACAAGAATATTAAGTTGCAACCATACATTACATATCTATGAAGTGAAAAACATATACCACCTCAGTCTGAGGGGTAAAATACTAAAAATATTTGGGTTTCACATGACTTTTAAGAAAAAATGAAGGAGAAAAGTTTTTATTTTATCATTCTAATCTCAAAAAGTAAGAAAAAGCAGAATGAGTCCGTATTAAAGTAAAAGGTGATGGATAAAGGGTTAAAGTAAGAAAGTTAAAAGATAATGGAATTTATTTTAAAAAAATGTTTATATTTTTGGGACAACAAATTAATTGAGGCAATAAACTTTACACATTTTTGAGATAGTTTTATAGGTATATTGTACACTATAAAAAGTAAGAAATGTGCACTGCACTTCAGCTATTTTTAGGATAGTTTCTTTTCCGAAACAAGAAATGTGCACATTATTTTGAAACAAACCCAAAATGAAAGTAAAGACTTTTTTAAAAGAGGGGTATAAAGCATGATTCCACATTTCCACCTAAAATAATGTGTGGAATGAACTAATGAAGTCACACCAACTTGTATTTTGAGAAGTAGCGCAGAGGTCCAGGCCTTTCAAATAGTGTATAAAGTGTTAATGGAAATTTAATATTAAAAAATAAGTCTATTCTAAATGACTAATGTTAAATTTCTTGGAAAATATCTTTGAGGGGAGAAATTGACTTGCGCAGTATTTATAAAAATTCACCTTCGAACAAATTGAAAATCCTACGATTCAAATTATGAGGAGCTAAAGAGTGGAACAATTGAAGTGATATAATAATATTATACTCCCTCCGTTCCTAAAAATTCTTCCCAGTTTGACTTGGCACGCTTATTAAGAAAGTGGAATAAAGTGAAAATGTATGGTTGTGATTGTGTAAGAAAAAGGTAAAATGAATGTGAGCCACACAAATTGTCCAAAATGGGAAAGTGGGAAGAATTTTTGGGAACAACCCAAAAAGGAAAGTGGGAAGTATTTTTGGGAACGGAGGGAGTAATTGCTAAAATCGAAGTAGGTCCGGCCGAAACCTTGTGAGGCGTACGGCACAAATCCATAGCCGAAAACTATAATAATATTGAAGTGATATATATATATATATTATTTTATATATCCTACTAAATCACAAAAAATATAGAACATCTATTGGATCTCACATGGGAGAGTAGAACCAATACACAAAGTTGGATAATTGTAAATAGAGGATGAGAGTTATCGTCCACGTCAAACAAAACAAAAGTAACATTCCAACAAGCCAAACCAGCTTCAAACCCGTTTTAAATCTCTTACCTTCTGCGTTTCTTTTATTTTTTCTAGTAAACTGATTTCTCTCCCCTCTTCTCTTTTATTTTTCAAACTTCTCTTCATAGTTTGAGTGCATGGATTGTCAGACAGTGTCACCTGTCATCAAGATTGCATTTTGTGTTGTTCTAACTCCCACCAACAAAAAAGTGCCGCCTTTAATTGCTTGAGCTGCTAGCTGATATTCCCTGAGCGGTGATTGATGATCTACTGAGAAATTGTTCAGCATTAGATTGTCGTTGTGGTTGATGTTGTTCATCCAGTGTAACACTCTGAAGCTGTTGCCTAAGCACATCCGAACGTGGACTTGAAAGAGAAGAGTAGTGAATGGTTGCTGGCAAGATCCATTTCGCCCAGTCATTCCGCACCCTCAATTTTCCATGCTGCGTAATGAAAAGGCATGCCTTCAATGTATGCACCAACAAAAAATATGCATTGTTTCCTAGAAAACCAGGAAAGTTAACTAGAATCGTAGGTAAGTAGGTCCCAGTTCTGGTCTGGTTCTGTTTAAATTGTGATTTACACTATTTTAAAGGACGTCCCAATTTGATTTCTAAGACCACCAGTTTCAGCACTCCATTTAATAAAGTTGAAACTTTAGAATCATGGTTCGGCCTAGTGTCCATTCACCCTACCCTACATTTAAACATAGGTAAAAGTAGCACTTGGGAGCGAATCCCAAATGTACCCAACTACAGCTATATAATTGTTCAAGCCATAGTTTACAAGATGGATATGTATGTATGTATGTATCTATGTATGTATGTATATGCATTTTTCAATCTAAAGAATAAAATGAATATTGTCTTATTTATCACAGGGACGGATTTTAAAATAACCACTGTTTTTCAGGAAGTGTACTGCTCCATGCCTTCAGAAGTTACATAGCAAAGTATATGATACATATACATATCAAGTCATTTTCCATGTTACTCAAACTATGGAATATCAAATACTCTCTCATCAATGGTCCTTTTTATAAGGCAATTCTTTTTTCTTAACGCATTTATTGCTTTTTTTCATGGTTGTCCCTTATATATGATTGTTTCATGTTTATTTCTTAAAAGTACGGAGTACTCATTATGAGGCACCCAATATAGAGGGTAAACTAGAATATCGTAAACTTTCAAAATATCAAGAATATTAACTGCTTTCCTTGGTTTGTGTATCTTGGTCAATTGATCCTCTTATAATGACAGAAGGGAGTAGCTACTTCATGCCATTGCCAAAATCTTTTATAATTGAAATTGCAAATGAGTATTCAGAAATTAAAACATCCAAACAGGAAACCAGAATACCTGTACTTCTACAACACTTGAAGTTTTTAAAGCATTCACTATAAGCTCTATATCGTCTGTCAGCTCAGCAACCTATATACCATAGACAGAAAAGAAACAAGTGTTACAACATGTAACTAAAATGTAAATTGCAACAATATACTCTACAGATAAAAAGCGTTGTGACTGGAAAGAATGACTAAAAAATACATTGTCCAAAAGAACCAAGCTTCAACAAAACACAAATGGCAACATTGTTTCCAGTGAGCAAAACAAAAAATATAGGCAGGCGTGCAACCTCCAGCTATACAAATAATGCATGCAATGGAAGACTTTATGGTTGAGGTGAATACAGTTGCAATCACATGAAAACATATTGGTACAGCATTGCTTAAGAAATTGTAGATGACCATAAACAGAAAAGCTTAGTGTATTAATGTGGCATCTACTGGCACAAGAAATTATCTAGTTAACCTCAGCAATGTAAAAAAATCACCTAATAGTATATCAATGTAGGCGTAATAAATTGCTACAAGATGGTTAAGTACCATATTATTCAAAAGATGGGTATTTACACAGGAAACTAGAGAGCAAAAAGGGAAAATAATACATGATGCAGATCATTAGAAAGCACAAAGGCGGAAAGTGTAACAAGAAAGAGCTTTGGTGAAGTATGCCACACAACACGCAATATAACAAGCATTGAGATACACAGTTATCAAGGTGTATGGTGACAATAATGGCCCCAAGGCATTCATCCATGGCGATAGCGCATTTTTGGCATCGCCACATGACACAAAACAAATACTAAAGAGACAAACTTTAGATTTTAAAAAAAAACCTATAGTTTGACCACCAAAAATGTGCAAGAGTTGAAAAACCAAATTCTAACAAAAAAATGTGAAGTGAAAATAATGCAAAGTAGTTGCAAAATAACTTAATATCCAAAAATAGCCACATTCTACGACTAATGTTTTTTACAGCAGTGAGTTACCACAGCTGAAGGCAAGCAGATCCAGAGTGTTTTGAAGTTTGTTTTAAAGTTTATTTCGAAGTTTATACAGACGCCAACACTAAAGTTTAATTTGAAATTTATCTTCTTTAATTTAATGAAGTAATAGTTTTATGCTTGTGTGGCTTCTCTGGCTCTAGTATTGCATTAGCTGGTCTCTATTTCCTAGGACCCATCGATCTAGCAAAATTAAAAAAAAAAACAGGTGGAGTACAAAAATGTGTAACAGGGATGCATCACACCAGTTCCCTCACAGCCAACCTCTTTCATATTATGGAGAAGTTTTGCCATTGAAATCCCCTAATGGATGAAGGCCCCCACCACCACCATCAAAGTTAAAGACTACATACACCATGTGCATACCCAGACCAACTTTCCAGTTAAACAACTAGACAGGAAACTGACATAAATGTATACCGGTTGATTGTAAAGGGTGATTCACATGTGCAAATAGATAAAACAAAGCTCTCGGGACAAAATATTTCATTCCAACCTACTCACTTTTTTGAAGCTCGCTATTAATTTAACCGGAACCCATCCTTGCTGATCCATTTCCTTACGCAAATACATATCTTTAATTAAATTCTCACTACTGCAAGGTAAGAAGAAAATCAGGTGTTAGAAATTGCATCTGGGAACCTTCTAAATAGAATCACAGCTATGCAGTCATGAACTCATAATGAACTCATAATAATAAACCAAACAGTAACTAGTAAATAGTAAAAATAGCACCTGAAATAATAATCTATCTGGTTTACAATTTTAGAAATCAATATGGGATCTAGAAAATGATAGATCACTGGGACACCAGGTGGCGGAGAAGGAAGCATGGGCATTGCCAGTGGATCTGGTTGTGGCCCTGGCCCTGGTACATAATACATCGGAGGAGGAACTTCTGGGAAAAAAATAACGTCAGTGGAAGGAAACAAAAAATGAAGCAGAGAACCATAAAAGCAATGTAATTCACCTGGATACATCATGTGAGAGCCCATGGGACGCATAGGCATTAGTGGAGAAATAAAGGGAGGGGAAGGAGGAGGTGGACCACGTAGAAAGGGCCTAGAAGGCACCCTTAGCGGCTGCAAGTGAGCATCTCTGTTTCCATAACTTCTATTGTGATTCCAATCCTGATTTCCACGTTCTTGATGATAAGTTCCATCCCCTCGGGGACGAGGTCTATTGTTACCACCCTTCCTGGGTGAACCTCTCACGTAGTGTTGGTCATTCCCACCATGTGATTGAGACCCAAAACCTCCAACCTGCCCACCTTCTTTGAACACATTATCTCTCGAGTGAGATTCCACATTGGATTTTCCAGGAGCACTCTCCACCACTGAACTATGTAGTGGCTGTGTCTGAGATGTACTGCCATTAGGCAATGCAGTACTGCTTGAGTTCCCTCCAGCACGCTTATTAGATCTGTGGCGAGAGGGTACATGGTTTTGTGTTGAATTTAAAGTTGTGTGATTTGCATGAAGATGCTTAGGAGATGGTGTAGTAGGAGCACTGGTGCCCTGAAATATGCACACATAACCCGCAAAAAGTGAACACCTTCATAGTATAAAATCTTTGACAAATATATCAGAACTTTAAAGCTATGTAAAATGGCGTTCTATTTAAAATTAAAAATGAAAGAACCTCAGACACAAGTAACAGAAGAAAATAAATCCGAAAAGGATAAATGTCATTGATCCAGTCGCTTGCAATTGAAAATAACCTTAGACGAAGCGGCTGGACGATCAGAGGGAGTTCTGGGGGGATCATAAGTAGCAAATTTCGGTGAAGCCTTAGTGGACTCCGAGAGAGCAGGCCAGGACATGGCCCCCATCACAGGACCAATCTCCATGACACCGTTTGGTTTGTTCCAAGCCAGCTTTTTTACCGCATTACTGCCTCCATCACTGTTATCAGAACCATCTCGCGGAGCTTCAGAAGCAGTATCATCCTGCAAGGAAGAAACAGAGAAATTCCCAGTAGCGGCAAGAGCAGCTTTGGAGGGGGAAGAATCGCCGGACACGTATCCGGTTTGCTCTTGAGAAACACTAGTAGCAGGTGAACCCGGACATTGTGAAGGAATCATATCAGAGGCTATCTGGGCGGCAGAGTAGTTCATTATCAGATAATGATTAGGGTTTGGTTTCTCCCAAACCTGGAAAACTAAAAATTAGGATAGCCAAAAAATCAGGACGACTAAAAGCTGAAGAATCCGATCAACTAATTCAATCCAACCCACAGAGTAAACAACAACAAAAGAATGGGGAGAATCATCAAACCAATAAAGAGCCGTACGGGAGAAGAGACGCAAGAGTATCTTTCCTTCCAGGGACAAACAATCTCGCGGAGTGATCTGATCGGTTCTGGTGGAGAAGAAAAGGGTCGGATTCGAGCTCCGCAACAACAACCCCGCCGCCGCCGAGAGGAGAGCACAAGGCCAGAGAAGGTCCTCTCTCCGCTACTGTGTTTTGCTTTCCGTCGCTCCTCTCCTCTCCGCTTCTAATACGCGCTAGTAGCTGTTTCCGATTCGGATTCTGAGAATAGGGAACATGACTTTACAAAACTACCCTTTCGATAAAGGAGCTCTTGTGTTGCTGACTGCCAATGTTTTATTTATGACTACTAGGAGTCTACGACTACACCCAACCAGGATTCCTTATTTGAGTTGCACTTCTATATGATGTTGGTAACTGTTTTACAACGTATTTTTGGAAACTATTTTATTTACTACGTATTTATTTAAAAATCTCATAAATATTGTGACTATTTTTTTAAAGGGAGATTAGATTGTTATAAAATAATACTCCGTAAAATCATATATAAATTTTGGCCTACTTCTTGACAATTTTCTTGACAATTTAGGATGAGAATCTAATGATCAAAGATAATGCATCAAGGGTTTGTTCCTTCATTCATACACCTCGATGTGGTTTAGTTCAATTTAGATTGATCACCGATGATGTGATGAAGTATTTGTTCAACACCGAATTAAAATAAGATCATAAAATTTTATATAAGATTTTGGCTTGAAAATTGTTACTATAATATTGACTATTCACAATGTAACACTCAAGCTTAACAACTTTTTGTTAGACTAAGGGGGTGTTTGGATCTGATTCTCAAAACTGATTCTGCTCCTTCAGAGAGCAGAAGCAGAAACTGGAGTGTTTGGGTGAAATTCCAGAAGCACTTCTGGTGCTCTAATTTACTCTCAGAATCAGTTTTTTTAGAAGCTGGGGGGTACCAGCTTCTGAAAACTGATTCTGATTCTGCTTCTGCTTTAAAAAAGAAGCAGAATTAGAATCAGTTCCAAACACCCCATAACATTGTCTAATTAATTTAAAATCCATCGTCTTCTATGCATCTTATCCAATGGCCCATCGCTACTCTCACTCGCCTGGAGTGAGATTAATCAAAGTGACATAAAACCATAATACACTAACAACTCTAATTTTTCGATCTGATTACATTGATAGGGTGTTTTTAATTAGATTAAAACTTTCTATTCTAATCTGATCTAGCCTGATTTTCTTAAGTCTATGTGCATTTTACAAACGTTTAAGTCTGATTTAATTTGTTCTGATATGATATGGATCTAAATGTAACGAAATATAATAAGATATGATCAAATCAAATATAACACGAGTTCAGAGTGAACTCAAAAATATTTATGAAACTTGGATAACTATGTGCTTTTCTAATGTCAGAGCATGTTTGTTTCCAAATAAAAACATCTTTATTCATTGTGTTATTGTTCCTACACAAAAAGCCCAGGGCCCACCTTTAGTGTGGTCCCCATAATTATATATATATATATATGTGTGTGTGTGTGTGTGTGTGGTCCCCATATATATATATATATATATATATATATATATATATATATATATATATATATACACTTCCTCCGTCTCTTTTTAGTTGCAACATTCCCTTTTTCACATTTTCCGACGCACAACTTTGACCGTCATTATATTTAATTCCGCATTAGTAAAAAAAAATAAAAATCAGATTATAAAACTTAGTAATGAGACGAATTTAACAAGTTTTTTTAAAAAAAAATAATTCACACACATTAATAAATAAAATATAGTCAAAGCAGAGTACATGAATAGTGCATATATTCCAATGTTGCAACTAATGCGATACGGAGGATAGTATATATATATATGTAGAGTCATTCTCCTGTCCAGCACTTTTCTGGGGTTTTTGATGAAATTTTTTGAGCATGTTCCTCATCAAGTCTAGTTTATCCATACCAAATTTCAGCTCAACATTCGATCAGGAAGGCAGTCAAATAATTCATTGAAGTTAACTGCGCCAAATTATACATAGTTAACTGCGCCAAATTAACTTTGAGACATGATCCTCCTCCTGCGCTCATTGAACAAAGCTCTCAAGAGCAAAAACGAGTGTATGAATAGTGGGAGCGGTCAAATAGAATGTCTCTCATGGTTATAAAGAACTCCATCTCGGTTGCCATTCGCGGAGCCATACCGGATTCGGAAAATGCAAAAGCATACTTGGAATCCATTGAAGAACAATTTAAAGGCACCTCCAAGGCATATGCGAGTACTTTGATTCTGAAGATGTTGACTACAAATCACGATGGTGTTAGTGGTGTGCGTGAGCACATCATGATGATGAATGACATGGCCCATAAACTTAAGGGCATGGACACGGAGATTAGTGATGGTTTTTAGTATACTTCATTATGACCTCTCTTCCCGCACAATTTGGTCCTTTTAAAATAAACTACAACACTCAAAAGGAAAAATGGCAAATGAGCGAACTCATTGCTATGTGCGTGCAAGAAGAGGAACGCCTAAAGATTGAAAACCCCGTTGTTGCTCATATCACAACCACAAACACCGGGAAAAAGAAAGACAAATTCAATAATGGAGAGAGTTCCAAGGTCCAAAAGACAAATGCAAATGCAACTCCTAGCTCAATCGCTCCTAAGGATCATTTTCGTTGTAAATTCTGTCGTAAGAAAGGTCACAGCCAACGAGATTGCCCAAAATTCAAGGAGTGGCTAGCAAAGAAAAGTAATCATCTATATATGATTTATGAGTCCTTTAATATTAATGTTCCCACAAACACATGGTGGGTTGATTCTGGTTCTATGGTACATGTTACAAACTCATTACAGGGATTCCATTCAATCCGGAGGTTGGAAAGAAACCAAAGAATCATTAAAGTCAGGAATGGTGATGATCTAAATGTTGAAGCCGTTGGTTCTTTGCAATTAGTTATGCAAGGAGGCTATTGTATTAACTTATATGATACTCTTTATGTATCGAGGATGACTCGGAATCTAGTATCTGTACAAAAGTTAGACAATGAAGGATATTATGTAACATTTGGTAATAATAAAGTCACTATTAGGTTAAATTCCGGCATTATTGGTTATGATTATTTGGATGGGAAGCTTTATAAATTAGATCTAGATGATCAATTCTCAAAATCATTGTTATCATATAATGTAAATGAAAATTTACCTAAAAGGAAGCGAGATTTGGAGAACTCATCTATGTTATGGCATCAACGTTTAGGCCATATATCACGAGATCGAATGTTGAGACTCGTGAAAGATGGAGTTTTACCGACTCTTGATTTCAATGATTTTGAGACATGTGTACAATGTCTTAAAGGCAAAATGGCAAAGGGAAAAAAAGAGGTGCCACAAGGAGTTCTAATTTATTAGAACTTATACACACTGATATTTGTGGACCTTTTTCCACTGGAATATCTGGACATAAATCATTTATTACTTTTATAGATGATCATTCGCGTTATATGTATTTGTATTTAATTAAGGAGAAATGGAATCACTAGATATGTTCAAAGCGTTTAAGGCCGAGGTTGAAAACCAACTTGACCTTAAGATAAGAATAGTGAGATCGGATAGAGGAGGTGAGTATTATGGTAGACATAATGATATTGGTCAAGCTCCCGGTCCTTTCTTTGATTTTTGTAAAGAACATGGGATCGTGAACCAATTTATCATGCCGGGTACTCCTCAGCAAAATGGTGTTGCTGAGAGAAGAAATAGGACCCTAATGGATATGGTAAGAAGTATGTTAACAAACACCACATTGCCTCAATTCTTATGGACCGAGGCATTAACAACAACAGTCCATATACTCAATAGAGTTCCTTCTAAATCTGTTCCTAAGACACCTTACGAAATTTGGACGGGAAGGAAACCGAGTTTGAGATATATGAAAGTATGGGGTTGCCCTGCTGAAGCTAAGCTTTACGACCCTCAACAAAGAAAACTTGACATGAAAACAATCAGTTGCTTCTTTATAGGGTATCCTGAACGATCCAAGGGATTTAGATTTTATTGCCCTTCTAATTCTACTCGCATAGTTGAAACTTGTCATGCCGAATTCCTTGAGAACTCTAATGTTAGCGGGAGCAATACACACCGTGTTGTCAATTTACAAGAAGTGCAAGAGGATGGGCCCATGACCCAATTACCTCTTTATCCTATTGCACCTATTGTAAATGAAATTTGCCCACCTAGTACATTTCCCGAGGAAAATGTTGCTCCAAATATACCATTAGATGAAGGTATACCGAATTTAGAGGAGCAAATCCCTGAAGTTACCATTGAACCTCGAGAACTCGAAATTTCATTAAGAAGGTCATCGAGGTCTAGAAGGCCTACTAACTTTGATGATTACATAACCTATCTTAATGAAGTTGAATTGGATATAGGGAAGAATAATGATCCTATTTCTTATAGTGAAGCCATTAATAGTGACCAATCCGCTCAATGGAATGAGGCTATGATTGATTGGCTTGATTCCATGAAAAAGAATGATGTTTGGGAACTTGTTGAACTACCTAAAGGGGAAAACCTGTAGGATGCAAGTGGGTTTATAAAACCAAGTTAGACCCAAATGGAAACATCGAATGATATAAAGCACGTTTGGTTGCTAAAGGCTACACTCAAAAGGAGGGAATTAAAAATCAAGTGACTTTCTCTCCTGTCTCCCGAAAAGATTCCTTACGGATCGTTATGGCCTTAGTGGCACATTTTGATTTAGAGTTACATCAAATGGATGTTAAAACGGCTTTCCTTAATGGTGATTTACATGAAAATGTGTTCATGACTCAACCTGAAGGTTTTAAACCCAAAAGTCAAGAACACCTAGTATGTAAATTGAAGAACTCCATATATGGGTTAAAACAAGCATCAAGGCAATGGTACTTGAAATTTGATGAAGTCATTAAAAGGAAAGGTTTTAGTAAGAATCAGGTGGATCAATGTACCTACCTTAAAGTGAGTGGGAGCAATTTTGCCATACTTGTCCTTTATGTTGATGACATTCTTTTGGCAAGTAATGGTTTGAATTTGTTGCATGAAACTAAGCGATTACTTTCACGCCATTTTGACATGAAAGATCTCGGTCAAGCCTTTTGTGTAATTGGCATTGAAATACATAGAGATCAATCAAATGGAGTGTTAGGACTATCTCAAAGAGCTTACATCGAACGTATTCTTGCACGCTATAACATGCAACATTCCTCTCCCTCAGTTGCTCCTGTAGTTAAAAGAGTTGTTTTCGGTTCATTTCAATGCCCGAAAACAGAGGTAGAAAAGGAACAAATGAGATTGATACCTTATGCTTCTGTAGTAGGAAGCCTCATGTATGCTCAAGTTTGTACTCATCCCGATATCGCTTATATTGCTGGAATGTTAGGCCGTTATCAACATAATCCTGGCCTAGATCATTGGAAAGCGGCAAAGAAAGTGTTGCGATATCTTCAAGGGACAAAGGATTACAAACTAACTTATAGAAGAACTAATAACTTAGAAGTGATTGGATTTTCTGATTCCGACTTTGAAAAATGCAAAGACGATAAGAAATCTACTTCGGGGTATATCTTCATGTTAGCAGGCGGACCTATCTCGTGGAGAACTCATAAGCAAAAGCTAACGACAACTTCAACCATGATGGCGGAGTACATTGTTGTTTATTATGCAACATGCCATGGGATGTTATTGAGAAACCTTATTAGTGGACTCAAAGTTGTGAATTCTATATCGAGACCATTGAAGATATATTGTGACAATTCTGCAGCCGTTAATTTCTCAAACAATAATAGTTCGAGTGGGGCTGGATTATATCTTGACACAAAGTTCTTGTTCGTTCGTGAACGAGTAAAGGAAAATAATCTTTGTGTTGAGCACATTAGTACTCATGATATGCTAGCGGATCCGATGACAAAAGGTCTACCACCCAAAGTATTTCAAGAGCTCGTAACAAAGATGGGTTTTACTAGAGATCTTATATGAAAGCATATCATCCTTGTGTAATTATGAATTTCCTCAAAAGTATTACTTATTTGTCTATACTATTGTATGCATACACTTATTGTTCTATAGACAAATATATACAAATTAATATTGTATATTCTCGTCATCTTAACTCAAACTCTCTAAGTGTTTTATGTTAAAGTCTTAGTATAATTGATGGGGGCCCTTTTGTTGATGACAACATTAGTGATTGTATCTTTTTATTATGACTTTAATATAAAACTTGGTGAGTATCATTTTGGCCAAACTTATGGATACTCATCATAAATGGTCACTCGGCCAAGTGGGAGAATGTTGGAATGTATTCCACTTATGTGTGGCCTTAGGACCATTTTATAATAATTATTTAATTATTACTATTGTTGTAGTAATTATACCAACATGATGTAATAAATTCCATAGTTTACCTAAACATTACTTGATGGGAGTAATTGTTATTATTAAAGGGAATAATTGATTTTCCGTTAGATGCCTTTTAATTAATTAATTAAATGATTAATTTATTATTTAATTAATTATGAATAGACATATCTATTCATTGTGTCTAAATAGAAAGATACGATGATTAGTCGTGTCTCTTACCAGAATTCCCTGGGGCTATAAAATAACACCTTCTACTTCCCTGGGAGTTTAACGATACATTCCACCATCATAACTCAAGGCATCATAACGGGAATCAAATGGCTTCTTCATCCTCAATCAACTCAGACTTTCCTCTAAGTAAGAAAATCTGTTCTTACACTTGGTATATTTCTTGTGTTTGATTTGGTTAGAGATGATCCTTACAAGTTTGATCTGTTAATTAATTCCATCATTTAGTCCTCTCTTCGTTCATACTCATCTCTCAAATTCTCTTCTCAAATTCTTCGGATTCCTTATTTCATATTAACAAGTATCATCGATTCATCAGTAAGACATCAGATTGTGTTTCTTTATTGTTAATAGTGTTGCTCGGTAAAATAACTTCAATCTTCATCTAAAATGTTTCCGAAAAACATTTATCTGGAAGTGAAAAAGGAAAAAAAGAAAACTAGTTGATGAGCTAATTGATTCTCAAAAAGGAGCTATGGATATTATTGTTAAAATAACAAGTTCCTCTAATAAGAATTCGGGTGATTTGAATCAAGAAAGATTAAATGGCTTGGCGCTTTTATGTATTGAGAAGGAGAATTTGGATGATATTGACCTTCACTCTATCATAGATCATTTTGCATCTTAAGAATACTCGACAGAATTGTTTTTTGTAATTTTTTTGTATGAACTATGATGTTCCGTGTTTTATGTACTATTTTTTTTGCTTTTATAATTTCAAGGTGCCACTTTTGTAATTTGTCCCAGGTCTTTAAAATGTCAGGACCGAGCCTGATAAAAACTAAATATTTTTAGAATTGAACTTCAACATAGTACTTACAATTATTAAGGAAATATTTATGTATTAATATTGGCTAAAATCCTCATGTTCGTGACAGGGTCGAATTATTTGCTAACTAATAATAATATTTTAGAGTTCCATTTACTACACTCAAACACAATACTGTTACATGTTTTTCATGATTTAATAATCACAACACGTGTGCGTGACTTTATAAGTGGTGAAATCTTTATAGAAATTAGTTCAAATAGGACTAAAATTATGACAAAAACCTAAAATAGGACTTGTTATGTTTTTATTTCAAAATAGGACCATATGAGTCCTATTGGAAACATACCTATTTTTGCATTCCATTCTTACCCTTCCATTAAAGATGAATTAAAAATAGTCAAAAGCCATAATTAAATGTTTAATTCATAATAAATTCGAAAAAAATTCAAAAATTCGTAGAAATATAATTGAAATTTTTTTAAAATTTTTATAAAATAAAAAATTCAAAAACTTTTTTTTAAATAATTTTATTTTTAAAAAAATTAATAAAAAATAGTAAAACTCCGTAAAAAAAAATTTAAAAAATATGGATGCCTTTCCCACCGCCTGTACTACCTCCCAGCACCACCACCTCCGGGCGATGAAAAAAATGCCATTTTCCCAGAAAATGCCATTTTTTTCTGAAAATGCCAAAAAAGTGGCATATTTCTCTTTTCGAATGCCGACATTTTCATTTTTTTCTGCCATAAATATGGCATTCGTAATGAACTTGACATTTTTTCCCCTGGTGACTGGAGGTGGTGGTGCTGAGGCGGCAGAGGCGGCGGCGATTTTTTTTTGAGTTTTTATTTTTTTTATTTTTTTTTATTTTTTTTAATTTTTTGAAAAAAAAAATTAATTAAATTTTTAATATCGAAATGTTTTTCTTAATTTTTTAGTATTTTTTACGAATTTTTATTATTTTTTATTATTTTATTAGGAATTAAAACATTTTAATAGCTATAAGGGTATAATTGTCCAAGGTACACATAATTAGTCCTATGCAAACATAGTTTATTTTTTGGTCCTATTTGTGAAAAGTGAATGACTTTTAGTCCTATTTTGATAATTAACTCAAATCTTTAATATACAAGCTTAGCGTGGTAGGATGTTTCAGTTAAAAATAAATTACCTGCCAAAAAAAAGTTTTTTTTTTATGTTTCATTTAAAAATAAATTACCCGCCAAAAATAAATTTATTTTGTTATGCGTAACAATTACCCTCTAAGATACGTAATATTATATAATTGATATCATTGATACGTAGTATAATAATATAACTTTGGTAATATAGTTTAATAAATTATATGTATATCTAATTGAATATTGGCAACATAGAAACTGCATTAAGTGTGCCATTATTGTTTTGTTCTAATTGAATGTGTTGACAGATACTTTTCATATTATATCATTTAATAGTTTCACACACGGGCCGTCATATAAATTCTTGAATTCATCATTCGTATTTTTTGTTCAAAATATTTATTTAGATTAGATTGAGCAAATAATAGTTTGGTAGAATATATTTGGGGGAAAATTTTTGAAATAGGACTAAAACAGTTTCAAAATTCCAAAATAGGATTGTCATGTTTTTTATTTCCAAAATAGGACTAATGACTGACATGTTTAGAAAATACTGCCATGTTTGAAGTCTGGTACTGCCAAAACATGGCAGTAATTAGTCCTGTTTTGGGAATAAAAACATGGCAGTCCTATTTTGGAATTTTCAAACTGTTTTAGTCTTATTTTGGGTAATATCTCATATTTATATCTATATTTATCTATATCTATTTATATATAATACATTTCAAAAATACAATTTAGGAAACTTTTATCACATGTCATCTTCTCAATAATTCTAACAATTCTATTCCATTACAATTTCTCATTTTTACTCCTTCGTATGTTATAACACTCCTTGGGAGATTATCCTATACCTAAAAGCACTACATCGGAGAGATAAAATTCTCCCGCCTAAGCATTCTCCGCCTAAAATCCTAATAATATGTAATTTCACATTCCGCAAAAAAAAACATCCTATACATAAAAGCACTATACTGAAGAAAAAAAAATTCTACCGCCTAAGCATTCTCCGCTTAAAATCCTAAAATGCAATTACACTTTCCACACAAAAAAATCATCATCCTAAAATCCTAAAATGTAATTTGATCCTATACCTAAAAGCACTATTTTGGAGAGAGAAAATTTTCTCATCTAAGCACTCCGCCTAAAATTGTTAGGTTTGCAATGGCCATTAATAAGAGTCATGGACAATCGTTGAAAAAAGTTGTTATCTTACTCTGAAGCTCCATTATTACTCACAAACATTTGTACGTGACGGTGCGGAGAGTAACAAGTTCATGGGATTGGAGTTTGTGATGACGAAGATGGAAAATCAACCAAATCAACATTGAATGTTGTTTACAAAGAAATATGTACTTTAGAATAATTTATAATTTTCGTTATAATGTGGTGGACTTAAATGCGCATCCATTTCATCGTGTGATGTTTTACATTTAGTTCTTACCATTTATTCAGAATTTATATAATGTTTTCAAATAATTCTAACATAATCATATTTTTTAAATATTTTTAAATATATAACTATATCTAAATTATTGTGTCGGTGTCTCACTCCCGTGCAGCGCACGGGTGGAGTAACTAGTACTACCTAATTACAAAAAAAATAGCCCCACAAAATAAAATCTCATATTTATTTTAAAGTGCTATAACTTTTTTATTTGAACTCTGATTGTTACAAAAAATATACCAAAATTCAAAACATTTAATTATCTTTCATATGACACCAATATCGAATATATAAAAATAAAAAAACAATTTAACACTTTAAAAATATTTGTTTTTTAAAGTGCTATATCTTTTTATTGTACTCTTATTATTATAAAAATTATATCAAAATGTTGCATTTGAACTGTTAATCGGAAGGTAAATCCATTTGGCAAAAAGAGTTAAAAAAATGCTCGGATAATATGACCTGACTAGATCAGATTTGACCGGATTCGATTAGAACAAAAGATCAGAAAAATTCTTCTTGAATAGTTTTCATACACGATTTTTGTTTAATTTTCATACAACACAATTAAACAACATGTTGTTTAATTTTCATACGAAGTCATACTTCCATTATTGTTTGACTTGGGAAAATAGTAAATAAATGGTATAAAAAAGTGGCGACGATTTATTTAATTTCCAATACTTTATAAGTAGGTCAAGAAAAAGGAATGTTGTGCTACTGCCTACTTACGAGTCAATATTATACTTTGCTTGTATGAATTGTATCCATCCAGTTGAGCACATGCTTATAACGTTATTAGTAACATATCATTAGTTAATCCGAAAACTGTTATAATATGCAAGGAAATGAGCAGAAGATCAGGGAGAGAAAGTATAGTAGAACACTTAGTGATAGAGGTGTATTAGAGAGTGTGATAATGGTGTAATGAAGATGTGTTGATTACAATGGAGAAGACTCCTATTTATAGGAGAAAAGCTAAGCTTATTAGGATTAGAGGATAATTGTGAACCACACAATTATCATCTAGAATCATAATTATGATTTCCTAATTATTTATACAATGGTGATAATAATTCCTAATCAGGAATAGTTGGAAGATGACTAATTCAATATATTTCAACACTCCCCCTTGAATGGTCATCTTCTAATTATTCTGGGGTATTAGTATCATAGTATTATAATGTACTGTCTCGTTAAAAACCTTTGTCAGAAAAAACCAAGTGGGATAAAAACCTGGCGAAGGGAAAAAGAGTGCAGTGCATTATATTACCCCCCCTCAATTTAACATATATCTCGAAGACGACACATTCCAATTTTGTGGACCAGTTCTTCAAATTTCTTCGGTGCCAATGACTTTGTGAATAAATCAGCAGGGTTGTCGCATGACTTGATTTGTTTGACATCAACTGTTCCTTCTTTCTCAAGATCATGTGTGGAGAAAAGTTTTGGTGCTATATGCTTTGTTCTATCCCCTTTGATGTAACCTCCTTTGATCTGAGCTATACATGCTGTGTTATCTTCATAAATCACAGTAGGATTACAAGTAAAAGATTTTATACCGCATTCATTTTGTATGTGCTGGATCATTGATCTCAACCAGACACATTCTCGACCTGCTTCATAAAGAGCAATTAATTCTGCATGATTTGATGATGTGGCAGTTAATGTTTGCTTCATTGATCTCCATGAGATAGCGGTATCACCATAGGTGAATTTGCCTTTTGTGATTTTGCCTTTTGTGGGTCAGACAAGTATCCTGCATCGGCATAGCCAATTAAAGTGGCATTTGCACCATTTTTGAAATACAATCCAAGATCGATTGTACCATTGAGATAGCGGAATATATGTTTGACGCCATTCCAATGTCTTCTTGTCGGAGAAGAACTGTACCTGGCTAATAAATTTACAGAAAAAGCAATATCTGGTCGTGTATTATTAGCCAAATACATTAACGCTCCAATAGCACTCAAATATGGTATTTCGGGACCAAGGATTTCTTCATCATCTTCACAAGGTCGAAAAGGATCATCATGCACATTGAGAGATCGAGCCACCATCGGGGAATTGAGTGGGTGAGCTTTTTCCATGTAAAACCGCTTCAAAAGTTTCTCGGTATAATTTGATTGGTGGATAAAAATACCATTTCTCAAATGTTCAATTTGAATGCCGAGACAAAATTTTGTTCTCCCAAGGTCTTTCATTTCAAATTCTTTCGTGAGATATTTAGCAGTATTTTCAATTTCATTGGAAGTTCCGATTATATTCAAATCATCAACATATACTGCAATTATGGCGAATCCTGATTCAGATCGCTGAATGAAAACACATGGACTAATAGGATCATTTTTGTATCCTTCTTTAATCAAATATTCACTTAGACGGTTATACCACATGCGTCCAGATTGTTTTAATCCATATAATGACTTTTGCAATTTTATGGAAAACAAATCTCGAGATTTCGAGCTATAAGCATCAGGTATTTTAAAGTCTCCAGGAATTCTCATATATATATCTGTATCGAGTGAACCATATAAATATGCGGTCACTACATCCATTAGCCGCATTTGCAACCTTTCAAAAACAGACATGCCAATTAAAAATCGTAAAGTAGTAGCATCAACTACTGGAGAATACGTCTCATCATAATCGATTCCTGGCATTTGAGAAAAACTTTGGGCAACAAGTCGGGCTTTATATCTAACGATTTCATTTTTCTCATTGCGTTTACGCACAAACACCCATTTAAAACCTACAGGTTTTACGCCTTTTGGCGTGTGGACAATTGGTCCAAAAACATTACGCTTTTCTAGCGATTTTAGTTCTACCTGAATTGCTTCATTCCATTTTGGCCAATCGTTTCTACGACGACATTTGTCAATAGATTTAGGCTCATTGTCATCGTGTTCATTCATTATATCTGTGGCGATGGCATATGAAAATATATCGTTAACATCAATATCTTTTCTATTCCATTGCATTCCATTAGAAACGTAATTGATTGAAATTTCAAAATTATCAACGTTTCTATCTGTATCTGGAATAATTACCTCTTCAAAGGTGATTGGATCCTCTTTTGAGGTATCCTTATTATTGATATTATCTTCAATGCCGATATTATCATAATGTTCATTTTCTTCTTGAGAAGGTTGAACTTCTTTGGCATCACAAACTACATCTTGCTTTTTAAATTTTCTTGGTTTCAAATCTCTTGAACCAAGTGGTCTACCACGTTTTTTTACGTATCATAGATTCATTAGCAAGAGTTCTTTCGCTAATCTCCGCAGGAATTTCTATTCGAGAAGGAGTATTCATAGCTGGAATATGTGACTTTGTCACTTTCTTTGAGTCTGTGAAAGCATCAGACAATTGGTTTGCAACACTTTGTAAATGAATGATCTTTTGAATTTCTTGTTCACAAGCATTTGTGCGAGAATCAAGAAAAGATAAATCTGTTGCATTCCAAGTAATATCTTTCGTACGTGGGTCCATTTCTTTATTATCTCCCCCTAAGGCTGGGAATACTGTTTCATCAAAATGACAGTCATCGAACCGTGCAGTGAATAAGTCACCAATCATAGGTTCTAGATAATTAATAATTGAGGGAGATTTAAAACCAACATAAATTCCCAGTATTCTTTGAGGACCCATTTTAGTACGATAAGGTGGAGCAATTGGTACATACTCAGAACAACCAAATATTTTTATGTGTGATATATTTGGTTCTTTACCAGATATTAATTGCAATGGGGAAAATTTATGATATGCAGTTGGCCTGAGCCTAATTAAATTTGCAGCATGCATTATAGCATATCCCCATGCAGATGATGGTAATCTGGATTTCATCAATAATGGTCTAGCAATTAATTGTAATCGCTTAATTAAGGATTCAGCAAGACCATTTTGTGTATGCACATGTGGAACTCGATGTTCCACATCAATCCCAATTGACATGCAATAGTCATTAAAAGATTGGGATGTAAATTCCCCTGCATTATCAAGTCGGATTTTCTTTATTGAAAAATCCGGAAATTGTGATCTCAAACGAATAATTTGAGCAAGGAGATTTGCAAATGCAAAATTTCTAGTCGATAAAAGACTGACGTGTGACCAACGTGTTGATGCATCAATGAGCACCATAAAGTATCGAAAGGGTCCACACGGAGGGGCAATTGGCCCACAAATATCTCCTTGAATTCTTTCTAAAAATGCAGGAGATTCAACTCCAATTTTGTATAAAGATGGCCTGATAATTAATTTGCCAAGAGAACAGGCTGTGCAAGAGAAATCACTTGATTGTGGAATTTTGACATTATTTAATGAATGTCCAAGTGAATTTTGAATAATTTTGTGCATCATAGTGCTGCCTGGATGACCTAAACGGTCATGCCACAAGATAAAGGAACTGTGGTCATTAATTTTAGATACCACATTTATCTCAATTGGACTGATATATGTATAATATAGTCCGGAGGAATATGCTGGCATTTTTTCTGAAATGTATTTATTGCCAGATCTATTTGTCGTTAGACATAAATATTCCTTTTGATTTTCAGACATGGTTTCAATGTGAAAACCATTTAGACGCATATCTTTGAAACTCAAAAGATTTCTCCGTAATTTACTGGAGTATAAAGCGTCTTTAATTATTAATTTTGTCCCTTTTGGGAGAATTACACAGGCTATTCCAGAACCTTCAATGAGTTTAGCAACACCTGAGATTGTATTGACATTAGCATCAACTAATGTCATATGACACAAATAATCTCTGTCTCAAAATGGTGTGCGTTGTGGCACTGTCTATTAAACATTGTTCAAAGCCATTTGAAGAAATTTCAGTTAACTCCATATCTTTAAAAAGATAAAAATGAACAAATATTAGTTCAATATTGCAATATAAACAAGAATTTATTCATTAAAATGTACATAACTTTTACAACCGAAACAAACATATCAAATAAAAATTACAATACAACAAACTTTTATTGTAGAATATATTACATAACAGAATAATTTCATTTTTATTATTATTATTTTTCACCCATGACGATGTCAGTGTTCATCTCATTATTATCCATATAGAAATCAGACATATTAAATGTGGGCATTGGTGGAACGTTTTCGTTGACGTAATTAGTTTCCACATTCTTTCCTTTTAGAGATGATTTATATAAGTCAACCAAATGTGTAGGTGTGAGACACTTATTTGCCCAATGTCCCGACGTGCCACATTTAAAACAAGTGACTTTAGCCTTTTCTGAAGATTTCATCGGGCCTCTTGTTTGATGGGGGTTTTGCTTTCCCTTGCCTTTGTAAGAGCTACTACTCTGGTTGTTTCCCCGACTAGGTCCATTATAACGACCAATACCACGACCACGTTTGAAATGTCCACGAGCACCACTATGGGTTGCATTTGATTCATGTTTTGAACCATGATTTTGTGGACCAAAACTAAAAGGGCTACAACCCGTGGGTCTCATATTGTGGTTTCTCATCAAAATGTCATTATTCGTCTCAGCAAGTAGTAATACTGATATTAAATCAGAATACTTTTGAAAGTGCTTTTGTCTATATTGCTCTTGTAAAAGCATATTTGAAAGATGCATAGTGGATAGAGTTTTTTCCAACATTTCGGCATCAGTGACTTTTTGTCCGCATAACTTCAATTTTGATGTTATTTGGAACAAGGCAGAATTGTAGTCACTTATAGATTTGTAATCCTGGAATCGTAAATTGATCTAGTCATATTGAGCTTTTGGTAAAAGGACCTTTTGTTGATGGCCATACCTTTCTTAGAGATTATCCCATAATTCTTTAGGGTCATCTACCAATAAATACTCAGACTTCAAACTTTCGTGAAGATGGTGACGAAGAAAGATAATGGCTTTTGCCTTATTTTGGGGAGTAGCTGAATTATTTTCAGCAATTGTGTTTTCGAGGGCATTTGCTTTTAAATGTGCCAAAGCGTCAACTTTCCATTCCAAGTACTTTTGACCAGATAAATCAAGGACGTCGAACTCTCTTTTGCTAATACTAGCCATGGATGAACTACACCATAATTAATTTAAAATTAATTAGTTAATGGTTTGCATAGATAATACGATCAGATATACGTAATATGTTTATATAATAAACACTATATTAATAACTACTACGTACGATGAAAATAATTATATGCATCACGTTTACACATGTATAAATAACTGTAATAGTCCGTGACTTAACTTATATACTTAGATAAGCCCATGCCTAATACGAATAAAAGAACAAACAAACTGTCGTGAGGCACTAGAGGCATACATTAACTAATGATTATGTATATTCATACTATAAAAAAATTGTATAGAAAATTTAGTTTACTACTCCGTATTAGTTATCAATAGTATGAAATCTTAGTTACTGTTTTCACACAAATTAGATAGATGCCTCATGTCACGGAATCAATTATAATTAGACAGAAGAAATATCTTCTGATATACGTAGTACATAGTATCATTATTAGAGCTCAATAATAATATGATAGTCTTGACAAAGATAATAATAGCTTTTATTTTACTATTATTATTATTATTATTATTATTATTATTATTTTGTAAGTACATATGAAGTACTATATGTTATTCTGCATCCGTATTATTTGTGTAGTCCATGTTGTTTTTTTAAACAATCAACTTGAACATAAAGTGGTGCATGATTTTATTACTCCCTATTAACTACGTGTGTAGTACTACGTATAGTTACGTACTATATGTATCACATTTATGAAGGTAGGCCTCTAAATTATTTTCTTGCAGCATTTTAATTCAAAGCCAACTAATAATGTCTGCAACTTGAGCCCACATTAGACAATTCAAAAAAATGGCAGAAACAATCACAATATAGTTCTATTTATAGACCTATTTGTAAAGAAATGTTAAGTAGTTCATATACGTACTCTGCCTAATATTTGTTTATCAATCTCCTTTTCTCACTTTGAGCATGTATGAAGCATAGAGGAAGATTTACGGCCATAGTTTTATCGAAGCTCCATAAAAAAGAAAAAATTGCCGACATGCTTATTGTCAAGCACAAGTGATGGTTTTTTTTTAAAGAAGAGTAGATTTTATTTCAAGAACATATTACGGAGTACTGTAAAGGCTAAAGGTAAGTCCTTCTTCTATCTTCTTCAATTTCTTTTATACAAAATATATCTATAATTTTCTGATATGGAGGATCCCAACGGTTGGGCAACCATAGAGCATATAAGTTGATAAATTCATAGAAATATATACCTGCTGGGAAGATGATGATATCAGGGATTTGGAGCAAATTCGTGCTGATAACGTGTTATAATATGAAAGGAAATGAGCAGAAGATCAGAGAGAGAAAGTATAGTAGAACACTTAGTGATAGAGGTGTATTAGAGAGTGTGATAATGGTGTAATGAAGGTGTGTTGATTACAATGGAGAAGACTCCTATTTATAGGAGAAAAGCTAAGCTTATTAGGATTAGAGGATAATTGTGAACCACACAATTATCATCTAGAATCATAATTATGATTTCCTAATTATTTATACAATGGTGATAATAATTCCTAATCAGGAATAGTTGGAAGATGACTAATTCAATATATTTCAACAAAAACAACATTTTCAATATTTTCATTAGAAATTGCCTTAAATAGGAGCAAAAACATTTTGAAATTCTAAAATAGGAGTATCATGTTTTTTATTCCCTGAATAGGAGTAATTTGCCAAGTTTGGAAAAAATGTCATGTTTTAAAGCCTAGTAATGCCAAACTTGGCAGAAATTAACTCCTATTTAAGGAATAAAAAACATGATAGTCCTATTTTGGAATTTCAAAACTTTTTACTCCTATTTAGGGAATTCTCTCTATTTTCATATGAAGACATTGAATTTAGAAGTTCTATATTGGTAGATAAAAGTAATTAATTAGTATGGCAAGATTAAATTTAGAAAACTGAATATGGTGCACCTAAGATTAGAGGGTTTCTAGTTGCTACCACGACTAAAATGATGTTAACTAATGACCACTTTTTTATTGAATGATTTTAGAATTTAGACCACATGTTTGTATACTGTATGATAGAGTATATATAGATCTAGAGAGAAATGAGAGCTAGAAAGAGAAAATGCTAGTAATTAATATTTCTCCACCCCCTACAACTACACCCTATGAGAGTGTTTATAGTGTATATATGTGGGGTTGAGCTCGTAGGACTTGGGTCTGGGAGGTCCGGTACAAAGTAAGGCCTCTAATGAGCCGATTACATGATATTTTGGAACCAAGTATAAAGTCCAATTTGTTGGAGCTAAGTTGGTCAAAGATGGGCCAGACCGATGGAGGGCCTAGTCGATGGAGGGCCCGTCTCCTGCTCCTGGACTTTTGCACTACATTCTGTGATCCGATGAGTTTGTCTGATGGACGGTCACTTGAGTGCCAGCTGTCCTTGCATTTGTTTTCTGAGTATGTGAGCCATAGAGTCCGCACTCATATACTCTATCACTGTATATTATCCTTTTTGAATTGCAAGGATAAATTACAACATTGTAATAATTATTTGAATTGTTTTCGGTCTCAGATAAGACCAGATCAGATCAGATTAGACCGGACTTAAACAGATCAGACTAAACAAGAGTTGGAAAGATATAAAATACACAGAAACCACACATTAGCAGACCAGACCAGCACTTTTGTGTCCAAAAGAAAACATTCTATGTTATTATGCAATAGTATCCGTGACATTAATTGTTGGAAAAATAGTTTTACAAATTAATATTATGATCATTAATCTTATTTGTAAAAAACCATTTTGAAATGAATGAAAAATTGTTCTCCGAAAGATAAACGTGAAATTATATTTAACACGCACACACTGCTGCCGTCAGTCGGCCGGGTTGGGTCGGGTTCGGGTCTATGACCACTCAACAACCGGGTTTAAGATAGGAAGATTTATTTTTTGCTACATTTTTTTTATTATTTTCGGATAAAATCAAACAGAAGAGACACAACCATTCCATTTAAAAGAAAGGTCATGAACTTTCTTTTAAGAGATGTCTTTTGGGTTAGAGACTCTTGACCAAAGCTCTATAAATACCCTCCTTGTCTCTTGATTTGGCATATCCGAAAATCATTACACAATCATCCATATTCTCTCTTCATTCAATGCATCTTTGAGTTCGTCGGAACCCTGTTGGGAGCGAAGAACCGTTCTATCCTGGGAGACGCTTGTTACGTGTGTCGGGCATAAACGTCTTAAGGAAACAACGCTTAAGTTGGGCTCGGTTACAAGTACTTATACATGTTTCCTTAATTATTTAATTATTATTTCATGTGCATGCAGAATATTGTACACACATATAACATTAATTTGTCTTATATTGCAAGGTTAAAAAAACATGACAATAATTACTCATATGTCGGAAATAAAAACATTTTTAGATGTAATGATATGATTTTTTAAGCAATCTATACTACTAAGTCAAACCAATAACAATAAGTGGTACTATCGTACTTGATAGAATGATAAACACTTTAGTCACTACAGTTCCACATTCCATAGATAGCTAGTAATCTCCAAATCTTGTTTAACACACTGGAATTTTAATGGGTCAAAATATATTCATGGAAGTAGATGAACCTTCCTATAAAGTAAAAATCAAAAGAAAGATGACATAAATAGCAACTCTAGATTTTTGATAAATAAAAACACGAGTGTCACATATGAATATGCACAAAATATAAAAGGTGAATGTACGCCTAAACACGAATGTACTTGATATCTTTCAAGTATTGTCGATCAGTTTTTGAGGAAGGCAGATTACCTACAGAGGTAAATGTTACTAACCTAGTTCTTATTTCTAAAAAAGACAAACCTGAAACACTAGGGGAGTGGCTATTAGCTAGGATAAACGCAAGAAGGAGATGAAAGATGAAAATGATATCATGTATCGTATAGAGTTTGGACAACATGTATTTAGAGTACATAGATATTAACAAAGAGTAGAAAATATCTAGCACACTATATAACAACTTGTTAACAAACTATTATAAAGCTATACTATGCCACGTGCATCTTCACGTAAGCTATGCATGAGACTGCATGATCGTAAATGGGACTACAGCTTTGGTTGATACCCTCCCTCAAGCTGGATCGTAAATGGAATGAAGACCAATCTTGGAGATACTGTGGTGAAATGTGTTGGGTGTGTTTCGAAAAAATGAAGAAATATTAATTAATAAAAATAAATAATTAATTAATTTATTAAGATAGCTAAAGAAATCAGAAATGAGATGAGGCAGATTTTAGCCAGAGCTCGTGCTACGCACGATGTTCTTAAAACGTATTCGTCACCTCCCACAGTGCTAGGGGCGTTGCAAAGACCTTTTCCCAGGATATGGTGGCTAACGAACTAACGTTTGAGCACACAAACGAAAGTTCCGGCGAACGGGAACAAGCTAGAACACTTAGGAAATTTTCGGAGTAGCTAGAGGTATTTTTAGCTTAAGAAATTCGTGAGGAATGTATAGTGCGTTGTATCTTGTTGCAAACCACCTGCCAGCTATTTATAGGAGGATTTGTTGTGTGTTAAATGAAGTGTTAATGGACCTGAACGTTAGATATCAATGACCAGTCCGTTGGGCATTGAATCATCCATAAACTATCCATTTAACGCAGCATTAAAAGATAAGAACGTTGGACATTCATTGCTGTAACAGACCAGAGGACCTCAAGCATTCCTGTTGCGACCAGAAGACCTCGAGCCCTTCTGTTGCGACCAGAATACCTCGATCCCTTCTGTTGCGACCAAAATACCTTGTGCCCTTCTGTTGCGACCAGAATACCTCGAGGGTTTCAATTGAGCCGAACAGAGCGATTCTGCCAGCCTGGAAAAAAATAAGGAACATTTACGGGAAGAAACAAAAATTAAATTGTATCTTTGAATGATAGATTTTCGAACGACATTCGTGCCCGCAGGTCGTCCGCACGCAAGTCACGGTTTTTCTTCTCCGTTTTCGAGATTTGATCGGTACCCCCCCCCCCCCCCCCCCCGCGCGAAGAGATCCTTTCCCCTAAGGA
The DNA here is from genome assembly GCA_945859875.1 of Cuscuta europaea. NCBI lineage: Eukaryota > Viridiplantae > Streptophyta > Magnoliopsida > Solanales > Convolvulaceae > Cuscuta > Cuscuta europaea. The sequence continues at coordinate 10,632,480 of CAMAPE010000048.1, forward strand.
ATCTTAACTACTTCTAGGTAGGTTCCCTTTATAAAGTGGTGAAAATCCCTTTTTCAATTTCAACGAATGAAGTTCGAGAATCAATTTCTCATTCACCCGTTATCCGTTTTGAGTGTACCACATATCGAATTGCAGCCCTTAACAAGGAAAATCCGAAACCACTTTGACCCGACCCAAATCGGAAGTCGACCTCACTCAAATAATTTCCCCAAAATGACCATTTAATGCATTTTTAACACATTTTTCCAACAAAATGGAGTAGGATACAATGCTTTAGTGAAAGAATCAGCAACTTGATGATCAGAAGGAACAAAAAATAGTTTGATGAGTCCTTCATCAACTTTGGTTCGAATGAAATGACAATCCACTTCTACGTGTTTTGTTCGTTCGTGAAAGGAGGGTTTTTTGGCAAGCTGAATGGCTGATTGGCTATCACTGTAAACACAGAAGGGAAGTGTCACATTGATAGCTAAATCCTTCAGTAAAAACTGAAGCCATTGTAGTTCACAAGACAGAGATGCTAGAGCTCTATACTCAGCTTCAGAAGATGATCTTGAGACTGTGTTTTGTTTCTTGGATTTCCATGAGATGAGAGAGCTTCCAAGGAATATGCAAAAACCTGTAATATATTTTCTGGTGGTTGGCCATGTGGCCCAATCTGAATCAGAAAAAGCTTGAATGGTGAAGATACTAAAAGATGAGTAAAATAAGCCAAGTCCAGGAGAAGTTTTGAGATATCTGAGAATTCTCAACGCAACATTGAAGTGTATATCTCTTGGATCTGAAACAAATTGACTGAGGTGTTGTACTGCAAAAGAGATATCAGGTTTGGTGTTGGTTAAATATATGAGTCTACCAATGAGTCTTCTAAAAGAAGTGGGGTTATCCAGTGGTGTGCCAGAATCAGGGGTTAACTTGTGTGATGGGTCAAGGGGTGTAGGAGCAGGTTTACAACCTGTGAGGCCAAATTCATCAATCAACTCCAAACAATATTTTCTTTGATCGATGACTAAACCCTTTTTGGAACGAGCAACTTCCAACACAAGGAAATATCTGAGATTCCCAAGATCTTTAATATGGAACTCATTATGTAAATAACTTTTGACTCTGGATATTTCAATTGAGTCATTTCCAGTGATGATGATATCATCTACATATACCAATATTGTTGTGAATTTAGATTTAGATTTTCTGATGAATAAGGAGTAATCTGCAGAACTTTGTGTTTATCCAATGTGGGTTAATGCATGAGTGAGTTTTTGATTCCATTGACGACTTGCCTGTTTAAGTCCATAAAAGGATTTGTGAAGCTTGCATACAAGGTCAGGTTTGGGTAAATACAGGTCTGGTGGTGGTTTCATATAAACCTATTCACAAAGATTGCCATGCAGAAAAGCATTATCTCTGTCCAGTTCTTGAATATGCCAGTTGTTTATGCATGTTATGGATAATAAGAGTCTGAGAGTAGTGAGTTTAGCAATAGGAGAAAAGGTTTCAAAGAAATCAATTCCTTCAATTTGGGTGAAGCCTTTTGCTACTAAACGGGCTTTGTGCCTTTCAATGGAACCATCATATTTGAATTTAACTTTGTATACCCATTTGCAGCCTACATTTGGTTTGCCTGGAGGAAGACTATCTAGAGACCAAGTGTTATTATCTTGAAGAGCTTTCAGTTCATGATTCATGGCAGTTTTCCAACATTCATGTTTGATGGCTTGATTGAAGGTTTTTGGTTCATTCTGGGTGGATATAGCATGACAGAAAGAAGTGTGACTATTTGAACATTCAGAGAAGTCAAGATATGATTCAAGTTTGTAAGGAGTACTGGTGGAAGATTTGGAAGAACCACAACAATAGGAACTTAGATAACGAGAAGGTATTCTAGTTCTAGTATTGGATGAATTAAGAGGATCATTAGATGAGGATGGATCAGGGTCAATGGATGATTGAGTAAGAAAAACAGATTCATGGTTTTCAAAATTGTAGGAGTAAGAATTTGTGGAATGAGAATTGTGAAAAGGAAAGTCAGTTTCACAAAACATGGCATTTCTGGAAATGAAGATATTGTGGTGGTGTAAATCATATAAAATGTATCCCTTGGTGCCAGTTTTGAAGCCAATAAAGATACATTTGATGGCTTTGTTGTCAAGCTTTGTTCTTCCAGAAGTTAAAGTACTTGAAAAGGTATGACAACCAAAGGATTTTAAGGAATGCAGATCAGGTTTAGAGTGATGAATGAGTTTAAAAGGAGATTTTTGATGGAGAAGAGGTGTTGGTAATCTGTTAATGATATGAGTTGCGTATCTAACAGCAAAGGACCAAAAATGATGAGGGAGCTGAGCTTGGAACAAAAGAGCTTTGGTAGTATCAAGGATGTGTTGATGTTTTCTTTCAACTATGGAACTTTGTTGAGGACATTTAACACGTGAAGTTTCATGTTGAATACCATGGGCTTGATAGAATTTGGAAAGAAGAAATTCTTTTCCATTAAGGTATTATCATGACAGTTGAACTGATTTTGAATAAGAAGAATGAAAGGTATTAATAAGGATTTGACATCAGATTTTACTTTGAGAGTGTGAATCCAAGTGAATCTACTGAAATCGTCTACTGTGGTTAAAAAATATTTGTAACCATCAATAGATGTGGTGGATAATGGACCCCAAATGTCAACATGGATTCTTTCGAAAGAATGAGTAGAAGTACTAGTGCTAACAGGATATGGAAGTCTCTTTTGGCGTGAAAAATGACAAATATCACAATTATGGAGTGAAGTAAAAGGAATATCATCATATTGATGAGATAATTCCTTGAGTACAATGTTTGATACATGTCCAAGCCTCAAATGCCAAGCTAAAGAGGAACAATTAGGAACTGTTTGTCCTGTTGTAGTTTTATTTATTACATGAGGAGAAACAGAAGCAACATTACAAGAAGAAGAAATTGTATTATTGGAGGAAGGTAAACAGTATAGTCCTTGAAACTTTTTAGCTAGTCCAATCATCTTCAAAGATTTCTTCTGCAAAATGAAACAATGGAGTTCTGAGAAAAGAACAACATAATTACCAGAAGACACTAGTTTTGGAACAGAAACAAGGTGAGACTCAAATTGGGGAACATAAAGGACATGTTGAATAGTTAATTGTCCTATGATGACTGTGCCAAAAAACTGAGCTCTGACAGATGAACCATTGGGTAGATTTATATGAATAGGAGGAATAGGGTGTAAAAAGGAGAAAAGATTTTTGGATGGGCATATATGATCAGTAGCACCACTATCCATTATCCAAGAGTAAGGATGAGAGAATTTACCAGGAAGTACCAAAGGATTGGTACAAACTTGGTTGACAGTATGTGGAATAGATTGAGAGTTGGGTTGAGGTTGTTGGAGAAGTGCCATGATACCTTGAATTTGCTCTTTGGACAAATACAATTGGTCTAAAGGTAGTGTTCCTGCAGAATTTTGCAACTGTGATTTTGCATTATGATCAATGGAAGCCATGTTAGCAGATGAAGAACCAGAAGTGTTGTTGTATTTTGATTTGTATCCTGGAGGATAACCATATATTTGAAAACATGTATCCTTTGTGTGATTTTTTCTTCCACATTGCTCACAATAACGACCTCCTCTGCCTCTTCCACCCGAAGAATTCTTACCATCACCACGGTTGTTCTGAAAATTGCCTCTAGAGTTAGAAGTACCTCTAGCATATGAAATGTTTGGAGGTGAAACATGAGTTATAGCATTGCATGAAGTTGCATTAAAGGTGTTTGAGAAAGTGATGGACCCGAATTCTCTTTCATGTTGCAGAATTAAAGAGAAAACTCTGGTTAAGGTAGGCATTGGAGTAATTATCATGATCTGTGATCTGGTTTGAGCAAACTCTTCATTTAGGCCTCTAAGAAATTTGATAGTGCATTCATCTTCTCGTCTTTTATAACTTTCTCCAGAATTCCACAAGAACAAGTAGTAGAACATTTGCAGATCAAAATGGTGCGAAATTGTTCTAATTCTTTCCATAGAGTTTGAAGTTTAGTGAAATATTGAGTTACCGAAAGAGATCCTTGATGAGTTTGTTGAATTTCCTCAGTTAGATCTGCAATACGAAACATATCTCCATGTGAGAATCGAGCAGAAAGATCTTTCCAAATCGTCGTGGTCGTTTCATAATATATTACTGATTCTGCAATATGTGAAGTCATTGGTGGATGTTGATGGAAACAAGCCATCAAAAAATAGATGTTTCTTTTTCGATTCCAACATTGCGAGCATCTAATGTTTCCATGAATGATAGTTCTTCTCAATGAGAAGAACCGAAATGAGAATAAGAGCGGGATTCTCATTTGGATGAAGGTACAAAGAATTAGAAGGATTTACACGATGATCCGGAGTAGATTCTGAATTTTTAGAGGTAGATCGAGTGACTACTAAAAAAAATCGAGTGACTACCATGGTGAAACAAGATCAATGCGCAAAGAGACAATGAACATCTGATACCATATTAGCTAGGATAAGCGGAAGAAGGAGATGAAAGATGAAAATGATATCATGTATCGTATAGAGTTTGGACAACATTTATATATAGTACAAAGATATTAACAAAGAGTAGAAAATATCTAGCTAACTATCTAACAACTTGTTAACAAACTATTATAAAGCTATACTATGCTACATGCATCTTCACGTAAGATATGCATGGGACTGCATGAAGTGTAGCTTTGGTTGATAGTGGTGCCCCACAAATTTATGTACAGCTATATACAAAAAAATCTAAAGTATTGGCTAACTGTATGAAAGGATGCTTGAATCAGTTGATATCGCATGCCAGAGTGCGTTTATTCCAGGAAGATCTATAGTTGACGATATAATGATTTCCTTTGAAACTCGCCACTAATTGAAACGAAAAATTCAAGGGAAAGAAGGGTATTCAGCTTTCAAACTAGATATGAGCATGTTGGGAATATTTTATGGTGTTCAATCTAGTTAGTTATCTTTGTATTTGTGTAGTTATTAATTAAACGTGTAATACGGGCCACAAATGTGTATCAGCCCGTGGGCTTCCTTGTAACCCGTAAGTTAGCCAACTTCTCCTATAAAAGGAGGCTAACTTACGGGAACCCTAACGATCGTGAGAGGCTCAGAGACGCAGAGGCGAGATAGAGAGATATTAGGGTTGCCGCTGCTCTCCTTCTCCAGGGAGAGTAGCGGCAGATTCATACGGTATATCAGATTCACGTTCAATCTTGTCGATTTCTTTCTATCTGCTTCTTTATCAATGCTATGGTTGTATGATTGTTAGAATTTTGGGACTAACATTTGGTATCAGAGCCGAGGCGTGAAACAGGTTGGATCTGTCTGCGATTTTTTGATTTAACGAAGAACTGCTCTGTTTTTTCTTCAGTTTTTCTATATGTAGAGATTTGCTCCTGTAATCTCGTTTGTGAACGAAATTTTGTAAAAATCATACTGTTGGATTCGCCTTTCAAAACCGATCCAGCAGCATACATCTTTTTTCGTTTTCTGCAGTTTTTGTTTTTCAAAGATCTCTACATTGAGATCTCGAAATCCTCTTTTTTCACTGCTGCAGAAACGTTTTTGGCTTGAAAATGGTACAGGAGAATCTCGACTTTCAGGGCTATTCAGAACAGGTTTCAGATTTTCAAAAATCAAAGTTTTCGTTTTGCAGGATCTCGACATTTAGGGACTCGATTTCTTCTTCTCGACATCTTGATCTCGAGATTTGCATCTCGACATCTTGATCTCGAGATTTGCATCTCGACATCTTGATCTCGAGATTTGCATCTCGACATCTTGATCTCGAGATTTGAATCTCGAAATCAAGATCTCGAGATTTGAATCTCGAAATCATGATCTCGAGATTTGAATCTCGAAATCATGATCTCGAGATTTGGATCTCGAAATCAAGATCTCGAGATTTGGATCTCGAAATCAAGATCTCGAGATTTGAATCTCGAAATCATGATCTCGAGATTTGAATCTCGAAATCAAGATCTCGAGATTTGTAATCTCGAGATTTGGAATTTCGAGTTTTGGAATTTCGAGTTTTGGGATTTCGACATTTGGGATCTCGATGTTTTGGATCTCGACATTCTGAAGATTTCGAGATTTTCAAAATTTCTCGATGTTTTGAATCTTTCAAAGTTTGCAGTTTCTTGGAACTCATAATTCGAATCTTGACATCCTCTGCAGTTCATCGAAGCTTTACATTATATGATCTCTAAATGATTCCCTGCTTATAAATGTTTCATGAGTTTTCGATGTTCTGATGTTTTTCAAACAACAAGTTTTCGAGATTATGAGGTTTTCGAAACTCCAAAGTTTTCGATGTTCAAACATTTTGAAATTCTGCAGATTTCGATATTCTGAGGTTTGTTTTGCAGGTAGATTTGGCCATTATTCTTCGAGGCAATCTCTAGAATTTTGTTTAAAATCCACCTGCTCTCGACATTCAACATCGAGCACCTCATCTTCGAAGAAATTCCTCAAAAACTCAAAATTAGAGATTTTCTGCGACACCGCACTGTTTTGGCCATAAATTTTGACTCGGTGATCCGATTTGAGCAAACTTTTTTTTGTTGGAAAGCTAACGAAAAGATCTACATTAATTCTAGGGCTACGCCTCAGAACCCATACTCACGCGCCCTCACTCGCAGTCTTTGAGGGTCAAAACGTTAGTTTTCCGACAAACATTCTAAATCACCGATGTCCAGGTCAAAACTTAGGCAAATCTGTTCAAATTCTTTCATTGTCAACCCTGAAGTCAAAGCTTTTCTAAACTTCAATGTAAAGGTCTGAAAATCGTAGATAATTCAATCAACCTCGCGTCAACGGTCATCTTACAACAATCAACAATCAACTGCTGAAGCCTCTCCTGACTCGTCAACATTATGTGATCATCAATATGCTGAAATTCTACATGATGAGGTCAGGGAAACCGTCATGTGTGGTACATGTTCAGATTGCTCCACACACATGGCGGGTATGACGAGCTGTGAGCAATCAAACCTTGCACATTCTGAGGGGGAGTTTCAGTTTTCTCCTCCTGGCGCCTTACACCGACAAAGCAAGGAATCTCTCAACGGATGCAACATTCTAGGGGGAGTGATCAATGTTATCCTTCCCGGTGCCTAACAATGACAAAGCATACCGAGTGCTCCAGTTGAGGGGGAGTACAGAGAGAAAATGAGAAAGTAATGAGAGAACATGTCCCTATGGCTTAGTAAACCCAACTAAGCCTACCCAAGGGACAAAGCCGAGCGTAAGTGCGTAAGTGAGCGAGTGAGTGAGTGAACATTATGAGCATTAGGAAGCAGAAGGCTCGAGTGAGAAGGAAACAATTATCAATGATGAGTCTGCTACCTCAATTGCCTGCTATGAATTGACCATTTGCTCCTAGCCACTAAAATACTCTGGACTATCCCCATAGGTTCAGGACTGAATTTATTCAGATCCCGGGTAGAAGTCGCTGCATTTTGTCCAAACGGCGCATGCACAACCCTACCCTAGACCACTCACTTGTCTCCCAACAGACAGGTGTTTAATCATAGTTCACGGGGAACCGCATCTCTCATTACTGTCTCCTTCCGAGGCAAGTAATACTGACTACAGTGGCCTCAGCCCCATGCCACTGAACTTTCATTGATCACGTCGTGTCTAGTTACTCACTTCCCAAATGTTTTGAAATTTTCTAGGACACAGACACATTTTAGAGTCAGTTGCTAGTCTTCAAGACTTGCGAGAACTTCCATAGGGCTCATCTATTACAGATGTAGACCAATAATTGGAAGGAAGTCCTGCTGTTGCAACATAAGAATCACCAACATTTTCAGGCCATTGCTTTAGAGTTTATCTCTATAGTGATGATAACGGGCGTCTTCACGACCCCGGGGGGCTACGTTATCTTCTTTACATTCTGCTTGTTTTTTCTTGTTTTTTATTTCCGCAGAACAAAAGAATAAAAGCATGACGTCCCGATTCATCGGATCGTCATGAGGGGGAGAGTGGTCCACATGCTGTTAACACTGAACAAATCATTCTGGGACACTTCACTCCTCCATCACAAAATTCAACACCCTTTCTACTATCTCTGCAACTCAAATCAAATGGTCATCTACACTCACAAATCAACCATCATTATGTTCCGCTGTGCCACCGACAAGTTCTCCTCAAATGCATTCATTCCAAATAGTCAAAAAAACTACATTGTGGAGGAGACAGAGGTCAAATACTCGTGTCCTGAAGATGAATTCCATGGGCGTCTCCTATTCTCCAAAGAATATTCATTCTAGAGGCGTCACCGGACTTCATCCAAGCTGATCAAGAGCAACTTCTGGAAGGCAAGGATAGCATGCAAGATACAGAAGGTCCCTCAACCCCCGGCATCAAAGATCAAATTGTCAAGAAGACATCAAAGGGGAGATTGCAAGGATTCCTTCAGATAGCCTTCTTCAGAAGTCAAGTTCAAAGACAAAGGAAGCTCAATAACAACAAAGACAAAGATATCTGCGCTGCAATGCTGATTCAACACGATTGATCACCAAGGGGGAGATTGTTGGGAATATTTTATGGTGTTCAATCTAGTTAGTTATCTTTGTATTTGTGTAGTTATTAATTAAACGTGTAATACGGGCCACAAATGTGTATCAGCCCGTGGGCTTCCTTGTAACCCGTAAGTTAGCCAACTTCTCCTATAAAAGGAGGCTAACTTACGGGAACCCTAACGATCGTGAGAGGCTCAGAGACGCAGAGGCGAGATAGAGAGATATTAGGGTTGCCGCTGCTCTCCTTCTCCAGGGAGAGTAGCGGCAGATTCATACGGTATATCAGATTCGCGTTCAATCTTGTCGATTTCTTTCTATCTGCTTCTTTATCAATGCTATGGTTGTATGATTGTTAGAATTTTGGGACTAACAGAGCAAGGTATACGATAGAGTGGAATTTTGTTTAGAGTGATGCAAGTAATAAATTTTGCGCCTAAATGGATTCAGTTGATTTGAGAATGTGTGAAATCTATTGAATATTTAATTCCATTTGATAGTGGTACTCTTGGCCCTATTATCCCACAATGGGGTTTACGACAGGGAGATCCATTATCTCCATATCTATTTATACTAGTCACGGAAGGGCTCAGTTTGTTAATTAGGCAGCACGAAAGGCTGGGCAGAATCCATGATGTAGATATTGAGAGAGGGGGGCCAAAAATTTCTCATTTGTTGTTCGCCTGATGATAGATTCCTCATTTTTAAAGCCCAAAGAGAATAATGTGAAGAAGTTAGAAGGATTCTATGTTTATATGAATCCTATTCTAGCCAGCAGATTAACTTCATGAAATCCTCAATTACATTCAGCCCAAACGTGAGAGGTGAGTTGCGAGAAGAAGTAGTCAACATGCTGGGTGTTTCGCCAGGTGACACAAGCTCTCGCTATCTGGGACATCCAAGTCTAGTGGGGAGAAGGAAAATAGAAATTTTGCGTTATTTAAGAGAAAGAATTATGAAGCAGATTCAAGGGTGGAATAATCAGTTATTGTCAAAAGCAGGTAGAGAGGTACTTTTGAAGACGGTAATTCAAGCAATGTCATCTTATGCTATGAACGTCTTTCTTTTACCCATGGAATTGTGCACGAAAATAGAAAGAATAATGAATGGATATTGGTGGTGATAACCGCTTACGCGGCGTTGTAGTAAAACGGAGACTAACCTTTCGGTTTTTCCCCTAGTATCGTGTCTCTTGAGGAATGGCGGAGGAGTTTCTTGATTTTAAGTCCAGTCACAGGTTATCGCAAATTATTGGAAGCTTTTCAAATTAAAACTTTTGATTGATTTTCTAAGCTAACTTTTGAAAAATTAAAGGAAGGGCAATGAATTGAATTATAAAATATGGGTACATCCTTTTAGCTTGGACCTAATAATTAGGAGTATTTATAATTAAAGACTGGACTAGTAATTTCTTTTCTCATTGACAAGATTTAAGTTACCTTCGCTAATTTACCCTATTTCTAGGCTTCATTAATGTGTTTAAAATGGTTGGCCAAAATTATATTCTAATCTCATATACATGATAGATATAACTTTCCGCATTTTAGCTAACAAAATGGTCAACTTCATTAATTAATTAAATTTCTCATATTAAACAATTGAATTTATTCCTAATAGACAAAGATTAAATTATATCCATTAATTTATCCTATCTCTAGGCTTCATTAATGTGCTCAATATGTTTGGCTTAAACTATTTGTAATCTCATAGACAAGTTATAAATAATCTTCCAAAGTTTAATTAATGAAATGACCAAATCTATTAAGTAATCAAATTAATAATTTTAAACAACTAGTCCATAACATTAGTTAAACTCCTAATTTCCAGTCAAAGAAGGTCAACTCATATTTTTTAATTCAACTCATTCCCAAGAATAAATTAAGTACAACAACTCATTACTAGTTTTAACACTTTACATATAAAATAAGACATGATCATAAATCATAAGAACAAAATAAAATATTAAAGTGAATACTCCCAACATCTAAACTTTTGTTTCTGTCACAAATAAATATCATTTATACTAGGTATTGAGTTTATCTAAGTAGGAGATTAATATAACAACAAGAACTATTTTTCTTGAATAAATATGGAAAATACGAAATTCTTAAAATTAATGCAGAGAATGTTTCACTAACATTTAGAAAATAAAAAACAACATATTCAGAATCTACACGACGAGAAGATGATTTTTCATATAAAGAACTTACAAATTGGAGCTAAAATGAGAAAGATATGAAAGATTGAAGTTGAAGGTCCAACAATGGTGGAAATCTGAGCTTTGAGGAGGAAGAATACACCATTTTTTATCTGAGTTGGGTGTGAGATGATGTGTTTTGAGTTGGGGATGGAAAAGGGATTTTATAGCCGGAGAATTGTGACAGGCGGCCAGAAGGGCGGCCGCCCTCTGGTCATGGTCGGCAACCTTCCATCAAATCACCGACAAAGCTACGTGCACGCATCAAATCCGCCGCAGGGGCCCATGGAGGGCAGCCGCCCTTTTTGGCAGCATCCCGTCTTGTCTCCGCGACCGGCACCTCAAAAATCACATCCCGCCGCAGGTGGCCACGAAGGGCGGCCGCCCTCCGTCCCCCATCGGCAGCCTTCCATTATTTTGTCGCCATTCAAAGTGCTGTGTGGTGAAACCGTCAAAAACTCGCAGGCGTCCAGAAAGGTGGCCGCCTTATCGAACGCCTCACGTAAAATGGAAAAGTTGTCTTCACCAAAGTTGTATATATCTTTCTTGGCTAACTAATGGAATTTGAATTACATGCACTGGATTTGTAGTTTATGAGATATGACCAAAACGGTGAGCACGTGTCACTTTCCATCGCAACTGCAAATGTCTGACTTCTTTGAGCAATATGTCAATTCTACAATTGTTATTTGGTTATGTGTTATTCATAAGAGTTGTATAGAAAGAAGATTTCAATGTAATGCAACTGGTATCACAAACTTTGGGCAATCATGCGCCAAGTTATGATCAAAATATGAACATGTGTCTTTATGCATCGTCCATTTTCATCAAAAGTAGCCATATAGGCGACCACTTCTTGGTTTTTTTTGAGCTTCCTTGCATGATTTCTTCATCTCTTGGACTCTTCTCATTGAACAATTGGTCAACATATCTTTCAAACTTCCGTAGCAATTCATTTGTTGGCAAAAAAATGCCACTTTCTTCACGCAATTGACCCAAAATTTCGCCAAACATATTATGAATATGATTTTTACCTGATTTCATGAAACTTGAACCAAAATATATAGAAACATGCCTTGTTTTTAAATTTTCAAACCAAAAATCGCTTAAATTTGATAAGAAAAGTAAGTACAAAAATGGACTTATAAATCTCCTCACACTTAAGCGTTGCTTGTCCTCAAGCGACAAATCGGTTGCAAACACACTCAAAAAGGTAAAACGTGACTGTATTACAATCGAGATGCTATTAAAGAAATAGAAACAAAAATCTTTTATTTTATTCTCAATTTTTAAACATTTTAGAAAAATCACCCAAAATACAAGAATTTAAAATTATTATCACTTAAAAAAAACTATTGATTATGTTAAACCACCAATCAATTCCTTATCCCAAGGTTTTTATTATTCTAATTTGGACATTGATTTTGTTCATTATTTTTTTCTTTTTTTTTCTTTTTCATTCTTGTTGGCGGTGTTATCCCATGGTAAGTGCATACTTCATTCTCACAGACTATGATTAACGAATGAAACAGAGCCCCTTTTCGGAGATGGAATTGTCCTATAACAATGAGTTTTGAAGAGTTTTATTAATAATAGCATTTTTGTTTTAATGAATAAAATGAATGTCCAATTAAAACAAATTTAGCCCTTCACATTCGCAACCAAAAACCCATAACAATTTCAAGTTTTCTAAAAATAATAATAAAAGTAAATTCTTATAATAAGAGTGATTCTCTAAGCTATTACGGGATTGATAACAAATTGAGAAATCAATGTTTCGTATCAAAAATAGTAAAAAGATTGTTCTAAAACAAGGTTTTAACTTTTGAGTGTAAAACGCAACCCTTATCAGGTGGAAAGGAAAAGATATGATGGGTCGGGGAATCCGATGGAAGTCTTGGAAAGTGTTGTGCGTACCTAAACACAAAGGAGGTCTTGGTTATCGGTCCTTGAGAGAATTTAATATTGCAATGCTAGGAAAACAAGCATGACGATTAGTAAGGGAACCACACTCCTTGGTAAGTAAAGTGTTCAAAGCAAAATATTTTCCCAGATCTTCTTTTATGAGTGCTAAACTCGGAAGTAACCCTTCTTATATTTGGAGGAGTATACTCGAAGCACAAGATGCTATAAAGGCAGGAACTAGAAGACGAGTAGGGAATGAGATAGATATCTCGGTGTGGCATGATAATTGGCTGGCCGGCGTGGGAAATGGGAAGGTCTCATCTCCGAAGCTGAATGGGATATATAACATGAACGTGGCAGCGTTAATCAAGGAGAATAGATTGGGTTGGAGCATGGAGCGATTAAATTAGCAATTTTCGGAAGAGGACAGAGCTGCAATTTTAAGCATACCTCTTAGTTGGAGAGAAGTTAATGATGGGTATTGGTGGACCGGTGACTCACATGGAAAATATACGGTGAAAAGTGGATATAGAAAACTGGTAGGAGAATTTTTAGGGATTGGGTGGATAAGATGGACAAATATGTGGGGATTTTTATTCTGCCTAAAATTAAACACTTCTTCGGGCAACTCATGATAAATGTGCTCCCTACAGTGACTAGGCTAAACTTGCAAGTGTACAAGTGCCGATATAGTAATAAATTCCGGTAAAAATACCGGGTCGAATCCACAAGGAAACGTTGTTTAATTTAGTCCGAGAGTAGGTGATTTTAAATAAAATAAATGAGTAAAGTGTAGGGATTTTGATTTGGGTTTATATTTTTGGGTTTTTCACTCTTTGTTCAAGAAGATAATCGTTAACTAACTTTAAGTTTAAGATGAATGATAACAACAACTAAGGTTTCGGGAATCACTTAAATGCTTTATTAGGGTTGAATATTAGTTCTTTGCCAATAATTATGAATACAATGTCGCTGATATATTCTCAACTCCGGTTAAGGCAGTGAGAGCGTGGTTTTCGTTACGTGTAATTCCCGTTACGGCTTACATTCATCTACCGAAAACCCCGTTGAATATCAAGACATCACACCCGCATCATATAAGACCGGATATATTTCTATTCTCGGTACTATACATGTTTATCCTTTAATGTTCATAGTTTAGACTTCAACGTTAATTGCAAGTATAAACTAAATTTAACATACTTCTATGTTGTACACCATAGTCATAAACAATCAATATATAAAGGATAAATCACAATTTATTGGTTTAGAACTTTTATCAAACACCTAGTGGGCATAGAAGTTCATCCCTAGCATTAGCTAAGAAATTAGCTACTAATGTTCATATTAATTACAAAAGTGTAACTAAGAACAAGGAAATACAATAATATACAAGAAAAATTACCTAGAACCAATTGTAGAGGAGAGAAATGGCTCCTTCTCCAAAGAACTTGAAGAACAATTGCAAGAACAAAATATAAAAACTAAGAATTAATCTATGGAATGAAATGTATTTGTTTGATGAATTGAAGGCTTTATATAGGCTAAAGAATGACATCTTTTAGTCCATTCGAACCCAGCAATCAGGTATGGAAGCAATATTTGATTAATATTGAGGAAAATGTAGTTTTCCCATCAAGAATAAGCTTGCACGTTGCTGTGTTTTAGCAGAAAATCGGCCCAACCCGCGCCGGTTGGTCATATGACCGGCCCCGGTCGAAAACAGGCTCATTTGTGCGAGACTGACCGGCACCGGTTGCTGCACCCAAAAATGTGCTTCATTTTCCTTCCTCTTAAATCGATCAAGAAGTGTCAGTTTTTGTACCGGGACTTTGGGGATGTTCTGCTACGAATTTGGATATAATTCCTTCATTAAAGTTGTAGATAGTGAAGTCTTATATCCACCAAAACTTGAATGATGTGATTTTATTCAACCAATCAAAAGATATGGATAAAACACTGAGAGATATGCATCCTGAAATTCCACCAGCAACATCTGACTTTATTTGTTGATTGAGTCTTGATCCTTTCATATTCCGGCCATGACTTCTTCATAACATTTGTACCTTATTGAGTTAACATTCACACGAAATTCGAGTCGAGTGATTTCGAGTTCTCTACAATAAGTTATACTCAAATTATGGGCAGAACGTCATCCTTTTGGTCCCAAAAGCCGTTCATCACAATGTTTCTTGCTTTAGTTCTTATTTTGAAGGTATTTTCCTAATTTCTATTCTTCTCTTCAACAAATACTTATAAATACTTATGTTAAACACAAGTAAATAAAACGGTTATCAAATTCCCCCACACTTGAGCGTTGTTAGTCCTCGAGCAATCTTATCCCCTTTGGATGCCTTGGTTAATTTCATCAAAAATATATGAACAAAAATAATTTTAATTTTAAGAGAGGTAAAAAAAATTATGTAAACTCTTTTATCATTCTCGGTCCAAAACCAAATTTCTATTAGACACACAAAACTATCATTAGATTTAGAAAAATTACTTATACCCTTGAGAGTAGATGAGTGAATTTGTGACTAGGACTTTTTCGGTGAGTAGGATAGCTTTTTGGTGTATTTGACTTTTCAGTATAGAAGTGGATCAGTTCAAATGCTTGAAAGAGACCATGAGTTTTTTTTAATAACTCATTTGAATTGGTTCTCAACAACCATTTACTGAAAGTCATTTTGATCATCCCAATTTATTTGATGAAATATGGGGGTGGCTTGTTTTCCAAAATGGTTCTTGAATATTTGAGATGTACTTAAACCATTTTTGGAAATGGAAGAAGATGGTGTTTCCTAGTCACAAGGTTTATTTTGGGAATGGTTTTCAAGAGTAAAAAGTAATGTAATAAATCTAAAAAAATGATAGTTTTTTTTTGTGAATAATCAAAACTTTCTCAACCAAATACCAATTAAAAAGAGAATTATAACAACTTTTACCTTCCTAAAAAATTATTTTGTACACAAACTTTGTTTAACTAACCATGAGATGCACCCCCACACTTGGGATACATTATCCTTAATGTAGGTTGGAGAACGCAATGAAAGATGAAATCCTCGATAGTGGAACGAGGTGTTCTTGAGAGTAGGAAAATCCAAGATACCTGAGCTGAGATGATAATTTTTTTTTGATTTTTTTTCTTTTTTTTCTTTTTTTTTTTGATTTTTTTGTCGGGTTGCCTCCCAATTAGCGCTTAGTTTAACGTCATAGGCCGGACGAACGTACCTCTTTTAGGGCAGTGGATGTGATGCTTTTTGCCTGTAGAATTTGGTCATTGTGCCTCCTTTCATCGGGTAGAGTTTCGGGAGAACTTCGTTGTTCGTTGGTGTGATCTCGAGAACGTCTTTGGGGTGTGTTGGAGGATCCTCGGGCCCAATTATTTGTGCCTTCTTGATGTCCGTGATGTTTATGGCCTTGGGAGGTGTGAAACGGTTTGTGTTGTCCTCCATGTTTTGAGTTGGAGTGGATTGTGTCTTCCATACATGGAATGTTTCATCATCTCCTCCCACTCTTAGCTTTACCGTGCCCGCTTGTACATCAATGACGGCTGCGAAGGTGGCCAAAAATGAACTCCCAAGGATGACGGGGATCTCCATCTCTTCCATGTCCAAAACAAGAAAATCTACCGGGAAGTAGAATTTTCCAACTTTGACAAGAATATCCTCCATGATGCCTATTGGATAGCGGATTGTTCTATCCGCTAATTGTAAGGCGGCCATTGTTGGTTGGAGTTCCCCCACACTTAGCTTTTTAAATAGGGAGTAGGACATAAGATTTATGCTAGCACCAAGGTCACAAAGAGACCTTACCTCCCCGATTTTTCCAATAGAACATGGGATAGTGAAGCTTCCGGGGTCTTTTAGTTTTGGAGGAAGTTTGTTTTGAATAATGGCACTACACTCCTCCGTTAGTGCCACTGTTGTGAATTCCTCTAACCTCTTAATGTTGGAGATGATACCTTTAAGAAATGTTGCATATGATGGAATCTCTGCAATGGCCTCCGCAAAAGGTATGTTGATGCTCAATTTCTTAAAAATATTAAAAAATTTCTTGTATTTCTTATCATCACCTTTCTTCTTCAACATTTGTGGATAGGGGATGGGAGGAACATATTGAGCCATAATAGGTGGTAGTGGTGTGTGCACTTCTTGTTCCTCCGATGTCTTTCTCCTTTCCGGCATCTTAGGATCCTCCGTTTGCCTCCCGCTTCTTGTGATAATGGCCATGACGCTCTCCCTCGGATTCACCTCCGTAGTTGTAGGGAATTTACCTTGCTCTCTAGAACTCACTTTTTGGGCGAGTTTCCCCATTTGAACTTCAAGATTCCGGATGGACGCCTTGGTATATTGCTCGATGGTGTCTATGCGTTGGTTGGGTTTCATATTTTGATCTTCAAAGCGAAGATCTAACTTGGTGAATTGAGAGTGGAGATTCCCAATGGATGTCTCCACTCTACTATGGTTCTCTTCATTTTGGGCTTTCATGCTTACCATGCTCTTGGATATGAATTGCATCATATCCTCCATGGTGGTCTCCTTGGGCGGCCCAAAATTAGATGCTCCGGATTGGGGTTGTTGCTTCCAATTGCTACCTTGGTTCCACCTTTGTTGATTAGAAGAATTATTGTTCCCCCGGTTCCCATAAGAGTTCATGAAATTTACCTCTTCAAGATGTTGAGATAAATCAACTTCCGGACTTTGAATGCTCTCCACATTAGCTATTTGCTTGACACCTCCCAATACGGCTTGAAGGGCCGTTTGGAATTTTTGCTCAATCTTTGATTCCATTTATTCAAGCCTTTTGTTTATCTCCGATGTGATAGAGATTTCATTGATCCCGACCACTTTGTAATCACCTCCTTGAAGTTGAGGATTTGAGGCAATAGATTCGATGATTCGGAGTGCTTGAGTTTCATTTTTGTTTCCAATGTAGCCCTCGGCTCGGTTGTCTACAATGGCTTGACAAGGTGCATTCAAACCATTGTAGAACGTGTCAATTCAAAGATCAAGGGGAATGCGGTGGTGTGGGCACTCCCTTAACAATGATTTGAAACGCTACCATGCATCTTGAAAGAGCTCACCATTTTGTTGTTTGAAATTGAAAATGTGTTGTCTATGCTCTTGAGTCATGGTAGGCGTGTAGTATTTAGACATGAAGGCATTGTAAATACCTTCCCAAGTTGTGTAGCTAGCCGGAGCTTTTTCTAGGAACCGTCCTCTTGCTGCCCATTTGAGAGTATAGGGGAAACATTTGAGCTTGAGATCGTCTTCGACGAGCTTATTCCTTGGAATCCCTTGAATAAATCCATAGAACTCAGTTCAATGGATTTTCCCCCGAGTGACCATGAAACTAAGGCATAGCGTTGAAGTAGCTTTGCTTTAGTTCATAGTCTCTCACTTCCTCGCTTAGAACAATGCAAGAAAGGGAAGTTGCAACAATATGTCTCTTCCTCTCATTTAGTGTGGGCATCATCTTTATGACTTTTTGCTCCTTCCGAATGTGTTTGCAAATGTTTTTTTTCTTTATCATGATCGAGTGGTTTAAGAGATTTAGAACCTTGACTTCTCAAATGTATGCAAATACAAAGGAATATCTACACACACACAAATAAACCTTTTCAAGATCAAGTGAAGTTTGTGAAGAGTAAAATAAATTCAGGATTTGTGATTGATTGATTCTTTTGGACTTTATTAAACAATACCGTTTCCCCAGCAATGACGCCAAAAACTTGACCAAGCTAAACTTGCAAGTGTACAAGTGCCGATATAGTAATAAATTCTGGTAAAATACCGGGTCAAATCCACAAGGATACGTTGTTTAATTTAGTCCGGGAGTAGGTGACTTTAAATAAAATAAATGAGTAAAGTGTAGGGATTTTGATTTGGGTTTATATTTTTGGTTTTTTCACTCTTTGTTCAAGAAGATAATCGTTAACTAACTTTAAGTTTAAGATGAATGATAACAACACCTAAGGTTTCGGGAATCACTTAAATGCTTTAATAGGGTTGAATATTAGTTCTTTGCCAATAATCATGAATACGATGTCACTAATATATTCTCAACTCCGGTTAAGGCAGCGAGAGCATGGTTGTCGTTACGTGTAAGTCCCGTTACGGCTTACATTCATCTACCGAAAACCCCGTTGAATGTCAAGACACCACACCCGCATCATATAAGACCGGATATATTTCTATTATCGGTACTATACATTTTTATCCTTTAATGTTCATAGTTTAGACTTCAACTTTAATTGCAAATATAAACTAAATTTAACATACTTCTATGTTGTACACCATAGTCATAAACAATCAATATATAAAGGATAAATCACAATTTATTGGTTTAGTACTTTTATCAAACACCTAGTGGGCATAGAAGTTCATCCCTAGCATTAGCTAAGAAATAAGCTACTAATGTTCATATTAATTACAAAAGTGTAACTAAGAACAAGGAAATACAATAATATACAAGAAAAATTACCTAGAACCAATTGTAGAGGAGAGAAATGGCTCCTTCTCCAAAGAACTTGAAGAACAATTGCAAGAACAGAATATAAAAACTAAGAATTAATCTATGGAATGGAATGTATTTGTTTGATGAATTGAAGACTTTATATAGGCTAAAAAATGACATCTTTTAGTCTATTCAAACCCAACAATCAGGTATGGAAGCAATATTTGATTAATATTGAGGAAGATGGAGTTTTTCCATCAAGAATAAGCTTGCACGTTGCTGTGTTTTAGCAGAAAATCACCCCCAACCGGCGCCGGTTGGTCATATGACCGGCCCCGGTCGAAAACAGGCTCATTTATGCGAGAAAAAACGTTCCGACCAGCGCCGATTGTAGACTGACCGGCGCCGGTTGCTGCGCCCAAAAATGTGCTTCATTTTCCTTCCTCCAAAATCGATCAAGAAGTGTCGGTTTTTGTACCGAGATTTTGAGGATGTTCCGCTACGAATTTGGATATAATTCCTTCACCAAAGTTGTAGATAATGAAGTCTTATATCCACCAAAACTTGAATGTCGTGATTTCATTCAACCAATCAAAAGATATGGATAAAACAATGAGAGGTATTCATCCTGAAATTCCACCAGCAACATCTGACTTTATTGGTTGATTGAGTCTTCATAACATTTGTACCTTTTTGAGTTAACATTCACATGAAATTCGATTCGAGTGATTTCGAGTTCTCTACAATAAGTTATACTCAAATTATGGATAGAACGTCATCCTTTTGGTCCCAAAAACTGTTCATCACAATGTTTCATGCTTTAGCTCTTATTTTGAAGGTATTTTCCCAATTTCTCTTCTTCTATTCAACAAATACTTATAAATACTTATGTTAAACACAAGTAAATAAAACGATTATCATACAGCAACCAATTTACGGAGGAAGAGGGTAAATGTTTCTGTTGAATGCAGGTTGTGCAATAATGTAGAGGAAAACTCTACCCACTTATTTAAAAATTGTACTGTGGCCAATGAAGTATGGAGGAAACTCAATGTTGTTGTTCGACGTGAAGTTGACAGCTTGCTGGAGTGGGTAAAAAATGTTTTTGAAGCTGCAACAGAAGAGGATTTATGCTTGTTCATCACCCTACTATGGAGTATATGAAAAGCACGTAACGAGAATGTTTGGAAAGAAAAAGTGAGTAATTCAAACGAGATTTATAATGCAGGTTTAGTGATGCTAACTGGATGGCGTGCAACACAATTACCAGCCGTAGGGACTTCAACACCAAGTGACGGCAAGACGGGTGGATATGTCCGCCAGCGGGAGTGATAAAAATCAACGCGGACGGAGCAGTGGATGTAAACAGGAGGAAAAGAGCGTGGGGATGGCTTGCATGTGATAATGAAGGGAACTTCACAGTAGAGGCAGTGAGACTCGGGCAGCTGACTGGTCAGCGGCTATTACTGAAGCAGTCAGGATAAGAGAGGTGATATTGACGAACACTTTGTCGTAGTGCGTCAAAATAAATTCACTACTAAGGGCTAATACCGTAGTATAATGTAGTAGAGTTCGTATCCACATGGAAAGGAATGATTCTTTTTTTATGAACTAGTAAATAAAATGGGGTTTTGGGTTTGAGTGGTTTAATTTAATTAAACACTAAGATGAACGACTTATATGAGTTTTAATTCAAAGATAAAAGGGACTTGGTTTTGCTACTTTCCATTTGTTGATATATTTAGTCGATCCTTGTTATATCTATAACTTATCCCCTCTCGAATACTCAATCGAGGAGTATCTCCAATTCATCGAGGGTAGTTATTAACAACGACCGTTCATTAATAACCCGTACTATTAATCAAATATAGAACAACGTCTTATACCGATTTAATAGTAGCATTTAATCTTTCTAACTCCTTGATGAAATCAATTGAGATTGATAACCTCAACACAACGGTTTCGGTTTAACCAACAAAATTAATCCCTCTTAAGTTTATTAACCACGACCGTGCATTAATAAACCGAAATTACTTACTTGTAAAACCATCAACGATTAACCATCGGTTCGTTCATCGCTTCTAGTAATAATTAATATTGAGATGTTAACTGATTGTCATCTTAGCAACACTCCCCAACATTAATATAGAGATAGATTAAGGGAAGAATTAATATTCAAGGAGAGAAGTTAAGAAAATAACTCACAACTTTAATAATCAACAAGCTTCAAGAGCAAAACCAAGAAATGAAAGTTTAGCTCCTCATTTGGAGACTAAACATGCTAGAAAAATATAAAGAAAATACTATTCTAAGTTGAGCTTAAGAGTATGGAAGAAGGGATGATTGAAAGTGAAGGAAAATGGGCTTATTTATAGGCGTTTTCAACACTTATGGCCGGATACCCGGCCGGGTATTTGACATACCCGACCGGGTATTTGTCAAATCAAATCTTTATCCCACGTTCTTGTGTTCTTCTGCACGTCTTTTTGTCCGAAATCACTTCATACCCTACCGGGTATTTGCTAGTTTCGCAGCAATTTCCCTTTTCACTTCATACTCGATAGGGTAAAGACCATACCCGACCGGATTTTGCATAAAACTCAGGTTCCTTCATCCTTTTTGCTTCCAAACTTCTCATAAACTTATAGCCTAACTAGCTACTTCTTAGAACATACAATTAAATGCTAAAAATACAATTACAATCAAATTAAACTAAAGCCTACAAACTTCCACAATAATAGTAAATAATCATCACAAACAATAATAAAAATGTATACTTATGCACTAACAACTAGTGCCTATCAGATATCGTGGGCTAAAGAGAAAGGTTGGTCCCATGTCGAAATTGAAACAGATGCACTCCTTGTTACCTTTAGACTCTTGGAAGGATGTGAGAATTCTTATTTGGATATCGTTATCGAAGATCTAAGACATCTACTTCATTCTGAAGCTAGCTTTATTGTCAAACGTTGTAGACAATCCGCGAATCGGGCAACCCATACACTTGCTAAGGTAGTCGTTTCTAATGCGAGTGGCAGAATAGTTTTTCATTCTTTACCGTCTAACATTTGTAGCCATGTGGCGAACGATTTATTAAATTAATAATAGCTGGTTTTACTTTCAACAAAAATGGTTTTTCTTTTCTTTATCTAGTCTAGCTTTGATTTAAGGATCATCAATGGATCAACTTGGGCCACACATGCTAAAAGAACATGAACTTATGTTGAGTTGTTGGATCAAAACAAATTTTTAATTTTGCGTGGGCTCTTTCATGTGTTGGACTTGGCTTATATACGTAATATATGGATCATATCTGTATACTATCTATTAGTTTCGGCTTAAAAGTCAGGGCAACCTTGCCTCAATCTATTATTAGGGTAAGCCTAATGGCTTCAGAAATATAAAACAATTGTTTACTCCACCCATGACAAAGTCAACCTTGTTAAACCATAAAAAGCTCACTAACCCCAAAAAATGTAACAATAAAATAAGACATGAAACTTGTTTGATCTCCAAAGAGGCCAAATTGCCACAAAAATGTATTTTTCTAATTCTTTTTATAAAGAACTCCTATCTTTTATCAATGGCATTGACTATTGTACTATTTGTTCTTGAGGTTAATGCATTTATGTTGGAGTAAATGGCCTAGCACAGGACAAGCCCAATACCCGGAAGGTCTACAAACCCAACAACCCGGTAAAAGGATCAGACTCGAGCAACTCAGACCGCATATATACCCTACTTTAAAAGACGAGCCTAATAATAATTGAAAATGCCAAAGCTAGAAATCCAAATTATTTGAAAGTGATGTTTTATTTGAACATGAAATTTGATGGCCATTTATCACATCTCTCATCCTTGACTCCTTGAGGTTAATAGGAGATGATTGTTTAAGAACATGATTATTTGGTGGTATGATCTGACAGAATAATCTCAAATGCATTTGTGAACTAGAGGTCATGATTTGAGCCTAGAAAAGTGGCAGTAATATATTGTAGAACACAAAATACTATTTAGAGTTTATAGGTCATGATTTGAGCCTTTGAAATTTCTCAATAAAACATATGCAACGATAATTAAAAAGTACTGAATTCAGAAAATTTGATTAGTAATGCAGCTGTTAGAACACAACTGTTTGCTTCTACTTTTGACTTTCAACAAGTTTTTAACTTTCAATTTAGGGAGTGTTTGCTTCTACTTTTGAGAAGTGATTAATTTTAGAGATTATATGAAAAAATTAATAGTAAAAGCTGATAGTGTTTGAAAAGATAGTGGTTTAAGAAAAGGAAAAGTTAAAAGTGTTTCATATATGATAGGCACATTAGACAATGCATTTCAATTGGACAAACGACAGAACCCATAAACTGGTTGGGGGGCGAAGGAGTGAAAAAGAACACCATTCAGAACTAAGGCCATTTATGTTGATTTAAGAAAACTGCATTGCATCTTGAAAATGTTATGGGATGTCACACAACATCTTATGCCTTCCTAGAGCGGCAAAAGCAGAACAGGGCAGGGAATGAACTCGGCAAGCAGGTTTGCGTCAACATGCTTGGAGTGGATGGCATCCATGCTTAGTACAACCAAATCCAAGTTCATCTCATCTGCAACTTCACCAATGATTGCTGTTGGCTTTTTCCCTTCTCCTAGTCTCTCCAATATATTGAACTCCTGGAATCCGCCTATAAATTCATTACTAAGCACTGTATCATCTTCATCATCTCACCTATGTAGATGTCAGTATGTGAAGCATTGCATTCTAATAGGGAAATTGTTTGGACATCATGCAATCGATTGATTAAAACATAGTGCTGAATCACTATGCAATGCATTCTCCATGTTCTAGAGGCCCGTTCAGAATACGGATAAAACCATGGAGAGAAGGTAGGAAAGAAAATTTAAATGAAGTAATGAAAAAAATGAGTGTTAGTCTCACAACCATTAAATTTCTTGCAGATATTTGTTCAAATCATTTTATTTATTTATTTATTTATTTATACAAGGACCAAAAAATAATTTATTTTTATTAGCATCTGCCTACGTAAAACCAAACATAAGTCAATAACTATCATAAGCATGCCCCCCTTTCCCTAGACTTCTCCAGGACCTAAACACGTGCTAAAAATCCCTGCCCAGACTCACCTACACTGAATTGTCACACTATGGAGTAGAGTAAGCATGAATAGCACAAAAATGTGTTTGTGGCATTTCATTCATACCCGACTACCCGAGCACCAAGTTAGAGTGCAGTGAGAAAAACCACCCCTTTTGTTCCACTAATAAAAGAACAAGAAACAGCAAAAACAAACCTTCTGATAAATGCCAACGAATGCTTGATAATTGGGTTTCATGTTGTGGCTGTGAAGCTTTTTCATTTTCACCAATAACTGCAAAAATACTCTAAGCTGTTTAGATTCTACACGGCCTTCTATACAGAATTTGGATCCTCTCCAGTAACTGGAGAGTTCCAGTGGGAGCTGAACCCTTCTATAGTTCTATATAGCAATCCAAAAATTATGATGTAAAAAAGGGACATGCCTACAACTGTTATATCAGCTCCATACTTTTTAGCCAAAGCAGCAGTAGTAGCCGCAGCCTGTAGAAAAAGATTAATATATAAAGTAATAAAGCATAAATAAAACCCATATGATCCCATCATTTTCATAGTTCCAATATAAGCTGAAGCGCTAAACCTGTCTTGAACCCTCCGACAGATAGGGGTTTTGATCCGTGATTGGTAATGATGGCAGCGACACCGGAGAACGACGACGACGACCTATCCGCGGGGAAATCGACGGCGCTGCACGATATGACGACTTTCTCCCGCCACCGCTTCGGAAGCTCAAATAGTTCGGAAGATGAGTTCTTCATCACCATTATTGAGGCAAGTATCTCCGTTTCATTCCCCGAATTCATTCAGTACATAGTGTGAAACTTTAACCTAATAAGTAGCTTATACCCTCTGGCTGTTTAACATTCGTAGAATATGAAAGAAGAATACGGTCTGTTTGTGTGGCCGTGTAGTGTTATTTTAGCGGAGTACGTTTGGCAGCAAAGATCACGCTTTTCCGGCACCACCGTTGTGGAGGTCTATAGATTTCATTTCATGTCTTTTTTGTTTGTATTTTATTTTGTGGCGATTAGGTTTATTATTGGTTCTACTGTTCTACAGCTTGGTGCAGGAACTTCATTGCCTGGATTAGTTGCTGCAAAATTGGGTGCAGATGTCACACTGACAGACGATTCAAACAGACCTGAGGTTTGGCTTAAAAGATTATCATTTGATGATCATTAATGTTTTTGCTTTAAATGTACTCCTCCATCCTAAAATTATCTTCATACTTTCCTGTTTGGTTCATATCAAAATAAACTTCATTTTTCTTTGAGGTCAAAAAATTCGTGTTTCAATTATACAAATGTAGAAATTGTTTAAAAATTAGTACTGGGGTATCACTGCTTTGTCTCCTCTCCAAAGTCCTCTAACAAAACTATCCCTTAGCTCGAAATTTGTGCTGCAGTTGAAGATTGATAAACTTTTGATATATTATTATAGGTTTAATTTGAAGTTACATATTGTAGCAGGTTTGTTTGATTCTTTGAATCCTCAGAGAGGTACCATAGAACATAATCGTTTTGTAGAGTGAAATTTAATGGGTTATAGATCTGCAGGTCTTGGCTAACATGAGAAGGCAGTGTGACTTGAACAATGTGAAGTGTAAGGTAAATTATTACCTGGTGCTTTGTTTATTAAGTATATGCTTAATAAAAGGGCATCAAGCCATCAACTTGACTATTGAGCCTTATTTACATGGTGTGTGTCCTAGATAATGGGTCTTACATGGGGACAGTGGGACTCAAATGTCTTTGATCTACACCCAAACATTATCCTTGGAGCTGATGTTCTTTATGATGCAAATGGTATAGTTTACCTTAAATATACTCTATCCTTTATGTTGTCTACTTTTCTCTTTCCTACTCTTTTTGATAAGGCAACTGAAGTTTGAAACTTTGATATGTATGGACGTCAAGCTTTCGATGATCTTTTTGCTAGCGTGACATTTTTGCTTGAGAATTCGCCATCGTCTGTTTTTATGACTACTTATCACAGTAGAAGGTAATTCTCATATTCTCTCTTTGAGGTTTTTTTGCTTTCATTTTTTAAATCTACAATATGTTTTTACCATTGACACTGTCTAAAGAAATGTGAACAGCGGGCATCATCTGATTGAATTTTTGATGGTGAAGTGGGGGTTGAAGTGTGTGAAGCTTCTTGATGGATTCTCATTCATGCCAGCCCAGAAAGCATCTGGTTTGAGTGGTGATATCCAGTTAGTTGAGATTGCTTTGGATGGACAGTAAACAATACTGTAGAATATGACCAACTCACCCTTTTTCTTTGATCGCAAGTCAAATAGCTTCATATTACGTAGTATGAAGTAATATGACGTTCATGATCTTCAGAATCTCGTGATCTTCCAATTATTACGTCATTATAGTTATCACATGTAGTAATTATTTTCAGAGTATTTTATAATCATTAAAAGTGTGTTTGGCATAGCTGGTTTTTTATGTAATTTTAGAATGGAATACTCAATAATGGATTATGATCAAAATCAGTTTTTGTTTGAGGAAACTTTGCTGAAATGTTGTTTGAAAATAATTAATTTTGTTTGGAAGCAGTTCAATGACAAAATGAGTTTTTAAAAAATAATCATTAGATACAAAATTTCAACTTCTCTAAAACAGCTGAAGTTCTGAAAAAGCTTTTTTCCATTATAATCTATCATTCAATTATTTCTAGCATGTTTGATCATATTCTGGTTTGATATGATCAACTTAAATCAAGGTCAACTTAAAAAACTCTTAAATATCAAGAAGGTCAACCTAAAAAACTCAGTAAATGACTATAGTTTCAATCATGCCGTAAACAGGCCAAACTCAAATTCCTTACCAGCCAGATGGACTATAGTTCATTTATTTGATTGTACACATTGAAATATTGAATTGGATGTTCATGGGAAAATGTAGGACTTTTAGTTATTAGTTTGGCTGCAGTGCTTGAAAATGGTCATTTGACCCTTATTTCTTATAAACATATATTTTCCACAATTCAGCAACTTAGCAAATGCCAGCTATTTCAACCAAATTCCCCCATGCCAAACAGGCTCTAGTTGACTCAAAAGTGAAGTACTCAACCTAACTATAGAAAAGGAAACAAAAACTTAGCCTCTTACAACATGAATATATATCCTAAAACATGCATTTACATTACATCTACAAATATATGTCCAGGGCCCGAATGGCCTACAAAAACTGCACAAAACAAAAATCTATACCACCCAAACCAATCACTAGCATTCTGTTCAACAGATGGATAGGATCATCATGTCTATACAAGGAGGCCAAGAAACACTAGGCAAATGTGAACCAGAGCAAATGTGGTGAGCCTATCACTAACAGGGAATGCAAATGATTTATGTGTAATGTCTGCCCTCCCATCTGATTCTTTATCACCAGCAGCCACAGCAGGAGCCACACTGGTTGTATTTGATGGCATGTTTGGCGTCTCAATGTCATAACCTATAAAATCAAATATATAAAAAGACATACAAAAATTGTTTGATTAAATTTATTTATTTTCAAAACGAAAAATTTTTACTATAAAAGTGGATAAGAAACTTACAGTCAAACTTCTTCCACCCAAGACTGACCTTTTCTCGATCAAACACAAACCGGTATCCTGTCATAAAGTTCTCTGCAATCACCCAAAGAAGTTATTTCAAATGAACCAAAGGCGTTTTTAACTTTTAACATGACAAAAACTGCTTAAACAGAAACTTACGCCCAATTATATTATAATCTTGGCTCTTCAGAACAGCAAGGCAATACACAAGTTGACTCTGCAAATTGTTGTGCAGTAAAGAAATCATAAGAGGGCCAGAGGGGAGCCATCAGACTCTTGGGGGAAGGGGTGATGCACTAAGGGTCTGTTTGGATGGAAGGTAAAATTTTCCAGTGCTTAGCGTATAGTGTATATTATGATTAACACAGAGCACAGTTTTTCTAAAACCAAATAAAAATATGTAAATGTTATACGTCCACATATCATGTAACCTTTCATTTAATATAACATCTTAAATAGTAAATACATGCCAATGTATATACGGACAGACAGCCATACAAGTTGTTCCCCTCCAACACCCTCAATCCAAACAGGCCTTACACTTTTATATACCTCAAGGGGGATGACTATCACAGGATCAAAGACTACAAGGCGGCCTCCTCCTTCCATTGTCAGGCTCATAGTAGGAACCAAACTAGTACTTGAATTAGATCTGTCAATATCAGTTGCTAACAAACTGAAAAATATGTATTATCCTTACAAAAGAAGAAGTGAACAACAAAAAATCCCACATTCTAACCTCATTTCGTAACAATACTCAAAAGGGATTCTTTGATCAAACTCAAATCGTCTATCCTGTGTTTGTGAGTCAAACTGAACCAATACCAACAAAAATAAAATAAATAAAAAACAGCAAATTATATTCAACAAAACAAACCAGAATTAGTAAATAAAAACTATAATAATTGAGAATATGAATCATTACACTTTGTGAGAGCTTTGTGTAAGGCGGATCATCCAGATAGGTGAAGGAAGTTCCAGTATCAAAAAGTGAAGCGAACTCATAATCAATAATATCAGTGCCAACCTGAACCTGTGCAATGGTGATGTTGTACCTCGGGCTGGTTTCATCATACAATGAGTAAATGAAAAAAAAGCCTTGCTTGACAAGAAGGGTGATTAAGTAAATAATCAGGCACATGATTACCACTTACTGCAACGGATTCAAATGGAACGGGGTCTCTTCCTGGTCAACACTACCCTTATCTCCAAAGTTAATCCTTCCCACTCCATCACGCCCAAAACACATCGAGAAAGAATTCGGTATGTACGCTTGTTGAGATAGAACGCTTGGGACCGATATTTTCTCAAAACCAAGCCCAAATAACCCATTTGGTGCTGCAACATCTAGGAATGAACCTGTTTGCACTTGACCACACCTGCACACTTAAGGCCGTGTTGGGATCCCAGAAAGTTGGTAGGCAATTCATTGGGAAATAAAATAAATTTTGTTACATGAGTTCAGATTTCCTAGTATTTAATTACTCCATATACAACAGAAAAATCTGAGTTTAAACACATTATAAAAGAATAAGGAGTATGAGCTTTCCATCCAAATATTTCCTATATTTTCTTTCCCTAGCACTTTGAGTTCCAAAGAGAGCCTTTAAGAAACTTGCTAAAACTGACCCGAAGATAACATAAGCATCAACAAACTTTTCATCAGTGTCATCTGTTTCCAGTTGCAGAACATCTTCAACCAAGATTCCAGAAGTTGAAGTCTCCGACGAGAGATACGAAACAGAATAAGGGCAACGGCTAAATGCGTCAAGGCAGTTGCTACGATGAGAGCAGAAGGTGTTGGTGCAGGTGATCTTCTTTCCCGTTGATGATCCATTGAAGTTGTAAATGCTAAGAGCAAAATCCTGCATGCATCATTAAAGAAATAAATTCCATAACTTTTTCTTAATCAAAAGAAATGAAGGAGATTTTTTTAGAGGGGAATTAATTTACATACAGAATCATAGAGAGTGGAATCATCAGTAGAAGTGCAATTGGAACAATCACAGGGTACCCAAAATAGATCACTCCCAGTATCTAGGGCTACCAGAAACTTCATCCCGGGCGTTCCAAGAGTGACCGTCGTGTAATGCAAACTGCATATTTTTCCCAGATTGGGAAATTTAATAAAGTAATTTGAAAATAAAAACAAGTTCACACTTAAAAAAGACGTTTTCAAGACTCAAAAAAAAAGTTTTCAAGAATGGGGGATCTTACAATCCCAAAGAGCTGATACGGTAGGTGGCATTCCCGTCGGCGAAAGTAAGCGGGCTGGAGCTGGTACTGTCGGAGTCGAACAGTCTCCGGCGATGGAAGAACCGGTCGTGGGTCGCCAGTTGGGTGTAATAATCAAGACTGCCCTTGGCCGGCCAACTGTCGGCCGGGAAAGATGCGGCGGTTCGCTGGAGTGCCAATTTCTTGACGGGATCGGAGAACCGGTGGTGGAGTTCAAAGGTGAAAATGCGAGCATGGGAGAGGTGAAATGACGAAACTAAGAACCCTGCGATGAAGAAAGTGAGAAAAGAAACCATTTTGTTGGTTGCCGTGGACTGATATGAAGCTCGGGGTATTGAACTGCGTAGTATGATAATGAAGAAAGTGAAACTGATTGTTAAGAATTAGACAGAGGAATCTGCAATTGATCAGAAACAGTAATTTTGACACTTTTGGCTGATGATGAAGTGCTCCCTAGTGGCTAGTAAGGATGATAAGTTAATGTTTACATCTTCTTTAGTCTGATTATTAGAGATTATTACAGAGTTGCATACTAGCATGGACTGGTGGGCGTAAGATAGTTGAAGGAAGAGTTGTTATACATGAAGGGCCGGACCCAATAAAATCATCTTGGAGGAGCTAAAATATTTTTTGAGCGTTCAAAATATTTTTTCATATATATATATATATACACTAAAAAAAATTTTGGTTGGAGGGCGATAACCCCCTAGGTCTGTACTATGGTCCGCCCTTGTATACGGGGTAAATAGTTTGTATTGTTATGTAACTTTTGGGTTGGTCTTTCAAAAAAAACCAGGGTATGATTTGCATTGAAGGAAGGAAGGACGTAGCAAGGTGGATGCTTCTTCCAAGACTAGCCTTCTCACAATTATTCCTTATTATAATGAAAAAAAATAGTGGAGTCCGATCTCATCTGATCTGAATTGATTTGAAATTCAAGATCAGTTCAAATCAGATCAGACCATGATTTTTTTCATTCTAATGATTGTGAGAAGTCTGATTTTGCAGCCTTAAGCTTGTGTTTTAGTCTAGCCCAATCGCCTAACGGCTCAAGACTAGCGAAAAGCGAAAGGTGAGTGTTACGTACGAAGGGATGAAAAATTGACATTCAGATGGTTCGGGGTCGGGTATACCATTATTGGTACCCGTCCGCCCCGTCAAATAATCCCCCCCCAAATCGCCTCATTAACTGTTGGTTTTTATGCTCGAATTGTACTCGTTTAGAATGAGGATGAGGGAAAGTTTTATTAAAATATGATTTTATTTTTCTAATTGAGTATCCTAAAATGGTGATCAATTCTTAGTTATTTAACTTAGTTTCTTCTGTGTTTGAAGAGAAAACACCAAGGAAAAGAATAAGATTTTAACTAAAAATAGTGTTAGGTGATAACAAAGCAATCGATATTAAGAGATTGTTTGATGAGAACAAAATATATGAAACTATAAAAGTAATTCTTCACCTAAAAAAGTATTAATCATATTTTACCTTAATCGGTGAACCCTAGCTTGAACATAAGTATAAATAGGTGATAAAGGTTTTCAACATTCTCGAAGAAACTCAAGGATACATATTGAGCCCGTTTGGTGACCCCCTTTTTCGGCTTATCAGGCTTACCAACCAGTTTTTTAACCAAACACGTAACTTTTGAACTCGCGCGCTGAAATTTGTATTAAGCAGAAAAAGTAAGGTTGAAGTTACTTTTATGGTTGTATTGGCTGAAGTTACGGTAGAGGATCATTTTAGCTATTTTTCATATAATTTTTTATTTAATTTATTATTAACGAATATTTTACTTGTAATTTTTTCATTAATCAGCTGAATCCGCCAATACATCCACTTCAACCAGAACTTCATAAATTTCAACAGAATCAGCCAATTCAGTCAATTGTAGTGTTACCAAACGGACTCATTGTATTTGCTAGCACTACAGACAATATTTTTACCAAATATCTCTAGCTTGTACAAACAAATGAAGAGTGAGAGATGTTTTCATACATTCTCGAAGAAACTCAAGGATGCCTACTTTATTTGCAAGCATTACAGGAGAAAAGAAGGAATTGAGCTCATTTTATATTTGCAAGCATTACAGAAGAAAAAAAGGAATTGAGCTCATTTTATACATGACTAAAAGTGTTATTACCAGATCCCCTTGCATTAATGTACTCAGTACTCTTTTTGCAGGTGTTCTCCTACTAAGGAATTTCTTGGTGGATGAATAGTTTGTGATGAATTTGCTTTGTAAGGAACCCCTTTTTATATGCACAACAACAGGTGATCCCATCAGAATACAACAGTCGCTTAGTAGATTGTGAAGGCATTAATTTCAGTTCCCGGCTTGCCGCCCAATAGTAGTATAAAGAATTCCAGTTTTTGTAATTGAATGTATTTCAATTGGAAATGTTGTCTAGCCATTGTTTAGTGAGCCGAATTATTTAAAGTGGTATTTGAACAGTCCGTAAATCACAATTTAGGGAAGATAGACAACCAAGCTAACACAATTAATGCCAACATATTTAATGTCTCATATAATAAGAGTAATCTAGAAGATTCCACTTATATTTTATTAATGTTGCAATTCGTTTGCAGCATCATCGAGAAGTTGGAGCATAAAAAACCGAACAACCTCCTCTCCTTAATATTTAATTTTGCATAGGAAAGTTAGAAATCATATCAGCATTATTAATCCACACAATTAATAGGAATAATCTAGAAGCCATTATAACAATAACTATCAAACGTGTACTGCAGTTCCCGCTCAAAACTCTTGCTGCACTATTCCGTTTTTAATAATATATAGATTTCATTTCCAAACATTCAATAATCACAACCCACCAACATTCAACATCCAAATTTAAAAATATTAATGTATCAAGTAACATAATAAAAATGATACTTCTGATACTAAGAGTTATGTATCCTTGGAGTTACTGTTTTAGAAATTTCTTAGTTCAAATTTAAAACTTGATATAAATTAGAGCAACCCAATTCAGATTAATCTAATCATCCAGTATAGCTCCACAAGATTCTTAACAATTAGATAAAGAAAATTATAGCAATGTTTAGTAATATTTGGGCTTTGAACTCGTATGCGAGTATTATGAAAGGTGATAGGGTGGGGAATGAGAGAGCCACGGTATGGAAATGTGTAGTGAAAATCATGAAAGTCAAATAATCATTAAGTGAGTAAAATAATACTCATCAACTATAGAAGAAAATTTTGTAATAGATAGAAACTTTGTGATATGTTGATGATGGAAAAGTGGGATAAGAAACAGATCTAGATGAAATTAAAGAGAGGAGGAGGGAGATGAATCGGTGATAAGAGAGAGGAAGTGGAGAGTTGCGTGAGAAATAAGGAGTAGAGTATAATTGACCACGAGGGATATAATTGACAAATAAAATGGACCTATCAACTTAGAGCTCCTATTTAGAGCTCCTATTTAGAGAACTCTTATTTTGTAATTTTGAAATTATTTTAGTCCTATTTTGTCTTCTATCCTCCTCTCTGCAGCTTCTCCTAGCTCAAATCGGCTGAAATCACCTAAGGCGGCGGCGGATTTGTTAGGGTTTGCTGCATCTCTTCATTCTCTTTTTCATCAATTATTATTGTTTCCCACAGTCGACTCTGAGTTTTCCTTTGAACATGTGTTCTCATTTCTTATGTTGTATCCATCCCTACTTCGATCTTCGGTCTTCACTCTTCAGTCGAACGAAAAAAGGAGCAGGCGCACTCCCTGCCTGATCTCGGCTTCTCAGTCCAGGCGTCCAAGTTTCCAACAGGCAGAAGTGCTCACCTCCTCTGTCTTCCGCATTCTGGAGCGCGTGCGCCGTGCTCACCTTCAGGCTTCACTGCCTCACTGCTTCATGCTTCACTGATTTAACGTTTTCACCCGAATCACCACTTCAGCCTTCTGCCTTCAGGTACTCCTCCGACACCTCCTTCCGCTTTTAAAGTTTTAATTTTTTTATTGATCAATAATTAATATGATTAGTGGAATTTTTTCTTTATTAATTGATTTCTTTCATAGTTGTTTCGTGTTTTTAAATGGATAATGGATAAATACTTAGTTGATTTGTTGGCTGTTGAGTGATAATAAATCTTTAGTTCATATTCTCAGTTGTTGATTTTTATGTATTGAGTGTTATAATTTGGCATTTTAGGTAAAGATTTTCAATTACGATTCAACTTATAAATTTATTCAATTTCAAGGTGCAATAAAAATGGTAGAATCTGGATGGGAGAGAAAAAGAAAGAAGAAGATTAGATAAAGCGGTTCTAAGTAAAGATGTATGGCCCTAAGTAGAAACTGTTCAATGGAAAAACTCTTTTCTAACATGCATAATAATTTCAGGACATTTATAATAAAGTAAAGACTTAGGCCCATATAATATTATCCGCCCTAGCTTTCAAAAACACAGGACCGGCCCTGGGATTTTAGTTCATTTCCATTTCATATCTTCCTATTTTTATTTTGTGTTGCTTTAATTTAGTGGAGAACTGGAGATATGCAATGCTAAACACAAAAACTTGGGGTATTAATTCATATTTTATTTCCATTTCATATCTGCCTATTTCTATTTGTTTTTTTTTGTTTTTAAATAAATTTCAATTTATTTCTTTAATTTAGTGGAGATTTGCGATGCTAAACACAAAATAGTTTTTTATGCACCAGTGGCGTTTAGGGATACACTTACATATTTTACAACACAAAAGAGATTTTTATGCACTAGAGGCGTTAGGGGTAAGCTTTCATCTTTTATTCATTAATCTTTTCTTTTCTCGATTCCATATTGTTCATGTTTTTCATATAGTTAAGAAAATATAGTCAAAGATTTATAGTCAGCTATAAAAAAATACATTCAACAAGTTTCTTTTATTTTAAACATTTTTAATGTGTTCTTGGCCTTTCTTTTGATTTCAATTTTTTTTTTCAAACATGTAGAATTTAGCTTTTGAATTTTTATTTAAGAAGAGTCACATTTTGAATACTTCCTAATTTGTTAGCACCATTTACGGTTGCTAAACCACTTATTATGAATACTCAAATATCTAGAGTGCATATGTATTTAAGCTATTACATTAGTAGAAGGATTAGTTGGTTGTGGTTGCGCTCTAAAAATTCAGTCTCGATAAAGAAATTGGATTCTTTACCAATTTGGATGAAATATATAATTTCTACCTAATTTTTGGTACTTCAGCATTGATTTTTTTTTTTTAAAACCAGTTTCTCTACTGATAATTTAGGGGATCATATGCAGTATGCTCGAGTTGACTCTTCTATTTACTTCTCAGTTTTACGAAACTAATACTACCTAAGGTTGGACTCGGGCCGGGTGGCCCGACCCGGAACCGGCCCGGGACCGGTACTGTTCCGGCCCGGCCCGAACCGGTGGCCCGGTCAGTGACCGGTCCGGGTAGGCCCGACCCGGTGGGTTTCCGGTCCGGGCTCGGGTCACCCATAACAAGGCCCGGCCCGGCCGGGCCCGGTTCGGGCCAAATTTATTTTTTTTTTGGTTTTTTTCATTTGTTTGGGCTCCACCGGGTTGGGCTTGATGTTTAGGAGGGGTTTGGGGGGTGGGGGGTGAGGGCGGGGGGTCAGGGATGGGTAGCTAAGCAAAAAAAAAAAAAAATTAACCAAACCCGAGGCCCGGCCCGGTGGCTACCCGGGCCGGTCCCGGGTCCAGCTATATAGAACCGCCGGCCCGACCGGGCCTAGGCCCGGGCCCGACCCGGCCCGAGTCCAACCCTAATACTACCTCAGTACCTCCGTCTCCCTAATATTGGGACAGATGGGAGTGATGTGGTTTTTAAGAAAAGTAGAATCCCTAATATTGAGACGGATGGGAGTGGTGTGGTTTTTAAGAAAAGTAGAATGATGTGGTTGATAGTGAGTTGATAAAGTGGGAATAAAGTAAGAATGAATTAGAGCCACACAAATGTTATCAAATATGGTATGAGGCAATAATAGGGGGACATCCAAAAATAAAAAGATGAGACAATTATAGGGGGACGGAGGGAGTATACTATTTTAGCTTGATAATATTACTCGAAATAGGACTGAAAAAGTTTGAAAATTCCAAAATAGGACTGTCATATTTTTATTCCCAAAATAAGACTAATTACTGTCATGTTTTGGCAGTACCAGACTTCAAACATGGCTATATTTTCCCAACTTGGCAATAATTACTCCTATTTTGGGAATAAAAACATGACAGTCATATTTTGGAATTTTCAAACTGTTTTAGTCCTATTTTGGAAACTTTCACTTTCAGCTTTTGTTTTTTAATTTAACAGAATATTTATAGCGTATATGAAAACTAAACTAACATGTTAAAAAAGTTCCCTTGCTCTTTCAAAAGTGATCGCAGCATACTATTAAAATATGAAAAGTGTAGTTTTAGCGGGGCAATCCTGCATCTAATTCAATGTTTACATTTTTTGTCTTCGTTTTTGTTCTAAAGGTTAAAACAAGTAAACACTTGTGTAAATATCCTTCATCTTTCCCTTGGAAAAATGGAGGGGGAAACAGGAAGCGCGGTATCCTTCACTTTCTCCTTTTCCAAATTATTTTTGATAAGAGCTTTCAGAAGTAATACTAAATGCAAAAACAGTGGCAAAATTACCATTGCATCACCCCTCGACTCCTGTCACAAAATCACAATCCTTATTAGTTTTTAAGCTTTGCACACATGACAGTGACTTTTTGAAAAAATATAAACTGATATTTGATAAAGTGGTGGGGGATTAGAGTTATAAAAGTGTGGAAAAGGGGCAAGTGTTTGACCATTCTAAGGAGACCATGTAGACCACTTTAATTTGCATTCATACCAGATGTGAAATGACCCAAACTCACACATGCCTTGATCTGCACATTTGGTAATGTGGGATTGTGGCCACAATGAAGTTTGCCCATGTTGACTCCTCATATTTTTTTGGTAAATATCCCTTAATGTGCCCATGATAGCTCCAAATGCTTCTGGAACACTGAAGCTATTAATTCAATTTTAATAATTAAAATTTACATATTTAGAAACTTCATTAAAATCTCTATAAAATTGCAAAATACAAATTAAATTGTATCCTAATTAAGTTAATAAAATGAAACTGTTCGACTCCAAAGAGTCATATTTAAGGATAGATACTTAAATAGTATGACTGCAGGGGCGGATTGGGCCTATGCCAGGGAGGGCCTAGGCCCATGCTGCATTTTTTTAACTAGTATATAGGTTTAAAATTTAGGCCCAGTCTGAATTTTTAATGAATTAGGCCCAGTCCAACTGTTAAGTCCAAGTAGCCACTAGCCAGCAGCGCAGGGAAAAGTGCCGCGTTCTTTCTTCTTCCACGAAAACCCCAACCGCATAAACAGGGCTTCCAGGCATTCCAAGCTTCCAGCACGCAGGCCGCATAGCCCGCACTGCCGCAGCAAGCCAGCAAGGCGACAGTCCGTCCGTCCATCCCCCAAGCCAGCACGCAGGCCGCAGCCACGCAATCACGCCGCACGCAGGACCTCAGCGGCCGAACTCCGCCGAAGTGCAGCGGCCGAAGTCCGCCGAAGTGCCGAACGCCGCCCCTCTTTGACTCTTTTTCGGCTCATATTGGCTCAAATCCGCTCAAACGGCTCAATAGAGGTCTAATTTCCATTTTCCAACCTTTTATTTTTACATTTTATTTAATTTATTGAATTTTATCAAATTTGTTCAAGATTAGTATTTGTATTTATTGATTGAATTAGTATTGATACTTGTTGTGCAGTGAGCCAGTGCTTAAGAGTTCAGATGATGTGCCTGATTCCTGAGAAGTGAGAAGTGCTGCCTAAGTCCTAACTCCTAAGTGCTTAAGAGGTATTTTTTTTAATCTTTTAATTTTATTGTGTTTTTAATTCAAGTTAAAGACTAAACTACATGTTTGCTTGATATGAATTTGATTATTATTTGTAAACTTGTAAATTGTAATCATCATTTATAGTATAAATTTGCTTGTGACTTGTTCTTATTAATCTAGTTATTAAGTTATTAGTATAATTTTTTAATTTTCATTTTTAATTAAATTTTGGCCCCACCTGGAGGCCAAAGCTAGATCCGCCCCTGAGTATGAGTACAAAACATCAGGCATAGGCATGTTTCATTAAACTGGCTGCAGTTGAGTAAGGACAAACGCCCACTGGATATGTACGAATGATTTGTACAGCTTAAGTCATCCAATCATATCTCAACTAGAATAAACAATTAGTAACATCCAAGCACTTCTCTGTTACAAAGTTGTTGGATGAACTTATCTCTAAAATTGAGGAGTTCCGAAGTAGGTAAATTGTTACATGAATTTTAATGTGTGAGTCATGCACATTATTCTATGTCATTATGTGTCTTTGTTTTATGGAAAATTCTAAAGGTACACACTTTTTTGTGTACACATTTTTTACACATGTCTGTGTAAGGTTTTTTTTATGTCTGTACAGACATAACGTATTTTAAAAAGTGTGTACACAAAAAAGTGTGTACCCCAAGTCCAACTCTTGTTTTATTTTCTAATCTAAGAATTTTGATGATTTAGGTACAGATTTGAGAAGTTGATACACTACAAGCCATTAATGAGTCACGCGGAGATGGGTCGATATAAAAAGATCTTTGCTATACAAGATGCAACTTTTTGAGGGATGGATGACTCCGCATCCTATCCGCCTATAGAACCTTCCAGCTTTGATCTAATCGTTATAGGTACCGGTGTATCGGAATCCATCATTGCCGCCGCGGCCTCTGCCGCCGGAAAATCTGTCATCCATCTTGACCCCAATCCATTCTATGGTTCTCATTACGCTTCTCTCCCCCTACATGACTTCACTTCATTCCTTCAATCCCATTCTAACTCTTCCTCCACCCCTCATCCTGCTTCACAATACCACCATGAATCGGATTTCCATCTCATGCCGCTTCGTACTCGCCAGATGTACTCCTCCATTGATGTCTCTCTGTACTCGCAGGAGCCTATGAACTACTCCAGCAAGTTCAACATTGATTTGGCCGGACCTAGGGTTTTATTTTGCGCTGATTCTATGGTTGACCTCATTTTAAATACGGGTATCAATCTGTATATGGAGTTCAAATCGGTGGACAGGAGCTTCATCTATGATGGAAATGGTAACTTGGATTATGTGCCTGATTCGCGCAGTGCAATTTTCAAGGACCGCAATTTAAGTTTCACTGAGAAGAATCAGTTGATGAGGTTCTTCAAGATGGTACAGGGGCATTTGGGGGAAGATTACACGGAAATCAACCGGATATCTCAGGATGATCTGGAGAGTCCGTTTTGTGAGTTCCTGAGCAAAATGGGGCTTTCGTCCAAGCTAAAATCGTATGCATCGAATTTTCCTTTTTTCTAGATTTCATTATTTATTACTGAAATTACCTTTTGATTTCCACATTAACATCAGTTCTTTGTGAATTTAAAATTCTTTTACGGATTGATTACTTTTCTGCTGCGCCACAGCCCATTCGGTTTAATTCAAGAAGCATTAGCTAGATACACTGAAATCACAGAGATATATTTTCAATAATAAAATTAAAATCTAGATAGGAGGCTAACAAACCTCATTGGGAAGAAGCTCTACCTCAGCTAAATAAGCATATAGCATCACTAACACAAGACTGAATTCTTTGATCAACTGTTTAATTTGATACTCAATATTAGCCTATTAGGATGCTTACACGGGGAGGTTCCACTATTTTTTTATGTTTACACGTGTTGTTTTTTGGTGAATCTATCTATTAACGGACATGAAAAACCTTTTACATTTTGAATCATCATTATATAATACAGGCTAGAGTGTCTAATTTGAAACTCAATATTAGCCTACTAGGATACTCACGTGGAGGGATTCCATCAATGTTTATGTTTACATGTGCTTTTTTGATGAATCCATTCAGAGCCCGTTTAGTAAAATTGAAATTGGCAGAATCGGCTGATTCCTGTGAAGTTCTGGATGAAGTGGTTGAATTGGCTGATTTATGAAAAAAATAATATTTTTAATATATTTTAGTAATAAAATAAAGAAAAATTATATGAAAAATAGCTAAAGTCGTCATTTACAGTAACTTCAGCCAATTCAGTCAGAAAAGCAACTCCAACCTTACTTATTTTGATTATTACACAATTCAGCGCATGAAATAAAAAATTACATGTTTGGTTAAAAAGTTGGGCGATGAGGCCGATAAGATGATAAATAGGGTCACCAAACGGGCTCTTATTGGACATGAAAATCAATTTACTTTTTAGGTGTTGCTTAGTACAAGCCTAGAGTGTCTTCTGAACTCTGCACACTGCCTCGTAGACTGATCTGCATTATTTCACATCAGTCATTGAATTCACATCACCTTGGTGTGCTTCTCCTATTGAGTAATAATTTTTTCTTTCACTTGTCCTCCGGTTTAAAGGAAAAAAGAGGCAAAGTGAAGGGAAGTTTTTTTTTCCAGCTACACGATAACTGATATCAGTTTCTTTCTTCCAATGCAATTGTAACTTTTCTACATTGCTTTTCTGAAGAATAATTTTTTTCCTGCTTTTTCCCAATGCGATTGCAACAATATTTTGCATGTTTTTTAGTCTGCTTTTTCCAAAGCGGTTGCAACAATTTTTTACATGCTTTTTAGCCTGCTTTTTATTCCAGCATGATCGAAGTATATATGAAATCTCAACAGTATTTTATCAATTATTTTGTGACAGCCACAGTTT
Organism: Cuscuta europaea; assembly: GCA_945859875.1. Classification (NCBI taxonomy): domain Eukaryota; kingdom Viridiplantae; phylum Streptophyta; class Magnoliopsida; order Solanales; family Convolvulaceae; genus Cuscuta; species Cuscuta europaea. The sequence goes on from CAMAPE010000048.1 coordinate 10,673,245, forward strand.
TTTTCCCATTTTTTGGCAGATATTCTTTGTAAAGTTTTTGTTACAGTAAATCTGGCTCATTTAATGTTTTTTCTATAGGATTATACTTTATGCTATAGCCTTAGCAGCTGATGATCAGGAAAGTGTGGAGGGTTATAAAGTTATCAAGACCAGGGATGGGATAGATCGTTTAGCTCTTTATCACTCTTCAGTGGGCAGGTTATTGAGTGATTTCTCACCTTTGCCCATTGATTATTTCATAAATTCCGTGTTTAAAGTTAAAACATGTATTTTATTATTAGTGATATGCATATGCAGTTTTGATGAAGTAAATTTGAAAATTAAACATTTCTGGTTGTAGACTTGTAGCAGCCTTTATCTTAGTCTGGTTTTCACTTTTTAGGTAATCTGAAATTTATAATGACCAAAAATATGTTGGCACGAATAATCACCACTCTTTTTTATGACACGCAGATAGTAAAGTAATGAGAGTTTCAGAAGAATAAATACGAGTAATACTTAAGATGCTTTTTGTTAAATTGGAGGTTATGAGCATTCTAGTGTATTGTTTTTGTATGAACTTGGCTCTTATAGGAATTCAGTGAGTCATTTATTGCAACATGATAGTTTACCATGCAGGTAGTTTTTTTTTGGGCAGATTTGCATGAAAATAATTATCTTGTTAATTTTATGGCACCTAGAGAATGATATATTGTTGTACAGGTTCTCCCATGCACCTGGTGCTATGATTTATCCAATGTATGGCCAAGGGGAACTTTCACAATCCTTTTGCCGGCGTGCTGCTGTGAAAGGGTGTATAAATGTGTGTGGAGCACAATTCGCTTTTTTCCGTAAATTTTGCTCATATGAGCTCTTTCTTTGCATGATACTTGTTCCTAAATGACAATGATATCTTTTTGTGTAATATGTGCTGTTATCCTGAGGATATGATTTTGCTGTGCATTTTGTTTCTAGGTTCTTCGGATGCCTGTCAATTTTATTCTCAAGGACAAGGTTGGAATGATGATTTCTACACCCGTATATGATCTGCCCTTGCTTTGGGTTCATTGTTTATCTGTTTTATGCATGTCACTTTGATGTTTTCCAGGGAAGTGGAAATTACAAAGGTGTCAAATTGGCTTCTGGTCAAGAACTATTAAGTCATAATTTGATATTGGCTTCACCATTTGTAATTCCCTTTGATACTGTCGAGTCTCGTAATCAATCTCTGCAAGATGATTCTCTTGGTCTCAATAAAAAAGATGTAGTCAAAGAGAAGCTGGTTAAGGGAATATGCATCGCAAAGTCCTCACTGAAACCAGATGTGGCAAACTGCTTAATATTCTTTCCTCCTCGATGTATGTCTAACCCAATTGTATAAATAAAAGGAACGTTTTCATTTTTATTTTACTTTTTAATTCTTTATTTTTACGATTTTATGCAGCTTTGATCCCTGAACAGGTGTCATCAATTCATGTCTTCCAGTTAAGCAGCAATGTAGCGGTTTGCCCAAGTGGAATGTGAGTTCTGTTGTTATGCATGCTAATATAAAGTGTCATAATGTAATGGGAAATGGTGTTTTAACTTTTAACACCACCTTTGACATCAACATCATGCTTTGTTCGCTACTCACAGATGACACGAGGACTTGCCTGTGCACGCACAAACATGACAGTACTTGTGTCAGTGTGTTAGAACAAAAAGTTATGTCTATGTGTGCCCGTGCGAGCTTGTGTTAGAAGTTGGTGTAAATGTCTTCAGTTGTAGACGTTCCTCTAATATAAAACGGATGATTGCATAATGGCGTTGGTACATAGAAGAAAGAAGTTACTTGGACAGAAAATAAGTGTATATGGATAACTTTTTCTTCAGGTTTGTGACTTACCTTTCAGTTATATGTGAAGATGCTGTGCAAGGGAAGAACCTGCTTGACGCAGCCATTAATGCATTGTTCTATGTTCCTGTTTCTGGCACTTCTCAAAATGATCATACAGACCATCCAAATTCAAATGCCAAACCGGCAATACTTTGGAGCACCTTGTATGTACAAGAGCTGACAAAGGTAAATGTATCACTGCCATACTTCCATATTCCTTTTGAAGTTTCAGTTGTGACAACCAGTTAGGTCATGTTGTGTACTGCTCTGAGTTCATTTTTCTTGTAGGGTAAATATATCTTTCAAAACTCCCCCACCATAAAAAAATGGTCATGTATTGTGAACTCTTTTTTGTTCTAAAAAATAGCCCTGTTTTAAAAGTAAACTTTCACTTATTAAATTTTAAACATGAAAAACTAATTATCAAGGAATTGTAGTCAATAATTTTAAACAATATCTTTGAGTTACGTCACGTCACGTCGTCACCTACGTGTTGTTTAGGACTGTTTAATCAGATTTTGGAACATAATGCTGATCCAAGACGACACTACATTTTTTAATCCAATTGCATATCGAATTCTAGAACAATAGAACACTGATTTTCGGCACCCTAGAGCCATTCTCACTGTCAAAACAAATTTTTTTTGGGACGGCTGGATTATTCGTCACGGGTTCTTCGCATTTGTGGCACTGATATCATGCTCTCGGTTGGATATGTCATATGTGTGTGATTCCCCTGGCATTCTTTTATTCTCAAGAATAGCGTGTGATTCGCGTATTTGGATTTGAAAAGTCCAGAAGTCGGGAAATTCCAAGTCTTTCTTATGGGAAAATGCCCTATAAACAAGAAAAAACGTTCTGAAATTCCAAAATAGGACTGCTATTGTTTTCTAACTTTTCTTCTCGAAATAGGAGTCGTTATTGACCTGATTTAAAAATACCGCCATAAATGGCAGTAAATACAGCTGGAATTTCCAAATATATTTAATCCTGTGTCTTTTAGGAAGAAAGACATAATAGTCCTATTTTGAAATTCCCAAACACTTTCATTAAATTTCTGGAACTTTCGCTTTTCTTGTTCCCAACTCCCAAGTTTTATGAAATTGGTAGCATACCCCATATACAATGAGATTTGATGGAAGGAATTGGGTAACATTTGGTCATTCCAAATGTGGTTTAATGACTTTTATCTAAAGTAATCTAATTTGCAGTAATAATGCAATCCAAACGAGGCCAGTGATTCTATCACGCAATATACACTTCTTATGTCAACATAAGTGGGGTTCTTAATCTGTCTGACATGTTTGTTTTTTTTCAGGAGGATTCATTTGATTCTGTCGCTTCAGTCTCAATGCCGGACGGGAATCTGCATTACAATGAGGTTTTGGCTGCCTCTGTTAAGGTAATAAAGGATGTGCTTTTCCCATTCTGACACAAGATTTTTTTCAGTTCAATTGTACTGCTTAATTAAAAAAAATGTCGCTACCAGTAATGAAATCATAATTTTTTTGGTGACAGATATTTGAGAAAATGTACCCTGGTGAAGATTTCCTCCCAAGAGGAGGAACAGGTGTGAATGACTACTGCACCACATATGATTGAAGGATGTTTGAGGGATGCAGTTGTAATAGGATTGAGGAGTTTTTTAGAGTTCTTTACTATCATGCCAGGTGAAAGTGAAGATTTCTCCCAAATATGTTTATACTTGGACTCGTCATGCTGCCTGTTGTAATCATATTATTACTTTCTCCCAGAGAATAGGGCAGTTTAAGATTCAAAGCTGAACCAAACCCAACTTTAGATAGTTTGAGTTTGGTTAGTTTAACATCTTCACAAGCTGAACCCTTTTATAGATTGGTTCACTTACATTCACGGGTAATTGTGACTTAACATGTTACGGAGTATATATATTGTCAAAAAGAAGCTTCAAATTATGGAAAAATCAAATATATTTTTTGATTTATAACTTTATTCAAGAACCATGTATCTTTGTATTGAGTATTCATAACATACTGGTATTATAAATTAACGTTTCTGTTTCCTTTGTTCTTTTGTTGTGTGCTTCGCTCACTTGTCACTAGTTATGGACTCGGGCCGGGTGGCCCGACCCGGAACCGGCCCGGGACCGGTACTGTTCCGGCCCGGCCCGACCCGGTGGCCCGATCAGTGACCGGTCTGGGTAGTCTCGGCCCGTGGGTTTTCCGGTCCGGGCTCGGGTCACCCAAAACAAGGCCCGACCCGCCCGGGCCCGGTTCGGGCCAAAAACTATTTTTTTTTCAATTTTTTTTAAATTTTCGGGTTGGGCTGGGTATTTTGGGTCATTTGGGGTGTTTTGGGGGGTTGGGGGTGGGAGGGGGGTTAATTAGGAAGAGGAAAACAAAAAAAATATAATGGGCCCGGCCCGGCGCGGCCCGGACCCGGACCGGACCCGGCCCGGCGCGGCCCGGACCCGGACCGGACCCGGTGGTTACCCGGGCCGGTCCTGGGTCCACCATTTCTGACCCGCTGGCCTGCCCGGGCCTAGGCCCGACCCGGACCCGGCCCGGACCCGAGTCCATCCCTACTTGTCAATACTCACTAGCATGACATTGAGTGGCTAACAAGCTGAATTTTTTTTTGATCGAGTTTCATTTGCTGTTAAAATGAGCTTGAAATATTATAATCGAGTAATCGAATATAATCAAATTGAGAAGGTTTGGTTTCATAAATTTGAAAGCAGTTACGTGCTAGGATTGCTAGCCATTAGCTATATACGTCAAATAGAGAAGGTTTTGTTTCATAAATTTGATATCTATATGTTAATAATAGTGATAATAACAACAGTACTATGAAATGAATTAAACATAAATCCATTAAGGGTATGTTTAGGTGTTTAGAGGGAAGGAAAGGGGAAGACTTTGAACTTTGAAGGTTAGTTCTAGGAGAGGATGAGATCATCAGAGGGAATGAAAGGGGAAGAAATCATTCTACATGTTTTGAATAGAGGGATTGATGAATTATAATTAAAATCACTTTAAAGATAGAAAAAATTAAATAATTGAATTTATATTCATTTTGAATTAAGTTAAAGTTAGTGCATCATTTAATTATTTCTTCCAAAATCCTCCAATTTAGAGAAATTAGAAATTGAACATTTGAAAGGTTTTGAAGGGTCAATTTATTCACAAATCACAAGTAGTTATTAGAGTATTGCCCATCACAAGATTCACAACTCTTGTTCGAATAGAACGGAGTGCTTAACTTTGCCAACTTTATTAACTTGCTCTCGTAATGTCATTTGCTATGTAGGTAGAAATGAGATAATCTATGCTCCGGCTCATATAACTTAATTTATGTCAAATTAAATGGTGTAATTATCAATTCGTATTCCAGATGAAATTAAACTGCCCTATTCTCTGGGAGAAAGTAATAATATGTTTACAACAGGCAGCATGACGAGTCCAAGTATAAACATATTTGGGAGAAATCTTCACTTTCACCTGGCATGATAGTAAAGAACTCTAAAAAACTCCTCAATCATATTACAACTGCATCCCTCAAACATCCCTCAATCATATGTGGTGCAGTAGTCATTCACACCTGCTCCTCCTCTTGGGACGAAATCTTCACCAGGGTACATTTTCTCAAATATCTGTCACCAAAAAAAAAATTATGATTTCATTAATGGTAGTGACATTTTTTTTTAATTAAGCAGTACAATTGAACTGAAAAAATCTCGTGTCAGAATGGGAAAAGCACATCCTTTATTACCTTAACAGAGGCAGCCAAAACCTCATTGTAATGCAGATTCCCGTCCGGCATTGAGACTGAAGCGACAGAATCAAATGAATCCTCCTGAAAAAAAAAACATGTCAGACAGATTAAGAACCCCACTTATGTTGTTTGCATTATTACTGCAAATTAGATTACTTTAGATAAAAGTCATTAAACCACATTTGGAATGACCAAATGTTACCCAATTCCTTCCATCAAATCTCATTGTAGGTGGGGTATGCTACCAATTTCATAAAACTTGGGAGTTGGGAACAAGAAAAGCGAAAGTTCCAGAAATTTAATTAAAGTGTTTGGGAATTTCAAAATAGGACTATTATGTCTTTCTTCCTGAAAGACACAGGATTAAATATATTTGGAAATTCCAACTGTATTTACTTCCATTTATGGCGGTATTTTTAAATCAGGCCAGTAACGACTCCTATTTCGAGAAGAAAAGTTAGAAAACAATAGCAGTCCTATTTTGGAATTTCAGAACGTTTTTTCTTGTAATTAGGGCATTTTCCCATAAGAAAGACTTGGAATTTCCCGACTTCTGGACTTTTCAAATCCAAATACGCGAATCACACGCTATTCTTGAGAATAAAAGAATGCCAGGGGAATCACACACATATGACATATCCAACCGAGAGCATGATTTCAGTGCCACAAATGCGAAGAACCCGTGACGAATAATCCAGCCGTCCCAAAAAAACTTTGTTTTGACAGTGAGAATGGCTCTAGGGTGCCAAAAATCAGTGTTCTATTGTTCTAGAATTCGATATGCAATTGGATTAAAAAATGTAGTGTCGTCTTGGATCAGCATTATGTTCCAAAATCTGATTAAACAGTCCTAAACAACACGTAGGTGACGACGTGACGTAACTCAAAGATATTGTTTAAAATTATTGACTAAAATTCCTTGATAATTAGTTTTTCATGTTTAAAATTTAATAAGTGAAAGTTTACTTTTAAAGCAGGGCTATTTTTTAGAACAAAAAAGAGTTCACAATACATGGCCATTTTTTTAAGGTGGGGGAGTTTTGAAAGATATATTTACCCTACAAGAAAAATGTACTCAGAGCAGTACACAACATGACCTAACTGGTTGTCACAACTGAAACTTCAAAAGGAATAGGGAAGTATGGCAGTGATACATTTACCTTTGTCAGCTCCTGTACATACAAGGTGCTTCAAAGTATTGCCGGTTTGGCATTTGAATTTGGATGGTCTGTATGATCATTTTGAGAAGTGCCAGAAACAGGAACATAGAACAATGCATTAATGGCTGCGTCAAGCAGTTTCTTCCCTTGCACAGCATCTTCACATATAACTGAAAGGTAAGTCACAAACCTGAAGAAAAAGTTATCCATATACACTTATTTTCTGTCCGAGTAACTTCTTTCTTCTATGTACCAACGCCATTATGCAACCATCCGTTTTATATTAGAGGAATGTCTACAACTGAAGACATTTACACCAACTTCTAACACAAGCTCGCACGGGCACACATAGACATAACTTTTTGTTCTAACACACTGACACAAGTACTGTCATGTTTGTGCGTGCACAGGCAAGTCCTCGTGTCATCTGTGAGTAGCGAACAAAGCATGATGTTGATGTCAAAGGTGGTGTTAAAACACCATTTCCCATTACATTATGACACTTATATTAGCATGCATAACAACAGAACTCACATTCCACTTGGGCAAACCGCTACATTGCTGCTTAACTCGAAGACATGAATTGATGACACCTGTTCAGGGATCAAAGCTGCATAAAATCGTAAAAATATAGAATTAAAAAGTAAAATAAAAATGAAAAAGTTCCTTGTATTTATACAATTGGGTTAGACATACATCGAGGAGCAAAGAATATTAAGCAGTTTGCCACATCTGGTTTCAGTGAGGACTTTGCAATGCATATTCCCTTAACCAGCTTCTCTTTCACTACATCTTTTTTATCGAGGCCAAGAGAATCATCTTGCTGAGATTGATTACGAGACTCGACAGTATCAAAGGGAATTACAAATGGTGAAGCCAATATCAAATTATGACTTGATAGTTCTTGACCAGAAGCCAATTTGACACCTTTGTAATTTCCACTTCCCTGGAAAACATCAAAGTGACATGCTTAAAACAGATAAACAATGAACCCAAAGCAAGGGCAGATCATATACGGGTGTAGAAATCCACATTTATATTTTATTAAATGCATCATTCCAACGTTGTCCTTGAGAATAAAATTGACAGGCATCCGAAGAACCTAGAAACAAAATGCACAGCAAAATCATATCCTCAGGATAACAGCACATATTACACAAAAAGATACCAGTCATTTAGGAACAAGTATCATGCAAAGAAAGAGCTCATATGAGCAAAATTTACGGAAAAAAGCGAACTGTGCTCCACTCACATTTAGACACCCTTTCACAGCAGCACGCCGGCAAAAGGATTGTGAAAGTTCCCCTTGGCCATATATTGGATAAATCATAGCACCAGGTGCATTGGAGAACCTGTACAACAATATATCATTCTCTAGGTGCCAAAAAATTAACAAGATTATTATTTTCATGCAAATCTGCCCAAAAAAAAATCTATATGCATGGTAAACTATCATGTTGCAATAAATGACTCACTGAATTCCGATAAGAGCCAAGTTCATACAAAAAGAATACACTAGAATGCTTATAACCTCCAATTTAACAAAAAGCATCTTAAGTATTACTCGTATTTATTCTTCTGAAACTCTCATTACTTTACTATCTGCGTATCATAAAAAAGAGTGGTGATTATTCGTGCCAAAATATTTTTGGTCATTATAAATTTCAGATTACCTAAAAAGTGAAAACCAGACTAAGATAAAGGTTGCTACAAGTCTACAACCAGAAATGTTTAATTTTCAAATTTACTTCATCAAAAATGCAGGGGCATGCTGGGCATTATGTCAAATATGCAAGGGCATGCTGGGGGCCGAGATGGGGCTAAGAACAGAAGGTGGAGTGCTAGATTGCGTTTTGGGACATGCAATGTTGGGTCTCTTACAGGCAGAGCTTCCGAGGTAGTCGAGGTTATGAGGAGAAGGAATATCAACATTATGTGTGTGCAAGAAGCTAAATGGGTTGGAGAGAAAGCACGCGAGATTAATCCGGAGGTTTTAAGCTGTGGTACTCGGGGAGAGATAAGACCAGAAATGGGGTTGGCATTATTGTGGCGCGCGACTATGTTGAGGATGTGGTAGAAGTCTTCAGGAAGAACGATCGCATCATGAGCATTAAATTGGTGATAAGGGGTGAGATTGTGTCTATGGTAAGTGCCTATGCACCACAAGTGGGATTGGATGCATCTACAATTGAACAGTTCTGGGAAGATCTTGAAGACGTGGTGCGACGAGTGCCAAGGGGAGAGAAGTTGGTCATAGGAGGTGATCTCAACGGGCATGTGGGCTCGAGTCGGGGTGGCTTTGAGAGTATTCATGGCGGACATGGTTTTGGAACTAGGAATGAGGCGGGAAAGAACATTTTGGATTTTGCCTCGACGTATGAGTTGGCTATAATGAATACTTGGTTTAAGAAAAGATACTCTCACCTTGTAACCTATAAAACTGGAACCAATAGTACCCAAATTGACTACTTCTTAGTACGGACCACTTGGAGAACTAGCTACACTGATTGTAAGGTTATTCCAGGTGAGAGTGTTGTCACTCAGCATAGGATGCTTGTGCTTGACTTTCGAGGTAAGAACCATCGAAGACAAGTTAAACAACAAATGGAGCCAAAGATAAAGTGGTGGAGGCTTGAGGGAGATCTTCAACAAAGCTTTACACACAAAATGATCGGTGAAGATGTATGGCGTATTGATAATGAAACACATGTGGATGATGTGTGGTTATCAATGGAGTTGACCATTAACAGAGTGGCAAAAGAGGTACTTGGAGAATCTAAAGGATGTCTGCCACCTAAAAAGGACACATCTTGGTGGAATGATGAGGTGAAACAAGCCATAAGGAACAAAAGAGATTGCTACAAAAAGTTGGGGACAAGTTGGAGTAATGAGAACATAGAAGCATACAAGGAGGCTAAAAGACAAGCAAAGAAAGCCGTAAAGGAAGCACGAGGGAAAGTGAACAAGGAGTTGTATGAAAAGTTGGTCTCTAAGGAAGGAGAGCTAGATATTTATAGATTTGCTCGTCTTCGTGATCGCAGGACTCAAGATATTGCAAAAGTTAAATGTGTGAAGGATGTCGATCAGAGGATATTAATGGACGACGGAGAGATTAAAGAGAGGTGGAGGTCATACTTTGATACACTATTCAATGGGAACAAAACGCAAGATATCGGTGATTTGTCCATACCAGAGTGTATGGTAAATCGTGATTTTGTGAGAAGGATCCAAAAAATTGAAGTTAAAGAAGCTCTGAGGAAGATGGGGCGGAAGAAAGCAATGGGTCCAGATACCATACAGATCGAGGCTTGGAGAAGTTTGGGAGAAAGAGGCATCGAGTGGTTAACAAGTTTCTTCAACATGATTTGGAGAAACAACAAGATGCCAACGAGTTGGAGGAAGAGTACTCTTATCCCCTTATTTAAGAATAAAGGTGATGTACAAGAATGTGCCAACTATCGAGGGATTAAGCTTATGAGTCACACCATGAAACTTTGGGAGCGAGTGATTGAGCAAAGACTTCGAAGAACTGTGAAGATTTCAGATAATCAATTCGGTTTTATGCCTGGTCGCTCAACAACGGATGCCATTCACCTTCTTCGTCAACTTATGGAGAAGTATAGAGACGCTCATAAGGATCTGCATTTGGTGTTCATTGACTTAGAAAAGGCATATGATAGGGTACCTCGAGAAGTTATTTGGTGGGCCTTAACTAGAAAAGGCATATCACGCAAGTATATCAGCATCATCATGGATATGTATGAGGATTGTACTACAAGTGTCCGTACCAGTGTAGGGAGGATTGAAGAGTTCCCTATTACTATCAGAGTGCACCAAGGATCAGCTCTGAGCCCTTTCTTATTTGACATAGTCATGGATGAACTTACGAAGTCAATTCAAGACGATATACCGTGGTGCATGATGTTTGCCGACGATATTATATTGATTGATGAGACGCAATCAGGTCTTAAAGCAAAGTTGGAAGTATGGTGACAAACATTGGAGAATAAAGGTTTCAGACTAAGTCGGAGCAAGACAGAGTACATGGAGTGCAAGTTTGGTGGAGGTAGAAGCAGTGGTAATAGCGGAATTACTCTGGATGGTAAAGAGATACCGGTCAGCGATATGTTCCGTTATTTGGGCTCCATAATTCAGAAGGACGGTGAGTTAGATGGAGATGTATCCCGTAGAATCAGAACAGGGTAGATGAAGTGGAAGAGTGCGTCAGGATTTCTATGCGATCGAGGTATGCCGACTAGACTGAAGGGCAAATTTTATAGGACAGCAATTAGGCATGCATTACTATATGGCGTAGAGTGTTGGGCGGTGAAACAATGTCACATTCAAAAGATGAGTGTGGCAGAGATGCGCATGCTACGTTGGATGTGTGGGCATACTAGGAAGGACCGCGTTGAATGAAACAATCAGACAAAGAGTAGGAGTAACACCTATTGAAGACAAGATGCGGGAGTCGCGCCTACGGTGGTTTGGTCATGTGCGTAGAAGACCGAGTGATGCACCTGTCAGACGAGTTGAGATGTGTGGAGAAGAGGCAGGGAAGAGAGGGAGAGGAAGGCCCAAACAGACGTGGGTTAGGACAGTTCGAAGTGATATGCTTCTTCTGGGGTTGGATGAGGACATGACTTTGGAGAGAGCTAAGTGGAGGACGGGTATTCGTGTGGAGGAGTGATCTCGTATCACCTTTTCCCCTCATCTCTTTTTTCCTTTTTTTATCCTTATATATATATATGCATTATTTGTATCTTTTTTATTTTATCATTTTATGTATATTCATCTCTTTTTATATTTTTTTAATAATAGCTTATCTTTTTATCTTTATTTTCTTTCTTTTCCTTTTGGTGGTGATATTCATGTATCGATTCATGTTAGCCGACCCCAATATCTTTTGGGACTAAGACTTGGATGTTGTTGTTGTACTTCATCAAAAATGCATATCACTAATAATAAAATACATGTTTTAACTTTAAACACGCATTTTATGAAATAATCAATAGGCAAAGGTGAGAAATCACTAAATAACCTGCCCACTGAAGAGTGATAAAGAGCTAAACGATCTATCCTATCCCTGGTCTTGATAACTTTATAACCCTCCACACTTTCCTGATCATCAGCTACTAAGGCTATAGCGTAAAGTATAATCCTATAGAAAAAACATTAAATGGGCCAGATTTACTATAACAAAAACTTTACAAAGAATATCTGCCCAAAAATGGGAAAAAACTGTGGCTGTCACAAAATAATTGATAAAATACTGTTGAGATTTCATATATACTTCGATCATGCTGGAATAAAAAGCACGCTAAAAAAGCATGTAAAAAATTGTTGCAACCGCTTTGGAAAAAGCAGACTAAAAAAGATGCAAAATATTGTTGCAATCGCATTGGGAAAGAGCAGGAAAAAAATTATTCTTCAGAAAAGCAATGTAGAAAAGTTACAATTGCATTGGAAGAAAGAAATTGATATCAGTTATCGTGTAGCTGGAAAAAATAAACTTCCCTTCACTTTGCCTCTTTTTTCCTTTAAACCGGAGGACAAGTGAAAGAAAAAATTATTACTCAATAGGAGAAGCACACCAAGGTGATGTGAATTCAATGACTGATGTGCAATAATGCAGATCAGTCTACGAGGCAGTGTGCAGAGTTCAGAAGACACTCTAGGCTTGTACTAAGTAACACCTAAAAAGTAAATTGATTTTCATGTCTAATAAGAGCCCGTTTGGTGACCCTATTTATCATCTTATGATAGGAACCTCCAGAATTCCAGAACAATTACAAGAATAGTAACAAGAAATCAGCTGAAGAATTTTATTGAAGAAGATATCGATTACAGAAAAGAAACAGTGAACAAGGCTGAAGCCTCCCAAAAGAGAAGAGAATAACTCTCTCATCTTTCCGAGTCCCAGTCCAAAAGTCCCAAAAGCCTCCTCACTACTCCCCCTTCCCATCTATTTATACAACAATACATCAAGTGTCCTTATTACTAATATTCTTATTAGTACTTCTATTATTAGTCTTATATAAGTGGGTTCCTATCAATACTCCCTCCCTAAACATCCACCTTGTCCTCAAGGTGGGTAATAGGACAAAGCCAAAATCTTTTGCTTCCTCTTCCTTGTTCCTCTCCCTTCCTAATATCGAACTGATTGTGGGATCACGAACCTTTCCAAAGATGTCTCGCAGCTTATAAACCCCACCACCACTCTGGATCCTGATGCCATGTACTGCCGGATGTATACTGGTGTATTGACAAGCAAGGAAGGAATTGCACATTGGTGGGATTGCCATATCTACACTTAGGTGAAAGATTTTTCATGCTGCATAGATTTACGAAATATATGCTAGTGTAATATACTGGTATGAATTTCACCTATTTTTTTATGTTGCCAAGAATATATTTTTGCAAAATACACATATGCTAGTGTAATATATTTGTTTCCATTTGCAGGTAATGGCACCCCCTCCCGAAAAAGGGCAGGACTTCAAAACACAATTATTTCAAAAGAAAGAACAGGGGACTGAAAGGGGATGGCCTGCTTGATAATTATATTCTTGAAGATTGTGTTGAGGAAATCTCCCGAGTCGAACAAGATAGAGTTTCTTCTGAAATGGCAGACCAATTTCATGTAAGCAAAGACCCGATTATTTAAATTTATTATAATGATTAAATTTAATAACTTTGATTAATTTTTTTTATATAGGCTGTCCAGAAGACTCTACAAAATAACACAAGTGCCACTAATTTCGAAACAACCGGAGGTAAGCAAAGACCTATTTATATTTTATAGTGATTGTAATATGCACTGGATATGCATATATGCACTGTAATATAGACTGAAACTGTTGTCATTCTTGGATATGCATATGCTCTAAAACAGGCTGAAACTGTTTTCCTTGTGATTTCAGCTAACTTTGTTAATCAATATATTTCAGCTCCAGAAGGTGCAGGACAGTGAGGATAGCCGTAGCCGGAGTACTACTGTAATGCCTAATATAGTCATTATTAAACCAAAAACAAATTCTCCTTTAGTGTCGTATGGAAATTCAGACTAGATACTATATAGAGCGGTTTGTATCATCCGCAAAAAAAAAATCAAACCAATAAAATTGTAATCTCATTGACCAATTTGTAAGCTAGCTACTGATGAATTAAAGTAAAATTACCATTTACTCTAATTGTTAGCTACAACTTCTTCCTTTTCATTTATTAATAATATTAGTATTGGCGGGACGGAGAACTAACTCCCACGTCTGATTCTTAATTAAACCACTAAATTCATATCCATAGCGGTATTTGGTTATGTATTGAATGTGTAGATTAAAGTAATACGATATTTGGTCCAAGCCAAATAAGGGTTTTTTGAGTAAAAATCATATCCATAGCGGTATTACTTTAATTTGGCTTTTGATTTTTACTCAAAAACCTCATATTTGGTTGGACCAAATACCGTATTACTTTAATCAACACATTCAATACATAACCAAATACCCTTATGGATATGAATTTAGTGCTTTAATTAAAAATCAGACGTGGGAGTTAGTTCTCCGTCCTGCCAATACTAATATTATTAATAAATGAAAAGGAAGAAGTTGTAGCTAACAATTAGAGTAAATGGTAATTTTACTTTAATTCATTAGTAGCTAGCTTACAAATTGGTCAATGAGATTACATTTCTTTTGGTTTGATTTTTTTTTTTTTTTTGCGGATGATACGAACCGCTCTATATAGTATCTAGTCTGAATCTCCATACGGTACTAAAGGAGAATTTGTTTTTGGTTTAATAATGACTATATTAAGCATTACAATAGTACTCCGGCTACGGCATTCCTCACTGTCTTGCACCTTCTGGAGCTGAAATATATTGATTAACAAAATTAGCTGAAATCACAAGAAAACGGTTTGATAACAGTTTCAGCCTGTTTCAGAGCATATGCATATCCAAGAATGACAACAGTTTCAGCCTATATTACAGTGCATATGCATATCCAGTGCATATTACAATCACTATAAAATATAAATAGGTCTTTCCTTACCTCCGGTCTTTCCTTACCTCCGGTTGCATATCCAGTTTCAGCCTATATTACCTCGGGCCAACACGTTTAATGATGGGTCAGAATTTCTACAACCTTAACCCAACCCACTAACCCGTGGGTTAAAGAGTTGGCCCGCGGGCCAATGTGAAAAAACATATATCAAAAAAATCATTAAAAATAATTACCCGGAAATATATATTTATATTAGTAAGTAGTAACAAAGTAAATATAAGAAATTAAAATACTAAAAATTCAATACTTGTTAAGTTTAATTAAAAATATAAAATACTAGTTATACTAGAATTTGAAAACTATAAGAGGTATGCGACAAAAATACTCATTGTATAAAAAAAATAAAGATCTACATGAACGTTTTGATTAATTAATTGTAATTAATGACTACTAATTGTTAAATATTGTATCGAACTTCACATAAAATATACGTTTTAACATTTTATTTGAATATTTATTATAGAAATAATATTGGTTTCCCATGGTTGTAATTTTTTAATTGTAATTATAATAATATTGGTAGTAAAAGAACAATATTTAAGATAATAAAATTCAAAACTATATTTTTGTATTTTAACCTTAGGGCCAACCCGCAACCCGGTGGGCCAACCCACTTAAACCCGCAACCTGCGTTGGTTGACCCGCGAAACCCGCGAACTAAATGTGCCAGAAATTCTTAACCCTAACCCACCAATAAATGGGTTTAAATGGGCCGGACCGCGTGTTTCGGCCCATTTTGACGGCTCTATCTGGGCTGGGAATTAATTTATGGGGTGGGCTGAGATTTTTGCCCATGACGACTCTTGTCATAATAGAACGAGTTCCTGACATTCTTAGCTTCATTAACTTCGGCCACATTTATTTACGACTTAATGCACTTAAAAGATATATGATGTTTTTACTTGGACTGTAATTATCTACTCTGTTTAATTCTAATCCATTTAAGTCTGGTCTGGTAAACGGCTGGTCTCTGTGTACTTTATTATAACCACGAAAATCAAATCTGCTCTAGTCTGGTCTGTTTAAATCTGATCTGGACGGTTTAAGTTTGGTCTTGTCATGTCTATTTAAGTCTGGTCTGGTACTGAAAACTATGCTAGTAAAAACATCCATAATGACTTAATCGCTTAGTTATATATCAACATTTACTTAGTGACTTAATTTGAAACTTGACGTATTCGGTCAAACATATTTTGACTTAACCGTTCAACGGAATATATATACTCATTATCGTTGAAACACTTCACGTATATATAGGGGAGTGTTGGTGTCTATACCAACACTCCTGTATACATCTATACCAACATTTTTTTACGATTAGTATATGGCGATTTGTTTGTAGTGGGGGTAGAGGGTGGGGGTGGGGTCCGGGTAAGGTAGGGGTGGGGGAGATAGATAGAGTTAGGAGTCAGGGGTATGTGGGCAATAGTACGAGGTAACTATAAAGAGTAAGGACAAGGGTAAATTCGAAAACCGAAAAAGTTTAAAGTATCACTTAATTAATGCATGAAGGTGGTATGTTAGTAAGCGGCATTTTAAACACATCTTTCGGTTAGTAAGCAACTTTTTATCTAACTGTGACTTTAACAACGAACTAAACATGACTTTAAAATAAGTTATTAGTCATATACTTGGTAATATTTTACTGAATTCTCTTGATTATATATATCACCAAAATCTTTTCTCTTTTATTTGTACGTGTAATCCATTACTCGTGTAAATTGTCAAATTCAAGTATCTTTAAAATTATGATATAAAAAAGTATCTTTAAAATTAACCTCTTACCATAATATATGAATATACGATAGGTTGAAATTTCCATTATTTGCTTAATGATGTTCTTAATCTGTCTGACATGTTTTTTTCAGGAAAATATTATACGTCAGTTCCTATGCATGTTTATTGTTTTGATTGTTTGTTGTTGACCGAGATAAAAAACATGAGTTGTATATTAGTGTGAAATAAGCAAAGGATTAGGCCCACATTTCAGAATAAGTAAATGATGTGTTTCTAAGGATTACTGGATAGATATTTCCACATTTTTGTGAATGGAAAAGGGTTTCTGCTGTTCAGTTGAGACCAAGTTAAGCTATTGCTCTTATTCAGCAATAGTATTAAATTCTTAATTCTATGTTATATACTCACTCCGTCCCACTGGACTTTGCCAACTTTCCTTTTTCGTTTGTCCCAAAAAACTTTGCCACTTTCTTTTTAAAGCAATGTTTTTGTGGCTCTGTTCATTTCTCTTTCCACTGCACAAACCTCAACCACACAAATTTTACTATTCTAATTTCACACCTAACATCAACTTGGCAAAGTTGAGTGGGACGGAAGTAATAGCAATTTCATTTGTCACCTTAAAAATACGATGACTTCGTGTCAAATAGTCTGACTTTTTTCTCAAAAATTGCTTTCTAATGGCAGAGTTTGATTCATATAAGATACCAGTACTATATAGGATGGTCCATTTCCCTAAAGTAATAGGCGCTTATATATCCAATTCTTTTTAAAAATGAACATATAACCCACGGAGGTCATGTAGCATTGCCCTTTGCTATCAAGGTGTGATCCAGACCCCCTAAAACTAAAACCCGAGCAAATTAAATGTCTAATCAAGTCTCCCACATCTGTATTTAGAGCACTGCTACCTGCTAGCTATGTGTTATCACATTTGGAGCAATGTATCTCCAAATTAAATTTAGTAATCTCATTTGTGCTATCACATCCTATTTGTTCACCGCTAAGGCGGGAAAAGGGGCAAATAAGGCCACGTACTAACAAAAAAAGGTCAAATAAGGCCTTATTTATGAGACTCTGACCTTCGCCATTTGGGTTGGTTCTAGGTGGAATTTTTTGATGAAATTTTTTGAGCATCTTATTCAGTAAGTCTAGTTTACTCATACCAAATTTAAGCTAAAACTTCAATCGGGAAGCCATTCAAATGAATTCTTGAAGATAACTGCGCTTTTAACTGCGCAATTATCTTCAAGAATTCATTTGAATGCCTTCTCGATTAAATTTTTATCTGAAACTTGGTATGAGCAAACTAGACTTAATGAATAAGATGGTCAAAAAAATTAATCAAAAAATTCCACCGAGAACCACCCCAAATGGCGAAGGCCGGACAGAGCCTCATAAATAAGGCCTTATTTGACCTTTTTTGGTTAGTACGTGGCCTTATTTGCCCCTTTTCCCCTGCTAAGGCAGTAAGGCATCACCATTTTAATCTTTTCTTTAAGCTTTGAGGACTGCATTCCAGCCATTTTTCCCCTTTCTTTTCCAAGACAAGGGCTTATAAAGAAAGATTTGATCTAGTAGACTATGTTTTTCATAATGTGTCCATTATTGCCCAGTTGAAACCAAGGTTAGCTGCTAATTGATTGGCAGTAGACATTGTTTATAATTCTGTCTATTGTAACAACCACATTTGTCGCTTCTTGATGCAACAATTATATTATCCCAATGTTCGTAATTGCGTATTGCGTAATCATGGCGGATTTTAAGAATTGCATATTGCGTAAGCCTCATTGCGCAATGAGGCGTATATATATATATATATATATATATATATATATATATATATATATATATATACATATATCAAAAAGCATTATTCAAGAGAAACCAACAAATAAATAACTGAAAAAAAATATTGATAAGTTGAAACTTAATCAAAGGATAATAATAAAATATTAATAGTCAGAAAATTAACATTACTAATTAGTGTTTAAGTGAATAGAAACAAAAAGGCATCAACAGAGAAGCATAAAAAAGAGTACAGAGTTGAAGTTATCATTATATAATATATATATATATATATATATATATATATATATATATATATATATATATATAAACTGGGAAAAAATATTGGTCTCTTGAAAGTTGAAAATTTAACTGAAGGAAAAACAAAGTATTAATAGGCAGAAAATTAACATTGATATTAAGTACTCTGTATCAAATTCAATAGAAACAAAAACTAAGCATAAAAAAGAGGAGTACCGCAGATTGCTACCAAACTCTGCTGATTGCGACCAAACTGGAAGAAGGCTCTGCTGATTGCGACCAAACTGGAAGAAGGCTCTGCAATTTGCGCCGAACTGTTGATGGCTGTGGAAGGAACTGCTAATTGCGTAGCATTCCGAATGGGAAGAAACGGCGTATACAATGGAACTGCCAACTTGCTAAGGCCGTATATAAGTAATAAGTGGGCCCAGCGGACCAAACTTAACATTGACCCACTAAACAACTATCCTACGCCTTATATACGCCTCATGGTGCAAGTTAAATTGCGTACGCCTTAGGCTTAATAACGTACCCTATAGATGGCATCGCAATATGCAATGCAATATTACGCCTCAGACTGGGAAATAGCAGATGCGCGCCTCAAGGCGCAATTGCATTGCGCAATTGCGAACGTTGTATTATCCCTGTTAAATAGTTTGATTTTAAAAGAAAATGTTAGCTATTTCTTTCTTTTGGCAATGTTTGATTCATACATGGCTTTTATACATGAACTCCTTTGGTATCAGATACACAAGTTCCAAGTTGCATTTACTACCTTTAAAAGTTAATTTATGACATTCAACAATTCAGGGAAACCTCAAAATAGAATCTTACTATTATTCAAAAGATTTGAAAACTGGAATTCCAGGCAGCCTAATTCTATATGAAGTAGATAGAAAACAAAGGTTTAACTACTGGGAATTTTTTTTATTATTCAATTTCAGGTAGACTAATTCCATATTCCATCTTACAAATATTCCACATTTGTCGCTTCTTGATGCAACAATTATATTATCCCTGTTAAATAGTTTGATTTTAAAAGAAAATGTTAACTATTTCTTTCTTTTGGCAATGTTTGATTCATACATGGCTTTTATACATGAACCAGACTGAACTCCTTTTGTATCAGATACACAAGTTCCAAGTTGCATTTACTACCTTTAAAAGTTAATTTATGACATTCAAATTCAGGGAAACCCCAAAATAGAATCTTACTATTATTCAAAAGATTTGAAAACTGGAATTCCAGGCAGCCTAATTCTATATGAAGTAGACTGAAAACAGAGGTTTAACTACTGGGAATTTTTTTTATTATTCAATTTCAGATAGACTAATTCCATATTCCATCTTACAGTACATTTTAGTATTTTACTATCATTGTGTATTCTAGAACTGAAATTTATGTTAGAATCCATAAGACTCAAGTTTACAGTGAAGCAAGCTACATGAAACCCACGTAAGCTTAGGGTATTCGCTATCAGGATTGGGGGCTTTAAGAATCCATAAGCAGCCTTTATATTAGGGTGTCACATTTGCACTTCCCTGTGTTTTTATTTTGTTTTCATATTTTCTCTTTTTTAATGTCCTTGAATCCTGCGCTCTTATTCTCCATCTCTGAATTCAAGATTCAATCCTGATAACCTATCAGCCTTTTATAGCTACGTGCGGTTGTTTAACTTGGTGAGCGAGATAAAAAGCAGTCAATCCTCCTCTTATTTACGTTTTATTTAAAAGCAACAAGATTTATATAATAATTTGTAAATTACGTTTACAAAAAAACTTGGTACCGTTAAAAAAAACAATGTTTAATTTTAAGCCTCATGGAATAAGAGAAATTATAAATTATTGAGGTATTGACCTTACATACAAGTTGGTTTGTCCGCATCATTCTAAATCATCTAAGAGGCTAGGACCTGGAATATTAATACGCCCAGAGTTTTCTGCTACCCTACCCCCACACCCATGGCCACACATTTTGTTTTGCAAGCACCCTTGAGCATTTCAGTTTAGACCTCTGTGTTTTCTTTATATATTTTTCAATACATAAAAAAAACCTTGTTTGTGTGCAACAATTAAGAAGTTATGTTAAAGTGAATAATGTGTTATTGGTTTTCAGAATATGTTGACTTTTCCGCGGAAAGGAACCTTGAACCAGTTAAAGCGATCTGCGTTTTTATTGTTTATTGAACGTTTAAATAGTGCTTTACTAAAAGAGGCTATTGATATTGTTTAGTGTTATTTCCACAAACTTCTTTAATAACATAAACAATCTTTTCAAAGGCACATAAACAATTTAATAAACAGAGGCTGCTTTATTTGTTTCCCAACTACTCAAATCAGAACTCTCTCTACAGTACTTGACCATAAAATATGTGTCAATGGGACTTCAAAACAGCCCTCCTGCATATGAGAATGTAGTTCAATACTAATAGGATATTTCTAAACTTTTACAAATCATGACCTAACTATAGGATTATACTATTAATCTGAACCACCACAATGCTTCCATATCACAACCATAATCCTTTATTCCTGGGGTTAGCCCACAAACCCGATCCCTCCCCCTACCTAGTTGCGGAGGAAGCCCTGCACCGCTCTTCTCCACGCCCCGATCGACTGAAATCACCTAAAGCGGCGGCGAATTTATTAGGGTTTGCTGCATCTCGCCATTCTCTTTTTCATCAATTATTATTGTTTCCCACAGTCGACTCTGGTTTTCCTTTGAACATTTGTTCTCATTTCTTATGTTGTATCCATCCCTATTTCGATCTTCAGTCTTCACTCTTCAGTCGAACGAAAAAAGGAGCAGGCGCAGGCCCTGCCCGATCTCGGCTATTTTGAGTAGTTGTAATTCTTTTTTGCTTTACTCATACTTTATCAATTCAATATCAACCACATAATTCTAGTAATATATATCTTCACTGGGGACTCACGAGAAGCTTGGAGGAGTTCAAAGTAGAGGTTTCAGGGTTGACTGTGAGCCAACAAAAGTCAAATGCCTTTATTGCAGGAGTTTTGGGTCAGGACAAAGCTGATATTCTGAGTATTACCTGTCCAGGAGGGTTGCTTCCCACTCCGCCCCTTTGATTAGCAAAACTGAAGACTAGGAGTATATTTCAAAATAGAAACCTGAAACTGTTGTCTTTTGCAAGGTAGAGTGGAGCTTATTAGGGCATTGGTACAAGGTGTGGAATCCTATTAGTTGCAAACCTTTCACATGCCTGTGCCTGCTACTGTGATTGGTAGAATTAGTGCTACCTGTAGGGAGTTTTTGTGGGATGGAAGAAGGGACTAAAGTGGCATGGGTTTGGGCCTAGAAGAGGTAAAAGGGTTGATCTGGGCTGTTTAGCTAGAACTTTACGGAATATCCCAGCTAAGAAAGACTCCCTTTGGGTCAAATAGTTCCATTGCTACTATATGGGAGAGGGTGTCAGGTGTCATTTTGGGAGTGACAGCCTGCAGTGAGAGCTTCTTCCCTTGTGAAGATGTTGGGAAATATTATGGAAAGGTTGGTGTGCGAGTTAAGAGGTGAGGAAGTTATCGTGGTTGAGAAAAAATGTGGGCTGCTCAAATGGAAATATTTTATCTTCTGAAGTGTATGACGTGTTAAGAACAAAGAGTGAGAGTAAGCCATGGATTAACTTTATATGGAAAAGGTTCATATAAAATTGAGAGGAGTGTTGATTTTGCCATGAAACACATTAGTCTTTAGTTCCCAGTTTCCCAGTTACTGGTCTGGTATGCAAAAAAGTTACTGGTCTGGTATGCAAAAATGTTTGCCTATGGTTGGGAGTGAAAAGATCAATGTCTACCTTATTAAGAAAGGTGGTAAAGTGCTTGTAAGAAGGAATTTACAGGTGCCCAGTTGAGTAGTAAGGCTATTCGTTTGGCCTTTTGCTGCTCTACTTCTACTGTTTGGAGGAAATGTTATCAATGGGTCAGCACATGTTTGTGCATATTAATGAACTCTTAACTTACGAGGTTCTGTATATGCTATATCCTCGATATATGATTGAATTTTGAACTCCCCTCCCCCTTTTGTCTTGGGGTTGGTTGGAAAGTGTTTTGCTGCTTGTTTGCTATTGTTGATGAGGTTTCTCTAGTTTTATATTTGTAGGTTTTGGATACCCTGAATGATGAGTATTCCTGTACATCGCTGTGAGGGGGATGCCACTTTGGTTTCATAGCTGTGAGGGGGATACCTTTTTGGCTGTATGCCCCTTTAAAATTGCACTTGGCGCTGGTATATATATTCCTTAATATAAAGCTTACCGATTATCCTAGGACATATATCTCCAACACCTAGTACTAGCAAGCAAAGATTGAGAAGAATACAAAAACAGAGTAACAAGATCATAAATGAAAGAAACACAACAAGATATATTTTGTATCTATTATATATTTCCAGACCAATTCAATAAAATATCCTTGGGGTTCATAAATGTGAGCCTTGTTCCAGTAATGTTACTGAGTTTCAAGTTATACATACATACATACATGAATACATGAAGTTGCCCCTAATCAACATCCAACTCCATCTCCATACCTGGAGCCACTTTAAGAGGAAACATGTGCAGAAGAGAAAGCATGAGAGTGAAGGGAGGGATGCGAAACCTGCATTGGGGGCAGGAAGCAATAGGGGGTGTTCTTTTTTTCAATATCCAGTTTAAGATGCAACTTGGGTGGAAAATGTGCTTACATGGCAACAGCAATGCAGCCCCTGGCCTCTCCTGGTAATGCTCCGGGTTGTAAAGCTCGTCCAGGCATTGGAGGCGAATCAACAACAACTTGGAGGGCACCTCGAATTGCTCCAAACAAATTGAGCATCTGTCTGCATCTCCTTCTTCGCCATAAGCTAGGTACTTATATGGCCATGGGGCACTGTAATGGGCAGAGGCATTTGAGAAAACGGATTGTATTTATCCTGCAGCTGCTCGGCTTGTTTCAATATCTTGATCATATTGCTTCCAAATACAATTGTGTGCAAGTTTACAGCCACGGATATGGAAATCAAGAATAACCTTGAGCATTTATTAGTGTGGTTGATGAGAAGCAGTTCACCACTGAGCAATTTACGAGCACGAGGAATGATGGTATACACTACGAGGGATTTGAGTTGATCTCGGCACACGGCTGGCTCTAGGACCGGAGACAGAACTTTATCAGTGATTAAAGCGGCGAGTTCTTCTTCTGATCCTCCGCCAAGCATCTTCTCCAAGCCAATATTCGCCACACTTGCATCCCTCATGTCAGTGTATTCCTCGATCCTGTACATAGCAAGAAGTTCTTCGTGGCCGCCTTTGACAGGGCACCACCATGTCTTAACATAGCAAGAATCCCCGGCCACACAAATCCTGACTATAGATCGAGGATCGTCCACTACATCTGTCTCCAATTCTACCGCGCACTCATAATATGCGTATGGCACGCCAGACATGATGATGCTTGATCGCTCTCCCTCTCTACTCACCTCTCATGTTACCAAGAAATTCTGCAAGAATTACTCATGTTTTGAAAGAATTTCATGACTCAGCTTGTGGGGGACATGCGAGTTACCTTAGAACATTGAAAAGGACATGCGGATTTAAAAGCCTTACACTACTTCTTGGGCATGCAGGTTACTCCTACACAGGGTGGACTCTTTCTTGATCAACATAAATACATTATGGACTTATTAAAAATTTTAAAAATGGATGAGGCTAATCTTGTGGCCACACCGTTAGCTTCTTAAGCCTCCTTAACTCTGTTTGACAGTTCAGGCTCCTGTGATGCCACTCTCTATCGACAAGTCCTCAAGTCTCTTCAATATTTGAATCTCACTCGCCCAGATGCTGCCTTTGCTATTAACAAATTAGCTCAATTTATGCATAAACCTATGGTTAATCACTGGCAACTTCTCAAACGTCTTTTGCGCTATTTGCAAGGCACTGCCTCTCATGGCTTCTATCTTTGTCGCAGCACCTCCCCTATTCTTCGTGCCTTTGCTGATGCTGATTGGGCAGGGAATCCTGATGACCGTTCATCTACCAGTGCCTATGCCATCTTTCTCGGAGAGTCTCTTATATCTTGGAGATCAGTGAAGTAGCGCACTATTGCTAAGTCCTCCACGGAAGCAGAATATCGAGCTCTTTCCACCGTTGCCTCTGAAATTATTTGGATCGAATCTCTGTTACAAGAGTTGCGGCACCCGCTTCTTTCTCCTCCACTCCTCCTGTGTGACAACAAAGGTGCTACTACATCTTCAGTCAACCTTATCTTCCACTCCCGCATGAAACATGTAGCTATTGATTTTCATTTTGTTCGGCAGCGGGTTCAACGTGGCCTTCTTGGAGTGCATCATATCCCATCTTCTGCTCAGATAGCTGACGCCCTCACCAAACCACTTCCCCGGCAACACTTTATCCTTCTTCGAGACAAGCTCAGGATTCTTGGAAGTGACAGAATACCTGGCTTGCGAGGGCATATAAAAGGCAATAAATAATTGATTAAACATTTAAGGCATAATATTTCATTTAGCTGTTACATATCTTTATCTTTAATATTATATTATTACCCACCTATAGACTTGATTAGTGATTGTATAAATAGCACCTATTGTAAACCCTTTTGATTATCATTGAATATAAAAAAATCTTTCACAAATCCAGTTTCCACTCTTTCAACAGTTTAAAAAGATTTTTGAAAATTTTTTTCAACGCACAATTAAAACGGTTTATTCTGATGGGGACGGCGAATACATACATAACCTTAGGAAAATTCCTAAGCACATGTCGTATTTCTCATTTATTTACCCCCTACACTCCAGAACACAATGGTATCACCCTACTTCACCAAGACATTCCTCTTAAATATTGGTCATATGTCTTTCTTCTCTATTAGATAATAGATAGTACTATTAAATGCTTCAGAAAGGTTATTCATCAAAACATCACATTTAGAGAAAGAAGAAAAAGCGTGCTTACACCATAATTTTGTTGGGACATTCATCAACCATTCCCATGCTTTGATATCTAACCTTTTCATCTCTTCCATTTGTTCTTCCCATCCTTTAAAATATGTTGATTTGGCTGCCGACATAATCAGATCTCTCATAGTAGTTCCTCCTCCAAACTTTTTCTTAAAATTAGCATAAAGGTGCCTTAAACATAGCCTATGCTCCAAACTATCATATAGTTCTTCAAAGACAGAAATCAAACCCTACACTCATTCAAAGTAAAAGAATTACAAATAATCCAGAATTTAAAAAGATGGTACAAAATATTTGATCTCTGTTCTTCAAATGTTTAATTCCTAGCTTACTGCCGAAAATTTTTTCATGCTACATAAATTTACGAAATATATGTTAGTGTAATATATTGGTATGGGTTTCACCTATTTTTTATGTTGCCAAGAATATATTTTTGCAAAATACATATACAAAAGAATCAGCTGCATTCTTTAAATACTTTGTTTCAATTTGCAGGTAATGGCACCCCCAGCTAAGGGCAGGTCTTCAAAAAGAAATTATTTGAAAGATTTAAAAAGAAAAAATAAACTAAAGAAGGTGTGTGGCTCGCTTGACAACTATGTTGCTGAAGATTACTTTGAGAAAAACCTCCCAGCGGAAACATATAATGCTTCCTCTCAAATGTTAAAGCAATTTGGCGTAAGCAAAGATCGAGTTTTATATAAATATTAAATTTAATATAATGATTAAATTTAATAACTTTGATTAAATTTTATGTAGGCTGCCCAGAACACTCTACACAATATGACATTTCAGCAAGTGGACGGCCCAAGAATGCCACTCATTTCGGAAGAATCGAAGGTAAGCATTATAATTCTCTATAAAAACACATTATGAGTCACGCATGAATCGAACTTCCAAAAAGTAATAAACGTCGTTTAAATATTGTTTTGATCAGGTATATATTCTGAAACATAGTCGGTAAACCAGTTTTGATTTAGTTCTAATTTTTAGCATGCTGACAAAAAATAATCTTGGTTCTTTATTAGAGAAATTATGATTGAAAAAATAAACCCCGCTTTAAATGTTTTACCCTATATAGGTTGACTCAGTCCCAGTCTGGTCCCAAACATTATTTAGAGAAGCTTGGGACTGGCCTGATTATATCCGTTACTTGGCCAGTTTATGGTACCCAAGTGGTCCAACCCCAGTTCTGGATATCCGGTTGATCCATCCCAGGTTCCGGTCTTAGTCAAGACCCATCCTGCTCTTTTTTTTGTTTTTTTATTCTTGCCCGTTTCCAAGGGGGAAAAAAAATCAGTCCAGGACTAAAACCTGCGGGACTAAAACCGGTCATTTTAATCCCCAAATAGGTGAATCGGGATCGGGCACCCGAGCCTCTTGGGCAGACTGGTCCGATCCTAAAATTTTCAACCTGTTCCGATTGGGAAGTTCATATTGTTGGTTTTTTTACTGCAAATATTTTGTTTTTTATTAATTTTGTTTTATGTTTTCAATTGAAACCCCTCGGTGCAACACGCGAGAGAACTGTTTTTACCCATTATTATAAATCATAGTTTAAATTGAAAAAACATTCCAAGATATCAGGAACATTGTTGATCAATATATTTCAGCTCGAGAAAGTGAAGACCACTAAGGAAAGCCGGAGGAGTTCGTTGGAGTGCCGTTACAACATTATTATAACCGTAAAACCCAAGATACATCCCACTATAGAGTCTATAGTGCCATATTCTGACTCAGCGTTGATAGCTTATTTTTTTGATACATTAGATAGAAAAATATAACTTTTTGATAGCTTATAGTTAAAGAAGTTTGGATGTTTTGGGTAAATCTTCAAGAAAGAGCAATTTGTAAATAGTCATGAGTAGGCATGGACTCAGTTCGGGCCACCCGGCCTGGGAACCGGCCCGCCCCGCCACCGTGCGGGACCGGACCGGCCCGATGTCTCAGGTCCGAAACCGTTCCTTGGCCCGGTTTGGTAGCTTAAGCGGGGACGGGCTCGAGTCCCCATTTCTGAAACCTGAGCCCACCCCCGCTTAAGCTACCAAACCGGGCCAAGGACCGGTTTCAGACCCGAGACATCGGGTTGGTCCCGCATAGTAGCGGGGCGGGCCGGTTCCCAGGCCGGGTGGCCCGAACTGGGTCCATGCCTACTCATGACTATTTACAAATTGCTCTTTCTTGAAGATTTACCCAAAACATCCAAACTTCTTTAACTATAAGCTATCAAAAAAGTTATATTTTTCTATCTAATGTATCAAAAAAATAAGCTATCTACTCTGAGTCAGAATATGGCACTATAGACTCTATAGTGGGATGTATCTTGATTCTTGGCTTTTACGGTTATAATAATGTTGTAACGGCGCTCCAACGAACTCCTCCGGCTTTCCTTAGTGGTTTTCACTTTCTCGAGCTGAAATATATTGATTAACAAAGGTCAGAGCATATGGATTGCACAACAACAAGAATCACAACAATGTTCCTTATATCTTGGAGTGTTTTTACAATCCAAATTCCAATTCAAACTATGATTTATAATAATGGGTAAAAAACAGTTCCCTCGCGTGTTGCACTGAGGGGTTTCAATTGAAAACATAAAACAAAATTAATAAAAAACAAAATATTTGCAGTAAAAAAAACAACAATATAAATTTCCCAATCGGAACAGATTGAAAATTTCCAGTTCGGGGTTTAGGACCGGACCAGTCTGCCTAAGAGGCTCGGGTGCCTGATCCCGATTCACCTATTTGGGGATTAAAATGACCGGTTTTGGTCCCGCGGGTTTTAGTCCTGGACTGATTATTTTCCCCCCTTGGAAACGGACATGAATAAAAAAAACAAAAAAAAAGAGCGGGATGGGTCTGGACTAAGACCGGAGCCGGGGCTGGATCAACCGGATATCCAGAACCGGGGTTGGACCACTTGGGTACCATAAATTGGCCAAGAAAAGGATATAATCGGGCCAGTCCCAAGCTTCACTAAATAGGGTAAAACATTTAATGCGGGGCTCATTTTTCAATCATAATTTCTCTAATAAAGAACCAAGACTATTTTTTGTCAGCATGCTAAAAATTAGAACTAAATCAAAACTGGTTTACCGACTATGTTTCAGAATATAAACCTGATCAAAACAATATCTAAACGATGTTTATTACTTTTTGGAAGTTCGATTCACGCGGGACTCATAATGTATTTTTATAGAGAATTATAATGCTTACCTTCGATTCTTCCGAAATGAGTGGGCATCCTTAGGCCGTCCACTTGATGACATGTCATATTCTGTAGAGTGTTCTGGGTGCCGCCTACATAAAATTTAATCAAAGTTATTAAATTTAATCATTATATTAAATTTAATATATATATATATAAAACTCCGATCTTTGCTTACGTCAAATTGCTTTAACATTTGAGAGGAAGCATTATATGCTTCCACTGGGAGGTTTTTCTCAAAGAAATCTTCAGCAACATAGTTGTCAAGCGAGCCACACACCATCTTTAGTTTATTTTTTCTTTTTAAATATTTCAAATAATTTTTTTTTGAAGACCTGCCCTTAGTTGGGGGTGTCATTACCTGCAAATTGAAACAAAGTATTTAAAGAATGCAGCTGATTCTTTTGTATATGTATTTTGCAAAAATATATTCTTGGCAACATAAAAAATAGGTGAAACTCATACCAATATATTACACATTTACAGTAGCATATATTTCGTAAATTTATGTAGCATGAAAAAACTTTCGGCAGTAAGCTAGGAATTAAATATTTGAAGAACATAGATCAAATATTTTGTACCATCTTTTTAAATTCTGGATTATTTGTAATTCTTTTACTTTGAATGAGTGTAGGGCTTGATTTCTGTCTTTGAAGAACTATATGATAGTTTGGAGCATAGGCTATGTTTAATGCACCTATATGTTAACTTTAAGAAAACGTTTGGAGGAGGAACTGCTGTGAGAGATCTGATTATGTCGGCAGCCAAATCAACATGTTTTAAAGGATGGGAAGAACAAATGGAAGAGATAAAAAGGTTAGATATCAAAGTATGGGAATGGTTGATGAATGTCCCAACAAAATTATGGTGTAAGCATGCTTTTTCTTCTTTCTCTAAATGTGATGTTTTGATGAACAACCTTTCTGAAGCATTTAATAGTACTATCTAATAGAGAAGAAAGGCATATGACCAATATTTAAGAGGAATGTCTTGGTGAAGTAGGGTGATACCAGTTTCCACAATGTGACGATGCCGACGTTCAGCAAAGCCATTGTGTTCTGGAGTGTAGGGGGGTAAATAAATGGGTAAATAAATGAGAAATACCACAGGTGCTTAGGAATTTTCCTAAGGTTATGTATGTATTCGCCGCCCCCATCAGAATAAACTGTTTTAATTGTGCGTTGAAAAAAGTTTTCATAAATCTTTTTAAACTGTTGAAAGAGTGGAAACTGGATATTTCGAAAGATTTTTGTATATTCAATGATAATCAAAAGGGTTTACAATAGGTGATATTTATACAATCACTAATCAAGTCTATAAGGTAGGTAATAATACAATATTAAAGATAAAGATATGTAACGGCTAAATGAAATATTATGCCTTAAATGTCAATTATTTATTGCCTTCTATACGCCCCCGCAAGCCAGGTGTTCTGTCACTTCCAAGAATCCTGAGCTTGTCTCGAAGAAAGATAAAGCGTTGTCGGGGTAGTGGTTTGTGAGGGCGTCAGCTATCTGAGCAGAAGATGGGATATGATGCACTTCAAGAAGGCCACGTTGAACCCACTGCCGAACAAAATGAAAATCAATAGCTACATGTTTCATGCGGGAGTGGAAGACAGGATTGACTGAAGATGTAGTAGCACCTTTATTGTCACACAGGAGGAGTGGAGGAGAAAGAAGTGGGTGATGCAACTCAAGTAACAGAGATTCGATCCAAATAATTTCAGAGAGAGCGGTGCAAAGAGCTTGATATTCTGCTTCCGTGGAGGACTTAGCAATAGTGCGCTGCTTCACTGATCTCCAAGATATAAGAGACTCCCCAAGATATAAGAGACTCCCCGAGAAAGATGGCATAGGCACTGGAGTGTAGGGGGTAAATAAATGAGAAACACCACATGTGCTTAGGAATTTTCCTAAGGTTATGTATTCGCCGCCCCCATCAGAATAAACTGTTTTAATTGTGCGTTGAAAAAACTTTTCAACAATCTTTTTAAATTGTAGAAAGAGTGGAGTGACCTCACATTTTTGAGCCATAGAGTAAAACCAAATATATTTGGTATAATGAACCACAAAAGTAACATAGTAACGAAAGTCATCAAAAGAAGTAACACGAGCAGAACCCCAAACATTTGTATATATTAAATCTAAAGGTCCAGAACTCGTAAGAGATGAGTTTGCAAATGGAAGCTTGTGGCTTTTATTACTAGCACACGAGACACATAAAGAATAATTTGTAGCAACATCAGAAAAAGAAATACCTAAGGACGAGAGAATTTTTTTTGTGATAGGGAGGGCGGGATGTCCTAAGCGACAATGCCAATTATTAAGGGAAATTTTTTGTGTGACGTGAACATATGGAGATGGTGGAGGGGGCACATCTGGCAAACTGTAGACGTCTCCTCTATTCAAACCCCGTAACAAAATTGCTCCCGTTCGCCGGTCCTTAATAAGACAAAAAGAAGAATGAAATTCAATTAGTACGTCATTATCACGACATAATTTGGTGACAAAAATTAAATTGGTATGAATAGAAAGGACAAAAAGAGTATTAGGTAAGATTATTCCGGTTATTAGTGACGTGATTGGTCGCTCCAGAATGAAGGAGAGTGAAGGGTCATATGCCCGACTTGTGCTATCGCAAGACCTTTACCGTTACCAATAACAAGAGAATCAGTGCCAGTATAATCAGATGCCAAGGTAAGATTATTCCGGTTATTAGTGACGTGATTGGTCGCTCCAGAATCAAGTAGCCAGCCATTGTGACGAGTGACAGTCGTATTAACTTGGGGAGGATAAGCTTGTTGTTCAAACCGATGCCAACAATTGAGAGCAGAATGGTTCGGTTTCCCACAAAATTGACATGTAACATTGGGCCCGAAATTACCGTTCCCCGGGGTGTTTCGGGGTGCCTGGTTGCTAGGAGGACCCCCAAAATTATTATTTCCACGTCAGTTGGGACTGTAATGAGTATTGGGTCGCTGGTTCCTGGACTGGTTTCGATTAAAACTACTGCTCAGATAATTAGTGCGATTGGGCTGCTGTTGAAATTGGGCAGGTGGTCCTGGGCCCAAAATTGACTGGGCTGGATCTCCTCTGCGGGCCGCAAGTGCGACCGACTCCCCAGCAAGTATTTGACGAGGCTGGTCTTCTGCAACTCTGGCAGCAGTAATAGCGGTGACCACAATCACAGATGAGTCGAGAGCTTCCTTCCGTCGCAGGGTTGCTTCGAAACTAGTGAGCAAAGTATAGATGTTGCCAAAGCTATTATCTCCACAGGTTCGAATAGAGTTTGTGAAGGATTCAAACTCGGGTCGGAGTCCCTCCATGGCTTGAATGACGAAGTCATCATCATCAACAAGGCGGCCAGCCTTAGCTAGTTCGTCGGCAAGGGTACGGAGAAGATGGAGATACTCGCCCACTGCCTTAGATCCCTGTCGAGTGTGGCGGAAGACATCCTTCATATTTTGGATTTGAGCTACTGAACGGGTTCCGTAAAGTTGCTCAAGGGTTTTCCACACCGCAGCAGAGGTACGTGCGGATCCGACCAATGGTTTGCACGCCGAGCTCAGGGAGGAGACAAGAGCATGTCGGAGGAGACGGTCTTGCCGATTCCACCGGAGATGGCCTGCAGCGTCACTGGTAGGTGGCGGAACAGCACCATCACTAATGTATGGTCGAGATGAGAGCCAACCAAGAGGTCAAGCACTTGGTCACGCCATATGAGGTAATTCGTCCCTTAAAGTTTTCTGGTAAGTGGCTGGGGTTGAGAATGATTAAACCATCTGGAGTGAGGGGGTTGATTAAAGAAATGACAGGCTGCCCGTCTGGGGGATTTCTGAGGTCCCCTTGCTGAGGGGGGGTCGTCTGCCGCCATAGGAGGAGGATGGCTGGTTAGAGCTCGTGAGGCTCTGATACCATAATAGAGAAGAGAGGAGCGAAAGATTTTTGTATATTCAATGATAATCAAAAGGGTTTACAATAGGTGCTATTTATACAATCACTAATCAAGTCTATAAGGTAGGTAATAATACAATATTAAAGATAAAGATATGTAACGGCTAAATGAAATATTATGCCTTAAATGTCAATTATTTATTACCTTCTATACTATCTTGGTTGCTAGAGACAAACCAATTGTAACCATGTGTGAGTGGATAAGAACCTACTTGATGAGTAGAATTGCTACATTGAGAGGTAAGCTTAGTATGTGGCAGCATAGGGTAATGCCAAAACCTAGAAAAGATTAGATAGAGAGATAGAACATAGTGTAAACTGGCAACCTACATGGACAACAGATAAAACATTTGAAGTGCAGCATACTAAGTTTGATCAGAGGTTTATTGTGGATTTACAAAAGTTCACGTGTACTTGCAACTATTGGCAATTAATAGGAATACCATGTAGACATGCTGTTGCCGGAATGTCTTATAGGGGTTACAACCCGGAGGATTATGTCAGTCAGTTTTACACAAGGAATATGTATGAATTATGTTATAGCTATGGTATAAGTCCGATTAATGGACAGTCTATGTGGCCAAATGTTGAGTGTGAGGATATGCTTACTCCACAATATAAAAGGGGTCCGGGAAGACCACCAAAGAAACTGAGGAGGGGACCTCATGAGGATGAAAGTGCTCCAAAATTGAAGAGAGTAAATGTACAATATAGGTGCACAAAGTGCGATAAGGTAGGACACAATTCCAGGAGTTGCAAAAGTACAAATGTGAACTCGGCAGCCCAAGCAATAAAGGTAAACTATCTTACTTTTACTTCTAACAATTTTTCTTATATAAATACTAATTACATCTTAATTGAAATAGAGAAAGCCAAAAAAAGGAATTGCGGTTGACGGTGTTGAGGAAAAGTCAAATAGTGGAGCTATGTGAATGACTGCAGATAACCTATCCCTTCAAAGAGCTATATGGCAAAGAGTAATGAGAGAATCAAGAATATCAGTCCAAATCGGTGCACCGGCCAGCTCTTGGCATTGATTTTTTAAAGAATTTAGTTTCGTTTTAACTTTATTTTAGTCATTTGTATTGATAGAGATCTTATGGGTTTGGAATTCTGATGGATTGTTGTCTTAGTGATTGGATTTTGTTTTTTTGAAATCAATATGATGTTAATTTTGTATAATTTGTTACTACGTATATACTTTTGTATGTTGTATCCATCCACCACAGTTTTAAAAGTGAAGGAACACGTAGATGAGAGGAAATTAAAATGAGATGGAATTAAAAATTAAACAAACTGGCAAGGATCTAAAACAATAGACGTTACATTTGTAGGGATGATTATCAAACGGGTTAATTTGTACACGTATCAATTGAGGTGGAATTAGAAATTCAACACTTGTTGATGTGTAAATGACAGGTGAGCATTTTAAGGACAGTTGATAGAGATCTACCTATTAGACTAATAAATAGAAGAGTTAGTTGTAGTTATATTTCGGTTATTAAATAATAACTAGAGTAGGCTGTATGGGAAGTCTATAAATAGAATTAGTCTGGGAAGGGGAGGCAGGTTGTTTTGACTATTTTAGAATGGGAAAGTTAGAGATTAATCGTCTCTTTCTTTTGGGGGCTTCGGCCAGAACTCTTCTTCATCAATAAAGTTTACAGTTCTTGTTCTTGATATTTCTTGATAATTTTCTGTAAATCCTCTCAATACCTAGATAGCTCTAACAGTGGTATCAGAGCGCGTCTGTCGCTGGATGAAATACACTCGTACTAAGATGGAAGGACGTATCACAGAGGTAGAAAGAAACTTCACAGATTTTGCAAGAAATCAGAAGGAGTTAGCAGTGAGGCAAGAAGATATGGCGAGGAAGATGGCCGCTATGCAAACTACCATCGCGGATATTCAGAGCCGACTTCCAGGTCCTTCGAGGAACAGGTCACATACATCTGACGCGTCGCATCGCAGATCACTCACCAGCTCGCAGAAGGGGTCGCGAACTATTTCTTTTGGTTCGCACGCGCAGACGGCTTCTTTTAGTTCACTATCGCAAATATCTTCTCACCGTTCGCAATCGCAAACAGAGTATCTCCCTTCGCAGACTTACTCAGCGGTTATCGATTCGCGTCCAACAAAGACGCAATTGAGAGGAGAATCTTCATCTTCGTTGCCGGACTATTCTTCCAGTCCACATGCATCTTTACTTGCGGAAACGTACAACTCGTCATCACGAGCCAGTTTCCTCAGTTGTTCGCAGGAGTCTTCGCAGTCGCTAACTGATTCTTGGAGTTCGCAGCTTGGGTCGCAAACCGTCTTTCATAATGCGCAAACTTCATCGTTCCCACGGAAGTCCTTCATGACAGCGTTGAATCAAATGTTTCAACTGGAATTGGATGACGGGAAGGCATCGTTAGAAATACCTTCTGAGAGATATTTGATATAATCTGATGTTAAAATAGCATACTGGATTATATGAGTGATGAATCTGCTACAGTCTTTGGATACAACACACAGATTGTTAATGATGACAGCTATGTACATACGACACCAGAAAAGTACCTTGATATGGCTGTTACTGGTGAATTGATCAACGTACTCAAGAAAGTAGATGAGGAAGGGGAAAATGGCTGTTCAAAACCAACATATCAGAACACTAATTTGGGCAAGGAAAGCTGCTCAAGAAGCAATGACCAAGAGCAAGGAAATTGGGCAAAGTCTTCAGGCTATGGTATGATATGGGATTGCTTAAATGAGGAATCAAGTATGCGAGTTGCAGAAGTACAAGAAGAAGAATTGCAGCCATGGGTTGAGAGCATGTTAGACGACCCTAAGCTTGACTTACATAATCCGAAAGCACCTTCAGTTCAACAATTGGAGACGAAAGAGGAAAATGTGAAAGGAATAGAAAATGATTCATCAAATAACCCAGAAGCTCCAAGGGTGCAATATCCTTCATCAAAGGGGATGTTGGAAGAGCAGAACCAGATTGAGGAATTCAAAATTGAAGGTGTGAATTCTATGAAATATATCCTAAAGGGATTGGGAGTAGTAGGATTAACTGG
The DNA here is from genome assembly GCA_945859875.1 of Cuscuta europaea. NCBI lineage: Eukaryota > Viridiplantae > Streptophyta > Magnoliopsida > Solanales > Convolvulaceae > Cuscuta > Cuscuta europaea. The sequence continues at coordinate 10,709,060 of CAMAPE010000048.1, forward strand.
GAATGATAAGGAAAAGTTTAAGGAAAAGCCAGTAATCTGTATAAGTGTTCCAGATGGGGGTGTAGTTTGTGAATATCGGCTTTATCTTGCAAAATTTCCCTATACCATATGTGTATCTATACTTGAAATAGCAGCAGGTTCTGCACCATTCCTGTCATTGTGTGCACATATCAAGTCTGGATTACAGGACTCCCATTGGAAAACTTCTTTTAAGAACTCTGAAATGGAATCTACCATTGCTGTCGATCAGTTAATCGATGTTCCTGCTGTTATTATCAGTCCAGGGGAATACTTCATGTCAGATACTACAACTTCAAGGAGTGGAGCAACAGAAATTGAAAAGGTTTGGGGACTGTCAACAGTGGGTATTATTGTGCTAGATGGAGGTGTAGGTCATGACATGCAATCTCAGATGGAAATTGCTGGTACAGAGATCAAGATTTTCTGGAAAAGAGATGAGCACTGGAAAAGGGGAAACATGGTTCACCAACTTACTAATAGAAGAATGAGGGAGAAGTATGTTATGAATGCTGACAGTCAGGACCAAGAAATCAGGAGTGAAGGTGTTGAGTCATTCGGGGGGGGGGGGGGGGGGGGGGGGGGCTTAGCAAAACAGTTGTGGAAGGATGATACACATATTAGTGCAATTAAAGGTTCAGTCTGCACTCACCCCAATGTTAAACTTAGGATGGCAGTGAAGGACAGTTTGATACTTGATGAAAATTGGGACTATTCTATTTATGGATTGAAATGGGCTGATGAGTTTAATCTTGAATACCCGTGGGATAAAATCAGGGTGGTCCTGGATCCTACTATTCAGTATACTGTTAATGGATTGGTAGCTAAAGCAATTTTTCTACCTTACCAAATGGTCTTAGGCTCCATGATAGGACTCTGCAATTCTACCACTATTCACAGAAATTCAACAAGAAAGCAACTACAAATTTTATTGATGATGAACAAGAAATGGCCGAAGCCCCCAAAAGCCGAAGCTCCCAAAGAACGAGAATAAGTCTCGATCTCCCAAGTCCCAGAGTCAAATGTCTAAACAGCCTCCCGACTTCTCCCCAGTATAGTCTATTTATACTAGCTAATACACTTATTATTACTATATGTTTATTAGGCCCAATTCCTAACAGTCCATTAGGCCCAAGTGAACTGTTTTACTAGTATTTTTTCAATGCAAATCAAGCTAGGAGAAACTGTTGGAAATATAGAATGGGAACCCTATTTGATGGGAAGAATGGTTATAGCTTCCTTCTCATCACTCGGGCTAATAAAGTTGGATGCAAACTCAGTCAGGGAAGCAAAGAGAGGAAACAAGATTACACCTAAAAAAGGGAACCAACACTCAAGTTTTCCTTTCTCCAAGTGGTGCTGGTGCCCCTGTAGACATCCGGCAGTACATGACATCAGGATCTGAAGTTTCTGAACTGGTTGTGGGGTTTGTAAGCTGCCAGGCATCTTTGGGATATTATATCCTTTACAAACTTAAGGATCATTATGTCACCATATCCTTGCATCTGTGTATTACTGCCGTGAAGTACATATGGAAGAAGATGGAAGAAACGAAGCTAAACGCCCAGCAAGCATTCAAGTATTGGGAAGGGAGAGGCATAAGGATGAAGAGGAAACAAAGGATCTTGGCTGTGTTCTATCACCCACCTTGAGGGCAAGGTGGATGTTTAGGAGGGGAGTATTGATAGAGATCTACCTATTAGACTAATAAATAGAAGAGTTAGTTGTAGTTATATTTCGGTTATTAAATAATAACTAGAGTAGGCTGTATGGGAAGTCTATAAATAGAATTAGTCTGGGAAGGGGAGGCAGGCTGTTTTGACTATTGTAGTCTGGACTGGGAAAGTTAGAGATTAATCGTCTCTTTCTTTTGGGGGCTTCGGCCGGAACTCTTCTTCATCAATAAAGTTTACAGTTCTTGTTCTTGATATTTCTTGATAATTTTCTGTAAATCCTCTCAATACCTAGATAACAGTGTAAATTACAAGGATTAATAACATTATGTTTATTTTGCAGGGATCTAAATCAACGTATGCTATAATTACAAGGACAAAAAACATATTTTCCTTTTGTATATGTATTTTGCAAAAATATATTCTTGGCAACATAAAAGATAGGTGAAACTCATACCAATATATTACACTAGCATATATTTCGTAAATTTATGTAGCATGAAAAAACTTTTGGCAGTAAGCTAGGAATTAAATATTTGAAGAACAGAGATCAAATCGTGCAATAAACATCCATGAATCAATATTTCAAAAATAATAATAACCAAAATTTTCAAATGGTAAAAAAAAGTGCAGGTGGAAATCAATTTCTCTCATGAAATCAAGATTTAATTATTGTGTATCAAATTGGCTTGCAGTTCAATTCATGTTTGAAGCAGATATCTGGCAAATTGATTGAAAATGACGTAACAAATTATTTATCAGATAAATAACATGAAATCATAAAATTCTGAATAATAAACAAATAACAACAATTCAATCATTCAACAAACAATTCAACCAATCAAAGTAATTGGCAATTAAACAAATCAGAAAATTTGAATATCATATATGTGCTCAGCCTGAGTTGCTTACGGTTAGTGCGAGCACGCAGTTGCAATATCGTCAGTGGCGGTGGGCCAGTTACAAAGCTCCCAAAAGTAAAATTGAAGCCCACCTGCAATATCATCAAAAGTTAAAGATTTTTGGTATGAAATGTTTAAAAGAGAATAAGATTCACCTCAAGTCCTGAGAATAAGAGAGAACGGCGGCTGCGGCGGCTGCGGCGGCGGGTGGTGGCCCGGTGTTGGCCCGTCTTCTCAGCACGCAGTTCGTTACTTTCAGTTTTAGGCCGATTCACGCTAAGGGAAGTAACTTAAGTCTGTTGGCTGCGGGCTGGGCTGGCCTGGGAATTAATTTATGGGGTGGGCTGAAATAATAAGGTTCCTAAAATCGTTGTCTAATGTCCCACTTAAAAGCTGTTCTCTTCACTTGATCGAAATGTTTCTGATCCGGATTTTTTAAGTTCTGATCTGATCTAATCTGAATATTTCTGATTTGATCTGAATTTTTCTAATCTGATCTGAATCTTTCTGCTCTGGTCTGATCTGATCTAAATGTTTCTGATCTAATATGAATCTTTCTGGTTTGATCTGAGTTGAATATTTCTATATTTATACTTATAATTATAACTAGTTTTATGACGTGCGTTGCGCGAGGGGTTGATGCCCAATATGCTTTTGTTAGGATTAATATAGTATCTAATGTTCTGGTTAGTACAATTGAGTTTTGTAAAATTAATCCGCAAACTAGATGTAACATTTATGCCCAACTAAATACTACCCCCGTCCCTTAAAACTTTGCCAAGTTTGACCGGCACAGGGATTAATAGATTAAAGTAAAAACTGTGTGGTTGAGATTTGTGCAGAGGAGAGAGAATTAACTGGAACCACAAATTCTTTACTTAAAAGGGAAAGTGGCAAAGTTATTGGGACATCCAAAAAAGGAAAGTTGGTAAAGTTTTAATTAAGGGACGAAGGGAGTAACATTTATGCCCAACTAAATATGTGATTGATATGCTTGTGTTTTTATGCATCAATATAGATGTTACATAGACTGAGATGAGATAATCATTTCACAAAAACTTAACTAAGCTACAATTGGACTCCTCTTCATCACACAATCTGATCTGAATCTTTCTGATTTGATCTGAATTTTTCTAATCTGATCTGAATCTTTCTGCTCTGGTCTGACCTGATCTAAATATTTCTGATCTGATCTGTAAACCGAAAATCGAATCAAATCAAATCAAATCGCGACCAAATAAACCGAACCGATGAAAAACCGAAACCGAACATAAAAAACCGTACCGAACCGAACATGTTTGATTTCAAATCGAACCGAAACCGAAAAAACCGAAATATTTATAAATAAAAAAAATCATTTATTTTATATGGAGTATATGGCCGGTCATGTGGTCAATGCTCAAGACCGAAAGCGTAAGAGGCTTTTTACGAGTCCAGTAGTCCTGTAGTACTCCATAATCTTTTAACCTAAAACGTAAGAGGCTTATTTTGCTGCACTATATCCAAGTTTACTGCACTTGGGATTGCATTTTATTTTCTTGCACTATATCCAAGTTTACTGCACTTGGGACTGCATAAGATTTCACTGCACTATATCCAAGTTTACTGCATTTGGGACTGCATTTTATTTTGCTGCACTATATCCAAGTTTACTGCACTTAACTTTTAAATGTCATGTACTAATGTTTAATGCACTTTATTTAAATTGTAAGACAGGGATTGACTTTCATCGTTTCAGTTGAATGCATTTGCTCTTTTCATTTTATTTTGGGAATGCATTTTATTTTCATTTCAGTTGGGACTGCATTTTATTTTGCTGCACTATTTTCAAGTTTACTGCACTTAGCTTTTAGGTGTCATGTACTAATGTTTAGTGCACTATATTTAAATGGTACGACAGGGATTGACATTCTTCGGTACTTATTGTTTTATTTTCCTGCACTTTGGTTATTTGCACCTCATTTTTTTTCAGAAAGTATGTCTCTTTTTGGTTTAAAACCGAAAAAACCGGAGTCAAACCGAACCGATTCAACCGTGGTTGGACAAAAAAGTATGAACAAACCGAACCGAACCGAAGTTTTTAGTTTGATTCTACATTTGGTTTTAGGTCAAAACCGAACCGCATAAACCGAACCCACCCCTAGATCGGAGTAGAATATTTCTATATTTATACTTATAATTATAACTAGTTTTATGACGCACGTTGCGCGAGGGGTTGATGCCCAATATGCTTTTGTTAGGATTAATATAGTATCTAATGTTCTGGTTAGTACAATTGAGTTTTGTAAAATTAATCCGCAAACTAAATACTACGTAACATTTATGCCCGACTAAATATGTGATTGATATGCTTGTGTTTTTATGCATCAATATAGATGTTACATAGACTGAGATGAGATAATCCTTTCACAAAAACTTAACTAAGCTACAATTGGACTCCTCTTCACCACACAATCTTTGATTTAAATCATGCAAATCCCTATAATGAACACAAGAAAGTAGCGGTAGCCTGAATTTGACACATAAATCACTAAGAGCTTACCGAACGAATGTGAAATTAAGGGCACCTAAATGAAGCACTAAGCAAAAGGTTTGGAGAGCATGGAATAAATATTACCTTATTCTGATATATGAATTGAGATATGCCTAGGGCCAATGAGAGAAGCTTGTACTCCTAAACTTGGAGAAAGGTGTCTCTATATGCAATTTTTTCACTTTCAAAGCATTCATACAATTGAATATATATTTCTGAGAGTACCGAGTTACAAAATGATGCAATATTTTAAAAATAATACGCTGATAATTATCATGCATTAATCATGAAATTTGCATAGTGTTGGTAATTGGCCATCTTTAACTTTTCTTAGATAACTAGTTTTTCAACGCGCGTTGCGCGTGTGCAATAGTGCCCAATACCTTTTACAATATAATTTTGAATCTAACAAGATCATCCACTCTTTCAAACGATATGATATGCATCTTAGAACGACAATGATTATGTTTCTAAGAACTTCATGTATTAAGAAGTTTGATTATAACTTGTGTGAAAATTAGAAATGAATCATGCATCCTAATAATCGCATGGTTTAAAAAATTCATATACGTGATATCCAAACATTGAATTATACACATGATAACTAAACTTGTAGACTTGCAATTTGTGGCACACTGTGTGGTAATAGTTCGATATACATTTATTATTGGTGAACCTTTGGTTATTGAAGCATGGGATAATTCAAGATCACTAATTAATTCCAGTTTCAAAATTGTTAAACTAATCATATATGTAAAATGGTAGATAATATAATGGTTTATCACAATCAGTTGTTTTAGGAGATTGTATTAAAGAGAGTGTTATAAATCCTCTTTTTGAAGAACTAATACAGAAAATGCTTACATAATTAAAACCTAAAGAACATTTTAGCATCCTTTTCATGGTATGCATGACTTGGTTCAACATGTTCCCATAGTCATGAACTGAATTTGTAAATGTGATCAACATTGTTTAAGCCTTAATTAACAATGTGTGTTACCATTAACTCAAATGGAACAACTTAGTAACTAATTTCGTAGTAGTCTACTTAATAAAAAAAGAATTTACATTATAAACTGAATTTTTACAAATTAGTGCATAATTATTAGTAAATATACTACAAATTAGTGCATAGCTATTCGCTCATATCAAATTTATTAATCAACTCCTTCAAACAATCATCGAAAAACACCTTAGGGGTGCAATTTGTTATTTATAACTTACAAAATAAACCTTAGGAGTGTAATTTGTTATTTATAACTTACAAAATAAACCTTAGGAGTGTAATTTGTTATAGATTAAACACATATACATTAAGTATAATTTGTTAAACCCTATTTATTCGATCATGTGACTTAATGAGTCAACATTTATATTAAACACATGGTACAAGCAGAATTGGGCACTCTTTTTAGGGTGATGTAAGGATATTTACATATACATTAATCCCTTGTGATGAGCAATGCCGTGAAATTGATATTCTTCTTTACAATAACTACCAAAACAGATTTAGGTCTGGTTGGCTTGAAGTGAGAAGTACAAAACTGAATCTACCTTCACCCAACATACTATTAGGTTAGACATTTCGTGTAGTTGTTAGAAGTTCATTTAAGTGTTGATAGCCACAAATGTAATTGTCATCCTATGTATCAATTCTATATTGGTGTTCTTATGACTACTATACAACCAACCTATATATTGGAGTAGGAGTCATACATCATATATAAAAATTGATCCGGTCCACTTTTCTAATATTTGATTTGCTATTTAGCTCGGGAGAAAACATAGGAACCATTGTGGCCCAAGAAAAGTAAAAAAAGATCTACCAAACATGCGGCCTAATTCCAATGGATTTTCTATTTATTGGAAAGAGGTAAAAGATTGTTTATTAATAACCGAAATTATTGTTAAATTTGAATTAAACTCACTAAAGAGTTACCAAGGGAACGTAAATGCTTGGGGGAGTTCTGTTTAACTTAACGGAGAGCAATTAATACCAACGAGAGAAGATGGTTAGAAAAGCCTATCAACTGAAAACGTACAAGTTATCATGCATTCTAAACAACCTTTTATTGCTTCTTAATACACCAACATTTTTTCCATTCCTTATACACCCTTACCATCATTGGTGTTTATAATTTTTTAAGATAATCTATGAAATTAGGAATACAAAAGTTATGCAAGCATGCATTCCTGAAGTTGCGTTGGACTTTATTTCCATTAATCCGTATACAAAAATATATTTGCAAGAAATATGTTAGATAGTTTAGTGAATTCAATCAATTTAATAACATCATCATTTAAAGCTATGTTTCTTATCATTTAAATATTAAACACATACACATCAAAGGTACAATTTAAAGTCACTTTAAAAACATTAACTACAGATAACTTAAAGTTTTAATTGGTAGAATGGCATAACTAGAGAGTGCAAAAGCATCGGACGTTTTAAACACAAGATTGGCGTGTAAATCAGTCACCAGATGAATCCTGAACACTTTAGCAGCTAGTGATACACGTCCCAAATCTAACAACTGCAGTGTCCATGGAGAGAGGTCAGAGAGCTAATATCAGCTAATAAAAAATATATTTCGAAGTCAAAACAGAAAACAAAAAAATAGTGATAGATATTTTTAAGTAAATAAATGACACAAATATTCACCAGCAGTCCATAGGTGTAAGGGAAGCAACCCACAAAATTATTTTTTAAAAAAGTTTACCTCTCCAAAGAAGAAATGTGAATGAGTTTATACTATACATACAATATACATGATATTTGAGGGCTGTTAGGTATTCATTATTCAACAAAGGTTGGGAGTTAAGGCACGTGATTGACATCAACAGTAAGAGTATAGCTTTGAGAAGGGAGTTTCACTTGCAAAATGTTTAGGGATAAGAAGAATTGCATAAAGCTTGACAATATAATCAACACTATCCTTTGGAGTAAAAAAAGTACCATTTTATTAGTGAAGTTAATAGTTTTACTCTTCACCTTTTAGAGTAACAAGAATGAAAAAACTTGTGTTTTATTCCCCTAGAATGGCTTGTAAAAATGACAAGGGAAGGGTTGCCTCTTATAACCCCTTGTGGTGGGACCCTTCACCGGACACTCGCTTTGCGGGGACACCAATGTGCACCGGAGTCCACCCCCCCCCCCCCCCCCCCCAATAAAAAAATAAAAAATGTATACCACGTATAGCAAAATAATGCATGTAAAATGCTTTTGGAAATACAGAGCAACTTTACGGGGTTTAAGCAAATTTGGTATGGATTAGCAAATAGTCTCCATCCTCCCAAAGTTAGCATTGTGAAAACAATTGTTTCTACTGCAATTTTCTCTACAATCACTAATGACAGAAATGATGGTGGCTTAAATTGAGAAGCAAAAAGGACACAAATAGACTATAGACTATACTAAAGAGCATTTAAAGAATCAGACAAAATGAGATGTATTACGCATATGTTTCCCATGAAAGGTTGCTTCGCAACCACCATCGCAATTTATCCTTTGCAAAAGTTCTTGTTTGGTAAACTATTAAAGCTCATACTTCTACATCGTTTTAGTTAAGGCATAATCCCAATATGCAAACAGGAAAGCCTAAGGACAAACTGTTCAAGATCGAAAACCAAAACCTGCAAGATGTGCTACAACAGGGAGGTATGCCTAGAGGCCGAAAAGAAGTGTGCAGAAAGGCTTGTCAAGACATTGTCTCATATACAATCCTGTAGTAGAACTTTGAGACCTGATCCGCTACTACTCATGTGGATTTATGACAAAAAAATTGCCTGTTATAGTCGCCTCATCATACAAAGTAACAATCCTACACGTGAATTATATTACAAACTACTATTTTCGAGTAGTTATCTTATCTTACAAACTACACTCGACCGAAGAGCGTGAATCGAGATGGAGCAAGAGAAGGAACCTGCGTGTGCGGCTCAGGGTATGCGGCTAAAGTTGGGCCCGTGGGAATCACAAACGGAATCAGCTACGAGAGATATAAGGCAGACTAATTCCAAAGTTTACCAACATTTAAGCATAATGTACATGTCAACACAGCTCATAGGACTACCAACAAATAATCTATACCCAATACAGGTCAACCTTCATTCACCTTTATTAGTTTGTAGAGATAAGTTATCAAAAAAGTTATATTTTTCTATCTAATGTATCAAAAAATAATCTATCTACTCTGAGTCAGAATATGGCACTACAGACTCTATAGTGGGATGTATCTTGGGTTTTACGGTTATAATAATGTTGTAACGGCGCTCCAACGAACTCCTCCAGCTTTCCTTAGTGGTCTTCACTTTCTCGAGCTGAAATATATTGATTAACAAAGGTCAGAGCATATGGATTGCACAACAACAAGAATCACAACAATGTTCTTAATATCTTGGAGTGTTTTTCCGATTCAAATTCCAATTCAAACTATGATTTATAATAATGGGTAAAAAACAGTTCCCTCGCGTGTTGCACTGAGGGGTTTCAATTGAAAACATAAAACAAAATTAATAAAAAACAAAATATTTACAGTAAAAAAAACAACAATATGAATTTCCCAATCGGAACAGGTTGAAAATTTCCAGTTTGGGGTTTAGGACCGGACCAGTCTGCCCAAGAGGCTCGGGTGCCCGATCCCGATTCACCTATTTGGGGATTAAAATGACCGGTTTTGGTCCCGCAGGTTTTCGTCCTGGACTGATTATTTTTTCCCCCTTGGAAACGAGCATGAATAAAAAAAAGAGCGGAATGGGTCTGCACTAAGACCGGAACCGGGGCTGGATCAACCGGATATCCAGAACCGGGGTTGGACCACTTGGGTACCATAAACTGGCCAAGAAACGGATATAATCGGGCCAGTCCCAAGCTTCTCTAAATAATGACTGGGACTGAGTCAACCTAGATAGGGTAAAACATTTAAAGCGGGGCTTATTTTTCAATCATAATTTCTCAAATAAAGAACCAAGACTATTTTTTGTCAGCATGCTAAAATATAGAACTAAATCGAAACTGGTTTACCGACTATGTTTCAGAATATAAACCTTATCAAAACAATATCTAAACGACGTTTATTACTTTTTGGAAGTTCGATTCACGCGGGACTCATAATGTATTTTTATAGAGAATTATAATGCTTACCTTCGATTCTTCCGAAATGAGTGGCATCCTTGGGCCGTCCACTTGCTGAAATGTCATATTGTGTAGAGTGTTCTGGGCAGCCTACATAAAATTTAATCAAAGTTATTAAATTTAATCATTATATTAAATTTAATATTTATATAAAACTCCGATCTTTGCTTACGTCAAATTGCTGTAACATTTGAGAGGAAGCATTATATGCTTCCGCTGGGAGGTTTTTCTCAAAGTAATCTTCAGCAACAAAGTTGTCAAGCGAGCCACACACCTTCTTTAGTTTATTTTTTCTTTTTAAATCTTTCAAATAATTTGTTTTTGAAGACCTGCCCTTAGTTTGGGGTGCCATTACCTGCAAATTGAAACAAAGTATTTAAAGAATGCAGTTGATTCTTTTGTATATGTATTTTGCAAAAATATAATCTTGGCAACATAAAAAATAGGTGAAACTCATACCAATATATTACACTAGCATATATTTCGTAAATTTACGTAGCATGAAAAAACTTTCGGTAGTAAGCTAGGAATTAAATATTTGAAGAACATAGATCAAAATTTGTGTACCATCTTTTTAAATTCTGGATTATTTGTAATTCTTTTACTTTGAATGAGTGTAGGGCTTGATTTCTGTCTTTGAAGAACTATATGATAGTTTGGAGCATAGGCTATGTTTAAGGCACCTTTATGCTAACTTTAAGAAAAAGTTTGGAGGAGGAACTGCTATGAGAGATCTGATTATGTCGGCAGCCAAATCAACATATTTTAAAGGATGGGAAGAACAAATGGAAGAAATAAAAAGGTTAGATATCAAAGCATGGGAAGGGTTGATGAATTTCCCAACAAAATTATGGTGTAAGCACGCATTTTCTTCTCTCTAAATGTGATGTTTTGATGAACAACCTTTCTGAAGCATTTAATAGTACTATCTTGGTTGCTAGAGACAAACCAATTGTAACCATGTGTGAGTGGATAAGAACCTACTTGCTGAGTAGAATTGCTACATTGAGAGGTAAGCTTAGTATGTGGCAGCACAGGGTAATGCCAAAACCTAGAAAAAGATTAGATAGAGAGATAGAACATAGTGGAAACTGGCAGCCTACATGGACAACAGATAAAACATTTGAAGTGGAGCATACTAAGTTTGGTCAGAGGTTTATCGTGGATTTACAAAAGTTCACGTGTACTTGCAACTATTGGCAATTAATAGGAATACCATGTAGACATGTTGTTGCCGGAATGTCTTATAGGGGTTACAACCCGGAGGATTATGCCAGTCAGTTTTACACAAGGAATATGTATGAATTATGTTATAGCTATGGTATAAGTCCGATTAATGGACAGTCTATGTGGCCAAATGTTGAGTGTGAGGATATGCTTACTCCACAATATAAAAGGGGTCCGGGAAGACCACCAAAGAAACTGAGGAGGGGACCTCATGAGGATGAAAGTGCTCCAAAATTGAAGAGAGTAAATGTACAATATAGGTGCACAAAGTGCGATAAGGTAGGACACAATTCCAGGAGTTGCAAAAGTACAAATGTGAACTCGGCAGCCCAAGCAATAAAGGTAAACTATCTTACTTTTACTTCTAACAATTTTTCTTATATAAATACTAATTACATCTTAATTGAAATAGAGAAAGCCAAAAAAAGGAATTGCGGTTGACGGTGTTGAGGAAAAGTCAAATAGTGGAGCTATGTGAATGACTGTGTAATAGTAGTTTGACTTGGGCTTTGACTTAGCTAGTTAGTTGTTAGTTAAAGATACCGTTGCTTATTACAGTTAGGGAGGTTGTTAGCATTCGGGTATCTGAACTAGCTAAAAGCTGGTATAAATAACCATTGTCTGGATGAATAACAGTTCAGTTCATTTTCCAATCTATTCTATTACATACATTTCTTTGCTAATCATTAACAATGGAGTTAGGCTCTTGTTAATTGATCATAGTGTAGACAGTTGAATGCCACATCCGTTACATTGGTATCAGAGAGTTAACGATCAGATAAATCAATTCGACCGTGCGATTATTGTTGAGGATCACTCTGGCTCCTAGGTCACGAGCGAAGTCTGCAATTGAAGCTATGGAGGAGGAGTTACAGGCCCTCGTTCAATCGCAAAGGCAGTTTCAGCAGGATATTCAACAGCAATTTCAGCATCTGTTGGGAGTCGTTGTTGATTTACAGAAGAAGGTGGATAAAGAATCATCATCGAACTCACCTAATATCCATAATCATACCGAAAGAGGAGGACATCATGCTAAATCATTGGGGTATGTTCCTAAAATCGAATTCCCTCACTTTGATGGCACAAACAGTAGTATGTGGATCAAGAAGTGTAGAAGGTATTTTACCTTATGTCGAACACCTGAGGAACAAAAAGTAGACATTGCTGCATTGAACATGTCCGGAAAAGCTGAAATATGGGTGATTAATTACTTAGCTGATAAAACGGATGTAGATTGGCATGAATTTGAAGAAGATTTATCAGCTAGATTTGTAGATGAAACAGAGAAGGATGTGGTTGAAAAATTTAACAAATGTCATCAAAAATCTTCCATTGAGGAGTACATTGACGAATTTGAAGAACTTAAGAGTTTGATTAAAAGGTCACATCCATTACCAGAAAAGTATTTTTTAGATTGCTTTATTGGGGGATTGAAAGCATCTTTAAAATCATTTGTGAGAGTTCTTAAACCTGTAACTATGGCTGAGGCCATTGAGTTAGCAAGATCTCAAGAACAAACAATTAATGCAACTGCGAGAATAACCAATTCATATTCAAGAAATACTTCTAGCAATAACAGTTTCCAACAAAAGCCACTTCCCTTGAAGAATAAACTGACAATGGATCAAAATAATAATGAATATAGCTCTAGAAGATACATTCCTGCTGCAGTAAGAGCTGAAAAACTGGCAAAGGGACAGTGTTACTATTGTGATCAACAGTATGATAAAAATCATAAATGTCAGTTTAAGACAACTCAGTTGTTTACAGTGGAAGTTCAAGGTATGGATGAGGTAAAAGAAACAGAATCAATGGGGGAAGTAAAAGAAGAAATTGAGCAAGTATTAATGCAGGATCCCTGCATTTCCATTAATGCCTTGTCAGGTTGTTCAGGATTTCAAACTATGAGAGTGGTAGGTTATGCTGGAAGAAAACCACTACATATTTTGATTGATTCAGGCAGTACACACAATTTTATGGATATGAATCTGGCCAAAAGGTGGGGACTCAAGTTTGAAAAGATAAGTACACAGAATGTTACAGTGGCTGATGGCAATCTTCTAGCATGCCAAAACACTTGTAAGAACTTTTCTTGGACTTTACAACAGCATAAATTTGAAGCTGATATGCTATTAATACCATTGGGAGGGTGTGATATGGTATTGGGAGTCCAATGGCTTTCAGAGTTAGGACCTGTACAATGGGATTTTAAGAACCTCATTATGCAGTTTGAATGGCAAGGTGTACCAGTTACCCTTCAGGGGGTATCTAATTCCAAATTACAATCATTATCTGCATCCAAGCCAAATAAATTCATGGAAGAGAATATTCAGATTTTCCTTCTACAATTGGTACATAGTGTTGAGGAAGATACAGAAATGAGTTGCCATGCTATGATAGTGAAAGAAGTTCAATATCCGGAAGAATTGCAGAAGTTGATGGATCAATTTGGAGGGATATTTGAGGAACCTAAAGCTTTGCCACCTTCTAGGGGTATATATGATCACAAAATACCTCTAGAATAAGGATCTAATCCTGTCAATATTAGACCATACAGATATCCCTTGAGGCAGAGAGATATCATTGAAAAGTTAGTAGCTGAGATGTATGAACATGGAATAATTCAAAACAGTTCAAGCCCTTATGCTTCACCTGTAGTGTTGATTGGCAAGAAGGATGGGACATGGAGGTTATGTGTGGATTACAGAGAGCTAAATAAAAGAACTGTAAAGAATAAGTTCCCTATTCCAATTATAGATGAGTTAATTGATGAATTGGCTGGATCTACAGTTTTCAGTAAACTAGATCTTAGAGCAGGATATCATCAGTTAAGGATGAATAAGGAGGACATTCCCAAGACTGCTTTCAAGACTCATGAAGGTCATTATGAGTTTTTGGTAATGTCATTTGGATTAACAAATGCTCCAGCCTCATTTCAGAATTGGATGAATGCAGTTTTCAAACCTTTGTTAAGGAAATGTGTGTTAGTTTTCTTTGATGACATTCTGGTGTATAGCAAAAGCTTGGAGGATCATTGGAAGCATTTGAGGATGGTTTTTCAAATTATGAAGGAGAATCAAATGTATGCTAAAGCTTCCAAATGTGATTTTGCTATGCCTAAAGTGGAATATTTGGGACATTTTATATCAGGAGCTGGAGTTGAAACTGATCCTAAAAAGGTGGAAGCAATAACTAAATGGCCAATACCTAAATCAGTGAAGCAGTTGAGGAGTTTCCTGGGTTTAGCTGGCTATTACAGAAAGTTTGTTAGGTTTTATGGTATTATAAGCAAACCATTAACTAACTTACTAAAGAAGGGAGCTTATTCGTGGACTAAGGATGCACAGAATGCTTTTGAAAAGCTGAAGTTGGCTTTGAGTACTGCTCCTGTTCTTAGTCTTCCAGATTTTTCTAAAGTCTTTGTGGTAGAGACTGATGCATCCAATGAAGGTATTGGTGCAGTATTAATGCAATAAAATCACCCTTTAGCCTTCATAAGCAGATTTTTGGGAGCTAAATGGCAAAAACTATCTGTTTATGAGAAGGAATTATTGGCTATTGTCTTTGCTGTGCAGAAGTGGGAGCAATATTTGAGTTTCCAACATTTTATTATCAAAACAGACCAAAAGAGCCTCAAATGGTTGTTGGAACAGAAAATCTCTACTCCATTTCAACAATTTTGGTTATCTAAGCTCATGGGCTTTGATTATGAAATTCAATACAAGAGTGGCAAGGAAAATGTAGTGGCTGATGCTCTATCTAGAGTGCAAGGATCTGAGATAGAATGTTTAGCTATTTCTATGATAAATTCAGATTTGGAACAGTTAATCAGAAACAGTTATATTCATGATGCTCATGTATCTTCTGTACTGGATTTGATCAGGCAAAATCAACCATCAGGAAAGTATTCCATTCTTAATGGGCTATTAAGAAGAAAGGGAAAGATTGTGATTGGGAATGACAGTACCTTAAAAAATCAGATCTTTACTTGGCATCATTCTTCAGGGGAAGCAGGGCATTCTGGTAGGGATGCAACTGTGAAAAGAATTAAAGCAGTGTTTTATTGGAAGGGTCTAAATAAGGAAGTGAGCAATTATGTGAAACAATGTGTGGTTTGTCAGGCAAACAAACATGAGAATGTAGCTTATCCGGGGTTGCTACAGCCATTACCTATCCCAGATGAAGTATGGATTGATATTTCATTAGATTTTATCACTGGATTACCTAAGTCACAAGGAAAAGAGGTAATTCTGGTTGTGGTGGACAGATTGAGTAAAGGGGCTCACTTTGTAGCATTATCTCATCCATTTACTGCTATTGAAGTAGCTCAGGCTTATTTAGACAATGTTTTCAAGCTTCATGGTTGGCCTAAGAGTATTGTGAGTGATAGGGATGCCATTTTCTTGAGCCAGTTTTGGAAGGGTTTGTTTTCTTTACAGGGAACAAATTTCAATTTATCTTCTGCTTACCATCCGCAAACTGATGGTCAAACAGAAATAGTGAACAAATGTTTGGAAGTATATTTGAGATGCATGTGCTGTGATAATCCTAGAGAATGGAGCTTATGGTTACCGTTAGCTGAATGGTGGTTTAATACTCATTACCAGACTTCTGCAGGAATGACTCCTTATGAAATCATCTATAATCAACCTCCTCCATTATATCTGCCTTATTTGCCAGGAGAATCCAAAGTAGAGGCTGTGGATAGATCAATGCAAATGAGGGAAGAAATGATCAGAAAGCTTAAGGAGAATCTTAATAAGGCTCAAACAAGAATGAAACAAATGGCAGATAAAAGAAGATGTGACAGAGTGTTTTCAACAGGTGATTGGGTGTGGTTAAAATTGCAGCCTTATAGACAGACTTCGGTGCAGCTAAGAACCAATCAGAAATTAGCATCTAAGTTCTTTGGTCCATTTCAAATCAAAGAAGTTATAGGAAAGGTGGCTTATAAGTTGAAACTTCCTGCAGAATCACAAATACATGATGTATTTCATGTTTCACAGTTGAAGAGATTCAGAGGTCAACTACCTATGGCTACTCATATACCGGATTGGTTTAAAGGGAAACAGGCAGAATGGATACCTCAACCAGAAAGGGTTTTGGGCAAAAGAAGTGTTAAATTTCAGGATAAGGTGCAAGTACAAATCCTAGTGCAATGGAAGGGGTTTGCAGCTGAGGAGGCATCTTGGGAATCTGTTCAGTCATTCAGGGATCTCTATCCGGACTTTGATATTAATGACTAAGCAGTGACTTGGGGACAAGTCAAGTTCTTTTAAGGGGGAAGGAATGTAATAGTAGTTTGACTTGGGCTTTGACTTAGCTAGTTAGTTGTTAGTTAAAGATACCGTTGCTTATTACAGTTAGGGAGGTTGTTAGCATTCGGGTATCTGAACTAGCTAAAAGCTTGTATAAATAACCATTGTTTGGATGAATAACAGTTCAGTTCATTTTCCAATCTATTCTATTACATACATTTCTTTGCTAATCATTAACAATGGAGTTAGGCTCTTGTTAATTGATCATAGTGTAGACAGTTGAATGCCACATCCGTTACAGACTGCAGATAACCTATCCCTTCAAAGAGCTATATGGCAAAGAGTAATGAGAGAATCAAGAATATCAGTCCAAATCGGTGCACCGGCCAGCTCTTGGCATTGATTTTTTTAAAGAATTTAGTTTCGTTTTAACTTTATTTTAGTCATTTGTATTGATAGAGATCTTCTGGGTTTGGAATTCTGATGGATTGTTGTCTTAGTGATTGGATTTTGTTTTTTTTGAAATCAATATGATGTTAATTTTGTATAATTTGTTACTACGTATATACTTTTGTATGTTGTATCCATCCACCACAGTTTTAAAAGTGAAGGAACACGTAGATGAGAGGAAATTAAAATGAGATGGAATTAAAAATTAAACAAACTGGCAAGGATCTAAAACAATAGACGTTACATTTGTAGGGATGATTATCAAACGGGTTAATTTGTACACGTATCAATTGAGGTGGAATTAGAAATTCAACACTTGTTGATGTGTAAATGACAGGTGAGCATTTTAAGGACAGTTGATAGAGATCTACCTATTAGACTAATAAATAGAAGAGTTAGTTGTACTTATATTTCGGTTATTAAATAATAACTAGAGTAGGCTGTATGGGAAGTCTATAAATAGAATTAGTCTGGGAAGGGGAGGCAGGTTGTTTTGACTTTTTTAGAATGTGAAAGTTAGAGATTAATCGTCTCTTTCTTTTGGGGGCTTCGGCCAAAACTCTTCTTCATCAATAAAGTTTACAGTTCTTGTTCTTGATATTTCTTGATAATTTTCTGTAAATCCTCTCAATACCTAGATAGCTCTAACAGTGGTATCAGAGCGCGTCTGTCGCTGGATGAAATACACTCGTACTAAGATGGAAGGACGTATCACAGAGGTAGAAAGAAACTTCACAGATTTTGCAAGAAATCAGAAGGAGTTAGCAGCGAGGCAAAATTTCCCTATACCATATGTGTATCTATACTTGAAATAGCAGCAGGTTCTGCACCATTCCTGTCATTGTGTGCACATATCAAGTCTGGATTACAGGACTCCCACTGGAAAACTTCTTTTAAGAACTCTGAAATGGAATCTACCATTGATGTCGATCAGTTAATCGATGTTCCTGCTGTTATTATCAGTCCAGGGGAATACTTCATGTCAGATACTACAACTTCAAGGAGTGGAGCAACAGAAATTGAAAAGGTTTGGGGACTGTCAACAGTGGGTATTATTGTGCTAGATGGAGGTTGATAGAGAGCGGGAAGAGCATGGGGTGGGACCGGGCTTGGGCCCACTTTCGTGGGCCGAGTTAGGGCTGTCGTTATACTTTAATTATTATTATTAAGTTAATGTTATGTTTTAGTTTGGGCCTATTATTAGTAGAGTAGTTAGTTGAGTTAATTTGGGCTTAATTAGGGTTTAATTAATATGGGCTTGATTAGGGTTTCTTGTAGAAGGCTATTTATACCCCTCGCCAGGGTTCATTCTTATTATCTTGGAATAAAGATAGAGTTTAGCCTTTTGGCTTTGGGCAACAATATTTTTATTAAAGACTCAAACTTCATCTTTCTCAACAATTATGCTTTTCTTTTTTGTTTTTTTCGAAATTATATTTTTTTATCAATACCAATATGATACAATCAATACAAGTTTGTAAACTTAGAACTAAAAGTAGTGAAAAAATATAAAATATAAATATGATTTTCTTCTTAAGTTTTACTAATTCATCTATTGAAAGTGTAATTGTTAGAAAATTGAAGTTTGAGTCTTTTTATAATTAAAGTGAAAGTATAAGATAAATTTGAGAATTTGACGATAGTTGAGGATATATTTATCTAATTATCCAATGGTAAATAAAACCATTTGTAAAAGATTCATAACTGGACCATAGCTAAGTAAAATAAAATTCCACCCAAAATTTGAAATAATAATAATGTAATCGATATTTTTTCAGCCCATTTTATGCAAGAATAGTTGTAGTAGGGTCTCGAAAGTAACAAGTCAACCTGAGTTGAAGTTTGTGATATGTGACGAAAAAGGACAATCAATCAAGTCTACATTGAATGTTAAATTTAGTTAGTTGTTGTTTTCCTCGACATTTAGTTTCATGGACATACATGCAAACGTTTCATCATATGATGATTTATAATTAACTAATGAGTTTTTTTATTTAATTTCTGAATTCAATATGCCTTCATATTCTATTTAATATTTTTAGGTAATTGATTAACGATCAAGTTGTTTTTCAACCTTTTTATATACAATCTATCTAATAAATTTATGTATAGATATTTCACTCCTGTTCAACGCACAGGTGGTGTTAGTAGTTGCCCTTTATGCCAAAAGTCCAAAACAAGTTAGAACATGATTGTTTATCATGCCTTGATTTTAATTAGTCCAAGTACATTATGAAATAATTGAGTGGCCACATCCATTCTTGAATTCTATATAAAGAAATGATATCCACACACATTTAAACACTTTATTGTGTATGCTTAGCCAGAAAATAGTGATCACAATAACTATAATGATATAATTGTAACATTTACATGTTTACAAAATCTTGTCCGGCCCCAACTTTTAAAATTATCATAGTATTTACATCACAACACTTTTTGGACAATGCTAAGCCTAACTTACCCTGATCCAGAGAGCTTAGGAAGGGGAGGTGGAGGTGAAGCCAAGCTTATTAGAAAGTTTAGTTCGAGTTAATGGAGAAAAAAGTTGCATTTGATTATGAACAAATTGCACATCATGAATCAATGGGTTATCTGTCCGGCCGGGTGGTGAGCCAGAGTAACACAACGTTGTTGAATATGTGACATCTCTTATCTACACGATTTCAACAAGTTCATATTAGCAACCACACAGAATAACATCATAGGGTAATCACACTTAATTATCTAAACTCTTTTGTATGTGATGGGTCTCACATCCTCAACGGCGGGACCCGTGGTTATTTGACGGCTTGACATCTGATTTAGAGCATCTCCGATGTCAAGATGCACATAGTGTATACATGATGTGAGGGAGATACGCACATCAAAATTCATCAATAAAATTTCTCTTTCTTTATTTTCACGGTTTTCTATACTTCTTGTTGCTTTTTGTCAATAATATCAACACCGCAATGTTTATATTTAGTTGGTGTGCATGATAATATGAAGAAAAACATATCGAAAAGTAGAAAATCATTCAAATAAGAAGAGATACATGTACATCATTGATCAATTTATATGCACCACTCACATTTTTACATTGGAGATGCTCTTATGGTCTCATCCATGTGCAGAGGTAGAGGGCCATACTAGGCTTCTAGTGATCCAAGTTATTAAAAAATACTAAGTATTTAAATGTTATCGTAAAAAGTCTATATTAAATTTTTTCAAAAAAAAAAACTTTGTACCGCCATATTATATATTCTGATTTGGGTCTTGACTAAGCCACAGTGGCATTTCAAGTGATATGACATATGTATACCGGCATATTATTTACTACCGGTTTTTATTTAGGACAATTGTAATTTGTGGTTATTAAGGTTGACTAGTGATAAAGTTAAATTATCCACTCGGATTATTAAATTAATTTTAGGGAAAATCGTACTTTTAGTCTCTGGAATAGTCATCATATTGAAATGTCAGATCCGTATTTCTGAGATTTACATGTCACCTCTCAATTGTCCAATTTGCTGTAAATGTGATCATTTCAGGGATGAAATGTACTCCTCGCCCACATTATACTTTTCACCCTCAAAAGACCACATTTACATCAATTTGGACAATTGATGGGTGACATTTACAAATTGGGAGAATACATGTCTAACATTTCAATATGGTAATTATTTCAGGGACTAAAATTACGATTTTTCCTTAATTTTAAATATTAAAATTTCTATGAAGCCATGAATTCCAGATTAGAGTGTAATAAATTGATTTTGGGAGTATTGATCGAGAAGCATAATTGACACATACACACTGGTGGGGATAAAGAAGGCAAGTCAAAGGCACCCCACATTTTTTGTGGTGTAGAAATATTTACACTATAAAAAGAGGAAATTTTGCGCCTCACAATATAAAGCTTTCGATTTATACGATACTTCAATCTTCACCATTGTATGGCCTTGTTTGGTAAATGGTTGTCAGCTGTTGCTGGTAGCTGGTTGTGTCAGCTATTTCGCAACAGCTGGTTGTGTTAGCTGTTTTGACCGACTGGTTATGTTGGCTGATTATAAATAACTGTTTGGTAAAATTGGCTCTTTCGAAATGGTTGATAGAGTGTAAATTGAACCAGCCAAATGAAGAAGCTGCTCCCCTTAGCTTCTTCCACAATCCATTTTTTCAGCTTTTCAAACTCAACAAGCTAATTTTAAAAGTCATTTACCAAACATTATTATTAGCTTCTTTGACTTATCAAACAGTTGAAATGGGTCAAACAAGCTAAAAGTTGGCTGATAAGCCATTTGCCAAACATACCCTATATGTATTTTATGATTATTAATTTAGTAAAACTTTGGGCCCAATTCATCTAAGACTTTTGGCTGAGAGTTAAGATAGAGAACTTGGAGTTGATAGCAATATTAGGATTTCAAACTGACCTTTTGGTGGTCACCAATTATGTTGAGAACTTCACTTCTGCTCCCATCAATGTTCATTTGGCTGACCAATTTACAAACACCAAGTAAGTGTGTAAGTGTAACCATTGCAGTTCAAAAGAAATAACGGTGCTTAAGTGCTTGTTTGGCTCACTCATGTCAAATAAAAACACAAAAAAATGATAAAGTTTCAATTGTTTTTTCTTTCAAATTCTACAATTTTGGGTGGATTCAGGATTAAATTACTAACGGTTCAAAGAAACATGTCTAAACTATACAAAGTAAATTCAGGAATAGTCACAAAAGATCGATGTAGTGAGGAATTATGTACGTACCTGTGTTTGCTACAACTTAGGGGTTGGAGGAACTCGGGGTGGGTTGAGACGAGCCGCCGCGGTTTAGGGCAGAGTGGGAACTCATTACTTCCATGGTTAAGCATGATTATTGTTTGATAATGTAGTGTAGCTTCCTATTATTATATATTGCTATTCCCTTTTCATAAGTATTGATGCAATTGGATTTGGTAATTAAATGAACATATACTTATTTATAGTTTTACCACACCAGATGGTAAATGGACAGTGTGCTATCACTACATGCATAAATGTGAACCACAAATCTATGTGAGACATAGAGAATTTGAGTGAGTATGAAGAGATTATTAGTTATGAGTTATAGTGGCTGTGAGAAGTGTAAATGCCAAATGTTAGGTAGAGAACAATTGTAGGGCTTGTGTTGACCTGAACTTTGTCTTTCAATTCTCTTAGGACACTCTATTGAATTTGTTTTGGAACCACTCAATATTGCATGTGCATAATGATCACATATAGGGAGAATCTAGCATTAACTAGAATTGGGTATTTTGGGTTGTTCCACTCCCTTCTTTTGTCCATCTTCCATTATAGTGAATGATGATCAAGGAAAAATGGTTCACTAAAGGTTTTTATTTCATTTTAGTCCCTCAATTGTTTAACATTAGGAAAATTTAACCCCTAATTAATAGGATATTTGTAATATGTCATAGTAAAGAAGTTTTTCAAACTTTTCGGAAGAGAATTACTTCTCTAATTGAAACATGGTCCTCGACATCATATCATCATGGGTTAGTATTAAGATTTACGGCCTATTTGGACATGGTGCACATGAGTGTAAGTGATGAAAGTGTAATGAAGATTTAATAATGGATCGATCAAAATGAAGAAGGAACTATACTTTTTGCTCACAATCCAGTTTTTTTAGGAAAACTCTATATTATAGCTTTGAATCTTTGACCACAAAAGATATTCAATAACCCAAACTTGGATAACATATATATAAAAAGATCGTAGGTTAAGTTCTTCTTAAAGTAATTTTAATATGTTTATCAAGTTTAACCTTTATCCAAATAAACCTTGCTACTCTAACTTGAAGTAACCTAATACGAAGTACTAATACTTCGTATATCATCTATATCCCAAAAGCAACATCTCACTTTTCGATATCCCAAAGTAAACTACTTATTTCAATGAAAAAATGATAGTAAATGTCATAATTACCTCATTTTTACTCACTTTCTACTTGATTTGAATTAAAAATTCGAAAAAAATAATTATCTTGCATGAATTTGTTTGTAGGGTAATGCTTATTTTGCCTTTGGTTTTGAGAAGAAAGGAAGAATGGTCAAATAAGTCATTTCTCTATATAAAAAAGTCAACTAACTTCACATGTTGTAAAATTGATTTCTCGAACACTCAAACAACTAAAAAATGCTCAATTGGTTAGTTCAGTCACTAAGGAATTAGTTTGAGTGTCCATGTGGTGACCCACTTATATCACGCCGGATAAATAAAATTAGAACAAAGTATTTGAGCCATATCTGAGCATGTTTGGCATTTAGCGCCTTAGCGGTTAACAATTAACAGTTAGCGGATAGCGATTATGTTAGCAAGTTCTGTATATCGGATTCAGTCAACAGATTTGATTAGCGAAATAAGTTGGCAGGTTATCAAAAGATGTGTAGTAATTTAGCTGTTTGGCCATAAAATTAGTTGAAAACGTTATATTTCAGAACACTAATCCAAACTCTCTTATTTGCAGCGTTTTCATTTTAACTCTTTCGTCTCAAACACTAGTGCCGAACGATTATTTACAAAAATAACTTTATCAAGTAAAAAACTCATTTGTCTGACCGAAGTACTCTTCTCAAGAAAACAGCTTCCTTTTTTATAGGCTTCGCAATAAATTCAGGATGGGGAAGATGGAAACTTAAGCACAAACTACAAAGTGTAGGCGGCGGCAATGGAGACCGCATCTGTTCGCCAATGCTTTGTGTTTAAAGCCTTATCAACAATAACTTTAGAGACCATGTGTAGAGGGCTGATATAGCTGCTTAACCGTTGCTTACTTGATCTGTTAGAGGTAGTTAGTTATAATCAGTTTTGACTTAGTTTGTTGAGTCAACTATAACTACTACTATAAATGTACAGCTGAACAAATTCAATATCATCGAATAATATTCATTTCTTCCAATCATTACAAATTCCATTCTCTATTTCTATTTCATATGAGCTATGTCAGTACTCTCAAAGATCTCCTTCTCCACAATCTGAGCATCTTCCTGCGTCCTGCATCATTGGTATTATAGCTTCAACGAACCTGAAGTAATCTGCTGGCTATTACGTTCAATTGAAGATTAAGAATCAGGCACCCTCAAAGTCTACCACAGTTCATCAACTCAAGAATATAATGGAGGATCGAATCGATAATCTGGAGAAAAAGTTAGAAGAATAGTCTTCTGTTCTGGTGGAAATTATGAAACACTTGAAGGATCACGAAAAGAAGAAAAGCATCCAAGTGGATGAGGATGCCGATACTTCTTTATGACCAGGTATTCACAACCAAATTACTCACAAGCCTTCAGGATACACTCCTAAGCTGGAATTTCCTACTTTTGACGGTTGTAACCCTAGAATTTGGATGAAAAAATGTCAAAAATATTTCAAGTTGTGTAAAGTTCCTGTTGATCATAAGGTTGATTTGGAAAGCATGTATTTCATGGGGAAGGCAGAGTCATGGTTTCATAACTATCTGGCAGTTAAAAAATATGTGGAATGGGATGAATTGGTTGTGGATATATGTGCTCGTTTCAGAGAAGATATAGGAAGCAATGTGGTGGAGGAATTTAATAAAATGACTCAAACAGGATCTATTGATGATTACCTAGATTCTTTTGAGAATTTGAGATCTTTGATGGTTCAGAGAAACCCTCTACTGCCTGATCAACACTTCCTAGACAGTTTTATTGGTGGTTTACAACCTCTATTGAAGTCCTTTGTAAAAGCTTTTAAACCTAACACGTTGATGGAAGCTGTGAAATATGCTAGACTTCAAGAAGAAGCTCAGAGTGCTTCCAAACAAACAGTTAAACCACTCTTTCAAAATAAGCCATCAAACAAACCACTATTACCTACTCCCAAGATACCACAATTACCTTCCCATAATAGACCTCTTTCTGCTCCCATTCCTTCCCAAAATTGCAATCATGTGGCTGCAGCAACCAGAGCAGAAAAGATAGCTAAAGGTCTATGTTATTTCTGTGATGCCCCTTATGACAGAAATCACATATGCCAATTCAGGAAAACTCAACTTTTTACAGTTGAAGTACCAGGGATATAAGAAGATTTGGTAAGGGAAGAAGATACAGAAGAAGAGGAATGCCTGGACACGGGGTTTGAAATGTCAGAAAATGCACCTTGCATTTCTGTGAATGCCTTGGCTGGAACGCAAGGTTTTCAAACCATGAGAGTGACAGGCTACTTTAATAAAAAGCCAAAACATATTTTTATTGATTCTGGAAGTACTCATAACTTCCTTGATCAAGATTTGGCAAAGAAATTGGGTTGTAAATTGGAATCAATAAAGCCTCAAGCAGTTTCAGTAGCTGATGGAAACTTCTTGCCATGTCAATTCAAATGTATTGGGTTTTCTTGGAAGCTGCAAAACACTTTATTCTCTTCTGATGTGGTGTTAATTTTTTTGAAGGGATGTGATATGGTGCTAGGAATTCAATGGCTTTGCACTTTGGGAACTGTTAGATGGAATTTTAAACATCTTAAAATGAAGTTCACATTTGATAACCAATTACATGTGTTAAGAGGAATAGTTCCCAAGAAACTTAAGGCTGCAGCTACAAAAACAGTAATCAAGGATGTAGCTCAGATCTTCTTGTTACAAGTTGGAGAGCAAAACCAAAAGCAGCACCAAGCAATTTCTTGTTGCTCACTGCAACAACCAACTGAGAAACCACCTGCATTGAGTGCCCTTATTGAAGAATATGCCTCAATTTTGGAAGAACCTACTGGCGTACCTCCTTGTAGGGGAGTATTTGACCACATAATTCCATTATTGGAAGGATTACAAACTGTACACATAAGACCTTACAGGTACTCTCTACAGTAGAAGGATATTATTGAACACTTAGTTCAAGAAATGGAAGAAAGAGGAATTATACAAAAAAGCTCCAGCCCCTTTGCTTCACCTGTAGTCTTGATTGGTAAAAAGGATGGATCATGGAGATTTTGTGTGGACTATAGGGAACTTAACAAAAGGACGGTTAAAGATAAGTTTCCCATTCCAGTTGTAGATGAACTGATTGATGAATTGGCTGGTTCTAGGGTGTTTACCAAACTGGATTTGAGAGTTGGGTATCATCAACTCAGAGTTCATCTCTCAGATGTTTATAAGACTGCTTTCAAGACACATTCAGGCCATTATGGGGTTTTAGTGATGCCTTTTGGCCTTACCAATGCCCCTGCATCATTCCAAGGATGGATGAATGAAATTTTTAGGCCTCTATTAAGGAAATGTGTTCTGATATTCTTTGATGATATTCTCATATATAGCCAATCCCTAGATGAGCATATTACACATTTGAAGGTTGTTTTTGACATTATGAAGAATAATCAGTTGTGTATCAAGGAGAGCAAGTGTGCTTTTGCAATGGACAAGGTGGAATATTTGGGTCACTTCATATCTGGGACAGGAGTTGAGACTGATTCAATCAAGATTTCAGCTGTTCGGAATTGGCCTCCCCCTAAAAATGTTAGAGAATTAAGAAGTTTCCTTGGCTTAGCTGGTTATTATATAAAATTTGTTAAAAACTATGCCATTATCAGTCAACCTTTAACCCAGCTTTGGAAGAAAGGAGAATTCAATTGGACTGAAAAGGCTCAAGAAGCATTTGAACTGTTGAAGCAAACGTTGGTAAAGGCTCCAGTTTTAGCAGTGCCAGACTTCACCAAGGTGTTTGTGGTGGAGACAGATACTTCCAACTATGGGATTGGTGTTGTACTAATGCAAGAAGGTCATCCGTTGGATTATATTAGTTAGACCTTGGGACCAAAGTGGCAGAAATTGTGTGTATATGAGAAAGAATTACTAACCATAGTGTTTGCAGTCCAAAAATGGGAGCAGTAATTGTGTAATCAGCACTTTATTATACAAACTGATCAGAAAAGTCTGAAATGGCTACCCAGCCAGAAAATTTCAACCCCTTTCAAGCAGTTTTGGCTCTCAAAACTTATGGGGTTTGATTATGAAATAATATATAGAAGTGGGAAAGAAAATGTTGCAGCAGATGCCTTATCTAGAATTACAGGTAGTGAAGTTCTTTGTATGGCAATATCCACTGTCAATTCAAATCTGCTTCAATCGGTACAAAAGAGTTATGAAAATGACTCATTCTTGACTACATTGCTACATCAACTACAAGCTGGTCAGACTGTAATTGGCTACTCCTTACAAGAGGGAATAATCAGAAAATAAGGAAGGATATTGGTAGGGAATGATACAGCTACCAAAGATATCATCATGCAATGGATGCATAGCTCAGAAGAAGGGGGACATTCAGGAAGGGATGCTACATTGAAAAGATTAAAATCATTGTTTACTTGGAAGGGGATTAACAAAGAGGTCAACGCCTTTATTAGACAATGTGTGACATGTCAAGCTAGCAAATATGATACAACAGCTTACCCAGGGCTTATGCAGCCTCTTCCTATTCCAGAAGAAGTTTGGATTGATATTTCTATGGATTTTATCACTGACCTGCATAAATCACAAGGGAAGGAAGTTATCTTTGTGGTAGTTGACCGGTTCAGAAAATATGCACATTTCATAGCCTTAGCACACCCTTTTTCTGCCATAGAAGTTGCTCGGGCTTATCTTGATAATGTGTTTAAACTACATGGATGGCCAAGAAGCATTGTGAGTGATAGAGACTCTATATTCATCAGTTAGTTCTGGCAAGGGCTATTTCTTATTCAGAGTACTCAGTTGCTACTTTCATCAGCCTACCATCCACAGACGGATGGTCAAATAGAGGTAATTAATAGATGCATTGAAGGGTATTTGAGATGCATGTGTGGTGATAATCCCAGAGAGTGGTCTGTATGGCTGCCATTGGCTGAGTGGTGGTATAATACTACCTTCCATACCTCAGCTCAATTGACATCCTATGAGATTGTATACAATCAACCACCACCTCTACAACTTCCCTATTTACCAGGAGAAACAAAAGTAGAGGCAGTTGATAGATCTATGCAACGAAGAGAAAACATGATTGCTAATCTAAAGTTACAACTCCTCAAGGCTCAAAATAGAATGAAGAATCTAGCAGACAAAAAGAGATCAGGAAGGAGTTTTACTATTGGGGAGTGGGTTTGGATCAAGCTTCAGCCATATAGATAACAAACTGTGCAGCATAGATCACATCAGAAACTTGCTCACAAATATTTTGGTCCTTTTCAATTAGAAGTTGTTATTGGTAAAGTGGCATATAAGCTGAAACTACCAAGTTCAGCTAAAGTTCATAATATTTTCCATGTTTCACATCTTAAAGGATTTCGGGGAGTTCTACCTATGGTCCCACATATTCCAGTACATTGGCAGAATGTGGACAACAACACTATACTCAGACCAGCATCTATTCTGGATAGAAGAGTGGTGACGGTTCAAAATGCAGCAGCTGTACAGTATCTAGTGCAATGGGAAGGTTTTCCTTCAAGTGAAGCTTCATGGGAGGATTCTGCAACTTTTGCAGCCCAATACCCTGACTTTGTTATATAGACTTGAGGGCAAGTCAATGTTTAGGGGGGGGGGGGGGGGGGGTATGATATAGCTGCTTAACCATTGCTTACTTGATCTGTTAGAGGTAGTTAGTTATAATCAGTTTTGACTTAGTTTGTTGAGTCAACTATAACTACTACTACAAATGTACAGCTGAACAAATTCAATATCATCGAATAATATTCATTTCTTCCAATCATTACAAATTCCCTTCTCTATTTCTATTTCATATGAGCTATGTCAGTACTCTCGAAGATCTCCTTCTCCACAATCTGAGCATCTTCCTGCGTCCTGCATCAAGGGCTAAATTGTTAAAAGTGCGCTCCGTCTATGAAAACAATGTTTAGACTCTCATTTCTCTACATTCCAGCAACGTCAATAAAATACATTCAACATATCTTTTTACAAACCAATTTAGTAATTATTATAAGTAATGTTTTCTTTTTAATTTTTTCCCTGAATAATTATAAAATAATAAATACACATTTCGATGTAAAAATAAATAAATTTCAATAACTTTTTTAAAATTTTCCGATTGACAAAAAATAAACTTAGTTCGAGTAAAGTTCGATTGTGGAATATTCAATTATTTGTGAAGGCTCCATGAATTAAAAATTGGAAAAATGAATAAGAATAATCACAACTATGAGTGATCTGCTTGAAATAATCCTAAGTATCAATTATTTCCAAATAATCCCAACTATTGAAAAATCTTCTCAAAATACTCCATAAATATAATTAGTTATTTATGGATAATTATAAGTCACTAGAGTATTTTGAGAAGACTTTTTAATACTCCCTCCGTCCCATTTATATTGTCTCGTTTTATCTTTTCGGGAAGTCCTACTTAATATGTCTCATACCATATTAGGCAAAGTTTGTGTGACTCTAAATCATTCTTACTTTATCAATTAATATCAACCACACAAACCCACTTTTCTAAATAACCGTGCCATTTTCTTCCGGGACAATATAAATGGGACAGAGGTAGTAGTTAGGATTATTTTGAGATAATTGATACTTTGGATTATTTCGAGCAGAGCACTAATAGTTGGGATTATTTTTGTCCATTATTCCTTAAAAATTTGTGTTTCATGTTTTTTGGGGTTCAAGAAAACTTCAACAGTTAAAACTTCAGTTTTTTTCATTTTATATATTACATGTTGGTGTCATATGAAAGATCATAAAAATTTATGGATCTTGATATATATTTTGAAAATTTTGGAGAAAAAATAAAAAAAGTTACTCCCTCCGTCCCTGAAAATACTTCCAACTTTCCCTTTTCGTCCGTCCTAAAAAGAACTTCCCTTTCCTTTTTTGGCAAAAAATTTGTGGTTCACAGCATTTCTCTCTCCTCTGCACAACTCTCCAACACACAATTCCCACTTTCTTAATCCGCGTGCCACTTTATTTTGGAAGTAAATTATGGGACGTAGGTAGTATATAAGTTTTTTAAAAATGAATATTATGATGCAAAGATGATATCAGCATGGCATCATCCGCAACAAAAATGCAACCTCCGTCCGTCCTTTCTCTTTTTTTTTTCTTTTTTTTTTCTTTTCCCACTCTTCCAAACCAACTCTCTGTATTTAACTCATCATTCCATTCTCTCTCCCAGTTTTAATACCCCTTTTAAACTTCCAATACACACAAGTCTAAAAGTGTCTCTAGCGCAATAGTCAAGGACGAAAAAGGAAAAAATCAAATTCGAGTACCAAAAGTGTCAATGACATAATAGTCGGAGGATTAAAAGTGAAAAAAAAACTATAATATACCCCAATAATCAAGGTAGTCTTGAGAACTTTTCCATGTATTCGTAGACTTTGCATGTCACTGTTAAAAAAATAAAAATGAATACTCATATGCAAGAAGTGTAAGAACTCTACTTACCTACCACAAAACCCTTACATGTCAATCAACATTGCAAATCTCTAGTACTAATAAAATCAATCAATTTTTACCTCATTAGCTTATAACTATAACCACCAACCATTTTCACACATGCCATTTTTCCTCAATACTCATTTGTTTGTTGTGAAAATAGGGCCAATTTATATAAAACATAAACGTATAAGGCATAAAGATATGATAAAAAGTTGCATTTGAAATTATAATTATAACATACTAGCACAGTACTCGTGCATACGCACGGGAAAAAACGGTTGGTCTATGTATACTTTTATTCACGGTCTAATTAAATATAAAAATAGATTTTTTTTTCTTACAATTTACTTCATTTCAAAAGTGGAGTATGATAAGTGAATATAAAAAAGCATAAATCCATACAACAAATATTCAAAGTAAAAGAAAATTAAAATATGAAAAAATCAACATCATCCATTAAAATTTATTACGTAATACTACGTAATAATTAGTAATGTTGGTAACAGAGTGAAATATTGAACTTAATTGTTAGAGTTTTGAAAAACTACCTTAAAAAGAACTTATAGTAGTAATGACTTGTGATTTTCTTTTCTTATCATGTACGCGGTATTAAAACCAGTAATCCATGTTACTGATTCTACAGTAAAATCAGTAAAATCACAAGTCATTACTATTATAAGTTCTCTTTAAGGTAGTTTTTCAAAACTCTAACAATTAAGTTCAATATTTCACTTTTGAATATTTGTTGAATGGATTTATGCTTTTTTATATTCACTTATCATACTCCACTTTTGAAATGAAGTAAATTGTAAGGGAAAAAATCTATTTTTATATGCACGGGTACTGTGCTAGTATAATAAAAACTACTTCTACGTATGAGAGAGAAAATTCTCCCGTTCAAGTTTTATCCGGTTTATCTTCTTATACCTAAAATCACTACATATGAGAGAGAAAATTCTCACGTTCAAGTTTTAGCCGGTTTATCTTCTTA
Organism: Cuscuta europaea; assembly: GCA_945859875.1. Classification (NCBI taxonomy): domain Eukaryota; kingdom Viridiplantae; phylum Streptophyta; class Magnoliopsida; order Solanales; family Convolvulaceae; genus Cuscuta; species Cuscuta europaea. The sequence goes on from CAMAPE010000048.1 coordinate 10,740,649, forward strand.
TACCTAAAATCACTACGTATGAGAGAGAAAATCCTCACGCTCAATTGTTTTAGCCGAATTATCCCATACGTAATATAAAAGCACTACGTATGAGAGAGAAACATCTCCCGTTGAATTGTTAGCCGTCTTATGTACCCAAAAGTACAACATATGAGACTGAAAATTCTATTGCATAAGTTTTAGGCGGCTTATCTTTGACCTAAAAGCACTACGTATGAGACAGGAAATTCTCCCGCTCAATTATTAGTCCATTTATCTTGTTATACCTAAACACACTACATATGAGAAAAAATTCTTCCACTCAATTGTTAGCCAACTTATCTTATATTAAAAAGAACTACATGTGAGAGAGAAAGCTTTCACGCAAAACTATAGCCAATCCCTAGATGAGCATATTACACATTTGAAGGTTGTTTTTGACATTATGAAGAATAATCAGTTGTATATCATGGAGAGCAAGTGTGCTTTTGCAATGGACAAGGTGGAATATTTGGGTCACTTCATATCTGGGACAGGAGTTGAGACTGATCCAATCAACATTTCAGCTGTTCAGAATTGGCCTCCCCCTAAAAATGTTAGAGAATTAAGAAGTTTCCTTGGCTTAGCTGGTTATTATATAAAATTTGTTAAAAACTATGCCATTATCAGTCAACCTTTAACCCAGCTTTTGAAGAAAGTAGAATTCAATTGGACTGAAAAGGCTCAAGAAGCATTTGTACAGTTGAAGCAAACGTTGGTAAAGGCTCCAGTTTTAGCAGTGCCAGACTTCACCAAGGTGTTTGTGGTGGAGACAGATACTTCCAACTATGGGATTGGTGTTGTACTAATGCAAGAAGGTCATCCGTTGGATTATATTAGTTAGACCTTGGGACCAAAGTGGCAGAAATTGTCTGTATATGAGAAAGAATTACTAGCCATAGTGTTTGCAGTCCAAAAATGGGAGCAGTATTTGTGTAATCAGCACTTTATTATACAAACTGATCATAAAAGTCTGAAATGGCTACTCAGCCAGAAAATTTCAACCCCTTTCCAGCAGTTTTGGCTCTCAATACATATGGGGTTTGATTATGAAATAATATATAGAAGTGGGAAAGAAAATGTTGCAGCAGATGCCTTATCTAGAATTACAGGTAGTGAAGTTCTTTGTATGGCAATATCCACTGTCAATTCAAATCTGCTTCAATCGGTACAAAAGAGTTATGAAAATGACTCATTCTTGACTACATTGCTACATCAACTACAAGCTGGTCAGACTGTAATTGGCTACTCCTTACAAGAGGGAATAATCAGAAAACAAGGAAGGATATTGGTAGGGAATGATACAGCTACCAAAGATATCATCATGCAATGGATGCATAACTCAGGAGAAGGGGGACATTCAGGAAGGGATGCTACATTGAAAAGATTAAAATCATTGTTTACTTGGAAGGGGATTAACAAAGAGGTCAGCGCCTTTATTAGACAATGTGTGACATGTCAAGCTAGCAAATATGATACAACAGCTTACCCAGGGCTTATGCAGCCTCTTCCTATTCCAGAAGAAGTTTGGATTGATATTTCTATGGATTTTATCACTGACCTGCCTAAATCACAAGGGAAGGAAGTTATCTTTGTGGTAGTTGATCGGTTCAGAAAATATGCACATTTCATAGCCTTAGCACACCCTTTTTCTGCCATAGAAGTTGCTCGGGCTTATCTTGATAATGTGTTTAAACTACATGGATGGCCAAGAAGCATTGTGAGTGATAGAGACTCTATATTCATCAGTTAGTTCTGGCAAGGGCTATTTCTTATTCAGAGTACTCAGTTGCTACTTTCATCAGCCTACCATCCACAGACGGATGGTCAAATAGAGGTAATTAATAGATGCATTGAAGGGTATTTGAGATGCATGTGTGGTGATAATCCCAGAGAGTGGTCTGTATGGCTGCCATTGGCTGAGTGGTGGTATAATACTACCTTCCATACCTCAGCTCAATTGACATCCTATGAGATTGTATACAATCAACCACCACCTCTACAACTTCCCTATTTACCAGGAGAAACAAAAGTAGAGGCAGTTGATAGATCTATGCAACGAAGAGAAAACATGATTGCTAATCTAAAGTTACAACTCCTCAAGGCTCAAAATAGAATGAAGAATCTAGCAGACAAAAAGAGATCAGGAAGGAGTTTTACTATTGGGGAGTGGGTTTGGATCAAGCTTCAGCCATATAGATAACAAACTGTGCAGCATAGATCACATCAGAAACTTGCTCACAAATATTTTGGTCCTTTTCAATTAGAAGTTGTTATTGGTAAAGTGGCATATAAGCTGAAACTACCAAGTTCAGCTAAAGTTCATAATATTTTCCATGTTTCACAGCTTAAAGGATTTCGGGGAGTTCTACCTATGGCCCCACATATTCCAGTACATTGGCAGAATGTGGACAACAACACTATACTCAGACCAGCATCTATTCTGGATAGAAGAGTGGTGACGGTTCAAAATGCAGCAGCTGTACAGTATCTAGTGCAATGGGAAGGTTTTCCTGCAAGTGAAGCTTCATGGGAGGATTCTGCAACTTTTGCAGCCCAATACCCTGACTTTGTTATATAGACTTGAGGGCAAGTCAATGTTTAGGGGGGGGGGGGGGGGGGGGTATGATATAGCTGCTTAACCGTTGCTTACTTGATCTGTTAGAGGTAGTTAGTTATAATCAGTTTTGACTTGGTTTGTTGAGTCAACTATAACTACTACTACAAATGTACAGCTGAACAAATTCAATATCATCGAATAATATTCATTTCTTCCAATCATTACAAATTCCCTTCTCTATTTCTATTTCATATGAGCTATGTCAGTACTCTCGAAGATCTCCTTCTCCACAATCTGAGCATCTTCCTGCGTCCTGCATCAAGGGCTAAATTGTTAAAAGTGCGCTCCGTCTATGAAAACAATGTTTAGACTCTCATTTCTCTACATTCCAGCAACGTCAATAAAATACATTCAACATATCTTTTTACAAACCAATTTAGTAATTATTATAAGTAATGTTTTCTTTTTAATTTTTTCCCTGAATAAATATAAAATAATAAATACACATTTCGATGTAAAAATAAATAAATTTCAATAATTTTTTTAAAATTTTCCGATTGACAAAAAATAAACTTAGTTCGAGTAAAGTTCGATTGTGGAATATTCAATTATTTCTGAAGGCTCCATGAATTAAAAATTGGAAAAATGAATAAGAATAATCACAACTATGAGTGATCTGCTTGAAATAATCCTAAGTATCAATTATTTCCAAATAATCCCAACTATTGAAAAATCTTCTCAAAATACTCCATAAATATAATAAGTTATTTGAGGATAATTATAAGTCACTAGAGTATTTTGAGAAGACTTTTTAATACTCCCTCCGTCCCATTTATATTGTCTCGTTTTATCTTTTCGGGAAGTCCTACTTAATATGTCTCATACCATATTAGGCAAAGTTTGTGTGGCTCTAAATCATTCTTACTTTATCAATTAATATCAACCACACAAACCCACTTTTCTTAATAACCGTGTCATTCTCTTCCGGGACAATATAAATGGGACGGAGGTAGTAGTTAGGATTATTTTGAGATAATTGATACTTTGGATTATTTCGAGCAGAGCACTAATAGTTGGGATTATTTTTGTCCATTATTCCTTAAAAATTTGTGTTTCATGTTTTTTGGGGTTCAAGAAAACTTCAACAGTTAAAACTTCAGTTTTTTTCATTTTATATATTACATGTTGGTGTCATATGAAAGATCATAAAAATTTATGGATCTTGATATATATTTTGAAAATTTTGAAGAAAAAATAAAAAAAGTTACTCCCTTCGTCCCTGAAAATACTTCCAACTTTCCCTTTTCGTCCGTCCTAAAAAGAACTTCCCTTTCCTTTTTTGGCAAGGAATTTGTGGTTCACAACATTTCTCTCTCCTCTGCACAACTCTCTAACACACAATTCTCACTTTCTTAATCCGCGTGCCACTTTATTTTGGAAGTAAATTATGGGACGTAGGTAGTATATACTTCCTCCGTTCTAAATTAGATGCAACACTTGCCATTTTTGGAAATTTCAAATTAGTTGCAACCTTTCCCTTTTAAGAAACAAATAATAGAGTAAATGGCTTTAATGCCCTTAGGTGTTCTACACCCATTCTGAACCTTCTCTCTCTTTATTATCTCTACCTACGACCATCCTTCTTCTACCACAAACCCACTCTCCTCCTTTAATTCATTCCACCCACTTCTTCTCTTATTTGTACCAATTTGTTAATCTCATTTAATTGTTTCCATCTGCATCTTCCATTATCTTCTATTTTCCCAGTATCATCCTTAGTAACTTGAATTGCTTTGTTGTTTAGTGTCGCTGAAATGGAGAACTTGCCAGGAGATTTGAACGAAGATGAAATCGATGATATCAGCATGGCATCATCCGCAACAAAAATGCAACATCCGTCCGTCCTTTCTCTTTTTTTTTTTCTTTTTTTTTCTTTTCCCACTCTTCCAAACCAACTCTCTATATTTAACTCATCATTCCATTCTCTCTCCCAATTTTAATACCCCTTTTAAACTTCCAACACACACATTTAAGAGTCTAAAAGTGTCTCTAGCGTAATAGTCAAGGACGAAAAAGGAAAAAATCAAATTCGAGTACCAAAAGTATCAATGACATAATAGTCGGAGGATTAAAAGTGAAAAAAACTATAAAATACCCCAATAATCAAGGTAGTCTTGAGAACTTTTCCATGTATTCGTAGACTTTGCATGTCACTGTTAATAAAATAAAAATGAATACTCATATGCAAGAAGTGTAAGAACTCTACTTACCTACCACAAAAACCTTACATGTCAATCAACATTGCAAATCTCTAGTACTAATAAAATCAATCAATTTTTACCTCATTAGCTTATAACTATAACCACCAACCATTTTCGCACATGCCATTTTTCCTCAATACTCATTTGTTTGTTGTGAAAATAGGGTCAATTTATATAAAACATAAACGTATAAGGCATAAAGATATGATAAAAAGTTGCATTTGAAATTATAATTATAACATACTAGCACAGTACCCGTGCATACGCACGGGAAAAAACGGTTGGTCTATGTATACTTTTATTCATGGTCTAATTAAATATAAAAATATTTTTTTTTTCTTACAATTTACTTCATTTCAAAAGTGGAGTATGATAAGTCAATATAAAAAAGCATAAATCCATACAACAAATATTCAAAGTAAAAGAAAATTAAAATATGAAAAAATCAACATCATCCATTAAAATTTATTACGTAATACTACGTAATAATTAGTGATGTTGGTAACAGAGTGAAATATTGAACTTAATTGTTAGAGTTTTGAAAAACTACCTTAAAAAGAACTTATAGTAGTAATGACTTGTGATTTTCTTTTCTTATCATGTACGCGGTATTAAAACCAGTAATCCATGTTACTGATTCTACAGTAAAATCAGTAAAATCATAAGTCATTACTATTATAAGTTCTCTTTAAGGTAGTTTTTCAAAACTCTAACAATTAAGTTCAATATTTCACTTTTGAATATTTGTTGAATGGATTTATGCTTTTTTATATTTACTTATCATACTCCACTTTTGAAATGAAGTAAATTGTAAGGGAAAAAATCTATTTTTATATGCACGGGTACTGTGCTAGTATAATCAAAACCACTTCTACGTATGAGAGAGAAAAATCTCCCGTTCAAGTTTTATCCGATTTATCTTCTTATACCTAAAATCACTACATATGAGAGAGAAAATTCTCACGTTCAAGTTTTAGCCGGTTTATCTTCTTATACCTAAAATCACTACGTATGAGAGAGAAAATCCTCACGCTCAATTGTTTTAGCCGAATTATCCCATACGTAATATAAAAGCACTACGTATGAGAGAGAAACATCTCCCGTTGAACTGTTAGCCGTCTTATGTACCTAAAAGTACAACATTTGAGACTGAAAATTCTATTGCATAAGTTTTAGGCGGCTTATCTTTGACCTAAAAGCACTACGTATGAGACAGGAAATTCTCCCGCTCAATTATTAGTCCATTTATCTTGTTATACCTAAACACACTACATATGAGAAAAAATTCTTCCGCTCAATTGTTAGCCAACTTATCTTATATTAAAAAGAACTACATGTGAGAGAGAAAGCTTTCACGCAAAACTATTAGCAAGCTTATCTTGTATGGCCTAAAAGTACTACGTATGAGAGAAAAAGTTCTCCGCTCAATTGTTAGTCGACTTATCTTATACCTAAAAGCACTACATATGAGAGAGAAAGTTCTTCCGCTCAATTGTTAGCCGTCTTATCTTATACTTAAAAGAATTGTTCATGAGAGATCAAGTTCTTCCATTCAATTGTTAGCAAGCTTATCTTCTAATATCTAAAAGCACTACATGTGAGAAAGATTTTTTTTTTTGTTTCATTGTTAGTTGACTTATCTTACCTAAAAGCACTACATATGAGAGAAGGTCTTTCGCTCAATTGTTTACCGGATTATCTTATACTTAGAACACTACTTATGACAGAGCAAGATTTCATGCTTAATTGTTAGCAAACTTATCTTCTAATGCCCCAAAAGCACTTTATATGAGAGAGAGAATTTACAATGACAATACTAACATTTATGAAATTTGATATATTTTTTTATAAGAATTAGAGATACAATGAAAACATTATAACACTTAGAAGAAAATCGTGTTTTTTTACACATTGGACATCTTCCTCATTTAGAATGTTATTTAGATTCCATTGGATATCTACTGAAAATGATGAAGTTGTAGCCGAATTTACTGAATAATGAAAATTTTGTATTTTAAAATATACTCTCATTATAAAATAAAGAAAAAAGTATATGAAAAGTATATTTGTGTTATATTCTCATATAACACCAATATTATATATATAAATTTTATTTTTTTTGAATATTTATTAAACAACTTTCTATTTTTCACGCATTTTTTCGTATTAAATAAAAAAATAATTCATAATTGTGAACAAAATAAGGATAATGGATAAAATTGTGACTTATTAACTTTTGGTAATTATAATTTATGTTTTACGTAGTATTTAATTTCATTTTTGTTCACAAATTATTTGACAAGTTTTTTCAAAAAGTCGCTTTGATATAAGTTAAACAAAATTATAGTCACTGAAAATTGTTATTTTCAAGGATTATTACTCATACTCAAGACAATTAATAAAAAACACATCACAGTTCACTCTAGACTAATAGTGTGCACAGAAAAAACGATTCGAAACTACATAAATTAATAGATTTTTTATATTCAATTTTAATGTCATATTAAACATAATGAAAAATAAGAATCTTTTTCTTATAACAATCAAAGTAAAAATAAAAAAGTTATAACAATATAACACATACTACCTCCGTCCCTTAAAATTTTGCCAAAGTTGACCGATACAGAGAATAATAAAGTAAAAACTGTGTAGTTGAGATTTGTGCAGAGGAAAGAGAAATAACATAAACCCCAAAATAATTGATTAAAAGAGAAAATGACAAAGTTTTTGGGACATCCCAAAAAGGAAAGATGACAAAGTTTTAAGGGACGGAGGGAGTAAGTTTTATAAAGTGCTAAATTACTTTTTATTTTTATATATACAATATTGGTGTCATATGAAAGCTAATAAAAAATTATAAAATTTGATATATATTTTGTGATAATCAGAATATAAATAGAAAAAATAAGACTTTAAAATAATATGGGGTTTTATTTGTGTTTCAATGGTGAAGGCACGTGGCATTAGAATAGGAATGGAGAAAAAACATGATTGAGGGACACATAAGTTTATTTAAGGATATAAATGTCTTTTAATGAGCTAGTTGTTTTCTTATGGAGTATGTTACAAATAGTTAAAAGTATACGCCCTCCTTTCCAATAACTTAACATCAATATCATTGATGGGTCTTGGTATTACCCGTTTGACTATTAGTACTTACGAATTTATACTTATGAAATCTATGATAAATTAACATTTCAATATTATGTATTAAAAATAAATTATTCAGAAATATTTTCATGTTATAAAATAAGACAATCCTTAATTAGTTAATAATAAAAGCTACACACGAATAACTTTTATCCAAAAAGTCAAAGTAAGAATTCAATTGCAGTATGAATAGGGTAATACATGTACTCATACATTGTAGCATTTGTTATAATATATATGTTCAAGCAATTTTAATTTTTAATTATGTATGCTTGTGCCCTTTTTTGTTTACTTTAGTTTTTAATTGCTTTATACTAATATTACTACAGTTAATCTAATAATCCACCTGTCACATTAACTATGTCAATCTTTCTTATTTATTTATCCCAAAAAACAGTTTCTTATCCTTTAAAAGTAATAACCTTGTGTTTCATGTTATTTCTTTATCTTATGCACAAATCTCCATAACACAATTTTTACTTTATTATTTCAGATATGTACTAGTCAAAATTGACCATGTTTTATGGGACCGAGGAGTATAGTATTGTAGCTCTATGTGCTTTTTATACATAAATTGCAACTACATAGAATTATACAGTAACTTGAGATATAATGTATGTATTTCTGGTATATTAGAATTAGTGTATTTTTAAAACTGAATCACAAAATTTTGGTTATATATATTGAAGTTTTCATAATTAATGTTCATTAGGAACAATGTATTGTTAATCTGTCAAAAGCATTGAGTAGCTTCACTCAGAAAATTGCTAACACTTTTAGACTTTTAGTTATATATATTGATACAGAGTATTATTTAGGTAACTGTGTAAAAAAAACATACCATCTATTTGAACCTTGTTCTCGTAGGATTTTAATTTCAAGTAATTTGAAATTAAAGTTGATATCCAATAGTATATAAAAATAGGGGAAATGTGCAAATATACCTTTATAAAAATAGGGAAAATGTGCAAATATACACATAAGTGCTAAAAGGTGAAAGCATACCCCTAATGTTCCTAAAATGTGCAAGGATACCCTTAATATTTCATAAGCCATTTCTGCACTTCCACTTTATGTCTTATCGTCTTGTACATAGGGTGTCAATAACACTAAGTCAAACTTTTTAAAACTTATCAAATTTCGAATGAGGTGTGTTTCGCCCTCTACTAAAATCTTATGCCATTTTTTTCACGCCTTTTTTGTATACCACACTTGGTGCATATGATTCAATTACATACTTCAATACTCTATGCTAATATTATTATTTGTTTACTTTCCGTCATTGTCATTTTCCGCCAATGTTCTAAAAGACACTAGGCACTAGTTGGGTGTTAGCCCAGTGCCTGACGCCTTGGCATGAACTAGTTGCTGACACATAAATTTTTATCAATATTATGCATAAATATGATAGGTTGTAGTGTGTTTGTGTGTGTATAAAATATACACACATTAACATGAATGAATGATAGAATTATTACATTTAATGATATATTATAACTAATCACTTAACTTCATTATGTTATAAATATTAAATAATAATAATATATAAGTATATATACAAACATATATAGTTTTTATCTTAATTTACAGGTACATTTCTTCACATCCTTGGTTAAAGTTATAAATACATATATCCCTTACAAAAATAAAATAAAAAGAAAAAAATGTACGTCCGAATCTGATCTAGAGGTCCTAGGCGGCCGATTAGGCGTTTTGGATGGGCAACTAGGCGCCTTAGGCGGCCGACTAATTCACCTAGATGCCAAATCAATTAGTCTGGATGCCTAGACAAAAATCGGAATGTCCGTACACCGCATAGCGCCTAGAACGGGCTAGTCAGGCGCCTGGAGCGATTTATAGAACAGTGCTTGCCACTAATAAATGTGATTTCTATTACCTTTATGAAATGTTAATGATGAATCACCTTAAAGTGAATGATTTTTTAAGAATTCAAAAGTAGAAAATGTTTATTAAACTGTAAACATAAAATATTGAAGTGTATGTACATATACCACTTTGAACTTAATATATATAGACTATAGTTAGTGTATGTGACCCCTTATAAGCTCTATCGTAAAAATGAAAGGTGCTTTAGTGATTGATGTCGCGTTTTCGTATCATGATTTTAACGACGTCGATTTCCGAGTACGATTAATTCAATTTATAATATTGAATACTATATTAGTAATCAATTTAATGAAATAATCAATGTATTCCAACAATAGTACTAATAATAATAATTTATCAATTCAATGACAAAAACCTAGTAATTATATTCCAAATACTATGTACCCGTCAACCCAAATGTTTCCAATTTTTATCATTGCTATTACATTATTATCTATATAAATAGAGTCTCATCGTTCAGACAATATATCTTTAATATCTAATTCAAAATCTCTTTGTGTGCCATCCATGGCAAGAAGGAAAATAAGGTTGACCTATATCACCAATGAATCTCAAAGGAAAGCTTCATATAAGAAGAGAAAGAAGGGGTTGTTGAAGAAGCTTGAAGAGCTTACAATCTTGTGCAGCGTAGAGGCATGTGCAATCATTTATAGCTCCTTGGAACCAGAGCCAACAGTGTGGCCATCGGCGGAAGGTGTACAACACACGATTGCTATGTTTAGGAGCCTATCAAATGTGGAGCAAACCAGAAGGATGTTGAACCAGGAAAGTTATGTCCATGAGAGGATTCAAAAGTTGAACTCCAACTTAATCAAACTGAAGAAGGAGAACCGAGAGAAGGAGATGACGGCACTCATGTACAAAATCCTCGCTGGAGAGGAGCTCGACAAGCCATTGGATGTCACGGATTTGAACGACTTGGGTTGGGTTATTAACTTACATTTGGCAGAGATTAATAGCAAAATTGAGACCTTAACGAGGAACAACACGTGTGCTGGTGCTGCTGTCTCAACCTCAACTGCTGTTGCTGCTAGGGCTGACGTGGCGGCAGGTCCTGGAATGGACAACTATTATCAAATTCCCGGAAACACCATAAACAATGTTATCATCTCGAATAACATGTTTCTAAATAGTAATAATAATAATAATGTTGTTGTTGAGCTGCCATCTGCTACAGTGGGGTGGAATTATGAGAGTTGGGCACACTATATGAACATGGAGAATGCAAACAACAACCAGAATGATCTAACCCAAACCGAGCCTAGTAGCTCCGAAAATGACAGCCCTTGAATTCAAACTATTCCATTCATTCCATGCCTATTTCTCACATGTGTGGCTATTATCAGATTCAAATTATAGCGGATATTCTTTCTGTTCATGCTTGTTAGTTGTTTCGTTGAATGTTGATGCATTAGATACAAGATTCAATGTCATCTAAATATCATCTTAGCTCGTTATGTTTTTATTTATTTTGTTCTAGGTTTTATTATGTCAATCTTATTACGTAATCCTTTGTCGATCTCAATATTACTCTTTTTATTACATAGTTACCCGTATATTAGTAAAACAAGTTTATTTCTTGTCCAGATGGTGTTGGCCCGGTTACAAATATCCAATAATTTGTGATCTATGACCCATATACACACATGTTTATAGATTATTGATCAAACAAAAAATATAAGCTTAGGTGAAAAAATAATGAATGCGCTGTATTATATTAGATTATGAATTCTTAGAGTGCAAAAGCTCAGTAGATTGTGAATTCTTGTAGTAGAAAATAATACAAAATAATTAAATAAGTAATTAATTCATAATGAAAGAGAATATTTTAAGATGTGTTAAAATTATTTAATGAATAGAATAGTTTCAATTATAAATCACCGAACCTAGTGTGACCATAGTAAAAGTAAAGATATATATAAATACTTTTATATAGTAATATTGAAAACATTCCAATAATTGAATAAATTATAATGGAAGAGAATGTAAAAAGGTGTGTTAAAATACTTTAATGAACAGTAGAAAAGTTTCAAATATAAATTATCATTGTTGAGATAAACTCGTTAAATAAGAGTGACCAAAGTTTAAAAAAGTCTTATGATCGTTGAATTGGGCTATCTATGTGATACTAGTATGTAATTTACTCACTTTCATTCTTGTCAAAGTGTATGGTATATATTGTACCTTGTCAATAATAATAATGAAGACGGTAAACTTTATCAAGTTTTGAATAAAGTGTATTTCTGTCGTCAATAAATTCTTATATCATATTTTTCATGTCCAATTTGTGTACCACACTTGGTGTATACTATCAAAACACACTATATTCCTTATAAGTAATATTATTAATCATTCATTTCCACAGTTGTCATTTTCCATTACTAATTTTGTCATATTTAGTAAATATTAATGACAAATCTTCTTAAAACATGATATTGCTTAATAAATCAAAAAGTGAGTAGGCGACAGCTTTTTATCGAGTTGTATATACTACATCTGTTGCCCTATGATTGGGACAAGAGTGAGTGATACCTCAAGTTTAATGATCTTTTAAAAAAGGTTTGTAAACAATATAAAATCTTAAGTATACCAACATATATACAAAATAAAAATATGTAAAATTAGATAAAAATTTGTTAATTATATTAATTCTATTTTTACTAACTATTATTTAATTCGAATATTCATTTAAATTTTAAAATTATGAATTTGAATATATAGTTATGTACATTACATATTACATTTAAAAACTTTAGCAATATTGAGCCTAATGATTGAAAACTATCAATCTAATACCTCAAAATATAGTTTTGACTGGTATTTAATTTAAATAAACTAAAAGAAAATTGAAATTGTATGGTTGATATTGAATTGATAAAGTATGAGTAAAGCAAAAAATTTAGTCATGGACCTTGACTAAATTTTTTGACTGGTAAAAAATATTGGTTGATATTGGTTGGATCGGTCCGTGACTAAAAAAAAATTAAAGGTAGTCACGGACCTGATCCGTGACTACCGTGCCGGAGTAGCAAATTCCGGTCAAGAATTAGTCACGGCCGAATTTCAATGACTACATTGTAGTCACGCGGAATTAGTCACGGACTTAGTCACAGACAAAATCCGTTACTAACATAGTTAATCACAGATTTTTTACACTGTGGTCCGTGACTAAGTCCGTGACAGACGAATTTTTTTTGTAGTGCATGGCCGTGCTTTGGCACTGCGTGATTGGGAGTGAAACTGCTGTTGAACACGGAACAGCCAAATGGCAGAAGAGCAATTTGTTGCCTTGTTAGACGGATGGGGCAATCAATTGCCAGATTTTGTAAGAAAAATTATAAAGGTACACACTTTTTACACATGTCTGTGTAAGGTTTTTTTTATGTCTGTACAGACATAACGTATTTTTAAAATACGTTATGTCTGTACAGACATAAAAAAAACCCTTACACAGACATATGTAAAAAGTGTGTACACAAAAAGTGTGTACCCAAGTCCAACTCATTTTGTAAAGGTAAATTGGCTTTTGATCTTTCTCTTTTTTAGTTTTGATGTTCAGTTTTTAGGGAATAACTTTTGAGTTTCAATGTTTTGACTTTTGAAATAGTAAAATGTTAAAGTTAATGGGGCCCATTTTCAATTTGTTTTGCTCAAATTAATAGGTTTTGAAAGTGTGAAATTGTGAATAGCTTTTGCACAATTTGATTAATTGATTTGAGATGTCATCGATTGATCCACATGCTTAGAGAATTAAGTTGGAGCTTACTTTTTAATATTTAAATGATTTTAGATGAAAAATTTAACCATTTCAATTTTTGTTAAAATTAACATTTTGAGTAGGTGATGTTCTCTAATTTACAAATGATTATGTATTATTTAGGACATTTATTTAACTGATATTAGGACATGATGCGAAAAACTAATATTATGATATATATGATTTCAATACATTATTATTTTTTATTTATGTTGGAGTGTATCATGCCTCCCAAATGAGTTGGGTCTCAAAAGAGGAAAAGGAAATCACATATTGGATCATTCATTTAAAGTCAAGCTGGAAATATTAACAAGTACTTGATTTCGAACAAAAGATCCGTTCCAAGGAGCACATTCACCGAACACTTAATATGTGAAATGAGGATGTTGCAATTGAGATTTGAGAATGAACACAATGTGCAAGCTGAGAATGTAGAAGGCTTTGTTGATACAAATGTGGTGGAGGTTGATGAAGAAGTGAAAGAACATGACAATGTAGTGAGCATGAGGAAGTTCTCCAACCTACATTCGGAGATGATGCTGACGAATTTATTCAATGTGACACTCCAAATCAAAATACATTGTTTAATGATCCTCGGATCAAAAGTGGAAGAAAGTTGACCAGAATTTTAGGGACTTTGTCGTGGAAAGAGGTCCTAAGAGAGATGTTCATGATTCATATCCTAAAGATGCTGCAGGAAGACATTTAACTGCATCACATTATAAAAGAACATTGCCAAATGGGGAACAAAATGACAAAGATGGTTACTATTTTCTGTTTTTGTTGCAAGCTTTTCAAAAAAACGCAAGGCTGGATTTGAATCAATTAGCTAACGAAGGCTTCAATGATTGGCATAATTTGGGTCGTTGCTTGAAGAATCATGAGGTGTGCAAAGGAAGATATGGAGTGTATGGTTGGTTGGCTTGAACTAGAAAGAAAGTTAACAAAAACACAAGGTTATTGATGTCGCCTTACAAACACAACTCAACAAAGAAAAAGAGCACTAGACACTAGTGTTACAGAGGATAATTGTTGTTGTGCAAAGGTTGGCAAAAAATAACTTGGCATTTCGGAGAAGTTGTGAGAAACCTTATATGAAAAATAATGGCATTTTGTTGCAAATGATTGGAATGATAGCTGAGTTTGACCCAATCATGAAAGAACACTTGCATCATATTAAGGATCACGAAACTTATGTCACATATCTTGGAGGTAGGATTCAAAATGAATTGATACAAATTTTGGCAAATAAGATTAGGAAAAAGGATACTTGCAAAAGTGAAGCATGCAAAAATTTTTTCCATTATCCTTGATTGTATTCCAGATGTCATCCACAAAGAACAAATGTCTCTTATCATACGAATAAGAGACACATCTGGGCTTGGACCTTTCACACACCTTCAGAATGCTTTAACCAGTGTTGAACTTGATATTGATGATATAAGATGTCAAGGGTATGAAAATGGATCTAATATGAAAGGGAGGCACAAAGATGTACAAATAAGAGTACTTGAAGTAAATCTGAGAGCTTTTACACTCCTCGTGGTTTTCATAGTCTAAATTTGACATTATGTGATGTGGCAAACTCCTCAACCAAAGCTATGTATTTTTTTGGAGCGATCCAACACATATATACATTATTCTCTTCATCTACAAAGCGTTGGAAGATTTTCAAAGATCATGCTACAGGTTTGACAGTTAAACCATTGTCTCAAACACGTTGAGAAAGCCATGTTGAAATGGTCAAATTACACCTATAACATAGCAAATTGTCCAAATCAGAGATGTGTTGATTTATTTGATGCATGATAATGAGGATCCCAAGACCAAAGGCGAGGCTGAATCTTTGGTTTTATATGAATTGGAAAATTTTGACTTCTTACTAGGTATAGTGATATGGTATAAGTTACTCCATGTCATCAACATTGTTAGTAAATTTCTTTAGTTAGAGAATATGGATATTGATGTTGCTCTAAGTCTTTCGCAAGGACTTGTTTTATTTGTTGAAGACTTCAGAAATTCTGGTTTTGAAAAAGCTATGGATGAGGCCAAAGAAATGGCAAGTGAGCTGGGAATTGAAACATCATTTCACGAAAAGCGATTTATTCGGGGAAAGAGACAATATGCTGAAAGCAATAGTGAAGAAGTCAAATGGTCACCCAAGGAATGCTTTTGTGTTGAATATTTTCTTTTTATAGTTGATACATCTCAGACTTCTATATAGAGTCGATTTGAATAATGTAAGAAGTATGAAGAGACATTCGATTTTTTATTTAATTTGAAAAGGCTACGAGGTGTTGATCATGAGAATTTTCTATGCTCTTGCAAGAAACTTCTGAGGACTTTAGCACATAATGATCGCTCTGATGTTGATGGTGATGAATTATTTTCAGAGGAAACAAAATATGCGATTGATGTGGTGGATTATTTGAGAAGGATGGATGCTTTCCCAATGCATACACCGCATATAAAATCTTGTTGACAATACCTGTTATAGTAGCCAGTGCAGAAAGAAGTTTCTCAAAACTTAAGCTTATAAAGACATTTTTGCGATCAACCATGTCTCAAGAAAGGTTGAATGGATTAACTATGTTATCAATACATAAGGAATTTCTCGAGGAGCTCGATTTTGCCGACATAATTAATACATTTGCGGCTAAAACTGCCCGACAGGTTGTACTTAATCAGTTACTTTTACTACATTTGGTAGTGTTATATTATTTTTCATATAATGTAAATTTTTTATTTAATTAGGTATTTTGTGATGTTTAATCCTTAACTTAAAAAAATTAGTATATTACATAAAATTGTACTACCTCTGCCCCCCTAATATTGGGACGGAAGAAAGTGGTGTGAATTTTAAGAAAAATTATGTGATTGATAATGAGTTGATAATTAAAGTAATAATGAGTTAGAGCCACAAAAATGTTACTAAATATGGTATGAGACAATAATAAGGGAACATCCAATAATAAAGTAATAATGAGTTAGAGCCACACAAAATGGAAAATTTTATATATAGTTTTTGTTGCTTTTTGTTTCATTAGATGTGTTGCATTTTGTTGCATTGTGTTGCTTTTTGTTGCATCCTATTGTTAATTGTTGTTTTTCACTTTTATTATTTTCTAAATTTCTATTTATCCTTGGTATTTCCTTGAAACAGAATAATCATACCATATGTACTAGAAAGGAAAAAAGGATTACACCTTTTTATGTACAAAGAAAGGAAGAAATTTTATTGAGTATAAAAGGATTACAAAGAGACGTAGTAGAAAGGAAAAACCAGACGGGGAAAACATACATTAAATTATAAGATAAAAACATTAAAATAAACTAGCCCCACGGAAATTGTTTAGACTGCGATCAGGTCTTCATGTTGTGACGGCGTTTATTCTTCTGAAGTTTTTGGTATATTTTGAGCTGCACATTCAGATTCTTTGTTGGCAAACAATTTTCTAGAGTGATGACCTGAGATTTATAACAAATTTCTCTGTTGAATATGGAATCTGAATTGTCTTCCTGATTGGATATAGGAATTCGTCGATCGCTTTCAGTTGCGTGCCCGAGGAAATCATCGGAGAAGAAAGAGTCTTCTGATGAATCAAAATCATTAGAGGCATCCGAGTAAAATGGAATCTGCTTTTGTTTGAGGAGATTGGTCAAAGAAAAACTCTGATTGTTGTCACAAACTGCCAAAATATCAATTTGGAAAAGTGCTTTGGATATTGAAGTAGTATCCTCATTGGTTGCTGTGTTTCCAGCAATGAAAACTTTCAAATCCTATTGCACTGTTAGAAAAAGTTGTTAGAAAAAGTTGTTAGAAACTTAGATATGCTCGATTGTTTTGGACCCATAAGAATTTTGATGAAGCTCCCTTTTTCCTTAGCAATCTTTAGTAATTTTCCAAATTTGTTGAGTTCAGTAGAAATTGTGATATGACCAAATCTGTGCCAGTCTATCATTAGAATGATCAGCCCCAAAGATTTGTGAAATAAACCCGAATATAATGGGAGCAAGGATGGAGATGAAAGATATTTTGTGCAACATAGATTTTTGAATTTCAAGAATGAAAAATTCATTGTTTTTTACTGCAAATTTAAAAATTCTAGATTCAACTAGAATAGAGTCGAATCCAGTTTCTCCAAAAAAAAAATAGAAAATTTCGGATTCCTGATGGAAGGGTATTGAAATCAAATTGTGGGTATCCTTGACGAGTAAGATGGTATCTGCAACTGTTGGGCAAAAATATAATACCAGAAAATCGGTATACCGAACTTACCGTACCGCAAAATATCGGAAAATACCGGAGAATTGGTATACCGTCATTTTCGGTACGGTATCATACCGTATCGGTTTATTTCGGTACGGTAACAGTAAATGATTTCAAATATCGCGGTATACCGGTATAATAGTACCGTACTAACTCCCTATTCAACAATTACTTTAAATTCTAAAATATTGTAAAAGTTTGATGGTCCCTGTTAGTACCCAATTTTGATAGATTTTGATGATGCCACTATACTTAACACATGTACATTGTGTCTCAATTTTATTAGCATTATGTGACAAAATAAATGTACAATTTTTTTGAGACTAATGAAATATTACTGGAAAAGTAAAAATGCAATAAGGTAATTTTTATTTACCTTAGTAGGATATTTAGATCCTACCGGGCATATATTAGTTAGCTCAAAAGATTAAAATGTCACAAAAAGAGGTTGAATTCGTAAATCAAATACATTGAATGTAAATGATTGGAAGACAAAATTAGACCTGCCTTAAATGCTAAAACAGGTACATAGACCCACAACATGGGACGCATGCTAGAAAAAGATGCTCGGCCGATTATTGGAGACAGCCTCCATAAATACTCCAGCACAAAGAGACAAGAGTACAACTCGTACACACCAATTATTCAACGGAAGAGATCAATCTATCCTAACTAACGGATAAGATTGATCAGCCAAAAAAGCCTATAAATAGAGGCCGAAACGAAAGTTTCTAACCAAGATTTGAGCATCCAAAGTAGAGAAATTCTTCCACGAGCATTCACGAGCTATCTAGCAAAAGAGAAAGTGCTATTCTAAAACTTTACTCTCTGCTTGGACTCATGCTTCACTAAACTTCCAGTTTACAAGCTATTCATTGTTAAATCATAGAAGTTTAGTTCCTAGTTGGAGGTTAGAATTTTCTTGTAACATTTCACAAATTGTTGTAAACACTTAGGAGAACTGTTGTTCGGATCCTAAGGTGTGGATAGATAGATAGAGTACCCTTTAATCCACACTGGATTAATTGAGAAAAATCTAAGGACTTAGTAACTTTGAGTGGTGCTATACTCATTGTGAAAAACCTTCAATCTAGGCCTAAGTGTTGTAAAAGCTAGATTGGCACTAAGTGTATTGGGCTTAATACTTTAGTGAAATCCATCTGAAAGAGGGTGGGACTAGACGTAGGAGGATTACACCACCTCTGAACCAGGATACACTGTGTGTTGATTTACATTTATTCAACAAAGCACACACTTAGCACTTCTCACAAAAAGATTGAAGTTTGCCAGCAGAATCCTAAGCAGTTGTCTTAACTGACCCAACTGCTTATCATACTGCTTAATTACTTACCTTCTTTGAGACTATCTTCACGCAAGAGACGTGCATCAATATCACTAATAGGCCTGCTCTATCAGTTTTCAGAAATTCATTTTCTAAGTATAGCAGGTGCCTCAGCAGTTCCCTGGAAACCACCCAACTGCTGAGCCCTCTGCTCATAAACACTTGTTTCCCTTGAACATCTCAAAATCACCAGCCTCTCATAACATCATCAATAAGAAGTTTTGCTTAAATTGATCTCTGAAAATCATCTTATAACCTAAGCAGGTGGCTCAGCAGTTCCCTCATTACCACCCAACTGCCGAAACCATTGCTCCAGTAAAACTTTGCTTTACTCCTACTAGAGCATCTCTTTAGACAACCCTCAACATACTAAACAATATTCCATAATCCCTTTCATCATAAAGTCAATATTTCTCTAGTAGTTGCCTCAGCAGTTCTCTGCTACCCAGCCAGCTGCTAAGCCCACTACCAAGCCAACTGCTAGCTATCTAAGTCAAACTTTCTCCAAGTTAGAAAGTGATTATGCACTAATTATATAAAGGGTAAAGACTTCCACTGTGCATCCATAAATATCTCAAAAGATTATAGATTAACTCTTTAGAGGGAAAAGCTTTTAAAAGCTGAAAAAGATTTAAAAGCCTATTCAACCCCCCCCCCCCCCCCCCCCCTAGATTTTTACCCTATCCGGGACCAACAAGTGGTATCAGAGCGGAGTGTTCTTAGAGTCAGTCCTTGACTAATTTGAACTAAAGATCCAAAACCATTTCGCTTCCCAAACACTTTCTAAATATGGACACTCAGCTAGCAAAGAATCTTTTGTTCAACCTGAACAAATTTGATGACTGGAAGATAAGGAAGAAGGCACATCTTAGTGCATTACATGATGAAATGCTTGAAGTAATTACTACTGGACCTATCAGAATAATGAAGGTCAGCACATCTAAAGCTGATGACCAGGAGGATGTGTACATTCCTAAACCAAAATTGGAATGGACAACTGAGGACAGGAAGAGGAATAATCTTGACAACATTGCCAAAGATATTCTCTTTAAATCTGTTGACGAATCCATATTTCCCAGAATCAGGAAATGTGAAACTGCAAAGGATGTATGGGATGAGCTCACAAAGATCGAAGCTGGTGATGAACAAGAAAAGGATAACAAACTGACTGTAGCCCTCAAGAAATTTGAGGACTTCAAAATGATGTCTAATGAGTCTATTCATGAGATGGAATCCAGGTTTCTAAAGATCATAGCAGAGGTCTCAGGCCTAAGGAAAGATCTATCCCAAAAGGAGATCTCCCTCAAGGTCTTAAGAGGCCTGCCCTCAAAATGGGAAATGAAGGTGACTGCTATGAGAGATAGCAGGGATCTAAGAACATTGTCAACTGACAAGCTCTTTAGTGACCTAAAAGCATATGAAATTGAGATGAAGGAGATGAAAGATGAAAGAGAGGATGAATCCAAGACACTAGCCTTAGTGTCTGAGCCAAACACATCAAGATCCAGTGAAAAATCTCTCAACAATCTTCTCACTGACGAGCAGTTTGCTATGTTTGTGAGGAAGTTTAAAAGATTTATGAAGAAGGAGGGATCTGCCCTAAAGAAGCCATACAACATGCCACCCGGGAGATAAGGGAAACCTCAATCCAGTGAGGACACTGTCCTGTGCTACAACTATAGACAACCAGGACATTACAAAAATGAATGCCCTCTGCCACTGGCACAAAAGTACCAAGGGCAGCAGGGAACTGCTCAACAAGCTGGATACAAGAAGGACTTCACAAAGGCAGGAGACAAGCCTTTGTAAGTGAAAAGAGGAAGGAAGAATCCCAAAGTGATGAGGAGAGCAGCTCAAGTGATGAAAGCTCCTCATCTGAAAGCTCAGAAGAAGCACTTCTCTGCCTAGGATCCTGGCAGGTGACTGAAGAAAACGGCAGTCGACTCACTGAAGAGAGCAGCAGGTGGCTCAATGAGCCTTCCACCAGTGGAAGAAAAGATGATGAAAGCTACTCCCCCATTTGCTTAATGGCCAAGGACCACTACAACGACGTTGAGGTAACATCCTGCTCTTCCTATAGCTCTAGTGATTCTGGACCAAACAATATCACACTGGAATCTTTGTTACAAGACTTCCAAAAAGACCAAAATCACCATGTTCTCTTAAAAGCTGAAAATGATAGACTGAAACAAGATATTAAGGCCATTCACGCTAAATTACTAGATGCCTTAAGAAAAAATGATGTCTTAGAAAAGGAGAACAAAGAGCTGAAAAACTCCAGCACGGATAGTAAAAACTTTCACCCTACCGCTGCAGTTATTCTAAATAGGAAGAGAAGAGGTCTTGGTTACTCATCCCCCACTAGACTCACTCAAAACTGTACATCTACAAGCCATCAACCAAACACAAGAAAGCTAATCTACCAAAAAATCCATTCCCCAAATGTTCCCACAAGAAGGAACCAACCTGCTCCCAAATCAAAATCCAAACTCCTGTATAAATCAACACCTCCTAACCATCAAAACACAAGAACCCGTTGGCAACCAACTAATAAGACCAATCACAACCAAAATATCAAGCAGACCCCTCAAACCAATAATCCATTTTCCACATCAAGAAGGAAAAGGATTAATAAATACATAGCCATCCCCTATGATTACAACACCTCAAATGGCTATAGACCAATCTGCTTAGAGCTTAATGGCTCTAGATGGGCATGGATGCCTAAACTTATACAAGGGAAGACGCTCACTAACTTGTGGGTTACTGCTCAACACTGATCTATACAGGAAGGTGCTGGAGCAGCTGAAACACAAATGTGGTACATAGATTCAGGCTGCTCCAGGCACATGACGGGCAACAGGCGGCTCCTGTCAAACTATACAGCAAGGGAAGGACCCAAAGTGACATTTGGGAATGTGGAAAAATAAGGAGAAACCAAAGGAGCTGGAGATCTATCAATCAATGGACTTACAATCCAAAACATATCCTATGTTAAGGGTTTGAAGTTCAATCTCATAAGCACAAGCTAACTCTGTGACAATGGCTATAATGTTACATTCTCCAAAGACATCTGCTTGATTATGGAAGAAGAAGGAAGGACATGTATGTGGTTGATTGGAGCTCAGCTAAGGAATGGACCTGCTTGGTGACAAAGGCAGATTCAAATTTGAGTTGGGAATGGCACAACAAACTAAGCCATCTCAATTTCAAAACAATCAACAAACTGTCCAAAAAGGACTGGTGAAAGGACTCTCTGAAATCAACTTCAAAAAGGACCATCTCTGTGATGCTTGTCAAAAAGGAAAACAAACCAAGATATCATTTAAATCAAAGGAAGTGGAATCATCAACTAGGCCCTTAAACCTACTACACCTTGACTTGTTTGGACCAGTTGAACCAACAAGCTTAAGTGGTAAAAGGTACACCCTGGTTGTAGTTGATGATTATTCTAGATACACTTGGACCATATTCTTAAATAAAAAGAATGAAACAGAGAAGAAACTCCCTGAATTGTTGAAGCTAATTCAAAATGAGAAAAGTCTCTCAATCCAGAAGATCAGGTCAGATAGAGGTACTGAATTCCTCAACTCTGTCTTAATTTAGTACTGTGAAGAAAATGGAATCCATCACCAAACCTCAGCAGCAAGAACACCCCAACAAAATGGTGTTGCTGAAAGAAGGAATAGGACACTCAAGGAGACTGGAAGGACAATTCTAGAAGCAGCTAGTTTACCCAAAAGATTTTGGGCAGAAGCACTCAACATGGTTTGCTACACTCAAAATAGAAGTCTTATTCATAAGACTCACAAAAAGACACCATATGAGTTATGGAAAGAAAGGAATCCCAATGTTAGTCATTTCCATGTGTTCGGATCCAAATGCTTTATCCTAAACAATGGAAAAGACTATCTCAAGCCATTTGATCCCAAATCTGATGAAGGGATCTTCCTGGGCTACTCAACAACAAGCAAGGCATTCCGGATCCTCAACAAAAGAACTCTGGTGGTATAAGAATCAATCCATGTCGTGTTTGAAAACCACCCCACTGCTCAATTAAAAGATGAAGGTGAGTCATCCAAATCAAAGGACACTGGAAAGGCTCCAAGCTGCCTTCCAAATAATAATGTGCAAAAAGATGGAAAGGCAGTTGACTCAAAGGGCAGCCCACTGCCAGCAGTTGACTCAAACGGCAGCCCACTGCCAGTAGATGACTCAACTGTCAGCCCACTGCCAGCAGGTGACTCACCAAAAGACAACCTTCCAGGCACTCATGACATTCCTAATCATCCTATTCTACCAGAGGATAGTGAAGAAGAAGAAGAGGAGGATGACCAACAAATTCTAACCAAAACAAAAATATCTGACATTAGATGGTTGAATAAACATCCTCCTCACCAAGTAATTGGAGACATCAATACAGGGGTTCGTACCAGATCAGCAATTCAGAGGGAAGCACTATTCTCATGCTTCATCTCACAAATTGAACCCAAGAAAATTGAAGAAGCCCTACTTGACTCTGACTGCATACAAGTCATGCAAAGGGAACTCAACCAGTTTGAGAGAAACAATGTGTGGGAGCTTGTGCCGAGACCCTATCATCAACATGTGATAGGAAATAAATGAGTATTCAGAAACAAAATGGATGAGGAAGGCACCATAGTCAAGAATAAGGCAAGGTTAGTAGCCAAAGGCTACTGCCAGGAAGAAGGTATAGATTTTGATGAAACCTTTGCTCCTGTTGCCAGATTGGAAGCAATAAGAATCTTCTTGGCTTATGCTGCTCATAAGCAATTCACAGTCTATCAAATGGACGTGAAAAGTGCCTTCCTGAATGGTTTACTAGAAGAGGAGGTCTATGTGGAGCAACCTCCTTGTTTTGAAATCAATAGAGAGAAGGACCAAGTCTACAAACTGCATAAAGCTCTTTATGGACTCAAACAAGCCCCAAGAACATGGTATGACACTCTCTCTGAATATCTAGTGAATAATGGGTTCACTAAAGGAAAAGTAGACAAGACTCTA
This sequence comes from Cuscuta europaea, assembly GCA_945859875.1. Classification (NCBI taxonomy): domain Eukaryota; kingdom Viridiplantae; phylum Streptophyta; class Magnoliopsida; order Solanales; family Convolvulaceae; genus Cuscuta; species Cuscuta europaea. The sequence goes on from CAMAPE010000048.1 coordinate 10,764,940, forward strand.
TTTAAAATAGAAGAAGGTCCCCACATACTGTTTGTTCAAATCTATGTTGTTGACATAATTTTTGGAAGCTCAAATCAAGCACTATGTGAAAAAATTTCAACTCTCATGCAAAGCAAATTTGAAATGAGCATGATGGGAGAGTTGATCTATTTTCTAGGACTACAAGTGAAACAGACTCCTCAAGGTATCTTCATCAACCAAGCCAAATATACAAGAGATCTCATGAAAAAGTTCAAGGTTGAGAACAAGTCTACGGTCAAGATACCCATGAATACATCACAAGGTCTAAGTCAAGATGAAGATGGCAAAGATGTGGATCCTACACTTTATAGAGGTTTGATTGATTCCTTATTATATCTCACCACGAGTAGGCCAAACATATCCTACTCAGTTGGTGTATGTGCAAGATTTTAATCTAAATCTAAGGAAAGCCATCTTCTAGCTGCAAAGAAAATATTGAGGTATCTAAAAGGTAATCCTAACTCTGGATTATGGTACCCAACAAATGGAGGTTTTGAACTCTATGGCTATTCAGACTCAGACTTTGTCGGATGCAAAATTGATAGAAAAAGTACCTCAGGTACTTGTCAATTGATTGGTGGAAGACTTGTCTCTTGGTTCAACAAGAAACAAAACTCAATTGTTACTAGCACTGCTGAAACTGAATACATAGCCGCAGGTAGCTGCTGTGCTCAAATACTATGGATAAAACAGCAATTGAAGGATTATGGAGAAGAAACAAAGGAGATTAGCATACTGTGTGATAACACAAGTGCTATAGCTATCACTCATAATCCAGATTTTCACTCAAGAACCAAGCATATTGAGATCAGGCATCACTTCATTAGAGAACATGTTGAGAAGAAAACCATCAAGCTTGAGTACATCCCCACGGAAACGCAGTTGGCTGACATCTTCACCAAGCCATTGAATGAAGCTAGATTCAACCAACTAAGGCAAAAGCTTGGAATGCTAGATGACCTAGATCAAGTGAAGGAATAATCCTGCACCTATTCAGGGGGAACCTGATTACAAAATCAAGGGGGAATTCGTAGCCACCTGCTGAGGGGGAACTTCTATGAAGTACTGGGGAGTAGCCACCTGCCAAAGGTTAGCTACTCAAAACCACAAGGAATGAAGCTTAAAGCTCCAATAAAGTCACTATCAGGATTTCAAGTTCAAAAGGAGTCAAAATTCGAACAATCGGCTCAGCAGTTGACTGCATCCTAGCGAATAGTGGGCTCAGCAGGCGACTGGCTACTAGCCCACTGCTACTTGTATAATGGAAGGAATTGCATATATATACTTTCTCAAAAAGGAGGAAAAGCCTAGAATAAGGAAGGAACGATGGAGGTAAAAACACTGGTTCACAAGTTCAAGCAGGTGCCTGCCAGCAGATGACTACCTCAGGAGCAGGTCACTGCTTCAGGCCAGCACTTGGCTCAATCCCTGACAAATGTACATGGAATCTCAGCACATGGCTTATATCATCTTGATCACCTCATATCAAGGAATCCAAAAAGGTACATCTTGTTCTCAGAAATCATCAAAAATCTACTCAAAACTGAGCCCCCTGCTACCAGTATGAACGCAGTTAATGCTAAAAGGAACCAGCCGTATTCTCCAACGGCTATATTCCAACGACTAGTTCCCGATAACCTATAAATACTCCCTCCGTACAAATCCTTCACACTTTCACTTTGCAATCTTTCTCTTGTTAACTCTAAAGCTCTCAAACGCTCTCTTAATACTCTCAAAAGCCTTCTTCCGCACTACCATAACAATCCCCTTCTTTCCCCCATATACACAAAAATGGCTTCCCTCATCCAAATCTCCAAATCCATTTTCACCGGCTCCATTCTGAATACCTCCAAAGTCCTTGAAAGAGCTGACAACAATGATCAAATGAGGGAACTGCTGAGAAAACTTGATACCACGGGACTAATGAAGATGGAAACCTACCAATATTCTTGCTTCTACCCCGAGGTAGTAGCAGAGTTCTACATCAAGTCCACTCTTGAGACACTGAAGTCGGTCGTAATGGGTTTCAAGGTAGAAATAAAGGAAGAAGACATAAGGGAATTGCTCTCCTTACCTGGAGATGAGGCTCCAAGTGTAGAGGACCTCAACATAAATATAGAGAACTTCAAAGAAACGGTCTTCATCCCAAGGGCTCAACATCTTAACACATTGAAAGTCAAGAAGAACCTAATGGTTCCAGAATACACCATCCTCCTGGACATTCTCAACAAGTGTGTTGACACAAGAACTACAGCTCTGGACGAAGTCAATGCACAAAGAGCCAAGCCACTGACGGCAATCATCTCAGGGGTCCCACACAAATGGTCAAGGTACGTCTACAACGAGCTCCTAAGATATGTAAAGAAAGCTCACACAGGAAAAGGAGAAGATGGTACACTACCACAACTAGGATACGGATTTTTGATAGGGGAACTGCTCAAGAAGAAAGGAATAGTGGGGTCCATTAAAGAAGAAACAACTTGGAGGAAATTCCTCTATCAAACTTCCAAGGCAGGAGCCCCATAAGTTCAAAAAGCAGAGGACTCCTTTCGCTCCGATGACCCTCTCTTGGTCTCATTCAAAGTAGATACCAAGACTGCCAAGAGACTTAGATCAGGGTGTCAAGAACCCAAATCCAAAAAGTCAAGAACAACAACCAGGAACTTACAAGATGAACTACAAGAAGCAGTTTCATCACTACAACTCCTGAAGGAACAAGAAGCAGTTGCCTCTCCTCTATCCATCATCAATGAAGAAGCAGGCTCACACTCTGCATCATCTGCAGGTACCAATAGTTCAGCACGGCCTCTCTCTATTCTAATTCCCAGAATTACTCAGCATGGAGAGTAGTCAACTCAACAAGCAAAGCATGCGACTCCACAGGCAGAGCAGGTGGCTCATCAAGATGAGCAGGTGGCTCATCAAGATGAGCAGATGCCTCAAACTCCAACAGTTAGCTCACCAGGTCTGACTCCTCTGGAGCAACTAGACGTTGACCTCACATGAGTAAAACAGTGGAGAAAGTGGAAGCTGACCAGAATCCGGGATCAAGCAGAGACCCTACCATACTTCATTGAAGAAGAAGGCTTTGCTTTAGAGTGGTTGGACACGCAAGATCTTGCAACGGCAATCAACCTCCATTAAATCAACAAAGTCTACACCATCAAATGGAAGCAGCTCACTGCCAAAGACACCATCGAAGACTAAAGTGAAAATGATGATGATAGTGATGATGATGATGCTGACAATGCACCAAAGGGACCTCCAAGATCAAGAGGTAAGCAAATAATACATTCTTCCTCTTCTAGTGATCAAGAACTAAGGAGAGCCCTAGAGAAATCAAGGATGGAAACTCAAGGAGGAGGAGAGTCCTCCAAAGCACCTCAAGAGCAGTTGACTGCCACCTTTGAGTAGGGGCCTCAACTGCTTGACCTCAACCAAGAGCCTCAGCAAGAAGCTGCCCCTGAGCATCAGCCTACAACTTCAGCTGAGATTCGGGAGAGAATCTTTGATGAGGGAGAAAAGGATACTCCAACACTAGCTGAGGTGTTCACTCATGAAAGGAAGGCCACTATCAAATTCGTAAGCAGAGCAGAGTTAAGACTGCACAAAAGATTGATCAAGATGAAGAACCATTTTGATCAACTCTTGGACTTGCGCTTCGTAGAAGTTTACCAGCACATCAGAAGCAATATGAAGATTCAACAAGTATTCATTTCTGAGCAAAAGGCTCAGCTTCAAATACAGCTCAAAAATCAGCCAGCCCAATAAGAGGCAATCCAAAAGGCCCTTGAAGAACTTCAAGCTGTATGTATGCAACTACAAGAGCAATTCCAAAATCTTCAGCAAGCACAAGCTACAGCAGAGCCCTCTACCCAACCAGAAGCAGAGGCCTCTGCCCAACCCTCTGCCCAGGTACTCCCTAATCCTCCTACACATACTAACCTTGAGCAGGCCCTTCCACTGATTCAAAAGCATGAGATCTTCATCCAAAATCTCAAAACCAAGGAACTTCCAGCCTTCCTTCAACTATCCCAGAAAGTAGTTACAAAACAGGTAGAGCATTCTGAAGCCATTGCAAAAACTAGAGAAGATGTTGCTAAGCATCTAACCAGGATGCACACTGCTACTCAAGAAGCATTTCTCAAACAAGGAAGTGAACTACAGAAACTTGGCCAGAACATTCAAGCAACAAATCAAAGTCTACAGAACCTGGATAGATTAGTCAAAGAAGATGTCCAAGTAGATGTCATGGACCTTCACAATATGCTCGATGCAGTTGCAATCGAAGTTGGTGACATGCGTCCAACAAGGAGAAGACAAGTGAAGGTTGACACTGACCTGGAGATAGAAGCTCTATTTCAAGAGAGCCTGGCCCCTGCTGATGCCAAAAAGGGGGGAGCATCAACACAAGCAGGCCCTCCTCCAAGAGATCAATAGCAACTAAGAAAGAACCTGAAACAAGAAGGAAAAATCAAATCTACATAGAAGAAGCTGAAATCAGAAGAAGAAAAGCAGAAGAAGCTAAAGCTAAGGAGGAAGCCAAGAAGAAGTCAGAAGAAGACAAATAAGACTAGGCTAGATCAAAAGTCCGAAAATGACTATAAACTATTGTACATTAGCAATTAGAACAATGTACAAAACCTCAAATGAAAATCAATAAAAATTATTTGTTTCTTGTGTTGTATAGTTTTGGCATCATCAAAAGGGAGAAATTGTTAGTACCCAATTTTGATAGATTTTGATGATGCCACTATACTTAGCACGTGTACATTGTGTCTCAATTTTATTAGCATTATGTGACAAAATAAATGTACATTTTTTTAGACTAATGAAATATTACCGGAAAAGTAAAAATGCAATAAAGTAATTTTTATTTACCTTAATAGGATATTTAGATCCTACCGGGCATATATTAGTTAGCTCAAAAGATTAAAATGTCACAAAGAGGCTGAATTCGTAAATCAAATACATTGATTGTAAATGATTGGAAGACAAAATTAGACCTGTCTTAAATGCTAAAACAGGTACATAGACCCACAGCATGGGACGCATGCTAGAAAAAGATGTTCGGCCGATTATTGGAGACAGCCTCCATAAATACTCCAGCACAAAGAGACAAGAGTACAACTCGTACACACCAATTATTCAACGGAAGAGATCAATCTATCCTAACCAACGGATAAGATTGATCAGCCAAAAAAAGCCTATAAATAGAGGCCGAAACGAAAGTTTCTAACCAAGCTTTGAGCATCCAAAGTAGAGAAATTCTTCCACGAGCATTCACGAGCTATCTAGCAAAAGAGAAAGTGATATTCTAAAACTTTACTCTCTGTTTGGACTCATGCTTCACTAAACTTCCAGTTTACAAGCTATTCATTGTTAAATCATAGAAGTTTAGTTCCTAGTTGGAGGTTAGAACTTTCTTGTAACATTTCACAAATTGTTGTAAACACTTAGGAGAACTGTTGTTCGGATCCTAAGGTGTGGATAGATAGATAGAGTACCCTTTAATCCCCACTGGATTAATTGAGAAAAATCTAAGGACTGAATAACTTTGAGTGGTGCTATACTCACTGTGAAAAACCTTCAATCTAGACCTAAGTGTTGTAAGGGCTAGATTGGCACTAAGTGTATTGGGCTTAATACTTTAGTGAAATCCATCCGATAGAGGGTGAGACTGGACGTAGGAGGATTACACCACATCTGAACCAGGATACACTGTGTGTTGATTTACATTTATTCAACAAAGCACACACTTAGCACTTCTCACAAAAAGATTGAAGTTTGCCAGCAGAATCCTAAGCAGTTGTCTTAACTGACCCAACTGCTTATCCTACTGCTTAAGTACTTACCTTCTTTGAGACTATCTTCACACAAGAGACGTGCATCAATATCACTAATAGGCCTACTCTATCAGTTTCCAGAAATTCATTTTCTAAGTATAGCAGGTGCCTCAGCAGTTCCCTAGAAACCACACAACTATTGTGCCCTCTGCTCATAAAAACTTGTTTTCCTTGAACATCTCAAAATCACCAGACTCTCATAACATCATCAATAAGAAGTTTTGCTTAAATTGATCTCTAAAAATCTTCTTATAACCTAAGCAGGTGGCTCAGCAGTTCCCTCATTACCACCCAACTGCCGAAACCACTGCTCCAGTAAAACTTTGCTTTACTCCTATTAGAGCATCTCTTCAGACAACCCTCAACATTCTAAACAATATTCCATAATCCCTTTCATCATAAAGTCAATATTTCTCTAGCAGTTGCCTCAACAGTTCTCTGCTACCCAGCCAACTGCTAAGCCCACTACCAAGCCAACTGCTAGCTATCTAAGTCAAACCTTCTCCAAGTTAGAAAGTGATTATGCACTTATTATATAAAGGGTAAACCAACTGCTCATCATACAAATCCTATCATCACCCAAGTTAGAAGGTTGTCACACACCGATCAACTAGAGGTTAAAGTCTTCCACTGTGCATCTATAAATCTCCAAAAAGATTATAGATCAACTCATCTAGAAAGGAAAAATCCTTAAAGTTTTAAAAAAAGCTTTAAAAGTCTATTCACCCCCCCTCCTAGACTTTTACCTCAATCAGGGACCATCAAGTGGTATCAGAGCAGAGTGTTCCTGGAGTCAGTTTCTGACTAATTTGAACTAAAGATCCAAATCCACTTCACTTCCCAAACACTTTCTAAAAATGGACAGTCAGCTTGAAAAGAATCTTTTGTTACACTTGAACAAATTTGATGACTGGAAAATCAGGATGAAAGCTCATCTCAGTGCCTTACTGAAAAATCTTTTGTTAGATCTAATAAAAAAAATGAGTTTCAGAGTTACATTTTTAGACTAATGAAAAATAGAAAGATGATCTCGGTGAATCATAAACTTTTTTTCAGTATGGTAGCAACAATTTAGTTGATAGCAAACCATATGCAAGAAATTAATGAACTTTTTCTGCAAGGCAAAGGAGTCATGGAAATCAGCTCCAATCACAACAAATTGACAAATGAAATTAAGATACACTTTACTTTCATTCCTCACACCACTTTAATGGTTAGAGAGTTTACCACTAAATCCCTGCAAAGATATCAATTGCAGGGTCTGGGGCCTCTGGCTGGGGAGGTACAGGGAAGTTTAGCAAAAATATGGCTATCTCTGAACCCCGGGGAGCATGAAAGACTCTGTCTTCGTCTGCTTCTTCCACTTCTTCTGCTGGTTCTTGGAGGATAACCTCTTGTCTTCGGCCATCTCTGTTCATCAAGTTTCCACCGTCATCCTCATCAGAGTACCCTGCCATTTTAAAAAAATCAAGACTTTGAAGAAATTTTCAAGAATGTCTAAATCCTAATAAAATTAGGATCACCGTCAACTGTCGTTCTTTCTGGTGAACCCGAATGCAACACGTCACCTTCATCAGAGTTGCTTGCCAATTTAAAAAAAATCAAGACTTTGAAGAAATTTTCAAGAATTTCTATATCCTAATAAAATTAGGATCACCGTCAACTGTCATTTTTTCTGGTGAACCCGAATGCAACAGATCACCTTCATCAGAGTTCCCTGCTAATTTTTAAAAAATCAAGACTTTGAAGAAATTTTCAAGAATTTCTATATCCTAATAAAATTAGGATCACCGTCAACTGTCGTTCTTTGTGGTGAACCCGAATGCAACACATCACCTTCATCAAAGTTCCTTGCCAATTTAAAAAAAAATCAAGACTTTGAAGAAATTTTCAAGAATTTCTATATCCTAATAAAATTAGGATCACCGTCATATGTCGTTCTTTCTGGTGAACCCGAATGCAACATATCACTTTCATCAGAGTTCCCTGCCAATTTTAAAAAAATCAAGACTTTGAAGAAAGTTTCAAGAATTTCTAAATCCTGATAAAATTACCATCAGAAATTCTCGTTCTTTCTGGTGAGCCCGACTGCAATTCCTCACACTTCACTTCAGCCCAATGTCGATTCCAAAGGGTGATCACGACCCAGTCCGCCGCGGATTCATACTCATTAGAATCTAGGAATCGTTCCACCGGTTCATAATATTTGGACAGATGTTTCATTTTGCAAAATCGGAGGAGGCGATTTCAAATGAACGAAATCGGAGGAGTCGAACTGGGTATTTTCAATGAATAATGAAGCATTTATATATAGGGAATTTATCATGCATAATTATTGTTGTTGTTGTTGTTGTTATGCGTGATAATTATGCGTGATAAATTCCCTATATATAAATGCTTCATTATTCATTTGAAAATACCCAGTTCGACTCCTCCGATTTCGTTCATTTGAAATCGCCTCCTTCGATCTTGCAAAATGAAACATTTGTCCAAATATTATGAACCGGTGGAACGATTCCCAGATTTTAATGAGTATGAATCCGCGGCGGACTGGGTCGTGTTCACCCTTTGGAATCGACACTGGGCTGAAGTGAAGTGTGAGGAATTGCAGTCGGGCTCACCAGAAAGAACGAGAATTTCTGATGGTAATTTTATTAGGATTTAGAAATTCTTGAAAATTTCTTCAAAGTCATGATTTTTTTTAAAATTGGCAGGGAACTCTGATGAAGGTGATGTGTTGCATTCGGGTTCACCAGAAAGAACGACAGTTGACGGTGATCCTAATTTTATTAGGATATAGAAATTCTTGAAAAATTCTTCAAAGTCTTGATTTTTTTTAAATTGGCAGGGAACTCTGATGAAGGTGATGTGTTGCATTCGGGTTCACCAGAAAGAACGACAGTTACGGTGATCCTAATTTTATCAGGATATAGAAATTCTTGAAAATTTCTTCAAAGTCTTGATTTTTTTTTAATTGGCAGGGAACTTTGATGAAGGTGATGTGTTGCATTCGGGTTCACCAGAAAAAACGAGAGTTGACGGTGATCCTAATTTTATTAGGGTATAGAAATTCTTGAAAATTTCTTCAAAGTTTTGATTTTTTTTTTTAAATTGGCAGGCAACTCTGATGAAGGTGATGTGTTGCATTCGGGTTCACCAGAAAGAACGACAGTTGACGGTGATCCTAATTTTATTAGGATTTAGAAATTCTTGAAAATTTCTTCAAAGTCTTGAATTTTTTTAAATTGGCAGGGTACTCTGATGAGGATGACGGTAGAAACTTGATGAACAGAGATGGCCGAAGACAAGAGGTTATCCTCCAAGAACCAGCAGAAGAAGTGGAAGAAGCAGACGAAGACAGAATCTTTCCTGCTACCCGGGATTCAGAGATAGCCATATTTTTGCTAAACTTCCCTGTACCTCCCCAGCCAGAGGTCCCAGACCCTGCAATTGATATGTTTGCAAGGATTAGTGGTAAACTCTCTAACCATTAAAGTGGTGTGAGGAATGACAGTAAAGTGTATCTTAATTTCATTTGTCAATCTGTTGTGATTGGAGCTGACTTTCATGACTCCTTTGCCTTGCAGAAAAAGTTCTTTAATTTCTTGCATATGGTGTGCTATCAACTAAATTGTTGGTACCATACTGAAAAAAAGTTTATGATTCACCGAGATCATCTTTCTATTTTTCATTAGTCTAAAAATGTAACTCTGAAACTCATTTTTTTATTAGATCTAACAATTGTGGCTTGAGCCCATTTTTAGATCCACGTATATTCAATTTCCTACGTGAATCAGTCTTCTGATTTAGTGGTGGATAATTCAAAACTCTTGCAATTAAAACATGTGGTTGATTTCTAGGTGCAAGTTTTGATTAAATGGGTACTTGGTAGCTACATCTTTTTTACATTCCAGTCTGAGCTAAAGACAAGTGAATTAAAGTTGAGATTGAGAATATTGACTATTGACATATTAAAATCTATGTAAAATGAGGTGATGGAAGCAGTTCTCATATTATTAGAATAATTTACATCATAAACTTTTTCAGGAAGAATATGATTTGCAGCAAATTATTTTAAGTTGAAGTTGTCTAGAATTTGATTTTGAGTTGAAGCTAGCTAGAACTACTGTAGGCAGTGGCGGACCCACTAAGGGTCCCAAGGGGTCCCGGGACCCCATGCACCTCGGAAAAAACCCTATATATATTCTATATATATTATTTAAAATTAATTATTCAATGTATATTTACACACAAAGCAATATTAAAACAACAAGAATGGAGTAGCAGAATGGGAGCACGCGCGGATGTAAAGTATTTGTGGTTGTTGGAGGTTCTGTGTTCGAATCCCATTAGTTTCTTCTTTTTCGGCGTTTTTTTTTGTCTTTAACGGAAGGCATGGCCCCAGCTCATTTTTTTTTTGGTCGTGCGTGTAAAAGAAAGCAGATCCAAGTATCCAACTTTATGAAACTTAGGCCCAAAACAAAACAAAACACCCAACCCTCTTTTCCTTTCACGTTGGAGTGCGACTGTGCGATTCCCCCAACTGCTAAGGCGCGAAGCACGAGCACGACTGCGGACAGCGGACTGCACAAAGAGTCGACGACCACCGGCTGACCACCGCAATGTTGACGAGGCGACGAGCCAACGGGCAACGACCACCGGCCAAGCCAGTGAGCCACCAAGGTACTCTTCTCTTCTTTTCTCCATTAATGGTTTTTCTCAAGCTTTTTGTGCGATTTTCTTTATGCTCAAAAGTCAAAACTTAGGGTTTTCAATTTCTATGTTTAAATTAAATATACCAAAACTACGTGGCTACGTCGTTCTTTTAATTGCTTTTTTTGCATATCTTTTTTTAATGTTAGATTAAATTAATAAATGTATGTATTTATAAATGTTATTTTCAATTTTATATGATTTAGGATGAAATGATATTTTGATATTGTACCCAAATTTAAAGAAACTCAAAGTACGGGAGTAGTTCGGGTGTTAATTCAACTGATCCGCCATTAGTAAATGAAGAATTGGATCAAGTAATTGCTGAAAGTGAAGCTAATTTGGCTTATAATCTACCTGAACAACATGAGTATTTTGAATCTTTGGAAGCTGATCCTGGATTGAGAAAAAGAATTGCTGATTTTCATCCTAATGTTCAAGACGAGGTACGTCGTAGTTACATTCAAAAAGGACCGTTTCAACCTCGGGACCATGATTTCCCTTTTAAGTTAATTGGAGGCAAAAAACGTAGATTTATTTCAAGTTGGTTTGATGAGCATAAATGGTTGAAATACAGTATTGCAAAGATGCATCATTACAAGTATGATTATTTACAATAGTGTATGTTTACTTTGTAGTGTTATGCTTCTTTAATATATTTTTATTAGTTTTATATTAATTAGAGATCAGAGATATATAAGGATAGGGACCCCGTGGCTCCGACTTTCTGGGTCCGCCACTGACTGTAGGCTGCACTATTCATTTCTAATCCATCTTTAGTTAAAACTGTCCAGAGTTTGAAAAGCGTATTCAAATTACTAACTTTACTATTTTCTATTTGCAGGCTCTGGAAAGGTATCCTTTGTACATACTACATAGAGAAACATGTCTGGAGTATATTATAGGGATTTCACAAAACTGTTATTACATTGCCTTTTGTGAATGTGCTTATAAACTAGATTAGGAAGCGTCAACCTCACATGTGAATGGTAGCAACGATACAATCATATGTTTTACTTTCTTTCTTTGTTCTAATAGATACACTTTGAAGTTTTTGAATATCAATCAACAATTCTAGAGTATGTGTGATAGAGATGGATTGGCTCGATTCTGATTTCTGAACAGGTTCATTTTCTGCCGATTTCTCTCCCCTAGTCCCAGATATTCAGTATTGGTATTGAATGTGACGTTTCCACACTGCTTTGTTGGTTCCAGATTGAATTGCTTCCAATTTGTTTTTTTATTGATTATCTTACACACCGATGCATGTATAAATACATACTAGTATTTTACCCGTGCGATGCACGGGACAATAATTTTACATATTTACACTTTGTTTTTTTTCATGCAAAGAAAAGTAACATGAAAACAATTTAAATTATACATATTTGTATTCATTTAAAAGTTGCATGTAAAAAGTCATTACAGTAATGATACATAAACATGTACATAAATTTGTCTTACATACATTACATTTTAAAACAAAATTACAATAGAGTAGTCAATTACACATTTTGGAAAACCTCAGGGTATACTACATTGATCGTTGAATTGTCGGGCGTACCATCTAGGTTGCTTATCAAAATTTTGAGCCCTTCGCGTTTGGTAACTCATGACATTGCGACGTAAAGTTGACCGTGGCAGAAGACCGGATTTTTTAAGAATAACCCAACGTGGGAAAGTGATTGTCCCTGACTTTTATTGATAGTCATTGCATATGACACAACTAAAGGGAACTGTCTTCGTTGAAACTTGAATGTCATTCTAACATCTGAAGGGGTCAAATTTAGTCTTGGAATGAGAACCTTTTGCCCTGCAGTACGTCCTGTGAGTATTTTCGCTTCCAATACGTGAGATCTAAGTCTTGTAATGACTAACCTCGTCCCATTACAAAGACCCATAGAGTGATCCATATTTCGAAGCAACATAACTGGAGTTCCCATCTTTAATGTTAGCTCATGATTTGGGACACCAGAGCATTTAAGACTATTTAAGAATTCTGGAGTATAAACATCTGTTAAAACATCTGCGTTGGCATCTGACTGGCAAGCAGTGTCAACACTTAAATATGTTTTTGACTCTTGCAGATTTAGTGACATCATGTATTGATTAATAGAATCAACAACTTCAAGGCTTGGAACTAGTATTGCTTGTTGTTCTAAATATGTTGGGTCATTTCCAGTTTTATCAAAATCAGGGTACGTACTATGCACGATTGCAGCTATTGGGTCACCATCATATTTCAGTGATATGTCGTCTGGAATTTGAATTGTTGCACAACCATGAACTTGTTCTCCAATAATACCATCACCGATACCTGCAATCCAAGCAGCAAATTTCCTAATTTCTTCATGCTCATTAGAGTTTTCTGCGGATCGCAACTTCATGTTTGTGGTTAACCTCAAAACCACACATTGTTTCCATATATAGGATGAGTTAATTGTTGCACGTACAATGTCATGTCGAGATCCTTTTGGTATGACTGGTAGTATTTGACGGAAATCACCTCCAAGAACAACTGTTTTCCCCCCAAATGGCTTACTATAGTTGACTGGATTGGTTAGTTATAAGATATCTCGCATGCTCTTATCAAGCGCTTCAAAATAGTGCTTATGAACCATTGGATCTTCATCCCAAATAATAAGTTTGCAAGCGACGATGCCACATTAAGAACAATATCTCCCTTGCTACATAATGCAGCTGATAATGTCTTCCAAATAAAAGTCTTTCCTGTGCCCCCGTAGCCATAGACAAAGAAAACCCCGCCTTTCTTACTTTGAACAGCCTTGATTATAATATTGTAGGCATTACACTGTTCCGATGTCAATTGGGACATGAGACTTTCATGTAGACTCTTCATCTCACTTTTATCATATCGCATTTCTTCAAAAATCAATCTATTGACAGTGTTTGATGTTAAACTGCCTTTCGGGTATGGCATGGGATGATAGTCCTTTAAACTTCTTCCATAACTTTGCAAAAGTTTTTCAATTTCAATCAATGTGAAGTTTTTAATCTCATCATCTGACAGAGACAAATCTACAAAAGTGCAAAGTCATTAGATGAACATAAAAAAGTGGTTTGTAAACATGGTTTTCTTTTTGGCAATAACACTATAAGTTCTAATGTTTTAAATGTAATACCTTGATGTTGCATGACACGAAGTTGTCTATAGGGTATGTCTTCAGGAAAAAAACTCCCAACATTGTTCCCAAATGTACTCGGGGCGAGATGCACAGTTTGATGTTAAGATGGTCACAAATAAATATCTTAGTAAGTGAGCAGAAATGGAGAAACTTGATTCATTAATGGCATCTATGTATTCTCTATCATCATGAAGTAACCCTCGAGCGTAACACGCATCCCGATACGTCAAATGTTGTACACCCTCCCAAATTTTGAGATCTTCAAAGCATGTTGCCCCTCGAACAACATTCACAAGACACCGCATGTAGAAGATCTCTCCGCTACCGGGAGGGACATAATTTATTCGACCAATGGAAAATCGTTTTTGCCTTTCTTTCCATTCCCTCTTTGATGAGTCCCAAACAAATTTTTGGGGGAACTCAGCATAGGTTAGTTCGCGTGCATGATGGTATGTTTCATTTGCTCTAAACCAAGCCAAAAACATACTATGTTTCATCGTCTAGTCGTCCACTATCTTGGTAAGGGAGGAATGATCAGAGAAATATACAGTTTGCTTGTCTAGTAAATGCAGACTTAGTCGCTCAACGGGGGGATTTTTGAACTGAATCTCAAACTTAATCGCTCAATTGATGTGAGCCCCATATTTTAGCAAACGATAATGATTATGTGGGACCACAAACTGATTAGTTAATTCGGTCTCTCCCTTTGTAACCACCCTTCCAATATCTCTACGTCTATAGATTGGATACCCTTCATTATCAAGAGTGGTTTCCTCATTAAACTTATTAGGGAAATATATCATGCACCGACGGTTTAACATGCAAGGTGAGTTGGGTTTAGCCTGACCACAGGGACCGTGCATCATTAGTTCTGCAACGGCATTGTAATAAATAGGGTCTGCATCCATGTCTGGTATTTCGGCTGAAATGATATGATCTATATCATTTGGAGTTGAAATATGATCTTCTTTGGATAAGAAAAGTGATATGTGAGCATGCGGAAGCCCTCTTTTTTGAAACTCGATGGTATATATGACTGAAAAAACAATTACCCAACATTATGTTAATGATATTTTGTTAAGTATATGTTACTGTGTTATTGAACATGTAGCCACTATCTATATGAAATGTATATGTAAGTAAACAAATTTAATACAATGTAAATTTAAAAAAGTTTGACATGCTTACCTGCTCTTGCATTTCCAAAATTTTTACTATCGTAGGTCTTTAATTAATCCGTCAAGTTTGATCTTAAAAATTCTGCATACAATGTCACCTCGATCTTCCTGCTTCAATTTCCTTTTTTGAAGAAACCTGACCACTTCCGGTCATTTAGGGTTGCACGTGAATGTAATAAAAAGATCAGGATATCCAGCTCACCGACATATAGCCATGGCATCTTGATAATTTTGGATCATGTGCCGCGCTCTTCCAGTGAATGTGGAAGGTAATATAACACGTTTTCCTTGAGCTCTTGGATCCGTTTCACGTCTTAATAGTGCATCAGAAAGACCCCTATACATTTCACATCGCAGTTCTGTTTGATGGGTTCTCACAAATCTTAATGTGTCGGCCTCAACCATTGTGTATGTGTCAACGACAAATTGTTGAAATAGTTTCTTGGAGAATAGAATACTAGGGGATTCTTGATCCCTCTCGTGTAGTCTAAAAGCAAAATATTCTCTAACACTCATATATTTTCTTCCTGATGATGTTGAGGCCTCAGTAGTAGCAAAAGGGATATCATCTCGATAACCGTCCTCACCATAAGGAAAAAGTAAAGGATATTGTAAAGGGAGATAAGCTGGATGCAGTTCATTTATGCGTTGCAAAGACCCAGAATGGGATTGTAGTATTATATCCCTGTTCCCTAATGTTTTGTCGAAGTCACTAACAACTAATGCAGCTACTTCAGATGTTGAAGGAAGATTATATGTCCTAGCGTCAGCACCCCTTCTACTAATTAGTCTTAACTAACATTCAGACTTCCTTCGGCTACTTTTTGACCCACCATTCTAAAACTTTTCACCAAAACATTGTTATCGTCTAACATTTTTTTTTCAATTCAGAAACAAAGCCTTCATGTAAAGTGTCAACGTTTGCTTCATTCCTATATCAAATAGAGAAAATTGTTATTATTATTGTTATTGTGAATTACTAATGTTTACAAATTCATTATTACAATGATTGTAAAAAGATTAGTCTATTTGTGTGCCCACACCTGACAGACTTTATCCGATTCATCACTTCATTTGATGTATCATAAATATATAGTTGTGCAAATTTTGGCACTTCATTTTCCTCTGGCAAATGACTACCAATCAAGTCATAGTTCTGGCCATGTCACTTGAAAACTGACGGAAAGGTACCCACATTGTGACTGACATCAATTTTCCCTCCCATTGATGTGAACGAAAACATACTATTATATGAGCGTATGTTTTTTAAGAAATGTCTACTTTTTTCAGTATCACCGTATAACAAATCAAGAAGAACTTGAGGACTTTTCATGGGAGGGAGTTTTATTTTACCTTGCAAGCAACACCCCGAATATTTTTTATTCTTAGATTTGCGGTCTGGTCTCAATCTCTCTGTTGGAAAAATGTGTTAAAAAAATTGCATTAAATGGTCAATTTGGGGCAATTATTTGAGTGGGGTCCACTTCCGATTTGGGTCGGGTGAAAGTGGTTTCGGATTGTCCTTGTTAAGGGCTACAATTCGATATATGGTACGCTCAAAACGGATAACGGGTGAATGAGAAATTGATTCTCGAAGTTCGCTCGTTGAAATGGAAAAACTGGGAAAATGATGAGTTTCTAGTGTGTTTTATCCCACACCGAAAAACTCAAGGGATTTTCACCCCCTTATAAAGGGAAGCCTCTTTTAAGGAGTTAAGATTCCTAAAGGGAAAGGCTCTCTCTTACGCGCAGGGGGGGGGTGCCGATCAAATCCCGAAACGGAGAAGAAAAACCGCGACTCGTGTGCGCGGGCGACCTGCGGACACTAATGCCGTCCAAAAATCCATCTCTCAAGAGATACGGTTAATTTTCGTTTTCTTCCCGAACGTTTAATTTTTTCCCAGAAGTGCTCCGAGGGGAGTTCTGTTGGCTTCGGACAGAACCCCTCCAAGGGGTGTTCTGTTGGGGTCTTCTGCCGCACACTTCTTCCGTTACAACAATTAATGCCCAACGTTCTTATCTTTTAATGCTGCGTTAAATGGACAGTTTATGGACGATTCAATGCCCAACGGACTGGTCATTGATGTCCAACGTTCAGGTCCATTAACACCCCATTTAACACACAATCAATCCTCCTATAAATAGCTGGCAGGTGCTTTGCAACAAACACACGGTTTGATAACGCACAACACTTTCCTCACGTTTTCTTGAGCTTAAAACTCTTCCAGCTACTCCCAAAAATCCTTCTGTGTTCATACTTGGTTCTCGTTCGCTGGAACTCCTGTTTGTGTGCTCAAACATTACTTCGTAGTCATCGTATCCTGGGAAACGATTGTTGCAACGCTCCTAGCACCGTGGGAGGCAACAAATACGTTTTAAGGAAATCGTGCGTAGCACGAGCTTTGGCTAATTCTGCTTCATCTCCTTTCTTGTTTTTCTCCAGTCATTTTATTTAATTAATTTATTTTAATTATTTTTCTTTATTTTCCGAAACACACCCAACACTCTCTTCATACCAAAATGATGTCCCACAAAAGTTGCAATTATATGTGGGATCTTGTATATCCCAATATTTAATATCTGTATAATATTTAAGTATGGTAAATAAGTGATACATGAAGGTACACACATGAAAGGACTATATGATAAAATTTTACATGGCTGAAGAGTAGAAGTAGAACAATGGGAGCTTAAAGAGTCAAATATGTGCGAAGTAGCAATGTTCCCAACATGTAGTGTGAATGGTGGTATCTTTGTCAGTTTAGTTATTCTATCAACCATTCTTGATGTACACACTCTTGTACACACCTTATACACACCATGTTTGTGAAGCTTTTTTTTGTTTGTGAATCCGGTTCACAGACAATATTTTGTTTGTGCAAAACATTGTCTGTGAATCGATGTTCACAGACAAAAAAAAAGCTTTCACAGACATAGATGTGTACAAAAGTGTGTATAAGAGTGTGTACAAACATCATTTTTGTTATTCTATTGGGTGATGAATGTCTGGCATGTTTTTTTTAGGTTCATCTTCACCTTCAATGTTGTAGAAAAAATAGATATCTTAAAAAATTGAGCATGATATGCACAAATCTAATACGAAGTACTATCTAATGCAAACAAAAATTCTTTTCGAACATATATTTGAAATTAGTGTGGATATATATTTGCATTTGCATGAATTTATTTATTAATTTGTGTGTTCATATATTAATATATATTTTAGATTTTAGATTATATTTTAATAATTTTTTTCATTCATTACGTAAAGGATTTGTTGAATGCTCTATATTTTGCAAAGAATGTTTTTATCGTTCGGCTTCTTTTGAAATTTAAAATTCTTAGAAGTTTTCTTTTGGTCTGTTTCAGTCTCAGACCAGACCAGATCAGACCAAACCAGATCAGACCAAACCAGATCAGACCAAACTAGACATCCTTAATTACAAAATACACAGAGATTGAACATTTACCAGACCAAACCAAAATAGAACAATTCATACCAGATAAACTTCGGTTAAAAAACATCCTTAGTAATTTTCTGGGACACTTTTATTCTTCTTAGTCCCACTCCCACTTGACTGTCTCTCCTTCATGACATTTATAGAGGCAAATGGAAGGTTGTTTAAGGTTGTTTTTAGCAGATCAAATCTTGGAATACGTCCTTGATTAGTTTGGAATTTAGGGTGTGTTTGGATCTTATTTTTAAAACTACTTCTGCTCCCTAAGGGAGCAGAAACAGAAGTTGTAGTGTTTTTGTAAAAGTGCAGAAATGATTCTAGTGCACTAATTTAGTTCTAGAATCAGTTTTTTTAGAAGCTGGAGAAGACTAACTTCTGAAAACTTATTCTGATTGTGCTTCTACTTTAAAAAAGAAGCAGAAGCAGAATCAATTCCAAACACTCCTTTAATTTGGGCAATCTAATTTTATACTACCTCCGTCCCGTTGGAAGGTTCTCATAACAAAACAGCACGGTTATTTAAGTGATAATTAAATAAAGTATTTCGGGTATATTTTTAGATATAATTGTAATAGGTATATTATAATGTGTTAGTATTGTTAATTGTGATGTTATAAATGTATTATTTTTAATATTTAATGACTAATTTGTCACTTAAGATATTAAATGTATTTGTTGGTCCAAAATAGGACGCTCGTAGGCTTTTAGGAAAGCTACGTACGACACTCAAGCAAGAATTAGGAAAGTACGAATATGGAAAGTTAGCCAGAAATAGCATATCTGTATTTGTAATTCGAATTGCCTTTTATAGGCGATTACAAATGGTAACTGCCGAACATAATAATGACTAAATTAATTACAACATTAATACGGAATTTAAACACATAATTAAGTAGCGCATTGATTGTTGGCCGTTACTCTTCCTGGCTGGCAGGTCAGCCTGGTTGGCAGGCTGGACGCTTGAGCTCCCTCCTGCTGGACTGGACGGTGGGCTTCCCGCTAGGCTGGGGCTTCCCGCTAGGCTGGAGGAAGGCTTCTGACCGGGCTAGAGGCAGGCTCCCGGGTAGGCTGAAAGGCAGGCTCCCCGTTGGGCTGGAGGTAGGCTCCCACCTGGGCTGGACCGCAGGCTCCCAGCTGGGCTGGACCGCAGGCTCCCAGCTGGGCTGGACCGCAGGCTCCCAGCTGGGCTGGACCGCAGGCTCCCAGCTGGGCTGGTGGTCGGCAGACTCCTGGCTAGGCTGGAAGGCAAGCTCCCCACTGGGCTGGAAGGCAGGCTCCCGGGTAGGCTGGACTGCAGGCTCCCAGTTGGGCTGGACCGCAGACTCCCGGGTAGGCTGGAACGCAGGCTCCCAGTTGGGCTGGACCGCAGGCTCCCAGCTGAGCTGGTGGTCGACAGGCTCCTGGCTAGGCTCCCGGGTAGGCTGGACCGCAGACTCCCCGCTGGGCTGGTCGATAGGCTCTCTTGGGCTTCCGCTCCTTGATTGCCCTGGTTGGTTGGGCTGACTCGAGCTCTGGGTTGCTGGGCTTGAGCCCGCTGGTCCAAGTTCGGGGCCTGGTCCGATTAGACTCTGGGCCTAGTCCCATAACCCCATCAGTATTAATTTTAAAATGGAAATGAGAACCTTTTAATGAGACGTCCAAGAAAAAAAGTGAGAAAACTTGGCCCAATATTATCATGAACTATCTACCATTCTACCTAATTCGTCAAAATCATACTCCGTAGTCCGTACTGAATAACCATAAAAGTTGTTAGTTTATCTTTCAACAAAATGAACTGGTTACGGATAAATACAGTGTAAATAATCTTGTAGTCTGTGTAAGGCTTGCACTGACTAACATTAGCATAACCATTTAACCAAAAGGAATAAATAACAATTAAAAGGAAAAGAATAATATGGTATAGCAGAAAAAATTATATATAACCATATGTACAAATATATATCATCACATGATTCATTGACCAGATGAATCCCATTCAAATGCAGGCTGTGAGAACACCTCATAATCAACGGGTCCATCAAGAATGTTATCAACAGTCTGTACGCGTTGTAACAAACCAGGCTCGAACCCATCGTTATCACAAGGCAACAGTTTGTATGCAACCAGCAAGACAAGTGTGAATATTGCTTGAAGCTTTGTAGAGTCTCCATTCACTGAAAAGAACATCAGCATAGATACAAGGAACAAAACAACACAGAATCTCATGATACACAATACCCTGTCCATTAAGCTCCCGTCGTTACCAGCAGGGAAACCTCGGACCCTGTAGACAAATAGAAAGTTATACTTGTCGACAACATATCTGTACCCAAAGTAAACAGCACCAACCGGGACCACAAGGGGGGCAAACGCGGAGTATATCAGGGTTAGTGCAAATATTGTCAGATTGAAAGCATAATATTGTGCAAAATCAAATGTTTGTTTTGGGGCAGGGGATGTTCTGCTGACTGGTGGGAATTCAGACATGCTTTCCGCTGAGAAATCAATATCATTGATATGTGGAGCCCCATTCTCAACCTCACCAACCACCACATGTGACGTCCTTTCAGATATCAAGGGGGCTTGCAGAGTATCTGCGGTGCCTTGACTTTCTAAGGGGTAACCACCTTCACTCCTTTCTGGAACTAGCTGAATCATGTCATTCTTCCGAAACTTCTGAAACTGTTTCTTTATCCATGGTATCGGGGCAAGCAAATCAAAAGATATGCCCAAAAAAGAGCTTGTGATTAAAAAGGCAAGAGAAGAGAGGCATGTCTTTGTCAAAAACGAAGAACTCATATACTGCTCGATCCTTTTGCAATCTTGACCATCCAAATAACACTGGCCCATCTTTAGTAATGCACTTTCGAGTGAGGACTCTACTAGTGCTCTGAGGAGAATGAGATTTACAAGAAAGAAGCAAACCATTTTTAATAATGAGGCTCTTTGTTCGCCAGACACAGTAAGATGTCGTTCAAATTTGGAAAGATAAGACAGAAGGGATGGGATGATGATGTACATGCTGACAAAGATAAGAACGTTTGGAAGGAACTGAAAGATTATGGCAGCAAACCAGCTTGAACTTTGCACCCACACAAGCCACATCTGAGCATTGTCCATTGCCTCTGCATTGATTATCCTCCATGCGGTCTCAAGGGCACTGATGATTGCAAGCGGGGAACTGCAAAACAAAAGCATCAACACCAGGCATGTGTTTACAAACACCCTACGCAATTTCAAGGAGAACTTCGTAGAACCAAGATGATTCCAATATATGTCAGTTGCCAGAGGGGCTCTTTCGACTTTCCAGTGGTTTCTCTGTAGTTCAAGCTCTGTGATAGAAAAGAACCTCCCATACCGCCTTCTCTTTTCATTTCGAAGATCTTGAACAGCTTTATTGGCTGTATACACATCCTTGAAGACCACAAATGCCACCCCGGCACTCCTTGCCCGTCCGTCTTTATAGGCCGCCATTTCCATTTCCAGATCAGCTCTCAATTCCTGTAGCTTTCTCAACCTCTCCTCGAATGAGAAACCTAGATGATTAATAACATGATACCATACCTCTTTTCCTCTTCTCCATATGCCCTGCAGTCTCTGCAGTAAACCACTTTCACCCCTTCCGGCTTCATCCTCCTCCTCAACCTCACCCAACATGCCCCTGGATTCAATCCGTGAAACCAGTTTAGAAATTTCATCCCGAACTCTCACCAATTCTGTAGCTAAATCATCCAATGCACACAAATCCATAGGTACAATCACAGTGTACACTTTTCCAGGGTACTTGAGCTGGAAATAATCTACCAATGGTGTCTTATCAAAACCTAATGTTTTTGGTATGCCTTGTACCATTATAGTAAATATTGCACTGGAGTTTGTACTTGGTTGACTAGGATTACCATTGACGTCTCTGAGCCTAGTTACTTTCAACCGTTCTTGAATTTTATTTATACCATAATGCACCAGGAGAACTACGATTACTACAAATATGAAGTGAATCCAGAGCAAAGGCGAACCTTTTTCAATGTGGTTTATGGTAGTTTTTGAGAACTGATCAGCAATTGGAGCCTTCCCAGCATATATGTTCAGCGGAAGCATGACAGTGACGGCAAGAATCGCAAGGAAGATGAGAATGCCGGAGCTCCCTCCTTCAATGAAGAGAAATTGGGCGGCGTCCGCACCGCAGTGGCGGGCGATCTCACCACCGGTAGCGTGCCATGCAGCAAGGAGCTTGGAGACGATTGCGGCCGGTCCCGGCATGCGTCTGTGGTCGCTGCGAAGCTTGATTAGGACGAAGATGAGGAGGCAGGTGAGGGCTCCGATGGCGGAGATGTTAAGCAGATACTGTATGTTGCCATACCATGCCGCGTCGAAGTCAAATTCACCATCGCCTCCGGACGGCGGTAGAGGTAGACCGGAATCCATCGCCCGCGACGACTTAGGTGGGTATACGGAAGCTTGGGACATGAATGTAGAGAATCCCATGTATCTAAGCATCACGTATTCACAATTAGGGCTTAGGTCTTGAGAATTGAAAATTTTGTTGAAAAAAAAAAATCCTATTTGAAGATTCCGGATCCACATGGGGTTTTGGAAAACGGGTCACTTGGCATTGAGACTTGAGAGACAAAGAACATGTTTCGGTTTCTCTATTTTTCAGGCTTTGGGTCATTTTGGGGTATCAGGATGTTTTTAGTTAGACTGAAATTTGTTGGTCTAGTCTGATCTGAACTGTTCTGATTTGATTCGATAAACATCTGATCTATGTGTATTTTATAACTATTCAAGTCTAATTTGATCTGATCTGGTATGAAATGGTTTGATTTGGTCTGATCTGATCTGAGACTAAAAATAGCCAGTAAAAATATCCTTAGAATAAATCCTTCCCCATCTTATATTTATGTACACATTTTTTTTGACAGAGTTTTCAAGTATGTACAGTTTGTACACATTTTAGTTTATGAGTTTAGGTGAAATAATATTTTGTATCGATGTTCCTCTAGTATCTATATCACAAAGAGTAAAAAGAGGATAAAGTCAAATGAAGAGGTAAATGACCCGGGGTAAATTGGAGAATATGAATATCTTTTGTTATAAGAATATTACATATAGTGGAAGTATGAAATCTCAATTAAACAAAGACAATGCAAAGAAAATTGAATAATATAGTCTCTATAGAGTTATAGAACATGTTTTTAGGGTGTGTTTCGGAAAATAAAGATAATTAATTAAAATAAAATGACTAGAGAAAAACAAGAAAGGAGATGAAGCAGAATTAGTCAAAGCTCGTGCTACGCACGATTTCCTTAAAACGTATTTGTTGCCTCCCACGGTGCTAGGAGCGTTGCAACAATCGTTTCCCAGGATACGATGACTACGAACTAATGTTTGAGCACACAAACAAGAGTTCCAGCGAACGAGAACCAAGTATGAACACAGAGGAAATTTGGGAGTAGCTGTAGGTGTTTTTTGGCTCAAGAATACGTGAGGAATGTATTGTGCGTTGTGTTTGTGTTGCAAAGCACCTGCCAACTATTTATAGGAGGATTTGTTGTGTGTTAAATGGGGTGTTAATGGACCTGAACGTTGGACATCAATGACCAGTCCGTTGGGCATTGAATCGTCCATAAACTGTCCATTTAACGCAGCATTAAAAGAGAAGAACGTTGGACATTAATTGTTGTAACGGAAGAAATGCGTGACAGAAGACCCCAACAGAACACCCCTTGGAGGGTTTCTGTCCGAAGCCAGCAGAACACCCCTCGGAGGGTTTCTGTCCGAAGCCAACAGAACACCTCTCGGAGGGTTTCTGTCCAAAGCCAGCAGAACACCCCTTGGAGGGTTTCTGTCCGAAGCCAACAGAACTCCCCTTGGAGGGTTTCTGCTCGAGGCCTTCTGTCCGGAGCACTTCTGGGGGGAAATAAACGTTTCGGGAAGAAAACAAAAATTAACCGTATCTCTTGAGAGATAGATTTTTGGACGGCATTCGTGTCCGCAGGTCGCCTGGCAGCCCTCAACCGCTTCCTATCTAAATCGGCGGAAAAATCTCTACCCTTCTTCCAGATCATGAGGAAGACGGCTGGCTTTCTATGGACTCCAGAATGCCAGGGGGCTTTCGACGAGCTCAAAAGATATCTATCTTCACCTCCTGTGCTCTCCAAACCCAAGGTAGGGGAGACCCTCTACCTCTACCTTGGGGTTAGCCCGGCGGCCATCAGCTCCGTGCTCATCCGGGAGGAAGACGACATCCAACATGCCATCTTCTATGTTAGCAAGACCCTGAGGGAGGCCGAACTCAGGTACTCCCCTGTGGAAAAAACGGTGTTAGCCATCGTTTGGACTGTCAAGAAGTTGGGCCACTACTTTCAGGCTCACCCGGTTCAGGTCCTCACCCATCAACCCCTCGGCACCCTCATGAGGAGCCCCACCAGCTCCTCCCGCATGGTGAAATGGGCTATCTTCTTGAGCCAGTACAACATTGACATCCGTCCAAGGCCTGCCATCAAGGGCCAAGCCCTAGCGGACTTTGTGACGGAATGTACCGCAAGAGCAGCCACGGACGGGGAGCCCTCGGCTACCTCGGACGACTGGTGGACCCTCTACACTGACGGCTCATCCGCGACCAAAGCATGCGGGGGAGGGGTAGTCCTCATTACTCCCGAGGGATTCAGGGCCTACTATGCAATCCGCTTCTCCTTCAAAGTCTCCAACAATGAGGCCGAATATGAAGCCCTCCTATGTGGCCTTCGGCTGGCTGCCAACATGAGGGCTCGGCAGATCCACATCAAATGCGACTCCAAGTTGGTCGTTGGCCAAATCTCCGAAGAATATGAGGCCAAGGAAGGAAGAATGAAACAGTACAAGGAAGCGGCCAAGGAGTTGCTTAAGGTATTTGAGGCACACTCTCTCACTCAAATACCGAGGGCTCAGAACTCCGAGGCCGACATATTATCTAAACTCTCGGCAGACTCCCCCGAGCACATCTCCAAGATTGCCAAAATCGAGGAACTCAGCCTCTCAAGCATCCATGCAAGCCCCGTGATGAACATACAACAACGTCAGGAGGATTGGATTTCAGATATCACCGCCTTCATCTCCACAGGGCAGCTACCCGAGAATGAGGCCCGCGCTAAACTTGCAAAGCTGAGGGCTCCCAGCTACACCATCGAAGATGGAAGGCTCTACAAACGATCTTACAATGGCACGCTACTTCGGTGCCTTCATCCAGATGAAGCCGAGGTCGCAATGGAGGAAGTGCACAGTGGCACTTGCTCAGCTCACCAGGGACCCTTCTCCATGTCCCGAAGGCTCATTCTCCAGGGCTACTTCTGGCCAACCATGGCCAGGGATTGTGCTGACCTTGCCCGGAGGTGCACCGCATGTCAACATTTCCAGAAAGCCCCCGGCAGGCCAGCGGTCAACTATGCCCCCATCAGCACATCTGTCCCATTTTCTCGATGGGGGATAGACCTTGTGGGCCCTCTGCCGAGGGGTACCTCCAACAACAGATACATCATTGTGGCCGTCGACTATTTTACCAAGTGGGTGGAGGCTGAACCCCTCGCCAGCATCACAGAGGTGAAGTGCCGTCACTTCGTCCTCAAGAACATCCTCACAAGGTTTGGCGTCCCCCAGCAGATCATCTCCGACAATGGAACACAATTTGAGGCAGCCCCCTTCTGTGCCCTTCTGGAGGCATGGGGCATCAAACACACCTTCTCCTCCGTTGCCTACCCTCAAGGCAACGGGCAGGCAGAGAACGCCAACCGGACCTTGCTCGAGGGCCTCAAAAAGAAGCTGGAGGCCGAGGGTGGTGGCTGGGTGGAAGAACTTCACAACATCCTCTGGGCCTACCGCACTACCCCTCGGCGCGCTACAGGTGAAACACCCTTCTCCCTCTGCTACGGTTTTGAAGCCAAAGCTCCTACGGAAGTCACCCTTCCTACCCGAAGGGTGATCCAATATGACCCCGAGGTCAACGACAGCAACATGGCCCTCGACCTGCACCTCATTTCAGAACGCCGGGAGCAGGCCTTCATCCGGGCAGAAAACTACCAAAGGCAAGTCAAAAGCTACATCGACGCCAAAGTTCGAACCCGGGAATTTCAAGTGGGGGACTATGTGCTCCGGAGGAGGGAAGCCAGCCAACCAACCGAGGGAGGAAAAATGGCACCAAAATTCGAAGGCCCCTACATCATAGCAGCCATCATCAAACCCGGGACTTACAAACTCAAACGCCCCAACGGGAAAGAGGTCCCTAGACACTGGAATGTACACCATTTAGTTAAATTTTATCAATAATGTAAGAGCGGCCAAGCCCTCATAACTAGTGAATGTACTATCCAATGGCCCAAGGCCTCCAATTTCGAAGAATGAAGATACATTCAAGACATCAAGCCCTCATACTGACTACAGGCCCCAGGCCTCACCACAAGAACCCCCTCCGGTACCCAGTGCCGAGGGCGGACACCATCAACACCTACAACAAACAGTAGAAACACCACGTGTTTTCAGTCAAGACCCCTCGGCACCCAGTGCCGAGGGTACTTCCCCACCTTCAACATCAAAAAAGAAAAGATTAGAACACCAAGTGTTCCTACAGAAGACCCTTCGGCACCCAGTGCCGAGGGTACACCTCCCTCATCAAATATCGAAACGAAGAAAAAACACCAAGTGTTTCAAAGAAGACCCCTCGGCACCCAGTGCCAGGGATATGCTCTCCTAACAGCTTCCAAACATCTATTGGGAAACACCAAGTGTTTCATTTGAAGACCCTTCGGTACCAAGTACCGAGGGTAGACGCCTACATCAACTACAACAAGAGAACACCAAGTGTTCCTACAGAAGACCCCTCGGTACCAAGTACCAGGGGCTACACATCGAAACTAACACCAAGTGTTGTTTCTAAAAGCCGTACCCCACAAGGACGCATATACCGAAGGCGCCACCATCGGTGCCGGCGGCACGTAGTGCCCCCGGCCATTTGCAACTAGTGTGCAAATGAAAACCCTTCCTTGAAACGCTTTCCGCGTCACTACCCCCAGGGTATGACAGGCATGAGAAATGCCCAGGATTCGACTTTCAAAAACGGAACGCTATCCGCGTCATTACCCCCAGGGTATGACAGGCATGAGAAATGCCCAGGATTCGACTTCCAAACCGAAACGCTCCCCGCGCCAACACCCCAAGGGTGTGGCAGGCCACAGACTATGTCTAACGCCGAGGGGACGACTTTCAAAAATGAGGCGCTTTCCGCGCCATCCCCCAAGGGGAGGCAGGTTACGGACCACCATGTCTTGTGCCCAGGAAATGTCCCTCGATCCCCTCGGCACTCGGAAGGTTAACCCGAGGGAGGAGAGCCATTGGTGTATTCTGATAGTCTCCTAATAGGCCCAGCCTTACCAAGAAACAAAGTTTCTTGATGCCTTCCCTTCACCACCACCACCAAAAAAAAAAAAAAAAAAGGGTGAAGGGGAGTAGACTCAGCGAGAAATCAAAGAGTACACTCCAACAAAATCACAACATGCCGAGGGCTCCTCACGGGAACACCTCCGGTAATTGAAGACTTCTATTTCCCGAAGGATACTACTCAAAGAAATATCATCAGGAAACGGCTAAGTCCACTACCTGGTCACCTCCGGTCACAAAAAACCGAAGGCTTCAACAATACAAAGGGACTGGACTGTCCAAGGTCCACTAAACAGTACTTCAAACAAACACCGAAGGCATCTGTTATGCACGAATACCGAGGGCCCTTTCCCCATGACAAGGGTCAAATTGTACAACTTTTAAAGTGTATGCCGAGGGCACACACTCCTCATTGGCTTTCTTCACAACAACAGGATTCAACATCAATTTATGCTTAGAAAAATCCTAAGTCCTGAAGGAGCAGCCCCCGGGCACCCGAACGCTACACAGGGAAGCAACACTACAAAAAATTCTAAGTCCTAAAGATGGAGCCCCCGGCCCAATCAATATTACAGCCAAGGGAATATGGTGGCCGAAGGCCATGCAATACAACAACACTTAAAAAAAGGAGGGTATTCCGTCCTGAATGAGTAGCCCCCGGGCATCTCGCAAAGTGATGTGGAATCAGAGGGCACCTATCACCCGAAGGCACCCAAGGGAAATTTACACTTAGAATATTTTCTAAGTCCTACATGTTTTTCCCCGGCCAACTACTCATACATCAAGGAGGGACGCCATCTCCCGAAGGCTCCCAAGGGAAAATCCACATTTAGGATATTCTCTAAGTCCTACATATTTTCCCCCCCCGGACAGCTACTCACACATCATGAAAGGATGCCAACTCCCGAAGGCTCCCAAGGGAAACTCTACACTTAGAAGATTTTCTAAGTCCTACATATTTCGCCCTCATCTCGAGGGACCTAATTGCCGAAGGCTACCTATCAATCGAGGGCTACGGTACACAAGGAATCAACATTCAAGAAAATCTTCTAAGTCCTAAAGAATTGGCCCCCGGCCTATTCAATATTTCAGTTGGGACTCCACAGTAGCCCTCGGTCCAAACATTCACACGTCAGGAAGGGACGCCGTATCCCGAAGGCTCTCAAGGTGGGATCTACACTTAGAAATTTTTCTAAGTCCTATGGATTGGGTTACTACAAACACCCGAAGGCCCCATACTGTGCTACACTTAGGGAAATTTTCTAAGTCCTAATTCCTACAGAACCCTCAGTTGCATATCCAGCAGAGGGTGCCCAACTACCGAAGGCTTCCAGTGGCAAGCTACAATCAGAAAACATTCTAAGTCCGGAAACATACATTCCAAATATCAAGACATACATCCAAATCAAGACGAAGGCATGCATTCGGCAATAAACAAATCTAAAGGAAACAGATTGTATGACAGGGGCCCGAGGGCGTGTGTACTCATTCATTCAACAAAGAAAAAAGTAGTTTGATTGTGCTTTACAAAGGGGGCCGAGGCCAACAAATTACAACACCAAAAGGGGGAAGTACAATTTAAGAGGGGGGAACTGTAGATATCGCCTCACTCTCGGCTTCATCCTCTTCACCACCAAGGCCGCACTCCCGGAGGGTCTCCGAGTCTTCAAGAACCGGTCTCTCTTCCCCCTCGGGGAGCGGGATCCTGACATCTGGCTGGGGGGGGGGGGGGGTAGGCCATAAGCCTCGGGACGGAACTCCTCCGGTGCCACCTGGAAGTGCTTCGCAAGCTTCCGGTAGATGAGGCGTTGGGTGAAGAACTCCCCGCCTTGGTAGTACGAGTCGCCCCTCTCAGCAAGCCACATCTTCCCGGGGCCCCCGACCCACTCATCTACTGAAGCCCCCACCACCGAAGCCAGCCACTCCCTCCGATCTTCGGCCTTCCACCCCTCGGCCACGAAGCTGGCCACCGCATCCTCTCGGGCCTTGGAGACGGCCTCTTCTTGAGCCGCGCGGGCTTCATCGGCAGCGATACGGGCGGCCTCGGCGGCGGCCTCCCCGGCCCTGGCTAGCCCCTCATTGACCCCTTCGGCCCTTGCTGCCTGCAACCTCTGCTCCATGCCGTCGGTGGCCAGCCGTAGAGTGTCCTCGGCTTCAGCGAGTTTCTTCCTGAGGAGGGCAGCCTCCCCCTCGACGGCACCCTTGGCCTCCCTCATTTGATCCACCCTTCGGAGGTGCTCGCAGAGGCCCATGAAAGCCTGCAATTCACGAAGGCAAAAAATAAGGCATAAGGAACAGAGTACGGAAGAAAAACATAGCAATGAGCAGGGAAGAGAGGGGGGCTTACGGAGGCGGCATTCAGGAGGACCTTCGCCTCGAGGGGTCCCTCGTCTAGCCGGGCAAGGGCTAGCCGGTCGGCCGACGGCAGCATCTGGCTCATCAAAGCCGAAGGGTTCAAACTGCCCTCCAACACGGAGGCCCCCTTCGGCACTATCGCCTCCAACCTCTCCCGCCCAAAGAACTCCTGATTGATTTGTTCCTGGGGGGTGGAGGCAGAAGCGTGCCCTTCGTCAACAATCACCACCACATCGGTGATCGGTTGTTTGGTAGGGGCGGCGGTCTTCGGCTTCTTGGCCGGGGGCTCGGCCCCCTTTCCAGCAACCTTCTTTTTTACGGGCCCGGAACCCTTGGACCCTCCGGCGCCAGCAGCAGCGCCAGCAGTTTGAGAGGGCCCCTCCCTAGAAGGAGCGCCCGTCGGGGCCTTCTTCTTTCCTTTCGCGTTTTTTAAGGCGAAGAGGGAACCAACGTCCATATTGCTACCTGCAAGCAACAAAAAAAACAGAAGGGTTAAATCGAAGGCTACCAGTCACTATGTCATAAAAAAAAACAGGCGGAATGCGAAAGAACTATCAACGCATCAGTGAACATTTCGGTGATCACCTCCGGCGCCTTCGAAGACCCGATCGAGGGGAGGGTATCTCTCATCCGAGGAGCCCCTCGGCCTGAACTGCCGGAAGCCTAGGTTAAGCAGATCCCCCGGAAGGGTGACTTCTCTGATCTTGACATGCTTGTCAGACCCCTCCGGCTTCTTGGCAAGCACTTTGCCGTTTTTCTCCAAAGCTGCGCTCCCCACCTTCGGGTGGCGCCGGAAGCTATTACAGAGTTGGGCCGGGAAGGGATTCTCCTCAAGGCGGATATAACAGAACCTCTCCTTCCACCCCTTGTGAGACGAGGGCACATCATCAAAAAGCCGGAACTCCGGTACCTGCTGAAGGTTGGCAAAGACCTCAGCATTTGAATGTCCCCCCCCCCCCCCGGCACAGGTTGAAGGACATGAAGAATTGGTCGAGTGTGGGCTCGAACCCCCGGCTCTGACACAAGGAAAGGAAGCCGGCCACATAGGAGTGGCTGTTGGGCGTTAGCTGGCAAGGGGCCAACCCCACAAATCTCAGGTACTCCAAGAGGAAAGGATGGAGCGGGAACCGGAGCCCCATTTCCATCGAGAGGGTGTGAGCAGCAAAGCACCCCTCGGGCGCGTATCGCAGCAAATCATCCGCCCTGGGCTCCACCACGCGCGCTGAAGGCCCAACCAGCATCTGGGTGGACTGGTATTCTGCCGGGGACGCCTTCGTCTTCAGCTCTAGAGCAGCAGTGTTCAAGAACGAATGGCCCTCGGGTATGCCCACCGGCCGGCCGGCATCTACTGCCGCTTGCTTCTTCCTCGGGGCCGCCTTCGTCTTGTTTTTCTTCCCGGGAGCCACACTTATTGGTGTCGGGTCCAATGGCCGGGAGGAGCTGGCTTCCCCAGCACCCCGGGGGGGAGGAATGGCAACCGTCACCTTCAGCCGCTCCCTCTCCTCTTCCTGCTCGGCGGTTTGCATGGCAAGGGCAAGCTCCTCATCCTCGTTCTCTTGCTCGAAGCCCTCGGCTTCGACTTCGGCCTGGAGGTCCTTCTCCACCTCCATAGCCACTGCGGCATCACCGGCTGCCGAGGACTCCACACTCGAAGACTCCACATCTGAGCATGTCACCATCTCTACCGAAGGCTCCCCCGAAATATCCTGGGAATCACTCTGGGACGACATGCTGACTCTGGTTCGAAGGCTCGCGGACACTAGTGTTTTCTAAATTTTCTATCTCCTAACCTAAGGGCACAGTACAGGTAGCTAAGAGGCTGAAGGGCAAGGGGAGAACTGACCTTAAGAACGGAGGATTCAACCGAGGGCTGCTGTTTCTCTCTCTAGAAAAATTGGCAGAGCTTCGCTAACAAGTTTTTCGCACACAGAGGAATGCCTGGCCTTGGGGTATTTATAGGCGCTGGAATCCGGGCTTGGGCCTGGGTTCCGGGCCTCCGGATGGACGCCATCATTACTCACCGCGTCTTCGCCCAACCGGTGACGCCGCCCACGGACAGCCAGCCATCACACGCCACGTGTGCCCCCCCCCCAACGGCTATATCCCGTCGTTACATATTCCAACGGCTATATTTCCAACGGCTATATTTTGGAAGCCCCCGGGTTTTCTACTTCACTCCACTTCATCAAAGATAGCCTCCGGGTGCACTCACCCAAAAGTGCCCCCGGGTTGTGCCCACACAGCACATTACACACGCCTTCGGGATCACCCCTTCAGATCCCTAGGGTTGCATATCAGGGCACCCCTCGGGGTTTCCCCCTCAGCACTGCAAAACCGGGGTAGCCCCCGGGGTGTGCCCCATTGACGGATGGCCCATGGCACACAGGTAATGGGAGCCCTCGGGTATCTTCATCACCAACTCATCAACAGAAAGTGGACCCCCCGGTAACAACTTCACTGCTGCCCTCATCTGGTAGGCCCTCGATCCCTGGATTGATGGGCTCGCCTTCGGCACCACCAGGACAGCAACAGCAAGCCTTCGGCTAATCAACACAGGAGCCCTCAGAGGAGAGAGCCTTCGGCATTCCCGTCATTCCCCACTTTGTACCAAGGTTTGACATTTTCGATTCATCATCGGGGGAATTCGGTGCACTCTTTTTCCCTCATTAGGATTTTTTCCCAAAGGGTTTTTCCTAATGAGGTTTTTAACGAGGCATCCCCCCGAAATGAAACGAAAAGCGTCAGCCTTCGGCCCACAACGGCAACGTAACTACTTTACTCCTTTCCACCACTTTACAAGTGCCTCAAGGAGTGGGGGACTGGAGGACCCCTTCGGGAAAAACATTAAATTACAAAATCTGTGAAATTCCAACAAACAACAAAGCAAGCCCTCAAGTCCCGACATGTGGGTAACTGAGGGACTGCCTTCGGCAGGGACATAAAAGCAACAACTCCTCACCAACCTCAGAGATCACAACGGGACAACATCAAAGGGCAAGCACAAATTACTCCTTTTCCCTCAAGTACCTTTCGGCAAAAGGAGTGAGGGACTCCTGATGGAGTATATGGCCCGAGAACCCCGGCCCACAGACTCCTACTACTCCAGCGAAGGCCCAGCAGGCCCAACAGGCCCAAATCACAGCGCCCAGAGTGCCAAGCAGCCCGCACTACGCGCCAGGGGTGCCTTCGCCCCCCCTGGCCTAAGGCTCTAAATTCTCACAGGACGGGTTTCTCAAGCAAACTAAGAAACTGGGAGAAAACGGCGAAAACAGTAGCCCTCGGCACTATGAGCCCTCGGCACCCGGGGTAGCCATCGGGTGGAAGAGCCCTCGGCTACTGCTCTATGGCCGAAGGCATCTCACTCGACAAGATATCCGCCTCACATGCGTACAGATCACTGTACCCCGCACAGACGTCCCATCCAACAGCCGCATTAAATGCGGCCACATGCGGCTGCCAGCGCCAACCAGTTGAGGCGACCCCCCGGCCAATAAGCGCTTGACACGTGTCCCTGCCCGGCATTTATTGCTACTATAAATAGCACCCCGTTTCCCCATTTGTAACCACGCTGAATATATATCGAATATACACTCTCTCTCTTACTTGTTCGCTCTGACTTCTCTCTAAGTTATTCCCCGTAATAACCCTTCGGATATATACCCCCGGGTAGACTATCCATCAGCGGTTTTTACGTCCATTTGATGAACTTCCAATTTTCGCAATGCGGCAATTGCTAGTATCATCCTAATGGAATTTATTCTCGTCACAGGAGAATACGTGTCAAAGTAATCATGGCCCTCACGTTGCTTGTATCCCTTGATTACAAGTCTGGCCTTGTACTTATCGATGGAACCGTCAGGTTTCATTTTCCGTTTAAAAATCCACTTGGATCCCAAAGGTTTATTTCCCGGAGGAAGATCAACCAATTCCCATGTGTGATTTTTAAGGATAGAATCCACCTCACTTTTGATGGCTTCTTTCCACATAGGACCTTCAGTAGACGTCACAAATTCCGTATAAGTCCGTGGCTCATTTTCTACCAAACATGTTAGAAAATCCGGTTCATTTTCTACCATACATGTTAGAATATCTGAGTCAACTTCTACCAGGTAGGTGAGAAAATCCGGTCCGAAGGATTTTTCAATTCTAGCACGTTTGCTACGTCTGGGTTCGGGTTCTTCTCCGGATCCGTCGGTAGTATTTTCCATAGCTACGTCAAATGTTCGTTTTGACATGCTAGGCCCTTCGTTGGACTTGCATGGAAATACATTTTCAAAGAATGAAGCATTCCTTGATTCAATTATTGTGTTTTTATGTACATCCGGATTATTCGAATCGTACACTAAAAACCGATAAGCACTACTATTTTGTGCATACCCAATAAAAATACAATCCACCGTTTTTGGACCTATTTTTATTTTCTTAGGTGTTGGTACAAGCACCTTAGCAAGACACCCCCACACTTTTAAATATTGATAGGAAGGCCGTCTGCCTTTCCACAACTCGTACGGAGTTTTCTCATATTTTTTTCCGGGGAACCTTATTTAAAAGGTAATTGCTTGTCAAGATTGCTTCGCCCCACATATTTTGTGGCAAGCCCGAACTTACTAGCATCGCGTTCATCATATCTTTCAATGTGCGATTCTTTCGTTCGGCAACACCGTTTGATTGAGGTGAATAGGGTGTGGTACGTTCGTGTACTATACCCACACTAGCGCAAAAGTCACCAATTGGTGCTTCATACTCACCACCTCGATCACTCCTAACCGTCTTAATCCGTTGATTAAGTTGGTTTTCCACTTCATTCTTATAAAGAATGAATTTATCGATTGCTTCGTGTTTATTTTTTAATAAATAAACGTAGCTATAGCGTGTGCTATCATCGATAAAGGTAATAAAATATTTATTACCGCCACGTGTTTGTATTGATTTAAAATCACAAACGTCACTATGAATTAATTCAAGTGGTTCCGTTTTTCTTTCAACCAATTTGAAAGACGATTTCGTTAGTTTTGCCTCTACACAAACTTCACATTTGTGCTTCGCATCAATTGTGAATTTAGGAATGTGCTCCATGTTAATCAATCTACGTATAGAATTAAAATTAACATGTCCTAGTCTACCATGTCACACATTAGAAGACTCAAGCAAGTAAGCAGAAGAGATTTTATTATTATTATTAATAATAGTCATTACATTGAGCTTAAAAAGCCCATCACATGTATATCCCTTGCCCACATACATTCCCGATTTAGACAAAACTAACTTGTCCGACTCAAAGACCATGCGGAAGCCATGCTTGTTCAACAACGAACCAGAAATCAGGTTTTTGCGTATTTCCGGAACGAACAAAACTTGATTTAGAGTCAGCTCCTTGCCCGAAGTCATCTTCAGGACCACTTTGCCCACGCCTTCAACCACGGAATGAGCCGAGTTACCCATCCACACTTTCTCACCATTTGATGGCTCAAACGTTGTGAATAACTCCCGGTTTGAGCAAATATGCCGGGTTGCACCGGTGTCCACAAACCACTCCTTGGAATTAGATCCAACGAGGTTGACCTCGATCACCACAGCCGCAAGGATGATGTCTTCATCCTTTTGCCCACCTTGCACCAAGTTGACTTGAGAGCCCCTCTTCTTCTTGGGTGCCTTGCAATCCGCGGACTTGTGTCCGTTTTTATTGCAATTGAAGCATTTTCCGTTGAACTTAGTCTTGGAAACGCCTCCCTGGGACCGAGCTTGCTCTTCCCATTATTTTTATTTTTGGAGCCTTTAGCATGCTCCACCACGTTGGCCTTGGCGCCATGAACAATTGGGAGTTTCCCATCATTCTTCCGGTTATCCTCTTCAATCCGCAGACGGAGGATCAATTGCTCCAAGTTCATTTCCTTTCGCTTATGCTTAAGGTAGTTCTTGAAATCCTTCCAAGTCGGCGGCAATAAATGGATAATTGACGCCACTTGGAAAGACTCACTAACTGTCATTCCTTCATCTCGAATTTCGTTGAAGATCATTTGCATTTCCTCAACTTGACTCAAGACCGTCTTCGAATCCACCATTTTAAAATCAAGGAATCGACCAACAACAAATTTCTTTGCGCCGGCATCCTCGCTTTTATATTTGTGGTCCAAAGCATTCCATAGCTCCTTAGCCGTAGCTAGTTTGCTATATACGTCGTACAAAGCATCATGCAGCCCGTTCAACACATAGTTTCGGCAAAGGAAGTTCGAATGCTTCCATGCCTCAACCGCGTTGAAAGATTGCGCATCCACCTCACCCCCGGTTGCTACCGACGCATCCTCGGTCAAGAACCTCGCAAGACCGAGAGTAGTGAGATAGAAGAGCATCTTTTGCTGCCACCTCTTTAAGTTTAACCCGTTAAATTTTTCGGGTTTCTCCACAGAGTTGCTTGGCACAGTCACCATAGGAATAGCCCTTTGGTTGGCCAAAGTAGATGCACCGCGTTGTGAACCATTGTTCACCGGTGCTCCACTTTCAGAGTGATTGTCGTTCAGAACATTCTGCCCAACACCAATCTCGTTTTCTTGAGAAGTCATTTTCGTTCTTTAACGTTTTTTCCGAAAACACAAAAAAAATAAGTTCGTTCACCAAAGTGACAAACTACGTTTTAAGATTGTTTACCACAGTAACACAATCAAACAATTACGTTTTAAGATTGTATCCGTATGATACAAGCTCAACAAATACGTTTTAAGATTGTTTACCGAAGTAGAACAATCAACAAATACGTTTTAAGATTGTAGGGTGTGTTTCGGAAAATAAAGATAATTAATTAAAA
Organism: Cuscuta europaea; assembly: GCA_945859875.1. Classification (NCBI taxonomy): domain Eukaryota; kingdom Viridiplantae; phylum Streptophyta; class Magnoliopsida; order Solanales; family Convolvulaceae; genus Cuscuta; species Cuscuta europaea. The sequence continues at coordinate 10,801,846 of CAMAPE010000048.1, forward strand.
TAAAATGACTAGAGAAAAACAAGAAAGGAGATGAAGCAGAATTAGTCAAAGCTCGTGCTACGCACGATTTCCTTAAAACGTATTTGTTGCCTCCCATGGTGCTAGGAGCGTTGCAACAATCGTTTCCCAGGATACGATGACTACGAACTAAGGTTTGAGCACACAAACAAGAGTTCCAGCGAACGAGAACCAAGTATGAACACAGAGGAAATTTGGGAGTAGCTGTAGGTGTTTTTTGGCTCAAGAATACGTGAGGAATGTATTGTGCGTTGTGTTTGTGTTGCAAAGCACCTGCCAACTATTTATAGGAGGATTTGTTGTGTGTTAAATGGGGTGTTAATGGACCTGAACGTTGGACATCAATGACCAGTCCGTTGGGCATTGAATCGTCCATAAACTGTCCATTTAACGCAGCATTAAAAGAGAAGAACGTTGGACATTAATTGTTGTAACGGAAGAAATGCGTGACAGAAGACCCCAACAGAACACCCCTTGGAGGGTTTCTGTCCGAAGCCAGCAGAACACCCCTCGGAGGGTTTCTGTCCGAAGCCAACAGAACACCTCTCGGAGGGTTTCTGTCCAAAGCCAGCAGAACACCCCTTGGAGGGTTTCTGTCCGAAGCCAACAGAACTCCCCTTGGAGGGTTTCTGCTCGAGGCCTTCTGTCCGGAGCACTTCTGGGGGGAAATAAACGTTTCGGGAAGAAAACAAAAATTAACCGTATCTCTTGAGAGATAGATTTTTGGACGGCATTCGTGTCCGCAGGTCGCCCGCGCACACGAGTCACGGTTTTTCTTCTCCGTTTCGGGATTTGATCGGCACCCCCCCTGCGCGTAAGAGAGAGTCTTTCCCTCTAGGAATCTTAACTCCTTAAAAGAGGCTTCGCTTTATAAGGGGGTGAAAATCCCTTGAGTTTTTCGGTGTGGGATAAAACACACTAGAAACTCACCATTTTCCCAGTTTTTCCATTTCAACGAGTGAACTTCGAGAATCAATTTCTCATTCACCCGTTATCCGTTTTGAGTGTACCACATATCGAATTGTAACCCTTAACAAGGACAATCCGAAACCACTTTGACCCGACCCAAATCGGAAGTGGAACCCACTCAAATAATTGCCCCAAAATGACCATTTAATGCAATTTTTAACACATTTTTCCAACATTTAGTTTTTCAATGTCATAAGTAATAGTGAGAATACATAGTACTATACTTGGAACATAATCAAATCTAACATTCTGTCTATACACCGTTAACCTAATCCGGTAACAGTGTTACAATGTGAAAGGGTGCGCTACACTTCATAGGCCTGGGTGTTGTGATAAGAATGTTAAGGCTGCTAAGTCGTCGTCCGGAAGCGACACGCCACTCCAATGCCTGAGGATGGTGGCAAATATGCAAGGGCGTGGTGGGGGTCGATGTGGTGTGAAGAGGAGAAGAGAGGGTGCTAGATTGCGTTTTGGGATATGGAATGTTGGTTCTCTTACGGGAAGATCATCTGAGATAACTGAGGTTATGAAGAGGAGGAATATCATCATAATGTGCATGCAAGAAACTGAGTGAGTTGGAGAAAAGGCACGTCAGATTAATCCCGGAGGTTTTAAGCTGTGGTATTCGGGGAGAGAGAGGAATAGAAATGGAGTAGGCATTATGGTGGCGCATGATTATGTTGAGGGTGTGGTTGAAGTCTTTAGAAAGAACGACCGCATCATGAGCATTGAGTTGATCATAGGAGATGAGATCATGTTTGTGGTAAGTGTCTATGCACCACATGTAGGATTGGATGCATCAATCACTCAACAATTTTGGGAGGATCTTGAGAAAGTGGTGTAACGAGTGCCAAAGGGAGAGAAGTTGGTCATAAGAGGCGACATCAATGGGCATGTGGGCCCAAGTCTTGATGGTTTTGAAAGTATCCATGGTGGACATGGTTTTGCACTAGAAATGAAGGGGGGAGAACATTATGGTTTTTGCCTCGACATATGAGTTGGTTGTGATGAACACTTGGTTTAAGAAAAGAGACTCTCATCTTGTCACCTATAGAAGTGGAGCTAATAGTACCCAAATTGACTATTTTGTAGTACGGACGACTTGGAGAACTAGCTACACTGATTGTAAGGTTATCCCAAGTGAGAGTGCTGCCACTCAACAAAGGATGATTGTGCTTGATTTTCAAGGTAAAAAGAGGAGGCAAGTTAAGGTACAAGGGGAGCCAAAGCTAAAGTGGTGGAGGCTCGAGGGGAATCTCCAACAAAGTTTTGCACACAAAATGTTGGAGGAAGATGTATGGTCTATTGATAATGACACACATGTGGATGATGTGTTGTTATCAATGGAGTCCACCACTAACAAAGTGGCGAAGGAGATACTCGGAGAATCTAAAGGATGTCTGCCACAAAAAATGGACACGTCTTGGTGGAATGATGAGGTGAAACAAGCAATAAGAACCAACAGAGAATGCTATAAGAAACTGGGCAGGAGTTGGAGAGACGAGAACATAGAGAAGTTCAAGAAGGCTAGAAGGACAGCAAACAAGGTTGTGAAGGAAGCCAGAGGAAAAGTGAACAAGGAATTGTATGTAAAAATGGACTCTAAGGAAGGAGAAAAAGATATTTACAGACTTGCTCATCTTCGTGACCGTAGGACTCAAGATATTAGAAAAGTTAAGTGTGTGAAGGATGTCAATCAAAGGGCACAAATGGAGGATGAGGAAATAAAAGAGAGGTGGAGGCCATACTTTGATACCTTGTTCAACGGGAATAAAATGCAAGGTATTGATGAACTTACTATACCAAAGAGTATGGTAAATCGGGACTTCATGAGAAGGATTCAAACAACAGAAGTTAAAGAGGCTATGAGAAAGATGGGGCGGAAGAAAACAGTGAGACCAGATGGAATACTCATCGAGGCTTGGAGGAGTTTGGGAGAGAAAGGAATCGAGTGGCTAACACGTTTCTTCACCATGATTTGGAGAAACAACAAAATGCTAGTGAGTTGGCGGAAGAGTATCATCATTCCCCTATTTAAAAATAAGGGTGATGTACAAGAATGTGCCAACTATCGATGGATTAAGCTTATGAGTCACACCATTAACTTTGGGAGCAAGTAATTGAGCAAAGACTTCATAAAAGTGTGAAAATTTTGGAGAATCAATTTGGTTTTATGCATGGACGCTCAACAACTGAGGCCATTCACCTTCTTAGACAAGTTGTGGAGAAGTATAGAGACATTAAAAAGGATCTGCATTTGGTGTTCATTGACTTAGAAAAGGCATATGATAGGGTAACTTGAGAAGTCCTTTGGTGGGCCTTAACTAGAAAAGACATATCACATAAGTATATCAGTACCATCATGGATATGTATGATGCTTGTACTACAAGTGTCCGCACAAATGTAGGGAGGACCGCAGAGTTCCCTATTACTACCGGAGTTCACCAAGGATCTGCTCTGAGTTCTTTCTTATTTGCTAAAGTCATGGGTGAACTTACGAAGTCAATTCAAGAAAATATGCTGTGGTGCATGATGTTTGTCGATGATATTGTATTGATTGATGAGACGCAATCTGGTGTTAAAGCAAAGTAGGAAGTATGGCGATAAACATTGGAGACCAAGGGTTTGAGACTGAGCCGAAGCAAGAATGAGTATATGGAGTGCAAGTTTGGTGGAGGTAGAAGTAGTAGCAACAATGAGATTACTCTTCATGGTAGGGAGATAATGACGTGTGACATGTTCTGTTACTTGAGCTCCATAATTCAGAAGGATGGTGAATTAGATGGAGATGTATGCCATAGAATCAGAGCTGAGTGGATGAAATGGAAAAGTGCATCAATATTTCTATGCGATCGAGGTATGCCGACTAGGCTGAAGGGTAAATTTTATCGAACAACAATTAGGCTTGCATTAATGTATGGCGTAGAGTGTTGGGCGGTGAAGCAATGCCACGTTCAAAAGATGAGTGTGGCAGAGATGCCTATGTTGCATTGGATGTGTGGACATACCAGAAAAGACCATTTGAGGAATGAGATAATCAGACAAAAGGGTGGAGTAGCACCTATTGAAGATAAGATGTAGGAGCTTCGATTGTGATGGTTTGGGCATCTTCGTAGAAGACCGAGTGATGCACCTCTTAGACGACTTGAGGGGTAGGGAGAAGAGGCAAAGAAGAGAGGGAGGAGAAGACCCAAACAGACTTGGACTAGATGAATTAGAACTGATATGCGTATTCTTGGGTTGGATGAGAGTATGACTTTGGAGAGTGCAAAGTGGAGGGCGCACATCCGTGTGGACGATTGATGTCTTTTCTACCTTTCCTCTCGTTTTCTTTTATCATTTATCTTCTTGATTTTTTATATTCTTATGTTATTTTTACCTTCTAGCTTTTTTATGCTCTTTTATCTTTTATATCCAATTTTATCGGATGTCCCCAAAGGGACTATCTTTTATATATTTTTATCTTTCTTATATTATTATGTTCTTTTTCTTTTTCTTTTCTTTTTTTTTCTTTTTTTTTTCTCTTCTTGACTATCTTCTCTGTTTGGCATTGATATCATAGACCGATTCATCTTAACCGACCCCAAATTCTTTTGGGATTAAGGCTTGGATGTTGTTGTACGTGCTTGCCACTAATAAATGTGATTTCCATTACCTTTATGAAATGTTAATCATGAATCCTCTTAAAGTGCCCCATTGTATAAGAAATCAAAAGTAGAAAACTTTTTATTAAATTGTAAACTACCTCTATAAGTAGGTGTTTTTATAAAAATATTACTAAAATAATACTTATTTACAAAAATATGACTAAAATAATACTTATTTACAAAAATATGACTAATAGTTACTACAATGTAGTACATAAAATATAAAATTGTGAAGTGTATGCACATGTCGTATAAAGGTGCTTTAGTGATCAATGTCGCGTTTTCGTGTCTTGATTTTAACGACGTCGTTTCCCCCCGAACGATTAATACCATATTTGTAATCAATTAATGAAAACATCAATGTATTTCAACAATAGTGCTAATAATAATAATCTATCAATTCAATGACCCCAAATGTTTCCAATTTTTATCATTGCTATCATTATTCATTATTATCTATATATAAATAAAGCCACATCTTACATACAATATATCTTTAAATTCTAATTCAAAATCTCTTCGTGCGCCATCCATGGAAAGAAGTAAAATAAGATCAACTTATATCACCAATGAATCCCAAAGGAAAGCTTCATATAAGAAGAGAAAGAAGGGGTTGTTGAAGAAGCTTGAAGAGTTGACGATCTTGTGCGATGTAGAGGCATGTGCAATCATGTATAGCTCATTGGAACCAGAGCCAACAGTGTGGCCATCGGTAGAAGACGTGCAACACATAGTGGCTAGGTTTAGGAGCCTCCCGAACATGGTGCAAACCAGAAGAATGTTGAACCATGAGAGCTATGTCCATGAGAGGATTCAAAAACTGAACACTAACTTGATCAAACTAAAGAAGGAGAACCGAGAGAAGGAGATGACGACACTCATGTACAAAATCCTTTCCGGAGAGGAGCTCGATTGGCCATTGGATTTCACAGATTTGAATGACTTGGGTTGGGTTATTAACTTACATTTGGCGGAGATTAATAGCAGAATTGAGTACTTGACGAAGAACAACACAAGCGGTGCTGGTGTTGATGCCTCAACCTCAACCGCTATTGCTGCTAGGGCTAATGTGGCGGAAAGTCCCAGAATGGACAACTATCATCAAATTCTCGGAAACACGATAAACACTGCTATCACCCTGAATACCATGTTTCCGAATAATAATAACATTGTTGAGCCGCCCCCGCCTGCTATGATGGGGTGGAATTATGAGACTTGGGCTCACTATATGAACATGGAGAATGCAAGCAACAACAACCAAAATGATATAACCCAAACCGACCCTAGTAGCTCCCAAAATAACAACCCTTGAATTCAAACTATTCCATTCATTTCATCAGATCCAAATTATAGTGGATAGATAGTCTTTCGCTTCATGCTTTTTAGTTGTTTCGTCGAGTGTTTATGCATTATTAGATACAATATTCAATTTCATCTAAATACCAGCTTATCTCATTATGTTTTTATTTTTTTCTCTTCTAAGTTTTATTATGTATTCCATTGTCAATCTCAATATTACTCTTTTTATTCCATACTTCGTATATTAGCAAAACAAGTAGTGTTATTTCCAAAAATAAATTGAAGATATACGGCAAAAATATTTGAATTTTGAAACATGGACTTAAACTCTTTATCAAATATTCAATGAACATAACTTATAGACAATTTGATAGCTATACCACGATACCGCTAGCGGTAAATCTAGAGAGAAGGCAAACATAATTGTAGAAAGAGAAAGATATATGATAATAAATGGTATTCAACTGTTGCATCTACCCGATTGTGGACCATTTATACTAGTAATAAACGTTAGTTGCATTAAATGCGAGTACACGTATTAACTAGTCTATGGATGAAGTCCCACAACGTACGAAAAGATGACATGTGATGCCACTCAAGTGTGTTGTGTGTGTGGTGGATGAGGGGCGAGATGCCCATGGATGAGGGTGACGCTATCTGTCTATTCTGGAAGTTGTATAAGTGTCCATTGAACCGACCATATTGGGATGCCCTGGTCAGGCCGTGGGGCCCTGGCCAAGGTCGAGTCGAGACAGTGTTGGGCCGACTACAAATGTCCAATAATTTTAGAAAAATACTTTTATATAATAATATTAGAAAAATATTTCAATAATTGAATAATTTATAATGGAAGAGAATGTCTCAAGACGTGTTAAAATACTTTAATGAATAGAAAAGTTTCAAATATAAATTATCATTGTTGAGATAAACTCGTTAGATAAGAGTGAACAAAGTTTAAAAAGGTCTTATGACTCTTGAATTGGGTTAGCTATGTGATATGTAATTTTCTCCCTTTCGTTCCTGTCTTAGTATATGGTATATATGTTGACAATAACAATAATTGAGACTGTAAACTTTATCAATTTTTAAATGAAGTGTGTTTTCCCGCTAATAAATTCTTATATCAGATTTTTCATGTCTATTTTGATTACCGCACTTGGTGTATACTATTTTCCATCATTTGCAATGGAGCCAAAGATTCATTGTTTTTTGGCTTGAGATTATGATGGAATAAAGCAAAATGACTCACTAAACTGTCTGCGCTTCTTTGTTATGGAGAAGCAGTCAGTCCATGCAATTTTGGATGCGATTTTCACTATGGGTCATCCGGAAACAGTCTCTCTGTGCTTTAGTACAGAGGTAAGACTGCGTACATCTGACCCCCCCTCTTACCCCACCGTAGGTGGGAGCCTTTGCGGCACTGGGGTAAATGAAAATGATGAAAATGATGAAATGAAAATGATGACTTGGTGTATACTATGGAACTACACACTATATTTCTTAAAGGTAATATTATTAATCATTCATTTTCATAGTTGTCATTTTCCATTACTAATTTTGTCATATTTAGTAAATATTAACAACAAATCTTCTTAAAGCGCGTTAATGTTTAAGAAATCAAAAAATGAGTAGGTGACAACCTTTTATTGGGTTGTATATTAAATCTATGGTATATACTACCTCCACCCCCTACGAATGGGACACAAGTGAGTGATATGATTATTGTAACTACTCAAATATTACCAAATATGGTATGAGATAAACTTGATGGGATAGATGAAAAGGTAAAATAGGACAAAAATTTAAGGGCAGAGAGGAGTACAACATATTAATGCATATGCACATCTATCACCTCATAATTAAAAGCTTTATATTGTAAGCATTTTAACCAGTCAATGATTTAAGCTATAATTAGTGTGACTCTTATAAGCTTTCCCGCTTAAATGAGCGTCAGTTTAGTTATCGTGCAATGTTGTCATATATGTATCTTGATTTCAACACATTATTTTTTGGAACATGAATTACTATATCGGTAATCAATTAAAGACTACATCAATATATGCCAACATTAGTACTAATAATATTTAATAAGCACGGTAATTACCTATATTTTATATAGGTAATTCTATTTATTTGTACAAAAATGTAAATAAAAATTTTTTCCAAAATGAACAAAGAATGTGAAAGATGGCCATAAGCAACAAATATGGGTCAAAAGTCCAAAGAGGTCGAAAACCGGCACTTCTGGATCAACCACAGACGCTAAAAAGGATGAAAAATGTAACTTGCGAGTAGTAGACAACTGGTGTTGGTCCTGCCACAATTGGCACCGATCATCTGAAGCAACCAACGCCTTAACCGTAGTCGAGAATATATGAGTGACATGATATTCATAATTCTTGGCAAAAAACTAGTATTAAATCTCATTAAAGCATTCAAGGGAATCCCGATTATCTTAGTAATCCTTATTCTTGTTTAAATAAATACCAAAGAAGAAATTCCTAAAAATTCATATCACTTCTATACTTTGTATTTGAATCCCAAACTTTATAATATCAACCATTTCCTTGTGGATCGACTCAATATTTACCGGTATTTTATTACTAATATTGTCACTTGTATACTTGCAAGTTTAGCGCAATCAATAATCTATCAATTCAATGACAACTTCCTAGTAACCAAATTTTAAATGCTATGTATCTGTCAATCCAAAATGTTTTTAACTTTTATCATTTCTATTAGATTGTGTTATAATATTATGATAGCAAATGAAAGTAAATGTATTTTGGTTACGAAAACCGTGTTGGTGTAACATTGTAGTTACATCTGTGGTAAAATCTGTGGTATTTCTTACTACTAAGGGCGTGTTTCCGATGTTTCTCCCTGTCTCATCTGTTAGTTTCACATCTAAAGGATTCATTCCATCCATTGTTTCTCCCCAACAGCTCTGTTAAGTTCGCCGCCCTTGATGGGCACAATAATTACATATGTTTTAAAGAAGTACTTAAAGTATTTTGTATTGGAAAGAGAGGAAAATAGGTAAAATCACCGAGATGTAACAGAAACAGGAAATGCAATCAAAAAACGAAGAACATTTACAGAAGGGGTCAAAATCGACACTTCTAGGTAAACTGAGGGGGCAAAACATGAAAAGAAAAAGTGTATTCCCAAGTCACGAAGGCCCGATGGACCCTCACCCAAACTGACGCCGATTACGTGCTAATGTTCAGACATTAATTTCCCAAGAGAAAACTGGCACCAGATCCACACCCACACTGACACCTCTCATGTGTAAAATATGAAGAAATTGGTGAAAATCAGCGCCAGACAAATGAGGAATCTGCAAAAAAAAGGTAAGCTGTGAAAGGTATTCCTAACTAACCTATAAGTAGATATATATTTGCAGGATACGACTCAGATACTTCTCCCTAATTTGATATGCGATCATAAATAGACTACCAAAGATCATTCTCTACCCTACTTAAGTTTAATCGTTCAATCCTTAGTTAGCTTTTAGCACTTATATTTGTTCTTCGTTACGACGTTACGTTCTTCATGGTGCTCTTGAAGTATGGGAATTCGTTTCTTCCAACCATTGATGTTCAGGTAACATTTCCTCTGCATTTTCATGTTCGTCTAAGTTTAAGTTATTGCAATCGCAGTTGTTATACCGTGGGAGCGGTGCAGGATGAGCACCCTGCTCCCACAATTATATGAAATGTAAATCGTTTGAAAAAACATGTAACTTCATATTAATAAAAATGTAAATTACATTCATTCAAATGTAACTCATTAAAATGTAAACTGTTTAAATTGAAATGTAACTTGGAAACAGGTTAGATGTAACTTGGGAAATGTAATTTTAGCTTATTTATATGTAAAACGCATTTACAGAGATGTAACTACATTTGTTAATCAATATACATATAAACCAATTACTCCATCCATCAACATAAACACAATGCAGATGGAGATAAATACCCAATTCTTTTATATACGAAGTATATACTTCGTATAAAAGAGCACACTTCCCTTCCCCGATTCTTTCCACAAAATCAAAGAGCATTATTATAGACTTACAAGCAGCAAAACATATACGCAGAGCTTCTTCAACAGATTTAGAGCTTTCTCTTCAGGGTGGGGGGTGTCAATTAACGATTCAAAGAAGCCCACAGAGAAAAACCTATTTGAATTGGTAGGGGACTGCTCTGCACAAATCCGGATCCAATGAGGGCTTGTGATGTTTTCTATGTCTCCAAATCGAATCTATGAGGGGAGGAACGGCCTGTCTAATAGTTGGGAAGGAAGAAGATGAATTTTTTTTAATTAAAACTGCGCCGTTTAGGGATCGACACACCGTGCGCATGGTGGGCCGATCCCACAGTATAATCTGTGTTGCAATCGTGATTTATATATATGAGCGTTAGAGACTAATGCCTTGAACTACAGTCCAGGATGAACCTTTACGCCTGCTAGTTTTGTGATATTTATTTGGCAAAAGTACAGAAAAAGTAGTGTGTGGCCGAGCCCATCCCTAAGCATGACCCGTCCATCCTGCATGCGAGCTTTCATTTCTCACTCATAGTTTGTGAAGTATTTCCATCACACAAAGCTTGGGCACACGCTACGTGAATGCAATAGACATGTTGATTACCATGCTTCTATGGCTCATTCCGCGAGAAAAGGAATGAAGATCCTCAACAATGCCCTAGAGGAGATTGTAGACTTACTTTGGGAGGAATGTAGTTGCCTTGAATTCTCTAAAATTTAGTTTTGTCTTTTTTACTTTTCTGTTGTACAAAAAAAATCACACAAAGTTTGGAGTTCTAAATCTCAAATCTATGATCTGTCTTAGATTTTAAATATACATTTACAAATTGTTCTTTGATATGAATATCTCATTCCTCCACTTTTTCTTCAATTAAGTCGCTAACTTGGAACATTAATATTCATTCACCACAAATTGATTTTGAAATATATTAAATGTTAAGGTTAACTTTTCAAGTATTTTGAATGTAATTTTGAAATGCACAATTTATTTAGCAAAATGACAAATAAAATTCACCTAGAGCTATAAAAAAAATGGTGTCTCTACACCATTTTTTTGAGATTTTTGCATAATAAAGGTTAATAAGTAGAATTAGTGAGTTATTGCTTTGATCAGACTATCGTTGTTGTTTTCTGCTTTTTTTATTTCACCAGTCAGACTCTTGTATTAGGTAGGGGTGATGAGGGATCTATTCTAACTACGTTAGGCTCATTTAGATCCATTATAGGATCAACGAGCCATATTGCTTTTTCCTGGCTCTAAGTTTGGTTCGAGAGTCGGCGGTTGAAAGAGATTCTTTTATCTTCTTGTTTCCTCGCTGAATACTTTGATATCAATTTAAGCCGTCTTTTCCAAAAAAAAAGTAGAATTAGTGAGAAATTTTGAGAATAGGGAAAAGAAATGGGAATGACCAACTTTATTGAAAATTCGGAGGGGTTTTTGGGAAATGTTTCAAAAACAATTAATTGCTTCAACTTTCTATCCATCTCTCTCCCCTTAATTTCATAAACCATATGTCTTGGTCTTTCCCTGGTTCGTGGACCACAGCACAACCTTTTTCGCACAGCTGGCTTTCAGCCTTGAATTTTGTTGATTTTTTATTTTATTGCCATAAAAAGGGCTTGAGAGTAACTTTCAAGAAACATTAATTGATGCAAATACACATTTAACGATACACTTTCTTATCCTCTGATGTAAAAACTCTTTAACTACAAGTATTTTATATTAATGGAAATTACTTCCAGTACACGGAGTATATAAGCTGGCTTTTGTCAGCTACTCAGTTGGGAAAGACAAGAAACTATATAGAGAGAGAAAACGAAAAAATCAATAAACAAAGAGTTTGAGTTTGTTCAATCACACAACTGCTTCAGAAAAAAAGAAAAACAAAAAAGAACCTACCTTTATCTTCTTCCTGTTCTTTCAAGGAAAACAAGAATCAGAGCAAGGAAGTACAGTATAATTGGTCCCTATCTCTGTCTCCTTCCCTCCCTCCCTCCTCTCTATATTTATATATATCCACACACACACACACACACACACACACACATATATATATATATATTAATATATATTTGTTTAATGGTTGTTGAGCGTATTGGTGCATATATGGAGGGGTGTTTGATGGATCTGTAGATCTAACCCTTTGAGAAACGCATAGTTTGCTAAGTTTGATTCAGATCTCAGTCCTTTTCAGTTAGCAAGCTTCAAGAATCGACTATAAAACTGTGAGTCTTCTCTTTCTATCTATAGTTTCATAGTCAACAACACTTTGAGGACCTTTTATTACTGTTATCTTGCTATTGGATTTTAAATTTGTCTGTATGTTACAGCTAATTGTGCGTGTGTCTTTTTCTTTTCTTAATGAGGTTTGATGGTGTGACCTTTGAATTGACTGGTTCTTAGTCTTGACAGAGATTTACTTTTGTTGAGCAGAAATAGACTGAATAATTTGATGCTAGGCTTTTGAATGATGTGCTAACAGCTTTACTCAGTATAGTGATTCTTGAGGTTCATGGTAATTCAGTAATTGGGGTTGAGTTTGTATAATCCCAGACATCCCTTTTGATATGTAGGGTACTAGTGTGAGAGAGACTGGGGAGTGAGGAGATTTTGGTCAAGAGTGATCTTAGTCGCATCCAATTTTGGATGTTGAAAAGCCGGCAGTAATCAAGGGTGAAATGAGGGATGCTATCAAGGTTAATAAATATACTGAGGGCATGTTGGCGGCCATCGTCAGGTCTGCATTCGGGTTCTGGTGCTGCTGGGCGGCAGGATGGACTGCTTTGGTACAAGGACAGTGGTCAACATTTGATTGGTGATTTTTCAATGGCTGTTGTCCAGGCCAACAATTTGCTGGAGGATCAAAGCCAGGTTGAATCTGGTTCACTGAGCTTGTTTGATTCTGGCCCGTATGGAACATTTGTAGGAGTGTATGATGGCCATGGAGGACCAGAAACGTCCCGGTTCATTAATGATCATCTTTTTCAGAATCTCAAAAGTAAGAAAGTCTAGACCCTAAAAGGGTCCGTTTGGGTCCTGGCAAATGCTAGGGAAATACAGTATAATACAAAGGAAACCAGAAGAAAATTGGGAGGAAATAAATGTAGGGGGAAATAAAAAGTAGCCAGATCTCAATAAATTCGTTAAGATGTTTTTAAACTTATTTTAATCATCCAAGCCTTGGTCCCAAAAGAGTTTGGGGTCGGCTATCTTGAATCGACACATGAGATCGGAGATATATAAAAAAAAAAATCTCGAATATATAGAAATTTCTTTTCCCCTAGCATTCTTCAAATTCCAAATGGACCATAAACAAGCTGTTTTATGTGGAGAGCTCTTTTCCAGAATCTTCCAACTTGTTTGGCTCTTATTTTCTCAGTATGTATGTCAGGGGTTACAGCAGAGCAAAATTCAATGTCAGTGGAGGCAATACGTAAAGCTTTTCAGGCAACCGAAGACGGATTTCAATCTGTGGTAGCCAAACATTGGCCAACAAATCCACAGATGGCTGCAGTGGGATCTTGTTGCCTTGTTGGCATTGTCTGTGAAGGGATCCTTTACATTGCTAACCTTGGGGATTCACGGGCTGTGTTGGGGAGGTCAGTGAAGTCAACGGGAGAGGTTCTTGCCATTCAGCTCTCAACTGAGCATAACGCGAGCATAGAGTCTATCAGACAGGAACTTCATTCAATGCATCCTGATGATCCGCATATTGTTGTCCTGAAGCATAATGTTTGGCGTGTAAAGGGTGTGATACAGGTACGTTAATATTTTCTCTTTAACGGGCATTAAGAGTTCAGTCTGTTATTAACTATGTTTCTAAGGAAAAGAATAAAAAAATGAAAGGAAAGAAAATCTTGAAGGAAATGGAAAATTTGTTCGCAGCCAAGAGTTTTAGTTATTATATGTTCAAATCCATTTTTATTTACTAGTATTATATAAATACCAAGCAATCCAAACATATGTAAACAAATACGGAGTAATAATAACATCATTCATATTTCACATCCCTTTTGCATTTTCCCTGGTAAACCCAAACATAAGAAAATAACATTCCTTTTGATAAGAACAGAAAAATAAAATCAACGGGGTGAACCGTTGCCCAGATAATCAACGGTAAAAATACTGTTGCCCAGAGCCAAAAGGCTAAACCAACTTTTATTCCAAGTTCAGCATGAATGAATCCTAACAAGGAGTTTAAATACCCATCTACTAATTGTTAAACTAGGAAACAAAATGCTAGAAATCCTAATCAACTCCAACTATGAAACAAAACAATAAAGATCCTAATCAACTCCAACTAGGAAACAGAATAATAGAGATCCTAATCAACTTTAAATAGGAAACAAATAATAGAGATCCTAATTAACTCATAATAGGAAACAAATCAGGATAATTAAAAAGAATAAATATTAATTAAGCATCCCGCAACCAGCCCACGAAGGTGGGCTCAAGCCCGTCCCCGCCTTCAGTAAACCCACGGAGGCTTCTGCCCCTGTTCTTCCAAGCCCAGATTTTGCTTCATATCACCTTTCCTTTTTCTTTCCTTTCCCTAGGATTTTCCAGGCCAAACATAGCATAAATGTTTGTTCATGTTACTTAGACTCATAATGGGTCTGCCTGCTTGCAAGCCTGTTTACTGAAGAAGTCATGTTCTACTGCTATTTTACTAATTTAGGCTCCATTTTGAGTGTACACATTATTTTTTATGAGCTTATTCTGGTTCCATTTGGTAGTCATATACTCCGTAATAGTAGTACTTATCAAGGGTATAAAAATATGTAGTTTTTATTTATTTATTTGGTGGTTGAGAAATAGATGTTACAAACTGGTTTTTGCTTAACAAGATTCAGAAATTTTAGCCAAATCATCATTTACCAAACTGGCCCTTACACCTTACTGAGTTGCTTTATCATGTAAGAAACGATTGTTTTAAATGTTGCTAGAATATGCATATTTACTAGCTTTTGCAATTGCATGTGAAGCCATAACTGCAGACCTGAATTTGAGCATAATGAGAGGATACTAAATTAAATATGTTAATTGAATTGTGTTCTAGAAGTTTCTTGTACCTTTGATCTAAATAGGGTACATTTAAAGCTGACCTCTGAAGGTCCTAATTTTTCTTTTTGGGTCCATTTGGAACACCTAGATGCTTTGAAAAGAAAATAGAAAGAAAAATATAGGAGCAATGTCAAAGGAAAGAAAATCTTGAGAAAAATGAAACATCGGATCACGTTCAATAATTTTTTTAAATTTTCTTTGAATTCGTTTTAATTTATTTGTTTTATCATGTAACCACTAAGCAATCGAAATATATGTAAAAAATGTAAAAACATTAGTCCTATTTCTTTTTCCTTTGCATTTATATGGCCAACCCAAACATAAGAAAATAACATTATAGCATTTCCTTTTCTCTCCTAAGCATTTTCCTTTTTAATAATTGCTTTACTAAACGCGTTCAACAAAATGGATTTTCTTAAACATTCAATACCTTGATTTATATTAATGACTATTAAAGTCATGTCTTTGATTTTGCTAATTTGAATGGTGATGGTGTGGTGATGCCTCATGTGCTATTGTGATTCTTACTAGAGCGAATGACTGGCTCCTTTAGATCTCACTCCCTTGATGCCTCAATTGGTTTTTTGTAGGTTTCAAGATCCATAGGCGATTTCTACCTAAAAAAGGCAGAGTTCAACAAAGAGCCTTTGTTTTCAAAATTTCGCTTGCGGGAGCCAATTAAAAAGCCGCTATTGAGCTCTGAGCCATCAGTTTCTATGCATGAACTTGAACCGCACGATCAATTTCTCATATTTGCATCTGATGGTCTTTGGGAACACCTCAGCAATCAAGATGCAGTTGATATTGTACACAATGGCCCTCGAAATGTAAGATCTTCTCTATGCTAAAAAAATATATGGTATAATAAATACTTCGTAAGTGGGTTCTATGTTTGGAGCTTAGTTCATTTTCAGGTAAGAGTTTGGGGAAGCATGAATTGCATTTAATGTCTTTATGTTCTATGAAGTAGAAGATTTTATGTTATAGGGAATGAGTAAAGGATTCAGAATAATTTTTTCACAACTGATCCCTGCACTATTTTCAGTTCCAAGTGTTTAGAAAGGGTTAAGAGTTTTTGAAAAAGAGTAACCAATACCCAGAGAAGAACTGGAAAAGGAGCCCAAAATTATGCAACATCCATCGTTTTACTTTTGTATTTGGCCATGGATCGCTTCCATGCTTCACAAGACATTGACTCATCAGACTATACTAACCATGAAATTCGTATGCTCATTTTGAGTTCTCTTCTAAAAGGTCAAATTGATATGTGTATTACGAAATCCTATTAATATGTGTTTCTGTATTTGGCTGATATGTAATGTCTCTACAATATAGCCAAAAGAACAAAAAATGTCAATACCTTGGATTTGTTACAATGCATCTTTGAAAGAGGGATTCATTGATAGCAACATTCTAAAACCCCCAACTTGGAATATGTTTTTGATGAAAATAACATGTTGGTGGAAAATGTTTATTAAAATAGGAAACATTAGTTTGGTGTCTTGGAAAATGACACAAAAGATTCAGGGAAAGACATTACTTATATGTGTGTATCCTCCATTCAGGGAAGTGCTCGAAGGCTAGTGAAAGCTGCATTGCAGGAAGCAGCAAAGAAAAGAGAGATGAGATATTCTGACCTCAAGAAGATTGACCGGGGCGTGCGCAGGCATTTTCATGACGACATCACAGTCGTCGTTTTGTTTATGGACCCAAACCTTGTAAGTAGGGCCAGCTCTTTAAAGGGTCCCACTATTTCCGTGAGAGGAGGCGGTTTAAAACTTCGGGCTAAAACGTGATTTGGTCCGGATCGGTCTTGGGACCGGAACCATGGCCACCCTTAATATTTCCACGAGTAGTAACATCATCATTTGGTTTTGGTTCATCAAAGAGCAAAAACAATAGCTAGAGAGAGGTCACAACTAATTTTAATTCTTTTGTTGTAAAATGTAATGCTTTTTTTAACAACTCTTAAACATGCATCTTCTTTGTTTGTCTCTTTTCACGAAAATTAAATTTATATACTCTGTAATGATAATTAGTTTAAGATAGTACTTGTGGAAGTCGACTTTGAAAGTATGCTTAAAGCTATTAAAACGAAGTGCTAAAAATGGGGAGTGTTGGTCGGGAATTGCTAGAAGCTTTTGGCAGAAGAAAGATTTAAGGAAAAATTGACAAGAATAATCTTACATTTCACTGATCTTCTCATAATCATCTCACCTTCATGTAATCTTAGAATAATCTCACATTTGCACCTTATCTTCTTTCATTGGATCCTGACCAGTTGATGGTCACTATATCAGGTTTTTTACATTTTCTTTAAAAATCTTATATAAATATTCTCACATTTCACAAATCTGTTCAAAACATTCCTGTGTTCCATTTTTTCTTTTTTGTCCCTAAAATTTTTCTCTCTTTATTTTCATTCCCTATCGTTTTGTTCTTATTTCTTTTCCATTTTTAATATTCTATTTCTTACTCTATTAGGATATTTTTTTTGTAAAAAATCTCTTCAAAATAGCTCTTTTTTGTCGTTTTCTTTTTATTTCCGTATTTATATTTCATTTCCCTTTTAATGTTTTTCTTCTTAATCATTCTCTTCTTATTAAAGAAATTTTTCTCACTTTACTTTTTGTCATGTTTTCTTTTTATTTTCACTTTTCCACTTTTTTCTTCTAGTTATTTTTTTATGCTTCTTCTTCTTTCTTCTTGTTATCTTAATTCCACCATCAATATATTTATCCTCCTTTCTACATTATCGTATTTTCTAACTAAGTCCACCCATTAATTCCATAAACTGTGTGAAAAACTCTATGTGACAAAAGCATTAGGGAAAAAATAAATCAAAAGAAAAATAAAACATTCGCAAAAATGAATGAATTAAAAAATTACATTTTCTTGAATGTTTTATTTTTCTTTACATTTCTCAAATGTTTTATTTTTCCATAATTATTTTATCAAATAGAGTTTTTCCCACAATTAATGAAATTAGTGGGTGGATTTACTTAGAAAAATACCATAACGATGAAAGGAGAAAAATATTGATGATGGAATTAAGCTAACAAGAAGAAATAATAAAATACATAAAAAAATAACAATAAGAAAAAAGTTGGAAAGTGAAAATTAAAAGAAAATATAATAAAAAGTAGAGTGAGAAAAAGATCTCTAATAAGAAGAGAACGATTAAGAAGAAAAACATAAAAAGGAAAATGAAATAAAAACACGGAAAGAAAAAGAAAACGACCAAAAGAGCTATTTTGAAGAGAAAATTAAAAAAAAAATCTGCTAATAGAGTGAGAAATAAAATAATAAAAATGGAAAAGAAATAAGAAAAAAATGATAGAAAGAGTAAAAAAAATGTCTAGGGATGAAAATAAAGAAAGAAAAATTTTAGGGAGAAAAAAGAAAAAATGAAACATGAGACCGTTTTGAATAGATTTGTGAAAGGTGAGATTATTTATATAAGATTTTTAAAGAAAGGGTAAAAAACCCGGTATAGTAGGACATCAATAGGTCATGGTCCAACGAAAGAAGATGTGGTGCAAAAGTGAGATTATTCTGGGATTACATAAAGGTAAGATTATTATGAGAAGACTGGTGAAAGGTGACATTATTATGAGAAGACCAGTGAAAGGTGAGATACAGCATATTTATTGAGAAGACAATAAGTGTGAAACATCCTAGCGAATGCCGCTCATCATATTTGTGTATTTTGGCAACTGCTGTTTAATTTTTTCATGTTAATAAATACACTTTTAGTCCCATAAAACATAGCAGTCCTATTTTTTCAATTCTACCTTATTTTAGTCCTATTTAGGGAATTCCGTATTAATTATTTTGGAGTTTAAAACTTCTTCTTTTATTGATTAATATGATTATTTGATTTGTTTATTATATGATTTCATGTATAGTTAATTGTTATCTATTGAGTGCTGGTGTTATAGTTTGTTGACTTTGTTAGGTACAACTTTTCAATTATAATTGAATTTGTAAATTTAATTAATTTCAAGGTGTAATAAAAATGATTGAATCTCGATATGAGAAAAAAGAGAGGAAAAGATTAGAGAAATTGGCACTAAGTAAAAATTTTTCAATGGAAACGTTAATTTGTGTAAAGAAAACAAATTTTTAATGTCATCAAGATGAGAACTCAGAGAAGAAGAATGATTTAACTACCAAAAATAAAACAGTTCAAAATGTTCACGTCATTGGTGAGGGAAATGAGGGGTTGACAATATTAGTTTCGACAGAAAATAGTTTTACAAATTTTTATACATATCTTGAAATATTATTATTAGGGAAAAATATGGATAAGATAATGTGCTCGGGCCCATTTTCAAATAAGAGTATGTGTTTCATTTCTTAACAAAGTATGCAATGTGTTTTAAATCCGTCATCACATGAGAGGTCTGGCGATGTTAGAAATCACTAGAGGAAGACAGTGAACAATAATTCTGATTTTCAAAAAAGTGCTTGAAAAAATTAAAATAAAAATATAGAGTAGTACGTCACGTCAATAAGAGCTCTAAAACGATCTTATTCTTTGGACTAAAGGTCTAATAAATATACCATCCAAACTTCCAAACAATGTGGAATTCGCAATTAGCCCAGTTGTGAAATTTGATTAAGAAAGCACTTTAGTAATTTCAAATTATTATGTGTTTCCTAATTTAGAATATAATTAGTATTGGACTCGTTATGAAAAGGGTTATAATTTTCATCCTACGACTACATTACGAAGAAGACGAGGTATTAAGGAGCGTGCAAGACATGTATGAGCAGGGGTGGAGACGGGAGGCTGGCGGTGGCCACGGCCCCTGCAAGAAAAAAATTGTGATGTATTTATATATGTATAAATATTTATGAGTAGTAAAAAGTATAGTGAAAATTTAAGTTTTGGCTCTTGCTATATAAATTCCTTAAGCCCCGGTCCCTGTAACCTGTCAATCCTGGTTCCGTCACTATGTATGAGGTAATCGAGAATAACTGATCTAGCATTTTTGTCTTGTTAATGATTGTGAACTAAAGGTATTGAATCAGCCAAAAAATAAGGCTTAGATGTTGTTGTTATTGTTCACTTGATCCTACAAGACAGATTAACATGGTTGTCTGGCATTTACACAATTTAGTCCTCACATTTTATGGACTCGGGACAATATAAATAGAGTAGGTCTTTAAGAACATGTGAATGTTTATTTTTCCTATAATGAAGTAGGCAAAGACATGAATGTTATATGGAGTAATGTTTTCATATTTCAAATCATATTTTCACTAGACTAAAATAAACTACAAATTCCTAAATTCTTTATACTATAATTTAATATTTCACTTAAATGCGAGAATCAAAGAAAATTAGTAAATTGCTGTGAATGAATCATGTATTTACATGAGAGAAGTAGATGAAAAGATTAATATTTATGCACTGACATTTTATGAATGAGTAGAATTGTGAAGTTTGTTCCCAATAAATTTTGGTATAGGTGTTCCAAAATTTTAGACTTATAGCATTTAGATATTGTTGAATAATTAATGAATTGGAAGTATAAAAATTATAAATTTTATTTACTTTTAAATTTTTATAGATATACAACGTATATATAATTTATATTTATGTATAACTGGTAAATTTATGGACCCTACAGGAGCAATGGGCTCGGGTGCATGCCCCCTTGCCCATGCCCCAGACCCCGCCCTGAAGTGGGCACGTGTTTATAAATATTTATACATGGCAGGGGCCTAGCAAGGCTCCCCAAACCACACCCCTATCTGCAACCAACATTAGTCTAACAACAAATATAAACATGTGCGTGTACAAATGCATGTAAAGTCTTCCTAAGCAGCTGTAAGTTCCTGAAGTTATTCAGGGCAGAGAAAAGTGCTCATTCTTAAAGAAAACTCTATTTCATAGTAGAAGGTAGCGGTCAATTCATAATTGATTCCATGGTAAACAAAATGCATTCTTGAATTTGTTTAGAGCAAGGGTAGTCATGATTTTTTAACCAAACTATTCATAAATGTATGTAAGAGCAGTTTGAAGTAATTACACCTGAGGCAAAGCCCGATCTTTTAACAAAGCTTCAACGGCCTTCCGCCCAGAGACTAAAGCACCATCAAAGGTAGCACTGGTCACAAAATCACCACACACATACATGTCTGGTCTTAACCTCGGGTCCTTCTTCAAGTTTGTGGGCGGGCGTTGATTCGGTTGGGCAAACCTGACCCTGTACATTCTCAAATACCTCCACGCCCCAATCACAGACTCTCCAAACCAGCCTGAAAGCTCCTTCAAAACAAGACTTACCAAATCCTCATCTCTCACATCTTCAAACATCCCAATGAGTGACACCGAGATCAAAGCCTTCCCGGGTGGGGCATAAGATGGAGCCACATTAGTTACAAAAAACATGTTATTCACAATGCCTTTACCCGACCCGTTTAGTAACAAAACCGGGTCCTTCATCGGAATTGTCTCCTGTTCTGCAGAGAAATATAAACAGACAGTGCTTCTAACTGGTTTCTTCAGTTCAAATGGTTCTTTTCCCGCCAATTCCCCTATCAAAAGCTTAACTGCCTCTGATTCTTCAACTGCTACGACCAGTCCAAGTTCGCTCGTAAACTTTTCTCCGTTTTCTAATTGTACAAACATTGCTGGATTCGAATCTGAAGCCGATCCGAGATCGATAGATATTACTTTTGAATTCAATCGTACAGAACCTTTCTGCAATTTTGCCGCCAGTTGTTCCGGAATTGCTGCAATGCCTTTAGCTGGAAGCGTGTTGTTTCCCAGGGAGAGACACTTAAAGATGAAATTGAAGAGCCGCGACGTCGTTTCGAGCTCTTTGTCGAAGAAAATGCCGCCGAAAAATGGTCGAAAAAACCGATCCACCATCGAATCGGAGAAGCCGATAGTCTTCAGGAGTTCAATCGTTGGAACCTCATCGGCTGTCAAAATCTCATCGTCTTGCTGCGCCAAAACCCTGAGTCTAGTCAATCCGACTAAAATCTTATCCAGAACAGACCCGATAGAGTTCGATAGGGATAACAAGGCGTCGGATAAGTGGTGGAGAGGGTCCGCGACTGTGTGGAAACGGCCACCGTAGTAAACCTGAGCTCCCGAGTAGAACTTCTGAAGCTCTAATGCCTCGTAGTTTAGCAGCCTTGCGGCTTCGGGATATGCCGTGATGAAAATCTGAAATCCACGATCGAGGATGAAACCGTCAACAACGTCGGAGCGGACGCGGCCGCCAACAGCGTCGGAAGCTTCGAACAGGACAAAAGGAATGTTCTCGGCTTGGAGGCGAATAGCGGCAGCTAAGCCAGCTAGGCCACCACCGATAACAATGACGCCGGTCTTCGATGCCGAAGTGTGGTCGGAAAGTGGCGCATCCGGGTGAACCTGCGAAGATGCACAAGTCAGCTTGTGGATTCCGACGCGGTTGGGCGTGGGGATAGCGAATGCGGATAAGAGAGGTGAAGGCGCGGTGGCTGAGAGGATGAGACACGGCGGCATTTGGGTGCTCTTAGCCACTTACTGTAGAGGAAGATACCGGAGATCGTATGCGACCACGGCGGAATGTGTTACTTTGGAGACGAAAAAATGTGGACATCATCTCTCATGCCTTACTGATTGAGTGTGTTTGTTATCCATCCGATCGAAATGTAAACATCATTTTAAAAAGATTATCGCTTTCTTTTTTATATGGGGTATATTTCTACTATTTTTTTCCTCAGGGCATCAGGGAAGGGGTCTGGGGGGCTTGGGATAAATTGAGATCAATCTCACTTCATTTAGAATTGAACCCGGGACCTCCCATTAACGAGAGTGAGTCGGTGACCAGTTAGGCTGGACCGCTTCCTCGATGGGGTATATTTCTACTAAATTTTTGTTGCTATTTTTCAAAATAATTTACATTTCTAAATAACAAATTAATCATTAAGTATTAAAAATAAATATGTATAACATCAAAATTTGATGTTATACAAAATTATTATCAATGACCTCATTATGTTATATGTCCATCAAAATTACTTCTTCAAATATACTCATAGTATCTTATTTTATTTATAATTATAATCATGTTATTTTCTAATGAGAAATTTAAACAGAAATGATACTTTTATAATTACAATGTCTTCATTGCTAGAAGATTTTGTATTTGGGAAACAAGAAAGCAATGATCTATGGTAAGCTACCCAAACATTTTCTTAGGTACGGTTTTATCCATACCATTGAAGTATTGTATTAATTCAATGTTTTTATATTCATAATAGTATTAAACAACCATTTAAATTACAATTTTCATTCGAAATTTAAATTATACAACCATTTGAGTGTTTAGTGGGACATTTGTTGATTAAATTCCATTTATCTATCTCTAATAAATAGACCATTTGTTGATTATTTATATAAATTTTCAACTTTTCAACTTGAAATTAAAAAAAAAGATAGGGGATAATATCGAGACCGGTCAATCCACTAGAGCCGAGAACTCCAGATACCAATCTGGGACCCCTCCTCCCTCCATTATCGGCCGGTCTGAGACCGGTGTAGACAATGTGTCAAAATTTGTATAGTTCTATTTTAAAATGGGATCAATTTCACAAAAAAGGATGATCCATTCGAAACCCCTCCAGTGCGAATGACAATTGCGAATGTCAAAATATAGACCGGAGTCTATATAAAAGTATCTCCAATGCTCTAAGTGGATTGTAGGCAATGTGTCAAAATTTGTGAGTTCTATTTTAAAATGGGATCAATTTCACAAAAAAGGATGATCCATTCGAAACCCCTCCAGTGCGAATGACAATTGCAAAAGTAAAAAAAGAAAAATAGAAAACAAAGTAAATGAGTGTCCTCCAAACACATTTACCAAGTCATAGCAATGCACCTTAACATTGAAGATGCCTTAAACACTACTCCGTATATATGATCGACTATGAAAAAGGAATGTCCTTTGTACCATAAGTATTTGTATTCCCATAAACAAAACGTACAAAGTTTATCTTATCTATATAAGGGAGAAGTATGTTGAATGGGAACAGAGAACATTTGATCTGGTGATCATATTGTCATTTTACTTTGCCTCATTTTAATACTCCCTCCGTCCCAATTTGATTTGCAAAATTTCCTATTTTGGTTGTCCTAAAATGATTTTCCACTTTCTATTTTAGGTATGTAAATAAGAATAAAGTGACAAATCTACTCTTACTTTTACTTTTTCCCCATTAACTTAAAGACATCTACTTTTAGGAAGATGAGAAAAAGTGTAAAAAACAAACATCATTTATTACCATTCCTTAATCCTTATGCTGGTCAGAGTTTGGAATTCAATTCGAGACGGAAGGAGTACTATTATCAGCAGCATTTCTAATAAAATATTTAAACTACATTATATACAAATCACTTTTCGATATTATTTTATCAATAACTAAAATACACCACACGTCTTCTTTTTATTCCAAAAGTTCTGTCTTGTAACTCGGTTACTGTGATAAGGGTAGATAGTAAACTTTTAAGAAAACGTATTCTATACATGACTAGAAGTGATATCCGGTTCAGCTATATTTCTACACCGTTATAATATACTTTCTGTTAAGATCTGGGGTTCCATCCTAAAAGGTCAACCTGATAGGAGGAGTAACTCATGTCTTAATATAGCATTTTGTTGATTCAAACTTTTCCGGTGTGGGATTCTAACACCCCTCCTTACGACCAGACACTTCGTCTGGATCGTGCCGTCAATCATTTTTTCGTCGGTTCGTCATTATCATTTTTTAATCGTGTCGTCATTTTTTCATAAGGGGACCCACTTCATCGTTATGGATCGGTTTGGCTCTGATGCCATGTTAAGATCTGGGGTTCCATCCTAAAAGATCAACTTGATAGGATCGGAGGAGTAGCACATGTCTTAATATAGCATTTTGTTGATTCAAACTCTTCCGGTGTGGGATTCTAACACTTTTTCATCATACAGTTCTAACAAAGTATGAGAACGGATAAAAACTTACTACAAGTTGATTGTACACCTCATGCCATGGGCGGAGCTAGGGGTGGGCCAACCTAGGCCATGGCCCACCCCAAATTTGAAAAATGGCTTAATTTTTAACGTAAAAAATTTCGTGTAAATTTTTTTCTAAAAATATTGTTTGTATCGGTCAAATCCGACCTAGTGTCCTGACTCCGCTCCTGGCGGCTCATGCAAATATGTGGTCAATGATCAAGAGAGAAATGCTAGAGGTACCCAATTTTGGGGTACCCCATTTATACATCCCTCATCGAGTGACTCACAAAATCTCAACCCCATAAAATAATTGCTTCAGATACAAAAATAAGGTGTAGATACAAAATGAAAATGAGGTAGCTTTAGATTTTTGGTTATGAATAAAGAGGCCTCTCTCACCATCTTATCTAGACACACCAAAATTCCAAACACTCACATAAACTACAAAGTTGCATTTGATTTATTATTAATGAATATCTATTTCCTCAAAAGGGAAAATCATGCATTACAAAAGTTATTACACCTACAAACTGACACATAGTATGAAGAGCGGCAGCCGGCAGGGAACGAGCACTCTAAAATCTAAATGAGTCAATGTTCAAAATACTCACTATTTTACAGGACGGTGGTCAAATACAAGTCTACAAAATACTCCGTACTTAAATACTTAATGATCGATTACTTGCACATCCTTCTTGAAAAATTGACGCCGAAAAATAAGTTTGACATATCACATTCGTTGGGTGCGACACTCGCCTATTCTGATACGTGCCCATATTAAGTTTTTAATGACAACTACTTTGTTTATTGTCAGTTTCAAACGATGTACATATATGAATTATAGGTTTATATTCTATACATTAAGACAACTGGTAGCGAGAGAGTGTCACAAGGATTAGGTCTCGGGTTCGAATCTCGACAACTGCGATGAGAAGTTACTGTGCTAAAATATGCATAGAGCCTCTGCAAGTACCGGAGACAGAGTCTCACTGACTCACTCTCTCTCTGTCAAATTGGTATTATAGTCCAATTTACATCCTCCTAACGTACCGCCCCGTCGGGATTGGGGCCCCCTTGTTAGGATCGTATCCGTCTCCGGCTCAGGTCTCCAACCACTCTAGACTAAACTCACACACACCCTCTAGGGCTAGGCCACAACATCTCCCATATTTACTCACTCTTCTTCACTCCACAAAGGAACTCTCACACAAGGAAAGGAAGAAGGAAGACACTGCTCTCTGGAAGAGGAATTCACGCAGGCTTCACTCAAAGGGGCAAACAAAGGACTACAAATAGGCTGCCAAGGGAAGTCACGGGTGAGGCTAATCAACAGGTAGTCACGGGCTGCCAGACAGGAGGTGCAGCGGACAACAACAAAAAAGGGGGGCTCACATATTGTAAGTCAACAAGCACCAATGAGTGATTTCAACTAAGGGAATCAAAGTGGGAGTAAACATGGGGTGCAAGCCTTAATAATAAAGTGGAAGGGAGGCCTTGGTAGGACCAATACCTCCAACATTCTCCACCTTATTGGTCCTAGGTGGTGTAGAGTAGCAAAACAGGCTGTGAGGAGACTCATCATCGTCGGGTCACCCGGAATATCAACAGATAAAACGGGCAAACACTTTATTACGGAACCCACAGTTATCCACAGTCAAAGTTTAACACGCGTTTACAGGACAAGTGCTTCTCAGCAGAAAGACACTTGGTACCCATATCCGCAGGGTTAAACTCTGACGGGATCTTGCACAGCTTGACTCCACCTGCATCAACAATATCACGTATGAAATGGAACCTAACATCAATATGCTTAGTTCTATCATGAAATACAGGATTTTTGCAAAGTTGGATAGCCGATTGGCTATCCGAGAAAATGGTAACTCCCTTTTTGAGAAACCCAATTTCGGAGACAATGCGTTTGAGCCAGATGGCTTCCTTAAACGCTTCTGTGGCTGCAACATACTCGTACTCAGTGGTAGAAAGGGCCACAATAGGCTATTGTTGAGACTTCCAACTAATGCAAGAGCCACACAAAGTAAAAACATAAGAAGTGGTCGACTTCCTGTTATCTCTATCATTTGCATAGTTACAATCAACATAACCAATCAATTCAATACCACTAGCACATTTAGAGAAAATTAATCCATGCTTCACAGTAGAAATCAGATATCTAAGCAACCACTTAAGAGCATTCCAATGGGGCAAACCAGGGTTGGACATATATCTACTCAAGCAACTAACCGCATATGCAATATCAGGTCTAGTGCTAACCATGAGATACATCACCGACCCTATTGCACTGGAATAAGGCACATATTTCATTTTCTCAATTTCAGGAGTAGTCTTGGGAGACTGGTCCTTACTTAACACAAAGTGAGATGCCAAAGGGACATTAACAGGAGAAGCAGATAACATATTGAATTTACTCAAAACTTTTTCTATGTAAAAAATCTGATTCAAAGTAAGAGTACGCTTACTCCTATCCCTGAAAATGTTTATGCCTAGGATCCTCTTGGCATCACCAAGGTCTTTCATGGCAAAATTCGCACAAATGCATTTTTGCACATCTTTAATAGCATTCAGAGAAGGACTAATTATCAGCATGTCATCCACATAGAGTAACAAAAATACAGGCACAGAAGAAGTATTTTTGAAATACAGACAATGATCACAAACAGATTTTTGGAACTTCAAAGATATCATGCATTTATCAAATTTGATGTTCCACTCCCTAGGGGATTGCTTCAGGCCATACAATGCCTTCCTAAGCAAACAGACATGCTCACTTCTCTTGGGATCCACAAAGCCCTCAGGCTGGGTCATATAAATTGTTTTGTCCAATTCACCATGCAAAAAAGCAGTAGTTACATCCATTTGTTTCATTTCCCAGTCATGGTGAGCAACTAAAGCAAGCATCATACGAATAGTGGTGAATTTAACAACAGGAGCAAAGATTTCTGCATAATCTACCCCCTCTTTTTGAGTAAACCCCTTCGCAACCAACCTAGCCTTAAACCTCACATCACTAGGTTCTTCCTTAACCTTAAACAACCACTTACACTCAACTACCGAACAGTTGGGGGGTCTAGGTACAAGGGTCCAAGTCTGGTTCACTCTCAAAGAGTCCATCTCACTTTTCATGGAACTAATCCATTTCTGAGACTCTTTGGAACCTAAGGCTTCACGGTAGGTCTTGGGTTCATTCAGCTCTAGGGATTCAAACACAGAAAAAGCAAACATAGAAGTACCATGCACAATGAAAGCATAATCAGGCATACTATCAGTAGTTCTCCTAATAGCCTTTCTACCCCTATCTCTAGCAAGTTGATAATCATGCAAATGATCACTACTAGGCTCCACATGCAACTCATGCAAATTATTGTTGTCATGAAAATCAGATTCAGCACCAATATCATGCAAATCATGCTCAGTATCATGCAAATGCTCCACCTCACTCGAGGTGGTGGGACTATCATGCTCAGAGGAATCAGAATCATGCATAACAATATCATCAGTAATAACAGGATCAACAGATAAAGGACTAGCAGCAACAGGGACAAACTCCACCTCACTAGGAGTACTATCAGACCTAGACTCAGGATTAGAAACAGACTCGGTCAAGCAAGGAAAATCAGTTTCATTAAACACCACATTTCTGTTAATGACCACCTTAAAGCCTACCTGGTTCCTATCCCATAACCTGTAACCCTTTACCCCCTCTGGATAACCTAGGAAGACACATTTCTTAGACCTAGGATCCAACTTATCACCCTGTTGATGTGCATACGCTGCACAACCGAACACCCGAAGGTTAGACAGATCAAGAGGCTTACCGGTAAAGACGACTTCAGGACACTTACCACCAAGAGGGACAGACGGGGACCTATTAACCAAATAGGCAGCAGTAGTAACTGTTTCACCCCAGAATTTCTTAGACAAACCAGAGGTAGCTAACATGCTTCTAACCTTATCCAACAGAGACCTATTCATTCTCTCTGTTGTCCCATTCTGTTGGGGAGTATAAGGCACAGTTTTGTGCCTTTTTATCCCACAATCCACACACAGCTTATCCATCTCCTTATTACAGAACGCTAACCCGTTATCGGTCCTAAGGGTTTTAATCTTCCTGCCAGTTTGGTTTTCAACTAGGGTTTTCCACTCCCTAAACTTCACAAACACATCAGACTTGTGTTCTAAAAGGCAAACCCACACCTTCCTAGAGAAATCATCAATAATAGAAAGGAAATATTTCCTACCCCCGTGGGTAGGAACACTGGCAGGACCCCAAACATCGGCATGAACATATTCAAGCACAGACGAACACTTAGACAGATTGGGGTAAGAGGAAGGAGGGAAGCTGACTCTATGTTGCTTGCCTAACACACGTGATTCACAGAAAGGCACAGAAGTCACAGAGTCCTTACCAAAATAACCAGCCTTACGCATGACATCTAAACCCTTATTGCTCATATGTCCTAGCCTATTATGCCACAAAGAGGTCTTATCAGAACATACAACATTCACAGACTCAGTAAAAGGTTTGGCATGACACACATAAAGATTATTCACCTTCTCAGCTTTAAACAACACAAGAGAATTTTTCAAGATTTTCATGCAACCATTCCCCCACTTTCCCTGTAAACCACTACTCTCCAAAGCAGCAACAGATAACAAGTTATGACACAAATCAGGGACATGCCTCACATTCTTAATGGTAAACACAGAGCCACAAGAAAACTTCAGACATATATCACCAACACCAAGCACATTGCATCTCTTATTATCAGCTAAGGAAACATAGCCACTATCACATAATTCATATGTAGAAAACAAATCTCTAAAGGGGGACATGTGATAGGTACAACCAGAGTCAATTAACCATTCATGATCAGACAGGGAATTACGCACAGAATTAACATGGTCACAAACCATCAAAATATCACCAAGGTCACATTTATCAACAGCTACACTAGCATGCTCGGTCTTCTTAGGTTTAGGGCAATCCTTAATGAAATGGTCAGCGTTACCACAATTGTAACACACTCTCTTCCTAGATTTGCTCCTCTTTCTCCCAGGCTGACTAGTGTTCTTACTTTGACTATTTTGCTTAGAGTTCTTAGACCTACCCTTAGATCTACATCTAACAAACATAGCCTCACCAGAGTCCCTGGACTGACTAGCACTACCCCTAGCATGCTTCAGGTCTAATTCCTTACTCCTTAACCCATTAACAACAATATCTAACGAAATCTCATCCCTACCATACTTAATAGCGGACTTAACATCATTATAAGAGTCGGGAATGGCATTAAGTAATACTATGGGAGTATAATCGTCTATGTGTTTATCACCTGCCTGTTTGATATTCTGTATCAGTTTATTAAACACATCCAGGTTCTCATCTATATCCTTAGTCAGGTCAAGCCTAAACCTAAAGAATTTCTCAAGTAAAAACAACTTCCCGGGCAAAGAGGTATCAGTATAGAGACTATCCAATTTCTCCCACAATTCCTTAGCGGACTCAAGAATACCCACTTTCCTAAGCACAGAATCAGACAGATTCAAGTAAATAGTAGAACAAGCAGTTTCATTTATTTCAATTTGCTTAGCCTTATCTTCTGATTCAAGGAAAATACCAGTGACAGCTCTGAAAACTTTTTGTTGTATTAAAACACACTTAATTTTCCGTTTCCAAATATCAAAATATGTTTTTCCATTAAATGGAAGCATACCATACTGATTAGCAGCCATGGTATCAACCACAAAACAACACAAAGCTAAACAGACAAATTTGACAGAAAATAAATCAACTCGGGCTATAAAGTATTCACTTTAATAACCACGGGCAGCATGCAACAAATAGCAAATATGGACAGTTTGGCACATAAAACAACTCCGGGCAGCAGTTAACATTAATTAATTCTACCCCTAACACCCAATAAACGACCTCTACGCACAAGAATTGAAATTAACAACACTATGCACTTCAAGTTAAACAACTAAACAATCTGCCACAAAGGAGAGGGTTTAGCAAACGCACCTGGGGGGTTGGCAGCCGGGATACAATCACCCGGCGGCCCGCGGGGAGGGGGAATAAAATTAAATCCGGAGGCACCCGGTGCACCTAGGGTGTTTATAGCCAATTTACCTTAACGAAACCCTAGGAGAGGGTTTCGACCTTACCTACCCAATTTAAAAAATTGGGATTTTTCTGACTGTTGACCGGCGTTGACCGGCGTTGACTGCGGTCCA
Source organism: Cuscuta europaea (assembly GCA_945859875.1). Classification (NCBI taxonomy): domain Eukaryota; kingdom Viridiplantae; phylum Streptophyta; class Magnoliopsida; order Solanales; family Convolvulaceae; genus Cuscuta; species Cuscuta europaea. The sequence goes on from CAMAPE010000048.1 coordinate 10,833,145, forward strand.
GCTGCTCCAGCAACTCCAGGTCCTACGGCCCAATAGCACAGGTCCAGCAGCAGTCCAGCTTCTCCAGTAGACCAGCAGCTCCAGCAGTCCACTAGCCTAGAAGCTTAACAGCCCCAATAGCCCAAGTCCTCAATTATAATGCTCCAGCAGTCCCAGACAGCAGGTCAGCAGCCCGGCTCGAAGTCAGCAACCCAGTAGCGCTCAGGCCCAAGTCCAGTAGCCCAAGGTCAGGTACTTAGCAGCCCAAGCCAGAAGTCCAAAAGAAATCCAGCCCTACGAAGTGCGAGCTGCTACAGTACTCGTTCGAAGTACTGGTTTCAGCGACGAAGAACAGTGCTCGGCGTGTTATCCCTCTGCTTTCTGCGACTTGCGGACCAGTGAAGAACGAAGACCGGCGAGCACCTTCCCTGCGACGGCTAGCTTCTCTGCGACGGGAGACGATTCTGGCCTGAGGCCTCCAGAATCGACAATGGACTGAAAACGACGAACAATATCCGGCGAGCACCAATCGACGGTCCTCTGCAATTGGCGGTAGACGGCGGTTCCGGTCTCTGATACCACTGTTAGGATCGTATCCGTCTCCGGCTCAGGTCTCCAACCACTCTAGACTAAACTCACACACACCCTCTAGGGCTAGGCCACAACATCTCCCATGTTTACTCACTCTTCTTCACTCCACAAAGGAACTCTCACACAAGGAAAGGAAGAAGGAAGACACTGCTCTCTGGAAGAGGAATTCACGCAGGCTTCACTCAAAGGGGCAAACAAAGGACTACAAATAGGCTGCCAAGGGAAGTCACGGGTGAGGCTAATCAACAGGTAGTCACGGGCTGCCAGACAGGAGGTGCAGCGAACAACAACAAAAAAGGGGTGCTCACATATTGTAAGTCAACAAGCACCAATGAGTGATTTCAACTAAGGGAATCAAAGTGGGAGTAAACATGGGGTGCAAGCCTTAATAATAAAGTGGAAGGGAGGCCTTGGTAGGACCAATAGCTCCAACACCCCTCATGGATGGGGTGTCATCCACATTAAGACAATTATAAACGATACTTCGTAATAATAAGAGTTTTGAAATAAAGACGTAATTTGAATTTGGATAGAATCGCTTAGGGGTGGGCTCAAGACCCGATCCCGTTGATCCGTTCCGGAATGTTTCGATTCCGTTTCGAAATTGTCTCGTTATATTTGGGACACATTGTTTTTTATTTACCGGTCCCGAACCATTTCAAAATAAAATGGGACCGGATCAAGTAAAATATATCTCGCACCGTCCCATTGTCCCGAATCCAAAATTGTACCTTGGGGATGTATTAGGTTATTGACGTCAACTAACAACTCATTATGTAATCCAAATAATAATAAAATTTCCTTTTTTCACAACCCAAATACCAATGATTATTAAGATACTAGTTGTTTAATAACAGAGCACCTAAGATTAAAACTTTAAACTACCTAGTATGAACTATGAACTATCATCTATCTGTAAAGAAAAGAAATTGACTTTTACTCCCAAAGGCTTCACCTCTTATAGTATTCTTTTATCTTTTTTTTTATAAATTTCTTGATAGTTTTTTGTGTTAGTCTTGCAACTTTTGTTTCTTGTAGCTACTTTGATATGTTGCATTTTTATCCCAATTTTCTAGATTAGCTGCATTTTTTTGTCAGAGAATTTTTGCGATAGTTTTTGTCAAATAACTTTGCTTCATTTTTTAAGAATACAATTTTTCACATAAGTTTGTTGGGATGTTCCAAACCGTCCCGTTTTGTCCCGGACCGGTTTAAATGGGACAACAAAAGCACAACGTCTTGTCCCATCCCGTTCTGAACCGTTGTTATAAACCGGGTTCAGTACCGGAACAACCCAATTCTCGTTCTGTCCCGTCTCCTGCCCACCCCTAGAACCGCTTTTGCGTCATTTCTGATTTTGGATCAAAATTTTGTTATTTTTATGCCTATAATAAATTATGATGTGTCCAACGCTGCACGTTGTGCCTTTGTTGGCACTTGTTTGAATATGAAACTATCGTGTCCAAAATCGAAGTAATTTCAAGTTTACTATTCAATCTATAACACAACACTATTCAATAATATATTTTACATATTGAGCTTTTATCATATTGATTTTTCATACACTAGCTAATTTATCACAAATCAATACATTTATTGTCAAGAAATGCAAATTTTGTTTGTGTTAGAACCGCTTATACACATATTTTGGCTCAAATTTGACAATGATCTACATGCAAAATCCTTTACAATCCTCTTTTGATCGATAGCTGAAAAATCTCAAGAATATAATTCTTTAAAGCACACTAGCTTTATAATTCACAATTCTAATTTTTGTGTAACATCCATGATAACCAATTGCAATTAGTGAGAAATATAATCAATATACTTATGCAATCTATTAAGTTCAATCTATTAAGTTCATCTCAGATATAAGAATTCTCATCATATCCTTGACATCTAACTTTGTTTAAGGACAATACATATCAGTAAAAATGCAATGACCTTGTCAATAACAAGTCTAACCGCAAAGAATCACAATTCCGATATCTCACAATAATTATATGTATATGAGCACTAATTTTATCATAAGTATTAAACTATACTAAACTTCAAAGTGCTTGTATTGACTATGCCATTGAGTAGGAATTACTAAATGCTCTTTGTCCAATTGAGCTTCAGGTTCTCATCAAGAATGTGTAGGAAAGCAATCAATGAGAGATGACTAACTCTTTTTCAGTTTTTGAAAAAGTTAGCTAGGTGGTGTGATTCTCTTGAGAAATAGTCTCGTATTTTTAGCCAACTTGAATTCAAATCCCATCCAGGGAGATGTGAGTGTCTTTCTACACATGAGAATGTTTACATTTACGGAATTGTTTTAAATGGAGAAAATACTAATTGCAAATAATGCAAATTGCAAATTCTCAACCATGATTGATGTACACACTTGTACACACCTTATACACACCATGTTTGTGAAGCTTTTTTTTGTCTGTAAATCTGATTCATAGACAATATTTTGTTTGTGCAAAACATTGTCTGTGAATCGATGTTCACAGACAACAAAAAGCTTTCACAGATATAGGTGTGTACAAAAGTTTGATAAGGATGTGTACAAACATCATTTTTGAATTGCAAATAATGCAAGTATAGGTCGGTGTGATGAGAGAAACAACCTAGCTAATTGCAAATAATGCAAGTATAGTTGACTCATCATTTAGGTCACTATCTATAAAAGCAGACATTATCAGTTCGGAATTTACATTTTTAGAAGTTTTGGAGGATAGTTTATACGATCTGGGATTATGTGGGGAACAAATGTGTGCACTTGGATTAGGGGTGGGGAAATATACCGAAATTTCGGTATACCGGTCATACCATACCGAAAAATATCGAATTTACCAAAATTTTCGGTATACCGAAAAGTTCGGTACGGTATGATACCATACCGGGTCACTTCGGTACGGTAAAGGTATGGACTTTTTAAAATTTTCGGTATTTCGGTATATACCGAAATACCGTTAATTTTCGGTATGGTACGGTATATACCGAAATACCGAAATACCGAAATAGAATTTGGAAATTTTTAGGGCCAAACCCATTAAATGAAATTATTAAAATACCAAGGCCCAAAATTAAAATAACCTATCTTATAATACTACGGCCCTTCTCCAGTTCTCCCAAGTAGAGACCTAAATCCCTAATCAATAAATCAACATAGAGTCAAGCAGCTTCTCTTCTCTTCAACGAGTGACAGAGCTGCGGACTATTGAGCATTGACGATGGAGATGCGGACGAGTGACGAAGTACTCAAGAACGACAGAAGACTTCGAGCTGGAGCTGCGGACGAGTGATGAAGACGCCATTGATGAAGCACGGAGTAGCGGACGACCGTCATTATTTGCTAAAGCTTATCCATCCTGATAATATGAACAATCTGGTCTATGCTCATTCATATTTATAAATAAATGATAAAGTATAATGATAAAATATTTACGCAGCGGGCGACCTTCATATTACCAAAGTAGAAAAGTCTCTAGTTGTTTTCTACTTCTGAAAATAGAAAACTGGTTAACTGAACAATAAAAACCAAAGTATAAATTAGTCTCCTAGTCATGCCCTTTTTGTAAGTTTATTATTGTTATTCCCCTATTTTTTGATGTTATATTTACTAGACATGACTTTGAATTATTATTTACCGTTATATTTAGCAAATTGTTTTCTTCCTATTAGTGTTTTGCCAACATTGTCTAAAATGACACTTTAAAGCTTTGTCTCTTCCTTGTACATTCAGTCACTATCTTAGTTCAATGGGAATCACAGAAACATTTCACAGGTGATTTCTTGATTGTTTGGGTTTCCAGTTCAATTCAATTGCTTTCCCGTTCATGGGAACATTTTTCATTTCATTGGTATTGCAAAAAGCTATTGCCAAAGATCAAAGTCATGATTTAGCTTGATTTTATACTCTAAAGCTTAGTGATATATTGGTCTTTAACTAATAAGTTTTGATTTATGCCTTGATCACATTCTCAAAACCACCTCCTTTATTTTCCCCCTTTTTTGTGTCTATTTGAGTTGAGATTCATTTGAGTTGAATTTATATTAAAGTTGGTGATTTAATTCTAACTCTAGATGAAGAAGATGAAATCTTTACAATGAGGAAAAATCTGCCAATATGCTTCCCTATAAAAGAACTTGGAACACTTCAAAATTCTTGTTTTAAAAAATCGTGGTTGAATTTTCGGTATAAAACGGTATGGGTTACATACCGTACCGAATTTTCGGTATACCGAAATTCGGTATACCAAAAGTTTCGATATGGTAACGGTATGACATTTACCAATACCGGATTTTCGGTACGGTATACGATATGACGTTGAAATTTCGGTATACCATACCGAACCAGCCCTAACTTGGATAGTACATAACGCGGAGCTCATGAAGTTGTAATTTAGGGTTATTTAGATTATGGGTATGTTTGACACAACTAGCTGAAAATATACTTTTTAGTAACCGTTAGCTTTTAGCGACTGAAAAAATATTAAAATAAAAAATAGGTATCTTTTTGATAAAAAGTTGACTGATTGATGTAGTTTTGTTCGGCATACAAATTGTAAGACTAATTAATGATAAAAGTGACAGACTTTTCTCAAATGCTACTTACTGTAACATCTCAAAAAAGATTTTTTATTTTTAAGAAAGCTCTTAACATCGTCATGCCAAACATTCAGCTAAGAAATTTTAAAGACTTTAAATAGTAAAAGACTTTTTAACTTATGCATAACAAATATGCTCCATATAGTAGGTGTACCAGAAAAAAGATTTCATTCGAATAATAGGTAAAAGGCTTCAGTTAGATGGAAGTAATATTGTATTGGATTTGGGAAGGATTCGTTGAGTTATTGGCATTGCAACTAAGGCAGAGAGACATGGTAAAGTATGATTAAAAAGAGAAATTACCCTAAATAGGAATAAAAATGTTTGTATATTCTAAAATAGGATTGTTGAGGTTTATTCCTTAAACCCGTAGAACCAGCACACGACACAAGGGTTTTGAATGGAAGAAGTATCGAAGAAGATGTAGAAACAAGCAAGAAGGGCCCAATAAGAAGTCTTAATACACTGAAAGGCCGGGTTACAAAGCCGAGAGGTCGTTCGTACAGAGCTATGCTATGAGCTGATATAATTGCTAGAAAGCTAGAGTGCAAAGTTGTCAACCCCTTACAATGAAATAAATGCTACTATTTATACCGCCAATGGGTAGTTAGATGTGTTGACGTGGCGAGCTGTGGATGGCTTGATCCCATCCACCAAATCTTCTGCATTAAATGCGCTTCCCGTCAGGATCTTGGCTTCCCGTCAAGGGGTGGAGACATTCGTCCCCATGAGCTTGCCTCATATTTCCTGTTGGGCCCAAAGTCTTGCGAGACGTGCGTCAGCCGCCGCCCCTGGGTCAAAGCACCCGCCTATGCTAGAATACGGACGTCTCATGGGCCTTGTTGGAGACGAACCTCGCCAAGGTAAGCGGAAAGGTAACTCGTTGTCTCATGCCTTCTGGGGACGTTCGTAGGGCGGGTCTTGATGGTTTTATGGACCAACCCCTGTTGGGCCATTAACCCAACAAGGACTATCATGTTTTTATTCCCAAAATAGGATTAATTATTGTCATGTTTTGGTAGTACCAGACTTTAAACATGACATTATTTTCCAAACATGGCATTAATTACTCCCATTTTGGGAATAAAAACATGACAGCCCAATTTTAAAATTTTCAAATTTTTTTACTCTTATTTTAAGAATTTTCCCATTAAAAAAACATGACTTCAATGAAAACAGACGAAATCATTTCCAAATTCGATTTGGCTAAAGAAATAATTATTCGGCCTAAAGTTGGTGTTAAAAAGACGACATTCATGGGCCATGACAACAACTCTAGAGTCTAGACCCATGAAATAAAAAGAAGATAGGAATGATAGTTTTCCGAGTCCGACAAAACATCTCAAGCGTCTCTCAACCCAACAGAATGGTAGAAGAATAAATTATGATATGATCTCAAATAGTTAAGTGAGATACTGAGATGATTCAAGATCTAATGCGTACAAGGAGTCATTACATTCGATGATATTTTTATAATACACCTGTCGGGAATTGAAGTTAAGACTTCAAACCATCTCATTTGGCCATTATTGAACTACCCTTGCGGGTAGCCTGATAATTTTCTTTATGCATGCGTGATGGAGTATATGGATCAAGGTCACGGGACCCACATACTCAGAAGAACAGAGTACCAAACCACTACGCGGTGCCCACGTCGGCCAAAGGACCCTCGTCGGTCGATGAGGACACCCTGGTTCCCTGGCTTCAGGATCATATTCTGAGTCGGTTTGGTGACTCTGTTTTTTAGCTTATTAGCATTATCAGTCAACTTTTTAACCAAACACGTAAGATTTTGTTTCGCGCGCCGAATTGTGTGATAATAAGAAAAAGTTAGGTTGAGGTTACTTTTATGGTTTATTGGCTGATTTTACTGTGTATGATCATTTTAGATATTTTTTCATAAATTTTTTTCTTATTTTATTAGTAAAATATATTTTAAATATAATTTTTTCATAAATCAGCAGAATCAGTCAATACAGTCATTTCAGCCATAACTTCATAAATTTTAGCATAATCATTCCATTTAGTCGATTCAAGTATTAGCAAATGGGCTCTAAGTAGGTTACTTTTTTAGGTCAGTACTTTTCATGCTTTTAAACCCAATATTTTTTACGGTTGAAATTTCTATAAAGAAACCCGTAATGTATGCAAAATCAAACGCAGCACAGTTTTGAAATAAAATTTGTATTCGTTGATTTTAGTTTGATACTTCTGTTCTTTGGAGTAATTGTTTATTTCTACATAATTTACTACACTTCATACTTCTAGTGGTCTTTAGTGAAATAAAACTTATGGGAAATTGTGATTAAAATTATTATGAATATACTGTCACAATTACTACAATATAAAATTAAACATAACTACACATAGAACTACTGTTGTGATAACTAAATGTAAAAAACCCAATTTTTTATTTCCTTCATTTTAGTAATATATTCATTAATATTTCATAATTCAAAAAACTAATGCGTATATTACTACGTATACGGTATACCTTACAGTTTATAAATTATTCCCATAATAAAGCACCACTCATCCTCCACTCATAGGTTATGAAAGAGACATAACCAGCCCTAGGTACGAGGTCTCAAAGTCTAGAGGGAAAACTGTCAAATAGGTCCTCGAACTTTCATAAAAATGTCAATTAAGTCCTTCTGTAGAAGATTCTGTCCGGCCATCAGGATTTGGGGCAGTTCCCGGTGGAATTTTTTGATGCAATTTTGTATGCATCTTATTCACCAAGTCTAGTTTACTCATACCAAATTTCAGCTAAAAATTCAATCAGAAACACATTCAAATTAATTCTTGAAGATAACTGCGCATTTTTGCGTTCTCGAATTAATTTGAATGTGCTCCCGATTTAATTTTTAGCTAAAATTTGGTATGAGTAACTATACTTGAAATAAGATGCTTAAAAAATTTCATCAAAAATTCCAGCGGGAAAAACTCCAAATCACGACGACTAGATAGATTCTCATATAAAAGGATTTAATTGAGTTTTTTATGAAAGATTGAGATCCTATTTGACAATTTTCCCAAGTTCAGAATGTGCGGCATATTATAATCACCAACAAACAGCTTTGCTATGACATAAATGGAAATTATGAGTAACAAAATCTTTTTTAACCAAGCCCAAATGTAAACCAAATGAGATTCACATTAACATGTTTCTATTGAAAATGTTTTTACTTCTATTGAAATTTTATGGTATAATCTAGTCCTTTTAAGTGTAATGTAAACTGGTTTGGTGTGATAGGTTTTTGCTCACCGTGTATTTTAAAACTGTCGAGGTCTGATTTGGTCAGAAGAGACAAAAACATGCATCACAGAAAGTTGTTACACCTACACAATGACACATAGTATGAAGAGCGGCAGCAAATGCGCAACACTCGATGTTCAAAATACTTGTACAGGACAGGACGGTGGTCAAGTACCATCGCACAGTGATCATATTCCGGTACAAAATACTTGATGATTAATTACAGATGCTTGGAAAATTGGCGCCTATAAAAGGCTCAAGTGAAATTAGCTGGAAGATCCATACAGCTTCCAATATTTACATACAATCCGTTCGTCTGGGTGCTGAATCTCACAGATCCCTTCTGCACAACGGGCACGAGCCGTGCTTCAACAGCCATGGATCGATGCACGGTAAGTGGAAGATGTGATGACAGTGCGGCAAACTTCTCGCTGTCTCCCCCAACTGAAAGTCCTGATACATCGATATGAGAATACAAGCTTTTAGACGTGGTAACTACAAAGTAATGTATATGTCCTAAAGGCCAACTTGATAAAAGAAAAACCCAAAATAACCCAAAATCTCATGGAGCCATGGAGGTAAAAGTTAAGTACCTGGAGGCACACGGAGCAAGATACTCCCTCCTCCGAAGAATCCGCAATGTTTTCACAACATATTACAATCTTGGGAATCTTATCAACAACGTCTCCTGACAAGCCCTTTGCCCCGCCTATGTCGAAAATGCTAGAAACATCATCATATGCAGTTTCAATAGCTCCCATCTGATAAGAAAGAAAGGAACTTGTTAGCAAATGGAAGCAAAAAATCCAGTTTCCAACTAAATCCCCAGACACTATGTACCACTTTGGTGATAAAATGACATATTAATAGTTTGACAAAAAATGATTCTGATTATGAGAATTTGAATTTGTCTTGTCTAATTGTAGCCTGTTTATTTGTTTGGCAAAATTGGTTTTGATGTACCCTTAAGTTGTCTCACATCATTTTCTATAGGATACATATCTAATACGTAGTACGTAGTATATAAGTAGGGGGGAAAGTAATCTTGAATATCTTTTGGGGTGAACTGTAAGTAAATTTAATAAAAATAACTAGGATGATCAGTCATACCAGTCTGAGGGACAGAGTGATACGAGTTATTTGGCTGAAATGGCTAAATTTGGTTAACTTCCCACAAAAGGGAAAACATTTGGTAACACCCGTTTTGGCAAAACTAATAAGAAACTCAAAAGCCACTTATCCTAGTAATGAACAGAGATATGGCAACGAAATGGAGCGCAATTCTTCAAATTTCTGCTAAATCAAAAGCTAGTTATCATGGTGATGAATACCTGACTCTGCACTGCACTTAGCATTGCGGGACCAATACGTTCCCGAACAAGTCTACCACTTAATAGACTTCCGATCACATCAATCTGCATTAATTCAACCCATTGAATAATTCAGAAAAAGGAACACAACTTCGAAACAACGACAAATGAGAGTGGAGTTTAGAGTTTGCTCACAAGGTGAGTAGTTTTAAAATAAGAAAGATGATGAGAAGAGTTGTTTGGATGACTAACCAAGTATAAGAGACAACGAACCCCGGATTCATCTGACTGCCAGAGAAGGAGTGAAGACTCAAAGACCTCAAGAGAGAAAACGGCTCCAGAGATTGCACCAACTGCAGCACCTCTTATGAACCCACTCTCTGACTCTTGCCCTATCAATGCTCCCGTCATTGCTCCCAACAATGTACCAACTGCAACCATAACATCAAATATTTAGCACTTAATACAATAACCCCCACCCCCTTCAATTTATGGACATACATAGATGCAATTTTCCATATGCAAAAGTAAATCCCAAGTCCCATTGGCCAACAAGCTTCATGTTACTTCTACTTAGGCTCCATTTGGTAGCTTTATCTACCTCATTTTTGTTATACCTAAAAGCAGAATACTCAATAGGTAACTTTTAAGTTATTTATTAGGTTGAATATAATGCTATCAAACACTCTACGAGTTACAAAAAACCAACAGTTGTTTCAGCTAAATTACTCTACCACAATGGACCCTTAAACACCAACTCTCTAACATTACATTTTTGTCTCGTTTGGCAAAAAGCTCCATAAAAGCATTTCTCTTTTTTTCATTAAAATGTTCGATAATTCCAAAGCATATTCATTACTTTGTTGTATTTCTGGCCATCAAAGAACCCTAAAGATTATTCCTTTATCCTCCTTGTCTGCCAAACAACTTCAAAGAATATTCTCCCTCTTGGCCTCTTCTTCGTTTTCCTAAAACTTCTAAGGGGCGTTTGGCATTGTTTCTAATTTTGGGTCTTCTTTAAAGTCAAACGTAGAATAAGAATTTTTTCTGTATAAGAAAGATTCTTCAAGGTGTCCCTACTTTATAAAAGAATTGCCCCTAATCAAGAATAACGAGATTTATAAAAGCAAAAAAAAAAAAGAATTGAAGACAAATCAAAACGCGCAGATCACAGATTCGAAGAAAAATCACATACGCAGTACATGAAACCGCTAGCCATAGAAAAAAGGCTAAAATATACTCCGTATAATTTACAATCAGAAATCCAAAACCATTGTTCAGTCCCCACAAGAAAATCTTGAATTGGTCACTGTTTTGGTAGGATAACAAAAGTTGGAAGGTTGTAATAATAATTTTAAAACATACCCAGGGCAAAGAAGAAGGTGAAAATGGCAGAGAAGACATTGCCAATGACGGCAGAGGCAGCAAGGGTGAGGAATTCTTTAGCTCTCCCAGAGAAATTGCCCAAAGAAGAAGAAGCAGATGCAGAAGATGAAGGCAGCGCGCGAGATAATGCAGAAGATGAAGGCAGAGCGCGAGATAAGCATGTGTATGAGGAGTCCATTGAAATTCTATCTATCTCTTCCTCTTCCAATTTCCCCACAAATCTAAAACACCAATAAATTCAAGGCTCCCACAGACTGCCTTCTACGGAATGGTGTAATGTTTAATAAAGTAATAATATCCCAAAAATATCTATTTTGGGATGTGCGGTTGTTGCATATATAAAGGCGCTGAGGTAATCTGTATATATATAGAGAGAGATGTATGTGTGAAATGCCTTAGTGGCTAAGACAAGGGAAAGGGACAAGAAGTCGTAAAAATGCCCCTATCATTTATAGCTTCTTCTTGAAAGAGTTTGGAGGGGCCATGGAAGTAATGGTTTGTAGGGCAAAAAATGCATATTTTGAGATGCTGGAGAGAAAGATAACGTCAGAGAACCTCTTTTCTTCGGTTTTGAGTATTGACAATCGAACCACTCCGTATATTCTTGTTGGGTTTAATGGGTCCACATTCCGCAATGTCAGCCAATTTTTTCGCATTGGATTGCACCTAAATACCCAATCAAGAAAGCCTGCTAGCTTTGTTGTGTAATCTGGATCATGAGTCATGACCCACAGAAGTGTCCTAATACTACCTCCGTTCCCATTTTAACTTCCAAATTGGTTTGGCACAAAGTTTAAGATAATGGATATTGTGTGGTGGAGAGTTGTGCAGAGTAGAGAGAAATGTGTAAGAAATGTTGTGAACCACAAATTCTTTACCAAAAAGGGAAAGTGGAAGTTTTAATTGGAACGGACGAAAAAAGAAAGTTGGAAGTTTATTTAGGAACGGAGGGAGTAGCTTTGAGGAAAAACTCATTATTTATTCTATTTTTCTTTTTTTTATTATTCTTTACTAATGATCTAATATCATTTCTTTGGAAAATGGTCGAACATAATAAAGAGTACTTCATTTGTATTTGAGGAAACTGTCAATTTAATCCTCGTACTATCACGAAAACGTCCACTAAGTTCTCGTACTTCGAAAAAAAATCAATCAAATTCACGAAATTTAAAAAAAATGTTCAATTGATCCCATTAGCAGGTTACCCGCCACTTCAGCAAGTTACATGCTGACGTGACACACACCTGTCAGTCCGATCATCAGTGACTTTGATGACGTGACACACACGCGAAAGCTCAGTCATCCATTTCCTGATGATGTGGCACACGCATGGATTGCTACATGTGCGCCACGTCGGCGGGTGATCTACTGACATGGAAGATAACATGTAAATCGACTCAATTGAACCTGATTGACGTTTTCGTGATAGTACGAAAACTAAATTGACAATTTACCCTTTGTATTTTATATGTTGTCTCTTACGACTTCAATTGCATTTGAATAAAAGAATTGAAGTTCAAATATATTGTCTTGTTTAAAGACTATACTTTGGGGCTAAATAATAGGTATTGAAACATAAAATGATATGCATATACCTTTATACATCTAATAATAATTTGTTAGAAAAAGGCATATCATCACTAGTATGACTATTTCCATAACAATATACTACCTATGATTTAATCGGTTGACATTCTAGATATGTCCGACAAATACCTTCTAGATAACTACTCTGTAAATAACAACGTAAAAACAATAATGAATATATTGTTTGTTGATTGAAAAATAATAATAAAATTCAATTTTGTTTTCAATGCTTCCTTTTAATATTTTATATCACTTAAAATTGTTAGCATAAGAGACATATTTTGAAACTTTGACATATAATATTGGTTTTGCCTTGAAGTATTCAAAAATGTGTTAATAATTAAAATTTTAAAAAATCATTTCGTGCTCAATGCTTTCTTTTATCTTAATAATATCAAATATTGATATAAATCTTAATAAGCAAGCATTAAACACAAAATGGATTTTTAAATTTTTTATTTTTCATTTTTGAGACCTAAGATTAATAAAAAAAATGTGTTAATTTTTTATTTCTCAAATAAAAAATATTATTGGCCATTACATGCAAGATTATTCACTCATTGAAATCATGCATGTTTATCAGCAAAAATAAAGTCAATTTTTTTTTTCTTATGAGCTACTTTCATGTGAGGGAAAAGTGACTTAATGTAACCTACTCTTTTATTTAATGAAATTCTATACGAAGTCCTTAAGTGCATTGCTAGCTTTGAATGATAATCAAAAGTCTTTTTTATCAATATTAATAAAATAGATTCAAAAGACAAAAATGTGATTAGTTTTGAAATTTTCCAAAAAATATGACTTACCATATCATTTACTCCCTCTATCCTTAAAAAGATTGTCAAGTTTGACTAAAATAATAAAGTAAAAAGTGTGTGGTAGAGATTTGTGCAAAGGAGAGAAAAACAACAGAAGCCACAAATTGATTGATTAAAAGAGAAAGTGTCAACATTTTTGGGACAACCAAAAAAGGAAAGTTGGAAAAGTTATGAGGGACGGAAGGAGTATGATCTTATTTATATTACATTTACTATTATTGTGATATTTCATTTTTATAATTAATAATTAATCAATGTCTTCTAGCCCCCAATGACCACCACCGTCATACCGTCACCGCTGTTGTCATCGCCGCCGCCACAACAATGACATCGTCGGTTAGTGACTCTGTCACTCTAGGTTATTCAGTGACTTCCTTGGCCATCGCTCAAGTGACCACCGCCTATAGTCTCATCCGCTCAAAGTGACCACTAACTCCACCAATTAATGACCTGTCAGCAGTGACTCCACCAATTAGTGATCGACCAGTGACCGTCAATGCGGTCCCGACCAATGACCTTACGTTGTCATTCCCATCGTTAGTGATTTGACCAATTAGTGACTGCTCAGGCTAATTACTGCCATCGCCTGTGTCACTTCCCGTTGGCAATGACCAACCAAGTAGTGATTGCCGCCCCCATCACTCATGCCTTTGCGCGGTCAACATCGTTAGTCACCACCCATCTCACCAACCCAATTGAATCCCACCCAATCTCCACATCCCTCTTCCGAGCCCCTGGACTGCTATGGCCCTAACCCCCCTTCCACTTACGAAAACCCTATCGCCTGTAGCCATCGTCAACTGCCTCTATCTCATTAGCTCTTAAAGTCTTTATGCTTTCTATTATTTCTTTATCCTCTGATTTTCACACAAAAATAATAGGTTCCCAAAGCCTAATTATATTTTAGAATCAAATAACTTTTAGACCAAATACAATTAGACCTATAATTAAGGTCTAAAATATAATTAGTAGACCTATAATTATTTGGTTTCCAAAGTCTATTAACACTACATATATAGATTTTAAGCAACTTTTTTTTGTCAAAAAAAATTCAGTTTCATTTAATCAATTAATTTATGGTTCATATTATTTCTCTCTTTTTTCACAAAACTCAATTACACAATTTTTATTTTATTATTTTCTGCACCGTCAAACTTGACAAAACTTTAATAGATAGGGAAGAGGGTAATTTTAACGACTTTGAAACTATTAAAGTCATTAACTTCCATTGGAACCTTCCCTCCTTCATCATAACTAGGGGATAAGAGATGTTATACAAAGTTATACTTAGGTTGTATACTTCTTTATGAATAAGTTTCATTTCATGTGGTTAGTTTACATAATAAGACATTGAACATTTCATGAGCTTTTAAATTACTAAACATGGGATGATTGAAGCTATAACGCACCTTATACACATAGATCGATAGATTAGAGTGTCATATCGATGACTTTGTGAAGTTAGGCTTCACTCCAGGAGAGGTAATTATGGAATTGGTCTTCACTTCATGACCGTATTTTAGGGGTGCAATAGATGCTTGACATCAGGGCCCACTCATGTAGGGGGCCTCTAAAAATTTAGAATGTAGTATTAGTTATAGATTGATTTTTCTAGATGTTAGGTATTATTCAAGATTCTATAAGATAAATAACTTGTAGATTCTCTAATTGGTGTACTTTAAACATCATAAAACTTATATTTCATTGAATTATCTAGTCTATTTGTATTTCATTGTTAAAATTTCTGTTTTTTCTTGTTTTAGGAGGCCTCAATTTATCAGTTGGTAAGGGTTTTTTAATAAGAGCTTGAAGGCAGAGGAGCAAAATGTATAAACTTCCAAGAGTTGACATTCTTATTTGGCGCAAATGACATTCGAGTACCATTTAGAATACCTCTTATTTTTCTCTAATCATCTCGGGAATAGGAGTTCTTAAGGGCATTGACTTAGTGGGAAATCCCGTGTTTACCCTTGTGTGCGAAGTGTAACCGTACATTGCACAAGTAGTAAACGTGTTTCAAATATCAATGCACACTAGATAATGTTTTCGAGGAGCCCATATTAATGCCAGTTTTTAGTGAGTACTCCCTTAGTCTCAAAATAGGCATTTATTTGCGGGTTGATTTTCACAATCAAATAATGTCATTTAGATTGTACTTCAGATTTGTGTTTGTTACTTTCTATGTGTTCTATTTGAAAGGTCTTTTACAGTAATGGAAGGTTCACTTCAAAGAAACGTGAGGTGGACGGTGGCTTCTCCTTTTGTGGCTGGTTGAGCCGATATTGGCCGATGACGATGACGAGTTTAGCGATGGACGATGATATGTGACGAGGATGACCAGGGGTGGAACTAGGCGCTCCTGAAGCTTTCATCCTTTTCCGTCAACCTGCGGTAAAATTGCTCTGCTTGCTTCCTCTGTTGCTGAACGATGTAATATCCTCTTTGTTTTAAAATTTTATTTAAACAGATCTTTACGTTAGGTAAGTCATTTGTTATTTTCATATGTTGAAGTTTTTAATACCTTTAGGTTGAGTTTGTTTGTCAACTGAAATTTTATAAATTTGATTGGACAATGGAATTCTATACATTTAAATACTTGATTTATAAACTGATGAAAAGGGATTATGTTGTTTGCTGAAAGTTGTAGTAATATCCATGAAGTATATGTACCACTACTTAGGTTGTCATTCATGAAGCAATGGAGCAGCAAACAATAAGCATTACAAAAGCTGGTATTCAAGCAACACTAAATGCTCGAACATCAACTTGAGCTGCTGCCAACCCCACTGGAGGTTGGTATTGTTGGATGTGTTTCGGAAAAAACGAAGAAATATTAATTAAATAAAATTAATTAATAAACAAAATAGGTAAAAGAAAACAGAAAATAAGATGGAGCGGATTTTAGCCAGAGCTCGTGCTACGCACGATGTCCTTGAAACGTATTCGTCGCCTCCCACGGTGCTAGGAGCGTTGCAACGACCGTTTCCCATGATACGGTGGCTAACGAACGATCGTTTGAGCACACAAACGAAAGTCCCGGCGAACTGGAACAAAAGCATAACACTAGGGAAAATTGGGAGTAGCTGGAAGAGTTTTTAGCTCAAGAATACGTGAGGAATGTATTGTGCGTTGTGTCTTGTTGCAAAGCACCTGCCAGCTATTTATAGGAGGATTTGTTGTGTGTTAAATGGGGTGTTAATGGACCTGAACGTTGGACATAAATGACCAGTCCGTTGGGCATTGAATCGTCCATAAACTGTCCATTTAACGCAGCATTAAAAGAGAAGAACGTTGGGCATTAATTGTTGTCTGCCCGAAGCCAACAGAACACCCCTTCGAGGGGTTCTGTCTGAAGCCAACAGAACACCCCTTCGAGGGGTTCTGTCCGAAGCCAACAGAACCTTTGGACGGCATTCGTGTCCACAGGTCGCCCGCGCACACGAGTCACGGTTTTTCCTCTCCGTTTCGGGATTTGATCGGCACCCCCCCCCCTGCGCGTAAGAGAGAGCCTTTCCCTTTAGGAATCTTAAGTCCTTAAAAGAGGCTTCCCTTTATAAGGGGGTGAAAATCCCTTGAGTTTTTCGGTGTGGGATAAAACACACTAGAAACTCACCAGTTTCCCAGTTTTTCCATTTCAACGAGTGAACTTCGAGAATCAATTTCTCATTCACCCGTTATCCGTTTTGAGTGTACCATATATCGAATTGTAGCCCTTAACAAGGACAATCCGAAACCACTTTGACCCGACCCAAATCGGAAGTGGATCCCACTCAAATAATTGCCCCAAAATGACCATTTAATGCAATTTTTAACACATTTTTCCAACAGGTATGACAAGAGCAAACCTCTGAAGGTACTTTTTATGCTTTGTACAACAATTTCCTTGATGTCATTTTTCCCATTCTTTTTTAATTAAAATTTTCCAAATATATGAGTCTTTTTAAGAACTAAAAGAAGGTTTTGAAACATAATTTTTTGGGAGTGGACTAGTTGAGTACTATATATGGATTCTTGATGTGGAAGCTTGGCTTGTAAAGCCTCACCTGGAGCATATATTGGAGACTTGGAGTTTGCTGTTTCTTGCACTAAGAATGCAAACCATAGCATGATATGTCTTGTAAGGGATGCCATTTTGATTTTACTTTATTTTCACAGAATTGCATATAGTTTTATTGCAGAAATTGAAGTCAAATCTTGTCTACTCCTGGTACATTTATGTTTTGAATGGTTGCAACCCAAAAATATGAAAGTTTAGTACTTGGGAACTGTAGAAACTAGACCTGACATGTTTGTTTTGTCTGGGTTTACTTGAAACAGAGGAATCAATGTAGGATGAATTGGAGATGCACATTTTATTCGAGAACTTGAGTATAAGCAAATGGTATGAATCTTTGTGTTAGTTAATGATCAACTGCTTGGAAATGTTAACTGCTTCAATAGCAATAGGGAAAAAATAAAGGTGTTACTTTTAGTCATTGCTCTTTAGGTGTTTGAATTCTATAAACCAAGTAATTATGCATAAGTAATTACATTATGTATTAACCGCATATGCTTGATGGACATTCCCTTTATTAACCGCAATTAAAATGACTAAAAGTGAATAAAAAATAACAATGAATAACGAATTGAGCAAGAACGATGAATACCTGATTAGTATTCTTGAAAATGAGACAATTTATCCTCAGCCCAAGTGGGAACCTTGCATATGTAGGGGTTACTTAACAGTCACATCCTTCATTACATCACTAATTAAAATAATTAATGGTACCTATCAAACAGAATATTTAGTAAAATTCATGCAAACATTTCTCTGATTTCTATTAGTAAAATTCAGCACAGAGAGACATGATATAAGCTCTTCTTTATATTTACTTGTGAAGTTTACACCAATGTGACTATTTGCAATGACTAGTGCTGGTGAATATTTAATGCAATATAATGAAACACATAAGACTTTATTTCAAAGTTATTTGAGTTATGATATCATTGATATGTTGAATTAGTATTTTTAAGTGCTTTAAATTATGAATATGCATGAGTCTCAAATGATTGTTCTTATAAAAAATAATGATTGAAATCTTGAATTTCTAAATGTCTATCCGTCTATGTATACTTATGGCATGATTTATAAACATTTTCATGTATAGGTTTTGTCATCCTTTTGTAAATGTTCTGGTTACACCACTTCTTAAAAGCATATATCATTGATAGCTGACACGCCCTTACACCTTATCATTCCATATTTGTATGGTTAACTCATTTTCTGACAAGCTTCAACAATTCCTTACTAGTTACTATCAGGCTATCATCTTATTCATTAGTCTTGCTAAGGAACATTAGGTAGGAGGGGAAATTTCTATTTACTTTATCATGCTCAACATAGTGTAACATTTGATTTTGTGGGCCAGTGCAATCTTGAATCTGCCAACGAACATTGCTTCACCAAATAGATGATGTACATTTGTGCATATTCTTTCACATAACCAACAGTATCAGCTGAGGACATGTTAGTAGTACCTGCAATTTATACTCTTCTCAATACTCTGTAGTTATGGTTTAGTATAGCATAGTTCGAAGGAAAAGCTTAAATTCTGCTTTATTAGCCTCTTAGAATCTGCATAAACTCTGAATGGTTTATTTCTATAGATAACATGTGATCTCAAACATTTCAATCATCTATCACTTTAGAAACATTTTATTTATTAAGATATAGATTAGGCCTCTTAAAGCAGGTGCGTTTGGCTTAGATTTAAGATTTATGCTTTCAGAATCGATCGACGTGACCTAAACCTACTAAAACATGCCAAATCGGACACAAACTAACCCAAAATAACTGAACCGAAACCAAATCAACCAAAACCAAGTCAACTAAACTGAACCCACTAACACTCCTACTGCTGTAGAGACATATAGTGTACACTTGTATAGGACTTGTATCTTGGGAATCTTAGAAATGAAGTCTGGTTTTACATCACCAACTTGGTCCCAGACAGATATAAGTCTCTGAGGTTAGTGAAGTTTCCACGCTTCTCTGCATATTCACTCTCAAGTATTGTAGGGTAAGATTAAGAGACCTTGAGCTTGCATAGGTGTCACGTACGGTTACATATATACCTGTCATGCTTAGCTACTAGGCTATTCATGGACAGAACATTTGGTGATGCCAAATTTAAAGAAATAGTCACTTTATATTCGATAGACAAATTTGGCTCGGTGATATGCTAAAATAACAGAGTAAAGGTGGGCCTCCGCTAAAGTCGGTCTCTAATTAGGTAGTACGGATGTGTAGCAAGCACTGAAATTGAAGTATAACATACTGCATTTCTTTCTTCACTGTACTGCTACAAAACAAACTTCTTTTATCTGTTTTTTAAGACTGCAAAATTGAAATATTTCTTACTGCATTTCTTTCTCCATTCTCACGTTGATTGTGGCGTCTGCTTGACGAAGCAGGTGAACGGTTGAGCCCTTGGGTGCAGTGGGATGCTTGACCATTCACATTGTCATATCCATTCACATTGATAGGTGCCTTTTTGTTTGCTTTGATATTTAGGAGATTAATTAATAATACATCATTGCTCACTACATCATTGTTTGCCTTTTGCCACTTATATAATTTTATGATACATATGTGTTTCTCTAATTATATGTTTTTAATATTTTAGGTTACTTGGAGTACCGAAAGAGATCAATCTTTGTCGAGAGATGAAGTGTGTGAAGCTTGCAATGCATATATTGGTGATACAAGTGTGTGATAATTTATTGTAAACTACTACGTATTAGTTTTTATAAACTTTAAAAGTTGAGGATTTCTATTGTATGCATAGTGAACTTTGGTGATGTATACCTTAGTTCTTTTAGAATTATGGTTTTGGTTTGTCATGTAAGATGCTCTTGTTGTAATTTAAATGTTTCTTATTTAATAAATAGTATATGTTTTGGTTTGAAACACCATGTTTGTAAACTTGGTCATTTGGGTAGTAGAACAAAACAAAAATAAATATTCCAAATTTTAGCTTTTTTGAATGATTTTTGCTGCAAAAAAAAAATTATACTATTTGTTGCGGTTCAGAACCGCAGCAATAAGTCAAAAAATTGATTTTTCAAAAAAGCTATTTTCTGCGGTTGCGAACCGCAACAATAAGTCAAAATTCGGTTTTTTAAATACTATTTGCTGCGGCAGAACCGCAGCAAATATGTTTTCCTACAATTTGCTGTTCTGCCAATTGCTGCAGTTCAAAACCGCAGCAAATAGCTAAAAATGACCGCAACAAATAGCTATTTTTCTAGTAGTGCGCAATGTGATTGAGAAACTGATTCAGAACTAGTACGTATACATACACTCTCCCCCTTCACAATTCTTACATTAGTTTTAAGATTCAGTATTGCAGTCACTTCCCTGCGAAGAGATTTCATAGTCTTTCTATTTGGGAGATCTAACCGCTCTTTCGGAAAAGGAGAAATCACGTGAATACCTAAGGTCAAGAATTATCACCACTACGCTGGAAGATCTGTAAATTCTAACGTAGATGTGTTGTTTTGTTATATTCGTTGTTTTTACATAATAAGTAAAGATCTGCTTGGAAAAATTTTAAACTTCGTTATTATACTTTCAAGGTACGTTACATAAATTTCTTAACATATACGGAGTACTACGTATATGCTTTGTGTGTATTTCATATGTATACATATATATGTCATCTCATATAAAATTTGTATATATGTACTCCAACTAATTAATAGTGGACTTTAGCATTTAAAAGTGATATACACTTAAAATTCAGCAGCTTTTTAATATTCATCAGAATATAGAAAAGGATTAAGATAAAAGCCCATAACTTAACATTGCTGTCTTTGGATTTTTCTTTCAAAAGCTCCAATGTGATTTAGAGAAAAGGGTATAATTTACCACTTTGGAAGAAACAAAGGGACTATTAATGCAAAACTAAAACACAGGGACTAAATCTTTTATATATGATTAATACTTAAGAACTAAAATGCAATTTAATGTTTTAAGTATTCATACATGGACATTTAGGTGTTTGGCAGTTTCTCGAGTGAAAATTTTAATAGAAATGAATTGAAATTTTTGTGAGGAGAATAGTGCAATGCAATAACTATTTTGTACAAAGAAATATTTTAAAATGACTAGCACATTTTTTTTCATTCATCACTACTGCTATTATTGTGTGTACTATAAGCCCTTTTCAACTCATGTGCATGTAAAGAGCAAATAAAAGTAATACAAACTACATCAATTCTTTTGAACGCTCCTCATTTACCAATTAGCACGCATATATTTTTACCATAGAAAATGATATTAACAGATTTTCTAAATAATTCACACCTCTGTTAATATTTACCATTTAATCCATATCAATAGTATCGGAACATGCCCCGGGTGTTATACTTGTTCTTTACTAATTACGAGTATCTAATATCATTTCTTTACTTCATTTGTATTTATGTATTGCTTCTTACGACTTAGATTACGTTTGAATGAAAGAACTGAAGTTCAATATATGTCTTGTTTAAAGACTATACTCTCGAACTAAATAAAAGTCACTGAAACATAAAATGTACTCGTAAGAGTAGACCAACTAAAAAGTCATATATATGAAATTTTATACATTAGATCCTATTTTGGAAAAACGACATTATTTTGATCCTATTTGGTAAATCTCACATAAACTTAGGGTTAACGTACAGGAAATTTACCAAATAGGATCAAAACTTAATACTTTTTCAAAAATATAATATGCTAGTTAAAATATCATAAATGAGATTTTTTATTTATGACCGGACAAAATTGCCCTCATAGGGTTGGGGAGATGCTGCTTTGGGTCGTCGGACCACCATCTAACTGTCTGCCGCTGACGTAGATCAGGAAAAATCTAGTCATCGTCGCCGTTATCGCCAGAGTTCGCTGCCTCCACCACTGAACTGACCTATCACCAAGGGACTGACCTTGGTTTTGCAGGGGCAATTAACATGTAATTAACTAATTAACGTGTTTTGCATTTAACGGTTAGTGGATAACGAATCATGTTAACGAGATGTTAATAGCATATTCAATCAGCGGGTTTGACTAACGAAATAAGTTGACAGGTTGCAAAAAGATGTTCGATAATTTAGCTGTTTGACAGTAACGATTAATATGAAGTGCCCTGTTTCAAAACGCTAACCCAAGACGCTCATACTAGAAGCTTTTTCATGTCAAAGATTTCGTCCAAAATGCTATGAACGAATAGCTATTTATCAAACAATATTTTCACTTACCGTAAACGTTAAAATGGTTGTATCTGCGATTTTTTTTTATAGAAATTACCCAATATAGGAGTAAATATAAACATAATTGCACAAATAGGAGTAAAACTTAAAACTCCCTTCAATAGGAGTAAACATTAATTGTGTACCTTAACATCCCTAACCTAGTTAATTCTAAAATATGACTTATTTAATCATAACCTAGTTAATTTATGACTTATTCAATAATAATTTATTTATTTATTTATTTTTCAAAAAAAAAAAACTAAAAAACTCAAAAAAATAAAATAAAATTCACCGCCGCCTCTGCCGCCTCAGCACCACCACCTCCAGTCACCAGAGGAAAAAAAATCAAGTTCATTACGAATGCCATATTTATGGCAGAAAACAATGAAAATGTTGGCATTCGCAAAGAGAAATATGTCATGTTTTTGGCATTTTCAGAAAAAAGACAGTTTTTAGGAAAAATGAATTTTTTTTCACCGCCTGGAGGTGGTGGTGTAGGGAGGTAGTACAGGCGGTGGGAAAGGCATCCATATTTTTTTTAATTTTTTTAATGGAGTTTTACTATTTTTTATTTTTTATTTTTTGAAAAAAAATAAAAAATTAAAAAAATTATTTTTTATTTTATTAATATTTTATAAATTTTTAATTATTTTTCTACGATTTTATGATTTTTTTTCGAATTTATTATGAATTAAACAATTAATTAAAAGTTGTTGGGGCTTGGGTAGAGATATACTTGTCCAAACACTAAAGTTACTCCATATACTTCTCTTTTTTTTACTGAAACACCATTTTCCAAGTTTGAGCAATTTTCTCTCAACTTATTACACCCACATGTAGGAGGGCTTAGGTCCCGACGGAGGACTGTTCGCCGGCTAGACTCACACAACCAATTGTCTCTGATTTTATAAACACCATTAATGTTCCATAAATTCAAAAGTAATAAGTCATAAATGAATCTATTCCATGGGCGCGGCAGCCCTCTGATTTAGGGTTTGAATCTATAACGAAAGAGTCACTAGTATTTGTTAGAATTCCACCGCAAAACATAGGCAAAATGCAAAAATAGGAGTACCATATTTTGAATAGGAGTAACTTTAGTGTTTTGACAAGTAAACCCCTACTCAAGCCCCAACAATTTTTATTAAATGTTTAATTCATAATAAATTCGATAAAAATTCAAAAAATCGTAGTTTTTTACACACTCTTACACACTCATGTTTGTGAAGACTTTTTTTTATGTCTGGGAAAGACATAAAAAACGCCTCACAGACATGAGTGTGTACACAAAGTGTGTACCCCAAGTGTGATTCATATTTTTATTGCATGTCCGACGTTAAGTTCTAGTTGTTGTAGTCACATTTTTAGAAAATAGAAAGTTAGTCATATTTTTCTCTTCCTAGAGTGTACCGATAAATTTTTTGCTACTTTTTGAAAAATAAAATACATTGATTTAGGAGGACTTCCCCAAGCCGAGTCTAACATAAATTATCAAAAATATCACTTCTTTGTGACTAAAGAGTAACTTTTGCCATATATACATAATACATATTAACATATCAATTTGACAGGAATCGCAGGAGTAGTCTTACACTTGTTAGTTCATGGTTTTCCTGTTTGGGGAATCCTTCAACACCTTTGTACAACGTGACACTTCGTTTGGATCAATTTTAGCTTACCTGATTGAAAAGGGATGTCACGGAATGTTCCCCGCTCAACTCCCAGCAATGAATTGAGATGGAGTTGACCAGGGATGGATTTAAGGGGGGGTGCGACCGCCCCCCTTGGACTTTCAAAATTTTCTACTATATATGTAATTTTTTTGTAAAATTTTGATACTTTAATTAGATTCGTCCCCCTTAATTTTTTTGTTGAACATTGCCCCCCTTAATTTTTAGTTTTTAAAATTGATATATAGTCTTACATAATGTAATACTTAATCGGAGATTTAAAAAAGGAACATCTAAAATAATTTATATAACTTAAATAAACAATAGAACATCTCATTATTTGAGATTTAGGATACTTATTATATAAAAATTCTTAGTTTTGCAATGTTTAATTATCTTTATTCGATAACTAGTAAACAATTTTGAAAAATATATATCAAACGATATTAAATACCAGACACTCTAGCTACAAAGTTTTTAGATCATGTGAAGTAATCCAAATTATAAATATTTATTGACATTGAATTACACTATTCATTTACTTCTTACATTCTAAAAAGACTTTATTGCATAGATAATAAACTTTAATTATTTTAGCATTAATACAAATATAATATGCACTAGTGACTTATGAACACCCTCAATGATAGACAAAAATTGTAATTCAAAAATCAATTCTTTATTTCTATAAGACTCATGTAGTTAAACAATGTTGAAATTATTTTAAAAGTACTCGTGAATGTGAACTTTATAAACTCTTTATATTTAAATAAAATGTTATATATCCTTTTTTATTTTTGTATTATTTTCCATTGATTTGTCATTTCTTATGCTTTAATGTATCAATACTTTTTTCTAGAGCACTCCAATTATAAAATTAAAGTTATTTTGTCATTGTCTAAACTTAGAATTTAATATATAGATTTAAATGTTGTCACGTATGTATTAATGATTTTTTTTTTGAATAAAAATAGCCGCAGAGCCTTACACTAGTGAAAAAATTCGCCCCGCTACACTAGAAAAAAAATTCACCCCGCTACACTAATGAATTTTTTATCTCATACACTAACGAAAATTTTCGCCCCCCTTGACTCGAAATCTGGGATCCGTCCCTGGAGTTGACTCCACTAACTTTCTATTACAGTGAAATCAAACCGTTCTGAAGAACCCTCACGGATGGGTGTCATCCTTTTTTCGATAAATTTGTTTTCACAAGTTCAACATAATGTTCACCTTTTTTCATTATTTCATATGGGCTCAGAACATGATTATGGATAAATTTGGTATTAAGACATGTGATTCCATTTTAAAGGGTTTTATTTCGATACCGGAAAGATAGGATCTATTAAACTACATAGAACTCCATATTTTTATAAGATTTCGAATTATTCCAGGTTCTTAACTTTGTAAGGCGGAACACCACATTTTTTAAGACATTAATTTTAATTTTTTTTAAAAAAACTCCACACTCGTTATGATTCGGCCTTTGCTACTACTATGATACCTAAGGTTTCTGTTTTCTCAAATAGAAAATGTGAAGAAAATAACGAGTAACTATTATGAACAATGATTAATCATATCCGATTTCATTAGAGTCGGTATTTTAAATATACTTATCATATTTGATATATTTAAACTAAGTTTTTTTAAATAAGTTTATAAAAAAACTTTACGAGATGAAAAGAAAAGCCAAGTATAAATTCTTTCAAAAAAACAAAGTATAGATATTAAATACTCTGTAGTAATTAGAGATATTCAAAAGAAGGCAGACTAGTAATGTTAACCTTTCACGTAGAAATTCTTTCCCATTAATTCCTTGTGTCAAAAAAAGAAATTCTTTGCCATAAATAACATTAATTAATTAATGAAAGTCATGAAACTAAATATTGGCTACATCATAACATTTAATATAAAAGTTGTGTGATCGGAGAGCAGATATTGTCGAATACAGAGTAAGCAATAGAATAATAGTGAGATATTCAAATCAAAAGTCGTATTCAATTATTCACCACCCGCAAGATGAAATTCAAAGCGAGAAAAGGATTATTTACGGGAGTTTCATGCATCCATTCCAAAAATACGAATGTCAGAATTAGGGTATGAATTTACGGGAAACGGAGTTGGCTAATCCCACCTAAACCCTACATATTTCGAATTCATGGAACACGTTTTCCATTTTTTTAGAAACCCTAAAAAAAGTCCTGCATTTCGGCAACCCATGCGCGGCACTCCCGTAAAAAAAGAAATCACCCAATTCAAAGCTTAGGATATTATAATTTCCGCGCGGACTTTTTTTCTTCTTTTCTAAATGACTTGTACTTCTTGGCTCGAAGTTTGAACAGGTTCTATCCTATACCGGCCGATTTTTTAAAAATCCGAGGACCGGAATCTCTTTTCCCGGCTTCGGTCCTCAACCGATCCCTATCCGATTTGATTTTTTTGTGGAAATTAACTATATAGTCCACTTTTATAGTTAACATATCATTTATGTCCACCAAGATATTACTTTTCAAATTTATACTTACAACTTTTCACTTTTTATTTCAAAAATAGTCTGAATGGAAGCCTAATCAAAAGTCAGAACCGAACTAGGGGTGGGCAATTCGGTTTACGGTTCGGATTTCTTCGGTTTTGGTTCGGTTTTGGTTTAGTCGGTTTGGGAGAATTCTTACCAAACTAAAATCAGTTGTATTTCGGTTTGGTTTCGGTTCGATTTGATTCGGTTCGGTTTGAAGTTCGGTTTACCAAAGTGAAAATTATTAGGTTGAATTTAGTTTGATTTGATTTGGTTTCTTATGTTTAGTATTTTATTTGATCAAGTTCTATACATTAGAATAAAAAAATGAAAGTAGTAGTTCTTTTTTTACTCCAGAGGGCGTCTGGGGGGTGGGGGGTGGGGAGCATGGACTAATTTAGGCTGAAACTCACTCCATTGAGTTTCGAACCCGAGACCTCCCGTAAGGGAGAGTGAGTCGGCGACCAGCTGGGCTGGACCGCTTCCTCATGAAAGTAGTAGTTCATCTCATCTTCTTTTATTTATTATTTAAATAAAATAAAAAAGGAAATAAAAGACAAAAAAAGAAATAATAAAAAATTACTACATATAAATTAAAACTTCTAATATCATTTCAATCACTATAAACAAATTCACTTCTCACAAAAAAAAATTATAGTTGATTATCATTTAAAATATCACATAAAATATTCCAAGAAAACTAAATGATCGAGCCAGTGGTATAAATGTTGTAATATTCACAACTTTATTAAAATGAATCATGTAAAAAATACTATCGTATAAATGCAATTTGCTATTATTATTGCCAAATATTTTGTATACATGTAGAGTACAAAACATAACAAATACAAATATGTTATAATGAATGTATGAAATATGTAAAAGTTAAAATAATCTTGTCATAATGAATGTATGAAATATGTAAAAGTTAAAATGATATATGCCAAATTTGTATTTTCCATGTCTAAATTATTTATATACTTATGATAAAGAGTAAAGAAAAATACAAAGTATTTATATATTACTAGTTGTTCGGTTCGGTTTACAGTTTTTTGGTTTTAAAAAATTCTACCAATCGGTTTACTTAAGTAAACCCAAACCAAACCAAACCAAACCAAACCAAACCACCAAATCAAACCAAACCATTTCGCTCAGCCCTAAACCCAACTCTGCATCGACCTTCATCTCCGGAAAGCTTATGCTCGTCTTCCCTATTTGCTTATGGATCTCCTCAACAGCTTCTCTTCTCTCGGTGACTTCACTTCAACTGCGACACATTGGCTCTCTCAACCGGTCTTTCTCTGATCTGTAATTCGATTGTGGAATAGATGCAAGGCTTATTGACATCTGTTTTGTTCTTCTTCACCATCGCCTGGCTTTGCAAATCTTCAACCGTTTCTTGTCAACCATTTGTTTCTCGTCGCCTACCTAATCCTCAACCGGCGCAACACTCCTACGGCTCATCGTGTGCCACAGCTGGCCAATTGCCTGGTAGTCTTTCGTTTTCTTCTTACTCCATTACTCGACACTAGAGACTTCAATTCAGGTCAGTTTTCTTCTAATTTCACCTTTATTTTTTGTTTATAGGTTCTCAATTTCAAGCTCTCAACATTAGTTTTTAGTTTTTGCCTTGATTTTTGTTTGCTTATTTTGTATACTGATATACGTAGTAATAAAGTTGAGGCTAAGATCTGCTTTGTAATGATCAACGCTCATATCCTTAATTGTAAGGCATTAGATCTGGAATCTAGATATATGAATGATGATTTCAAAAAAAGGAAGACTATGTTTTAAAGTCGGGCTTTCCATCAAAACTCTGAGATTTTAAATGGTCATATTTCATTATTTTGTAAAACGTATATGCCTAGGACTCTAGTAGTGTTTTATCTTTGGTTGTAATTCTATATACGTAGTATCAAATATCAATCAAATGAGATAATTTACACTATCTCATTCTGCAGAAATTTCTTCCTTACATGCATGGTTGGGTATTTCTTAGTGATGTGAATCCTTAACTCAACTCACCTAAATCGTTATCACAATTTAATTTAATCTGCTACATTGATTGCTTTTTATTTACATTAGGCAGGAAATTAATTATAGTTGATTTCGGTGTGAATTTTGGTTGTTCATCTTTAAGTGTAGATCCTCCCCCTTTTTTATAACCTAGATTTTCAGTAAAGTTTGGATAGACTCTAAGAACCCTTATTGACGCATTTTTGGAGAACATGATGTTTATAGATGTTAAGTTATCTTTATAAGAGTTCTAATATGTTCACCCAGTTTAACCTACATCCAAACAATCTTTTTACAACAAGAAGGGTGAGATGATGAAACACTAAAGTTATTCACTAACTCACATGCACACTTGTAGAATTCAGGAATGATTGATGATCAAATAAATATTTTATTGAAACTGCTTTTCTATATGCCGCAGGTAGATATATAGGTAATTTAATTATGTGGATTCATGTGTAGCAGGTGGTTTAACTTGTGAGTGGAAAATGCTGGGTGAGGTGTGGATTCTAAGAGTGCTACTTATTTATTGACGGTAATTTACCCAATATAGTAGAAATATTAATATATGTATCTAACTTCACCCAGTTTTACCTAAGCTTTCTTTGAAAGTCCACCAAGTTTGCTTTAGGTTTTTTGAAAATCACATGAGTATCATCATAGTATTTTGAGTATTTTCTGATTGTAAGTCTATTGTATGTTCACAAAATCCGTTTCTGATGAAGATCACTTGAAGGAGAGTGATACATTTCTTGTTTCAACTCCGGAGAATACACGCTTGAAGGGATATAATAGATATCAACATAATTGTGATTTTCATTTTGTTGGAAGATAGGAGGAAGTTGTGGAGAGTTGGAAGGAAGATGCCGATTTGAATGACACATCTTACACAAATTTGCTGGAGAGTTGGAAGGATGGAGTATATACGTGTCTCTGAGGTTGATTAGTGATGTGCCTGTGAATTCAAGCTTGAGTGGGAAATTGATAGAAATTGTACCTCCAACTTCTGCTAAGGGATCAACATGTGACACCAGACACATTAAGCTCACCTGCATCAATGGATTAACAAAAAGAAAAGATGTCATGGCAGATATGCCTCAAGAGGATGAGCTTGAGGCAGAGGATAAAATCAAGTCAATTGATTTTGTTTGGATATTAGGTGATGATAACACTTTAGGTGTGAATGGAACTGCTGAGAAGGTGTCTATGCCGAAGGTGAAGCTCTCAAGGGAGAGGAGGGAGCAGATATGTTTTCATAATGTCAAATGGAAATATGATTCCATATGTTTGGAAAAGGTTAATGGGAAACTAGTAAATATTATATTGAATTGAATATTTGTTGTGACTCAAATATTATTTTTTGTTGCTTTTTGTTGTACCACATGTAATGCATTTTATTGCATTGTGTTGTTTTTTTATTGTCTATTGTTACTTTTTGTTGCATTGTGTTTCTTATGATTGTTTATTGTTGATTTTGATTTTTATTGTTTATTTAGATCTCTTTTTATTTTTCTACATCTTTAAAATAGAAATATGTATATAGGTTAATTCTAAATCATTTAGATAAAAACACTTAAAATATTAAATTTTGATTTATGAATATGAAAAAAAAAACTAAAACACAAAGAAATGATAAAAATCACAATTTTCAGAATTATCAACAAAAAGAAACAAAAAGAAACCATAAGAAAGAAAAACTAACAATAAAATGACAATACTAATAATTTAAATTTGAAATACTTTAAGAACAATTACCATGGAAAATTCGTACTTCTTACCTTTTTTGAATATGTAGTTATTTCTCACGTTCAGTATTTTAATTTCATATTTTAATTCTTTGATATTATTTTATGTTTACACACTTTTTAAGTTAAAATAATTTTCGTATTAGAGTTTGTATAATTATTATATTAGAAAATTCGTATTTTTTTCAAACGTTTTTTTCCTAAAGTTCATTGTTTTCATATTTTTCATTTTTTATTCTCTAATTTTTTTTGAATATTACACTCTTTTAGGTTACAATAGTTTTCTGCTTTTTGTATTCCTGTATAATATTGTTTTTTAATTTTATTTTCATTTTTCACATTTTTATTTCATAGTTCTTGTTTTTTCACTTTTTTTTTATCTTCTGTTTTTCATTTTCTGTTTTTTATTTTAAATTTATTTTCGGTTTTTATTTTATAAGATTTTCTGTGAGTTTTTTGATTTTTTTAAATTTATATATTTATAACATTTCTTAGGTTTTTAGTTTTATATATTTCGGCTTTTTTATAAAAACTATTTTAATAAAAAACATTAAATGCTTTTCATATTTTTAATAGTTTCAGAACATTGTTTTTAATAGTTTCAGAATTTTAATATTTCACACGCTTCATAGTTTACAATAATGTTCTTATTTTAAATTTTTATGCATGATATATTCTATTTTTTTAATTTAAACATCAATATGATTTTTTTGAATGTTTTAAAATTGATGTGTTTATTTGAATTTGAAAGATTTGTGATCGCTATTTCATATTTTCCGATTTAAAATTTTCCTCTTTTATAAATAAAAATAATTACTTTTTATATTTTTAATAGTCTCAGAATTTTTTTAAATCGTAGTTTACGTTTTAAAAGTTGTTTTTTATTTATTTAACTTATAGGTTCAATTGGCATTTGTATTGCAACTTTTTTTGAAATTTGTTACTTTTGAGTTTTTTTAATTCTTTCCAATGATTTACTTCATTTGATGTTTTAATAAATATTTTCATTTTTATTCTAGTTTAAAAAACTAAAAATGAATGATTCCTAGAAGTCTAAACTTGTATTATGTACTACAGAGAAGTTCATGAAGCTAGGAGTAGAGGCACGTTGCATGCACATGGAGACATGCTCATCAACAGCGAGCTGCTACACGGAACTCAGCTCAGGAGCAAACACCGAACTTTGGCCTATTTGTGAAAGAAATTAGAAAAATGGAAGTAGTCTATTTTTTATCAAATTTTGATGAGTGAGAAAAGTGATATTTTTTCACTTTTTAGCTCATTTATGAAAATTTCCCATTTTTTGTTTGAAATATTCTTCATTTAATTTTAAATCCTGTATGTCCCCCCACCCCTTTTTAGCTTTTAAATAGATCTCCAACCTTTATATGGAGTAAAATATTTTCCAATAGTTCAATGCAAAAAAAAAATAATAAACATTCTCTATGCAATCCGGTCTACAAAATTGAAGCCTGTGAGTGGGACCTCTTTTCCACCGGTCCGGTCTCAATCCCGGTCAGGATTTTAATTTCGAATTCGGTTTTGGTTCAAAGACCGACGGATCCAATCTGATCGAGTGATTGGGACTATGTTCACCCCTATTTTTAAATCTACACAAACAATAAAACATATGTATATTTCAACGATTTACATGAACAAAAAATCGGAGTTTGCCTCTCTCTTAAGTTTCATATGAACATTTTTCATTGGTCCTGAACTTTTTAATCTTGTTTGGTATGGTGTAAACTGATATGGTTAGATATGATTTGGTTTGATAGATTCTATAACCGTCGAAGTTTGATCTGATATGTTTGAATTGATCTAACATAGTCTGATTTATGACTGAATCCAATGCAATTAAATACACCTTTATAGCTCTAAGCATACCCTAATGAACGGCACAAGAATTTGAAAGATAATTTTCAAGGCCATACTTTATGTTACTGTATTAAGACTTAACCTAAAAGTAGCTCAATGATTTACGTGGGGGTGCTTGAGTCTGTTTCTTAAAACTGTTTCTACTCCTTCAGGAAGCAGAAGCAGAAGTTGGAGTGTTTGGGTGAAAGTGCAGAAGTGATTCTGGTGCTCTAATTTACTCTTAAAATCATTTTTTAGAAGGTGGGAGTGACCAGCTTTTAAAAACTGGTTCTGATTTTGCTTCTACTTTAAAAAAGAAGCAGAAGCAGAATTAGTTCCAAACACCCTTGTAGTAGATAGTATATTCCGTATTTGTACTAGTACTTTGTAGTACGATAGTATATGTTATTCGTAATTGAGTAGGGATAACTTGAGTTTCAAGTGTTATTGCATCTTCAAGCTTTCAAACACAATATTGGTTCAACTCTAAACATCTTTAAGGAATTTGATTCATAACTACTTAGAACAAACTCACTAATGTTTCTTAGAATGTTTTTACTTGGATTAGTTTCAATTGCAAACCAAGTTTAAATTAATCAAATAAATGAGAATAAATTATGTCAGATTTTGACAGTTGTAAAATACATGTAAATTAGACCTTCAGATCTAACCAGACTAGACCAAATCAGATGATACTCGAAAAATGAATTTATTTAAAACACTAACAATCGTCCAATTAAATAACAATTCAAAAATTTCTCAGCTCCCGAAAAATACAATTGTCACAATCATATATTCCGTATTTGTACTAGTACTTTGTAGTAATTGGATAGGTCATGAAACATTTTTAAATGCGATTTCTCTCAAAATCTATCTAGTCGGGGCAGCATTTAATAGATTAAGCTTTAGAAATGAAATCCGAAGGTACACCACCCAATACACTAGCTTTTTAAATAACAGGTTGTATTTCTAAAAAATGTAGAGGAAAGTGCTAGTTACCCGCTAAACTCACAACTTTTAGAAAATTTGGAATAAGACAGGTCTACCCGACGCGATTTGAAGATTCGTTCAGTCCAGGTATGTAGACCTGTCCCTGGTTTCCGGTTTAACCGGAACCAGAACCGGAGGTTCCGAACCGGAATCGGAGGTTCCGAATCAGAACCGGAACCGGTCTGCGGCCAAGGTTCCGAACCTGCGGTTAAGGGAGGCGGTTCGGTTTTTGGGATTTTTGAGAACCGGAACCGGCAGTTTCGGTTCGGAACCGGATTTTTTTTTTTTTTTTTTAAAGTTGATTTCTATAAGTTATTAAAAATAAATTACAAAGATTTGTATGACATCTTTAATGTTTTTTATATCACAATGTATATCTTTGATTCAAATTATTGAAGTATAATTTCCACTGGAAAAGTCCTAATTAATACGGATAATTTTATTAACTAAAGTATTAGGTCTAAATAAATTAAAGTTACAGAACTAAAATATTCTTTCAAAATTTACGGAACTAATCCTATAGCTTCTTTAAAAATATCGATATCCTTCTAAAATAGGTATATCTTGTGCATCTAAATGTTTCTTGAGTGTGCACGAGTACACGACTACTCTCAAACCAAACTGTATATGCAATTATAGAACAAATGAGAGAGAAATATTTGTAGAATACAATGGAAAGAAATTTGGAAGAAAAAAAATCAGTAGTTATCCAATCCACCTATTCGCTTTCTCCTTCGAAGTTAGAAGATTATTATTACGCGGAAAACCTTGATTGGATTATTCTTGTGAATTTTTTCAAAATGTTTGTTTGGGAGTGCAGATTAGCAAACTAAATTTGATTGCATTTCAAATTTGTAGATTCCTTATGGTTCTCCTTTTATGTATTGAAAATGGTAATCAATCTTGATGTGTTTGTTGCGATCATGCTGAATAGGATTTACCGCCAAATACGAAGCTGAAAATTATCACAATAAAGCTGAACAGGTGATGAAATAACAATCCCCATGTCTGCCAAAAGGGAGCGAATAAATAGTGTATCCTGAACAGTATAAGCAATGACTCTGTATTCAGCTTCGGTGGAGGATTTGGAGACTGTTGGCTGTTTCTTGGACCTCCAAGAAATTAGATTCGAACCCAGAAAGACTGCATATCCAGTGGTGGAACGTGAACTATCAGGGCAACCTGCCCAATCTGCATCAGAAATAGCCATAATAACAGAAATATTGCGGTCCGTCCACAGCCACAGTCCATGTGATGAAGTACCTTGTACCTGTAAATTCTCTTGACAGCTAATAGGTGAGCAGTGCGCGGAGCATTCATAAACTGGGATACCAGATGAACAGCATGTGTAATATAAGGTCTAGTTATAATTAAGTACTGAAGAGCACCTACCATACTGCGATACTCAGTAGCATCATATAAGAGTTCCCCATCTGTGAGGGAGAGAGATGTGCGAGAAGGAAGTGGGGTGCGAACAGGTTTGACGGTATGAAGATGGAATCGATGTAACAAATCGGAAATATATTTAGCCTTAGAGAGAAAAAGGCCATGAGGTGTGTGTGTGTCCTGTATCCCCAAGAAATAATGAATATCCTCCAAATCCTTCATAGGAAACTGAAGAGATAATTTTTGAATGACAGACTGAACAAAAGGTAAAGATGAGCCAGTGATCAAGATATCATCCACAAATAAAAGAATATATACAACATGGGAGTGAGAACGATAAACAAACATAGATGAATCAGACTTACTTTGGGTAAAGCCTCGACTCAAAAGAAATCCACTGAAACGATGAAACCGGGCTTGTGGAGTGTTTTAAACCATATAATGCCTTACGAAGACGACAAACATGATGAGGAAAAGAAGGATGGACGAACCCCTGAGGTTGGCGCATGTAAACTTCCTCAATAAGATAACCATGCAGAAAAGCATTTTTAACATCGAGTTGGCGAACAGACCAACCAAGAGAGACAACAATAGATAACAAAGGACGAACAGTAGTAGGTTTAACAACGGGACTAAATGTTTCAGTGAAATCAATAACAGCATGTTGTTTGAACCCCCTGAGCCACTAACCGAGCTTTATGCTGCTCCACAGACCCATCAGAAAAATATTTTGTTTTATAAATCCACTTACAACCAACCACATTTTTAGTAGGATCCCAAGGTACTAAATCCCAAGTTTTGTTAGCAATTAAAGTATTAAATTCATCAGCCATGGCAACCCTCCAAATATCACTCTTATTAACCTGTGTAAAACAAGTAGGATCATCCGGGGGAGAGAAAACACTTAAGTTAAAAATGGGCTTGGGTTTAAAAATGCCATCTTTGGCTCTAGTTCTCATAGGATGAACATTGAGGTTTGCTGGTGGGTGAGTAGTGTGAAAGACATTATAGAATATTCTTTAGAATATGTTTTAGAATATTCTTCTATCTTTAGAATATACTTTAGAATATTTTAGGAATATACTCTAGGATATTATTATTGTATATAATCTTAAAGGAATATTCTATCTTTTAATGTATATATATGGGCTTGACCCTCCAATGAAATACACACACAAAAAAATCATTCTTCTCATTACTATTCTATCTTTAATTCTTACAACATGGTATCGCAGCAATCTGTTCTAGTTTAGCTTAGCAGTATTTTTCAGAACCTCAGTTCATGCCTCAGCCAGAACCTTAGCCCAAAATTCAGAACCTCAGTCCAAAATGCACAGTTTCACAGAGCATCACCTCCACCCTAAGTAGTCACGCCTTCCGCCGCCGACCTTACACTCGAAATCCGCAGGCCACACGCACCGTCAGAGGACCTCGCAGACCTAATCGCAGACCCAATCGCCGGAGAATCCATCGGAACTATTTTCAGGTGTCGTGAACGGTATTATCTTTCTGTGGCTTTGCTTATTAAGTAACGACGACATTCAAGGATAGTATTTTGGTCGATGTATGTTTACTTAATACATAGCATCTTATTTCTGCAATTAAAAAAAAGTCAAAAAAATGTCTGGTTCTAATACAGACACTTCCACCGTACAACATGCTCAGCCTTTGGTAGTTTCCGAAGTTATTCCCATTAATTTTAAAATTACTGAGAATAAACTTTGTGGCTCTAACTATCTTGAATGGAGTAAAACTATCAAACCTTATTTACGAAGCGTTGATAAATACACCCACTTAGTTGATGACCCGCCAAAGGAGGAGATTGATAGAGCTGCTAATGTTGTCTGGCTTCGTGATGATTCTAGATTATTTATCCAGGTTCAGAACTCCATGGAGAATGACGTCATGGGGTATGTTAGTCATTGTGATACTGTGAAATAACTGTTTGATTATTTGGAATTTATGTATTCTGGCAAGGTAATCTTACCCACATCTATGAGGTGTGCAAAGCCTTTTACAGGGCAGAAATGAAAGATAAGCCTCTCACATCTTATTTTATGGATTTCAAGAAAACGTATGAAGAACTCAATACCTTAATGCCATTTAGTCCTGATATCAAAGTGCAGCAGAAACAACGAGAACAAATGGCAGTCATGAGCTTTTTAGCCGGTCTTACGTCTGATTTTGAAACAGCCAAATCACATATCCTGTAGATACCGGGACGAGGTATTGTTTATCAGAATCATAACCACATGAGAATAGAATGTTTTGCAGATGTTGATTGGGCTAGATCTAAAGGTGATAGAAGATCCACATCTGGCTATTGCGTCTTTGTTGGTGGTAATCTCGTCTCTTGGAAAAGTAAGAAGCTGAATGTGGTTTCTCGTTCGAGTGCAGAATCATAATATCGGGCTATGGCACAATCGCCATGTGAGATAATCTGGATAAACCGTTTATTGAGTGAAATGGGATTGAAGAAACCAATACCTGCTAAACTCTGGTGTGATAACCAAGCTGCTATACACATTGCCAACAATCCAGTGTTTCATGAGAGAACAAAACATATTGAGATCGATTGTCACTTTGTTCGAGAAAAGATACAACAAGGATTGATCTCTACAGGATATGTGAAGACTGGAGAGCAACTTGGAGATTTGTTCACTAAAGCACTAAATGGAATTCGTGTTGGTTACTTAAGTAACAAGTTGGGCATGATAAATATTTATGCTCCAACTTGAGGAGCAGTGTGAAAGACATTATAGAATATTCTTTAGAATATGTTTTAGAATATTCTTCTATCTTTAGAATATGCTTTAGAATATTTTAGGAATATACTCTAGGATATTATTATTGTATAGAATCTTAAAGGAATATTCTATCTTTGTAATGTATATATATGGGCTTGACCCTCCAGTGAAATACACACACAAAAATCATTCTTCTCATTACTATTCTATCTTTAATTCTTACAACAAGTAGATTGTTCGGGTGAGGAGGTAAGTGGTGGTGGGTCTGGTGGACTAACAGTGACAGTGGGTGACGGAGAGGGATTAACCGAAGGGGAAGTAGGGATGGTAGATTGGCTGGGGAGAGGTAATGTATTGGGCGTGGGAGGTGAGGATGGTTCGCGCAGTGGGGGGGAGTTTGTGGAGGTGGGACCAAGGCACGCAGATCGAAGATGAGATCCAGGATATAGGAAGGGAGGTATCGGCAGGAGAGGGTGAGGAAGTTAGCATGGGATACAGAAACACATTTTCATGAAACGCAACGTCCCTACTAACATAGACACGACCAGTGGCAGGAGACAAACAACGATAGCCCTTGTATCCTGGAGCATATCCAATAAAAACACAGTGTGTGGAGCGTGGAGAGAGTTTATTGTGAGAGGCCGCAATAAAATTGGGAAAACATGAGCAACCAAACACACGTAAAAAACTATAGTCAGGAGGTTTATTAAAAAGTTTTTCATAGGGTGAAAGCCCCTTCAAAATAGGTGTTGGTAAACGATTAACAATAAAAGTGGCGGTATTAAAAGCATCAACCCAGAATTGTCCAGGAATAGAGGAGTCAATCAACATAGTCCTAGCTAATTCAAGGAGATGTTTGTGTTTTCGCTCAGCAACACCATTTTGAGCAGGGGTATCGGGACAAGACTTACGAAATAAAATGCCAGACTTTAAAAAATGATTTTGAAAAATCGTGTTATTAAATTCGCCACTTCCATCACTCTGAAAAAAATTAATTTTCAAGTTAAAAAGATTTTCAACAAGCTTCTGAAAATTAGTAAAATAGGTAAAATTGATATGAATTGTCCACAGATGGAAACCCTGCACTAAAACCGTGAGTAGCAGTAGAAGAGAAATAATCAGAATAATTACTACCAGACTTGACATTACACAATACCGAACGTGGACCACCCAAATATGCAGGACCACATGGAGACCGTTGTCCCTGTGGGTATGGAGGCTGCTGCGCGCCAGGTGGTGGAGCATAATATTGTGGATAACCACGGCCACCCCATCCACGGTTTCCATGTCCTCGGCCACCCCAATTTCCTCGTCCACCACGCGCTCCCCTTCCGCGACCTGAGCCGGCTCCACCCCCTCGACCCGAACCTACTGAGGCAGTTTGGTTGTCGGCCGCAAACGCTTGGTGCACCGGTGTCGATTCCTTATTCTCCAAAAAATTGTTCTGTTGTTCTTGTGCTTCAAGAAGAGGTCTCAAACTCTCCAATGTAGCATTCCCCGGGAAGTAAGATATGGCCGTGATGAGAGACTCATATCCACGTCCCAAACCAAGAATAGCAAATTCAATTAAATCTTTATTGCTGACTGGAGAATTGATAGCAGCTAGAGAATCAGCCATGATTTTAATCTCTAACAAATATTGATCCATAGTCTGATTGGCCTTCTTTTTGACATGAGATAATAATTGTTTAAGTTCTATGGATCATGAAAAATAGGCAGACATAAATCGGTTTTGTAGACGGTCCCAAATTAATTGAGAGTGCTTAAGATCATAAACTTCCATTAAAACATCTCTAGCAAGAGTAGAAAAAAGCCAAGAACGCACCGTTTGATCAATTTTCAACCAGGAAGAGTAATCTGGCAGATTAGCTGACGGAGCCTGAATGGACCCATCTACTATCCCTAAGAGGCTGTGGGATACTAGAAAGGACTCAAACGGACTCAAATTGTGTCCGCCAGGGCAAATAGTCCTCAACCGCAGATAAATGAGTGGTAACAATATTATTGACATTCGATGTAGAAACAACAAGTTGAGATGCTAGAGATGATAACATTATTGGAGCCTGCGAAAAATCTGGTAAATATGAATGATTGAGAGGCTGCATGGGAGCAAGACCGTGACTGCCCGAAAACGTGGGACCAGAAAACTCCATGCCCCCCCCCCCCCCCCCTCCAATTTCCGAGAAAATGGAGGAGTTGGGTTGAGATGCAGCAGGCGGCGTTGGAGTCCAGCTGAAAGGTTCTGGCATATTGAATAATCTGTATGATTCCATGGTAGGAATATGAGGTATCCTTGGCGAGAAGGAGACTGCCGGTGTCTGCAACATTAATTGGAGATGGCGTCGCTGAAGGATAAGAAGGCGGACGGTTCGTGCTGGAGCCGGAGGCGTCGACAGCTACTGCCGAAGGCTGCTCCATCTGCGTGGGCGCCAGAGTAGGAGCTATGGCGGCGGCAGTGGTGGGTGGGTGGCCGGCCGTGTCGGATAAGGGTATTAGAAAACCCTAACGACTGATACCATATACAAAATAATAGTTTTTGGGAAATAATAGCTTACCCTCTTGGGTGCCTTAGCATGATATTTATAATAAAATAGAATTTTGGAAATTACAAAAGTAATCTCTAACTATTACATTATTACTTATATGCTCTGAAGACTGAAGAGTAAGAGCCCTCCAGGCACTGATGTGCACGGCCACTCTCAAGTGAAGCACGCTCCTCCCCTTTATAGCACAAGCGAAGCGTCACGCGGTCCGATTGCACCGGCAGGCTGGCTGTTGCTGGCACCGCATACCCGCGGCCCAACATAGGGCTAGTCCTGAGGCATGGGGAGCATGCGTCCAGGGCCCATTGCTCCACTACGCCCCATAAATTTCTTAATTATGTGTATATATGTGTGTGTGTGTGTGTATATATATTAACATTAATTATATATACATTAAAAAACTATCAAAATTAGAAAAAATCAAAGTTATAATATTTTTAGATACTTTCAATTCATTTTAACGCCCACATTAAAATTCATTGAGAACATACTTCACATTTTCTTTTGATTCATTATGGATTAGCATATAAATGCTCTTCTTGTCTACTTCTCTCATTTATATTTATGATTCATTGATAATATTTCACTAATTTTCTCTAATTCTCTTATTTAAGTGAAGGATTGAACTATAAGATTCATAATTTAGAAACTTGCAATTTGTTCTAAAATATGAAAAAGTTACTCTGTATATGCACAATATATCTTTCAGTTCTGTACTAGTTTCATTTTGTCGATTTAGATACATTGTATCCTCAAATGTCACATATCAAATACTTCAATAATTTTTTTCTAATTGACTGCTTTATTGTTTCTGTGATGTGTTATACTCGTATTTGGATGACAAAATTGTTTATTTTTACTATATATTTTTATAACCAAAATATATCATAAATATTTACACGCGCTATCCCTGAGGCCTACTTTGTTTGTATGGCCCTGGGTCCAAAAATGTCAGGACTGAGCCTACTCGAGTGTAAGTTTAAATTTAGCATTCACTTGTTTCAGATTATATATGTGTATAAGTTTATAAAATTTAATTTTTACTTCCCTAATGAAGTACTAAAATTCAGCAAAACTTGCAGCGGCTCTACATAAAAAGATTCACCATTAGTTTTACCAAAAACGTTACTTACTTGTGTTTCAGGACGTGAAAGTTCCCTTCATTTTATGTATTTGGATTTTGGAAGAACTTCTATTGATGCGTAAAAAGCGATGTGGTTACAGGTTACATATCAGAATTGTTTCTTTAAAATATTGTACAAGTCATCAAGTTATTGAGTTTATCATGCAATGCAAGGGATTGGCGTATCATAGAGCACATAGGAGTGGACTCGGGCCGGTTCGGGCCCGGTTCGGGCCTGGGCCCGGCCGGGCCTCGGTTCAAGAAGGGGAGGCTCGGAACCGGCCCGGGTAAACCCCGGGTCCGGGCCGGGCCGGGCCTCGGGTATTTTTTTTTTTTTTGGGGGCTTTTCCTAGTTAACCCCCACCCCTCCCCCTCACCCCCAAACCAACCCTAACCACCTCAAATGGCCCAAAATAACCAGCCCAACCCAAAAACTCAAAAAAAATTCAAAAAAAAAAATAAAATTGGCCCGGCCCGGGCCCGAACCGGCCGGGCCGGTTCACCTTTTGAAGGGCCCGAGCCCGAACCGAGAATCCACCGGGCCGGGTGGCCCGAACCGCCCAACGAACCGGTTCCCGGGCCGGTCCGGGCCCGCACAGTGGCGGGCCGGTCCGGTTCCGGGCCGGTTGGCCCGGCCCGAGTCCACCCCTAGCACATAGTCCACGCCGAGCTTGACCGGGCTTTTTTTTGGAATCTTGAGGCCCAGAACCGGCCCGGGCCACCTAGCGGGTACCGGGCCAGGCCGGGTACCCTATTTTTTTTTATTTTCTAATTACTTCCTACCCCCACCCCCACACCCCAAACCCTTCCAAAACATCCAGGCCAACCGATTTACCTTTTAAAAATTTTGAAAAAAAAATGGCCCGGACCGTGCCCGAACCGGCTGGGCCGGTTCGTGATTTGGGAGGCCCGGCAAACACCCCTCTACAGACTACATTGCCGGGCCAGGTGGCCGGAACCAAGCACATGAACCGGGTACCAGGCTAGGCCGTAACAGTACCAGTTTGGGCCAGTTACGGGCTGGTTAACCCGGCCCGAGTCCATCCCG
The DNA here is from genome assembly GCA_945859875.1 of Cuscuta europaea. NCBI lineage: Eukaryota > Viridiplantae > Streptophyta > Magnoliopsida > Solanales > Convolvulaceae > Cuscuta > Cuscuta europaea. Next base: position 10,875,587 of record CAMAPE010000048.1, read on the forward strand.
ACCTAGCACATACATGAAAAGATTGTATATATATATATATATATACAAAGCAGTTTGTTTGTTTTTGTTGTTCCTTTTTTTCTTATATGTGTTTAAATTAAACTTTACTCGCCCTTATCTCTCGATTCTCAGTGGCATAAAGCTACTTTTAATTACATAATGTTTGGTTGAAATGCAATTGATTAGCAGGAGGAGTGTCTAAGCTAGAAACATCAGATTAGGGGGGAAGGAGTTTAAAAAATTTATACGTAGTAGTAGTAGGAGTGGACTCGGGCCGGTTCGGGCCCGGTTCGGGCCCGGTTCGGGCCTGGGCCGGGCCGGGCCTCGGTTCAAGAAGGGGAGGCCCGGAACCGGCCCGGGTAAACCCCGGGTCCGGGCCGGGCCGGGCCTCGGGTTTTTTTTTTTTTTTGGGGGGGCTTTTCCTAGTTAACCCCCACCCCTCCCCCTCACCCCCAAACCAACCCTAACCACCTCAAATGGCCCAAAATAACCAGCCCAACCCAAAAACTCAAAAAAAATTCAAAAAAAAAATTAAAATTGGCCCGGCCCGGGCCCGAACCGGCCAGGCCGGTTCACCTTTTGAAGGGCCCGAGCCCGAACCGAGAATCCACCGGGCCGGGTGGCCCGAACCGCCCAACGAACCGGTTCCCGGGCCGGTCCGGTTCCGGGCCGGTTGGCCCGGCCCGAGTCCACCCCTAAGTAGTAGTATATAGGAGACCAAAACTTTAAATTTCACTATTTCTTAACTGGTTATAAATATTTTCCCCTCCAGCCCCCTGACAGCTACTGTGCAGGCCCAGACCAGCCCGGGCCCAGTTGGCCGGTTCCGGGCTTTTAGCCTGTTTTGGCGGGTCGGGCGGGCCAGTCTCGGGCCCCATTTTTGTTGAACCGGCCCGGGCGGTTCGGGCCGGGCCCGGGCTTTTTTTTGTTTTTTAATTTTTTTTCATTTCCTAGGGTAGGGCTGGGTGTTTTGGGGGGGTTTGGGGTGTGGGGGTGAGGGGGGGTCGGGGGATAACAAGAAAGCCAAAAAAAATTAACATTGAACCGGGCCCGGCCCGGCCCGGTTAGGCCTGGACCCGGTATCAACCCAGGCCGGTTCCTGGCCCAAGTACCTGGGAAAAAAGCCCGCCCGGGCCCGGCCCGGAACCGGAACCGGACCGGCCCGGGTCCATCCCTAGGGAAGAAAGTGACCATTGAACAGTGTGAAAAATATCAAAGTATCCACAAATGTCATGTTTTCAACTATAATGTGTACTGTATAGATTTATATAGAATAAATTACATTAAAGGATTCAGTTGGTAACATTTTCCTAGTAAATCTTAGTCCTAGTAATGTTTTTTTTTATTTTTTATTTTTTTATTTTTTATTTTTTAATTTTTATTTTTTTTCTTAGTCCTAGTAATATATATCTGTATCGGTGTCTGTTTCCATTACATTTACTACCCTATTGCTGGTATGCTGCAGTAAAAAAATCAGGGTTGAGGACATGCATCCCTTGATACAACTATAGACGTATAGGTCATTGAACAGCATATCTCGACCAAAATTTACTTCCCAACCTGACACAATGTAAAACGGCATCATACTTTTAGGCCAGCTTCGTACTGAACATGATAAGTTGTAAAGCAGGTTCAGAACAGCAATTTGAGAGGCTCATGCAGTAAAATCCACACAAAGAAATTACCATTAACAGAGCTTAAACTTCGTATTCTTTAAAACGCATCCATTTTGTACTTGACCACTTGTTTCCCTTTATGACAGGGCAAGAACCTGCCAAAAAGAAATGATAATTGTTATCTGTTGATTCAGCCAAGTTCAATTCAACTTGACATTGTCAATGTATGCTAGATGAAAACACCATTCCCATAGTCCTATATTACTCATTATCACACAATGCTTCTCACTTTATAAATTTATCCATATTTGTTAATTGAAGACTAGATAACTAATTACCGAGTATATCTTTAGTTTTATCCAAATGTAATAACAATGTAAGGAGTAATAAATTTATAACCTTCATTCCCTTCCATCCCCTCAGAAACACCCAACCAAACATGGGCTAAAAGCATAGTTACCGACCATGCAAACTCGATTGATCTGGGTACCCATCCGGTTTCATGCTCCAGAAAAGCAATGCGTCACCCATCTTTGGTTTAACAGAAAGTCCACGCTTTCCACATTCAGATAGTTCATTCCACCATGGAACAGCACTGATATTCCCCCCTGCAGCAGGGAATAATGTCTCTCCTCCTTCTTCAACATCAGACCTAAATTGCAAGAAGGATTAGGAGTAAAACATATGATGTAGATTTTAGGAGCTGCTTGAAACTTGGAAAATGCGAGAAAATATGAAAGGGAAAAATAAGAAGAAATAGATATGAAATTTAGAACGAAGGAAAATGAGTGGGAAGATAAAAAGTTGCTTCGAGCTCCATAAATCTTTTTTAATAACAACAACATTTGAGCTTTAATCCTAAAAGAGTTTGGGGTCAGCTAATATGAATCAACACATAAAATCGGAGCTAAAAATATAATCTTATTGAATAAGATATATTCTAAAGTGTTGTTGTCAAAGGAAAAAAGTACAACATTGTCAAACTATGAAAATGCGCCATGGACAATTGTGAATTAGCATTTTAATTCTATAAATGACAATTTTTGCTATTTTGCTTTGTATACCTACACATTATTATATACGTAGTACTCTGTAATATTATTTTTCTCTATTGACACCACTGCTACTAGATGCTGGCTCTATCCTTGATATTTATCCAAATCCATTCTATTTAGTAGTATATAAAAGCTAAAATATCTAAACACGTGAAGATTTTTTTTATAATCAAATCTGTTCTGCGTATTTTTCATTCCCAAACTAAGCATAAAAAACATTTTCCTTTCCGCACAATCAGAGTTCCAAATTTAGTAAAAAAATATTATAAAATGTACTATCAACAACAACAACATCCAAGCCTTAATCACAAAAGAGATTAAACGGAGAGTCATGCAAAAAGATTTCCTTACAGGTACATGAGAAGGGTAGCAACTCGTTGGCCCCCGTTCTTGGTATTATACTCATCAGCGAAGTAATCATAGTGTGGTTCATACTTCTGGCCCACTTCATAGTGGAGAACTTGAAGGCCTTCACCGTTCTCTGTGCAAGCACAGGAAGTACTTTTCTATAAATTTTTCAAACATTTATATTTTTGAAAAATATAAGTAACTTTATATAAAATAGCATCAAAAAGTGATTCAAAATTCTCTCCGGTCCCAAAACATACAATATGCAAAATCGAAAATATTTTTTATGTTGTTGAACTGCTTACCTACAGGTATGAAGGTGAAATCTGCAATTCTTTTTTCAATGTTACTGATTATTTGGTTACCTTCTCTAGCAAGAAAGGTTCCCGAGCTTGTACGCACCCTGAGAGAGTTGGGCCAAAAATAGTGAATACTCCACCATAAGTGAAGATTAACAATACATGCATGCGCAAAATTAAATTATATGCCCACCTGCTGTCTTTGCTCTTCCCAGTTTCATTGTCAACAACTGTTGATTTTTCCATATAGGGCTTGGCACGATTAATTAGATATTCGCATTCATCCTTTGACTGAGAAAGGAAACATGTTAAAATCTGTTTTCTTTTAAAAACCAGCTGGGGAAGCATTCAATAGATTAGGCATAAGAAATGAACTTACACCCACCTCCCAAATAAGCTAGCTATACAACTAAAGATACCATTGTATTTTCAGACACGTCTTCGGAATATTGTAGAGGAAATTGCTAGACAACCCACTAAAGTCATCAACAACTTTCTGCAATAAGTCCTTAACCCCTTTTGCCCTTTTCATAGCCTTATGAATTAACCTTTTCTTCACATCCAAATTTAGCAATTTATAGCCGTCAATTCTCATCCAAATGTATAAATGAAATTACTTCCATGCTCACCATGCCCTTGTCTAATACTTTATATGACAGTTCAAACTTCAAACACTGAAGAAACATAATAAAAGAGTAAAAAACACCATATGTCTTGACCTTTCCCTTTCCTGAAGACCGTCCTACTTTTGCATCCCTCTTATCTCAGACCAAAATTTCTGTGGATGCTTTCTTAAGGTTTTCTTAGGCCTGGAAGTTGCACTCTGGAGGCATTGTTTGAAATACTTCCTTTGAATTTTTCGTTCAGCACATCTCTAATTTGAAAAATATTGACCAGACTTGAGTTCAAGGTCATTCTTAGTTACTCCCTCCGTCCCGTTAGAAAGTTCCCACTTTCCTTTTTTGGACGTCCCGTTAGAAGGTTCCCATTTCCATTTTAGGAAGCAATTAACAATCTTAAGTGACAAATTAGTCATTAAATATTACAAATAGTACATTTATAACATCACAGTTATCAATACTAACACATTATAATATATACCTATTAAAATTATTTCTCAAAATATACTCGAAGTACTTTATTTAATTACCACCTAAATAACCGTGTCGTTTTGCTATGGGAACCTTCTAGCAGGACGGAGGTAGTATCTTATTAATGCAAGCATGCAGCACTTCCCCTAGTCCAACCCCCCAAAACAGCACAGCACACTTGCAAATGTCACTCACTCTATGAGGCAATATAAATTCTGCTCTTCTTTATACCCTGTGGATCCTGGTTAGCCATCTTAACTCTCAAATACTCCTTATCGGTAAACCAGGCACAGAGCAATAAGCAATTGTATTATGCGTTTACGCAGGGCCGAACCTTCATATGAGGCAAAGAGGCAATAGCCTCAGGCCCCACAAAATTGGAAAAAAACTAGGGCCCATAAATATTCTAGCCACCCTTATATATATGTGTATAGTACATGTATAAATACGGAGTATGTCTCAAGAATTTCAAGTAGTGACCCGTGTTTCCATAATTCCATATGCCAAATAGTAAGTCTTGCTAGTATTACTGATTTTCTTATTTGAGCCAAATAGGTAATAACCTACATGACATATATATCAACCCTAAGTCCCAGAGCCCGTGTAACCGCCATCGCCTAAGTGACCCATCTCACTTCTGTAATTTTTTGATCGATAAAAGTTGAATATATAAAGTAAAAGATTAAGAATAATTTACATTGACCTTTACCTCATATCGGAGGTAATATATACGTAGTACGTAGTAATAAACCGTGAGATAGATATGTGTCTTTAATTAAGCGGTTTGACATTTACTTCATTATACTACATAATAAAATGTTTATGTTTTACTCCGTAATATTTACTTTGAATGGTATCTAAGGGCCCTTTTATAAAATTTGACTCAACCCAAAAAAATGCTAGGATCGGCCCTGCGTTTACGGAAGGCACGAAACTACTATCAATTTCACTTTACACACTAATAGTAATTATCAAGACTTTTATGGTATGTAGTGAACTAAAAGGTACCCACCCAAAAACGTTGTGGAAGAATTAAACGAAATTAAAAGAAAAAACTAAATGTGCCGAGCAAGATATCAAGGATACAATTTTGACTAGTTCATAAATGAAACATACTACGTACAATTTATGGGGTCACATTATCCACATTACATATCCCAACAACAGCAGCAACATCCAAGCCTTATTCCCAAAAGATTTTGGGTCGGCTAACATGAATCGATCCATGATATGAGAACCAAAAAGCGAAGAAAGATAAGAAAGAAAATATAAATGTAAGGTAAGATAAAATGGATAAGATAAATATTAATATAATATTAAAATTACATATACCACCCATATGCAAAAAAATAGATATATGTTCTCCTAGTTCCAAACTGGGTGGAGGTATGAGAGGGCAAAGGAGGGAAAATGCTCAACTTCTTCTAATTTGGTTAATAAATTTTCAAGGGGGAGAAGCCAATAAAGCCAAAGACTTCTTCCTCGCCTGCACTTATTTTCCTCTCCCTACAAACTGAGGTTTTATGGGGGGCGCAAAACACATTAAGAACCTCTTCTCCCCTCTTCTCCCAACCCCCCAACACAGCAACACAAAATCACTCCAATCCCCTCCCTTGAACCAAACACGCCCTTATTAATTCAGCTTCCTGACATACTATAAGTTACTTTAAATGATACTCCGTATACAAGATGGAGAAGATAGGTCAAAATTGATAATAAAATATTTCCTGATTTTATAAATGACATCATCATGGAATTTTTTTTCTTAACAAAAACGGCACCTAATATCTAATACTCCGTATGAAACAGATGGAGTACTATATACTACTCCATACACATTGATTCAGGGTACAGGTCAGAGCAAAAGAGGTATCTGTCTGGAGTGGTTATCAGATGGAGTACTATAGTAGTAATATATTAATCCAGGGTACATATCAGAGCAAAAGGGGTATCTGTCGAGATTGGTTAACAAATTTTAGAGACTGATAGTTTCTTATGCAATTTGTGCTTATTAAGGTGGTTGTGTTTAATCTTGGGTGAACTTTTTAATGTTTTATGAAAAACAATGATTTGCATATGAAACTGGGTTCAGGCCTCTGGGGATGGGATTAGGTCAGGGGTTAGGAAAGATGAAATACAGTTACATGTTTGAGAGAAGTTCGAATTTGTGAATTGTGAGGATACAGTTTCCATACCAATCATTTTCAAAGAGAAAAATAAACACATCAATCAAATAAGGTCAAAAGAAGAAAAATTGGGGGAAAAAAATACTCCTTACATACCAAGAAATTGTGATAGATAAAGGCCCTAGGCTCCCAGGATATCACTTCAACCCATTGATCTCCTTTTGCACTGTTAACGTCTCTTGATCACACAATTTCAAATAAAAACAACCACATCAGCGTCGTATTTCAGTAAGTAGAGCGATCATACCAATAGCCGGAAGTACCTACCTTTCCAAGACCGTGCGCGCGATTGATCTGAGATTGAGAACTTCCTGAGAATCCCTTGAAGCCGAGAGAATTCTCAAAGTGATGAGAATTAAAACGAAAAACGCAACCATTATCAGCGCGGTAAAGACCGTCGGCCAGGATGGAGACGTTCTCCTCAGCTGCCACCGTCCGTGCTTCCCCTTCGCCGCCATTCACTGACGAAACTGTGAACTCCGATCAAAAACTAGTTTGCACTCAATCTGATAAATAAGCTAGGCGGAATTCGTTCAGACAAAGAAACGGCGGGCAGTGGGCTTATATATATATTAGAGGAGGCGGAAAAGAGGCGCTCTCTCGTCACGAAGCTACGCAAGCTACGACTACGGACGGTGGTCTGGAAATTGGGATCCATGATTCAATCACTGGCACCTTTTCCAGTATTGAGTTGTTGACCTTCTTTTTCCGGGTTTTGTGAAACTCCCACTGATTTACTCCGGGCTCCCAGAATGATACTTCAACTCATTGATCTCCTCTCGCACTGTTAACGTCCTATTGAGATACAAGTATGCCGTACACATATTTGTACACACCTTTTACACGATGTTTGTGAAGCTTTTTTTTGTCTGTGAACCCGATTCATAGACAATATTTGTTTGTGCAAAACATTGTCTGTGAATCGATGTTCACAGACAAAAAAAATTTTCACAGACATATGTGTGTACAAAAGTGTGTATAAGAGTGTGTATAAACATCATTTTTGATTGAGATATCACTTCTTTTTGTTCGTGAATATAACAGTTATATATACAGCCATACACGTCATTCATCTAGACTAGAGGATGAACCCGTGCATTCCACGGGAATACTTAATAAACATTAATGAGATAAAAAGACATTGATTGATTATTTTGTTACAAACTTATTTCATACTAGAAGTGTTATTAAATCAATAATCATGTTATGAAAAAAATATTACAATTTCTTACTTTATCTAAAAAACTGATTAAACCACGAAAATCACCTTTTTGAAAATTTAGAATGAGGGGAATTTAATTATACAAAGTATTTTTTTAAAATAAATTATTAATACATTAATAAAATAAAACATAATAATAGTAGAGCACGTGAATAGTGTTAAATTTTTAGTGTTACAATTATTTAAGAACGAAAATACTATATATGGTCGTATGAATAGTAAATGACTTTTAAGTGCGTATCTGGATAGGTCAAACAACTCCATTACAAAATTACAAAATAAATTGTTATGTCTGTCGTTTTCTTCGGATTGAAATTTGGTGTCATCAACATCATCTCCAATGTCATCTCCAACAATAATAATATTGGAGATGATCGGAGATGATGTTACAAACTTGCAAAATCAATTGACCACCAAAATGACCAAATTGTTCTAGATAATATAAAGATTAATTATGCGTCTGGATAGACTAAACAATTGAATTCAAGAATTCCAAAATCAATTGTCCACCCCAATTGCTTTAGGCGGGAAGATTGCAAAATCAAATGGCACCCAATTGCTCTATATAATATAAAGATAAAGATATAATATAAGGATGAGAACCTTTCCATAGACGGAGGTAGTATATATTACTATTATAATATCACTAATGGTTATTTGGCTCCTACACATATGTATATAATAATATAAATACATGGTCGTATGAATAATAAATGACTTTTAATTGAATTAATTGTGTGTCTGGATAGACCAAACAATTCAATTGCAAAATCAATTGAGCACCACAATTGCTTTAGGAGGGAAAATTTCAAAAATCAATTGGCCACCCAATTGCTTTATATAATACAAAGATGTCATCTCCAATAATAATAATATTCGAGATGATTGCAGATGATGTTACAAACTTGCAAAATCAATTGACCACCCAAATGACCCAATTGTTCTATATAATATAAAGATTAATTCTGTGTTGGAAAGACTAAACAATTGAATTGCAAAATTGCAAAATTAATTGTCCACCCCAATTGCTTTAGGCGGGAAGATTGCAAAATCAATTGGCCACTCAATTACTCTATATAATATAAAGATAAAGATAAAGATATAATACAAAGTAACCAATTCGCATTCCGGCCGAGCTGGTTGTGAGGTTACCGTGCCTATGGTAGGTCTCGAGTTTGAAACCCGCTAGGCACATAAGGATTTAAATATAAAGATATAGTATATATTACTATTATAATATTATTACTAATGGTTATTTGGCTCCTAGACATATGTAAATAATACTACGTATGAAATACATTGCTGTATGAATAATAAATGGCTTTTAATTGGATTAATTGTCTGTCATGATGGACCAAACAACTCAATTGCAAAATTGCAAAATCAATTGAGCACCGCAATTGCTTTAGGAGGGAAAATTGCAAAATCAATTGGCCACACAATTGCTTTATATAATACAAAGTGTCATCTCCAACAATAATAATATTGCAGATGATTGGAGATGATGTTACAAACTTGCAAAAATCAATTGGCCATCCAAATGACCCAATTGCTCTATATAATACATAGTTTAAAGATTAATTTTGTGTCTTGATAGATCAATTCAAACAATTGAATTGCAAAATTGCAAAATGAATTGCTCACCCCAATTGCTTTAGGTAGGAAGATTGCAAAATCAATTGGCCACCCAATTGCTCTATACAATATAAATATAAAGATATAATATAAAGATGAGAACCTTTCCACGGAGGTAGTATATATTACTACTGTAATACTACTAATGGTTAATACACATGTGTATATAATATAAAATGAATGACCATATGAATAATAAATGACTTTTAATTGAATTAATTGTGTGTCTCGATAGACCAAACAACTCAATTGCAAAATTTCAAAATCAATTGCGCACTGCAATTGCTTGAGGAGGGAAATTGCAAAATCAATTGGTCACCCAATTGCTTTATATAATACGGAGTATAAAGATATACTTCCTACTTCGTATAATTATAGCCTTAAAAAGGTTGGACAAAGTTGACTTTCACGTGGATTAATAAAGTAAAAACTGTGTGGTTGAAATTTATGCAGAGAAGAGAGAATTAATTTTAGCCACATATTCCTTACTTTAAATGGAAATGACAAATTTTTTTGAGACATCCAAAAAAGGAAATTTGGTCAACCTTTTCAGGACGGAGGGAGTAGGATATAGTCGTAATAAGAGTTCTTTCTATTTTTTCTCCACGACTATTATGTCAATTACACTTTTGGTAGTCAACTTTTAATTTTTTCATTTTTTGTTCTCGATTATTGTGCTAGAGACACTTTTAGTTCTCGACTTCACAATTTCTCGCATTTAGTTCCCTGATTATTATTAAATTCACACTTTTAATCATTCCACTATGATATTGACACAATAAGTGGGGGCTAAAAATGTCACTATTTTAATAGTTGATGAACCAAAAGTGTCAGTTCTATTAAAGTCAAAGGACTAAATATGAAAATTTTAAAAAACGGGTACCAAATGTGTCTCTAATACAATAGTCGAGAACTAAAAGTGAAGAAAATTAAATTTGAATACCAAGTGTCAACAACATAATAGTCAGAGCACCAAAAGTGACAAAAACTCATCATAATAAATAAAAATAGTAAATAACTAAATACCCACCTGATGGAGTATATGGGTCTGAGCCCCAGGACCCACATACTCGGAAGAACAGAAAGCACAAGACAACATAGTGGCGCCCTCGTCGGCCAAGACGCCCCCGTCGGCCGAGAGGAAGCCAACCCGGATTATGATCCCGAGTCCAAGGAACCCGGGTGCCCCCGTCGGCCGTGCCCTCATCGGTCGTGCCCTCGTCGGCCACGACCTCGTCGGCCACGAGGACCTCCCAGAATCGGATCCTACACTTACTCACTTGTACAGCCCATTAGTGGCTTTGTATTCGGCCCAGTAGCGGTCCAGTTGTAAATGGGCCTCCCAAGCCCAAGGCTTGGGAGCCCAACCCTAATTTTCTCTATAAATACTCCCCTTGGGAGTAGTTATAGGTGTTACAAATTCATTCTATTGAAGCATATTATTGCACTTCTCTCTCTAGCTCTCACTTCTCTCTAGAATTCAGGAGATATACTCTATCATTTGGTGCTCTCGTTGAGAGCTAGAACAATCAAGTTAGCACCCTTCGTCGCTACCAAGCACAGCTAACCACTGATCATGGGGAGAACTAAGTCAAACCGCAACCTCGTCAGCAAAGCCATCCCTGAGGACCAAGAGCCCAGGGAGCACGATGAGGACGCCACGGCCGACCAGGTCGGCGGAGGGGACCTCTTCCAGGAAGCCTTCAACCTCACGACGGACCTCCGCAACCAACTCAACGGCGGAGTCCCCGACGTTCGCCTCGGCCTGGAAAAGAAACGAGCTGAGAAAGCGGACCACGCTCCGGCCCAGCCTATGGCCGCGGCCTCTCCGTCCGTAGACCCTCAGGTCCAGGCCGCACTATCGGCTATCATCGCCAGCTTGGCTCAGAATCCCACCGTCCTCAGCGCACTCTTGTCAAGGACCGGGGGAAACGTCACTCCACCTCCTCATCCCCAACCCCTGGCCGACCAGATAGGCAATAATGAGGGGGTTGTGGCCCAGGACACGGCGTCGTCCCACTCACACCCTGCTTCCCCTCTTCGGCCCGGGCAGACCCCAGCGCGTGGAAAAGCCTCTGCCTTCAATAGGCTAGGTGACACGCGCCGTCGTCCGGTTTCGGAGAGGATGGCGGGACGGATTGGTGATCCTCGTCCTGGCTCGCCAAGGGAGAGTTTGGGGTCTGTGTCCCGGACAGCGGACCAGCCCCGCCCGGACAAGGGCAAGGGGAAGTTGCACGAGGATGACGTGCGTCACCAGATCAACGCGGCTCACAACGAGCGCCGGAGGAACCAGCCGGGTGCCGTCGCGGCCGACGGGGACCCCCGGGACGAGGTCATCGCCCAGCTGGAAAGGAGGTTGGCTCAGATGGAGGCCAAGCAGTCGGCCAACGTCCCTACGGCCGGCGCCTCCAACGACCCCGGCCTCAACGCGCTCATGAACAAAGTCAGCGCCCTGGAGAGGGAGCTGGCCGAAGGGCGGGGTGACCCCATCGTCCAGGTCAGGACCAGGACCCCTTTCACCAACAGGGTCCTCTCGGCCCCCATCCCTGAGAAGTACAGGGGGAACGCCATCAAGTCCTACGATGGCCGATCAGACCCCCAGGAGCACTTCAGCCGTTATCAAAACAACATGCTGATGGTGAACGCGTCCGACGAATACCTCTGCCGTTGGTTCCTCTCTACTCTCGAGGGGCCAGCGTACGAGTGGTTCAACGGGCTGCCAGAGGGAAGCGTTGACTCATGGCAAGATCTCGCCCAGCGCTTCCTCACTCACTTTGCCGGGAGGAAGCGCGCCAAGAAGTATTTCACCCACCTCCTCTCCGTCAAACAGCAGCACGAGGAGTCCCTCCGGTCATTCATCGACCGGTGGACGAGGGAGACCGAGGAGGTCGAGGGGGCCGATGAGCGCACCCTCCTCGCCTTGTACCAGGGAGCCCTCCGCAGCTCCCCGTACGCCAGGAGCCTCATCACTGACCCCCCGAGGTCGTACGCCAAAGCGCTCCAACGCGGAGGCTTGTATGCCGACGCCGACGAGCTCCACAATCACAAGAGAGAGGGGGGCCATCCCCCCAAGAAGACAAATCCTTCGCCGGCCTCGGGTCCGTCCCCGGCCGGCCAGGGTGCCCAGGGCCGCCACGGCTCTGGTGGACAAAGTAAGAAAGACCGCCACTGGCGGCCGAGGATGGAACGGCCGGGGGTAGCCCTCACCCACCCGGTCGGCACCATCCTCGATTATGCCGAGAAGCACGGCCTCATCGAGCAGGCTCCTCGGCCGGCCGAGGAGGTCCTGGCCATCCAACAGGGCGGCACGTATTGCCGGTTCCACAAGAACTCGTCGCACAACACCGACGATTGCATCACATTAAAGAAGGCCATCGAGCGTCTTATTCGCCAGGGGGAACTCTCCCAGTTTGTCAAAGGTGGCCCACGTAAAAACACTTGGGTAAACACCGGCAAACGTGGAGACGAACCCTCTGCGAAGAAGCGCGAGATTGGTAGACTCAGCGACGACGAGGACTTCGAGGAGCCTCCGCCGAAGAAGAATCACATCCACCTCATCGTGGGCGGGAACACTGGGGGGGACTCCGCCACTCAGAGGAAGAAATGGGCCCAATCCCTTTACATTGGAGAGGTGTCCCACGTTCCCCCCCAGCCGAAGAAGCAGCGAACGGAGGCGATCACCTTCACCAACAAGGATCTGCCTCCGGGTACGGAGTCACACAGGGACGCCCTCGTCATCCGATGTGAGATCGGTGACTCCATCATCCACCGCACTTACATCGATACGGGGAGCTCCGTCAACGTGATGTACCTAGACACCTTCAAGCAGCTGAAGCTGGACAGAGCTCTGTTGAAGCCGATCAAGACCCCGTTATCCGGCTTCACCGGGGACTCTATCGACGCCGAGGGCACGATAGTCCTCCCCGTGGAAGTCGGTGACGGCCCCCACCATGCCAAAATTGACATGGAGTTCATGGTGGTCAACCTCCGGTGCGCCCACAACTTGATCTTGGGCCGGCCAGCGCTGGAGGACTTGGAGGCCATCATCTCCATGAAGCACCTATGCTTGAAGTTCCCCACCAGCGACGGCATCGGCTACGCCAGAGGAAATCAGAGGATAGCCAGAGCTTGCTACCTCAAGCTGACGAGGCCGGCCGAAAGGGAGGGACAGCGGATAGATACCATCACGGCCGCCGCCGCCATGGACGAGGAGAGGCCACATGCGGAGCCAGCCGAGGAGGTCGAGGAAATCCCTCTGGATACCTCCCGGCCGGAGCGGGTTCTCAGGGTCGGAAAGCAACTCCCCCAGGACCAGCGAGACGCCATCCTCCTCGTCCTACGGTCATACGCCGTTGTCTTCGCGTGGGGCCCGGACGATATGCCCGGCATCAGCCGCCAGGTGATCACTCACCGGCTGACCGTCGATCCGGCCTCCGCGCCCGTCAAACAGAAGCGGCGCTACTTGTCCGCTGACAGGCGGGACTTCGTCAAAGGGGAGGTCGCCATGCTCCTATCAATCAAACATATCAAAGAGGTGAAGTACCCAACATGGTTGGCCAACGTCGTCCTCGCACAGAAGCCGCCGACGTTCAGAATGTGTGTTGACTACACTGACCTGAACAAGGCGTGCCCCATGGACCCGTTCCCTCTCCCCAACATCGATCAGCTGGTGGACGAGACGGCGGGGTGCGAGTTGATGTCGTTCCTCGACGCTTTCAGAGGGTACCACCAGATCTCCATGCATGAAGGGGATGCCGAGAAGACGGCATTCATGACCCCAGAGGGAATCTTTTGCTACCTCGTCATGGCCTTCGGACTCAAAAACTCCGGCGCCACCTACACTAGGATGGTGGCCAAGATCTTCAGGGCGGTCCTTGGCCGGACGATGGAGGCGTACGTCGACGACATGATCGTCAAGAGCAGGCAGGCCACCTCCCACGCCGACGACCTCCGGGAAATCTTTGAGATAATGAAGGAATTCAGGCTCCGCCTCAACCCCAAGAAATGCGCCTTCGGCGTCCAGGGTGGCAAGTTCCTCGGTTACATGGTCAGCCGGAGAGGCATCGAGATAAACCCGGAAAAGACGCAGGCCATCATCAACATGGAGCCGCCCCGCAACGTCAAGGAGGTACAGCGACTGACGGGGCGCCTGGTGGCCTTGAACCGTTTCCTCTCCAGGTCAGCTGAGAGGGCACTCCCCTTCTTCCAGATCATGCGCAAGGCAACCAGCTTCAGGTGGACGACGGAGTGCCGGGAAGCATTCGACGAATTGAAGAGGTACCTATCGTCCCCACCCATACTCTCCAAGCCCAAAGCCGGCGAAACCCTCTTCCTGTACTTAGGGGTGAGCACGTCGGCCATCAGCTCCGTGCTCATCCGTGAGGACGAAGGGGTGCAGAAGGCCATCTTCTACATCAGCAAGACACTTAGGGAGGCCGAGCTCAGGTACTCCCCCATTGAGAAGACGGTACTGGCCATCGTCCACACCGTGAAGAAGCTGGGGCACTATTTCCAAGCCCACATCGTCCATGTGCTGACCCAGGAGCCTCTCGGTGCACTCATGAGGAGCCCCACTAGCTCCTCGAGGATGGTGAAGTGGGCGATGTTCCTCAGTCAGTTTCAAATTGAGATCAAGCCAAGGCCATCTATCAAAGGGCAAGCCTTGGCCGACTTCGTCATCGAGTGCACAGCAAGGGAGACGGCCGTCGCCAACCCCGGGCCGGAGCCGGACGACACGTGGACCCTGTTCACTAACGGCTCGTCGGCCGCGAAATCATGCGGCGGCGGCGTCGTCCTCATATCCCCTGAAGGATTCAGAGCCTACTATGCCATCCGCTTCAACTTCAGGGTGTCCAACAACGAAGCCGAGTATGAGGCCCTCCTCAGCGGTCTCAGACTCGCCGCCGGCCTCAAGGCCAAGCACCTCAGAATCAAGTGCGATTCCAAACTAGTAGTGGGCCAGGTGGAGGGATCGTACGAAGCAAAGGAAGGCCGAATGAGGCAGTACAAACAAGCGACGGAGGAATTGCTGAAAGCGTTTGAAACCCATGAGATCACTCAGATCCCAAGGGCCGAGAACGCCGAAGCCGACATCCTCTCCAAGCTCAGCTCGGACACCCCGGAGCACATCTCCCAGTTGGCCAAGATCGAGGAGTTGAGCATGTCCAGTATCCATGCCAGCCCCGTCTTGTGCGTCCACCAGCGACCAGAGGACTGGATCTCCGACATAGCCACCTTCATCACAACGGGGGAGTTGCCCCCGAACGAGGAGAGGGCCAAACTCGCCAAACTCAGGGCCCCAAGCTACACCATCGAAGATGGCAAACTCTACAAACGGTCCTATAGTGGCACTCTCCTACGGTGCCTGCACCAGGACGAGGCCGACACAGCCATGGAAAAAGTACATTGCGGCGTCTGCTCCTCGCACCAGGGCCCTTACAGCATGTCCCGGCGTCTCGTCGTCCAGGGCTTTTTCTGGCCGACGATGGCACGCGACTGCGCTTACCTGGCCAGGAAATGCACCACATGCCAGGTACTCCAGAAGGCCCCTGGTCGGCCAGCTGTCAATTATGCCCCTGTCAGCACCGCAATTCCATTCTCCAGATGGGGGATTGACCTGGTCGGCCCCCTGCCCAGAGCCGCCGGGAATAACCGCTACATCATCGTCGTCGTCGACTACTTCACCAAGTGGGTCGAGGCGGAACCCTTGGCCAGCATCACGGGGGCCAGATGCCAAAGATTTGTTTACAAGAACATCATTACACGCTTTGGCGTCCCCCAGGAGATTATATCAGACAACGGCACCCAATTCGAGGCAGCCCCTTTCCAGGAGCTCCTCCGGGAGTTTGGGGTGAGGCACCGCTTCTCCTCCGTTGCCTATCCTCAGGGCAACGGGCAGGTCGAGAACGCCAACAGAACAATAATGGAGGGGCTGAAGAAGAACCTCCAGGCCGCCGGAGGTAGTTGGGTCGACGAGCTCCCCAACATCCTGTGGTGCTACAGAACCACGCCGAGGAGGGCGACAGGCGAAACACCTTTCGCCCTATGCTACGGCTTTGAGGCGAAGGCGCCCACGGAGGTAGCCATCCCCAGCCGGCGAGTGGAGCAATATGAGCCTGACACCAACGAAGAGAACATGAAGATTGACCTACACCTGGTTGATGAGAGGCGTGAGCAAGCTTACGTCCGAGCAGAGAACTACCGGCGTCAAGTGAAATCATACTATGACGCCAAGGTACGTTCCCGGGAATTTCAGGTGGGGGACTACGTCCTCCGCCGAAGGGAAGCAAGCCAGCCGACAGAGGGTGGCAAGCTAGCATTGAAGTACGAAGGGCCCTACATCGTCAGTGCCGTGGTCAAACCCGGCACCTACAAACTTAAACGACCGAATGGGTCCAATGTACCACGAACATGGAATGTACATCATCTGGTGAAGTTTTATCAGTAATCCGAAGGAGGTGTAGACGGCGAAGCCCTCACCCCTTAACGGGTTACTGATTGAACGCCACCCTCGGCCTCGAGCCACTTATGAATAAAATCATGTTCTGATTTTTTCTCTGGAATTTAAAGTAAAAACATTAGCAGGTGCCCTCGTCGGCCACCTTAGAGCGAAAGGCTCAGGTCTGGCCGACATGGCCCCTTGCATTTGCAGCCTACGAGCGACAAGCTCAGGCACTCCATTGTACTTTGTATCAGCGAAGGGCTCAGGCCTAGCTGAGAGAGCACATCGTCCTGGCCCCGTAAACCTAGAAGTGAAACGCTCAGGTATGGCCGACGATGTCCCCAAGACGAGGGGCCCGCAAACGGCCCACGTCTTGAAACGGGAAGCTCACCGCGTCGTACACGCGCCAGATCGCAGGACGACAGGCCTGAAATCATGGCCGAGGTGACAAAATCCCAAAACTCAGGGATGGGCAACGACAGCCGTTGGAAACCGACCAAAAGTCTAGCCCGCGTCATAAATAGGCGACGGGACCCGCCCTGAGACCACGGACGTTATAAACGAAGTCCGAACCGGCCGAAGGACGAGCACACCCTTCGGCCGAAGCCTGAAAGAAGGATACCCCCGAAACGAAAAAAAAAAAAAAAAAACATACAAGGGAAAAAGAGGGGAGCCGACGGCCGCGCACACTTGCCGGCCTCGAGCAATGAAAAAATAAAATCCCCAAAATTCAGGCCCATTTCGGCCAAGTACATATCAGTTGAACACAAGTTTAGTACCACTGACAGGCAGCATGGACGACACGTCCACGCACCACGAGGGAACACTCAAGGCCGATACACACGCCTTTAAAAACCCTAACCACATCGGTTGGGTGACACGCGAGAGGTGACCTTCATCGGCCATGGACCTTTGAGGCACCAACGCTGGGTATGAACCAAGGCATCGCAATCCTGAGGATGACCGGGACGAAGCGGGCACAGCACCTCGGGTGGCCGACGCAGGCACTGGAACCATAGCTAGCCGACGAATACAGGACCATCTCCTTGGACAAGCTATTTTTTGTCCAGCACCCTCATCGGCCACAAGCCAGACCTCGGCCGGCAGTGGCACCGCGAAGAAGTAAACGCCTAACATTTATACTTAGGAAATTATCTAAGTACTAAAATGGAGAAACTCTAGCCGAAACGGGTACCAGTATACTACAAAGCCGTTAGCCACCTACACCTTCACATGTGTACTTATGAAAAATTCAAAGTCCACGAGACTATGGTGAAGGTGCCCTTATCGGCCAGAACACAGGGATACAAGCCGCCAACGGCCATGGCCAGATGTATCCAAGGCCAGGACGATGAGGACGCCAACGCTTAAACAGAACGGACACTACGGTCAAGGCTACAAACGGAAGCACCTAAAAGGAATCCAAAACACTTAGGAAATTGTCTGAAAAAATCCTAAGTGTTATGATGGCAAAGGAACACCGGTCAAGCCGACAAGGCCACCAGGCCGAAAGAAAAGCACCTAAGTGGATCCCAAAACACTTAGAAATTTTTTGAAAAATTCCTAAGTTTTATGAAACTATGTCCAAGCCGACGAAGCCACTAGGCCGTAAAGACGGGATCTACATGGACCCAAAAACACTTGGGGAATTTTTTCCCAAGTGTTATGACAGTAAATCAAAAATGCATAGGCCGACCAGACTACTGGACGGGAAGGCCAACCTCACGGACGTAGCGGACACTCGCGGGTGACCCAAGTTATGACTTGATACTTAGACAATTTACAGAATTGAAATGACACAGCAAACAAGCACACAAAGGATTCAAGGCCGAACAGGACAGCAAAAATTTCCCCGATCGATAAAATTCATTACAATTGGAGGGCACTACGGCCATTACATAATTGGGCAAAGAAATGAAAAGCTAACTACAATAGGGACTAGCCGATCAAGCCTCCGGGGCTGGCTCTTCAATCTCGTCGGCCCCCTCCTCATCGGCCTCAGCTTCCTGGCCGGCAGCGGCGCTGGTGGCATCATCCAAGAAATCGAACTCGGTATAGTCCGGCTCGCCGAGGCCGGAGCTTTCTATGGGGGACTCCCGCTCCGACAGCGGAAGCGCGGCCTGCCCTTCGGGATCCTTCATCAGCTTTGGGAGCTTCAGGTTTCGTCTAGCCCATCCGGCCGTGTAATTCATGGCCTTCAACGCCCGGGATAGCCGCCGGTACAGGAGCCTTTGCATCCGCTCCTGCCCCAGGTTGTAGTAAACAGACATCTCCTGGCTGAAATACTCTCGGCCGACAGGGGAGTTCATCCCCCAATTCTCCAGCCTGGCGGCCACCACCTCGTAACACCAGGGGAGCCTCTCATCGGCCTTCCACCCTTCGGCCAAGAACTTCTCAACAGCCTCATCGGCAGCCCTCACAACGGCGGCTTCGGCCTCAGCTTTCGCCTTGGCGGCCTCCTCGCTCCTGCGCTTCTCGGCCTCAAGCGCTCTACGGGACTCCTCAAGCTCCCTTCTGCTCTCTTCGAGCTTGACCAGGGCATCGTCCCTGGCCGCGACGGCCTCATCAGCCTTGGCCTGCAGCGCCTTGGCATCCTCCCGGAGCCGGTCAAGGCAAGCTACCGCCTCGTCGGCCGAGGCGGCCTTCTGCTCCAGCGCTTGCAGGCGGACTATCTCCCAGTACTGCCTCTTATGGTTTTCCATAAGCATGAAGGCACTCTGCATAAGAAAAACAAAGGTCAGGCAAAAACTCTACATAAGACGAAGAGAGACAGGAGTATAAGGACAATCACTTACTTGGACGAGAAGATCCATGCCGCCCTCATAGATCTTCGGGTCCTCGAGCTTCTTCAAATGAGCCCGATCTTTGGCCGGCATGGCCTTGGCAAGGACGACGTGGCCGGGGACGAGCTCATTAAACACGCCCCCGCCGACGGGGTACTCTATCACTTTCTGATAGGTAGCACCGGCAACCTCTTTGCCGGCCCTCTGCGTCCGTGGTTCCTGGACGAGAGGAAGCGCTGGGGCGGCACCATCAGCAACAGTAAGGTCCACGACGGGACCACCATCGCCCACGCTGGGGACGGTAAGCGTACCGGCCTCACTGGCAGGAGAAGGGGAAGGAGCCCTCTTCGTCTTCTTAGAGACGCTCACGCCGGCCTCGGTCAACTTCTTCTGGCCGTCAGTGGCCGGTCTCTTTTTCTTGGACGGGGCAGGCTTTGGGGCCGCATCTGCATTAGCCCCGCCCACACCGGCCGCGGCACGCCTGGCCGCTTCGGCCGCCTTAGCATCAATCTCCTCGGCCGCTTTGGCCTTCGCAATCGCCATCATAGAACGGCGGTCCATGACAAAATCTACAAGGGAAAAGCACAAACAGATTAGTAAGGCAAAGGACAAAACGTAAAGACACAAAGCCGAAGAAGAATTACCATCGGCCTCAGCAGGAATGCCCAAAGGCGGGCCATCGGCCTCCTCAAAGTTGGTGGTCATCCTCGGCCAGAGTTGGAGGTCATCCTCCTTATCTCCATACAAGTGATATCTGAAGAAGCCGAGGGCCGTCATCTTGTATTCAGTGACGTAATCTTTCACGCTCCTCGGCCCCCCTTCCAGGAAAGCCTCCACCTGAGCGTCCAGAATAGAGCTCTTCGGCGGGTCATGAAGGTTGAACCTCCCGGTGTGGCCGAGGGAGGGGAACTCGGTGCCACTCTCACCAATGGACACAAACACGAACTTGCTCTTCCACCCATGAATGGACGTAGGCAAATCCGTGAAGCTCCTCTTCCTCGGCAGCTGTTGAAGAGTGGCATAGGCCGCACAGTTCTTGTGGCTTCCTCGGCCGATCTGGTACAAGTTCATGAATAAGGCCGTGGTCGGCCTGTAGCCCAACTCCTCACACCGAAGCAAGAAGCCCACTATCAAGGAATAACTGTTCGGCGTCAGCAAGGCCGGAGGAAGCCCCACCATGTCCAGATAATCGGTGACGAAGGGGTGAAGGGGGAACCTCAGCCCCTTAGCAAAACTCATCGGGTATACTCCGAAGTATCCCGGTGGCGGAAGTAGAACATGGTCCGTCGGCCTGGGTGCCCTAACCCGCCCGAACGGCCCCACGTACATCTGGGCGACAAGATAGTCGGCCTCACTGCTCTCCGGCTTAATCAGGAATATGTTGGTAAGGTCCAAGTAGGAGAGACCCGGCCCATTCTTCGGCCTCCTCACTCTCTTCGGCTTCGATGCGCCCTTCACGGCAGATACCGGCTTCGGGCACGGAACGGCAGCAGAGGTGGACGCCCCGTCCACCGCTCGGGACGCACCTACGTCCTCACCCTCTGAAGAGGAGGCGGACTCCTCGTCCTCGATCTCCTCGTCCATTAGCTCTACGGATTTGTAGGGGCTCAAACGCTCTATCTCCTCTTCAAACTCCTCGAGCACCTCGTAGTCAAGGGACCTCGTGGAGGGCTGGTCGTCGTAGGGGTAGTAGTCCTCGTTCAAACTCTTCATTACCACTACGGGCTTAAGGAGAACTTACGATCTAAGGGTGTTTAGATGCCTAACACTAGATCAACTACTTACGGAGCAAAATATGAAAAGTGAGGAAGATCGTGATGAACACTAACCTCAAACAATGAAGAACACGAAGAACAGGCTTGGGAGTTTCTCTCTCTAGAAAATCGGCCAGCACTTCGACAAATTCAGAATGCAAATGTAATTCTTCGTCGGAGGGGAAGGGGTATTTATAGACCCCACCACCAACGGTCACTACACGTGGCACTCACCAAATGGCCACATCAACGGCCGCCACTGGGGGGCCACCACGTCACCAACGGGCCAGGACCAACCCATATCAACGGCCCACTGGCAAATCAGACTCTACGGCCTACACACGCTCAACGGCTTTACAACTGCCAGCAAGCGCCCTCAACGTCCCATTTGCTCACCAATATCACAAATGCCAAACAATAAGAGGATGGCAACGGCCAGGTACGTAACGGCCACAGAACAAAGGGAACAAATAGCCCACAGCCTTCGGCTCCTCGTAATAACCCTTGATGATAACTCTCTACAAGTGATCTGCGCACAAGGGTTCTCCCACAGGGTTACCTTGGCCAGAAAATCGCCATGAGAGTTGGATTCAGGGGGGACTACGGCGAGACCGCTTCGGCCAGGGACTCAAGCAACTCCTTCACCCCTCACACTCTTCGGCCTGAAGCAGTGGGGGACTGGGGGACTACACCGGCCTCAACAAAACAAAAGAGTGCGAACAAGGTAACCACAAAGCATGGCCACATCATCCATACAGCACAACGGAACTTCATCGGCCAAAGGCCCATAACGTCACTAGCAACGGCCAACAAGCCACTAGAGGCAAGGACACTCATCGTCCTCCGCCAACAATTAATCTTGACGGGCTCTTCGGCCAACCAGCAACGGCCACACAAAGGAAATGAGGCCATCGTCCTCAAAGCAAGGAACAACCTCAACGGCTTCACCGGCCCAAACATAAACTTCAACCACCAACGGCCAGGAAAGGGAAAGCGCGCCTTCAACGGCCACCATTGAAAGAAGGACACTCATCGTCCCAAAACAAATTAAGGAAACAACGGCCTCCCCGCCCACAGCGAGGAACAGGTAACGGCCAAAGCACAGAACAGGATCACCGAAGAGGAAACAACGCCAACGCCGCAACGGCTAACGGCCTGAAAATGCCCGCGTCGGCCAAAAGCAACAAAGCACAGAAATCTACTCTCCTTCACTTCGTCTACGTCTCAGCTTAGAGAGTGGGGGACTCCTGATGGAGTATATGGGTCTGAGCCCCAGGACCCACATACTCGGAAGAACAGAAAGCACAAGACAACATAGTGGCGCCCTCGTCGGCCAAGACGCCCCCGTCGGCCGAGAGGAAGCCAACCCGGATTATGATCCCGAGTCCAAGGAACCCGGGTGCCCCCGTCGGCCGTGCCCTCGTCGGCCGTGCCCTCGTCGGCCACGACCTCGTCGGCCACGAGGACCTCCCAGAATCGGATCCTACACTTACTCACTTGTACAGCCCATTAGTGGCTTTGTATTCGGCCCAGTAGCGATCCAGTTGTAAATGGGCCTCCCAAGCCCAAGACTTGGGAGCCCAACCCTAATTTTCTCTATAAATACTCCCCTTGGGAGTAGTTATAGGTGTTACAAATTCATTCTATTGAAGCATATTATTGCACTTCTCTCTCTAGCTCTCACTTCTCTCTAGAATTCAGGAGATATACTCTATCACCACCACTTTGTTCTAGAAAAACAATCAAAATTAAATGGTGTATTTATAAATATTACTAATAATATTTCAATAGACAAAAAATGACTCAATAAGTAATGAAAAATGGTTAGTGTACACACCATGTACACAAGTTGTACATGGTATAAAAGCAAAAAAAAAAAATCTAATCCCCTCCTCTCTCTTTTCTCTTTGCCCGATCTCTTCTAAAATTCTTTAAAAAATGGGATTCATCTTATCTTGTTCATCCTCCTCTTTCCTTCTTCCTCCTCTTTTCTCTACCTTTTTATTTAAAAAACTAGTATAGTACACGTACATACGCGCGGGAAAGAGCAGTTGATGCATATATTTTTACTCATTATCTAATTAAATATCAAAATAAAAATAACTTTGTAGGATTCTACATTTTCGAAAAATAAGAGTACAAAAAGCTAAAATACCATAAGCCTTGTGGTATTAGGTAACGGCTCATACAATAAATATTCAATGAAGAGTATATTAGAAAAATTAAGTAGCACCACACATTAGAATATGCTACTTATTAATTTTCACATTTAAATTAATTTTAAAATTCAATACTATTCTAAAAAAGTGAATACAATAAATATTAACCAAGCATTCCAGTCCAACTGGTTGCGAGGTTACCGTTCCTAGTGGGGGGTTTCGTGTTCGAAACCCGCTAGGCACACAAGGGTTTGAAACTCAATAGAGTGAGTTTCAACCCTAATTACTCCATGCCCTCCTAGCCCCCCTCCCCCCAGACCCCCCCCCCCCCCCTAGAGTAAAAAAGAAAAAGAAAAAAAAGAATACAATAAATATTAAAATTAACGAATACTACGTATTAGTTGAATAAGAACTTGCTACTCGTTAGTTAAATTAGTGCTAGCATATGAGAGAGAAAATTATCTTGTTCAGTTCTTAATCGGCTTATCTTATATAAAAACGAACTACATATGAGAGAAAATTCTTTCACCGAGCTGTTACCCGGATTAACTTATACCTAAAAGCACTATGTATGAGAAAAAAGTTATATTGCTTAATTGTTAACCGAATTATCTTATACTCATAAGAACTACATATATAAGAATTTTCCCGTTCAATTGTTCGCAAGTTTATCTTGTAATATATCTAATATCACTACATATGAGAGAAAATTCTCCCGCTCAATTATTAGCAATCTTATCTTGCTATATCTAAAAGCATTACATATGGGAGAGAAATTTCACCCCTCAATTGTTAGCTAGACTATCTTATATACTTAATAATTAATAAGAAGTACATATGAGAGACAAAGTTCTCCCGCTCAATTATGAGCAAGTTTATCTTTTTATTTATACCTAAAACCCTTACATATATAGAACTATATATATATATATATATATATATATATATATATATATTCCCCTCAATTTTTAGCCGACTTACTTTATACCTAAAAGAACTATATATGTCAATAAAATTATTATTTTAGCTTGTTAGCAAGCTTGTCTTCTAATACCTGAAAAACTACATATGAGAGAGAAAACTATCCAATTCAATTGTCAGCCAGCTTAGCTTATCTTATATATGATAGATAAAATTTCCCCTCTCAATTATTAGCTATATTATTTTTTTATATCTAAAAGCACTACTTATGAGAGAGAGAAAAATTTATATTGTTCAAATGTTAGCAAGCTTATCGTCTAATACCTAAAATCACTATATATGAGAGAGAAATTTCTTCCGATCATTTATTAGTCTGCTTATTCTATACGGAATACAAAAAAAACTACATATGAAAAAGAACTTTATAATAAGAGTACAATAAGTTAATACATATAGTATAAGCTCATACAATAAATATTCAATAAAGAGCGTATTAGAAAAACCTAATTAACACCACTCATCGGAATTTGCTTCTTCTAATTTTCATGATTAAATTAATTTTAAAATTCAATACTATTCTAACAAAGTGAATACAATAAATATTAAAATTAATGAATACTACGTATTACTTTAATAGTAACGGTTACTGGCGTGAGGTGTCAAACACACACACAAATGAGGGAAAATGAGCATGTAAATCTTCCTGATAGGATCATGTAATGTATATTTCGATTTTGGTTAAAAATGAATCTAATGATTTCAATTTCTTTATTTATTAAAATCAAGTATTGCTTTTATGAGATGTCAAAATTTGGATTGAATATAAATAACTTTATTAATAATAACGTCTTTAATCTTAAATGTTAGATTTGTGCTGTTGAGAGATAAGGTTATTCCGTTCAATTGTTTGCAAGTTTATCTTCTAATACCTAAATGCATTACATATGAGAGAGAAAACTCTCCCGCTTAATTGTTAGTCGGTTTGTCATATACCTAAAAACACTATATGTGATAGAGAAAATTCTCCTTCTCAATTGTTTCTTGGATTATCTTATACCTAAAACCATTGTTTATGAGAAAGAGAAATCTCTCGCTCAATTGTTAGACGGCTTATTACTTAATCTTTCTTATATTTAAAATTTTATAGCTAAAAGTACTACATATGAGAGAGATAAATTTTCATCTCAATTGTTAGCTATCTTATCTTACATATTAAAAAGCACTACACATGAGAAAGAAAATGGTTTTGCTCAATTGTTAGCAAGCTTATCTTCTTAGCTTCTTCTTTTACCTAAAAGCAATACAAATGAGAAATAAAATTATCCCGCTAAAATGCTAGTCGGCTTATCTTATCTTATACTTAAAAGAACTACATATGAGAAAAAGTTATCTCACTCAATTGTTAGCAAGCTTATTTTCTAATACCCTAAAGAACTACATATGAAAACTTTGTATGCATTTCTTCAATACTGTTTTTCACCGCATTTAAGTACGGTTAATAAAATTGATTCTCCAATTTTTTTACATATAGAAATTTAACAAAACATTAGTTAAATTAATTTGAGTTTTTTTTCCAGTGATTTTAATTCAAATAATTATGAAAATAAAAAAGCACAGATTTAAACGTTAAAATTTAAAAATTTCATCATTTTTATAACTTTTCGTGGTTTTAGTAAAAATAAAATGAATTCATGTAAAATTTGGTTATTTGTTGGTACACATTTAATTAAAAATTTGTGTTCCATGTTCTTTTTGTCTAAGAACTCCCGGTTGAAACTATTGATTTTTGTTAAAAATTATATATATACAATATTGGTGTCATATGAAAGATCATAAAAAATAATAAATTCCAATATATCTTTTGAAAAAATTGGAGTGCACATATAAAAGTTATAGACCTATAAAATTTCTTATTGAATAAATTAAATTATACTATCCTCCGTATCACATTAATTGCAACATTGGAATATATACATTATTCATTTACTTTACTTTGAGTGCATTTTATTTATTAATGTATGTGAATTAGTTTCTTTGAAAAATATTGTTAAACTCGTCTCATTGCTAAGTTTTATAATCTGATTTTTATTTTATTTTTACTAATACAGAATTAAATATAATGACGGTCAAAGTTGTGTGTTGACAAACGTGAAATGTTGACTGTTGCAACTAAAAAGAGACGGAGGAAGTATAATGGAGTAATATACTCCCTCCGTCCCATATTTAACTCCGGTTTTGACCGGGCACGGGTTTTAAGATAGTGAGATTTGTGTGGTGGAGAGTTATGCATAGGAGAGAGAAATGTGTAAAAATGGCTGTGAACCACATATTCTTTACCAAAAAGGGAAAAAGGAGATAAATTTGGGACGGACCGAAAAGGAAAGAATGAAGATAATTCCGGGACGGAGAGAGTAACTACCGCACCTCAAATTAAGGAGGCGGATGATATTTCTTGCTTCTAAAGAGGCCACGTGGCAGCATATGAGGAAAACTATTTTGTAATTGAAGAACGTGAGTGATACACGTATAAGGTTTATAAGGGTAGATGTGTAATTTAATGAGCTATCTCTTTTCTTATATATAAATAGATTTTTCATTATTTGCACAAAATCAGCTTATTCATCTTATTTTATCTATTTCATTATTTTTCTATTATTTTTTTAAATTACATGTAAATTGATTATACATACAACTACATCATTCATTTAAATGTATATATATAGAAAAATAAATTTTTTGTTCACCCAGATAATTAAAATTGATCACACCGACAACTAAATTTGATCGCACAGACAACTGTTGTCTGTGAGCCGCACAAATATTATCCATGTGGTAAATTTTGTTTTTGCACACAGACAAATAATTGTCTGTGCAACAGGAAAATATTGTATATGCACACATGCACTGCACATATATAGATTAATTTGCAAGCTGGTGTTAGTGTCAGACGGCTATCAGTGTACTTTTTATACGAAAGTAAATGTCTCTGAGCACTGTCTGTGTACACAGACAACTCTTGTCTGTGCTCACAGGCAACTCCATATCAATTGTCTGTGAGCCTCAATTTGTGTACAAGTTGTGTACAACTTGTATACCCCTTGCATTTTTGAGAAGTGATTTGCCAATAATATGACTATATAACTCATGTGGGTTTAGTAGTACATATATTACCATGTATAGATTGACTCTCTTGAAAACTACTAACCAAAAAAATCGGATGCATTAATTACTTATCATGATTAATTTGGTAATTGAAAGCATATATTTAGGAGCATATATTTGAAACGTTTCATTTATTCTTTGGAAAATTTTACGGTGCATTTGTGTTTGGGATGTTTTGGTGCATTCCACACTTGGCAACATCGGATTGGTAATTTAATCCAGGTCAATTTTTTAATTAAAAATAAGTTTATTGCACTTAAGTCCTTCCCCAATCCCCAACCAATTTTATCATTTTATGCTTTGAGTTATCGAGAAAGAAGAGTGGGCGAAAGGCGTCTGGGTCTCTGGAAGGCGAAGAAGCCAGGGAAAGGGGCAGAGAAATGAAAATCCGGCTGCGTGATCTGGGCTCGTTTTCCAGCTTCACTAAATTCCCAAACTACTTAATTAACTAAGATCGTTTAATGAAACCTTACTTTTTCAAGATTTAGATTACAATTTACAATCTTGATTCAATATACGATATATGCTTCTATGCTTTTGAAGCATGGAACATCATGGAATGTTTGTATGTATTTGTGCACACCCACTCTTATATTTATTTACACAGTTCTTGAGGATTTGTTTGTCTTCTGATTTTGGTACAACAATGCTTGGTATATGAGGAAAATATTCTCTGAAAGATTACAATAAGCCTAAGTGGTATGTATCTCGCTAGCAGGCATATCCCAAGCAAAAAGGTTGATATTGACACAATCTTCATGTGCGAGAGATTGATCTCTTCATTCATTATATGGGTGTATGCAGGGCCTTAGATTGCTAGTTTTCATAAGATACATAATTTAGTACAATTCAAAAAATAAAGTCGTTGCCTTTTGGCTTATACGAAAAGAAGCTCCAGACACAATTATGTAATATGTGGTATCAAATACATAAATTTGGTCATCTTGTCATGTTTTCCCGTATAATGCTACAATTTGTAAGAGACATTCTTGGTACATTATCATAGAATTTTCATACTTTTTAGTCGATACTTTGAAGTTTAATGTTTGCTTTTCATATTGGCATATTGGCAGGATACCAGATATTGAGAAGTGAATAACTATATATGCAAATTAAAAATGTAAAAATGTGATAGATTCCACATGTTGTTTGGTTTTTAGTCACTATATTGCACATGTTGTTTGGTTTGTAGCATGATCAAATAAAAAACGTGACAGAATTTGACCATGGACTTATGGTTTTGTATGTAAGAGCAAAATGACTCTAGTTGTTTCGCTACAGAACTAGGAGATGTATATAAAATATTTAGACAATTGTGTTCACTTTCTCCCTGGAGAAGCAAAAAGAGTAGGATGATAGATAAACAATGAAAGAGGTTACGTTGTGTCGGGTGTTGAAGATTGAAATTTCCTTAAACCATATAAATACTAAAATAACAATATCTTGCTATTCAAATCCCATTTTTTGTTCTGTTAAAATTACTTATAACAGTGTGAGTGCTACAAAATGATGAGGTTTATGGCCTAGTGGAGCTCATGAGCCTCTTTATAATTGATATTCCAACACGAAATATAAAAGTAAAGCTCTTTAACTAGCATATGACCATTGAGAGTTTCTGATGCATCACTGCATGGTGGGAGGAAACTATGAGAGTATGAGTTGCTGAGATACTTCTTTAATACATTGGAGCGATGAATTTAAGCTTTGCGACTTGAACTGTAGGGAAGAGATGAATGGATCCCACTTGGCTTTTGTGTGGGATATAAATGTACTGAATTGGTCGTATGTACCAGAAAAACACCAGAATGTTATATGTGTGATAGATTGAGCTTACTTAACTCTAGAACTAACAAAACATGTTTCATATCTAATTGGAGGTTTAAGAAGCGTGTCTAGATCTCTTTTTCACTTCACTGCATACATTAGGGATTGCTAGCCAACTAATCAAGTAATGTCTACATTGGATTATCTAGATAGACTAATATTATGAAGTAAAATTTCACGGGTATAAAAGTGTTGAACTCTTTCATTTGTGATCTGAAGTCCTACGACTTCTTGGAATTTAAGATATGTCATGTGCTTCTATGAATTATGTTTTTTGTCCTTTTTCTTATATTTTTTTGTTTTCATAGATGTGCTTTTCTGTGGGTTCCAGCAATGATATCAAAATATCGAGTTTTTGTGGACTTTTTTTAAGTATCTCATCTTAAATAATTTTTTGGATAATCCAAAGGAAAATTTTCCAAACCTCACAACAAAGAGGGAATTCCCTCTTAGATATGTGGAGAGGGCAATTCTTCTTCTCTTAAGATCTTAGTACCAATTCAATATAGAATCTTTGTGTGACCATTTATCCTGTATACATGTCCATCATTTGTCCTCCATACATGTCCATGAAGCATATGATGTTAACTTAAAGGCTAGAAAAATCATATACATTTTGATCTTTCTCTCCTCTTGATATGCTCATAAGTTTTATGCAATATGGAACAAGATGTAGAACCATTCATCAATAATCTTCTGATCATGGGTTTTTGTGTATTTAAAATTTTTGTATCTTATAACACTCTTAAATGGTTTCCTGTAATCTGTAACAAAACATTTCCAGTAGATAGATTTTTGTCCATTCACGCTTTTTATTACTATCTTTTTTTCACCCAATCTGTATACTCTCATTGCAGTTTATCCCTAAGGCATGAGAGAAGGGGGAAAAAATAAGAGATGAAGTTTATAGCTTCAATAGTGGAAGAATTGACTAGCAAAATACAGCTGCAACAATATCTAAAACTGAAAGACTTTCACTGGGATTGTGGAGCCAGGGAAACCCCAAAGCCATCGGAAAGGATTAGTGGCACGTCAAAGGATTCTCCCTCACCTCCTCTTGAAAGTGAATTATTGTCTACCACAAAGTCATTCATTCCATAGGGGGTTGGTTGCCCGAGAGGATGAGGTAGAAAAGGTTGAGATTCATTCTGCAGTTGGGGATCCAAAAGATGTCGAGAATAATAAGGATGATTAAACTCATGAATCAAAGATGGATCTGATAAGCCGGTCCAGAGAATATAAGGGCGTCTTTACTAACACAGACAGTATTCTGTTTTCATTTTCTGTTTTCAAGTCTCAAGTTTTCTGTTTTCGTTTTCCAATTTTTTGTTTTCCAAATTAGAAAACACGTTTACTAGAGTTTTTCAATTTTCCATTTGACTTTTACTAGAAATCGTTGACTTAATATTTGGAAAAGAAATGCACAATTACAAAGAGAGAAAAATAATAGGTAAAAAAGAGGAAATATATTCACCCTTGAGCCATGATAACCACCAATACTTCTAAAATGATTGATCTCCTAATAATACATTTCATTTATAGTTCACGCTATAATACAAAACTCCTTTATAGAGTTCAAAAGAAAAGTAAAAAAAAAAGGCGCAGTTGGGCGAAGATGTAAAGAGGGTACGGGGAAGAAGGTAAGGCGCAGTAAAGGTAGTAAATAGCGAGCACTGTAGCACCGTGTTTTCTAAATCGTGAAAATGCCTAAAAGTCGATTCTCTATTTCAGGAGGAAAACCCCTGAGACATGTTTCGTTTTTTTCATTTTGAAAAACCTTTAGGTAAACGGGTTTTCTAATTTTTCTATCTTCAGTTTTCTGATTTTTTGGAAAAACAGAAAATATTTCTGTTAATAAACAGGCTCTAAGTTTTTGCCCTTTTCTATGAACAAACACCATATAATATAAGAGTCTATCTTTATCTTCTTCCCTGCACCTGCACCCACAACTAAAGTTTACATCATATATGGTTAGCAGATTCTATGGGAGAAAACATCTTTTCAAGATGAGTGCAACTAAAAAAACAAAAAAGGACTATTATGCAAATATAAACATTTTTAATGACAAATTTGACTTGGAATGGGAAACAAATGAAATTAAGCCACATGGCTGGTGCACCAATACCTCATACAATGTGAAGGCACCGGAGAACTACCCTTATTCTTTTTACATAGTTACTAGATGTATACAGTTGTGCAATCCGTATTAGTAACTAATTAACGGAGTAATTATTATATTTATATTTTTTAATATATTTTTAAGATAGTACGGAGTAACTAAAGTATAGTATGTTCTTCATTGTAAGTCACTGATTTCATTTTCTAGTGACGTCATGTCGTCCAGATAGTGACTTTAGAGATATCGCTCATTCACTAATAATAAAATAGACTTGAGTGTAGTGACTTTAGAGATATCGTTCAGTCACTAATAATTAATAATATGCACTCCGCTCCATGACACCGGAACTGCCCATCCCCGCCCTACCCTACTCCTTGCCAGTCCTTTAGAGACCACATTAGTGACTCCATATTAACCCTTATTGATTCTTTAATTTAGAGACCGCATTAGTGCCACTAACTTCAACCTAAACAGCCTCTCATTGACTCAAAATACAATTCAGTGACTCCCAAAATTGCTACCAGTCACAGTAATTCCTATGTGGTCCAGTGACTTGATCACCCTATGTGATTCGGTGACTACTCCATCATTCAATGACTCTCATAACTACTCCGTCATTCAATGAGTGCCGATGCACCAATTGTCGTGACTACTCCGTCATTCAGTGATTACTCTACCATTTAGTGACTACTATGTCATCCGACCAGTGATTACCGCCGCAGTAACTTCCGTGGGAGTGACCTATGGCCAGTGATCAATCACAACCCAATGGTGACTGCCGCCCCCATCCGGCGACCGCCGTCCGCTTTGGCTCACCTAACCCCCTTCTCTAGCCCTCAGCCCCTCCTCAGCCTCACAGTCCTTTCCCCCCGCGCTGCATAGCTGCTTCCCCACCCTCCGCTCCAGGCCCCCGCACCCCACCCCACGCACTAAATATAGATCTATCGCACCTCACAAAGACTTCGTCGCCCTCAGACATTGTCAACCATCATTGCACCCATCGCCGCCAACACTCGACGTCTCTATAGTCGATGGGTTCATCACTATCAGTCCCAATCACGCATAACACAAAAAGAGAAGAAGACGAGAGGGGTGAGATTCGAGATGGGGTTGCGACTAGTGCATAGTAGTAGGGCGGCGATGGCGGATGCGTGTGACGACATGATGGGTCTGGCGGCGGCAGATCTTGTGCTCGGATGTTGGATCTGAAATAAAAGATGGAGGGCGGTGGCTTCATCTGATGCTTTTGCGTCAAAGAAAAGATGGAGGGGATCTGACGTTTATTTATGTCTACGCATTTAGTTTCTTTTTGGTTTTGAATGGAGTTGTATTTAGAGGTTATAACATTTAATTTCATTTAATTTAGTCACTTTCATGTCCAAACTAAAAGAAGTCATATTTATGTCCTTGACACCTCTAAAGGTAATATTAGGGTCATTGTTTCAAATTAAATTCACCCCAATGACTGGCCTACGAAAAACAAATACATACGAGAAATAAAAGAACGGCAATGTTCTAGGACACATATCGCGTCTAGCTCCATCATTACATTTTCTCTTTTCATCATTTCAATATTAGTCAGTGTTAATTCACCATCACCAATGTGGCAATGTCGCATTATTTTCTTTTGAAAAAATCTCAAAATAAGAGTAAAAACGTTTGGGAATTTCAACGTAGGACACTAGGACGACGGTCAAGTTTGAAAAAATACTGTCAATTTTCTTTTTGTAAAGTTTTATACAGCTCAATTTTTTTTCTTCTGATTTTGGAACGAATGGAATACTATATGTGAATATGGATATAGAGCCCGTTTGGTAACACTGAGATTGGCTGAATTGACTGATTCTGCTGAAATTTATGAAATTTTGGCTGAAGTGGCTGTATTAGCTGATTCCTATATGTGATCGAATAACCTTGACCAGAGGAAAAAGAGTACAACGTTAGGATAAACTTCTTTCATTAAGCTTATCCTTATTTGATCATTGCCTCGCTCAATAAAGTATAAATGTATTGTTACCTTATTAAAAACCTTACCAAGTAACAAAATCCAGCGAGAAACTCTCCCTCACGCCTATACTTACCTTTAATAATTACATTAATCAAGGGTATTCTTTATACACAATAACACACTAGTTTTTCCTTCATGAATCTGTTTCACTCATTAGCATTGAAGTGGAGCCTCCAGCATAATTAGATCCCTCAAATCAGAGGTCTTTAATTACGAGCACTTCAGTTTTTATATGTCTCACCTTTCTAATCAATGGTTATGCTAGGTCTATGCTGTCATCATGCCCTGAGCTTAACACTGTCATGATGCCCTGAGCTTAACATTAAAAAATGGGGATTAATGCATCATCCCCTCGTGAAATATAAATTCGGCGCATTAGTTCCCCTGTGATATAAAAAATGTGCCAAACTCTCTTGTGTTTTAGTTACTCATGCGCAAAACCCCCTCAAAGAACAAATTTTACAATTTTAATGTCACTTTTCTTAATAATATGATCGAATATGAAAGTAACTTTGTCAAAATTTCTAAATCATACAAAAAAACTAATCATTTTTCATTTATTTGACAATTAAATTTGTTCATATAAGAGGTTTTGTGCATGAATAACTATAAGTCTATAACACATGAAAGTTTGGCGCATTTTTTAAATCAAAGAGAGATAATGCGTCGAATTTATATTTCACGAGGGGTTTGGTGCATTAAATGACACAATTTTGTAATCAATAATTAAATTCAATAATTTAGATATATTTTAAATGTAAATCTAATAGAGATTTAACATACTAAGGTCATTAACTCATTAATGATAATGGGATGCATGTGATCTTATGTGTATGATTATATTACACTAGCGCAAACTTCTTTTTATATACGGAGTATATGTAATGGGAAGGCGGAGATGCAAGTGTAGCACTAATCCCACTTTTATGTGCTTCGTGACTTGTACATTCACAACATGAAATTGAACGGTGCAAATTCCAAAAGCTAGGATCTGTTTACGTTATTTTCCAGATTTTTAGAAAATTGGAAAACTGGGAAAAGGAAAATATAAAACGTGTTTACCAAAGAAAATTACTGGAAAATTGGAGAAAAGATAACAGAAAACTACGTTTACCAAATCATTTTCAAAAACAAAAAAATGATATATGTCTCTCTTTTTCTTAATGAATTGGAGAAGTAACTTTTACTAGTTTTCCAAATTTGGAAAACGCAGATGTTGCAGTGCCGCTGCAATGAATTTGCATACTTATACCTAGTGGTGCATCCGGTCCCGCTCCGGTGTCAGTTATAGCCCGGTCAACGACCCTACGGTACCTATATGGTCCGTTCAATGACCCGGCGGTCTGATGCGGTCATTCACCCGGCAGTCCCTATCCGGTCCGGTCGATCGCCGAGCAATCCCGGTCCGGTCCGGACGACAACCCAACGGTCTCTACCCGGCACAGTCCACGACCCGCGATCCCTGCCCAGTCTAGTCCATGACCCAAGTGTCTGATCTGAGCCATGACCCGGCGGTCCCTGTTTGATCCGATCGATGACCTGATGGTCCCTATCTGGTTCGATCGATGACCCGACGATCCTTGTCCGGCCCAATCCATGATCAAGCGGAACATGTTCAGTCAGGTCCATGACCCAACCATCTGATCTGATCCACGACTCGGCGGTCCCTGTCTGGTCCGATCGATGACCTGACGGTCCCTGTCCGGTTCAATCAATGACTCGACGATCTCTGTCTGGCCTGATCCACTATCAAGCGGAACCAGTTCATTCTGTCGATGGGCGGGTAGTCCCGATCTGATCCTATATGGTCAATGACTTGGCGATCCTCGTCTGGTTTGGTCAACGACCCGACAGTCCCTACCTGGTCCGGTCACCGACTCGACGGTCCGACGCGGTCATTGAACTGGCGATCCCTTTCCGGTCCAATAGACAGCCGCACAATCCCGATCTAGTCCGGTCCACGACCCGGCGGTCCCTCGTCCAGTACGGTCCACGACCTCCGACCCTTGTTTGATCCGGTCCACGACCTGACGGTCCCTATCCTGTCCGATTGATGACCCAGCGGTCACTGTCCTATCCGATCGATGACTCGACGGTCCTTGTCTGGTCCGATCCACGACTAAGCGGTCCCAAGCCAGTCCCGTCAATGACCCGACGATCCCTGTCTGGGCTGATCAATGACCCAACAGTTCAGTCTCGATTATTTTAAATCACTTTTTAAAGTGAAGAGTTTTAAAAGAGCCGTTGAGATGTCAACCAATAGAGAAATGGGAAAAGAATTCGTCAAACTAATCGGTGAGATCGACTGGGCCTGACAGGTTTCGGTCCCGACTTTCCTATACGTGGGACCTGGTAGGCTGGTACCCTACTTGGGTTGTACTAGGTTTGATTTCAGAATGAGATCGTACTTTCAATCTTTTGGAACTGGGGAAAAAAATTTGATGAACATGTTTTCAGATTTGAAAATGGAAAACTAAAAAATTGAAAACAGAAAATTGGAGATAGAAAAACTGGAAAATGAAAACAGAAAAATTGGAGAACGAAAAACGGAAATAGAAAAATGAAAAATATCTTTGTTGGTAAATAGACCCTTACTTTTTGAACGCAGGAGCAAAGATATCATTCAAAGATGTTGTTAGGTTAAAGGGCATTTTTGTCTTTAAATTTTGTAAAGTGAAATGTTTTAGGCATACACGAATAGACACTATATTAGACCTTTTTTGCCTTCTAAAATTTACACGAAGGGAATGAATTAGAGAAATCGCTCAAACTAAGAGCCCGTTTGGTAACATATTTTTCGGCTTATCAGGCTTATCAACCAACTTTATCATCAAATACGTAATTTTTGCGTTCGCGCACTGAATTGTGTAATAGTAATAAAAAGTAATATTGAAGTTACTTTTCGGGTTGTATTGGTTAAAGTCACTGTAGATGATCATTTAACTATTTTTCATATAATTTTTTATTTGATTTATTAATAACACATATTTTAAATATAATTTTTTCATAAATTAGCATAATCAACCAATACTACCACTTCAATCAAAACTTCATAAATTTCAACAGAATAAGCCAATTCAGTCAATTTCAGTGTTACCAACTGGGCTCTACAAGTAAAACATAGTCTTCTTCTAAAAATAGAATTATACGTTTGGTTTTACTTAAACAGGACTAATCATTTCATTTTTATCTCTAATTAAATTAATTAATTATGTTTGGTTTTCATTAAATAAGACTAATCATTTCATTTCTATCCCTAATTTAATTAATTAATTAAGTAACATAATCAATCGTCTTTAACCCCCTTGCATAAGAAAGAGCAGTCCATTGGTGGCAGGGTACTCGGTTGATGGCGGGACAATCTGGTGATGGTGGCTGCTCGACAGAGGCGGCGGCCAGCGTTCTGATTGTGGTCTGGCAATATAGGTCCTATTTTAGAAAAATGCTATATTTTGATCCTATTTGGAGTATTTAGTAAATTGGGTACATTTATGTTCATCGCCAATATTGCGATGAGAGGTTACTATGCTAAAAAATGCATAGGGCCTCTGCAAGTACCGAGGACAGAACCCCACTCTCTATCTGTCAGATTGTGATTATAGACCAATTTACATCCTCCCAACGTACCGTTCAGTCGGTGTTGGGGGGCCCCTCAGAGATGGAGTGTCATTCTTTTTATATAATGAAATTGAATTAGAGAGTAAATCGTAAGTTAGTCCGTATAATTATGCATACAATAAATCGTTCGCAACTGATTAAGTGCGTTCACTAGTCTCAAGTCACCTTCCGGGGAAATTGCTACTGATTTTTCTACACCTTCATATTAAGCATACTCTCACACTATCACTTGAGGCCGGCAAGACAATACAATTAATAAACGATCATCGAGCTAACCACAAATACTCTAGGATACATGTAGTGTACATTCCCGGGGTTGCATTGCAGTTTATTAAAAGTTTCTAACCTTTAATTTTTGATAATTATTTTAAAAATTCGGACGCATGTGTCGTGACAGATACACATACCAACTTTTTTTACAAATAAAACACCCCAAAAACAAATAACAAAAGTCTTAAGACAAGTTATTAGAACTTTCAGTTTTTATTAGAGTATTGTTTTCTATCTTTATTGAGAATCTTCTATTCAAGAACACGCAACACATACACTTAATTTCAAATATGTGCTTGTTTGACATATTTCTCATTTTAAATTAGTGACTTATTGACTATATTTATATTTTGAAATACACTAGTGTATATGAAATAAAATATGAATTTATTTATAACTATCTTGAAAATGTGAAATGTTTCAATGACATGAATGACTGATCATGGGATAATATATGTATGTATTTAAAAAAACTTATAATTTTTAATATTTATAAACACACATCCATAATTTTTAATATTTATAAACACACATCCATAATATACACCCCATAACATTTAATACTCCGTCCCGAAATGAAGTTCCTGGTTTGATCCACACACATATTTATGTAAGGTAGAATTTTGTTTTGACTTTCTGAGTTTACCCTTAATACTTTATGTCAAATTAAGCAAAAAGTGGGTAAAAAGTAAGAGTTGTTGTGACTTTTGAGATAAAAGTGATTTACTTTTATAGAAATAAGAACTTCATTTTGGGATATCCATAAAAGGAAAGCGAGAACGTAACTTCTTTTCGGAATGGATGTAGTATATGTATCCTTTTTTTAGTGTTATCATATACCGTAATCATTTCCACGTTTTTGTGTTCCTGTATCGGTGCTACATAGACTCTAAAACCATTCAAATTTGTCTCTTTGATATAGTTATAGGTGTTTTTAGTATTTATCTGGAAAGTGCTCAAAGTTATTTGCTTCATTTTCCTTTTTTTTGTTTTAAAAAAGTAATCATTAGAAAGAATGACAAATATATTACTTGTGTGAGTCGAAAAGACAAAAATATGACCACTTTTAATTTTTGGACAAAAAAAGACTAATTGTTGCTCAACAGACTGAAACACCCTCCAATTTCATCGTTCTCTTTCTCGCAACTGGAACAAAACAGTCCAAAACCTTTCTTCAATGTTTGTCATCCGCTCAGTTGCACCTCTAGTCCTACATGGCAGCATTCATACGCATCAATCGTTCGCCACCTCAATCGTTCGATCGCCGAAACCTCTTCTTTCTCCTCAATTTCCGCATTGGCGTCAACAACGAAGTTCTCCATGCATGAGCGCTAAGCTTGTAAATCGGTGGTTGTGCTAATCCATTGGCGACGGTTGAAAGCCGAAGACGATGATTGGAATAGATCTGGCGCAGACGATTTCAACAGGTCTGGAGTCAATGATTTTGAGGGCTAGGCCATAAACGGCGACGATGACTTTGGGGCTTTTCCGGTGTTGGCCTTGAGGGATGTGACTATGTGAGCAACAATGACGAGCTGGAGAAGAGGGAATTGGGGCTGGGGCGAGGAAGTTTGGGTATGTGGGAGTTGTTGGGGACAATTGCGAGTAGGAGAAGACAAGTTGGGAACTGGGGCAGCGCTGGCGGGATTGGGGCAATGCATGGGTGGCGCAGGCAGGTGGTAGCATAGTTGGAGTCCACTGGGGCGAGGTAGGTGAGGGGTGGGGCAGGCCATCCAACTAGTCGAGTGCAAGGTGACAGTAGGAGCGACCATAGGTGGTGTCAGATGCGGTGGTCGGTGGTGGTGGTCAGATGTGGTCGGATGCGGTGGCCGGCAGTGGCCCAATGAGATGGTCGGTGGTGGTGATCGACATGGTCATTATCGGATTGAGTAAGTGTAATTAATCATGTTGGGTAACCGTAACTGGTGGGTCAGGTAAATGTAACTGGTCGAATTGAGTAACTGTAATTGGTGGGTTGGGTAAATGTAACTAGTCGAATCGAGTAACTGTAACTACATCGAGTCTAACACTATAACTAGTCAGATCAAGTAACTGTATCTAGACATGTCAGGTCACTGGGCGGGTTAGTTCTCTGAGACTTTAGTAAATGAGACGATAGTAATTGAATCGGTGGTCACAGTAAATGGGGCGTTATTTTTTTTTTTGATAAATAATTTTAAAACAAACTAAGGCATTAAATGATGACATAGGGCATTCTTACGCAGCGCAATTGCGATTTCTTTTTTAGAGATGGGTTCGACCCCAATTGCGATTTCCGCCTCCTCCCACGCCCACGGCGGCTGGTGGGGCGGGAGAGGCAGTTTCGTAAATAGCAGGAAGAACGGCAGGAATAACAGTAACAGGTATCTCAGCGTCATTTCATCTGCTCTCGTTTTCTTCCTAATTTCGTTTCTGTTGCTGGGTTCCATGGCTTGCCTCTATGCTCGGCTCATGCTGACACCTAATGTCCACACGAACCTGCCCGTGAAGGGATGCCGTGAAGACAATGAGGGTTCTTGGGCAATTGGTGTTTTTTATGGTGACTCTCCTTTCTCCCTAAAATCCATTGAAGACGTGAGATTTCTTCTTTGTCAGTCTTTCCCTCCTCCCCCCTGTATTCTTACTGATTTTAAGAGTTATTTTTTTATTGAAAGAAAAGTTCAGGTTCTTGATTTTCAATGTTTTGGGTAGAACCACTGTAAGATTACAAGCCTGGGTTTTGAGGATGAAAGTTACATTTTAAAGAAAGTTCAGGGGTGCGATTTTCAAAATTTGGGTGGTGCCTATGGTTAAGGTTTGAATCTTTGTAAGATTACAGGCCTGGGTTTAAGGTTTATTTCTGGGAATTTAGAACTGTATAAATCTTTATGAGTTATAGGCTTTATAGTTACTTCTCTGACGTCTATATCTTTAAATGGGTTGCAGATGAATATACATAGTAACAAGAGTGCAGCTTGGCCGGTGGCCAATCCGGTTCTAACTTGTGCTTCAGCTTCACAAGCTGGGTTTCCTAGTAATTTTGTTGCCGATCCTTTCCTTTATGTTAAGGTAATTAATTCCCTTTTTGCTTGAAAATTGGACAGGCTTGTCATTTTTTGGTACCAATATGGATTTGCAGGAAATTGGTCTATGACATCCTTTAGTAGGACACTCTTTGGTAGCCACTTTAGCAGAATAAGTAGTATCTACTGACTTATTTATTTTGCTTAAATGGATGTTACCATTTACCAAACACTATTCCATGCTCTGAAAAACTCAGCAAAATCCACCATTTCAACCATATAACCCTTGCCAAACGGGCCCTAGACTTATATTAATTTTTGTTTTTATTAGTGCTCATTTGATAAGACGTTTTGGAGCTTCTCAAATAAAATACTAAAATCTAGCCGCTTGATGACCCCACCATGGTAAAAAATAGTTATCATCTACTTTTTGGTACTCCATTATTTAATTGGTAGATAATGGTATCTCTTTAATCTTTATCATACAAGTTGATGAAGAATATTGCAACTTGCTCTGGCTTGATAATTTTATATACGAGGGTTTGATAAAATATGGATTTTGTACTTCTAGTGACTTAAAGGAAGACTGCAAGTCGCTAGAAAGTTCTATGAAATTATGAGAAGCCAATCTGCAATATTTTTAGGAATTTGAGGTATGAAAAATAGTATAACAAAGTCATGGAAGACAATTGGATGAACTATGACTTTAGATGGGAAAAAGTGTTTGGGTGCTTGAAACCTACTTTACACTTTCAAGGGGTGTAAATGAACCTAACAACCTAAAGTTGTACTAATGTTGCAGCAAAAATAAAGTTGAAACGGGCTCAACTTGAGTGGTGCATAAATGGACTAAATTGACCCGCCACGGGATATTCCAAGCAATGTGTGCCAAAAAACCAAACAGACTTCAATTAGATCAAATTTTGATCCCAAGTTATGTTGGGCCTAACTCACTCAAAAGGATCCTTAAGAGATAAGGTTTACTCATATATTATTCATAACCCATATGGCCATATGTATAGAAAACATTTGACGTGCGCCAGAAGTTATTTTCTATTCCATGTCCTTTGGCCATTGTTTCAACTTATGAAATTTAAATTCTTTTTCCCATGTGATTACAGGAAGACGCTCTTTACCTGTTTTTTGAAACAAAGAACCCCATCACAATGCAAGGGGATATTGGAGTTGCTAAAAGTGTTGATAAAGGAGTGACATGGGAACAGTTGGGCATTGCATTGGATGAGGATTGGCATCTCTCATATCCATATGTCTTTGAGTACAATGGGAATGTAAGATCTCAATTTCATAGACTTGTTCCTTCATTAACTTGAGACTCATAGTTATCTATCGGGATTTTTTCCCATACAACAATTAAGAATGATTAGTTCTTCTATTTTTTAAATTGTGGGGTATGGGGAGGGAAG
Organism: Cuscuta europaea; assembly: GCA_945859875.1. Taxonomy (NCBI): domain Eukaryota; kingdom Viridiplantae; phylum Streptophyta; class Magnoliopsida; order Solanales; family Convolvulaceae; genus Cuscuta; species Cuscuta europaea. The sequence goes on from CAMAPE010000048.1 coordinate 10,917,524, forward strand.
CATAGCAGTATAACACATATTAGATAGTGCCATAGTGGATGCACTACTGCATTTTGAAGAGGATTTACTTTTCCTGTCTTCAATACGTGGTAATAAACTAATAACCATGCAGTTCGAGTTCTGTTTTCGTTATAGTATATGAAAAACCCCATAAATCTAAATATATGATTTATTAATAATAATTCATTGTCCACTGTGTTTCCGATGTCAAACCAAGCATAAGAACACAACTTCTCTTATCATTCCTTTTGCTCCTTTCCTTGGCACTCTCCATCATCCAAATATACCCTTATGCATGCTCCACTGTATTTTATTTTCTTTATCAGGTCTGTCTTCAAATAATGCCATGCATTCCTACTGCTAACCTCTTTCACTTATTCTCTTGGCAGATATATATGTTACCTGAGGGTAGTGATAAGGGAGAACTTAAACTGTACCGAGCTGTAGATTTTCCCACAAAGTGGGTGCAGGAGAAGGTACTAATGAAAAAGCCCATCATAGATCCTTCTATAATTTCACATGACGGGAAATATTGGCTGTTTGGTTCAGATCATAGTGGCATTGGGGCCCAAAATAATGGACAACTAGAGATATGGTATAGTACCTCCCCTCTTGGCCCTTGGAGGCCCCACACGGAGAACCCCATTTACAACACAGACCCAAGCAGGGGAGCCCGGAGTGGAGGAAGACCGTTCATGTATGATGGGAACATATACCGTGTTGGTCAAGACTGTGGTGACACGTATGGGAGGACAGTCCGCATATTCAAAATAGAAAATCTCACGACACATGAGTTCAAAGAAGTTGAGGTTCCATTTGGCATTCAAGAATCTATCAAGGGGATAAATGCCTGGAATGGGGCCCGCAGCCATCACTTTGATGTGAAACGCCTGGGCTCGGGAGAGTGGATTGCCTTTTTGGATGGGGATCGTGTGCATTCAGGTGATGCTACCCACCGGTTTGCTCTCGGCTTTGCTTCTGTTGTCGGTGTTGTAGTAATGCTCATATTTTTGGGTGTTTTACTTGGGGCCATCAAGTGTGTTGTCCCTTTGACTCGGCATTCACGCAATATGGGAAAGAAGAGTGATTCTTTTTCAATCCGTGAAGAAGAATCAAAGGACCCATTCTCTATGAAATATTGGTTTTTTTGCTACCAATTGAACCAACTATGCACATTTCTACGGGCCAAAATAAAACCAAGCACGTGTCCAGGAGCTTTGGTTCTTGCCTTGACATTCTTAACCGCGGCTGCTTTGGCGTGTTTAGGCGTCACCCACATCTATGGAGGCAGTGGTGTCCAAGAACCGTACCCTATGAATGGTCACTACTCTCAATTTACTCTACTGACCATGACATACGATGCCCGCATGTGGAATTTGAAAATGTACATCAAACACTACTCGAGATGTGCTTCAGTCCGTGAAATCGTCGTTGTGTGGAACAAGGGAAAGCCCCCACTGGCGGAAGACTTCGATTCGGCAGTGCCAGTGCGGATAAGGGTGGAGGAGAAGAACTCGTTGAACAACCGGTTCAAAGCTGACCCCTTGATAAAGACGCGAGCCATTCTTGAGCTCGATGATGACATCATGATGACATGTGACGACGTCGAGCGGGGTTTTCTTGTGTGGCGTCAGCATCCAGAGCGGATCGTGGGGTACTACCCTCGCCTAGCGAACGGGGACCCCTTGGAATACAAGGCAGAGAGACATGCCCGGAAGCACAACGGGTATAACATGATACTGACCGGGGCAGCATTCCTTGATGCTGAAATGGCTTTCAAACGATATTGGAGCATGGAGGCTTTGCCAGGACGAGAAGTGGTTGACTCGTTTTTTAATTGTGAGGATGTACTTTTGAACTACTTGTATGCAAACATGAGCTCTTCTTCTTCGAGCACGGTTGAGTATGTGAAACCAGCGTGGGCGGTTGACACTTCAAAGTTTTCAGGTGTTGCAATTAGTGGTAACACACAAGCTCACTATCATGTTCGGAGCAAATGCCTCCGTAAATTCTCTGAGATTTACGGGAGCATAATGAACCGGAAATCCAAATTTGGCAGCCGGAAGGATGGCTGGGATGTATAGCGTTGTATAAAACTTTGTTACTAATTTCTTACTATTTGTTTATTTTTTGTGGTGGGTTAAGTTGTTTGGGTGCAGAAGTTATGCTTTAGCCTCTTTGTAGACTGAATGATCACTTTACTTCTTATGTTTTTTTTTTGTATATGGATGAGTGTAGTCAGATCATGTTTATCTTCAAGGTGAAATGCATACTTGTTCTTCAAACATTTGCTCCGGTATTGTTTTGATTTTAATTTTCTTATTTTCAAACACATAGTATTAGAGATGTTTTCGCTTTGATTGAAATTTTAAAATTTGAATTACTCTGTTCCGATATGGTCTAAGGGGTGTTTGGATCTATTTGTTAAAATTGCTTCTATTCTGCTAACTGAGAAAGCAAAAACAAATATTGGAGTGTTTGGTTGAAAGTGCAATAAATGCAATGATATTTTTGTTCTCTATTTGGAAAAATATAAGAAAATAAAGGGAAAATATAAATAGAGTTGGAAGAAACCAAAAAATCCCTCTGAGTTTAATGTCTTTTTATTTTAATAAGTATGGCCTTCATATATATAGGGTATGTTTGGCAAATGGCTTATCAGTCAGCTTTTAGCTTGTTTGACCCATTTCAACTGTTTGATTAGTCAAAGAAGCTAATAATAATGTTTGATAAATTGCTTTTAAAATTAGCTTGTTGAGTTTGAAAAGCTGAAAAAATGGGTGGTGGAAGAAGCTAAGGAGAGCAGCTTCTTCATTTGGCTGGTTCAATTTACACTCTATCAGCCATTTCGAAACAGCCAATTTTACCAAACAGTTATTTATAATCAGCTAACATAACCAGTCGGTCAAAACAGCTAACACAACCAGCTGTTACGAAACAACTGACATAACCAGCTAACAGCAACAACTAACAGCCATTTACCAAACAAGACCATAGTCTCTTGGATATGCTGTGAGATAGTAGTCATGTAGATAAGTGAGGTATAACACAAATAACTGTGATGACTTCTCCTCAAGCTTCTTGGTGCTGCTGGTAAACCATGCCTGTGGCATGAGCATTATAATTTGGTGTTGTGCTAATACCTGTTAAACAAATACTCCTTCCGTCACTTAAAACTTTGTCAACTTTCATTTTTTGGATGTCTCACTAACTTTGACACTTTCCATTTTAAGAAAAGAATTTGTGATTCCAATTAATTCTCCATCCTCTGCACAAACACTACCACACAGATTTTACTTTATTAATTCACGTGCTGGTCAAACTTGACAAAGTTTTAAGGGACGGAGGTAGTAATTGACATTGTAGTTGAATAAGTACTTAAAATAAGTATTGCTAAGAATGCAGCTTTTACGTGTATGACACATATATAGTACTCTTGGGGCAATTAGATATTCGTGCTATTTATTATTGTTTTTCCAGGGGGAAATTAGTTTGGGGTTATGGGCATTCTATTTATTTTTGACAACTAAAGAAGGATGTGTTGGGTGAAAACTTTCCCAGATTTATATATGTACGTCATCCTTACCTGGTGGAGTCAGTAACTTATCACTTACAATAAGATTCTATTTCTATCACAATGACTAAAAGTTGTGCTAAGATATTGTCAAAATTACACTCTTACATTGTAATTATCTTTGTGCATTTATGATGATGTTTTTATTTTATGGTACCACATGCATAACAAATAAAGGTCACAAGATGCAGAAATCAATTAGCAAGGACAGACAGGTGGCTAACGATCTGTTTCATCTCAATTCTATACATTCTAAGTACGTTGGAGGTGAAATCTCTTAGTGACTCTCTCTTCTATCTGTTTCATCTCAATTCTTCCTGAAATCCCTTTTGGACCTTCTCGATCTCATCTCTTTTCATAACACACTTATGGCATTTGCTTATCAGGTGATGAGTTTATGTCATTTAGGTTGACAAATGCTTCTGGCACTTTTCAGTGTCACATTTTTGCTCGAGTATTACATAAGTTTGTATTGGTGTTCTTTGATGATATTCTAGTGTACAGTGCTACATGGGAAGATCATTTACGCCATTTAGAAGCCGTCTTGAGTATATTAAAACAACATTAACTGTTTGCAAGATCTTCTAAACGTTGTTTTGGCGTTCACCAGATTGACTATTTAGGGCACACTCTTTTTGGAGCTAGAGTAGCTATGGATGCTTCTAAACGGGAAGCAGTGCAACCGATGACAATACTTTCAAATCGATGTAAAAATTCTGACATAACATAATTATAAAAAGTTGCACCGAATTACCAAATTTTTGGCCAATATTTTGGCAAACACAAAGCCAATGTCCAAAATCGGGAAAACCAAAACTTTAATTGAAATCTGAAATTAATGGAATCACAAAAATCAACAACGAGACCAGTCAAAAATTTGACACCACAACTCAAAAAATTAATGAAATCTGAAATATCTTCTGAAAAAATTGATTATCTATCTGTCTGTCCGTCCGTCCGTCCATCCGTCCATCCGTCCATCCGTCCATCCGTCCATCCATCCATCCATCCATCCATCTATTTATATTAAAATTAATATTAAAAAACGCTGCGGATTTCGATCTTTGATCATTCTTCCAATTTTTTCATCACTCAACCAACTCAAGTACTCATGCGGTGGATTATTATAATGTTGTCTCTTAAAAGATACCGTTGTGTTAAAGAGCTTTTGTCTTTAAATTTTGTGGAAGGGAATGTTTTAGGGGTATACGCATAGACACTCATATTAGACCTTTTTTGTCTTTACATTTGTAAGCCTAAATTTTGAGGAAGGAATTACTTTTGTACGAGTAAAAAAGTTCCTATACCGTACGACCGGTGAGCACAGTATACCGGTACGGTTTTATATTTGTTTTTTCTTTTGTTTTTAAAAAATGGTAATAACTTTTTTATTTTTGATCCGATTTTTATAAAATTTATATCAATATTTTTTATTTTTCATGATCTTTCAAATGAGACCAATATTGCCTATGTAATTTTAACATATTAACATTTGCGTGTAAAATATGTAACTTTACGTGTTAAAATATGTAACTCACGTTCAGTCAGGTCAAATGCAACTCGTGTGTATAAATATGTATCTCTACGTGTAACAATATGTAACTTTACGTAAAAAAATATGTAACTCGCGTTCAGACAGGTCAAATGCAACTCGTGTGTATAAATATGTAACTCGCGTGTATAAATATGTAACTTTACGTGTAAAAATATGTAACTTTACGTGTAAATATATGTAAGTCGCGTTCAGGCATGTCAAATGCAACTCGTGTTTATATATATGTAACTCGCTTTTAAAAAGATGTAACTTGCTTATAAAAAGATGTAACTTGCTTATAAAAAGATGTAACTTGCTTATAAAAAGATGTAACTCGCTCATAAAAAGATGTAACTCAATGTATTATCAAATGTAACTGAGGCCACTAATCCACTCCCAAACAGATTCAATCTTCTATTTCACAAACCTATCATCTTCCTAACAGATTCGATTTTCCTTATAATCCAATACTCATTAATATAATAGTTCGATAATTTCTTAACATTACATAAGCAATATTGGTCTCATTTGAAAGATCATGAAAAATAAAAAATGTTGATATAAATTTTATAAAAATCGGATCAAAAATAAGAAAGTTATCATCATTTTTAAACAACAAAAGAAAAAAAAAAGAAAGAGAGTGAAGCTGCGTCGTTTTGCAACCGGGCGCACCATCCTCATGGTGCGCCGGTTGCACGGTATAATTTGCCCTTTTGTATCCACCCCCAAGTCCCGAGGAGGGAGACACCTATGGGGGTAGGACTGCGTAGGAGGGCCAAGGTCCCTAACTTTTTTACTCTATTTTTTTTGGGAAAAGGGGCAAATAAGTCATCCAACTAACCGAAAAAGCGCAAATCACCCCTTCTGTAGGAGGCTCTGTTCGGCCGTCACCATTTCAGGCGGTTCCCTCTAGAATTTTTTGATGATTTTTTTTTGGGAAAATTTAAAAATAATAATACCAACTATTGCCGGTCCGCTAACAATAATCTCAACTATTGATTATTTTTGTATAATCCCAACTATATGGACCGCCCGCCAATAATGGTCTATGACCGCATATTATAACCTACTCTAACAAGTGAATTTTTAATAGAAAATAAGAATAAAATTAAAATTTAGGATTATTTATAGGGATTAACTTCTATATCTCTTTAGAAACTACAGGAATTTATTTATAGTCGGTCACGTCGGACCATTATTGGCGGAAGGTCCCTAAAGTTGGGATTATTCTGAAATAATCGATAGTTGAGATGATTATGAGCGGACCGCCAATAGTTGAGATTTTTACAATCAATTTTTCCAATTTTTTGAGCATCTTCTTCACTAAGTCTAGTTTACCCATACCAAATTTCAACTAAAAATTCAATCGTGAAGGCAGTCAAATAAATATTTGAAGATAACTGCGCAGTTAAATAGCACAGTATATTTCAGAAAATCATTTGACTGCCTTACCGGTTGAATGTTTACCTGAAATTTGGTATGCGTAAACTAGACTTAATGAAGAAGATGCTAAAAAAATTCATCAAAATATTCCACTGGTAACCGCCCCAAATGGCGACGGCCGGCAGAGCCTCATATAAAAGGTGTGATTTGTATTTTTTTTTGTTAGTTCGAGGGCTTATTTGCACCTTTTCCCTCTATTTTTTAATAGTACTAGTGAGTAATTGTCTAGTCAAGAATTTTATGACTCAAACATTGTCCGACCATCAACATTTGGCGGTCCCTATATCCTACATCCAGGTGTAGGTACATCCAGCCCAATTGAAGAAGACATCCCTTTAACTAATACTGACCATTTTTTCCGGTTGTTTACCTGTAAAAAATGAAATTTGAAACTTATTTTGCCGGTTCGGGGTGCGAATTAAACATTTTTTTAATTCAGGAACTGAATTGAGCTTACACAACCGATACATGAGCCTATTTGACACTTTAGCCTATAAAAAACATAGTGTTTTTCAATAATTCCATCATTGAGAACATGATCATAAAATTTCATCAAACAATTTCACTCGAAAGTGTATCAAACATAGTATGTCCATTTCTATAATTATTTTTAAAAATATGACTAAATATGTTTTATACCTCAGAGAGACTTATTGAATTCTACTAAAAGAATAGAGAGACTTATTGAATTCTACTAAAAGAATAGGAATGAATAAGTCTGTTTTGAAAAAAAAATGACAATTCTATGTTAATTTGAACTTTACCATTATTTTAGATTTTTAGTCCTATTTAGAAAATTTTTATATTATTATTGGAGTTCAATCTTAACCCTCCCCAATTATGTCGATGGGTGCCGGATTGCCGATACGTGATCCCAAAGAACGAGATTTTATTAGTCCCATTGCACGCCCAGTCTTTAAGAGTTCACCGTTTATACATTCTTTTATACTCCATAATTATCATTATTATTCCTGGCCGGCAGGGCTATGCTGGGTCCAGTCTTCAAACCTGGCCGCCACAACCTCGTAGCACCAAGGCCGACGTTCATCCGCCTTTCAGCCATCATCCAAGAATTTTTCGAAGGCAGCCTCAATGGCTTTCTCCTCAGCGGCCCCAATGGCCTACTGCGCCTCGGTCTTGCCTTTCTCGGCCTCCTCAGCACGATGGAGAGTTTCGCCATGAGCTTTCTCTAGGTCCGCCAGCTGCTGGAGAGCCTCGTCCCTCTGAGCAGCAAAGTGGCGGGTGGCAACGTCGGCCTCATCGGCCTTCTTCTTCAGGCTTTCCACTTCAAGACGCAGCCGGTCCAAGCTGCTCAGAGCCTCTTCGGCCGAGGCAGCCTTCTGCTCAACAAGCCTCAGACGGGCAATTTCCTCCGCCTGCCTCTTCTGATTCTCCATCATCATGAAGGCCCCCTGTACGAAGAAAGCACATATCAGAAATGCAAAAAAAAAAGAAGAAGCCAAGTCCAGAATATCACTTACAGAGATGATGTAGTCCATCCCCCCTCGTACAACTTGGCATCCCTTTGCTGGCGGAGGTAAGCTCGGTCTTCATCAGGGATGGCTTGGGAGATGACCTCATGGATGCTAACAATCTCGTTGACCCCCCCTGGGGGTAACGGATGACGATGTCATACATCCCCTTTACCAGCTCTCGACGAGACCCTTTCTGGCTTTGGGAACCTTGAGCATCAAGACGGGCGGGTTGGCTGACATCGCCAGAAGAAGGTCTAGTGGTCAGATCCACAACGACATCAACAGAGGGACTAACCTCATCCCCGATTGAGATAACCACAACCCTGGCCTCAAGACTAGGAGAACCCTTCCTCAGCTTCTTGGAAGCCTTCGACGGCTGCAAACCGGCCTCAGTCAATTTCTTCTGGCCCTCATCAGCCGACCTCTTCTTCTTCGGGTGAGGAGGCTTCTTGGTTTGGTCAACTTGGGACTTGTCCCCACCGGCCGAGGCTTTCTTAGCGGCTTGCTTCGCTTTCAACTCCTCGGCCGCCTTCATGGCAGCGTTCTTCATAAAGGACGAGCGGTCCATATCAAAGCCTGCACAACGGAACAGGTCAAAACAACAAAACAAGGAAATAAAAAGCAAGCAACAAGGCCAAGGACACTAAGAGGTCTTTACCATCGGCCTCAGCGGGCACACCCAGATAAGGACCATCAGCCTCCTCAAATGACGTGGTCATCTTCGGCCAAAAGCCATCATCCACATCTCCATAGATGAAGTACCTGACGAAGCCGATGGCGGCCATCTTATACTTCGTGATGTAATCCTTCACGCTCCTTGGCCCGTCCTTCGGAAAAGCCGCCACTTGGGAATCAATAATTGCACTCTTCGGCGGCTCATGCAGATTGAAAGCCCCAGAATGATGAACAGAGGAGAAATCACCCCCTTCACCCAAGCTCACGAAGACGAACTTGGATTTCCAACTGTGAATGGAAGAAGGAAGATCTGTGAAGGAGCTCTTGTTATTGATCTGCTGCAAACTAGCGTAGCCGGCGCAGTTCTTATGGCTTCCCTGGCAAATCTGGTATAGATTCGTGAACAACGTCGTCGTAGGTGTGAACCCCAGCTCTGAGCACCGGATCAGGAACCCGACGATCAGCGAGTAGTTGTTCGAGGTCAATAAAGCCGGAGGAAGGCCTACCATATCCAGGTACTCCGTTATGAATGGATGGAGGGGAAATCTGAGCCCCTTAGCAAAACTAATGGGGTACACTGTGAAGTACCCTACCGACGGATTTAGCACATGATCCATCGGCCTGGGCGCCCTCACCCTACCGTATGGCCCTACATACATTTGGGCGACATGATACTCACCCACGTTACTCTCCGACTTGATGATGTAAAGGTTGGTGAGATCGAAGTAGGAGATGCCCGGACCTTTCTTCGGTCGTCGCCTCCTCTTTGGCCGAACACCTACAACAGGAGTTTTCCCCTTGACAGCGGAGAGGGGATCAGGGCACGGAATGGCGGCCGATGTGGAAGCTCCATCTCTCGCACGAGAAGTCCCAACGTCCTCACCCGATGATGACGAAGCCGCTTCCTCCTCCACACTCTCCCTATCGTCCTGTTGATCCCCTGTTCTGTAGGAGCTCATGACGTCTAAGATCCAGGGACTTGGTAGACGCCCCTTCGTCATCATAAGGGTATGATGGAGTATATGGGTCTGAGCCCCAGGACCCATATACTCAGAAGAACAGAAAGCACAAGACACTGAGTGGTGCCCTCGTCGGCCAAGGGACCCCCGTCGGCCGGAAAGGTACCAACTCAGAATATGGTCCTGAAGCCAAGGAACCCGGGTGCCCTCGTCAGCCGTGCCCTCGTTGGCCGTGCCCTCGTCGGCCACGCCCTCGTCGGCCACGAAGACCTCACAGAACCAGATTTTACACTTACTCATTTGTACAGCCCATTAGTGGCTTTGTATTCGGCCCAGTAGCGGTCCAGTTGTAAATGGGCCTCCCAAGCCCAAGGCTTGGGAGCCCAGCCCGTATTTTCCCTATAAATACTTCCTCTGGAGGTAGTTATCAGGGTTACAAAATCATTCTATTGAAGCATATTATTGCACTTATCTCTCTAGCTCTCACCTCTCTCTAGATATACTCTATCATTTGGTGCTCTCGTTGAGAGCTAGAACAATCAAGTTAGCACCCTTCGTCGCTACCAAGCACAGCTAACCACTGATCATGGGAAGAACTAAATCAATCCGCAACCTCGTCAGCAAGGCCATCCCTGAGGACCAGGAGGCCAGGGAGCACGAGGAGGATGCTACGGCTGACCAGGTCGGCGGAGGGGGACGTCTTCCAGGAGGCCATCAACCCCACGACGGACCTCCGCAACCAGCTCAACGGCGGAGCCCCTGATGCCCGCATCGGCTTGGACAAGAGACGAGCTGAGAAGACAGACCACGCCCCGGCCCAGCCTATGGCCGCGGCCTCTCCGTCTGTGGATCCACAGGTCCAGGCCGCGCTATCGGTCATCATCGCCAGCTTGGCCCAGAACCCCACCGTCCTCAGCGCACTCTTGTCAAGGGCCGGGGGGAACGTCACTCCACCTCCTCAGCCCCAACCGTTGGCCATCCAGGTAGGCAACGATGAGGGGGTGATGGCCCAGGACACGACGTCGTCCCACTCCCACCCCGCTTCCCCTCTTCGGCCTGGGCAGACCCCAGCGCGTGGAAAAGCCTCTGCCTTCAATAGGCTGGGTGACACGCGCCGTCGTCCGGTTTCGGAGAGGATGGCAGGGCGGATTGGTGAGCGTCGGCCTGGCTCGCCAAGGGAAAGCTTGGGGTCTGTGTCCCGGACAGCGGACCAGCCCCGCCTGGACAAGGGCAAGGGGAAGCTGCACGAGGACGATGTGCGTCACCAGATCAATGCGGCCCACGACGAGCGCATGAGGAACCAGCAGGGCGCCGCTGCGGCCGCCAGGGACCCCCGGGACGAGGTCATTGCCCAGCTGGAAAGGAGGCTGGCTCAGATGGAGGCTAGGCAGTCGGCCAACACCCCCACGGCTGGCGCCTCCAACGACCCCGGCCTCAACGCTCTCATGAACAAGGTCAGCGCCCTGGAGAGGGAGTTGGCCGAAGGGCGAGGTGACCCCATCATCCAGGTCAGGACCAGGACCCCTTTCACCAACAGGATGCTCTCGGCCCCCATCCCGGAAAAGTACAGGGGGAACGCCATCAAGTCTTACGATGGCCGATCAGACCCCCAGGAACACTTCAGCCGTTATCAGAACAACATGCTGATGGTGAACGCGTCGGATGAATATCTCTGCTGTTGGTTCCTCTCTACTCTTGAGGGGCCAGCGTATGAGTGGTTCAACGCGCTTCTCGAAGGGAGTATTGACTCATGGCAGGACCTTGCTCAACGCTTCCTCACCCACTTTGCCGGGAGGAAGCACGCGAAGAAGTATTTCACCCACCTCCTCTCCGTCAAGCAGCAACATGATGAGTCCCTCCGGTCGTTCATTGATCGGTGGACGAGGGAGACCGAAGAAGTCGAGGGGGCCGATGAGCGCACCCTCCTCGTCCTGTACCAAGGAGCCCTCCGCAGCTCCCCGTACGCCAGGAGCCTCATTACTGACCCTCCGAGGTCGTACACCAAGGCGCTCCAGCGTGGAAGCTTGTACGCCGACGCCGGCGAGCTCCACAACCACAAGAAAGAGGGAGGCCAGCCCTCCAAGAAGACAAATCCTTCTCCGGCCCCGGGTCCGTCCCCGGCCGGCCAGGGTGCCCAGGGCCGTCACGGCTCTGGTGGACAAAGTAAGAAAGATCGCCACTGGCAGCCGAGGTTGGAACGGCCGGGGGTCGCCCTCACGCACCCGGTCGGCACCATCCTCGACTATGCCGAGAAGCACGGCCTCATCGAGCGGGCTCCTCGGCCGGCCGAGGAGGTCCTTGCCATCCAGCAGGGCGGCACATACTGCCGGTTCCACAAGAACTCCTCGCACAACACCGACGACTGCATTACGCTGAAGAAGGCCATCGAGCGCCTTATTCGTCAGGGGGAACTCTCCCAGTTTGTTAAAGGTGGCCCACACAAAAATACATGGGTAAACATTGGCAAACCAGGGGGCGAACCCTCTACGAAGAAGCGGGAGATTGGCAGGCTCAGCGACGAAGAGGACTTCGAAGAGCCCCCACCAAAGAAGAATCACATTCACCTCATTGTGGGTGGGAACACTGGGGGGGACTCCGTCACCCAGAGGAAGAAATGGGCCCAATCCCTCTACATAGGGGAGCTATCCCACACCCCCAGCCGAAGAAGCAGCGAACAGAGGCGATCACCTTCACCGACAAGGATCTGCCTCCGGGTACGGAGTCACATAGGGATGCCCTCGTCATCCGGTGTGAGATCGGTGACACTATCATCCACCGCACTTACATCGATACGGGGAGCTCCGTCAACGTGATGTACCTGGATACCTTCAGGCAGCTGAAGCCAGACAGAGCACTGCTGAAGCCGATCAAGACACCACTGTCCGGCTTCACCGGGGACTCTATCGACGCCGAGGGCATGATAGTCCTCCCCGTGGAGGTCGGCGACGGCCCCCACCGCGCCAAAATTGACATGGAGTTCATGGTGGTCAACCTCCAGTGCACCCACAACCTGATCTTAGGGCGGCCAGCACTGGAGGACTTGGAGGCCATCATTTCCATGAAGCACTTATGTCTGAAGTTCCCCACCAATGGCGGCATCGGCTGTGCCAGAGGAAACCAGAGGATAGCCAGAGCATGCTACCTCAAGCTAACGAGGCCGGCCGAAAGGGAAGGACAGAGGATAGACACCATCACGGCAGCCGTCGCCAAGGACGAGGAGAGGCCGCACGCTGAACCGGCCGAGGAGGTCGAGGAAGTCCCTCTAGATACCTCCCGGCCAGAGCGGGTTCTCAGAATCGGGAAGCAACTCCCGCAGGACCAGCGGAATGCCATCCTCCTCGTCCTACGATCATACGCCGTTATCTTCGCGTGGGGCCCGGACGACATGACAGGCATCAGCCGCCAGGTGATCACTCACCGGCTGACCGTCGATCCGGCCTCCGCACCTGTCAAGTAGAAGCGGCGCTACTTATCCGCCGACATGCGGGACTTCGTCAAAGGGGAGGTCGCCATGCTCCTCTCAATCAACCACATCAAAGAGGTGAAGTACCCGACGTGGCTGGCCAACGTCGCCCTCGCCCAAAAACCGCCAACATTCAGAATGTGTGTTGATTACACTGACCTGAACAAGGCATGCCCCATGGACCCGTTCCCTCTCCCCAACATTGATCAGCTGGTGGACGAGACGGCGGGGTGCGAGTTGATGTCGTTCCTTGACGCTTTCAGAGGGTACCACCAAATCTCCATGCATGAAGATGACGCTGAGAAGACGGCATTCATGACCCCAGAGGGAATCTTTTGCTACCTCGTCATGGCTTTCGGACTCAAAAACTCCGGCGCCACCTATACTAGGATGGTGGCCAAGATCTTCAGAGCAGTCCTCGGCCGGACGATGGAGGCATACGTCGACGACATGATCATCAAGAGCAGGCAGGCCTCCACCCATGCCGACGACCTCCGGGAAATCTTTGAGATCATGAAGGAGTTCAGGCTCCGCCTCAACCCAAAGAAGTGCACCTTCGGCGTCCAAGGCGGCAAGTTCCTCGGCTACATGGTCAGTCGGAGAGGCATCGAGATAAACCCGGAGAAGACACATGCTATCATCAACATGGAGCCGCCCCGCAACGTCAAGGAAGTACAGCGTCTGACGGGGCGCCTGGCGGCCCTGAACCGTTTCCTCTCCAGGTCAGCCGAAAGGGCACTCCCCTTCTTCCAGATCATGCGTAAAGCCAACAGCTTCAAGTGGACGACGGAGTGCCAGGAAGCGTTCGAAGAGCTGAAGAGGTACCTATCGTCCCCGCCCGTGCTCTCCAAGCCCAAAGCTGGCGAAACCCTTTTCTTATACTTAGGGGTGAGCACGTCGGCCATTAGCTCCGTGCTCATCCGTGAGGACGAAGGGGTGCAGAAGGCCATCTTCTACATCAGCAAGACACTCAGGGAGGCCGAGCTCAGGTACTCCCCCATTGAGAAGACGGTGCTGGCCATCGTCCATACGGTGAAGAAGTTGGGGCACTACTTCCAGGCCCATGCCGTCCATGTGCTGACCCAGCAGCCCCTTGGCGCGCTCATGAGGAGCCCCACTAGCTCCTCAAGCACTAGTGGAAAAAAGGGATTTAATAACGGTTAAAACAGACATTTAATAACGGTTCAGAACCGTTATTGTAGCAGCACATATTAAAAGTCCAGTACCTTTCGTATGGCCGTATGGGTTCTTTGAACCGTTGTGGAATACTTTTTATAACGGTTGGCACATGACCGTTATGAAAACATTCATTATCAGGTATCACCAACCGTTATTGTAAGTCTTCTACATGGGATTAAGCAAACCCATATGAAAAGTTGTCTTGTACGTAAACTCTATTTGGCTATTTCCAAATATCACAAATCATCATTTTTTAAATTACTATATTTTTTATATTACAATTCAATAAAATTAAAATAACATTTATCATAACATAAAACACATACGTAGTATCATTAATCATAACTAACAAAAATACACAATTCACATCAATATTGTGTTATTCCAAAAAAGTCAGCACAAACTAGCCATGATTTCACAACACAAACTACTACTATTTTAATACTAAGTGAACCCCTCCACAAGCTTTTTCCCCAGTGGCAACCCCTTCTGCAAGTCGTCATATTGGTTCTACTGGCTGGAACCAGCTGCATCAGACCAATGCTGACATATGTTTTCGAGCTAGAGCTCTCCATCAGTAAATGCCAAGGTATTTAATATTACATCAAATATTAAAACAGTACCATGCTTAAACCCATTAAAACAGATGAAGCCCAAAATTTTTTAGCAATGCTCAAAAATTGTCCATTAAAAGGCGGAATAATAACTAAGACCTTAAACCTGTATAATCTTACCAGCCCTGAAGTTAAAGACCAGGTAATACTCCGGTAGTCGTTCTAGGGAGTCAAATTTGGGTTCGATGAATTAAGCATTGCTTCTAGATCTTCAACCATTCCCTTCTTTGGAGCTCTCACCATCATGTTAGCCTCGTAACACAAAGAATATCACAAACATAACCACATGAATATAAAAAGAAAAAGACCATAATAGAGTTCTACATGTCCTAGTTTCAAGAAGAAGAAAATCCCTGGTGTGATGCATTATGGTTGAGTGGCCATCCCATCAAATATGAAAAATTGCCCAATCAGTAATGAAAAAAGGGCTACCATTGGTCCATATATAGTTATATAGATCATATTTTGCACTGTCTATTTTACTTTACATTAGAAGACTTGCGCAATGTAAATGTAAACCCCACTCTAATTTATATATCCATACTCCATATATGATATAGTTTATTAAAATTGTGAGTGTGACTGTGACATCTTGTGAATGTCTGTACAATCTGAGCAACAGCAAAAATGAAAACAAGGCTACCAATGATAGTTAGCATCCCTGAAGCCTTGAGGGAGCCCATTCTTGAAGCAAAGGCCACCACTTGCCTATTTAGAAGACCTTTCACTGAACTTGCATAGTTCTAGACAAGCGGGGCTTGTTAATGTATCTAAATGTCAGCATTATTTAGTTTTTCTAGCTAATGCCTTATAAAGTAAGCATTAAAAGTGCTCTGTTAATCATGAAAGCACTGCAAATGCTTTTAAATGAAGCATAAGCAATTATATTCCACTTAAGGGAATTATGTCCTTAAGAATATAACCTAAGCACAGTCTAGAAACCTTTTTGTGCATGCCAGACAAATCGAGATGTTATAAGAATTGAAAGACTAACATAATAGAAATAACATGTCAATTGACTATATCTGGTTATAGACAGATTCTATGTCACAAGTCAAAAGCTAAGCTCACCAAAGCATTTAATGCATTTATAATAAAGAAATTGCTCCAAATAGGACTACAAAGGTTTGGTGTTCCGGTAAATGAAGCAAACAGTTTTATTTTACATTTAACACAAAATAAAGACTTCATCAAAACCTGGAAGACAAAAGTGATGTCAGTGATTAGTTTCTGAAGCAACATACTTCCTCACGAGTAGGTACCTGCAGGGTTCTCATAGTATCAAATTCAAGTTGGGTAAGGAGATAGCAACAACAAATGAAGTAATAACAATCTTTCATATTGCATGTACAACACTTACAGGGCCATGTAACTCTTCACCAAGCCCAAAATTCAAAAGATTGGGGTTACGAGAAGTGACGTAGCAAAATTGACCCAGCTCCAATCTGGAGAACAATGCAGGAAAATATATTGTCACTTGCAATCAATGGAACTAAGACGAATTTCGAAAATCCTAGCTAATGAAAAAAGGGCTACCATTGGTCCATATATAGTTATGTAGATCATATTTTGCACTGTCTATTTTACTTTATATTAGAAGACTTGCGCAATGTAAATGTAAACCCCACTCTAATTTACATATCCATACTCCATATATGATATAGTTTATTAAAATTGTGAGTGTGATTGTGACAGTTTGTGAATGTCTGTACAATCCGAGCAACAACAAAAAAGAAAACAAGGCTACCAATGATAGTTAGAATCCCGGAAGCCTTGAGGGAGCCCATTCTTGAAGCAAAGGCCACCACTTGCCTATTTAGAAAGCCTTTCACTGAACTTACATAGTCCTAAACAAGTTGGGCTTGTTAATGTATCTAAATGTCAGCATTATTTAGTTTTCCTAGCCAAGGCAGGAGTCAACAACTTAATTACACATAAACTTGGTTATCTCAATACGTCGGGAATACGCTTGCATGTTATTCCTTTAATATATATACTCAATTGATGCATTTTCAACACATATCGCTTATATACATATTTTGAAGAACAAGGGTTTATGAAATGTATCAGCAATGTTTTGCATTAAGCTATGGAGAAAACAAAACTAAACTTACTACTTACTGACATTTACTGATATATATATATATATATATATATATATATATATATATATATATATATATATATATATATATATATAATATTCAAGAGACTAACTCTTCAATTATCACAGAGACAAAATATCAGAATATTTTAAATGATCTATGATCAGATATAATGAAATATGGGGTAGTATAATTCCCAAGAAATAATTGTGCCATTTATCCTCCACCTTAAAAGGACATTATCATTGCTATTTGGAAGTAATATTAAAGTTGACTTGGTCATTTTTACAAACATATTATAAACAACAGCTGCAACCAGAAATTTGTAAACTGAAAACTAATTAATGAGTTATATTCATTGACTACCTGTATAACCATAAACTGAAAACAACAAGCCAACATTTCACAGTTCACTGGAGTTTTTTAAACTCATTTATGGTACAATATCATTACTAAATTTTCGGTGTCAAATGTATTTATGTATTTAATTTAATGGAGATTTCATGCAACTAAGTTGGAATTGAGCTTAGAAATGAATATAATTATTTGTGGCAGGGAGTTTCATTCCGAGTTCTGTGAAAAATAGGATCGTAGCTTCATTCTGATTCTTTTTAGATTGAACGCGAAACATACATTCACAGAGATTCATTAGAATTGGCTGGAATTTAACATAAATTGGATTTCATGCCCAGAAGTTTCATGCAACAAAATTAAATCATTCTGAGTTTACAAATTAGCAACAAATGAATCTTGAAACTAAGAAGGGCAAAGCCACTGCAGAGAAAACTGAGAATTTACCTAGAAGCGAGCTGACTGTGGTCGAAGTGGTCGGGAGCAGCAGGGCAGCATCGCCTTCGTCGAATTTTTCGGGAGAAGTGGCGGCAGCGTCTTCGTCGAAGTCGCAGGGAGCAGCAGGAGCGTCGTCTTCGTTCATGTCGTCGGTCTGCTGTGGCGTCATCTTCGTCGAAATCGTCAGGAGCAAAAACGACTCTTAGGCAGACGGATGGGAGAAGTGGCGGAGGCATTGTCATCGTCCTCTTCATCGAAATCATCGAGCACCAAAGGAGCTTAGGCAGACGGATGGGTGCAGCAGCGGTCGAGTGTTTAATTTTTGGTTGCCACTTTTTGTAAGGGCTACAACTGAACTGAAAAACATGCCCCATTTCGAAATTAATTAAGTTTCCTTAAATTATACTACTATAAAAGACCCTGTTTAAGTTTACAATATCGGTTCTACTAAGAACCGTTATAAATAATGTTTTATATTTATAATATTTCCCCATCGAACTTACTCAAACTTCCGTTATTTATAAAAATGACCCCGCACCTGCATATAACAACGATTCTAAATGAACCCATATTAAAACCTAGTTATAGAATGTATATTTTGTACTAGTGAAGGATGGTGAAGTGGGCGATCTTCCTCAGTCAATTTCAGATCGAAATCAAGCCAAGGCCATCCATCAAAGGGCAAGCTTTGGCCGACTTCGTCACCGAATGCACGACAAGGGAGACAGCCGCTACCGCCCCCGGGCCAGAGCCCGATGACACATGGATCCTCTTCACTGACGGCTCGTCGGCCGCGAAATCATGTGGTGGCGTCGTCGTCCTCATATCCCCTGAAGGATTCAGAGCTTACTATGCCATCCGCTTCAACTTCAGGGTATCCAACAATGAAGCCGAGTATGAGGCCCTCCTCAGCGGCCTCAGACTCGCCGCCGGCCTCAGAGCCCGACACATCAGAATCAGGTGCGACTCCAAGCTGGTAGTGGGCCAGGTTGAGGGTACGTACGAAGCAAAGGAAGGCCGGATGAAGCAGTACAAACAAGCAGCGGAGGAGCTGCTGAAGGCGTTCGAAACCCACGAGATCACACAGATCCCAAGGGCCGAGAACGCCGAGGACGACATCCTCTCCAAACTCAGCTCGGACACCCCGGAGCACATCTCCCAGCTAGCCAAGATCGAGGAGTTGAGCATGTCCAGCATCCATGCCAGCCCCGTCTTGTGCGTCCAACAGCGACCGGAGGACTGGATCGCCGACATCATCACCTTCATCACGACGGGGGAGCTGCCCCCGGACGAGGAGAGGGCCAAACTCGCCAAACTCAGGGCCCCAAGCTACACCATTGAAAACGGCAAACTTTACAAAGGATCCTATAATGGCACTCTCCTCCGATGCCTGCACCAGGATGAGGCCGACGTGGCCATGGAAGAAGTTCATTGTGGTGTTTGCTCCTTGCACCAGGGCCCTTTCAGCATGTCCCGGCGTCTCGTCGTCCAGGGCTTCTTCTGGCCGACGATGGCGCGAGACTGTGCGGACCTGGCCAGGAAGTGTACCACGTGCCAGGTACTCCAGAAGGCTCATGGTCGGCCAGCCGTCAACTACGCCCCCGTCAGCACTGCTATTCCGTTCTCAAGATGGGGGATTGACCTGGTCGGCCCTCTGCCCAGAGCTGCCGGCAACAACCGCTACATCATCGTCGCAGTCGACTACTTCACTAAGTGGGTCGAAGCGGAACCCTTGGCCAGCATCACGGGGGCCAGGTGTCAGAAGTTCGTTCACAAGAACATTCTCACCCGCTTTGGTGTCCCCCAAGAGATCATATCCGACAACGGCACCCAGTTTGAAGCGGCGCCCTTCCAAGAGCTCCTTCGAGAATGGGGGATAAAACATCGTTTCTTCTCCGTTGCCTACCCTCAAGGCAACGGGCAGGTTGAGAACGCCAATAGAACCATCATGGAGGGGCTGAAGAAGAAGCTCCAGGATGCAGGAGGTAGTTGGGTCGACGAGCTCCCCAACATCCTGTGGTGTTATCGGACCACCACTACTAGAAAACTGTCTTACAGTGACACTTCGTTAGTGACACTATTCGATTTAGTGTCAGAAACTGACGACATAACTGAAAGTTTACACATAAGTATCACTAATTTCTGACACAATAACATCACCACTTAATAGTGACACTCAAGGTGAAAAAATGGGGTCATATTCATAGTTTATGAAAATATTTTTTTAAGAAGGGTTTATTTTATAAATTTTAACCCTACTAACCCTTCACACTTCCCAGGAGCGCAGCTAACTCACACTTCGCAGGAGGGCAGCTCACTCTCAAGAATATTAGACCGAGAATCTCCTCCTTCTCTCTTATTCGTTCGCATCGTTCTTAATCCCGACGCCTGAGCGGCAGCGATGCCGCCGGCAGAGGGTCACGAACCGGCGACCCAGACTGGAGTGACCTACGCTAAGATGGACACCCTCCATGGCCGTCGCGTACATCATCAGCCATGTCTCTTCTCCGACGTAAACTTTCTAGATCTCCCAGCCAAGAAGCCAGGTAGATACAAAGGCTTCCCATCGGTTTCGTTGTCTGAAAACGATGTCCAAGTTATCTCTTCCAACTTCCTTTTTGCTCTTGTTGGGACTTTCCCAAAACGAAAAGCTCTGGAAGCTATAGGGTTTACTCACCCATATTCCGTAATCCATAGGGCTTCTTCAATCGAACAGAATTGTGATTAATTTCCTTTCAGATTACGATTTTCAGCGATTTTGATTAAAGAAAATATAATTTGGGATTTTTATGGGTGTTCAATGACTGTTAGCATATGGATCCGTCTTTTTCTATTGAACGCGACTCTCCCTTTAGCTATGAAAATCTTCCTGTTTAATGCACTAAGTGTTCTAGGTTCGACCATTAACCTCAAAATGTCCTAGGGCTAAATCAAATTTGGCTGAAGTGAACTGTGATGTGGGCAAAACAACTGCAGGTGATCATAAATGTGACTCTGCTACACTAGTCAAAACAGGTCAGGTAGACCCTGTTGCCCCTGTTAATTGTACTACTGCTGTAGCCCCTAATGAAAGTGTTGACAATGATGATATACTGGTTAACACCAGTACTGAAAAATTTTCTGTTAAGGACCCAATAACAGCCCCCTCTAAGTGTAATATGATCTAAGTAATGTGTGATGCATCTCACGTTTGTGCTATTCCAGAACCCCCCCCCCCCCCCCCCTAAAGATGTTTCCCGTGCAGCTTATCCCCCTCTTACTGATGATATTTGTTATGAAGCCTGTGATCACCCAGCTGTCCAACTTCCTGGTGCCTATGATGAAAATCTGAGGTTGCAACCCCTTTTGATCGAGAAGCAAACTATTGTGGCAGCTTCAAGGTCCGTAAACAATGAAGGCCCTTATAATAGTTCAAATGATACCCAAGTTGTAAATGTTCAATCTGCCAATCTTGTAGCCACAGTAGCCCCAACAAATTGTAACATGAATTGTGTAACTATTCTTGAGAAGGAAACGACGGATACCTCTGCTCGCCAACGCCACAGTACCTTCAAACATGATGAACCCCCGGTGGCTACCTGTAACAAGGCGGTAACCGGGAAAGTAGCTCATGATCTGATTACGTGTGTCCAAACCGGAAATGAAGATCTTCTTTCTAATCCTGACACTTCAGATACTACACCGGCCCCAAAACTATCTTGTGATGAAATCATTTATGAGGATAGTCTATTTTTAACTCTTTCTGTTTCAGGTAATAAACTAATCCCACCTGCGAGAGTTTTTAATTTAAGAGGTTCAGTAGGTCCACAAAAACTCCCATTCTCACGTACATTTTTTTGCTTATACTTGACAGTGGAGACGCCAAGTGTACTGCTTATGGCAGCTGTATGCAATGTCCAAATTGTATGATTTTAGTTATTATTATAACATATCCTAGCTTATTAGTAATTTAGTATTAACTTCTGGTTTTCTTATTCCAACTTTGTAATGCTTAAACAGTGACGTGTATTGGTTGCTTTTCAGGTAAGGCCAACAATTTATCAAGTGGTGAAGGACTGATTAAGAAAATGGGCTATCATTTTGTTATTCTGCCATTTTAAGGCATGATATGTTATTCATGCTCTTTTTATTTGCCTTTGAAGATAAAATACATATAAAATTTGACATTTTCTATGAACTGCATAGTATCCTATTGAAGATATAATTTTCAGGAAAAAGGTTATAGGTTTGGATGACTTGCTAAAGGACTACTACAGGGAGAACGTCACCATTGACGAGAAGGTTAACGAAGGATTCATGCAGGTTAAAAGTATAGATCAGAGGTTTTCTCCTATTGGTTTTCTAACTTTTATATATGTTTATATAATGTAAATTTCATGTTTTAGGTGAAGAAAACTATAGATCAGAGGAATAGATGTACAACGATTTCTCTTCTCATGAAGAGGGGTTTTCAATAATGATGCCATGAAGGTGTTTGTGAGTAGTGGTCACTAGTAGAAAAATGGTTTTGATGAACTGATGTACAGTTTTGTTAAAACTGAAGCTTTACGTTGACAGCTACGGTTTGGCTCTTTCTTTGTGGGGTTTTCATTTACATTACCTATTTTAAATGTGTGCTATTTTTCGAGATGAGTTTTGCTATTTATAACTAAACAAATAAATATGTCCACACAATCCATCTTAAACAATTGTGTGGTTTGTGTCAATGTGTCATTACTTTGTATAAAATAATTTATTTTTTATCTCAGATGTGCAGTAACTTCCTATTCCTGTTAGAGATGCAGTGTTCAGTGGGTTAAAAATTCCACTTGGTGAGAATTCTCTCATCTGTATATAGCTTTATATTGATAGAAGCATTGAAAATATGTTTTTCAGTATCAAATGTGCAGTAACTTCCTATTGAATATTTATCTTTATGTTTCTTCCCTTGCATTGTACCTTTTTTACTTAATTCTCTATTGTCACAGATGATAAGTGATAAAGATAAGTTATAAAGATAAGTTACTTAATTCCCTTTGTTGTTACTTGATAACAAACCCTCTAAATATTCATGTTTATTCTTATATTGGCTCTATTAGATTATTAATTGTAAGAAAATAGCAAAGTCAGTTTCAAAATAGCATGCCGGTAAGCATATTTACCAATTAACTTATGTGTTTACATAAGTAAATAGCAAAGTCGGTTTCAAAATAACATATTTACTTATGTGAATTACATAAGTACACATATTTCACTGTTTTTTCCGATTTGTAGGCACCTTTATGAAAAAATGCTGGAGGTGTTCACGGTGTATGAGAATATAAAAATGGTAAAAACGGATTTTTACAGCCCATTGTGTATGAGAATTTACCTATTTTCTGCCACAGGTGTTCACAGTTTTGCCATAAATTGACTGGCTGTCCTTGGGCAACCTCAATTTTGGGGGCCTAACTCACTGAGTTTGGATACTGATTGTGCCACTACTGCTGTGAATCTTGTACCTACTTCTGTTGTGCATACTGCCCTACTTCTGCTGCTACAGGTAATAAGGCTATTGCTGGTAAACTTGTTGTCTATGTTGTTTCACCACAGTTTGGTGTTGGTCCTGTTAACACAGTTTGTGAAGCCCATGATGATAATACTGTTATATGTTCCTTTGCTGACAAATGGTTCAACTTTCTGAATATTGTTTACCACTGAATACTTAGCAGTATATTATGTTCCTTTGCTGACAAATGGTTCAACTTTCTATTCTTACAGAAGGTTGATATGTGTAGAGAAGATGATGATTGTAGGGAAGAACAAAGTATGGTAGATTCCCTATTGGAAACCGTAGGTGTCAAAGTTGAAGATCCATCAACAAGAACACTAGCTTTTCTAGAGTCCAATAGCAGTCTTGATTCTAACATTTTTGCTAAGCTCGTATGCATTATGGCGGTTAAACAAATGGCTGGAAGGACATAACATTTGGATGCTTGTGATGTACTTTATGTGTTTCAAGTACCTATGTAACTACTTTATGTTTGCAGCCCTATGTAGTTAGACTAGAATTCAAGAATATTGGTATTTTGGATTTTGCTTTGTTTCCAAGAACAAGTTAACTTGTCTTTGAATTTTCATGTTGACTTTGATTTGAATCTAAATGGCAATTAGTTAGTTTTTGGATACTTTGATTATGAATTTGTTTTATATTTGTCTACAAGCTTGAAAATTAAACTTTTAGGTGGATATGGTGGTGCAAAAAAAGTATTAAAATTGTTCAATAGTTGATACTATAGTATCATAAATCTGGATGGCGCAAGAGTATCATAGGTTTTTGTAACATTAGTGATATCACTAATTTATATGATATCAAAGTGTCATTAAGTATACCAATGCAAATGTATCACTATATTTTATGATACTAACGTGTCACAATTTACTGATACTTTTTAGTGACACATTTTTTAGTGTTAGAGTTCCAACCATTCGTTGACACTTTTATGGTGTCACTATAGACCATTTTTCTACTAGTGCACGCCGAGGAGGGCGACAGGTGAAACGCCCTTCGCCCTGTGCTATGGCTTTGAAGCTAAGGCACCCACAGAGGTCACCATTCCCAGCCGACGAGTGGAGCAGTATGACCCAGAGATTAATGAGGAGAACATGAAGATCGACCTCCACCTGGTCGAAGAAAGACGCGAGCAAGCATTCATCCGAGCAGAGAACTACCGGCGTCAAGTAAAATCATACTATGACGCCAAGGTACGCTCGAGGGAATTTCAGGTGGGGGACTACGTCCTCCGCCGAAGGGAAGCAAGCCAGCCGACAGAGGGTGGCAAGCTAGCATTGAAGTACGAAGGGCCCTACATCGTCATTGCCGTGGTCAAACCCGGCACCTACAAGCTTAAGCGCCCGAATGGGTCCAATGTACCACGAACGTGGAATGTACACCATCTGGTGAAGTTTTATCAGTAATCCGAAGGAGGTGCAGACGGCGAAGCCCTCACCCCTTAACGGGTTACTGATTGAACGCCACCCTCAGCCTCGAGCCACTTATGAATAAAATCATGTTCCTCTTGATTTTTTCTTTGGAATTTAAAGTAAAATATTAGCAGGTGCCCTCATCAGCCACCTTAAAGCGAAAGACTCAGGTATGGCCGACGTGGCACCTTACATTTGCAGCCTACGAGCGACAAGCTCAAGCATACTCAATTGTATTTTGTATCAGCGAAGGGCTCAGGCCTAGCTGAGAGAGCACATCGTCCTGGCCCCGTAAGCCTAGAGTGAAACGCTCAGGTATGGCCGACGATGTCCCCAGGACGATGGGCCCGCAAACGGCCCGCGTCTTGAAATGGGAAGTTCACCGCGTCGTCCACACGCCAGATCGCAGGACGACAGGCCTGAAATAATGGCCGAGGTGGCAGAATCCCCCCACTCAGGGTTGGGCAACGGCAGCCGTTGGAAACCAACCAAAAGTCTAACCCGCGTCATAAATAGGCGACGGGACCCCCCTGAGATCACGGACGTTATAAACGAAGTCCGAACCGGCCGAAGGACGAGCACACCCTTCGGCCGAAGCCTGAAAGAAGGATACTCCCTGAAATAGGGAACGGAAACGGAAATAAAAAAAAAGAGGAAAGGAAAAAGGGAAAATAAAAGAGGGAAGCCGAGGACCGCGGGCACTTGCCGGCCTCGAGCAATGAAAAAATAAAATCCCCACAACTCATGCCAAACTTGGCTAAGTACATATCAGTTGAACACAAGTGTAGTACCACTAATAGGTGACATGGACGATATGGCCACACGTCCATCACAGACAAGGGAATTGTCACGGACGAAGCATACGCCTATAAAACCCTAACCAGAGTGGTTGGGTGACACGCGAGTGGTAACCTTCATCGGCCACAGCCCTTTGAAGCACCAACACTTGGTATGAAATAAAGAATTACAATCCTGAAGATGACTACCGGAAAAATTGCCCAGGACGAAGCGGGCAGTATTACACACGCGGAAGAGTTAAGCATTCAAGCAACAATCCCTATCGGCCACAACATTCCGGATGGCCGTTACAGGCACTAAAACCCAGGCGGTTGGCCAAGCGGAAGATCTTTAGGAATATTTGTCCAAGTGTTTACCAAACACTTAGAGAAAATTCCTGAGGAAAAAGGTTCCTTAAGAGAATTCCGACACTTAGAGAAACTCTTGAGGAAAGCAAAAGGCACCCTCATCGGCCACAAAGCCAGACCTTGGCCGATTAAGGTAGGGCCGTCTCTTGGCCGACAACGGTACCTCACAGAAGGAACTATGTCTTGCATTTATACTTAGAAAAATCTCTAAGTATTTAAAGGGAGAACCTCTAGACGAAGCGGGCACCTGAATACTCGCAGGCCGTTAGCTACCTATGTCTTGCATTTGTACTTAGAAAAATTTCTATGTTCAAAGAACTAAGTTCAAATGACCCAAGGCAAGAAACGAAGACATACAAGGCCGAAGGGGACAACACTAGGATCCAGGCCGACCTCCCTGATCAGATCAGGAACAAGGGAACACAGCGGCCACGAAGAACACCGGGCCAACAACAACACCACACGTGGCATATTGGTTCAACACTTAGGGAATTTCCCAAAGCATCTGTCAACAGTGAGGAGAGGCTCAACACCAGGACGATGAGAACACCCACCTACTTGAAGTTGGACACTTAGAAAAATTCTAAGACCAAACAACAAAAGGAATGAGACAATGCCAAGACGCAGCGGACACCCCAGCATGCCCGTTTCGGTCATGACAGAAAGGAAGCACCTAAGTGGATCTCAAACACTTAGAAATTTTTTGAAGAAATCCCAAGTGTTGCGACAGCGAAGAAACGGCGGACAGGCCGATAAGGCCACCAGACTAAATTGACTACCTTACGGACGCAGCAAACACTCGCAGGTGACCTAAGTTGTTAACTTAACACTTAGACAAATTTCAAAATCGAAAAGGCAAAGGAAACAAGCATAGACATCAACAGCCGAAGAGGCCGGCAGAGCATTCATTCATCAAAATGTTAATTACAAAAGGGGGCGTTACGGCCATTACATCCAATTGGGAAAAAATTGAGATGCTACTAATTACAAATAAAAGATAAGGGGATGGCCGATCACGCCTCCTGGGCGCCTTCATCTGCAACACGCTCAGCATGGGTCTGCTCATCGGCATCATTGGTTTCCTCCTCGGCCTCAGTGTCCTGACCGACAGCGACTGCAGAGCTCGTAGCGTCGTCCAAGAAATCAAACTCATCGTAGTCCGGCTCGCCGAGGCCGGAACTATCGATCAGGGCCTCCCTTTCCGAAGGAGGGAGCTTGGCCTGCTCCTCGGGATCCTTCATCAGCCTGGGAAGCCTCAGGTTCCGCCTCGCCCACCCAGAGGTGTAGTTCATCGCCTTAAGGGCACGCGCCAGCCGCCGGCATAGGAGCCTCTGCATCCGTTGTTGGCCCATGTTGTAGTACACGGACATCCCCCTTTGAAAGTACTCCTGGCCGGCGGGGGAGTTCATTCCCCAATCCTCGAGCTTGGCGGCCACAACCTCATAGCACCAGGGGAGCCGCTCGTCGGCCTTCCAGCCCTCGGTCAGGAATTTTTGGACGGCCTCATCAGCGGCCTTCACAGCAGCAGCCTCGGCCTCAATCTTAGCCTTCACGGCCTCATCAGTCCTGCGCCGCTCAACCTCAAGTGCCCTCTGGCTCTCCGCAAGCTTGGCCAGGGCATCGTCCTTGGCTGCAGCAGCCTCATCGGCTCTCTTCTGCAGAGCTTTGGCATCCTCTTGAAGCCGATCCAAGCAGGCCATCGCCTCATCGGCCGAGGCAGCCTTTTGCTCGAACTCCTTCAGGCGAGCAATCTCCCGTTGCTGCCTTTTGTTGCTCTCCATGAGCATAAAGGCACCCTGCAAAGCAAAGGCAAACCAAAACTCAGGCAATGAGTCCACACAGACGACAAGGTAAACAACAAATCAAAGGGAAAGGAACTTACTTGGACGACGAGGTACTACACCACTTTCTGGTAAGTGGCAGTGGCAATCTCCTTGCCAGCCCGTTTCGTCCGAGTCTCCTGGACGAGAGGGAGTGGTTGAGCAACGGCGCTGGAAGGAGCAGCGGTAAGATCCACAATGGCGACAGCAGCGCCAGAACCACCATCGTCCACATTTGGGACGGACAGAACACCGACCTCATCGGCAAGGGAAGGAGACGGCGCCCTCTTCGTCTTCTTGGCGGGCTTCAGACCAGTCTCGGTCAGCTTTTTCTGGCCGTCAGTGGGAGACCGTTTCTTCTTTGGCTGGGCAGGCTTCGGGACCACACCAGCAGCAGCCTCGCCTCCCTCGGCCGCGGCACGCCTCGCCGCCTCGGCCGCCTTCGCAGCCAGCTCTTCGGCCGCCTTGGCCTTGGCTATGGCCATTATCGAACGGCGATCCATCACAAAGTCTACACAAAGGAAAATAAACAGGTTAGCAAGGTAAAGGAACAAAAACAAAGGAAGAAAGCCGGAGGAAGTATTACCATCGGCTTCAGCAGGAATGCCCAAATCCGGGCCGTCGGCCTCCTCAAAGGTAGTGGTCATCCTCGGCCACAGTTGGGCATCGTCCTCCTTGTCACCATACACATAATACGTGAAGAAGCCGAGGGCGGTCATCTTATACTCGGTAATGTAATCTTTCACGCTCCTCGGCCCCCCGTCCAGGAACGCCTCCACCTGAGCGTCCAAGATCGAACTCTTCGGCGGGTCGTGCAGATTGAACCTCCCAGTATGGCCGAGAGAGGGAAATTCAGTGCCGTTCTCACCAAGGGACACGAAAACAAACTTACTCTTCCAACCATGGATGGACGAAGGCAAGTGCGTGAAGCTCCTCTTCTTCGGCAATTGTTGGAGGGTAGCGTAGGCCGCACAGTTCTTGTGGCTTCCTCGGCCAATCTGGTAGAGGTTCATGAAGAGAGCTGTCGTCGGCTTGTAGCCCAACTCTTCACAGCGGAGCAAGAATCCCACCATCAACGAGTAGCTGTTCGGGGTCAGCAAGGCCGGAGGAAGTCCCACCATGTCCAATTATTCCGTGATGAAGGGATGAAGGGGAAATCTCAGCCCCTTGGCGAAGCTCATCGGGTACACTCCGAAGTAACCCGGCGGCGGATTAAGTACATGGTCCGTCGGCCTGGGTGCCCTAACTCTCCCGAACGGCCCCACATACATCTGCGCGACTAGGTAATCGGCCGCGTTGCTCTCCGGCTTGATAAGGTAGATATTCGTGAGATCCAGGTGGGAGTACCCTGGCCCACTCCTCGGCCTCCTTATCCTCTTCGGCCTCTCTGCTCCCTTCACGGCGGACACCGGCTTCGGGCACGGAATAGCAGTGGAAGTGGACGTCCCGTCCACCACTCGGGACGCACCTGCGTCCTCGCCTTCCGAAGACGAGGCAGACTCCTCGTCCTTACCCTCGTCGTCCTCTGGCTCTCCGGACTTATAGGGGCTCAGATGCTCTATTTCCTCCTCAAACTCCTCAAGCACCTCGTAGTCATGGGACCTAGTGGAGGGCTGGTCGTCGTAGGGGTAGTACTCCTCGTCCAAACTCTTCATCTTACAACTATTAACGCCCTAAAGGTCTCTACTTTGGATCTAAGTGCGACTCCCCTATTAACACTAGATCAAAGGCCCAGGAAGCAAAGTATACGAAATATGAAAGGAACATGTGAAGAACTGACCTTCGAATATTTGAAGAAACGGAAGAACACTTGAACAAACACCTCAGAGACTCTCTCTCTAGAAATTTCAGCAGCACTTCGTGGGCACAGATTGAAAATGAGGTTACCGCGTCAGAAGGGAAGGGGTATTTATAGACCTCCTCCCCAACGGTCACTACACGTGGCACCATATCAGTGGTCACCTCAGCGGTCACCTTCCCAGCAGCCAATGAGGTGCCACCCCTTCGGAAATGGGTCGGGCTCGTGAACTAACCTACCGGCAGAGTAAAACCCTACGGATCACACGGACAACGAACGCCCACAACGGCCTATACGCTCGCCGGTTTCACAAATGCCAGCAAAGCGCCCACAACGGCCTATACGCTTGCCGGCTTCACAATGCCAGCAAAGCGCCCGCAACGGCAAAGGCACCCAATGCCTCCACAGCGATAAGGAGATGACAACGGATAGGAACGTCATGAACGCCCGTAACGGCCACAGAACCAAAGGAACAAAGAACCCGCAGCCATCGGCCTTCGTAACGACCCCTGATGATAACTCTTTACAAGCGATCTGCGCACAAGGGTTCTCCCACAGGGTTACCTTGGCAAGAAAATTGCCATAAGGGTTAGATTCAGGGGCACTACGGAGAGGCCGCTTCGGCCAGGGACTCAAGCAACTCCTTCACCCCTCACACTCTTCGGCCTGAAGCAGTGGGGGACTGGGGGACTACATCGGCCTCAACAATACAGACAAAGGAAAAATGCAAAGAACACAAATGTAACCACAAAGCATGGCCACATCGTCCATGTATCACAACGGCGCCAAGGTTTTCGTGACTCCATCTCCGGCCAGGTACTTTGGACAACACGACGCCTCGTCGGCCAAAGGCACATAACACCATCAGCAACGGCCAACAGGCCACCTAAGGCAAGGACATTCATCGTCCTCTGCCAACGGTTAATCATAATGGGCTCTTCGGCCAAGAACACGAAAGCCAATCAGCGACGGCCAAAAGGAGTGCGCAAGCACCCTCATCGGCCACCCAAAGGAAAGGACTCCCATCATCCTCGAAGCAAGGTTCAACCTCAACGGCCTCATCGGCCCAAATGTAAATCTCAACCATCAACGTCCAAGGGAAAACGCGCCTTCGACGACCACCATCGAAACAGGACACTCATCGTCCCCAAACGAACACACCAAGGAAACAACGGCCTCCCCGTCCACAGCGAGGAGCAGGTAACGGCCAAGTACAGAACAAGATCACCAAAATGGAAACAACGCCAACGCCGCAACAGCTAACGGCCTGGGAGTGCCCGCATCGGCCAAAAGCACCAAAGCATGGGAATCTACTCTCCTTCACTTCGTCTACGTCTCAGCTTAGAGAGTGGGGGACTCCTGATGGAGTATATGGGTCCGAGCCCCAGGACCCACATACTCAGAAGAACAGAAAGCACAAGACACTGAGTGGTGCCCTCGTCGGCCAAGGGACCCCCGTCGGCCGGAAAGGTACCAACTCAGAATATGGTCCTGAAGCCAAGGAACCCGGGTGCCCTCGTCGGCCGTGCCCTCGTCGGCCGTGCCCTCGTCGGCCACGCCCTCGTCGGCCACGAAGACCTCACAGAACCAGATTTTACACTTACTCGTTTGTATAGCCCATTAGTGGCTTTGTATTCGGCCCAGTAGCGGTCCAGTTGTAAATGGGCCTCCCAAGCCCAAGGCTTGGGAGCCCAGCCCGTATTTTCCCTATAAATACTTCCTCTGGAGGTAGTTATCAGGGTTACAAAATCATTCTATTGAAGCATATTATTGCACTTCTCTCTCTAGCTCTCACCTCTCTCTAGATATACTCTATCAGGGTAGTACTCTTCGTCCAAGCACTTGGCCATAACAATTATTCGCTTCCTAAAGGGGAGTAATTTGGATCTAAGGGGAGGCTCCCTAATAACACTAGATCAATTGCTAAGGAAGCAAAGTATACAAAGAGAAAGAAGAACGGGTGAAGAACTAACCTTGAAGATTCGAACGGGATGAAGAACACTGATGGAGTACTTTCTCTCTCTAGAAAATCCGGCAGCACTTCGTTGTCACAAGAATGCAAATGGGGAACTCGTCTCAGATGGGAGGGGTATTTATAGACCCCCTCCTAACGGTCACTACGCATGGCATCCTCCCATTGGTCACACCAACAATCATGCCATGTGGCGCGCCAACAGTGGATGCACCAACGGTCACCTCCCCCACAACCAATCAAGTGCCACCGGTTCAAAGTATGAGGGTTGTCCACCTCCTCCAGCCGTGTTAGCTGGAATAAAGGGCCACTCAACGGCTTAGCCCGTACAAAGGCATACCTGCTTCGGCCAAAAACCAAGTAAAGTACCACCTAACAGCCATCGACCACTGTATAAACCATTGATGATAACCTCTAGTCTGCAACCTGTGTCCTAGGGTTCTCCCACAAGGTCACCTTGGTCAGGAATCGCAAAGGGGTTGGATTCATGGGGAATGCAGGGGGTCCGCTTCGGCCTGGGGTGTTACCTTACTCCTTCACCCCTCACTCACTCTTCGGCCTAAGGAGTGAGGGACTGGGGGACTACAATGGCCTCCGCGAGAACAAAATCGAAAACCTGCACGAGAACAAAATCAAAAACCCAAGAATGCACAAGTATACAATTGCAACTATAGCACCGCATCGTCTGTGCACCATAACGTCCAGTACGTGACACGTGGAGTTCCAACGTCTTTGGATCATATATTCCACCTCCGGCTAAGATAAGGGGGTAACATCGCAGCGACCACAACACATGTGACATCCTTAGGACCACACTCACCGGCCTCAAGCACAAGGGCACACATCGTCTAAGTGGGCAAAACATGCAGAATTTCAGCAATGAACCAACTACGCCACACAACGGCCAAACACAACAGTTCCACATCGGCCAAAACGTCAAGACAACAAAGAACCATGTTTACTTCATCTGCATCGTTCGCGATATGAAAGGCACTCTTTATCCACAGAAATAGAGGACCCGTGACGTTTTAGAAAGCGACAGCAAGCATCAGCCACCAAGATGATACCGCCTCGACCAGGAACACCGGAACCTCCCAATGATCCCCCGTCGGCGAGGAATGTCAGAACAACATTGATCTACTCCATTTCACTTCGTCTGCATCTCAGCTCAGAGAGTGGAGGACTCCTGATGGAGTATATGTGTAACACCCCGACCCTTCAGGAC
Source organism: Cuscuta europaea (assembly GCA_945859875.1). Lineage (NCBI taxonomy): Eukaryota > Viridiplantae > Streptophyta > Magnoliopsida > Solanales > Convolvulaceae > Cuscuta > Cuscuta europaea. The sequence goes on from CAMAPE010000048.1 coordinate 10,950,236, forward strand.
CCAAGCCCTAAGGTAGTTACTCCAACACACCTTCCAGACCTTTAGTACTGTCCTCACAAACTGCCACTAGCATTTTCCGCGCACTTTGTCCTCACTCGTGTGCGCTCTGAGAAACTTCCCAGGGGGTCACCCATCCCAAGACTACTCCCGTGAAAGCACGCTTAACTTTGGAGTTCTTGGCTAATGAGCCCCCTTAAAAGGAGATGTACCTTGTTGGTATGAGTAGTACAATTAATCCGTTTGAATTAAATCTCAAGTATTACAATATGAGTCCACACCCCACGACCCACATACTCAGAAGGATAAGAGGAAGCACAATTGTCGCCTAGTGGGTCCTCCATCGATCAGATGGCCCCCATCGGCCGAACACACATCAATCCAGAATACGGTCCAGAGGCCAAGGAGAAGACTTGTCCTCCGTCGGCCAATGCCTCCGTCGATCAGTGCTTCCGTCGGCCAGACACATCCCGCAGGGACAGTTGTAAGGAATAATTGTATTTAGATTTTGATGATGCTATATTAATTAGGACTGTAGAGTACCCCTTTAGATATTATGTATTAGAATTTTCCCTTGTAAAATTCTTAGCATATTCGACTACCAGAAGGCCTCTCTACCAGAAGTCCTCCAGACAGAAGATCTTGGTTCTCTGTCTAGGAACAGAAAACGTCAGGGTCTCTGTTACCCTTTAGCGTGACAGAAACCCTCCTGGTTCTCTGTAAGCTACCAACAACAGAAGTGCTCATGATCTTCTCTGGTTCTGTTCTCTGTTAGTAACACCAGAAGGTCTGACACTTGGAAGAAATCCACAAAGCCGGGAAGTCAACATAAAGATTCCTTCAAACGGCTAGGAGTATGAAACGGAAAAGCTACAGTGCTCGCATTAAATGCTCATTTAATGCTCCCCATGCTCCGTGGAGTAATTGCAGATAATTGGCCGCAATGTCAGGATTACTTTATCCCAAAATAGTAACCCGCCAACTTTACCGGGTCCTACTGGTCAAGTCAACTGCTCGCGCATTAAATGCAGTTGTCCTTCTACTCCTCCAACGGGAAGACAACCTCAGTATAAAAGATACACTACGAAGAACAACCGGATAACTCTGCTATAACTTTGCTATCACATTGCTAACCAAGCAAGATATTCAAACTCTGAAAAGCAAAAGCCTCCTTGAGATTCAAACTTATTATCCTCTACAAGAGAAGGCAGAAGTTGGAAAAATACTCTTTCCAACTCAAGCAAAGTTCCAAGTGTTCTTCAACTCTTCAAGCTCTTCACATACATACATTTTGTAACGAAGCTAGTTGGAGGAACCTCTGTTTCAACAGAAACTCTTCTTGCTACAAGAAGGACGTCCGAATAACTGGAGTAGTGAAGTGGTGATACTTCAAGGAGACTCAGTGAAAGGACCAGTGTTAAAGGAAGCCAGGCAGTGCATCCCAGGACACATCTAGGCTTGAAGAAGACGTGGAGTGCTTCTTAAGTGCTAGGACTAAGGCTTTGTAAACGGCAGTTTTTACAGCTTAGTGGAACAGTGGATTAGAGGAACGAGTCGTTCCTTGAACCACTATAAAAATCACTGGTGTCGTCTACTTACTGCTTTTAATACTTGCATTTAGTTAGATCCGTTTAACTCCCTGAACTTGGTATCTGTGTTCAGCAGAACTCGTTCTACGAGTTAACAGAAGGCCTTCTGCCTTTGCTTCTCTGAGGCTAACAGAACTCCCTGCCAGAACCCCATCCGCTGCCAGTCTGTTCTCTCAACAGAACAGGCTATTCTGAAAAACTGGTACTTAGTTTTAAAAAGCCAAAAACCAATACAGTCTATTCACCCCCCCCTCTAGACTGTATCCAGTATAACCGGGACCAACAAGTGGTATCAGAGCCTCCTTGTTCTAATAATCTTTTAGGTTATTCGTTGAACAAAGATCCACTTGTTTTTCTGTTTTACCTCATTTCTATCTGATATAATGGATCACTCCTTGTCCAAGAATCTTATGTTTTCAGATCTTAAGTTTGATGACTGGAGGATCCGGATGAAAGCACATCTCTGTGCCCTGCATGATGAGATGTGGGAAGTTCTTGACATTGGCCCCTTCACTAGCTTCCAGAAGGTCAATCCTGAACATGCCATAGACAACACCAGACCCCAGATGATCAGCAAAGCCAAGTCTGAATGGACCACTGAAGAGAGGAGAAAGTACAACTTAGACAATATTGCTAAGGACATCCTCTACAAGTCCATTGATGATAGATACTTCAACAGAATCAAGAAGTGCAAAACTGCTAAGGAGATCTGGGATACTCTTGAGCTCATTGGAGCTGGTGATGAGCAAGAGAAAGACAACAAACTAACCATAGCAAACAAGAAGTTTGATGACTTCAAACTTCTCCCTGGTGAAAGCATCTCCAAGATGTATGACAGGCTCCTCACCCTCACTGGAGAGATCTCTGAGCTTGGGAAGGATCTCACAACCAAGGAGATCAACCTGAAGGTGTTGAGGGGACTGCCCTCAGCATGGAAGATGAAGGTAGTTGCTGTCCAAGCCAGCAAGGATGTAAAGACTTATCCCACTGATAAGCTCATTTCAGATCTCAAAGCTCATGAGTTTGAAATGATTGAAGAGAAGGAAGATGTACCAGAAGAGAGGACCACTACAGCCCTCATTGCCAGCACATCTAAGGTAAATGATTTTGACCCTTCAGTACTTTTATCTGATGAATATATGGCTGCCTTTGCCAGGAGATTCAAAAAGTTTATGAAGAATCCCAAAGATGGAAGGAGTCCATCTTTCAACAGAAAGCCATACCAGAAGGTCAAATCAACAGAAAGCAGTGGAGAGCTTCTCTGTTACAACTGCAGACAACCTGGTCACTTCAAGGCTGATTGTCCCCATCCTAGAGTGTCCAAGAAGCAAGGACAGGATGGAGAAAAGAAGAAGTACGAGGACAACTCCAGAAGGAGAAAGGCACTTGTGACAGAACAAGTGGAGAAAGACCCTCTGTCAGAAACAGAATCCAGTTCTGACTCAGATTCTGATGAGGCCTTCTGTTGCCTGGATACTGAGACAGAAGACCTTTGCCTCATGGCCCATTCTGATGATGAGGTAACCTCTACTTCTGAATCTAGTTTTTCTTTGGTAGGTTTAGCTTTTAATTCTGATTCAATGTCAGAATTTTGGGAAGAGTTTAAGGCCATACAAGCCACTTATTCTTCTGTAACAGAAGAAAACAGTAAGTTAAAAGCTGAAATTCTTGACTTGAAAAAGGAGGTTGAGATCAAAATCAATCTTCTAATTGAGGAAAGAGATCAACTGGAGACTGAAAATGTTTCTCTTCTTAAGAGAATAAGAGAAATAGAGCCTCTCGAGATTAAGTACAAAGCTTACCAGAAGGCCCAGTCTTCCATGGAAAAGATTGTGCTTGATCAACAGAATCAGGTGAGCCTTCTGTAATGCCTAGCACCAGAGTTGCTAAGGCAGATAAGGTCATAGAGCCACTGATTTCTAGCCCCATCTGTCAAGCTGGTGTATCTGGCACCAAGGTTGTTCATGAGGAAGTCAGACCAGAAAAGGGTAAGATAAAGGTTCAACAGAAACCCTTTTTGAAAAATAATGAACCTGGCAGAAAACCTAACATCAGAAGAGGTTTTCAGAATAACAAAAATGAAAGACCATTCATTGACAGACAACCTCATGTCAATCGTGCCAGAAATGATCACCAGAAGGGCAAATATCAAGAGTGAGTTAACTTCAGGCAGAAGAGGTTGGCTGGTCAACCTCAGAAGCCCAAAGTTAACCGTCCCTCTGCTCTTGATAGTATATGGGACTTCTTTCCAACAAAGAAAGCTATGCAAAAGTATGTAAACAGGAAGCATGACCCTCACAAGCATCTGCCCAAAGTGAATCACACTTCAGTTTACTATAACTACCAGGTGGACAATGAGTACCACCCACCAAGGTTTCACTTGATGAGACCAAAATGGTACCAACTACCCAGACTCCATGACCCCCCAGGACCCAGCATTGCTTGGGTACCTAAATCTTTCTTTTGATCTTGCAGGAACTGTGTGCTGGAGCCATCTCTGAACAAGAATGGTTTATTGATAGTGGATGCTCCAGGCACATGACAGGTGACAGAAGTTGCCTAACAGAGTTCCAGAAAATCAAAGGGCCTAGAGTTACCTTTGGAGGTAATGATAAAGATGGCCAGACAAAAGGAAGAGGGAAGCTGATAAAGAACCAGATAATCATTGATGATGTCTCATATGTCAAAGGACTGAAGTTCAACTTGCTGAGTGCTAGCCAGTTCTGTGACAAAGGCTACACTGTTGAATTCACAAAGGACTTCTGCTATGTGAAGCATGAGACAACAAAGGAAGTGGTTCTTACAGCATCAAGGAAGAAGAACATCTATGTAGTTGATTGGAACACTGCAAAAGATGGAGTTTGCCTGATAGCCAAAGGAGATTCAAAACTGAGCTGGGACTGGCACAAAAAGCTCAATCATTTGAATTTCAAAACAATCAACAAACTGGCCAGAGAACACATTGTAGAAGGGCTACCAGACATCGTGTACAAGAGAGAGACCCTCTGCAGTGCATGTCAGAAAGGCAAACAAGTGAAGAATTCCTTCAAACCCATTGCTGGAGATCTTTCTACAAGTCCTCTAAATCTGATTCACATGGATTTATTTGGACCTGTTGAGACTCCAAGCGTTGGTGGTAAGAAATACACCCTAGTCATGGTTGATGACTACTCCAGATACACATGGACTGTTTTTCTGACTAAGAAAAATGAAACTCTTCAGAAGTTGCCATCTCTGTTAAAGCAACTTCAGACTGAGAAGAACTTGAAAGTGAAGACAATCAGATCAGACAGAGGAACTGAATTTGTCAACCAAGTCATAAAGGACTTCTGTGATCAGAATGGAACTTTTCATCAACTTTCTGCCGCCAGAACCCCTCAACAGAATGGCGTAGCAGAAAGAAGGAACAGAACTCTAAAAGAAGCTGCAAGAACAATGATTGCAGAATCTGGATTGCCTATGAGATATTGGGCTGAAGCAATCAACACTGCATGCTATACTCAGAACAGAAGCATGATCAACAAGAATCACCAGAAGACCCCTTATGAACTCTGGAAGGGAAGAAAGCCTAACATCAGCTACTTTCATGTATTTGGATGCAAGTGCTACATTCTTAACAATGGAAAGGAGCATCTGAAAGTATTTCAAGAAAAGGCTGATGAAGGAGTCTTTATAGGCTATTCAAACACCAGTAAAGCCTATAGAGTACTCAACAGAAGAACCCTACATGTTGAAGAATCCATTCCTGTGAAGTTTGATGAAATCACCTCTGTTGAAGAGGTAACAGAGATTCTCAAGGATGTCAGCATAGAAGACAAGAACACCAACAGGAGAGGTAGCAGACAACCCTGCATTTCCAACACCTGCACCAAACCCCCTTCTGTTGAATGAAGATAAAGACTCTGAAGATGAGGAACCAGAGAGACCAAGACAGCAGCTGACAGAACCAGATCTGACATGGTTAAGAGATCATCCTCCTAACCAAGTAATTGGTCAAATCAGAAGTGGAGTTCAAACCAGATCCACATCAAGGAGAGAAGCAATGCTTGCCTGCTATATATCTCAGATGGAACCTATGACAGTTGAAGAAGCTCTTGCAGACTCAGATTGGATCAATGCTATGCAAGAAGAACTCACTCAGTTTGAAAGGAACAAAGTGTGGGAACTTGTTCCTAGGCCAAAGCACCAGAATGTCATTGGAACCAAATGGGTATTCAAGAACAAAGCAGATGAAGACGGCAACATTGTAAGGAACAAAGCAAGGCTAGTGGCTAAAGGATATTGTCAAGAAGAAGGAATAGATTTTGATGAGACCTTTGCACCAGTTGCCAGACTTGAAGCCATCAGAATCTTTCTAGCCTATGCTGCCTACAACAACATCAAGGTCTACCAGATGGATGTCAAGAGTGCATTTCTGAATGGAGATCTTGAAGAAGAAGTTTATGTGGAACAACCACCAGGTTTTGTCATTCCTACTCAATCTTCTTGTGTCTACAAGCTTAAAAAGGCCCTCTATGGTCTTAAGCAAGCTCCCAGAGCCTGGTATGACACATTGTCCCTTTTCCTAGTGAACCATGGGTTTACTAAAGGAAAGGTTGACAAAACTCTATTTCAAATCTCTGTTGCTAATCATATTCTGTTAGTACAAATATATGTTGATGACATTATATTTGGTAGTACTAATCCAGAACTGTGCAAGAAATTTTCTCAAGTAATGCAGAGTCAATTTGAAATGAGTATGATGGGAGAACTCAGCTACTTCCTAGGACTTCAAGTCAAACAAGTTCCAGAAGGGATCTTTATCAATAAAGGGAAGTACACCAGAGATCTAATCAAGAAGTTTGGAGTGGAAGGCAAATCATCAGTAAAGATTCCCATGAACACCTCACAAGGAATTGGTCCAGATGATGAAGGAAGGGATGTAGATGCAACAACATACAGAGGAATCATAGGATCTCTGTTGTATCTAACTGCAAGCAGACCAGACATCTCATTCTCTGTTGGAATCTGTGCCAGATACCAGTCAAAGCCCAAGGAAAGCCATCTAAGTGCTGCAAAGAGAATCATCAGATATATCAAAGGAAACCCCAATGCAGGCCTATGGTATCCCAAGGGAGGTAACTTTGAACTAATTGGTTATTCTGACTCAGATTTTGCAGGTTGCAGACTGGACAGAAAGAGCACCTCTGGTCACTGCCAATTGCTAGGAGGAAGGCTTGCTTCCTGGTTTAGCAAAAAGCAGAACTCCATCTCAACAAGTACAGCTGAGGCAGAGTATATTGCAGCTGGGAGTTGCTGTGCTCAGCTACTCTGGATGAAGCAACAACTGAAAGACTATGGAATTCAAGCAAAGGAGATCAAGCTGTTGTGTGACAACACTAGTGCCATTGCTATCACTCAGAATCCAGTTCTTCATTCCAGAACAAAGCATATTGAGATCAGACATCACTTCATCAGAGACCATGTAGAGAAGAAGCACATCTGCATGGAACATGTACCAACAGAAGACCAACTTGCAGATATCTTGACAAAGCCTCTTCCTGAGGCTAGGTTCAACAAACTGAGAGAGGAATTGGGAATGATGGATGAGATTCCAAGGGAAAGATGAAAAGGAAGGCCCTCTGTTGCTCTTTTGCTGTTGACAGAATACCTGTAGCAGAACCCCTTCTGTCAACCCCTTCTGATTCCTACCCTGGCAGAACACCTCAGCAACAGAAAACCCCCCTTCTACAGAAAAATCCTCAGAAGGTTTTGGACTTAGAAATTTTCTGAAACCGGGTACCTTAGTAAACTATTAAAGGTCTTTTACCTTTTTACCCTTAAAACGGTTTCAAGCCGTATAATATTTACTGCGCCCCCGTTTATTTACTCCGCCCCTTTTTACATTTATTGGTTTCTTGGAACCATAAATTAATTCCAAACGTCCACTAACCCAAACACATAAATTCCCTTTTCGCAAACCTAAACCACTACCGCTCTCATTACTTTCAAACTCTCAAACCTCCATAGCTCTCAAGCTTTCTGCAACTCTTCTCTGAACAAATGGCTTTCATTAACATCAACGACCTCACCAAGGAGGAAATCAACATTCTTGTTTCGAACATTTACACAGGGATGAACTGCGACCTCTCCGCACTCCCTGAACTCGCTTCAAACCACGACACGATGATGAAGATCATCAAGGGAATGGAGGACTCCCAATTGAGCAAAGTGGTAGGCTATCACTTTGACTCCTACAGCACAAGGGACGTAGCAGAGTTCTATCTCAATGCTACATACGAAGGGGAGACCATTCGGTCTAATGTCAATGGTGAAGACATTACCCTCACTCCTGCAGACCTCAACGCTCTCTTTGGCGTGGTAGAGGATCCACAAGAAGAGGAAACTGAAGGCTTCCTCACTCTGGACAGTGTCAATGTCACTGTGGACAATTTTGTCCAACTCTACTGCCGACCTGCAGTGGGTAGAGTTCCAAAGCTTTACATGAAGAAAAATCTTCTCCTGAGCGACTATGAAAAACTGGTCAACATCCTGCATAGGTGCGTCTGGAGCAAGAGCACCTCCACAGATGACATGAATGCGCTGAATGCAAAGGCTGTCTTTGCAGTTCATCATGGGATGAACATCAACTGGGGACAAGTAATTATCAAATCCCTTGTTGAGTTCATCAAGAAGAAAGACAAGGAGACAGGTCTTTTCAGAACCCCCATGGGTTATGGTCTCCTCATTTCTGAAATCCTGCTCACAGCAAGGATAGGACTGAGAAACTCTGTCGAGGCAGACTACACCAAGCTGCTCTTCCTCAACACCTCAAGTGACAGGAAGGTTGCTATCAAGGCAGAACAGAAAAGACTCAGAACCATTGAGTTCAACAGGGAAAGGCAACAACAGAAGGTTGTTCAACCAAAGAAAGTCTCAAAGAAGCAACAGAAACCCCCTACCCCTTCTGACTCTGAAGAAGAAATACCTTTGGTGAAGAAGGTAGTCAAGAAGGTTCCCAGGAAAAAGTTCACACCTTTCAAAGTCCACAAGTTGGTGGCAAAGAAATCTGTACTTAAGAGAAAGGCTCCTTCACCTATCTCTTCAGCAAGCACCCCTTCTGCCTCCCCCATTGCTAAGAAGGCCAAAATCTTGACACCTGCAGCACAGGAGAAACTGGAGGACTCTGTCACCTCTGCCCCAGCCAACAGAAATGCTTGGCACGGCAAGAGAATCATCTTTGAGTCAAGTGACTCAGAAGAAGAAGAAGTTGTGCAGAATGCCACTTCTCAGGGGGAACTACATTCTTCTCCTCCTGCCTCTGAAAATGATCAACCTATGGTGGTTCCTTCACCAGAACACCAAGAAGGAAGCAGTACTTCAAACCCTGATAGGAAATTCATCAGGATTCTGGCATGGAGAAAGTGGAGAGTGGGACCTCTCACTGACCTCCTCAAGAACTTGTCCTACTTCATCTCTGAAGAAGAAGAAGTACTCAGATGGGCTGACACAGAAGATGTGGAGTCCTGCCTAAACAAGGATTTTCTTCTTTCTGTCCTACAGAAGAAGAAGGAGAAACTTCAAGGCAAAGCACCACTGGTCAGAGACTCACCAGAAGACCATGTGAAGGCTCTTCAAGAGCATGAGATGGACGCATTTGATGCTTGGCTAGTTGAGAAGAAGAGGAAGGAGTCAATGATCAAGTTTCGACACAGTGCACATGGAGAAGGTGAACCCTCTACTGCAAATGACCTACCTCTGGTCATGGAAATACTTATCAAAGAATGGAGAGACTCTCTGTTCACTGAAACTGTTCTAGAGGTAATTCCCACAATCATTCCTTCTCCCCCTCCCTCTCCTAAAGTCACTTCACCCCAATTTCAACAGAAATCCCTCTCACCCTCACAGAAAACCATCACTAAACAGAACACCTCCTCAACTCCTCAGAAACCCTCCTCTCCACAGAAAACCCCTACACCCCAGAAAACCTCAAAATCCAAATCCCCATCCCCTCAAGGACAAATTATCCCTTATCAACACCAACAAATCTTCTCCTCTACAACTTCACCCCAACAGAAAACCTCCTCACCAAAAACCAAAAATCCATCTCTCTGCAAATCCCAACCCTCAATCCGATCCAGATCACCATCACCTCCACCCTCTCCTCCACAACAACAGAATGCTCCCTCACAACAAGAAAACCCCTCCATCAACAAATCCAAAACTGCCTCTCCTCAGCATACACCACAAGATGCAGCCACACCTATCTCCCCTCAACATTCTGTGGCCTCCACCCCCATCAGAAAACCTATCTTCAGGGTGCCCTCCTCTTCCAGTGACAATGATGGATTTCTTACATCCTCCATTGCTGCTGATGAAACTTCCAAGAGGAAGAAGACACCTCCTCAGAGTGAAAAACAACCCAGAAGGCCTCCTGTGCCTAAGTCAAGAGGTCTAGAGATGCCTCCATCTGTTGAACAAGAGAACCAAATTCCCTTCAACAAATTCGTTGAAGCAGCTGAAGACTTTGGTGGCCAACTCCTCCATGGCATGAATAAGTTGATACAGATCAATGACAAGCATTATGGGCACCTTGCTCATGTGGATGATAATCTCAACTCTGGGATGCAGTTTATCTCAGACCGCTATGAGAATCTGACAACATCTCTCAACGACTTCATGGCCTCCTCAACTGCTAAAACAGATACACTGTCAAGGGAAGTGGAAGGTATCCATAAGACCCTCTTCACATTTCATCAGACTCTGATAGCTCAGGGACAAGCTATTGAAACAATCTCTTCCAATATTGAGGAACTTCAATGGGCTGATAGCAAGACAAAGGAACAACTACTGGACATAGAGGAACTGTGCAAAGTCCATCGTGATCAAGCCAGGACTCTATTTGCCCAAGACAAAGAGAGATACCAGAAGATGGTTCTCTTAGAAGCCAGTAATAAAGATATCCTATCTGCACTTCAGAAGCAACATGGGCTTATTGAAGGTCTCACATCTGTGACTCAGACCTTACCAGAAACCCTGGAACAGATTGCCTCTACTCAGGCCTCAGAATTCCAGAAGCTCTCCCTTTTGCTTGGTGATCTAGATGATGCCAAAAAGGGGGAAGAAGGCCCTCATCTATCAAAACCCAAAACCTCCAGAACCTCAACATCTGCTGAACCAAGTGTGGATCCAACACCTTACTTTGAGGCTGCTCTTCAGAAGAAAAGGCTAGCTTGTATTCCTAGACCTCCATCCCCACTGAAGAAAGGATCCAAGAAAAAGAAAGCTCTAAGTTTTAAAGAATGGAGAATGAGAGGTTCTCAGGTGATGACTACTACACAATTTGATGAAATGAAGCAGAAGATGACCTCTACTCAACAACAGAATCTCTACTTGGACCATGATGGTCAAGTGAAGGTCAGATATGGTGGATCTCTGGAGGAAGCAGAATTCTGGTTTCAAAACAGTATAGTACCAGGAAAAGATATCCATGAAGGTGTTCTTAACTACTTAGACTGCAAACTCTCACCTGTCTGGGCCTCCTACCAGAGAACTGGAAATCTGGCTGGAATCAGAAAAGAGGTGAATGCTGAATTAAAGAGACTACAAGGACTGGATGAACAAGCAAGAGCTGAAGCAGCCAAGGCTATTATGTAATCAGACAATCTTGTAAACCACCTTAATAAAAGAACATCTCTGCCTCACACGTTGTAAGGCAATTCCCCAATCTCTGTTTTTTTACTTACTTTCTGTTTGTGTTTGTTTGTTTGATTGCTTTGAGATATTTTATCTGCTATCTGAATGTATCGTACTCTTACTATTTTCCTATGCCAAGTTGCCCACCAAGATTTTAAATGAAAAGTTTTAAACTTTAAATTTTTGTGGTGAAGGCACTTCTCTGGAAAAAGTTAAAGGGTTTTGGCATCATCAAAAAGGGGGAAATTGTAAGGAATAATTGTATTTAGATTTTGATGATGCTATATTAATTAGGACTGTAGAGTACCCCTTTAGATATTATGTATTAGAATTTTCCCTTGTAAAATTCTTAGCATATTCGACTACCAGAAGGCCTCTCTACCAGAAGTCCTCCAGACAGAAGATCTTGGTTCTCTGTCTAGGAACAGAAAACGTCAGGGTCTCTGTTACCCTTTAACGTGACAGAAACCCTCCTGGTTCTCTGTAAGCTACCAACAACAGAAGTGCTCATGATCTTCTCTGGTTCTGTTCTCTGTTAGTAACACCAGAAGGTCTGACACTTGGAAGAAATCCACAAAGCCGGGAAGTCAACATAAAGATTCCTTCAAACGGCTAGGAGTATGAAACGGAAAAGCTACAGTGCTCGCATTAAATGCTCATTTAATGCTCCCCATGCTCCGTGGAGTAATTGCAGATAATTGGCCGCAATGTCAGGATTACTTTATCCCAAAATAGTAACCCGCCAACTTTACCGGGTCCTACTGGTCAAGTCAACTGCTCGCGCATTAAATGCAGTTGTCCTTCTACTCCTCCAACGGGAAGACAACCTCAGTATAAAAGATACACTACGAAGAACAACCGGATAACTCTGCTATAACTTTGCTATCACATTGCTAACCAAGCAAGATATTCAAACTCTGAAAAGCAAAAGCCTCCTTGAGATTCAAACTTATTATCCTCTACAAGAGAAGGCAGAAGTTGGAAAAATACTCTTTCCAACTCAAGCAAAGTTCCAAGTGTTCTTCAACTCTTCAAGCTCTTCACATACATACATTTTGTAACGAAGCTAGTTGGAGGAACCTCTGTTTCAACAGAAACTCTTCTTGCTACAAGAAGGACGTCCGAATAACTGGAGTAGTGAAGTGGTGATACTTCAAGGAGACTCAGTGAAAGGACCAGTGTTAAAGGAAGCCAGGCAGTGCATCCCAGGACACATCTAGGCTTGAAGAAGACGTGGAGTGCTTCTTAAGTGCTAGGACTAAGGCTTTGTAAACGGCAGTTTTTACAGCTTAGTGGAACAGTGGATTAGAGGAACGAGTCGTTCCTTGAACCACTATAAAAATCACTGGTGTCGTTTACTTACTGCTTTTAATACTTGCATTTAGTTAGAACCGTTTAACTCCCTGAACTTGGTATCTGTGTTCAGCAGAACTCGTTCTACGAGTTAACAGAAGGCCTTCTGCCTTTGCTTCTCTGAGGCTAACAGAACTCCCTGCCAGAACCCCATCCGCTGCCAGTCTGTTCTCTCAACAGAACAGGCTATTCTGAAAAACTGGTACTTAGTTTTAAAAAGCCAAAAACCAATACAGTCTATTCACCCCCCCCTCTAGACTGTATCCAGTATAACCGGGACCAACAACAGTTTCATTACTTAGTCAAATTCTTGTATCCAGCCCATTAGAGGCCTAATATTGTAAATGGGCCTCCCAAGCCCAAGGTTTGGGAGGCCAGCCCATATTTTCCCTATAAATACTCCTATTGGGGGTAGTTGCAAAGGGTTAGCAAATACATTTATTGCATATTTATTGCGCTTCTCTCTAAGAGTTAATCCTCTATCAACTAGTATATATAAAAGGCTAAAAGCTCAAATAGGCCCTTGTACTTGTCGTGTAAGCTCAACTCGGTCCCTGAACTAAAAACAGGTTTAATTCGCCTCCCAACCGACAAAAAATGGGTCAAATTTCTTTTTTCGTCGGTTCAGGGTGCGAATTGAATTTTTTTTAGTTCATGGATAGAAATAGTATGTCTATTTCTATAATTATTTTCAAAAATAGGACTAAATATGTTTTATACCTCGAAGAGACTTGTTGAATTCTATTACTCCCTCCGTCCCATTAGAAGGTTCCCGCTTTCCTTTTTTGGACATCCCGTAAGAAAGTTCCCATTTCCATTTTTGGAAACAATTAACAATCTTAAGTGACAAATTAATCATTAAATATTAAAAATAATACTAACTACATTATAATATATACCTATTAAAATTATTTTTCAAAATATACGCGAAATGTTTATTTAATTATTGCTTAAATAACCGTGTCGTTTTCCTATGTGAACATTCCAACGGGTAGGAGGTAGTAAAAGAATAGAAATGAATAAGTCTGTTTTGAAAATAACAAAATGACAATTCTATGTTAATTTGAACTTTATCATTATTTTAGATTTTTAGTCCTATTTAGAAAATTTTTATTTTATTATTCGAGTTCAATCTTAACCCTCCCCAATTATGTCGATGGGTGGGTGTCTGTTTGCCTATACGCTATGAAGTACGGATACTTCCCTAGGGTAGCGTATGGGCGTATCGGATACGTTCCCGTATCCGATACTCTAAGATACCCGTACCGTACGTTCCCGAGCCGTATCTGTAATTTTTAAAAGTTTCCATTTTTTTTGTAATTGTTTGAAAGTTTCCGATACTCGTATCCTGACGGATATCCGTATCAACTTTTTTGAATAAAAAAAAACCCAAAATTTACTTAATAAAATTCTAAAAAAATGAAAATCTAAAACTACATTTTACTTGGTAATGAATGGGTATATATGTATATATAGGATATATATATCCAAAAAAATTATTATTTTTTCTATATTTCGTAGGATATTATATGTATATATTTCCCAAAAAAAATCTATTCTTAATATTTATAAATACACCCCTGTAACTTTTAATATTTGTAAATACACCCCCATAACTTTTAATATTTATAAATATATCTCCGTATCAGTATCCTACTTTTATTTGTTTTGCCGTATTCCCGTACCCGTGTCCGCGTTTCCGCTTACGGGTATCGGTGCTACATAGCCTATACGTGATCCCCAAGAATGAAATTGTATTAGTCTCACGCCTAGTAATAATTATCATTATTATTCGACTTTTAGTAGTAAGTAAAAGGGATCGGAGCTTTCCTTTTAAAGTCTGAAATGATTTTCCCTGAAACCTTTGCTGCGCAAACCGAATCCTAAAATCACACCACGAAGATCAGTATAACATCCAGCGCGAGACGAAGGTAAGCACTTCCTCTAATTTTTCGCTCTCTTTGTTCTGGTAAGACTCAAACTTTTTCCTTATCGTCTGTATGACTTTGTCATTCATATGAAGCGATTTGAAGTTTTAAATCCCATGTATTTCTGACAGAGAGTAGTACTTTATTTAGGGTTTTGAATTGAGGAAAACTGGTGGCAATGGAAAAGCTTTCAAATCATCAAATTTCAACACACATCCTGACCAAAGGAGCTCTCACAAATCCGGAAATTCCCGAACATGTCATCATCCAAAACGTCCTCCTCAAGCTTCCTGTAAAAGATTTGCTGCGGTTGAAGAGCATTTCCAAAGTTTGGTACGATCTGATCACCGGTCCTGATTTCACCCGGCTATACAACTCACATTCTCTTGCCGAGGCCAATGGGAGACGCTTGATCTTAATTTATGACCTTGATCACTGTCCTCATCTCTTCATCATGAACATGGGAGGAGATGTTGTTTCAACGAAAATCTATCTTCGGAGCAAGGACAATGTTTTCTCAAACATTTTCCGCGGCCTTATATGTTTCTACAGCGCGACTGAGAACCAAGCATTTGTGCTGAACCTCACCACACATGAGACGATAACCCTCCCTCGTCTTCGATATCAAAGAAGATCCATGCTGAGTTTGGGGTTTGATCACATTGCTAATAAGTATAAGGTTGTTTATTTTGATAGTGCACAATGCAGGATTCTCACATTGCAAGCGGGAATGAGAAGAAAGAATTCTTGGAGGACTGTCCCCAGTAAAGGACTGCTGCCTTCAATTCGAGGGAATTGGAATGTAGACAAACTAGAATCAGACATCCTGATTCATATTGAAGGGCGGTTGTATTGGATAGCGACAAAACCCCTCAGAATTTGTTATTTGGATCTGAACGAGGAAAGGTTTGGGACTATTCCAGTTCCACAGGAGGTTCAACAGCTCAAATGGTGCGGTAGGATTACCGAATACTACGGGAAGTTGGGAATCGTACAGCTATCCAAATTACACGGGGAGCTATGTTTGGAGTTTTGGATATATGATGGTGGGGGTGAGGCTGCAATTGTTTGGACAGCGGAGAGTTTGGAGCTGAAGATGAGACGGGAACTTGTAATCACGAATGCACTTTGTGGAAGTGAAATCATTTTGGGGACCATGCCTACCCTCAACTATTTAGTTACTGATTCGTGGAGGCGGAGGAGATTCATACCCAAACTCCTGGTCTGCAATAAGACGGGAGTGTGTGAACCTATTCCAACTGATGATCCATATTATAGCTTCCCAGCCTTTTTGGGAGTTGTGGATTTAAACTTTGCTTCTTTTGGATCTTTGTTTTTCTGCACATAACTAATTATGAGGTTATTAATACTTAACCCTTTAAGCTTTAGGGGGTGTTTGGATCTGATTCTTAAAACCGATTTTGCTCCTTCAGGGAGCAGAAGCAGAAGTTGGAGTGTTCGGGTGAAAATGCAGAAGTGATTCTGGTGCTCTAATTTACTCCTAGAATCAGTTTTTTTAGAAGCTGGGGGGTACCAGCTTCTGAAAACTGATTCTGACTCTGCTTTTGCTTTAAAAAAGAAGCAGAAGCAGAATCAGTTCCAAACACCCCCTTAATTAGTATCCTTGAATCAGTTTTATCTGTGTGGCAGCCAGCTTTTCTGTAAGTAGGAAAATTTATGTAGGCCTTCAAGTAAAATCATTCAAATTAATAGTCAATAATCAAAAGTGCAAATATTCAAATTAAAATAAATCATTCTACCAATTATCAATTACTTTTCCTAACCAATGTACGTTGCTGCGGTTTTATTGCTCTGTACCATTTGCTCTACTATTGACGAGGAGTACAACTTTTGCAGTAGCCACAAGAGAAGCTTACTTTTGTGCTTTGTTTTTTGTATGGAGTATCACATACAATGTTTTTAATTGGAATGCAATTTTTAGTTAGACTGATCTAGTTTGATTCATTTGAAATTAATCTGGTCTGATAAATGTCTCTTTATGTGTATTTGACTATAATTTGAATTTGTTTTAGTTTGATCTGTTCAACTATAGTCTAAAAATGAAATTTATTCAGTTAAAAGAACAATATATTCCAGCCATTAAAAACCATTACTTGTGTGAATAAGGAGTAAACATAAAAACTGAGAGTAAAATGTTATATTCTCAAAATATCACTTATTTGATCTTATTAAAAAAATAGAACAACAAAGTTTTCATAAATAGAGTGAATGACTCCTCTTTTAAAATGAAAGACGTGATAACCGTATTGTGCTACTCTGTATAATTTTCTTTTATCAAGGTAATTTGAAATAAAAAGCAAAATGTGTAGTTAGGACTCCGAATCAGTGAGTCGAGGTCGAATAACAAAAACTTATGACTTGGTTCGAGTTGAGTCCGAGTTTGAGTTATATTCGAGTTTTATCTATTCTAAAGAAATGATATACTCAGAGGCGGACCCACTAAGGGTCCCACCTCGAAAAAGTACCTATATATTATATATATATATTATATAAAATTAATTATTGAATGTATATTTACACAAAAAATGACCTTAGAACTAAAAGAACAGAGCCGAGGAATGGGAGCTCACATGCGGTTGAAAGCTTCTATAATGCGCGAGGTACTCGGTTCGAATCCCCTTGGGCTATTTTTTTGTTTTCCACGTTTCTACTGTTTTTAGGGAAGGCATGGTCGTGCGAGGCCCTTAGGCACGGCCGTGCATGTATAAGAAAGTGGATGCAACTCGCTGGAACACAGGCCCAAAACAAAATAAAAACATACCCAGCCCCCCTCTTTTGTTTTGACGCTCGAAGCACGACCACGGAACAAAGCACGGCAATTCCTATTGCGACGAAGACTTGCGAGTTGTGAAGTGTGAACCCTCCCTCCACCTGCTAGGGCGCTAGGCTGCTACCCACCGCGACCGGCCGACGACCACCGGCGACCCAGCGTCCGACGAACACACCCCTCTCTCCCTTTTCATCATCAACCAAGGTACTCTTCTCTTCTTTTCTCCATTAATGACGTTTCTCAATTGTCTTCAACATAGCTGTTTCTTTGGATAAAGGAAGTTTTCAGGTTTGAAATCACGGTGCATCACTCCCTGCGTGGCACATATGCAATGCAATATCACAAACATCTATTATTAGATAACTCTCTGTAAAGTTGCTAAGGCAT
Source organism: Cuscuta europaea (assembly GCA_945859875.1). Lineage (NCBI taxonomy): Eukaryota > Viridiplantae > Streptophyta > Magnoliopsida > Solanales > Convolvulaceae > Cuscuta > Cuscuta europaea. Next base: position 10,967,956 of record CAMAPE010000048.1, read on the forward strand.
CCCACATTGCACAAGTAATAAATACATAAGAATACAACAGAGGCTTATGATTCTAGTCCTCTTATCTGGACAACGTAATGAATTAAGGGAAGAAAAGAAAAGAAAGAAATTGTACTCGGATTGCTGGTCTTCATAATCCCAGCAGCTACTGCCCTCTGGATGTAGTGTCCCCTCGCCATGATCAGGTCAAACAGGTTTCCGCCCTCACATGTACAACTCCATCACAATGTGTTATAGCTTTACTTCACCTTGCAATTCCCAGTATTAGGCTCGTAATTAGCGAATAATATGTTTCCAGAGTCCATCAATTTCCCATCCTGTTCCATTCGATTATCGCCCTGCCAGTGCGAGTACGTCAAACAGCTGCTTCTCTAAAACCCTAGCCGAATTCATAAACTGAATCGCACATCCTTTTCCGGAATACTTTTCTACGAAGACAGAGAATTCGTCGAAGGATGGGCCGGTGGTAATGTTTGTGTTGGCTTTGAACTCGACGTCTCCGACGTCGAGGATTGCGGGGGCAACGACATCGCTGATGCCCAGAAAAAGGTGTTGAAAAAAAAGGAAAAAGTCTACGGCTCCTCTAAAACATACGGAGTATGTACTTCAATTAATTAAAACATAGACAAAAAAGGAATAAAACTAAAAATAGTCCCATTTAGAAATTAAAAAAGTCAACCTCTTATTTAATTACATACGGAAACTTAAGCTTCTATTTAGCACCATTTCTCCATCAAATAAGCAAAGCCCAAAACTAATTATGTGCTTGAATTGAACAAGATAAGTCAACATCTAAATGTACTACGAATACGTATAGTGCATGGAATCAAGGGAAAAGAAAACGAATGTGCAGAACAAAGTTGAATAGCAGTCATAACCCCAAATCCTATTTAGGAAATAAAATGAAGATCCTATTTTAAAATGTAGAATTTTTTCTAACTTCTACAAAGCTAAACTATCTACCTGATGGAGTATATGGGTCTGAGCCCCAGGACCCACATACTCGGAAGAACAGAGCACAAGACAGAGTGGCGCCCTCGTCGGCCAAGACGCCCCCGTCGGCCGAGAGGAAGCCAACCCGGATTATGATCCCGAGTCCAAGGAACCCGGGTGCCCCCGTCGGCCGTGCCCTCGTCGGCCGTGCCCTCGTCGGCCACGACCTCGTCGGCCACGAGGACCTCCCAGAATCGGATCCTACACTTACTCACTTGTACAGCCCATTAGTGGCTTTGTATTCGGCCCAGTAGCGGTCCAGTTGTAAATGGGCCTCCCAAGCCCAAGGCTTGGGAGCCCAACCCTAATTTTCTCTATAAATACTCCCCTTGGGAGTAGTTATAGGGGTGGCAAATTCATTCTATTGAAGCATATTATTGCACTTCTCTCTCTAGCTCTCACTTCTCTCTAGATATACTCTATCATTTGGTGCTCTCGATGAGAGCTAGAACAATCAAGTTAGCACCCTTCGTCGCTACCAAGCACAGCTAACCACTGATCATGGGGAGAACTAAGTCAAACCGCAACCTCGTCAGCAAAGCCATCCCTGAGGACCAAGAGCCCAGGGAGCACGATGAGGACGCCACGGCCGACCAGGTCGGCGGAGGGGACCTCTTCCAGGAAGACTTCAACCTCACGACGGACCTCCGCAACCAACTCAACGGCGGAGTCCCCGACGCCCGCCTCGGCCTGGAAAAGAAACGAGCTGAGAAAGCGGACCACGCCCTGCCCCAGCCTATGGCCGCGGCCTCTCCGTCCGTAGATCCTCAGGTCCAGGCCGCACTATCGGCTATCATCGCCAGCTTGGCTCAGAATCCCACCGTCCTCAGCGCACTCTTGCCAAGGACCGGGGGAAACGTCACTCCACCTCCTCATCCCCAACCCCTGGCCAACCAGATAGGCAACAATGAGGGGGTTGTGGCCCAGGACACGGCGTCGTCCCACTCTCACCCTGCTTCCCCTCTTCGGCCCGGGCAGACCCCAGCGCGTGGAAAAGCCTCTGCCTTCAATAGGCTAGGTGACACGCGCCGTCGTCCGGTTTCGGAGAGGATGGCGGGACGGATTGGTGATTCTCGTCCTGGCTCGCCAAGGGAGAGTTTGGGGTCTGTGTCCCGGACAGCGGACCAGCCCCGCCCGGACAAGGGCAAGGGGAAGTTGCACGAGGATGACGTGCGTCACCAGATCAACGCGGCTCACAACGAGCGCCGGAGGAACCAGCCGGGTGCCGTCGCGGCCGACAGGGACCCCCGGGACGAGGTCATCGCCCAGCTGGAAAGGAGGTTGGCTCAGATGGAGGCCAAGCAGTCGGCCAACGTCCCTACGGCCGGCGCCTCCAACGACTCCGGCCTCAACGCGCTCATGAACAAAGTCAGCGCCCTGGAGAGGGAGCTGGCCGAAGGGCGGGGTGACCCCATCATCCAGGTCAGGACCAGGACCCCTTTCACCAACAGGGTCCTCTCGGCCCCCATCCCTGAGAAGTACAGGGGGAACGCCATCAAGTCCTACGATGGCCGATCAGACCCCCAGGAGCACTTCAGCCGTTATCAAAACAACATGCTGATGGTGAACGCGTCCGACGAATACCTCTGCCGTTGGTTCCTCTCTACTCTCGAGGGGCCAGCGTACGAGTGGTTCAACGGGCTGCCAGAGGGAAGCGTTGACTCATGGCAAGATCTCGCCCAGCGCTTCCTCACTCACTTTGCCGGGAGGAAGCGCGCCAAGAAGTATTTCACCCACCTCCTCTCCGTCAAACAGCAGCACGAGGAGTCCCTCCGGTCATTCATCGACCGGTGGACGAGGGAGACCGAGGAGGTCGAGGGGGCCGATGAGCGCACCCTCCTCGCCTTGTACCAGGGAGCCCTCCGCAGCTCCCCGTACGCCAGGAGCCTCATCACTGACCCCCCGAGGTCGTACGCCAAAGCGCTCCAACGCGGAGGCTTGTATGCCGACGCCGACGAGCTCCACAATCACAAGAGAGAGGGGGGCCATCCCCCCAAGAAGACAAATCCTTCGCCGGCCTCGGGTCCGTCCCCGGCCGGCCAGGGTGCCCAGGGCCGCCACGGCTCTGGTGGACAAAGTAAGAAAGACCGCCACTGGCGGCCGAGGATGGAACGGCCGGGGGTAGCCCTCACCCACCCGGTCGGCACCATCCTCGATTATGCCGAGAAGCACGGCCTCATCGAGCAGGCTCCTCGGCCGGCCGAGGAGGTCCTGGCCATCCAACAGGGCGGCACGTATTGCCGGTTCCACAAGAACTCGTCGCACAACACCGACGATTGCATCACATTAAAGAAGGCCATCGAGCGTCTTATTCGCCAGGGGGAACTCTCCCAGTTTGTCAAAGGTGGCCCACGTAAAAACACTTGGGTAAACACCGGCAAACGTGGAGACGAACCCTCTGCGAAGAAGCGCGAGATTGGTAGACTCAGCGACGACGAGGACTTCGAGGAGCCTCCGCCGAAGAAGAATCACATCCACCTCATCGTGGGCGGGAACACTGGGGGGGACTCCGCCACTCAGAGGAAGAAATGGGCCCAATCCCTTTACATTGGAGAGGTGTCCCACGTTCCCCCCCAGCCGAAGAAGCAGCGAACGGAGGCGATCACCTTCACCAACAAGGATCTGCCTCCGGGTACGGAGTCACACAGGGACGCTCTCGTCATCCGATGTGAGATCGGTGACTCCATCATCCACCGCACTTACATCGATACGGGGAGCTCCGTCAACGTGATGTACCTAGACACCTTCAAGCAGCTGAAGCTGGACAGAGCTCTGCTGAAGCCGATCAAGACCCCGTTATCCGGCTTCACCGGGGACTCTATCGACGCCGAGGGCACGATAGTCCTCCCCGTGGAAGTCGGTGACGGCCCCCACCATGCCAAAATTGACATGGAGTTCATGGTGGTCAACCTCCAGTGCGCCCACAACTTGATCTTGGGCCGGCCAGCGCTGGAGGACTTGGAGGCCATCATCTCCATGAAGCACCTATGCTTGAAGTTCCCCACCAGCGACGGCATCGGCCACACCAGAGGAAATCAGAGGATAGCCAGAGCTTGCTACCTCAAGCTGACGAGGCCGGCCGAAAGGGAGGGACAGCGGATAGATACCATCACGGCCGCCGCCGCCATGGACGAGGAGAGGCCACATGCGGAGCCAGCCGAGGAGGTCGAGGAAATCCCTCTGGATACCTCCCGGCCGGAGCGGGTTCTCAGGGTCGGAAAGCAACTCCCCCAGGACCAGCGAGACGCCATCCTCCTCGTCCTACGGTCATACGCCGTTGTCTTCGCGTGGGGCCCGGACGATATGCCCGGCATCAGCCGCCAGGTGATCACTCACCCAAGTGTTATGACAGTAAATCAAAAAGGCATAGGCCGACCAGACTACTGGACGGGAAGGCCAACCTCACGGACGTAGCGGACACTCGCGGGTGACCCAAGTTATGACTTGATACTTAGACAATTTACAGAATTGAAATGACACAGCAAACAAGCACACAAAGGATTCAAGGCCGAACAGGACAGCAAAAATTTCCTCGATTGATAAAATTCATTACAATTGGAGGGCACTACGGCCATTACATAATTGGGCAAAAAAATGAAAAGCTAACTACAATAGGGACTAGCCGATCAAGCCTCCGGGGCTGGCTCTTCAATCTCGTTGGCCCCCTCCTCATCGGCCTCAGCTTCCTGGCCGGCAGCGGCGCTGGTGGCATCATCCAAGAAATCGAACTCGGTATAGTCCGGCTCGCCGAGGCCGGAGCTTTCTATGGGGGACTCCCGCTCCGACAGCGGAAGCGCGGCCTGCCCTTCGGGATCCTTCATCAGCTTTGGGAGCTTCAGGTTTCGTCTAGCCCATCCGGCCGTGTAATTCATGGCCTTCAACGCCCGGGATAGCCGCCGGTACAGGAGCCTTTGCATCCGCTCCTGCCCCAGGTTGTAGTAAACAGACATCTCCTGGCTGAAATACTCCCGGCCGGCAGGGGAGTTCATCCCCCAATTCTCCAGCCTGGCGGCCACCACCTCGTAACACCAGGGGAGCCTCTCATCGGCCTTCCACCCTTCGGCCAAGAACTTCTCAACAGCCTCATCGGCAGCCCTCACAACGGCGGCTTCGGCCTCAGCTTTCGCCTTGGTGGCCTCCTCGCTCCTGCGCTTCTCGGCCTCAAGCGCTCTACGGGACTCCTCAAGCTCCCTTCTGCTCTCTTCGAGCTTGACCAGGGCATCGTCCCTGGCCGCGCCGGCCTCATCAGCCTTGGCCTGCAGCGCCTTGGCATCCTCCCGGAGCCGGTCAAGGCAAGCTACCGCCTCGTCGGCCGAGGCAGCCTTCTGCTCCAGTGCTTGCAGGCGGGCAATCTCCCAGTACTGCCTCTTATGGCTTTCCATAAGCATGAAGGCACTCTGCAGAAGAAAAACTAAGGTCAGGCAAAAACTCTACATAGCCGAAGAAAGACAAGGATATAAGGACAATCACTTACTTGGACGAGGAGATCCATGCCACCCTCATAGATCTTCGGCTCCTCGAGCTTCTTCAGATGAGTCCGATCTTTGGCCGGCATGGCCTTGGCCAGGACGACATGGCCGGGGACGAGCTCATTGAACACGCCCCCGCCGACGGGGTACTCTATCACTTTCTGATAGGTAGCACCGGCAACCTCTTTGCCGGCCCTCTGCGTCCGTGGTTCCTGGACGAGAGGAAGCGCTGGGGCGGCACCATCAGCAACAGTAAGGTCCACGACGGGACCACCATCGCCCACGCTGGGGACGGTAAGCGTACCGGCCTCACTGGCAGGAGAAGGGGAAGGAGCCCTCTTCGTCTTCTTAGAGACGCTCACGCCGGCCTCGGTCAACTTCTTCTGGCCGTCAGTGGCCGGTCTCTTTTTCTTGGACGGGGCAGGCTTTGGGGCCGCATCTGCATTAGCCCCGCCCACACCGGCCGCGGCACGCCTGGCCGCTTCGGCCGCCTTGGCAGCAATCTCCTCGGCCGCTTTGGCCTTCGCAATCGCCATCATAGAACGGCGGTCCATGACAAAATCTACAAGGGAAAAGCACAAACAGATTAGTAAGGCAAAGGACAAAACGTAAAGACACAAAGCCGAAGAAGAATTACCATCGGCCTCAGCGGGAATGCCCAAAGGCGGGCCATCGGCCTCCTCAAAGTTGGTGGTCATCCTCGGCCAAAGTTGGAGGTCATCCTCCTTATCTCCATACAAGTGATATCTGAAGAAGCCGAGGGCCGTCATCTTGTATTCAGTGACGTAATCTTTCACGCTCCTCGGCCCCCCTTCCAGGAAAGCCTCCACCTGAGCATCCAGAATAGAGCTCTTCGGCGGGTCATGAAGGTTGAACCTCCCGGTGTGGCCGAGGGAGGGGAACTCGGTGCCACTCTCACCAATGGACACAAACACGAACTTGCTCTTCCACCCATGAATGGACGTAGGCAAATCCGTGAAGCTCCTCTTCCTCGGCAGCTGTTGAAGAGTGGCATAGGCCGCACAGTTCTTGTGGCTTCCTCGGCCGATCTGGTACAAGTTCATGAATAAGGCCGTGGTCGGCCTGTAGCCCAACTCCTCACACCGAAGCAAGAAGCCCACTATCAAGGAATAACTGTTCGGCGTCAGCAGGGCCGGAGGAAGCCCCACCATGTCCAGATACTCGGTGACGAAGGGGTGAAGGGGGAACCTCAGCCCCTTAGCAAAACTCATCGGGTATACTCCGAAGTATCCCGGTGGCGGAAGTAGAACATGGTCCGTCGGCCTGGGTGCCCTAACCCGCCCGAACGGCCCCACGTACATCTGGGCGACAAGATAGTCGGCCTCACTGCTCTCCGGCTTAATCAGGAATATGTTGGTAAGGTCCAAGTAGGAGAGACCCGGCCCATTCTTCGGCCTCCTCACTCTCTTCGGCTTCGATGCGCCCTTCACGGCAGATACCGGCTTCGGGCACGGAACGGCAGCAGAGGTGGACGCCCCGTCCACCGCTCGGGACGCACCTACGTCCTCACCCTCTGAAGAGGAGGCGGACTCCTCGTCCTCGATCTCCTCGTCCATTAGCTCTACGGATTTGTAGGGGCTCAAACGCTCTATCTCCTCTTCAAACTCCTCGAGCACCTCGTAGTCAAGGGACCTCGTGGAGGGCTGGTCGTCGTAGGGGTAGTAGTCCTCGTTCAAACTCTTCATTACTACTACGGGCTTAAGGAGAACTTACGATCTAAGGGTGTTTAGATGCCTAACACTAGATCAACTACTTACGGAGCAAAATATGAAAAGTGAGGAAGATCGTGATGAACACTAACCTCAAACAATGAAGAACACGAAGAACAGGCTTGGGAGTTTCTCTCTCTAGAAAATCGGCCAGCACTTCGACAAATTCAGAATGCAAATGTGATTCTTCGTCGGAGGGGAAGGGGTATTTATAGACCCCACCACCAACGGTCACTACACGTGGCACTCACCAAATGGCCGCATCAACGGCCACCACTGGGGGGCCACCACGTCACCAACGGGCCAGGACCAACCCATATCAACGGCCCACTGGCAAATCAGACTCTACGGCCTACACACGCTCAACGGCTTTACAACTGCCAGCAAGCGCCCTCAACGTCCCATTTGCTCACCAATATCACAAATGCCAAACAATAAGAGGATGGCAACGGCCAGGTACGTAATGGCCACAGAACAAAGGGAACAAATAGCCCACAGCCTTCGGCTCCTCGTAATAACCCTTGATGATAACTCTCTACAAGCGATCTGCGCACAAGGGTTCTCCCACAGGGTTACCTTGGCCAGAAAATCGCCATGAGAGTTGGATTCAGGGGGACTACGGCGAGACCGCTTCGGCCAAGGACTCAGGCAACTCCTTCACCCCTCACTCTCTTCGGCCTGAAGCAGTGGGGGACTGGGGGACTACACCGGCCTCAACGAAACAAAGGTATAAACAAGGTAACCACAAAACATGGCCACATCATCCATACAGCACAACAGAACCTCATCGGCCAAAGGCCCATAACGTCACTAGCAACGGCCAACAAGCCACTAGAGGCAAGGACACTCATCGTCCTCCGCCAACAATTAATCTTGACGGGCTCTTCGGCCAAAAACACAAAGGAACAACCTCAACGGCCTCACCGGCCCAAACGTAAACTTCAAACACCAACGGCCAGGAAAGGGAAAGCGCGCCCTCAACGGCCACCATTGAAGGAAGGACACTCATCGTCCCAAAACACATTAAGGAAATGACGGCCTCCCCCGCCCACAGCAAGGAACAGGTAACGGCCAAAGCACAGAATAGGATCACCAGAGAGGAAACAACGCCAACGCCACAACGGCTAACGGCCTGGAAATGCCCGCGTCGGCCAAAAGCAACAAAGCACAGAAACCTACTCTCCTTCACTTCGTCTACGTCTCAGCTTAGAGAGTGGGGGACTCCTGATGGAGTATATGGGTCTGAGCCCCAGGACCCACATACTCGGAAGAACAGAGCACAAGACAGAGTGGCGCCCTCGTCGGCCAAACGCCCTCGTCGGCCAAGACGCCCCCGTCGGCCGAGAGGAAGCCAACCCGGATTATGATCCCGAGTCCAAGGAACCCGGGTGCCCCCATCGGCCGTGCCCTCGTCGGCCACGACCTCGTCGGCCACGAGGACCTCCCAGAATCGGATCCTACACTTACTCACTTGTACAGCCCATTAGTGGCTTTGTATTCGGCCCAGTAGCGGTCCAGTTGTAAATGGGCCTCCCAAGCCCAAGGCTTGGGAGCCCAACCCTAATTTTCTCTATAAATACTCCCCTTGGGAGTAGTTATAGGAGGTGACAAATTCATTCTATTGAAGCATATTATTGCACTTCTCTCTCTAGCTCTCACTTCTCTCTAGATATACTCTATCACTACCATCTATTTTACAGCAAAAAAACATTTTAAACCAGAGATTAAGACCCTGTTTGGTACTTCTGAATTTTTTTATGACAAGTTTTCCTTTAAAAGGAATAAACAGGACACATTCACTTATTTGAGAAGTCAAACCATCCAAAATCGAAACAGGTTTCAAGTCTCGGAAGTAATTCTCAAAGCCTTGTTCTTGATCCTATACCTAGGAGCTCTGGGAATGACCTGGCTCGGCCCGAAATGAAACTGACCCGGGCTGTCAGTCATGGGCGGGCCGTCGTCGTAGACATGGCCGACGAGCATCCCGCAGCTAACGCACTTGATCTTGGTCCGCTTCCTCTGGATGCCCCAGTAGTCCAGTGTCTCGAAGAAGGGTTTGATCTTGTCTTCCTTCTCGAAGCTGAATTTGGACGGATCGACGGCGGAGAAGGAGAGGGTGCCTTTGTTTCCGGCCTCGAAGTAGAAGTCCGGTGGGAAGAGCTGAGCGGTGTGGAGGTTGAGATTGGTTTCGCACTCTTTGCAGCAGTAGATGGACGCCATGGTCGGCGGCGAGGGTTGATTAGGGGGCGCCAATTTGGGGTTTTATTATGCAGAAAAGAGGAGAGAGAATGTAGGTTTCGGGTCAACCGTGAACTCCGAACTCGGAAGCCGTGTTTTCGCGAAGCATTGAACATTCGTCGTAATTTACAAGGGACATCGATGACTCTACAGCTAAATTTACAAAACATACAATTGTAACATTGTGAGAGCTAAAACAATAAATAGAATATCTTTCTCTTTATTTGAAGGATTCTACATTATTTTGATAGGTTTTTCTTCATAATGTCAAGCACAATGTCTAGATGTAGACATTGTGATTGACATTGTAGAGAAAAATTTACCAAAAACACATAAGACTGTGAAAAGAATGAGAGAGAAACGTCATGAAATCAAATTTTTGTGTCTATCTTTCTCATGCCACATGTACATCGTGCACATTGTAGCATTTGATATGCTCTCATATTTACCTTTTAATTGTGCCAAAAATTGTCATTTTACTTTTCAATTAATCACTTAGTTCATTATTTTTATTAGTTTTGTATCTTCTCTTCTATACAAATATTAATCATACAATTTTTATTTTATTATTCACATGCTAGTCAAATTTGACAAATTTCAGAGAGAGAAGTAGTACATATTGAGTAGTTATACACTACGCAACACCAATACTTGTCTAGGGTATCGTATCCTCATAGTCGCGTATAAGAAACAATCTCATATCAGATACTCGGTGATACTCATGTCATATATTCTTGGGTTGTATTTGAAATTTATTAAAGTTTTCATTTTTTTTTTGTATCTATTTTGATGGACCTCTTGCTTAAAGTCAGTTTTGATGAAAACTATATACTACGTATAAAAAACGTAATTGATGAAACTTAAAGTACAGATTGAATTGACTTTCCTTACAGAATACAATGACCCAATTTTACACTTTTCTCTATTTTGTCTAATTCTAGAAAATTAATGTTTGATATTTATTATGATTTTTAAGATCTTGATATTTATGTTTTAATTAAGTAAAACATTTGTATATAACTTTAATCTCTTGCTATAATACTAATATACTGATATTATAAACGGTAATTACTTTTCTACTTGTATTTGCATGACAATGATGTTTTATTGTTATACAATTAATTACTTTTGATTGTTATCAAATATATACTTGATGGGTATTAAAACCTGTAGGTAGTAGAATTCTAGAGAAATTGGAACAAAACTAAAGTGAGAAAGTTATGTAATAAATTTGACTGAATTACAAACACCATAATTTTTGTCGTTTTCCCAAAAGGGGGGAGCTCGTTATTTATGACAAAATACAATATTCGATCTATAAGCCCAAAATGCTAAGTTAGTGAGGGAGCCATGTGTAACCAAAATATTTGGAGAACACACTAGCTAATGTCATGCTAATGTTTGGATGATGTCAGTCCTGAAACAGACTGATGATGTCAGCCCTTAGGAATCCTGGCTTAAAAGATAAAATCAAGATGAACCAAACCTAACTTTCTATTTTGATCGTAATTTGATTTTAGGTGAAAAACGAATCATTTGAACCGAACTCACCACTATATGTGCTCATTCATTTATTGATAACAAACTGACCAAAACCGAATCAGAAGAAAATCGCAATCGATTAAAACTGAACCAAACCCTCAACAATTCAGTTTACTATTTATGCTTTTGCGTTTAAAAACTAACTGCACCGAAAAAAATCAATCAAAGTATCTTAAAAGTGACAAAATAAATACAAATCAATTGAAATTAATCCAATCAAACTGATCAAAATCCACTCGAGTTGTACTATTCGATTCTTAATTTCACCATTTTAAAAACGCTAAAAACTGAATTAATAAAACCACAAAAAAACTCTTACTCTAACCCCCTTGAAGGTGGCAGTTTAGTTTTGAATTTATAAACCTAACTACATTAATACGGATGCATTTATTTGATGCTACGGTAACACTAACTTCTCTTTCGGTTTACTTCGTTTCGCAAGGCTCTGGTTTCTTCTGCCGGTTGATTTGCGGCTTTCTTCTCATCCAACCTTCGAACATGAAATATGCCCCCCTTTCCCTCCAAATAGAACTGAAATATTTTCAGAACACAATAACAATGCCCCTCGAATCCCACATTCTAAAATTTCACAGGGGAGACTTGCTTTCTTTGGACGGTTGGCGGTTGAAGCCTGAAGGGTAACGGTTCTCGAAGGAGTAGTTGAAAATGGCGGCGAACTCTGTGGAGGAGCTGATGTATTTACATGGGGATTTAGAGCTAGACGTCTTTGAGGCGCGTGGGTTGCCCAACATGGACTTCGCCGCCGAACGCCTCCGCCTCTGCTTTTCCTGTGGTACTTCTCGCAACCCGGACTCCGACACCGACAACGTCGGTGGAGAAATACCGGCACCGGCGAGTGAGAAAACTCACCGCCGCGGAGTTATAAATACTGATCCGTATGTTACTGTCTCGGCGCCCCAAACCGCACTTGCACGTACTCGGATCATTCCCGATTCGCAGAATCCGGAGTGGAATGAGCATTTTCACATTCCACTCGCTCATCCAATGCGGTTTTTGGAGTTTCGGGTCAAGGACGACGACTTATTCGGAGCTCAAATTATAGGTATTGTGGAAATTCCGGCCAAGGATATCGCCACAGGCAATACAATCATCGGTTGGTATCCATTGAATTGTGCCACAAGAAAGACTCCCAAACACGAAGCAGCTCTCCGTATTGGGTTGAAATTCACCCCGTTTGAATCCAATCCCCTTTACAAGAGTGGAGTTAAAGATGATCCTCAACACTTGGGTGTGAGCCACACTTATTTCCCTTTGAGAAAAGGATGCTCAGTGAAGCTATATCAAGACGCTCATGTTAGGGATAATGATCTAAAACAGCCAGATATTAGATTGGAAAGCGGGATAGTTTATGAGCGGGGTACTTGTTGGGAAGACATTTGTCATGCCATTTCTGAGGCTCATCATCTGGTATACATTGTCGGATGGTCTGTTTACCACAAGATTAAATTGATAAGAGAGCCTACAAGGGAGTTACCCGCCGGAGGCGACTTGACTCTTGGTGAATTGCTCAAGTACAAGTCCCAGGAAGGTGTCAGGGTTCTGTTATTAGTTTGGGACGACAAGACTTCACACAACAAGCTCTTCATCAAAACGGTATGGATTTTGTTTTTCTTACTGTGTGTTATAGAGCTGTTCACTGATATGTGTAATGATGTCTTGAAAGGTTTAATTGCCTTCTGTACATAGGAAGAGCCATTGTCATTTCAAGAATATGTGGTTTTTCTTAGTGCAATCTTTTTGTGTGAGATCATATTACCATAGTGTATAGCATTCAAGTGTTCCTGACTAAGCATTCTTTTGTGACATCAATGAAGGTTTCATCCGAATCCAAAGCCTTGTTTCATGAGTTACTGTTAATGGTAAAGAAGACAAAATATAAAGTACATCACTTAGGTGATCTCCCACTAGAGGTTTGAGGTTAAAATTCTATGTAGCACCAGTAATATGATAAAAATGTACTAAGCCATTTATATTTGACACGTCGCTACCCCTGCTCTATCAGTTTGTGGCTAAATTCATCACTTTACATGAAGAAACAATACTAGAAACAATTAAAACTTCCATATCTTTGCTTTCTGATTTTCTTTATTAACCATATGTGGTGTTATTGTGTTTATTGCCTAAGTGGGTGTGCATGTTATCCGATATGTGTTGAAACTCAAACTGAATTAAAAAACTAAATGATAAAAATGAAGATTTATCTTGGTACAGGGGGGTTGATGGAGTGATCCACGCCATAAGACTTATCTTTCTAGAGTTTATTTTAATTTTCAATTTTTGCATCCAATAAACTCTCAAGTTGGGATTTGGTACAGGAAGGGGTGATGGGAACCCATGATGAGGACACCAGGAAGTTCTTCAAAAACTCATCTGTGACCTGCGTTCTGTCGCCTCGGTATGCCAGTAACAAGCTTAGCTTTATTAAGCAGCAAGTAAGTTCTTCAATAGTTTACCAGTGTACTGTGTATGTATTACTTTGTTTGTACAGCTTTCTACATCTGATATAGTCATAGAGATTCCATTGTTTATTTATTTTTAAAATTTTTGTCTTGTAACAAATCCTTTTTGGGCATCACTAGCTCATGTCAATGACTGAGGATGGAGCAAAGATAGTGACATTTTAAAGAATTGATGTCCAGTATCATTAGGTGCTTGATGGGGAACTCTAGTATTTAGTTTAGTGGATCCCAAAATATGATTCTATCAATTCTGTATTTTTACCCAACTTGACATTTTTTTTCATTTTCATTTACCCCAGTGCCGCAAAGGCTCCCACCTACGGTGGGGTAAGGGGGGGTCGGATGTAAGCAGCCTTACCCTTGTACTAAAGCACAGAGAGACTGTTTCCGGATGACCCATAGTGAAAATCGGGTCCAAAATTGCATGGACTGACTGCTGCTTCATAACAAAGAAACGCAGACAGTTCAAGCCAAAAAATAATGAATCTTTGCTTTACCCAACTTGACATTTTAATAAATGTGCTTTGTGATTTGTAATGGCTATTGCTTCCAGATTGTTGGAACCATGTTCACGCACCACCAGAAGTGTGTGATTGTGGATACACATGCTGGTGGTAACAGGAAACTTACAGCTTTCTTGGGCGGTCTTGATCTCTGTGATGGTCGCTATGATACACCCGAGCACCGTTTGACCCATGATCTTGATACTGTTTTTGAAAATGATATTCATCAGCCTACATTTCCAGTGAGTTTTTTTTCCCTATTCTCATTTTTCATGTTTGGATGTTCTTAAATTGCTTCATCTGAGCGTTTTTATCACTGAAAAAATCAATAAACAAAAAATTTATTTTTCATACCTTGTGAAGGGAGGTTAAATTTTCTAGTCAAAGAGGGAGCTTAGTCATACCAATTGTAGGGCATGAAATTTGAAGGAAAGAAAATATGTTTCTATTAAATAAGTGTCAAAACTTCAAACTCATTTTATTTGCTTATTCCTATTATAAGGGTCCCACCACAAGGGTATATAATGAGCAGGTTTTCCCTTGTCATTTTAATGAGAGGCCGCTCTCAAGACTTGAACCCGTGACCTCTCGGTCACATAGCAACACTGTAACCGGTGCGTCAAGGCTCTTCACGAAACCAATTATAATAATTAATCAAATTTCTTTTCCAAGGTTAAGCCAAATAATAGAAAATAACTTTCGCTAGAATTTTGTTTTTTATACTTTTCTGAAATGCTAACACGCCCTTAATGTTTTTCCTTTCACATTCAATTCTGCTTGTCTTTCATCACCAATGTTTTTTTCCTGTATGCTTTTTTGCTGACATTAGCAAGGGACTAAAGCTCCAAGGGAGCCATGGCATGACTTGCACTGCAGAATTGATGGGCCCGCTGCACATGACGTGCTTATAAACTTTGCTCAGCGCTGGAGAAGAGCCACCCGTTGGAGAGAATTTGCTTTTCTGAAAAAGGGTAAGTCTGAATGGAGTGATGATGCCATGATCAAAATTGAACGGATATCATGGATACTCAGCCCAGCAGACTTTGTTTTGGAAAATCGTAGGACTAACATTCCAGAGGATGATCCTAGGCTCTATGTGAATCAGGATCAATTTAAACAATGGCATGCTCAGGTTGATTATTTCTTCTGATACTTGGCATTTACTATAGTTTAGTTGGACCTTTGACTCCTTTGTAATCTTTATTGTCATGTGCTATATCTTTTGCAGATTTTTCGGTCCATTGATTCAGGTTCGGTGAAGGGATTTCCTACAAAAATTGACCTTGCTGTGAAACAGGTGACATACGGACTCACCTTTTCCCTTTATATGTAAGGAAGAGAAGAAACAATCAAACATTAATAAATATGTTTTTTAAATTTTACATTTTTTTAGATTCCCTTAGTCTTGAGGTAAGTTGTTTTCTTATGCTCAGTTTTATCTTAAAATGCAAAGGACAATGTGGTAACAGTCATATATAATTAGATATTTTAAAGATTTTCCATATATTTATATTCCCATGGCCATGGTCCTTATATTGTAGACATACATAAAATATTTTTAAATAGTTAACATACATATTTGAGTTCTCTAGCCTATCCTTTTTCGCCATTTTCCTTTCCTTCCAATTTTCCCCTATGTTTTGGTTCCTTTTTACTTTCTCTGGTAATATACGGGTTAGATGTAAAACCCGGCTAGATATATTTGGAGCTCACTAAGCATGGGGGGTTATTGTGTTAAAGCCTTAAAGGTGTGGTAGGAAAACATTATATTTCCCTTTTGTTCTATTTAATCAGAACCTTGTCTGCGGGAAAAAATTGGTGGTAGACAAAAGCATTGAGACAGCGTATATCCAGGCAATAAGATCAGCCCAGAAATTCATATATATTGAAAACCAGTATTTTCTTGGGTCATCATATGCTTGGCCATCATACAAAGATGCAGGTCAATGTCACGTTTTTCTTTGTGTACATAACTCGATCTTTTACCATTCATTTCAAAGTTGAGTACTTGTTACCATAATACTCAATTAATACTCTAGGAGCTGATCATCTGATTCTAATGGAGTTGGCATTGAAAGTTGTCAGTAAAATTAGGGCAAAAGAGAGATTTTCTATATATATTGTTGTGCCGATGTGGCCTGAGGGAGACCCCAAGACGGCTACTGTGCAAGAAATTCTCTTTTGGCAGGTAATTATATGATTCTGGACTTTCTGCTTCCCTAATTATGATGGGCTGTTACTGACTTAACGATCATTCCTTGATTTGCTTTGGCTTTTTACAGAACCAAACAGTGCAGATGATGTACCAAGTAATTTCAAAAGAAATTAAGACCATGGAACTTGATGCACATCCTCTGGACTACCTAAATTTCTATTGTCTTGGCACTCGAGAAAGTGTTCTTCCAAGTTCTGCTAGGCAGGCGACCGGCGATAAAGACAAGGTAATTTCCACATTGATGTCTTCCTTTACTTTGATCTTACATGCATGTAGATGCATTTCTTATTTCCCTGTTATTTAGTGAAATCTAGAGCCAATACACCGAGCTCTGATCTTTAGCCATCATAAGAGGTGGCTGGGGAAGTTATCACAACCAAAAGTGACTAAACCCTTGAGCTAGCCATATATGTATACCTATAAAACACTTCACCATGTGTAGGGCCCGTTTTATAAGGTTCATTGCTAAATGAAATGGCTGGATTTTGTGAAAGGGAAAGTCCTTTCAAAGCATCCATTTTAGAGCCAAATAAGTAACCGAAAAACTACTTATTCTAATTAATCTGTATTTTACTGGTAAGCACAATTAATCGATTATCATTACCAATTAGATATTATGGAGTACTACGTAAGATCTTTGGTTACATACTAAATGATGAACCTAATAAGAGGAGACCAATATTGGAATCTGTGGGTTCAGGTTCTTTTTTAATCTTAGTTGGATCAAGTTGTATATTAGAGCAAATAGTCTTCATACCATTATTAATGGTATCAACTTGGTCATCTATTCTAAGAAGATTTAATTGGATAGGTGAAGTGCAAAATTTCATATGTGAGTTTGTGTCGTTGTATTTGGCTGGTAAGGAACAGCTTAAGTGTTAAAACATCTATTCAAAAAAATACTTGCCCAAATTTTCTTTTTCTGGAATGGACACACCAAAGTACTTAACCCTGGTTATACTCAGTCGTTTGACTATTTGCATGACACTTTTCAGAACGTTGACAATAATTTGATTGAAACCCAACAAGTTGCTTCGACATATTTTTCAGGTTTCAGACTCGCTCAAGTTTATGCGGTTCATGATATACGTGCATGCTAAAGGGATGATAGTGGATGATGAGTATGTCATTTTGGGGTCTGCCAACATAAATCAACGATCCATGGCTGGCTCCAAAGACACCGAGATAGCTATGGGTGCCTATCAGCCATATCATACTTGGGCAGCACGGCATCATCACCCTTGGGGACAGGTTTAAATTTGTTCAATTTATCGCAAAAAATGTCTTGTATACTAGCTAGTAGTGATGTGCCCTTTTTTGTTTGTTATAGTTAATGCCCTGTCTAATCCCTACAACAAAATATACTTCTTCTGAATCTTAAGGATTGCTATATATGGCTTTGACACATTATTTAAGGAGGAAAATATTCCGTAGTAATTAATGAATAATGTAGAATAAGTAAGAGAGTTGTAAAAGAATGAAATACGGAGTAAAAGATAAAAAGTAGGGGTAATTGAGTATGTTTAAAGAGAAAACTTGCCAAAAAGAGGAGGTGTAACAAACTTTTAAATACATTCCAAAAAAGAAAGTGTAGCAAACTTTAAAATAAAGAGGGAACACTCAATTTGATTATCGGCCTTCTTTTGGTCTATTTGGTTCGTCGACTATGCAATTTAAACTCAATTTAGTTCTCATTAGCATACATGGTTACATATGCGGTATTGGGTTACTCACTCAAGTTGATTTTAGGACGGAGCCTAACGTTTTAACACATTTTGAACGGTTTGATCTTATTCATACAAATGCTTAATGAGAAAACTTATTCTGTTATTGTTATGATCAATCATTGTGCCCAGGTTTATGGGTACAGAATGTCATTGTGGAAAGAACACCTTGGGATGCTGGAGGAATGTTTTGAAGAACCAGAGAAGCTGGAGTGTGTGAAGAGAGTGAACGAGATTGCCGGAGAAAACTGGAAAAAATATACAGAAGAGAGCTTCACCATTCCCTTGCAGGGGCATCTTCTAAAGTATCCTATCCATGTGGATAGGGATGGGAAAGTAAGTTCACTATCTGGGTATGAAGAATTCCCAGATGTGGGGGGAAAAGTGATCGGAGCCTACAATATATCCATTCCTGATGTCCTAACAACTTGATGTATATAGTATATAGTAGTTCACCCTCATCTTTTTTTTTTTTTGCATTTCCGGTAGCATTGAATATAACTGTTCAATTCCTGGTTCATAAATTACTTCTGTTAGCTTAAATTGTTCTAGAAAAATCATTTGTAATTTGTACATACATTTTATGTTAAAAAATTAAAAATTATTTCAGACCACTCTTAGTGTGTAAGGGTTGATCTATTCTCGACCCGGACTTGATAAAGAACAGGACCATTTGCCCATATTTTCATTTCTGGGCCAGAATCAGTACTAGGAAATGTCAGACCGGCCCAACCTTGTTACAGTTCCACAAGAAAGGATGGGGCAAACCATTTTGTTTTTTCGACATTTGGGTAAGGACTTTAAATTGCAATATATCGGAATCGATTTAGAACATGAACGAGAACTGGTTTGTCTTGCTCATTTACATTTAAAACACATTTTGTTATTTAATTACTAATTTTATCAAATGTTTTGTGATTCTTTATTGTTCGGTATTTTAACATATGTTTAACTGAAAATATTGCAAATGTAAACATGTTTTAAAAATAAATAATCACTTTTATAAGTCATCTAATCTTTTCTAACTTTTTTCATTTTTAACTAATTTAAACTAAAAGCTAACATATGATTAAATCATTTCTCATAAGTTGTCCATCTATATTTGAATAATATCACTCTTAAGATAAATTGAAGTGCTTCATCAAGCTCCTATGCAAGTAAATATATTCTTCATTTCATTCGAGACAAATTGAAGTAGTCCGTATTTTATAAACTCCGATGTAAGTTCACATGCTCTTAACTCTATCGAAGACAAATT
Organism: Cuscuta europaea; assembly: GCA_945859875.1. NCBI lineage: Eukaryota > Viridiplantae > Streptophyta > Magnoliopsida > Solanales > Convolvulaceae > Cuscuta > Cuscuta europaea. The sequence goes on from CAMAPE010000048.1 coordinate 10,987,108, forward strand.
CAAGTATCAAATTCAACTTTACTCCATTTAAAAGTTTCATATAGGGGTGGAAACTTGATAAAAAGGGTAGTAACTTATACGTACTACATAGTACTTCCTTTGTCCTTTAACATTGCGATTTTTGCATAACTCACATATCTTACTTTAACCATGATTTTCTACTAGTATACGATCAAACTATTGTGTATAAAATATTACCCCGTATTTATTTAATTTCTATTAATGTTAATTTTCAAAGTATTAACTATTTATTATTATTTACTAATACGTAATTAAATATAATTATAGTCAAAGTTATGCGCAGACAAACATGAAAATCAAACTGTTACAATTATTAAAGAAGAAAGGTAGTATATATAGATTTTGTCTTGGCCCTCCTAATGAAATAAATAAACTTCAAGCTGACCCTCCCAATTCTGAACATTCACTCTTGAAACATTCATCTCCTCCCTTCGCACCATTTCAACAAGTTTATTTATTGCCTTGATCCTTTGAATATTTTCAATACCTAAAAATCCACATCACTAACAACATACGGAGTATAACGATAAATTATGATTGGGAAACTGTCAAATATGTCCTCGAACTTTCATAAAAAAATCAATTAAGTCCCTCTATAGGAGACTCTGTCCGGTCGTCGCAATTTGGGGCAGTTCCCGGTGGATTTTTTTGATGAAATTTTTTTAGCATCTTATTCATCAAGTATAATTTACTCATACCAAATTTCAGCTAAAAATATAATTGGGAGCACATTCAATTTAATTCGAGAACGCAAAAATGCGCAGTTATCTTCAAGAATTAATTTTAATGTGTTCCCGGTTGCATTTTTAGCTGAAATTTGGTATGAGTAAACTAGACTTGGTGAATAAGATTCTCAAAAAAATTCATCAAAAAATTCCACCGGGAACTGACTCAAATCGCGATGGCCGTACAGAACCTCCTATAGAAGGACTTAATTGACCTTTGTATGAAAATTCGAGGACCTATTATGATTATGATAAATTCATTAATTCTGCAATTCCTAGTTGTTTAATGTTTATAATCGAATGAATAGTTGATAAATAATTAGTTCATTTGTTGGCTGTTGAGTGTTGATATATTGTAACTATGATTCTACTTATTTAATTCAACGATAAATGAATGAATGAATTGTGGAGTACTATATTACTCCACAATTCATTATGATTATGTGATCAGCGAGTTTTAATTGGCCCTGACAATTACTAATCAAATAAATGAATTAAACATAAATTGGATGTTTATTACCAGGCCTGTTCTGATCACATTATGTGATTATGTGACAGTTTTCCCATTATGATTATGTGATCAGCGAGTTTTAATTGGCCCTGACAATTACTAATCAAATAAATGAATTAAACATAAATTGGATGTTTATTACCAGGCCTGTTCTGATCAGCTTAGATGAATTTTACTACCCTCTCTTCTAATCAGAATTTCTGATATATTGTGTTCAATTAATTGTGTTTTAATAAGCCCATATGTGCTTGGTTTACTTTTCATGTTAAGTTATGTTAAGTTACATAACTTAAACGTAATATTTTTTTTTGTTATTTTACTTACACGGAATATATTATATCTTGAATTGTATGAACATTTATTATAAATTTGTCTATTAAAAACTCTTTAAGTATGGTTGTGCAATACTATTTGTGACTTATATGATATGTAGTACTACGTATATAATTAATTTCAATACAACTTTGTCTATAGAGTGTGTCACTGTTTTATAGAGTGTTTAACTTCTTTCTTTTGTGTTTACTTTACATGTACAGTATTTTGAATGAAGGATCAAAAGACGAGATGAACAAATACATGCATTCTCACATATTTATTTATTTTAAAGAATAAATTACACTTTTGGTTCTACTAGTTTTAGGTCAATTCCACATTTAGTCCACATCTTTCACTTTGTCCACTTTTGATACATGACTATTGTGTTTTCGTCCATATATGGTCCTTCCGACATTGTTTCCAATGGTTAAAATCACCAGAAAAGGACCACAAACAGTTAAAAAACATTAGTCAAGTACCAAAAGTGAACAAAGTGAAAGACATTGACTAAATGTAGAATTGACACAAAACTCGTGGGACCAAAAGTGAAATTAATTCTATTCTAAATAAAGCTGACATTTGGGTTTTTATGAGGTCGCGTGGTCCACTTAATATGTTCTACTATATTTATAACCAAGCATTACATCCCAACTGGTTGTGAGGTTACCGTGTCTAGTGGGAGGTCTCGAGTTCGAATCTCGCTAGGCACATATGGGTTTGAAGCTCAATGGAGTGAGCTTCAGACCTGATTACTCCAGGCTTCCCTCAGCCCCCCTCCTCAGACCCCCCTGGAGTAAAAAAATGTTCTACTATATTTATCTTCCGCGGCTAAACTTATTGTTGGGATATTGACCTAGAGGCCCAATACCCAGATCGGGAAGGCCCAAGGCATCCGGCCCAAGTAACAGGCCCATCACTCCATGATGAAAAGGTCCAGTAAGGAGACATACCGAACGGGGTTCGGCCCAAATAAAGGTTGGCCCAATAAGAAAACATACCGAACGAGGTTCGGGCTATATACCATACTTGAGCCAATTTGACAGCATCTTCAGTACGGACCAACATCCCGTTCGAACAACGGCCAACCAGCAAGTGGCCAGGTGCAGTTAATGCCAGACTATGACATTAGCAAGTGAAAGCATGGATGACCAAGTCGGTGGAACAACGGCCAATCAGCAAGAGGCAGCCCATGCTCTCCATTAGTATAAATAGAAGGTTTCAAGTCATTGTAAGGGTTAGATTTTCGATACTCAAGCTCTAGAATAGCATCATTTGCTCTTATTTCTTGTATTAAAGCATAGTTTCCGACTTACTGATCGGGAAATCTTTTGTAATCAGATTGGTTAATTAATACAAGTGGGTTTTCGAGTTCTAGTTAATTCAGATTTTATATTTTCTCACACACTTTGATTCTGGGCCATTCCTGATATATCCAAAGTTCGTGTTGGGCTTTCGGATCTACGGGACTTACCCTCAACACTTATATTTTGTCACTCTGATGCTCTTATATGATCTTTTAACTCACATAAATCTTACTTTATTACTTTGTTAAAAGTAAATTATATTTGGAAAAATTGAAAATAATAATCCCAACTATTGTCGGTCCGCTAACAATAATCCCAACTATTGATTATTTTTGTATAATCCCAACTATATGGACCGTCCGCCAATAATGGTCCATGACCAAATATTACCTTTTATAAAAGTGAATTTTAAATAGAAATTAAGCTTAAAAATTAAAAGTTAGGGATAATTTATAGGGATTATTTGCTATATCTCTTCTCATCCACTTTAGAAAGTACATAAACTTATTTACAGGGACTATTATTGGCAGAAGGTCCCTAAAGTTGGGATTATTCTGAAATAATCGATAGTTGAGATTATTATAAGCGGAACGCCAATAGTTGGGATTATTATAATCAATTTTTCCATTATTTTTTACGTGTTCAAAATCCGTCAAATCGTCAATGTCCAACTAATTTGATTCAAGTTGGGTCGAGTGAGTGCAATTATCTAAATTGGATCGGGTAGGTGTTACACAAAGTCACAAAAAAGATGAGTAAATTGAAGGGAAAAGTACGAAAAATATACTTGTGGTTGAGCCCATTTTCAGATAGGGTCATATGTTTCATTCTTTATCAAAGTGGTTCATGAGTTTGAATTCCGTTATCACAAGAGGGTCACGCTGTTAAAAACGTATGAAAAAAATCGTTAAAAGTAACTCTGATTTTCAAAAGTGACCGAAAAATTAAAAGAAAAATACCGGAAGGTGTGCCACAATAAGACGACCGCTAGACCATCTTTCTTTTTTGTTTTGAGCCACCCTTGTCACCGAAAAGTCCATCGGAAAAGTGACATTACTTTTTCCGTACTTTTCCCTAAATTAAATGACTATATACTTTGTGTAGCTACACCTAAAAAATACTTGGTGTAATCGTTCTTATGTTTTTATAGAAAAGATGTTATAAATGGAATTAATACCCTAAACTTTATATAAAAAGTTATTTTGCCACCATAGTCAAGTATTATTTCTTTTAAAAATGTAAATTTATGATGTGAATTGCATAATTTAAAATATTTTAGAATTCATGAAAACATTATTAACATTTTAGACTTTCATTATGAAATAAATAATGTTACCCCCAATCTATATAATTGTAACACTTTTAATTTTATATTTTAAATTATGAAATTAACCCCATAAATTTACATTTTTAAATGAAATAATACATGACAATGACACAAAATTAACTTTTTATTTAAAGTTTAGGGTATTTCTATTAGTTTTCCCTAAATGTTATTATGAATGTTTTAAAATGGCATTGTACGAGTCGAAAGGAAAATTCCTCTCTCATACACGCTATTTGTACACATTATTAATACATGTCTTGTTTTGATTGCGTACATAGACAATTCGTCACAAATACAAAGAACTCAAAGTTTTTTGTACAAAAAATACAAAATAAACTTGGAAAATTATCCTAGATATCACTAAAAACGTTTGTATATTTCAAAATAAGTTAATCATATTTTTATTCCCAAAATATGACTAATTACTGTCATATTTTGGCAGTATCATACTTTAAAAAGCACAATTTTTTTCAAATTTGACAGTAATTACTTCTATTTTGAAAATAAAAATATGACAATTATATTTTAGAATTTCTGAATTTTTTACTCCGAGAATTTTTCCAATGTATAAAATGGGGCGTACACGAAAACCTACTGGTTTGGAATTGTGCATCAGTTGTTATACTACGTAGAAGTAGAAGCTATATCAATCTCACTAGGGATGGACCCGGGCCGGGCCGGTTCCGGTTCCGGGCCAGGCCCAGGCGGGCTTTTTTTGCAATTCCTTGGGCCCGGAACTGGCCCGGGTTGCTACCGGGTCCGGACCTAACCGGGCCGGGCCGGGCCCGGTTCAATACTTTTTTTTTGCTTTCTTGTTATCCCCCGACCCCCCCCCCCTCATCCCCAGCCCTCAAACCTCCCCAAAACACCCAGCCCAACCCTAGGAAAAGAAAAAAAATTAAAAAAAAAATGACCCGGGCCGGTTCGCCCAAAACTGGGCCCGAGCCCGGCCCGCCCGACCCGCCCAAACGGGCTAAAAGCCCGGAACCGGCCAACCGGTCCCGGTCCGGTCCGGGCCCAAACAGTATAGGGCCGGTTCGTTTCCGGGCCGGTTCGGCCCGGCCCAGTCCATCCCTAAATCTCACGTTACAAATTAAATCTGCCGATTTACCCAGAAAAGGAACATCACGCTAGTCCACCCATTCCAGTTGCGTAGAAGTAGAAACCAACCATTCCAGCTCACGGATTGGGAGGTTACCGTGTTCTAGCGGAGGTCTCGAGTTCGAATCCCGCTAGGCACATTTAGGGGAGATCGAGGAGGGAGGTCTTGCTCCCAATGATTCTTCCTACCTTCACGGAGTTGCACAACGGCTTAGAAGGGAACCGATGGAAATTCAGGTCGCGAGTTCGCGTGGTGGAAAGACCCTTCTGGATATAGATCAAAGGAAGCCCTGCATAGTAGGAGGACCCTTCTGGATTCAGTTGAAAGGAAGTCTTTCTGGATTTGTCCTGTGGTACCGGTAACGACGAAGGCTGACTGTGATAATATCCGGATTTGACTGTCTAGATGCTTAGGAGGGTAGTCAATATACTCCAGAATTAGGGAAGCGCAAGCACCGAGTCGTGGACTATCAAAAAAAGTGAAGCAATTCTAGAGCGGCGTTTCTATACGTCGTGGCCCCACCAGCTGTGGTCTATCCCTAAGACCATTTGTAGTGGTTTGGGATTAAGAATCAAAAGATTAAAAATGGAAATTTTGTACTCTTATGTTTGGCAAGCCACATAAGCTCGAAATAGGCTGGAATATTTTTAATTCAGTCAATTATTTTGTTAAAAATCTTGTTTGGCAAAAGTGCTTAAGTGGGCTGGATCTTAAGTAATTGAACTGAACCCACACTACTCAGCCTAGCGTTTCCGTTCAGTTTAGTGTATAATTTACATACTTTCCCATATTATCCTCTCGCTTCTCTCTTTCATTCGCCGATCATCTTTGTTATATCCCAAATTTGGGTTGGTGCTTTTGCTAATGAGAAGAGTCAAGAGTGTATTGTTAGAGGCACAATATGACTATAGTTAATAGATACGGAGTAATAATTACAGAGTATCATTATGTAATAAATAAAGACCAACCCTCTATTTCAATCAAGAGGTATTTCTTCATGAAGAGGTATTTCTTCATTCAAAAAGTATATGTAATACACACACAATAGAATACATATATAACTATGCATACTAAAATCTTACGAAGTACGATGTAATATTTATTTAAATATAAAATCATTATAATAAATAGTTTGTTCTATTAATAAATTATATGTCCTTTAATGTAATTTCATTTTATCCGGTCACTCTCTCAGCTCTTTTTGCCAAACGGGTTTACTCTATTCAGCTAGTAATTCAGATTCAGCACTTCAAAATCCAGTTTCAGACAATAGTCTCTGATCCAGATAATAGCTCCTAATTCAGACATTAGCCTCATTGTGCCAAACATAGCCGTAATGGTGGAGTAAAAGTGATTAAAAGTGGAAGAAGAGATGGAGGGGTGTAAAAGTAGAGGGTGAGATTGACATGAGAAAAGAAAAGGAAAAAGAATAGAAAAGAGAAAGGAGGCGGCGGTGAGCTAAGATAATGCATTCGGATGATGTCATAATGACTTCATATGACCATCATTAAAATCCCAAATTAATTTAAACTCTTATAACTTTTTTATTTGTTTTCCAAATATTTCAAAAAATATATCAAAATTCATGAAATTTTATGATCTTTCATATGACACCAATATGTAATACAACAATTCTTGGTGTACACCTTCTTATACACATCAGTACACCACGTGTCTCTAAGAGTTTATTTTTGTCTATGAGTCCCAATCACAAACAAAACAAGCCAGTTTTTGTCTGTGGACTGGGACTCACAGACAAAAATAAACTCTCACAGACACGTGGTGTACTGATGTGTATAAGTAGGTGTACAAAAGGAATTTTTGTATGTAATACTACCTCCGTCCCATAAAACTTGGTCAACTTTCCTTTTTTGGCCGTCCCAAAAACTTTGTCATTTTCATTTAAAGTAACAAATATGTGACTAAAGTTATTTCTCTATCCTCTGCACAAATATCAACCAGACGGTTTTTACTTTATTAATCTACGTGCAAGTCAACATTGGCCAAGTTTTATGGGACGGAGGGAGTATATAAAAATGAAAAACAATCTGAAGTTTTAATTGTTTAAGTTTTCTTGAACTAACAGTCGAAAGAAAATTAAATGCTCCGATGTGCTATGGCTAGATACACAACTTGAGAAGAGAATCCAATGCTCCAATGTGTTTGAACTCAGTTTGTTAATCGAAAAACGTAAAAAAAATAATTTTTTTTACATCGAAATGTTTATTTTTTATTTTATAATTATTCAGGGAAAAAATTAAAAGTAAAACATTACTTATAATAATTTAATTAATGTTTTACTAAATTGATATGTAAAAAAATATGCATGGTGTATTTTATTCACGACGCACGGATGCAGGAAAAAATAGTAGTGACTGAGTCTAAACACTGTTTTCATATGAACGGAGTCCAAATTTAACAATTTGGACTCTTGACCACTACAAATGGTCTAAGGAATAAAGAGTGGCGGTCCTCATCAAATCATACCCAACTTTTAATGTGAAACTGAATCATTGTATAAAAAGGTGGATGTAGCTCAATTGGTAGATAGAGAGTGTCACACGGGATAAGTTTCGAGTTTGAATCCCGACAACTGTGAGGAGAGGTTACCTAAAAAGCATAGGGCATTTGCAAGTACCAGGATCAGAGCTCCACTCTCTATCTATCAGCTTGTGATTAAAGTCCAATTTACATCCTCCCATCTAACCGTCCGGTCGTTGTTGGGAGCCCTCAGGGATTGGGTGTCATCCTTTAAAACCACTCAAGCTAATCAGATTGGTCGAGAACCGTCTAATCATAAATTAATCCATTCTATTACCTCCATTAAAATAGAGCACCAAAATGTCTTCAAATTGATATATTATGTCTCTCTTGATTCACTATCAATAAAATACGTAGTATATGACTTTAAAAATCAGTATTGTCTCAATTTGAAATGAGTAAAATTTGATGTGTCATATTAATTGTATTCTCAAATTTAAAATCAATCTCTAATTCACTCATTACTTATGTAAAATTTGTAATGTATGTCGCACTATATAACTCTATTTGTCTAATTTAAACTACCATTTATATAAGATACATATAAAACATTTAACGAAGTGTGGTTTAAAAATGATCCACACATTTTAGTATGTACCACGTATTTAGTTAAATCTCGACTTCTGTGTCGTTTTTATGTCTCCATCGGTGATTACGTCCATCATTTTGAACATTGCCAACTTTAAATTATATTCCCTCCGTCCTAATTTGATGGTCTCATTTCTTTTGGGCACAAGTTTTAATAAAGTGATTGAAAAGGTAAAAGTTGTGGTTGAGATTTGAGTATAATAAAGTGAAATGATATGGACCCCATATTTCTTTCCAAAAAGGGAAACATGACCATCATTTTGGGACATCCCAAAAAGGAAATACATGACCATCATTTTGGGACAGAGGTAGTACTCCATATGAAGCAAAGCAGTAAACATTTGTATATTTCAAGTTTATATAGAAAACAGAAAAATAAGTTAAATACGAATTCATTACTTCAAAAATGAAAGTAAAATTTATATGATTGACTAAGATTTTGGGATAAATAAACAAAAGAACGTTGCCTTAAAATTTTGTTATCTTTTCTTCTTCAGATTTCTCAAAAACTTGTCACTATCCCTTTTAATCAATAAATGAGTAATTTTATCATTTCTCTTTTCTCTCACAAACTTCAATCACATATGTTTTTATTTTATTATTTCTCGTGCTCATCAAATTTGACAAAATTTTAAGGGACAGAGAAATTATATACGTAAAAGGTCAATATACATATGCATCATACAACACAACCTTACCCGTTAAGACATCTAATCACAATCAATTAACCAAAAAATCAATTAACCAAAAACAAAGTATTGGAGCATGTTTTTATTTGTAACACCACCCCCAAGTATTTGTACTTTATCAAATTATGTATTGAATCTTCGGAAATGAATAAACACATTTTACGTGATTGTAATTTTTTATCCTTTCTTTTACGTGAATAGTAGAATTCACGTGCGGCCCACACCGGAGGTGGGGGCGCCCGATAGTATTGAGACCACATATTATATTCATCTGGGCCTAGATAATATGTATATGATGGTGATATCCTAATTGGGCCGTGGGAAAGGCATAGGGTTGACCGGTTGGTCAAACGATGTCCAATTATCAGTATCGGCAATTTCTCAGATAACAGCCCGAAAAGAAATTTCGGAGACTTCTAAATTAAAGTTGAGGAAGGCATATCCATTATAAAGTCCAATAATGATGGAGAACATGAGTTATATTTTATTTGACCCGATAAAATAAAATATAATTAAAACAGTCCGGAAAATACAACTTTCGGGACCAAGTGTACACTTGGGGACATAAAGGGATGACGTCTCACATGAGTGGGGGCCACCCCACGAATTTGTGTCTGCAAATGTCAATGGGAGCCGCACAAGAACATGGAGAAACAAGGAGGAAGTGATTGGGAGACCCTGCAAATCAACATTTTCATCCACCATTTTCGCACAAAGCAAGGAGAGGAAGAAGGAAGGGAAGGGAGAAGAAAGAAGAGAAGAGGAGGTTAGGGAGGAAAACTTGAGATTAACAAGGTAATGACTTCGTTAATCTCATTTCTTTTTATTTAATCTTTCCTTGTGACTATGTAATCATATTTCACACCCTAGGATTGTTCTACATGTTTAAAAGTGTAGAATGAGGGGTTGGAAGGTAGTTCTAAGTCCAAGAATGGACTTAGAAGTCAAAGAGACCGGTTCGCCGGAAAATAACCTTTTAGAGGTTATTTGTATTAATATGGGTTGTATGATGATGAAAACTTGTTAGGAACTTGTCTAAGGTGCCCCTAGCATTTTCACGGAGTTGGAATACTTCGCCGGAGTTTCGCCGGAGTTCAACAAAACTCGCCGGAGTTTCACCGGAGTTCAACCAAGAAGGGTAGAACGCATTAAAGCTTCGTTTAAGGTGAGAAGATGGCTTTATGCTTTATAACTTTTGCGTGAGGCATGAGATTACCTAAATTAATTAAGTATATGCTTTATGAATTGATTAATGACATTGAAGTATGTGCTATGTCATGTTAATGAATATAACATAGTTGAAAAGTATGATTTATAGGTTTGATTAGTGAAATCATTATAAATTGATATGTATGATGTTCCAAGGACCCAAATAGGTATATTTGGATTAAGGACGTCAAGGTGTACTTGCATGTAAAATTTCACGTTAATCGGACTTCGTTTGTGTGGTCAAATGGGCGTTGACCGCCAAATCAACTGTTGTACCCGACCGGGTATTGGCAAATACCTGACCGAGTATGTTCTGAAAACTGCCCCAGGGGGTCGCTATCTCTTATATCCGATCGAGTAAAGGTAGGTACCCGATCAGGTGTGTATTGAAAATATGCCCCAGGGGCCGCTGCCTTCTATACCCGACGGGGTATAGGTTGGTACTCGACCGAGTATTGGGTTTTGCACCCAAACGGTCAGTTTTGAATGAGTATAACGTGGGGCGTTCGGTGAGAATCGTCCACGTTGATTGTTAAGGATTATTATATGACTATAGGGCTAGGTATTGTCCATAGTTAAAGGAATGAAAGGTTAGCCATATCCAGGTTAGGGTTTGGTAAGGAATAAGGTTGAGGTTGAGTATCCTCGGGACAGTAAATGATCCTGAAACTCGGTTGGGGTTGAGTATCCCCGGGACGGTAAATGATCCTGAAACTCGGTTGGGGTTGAGTATCCCCGGGACGGTAAATGATCCTGAAACTCGGTTGGGGTTGAGTATCCCCGTGACGGTAAATGATCCTGAAACTCGGTTGGGGTTGAGCATCCCCGGGACGGTAAACGATCCTGAAACTCGGTAGGATATTATGAATGTAGAACATAGCTTATGAGCTAGGTATCCGGGAAAGGAGTGAGATAATTCAGGTAAGAACTTTATCTCGAAAAGTCGCTTTAAGGTAAATGACCTACGGGTTAAGTATTTTACGAGTATATATATTGTATGTATCATCGGGTGGATGAGAGACATTTATATATATGTATCACCCTATTTTTGGGTCTCGTGTCTGAAACATTAGTTATTCTTCATATAGCCTGCTTGTCACTGGTACTTTTACGGAGTACTGACCCCTCCGGGGCCCCTCACATTTTTCAGGTTAAGGCTAGATACCTACTACCTGTACCTTTGCCTAGGGTGGTTGATCAAGAAGGGAGACGTGGTTCGTGCTTCCATTCTTGTTTGAAAGTTATAAACTGCTCATGGATATTTGAACAATGTTTATCTTCTAAAACAGTTGGGAGCCTGCGTGCTCGTGTTTGCCACGTGTGGCTAATTAACAAACATACTATATTTCCGCATTTGTTTGGTATTGATAATGATGTTGGTTGTATGTGTTTACTAATCGGTTTGGCAATAGAATCTATCGGACGCCTTGTATAATTCAATAGGGATGAACTGTTGTTGTTATTATTGGGTTGTACGGCGGTTGTCAATGTGGCACGGATGCGGTCCGGGGCGTGACATTATTAGTTCTATATTAATTAGAGATTAGATATATAAAAGGTTAGGGACCCCGTAGCTCCGACTTTTTGGGTCCGCCACTGATTTCAACCACACAGTTTTTACTTTATTAATACAAATGAAAGTCAATTTTGACCAACCTTTTCGGTAGGGCTGCACAAGAATAACCCGAACCCGCATAAACCGCCCGACCCAACCTTACCCGACACTATTTAATTGGGTATTTGATTTTTAAAAATATTCATGGGTTAAATATGATTGAACCCACACCTAATGGGTAGGGTTGCGGAATTAAAATCTCCAACCCGATAGTACCCGACCCAGCCGAAGTTCATTTTACTATTATTATGCTACAATGTTTTCTTGGATAATTTCAATTTAAGACAAATGTGCTCTATCTAGGACTTTGTGATACTAGAATTATAATAGCCAACCCGAACAATTTGGGTAGGCCCAAAAAATATAGCAAACCCGACCCAACCCGCCTGATGTGCATCCCTATTTTTCGGGATGGAAGGATTACGTTTTTATTTTATTCTTTCTCGTGCGGATCAAATTTGACAAAATTTTAGGGGATGGAGACATTATATACTTAAAAATCAATATATATATATATATATATATATATATATATATATATATATATATATATATATATATATATATATATATATATATATATATATATATATATATATATAAAGGGAAAATGGAAACTAATAATCCAACCTTTTAGCGGTCTTCTTACAATAGTCCCACCTTTGCATTATTCATGAATAATCCAACCTTTGCACCTCATTTTTATTCACTGGTCCCTAACCGATTTATGACCTGTTATTCCAAGTTATTTTCTTATCTTTGTAAAACATTATACCATAATTCCCACGTTATAATGTTTTACAAAGATAAGAAAATAACTTGAAATAACAGGTCATAAATCGGTTAGGGACCAGTGAATGAAGATGGGTGCAAAGGTTGGATTATTCATGAATAATGCAAAGGTAGGACTATTGTAAGAAAACCGCTAAAAGGTTGAATTATTAGTTTTCATTTTCCCTATATATATATTAGGGGTGGGATCGGTCCGGTCTGGGTCGAGTTTTTGCTAAACCCGGAAATTACCCGGAAGGTCTCGGGTTATGAAAATCAAGGACCGGAACAAAGCCCATTGTATTCGGTCCGAGTTGGGTTTTTGATAGACCGGGTTCGGTCCGCGTTCGGGTTGGGCTGGTTAAAGCCCGAATGTGAAATCATATCAATGTGAAAACCTATTTTTATATAAACTAATAAAAACCACAAGCCGCAAATAATAACACAAATATTAGTCTCCAAAATCACCAACAATTCAAATCCAAAGAACATAATTATCTTAATATTTTGTTGAAGATGCGTATAAATAAATAATATAAGTTTTCTAAAAATATTACGGATTAAAACTTATGGATAAAAAAGTGACTAAATTTAATTACTACTACGTATATAAATATATTTCCATGGTCATTATGGTAAACAAATTGAACATATTTTTAGTCACTAAAAGTTACTAGGTCATGTTTTCATCCACCATGATTATAATCATATATTAGGAATTATTTATATATTATATTTGTATAATATATTGATTTTATATGAAAGCTAATTGTTTCGGGTTTTTATTGGTCCGGGCCAGGTTATAGATTTTAGGGCCCGTTTATGAGCCTGAATTTTCAGGTTCAGTCCGAGTTTTTTTTATTCGGGCCAATTAAATAGAAAAAACCCGGACCGGGAATATCATTCGGGCCGGACTAGGGTCGATTTTCGGGTTTCGGATCGGTTTTTCCCACCCCTGATATATATGCACCATACAACACAAACTGATGACCGGTTAAGACATGCATCTAATCACAATCAATTAATTATAACGGTGCAAACAATACACCTGAAAGAGAACAGCTCGTGAATTGAACCCTTCCCTTCGGTTAATAAATTGCAGTGCCACGGTGTTTATACTGCATTTCTTTAAGCTAATAATCTTTTTAATTATTTGATCTCATATGTCCAGAAAAAATAAGGAAGAAGAAGATCTTGCCCGGAATATACGTAAGAAATTTGAGTAGTACTTTAACAGGTAGCCAACAAAATTCGACAGAATCTTGCCGAAAAGGGGAAAAGGAAAAACACTGAATGGATAAAAACTTGCCAAAAGGGGAGAAAAGAGGAATGGGGTGAAAACCGGAAAAGAAGAAGATTGCCGACACGAGAAAGAAAAAATGATACTCTACCTGCACGGGTAGCTCAGTTGGTCGAGTGGTGGGAAAATTGGATCAAGTGACCAAGGTTCGAAACCCGCAGCGGCCGTGTGGAGATTACAGAACCTGAAATAAGGTTGGAGCTCTAGTGCGCATGTGTATAAGACATACCGTCGCTTTGCTTACTAAGTCACCGTGACTAACTTCCCACCATCATGTCGGATCAGGGTGGGGCTGCTGAGGTGGGAGATTCCAGATTTTTGGACCAAGAAAATGATACTCCGTATGAATTAGAAAGAATAAGAACGGGAAATGGACAAAGGGAGATGACATGTTGCCACACTTGCGTCTTGTCATCTTAAACTCATATTGCCTAGTGGTACTACGTATTTTTATTTCCATTTGTCCTAAAGATTGAACCCCCGATACCAATGACCCCACACGCTCCGACCCGAAAGAGCATATAGGAGGTTGTAAATCACGGTAACTCAATCAATTCTCACAGTGGCAGACCGTATACCCGTGCGCACCAGAGGTCCAACCCAGCACATAAGAGCTGTGATCTTCACACGGTCGTTGCATGTTTCGATCCTTGGTCATTTGTCCAACTTTAATTTCTCACCGCTTTACCAATTGAGCTACCCGTGCAAATTAGTATTTTTATTTCCAATTTCCTATTTGTACACATTTTAATATACACTGTTTATGAGATGACTTTTTTATCTGTATATAAGAGTGCGTATAAAAGTGTGTACAAATAAAACTTTTCTACTTTTTACACACCGTTTATGAGAAGGCTTTTTTTATTTGTCTATAAAAGTGTGTATACAAGTGTGTACAACAATAATTTTTCTACTTTTATACACACGGTTTATGAGAAGACTATTTTTATTTGTGTATAGGAGTGTGTATAAAAGTGTGTATAAATAGAACTTATCTTTTTCATTTTATAAATGTAGCCTCTTTTAGAGAGATTAACTATTAATAAGAAATTTAAATGGTATTATGTTCACTATCATTTACATCTTCAAGTGATAAAGTTTCTAATTATAATGAGAGAAATTTGTTAAGTATAACATATCTAAATTAAAGTATGTTTAACGTAAACGGTGCGCATGATGTATGAGAAAAGTAAAAATACTAGAGTCGATAGTATCCGTCTCATGATTTAATGATTTTCTCTGTTTTTGAAAAGCTTTTTCACAATGTCTAGACGTGGACCTACATTTGAGTTGATATTATGGCTATAAAGTATTTAAAATATAGAAGCTTTGGAAAGAAAGATAAATTTCGATGATTTAAGTTTTCCTTGATGCTAAACTTCATCAATCTTATAACTTTTCAATTTATTCAATTATCTAACATTTTAAGTTTTTTTTTTTAAAATATCATTTTAAGTTATACTACGTACTTTTTATGAAATCATCCTACTTTTTCTTACTTACTTTCTAAAGGTAAGAATTGTGATCTAATATTTTTTTTAATTTATTAAAACACGAGGGAATGATTAGTGTCCTTTGTATAAATGTGCTCTTGTGATCACCACCAAAACTTTATGAAATAAAATATAAAGATACTTGTTTAAAGTTGAGGTAGTAATCTATTTATTTTTCTTGGATCAAATGTTGGATCTAAGTCATCTAACGACATTATTTTGCAAATTTCTAGTAGTAAAGTTATTTCAAACAACAAAAGTTTAGTTGCGGGTCCGATCTAATCCGCCCTAAATTGAAATGTATTTTTATATTATGGGACATAGGAAGTACATGAAACATGATTTTGTAAAAAGTATTTTGATGTTTCTCCAAATTATAGAATCTCGATGGTAGTGCTGAACGGAGGTAGCATATGCTCGGGCAGTCGGGGTGGTAATTCCTACTTCCTTCATTGCGGAAAGGTTCACCAAATTGACTTTTCTTGGTCAATGATGTTGTTGGTGCATGAATTTGACATTTATTTTACATTCAAGAGGCTTGACAATGGCAATTAATGACACATTAATTAGGTTTAATGCTAGCTAATTAATCATTATAACGGTTTTTGTGTATTATTATAACAATTATTGTAATTAAAGCAGAAGTTACTCAAATAGCTGACTGGTATTAATGACGACATCATGACGACTTTGAATGTCGTCATTACGGTCGAAATCGTCAGCAACGGACAAAAAGGCATTAATTACCCCTCCTATAAGTAGTATCGGGCTCAGTTGTAAGAGGGGACACCTCATTCGAATTACACATCAATTTACATTCTATTTTGCTCACTTGGGCATATTTCTTGTTGTTCTAGTCATTTTCCTTACCATTCTTGTACGAAACCCAATCAATACACAATTTCCATTCTAATTAGTTTTAGTTTATCAAATTTTTGTTAAAACAATTTGGCGCCGTCTGTGAGAAATAGTGCAAGAAATTTATTCTCACTGGAAGGAACGAGCAATGAGATGATAACCGAGTTTCATAAGCAATTAGAGGCGATGAAAGAAGAAATCCGGCGTGAAGTGGCGGAACGGATGGATCAGCTCCAGCAAGAAAACAATGTACTACGATCCCAAGTGCAATCGATAGTGTCCACGGCCTCTAATTCAAGAAACAATCAAAGGAGTGACACTGCTACTAGGCTGGACCTAAGCTTCACCCCGGCTCCAACAGAACCATTCATTCCTCGCTCGGGGACCGGCACGTTCAGGGAACCAGGGCCCTCAACTCAGTCCATCCACCTCCCAAATCCTAGACGTAACGTGTTCCACAACCTGTTTGCAGAACCTCAGAGACGATGGGTTCCAGACCATGTCGACATCTCCAGACATGTCGACATCAACAGCCAAAGGTAGCAAGAGTCTGAAGTCATAGTCATACCATCACCAACCAGGCAAGAGGTGACCTGAACAACGACACCACCAATCCCAACAATGAGACAGATGCAGATAGGTCCATTAGATCCCATGACTGTCATCATGGAGGAGTTAAGAGAAATGCGAGAAAAGATTAACAGCATCCCTGGAGTACCACCGCCATTGGACATTGCTTCGCAGACGTGTTACTCGGACTCTCCCTTTGGACGATATATCACCGACGTTAAGATCCCAAGGAAGTTCTCCATCCCTTCAATGAAGTTGTTCGATGGAACTTCTGATCCCTTGGAACATATCGCCCAGTACAAGCAACTGATGCTAGACATATCGGTCAGGCCAGAACAACAGGAGGCTTGCATGTGTAGGGCATTTGGGACGACATTGATAGGACCGGCGTTGACGTGGTTCGTCAACTTGCCCAACAAGGGAATCAACTCGTTCCCAGGACTCGTCAACCTGTTTAACTAGCAGTTCGCAAGTAGTCGGGTCCTTGAAAAACAGACCAGTGACCTTTACCGAGTAATCCAACGACGGAGTGAATCTTTGAGAGATTATTTACACCGATTTAACAAGGAAAAGGTGTCGAGTAAATTGTGACGTCTCTACCACCATTGAAGCATTCAGAAGAGGTTTGTATGAAGATTCAGAGTTGTACCACGAGATGACGAAGTACCCTTGTCGGTCCTTCGAAGATGTTCAAGCAAAGACGTTGACTTTCATCCGTCTAGCAAAGGACTTATGATCCCGTCGAAGACAAATTGAGTACGTAGGGGGGCACTGGAAATCAGAATCTCCCAGGAGGCATGATTACAAACACGAAAAACCATATTCAACACCTGAGGAACAAGTCGTCACTTATGTGACGAGATAGATCAGACGATATGATCGAAGTCGTCGGACGGGGGACATGTTGTCCGATGATACACAGGTTCTGAAGAGCTACAATACGGTACCCTTAAAGTTGTTTCATTTTTAGTTTTGTATTTTCTTTTACATAGTGTTGTCACTCCTGTGATGAGATAAACAAGACGACATGACTGAAATCGTTAGACAGGGGGCATGTCGTCTGATAATAGACAGGTTCTGATGATAAATATTTCTCAAGTTTTGTATACATACTTTTAATTTATTAATTTCATTCATATATAAACGATCACTAACTTAAGCATCGGAGGGCCGTTGGCTTCTAGCCAATGGCCGAAGTTAGCGAGTTCTTTTACGCAGGTACAACAACCGATTGACGATGACGGAATCCAAACATACAAAGCCTTACAACACGTCAAAACACAATTGACGGGGGGCTTACATCAAATGAAGCCTTACAACATGCAAAACACAATTGACGGGGGGCTTACGGAATTTTAGGGGAAGAAGTGGGGTCTTGATGTACGCTAAACATGAGTATAAACTCCACCGATTCTCTGCAATGCTTTGGCCAAAACTACATAAATACACAACAGAAGCATGTGCTCAAAAAGCATGACAACAGAAGTTCCAAAACTTAAAGAGACCATACGGACAACATAGACACAAATCACAAACATTCATGTCGACAATGTTGCTAAAATCACTAACGCAACATTATTCATAGTTTTTGCAGCATATGGATCACGTTCACGCAACCTAACTCATCTTACTCAGTGACAAACGATGTTCCCTTTGTCGGCTGAAGTGTCGACATCGACATGAAAAATGTTTCAAATTTATGACGCGATGTCGTCAGCACAGTTTCGGAGGGAAGAAGACAAAGTGTCAGCTTTCGGTCTTCATTTTGTTAGTCAAGGAGACGGATTCGATAGGAAGTTACTCGGAAGAAAGCCGACAACATTTCGTCGGACAAGTTGATCAATACGTCACGTCAAGTCAGTGGCGAGCCAATAGGTGCAATGAACCAAGATGCAAAGTGTACTTTCAAATTTTTGACAAGTTGATGCTTAATAGGTCACATGCGCATGATACGCCTCAATTTCTCGAAAGGGGGCAATTGTTGGTGCAGGAATTTGACACTTATTTTACATTCAAGAGGCTTGACCATGGCAATTAATGACGCATTAATTGGGTTTAATGCTAGCTAATTAATTATTATAACAGTTTTTGTGTATTATTATAGCCATTATTGTAATTAAAGCAGAAGTTACTCAAATAGCTGACCGGTATTAATGACGACATCATGACGACTTTGAATGTCGTCATAACGGTCGAAACTGTCTACAACGGACAAAAAGGCATTAATTACCCCTCCTATAAGTAGTATCGGGCTCAGTTGTAAGAGGGGGCACCTCATTCGAATTACACATCAATTTATATTCTATTTTGCTCACATGGCATTTTTCTTGTTGTTCTAGTCATTTTCCTTACCATTCTTGTACCAAACCCAATCAATACACAACTTCCATTCTAATTAGTTCTAGTTTATCAAAATTTTGCTAAAACAGATGGTAAACTTTGAACAATGATTTTATTTATTATATTTATATATAATAATTTAATTTTATACTTTTATGAAAATATTTTGAATAAAGAACATTTTGATAAAGTTTTCATATTAATTTTATCAAAAAAAGTATTTATAAAATATGTATACAAAATTTGATAAATAATTTAAAAGTATGTATACAAAAAGTATTTATCCGGAGTACCAATAATTGAGTTTTGTCACGAAAATTGTCACGGACAGATCCGTGACAAATGTTTTTTGAATTTTGTCACGGATTTGTCACGGATTTTGCCGTGACAAAGTGCCCGGAAGTAAGTAAATTTTGGCCGGAGTAAATTGTCGGTCACCGGAGGCTTTGTGTCACGGATTTTATCCGTGACAAACATTTGTCACGGATTTTGTCACGGATTTTTCCGTGACAAATATTTATGTGACAAAGCCCGTGACAACTTTGTTACGGCCCGAATCTGTGACAAAAATCCGTGACAAACAGACTGTTTTTTTATAGTGAAATAATTTCGTATTAAAAAATATCATTGGTCAAAGTTTTTTGTCATTGACCAAGAAAAGTCAATTTGGCAAACCTTTCCGGGACGGATGGAGTATTTATTATAGATAATGCCCTTTGTTGGTCCAAAATAGGACGCTCGTAGGCTTTTAGGAAAGCTACGTACGACACTCAAGCAAGAATTAGGAAAGTACGAATATGGAAAGTTAGCCAGAAATAGCATCTAGAAGTTGCTTCCTTAGTTTGAATTACAAAGTGCCTTTTATAGGCGTATACAATTCGTAACCGCTACCGATAATAATGACTAATTAATTACAACATTAATACAGAATTAAATACATAATTAAACGTGCATTAATTGCTTGACTGTTACTTTTCCTGGCTGGCAGGTCGGCCAAACTGGCAGGCTCCCCATTGGGATGGTAGGCAGGCTCTAGGTTGTGGACCTGGATCCACGGGTCCAAGTTCGGAGCTTGGGCCGATTAGGCTCTGGGCCTAGTCCCATAACTCCGTCACGAGTCCCCCACTCCCTTAGTCGAGTAGTAGACTCGGCTAAGAGGGAGTAGTCCAAGTCAGCTGCCCTTCTCTGAGACTGGAAGATATCTGCCCTTGTCCATGTTGGGGAGATGCCTCATTAAAAACCTTCATTAGGAAAAAACCCAATGGGAAAAAATCCTAATGAAGGAAAAAAGAGTACACCTGATGCCCCCAAGATGAAACAAAGGGTGAAATCTTCAGCCTTTATTGCAATGGTCACCATCAGCAAAGAGGATGGCTAGAACCGTTCTTCTCATCGGGCTCAGACTCATCAGGCTCGTCTTCGTTCAGTTGTACCTACACATAAAACAACAAGTGTAAAATAGAGCATCTGACCCGGTTCTGAACCATGGTTCAGTGAGTAAGCGAGTCAGACTCACTTCTTGAAAAGAGTGACATCAAGTTCCCAAGTTAGGCCTCAACCGAGTCTCCGAAAGAAAGATTGAATCCGCGAGTAAGTGACTCGGAGTCACCATTCGAATGGATAATCCAAGCTCAGTGAACTAAAGTATATCAACCTTTTCGGGAAATGTGAATGTCAATTAAGTGACAAAATTGCTCAGGAGAACATGGTTCTAAGCCTCTAGCAAGAGTTTAACTCGCCGCCCGAGGTTAGTAGTTCGAACCCGCAAGTAAAAACTTTTGAACGGGTGACTCGTCCCCCGAGGTCGGAGTGTGATGCACTAGGAAGAGGTAAGAGCACACAAGAACTCGTATGAAGTCAAGATTGTGCGGTATCAACATTTATATTGGAGCTTATTAATCGTCACACCCATATGACGTGACCCGGTGGCGCGAGTGTGTGTGCTCGGCCAGTGTACGAGTGTGTGTGCTCGTCCGGCGTACTTGAATGATCAGATTTCATAAGTCCGTTGTTCAATGTTAAAATTACACACACTTAACAAGAGTAAACGCAATATATCACTTAAAATATCTTTTCAAATGTTTTAATTTATGATTTTTTTTGTATCAAACATAGAGGATATTTGAAAACTTAGCTTTAGAACCAAACGGGCCCGAATGAGTTGCTGAAAATGCAGCCCGTCGTCATCCTTGAGGAGAATCAATTTTGGTCTTAGTGTAATCTTGGCCCATTCACTTTAACGCAAAGCAGACTCTTGCTCCATAGGAATTATGTGGGCGCACATTTGAAGGCCTATCTCATGAATAGGCGTGGCGATGAGGGAGACCAGCAGCGACGTCGGCGCGCGGCATCCAGCTATGATTGGCGAAGAGAACAGGAGGAAGTGGAACTGTAGCACCTTGGATTGGGATGAATTTCTTGAATTTTTTCCTACTAAAGTGATGTGAGAGATCAATAGAGGCTCTCAATGAAAGCACCAATGTTGGTCCAAAATAGGACGCTCGTAGGCTTTTAGGAAAGCTACGTAAGAACACTCAAGCAGGAATTAGGAAAGTACGAATATGGAAAGTTAGCCAGAAATAGCATCTAGAAGTTGCTTCCTTAGTTTGAATTACAAAGTGCCTTTTATAGGCGTATACAATTCGTAACCGCTACCGATAATAATGACTAATTAATTACAACATTAATACAGAATTAAATACATAATTAAACGTGCATTAATTGCTTGACTGTTACTTTTCCTGGCTGGCAGGTCGGCCAAACTGGCAGGCTCCCCATTGGGATGGTAGGCAGGCTCTAGGTTGTGGACCTGGATCCACGGGTCCAAGTTCGGGGCTTGGGCCGATTAGGCTCTGGGCCTAGTCCCATAACTCCGTCACCCTTTTTACATAGCATTTTGTACAAAGGAATTCTCAGTGTCACAGATAATTTAGTGTTGTGTGCGAAACCGGTTTTCTTCACAAAACATTGGTCAAATTGTTTGTACACAGACAATTTGATTGGCTATACAATGTCGTGTACACGAAGCACCATCGATTTAATATTCTCCAAAGGTTGAATTCCCCAACCCTAACGGCGCTCAATGCCCTGACCCTATAGAGCATGTGGGAAAGATGTAAATCATAGTGACTCAATCAATCCTAATAGTGGTAGGACCTTATACTCCTGCGCACTAGAGACCCAATCCAGCAGAAATGAGCTGTGATCTCTACACGGTAGTTACGAGTTTCGATCTTTGATCATTTTCCAACGTTAATTTATCACGGCTTTGTTTATATTTTAGTCCTATATAACAAATTTCCTTCTAATTTGATTTGCAAAATTTCCTATTTTGGTTGTTCCAAAATAGTTTTCAAGTTTCTATTTTAGGTATCTAAATAAGAATAAAGTAACAAATTTATCTTTACTTTTAAGACATCTACTCTTAGGATGATGGACAAAAGTATAAAAAGCAAGCATCATTTATTGTCATTCTTTAATCATTATGTCGGTCAAAGTTTGCAATTCAATTCGAGAGAGAAAGTATATGTAGCCCATTCTTAATATGATGATGATGGTGAAGTATATATATAGCCCATTCTTAATATGATTATGATGATGGTGAATATATATATAGCCCATTCTTAATTAGCATATGATTATGGAATATGGATAATCTCACATTAGGTAAGAATTTCACTGAAATTAAATTAGAGATTAAAGAAAAGAATTTCACTACATCAGAAATGGAAGAAAGAAACCAGCCAGCTAGGGCCGGAAACCAAATGAGATCAAATTAATCTAATCATATTTATGCCACATGATTAACATAAAGACACATTTTTTGATGATGAAGAATCGTGTCCTGTGCTCTTTTACCACCGCTCCTACTCTTCCCGGAAAAACTGGCCAGCTGCCGCTTGGCGCTCCCTTGGCTTGCAAGTACCGTCCCACACGACCCCATTCTTGTGAAATCAATTAACTAAGGGCTCGTTCGGTATGGTTTTGAGTTTTCTATTTTTGGTTTTTAAAAAACAAAAAACTGTTTTTAGTTGTTTATTCTCAGTTTTTTGAAATCGTTTTGTTTTAGTGCTAATTCATTTTCAATTTTGTCATTTCAAGAAATAAATACGGAGTAATTATTTTCGTAGTCCATGATAGTCTGGTGGTTCGGTGGTGGACTGGTGGTCCGGTGGTGGCCGGTAGTGGTCCGGTGGTGGTCCGATGGTGGTTCGGTGGTGGTTCAATGGTGGTCCGATTGTGGCCGGTGGTGGTCCGGTGGTGGTCCGATGGTGGTCCGATGGTGGTCCGGTGGTGGCCGGTGGTGGTCCGGTGGTGGTCGGTGGTGGTCCGGTGGTGGTCCAGTGGTGGCTGGTGGTGGTCCGGTGGTGGCCGGTGGTGGTCAGGTGGTGGTCCGGTGGTGGTCCGTTGGTGGCCGTTGGTGGTCGGTGGTGGTCCGGTGGTGGCTGGTGGTGTCCGGTGGTGGCCGGTGGTGGTCCGGTGGTGGTCCGGTGGTGGTCGGTGGTGGTCCGGTGGTGGTCCAGTGGTGGCTGGTGGTGGTCCGGTGGTGGCCAGTGGTGGTCAGGTGGTGGTCCGGTGGTGGTCCGTTGGTGGTCCGTTGGTGGCCGTTGGTGGTCGGTGGTGGTCCGGTGGTGGCTGGTGGTGTCCGGTGGTGGTCCGGTGGTGGCCGGTGGTGGTCCGGTGGTGGTCGGTGGTGGTCCGGTGGTGGTCCAGTGGTGGCTGGTGGTGGTCCGGTGGTGGCCAGTGGTGGTCAGGTGGTGGTCCGGTGGTGGTCCGTTGGTGGCCGTTGGTGGTCGGTGGTGGTCCGGTGGTGGCTGGTGGTGTCCGGTGGTGGTCCGGTGGTTGCCGGTGGTGGTCCGGTGGTGGCCGGTTGTGTCCCGGTAGTTGGATATTGAAGATAAATGATAACAAATATATAGAAATTATGTTTTGTTGATTTCAGAAATATGTTTTCGTTTTCTAAAAACACTTACAAAGATTATGATTTTGAAAACAAAAACAACTTTTTACCAAACATGTTTCTGTTTTTTTTCTAAGAAAAAAAACAGAAACCGAAAAACAGAAACGATACCGAACGCACCCTAAAATAGCGTTTTGCGGCGGCACTACTTTTTGTGCGGCGTCACGATATGCATGAATCAATATATGTGTGTAACAGTGTAAGTAGGTTGCCTTATTTCTCTCTTAAACGGATGGAGTAAGAAATCGAGAAAAAGAAAGGGCTTAATTAATTATTAGCTTCCTAATTATTTGGTTTGAATTGCATTTAGGTGTGAGAATATATACTACGAGAATACACTCCACTACATCATTCAGTAGGACCAAACGTATAAAAAAGTACGTTTTCTTTTGGATTTTTTTAGTCGCAAATCAGATCAGACTAGATCATAAATTAAACAAATCACATCAAATCAGACTAGACTAAGTCATTTTCTTTTTATGCATTTTTGTTTCGCATAAAAAAAAGTTTCTCTTGAAAGAGTGAAAATGTATGTAAGTCATCCATTTTAATGGAGTACGTAGTTATTGGTTGGTGGAGAATATAATTTATGAGTATTTCATTAATCATTTGGGCTACATGGTATTCAATTATATAAAACCCAACATCAGCATGTGCAAAACAACTTGTATGTTGTATGCCTTAATTATATCAATCCAATGATATGTTTCAAGTTTCAACTTTGAGCCCTATTTGATCGAATTGATTAAAATTGATGAAATTCTGATTTGAGAGGTTCAATTTGAGTTTGGAATGAATTACACATACTTAAAGTATATTTTGGGACCATTTGGTAACATTGAAATTGACTGGTTGTGCTGAAATTGTTGAAATTCTGATTGAAACGGCTGAATTATACAAAAATTATATTCAAAACAAAGAAAATTATATATGAAAATAGCTAAAATGATACTCTCTATACATAATAACTTCAGTGAGTTCAGCCAAAAAGTAACTACAATTTTACTCATTTTGATTATACATAATTCAACACACGAGGTTAAAAGTTACATACAAGTATTTGATAAAAACGTGACTTATAAGGCTAATAAGCCGGAACTTGAGGCTACTAAACGGGGACTTTATTATTAAAATAGAGAAACTTCATTGATCTCTTATTATTGACTTATTGGATACTTCCACCTTCTTTGTCTCGCCAAGTGCGACCTACAACTTCATTGATCTCTTATTATCGACTTATTGGATATTCAGATGATAATCCAATCACTCACTCTTTAATTTGGATTGAGAAACTTGGACTATTGTGGCTAAGAAAAATAACTTTTGTACATGCAAACAACAATTAAGAAGTTAGAAGCCATCAAATAATATATTACCATTGTATTGGGGATGGTAAATGTTTCTCTACTTCACAAAACTTGATCATACATGTTTAAGCGTTTACTATAAAATAATTGTAAAATAGGAGTATTAATATTATTTTCTCGTCAGATATATTTTAGTAAATAATTTTTACTTTTATTACAAATGATAAATTAAGGGATAAGGGTCACATAGGGTCTCGAACTTACAAAAAATGTCAAATAAGGTCTTATATAAGATGATCTGTCCGGCCGACGCCATTTGGGGCGATTCCCGATGGAATTTTTTGATGATATTTTTTGAGAATCTAATTCATTAAGTCTAGTTTAGTCATACCAAATTTGAACTAAAAATTCAATCTAGAAGGCATTCAAACAAATTCTTGAAGATAACTGCGCTTTTAACGGCGCAGTTATTTTGAAGAATTCATTTGAATGCTTTCTCGATTGAATTGTTTGTTCAAATTTGATATGAGTAAACTAGAATTAATAAATGATATGCTAAAAAAAATTCATCGAAAAATTTAACCGGGAACCACCCCAAATGGCATCGGACGTACAGAGCATCATATATATGACCTTATTTGACATTTTTTTGTAAGTTCGAGGCCCTATCTGACCCTTATCTCGATAAATTAATTATCAATCATTAAAAATAACAGTCATGTAACATCACAATTATCACTAATCTCTTCAATATGTTATATACCCATCAAAACTATATGAGAGAATTCTCCGTTTAGGAGCACAACATACCAAATATGCCAAAATACGACTCCTATCTCACTTGAAGTTCACCACATGGAAATTAACAGTAATGGACAAGAATGCCCTTAATGAATACTCCATCTATTTAGTAAAAATATAAAATAGAATAATAATAAACTAAATGCATTACACGGCACATATTTTTCCCTCATGCCCACCCCAGCCTGCAGAAGTTGCCGCCAACACCACCCAAGGGGTAGGACCTGCACCGATCACCGCCGCCAATCACCCCTTGCCGCTGTCCAACGCCCGCCTCCCGCCGCCACCAATAAATTCCGTCGCAATCTTCATCGTTATCGCCACTTATGTCGGCATTACGGTTGTTAGGTGCATCCGTCGCTAGTAGCCGCCTGCCATTGGTCAGCCACACTTCTTGTAGCACCACCACGTTTGGCTCCTCCATTACAGATCTCAGATCTTAAAAAAGTTATTTAAAAAATTATCTCATCATTTGAAAATCATTTTTAATAAGATTTTTATAATAAACAAATGAGGATATGAATTTGAGTGTCATTTTGGCATTTCATTGGCATTATAAATTTTAGATTTGTAGGAGAAACGATACTGTCATTGCTACATAGTTAGTGCCATATAGATGGCAATATGTGCAAAAATAACATGTTTATATATGTGTGAAAAAATGTGGCACTTATGGTATTGTTTTTGCCATGTTGAAGGAATTACTGCCATAAAAATGGCACACAGTGTCAACATAACATTTTATACGGAAAACATGGCATTATTAGTGTTATATATGAAAAGGGGTAGCATTTTCATTTTAATGCATAAATTACTAGCTTAGCGATTTATGCATATTTAGAATTCAAATCATAAAATTATTTTGAACAACTAAAAAAATTAATTGACATGAATGTAAAATTATTACCTTATTGTAAAAGAGAAAATAAAACAATACTCCGTATAACAATAAAATGTGAAAGAAAAATTGAAAAAGAAAAAGGAGAAGAAATTAAAGTAGGAGAAAAACTTGAAAAGTCCATATCTGGATAAGGAAAAGAAAGGGAACAAAAAATCAATTAAAAAACATAGCAGGTTCATGTAAGAAAAAAGAAGCGAAGTTCTTTTGTGGAGCAAAAGAAAAGGAGGGAGTAGAAGGGGAAGAAAAAGAGAAGAAGAAGAAGAAGAAGAAGAAGAAATCAAAATTTACCTGCATAATCTTCGTCGTCCACCGGTGGTCAGAATTGATGAGAAAAATCAGTCCAACCTTCAATGTTTATGGTCGCCGCTGGAGATGGTGAATTTGAAGATGAGGTCTTGAGATGGACGAGTGCTAGAGCAAGTTAGAAGAAAGAGAGAAGAAGTTGGGGAATGGAAAGAAGAGAAAGGAAAGTGAGTATGGTGCAACCAAAGATACGCAAGAGGACAAAATTAAACTCTTACAATATTAAAATTAAAATGATGCATGCTAGCTGTAAAAACTGTACAATTGGAAATAGGAACGACTCACTTAATTATTAACTCCTGTTTTGGGAATAAATCAACAGCAAGTCTTATTTTGGAACTTTCTTATTGTTTTACTCCCATTTAGGTATATTTCTTAAACTATATTCATCAAAATATATACGTGCTGAAATTACCTTATTTAGTTGTTATTTAAATAACGTTTCATTTTCAAAGAAAGTTGATACGGTAATACTCGTATATTTTATCTAGGCTACAGATATTCTGAATTTTATGTAACTTCTGTTGAGTAATTAGCTAGCAGCCTAGCACCCACAAAGGCCACAATATTGTTCTAATAATTTGCGATCATGTCATTTTTAAAATTCTGTATACCATCAAAGTCACGATCTAACTCTTAGAGCCTGTTTGGTTCAGGGTAGTCTTAAAAAGAAGTCACAATTTGATGCAAGGAATGTTAAATGTCCATATGAGTTCGCGGGTCTGAGAAAAAATTGGGATGATCACATTCTCATCCCATGAATGTGAGTGAGAAAACATTTCACCACTTAAAGCATTTGTGTTGTAATTGTATTTCTGCCTTTATTTCAAACAAGAATGATAGCTAGCTAAAGTGTCATTAAACTTGTTGGTAGCTAGAATGTCATTAAACTTAGATATATGTTCGTTTTCTGGCAACTAGTAGCTCTCTAAAACGAGTATTAAGTGTGATTAAAATTAGACCACACATTCTACCATTCTTTTTACACTGAATATATGAACGTCACATGACCAGTCTAATCACTTAGCCATTTTAGTTAGGAAAATAGTTGTGAAGATTATGCTCTTAATAATGTCTCGTGTCACGTTGAAGGCTTGTTCTAAATGAAAGCCGATAAAAAAAATATGTGGTCCGTCCCAATATATGTACGGAATCTATAATCTATAATAAAATATGTGTACTTTAAAGTCTTCGGGAAAAGGAGCACCTATTCCCATTCACCACTCCTTATTTTGCCTCTATATAATTATACTGTATTATGGAGGTGTTAGTTGATTTCAATGGAGATTTGTGGCTATGGTATAATCGTAAATGGTATGATTCTATTTCCACTCATCTTTTTCTTTTCTTTTTTTACTCCAGGGCGTCTCGGGGAAGGGTCTGAGAGTCTGGAGTAATCAGGACTGAAACTCACTCCACTGAGTTTCGAACCCGAGACCTCCCGTAAGGGAGAGTGAGTCGGCGATAAGCTGGGCTGGACCGCTTCCTCAAAAAATATATCATTATCCAATGATCTAAAAGACCGTGGAAAGAAGGAAAGAAATATAAACTTTATTAATGTAATTTTCTATGTATATATATCTGTTTATGTCATGTATGTATCGTGCATATCGTAACATTAAAAACGCTCTTATATATATATATATATATATATATATATATATATATATATATATATATATATATATATATATATATATATTGTTAGAAAAAAGATATTAAAAATTGCGAGTTTAACCAGATAAAAATCCCGAGTTTGAACAAATCACCAGACAAACCGCCAAATGCAAGAACAAAATTAAACAAAAAATAATTAGAATAAATGAAATGAAATAATAGAAAGGATAAGAAAGCTTATCGCAGGATCGCCCGCAAAAACGGACTGGCCTTGAAGAAAGATAGCCCCTGTATCCCGATAGCTATTCGGACAGGTCTGGCTAGCTCGCTCCCAGGATAATCCTACCACGTTTCAGGCTTGTAGCTACCTTGACTGAAACCTTCGACCGTTGCCAAAATTGCCGATTAAAGAGATAAGGATTCAAGAGTAAGAATAAACCCTTCCGAGTTGAATACGAAAGGGAGTATATTTCGTGAAATAAGCTGAAAGATTCCAAAAGGGAAAAACAAAAGCAAATAACTTGCACAGCTACTTTTACTACGTAAGTGGATGAAGAGATTAGGAGAGATCAATTCCTTTTTTTTTGGTGCGTTCTTGGGAGATCATGCAAGTAGTGAGTTATATACTCACTTTGGAAATCAGGTACATCAATAATTCATATTCAATGAAATTGAATTCACAAAAGTGGCAACGCTCATCCAAATAATTAAGTACGCCAGTTACGATCCTAATGGTTTGGATCAATAATTGCTTTACTTAACCGGCCATGCAGCCTAATAATTTCGAAATTCAAACTTCGAATTTATTATTCCATTTGAATGCATTTGAAATTTAATTGTCCAGACATCCTAATTACATGGTCCTTATACTTGATACATTTCTTTAATCGTTCATACCCGAGCAGGCATACACGTATTACGTAATATATCAAGCAACCTTATATGATACTTAAACAATGTTCCTTATCATATAATATTTTATAAAGACCAATTTTCTCCTTTAATAAAAGTAGGACAATGGGACAATAATATACTGATACACCACTTCAC
Organism: Cuscuta europaea; assembly: GCA_945859875.1. Classification (NCBI taxonomy): domain Eukaryota; kingdom Viridiplantae; phylum Streptophyta; class Magnoliopsida; order Solanales; family Convolvulaceae; genus Cuscuta; species Cuscuta europaea. Next base: position 11,017,326 of record CAMAPE010000048.1, read on the forward strand.
AATTTTTACAACTATGGATTCAAAAAAAAATTGATATCCAAATATATAAATTGTACTTTGATGTATGATAAACCACTTCTAACTTATCATCTTATTTCCAACAATCCCCCACAAATCCATAGTTGTAGACTCAACTCCAAGACACAGTGTGCTTTCAAATATGGTACCTTCCGGTTTGAACCAAATTCTAAGCTCTTACCCCTAACCCCCCACAGGAACTGAGTGAACAGAGTTCTTGAACTCGAACCTTGATTGTGTTGGTGTGGGATAAAAGCAACACACTAACGGAAATGGCAACGATCTATAGGGGTGACGCTTTTACGGCCATGCGTCCTGATCCTGTCTCAAGAATGTCATCGAGAATTAACCCTTATTCTCTTATTGCGGCCACACAATAACATTCTCATAGTTGGGCATCTCCAAGAGTGCATTGCTAACACTCTGTTATTAAAGCTTGATCCCATTCAGAGTCTTAAACTCTTACTAACTTAGCAACTTCAACATCTCTAAGGCTTATCAAGGAATAGAACTCATAAAACATATATTAATGAGATGCACAATTCACTCTATGGTTTGTTTATACCACATTGAACCTACTTAATGGGATCTCCACTCAGATAGGTTGGGTTGCCACCGTAGATGAATAATTATTGGGTTTCAGTCCCATTCCTAACCTTGATTTTATCACTTGATTTAAATCAAGTCCTTTTGTTAAAGGGTCTGCTGTATTATCTTTGGATCCAACAAAATCAACAGCAAACACTCCTTGAGACACAAATTTCCTTATAGTTTTTAATCTAACTTGAATGTGTCTCCTAGTCTTTTGATTATACTTGGAACTCCTAATTTTTGCAATTGTACTCATACTATCACAATGCAAACAAATAGGTGGAATTGGCTTGCTGAATATAGGTAACTCGGACATTAGTCCCATAAATCATTCAGCCATAATTCCTGTAGTATCCAACGCACATAATTCAGCCTCAAAAGTAGACCGAGAAAGTACAGTTTGTTTAGTGGACTTCCAGGCAACAGCCCCACCACCAAATGTAAACACATAGCCAGTACACCCATAACTCCCAGAGTTCTTAGCTATCCAGCTTGCATCACTATATCCTTCAAGAACAGGAGGATATTTGCCATAATGCAAACACAAGGAAATATTTCCTTTCAAGTATCTAAATACTCTATTTAAGGCCTCCCAATGAGTTCTGTTTGGACAACAAGTGTACCGACTCAGTTTAGACACTGAAAATGCAATATCAGGTCTAGTACAGTTAGCTAAGTAACCCAAGCTACCAATCATCTGAGAATATCTTAATTGAGACACAGGAACACCACTTTCATTTTTATACAAAGCTACTGAAGGATCATAAGGTGTTTTAGCAATTCTACTATTTTTAAATCCAAATTTCTCAATTAATTTTTCAATATAATGTGACTGAGAAATAGAAATGCCTTCAGTTGATCTAATCAACTTTAGTCCAAGAATTACTTCAGCCACCCCCATATCCTTCATTTCAAACTTAGTTTTCAAAAATGACTTAGTCTCAAAAATAATATTATCATTAGTGCCAAATAATAATATATCATCAACATATAGGCATAAAATAATACTTACATCACCTTTACATTTATAATAAACACTTTGATCAGCATCTATAAGAGTAAATCCAAACGAAAAAATTATTTTATCAAATTTTTCATTCCATTGCTTAGGGGCTTGCTTAAGTCCATATAAAGACTTAACTAATTTACAAACTTTTGTCTCATTGCCTTTTGCCACAAATCCCTCAGGCTGATCCATATAAATTTCTTCTTCAAGGTCACCATGAAGAAAGGCTGTCTTAACATCCATTTGATGAATTTTAAGACCATATACGGAGGCCAATGCTATGAGCATTCTTATCGTGGTCATTCTTGCAACAGGAGCATATGTATCGAAAAAGTCAATACCTTCTTTTTGTTTATAACCCTTAGCAACTAATCTGGCCTTATATTTGTCAATGGTTCCATCTGGTTTTAACTTCTTTTTAAAAATCCATTTACATCCAATAGTGGTACAACCAGGAGGAAGTTCAACGAGCTCCCATGTTCCATTTTGAACAATAGAGTCCATTTCACTTTTAATGGCATCCTTCCAATAAATGGCCTCGGATGTGGCCATTGCATCTCTAAAGGAAATTGGATCACCCTCAATATTGTAAGTGATAAAGTCACTTCCAAAATCCTTAGTGATCCTAGCTCGTTTGCTCCGTCTTGGCTCATCTAGATCATTTGATTCAAAATCAAAATGACTAGAATTACTAGATTCTACCCCCACATTTGTCATCTTTTCCACTTGATCAGGAATTGAATTAAATGTGGTTTCTTGATTTTTAAAAGAAGTATTTTGGGGCGCACCCGTTTTCATTGGAAAAACATCTTCAAAGAAAGTAGCATCACGAAGTTCTACAATAGTATTGACATCTATGCCAGAAATTTCAGATTTAATAACCAAAAATCTCAATGCATAAGAATGTTCAACATAACCAATAAAAATAGCATCAACAGTTTTAGGTCCAAGTTTCTTTCTTTTGTGTTCAGGGACTAAAACTTTTGCAAGACAGCCCCACACTTTAAAATATTTCAAACTTGGTTTTCGCCCCGTCAAGAGTTCAAATGGACACTTATCTTTATGTTTCATGGGAATTCTATTCAGAATATGGCATGCACTATTCAAGGCTTCCCCCACATAAACTTAGGTAATCCAGAATTCTCTAATAAACTGTTAATCATATCTTTAAAAGTTCTATTTTTCCGTTCAGCTACTCCATTTGATTGTGGTGAATAAGGAGGTGTTTCTTCATGTACTATACCATATTTTTGGCATTCTAGTACAACTAAATTAGAAGTATATTCTCCTCCCCTATCAGATCTTAACCTTTTAATTTTCTTGCCAGTTTGATTCTCTATTTCATTCTTAAAAATTAAGAATTTTTCAAGAGCTTCATCTTTACCCTTAAGTAGATACACATAGCAATATTTAGAATAATCATCAATAAAAGTGATAAAGTATTTCTTTTGGTCACGAGTAAGCACTCCATTAAACTCACAGATGTCGGTATGAATTAAATCAAGTAATTCTGAATTTCTATCAATTGAATGATAAGGTTTTCTTACTTGTTTAGTTGTAGCACATACCATACATTTCTTAGTTTTATCAATAGAGTGTTTAGGGATTAAATTTAAATTCATCATTCTTTTTACAGAATCTAAATTAACGTGACCCAAACGACAATGCCATAAACAAGAAGAATCACAATTCTCAGATATATAGTTTAATTCCAAATAATCAACCACAATCTTAAAAAGTCCATCTGACAAGTAACCCTTGCCAATAAAAAGTCCACCAAATAAAATTACAACTTTATTTAATTTAAAAGACAATTCATAACCCTCCCTAACTAGAATGGAACCACTAACAATGTTCCTTCTAATTTCTGGAACGTGATGCACTCTATGCAAAGTAAGAATTTTTCCCGAAGGGAATTTTATTTCTACTTTTCCAACTCCATGCACACTAGCAGCACTTGTGTTTCCCATCATCACTGTTCTTCCAACCGCAGGCTGATAAGAAACAAAGAGCGATTTATCAGCACATACATGCACATTCGCTCCTGTATCTATTAGCCACTCATTGGAATTATAAATAGTGAAAACTTGAGGGTTAAAAGAAACATACCCATCGGAACTAGTTCCTCCAGTCACCATGTTGACTTGAGGTCCACCAGATTGAGCCTTAGCCTTTTTATTTGGGCACAATTTGGCCCAATGCCCCATCTGTCCACAGTTCCAGCATGGACGGTTTGCTTTTGGTTTCTTTGCAATTTTTAATTTGGCCTTTATTGGTTTAAAAGATGATGGTTGCTTATTTTTAGAGTTATGTGCTTGCTTCCCCCCAGTTATAACATGAGCCTTCGGTTGAAATTCAACAGGCGCAATATAACCCGCTTTCTTATGTTCCTCCTAAACAGTAATGGAATGCATCAAAGATTTCCAAGTGATCTTTTTCATTTTATGTTTTAAAGTCATACCAAAATCTTCCCATGATTTGGGAAATTTTTCTATGACCGCCATCACTTTAAATTTTTCAGGCAATTCCATGTCTGCTTCACGAAGAGAATGTAAGATAAGCTCAAATTCTTGTGTCTGTTCTAAAACTGATTTTCCCTCTTTCATGTCAAATCGTAGGAATTTAGAAACAATATATTTTTCAAGACCGTGGTCATCAGTATTATATTTTCTATCCAACTCATCCCAAAGGTCCTTAGTCGTGCCGTGGAGGGTGCAATAGACATCAAATAACATGTTGGAGAGACCCAACAAAATCATGCCTTTTGCAATTTCATCCCTCTCACGCCATGAAGCTTGGCGTTCAAGACTTTTGGGATCCGATTCAACAACGGGGGGACACACCGTCATAATCACTGAAAGCAAGCCCTTGGTGATTAACCAAATTTTCATGCGTTGTTGCCAACGCTTGAAAAAATGCCCAGAAAATTTTTCAGGCATACCGGTTAAATCCACCCTGTGCGAGCCCGTAGCAATATATTCAGGTGTGCCTTGTGAATTAGTGGCAGACATAGTATTATCATTTTCAGGGGAACCAAAAACATTCTCTAAACCAACAGTTTCATTGTTAACAACATTTTCCAAGTTTGCCATTTTTGGATTTTCCAAAACTCGAGAAATATTATCTTTCTTCAAGATTGTTAGAAAAAAGATATTAAAAATTGCGAGTTTAACCAGATAAAAATCCCGAGTTTGAACAAATCACCAGACAAACCGCCAAATGCAAGAACAAAATTAAACAAAAAATAATTAGAATAAATGAAATGAAATAATAGAAAGGATAAGAAAGCTTATCGCAGGATCGCCCGCAAAAACGGACTGGCCTTGAAGAAAGATAGCCCCTGTATCCCGATAGCTATTCGGACAGGTCTGGCTAGCTCGCTCCCAGGATAATCCTACCACGTTTCAGGCTTGTAGCTACCTTGACTGAAACCTTCGACCGTTGCCAAAATTGCCGATTAAAGAGATAAGGATTCAAGAGTAAGAATAAACCCTTCCGAGTTGAATACGAAAGGGAGTATATTTCGTGAAATAAGCTGAAAGATTCCAAAAGGGAAAAACAAAAGCAAATAACTTGCACAGCTACTTTTACTACGTAAGTGGATGAAGAGATTAGGAGAGATCAATTCCTTTTTTTTTGGTGCGTTCTTGGGAGATCATGCAAGTAGTGAGTTATATACTCACTTTGGAAATCAGGTACATCAATAATTCATATTCAATGAAATTGAATTCACAAAAGTGGCAACGCTCATCCAAATAATTAAGTACGCCAGTTACGATCCTAATGATTTGGATCAATAATTGCTTTACTTAACCGGCCATGCAGCCTAATAATTTCGAAATTCAAACTTCGAATTTATTATTCCATTTGAATGCATTTGAAATTTAATTGTCCAGACATCCTAATTACATGGTCCTTATACTTGATACATTTCTTTAATCGTTCATACCCGAGCAGGCATACACGTATTACGTAATATATCAAGCAACCTTATATGATACTTAAACAATGTTCCTTATCATATAATATTTTATAAAGACCAATTTTCTCCTTTAATAAAAGTAGGACAATGGGACAATAATATACTGATACACCACTTCACAATTTTTACAACTATGGATTCTAAAAAAAATTGATATCCAAATATATAAATTGTACTTTGATGTATGATAAACCACTTCTAACTTATCATCATATTTCCAACATATATATATATATATATATATATATATATATATATATATATATATATATATATATATATATATATATATATATATTCGGCTTCATGTCATGTTTATACTACGTAACATACAAGTTTGCTTTGTTCTAATATGATATATTAAGACATGTTGCTATGTTTAAGTTTGTTTCCTTCTAGTCTCTACCTTTAGAATATGATTTAATATGATTTGAATTGGTTTGATATAATGTGATAGTTTTTGTTTCTTCACGTACATATGCTTTTCTTTGTTATGTTATCAAATTATATGTTGACTGTGTTTTTATACTTCAACCGCATATTCAAGTAATTCAACTATTTGATTATATACAACTTTAAGAATTTAAATTGATTAAAACGGTTAGACTAATTTTCATGATTACCAAATACCAATCGGGGATCTTCATGTTGGTGGCTTGATGCTCAAATTAGTTTTCGGGTTTTAAGATAGTAGAAAAATGGTATCAAACAACACCCATAAATGAACTCAAGAAACTACATAATTTTAATATCGTTTTCTAGTTGCTACTGTGTTCTGAGGGGGATATAATTGTACGTAGTGATAATTATGACTAATAATAATTTGGTTGATTTTTTCTTTTTGATGCGATGGCCTCATTCTTATGAAAATGGGTGGACCAAATAGGACCACTGAGTAGTTTCATTAGAGGAGTCAAGTCATCTTTCAATGGATGTACCATATAGGGTTAGTGACTAGTTTCACAAGAGGAGTCAAGTCATGTTACAATTTGTGGCTCAAATTAGTTTACAATTACTTAGTTATTTTTCAATTTAGGTGCCAGTAAAGTAAATCTTTTTGAAATAATTAGGGAATGTTTACTTACAGAGATATTTTCCAGATTTTTAGAAAACTGGAAAACTGAAAAACGTAAAATAGGAAAACGTGCTTACAACTTTCATGTACTATTTTCATGTACGTTACTAACTTGTTTTGAGTTTCTCCTATATTTCTAACAATTATTGACCTTTGTTGTGAAAAAAAGTTTCTGGTTGCTCTATTATGAGTTAACTTTTACTGGTTTTTGTGTTGTTATACAAATTGTAGGTATCATTGGTTGATAGAGGTTAAAAGGATTCAACAATGTAAGCATTTAAAAGCATTTTCCGTATATGCATTTTAAATTAAGCACATGTATATATTAATACATTAACATTATTACATATATAAATAAACTACGTATGTTTTTAGGGTCCTTCTATAGTACCTTCATGAATTAGAAGTGTATCGGTACATTTGGCGTAATACTGAATTATACTCCATACATCTGAGTAGCTATATAAATATAGAATGGTGATGTGGCACATTTGATTGGCTTACAAAACTCAAGTACAGGTGCCTCTTATATTAATAAAGGTACGGTAGAAATTCCCATGTTTTTATTGGTATTTGGATTTGTCAATTGTATATATTAGTTTAACATTGGGTCTGCTATTCTTATTCAGGTGTGAAAATTTAATCACTTTGGCGTGAGATTCTTATATTGATTTCAAGTTCTAATAACAGGCTTGAAACTTTTTGACTTGATTATCTGGTGGATATTGGTGTTTTAAGAAAATTATGACTTGATTATTTGCGCTACTGGTATTGAAACTGTACAGTTACTTTTCTTGTAATTAATTTTATTAAGATTTTTTTATGTTGGTGTTTTAAGAAAATTCAGTTTAAGAAAACTTGAGATGATGGCGTTTTACTAGTTTGTGAGAATTGAAATGATGTGTGAACGTTGCTGCAGGTGAGGAGGTTTGGTTGGTTGTGTTTGTGCTGGTGTAGCATCACACTTATTTATATATATACATTTTCATTCTGTTTTCTATGTTTTCAAACATGGCATAGGCAATTCACCATGGCGTCACAGGTTTTAAGAAGTATTATGACTTGATTATTTGCGCTACTGGTATTGAAACTGTACAGTTACTTTTCTTGTAATTCAGTTTATTAAGATTTTTTTATGTTGGTGTTTTAAGAAAATTCATGAGCATTAAATTGGTGATAAGAGGTGAGATTGTGTCTGTGGTAAGTGCCTATGCACCACAAGTGGGATTGGATACATCTACAACTCAACAGTTTTGGGAAGATCTTGAGGACGTGGTGCGACGAGTGCCAAGGGGAGAGAAGTTGATCATAGGAGGTGACCTCAACGGGCATGTGGGCTCGAGTCGTGATGGCTTTGAGAATATTCATGGCGGACATGGTTTTGGCACTAGGAATGAGGCGGGAAAGAACATTTTGGATTTTGCCTTGACGTATGAGTTGGCTATAATGAACACTTGGTTTAAGAAAAGAGACTCTCACCTTGTAACCTATAAAAGTGGAGCTAATAGTACCCAAATTGACTACTTCTTAGTACGGACCACTTGGAGAACTAGCTACACTGATTGTAAGGTTATTCCAGGTGAGAGTGTTGTCACTCAGCATAGGATGCTTGTGCTTGACTTTCGAGGTAAGAACCATAGAAGACAAGTTAAACAACAAGTGGAACCAAAGATAAAGTGGTGGAGGCTTGAGGGAGATCTTCAACAAAGCTTTACACACAAAATGGTCGGTGAAGATGTATGGCGTATTGATAATGAAACACATGTGGATGATGTGTGGTTATCAATGGAGTTGACCATTAACAAAGTGGCAAAGGAGGTACTTGGAGAATCTAAAGGATGTCGGCCACCTAAAAAGGACACATCTTGGTGGAATGATGAGGTGAAACAATGCATAAGGAACAAAAGAGATTGCTACAAAAAGTTGGGGACAAATTGGAGTGATGAGAACATAGAAGCATACAGGGAGGCTAAAAGACAAGCAAAGAAAGCCGTAAGGGAAGCACGAGGGAAAGTGAACAAGGAGTTGTATGAAAAGTTGGACTCTAAGGAAGGAGAACTAGATATTTATAGACTTGCTCGTCTTCGTGATCGCAGAACTCAAGATATTGCAAAAGTTAAGTGTGTGAAGGATGTTGATCAGAGGATATTAATTGACGACGGAGAGATAAAAGAAAGGTGGAGGTCATACTTTGATACACTATTCAACGGGAACAAAACGCAAGATATCGGCGATTTGTCCATACCAGATTGTATGGTAAACCGTGATTTTGTGAGAAGGATCCAAACAACGGAAGTTAAAGAAGCTCTGAGGAAGATGGGACGGAAAAGAGCAATGGGGCCAGATGGCATACCGATCGAGGCTTGGAGAAGTTTGGGAGAGAGAGGCGTCGAGTGGTTAACAAGTTTCTTCAACATGATTTGGAGAAACAACAAGATACCAACGAGTTGGAGGAAGAGTACTCTTATCCCCTTATTTAAGAATAAAGGTGATGTACAAGAATGTGCCAACTATCGAGGGATTAAGCTTATGAGTCACACCATGAAACTTTGGGAGCGAGTGATTGAGCAAAGACTTCGAAGGACTGTGAAGATTTCAGAAAATCAATTCGGTTTTATGCCTGGTCGCTCAACAACTGAGGCCATTCACCTTCTTCGACAACTTATGGAGAAGTATAGAGATGCTCATAAGGATCTGCATTTGGTGTTCATTGACTTAGAAAAGGCATATGATAGGGTACCTCGAGAAGTTCTTTGGTGGGCCTTAACTAGGAAAGGCATATCACGCAAGTATATCAGCATCATCATGGATATGTATGAGGATTGTACTACAAGTGTTCGTACTAGTGTAGGGAGGACTGAAGAGTTCCCTATTACTATCGGAGTGCACCAAGGACCGACCTTGAGTCCTTTCTTATTTGCCATAGTCATGGATGAACTTACGAAGTCAATTCAAGACGATATACCGTGGTGCATGATGTTTGCCGACGATATTGTATTGATTGATGAGACGCAATCAGGTCTTAAAGCAAAGTTGGAAGTATGGCGACAAACATTGGAGAATAAGGGTTTCAAACTAAGTCGGAGCAAGACAGAGTACATGGAGTGCAAGTTTGGTGGAGGTAGAAGTAGTGGTAATAGCGGAATTACTCTGGATGGTAAGGAGATACCGGTCAGCGATATGTTCCGTTACTTGGGCTCCATAATTCAGAAGGACGGTGAGTTAGATGGAGATGTATCCCATAGAATCAGAACAGGGTGGATGAAGTGGAAGAGTGCGTCAGGATTTCTATGCGACCGAGGTATGCCGACTAGACTGAAGGGTAAATTTTATAGGACAGCAATTAGGCCTGCATTACTGTATGACGTAGAGTGTTGGGCGGTGAAACAATGTCACATTCATAAGATGAGTGTGACAGAGATGCGCATGCTGCGTTGGATGTGTGGGCATACTAGGAAGGACCGCGTGAGGAATGAGACAATCAGACAAAGGGTGGGAGTAGCACCTATTGAAGACAAGATGCGGGAGTCGCGTCTACGGTGGTTTGGTCATGTGCGTAGAAGACCGAGTGATGCACCTGTTAGGCGAGTTGAGATGTGTGGACAAGAGGCAGGGAAGAGAGGGAGAGGAAGACCCAAACAGACGTGGGTTAGGGGAGTTCGAAGTGATATGCTTTTTCTGGGGTTGGATGAGGGCATGACTTTGGAGAGAACTAAGTGGAGGGCGGGTATTCACGTGAAGGAGTGATCTTGATAATTTTTTTCCCTCATCTTTTTTTTCGTAGTTTTTTTTATCCTTATATATATATATATATATATATATATATATATATATATATATATATATATATATATATATATATATATATATATTTATAAGCATTATTTGCAACCTTTTTATTTTATCATTTATATATATATTCATCTTTTTTATATTATCTTTTCATAATAGCTTATCTTTTTATCTTTATTCCTTCTTTTCCTTTTGGTTGTGATATCATGTATCGATTCATGTTAGCCGACCCCAATATCTTTTGGGACTAAGGCTTGGATGTTGTTGTTGTTGTTGGTGGTGTTTTAAGAAAATTCAGTTTAAGAAAACTTGAGATGATGTCGTTTTACTAGTTTGTGAGAATTGAAATGATGTGTGAACGTTGCTGCAGGTGAGGAGGTTTGGTTTGCTGTGTTTGTGCTGGTGTAGCATCACACTTATTTATATATATACATTTTCATTCTGTTTTCTATGTTTTCAAACATGGCATAGGCAATTCACCATGGCATCACAGGTTTTAAGAAGTTGTGTTTTCAACCATAAACAACTCATTATAATTTTGAGTTCATTTTTATTTGTGGTACAGACATTCAGGTTTAGAGTCCAAGGATAGAATCATTTGCATTGGAAGAATTCAATGATATATTTAGAATATCTAGTCTAGATTATTTTTATATGTAATGTATATGTGATAATTCTATTGTGAGTTAACATGAAAATAAAAAATTTGCTTTTATTTATTACAATTTCTAGATTATCTCTATTTTGTTACATTTAAATTTGATTGAATGAATATTCGGATTGATGCAGTCGTTTCAATAACTTCTAAATCTACTGAAATAAATAAATTTTTCAAAAAAATAAATTAGAGGCGCTTTTGTGCTATAAGTGCCACAAACAGAAATGAAAACAAAACAAAATTTGAGGCGCTTCTGACCTAAAAGCGCCGCACGCATGAAAAATTTTGGAGGCGCTTCTCATTTAATAAGCACCGCAAGCTTTCCGGGAAAAAAATAAAATCAGAGGCGCTTCTGAATTAAAAAGCGCCTCTAATAATGATTTGCGGCACATTTTTTAGAGGCGCTTTAAAGCGCCGCACGCGACCGAAAAAAGCGCTTCTAATTGACATTTTTCCACTAGTGAAGATCATTCCTCTTAAGAGATGCACTTTGCTATTTAAAAAATTAAATATGTGGGGTCAGTAATAAGGCAAAAAATACGACACGTTATATTTATTTAAGTGAATGAACATGACACTTTTTAGATAATTACATCACTAGATTATTTTGTGGCATCCTAATAAACGCTATTTTAAAACACCGCATGAATAGACTTTGTTATAAGCTCCACAAATTTTCACAAACATAATTGTATGCACTAATGCACTATGATCATATGCATTTTTTACAAACTTATATATGTATGATGTTAAGTACACATTTTAAACAGTTTAAGCATTTATGAGGGTTTGGTTAATATTCTAAATTTTCATATGTGATATAATTAATATGGCCTCTAGCTTATGCAGTTACAAACACTTTCAATTAGAGCCCGTTTTGAAACAATGAAATTGATTTAGTCGGTTGATTATGCTGAAATTGACAAAGTTCTTATTGAAGTGGCTAATTCTGTTGAATATGAAAAATTTATGTTTTAAATATATTTTATCAATAAAACAAAAAAAATATATGAAAAATAGTTAAAATAATGTTAATCTAGCGTAACTTCAATCAATTCAACCAGAAAAATAACTTCAACATTAATTTGATTGTTACATAGTTTAGTGCGCGGAATCAAAAATTACTTGTTCGGTGCAAAACTTGACTGCTACGACTGATAAGTCGAAAAATAGTGTCCCCAAACGGGCTCTTAATATTTGCCAAGACACTACTACACCGTTGTTTACGACAGGTAATAGCGGATCGAGTAATGGTCAAGGTAGATTATGTAAATAGTGAAAAAGTCAAAGTAAAATATATAAGTAGTGTAAAAGTCTAAGTGTTTCAACTATTGAATAACGGTGAAAGTATGAGTCGTGGTGTTGACGTCACATATATGTGATGTAACATTTGTGTATAAATAACACATGACTCATACTTTTTCCATTGTTTAATGTATAGATAGCACCTCCACTTTGAACAAAAGATTAAACAAATTACTTGAAAACAAATGCTAAAAAGAGAAATTAATAAATAGCTTTATATATATAAAGACAATACGATAATTAAAGAGCAAATTGAAATTCGTTTGGAGCAGACAAAGTAAATATTTGTTTTCTTAATGAAAAAATTAATAACTCCACAATAACAATAATTTGATAACAAGTTACAGATTTCAAAATAAAACATCAGAAAATGACAATAAAACAAAAAAAAAACTGCACACTAATTAAGTAAGAGACGCACCAAAATGAATTGTAAGATAGAAAAAATGTAATGTTCTAATTTAAAGATACAAAATGTAGAGAGAATATTATGCTACATTCAAGTGTGGTGCGTCTTACTATAAACATTTTATAAATCAAAATGATAATTGAAAATGTAATGATTCATTCTTGTTCCTAATGTAGCATCCGATCGGTTATTTATGGCGACCTCTACAAACTGAGTTCACACCATTATAGAATGAATCGATTTGGAAGTCTAAAGGAAGCCGGTGATCTGGAATTTTCCTTGGCCTTAGTCATGATTTGAAACACCTCCACACATTATTGAATAGCTCTCCGACTTGTTATTTGAATTTGAAAATGCTTTGTCGGTGGCCTGGACCAAAACCGGTTCGGTTAGTCAATATCGGGTTTGTCACTAACCGAACTAGTTTTTCGAGTTAGTGATAAATATTCTATATATGGTTTATGAGGTTAAACCTAACATGTCAATGAAATTCAAATCGCTAAAAACCTTGATCATATCAGGAAAATCTTGTACAAAACCAGAGAGGAAACCGGGATGACCCTGAAAGACGCGATTTAGGATGTGTTTTTCAGAATATTTGTATTTTTTTAATTTTAAGAATTTTTAATCTACAATAATTTTATTTTAAATACCATAAAAGGAAAAGAACAATGTGATGCACGTGTCTATTTTTTAATAACGAAAATGCCAAATTATATGATACATCTACAACACAATTATCATTATTGATTTTGATAATTGGAACTACTTGTTGGAAAAATGTGTTAAAAATTGCATTAAATGGTCATTTTGGGGTAATTATTTGAGTGGGGTCCACTTCCGATTTGGGTCTGGTCAAAGTGGTTTCGGATTGTCCTTGTTAAGGGCTACAATTCAATATATGGTACGCTCAAAACGGATAACGGGTGAATGAGAAATTGATTCTCGAAGTTCACTCGTTGAAATGGAAAAACTAGGAAAATGATGAGTTTGTAGTGTGTTTTATCCCACATCGGAAAACTCAATGGATTTTCACCCCCTTATAAAGGGAAGCCTCTTTTAAGGAGTTAAGATTCTTAAAGGGAAAGACTCTCTCTTACGCGCAGGGGGGTGCCGATCAAATCCTGAAACAGAGAAGAAAAACCGCGATTCGTGTGCGTGGGCGACCTGCGGACACGAATGTCGTCCGAAAAATCTATCATTCAAAGATACGTTCTAATTTTTGTTTCTTCCCGTAATGTTTTATTTTTCTCAGTGACAGAAGGGGTGGAGTTCTGTCCGGAACAGAGATGCTCGAGTTCTGTCCGCAACAGAAACCCTCGAGGCCTTCTGTTCGCAACAGAGACCCTTGAGGCCTTCTGTTCGCAACAGAAGGTCTTCTGGTCCGTTACAGCAATAAATGTCCAACATTCTTCTCTTTTAATGCTGCGTTAAATGGACAGTTTATGGACGATTCAATGCCCAACAGACTGGTCATTGATGTCCAACGTTCAGGTCCATTAACACCCCATTTAACACACAACAAATCCTCTTATAAATAGCTGGCAGGTGGTTTGCAACAAGACATAACACACAATACATTCCTCACGTTTTCTTGAGCTAAAAACACCTACAGCTACTCTGCAAATTCCTTCTGTATTCATACTTGGTTCCCGTTCGCTGGAACTCTTGTTTGTGTGCTCAAACATTAGTTCGTAGTCATCGTATCCTGGGAAACGATTGTTGCAACGCTCCTAACACTGTGGGAGGCAACAAATACGTTTTAAGGACATCGTGCGTAGCACGACCTTTGACTAATTCTGCTTCATCTTCTTTCTTGTTTTTCTCTAGTCATTTTATTTAATTAATTTATTTTAATTAATTTTCTTTATTTTCCGAAACACACCCAACACTACTTTTTTATGAGAGGATTAAAAATACTTTAGAATGTTGTGAGTGTTTTCTTTTGAACTAAAATTTGTTGATCTGATATGATCTGGTCTGAACTGATCTGGTCTATTTAAGTCTGATTTGGTTTGGTCTGAACTAGATGTTTGCTCAAACATAAATCAAATTTCTCTCTTTTTTTACGGGAAGGAGATGTTTAACAAAGCAATTGCACACTTGCATTGAACGACGACAGAGACCACACGAAGAGGAAGATGATGGGGTATAGTGTAACACCGACCCCGAGTATTTGGGGTCATACTCCTCTCCATTTCCTTCTCTCCATTTACTCTCTCCATTTCTTTTTCACTCTATCTCTCTCCTTAAAAATAATAATTAAACATAATCTTTTCTTTTTCCCTACCCCACCATTTCCCCACCTCTCTCTATCTCTCTCCTACTGGACCATTGCAGTTAATGGAGAGGAGAAAAATCAGAGTATTTGTACTGTACCAAATTATGTATTGAACCTTGAGGAATGAATAAAAACATTTTTACGAAATTGTAAATTTTTATCATTTCTTTTACGTGAATAGTAAAATTCACGTGTGGCCCACACCGGAAGTGGGGCCGCCCGGTATTATCGGGACCACATATTATATTAATCTTGGACTAGATAATATGTATATGGTTGTGGATATCCTAATTGGGCCATAGCAATGGCATAGGGTTGACCGGTTGGTCAAACGGGGCCAAATTATCAGTATCGGCAATTTATCTGATAACAGCCCAAAAAGGGATTTCGGAGACTTCTAAATTAAAGTTGGGGAATGCATATTGATTCTAAGGTCCAATGAGGATTGGGAATAAGTGTATATTTTATTTGACCCGATAAAATAAAATATAATTAAAACAGTCCGGAAAATACAACTTTCGGGACCGATTGTACACTCCGGGACACAAAGAGTTGATCTCCCACATAAGTGGGGGCCAACCCACGAGAATACCTCGTCAAAGTGAGCTGGGAGGCGTGGAAAATGGATGTGAGGTGTGAGGGAGTTGATTTGAGTTGATTGGAATCATACAAAACATGGGGGGCCTCCTTCCCATCATTCATTGCTCAAATGAGCCAAAAAGGGTATTCCTACCCATCCCCCTCCCACTAACTCGGCCAAGACCAAGGAAAGGAAGAAAGGAAGCTCTGAAACCCCATTCTCCCATATCCACATCCGAGCTAAGCCCAAGGAGGTCAAAGTCAGAAATTTAAAGAAGAAGAAGGAAGGAAAAGATAGGGTGGTTAAGGTAATGACCTCATTTTAACTATTCATCTACTCTTTAACTACCATATGACTTATATGTTATATGGAGGACCCCTAGAATTGTTCTACATGTTTAGAGAAGTAGAATGAGGGGTTGGAAGGTGGTTCTAAGTCCAAGAATGGGCTTAGAAGCCAAAGTAACCGGTTCGCCGGAAAATAACCTTTTTGAGGTTATTTGTATTACTATGGGTTTTATGATGATAAAACCTTGTTAGTAACTTGTATAAGGTATTCAGGTAACTTTCACGGAGTTGAAAGGGTTGCCGGAGTTGTCGCCGGAGTTCGTTGAAGTTCGCCGGAGTTTCACCGGAGCTAAATCGGGAAGGCTAGAACTTCATAAGCTTCATTAAGGTGAGAAGACGGCTTTTTATAACTTTTGCGTGAGGCGTGAGATTACCTAAAGTAATCAAGGATATGTTTTGTGGAATGATTAAAGATAACCAAGTGTTTGCTTATGCCTTGATTATACATAAAACATAGTTGAAAAGCATGTTATGTAGGTTTGGTGATTAAAAATGTGATAACTTATTATGTGTGATGTTACAGGGATCCAAAATGGTATTTTTGGATCAAGGACGTCAAGAAGTATATGTGTATAAAATTTCACGTTTATCGGACTCCGTTTAGGTGGTCAAACGGGCGTTGACCGCCAAGTCAACTGCCATACCGACCGGGTATTGACACATACCCGACCGGGTATTTGCTGAAGAATTACCCCAGGGGGCTACTGCCTCCTATACCCGATCGAGTATGGGTAGATACTCGATCGAGTATACATTGAAAATTAGCTTTGTGGGCTACTGTCTCCTGTACTCGATCGAGTATGGGTAGATACTCGATCGAGTATTGGTTTATGCTCAAAACGGGCAATTTTTAGTAGGTTAACGTGGGCCGTTCAGGTGGGACTCGCCCCCGTTGATTCCTAAGGATTGTTATATGACTATAGGGCTAGGCATTCTCCATAGTTAAAGGAATGAAAGGTTAGCCATATCCAGGTTAGGATTTGGTAGAGGATAGACTGGGGATTGAGTACCCTTGGACGGTAGATGATCCAGAATACTCCAGGTGGGGTCGGGTACCCTTAGACGGTACATGATCCAGAATACTCCAGGTGGGGTCGAGTACCCTTGGACGGTAAATGATCCAGAATACTTCAGGTGGGGTCAAGTACCCTTGGACGGTAAATGATCCAGAATACTCCAGGTGGGGTCGGGTACCCTTGGACGGTAACTGATCCAGAATACTCCAGGTGGGGCCGGGTACCCTTGGACGGTAAATGATCCTAAATACTCCAGGTTGGGTTGAGTGCCTTGGACGATAAATGATCCTAAAACACTCGGTAGTATGAATCGAAGGTAGACTATAGCTTGTGAGCTAGGCAACCGGGAAAGGAGTGAGAAAAGTCAGGTAAGAACTATATCTCTAAAAGTCTCTTTAAATGAAATGACCTACGGGTTGAGTATTTTACAAATATATATACAGTATGTATCATCGGGTGGATGAGTCACATACATACATACATACATACATACATACATACATACATACATACATACATACATACATACATACATACATACATACATACATACATACATACATACATACATACATACATACATACATACATACATACATACATACATACATACATACATACATACATACATATATATATATATATATATATATATGTGTGTGTGTGTGTGTGTGTGTGTGTGTGTGTGTATCACCCTATTTTTGGGTCTCGTGTCTGAAACATTAGTTATTCTTCATATAGTCTGCTTGTCACTAGTACTTCTATGGAGTACTGACCCCTCCGGGGCCCCTCACATTTTTCAGGTTAAGGCTAGAGTCCTACTACCTGCACCTTTGCCTAGGGTGAATGATCAAGAAGGAAGACGTGGTTCGTGCTTCCATTCGTATTTGAAATTTATAAACTGCTCATGGATTTTTGAACAATGTTTTCCTTAAAATAGTTGGGGGCCTGCGTGCCCGTGTTTGTCACGTGTGGCTAAGTACCAAACATATTATTGATAGAGTATATCTAGAGAGAAGTGAGAGCTAGAGAGAGAGAGAAGTGCAATAATATGCTTCAATAGAATGATTTTGTAACCCCTATAACTACTCCCAAGGGGAGTATTTATAGAGAAAATACGGGCTGGGCTCCCAAGCCTTGGGCTTGGGAGGCCCATTTACAACTGGACCGCTACTGGGCCGAATACAAAGCCACTAATGGGCTGTACGAATGAGTAAGTATAAAATCCGGTTCTGTGAGGTCTTCGTGGCCGACGAGGGCGTGGCGACGAGGGCACGGCCGACGAGGGCACCCGGGTCCCTTGGGCTCAGGACCATAATCTGAGTTGGCACCTTCTCGGCCGACGGGGGTCCCTTGGCCGACGTGGGCGCCACTCGGTGTCTTGTGCTTTCTGTTCTTCCGAGTATGTGGGTCCAGGGGCTCAGACCCATATACTCCATCAGGAGTCCCCCACTCTCTAAGCTGAGACGTAGACGAAGTGAAGGAGAGTAGATTCCCGTGCTTTAGTGCTTTTGGCCAATGCGGGCATTCCCAGGCCGTTAGCTGTTGCGGCGTTGGCGTTGTTTCCACTTTGGTGATCCTGTTCTGTGCTTTGGCCGTTACCTGCTCCTCGCTGTGGGCGGGGAGGCCGTTGTTTCAATGATGTGTTCGTTTGGGGACGATGAGTGTCCTACTTCAATGGTGGCCGTTGAAGGCGCGCTTTCCCTTTCTTGGACGTTGATAGTTGAAGTTTACATTTGGGCTGACGAGGCCATTGAGGTTGAACCTTGTTTCGAGGACGATGGCGTCCTTTCCTTTGGGTGGCCGATGAGGGTGTTTGCGCACTCCTTTTGGCCGTCGCTGATTGGCTTTCGTGTTCTTGGCCGAAGAGCCCCTTATGGTAAACTGTTGGCAGGGGATGATGAATGTCCTTGCCTTAGGTGGCCTGTTGGCCGTTGTTGATGATGTTATGTGCCTCTGGCCGATGAGGCGCCGTTGTGATGCATGGACGATGTGGCCATGCTTTGTGGTTACATTCATGTTCTTTGCATTGTTCTTTTTTGTTTTGTTGAGGCCGGTGTAGTCCCCCAGTCCCCCACTGCTTCAGGCCGAAGAGTGTGAGGGGTGAAGGAGTTGCTTGAGTCTCTGGCCGAAGCGGCCTCTCCATAGTGCCCCTGAATCCAACCCTCATGGCGATTTTCTTGCCAAGGTAACCCTGTGGGAGAACCCTTGTGCGCAGATCGCTTGTAAAGAGTTATCATCAAGGGTCGTTACGAGGAGCCGATGGCTGTGGGTTCTTTGTTCCTTTGGTTCTGTGGCCGTTACGGGCGTTCATTTCGTTCCTGGCCGTTGTCATATCCCTATTGTTGGCATTTGTGAACTTGGCAAGCAAAATAGGCCGTTGTGGGCGCTTGCTGGCACTTGTGAAGCCGGCAAGCGTATAGGCCGTAGAGTCTGTTTTGCCAGTGGGCTCTTGACATGTAGGTTGGGCTTGGCCCGTTGGTGACGTGGTGGCCTCCCATTGGTGGCCGTTGATGTGGCCATTGGGAGGGTGCCACGTGTAGTGACCGTTGGGTGGGGGGTTCTATAAATACCCCTCCCCTTCCGACAAGAAACCTTATTTGCATTCTGAGTTGTCGAAGTGCTGGCCAAATTTCTAGAGAGATAAACTCCCAAGCTCGTTCTTCGTGTTCTTCGTGTTCAAGGTTAGTGTTCATCACAATCTTCTGTACTTTGCATACTTTGCTTCCTAGGCTAGTGATCTAGTGTTAGGCGCTTGAACACCCTTAGATCCTAAGGTATTCCCCTTAGGCTCGTAGTAGTTGTTATGATGAAGAGCTTGAACGAAGACTACTATCTGTACGACGACCAGCCCTCTACTAGGTCACTCGACTATGAGGTGCTCGAGGAGTTCGAGGAGGAGATACAACACTTAAGTCCTTACAAGTCCGGAGAGCCGGTGGACGACGAAGTCGAGGACGAGGAGTCCGCCTCGTCTTCAAAAGGTGAGGACGCAGGTGCGTCCCAAGTGGTGGACGGGGCGTCCACTTCCGCTGTTATTCCATGCTCGAGACCGGTGTCTGCCGTGAAGGGAGCAGATAAGCCGAAGAGAATAAGGAGGCCGAAGAGTGGGCCGGGCGTTTCCTACCTGGATCTCACAAACATCTTCCTGATCAAGCCGGAGAGCAGCGCGGCCGACTACTTGGTTGCCTAGATGTACGTGGGGCCGTTCGGGCGGGTTAGGGCACCCAGGCCGACGGACCATGTTCTTCATCCGCCACTGGGATACTTTGGAGTATACCCGATGAGTTTTGCCAAGGGGCTGAGGTTTCCCCTTCACCCCTTCATCACTGAATACCTTGACATGGTGGGGCTCCCTCCGGCCTTGTTGACGCCGAACAGCTATTCATTGATGGTGGGGTTTTTGCTCCGCTGTGAGGAGCTGGGCTACAGGCCGACGACGGCTCTGTTCATGAATCTGTATCAGATAGGCCGAGGAAGCCACAAAAATTGTGCGGCCTATGCTACTCTCCAACAGCTGCCGAAGAAGAGGAGCTTCACGGACTTGCCTTCGTCCATTCATGGGTGGAAGAGCAAGTTCGTTTTTGTATCCCTTGGTGAGAGTGGCACCGAGTTTCCCTCTCTCGGCCATACCGGGAGGTTCAATCTGCATGACCCGCCGAAGAGTTCTATCTTGGACGCTCAGGTGGAGGCTTTCTTGGAAGGGGGGCCGAGGAGCGTGAAGGATTATATCACTGAATACAAGATGACCGCCCTCAGCTTCTTAAGATACCATGTGTATGGCGATAAGGAGGACGATATCCAACTCTGGCCGAGGATGACCACCACCTTCGAAGAGGCCGACGGCCCGGATTTGGGCATTCCTGCTGAGGCCGATGGTAATAATTTCTTTGGCTTTCTTCCTTTATGATTTGTTCTTTTGCCTTGCTAATCTGTTGTTTTTCCTTTGTGTAGATTTTGTCATGGATCGTCGTTCCATCATGGCTATAGCCAAGGCCAAAGCGGCCGAGGAGTTGGCTGCAAAGGCGGCCGAGGCGGCCAGACGTGCCGCGGCCGAGGGAGGCGGGGCTACTGCTGGTGCGGCCCCAAAGCCTGCCCAGTCCAAGAAAAAGAGGCCTCCCACTGACGGCCAGAAGAAATTGACTGAGGCCGGCCTGAACGTCACCAAGAAGACGAAGAGGGCCCCGTCTCCTTCCCCTGCTACTGAGGCCGGTACTCTTACCGTCCCAAGTGTGGACGATAGTGGTCCCGTTGTGGACCTTACTGCTGCTCCAAGCGATGCTGCCCAATCGCTTCCTCTCGTCCAGGAGCCACAGACGAAGAGGGCCGGCAAGTAGATTGCCGCTGCCACCTACCAGAAGATGGTGGAATACCCCGTCGGCGGGGGTGTTTTTGATGACGTCGTCCTCGGCCACGATGTGCTGGCCCAGGCCATGCCGGCCAAAGATAGGGCCTACCTGAAGAGGCTCGGGGACGTGAAGGTGTACGAGGGCGGGATGGACCTCCTCGTCCAAGTAAGTTCCCCTCCTTTTGTTTGTCGTTTTTCTCGTCGTCCGGGTGGAATCATTTGCCTGAGTTTTGTTTGCCTTTTTTATGCAGGGTGCCTTCATGCTCATGGAGAGCCACAAGAGGCAGTACCGGGAGATAGCTCGTCTGAAAGAGCTTGAGTAGAAAGCTGCCTCGGCCGATGAGGCGGTAGCTTGCTTGGATCGGCTCCGGGAGGATGCCAAGGCCTTGCAACAGAGGGACGACGAGGCCGCTGCAGCCAGGGACGATGCCCTGGCCAAACTCGAGGAGAGCCAAAGGGTGCTTGAGGCCGAGCGGCGCAAAAACGATGAAGCCGTGAAGGCAAAAGCTGAGGCCGAGGCTGCCGCCGTGAAGGCCGCTGATGAGGCCGTTAAGCAGTTCCTGGCCGAGGGGTGGAAGGCCGATGAGCGGCTCTCCTGGTGCTATGAGGTGGTGGCCGCCAGGCTTGAACATTGGGGGATGAACTCCCCCGCCGGCCAGGAGTATTTTAGCAGGGAGATGGCCGTGTACTATAACATGGGCCAGGAGCGGATGCAGAGGCTCCTGTGTCGGCGGCTGTCTCGTGCTCTTAAGGCCATGAATTATACTTCCGGGTGGGCTAGACGGAACTTGAAGCTTCCCAAGCTGATGAAAGATCCCGAAGAGCAGGCCAAGTTTCCTTTGTCGGAGCGGGAGTCCCCCATCGAGAGTTCCGGCCTCGGTGAGCCGGATTACACGGAGTTTGACTTCCTGGACGATGCCACCAGTTCTGCGGCTGCCTCTGGCCAGGAGACTGAGGCCGAGGAGGGAGCCGAAGACGTCGAAGAGCCAGCCGAGGATGGAGGCGCCCAAGGGGCTTGATCGGCTACTCCCTGCTCCCTTGTAATTAGTTTTTTTTTTCAATTGATGTAATGGCCGAAGCGCCCCCCATTGTACTGAATTGCGTATGAATGAAAATTTTGCTGTCCTGGTCGGCTTTGAATTTCTTGCATGTTTATTGCCCTTTGCCATTTCAATTCTGAAATTTGTCTAAGTGTAAAAGTTACAACTTTGGTCACCCGCGAGTGTCTGCTACGTCCGTGAGGTAGTCCATCCTGTCCGATGGCCTAGTCGGCCTGGCCGTCGTTTCTTTACTATCATAACACTTAGGATTTATTCAAAAATTTCCTAAGTGTTTTGGGTCCACTTAGTTGCTTTCTTTCCGGTCTGGTGGCTTGGTCGGCCTGTTCGGTGTTTCTTTGCTGTCGTAACACTTAGAATTTATTCATAAATTTCCTAAGTGTTTTGGGTCCACTTAAGTGCTTTCCTTTCCGTCCCTGACCGTGGTGTCCGCTCCGTCCTAGCGTTGTCCCATTCTTCTTTTTTGTTAGAATTTTTCTAAGTGTTTAACTTCAAGTGGAGGGGTGTTCTCATCGTCCTGGTATTGAATCTCTCCTCATTATTGACAAATGATTTGGGAGATTTCCCAAATGTTGAACCAATGACGTTGTCGGCCCAGTGTTTTTCATGGCCGTCGTGTCCCCTCGTTCCTGATCTGATCAGGAAGGTCGTCCTGCATCCTTGTGTTGTGGCCGATAAGGGCACCTTGAACTTACTTTTTTGAACTTAGAATTTTTTCTAAGTACACATGCAAGGCGTAGGTAGCTAACGGCCTTCGAGTATACAGGTACCCGCTTCGTCTAGAGTTTCTCCATTTAAGTACTTTGCGGTACCGCTGCCGGCTAAGAGCTGGCCATACCTTCATCGGCCAAGGTCTGGCTTGTGGCCGATGAGGGTGTCCCTTGCTTTACCAAAGAGATGGCCCTACCTTCATCGGCTAAGACATAGTTCCTCCTTGAGGAACCTTTTCCCTCAGAATTTTCTCTAAGTGTTTGGTAAACACTTGGACAAATCCCCGAAGAACTTTCGCCTGACCAACAACCTGGGTTTCAGTGCCTGTATCGGCCATCCGGGATGCTGTGGCCAGTAGGGATTGTTTCTTGATTGCTTGATTCTTCCGCGGGTGTGATAAGTGCCCGCTTCGTCCTGGTCATCCTCAGGATTGTGATTCTTCATTTCATACCAAGCGTTGGTGCTTCATGGGGCTGTGGCCGATGAAGGTTATCTCTCGCGTGTCACCCAACCGATTCAGTTAGGGTTTTATAGGCGTATGCTTCGGCCTTGACCATTCCCTTGTGGTGTGTGGACGTATCATCCATGTCACCTGTTAGTGGTACTACACTTGTGTTCAACTGATATGTACTTGGCCTAGTTGGGCCTGAATTGTGGGGATTTTATTTTTTCATGGCTCGAGGCCGGCTAGTGCGCACGGCCGTCGGCTTCCCTCTTTTCCCTTCATATTTTTTTTTCCGTCCCCATTTTCGGGGAGTATCCTTCTTTCAGGCTTCGGCCGAAGGGTGTGCTCGTCCTTCGGCCGGTTCGGACTTCGTTTATAACGTCCGTGATCTCAGGGCGGGTCCCGTCGCCTATTTATGACGCGGGCTAGACTTTTGGTCGGTTTCCAACGGCTGTCGTTGCCCATCCCCGAGTTTTGGGATTTTGTCACCTCGGCCATGATTTCAGGCCTGTCGTCCTGCGATCTGGCGCGTGGACGACGCGGTGAGCTTCCCGTTTCAAGACGTGGGCCGTTTGCGGGCCCCTCGTCCTGGGGACATCGTCGGCCATACCTGAGCGTTTCACTTCTAGGCTTACGGGGCCAGGACGATGTGCTCTCTCAGCTAGGCCTGAGCCCTTCGCTGATACAAAATACAATGGAACGCCTGATCTTGTCGATCGTAGGCTGCAAATGCAAGGGGCCCCGTCGGCCGTGCCTGAGCCTTTCGCTCTAAGGTGGCCGATGAGGGCACCTGCTAATGTTTTTACTTTAAATTCCAGAGAAAAAATCAAGAGGAACATGATTTTATTCATAAGTTGCTCGAGGCCGAGGGTGGCGTTCAATCAGTAACCCGTTAAGGGGTGAGGGCTTCGCCGACTGCACCTCCTTCGGATTACTGATAAAACTTCACCAAATGGTGTACATTCCACGTTCGTGGTACATTGGACCCATTCGGGCGTTTAAGCTTGTAGGTGCCGGGTTTGACCACGGCACTGACGATGTAGGGCCCTTCGTACTTCAATGCTAGCTTGCCACCCTCTGTCGACTGGCTTGCTTCCCTTCGGCGGAGGACGTAGTCCCCCACCTGAAATTCCCGGGAACGTACCTTGGCGTCATAGTATGATTTTACTTGACGCCGGTAGTTCTCTGCTCGGACGTAAGCTTGCTCACGCCTCTCATCGACCAGGTGTAGGTCAATCTTCATGTTCTCTTCGTTGGCGTCAGGCTCGTATTGTTCCACCCGTCGGCTGGGGATGGCAACTTCCGTGGGCGCCTTTGCCTCAAAGCCGTAGCACAGGGCGAAAGGCATTTCACCTGTCGCCCTCCTTGGCGTGGTTCTGTAGCACCACAGGATGTTGGGGAGCTCGTCGACCCAACTACCTCCTGCGGCCTGGAGTTTCTTCTTCAGTCCCTCCATGATTGTTCTGTTGGCGTTCTTGACCTGCCCGTTGCCCTGAGGGTAGGCAACGGAGGAGAAACGATGCTTCACCCCGAACTCCCGGAGGAGCTCCTGGAAAGGGGCTGCCTCGAATTGGGTGCCGTTGTCTGATATAATCTCCTGGGGGACGCCGAAGCGTGTGATGATGTTTTTGTAAACAAATTTTTGGCATCTGGCCCCCGTGATGCTGGCTAGGGGTTCCGCCTCGACCCACTTGGTGAAGTAGTCGACGGCGACGATGATGTAGCGGTTATTCCCGGCGGCTCTGGGCAGGGGGCCGACCAGGTCAATCCCCCATCTAGAGAATGGAATTGCGGTGCTGACGGGGACGTAGTTGACGGCTGGCCGACCAGGGGCCTTCTGGAGCACCTGGCACGTGGTACACTTCTTGGCCAGATCCGCGCAGTCTCGCGCCATCGTCGGCCAGAAGAAGCCCTGGACGACGAGACGTCGGGACATGCTGAAAGGGCCCTGGTGCGAGGAGCAGACGCCATAATGAACTTCTTCCATGGCCATGTCGGCCTCGTCCTGGTGCAGGCATCGGAGGAGAGTGCCATTATAGGACCGTTTGTAGAGTTTGCCATCTTTGATGGTGTAGCTTGGGGCCCTGAGTTTGGCAAGTTTGGCCCTCTCCTCGTCCGGGGGCAGCTCCCCCGTTGTGATGAAGGTGACGATGTCGGAAATCCAGTCCTCTGGTCGCTGTTGGACGCACAAGACGGGGCTGGCATGGATGTTGGACATGCTCAACTCCTCGATCTTGGCCAGCTGGGAGATGTGCTCCGGGGTGTCCGGGCTGAGTTTGGAGAGGATGTCGGCCTCGGCGTTCTCGGCCCTTGGGATCTGTGTGATCTCGTGGGTTTCGAACGCCTTCAGCAGCTCCTCCGCCGCTTGTTTGTACTGCTTCATCCGGCCTTCCTTTGCTTCGTACGATCCCTCCACCTGGCCCACTACCAGTTTGGAGTCGCACTTGATTTTGAGGTGCTTGGCCTTGAGGCCGGCGGCGAGTCTGAGACCGCTGAGGAGGGCCTCATACTCGGCTTTGTTGTTGGATACCCTGAAGTTGAAGCGGATGGCATAGTAAGCTCTGAATCCTTCAGGGGATATGAGGACGACGCCGCCACCGCATGATTTTGCGGCCGACGACCTGTCAGTGAATAGGATCCATGTATCATCCGGCTCCGGCCCGGGGTTGGCGACGACCGTCTCCCTTGCTGTGCATTCAGTGACAAAGTCGGCCAAGGCTTTCCCTTTGATAGATGGCCTTGGCTTGATCTCAATTTGAAATTGGCTGAGGAAAATTGCCCATTTCACCATCCTAGAGGAGCTGGTGGGGCTCCTTATGAGTGCGCCGAGAGGCTGCTGGGTCAGTACATGGACGGCGTGGGCCTGGAAGTAGTGTCCCAGCTTCTTCACCGTATGGACGATGGCCAGCACCGTCTTCTCAATGGGGGAGTACCTGAGCTCGGCCTCCCTGAGTGTCTTGCTGATGTAGAAGATGGCCTTTTGCACCCCTTCGTCCTCACGGATGAGCACGGAGCTGACGGCCGACGTGCTCACCCCTAAGTACAAGAAGAGGGTTTCGCCGGCATTGGGCTTGGAGAGCACGGGCGGGGACGATAGGTACCTCTTCAACTCTTCGAACGCTTCCTGGCACTCCGTCGTCCACTTGAAGCTGTTGGCTTTACGCATGATCTGAAAGAAGGGGAGTGCCCTCTCGGCTGACCTGGAGAGGAACCGGTTCAGGGCCGCCAGGCGCCCCGTCAGTCGTTGTACTTCCTTGACGTTACGGGGCGGCTCCATGTTGATGATAGCCTGCTTCTTCTCCGGGTTTATCTCGATGCCTCTCCGGCTGACCATGTAGCCGAGGAACTTGCCGCCCTGGACGCCGAAGGCGCACTTATTGGGGTTCAGGCGGAGCCTGAACTCCTTCATGATTTCAAATATTTCCCGGAGGTCGTCGGCGTGGGAGGAGGCCTGCCTGCTCTTGACGATCATGTCGTCGACGTATGCCTCCATCGTCCGGCCAAGGACCGCTCTGAGATCTTGGCCACCA
Organism: Cuscuta europaea; assembly: GCA_945859875.1. Classification (NCBI taxonomy): domain Eukaryota; kingdom Viridiplantae; phylum Streptophyta; class Magnoliopsida; order Solanales; family Convolvulaceae; genus Cuscuta; species Cuscuta europaea. Next base: position 11,044,478 of record CAMAPE010000048.1, read on the forward strand.
TCCTAGTGTAGGTGGCGCCGGAGTTTTTTAGTCCGAAGGCCATGACGAGGTAGCAAAAGATTCCCTCTGGGGTCATGAATGCCGTCTTCTCCGCGTCGTCTTCATGCATGGAGATCTGGTGGTAGCCTCTGAAAGCGTCAAGGAACGACATCAACTCGCACCCCGCCGTCTCGTCCACCAGTTGATCAATGTTGGGGAGAGGGAACGGGTCCATGGGGCACGCCTTGTTCAGGTCAGTGTAATCAACACACATCCTGAATGTTGGCGGTTTCTGGGTGAGGACGACGTTGGCCAGCCACGTCGGGTACTTCACCTCTTTAATGTGTTTGATTGAGAGGAGCATGGCGACCTCCCCTTTGACGAAGTCCCGCCTGTCGGCGGATAAGTAGCGTCGCTTCTGCTTGACAGGTGCGGAGTCCGGATCGACGGTCAGCCGGTGAGTGATCACCTGGCGGCTGATGCCTTGCATATCGTCCGGGCCCCACGCGAAGACAATGGCGTACGACCGTAGGATGAGGAGGATGGCGTCCTGCTGGTCCTGCGGGAGCTGCTTCCCGACCCTGAGAACCCGCTCCGGCCGGGAGGTATCCAGAGAGACTTCCTCGACCTCCTCGGTCGGCTCGGCATGCGGCCTTTCCTCGTCCTCGGCAACCGCGGTCGTGATGGTGTCTATCCTCTGACCCTCCCTCTCGTCCGGCCTTGTCAGCTTGAGGTAGCACGCTCTGGCTATCCTCTGGTTTCCTCTGGCGTAGCCGATGCCGTCATTGGTGGGGAACTTCAGACACAAGTGCTTTATGGAGATGATGGCCTCCAAGTCCTCCAGCGCTGGCCGCCCCAAGATCAAGTTGTGGGCGCACTGGAGGTTGACCACCATGAACTCCATGTCAATCTTGGCGCGGTGGGGGCCGACACCGACCTCCATGGGGAGGACTATCGTGCCCTCGGCGTCGATAGAGTCCCCGGTGAAGCCGGATAACGGTGTCTTGATCGGCCTCAGCAGAGCTCTGTCCAGCTTCAGCTGCTTGAAGGTGTCCAGGTACATCACGTTGACGGAGCTCCCCGTATCGATGTAAGTGCGGTGGATGATGGAGTCACCGATCTCACACCGGATGACGAGGGCGTCCCTGTGTGATCCCGTCCCCGGAGGCAAATCCTTGTCGGTGAAGGCGATCGCCTCCGTTCGCTGCTTCTTCGATTGGGGGGGAACGTGGGACACCTCCCCAATGTAAAGGGATTGGGCCCATTTCTTTCTTTGAGTGGCGGAGTCCCCCCCAGTGTTCCCACCTACGATGAGGTGAATGTGATTCTTCTTTGGCGGGGGCTCTTCGAAGTCCTCGTCGTCGCTGAGCCTACCAATCTCCCGCTTCTTCGCAGAGGGTTCGCCCCCATGTTTGCCGGTGTTTACCCACGTGTTTTTTCGTGGGCCACCTTTAACAAACTGGGAGAGTTCCCCATGGCGAATAAGACGCTCGATGGCCTTCTTCATCGTGATGCAATCGTCGGTGTTGTGCGACGAGTTCTTGTGGAACCGGCAGTATGTGCCGCCCTGCTGGATGGCAAGGACCTCCTCGGCCGGCCGAGGGGCCTGCTCGATGAGGCCATGCTTCTCGGCATAGTCGAGGATGATGCCGACCGGGTGAGTGAGGGTAACCCCCGACCGTTCCAACCTCGGCCGCCAGTGGCGATCTTTCTTACTCTGTCCACCAGAGCCGTGACGGCCCTGGGCACCCTGGCCGGCCAGGGACGGACTCGGGACCGGCGAAGGATTTGTCTTCTTGGAGGGGTGGCCCCCCTCTTTCTTGTGATTATGGAGCTCGTCGGCGTCGGCGTACAAGCCTCCGCGCTGAAGCGCCTTGGCGTACGACCTCGGGGGGTCGGTGATGAGGCTCCTAGCGTACGGGGAGCTGCGGAGGGCTCCCTGATACAAGGAAAGGAGGGTTCGCTCGTCGGCCCCCTCGACCTCTTCGGTCTTCCTCGTCCACCGATCAATAAATGACCGGAGGGACTCATCATGCTGCTGCTTGACGGATAGGAGGTGGGTGAAATACTTCTTCGCACGCTTCCTCCCGGCAAAGTGGGTGAGGAAGCGTTGGGCAAGATCCTGCCATGAGTCGATGCTCCCTTCGGGGAGCGCGTTGAACCACTCGTACGCTGGCCCCTCAAGAGTAGAGAGGAACCAACGGCAGAGGTATTCGTCGGACGCGTTCACCATCAGCATGTTGTTCTGATAACGGCTGAAGTGCTCCTGGGGGTCTGATCGGCCGTCGTAGGACTTGATGGTGTTTCCCCTGTACTTCTCCGGGATGGGGGCCGAGAGGACCCTGTTGGTGAAAGGGGTCCTGGTCCTGACCTAGATGATGGGGTCACCTCGCCCCTCGGCCAGCTCCCTCTCCAGGGCGCTAACCTTGTTCATGAGCGCGTTGAGGCCGGGGTCGTTGGAGGCGCCGGCCGTAGGGATGTTGGCCGACTGCTTGGCCTCCATCTGAGCCAGCCTCCTTTCCAGCTGGGCGATGACCTCGTCCCGGGGGTCCCTGGCGGCCGCAACGGCGCCCGACTGGTTCCTCATGCGTTCGTTGTGAGCCGCATTGATCTGGTGGTGCACGTCGTCCTCGTGCAACTTCCCCTTGCCCTTGTCCGGGCGGGGCTGGTCCGCTGTCCGGGACACAGACCCCAAGCTTTCCCATGGTGATCCAGGCCGATGCTCGCCAATCCGTCCCGCCATCCTCTCCGATACCGGACGACGGTGCGTGTCACCTAGCCTGTTGAAGGCAGAGGCTTTTCCACGCGCTGGGGTCTGCCCGGGCCGAAGAGGGGAAGCAGGGTGGGAGTGGGACGACGCCGTGTCCCGGGCCATTACCCCCTCATCGTTGCCTATCTGGACGGCCAACGGTTAGGGCTGAGGAGGTGGAGTGACGTTCCCCCGGTCCTTGGCAAGAGTGCGCTGAGGACGGTGGGGTTCTGTCACGCCCCGGACCTACCCGGACACGTCAACAACCCGCCGTACAGTACGAATAGTCAACCGCAGTCCGACTCATCCATACTGTACAAGGCGTCTTGAATACCATTCACACATAGTACATCCATAAACAAACATAATGTAAAACATTTATTAAAGCAGCGGAAACAATTGATACAAGTGTTCAAGCCACACTTGGCATAATTAGGCATGCAAGCCCCCAAAGTAATTATTCAGAAAATATTATCCATGAGCATTATTCATATTGTTTTCAAAACAAGAACGGGAGAAGCACGAACCAAGTCTTCTCCTCAGAAACTTCCCGAAGCCATCTCTAGTAGCAACCTTCAAGTTCTACCTGAAACTGTGAGGTGGCCTCCCCCGTGAAGGGGAGGTCAGTACTTGGAAGCATTTGACAAGTACATGTCTCATTTAGACAAATGAGTGAAGGGAGGGGGTCTACTACATGTCAAAGGTGTCTCCCCCATCCTCTCAATTGTTGTTCAGCCAATTTGGAACTCATCCAGCCCTCAAGGGTTGACAATTTCGTGGGGTGGCCCCCACCCATGTGGGAGGTCATCCTAATTGTCCCAAAGTGTGCAATTTGCCCCGAAAGTTGTATTTTTCCGGACTGTTTTAAGTATATTTTATTTTATCGGGTCAAATAAAATATAACACTTGTTCCCAATTCTTAATGGACCTTAGAATCAATATGCATCCCTCAACTTAATTTAGAAGTCTCCGAAATCCCTTTTCGGGCTGTTATCTGATAGATTGCCGATACTGATAATTTGGCCCCGTTTGACCAACCGGTCAACCCTATGCCATTGTCATGGCTCAACTAGGATATCCACCACCATATAAATATTATCTAGTCCAAGATCAATATAATATGTGGCCCCGATAATATCGGGCGGTCCCCACTCCCGATGTGGGCCCCACGTGCATTTTACTATTCACGCGAAAAAATATAATACAAATTCACAACTTTGTAAATTCACTAAAAACTTCATAAGGTTCAATAAATTATTCGCTTAAAGGTAAATACATTTGGGGACGGTGTTACAAGTTCACCCCCCTTATTTGGGATTTCGTCCCCGAAATCCACGTGTCTAATCGAAAAGGAAAGGGTACTGCTCCCTCATTGAGACCTCAGTCTCCCAGGTTTCTTCTTCGACTCGATCACTCCTCCAAAGGACCTTTACCATAGGAATCTCCTTGTTCCTTAGTTTCTTTACCTGTTGACCCACAATCTTCACCGGTTCCACCGCATATTGTAGGTCTTCACGTATCTCTACCGGTGGTTTCTCAAGGATATGAGACGGATCTCGCACGTATTTCTTGAGCATCGATACATGGAACACGTCGTGTATCTTCTCAAGTTCTGGCGTCAATTTGATACGGTAAGCCACGGCCCCTATCCTTTCAAGGATTTCAAATGGGCCAATGTATCGGGGGTTAAGTTTTCCCCTCGATATAAATCTGATGATACCTTTCCAAGGAGAAATCCTTAGAAAGACCTTATCACCGACCTCAAACTCCAATGGCCTGCGTCGTTTGTCAGCATAACTCTTTTGCCGATCTTGGGCAGCCTTGAGTCTCTCCTGAATGACCTTCACCTTAGCCTTGGTGATTTCGACAAGTTCGATCCCCTCGAGCTTGGCTTCGCCAACCTCGTCCCAACACAACGGGGTTCTACATTTCCTCCCGTACAATGCCTCGTATGGAGGCATGCCAATACTCGCCTGATAACTGTTGTTATAGGCGAACTCGACCAGAGCCAAATGCTTGTCCCAACTCCCTTGGAACTCCAGAGAACATGCCCTAAGCATATCTTCCAGAATCTGTATCACCCTCTCGGATTGCCCATCCGTCTGTGGGTGAAAGGCTGTGCTAAACTTTAGCTTCGTACCCAAGGATGCTTGAAATTTTGGCCAAAATCGGGATGTGAAACGTGGGTCCCTATCCGAGACAATGGATATCGGAACTCCATGCAGTCTCACAATCTCCTCCGTGTATAGCTTTGCCAATCTTTCAAGAGGATAAGTAATGTTGATAGGCAAAAAGTGTGCACTCTTGGTGAGCCTATCAACCACTACCCATACTGCATCATAGTTGTTCACTGTTCGTGGCAGCGCCACCACGAAGTCCATGGTCACGTGCTCCCACTTCCATTCTGGAATGGTAAGTGGTTGCAAAAGTCCCACCGTGTGTTGATGCTCCGCCTTGACTTGTTGGCAAGTAAGGCACCGACTCACGTACTCTGCGATGTCCCTCTTCATACCCGACCACCAGTAACTTTCCTTCAAGTCTCGGTACATTTTAGTACCTCCTGGATGCATGGCATACGCCGAAGAATGAGCCTCCTCCAGTATAGACTTTTGGAGCTCCTCATTCCTTGGTATGCATACACGGCCTTTAAACAATAAAAGATCGTCATCACGTACCCGAAAGTTCTCAACAGGTCCCTCAAGGATCTGTTCACGGATCTTCTGACATTCTTCATCAGTGGCCTGACATCTACTGATCTCACTCAGCAATGTAGGCCTAACCTCGAATCTAGCAATGAGGACCCCACTTGTGGACACCTCCACTTGTGCCCTTAGTGAGCGTAGACACGTGAGTAACGTCCCCGATGTACTCTTTCTGCTCAATGCATCAGCTACTACATTGGCCTTCCCGGGATGATAGTCGGTGATCAAGTCATAGTCCTTGATCAACTCCATCCATCTCCTTTGTCTCATATTCAACTCTTTTTGAGTGAATACATACTTCAAGCTTTTATGATCGGTGAAAATGTGACATGTCTCCCCATAGAGATAATGCCGCCAAATTATCAGTGCAAACACTACCGCTCCCAACTCTAGATCATGGGTAGGGTAGTTTTCCTCGTGTTTCTTTAATTGCCTTGAAGCATAGGCAATCACCCGACCGTTTTGCATTAGAACACATCCAAGCCCTTGGATGCTAGCGTCACTGTATATGTCGTACCCTATCCTTTGTGTGGGTAGAGCGAGGACTGGTGCTTCTGTAAGCCGTTTCTTTAGTTCGAGAAACCCTTTCTCACAATTGTCATCCCATATGAACTTGGCCCCTTTCTTTGTGAGCTTTGTCAATGGAGACGCCAATACAGAAAATTTTTCAACAAACTTACGATAATATCCTGCCAAACCGAGGAAACTACGTATTTCTTTCACGTTCTTGGGTCTCTCCCAATTCATAATGGCTTCTATCTTGGCTTTATCCACCGCAATGCCCAAACCTGACACGACATGCCCGAGGAACCCGATCTCTTTGAGCCAAAACTCGCATTTAGAGAATTTGGCAAAGAGTTGTTTTTCCCTTAGCCGTTCAAGTACAAGTCTCAAATGATCTTCATGCTCCCCCTCACTCTTGGAGTATATCAAAATATCGTCAATGAATACTATCACGAATTGATCTAAGTATTCACTGAACACACGGTTCATCATGTCCATGAATGCCGCCGGGGCGTTGGTTAGCCCGAACGACATGACTAGGAACTCGAAATGACCATACCTTGTGCGGAATGCACTCTTCGGTATGTCATCTTCCTTTATTTTTAGTTGGTGGTACCCCGACCTCAAGTCAATCTTCGAAAACACCGTCGCCCCTCGGAGCTGATCAAACAAGTCATCAATTCTAGGCAAGGGATACCTATTTTTGATTGTGACCTTGTTCAGTTGACGATAGTCAATGCACATACGAAGTGTTCCATCCTTCTTTTTCACGAAAAGGACCGGTGCTCCCCACGGAGAGTGACTCGGCCTTATGAAACCGTTATCCAATAGCTCTTGCAATTGGGTTTTCAACTCGTTAAGTTCAGCGGGTGCCATTCTGTATGGCGGTATAGAGATTGGTTTGGTGCCGGGTTCGACCTCGATCACGAACTCAATCTCCCTATCGGGTGGAAGTCCCGGCAAGTCTTTTGGGAAGACATCCGGATACTTGCACACAACCCTCACATCATTGATGTCTATCTCTTCTTTGGTTTTGTCCACCACATACGCTAGGTATGCGTGGCACCCCTTTCTCATCATATTCCTTGCTCTCACGGCGGATATGATACAACAGTTTGATTTGCCTCTATCTCCCTTGAAGCGTAAGGTCAACCCTTCACCGCCTTCGAGTTCAAGAATCTTCGTGTAGCAATCGACCCTAGCATGATGTTTCTCAAGCCAATCCATCCCGAGGATTGCATCAAACTCGATCATACTCAGCGGTACGAAATCACACGTCAAGTTCTGTCCCTCCACCTCCACCTCACACGATGGATAGTGGCTTTCTCTCTCGATATCATCCCCTAGAGGCGTGGACACCAATAGGGTTTGAGTCATCGGTACAAGTGGTCCGTTGAATCCGCTGGCGAACGCCTCACTCACAAATGATCGTTGCGCCCCGGTATCAATAAGGATCCTTGCTTCTCTCCCGTTTATCTTTAGTGTTCCTACATTCATAAGTAATGTAAGACACACTATCTAATAAATAGGTTCGTTTCTTAAGTCGTAGAGTATGTTGGTTGTGTTTCGGGTGGGGTCCGTTCGATACCCTCCCGAAATTTCCCGGTTTCTGACCTTTAGGACCGTTTTAGGACCAATTCAGGTGAAAACCGGCCGCTTTTCACGAAAGCCGGCCGGTTTTCGACTGTGAGAAAAAATTCTAAGTGTTTAATCACGAAAGCCGGGCAGCTTTTACGAAAGCCGGGCGGTTTTCGTCGCCGTAGTTTTTATTCAGGGAATGGTTTCGAAGCCGGTCGGTTTATACGAAACCCGGCCGGGTTTCAGCAGCGCAGGAATTCCTAGGCTCGACGAAAGCCGGGCGGCTTTCACCCAAGCCGGGCGGCTTTCACCCAAGCCGGGCGGCTTTCAGCTGCGAGAAAATTCCCAGGTCAGGCCTTTATGAAAGCCGGCCGGTCTTTACAAAAGCCGGCCGGTTTTTGGTTGCGAGGATTTTTCCTGATTAAATGATGACGAAAGCCGGGCGGCTTTCGTCAAATGCCGGGCGGCATTCGCCCAGGGCGGGGGTTTTTCCTCCCCTTTTCCCCACAATCCCGACCAAACCGTCGGGTTACAAATTTTGCACCTTACAAACACTCCTATTGCATACAATGGTGTAATATCGTGAGTTTAAGATCTTACCCGCCACGGAGTCCGGGTTAGCGCGTGCGTCCGCCTCCGTCATTGCATAAACTCTAGCTTGAGTTCTTCCTTGATTCACGGACGGCGCATTACTCGTGCTTGCTCCCCCTGGCCCACACTGGCATGAGATGCTCCGGCCCGGTTCCTACTTGCCGTGGTAGCGCCGCTTGGTCCTGACCCCCGGTTCCCACCAAGTTGAGGGCAGTTTGGCTTAATATGCCCTGTACTCCCGCATTGGTAGCACCGTGGCGGATCACGACACTTACCGGTGTGGTTCCTGTTGCAATTCCTTCACCTGGGCGCCGTTGGGGCTTGTGAGCCTGAGTAGTGCCCGCTCGTGGCCGGGTTTCCCTTGGATGGTGCTGCCGGTGCCCTGAATGATCCACCTCCCCCATGGTTCCCCTTCTTGTTGGAACCTTGGGGGCCATGGCTTTCCCACTTTCTTTTATTAGCCTCTTCGGCATCTCTCTTCTTCCTCTCCTCCCATTGCTTTTCTCCTTTCAACCCTTGGGCGACCACTTGGCTGAAAGTCATGTTGGGCAATTGAGTTGCCCTGTCGCGTATCTCCAAGTCCAATGCCTCCCAAAAATGATTCACCATTCGGTTTTCATCACAAGCATACTCCGGTATGTGATCAGCAAGGTCCCTGAACTTGTTCTCAAGTTCTTTCACCGTCATGTTACCACCTTGGGTTAGGAGAGTGTATTCCCTCACCTTGGCGTTTACTTCGAAGTCAGAGTAGTACTCGGCAAAGAATTCTTGTCGAAAATCCTCCCATGTAACAGTTCCGCCATACTTACCCTTGGTTCCATCCCACCATTTGGATGCCAACCCTTCGAGTAACCTTACTGCGATTCTCAGTTTAAAATTGGGGGTGAGCTGCATGTCAAGGGCTGCCTCGTTCAGCCTCTTGATCCATTGTGCGGCAACCGAGATGTCTCACGTCCCATCGAACGGTTTGCACCCTAAGTCCCTCGCCTCTTTGATGTATTTGGAGATCCTTATGGCTGGACCTCCATTGCACCGACTTCCATGCGCTTCCACATGGGTCCTCGAATCGCAATAGCTCCTCCCTCTTGGAGCCCCGCCCGAAGGTTGCCCTGCACGGTGCCTTCGGCGTGCCCTCCTTTCTTCGCGCTCCCGATGATACTGTTGGAGCAGCGCTTCGATCCTGGCAAAGGAGCCACTTTCCTCCTCATCACTCTCATCGTCATCACTCCCTTCGTACGGGGTCTCAACTGGCTCAGTCCCCGGCTGGTAGGTTGAGTCCTCATAGGACCAATAGGTCTCACTCTCGGTATCAACGTGGCCATCGCTCACGGTTTGACGCTGGCCTCCACGGCCCCTTCCTCTTGATCCCCTAGAGGACCCCCGACTACCGCGCTCGGACCCACCCGGTGCACGGCCCAACGGGTTCCTTCTAGTGATCCTTCCAACTGGTTCCATTTCTGAAAGAAATTAGAATGAGTCATTAGACTCGTATCGAATGTCAAATGACGGACGGGTACTTAAAGACATCCTTCGGCTCAAATCGCTGCCATACCAATTGTTAAGGGTACCATCTTAACAATTAGAGGCATTTCAACTCAAGTACCAAAAGTTCTATAAGTACAAAACTTATGCTCATGGTTTTTCAAATTCATTTTCAAAAAGAAATTTTGAAGCTTCATTATGATGTTTACGGACTAAGGCTCTGATACCGTTTAAATTGTCACGCCCCGGACCTACCCAGACACGTCAACAACCTGCCGTACAGTACGAATAGTCAACCGCAGTCCGACTCATCCATACTATACAAGGCGTCTTGAATACCATTCACACATAGTACATCCATAAACAAACATAATGTAAAACATTTATTAAAGCAGCGGAAACAATTGATACAAGTGTTCAAGCCACACTTGGCATAATTAGGCATGCAAGCCCCTAAAGTAATTATTCAGAAAATATTATCCATGAGCATTATTCATATTGTTTTCAAAACAAGAACGGGAGAAGCACGAACCAAGTCTTCTCCTCAGAAACTTCCCGAAGCAGCGGCTGGTAGTAGCAACCTTCAAGTTCTACCTGAAACTGTGAGGTGGCCTCCCCCGTGAAGGGGATGTCAGTACTTGGAAGCATTTGACAAGTACAATGACAACTATACTAAGTATAATCAAAGTTTAAATCTCTGAGACCCTCAATCTAGAGCATTATTACATTTTAGTTAATCCGTTCATTTAGTATCAATTCATCATTATTTACCACGGTCTAGAGCCCAACTCATAATCACCGTTATCTACTACGGTCTAGAGCCCCGCTCATAATCACCGTCATCTACCACGGTCTAGAGCCCAACTCATAATCACCGTCATCTACTACGGTCTAGAGCCCAGCTCATAATCACCGTCATCTACTACGGTCTAGAGCCCAGCTCATAATCACCGTCATCTACATCGGTCTTGAGCCCGGCTCATAATCACCGATTCCTTATAATTCAAATTCTTAGGATCTAATTCATCCATTTTTCAACTAACATTTCCAACTAATATTTCAATGCTAGTTATTTATTTATTTCAATATAATTCTTTCTTCTTGCACAATTGGCCTTAATATCAAGTATCACTTTCATACCCTCATAGCTTCTCCTCATGGCATCAAAGTATACTATCTCAAGTGATATTCATGGTTGGTACAACCATCATACACACATATTCACAACATCTAAACATACACAATTTATTCATAAATTTGTGTATCATGCATACTATACTTATAATCAATAGTAGTTTCATTTAGGCATCATTAACCATTAACAACTCATACACATCACATTTGTATTCACTTAGGAAATCCCATGAAATTAACCCAAAGATTATAAGTAACATAGTCGGTCATCCTCACCTTAATTAAGCTTAAGCGCGTTCTACGTTTCTCGATTGGACTTTGACCAACTCCGGCGAACTTTGACCAACTCCGGCGAACTTTGACCAACTCCGACGAAACTCCGGCGAAGCTCAAAAATACTTTAAATCAAGTTCCTAACAAGGTTTTATCATCACAAAACCCATATCAACACAAATAACCTATAAAAGGTTATTTTCCGGCAAACCGGTCGATTTGGCTTCTAAGTCCGTTTTTGGACTTAGAATCACTTTCCAACCCATTATTCCACACTTAAATCATGTAGAACAATACTAAAGGTCTTTCATATGATATATATCTTATATGCTAGAAGAAAAACAAAGGAAAAGTTATGATAAGGTCATTACCTTAATTTTCACACTTTTTCCTAGCTTTTTCCTTCTTAAACTTTCTTCTTGGACTCCCTTGAGCTTGAGTTCGGATTTGGGCTATGGAGATGAGAAGTTTCAGAGCCCCTCCTTGCTATCCTAGGGTTCTGAATTGTGTGGGTGGAGATGGTGAGGTGAGAGGGGTGGTTTTTGTCTCATTTAGACAAATGAGTGAAGGGAGGGGGTCTACTACATGTCAAAGGTGTCTCCCCCATCCTCTCAATTGTTGTTCAGCCAATTTGGCACTCATCCAGCCCTCAAGGGTTGACAATTTCGTGGGGTGGCCCCCACCCATGTGGGAGGTCATCCTAATTGTCCCAAAGTGTGCAATTTGCCCTGAAAGTTGTATTTTTCCGGACTGTTTTAAGTATATTTTATTTTATCGGGTCAAATAAAATATAACACTTGTTCCCAATTCTTAATGGACCTTAGAATCAATATGCATCCCTCAACTTAATTTAGAAGTCTCCGAAATCCCTTTTCGGGCTGTTATCTGATAGATTGCCGATACTGATAATTTGGCCCCGTTTGACCAACCGGTCAACCCTATGCCATTGTCATGGCTCAACTAGGATATCCACCACCATATACATATTATCTAGTCCAAGATCAATATAATATGTGGCCCCGATAATATCGGGCGGTCCCCACTCCCGATGTGGGCCCCACGTGCATTTTACTATTCACGCGAAAAAATATAATACAAATTCACAACTTCGTAAATTCACTAAAAACTTCATAAGGTTCAATAAATTATTCGCTTAAAGGTAAATACATTTGGGGACGGTGTTACAGGTTCTGAGCCAGGCTGGCGATGATGACCGACAGCGCGGCCTGGACCTGTGGATCCACGGACGGAGAGGCCGCGGCCATAGGCTGGGCCGGGGCGTGGTCCGTCTTCTCAGCTCGTTTCTTGTCCAAGCCGATGCGGGCATCAGGGGCTCCGCCGTTGAGTTGGTTGCGGAGGTCCGCCGTGAGGTTGAAGGCCTCCTGGAAGACGTCCCCCCCGCCGACCTGGTCGGCCGTGGCATCCTCATCGTGCTCCCTGGGCTCTTGGTCCTCAGGGATGGCCTTGCTGACGAGGTTTCCGTTTGATTTAGTTCTTCCCATGATCAGTGGTTAGCTGTGCTTGGTAGCGACGAAGGGTGCTAACTTGATTGTTCTAGCTCTCAACGAGAGCACCAAATGATAGAGTGTATCTAGAGAGAAGTGAGAGCTAGAGAGAGAGAAGTGCAATAATATGCTTCAATAGAATGATTTTGTAACCCCTATAACTACTCCCAAGGGGAGTATTTATAGAGAAAATACGGGCTGGGCTCCCAAGCCTTGGGCTTGGGAGGCCCATTTACAACTGGACCGCTACTGGGCCGAATACAAAGCCACTAATGGGCTGTACGAATGAGTAAGTATAAAATCCGGTTCTGTGAGGTCTTCGTGGCCGACGAGGGCGTGGCCGACGAGGGCACGACCGACGAGGGCACGGCCGACGAGGGCACCCGGGTCCCTTGGGCTCAGGACCATAATCTGAGTTGGCACCTTCTCGGCCGACGGGGGTCCCTTGGCCGACGTGGGCGCCACTCGGTGTCTTGTGCTTTCTGTTCTTCCGAGTATGTGGGTCCAGGGGCTCAGACCCATATACTCCATCAATTATTATTTCCGCATTCGTTTGATTATGATATTGATGTTGATTGTATGTGTTTACTAATCGGTTTGGCAATAGAATCAATCAGACGTCTTGTACAATTCAATAGGGATGAACCGTTGTTGTTCTTATTGGGTTGTACGGTGGTTGTCTACGTGGCTCGGATGCGGTAAGGGGCGTGACATATAGATAGAGAAGGAGAGACGTGAGTAGTTACATGATATGAACTATGAAGGGCTGTTAAACACCGTTAAAATAAAACGTGAGTGGGTGGTCAATTGTTATCCAAATAAGTGTCTTATGTGTTAATTTGGTCCACTTAAAAGCTAAGTGTCCAATATGAACTTCCTAGATAACTCTAGTGTCCATTTTGAGCCTTATCCGTTTATAAAAAGATACAAAAGTTACAATGACCCTTATTTTTGTCTCTTTTTTGATTTGGCATATGATAAAGGCATATTTGAAAGGTCAAAATAAAATCTACTCCCTCTGGTCCCAAATAAACTTCACACTTTCCTTTTTTGTTTGGTCCAAAATAAACTTCACACTTCTTCTCCCTTCCTTATTTGGAAAATTATCTAAATCAAAACAGTGTAAAACAGTGCCAAAACATTGTCAAGCAGTGTCACAACAGTGTACTTTACAGTAAAGTCAAATTTATTTCCTTAATTTGAGTGAAGTCAAAGTGTGAAGTTTATTTAGGACCAGAGGGAGTATCTTACGTAAATATGTATATAGGTCAAACAAGAATTTTTTTTGAGACAGAGAGAATATGTACTATATTTGTATTAGAGTAAAATGCATAAATGGTCCTTGAACTATCATCACTATATCATTTTGGTCCTCGAACTATTAAATCCATCATTTTAGTCCTTAATCTATCTCATCTATATTAATCGAGTCCTTCCGTTAGATTTGCCGTTAACTTTGACGGAAGCTAATTAATTTATTAACATCTCATAATTTTAAACATTTTGGAATAAACAATCACTTAAAATTTAAGTAGCTAATCTAGTTTTTTTTAAATATACATATATGTACACATACACATATAAAAATTATAAATAAATAATATAAAATCAAATGTACGGCCTAAATAATACGTAGTATACAGGAGAGAATCAAATAGTCAATTATATACATATGAGCAGATAAAATTAAATAAGAAAACGAGGTGATTGTTATTATTATTATTAATATTAATTATATTAATAAAAAATTAAAACTAGGTATGATTAAAACTCTTCCACTTTCTCAATACTCCGTATATGAATTCGTAATATTTATTAAAATAAATAAATAAATTTTATGGACTAATATGTCCTTACATTTTTTTACCAGAATACACTCTTAGATTGATATTCTAAAACTTTAACTTCCTACTCATGGTAGGTGTGTGCTGCGGCGATGTGGTTTTTAGGAAATGAGTCCATAAAATTTATTTATTTATTTTAATAAATGAATTTAAATACAAAGTATTGTTTTTTTTTTTTTTTTTTTTTGGGGGGGGGGGGGGGGGGGAGGAACTAATGAGGTCATGTATTGAGAAAGTGGAGAGTTTAAGTCATACATAGTTTTAATTTTTTTATTAATATAATTAATAATAATAACAATCACCCTCATTTTCTTATTTAATTTTATCTTCTCATATGTATATACTTCGTAATTGATTATTTGATTCTCTCTTATATACTACGTATTATTTAGTCCGTAGATTTGATTTTATATTATTTATTTATAATTTTTATATGTATATGTGTACATATATTTATATTTTTAAAAAACTAGATTAGCTACTTAAATTTTAAGAATGATTGTATTATTTCAAAATGTTTAAAATTATGAGATGTTAATAAATTAATTGGCTTCCGTCAAAGTTAACGGCAAATCAAACGGAAGGACTCGATTAATATAGATCAAATAGATTAAGGACTAAAATGATAGATTTAATAGTTCGAGGACCAAAACGATATGGTGATGATAGTTCAAGGATCATTTATGCATTTTAGGATGTTTTTATTTGGACTGTAATTCGTCCCAGACCAGACCAGATCAGACTAGACCAGACCAGATCAGACCAGATCAGACCAGACCAGACCAGTTCAGACCAGACCAGACCTGATCACCAGACCAGACCAGACCAGCAAATTACAGTCCAAATAAAAACATCCTTACTCTTCGTATTATTATCATTTTTTATAAATATTGACCGGTTTTCTTTGCATTGACCGATTGACTAGTCATTTAGTTGGATCATTTTTGGGTCCGGTTTTTATTAAAAGTGTGACGTCTGAACTCCAAAACCGGATCTAAAATTATAAACGGATACTCCGTATGTATTTCCGAATCCAACAGTAGTGGATAAGTTACAAGTAAGGAGTCCAACTTAAAAATATATGGACCCACCACCACTCTTTACCTTCGTCCTTCTTCACCAAAAACCGCATGGCAAAATAGATTCTTTCTTCAACATCCAAACCACCACCGTCACCCCCCTTATTTTTATCTTTCAATTCTCATGAATCTGTCATAATTTGCAACAGAAAAGTCTGATCTTGTACTTCCGTCATGCTCGATTTCGTTAGCGCATAACGAAATCTTTGGGCTAATTCCCATTTAGTCTTTTCTGTCTCTTAAGAAGTTTTGAAATGGTGATCGATGACAACGAGAGCTGCGGGAGCCACGCGGTGGAGCCGCCGTCGCCCAAGCACTCCTGGCAGCACAGTCAACGGTTTGAAGTCTTCTCCGAAGTGCTAAGCCGGCTCAGGGATTTGAATTTCGACGACGTGAAACTCCCAGGCTTCGAAGATCAGCTCTGGCTTCATTTCAATCGCTTACCTGCTAGGTTTAACCTCATAAACCCTAGAATATTTTTCAAGAAACATATACATGCATGCCCAATTTTCTACCTGCTCTATTTCTTTCGGCTCTTGGATTAGTGTGAACGATCCGGAAGGTTTTTCATGTTTGCATTTCGGGATGGAATTTAGGCGTATCATGTAATTTGAGGCTGGGCCCGTGGTGGAACATGTTATGATGAATTTGGTTGCATGCAGATATGTATTGGATGTGAATGTTGAAAGAGCTGAAGATGTGCTCATGCATAAGAGATTACTGAATCTAGCTGAGGATCCAGAAAAAAGGCCGGCATTGGAAGTCCGCCTTGTGCAGGTTCTTGCCTACTCTGTTTTGTAATTTTGTAAGTCATTGCCGTAGTACCCTGGTCAATTTATGTTTACTGTTACCTTTTTTATAAGTGCTGAGAACAATATTTGAGAATTAAGAAGGGTGATATTCATTTATATGTATACTGAGTGTGATGTTTATCTAGATTTCATGTTCAATTGGATTTGGTTGGAAGATGGTATAACCAAGACCCTTTTGAGAACACGGCTTGGATGTTGTTGTTGTATGCCTGTATGTTATAACCAAGACACTCTAGGTGTAAGGCGTCAAAAGTCTGTTGGTTCATTTCACTTGTATGAGGGAATTCACATTATTCTTCTGCTAAATCTAATGTAGGTACACTCCGGAGCTTCATTAGATTCGATTGATGCGGCGGTTTCTCCAAAGAAAGATGAAGTCCATAGGTATTTTATACGGAGTAGTTGCTTATGAATACAAGTCATTTATCATTCCATCTCATTTTCTCTTCTCTCTAACATAATCAGTTTGCACCCCCCTCCAACATTCGGGTCCTCACCTAATCTTCAAGCCCTTGAGCTCCATGATGACAAAGCTCGTGTTAGTGATGTAGAGAGTGATATTAACTCAACTTCACGGACACTCAGGTAACACTACTTCATTTTAAAATGGCAAAACTGTGAAATTTATGTTACTCCTGCATGTTCTGTATTGGTTAGTGATTATTATAATCAAGGGAGTTCAATTAAAAGACACCTAGTGTTTTTTTTATGATAGTCTCTTATTTATTACCAGGTACCAATTGCTCTAGTAGTATGCAAGAAGCATTTAGATTCTTGATCCCTTCTCCCCTCTTGTAGTGGTCAGTTTTATTTTATTTGCTGAAAAAAGGATGTTAAATTGTAGAACAATTTTAGTAATTTTTTGTGTGCTGCTATAATCACCATATCCTTGAAGCCAACTTCATTGAGATTCACGGCATGAACTTTGTCTCAATTGTATAAATAGTAATGCTATAAATTCATGCAAGAAACAGTCTCAAGTTTACTTGAATGTTCTTCCTGCCGGAACCTTCTTAAGAAGAAAAAATAAGATGGAATCTGAAATTATAATCATTACAGGTTTTTCACTTGCATCAACAATATTATAAGAGAGTGATGAAATGAGATTGTATTTGTTGTAATTTCTCTTTGCAAAATTGATAATATTGAAATGGATGTGTAGATCATGGGCTAATGGACTTATTGGGGAAAGTGCTACATAAACTATTGCACTTTCAGGGTAGAGCAATTGGACCCTCCTACTAAAAAAGCTCCACCTGAATTCCTAAACTCTGGGAAAAAGCAATACTTCAAGAGCTACTCAAAACTTTGAGTATTGCAATTTTCTAAACTCATGTACACAAACTTTATCTCATTAATAAAAGTATTGGAACAAAACAGTTGTGCAACAAAGAGTTCTAGAAACATTCAGCCATGGACTTTGCAACTCTCTGCGTCTCAATTACAGTCAATGGATGTGGTTAGCAAAGGAGGCGAAATCCGGTAAAATTGTGACAGTCAGTTGCCGCATTTGGGGACTGTGTGGCGGAGCTCTTCATGAATACTGGTGACCAGGATCTACCTCATAGACTGCTGATTGCAGCTCACCGGCCTTGCACTAGTGGCACATTAGAGGCATCCACATGCTGCTTTAATACACAGCATTGACTGCGAGTACATGGCTGTGGGGAGGCTGCAAGGATAGACTTAAGTTTTTTTTGGTATTCAGTTTACCAGTGTGTATTGTCACTACAGAGGCCTAATTACTATCCACATAAGAAATAAGCATTAAAATGTAGAAGTGGCAGGCCACCTGATCAGCAACCAGGGAAAACAGGAAGTGTTTACCACCAAAGTATGACAATTGCTGTTTTCCTGGGATTGGAGTTTTTTTATTTGGACGGAGCTTTTTTTAGTTCAGAGCCTTTGCAGGGTCCAATTGCACTATTGTGCTAAGTTCTCCATGGCTGATTGGCACCTTTATGAGTTCTTTTATGTGTATTGGCTTTGGTTTGTGTTGATGTATAGTTCTTTTCTTTAAATTTAAAAAATCTGTGTGCTTAGTTATATCAAAGTTTGTTTTCACAGGAATATGCATGAAATTACCTTTTCAACTGTTGACAAGCCAAAGCTTCTCGCTCAGGTGTGTTCTTTCCCACCGGCCACCTCAAGCCTCTTTTTTCATAATATTGCTTCCTTTAAATCTTTCAGTTCTTATTTTCATTGCTTTTTTTTTGAGTTTGCAGTTAACGTCTATACTTTCTGAGGTTGGGCTCAACATTGAAGAAGCTCATGTATTTTCAACTACAGATGGATTCTCCTTGGATGTCTTTGTAGTTGACGGATGGCCTTATGAGGTATAGTTTGATCCATCTTTATAGACAGTTGGAATGTCTACTAACTAATAACCATTCAAATGTTAATCTCATGCATCCTGAGACATTCACATATTTGCTCTTAGCTAAAAGACTTCGTATTTGCCCCAGAGTCAAATAGGAATCTATAGTTTTTTGTTCTGAAAGTGAATATTTGTCTAAAGTAGGTGCATATATTAGCACTGATTACCAAATTGTTTGTGTTTAGTTCGTACTAAATCTTTCATGTGGATATCCAGGAAACCGAGATGCTCAAGACTGAGATACAAAAGAAAGTTTTGAAGATAAAGGTAACTTATACCCTTCCTTGCATGTCATATTTGAAAGATATGGAGTTGTTGTCATTGTCTGATCAAATTCTCTAGATTCCAGTATTGTTTTGTTGTGATGGTTCACTTTCCTTGCAATATAGTCGCATTGTACCTTTTGGGCAATTTATACGCCCAAGATTCTTCTACACTGTTTTAACTTTTAACATCTGTAATCTTTTCCTCAGTCCATTATTTGTAGACTATGAGCAGCTAATGGTTCTGCTGGCAATATTTCATAGGAGCATCCACAACAACTCATCCAGATCCCTACAGATAATCTTTGCCAAACAACATCTGAGTCTAACTCTACTGGATGTGTAAAGATACCTACAGATGGAACTGATGATTGGGAAATTAATGCATGCATGTTGAAATTTGAAAACAAAGTTGCTTCTGGTACATTTGGAGATCTGTAAGTTCCGCAAGTTCACTCTTTGGATGTCTAGTTGTGTTTAGTGTGTACAGTCATGGTGGATCATTTTATGTGTCCTCTCCAGATATAAAGGCACATATTGTAGTCAGGATGTGGCCATTAAAGTTCTTAAGGCAGAGCATTTGAGCACCGATATGTTGAAAGAGTTCTCTCAGGAGGTCTTCATCATGAGGTTTGTTCAATGGTTGCCCAATGTCTTCATTCACTAGCTCTCAATTAGAGGTTGATGAATTTATTTTCACGAGTTGTGTGTAATCATGATGATTTTTACTCCATATTACTATATTATTATTAATATTATTACTATATTTAACTTATTACTTTATTATTATTATTGTTGTTTTGTTATGACTATGGTTATTGGTTCTATTGGCATTATTATTATAGTTGTTGTTACTTTCTCCTTCTATTAGAGAGTGGAGTTCTCTTTCTTTTTCTTTTTGTAACTGAAGCCATTTGCAGTTCTTCTTGATGAAGTCCACAAACTCTGCTGCATTTGGCTTTTTCTCCATCTGTAAGGATGACTTGGTTAACAGAAAGAGAATTTACGGCCATGATTTATTGGTTTTTCATTTTATTTGAGACTGTGCTGTGTATCAGTATTTCAAAAATGAAAATTTTGACCTCTTAAATGATGAGTATGTATGAAAGCATGTAAATATGAAGTACACTGTTCTGGTGTTTCAAATTAAATTTTACTTCTAGGGTTTAAGTAGTTTCTACAGCTTCTTATTTGGTGTTCCTTCCATCCTAGTTATAACTGTCATTTTTTTTCTTTTTAGGAAAATCCGACACAAAAATGTTGTCCAATTCATAGGGGCATGTACTCGGCAACCAAACCTGTGCATTGTGACTGGTAATTTGTCTGAACTACAAAGCTATAATAAGTACTTAATTAAATATTCATTGTTCTGGGATTGTTTTCGTGTTATTCATTCTTATGTAGGCCGGGTTAATAAACACAATCCCATCAGCTGCTTGTTTTTGTTTATATCTCACCTAATTTCAAATTGCGTTCATTTCAATGACTTGCAAAATGTCATCATGATTGTGCAGAAACATATTTTTGAACTTCCATGTTATGCATCTCTTTTCACGGCATTTAGAAGTACATTTAAGTTCTGTAACGTGTGGATTTCTCCGAATGTTGAAATTACAGAGTTCATGTCTAGAGGAAGTGTGTATAATTTCATGCACAAGCAAAAAGGAACTTTTAAGCTTCCTACCCTACTCAAGGTTGCAATTGATGTTTCGAAAGGAATGAGCTATCTTCACCAAAACAAAATTATTCACCGGGATTTGAAGTCTGCCAATCTTTTGATGAATGAGCATGGAGTAAGTACGTTATTATTTATGCACGGTAACATTCATTGTTACTCTACTTTCTCTACAGGAATGAGAAGTCCTTAGAGGCTCTGCCAGATATACATTTAGTTCAACGCCAGCTTTAAATTATGTTTGTGTGCTGAAAATTGCAGAGAAGGAAAGAAACTACTATGGAATGTGTGTGTGTCATCTCATGATCTTCATTACCCCAGTGCCTCAAAGGCTTACCCCACCTACGGTGGGGTAAGGGGGGTCAGATGTACGCAGTCTTACCCTGTACTAAAGCACAAAGAGACTTTCCGAATGACCCATAGTGAAAATCGCGCTGAAAATTGTGTGTGCAAATTTATTTTTTTTTGAATTTACATTAGAAAAATAAGAGTATGGAAACATATCTAAAGCAATTTTTATTGTGTTTGAACCAATATATTAATTTTCCCCAAATTTTCTTTACATGTTCCCCCCTATTTCATTCCCTGACATTTTCTGTGTTCCTGATGGACTGTTACTTTCTCTTTATCCCTCTTCTCTCACTTGATTGACAAGGTTGTCAAGGTGGGTGATTTTGGGGTTGCTAGAGTGCAGACTCAAACTGGAGTCATGACTGCAGAAACTGGAACATATCGTTGGATGGCTCCAGAGGTATATGCAAATATTGATTTCTGGAATTATCTTTCCTCCTACAGTTTTCTCTCAAGTGAGTAAATTGGGGGTTTCTGCAACTGAAGGTGATTGAGCACAAACCATACGATCACAAAGCAGATGTTTTCAGCTTTGGAGTAGTGCTGTGGGAACTTCTTACGGGAGAAGTAAGTCTTTGCGCATTTCGTTACATTATTTGTGAATCTCAATTTTGTTTCCGGTTGCCCATGTCACTAAGGATTTGACATTTGTCTTCCTGTTATGTAACCAATCAAATGTGTAGATTCCATATGCATTCCTAACACCTTTACAAGCAGCCGTTGGAGTTGTTCAACAGGCAAGTCTTTCTTTCTTTAGGCTATGTTTTGTTTGATCCTAGAAAATGGCAATGAAAATAGATCTTTATGTTTTTTGTATTACCTTGAAATATATGAAGAAAAATTATGTTTTATTTTTAAAACATATTACTTTCTCATATATTTATGTTTCCTTATATCCATTAGAAATATTTAAATAAGAGGAGCTTGAACAAAACGAATAGTATCTAAACTTTTAAATATAGCCCTAATGTCCTTTTCTTCCATCTATCCTCTCTTACATACCACAGTTTTTACCTAGCAATCTATGTGTTCCGAAATTCTAACATTAGGGAAAGGATAGTAAACTCACAGTACATATTTGAATTGATGAAATGGCCTCTCAGGGACTACGACCAACAATACCCAAGGATACACATCCTAAGCTTACAGAACTGCTTGAAAAGTGTTGGCAGCAAGATCCCAATAAAAGACCCGAGTTCCCAGAGATTTTGGAGATTTTGCAGCGAATTGCCAAAGGGGTAACACTTTCATTTACCAAAAAGCTAACTTGCCTATGATTGCTAAGGCTAGTGCTAAAAGAGAGTAATAACTTAGGAAGTTTTTTTCCTTTGTTCGAATGTCCTAAAAACAGGTTGGAGATGATGGAGAGGAGAAGCACAAGGAGAAATCAATTGGTAGCTTTTTCCATTCCCTTAGAAGAGCCCATCACTAAGCTGTCTAAAACATGGGCACTCTTGGAAATATGATATGTTTTAAATGTAGAGCTTTTCTGACTAGTGGGTGTATAATTGTGAATTCTGTGTTCCCTTATTGGTTTTATAAATATAATTGGATAATATATCCATCAATTTTCAGTCATGAATTGTGAGTTTTTGGTTGAAGGGGTAGGTTAGTCTGATTCCTTGAGAGAACTAACAAATAAGCCCTCGAACTTTCATAAAAAGTGCAAATAAACCCTTTTATAGGAGACTCTGTCCGGCCGTCCCCATTTGGAGCGGTTTTCGGTGGAATTTTTTGATACAATTTTTTGAGCATCTTCTTCATTAAGTCATAACAAAAACTCGACGTTAGCATTTGCTTTTCTTACACTCCCTATCGAAAGCACACCTTCAATCAAGAAAAAAAAATAGATTCGGTGTGGGGAAACTACCTCTTGATCCTCGACATCTGGTCCCTTAAAAGACGAATAATATGAGCTGCTTCCGGGCGAACCGCCGACATTGCAAGCAAATAGAGAGCCCCCGCCCGTTTGAGCCGTTGCGAGCCGGAAAGTGTGCCGGGATATAATCTAAGGTCAGGTTGCTTTCTCCTTCAGTTTACTCATACCAAATTTCAGATAAAAATTCAACCGTGAAGGTAGTCGAATGAATTTTTGAAGATAACTGCACAGTTAGGCAACACAGTATATTTCAGAAAATCATTTGACTGCTTTCTTGATTGAATTTTTAGCTGAAATTCGGTATGGGTAAACTAGACTGAATGAAGAAGATGCTAAAAAAATTTCATCAAAATCTTCCACCGAAATCGCCCCAAATGACGACAGCCGGACAAAGCCTCCTATGGACTTATTTGCACTTTTTATGAAAGTTTGATTGCTTATTTGATTCCTTTAAATTGTGCATTTCTGTACATGATTCTAAGAACATCCCATTTGCTAATACTCTCTCCGTCTTGAAAAGGTTCGCCAAATTGACTTTTTTAGTCAATACCTATCAACTTTGACCAATGATATTTTTTAATACGAAATTATTTAGAATATGAAAATTATATCAAAATGTTCATTATTCAAAATGTTTTCATAAAACTATAAAATTTATAAATTATTTACAAACATAATAATTAAAATCATTGTCCAAAATTTGTCATTATTGATCAAGAAAAATCAATATAGCGAACCTTTTCGGGACGGAATTAAGTATATACTCCTATAATGTCTTTCTTTTTACGTGATCACATGGGATGTGATCAAGTACAACTCAAATAATTTTTGCCTATAAACAATGACATGATCTCATGTCTTTTAAGCTGAAATGTTGAAAAGACATTGGTAGAATCATTTTGATAATGTAATTGCTTGATTTTTGTATAACTATTTTGATCATGTAATTACATGTGGAGTGAAATTCTTCTTTCTATGCGCGTTGCACGAGAATGCAGCGGATCAAATATGAAATGCTGTGTGTAAAATTTATTATTGTACATTTAAACAATTTATATGATTTTTTGAATGTGATTGATTCTAAATCTAGTTAGACGATTGATGCTTGTCTGTGGTTCTTTTATCTTTTTACTCCTTATCTGAATGTTGTGATATCAATTTAAGCCCCTTCTTAAAAAAAGTACATCTAAAGTCTAAAGTCCTAAGTTAGTTTCCTCAATTCTCTATTCCAAATGCATTAAAAAAATTGAATATCTTTTTTGTAAACAAATATTTTTTTTGTAAACAAAAACTCTTACTTAATGAAGTGTGACATAGACAAATATGTATAGTAACTAGTTTGATTTTATTATCTTACGTATACTTATATTTTAATATTTAATAAGCATTAAATTATTTTCATAGACAAATATGTATAGTAACTAGTTTAATTTTTTGTGACTTTATAGTGCTATCTTTTTTATTTATGAATAATGATTAGAATTTTAATTTAGTTGGTTGTGTTCAATTCAATTTATAGATTGGTTGTAAGATATTTTGTTAACTAATTTAAAATATTATTTTATATTTTTATTTGGAATCTTTACTATATTATGGTTACATTAATACTTGATTAGTTTGAGAATTTAATAACTTACTAGAAAATTTGCTAGCATAGTCGTTTTTTTTTTACAAAAAAAGAATCGAGAACTCGAACCGAATCGGCTCATTTCAAACGCGGCGGGTATGATCTGGTTCCTATTTTGAGATTTGGTATACTCGGACAGTCAGACCGAACTTACCCGCTAAATGAAATGGACGGTTCTTGAAAAAAAATCTATTATCCAGACCGTGTCCACTCCTAATCTTATACGTATAGTATATTAGTATGAGATGAGTACTTCAACACCCTCAACCCAAAGTAGAGCGGATAACTTAAGAAGTAGATAAATAAATAAGCTAAACAAATCCTTAAGAAGTACGTAGTAGATATTAAGCCAAGTCTCTGCTTATATTAAGCCAACTAGCCAAGTCTCTGCTTATAATAAGCGGAGAACTACTCTTAATCAATGTGCCAAATGAACAATCATCAAACGACAAGTCTCTGCTTATATTAAGCCTTGGTGTTGAATCATAAAAGTTTAATCTCATACAAGGAGTAACCACTAATCTATATATTGATTTAATAGTTTATACTTCGTCGGTTTGGGACACAAACATCAGCATATAAGGTTGAGCTATTCCTTTCAATTCTATCTAGGGGTGGTTCGGTAGAGTATACCGAATATTTTCTCTCATACCTTTGTCGTATCAAAACTTTCGGTATGCAAAATTTATATATTGTTACCTTACCGAAGTTTTGGTATACCGCATTTCAGTATAACGAAGTTTCGGTTCGGTAACGCTATCGGTAATTGGTAAATTACCATGCATGTCTCCTAATAAAACAAATTATCATAGACTAAAGAAATATGCTATATCGGTGTTACTAGTGACATATTTAATCCATTATTAAAATGTTACAAATACAATTAATAATCTATTGATTTCATATTCAATATTGAAAAATAATTATTATTAGTATATTTAAGCAGTTCAACATGCCACGTATTAAAAAATAACACATTCTCCTAGAATAACTTGAACAATATAGATATAATTAAATCAACAGTGATCTCTAACAATAATAAATAAAATTTTCAAACAACATGGATACATGGATATAAAATCATTTATTCCTAATATGATATTGTGTATTTGGTCATTTTTATAATTTAAAAAAATCTAATAAGACTTGCGAACAAAGTTGTGTGTCTCGACTTGTGGAATCCCTATGTAGATACACATGTCACATAAGTGTATCACTCTTCACTCATCAGTTACTCAGCGAATCAACCATCGCGACTCGCAAACTCTTGGAACAAGATGGACTTGTTTTTGGACATTAGTACATTACTCATTAGTCATGAGGGATTTGTAACCAATGTAAGTACGGAGTATTAATTTTGGGCTTCAAAATTGTAATGGACTTTTACAATATTTTTAAAATTAAAAGTAATGTTGGGTAGGGAGTCGATACAGTATTATACCGGTATATCGCGGTATTTGAAAACATTTACCATTACCGTACCAAAATAAATCGGTACGGTATGATACCGTACCGAAAATGACGGTATACCAATAGTCCGGTATTTTTCGGTATTTTTCGGAACGATAAGTGCGGTATACCGATTTTCCGATTTTTTTGCCCACCCCTAATTCTATCAATTGCTTTGTGCAATTCCCACGCATTACTTTGTGTATTACTCCGTTTCCGTTTATTTTAATTGCAATAATCTCATTTTCACATTAGCAAACAAATACTTCCCTCCGTCCCTTAAAACTTTGTCATCTTTCCTTTTGGGACGTCTAAAAAAACTTTGTCACTTTCCTTTTTAATCAATTATTTTGTGGTTTCTGTTATTTCTCTCTCCTCTGCACAAATCTCAACCATACAGTTTTTACTTTATTATTCTCCGTGCCGGTCAACTTTGGCAAAGTTTTAAGGGACGGAGGTAGTAATCTTGATCGGTAGTACATTTATTCCACAATAAGTAAACACATTTAAACATCGGATTTTGAAACTTCATAATGAGATGAATTTAAAAATACTTTTCGCAAAGTAAATTTCTCTTACATTAATAAACAAAATGTAGTCAAAATACATAATTAATGTAAACCACATGGGTAGCTCAGTTGATTGAGTTGTGGGAAACTTGGAACATCGATCAAGGATCGAAACTCACAGCGGCCGTGTGGAGGTTACAACTCCTGTGTGTTGGGATGGACCTCTAGTGTGCACGGGTATAAGGCAATCAGGCTAACTCAGCCGCTAATAGGTTCAAAACTCTCACATGTTCAGCGATTAATCTCGCTTTTTGGGGTGAACTATTCTATGTCTGACAAGGAAGTAAGGAGACCGGTGAGCTTATGGTTGGTGTTGGTTAGAGGGAGGTTAGTGTCATATGGTTATTATATTGATTGTAATTCCTCTATCTCTCACTTACACACTGAGAGTTTGATTTAATAGATTATGCGAGTTTCCTTTCAATAAAAAAGTCTAGTCTGACCAGACCTAGGATGTTTTTACTTGGACTGTAATTTGCTGGTCTGGTCTGATCTAAACTGGTCTGGTTTCTTTGTATTTTTATAACTATCCAAGTCTGATCTGGTCTGAACTGGTCTGAACTGGTCTGATCTGGGAGGAATTACAGTCCAAGTAAAAGCATCTCTAGTCTGTTTAAATTTGATCTGATCGGGTTGATATCTATTGAAATCTAATACGGAGTACTAGGGGTGGGCACAAAAGCCCGTAACCGTTTAACCATACCGAAAAACCGAAAAACCGTTATTTTTTTCGGTTAACCGTACCGATTTTAATTAAATCATGGTACGGTTAACCAACCGCAAGAAAAAATGGTACACGGTACGGTTATGGTTTTGAAAATAAGATATGACCGGTTAACCGCTAACCGGTATTTCAAATTATACATGCTTCGTATGTAACCAGTAAGCTAATTTAAGGTCGTTTGTCGTGTATTTCAAAAAACACTACTTGGAATCCTAGATACATATGAATCAACTCGCCTACTTTTTATTCTGTAATAATTAATAAGATTAGAACTTCATCAATTCTCAAATAACTTTGATACCGGAGTATTAAATAGAAAGTTCAATATTAATCTTATTAATCTAGCTTAAGTCGTACACAAATATAACGGAGTTTATATTTGCTGGAGTTTGTAATATATGTGACTCTGTCAACTTATTGAATTATATTTATAGTAGAATAGACATTGACTTGACTATGAATAAACTATAAAGTTTAGATAAATGTGATTGATACCTAAATATGGATAAAGTTTTAGAGAAATGACAGTATTATAGATTTTAGATACGTCATTATTATAGTTTGTAGTATTATAATTATAGTTTGTTGGAGTTTGTATTATAGCATCTTGTTAAGTTTGCAGTATTATAATTATATACGTGGTGTATTATTTTAATTCCTGCATTTTTTTGGGAAGTTTCTATTCATATTTGATTTTACTGTTAATATTTTGTGATTTTATGGTTTTTGGTTAACCGCAAAGCGGTTAACCGAAGTTATGGTTAACCGATATTCGGTTAATCGAAGTGATGGTTAACCGATACTCGGTTAAAAAATAGTAACCGATTTCTCGGTTAACCGAAAGTTGGTTAACCAAAACCCGGTTAACCGACCATGCCCACCCCTACGGAGTACTACGTATGATATGGTCTGGTTTTATCTTATCTAATCTATTTTGGTCTTAGGTCTAAAGCCGTACTATTAAAATCGTAGTCAGTAGGCGGTAGTCATAACGCATTTGGATTAAATTGATGTTTAAAATGTTAACTTTAATTAAACTATAACGCCATTTCTTTTGATACATTGGAAGGAAACGACCACAATAAGTTGGGTACATTGAAAAAATACAACAATAACGCTCTAGATCTACCTATTGTGCTCTTTTTTTGCTAATATGAGGTGTCTTTCACCATTCCATGGAAGTAGACAAAAAATCATTTATACTTAACTTTAGATATTTATCTACAATTTTATGGCAAACACTACTAGGTATCTAATCATGCTCATTCATTCATTTTAATAGACACACATTCACACACTAATAGTTTCTCATGCTATCCAATGTAGAAATAAAACAAAAATTATATACTAATAGATCCACATAAGCTCTCATAACTCTATTTTCTTATTTAAATTGTTTAAGACTTCATGATATAGTTGCTTTTATTAGAAGAAATACACCTAAATTATAATTTAAAAATGGTTTTTTAAGTAAGAGTATTGTGTTTTATTTTAAATATGAGTAAGTACTATCATTCTATAGTAATTAATCACAGTGTGATACTATAATATTAATGCCCAATAGTGTTATTACATGGTAATATAATTAACTCCAAAATAGCAATGCTTTAATTGTATTTACAGAAGAATTATAAAACTCATATTTAAAGAAACTTCGTTTTTGCGCTCATATTTTGCAAAATATACATTTCAACAGTTGAGGTTTATAAAATTTAAATGAGAGTATAATGAATAGTAAACAAAAGGAAAAATTGATTGTAATAATCCCAACTATTGGCGGTCCGCTTATAATAAATCTCAACTATCGATTATTTCAGAATAATCCCAACTTTAGTGATATTCCGCCAATAATGGTCCATGACCAGATATGACCTGCTATAACAAGTGAATTTTAAATAAAAATAAATCGTAAAATTTAAAAGTTGAATTATTTATATGGATTACTTGTTATATCTCTTCTCA
This sequence comes from Cuscuta europaea, assembly GCA_945859875.1. Taxonomy (NCBI): domain Eukaryota; kingdom Viridiplantae; phylum Streptophyta; class Magnoliopsida; order Solanales; family Convolvulaceae; genus Cuscuta; species Cuscuta europaea. The sequence goes on from CAMAPE010000048.1 coordinate 11,073,586, forward strand.
TCCACTTTAGAAACTATAAGAATTTATGTATAGTTGGTCATGTCGGACCATTATTGGCGGAAGGTCACTAAAATTGGGATTATTCTGAGATAATCGATAGTTGGAATTATTATAAGCGGACCGACAATAGTTGAGGTTATTACAATCAATTTTTCCTAAACAAAAAGGGGTAAATAGAAATTAAAACAAAATGAAAATAATGTTAGAGAAGAATTTATGTACAACAAAGAATTACTTTTAAATGTAGAAAATGAAACAAAAACAAAAAATTACCCGGAAAATATGGAACTAATTTCCCAATTAGTAATTGTCCTATATAGGACTAAAAAAGAAGAGAAATTCTCAAATAAGACCATGTATGTTTTTTTCCCCAAATAGGATCGATTTACTCCTATTTTAAAACATCCGCATATTTCATTCCATTATTACCCTCTATCCCTTTACGCACATCTCCCCAACCGCTTCCCCTTCTCTCCTGCGCACATCCCTCTCTCTCTTTCTTGGTTCCTTGCGCATCATCATCGGCTTCATCCAAGCCATCGTCGCCGCCTCCGTCGACTTCGCCCTGTGCACAAGATCGACCGCTTTCCTCTCACGCCATCGATTTCGCCGATGCCATTAAGGTTCTTCTTCTCTTTCTTCCTCTTCTCCTTCTTCCTCTTCTTCCTCTTCCTCTTCCTCTTCGATTTTCCTCTGTTTTTTTGGATTTTGAATTTTCTTCTTCTTCCTCTTCCTCTTCGATTTTCCTCTGTTGTTTTGGATTTTGAATTGAATTTTCCAATTTTCGGGCTTCTGTTTTGATTTTTTGATTTCTAGTTTCTGAGTTTTAAAACAAATTCAGATTTTCAACATTTTGGATGATTGTTTCGGATTTGGCCAAGTTTATGGCAGAAATGTGTCCATTAACATCATATTATGGCAGAAATGCTTTTGTATAAAGTGTTTTTTTGTCAATAGCTTCGTTTTTCTAATTTTCTATTGTGCTAAGAAAATTATTCCACTAAAAAAATTAGTTGTTTGAATATTTGGTTATTTATTTCATGTTTTTTCATTTTTTGTCAAATTTATGGCATTTTTGTGTTAATATTTCAACATGAATCTGCCAACTTTTTGGCAGATCTGAAACTCTTGTGTTATGGAAGATGTAGATCTAATCCACAACTCTAAATCTGCCAACATAAAGGCAAATTTATTCCGCCTGAGTTGTCGTGTTCAGAGGATGGCGGTGGTGGTGGATGGCGACGCCGATCAATTTAGTTGTTTGAATATTTGGTTATTTATTTCATGTTTTTTCACTTTTTGTCAAATTTATGGCATTTTTGTGTTAATATTTCAACATGAATCTGCCAACTCTTTGACAGATCTGAAACTCTTGTGTTATGCCATGGACGGTGTCGCCAGTGTGGGAAGCGGCGGCGATCAGGGGGCGGCGATGAGTGGAAATGATGGTCCGTCAAGGATGCGGCAGCAGGCGGCGAGGGCGGCAACGGGCGGCACATTCACCGGCGAGGGCGGCGACGGGCGGCACATTCACCGGCGAGGGCGGCGACAGACGGCGTCGTCTCCGGTGAGGGCGGAGGCAGGATCCGGCGGCGGGCGGTTTGGCTCTGGCGGTGGCAGTGTCACTGCTAGGGTTTCAATAGTTTTTAATTTTACATTTTGAAAATTTAAAATATTAGAAGAGGGGTATTTTAATCTACTACTCTGAAAATGGTCCTATGAAACATATGGTTCGTTTATAGTCCTAAATGGGCAATTAACTTTGCTATTAGTCCTATTTGAGGCATTAACTCTTTCCCAATAACATGAGTCTTCTTGACTTTTCCTTCAAGTTGGTTCCTCTTGCTTCACCCGCCCGCCAACCCGACTTCCACGTAGACTTTGAGTCCGAGTCAGAAACGGGCGCATCATGTGGACCACATCACGGCAGCCCATAAAGGAAGGAAGATCCTTCCGAATATTCTTCCGTGGGCCCCCACTGCACTCACCCCTATCCGCGCCTCCACACCGCCTTTCGTCGTCTTCTTATCCACAACCCTGCTTTCCTTTCCCCCAATATAAAAGCCGTTCTTCTTCGTCTCCCTTCACACGCTCAATCTCAATTCTTTCCTCTTTTTTGAATTCTTGAAGTACGCGTAATCATGATTTCCGCTGCAGATCAAGAGCAGCTCCTTCAGGATCTCCAGGTCTTCAAGATCAAAGGCAAAGACAAGCGCGGCCGTAAGATCCTCCAGATTTTCGGGAAGTTTTTCCCTGGTATGATCATCCACTCGTCGCTGATCTAACTTTTTCTCTCGTTCGCAATTTGAAGTTCATCTGTTGTTAATTTTCGTTTTGTTTTGGTTGATCAGCGAGGATCGTGAGCGCTGAGGTTGTTAATAAGTACCTACAGGAGAAGGTTTTCCCAGAGCTAGACAACCGGCCGTTCGCCGTCCTGTATTTCCACACCGGCGTCGAGAAGAACGAGAACTTCCTCGGAATTTCACCGATGCGGTCAATCTACGACTCCATTCCGGCCCCTGTTCGGCAGAATCTCGAGGCCGTGTACTTCGTCCATCCAGGCCTGCAATCTAGACTGTTTCTAGCCACGTTTGGCCGGATCATCTTCTCCGGAGGGTAATAATCTCGAATTACCGATACCGTTAAACATATTAACTGAATCCTAACCTGATTATTACTGTATATTTTCAATTTATCCAAAATTAATCAACAATTCTGTATGTTTATTCATTGCCGCAGATTGTACGCTAAGCTGAGATACGTAACCAGGTTGGATTATCTGTGGGAGCACGTGAGGAGGAATGCGATTGAGATCCCGGAGTACGTTCACGATCACGACGCGGATCTGGAGTACCGTCCGATGATGGATTACGGTGTAGAGACGGATCACGTTCGGGTTCACGGTACACCCGTATTGGACACGCCGGAGCCGATGCTCACCATGAGGTGTATCTCGTAGTGACTACCCCCTTGCGACGCCGTTGTGAAGCTTTTGAATGTACTGGAAAATCAAAATTCAAAAAGCCCCAAGGGCTTCTGTCGCTTTAGATGCCTTTCTCCTGTTTTGGTTTTATTGGCTTCTCGACAAGAAACATTGTACATATAACGCCATATATTTTAGTGACCTGTGGCTTTTCACCTGTGTGTCAGTGTGTGTATTGTAGCCTTAAACCGGTGGGATATTAGATACCAGGGTTGAATGAATTTGGTCAGGGCTAACTAAAGAGCTTCCAATGTATTGAATTTGTTCAATTTTTGAAGTGAAAGAAATTAGATTTAAATTTTTATCAGTAGAGAGAGTTAAAGAAAAGAAAAATTCTAGTTTGTTAAATGTATGTCTTTATGTACTTCTCGTCCTATACTCCTATTAACGACGTAACAAGAGGGAGCTAAACTAATACTACCTTCGTCCCTTAAAACTTTATCAAAGTAAAAATTGTGTGGTCGAGGTTCGTGCAGAAAGAGAGAAATAACATAAATCCTAAAATAATTGATTAAAAGGGACGGAGGAAGTAAAATCCCTTACAACTTTATCAAAGTAAAAATTGTGTGGTTGAGGTTTGTGCAGAGGAGAGAAATAACATAAATCCCAAAATAATTGATTAAAAGGGACTGAGGGAGTAAAACATTCACTCCATCCCGAGATTAACGTCTCACTTGGATTTGACACATATTAAGGAAATAAACTTATTAAATTTATTAGAGGGTAAATTTTACTGTTTTGACATTGTTTCGACATTATTTGACATTGTTTAGATGTAGATAATTTGTCATTATTCTATATTCACCAACTTCTTTAAAGCACAGCACATCGACGGAGTGTAGTAATCCGTCGATAATTTTTGAATTGCATTGGAGTTACTTTTCTGACTGTATTGACCGAAGTTATTGTAGAGAACTATTTTGGCTATTTTTGCATATATTTTTTCATTATTTTATTAATAAAATATATTTGAAATATAATTTTTAAATAAATCAACAAAATAAGTCAATCCAGTCACTTTAGTCCGAATTTAAAAAAATTCAACAGAATCAGCCGATTCACCCCATTTTGACATTACAAAACGGGCTTAACATCTACTTATAAGCCATTTTTATAAGATCTATTGCAAGTGACTTTTCACCTGTGTGTGCATTGTAGTCTTAAGAAATACCAGCGTTCCTTTCAAAAAGAAAAGAGAAAAAAAGAAATACCAGCGTTGAATGAGCCTAGAATGAGTAGAATCTATTGATTTTGTTGAATTTTGGAAGTGAAGAAATTAGATTTAAACTTTTATCGGTAGAGTTAAAGTAAAGAAAAATTATACCAGCATCTGAGTCGTGAAAATTAAATTTCTTTATATTTTGATTGTCTCTATGTCACGTACAATTTTGCGAATTTAATGTTCCATACAATTTCCGGCAAGTAAATTTCAATGTTTTTACCTGGATGATAATTCGCTGATCTGATATGTTTAAGTCTGGTCTGGTAAATGTCAGGTCTCAGTGTATTTTTATAATTATGGAAGTCTTATTTGTTTATTTAAGTTTGGTCTAATCTATTTAAGTCAGATCTGATCTAAAACTGAAAATAGTTCAAGTAAAAATATCATAACTCCAATGTTAGGACACAAAATAGATTGTGATAGTCTATTTGGTAGAAAAAAAGTAAAATAAGGATGGTTCTTTTTGTGCTATTACTCTATAGTCGCCAACTTCTTTAAAGCACAACACATCGATAGAGTGTAGTAATTGTTATTCAATACTCCCTCCGTCCCATTAGAACGTTCTCAGAGGAAAATGACACGATTTTTTAGGTGAGTTGTTAAATAAAGTAATTTGGGTAAAAAAGAGAGCAAAGAGAAAAATTAGAAAAAGTAATTAAGTTGAAGAAAGAGAAATGATGGGAGTTGACATCGAATGAATAGGAAAGAAAAGGGAGCTTTTTTAATAGCCTCAATTACATATGTGGTGTACCATGTGCCAGACAGCCTTCTGAACTACTCCCTCCGGTCCCAAGTGAAATTCACGCTTTCCTTTTTGGGTAGGTCCAAAATAAACTTCACACTTCTTCTCTCTTCCTTATTTGGCAAATTATCTACATCAAAACAGTGTCAAACAGTGTCAAACAGTGTCACAACAGTGTACTCTACACTAAAGTCAAATTTATTTCCTTAATTAGGGGGTGTTTGGATCTGATTCTTAAAACTGCTTCTGCTCCTTTAGGGAGCAGAAGCAGAAGTTGGAGTGTTTGGGTGAAAATGCAGAAGTGATTCTGGTGCTCTAATTTACTCCTAGAATCAGTTTTTTAGAAGCTGGGGGGTACCAGCTTCTGAAAACTGATTCTGATTCTGCTTCTGTTTTAAAAAAGAAGCAGAAGCAAAATCAGTTCCAAACACCCCCTTAGTGTGAAATCAAAGTGTGAATTTCTATAAATTCAAACTAAAACACCTCATATGAAGTGAACATTTGATGCATTGATACCTCACCCCGATGTTGTATCCTCATACCCAATACATTTTCGATACTGACACTCATTGATAAGCGTCATATACGTATTGAGTCAATATCAATAATTTAATGAATGTATTTGACTTATTTATTAAAATGCTAATACTTCTGAAATAGAGTGGCCGCCAAGGCCACCACAACTCCTCATTCGTCAATCATCAATACTCATTCTTCAACTCCAACTCTTACCCAATAAAGTAGTAACATGTCTTCTTTTTCTCTCATACACCTAATAAGTTTCAATTCACTTCAACTCCACAAATACGAGTAACATATCAATGTGGAACATTGATATAAATGATTTAGAAATTACAAACTTTAGGATCAAAACATACACAAAATGCAGAAAATAGGACTAAATATGTTTTATAGTCCAAATAGGATTCATTTAGTATTATTAAAGGAATAAGTTAATTAAAATTTCTCAAAACAGCACCGAAGGAGTCACGTTTTGAGAATAAAACAATGATAGTCCTAGTTGTGAACTTTATCATTGTTTTATTCATATTGGAATTTTTTCTCTAAATGGTTTCAGAAATATGGAAGATATTGGAATACATTAATTTTCCAATTTGTAGCTTGACGAGCCTGAATTGAAATTAATCTTGTTAAAAGATTTAGATGTAAATGCAAATAGCGAATCATATGTTATTTAAATTTAAATTGAAGTATCAGTACTTTAATTTTATTTTTAGTCTAATCTTTGAAACAATATTATGATTATTATGTTTTGGTACTATTATTATTTTATTTATGAACATATGGATTAAATATATTTCCAAATTATACCATATACTATTAGTTTTTATAAATGTAGATCCATACTCGTATCCTATAATTTTCGAAGATGCCGTATTACCATACTCGTATTCGCGTATCGGCGTTTCACCGTATCAGTATCCGTGCAACACAAATACTTTGTAGAGAATGTTAAACGGTTTTAAGAATTTATTATCACCCATTTCTGTATATATACAAAAAGTGTTTGTTCACATAATTTTTTTCTGTGCGCAGACATGTTTACGGAAAATTTTTATTCGAACAAACAATTTTTGTCAAAAAGTGTCTGTATTTATACTTTTTTTGTCTGTGTGAAGGATACATAAATAGGGTTGGTGTAACACAAGGTGTAATCCAAGGTGTACAAATACAATTTTCGGATGAATTTACACAATTATTTTAAAAAACATTCTTTGTACACAAGTAGTACACAATGTTTACAGAGTACATAAACCTATTTTTTACTATTCATTTTAATTACTTTACCCCTCCCCTCATCACTTCTCTCTCTCCCTCCAACATACTCCTCCATTCCCACACACATAACTCCCTTCCAAAACACCTCTGATATCCATCTTCACTTCTTTTAATTGATAATTGTCACACGGTGGATTTTCTCTTCATGGTTATCATTATTCTCAAAACCCTACTATCGAGGTAATGTCTATTCCGAAATTTTCATGTGCATTTCGTATTTTCATTTATATATTTAAGTAAAATTATATAATTGAAAACACTAATGTTGACTCTCTAAGTTAAAAAACTCAAAAACACTTAAAAACTGTTGCAAAGCTCGAATAGTAAGATTTATATTTAAGATGACATATTGATTATTGAATATGGTATACAACTAGTCAACTATACATCAAGTGATTCTAGACAAAGCAACAGTACAAGAAGAGGTCAATATATGGCCATTTTTAATAAAAATTGATTCATTCATGTATACATCGGTTTTTGGCATATCTGTTTTTGTCAATGAGATTTTTGGACACAAATGACCAAAATGCGAAAATAAGAAAAAATGGTATTCATTTTGTTTGAGTGTGGACATATATCACTGATTGATATGAGCAATGAAGAAAAGAAATGTTTGAAATTGAGGGACAATTGTCGGAAAACATGGGTAGTGTAGTGATACTGATGGCGAAGAAAAGAGAGTCTATTATGGTGGGCAATGAGATAAATGATGATATCGAGTGCAAGTAAATGTGGCATATTAGTAATTGGGCGGAATGTGATGGCTTTTTATAGTTTTAGATCATTAAGGGAAATGAAGAACATTTTGATAACAAATTTTATGTTTACTCCTATTATTTTATCTATTGTATAGGAAAGCTCAGTATATGTCCACACTCAGTTTATGTTTTTGTCATTTTCTGCTTTATGGTATTCATAAAGTTGACCTGATTTTTTTTTGAACTCAGACACAATTGATAGACTTGTAATAAAGCACTCCTCATCCTGCACTACGTATTGAACTATGACACATCTATAATCTGCTATGTGTTCATCTTTTTGTTATTTAACAATGTATTTCTTCTGTTTAGAAATATTGTTATAATTGATATTTGTTGACTTAAAATGTATTTAACATAACATCTTCTTCTGCCTAATATTAATCATGCGCTTATAGATGTTGTCGAACAACCTCTACTTCACATAACCAACTTTCACAACATATATTAATATTGTAAACCATATAATTCTTTTTATATATGGCACTATTAAAGTCCATATCAAACTCTTAAACCTTTTACAGTTATTGTCATCCAATATTACTTAATAGTTTTAAAAATCACGTCATTTTATATGACTTCATACATTAATAAATTATGGGATATCACTTACGAAGAATTAGACATAATAGATAGCCAAATCTATTATACTATCATTCTCATCTCTGCAAATGACATTTTGAAAACAATATGTGTTTTTGAATATATTGCAAAAATGAAGATTAAAAAACTTCAATTAATTCTAAAGTCATTGTACTCGACATCACGTTTAATTTGTATTTGGTAGGTTGTTCCAGAAAGAAAAAGTTTTCCAAAAGATAAGGTTAGCTTCTAAATTTAATACTACGTTTAGTAAACAAGACTTGATTTTTTATTCCTTGATTTTGTAACCTGACAATTCAAAGCATGATTTCATCTTATTTTGGATTATATAGAGTATTTTTTTTGGCTTGAAGACAATTTCAACTTAATTGTCTTTGGAACCGTTTCTTATTACATTGGTTGCAACGGTTGCAATAAAAAATTCAGTTGAAAGAGTTCAATTTTAGTGTCTGCATTGTGGTTACAAGATCTAACTAATACAAAAGGGTAAACTCCGTGTTTGTTTACACTTTTCCTAAAGTACTATAAATTAATCTATCTATTAATTTATCTAATGCCATGTTTACTTAGTGCTGAACTTTTTGACATATCTGGTGTTCTAGAGACAACTTTATTCACTAATAAAGTATACAAGTTGCTACGTTTAATTGAAATGAACGTTGCTCATGATTTTGTTAACTATGGGGAATTAATGACAAAGTCAAAGTTAGCGCTTCATTGTTGCAGTCGAACCACTGCATCTTAATTCACGGTAAAGAGCAATAAAAACTTTCTATCTACTTTATTTGTCTTCACCAGTGATGAAAGCTACTAAGAACCTAGCTATTGACGAAACATACACAATTACCATAAAGAAGAAAAGGCAACCTGTGCATGATGAAAGGTTTAAATCTGATGTCACAAAATCCAGTTGGACACCTTTCGATAGGTATTAGAAAATGCCCATAAAATGTTTAAGGTTCTATTTTCAAACTTAGAAATCAATATGACATTCATGTGATCTATTTAATTCTTCTTCTTGATGATTTATTATAGTTCTTTTACTTGCCCAATTGTACCATATTCAAGTAATATAGCATTTTTCAATACCAATATGTTGGGCATCAGTCGCACATATATAGTGCGTATGCCGCTAGTATTGTATGTAATAATTTTTTATTTATTTAGTAATTGTGAAATAAAAATTAAATAATAGCATACTCAAGTATATCAAGACTTTGTTTCAAAGCAAAGCTTTCAATCTACATAGTTCTTTATTTCCACGCAAGGTCATTGTTGCAAATGATCTAAAGCTCTATATAGAATTTGATTAATTGAAAGAAACCAAGAAAAGATTTCCATTGTCATGGAGCCACAGTGTATTGGCTGAACCCTGGCCCCCAACGTGACATCAACCTCAGTGATTTCAATATGAAAGAGATGAGTGAAATAGGGAAATGGATATGAGATTAAAATACCGAGTAAATGAGGAAATAGGTTGAATTCCGACCTCAGCGAATTCCAGGTTGTGAGTTCTTGACCAAGGTATCAGAACTCCAAAAGTCAGAGGTAAAAGAGGTCCAACGAAGTATAGACGTGAGAAGAAGTCATTTTTGAAAATGGAGTTTTCTGAACAGAGTAAAATGCCGATGCAGTGGAAAAAGAGAGGGTCATCCTGGAAAAAGTTAGTAGAATCTTGAGTCGTCGATTTGATCGAAATAAATCTTGCGGTTGAGAGTGTTTCGATACTTGAATGGGAAAAACATTCTTCATAAAGTAATGCATTAATGTGGAATGATTAACTTTCCAAAAGCACTCAATATGAGTTTACAAAATCAGTACCCATAACAAAAGTGTATCCATTACAAAATCAATAATCATAATAAAAGAATAGCCACAAAAATAAAAGTAGCCATTCACCAAAACACACTCATAATAGTATCTTAGCCATAACAAAAGCATATCCAAAAGCACTCATGATGAGTTTACAAAACTAACAAGAGTTTTCATCCAAAAAAACAAAACTAACAAGAGCAATAGTCATTCCCCAAAACACACTCATAACAATGCCCATAACATAAGCATATCCAAAAGCATTCATGATTAATTTACAACGGCGGTAGCCCTTCTCCAAAATCATTCTAACCTATAAACTATTTATACCATTTAAAGCATATCATCCTAATCTTAAACATCGTGGTGTCCTTTGAACTAGTTTTCAACCTCTTCTTCCATTTACTCTTAGAGAAGTATTTCACCCTGCTCTCCTGGATGTAAAAATGTAAAACCTTGAATTAAATTTGGCTTCACTGTGGCTTTCACCAATCATCATCCTAGTCAATGGTCAAAGTTTTGGTGTTTTCAAACCCTTTGGAGGTCAAACAAGGTGACACACTATCCCCGTACTTGTTCATCCTTATATCCGAGTTTTTGCACCCGCAATATCACACATTTGGCCTATTATCTACATTGTGGTTTGGGTCCCACACATAAAAGACAATACTTTGTGTAAACATATTGTGTATGTGATTTGAGTCCTATAAACATTATTAACACATTAACAATTTTTTAAGTGTTGTTATATTATTTGAAAACATTCTAAATTATTTTTGATAAATTTGAATAAATTTAAGATTTCCCCGAGCTGGGTTGCTATTGGACTACCTAACCTGCTCTTACGGGTGAGCAAAGACATGTGGCCCGACCCGTTTATCACAGCACGAGACGAGCACATCCACACTAATGGAAATGTTTAAGAAAACTCAACCCGTAACCATTTTTATTTAAGTGTTCTTCAATACCATAGTATGATTTTCCTGACCCCATTTATAAAATAATAGGCCTGTTCATTTTGTGCCTCAAAGCCTCGATGACTTTCAAGGGCTTCCTCCAAAGTCTTCCCCTCCCCTCCCCTCCAAGAGGTATGTTGTTGGAGGGAAAGGGAGGGGAGCGTGAGGAAGCCCTTCTTTGTATTTGGTAGTAATAAAATTGGAAGGAGAGAGTTTTTAAAGGAATTACAATTAAAACCACTTTGAAATATGACGAATTCAAATCATTGAGCTGATATTCATTTCTAATTTAGCTTAAATTACCATCCAAAACTCTCCAAATTGAGGGAATTTAAAAATTAAACATTTTGAAGGTTTTGAAGGGTTACAAAAATGAGCTTTTTTCTTGGATATTACCTAATTGAAGCCGATTTCCCAAAAAGTGACCATTTTTTAAATGGACAAAAATGTGACCAAGAAGGTCACATATATGAAAAAACATGATGTCACTGTTTTTTATATCACTGACTGATATTTATGTCACTATTGTGTGTCACTATTGGATTTTTATGTCACTTTTGATGGTCACTATGATCGTCGGAAAATTTTCCAGCAACCTTTTCCGGCGAAACTGTACATCACCCATCAGCGCCCCCCGACCACATTATTCATGTCATTGTAGTTTTTTCGTGTCACTATGATTTGTCACTACCATTTTTCATGTCACTTTCAGATGTCACTATCTCGGGAAACGTGTCACTGTGTCATCGGAAAAGTTTCCGACGACTTTTTCCGGCATCTGATCCGATGCCGCCCTTCCCACCGCCCTCTCAACCACTTCCGACCACTGCCCTGTCTCACTAGCCTCACAACTCCCTTTCCAATCCTGCACCTAGCTCTGTATCCGGGCCCATCAGCCCTCCCCTGCCTCGCCTATCACCGCCAGAACGGCCTCGGCCCCTCCGCTGACCACCATCACGCTTTGCTACTGCCCCACACTCATCGTAGCCTCAGCCACTACCCAAAATCAAACCCCTTATACTGCCCTTGCTCTATACTGCTCTTGTTACTTCCCAACCCTTCCTTGAGCTCCAGGCCTAGCCTTCATTATCATATTGTGAGAGCACTGAAAGGGTTGCAACCGCCGTCGTCAAATTTGAAACCCTATAAGCTGAAATCGACCAAAACACTCGTTGAAATCAATCAAAACCGACGTCGTTGGAGCAGATCTGGAGGCTGTCGAAAAGATTTGTCATTGTCGCACCTATCACCATCGCAGGACTTCACCTAAATCTATGGAATCGCCGTCGAGTTTGAAACATTGCAGGGATAAGAAGATCGATATGTGAAATAAGGTTGGCGAGAAGGAAAAGGAGAAATTGGAGGAGAGACTCATATCTGCGGCGGTGGCGGTGAGAGATGGTAGAAGAAGAGGCGGAGGAGTGAAGGGAGATGTTTGCCAGAGAAGAAGGGAAAATGTGGAAGTAAGGGAGGAGGTTGGCTGCATAAGGTTTGATGCGCAGGAGGGGGTGAGGTGTTTGGAAGAAGAGTCTTGGACGATTGGGGACGAATGAGAGAAATAGGTAACTTTTCTGGAATTTTTTAAAAGAGTTATATTTTTGTCCAATGAAAGTTGAGGAGTAATATCTATGTAATTCTTTCTACAAAAATCCTCCAAAACTACCCTCCAATTTTTTGAAGGGTCATAAAGCCTGTTGACCTTCGTCTCCCTTCCGAAACCACATCCAAACACACCTAAGCAAATAGCACAGCTTTTAGAATTGGGTTACCTTTGGTTCTTACCCACTCTTGTCCAATTATCTGAACCACTAAACGGCATGAAACACGGGCGGCAGGGACGAATTGACTCAGACAATATCCTAGTTCTTCCGGATCTGGGAAGGAGGCGTGAAGAGGAATCAAGCTCCAATTGAATTACCCTCCCTCTCCATTGTTTTCCCTCTATTTTGTTCAATATATCCTCTCTGCTCATTCATCTCCCGCAACAGCGAAGCCTCTATTAAATCGAAAACTGAGATGGGGCTCTGAGAGTCGCCTGCCGCTTCGAGTGAGTGGACGATCAATAACAATGGGCGCATGCTGCACTAACTTCTTTCGCGACACGTGGGACCGCTTCTTCGACCGCTGTACTCGCTTCCTGCCCTGCTTATCTGATCCTGGTATTCACAGCTCGTTCTTCCTCATTCAATCTCGTTTATCTTTGAATTACGCGTGGAGGTGTGTTATTGAATCGATTGATTTGTTGTTTGAAACTTTTCAGCTCGGAGATCAACATTCTGCTTGCAGTTAATTCTGGTGGTGCTGCACGTGGTATACGTGGGCTTTATATTGGTGTTCAATAGAGAGTTACTTGAGACAACCCGAGTAGAACCCTGGTAATTGTTCATATTTTTACGCTGGTATTTGTGAAAAATATTAATAATTGTTTGGTTAGTTTGAGCTTAGTTGTTTGTCAAAATCAAGAAAGTGTACTTACCATAATGATACATTAAAATTTATGAACTTATTAAATTGGTGATAATGAATTTATCTCTACACGTAGCAAAAAGTTTGAAATGGCAGGATGTGGAATTTCTAATGACAAAAACAATATTAAGTTGCTGGATTTGATTTTTGCTACTGCCTAGTTGGCTTAAATCTTCTAGTGGGTGCTTTAACTATTCTAACTGGTAATGGTTGATGTGGGAGGGTAATAGAGTAATGGTTGTTTTACCCAACTTTCTCATATCTTCATCACTGTTTCACGTGTAACATTTTAATTACATCTTTTAACTTTTGTATTATAAAATTAGAAACGGACCATGTTACTCTCTCCTTCCAGGTACATTGCATTATACTTGTTGTTGCTCATTGCCACTGTGGTTCAATATTTCATCACTTCTTCTTCATCTCCCGGGTAATTTTAGACTTTTGTATTATTGTACTCTTTTCTTTAGGTACCATACCATTATGATTCAGGGGCTTAGTATTTGCTTTTATTGTTGGAAATCTAGGTATGTTATTGACGCAATGAGGGCGGTTGATGAGGCAGGTGCCTTGTGTGATAGCACATCAGGGATCTCGAAGTAAGATCACTTTGAAATAACATTTTTTAAATTTATGGGGTGGGGGGGGGGGGGGAGATTCTTTTATGAGCAAAGAAAATTGTTTTACCCTATGTAACTACAAGCTGTAGGTATGTGAGAGCATTATCTCCACTGTCAAATAATCAAATCAATGTCATTCTTCTGCTGATATTTATGATAGATGCTTAAAGCACAATTTTCTTTGACCATCTAAAAATCTTACTTTTGACATTCTTCTGATCATGTTCATGTTACATGTTCAAGCAAAGACAACCTGCTTCAAGCAAAAATGGCAGTGTAGTTATTACAATTGATAGGAAGCAGTTAGAAAAACATCTCTTAGGCGGTAATGCAACACCTTGGACAAAGCTAGTCATGGATCTGTATCCCCACGGATCATCTTTAAGGTGGGTAATGTGTATAGTTGAAGAGCTACATAATGCATGTTCTAAATTCTCTGTGTCTAGTCACAGACTCACAGCCCATGAGTCCATACATTAAGAGTGGATGCATGAAACTGACTTTGATTTTTTTTTTGTTTGCAGAACTTGGACTTGTACCTACTGTCACATTTTGCAGGTAGAATCTCTTCTAATTATCATCCTTACATGCCTGGAGCTGGCATATGGAATGAAATGTTACAGTGTTCAGTTTAGTGATTCTTAAGTTTAGATGCACATTCTAATAGAGAAATCAATATTCAGGATTTGATGACATTTGTAAACGTAATATGTTTTTAAGTTTAAATGACGTTGTATCACGGAAGTCAACATATGTTGAAATGTAGTTAACTAGTTTATTAACATATAAACACATAAGCATTTTATCTATAGTTTCATGATTGGGATTTTCTTCCTGCTTGAAAATTTCTTTGCAGCCTCCTCGAGCTAAACACTGTCATGATTGTAACAAATGTGTTCTTGAGTTCGATCATCATTGTGCGTGGCTTGGGACATGTATTGGGAAGGGAAACCATTGCCGTTTTTGGTGAGCATGCATTCTTGTAGCAATGCAATAATTTGTCACTATGTCGATTGACACTAACTTCACTATCCCATTATGTAATTTTTCGTAAATATTCAAAGTGTTAGGTGAACTTATTTGTGCGTAAGTGTGTCCAAATGTGATTTATTATTTGCTCAGTTGCACAATACTCCCTCCGGTCCTAAATAAAGTTCAATGTTTGACTTCACACAAATTAAGAAAATAAATTTGACTTTACTGTAGAGTACACTGTTGTGACACTATTTGGCACTGTTTGACACTGTTTTGATGTAGATAATTTGCCAAATAAGGAAGAGAGAAGAAGTGTGAACTTTATTTTGGACCGGCCCAAAAAGGAAAGTGTGAACTTTATTTAGGACCAGAGGGAGTATTATATTTGTTTTGCTAAAATGATTAATTGATTATATCAGGTGGTACATATTTGAGGAGACGAGTTTGTGCATCTGGACTGGCATTTTATACATTCAGTTCCTTAAATCGAGTATATCAAAGGCATGGTATGTGCTTTCCCTCTTCAAGTTACATTTTTACATTCTTATGTGTTTTTGTTTGTATTCATTGTTGTTGGGAGGAAAAAGATGGACAAAAATATAAAAACAAGCAAGCGCACCATCTTTGGGGGTTAATATTTTCTATAGTTCTATACCTCTCAGTATTTCACCCATATAAAAGTTCAACATTTTGAACATTAAGTGCATCTTATTTTTCAAAATACTTAAGTGTTTAATGTGAGTAGTGTTAATATGGGAAAATTTGGGAGATTAGTACAAATATGGGGTGATTTTTTTTAGCTTGTATATTGCATACGCCTCATTATGTAATGAGACGTAAAACAAACACACATATATACAATAAGACATAAAATAAAATAACATATTCAATAAAAGTCAGCAAATGGCATATTACAACAAATAATAATGAGGTCATCATTCTTGGAAAGTAATACGCTCAAGATTGGGACAAAGGAGTGGTGCGGTTTTCAAGAAAAGCAAAGTTATGTGGCTGATAATGAATTGATAAAGTGGGAATAAAGTAAGTATGTTTTGGAGCCACACATATACTCCGTATTACCAAATATGGTATGAGACAAATTTAGTTGGATGGATGGAAAAGGAAAACGAGACAATTATAGTGGGATGGAGGGAGTATATAATAGCAATTATTTCTCATCCGTTCATCAAAACAAAATTCTTAGCATATTAAAAATTCAAGTTTATTAGATTGATGAATAAAAAACCGAATCATCACTATCTAGTGGTTATAAATGGGAAGTGCAGGAGATTATTTTTACAAGATAAAGTGCAGATTGAAAAAAGTTAGAGAAAAGACGAGGATTTAAGTATGAATCATATAGTTCATTCGATACACAGATTAAGAAGAGAGGTATGCAGGTCAATATTAATAGTGGGCCCTTTTTTGTTAAGTGGCTCCAAATAATAAAAAAGTGGCTCCAAATAATACACTTAAGCCCTGGTCCAAAATTGTGTACGCCTGTATGCGCCTCATTGTGTACACTATATTACGTACACCTCAGGTCAATTGCGTACACTTAACCATCGCGTGAAATAAGAAATGCCTTTTATTGCCTCAGGCCCAAATATAGCTGATGCACACCATTGTGCAATTGCATTGCACAGTTACAAACAATGTATCCAGCCAACTTTTAAAATTGTTACAAGCCATGGAGTAAGAGCATATGCTTTATAATGTTGACTAACCTAAAACTAATGTTATGTTTCCTTTTCCAGGTGGACGTATGCAATTGTGATTCTATTGCTAGCTTTCTTGTCAATCTTCTTTATATTCTTGCTTCTCCTACTACTTTTTCACAGGTATTTATTTATTTTATGCATCAATTATGCTATTTCGCTTTTGAAATGTCTTGCATCAAATCAAAATGTTATTGGGTACTTAATTTGTTGACTTTCTACGTTATTTGAGTTTTAGTCCATATTCTCTGAATTTTGTTTTTATTTGGGTTGTACACGTATGAATTATGAGTATATGAGACAGCAATATTAAAACTTTACCTTAGGGAGATGATATATTTTACCTACTGTAGAGAGTATGAACTGTTTAATAGCGAAACAAGAGTTTCATGTTTTTTTCAGAAATTTTTTGATATTTGAAAGTTCAGGACTTCAGGTGTCATTTTAGTATAAGTTCATCATTTAAGATTTTTAATCACCATTTTAGTTTGTCATTTTACTGAACTCATTTCAGTATGAGTTCATATGTCTTTTCAATAGTCTTTTTCTTCGTTCAAAGTACAAACCTCTTTGGTGCAGCGCTGTTGTTATCAACTAGAATAATCCTTTCACTAAGCACTTGTTTGATCTGAGGGATTTTCACATTTGAGAGAAGGGGAGGAAAACAGAGGAGCTGTAGATCCTCCAAACTCCTCATTTTTATTACCCTGGACTGGGGTATATCGAAGGATATATTTTTTCTTAATTTCTTCCCCTTTTCTAAATCAACTTTGTCTACTTCATATTTGTTATACTTAATAAAATATATCAAAATTAAATTTTTATACGGAGTAATTTTTTCTAAAGCAAAGATTCTTGCATGCTCCTCCTTTAAGCAAAATAAAGGCCAAGCCTTATTCATCTGTTGTCTATTTCTCCCCCTCTTATAGTTTAGCATCAACTTTTCACTCAAATGCGGATTTCAGTGCTAGATCAGAATAACTTATTAAAACCCACATTTGTTTCTTGAAACAGCTACCTTGTTTTAACAAACCAGACAACTTATGAGCTTGCTCGACGGCGAAGGATACCATACTTGAGGTTTGTCATAATCTTTTTCCTTGTTGATAGCACACATTTGAAATAGGCAATAACTAAGACAGATTTACATCGTACATTATGCAGGGGGGTACCTGAGAGAGTGTTTCCCTTTAGTAGAGGGGTTTGTAGAAATGTGTTCTTCTTCTGTTGTGACCGCAGCAGGGAGATGTACAGAATGGAACCCCTGCCAACGGCAATGGAAATAGAAGAGAAGTCAAAACCTTATACTTGTTCAGATGTCATGTCTTGCCGGTGTTGCTGTTAATGATTTGGCCCATCTGCCCGCCCATTAGGGGTATAGCGTTTGAAGGACATGACATGCATCTATTGTGCATTTTTTAAGACCGGAGTCAAGGAAACTGCTGAGCATTGGCATCTGGCAAATGGTTAGTTGCGGTGGCTTTTGGCAGTTTGGAAGTTTTCACCATTGATGGTGTTACTGTTGTAATGTACACTAGTGTATGCTTGTCAACTATTTAATTCAATTAATTATTAAAATGTTTATGGGTGAAAAGTGGACAATTTAGTGCAGCGTAAGATACAAGTTTGGACAAATGTTTACTTTGGTATAAGATACAACTTACAAGGTTAAAATGACATATCTAGAGTCTAGACAACATTGTTTGCTGAACATGTTATTGCAGCAATTCTGTTTTGAAATTAGTGCTGGAGAAAAGCTAAATTAAATCATTGATTACAGACTTTGCAGTATCCCCATGATTAAGCTTTTCCCACATTGCAAATTAATGTGGTGACATGTTGTACTCATTATTGAGGGCTTGTTCAGTTGCTTGGTTCCGGGCTATTAGTGGAGATGATAGTTTTTGGTTTACTAATTAACCCCAATATTTTAGTCTCAGATTACAAATAATTTGTTGCTCTTTCGGAAAGCTTTCCCCTGCAAAATCAGGCAAATAATACTCCGGAAAGCGTGGCTTAGGGCGTAGATTGATAATACAACTTTCCAAATTTTTACCTAAAGTGAATGAGAGTGAATTTCCGAAATAAGTTTGGGCAAATTTTACTAATTCTGGTATCATTCTCTAACTCTGGTCTTGCAAGACGTAGTATCATTTTCCCGAGAATCATACTTGCAAAATTGGATCCCCCGATTTTAGGAGAAGACAATATACCATTCTAGGAAAAGTGAAAATCTATTTGGGGGGTAAGGAGCACGTAATAATATCATTAACTTGTCTCTCACATTCAATCCGCAGCTCAAAGAAGTCTTTAGGAAAAAAACACTGCGTAGATATTTTCTAATGCCACATTTGGGAAAAAATACCTTTCCATTCATTATTGATATTTTCTCGAACAATCTGATGTACTTGCCTAAATGAATCTAGTTCCCACTTTGAATAATACCACTAAATAAATGGAAGAAAATACAGTCTATCAGTATACAGAACTAACAGAAGAAAATAACAGGAGAAACTAAGCATAGAAACACATTGTATTTAGACATATTGCTATGATCTGCATAGAATCAACCATCAATTCTTTTGGTACTTCAGAGATTCAAAACGAGCAGCGAGTGTTTCATAGTCAGGCAATTTCGGATGGACCCGAGGTAATGCTGGTTGCCCCATGTCGTCTTTTCTACAAGACAGGTCGTTGCAGCTTTGCCTCCTACCGATTTGTCTCGATTCACATTTACTACAAGCATCATCATCACGAGCCTCCATCTCAATCTCTTCATCATAGTCAGATTCATCATACTTGACAGATTTATCTGAGTTGCAGCTAGGAAAATTGCAGCTATGCCTTCGAAGTATTACTTTTGCAGCATGAATGTCCCCCTCCCCATGATGCTGAAAATCTCCAGATGCTCTTCGCTTTTCATTGGTCAGGTATGCCGCTGCTTCAGCTGCAGCTATAGCTTGCCTGGCACATTCAGCTGCCGCTTTAGCTGCCGATTCGGGATCTTCATATTTCGCTCCACCATTATCTGTGATTCTGTTTCCGACATAATGTAATATTCTTTTGAAACATGAAAAGTTATAACAAAAGAAAATATGGAGAAATTTGGAAGTATACAAAAACTGGAAACTAAAACAATAATTCAAACTCCATAAATTTACTTTTAGTACTTCATATCATATCATACTGAGCAATCTAGACGTGTACAAAAAAAATTTAATCTCTAATTAAATTTCATTTATGTTTCTATTTTTTTAGAAAAGTTCAAACACGAGAGAAAGTTTTCCTTGGAATTTTCTTTACTTTTCTTATGATTATGTGATCCAAATATAGCCAGAATCTGATACCATCTTCTGACGCCAAATTTGACGAGCGTCTACATACACCAACACTTTGGTCCTCAGCATGACTTGAAGGGCTCACATGCTCACTAATTAAGCTTCTGAGGGTTCACCGATTCTTAAGCGACTCCAAGTTAAGCATGCTTAACTTTGAAGCACTAATGGAATAAGTCTCAAAATAAAAACACCCTGTTGATACGAATAAGTCCTATCAAACCCTTTAAGCTAATCTCAATTGAGTGATACCGCAAAAGATAGACATAGCGAGAGGTTCAGCAGCTGCGGCAGCGGAGAGGCGTAACGATGGTGAAGTTCCTAAAGCCAAACAAGGTGGTGATCATTCTACAGGGACGCTATGCCGGTAGGTAGGCGGTGATCATACGCGCCTTCGATGAAGGAATCCGTGAACGCCCCTACGGCCACTGCCTCGTGGCTTGCATTGCCAAGTATCCATCGAAGGTTATCCGCAAGGATTCTGAGAAGAAGCGCGTGAAGAAGTCACGAATTAAGGTGTTCGTAAAGCTCGTCAATTACAAGGAGGCCAAGGCATGATTCGAGGAGAGGTTCAAGAGTGGGAAAAACCGTTGGTTCTTCACCAAGCTCAGGTTCTAAGCTCCGGTTATGGTAATCCTGTGTTCAAGTGTTTTGCTATGATTTGGTATTCGTAGGAGATACTGTTCCTTTTTAATTTGTGGGAAATCAGACATTTTCACTGCTAGTATTCAGTCAGCCTTTTGTTTTAATTCTGAACTCATTTCTCGTTATTTATCAACAACATTTCAATAAAAAAAAGCCTCAAATCACACAACCTTGAAATCTCTTTCATATGCCTCACCCACACAGCCTCAGGGGCACAAAAATCAGTTCATTAAAGCCCCCCCTTCTTAAAACTTTTGTCAGGAGCCACTCCTTGTCTATGTCATACTTACATCAACATTATACGTAATGTTGATGAAAGAAACTCAAAAGTAAAAAAAAAACTACTAGATTAATGAAGGTCCAATAACTTACACAGTTGTGTGGTTGTTGGGAGGATGGACAACATACAGCTCTGGAACTGGTTGTTTAATAGGCACGCTAGTGGCACTCACAAAAGTTTTTGGCCCTCCCTGAAGAAATAGAGTTCACACAGCTTTAATGGAGGAAGGATCACCAAATAAATGTAGTAACTATCAAGAAAGAAGGAGATAAAAAGAAACATACTATACGCTCTTCTGGTGGTTTGAGTAGCTCAACCTCAGACTCTGTGGTATCCCATTCTACTTGGTATTCCTTTGCAATTTCCTTCATGATTTTCATTTTCACCTCACCACTTGGGGTTTTTACAGAGAGCTTCTCAATGAGCTGTAGTAGGAAAATGAATACGAAGTTAGGAGGTATTGCCCTAAATATTATAAAAACATAACATTCTTCTTCAAGTATCACCATCATGGTTTTATTCTTAAAAACATTTTCTATTTGGATATTGAAAAAGAAAACAATCACTCAAATAAAGAAGAACATCAAATAAGGTCACAAAAGATCACTCTGGTTGTGATGTTTGGGGAACACCCTATGTTTTAATCACATCCAAGTTATGTTGCACGGAAAGGTGAGAGTCACGGGGAAACAAGAAACGGAAAACACCTCTTTTAATAGAAAAAAAAATCTTTAGAGTTTATGTAGAGTTTCGGAAACGGAAGCGTACTAGTTTTCATGCTTCATAGTATCCAAATTAATTTACTCTATTATAAGGAACAATTGAAGAAACTACCTAACCCAAGGAAAAATTTGATTTTCTTGAGTTCGTAAGAAAAACATTAGAACATCCGAAATATGCCATTTCGGATAGAGTGCCTTTTGAAAAGGACTGGATGGAGTGTAACCAATATTTGTTGAATGTGACATGCGTATACAGACATAAATGTGTACCATTCGATTCACGCCAGCATTCGGTCTTAGATCAACAGCTTCAGAAACAAAATCCTTCCCATATTTTTTCTCAAATATATTGCGGATTTCCTGAAGTTCAGGAATCTCAGAGCACCGGGGGGCTGCAAATATTAAACTTGATATTCCCTCTTTCAGATCAGCAGGACATTCTCTGGAATAATGTGGATTCCACATTAAAAGTTACTACACAATTAGATGTCACAAAATTAAACTTCTGTGTACCGAAGGGTTTGTATGTTAATGAAGGAAAGGGGGCACCTTTGTTTTGCAATTATGGGAAGCCTTGACACAATAAGTTCACAGAAGAGCTCAATGATTTCATTTGCTGCCAACATATTCTGTTCTCTTATTACATGTTCAACCTACAACACCATCGTAATAACTATAAAACAGGTGCATGAGTTGGAAATAGCATCTATAATTAAAGTTTAACCATTATCAAGATGCTTTCCACTAAAAACACATTGGTGCACTGAAATGCATCAAGAATATCAGAACCCATAGGCCACCAAGGTAATAGCAAATTAATTCCACATAGGGAAATAGAGTAATGTTGGGCAAATACAGTTTCTTAGGCATTGTGAGCTTACTTTTTAATACTCCGTATTTCCTTTCCCCTTTGAATAAGGTATTGTTTTACGGAGTATTAGATTTGGAGCATATAAATATTACATCCTCACAATCTCAACCAAACACAATTTAGTAATCGTACATGCCCATATATTAATCTCACATTACCTTCGAGAATATAAGCATAATTAAGTATTTAACTGAGGTGATGTTACGTTTCATGCACGAACTGCTCATTATGACCTGTTTGGATGGAGGGTGTAGTAGGCGAAGACTTGGAAAGTCTTTGTCTAAGCCTTCATTGATAGAATGTTTCCAAAAATGAATACTGTATAAAGTTACATGATCGATCACCTACTACATTATACATTCAATTTGTAAAAAATCTCAAATACATGTCAGGATACAGATTTAACCTCCAAATCTCTCCCCTAAAAAACATCCAATAATATCGGCAACTATACATTAGACTAAATGTACAATCACTAACTACGAAGCAACAAGGGTTAACAATAATTGAAAGAAATGGAATTAGGAATAAGTTTAGCAAAACTAGTCGCGAACTCTTAATCCTAAAAATCAAGCCAAACACAAACTATAAAGCATACAGTTTGTTAATCTAGGAAGAAAAAAGAAAAGTACCCTGATGCGAGCGGTGGCATCCTGATGGGACTCGAGAAGCATGGCAATGTCTCTCCTCATCTGCCTCACCACCACTTCCCTCTTGTTCCTCAGCAGCTTTATCCTGGCCGTCGTCATCCTAGCCATTGTCTTGCTGAATTTCAATTTATATGCACAAATTTAACAATTAGAAAGAAGGTTCATGGTTCTATCGAGAAATTGTCGAGTGTCATTTTGGGGGGAAAGGGTAAAGAAAAGCGATTTTTAATTAAGAGGAAAAGAAGTACGAAAGAACCATTTGGAGGAGTTGAAGCCGCGGTGGAAGAGGGAGATGATCTTCATGGCTTTCTTCCAGTGGGCTATGGCCATGGCTGCTCTGCTCGAATGCGGGAGAGAGAGGGGTTTAAGTATTAGGGAATACTATAACGGTCGAAATTTAATGTTTGGATACAAGAAAAAGGGAAAACACAAAAGGAGCAAGCTTTGGGCGGAGGTGAGCACGACATTTTTGCCACCGGACAACATTGAGGGTCGATAGATCCGTTAAAGGGAATTAGGCAAATTTCATTAAAGCGACTTATTACATGTTTGGTAAGTGTGAATGGCTACATTTTTTGGGGAAGGAAACTAACATATTATATTAAATCAAAAACTCGCAGAACATAAACGTAATCCCCGAGACTAACCTTCCTCTAAACAAACATAATCAGAAGTTCACCGATCCCCTCACTTCTTCATCAGATATAGAATAGTTCACCCCAATAAAAGCGAGATTAATCCCTGAAAATGTGAAACCTTTGAGGCTATTAGCGGCTATATCAGTCTGATTTCCTCTAAACACAAATCTATCAACTAAAGTAAACCAAAATAAGAATCTACCACCCTTATTATTTGCCCTAATAAATCCAAAATAAAGATTAGCAAATAGGACATAACAAAAATAAACAAAAAGCAGTTGTGTCGCCATCTTTCGGGCCTTAGTCGCGTACTTCCTTTGAGGCGGCGGTTCAGAAGGGGGACAAATCATCCACATCCCATCTTCTTCTTCCATCGTCTGAGGCAGCCAGAACAACAATGCCGATCCCTCAACAGTCGATTGAAACCTAAATTCACCTCCTTTAACCAGGACCCCTACTGCCAACGTTCCACCTGGATCAAACACAGTTGGTACAACTTCCATCTCAATCATCATTAGAACCAGCATAGCCAAACCAATCATCTGACTATCATGCCTCACAACCCTCGCCGCCACCGATCCGCCACCACCTCTGAACCCATTGACAACTCCCATGCCTCCCGATTCTCACCCAAGAAACTGTTGTGTCTTCCTCCGGTGATGCCCTTCGCCAGAAAAACTAAATCTCATGCTTTCTTTGTCAGAAACCTCGATATGCCACCGAGACCAAGCGAGAAAACAGGGATGTCGCGCAAATCTCGTTCTAGACTAGCGACTTCGTCTCCGATCTAGAGGGATGAATCGACCGCCCTCTGCCCCTCTCCAACCGAACCTTTGATCGCCGATCGATCCCTGCTAACAACCGTCGATGGAATTGAGATCGCTTGCTTCTGAACCCATTGACAAGTCCCATGCCTCCCGATTCTCACCCAAGAAACTGATGTATCTTCCTCCGGTGATGCCCTTCGCCAGAAAAACTAAATCTCACGCTTCCTTTGTCAGAAACCTCGATCTGCCACCGACACCAAGCGAGAAAACAGGGCTGCCGCGCAAATCTCGTTCTAGAGTAGCGACTTCATCTTCGATCTAGAGGGATGAATCAACCACCCTCTCCAACCGAACGTTCGATCGTCGATCGGTCCCTGCTAACAACTGTCGATGGAATTGAGATCGCTTGCCTTCAGTGTAGCCGATGGAATGGCTACTATTTTAATTTGTTATGCAACAATACATTTTTTCTTTCATATTTTTTTCATTTACTAAAATATAGAGGTTAGTAAGGGCTTAAAAATTATTTTGTGAACTATTTATGCCAAACATATAGTCAAGTTATGTCTGAAGTCCAAGCTGAAACTGTAATATACTATCCGATTTAAAGGCTATTGTCTTGAACTAGATAGAAGTGACTCAAACTAAAATCTTAGTTGAACAAAATAGACTTGGGTGGAAAGCACAATGTGCTGAAATAACGAATGAAAATTTAGTATAAAAGGTTGAGTCGCGGCGCGGGTATGCGGCAAGCGCAATGATCCACATAAATATAAATGCTTTAATACAAACAAGATAAAATTCGAGTATCTAGAGATAAAAATTGACATAAATTCGCGGTAAATTGAAGAGTTGATTTGAACGCTACAATTATTAACGTTTCAAATCAGCTGATTAAATGTAGGTCTAGTCAAAATTAATTCTTCATCCTGAAAGATTCCATGACAATTAATTGTTTAAACTTATCAAATTTCAACTCGTTTTGAGTTTAAATGGTCACCCAAACATATACTTGGTGTATATTTTGTAAGCTAAGTCAACGACTTTTAGCTTTTATACATTTTAGAGAATCTCTAAAAAATCTTAGTATATGTTTGACACAAATAATTAAAAAGATAGTTTTATGAGTTTTTAGTAACTACTCCTATTAACTTTTAAAATTGAAAAGAACGTAAGTGAAATAGATGTCGTTGACCTTAAAAGAAAAGGGCTTTGGATAAATGTTAGTATACTCATGTCCTTTTATGTCTTTATATATCTTCTTTAGTATCTTATGTTTAACTTTAGTATCTTCTTGTATCGTTGAAATAGTGAAATTGTTTAGTATTGATACGATATGGTACCGCCTCCTTTAGAATGGAGCGGCACCAAACGGGTTTGGTTCTAAATTGTACTGAATTGTACCACTTAAATAGTCACAATATGATGTCGAGTTCGGAAAAATATTGAACCACACCAGACTATGTTCACCGCTAATATAGGTTCAGGGAGAAGTAAATTAAATGGTTTTGAAATTGGTAATTGAGAAACCGATGGGTAACAAGCTAAATAATTTATTGAGGAGGTGTACTTGTCATTTTGAATATACTATGATAACATGTTTGATACCTTTTCCTTGTATTTATTTATGTGAAATTCCGTCATACTTTATGAGTTTATGGAGCAATTTCATTTTTGAGGAAGGTCTATTTATGGAGCAATTTCATTTTTGAGGAAATTGCTCCTTATATGATTAAAATATACGAAGCAGTAATTTTTGGAGCATATATTTAATTTTCACTTTTTAACACTTAACTTATTTAATTAAATAATACTACGTATAATAATTAATTGCCCCTAGTTCCTATACATAATCAAGGTTTGTCCGTTGGTGACGAGTTCGGCGGTGATGGCACCTCGGCGGCGGCGGGAAACTCCAGCAGTAATGGATGACGGCGGCGAAATCATTACAAATCCGCGGGAACAATCTGGTAAAAAGTTTCCAACGGCGGTTCAACAACGTGGAGGCCGTAGTGCTCTAGTTTTATGAAGTTATTTTTGTTCAATCGCGAATAAATTAGATCTGGACAAAACCGGCCCGACCCGCCCGCACAAATGGGCGGGCTTGGGCATATATATTTACCCACCAGGCCGGGCCGCAATAAGATATGGGCGGACTTGGGTTATGGTGTAGGCCCGTTCGGGCCGATAAGCCTGACCCGCTACATTTAGTATATATATATATATATATATATATATATATATATATATATATATATATATATATATATATATATATATATATACACACACACACACACACACACATTAATTTATTTATTTATTTGCATGTACACATATATATTTATATTTACTAATTTTTCTTTCTACGTATTTATAGTTTATTATGTTTAAATTTAATTTTTTTGTTCTTAACAACTAGCCCAACCAATATAATGTCTATTTTTGTACTTAGGATGTTTTTACTTGGACTGTAATTTGCTGGTCTGGTCTGATCTGGTCTGGTTTATACTGGTCTGGTCTAGTCTGGTTTCTTTGTATTTTTATAACTATCCAAATCAGGTCTAGTCTGGCCTGGTCTGAACTAGTCTGGTCTGGTCTGATCTGGTCTGGTTTGGTCTGGGATGAATTACAGTTCAAGTAAAAATATCCTTAAAGATAGTACTTTGTGCTTAAATTTTAAATTTTAGATATAGTTTCTCATTATTATTTTTGTGTAAGTATTTTTTTATATGTGGTGAAAGACGTATAAACATTATAAGCATATTAATTATTTTTTAAATGTTGTAATAGATGATAGTATTATTTTTAAAGTATTTAAAAAATCATATAATTTTGAAAAGATTAAAGTTTTCCCAGGTCGGGCGGCCCGGTGGACTACCCGGCCTGCTCTTATGGGTGCGTATGTACATAAGGTTAGACCCGTTTTTGCGGGCCGGGCCGGCCCCGCCCACACATGATGGGTAGAAAATTTACAAAAAGTCCGGCCCGAGCCCGTTTTTGTAAAACCTTATACAATAATTTACAAAAAAGCATACTTCCTCCGTTCCCTTTTAATTGCAATAGTCAACATTTCACGTTTTCAACGAACTAGTTTGACCATTAATATTTTTCTTTCCCTATTAGTAAAAAAATTTAAAAAATCATATTTTGAAAATTTAGAATGAGAAGAATTTAACAATATTTTTTAAAAATTTAATTTATAATACATTAATTAATAAAATATAATCAAAGTAGAATATGTGAATAGTGCAAAAAGTCTAATGTTGCAATTAAAAGAGAACGGAAGTAGTATTTATAACATTTTAAACTAGTAGTCCTGTTTTAAGAAAATGAGATTCTTTTGGTCTTATTTTGTAATTCTGCCTTTCTTTTTACTTGTTTGAGTGTTGCCATCTTCACGAGTCTAATTTACTTATCAGCGCCCAAAAAGTGTTCGGAGGAAATATGGCTAGCGGGATAGCAAGAAATGAAGTGTTAGTAGCATACAGAACGGTGTTGAAAGCCACTCGGAAGACCTTCACGGGCGACACTTTGATGCTTCGGGAATCGGCAGCCGAGGTGAGGAAGAAATTCGAGGAGAACCGGCACGTGAAGTCGGAGGAGGAGGTCAAAAGGCTTCTTGAGGACGCACGGGAAGCTTCGACCTTCATCTCCACCATGATCGTCCAAGCTCAACGCACCGATAGCGGCAGTTTTGGTAAACTCTCAATGGCTCAATCCGAACCCTTTGAGTTTAACATACATATCATTACATAGAACCCCCGCTACCTGTATGTTAAATTGTCGCAAAGGATGCAATTTTCTGATATTTATCGAATTCCATGATTTGATAATGTTGAGTTATTTGCGTTACAGCGGTGAAGCCAGGAATGGAGCACGCAGGGGCGACACTTGAACTTCCTTCAGAAGAAGTTCTTAAGAAGGTCGGTTGATGATGATAAGATGAGCATACACGAGCAGTAAAAAAGGATCATTCTATTCCGCTGCATTACCCTTTTGCAAACTCCTTTCTTTTATCATTGACTTGATTTATTTGAGCTGTTCCTGTTTTATATGTTCCTTTTAAGAAAAGGCTCCCCTTTTCACTTTCTTGTGTTCAACAAACTTGATGTCTCTTCTTGACTGAACAAGGAGTCAAGGACATATTCATGATTAGTATGATTATAAAACCACTTCTGAGAAGTAAATCATGCTACCGTTCATTTTTTTTTATGTCTTACTCTCTTCAACTTCCTTTCAGTGTACCCATGCCCAGATTTTGAATGGCTAGATTGGTTGAGGAAGAACTTGGTCTTACATTGTTCATTGATACCTTATGTTTATACACTATACAGTGCATCATGGAGTAATTGTTTTAAGTAGATCCTGTGGGAAGTGGCGGATCTGCGCTCAGACGATATATGCCCACACTGAAAATGCAAAAGAAAATCTAAATAATCTGAGTCTACGTCTGAAGAATTTACTTTGTCATAAGCTCAAGGCTTAAGCAGTGGGGCAGGGAACTGTGGCAACTCAAACGCCGTATGTCAATTAGTCATTAACCAACCAGTCACTTGAATTTGGAAAGTAATTAAGCAAAAAAATCTGATTAAGGGAGTTACCGCACCCCTGCATACCAGTACAGCATGATAATCCCAGAATACTTAACAAACAACAAACATAGCAGTTATAGAAGAAGCAGATAGAAAGATATGTAGATATTATACGCGAATCTGGTATACCGTATGAAAATTGGCCGCCGCTCTCCCTGGAGAAGGAGAGCAGCGGCAAACCTAAGTTCTCTCTATCTTTACGCCTCTGAACTCTAAGCCTTTTACGATCGTTAGGGTTCTCGTAAGTTAGCCTCCTTTTATAGGAGAAGTTGGCTAACTTACGGGTTACAAGGAAGCCCACGGGCTGATACACATTTGTGGCCCGTATTACACGTTTAATTGATAACTACACAAATACAAAGATAACTAACTAGATTGAACACCATAAAATATTCCCAACAATCTCTCCCTTGGTGATCAATCGTGTTGAATCAGCATTGCAGCGCAGATATCTTTGTCTTTGTTGTTATTGAGCTTCCTTTGTCTTTGAACTTGACTTCTGAAGAAGGTTATCTGAAGAAATCCTTGCAATCTCCCCTTTGATGTCTTCTTGACAATTTGATCTTTGATGTCGGGGGTTTAGGGACCTCCAGTATCTTGCATGTAGTCCTTGCCTTCCAGAAGTTGCTCTTGATCAGCTTGGATGAAATGCGGTGACGCCTCTATAATGAATGTTATTTGGAGAATAGGAGACGCCCATGGAATTCATCTTCAGGACACGAGTATTTGACCTCTGTCTCCTCCACAATGTAGTCTTTTTGACTATTTGGAATGAATGCATTTGAGGAGAACTTGTCGGTGGCACAGCGGAACATAATGATGGTTGATTTGTGAGTGTAGCTGACCATTTGATTTGAGTTGCGGAGATAGTAGAGATAGAGTTTTGAATTTTGTGATGGAGGAGTGAAGTGTCCCAGAATGATTTGTTCAGTGTTAACAGCATGTGGACCACTCTCCCCCTCATGAAGATCCGATGAATCGGGACGTCATGCTTTTATTCTTTTATTCTGCGGAAATAAAAAAAAAACAAGCAGAATCTAAAAAAGATAACGTAGCCCCCGGGGTCGTGAAGACGCCCGTTATCATCACTATAGAGATAAACTCTTAAGCAATGGCCTGAAAATGTTGGTGATTCTTATGTTGCAACAGCAGGACTTCTTTCCAATTATTGGTCTACATCTGTAATAGATGAGCCCTATGGAAGTTCTCGCGGGTCATGAAGACCTGCAACTGACTCTAAAAGTGCGTCTGTGTCCTAGAAAATTTCAAAACATTTGGGAGTGAGTAACTGACTCTCCCAAATGATGATTTTTGTGATGGAGGAGTGAAGTGTTGCAGAATGATTTGTTCAGTGTTAACAGCACGTGGACCACTCTCCCCCTCATGACGATCCGATGAATCGGGACGTCATGCTTTTATTCTTTTATTCTGCGGAAATAAAAACATGAAAAACAAGCAGAATCTAAAAACGATAACGTAGCCCCCCGGGGTCGTGAAGACGCCCGTTATCATCACTATAGAGATAAACTCTTAAGCAATGGCCTGAAAATGTTGGTGATTCTTATGTTGCAACAGCAGGACTTCCTTCCAATCATTAGTCTACATCTGCAATAGATGAGACCTATGGAAGTTCTCGCAGGTCTTGAAGACTACAAACTGACTCTAAAATATGTCTGTGTCCTAGAAAATTTCAAAACATTTGGGAAGTGAGTGACTAGACACGACGTGATCAATGAAAGTTCAGTGGCATGGGGCTGAGGCCACTGTAGTCAGTATTACTTAGCCTCAGAAGGAGACAGTAATGAGAGATGCGGTTCCCCGTGAACTATGATTAAACACCTGTCTGTTGGGAGACAAGTGAGTGGTCTAGGGTATGGTTGTGCATGCGCCGTTTGGACAAAATGCAGCGACTTCTACCCGGGATCTGAATAAATTCAGTCCTGAACCTATGGGGATAGTCCAGAGTATTTTAGTGGCTAGGAGCAAATGTTCAATTCATAGCAGGCAATTGAGGTAGCAGACTCATCATTGATAATTGTTTTTCTTCTCACTTGAGTCTTCTGCTTCCTAATGCTCATAATGTTCACTCACTCACTCGCTCACTTACGCACTTACGCTCGGCTTTGTCCCTTGGGTAGGCTTAGTTGGGTTTACTAAGCCATAGGGACATGTTCTCTCATTACTTTCTCATTTTCTCTCTGTACTCCCCCTCAACTGGAGCACTCGGAAAGCTTTGTCATTGTTAGGCACCGGGGAGGATAACATTGAACACTCCCCCTAAAATGTTGCATCCTTTGAGAGATTCCTTGCTTTGTCGGTGTAAGGCGCCAGGAGGAGAAAACTGAAACTCCCCCTCAGAATGTGCAAGGTTTGATTGCTCACAGCTTGTCATACCCGCCATGTGTGTGGAGCAATCTAAACATGTACCACACATGACGGTTTCCTGAACTCATCATGTAGAATTTCAGCATATTGATGATCACATAATGTTGATGAGTCAGGGGCGGCTTCAGCAGTTGATTGTTGATTGTTGTAAGTTGACCGTTGACGCGAGGTTGATTGAATTATCTACGATTTTCAGACCTTTACATTGAAGTTTAGAAAAGTTTTGACCTCAGGGTTGACAATGAAAGAATTTGAACAGATTTGCCTAAGTTTTGGCCTGGACATCGGTGATTTACAATGTTTGTCGGAAAACTAACGTTTTGACCCTCAAAGACTGCGAGTGAGGGCGCGTGAGATTGGGTTCTGGGGCGTAGCCCTAGAATTAATGTAGATCTTTGCGTTAGCTTTCCAACAAAAAAAAGTTTGCTCAAATCGGATCACCGAGTCAAAAGTTATGGCCAAAACAGTGCGGTGTCGCAGAAAATCTCAAATTTTAAGTTTTTGAGGAAAATCTTCGAGGTTGAGGTTCTCGATGTTGAATTTCGAGAGCAGGTGAATTTAAACAATATTCTAAGGAAAAAAACTCGAAATCCAAATCTGGAGATTTTAATTTCAAGTGTGCCTTGAAGAGTAATGACGAAATCCTCCTGCAAAACAGACCTCAGAATGACGAAATCTTCAGAATTTCAAAATGTTTGGAACCTCAAAAACTTTGGAGTTTCGAAAAACCTCATAATCTCGAAAACTTGCTGTTTGAAAAACATCAGAACATCGAAAACTCCTGAAACATTTATATAAGCAGGGAATCATTCAGAGATCCTTATAATGTAAAGCTTCGATGAACTGCAAAAGATGTCAAGATTCGAATTATGAGTTCCAAGAAACTGCAAACTTTGAAAGATTCAAAACATCGAGAAATTCCGGAAATTCTGAAATTTTTTAGAATGTCGAAATCCAAAACATCGAGTTCCTAAAACTCGAAATAAAATCCAAAACTCGCAATTCCAAAACTCTCAAATTTTTAAAAACTCGAGGTTTAAAACTCGAGTTCATGACCGCGAGTTTACAAACTCGAGTTCATGACCGCGAGTTTACAAACTCGAATTCATGACCGCGAGTTTACAAACTCAAGTTCATGACCGCGAGTTTACAAACTCGAGTTCATGATCGCGAGTTTACAAACTCGAGTTCATGACCGCGAGTTTACAAACTCGAGTTCATGACCGCGAGTTTACAAACTCGAGTTCATGACCGCGAGTTTACAAACTCGAGTTCATGACCGCGAGTTTACAAACTCGAGTTCATGACCGCGAGTTTACAAACTCGAGTTCATGACCGCGAGTTTACAAACTCGAGTTCATGACCGCGAGTTTACAAACTCGAGTTCATGACCGCGAGTTTACAAACTCGAGTTCATGACCGCGAGTTTACAAACTCTCGGTTTTAAAAACTGTCGAATTTTGAGAATCTGAAAACTGTTATGAATAGCCCTGAAGGTCGCGATCCCTCCTGTATCTGTTTCAAGTCAAAATCGTTTCTGCAGCAGTGTTAAAAGCATAAACTCGAGTTTTCAATGAGAGTTTTTCGAAAATGAAAATTTGCAGAAAACGAAAAAGAAGATATGCTGTAGAATCGGTTTTGAGAGGCGATTCCAACAGTATAATTTTTACAGATTTTCGTTCACAAACAAGATTACAGGAGCAAAACTCTATATGAAGAAAAAGAGAAGAAAAGCAGAGCATTCTTCGTTAGATCCAAGAAAATCGCAGATACATTCAACCTTTTTCACGCCTCGGCTCTGATACCAATTGATAATCCCAGAATACTTAACAAACAACAAACATAGCAGTTATAGAAGAAGCAGATAGAAAGATATGTAGATATTATACGCGAATCTGGTATACCGTATGAAAACTGGCCACCGCTCTCCCCGTAGAAGGAGAGCACCGGCAAACCTAAGTTCTCTCTATCTTTACGCCTCTGAACTCTAAGCCTTTTACGATCGTTAGGGTTCCCGTAAGTTAGCCTCCTTTTATAGGAGAAGTTGGCTAACTTACGGGTTACAAGGAAGCCCACGGGCTGATACACATTTGTGGCCCGTATTACACGTTTAATTGATAACTACACAAATACAAAGATAACTAACTAGATTGAACACCATAAAATATTCCCAACACAGCAAAATAGGCTACTATTGTGGTGGTGCCTCCTATGGTGGATGTTAATTTTTACTCTATTTTTAATGTTCTTTTGTTGTATCTGACTCAATAGGCAGTAAAAAACAATTTGACTGCAGTTTCGCTGAGATGATTTTTATAGCATTTTGTTATTTTTTGCAGACAGGCCAGTGAAAGAATCTAGAAGGCTAGACATGAAAGTAATTTTCATTTATAGATATTATATCGGTCCAACCTTAGTAGTTAGGAGTTTGTCCATGGAATGTTTATAGAGAAGACTTGAAATTTTAGTTTTTAGATTTGACTTAATTTTCAAATTTATATATTTTGATCTCTTTTAGATTTTTGGTCCGCACTCAATTGAAGTGCTAGATCCGCCCGTAGGTGGGGTATCTTCATTGTGTCAAAAGTAGCGTTGAGGAACAAGTTATTTCTCAAATTTTACATGTTACATACTTCAGTTTCCTATACTTTTCTTCACTCATGTAGTCATGTACATGCATCATAGCAGCTTCAAGAATCCAAAGTTCTTGACCTGACATGCAGGCTACAATGAAATTAATGATCCAACAACTGGCTAAGTATTACGAAAGAAAAGGAATTACTAATTCTATTCAGAATGATGGTTTAGGAGGGACACTCTTATGCCGATCATATGTTTGAACAAATGCTCCAAACCATTTTCAAGAATTTCACTATTGATGTCCAGAGTCTCCAGCCTTCTCTGTGCCAAATCGAGCTTTTCCACTCGTGCTTGCTTGCCAAATTTGTGGAGAAGAAGTAAATCATTCAGGGAAGCATCCATTATCTCCATATCACCGAGGCTGTCGTCCCTTTTACCGTGATGGTAATTGGTCAATCCTCCTTTCTGGCTCACAAGCTTGGAAACCAATGTTCGTCTACCATGCTTTGGTTTCAAGGTTGGTATGGAAGAAAGAAACATCACAATGTACTCAAATGTAGAAACCGAAACAAGACTTGCCTCCAGGAGGACTCTGATTATGTGGGAATCTGAACGGGAAACTGTTCTGTTATCAATTTGCTTCAACACAGTGAGTGTCTTCTCAATCTCCTTGTGCACCTTTCTTCTTGAACGGGTGTACGAATCAATCCCACTCTCAAGGTTCAGATGATCTCCCCCCTTGCTTCGTCTAAAGACAGATTGGAGTTCACGGATGGCATCTTTGGACATCATTACCATTTCTCTGGTGTTGCTGCATATATCAATTAATCTCATGGATCCTTCCAGCAACCGATTGACCAAACGTTCATTACGGTGTTGGAGAAGATGGCTTTGAGTGATGGGAAGTGCAAGAAGTTGTTCTATGCATTCATAGAGCTCTACAAGGGCATGCAGAAGTATGTATACCTTTTCTAACTTTGGAGAAGATGAGGGTGATGATGACTCCCAAGATTTAATCCTGTTCAGAACTTGTTCAATCTTGTTTGTGCAGGGGTGTGATGTGCAGGGGAAGCTAACAGAACGGGCATGGTAGCGGTTAAGCGACTTTGGTGATGAAAGAGTAACCATCCCTCTGATTGAGTACAAGTTAATGAAAGGGTTTGTATTGGTTTTGTTGGCAAGCATTTCCGCTCCTTTTATACACACACAAAAGATACATCTGAAGAAGACAAACGGCAGGTAAAATGCATTTTCTTGTTTTCATTTTTTATTAATTTTTAGTTTAGTAGGCCTTTGTGACCATCTCGTCAGCATGTGAAGTAAATGCATGTGGGGTTTCATTTGCATGGGTCTATAATCTTGACAAGTTATTTTAAAATGGGATAAACCTTGGTGCATGAACACGAAACACAACCAACTGGAAACATAATTTTGAATTGGAAAACTGGAAGTTTTCTCTAGTTTCATTTGTTGGGGTATATTTTCCGTAGAGTTTCAGAAATTCGAGAACGTCTGTGAAAGAATCTTTCTTCGTACGGGATGAATGTATCATATCAAATACCGCACCCATCCCAAGAAGTGCCTCGTTTAGATATATTTATTATGTTTAATTTGTTTGTGACTCTTGGATACGTTGTATGAAAAACTGTTTGTTTGTTGTAACTAAGTTGTAACCACTCTTTTTTTGTTTTTTTTTAAATAAGACAACTTTTTTGTGATACATTCTGCACCCATGTTTTGCAATTTCATACGGAGTATAATAATAGACTTAATTAGATGTGTTGGGCCAAACAGCCTTGTACTTTCCCAACCAATATATCTTGGTCATGGGCGTTAACGAATGTGAGCTGAGCATAAAAATCTCGACTTTGGCTAGATTCCGAAATAGGAATGTTCGGGTTCGAGCTCTAGAAGCATGTACGTCAATTTACGTTCGACAAATATGCTTGAATTAAGGATTTTAGAAGATAAGTGCTCAATTTGTCAAGAGTCATATTAAGTTATTTACTTATTTTTATCTTTTATGTGTCTTATTCTCTTTTATCTTTTTATCTCTTATCGCTCTTATGTTTTTATATAATTTTTATCTTATATTTATCTTTATCTTATACATTTTATCTTACTTTATATTAAGTTGACTTCGGATGGCTCTGATGTCATGGATCGATTCATGAATCATGTTAGCCGACCCCAATTTTTTTCGTAATAAGGCTTGGATGTTGTTGTTGTTGTATAGATAGATGTCCAATAGTGCGACACTAATTGTAACAACACTATTATTCTCGAGTTCGACTCTAATAATTGTGCGGACTTTAAATGTGGTTCGTATTCTTCTTAAGTTTGGTTCATGAAGCTCAAACACCATTCATTATAGGCGATTGCCAAATCAGGATTATTAAGCTTGTGGGTTCGTTAACAACCCTACTATTATAATAGGGCCACAGCCAGTTCAGGTTTATGAAAGGTTCATTCTCCCAAAAATATGTCTAGTAAGTGTACTACTATAAATTAAGAATGACGGCCCTTCCCAAAGCTGTCTGGATAGGAAGAACCTCTGACACAAAGTAGTGAAGAAGCATATGGGATCTAAAGAGATCATGAAGCAGTTCTAACTCCCAAGATACAGAAAGATGTTATGGTAGTTAAGAAAAAAACAATTTGTGGATTTTTATAATGTGTACACGAGGTGCATGGTCTCACTTTGTTTCCAATGGTGGCTCCAGCCAGTTCATTCTTTGAATAATCAATTGTTATTTGTTGTGAACAAATACAGCTAATGTGTTTGTACCTGATAAATGCACCATGCCATTGCTAGATGTACTTACTACCTTCTCAGTTTGCACAAAAAAAAGGATGACACCCCATCCCTGAGGGCCCTCAACCCCGACCGGACGGTACGTTGAGAGGATGTAAATTGGACTATAATCCTAATCTGACAGATAGAGAGTGAAGCTCTGTCCCCGGTACTTGCAGAAGCCCTATGCTTTTTTAACATAGTAACTCCTCATCACAGTTGTCGGGATTCGAACCTGGGACCTAATCCTTGTGACACTCCCTTGCTAACAGTTGAGCTACGCCCACCGATACCTTCTCATTTTCCACAATTGCATTTTTAAATGACTAAATTGCATTTCTGGTCAATTATTGCAGATCTAAGTTCTTGTCATTTGATGCATTTTCTTGATTCTTCGGATCTAATCTAATTATATAAGCATGACGAGTCTGTGTTAAGGGGCCGTCATTAATGATATCATTTAAACCTCTCGTCCATGCTTTGTTTTTGGAATAGCTCTTTTTGTACACAGCTTACTCAAAGTGTACATATTGAATCTGATTCAGATAATTTATTGTCTAGTCGTATAAAGAAATTTATCTAAAAATCTTGTACATTGCTTATACAACTATTGTCTTAATTTGAAAATTCACAAAATCAACTAGTATTGGTCACACTTACTTGCATGCATAGAGACAACAAACTTTTTAACCAAACACGCAATTTTTGATTTCGCTCGCTGAATTGTGTAATAATAAGAAAAAAGTGAGGTTCGAGTTACTTTTCTTGCAGTATTGGCTGAAATTACTGTAGATGATCATTTTAGTTATTTTTCATATAATCTTTATTTTATCAATAAAATATATTTTAAATATAATTTAATCAGCAGAATCAGACATTACAACCACTTCAGCTAGAACTTTATAAATTTCAGCAGAATCATCCGATTTCAGTGTTACCAAATGACCTCTATATAATTTCTTTTAAATGACTATCGGTTCTCTCCAAGTTCTCCATTCATTTCGCTTTGCCTTGTCAAAAGTTAAATCGAAACATGACAAATGGGATCTGCCATATCCTCCAAATTTCTGGAGATCATAGGAAGAAGTGGGTTGATTAAAGAGTTAATTAGGCTAGCGGTTAATGTTTATATTCGTTTGTTACACCCTCTTCTATGTATTAGCCTTTGACCCGAGTCACTTTGCTCACCATCTTTGCTAATGAGAAACAACAAGAACTTCACTGTTTATCAAATGAGTATTATAATTTCAAAGACCATCATCACACAAGACTGATACAATTCACATTGTTTTCATGTACATTTTATTTTCATCATGAAATTATTCGTATACCAGACACGGCCCTCACATAATATAACATATGAAGTCCTGAAGGCCGTTACATACAATTTTTCATTTTATTTGCTATGATTTAGTACACAAGATGTTTTCATTTTCAGGAGGAAACAAGAGTCGCAGTGTATGGAGTTTGAGCAGAGCAGTCCAAATTGTCTCCATAGGCTATGCCGAAAATGTCGCAATAGCGTTTGTAGAATCCAACCCGGTCATCAGCTTTATCCTTCGCACCGCCACTGCCACACTCAACCCCACCGTTAATGATGTTGGTGACCAGCCCATAACCCGGGACACGACCGGCCGCTGTGTCAGCGGCAGATGGTGTCCATTTACCGGTCATCACGTCGTGGCAAGACGGCTTTGCACCCTGAGGTGTCATCCAGAACCACAATGCCGTCTTGAAGGACACCGTCGAGTCCGTTGCGACCAGGTCAGGGTTACTTATAAGATCATAGCCAAGTGCCTGTCCTGCTGGACCATAATTGTAGTTGCTGCCAAGTTCCAACATCCATCAAAATGAAGTATCATAATCTAATTATGTTCAAATTAGCTCTACCTAACATACAAACTAAAGATGAAACTTCAAGTCTTAATATACGGATAACTTACTAAGAGATTTGAATAGGACCACGTCCGAAGTACTTTTGGCCAGGAGCACAGGACCAGGCTTGAGTGACATTGCAGTAGGAATCTAAGGTGTTTTCTCTTAGAAAGCAATATCCCCACGCATATCGGCCATCCGGTGCTGTATCCCACCCACCTTTTTATGTTTACAAAATTCAATAATCAGAAATCACAAGTATTGCTAAGACAGATTAGGATTACTGAAAAGTTTGCGTTTACTGGCAATAAGAAACCGAATAAATGTTTTTCACTTTCTATCAAATTTGGGATGGACCAGGGACATAATATGCCCCGAGCTATGCACGCATTCGGAGTAGTCTATAGCGATCATGCATTAACACTTATGCTCATCTCCCTTATGAGTCTTGGGTAAGTTATCAAAAATAATTTTTTGGATCATGCTCCTCTCTATTACGGTTCTTTTGGTGTTATATTAAAATGAGTATAATGTGCATCGACCTCAGTGACAAATCTTGAGATCGAATGTTGACTTGTTGAGTATTCAAAATTAATTTATCATTATTTTTTTTACCCAGAGGATCAGAGGGAAAAGGCCGGGAGAGCCTAGGGTAAATAAGATTGAAACTTTCTTCATAGAATTTCAAACTCGAGACTTTCCGTATATGAGAGTGAGTCGCTACTTGTTGAGCTTGACCGTTTCCTCATTTATCATTTTTTATCATTAATCATTAAACATTAAAATATTATTTATTGTTTGATTTAATATTTAAAGATATGTGTCTTGTTCAATTACTATTATCTTAGTTTTATATATATTCAGTTTTGAAAGAGTTGAGTCTAATTACATGAGAATTTGAAACTAAAACGCAAAATTTTAGAATAACGCTCAATAGTCAATAGTCAATAATCAATTGTCAATAGTCAATAGTCAATAGTCAATAGTCAATAGTCATATTTCACTTACATATTTTCCTCCACTCTTTAATATTTGAAACATTTCGATTTTTTCATTACTCGCGCTTTATTCATATCATATTTTTCTGCTAATATAGGCAATCGAATTATTTTGAGTAAAATATGACTATGCTTAAAATTTCTCTTAAATTAAATTTTCAAAACTTTAGTTTTATAATTTTTATCGACTATTAGCCCTTAATAGGACTAAAAATAGGAGTAATATATGTCTATACTTCCTATTCTACCCCCAACCTATAATTTCTAATAGATTTATTTATTAGTAACAAAAACCATAGATTTATTTATGATAAGAACATAAAAATTCGTAAAAATATTTATAAATTAATAATAAAATCAGGAACAAATTAAATAAAATATAAAAAAAATATTTAAAAATCTTTAAAAAATCTTAATAAAATAAAATAAAGTATCTAAAAAAATAAAAAAAATGTAGGCCACTACCTCTCCATCCTCCCACTCCACCACCCCTGATCGTCGAAAAAATGTCATCTTGTGTAAAAATGTCACATTTATCTGAAAATGCTATGAAAATGACATTTTTACTATTTGAAAATATCTAACTTTCTTAATTTCTTTTCAAAATTGTCATCACGATGACAATTTTTCTCCAACTTGACAATCTTTTTCGCTGACCTTAGATGGCGGTGCTGGAAGGTGGCTGAGCTGGTGATTGAGGTCTGTATATTTTTTATTTATTTTTTCTGATTTTTTATTTTTTATTTTTACTTTTTTATGTATTATAATTATCATTTAAAATATCCTATTAGGAAGGACAAGAGAAAAGGTGGAATAAGAAGAGTTAGGTCTATTTTGAAAATTTAAACTTTAAATTGGTATTTTCATAATTATCCTTTTATTTAATCCTAATCTCAACTTCTATTTATTACTCCATGTTGCATAATTAAAGATAACTATAATTGAAGTCGTGATTGTCAAAATCATTAATAAAGAATAGATGTATATATATATACGTCACGTATGTAAGAAAAGTCCAAAAGTCAAAAGAGGCAACGAACCAGTAGTCTCGTGGGAGGTCTGGCCCAAGAAAGCGGCGATTTCTCTCTTTATCGTGTCCGAGTCTCCGGTCGTACCGAAATCTCCGAAGGATTTCGCGGCGGCGATGAACGCATCGTACGTATAAAATCCTGGCGCGTGGCAGCGGGTGTCGTCTCGGTACTTAAGCATGTCGTTAAAAACAGACTGGCTGATAACACCGCTAATATCGCCGCCGCCAGCACTGGGGGCCGTCGGAGTAGCGGGCGGAGGAGGCGCTCCGGCTCCGGAAGACCAACACTGGCTCTGGCAGCCTGAACTCGGAGAACAGTATTCCGCGGTGTTGCCGCAATAGCCGTATTGGCTGCAACAATTCCCGGCGGCGCATACGGCTCCGCCGGCTTGGCTTCCGCATTGTTGTGCGTGGGATGCATTTACGAATAATAATAAGAATATGCAAAACATGATGCTGGGCAACCTCATTTTCTTTTCGTATGTGACAAAATTCAATTTACTTCCTATATGTGGCCGGATATGGGATTATATATAGGGTTTCTGTTTGACGTTTAGCGAATAGGAGGTTATGTTAGCCGGGTTCACCGAGTTTAACTAGCGAAATAAGTTGGTGGGTTATCAGAAAATGTTCGATAATTTAACTATTTGGTAATAAAAATTAGTAGAAAATATCATATTTCAAAGCGCTAACCCAAAACTCTCATATTTACAGGATTTAATCATGAAATAACGGCCAAATTATCACCTCTAGAGTTTGAAAGGACAAAAATGTGATTACTTTTTAATGGACACAAAAGTGACCCATCTGTCTGTCCCTATACTTGGAATGGAATCATATGCGCTTCACAGTCTTTCCTCAACTGTATGCAACCATTCCATGTCTTCTGCATCTAGCATGTGAGGCTTCGCTCTCACCAGCTCCGTGCGC
This sequence comes from Cuscuta europaea, assembly GCA_945859875.1. Classification (NCBI taxonomy): domain Eukaryota; kingdom Viridiplantae; phylum Streptophyta; class Magnoliopsida; order Solanales; family Convolvulaceae; genus Cuscuta; species Cuscuta europaea. The sequence goes on from CAMAPE010000048.1 coordinate 11,115,339, forward strand.
AGTCGGCCACTGCCTTTGCATCAAGCCATCGCACCACCTCCGCAGTCGGTCACCGTCTCCACAGTCGGCCATGACACCGCCCACCCCCCACCCCCTGCAACGCTGCTGTCCTTTGCATCATGGCCGGTGCAACCAAGGTCATCGTCGTTGCGTCGCTACCCTGCACGTCTCCGTTTCATTCTTCTTCTCTTTTCTCCGCTAATCAACGTTGCTCCCAAACCCTAAAACTCGATTGAGATCCAAATCTGGACCTGAAGGCCGGATGGTTGCCTCTTAGATCTCAACGGTGGCGATGAGAACAGATGGGTAACATCGGGGAAGACGACATCCTAGGGTTGCGGTGGTTGCAGCGGTCGGGTTATGGCGGCGGTCAAGAAGGTGAGGGGTGCTGGTAAGGTGGTCGGAGTTGGGCAAGGGCGCTGGGGCATATAGGATGGGGGATGGGGATGGAGCTGGGAAGCTGTGGGGGGGACGGGGGAGGAGGGGAAGGGGACTGGGGTGCAGAGGAGGGGGTAGGGTGCAGTGGAGGGGGCTAGAGTGCAGGGGAGGGGGGCTGGGCTGCAGGGGAGGGGGCCGTGGGACTGGGTGCAGGGGAGGGGGAGCAGTGGAGGGGGCTGGGGCTGGAGTAAGGGGCGGCAGGCGGGTTCACGCGATGGTGGTGGTGTCGAGGCGGCAAGGTGATTTTTCCGCCGAAAATTTTGACATGGAAATGTCGTCGTAAAATTTTCCGGTGACACATTGACACGTTTTCCTGTACAATAACATCTGAAAGTGACGGTGATAACCGATAGTGACATTTCAAAAGTGACATAAAAAACTGTCAGTGACATATAATAGTGACATAAAAATCTGACAGCGACATAAAAAATGATAGTGACATAATGTTTTCCTAAACATGTGACCTTCTTAGTCACATTTTTTTCTTTTTATAAAAAGGTCACTTTTTTTGAAATTGACTCTAGTTTAGTAATATTCAAGGAAAAAGCCCTTTAATCATTTCAGATTTTCAGCGGTTCGTCCAAAAACGCTAGAGCCGAATATCTATTTATCAAACATAGTTTTCATTTATCGAAAATGCTAAAGTGACCAAAACATCATTTGTTGGCTGAAAAGTCATTTTCCAAACACCCATATATTCTCGGGTCATACTCGTCTCCATTTCCTTCCCTCCATTTACCCTCTCCATTTCTTTTTCACTCTATCTCTCTCCTTAACAATAATAATTAAACATAATCTTTTCTTTTTTCCTACCCACCATTTCCCACTTCTCTCTATCTCTCTCCCACTGGACATTTCCAGTTAATGGAGAGGAGCAAAATCCTATATTCTCCCTCTATTCCAAATAAGTACATGTTTGACTTATTTATGTGAGTGTGATATTAAGGTTTATTTGAACTTTTCAAAGTATAACTTTATTTTATGTCAAATCAAGTACCCTCATTCGTGAATTCGTTTTCAAATTTTACTTTTTATCCGTCCCAAAACAATCTTCATTTTTTGACAAAGAATCTCTGGATCATATCATTTTTTACACAATTTTACATATTTATCTTTTCTACGCACAACTCTTCACCACATAATATCAACTATTTTAGTTCCCGCTTCAAATGTCGTTTGGAAGATAAATTATAGACGGGAGAGTAATAAGTATAAATTTGGCAAAAAGAAGAGAGTAAGGCAATTTATATTTAAACTCTCATTTTATCGAAATTTGAACCTCAATTGAGGATATAAAAAACAAAAAAAAGATATTTATTCTCACCCTTATACCCACCATTATATCTATCATATTTTGCAAAGCTTTTTTTGTCCGTGAATTTCGTTCACAAACAATATTTTGTTTGTACAAAATTTGTACAGACAAAATAAGACATATTTTATTTGTAAACCGAATTCACAGGCAAAAAACAAACATTTACAAACATGATGAGTATAAGGTTGGTCTAAGAGTGGGTACAACAAGAATGATTCCACTGAAAATGGAAGTTTTTTTTTCATAGGACGGATGTAGTGTATAGGTATTTCTCTTTATTTAAAAGGTCATGGTGGACAATTATATACCAAGAATATGCTTCCACATAGAAAACAAGTTCCAAACAATGTAACGTCGGCCAAAGATAGATTAACTAAAGAAATTGTTAGCTGATTTTGATTATTGTAGTAATGTTTTTACAAATTTTGTTCTTCAAAAAGCAAGAAGAATATATTACTAGAATGTCAATATATTCTTGGTCGATTTTTGGATTATTTATCTTCAGAGAATCACGAAGCACAACATTACATTCAACCTCCTCTTCCTCTATTTTTTTGTCTATTTTTGGATGATATAGGGTATGTTTGGCACGACTAACAGAAAAGAAATTTTTGTGAGTTTTTTAATAACTGTTAGATTTTAGTTACTGGAAAGATCTTAAAAAAAAGTGGTAGCTGTTTGGTAAAAAACCGATTGATTGATTTAGTTTTGTTTGGTATACAAGCTGTTAGGATAAATTAATACTAAAAGTCACGATCTTTTCTCAGATGTTACTTCCCGTAGCATCTCAAAAAAGATCTTTTGTTTTTTGAAAAGCTTTTAAAATTTTTCATGTCAAACATACAACTAAAAGCTTTTAGAGGCTTTTTAAACAATACGAAAGCTAGAAGGCAAAGACTCAAAATGATTAAGTTTCAACGCCCAACTCACCACCAAATTCATTTATTCATTCAAATATGGATTAGTTCTAATCAAATGTGTGTATGTGTTATGTAAATTTGCAATGAATTTTATTTATAATGAAAAATACTCGTGTACCCATTTTGGGACACCCCATTTGTATCCCTTATTTGTGTGGTTCACAAAAGTAATTGCAATTAATTTATGTATGATCTTCTGTGAACCACACAAATAAGAGCTGATAACCCAAAATGGGTACACCAAGAATGACTCATTTATAATAATTTAACATTTTCGTTTTTATACTTTCTTTTAAAGAAGAATCTATGACTCCACCGATCAACGTGTTGGGAAAAATTCTGGACTTTCCCGCTTCGTGAACTTAAGATAGGCACTTAGAAATTAAGATAGTAATGGGAGCACACGATTTAAATTCTCCACTATACAAAAGAATAGTAGGATTTACAAGGATGTTACAAAATTGTCTCACTCAATGATGGCTCACACAAGCTTGAGGATAGGAACTTCCCCCCAAGCTATCTCTCTTCTCTCTCAAAGAGGCTCTCTAACTTTCTCACTCTAAGAAGTGGATTTACTCTTGGCTAAGATGGTTAGGAATGAAGGTCTCTACTCCTATTTAAACTACTTCACTTCCATAATGAATGGTGAAGAGTAGTTCTCTAGAATGCTCTACACATCCCTACATATTCTAGAGAACTCCAATGAATCTCTATACTTTTCCATTCCCTTCCATATGCTTCCATACTCTTCCATAAGATTCTGGAAGATTCTACACATCTCTAGAATATTCTAGAGGAATCCACACTATTCCGCAAGCTTCTAGAGAGTTAATTCATAAGTTTTTAATGTGGGGTTAGATTGGCAATGGACAGTCTGATCCATTCAAAGTATTTGATCAAACCTTCATCAGGCCCTATTTGGATCCCAAAAAGTACCAATGGAAAGAGATAAAATGCCAAGAGAAGTTATTTTCTTTTGTTTGGAATTGCCTTAGAAAATGAATAAGGAAATCGTATGTGAATATTAGTTTTTAAAATTTATGCCTCTGTTTCGTTTGCTTAATGTTTATAGAATACATATATAATTACATACAATAATGAATATGTATAACAAATGTTCTCCTACTTTCTTTTATCTTAGCAATCCTTGAGTAGTTTCACTCATTTATGTGTATGAGTGAGTAATCGGAATATGAGGCATCCAGCAACTACAGGATTGAGTAGTTTGAAGATGTCTGCTCACAATACGTTTTTTATTTGATATTGTAAAAATGTGAATATGAGTAACATTATTCAATTCATTATAAGAGCATTTATAATGATTACAAATAGAGATTCACTTGCAATTTTTAAATATATTAAAGCTACTAGCCTACCATTCCTCCTAGCTTGGACCAGCAAATTATCCAATACAAACTACTAGCCAGAATGAGAGAAGTTTGAACTAAAATGGTCATTATCAAATATGGTTGATTTATTGGGTAATTAATATATTAAATTATTTAAAATCCAACTATGAAGCTACATTATTGAAATGTCTTGGGATGAAATAATTACTTGTTACAATTAGTGAAATGATATTGATATTAATGTTTAATAGTATTTCCAATTGATTTTAATGTATTTGTGATTCTTGTTAATTTTTTCTTTTTTACATAGACTTCAAACACACAGTTTTCATTTTATTACTCTATGTGCGAGCTGGAAAATTTTGGTGAAGTTATAAAGGACGGATGAAGTATTTGTTTCCAACGTGCTGATTTTTTTCCAAATCGTCATGGTCCCTATTTTATTAAGCAAGTTGTACCAACTCGTAGAAATATTAGAATACCTGAATGCACAATTTTGATAAATGTCATTGTTTATTTTAACTTTTAAATAGTAGTGTCGACTCTTATTATGAGAAAAAAATAGTAATACTTGGATGCTAGTATGAATGTTTTCACTCGGATTGATTTTTTATCTTCTCGTCACTACAAAAAAAATTACAGGATTGACACGGAATTTGGCACGGACTCGATTTTCATGCCAAATAGTTCATGCCAAAGTGTTTTTGGCACGAATTTGATATGTCCCTGCCAAAATCCCTACCAAATTTCTGTCAAAATCCCTTCCAACCTCGTGGTTTTTTTGTAGTGCTTGACTTTTGGGTTCTAGTCTTTTTAATTTTAGTCAAGCATAATCTGGTAAATATATGACTGAAGTATAAGTGTTTTCACTCGTATGTTTATTTTACTATTGTCTAATTCAAGTGTGGCCTTTTTATGTCCTATATGGTGTGATCGACCTACGATTAAAAATAAGTGCAAAGCGGAAATATCTTAATTATGATGGTACAACAGAAGTAATTTATTCCTATATAAGAGAAAAACTAGTTCTCTTCTAGATTTTCACATTGTTGATGTTCTTATGTGAAAAACTTTCTCATATTTCTAAGAAAATTTGAAAAAATAAAACATTATGAAAATACACCATATTATGTTCTTTATTTGTGTGGAGTATTTCTCATGGTCCATACTATGAAAATACTCATAAAATCTGTATAAAAATTTGTATGAATGTGGAGGAGTGAAATAATTACATAAATATGACCAAAATAAAGATTTACAAAAATATGACTAATGACTAGAGTAGTAATGAAATCATAGTAATTCATGTTCAAGTTTTGAACTTAAGTTACCACAACATCACATTGTAGTAATGAATAGTCATATTTATGTAAATATGTTTTATTTTAGTAATATTCTTGTAAAAAACCTGAAATTTATGAAAGATACAATAATGCTCCATATTGTTGCATACAAATTTGTATGGGTGACAATGTGACATACCGGCAAAGGTAGGCCAAAGGCAATCATATACGTAGAGCTCGTTTGGTAACACTGAAAACACCTGAATCAGTTGATTTTGTTGAAATTTATGAAGTTCTGGTTGCATTGCATTGACTGATTCCGCTGATTTATTATAAAATTATATTTAATTTATATTTTATTAATAAAATAAAATAAAAAATTATATGAAAAATAGTTAAAATAATCTTCTACAGTAATTTTCACTCAATACAACCAAAAAAGTAACGTCAACCTTATTTTTGCTTATTATTACATAATTCAGCGTGCGTCATCAAAAGTTACATGTTTTGTGAAGAAATTGACGGATAAGCCTTACAAGGTGAAAAATAGGATCACCAAACTGGCTCATAGTACCATTTAAAAAAGTTTAAGAGCATGTATTGCAAACATTTGCAAGTTTGCAACTCCCGTTTTTGTATATCAATCATTTATTATCATGAGTAACTTCTGATTTCACAATTTATTATTATACACTCCCTATGTCTCATAAAATAGTTCTCACTAGGATTTGGATCGGGGTTTAAAAAAGTGAGAATAAAGTGGAAATGTATGATTGTGGTTGAGTAAGAAAAAGGTAAATGAATGGTAGCCACACAAACTTTCCAAAAAGAGAAATTAGAACTATTTTTAGGGACAGCTCAAAAAGGAAACCGGGAACTATTTTGCGGGACGTAGTTAGTAATAAACAACATAAATAACATTTCAATTAATTTTCAGATTGGATTAATTGAAATTGATGAAAAATGATGTTTTTATTCTTACATACTATTCTTCATTTTTAATTGCAACATAGATAATTTTACACATTCACACGCTCTATTTTGATTCTTGAATACATTAACGTATAAGAACTATTTGTTTTTAATAATTTTATTGAATTCGTCTCTTTTTTTTTAATAATTTTCATAATCTGATTAATAAATCTTTTTACTAATAAAGAATGAAATATAGTAAAAATCAAAGTTGTGTGTTAACAAGTGTGGAAGTGGACATGTTGAGACTACAAAAGAATGAAGTATAATTTTTTCTATGCTTTATAAATATCATATACTTCAATTTTTTTAAGTTAATTCAACTGTTTGGACTAAAATTTCAATAGATTCATCCAACTTAGAGCCAAAGGCGCAAAATGGTGGGAAAACCAACCAATTTCATAAACTTCTGGATATTAAAAAATCACAAAAAGAAGGTTACTATTTAAACAAACATTACATATCGGCATATTGCAATCATACCGATGCAGAAAAGCTGTGTGTTGGAAGTTGGAACACCAAATTCTATCCTGAACCTTTAATTCAACATATTATACACAATTGAAAGCTACAAAAATATCCAGAATGAAGCAGTTTTCTTTATGACTGCAACCAAGTGCAATGCTCTTCTTTTAGCTGGATTATTGTTCTTCACGAAGAAGAGATTGTGTTTCCAAATTCTTCTGTGTTCCCATGTTTGCCTCCTACACGGATGGCTACACCATAGCATACTAATTTTCCGTGTCAGCTGTATAATTATGAATGCGCAGAGGAAAGAAGGATAGGCTTCCAATCTCATCCAGCCATTTGTCACATGGGAGTTACGACTTCGCTCTCCAAGCTACCCCCTCGTCTCTTCTTCCCTTCACCGTGTCTTGACCTTCTCGGCGCCTCATCCTCGCTCTCACTCTCATCATTTCTGTGGCTATTCTGGTGATGATAATAAGGAACTTTTTCTTCAGCCCCCACGCCTGAACTTCCCATCTCTTGAGCCTTACCTTGATCAGGCGGGCCCGAACCAAACCTCTCATTTCTATCACTACTACTAGGCGCTTTTTGTTCTCTTCTACCGCGATAGGAGTTCTGAAGAGCATGTGATGGGGGTGGAGGGACGAACGGTGAACCCATCCCGCCTGGGTGTCCTCTAGGTGGGCCTAAAAATGGCCCTCTTCCTTGGCCCATCATCGGCCCAAATGCGCCCCCGGGTGGCCGGTTATGGAACATCATATCGCCAGAGAATCTCGGGCCGTACGGGCCGAAAGGACGTTGGCCCATGCCAAATAAGTCCATGGGAAAGCCATCAGGAGTCATTCCAGGATAAGGAAACCCGTCACCCATCATCGTCGGGGGAAACCCCCTCATCCCATGGAGGGGAGGCCATGGCCCACGTCCCAAAGGCATGATTGGAGGCCATGGCATTCCCCTGCCCCTTCCTCTGCTTATGGCTGCTGGTGCAAAAGCTGCTTGGCCACCAAAGCTCTCATCCTCTTCCTCGCTTTCTTCTTCTTCATCCTCTTCTTCTTCATTCTCTTCAAACGGTACAATATCTGGGTTCTCATTCCCACTCTCAAAGTCCATACCCTTTGCCTTCTCCTCTTCTCGTTTTGATTCTGCTGCGAGTGAGATTGCCTGAAAAAAGGAATAGAAGGAACAGAATGAATTATCTGAAGACCTCAACAACATCCAAGCCGCAATCCCAAAAGATTTTGGGGCCAACAATCATCTGAAGAGCTAAATGGGAAAAAAAATTAGCTACAAACCACCGAGTATTATTTGATAATAATGTCTATCACGTAACCGTAGATGCTCTTGTTGGGAAAAGCTTGGTCTTCATAGATAATAAGAGCCTGATTCAGTATACCATTCATCATTTTCAACATTTTCATTTACCCCAGTGCCGCAAAGGCTCCCACCTACGGTGGGGTAAGGAGAGGTCGGATGTACGCACTCTTACCCATGTACTAAAGCACATAGGGACTGTTTCCGGATGACCCATAGTGAAAATCCCGTCCAAAATTGCATGGACTGACTGCTACTTCATAACAAAGAAGCGCATACATTTTGGTGAGTCGTTTTGCTTTATTCTATCATAATCTCAAGCCAAAAAATAATGAATCTTTGGCTCCATTGCAAATGATGGAAAACTTTTCACCTAGCAAGCTAGCACTAACTTATCTCACTGTGTTGGCAATGACTGAAATTTAAGAAAATGACACTTCTACTTCACTTATAGATGTTATTTTCTGTATATATTTAAGAAATAAAATTTAAAATAATTCAACAAATTTATCAAATTGAGCCATTTTCTTTGCATGTCCAAGAAATTTCACAAATTCAACCACTGTCAGCAAATTCAGCCATTTTAGAAATTAACAATGAATAAAGCAACAAACTTTTTTATAACAGAAGACATGGGGAAACCAGACTTCAAGAACTCAAAATTACAGACAAGCTCAAAATAAAAGAAAGCAAAAGGCAAACCAGAAAAGACAGTTCTGGTAAATCAATGGCATAGTTATCAACACATTTTGGATGGCAGAAAATCATAATAAAATAAAGGCCGGAGGTCAAATAGGCCATTGCATCCGCCTAAATGCTCAATTCGGCCCTGAACTAAAAATAGCTCCATTTCACACCCCCAAACTTGATAAAGAGAATCAAACGTTCACTTTTACAAAGCAACAACACCACATCACCCATTAAGGTGCTAACAATGCATCTTATGGGCAACTTAAAGGGTCAAATAACCCCTGAACCCGACCAAGTTGTTCAGTTCACCCGACAACTGTAAGCAAGGGTCAATTTTTCAAAAAAAAAATATAAATTTAAAATATAAATACTACGTACAAATTAAAACACAAGTCAAAAATAAAAAATGAAAACATGTATCTAAAAAACATAAACATAAAATATTTATACTTTGCGGTAAATTCAAAATATAAATAAAAAGTATAAACTAAAAATTAGTTTTATACTTTGTATCCATATTTTATGCTTACATTCATATCAATATTTTACACATTATAAATTTTTTTACTTTTTTAAGTTTTACATTAAGAATTTGTACTTTATGTAATACTGTAAATATGATATTATGTACTACGTAGGATATAACATATTTTAGGTTTTCAGTTTTATATTTTGATTATGTTTATAATTATATTTTTAATAATTAATTTTGTTATTTTATTTAATGTTTTGTTATATTATTTGCAAAATTTGATATATCTATACACACACACACATATATATACTAGTATATATATATATATTATTTTTCCATTTACTTTATAATAATCATATATAATATCAAAAAAATATACCATATAAAAAAGTAAATTATAAAACAAAAAATGTATATTTATATTAATTTTTAGGATATATATTTATATTAGAACTTTACTAATTATATATTACTATTAATTGTTTAATTTAATTATATGTATGTATGTATGTATGTATGAATGAATGTATGCATGCATGTATGTGTACATATAACATTTTACATATAAAACTAAAAAATATCATATAAAAACAGTATAAATCTTTAAAAATATATAAATATAAAAACTGAAAAACTACAAATATAATACATTAATTACAAATTATAAATGTAAAATACATAAAAAAGTAAAAAAAATAAGGATACAATTTATAAAATATTTTATTTTATACAAAGTACATACATATAAAAATAAAATGTATGGTCGCCTATATTTTATATTTTCGGCTTGTATTTTGTTTGATATTTATATTTTCTATTTTATATTTGGAATATTTTGCAATTTTAAAACTTTTTTAAGCTGAGGGGGTGAAATGCATGGTTAGTACTGTTAGGGATCTACATAGAATAATAAGAAATAAGAAGAGTATTAGAATAGTTAGTATAAATAGAGGGTGAGGGGAGAATAGAAGGGAGTTTTTGGAATTGTTAATTGGGTCTGGGACTTTGGAGAGTAGGCACTCTTTAACTGCCTTTGTAATTCTTTCTCTACATTTTCCGTTAAACGACGGCTTCCATTGTTACGCACATCTTCCTTCATCTTTTACTTCTTGAAATCACTGTGAATTAGTCAGGTACCTAACATTGGTATCAGAGCACCGCTTCTGACACATGTCCATGGGTGCGACGCGTAGAACGATGGAAGGAAAATTGGACAGTTTCGAACGCGAGCTGGAACATCATCGTGAAGAGTTGCGGCATGAGATGGCTGAAGTGAGCGCAATGTTGATAAAGCAGAAGGACGGACATGAGCGAGGAAGGTCAAGAACATCAACTCGCGACAAACGACATGACAGTCCAACGCAATCATACTCCAGAGAGAACATGGAGCGGGAGCAGAATTGCGAAGGGGTCAGACGCACTAACGAAGAGTTACGCGAATTAATTCTGCAGAGGAATGAAAGCCACTCGAGCGGAAGGTCCAAAACAACAAAGCGAAGCAAGAGACTGGACAGTAGTGAATCTTTTTCGTCTTCTTCAGAGCAATCGACGCCTGGAACCATGGAGAAGCGCTATGGTTTACGCGAAGAACATCGATGGTCAGAACTGTCCGCATCTGGTTTGCGCAGATTGGAACGAAACAGAAAGAAGGTGGGGAAGAATCGCGATGAAGTCGGAGCTAGGTCAAAGACAGAGGAATTACCTCTATTCCACAAGGTTGATGCGTACGCATGGATAGGGAGGATGGAAAGATATTTCCGAGTCCAAGCTACTGCAGAAAGATTTAAAGTAGACATTGCAGCAAAGGCAATGGGGGAAGCCGCAGATGGCTGGTTTCATTGGTGGGATTTTCATAAGAGAGAAGATAGTTGGAATGCTCTCAAGGAAGACTTGATTAGGGATTTTCCACCTAAACACCGGCAGAAGACAGGGAGGACAGAAACACAGGTATCATCAAGGTCACCAACAACTTCTAGTAGTTTGCAAGTTTCTCACCCTGAACAAGATATTGCCCAGTCAATAAAGAAGACACAGATGGAATTAACTGAACCTGTAATCACGCAAATGAATACGAAAGAGGAAATCAAGGACGTAATTAAGGAGAAAAGACAGGTTATTCAACCATGTTCCTTTGGAAACAGAGTCCTAATGACTTCTGAAATTAGTACAGAGGCTCAAGAGGAGGAGGTGGAGAATGTTCCAGGAGAATCTGCTAATATCCGGGGAAAACATCAACAGATTCATGGTACTGATAAGTCTAGCCATGCCCTACACCTTGAAATACAAGAAGCAGAACTGCCGCCCTGGGTTGAGAGTATGTTAGACTACCCCAAGCTTGATTTACAAAATCCATTTAAAGCACTTGAAAGTTATATAATGTTGAGAGACATCTCTGAAATGACAGCTCATAACCTGTTACTGCCTAAGGTTAATGAATCATTCACAAGGCTTTTACAGAGGATGGTCCCAAAGAGTTACCAACAAACTTTAGCTATTAGGGCCCCTGGTAACATACAGCATTTGGTCGTTCACATGTTACCTTATGTTAGGCCAATGTTGACTAAACCACGACCACAGCTTGAAGAATTAGGAACTGGTAACAATGTTGACTGCAGTTTGATGGCAAAGGATGAAGCTACTGGATATGATTTCATCATTCTTGATACTGAAGGAAAAGGGAATGTCCGAGCCATGATGACTTCTCAAGAGTGTGGTGCAGAAAACCTCTATGAAGTACCTAGATCTGTAGGTATCCAATTCCAGGAGGAGTGGCAGCCAGTTTTTTATGCTATTATTGGGGAACTGCCCGATGAGAATGGTTCTGTAGGGGTTGTAGCACTTGGTGCTGGAAAGGTTGTAGTGAAGCATCATGAAAATATGCCCTTGCCTCAGCTTCTCACTATGGTAAAAGTGATGGAAATGGTTCAGTTCATGAAGTTCAGGGTCCTGAAATTTGGAAGATATTGGGAAGGACGAGGCGCAAAGATGAGGAAGAAGCGGTTCATCAGGACTGTCTCCTATGACCCACCTTGAGGACAAGGTGGTTGTCAAAGGGGGAGTAATGTTAGGGATCTACATAGAATAATAAGAAATAAGAAGAGTATTAGAATAGTTAGTATAAATAGAGGGTGAGGGGAGAATAGAAGAGAGTTTTTGGAATTGTTAATTGGGTCTGGGACTTTGGAGAGTAGGCACTCTTTAACTGCCTTTGTAATTCTTTCTCTACATTTTCCGTTAAACGACGGCTTCCATTGTTACGCACATCTTCCTTCTTCATCTTTTACTTCTTGAAATCACTGTGAATTAGTCAGGTACCTAACAAGTACCTTACCAGTGACGTGGCAGGTAACTGGAACATTACCTGGGATCTTTTTATTGAGTTTAGGGTGTAAGTTTGAGCATTTTTTAGTTCAAGGGCTGAGTTGAGCATTCATAAACGGTACAAGGGCCTATTTGACCCTTTATCCTAAAATAAAATGTGTCGTCATTTGGGGTAAACACCCAATATAAAGGGAAGTGTCCAGATTATATGTCTGGAAGAAAAAAGAGAAATTTCATACCATAAGCTCACTGTCTGGCTCAAGATACAACAGGGAAGCCAACTGCTCCCCAACAGAGGCCTCTAGTTCTTGACAATCTCTGCTAATCTGCAACAAGAAGAAGAAAACTTATGTCCGCCAACAAATTGATGGTTCACAAAAATCAGAGTTACTGAGGAGTGTCCCAAGCAGGGCCGTCTTTAGGTTTGGTGCCCTAGACAAAAACTAAAATTACATTGTCATACGTAGTATTAATTAGTAATGTTTTACTCAATAAATTATACTACCTCCATTCCAAATTGGTTTACAAAGTCAATAACTTTTTGTCAATCAATATTAAAGTTAAATCATCCTTATTGATAATTCATTTAATTTTAATAATTAAAATTTACATATTCAGAAACTACACTAAAATTTCTATAAATTGCAAAATCCAAATTAAAATTGATGTGCTAATTAAATGAATAAATTAAATCTATTTGACCCAAAAAAATCACTTTTGCAAATCAATTTGGGACGGAGGGAGTATATAGATTAGTTGATTAAAAGTAACAAATTATATTTTTAGAACAATTATCTTTGTTGTACATAAAATAGAAAGCCTACTTGTATTAATCTATTTTTCTTCCCTTTGGAAGTGTGAAATTCGTGAGTACTTCACTAAAATTAACAGTAAATCATACAATTTTCTACTACCTCCGTCCCTTAAAACTTTGCCAAGTTTGACCGGCACGGGGATTAATAAAGTAAAAACTGTGTGGTTGAGTTTTGTGCAGAGGAGAGAGAATTAACTTGAACCACAAATTCTTTACTTAAAAGGGAAAGTGGCAAAGTTAGTGGGACATCCAAAAAAGGAAAGTTGGCAAAGTTTTAAGGGACGGAGGGAGTATTAATTAATGACATAGCTAGAAGACTTATCTATCATGTGACACTATTGAATGAAGATATTTTTTACATTATTCTTTTATCAAAATAACGTTTAATTATAAAATAACAGTAATTTTGGTACTTAATTATAATCACTTGTATTACAAAATTCTAAATATTTCATAATGTATAGGTTAAGAAGAAAAAATGGTTTTCTTTTCCTTAATCAATTTTAAACTATACTCCGTATTGAATATAATATAGTAGTCCGTAAAACATGGCTATTACTAAAATTGTACTTGGAAGAAAAAAGAAGATTGAATTTACTACTAATAACCTTCACTTTTTTTTCTTCACTTAGTTTTTAAGTAGCTTTGAAGTTTTGTAGTTTCTTGAATCTTAAATTGCCAATTGTTGATGATGAGCTGTCCAGGTCACGTGATACACATATATAATTATTTTTACTCCCCATCAGTTTTGCTTTTGTTCTATTTCTTTTTTAGTGTTACCGAATACGGAGTACTATATAAAATTATATAAACAATAATTGTTTTATTTTATAAAATTGGTGCCCCATGTTTAAATGGTGCCCTAGGCATATGCCTAGGTGCCTCCCCTATATAGCCGGTCCTGACTCCCAAGAAGCATATAGATCTGAAAGAAACTGATAGCAGCACATTATCAAGCTCAATATTGGAATTAGCAAATCCTATGGTAGTATCTACATCATGACATGAAAAAAGATCATAAAAAATAATTTATTAAGAAAACATGTTTGGGATGATAGATAACAACCAAAAAAGACCCGTTCCAACGACAAAGTCCCATTAGACTAGTTATAATTTTATAGTTTATGATCGATTTTTATGACCAATTAGAGTAGTTATAATTTAATAGTTTATGAATGATTTTTTAGCTATATTACACCTATTTTGCCATGTACAGGTGAACTTTTCATTGCATTCAGACAAAATTAATTATTTCCAAACCACTTTTCAACAAAGTCTACTCTAATAAAAACTTGTTTTGGTTATAAACGTATATTCAAATTACCTACTTATTCGGATAACCTTATGATGATGTTTTTGATGACTTGACAAGTAATCTTTCACATTTGTACAATGTTCTTTTATACTTTTTCTGAAGGATTTTTTCTGTTCGATTTCTTAACCTCTTTAACCCCTCAGTTACTACATATGTACAATGAGAAGTTACACCTTAGGTAAAGAATGACCACCATTACTCCTCACCTATACAAAGTTATTGACCATGGGTCCAGGTAGCACTATTCATCATGGACAGCGCTAGCTTTGGATTGGCTATGCAATGAATAGGTGGCATTCCTGATACCTCCTGTTCACTTTTTAGTGCTGCACGGAGTCCGTGCAAAGGGTGGAGTTTTGACAATTGACCGGCTTCGTCAGCCAGGGAATGAGGATGTTTTTACTTGGACTGTAATTTGCTGGTCTGATCTGGTCTGATTTGGTCTGGTCTCTTTGTATTTTTATAACTATCCAAGTCTGGTCTGGTCTGAACTGGTCTGGTCTGGGACGAATTACAGTCCAAGTAAAAACATCCTGAGTAAGAACCATTAAGGGAAAATTTTAAAGTTGTTTTATAGTGAACTCTTGCACCAATAGATGTGTTTTTGCATGTTGAGGTGACAACATAAAAGTAACATTTCAGAAGAGGCATTGTTTTGTATCTTCATAGGTAAGTTTTTAAAGGCATTGTCTATCTTGCTGGTCTCGGATATCATTGACAAAGAAATGACAATAAGATCCATAGGCCCATACAATTTTATTATTCCAAATGGGAAATTATTATATGCTTTGATATTCAATGCTATGTGGAAATGAACATACCATAGCATGTCAAGTAAAATGTTGGTCATTCATGGTTGGAGTTTTGTACCTTCACTGGTAAGTTCTCATTGAATGGGTTTCTCAAATGACGGGTTTTCTGGAAGGACAATTCGCATAGCTGCATAAAGAAATTGAAGTAGTACACATGTAGAAGTTAAATATATTGAGAAGCAAAGAACATGTTCAAACAAGAAAACCAAGTAGTTAAATCGCTACTCGGTAGCAACTTGGTCAAGGGCTGAGTAGCAAATATGTCCGAGTACTCGGGTTTACTTGGTGATTACTCGGCCATGTATTAATTAAATTCAAAAGGTTTAAATATGTTTTTAATCCCTGCAAATATAGCACACCTTGTTTTAGGTCCCTTCAAAATATTTTTTTTTTATTTTCATCCATGAAATTTATGTTGATTTTCTTTTTAGTCCAGGACCGATGATAACAACCTCCGTTTGACAACGAAACAATCCCAACTAATAGGTATACCCTTTAATTCTTTGTCATGTAATTCAAAAGGTATTTAATTTCATTTTTAGAGAGGTTTTAATACATATTTTAAAAATGTGATTAATTAGTTTTATATTGTTTTAACTGTTAGGGACCCGGTAGAATAAGAGTAAATACGAAGAGTAATAGCTAGAGTAGTATAAATAGAAGGGGAATGGGTAATAAAGGGAGGCTGTTTTAGACTGTTGTCTTGCACTGGGAAGTTAGAGACTGATACTCTCTCTTTGGGGGCTTCGGCCATTGATACTTGTTCTTCTTCAATAAAGCTTCTTGAATTGTTTTCTTTGAATTCTGTTCTTCTTTCTATGAAATTACTGTGTACATGGAGGTATCTCTATCAGTGGTATCAGAGAACGTCGATCTGTGGAAGATCTTTACAAGATTAAATGAACTGGAGCGACACCAACAAGAAACAGCGGCAAGCACTGCGGCGACCTTAGCTGAGTTACGAACAAGCATCGCGAATATAGAGAGGAGGATACAGAATCATTCGCAAAGTAGGTCGCATGCATCATCCGCGTCGCATAGCACTTCTCATCATTGACACACGTGAAACTCGGATAGTTCAGATGATTCGGAAGAGCAGAGGCTTCGCAGAATACCTGGAGATCGATTGAGGAACAGTAGGCATAATCCGCTATCGCAGACGGAGTTGCAGACAAAATCACGAACTTCTTCTCTAAGTTCGCAATCGCGAACTCCTTCTCAGACTTCATCAACGGCCATCAGTTCGCGCCCCAGACAGACGCGATTGAATGGAGAATCTTCCTCACCAAAGGATTTTCACTGTTTGTTTTCTTCGTCTAAAATAGCTTCTCGGAATTCAGCTAGTTCTAAGACGGAGGAATTACCGCTATTCAACGGGGATGAAGTATACGATTGGATAGATAGGATGGAAAGATACTTCCGAGTCAAAGTTATTGCAGAAAAATTTAAGGTTGACGTCGCAGCTGAGGCTATGGAGGAAAGGGCGTTTGGATGGTTTCAATGGTGGGAATCTCAAACGAGAGAAGATAGTACCATAGGATTTGGAAGGCTCTAAAGGAAGCGGCGATTAGGCATTTTCCACCTAAACGCCGGCAGAAGACAGGGAAGACAGAAAGCCAAGAATCATCAAGGTCGTGAAGAACTTCTTCCAATTCGCAATCCTCTACGCGAACTACTGTTACTCCATGTTCGAAATCAAGTACCGCATTGCCCAGCTCGCTAATTGCTCATTATCCTCGATCGTCATCAGGAGGAATGTCTACTGGTTCGCAGAATTCAGTCCAAGCAGTGACTCCCAATGCGCTACTTTCAGCATACATAAAGCAATCATCCAATTCAGAAGCTATAAATGTAGGCACAACAGGAGAAGGATCTCCTGGGGCACCACAGCTGGGCATGAACATTGAATTGAAGTCGTCTGCACTTTCAGTTCAACAATTGGGAACGAATGATGATATTCTGAAAAGGGCAGAAAGCGTTGAGTCATCTAATAAGCTGAAAGATTCAGAAGAGCACAGATCAAATAACCTTACCTATGAAATTCGAAGGTATGTTAGTGGTCTTGACCCATACCCAAAATATCTTAAATATGTGATGGGTAGCGCTCATGAAGTGGAGTTGGGTATCCCAATAGATGGTGTGCACCATTCTTCTTCAAAGGGATGTTGGAAGGGATGAAGCAGATTGAGGGCTTCAAAAGTGATGATGAGAATGCTAGGAAATATGTTCGAAAGGAGTTGGGAGTGGGATTGACTAAGAATGAAACGGGAAATGTAAGGGGAATACCAGTGGAAAGCTTAATTGTTTCCGATAGGGGTGTAGTTTGTGACTATCGGTTTCAGATGGCTATTGCAGGTAAAGAGGTCAGGGCTACAGATGACAAGACATATGATACGTTGGGTGTAGTTTACATTGCACTTCTTGTTATTGATCCTAGGTGTGGGAGTGATAATGGAAATCCAGTTTTTGTGACTACCCAACTAAGAGGCTCTTCCAACTGTTTGACTAAAGACGAGAATGATTGTAAGTCATGCGGCCCAAAAGGCAAAGAATATATTGCAGCCTTCTTATACCAGTTGTTTATCCATAGTGGAAACTGCAGCAGGTTCTGCACCTTTCATGTCACTGTTTGCACCTATCAGTTCTGGGTCACATGATTCTTATTGAAAAGCTTCTGTTAATACCTCTGCAATTGTTGTTCCTTCTGTTCTTATCAGTCCCAATAAATACATGACAGAGGATACAAATTCAAGGAGTGAAACGACTGAAATTCAAGGGCTTGAGTTATATGCTGAAGCAAGAGACATTAGCAAATGGAAGATTGAGCATTTGGTGATTAGTAAAGCCCAGTTCCAGCATAAACAAAGCCACCCAAGGGGTAATTCTGCTGTGAAGTGCATGTGGAAGACGATTAAAGTAACCAAACTAAAGAACCAGAAATCAGTAAAATATTGGGAAAGGAGAGGCACAAAGTGGAAGAAAAAACAGAGAATCTTGGCTGTTTCCTATCACCCACCTTGAGGGCAAGGTGGATGTTTAGGGGGGGAAATATGTTAGGGACCCGGTAGAATAAGAGAAAATACGAAGAGTAATAGCTAGAGTAGTATAAATAGAAGGGGAATGGGTAATAAAGGGAGGCTGTTTTAGACTGTTGTCTTGTACTGGGAAGTTAGAGACTAATACTCTCTCTCTTTGGGGGCTTCGGCCATTGATACTTGTTCTTCTTCAATAAAGCTTCTTGAATTGTTTTCTTTGAATTCTGTTCTTCTTTCTATGAAATTACTGTGTACATGGAGCTATCTCTAACATTAACTCTCATATTAGCCTCAAAACAATTATAAAATGATTAATTTAAATGTTTCTGGTACATTTATGCAACCGAAAATAAAATAAAAATTGTAGAGTTGTTTTCGAGTTAGAGATGGACTAAAACCAAAATAGCGCATATTATAGGGATGAAAAACAGAGAAATTATTTTACAGGGACCTAAAACAAAGTGTGTCATATTTGCAAGGACAAAAACTATATTTAAACCAATTTAAAAATATAGATACCCAAAATTATAGTAATATATTAGTCTCATAATTCTTGGATATGAATAAAATAATAATAAATCTAATGATGAAGTAGCAAAAGTCATAAACATTCTAAGTTTCCAAAAAAATCAATCATCTAATAATTTGGTCCAATATTAATCAATAATTAAAAAGTTTCAGATTTAACCAAAAAAATAACAGTGGCAACATTCTAAGTTTCCAAAAAAATCAATCATCTAATAATTTGGTCCAATATTAATCAATAATTAAAAAGTTTCAGATTCAACCAAAAAAATAACAGTGGCTGAGTAACTTGCCGAGTCAAATATTTCGCCGCGTTAAGAAACTCGCTGAGTCAAATATTTCCTCGAGTTAAGGAACTCGCCGAGTACTCAGAAAAACAGGACAGGCTGAGTCAGATAGCTAAACAGAACACCCACTGGCCCCACCCCCTGAATTGCGAGTACTCGCCGAGTACTCACTGAGTATATAACACAGCAAGAAAATACAAGGTACCACAGACATAGTGAGGTGCACTTATGGAGCATGCAACTATAAATCAGCAATCCATCCAAATTAACAGCAAATGGACAAGCTCAACAAAAAGATGCATCAAACGAATGCACATTAAAAATGAAAAAAAACAATTCTGACCCACAAATAAAATGAATAAGCATTATAGCCCCAGGTCAATTTTATCCACTCCCACCACTCTTGACACAGTATCCAACTTTTGAGCCAAATACCCTTCTCACTTCTCAGCTTGCATCCTCAACCCTATTCCCATTCAATCCCAATACAACAAAGATAACAAAAGAAAACATGACTTCTCTGTCAAAATTTAAAATCAGACACATAAAATTATGATGTCACAACTTAAAGCTAAATAAAATTATACAAGAATGTGAGAATGGCATGGCTACCAGCATAAATAACTAGTGTAGAAGATCAAGACAAATTAAAAATAAGTAAATGAGAAAGTGGTGCCTAGAGACCAGCAAATATCAGCTTCCATTAGCCAGTAGCCACTTGACTATGTGAAAACAAAAGTAGTACCTTTAACCATTTAAGAGAAAAGTTGCGTCCATAATGTGCAGTTCCATGCTCATGCTTCCAATTTCCTCCTTTTGCAGCACCACCAATTCTAGATGTCATTTTTGCACAACCCTATTTTGCAGAAAATAAGTATTAACCATGTCAAGGAGCTCACCAAATTCTTATTCCTTAAACAAATCACAGTTTGGATAAGCCTCATAACTTAGAAAGAAATTTTCAACCCCAACCACAGAACTAATAAGTCATTGATATTCGTCTTTCGAAATCTTAAATTTAAAAGCATTTTTCAGTTTCATTATTTGAAATGGACAAACAGGGTTACGAACATCCTGACTACCTGAAAGTGTCTAGTCCGATTCACTGAAAAGATCAAAATGACATTTTCCACAGAATCAAATGCTTCATTTAGTTTAGCCTCATTGCTTCTTTGAGTTGCCCATACTCCTTGTTGTACTGACAACTCCAGATTCTCACGATTGCAACTTTTGACTATAAAGTACCTAATTTAATTTAGTGACATCAAAAAAGCAATAAGTAACAAGTACTAACAATAGGATAAGTAATCAATAGTTGTGTTTCTTCTTGCTATGAAGGGTCGAACTAAAAGGAAAGGGGTCAAAACCAAAAGTAAACATGAGGATAGGATAGATCAAGCATTAAAAAAAGGAGGAAATAGGTATTAGAAACGATCTCTTCCAATACAGTGGCCAGAATACCAATTAAAAAGGAAGATAAATGAACAGGAAGTATGTGAAGGCACCAACCGTAACCCTTTCATAATTACTTGTTTATAAGGACAAAAACATTGTCAAAAACACTAAGGCACCAGTGCAAAAGATCCGATCACTAAGGACCTTGGAATGAAGATGGAATTATTGATGCAACATTACATCTTGATAGAGAGATGGTTTTCAAACATTCAAACCATGATAGCAGCAGGTGAGCACTTGGTCACTAGACCAAGTTCAAGTTTCAAATATTACACTAAAACAAGATGTAAGAAAACAAGAGAAAATCCATCTTGAAGAAAACATGAATGTTAACAAAATTACATACCGGTGTCAAAGCTCCCTCACGGGGAGTCACCATTCCCTTTCTCTTTCAAGGAGGTGGATTGGACTAGTATAGAAACGTACTACGTAATAAATATAACAAAAATACACATACTATGCTGCTAAACATCAGTACATAAAATAAAAGAAGGGACCTTGTTTTGACACTAAAGGGTGTTTGGCTAAATGTTTTGGTAGTGTTAAGCAAAACAGTATTAAAGTAAAATGCAAATGCATTAAATTCTTGGAAGTGAACTTTGACAAACTCAAAACCCTCACAAAATGCTAAAACTACGCAGCTATAGATTGTAGCTTCTTCCTTTGAGTACCTTTTTACTTTCGGACAAAAATGCCATCTATCAATCTTTTCTTTTCATTTCAATAGTTTTGCACTAAACAAATCTAAGTCCCTTATTTTTCAAAAAAAAAAGATACGAAGAACTGTTAACCAAACAGCTATTCAAACACTCAATCAGAATAGTGCTTAAATCTGCAACATTGTCAAACAAAAAAAAAACTTTTAAAAGCACAGCACTCTAAAACTGTAAAACGTGTTCTGAAACTGCTTACCCAAGTACCCTCATAAACAGTTAAGTGCAAAAATCATGTGTGATCCTGAATCAAAGAAGTCGAAATCCTTTTGCCAATAAAAGCTAACTTCTCCTATGGTGAATCTAATCAATAGAGCTAACCATTTCGATTAAAACACAAAATAAAACTATTAAACTACAAACACAATCTCCTCATTCCAAAACAAAAACAACAACATAGTTGTATCATACAAAAAAGGAGTTTTATTTGCTAAGGAACTGAAAATTGGTTAGCAACTAATCAAGGACTTGGAAGACGGTAACTGCCAATTAGGGCCTGAATTGTTGGAACTATTCAAAACTAAGAAAACATTAATATTGGATCTTTTTTGTTTGAATTGTTTTTGTTAATTTTCAATCCAATTTCTTTCACATATTATATAGTCCCTCAAATTTGTAATAGTGTTCCCAGTTCCTTTTATTTTCTGTTCCATATTAGTGTGCCCATTTCCTCTTTTGAAACAGGTCCACCGATTAAATATTAATTTCCCATTACTTTTACCATTTCTCCTTTCTATACCCCACCCACCAGTCCACCACAACTACTATTGAACTCTTGCCTGACTTTTTTAATCTTGCTCTTCTCTATACCCTTACTTTTACCATTTCTCCTTTCTATACCCCACCCACCAGTCCACCACAACTACTATTGAACTCTTGCCTGACTTTTTTAAACTCGCTATTCTCTATACCCCATCCACCCTATCTACTCTTAAACTATGTGTCATACAAGTGTGAAATTCATATGAAGGGGGGGGGGGGGTTAATTTGAAGAAAGAGGTTATCACAGATTATTAAAGATCCAGAATTGATGATTTCTTAAGACATAAATTGATAGGCGTAATCACTCAGGTCCTAAATTGACAGTTTTCACCTTTCAGGTCCTGAATTGGTAGATAACCTGTCTTTCGGATCCCGAATCAATAAAACTCCAACAATAAAAACTTTCCTTCTTAAACTATAAAATACTAGTATATTCATATAGAACCTGGTAGAATTGCCAGTTCAATATATACCATATTATTACACATAATTAAAAAGGGTATAGTGGACACACTTATTGAGCCAGAGTTTGCTGTGATTGTTTGAAGAACTAATTACAGCTGATGAATAAATGAACCAGGTTCAGGATTAAGTACATTACAAATCATATATCCTAATTAAAGATCTTGAAACTCTGAACACACCTAGATGTTCCTTGAGGTAAGGGTACAGCACTTCTGCTGGTTTGATTTTGCTGTCCAGCAGAAAGTGTTTGATTCTGAGTGCTTTGCTGCACCTGTTGAGCTTGTTGATTCAGCTGTTGTTGGGGAAATGGGGTTTCTGCCATTGAACTTCTAATGGCTTGACTAGCACCATTAGGACCAAGCACACTCTGAGATTTTTCTGATTGTTGTACAAAATTTGAATTCCTGTTTTGGGAAAATCTGTTTGGGTGACCAAAGTTATAGGATACTAAATGTTGAATTTTCTGAAGAACTTCCTCCACTGGAGGTGGGGGTCCAGGAAGCTTGGCATGCCTATACCGGCAATCAGGACCATTTGGACAAAATCCCAGTTTGTACCTGAATATATGATTACCATCCATCATCAGGAACTAAAAAAATAATGCAATACTATGAAAGCATTGACACATTAGTGTAGCTGTTTCTATGAGGAGAATAATAACTACAGTGCTAGACTGCTAGTGTTAACAAGTTTTCAGAAAGAATCTGCTTTCTTGAAAACAAGATGAAAGTTATACCAGTGACACCACTAAGTTCTTTAATTGGCATCAACTGTGAATGAAAAAAGTTGTTGATGGTGAAAAGATCGCAATTCACAAGTATGTACTAGCCCAATTTATTAGGTGCAAGTAGTCGTTTCCAAGGATCAAAGCAAGTGCATTTCAACTTCAGGCAAAAATTAACTAAAAACATCATTTAGGAATCTCCAATTACTTGATTCATTCTATTATGGCACTATCAATTCATAATGGGGTAATGATTCAATAACAGTATAGTCATGCTGCAGCATATATATGACAAATTCACTACATAAGGATCTTTCTTTGGAAAAAACAAAAACAAAATGCAAAATTAAATTTCTTAGATGGAAAGTGAATCTCACATGTTGCATTCCTTTATGTCTTCATTAGTATGTTTATAAACACAGTCCTGTTCGCGACACTCTCCATAGTGCCGGAAGAAGCGGCATATGGGCATCCGGGACTTGTCATATTGATGCAGGAAGCCGCAGGCATCGCCTTTCATGCACAGAGACCGCAGCCAGTGCCGGCATACAGTCTGGCGGAAGCTCCGCCGGTTTCCACCCGGACCGAATTCTGGTACAGCGGACGGGGGAGCTGAGGGGACAGTTGAATGGTTACTGGAGTTTAGGCCGGCAGTAGCTGCATTCTGGTCCGTTGACTGGATTACGGGTATGGAAGCAGTAGGGTGAACAGGACCATTATCCAGACCTCCCTCGAAGTCGAAGCTTAGACCTCCTTCCCCATCGTCCATTAGATGCTTTTGCTGTTCGACTGTTTCTTCTCCCTCTCAGAAAATTGGGGGTTCGGTGCGCGTCTCTTTCGTGTAGAAGAAAATCAGAAATTGGGGGAGATCCTTTTAAATTGATATAAAAATTGATAAGTACACAAAAAGGTTGGATGCTACATCCTACGAGATGGTGAGAGGTTAATAACAAGCACTAGAGGTCCAGTCTTTGCATAATCAATTACTTTTTTCTATAGTGCAAATGTGTCTACTTTAAAAACATTTTTCAAATAATTTTAGAAAAAGTAATTAATAATTGTTGTTGATAATGTTTGAAGAAATGTTTTTTAAAAAATAAAAATTATCCATATTTGATATTTGTAAAAAAAAAAGGTTAAAACAATTAAAAGCGTGTATTCGCTTGTTTTGAATTTTAAATTTTAAGTTCTTAATTGAGTAATTTGAGTTTGCACCTCATATTATTGTCTAAATTAGACTTTGCACTCCATTTTAAAAAATCTTTGTTTTTGTACCCAATCCCATATGAAAAGACAAAAATGTCCCTCCATTAATAATTTTGTTGACCTTCAATATATTCCTGATTAAGAACACTTTTATCTTTTCATATGTGGTTGGGTGCAAAAACAAAGATTTTTAAAAACGGGATGAAAAATCCAATTTAGACAATAATATGGGGTGCAAACTCAAATTATTAATCATTAATAATGACATAGTGAGACCAAGTTAACATCATCATCTTCATATGATCATCATCTTCATGATATGATCATCAAATAACATTCAAGTTACATTACTATTGTTTATGTGTAAACGTTTATACTAGAAAAAACGTCAGATTTAGAAAAAACTTAATTTTAATATGCATGTTTAAAAAACTTCAGAAATCTAGTAGTATTTTAGTTTTGGTCTTTTAGGATGTTAGCTTTAGTCAGAACTCGTTTAATTTTAGTATTTCATAATCGTATGTTTTTTATTGTAACAATACAAAAACATGGGGTCACGGGGATTCCTTTTTTACTTTTAAAACTATCATTGGTCTCTTGTGTATTTAATGCATTATTTCAATTGATCAATTCATGTTTCTTTTTTATGTAAAATACGGGAAATGTACATTTTATTCCCTTTTTTGTAAAGTGCGGGAAGTGTGAGTTTTTTTTCATTTAAAACGGACCGACCTTATTTTTCTTTTTAAACGTATTTTTTATTCAAAAAAGTGGTGTGTGTTTAAAACGCTTTTAAAACGCAAAAATAAAACTAACTAGGCGTCTGCCTCCCGTTTTAAGGGGTAGCAAAATTGATGTTGTCTTGAGCCAAATAGTCTCATTCCCTTGCTAAAGCAATATTCCTCTTTTCAAGCAAACTTGATTGTGAGAGAGTTCAGCTATCCAATGAATCTTTCGTTTCTCTCTTGATTGGACAAAAGTTTACCTTGTTCATATAAGAGTTTGACATTTGGATAATTGGATCTATCGGTGTATCAATTGGTATACACTCTAGCATACATGTTTCCTCAAGAATATCCTACGCATACTTCCTTTGAGAATGGACAAGATCGTCGCAAGACTGTGCAACCTCAATACCAATAAATTACTTTAGCTTCCTCAACAAAATTGTTTGGAATTCACTAAAAAGATATTCCTCGAGTTAACTGATTCTCTGACCATCATGAACTGTAATGATAGTCATCATAATATGAAACCAGATAAATGCACATGTATTATGTGGAATGTTTATAATAAAAATAAATAAAATGACCAACATCACTTCGGATCACGTCAAATCCACGAAGAACAATCATTTAATGTCTCAACCCACGCTCACAAATATTGCTTCACCCCACACAAGAAACGACGCAACTTGCACACAAGATCAGACTCTCCCTGAGTAACAAAAACTTTCTCCTCGGGATCACCTGTCACGCCCCAGACCGCATCTAAGCGCGTGTACAACCGCCGCATGACAAAGTGATGTCACTCGCAAGTCAACGTGATCTAATCATACAAGGTGTTGAGAATATTTTATGGTGTCCAATCTAGTTAAATATCTTTGTATATGTGTAGTTATTAATTAAATGTGTAATATGGGCCACAAAAGTATATCAGCCTGTTAGCATCTTTGTAACCCATAAGTTAGTCATCCTCTCCTTTAAAAGGAGGCTAACTTACGGAAAACCTAACGATTGAGGCTTTAGAGAATAGAGGCGCAGAGATAGAGAGATTAGGGTTTGCCGCTGCTCTCCTTCTTGAGGGAGAGCAGCGGCCATTATCACGGTATACCAGATTCGTTGATTTTCTCATATCTTTCTATCTGCTTCTTCTTTATTTGCTATGATTGTGTGATTCTTAGTATACTGGGTCTATCAATTGGTATCAGAGCCGAGGCGTGAAACGAGTTGAATCTATCTGCGATTTTTTGGATCTAACGAAGAACTGCTCGGTTTTTCTTCTCTTTTTCTTCAATATAGAGTTTTGCTCCTGTGATCTTGTTTGTGAACGAAAATCTGTAAAAATTACACTGTTGGAATCGCCTCTTCAAAACGATTCTACAACATATCTTTGTGTTTCGATTTCTGCAATTTTTCAATTTCGAAGAACTCTACATGAAATATCGAGTTTATACTTTTACATGGCTGCAGAAACGATTTTGACTTGAAACAGATACAGGAGCAATCTCGACCTTCAGAGCTATTCAGAACAGTTTTCAGATTTTCAAATTTCGAAGTTTTCATTTTGCAGGAACTCGACATTTAGGGTCTCGAATTCCTAAACTCGACATTTTGAAGTTTCGAGTTTTGAAATTTTGAGTTTGGAAATTTCGAGTTTTGAAATTTCGAGTTTTGAAATTTCGAGTTTTGGAATCTCGAGTTTTGGAATTTCGAGTTTTGGGAACTCGATGTTTAGGATTTTGACATTCTGAAAGATTTTGAGATTTTTGGAATTTCTCGATGTTTTGAATATTTCAAAGTTTGCAGTTTCTTGAAACTCAAAATTGTTCGAAACTTGACATTCTTCGCAGTTCATCGAAGCTTTACATTATAGGATATCTGAATGAATCTCTGCTTATCAAAGTTTTTAAAAGTTTTCGATGTTCTGATGTTTTTCAAACAACAAGTTTTCGATATTATGAGGTTTTCGAAACTCCAAAGTTTTCGATGTTCCAAACAATCTGAAATTTTGAAGATTTCGAAGTCTCGAGGTCTGTTTTGCATGTGGATTTCGCCATTATTTTTCGAGGCAAACTCGAGATTACAATCTCTAGATTTAAACCTCAAGATTAGGATTTCGAGATATTGCCTTTCACCGATGTTAAGGTAAAAACTTAGGCAAATCTCATCAAATTCTTTCTCAGTCAAGCCAAAGGTCAAAGATTTTCAAAACTTCACTGTAGAGGTCCGAAAATCATAGATAATTCAATCAACCTCGCGTCAACGGTCATCTTACAGCAATCAACAATTAACTACTGAAGCCTCCCCTAACTCATTAACATTGTGTGATCATCAATATGCTGAAATTCTAAATGATGAGCTTAGGGAAACCGTCATGTGTGGTACCTGTTCAGATTGCTCCACACACATGGCGGGTATGACAAGCTGTGAGCAATCAAACCTTGCACATTCTGAAGGGGAGTTTCAGTTCTCTCAAAGGATGCAACATTTTAGGGGGAGTGTTCAATGTTATCCTCCCCGGTGCCTAACACTGACAAAGCATACTGAGTGCTCCAGTTGAGGGAGAGTACAGAGAGAAAATCAAGAAAGTAATGAGAGAACATGTCCATATGGCTTAGTAAACCCAACTAAGCCTACCCAAGGGACAAAGCCCAGCGTAAGTGAGTGAGTGAGCGAGCGAGTGAGTGAGTGAACATTATGAGCATTAGGAAGAAGAAGGTTCAAGTGAGCAAGGAAACCATAATCAATGATAAGTCTGCTACCTCAATTGTCTGCTATCAATTGAACATTTACTCCTAGCCACTCAAATGTTATGGACAATCCCCATAGGTTCAGGACTGATTTAATCAGATCCCAGGTAGAAGTCACTGCATTTTGTCCAACAGTGCATGATTAACCCTACCCAAGACCACTCACTTGTCTCCCAACAGACAGGTGTTTAATCATATTTCACGGGGAACCGCGTCTCTCATTACTGTCTCCTTCTGAGGCAAGTGATGCTGCTTGCAGTGGCCTCAGCCCCATGCCATTAAACTTTCATTGATCACGTCGCGTCTAGTAACATCACTCCCAAATGTTTTGAAATTTCTAGGACACAGACACACTTTTAGAGTCAGTTGCAGGTCTTCATGACCCGCGAGAACTTCCATATGGCTCATCTATTAGAGATGTAGACCAATGATTGGAAGGAAGTCTTGTTGTTGCAACATAAGAATCACCAACATTTTCAGGCCATTGTTTTAGAGTTTATCTCTATAGTGATGATAACGAGTGTCTGCATGACCTCGGGGGCTACAAGTTCTTAATGCTAATCTTTATGATTTTGCTATAACAACCAGAGTGACATCTATTCGGATGCTTCACAATGACTGGTTGGAAGTCCTATTAAAGCTGAAATGCTTCTATCATTTTATACAGGCCACTCATCAGTGTTTACATTGATGATTGTGATAACGGAACACCATGGTGTCTCCGCTGTTTACTTTTCTGTTTGTTTTTTTTTTGTTTCTTTTCAGTTCGAACAAAAGAATAAAGGCATGACACCCCGAGTCATCGGATCGTCATGAGGAGCAGAGTGGTCCACATGCTATTAACTGTCAACAAATCATTCTGAGACACTTCTCTCCTCCAACACTCTCTCTACTATCTCTGCAACTCAAATGGTCAGCTACACTCA
Source organism: Cuscuta europaea (assembly GCA_945859875.1). Lineage (NCBI taxonomy): Eukaryota > Viridiplantae > Streptophyta > Magnoliopsida > Solanales > Convolvulaceae > Cuscuta > Cuscuta europaea. The sequence continues at coordinate 11,144,392 of CAMAPE010000048.1, forward strand.
TAAGTCAACCATCATTATGTTCCGTTGTGCCACCGACAAGTTCTCCTCAAATGCATTCATTCCAAATAGTCAAAAAGACTACATTGTGGAGGAGACAGAGGTCAAATACTCTTGTACTGAAGATGAATCCCGTGCGGCCCTGATAATCATCAGAACATTCATTCTAGAGGCATCACTGGACTTCATCCAAGTTGATCAAGAGCAACTTCTGGAAGGCAAGGATTACAAGAAAAAGATTCCTCAAATCCCGTCATCAAAGATCAAACTGCCAAGAAAACATCAAAGGGGAGATTGCGATGATTTCTTCATAAAGCCTTCTCACGAAGTCAAGTTCAAAGACAAAGGAAGCTCAATAACAATAAAGACAAAGATATTTGTACTGCAATGTTGATTCAACACGATTGAACACCAAGGGGGAGATTGTTGAGAATATTTTATGGTGTCCAATCTAGTTAAATATCTTTGTATTTGTGTAGTTATTAATTAAATGTGTAATATGGGCCACAAATGTATATCAACTCGTTAGCTTCTTTGTAACCCATAAGTTAGCCATCCTCTCCTTTAAAAGGAGGCTAACTTATGGGAAACCTAATGATTGAGGCTTTAAAGAATAGAGGCGTGGAGATAGAGAGATTAGGGTTTGCCGCTACTCTCCTTCTTGAGGGAGAGCAGCGGCCATTATCACGGTATACCAGATTCGTTGATTATCTCATATCTTTCTATCTGCTTCTTCTTCTTTATTTGCTATGATTGTGTGATTCTTAGTATACCGGGTCTATCACAAGGCATCCATGAACATAATCCATCCATACTCAGTAGTAACATACATAACAACATCACATTTAAGCCAATAAATAACGGAAATATTCAACGGTAAAGCATGGGCCACAACCAGCCAAAACATGGGCTCACAGACCCAAAATAGTTTATAGTAAATTAAATATCCATGAGCAAGTGTTCGGTAGTTTGAAAGAAAATCAGGAAGCATGAACCACGTCTTCCTTGAGTTGACTTCACCCGTAAGAAGGTATGGGTAACAAGCCCCTGCTTCAACCTGGAAATGGTGGGGGCCCGAAGGGGTCAATACAAGTACCGAGCGAGTAGCAAGCTAAATGTAGAATAACTAATGTTTCAAGTATAAGACCCAAACATAGGGTGATACATACACGTATAATCCTTTTCCCCAAGTTATAAAATACATATCAGTATATGTACACTTGGAAATACCCGACTCATATGTCATTGTTTATTTGGGAAAATAGTGGTGGTCAATGTCCTTGACTTAAATCCCAACCCACTCATATACCTATGAGTGTATAGGACTCCTCCTGGTCCAAGTCAATTTCTATTTCTGAGTTTTGAAGACAGTATCGTCGCCCTTGAGTCTCCACCGTTTATATATACTTATGTTTGAGGACAGTACTGTCTTCCTTGGGTCTCCACCATTTATACATTTGAGTATTTAGGACAGTATTGTCGTCTTTAGGTTCTCCACCATCTAAACATATGAGTTTTGAGGACAGTGTTGTCGTCCCTAGGTTCTCCACCATTTATCTACCAAGTTTTGAGGACAGTTCCATCGTCCCTAGGTTCTCCACCATCTTACGTTCATTTCTATGATCTACCGCTTATCATACATAGATAGGGTCTATATCATATTCATTTATCAAGACTAAACCAAGTCTCATAGCCTAAGAATAAGAATCCATGCAAAAACATGCATATAAATCAACATTCGGGACAAAACAACACCAAACCGATGCCGGTTCAGCCATAACCGGCGCCGGTTCACATTTAAATTAATTAATTTGGATTCCCCGTACTCAAACCGGCGCCGATTATAGCCCAAACCGGCACCGCTCCACTTTCTCCCTTGCGATCAACGGCCCGTTGACCGCCCGAACCGACTTTGATTGATCCGAAACTTAACCCAAACATGAATCAAGTCTTAAACAATCAATATTTTCAATTTTAACCATCCAAAACATCACATATGTTTTATATCATTTTCATATCATTTATCATGCACAATCATTATGGTTCATTTCACACAAGCCTAACCATCTTGGATTCTTGGCTAATCACATGTTTAAACCATTTTAAACATCATTATGAAAACACGTAGCATTTACTTAGGTAATCTCATACTTTACCCAAGAGTTACAAGACATTAAGCTACCCACTCACCTCGAATGAGCTTTAAGAAGTTCTACCCTTCTCGGTTGAACTCCGATGAAACTCCGGTGAACTTTGAAGAACTCCGGCGACAACTCTGGCAACTCTTTCAACTCCGTGAAAGTTTAAGAAACACCTTAGACAAGTGCCTAACAAGTTTTCATCATCACAAAACCCATATCAATACAAATAGCCTCTAAAAGGTTATTTTCCGGCGAACCGGTCACTTTGGCTTCTAGGTCCGTTCTTGGACTTAGAACCACCTTCCAACCCCTCATTCTACATTTATAAACATTTAGATCTATACTAAGGGTTCTTCACATGCTATATAAGTCATATGGTAGTTAAAGAGTAGAGGGAAAGTTAATATAAGGTCATTACCTTAATCGCCACACTTTTTCCTCCCTTTTTCCTCATTAAACATCCTTCTTTGCCTTCCTTGAGCTTGAGTCTGAATCTAGCTATGGAGTACGGTGTTTGCAGAGATTCTCTCTTTCCTTGGTGTGGTTTGGAAGCACAAAACGATGGGGGAGGGAGTGAGGAGACTCCTTTTGTCTCAAATGGCAAATGAGTGAGGAGAAAGGCCCACCTTAGGTCAACTCTCACCCAAACATCACCCTCAACCCACACACACCTCACAACCCATGTTGTGCAGCCCCCTTGTCATCTTTGAGCTCTCAAAAACATTGGGTGCCCCACACTCTTATGGGAAGTCATCCCATTATGTCCCGATGTGTATAATCGGCCCCGACAGTTGTATTTATCGCATTGTTTTAATTATATTTTATTTTATCGTGCCAAATAAAATATATCACACATTCTCAATCACTATGGACTTTTAGAATGAATATACATTCCTCAACTTTAATTTAGAAGTCTCTGAAATTCATTTCGAGCTGTTATCCGATAAATTACCAATATCGGTAATTGGGCATTGTTTGACCAACCAGTCAACCCTATGTCTTATCCATGGCCAGGGCGGATCTACTCACACAAGAGAGGGGGCAGCTGCCCCCAATAAGATCCCACTAACCCCTTGTAAATTTTTAATAAGTGGGGCGACATAGATGGATGAGTATTTATTGTTATTACATTTTTTGTCATGGGAGCACATTCACATCGCTCGCCCTGTGATACTACATTGCAATGGAGTAGATGTGCACTCACATGACATTGCTCTAGACGACCAACCCCCGCCACTACTTGAACCACATCATCGATGGGGCTAGGATCCTTTGTGTTGAAGGTATGTTTTACAAGCCAATCTTTAGATTTTGTATGTTTTCAACATTTCTATTTATTTGATTTGTCTAAATATGTATGGCGTGAGATATACATGTGAGACGACTACTTGCTAACCTTTCTCGCACAACATTGACTTGTGGACTGAGATATTATAGAGCATCATTTGGTTGATGATCAAGTATGATGTAATTAAGTTAATAATAGATCTTTATTTATTTAGTCTAAACAAATTATTTGTTCGTGTGTAACATATTACGTGAATGGCTCATCCACCTGTCATGCTGGAGCGGTTACCTCTCAGAGATCGAGAGCATTATGATAAATGGAGGGCATGTGTCCCTTTAATTTGTTTTGATATAGTTGAGCATTACATCCGAGAGCGTGTAGTCCGTGAATTTGGCTCTAAGGAAGTGATTTCGACATCGTTAGACACATGTGTAGACCTTCATAAGATTGACATACGAGGAATGCCTACAGAGGACCGGTCACTGAGGCATGCACAATACATTTCAATGCGAGGTATGCATTGTTATTGGGACCCACAACCAACAGTTGCTTTAGATTACATAAGATAGTATTATACCATCACACATTTTTTCGTCTCCTCTTCATTAAGGCTACCTACTCACCATTATCAGCCTAATTCGATTGTTCTGCATTTGACGGTAAATACTCTACTATTTTATCCCATATTTTTTTATATTTTCCATCTGATTGTAATGCATGTTTCACATTTCAAACTCGAGCTTTTTATATTTTCCATCTGGTTATTGAGTCGCACGATGTTGACACATACGACGAGGTTATGTTAGGCGTTGCTTTATTATGTACTAATGTATTCGGTCAAGTTGACTATGGTCATCTTTCACATATGAGCTTGTGTTAGGGGTGTTCGGAACTGATTCTGCTTCTGCTTCTTTTTAAAAGCAGAAGCAGACTCAGTTTTTCAGAAGGTGATTTCCCCCCAGCTTCTAAAAAACTGCTTCTGGTAGTAATTTGGAGCACTCAGAAGTACTTTTTCACTTTCTCTCAAACACTCCGATATTCTATGAAATCCACATCTACGACAACATCGTCTTATCTAGTGAGTCGTTACAGAGTCATTCTTCATCTACGTCAGCAACATATGTAGATGTCCACGCCCACATAGATCAATATCCCCACGACTTTGATGATGACGAGCATGAAGATTTGTAGCCCGTCTCTGTTACATTTTTGTTATAAACACGATTTTCTTTATTTTTACGTACACATACATTGTAACTATTTTTGAAAATCGTATGAAACATCATACTTAATTTTATTTTTTCAGCTGCAAATGTGTTGTGTATTGTATTAGTAGTATTACTAATGATTTATTGCTTTTCAGAATTTTGGTTGTTGCATATCATCGAAATGGTTAATGTTGTGCGGCAGTTCCCTTTCATATCACATTATCAACATATATATGTTGACCGGTTGTTGTATAGATGCTTGTTGATGTTTGTTGTTGTTAATTTGGAGATGCAACTCTAATCTTTAAGAAATAGTGTGGAAAGTAAGAGTCATCAATCCGGCTAACAACTTTACAATTCGCTAATCCCATCGGTGGCTTTCATTAAACACATTTAGAATCCATTTAGTGACTTTGGTTTTCGGCTTTTCATTCTTATGATCAACTAGTATTCTACCCGTGCGATGCACGGGAAATAATCACATTCAAAGATATATGACGTAAGTTAAAAAATAAATATTGACACAATTTTAAAAATGTAATAACTTTTTGTAAATACATAAGAGTATGATGGAAGTAGTAAGCTCAATATAAATATAAATATAAACGAATATTTATAAAATTTGAAAACAAAATGTCTTTCAAATTTCGGAACACTTCCTTAAATACAACGTTCGTTGTTACATTGGTACTTTTTCCATCTGCATCACATATAGCTATTTTGAAACCCGCAGGATTAGTGACACGTGAAAGCGCAACATATGACTGACCATGACTGAAAACAGATTTTTTCAAGACTAATCCAACATTGGACAACGATTCTCCTTGACTCTTATTTATCGTCATAGCATATGAGACAAACAAAAGAAATTGTCTTCTTTCAAACTTGAAAGGCAATCTCACATCAGATGGAGTAAAGAATATTCTTGGTATCAAAACCTTCTCACCTGCATTGAACCCTGTCAAAACTTTCGCTTCCAAAATATGCTTACCTAATGTGGTAATAACCCTGACAAATTCATTAATCCGTTGTAACCTCCCAGTGCAGGTCTCGACTAAATATCTCTTTCTCACAGTGACAAATCAAAATCGCCTACAACCAAAGTTGCAACCTCTAATACTGAAGGTAGATTATAGGTTCTTCAATCCTTTGCTCTTTTTCCTATAAGCTTCAACCTAAACTCAACACATCCTTCTTCATGGATTTTCTTTCCGGTCATTCTAAATGATTTCACCAGCACATTATGCTCATCAAGAGTATTTTTCAATCCCTCAACAATTCTTCATGCAGATCATGAGATTCTCCTTTTTTCTGAGTAAACATAATAAACATTAGATATATAATAAGTAATAAAGTAATGATTAACACATTAATTTATATACATGCACGCAATAGTCTTACCGCACAGAATTAATTCTATTAGAAACTTCATTCTCCATATCATATATGTACAACTGTGAAAATTTGGGAACCACAGATTCACACGGTAACAAACTCCCCATCAAATGAAAGCTTTGTCCATGCAGCTTAAATATTGGGGGTGATTTTCCGTCATGCAAGGTGGAATCAATATTTCCACCTAAAGATGTGAAGGAGAACATATTATTGTATGAACGAATATTTTGCAAAAAATGTTTACTCCTTTCATCTTGACCCATAAAAAGATTTTCAATAAATAATGGGGCCTTTTTATGAGCGGTAGTTGTATTTTTTCTTACAAACAACACCCAGAATATTTTGGATTTGTCGCCTTATAATAAGCAGCTAATCTCTGCTCATACCAAAATAAGGCTCCACAAAAGCTACAAATGAAAGAAGGATCCCCAAAATCCCAATAACCTAAAAATATGCAAAAAATGTCAACCACAAAAAGTATGTTTAAATTTAATGAATTGAATATCAAAATTACCAACAATTGATATCAACATTATAAAATTGAGGTTCGATGATAAAATTACCAATTGGAACATTATTGGAATCACCATCTCCATCATCATCACTGTCATTTAAGTTGGACTTATCCACTCTTTGAATATCTAAATCCATTGCAACCGCATTCTCGGACAGTGAATGGAGACAATTATTTATTTCAGGAATTTGTTGATTATCGATCGACAACTTCATCGATCACCAACACAACCATCGAATCACGCCCCCACATCTCCACAGAACTCCACCGCAACCGATCATCGTTTTCGATCTCGCAGGCTGGCTTGCTCGTTGGTCAATCAGTGCTTCAGACCGTTTTCAAGAGTTTAACCTTAATCATCAACTACTATCGTTAGATAAGTGTTCTTTCATATCAATTGTAAATTACGATAATTAGATTCTCTTTTACAAATGCATGCAATTTGCTAATTGATTAGAACTCAAAATTGAGGTTATCGTTCATATAACATGCATGAAAATTTGTAAATCCCATTTTCATTCAGTTAACTCCTAATAGGAGAATAAATCTTTATTTCTTAAATCTGAAGCATAAACCAACATGAGTTATACTCATTTGCAACTTCAACGCTTTTTTAGTTGAGAAATGTAGGCAGCAACTGTGTTCAACGGAGGCAACAACTCAATCCTTAATATAGACTGATATTACCTTTGGGTATTCCAAAAGACTCTTTTATAGGGACAATAAATGTGCAATGCACGAGATTTTTATTTACCACGAAATATTAAATATTATAATTATTATTGAATAATAGTTGAAATATATTGTTTTGATGTTAAAAAAAAGGTTCTGATGTCAACACAAATGCCACAAAATACTCCTTGTTTAGTTCTCACTTCCTTATATCATTTTGGTTTATTTTCTTTATTACCTTTCAAAATTAGAACGTTCCCATGTTTCCGTGGGTCTCATTTTTACTATCTCATTAGTAGAATGATTAAACTTTAATGGATCAAAGTGAAAATGTTTTTTACAACAATGTCCAAACTTTAGTCCAAAAAAAATTTAGGTTCGATTAACAGGAATCAACACATGAAATCAGAGGTAAGAAAATAAGAAAGATAAATAAGTAAGTATAATAAAAAGTTAAGATAAAATAAAAACGATTAAAAATAAGATAACATAAAATATAAGATAAAGATAGAAATAATAAAACATAAGATAAAGTTAAGGATAAAAGTATAAGATAAAGGGATAAAAGATGAAAACATAAGTTTGTACCTATAGTGTAGAGATTTTATAAACCCTGTAATTGAGTAGAAAATAAGTGCATTCAACAATTTCAATTTAAAATGTTATCTTGATTTCGCAATTATTAATTAACTTACATTAAAAGAAATCACGCACTCTTTTTGTATTTTATACTCCCTCCGTTCCTAAAAATTCTTCCCGGTTTGACTTGGCACGCTTATTAAGAAAGTGGAATAAAGTGGAAATGTATGGTTGTGGTTGTGTAAGAAAAAGGTAAAATGAATGTGAGCCACACAAATTGTCCAAAATGGGAAAGTGGGAAGTATTTTTGGGAACAGCCCAAAAAGGAAAGTGGGAAGTATTTTTGGGAACGGAGGGAGTATACTCGTAGTGTTTATAGCCAAAATGTAAGCATTACGATGTATTGTGCTAATATTAATTGATCCGCAAAAAAAGAGATCAAATATAACAAAAATTAACAAATACCCACACACAGATTATTTCACTTTCAAATTAAATCTAACCGAAAAAACTTTAAATAATCAACATAATTAACTTTTTTCACATTTTTTATAGTTTCCAGAACCAAGTTTTACTAAACACAACAACTTAAAGGACATAACCGGGGTTTACTGAAATTCACTATATCCCACCATGAAACAAACATATCCTAGCCCTCACCTCCGTTTATTCCATCAAAAATAACCAAGTGGTCTTTTAAGTTGGCTTTAGGCCAAAATTCCCAATAGCAAAACAATGAGTACCCGCACGGGTAGCTCAGTTGGTCGAGTGGTGGGAGATTTGGAACAATGGATCAAGGTTCGAATCCCCGCAGCGACCGGATGGAGGTCACAGAACCTGAAATAAGGCTGAACCTCTGGTGCGCACGGGTGTATGAGCCTACTGCCATTCTACTGATTGAGTCACCGTGACTAACCTCCCCACCATCCTGTCGGGTCGGGGTGGGGGGCTCCTGGGGTGGGAGATTCCACCTTTTGGAATAATGAAAATGGATCCAATGGTAGCAAAAGACCATTTTGACCCCGTCAAGGGTATACCCTGTCGTGTCTCGGGGATATCAGCAACGGTTCAGACACAGGGTTCAAGCCAGAATGACGACGCCTCACGTAACCTACAGCCGGCTTCGGTCTTCTTCACAGAAGCTCCGGCCATGAAAACCGGCGACGTCGATCATCTTCTTTGATCAAAATTACCAGAAACTTTCTATTCCGTTCCCCTAGAGCCAAGATTCAAGGCCACGACCTGCCAAACATTCAAAGAGGAAAGCCATAAAATCAAAATTACCAACGTAGTTCTGGAGCAAATGGCATTCAACATTTGTGGGTCTAGCATTTTATATACTTGGTGCTCCATTTGGTTTGATTAGCCATAAATGTGTATTCAATTGTGACAACTAATGTTTCACATCGTGATTGCAAAGGCCAAAGTCGAATATACTCCGCATTAATTAATTAGAAATTACTTCAAATAGGACTAAAACTATGTCAAAAACTCAAAATAGAACTTACTATGTATTTCTTTTCAAAATAGGACCAAATTAGTCCTATTGGAAACATACCTATTTTTTCCTTCCATTCTTACCCTTCCTTTAAATATGAGTTAATTAAATGTTTAATTCATAATAAATTCGAAAAGAAATTCAAAAAATCGTAGAAAAATAATTAAAAAAATTATAAAATATTTATAAAATAAAAAATTAAAAAAAATTAGATTTTTTTACTTTTTAAAAAAATTAATAAAAAATAGTAAAACTCCATTAAAAAAAATATGGATGCCTTTCCCACCGTCTGAACTACCTCCCTGCACCACCATCTCCGAGTGGTGAAAAAAATTCCATTTTTCTTAAAAACTGCCATTTTTTCCTGAAAATGCCAAAAACATGACATATTTCTCTTTGAGAATGCCAACATTTTCATTATTTTCTGCCATAAATATGGCATTCGTAACGAACTTGGCATTTTTTTTCCGGTGACTGGAGGTGGTGGTGCAGAGGCGGCAGAGGCGGCGGTGAATTTTATTTTATTTTTTTGAGTTTTTTATTTTTTATTTTATTTATTTTTTGAAAAAAAATAAATAAATTAATTATTATTATCGAAATATTTTTATTAGTTTTTTAGTATTTTTTACGAATTTTTATTTTTTTTATTATTTTATTATGAATTAAAACATTTCAATAGCTAGAAGGGTATATTTGTCCAAGACACATATAATTAGTTCTATGAAAACATAGTTTAGTTTTTGGTCCTATTTGTGCAAAGTGAGTAACTTTTAGTCCTATTTTGATAATTAACCCTTAATTAATGTATACTTTTGAGAATTGCAAAAGACATTTCAATATTATTCTGACAAATTAATATTCAGCTCTTTAGAGCAAATTAATGTGTTCTTGGAATCACAAATGACATTGCTCGATCGACCACAACTGACTTTCTTCAGTATTTTCCCAAAAAGCTAGCTACAGTGTTCCCGCCCAAATTCCTTTCCAGACTCTTTTGTTATTATATATCTATAGATTTTTTCACAAAATACATAACTTTTTATTTCGTGTGTTAAGTCTGATTTTTCATATATTTTCACTCACTTTTTATAGCGTTTCTTGTCAAAATCGGGGCAAATTGTTACATTTTTCTGCGTTTTTGTTGCATTTTTGTTAATCTTTGAAATTAGTGTTGAAATTTACATTTTTGAGTAATTTATGTTTAATTCAAGTGTTTGGATTGATTTTATGTTTTTTTCTTCTTATTTGTGTTATCTATATTTTGTGATTTGTCAAATTTCATCATTCTATTATATTTCAATAAGACTTGTTGAGGGTAAATCTCGTAGATCCGAAAGCCCAACACGAACTTTGGATATATCAGGAATGACACAGAATCAAAGCGTGTGAAAAATATAAGATCTGAACTAACTAACACTCGAAAGCTCACTTGTATTAATTAACCAATCTGATTACAAGGAATTTCCCGATCGGTAGGTCGGAAACTATGCTTTAATACAAGAAATAAAAGCAACGATGTTATTCTTAGAGCCTGAGTATTGAAATGCTAACCCTTACAATGACTTGAAACCTTCTATTTATACTAATGGAGAGCATGGGCTGCCCCATGCTAATTGGTCGTTGTTCCACCGACTTGGTCATCCATGCTTCCACTTGCTGATGTCATAGTCTGACATTAATTGCACCTGACCACTTGTTGGTTGGCCGTTGCTCAAACGGGTTGTTGGGCTGTACTGAAGATGCTGTCGAATTGGCCCAAGTATGATATATAGCCCGAACCCCGTTCGGTATGTCTTCTTACTGGGCCAACCTTTATTTGGGCCGAACTCCGTTCGGTATGTCTTCTTACTGGATCTATTCATGATAGAGTGATGGGCCCGTTGCTTGGGCCGGATATCATGGACCTTCTCGATCTGGGTATTGGGCCTCTAGGTCAATATCACAACAAGACTAATGGTACAATAAACAATTGAGTTAATGAAAAACAAACAAAAAAATGATAACACCCACACAACAAAAACGCAGCAGGCTGCGTTACGAAAAACAAGCAATAAAAGAAAAGAAAAAAACAAAAGAGAAAACAAAATAAAAAAAGGGGAAAGATATCAGATTAGAGAGTCGGTCATCCAAAGAAAAGAAAGGGGAATAAGTGGAGGAGGATAAGGAGCCAAAAAATTTCCAGGTAAAGAAAAGACATGTACTTTGACTCTTTGAGTGCTTAACCCCAAGACAAAAAGAGAGACAACTTAGGAGAGGGGAGGAACCAACGAGCCGCACAAAAGGGACGGGAGCAGCTGGCCGCAAAGACACCTTCCAGACTTCCAGTAGTTAACTCGTGAAAAAAAACTCAGGGGAAGAAGGAAAAAATATGCAGATCCAGGGACCGTAGGAAGCAGCAAGCAACAAGGAAGAAAAACTCACCAGAAAATAGCAACCAGATCATCTTTTGTTAATTAGCTATCATCTTTCAATATTATCTTTTAAGGTTCGATGTTTAGTTTCTTGGTTAAATTCATGTTGAATTAATTTTTACATTCTGTGCTTGTATTATTTCTAGTTTTCCAGACTTTCATGTTTGTTCTTGAATTGTTATTATTTTCATGGGGTTTGGATTTGAATTATGTTCATGTATTACTTACTTAGGCTTCTCCTACTTAGTTGTGTTAGTTTAGTTACAATTATGCTAGACTAAATTTTCATGGGGTTTGGATTTGAATAAAGTTAAGGTTAATGTGTATTCTTGAAAATTGAATTAAAATTAGGAAGTTTCTCCAATTTTTAGGACTAGTTGTTTGAGATTAAATTGGAAGAGTAATTTGTGAAAGAGAGAATTTCTCAAATGAGACTAAAACTTTGTTAAAACTCCAAAGTAGGACATTAAGTTTTTTATTACCTAAATAGGACTTTTAATTACCGATCGGACAAAATTGCCCTTAATGAATTTAACGCATGAATAGACTTCCGACTACTCTGTTGCGGTGCCCTGCACCGATAACTTCATATTGCCGGCACCACCACCCTCTGCGCAAGGCTTCAGTGCACAGACTTGAACGTCGTAGCTGCCTGGCATGAGTTGCAAGATAAGATCGCCATTGTATATCTCTTGTAAGATGGATTCCAGATTCGAACATACTCCCCTTCTGTTCTCTGCCTCTCTTTCCTTTTCTCTCTTCCTCTTCACATTCGAACATTATCTCCCAGATTCCTCTTCCTCATATGATTTCTTGTTCTTCTTACTCTGTTTTGTAAAAAAAATGCCACCTTTGTTCCCAAAATGTCATGGAGATGACATTTCCATATATAAAAATTTGGCAGTCGTGGAGAATGTCAAGTTGGTGTCATTTTTACTCTTTATAAATGTCAAATAAAAACTGTCATCTTGGTAAATGTAATGTCAAAAAAGTGACATTTTTTCCAAATGAGTGTTCAATAAAATAATGTTAAAATAATGTTGGCATTTTGGAATAGAAAGATGACATTTACAAAAGGAGAAGAAGAAGAGCAAGAAGAAGAAGAACAAGAAGGAGAAGGAGATGGAGGATAAGAAGAAAAAAGAAGAAGAAGAAGAAGAAGAAGAAGAAGGAGGAGGAGGAGAAGGAGAAGAATACCTGATTTTGATGGAGATGGCGTCCGGCGTCGAGCAGGCAGCTGCGATGATAGGCCAGCGTCGAGTTGCGAACTTGCGATCGATGGAGGTTGAGCTGCGATCGAGTTGCGAACAGTTGAGCTGCGAACGGTTGAGCTGCGATCGAGCGATGCAGAGGGATTTGGGGAAAATGTGATTTAGGGATTAGGGGCAAAAAGGTAATGTGGAGTCCCATTTAGGAAATTTAAAACTTGAAGTCCTATTGTGGAGTTTTAACCATGTTTTAGTCCCATTTAATATAATTGATCACTTCACTTTTGAATGTTTGGAAAATTAATTCTTGCTTGTCTATGAATGTGGAATTAATTTAGCTCACATCTCACACACTCTAAACTAAACCTAGAAATAGGACACATTAGGGAATCATAATTAAATTCTTGTCGATGAGAATTAATGTCACTATTCTTAGATTGTAGAAATTATCCCATTTTTATTTATAATCAAAGACACCCAAGATCCTTAATTTCCAAATCTAAACCCCACTTTTAATTGGTTAATTTTATCATTGCTAGTCACGTTGAATTTGCCTTTGACTATTTTATTTTTAAAACTTTACTCATCCACATGTTTGCTAGTTTAATATTTTAATTAGTTAATATTCTCTCTCAAGTTATTTTGCATGTTCACTGGTTTTGGTTACCCATTAATGTCATTTAATTAAATTCTCTATTACTACTTTTGTCATTAATTTTTATTTCTTTAATCACTATCCCAAATAATTGTTTGAGAAAGCTTGCAACGCTCGTACTAACCGGTGATCGATATTGAAACCAACACTTCCTTCCGCCACTCCTCAGAGACACGATACTCAGGGGAAAACCGAAAGGTTAGACCACATTTTACTACAACACCGCGGAAGCGGTTATCATCGCGCGCTGAATTGTGTAATAATAAAAATAAGTAATGTTAGAATTATTTTTCTGAATAAAGTTATTTTAAAGGATCATTTTAACTATTTTCATATAATTTGTTCTTTATTTTATTAATAAAATATATTTAAATATAATTTTTCAATAAATTAGCAAAATCAACCAATCTAGCTAGAGTCCGTCCACCGTACAACCGGCTGTACGGTGAGCACCGTACAGCCAGTGACATTTTTGTAATATAATGTGAAAATTGCGGTTTCCGCTATCTGAGCATTAGTGTACTGTTAATGGGCAATAATCCAATTTTAATAAGTATTAATAGTGTAATAATGAGTACCATGTTATTATTACAAGAAAGCTGACATCACAACTAAAAAACGGTGGCATTTTCATTATTCCAATGAAAAATCGCGGTTTTCGTTAGATGAGCATTAATACACTTGTAATGAGCATCAGATGTATTCTATTGAGAATTAAGAGTCGAATAATGAGTATTGTGATATTAATTTCATATATTTCAATTCACTTTCTTGTTCTTATTTTATATTTTATAAAAACTTATCATTAAATTATATCTATAATCAACTTCTATAAACTTCAATATGCGAATTTAATGCAGTATGATCTTTTTGAAATATGCATTGATATGTCATTTTAAAAATGAGCATAATATCGGTATCAAATGAGCATACACAATGAACATTAGAAGCCTGACAATGAACTTCAGTATGTGAATCTAATGTAATATGATACTTTTGAAATATGCATTGATATGGCATTTAAAGAATGAGCATGACATGAGTACCAATTGAGTAATACATCACTAACAAAATGAGCATTGATATGAAAATAATAAGTTTTGTTAGTTGAGCATTAAGACATTTTCATTGATCATCAAACCCCCTCTATTGAGCATTGGAATTTAGAAACATGCAATTGAACATCATGATCCCTACTATCATGTCTATAATCAACTTTCATGTGAATCTAATATAATATGATATTTTTGAAATATGCATTGATATGACATTTTAAAACGAGCATACGTAACTTACAAAATGTGTCACGCCCCGGACCTACCCGGACAAGTCAACAACCCGCCGTACAGTACGAATAGTCAACCACAGTCCAACACATCCATATTATACAAAGCGTCTAGAATATCATTCACACATAGTACATCCATAAACAAACATAATGTAAAACATTCACTAAAGCAGCGGACACATTATTACAAGTGTTCAAGCCACACTTGGCAAACTTAGACATACAAGCTCCAAATTAATTATTAAAAAATAATATCTATGAGCATTATTATAAGTGTTTTGAAAACAGAAATAGAGGAAGCATGAACCACGTCTTTGCTCTAAGATCCTTCCCGAAGCAACGAGTATTGGTAGCAAGCTCAACTTCTACCTGAAACTGTGAGGTGGCTTCCCCCGTGAAGGGGAGGTCAGTACTTTGAAACATTTGAAAAGTACAATGACAAGTATACTGAATATAATCAATGTTTTAATTTCCAAGACCCTCAAAATAGGGTGATATCATAATATAAATAATAGTTTATATTTCCCCATTATCATCTTTATAACAAGTTGATTCATTAATTGGTCGTCACACGGCCCCTTCTTATTTCCCATCTCATTCATCGTTTCCACGACACAACCCGTAGGTCTTATTATTTCTACGGGACTTGCTACTGCTGTCTGAGGCTTCATAAAGTCATCGGTTCGGATTCCAACATCCCGCCCCTGGACTCATACCCATCATCCCGTAGGAAGGTAAGGCCCTTCGGAGTCCTATCTTATGTGTTACCGCTGTCGGAGCCTAGTTAGGCCCCCGATTCGGACTCCACCCTAACCCGTGATCACGTTGCAAGTCCATGCTATCCAACCCCGCTCTCTAGAGTCGGGAAGGGTCATGATCCTTACTTATTACCATAATTCAACCGGCTATCCTCAAAGACTATCGAACACACCCGTAGGGCAATCCTATATCTAGGATCAATTTATTGTTCAATTTATCTTGGGTATCCCTTAGGGTATGTTTGGTTTGGGGTAATCTCACATGAAGGCCGGAATGTGATGCTCGGAATGTTAGATACCCATGTTTGATTCACGGTTTTGAGAAAAAATCTGGAAAGTTACAATCCCGGGAATGTAATATGGAGGGGAATGTGTAACGACCGTCCCCAAAACGGCCATTACGACACTCAAACATAAAAGAGACTCGATATATCAAGCGGAAATAAAGATACAAAGCCTCCATATGAGACTTTATTTCTTTTAGAACAAATCAAACCTTACAACCATAACGAAACGCATCCAAAATAAACCAATTGTAAAACCATTACATTTGATCAGGATTTTAAAAACGTTTAACAACCCTTTGAAGTACCTACCGTACTAAAACCACAACATAACTGATAGCCCGATCTTCTCCGTTAACCCGTTCAAAACCTTGTCACCGGCTCCATACATTCTCTCAGGCTTCCGTACCTCGTTCATTACCTATACATGAGAATACAAGAAAATAGAAGTCTCGTAAGCAATATGCTTAGTAAATCACCATTTCATCCACTAAAAACAATTAGAGAATCTTAGCTAGCCATAATTAGATACACGAGCTTGAATACTCCATACACATAGCATATTCACACACATATTCATATCATGTAAAACACAACATCATGTAACGAAATCTAAAAGATTTCCTCATTCATCATGCTTTCTTCTTATCTTGTTACTTGACTTGATGGGCCCGTAGCTCGTGTCCTGACCCCTTGCTAATGACCTTGGGTAGCTAGCCCGCATCCATCAGAAGTAACCCCGAGACTCCCCGCGGAAGGAGATCCCGCTCCGTTCAGCTCAAGTGATTACTTGGGGGAACGACTACCTTATAACATTTTTATCAGTCACTTGATATCATTACCATTACAACTTTCATTCATTGTTGGAGTCCATATAAATCCAACCTAACATTAACCGTAAAACTTGGATACATTACATTGATAACTCAACAAGTTCTCCATCAACATCACCTATAAATATATACACATAACAGAGCATTCACATAATCTCATACCATACAAATTCAAACATTCAAGCAAAACCTATCCAATTCATAGGAAGCTAGACTTCCATATTTCATTTCAAACTATCATGTATAGGTGGTGATGACTTACCTGGTTCATGCGGAGTATTTGCCCTTGTGTGTGCGTGTACGGTGTCCATGAGCAACGGTTCTTCGATGAACAACTATAATTATAAATACACAAGCTTATACTTGATCAAACTTAAATTCATGTCTTTAGAAAATCCTTAGACTTAAGGTGAGGAAAAGTTCTCAAATCAGCCCCTACAAGTTAGAAAACTCCCCCTTTTCCTACAACAAATCGGGCATAGATTCGGGGTGGCTAGATAACTAAGAATCCGATTGAATTTCATGAATTAAGACTCATCATCTATCAACTCCCTTTCATAATATCAAGTTCTCCATGTATCTAATTAGAATCATCCACTAATCATTAAAATACTTCTCAGATTCTTTCATTAAACTGGGTATAATTTTGGGGTACCTAAATACTTAAATTTCACAAAAGTTTTTAATCAAGGATGAAGAACAACTCTATATCAACCTTAATATTAAGAAAACCAATTAATTTCCCTAGAATCAACCCTAAATCAACAAACCTAGCAAAATCCACAACCAAGAACTATAGATATAAATATAGAAGAAATACTTTACGTAAAGTATAAAATCTTACCAAGTGATGATTCTTGATGAATAATAGACTTAGTTTGAGCTTGAATCAGTCTAGGTAGGGTTTGTAAATGAGTTTGTAGAGATGGGGTCGAGCTGGGCTTCGTTTTGGGAAAAAAGGGATTTTCCCGTTTAAATACGCCGTACACCGACCTGGGAAAAAATCGCCCCGTCCGGCGCCGGTTGTGCTGTGTTTTTGACGCCCCAAAGCTTCTGTTTTGGACCGGCGCCGGTCCGGGTCCAACCGGCGCCGGTTTGAGGCCAATCGGGTGCCGAAAACGTCATTTTCGCCCTAAACCGACCCCGATTGTTACTGTTCGCATCCTAGACCCCCGATGACATTTTAAACTATATTTTAAACACTCGAATACTATCTAACATGAAAAATAACTTGATATACCATTACATTCAAAAATACGAATGATTATTACAGTGTAGTTTCATTGCTCATCGGATACCGTTGCCTGTCACGTTCAAATATAATACAAACATGTAAGTTCAAATATCATTATCATAAAGTGCATACTCACATGCTATCCCTACACTTCACACATATAGCACTCAAACATAAGTTAAAACATGATCATATATAACATTAATTAATGCATAAGAAGTAGAAAAAGTACGGGCGTTACAAAATGTTATACCCTTCCATCCCTTAGGTTATCTGACATTCTCGGGGATGATATGATTTTCTTCCGAAAATACCCTCAATTAATTATCTCTTTTCATTTAATTTCTCTATGCATTCAACTTTTATCAAATTTGATTTTTTTTGATTCTATAAAACTTTTAATGTAGTTTCTGAATATGTAAGTTTTATTTACTATAAAAATCTTATTATTGACAGGGATAAGTTAATTTTAGAGGGTTTTCTTAAATAGTACTGAAATATAAGTTATGGACAAAAAAATTACTACGGTTAATATGCATAGTCACTATGATGTACTAATGCGTACTCAATTTTATAGTCAGTCGAATACCGAAGATTGTGTGACAACCTTTTAAGTGGGACAGATGGAATATGTTTATTTAATTATATTCAAATGTCTATTCTTGTTACTTTCCTAATTCTTTTTTCCTTAACATTTAAATTTTTTAAGGTATTTATGTTATAAGACTTGTAGATTATTTAAGTTTTTGATGAGTGGATTTCAAAATTTAATGGCAAAATTGATCATTTTTTTTAATTTGAAAACAAGTTTTACGAATAACTTGAACATTTTATAAATTTAATTTTTTGAAATGGTAGTAAGTATATTTAGATTGCTATTTGCACAGAGTTTTTTTCATCTCTGTATTGGATCTACAACATTTTACAATTAAACCTACTTAAAAACAATTCATTTAGATTTGATTTTATTTATTATTAAGATATTTCATTTTTTTGTTTAATTTTTAATTACTTTAGATGTAGGTTGTAATAGATTTATTCTATTAAGAGAAGATATTTAAAGGGCATTGAAGTAATACATCATATCTGTAATATAAAATATCTTTCAACCAAATAAATTAATGTCACATTCCCGTAATTTTAACCAAAACACAAATGGGAATAAATTGACTACATTCCCATCAATCTAACATACCCATCAATCTGACATTCTCACGGTAATATGACATTCTTTGAACCAAACAAACCCTTAAGGCCTACCCCTAGTATATCTTAAAATTCATACCTTCCTACCTTAAAACATCTCTTAATATTACTTAAGACATAACATTTCACAATCCAACTCTAGGATCAATTCTTGCAATATTTCACTTTAATGCCCGACTAGTATATTAATACTAATCGGACTAATTCCAACAATCCAAGTTCTCCGTTCATAGTCATATAGATAATTCCAAACCGATTTTCCATTGAAAGTATAATTTATATCAATATACAAAATATCACTTTTAATCACTCATATGTTCTTATATGAAGTAAAAAGTATCATCGTGAATTAAAATATCACTTTTAATCACTTATGTACATCTAGTAGTTTCATTATTAACAATTTAATAAATTATCATTGTATATAACAATGCGAAATATGTAAATGTTTTATTAAAAATAATTTATAGTCTTTTGTACTTGAATTACAAATATAATCATTTTGTTTTTATAATATTTACTTGTGCATATTTATTTTACATTATACTCATTTTAGTATAACACAAAACTCATATTAACAATAACACACAATATTTAATAAAATAATAAATATTCATCTTAAAATAAAAAATAGAAAAACAAACATTAATAACTAAAATATTTTATAATTGAAGAAAATTAAAGTATAAAATTATTAAAGAAAAAAGAAATAAAAACAAAGAAAGAAACCAGTAAAAGCAAGGAAAGAAGACAAGATAAGAAAAGACAAGCAAAATCGTAAAAGTGACGAGGAGGGAAAGGAACGAAACAAAGAAAAGAAAAAAATAAACAAAAGAGAAAAGGTTAAGGGTATGTTTGACGCAACTATGTGAAAAGATACTTTTATGAGCTTTTTAGTAACTGTTAATTTTTAGTGACTGAAAAGATCTTAAAAAGAAAAGGCAGTAGCTGTTTGGTAAAAAGCCGACTGTTTGATTTAGCTCTGTTTGGTATACAAGCTGTTAAGACTAATTAATGCTAGAAGCTACGGACTTATCTGAGATGCTACTCACTGTAGCATCTCAAAAAAGATCTTTTATTTTTATAAATGCTCTTAAAAATTGGTGTGCCAAACATACAACTAAAAGCTTTTAAAGACTTTTTAAATAGTATAAAAGCTAGAAGGCAAGAACTTATGCCCGCCAAACATAGCCTAAAGCAACGAACAGTTTCTTGGAGAGTACTTACAGTGATGCATGACAGCGAAACAAACAAAGTGCAACGGCAGAAACCAACTCAACATTGACCATCCTAACTGAAATTAATTACAAAAATACCGACTGTACCGTGCCCATGATAAGCCGACTGTACCATAGAATTTATCATCTAGCTACTTCAATTTTAAGTCATAATTTCATAAATTGAGCAGAATCAACGGAGCCAACTAATTTCAGTGTTAACAAAAAAACTCTTGTAACCCATAGTGTTTCGGGAATACTTTTGACCTATTTTAACTTTGTACTCCCTCCGTCCCAAAATAAACTTCACGGTCACTATTCACATGGTCAACTTAAATTACTCTTAATCTTATATTTTATATATCAATTTTTTATCAAATTTATATATTTTTATCAGCCTTTGTAGCGGTTTTAATGTAGTTTCTCAATATGTAAATTTTATTTACTAAAAGTAATCTGAGTATGAACATGGATCAAATTGCTTTATCGTTGGTCAAGAATCGTAATTCGAAATGGGAAGTTAATTTTGGAACGGAGGTAGTAAATAATTTGGGATTTTCTTCTCTTACTGAGTATTTGATGTCCAAATTTGAAGAAAATTTTGTACGGAGTATTACAGTTTTTTTTACGTATCCTCGCTAGTCAGCCGAGTCCTTTCTGCTTCAAGCCTTCAATCATTGAAGTCCTCGTCTCAACTAGTCAACTGTCACTTCCACACTCTGTATTCTGTAAAGTAGCTCAAGAACTATTCTTACTCTCTTACTCAAATTTCTAACCAGATCCCAGTTTTGTGAATTTGTACTAGAAAACCTCGGTTTTGTGGATTCTCAGGATTCTGAAAGTTCGTTTTCCAACTAAAAGCCCTCCAGGTAGACACCTTCTCCTACACTTCATACAGTCTGCAACTAGCAGGGTTATCAGAATATGTAGCTTAGTTTCCTTATCAACTGTTTCTTGAAATTTCTCCAAATGGTTTCTGATTCACGTTTGATTGAGTGCAAAAAGAAGAAAAGCTGCTAACTTTATTGAAATTTCCTGCTTTGTATTGCCATGGAAGTGTTAACTTCTACATTTGATGTCAACCGGGGCTTGTTTTGTAAGACTTGGCAGAAACAGTTATATTGGTTGAAATTGGGGAAATTATGGTCTGACAAAGTTGCTAAATAACGGAAAACCTTATATTTGAAATATATTTAATGAATAAAACAAAAAAATATGGGGGAAAGATTAATATAATGGTCTATCTTCAGCAACTTCCCTCAGCAAAAACATACACTCAACCTTACTTTTTCTTAATATTACCATTTTAGTGCATGGAGTCAAGAAATTAGTGCCAAAAGAAGAAGAAAGTGCTACTCTATAGAATTTTATCTCTTTAGATTGCCATGTACTCAATGTCAGGTTTTACACTTGATGTCAATGGGGGCTTGTTTGGTAAGGCTTAAAATGGCTGAAATGGTTAAACCGGTTGAAATTGGGGAAGTTGTGGTCTGACGGAATTTGATAAATCATGGTAAACATTATATCTAAAATAGATTTTATTAATAAAGCAAAAAATGTATGGGGTAAAAAGACAAATGAAATGGTCATCACTCTGATTCCAGCAACTCCAGCAACCTTATATTTACCCATTCAGTGCATGGAGTCAAGAAATTAGCATCCAGTAAAATAAGCCTAAAGATAAGTACTGAGGGCCACTGGAAGGTATAATCAGCTTTTTCCCCATATTGCAGATACAACTACTAGATGGGAGTGATTAAGCCAACTAGTTGGATATCTTCTGTAATTACTACAAAACGATTTGATAGTAAAAAAGTAAAGAAACCCTTCTTTGTGAAGACCTTGCCGTGGAATGCTAATCACTATCAACAGCATGGGTCAAGCCTCGGAAATGGATTGAGATTTGTAAGGGTTAGAAATTCTGGAGCATTAAGTGATGGACAGGCTCTGGAGTATGAGTTAAGTTCTTCTGATTTGGAGGATGAGTTTGCTTCAACCAGAGAGAGATTCATTGGTGCATCAAATGAAGGATATGTGTGAGATCCAGTGCTTACTCTGACTTGATTTATGTTTAGAAGCGCAATTGCTAATATATACGTTTTCCAGTATGATGTTATTCCTGATTAGGAAAAAATACTTGTGTGGAGTTGAGTAGGAGAAAGTTCTGATTCATGATTCTCAGTGCATTGTCAGGTAACTCTGGTGAAGTATTGTCCGCCCATAGTGTCCAAAATGAGCTCATAATGCTTTCTTTACCTGCTATTGCTGGACAGGCAATTGAACCTTTAGCACAGCTTATGGAGACTGCTTATATAGGAAGGATGGGTGAGCCATTTAATATTTTGTGTTCCGTTACTAAACTGTTTCCACCTAATTTTAGGGTCTGTTTGGAAGTCAGAAGTGCTAGGGAAAGATACTATGGAAGAAACTATTGGTGAAATTTAGAAGGAAAATGCAACAAGAAATAAAACATGTGCTCAAAACTCATAGATATGTAAAACTTTAGTAGCATTGATCATGCTTTGTTTCCTCTGCTTGGCCCAATTTGTCAAGCCTCCCTTCATGCAGAGAAAGATAGTACAACATAAGCCTCTATGTTTTTTCTTCTTTTGATTTATTATTCACTGAGAGTAGTCTTGGTATGGTTTGTGTACCAATATCTTAACACGAAATAGTAATACAAGTGGTGAACTGAAAATTTCTACTACATTTAGTTCTTTTGGTATTATTTTAAAGCTATTATTCCAACGGCCAAAAACCTCTTCCCATACATCTTGGGGAATTATCACAATTTTAATAATATTGGACAATGGACTAACTTAGACAAATGTTGCCACCACCAAACAGACTAATAGTCACTGTTCTTGATTTTTTGTGAGTATTAATTCAACTCATATTAAATTTCTCACAATGACGAAGTCTTACATGGCTATTTTGATAGCCGCTACTTCTCCCACCTCAACTATTTCAGTACTAAAAGGAAAAGAGTAACTGTGAATTACCACATAGGTTACATGGCATGTAATTAAAATTTACCCTTAAGTTGATGAGTAAGTAATCTTGTAGAGTAACATAAGGATGAAATAGTAATTCCACATATGGAGACTAAATTATGTGGTAACCTATATTGTCCCTCTAGCATTATTTATTTATTTATTTATATACTACGCATATCATTTAACTGCATATGACATTCTCATTTATTTTTAAATGTCTGAGAACCTATACTGTCCCTCCAGTATTACTCATTTATTTATATAAATAATTTAATCACATATAACATTTTCTTATTTATTTTTAACTTTCCACACAGGGACTTATAAATGTAAATTTGTAAACACACTGCATCTGTGTCCTAGACTTTTAAGGAATGACGTTTTGCTGTGCCCGCGCAGGATAAATTCTAGGGATTTGTCATCCCTAATCATTTTACCCCTAATTTGATCCTTATAAGACCCTTGGAAATATTTTAGTTGCTATATAAATTTTTGTAGCTTAAAATTTGCTAGAAACTATTCCAGTTTCCGATTTCCTGTTAAGTTCCTACCTAACTTAACATTATTTAAAGGCGTACTGGAGTTGGCTTCAGCTGGGATTTCGATATCAATATTTAACATCATATCAAAGGTGTTTAACATTCCTCTGCTAAGTGTGGCAACTTCATTTGTTGCTGAAGACATCTCTAAGTCTGCTGATGGATATTCTGCTACAGGTGATTAAATAGGAACCGTTTTGATCTTATGGATAATATGAATTTAGAGAAAATAGAAAG
Source organism: Cuscuta europaea (assembly GCA_945859875.1). Lineage (NCBI taxonomy): Eukaryota > Viridiplantae > Streptophyta > Magnoliopsida > Solanales > Convolvulaceae > Cuscuta > Cuscuta europaea. The sequence goes on from CAMAPE010000048.1 coordinate 11,168,550, forward strand.
AAAGAAAGAATAACTTTTTTACTGCAACAGCTGAAAGGAAACATCTCCCTTCAGTCACCACTGCCTTGGTGTTATCTGCTGGAATTGGGTTGTTGGAAGCTGCAGCAATGTATCTTGGCTCTGGACTTTTTGCAAGCATGATGGGTATTCCAATAGTAAGTTTAGTAATACTTTAGTAACTGTTTTTTTAAATCTATTTTTCTTGTGTTTCAATCTTAATGGATGGATTGACCTTGCAGACTTCACCTATGCGCATCCCAGCAGAGAATTTTCTTAAACTTAGAGCACTTGGTGCCCCAGCAGTTGTACTTTATCTTGCCATCCAAGGCATTTTTCGCGGTTTTAGGGATACAAGGACCCCTGTATTGTGTTTAGGCAAGCTTCTATCTATATCATTGGCTGTCATTATTAAAGAAGCTCCGTGAAGAAACTTCTAACTACATCTCATCTTTGACTAATGCTCTCTTATAATATCATTTTTCATGAGAGAATTTCATTGCAGATCTCACACCACTTATTTTTCAGTCAAAACATCACTTGCTCAAATGCATGTTGAGTCTCAACTAGTAAAGAAGGCCATTCATAGTGGTCTAAACCATGGCTTTGTGCTTTAGGGTCCGTTTAGCACCTAGAAAATACTATGGAAAGAAAATAAAGAGGAGAGTTTTGAGAAAATAAGTATAAGAAATGACTGCAAAATGCAAATAGGAGTAAAACATAGGTCATGTACGCAAATAGGAGTAACATTGTTTTGTGTTAAAAATGGGACTTGTCTAGTCATAAAAACAAGTCCAAAAGTAGTTGATAATTCTTCTTTTAGGAGTGAATGAGTCTTATTTCAGTTAAAACAACGATGTACCTATGTGAGGAAATGTGTTATTTTTTAGTCCTTTTTATGTAATTTTCTTAAGAAACTTTAAGGAAATATACAAGATAGGTTCAAGCTCAATAAATTTATTTAAGATACATGGTTCAAACTTATTTTCATATTTCGATTCATGTCATGTGATGTGACTAAGTGATATTGTTGGTCGTCACGCGCCTACCACATCACCCTCCTCCTTTATCGTGGCTTGGGACAAGCATGATACCAAAAATGATCTCATGGCAGAGTTGATGTTGTTGTTGTACATGTTCAAACTTATTTTAATTATTTGTATTTATCATAAGACTAGTAATTTAAATATTTGTAAAAGCTAAAAAACAAGTCATGTTTCATCACCATTTACATTTCCTAAGTAAAACCAAACACAAGAAAATAACATTCCTGAGTATTTTTCTTTACTTTTACCGTAGCATTTGAAGACACCCTTTGTATATAGTTCTGAGACAGCCTTAGTTAATACTACGTAGTTCTGATAAAAGGTTTGGAAAAATAGTCTGGCAGTCATTGACTTATTTCTGCTTTAGGAAATCGCTAAGTCATTTTTATGCAACAATACAAACAAACAGGGGCGGAGCCAGGGACTGGGCTGGACTAGGCCAGAACAAAGACTATTTTTGGAAAGAAAAGTTACACGAATTTTTTTAACTTAAAAATATACACTTTTTAAATTTGGGGTGGGGTGGGGCCTAGGTTGCCCCCCTAGCTACGCCCCTGCAAACAAAATACTCTTGGGCATAACTACCCATTTCTTAAATTTACTGGTAACATATAATTCATTAGTATATTTTCATTGATTTTGATTGTTTCTAATTATAAATTTGGAAAATGTTGCAGGGTTAGGCAATCTTGCTGCTGCATTTTTCTTTCCCATATTAATGTATATTTGTCGACTCGGCATAACTGGTGCTGGTATTTCAACTGTTGCCTCACAGTAAGTTCCTGGATGATTTTGGTTTATGTACTCTTAAGTCATATCCTGTTATACAGCTCTGATGTTTAGAAAAATGCAGATATATTGTAGCCATTTTGATGTTATGGCATCTTAATAAGAAGACAGTGTTGTTGCTACCAAGCATGAAAAACTTGCATTTTGGAGGCTACCTAAAATCTGGTAAGTTTCTCTTTTCTTTAAAACCTCAACAGTAAATACATATTTGAAGTTCAATAATTTTTCCTTATGTCCTTTACACTATTGAACTCAACCGCTTCATTTATTGTTTATATAATTGTCCGTTAGGTGGTTTCCTACTCGGGAGAACCCTGGCTGCTGTTTTGACAGTAACTTTGAGCACATCAATGGCAGCTCGCCTTGGAGCGATTCCCATGGCTGCTCATCAGATATGCCTGCAGGTCTGGTTGTCTGCATCCCTTCTCGCCGATGCTCAAGCTTCGTCTGGTCAGGTAAGCGTCATTTTTTGTTTCCAAATAACCCTGAGGGTAACCCTCATGTGGTACTTATGAAAATGAGACTTAGGGTTACCCTCAAGAAAATTTTCAGGGTACCTGGTTATTTTAAGAAATGTAAATACCTGAGGTGACTTTAGAAAAATCCCCCTTTTTGCAAGAAGTTGAAGATTTTGTCCTGCACCGGCTAGATATGAAATAACAAATTAACTCACAAATCCTATATGACATCAGAGACAACCCGATATGTAGCCATAATTGAGTACCCTTGTGGAAATGAAAAAATACGGTCTAGATGAGGTGTCAGGTTGTGAGGGTATTGTTCTAATGAAATAAATTGATATTGCATGGTCTAGATGATGTGTTGGGCCAAGAAGATAAAATTAAAAAAAACATGATTTAGCCGATGTGTCTAGTAGTGAGGAGGTGTTGAAGAGTTTGAATTGAAAACGCATGTAAGTCAAAATAATAAGCATCATCATCATGATTATCACTACCCCAGTGCAGCAAAGGCTCCCACCTACGGTGTGGTAAGGTGGGGTCAGATGTACGTAGTCTTACCCATGTACTAAAGCACAGAGAGGCTGTTTCCAGACCCACAGTGAAAAACGCGTCCAAAATTGCATGAACTGATTGCTACTTCATACTCCGTAACAAAGAAGTGCAGACAGTTTAGTGAGTCATTTTGCTTTATTCCATCATATTCTTTGGCTGCATTGCAAATTATGGAAATATGTAAGTCAAAATAATACTTTGCCAAAAAATTGTGGACACCCTTCTTTTTTGTTAATCACTATCCATTTTGCAGGCTCTCATTGCAAGTGCATTCGCCAAACAGGACTTTAATAGAATCAAAGTGATTACAGAAGTGGCATTGAAGGTAACTCTTTGACCTTTTTCCTGTGTCTGAGTTAACGTCATGTGCTTCCATTTCCTTGCTTTGATCTTTTTTCTTGTATAATAGTGCAATAATTTTCATGTTTTAGACAGGATTATTTACTGGTGTTTTGTTAGCCATTGTATTGGGGCTATCTTTTCCTTCTATTGCAAGGTTGTTCACCAATGATGCCCAAGTGCTAGGTATTGCAAGATCTGGGCTCCTGGTATGTGATTGTTTATATCTTTCATCTATGACTTTTTATTTATTTATGGATAAATTGCTATTTTTTGGCAATGGAGCCAAAGATTCCATCATTTGCAATGGAGCCAAAGATTCATTATTTTTTGGCTTGAGATTATGATAGAATAAAGCAAAATGGCTCACTAAACTGTCTGCGCTTCTTTGTTATGAAGCATCAGTCAGTCCATGCAATTTTGGACGGGATTTTCACTATGGGTCATCCGGAAACAGTCTCTCTGTGCTTTAGTACATGGGTAAGGCTGCGTACATCCGACCCCCCCTTACCCCACCGTAGGTGGGAGCCTTTGCGGCACTGGGGTAAATGAAAATGAAAAATGGATAAATTGCTATTTTAGTCCCTCAACTACGCAACTTTAGCCATTTTTAGCTCTTCAATGTAAACTTGCGTACATATGATCTCCAGTTGTACCACTTAGTATGCCCTTAACCTCAGTTAAATATTATATTTCTAATACTCTTTGGATGATACCTTTTGAGATTCACATGTACTAGTGTTTGGCATATAATGAGGTTAAGAGTGTAAAATTGCACTCCCTCCGTCCCTATTTTATCTTCATTCTCTCCTTTTTCATCCTCCTATGAATGATCTCTTATTATTTCCTTTAGGAAAAGGATTGTATGAGTGATCTTGTTTCTATCTCTTCTAAACAAATTGCAACTACACAATTTTTACTTTCTTAATACCTGTGCTCTAAAGAGAAGAATAAAAGTGACCGAGGGAGTATCAATCTTTTGGAGAATTAACGATTTCTTTGGTATTGATAATTTGAAAAATATGACTTATATTTTGAAACATTTGAGAGTATTTATTATATTTGTTCAAGACTAGAATATTTATCTTCTTTGTTTGACATATGATACTCACATTTATTTCAGTTTGTCAGTGCCAGTCAGCCTATCAATGCACTTGCTTATATTTTTGATGGTCTTCACTATGGTGTTTCAGATTTCCCATATGCAGCTTCCTCCATGGTAAGATGAAAAGTGTTCACCGAATCACACCTAAATTATGTTTCTAATCAATTATTCATTAAAAAAGAGTTAACCACGTTAACACCAAAGCTCTTTCTTTACAAATTTTGCTACTTTATTTATAGATGGCAGTCGGGGCTATGGCGTCTGCATTTTTGCTTTATGCGCCTTCGATCATTGGTCTTCCTGCAGTATGGTCTGGATTGACTATTTTCATGGGTTTGCGTACTATCGCTGGGTTTTTTAGGTAACTAAATAACCAACTTAACGAAAGACAAAACAAACTATCTTTTTGTTTAGCAAACCTTGGTAATATCTTTTACATGGTTCCACACCTTTAGGAAGTGAAGAAAAAGGGAGTGTTGTATGCTTGGTTGGGGACAGAGAGGAGGAAAGTGGAGTAGATATATGTTCCCTTGAACTTCTCATTTCTTACTCTCAAATCTGGGGTATTTAGGCAGAGTTGTTAATTTTAACTTTATTTCTTTCACGGTTTCACCCTTTTCATACACTCTAACGTTTTATATACTTGGTATAAATACTAATTTTCTACATTTTAATGCTATATATTTACATTAATATATTGGTAAGTAAATCAAATACAAATTTTTGCATATGTCTAAAATACTCATTGGTCTCTTCTATGGATATCTCCCCTGTAAGCAATTGTGATTTTCATTGAATTGAAAAAGAATAGTACATCCGTATATGTAAGCTACAGGCAGTAGAGTTCAACTAGGATTCTAGTACTCATTCGTGCAGTTGGTTACAGGAGATATACATGAGTAAATACATATGGATATATACTAAACTATTAACAATAATTAATGATAATGGTTAAGATAAAAACTGATTAATGTATATCCTTTATACGCCCCCTCAAGATGGAGGATCCATCGGAGACTCCCATCTTGGACCGAAAATAGAGAAAACCAGCTCGTCCTAGTGGTTTTGTGAGGACATCTGCCCGCTGGAATTTGGAAGAAACATGATGAACAAGAAGAGAGCCGGCTGCAACCAAATCACGTACAAAAAAGTAATCCAAGGCGAGATGTTTCATGCGAGAATGAAACACAGGATTTTTGCAGACATAAGTTGCACTAAGACTATCAGTAAACAAGCGTGGAGGAGCGGTAAATGAGATAGACAGCTCACGAAGTAAATGTTGAACCCAAAGAACTTCGGCGGCAGCATTGGCAATCGCTCGATATTCCGCCTCAGTGGAGGATCGAGAGACTGTTTTTTGTAAAGCAGATTTCCATGAAATAACATTAGAGCCCAGGTAGATGAGGTAAGCAGTAGTAGAACGGCCAGCAGTGTCCGGGCCACCCCAATTGGCATCACTAAAGGCTGTAAGGTTCAAAGGAGCATCAGCGCGCAGTAGAAGACCATGACACATGGTTCCTTTAAGATACCGTAAAATGCGTTTGGCTGCAAGCCAATGAGCAGCCAACGGACCATGCATATATTGAGAGAGCCGTATTACCGAAAAGGAGATATCAGGCCTGGTGTGTCCGAGATATTGTAATAAGCCAAGAAGTCGTCTATAGTCAGATGTATCAATGGCCCGGGAGGGATCAGCAGGGGGTAGACGTTCATCCGAGGCCATGGGAGTAGTTACTGGTTTGGCTCCATCCATGTGAAACTTGGTCAAAATATCGTAAATATACTGAGACTGAGAGAGAAACATCCCAGTAGGTGTAGGAATGGCTTCGATACCCAGAAAGTGATGAAGAGTGCCCAAATCCTTTAAAGAAAATCGAGCAGCAAGTATAGCAATAAACCGATTCAAAATATTGTTATCATTACCCGTGAGAACAATGTCATCCACTTAGACCAAGAAATACATACGAACTCCCCGAGAGGTATATATAAATAAGGACGAATCTGCCCTTGACTTATGAAATCCAAATTGAATCAAGAAGGTAGACAGCTCAACATACCATGCCCGAGGGGCCTGTTTCAAGCCATATAATGCTTTACGAAGGCGGCAAACATGAGTCGGATGTTGAGGATCAATATAGCCTGGCGGTTGATCAAGATAAACCTCATCATGAAGAGTGCCGTTGAGAAAGGCATTGTTGATGTCAAGTTGACGAATAGACCACCCATGGTTTAATGCCAAAGTAAGAATGATACGTACCGTTATAGGTTTCATGACAGGGCTAAATGTCTCCGAGTAATCACGTCCGGCCTCCTGAGAATACCCCTTAGCCACAAGACGGGCTTTGTAACGGTCAATGGATCCATCGGGTTTCCGTTTGATTCGAAAGATCCATTTGCACCCAATAGTATGACAGCCGGTGGAGGGAACCAGATCCCACGTGCTATTTCGTTTGAGTGCAGAGTACTCCTCATCCATAGCAAGCCGCCAGAGGGGATCCTTCAGAGCTTGAGTGACAGTCCGGGGTTCAAGAGTTGAAACAGGAGAATGTACTGTGGAAACATTAATAAATGATGGACCGAAGTATTTTGGATTGGGATGACGAGACCGAGGGGGTCGAGAGACCTGGGTGGCAGAATTATGACAAATATTTGGTATTGGGTTTGTAGGTGCTACTGGAGAATTTAGTTGTGATAAGGGAGGAGTGGCAGGCGGTTGAGTGGGAGATAAGGATGGAATATGGTGTGGAGGAGTAGCATGGAAATTGGTAGATGGGGTCACGTGTGGAGTGGAAATAGGAGATGAGGCTGACTCATTGTGGGAACTAGATACGACAGGTATGCGTACAGGAGGGAATGGGAGATTGGATGATGTGGAGGAAGAAATTGAGGGATAAATGTGGGAAACAAATTTGACATGCCGGGAAACGTACAATTTGTTTGATGAGGTGTCAAGACATTTGTACGCCGATTGAGATACGGAATAGCCCAAAAAAATACACGGAACAGACCTGGATTGAAGTTTATGACTAGTATAAGGACGCAGCCAAGGAAAACATAAACAACCAAAAGGTTGTAATTTTGTATAATTAGGAACAGTCTGGAATAGGCGTTCATAGGGAGAGGCAAAGTTTAGTAACTGAGTGGGTAGACGATTGATAAGATAAACAGCAGTTTGAAAGGCATGAGGCCAAAATGTGACCGGGAGAGATGCCGTATGTAAAAGAGATAAGCCGGTTTCAACGATATGACGATGACGGCGTTCAGCTGTCCCATTGTGTTCAGGAGTGTGAGGGGGAGTGGTAAAGTGAGAAATACCAGCTAAATTTAAGAGAGGAAGTAATTTAATGAATTCCCCACCATTATCAGAAAATAGCGTCACAATTTTGTGATTGAATTTATTTTCCACAAGTCTACGGAATTGAGGAAATATAACATAGACGTCTGATTTTTCTTAATAGGATACAACCAACTATATTTGGTGAAATGATCAACAAATATGACATAATAGAGAAATCCGTCAACGGATATTTGTTTTGTGCTCCAAACATCGGTATAAATAAGTTCAAGTGGACGAGTACTAGTAAGTGAATTAACCGCAAAGGGTAATTTATGACTTTTATTAATATGACAAGAGGTACACACAAACTCACTAAGTGACCGAGCAGACACGGTCATGTTACATTTATTTAAAATAGAAACTAAGACTTTATTGGACGGATGACCCATGCGGTGGTGGAGTTGAGATAAAGTAGATAGACTGGTAGCATTGATACTTGGTGGATTGACCGACGGAGCATAGTATACGCCATTGATATTTTCACCCCTGAGGATTGGACTCCCGGTTGGTTGTTCCTTCACAAGAAAATGAGATGGAAAGAATTCAACAGAAACTCGATTAGTTTTACAAAGTTGAGAAACTGAAACAAGATTTTTGTGAAGTTGGGGAACACAGAGAACATTAGTAAGCGAGAGAGGACGGGTAGGAGTAGAAACTAGGGTACGACCAACATGAGAAATAGGGAGAGACATACCATTGCCTAAGTGAATTTCATCCGGACCGTCATATGTTGAAAACTCTTGAAGAGAAGCCACGCCAGAGGCTGCATGATGAGAGGCACCAGAATCAAACATCCAAAGGGTTGAGGGGCCTGAGAGTGCACTGGTGGTCATTGTAGTATGCACAGAAGGAGAGACAGTGAGATGATTCTCACGAAGAAATCGAGCCAGTTTGCGACAATCCTTAACAACATGCCCCTGAAAGTTACAAAATCTGCAAATGGGTGATGCCCGACTAGAAGTGTTAGGAGTGGAAGGCCTGGAACCAGCTGAGGATTGCTGACTGGAGCGTGAACGATAGCCACCATGAGGAGTGGAATCACGTTTGCGAGCATCAGTAGCAAACGAACCATGCGGAGTGTATCTCTGAGTAGCATTAGCAGTAGGTATTAATGAAGAAGCACTGGGTTCATCAGAAGCCTGCAGAAATCTCTCGTGATCAGTAAGAATCTGAGACAATTCAATCATGGAGGTGGGTGTGTTGCGGACACGTAGTGCACTGATGATGGGACGATAATCAGCACCTAATTGATTGAGAATGGATATGTGCAGATCAGTGTCAAACACCGGACTCTTGGCTAGGGCGAGATCGCCGGCAATTTCTTGCATATCCTTTAGATACTCAGAGATTGAGCGATTGCCTCGCGGATTGCGAGAGAGTTTATCTTTGAGAGCAAGAATACGGCCTGGAGACGCATTGGCATAGCTGGTTAGAATAACATCCCATGCCTCCTTCGCCGTCGTGACATTGGAGATGAGAGGTTGAACCGAGTCAGTGCAGCTTCCAAGCAAGGCGCTAATCAGGATCTGATCCTGACGAAAATAAATTGAATAGCAGGGATTCGGAACCATCTTGGCATTATCAGTGAATTTCGCCGGAATGACAAGCGTACCGTCAACATAAGCAAGAAGATCATAGCCAATAAGTGTAGCTTCAACCTGTCGTTGCCAAACTGGAAAATTTCCAGCAGTTAATTTGATGGGAAGGTTGGTGGGTGCATTGAGTTGGACAAGAGAAGTGGATGCCGTGATTTCCATTATCAGGGAATGGAGGAATCAGGAGAAAAAAATTTATTGAGGTAGAGGAAGCTCTACAAGGCTCTGGATACCATGTAAGCAATTGTGATTTTCATTGAATTGAAAAAGAATAGTACATCCGTATATGTAAGCTACAGGCAGTAGAGTTCAACTAGGATTCTAGTACTCATTCGTGCAGTTGGTTACAGGAGATATACATGAGTAAATACATATGGATATATACTAAACTATTAACAATAATTAATGATAATGGTTAAGATAAAAACTGATTAATGTATATCCTTTATATCCCCTCCCCTCTCCTCTTTTGAACCAAACAAGGGCTTGAAGTTTAGATTGTTCACTCATTTCTATGGATATCTAAACCAGCATTCTGGCGTTCAATTAGGCAACAACTAGACATCACAATAAATAAGTATAAACTTACATTCCATGCCAGGTTGTCTGCAAAGGATGGCCCGTGGTGGTTCCTACACGATACGCTGAAGGATGAGGTAGGTTAAAATACAATCATCTTTTATTTATATTGATTCTCAAGAAAAGAAACAATGCTCTTGCAAAAAGTCATTTGCATTGCCTCACAAACATGGGGAACATTTTAGATGCTTGTAATAGAAGTCAAGGTTAGTGTTTGGTTTGGCCTCATGCATTGTGGTAAAAAATCTTTAGGTGCAAAAGTAGGTTTGATAAGGAATTTCTAGTTTACAGTAGCCAGATGGCAATGGTGGTAGCAACAGAAGACAACAATGGTTTGAGATTGATAATTGTACTTTTACTTCTATTTGGAGCAATTTCTTTTTGGATTAAACCATTCTTAAAATGAATAAAGCGGTTTTTACTTTGTTTTAAAGATCTAACTACAATTAGGCGGGCAAGCCGCCAAAAAATGTTAGCGTCCAGTAAAATGTAATGCTGATGGAGATTATTCATACGTTAAACTGTTAAAGATTGTGTTTGGTTCTTTATATTATGCAGATTGCAATATGACACAACACCTGCATAAAGAGAGTTTTGGGAAGTATCCTTGTGGTGAAACACAAATCTTATCACCTCCTGTTAAAATTGTGATTTAAATTGTAAAATTGTACGAGTTTATGATTTCTCAAATAAAACATATTTGAACGGTATGCAAAATTGTACCCCGAAAATCGCAATACATGAATACATGTTCATTTAAAACTGTACCACATCATAGTAAATTCACAAAAATGACGTATCGGTGTTATTTATTCTGAAAGTAATCAGGAATGGTGTTGTTCAGTTTTTCGTGCGTGTTTCACATATGTTACATGTTTAAAGTTCAAGTGATCTACATTATAAAAAGGGACAATTTGAATTTGCACCTCATTTTATTGTCCAAATTACACTTTGCACCCCGTTTTTTGTGTGATGACTTTGCACCCCGTTTTTAAAAAACTTTGTATTTGCACTCCAGCCCCTTATGAAAAGACAAAAATGCTCCTCAATCAGGAATATGTTGAAGGCCAACAGAATTGTTAATGGAGGGACATTCTTGTCTTTTCATACGGGATTGGGGTGTAAAAACAAGGTGCAAAGTCTAATTTGAATAATAAAATGAGGTGAAAACTCAAATTATCCCTTATAAAAATAGTATCTAAGTTATCTCAAACTTGACTTAACTTTACATTTTAATAAGGAAACATGACAAATATTTTTGGAAGGTAAGAGTATAACTAATTTTTTATTTTTTCAAGAAGTGATTAATCTTTATATACTCCCTCCGTCCCAATTTGATAGTCTCATTTCTTTTGGGCACAAGTTTTAATAAAGTGGTTGAAAAGGTAAAAGTTGTGGTTGAGATTTGAGTATAATAAAGTGAAATGATATGTATCACATCTTTCTTTCCAAAAAGGGAAACATGAACATCATTTTGGGACATCCCAAAAAGGAAATACAGGATTATCATTTTGGGACGGAGGGAGTAATAAATATACTTCTTTTAATTCTAATTACACAACTACCCACCCCTGCCCCTTGCGTCACCGCATGTCCCACTGCCTTCTCTAGCAACAAATGTCAGTGGTTGGCACCACTTGTCGGGAAAGTCATTAAAAAGATTTGCAAGAATTTTTTACAGATTTCTTTTTTGAATTTCAGCAAGAAATTTTTTCCAACGATTGTAATTGTTAAATCTGGGGAGTTGGGAAACTGTTTTAGAAAATCTGGCGGATTTCTCAGAGTATCGTGTGATCACTTTCCGAATCTAATATTTCGACCCTATGCCTGGGTTACACGAAATTTAGATTATGAGGATAATCACTCTGAGAGACAGTCTAAAACTGAGGCACTAATATATAGACCACGAACTAGCAGTTTTAGTAGAACTCGAATTCTTCTGATTACCAAAGAGATAAGGCCAATCGGTTAGAGTTTTACTCTAACAGAAAGAGACCCCCGCCAGGGGCGCTGCCCCTTGGACCCCGCAAGGGGGCGCAGCCCCCTTGACCCCCGCCATTTAATCGAACCAAGTTTAAATTTAATTTCGTACAAGTGTGCGCTCCGCACCTCCTAACTTGTCTAAAATTAAACTTGAACTCCATTGGTAATCTGTAAATTCCATTACACTAAAATGAACCTGGTGATACTAAAATCACCAACAATCCTCCCCCATTTTAGTGTAACCATGAATCTACATAAACAAGAATAAGAGACAACCAAACTTATGCATACATGAAAATATCGAAACGATTGAATTTTCATATTAGTACATTACACATTCCAAATACTCGAGAATCAGGGTGTTCTAAGAATTGAACCCTTCAACCCATTTGAATACATGAAGATAACATACACATAAGTTCAAATAAACAACTAGTTCAAAACTTTGACACTATTATTAAGTCGAGTGTCCCAATCCATTCATAATCGTATAAAAGTCAAGTCCCAACTTTTCGAAGTGCGGCTACACTTCACGATCATATAGGTAATTCCTAAGCCTAGGAACAAATAAAACATCAGACAACTTTATTGTTTTTCCCGAAGTAAACGTAAGACTAACAACTCCAAAGCCACAAATTGGTTGACTCGACTTATCACCCATCATCACCGTGGAACCATCATCAACTGGTGTCAATTTCTCGAACCATCGACGATCTTTACACATATGACTTGTGGCACCCGAGTCAACCCACCATGTACGGTCATCATCCTGTACATAAAAAGAACCAGGAATTAGTGAACAATAATTCTGAGTAGAATTATAAAGAGGGTTAGAAAGATTCTGACCTCCTCTAGATGCAGTAGAGTCCTTAGGCCCACTGTTTCCACCACCACTGTTTCCTCCACCACTATTTGCAGCATTGTTCTTATTGAGATTCACCCGACAATCACGCTTAACATGACCCGTCTTTTGACATCTCCAACAAACCAGATCCTTAGGATTCTTATTTGGTTTGTCTCGGCTATCATTCTTGCGTTTGATGCCTTTTCCCTTGTGATTTTGATTGTTTTTGTTTACTTCAACCATGTGGACAGTAGGCTGTCCAACATCAGGCTTTGCCTTATTTTTGTCACCTTCTTGAATGCGGAGTGATTCCTCAATCTGTATGTGACTACCGAGTTGTAACAGAGACAACTCTTCATTCCCATGTTTCAGATCACGCTTGTAATCCTTCCATGTTGGTGGTAATTTTTCAATTATCATCGCTACTGCGACGCACTCATCCATCTTCATATTATGTTGAGTGAGTTGGCCCAGAATGCGAAGAATTTCATTGTATTGTTCCATAACAGGCCTTGAGTCCATCATCTTATAGTGATAAAAATCACTAACAAGGAACTTCTTACTAGAAGCATCCTCAGCCATATACTTGGACTCAAGTGAATTCCACAATTCCTTCGCACTCTCCACGTTTTGGTAAATATCAAATAAAGTATCAGACATACCGTTTAGAATATGGCCCCTGCAGATGTAGTCATCGTTTTCCCACTTGGAACGATGCCTTGACTGCTCAATAGTTTCATCTTCGTGATACGCTGGCATAGGCGTACTCAGAACGTAAACCACCTTCAGTGTGGTCAACAGAAAGTGCATCTTCTTTTGCCAGCGACGGAAATCAACTCCTTGGAATTTCTCCAACTTGTCGAATTTGGAAGTCATCTCTTTTACAGATTCAGCCATGATTTTCCGAAACAAGAAAAAATATTAGATTCGATTGTTAAATCTGGGGAGTTGGGAAACTGTTTTAGAAAATCTGGCGGATTTCTCAGAGTATCGTGTGATCACTTTCCGAATCTAATATTTCGACCCTATGCCTGGGTTACACGAAATTTAGAGTATGGGGATAATCACTCTGAGAGACAGTCTAAAACTGAGACCCCCGCCAGGGGCGCTGCCCCTTGGACCCCGCAAGGGGGCGCTGCCCCTTGGACCCCGCAAGGGGGCGCAGCCCCCTTGACCCCCGCCATTTAATCGAACCAAGTTTAAATTTAATTTCGTACAAGTGTGCGCTCCGCACCTCCTAACTTGTCTAAAATTAAACTTGAACTCCATTGGTAATCTGTAAATTCCATTACACTAAAATGAACCTGGTGATACTAAAATCACCAACAGTAATGACATGTTTCGCTAGGGCGGTGACACGGGTGATGACAACTCTGACATTGGCATTCATTAATAGTGACATAAACACTAACATCATGTTTTTCCAAAATTATTAGTAACTATCTTAGTCATATTTTTATCCATATACTTCTTACGTTCTCTTTTAATTGCAATACCTCACTTTTTAACGTTTGTTAAATTACAACTTTGACCATTAACATATTTAGTATGAGTATTATATTATTAAAAAAATTAAAATTCATATTTTGAGAATTTACAACAAGGCAAGTTAATGATGTTTTTCAAACGGTGAACCGGTGAAGCCTTAGGCCTTGTTTGGGTCAAAGGAGGGGAGGGAAGGGGAGAGTCAAGGAGGGGAGGGAAGGGAAGGGGAAGGAAGGATTTTGATAAAAATTTGTGTTTGGTTGGAAGAAATAGGAGGAAAGATTTAATGAAAATATTTTCGCAATTTACTTTTATTTGATAGCTTACTTAAAAAATAGATACATGTCTAACTATTGTGAATATTACTCCTATGGTCATGAGTCAGAATTTTATTTTATTTTATTTTTTACTTTTTTAATTTTATAATTTTTCATTTTTCAGTTTGGAATTTTTTATTTTTGATTTTTATTTTTTAAATTTTTTATTTTTAATTTTTAAAATTTTAATTTATAATTTTTTAATTTTTTAATTTTTAAAATATTTAATTTTTTAATTTTTAAATTTTTTAATCTTTAAATTTTTAGATTTTTCGAAACTTTTTATTTTTTTACCTTTTTATATTATAACATTTTGTTCATTCACGTAGGAGATGGATAGTTTGTTGTTATCAACACGTTGCTTCCGAAATACCCCGATTTGGGGGGTTCAGAAATCAGAATGAGAGGAAGTGAAAGATTTTGAAAGTCTTCCACTTTCCTCCCCTTCCCTCCAATTTCCTTCAACCAAACACACACAAATCCCTCATTTTCCTCCCCTCCCCTCCAAAACCCTCCAACCAAACAGGGCCTTAGGCTCTCATCCTTTTTCTTTTTCTTAAAAAAGCTGGCAGAAAAAGAAAGGGTGATGCACATGCATAAGCTATATTTTTGTGTGATGGGAAATAAGGTCTGATGGCCCAAATTGATATTCAACCAAGAAAATATTATAGTACGGAGTATGCTTTATTTAGCACAATTATTGTTGTCTTTCTCTAATAACCTGCACCTGGCTAACACTTGCAACAATCCCTCACTGAATAAACCTGTTTAGTATAGTTATACTTCATCCTCTCACAAAACTTTGTCCTTCTGTCTTAGAAGAATTTATTATTTCCATTTAAATTAATAAATACGTCAATAAAATTATTTCTTTCATCTATTTACGAATCTGAACTACATCGTCTTAGAGCCCGTTTGGTGATCCCGTTTTACGGCTTATCGGACTTATCAGACAACTTTTTCAGCAAACATGTACTTCGTTTGGTGACCCCGGAGTAACTTTTTATTTCGGGCGCTGAATTGTGTAATAATAAGAAAAGGTAAAGTTGAAGTTACTTTTCTGGCTGTATTGGTTGAAGTTATTGTAGAGGATCATTTTAGATATTTTTCATATAATTTTTTTTATTTATTTTGATAATAAAAATTATTTTAAATAAAAAAAATTCATATATCAGCAGAATGAGTTAGTACAACCACTTCACCCATAACTTTATAAATTTCATCATAATTAGCCAATTTAACCAATTTCAGTGTTACCAAACGGGCTCTTAGTTTATTATTAAGTAATTGTCCCATATAGGACTAAAACAAGACTGAAATGCAAAAATAAGACTTCTTATCTTTTTTTCCCCAAATAGGATCAATTTAATCCTATTACGAAACATAAAGAAATTTGCATCCCAAATTTTTCTCCCAACCTCCAGTACCAGGCATCAAATCTACTTGTGCAGCAGAAGCTTTCTCTTCTATGCACCATAAGCTTTCTCCTCTCTGCACCAGAAGCAACTTCATCCGACCGATCCTCTCTCTCACGCCGCCTTCGACTCTCTTCTTCCGCACAATCAATCGGATGCGCACTAGATCCGCTTCTTCCGCGGTAGGAACAATGGATTCCTCTTTGCACATCGCTCCCATAGACACCGCTACCGCCTACCGCCACTCTCCCTCACGTCGTCGTTGAGGTTCTCCTCTTCATTCTCCTCTGCCTCCTTCTCCTCCTCCTCCTCTTTCTTCTTTTTGATTCTTCTATTTCTCTATTTTTCTGGATGTTGACATTGATTTTGCCAATTTTTGGATTTCTGTTTTATATTTACAATTTCCGATTTCATATTTTTTTAAATAATTGCAAATTTTCCAAAATTTTGGATGATGTCTTCAGATTTTGCCAAGTTTATGCCAAAAAAATGTATACTGACAAGTGATTATGGCAAAATTTCATTTATGTAAAACGATTTTTCTAATTTTTTGTCATTAGCTTCGTTTTCTAAATTTCTGATTGTGTTAACGTGCTTATTCCATTTTTTTTTATTTTTCAAATATTTGGATACTGAATTCATATTTTTGCCAAATTTATGGCATTTTTTGTTTTAATCTTCCAACGAAAATCTGCCATCTTTATGGCAGGTCTAAAAACCTGCCAACTTAATGGTGGTGGTGGCGAAGGATGGTGGTAGATCCAACAACGGAGGCGACAGGCGGCACTGGAGAGGGCGGTGGTAGGCGATGCCGGTGAGGGCGGCGGCAGGCAGTGCCGACAAGGGTGGCGGCAGGCGGCACCAAAGAGAGAGGTAGTGTGCGGCGGCGAGGGTGGCTTGTTTGTTACGATTGAAATTTAGGGTTTCAACATTTTAATTTTACATTTTTCTTTTAATTATTCATTCAAAAGAAATTGAGTAGGGGCATATTTGTACAAGTATGTGATTTTAAGTCCTATGAAACATACGTTTCATTTTTTGTCCTATTTGTGCACATGAATCATCTTTTAGTTCTATTTAGGGAATTAACTCTTTATTATTTTACCTATCAGACAACTTTTATCAAATAATATTGAACTAATTAATACTTCGTACACTTTTGGTCATATGAATTTTCTTTCAATTCCACATTTAATCTACGTCTTTTATCTTGTTCACTTTTGATACTTGTCATTTTCCCACCACTTTAACCACCGGAAGTGGAATACAATAATCATGCAACAAAAAGTTATCAAAGTGAAAGAATGAAGTGGACTAATTATGGTGCGATAATATTGACAGCAATTGAGTAGCAGCTCCTGTCATTGGAATGCTCACTAGCTGTATCGGCTAAGCCGCGGTATAAATGAAGGCAAGTGGATGTTCTCCTTGATGATCAAACATTTTCAATCTCCATCCTACTTAAAATATTTCAGTATAGATTCCGTACCCCCACCGACTCCTCAGTTCATGCAAAAAGTATACCCGTAATATATAATTATGTTCTGAAGAAGAATAAGAACTTGAAATCCAGCAAATATGAATAATCGTCTTCTATTGCCCTTTGCTGCTTTTCTCGTGCCAGTAATATTAGGCATCATAATTCTCCAGCTCGACTCGTTTGACCCGGCGGCTTACCCGGCTGACCAGCTCAGCCGGAAGAAGCCGCTGTCGGCACCGAGCCGCAACAGTCGCATGTTTCATGGTTCCGAGAAGATAGGACTGGGGCGGGTGTGGGGCCCGGAGGACATCTTGTACGATCCCAAGACGGGAGTCATTTACACCGGGTGCATGGATGGGTGGGTCAAGAGAGTGACGGTCAACGAGTCTTCCGCCGCCGACTCCGTGGTGGAGGACTGGGTCAACACCGGCGGCAGGCCGCTTGGACTCGCTCATGGGCATCACGGTGAAGTCTTAGTTGCTGATGCTGATATTGTGAGTTTCCCTTCGTAGCTAGTTTGGCAACACTAATATTTGTTATTAATAAATAAAATAAAAAATTACTCCATATATGATAAAATAACTAAAATGATCTTCTACAGTAACTTTAACCAATACGGTCTAAAAAGTAACTACAACCTTACTTTCTGTTTATTACACAATTTAACACGCTAAATCAAAAGTTACGTCACTTATGTGTTTGGGAAATAAGTTGACTCATAAAACTGATAAGCCGAAAAAAGGGTTACTAAACGGGTTGTTAGTTTCTTACGCAAAGAAGTTACTCACAAAGTCCCAACTCGCAGTTCCAAACTGGCAAACTTCATGGACACAACCACAAGAAATTGTTTTAGAATTTAATTTGTAAGTTACCCAGGCTTTTTATTCTCCTAAACAAAAGGGAAATAAACATCCTCGCAGAAAAGGGAAATTAAGATGGTAGATACAGAAAAAGAATCAAAACAGCAGGAAGAACATTGAAATTGAAATTTTATGAAAAATAAGAATTACGGACCACGTATTACTTTAAAACAATCCGGTGTGGGACAAATACTTTAACATACTCGTCAACTCAAATCAGGCTGGACAATATCGTGCCTATAAATAGGTCAAACAAATCTTTAACAAGTTACTCTTGATCATGGTGCTTGATGGAGTATATGGGTCTGAGCCCCCGGACCCACATACTCGGAAGAACAGAAGGCACAAGACAACAGAGTGGCGCCCTCGTCGGCCAAGACGCCCCCGTCGGCCGAAAAGGGGCCAACTCGGATTATGGTCCTGAGTCCAAGGAACCCGGGTGCCCTCGTCGGCCACGCCCTCGTCGGCCAAGAAGACCTCCCAGAATCGGATTTTACACTTACTCATTTGTACATCCCATTAGTGGCTTTGTATTCGGCCCAGTAGCAGTCCAGTTGTAAATGGGCCTCCCAAGCCCAAGACTTGGGAGCCCAGCCCTAATTTTCTCTATAAATACTCCCTTTGGGAGTAGTTATAGGGGTTACAAAATCATTCTATTGAAGCATATTATTGCACTTCTCTCTCTAGCTCTCACTTCTCTCTAGATATACTCTATCATTTGGTGCTCTCGTTGAGAGCTAGAACAATCAAGTTAGCACCCTTCGTCGCTACCAAGCACAGCTAACCACTGATCATGGGGAGAACCAAGTCAAACCGCAACCTCATCAGCAAAGCCATCCTGAGGACCAAGAGCCCAGGGAGCACGATGAGGACGCCACGGCCGACCAGGTCGGCGGAGGGGACCTCTTGCAGGAGGCCTTCAACCTCACGACGGACCTCCGCAACCAACTCAACGACGGAGTCCCTGATGCCCGCCTCGGCCTGGACAAGAAACGAGCTGAGAAGACGGACCACGCCCCGGCCCAGCCTATGGCCGCGGCCTCTCCGTCCGTGGATCCGCAGGTCCAGGCCGCGCTATCGGTCATCATCGCCAGCCTGGCTCAGAACCCCACCGTCCTCAGCGCACTCTTGCCAAGGACCGGGGGAAACGTCACTCCACCTCCTCATCCCCAACCGTTGGCCGTCTAGATAGGCAACAATGAGGGGGTTATGGCCCAGGACACGGCATCGTCCCACTCCCACCCTGCTTCCCCTCTTCGGCCCGGGCAGACCCCAGCGCGTGGAAAAGCCTCTGCCTTCAATAGGCTAGGTGACACGCGCCGTCGTCCGGTTTCAGAGAGGATGGCGGGACGGATTGGTGATCCTCGTCCTGGCTCGCCAAGGGAAAGCTTGGGGTCTGTGTCCCGGACAGCGGACCAGCCCCGCCCGGACAAGGGCAAGGGAAAGTTGCACGAGGATGACGTGCGTCACCAGATCAACGCGGCTCATAACGAGCGCCTGGGAAACCAGCCGGGCGCCGCCGCGGCCGACAGGGACCCCCGGGACGAGGTCATCGCCCAGCTGGAAAGGAGGCTGGCTCAGATGGAGGTTAAGCAGTCGGCCAACATCCCTACGGCCGGCGCCTCCAACGACCCCGGCCTCAACGCGCTCATGAACAAAGTTAGCGCCCTGGAGAGGGAGCTGGCCGAAGGGCGAGGTGACCCCATCATCCAGGTCAGGACCAGGACCCCTTTCACTAACAGGATCCTCTCGGCCCCCATCCCGGAGAAGTACAGGGGGAACGCCATCAAGTCCTACGATGGCCGATCAGACCCCCAGGAGCACTTCAGCCGTTACCAGAACAACATGCTGATGGTGAACGCGTCCGACGAATACCTCTGTCGTTGGTTCCTCTCTACTCTCGAGGGGCCAGCGTACGAGTGGTTCAACGGGCTCCCCGAAGGGAGCATCGACTCATGGAAGGATCTCGCCCAGTGCTTCCTCACTCACTTTGCCGGGAGGAAGCGCGCGAAGAAGTACTTCACCCACCTCCTTTCCGTCAAGCAGCAGCACGAGGAGTCCCTCCGGTCTTTCATTGATCGGTGGACGAGGGAAACCGAGGAGGTCGAGGGGGCCGATGAGCGCACCCTCCTCGCCTTGTATCAGGGAGCCCTCCGCAGCTCCCCGTACGCTAGGAGCCTCATCACCGACCCCCCGAGGTCGTACGCCAAGGCGCTCCAGCGCGGAGGCTTGTACGCCGACGCCGATGAGCTCCATAATCACAAGAAAGAGGGGGGCCATACCTCCAAGAAGACAAATCCTTCGCCGGCCCCGGGCCCGTCCCCGGCCGGCCAGGGTGCCCAGGGCCGTCACGGCTCTGGTGGACAGAGTAAGAAAGACCGCCACTGGCGGCCGAGGTTGGAACGGCCGGGGGTAACCCTCACCCACCCGGTCGGCACCATCCTCGATTATGCCGAGAAGCACGGCCTCATCGAGCAGGCTCCTCGGCCGGCCGAGGAGATCCTTGCCATCCAGCAGGGCGGCACGTACTGCCGGTTCCACAAGAACTCGTCGCACAACACCGACGATTGCATCACACTGAAGAAGGCCATCGAGCGCCTTATTCGCCAGGGGGAACTCTCCCAGTTTGTCAAAGGTGGCCCACGCAAGAACACTTGGGTAAACACCGGCAAACATGGGGGCGAACCCTCTGCGAAGAAGCGGGAGATTGGTAGGCTCAGCGACGACGAGGACTTCGAAGAGCCTCACCGAAGAAGAATCACATCCAACTCATCGTAGGTGGGAACACTGGGGGGGACTCCGCCACTCAGAGAAAGAAATGGGCCCAATCCCTTTACATTGGGGAGGTATCCCACGTTCCCCCCCAGCCGAAGAGGCAGCGAACGGAGGCGATCACCTTCACCGACAAGGATCTGCCTCCGGGTACGGAATCACACAGGGACGCCCTCGTCATCCGATGTGAGATCGGTGACTCCATCATCCACCGTACTTACATCGATACGGGGAGCTCCGTCAACGTGATGTACCTGGACACCTTCAAGCAGCTGAAGCTGGACAGAGCTCTGCTGAAGCCGATCAAGACCCCGTTATCCGGCTTCACTGGGGACTCTATCGACGCCGAGGGCACGGAAGTCCTCCCCGTGGAGGTCGGTGACGGCCCCCACCACGCCAAAATTAACATGGAGTTTATGGTGGTCAACCTCCAGTGCGCCCACAACCTGATCTTGGGCCGGCCAGCGCTGGAGGACTTGGAGGTCATCATCTCCATGAAGCACTTATGCCTGAAGTTCCCCGCCAACAATGGCATCGGCTACGCCAGAGGAAACCAGAGGATAGCCAGGGACTGCTACCTCAAACTGACGAGGCCGGCCGAGAGGGAGGGCCAGAGGATAGACACCATCACGGCCGCCGTCGCCATGGACGAGGAAAGGCCACATGCTGAGCCGGCCGAGGAGGTCGAGGAAATCCCTCTGGATACCTCCCGGCCGGAGCGGGTTCTCAGGGTCGGAAAGCAACTCCCCCAGGACCAACGAGACGCCATCCTCCTCGTCCTGCGGTCATACGCCGTTGTCTTCGCGTGGGGTCCGGACGATATGTCGGGCATCAGCCGCCAGGTGATCACTCACCGGCTGACCGTCGATCCGGCCTCCGCGCCCGTCAAGCAGAGGCGGCGCTACTTGTCCGCCGATAGGCGGGACTTCGTCAAAGGGGAGGTCGCCATGCTCCTCTCAATCAAACACATCAAAGAGGTGAAGTACCCGACATGGTTGGCCAACGTTGTCCTCGCCCAGAAACCGCCGACGTTCAGAATGTGTGTTGATTACACTGACCTGAACAAGGCATGCCCCATGGACCCGTTCCCTCTCCCCAACATTGATCAGCTGGTGGACGAGACGGCAGGGTGCGAGTTAATGTCGTTCCTCGACGCTTTCAGAGGGTACCACCAGATCTCCATGCATGAAGATGACGCCGAGAAGACGGCATTCATGACCCCAGAGGGAATCTTTTGCTACCTCGTCATGGCCTTCGGACTCAAAAACTCCGGCACCACCTATACTAGGATGGTGGCCAAGATCTTCAGAGCGGTCCTTGGCCGGACGATGGAGGCGTACGTCGACGACATGATCGTCAAGAGCAGGCAGGCCACCTCCCACGCCGACGACCTCCGGGAAATCTTTGAAATAATGAAGGAGTTCAGGCTCCGCCTTAACCCCAAGAAGTGCGCCTTCGGCGTCCAGGGCGGCAAGTTCCTTGGCTACATGGTCAGCCGGAGAGGCATCGAGATAAACCCGGAGAAGACGCAGACTATCATCAACATGGAGCCGCCCCGCAACGTCAAGGAGGTACAGCGACTGACGGGGCGTCTGGCGGCCTTAAACCGGTTCCTCTCCAGGTCGGCCGAGAGGGCGCTCCCTTTCTTTCAGATCATGCGGAAAGCCAACAGCTTCAAGTGGACGACGGAGTGCCAGGAGGCATTCGACGAATTGAAAAGGTACCTGTCGTCCCCACCCGTGCTCTCCAACCCCAGAGCCGACGAAACCTTCTTCTTATACTTGGGGGTGAGCACGTCGGCCATCAGCTCCGTGCTCATCCGTGAGGACGAAGGGGTGCAGAAGGCCATCTTCTACATCAGCAAGACACTCAGGGAGGCCGAGCTCAGGTACTCCCCCATTGAGAAGACGGTGCTGGCCATCGTCCACACGGTGAAAAAGCTGGGGCACTATTTCCAGGCCCACACCGTCCATGTGCTGACCCAGCAGCCTCTCGGCGCACTCATGAGGAGCCCCACCAGCTCCTCGAGGATGGTGAAATGGGCGATCTTCCTCAGCCAGTTTCAGATTGAGATCAAGCCAAGGCCATCCATCAAAGGGCAAGCCTTGGCCGACTTCGTCATCGAATGCACAGCAAGGGAGACGACCGTCGCCAACCCCGGACCGGAGCAGGACGATACATGGACCCTGTTCACTGACGGCTCGTCGGCCGCGAAATCATGCGGCGGCGGCGTCGTCCTCATCTCCCCTGAAGGATTCAGAGCTTACTACGCCATCCGCTTCAACTTCAGGGTATCCAACAATGAAGCCGAGTATGAGGCCCTCCTCAGCGGTCTCAGACTCGCCGCCGACTCCAAACTGGTGGTGGGCCAGGTGGAGGGATCGTACGAAGCAAAGGAAGGCCGGATGAAGCAGTACAAACAAGCGGCGGAGGAGTTGCTGAAAGCGTTTGAAACCCACGAGATCACTCAGCTCCCCAGGGCCGAGAACGCCGAAGCCGACATCCTCTCCAAGCTCAGCTCGGACACCCCGGAGCACATCTCCTAGTTGGCCAAGATCGAGGAGTTGAGCATGTCCAGCATCCATGCCAGCCCCGTCTTGTGCGTCCAACAGCGACCAGAGGACTGGATCTCCGACATCGCCACCTTCATCACAACGGGGGAGCTGCCCCCGGACGAGGAGAGGGCCAAACTTGCCAAACTCAGGGCCCCAAGCTACACCATCGAAGATGGCAAACTCTACAAACGGTCCTATAATGGCACTCTCCTCCGATGCCTGCACCAGGACGAGGCCGACACAGCCATGGAAGACGTTCATTGTGGCGTCTGCTCCTCACACCAGGGCCCTTTCAGCATGTCCCGGCGTCTCGTCGTCCAGGGCTTCTTCTAGCCGACGATGGCACGCGACTGCGCTGACCTGGCCAGGAAGTGCACCACATGTCAGGTACTCCAGAAGGCCCCTGGTCGGCCAGCTGTCAACTACGCCCCCGTCAGCACCGCAATTCCATTCTCCAGATGGGGGATTGACCTGGTCGGCCCCCTGCCCAGAGCCGCCGGGAATAACCGCTACATCATCGTCGCCGTCGACTACTTCACCAAGTGGGTCGAGGCGGAACCCTTGGCCAGCATCACGGGGGCCAGATGCCAAAAATTTGCTTACAAAAACATCATCACACGCTTTGGCGTCCCCCAGGAGATTATATCGGACAACGGCACCCAATTCGAGGCAGCCCCTTTTCAAGAACTCCTCCGGGAGTTTGGGGTAAAGCATCGTTTCTCCTCCGTTGCCTACCCTCAGGGCAATGGGCAGGTCGAGAACGCCAACAGAACAATTATGGAGGGGCTGAAGAAGAAGCTCCAGGCCGCAGGAGGTAGTTGGGTCGACGAGCTCCCCAACATCCTGTGGTGCTACAGAACCACGCCGAGGAGGGCGACAGGTGAAACGCCTTTCGCCCTGTGCTACGGCTTTAAAGCAAAGGCTCCCACGGAAGTTGCCATCCCCAGCCGACGGGTGGAACAATATGAGCCTGACGCCAATGAGGAAAGCATGAAGATTGACCTGCACCTGGTCGATGAGAGGCGTGAGCAAGCTTACGTCCGAGCAGAGAACTACCGGCGTCAAGTAAAATCATACTATGACGCCAAGGTACGTTCCCGGGAATTTCAGGTGGGGGACTACGTCCTCCGCCGAAGGGAAGCAAGCCAGCCGACAGAGGGTGGCAAGCTAGCATTGAAGTACGAAGGGCCCTACATCGTCAGTGCCGTGGTCAAACCCGGCACCTACAAGCTTAAACGCCCAAATGGGTCCAATGTACCACGAACATGGAATGTACACCATCTGGTGAGGTTTTATCAGTAATCCGAAGGAGGTGCAGACGACGAAGCCCTCACCCCTTAACGGGTTACTGATCGAACGCCACCCTCGGCCTCGAGCCACTTATGAATAAAATCATGTTCTGATTTTTCTCTGGAAATTAAAGTAAAACATTAGCAGGTGCCCCCGTCGGCCACCTTAGAGCGAAAGGCTCAGGCATGGCCGACATGGCCCCTTGCATTTACAGCCTACGAGCGACAAGCTCCGGCACTCCATTGTATTTTGTATCAGCGAAGGGCTCAGGCCTAGCTGAGAGAGCACATCGTCCTGGCCCCGAAAGCCTAGAAGTGAAACGCTCAGGTGTGGCCGACGATGTCCCCAGGACGAGGGGCCCGCAAACGGCCCACGTCTTGAAACGGGAAGCTCACCGCGTCGTCCACGCGCCAGATCGCAGGACGACAGGCTTGAAATCATGGCCGAGGTGACAAAATCCCAAAACTCAGGGATGGGCAACGACAGCCGTTGGAAACCGACCAAAAGTCTAGCCCGCGTCATAAATAGGCGACGGGACCCGCCCTGAGACCACGGACGTTATAAACGAAGTCTGAACCGGCCGAAGGACGAGCACACCCTTCGGCCGAAACCTGAAAGAAGGATACCCCCCGAAAAAAAAACATATATACAAGGGAAAAAGAGGGAAGCCGACGGCCGCGCACACTAGCCGGCCTCGAGCAATGAAAAAATAAAATCCCCACAACTCGGGCCCAACTAGGCCAAGTACATATCAGTTGAATACAAGTATAGTACCACTGACAGGTAACATGGACGACACGTCCACGCGCTACAAGGGAATAATCAAGGCTGACACACACGCCTATAAAACCCTAACCGCATCGGTTGGGTGACACGCGACAGGTGACCTTCATCGGCCACAGTCCTTTGAAACACCAACGCTTGGTATGAAACAAAGAACCACAATCCTGAGGATGACCAGGACGACGCGGACACTTATCACACCCACGGAGGAATCAAGCAATCAAAAACAATCCCCACTTACTACAGCACCCCGGATAGCCGTTACAGGCACCGGAACCTAGGCTGTTGGTCAAGCAAAAGATCTTTGGGAATTAGTTCAAGTGTTTACCAAACACTTAGAGAATTTCGAGAAAAGGTTCCTCAAGAAGGTACTATGGCCAGCCGACGAAGGTAGAGCCATCTCCTTGGGAATGCAAGGGGCACCCTCATCGGCCACCGAGCCAGACCTTGGCCGACGATGGTAGGGCCACCCCCAAGCCGACAGCGGTACCACAAGGAAGCAACTATGCCTTACATCTGTACTTAGAAAATTCTCTAAATACTTAAATGAAGGAACTCTAGATGAAACGGGTACCTTTATACCCCAGGGCCGTTAGCTACCTACACCTCTGCATGTGTACTTAGACAAATTCTAAGTTCAAAAATATCAAGGTTAAGGTGCCCTTATCGGCCACAACACAAAGGATACAGGCCGACAACGACACTGGCTCAAACACTTGGGACATCTCCCAGAGCATTTGTCAAAAATGATGAATCCAAGGCCCGGACGGAGCGGACACCACGGTCAAGGCTGAAAAAGGAAGCACCTAAAGGGATCCAAAACACTTAGGAAATTTTTGAAAAAAATCCTAAGTGTTATGGTAGCCAAGAACCACCGACCAAGCCGACAAGGCCACCAGGCCACAAGGAAGCAACTGTAAGAACCCAAAAACACTTAGGAAATTTTTCGAAAGAATCCTAAGTGTTATGATACTACATCAACACGGTCAGGCCGACCAAGCCACCAGACCGGGAAGAAGGCATCCAAGTGAACCCAAAACACTTAGGAAATTTTCTGAAAAAATCCTAAGTGTTATGGTAGTAAAGCAACGACGAACAAGCCGACCAGGCCACCGGACAGGGTGGACTACCCCATGGACGTAGCGGGCACTCGCGGGTCACCCAAGTTATGACCTTGACACTTAGGCAAATTTCAGAATTGAAATAACAAATAGCAAACAAGCATACAAGGAATTCAAAGCTGATCGGGACAGCAAAATATTTTCATATATATTCAATTCAGTACAAAGGTGGGCTCTTCGGCCGTTACATCATTTGGGCAAAAATGAAAACTAACTACAAAGGAGTAGCCGATCAAGCCTCTGGAGCACCTCCATCCGCGGCTGGCTCTTCGGCCTCGTCTGCTCCCTCTTCGGCCTCAGCCTCCTGGCCGGCGGCGGCTGCAGCACTTGTGGCATCGTCCAAAAAATCAAACTCGGTGTAATCCGGCTCGCCAAGGCCGGAGCTTTCAATTGGGGACTCCCGCTCCGACAAGGGAAGCTTTGCCTGCTCTTCTGGATCCTTCATCAGCTTCGGCAGCTTCAGGTTCCGTCTAGCCCACCCAGACGTATAGTTCATGGCTTTCAAAGCACGAGAGAGCCGCCGACACAGGAGCCTTTGCATCCGCTCCTGGCCCATGTTATAATACACAGACATCTCTCGGCTGAAATACTCCTGGCCGGCGGGGGAGTTCATCCCCCAACTCTCAAGCCTGGCGGCCACCACCTCGTAGCACCAGGGGAGCCTCTCATCGGCCTTCCACCCCTCGGCCAGGAACTTCTCGACGGCCTCATCAGCAGCCCTCACGACGGCGGCCTCGGCCTCAACCTTCGCCTTGACGGCCTCCTCGCTCTTGCGCCGCTCGGCCTCCAGGGCCCTTTGGGACTCCTCGAGCTCCCTTTTGCTCTCCTCGAGCTTGGCCAGGGCATCGTCCCTGGCTGCGGCGGCTTCATCGGCCCTGGCCTGCAACGCCCTGGCATCCTCCCGGAGCCGGTCCAGGCAAGCTACCGCCTCGTCGGCCGAGGCAGCCTTCTGCTCCAGCTCCTTCAAGCGAGCTATCTCTCGGTATTGCCTCTTGTGGCTCTCCATAAGCATGAAGGCACTCTGCAGAAACAAGGGAAACAAATGTCAGGCAAATGATTCTACACGGACGACGAGAAAAACGACACTTACGAAGGAAAGTAACTTACTTGGACGAGGAGGTCCATGCCGCCCTCGTAAATCTTAACGTCCCCGAGCTTCTTCAAGTAAGCCCGATCTTTGGCCGGCATGGCCTGGGCCAGGACGTCGTGGCCAAGGACGACATCATCGAACACACCCCCGCCGACGGGGTATTCTACCATCTTCTGGTAGGTGGCACCGGCTATCTCCTTGCCGGCCCTCTTCGTCCGCGGTTCCTGGACGAGAGGAAGCGACGGGGCAGCATCGCCAGCAACAGTCAGGTCCACGACGGGACCACCATCGTCCACGCTGGGAACAGCCAGAGTACAGGCCTCGGTAGCCGGGGAAGGAGAAGGTGCCCTCTTCGTCTTCTTGGAGACGTTCAGGCCGGCCTCAGTTAATTTCTTCTGGCCGTCAGTGGCCGGCCTTTTCTTCTTCGATTGGGCAGGCCTTGGGGGCGCATCAGTAGTAGCCCCACTCCCACCGGCCGCGGCACGTCGGGCCGCCTCGGCCGCCTTAGCAGCCAGCTCCTCGGCCGCTTTGGCCTTGGCAATAGCCATTATGGAACGCCGGTCCATGGCAAAATCTACAAAGGAAAAACACAACAGATTAGTAAAGAAAAGGAACAAAACATAAAGACAGAAAGCCGAAGAAATAATTACCATCGGCCTCAGCAGGAACGCCCAAATCCGGGCAGTCGGCCTCTTCAAATGTGGTCATCATCGGCCAGAGTTGGAGGTCATCCTCCTTATCTCCATACAGGTGGTATCTGAAGAAGCCGAGGGCGGTCATCTTGTATTCAGTAACGTAATCCTTCACGCTCCTCGGCCCCCCTTCCAGGAAAGCCTCCACCTGAGCGTCCAAGATAGAGCTCTTCGGCGGGTCATGGAGATTGAACCTCCCGGTATGGCCGAGAGAGGGGAACTCGGTGCCACTCTCACCCAGGGATACGAAAACGAACTTGCTCTTCCACCCATGAATGGACGAAGGCAAGTCCGTGAAGCTCCTCTTCTTCGGCAGCTGTTGAAGAGTAGCATAGGCCGCACAGTTCTTGTGGCTTCCGCGGCCGATCTGGTACAGATTCATGAAGAGGGCCGTTGTCGGCCTGTAGCCTAGCTCCTCACACCGGAGCAAAAACCCCACCATCAAGGAGTAGCTGTTCGGCGTCAGCAAGGCCGGAGGAAGCCCTACCATGTCCAGGTACTCAATGATGAAAGGGTGAAGGGGGAACCTCAACCCCTTAGCAAAACTCATCGGGTATACTCCAAAGTATCCCGGTGGCGGAAGAAGAACATGGTCCGTCGGCCTGGGTGCCCTAACCCGCCCGAACGGCCCCACGTACATCTGGGCAACAAGATAGTCGGCCGCACTGCTCTCTGGCTTGATCAAAAAGATATTGGTGAGATCCAGGTAGGAGAGGCCCGGCCCATTCTTCGGCCTCCTCACCCTCTTCGGCTTAACTGCTCCCTTCATGGCAGACACCGGCCTCGAGCAGGGAATGACAGCAGAAGTGGACGCCCCGTCCACCACTCGAGACGCACCTACGTCCTCACCTTTTGAAGAGGAGGCAGACTCCTCGTCCTCGCCTTCCTCGTCCACCGGCTCTTCGGATTTGTAGGGACTTAAATGCTCTATCTCCTCCTCGAACTCCTCGAGCACCTCGTAGTCAAGTGACCTCGTGGAGGGCTGGTCGTCGTAGGGGTAGTAATCTTCGTTCAAGCTCTTCATAACTACTACTACGGGCCTAAGGAGACTAACTTAAGATCTAAGGGTGTTCAAACGCCTAACACTAGATCAATACTCTAGGAAGCAAAATATGAAAAGTGAGGAAGATCGCGATGAACACTAACCTTGAACAACGAAGAACACGAAGAACAACCTTGGGAGTTTATCTCTCTAGAAAAATGTCCAACACTTCGACAATTCAGAATGCAAATGTGATTTCTCGTCGGAGGGGGAGGGGTATTTATAGACCCCTCCACCCAACGGTCACTACACGTGGCACTCTCCCAATGGCCACATCAACGGCCACCAACGGGAGGCCACCACGTCACCAACGGGCCAGGCCCAACCCACATCAACAGCCCACTGGCAAACCAGACTCCAACGGCCTACACACTTGACGGCTTTACAAGTACCAGCAAGCGCCCACAACGTCCCACTCGCTCGCCAAGATCACAACTGCCAAACAATAAGGAGACGGCAACGGCCAGGAACGTAACGGCCACAGGACCAAAGGAACAAAGAGCCCACAAGCCATAGGCTCCTCGTCATGACCCTTGATGATAACTCTCTACAAGCGATCCGCGCACAAGGGTTCTCCCACAGGGTTACCTTGGCCGGAAAATCGCCATGAGGGTTGGATTCAGGGGGACCACGGGGAGGCCGCTTCGGCCAGGGACTCAAGCAACTCCTTCACCCCTCACACTCTTCGGCCTGAAGCAGTGGGGGACTGGGGGACTACACCGGCCTCAACAAAACAAAAGAAAATGCAAACAAGGTAACCACAGAGCATGGCCACATCGGCCACGCATCACACTGCACCTCGTCGACCGAAGGCACACAACGTCATCTGCAACGGCCAACGGGCCACCAAAGGCAAGGACACTCATCGTCCTCCGCCATCACTTAATCACGAGGGGCTCTTCGGCCAGAAACATGAAAGCTAATCAACGACGGCCAAAAGGAGTGCGCAAACACCCTCATCGGCCATCCAAAGGGAAAGACGCCATCGTCCTCGAAGCAAGGACCAACTTCAGTGGCCTCATCGGCCCAAACACAAACTTCAACCATCAGCGCCCAAGCAAAACGTGCCTTCAACGGCCACCGTTGAAAGAAGGACATTCATCGTCCCGAAACGAAGACATCAAGTAAACAACGGCCTCCCTGTCCACAACGAGGAACAGGTAACGGCCAAGGGCAACAAAGCACAGGAATCTACTCTCCTTCACTTCGTCTACGTCTCAGCTTAGAGAGTGGGGGACTCCTGATGGAGTATATGGGTCTGAGCCCCCGGACCCACATACTCGGAAGAACAGAAGGCACAAGACAACAGAGTGGCGCCCTCGTCGGCCAAGACGCCCCCGTCGGCCGAAAAGGGGCCAACTCGGATTATGGTCCTGAGTCCAAGGAACCCGGGTGCCCTCATCGGCCGTGCCCTCGTCGGCCAAGAAGACCTCCCAGAATCGGATTTTACACTTACTCATTTGTACAGCCCATTAGTGGCTTTGTATTCGGCCCAGTAGCGGTCCAGTTGTAAATGGGCCTCCCAAGCCCAAGACTTGGGAGCCCAGCCCTAATTTTCTCTATAAATACTCCCTTTGGGAGTAGTTATAGGGGTTACAAAATCATTCTATTGAAGCATATTATTGCACTTCTCTCTCTAGCTCTCACTTCTCTCTAGATATACTCTATCAGTGCTAAACAAGGCCGCAGTCAAGCCGTAATCGGACATGTCTCTGATACGCAGTTAAGACGACTTAAGGTTCCATTTTAGGTCAAACTAATAGAGAAATAGCTCAGGATCTTAGTATAGTGATATATTATTTTAAATTAATCCCATATATAGGACAAATACTTATAGAAGTACTCTATATAATTTAGTTACATAGATGTTTTCAAAAATATTACTACAAAAAAAACTTATGTAATATTTACAAAAAAATATCATTGTGATAGTTACGGTAATCCGTACAAGTATAATGTCATGATCAAGGTCACTATCCTCAAGTAAAAATTGAACATAAGGTAATATAACCAAAATTATTATTATAATCAATATCACATTTTTCTAAATAATCTCCGATACAGGGATTACTAAATGTGACAAGAGAGGGTAAGGTGGACGTGCTAACGGACGAGGCAGACGGAATGAAGTTCAAACTAACGGACGCCGTAGCTGTTGCAGAGGATGGCATCATCTATTTCACGGATGCATCCTGGAAATACAGTCTTAAGGATTTTGCTTTTGATTTTCTTGACGGAAGGCCCTATGGCAGATTTCTAAGTTATGATCCCAAAACAAAGCATACCCAAGTGCTTGCCAAGGATTTGTTCTTTGCCAATGGTGTTGCTGTCTCTCCAGACCAGAGCTTTGTCATTTTTTGCGAAACTCCCTTGTAAGTATATATGCTTGCTAGTCACCTAAATTTTAATTTATAGGGTATTACAGGAGTGGAACTAGGACACCGGCAGGCCGGATTCTGAAGTACAAAGAATAATTTTAGAAAAAAATTAGTACACGAATTTTTTTACATTACAACTAAATACATTTTTTTAAAATGTGACGTGGGCGGGACCTAAGTTAGCCCCCTCTAGCTCTGCTCGACTATATGTCTATTAATGTAATGGTATGGTATGTTGTAGCCTTGTAGGGCCATAGGGGTGCATGGACACGTTGTAATCGGAACTAGACCAGGATTAGTCTAGGATCATGATGAAGTACATGAACAATAAAATCAGGCGGAACAAAACGCCAAATATGACGATCAGTCATAGAACACGCCGCCCTAGCTAGAGACTGAGCAACATTGTTCGCAGAACGTTGAACATGAGTAAAAGTAATGCTACTAAAATGCATACTCAGAAAAATGATATCCTCTGCTAGAAACCCCTTGATCGAGCAACTAGACCTGTTGTTTATCTCGGCAATAGCGTGTGAAGAATCTGAGTCAACTTCGATAAAATTCCATTCTTGTTCCTTTAACCAACTTAAAGCCTCCTGAATACCCAATAACTCAGCTTCAACCGAGATACACCCCCCGGCCTTTGACAAACCCCTCCTGCCAGAAACTCCCCATCTCCATCTCGCAACACCCATCCCAAGCCACATCGTGAATCCAAAAGGGAAGCATCCACATTGAGTTTCACCTTCCCACTTGGAGGACGGTTCCAGTGAGCTTTCCCCACAATGCACTATAAATCTAAATACTCACTCCGATTCTTAATTAACTTTACACTTTCCTTTTTGGGTCGTCCTATATTAAATTTTACACTTTCTTATTTGCCTTATTTGGCAAACAAATCTACACCAAACAATGCAAAACAGTGTCAAAACAGTGTACTCTACAGTAACATTTACCTCTCAGTAAATTTATTTCCTTAATATATGTAAAGTCAAACTGTAAACTTAATTAAGAACCGGAGAGTGTAATGCTTATCATCCGATTCGTGAAAATCCTATTTTAATGTAGATTTTTTAAAATCTAAAAAATGCTTATTCTCTAAATTAAATGAAATTTCGGCATTGTAATTCTTACCATCCAATTCGTGAAAATCCTATCCTTCAATATTATATTTTTGTGTAAAGTAGAGCGCCGACATATTTTTGTGTAGGAGGAGGTGCAAAAGGTTATTTCTGAAAGGAGAAAGGAAGGGAAATGTTGATATTTTCGTTGAGGACTTGCCAGGGATGCCCGACAACATTCGATATGATGGAGAAGGCCGCTTCTGGATTGCACTTGTCACGGTAATTAATGTTTTTTTCACTCTCAGGAGTCTAAGGGGGGCTGGGAGGGCCTGGAGTAATCAGAGCTGAAACTCACTTCATTGAGCTTAAAACTCTTTATGTGCCTAGCGGGTTTCGAATTCGAGACCTCCCACTAGGCACGGTAATCTCACAACCAGTTGTGCTGGAATGTTTGGTTAACGGTAATTAAAGTTTCTGTTTCTACTCTCCCCACTTAGTATTCCCTTTATTGGAGACTTGTATTAAACTTAGAGTCATCTAAAACTAATTATTCGCGATTATAAAATAAAATTACGTACTTTTAGAATGACTTAATAAAGAATTATAAGAAATCTATTGACTAAAATTGTTTGGTTTTCATTTTCTCAAACGAAAGTTGTTATGATCGGTACTAAAGACTAAAACGGAAACCAGCACACATACATTGTTAGGATGAAATATGAAAAAGTGTATTTTGTAGGTGTGTAAAATAAGTAACATAATTTTTGCAGGGATTAAAACGTATTCTCGAATTGCAATATTTCATATTTGGGTTCTTGTTCCTTTAATTTAAGTGTCGGAAATGTTTTTTGTTTTTTAAACTAAAAGCTTTATGATATTTGGTTTTATAATGCATTGTTTTATAAGATAAATTCTTATAAAGACAAAACAAGCATCAAATTTTGTACCATCTATCTTGCTTATGTATATCCATGTTCAGCATTAACGAGAGAAAATATATGGAGCCAGTGGAGGACCTAGGGGGTCCTAGGGGGGCAAGTGCCCCCACTTCCGACCCCGAAGTTTAAGATTAGTATTAAGATAAAAATTGTGCCCCCGCTACCCGGTCAAAAAAACTAAAGATTTTTCAATAAATATTATCGAAGTAGAACTAATAGACATAAATATTACGTAGTACTATAGTTACTATTAGGGGTGGGCATGATTGGTTAACCGCACTTTGGTTAACCAATTTTCGGTTAACCGTGATGTTGGTTAATATAGTGTTAATGTCATTATCCGTACCGTAACATTGGTTAACCGATACTCGGTTAACCAAAATATCGGTTAACCACTAATTGGTTAACCAAAAACCATGAAAAGGAAAAGAATAAAGTCATCAAACTACTCCGTATTAAACATTTGATTTGTTAAAAAATACATAAGCAGTTCAAGATTAAATTAGAAATTTTATATAGCAGAAACTTTTCCAAAAAAAACTCCCCGGCTCCGAAACTTTAATTAGCCCGTATACACCGTATTATCTTTCCATGTGTACTACTACTTTTCCATATTATATGTTCCTATATCTATGTATTTATACGGTTATTAGGTTAATTATACTATTTATATACGTATAACACTAAAGAAAATGTATACATTTCAGTAGCTTATGTACGGAGTAATTGATTGTAAAGTGTGTATATTATTCCACTATGCATGCGTGAACGTGAATATACATACACCAAAATTCCAAAAATGATACAAAGTGTTCACTTTCCCGTCC
Source organism: Cuscuta europaea (assembly GCA_945859875.1). Classification (NCBI taxonomy): domain Eukaryota; kingdom Viridiplantae; phylum Streptophyta; class Magnoliopsida; order Solanales; family Convolvulaceae; genus Cuscuta; species Cuscuta europaea. Next base: position 11,203,286 of record CAMAPE010000048.1, read on the forward strand.
CCGTACCTTTGTCGAAATTTATTGTCCGTGTGTAGTGTTTGCGTATAATCCTACGGTTACTGGTTAACCGGTGACATAATTTCCAAAACCGTAACCGTACCGCTTACCATTTTTCCCTCCCGGTTGGTTAACCGTACCGTGAGTTTTAAAAATTCCGGTACGGTTAACCGAAAAAGACACCGGTTTTCCGGTTTTTCGGTACGGTTAAACGGTTACGGTTTTTTGTGCCCACCCCTAGTTACTATGCATAATCACTATAATGATAGATTCAACACAAACATAGTTACTAAAATTATCATTGTAGTTACTAAGTCTTATTGTTGTTCACTATCTTTATTTCAATCATATTGTCATTATTTAAAAAAACTCCATACTATATAGTACTCCACCGAAGACATAACAATTGTAGTAAGAAATAATATGAATTATAAACAACCACGAAGTTGTGATGGAGCAAATTCTTATACTTAGACATGTTGATATGGTTACTACACTTTCTTTGGAAAGTGGCATTGATGATTTTCTTACTTAGTGTAAATAATGTTTGCCCAAAGTTAAAGGTCAACCATATGACAAGGGCTTCTAATATTTACGATGAACTTAATAGATTGAAGACTTTTATCTTGAATAAAAGTCCATACATGAAAAAATGTGTCAATTCATGATAGATTAGTTTCAAACCAACATACTCTTTGAATTTTTTGTCTATAATATGATAAATGTTAGATGTATAGAATTATATTATTACGTAAAGTTGTATTAAAGGATGAAATCATAAATATGATTTATACTTCGTTTTTAACACGATAGTATTATATTCCAGACGAAGTACCAACAAATTTTGTGGCAATATGTGTAACATTCGACATGATTCTAGTTGAGATATGAAATCTTGATCATTTTATAGTATGAAAAAATAATGACAATTCTAATGTAAAATTAGAAATGACGCAAAGATGACTCATTTTTTATCCAAATTATATCTTTCTTTCAAAAAGCCATATATATTATTTAGAATTGTCTTAATAAGCTCAAAATTTGACTTATAATCCATATGTGTTCATTGCTTGAAGCCGGCATTGAATAATCTATTTCCAATTAAAAATAATAATTTGAACGCACTTGACAAAAAGACTAGTGATACACCCGATTCGATCCGATCCGACCCATTTTCATCTATACGGGAGTGCCCCCGCTTCAGAAAAGTTCTGGGTCCGCCACTGTATAGAGCACGTTTGAGTGCTCACTAAAGAGCACACTAGTGTGCTCACTAAGGAGCACACTAATGTGATAATTGACTAAGATTCATTCATTTAAAATATTTAGAGAATCCCGATCATTCACCACACCAGTGTGCTCTTCAGTGAGCATGTCATTGTGCTCCATATATTTTCTCGCATTAACCAGGGGATACATTATCCACATATGATTAACTCCACACATGTTTTAAGTTGTTTTGGACAAATTAAAGTGTTCAAACTAGATAAAAGGATTAAGGTAATTCCCTAAATAGAAGTAAATAAAAGTAATACGGAATATTGTACTAATAGGAGCATAAGTTTTAGTTTTCCAAAATAACAGTAAATCTTTATTTTTCATGGCATTCTTACACAAGATGACATTTTTCCCGACTATCAGAGGTGGCGGTTTTGGGAGGTGGAAGATGTAGCAGCAAAAGCTTACACATTATTTATATTTTTAAGTATTTCTAAAGTTTTATTTTTAATTTTAATTTTTTTAAGTTTTATTTTTAATTGTTTTACGTCTTTAGTATAAATTTATAATTACTTTTATTATTTTTTTGCTTTTATTAAAAATATAACTGTGATTTTGTTATTAATAAAACAAGTCTTATTGGGGATAATAGGAAGGATATTTTTTTGGAGTCAATAGGAAATAAGAATGAGAAAATTAGGAAGAGGAAACATATATTACTCCTACTTTGGAAATAAAAAATTATAATTCTGTTATTGCATTTAGGAGTAGTTTTACTCCTATTTAGGGATAATAGCCGTAAAGAATTTGATATGAAGGCCATTTAATTTTTATACTACCTAACAGATAAAAATAAATAAATATTAGCATACACTAAATATTGAGCACATTTGGAATAAGAAACATATAATTAAACACAAATTGATACTACATATGTATATATGCAGGATTTCACATGGAGTTGGGAGCTTGCACAAAAGCACCCATTTGTGAGGAAACTTTTGGGGTTGATGGAGAGGTATGTGAGGCGACCGCAAATGGAGAAGGACGGAGGAGTTTTCGTGGTGGACTTGGAAGGCAACCCGGTGGCTCACTACAATGATTATCATTCCTCACTCGTCTCAACCGGAATCAAGATTGATAATTATTTGTATTGTGGTTTCGTAAGTCTAATTTTATATTCAGGCTCAATCTCACTATGTAATCCGGCAATTCCAAGTTAATGTCAGGGACGAATTGTGAACTATGAAGTGCTGTTAAAACATTTATTTAAGTATGAGAAACAATTTAGAGAAATGATTAGTGTGCATGGAAAATAAAAGCACATTGTTTTGTTATATGTGTAATTTTTTTTAAAATTACAAAGTCATGACAATGGAGGACGAGGAAATAAAAGAGAGGTGGAGGTCATACTTTGATACCTTGTTCAACGGGAATAAAGTTCAAGGTATTGATGATTTTACTATATCAGAGTGTATGGTAAATCAGGATTTCGTGAGAAGGATCTAAATTATAGAAATTATGAGAAAGATGAAGCGGAAGAAAGCGGTGGGCCTAGATGGCATACCGATCGAAGCTTGGAAAAGTTTGGGAGAGAAAAACATTAAGTGGCTAACACGTTTTTTCAACATGATATGGAGAAAAAATAAAATGTGAGTGAGTTGGCGGAAGAGTACTCTCATTCCCCTATTTAAAATTAAGGGTGATGTATAAGAATGTGCCAACTACTGAGGGATTAAGCTTATGAGTCACACCATGAAACTCTGAGAGCAAGTGGTTGAGCAAACACTTTGTGACAATTTCGGAGAATCAGTTTGATTTTATGTTTGGACGCTCAACAAGTGAGGTCATTCACCTTCTTAGACAAGTTGTATAGAAGTATAGAGACATTAAAATGGATTTGCATTTGGTGTTCATTGACTTAGAAAAGGCATATGATAGGGTACCTCGAGAAGTCCTTTGGTGGGGCTTCCTTAACTAAAAGAGACATATCACGTAAGTATATCAGTATCATCATGGATATGTATGATGCTTGTACTACAAGTGTCCGTACTAGTGTAGGGAGGACCGCAGAGTTCTCTATTACTATCAGAGTGCACCAAGGATCGACTCTGAGTCCTTTCTTATTTGCTATAGTGATGGATAAAGTTACGAAGTCAATTCAAGAAGATATAGCATGGTGCATGATGTTTGCCGACAATATTGTATTGATTGATGAGACGCAATCTGTTGTTAAAGCAAAGTTGGAAGTATGGAAAAAACATTGGAGACCAAGGGTTTCAGACTGAGTCGAAGCAAGACTGAGTATATGGAGTGCAAGTTTGGTAGAGGTAGAAGTAGTATCAATAGTGGAATTACTCTTGATGGTAAGGAGATATCGATTTGTGATATGTTTCATTACTTGGGCTCCATAATTTAGAAGGATGGTGAATAGATGGAGATATATCCCATAGAATCAGAGCTGGGTGGATGAAATGGAATAGTGCATAGGGATTTTTATGCGATCGATGTATGCCACTAAACTGAAAGGTAAATTTTATCGAACAGCAATTAGGCGTGCATTAATGTATGGCGTAGAGTGTTGGGATGGTCAAACAATGTCACATTCAAAAGATGAGTGTGGTGGAGATGAGTATGTTGCGTTTGATGTGTGGACATACCAGAAAAGACCGTTTGAGGAATGAGATAATCAAACAAAAGGTGGGAGTAGCACCTATAGAAGATAAGATGCAGGAGTCTCGTTTGCGGTGGTTTGGGCATGTGCGTAGAAGACCGAATGATGCACATGTTAGACTAGTTGAGGAGTGGGGAGAAGAGACAGAAAGGAGAGGGAGGAGAAGACCCAAACAGACTTGGATTAGAAGAATCAGAACTGATATGCGTCTTCTTGGGTTAGATGATAGTATGACTTTGGAGAGGGCAAAGTGGAGGACACACATTCTGGTGGATGATTGATCTCTTTTCTGTCTTTCCTCTCTCTTCTCTTTTATCGTTTATCTTTTTTATCTTTTTACGTTCTTATGTTATTTTTATCTTCTAGTTTTTTATGCTCTTTTATCTTATATTTATTGTCTTCTCTTTTTGGCATCAATATCATGAATTGATTCATGTTAGCTGAACCCAAAATCTTTTGTGATTAAGGCTTGGATGTTGTTGTGAACACAGAGTCATTACAACATTTTATAAAAATTAAAGCATATAAGATATTTTACATGGTACAATAAGAAACATTTTTAAAATGTATTTTAAAGTTTATTTAAAAGAGTAAACCAAACCATGTAACATATTGACGTCCCTGCATCTTACAAACGCCATGTTAGAGTAATGTGATTAGATCAAAACACTTAAAAGATTTAAGATTGAATGGAATAATAATGAGAAAGAAAATTAAATTTTTTGTATATCCTTCTAAATCTATTATAGTATTTACTTAATATAATATCAACATTCTTGATTGTGAAGAGACTCCGATCTGTGACATTTTATTTGGGAGATCGACAGAAACAAAAACAAAGGGAGAGAAAGAGAAAAAATTATTTTTTCATTTAGAGTTATGTATATCATTGAGATACGTGTTTAAAAAACAATAGAAAAGTGATATATTAGAAGGTGTTAAGAAATTCTTTTTTAAACATGACAAACACTTTATAGTTTTCAGATTTTATTCAAAAATATGAGCCAAAATAAAATAATGTCTAAAGAAATCTAAATTATATTAATGTAATTTGGAACTGACACTAAGCACTAGGAATTTTATTAATTATTGATAATCATTTACATCTCAATTTTACTTAGATAATATTTAAAAAATGAATATGAAAGCATTCTAACTAATTAAACAAATGAGCACCCCCTATGCATAAAATTATTAAAAATGGAGAAAAGAGTTCAATACATCATTATACTATTTTCAATCCATCACTTAAAACCAGTTACTAAACAAATATCATATGAATACAATTCCTTTAAAAAATCAATCAATTTGGTCTTGTAATTGATTTTTTGACCTGCAATGCTGGGTTTGTTATATTAAAAATATTTAAAATTTTGTAAAAATTCGAAGAAATATGAATACAAAATGTCTACGATTTAAGAATTGCAAAGTCTATATTTTTACATTTTTGGAATTATTTGTGTATTATACATGCTTTTAAAAGTTAATACACTTTAATTTTGTATTTTTTACACTTCACTTTATTTTAACGTGATGAAATTATTTACCTTTTTTTTGAACCCGGTAGACAAACCATCAAAATTGGTGGGGCAAATGCCGGGAAACATTTTCCAGAGTTTTATTAAATAAAGAAAAGGTACAAAAGAAGAAGGGGGCTAGACCAAAACCTCTTCAGTGAGGGCATTCCCTCACGAAATACAACGGAAAGAATAAAAAGAAAACAAGGTTGGGGGGCTATACCTGACCCAACTAAACAATTAAAAGAATTAAATTAAGCATCTAAAAGTGGGTAAATTAAACAAATCCAAAGTGCAAGCTTTCCTAATAAAAAATGGCAAAGAGAGATAACCAGTCCAAGATGTAAACTGGGCTGGGTTGGATGGAAGCAAGAAGATGAACAAACCCGTTTCCTTCACGTAAAACATGGCCCAAACTTAAACCTTTCTTAAAAAGCATTTGTCTGAACTCAAAATTATGTCCGCTTATTGAACTTAAACTATTTTTTATAGGAAAAATTGACTGGAATAATCCGAACTATGGGTGGTCCGCTTCTAATAATCCCAACAACGAGTTATATCTGTTTAATCCCAACTTAGGGGGTAATCTTCCCTAATTAAACTATGACCGGTTAGCCTAAATGATAACCGGTTATTATATCACGTGATAAGGCACGTGTATTTATTTAGGGTATTCTGCATCCTCTTTCGTCTTCCTACCGCATTTGTTTGGAGCAGGTTCGAGCTCCATCTTTCTTCTTCATCTACCTCTTGTCTGGAGCGAAAAATGCCTACAAATTCTGGGAAATCGAATTCTGGGTCGTCTTCATGGGGAAGGAGCGATGAAAGGAAGAGTAACAATTCCGTTCAGTGTTACCACAACATATATTTGAAACCTAGGACCGTGAAATCTGGGGCAAACATTGGTCGAAGGTTCTATGGGTGTGCGTTATGGCCGGTAAGTTCAAATATTTATCACTTATATATGGATTTTTTGGAATGATTTAATGAATTAGATTATTTCACTTATTTTATTTTTGTAGAAAGCTGACTGCTCATTCTTCCAATGGGTTGAGGAATATTGTTGTATGCAAGGGGATGATCAGAAAATAAGTGAGAAGGAAAGTGTAATTGGCCGGCTCATTGAAGAGAAAAAAGAGTTAGAAGAGAAGATTGCAAAGTTGAAAAAGAAGTGTGCATCACGGAAAAGGAGATGGCAGCTAAAATCGAAGAGTTGCAAACTTCAGTTTGCAAGCACGGAAAAGGAGAGAAATGTGCATATATATGTTTGATTATGTCTTGGGTCTTGTTTGTCATTATGGTGTATGGGAATTCAAAATGATTATTGGTAAAGTCTTGGAGTCTTGCTCAATATTTTGGTAAAGTCTGAGTAGTGTTGTATGTTTTGGTAGAGTAGTTCAAGTGTATGTAATCTTAAAAACCAATGTAGGAGAAGGAGAGTGTTGTTGGTGAAGTCTGTTGTATACTGTGAGTGTGTTGTCTGCTATGTAATGTACAATTTTATTTTGTTCTTAATGAGAACTTTTGTTGAGTTAGTATACTGTGAATGTGTGAAGTTATTATTTGTGTGCAAAGAGTGCTAAGTTTCAGAAAGAGCAATGTAATACTTACTGCTTCACAACCAAATCAGTAACCCATAATTCACCAACACCTATCCAACTTTGAATCAACTGAATAACCATAAATTAGTATCACCTGTCCAAGTTTGAATCAACACAATAAACATAAATCACTAACACAATAATACACTGAATTAAACCATCTGACCACAACAATATAGTAAACCAGAGTTGCATTACACCATATGAGCACAAATGTTAACATCGTCATTACAAGGAGACATTGCACCAGAATTGCAAAATTACACACACACTTAACACATCTAACATCATTGTTCATAGACTGAGAAAACTACTAACATACTACCACAGGTCCACTCCCTAAACATAGAAAACATAAATAAAGACATAAACTCTTCATTCCAGCATTCTTCACACCACCCTTCATATTTCTGACAGATTCCTTGCCCTCCATTTTGTCCAAGACTCTGTACATGCATATTAAACACATATTTGAAGTTAGAAAGCAATTATGTAAAATTATTGAAATATACTCATACTCACAGATTTATAAATATCTTACATTACTCCAAGTGTGTCCTTGCTCATCAACCACTACACCATAGCCCACAGGAATGTTTCCTCTGCCTCTCCCACCCCTACCTGCTCCTCTCCCACCTCTGGTCACCCCTCTGCCACGAATCACTCTCCCTCCTCTGCCTAGTCTTGAAGGTTGTGCTATTGTTTCGTGATGAGATGTAGAGTTTGATGCAGTTTGGAGTTCTTTTCTTGATCTTCCTCTACTCCTCTTTGGTTGGGCCTCCACTGACTTGTTTTTGTCAGGACACTTTCTCTTGTTGTGGCTCTTAGATTTGCAAATACTACAAGACATCTCAACCCCATGCCTAGTTAATTTTCCAGGTTTTTTAGGATTTTCATGTGGAGATTTGATCCTATTCCTTCTTGGTCTACCAGGACCAATCTTTATTGGTGGAGGATCCAAAGGAAGGTCTACTTTGGGCCAATGCCTTTCTCCAGTCAATGAGGCTATGGCACCTGAGTACATTTTCAAATAAGCCTCTCTCCTATAGCATGCATCAACATAATCCTGAGGGGATGCATTTAGGAAGAATATACAGGCCACTGCATGACAGCAAGAGATTCCACTAAGATCCCATTTTCTACAAGTACAGGTCTTCATGTCCAAATTAATAGTCAAAGTGTCTAGATAATGGCTAACTTGAAAACTCACTTGGCTAGATGGCATGGGGCACAATGGGCTGTAGCATGTTTTCCTTTCTCTAGTCTGGTCTTGATCCTGGTACATATCACAGCTTTAGATGCTTCCATTGCTTGCCTTATCAACACCATCCTTTGCATCAAGGCTCCCCGTATATCTTCTAACATGAAAATGATATGTTTGGCTCTAGCATTGATGATGTATCCATTAAACGTTTCAGCCATGTTACTCACAATGACATCACACTTACTGGTAGTCCTAACAAATGCTCTACAAAAAACCTGAGGATTGCATGCCTTAAAACAAATCATTGCACCCGGACTTATCTTTTCCATTTCATCTAATGCATTCTGGAGATCAGCTTCATTATATGCCTTCACTGCTTTCCAGAATAGCATTTTCAGTTCATCCCCCTTATGTGTCTTGTGCCAATATGCAAAAACATGTCGTGCACAATGTCTGTGCTCTGCCATTGGAAGAATGGTGGAGACTCCACGCAAAATGAACTGAACACAATAAAACCAATACATTAAAAGTAAGTATACTAGTAGAGTTGACTAAAATTAAATTTATAAGTGCATTACACACAATAAATATGACCTGGTGTTCATCTAAAATAAAAGTCAGATCTGCATCATTTGTTTGTCCAAAGTTCTTCTTCAACTCTCCTAGAAACCAGTCCCAACTATTGTTGTTTTCACCCTCTACTACTGCCCAAGCTAATGGGAACATCTGGACATTTGAGTCTCTCCCAAGCGCAGATAAAAGCATCCCTCCTAAGAAATTTTTGATAAAGCAGCCATCCACACACAACACCCTTCTTGCTGCACTCAACCACCCATCTCTTACACCATTAAAGAAAACAAAGAACCTCTAGAAGGTGGGGGAAGGTTTGAGGTTTTGGATCTGTCATTAATTTAAAATGACTAAGGGGGTTAGCTTGGGTTAAAGCTTCAAGATATCTTCCAAGCTTATTGTATGATCTTTCATACTTCCATGAAGTTTCCTGTGTGCATGGTATTTAACTTTGTATGCATAGTCCCTGTGCACCACTATTTTGTAACCTCTCCTAATTGTTTCAATAATGTCCTTTGCTGGCCATTGAGGTCTAGATTTAAAGACTTCTAAAAACTGGTTTGCCACCCATGAGGCCTTCATTTGCCTATTTCTTTTCATGTTCCTGTTGCAAGAATGCTCCCCTTCAACTGACTTCACTAAAATACAAGCTCTCCTGCTATCCCAACTGGCATAAATCCTGAAAGGACACCCATTCACACATTTAGCACCAACTCTTTGTTGTCTGTCCTTACTACTTATATTTATCTTTAGGTTCCTCCCTTGAGCAATAGCAAACCTGGTAAGTGCATCTTTAATCTTTTCTCTGTTTGCAAACCTCATACCAACCATCCAAACAAGCTTACTGAAATCTGTATATTCATTCACCACAGGAGGTTTATCTCTTCTTTTTTTTGGAAAGGTATCCTCATTGTCAGTGTCTGGAGGTGTGTGGATATCATCATCTGACTCTTCATATTCATTGAAAAGGGCAACTTTATCTGAATCAGTGTGGTCATGAGAACTTGTCTGGTCATGAGAACTTGTGTGGTCATGAGAACCTGTTTGTGATGATTGCTTACCCCCTTTAACACCATCAACTGCTTCTTTTTCTAGTTGTTTTGCTATGTCAATGATCTTAGAATTCCACCTTCTCACTCTTATTCTAGACTCCATAAACTCCTCATCGCTTGTGTCATTGTCAGATCCAAATAGTGGGACCTGCAATTCCTCTTCACCTTCATTTCTCACCTCTTCTTCTTGCTGAATGTCTTCTGATTCAACATTTTCCTCTTCATCAGAAGTCCTAGTTTCTTTCCCAGTGTCTGTCTCAGGATGTAGTGTAGTCCCTCCTTCAGTTGTTTCTGCTCCAGGCCCTGCTTCACATGCTGGTGTATGACTCCCCATAGACCTCCCAGAACCCCCAGGCTCTCCTATATTTTCCCCAATCCCTTCAAGCATTAGCACAAATTCGGGTGTACTTACTCCATGTCTAATGTAGCAATCTATTACACCACATTGCAGAACTAATTTGTACATATCTCTCACCTCAGAATCAAACTTAACACTTCTCAAACCTGTCTCTAAACTCTTTCCAGAAATCAAGTAATATATTTCATCTATACTACTATATTTCCCACATTTTGAAGCTAACTCCTCCAACCAAAACCAACAAAGCTCATCAGCATCCAAATAAAAGCATCTATAATGCTTATATTTATCTTTAGGTTCCTCCCTTGAGCAATAGCAAACCTGGTAAGTGCATCTTTAATCTTTTCTCTGTTTGCAAACCTCATACCAACCATCCAAACAAGCTTACTGAAATCTGTATATTCATTCACCACAGGAGGTTTATCTCTTCTTTTTTTTTGGAAAGGTATCCTCATTGTCAGTGTCTGGAGGTGTGTGGATATCATCATCTGACTCTTCATATTCATTGAAAAGGTCAACTTTATCTGAATCGGTGTGGTCATGAGAACTTGTCTGGTCATGAGAACTTGTGTGGTCATGAGAACCTGTTTGTGATGATTGCTTACCCCCTTTAACACCATCAACTGCTTCTTTTTCTAGTTGTTTTGCTATGTCAATGATCTTAGAATTCCACCTTCTCACTCTTATTCTAGACTCCATAAACTCCTCATCACTTGTGTCATTGTCAGATCCAAATAGTGGGACCTGCAATTCCTCTTCACCTTCATTTCTCACCTCTTCTTCTTGCTGAATGTCTTCTGATTCAACATTTTCCTCTTCATCAGAAGTCCTAGTTTCTTTCCCAGTGTCTGTCTCAGGCTGTAGTGTAGTCCCTCCTTCAGTTGTTTCTGCTCTAGGCCCTGCTTCACATGCTGGTGTATGACTCCCCATAGACCTCTCAGAACCCCCAGGCTCTCCTATATTTTCCCCAATCCCTTCAAGCATTAGCACAAATTCGGGTGTACTTACTCCATGTCTAATGTAGCAATCTATTACACCACATTGCAGAACTAATTTGTACATATCTCTCACCTCAGAATCAAACTTAACACTTCTCAAACCTGTCTCTAAACTCTTTCCAGGAATCAAGTAATATATTTCATCTATACTACTATATTTCCCACATTTTGAAGCTAACTCCTCCAACCAAAATCAACAAAGCTCATCAGCATCCAAATAAAAGCATCTATAATGCCCCCCCCCCCCCCCCCCCCCCCCCCCCGAATACTCTAGCTTTCCCTTACTGTCTTTCTTAAATGTACCTCCATGCCACATCTTTAGTGTAATCATAGTGTTTAAAGCCATTTCTTTTAGTTTTTTGACTTAGAACCTGCAATTAACAGTATATTGAAGTATATATGATGAAAGAGGTTTAATATATCACTAAACCTACAACAATCAGTACATTGAACACCAATTGAACCCTAAATAACCAAAACAATTACTATTACATACAGTAAATTGAACCAACGTTGTAACTTTGTTTGAGTACAAGGAATGAAATTTCTATTCCTACCAATGAAGAACGCAGAATCTTTACCTCTACTGAATACAATCCAATGAAGTTTCAAGCTTCACCAGTGCGTTGCACCTTCAATTGCTTTCCTTCGTATGGCACTCAAATCCAGTGAAGAGGAAAGATTGTGAGGGAAGATTGTCTTCAGTGAACGTTGTGAGGGAATATTTCCTTCGTGTGGCTGCAGTGAACGTTTGTGTTGAGCGAGGGAAGATTGTCTTCAGTGAACGTTGTGAGGGAATATTTCCTTCTTGTGGCTGCAGTGAACGTTTGTGTTGAGCGAGGGAAGATTGTGAAGATAGGGTCGTTAAACTTGTTTTTTTATTTCAAGGTCGCAGTCGGTAGCAGGTAACCGTAGTTTAATTAAGGAAGATTACCCCCTAAGTTGGGATTAAACAGATATAACTCGTTGTAGGGATTATTAGAAGCGGACCACCCATAGTTCGGATTATTCCAGTCAATTTTTCCTTTTTATACGAGGTATTACTATTACATTATTTTTAAAATTTATATAAATTTTTATAAGATAATCAATTGTTAAATCAACTTTTTTAGATAACCTCCTATAGCAAGTTAAAATTATTTTAATGAATGTGTTTTTTATGATACTTTTGTTAACCTAAAAACTTAAGTGATGGATTAAAAATAGCAAGTAAAGTGATCTCTTTAAATATTTTTCTTTAAAAATGTGAAGGGCCAAGACCCGATGGATCTGCCCTCGGCCGGAATTTTATCAGGACCCAAAGATAGATTGATTATCAATCCGGAACACAAAATATAAAATGTATCATTATAAGATCCGAATGATGGGAAACTATCCATTTAGAACGTAACATTTCATACCTTTTTATTTATTTGATGTTTTATTAATTTCATAGCTAATTTTTGATAAACTTTTCTTCACAATGATTCAAGATAAATGAATGAGGAAGTGGTTATGCCGAAAATGAATATATTATTAGAATTTAGAAGTGAGTTGTTTTTTGTTCCGAAGATAATGCTTTGAGAAGATGGATCTGTTTAATTAAATTAAACAATATTTAAAATTTTTAAAATAAAAATAAATCATGACAAGATCCTAAATTAATTTTCAATCATTTAGATCCTAAATTGATTGTTTTCCATCATCTAGGTCTTATATCGATACATTTCATCTTTCAGATCCCGAATTGACAATTCATCTATCTTTCGGATCATGCATGGATAAAATTCCTTTATTAATTTAACACCATAAATTTCCCAAAAGTGCAACACGGTTGAAATAATCGAACACAATAAATATGAGTAAAGTGCAAGTGCAAGTGTGCAACACAGTTGATTTTCACGTGTAGACAAAACTGTTATATCCCTGAACAAGAGCCATCCGGTTAATCTAATAACATTCGTTTGTGGTATTCTAGTCTTGAAGAATTACATAAATGAATTAGAAGGCAAAAAACTGGAATGCCTATAGCGCACCCTTTACAATGGGGAAAATTATTCATTTAAAAAGCAACAAACGAAGAGGTAGTATTTGTGTGAAAGCAAAAACAAAACGACAGCGGAAAGGAATCAATCAAAGCCAGATCAAATTTATTGAGAAGAAAATATTGGGGAGCCGTGTCTGAATTTGACCTCTATTAATAAATGAATGATTCTCCAAGATTAGAGAGTTTAGTCAAGAGCAGCTATAACAGCATCCACCACCTCTTGGGTTGTACTGACTCCTCCCAGGTCCTTTGTCCTGTACTTGCCTTCTGCAATCACCTGCTTCACTGCAGTTTCTAAACGGTCAGCAAATGATGGAAACTGGAGATGTCTCAACATCATTGCTGATGAGAGGAGAACTGCCACCGGGTTCGCCCTTTTCTGCTCCACTTGGTTTTGGTTGCCCACATTTCCAGCTGAGGCACCTTGCTCAAAGACTGCAGTATCAGCACCAACATTACCTGAAGATAAAATAAAACATAATCAAGTTTCTATGATACACATATATGATAGCAGTGTTGTTGTGGATCACATCTTAGGTCCGCATTTGTTTTTCCCCAGTATTTGGCAAGTAGTTAAAGAATTCATGTTTTCTAGTTCTTCTCTGTGATGAGTAAATGAAACATTACCTAAGGGTATGTTTGGGAGGAGGGGGGCTTTGAAGGTAAGTTGTTGGAGGGGAAAGGGAGGGGAAGGTGAGAAATCCCTTCTTATTTGGGAGTAGTAAATTTGGAAAAACAAGGTCTCGGAAGAATTATAAATAAAATCACTTTTGAGATATGGTGAATTCAAATAGTTGAACTGGTATTCATTCATTTTAAATATAGCACAAATTGTCATTTGTTTACTTATCCTTCAAAATCTTCCATTTTGGGGGAACTTAAAAATTGAGCATTTGAGGGGTTTTGGAGGTGACAAAAACCTTCCAAAACCATTCTTCCAAGTTTTTGAACTCCCAAACACAAATAGGAAAGTCATTAACCCTTGCATGTCTTCCCCTCCCTCCCAAAAACCAACTCCCAAACACACCCTAAAATATGAGGAATGTTTCAAAAGTTTTTTGACTAAAAAAGAAGTCACATTATACAAAATGAGACTGTTTTTTCATGTGAATCCCCCATCCCCCCCCCCCCCCCCCCCCAAAGGCTACAAACACGTTCAGTATGATAAAAATTAGCCAAATAAAAAAATAAAAAAATCCAAAATAAGTTGAATGCAACAAATTATAAGAGTATAATTTATAGGCAATACTAGTACTAAGAATAATATTAAGTATTTGATATTGTACAATAAGTGGTTTCTAGGCCCAGTAACTTAGTAACTGAGGCTGGCCCATTTAGGAGATGAGTATAATAAGAGCAGGAAGGGGGGAAAAAGAGAAGCAGGCAGAAATTGGATTTCGGAATAGGCTTGGGAGTGCAAGACTACTTGAAGTGTCTCAACAATATCTGTTCTTCTCTTTCTTTCTGTCAACGCCCATTGTAATCCAGTTCTATTCTGATAACTTCATCATTACTATACTGATTTTCTACTGTATTGTTGAGGTCTCTATCATTGTATGATTCTGGAGAGAAAAACATGGAGAATAGCACAGGAAGTGTCGAACGCCATGTCACGAAGATGGAAATGATGCTGGTGTAGAAGAATCCAGAAAATATTAATTTATAATATTTTCAATTATTACAATTTCAGTTTTAACCGTTACATATCTTTGTAATTAGTATCATAATAATTATTTAGGCTCCCAATGATTGTATAAATACCATCATATGTTTGAGAATAAAGTATTCAGTTGAGTCCGCAATTCTCTCTTCCTCTAAACTCTATTATGGTATCAGAGCCGTAAGAGCTCTCACCAGCCCCTCTAAAATCTCCAGACAGACAGAGAATCTCCAGGAACAAGGAGACCTCGAAAATCCGCTTGCTAAAACCTTGGCTACACCTTCCAACAACCCTTGACCCCTGATGGACTCATAATGCTTAACCCCAGTCAATTCCCAGAAAAATTAGACGGTTCTAATTACCTGGTTTGGCGTGACCAGGTTCTTGACCTTCTATTTGGGTCAGACTTGAGCCATTATATCGAGGAGGAGACTACACTGCCACCAAAAAGCGATGCAATCGGCCGTCTCAGATGGAATCGGCAGGACAGACTCCTTCGCCACACCCTAGACTCCTTCTGCTCATGTCTGGAAGACACTTGAGCGGCTCTATGGGACTCGGTCACCTTCTGCAATTCGAAACCTCAAAACCTCAAAGACCAGTTCCGACACATGCGGCAAGGAGATCAACCAGTGGGGGAGTACCTTCACAAACTTCGGACCCTAGCTGACGAACTGGCGCTGGCAGGACGACCGGTCGACGATGATGATTTCCTCATTCAAGCTTTGGAAGGACTCCGGTCAGAGTTCGAAGCAATCGCGAACTCCATCCAGACCTCAAGCGACACTCGATTTGGAACCATCCATACGCTGCTCGTAGGATACGAAGACAAGCTTCGACGGAAGGAGACGCTGAATTCCAATCCCGTGTTGACCGCTAATGCAGCTATCACGGAGATGGGAGAGTCTCTTGCTTTAGCCATTCGAAGGAATGCCAATGGTCCAAGAGGTAATCAGGCCCAAAATAATTTCCACAACCCTTCTATATTGGGCCCAGGACCAGCAGCACAACTTAATGTGCCCAATACCAGGAGCCATAATCGAAACCAGGGGCCCAATAATTTCCACAACCCAAACCGACGTGGGAATAATAATCCCGGAGGTAATAATATGGGAGGCAGAAAACAATTTCAGGAGCAATAATAATTCTAGAGGTACAATTATATGTCAAATTTGTGGCAAACCGAATGATCTCGCTATTAACTGTTAGCACCGATTTGAACAAAATTACCCTCCTCAAGCCAATATTGTGGTGACCAATAGAAATGGGTGGTTGCTTGACTCTGGAGCCTCGAATCATGTCACCAATAATCTCAATAACCTCACCTTGGCTTCAGATTATACTGTCACAGACTCCCTCGTTATTGGCAACGGTAAAGGTCTTGCGATTGCACAAGTTGGAAATATGAATATTCATTCTTTCTTTACCTAATACTCTTTTTGTTCCTTCAATTCATACTAATTTAATTTTTGTTGCCAAATTATGTCGTGATAATGATGTGCTAATTGAATTTCACCCCTCTTTCTGTTTTGTAAAGGACCGGCGAACGGAAGCAATTTTGTTGCGGGGTATGAATAATGGGGATGTTTACAGCCTGCCGGATGTACCGATTCCTTCATCTCGATATGCTAATGTTACTACAAAATATTCTCTTAATAAATGGCATTGCCGTTTAGGTCACCCCGCTCTTCCTATAACTCAAAAAGTTATTTCTTCGCTTGGTGTTTCATTTAACAATGTTTCTAAGGATATCTTTGTATGCACTTCATGTGCAAGTAATAAAAGCGTCACAAGTTACCTTTTGCTAAATCTTCACTTTCAAGTTCTGGCCCTCTTGACTTAATTTTTACGGATGTTTGGGGTCCTTCTCGCTGTAGATGGTTTTCGTTACTATTTTATTTTTGTTGATCACTATACCAAATACATTTAGTTTTATCTCATCAAACATAAGTCTGAAGTATGTTACCCTAGGGAAATTCCTGAGTTCCAGTGGTATTTCCCATTTATTAACCCCTCCCTATACTCCGGAACATAATGGTTTCGCTGAACGACGACATCGTCATATTGTTGAAACAGGGATCACTTTACTTCATCATGCCTCCATGCCATTTAAATATTGGTCTTATGCTTTTCAAACTGCAGTGTATCTCATTAATAGACAACCTGCAACATCTCTCAATTTTTGCACTCCATTTGAAAAGCTTTTTCAAAAACCACCTCATTACACAAAACTTGCTACTTTTGGGTGTCAATGCTTTCCGTGATTGCGTCCTTACACAACCCACAAATTAGAACCTCGATCCAGACCATGTATTTCTCTAGGATATTGTGATCAGCATAGTGCATATCGATGTCTTGACCCAGCTACCCATCGTATTTTTATTAACAGGCATGTTGTATTCAATGAGTCTGTTTTTCCCTTCTCTCAGACTGCAACACATGTTACTAATCTCTCCTAGGAGATTGATAACTGGCTTCAACCGCCTATTTCTTATCTTCCTCTTTCAGGTACACCAGCGGCAAAGGCATCTCCTGTTTCTCATACTCCGACTCAGCAAAGCACTCCCGATAGTTCAAACTCTACCTCTAATACGTCGCCCCCTACACCCCCACCTCCACAAAATCCACCTGCTGTCATCACCTATCAACGTCGGTCTAAGCAAAAACCATCTACTCCACTATTTCCTCAAACTTCACTCAATGAACCACCTACTATCACCCCAACCAATTCCCCTCCCAAACGTACTCATCCCATGACATAGAGACCGAGCGAGGAGCCCTCCTAGATGTCGTTGGCCAGCTGAAAACATGTGCTCATCGTCCCAGGCCATGTCTCCTAGTGCATCACGAGGTGCGCAGATTTCGTCTCAATCGCTAAGTTCGCAGGTTCTGTCACGAGCAACTTCTCACAGTTCACAATCGCGAACTTCGTCTCACAGTTCGAAGTCGCGAACAGTTTCTCTCCGTTCTCAAACTTCCTCATCGCTATTAATTTGCGTGCGACCTAGAGGAGAATCATTATCATCATCGCCAATAGCTAGTCTCAGCGTGAATCCGTCGCTAGCCACTGTTTCAAGTTTGCCATCGTGAACAGCTTTTCCCAGTTCTAAATCGCGAACAGCTTTTCCTTGTTCGAAGGTCTTTTCATCCCCACCGCGAGCAGATTATGTCTGCTCGCAGGTTTCCTCGTTCGCATATTCTGTCCCTATCAGTTCGCAGAGTGTGACACGATCAAGTGGAGACTCCAAATCGCGGGAATATCCCTATGCGAGCCCTAATACGACGCGAGACAGAGGAGAAACCCTAAGTTCGCAGGCAACATCGCATGAGGAGGATATGTCCATTAACAGAAATCATATCCACCCAGGAAGAGGAAGGGAGATTACTCTGCATATATCAATGTGTGATTATCACTTGGTCCCTAAGAACATTATTAAGACTGGTATATTAATTATTGACAAGCCTGGAAATGAAAATGTATCCATGGTAATTCCAAATTCTCAAAAATACTTGAACAGAAAGGCATCCGATGAAGAGAGTTATGCATCGGTGGTAGCCTCTATCAGATTCAAGGATTATGAGATGCTTAAATACAAATTCATGAATGGATTAAAGGAAGAGATTAGAGTTGAGTTGAATCCATTGCACTCTGGGATTCTGGCAGAGTTAAGGGACAGGGCACTGATATTTGGAGTAAACTTTGAAGAAGCTGGTATATACATGGATGGTAGTGACGTAGTTTGGCCACCATGGAAAAGTAAGTGTTTCAGGATATCAGTTAACATAGGCACATAGCCTCTGATGATGGATTAATGCAAGATCACTTAATTGCAATGTCACAGATAACTCATGAGCAGGAGCATCCAGATGCTTCATTTCTTCTACGACCTTTTGAAATGATGAACGGTCCCTCGAAGAAAGCATCTCTCAGTTTGGTCCACATCAATCCTCATGTAGAAGTCAACGCATTCTATAAACATTTTGCTAACTGTGATATCTTATCTGAGGTGAAGGTCAAGTACCCAGTTTTATCACTTACGTTGGCTACTGTATCTGAGGTAAAGGGCATGGAGAGCATTAGTACTAGTGCATCAACAACAGCTCTAGACTCTTACACTAATTCTTTGAGTGTTGTTATTGGGAACGAATCTGTCCAATTTCACGATTACATGATTGGCAGCAGCTCTGACTCTGAGGAAACAATATTTCACTTGATCACTGAAACAAAAACTGAAGTTTCCCTTCCTCCAAGTGGTGCTGGTCTCTCTAGCTCATGATCTCCGGACAGCTCTCTTTCTGTTAAGGCACCTTTAGGTATTAATCAAAGCATGGGGAACCCGGAAGGTGAACCTCATATGAAAGTGGGGAAGGATTTACTTTGTTCTGGACCAGAGATGAACACATTATTTTAATAGATAACAGCATTGGTAGTATGATCAGGTTTCCGCCAGTGCATTCAGAGAAAGATACAGCTCAATCTGTATTTTCAAAGGCGTTTACTGTACTTCTAAAGCTGTGGAGTTCTCACCATACACCTATTGAGTATGGATTTGGAGGTGGGCAACCCATGAACTACCAGTTAATGCCCGAACATCTCTAATTAAAAGAAGAGGATTTACAGAAGCAGAAAAAAGGTGCCGCTAAGGCCATGCAAGATTTATATGATGTGATGCACGGTGATGTCCTACAGGTGAAAATGAGTGAGCATCTTGAAACAGGGAAGGAGTTGTTCAAAGATAAGAAGGAAGATAGTTTATTTCAGAAGTTGAAATGGCCAAGAGATGTGGAGTTCAAAGCTCTCATGCTTCAAGCTTATTTAGAAAGGGTAGCTACCGGAGATTATGAAGCTACAATTTCAAGGAGTTTGGCAAAGGATTTCCTCTCTCTCGGACTCTCGGTTTCATTCCTGAAGGAGCTAATCTAAAATCAGTTGAGGATGCCCTGCAAACATCAATTGGTGATGGCAAAAGACAACCCCAGGATTTCCAGTTTATAATGAATCAGTTATATATGGTTATGTACAAGTTCAACTGCTCTCTTCATCCCAACTATGCCTTGGTGATACGAGCTCTACTAGAAGGAACTGCAAAAGTTTTGGGTCCTGAGTTCAAATTGGTAGGAAGTGCATATCCATGTGTTATTGGAAGGCTTTTATCAGACCCCCAGTGCTGACATAAGGAGAATAATATTGAGAGAACTTGTTGTCTGTAATCAAGGATCACTCAGATGGAACCAGCTTGAAAGACTGGTGACAACCATATCCATACAGATAACTGTGAAAGATGGAGTAACACATCATAGAGACTCAAATCCACATGAGCCTTCTTTTGATATGCGTGCAGATGAAGTTCTGTATGAGTTGTTCAGGGAAGAGTATCCTTCAAGAGATAGGATGAAAGCTGAGAGACATGCAATATTGTTGGAAGACAAGGGCTCTCAATCTAGGGGACTAGCAGTGACACTACTGAAGCTCATGGTGCAGCAAGCAGGGAGGTACTGGGAAGGAAGAGGCACAAGAATGAGGACGAAGCGGTTGGTCAGGGCTGTTTCCTACCTCCCACCTTGAGGACGAGGTGGTTGTCAAAGGGGGGATTGATGATAGGGACCTAGACAATACTAGTATTCTAGTAATAAGAATAATATTAAGTATTTGATATTGTACAATGAGTGGTTTCTAGGCCCAGTAACTTAGTAACTGAGGTTGGCCCATTTTAGGAGATGAGTACAATAAGAGCAGGAAGGGGGAAGAGAGAGGCAGTCAGAAATTGGATTTGAGAATAGGCTTGGGAGTGCGAGACTACTCGAAGTGTCTCAACAATATCTGTTCTTCTCTTTCTTTCTGTCAACGCCCATTGTAGTCCAGTTCGATTCCGATAACTTCATCAATAATATACTGATTTTCTATTGTATTGTTGAGGTCTCTATCAGTTGTACACTTGTACCTTGATAAATATTAAAAGTTGTAAATTGACCAAAAGCATGTCGCATGAGTCAAAAACCAATTCCACCAATTCCATTTATAAAGCAATCAAATACCACAAGTCCACCAAATAATTTGAAATAATCCAACAGAATAAACACAGAGACAGCGAATTGAGAGGATCCTGTGGCATTAGATTGGCATTGTGAAACATGTTAAGAAGAGACTAGCAATGTAAGGTTCGCTGGAAAACAATTTGGTAAATGATTTACTGAATCTCTCTCCCTCTACATATATATACACACACATATACACATACATACAATGATACAAACATACACACTATAAATATACACATGCATACATATATATATGTAAATATGTAATTATTTGTGTGTGTGTCAGTCACATGGATCGCGGTACGCTCCGGAACGCGGAACGAAAACGGGATCATGAATGGCTAATATTTGAAATCCGATACGTCGGAGGGGTAGGCTTCTTCGGTACGCTATTTCGGTACGCGGTAACTTGTACCAACTGCTACGGTACAGTGCACCATTAACATATGCAATTTATAATTATAAATATAATATTGATAATACCATTTAAACTACAAATTTTAGTATCATGAAGAACTAAATCTGAAAAGTTGAGTTTTTAGGTAATATGTATTTATTCAATATAAATGAAGTAATAAAAAAATCCAGCTCCTTAAAAAAATAAAATGTTAAAAATAGAATACACGGCTCCACAACTAAATAAAGAATGGCTTTTAATACGGAGTAAGTAACAAAAAAGAAGGAACAGACACAGCAGCAAACTAAAAGTCGTAAAACTGTAAAAGAGAACAGTGCGTCGTTTGGACTGTCCATTACTCCGTTCGCGTTTCGTTGGAAGGGTTCTGCGGACCACGCTGGAGGGGCTTTGCGAACCACATACGGAAGTCACGCGACCTGTGAACTCCGACCATCGCTCCCAAATTGCAAACCAGCAACGACAGACGCGCAATCGTACCGCGATCCGGATCGTCCATTCCGGAACGAAGATCATGGGGTGCAGCGATTTATTTTCCATCATTTGCAATGGAGCCAAAAACTCAGAATTTTTTGGCTTGAGAATATGATGGAATAAAGCAAAATGGCTCACTAAACGCCTACGCTTCTTTGTTATGAAGCGGTAGTCAGTCCATGCAATTTCCGACGCGAAGTTCACTATGGGTCATCCGGAAACAGTCTCTCTATGCTTTAGAATAGGGGTAAGACTGCGTACATCCGACCCTCCCTTGTGTGTGTGTGTGTACATTGCAGGACATTTGAATCAAGGCCTGTGTAATATAAAATGCTTCCTATGTGTGTATCAATATATTCGTTAATTAATGATAAACCACATGCAGTGATAAAGTGCTCAATTTACATGTAAGTGTGCACAGCGTATTCAAAGTTGGGGCTTAAATGAATCTAAACTCCAGGCATAACTCTATTAAAATCATTATTATTAATATTAATAAACAGTACACCAATGCAACTAAACTGTTCAATTTGCACGTAAGTGTGTGTAAGCATATTCAAAGTTGAAAAATTAAACGAATCTGACCTCCAGGCATAACTCCAGTCCCACCAGCAATACCAGCAGCTGTATTTGCAACCAGGTTTCCATAAAGATTGGGAGTCACCTACAAAGAGCAAATCACATTTATTAAAATCTATCCTCAAAAAAGGAAGCAGGGAATGGCGAATGGAGAGGTAACAGAGCACAAGGACAGATACACCGTGAAACATATCAACTGCATAAATGCATGCACTCATCACTCAAAATCACACTTTATCCTTTTTGAAAATCAGCTGTTTCCAAACATCATACATTCCTATTCATATACCAGTATCACAATGTATCTAATGTTACTCAGAATGCATCAGATAGGAGGTACTATACACGCAGTAAACTACTAAGTTAGACAAATTTCCCGTTTCTCAATTCTTGCAGTCGACTGAGGAAAGTATGGCTGTGTAAGGTTATATGTGTCAGCACATGGGATTTGCAGCACCATAATCCAAGTGGAAGTTTTTGATTGAAGAGCCACAACTACAAATCAATATTTCCCTCAACTCTTGTTTTTAATGTGGAAAACATTTCTTTCCTTAGTACAAGTCTTCGTGAAAGTCTCTATTCAGTTCTAACTTGTATAAGGGATGTACTTCATGCAGCTTAAAATGCCCCAGGTCTTTGTATTAACTCCTAATTTGCATGTGTTTTTCTTCTTTGCGTGAGTCTCAAAGACAATCTTCATTCACTCTTTTACCTGAAGAATCTAAGAACCTCAATAATGTAGGAGTGCCTATGCACTTTTCAAGTTCCAAAATGGATCTTCATTTCATAAAAAGGAAATGAAGCCTCTTCAGTTATAGGCCCTCCCTTCAGTATGAAGTTAGTCTCACACATGATGCCAGAAATGATGAACACATGGAGTTTGAAACCAACACAGTTACACGTCTCAAATCACTATGTGAAAAGAGAGTGGACATACAAAAAAGACTAGACAGAAAAATTCAGGCAAAGGTGTTGTTCACTTCACCTTATTTTTCTATTATTATTCCAAGGTCATATACTCATATGACAAAAAATCCATACAGACCAGAAACATTTAGGCACCGGACAAGATTATATGTTATATCCCAGACAAGAAAACTAGATATGATCTTACGACAAAAAGCGCCTTATTATTCCAAGTTCATACGACAAAAAAAACATAAAGACCAAAAACATTTAGACACCAGACAAGATTATTTGTTATATACCAGACAAGAAAACTAGATATGATCATAAACGAAAAAGGGACCAGAAAGATCCAGCACAGACCGGTTCTTTAAAAATAACTTTTGATAAATCACATTTTTTTCAAGATTTTCTGGGCAACGTATATTATTTTTGTAAATGCCAAACCAATGTTTTGAAGTTATGATATATTGTGTAGCATTTTATGTCAATTACCATTGCAATTGCATATACTGTTTTACAAAAACTATATACCACAGTAACATCGAAGAGATTACCAAGATGTTAAAAGAACAATGCATTATAAGTATAGTCATACTATTAAAAAAACAATAGAAACTGTAATTTAATATGTTAGGAAGCTGTAACAGCCCATATTTTCATGCGGAATACTTAGCTCACTAAGGGAAAAAATTAAGCATAAAAACTATTACGTGTTTCATAACCCAAGTGTGGAGAAATTTAAACTACAGAAAACTGAAGTAAATAAAAGGTGTCACCATAAAAGCGTATCTAGTTGACAAAGATCAAAATATGGTGCAACACATCATCTAGGCAATCCATAATCCACTTGTGACCTATCTGGTGAAAAAATAATCATATATTCCCATATAATATGGAATAGGCAGCAGCATCACCATGCAGAAAAAATTTGCTTCTTACCATGACATCAAACTGTTCTGGCTTTGCGACAAGCTGCATACAGCAGTTGTCCACAATAATTTCATTGTATTGAATTCCAGGATACTTCTTGGCAATCTCTCGGCATGATTCCAAAAATAAACCATCTGCAAGCTTCATAATGTTGGCTTTGTGCACAGCTGTGACCTTCTTTCTGTTGTTGAGATAGGCATACTCAAATGCATATTTGGCAATGCGCTCTGAACAAAATTTTGTGATCACCTAGGATACAACAAAACGTGTCAGGACAATAGTCTACAAACTTGGGTTGATCCAATAGGAAGGGAAAATACTGTCTACGTAAACATTGGGTATGTGAAAATTTTAACAAAACATGGAAAGTTTAGATCTGAAAATAAGTGCAAATTTTCACCAACAATATAGTGACAGTTGCTTATTTCTTCCTGCAACTGCACATGACGACATAACTTTTCCTCCTTCATAGGGCAAGACTGTAAATACTGAATTGTTCAAATCTTTCTTTACCTATGGATTAAACTATTAAAGGTTATGTAATAAAAGGAGTTGATGCCATTGATGGCCATGTGAACATACTTTAAATTATACTCCCTCCGTCCCAAATTGATCCCTTTCAACACTCAAATTAGTTTTAGAAAATGAAATTTACATATTCAGAAACTACATTAAAACCGCTACAAAGCCTGCAAAAAATAATTCAAATTTCTTAAACTTTTGATATATGAGTGATTTATGTTGACCAAGTGAATAGTAAATGTATTTTACAAATTGGGACTGGGGGAGTATTATACTGATGAATATGTGAGTTTTCAAAAATTGACATAAAGAATGGAATTGTCTGAATTCTAAAATATGAAAATTCCTTTAAATTTCTATCTAAAATTCAATTATGCAAGCACATGAGTGAGATCAAATTGTGTAAGTGACCATTAAACACTTCTTAGCATCAGAATTTAAAACAGGTGAAAAGGATCATACTTTGAGGCTTTCGACGACACCAGGAACTACCTCATGCTCGAGTCCGGAATACTCTCCTTCAGTGTTCTCCCTAATCACAACGATATCCACGTTGTCATGCCGCGTTGGCAAACCAGGCAAGTTGACGCAATTCACCAAGGAAGCAAACAAATCCAGTTCCTTTCTCAACTGTACATTTAAAGAACTCACGCCTCCGCCGACTGGTGTATGAAGGCCACCTTTGAGACACACCTTATTCTTCTGGATCGACTTTATCACCTCCGGTGGAACGGTCTTCATATCTCCGTGGACATCGTAGCGCTCGAAGTAGACAGGCGCGTGCATCGCATCCATCACCTGCTCAACGGCGTTTGTCACCAGAGGGCCGACTCCATCTCCGGGGATTAGGGTTACGGGCCTCGGCGTGCCGTCACCTGGCCGCGGCATGTACGTCACGGATCGGCATAAGAAAGGGCAGTGGTTGTCGGCTGATTTTTGTAGGATTTGCTTGAGGATTGAGAAAGATCTTCGAGCCATTGAAGCAGGTTTCGGATACAATTTGGGGCTTTCAAGAGTTCCGGGTCTGATTTTCACTTGTTCGCCATGGAAGGTCTGGCTAGACGATTTGATGGCAGAATAGTCCTTCGTGTTATTAGTGGGATTTTTTCAGTGAAAATATCAAATAAGCCCTCGTACTATACCGAAAAAGTCTATAAGATACTCGTACTTTACATACACTCAATTAAGTCCTCGAACTATTAAAAAACGTTCAATTAAGTCCTTTCGGTCGGTAAGTAACCGGTTTCCCGGTTAAATTTAACCTGTTTCCCGGAAGCCGCCGTTGCTGAGGTTCGAGCACATCGTCGTCATCGTCGTTTAATCGGGAAATCGGTTACTTACCCACCAAAAGGTCTTAATTGAACGTTTTTTAATAGTTCGAGGACTTAATTGAGTGTTTGTAAAGTACGAGGGCCTAATCGACTTTTTCTGTATAGTATTCCCTATTATTCTATTTTAGTTCATTCCAAAAAACATTTTATTTTAGTACTGTAGTACTTTCGCCCTAGATCACGACTCACCGGCATTAGTAAAGAGGTTCAAAGTAAAAGATGTGATTTAGGTTTCAATAATATAAAATAATACTACCTCCGTCTCTTAAAACTTTGACAAAGTTGACCGGTACGGAGAATAATAAAATAAAAATTGTGTGATTGAAGTTTGTGCAAAGGAGAGATAAATAACGGAAATCATAAAATAATTGATTAAAAGGGTAAGTGGCAAAGTTTTTGGGACGTCCCTAAAAAGAAAGATGACAAAGTTTTAAGGGACGGATGAAGTATGATATAACTCATATATTTCTTTTCAAAAAATGAAATTATATTAATTTTGGGAATACTCAAAAATGAAAATAACATAATGAAAATGGGACTAATAGCTTAGTTGCTTCACTTTTTATTCTTCCCTTTTCTACATTCCATTTCCCCCCTACTCTTACCTTACTTTTCACTTTTTTCTTTTTGTTCCACAAATTTATTAAGGAGAATTAAACATAATTATTTAGATTTAGAATAAATATAGTTTTGAATTATACGTCAGAAAACACATATGTGGCTTGTCGGAAAACATATATTCCTACAGTTTCTAGGGTTTATTTGTCCGGCCAGCGGCTTTCACCGTTCGTGCTCGATGTAATTGAGTAGCATGGGAAGTGATATATATCAGTAACGACGTCAATTGATGCTTGTTGTCTGTTCAGGCAGCTGATTTCAGGATGATAATTGGTTTCACGCATGCATCTGGACAGTTGTTTGGAAGATCCTAGAATGATGCGGCAGGGCTCTCCTCCTATTCGCTCAAGTTTTAGTCCAATTGGACTGTTGGATGATTGGATTGTGCATTAGGGTGGAGATGTTAACTCTGGTTTGCTGAGTTCAGAGGTGTTGCTCCCTCGCTCCTTGGGTGTAGCAATAGAAAGGCTGATGGCAGGCTCATGAGCGACTCCTCATAGAAGAATGAATCTGCTACTGTTTATCCCCGACCATCCTGAACCGCCGCAATTATTGAGGGGGTCACAAAGGCAACACGAAGATGGGGAAGAGAAAGAGTTTTTCACGTTTTATTTATTTTTGTTTGTTTTAATCTTCATTTTGTCGTTCATTACTTTGGTTTAATCTTCCTTGTTGACATTGGGGACAAGTGGGTTTTTCTGGTGTGTGTGTTTGTGTGTTACAATGACAGGAAGTAATCAGGTTAGTCTGGTCGATAATCGCTTCGAATTTACAATAATTTGAACAATTGAGGGGTGACATTTACAAACTACGGAACATGCATGGGTCTGACATTTCAATATGGTGACTATTTCAGGGACTAAAAATGCGATTTCCCCAAATTATAAAATAGGATTAAATATGTTTTCTTTCTAAAAGATGACTTATTTAATACTATCTTATAAGTGTGAAAGATGGTTAAACCCTTTTGGGAATACAAAATTTGTTGGTGTAACAATTAAGCATAATATACTTGTACTTTATGTTTTAGCCATTGTGCTCGTTGATTAATGTCCCTTGGATTGTCTATCTTCCCTTGGATTGTGCTCATTGACCTATTAAGTACTATTAAAAGAAAGAAAAATAAAGACTTCACTAAATATGAGTGCATAAGTCTTATTTTGGGAAATAATAATGATACTTTTATTTGAGATTTTTTGATATATTTTAATCTATTTAGAGAATATTCTCTTATTCAAATACAAAGTAAGTTTTCATGACGTATAGGCTGACTCTTCGTAGCTTTTGCATTTGAAAATGTTGTTAAGTATTTAAAGGGGACACTCTTGTTTTTTTGTTGGGGGCACAAGTGATTAATTGACAAAAAACATTAAAAAAATTAACTAAAAAGACAAATGTTATCGGGGGCAAGTGCCTCCATTCTTAATAGGGTGCATCAGCCCTTGATTGAGGCAAGGGGGTCTTTTACTGCCATACCTATTTCTTTTGATGGCTGAAGGACTCAATGCCCTCTTTTGAAGGAAAGATGTAGTGGGGCATATTCACAGCGTGAAGGTGGCTTGTAGGGCTCCTAAGATTTCTCACTTTCTTTTCGCATATGACAACCTCTTATTTTTTTAGCAACTGAGAGGAGGCAAATATGGTTGAATAGACTCTTCAGATTTATGAAAATGTGTCCGGATAGATGATTGATTACAACAAGTCAAAGCTTTTCTTCGGTGGTAACGTTCCTGGGAGCCATTTCTATGGTGAGGAGGAGTTTATCTGGGGTTACTGGCATTAATTGGTAAAAATCAAAGACAAATCCTTAGTTACTTAAAGGAGAGAGTCATCAGGAGATTGCACCACTGGAACAATAGGTTCAAATCACGAGCAGGGCGGGATATCCTATTGAAATCAGTTATACAAGCAATGTCGAACTACGCGATGAATGTATTTTTGCTGCCTATGGAGTTATGTAGGGAATTAGAAGTGCTTATGAATGCTTTCTCATGAAATAAATTTTTGGGAAAGGAATAATATGGGGGAGTTGGGAAGGCTTATGCAGACCAAAAAAAAGTTGGGGGCATGGGCTTTCGGAGGATCAGGGAGTTCAATTTGGCGATTCTGTCAAAACAGGTGAGGCAAATATTTACAGAACATGATACACTAGTTGGGAGAGTTTCCCGTGCAGTATCTTTCCACCAGGTTCTTTCTTGACTGCTAAGCTTGGGAGTAATCCATCATTTATCTGGATGAGTATCTTTGAAACTCAGAATATTATTCGGGGGCACGGGGGGTATAGATGGCGAGTTGGAGATGGGTCCGCTATAAAGGTTTGGGAAGATTTGTGGTTATCGGGGGATCCGAATCCCAGAATTATTTCAGTCCGTGTTCAAGGGCTAGAGAATATCTGAGTGGTTGGGGCCATTGAATGTCAATAGAGGTGGTTGTGATGAGGACATATTAAGAGATCTTTTTCAAAACATGGATATCTCATTAATAAAAATATTCCCCTAAGCAAAAGAATAGTACCCGATAATAATATTTGGTGTTGGGAGCAGGGTGATCGTTTCTCTGTTTGCAGCTACTGAAGGTTGGTCGGGGAAGCTGAACACGTTGGGTGGTCGGGCTGGTCGGTGATGTGGAACTATCAACTTCCGCCCAAAATTAAAACGTTTTTCTAGCAGGCATGTTGTAGATGTCTTCCCAGTTCTGAGAATTTTGATGAAAAGGAACGTTAATTGTCCAGATGTATGCATCCTTTGTGGCGGAGATGATGAATCGTTACTAGGTGTGAGCAAATAACCGGAAAAATCGACGTAACCGATGACCTAATCGAATCGGAAATTCGGTTATCAGTTATTATTTGTAAAAAAATATTGGTTATTCGGTTATTTAATGGTTTTGAATGTCCGGTTTCGGTCAGTGACTGATAATCGATATTACAAGGCTATAATAATAACAAAATAGCCTCTTGTATATTAAAATAGGTCCAAACCAATTATAGCCTAGCGGCTTTGGCCCGAAGCTCTGACACGGCCAACCTTATCAATGAAATAGTAACCCTAAATCGTTGAACCTCTATTCTCTATTCTCCTTTGCGTAAACTTCAGCGGGAGTCCAAAAATTAGCAAAGAGAAGAAGCTAAGAGCATCTCCAATGCTACAATGTGCACAGTGCACATGTGACATGAGAGAGATAAACACAAAAAATTAAATTTTTGACATTTCTCTCTTCTTCTTTTCACGGTCTTATGTGTTTTTTGGTAAGCAATGTCTATATTTAGACATTGTGCTTGACATTGTGGAGAAAAAACTTACCAAAATACATATAAGACTGCTCAAATAAGGAGAGATGAAATTTATTGTTGTTTTTTAATTGGCTATCTCACATGTCACGTATGCACCATTCATGTTTTTTCACTGGAGATGCTCTAAGCGATTAATCTTTGCCTTATATGAAGACCCAAAGGTAATCTAAGATCTCTTTTCAATTCTTAATTCGGACTCATGTCTTCAAATGCTCCCATCATAGACTTCTCTGGTGAAGTGAAGTAGCATATCACCGGTCACATATTACCTCTACCCAATCTAATTATCTAACGGCAGTAAATATCTAATTTATCTTAGTTAAACACCTATTTCTTGAACAAATACTTCTCTTTTTCTTCAGTTTAGTGATCTCTCTGCAATGCATTAAGTAATAGTTATAATTAGAAGTTCTAAAAGTCTAAATATGGTGTTACATGCATTTTTATGTTCTTCTCAAGAAGGAATGAACGATGAAAGAATTCTTTAAGCTGCTCCACTACGATATGTTTGTTGAAATCAACTGTTGCTTAATTCGCCAAGCAACTTTATTAGTTTAGCCATTACATATTTACAGAAACAGAAACATAAAACTTTATATTCTTGTATCACACTCCATATAAAATTGATTGCACTTTTATATTCGAAATGATTAGTGTTGAGTATATTGATTTTACCATTACAACCAAGAAGTTGAGTCTTAACTACTTAATATTTACTCAGGTAGTGGTTAATTGATATTACTTGTTATAGTAATTTTAATCAAAAGTAATGTGTTAGTATGTTATATTACTTGTAACTCGTTAACTTATTTTTATTTACTTCATTTATACTTATTCTTCGGAAACAAGGTTAGTTTTCAGTCGTTGTCATGTGCTGCATAATTTTACATTAAGACAAAAGTGAACATTTTTAAGGGTTATGGAAAGCTGTATACCTACAATTTTAGTTATTTTACTATATAATAACTAATACACACATTCATAAACTGATACCTGAACTAATATAAATTTAGTTTAAGTAAGTAATAGTTTCATTACTTGTTTATTGAATGAGCATGCTCGATGGAATCTCAGTCTATATCAATGATTGAACATCCTCAACCACGAGAGGAGATAAATACAGTTGTCCAAGGACAAGAGGAGACAAATACAGACCAAAGACGAGAGGAGACAAATGTTGTTGCCCGTAATAGACCAACAAAGAAACGTAAGGCTACACGACCAAAGTCTAATGTATGGGACCGTTTCGTTGGTTTCAAGACTTCTTTAGGTGAGAAAAAGGCTAGATGTAAGGGCTGTAGCAAGGAACTTTTTGCTGACTCCAAGTCTACTGGACTAGTTCCCCCAAAGCTCAAGTACGAAGTTGCGCAATACTTAAGGGTTCAAATGATCCTTCTCAAACTGAACCAATCTCACCCATTGAATGTGAAAGGTCATTAAGTTATGGGAAATATGATGATAGTAAGATGAAGGGCTATATCTTAGGTGTTTATTATAGATGAGTTGCCTTTTAAATTTGTTGAAGCAGTGGGATTTAGGGAATTCATGTTCACTGCTTGTCCAAGGTTTAGGGATCCATCTGGTTGGACCATTGCGAGGGATTGTTACAATATTTATCTTGAAGAGAAGAAAAAGCTATGTCATTTACTCCAAACCTCTTGTCGTAGAGTTTCCCTTAGCAGTGACACATGGACTTCTTTGCAAAATATAAAGCATTTGGGTTTTACTCTACACTATGTTGATAATGACTGCAAACTTCACAAACGTGTAATTAATTTTTACCCCATATCCAGTCACAAGGGGAAAGATATTGGTAAAGCGGTTGAAAAATGTTTGCGAGGTTTGGGATTATAAAATGTTCTCACCATTATTGTGGACAATGTTAGTTCAAATGATGTCACGGTAGCATATTTAAGAAATAAATTGAATAATTCGGGTAGATCCGTTTTAGATGTGAAATTTCTTCACATGAGATGCATCGCTCATATTGTTAATTTAGCTGTCAAGGATGGCTTGAAGAAATTGATGAATTAGCCAGTCGTGTAAGAGGAGCAGTGAGGTTTGTGAGGCCGTCATCGACTAGGCTTGAAAATTTTAGAGAATGTGTTGTTTTAGGAAAGATTGAATCTGAGTAATCGTAGTGTTTGGATGTGTGCATCAGGTGGAATTCTACCTATCTAATGTTAAGTGCATCTCAAAAATTTGAGAGGGCCTTTGAGAGTTATGAGGATGTTGGTCCTCATTGCCTTCATGATCTTACGAATATGGTGGTACTCTCGAGTCTCGACCACGATGGTTTGGAAAATGTTAGAATGTTGTCCATGTTCTTACAACAGTTTTATGGTCTTACCGTGAAAGTATACGGTTCATTGTATGTCACTTGTAACTGTTACATTTCAGAAACTCTGAGGTTTATTCTACTGTGAATGAATGGGCTAAGAGCAATGACTTGAAATTTAAACCAATGGTTGAACAAATGAAGGAGAAGTTTGATAAGTATCGGGGAGATGTTGAGAAAATGAATATGTTGTTATATATTGCAACCGTGCAGAAGTTATGAGGATGTTGATCCTCATAAGTTTATATATGTAGGCAATAGGCGTAAGTTTGTATATGCAGAATTTCTTATAAGAGGATGTATGTTCTTGATAAAGCATCTGTATTGACTGCCAAACCTAAACAAGTGATGATAGATTTGTTTAATGAATACAAAAGGTTGTAAAATCCTTCATTTTCCTCTTTGGGAAGTGAGCATTTCATACCAGGTCGAAGCACTAGAGAACAGACAACTTCATCATCTCTTAGTACAAACCAAGTGAGAGAGAAAGGTGTTGATAGTGACTTTAAAAAGTATTTATCCACAATGGGTTGTGTGAATCAAAAGAGAGATTTAGATAAATATCTCAGTGAAGACCTTGATGAAAATGATGATAAGTTTGACAAGTTGATGTGGTGGAAAAGAAGCGCTCATAGGTTTCCCATCCCTTCAAGCATTGCTCGTGATATATGTATTGGCAATGCAATTATCCACCATTGCTTCTAAATCAACATTTAGCACCAGTGGACGTGTTATTAACACACATAAGTTCACTATCTCCCAGTGGAGTATGAAATTGCTCAGATTGATAAAGTTGACTTAGGTATAACTTTCTTTACTTTATGTACTAATACACTGTCATAATGTTTTATCCTTGTTAACTATTACTTTTAGAATATCTATTGAACACTTTCTTCCAGATTTGTCAAAGCTCAGCCTTGAGGTTATTATTGATCAGTAGAAGTAGAAACCTGAAGCCTCCAAGTTAAACTCAGGTTATATAGAATATAGAAGCCATTGCACATTCTTACTTTTACCAATGGTAGCACTCGATGTATTTTTGTTTAAGAAGTGAACATGTGTTGTTTGTGTAATTAATTTATCTTCTTTTCATTTTACAAGAAATTTGTTGTGCAAAGTACTTGGTTAAGTGTAACCATATGCGATCTCGTAGACTCATGGCATGCTTCATAGTTCAAGTTATATAACTTAAAAATGAACTAGGATGTTATCTTTTTACCTTTTCATTTTCTTGAAAGTTTATGACACTAATTACAATATATTGATATATAGCCATATAGGATATTATAAATGTAGCTTCATGTTGTGCGAGTTTTTTTTTTGAATTGGCACTGATGGATGAATGTGTATTATTTAGGAGAGATTGAGAATAAAAGGAGAAGAAGATGATGAATGTGTGTATTGAATGTCTAAAATATTTATTAGGTTTACAAGAAACTCCAAGAGGAGTATATATAAAGAAAAAGTGTGTCGGACCGCTAATATCATAGCATGTGCCCGATAGGCCCAATTAAATAAAAGGCTAATCTAGTAGATACAAATGATATATTAATTGTACAATAATATAAATGATATCCGTAAAGCGTGTGTGAGCCGTTGTCCGGGCCCAATAGTCCCGAGACCGGGGGTCCGAGTATATATACTCTATCAAAAGTGGATTGGATTCAATTCTTTATTTTGATGTATTGATTTTGATTTTTTATAGGTTAAGAAGATTAATCCATTTTGATGCAAGCTTATGGATAAAGAATATTGAGACTTTTGTAATGGATAGAGAATTGTCGACAACTTAACCAATTGAATTTTGTTTTTTTGTAGTATTTTTTGCCGAACTATTTGGTGGCAATAACATTGTATTAATGTTTGAAACTTAGTTTAGGATTTAACAGTTTCATTGATTTGTTGATGCATGCATGCATTTTTATGTTGATGTTCAAGGTGGTGATTTTATTCAGTATTATTACAACACGTCAAACTCATATTCTATGTGGTTAAATTATTTTCGGTTATTGTTGGGTTATCGATTGACCGAAATCGAACAACCCTTTTCTGGTCGGCTATTCTAATACATCGGTCGATTTTCGATCGATTATTTGTTTGGAAATTCGGTTATCGATCAGTTATTTGACCGACTCCCCGAGTCTCATATCGTGGCGAATTCGTATTTGTTGTCAGGTGGTCCCAAGCGCAACTCTCCAAAGCTTCAACGCACGATAGAGCAGCCGAAAGTGGGTTGGTGTAGAAGAGCCTTGTTGTTTGTAGGATAAAATTGAACGCGGATGCTTCTACTGAAGGGCTTGAAGGTGGTTTAGCCTGAATTTTAAGGGATTCTGCATGTTTCTTTTTAGCGGGTGGGGAGTGGGGGGCTATGCATGGAGGGGGTAATTTTGATCCTTTGGAAGTTGAATTGTTGGGCCTAAATGAGGCTCTTAGCTGGATGAGAGAGCATGATTGTGATTTTGTAGACGTTGAGTCAGATGCTCTTTGGGTGATAAATGAGAATAATCAAGGAGAGAGCATTTCTTCCATTAGCCTAATTGCTGAAGATATTCGTAGGTTGAGTGTAGGCTTTGCTAGTATTTCCTTTACTAATATAAAGAGGTTAGGGAATCGTGTAGCTCATGCTTTAGCTGGCCTAGCTGGTTCTTTAGCTGATGGTCAGATTTGATTATCGTTACCCCCGAGTTATTTTGTGGATGCTCTTAACTTTGATTTGATTAATGCAAATTAATTTGTTTCTCTTAAAAAAATCCACTTTTTGAGGAGCTGATCCAATTGGAGAAATTCAAAAAAAAAATAAAAATAAAGCAAAACCATTGATAATGGAGTTGATTGGGGTAAACTCGGTATAAACCAAAACAATTTTAATTCATTCGAGCCAGCAAAACTTTGTTCAGAAATACTTTTCCTATAAATTGTTTTATTTGATAACCGCACTTGCTTCAAACAAAACATATTATGTGGTATAATTACACATTTGTTAGGAAAAAGCACATGCATTATTTAAGAGAACAAACTCAATAATTATTAATTAAATCAAAATTCAAATCATGACTTATACACGGAGAGGGCATGGAAAACCAAATATGGCAATTAGGCAAAGAATCATCCTCTTGAGCTAATGAGTGAGGACTTGGTTCACGGATCGCCGTGGGTGAAACATCTAATGCTAGTAGAGTTCATCACAGTAACTCTAATGTCATTGGTTAAAATGTCAAACGTTGCAATATTTCGATTGTTATGAATTTCAATTATAGACATAGCCTAGAGAGCATCAAACTCTACAACCATGTAGTCCCGTTCTTGTCATTTGAACAAGCTAAGAGCTTCTTGAATGTAAAAAATCGTCACTCAAACTACTTGATGCCTCTGATCTCATCACTGACAATCCATCTTGGGGTCGGTGCCTCACAAGAGCTTTCGATGCGTTCCACCAACTGATTGACCCCCCTCATGCCACTGCACTCGCTTCCAACCATCAAAGAGGCCTCTCCTTCTCGGAAAATGGTTAAAGGCCATTTGTTCTCGGCTTCTCGTCGCCAAACTTTCAAGCTTCGTTCTTGCCATAAACTTCAACAACCCAAAACTATGAAATCAAGCTCATCCAAATTCTCGGACAAGGATTTCTGGTGCAATAATTATGAAAAGGAGCATGCTTTCATCCCTTACATCATCAAGTGTCCAATCAATTGCAATTGATCACTGTGTAAAAGGTGCAACAATGACTCATCCTATATGACGCATATCCCTGGAAAGGCACCTTCTTCCATCTAAAAGCTTCAGTTGTTGTGAAACAATTAAAACAAACATGTCAAAGAAGGATCTTCACCTTATGAGGAATACAAAAGCGCCCACATCACCGTCAAACCAACTCATCATGTTATCTTTGCTTCTCCTAATAGAGCCCCCCGATAGGGCCGGCCCATGGGGTGTGTAAACAGTGCAATGGCACAGGGCCCAGAAAAAGTGAGGGCCCAAAAAATGAAGGCCCAAAACAAGTATGTTTATAGTATAATTAAAGCCTACCGAGAAATATCCATTCTAAACTAAAAAATGAGGGTCGCAAAGTATTATTTCATGACAGCCCACAATGCAAAGCCCCACTCCCATTTTCCCATTAAAGTGATACTCCCTCGAGGAAGCGGTCCAGCCCAACTGGTTGCCGACTCACTCTCTCTTACGGGAGGTCTCGGCCTCTCGAGTTCGAAACTCAATGGAGTGAGTTTCAACCTAGATTACTCCAGGCTCCCCCAGTCCCCTCCCCCAAACGCCCCCTGGAGTAAAAAAAAGTGATACTCCCTCCGTCCCGTTAAGATTGTCCCATTTTACCTTTTCGGTCCGTCCCACTAAGATTGTCCCATACCATTTTTATTGGTTTGTGTGCCACTCTCTTGTCCCATTGTTAACGGGACGGAGGGAGTAATTAATAATCAGTATCCTAAACAAATAATTAAATAAACCATTGTACAAACAATATACTCCTTAGACTGTTTTGTTCACTAGTGATTTGAAATTTGACATAAATTATTAGTAATGTATTACTAATATAATTGTTAATTATATTACATTTCTACTCAGGGGCGGAGGTAGAGGAGGATCGGGCCTTAACCCATTTTGAATTTGAAAGTTATTTGTATTTCTAGTGTTCAAATTTATGTACAAGTATTTATCTGAAAAAAGCTTCTTTGTACCAGTGCACCCCAACTTTCCATGCTTGGTACCCCCTGTTTCTACTTGAGTTTTAAAAAGTCCAATATTTTCAATTGCACGAGGCATCCGTTTTGATGTAGACCTACAAGAACCTCGCCTTTGATGTAGACCACAATTGTGGGGTCCTGATGTGAGCTTTGGTCTTGTCGCCGCTTGCTTGTTTCGAGCTCTGGGCTGGTCACGCAAGGTCCGAGCTGCTGAGATACCATTGACCCCAATATCTGATTGAAGCCTCCATCGTCGTGTGTATGCGGCCATCACCAAATTCTCTACCATCAAGAATTTATTTCCATCTTTCCTCTTGTTTTCCGGTCGTTGTTACGAAAGGCAGTTGATCTCCGTCGGATTGTTGTCTTTCCTTGGAATCTGAAGGATGACGGATCCAAATTGGATGGTTGAGATCCCTCCATCTGCCCGATTCTCTGTTGCCGCTGTGGAAGAAATTGTCGCCACAGAAGCTGACATACCCTAAGCTCCTCTCTCAATTCCTAGAATAGCTTTCTCACTCTTGTTCTTGCATTAATCACCGTTCCGACGTGCTGTTCGGGCAGTTTCTGTGTAATCAACGAATTACTTAATACAAGTGGGCTTTTGAGCACAATATTACTCAGCTTTTATATTTTCCTTTATCCTCGATCTATTTTCCACGCCCTTAATATCCAAAGCGGGTGTTGGGCTTTCAGATCTGCGGGACTAAACCTCAACATTGGCACCGTCTGAGGGAACTTGAACGAAAAGTTTTCAAACCAACCATTTACCCAAACATCTACCTACTATCAAGATGGTCAGAATCACCTCTCATCATACCAATGGAAGTTCAGAGCGACGCGGAGGGAGCAGATCTCCGGGGAGCTGGACCTCCCAAGGACAATCCAGTCGGGGATCTTACCAACACTTTGTTGGGGACTTCTTTATCCCCGAAGCACAAAGGAGGAACCCCCACGCCATGCGAGATCTAGCCTAAGTAATGCAACAGATGGCGGATGAGCAAGACGGGGGGCAGTCCAGCTACACAGGGAAACCAGGTACACAACCCTGTCCCACTCCGATGGATGCAACCATTTGATGAGGAGACCAACGATACAGAAACAACCAGGGCTTCGGCCCATTCACGAGCCCATCGGGGAGATCACTGAAGGACTGACACGGCTAGGACAGGCAACACACTCCGAGTGACCGCACCCCGATCGGGTCCCGAGCCAGAGGAACCACGCCAGTTGGGCATCGTTTCCAGTATGAAGAACATGATGGCACCAGATTCATACGGAGACATCGGAATCAGAGAACATCCCCACCGGAAGGGAATCGGGAGTTTGTTGATCTAAGAACTCCACCATCATCTCCCCTAACGGGCCAGGAGGAAGAAATGGCTGAAATGAGGAGGCAGATGACTGAAATGAGAGATCAGATGAACGGGACACCCCTACAACCCACCCTGGTGCGGGGCGGGATCACTTCCCCTTCACTTGAGAAATAATAAATGATGAAATCCAGAGGGATGCCAAACCACCAACCGGTCAGACATATGACAGGGCGGGAGATTCACACGTGCATTTGAGAAGTTACCAATGAGGGCTCATGCTATTGGGAGCAACAGAGGCAGCCATTTGCCGACTATTCTTCAGCACGCTCAGGGGGCCCGTCTAGGAGTGGTTCGGGACCATGCAGCCCGGATCGATCGACAGTTTTGCCGAATTATCATCCTTATTCTTGGCACAATTTGCTTCCAGTGCCACTCCAAAGCGGCACTTCAGTTACCTGACCAGTGTTAGACAGGGACCAAGGGAATCCGTCAATTAGTTTCTCAAAAGATGGAGGGATGAAACCCTAAAGGTTGGAATCATGACGGAGGATACAACAATCACCATGTCTACTGATGCCCTCCGGACCGGAGAATTGTACGAGGACTTGAAGAAGAATCCGAGCACGGCATATGCTGAAGTACTAGATAGGGCCTGAAAACTTGCAGCACTTGAAGAAGAGATCATGATTAGGGATAAGATGGCTACACCTTCTGCACCAACAAAATTGGTCGATCGACTACGTCCTATCCCAGCGGCCGCACCCCCTCCGAACCCAGGGCGCTTCACCTCTCTTGTCCTTTCCATTGCGACCGTTTTCCAGCACGAGAAGGACAACATTCCCCTCACGCTGATACCAAATCTTTTATGGGATCAGATGAAAATGCCTTCTGTAAGTACCATAAACGGAAGGGTCACCCACCCATTTTTACCGAGCATTACAGATTGCCATTGAAGAGTTAATCCAATGAGGTCACCTGGATAAGTATGTGAATAAAGACCCGAACGCGGTAGGCCCCCCAAGCAGTTCAAAAACCCCATCAGTTGGAGACGGGATGATCAGCGAGACGCTGAGCCTAGAAATGATGCGTACATCCCTCCCCAAGGATGAAGCGGAAGGTTCGGGGAACCCGGAAAAAAAGCCAAGGATTGAAGTAAAATGATTTATGGAGGAGCAGAGACAGGAGATACGAAGGCCGAACAGAAACGTTTCGAGCAAAGTTTGTTGGTGGCATCTGTCTCCACACCCCCACAAAAGAAGAGCAGGATTGAACCCATCACGTTCGGACCTGCCAACCTGCCTACATCACCAAGTCCGCACAGGGAAGCACTGATGGTGAGTATGTGTATCGATGATGCTCTCGTTCGCCGGGTGTTGGTGGACACATGAAGCAGTGGTAACGTCCTGTAGATAAGGACGTTCGAGACCATGAATCTGAGGAAGGATCAGTTGAAACCCCTGAAAACACCTTTGGCAAGATTCACGGGGAACTGCATTGATGAAGAAGGAACCACCCCCCTTCTGGTCGAAATTGGGGATGAGGCGCATCGAGTTGCTGTCCATATGACGTTCGTGGTTGTAAACATTGACTGCGCCTACAACGCCATACTCGGCCGACCGGGCTTGGAAGATTTGGAGGCGGTCGCTTCCTTTCGGCACTCATGTATAAAATTCCCAACCGATATCGGTGTGGGGGGAGCCCGAACGGATCCAACCATGACCTGGATTTGCTACCGGGAAACGATGAAAAAGATTAATACATGGGGCATGCGTGTTAACAGCATTGAGGTGGAGGCTCAAACCTCGGAATTTGTGGTGCCTCGAGACGACAACATTGTTAGACCAAATTGAGATCGACTTGCCCTCCGACCGAAAGGTCGCGATCGGGATGGATCTGGAACCAGAGATCAGAGAAGGAGTGATTGTCGAACTAAGGGAATTCCAGATCCTGTTTGCACGAGGGCTAGAAGATATGTCGGGCATCGACCCAGAAATTATTTGCCACAAGTTGGCCGTTCGGCCGGAGGTTAAACCGGTACAACAGAGGAAAAGGTACCATTCAGCCGCACGACGTGAGTTCACAAAGGCAGAGGTGGCCACACTTTTGAAGATCAAGCATATTAAGCTGGTCATACATGTGGAATGGTTATCCAACGTGGTTCTGGCTCCGGAGGGGACAACCTGGAGGATGTGTGTGGACTATTCCGACATGAATAAGGCATGCCCAATGGATCCCTATCCAGCACCCAGAATTGATTTACTGGTGGACGAAACTGCCGGGTGCGAATTGCTAAGCTTCGTGGATGCCTTTCGGAGGTATCACCAGATCTTCATGCACCCAGATGATGCGGAGAAAACATCGTTCGTTACCTCGGACGGTGTATTCTGTTATATCGTTATGCCGTTCGGGCTAAAAAACGCCATGGCCCCATTTCAAAGAATGATTAGGATGTTGTTCAAAGAGGTCTTGGGGTCACCATGGAAGCCTATGTGGACGACATCCTGATCAAAAGCAGGAATAAAGAGGAGCATGTTCAGGATATGAGGAAGGTGTTTGAGATCATGAAGTAAGTAAAAATGAGGTTGAACCCCAAGTAGCGTGCCTTTGCAATCTGGGAGGCAAATTCTTGGGGTACATGATGAGCGAACGTGGAATAGAACATAACCCTGAAAAAGTAAAGGCAATTATGGACATGGAGGCTCCAAGGAACCTGATAGAGGTTCAAAGATTAACCGGTCGGTTGGCGGCCCTAAGCAGATTTTTATCCAAACTAGCCGACCGAGCAATCCCATTTTTTCAAATCATGAAAAAGCCAACCCGTTTGAGTGGACGGCAGAATGTCAGACAACCTTTGAAGATTTCAAAACATACTTGTCCTCACCTCTGGTTTTGACTAAAGCTGATCCGGGGGAACATCTGTATATGTACCTGGCAGTAGCCGATCTTACCGTAAGCTTGGTGCTGTTGAAAGAAGACACGAGCGTTCAGTGGCCAATTTATTTTGTAAGCAAAACCCTGACCTGAAGACAAGATACACCAAAATGGAGAAAACCATCCTTGTATTGATAGCAACCATCAAACGTTTGGCACCATATTTTCAGGCCCATTAGGTGACCGTGCTTACAACCCAGCCGCTTGCCACCATTTTGAGAAATCCTATGGCCAACGGCGAATCACAAAATGGGCCCTCATGACGGGGCAGTATGATGTGGAGTTTAAACCAAGGCCCACCATCAAGGATCAGGCGTTGGCAGATTTTATAGCAGAATGCACCGCTCGGCCATCGGATAGCGAGTCTAACAAAAATGATTTGGACAGCTAGTGGGAAATGTACGTAGATGGTGCATCATGTGCGAAGGGTTGTGGTGGCGGAGGTGTAATCACTTCACGTGAGGAGTTCAAAGCATATTACTCTATTAATTTTGATTTTAGAGTAACTATCAATGAGGCCGAGTATGAAGCTCTTAATGCAGGTTTGAGGTATGCAAAGGCCCTGGGCACCGATCAGTTGAAAATTCGATCGGACAGCCAGCTGGTAGTGAGCGAGGTAAACAGAGCCGCTGAGACCAAGGAAGAAAGAATGAAGGCATATAAGGAGTTGGTCGAGGAGCAACCCAATAAATTTAAACAGGTGGTGCTCGACCAGGTCTCTAGGATACAGAACGCCGAAGCAGATATTCTGTCAAAGCTGGAGAATGCTGCTCTTGATGATCGGGCACAAATGATTCCAACACATATCCAGCGGTTTGCCCGCCGAGAAACTCTGACAACGCCAGCCACCACGGTCCTTCAGGTGGAGGATATCTCATATGCCATTCCTAGCTGGGTCATTGACATGACCAACTACCTGAAGGGGGGGGGGGGTCTTCCAGAAGACAAAAACGCGGCATACAACGCAAAATGCATCCAGAGGAGGGCCGCGATGTTCGAGCTGGTGGATGGGCAACTATACAAAAAGACGTTGGGTGGGATACCTAAAATGCCTCCCGCTCAGTCTTGAAGCAGCTGTGACGGAGGAAATACACGAGGGAATTTGTTCGAGCCATCAAGGACTGAAGACACTAGCAAGAAAGATCATCCTGCAATGGTATTACTGGCCGACCATTCAGCAGGGTTGCTCCGTCCACACCGAGAAATGTAAAGTATGCCAGCAATATGCTCTTGTTCCCGGTCGGCCAGCCAGTTTTTATTCACCAGTGACTACAGCGTTGCCATTTGTTAGGTGGGGGATTGACTTACTAGGACCCCTACCTACAATGCCTGGGAGGAAGAAGTACATCATCATAGGGATTGATTCTTTCACCAAATGGGTGGAGGCCGAACCTCTGGCTAGCATCACGGACTTTCAGAGTCAGAAGTTTGTTTGGCAGAACATCATTTGCCGATTCGGCCTCCCAGAGCAAATCATCACCGATAATGGCAGGCAGCTCGTAAGCAAGTGTTTCGTACAATATCTAACCAAGTGGGGGATCAAGCACTCTAGGGCATCAGTGGCCTACCCCCAGGCAAATGGCCAGGTGGAAAATATGAACATGACGATCATGGATGGGATAAAAAAGAAGCTTGAACATTGCTCCTCCTCATGACTCGATCAGCTAAACTATATCTTATGGACTTACTGAACGACCCCAAGGACAGCCACTGGGGAAACCCCGTTCACACTAGCATATGGCTTTCAGGCCAAAGTCCCAACAGAAGTTCTACTGCCCACATACTGAACGATTTATTTTGATCTCGAACGCAATGAAGACACTTTGCGGGCAGAACTGCATTTTATTGAGGAAAGGAGGGATCTTGCGGCAAGAAGGATCAAAGAGTACCAAAGAGCCACCCGGAGATACTTCGATAAGCAAGTCAAAATCCGTTCAATCGAAGTAGGAGACTTTGTTCTCAGAAAAAGGGAGAAGAGCAAGCCGCTCGAGCGCGGAAAATTGGCAAAAAATTGGGAAGACCCGTATCAAGTTTGGAAGAAATACGCTTCAGGGACGTTCGACCTCAAAACCACAGAAGACCGTTCGGTAGGAACCTAGAACGTTGAGCACCTGAGGAAATTCTATCAATAAAAACGGCTGTTGCCACCTCTTACAAAAAAAATCTGATAGAGGGAGACATAACTTCCAGAAAAGCCTCACCTCGCCCATAAACATTGAGAACCATTCTGGATGACTGAATGGGGATCAGTGCTATGGCCTGGAGGTAGCCATCATCTCAGCTAAAGTTTTGACCCTACGCTCTGAACTAATAAATGAAAAGATCAAAACGGCTTGGAGGTGATGTCAAAACCATAAATATGGATGAACCGAGCGACATTCGATAACACGGATTAACCGAGCGTCATTAGCTTCGACGAACCACGACGACATGGGATCGGAGGGTGGAATCCAAGGTATTGATTCGGAGGTGAGTTTCCATTTTAGCTATAGGTAGGAAATGACCCGAACAGGAGATCCTACTTATAGTTTGAAAGTGGACATCTCAAACCCTTAGTTTGGATGATCCGGATCGGAGAAAACCGGATGGATTAACATCGGAACTATGGGTTTGGAAGATGAAAGAATGGTAAAATAGCATGATTTTAACACTTTCAACGAATCGTTGAAAGTATGGAT
Organism: Cuscuta europaea; assembly: GCA_945859875.1. Classification (NCBI taxonomy): domain Eukaryota; kingdom Viridiplantae; phylum Streptophyta; class Magnoliopsida; order Solanales; family Convolvulaceae; genus Cuscuta; species Cuscuta europaea. The sequence goes on from CAMAPE010000048.1 coordinate 11,247,230, forward strand.
GATCCGGATCGTTGCTAAAATTCCCTCATTATCATCAAATTCTGCCCTTTTCTAAATGAATTGCCTGTGTACACAGGCAACTAGGGGGTTTGTGTACAGTTTGTGTACAACTCATGTACACTAAGCATTTCCTAATAAAAAAGGGTGAGTTTGTATTCATCAGCACTACCGGTCGGGAAGTACAGTGGTCATAAGTCAACAAAAGTTTCAAATGATAAAAAACCTAAACTACTGACCGGGGGCTTCTTGGTCACCTTCATCATCTTCGTCCTCACCCTCGTCCGAGTCGGAGGGAGGTTCAGGCTCCTTTCCCGCCTCACGATCGGCGGCCCATTGCAGGTCCCATTGATATTTTTCATACTGAGCCTCGACGATGGGGACCAAAGGAAGATTAGAAGGCTTGACCGGTCTGCCCAACCATTGTTGCAGCTTAGCCAAAAAAGGGAGCAAAATGTGCTGACAGCCCATGACATAAAGAGATTTTGCCAGGGAGTCGTTAAAATGCTTGCCATGAGGGTCCTGATCAAGCGATTTCACTCCTTTCGTACGACGAAGATCACCCCGGGGGAATTGCTCAAGATAGGCCCCAAAAATTTATGGGAGTTGTTGCCGGGCATACTCCTCCTTGATGGCGGAAAATTCATCAGAAGATTTGAACTCCTCCCGAACGGTGGACAGGTCCACATTCACCTCAGTAGGACCGTCCATGATGTGGGGGGCTGTCTCTTCGAACTTAATCTGAGCGGCCTCAGCAGCAAAGACTTTAGCCTGAGAAACAACAAGTTGAACCCGAAGCCCCCCAGCTCGTTCTCAAGCCTCTGCTTCTCTTCAGCAAAGGCTTTTCGTTCGGCCTCAAGGGTTGCAAGGACGGCAGCGGCACCCTGCTCGGTAGAAGTTTGGGCGATGACCAGTTCCCGTTCCTTGGCCAAGCGGGCCTCCCGCAGTTGTAAGTTGTACAAACCCATCTGCAAGTCATTCAAAAGTAAAAAATGAGATGACAAATACGTAAATAATGTATGAAACAAAGAGGAGGATGGGAGCCAAGTACCTTCAAGGCTGTTAAAGCAACACATTCCTCTGCCCGATCGACCGGGAGATTAGGCAAAGGGAAATTGTTGAAGAAGGTGGAAGTAGTCCAGATCTGGCTCCAGAGGAGCCAAGCTTCTCTAAGGTCTCGTGGACCGGATCTTCCAGAGAGATCCACTTGATATGTCCAGCAACATCAGCAGCAGTAGCCTGACCGGCCCCCATGCTCACATCCTGAGCAGCCTCGAATGCATCAGAAAGATGATGCAGCAGATCTGACCCGAACTGGTTGTCTATCAACATATCATCATCCAAGACATGTTCAAGGAAAACGTGCTGGATGGGCTGAGCGACGTAAGCAGGCTGGGGCTGATCAGTGTTCCGAGGAGTAGCAGTGGAAGATGTGGGATGGCTATTCTTCTTAGCATTCTTCCTCTTTCCTACTCCACCAGCAGCAAGCACATGACTGTCATCCATGGGAGCGTCTGGGGTGGAAGCTGAAAAAATAACAAAGGCGAAAGTTAGTACTGAGCAGTCTTGTCACGTGAGAAACTAACGAAAGATGTTTCTCGCACGGGAAGGACCGCCCGACCCATGGTACTTGGTTTTCAGTCAAGTAAACCCAGGAATACGGGCAGTATCTATCTCGGCTTTGACAAGCTGATCAGGAGTCAGGTACTCCATAATGTTGCAGGTCTTGCTCTCCTACACCGCAAAAACATCTTTGCAGATCTTCTTGCCAAGAAGCGGATTTGGAGATTTACGAGGGAAGGCATTCCACCTGTTCGGGATCAGACCGCCCGGGATGGAACCAAAGAAAAACCTACCTTTCCACCCCTTGATTGAAGTTAGACTACCCTTAAATAATATATGTCTCGTTCGGGCAGTTGCGGCCAAGTACCCATGTGTCTGCTGAGGGGCCACCTTAAAAAATTGATGGAACAGTTCCAGATTGGGCGTAACCTTGGCATCCACACAAAGGCAAATGAAGCCGACCATCACCCGATAGGAGTTCGGCATGATTTGGGCCGACACTACCTCATAGAATTTGAAGGACATAACAAATGGGTGCAAGGGAAACCTAAGCCCATCTTTCACCGAGTCTAAATGGACCACCACCATCCCAGGGAGATGGCGCATTGGATAAAGCCCAGCCCGAACACGGAAATCCACTGGGTCCGGAATTAGGGCTGGAATTTGAGCCCTAGTGTGAGAAGTCAGGTTATGCCTCCTCTCCCTGATTAATCTTAGATCAACCCTGTAACGAGGGACATCGCCTGGGGGACCAACCGCCATTGAGGCGATTTCATCACCGGACATCGTGCCATCAGAGTCCTCGCCGGAAGAAGTAGAGTCGCCTGAGGAATCTTCATCAACTGCCCCCGTAGTCGCATTACTGACAACATCAACAAAGGGGACAACTATAGCGTCCTGGGCAACGACATCATGAATTTCCCCTTGAGAGGCGGACTCCGAGTCCAAGCCGGAAGAATGTGGTTGAGAAGACATGTTGACCAAACACGAAGTGAAAAAAGCAAGAAGAAGGGGCGGAGTGTACCTGAACGGACGGAGCTTGAAGAATCCTAGAGAGAAGGCAGAGCAAAAGGACAAAGGATCTGAAAATTTGAAACCCAGAACCGGAGAACCAAATGCCTATTTATAGCCTGACAAGCGCCGATTCATTGACCAACCAGAAGGAGACACGTCACCAGAAGCTTTTGAGAAGACACGTGTCACGCAGAGGAACAAAAGCCAGTAATCATGACGATTACGGGGAAAATCAAACGACAACCGCGATAAGCGACTAACTCATGACATTGGGAGCCAACAAGATCTAGTTCCCGATCGATACTCGGCCTAAAAGTTCTACTTCCTTATGCACTCACTACCGTTCGAGACATCGGAAGTGGGGGACTCGTGTTGGGATATTGGGACGAAAGCCCAATACCCGGCCCAAAGGCCATTGGGGAGAACGAGCCCAGGAAGAGATGTAACCCGATCGGGAACTGGGGGTCCATAGAGTTGACTCGGGTCGCGAATGGGGAATGGCTCACATGATATACTTGAGGCTGATTGACGGGACACCAGACAGGACCGCCATTCCGCTGCCCGAACGGGCAGCCTGCAAGTGGCAAAGTGCATTAAATGCTAGGGTATGGCGCCAGCAAGTGGAAGCATGGGCGTTCAAGCGGTTGAATTAGCAACCAATCAGCATGGAGCACCCCATACCCCACCTACCCCTTTTTAGAATAAATAGGGGTATTGATTACATTGTAACGGGTTAACATTTTGATACTCAAGGCCTATAATAGTTTTCTCACTCTTGTTCTTGCATTAATCACTGTTTCGACGTGCCGTTCAGGAAGTTTACTGTGTAATTAACGAATTACGTAATACAAGTGGGCTTTTGAGCACAATATTACTCAGCTTTTATATTTTCTTTTATCCTCGATCTATTTTCCACGTCCTTAATATCCAAAGTGGGTGTTGGGTTTTCGGATCTGCTGGACTAAACCTCAACAGTTATAATTAATTAACTTTTGGTGCATGACATGCATGTGAAAGAATACACAATCCTCCCTACAACAGTTCTCACAATTTCTTTGTAATGATCCGGTCCATTATACCGCCTCGGCTAGCCAAGATGGCCGTTGTTCTAATGAATTGTGCTACACACTTGGTCAAAAGTTAGGCCAACAACTGGAAAATCTTTATTACGGATGCCTCCTCTGATCAGTACTATTAAGGTATATCCAACCTATATTGGGAGATTCCGTCACATGGATACCATTTTAATTTGGTGTATTAGCAAATAAATCTATGACATAATTGATGCAAGCATAAAACATTTGGTGCAATCAACGGTTAAACGTGCATGTGGGAACCTTAAAAGGGCGAGCCACCGTTTGGAGAGGATCGACGAAGACTGTTGTCCGTCTAAGCTTAAAAAGGTTGTTTATACACCCGTATGAGTGTTGTTTTCTTCCCTATAATGTCTAGTTTTTTTTCTTCTATCAATTTTGACAGTGGTGTTGTGGATGGTTTCTTCTCAAATTAATGAGGACGAAGTTTTGCCGGCAGAGGTTATGGTGTCAAGGGCTGCGAATGGGATCTGAGCGATGGGGGATGAAGATAAAGTGATGATGATCCGACCCCCTCTTGAACGCCGCCATGGAGGATCTGTGAGACTAGGGTTCCCGCCGCTGCCATGGGTCATCTGATCCATTAGTTTATCTTTTTTAATTTCGTTTTATTTAGGTTTAGTTTTTTAATAATGAACTATGTTCTTGTCATTTTGTTTTTGGTTAAAGTTCATGGTACTAGGTTTATTACGATGACTGAGGTTTCGGCTAGATTTGATATGGTTAGTGGGGGATAAATTTATTTGTTCAGCAACATGTGCATTAAGTTTGTCTGGTGGTTAGCGATTCGTATTGCTCCTTTTGAGGTATTCTAATCGTATGGTTATAACTAGTAGTTGGAAGGTGAATGTTGTACTCAACGTTGGTAATTTTGATATTGATGTAATGATCCCGATTCTAATGATATCAATATAGGCGATTTGCTCTTCAAAAAAACATGCATGTGAAAGATAACTACAAATATGAAATTCTCACATACATATATGTAGAAAGAGATATAAAAAAAATTCTAGGTAAAAAATAAAAGGTGGTAAATAAATATTACTTTTTTATTAGTATTTAATCTACTTTAGAAACTTCTATAAAAACATCAATATAGTAGCTACTTAATTCACGTGTTAGTTGGAGTATCATTTACTAGTATATTAGTTTTGAGATTTTATTAGAAAGTTGTCAATCATAGATTAGTATACAAAACTATTTTTTTATATTTGTTTTAAGTTCTTGCTAATACATGAAGAATAAATAGAATTAAACATTTACCAACAACCATGAAATTTAAAACTAGTATATAAAAAGTATTGATATTAATAAAAATGTGTAATATTGAAAAAACAAAACAAAAAAGAATAATTGTTGAAAAAGATAAAATTTGAGCCCTCTTTTAAAAAAATTTAAGAATAAAATATATTTGTAATTTTGATGATAGTTTGAGGTATAATAACCTAATAATCCTCATACGAAGCGGCAATGCGCAACTCGTATGCGAAATGGAGATGGTGCCATGAAGATTTCTTCATTAGCGATATAGAGTTTTTAGGGATGGATTCCTCTTAGCTTTAACAGGAAGAGATAAGATGGAATGTGAGAAGATGAGTATGGTGCAAATCGTAGCCGAAGGTCTTATTTTAGTCGTGAAAGGTCGTGGTGTCATGACCAGGACGACGACGAGCAGTGGCTTAAGCATGTACGAGGGGCAACGAGGGTCAATGAGCAACGGGTTTGGCGAATGTGAGAGTTTGGGCGGCGATGTAAGATAAGTCACACCGGTACTAATGGTCTGACCTCCTTCGAACCACCACCATGGGTTGAATAAGGTTCGAGAAATTTATCCTATTAGTTTTTTTGTTGTTGTTTAGATTCTTGTTAAAGTCTATGTTGATAGGTTTGCCGGAATGATTGAAAATTTAGTTTATTTTTATGTCATTAGAAGTATACAAACACACATGATCAGTGATAGCTGTGTCAAGTCCGTTCCGTGGTTAGCGATCGTATTGCTCTTTCAGGTGTGACTGTTTCTATTTCTAATCGTAGAGTTTATACTCAGAGTTGGTGAATGTTAGTTAGTGTTAGGTATGATTTTTTTATCGATGTACCGATCTTGAAACCAGTGTTATAAATATAGGCGATTTTCTTTAAAAAACCTAATAAACCTCTAAAATACGATCACATGCTTACAGGACACTGTTTGCTAACACTAAAATTAACTGAATCTGCTTATTTTTTCTGGAATTTGTGAAGTTCTGGCTAAAGTGACTAAATTAGATGATTCTATTGATTTATTAAAAAATTACATTTCAAATATATTTCATTAATAAAATAAAGAAAAAATAGCCAAAATAGTCCTCTATAGTAATTTAAGTTAATGCAGTCAAAAAAGTAACTCTAAACTTGCTTAATTTAATTATCACACAATTCAGAATAAGAAATAATAATTCCATTAAGAACAAAAACAAAGTAAGAGCCCGTTTGGTAGCACGAAAATCGGCTTATTTGGCTGATTCTAATGAAATTTATAAGTTCTGACTCAAGTGGCTGCGTTGGCTGATTTAAGAAAAAAATAATTTTAGAATATATTTTATTAATAAAATAAAGAAATAATTATATTTAAAAATAGCTAAAATGGTTATCTACCGTAACTTCGGCCAATACAACCAGAAAAGTAACTCCAACCTTATCTTTTATGCTCATTACACAATTCTGCGCGTGAAAGCAAAAGTTACGTGTTTGATATAAAAAAGTTGGCTCATAAGTATGATAATTCTAAAACCAGTGTTTCCAAAAGCCTCTAACTTTAAATGGACGTGATATGCTTCCTAACGATTATAATCCAACTTGATGAACAAAAAAATGTACTCCATAATTTTATAGTTTGGTGCAGCATCAAAGTATCAAACGGTACGCCAGAAGAGCGAGCAAGTTCTAGCTTCTGGCCTCCATTCTTCATTTCTTCCGTATCCATCCGGCAGGTATGTCTTTTTGAGCTCCATCTTCAGTCTGCTTCAACTTCCAACCTTATAAAATAACCCCAAAGAAGATTTATGTCTTGTTTACATTTTCCAGTGACATGATAACCAATTAAGAGATTTTATTCTCACTGAGAATTTTAAGAGGCTGAAATTCTAAATCTGAAACTCTACTGTACAGATATTCTATTAACCCTATCTTTCCGAAGATGTAAATGAACACCGCTGTACATCTCATTTTCAATTTTGCTTTGCCAAATTTTTCTTTCGATTTCACCATTTTACGTTCTTTCTTCAGGAGCACCGATTACGTTAAAATGTTTGCAATTTAATTCTTGATATTATCTAATAATTAAGTGATCTGCATTTTGCAAACCTAATTTATTTCTTTAGAGAAAAGAATTTGTATGTAAGAGTTATAGAGAGAGCATGACTGCATGAGCAAATGAACTGTTTCCACCCCTGCATTCTTTTGGTGGGGAAATTCATATAACTTGAGTTTGTTTATTGTGAACTACAAAATAGTTGTCGTTATTGCTAGTCTTTTGCAGTACTCTCTAGCCTACGTACAACTCCCACTTCCCACAGCACGTCAGTGAAAAAGACAAGGCCAAAGGTTAAAACAAATTATAAAAAGGATCGACAAAATTCATTTTGCAAAAAAAAAAACCACCTGCCCTTGGTCCTAGTGATGCCTCTTCTATCTTTGTTAGGAGTAACTTTTGGCAGGAGAATTGGCAGTGGGAACTGCATTATTATTATCATTATTATTGTTATTATTATTATTTTTATAGATAGATTGTTTACTGGCCGAGGAAATAAACAAAATGGGATATGCAATTGCCATTAGAATTGCATTTCTTATCCCAAAAAAAGAATGATTTCAATTTCTATTCTGAAACTAAATTAAAGGGGAAGAGGACATAGACATTGTTTAGAAGAAGCTGGGTATTATTAGTTTTTAAGACACTTGCTTGTTTGCTGATTGTCTCGGAATAAAGTTAATCCCCCACCTATCTATTACTACAAGCTACCTTATATGTTCATCTACTTTTCTGAATTGATGAAATCCAAAATAAGCCAGTCAAACAAGTAGATACTATACTAGGTTGTAACTCAATTAATACATCACCATGCAATGGATATGGCATACTGGTGTTTGGTGGTGGCGAAGGTCTGTTCCATGATGTCATCATTATTGGTGATGTTCTTTTTAATTGTTCACGAGTGATTGGTTGATCAACAAGTACACTGACTTATCGTTAAAATGACTTAGATTTGACTCAATAGCTACAAGATAGAGTCTATCTTGACCCCCTTAAGCCCTCTATACACTTTTGAAATACTTAGTTGACACTTTCTTTGCCGTGCTATTGTACATTGAATTGAGATCTTGGAAAGTCATTACTATGCTTTATAAATTATCATTTTTAGTTGTTAGATAGATTTTTAATTTTGATATTTGGTGTTTAATTAGTTGCTTGGTGAAACAGTGTAGCTCCCTCCAGGAGAAGTTCAAACACAATGTCAATGGAGGGGGGTGATAACCACAATGATTCCGAGGATCACATAAAAAATGCTATGGAATTTGAGAATCATCACGGTGGCATAAATGATAAGGACAATTCAGGTCTCACTAAAGAGAGTGCTTTGCATTATAGTGACCAGTTTACAAGCGACAGCAACGATGATTTTATACAAATGGTTGTAGAACTTAATTTTCAGAATGAATATTTGAAGTATCAAATTTTGGGGTTGAAACAAGCCCATTCACATTACATTCCGAGCCAATTAAATAATATAGTGGAGCATGAAGTTGGCTCAAATGCTGATACCAGAGAGTTTCATGAAAAGATGGAACACTTAGAAAAACAGCTTTTAGAGGAAAGACAAACCCGTAGTGCTGCAGAGGAAGCTGTCAAGCATCTCCAAACAGTGTACTTAGAAGCTGACAGAAAAGTCCAAGTGCTTTCAAATACACTTGCTGAAGGTTGTATAATTCTCCTCCAGGCTGTACCCATGCCTTTCATATCACACGTTTTTCCTGATCATTTGAGTGCATTATCAACTTCAGAAAAATAATAGTCTATATCTTTATTTACATGGTACATTGCAAATTAATATTTGTTCTTACTTCTGCATCTAGTTTGTATGTGGCATTGCTGATCTCAAGTCATTAATGGTTTGTTCTGCATAGCCCAACAGAAGATGGAGCAAGAACTAAAAGACCGCGATGAGAAATATTCTGAGCTTGACTCTAAGTTTACCAGGCTTCACAAGCGAGCTAAGCAGCGTATTCAAGATGTTCAGAAGGTAAAACAGCGTATTCAAGATGGGGGCTGGTCACTTAAGAATTGTCAGCTGATATGAAGTGTAATATTCTGGATTTCGGATATAATTCTATAAACTAGAAAATTTAGGACCTATTGTGAATATAAGCATTATTCTCTTTCTATTTTCTTCAAATTGGCCTTGAGTGGAAGCTAATATTAATAATTTCTAACTTCAGGGTAGAAACTTACGTAAGATTGATAATTTTAGTCCTGTGGGCATGCTTGCTCCATGTCCCTGCTCTGTTGTGATGCTATTTTGTTATTTTGATATATTTATGTAATGATGTAAAGATAGTCATTATAGGAGAAAGAAGATATCGAGGCCCAGTTTCGAGATGTCAATGAGAAAGCTGAAAGTGCTTCTTCTCAGCTATCAGCATTGCAGCAAGAACTGGAGCGCAGTCGACAGCAAGCACAGGAAGCACTTAAAACAATGGATATGGAGAGGCAACAACTACGGAGTGCAAACAATAAGTACATTCTCCTTAATATCTTGAAACACTATAAACCTATGAGTGGTTATGACAACTGCACATTCCAGGGCTTGCGTGTTGTGAATAGAAAAATAAAATCAACGGGGTAAACCGTTGCCCAGATAATCAACGATAAAAATACTTTTGCCCAGAGCCAAAAGGCTAAACTCCATTTTTTTTCATAGATGATCAAGAATGAATCATACAAGGGGTTTAAATAACAATCTAAGTCGAATAAGAATATGAATCCCATTTAAATCATACTAGGAAACTAAATAGAATAGGAAACCTCTAATTCTAATAAGAATAGAAGTCCTAATTAAACTATTCTAGGAAACTAAATAGAAGTCTAATAAGAATAGAAGTCTTAATTAAATCATACTAGGAAACAAAATAAAAGGAATAATTAAAATTAATTAAATGGCCCGCAGCCAGCCCACGAAGGTGGACTCAAGCCCGCCCCCTGCTCTCCTTGCTCTCTATCAATCCATCCTCCTTCAAAATAATCTTGTCCTCAAGGTTGAAATCTCGTAGTTCGAGGGCTGAACATTCCAGTCATAGAATAGACTGGTAATTATCCCTCATCTCCTTCCGGACCCCCTTGGCCTTTCTTAACCTTTTCCTGGCCGTTTATTTCCCAATAATCATGTTGTTGGAGGTCCAACCCCTCATCCTCCTCAACTATCATTACCCGTAACTGCTTAAAGGGGCAGTCATGCCCTGATGTAAATGGTTTCTTACACCTAAAGCATAATCCTTTCGCCCCGCAATTCTGCTAACTCTTTCGGCGAAAGTCGAGTGAACTGAGAGCGTGTCGTAGGCTGCCCGGACAGCCCTGACTTTGTCCCCGGGGGCTGTCCACTATCTTTCGGAAAGCTGCCACTCGATCCCTGTAAGCTGCCACCACTGGCAGTCAACGGAGGACCCGTGTTTGACATTAAAAAGCTGCCGGAACGTACCCTTGAAGGATTATAATTCGGGCTGCTACTTCCTCCACTCCGGACGGACAGATTATGTTCCACATCGTGAGATAATTCCATGGCTTCTTCCAAGTTACCCGGTCGAAACAAGCGTAGTGACCTTCGGATTGATTCTTTTAGCCCGTTCATGTAGTATCCCAAATAATGATCATCGGACAATCCTGTGGCTAACTGAACAAATAGGGTATTCTAGTCCACTGATCCAATCTGTTTGGCGCCGGCCAGCCGTTCAAACTGATTCCCCTGAAATCGGGAATCGAATCTGGCCACCAGAGCTTGCTTGAAATCTGCCCAGGTCATGCCGGGTTTGCGCGCTCTCAGCCAGGACCCAATGGAGGGCAGCCACTTCCATGGCAACTACAGCTGCTGCCACTTTCCTGTCCGGTATGGTTCCGTTGAGTTCAAACTGCTGTTCAACACGCGCTGTCCACCCAATCGGGTCTTCTCCGTCAAACGCGGGCAGCAGGGTTGGTGATGTGTTGCGCGGCAGTCCGTCGGCGCTGGGCGCAGTCACGGCAGCAATTCCGACCGCAGTCGATGATGTTTCCGGCGAGACCGGCGGCACAAGGGCTGGGTTAACGCTGCCAGGGATGCAGCGATCTCAGCCAGCCGCAAGTCGTGTTCCTCCAGGGTTTGATTCATTCGAGCTTGTTCGGCCTCCAACTTTGTCAAGCGATCGTTCTGAGATCTCGTCATCTTGGCGGGACGGGATCCGGCAGGTCGGATCAATATTTGAGAACAGAAAAAAAATAAAAATCAACGGGGTAAATCGTTACTCAGATAATCAACGATAGAAATCGTTGCCCAGAGCCAAAAGGCTAAACTTCAATTTTATTCATAGATGATCAAGAATGAATCATACAAGGGGTTTAAATAACCCTCTAAGTCTAATAAGAATAGGAGTCCTATTTAAATCATACTAGGAAACTAAATAGAATAGGAAACCTCTAATTCTAGTAAGAATAGAAGTCCTAATTAAACTATTCTAGGAAACTAAATAGAAGTCTAATAAGAATTGAAGTCTTAATTAAATCATACGAGTACTAAGAAACAAAATAAAAGGAATAATTAAAATTAATTAAATGGCCCGCAGCCAGCCCACGAAGGTGGGCTCAAGCTCGTCCCCGCCCCCTGCTCTCCTTGCTCTCTATCATTGCGTATCTCCCAATAAGAACTGACATAGAGGGAAATGCCATGATAAGTTTGTTGGATGTGTGGTAGGAGGGTGGATTCGGAACTAATGTAGGTTGTGTGCCTTCACGATTCATAACCTCTTGTGGCTGTTAATTGGGAGAAATCTCCATCTTGCATGCACATGTGGTGTGTAACTCTACTTTGTGGAAGAAATAGTTGAGGTTTATGGGTATAAAATCTAACTGTCTTTTGCTTATATTAAAGTTGTGTACCTTGTGTAAAACAAAAGTTGAATGAGTTGTTGTAAAAGAGAGAGGAGATGCTGCTATAAGTGCCAAGGTTCCAGTATAATCATATAAGCACTGTTCACTAGACTTTACACAAAAAACTGTTCCATCTTTTCTCTTCACTCTATGTCTTCTAATCATAATAAACCGTGTTGCCTGAAAAAGAAGTCTTAGGCAGTTTGGTTCATTCTCTCTCCCACTAGATGCCCTTCAAACATTTATGAAAGTAAAGGAAGAAGATATCCAATATTTTATTGAAGTCTGATCTGAAAGTAGCGTAATGTCGCGGACACTGTTCTTCTAGGTTTCTAAGCTTTTCTTGCCAGTTTCTCTCACTTAAACACATTAGCCAAAATTCAATTTCTAATTATTTTATGTAGTAACTTAACCAACAATATGTAAAACTCTTGATACTAACAGGGAATCAGTGACATAAAAAATTGCAATTACGATCTTTATTTTTCTCTTCCTGGCATAATTAAGCTACTATTATGTAGGCTTCGAGATAATATTGAAGAACTGCGTCGCTCTCTGGCACCTAAAGAAAATGCTTTGGAGGATTTACAACAGTCGCTTGTGGAAAAAGATCAGGTAAAAGATTTTACAACAAGTTTACAAGTGCTTTTTTTCGTACTTTTTTCATTAACATTATTCTTTTCTAGAGTTCAAATCCTCTCTACCTGTCTACCACTTTCCGTCTTCTATTTGAGTATCACTTGTTCTTATTGATGATTGTGTACTAAATAATTAGTATAATAAAAAAATTATCAGGATTCCAACCAATCAGAATGAGTGCTACACTAGTACATAAGTCGAACATAGAAAGTGGTACATAAAACTTCATTCCCCTTTTATGGCTCTTAAATCGTGTGTACATGTATTGTGCACTTTTAAGTATAATGTGAAGATATTTTGTCATGTGGCTCTCAACTTTCTTTTTTTGAATAATGTAGTTCTCAATTTAGGGGTGTTTGGATTTGATTCTTAAAACTGTTTCTGTTCCTTCAAAGAGCAGAAGCAGACGTTGGAGTGTTTGGGTAAAAGTGCAGAAGTGATTCTGATGCTCTAATTTACTCCTAGAATCAGTTTTTTTAGAAGTTGGGGATGACCAGCTTCTCAAAACTTATTCTGATTCTGCTTCTGCTTTAAAAAAGAAGCAGAATCAGAATTAGTTCCGAACACAAGAGTACAAGACATTTCTTTTTTGCTAGATATTATATACTTATATTTTTTGAAAAGATAAGTATAACGTGATTGAACACATGTTCTTTAATGATTCAAAAGGGCCCTATCTGAAATTTGAACAAAAGAAGTTACTTGAAATGAGGGCAGGAATGATATTTAAATATCAGTGTGTATGTTTATTCATTCATTTTTATATCGGGACATGTTGATTCCTTTGCATGTAACTTGTTGAAATATAAACTAGAATGATATTGAAGATGAAGAGAAGGATTTTCTGTGTATATTAATTGAAGAGTTAAGTCCCTATATATAGATTGCAAAGATGGAATATTCCTATATAAGATGCTAATATGCTATACATTAATAGAATCTAGAGTATATTCCTAAAGCATATTCTTATAATTATAATATCTTTCACACTCCCCTTCAAGTTAGAGCACAGATGTTTATCATGCCCAACTTGTTACATAAGTAATCAACTCCATTCCCATTTAGAGCTTGAGTGAATAAATCTCCAAGTTGTTCTCCAGTCTTCACATATCCGGTAGAGATCAATCCTTTTTGTATCTTCTCTCAAATGGAATGGCAATCAACCTCAATATGCTTGGTTCTCTCATGAAATAATGGATTATTTTCTATGTGTATATCAGCTTGGTATCACACCACTACTTAGCAGGCATTGATGCCTTCAATTCGATTTCACTTAATAAATGGTTTATCCAGATTATCTCACATGCTGATTGTGCCATAACACGATATTCTGATTCAGCACTAGAACGAGAAACCACATTCTGTTTCTTACTTTTCCAGGAGACTAGGTTACCACCAACAAAGACGCAATAGTCAGACGCAGATCTTTTATCATCTTTAGATCCAGCCCAATCAGCATCTGCAAAGCATTCTATTCTTGTGTGATCATGATTTTGATAAACAACATTCCAATGATCAACATTCGGAGATGACATATATTGACTCACTATACTCACTGAGCATGCAATATCTAGACGGGTAACTGCAAGATAATTAAGCTTTCCAACCAATCTTCAATATCTTTCCGTATCTTCGAATGACATGCCTTCTTGAGTGAGTTGCACATTGGGAATCATGGGAGTATTGCTCGGTTTTGCCCCTAATTTCCCTGTTTCAGCTAGCAAGTCAAGTACATATTTACGTTAAGATAGAAATATGTTTTTCTTACTTCGTGTTACCTCAATCCCCAAGAAGTATTTCAGTGAGCCAAGGTCTTTTGTCTGGAATTGAATGTGAAGAAAATTCGGGCCAAAATACATGCATTATTACTCCGTGTAATCACAATATCATCTACATACACCACTAGCAATGTGATACCTGCTTTCGTCCGTGAAAGAGAGTGATCTGATCGACCTTTTATCATTCCAAATCGTTCAATTGATTGACTGAATTTTCCAAACCATGCATGGGGACTTTGTTTCAGACCATAAAGGGATTTGCGAAGTCGACAAACTTTCCCATACTCCCCATGCGCAACAAATCCCGGAGGTTGCTCTGATACAATGTTGAAATATAAACTAGAATGATATTGAAGATGAAGAGAAGGATTTTTGTGTATATTAATTGAAGAGTTAAGTCCCTATATATAGATTACAAAGATGGAATATTCCTATATAAGATGCTAATATGCTATACACGAATAATATCTAGAGTATATTCCTAAAGCATATTCTTATAATATCTTTCACATAACTGATGATGCTTTGATTATGTTTTGCCTATGTTAGTCTTCTAATTTGAAGTTAAAGAACCTCCGGCTCTGATATGCACTGTTTGTGAAATCTCAGACGTTGGAAAACATGAGGGGGTTGCTAAAGGCTGCAGATGAGAAAAGGCTAGCATCATTGAGTGAACTCTCTTCAAAGCACCAGCAGGTACAATTTCTTTTAGGGCCATCAATATTAGATTCCAAATTTAATGGCTTTCTATTGAGACTTATCTCTTAACAATCTTGTAGTTCATTTCTGGTCAATGTCTCTCTCCTCATGCAACAGGAAATTGAGAACTTGGAAGCCCAAATTAGAGATGCATTAGCTGAAAGGAGCAAAGCAGTTGAAACAATATCTAGTCTGAGGGTAGCAACCTATGTTCCATTTAGTTTACCTCAGCATGAGGAAACCCCTGTTGCCTTTTTTTATTTGCCTGAATTGATAATGCTACTACCTCCGTCCCTAAATGTTGTTCCAAAATAAAGTGGCATGCTGATTAAGGAAGTGAGAATTGTGTGGTGGAGAGTTGTGCAGAGGAGAGAGAAAAGCTGTGAACCACAAATTCTTTGCCAAAAAGGGAAAGTGAAGTTCTTTTTGGGACGGACGAAAAGGGAAAGTTGGAAGTTCTTTTAGGGACGGAGGGAGTATGAGAATAACAATTGCTTCACTTATCTTATGTTCTTCTAGATAGGTACACGGGACACACAATTTCTCTGGATTGAGTGGATCCCCATTTAAACTATCTTCTTTTATTGTTGTTTATCTGGTACTAATGGGTGGTTTTGCTTGTTCTTTTAGGCTACAGTAGCAGAGAAAGAATCTAAAATTGCGGAGGTGGAAGCAGCTTCGAGTGGCGAAGCAGCACGTCTAAGAGCTTCTATGGAAACTGTAAAAGGGGAGCTACTTCACCTGAAAAGTGAACATGTATAGCTTGAAAACTCATCCCCTAATCCTATAATAGGACTGACATGCCAACAACTTTACTTCCATGATTATTGATTCTTTAGCCCCTGTTGGTTCAAAGGAGGGGAGGGAAGGGGATAGCCAAGGAGGCTAGGGGAGGGAAGGAGAAGGAAGGATTTCCATAAACATTTATGTTTAGTTGGAGGAAAAGAGAGGAAGGTTTTATTCTCTAATTTACCGGGATGTGATAGCTTGTTTTGCACAGCTAGATAAATGTAACGATTATGAATATTACTACCTAAGTTCATAACTCATATTAAAAATTAATTTTTTAATATTTTTTTTTAATTTTTAATTTTTTTGTTTCAATTTTTCCGTTTTCAATTTTTCAACATTTCAGTTTTCAACTTTTCGGTTTTTCAGTTTTTCATTTTTCAAATATATGCAATACAACTTATCAGTTTTTCAGTTTGTCAATTTTCCAGTTTTTCAATTTTCAGTTTTCCGGTTTATCAAATATACACTATTTCAGTTTTATTTTTTTTTTAAATTAATTTTTTTAGTTTAAACTTTTCTAACTTTTAAATTTATTAATTTTTATTTTTTTTTGAATTTTGAAGTTTTTATTTTTTATTTTTAAATGTTTTTTTACGCTTTACAATGTTTTTATCCATGCCGCAACGACACCTTTCCTCCAAAATACCCCGATTTGGGGGGTTGAGAATGAAAGGAAGTGGAGGATTTCGGAAACTCTTGACTTTCCTCCCCTTCCCCCCCGGTTTCTTTCAACCAAACACACACAAATCTGTCACTTCTCTACTCTCCGCTCTAAAATCCTCCAACCAAACAGACCCTTAAGATATTGAGATTCGCCTGAGGCACTATATTATGTTGTGAGTTTGGTGTATTTGGACATGCAAACCTTCTGAAATGAAATTATCTTGTGTCTTAAGCTGTTGCTTTAGACTTGCAATTTCAGGTGTAAAGGATTTTTCAAAAGTCTAGGTATATATCTTTGTGTTAAACTATAATTGTATGCATGCCCTCAAGTAATTTGCATGTACAATGGATTTTTTGGTCATGTGAATTGATCAACATCTTCATCGGAGGAACTTTCAAAAGCCAAGTTTCTATTGATTATTCTTGCAAACAAGTTCTTAAAGTGCCCTTTCAAGTAACAGTTGCACGTGCAAGAATGATGCCACAGGTGTCTTTTATTTAAAGAAAGCAGACGGGATATGCTCCCATAAGGACTCAATACAATTTTCCTCTATTTTTGAATGAGTTGTGAAAGCTTCAATACTTGTCATAAAATTCTAGCTTTATTTCTGTAAGATTTTTTATGCAATCAGGGGAAAGAAAAGGAGAGTTGGGAAGCTACCACTCAATCACTCAGAACAAAGCTGGGGGTTGCTGAGAGTAACTGCATACGCTCTGAAATAGAAGCTGCCAAAATGCGAAGTATTTTCAAAGACTTATTTAAGCTGTCTGATTTTTGCGGCGAAAAATGTGTTAGTTATCGTTCCTTTCTCTGTGCACCTATTAGGTAAACTAGAATCAGAATTATCTGCTCAAAGTCAGCTGCTGAATTCAAAAGATGCTGAACTAGTATCGGCAGAAGAGAAGGTAACTATAATTCTTTATTATTGACCCAATATTGATATTGATATTTCAATTAAAAGGAGAAATTTTCCATTGATGGCGCTCTCTAGCCTTGAAAGAGATGGTTATCATAAATCGTTATGTTTGTTATGATTTGATATTTATATCAAAAGGAGAAATTTCCCATTGGCAACAATCTCTAGCCATACTTTTCTTTTCAAGTTTGATATATCATAGGGAAAATGGAAACTAATAATCCAACCTTTTAGCGGTCTTCTTACAATAGTCCCACCTTTTGATTATTCAGGAATAATCCAACCTTTGCACCCCATCTTCATTCAATGGTCCCTGACCGGTCGATGACCTGCTATTCCAAGTTATTTTCTTATCTTTGCAATATATTATACCATAAATCTCACCTTATGGCCGCATAACGTTTCGCAAAGATAAGAAAATAACTTGGAATAGCAGGTCATCAACCGACCAGGGGCCATTGAATGAAGATGTGGTGCAAAGGTTAGATTATTCCTGAATAATCAAAAGGTGGGACTATTGTAAGAAGACCGCTAAAAGGTTGGATTATTAGTTTCCATTTTCCCTATATCATATATAGCTATTGCTTTCTCAATAACTCTTTGATTCTCTTTTCTCCTTCAATGGACTTTTTATGGAAGTATAGAGAATTAGATTCTAGATTTAGAAAATGACATCAGAACAACAGAGTTATGCACTGGATTCTGTAGAGTGAAGAACACCACAGGTAAGAGTTTATTATTGAAGGTTGCTTCAATGGACTTATTATGGAAGTATAGAGAATTAGATTCTAGATTTGTAAGGTTGCATCAGAAGCTTGAGATGAGCAGAGACCTCAATAATTGACTCTAAATTTCTTTCTTTATCAGTATTTATTTTTTGTAATGTCCTATGATCCTATTCACTTGTTGCCACAAATTCCCTTTTTAATCATCTACACCCTTATTGCTTGCAGATAAGTCGCCTTGAAAGTGAATTCACTTCTTACAAGGTTCGTGCTCATGCTCTTCTTCAGAAAAAGGATGCTGAGCTGGCAGCTACAAGAGAAAATGAACAGGTTCGAGTACTGGAGGAGTCGCTGAAGGTACTTGCCTATGAGTTCTTGTGATGTTTCATCACCATAATTAAGATTGAAGCTTATACATGAATGTAGATGCTATTTTGCAATTGTTCTGCCTCTTTAGGAAATTGAGAATGAACTGCTGTTGGTATGTACTGAAAGGGACAAAGCTCTTGAAGAATTGAAGGAGAGTTTGGCGTATAACCAGAAGGAACTTGCTGAAAGGTGATCTTGGTTTGTGAAATTATCACTGGTTTGCGGTTTTGTTTAAACACATACACACACACACATACACACACACACACACACTCCCCCTGTCTTCTATTAGTTGTTTCATTTTCTTTTTGAGAAAGTAACTAAATAGTTGTTCCACTTTGCATTTCTAGTAAATATCGTCTCGTGAAAGGACATAAGTGCCTCTACTTTTTGTGTTCTCTCTCCTTTCCAAATTAGAGAAGTTACCACTAATATGACAAAGCACATTATTTTTCCCTATATAGGAATACACATATTTTTTTATGTAGCAACAGTTATGAAGCAGCCGTCACTCCATGCAATTTCGATGCGATTTTCATCATGGGTCATCCGGAAACAATCTCTTTGTGCTTTAGTACAGGGGTAAGGTTGCGTACATCTGACCCCCTTACCCCATAGTAGGTGGGAGCCTTTGTGTACTTAAATAATCCACTCTCTCCCTTGTTAGTTATTATCAATAATGAAGCATCCTATGTTTCCACTATTCTGCCACTTTCATCTTCCTTGTTAGTCATACAGACATATAAAAATCTCATGTAGTCATTTATTAGGAAGAAGTGTAGCCTTGGCGAGTTGGCGCACCGGTTACGGTGTTGCTGTGTGACTGAGAGATCACGGGTTCAAGTCTTGGGAGTATCCTCTTGTCAAAATTACAAGGGAAGGTTTGCTTCTTATAGACCCTTGTGGTGGGAGTGTGGGACCCTTCCCCGGACCCTCGCCTTGCAGGGGCGCCAATGTGCACCAGAATGCTCTTTTAATTATATATTAGGAAACGATGCGTCTTTTAGTAATATGTGGGTATTTTTCCCTTCAAAGTAACACATGTGTTACCCATTTAACTAATAACTACCACTATCAATTTACTCTTAAGTACCAGGAAACCCATTGGGATTTGGAATAACTAATAGAAGACGTAGGAAGTGTATATATGTGTGTGGGCGCATGCTCATGCGCACACATATTCCTGAAATGTGAAGATGAAACTTCATTGTTTGTTGAAGTTAACAATTAAACTTTTCACTAGGAATGTAAATTAGTATATTGCATCTTTGTAGAGATGCAGCTCTTATTACAGCAGAGAAACAGATTAGGAGCTTGGAATCGGAACTCAATTCTGCACTCTCAGCCCATCAAAGGGAAAAGGAGATGTGGGAGATAAACCTTCAAAATGTGGAAGAAACTTGGCGATGTGCGTATGAGATCTTGATTTTAACCATCTTTTATGTATGTCTGAGATCTAACATTAAAACACTTATTTTTTAGTGAGGTGTGATGCACTGAAGGTACAAAAGGAGGTGACTTTAAGTGAAAACATGCAAAAAGAACTTCTGGACCTAAAGTTACATCATAAGAAATTAAAGGTATTTTGTGGTCTTTTGTTCCTTGTTTTTTATCCTTATATATATAAGCATTATTTGTATCCTTTTTATTTTATCATTTTTATGCATATTCATCTCTTTTTATATTATCTTTTTATGATAGCTTATCTTTTTTATCTTTATTTTCTTTCTTTTCCTTTTGGTGGTGATATCATGTATCGGTTCATGTTAGCCGACCCCAATATCTTTTGGGACTAAGGCTTGGTTGTTGTTGTTGTTGTTGTTGTTGTTGTTGTTGTGTTTTAGACACCCCATAGGGCTCAGGGGGTCAGGTGGATTACTAATATCATTATATTGTTGCAGGATGAGCATGCTACATTTCGTGATCTTGCTGATAAAATGATTGAAGAGAAGGACGAGGAGATCTCCAGACTTCTAGATGAAATTAAGCATATCCGCCATTCACTCTCAAAGCAAGTAGTATGTGTCACTTACTTCTCATAAACCGCCTCTATCAATTATGTCTTGTAGGAACTGTCCATTCGCAAAAAGTTTGTTTCAAATTTTAATTTTCTGATGTTGTGCATGATGATCTCTTATCTCAGACTGATCAAAATAGCAACTATGATACTGGTAAGGCAATTTCTCTATGTCACTTTTTGGCATCTTCTAATGTAGATGCAAAATTAGTAAATAAATCTTAATTTTGTTTTGGAAATGGAACATATGCAGCATATGAGAAGCGAGAAGCTGCTAATACCTCAGCTGCAGAACATCAGATTCTAGTAAGCATCTGTTTAATTTTGTAAATGTTTGAGATTCTTTTAATGTTAATTTTTCAGTTCATTTGACATGGCAATTCCCCGGAAAGCTTAATTTTAGACCCTAAGTTGTAAATTTGTAATCCCAAATTATTGGGCTTATTTATTTGCAACACATTCACTATTCTCAAGTCTTGTAATCATATAGAAACTTAGCCCTTGGAGTGGTGCGTGCTTAGAGTTGTGTACTATTGTGTGCTTGTTGGCGGAGTTAGAGGGAGGAAAGTGGAGCTATACAAATCCTTCCAACTCCGCATATCTCAATCTCCCCCGTGTTTGAGGAATTTTTGAGTCATTTTTCTCTTGATTACTTTTCACCTTCAAAAAAATTAAAATGGTTCTGCATTATTATTATTATACTTCAAGACAGACCGTTATATTTGTACATTTCAACAACATACCAAATACAATGTTTTTGCATATTTTTCCAAATTACTAATCCATCCTCTCGATTGAACCAAACATAACATTCATTTCTAATCTTCCATTTCTCGCTATATTTCTGCTCCCTTCCCCTTCATATTTTGAACCAAAAAGGGGTTATTATTTATTTGTTCTAACTTTGCCGAATGTCAGATTTTGGCAAGGCAGCAAGCTCAAAGAGAGGAAGAACTTGCACAATCACAGCGTCACATTCTTGCACTTCAGGTAAGCAGTAAGCTGTTCTCCAGTTGGTCATTATTTTTCCTTTCTCTACCTACTTAGATACTTCATGTAAGTTTCTACAATTTTTCCTATACCTCAAATTTATGCTTTTACCATTCAGGAAGAAATTGAGGAGCTTGAACGTGAAAATCGTCTCCACAGCCAGCAGGTAGATGCTATGAAATTGCTTAGTTGTCTTATTTATGTTTCTATTGTTTTTGTCCCTTTATTTAACCATTACTTGGAGTGCAGGTATCCATGTTAAAAGATGAGCTTCGGAACATGGATAGATCACAGAAGAGAGAAGGCGTTGATTTAACTTATCTTAAAAATGTCATCTTGAAACTTTTAGAGACAGGTATGTTTAATTTCGTGGCACATCCAGGCTCCAGATGCAGTTAAAATTTCTCCTATAGAAGGGTCATTCATCCATACTGCTTATCCCTTATGTTTATTTAGCATGCCATATTCACTTTTTTTCTTCTACCCTGCAATATCTACATTAAGGACAAATATTTATTTCATAAGACTACTGGGCATTTATTCCTCCTCTAACGCACCAAAGATCATTTTTTCTTCTACCCTGCAATCTCATTTTCTCTTCTCATACACTCTTTTTTATTTCTTTTTTTTGTCCAAACAAAAGTGTACATTGTCTTTGTTTTTGTACGGTCTAAAATTTGATGATCATTTTTTGTATTATTAATAGGTGAAGTTGAGGCGCTGCTACCCGTGATTGCAATGCTACTGCAGTTCAGCCCCGATGAGGTAAATTCCTTGTTTACCAATCGATGAATTAAGGACAATGTGTGAAGTGTGAACCCAAGATTGATGTTAGCTGGAAAACCACCATGGTTCATGTCAATTTCATCCACCTGCACAAAACATTTTATTTAGATATTAAATCAATGGAAAATCACACTATGATGCATTATGGAATTTGTCTTTGTTTTTTATTTTTTGCAAATGTCGCCCATTAGTTGTGCTAGATTGTACTTGCAGTCCTTGTCGTGCTATCTTAATAATGTAGCAAAATCGGTTTTAATTTTGTGCAAGTTCTGTACCTTAGTTGTTCATCACGTTGAAGGTTTCATCCATTAATTGTGCAACAGCTTGGAGATGATTTCCCTGCCTTCAACTATGTAGAAATGAAGTTTGTTAGATTGTTGATGGATGGGATTACGTTTACAACATGTTGCACAATTATGATACTCCGTATTTGATTAAAATATTTTACACATTTTACAAAAATTAAAACAGAAACTTGTATTATGTAATGCACAATAAATAAGGGGACCAATAGTGCAATTTCCCCTAGAACTAAAATATACTACGTACAATTTACAACTAGAGAATTTCCAAAGACTTAGGATTACAGTGCTTATGAATCTAGGCTTTCTTGTAGTGAAAAAGTAAAAATAGGCTTACTAAAGGTTTGTATGTTAGCCATGATCGACTTTTTTGCTTACCAGCAGAATAACTAGCTTTTGAATTATTTGAGCTGAAATGGCTGCTTTACCTCAATTAATCATCAGCCAAAGTAACCTTAACCAGACAGACCTAAGTACCCATGCTTCTATATTTTACGTATTAACATTTCAACACATGCCATATTGCCATATCAGTTAGAGAATCATTCAACATTAATGGACTATCATAGAGTATGCCATCCAACATTATCACTTTACTTTCTGATGAACCAAAGTAGCCCTCAAATCCTAAAGAACATAGGCTATAACTCACATGATTGAGCTTTTTGGCAGATGCTCAAATGTCAGCAATCGTACCGCTCTACCACTAATGTTCCTGTCAGCCCAGCCAGCGATTCTTCTGGAACGGGACTGTCTCTATTATCTAGATTCTCATTCTCGTGATAGCTACGATGAACAGGTGATGGCACCTTATTGTTCAGGATGTCTGATACTGCTGTGGGCAAATTTGCCCATGCAGAAATCGTTTCCGCTGCTGAAGTACTTTATATGCAATTATCTGTAACAATTGCCATCGGTTCACAATTTTCTTTTTCCTTTTCCAAGTTGTAGAGAATCATATTTCAAAAGAAAAGAAAATTGCATGAGATATAGAATGAAAGATAAGATCAATACAATTTTATTGTATGTATTATTGTATTGTCATCTTTACAAGTATAGAATAGAAGGAACCTATTTAATTTATTGTTCTATTTTAATAGTTTATTTTATTTTGTAATGAACTCCTTGTTCAGACTCGGGCAACAATATTGATTCATGAGTTCAAGATCAACAATATTGAAATTCACAAGTCACAACTATGGATTTTCACTAACGAACTAAAAGCCATGCCACGAAGCTATTTTTGCCTTTGGCTTAGAACTTTTATTTAGATAGAGGTGTGTTTGATTTTAGTTTTATTTTGGAACAATTAAAAAAATTATACTCAAATACTCAATAATAAATTCAGAATGAAGTGTCAAGTGTACATATACTGTATACTCCAAGTCTCCAATGTAGACAAGGTTCCAACAACAAATATAAACAGCAGAAGGCTAAGGCAATAATTTAATTGCAAAATAGTGCAAACTGTGTAGGGATGGATTGGGCCGGTTCGGCTCGAGCCGGTACCCGGCCCAGCCCGTTACTGTGCAGGACCGGCCTGGCCTGGCCGACTGGGAATGGGGGCCCAAACTGGGGGTATTAGGGGTGGGCTACGGGATGCATTTTTGGTGGACCGGTCCGGTTGGTCCGGGATCGGTCCGAGCCCAAATTATTATTATTATTTTGATTTTTTGGCATTCATTGGCTACTATGTGGGTGGGGCTGGGTGGTTTGGGGGGTGGGGGTAGGAATAAATCAGAAAAACCAAATTTAATAAAAAAAACTTAGACCCGATCCGACCTGGTTTCGGTCCCAACCCGGGCCGGTACCGGGCCTTGAACCCAAACCCCAGTCCCGCACTCCTGCCCCGACCAGTTCCGGGCCCGGGCCATCCCTAAAACTGTGCAATAGTCAAATAATGTTGGTGCTCAATAGAATATTTGACTAAAATAGATGAAATTGACTGTATATATCATTCACGCCCCAAAATCCCAAATACAGAATGTTGCAAAAGAGAATATGGTTACAGAAGTACAAAACACATAGTAGTATTTGACTAAATTGCCTAACGTTGTTTGGACAAAAAGAAGATACATACAGAAAGACAACTGAAGAAGTACTCCATCTGTCCCACTAACAATGAGACAAGAGAGAGTGACACACAAAGCAATAAAAAGTATTTTGTGTGGTTTATATTGAATTGATAAAATGAGAATAAAGTAAAAACGATTTAGAGGCACACAAACTTTATCAAGTTTGGTATGAGATAATCTTAGTGGAACGGAGCGAAAAGGTAAAATGGGACAATCTTAGCGGGATAGAGGAAGTATGTCATAAAGAAAAATAGAAGATGCTTAGGGTTGTTTACTGATATAGATATTTTCTAGCTTTTCAGAACATTGAAAAACTATAAAAAGAAAAACGTGTTCACCGAAAAAAATTGTTGAAAAACTGGAGAGAGGAAAACAAGAAAATGTGTTTACCAAAACCAAAAAATGAGATATAACTTTGTTTTCCTTAATGAATTGAAAAAGTGAGTTCTACTAGTTGGGACAAAGATCAAAGAGAAAATTAATTGAAAACATGTACACACTCAACTACATGACGACTTACATGCCCAAGTGTAACTGTTTGTGCACAAACAATTAATTTAAATTTTAGTAATGGAAGTGTATGCGATCCCGACTTGTCTATGCACAAACAATTCATTTGTTGGGGTCACATACACTTCCCTTTAATAAAATTAAAATCAATTGTCTGTGCACAAACAATTACACTTGGCCATGTAAGCCGACATGTAACCGAGCATGTACATATAGCATTTCTCATGTACACTTGGGCGTGTAAGCTGCCATCCAACGAACAACCCTGGTTTACTAATGGAACTAGGGGACAATTAATTAATTAGAATAGGGGTATCAAGGATAAACAAATGTTTACTCCTATTTAAGGAAGATTAGGAATTAACTCCTGTTTAGGAAAAAGTGGTATGTTTAACTCCTATTAAGGGCAATTACTTTTTATGTTTTACGGAGTATCTTTTAAATATAAAATTTTTCATTCTTCATATTTAGTCCATTCTGTTAAATTGCTCGTCATTATACCTTGAATTCTTAATCGGTTGGTAGGTACTATTTAAATTCAACCAAAATTAAGGGCCTTGTTTGGCAATCGGCCCGTTAGCTGTTAGCTGGTTATGTCAGCTGTTTGATCACAGCTGGTTGTGTTAGCTGTTTTGATTGGCTGATTATGTTAGCTTGTTGTTAATAAATTTTTGGTAAAATTAGCTGTTATAAAATAGTTGTTTGAATGTAAAAAGACGTATAAGGACATGAGTGTATATATAATATTTGAGTAATGCTAATAGTGATAATGTTAAAACTATAGTTTATTTGCAAAATAAATTATTTAAGAAAACAATACTCCGTATTTTATTTGAAATGTTAAAAGAATAAATTAAATTTTAAAATAAAAGTATAATAAATCTTAACGTATAAATCTTTTAAAAAGATTTAACTCTTCTTGTTTTAAGCAGCATGTTAAAAATTGATAAAAATTAAAACGTAAAGTGTGGAACGAATGCAGAGCAAGTGAGCAACTAAAGGTAGAAATAGATACGAATTAAAAAACAAGCGTACGTGAAGCATGAGGGCATTAAAGGTAGAAATTGGAGAAGCCGTATCCAAACGCTAGACCATGCAGCTTTTCCGATTGTGGCTGATAGGGTGCAACAAGCTAACTCAATCAGCCATTTACCAAACACTAATTTTAGATTTTTAGATTGTCAAATTCATTAATTGTAGTCAAAGAAGCCAAAAAATGGCTGATAAGCCATTTTCCAAACAAGACCTATAAAAGTACTCCACCGTCACCAAATCTAGTCCGCAATATACTTCTATGATAATCTCTATCGATGTTGGACTGTCGTTTAGAACTATACCCAATCCCGAAAAAGTTCGTCAAATTGACTATTCTTAGTTAATGACATCAACTTTGATCAATGATATTTTTTAATACGAACTTATTTAGAATATGAAAATTATATCAAAATGTTCCTTATTCAAATGTTTTCATAAAAGTATAAAATTTATAAATTATACACAAATATAATAATTACAATTATTATCCAAAGTTTGTCATCATTGATCAAGAAAAATCAATATGATGAACCTTTTTTTGGACGAAGGTAGTACTTTTTTTTACCATTACTTTATACTTATATTCCGTAATATAAATTCTATAGTAAGTTAATATTTCAAAAATATATACTCCGTATTATTCATTTACTAATTTGGAAAAGTAAAGATATAAGTTAAACAAAAAAGATATTTGCACCCACCTTTATTTCTATTGTTCCAAAAGGTGGAATCTCCCACCCCAGGAGCCCCCCACTCTGACCCGACAGGATGGTGGGGATGTTAGTCACGGTGACTCAGTCAGCAGAATGACAGTAGACCCATACACCCGTGCGCAACAGAGGCCCAACCTTATTTCAGGTTCTGTGACCTCCACCCGGTCTGCGGGGATTGGAACTTTGGTCCATTGTTCCAAATCTCTCACCACTCGACCAACTGAGCTACCCGTGCAGGTCACCTTTATTTCTATCTTTATACTCATCGTGCAAGACTTTTTTTAATCTGTGAGTTCCGTTCACAGTCAATATTTTGTTTGTGCAAGATCTACATCTTAAGTTAAGTTACATTGTTGTAAGTTAAAATGCTTTGACTCAAATTGATAGATCTACAAGATATTCAAACCATATTCGATGAATAAGAAAGCGTCAAATTTCTGACTTCTGTGTTGTGGTTGGTGAATGAAATATAATCGCACCAGAAGTCATCAATTTGGTGCCTAGTTGGTTTATAGCCTCCGTCACCAACCACCCCATGGAAGAAGGGGGAAACGTTAACCACACATTAATTAAAAGAGAATGAGAGAAATAATGAGAAAATGAAAAGTAAGGAAATTGTTCTAAATAAGAGTAAAAACATTCTGAAATTTTAAAATATGATTGTCATACTTTATTCTTGAAATAAGAATAATTAGTGTCATGTTTTGATAGTACTGGACTTTATTGAACATTACAGTATGTTTCAAACTTAATACTCTCTTCGTCCCGTTGAAAGGTTTTCACATCCCACTTTGCTTATCTGGATATCGCGTTCAAAGGTTCCCATTTTATTTTAGAAAATTATTTAGCCTCTTCAATTACACCTCTATACATCACTTAATAAAGTAAAACACCCGTGTCATGCTGACATCGTATGTTTACTTTTACTTAATTTTTCTCTTACTTATTTTTTACCTAATTACTTCATTTAACAATTTATCTAAAAAAATCGTGTCATTTAGTTATGAGAACCTTCTAGTAGGACGGAGAGAGTGATAATTACTGAATACTTCTATTTAGAGAATAAAGGCACGACGAACCTTTTTAAAATTTCAAATTTTTATTTATAATTACATAACAAAATCGATAAAGTTTAAATGATCGTAACGTTTAAAATAAAATTGATTTTAGAAAGTAAATTTTAGAGGGTGTCATAAAAGAAATACGGAGGGACTTATTTCTTTGTATTTTTTTACTGATAAAGAAGACTACTTTATCTTTTTATACTACTCTAATCGTATTTTAAAGATTACAACATTAGGTTTTGACACAATATTTAAGGAGAAAATAGTAGGAGTAATGTAGAAAAATTAGAGAGAATGTGAAAATGTAGGAAAGAGATGATAAAAAATAAAAAAGTAAAGGTAATTGGAGTTTAAGGAAAAACTTACTACACAGAAAAAATGCAGCAAACTTTTAAATGCATTCTAAATAGAAAAATGTAACAAATTTTAAAATATGGAATATAGTTTTTTCTTTTTTTAACAAATAGTTTTTTGCCCCCATAATTCACATTTTGGCAACTTAAATTTTTTAGTGTTAATCGTCTATATTGATAGAGATAATCATGAAACTTGAATTAAACTCAACCTCAACTTTCTTCTCCTTAGAGCATCTACATTCATGATCTCTAATAATCAACTTTTTCTAGGATTCTTACCATTTAAATATTGTTATGTAATTAATTATAAAATAATCTCAAAATTCGTTTATGTCTCTCAATCATCATCTTCAAATAATCTGTTTTTTCTCTGTTCTGCATTAATCTCTATTACATATACTTTTCAAATAATCTTAGAATAATCCAGATTCATATTTTGATCCCAGATTATTGTAGCAAATAATCTCATTAAATAATCTATGACACTCAATGATAATTTTCTAAAAAAACTGCCATGTCACCAATTTAATCTCATAATAATCCTCCCAATGAGGATGCCCTTATGAGATTCAATATAAACTGACTCAATATACACCGAAAGTCCGTCACTAACTGTTGAAGATTTCCCCAGCCACACTAATTGTTGAAACAATGTATTAAAAATTTGCATTAAATGGTCAATTTGGGGCAATATTTTGAATGTGATGCACTTTCGATTTGCGTTGGATCAAAGTGATTTCGAATTCCCCCTGTTAAGGGTTACAATTTGATAAATGGTACACTCAAAATGGATGACAGGTGAATGAGAAATTGATTATAGAAATTCACTCGTTGAAATGAAAAAATGGGAAAAAGATGTAAGCTCATGAACCGCTTTAATTCCGGGGAATCACAAATGTTTCTGATTTCACTCCGAACTCGTGTAGAATTTGATGCGATCATATCTTGCTCTATTATGTGCCGTAGAAAGCATTTAATATCTCGTTGGAATGAGTTTCTAGTGTGATATTTCTCACACCAGAAAACTCTTTTTGAAGGGAATTTGATGCGATCATATTTTGGTCTATTTTGTGTCGTAGAAAGCATTTAATATCTCATTGGAATGAGTTTCTAGTGTGATATTTCTCACACCAGAAAACTCTCTTTATAAAGGGATTTTCACCCCTTTATAAAGGGAACTCTCTTTGAAGGAAAGGCTCTCTTCGCGCGAAAACGGACACGAATGTCGTCTGAAAATCTATCTTTCAAACATACGATATTTAATTTTTGTTTCTTCCTGTAACGTTTCTTTTTCCTTTTCCGCACGCTTCTGATCCGAATCAGAAGGCTCCAGACGAGACTCTTCTGAAACGTTACAACAATAAATGTCCAACGTTCTGCAGTTTTAAATGGACATTTCATGGACGAATCAATGTCTAACGGTCTGGTCATTGATATTCACGTTCAGGTCCATTAACACACAACAAATCCTTCCCTATAAGTAGCTGACATGTGCTTTACAACAGCACACACTCATACACAATTTGAACGTACTCTTCAGCTAAAATACCACCTCCAGTTTCTGAATTTTTTTTGAGTGTTCTTGTTTGTTTCCGTTCGCCGGAACAATTTGTTGAGTGCTCAACGATTGTTCGTAATCATCATATTCTGGGAAACGATCGTTACAACGCTCCTAGCATCGTGAGAGGCAAGCAATACGTTTTAAGGACATTGTGCGTAGCACAAGTTTTGACAATTTTCTGTTCCATCTCTTTTCTGTTTTTCTTTGGCTATTTTAATTAATTTTAATTAGTTAATTTTTCTTCTTTTTTCCGAATCACACCAACACTAACCTTGATTTTTCTACCCAAAAGAACATAAAGCATGACAAGATAAGCTATTTTAAGTTGTTAATAATCACAAATTCAGACAAGAAAGTCAATTTAAGCGTATCAGAGAGCTATTTGAATTAAAATGTTTGTCTGGATTAAGTGATATTTGTATATGAGACTGTTTATTTTGCATATGCTCAATAAATAGTCTTAATCGAGTAAAAAAATTAATTTAGTATTCTTCTTAGACTATAATGTCAATGAAAAACTTCATTTATTAGCATAAATCTATTCCACAATCATTTTGAAAAAATTGACAGAAAAAATGATTTGCTAGACGTCATAATGGTAAGGACTGTTATTCTCCGATTTAATGATTAAGTCGGTTTGATGACTGAATGATTAAGTCATGTTTTCAATTAAATCGTAAGTAAACATGACTCGATGATTGAATAATTAAGTCATCATTGGCATCAAGTCCATTAAATAAAAAGGAAACAACCCCTAAATTAAGCTAGGTATTAAAGAGCTACTTTTCAGCTTCCAAAAAAACGGATAAAGTCCTCAAGCTACCAACCCAACCCAAATGAGTCGTGTCAAATTGTGATCGGCACCTTGAGGTGCGGGTAGAGAACCTCGGGCTAGTTTTCAATTTGAGTCCTTCATGTTCTACCCAAACACAGTCTCCGACAAACACAAACAAAATGCTGTCTTCTTCTTAACGAATTTCTTAACGAATTGCCCGTGTGTACATGTAAAATAGGGAGTGATTACAAAAGTGAGTACAAACATATTTTTTGTTTCAGTTTTCACATTCCCATTAATAATTTCTGGTGCGCTTACTATTAAATACGGAGTATAAATTAACA
This sequence comes from Cuscuta europaea, assembly GCA_945859875.1. Classification (NCBI taxonomy): domain Eukaryota; kingdom Viridiplantae; phylum Streptophyta; class Magnoliopsida; order Solanales; family Convolvulaceae; genus Cuscuta; species Cuscuta europaea. The sequence goes on from CAMAPE010000048.1 coordinate 11,278,157, forward strand.
CATTGATGAATTCAATATATAAATCACAGGCACTGATGGGTGAAAACTTAATACCGAGTACTCCGTATTTAAGTTGTGCCTGTGTGGCTGTGTTTACAATTACTTGAGTTAATACAGTAAATACATTAATAATTTCACACCGTATAATTTTTCATGTTTTAACTTTTAACTTGTAGTAAATATTGGAGCATAACAAGTACTGAAGCACGTTAAGATTAAACGTGGGTACAAACAATTTTTTTGTTTCAGTTTTCACATTCCCATTAATAATTTCTGGTGCGCTTACTATTAAATACGGAGTATAAATCAACACATTGATGAATTCAATATATAAATCACAGGCACTGATGGGTGAAAACTTAATACTCCGTATTTAAGTTGTGCCTGTGTGGCTGTGTTTACAATTACTTGAGTTAATACAGTAAAGACATTAATAATTTCACACTCCGTATAATTTTTCATGTTTTAACTTTTAACTTGTAGTAAATATTGGAGCATAACAAGTACTGAAGCACGTTAAGATTAACCGGTGTGGCATTCCTTGGTAACTTTTTGAGTTTTTGTAATCAACAATTCAAGAATCCAATGGTAAAGAGTGAACACCAAATGACCAACAAAGGCAAATGCCTTTTTCTTATACTTTCAATTCATACCTTCTAAGCACTTGCATGGAAAAACAAGAACAGATAAGATAAACAAAGCACATCATCAATTTAATGCTTAGCATTAACCCCAGAACTGGAAAAACCAAAGAAACAAAAAGTTCTTCAATACCTTGAATCAAAATTGCAAAAATGGATATTGTTCAATATTGAATCATTCAATCAATCAACCATGCCTGGCCTGGAAATCCTTCATGAAAGCCACAAGCTTTTCAACTCCGGCCAATGGCATAGCATTGTAAATTGAAGCTCTCATTCCTCCAACTGACCTATGTCCTTTAAGCTGCACCATCTTCTCAGCAGCCGCCTCCTTTATAAACTCTGCTTCCAACTCAGATTTCGCCAATGTGAAAGGCACATTCATCAGCGACCTCACTGATTCCTCAACGGGGCATCTGTAGAACCCATTGCTTGAATCAATGGTCTCATACAGAATTCCAGCTTTCTTCTTGTTCTTCTTCTCCACTTCTCCTAACCCTCCCTGTCCCAATAAATCTTCAAAGACTAGTCCACACATGTAAATCCCGTAACATGGGGGAGTGTTGTACAGTGAATTGTTATCCGCGTGGATCTTGTAGTCCAACACCACTGGTGTGGATGCTTGTGCATTTCCGATCAGATCTTTCCGGATTATTGCTATGGTGACGCCTGAAGGGCCAACATTCTTTTGAGCTCCGGCGTAGATGATCCCGAATTTGGAAACATCCACGGGTTTCGAACAGAAATTCGATGACATGTCGGCGATTAGAATGGTGCTAGGGTTTCCGGGCGTGGGGTAATTTTTGAATTCCACGCCGTGGATGGTCTCATTGGCGCATATATGCAAATACCTGGCGTTCGAGGATTGTTCTAGAGACTCGAAGCTCGGGATCTTGGTGTATTTCTCCGATTTGCCCGACCAGATCAGATTGGGCTTGCAGTACTTTCCGGCTTCCTTGTAAGCCTTGTCTCCCCACGATCCGGTGACTATAAAATCGGCGGTGTCTTCAGGGGAGCAGAGATTGAGCGGAACGGCGGAGAATTGTGTGGTGGCGCCGCCCTGGAGGAAGAGGACGGCGTATTCATCAGGGACGCCGAGGAGAGCCCGCAGATCTGCCTCGGCTTTCTGGATAATGGATAGAAACTCCTTTCCACGGTGGCTCATCTCCATCACCGACATGCCGGAGCCGTTCCAATTGACGAGCTCAGCCTGTGCCTTCCTTAGCACGTTCTCGGGGAGAGTGGCGGGACCAGCCGCGAAGTTGAAGACCCTGTCAGAAGAAGCGGCGGAGGGCGGTGGAGTTTGGACATGTGCAACGGTGGCGTTGGCCGTTGAGTTGCGAGAAATGGACACAGGCTTAGTGGAAGAGGGGAGGGTGACGGTGGTGGGGAAGGAAGAGACACGTGTGACGGAATTCAGGCTGTGTTGATGGAAGGTGGCTCTTAGGGCGGTGGTGGCTGACATGGAAGCCATATTTCCTTCTTTAATGCAGCTTCACCGTCGTCAGGGGATGTGCTTCGAGGGAGGTAGATGAATGGTGATTTTATAAAGCTCACCTTCCAAGTTACTGTGCGTACCCCTTTTATTCCATCATAGGACAGATTTCTCCTTCTTTATACGGAGCCATTAAATCTAATGCTTTTTTCTTGCTAGACGCATCATAAATTAAAGTTCATTAGTAAAGCAACGGTCCTTCTCGCCTAATTTTTGGGTGTCCTAGATTAAGTTAATTATTAGCCCATTTTATTGCTTCTTTAAAATAAAAATAGGTTTTAATGTTTCTAACTTTGTGTAACATGTTTTCAAATACACTTAAATTCCTAATATAATTAGGATTACACTTTCTAACTATCATCAAATAACTATGGACTACTATATAAATATTTGAAACCCATCATTAATTCTTCTATAATTTTTTACAATCTTCTTATACAATGGAAGATGAATTTGAAAATTATCTAAAAAATAGTATTCTTGATTTTCACACTTATGAGGTATTCATCTACCACACTATTTGTATCTCCATCCAAAAGGTTGAATCCCCAACCCCAAGGCCCCCCACTCCGACCCGATAGGATGGTGGGGAGTTTAATCACGGTGACTCAGTCAGCAAAGCGGCAGTAGGCCTTTACCCGTGCGCACAAGAGGGCCAACATTATTTCAGGTTATGAAAACTCCCCTTTGGCCACTGCGGGATTCAAACTTTGGTCTACGTCCAATTTTCCCCACTGCTCGACCAACTTAGCTACCTGTGCGGGTCACTAACTGTATCTCGGTTCTTCTTTGTGATGTGATTTATTAAGTTTTTCGTTAATATTCGTTAATATTTTGATGGTCATATATACTTTTTCATTCATCGTTATAATCATATAACTACGGTATGCCAATATTTAGGATGTTTTTAATTGAGATTATTTTTATCCCAATTTAAAACAAATCAAATTTTGATAGTTGTATAAAACAGATAGAAAAAAAACACCCGCACATAAACACACATCTAATAGGGTAGACCAGTTTAGACTAGACCAGATCAAACTTAAATAGAACAAATAAGATAAGATTATACCAGATTAGACTAGACCAATAAATTTTAATTCAATTAAAATTGACCAGATTTTTTTAAAAAAAATACATATATAATATGGGTGTCATATGAAAGATCATAAAAAGATATTTAATTTGGTATAATTTTTATAAAAATTTGAGCAAAAATAAAAAAGTTATGACATTTTATATAAAAAAAGTAATTACTTGCCACATGGAAGCAATTGATTGGATGTATATTTAATGCAAATTTGATATGGACAAGGGAGAAGGGAGCCGAGTCGGAGTGGAGGGTGTGCCAAGGAATTTTAATTAATTTTTTAATTAGACTTAATTTTAATTAATAATTAAGAAGGCCAAATTTGTCCACCCATGGTTACGTTAAGCAATTGTGGGGTGCATGAAGCAACCCTTTTTATAATGCTCGTCTGGGTGAATTTTTGATACGTAAGAGTATCTTTCACGGGAATAATAATAGAGAGATTTACCTAAACAGGAGTAAATAAAAGCATAATTGCAACAATAGGACTAACTCTTCCTATTCTACCATTTCCCTTGTTTTTAATAATAGGATTTTTAAAAAATCATTATAAAATATAAAAAAAATCAAGATAGAAATCGTAAAAAATAATTAAAAAATATATAGACCTCAACCACCACCTCAACCACCTTCCACCACCGCCACCTCTGGTCGCCGAAAAAAATTGCCAAGTTGGGGAAAAAATGTCATCATGATGGCAATTTTGAAGAGAAAGCAAGAGAAAGCTGGATATTTACAAAGAGTAAAAATGCAATCTTTATGGTATTTTCAGAGAAATGTGGCATTTTTACACAAGACGACATTTTTTCCGACGACCGGAGCCGGTGGTGGTGGGAGGTAGAGGACGCGTTGGCAATGACCTGCACATTTTTAAATTTTTTTAGGTATTTTATTTTATTTTTTGGACTTTTTCAAAAAAAAATTTAAATAATTTATTTATTATTTTTTATTTTTCACGTTTTCATTATTATTTTATAAATATTTATTATTTTTTTATATTTTTATTAAAAATAAAACTATGATTTTCTTATTAATAAAATAAATCTATTGGAAATTATAGAAAGGGGGTAGAATGAGAAAATAGATATATATTAGTCATATTTTGGGAATAAATGGATTATACTCCTATTGTTGAATTTTAGGCTTATTTTAGTCCTACTAACGGCTATTTCTCCACAATAATATTGGAATGACAAAGAATATTACCAATAGCTTTGGATTGGACAAAAACAGGGGTACAATTAAAATAAGGAAAATTAGCCAAAATAGGAGTAAATGAGGTTTGAAATTCCAAATTAAAATAGGACTACTATGTCTTTTTCCGAAATATGAGTTGTTACCGTCATGCATGAAAAATACTGTCATAATTGAAAAATATTGTCATTAATTATAATTAATACAGTCATGTTTAATGCACTGTACTGCAACTATTTGGCAGTCACGTCTACAAGATAACAGTAAATACTGCCATGTTAGTCCTATTTCGGGAATAAAAACATAGCAGTCTTATTTTGAAATTCCAAACTCCATTTATTCCTATTTTGGGAAATCTCTTAAAATAAAACAAAAACAGCTTTGAGGTTTTGGCGTGAATATTATTAAAGAGTGGTTTTCCCCCTAAACTTACACAAATACGATTACTAAACATTAGGTTTATTAAATTATCATCAGCCCCGGTCTCCATTGATAGCATTCCCGGTGACACCGACCACAATGAACCATCAAAGTGACACGCCGACCACAATACTGCGGCCACAGTAACCCCATCAACGTCGGTCACCATCACCAACTCCAGGCTTTGGCCAATGCCGCCTCGGCTGTGACTACCACCTTGCCAACCCCCGTCGTTGCCGGCCTCAACCGGTGACCAGCCCTGCTCCCAGCACTATCGTCAACCCCTGTCCCAAGCCATCGCAATCCCAGACCAACCCTAACCCTAGCCGCTTTGATTTGGATCTCGATCGACTCCACATCACTCACTACTGCAATGACGAAGATATATGTGTTGTCCACTTGTCCATGATGGCCGCCACCGCTAGATCCGCTATCCTCAATGGAGCTAAGGTCACACGCGGCAGAAGGCGGCAGCTAGGGTTATAGGACGTTGCAGTGATGGAGATTAGGGATGACGAGCAACATGTTGGAAATATGCCCTAGAATAATCATAGACTATAACTAAAAAAATTATAAACTTGCTTTATGGTAATTGTTATGTGTTTTCTTTATTAATGTTTAGTCCAAAAATAATATGCTTAGTATCTAAATAATTAGATACATGAATTAGTTGTGGAATGTTGCACATTTTTAAGCGTGATAATATGCTAACTAGTCCGTGATCTAATATCATTAATAAGAGACATTAATAATTAATAAAGCAGTATGTGAATTAGTTGATAGCTATATTTTACTAGCCATTGATACAAAGATATATCAAGCTAACCACATATATACTTGTTAGAGAATAAGTTTTTTGGACAAACCTACTTTAAGTCTTTAAGGACACTGCAAGGATTATAAGCATGTCATCATGGCAGTTCTCAATAATGATAGTTGTTATATACCCGAGACATCATGTGATTACTAACATGTGAATTAATCTGCTTTGACTTAATCTCAAGTGATGATTAAACATATTATGAATCTTGGGGATGTGTGTGCATGGTCAAGAAGGTTTTTGTCACTCCCGTGCTGCGGCAGAAAGATATACAAGCCCCTTCACAAGTAAGTTCATTAGCATAGTCATGCACAAGCAAGGTATCACTTGTCAAAATTAATCTTAATTAGAAGTCAAGAAATAAGTATTGAGAATAACAAGGATGACATGGACCTAACCTTGTCTAAATTGAGATATCATTAAATATGTTGTCAGATTTATTGGTCATTTATATAATTTAGGTGGGCATAATGTCTTGTTAGAGACTATTTATGACGCGTGGACCGGAAATAATATCTAACCCACTACGTACCATCATTACACAAACCTGCAGGGTTACACACCTAGCTAAGCAATATAAATCACTGATTTTTTAATAAGATTAAAAGGCCCAATTCAAAATAGAGATTTCGAGTCCTATTGGGCCAGGGTTTGGAGAAGGGTTCTATGAGCTATAAAAAAAACCCTCTAACTCCTCTCTTAATGAAACACGAAGTTAGCCATGAAATTTAAGAGCTCCATACGATCACATCGTAGAGAGAGAGAAGGAAAACGAGAGCGCCACATATAATCCGATCACGTGCATTTGGATATTGGTGGAGCTCCGAGAGATTTCCTGTGACAGTCTGACATCCTCAAGGCTCTCAAATTTCTGTAAGTTTTAGTCAGCTGTATTTATAATATGAGCTTTTGATTCTATCAGTTTTTTTGAGACATCCCCCTGTATTCTGTTGTGTTTTATCCATCTGAAAACTAACACAACGTCGTTGGGCTAGCGACCAGGGATATGGGGCAGCATCAGACTGGCCGTGATGAGCTCGCGGTGGTGGGAAAGTAGCGGCGGTTGCAGGTGTGTGTGGAGGCTGGGGGCGGGTGTGGTGGTGAGATGTGGCAGTTGAAAGGTGTTTGGGGCTAGGAGCAGGCTGTGGGATGGGATAACGGTTATGTTGGGCCGGGGAGGCTGTGGAGCGGATGGGGTCTGTGCCGAGGCGACAACGACCGGCGCTATGGTGAGGCGGTTATCATTGTCGTGTAATGTGTCCGTCTGGGATCGTGGGCCAGCGACCATTTACTGGTCACTCGAAATGGTAGCAGCTTATCACTGAGTAGTTGTAACTATAAATGACCGGCGATGTCACTATATATGACCAGGACGACGATGGTTACTACCTGGGTGGCTGGGTCGTCATTGGGGTGGGTCTGGTCACTGTCATATAAAGTTACCAGGAGTAATTTAGTAGGTCTAATGCTTATTAGTCACATTTTTTAAATTAAACAAAGTTCAATTTTCTGTCCATTGTCAAAATTTTAGTTATATTCATGTTAAAGCCCCAAAACTTTACAATGACACAAACGCGGCAATACAAAAGGTGACAACCTTTTGGTGTCCTAATGCCCCATTTTAAGTTGTGATGGGACTAGTATGTGACAATATTGGAATGGGTTAGGGATTTTTTAATCCGATTGGTAACCATCAAAATTAGTATGATAGATGATAGGGAACATCCACCAAAGTTTTAATATAAATAAAGCATATTTCCAAATAGAAAAGGGGGCATAAACCAAAATCCTTTCCAAAAAACATTAATGTGAATGAACAAACTGAAAACACGACCCAAGTTGAAAGAGTTAGAAAGAGTGTTAATCATATAAACCATTTTGATAAAGAAATGTGGGGAAAACTTTGTACAAGCTCACACATTATTGTGTAGTCTTCTGCACAATTATTAGCCTCATTTATTTATGTTTATACATCTACATTATTGTGATCTTGTTGCATGTGTAATTGACGCATCGGAAAAGATCTTGTTCAACCGTCCAGACAAAACCTTCCTTCCAGAAATCGTTGTTTGAGGTAGTTTTTGGTGAAATGTTTTGATAAAATTTTGTCGAAAAATTTCATCAAAACTACCTCAAAGTTATGTCTACAAAATATCAGTTTAAAATTCAATCGGAATGACAGTTAAATAAATTATTGAAAAACACTGAGTTATTTATATAAATAGTGGCATAATGTATTTCAATTAAATTTTAAGTTGAAAATATATGAACATAATTTATATTTTAGAAGAACATGTCCACAAAATGTATTCAAAAGTTCCATGGGTAACCATTTTAAGCGGTAGCGATCGAATGGAGGGTCGTGATTCTCTGACCTTGTGATGGCCAGTATCATTCCTCACGGGTACGCGTACGGTACAATCAAATTAACGGGTGCACCGTAGAACTACCCTAATTTTTATTGGAAAGTTGGTTTCAATTTTGATTTGCTAACAAATAGCTCAACTATTCGAACGTAGTTAAAAAACAGCTTCTAAAGTTATCTTTCCCAACAAAGGTAATACGGAGTATATCTGTATTTGCATGATAAAAAGACGACTGATGTGTGGGCTCATTCGACAGGTTTGTCGCTAATCATTGTAGGATTTGAAATCTCATCTAAGACACAATTTTACCATACATCAAATATGATGAACTTGAAATGAATGGATTTGAATTTGAAAGACAAACACATATGTCCATCAAATTTCAGGTAAAAACTCAATCAAGAAATTAGTTAAATAATTTTTTTAAGATAACTCCGTCAAAATATATACATATAAAAAATAGTTATTTTCAAAATTTCATTTAATTGTTTCAATTGAATTTTTAGTTGAAATTTAGTAGATATAAGCTACACTTAATGGGGAACACGTTTACAAAATTTCAGCTAAAATATCACCGAAACCACCTCACAAAACAAGGCGGCCAGACGACACTCCAGTCCGAACAAAAATATATATGATATATTTACATATATAGATACAAATATTTATAATTGGAAATTAAATTTTCTATAGTAAGATTGTTATAACAAAATCGATTTTGCTAGTGGATGGCCAAAAATGACAGAGACAATATGAGGTTGAAGTGGTTGACTGGTTGGACCAGATAATGACAGAGATATTAAGATAGAGGTATGTTGGGTAACTCATGTAGCAAAAACCCACTCCCTAATCAATAAAAAGAACTAAAAAACTTTTTAGAATAGACTTCAAAGTTCAATCATAAGATTTAATTCGTTCTAAAACTTAATAAAAGAAGTACTCAACGATACGAACTAAAAAAATTCTAAGAAGAAACTTCATATAATCAAATATCAATATTTCATTTGTTCAAATTTTAATAAAAAAAGAGGCAAAAGAACAGCTATTTGCACTTGGAGCAAAATAACCATACTCTCAGCCAATAAAAGAACAATATATAAATTTGATGGGGGCAACGCAGATAGTTGCTTGCTAACAACTAACTTATTATTCTTCCCAGTTTACCCCTCCACCCCCTAACAACATCCAATCATCCTCATATTCATGTATAGTTAGAGTGCAATGTACATGCCCCTCCTTGCCCTCCTGCTCCACCCCTCCCCTCCCTCCCTTCTTTCCTCCCCTTCCTGCTGTTATTGTTGTTGTGACTGTACAAGTAGCAGAAACTTGGCTGGTTCACATTTAGATGCACACCCAAATCTTGATGTACTGTACTTCCTATGTACTCCTGTTAGCTTCCCCTTTTCTGCCTTCTCATGATATCCCACCATCACTCTTGAGCTTTCCCTATAAAAAGATTAAATCTTTAGAGAGAGAGACAATTAAAAACAAGAAGCAGAATAGTGACTTGCTGCTACTTACAAGAGTTGATGTTCTGTGTAGCCAGAGTGCCACTCACAGGTTTTGCTCCACTGACTAACACCATAGAGAGTGCACTGAGCAGAGAAAATGGCTGCTGCGGCCAAAAAAGAGGGCGGAAATTTAAGCATCTCATACTCAACCAGGCAAAGCTCCATCAAGAAGAAGGACAAATGCTCAAGCTTTCTGTCCGATTGGGCAGCTTTCAAGAATCTCTTCATGAACACATATGGCGTGGGAACCGACATGTTGAACTGCAATGTGTTCAGCATCAAACTCTCCTGTCCCCCCACCACCCACCATAACGGAAATGAATTAAATGATCACCCTTTTTTAAGTTTTTTGCATTGATGATGAGGAGCTTCTTCATTGATTGCAGAAATTAAGAAACTTTTTGTATATTTACCATATCTAGGACTTCTTTTCTGGTATAAGCCTTGTCTGAGATGAAGATGAGATCATCTACGACAGGGACAGACACTTCCTCGTACTTGCATGCCAACAACAAGGCTACCAGACCGACAAGCTGCAATTTCTTCCTCACAACACCCTGCTTCTCCAAGAATCTGTCTATTAGGTTCACTGTCAAGAATAGAGTCTCTTCCCTGAGTTCAAACTTGTGGTGCACCTGAGTTTAAAAATACCCCATTTATTTAATTTTCATTAATTTTTCAGTCATTTAAAAGTGACTGTCTATTGTGTTTTTTTTTTCATTAATTAATTTATTAATTAATAAAAGTGATGGAAGCTATACAGTCATTTAAAACTCTCTTCTTTTTTACCTCAATGAGCCAGTCAATGAGAATGGCTCTCATCTTCTCATTGATGTCAAACTGCTGGGCCATGTAGTCTGGTGAAACACAGCTGCTACTCTGTCACCCAAAAAGCAACTGATATCTGTGAGAAACTGATCTAAATGACAATTACACCCTTTTAGTTAGAAAGACCTCCAATTAGTTTGAAACTTTGAAATCACTTTCACATTTCAAAAGAAAGGGGGGAATCTTTTTTGAAGTGTTTTCTTTTATTGCTACGAGCTAAAAGTCAAAAACGTGAGATCCAGTGCACCCCATTAATCAGAGTTAATGGGATGTTTTAAAATTATTTGATTTTGAAAAAGGCAAATTTGAACTGTGAATGTCCCCATATCTGCGGAACTTTCACTGTTGCTAGATTAGGGCAATGTTTTAAATTGAATTCGAACAGACACTGAAGTAATTAAATTGTTTCCCATATCCCAAATGCTCCCAAAAATAAGCAAATTGTTTCCCATTTTCAGATTGATGTACCTCAAATTTTCTGTAGTAGGCATAGATATCACCCACATAGTCAGCAACCGCAAGATGGTTGTTTTCATCACCACTGTCAATATCTATTATAGCCTCTACTTCAAATATATCCTCCATCTCAACCTCCTACAAGAAGGGGGGTTTCAGTTTATCTACTAATAAAAAGATATAGGAATCAGATGTTACTTTAATATGAACAGTTTATGTTTTAGACTTTTATTTACCACATGAGCTTTTTCATTGGAGACTGTTTCCGTCTGCTCTAAAGCCATGGGAACAGGCTGGTCTCTCCCCTCCTCTTCTTGCAATGGCACATCCTCCCATAGCTTGAGTTCTTCTTCTGGTGCTGCAATTTTCGGTTTCTTGGTTTCCTGTTATTCAGATCCATCCAATACTTTATGTTAACATGTCAATCAACAGAAACTACTACTTTATCTTTAATATTAAGAAGAATGAATGTATTTAGACTATTTACCACATGACAATGTTGTTGGGAGCTAGCAATTTGGGCAGCAAACTTCCTTTAATCCAAAAAATATGCATTAATGATTAATAATCCAAACTTAACAAGATTAAATTCCCCATAAAGATTTGAAAGAAATAGCCAGAGATTCTATCTTCTTCACTTACCTAGTGATGGGTCTTTGCGCAGGAATTGCGGGATTATTGTTGCAGGCCCCATTATTAGTTCTAAGAATATGGAAAAATATTAAAGAGATCAGTAACTCATAGAGATAATTTAAGGAAACCAGCAATGGCTAATTTAAGATTTCAAATGAGAGCTACCCAGATAGCCCTCTTTTGCTAACAACAATTGGGCATGGATGGGCTCCTAAGCTCTGATTAATTACACCCAGTGCTCTCCTGTTGCTTCTTCTCTCCATTCCGAACTTTCTTCCACCATCCATCCCTTCCCCACCTTCGAATCAAACACGAGTCTTTCCAAATAAGTTACCGCAAGAAATAAGAAAAAAAGACTGACATTTCAAAATTTGAATTCAAAAATCAATCTTTTGACACTAAACCCAGATTCTCGAACCAGATTTACCTTGAGCATTTCTTGATTTCATGTAAGCAACACTGTTCTCATCAGATGTAGCAGCCATGCTTCCAAGATCCATTTGGATTTCGGAGTTTATCAGCAAAGGAAAATCAAGAAACGAAATGAGCTCTCTTCTATTCAAACTCCCAGATCCGAATCTGAGAGCTCGGTAATTTAAAGGACCTGAGAACTGAATGAGAAGAAGAGAGCCTGTATAAAAAAACCCAAAACGGGAAGAGCAAAGAGAGAAATGGAGAGAGAGAGGGGCAGAGATTAATGGGGTCTTGTCCGCTGGTTTATCACACAGATAGAGGGGGGAGATAGAAGGCCTTTATTCAAATCCAACGGCTATATAAGGAAATCTGGCCGTTCGATGCAATCTTGGGGCACAACGGTCACCATGTGGCATGTCCACGGCTATACGTTGGATTCAAAATTTCGCTGTCCTGATAATAAAAGTTTTGAAGATTTTTGCACCTTCCTAATTGGGTTTAATGTTTTTACTAAACAGGATATATTAAAATTACTCCTCAATCAATTTCTAAACAGGATTGATTAATTGTTTAGTAATAAATAATGGTGATGAATTGATTGGCTCTGATTTTTCTTAAGAGACCCCTTCACCCTTGAATTTCATGTCCATTATTATGTCTTTGTTGAGCCTTGTTTGGAAGGTTAATCATTATATTTGGCTCCTCTTACACTATGGGCCGTTTGCTAACCCCTATTTTCAGCCTATATATGAGCTGTTTATGTTTCTACTTTATCAAAGCGGCACGATTATTTAGAAAATAATTAAATAAAGTACTTTGAGTATATTTTAAGAAATAATTTTAATTGTTATATACTACGTATTATAATATAGTTAGTATTGATAACTGTGATGTTACAAATGTATTATTTTTAATATTTTTTGTTTAATTAGTCATTTAAGATTGTTAATTGTTTTCTAAAATGAAAATGAGAACCTTTATATGGGGCTTTCACAAAAAGAAAGTGAGAACATTCTAATGGGACGGAGGAAATAGTTTTTATCTTCATGTGTTAAATTTTGTAATAACTAAAATAAGTAAGATTGAAATTATTTCATACGTCCCATTGACATTGGGATATAATGAGGTTACAAAGTTATTAGTAGAAGTGAATTTATATTGTTAATATTAAATTTACAAAGTAAAAAATAAAGTATGAATGATTTATAACCACACAAATTTTATCAAATTTGGTACTCCCTCCGCCCCTTAAAACTTTGTCAACTTTCCTTTTTTGTATGTCCCAATAACTTTGTCACTTTTCCATTTAAGTAAAGAATTTGTGATTCCATTTAATTCTCGCTCTTCTGCACAAACTTCAACCACACAGTTTTTACTTTATGAATCTTCGTGCCGGTCAAACTTGGCAAAGTCTTAAGGGACGTAGGGAGTATGAGGCAGTCTTAGTGGGATCAGCCGAAAAGGAAAGATGAGACGATCTTAACGTGACAGAAGGAGTACTTTTCTGATGAAATTGATTGAAGTTGCTTAAGAAGAACATTTTTAGCTATTTTTATGTTTTTTTAATAATCAAATATATTTTGAATAATTTTTCTATAATTCAACAAATTCAGTCACTTCAGCTAAAAATTGTTATACAAAATTTGCCTTAAATGCTCTACTGATTGTTATACAAAATTTGCCTTAAATGTTATACTGATATAATTGGGTTAGAAATATTGGTAAAAACTTAATGTGCCATAATTCGAAATGTTAACAAAATTATCAGGTGGTTGTGCGGTATCTTTTTTTTTGAATTTTTTTACGGTGGATACACATTGAGAAGTGTTTTGGTGCATTACACACTTGGCGGAAGTCTATTGGTAAACTATTCCGACTCATATCTTATTGGGAAAATGGAAACTAATAAGGTGACAACTCCGGTACCTTTCTAAAAAATGGGGTACCGTACCTACCATTCATTTGATTGGACCACATCACTTTATCATTTTTAATTTAGATTTAAATAATTCAACTGCTACATTCTCATTGTTCCATGTGGACAAAGGTATGGTACCTAATGGGTACCATAGAATCTACCAACTAATAATCAAAAGTTCTTCTTATGATAGTCTCACATTTTCATTATTCATGAATAATCCAACCTTTGCACCCCATATTCATTCACTGATCCCTAACCAATTTATGACATGTTATTCCAAGTTATTTTCTTATCTTTTCATAACATTATGTGATCGTAAAGTGGGAATTATGATATAATGTTTTACAAAGATAAGAAAATAACTTGAAATAATATGTCATAAATCGGTCAGAGACCAATGAATGAAGATGGGGTGCAAAGGTTGCATTATTCATGAATAATGAAAATGTGGGACTATTGTAAGAGTACCGCTAAAATGTTGGATTATTCATGAATAATGAAAATGTGAGACTATAGTAAGAATAACGCTAAAATGTTGGATTTTTAAAATAGCTTGGAATGATAACTATATAAGCAGTCCAATTAGTCTGCCAAATTGCATAGAAACCCTTCAATCAAACTGAAGCCTTCCGCTGCTCGTTTCATGTTCTGCAAGGGCAAACTCGTTTGATCTTTAACAGGTTGTATGCCAGAGGAGTTCTCGACGCAAGAGTCATCTTTCATATCCTTCCATTCACGATCCATCATCCTCCTCTAGCTCTGTGATGTCCTACCTAACAAGTTCAGTTCCTCCATAAAGTATTGCCCCAACCGACCTGTAGGACTCCTACGGAAAGCAGGAATTCAGCCTGAATTTCGGTAATCTTCCGATTGTTTAATGTAAGTCTTTCTCTCTTTCAGTTTCAAGTTTGATCAGAACTAATTCAAAGAACAAAGTCATTCAAGCCTTAATAGCAAAAGAGTTTTGATCGGAACTAATCAATTAACTATATACAGAACTATTTTTATCTTATTTTTATCTTTAATTTGTTGTTTTTTTTATCTCTGTCCATGAATAATAAGATCCATGAATAACTCCAGGAGTTATTCTATTTTTTTATCTTCGTCCAGAACTAATCAGGCAGGCAGTGTCTTTATTCATGATGGTGGGAAGCTTCTAAATCTACTCCACATCTAGAGTGTAGAATGATTTCATACCTAGTTTTAAGACTAATTCATGATTTTTTTACCATTGAGATAATTGTTTGTGAATATACCATTCTATCCATCGAGACCCAATAAGTAGCAGATTGGCAATAATTAAGATCCTAAATAAAGTATACCCTCCTTTTGATCCTTAGTACTAGAGATTTGTGATCCTTATTATGTTTTAAATGTAGTAAAGCTATCCATGAAACTTTTCTTGTAATCAAATCATGTTTGATGGATCACTATGAAATGGCATTAAGCGATGAGGTGTATTCTTGCCGTTGGTGCAAATTTCAGAACACCAAATACACCCTTGATTTCGCCAGTGCCTTAAATAATTTGGAAGGTTTACACCAGAAAACCAATCTTGATCATTTTGGGATGCTTTTTAAGATGTAGTTTTTGATATTTGGAACAAGCTTTTGAAGAAGATTGCAAGCAACAAGTTCAGATTGACTTTAGTTTCCTTAACAATATGTTGACTTGTACATAAAAAACTGCTCAATTGGTTTTATTTAATTTGTAAGGATTATTAGCTAAATATATCCTTAACTATCATGAAATTCACAAATCTATCTCATACTTTCACTTTTATTTAAAAAAGACTCAAACTTAAACTTTTCTCACAATTACAATTTCAATGGATGAATTCGTAAAAATTAAGAAGAAAACTATATTTATATTTCATAATTTTCACTTCTTTTTAGTTTTAAGTTTACAAAATTGTATTGCTTATATCTTATTGGTATTGATAAAAATGTGTAATTTTGAAAAAACAAACAAGAAAAGCATAATTGTTGAAAAACATGAAGTTTGAGTCTTTTTTTGATAAAATGAAAGTGTAGGCTAGATTTGAGAATTTGATGATAGTTTGAGATAAAATAAGCTAATAATCCTATTGGTAATCCAATATTGTCAATTTGTCATTAATTTTGTGAGTGTGAGTAGGGGTAGATCTCTGCAGTTTTAGGCTTGTTTAAGTTCTCGAAGTGCCCTGTCCATGGTTTATATGTGGCAAATTATTACTGAAATTGGGAGCCGATTCCAATATACGGAGTACCATTTTTACATATTCTTACAATACTATGATAGTTATATAATTATATCACTATACTATAGTTCTCAAACTACCCTGTCCACGCTATTATATCTTTATTTTATTATCACGTACCTGTTTCAAATGAAATCAAGATATTATTTACTAGATTCTTGTACACATTCATTGATCATCAAATGTAATACTCCATATAATGCTTCTAGTTCTACATCATAGGAAATAAAACATATTCTATACAAGCCACTAAGAACCATCCAGATAATTGGAGTGTGCCAAAAATGACTTTTGGTGAAGCTCCAGTTCCACCAGAGTCAAAATGGAAGCTATTCAAGCTGACACATGAATGGAGAAAGATTGTCCTATGAAGAAGCTTATCTCTCTTTTAACATCCAGATCACCAAAGTACTCTGAAATGGAACCACTTTCGTTTGATTTAAAATGAATACACAGTCACTATATGGGTATAAGCCTTGCTCCTTATAAAGATATGAATCTGTTCCACAATTTACCTTTCCTACCTGTTATAAGACACAAAACACAAGCATTTCAGTAACTCACAATATCATCATGGAGATAAAAATCATCCACTTCACGCCCCCAGCTAAAGGGAAACAGAAAGGGAGTTGTAAATTAATCTACCACAAATAAAAAATCAAATATTACATTGAAAAAGAGGACATGAAAATAAACAAGAGGATAAATCGATTATCATAAAAGGAGAAGAAATTTAAAAAGAAATTGATTGATAGGAGCCAAGTAGGCAAGTGAATAATGGTTGTGATAGAAGAGGGGACCTGAGAGTGACTCTAGCCTTCTGCAGAAAGTAGTGAAACCAATATAATAATGGTTTTTAGATGCTGAAGCAAACTAAGATCAAGTTTTGCAATCTCTAAGGAGGATATCATTGCTTTGTACATCTTTTTCATATTTTACTTATTCCATGTTCTTGCATTTTATTGAAATGATCAATAAAATCTAGTAGAGTACATATACCTTCTGTCATCAAATAATCTCAATGATATCCCCAAACAGATATACGAAGTATATGCTTATTTCTTGTCTTGAAAGAACAACAAGCATGTCACTCAAAATCTCAAATAAGAATCTTTTTATGCACATTTATCACAATAAAAATTGAGAAACCTGGAACTAGTGGAAGTATAGGTTAAATTTCAGAAACCTGGAAAAGTTCACGAACCTGCAATTTGAAACAAACCTTAAGTTTTAACTAAAAATCAACGTTTAATTCCACTATAGTGACAACAAATAAGCTCATAATCATAAATGAAAATTAGGGCTAACATGTGTAACTAACAAATCAGATCAAAGATTACTTTAATATGCCATGATTACACAAGGAGAAAGAAATCATAAGAGAAATGGGAACCTTAATATGCTCAGACTTTTCTTGCCTTCTTGGTGAAGGGAGGTGATTGGATTGAGTGACCACTTCCTTCAATCTAGTTTGAGTTCTGAGATCAAACAATTCGAGAACCGTACAAAAAGGAGAATATACAAGGGTTACGTGGAATGTATGTCCAATGGAGTTTAGCCACATCTATGATGCAATGAAACATTCCATAATGAAGATGCACCGAAGAGCTCCTTTTTTTGTCAAACCAGGTCTATGATATTGAGTTTTTTTTTTGTTTTTTTATCCAGGTGTGGGTGCTTGCGCTCCCCAAATACTAGAGTCTATGAACTACCCTTCAAAGCTCCTAGACAGTTAAATCCGGATCTGACCACTTCCTTCAATCTAACTTGAGTTCTGAGATCAAACAATTCGAGAACCGTACAAAAAGGAGAATATACAAAGGTTACGTGGAATGTAACCTCACACCCAGCTAGGCTGGAATGCTTGGTTATCTATGATATTGAGTTGTTAGCCTAGAATGGGTCTACACACTAACAAGTAACAACATTATATATCACTCATGTAGCGCACATTTGGCTAATTTTTATGATGTGGTCTTTATTTTAATTTTGAGTCATGCATGTCACTGTTAATACACCTCTTATTAACATCCGTCGTGTAATAAATTTTCTAAACAACTATTTAAAGAAAAAAATAATATTTTGAGAAAACTATCAAATAAGCCCTCGTACTATACCGAAAAAGTCGATTAGGCCCTCGTACTTTACAAACACTCAATTAAGTCCTCGAACTATTAAAAAACGTTCAATTAAGCCCTTTCGGTCGGTAAGTAACCGGTTTCCCGGTTAAATGTAACATGTTTCCTGGAAGCCGTCGTTGCTGGGGTTCGAGCACATCGTCGCCATCGTCGTCGTTTAACCGGGAAATCGGTTACTTACCCACCAAAAGGGCTCAATTGAACGTTTTTTAATAGTTCGAGGACTTAATTGAGTGTTTGTAAAATACAAGGGCCTAATCGACTTTTTCAGTATAGTACGGGGGCTTATTTGATAATTTTCCCTAATATTTTTTGAAAATAAATTAATTAAAATTAAATTTTGGTGATTGGCAACAATGATTGGCCTATATTTTTATTGATTTTTATTGTGTCTTTAAATTTGCACCACATGCCAAACTTAATGTTGTTAGTTTATATTGATTTTAATTTTTGTTCACAAAATCATTTTCATTAATGAAAATTTCAAAAGAAAATCATTAATTGCTTTTTAAAAATTGATAGCTTCCCAATAAAGAGAGAAATGAGAGCTAAAAGTTCAGAGAGAGAAAATGTTTGATATTAATGAGAATAGAATCATTTAAAAATGCTCCCAAGAGGGTATTTATAGCAGTAATAAAAATGCTCCCAAGAGGGTATTTAAAAATGCTAGAGGTGGTGCATTAAATGCACTACACGTGTCGACTATTCTATGAGCGAGAGTCCTCAGGCGCAGTAGAGTTTGACGCATGTTATTTCCTAACCGACTTCTGGTTAAGTGTCTTCTGTGTGCCGAGGTGATTATGGCCAAGGTGCAGGGATGCAATTCGGGTCTTATTTTGTCCTTATTCCTAAGAGGATGTTTGGGACCTGGGATCGAGGTGATTGTACAAACATGGAGTCATTTTCTTCATTATGGGTCAGACTTGTTGGAGAGATCTCCAGTGGTGCGATGGGCTTGGACCATTGTGTATCCAAGAGTGTGTGAGTTGTGGATCCGACTATCCGAGCCCGTATACTCTATCAAAAGTAAACAATTTTGTCACCTTACACGGCTTAGCTCAATGCATGACATAAACTAGACACACCGCGTATTAATTTTTATTTTTTCTAAAACAAATAACTTAATATTAATGAAAAGGGTATGAAGAAACATAACAATCTAAAGTCGAAACATTACAATCATAACATCCAAAGCTAAACTAGGTGAAACAAAGAACAAAAAAGACCTATAAAGGCGCTCTTGTTCGGTAACCCTGCAATGATGTAGACTAATACCGCAGTGTGACTGCTCATGCTACTCAAAATGGATCCAATTTGACTAGCCATCGAAAAGGAACTTCTGAATTTCCTAGTTTTGCTAGCCACCGGTAAGGAGCCAAGTGCAGAATTTGTTCCGGTTTCACCAAACACAGGAAAGAAACCAATCCATTGAATCTCATCTTCCTGGATCGGCGGTGGTTCAGGAGGGGGGGGGGGGATCGGCCTCAATATTGATGTAGAAGAAATCCAGATTCATGATTGATGGATAAGTCGCTAGAAATCTATTACTCCCTCCGTCCCATATTTATCTTCGTAGTTCAGTTTACGATGCTTGACTGACGATAAAACAACTTCATCCCTGTTCACACAGATTATTTTTAGTAAATTAAATTTACATATTCAGAAACTACATTAAATCTGCTACAAAGGCTGATCAAGAAAATTTAAGTTTGATAAAAATTTGATATATAAAGTAAAAGTTTAAGAGTAATTTGAGTTGACCGTGTGAATAGTAACTATGAAGATAATTTTGGGACGAAGGGAGTACTAACATGTACACAAGAACATTCGATCGATGATGGCGTGTAATATACATATGGCAGCCGATAATTCGCCACTGAGAATAACATCTCTAGACAACGCTAAAAAATAAACATATAGATAGAACTGAAAATAGTGATTAAACGAATCCTTTTTCATAATTGAAGCCAAGAGAATTGAAGGAAGAAAATAAAAGAAGAGGGGGAGGAGGAGGCCCCAGGGTTCCCCCTCGGCTCCCCTCTGTAAATCGCAGGATGGTACGCCAATGTTGGTTGTTGGTGGTGAGCAAGCATATCTTATGTTGCCGTATCTATATATACATAAAAGAAAAACAATGTGTGTACTGTTCAATGAACACTGTTTTTACTGTTCAATGAACAGTACTCCTGCTTACATCCAAAATGATCTCAATCGTCCGCTTCCATCGATCATCACCGTTTCTTCTTCCCCTCAATCTTCCGCTCCCATCTCACCTTTTGTTCTGCGCCTCAATAGTTCGCTCCCATCCCACCGTTTCTTCTTTGCCCCATCCCTCCCTTTTCTTCATCAATCATCCGCTTCTCATACAAACTAATCTCAAACGTCCGCTCCTATACATCATCACCCTTTCTTCTTCACCCTATTCTCCCTTAGCATTTCGTTCTCCATCATCAAATCGTTCTCAAATCTCTTCTCTCACTACCATGAAGAGTTCTGATCCAGACCGGTCTCTGAAATCATTGAATCCCCTTCTCTGGAATCGAACAAAGATTCCGCATCAACAATTGCGCTACCATGAAGAGTTCTGACCCAGACCCAGTCTCTCAAATCAATTACTCCTCTCAGCCTACCCTTCTCCACCTCTCCTTCAACCAGGACCAGAGCTCCTTTGGTGTTGGAATCGACTGCGGATTCCGTACCTACAATTGCTATTCAATGATATCAGGTTAGATTTGCTTTATAACTTCTTAAAACTTTCTATCTTTGGTCAATTCCAGAGAAGGTGACACTGTTTCTCAAATGTAATGTTTAATTTTAAGATCCCTAGCATTCGATATTGCTCCTCCACGCACGTGTAGTATTCAACTAATTAAAATTTTAAATTGTGATCTTACTATGGAACGTGGGTAATGAAAATGGAATTATGCACTAGCCATTTTATGTGTAATATTCAGTTATAAATTATTGCTTATTCTCAAACCATGAACTCCCAAACAATTCACAATTAGTGCTGTATAAAACAAGATTTATAATAACAATTTAAAATTATGTGGGGTTATGGATATAGGTGTATCTTTTAGGAGCAAGGTTTTTTCATAAACACCGAAACTCTCGGTCTGCTGCTTCCTTTTATTATCTTAATATGGAATTATGGATATTGGTGTATCTTTTAGGAGCATTTCTTTTCTTAGAATATAGGCTTCAAGTAGTTGGTATGTTTCATTTACCATTTACTGACTCTAACTCTGCCATTATTTTCTTGCAGCTTACTAACAGAAGATCCTAGCCTAAGGCTTGGAGCTAAAGAGGCAACTGATGTGATAGCTTCTTTAATCAATTATATTGTTTTTGAGTTAGTATACGTTCTCATTTCGCTTTGTAGTTTATTCACAGTATCATGGGGTTTATTGGAGGAGAATAACAATTTCCTCCTTGGTGTAGGGCAAGCAACATCCTTTTTTCATGAATATCAACTGAAACACCCTAACAAGACAAAAGGTACTTCTTCCATTTGTTTCCATTGAGGGTGCTTTAGCCTCAAATTTAGGGGGTAAGATGACGACGTTGAGGCCGCACAACATGCAGTTTTATTCTCCATTTCCTAATGTCCCCACGCCCGAATTATCAGAATGGGGGACTTGTGTTGGGGTATATGACCCAGCATATGGCATACCCACATACCCCGAGTAGGACAATGGGCACAACAGGTAGATAAGGGAACTTAGACTCCGACAGCATGGGCTGGGTGGGATAGGCTCCTCGAAGAATCATCAGATTGCTATTGATGGGCACCTAGCTTAGTCACCTTGAAGAATTGTTGGGAAGGCAAAGAAATTGCGGGAAGCGAATTCAATGTAGAAAGATTTTATGGATAAGGGTTAGCCACTAGGGCTCGCCACGTCACCACCGACGACTACTACCTTTTAGTATAAATACCTGCATTTATTTCATTGTAAAAGTATACAAATTGCATTCAATAACTTAGCTTCTATCTCTGGTTCTTCCGTATTCTCTCAGTTTAGAATAGAAGGTCGGGGCTCGGGCTCGGTAAGTGTGCGTTGTAATGGTTCCAAGTCCATTAATAGAACTCGATCCACTTTACCTTCTACTCTTCTTGCTAATGCTTATGCTCTCATACTCATTTAATCTACTCACAAAAAGACACATAATCCATTAAAGCTCCAACGAATGCTCAAAGGAACGTGTCAAGCCTTTGAACCATGAGGAATAGACCTCAACACTTATGTATGTACATTTTTCAATATTCCAATACTTCTGATGGATAGTATACCCGGGGGGTAAATGATGGATAGTATACCCGGGGGGTAGCTTATCCGAGGGGTTATTACGGGGAATAACTAGAGAGAAGTCAGAGCAAGTAAGTAGAGAGAGAGAGTATATTAGAAAGTGTATTCAGCGTATTTGCTTCTGGGTTACAAATGGGAAAATGGGGTGCTATTTATAGTAGCAATAAATGCCAGACAGGGAGACGTGTCAAGCATCCATTGGCCGAGGGGTCACCTCAACTGGTTGGCGCTGGCAATCGCATGTGGCCGCATTTAATGCGGCTGTTGGATGTGACGTCGTACTTGGTACGGTGATCCATACGCATGTGGAGCGGATATCATGTCGGAAAAGGTTCCCTCGGCTGTAGATGACTAGCCGAGGGCTCTGAGTACCGGGGACCCCCTTAGTGCCGAGGGCTCTAGGTGCCGAGGGCTACTGATTTTCACCGTTTTCTCCCAGTAACCTTGTTTTCCTGATTTGGCCATCCTGTGAGATTCAGAGCCTTCGGCCCCCTGGCCGAAGGCGCCCCTGGTGCGCATTGTGGGCCGCTTGGTACTCTGGGCGCCGTGATTCAGGCCTGTTGTGCTTCCTGGGCCTATTGGGCCTTTATTGGAGTAGTAGGAGTCTGTGGGCCGGGGGTTCCCGGGCCATATACTCCATCAGGAGTCCCTCACTCCTTTTGCCGAAAGGTACTTGAGGGAAAAGGAGTAATTGTGTTTGTTCTCTGCCGTTGTTCCGTTGTAGTTTGTAGAGTTGTGGGTAGTTTGCTGTTTGTTTATTCTGCCGAGGGCAGTCCCTCAGTTACCCACATGTCGGGACTTGAGGGGCATGTTTGCTGTTTGCGGGAGTTTTTAGCATTTTGTATTTTTGTGATTTTCCCGAGGGGGTCCTCCAGTCCCCCACTCCTTGAGGCACTTGCAAAGTGGTGAAAAGGAGTAGAGTAATCATGTTGCTGTATTGGGCCGAAGGCTGACGCTTTTCGTTTCATTTTGGGGGGATGCCTCGTTAAAAACCTCATTAGGAAAAACCCTGTGGGAAAAAATCCTAATGAGGGAAAAAGAGTGCACTGAATTCCCCCAACGATGAATCGAAAAATGTGAAGCCCTGGTTTGAAATGGAGTACAATGCTGAAGTCGCAGGCTATCCTTGTTCTGAGGGCGCGTGTGTTGATTAGCCGGAGGCTTGCTGTTGATATTCTTGGAGATGCCGAAGGGGAGTCCCTCAATCTGGGGATCAAGGGCGTGATGAATGTGAGTAGTAGTTGAAGCGTTACAAGTTGTGCCCCCTGTTTGTTGATCAGTTGGTGAGGAGGGTATCCGAGGGCTCCCGTTATCTGTGTGCTGCAGGCTATCCGTCAATGAGGTGTACTCCCCGGGGGCTACCTGGTCCTCAAAGTGCTGAGGGGGGATCCCCGAGGGGTGTGCCTGTTATGAAGCCGTGGGCTTCTGAAGGAGTAAGCCCGAAGGCATTGTCATGCAGTATGAGGGGCATCAACCGGGAGCATCTCGGGGTAAGAGTACCCGGGGGCTCTCCTTAATGAAGTGTAGTGTAGTAAAAAGCCCGGGGGCTAGTTTCCTGGTTGATGAAGGAGTGGCCGGCTAAATACAGCCGGGAGCTCCCAGAATATAGCCGTTGTAAATATAGCCGTTGGAATACCTAACGTCAAAATATAGCCGTTGGGGGGGGGGGGCTTCCACGTGGTGCGTGCTCGTTGGCTGCCCGTGGGTGGGCGTCACTGATTGGGCAGTTCGACGGTCCGTAATGATGGCTTTTCAACCGGAGGCCCGGTTTCCAGGCCCAAGCCCGGATCCAGGTGCCTATAAATACCCCATGGCCGGCACCACTTCTCCTGTGCGATCATTTGTTAGCGAAGCTCTGCCGGATTTTTTCTAGAGAGAGAAACACTTGCCCTCGATCTAACTCCTTTTCCAAGGTCAGTTCCCCACTTGTCCTTCTCCCTTCTTAGCTAGCTGTTTTAGTGGCCTTAGATTTAGGAGTTGTAACTTAGAACACTTAGTGTTTCCGAGCCCTCGACCCAGTGGAAAGATGTCTTCCCAAAGTGATTCTCAGGACATATCGAGGGATCCCTCGATGGAAGAGGAGAGCTTCTCGGATGCGGGGTCCTCGAGCGAGCAACTTTTGGCCCAGGAGGATGTTGCGATGGCCATGGAGGTGCAGAAGGAGTTAGTGGCTGAAGTTGAAGCCGAGGGCTTTGAGCAAGAGGCGGAGGATGAAGAGCTTGCCCTCGCCGTACAAGTTGCAGAGGAGGAGGAAGAGAAAGAGAGGATGAGGGTGACAGTGGTTGTCCTTCCCCCCCGCGGTTCTGGTGAGGCAGGGAGCTCTCGGCCCCTCAACCCGACGCCGATAAGAGTGCCCCCCGGGAATAAACATGAGAAGAAGAAAGCTGCTCCCAAGAAGAAGTGCATCGTTGCTGATCAAGGAAAGCCCATCGATGTGCCCGAGGGGTATTCCTGGCTGAATACTGCTGCCCTCGAGATAGGGTCGAAAGCTGACTGGGAAGACCTGTACGTGACTCAGCTGCACGTGGGGCCTTCGGCTGTGGTGGTGGCGCCAGGTCCTGATGATGTGCTCTCCCGGGCTCCCGAGGGTTGCATCGCCGTGCACATCCTGTCGGTATCAATGAGGCTCCGGTTCCCCCTACACCCATTCCTTCGGGAATACCTTCGGTATGTGGGTTTGGTCCCCTGCCAGTTGACGTCCAATAGCCACTCCTACGTGGCGGGCTTCCTGAATCTCTGCCGGGCCCGAGGGGTGACTCCCAGCCTGGACTTGTTTTTCCAGAGCTTCAACCTCTGCCGAGGGGGTCACGCGAATGTCGAGGTCTTCGCCAATCTGCAGGAGATAGCCCAGTGGAAACTATTCACAGAAGCGCCCTCGTCCAATAAAGGCTGGAAGGAACGATGGTGCTATGTTAAAATTGCCGAGAGCCCAATTCAGATGGAACTTCGGGATCGCTTCCGTCGGCATCCGAAGGTTGGGAACGCTGCTCTGGAGAAGGATGGCTTGATAATAGCCAAGATCCCGGAGGGTCGTACGAAGCAAGTGTCCATTAAGGACTATACTGCTGACAAGGAGCTTTTCGCCCTCGGCTTCCGCAGATATCGCTTCCTCGGTGAGACAGACGAGAAGTATCCTGTGTTGGACAAGGCTCTCGAGGGAGCAGGAGGTAGTAGCCGAGGGCTCCCTATTTTGTACTTAGGATTTTTTCCTCTTTTTTTGCGCTTTCTTGCCCTTCGGTCTAATCCTTTTTTTTGTTGGCAGGTGTGAATATGGACGCTGGGAAGCTCTTCGCTTTGAAGAAAAAGAAGGGCAAGGCCCAAGCCTAAAAGAAGGACCCCTCGGTCCAGCAGCCTGTGGAAGCCTTCTTTCAGAAGGAGACTCCGGAGCCCTCTGCTGCGGAGGAAGTTACCGGGGTGGCCGAGGGGGCCACAAAAAAGAAGAAGGGCAGCAAGGCGGTTGAGCCCCCTGCCAAGAAGCAGAGGGGTACCAGGGGCACCGTTGGCCAGGATGCCCCCTTGGTAATCATTGAGGATCACCCTTCTCCGGATCCCCCGGTTGGTGCTGCGGCGACAGCTCGGCCCGATCTTCCCTTGGGAAGCCTCCCCGGGGAGATTCTGCAGCTTTCCTTGGCCCCGGGGGCTTCTGTTCTACACGGCTCAACGGAGCCGAAGGCCTTCCTTAGGGGGATCACCTCGGCAATGGACAAGGCCGCCCTCTCGACTTATGATGATGCAGCCCTCGAGAACAAGATCCTTCGATCTTCGTCAGCTGTAAGTTTCCTCCTTCGCTTTGTGTTTTAACCTTTAATGTGTTTTCCATACTAATCTAACCCCTCCGCCTGTTGTCTATCAGGCTTGTGTAGCCCTCGGGGAGCACGCTCAGAGACTCGAGCAATGGGGCTTTCAGAAAGCGGAGCAGGATCTGGAAATGAAGGAGCTTATCCTGAAGAACTCTGATGCTATGAAGCAGATGGCCTTGCTGGAGGAAGATCTCCGGAAGCCTGCCGAAGGCGCTGAGCTGAGGGTCAAGGCTACTGTGGAGGAGGCCAGGCTCGAGGCCGAGAGGGCCGCCAAGAAAGCTGCCGAGGAGGCAGAGCTTGCCAAGGCCGAGGCCGTCGCCAAAGTCCGAGAGGAGGCTGTTGCCGCATTTATGGCCGAGGGCTGGAAAACCGAAGACAGGCGGCAGTGGGTGGCCTCGGTCGTGGAGTCTTCGGTCGACGACTGGGTGAAGTGCCCCGGGGCCGACTGGATGGCAGAGACGGGCGACAGCTACTACCAGGGGGGCGAGTTCTTCACCCAACATCTGGTGTACCGGAGGCTCGCCAGGCATTTCAAAGTCCCCCTCGAGGAGTTCGACCCCTCGGCGTACGGCCTTCCCGCTTTGCAGCCAGATGTAAGAAACCCCCTCCCCCCGGGCGAAGAGAGGCCTATGATCCACGACTCCATGATGATGGGGGGATCTGGTGACGGTGATGCCGAGGCTGCCGTCGGGGAGGAGGTCACCTCGAAGCCTGCCGATGAGGCAACAGCTGAATGAAACATTTGTACTTAGTAGCTTTTTGAACACCTCTCTTTGTAATGAATATTGTACGCCCTCGGCCTCGGCCCATTTGTAATATACGCTTGAATTTTCCTTTCTTCGATGAATGAATACCTGCCTTCGGGCTTTTGTATATGACCCGTTCCTTTTAATTGTTTTCCTTTGAATGTATGCCCTCGTCTTCTCTGTATGTATGCCTTCGCCTTTTCTGTATGTATGCATGTTAGGACTTAGAAATTTTCTCTCTAAGTACAGTGTCTTTTGTAGCCCTCGGCTACTAGGCCTGTTTAGTCATCCGAACATTGCGCCGAGGGCCCAACGTTCAGGACTTAGAAATTTTTCTAAGTGTTGTTCATCTGTTGGCCCCCGGCTAATTCCTTCCCTCTGGTTCTGTGTAGCCTTCATGAGATAACCGGAGGCAAGGTGCTTAAGACTTAGAAAAATTTTCTAAGTGTTTGGACATTGTTTAGCCTTCGGTGCGTGGGTATATAACCGAGGGCTCAAAATATTTAAGACTTAGAAAATTTTTCTAAGTGTAGTTTCACCAAGCCTTCAACCGTATGGCCCCTCTGGCTGCATGGAGATTTGACCGAGGGCCAAAATATGTAGGACTTAGAAAATATTTCTAAGTTTAGTTGTGCGAAGTAGGAGCCCTCGGGTGAAATGTGAGAGCTTTGTCGTAGGTGTACCCTCGGTTGAATGGTGACTCGTCAGAGGGCAGGGTACTCAGGACCTAGATTATTTTCTCTAAGTATTTCCTGCCGCTGGCCTTCGAGAGGGGACCCTTCGGCTGTATACTTCGTGGTTTAGGATAGTTTCCTTTGCTTTGTAATGTTGGCTTGTGGCAACAAAAAGCCTTCGGCTGTTGTTATGTCCCCACAGTTTGACTTAGGAAATTTTGTAATCCCAGTCTAGTGTAGAAAGGCAGACTCCCTTGGGAATTGTCTGGATGTATCCCCTCGGCATGTAGTGAGGTGCCGGAGGTGATTCTTGATTTGGTTTGGCCACCATCTCATAGCTTTGTTATATAGTAGTCTTTGGGGACGTTTTGAGTTGTTGTTGGTTGAGCCTGTCACGTTTTGTAGGATTTGAGCCTTCGGCTTAGATGTAGCCAGAGGCAATCATGGAGTGGACTTGGCCATTTGTTGATGATGTCTGTTGTGAATGGTATCCTTGGTATTCATGAGCTTCCAGGTACCGAAGGTGTCCCCATGGGGAGCCCTCGGTATGTTTCCGTGAATTGTTGGAGTGATGTACTCATTGATTTCTCGCTGAGTCTACTCCCCTTCACTACCCCCCCCCCCCCCTTTTTTTTTTTGAGTAGTGAAGGGAAGGCTTCAAGAAACTTGGTTTCTTGGTAAGGCTTGGCCTATCGTGAGGTAACAGAATACACCATTAGCTCCCCCCTCGGGTTAACCTTCCGAGTTCTGAGGGGATCGAGGGTCGTTTCCTGGGTACAAGATATGGTGGTCTGTAGCCTGCCTCCCCTTGGGGGATGGCACAGAAAGCGCCTCAGTTTTGAAAGTCGTCCCCTCGGTGCTAGACATAGTCCGTGGCCTGCCACACCCTTGGGGTGGTGGCGCGGGGAGCGTTTCGATTTGGAAGTCGAATCATGGGAATTTTAGATGCCTGCCAATCCCTTGGGGAAATGACGCGAAAAGCGTTCCGTTTTTGAAAGTCGAATCCTGGGCATATTTCGTGCATGTCATACCCTTGGGGTAATGACGCGGAAAGCGTTTCAGGGAAGGGTTTTCATTTGCACACTGGTTGCAAATGGTCGGGGGCACTACGTGCTGCCGGCACCGAGAGGTGGCGCCTTCGGTATAGGCGTCCTCGAGGGGTACGGCTTTAGAAACAACACTTGGTGTTTGTTTCGCTGTACGGCCCCCGGTACTTGGTACTGAGGGGTCTTCTGTGAAAACACTTGGTGTTTTTTCTTCATTTGTCGCAGGTGATTGTGTTGTCTACCCTCGTTACTTGGTACCGAGGGGTCTTTTGTGGAAACACTTGGTGTTTTTCCCACTTGTTGAAAGTTGTCAGTGGAGTGTCCCCCCGGCACCGGGTGCCGAAGGGTCTCCATTGAGGACAATTAGTATTTTCTTGCTGTTGTAGGTGATAGTATTGTCTACCCTCGGCACTGTTAGTATATATGTCCTAGCGACAATCACTTTTTAGAGATATATGTACTTGATCACATTCAGTTTTATATATTTGATATATACGGTATTACACATTGATGATTAAGTATTTCGATTGCCAATATCTTATTCATAATTGTGTTCCCTTGGACTTATGTTGTCAATGAGTAAGTGGGAGCTTATATGATATAACATAAGGTCCTAAAATAGCCCCAATCAATGATCATCAAGAATGGGATATTGATGATATGCGATAAGATTGGTATGTGGACTGCATCATACTTTTAGAAAGTATAGTTGATCTCACAACTATGAGTTCCTGTAATTCATGATGGTCACATAGATATTTTAGAGAATATTGGCATACCCACCGAGAAACCATTTGATAAGTTCTATTCATGTGTCTATGGGATTATCGGCGTATAGAGTAGTGTAATAGTCCTCCGACTTGAGGTCAATACGTACTACATGTGCGGAGTGATGTACTTTGACCATGACCAACACTTGCACTCCAATCGGGGTAGATACGGCATGTGTTGGGTGCATCACGAAGCACATGGAGTAGTAGTTGAGCCAAGAAAGGATTCATTCCTCATAATAGATTAAGAGAGAACATTCTACTTCTCATATCTAGATGGATCATAAAGTCATTGGCCAATGCAAAGATATATTCGTTTTGGATATCGAATATGATCGTTATGGATCATCTAGAAAGATTGAGAGACAGAGACTGAGTTATTGGGATAGACACAATATCATGTTCTAGACTTAGTTGAATGTTCGTTGAATGAAAGGACCGTATCACTATGAGCTCTATATTACAGGGAGTTTGAATAGTCCTCGCAAACGTCCTTATATATTAAGTTTGTCTGGTAAATCGTCTAGGGATTCTACTAAGACCTTAATTTGATTAGTGCTTAATATATAAGGCCCTATGGGTCACACAACAAGTGATTATACCTTCCGGCTGAACTGTTAGAAGGAATTAAATATTAATTGGATTAAATTATATTTAATTCGTAATACTGAAAATGGATTAAATATAATTAGATTAAACATATTTAATTCATGAAGTTGAAGGAGAGTTCTATTTGATAGAATTAATTAAGTAAAATACATTAGATTTATTATACTTAATTAAAGTGTATTTATAATTAAATAAGGTTGATATTTTCTTTTAATACATTTTGGAATTAGATTAAAAGAAAAATCAAAATAATAATAAATAATATAATAATAATATATATAGAGTAAAGGTAGGGTAGCGGCTAAAGCCACTCCCTAGCCTTCCTCTTATTGTGATTTTATTATTATTATTATTTATTATTTATATTATTTAATTAATATTTAATTAATAAATAAAATAAAATAAATAATGTAGTAAGGGTGGAAAGTGGCGTGCAGCCCACTTCCCCCCATATTATTGATTAGTTTTTTTTATTTATTTATTTGATTAAATAAATGAGATTGGTCCTAATTAGATTAGAACTCTTTAATGAATAAGCTAAGATTTTCATTGTGATTGGGAAACTAGTTTAGAACTAGTATAAATACACCATTCTCCTTCATAATTTGGACAAGATTTTAGATTCAGTATTACCAGTTTATTTCCCTGCGAAGAGATTTCCTAGCCTTTCTCTTAGGGAGATCTAACCGTTCTTTCGGAAAGGAGAAATCACGTGGATACCAAAGGTCAAGGATTATCACCGCTAGGCTAAAAGATCTGTAAGTTTTAACTCAGATCTGTTATTATTATCATATTCGTTATTTTGTCATAATCAGGGAAGATCTGTTTGGGAAAATTTTAAACATCCGCTGCCGTACTTTCGAGGTACGTTACATCAATTTCCTAACACTTGGTGCCGAGGGTTCTTCCTCGTGGTAAGGCCTTGGGCCAGGGGGTGACATGAGGGCTTGGCCCTTCGTAAGAATCCAGTTCCGTGTTCTTGGTGTCTTCAAAATGCCTTCGTTCTTCAGAATTTTTAGGCCTGAGCCGTAAAATAATACATTCACTAGTTATGAGGGCTTGGTCGTTCTGATGTTATTGATAAAATTTAACTAAGTGATGTACATTCTAGTGCCTAGGGACTTCAGTCCGATTAGGGCGTTTTAGCTTGTAAGTTCCTGGTTTGATGATGGCTGCCACGATGTAGGGGCCTTCGAACTTTGGTGCCATCTTTCCGCCCTCGGTTGGCTGGCTAGCTTCCCTCCTTGGGAGGACATAGTCCCCCACTTGGAATTCCCGGGAGCGGACCTTGGCGTCAATGTAACTCTTCACTTGCCTTCGGTAGTTTTCTGCGCGTATGAAGGCTTGCTCTCGGCGTTCTGAAATAAGGTGGAGGTCGAGGGCCATATTGGCATCGTTGGCCTCCGGATCATACTGTGTGACCCTTCGGGTTGGAAGAGTTACCTCAGTGGGGGCCTTAGCTTCAAATCCGTAGCAAAGGGAGAAGGGTGTCTCGCCAGTTGCCCGCTGAGGGGTGGTACAGTAGGCCCATAAGATGTTGTGGAGCTCTTCTACACAACCACCCCCTTCGGCCTCCAGTTTCTTCTTTAGGCCCTCGAGCAAGGTCCTGTTGGCATTCTCCACCTGTCCGTTGCCTTGGGGGTAGGCAACGGATGAGAAGGTGTGTTTGATGCCCCATGCCTCCAGGAGGGCACAGAAGGGGGCTGCCTCGAACTGAGTCCCGTTGTCAGAGATGATTTGCTGGGGGACGCCAAACCTTGTGAGGATGTTTTTGAGAACAAAATGACGACATCTGGCCTCAGTAATGCTGGCGAGGGGCTCCGCTTCCACCCATTCGGTGAAGTAATCGATGGCGACGATGATGTACCTGTTGTTGGAGGTACCCCTCGGCAGAGGGCCCACAAGGTCTATGCCCCATCGAGCGAAGGGTATGTATGTGCTGATGGGGGCATAGTTGACTGCTGGCCTGTCGGGGGCTTTCTGGAAGTGTTGGCATGCGGGACACCTCCGGGCAAGATCTGCACAATCCCGGGCCATCGTAGGCCAGAAGTAGCCCTGGATTATTAGCCTTCGGGACATGGAGAAGGGTCCCTCGTGAGTTGAGCAAGTGCCACTGTGTACTTCCTCCATCGCCACTTCGGCTTCATCTTGGTGAAGGCACCGAAGTAATGTCCCGTTGTAGGATGAAGGCGACAATGTCTGAGATCCAGTCACCCTGCCTTTGTTGTATGTGCATGATGGGGCTAGCATGTATGCTAGAAAGGCTGAGCTCTTCTACTTTGGCAATCTTCGAGATATGCTCAGGGGATTCTGCCGAGAGCTTTGATAAAATGTCGGCCTCGGAGTTCTGAGCCCTCGGTATTTGAGTAAGAGAGTGCGCCTCAAATACCTTAAGCAACTCCTTGGCTGCGCCTCCTTGTATTGCTTCATTCTCCCTTCCTTGGCTTCGTACTCCCCGGAGATTTGGCCGACGACTAACTTAGAGTCGCACTTGACGTGAATTTGTCGGGCCTTCATTTTAGCTGCCAGCCGAAGGCCACAGAGGAGGGCCTCGTATTCGGCTTCATTGTTAGAGACTTTGAAGGAGAAGCGGACTGCGTAATAGGCCCGGAAGCCTTCGGGTTAGATGAGAACCACCCCTCCTCCACATGCCTTGACGGCGGAGGAGCTGTCGGTGTAGAGGGTCCACCAATCATCCGAAGGGAACGAAGGCTCCTCGTCCGCGGCTGATCTTGCCGTACATTCCGTCACGAAGTCCGCTAGGGCTTGACCCTTGATGGCGGGCCTAGGACGAATGTCGATGTTGTATTGGCTCAA
Source organism: Cuscuta europaea (assembly GCA_945859875.1). Lineage (NCBI taxonomy): Eukaryota > Viridiplantae > Streptophyta > Magnoliopsida > Solanales > Convolvulaceae > Cuscuta > Cuscuta europaea. Next base: position 11,311,092 of record CAMAPE010000048.1, read on the forward strand.
GAAGACAACCCATTTCACCATTCGGGAGGAGCTGGTGGGGCTCCTCATCAAGGCGCCGAGGGGTTGGTGAGTGAGGACCTGGACCGGGTGAGCTTGGAAGTAATGGCCCAATTTCTTGACGGTCCACACGATAGCCAACACCGTTTTTTCCACGGGGGAGTACCGGAGCTCCGCTTCCCTGAGGGTCTTGCTAACATAGAAGATGGCATGTTGGATGCCATCCTCCTCCCGGATGAGCACTGAGCTGATGGCTGCCGGGCTAACGCCCAGGTAAAGGTATAGGATCTCCCCCACCTTGGGTTTAGAGAGCACATGGGGTGAAGATAAGTACCGTTTCAGTTCCTCGAAGCCCCCCTGACATTCTGAAGTCCATTGGAAACCGGCGGTTTTTCTCATGACCTGGAAGAAGGGTAAGGACTTCTCCGCCGATTTTGATAAGAAGCGATTGAGGGCTGCCGGGCGGCCCGTCAAACGTTGGACCTCTTTTACGTTGCGTGGGGGCTCCATGTTGATGATGGCCTGGATCTTCTCGGGGTTGGCCTCGATACCCCTTCGGCTCACCATGTAGCCCAATAATTTGCCCCCCTGAACGCCGAAGGTACACTTCTTTGGGTTCAGCCGAAGGCTAAACTTCTGCATGATGGCGATGATCTCCCTCAGGTCATCAGCATGGCTTGCCGACTGCTTGTTTTTGACGATCATGTCATCAACATATGCCTCCATGGTACGCCCTAGGACAGCTTGGAATACCCTGGCCACCATCCGAGTGTAGGTGGCGCCTGAGTTCTTTAGGCCGAAGGCCATGACGAGGTAGCAGAAGATGCCCTCGGGAGTCATGAAGGCTGTTTTTTCAGCGTCTTCCTCATGCATAAATATTTGATGATATCCGCGGAATGCGTCGAGGAATGAAATGATTTCACACCCCGCGGATTCATCCACAAGTTGATCAATATTTGGCAAAGGAAAGGGGTCCATGGGACACGCCTTGTTGAGATCCGTGTAGTCCACGCACATGCGGAATAAGTGCGGTTTTTGTAACACCGACCCCGAGCATATTTACTTTTAGTAAATTATGTAATAAACCTTGAAAGATGATTTATGAATTTGCGTAATTGTAAATTTTTGTTATTCTTTTACGTGAATAGTAAATTGCATGTGGGGCCCACAGCGGGAACGGGGACCGCCCGATAATTCCCGAACCACATATTATACTCATCTTGGTCTAGATAATATATATGGTGGTGGATATTTTATTTGGGCCATAAGAAAGGCATGGAGTTGACCGGTTGGTCAAACGGGGCCCAATTACCGGTATTGATGATTGAGCGGATAACAGCCCGAAATGAGTTTCGGAGACTCCAAAATTAATGTTGGGGAATGTACATCTATTCTAAAGGCCCATAATTATTGGGAACACGTGATATATTTTATTTGGTCCGATAAAATAAAATATGATTAAAACGGGCCGAGAAATACAACTTTCGGGGCCGATTGTACACACCGGGACGTAATGGGATGGCCTCCCACATAAGTGGGGGCCACCCCACGTTTTTATTGGTGCTGATTGATCAAATAATGGGGGAGGGGAGCAGCAAGACGTGCTGGTACGCACAAGGGGGAGGGAGGAAGTCTCCTTGAGACAAGAACTTATGCCAAGGGTCCTATCTCACACAAATCAATTGTGTTGATTGAGAAGCAACCCTATCTCCACCCCTACACTCATATGACCGACACAAGAGGTGAGGACCTCCAGGAAACCAAATTCCCAAAGCCTCATTGAGGAAGAAGAAGCTAGAGAATCCAAGGAGAAGAGCTAGGCTTGAGGTAAGAACACCAAATAGCTCTTTAACTAGTTTTATTGTGCATGATTTTTAAGAAATCATATGATGGATTAAATCATGAGCTCTACACGTTTAAAAGTGTAGAATATTGATATAAAGTGGTGGTAATTAACTTAGGAGGGTTGGCCAATCGATAGGAGTCGAAACCGCCGGAAACCGCCACTTCAAAGGAGCTAGTCGTAGTTGCAGACCACGAAAGCCGCCCAGCTTTCGTGAAAGCCGCCCGGCTTTTGCCTAGCAGGTCAGTTTTACACCTCCAATCGGCCTAGAACGGGGATTGATCGAGGGGCTTGGCAAAGGCAACTATTTCAGCACTTCATAAGGTGAGGATGGCTGACTATATTGCTTATAATTAGTGAGTTAATTTCATAAGAATGCCTAAAGTAATTAGATGGGATTTTCATGGACTATTAAAGATTAATAATGTCTAAATGAAAATAATATGTATATGAGTAAGTGAAGCATGATATACAAATTTAGAATAATTGTGTATGATTATGTGAAATGAATGGAATGGCATGTTAATGGAATTACTAAGATGACCTTGTGATAAAATATACTTTACTTCATGTATGAGATTCATGAATGAATTAAAGTGATATTTTTGATATTGAGATTAAACTATACTTGGATTGAGAAATCAATGGAAATGAAATGCAATATGGGAAATAGGAACTTGGCATGTTCTAAGGTTGTCCAATTAGTATCAAAATACTAGTTGGGGAATTAATATAAATAAATGATGAAATAAATCCTAAGAGGTAGGATTGTGAATAGATATGCCTTAAGTAGTCTCAAGAGATACTTAAGGATGAATGGTATGAACACTAAGGAGTGATTAGGGGTAGGCCTAAAGGTCACCTCCGGAAATTGATTCTAGGCATAGGACTTGCTTGAGGATTTGATTATGAAAATAAATAGAGTTGGACTCTAGGATGACATGGAGATGTAGTTGGGCCGAGCCCATGCCATGTAATATGATTAGCATGGAAACGTAGTTGGGCCGAGCCCTTGCCATGTATATGTGACCTCCGTGGAAACGTAGTTGGGCCGAGCCCTTGCCACGAAGTTATGGTTGGTATGGAAACGTAGTTGGGCCGAGCCCTTGCCATACAAATGTTGATATGATACATCGAGTTAGAGGATTGTATAGAGATGTAGTTGGGCCGAGCCCATGCTATACAATTGGGGCTCGATGGGACCCCACGGGGTTATCGTGACTCGCGGTCACGGGGGAATGGAAATGGTGAATTCTAAATGAATATGGGCCTACGGGCCGTCTACTTGACTTTATGTAAAGTAAGTACAGTTAAGGGTAAAAAGGGGTAATCGAGGGTTATGGCCTATAATATAATAGTACCCTAAGTTGAGGGTCTTGGAAATTAAAACGTTGATTATACTTAGTATAGTTGCTATTGTACTTGTCAAATATTTCCAAGTACTGACCTCCCCTTCACGGGGGAGGCCACCTCACAGTTTCAGGTAGAACGTGAAGGTCGCTGCCATTGCCCGTTGCTTCGGGAGGAATCAAGGGAAGAAGACGTGGTTCGTGCTTCTCCCGTTCTGTTTTAAAAACAATTACACTAATGCTCATGGATAATATTTTCTGAATAATTACTTTGGGGGCTTGCATGCCTAGTTATGCCAAGTGTGGCTTGAACAATTGTATTAATGCTTCCGCTGTTTTAAATGCACGTTTTACATTATGTTTGTTTATGGATGTACTACGTGTGAATGATATTCATGACGCCTTGTATAGTATGGATGAGTTGAACTGCGGTTGACTATTCGTACTGTACGGCGGGTTGTTGACGTGTCCGGCTAGGTCCGGGGCGTGACAGTTTTTGTGCAAGGACCACGTTTGCCAACCATGAGGGGTACTTCACCTCCTTGATGTGCGTGATAGAGAGGAGCATGGCGACCTCCTTCTTCATAAATTCCCTCCTCTCGCCCGAGAGGGGTCTCCTCCGCTGCTGTACTGGTTTGGCCGAAGGGTCCACCGAGAGGCGGTGGGTGATGACCCTTCGGCTGATCCCCGACATGTCCTCCGGCCCCCATGCAAAAACAATGGAGTAGGCGCGGAGGGCGCTGATGATGCTGGTCTTCAAGTCTTCGGGGAGCTTGGCTCCAATCTTCACGACTCTCTCTGGCTTGGCCGGATCGAGCGCGAAGTCTTCTACCTCCTCGGCTGGTTCAGCCCTCGGCCTTCTTTCCTCCGCTTCCACAGTTCCGGTGATGGTGTCAACGCGGAACTCCGTCTTGCTAACCTTCTTTGTCACTTGAAGGTAGCAAGCGCGGGCAAGCTTTTGGTTCCCCCTTGAGTAACCGATTCCCCCCTCGGCTGGGAATTTGAGGCAGAGGTGCCTCATGGAGATGACGGCTTCGAGATCCTCGAGAGCTGGTCGGCCGAGGATGATGTTGTGGGCGCAATCGATGTTGACGACGACGAACTCCACTTCGAGCTTGGCTCTATGGAGCCCGTCGCCGAAGAGTACCGGGAGGGTTATAACCCCCTCGGAATCAATGGTGTCGCCGTTGAAGCCGGCAAGAGGGGTCTTGATGGGCCGAAGGGACACCCTCTCCAGATGCAGCTCTCTGAAGGTGCTGAGGTACATTACATTGACGGAGTTGCCCGTGTCAATGTAAGTTCTGTGAATAATAGTGTCATTGATCTCTGTGCGGATGACGAGGGCATCCCTGTGTGGGGAGGACACCGGGGGGAGATCGGCGTTGGTGAAGGTGATGGGTTCCTCCCTCAGCCGCTTTACTGGGGGCATATGAGTCACTTCCCCCACGTAAAGTGACTGAGCCCACTTCTTTCGTTGACTCGTAGAGTCACCCCCGGTATTGCCCCCGGTGATCATGAGGATTTGGCGCTTCTTCTCTTGGTACCGGGGGTACTCCTCCTCCTCTTCTTCCAGGTTCCCAATCTCCCTTATTTTCCCGAGGGGGATGGTGTTGGGGTTGACCCATGCATTTGCTCTCGCAGTTTGCCCTCGGGTTGGCCCTTGGTGAGGGGGGCCCTGTTGCTGAGGGCCCTGGATAGACTGAGACAGATGGCCTGCTTGTATCAACCTCTCGATGGCCATCTTCAGCTGATGGCAGTCATCGGTCCTGTGCCCCCGGTGCCGGTGGAAACGACAGTAGGGGTAGTTTGGATTGATGGCAAATACTTCCGGGCGCGCGCGTGAATCTCGCTCCACTAAGCCCCTCTCCTCAGCAAAATCAAGAATGACGCTGACGGGATGCGTCAAAGGTGTCCGAGGGTGCTCCAGGAGGACGGGCTGCGCCCAAGCCCTCGGGTTCCCCTTGTAGCCTCCCCCGGGCTTGGCTTGGCCATGCCGGGGGTGATCACCGGAGGGGGGCAGAATCCTTGGGATGATTGCGGGGAGCCCCCGGCCCCCGGTTACCTTTGTCGTCCGGCCGAGGGCGCTGCTGATCCGGGACATGGCATTTCTCCACCTCCTCGGCTTCGGCGTACCGGTCCCCCCGCTGTATGGCCCTTATATAATCGCGGGGAGGCTCGATGATGAGGCTCATTGAGAAGTTCCCGGGGCGGAGTACTGTTTGGAGGAGGACCAGGAGGGCCCCGTCGTCAGCGCCATCAACTTTATCAGCCTCCGTTCTCCAGCGCTCCAGGAAGTCCCGAAGGGTCTCCTCCTTCCTCTGCCTCACTGTCAGCAAGTGGGAGAAGTGTTTTCATGTGCGACGCCTTCCCGCAAATTGCGTCAAGAATCGTTGGGCGAGTTCTTGCCATGAGTCAATGCAGCCCTCGGGCAATCGATTGAACCATTCGTAAGCCGGCCCCTCCAAGGTGGAGAGGAACCAGCGGCACAAATATTCATCCGATGCCCCCACCATCATCATATTGTTTTGATACTTGCTGTAGTGCTCTTGGGGGTCAGTCTTTCCGTCGTAGGGCTTGATGAGCTGCCCTCGGTATTTTTCCGGGAACCGGGCCGTCAATACCCTTGGGGTAAATGGTGTCCGGGTCCGGAGCTGTATGGTGGGTTCCCCGGAGCCCTCGGCTATCTTCTTCTGCATTTCCTCCATCTTGGCCAACATCGCCTCATATTTGAGGTCTGTATGAGGGGCAGAAGTGGTGGTGTGTGCTTTGGTGGCCTCCATTTCGTCAAGCCGGCGCTGGAGGGCCGCAATGATTTTGTCCCGGGGGTCCTTCGGGAGGGCCTCCGCCCCCTGCGAATGGACGCGGGCCGAGTGGGCCTGGTTGATTTGGTGGCGGGCGTCGTTGGTATGGAGAGGTGCCTTGCCTTTGTCCTGAGGGGGACGCCTTTCATTGGCCCCGGAGACGGACCCACCACTTTCCTGAGGCCTCTGGAACGCCTTCCCCCCGAGGCGGTCTTGGACCCCTCGGCGGTCTTGCGCCCATCCGAGTCTCTCGAGGGCGGAGGTCCGGAGTTGTTCTCTGTTTACGTTGTGGCGGTCCCGGGACTGGACTTCCTGGGAGGCCGTATCTTGGGCCACGACCCCCTCGGAGTTCCCAATCCGGAGGACCGGGTTCCCGAGGGGGTGTGGGTGAGGGGGAGGCATGATATTCTCCCCGACCTGAGGTTGGAGGGGAACCAAAGTGCCAAAGGCACCCGGGTTCTGGGTGAGCATCTGGATGAAGGCGGAGAGCGCCGATTGTACGTTGATTGTGATGACCGGAGGGCTAATTTGATTCTCGCTCCGGTCCTTCTTCTTGGCCTCGATGCCGAGGCGGGCATCGGGGGCATTCTGTTGAATCTGTTGGCGTAGGTCGACAGCCGTCTGGTCCAACCCGGTGATGACGCCGCCCACGGGAGCCCTGTTGGAGGCTTCGGGGACGTCGACCTCGCCGAGGGCCAGGTTCATGTCCTCTACATTCTTGGAGTTGGCACGAGTTGTTCTCACCATTTTAGCTAGGTGTTTTGTGTTTGGTCGAGGGGGAGGGTTTCTTACTTGATTGTTCGACCTCTCAACGAGAGCACCAAATGATGGATAGTATACCCGGGGGGTAAATGATGGATAGTATACCCGGGGGTAGCTTATCCGAGGGGTTATTACGGGGAATAACTAGAGAGAAGTCAAAGCAAGTAAGTAGAGAGAGAGAGTATATTGGAAAGTGTATTCAGCGTATTTGCTTCTGGGTTACAAATGGGGAAATGAGGTGCTATTTATAGTAGCAATAAATTCAAGACAGGGGAACGTGTCAAGCATCTATTGGCCGATGGGTCACCTCAACTGGTTGGCGCTGGCAATCACATTTGTGGCCGCATTTAATGCGGCTGTTGGATGTGACGTCGTACTTGGTACGGTGATCCATACGCATGTGGAGCGGATATCATGTCGGAAAAGGTTCCCTCGGCTGTAGATGACTAGCCGAGGGCTCTGAGTACCGGGGACCCCCTTAGTGCCGAGGGCTCTAGGTGCCGAGGGCTACTGATTTTCGCCGTTTTCTCCCAGTAACCTTGTTTTCCTGATTTGGCCATCCTGTGAGATTCAGAGCCTTCGGCCCCCTGGCCGAAGGCGCCCCTGGTGCGCATTGTGGGCCGCTTGGTACTCTGGACGCCGTGATTCGAGCCTGTTGTGCTTCCTGGGCCTATTGGGTCTTTATTGGAGTAGTAGGAGTCTGTGGGTCGGGGGTTCCCGGGCCATATACTCCATCAACTTCAAGTAACAGAATATATATGGAGAGTGTGTATCTCTTTAAACATTTTTAAAAATAATTAAATACATAAGTTTATATACGGAATAGATATAGTGTAGCATCAAATTAAACTTTTATTTGTAAATGTTGTGAACATTGTTTTAATTTCTTTTTTACTGAATCATTTTTTGTTGATGGTAAATAAACTAAAATAACTTATTCTACTTTCTTTATAGACAAAGGTGTATATGCTCTAAAGATTTCCCTTTTGTGCCTAGTTGTTTAAAAATAGTTGAAATGATATATATGCTATCTATGGTATATGTTGTATAACTTAGATCGATACATATTTCTTTGCAAATTCTTTTTGTATAAAAATCAATAGAAGTAACTAATTATATATTGAAAAAATATCGCTATCACTATCGCACGGGAAAAAAACCTACCATCATTGGGCCGACTGAGTCACCGTGATTAACATCCTCCCAAAAATCATTCCCTCAGTGCCACAAAGGCTCCCACCTAGGGTGGGATAGGGGGTCAAATGTACACAACCTTACTCCTGTACTAAAGTACATATAGTCTGTTTGCGGATGACCCAAAGTGAAAATCGCGTCGAAAATTGCATAGACTGACTGCTGCTTCATAACAAAGGAGCGCAGACAGTTTAGTGAACCATTTTACTTTATTCCATAATATTCCCAATCTAAAAAGTAGTGAGTCTTTGGCTTCACTGCAAATGATGGAAAAAATGATTCACTTGATTAAAACATAAATATAAAATATCAATATCTTAAAAATCAGTACTAAACATCAACCTTCTAGGTTAACTTTTTTTTAAGTAAATCACCAAACTATATGAATTCAAAGAGTCATTAGCCAATTGACCAAGAATACAAGAAGACGCTAACTTATAGAAAATTCTACCATTCGACTTGGAAAGGGCAGCTCTGTCAACCACGATCCGTGAATCGTGTACAATAATAAACCAATATACAAACTTCATCGCAAAGCAAATGTTTAATATCTTCCACAATAAGGTCTAAATAGGAATCCCCACCTCATCAGCTAAGAAACTGTTATACTTAATGATTAATAAATAACTACCATATACTATAATACTCTTTCTGTCCCAAATTGTTTTGCAAAGTCAACATTTTTTGGTCAACCAATAATAAAGTCAATCCTCACTATCAATAATTAACTCAATTTTTAATAATTAAAATTTACATATTTCGAAAATGCATTAAAATCTATTCAAAGTTATAAACTCCAAATTATAATATAATTAAAAATTGACACCACAATTAAGCAAATAAAATGAAACTATTTGACCAAAAAAAATCAAATTTGCAAATCAATTTGGGACGAATGTATTATGTTTGAAATTTCAATTGACACCACACATTTACGATTGAGTTTATTTTTTGAGTTCTTTTCTTACTATCTGATTTATTTTGCATTTTTGCTTGTGTTTCGGGTTTTATCAATTCAGTTTGCGGTTTTCGATTCATCCACCCATGACCCACTCACCCACCCCTTTACATCTCTGTCAAAATCGGGTCGTCTAGATTGATCCGTAATTTGAATTCGCATCTTTCTCTTTCGATTCCTGTTTGCTCGAATTAGAATTGTAGCAGAAAGTCCCAACTTGGTTGAGTTGAGTATGGGCGGCGGCGGCGATGCTGATGTTGCGGCGAACATCGATGGGGATAATTCGAAGAAAAACGAGGATAGCTTGACCGACGTCCCCGGGTCTGATAGCGGCGGGGCTGTGACAATTAACATCCGCTGCTCCAATGGCTCTAAGTTCTCTGTGCAGGTCAACCTCACTTCTTCTGTTGGATCCTTTAAGTCCCTCCTCTCCCAGCGCTGCGACATCCCCGCTGAGCAGCAGCGGTTGATCTACAAAGGCCGGATCCTGAAGGATGAGCAAACCCTAGATAGCTATGGTAAGTCAATAATAACCCCTTTCTTCAAATTTTCATAAGATTCCATTATCTTTCCTAAGATTCAGTTAAGCTATGGATTGTTGGATCATAAACATGTGTTCGTGCTATGTGTGTTTGTGGATATGTGAGATTTATAAATCTTTTGTTTGACTCAGGAGGGTATATTGCAGCTATCATTTGATATTTTCACTTGATTGATTGTATCTTGGTGGACTTAGGGCAAAATGGCACAGTGTAAATCATGCTTGTAACCATTACAGATAAATTAATTATCTATAGATTTGAGAAGTGAGAATTTGGGGCAAAGTTGTAGGCTTATTAGGCTTTAGTATTGCAGTTCCTCTTAAATATTTCAATTTATATGTGCAAGGATCTAGGGATGTCTCAGCGGAAGTCATGCTTGTCACCATGATGAATGAATTAAATTTTTATAGATTTGAGAAGTGAGAATTGGGGTTTTCCATCATTTGCAATGGAGCCAAAGATTCATTATTTTTTGGCTTGAGATTATGATGGAATAAAGCAAAATGACTCACTAAACTGTCTGCGCTTCTTTGTTATGAAGCAACAGTCAGTCCATGCAATTTTGGACGCGATTTTCACTATGGGTCATCCGGAAACAGTCTCTCTGTGCTTTAGTACAGGGGTAAGACTGCGTACATCCGACCCCCCCTTACCCCACCGTAGGTGGGAGCCTTTGCGGCACTGGGGTAAATGAAAATGAAAATGAAATGAGAAGTGAGAATTGGGGGCAATATTTTTGTGTCTTTTTAGATTTTGCTCGTTAAAAAGACGATTTTGAACCATTTTAGAATTAAAGTTACATCATGGAGTTGACACGTAGTTCCTGTGATGCATGGAAAGTCAACTTACTTTGGTAGTACATTATTGTGTGATAGCCTTACACTAAAGTTAGCAATTTAGGATGTTATATTTGGACTGATTTCAGTCCCAGAACACAACATACCAAACTTAAACAGACCAGACTTAAATAGTTGTAAAATACACAGATTCTAGGACATCAAATTCTAGGACATCAACTGGACCAGACCAGACCAGAACAAACTTAACCAGACCAGATCAAAAAATTTCTGTCCAAGCAAAAACACCCTTAGAAGCATGTCGATTTTTCTAGAAGCTTTTTGAAATGTGAAAATACTAGATCAATATTTAATAGTTTCAACTAATGTTCTTATCTCTATTTTATATTATCATTTTTTATCATACCTTATCTTTTTTTCTTTCTTATCTTTTTTTCCCTTTTGACTTAGATATCATGAATTGATTCCTGTAAGCCGACCCCAAAATTTTTTGGGACTAAGGCTTGGATGTTGCTGTACCCTTTTAAAAAGTTCAAATATATTCTCAACTAACATGACCAGTCGTATATACACAAATTGAGGGTTAAAAAATTTGGAAGATGGTGATTTTTTATTTGCATTTTTTTACATAAACGAACCAAAGTAGCCTTAAAAATCAGCAAGGGTTACAATATAATCGATCTTCAGTGCCATATATTCCTGTCCTTTGTTCTGGCCCTTGTTTTCGTAGATTCCAAACATAGTGGGTAAAAGTAACTATTGAAGCTCTATGTATGTAATTACGTAGCCCTTATGATATAAACGAATGCAGGTCACTTGCCCTTAATGATTAAATAATAATCAATACAAAAAATCTTTTGCATTCTGCATCTTTATGCTGCAGACCTACTTTTAAAGGTCTATTTATAAGTTTATATTACAATGTACTGACTAATGAATCATTATTCAATTTATGTGTGCTTGGTAGGTTTGGTGGCAGATCACACTGTTCATATGGTTCGTGGCTTTGCTCCAGCTCCCTCTACAAATAATGCTGGTGCAGCTAATCCTGGAGTTCCAAATGCTAACCAAAATGCACCTAGGGATACTGGTCCCGGTGCAGCATTAGGAGGTCCTGGTCTTGGAGCTTCACTATTTCCTGGGCTAAATTTAAATGGACTTGGAAGTGGTGGTGGTGTTGGTGGTGGTTTATTTGGAGCTGGACTTCCAGATTTTGAACAAGTACAGCAACAGTTGAATCAAAACCCCAACATGATGAGAGATATACTGAACATGCCTCTCGTTCAGAACTTAATGAATAATCCAGAAGTCATCCGGAACCTGATCATGAACAATCCTCAGATGCGGGAGATCATGGACCGAAACCCAGAGCTTGCCCACATTCTAAATGATCCTGCCACTCTACGACAAACCATGGAGGCTGCACGAAACCCTGAGCTCATGCGGGAGATGATGCGTAATACTGACAGAGCAATGAGCAATATTGAATCTTCCCCAGAGGGATTTAACATGCTCAGGCGCATGTATGAAACTGTCCAAGAACCATTCCTGAATGCAACAACCATGGCCGGGGACACAAGAAATGATGCGGGGTCAAACCCTTTTGCTGCACTTTTGGGTGTCCAGGGTGGCGGGCAAGGCAGGGATCAATTAATTAATTCTTCAGGAGGTGGTTCTGAAACCACTACTAACCCTCCTGTTCCCAATATTAATCCACTTCCTAATCCTTGGGCATCTGCTAGCAGTAAGCATCTTCTCCTTTAGTTATAATCGGATATTCATATTAATGCTATTTTTTGCATCAAAAGCTGGGACAGACTATCAGCATTTATAAATGTGATGCTGTTGGTGTATCTGTCAAACTATTAGTGGATGGCTACTCTTGATTAGTCTCTTAGTCTCTTTTAACATTGCCCTCTGTTTTTTTAATATAGACATCAAATTTCATAGAAAATTCAACTGGAGATGCTGACTTGGTTGAAGTATTATTAATGAATTCCATGTAAATTATTTTAGTTAGGAAGTCTGGGAGATCTATTGCCGCTGGCCGCTGGGAACAGTTCTAGATAGTTACTTATGCTCTTGTAATGTCTCATGGTTTGTCTTTTTACCTCATATTTTCCTTTTTATCTGTACTTTGCAGCTGGAAATGAACAGACTAATGCAGCTGCTAGGTCAAATCCAGCTGCGGAGTCTAGGACAGCTCAACTTGGTGGCCTAGGTGGACTTGGTTTACCAGATCTTTTAGGTGGTATGCCAGATCCCAATGCAGTAAATCAGATGATGCAGAATCCTGCTATCTCACAGATGATGCAGTCTATGCTTTCCAATCCTCAGTACATGAACCAGGTATCCTTTTTGTGCCTTGCTGATTGGTCTTTTTTGGCATTTTGTGTTCACTTTTCTCTTTGTTCCAGAGATATGTAATCGTGTTTGTTTGTTTAAAAGATTTATGTTGCAAATTTTAGATTCTTGGCCTCAACCCACAATTACGGAGCATGCTTGATTCCAATTCCCAAATTAGGGAGATGATGCAAAACCCTGACTTCATTCGCCAATTGACTTCCCCTGAGATGATGCAGGTAGATTGTTGCCATATCTCTTTAATCAGCATGATCTTTTTCACTCAAGAAGTATGCTCTGGCAGTGAAATTCATTGGAATCTAGACCATGAATTCCATTTCATTTAACATTCAGCGGCATCCCCATTTCCTGATGACATCTAAAAGGAGTAAAAATGAAAGACTAACAACGTGTTTAGAATGAGGGGGGGGGGGGGGGATTGAAGAGGAGGAAGGCTATTAGATGAGAGAAAGCAAGGGTATTATGAAGGGGAGGAAATCATGTTTATAAGACTACCACACAGCAGATAATAGGGGATTATGAATTACAAGGGAAATGATTTGGAGTGACCTGTGTATATTGCATATTATGCTATTTTCTTACTGTAGTTTTATCCAGGAATTGTTATTATTAGTTTTCATAAAAGATTGTACTTCCCTCTCCTGTTTGGGGAATTGACATATGAGGGAATGGAAGGTCTGGTAGCATCTATCCATTAACTTGTACTCCCTCCGTGCCATAAAACTTAGCCAACTTTGAGTTGCATATGAAGTAATCAAGTAAAAATTGTGGGGTGATATTTGTGTAAAGGAGAGAGAAATAGCTCGAACAGTCAAACCACAGATTTCTTACATCAAATGGAATTGCCAAACTTTCTTGGGACGGCTAAATGAGGAAATTTGGCAAAGTTTTATGGGACAGAGGGAGTATAAAATAGATGATAACTAAGCATGAAAAAATATCAAGTACAGTAATTAAGTACGAACCGATCAATGAAATTGTAGTTTAAGTGAGTACATTTTTAGCAGCTGGTGAAACCTTAAAGAAGAAATGCCTTTGTATTTCAGCTGCATTTACTACCTCCCATTTGACATGGTTGGAAACACAATATTTTGCATTTAGTGCAAATTGTTGATCTTTCTGTGTTATGCTGATTTATAGTTTTCCGTTATTACTTTTTATTTCCTTTAACCAGTTTGTGTACAGAGGTGCATGTACTTTCTGTGCAGAATTTAGAAATAAACGTATTTGTGGTGTATTAAAACTTGTCTTTTGCCTTTTTTCAAGCTACCTAGGTTGTGTAACCTCTTTGCTGCCTGGTAATTACATCTACTATTTTTTATGTTTTATTTTGTTTCAGCAAATGTTGGCATTTCAACAATCCCTTACGTCTCAATTTGGACGACAGCAGACAAACCAGTAAGCTTAAAGCATTTTAGATTAAATTTGGGTGGGGGGGGGGGGGGGGGTGCTGTTTTGCAACCACCATTACTCCAAACTATTCATCAACATGTTTGTTGAGGTTATCTCATCCTATTTCTATTTCTAAAAAAGGAAATATCTTTTCATCCCTAGGACATGACATCTGTTTTGCTGTGTATAAGAATTTACTTTCTAATTTGCTCACTAGTTATTACACTGTTTACTGTGCAGAGAAACAGGTCTAAACAGTGGAAGAGCAGGTAACTTCATATGTTCTTTAATTCAGTTGGAAATTTGGAACCACTGTGCTGTGTGACAGAGATTTCAAAGGATAAGGTCATGCTTGAAATATGAAGAGCCTGTATTGGGAATGGGCAAGTTTTGCTGAATATGCTGAAAAATGTGGTCACGCAGAATCTGAAGACATTAAAAATATTTTTTCTTAATCAATCAAAGAAAATAATGTCTAAAATGTTACTCGATTGTAGTTTTCTTTCATCTCAAATTCAGCCTAATAGTCAAAACCTTCAACAATACTACTATTTTTTTCATTGTAAACCGATTCAGCTTAGGCATTCAAATACTGAAGTAATTTGACTCATTGTAGGAAAATCTAGTTGAAAAGGTTGATGAGTAGGAAAGGGCACTAATCGTTACGCTTCTTTAGTACAGATTACAGAACACTCCATATTTTGATGTATATGATGCACAATTCAGTTATATATGTCGGTTGGCGATTATTAATTCATCTTGAGGTATCACAGGTGCACCTGACAATATGGGATTAGATATGCTGATGAACATGTTCGGTGGACTTAGTGCAGGTGGCTTGGGAGTTCCCAATAGACCTAATGGTTCGTATGTAGCGTCGTCTTCATCATCTTCCATTCTCTTGCTGTCTATTTGTATTAATCAATTGTTGTTTTTAATCACAGTCCCTCCGGAGGAACTATATGCCTCCCAGCTGGCACAATTGCAAGAGATGGGCTTCTTTGACACCCAAGAAAACATCAGGGCACTCACAGCTACTTCCGGGAATGTTAATGCGGCAGTGGATCGCCTTCTGGGAAATAATAACGGTCAATAGGCTCTGTCCCCGCCGGTGTATTGTGTTAAAGCACTATTCATATACAGCTTCCTCCTGTCATTGGAGGATTGGACATACTCGCATATGGAATCTTAGTTTTTTTAATAATAATAATATTTCTTTTTTACAACTCATTTCAGCCTTAATGTAGTGACTTCCTCTACTGTGTTTTTTCATAGACGGTATGACTATATGGCGGAGCACAGGCTCTTGATTATCTTGTACATGAGATGCTGAAGGTTCTGTTCACCCATTTCTTCGCTTGTGACTTTGAAGTTTGAACACGGTTAAAGTTCCTTCTGAATTGTTATCATTTTAGTATAAATATATCTACTATTGCTGTTATTGTAACAATAATAATAATTACGGAGCATTATTATTAGTAATAATGCATACCAGTATTATCAAGGCGTGGAATATGTTTTCACAATTGATCTATTAATTTGTTGCATTGAATAAAAAAAGATTCTTCAAGGAGATGCATCGACGTCGTTTGCTGTTGTACATTTTTCTTGCGGAGACCTTATTAGGAATACAAGTATACAACCGGAGATTAATAAGTAAAGAACTAAAGATGAGTCCCTTTTGGGACGAATAATTACCCAAGAGAATGCGGCTACAAAGTATTTAAACTCATCAATAATACTCCCTCCGTCTCATATTTAACTCTGGTTTTGACCGGGCATGGGTTTTAAGATAGTGGGATTTGTGTTGTGGAGAGTTATGCAGAGGAGAGAGAAATGTGTAAGATTGGTTGTGAACCACATATTCTTTACCCAAAAAGGAAAAAGGAGATAAATTAGGGACGGACCGAAAAGGAAAGAATGAAGATATTTCCGGGACGGAGGGAGTATTGTTTATGGATAAATATAGAGGGGACAAACCGCCAATTAGGTATGGACTCGGGCCGGTACTGTTCCGGCCCGGCCCGACCCGGTGGCCCGGTCAGTGACCGGTCCGGGTAGGCCCGGCCCGTGGGTTTTCCGGTCCGGGCTCGGGTCACCCAAAACAAGGCCCGACCCGGCCGGGCCCGGTTCGGGCCAAAAACAATTTTTTTTTTTGCAATTTTTTTTAAAGTTTTGGGTTGGGTTGGGTATTTTGGGCCATTTGGGGTGGTTTGGGGGTTGGGGGTGGGAGGGGGGTTACTTAGGAAGAGGAAAACAAAAAAAAATAATTTATAATGGGCCCGGCCCGGCCCGGACCCGGCCCGGACCCGGCCCGGACCCGGCCCGGACCCGGCCCGGACCCGGTGGTTACCCGGGCCGGTCCCGGGTCCACCATTTCTGACCCGCCGGCCCGCCCGGGCCTAGGCCCGACCCGGACCCGGCCCGGACCCGAGTCCAACCCTACCGCCAATACATCCGAAGTCCCCATTGAAGGCATGCCCTGATGCTCTACAAGTGATAGTCCGATAGACATTCGTTGATAAGTATTCCCTCCGTCCCTTAAAACTTTTTCAACTTTCTTTTTTGGACGTCCTACTAACTTTGACACTTTCCTTTTTAAGTAAAGAATTTGTGGTTCCAGTTAATTTTCCCCCCTCTGCACAAATTTCAACCACACAGTTTGTACTTTATTAATTCCCGTGCCGATCAAACTTGACAAAGTTTTAAGGGGCGAAGGTAGTATTAAGTAGAACGAAAAATGAGATTCCTATGCCGTAATAAGTAATTTGCTAAAGGGTCAAATGGGCTCTTCTACTCAGGGCCGGTCCTGTCCATTTCTGGGCCTATGGGCAGTACACTATTTTGGACCTATGGGCAGTACACTATTTTGGGCCTATAGCCATAATAAATAGTAAACCATATTTGGGCAATGAAGTTATAAAATAAAGACGAGCTGATAATCACTTTATTATTATACGGAGTATAAGTTACATATTTGGACAAAAGTAACAACACGAGTATCGAATAAAAAGAAAATATTACTTAAAAACGTTTCTCGTAGACCAATGTGAAGCAAATCATTAATGATTGCTTCATATGCAACCTTCTTTCCACTAATAAATATGACAAACAATAAAATTGCCACATATAACAGTAAACTTTCTTTTGAAAGGATAAATGAAAAGAAATATTACCACATATTGAATTCATAAGTTGAGAATGATTTATTGACCGTTTATGAGTGTCTGAAGTTTGAAGTCTCAAAAGAATGAAGGTTTTCAAAGAGACAAAATGTTTGGCTGCCAAGTGGACTCGCGCAAGAAGATTTCAAATTTGACGTCCTCTAAAACTACTGTTAGGAACTGATATATAGCTTATTGAAATTGGGAAACAAATGAATAATTGGGGTGAAATTTGAGAAAAACTGGCTCTAAAATAATTATATGAATTTGTTATGTTATAATTAAATTGAATAAAAAACATTTAAAGCTAAAAAGATGTGAGGATTAAAGAGACGTGTCTTTTATTTATGGGGTGAAATTTGAGAAAAACATGCTCTAAAATAATTATATGAATTTGTTATGTTATAATTAAATTGAATAAAAAACCATAAAAGCTAAAAAGATGTGAGGTCTAGAGAGATATGTCTTTTATTTATGCAGCAACAATTGTATTGCTTTTAAAAACTACAACCGATCCTGCTAAAAATTAATGTACTATCCTCCGTATCTCATTAATTGCAACATTGGAATATATACACTATTCATGTACTTTACTTTGACTACATTTTATTTATTAACGTATGTGAATTATTATTTTTGAAAAATGTTGTTAAATTCATCTCATTACTAAGTTTTATAATCTGAATTTTATTTTATTTTTACTAATACAGAATTAAATATAATGACGGTCAAAGTTGTGCGTTGGAAAACGTAAAATGTTGACTGTTGCAACTAAAAAGAGACGGAGGAAGTATATATTTTGTTTTAAACTTGTCTCTGTTTAAGACTCTTCATTTATGTTTTAAATTTTCAAATTGTCAAAAAAATTAATTATTAGGCCTAATTAATTCAACTTAAGAATAAAAAAAGAAGCCTACTCACACTATATATAAAGAAAAAAATTTGGGTCTATTTTGTCTTCTATTTTTTACGGGCCTAGGGCGGTCGCCCCTCTTGCCCCCCGAGAACCGGCCCTGCTTCTACTATTCGTAATGCTCAGTTCGCCCACTGAACCAAAAAAACTCCAATTGATACCCTGAACTGGATAAAACGTTTCAAATTCGACAATTTGCAGGTAGCCATCCGGTCAGCGCTACATTATCAGGTCATGTGCCAAGTGCCAACCGTGCATCTGATTTTGCAACTAAAGGGGTCAAATAAGCCCCTGAACCCAACCGTATTGTTCAAATCACCCCCTCAACTGTTAAAAAGTATCAAAATTACGAAAATAAAAAATAAAAAATACAAAAATAAATTAAATACAGTTCGAAAAATATTAAATATAAAAATGAAATATTTGTATTTTGCATTTAATTCGAAATAAAAATAAAATATAAACTAAAATATTCTCTTTACCTTTATTTCCAAGTATTTAATTTATAATTTATATAAAAAATGTGAAAGTTATGTGTAGGGGTGGTTCAGTACGGTAGAACGAATATTTTCTCTCATACCATTGCCGTTCCAAAACTTTCGATATGCAAAATTTATATATCGTTACCTTACCGAAGTTTCGGAATACCACATTTCGTTATACCGAAGTTTCGGTTCGGTAACGGTAAAGTATCGGTAAATTATCATGCATGTCTCCCAATACAACAAATTATCATAGACTAACGAAATATGCTAAATCGGTGTTACTAGTGACATATTTAATCTATTATTAAAATGTTACAAATACAATTAATAATCTATTGATGTCATATTCAATATTGAACAACAATTATTATTAGTATATTTAAGCAGTTCAACATGCCATGTATTAAAAAATAACACATTCTCCTAAAATAACTTGAACGATATAGATAAAATTAAATCAATAGTGTTCTCTAACAATAATAAATAAAATTATTCAAACAACATGGATAGAAAACCATTTATTCCTAATACTACCTCTGTCCCAAAATGTTTAGCCAAATCTCAAAATTTGGACCATGGTTTTGATTAGTATAATATTATCTGATAGGATATTGAGGTCCGGCCTAATATGGCGACCCAAAATATCCTTGAGGCCCAGGCACCAAGGAAAGCCCAGAGGTCATAGATCCCGAACGAGAGTTCGGCACATCCTTAAGGCCCAAAATACAAAGGGTAATCCAGAAGGAACGAGTAGGCCCGAATGAGGTATAACCTGCTAAAAGGAAAGACCCTTTCGGGCCACCCAAACGGGATGTAACCGACTGCAGTTAATGCTGGATCATGGGGGTCTCAAGTGACATGGAAAGCAACCAATCGTATTAGGGCACCCCATGTCTCCATTCAGTATAAATAGCCACTTTTAATTCATTGTAAGGGTTGGATTTTATAGTCTCACAAGCTTATATTGCATTCTATCTCTCGTATTAGCCTTTGAACCGCAACTACGGTTCGATCATTTCTGTGTAATTGTTATTACTGTACTAATACAAGCTGAATGGCAGGGCATCAATACCGAAAGAAATGGAGAGCGACATACAAGAGGATGCCAGGAGGCGGTTGCACACCGAACGGAGAGAACCCCTAGAGGGTTAACCTAATGACACCACCCCGAATGGCTCAAGAAGCGACGCTGGCCGCCTTGCAAAGACAAATTGACGGGATCACTCGTCAACAAATTCAGATGCCCCCGCCACCCCGTGCGGGGATCACATCTCCCTTTACAAGGGAAATAATGGAGGTAGAGATCCAGAGGGATTGTCGACCCTCAGTCGGATTAGTTTATAATGGGGTAGGAGACCCCAATGCCCACTTCATAAGCTACCAGGGACCGCTCATGCTTTTGGGAGCGTCAGAAGAGGCCATATGAATGTTATTTGTTAGCACTCTCAGGGGACCGTTTCAGCCAGTTACAACCTGGGTCAACTGGGAGCTTTGCTGCACTATCCACTTTGTTCCTGGCACACTTCGCTTCAAGTGCTACCCCGAAGCGACACTTCAGCTATCTGACCAGCGTCCGTCAGGGGCCAAAGGAGTCCATCACCCAGTTCTTGACCCGATGGAGGGATGAGACATTGAAAGTGGAGAAGTTAACAGATTGCAGGACAATCACGCTATTTACAGATGCTCTTCAGACTGAGGAATTATACCGGAATTTGAAGAAAAATCCAGGGACCAACTATGTGGAGGTCCAACTATGTGGAGGTTCTGGAACGGGCACAGAGGCATGCCAGTCTAGAGGAAGAAATCACGATCAGGGACTAGAGGGCACCACAAACACCCACAAAGTTGGCTAATCGGCTGGGTCCTAGCCCAACGGCCAGTAATGTTTCTAAACCAAGTCGGTTTACACCGCTCGTCCTGTCCATTGCTACCATATTTGAGAATGAAAATGACTTCATCCCCCCTCCAACGGATACAGAAGCTTATATGGGACGCGATGATGCATACTGTCAGCATCACAAGAGGAAGGGGCATTCTACTAGGGCCTGCCGCGCGCTCCAGATTGCCATAGAGGAGCTGATCCAGCAAGGTCACCTGGGTA
Source organism: Cuscuta europaea (assembly GCA_945859875.1). Taxonomy (NCBI): domain Eukaryota; kingdom Viridiplantae; phylum Streptophyta; class Magnoliopsida; order Solanales; family Convolvulaceae; genus Cuscuta; species Cuscuta europaea. Next base: position 11,331,754 of record CAMAPE010000048.1, read on the forward strand.
AGTATGTTAACAAAACCCCGAATGCAACAGGCCCCGTCCAGGAGCAAAACAAAAGGTCAAAAAGCTGGAGGAGGGATGATCAGAGGGACGCCCAGCCACAAAATGACGCGTACATACAGTCCAGGGACGAGGCCGAGGGTTCGGGAAATCCGGGAAAAAAGCTCATAATGGAGATATCTCCACCATACATGACCTGTAACAACACTTTGTGAGGAATGATGTTGCATTACCTATAATAGTTGCAACGCTTTTTAATTTGTTGCCATAGACACCAATGGCAACAACTAAAATTTTAACACTTTTAAAAATGAAAATGTGTTTCCATTGATCCTAAAGCAACACATTAAAGGTGTAATACAACATTTTTGAAGTGTTGCCTTAAGTCATTTATAGTGTAGTGGATGTAACGTCCATACTTTTTATCGACTTCTTATGTGCTAATTTATTATATATGATCATATTTTAAATTATCGTTTGAGTGCTATATATGTGAAGTATATGGATATCATGTGATTATGATCTTGGTGATAATCGTATTTGAATTATATACTTGAAATATGTTTTATCATGACAGACGACGGTATCCGATGAGCAACGAAACTACACCGTAACAATTATTTGTATTTTTGAATGTAATGGTATATCAAGTTATTTGTCATGCTAGATGGTATTGGGGTGTTTAAAATGTCATTGGGGGTCTAGGATGGGATCAACAACAATCAGGGTCGGTTTAGGGCAAAAAAGGACGTTTTCGGCACCGGGGGAACCCCGGACCGGTGCCGGTCCAAAACAGAACCTTACGGAGGTGGAAGGCAGGGAAACCGGCGCCGGTTGGGCCCTGACCGGCGCCGGTCTGAGCGAGTTTGGACAGTCGGTGTAAAACGCATATTTAACGGAGAAAAAACCCTTTTGACCCCAAATTTCGACCTTGCTCGTCCTTCTCTCTGTGAACCAGCCCCAAAACCTTCTCCAAGTGATTCAAGCTCAAAATTAAACATACTTTTCATCAAAGATCATCAATTGGTATGTTTCTCACTTTATATAGAGTAATTCATTCATACTTCGGTTTTAGTTCTTATTGTTGGGGATTTCTACATATATGGTTAATTTTGGGTTGGTTCTAAGAAACTAATGGATTTTATGGATGATAGGAGTGTTGTAAAGTGGTTGTTTATCCTTGGTTTAACAAGTTTTAAATCTATTCTTGAATAACTAGCTATCCCAAAACTATGTCAAATTGATAAAAGAATTTGGGGAATTTTCTTAGTATGTATAGTTCTTGGTTGAGGATTTTGCTAGGGTTGGTTGATTTACAGTTGATGCTAGGAAAATTAATGGATTTTCTTAATTATAAGGTTGTTATGGAGTTGTTGTTCATCCTTGATTGAAAAACCTTGTGAAGTTTTAAGTATTTACTACCCCAAAATTATACCCAATTTAATGAAAGAATTTGGGAAGTATTTTAATGATTAGTGACTGATTCTAAATAGATACATGAAGTCCTTGATATTATGAGAGGGAGTTAATAGATGATGAGTCTTGATTCATGAAATTCAATCGGATTCTTAGTTATCTAGCCATCCCGAATCTATGCCCGATTTGTTGTAGGAAAAGGGGAGTTTTCTAACTTGTAGGAGCTGATTTGTGAACTTTCCCTCACCTTAAGTCTAAGGATTTTCTAAAGACACGAATTTAAGTTTGATCAAGTATAAGCTTGTGTATTTATAATTATAGTTGCTCATCGAAGAACCGTTGCGCATGGACACCGTACACGCACACACAAGGGCAAATACTTTGCGTTAACCAGGTAAGTCATCACCACCTATACATGATAGTTTGAAATGAAATATGAAAGTCTAGCTACCTATGAATTGGATAGGTTTGCTTGAATGCTTGAATTTGTATGGTATGATATTATGTGAATGGCCTGTTATGTGTATATATTTATAGGTGATGTTGATTGAGAACTTGTTGAGTTAACAATGTAAGGTATCCAAGTTCTATGGTTAATGTTAGGTTGGACTCCAACAATGAATGAAAGTTGTGATGGTAATGATATCTAATGAATGATAAGAAATGTTCTAAGGTAGCTGTTCCCCCAAGTAATCACCTGAGCTGAACGGAGCGGGATCTCCTTCCGCGGGGAGTCCCGGGATTACTTGTGATGGCTGCGGGCTAGCTACCCAAGGTCATTAGCGAGGGTCCAGGACACGAGCTACGGGCCCATCAAGTCAAGTAACAAGACAAGAAGAAAGAATGATGAATGAGGATTCTAGCTTATGTATCAGATTATGACTAGTTAAGACTCCGTTATTTTAGTGGATGTAATGGTGACTTACTAAGCAAATTTTGCTTACGAGACTTCTGTTCTCTCGTGTTCTCATGTATAGGTAATGAATGAGGTACGGAAGATCGGGCTATCAGTTATATGTTGTGGTTTTAGTACGTTTGTACTTCAAAGGGTTGTTAAACGTTTTTAAAATCCTGATCAGGTGTAGTGGTTTTACAAATGTTTTATTTTGGATGCGATTCACTATGGTTGTAAGGTTTGATTTTGTTCTAAAAGAAATAAAGTCTCATATCGAGGTTTTGTATCTTTATTTCCGCTTGATTTATCGAGTATCCTTTATGTTTGAGTATCGTAATGGCCTTTTTGGGGACGGTCGTTACAGTGGATTAAGGTCATATTCGGCGGGGGAGAAACGGGGGACACGGATGCCGAACGGAAGAACGTCGAACGGAGCCTACTTGAGGCTTCCATCTCCGACCCACCTCAGAAGAAGATAAGGATCGAATCAATTATGTTCGGTCTTGCGGATCTATCAACATCGCCCAGTCCGCACAGGGACGAGTTGTTGGTGAGCATGTGTATTGATAACGCCCTCATCCGCCGAGTACTGGTGGATACGGGTAGCAGTTTAAACATCCTGTATCTACGGATGTTTGAAAGAATAAATTGGGGATTATCATATCCTGTTCTGATTCCGAATGGGACGTAGTTGGTGTACAAAATTACCAAGGGCGAAAATGACTGAGCGAGCGATAAAGGGAAAGAACTTGAGAAAGAATCATGCAAGGAGATAAGGAAATATAGGCAAAAGTGTTAATCCTCGGCACTACTGGCCGGAATATACATGAGAGATCAAAAGAGAAAAGGAAATAGATGAATACACAAAAAGATTAAAATGAAGTACTGGCCTATATATCTACTCTTCGGCTCCATCATCCTCTTCTTCATCAGCCTCGTCATCAGTTGGGGGTGTAGGCTCCCTACCCGCGGCCTGATCGGCTATCCGCTTCTGATTGCACACGAACTTCTCAAATTGGTTCAAAAGGACCTTGTCCTTTGAAAAATCCTTGGTTTCAACCGGCCGACCAATGAACTGCTCCAGGATCGGCACCACCCCCTCCAGAATCCGCTGACAGCCCTCAACATAGGTAGTCTTGGCCAAAGCCTCAACCCATTCTTTGTCAACCGCACTCTCGTCGGCTATATTCACCCCTCCATCAAGACGAGATGAGCCTACAGGAAGCTGTTCTAGGCGCTTCCCGAACAAGGTGCCTGCCCGAGCCAGACCATGCTCTTCAACAGCTTTCGTGAACTCCTCAGAAGATCGGAATTCTTCTTGTGCTGATGCCCAGACGGCAGATAAATAAACAGAGATTTCCCGGGGACCGTCCGGGATCTAAGGGTCGCTTTCTTGAAAAATAACCTGAACGACCTCAACAACATGAACCTTAGCCCTTGTAGTGGCCAGATCCACCCGGAGTTGGCCAAACTCGGCCTCAAGCTTCTTCTGCTCCTATTCGGCAGCTCAGAGCACTTCAGCGGTAGCCTGCTCCGCAGACGTTCGAGCCCTGAGCAGCTCCTCCTCTCTTTCCAGACGGGCAAGCTGGAGCTGAACACTGTAATAGCCTACCTACAGGACAAAACAATTATTTACTCAACGACATGACAAGATGAACGGGGAACGAATGGAAGAAAGTTACCTTAAGAGTAGCCAGGGCAACCCTTGTTTCGGCGTGCTCGACCGACAATTGCGGGAGACGGTAGTCATTCAGCATGGAAAAAGTGCTCCAGACCTGAGCGGGATGGCATCCACCTTGTTCTATTATCACATGGATTGGATCATCCAACGAGAGTGGCTCCACAGGTTTGGAGACAGAGGCATGTCCGGCCCCAACATTAACGGCCCCAAACGAACCTGAGGCATCATTAAAGAGGGGATTATAATGCATATCCCCGAACGGTTGATCCACAACCATGGCATCAAAGTTCAACTCCTCAAGGGGCACTTGTCGGAGTGGCAGAGGCTGCTGAACCTCGGGTGGAACTGTCGGTTGAGTGCTCTCGAGGGTCGAGGTCTTGACCTTTTTCTTGACCGGTTTCTTGTTTTTGGCTGCACCCATCGCCTCAAGACGATTCTTATTCATTGTTGTTTCGGTGTTGAGGTCTGTAAAAAAGAAAAGGAAAATGTTAGTACCGAGCGGTCTTAACGTGTGTGAAACAAACATATCTAAGTTTCTCGCACGAGAAGGACCGCCTGGGCCATGGCACTTTGTTTTCAGTCAAGAAGACCAGGAATACGGGCGGTACCTATCTGAGCTTCCTCGAGTAGATCGGGGGTCAAATATTTCATGATATCCAGCGTCCGGGCCCTTTCCACTGCGACAATCTTCTCTTCTAACTCGCCCGACATAAAGGGCTCAGTGGATTTGGGTGGATAAGCGTTCCATCTCTTTGGGATAAGGCCGTCCGGGACGAAGACAAAGAAAAATCAGTCTTTCCACACTTTGATGGAAGTAAGGTTCCCCTTAAAAAGGATCCTTTTCGTTCGGGCACTCACTGCCAGGAACCCATCAGTTTGTTGGGGGGCAATTTTAAAAATAATAATGGAAGAGGTCCAAGGTGGGATTCACATCCACATCCTTATAGCGACAGATAAACCCAGCAATGACCCGATAGGAATTCGACATGATTTGGGTCGAAACTACTTGGTAATGATTAAGAAGGGTCACAAAGAAGGAGTGCAATGGAAATCTTAATCCGGCCTTGACAGAATCGAGATGCACCACCACCATTCTAGGGCGGTGGCGCAGGGAATGAAGACCCGCGTGAAGGCAAAAATCAACCGGGTCAGGGATTAGGGCAGGAATTTGGGCTATGAGTTTGGACGAGAGTTTTTGGCTTTGTCTTTTGATAGACCTCAAGTCCAGGAAATGATGAGGACTGTCGTCCGGAGGGCCTCTCTTCATCACCGCTATATCATCGCCAGAGGCCGCACTATCAGAGTCACCATCTGAAGACCCTCTAGAAGAATCGCCGAAGCTATCGCCTTCAGAACTGTTAGTAGAGGGGGCATCTTCGGCCACATTTTCTGCGGCGGTACTAGTTCCCGCGGTGTCGGCCAAAGTGGCGTTCATATCAGAATCCCGACCCGTTTCAACAATTGAAGGCTCGGAAGATCTAGAACTCGTCGTCATTTAGGCCGAACCAATAAACAGAAATGAAAAGAGATAAAGGACCGACGATTACCTGAGCGAAGAACAAAAGTAGGGATTTGGGGAGAAGGCAAATTGCTTGAACAAAGATAAAAAATTCGGAAACCCCGGGCCAAATGCCCCAAAACCACACTTATACTAAAAGGTGTCGATTCATGGACCAATCCCACGGGGACACGTAGCAATGGACGCTCCAAGGGACACATGTTAAGCAGAGGCGAAACGACAAGTAATCATGACGATTGTGTGGGGAATACAAACGAAAGTCGCCAAAGAACTTTGAACCCACTAGTGGAAAAACGTTAAACAAAGGCGCTTCATTTGAGGCGTTTTATAAAGAAAGCGCCTCCGAATTAAAACAAAATTCGGAATTTTATGCGTGCGGCACTTCAGGCTAGAAAAGTGCCTTTAAACATCTTTTTCGTGAAAATTAACCAAAAAATAACTAAGCGTGCGACACTTCCACTCGGTAAAGCGCCTCGAAGCGTACAATTAAAAATAAAATAAAATGGCGTGCTGCGCTTCTTCGCCCGTAAGCGCCTGTAAATTAAAAACGTGAAGTTATATGCGCAACTTCTTGGTTTTGAATCGTTAACCCTATCGCACCAACAACTGAAGTTAAGCGCAACAACGACCATTACAGACGCCCTAAGCGCAACAGCGGCCGGCGTATTCGTTGCACACTGTAGGCCGTCGGAAGCTTTGCACCGCCCGTCGAAGCTCAGACCAGGCAGCCAACCTGCGATTCACTCCGATTCGCCCGCCCATCCGAACCTGTAGAGCTGCGAACAACGCAAGCTCAAACCGTCAGACGCTTGCTGCCACCAAACCGCTACCAACACAATGCTGAGGTGCGCCGAGGTGCCACCAAACCTGTTCTGTTGTACTCTCGAACGTGTGCTGCCGCAGGTCTGCCTTCTCAAGGCCAGCCACCCTCCGCGGAACTCAGCTTCCACCAATGGGTCTTCCAAAGTAGGTCAGAAAGCTACGAACATCTTTAATCCTTTATTTGTTGTTAATTTTAATTTTTTAGTCTTACTATGCATTAATTTTCAGTTTTAGTGTATTATTTGGCAATAATTTTATGTTTACTAGGTTTTTTATATTATTTTAATTTGAATTTATTTGTTATAATTTACATTCTTTGCATGATTGTGCTTTATTTAGTTATATATATGTCGAGTTGTAGTTATTTCTTTTGTTAAATCGAATATGAATTGTACAAGGAGATAGATTGCCGATGAACTACTATGTATATGTGTGCTGGGGAAAAGTTTTCGGTTCTCTTCTCCATCTCCATGCATAATAGTAAATTTTGTTTCTAAGTTACAACATACTATGTAAATTTTGTAGAAGCATGTATTTTTCTCACTTGAAAAATGAAGTTAGTTTATGCAGCATAATTTTGGGAGTAAGGATTGACTGAAAGAAACTGGCAGAATTGACTACATCTCTTAGGATTGTTGGGAGTAATTGGGTAATGCAGCATATACCCAATCCGTATAAATATGAATCTACAAGAAACTTTGAATGATCGTTGTATTTTGTTTAGGGTAATGCACTGAAAGAAAATGGCAGAATTGACGAAGCAATCTGTTACTATCGTGTAAGTTTTTTGTTGTTTGAGCAAGTACTTCTATTTTTTCTCCCTGTATGGGGCTCTTAAATAGTTGCATTCATTTTTTCTTTCACGTTGGCATGGCATGTGCAACAATGCCTCTCTCTTCAACCAAATCACCCTCAAGCTCTAACTAATCTTGGAAATATTTACATGGAGTGATAGGTTTTGGTAGATTGGGTAATAAAAATGTCCCTTAAAGGTGTATCAAGTGTTTACTTTCTAATTTTGCAGGAACATGACGGGTGCTGCTGCACAATGTTACAAAGCAACTTTGAATGTGACAACCGGGCTCTCTGCTTGTGACATTGATTTATTTTTCATTTCATTTTTCTTTTTGGTCTACCCATAGTGCTTAGTTATTGAATTGTGTATTTCCTTACAGCTGATATTTCCCCATCCAGTTATTGAATTGTGTATTTCCTTCTAGCTTGTGTATTTTACTAGTATGTATTATTAATTTATTATTAGTATGCCACCGAAGGCACTTCCACTACTGCTCTTCTAAGCACATTTTGGTTAACTCATGTTGTCAATAATAAACAAAAATTATCATCATTTATCGATCTTTGCCACTTTAGAACCATATAGCTTGTTTTCTACTACCTTAGGACTGATGATGAAATTACAAGATTATTAATGAAATGGAATTATGTGAGTGATATTAAATTTGTGAAGTACTACGTATGATTTAAGTAAGAATGAAGTAGAAAGACCCAGTTATTATATGATACAAACTTAGTGGGAGAGACCTGAATATTATACGAACATAGTCGTTGATATTAATTTTTTGAAGTATGATTTAAGTAAGAATGAAGTAGAAAGACTCAGATATCATTTAAGCTTGTTTTTATTCTTGTATTTAAGCTCGAACTGTTAAAAATATGGTACCACTATGTTGTTATGGTTTAGGTCTCTCTTCTAACAGACACTGGAGGTACCAAAGATGACCCGAAGCTTCCCACTGATGAGAATATCACAACGCAGGTAATGATTGTTTTACTTCTAGTTGTTGCATGGTAGGAAAATATTAAAGGGAGAGAGAAAAAATATACCACTAAGGGATATATACTCCAACTTTCTTTTGGAACAATTAAACACATAATTGTAGTGGAACAAATTTGGCCTTATGTCCAAATAGTAGAGGGACATATATTTGATCTCGAACAAACAGTTCAAAGGAATATGTGATCTTTCTGGCATTAAATAAAATAAAACTCAAAATGGTTTTCTCACATGGGTTTCGCTTTTGTACAAATCAGAGATGGATTTCGGGAAGGGAAGGATCTTATAGTGTCAATCATGACTGCAATGGGAGAAGAGCAGATTAACACTATGGGTTGACCAAAAAGAAAAATGATCCAAACAGAGAAAATATTGATTATGAAATGTAAACTAAATTGTTTCATTTCCTTGTAAATGTACTTTTGTTAATCTGCAGGTTGGAACAAGTCCATTTGTATTAGTAGGGCATGCCTTTGGTAATCAACACATTGCCACTGAGATCACCAATAAAGGAGCAGGAGACTTCAATGACCTTGGGGTTGCCCTTTCTATGTACAATTTCGATCAAGTATGCAACCATTTTCTTGAACTTGTGTGTTCGTTCTCTTTCTTTTCTTGATTGGATTTTCCTCTTATTCTTTTCCTTTAATCGGTGCAATTTGCTAGTCAATTCGTAATAGTCATCAATGTCTATCATGTGTTTATTATTTATTTGAATATTATATATATATATATACACATACGTAGTACTATCTATATACTATCTATTTACTTTCCTCTGATTCTGAGTTTTAGAGAAGTGCAACAAAGATTCAAAGGTACGTTTTTATCACTTCTATGATTATTTGATGATTATTTGTTTGCTTAATTTCTGAATCCTGAAATGAATGTTTTCTATAACATGCCAAGCTACATATTTGAAAATCGGTGTACCACTTTTGAATGAGTAAATTGTGTAAACACTAAATTGGTCATAGTATATTAAGTGTTTATGTATGAAGTGTTTATACTGATCAGAATTAATATATATTTGTTGTCATTAAACATTTCAGGTCTTGAATTCAAGAAGTGAACCATATATATTGGCAGAAATCAATGATATCAGAAATATATGGTCAAGATATTTATTGATGTTGCACTTTTATGAAAGCCGAAATGATGTAATTCATAGACTACTATGTTGTAGGACACGAATGGATTTGAATTACTATGTTTCAGAACAATCTTTTGTATCCCCATTTTGTTATAATTTGAATGAATATTTGATGTTTGGTATGATATAGTCGTTTTTTAACTTTTGTATCAGTAGTCGTTTGTTAACCTTTTAAATCAAGAAATAAAATTGACTATAATAATAAATTTTTTAAAAAATAGAGATATCAGAGACGCTTTTGAGCTATAAGCGATGTAAATCGAAATTAACAAAAAAGAAAATTAGAGGCACTTCTAGTATATAAGCGCCGCGCGCACGTAAAAAATAACTTTAGAGACGCTTTTGATTCAATAAGCGCCGCACGCCTAGTTAAATAAGCGTCGCAAGAATTCGGGGTAAAAAAATTAGAGGCGCTTCTCAATTAAAAAGCGCCCCTGATAACAATTTGCGGCACAACTTTTAGAGGCGCTTTGAAGCGCCGCACGTGGCCTAAAAAAACCGCCTCTGATTGACGATTTTCCACTAGTGACCGTCATGTCAGGAGCAGGCAGACACCAGTAAAGGGTCCCGTACGAGATTGCACCGAACGGCGGAAGGACTTTTTCTACTTCCTTATGTCCCAAGCACGCTCGGAACATAAGGGAGTGGAGAACTAGTGATAGGATATTGAGGTCAGGCCCAATATGGCGGCCCAAAATATCCCTGATGCTCAGACACCAAGGAAAGCCCAGAGGTCATAGATCCCGAACGAGAGTTCGGCACATCCTTAAGGCCCAAAATACAAAGGGTAGTCCAGAAGGAATCAGTAGGCCCGAACGAGGTATAACCTGCTAAAATGAAAGACCCGTTCGGGCCACCCAAACGGGATGTAACCGACTGCTGTTAATGCTGGATCATGGGGGTCTAAAGTGGCATGGAAAGCAACCAATCGTATTAGGGCACCCCATGTCTCCATTTAGTATAAATAACCGCTATTAATTCATTGCAAGGGTTGAATTTTATTGACTCACAAGCTTATATTACATTCTAGCTCTCGTATTAGCCTTTGAGCCGCAACTACCGTTCGGTCATTTCTGTGTAATTGTTATTACTGTACTAATACAAGCTGAATTGTTGAAAAAGAAAAATCAGATTTTATATTTCCGTTTACATACATTACTGTAGCAGTTCAACCCAAGATCCAAGGTTAGTGTTGGGCCTTCGGGTCATTCGGGACTAAATCACAACATTATCAAAGTTATAAATTTTATACTTTTATGAAAGTACTTTTAACAAAGAACATTTTCATATAATTTTTATATTATAAATAATTTCCAATAAATATATATTAATTGTCAAAGTTTTGGATTTGGATAATCATTTTGGGATGGAGGTAGTATGATATTGTGCATTTAGTCATTTTTATAATTTTTTTTTAAAAATTGAACAAGAATTTAGGACAAAGTTGTGTGCCTCGACTCGTGGAATCCCTATGTAGATACATCCGTCACATAAGTGTATCTCTCCTCACTCATCAGCTACTCAGCGACTCAACCATCGCAACTCACAAGTTCGTGGAACAAGATGGACCTGTTTTTGGGCACTATTACATTACTCATTAGTCATTAGAGATTTGTAACTAACGTACGTAGCTATTAATTTTGGGCTTCAAAATGGTAATGGACGTTTACAATATTCTAGAATTAAAAGTATTTGTTGGGTAGGGAGTCAGTGCGGTATTATACCGGTATACCGCGGTATTTGAAAATACTTACCGTTACCGTTTTGAAATAAATCGGTATGATATGATACCATACCGAAAATGACGGTATACCAATATTCCGATATCTTTCTGTATTGTTTTGGTACAGTAAGTGTAGTATACCGAGTTTTCGGCATTTTCGCTCACCCCTAGTTATGTGTACAAACATACATACACACATATATGTATTGCCTTACTTTATACAATATAATGTACACATAGTTACTACGTAGTATATTTAATACGTAAAAAACTACTATAATTTAAGTAAGTAAATATATATATATATATATATATATATATATATATATTGGTAGAAAATATGTTGAGTAGAAAATTCGGCAGCAATTACGTATAGTAAAAGTGACGTCCCCCATACAAAAGGAGGGGCGGCCTATTTATAGGCGCTTACAAGAGGTTTTTCTAACGCTAATGGGCTTGGCCCAATTAAACAACTAAAACAAGAAGCTTGATCCAAGGCCAATGGACCGGTCGGCCCAAGAGTTAAACAAATCAATCCAAGGACCATATTCTCTAGCCGGACCGTGTGCTGGGCCTGGTTCGCGCCCGAGCCCAGGCATATTGGGTCGATAGTATTGGACCCGGCCCATTATCCCAACACGAGCCCCCACTCCTTTAGTCGAGTAGCAGACTCGGCTAGAAGGGAGTAGTCGAGTTGCTCAAAGGTCGGTCCGGCTATCGGATTGGCTGGCTAGTTGCACCTCCGTTGTAGCAGCCCGGGGTGCTCGTCAATGTAATCGTTGGCCCATAGGGGGGCCATTTTTCACGGGCCTTGATCGGTTCATTTGCTTTGCTCCCTACTTCTTGCGAAAGGACGGGGGTCTCGCTGCCCGACGGTACGCAACGTTTTCCATCAGCTTCAATAATTCGGGCCTGAAATTCAAAAATGTGAGCCTTGTTTTTCAGTTGCTGTATATTGACCGTGCGGCGAATATACTTGGGCTTTAGCTGCATACTTTCGACCCGACCAATAAAGAAGTAGTCCAATTGGTATGCTGTGAGCCTACTCAACTCGCACGTCTAGGGTTGGAATCCCGTCCAAGCCTTCGCATTTTGTCAAAGAAACCCCAGGCCAGCTTCCTAAAATAACCCGGAGCTATTCCAATTAATAATTTCCTTCCTTTTTTTTATTTCCATATTCTTTTAATAACCCGGAGCGTGGCCTAGCCCTAACACCATCGATCATCCACGCGCGCTTCAGCCATGCAGGTCCCCTCAACTTCAGCCATTCCAGCCGCAGCCACGGCGTCGCCGCAACATTCCTTCTCTGTCGTGCCGGAGGGAGGGTCATTCATGACGTTGTTCGCCGTCGCGATCTTGTAGCCCAGGCGGTCGGAAAAAACCCAGCGATTCACGGTCATCATCGCCTCTTGTTCCAAGCCTACGCACGGGTTCTCAACGCAATCCGCGACACGAAGCTCATCATAGTTCCCTCTCCACCCGCGAACGTCGTCTGTCTGCCAAACAGTCCGAGCAACCTCCGGTGGGTCAGGTATCGTCTGCGCGAGCCCCCCTTGGCGAGGTGGACGCACTGCCACGGTCTGGGAACTTGGTTTCACGAGCCCGTCGTGGCTAGGTGGGGAAAGAGTTCGTGCGTGGAGACCCGGTTAAACAAACTCAAGCCAGCGACGTGAATGCAATGTCTCAACCCGAATTCGCGGCATCAGGAAAAAATCAAGGAGCCTCCGAAAATATTTCGATGCACGAAAAGGCCATCACCTCATCGCGGTTCCACAGACCTGCTACGCGGAACGTGATCATTAAAGGACATCTCTGGCCTGCTCCGAGGGTGCCATATGACCAGCCCGTGCCATCCTCCAACAACATCACCCCTGTAGTGGATGTTGTCGCCCAGTCGGATAGCTCATCCAAATCAAATAGCGAATCGGATAGCGTCGAAGACCCTAACGCTTGGAGGGAACGTTTGCGTTCCACCAGTACGGAGGCAGATTTGAAGTTGGCGGAAAGTTTGGTCGGTAGCGATTGCACCCTCATGTTGCCAGATCCCGAGAGTAGCCTCACCAGCCCCCTCCAAATGCGTTCTTCGGGGTTCACATTGTGTCTATCACGCGGGGCATGCAGGTGCCTTTGTGTCCATTCTTGTTGGCACTCCTTGCCCATATTGGGGTATCGCCATGCTAGATGACCCCAACCGCACATATGTTTACGGCTGCTTTTGTCGCTCGTTGTAGTGGGGTTGGTATCCAACCATCCATACCGTTGTTCCGTGCATACTTTAGGTGGAATCGCCCTAACAATAAGACAGATGACGGTGGGTTCGTGTCATTTTGCCAATTACCGCACCGTAATCTCTTTGATCAGTATCCAGAGCCACCTAGGAAGTGGCCGAATAAATGGGTATGGGCATCCGCTCCCCGCTCGCTCCCCGTCACGTCCACCTGGGGTACTTCAATGCGTGAGTACAAGCCTGCCTCTCTCGCCCCAGACCTTGAGGAGAAGGTCGAGACCTTGCTCCAAGGGGACCCTTTCCCGATTAACTCGTATATAGGTAAATCTTCTGTCCTAGCAGGTCACGTATACCATATAAAATCATCCCTTAATTTGCTAATATTTTCAGATGTGGCAGGCAACAGAGACGAAGCTGCCGCCCCCAATGTGTCATCGGGGACCATGCTTCCACCTTATGTGCCTCGTGTGGATTTATGTCCGCTCAATCCCGGGGAGAAGCACGGGGCCTCCCCATTCCGTGAAGAGCAGGTTGCCATGGACAGAAAAGGCGTGAACTCCCTTTTAATTCAAGAGGAGAAAGTCCCGGCTGAAATAACTTCACCACCCTCTTGTTTATTTTTATTATTTATTTTTTCCTTTTTTTGTTAAGCAGGCCTAGTTGCGGTGCAGGGTGTTGCCCCCCAGTCCGTGGTACCTGGTGCAAATAGGGGTGTGTCAACCGCCAGTCCGCCACCATGCCCGAGGTAGACGCCGGGGTGAAGAGCGGGCAGGGTGTCGCCCCCAGTCCGTGGTATCCGGTGCAAGTAGGGGCGTGCCCGACGCCACCATGCTCGAGGTAGATGCCGGGGTGAAGAGCGGGGTTCCTCCACGTCAAAGGGAACAAGTCGGCAAGAAGAAGAAAGGTGTGAATCCTCCTCTTTGATTCGGGAGCGGAGAAATAGTTCAACCGGTACTAGTCCATTTTACTCTGTTTATTTTCTTGCAGAGGTTGCAGGTATGCGGGGCAGGCTCGCCGCTCTAGCCGCAGAGGAGGGCGCCAAGTTCCGGCCTTCGAGGACCGAGGTCATTCCCTTCATCGCGGGAAAACAATGCGGGGCCCCTCCTGTTAACCATCTAGCTTCTACCCCCAGTGCTTCATCGATTTTGGATAAGGCGCGCTCTATCAAATCTTACAACGCGGTAGGTCGTGATTTGACGTTTCACTCTTCCTTTTTTATTATTATTGTCACTATAATCCTCACTAATTCCATATTTCCTGCAGGGGCTAGTGGACATAGTGTAAGGAATAAATGTATTTAGATTTTGATGATGCTAGGTTAATTAGAATTTGAAAGTACCCCATTAGAAATTATGTATTAGAATTTCTTTTGTAAGTTTTAGCTTAGTCTGCCTGCCAGAGTTCCATCTTGCCTCTACCAGAGTTGCTCCCAGAGTTGCTCACCAGAGAAGCCATCAGAAACTGGTTATCAGAAAGATACCAGAGTTGGCACCAGAGACGGACTTCAGAGACTGGACCAGAGAACCTCTTGAGACTCTGCTAAGTATCATCAGAATCCGGAAGCCCTTCCAACGGTCGTTAAACTAACGGGAAATCCCCTAACGGTTACGAACCTTTCAACGGAAGCATGGCACTGTACACGCATTAAATGCACATTTAATGCTATACGTACGAAGAGATATTTAAAGCTGATGATTGACCATGCGAATATCTTTACGCCCCCAAAATAGCAAGTCGGAGGACCAAACGGTCAAGTCAACAGTACATGCATTTAATGAAGCTGTCTTCTACACTCCAACGGGAAGACCGCTCCCAGTATATAAGATACACTCTGAAGAACAAAGAAGATAACTTTGCCATAACCTTTGCCAAGATAGATTTGCGTGAACAACTTTCTTGAGATCAAAACTCCATTTCTAACAAGAAAAGGCCACAGTTGGAAGATAAACATTCCTATCCTTCATCCAACTAGCAAAGGCAAAGTTACTCAGTTCTTCAACACTTCGAGAGCTTCATATACTCATCTTTTGTGAAGAAGTAACGTTGGAGAAAACTGATTCTATATCAAGCACTTCTTGAAAAAGAAGGGACGTCTCAAATTAGCTGGAGTAAGTGAAATGGAGATACTTCAAGAGACTCAGTGAAACGAGACCAGCCATCAGGAAGCAGGACTGCATCCCGGGTGGCAACTAGACTTGAAGAAGACGAGGAGTGCTTCTTAAGTTCTAGGGACTAAGGCGTTGTAAAGTGTCGTTTTTGCAAGCTTAGTGGAACAGTGGACTAGAGGAACGAGTTGTTCCTTGAACCACTATAAAAACCCCGGTGTCATTTACTTTCAGCTTTTACTTTCTGCACTTAAGATTCTACTGACTAACTCTTTAGGTTGGAATCTGTGTCCAACAGATCTTCCTTCAGAGTTATCAGAAAGGCATTTTGCCTTAGCTTTCTTCTAGAGGCTACCCGGACAGAAACTTATCCGCTGCCTGGTCTAGTTCTGCCATCAGAACTTGACCATCTCTGTCACAAGATTTCGACCATCTCTGTTAAGTCAGACTTGAGTTGGAGAAAAGTTTAAATTCCTGAACAGTCTATTCACCCCCCCCCCCCCTCTAAACTGTTCCCATTACAAACGGGACCAACAAGTGGTATCAGAGCTTCCTTATTCTTGTAATCTTTTAGGTTACTTACTAAACAAGAGATCCACTTGTTTTAGCCTCTTTAATCTCATATTATGGATAACACTCTTTCAAAGAATCTTATGTTCTCAGTAACAAAGTTTGATGACTGGAGGATCCGCATGAAAGCTCACCTCTGCGCACTCCATGACGAAATGTGGGAAGTTCTTGATGCAGGACCTTTCACAGAGTTCACCAAGGTCAACCCTGAATACATCACTGGTAGTGGTCAACCCCAGATGATCACCAAACTGCGCCATGAATGGTCTAATGAAGAAAGGAGAAAGTACAACCTTGACAACATTGCCAAGGATATCCTCTACAAGGCCATTGATGACAAGTACTTCACCAGGATC
This sequence comes from Cuscuta europaea, assembly GCA_945859875.1. Lineage (NCBI taxonomy): Eukaryota > Viridiplantae > Streptophyta > Magnoliopsida > Solanales > Convolvulaceae > Cuscuta > Cuscuta europaea. The sequence continues at coordinate 11,348,013 of CAMAPE010000048.1, forward strand.
AAGAAGTGCAAATCTGCCAAGGAAATCTGGGATACTCTCACCCTGATAGGAGCTGGAGATGAGCAAGAAAAGGACAACAAACTTACTATTGCCATGAAGAAGTTTGAAGATTTCAAACTTCTACCCAAAGAATGCATAGCTGAGATGTATGCACGCTTGCTCACCCTCACTGCTGAGATATCAGAACTTGGGAAGGAGCTTACTCCCAAGGAGATTAATCTGAAGGTTCTCAGAGGTTTACCTTCACCATGGAAGATGAAGGTCACTGCCATGAGAGATAGCAAGGACCTCAGAACCTACAGCACTGAGAAACTCATCTCTGATCTCAAGTCTTATGAGTTTGAGATGAATGAAGAAGAGAAAGAAGAAGTTGAGGACAGAACAACTACTGCCCTCACTGCCAGCACCTCTCAGGTAAATAATTTTGACCCTTCTATTCTTTTAACTGACGAATATATGGCGGCTTTTGCTAGGAAGTTCAGGAAATTTCTGAAGCCAAAGGATAGCAGAAGTCCACACTCTAGCAGAAAGCCACACCAGAAGTCCAAACCATGAGAAAGTAGTGGAGAGCTTCTCTGCTACAACTGCAGACAACCGGGGCACTTCAAAGTCAATTGTCCACACCCCATAGTCTCCAAAAGGCAAGGCCAGGAAGGAGAAAAGAAGTACGAGCACCGAAGAAGGAAAGCACTCATCACTGAACAACCAGAGAAGGACCCCCTCTCTGAGACAGAGTCCAGCTCGGAATCAGAATCTGATGAAGCATTCTGTTGCCTGGACACAGAAACTGAAGACCTATGTCTTATGGGTCAATCTGATGATGAGGTATCTTCTACTTCCAACTCTAGTTTTTCTTCGGTAGGCAGAGCCTTTGATTCTGATTCAATGTCAGAATTTTGGGAAGAGTTTCAAGCCATACAAACCACTTATTCTTCTGTTAAAGAAGAAAACAGTAAGCTTAAGGCTGAGATCCTTGACTTAAGAAAGGAGGTTGAGATCAAAATCAATCTTCTAATTGAGGAAAGAGATCAGCTGGAAGCTGAAAATGTTTCTCTTCTAAAGAAAATAAGAGAGATAGAGCCTCTTGAGATTAAGTACAAAGCTTACCAGAAGGCCCAGTCTTCAATGGAAAAGATTGTACTTGACCAACAAATTGGCACTGGTTTTGGTCTTGGTTATGGCTCAACAGAATCAGGTGAGCCTTCTGTAATGCCTAGCACCAGAGTTGCTAAGGCAGACAAGGTCATAGTGCCACTGATTTCTAGGCCCATTTGTCAGGCTGGTGTATCTGGCACCAAGGTTATTCATGAGAATGTCAGACCAGAAAGGGAAAAGATAAAGGTTCAACAGAAACCCATTTTAAAAGTTAATGAACCTGGCAGAAGAACTAACAACAGGAAAGATTTTCAGAATACCAAAAATCAAAGACAGAACCATAACAGACAAACTCATGATAATCGTGTCAGAGATGATCACCAGAAAGGTAGATATCAAGAGAAAATTAACTTTAGGCAGAAAAGGTTGGCTGGTCAACTTAAGAAGCCCAAAGTTAATCGCTCCTCTGATCTTGATAGTATATGGGACTTCTACCCAACTAAAAAGGCTATGCAGAAGTATGTAAACCGGAAGCATGATCCTCACAAGCATCTGCCCAAAGTGAATCACACTTCCGTTTACTATGACTACCAGGTGGACAATGGGTACCACCCACCAAGGTTTCACTTGATGAGACCAAAGTGGTACCGGCTGCCAAGACTGCATAACCCCCTAGGACCCAACATTGCTTGGGTACCTAAATCTTCCTTTTAATTTTGTAGGAACTGTGTGCTGGAGCCATCTCTGAGCAAGATTGGTACATTGATAGTGGATGCTCCAGGCACATGACAGGTGACAAGAGTTGCCTAACAGAGTCCAGAAAGTCAAAGGGCCCAGAGTTACCTTTGGAGGTAATGATAAAGATGGCCAGACAAAAGGAAGAGGGAAGCTGATAAAGAACCAGATAATCATTGATGATGTCTCTTATGCCAAGGGATTGAAATTCAACTTGCTGAGTGCTAGCCAATTCTGTGACAAAGGCTACACAATTGAATTCTCCAAGGAAGGATGTTCTGTCAAGCATGAGACAACTAAAGAAGTGGTTCTAACAGCAACAAGAAAGAAAAACATCTATGTGGTTGATTGGTCAACTGCAAAAGATGGAATTTGCCTGATAGCCAAAGGAGATTCAAAACTCAGTTGGGAATGGCACAAGAAACTGAGTCACTTGAATTTCAAAACAATCAACAAACTGGCAAGGGATCACATTGTTGAAGGTCTACCCAACCTTGTATACAAAAAGGAGAATCTATGCAGTGCATGTCAGAAAGGTAAACAAGTGAAAAATTCCTTCAGACCCATTGCTGGAAACTTATCTACTGGTCCCTTGAATCTGATCCACATGGATTTATTTGGACCAGTGGAAACTCCAAGTGTTGGTGGCAAGAGATACACATTAGTCATGGTGGATGACTACTCCAGATTCACATGGACTATCTTTCTGACCAAGAAAAATGAAACTCTGCAGAAACTGCCATCTCTGCTAAAGCTATTACAGAATGAGCAGAATCAGAAAGTCAAAGCCATCAGATCAGACAGAGGAACAGAGTTCGTCAACAAGGTCATACAGGATTTCTGTGACCAGAATGGTACAATGCATCAACTCTCTGCAGCCAGAACTCCTCAACAGAATGGAGTTGCAGAAAGAAGAAATAGAACATTAAAGGAAGCTGCAAGGACCATGATTGCTGAATCAGGTCTACCCCACAGATACTGGGCTGAAGCAATCAATACTGCATGCTACACCCAGAACAGGAGCATGATTCACAAGACTCATCAGAAAACTCCTTATGAATTATGGAAAGGACGAAAACCCAACATCAGCTACTTTCATGCATTTGGATGCAAATGCTATATACTCAACAATGGGAAGGATCACCTCAAGGTGTTTCAAGAAAAAGCTGATGAAGGAACATTCTTAGGCTACTCTGGCACCAGCAAAGCCTACAGAATACTCAACAAGAGAACTTTACTTGTTGAAGAATCGATTCATGTCAAGTTTGATGATCTCAACTCTGTTGAGAGCATAACTGAAAACTTGGAGAAAGCGAATCTCAAAGAATCTCCAGAACTGGATCCACCAGAGACGGATACACCAGAGTTGCTGACTAACTCTGCCATACCAATGAATCATCAGAATCCCATCCTGCAAAGCAAGGATAGTGATGAAGAATCAGAAGAAGAACAAGAGAATCGAAGGCAACCCCTATCAGAACCTGATCTTACTTGGTTAAGAGATCATCCTCCTAATCAAGTAATTGGACAAATCAGAAGTGGAGTCCAAACCAGATCCACATCAAGGAGAGAAGCAATGCTTGCCTGCTACATATCTCAGATGGAACCTATGACAGTTGAAGAAGCTCTTGCAGACTCAGATTGGATCAATGCTATGCAAGAAGAGCTCACTCAGTTTGAGAGGAACAAAGTGTGGGAACTTGTTCCTAGGCCAAAGCACCAGAATGTCATTGGAACCAAATGGGTATTCAAGAACAAAGCAGATGAAGACGGCAACATTGTAAGGAACAAAGCAAGGCTAGTGGCTAAAGGATACTGTCAAGAAGAAGGAATAGATTTTGATGAGACCTTTGCACCAGTTGCCAGACTTGAAGCCATCAGAATCTTTCTAGCCTATGCTGCCTACAACAACATCAAGGTCTACCAGATGGATGTCAAGTGCATTTCTGAATGGAGATCTTGAAGAAGAGGTTTATGTGGAACAACCACCAGGTTTTGTCATTCCTACTCAATCTTCTTGTGTCTACAAGCTTAAAAAGGCCCTCTATGGTCTTAAGCAAGCTCCCAGAGCCTGGTATGACACATTGTCCCTTTTCCTAGTGAACCATGGGTTTACTAAAGGAAAGGTTGACAAAACTCTATTTCAAATTTCTGTTGCTAATCATATTCTGTTAGTACAAATATATGTTGATGACATTATATTTGGTAGTACTAATCCAGAACTGTGCAAGAAATTCTCTCAAGTGATGCATAGTCAATTTGAAATGAGTATGATGGGAGAACTCAGTTACTTCCTAGGACTTCAAGTCAAACAAGTTCCAGAAGGGATCTTTATCAATCAAGGGAAGTACACCAGAGATCCGATCAAGAAGTTTGGAGTGGAAGGCAAATCATCAGTGAAGATTCCCATGAACACTTCACAAGGGATTGGTCCAGATGATGAAGGAAAAGATGTGGATGCAACAACATACAGAGGGATCATTGGATCTCTGTTGTATCTAACTGCAAGCAGACAAGATATCTCGTTCTCTGTTGGAATCTGTGCCAGATACCAATCAAAGCCCAAGGAAAGCCATCTAAGTGCTGCAAAGAGAATCATCAGATACATCAAAGGAAATCCAAATGCAGGCTTATGGTATCCCAAAGGAGGTAACTTTGAACTAATTGGTTATTCTGACTCAGATTTTGCAGGTTGCAGACTAGACAGAAAGAGCACCTCTGGTCACTGCCAATTGCTAGGAGGAAGGCTTGTTTCCTGGTTTAGCAAGAAGCAGAACTCCATCTCAACAAGTACAGCTGAGGCTGAATACATTGCAGCTGGGAGTTGCTGTGCTCAGCTACTCTGGATGAAGCAACAACTGAAGGACTATGGAATTCAAGCAACGGAGATCAAGCTGTTGTGTGACAACACTAGTGCCATTGCTATCACTCAGAATCCAGTTCTTCACTCCAGGACAAAGCACATTGAGATCAGACATCACTTCATCAGAGATCATGTTGAGAAGAAGCATATCTGTATGGAGCATGTACCTACAGAAGATCAACTTGCAGACATTCTAACCAAGCCTTTACCTGAGGCAAGGTTTAACAAGCTTAGGGAAGAATTGGGAATGATGGATGATCTTCCCAGAGATGCATGAACCAGAGATTCACTGAACCAGAACTCCCTTCTTCTGCACCGGAAACTCGGATCAGAGAACCACTATCTCTGATCATCAGAATCTCACATCAGAGAACCTCCCCTTCTCTGACCAGAGTTCCTCAACCGAAGACAACAGATACGGAAGTGGACTTAACAATATTTCGAGGTACGGGCTAGACCTAATTAATTGAAACGGTCTTTTACCAAAATACCCCTGATCGTTACTCTTCTAACGGAAACATTTCCGCCCGCATTTCTTTAAATGCTGCCTCGAAACTGCCAATATACCAAACGTCCACTATTCCTAACTCCTTTATATCCACCGTCTTCGACCCAAATCCCTACTGCAACTTCATCTCTCTTAAACTGCTCTAGCATTCAAAGCTTTCAGATCCCAAAAACTTTCCAATACCCAGAAATTTTCTTAACCGTCACTCAAGATGAACTTCCTGAGCATCAACGACCTTTCTAAGGAGGAAGCAAAAACTCTCATCGCCAACGTAGTATCCGGCATGAAAGTTGACATGTCCTCCCTACCCCTCCTGGCAGAAAATCAAAAGAGGATGACAAAGATCATCCAAGGGATGACTGACTCACAACTTTCTAAGGTTGTTGCTCATCCCTATGAGCATTTCAGCATCAAAGATGTGGCTGAGTTCTACCTCAACGCCACCATCTCCAGGACCGGAGTTCACTCATCCGTACAGGGTCAACGCATCTTCTTGAATGCAGATGCACTGAATGAATTCTTTGGAGTTCAACTTGACTCCCAAGACCCAGAATCCAGCAATCTCATTGCTCTTGACTCAGTGGAAGTCTCCACTGAAGGTTTTGTCCAGACTTACTGCCGTCCGGAGGCTGCCGGACTAGATAAACTCTACATGAAGAAATTTCAACTCAAGAAGGACTATGAGAAGCTTGTCACCATTCTGCACCATTGCTTGTGGTGCAAAACTGCCTCAACTGATGAGATGAACACAAGCAATGCCAAGGCAATCTTTGCAGTGCACCATGGCATGAATATCAACTGGGGAGAGGTAACTTTTGGCTCTATAACTGAATTCATCAAGAAGAAAGACTCTGAAACAGGTCTTTTCTCAACCAAGATGGGGCATGGCCTTCTTATCTCTGCCATCCTTGCTGCAAAAGAAGTTCAACTCAGAGATCCTATCCCAGTTGACCACACCAAGACCATCTTCCTCACAGCCTCTCCAAAATTTAACATTGCCATCTCTTCTGAACTTAGGAGAGAGAAAAGACTGGAAAAGAAAAGGGAAGAACAGGCTGCCAAGGCCAGACCTGCCAAGAAAGTTACCAAAAAGCCCAAACAACCTGAGCAGTCACAGGTTGTAAGGGAGGTTAGACAGAAGAAGAAAAGTGACAATCTGTCACTACCAGAAAAGGAAACAGCAGAAGAGGCTGCACCAGAGATGCCCTCCCCAAAGGCAACCAAGAAATCTGCTGCCAGAAAACAAAAGCAGAAGAGGAGAAGAAAGATGGTTGTGCTAAGTGGTGATTCTGACAACTCTAGCACTAAACCAAGGCAGAAGAAGAGGAAGACTAAAGTAGTCTCACCTGCCAAAGATTCAGCAGTTCAGGGGGAACCTGCACCAGAATCTGGCACTCTACCAGAAACTCACCAAGATTCTGCACCAGAGTTGCCCAACTCTGCTCTCTCACCAGAGCGTGAAGTCTCACCAGAAATGGACCAAGAAACAGACTTCAACATCATTCTGCAAAAGCAGTTTGACAGAGTTCTAGCTTGGAGTAGATGGAGAATGGGTCCTCTTCAACAAATCATCCAATTCTTTGATGCCTATGAAGAAGAAGAAGCTGCTGTTCTTCACTGGGTAGGCACAGATGATGTGTCAAAATGCTTCAACCTTACCTTTCTGATTTCTGTGCTACAAAAGAAGAAAGACAGATATCAAGGTAAAGCTCCAACATCTGACCTATCTCCAGAAAGGCATGTCAGAGCCTTGGAAGAAGAAGAAATGGAAACTTTTGATGCTTGGCTCATGGAGAAGAAAAGGAAAGAATCAATGATCAAATTTCGCCATAGTGCTCTTGAGGAAGGAGAGCCATCCACTGCGAATGACATTGCTATTACCATGGAGAAGCTGGTCAAGGAGTGGAGAGAATCTGTGTACTCCGAGATTGTACTTGAGGTAATTCCTACACCTCCTCCTTCCCCTCCCCAATCTCCTATTATTCTACCCTCACCCTCCAAATCTCCATCTAAACCTTCATCCCCTCTTCACCAGAAAACCCCTTCACCCCAACAGAAAACCCCCTCACCAGAATAGAAAAACTCACCTTCCACCAGAACACCATCTCACCAGAAACCCAACTCCAGATCGTCCTCACCCAAACAAAAAATTGCATCTCCCTGCAGAGCAATTGTCCCTTTCAGAAACCGGTCACCCTCACCTCCACCATCCCCCCCTCATCAGAATGCCTCACTTACTCACTCTCCACCACAGCACCAGAATCCTTCACCAACATCCAAGTCTGCCTCACCTCAGAGATCCTCACATCACTCTGCTACATCTACACCAAAGAAGAAGCCTATCTTCAGGGTTCCCTCCTCATCTAGTGACAATGATGGATTCCTCACCTCCTCCATTGCTGCTGATGAAACCTCCAAAAGGAGAAGGACACCCCCCAGAGTTCCTTCCCTCCACCATCCAACAGAGCTCCTCCATTACCAAAAGGCAGAGGATTGGAAACGCCTGATTTTACACCTGAAGAATCCAAAATCCCCTTCACCCAGTTTGTGAAGTCTGCTGAAGCTTTTGGTGGAATACTGGTTCAAGATCTGAGCAAGATTATTGAATTAAATGACAAACAACATGAATAACTCACCCATACCAATATGCAAATCACCATAGGTTTTCAACACCTGTCAGATAAAGTTGCTGCTCTCACAGAGAATCTGCACAACTTCATGCATTCCTCTACCTCGAGGATTGATTCTGTCTCCAGAGATGTTAGTGGACTCAACTCTGTTCTCCACTCTCACTCTCAAGCTCTGCTTGCCCAGAATCAGACAATCAACAGGATCTCAGAATCTGTTCACAATCTTCAGAAATCTGCTGATAGTTCCTCCCAGAAACTCAACATCTTACATTCTCTCTGTAAGGAACATCAAGAGCAAGGCCTAGCTCTTCTCAAATCTGACAGAGAAAGGTACCAGAAGATGGTGCTTCTAGAGGTCAGCACCAAGGATCTCCAATCTGCAGTAGACAAGCAACAAAGCCTGATTGAAGGTCTTGCCTCTGTCACTCAGACACTGCCAGAAACCCTTGATGAAATCAGAGATGCTCAAGCCTCTGAGTTTTCCAAGATTGAACTTCTCCTTGGTGATCTTTGTGATGCCAAAAAGGGGGAAGATACCAGAGAAGGAGAAGGCACCAGCACCAGAGCTCTTTCTATCAGAGAACCCTCATCTGTGGATCATACTCCTTACTTTGATGCTACCAGAAAGAAAAGGCTAGCTGCTACAGGCACCAGACCTCCTCCTCCTCCTCCCAGAAGCTCAAAGAAAAAGCCTTCATCCTTTTCATTCACTGATTGGATGAAGAGTGGTCTGTCAAGGCCAGACAGAGTTCAGTTTGAACAAATGAGAAAATTGATGACCCCTCTTCAAAGAGAGAATCTGTTCATGGACAATGATGGACTTGTCCAGATCAACCATGGTGGTTCGATAGAAGAAGCAGAGATGTGGTACGGAATGAAAATTCTGAATGGCAAGAATTCTGCTGAAGCTGTCAGAAACTATCTGGATTGCAAACTTGCACCTCATTGGGCTGACTATCAGAATCCTAGGGATTTAGCCTCAATCAGAGCGAAGGTGAATGCTGAACTTGAAAGGATTGACAGAGCAGGACCGCAGGTAGATGAAGAAGATCTCTAACTCTCTTTATCTAACTCTGTAATGCTTTACTTTCTCTAACAGTTTAATAAGATACCTTCTCTGCCTCTCTGTTTGATTGGCTCTTTTCAAATATCTGTTCTTATTTACTTTCTTGTGTATATTCTGTTATCATACTTGATTATTGCTATCTGAATGTATCGCACTCTTACTATTCTCCTATGCTAAGTTGCCCACCAAGATTCTAATAAAAAGTTTCTTAACTTTATATTTTTATGGTGAAAGGCACTTCTCTGGAAATAGTTAAAGGGTTTTGGCATCATCAAAAAGGGGGAAATTGTAAGGAATAAATGTATTTAGATTTTGATGATGCTAGGTTAATTAGAATTTGAAAGTACCCCATTAGAAATTATGTATTAGAATTTCTTTTGTAAGTTTTAGCTTAGTCTGCCTGCCAGAGTTCCATCTTGCCTCTACCAGAGTTGCTCCCAGAGTTGCTCACCAGAGAAGCCATCAGAAACTGGTTATCAGAAAGATACCAGAGTTGGCACCAGAGACGGACTTCAGAGACTGGACCAGAGAACCTCTTGAGACTCTGCTAAGTATCATCAGAATCCGGAAGCCCTTCCAACGGTCGTTAAACTAACGGGAAATCCCCTAACGGTTACGAACCTTTCAACGGAAGCATGGCACTGTACACGCATTAAATGCACATTTAATGCTATACGTACGAAGAGATATTTAAAGCTGATGATTGACCATGCGAATATCTTTACGCCCCCAAAATAGCAAGTCGGAGGACCAAACGGTCAAGTCAACAGTACATGCATTTAATGAAGCTGTCTTCTACACTCCAACGGGAAGACCGCTCCCAGTATATAAGATACACTCTGAAGAACAAAGAAGATAACTTTGCCATAACCTTTGCCAAGATAGATTTGCGTGAACAACTTTCTTGAGATCAAAACTCCATTTCTAACAAGAAAAGGCCACAGTTGGAAGATAAACATTCCTATCCTTCATCCAACTAGCAAAGGCAAAGTTACTCAGTTCTTCAACACTTCGAGAGCTTCATATACTCATCTTTTGTGAAGAAGCAACGTTGGAGAAAACTGATTCTATATCAAACACTTCTTGAAAAAGAAGGGACGTCTCAAATTAGCTGGAGTAAGTGAAGTGGAGATACTTCAAGAGACTCAGTGAAACGAGACCAGCCATCAGGAAGCAGGACTGCATCCCGGGTGGCAACTAGACTTGAAGAAGACGAGGAGTGCTTCTTAAGTTCTAGGGACTAAGGCGTTGTAAACTGTCGTTTTTGCAAGCTTAGTGGAACAGTGGACTAGAGGAACGAGTTGTTCCTTGAACCACTATAAAAACCCCGGTGTCATTTACTTTCGGCTTTTACTTTCTGCACTTAAGATTCTACTGACTAACTCTTTAGGTTGGAATCTGTGTCCAGCAGATCTTCCTTCAGAGTTATCAGAAAGGCATTTTGCCTTAGCTTTCTTCTAGAGGCTACCCGGACAGAAACTTATCCGCTGCCTGGTCTAGTTCTGCCATCAGAACTTGACCATCTCTGTCACCAGATTTCGACCATCTCTGTTAAGTCAGACTTGACTTGGAGAAAAGTTTAAATTCCTGAACAGTCTATTCACCCCCCCCCCCTCTAGACTGTTCCCATTACAAACGGGACCAACACATAGCCATCGCGCTTCAAACAATAGGTCACCGTCGCGAGGAGCTCCAGCATCAGGTTGTTGAGGCTCACCGTCACTCGGTTGTCGTTCAGCGTCGGGCGGACGAAGCAGCAGCTGCTCTGTCCGAGCTCCAGTCAAAATATGACTTTCTACAATCAAAGTATGATCGACTGCAACCATCGTTCACGAATGTGGGGCGTCAGGCAGTTGCGGCTTTCCAAACTTCCCCGGAATTTTCAGAGATCATCACTTCGAGGCTGGAAGCTCACCGCTCAGAGCAGGTCCAAGCATGGTTGAAAACCAAGGAGGGTCAGCTTTGGCGGGATAAGGAAATTCTCATGTCCTTTAGGTGTGAACAATACAACATGCAGACCACGTTGTACAATAGGCTGGCAGAGTTTTATCCTGACTTCGATCCTGTGAAATTTGGTTTGCCCGAAATCATGCCAGATCCTGACGGGGCCAACGAGCAAGCGAATGATTTTTCCCTTTTGCACTTGCATATTCCAGATGACCTGGAGGGCTCGACACATGCCTTTGATTTTGTGATTGTCCTGGATAGCGTTCCCGACAACCTATCTGATCCCTAGATCGTAGATTGTAGCTCCTTCTCCGTGTTGTTCTTCATTCGTTTGCTTATTTATTTACATTCCGCACTTCCGTTTGGATTCACAAATATTTAGCCTGATTGGCGAGCCCTTTACAGGCTGTTCTGTCACGCAATCTCATATTTGCACTTTGGTTCATCTTTCGTGCTCATGCAATTATCTTTAATCCGAGACCACCTGGGAAATTAATCGGAGATCTAGCTCCCCGCCTAAACCATGACGGGCGGAAGGCCGGGAGGACCAACCTTGTCCGCGCCCTGCTTGGAAAAAGTGGGGCTGACCCGCACACCGTCGGTTAAGGACCAACTGGAGAGCAAGCCGCTTGGCGAATAGTCAGACGGCAGATGTACGGGAAGGGCTCGGAGCACGACTCCCCGCACACCTTCAGCCCTTAGGCCAGTGTGACACCCTGACTTGTATTGCTAATTTCTTACTTAGGGGAAATTCAACCACCCCTTTCTGAAAATCAAGCTAAAGTCAGCCAAACGTAAGGGCAAGGCCCTATATGGTCAGACTAGAACAGGCCCGCACCGTTGACCGTATCGAACGAGTATGCGGGCTGCTAGGCCTAGCAACGTTAGACAACGGATGTACGAGAGGGGCGCGAAGCACGACCTCTCGCATACCTTTGGCTCGGAAACCGGTCATATCGTTGCCGCATCATCGACTAGATCAAACGACTGTACGAGCTGTTCAGACAGCAATGCCAGACAACGTATGCGCGAGAGGGGCTCAGAGCACACTTCTCGCACACCTTTTCGACCCGGAGGCCGGTCTTGCGATCGCCCTGAACGAGCGGCTAATTCTGGACTTGGAGAATAATTTGTTCGTCTCCTTGCCCGAGGATGGAGCCATGGTCGACTAAACACCAAGAGAAGAGCGTGAGTTTCATTATTATTATTCTTAGATTCTTTTTTTTTCTCCGCCCGTTTGTTCCCAAGTGAGGCTGGACCTCATATAGTTCAATATTGGAAGAAGAAAGAAACGAATTTTATTAGAAATAATGGAAATGATCAATTATTACATATCACTACTGATAAACTTAAGTAAATGCTCTACGTTCCATACGCGGTCGATGAGCTTTCCCGTCGTAGTCTTTAATATGTAAGTTCCCGGTCCGACCACGGCTTCAACAACGTAATGTCCTTCCCACTTAATGGCGAGTTTCCCCCCTTCTCTTGGTCGGCTTGCCTTCCTCCGTCTCAGCACATAGTCGCCCACGTCGAAACTTCGCGGTGCTACCCTGGTGTCCTGGTATGCTTTTACTTGCCTGTGATAATTCTCCGCTTTGATGAATGCCCGGTCTCTTCTTTCTTCTATGTGTTGGAGTTCGGCCCTGAGCCTCTCCTCATTGTCAGCCGGCTCGAACTCTTCCACCCGTCGGCTGGGAATCACGGCCTCGAAGGGTGCCCTCGCCTCGAAGCCATAACATAGGGCGAAAGGAGTTTCACCCGTCGCCTTCCTAGGAGTGGTTCGGAACGTCCAGAGTATGTTACTTAGCTCCTCAACCCACGCCGTTCCAAGGGCTTCTAACTTCTTCTGGAGGCCGTCTATGATCGTGTGATTGGCATTCTCCACCTGTCCGTTTGCTTGGGGATAGCAAACAGATACTCGACTTGACTCCACGCCCCACTCGGCACAGAACTGCCTAAATAGTTCACAGTCGAACTGCCTTCCATTGTCAGAAATAATTTGCAGAGGGACCCCAAATCGGCAAAAGATATTCTTCCATATAAACTTCTTGCATTGCAGATGTGTTATGCTGGCGAGCGGCTCCGCCTCCACCCACTTCATGAAGTAATCCACGACCACGATGACAAACTTCCTATTCCCCGCTCCGTTTGGTAAGGGACCAACCAAATCTATGCCCCATCGGGTAAATGGAAGGGCGGTGCTAATGGGCGTGTACATCGTTGCTGGCCTTCCAGGGCTCTTCTAAAATTTCTGGAAGGTGTTGCACTTCCTTGCGTAATCAGCGCAATCCTTCATGATCATGGGCCAAAAGTATCCTTGGAGGACAACTTTCCTGGCCAGGGTGCAAGCTCCCTGGTGGGCCGAACATACTCCACCATGTAACTCCGCGACCATCATGTTTGCTTCATGTGGTCGCTGACACTGCAACAATGCTCCGTTGTAAGATCGTTTGTATAGCTTACCGTCCAGGACGTCATATCTCGGGGCCTGCCGCCGAACGAGCTTCGTTTCCTCCTCTTGGTCGGGTATCGTGCTGCGGCCATATAATGTAGCAAATCGTCCACCCAACTCCAAGTTACTGGTTGCAGAGGAAGCACAGTTACCGGGGGTGAGGCTGCTATGCTCGAGGTTGTCACCTCCTCGAGCCGAGCAATCTTGAATATGTGCTCGGGTAGCCCCTGGGATAGACGGGATAGTAGGTCAGCATCCCCATTCTGGCTCCGCGGAATACAGATCCGCTCTGCTTGTTTGAACAACCCGAGTAATTCCCAGACAACATCCCTGTACTTTGCCATCCTTTCTTCTTTTGCCTCGAAATCGCCTTTCACTTGAGATACAAGCAACCGAGAGTCGCACTTCACCGTTATCCACTCTGCACGCATGGCCGCAGCCAGTCGCAGCCCCGACAGTAGGGCCTCATACGCAACTTCATTATTCGAGAATTTGAATAGGTAGCGGTGGGCGTAGTATGCTCGGAAGCCCTCAGGTGAGGTGAGGACAATCCAACCCCCGCTACCTTTAGTCCCGGACGATCCATCGGTTGCCAAGGTCCACCAGTGTTCTTCACTATCTCCCTGTCTTTCGGTAACCTCCCTTGCCGTGCACTCTACAGTGAAGTCCGCAAGCGCCTGTCCCTTGATGGATGATCGAGGCTGAAAATCCACCTCATACTGGTTGAGAAGCATCAACCACTTCACAATGCGCGTCATCCCGGGGGTTCTCAGAGTTGCGCCCAGAGGTTGATCCGAGAGGACCTTGATCGGGTGTGCTCGAAAATAGTGAGTCAACTTCTTTGCCGTAACGTATGCGGCATAAATGGTCTTCTCGAGCGGGGAGTACCGCAACTCCGGATTCGGTGAGGTTTTACTTACATAGTATACGGGGTTCTGAATGCCGTCTTCCTCGCGGACCAGCACGGAGCTGATCGCGCCCTACGATACTCCGAGGTACGATATCAGTGTCTCCCCTTTCTTTGGCTTACTCAGAAGCGGCTCAGAGAGAAGATACTTCTTCAGGTCTTCGAATGCGCATTGACACTCCTCCGTCCATGTGAATCCATTCTGCTTCTTCAAAACCTGTAAAAAAGGTAGGGACTTCTCTGCTGATTTTGACGTGAAACGCTGACGTGCACTTTGTCACGATGCGTCAAAATAAATTCAATACTAAACACTTATACGTAGTATAGCGTAGTAGAGTTCGTATCCACAGGAAAAGGAATAATTCTCTTTTTATGATACTTAGTAAATAAAAGGGGGGATTTGGATTGAGTGATTTAATTTAACTAAGAACTAAGATGAACAACCTATATGTGTTTAATTCAAAGATAAAAACGACTTGGCATTGCTACTTTCCACTTGTTGATATATTTTAGTCGATCATCGTCATATCTATAACTTATTCCCTCTCGAATACTCAATCGGAGAGTGTATCCACTTCATTGAGGGTAGTTATTAACAACGACCGTTCATTAATGACCCTTACTATTAATCAAATATAGAACAACGCCTTATACCGATTTAATAGTAGCATTTAATCTTTCTAACTCCTTGATGAAATCAATTGAGATTGATAACCTTAACACAAGCGGTTTCGGTTTAACCAACAAAATTAATCCCTCTTAAGTTTATTAACCACGACCGTGCATTAATAAACCGAAGTTACTTACTTGTGAAACCATCAACGATTAACCATCGGTTCATTGATCGTTTCTAGTAATAATTAATATATGAAACAAAACTAATTGATCCTTTAAGTAATGTTCAAAATATTAATATGAAATAAGAGTAGGAATTAATTAATATTCAAGGAAGAATATTACTAAAGACGATGAATCCTACTATAATTAATATCAAGATGTTAACTAATTGTCATCTTAGCAACACTCCCCAACATTAATATAGAGGAAGAAAATACCATTCTAACTAATGTCGAGATGTTAACTAATTGTCATCTTAGCAACACTCCCCAACATTAATATAGAGATGGTATTAAGGAAAGAACTATTAATTAATATTCAAAGAAAGAAGTTAAGAAAATAACTCACAACTTTAATAATCAACAAGCTTCAAGAGCAACACCAAGAATGGAAGTTTAGCTCCTCATTTGGAGACTAAACATAGCTAGAAAAATATAAAGAAATGCTATTCTAAACTGAGCTAAAGAGTATGGAAGAAGGGATGATTAAAAGTGAAGGAAAATGGGGTTATTTATAGGTGTTTTCAAGACCTATAGCCGGATACCCGGTCGGGTATTTTGACATACCCGACCGGGTATTTACCAAATCAAATATTTTCCCATGTTTTTGTGTCTTCTGCACGTTCTTTGGTCCGAAATCACTTCATACCCGACCGGGTATATGGAATACCCGACCGGGTATTTGCTAGTTTTGCAGCAGTTTCCTTTGTCACTTCATACCCGGCCGGGTAAAGGCCATACCCGATCGGGTTTTGCACAAAACTCAGGTTTCTTCATCCTTTTTGCTTCCAAACCTATCCTAAACTTATAGCCGAACTAACTACAACTTACAACAAACAATAAAATGCTAGAAATACGATTACAATCAAATGCAAACTAACAACTATAAACTTGCACAAAACTAGTAAATAAACATTACAAACAATAATAAAAATGTATACTTAGACACTAACAACTAGTGCCTATCAAACGCCCAAGTGATGCCAGCTGCCCAGTGAGAACTTGCACCTCCTTCACCGACCTCGGAGGTTCCATGTCCAGGATTGCTCTCACCTTTTCGGGGTTCGGCTCTATCCCTCTCCGGGTGACCATGTATCCCAAAAATTTTCCGCCCTGGACAGCAAACATGCATTTTTTTGTTCAGGCGTAGCCAGACTGCCCTCGTGATCCCGAAAATTTCGGCTAAGTCGTCGGTATGGCCTGTCGCTCGTACGCTCTTGATGATCATATCATCTACATATGTTTCCATGTTCCTTCCTAGCATTGTTCGAAACACTTTTACAACCATCCTCGCGTATGTCACCCCTGAGTTCTTCAAACCGAAAGCCATGACTAGATAGCAAAAGATCCCCTCCAGGGTGATGAAAGAGGTTTTCTCCGCATCATCTTCATGCATGGATATTTGATGATACCCTCGGAATGCGTCCATGAAGCTAAGGAGTTCGCACCCGGCGGTCCTGTCAACCAACTGATCGATGTTAGCTAGAGGAAAGGGGTCCATTGGGCATTCCCTGTTGAGATTTGTGTAATCGACGCACATTCTCCAAGTTGGGGGCTTCGGTGCTAGGACCACGTTTGCCAACCATTCCAGGTATAATACTTCCTTGATGTGTTTGATAGTCAAGAGCATAACTACCTCCTTCTTCACGAAATCCCTTCGTTCCACCGAGAGGTGTCTTCTCTTCTGCTGGATCGACTTCACCGTCGAGTCGACCGCTAGCATGTGAACGGCCACCCTCCGGTCCAACCCCGACATATCCTCAGGGCCCCATGTGAAGATCACACTGAACGTGACCAACACTTGGATGATTTTCTCTCTCAGCCCGGCCGGGAGCCCCAGCTTGATCTTGATCTTTCACTCCGGGTGCTCGAGATCGATTTGAACTTCTTCAACCTCGGAGGTGGGCTCAGCGCGGAGCTGGCCATCCTCATACTTCATGGATTTGTTGTTGATAGTGTGGACCCTGAGGTCCCTTTGTCCGAGTTGTTTGCACGCCTTCATGTAACAACTCTGGGCCATCCTTTGATGTCCCCGAGCTACCCCACCCCGTTCGGGGTGGAGATAATGCATCTCAATTCCTTCAGCGCGGGTCTTCCCATGATGATTTTGTGCGGACAGGTTAAACGTATGACAATGAACTCGATGTTCAACTTTGCTACACAGGGTTCCGAACCCACCATCACGGGCAACACCACACTGCCTTCCAATTCGATTGAGTCCCTGGTAAATCCGGATATAGGTGTTCTTACTGGACTCAGATCCGCCCCGCTCAGACCAAGGCCTTGGAATGTGTCGTAATACATTACGTTCACCGAGCTTCCATTGTCCACTAGAACTCGATGAATGATTGTATTGTTGATCTCCATCTTAATCATTAAGGCGTCCCTATGCGGTGGTGGCATGGGTGGTAGGTCATCATCGGTGAAGTAGATCGGATCTCTTCTCATCCTCTTTTCTACAGGTACCCGGGTAATTTCCCCGACGTACAAGGATCGAGCCCATCGTTTCCTTTCGCCTGACGTGTCCCCTCCTTGGGGTCCGCCACGATGTAGAAGCATCTGTGATTCTTCCAGGCTCCCTCTCCTAGGTCACACTCATCATCCTCGAACAGAGCTCCGAGCTCGCGCTTCTTTGGTGGTTGGTCAAGGGGTTGTTTCTCCTTGGACGTGGTGGCTTGATCGGAATGCCTCCATGTCAGGTTCCTCCCTTTCTGGGTATTTCCCGGTTTTCCTACAAATTGGCCCAAATATCCTTGTTTGATAAGTGCCTCGATTTGTCTACGGAGAATGATGCATTCGTCCGTATCATGCCCGAAATGTTGGTGAAACCTGCAGTACTGGTCGGTATTGTGTTTGGCAGTGACCACATCACATTCCTCTGGAAAGGAAACCAAACCCTGCTCCTCGGCATAGTCGAGGACCGTCCCGACCGGTTGAGCCAAAGGTGTCAGATGTTTGGTAGGTAGGAGCGAGCCGTTCGGGATGTCCGCCCTTCCCTTGTTCTTATTCTTCTTACCTTTGAACCGGCTGCCCTTCCCTTGTCCTTCGTGTCTTCTTTCTTTCCATACTCTTCATCTCTCTTTCTCTGTTCAGCGTCCTCTGCCTCAGCCTGACGGTTTGCCCGCCTCAGGGCTTCCTCGTATAAAGCGGGTGGATTCCTAACAAAGTCCTTGTAAAGTTCTCCTGATCGGATAGAATTTGTCAGCATTGCCACTCCGGTCCTGTCGTCAAGGCCCTGAACCTTGACCGACTCGACCCTCCACCTTGCCAGGAAAGTGGACAGGGCCTCTTTCTTTCCATGCTTCAGGCTGAACAGGTGGCTGAAATTCTTCTTCACATCTCGTGAGCCGGTGAACCTCAAGAGGAAGTGCCTAGCCAACTCCCTGAAGTTCCCGATGCTCCCATCGGGCAGTGTGTCATACTACTCACGAGCCGGGCCATCTAGAGTAGCCGCGAATCCTCTGCATCGTATGGCATCTTCGTACCCCATCATGACCATATATGACAGGTAACGTGATATGTGGTGTTGCGGGTCCGAAGTGCCCTTGTAAGTATCCACATTGCAAGGTTTGTATCCCCTTGCCAACGGAGCCTCCATTATAGCACGAGTGAAGGGCTCCGGGATATGGAGGTCGGACACGTACGACTCTCCCCCAACAACGCTCCTCCTTACCTCGTCCAACCTCAATCTGAGATCCTCCACAGCTTCGGGCGTTGGTTCCTCCGGCACGCGCCCAGCATGGGGCTGGACCCGCACATAGGATTATGCGACCCTTTCACACGTGTGACGCCGACGGCCATCACAGCAGCCTTCTATGGAACTGGTTTGACCGCTCGGACGGCGGGAGTGATGAGAGAAGTCATCCCCGCCCTCCGGTGAGGAGTCTCGGTGGGGCCCTCCCCTTCCGGGTCGTCGAGGCTGCTTGACCCGTCTGGGCATATGCTCCCTCCGGGGCAAGGATTCCCTTCGCGATTCGTTCGAAATAGTACGTCGCCCTTCATATCTCCCAGAGGAAGTCTCGATGTCTTCAGGGGTGGTGTGTCTCAGAGTTTCATGATTAACTCTCTGCGGCATCATCCCCTGGAAATTCTGAGCCAAAGCCTCAATGGCGCGCGTGGCCTCTTGTAGCGCCCACGCTCCAGCGTCAAGTCAGTTCGTGCGCGGAGCCCGACGACGACGACCTCCAATCCGATCATGAATGGATTGTTTGTCACGATTGCGGTTCAGCGAACCCCTCAGGTCCCCTGAGCTCGCCAAATGGTTCCGGAGATCTCCTATCGGTCTCACCACCTGGCTTCTCACACGATGACCATTGGGTTGTTCTGAATACTCGGTGTGAATGGAAACTCGCTCTTGCCTTGATGATCCTGTCATTTTCCTCCTCAAAGATTCTACCGAAAACTGAGAGAATGAACAACAAAACTCTCAATGAAAGCACCAATGTTGATAGAAAATATGTTTAGTAGAAAATTCGACATCAATTCAGTATAGTAAAAGTGACGTCCCCCATACAAAAGGAGGGGCGGCCTATTTAGAGGCGCTTATAAGAGGTTTTTCTAACGCTAATGGGCTTGGCCCAATTAAACAACTAAAACAAGAAGCTTGATCCAAGGCCAATGGGCCGGTCGGCCCAAGAGTTAAACAAATCAATCCAAGGACCATATTCTCTAGCCGGACCGTGTGCTGGGCTTGGTTCACGCCCGAGCCCAGGCATATTGGGTCGATAGTATTGGACCCGGCCCATTACCCCAATATATATATATATATATATATATATATATATATATTAAATAAATAATAAAATTATGTAATTTTACTACCTCCGTCCCAAAAAATAGTTTCCGGTTTGACTTGAATTGGCACACTTATTAAGAAAGTGTAATAAAGTGGAAATGTATGGTTGTAGTTGTGTAAGAAAAAGGTAAAATGAATGTGAGCCACACAAATTGTCCAAAAAGGAAAAGTGAGAAGTATTTTTTGGAACGGCCCAAAATGGAAAGTGAGAAGTATTTTTTTGGGACGGAGGGAGTACTTCTTATATAGTATTGTATAAAGTTTTTATGGTCTAAATAATTAGTACAAAGTATAGAATTTAATCTTCTATATGTCATTTTTTACTTATATAAATTTAAGTATATATTTTATTTTCTATTAAGAATTTACCGCAAAATATAAATATTTCATATTTATACTTTATATTTTTAACTTGTGTTTTATTTTATATTTGTATTTTTTATTTTTTATTTTTCGTAATTTTGACACTGTTGAGGGGGTGAATTGAACGATTCAGTTGGGTTCAGATGCTTATTTGACCCCTTGAGTTTCCACCTCACATGCACAATTGACACATGACCTGATGACGTGCCATTGACAGGATGAGTACCTGCAAATTGTCAAATTTGAAACTTTTTATCAAATTTAGGGTGCTAATTGAAGCTGTTTTTAGTTTAGGGGGTGAATTGAGCATTACAGAAAGCTACATAGGCCTAGAACCGGTGAAAAGAAAAATAAGATTTCACATTTTTTGCTAAAATCTTTGATAATTATGATTTCCTGTACAGTTTTACATACTTTTTGATAGTATATAATAAGTAATTTAAATCATTATTTGAACTGCGCTTTTAGGTTCACATGATATATTCTTTGTGAAGAAGATAGGTACCGGTGGACGTAGCTCAACTGGTAGCAAAGAAGTGCGATGAGGGGTTACTATGCTAAAACGCATTGGACCTCTGCAAGTATCGGGGACAGAACCCCACTCTCTATCTGTCAGATTGAGATTATACTCCAATTTACATCCTCCCAACGTACCGTCTGATCGGGGTTGGGGGGGCCTCAGGGATGGGGTGTGATCTTTTTTTTTGGGAAGAAGATAGGTCCAATTTATTACGAAGGGTTATTCATCACTCTTTTTGCATTATAAGAACTTTAGACCTACGAGCTTTTAAATTTATGCATCAGCATGATTCACACTCTTTATATTAAGGTATTATTAGATCTTGTTTTTAAATCCCGGTAGAATGGTCACTAAAATCGGTGGGGCAAATACCGGAAAACATTTGCCAAATTATATGGATTAAAGAAAATTACAGCTGAAAAGGGGGATCGTACCTAAACCTTTTCAAGGGGAAGAAACTACAGAAAATACATCAGACCATATCAACGGAGAAATAGAAAGCATAAAAAAACAATTAAAACTGAAAAGAGGGGATTCCATAATAATCCAATTTGATTGAATTTTATCAATCCGGAACCTGAAAGATAGACGAACCATCAATTCAGGACCTAAAAGATGTAATGTATCGGTATAGGACCCGAATGATGGAAAATTATCAATCTAGGACCCAAAAGTTTGAAAACTATCAATTTAGGACCTAAGTTTTCATAAATTTTATTATTGTTTTTATTTTAAAAAATTTAAATAATATTTAGTTTTATAAAAATAATAAACTTCTGTGAAGAAAATATCACCAAATATTAGCAATGGAATTTGATGGAGTATATGGCCCGGGAACCCCCGGCCCACAGACTCCTACTACTCCAGCAAAGGCCCAGTAGGTCCAACAGGCCCAAATCACAGCGCCCAGAGTACCAAGCAGCCCGCACTACGCGCCAGGGGTGCCTTCGGCCCCCTGGCCGAAGGCTCTAAACTCTCACAGAACGGGTTTCTCAAGCAAATTAAGAAAGTGGGAGAAAACGGCGAAAACAGTAGCCCTCGGCACTGTGAGCCCTCGGCACCAGGGTGCCATCGGTTGGAGGAGCCCTCGGCTACTGCTCTATAGCCGAAGGCATCTCACTCGACAAGATATCCGCCTCACATGCGTACAGATCGTCGTACCCTGCACAGACGTCCCATCCAACAGCCGCATTAAATGCGGCCACATGCGGCTGCCAGCGCCAACCAGTTGAGGTGACCCCTCGGCCAATGAGCGCTCGACACGTGTCCCTGTCCGGCATTTATTGCTACTATAAATAGCACCCCATTTCCTCATTTGTAACCACGCTGAAAACCACGACATTCATACTGAATACACTCTCTCTCTACATTTACTTGCGTGCTCTGACTTCTCTCTAAGTTATTCCCCGCAATAACCCTTCGGATATATACCCCCGGGTAGACTATCCATCATTTGGTGCTCTCGTTGAGAGGTTGAACAATCGAGTAAGAAACCCCCCCCCCTTCGCCAAACACTAGCCCTCTACCAAAAATGGTGAGAACAACACGTGCCAACTCAAAAAACGTAGAAGACAAGAACCTGGCCCTCGGCGACGTCAACGCCCCCGAAGCCTCTCACAGGGCTCCCGAGGGCGGTGCCATCGTCGGGCTGGAACAGGCGGCTGTCGACCTACGCCTTCAGATCCAACAAAATGCCCCCGATGCCCGCCTCGGCATCGAGGCCAAAAATAAAAACCGGAGCGATGACCAAGTCAGCCCTCCGGTTCTCACCATCGACGTGCAATCGGCGCTCTCCGCCTTCATCCAAACGCTCACCCAGAACCCGGGTGCCTTCGGCACCCTGGCTCCAGCTCACCCTCAGGTTGGGGAAAACATCATACTTCCCCCTCCGCCACACCCCTTCGGAAATCCCACCCCTCGGGTAAGGAACGACGAAGGGGTAGTGGCCCAGGATACGTCCTCCCAGGAAGTACAGTCCCGGGACCGCCACAATGACAACAGGGAGAGGCCCCGTACTTCCGCCCTCAACCGGCTCGGAGGAGGGCCAGACCGCCGAGGGGTCCAAGACCGCCTCGGGGGGAAAGCACTCCAAAGGCCCCAGGAAAGCGGGGGATCTGTTTCGAGGGCAGACGAGGAGCGTCCCCCTCGGGACAAAGGCAAGGCACCCCTTCATGCCGATGATGCTCGGCACCAAATCAATCAGGCCCACTCGGCCCGGGTTCGTTCGCAGGGGGCGGAGACCCTCCCGAAGGATCCCCGGGACGAGATTATTGCGGCCCTCCAACGCCGGCTTGACGAAATGGAGTCCAACAAAGCTCACGCCACCACCTCCACCCCTCATTCAGATCTCAAATACGAGGCCATGATGGCCAAAATGGAGGAGTTACAAAAGAAGGTGGCCGAGGGCTCCGGGGAACCCGTCATCCAGCTCCGGACTCGGACGCCATTTACCCCAAGGGTATTGGCGGCCCGGATCCCGGAAAAATACCGAGGGCAACACATACAGCCCTACAACGGAAAAACGGACCCCCAGGAACACTACAACAAATACCAGAACAGCATGATGATGGTAGGGGCGTCGGACGAATATTTGTGTCGTTGGTTCCTCTCCACCTTAGAGGGGCCGACATACGAATGGTTCAACAGGCTGCCCGAGGGCTGTATTGATTCATGGCAAGAACTCGCCCAACGATTCTTGACACAATTTGCCGGGAGGCGTCGCACAAGGAAGCACTTCTCCCACCTCCTAACAATACGCCAGAAGAGGGATGAGACCCTTCGGGATTTCCTAGAGCGCTGGAGGACGGAGGCCGACAAGGTCGACGGTGCTGATGACGGGACCCTCCTGGCCCTCCTACAAACCGTCCTCCGCACCGGCAACTTTTCAAGGAGCCTCATCATTGAACCCCCCCCGCGACTACATAAGGGCTTTGCAGCGGGGGGACCGATATGCTGAGGCCGAGGAGGTGGAGAAGTATCACCAGCATCCGGACCAGCAGCCTCCGAGGGCTGACAACAAGCATAACCGAGGGCCGGGGGCTCCTCCAAATCACCCCAAGACTTCGGGACCCTCTGATGACCGCCCTCGGCAAGGCCAAGCCAAGCTCAGGGGAGGTTATAAGAGCAACCCTAAGACTTGGGCACAGCCCATTCTCCTGGACCGCCCTCGGACACCATTGACGCACCCCGTCAGCATCATCCTCGATTTTGCCGAGGAGAGGGGCCTCGTTGAGCGCGATTCTGGCGCACCCCCGGAGGTACATGCTATCAACCCTCAGTTCCCGTACTGTCGTTTCCATCGGCACCAGGGGCATCGAACCGATGACTGCCATCAGCTAAAGACGGCCATCGAGAGATTGATACAAGCGGGGCACCTGTCTCAATTTGTTCAGAGCCCTCGGCAGGAGGGACCTTCTCATCAGGGGCCTCCCCGAGGGCACCACACGAAGGTGAACGCTTGGGTGAACCCGAACACCATCCCCCTCGGCAAGAAGAGGGAGATCGGAAACTTGGAAGAAGAGGAGGAGGAATACCCCCACTACCAGGAGAAAAAACGCCACATCCTCATGATCACCGGTGGCAATACAGGGGGCGATTCCACCAGCCAGCGGAAGAAGTGGGCTCAGTCGCTTTACGTGGGGGAAGTCACTCATATGCCCCCGGTAAAGAGACTGAGGGAGGAACCCATCACCTTCACCAACGCAGATCTCCCTCCTACTTCTTCTCCTCACAGGGATGCCTTGGTAATTCGGACGGAGATAAACGACACCATCATTCACCGAACATACATTGACACGGGCAGCTCCGTCAATGTAATGTACCTCAGCACCTTCAGAGAGCTGCATCTGGAGAGGGGGTCCCTTCGACCCATTAAGACCCCTCTTGCCGGTTTCACCGGCGATACTATTGATTCCGAGGGGGTAATAACCCTCCCGGTGATCTTCGGCGACGGGCTCCATAGAGCCCAGCTCGAAGTGGAGTTCGTCGTCGTCAACATTGACTGCGCCCACAACATCATCCTCGGCCGGCCAGCCCTCGAGGACCTCGAAGCCATTATCTCCATGAGGCACCTCTGCCTCAAGTTTCCCGCCGAGGGGGGCATTGGCTACTCCCGGGGGAATCAGAAATTTGCCCGCGCCTGCTATCTTCAAGTCACTAAGAAGGTAAGTAAGACGGAATTCCGTGTTGACACCATCACCGGAACCATCGACCAAGAGGAAAGAAGGCCGAGGGCTGAACCGGCCGAGGACGTAGAAGACTTTGCGCTCGATCCGGCGCAGCCGGAGAGAGTCGTGAAAATAGGAGCCCAGCTCCCTGAAGATTTGAAGACCGATATCACCGACGCCCTCCGCGCCTACTCCACTGTCTTTGCATGGGGGCCGGAGGACATGCCGGGAATCAGCCGAAGGGTCATCACCCACCGCCTCTCGGTGGACCCTTCGGCAAAGGCAGTGCAACAACGAAGAAGACCCCTCTCCGCCGAGAGGAGGGAATTTGTGAAGAAGGAGGTCGCCATGCTCCTCTCCATTAAGCACATCAAGGAGGTGAAATATCCCTCATGGCTAGCGAATGTGGTCCTCGCACAGAAGCCCCCTACCTTCCGCATGTGCGTGGACTACACCGATCTCAACAAGGCGTGCCCTATGGATCCATTCCCTCTACCAAACATTGATCAACTGGTGGATGAGACCGCAGGATGTGAGATTATGTCCTTCCTCGATGCCTTCCGAGGGTATCATCAAATTTTCATGCACGAGGAAGACGCCGAAAAAACTGCCTTCATGACTCCCGAGGGCATCTTCTGCTACCTAGTAATGGCCTTCGGCCTAAAGAACTCAGGGGCCACTTACACCCGGATGGTGGCCCGGATCTTTCAAGCCGTCCTAGGGCGCACCATGGAGGCCTATGTCGACGACATGATCGTCAAGAGAAAACAATCTTCCAGTCATGCTGACGACCTCCGGGAAATCTTCGCCATCATGCAAAAGTTCAACCTTCGGCTAAACCCGAAGAAGTGCACCTTCGGCGTCCAAGGGGGCAAGTTCTTGGGCTACATGGTGAGCCGAAGGGGTATTGAGGCCAATCCCGAGAAGATCCAGGCCATCATCAACATGGAGCCCCCACGCAATGTGAAGGAAGTCCAACGGTTGACGGGCCGCCTGGCAGCCCTCAACCGCTTTCTATCTAAATCGGTGGAGAAATCTCTACCCTTCTTCCAGATCATGAGGAAGACGGCTGGCTTCCTATGGACTCCAGAATGCCAGGGGGCTTTCGACGAGCTCAAACGATATCTATCTTCACCTCCTGTGCTCTCCAAACCCAAGGTAGGGGAGACCCTCTACCTCTACCTTGGGGTCAGCCCGGCGGCCATCAACTCTGTGCTCATTCGGGAGGAAGACGGCATCCAACATGCCATCTTCTACGTTAGCAAGACCCTAAGGGAGGCCGAGCTCAGGTACTCCCCTGTGGAAAAAACGGTGTTGGCCATCGTTTGGACTGTCAAGAAGTTGGTCCACTACTTTCAGGCTCACCCGGTTCAGGTCCTCACCCATCAACCCCTCGGCGCCCTCATGAGGAGCCCTACCAGCTCCTCCTGCATGGTGAAATGGGCTATCTTCTTGAGCCAATACAACATTGACATCCGTCCGAGGCCTGCCATCAAGGGCCAAGCCCTGGCGGACTTTGTGACGGAATGTACCGCAAGGGCAGCCACGGACGGGGAGCCCTCGGCCATCTCGGACGACTGGTGGACCCTCTACACCGACGGCTCCTCCGCGACCAAAGCATGCGGGGGAGGGGTAGTCCTCATTACTCCCGAGGGCTTCAGAGCCTACTATGCAATCCGCTTCTCCTTCAAAGTCTCCAACAACGAGGCCGAATATGAGGCCCTCCTATGTGGCCTTCGGCTGGCTGCCAACATGAGGGCTCGGCAGATCCACATCAAATGCGACTCCAAGTTGGTCGTTGGCCAAATCTCCGAAGAATATGAGGCCAAGGAGGGGAGGATGAAACAGTACAAGGAAGCGGCCAAGGAGTTGCTTAAGGTATTTGAGGCACACTCTCTCACTCAAATACCGAGGGCTCAGAACTCCGAGGCCAACATATTATCTAAGCTCTCGGCCGACTCCCCCGAGCACATCTCCAAAATTGCCAAGATTGAGGAACTCAGCCTCTCAAGCATCCATGCAAGCCCCGTTATGAACATACAACAACGTCAAGAGGATTGGGTCTCAGATATCACCACCTTCATCTCCACAGGGCAGCTACCCGAGAATGAGGCCCGCGCTAAACTGGCAAAGCTGAGGGCTCCTAGCTACACCATCGAAGATGGAAGGCTCTACAAACGATCTTACAATGGCACGCTACTTCGGTGCCTTCACCCAGATGAAGCCGAGGTCGCAATGGAGGAAGTGCACAGTGGCACTTGCTCAGCTCACCAGGGACCCTTCTCCATGTCCCGAAGGCTCATTCTCCAGGGCTACTTCTGGCCAACCATGGCCAGGGATTGTGCTGACCTTGCCCGGAGGTGCACCGCATGTCAACACTTCCAGAAAGCCCCCGTCAGGCCAACGGTCAACTATGCCCCCATCAGCACCTCTGTCCCCTTTTCTCGATGGGGGATAGACCTTGTGGGCCCTCTGCCGAGGGGTACCTCCAACAACAGATACATCATTGTGGCCGTCGACTACTTTACCAAGTGGGTGGAGGCTGAACCCCTCGCCAGCATCACAGAGGCGAAGTGCCGTCACTTCGTCCTCAAGAACATCCTCACAAGGTTTGGCGTCCCCCAGCAGATCATCTCCGACAATGGGACACAATTTGAGGCAGCCCCCTTCTGTGCCCTCCTGGAGGCATGGGGCATCAAACACACCTTCTCCTCCGTGGCCTACCCTCAAGGCAACAGGCAAGTAGAGAATGCCAATCGGACCTTGCTCGAGGGCCTCAAAAAGAAGCTAGAGGCCGAGGGTGGTGGCTGGGTGGAAGAACTCCACAACATCCTTTGGGCCTACCGCACCACCCCTCGGCGAGCAACAGGTGAAACACCCTTCTCCCTTTGCTACGGTTTTGAAGCCAAAGCTCCTACGGAAGTCACCCTTCCCACCCGAAGGGTGGTCCAATATGATCCCGAGGTCAACGACAGCAACATGGCCCTCGACCTCCACCTCATTTCAGAACGCCGGGAGCAGGCCTTCATCCGGGCAGAAAATTACCGAAGGCAAGTCAAAAGCTACATCATCGCCAAAGTTCGCACCAGAGAATTCCAAGTGGGGGACTATGTCCTCCGGAGGAGGGAAGCCAGCCAACCAACCGAGGGAGGAAAAATGGCACCAAAATTCGAAGGCCCCTACATCATAGCAGCCATCATCAAACCTGGGACCTACAAGCTCAAACGCCCCAACGGGAAAGAAGTCCCTAGGCACTGGAATGTACACCACTTAGTTAAATTTTACCAATAATGTAAGAGCGGCTAAGCCCTCATAACTAGTGAATGTACTATCCTATGGCCCAAGGCCTCCAATTTCGAAGAATGAAGATACATTCAAGACATCAAGCCCTCATGCTGACTACAGGCCCCCGGCCTCACCACGAGAAGAACCCCCTCCGGCACCAAGTGCCGAGGGCGGACACCATCAACACCTACAACAACAATGAAAACACCCATGTTTTCAGTCAAGACCCCTCGGTACCAAGTACCGAGGGCACATCCCCACCTTCAACATCAAAAGATGAGAACACCAAGTGTTCCTACAAAATACCCTTCGGCACCCAGTGCCGAGGGTACACCTCCATCATCAAACATCGAAACGAATAAAAAACACCAAGTGTTTCAAAGAAGACCCCTCGGCACCCAGTGCCAGGGATATGCTCTCCTATCAACTTCCAAACATCTATTGGGAAACACCAAGTGTTTCATTTGAAGACCCTTCGGTACCAAGTACCGAGGGTAGACACCTCCATCAACTGCAACAAAGGAGAACACCAAGTGTTCCTATAGAAGACCCCTCGGTACCAAGTACCGGGGGCTACACATCGAAACTAACACCAAGTGTTGTTTCTAAAAGCCGTACCGCACGAGGACGCATATACCGAAGGCGCCACCATCGGTGCCGGCGGCACGTAGTGCCCCCGGCCATTTGCAAATAGTGTGCAAATGAAAACCCTTCCTTGAAACGCTTTCCGCGTCACTACCCCCAGGGTATGACAAGCATGAGAAATGCCCAGGATTCGACTTTCAAAAACGGAACGCTATCCGCGTCACTACCCCCAGGGTATGACAGGCATGAGAAATGCCCAGGATTCGACTTCCAAACCGAAACGCTCCCCGCGCCACCACCCCAAGGGTGTGGCAGGCCACGGACTATGTCTAGCGCCGAGGGGACGACTTTCAAAAATGAGGCGCTTTCCGCGCCATCCCCCAAGGGGAGGCAGGTTACGGACCACCATATCTTGTGCCCAGGAAACGACCCTCGATCCCCTCGGAACTCGGAAGGTTAACCCGAGGGAGGAGAGCCATTGGTGTATTCTGATGGTCTCCTAATAGCTCCCCACGGGGACATGTTCGGTAATTGAAGGCTCCTATTTCCCGAAGGATACTACTCAAACAAATAGCATCAAGAACGGCTAGGTCCACTGCCTGGTCACCTCCGGTCACACAAACACCGAAGGCTTCAACAATACAAAGGGATTAGACTATCCAAAGTACACTAAAACGGTACCTCCAAACAAATACCGAAGGCATCTGTTACGCACTAGTACCGAGGGCCCTTACCCCATGACAAGGGTCAAATTCTACAACTTTTAAAGTGTATGCCGAGGGCACACACTCCTCATTGGCTTTCTTCACAACAACAGGATTCAACATCAATTTATGCTTAGAAAATATTCTAAGTCCTGAATGAGCAGCCCCCGGGCATCTCGCAAAGTAATGTAGAGTCAGAAGGGCACCTATCACCCGAAGGCTACACAAGGAAGCAGCACTTGAAAAAATTCTAAGTCCTAAAGATTGGGCCCCCGGCCCGATCAATATTACAGCCAAGGGAATATGGAAGCCGAAGGCCATGCAATACAACAACACTTAAAAAAAAATCTGTCCTAAATAAGCATCCCCCGGGCATCTCGCAATGTGATGTGGAGTCAGAGGGCACCCATCTCCCGAAGGCTCCCAAGGGAAAATCCACACTTAGAATATTTTCTAAGTCCTACATGTTTTTCCCCCGGTCAACTACTCATACATCAAGAAGGGATGCCATCTCCCGAAGGCTCCCAAGGGAAAAACTGCACTTAGAAATCTTTCTAAGTCCTACATATTTCACCCTCATCTCAAGGGAGCTAATAGCCGAAGGCTATCTATCAATCGAATGCTACGGTACACAAGGAATCAACACTGAAGAAAATTTTCTAAGTCCTAAAGAATTGGCCCCCGACCTAATCAATATTTCAGTTGGGGCTCCACAGTAGCCGAAGGCTACGTGACATACTACACTTGCAAAAAATTTCTAAGTCCTGTACATTGGGCCCTCGGTCCAATATTCACACATCAGGAAGGGATGCCATCACCCGAAGGCTCCCAAGGGAAAATCTACACTTAGAAATTTTTCTAAGTCCTAGGAATTGGGTTACTACAAACACCCGAAGGCCCTGTGGTGTGCTACGCTTAGAAAAATTTTCTAAGTCCTAATTCCTACTGAACCCTCGGTTGCATATCCAGCAGAGGGTGCCCAACTACCGAAGGCTTCCAGGGGCAAGCTACAATCAGAAAATATTCTAAGTCCTAAAACATACTTTCAAAGGAACAAAGGCATACATCCAAAGCAAGACGAAGGCATATATTCGACAATGAACAAATCAGAAGGAAGCATATTGTATATCAAAAGCCCGGAGGCAGCATGCATTCATCAAAAACAGGAGTGTGTAAAATTACAAACAGGCCAAAACTGAAGGATCAATGTTGTTCATTACAAAATATGTTCACACATTCCTAAGTATAAAATTACTCAACAATTTCGACGTCATTCCCGGGGGCGTCCTCTACTGCAGGCTTGGACGCGGCATCATCACCAATCTCCTCCTCTTCGTCACTGCCCTCGGCCATCAGCAGGGAGTCTTCCAAGTCAGGCCTCGCAACACCTTCAGGGAGGGGAACCCTGGGGTCTGGCTGAAGGGGAGGAAGACCATAGGATGCCGGATCAAAGGCCTTCGGGTCCACCCCAAAATGCCGGGACAACCTTCGATATACGAGGGCCTGAGTAAAGTACTCACTCCCGTCATAATATTCCTTCCCCTTTCGGGCCAACCACATGGCGCCTAGGCCTTTCACCCATTCGTCCACCGAAGCTTCCACCACCGAAGCCACCCATTTCTGCCGACCTTCGGCTTTCCATCCCTCCTCGGCAAAAGTAGCAACAGCATCCTCCCGGGCTTCGGCGACAGCTTTGATCCGGGCCTCCTCGGCATCCTCCGCGGCTTTCTTGGCAGCATCTGCCGCAGCCTTCTCCGCCTCTGCTTTACCTTCGGCCCTGGCCACCGTCTTGGAGCCCTCGAGGATGTCTTTGAAAGCCTCTTGCTCAGCTTTGCGAGCGTCCTCGGCCTCCTTGAGCTGCCTTCGGGCCTCGGCCAGTGCTTCAGCGGCCTTCTTCTTCTCCGAGTCATGCTGTTCTATCCTCTGGACCAGCTCGCCAAGGCCAAGGCTCGCCTGAAAGCAGACATGAATTACCGGAGGGTTAACCACTACTCATGTAAAGAATGAAGTTATCTACAAAAGAGGGGGAAGGAAACTTACCGTAACTGAGGCCATCAGAACCTTGGAGCAGAGGACATCGTCGGCCTGACGGGAGAGCACGGACTTATCGGTCGGAGGGGTGGCACCCCTCAAAAACTCCTTCGGGTTCAGGGTCCCGTGCATGATAGCAGTCCCCTTCGTAATGGAGAATTGGACTTTGTCCAGGGGCCATGTCAGATCAGTTGCTTGACCCGAAGGCTTGGGAGGAGAAGATTCTTCTACGACCACAACGGGGGCTTCCTTCGACTCCGAGGCCCCCTTCTTCTTCTTCTTCCCCTCCGGTTGTGCTGGGTCCTTCCCAAGCCTTTTTCTCTTCAGCTCCAGACCGGGGGAGCCCCCGACGGCGGCCTCCGGTACGGGCCCCGCCTCCTTGGCCTCTTCGTCCGCTCCCGTCTTGGGGAAGATCTCATCGACCACCCTCTGCTGTGCGGGGGCCTCCTTCTTCTGCTCCTCCCGGGCAAGTTGCCGCTTCAGCTTAACCAGGTTCCGAGCGTCCATGTCTGGTCCTGAAACACAAGAAGGCACACAAGGGTTAGTTCACTATTACAGCAAAGCAAAAAATGTAAAGGGGGAAGAAAATTTTCTAAGTATGAGAAATGAAGCCTTCGGCATTACAACAACCTTCAGCACTCTCATATACGCGGTCAATCAGGGGGTAGCCTTCCTCCTTCTCCCCCATCAGCCGGTACCGACGGAAGCCGAGCTTGTACAACTCACAGGAGAGCGTTGCGCCTTTGATGGACACATGTTTATCGGAACCCTCCGGCTTCTTGGACAACACCCGCCCATTCTTTTCGAGGGCATACCCTTCTGCCTTCGGGTGCCGCCGAAACCTGTCACCAAGCGGAGCGGAGAAGGGGTTCTCGGCCAACCGGATATAGCAAAACTTGTCTTTCCACCCCTTGTGAGACGAAGGCGCCTCATCAAAGATCCTGAACTTCGGGAGCTGCTGCAGATTACCATAGCCCCCGGCGTTCGAATGCCCCCCCGGCATAAGTTGAATGACAGGAAGAATTGCTCCAGAGTAGGGGGGACCCTTCGGCTGAGGCACAGTGACAGGAACCCTGCCAGATATGAGTGACTGTTTGGGGTCAACTGGCAGGGGGCTAGCTTGACGAAGCGTAGGTACTCCAACACGAAAGGATGAAGGGGAAACCTGAGACCCAGCTCCACCGAGAGCAGATGTACGGCAAAGCAGCCGTCGGGGGCACGAAGGAGCACGTCATCCGGCTTTGGCTCTACCACTTGCGCCGAAGGCCCTACCAAAAATTGTACCGCCATCATTTCCCCTCGGGTAGCTTTATTCTTGACCTCCAAGGCGGCCGTATTCAGGAAAGAATAGCCCTCGGGGAGTCCCAGTGGCTGGCTAGCGTCGACGGCAGCTTGCTTCTTCTTCGGAGCCATCCTCGCCTTCTTTCTCTTCTGTCCTGGGGCCACACTGAGGGGTACAGCGTCTATGGGCCGGGAGCTCCCAGCTTCAGTACCACACCGAGGGGGAGGGATAGCTACAGTCACCTTCAGGCCCTCCTTCTGGGCCTCGTCCTCGGCCACCTGACAGGCGATAGCAAGCTCCTCATCCGCGTTCACCTGCTCGAAGTCTTCGGCCTCGAGCTCAAGTTGAAGATCACTCTGTACCGCCTCGGCTACGGCCCTGTCATCAATGACCGAGATCTGCTCGCTCGAGGATTCCACGTCAGACGGCACTTCAACATTCACTGAAGCCTCCCCGGAGATGTCTTGGGAATCACTAGCTGACGACATTTTTCTAAAGGGCGAGGGGTCGGGAAACTCGTACAAAGGGGGGTTCCTGAAGGGTCCTAAAGACTAACCCTAAGGCCAAAAGCTAAATACTCAAATGGAGCTAAGGGCGGAAGGAGAACTGACCTCTGAAAGCTGAGTTTGTGACCGAAGGCTTGAGTTTCTCTCTCTAGAATTTTTGCAGAGCTTCGCTAGGGATGTGGATGCGTAAAGGAGGAATGGCCCTGGCTTGGGGTATTTATAGGCTCCCAGATCCGGGCTTGGGCCGAAATCCGGGCTCCCAGCAGCAAAAGCCATCATTACGCACCGTCGTTTCACCCAACCGGTGACGCCCGCCCACGAGCAGCCAACGGCTACACTCCACGTGTATCCCCCCCCCCCAACGGCTATAAATCTGACGCTACATATTCCAACGGCTATATTTCCAACGGCTATATTCTGGAAGCCCCCGGGTTTTCTACTTCACTTCATCAAGGAGAGCCTCCGGGTACACATACCCGGAGGGGCCCCCGGATTGTGCCCAACACAGCACATAACAGACGCCTTCGGGATCACTCCTTCAGAAACCCAGGGCTTCATATCAGGGCACCCCTCGGGGATTCCCCCCCCAGCACTGCAAAACTGGGTAGCCCCCGGGGAGTTGCCTCATTGACGGATAACCCATGGCACACAGGTAATGGGAGCCCTCGGGTATCTTCATCACCAACTAATCAACAAACAGTGGACCCCCCGGTAGTAGCTCCACTGCTGCCCTCATCCGGCAGGCCCTCGATCCCCGGATTGAGGGGCTCCCCTTCGGCGCCCCCAGGACATCAACGGCAAGCCTTCGGCTAATCAACACATGAGCCCTCAGAAAAGGAAGAGCCTTCGGCATTACCGTTGTTCTCCATTTTTTACCAAGGTTTCACATTTTCGATTCATCATTGGGGGAATTCGGTGCACTCTTTTTCCCTCATTAGGATTTTTTCCCCCAGGGTTTTTTCCTAATGAGGTTTTTAACGAGGCATCCCCCCAAAATGAAACGAAAAGCGTCAGCCTTCGGCCCACAACAGCAACGCAACTACTCTACTCCTTTTCACCACTTTACAAGTGCCTCAAGGAGTGGGGGACTGGAGGACCCCCTCGGGAAAATCATTAAATTACAAAATTAGTGAAATACCAACAAACGACAAAGCAAGCCCTCAAGTCCCGACATGTGGGTAACTGAGGGACTGCCTTCGGCAGGGACATAAAAGCAACAACTCCTCACCAACTTCAGAGATCACGACGGGACAACATCAAAGGGCAAGCACAAATTACTTCTTTTCCCTCAAGTACCTTTAGGCAAAAGGAGTGAGGGACTCCTCATGGAGTATATGGCCCGGGAACCCCCGGCCCACAGACTCCTACTACTCCAGCAAAGGACCAGAAGGCCCAACAGGCCCAAATCACAGCGCCCAGAGTACCAAGCAGCCCGCACTACGCGCCAGGGGTGCCTTCGGCCCCCTGGCCGAAGGCTCTAAACTCTCACAGAACGGGTTTCTCAAGCAAATTAAGAAACTGGGAGAAAACGGCGAAAACAGTAGCCCTCGGCACTGTGAGCCCTCGGCACCAGGGTGCCATCGGTTGGAGGAGCCCTCGGCTACTGCTCTATAGCCGAAGGCATCTCACTCGACAAGATATCCGCCTCACATGCGTACAGATCGCCGTTCCCTGCACAGACGTCCCATCCAACAGCCGCATTAAATGCGGCCACATGCGGCTGCCAGCGCCAACCAGTTGAGGTGACCCCTCGGCCAATGAGCGCTCGACACGTGTCCCTGTCCGGCATTTATTGCTACTATAAATAGCACCCCATTTCCTCATTTGTAACCACGCTGAAAACCACGACATTCATACTGAATACACTCTCTCTCTTCATTTACTTGCGTGCTCTGACTTCTCTCTAAGTTATTCCCCGCAATAACCCTTCGGATATATACCCCCGGGTAGACTATCCATCAGAATTAATAAAAAATTAAATAAATCAAAACCTGTGGAATGTTAGGTCCTAGATTGATAGTTTTTCATCTTTCGAGTCATATACTGATACATTTCATCTTTCAGGTCCCGAATTGATAATTTGTCTATCTTTCAGGTCCCAATTTGATAAAACCTGTGTTCGGATTAGGGTAATCCGTTTTTACATTTCCCAAGCAACCCTAATATTTTTGGATTCTACACCCACATTTCCCGCAAACTCAGAAACCCTAAAAACTATCCCGTATTTTAGCCAACGATGCTATGCATTCCCGCATTATAAGAAATCACCCTTTGTATATACTACTTAATTAAGAATAACATTTATTAGTGATCTTTAATTATCACTACTGCAACTACTAAATTTCCAACCTACTCTAATTAATTCGTCTTATTAATATTATTACTCCCTCCCCACTAACCCCAGAATCCATAAGGTAATTACTCTCTCTATACTAATGCATGATGTATGTGTTCTAGCTAGTTGGCATGCATAGTGTGGAACATTTGCTGATTTGCATCACCCATTAACGCATACCAACGGATTAAGAATATACAAAATATATATACAAAAGAAGAAGCATAATTAAGAATATTTTTAAGCCTTAATTAAAAGTATAGTATTTCTTCCAATTTATATTAAATTGAAATCGTGAACAATCGAATAAAATCGAACAATTACGAATTGAATAAAATCGAACATGCAATTACCAATATTGATATTCAAAATCGTGAACAATCGAATAAAAAGGATCGATACATGGTTCATGTAATGAGGATTGAAAATCCGATCAGACTTGGATAGTTATAAAATACACAGAGACCAAACATTTATTAGACCAAACCAGATGAGTTCAGATCAAAAAAATTCAGCCCAAGTAAAAACATCATATGTACTCCGTATTAACTTAAGTATTAAATGCTTTAATGTTTTATTATATTTGTACAAATAGCCAATGTTAATTATTAGGATACAAATCAAATACTTTGAACTTGATCAACTATGATTTTTTCTAGCAATTTAATAAGACATTCATGATTAAAATAAAATAAAAAATAATTTGAACTACTAAATGTAACTAATACCAAATAGCACATCCCATTATTTTGTTTTTAATATTTTCAACTAAGTTAAAAAAACTGCAACCCATAAGTCTTAAATCTATGTTCAAATTTAAGAGTACACAAAGTTTGTGATATGCTGTTCATCTAGTTCGAATAACATGCACGTTAACGAAATACTGAGGACTAGTATGAGTTTTTTATTCGAGTAATGTCCTTTTTACTAAGTATAAATATAATTATAGAACATTGTTGAACTTTGACATTATTTGACATCATAACATTATCATTACTTTTTTTCCTAAAATAAAGTTATTATTAATTGAGATTAGTAAATTAAGTAAATAGACATGAACTTCTCTACCTAATAAGGAAAAAAGACTTTATTTAAACACATTTAATAAAATATGTAGTTATTTAAGATATAGAGGGAGAGGTCAGGGAGTATTAGATAATTACTTTTGGTAATTATTTTAATATATCTTTAGCACCTAAGATCGATCATTAAAAGCCAAAATCTCATTAATTTGATGAAATTATTAGAGTATTTTTGTACTTTAAAAATGTGAGGAGCTTAGCTATTTGTACATGAACATAGAATTTGACCCTTTCCATCTATAAATGATCATCATGTAGTGCAGCTAAAAGAGCACGCAAAATGAGTGTCTATCTCGAATTATTAGATACAATGTGATGTAATTTCAATAATACATACTTTGAAAATAATTTTAAATGATATCAACTATTTGAGTATAAAATAAAAATAATATGAAGTCACTTTTCGACAAGAAATTCATATCAACTATTGCTTAAGAAATTAAACACCAATAAAAAATTATCAAATAAATGATATTTAAAAATACAATCACTTATTTGATATTTTGATACTAGTTTTTGATGAATTAAATAATTGACTTTTCATTGAAAAGTTTTTCTGTATCACTTTTAGTGTATATCTGAATAGTTAGTATTATTAAAATTTAAAAGTATTTTCCAAAGTACGAATTATTCTTAATTCATGAAAGATAGTTTGTATTATTTAACTTTCCTTCTATCATTAATGTAATTTTCTGTAACATTTCTTTACTTTATGAGTAAATAATGGTCATTCTTGTCTATTTATTTTTTGTATCATTTGTATCTTTTGTTCGCTCTACCAAACTTATCTAGCACAAATAGAAAAATATTGCATCATATTAATATGAATTGCATAAATTCACTTTTTATATTAATTGTTGGATCATCACTTTTTATATCTCAATCTTAGGTGGACGGAGATATTATATTTCCTGCTCACTTTTCATTAATTATGATAGTCGTTTGATTACATAATTAAGTAGCTCATTTGCGTTTTAAGGAAAAATAAAATACTGGTTCACGTACCAAAACATGATAATGTAGATGTATTAAAATATTACATCTACATTTTGGAAGATGACATGTGATTTATTTTTATTGCTAACCTTTACATTTCTTTTAATTTTAATTTGTATTTTTATATATATATATATATATATATATATATATATATATATATATATAGACACCTTTGTTCCACCGTTGCACCGTTGCCTCGAGCAACAATGGTCAGTCGCGGCTGCCGGATGCCGGAAAAGTTCCTGGAAAATTTCAGAAATTTTTTTCATTACTTTTTTGTGAATATTTGGTGGAAAAAGTCGCAATATTTTTTTTTGAACGGTGATACCGGTGACATATACCAAACTAGTAGTGACATTATGAATTTCCAATTTTATTTCATTTTTGTCCATGTATAAAATAGTCGCATTTTATCATATTTTTGAAATTTAACTTCAATATACTACTCTTACCGTCCTGTCAAAAGTTTCTCATTTTCCTTTTTAGGTTGTCCCATTTAAAGGTTCTCATTCCATTTTAGAAAAAATTTACTCTCTTCAATTATATCTTTATTCAAATATATCTTTCCTAACTCATCACCCTTTAATTACTTTAGCGCGCTTTATATGTTTACTTTTTCTAAATTTTCTCTTTCCTTTCTTTTTTACCCAAATTACTTTATTTAATTACTTGTCTATAAAATCAGGTGATTTACCCACATGAACCTTTCAACAGACGGAGGGAATACTATTTATGGGAAACCTCATACATACATATATACAGACTACATAGTATATACTACCTCCGTCCCAAATTGATTTGCAAATTTGTCTTTTCTTGGTTAAACAATTTCATTTTATTTGCTTAATTAGGATGTCAATTTTTAATTATATTCTAATTTGGAGATTACATCTTTATAGAGATTTTAATGTAACTTCCGAATATGTAAGTTTTAATTATTAAAAATTGAATTAATTATCGATAGGGATCGGAGGATTGACTTTTATTATTGGTTAACCAAAAATTGTTGACTGTGCAAAACAATTTGTGACGGAGGGAGTATATGAGTGAAAGAGAAAAATATTACTCATGATTTTCGAGTAGACAAATATAGAAACGTATTTGAATCTCAATAACAAGTGACTAATTCTCATCTGAAAGGAAAACAGAACCCCTGCAATAAAACCTAAAACCGACGTGACTCGGGCCGGGGTTAGGGCATTGGGAGCCGTGGCCAATGCTAGGTTTGTCGGGGGTGGCGGTTTCACCGGTCATGTATGACGGTGCAAGCTAAATTTGGGTGGCATTTAGGTTTCTGGTATAAGGTGTGACGATTGGGAAGGATGGGGGGTGGGGGTGGTGAGGCGGTCAAATGGATCGGGAGGTTGGGGTGGAGCAAAAGGTATCAGTAAAAAGGACCGAGGCGAAGCTCACAAAATTAGGCAGAGTGCTGGACATTTACTAACGATGACCACATGTTTGTAAGAGCAACTGGACGACGACGGTCGGTGATCACTGTGACCGGCGGTGGGTACTGGCTGACCCGATGATTGTGGTTGACAGTGGTCGTTGTGGCCAACGACGACGGTCACTATACAACAGTGGTCACCGGCCGGTGATGGTTGATAGAGATCACTGGCCAACGTTACTGGTCACTGGCCGGTGATGGTCACTGTCGGAGGTAGTTACGGGGGGCAGTGGTCATTGGCCGGCTTTGGCGGTTGATTAGGGGCATAGCAAGGAGCATAAGTTAGACTTGGTTGGTATAAATATTCTTTTCACACAAATGTTTACCTATAAAATACAAGTATTTGTTGGGGGTGACAGGGCCCGTCCAGGCCCTCCCTTAGCTACGCCCTGTTGGCACTAACCATTGGTGGCTCTGGTGTTGAGTATCAATAGGGGAGGAGTATAAAAGCCCTGGAATTTACTCTTTTGAATATTTTTAAAAGTAGCCTTATTGTTGCCCAATTTTTTCTTTTAGCAATATTGATATCAAATCCTCTATATGATTTTATATTTTCTTTTTTGTTTTTGGGATGTAATCCATACCTATTACTACCCACTGTCTTGAAAAGATTTGACATACATATTGGTTTTACTTTGTCAATTATGACAAACTTTGAACAATGATTTTAATTATTATATTTGTATTATTGTATACGGAGTATAACTTATAAATTTTACACTTTTATGAAAATACTTTGAATAAGGAGCATTTTGATATAACCTTCATATTCAAAATAATTATGTATTAAAAAAGTATCCTTGGTCAAAATTGATTATCAGCATTGACCAAAGAAAACCAATTTGGCAATCCTTTTTGAGTTTTTGAGATGGGAGAGTATAATATATGTTGTATGATACGTAATAATGTATACTAACTCTTTGATTGAGATGCAATTCAAATTATATACAACTTTTCTTTGAGAGTTTGATAATAATGGCAGGTTATACCGTACTGCACCGTACAAGCGTGTATTTTATACTAAAAGAAATGAGTTTATAACATTTAAAAGAAATTAGTATTAGTACTCAATTATGAAATTAGCAAAATAAATATTTTGATGATAATACAATGATAATATAGTTAAATGAATAAGTTAATTTATAGTATATATTACATGCTTAATTGGCCATGATAATCAATTGTATGTTTCT
Organism: Cuscuta europaea; assembly: GCA_945859875.1. Lineage (NCBI taxonomy): Eukaryota > Viridiplantae > Streptophyta > Magnoliopsida > Solanales > Convolvulaceae > Cuscuta > Cuscuta europaea. Next base: position 11,388,345 of record CAMAPE010000048.1, read on the forward strand.
AATACTCCATTGTGCTACAAATAGAGTGACTTAATACTAATACTCATTTTTAAGGAAAAAACAATTAAAATACCCCAAACTTTGAAGGGGTGTGAGCTAAGCACCCCCAACTTGCATATGTAATTTAAATATCCCCAACTTTATATAAAAAGTTATGTTAGTAGCACCGTAGTAGTCATGTATTACTTCTTTAAAAAATGTTATGGAGTAATTTTTTGTGTTAACACTACAACAAAAAATGTTTTTTGCGTCGACAAAAAATCAACACAAAAAGTCTAAAATCGACGCAAATAGCATAATTGCGTCAACATGTGCACGCTAATGTGATGACACAAAAACATTATTTGGAATTGCGTCAACATCTGCCAACGCAAATAATATTTATCTTTTGCGTCGACTATGTCAACGCTAAAAATGATTTTTGTGAAAATAAAAAAAACACTATTTGTGTGACATGTTGACGCTAAAGGTGGTGTTTTTCCCAAAAAAATATTATTGAATGCAAAATATATGAACACAAGATCATGAAATATGCCAAATACATGAGCTCCACATGTGGACGCTAAAGGTTCTATATTTTCAAACAAATTAAAACTACAATATCTTGAAATATAATTACAGAATTGGAATTACACTATACTCAGCAACACAAGAATTATCAAATCACTAAGATGTACTTTCAAAAAAAGAACATTCATCATCTATCTATGGAATATTTTTTGATAAGGAAGTAGCTCAAAACGTGAATAACATACTACGTTATACTAATTAAAATGTAAAACTTCTATAATTTAAAAAATACAACCAATTGACGAGATTTGATACTTCATGGAATAAAATCCATGGATCAGAGCACGTACTTCCGCCGGAAACTCCACGAGAGATGGCATCAAAATTTTCAACTGTTAATTCTCAAACGATTAACAACCTGGCATAAGGAAGACAAAAATGGAAGAGCATCACCAAAGAGACATTAATCAAACTGAAAAGTAAGACATTATAATATTCTGCCAATGCCACACATGAAATTATCTAGCAAATGGGAAAAAACATATAAAGAATTACCAGCCAACAAAACGTGCTTCGGATTCACCTTCAAATGGGATGCCAGATATTATGGTGATAATCAATATCCTAGCTAGGCGCGCAACCTGAAACAAAGATCAACTTTAAAACCAATCACGTACAAAAGAAAGTTTTAACATATTAAATATATTAGAAGAGAAGTAAACTAAATAATTATTGAGTCCCCCTTTATCACGTACATTAACAAGAATTAGAGGCGCCCAAGAAATATAGCATCTTATGTAAAAAAATACGATCAACATTCTAAACTTTCACTTTTAAATAAATAAATACTACCTCCACTATATAATTGCAAAAATTTAAATTTACTATTTTAAATTATGCAATAATTAACACCAAAAATTTACATATTTCAAAGAAATAATATATGACCATGGTGCTAAAATTACTTTTTATATAAAAATTGAGGTATTTAAATTGAATATGAAAGTTTGGGGTGCTTATCTCACACTCCTTCAAAGTTTGGGGTATTTTAATTATTTTTCCCTTTCTTTTATCATAATGTTTTCTTTTGGACTATTTTCAATCCCAGATCAGACCAGACCAAACTCGATCAGATCAGACTAGATAAGAAAATTTCAATCCGAAACAAAACATCCAAAATACTCAAATGTATATATGGTGAGCACCGTGCAACTTGGTTGACCCCTATATATATTTAGAAAGATTTTTTTGCCCAAAAAATCCAGCCATCAGCACTATGGATGGTTTCTTTTGGACTGAAATTTGCTAGTCTAGTCTGGTCTGGTCTGGTCTAAACTGGTTCGGTCTCTATGTATTTCATAACTACATGAGTCTGGTTTGATTAGATAAGTTCTATGTGATGTTGTTTGATATGAGCTATTCTAATCTGTTCTGATCTGTTCGTAATCGGGACTGAAAAACAGCCCAAAACATTCTATATATAGCCTGAGTGCCTGACAGCGACTCGCAAGAGCTCCAACAGATAATAGAGAAAATTACCAAAATACGGGAATCTCCCGTCTGACAAGCCAAAATACGGGAGTTCCTTTTAGGTTACCAAATTACGGTAGTCGGAATTGGCAATTCCGACTGGAGGGGAAGTCCGGAATTAGGGTTGAAACCCTAGTCGGAATTGGGCAATCCGACTAGAGGTAAGTGCCAATTTAATTAAAAAAACCTAGTCGGAATTGGGGAATCCGACTAGGGTATTTTTGATTTTTTTTTAAAACAATGCGTAAAGCGGATAAAATTTATTAAAAACCTAGTCGGAATTGGGAAATCCGACTAGGGTATTTTGATATTTTTTTAAAAAAATGACGTGTTTAATTGTGATTAGAACATTTTACCAACCAACTCGTTTTATTTTCATTTTATTGTTTGCACTACGTGTTTTATCTGTATTCATTTATTCTACCAACTGCATTTATATGGTCACCGTACGTACCCCATTCCATTTATTCTACCAACTGCATACCAACTGACACATACTTTCCATCTTCCATTCGGTGAGGTCGGCATTAGTCTACAAGATGTGGCGATGATCCTTGGTTTGCCCATTCGGGGTATGCCCCTCAGTGGTCCAACCGTTAAGGGTAAGGCTCAATGGATCGACCTGTGCACGCAGTCGTGTGGTTTCACTCCTCTAGAGACTGATATGCGCACGAGTGATATCACCATGAGTGCTCTTACCCGTCACCAGATCCTACCTGACAGTACAGACGAAGAGGTCACCGAACACACCAGAACCCTAATATGGCAATTGCTTGGAGGCCTTTTGTTCCCTGACACGAGTGGGACAAGAATACGATTATACTTTTTGGAGGTCTTGCAGGGTGACTTGGCTTTAGCCCGTCGATGGAGTTGGGGATCAGCGGTTCTCGGGTACCTCTACCATAACTTGTGCAACGGCGCCAAGTGGGAAACCAAACAAGTTGGCGGTTGTATGCACTTGTTACAGATTTGGGCTTGGTCGGGGATTTCGATGGTCCGTCCCTCAGTAGTTCAGGTCATTCAACATGACCATCTTCCATATGGGTGCAGGTATGTTGGCAATTACATCTTAATAATTGAGAATGCGTTATATGACGTTAGAGTTTTTAAATTCATTTCGGTAATAAATAAATGTAGGTGGATCGTCCCCAAGTCATATAAGGGATCCCCAAGACACTGCATACGCCTGTACCGGGATGACCTAGACCGAATGAGTGAGAGTCAGGTAGTACTTCAAATTTTTACTTCCACCGTACTATTCAATTTTTAATACACATTGTTTTATAGTGGTTAAATTGCAAATTAAAATTTTTACAGTTTGATTTCACTCCCTACGCGTCCGAGGAACTCCCACCTATCATCCTTAATGACGCTCCGCTTTGGTCGGCTAGGGTCATGCTCATATTTTGCAATATGGCCGAAATGCATTACCCCGATCGATTTCTTCGGCAGTTCCATATAAGGCAAGATACTCCGGATGCTCCTTTGGCGGGTACTGATCATCACGGCAATCGTTCCAACATAGTAACCGGTGCCTTGGCGTTGTGGGCGGACATACAACATAATATATACTTTCTTGATTATGATCGACATATGTCCGTCGAAGCAACTAAGAGGTACCGAAAATGGTACCAGAAGCATGGTATGACACGTGTCCAGAACCCTTCTCACAATGTGCCCACGACAGGCTACATCCCGACATCACACGATTGGGGTATTGTGGTAAGTTTTTGAATACATACTATATTCATTAACATATATCATGTCATATTATTTACACGTGTTACATTTTTATGCAGAGGCAGAGCTTTTACGAGCTGAATCAGCTCTTAGCCGACCGCGCAAGTCATGAGGACTGTCAAAAACGACTACAGCGGATGGCCCTGGACGTAGGTGATGAAGAGATGCTCCGCCGGGGCATATTCCATTATGAAGATGAAGATGAAGATGAAAGTGGAAGTGACGAAGAGGATGATGCAGATGAACATGAAGGTGGGGGTGAGCACTCACAATCGCCCCCTCAATTTTCAACACGTGAGGGTGTCTCATTTGATCAACCACCCCCTCAATTCTCAACGCATCAAGGTGTCTCATTTGATCAACCACCGCCGTATTATGATTCTTATCAGTACTCCACACAAGCGGTTGATTATGTTGATTCATTTCTGGATTCGTCGTCGTTTTACTATGGAGACACAATGGGGCCTTGGAACACTAGCGGTGGGGACGGAGCAGGGCCGAGCACGCAACGTTAGATGTAGTATCATTAAATTTATATTATTGTATGTACTATCTATTTATTAATAAATTACCTTGAAACCTACATTTGTTTTGTTCACTTTCATTAAATTTACAAATCGCATTTAAAACAAATTCAAATTTGTATCTCATTTTATGAATTTTATTCACAATACAAATGGATTTAAAAAAATAAAATTAAAAACTATAACTTTAGGCCAATTTAAAAATTAAATTGGCGACTAATTAAAAAAAGAGAAATTCGACCAATTTAAAAATTTAAACATGAATGAAATTGGCCAATTTAGTTTAAAACTTTAGTTGGAAATTAAAAACTTTAAATTAAAAAATAATAAAAACTTCCTAGTTGGAAGTGGTAGATCCGACATGAGAGAATTTAAAAGTTTAGTTTTAAAAAACTTTGAAAATGAAAAGCGGCCAAAAATTAAAAAAAAAAAAACCCCGTCGGAATTGGCTAATCCGACTGGAGGGAGGAAATTGTTTTTCCGAAAGGGTCGGAAGTTGCAGTTCCGACTCCCATATTTTGGTAAACCCTACATAAATCCCCGTTTTTTGGCAAGTATATCCCAGTTTTCCCGTGTTTTGGTAAAACACCCCAGATAATAACCCAGCAGCTAAGAGCCTAAGCCATTTAATTAATTCCTGCCCTCCAGCATGGGAAGCAATGCACCGTCACCGGTAACCGAGGAAAACCATCTCGACGACGGCGGCATGTCATTGGGTGCGGTTGCGGCGAATCCATCACCGCCGCCACAGCCGTACGAGGAACATGTCTGCGACACTTGCGGGGCGGTGTTCGCGACGGAGAGAGCGATGTTCGGGCACCTGCGGTGCCACAAGGAAAGGAGATGACATTCTGGTTGTTGGAGTATATGTGGATGATTTGATTCTTACCGGCCCAAGTCCTGATTCTATCAAAAGTTTTAAACATGATATGATGCTTCAGTTTGAGATGAGTGACTTAGGACTGCTAAGTCACTACTTGGGAATAGAAGTGAAGCAAGATAAAGAGGCTATCACCCTATGTCAGTCAAACTATGCAAAGAAGATCCTAGAAAAAGTTGGAATGGGAGAGTGCAATCCATGCTCACTTCCAATGGAACCAAGAAGTAAGTTAAGCAAAAGTGATGGTGAACCACCTGTAGACACAACTCTATACAGAAGCATCATTGGAAGTCTCAGGTATCTTGTCAATACACGCCCTGATTTAGCCTACTCTGTTGGAGTTGTCAGCAGGTATATGGAGACCCCTACCACTTCACACATGAGTGCAGTCAAGCAGATCCTAAGATATGTAAAGGGAACACTGGGAATGGGTTGTGTGTACAAGAAGGCTCAAAATGATGAAAGTTTGGTTGGGTATAGTGACAGTGATCTTGCAGGAGACACAGATGATAGGAAGAGTACTACTGGCATCATCTATTTCCTTGGAGAGAGTCCTATCATCCTGTGAGGCTGAATACATAGCAGCAACTGGGAGTGCTTGTCAAGGTATTTGGCTCAAAAGAATGTTAGAGAGTCTGGACAGGACTAGGCAGGTAAAACCACTACTCAAAGTTGATAATAAGTCTGCAATTGCTTTAGCAAAAACTCCAGTCTACCATGAAAGGAGTAAACATATTGACACTAAGTTTCACTTCATTCGTGAGTGTGTTGAACACGGGGTTATTGAGCTTGAGCATACCAAGACACAAGGGCAGTTAGCAGACATTCTAACTAAACCCCTTGGAAGGCAGAGATACATTGAGTTGCGAGACAAGATTGGAATGAAAACTATTGGAGAAGTAAAACAAGCTTAAGGGGGAGAATGTGGGTTTTTAACTTGTTTTACTTAGTCAAATTTAATAAGTTAATTTGTCCATGTATTTAGGAGTGCATTTAGGAGCTGCATGTTTATTATGTACTTGTGCATGTGGTTACTAAACCATATGTGAGGTTGGTTATGCTTTGCATTTGTTGTATTTAAGTAGGTGTGCATATGGGGGTTTTTTTATCCGAGTGTAATGGATTTTTCCCCATAAAAGAAAGAATGGAAGATAGCACATCATAAACGATTCAGTCTATATTACTTCGTTTCTATACTTTGATCAAAATCTAAGCTATTACATAATAGTTTTGTAGTACAAAAGGGAGTGTTTTTCCAACAGTGGCGCCGCCGCCGCTGTAGAAGCAAGCCATGTTGGACTGGGATTTGAATGTGCCACTGGTTGAAGAGAGTGACACCGATGATGAAGCGTGGAATTCCGGCTCCGAAGTTGACCAGAATTGACCCCGATCGAGTCTTGTCGCCGATGATGATGTCTAGCTGTATAATAATAATAATAAATAAAATAAAAAATAACTAGGAGTCTTTTGTACTCTGAGTGTATTTTAGGATTTTAGGGTATGCTTTATTAAGTATGCCCTAATAATATATAATAATCTGCTTTGTTTTTTGCCGGCATTTTAACATCGATTTGCTGTTTCTTGCCAAAACCCAAGACTAAATTTGTATCAAATTAAAGTCGTTTCGCCGTGAGTTATTGGTACGTAGCCTTACCGAAATTATATGTTTTTGTGCATACTTCGTGCGAATTCTGTGCCAATTTATATAGTTACTTAGGTTTTTGTAGTGCGTGGTATTCTATAGTGAACCGGATATGTATCAATTGGAAATATAATAGATATGTGTTCTGCCTGCATGAAAGAACTATAACTCAGAATTCAAAACTGAAGTTAACTGAAGTGTATTAACAAGATTATATGTCTAGAATTCCTTAAATATGAGGTATTTGATCCTATTGAAAACATAAATCTTCCTTTATTAAAAGTGAATAAATCTTATTTGGGAAAGAAAACGGTGTGTTCTATTTATGCCTTTTTCTATGTTCTAGTTCTATTTAAGACTATTTTTTGTATGAAATCAGGGAGCCGCATTGACTTTGACTATTTCATGACTAAATGGTCTTCATCCGTTGACTTCTTATTATGTGGCGCCTCAATGCCATCACGTCTGACGCCGACTTGTGTGAACACCGCATGCATATAATGGTTTTTGCCTAATTGTGCATGAAGTTCATTTTTCTCCTCCATGAATAGCCGGCGGTCCAAAATTTGTGCTTTTTAGACCATCTTCAATGCTACAACGTACACGGTGCACATGTGACATAAGAAAAATAGACACAAATATTGATTTTTTGACATTTCTCTCTCCGTCTTTTCACGGTGTTATATGTTTTTGGTAAGTTTTTTCCTGCAATGTCAATCACAATGTCTACATCTAGACATTGTACTTGACATTGTGAAGAAAAACTTATCAAAATGATATAAGATCCTTCAAATAAGGAGAGAGATATTCTATTTATTGTTTTTTCATTGGTTGTCTCTTATGTCACATGTTGGCTATCTAAAATATTTACATATTCAGAAATTACATTAAATATTCATAATATCTCAAAAAGATTGATATAAGTTAGATATATAAAGTAAAAAAAAAACTTAAATATAATTACGTTGGCTGGAGAATATATACTACGTAGTAGGGGTGGACTCGGGTCCGGGCCGGGTCCGGGTCGGGCCTAGGCCCGGCCGGGCCGGCGGTTCAAGAATGGTGGACCCGGGACCGGCCCGGGTAGCCACCGGGTCCGGTCCGGGTCCGGGCCGGGCCTCCGGGTTGGATTTTTTTTTTTTTTTTGATTTCCTAACCCCCCCCCCCCTCCCAAACCCCCCCAAACCCATCCTACGGTCCTACCCATCAAGCCCAACCCGGGTGGAAGCCCAAAAATGAAAAAAAAATAAAAAAAAGAATCAATTTGGCCCGGGCCCGGGCCCGACCCGGCCGGGCCGGTTCACCAAAATTCAGACCCGAGCCCGGACCCGCCCTACCCCCCGGGCCTAGGCCCGACCCGGACCCGGACCCGAGAACCGGGCCGGTCCCGGTCCCGCACAGTAGCGGGCCGGGCCAGTCCACGGGCCGGGCCGGTCCACGGGCCGGGTGGCCCGACCCGAGTCCAAGCCTACTACGTAGATGAGATCTTTTATATAGGACATATGTATTATTAGATAAATATTGAGTATGAAATATTTAAAACGAGGCGAACACTTGAATTATTATTTGGAGCAAACTCACAAAATAATGATAATTATTGATTTAAGCAACCAGGTATCGCGACTCGCGAGTGCCGCCTGTAGAAACCATATTTTTGGTATTGTTTATGTACGTTATTTTGAAACATAAATTTGATTAGCACCATTCTCATATTTGAAAAAGACCAACAGTATTTATATATGAAGAAGACTACATGCAACCATCAACTTAATTCGATTTTTGCTTAATTAGATTATAGAGACTTATATAGTATAATTAGTTAAATAATAACAATTGCAATAATATATGTAATTAAATACATGATTGTTCTTGTTCAATTAACAATTTATACATCCTTTCAAAAAAATAATTAACAATTTATACATACAGCTAGACATATTATGTATGCATGATGGGAGAGTGAAATTACGGGATAAGTTTCTCCAAAAAAATTGTCCGCTCTACCACGTTTGTCAGAATATCCACCACATTTTTCCTCTTGGGAATGTCACGGACTTATTCTCTCGAACTCGTACGGCACTAGCAACACTCACTCGAACTACGTGACAGGAATCAATGGCGGATCTTGCGATAAAAATTTTGGTGTTCAAAATTAATTTATCATTAAAATGTTGAACGATAATTTTGTTCGATCCAACTGAAGTTATGTAACTTTTTCGACAACAAAAAACTAGTGAATAAGATTAGATGTAAGAAATAATATCTAAAATTACCCTATATAAATTTCTAAAAAAATATGTACGTACATGTATTTTTACATTTTATTTTCAAAATTATATATGTGTTCACATTAATCCTTTTAAACAAAGGCCTGGATCCGCCCCTAAAGGGAACCCTCGCCCCATTGACACGTACCCTTAGGCAGGGCTTGTTTATATAACGATGGAATATCCTGAATGGTGAGTCCAAGGTAGGGGTGGCTTGATCGACTGGGCCCTACCTTACCTCAAATTTGAAAAATATTTATAGCATATTTTAAAGTTCAAAAAAATATTTATAAAAATCTCATTGTCATTTCTATGCCCATGGTCATTTCTAAAGTCAAATTTCATTGGGAAATGGTAGTGACCGGAACCTGATCAATACTAAACAAATTCGATCAAGAAATTAAAAGCTACATTAATGTTCACGAGACTATAACGTTATAACTTACTTAGGGTTGTCTGTAGTCGATCTTAGTTGTTGCAAGGCATGCAATATAACATGTGGCAACTAATAAAGGCTTAAAAGTAATATTAAATATATATTTTTTTGTATATATTTTGTATATTCTTAATGGGGTGATGCAAATACTCCATAATATACATGTGTTGAGTATGTTGTTTTGTTGTTGACTAACCATGCAGGTGGAATCGCGGACAGAACCGCTCACAGTTCCTTACGGAACAAGGACAGAACTATCCTCAAGACCAAATGGGTATTATTAGTGTGTTGTTGACTAACCATGCAGGTGGAACTAATGCAGAACCATTTCTAGTTCCGTGATATGATTTGAATTAATATTAATTGCACCTACTTGATTTTCAATTAATATACTTTCCTTATATGAGTGCTTATATTTGTCAAGAATATTATTTTAAGTAAAAGTATCTTTCTATGCATGTCCACTCTATATATACGTATTTTGGTTATATGAGTACTTATTTGGGTGGTTATTATCTTTCCATAGTTGACTAGACATCCACTCATTAAATATTGTTTAAATACTTTATGGAAAGTATCTTTACTTAATGTGAGTGCATGATCCATATTTTATTGGCTATATATGTAGCATGCTTGTAATTGATTAACAAATATTTTATTGCCTTGCAATTTGAAAAGTCATTATTTATTTGAATATCAAATGAATATTTGTGGAGCAAAGAATCATGATTTACGTGGCAATAATTAAGCTTGCTTGTATATATTGATAAGTTAACCTTTATGGAAAGGAATCCTTGCTTTTAATTACTTTATGACCGTAGCATATTTGGATCCACTAAGTAAATATTTCCTTATCACTTAATGTTGAAAAGTCATTATTAGTTAAAATATTAAATGAATATTTTTGGAAAGTATCTTGACTTGCATGATCTGTAGCAACTTATTTGAATATCTTACTTATATGATCGTTGCATATTCAAATTTGTTAAGAGAACTAATCATTGATTGCATAAATATTTTATTGCTACTAACGTCTGTTGCATGCTTATATTAAGAGAATAAATTATTTCCCTTTATATGTGATGATATATATTCATGTGGAATTGTCATTGAATATTTAAATACGTAATATACTCCATATCTTTTTTGTTATGTCGTGATTTACTCATAGTATGAACGTATCCACTTGCTTCCATATATGTATGGTTGACCGAGGATCACCATATTGGAGAGCCCGAAGATCTTTGAATAAAAGGAAAGGTTTTTAAATAACATCAGGGAAAGTCCAAATATTCAACCAAGAAAAGGAGAGGCTACGTATGCTATATATATTGGACTGAAGACCAGACGAAAGGGGTGTGCTTGACCGAGCTTCTATTGAGAAATATACGCGAGAATATTCACTAAGTCCAAGGCACCTGAACCTGCTCACGGAGTTCCAGACAGAGTTTCTTTTTCCCTTCTTCATATTGTAATTGGGTTTTTGAGGATTGGCTAAGTGTAGCATCCTCGGGTTGGTTAGTGTGTTGTGAGAGCTTTGTTGTAAAGCTGAGAGGCTCTCTACCCGCAAGGTAGAGATGCATAACTCTTCCTAGAGAGGATAGAGTTGGGGTGGCTCAAGGGTAGACTAGGAGAGTTTCCCTTGTAATCATTCAAAGGCTTTTTAGTGGAGTTGTTCAAATTCCTCCGAGGGAGGTCGAGGTTTTTTAATCCCTTTGAGCCAAGGGATTTTTCCTCGTTAAATCCTTGTGCACTTTACTATTTCGTAATTCCCTGGCCCCCAAACTAGAACTGTGCGAAAAACTGCCACGGTTCCACACACACACAATTCACCCCCCCCCCCCCCCCCCCCCCCTCTTATGTTGCTAACCGTTTCATCAATTGGTATCAGAGCCGGTCTTCGCCACATAAAGGTTAATACCTTGGGAAGAGATCCGGCAGCATGAATACGGTTGAAAGATTGGAGGAAGGATACTCGACTCAACGACCACCGTTGTTCAACGGCAAATTTTACCAATTCTGGAAGAGTCGAATGGAGAACTTCATCAAGGCTGAGAACTACCAGGTATGGAATGTAATTGAGGTAGGCGATAACATCATCACTAAGGAGGATGCCGAAGGTAAGGTTATCCCTAAACCCAAATCTGAATATACTTCTGATGATTATCGTAAACTCGAGCATAATGCCCAAGCATTGAAATATTTGATTTGTGGACTTGGTCCGGCTGAGCACAACCGGGTTCTTGGATGCAAATCCGCAAAACAAATGTGGGATTTACTCGAGGTTACGCATGAGGGTACCTCGCGTGTAAAAAGATCCAAAATTGACATATTTATGCGTAATTACGAATTGTTCGTGATGAAACCTAAAGAGTCAATTAGGGATATGATTACACGCTTTACTAATATTATAAATGAGCTTTCAGCACTTGGAAAAGATATTACTGTGGAAGATCAAGTGAGAAAAGTTATGAGAAGCTTGCCCTCCGCATGGAAGCCTAAAACTACGGTTATAGAAGAAGCTAAAGATCTCTCTACCATGACGCTAGAAGACTTGACCGGTTCACTCATGACATATGAGCTAGGCCTACAAGAAGAACAAGATGCCGAAAATGTGAGAAAGGAGCGAGGAATAGCTCTCAAGGCTCGAGAAGAAGAAGAAGAATCCGAAAGTGAATCGGAAGACGAAATGAGCTTGTTCGCCAAGCAATTCGGGAAGATGTACCGGAAATTCAAAGGCAACCGAAATAAGCAAGGTAAAAAGGGTTTTCAATCGTTTAATAACCAAGGTTGTTTCGTTTGTGGTTCCTTTGAGCACAGGGCAAAAGATTGTCCCCAAAAGAAAAATGATAGAACCTACGACAAGAACAAGACCAGTTCCCATCGGAGGTCCAGTGAAGATAAAGTGTTCAACAGAGACCTCAAGAAGGCAATGATGGCAGCTTGGGGAGACTCATCCGATGATGATGATGAGGAAGAAGGTGAAAAGAGTTCCAATCATGCAGGGTTGTGTCTTATGGCTAATTCCGACGAGGAATCCGACCAAGAGAATTTCGAGGTAAATTTGGAAAACTTTCTATCTAAGTTTGATTCTTTGCCTAAAACCAAAGTTCGGAAAATTTTTAAAAGACTAACTATCGAGCTTAACCAAAACCTTTCTGAAAATGAAAATCTAAAATCACAAATCACTGAGCTAGAATCTAAACTCGAGGAAACCACACGAGCAAAGCTAAGGCTTGAAACTAAAGTGGGAGAGTTAATAGATGAGAAGCTAAAATACAGTGAAGTGGTTTTAGAACAAGACACTATTATCTGTTCTTTAAAGCTCGATAGCATGAACCAACAAGTTGATCAAAGTGAGAAACTTCTTTCGAAAATTCCGAACATTGGTGTGCTGATTGAACACCTTAATCGCCTTGAGGCTGAGAGACAGGATTTCAAAAATAAGCCGGAATACCAGCCGTATAGTACTAAAGAAAGAACCAGGTCTAGACCCTATTCTAGAACTGAACCTTCTCGGTACAAAAGAAAGGAAAACGAGACTGCGGGTCTCGGATATGTTCCAAGGAAAACTCAAATAAATCAAAAATCTGGTTTTCAGAACCAATCCTTTAACGGTAACAGAACTAGAGGACAAACCAGTTCCAGGCCATACCAAAGGCAATCTAGAACTGGACCAACCTGGTTCGATAAATTGGTTCAAAGGCACAAAACTGGTTATGGACAAACACCTAACCGAGAGTTTTATAAAAGGGACAAAGATTTTTATGGAAATTGGAAAACCAAATACGTTGATACATATGATAGTCGAATTTGCGGGCATTGTGGCAAAGTCGGTCATCTTAGGTATCAATGTCACTCTCGGCAACAGGCCTTAGAAAGGAGCTTTAATTATAGTAATTATTCATCAAACAATTACAAAATGGAACCCAAGCAGGTCTGGGTTCCACGCACTAACCCTTAATCTTGGAACAGCGCCGAGTGAGGGGGAACAACCACTGGTTCCTTGACAGTGGGTGTTCTAAGCACATGACGGGAGATAAATCATTATTCCTCTCACTGCGGCCATTTAGCGGTGGAAGGGTGACATTTGGAGACAACGGTAAAGGAGAAATAATTGCCGTGGGAAAAGTTGGAAAGTCACCTAACCATGCAATTGACAATGTCTTTCTAGTCAAGGGTTTAAAGTTTAATTTGCTAAGTATTTCTCAATTTTGTGACCGAGGTAACAGTGTAGTTTTTGATCATAATGTATGTCGGGTTGTTAATAACGAATCACAACAAGTTATACTAGAGGACAAGAGACTAGAAAATACTTATAAGGTTGATCTTGATTTATTGCCAAATATAAGTTTAACTTGCCTGAGCATTATTGACAATGATCCCCTGCTATGGCATAAAAGACTTGGACACGCTAGTTTTTCTTTAATAAATAAACTCAAAAATAATGATTTGGTAATTGGGCTACCTAATATAAAATATTCACTTGATCATATTTGCTCTGCTTGTGCCACCGGAAAACAATCACGATCATCTTTTAAAACAAAGAATTTGGTGAGCACAAGCAAGCCCATAGAACTAATTCACATGGATTTGTGTGGTCCAATGTCAGTCCGTAGCCGAGGAAATAAAGAATATGTTTTAGTTATTGTTGATGACTTTTCAAGATATACTTGGACTATCTTTCTTGCAAGCAAGAAAGATACTTTTAATGAGTTTGTTGTTTTTGTAAGGAAAGTTGAACATCAAACAGGGCTACAATTAATCAAGATCAGATCGGATCATGGAACTGAGTTTGACAACTCACTATTTGATGCATTCTGCAAGGAACGAGGCATAGACCACAACTTCTCTGCCCCTAGAACTCCTCAACAAAATGGGGTAGTAGAACGGAAGAATAGAACTCTGGAGGACATGACTAGAACAATGCTGATTTCCAGTGGTCTAGCAAGAAACTTTTGGGCAGAAGCACTAAACACGGCATGCTATATAATTAATCGTGCTATGATCCGCCCACTCCTAGGGAAGACACCCTACGAACTACTCAAAGGGAGAAAGCCCAACATTAGTCATCTAAGAACTTTTGGATGCAAATGCTTTGTTCATAACAATGGGAAAGACAACATTGGCAAGTTCGATGCAAGAAGTGATAAAGCAGTCTTCCTCGGATACTCAACTCATAGCAAAGCTTACAAAGTTCTAAACAAACGCACACAATGTGTGGAAGAAAGTATCCATGTAATCTTTGATGAAGCATTTGCCTTAAGACCAAGCCAAATCGATGATGAAGAAATAGGAATGACACGTAAGGAGATACTAACTCAAAGGGAAAGTGGAACTGACCATAACACCAACCAAACTGGAGAACCACCACTGACCAATGAGAATAACGAGTCTGGAACTGAAGAAGAAACTGGACAGACTTCAGCCAGTCAGCCTGTAGAACCAGAAGAACCAGTTTCAGATATTCTACACAAATTGGTGGATCAACCAAATGCTCCAAGAGGGTGGAAGCATCATCGATCACATCCCCTGGATAACCTCTTAACAGATCTAAATCAGGGAGTAACTACTAGATCTAAACTTAGAAATTTTGTGCTTTCTTTGCTTATTTATCTCTTATAGAACCGGAGAACCATGAAGTGGCTCTCTCCGATGCTGACTGGGTTCTAGCGATGCAGGAAGAACTAAATCAGTTCGAAAGGAACAAGGTGTGGAATCTAGAACCAAGACCTAAGAACAAAACTGTGATAGGTCTCAAATGGGTATTTAAGAACAAGCTTGATGAACATGGACAAATCACAAGGAACAAGGCGAGGCTTGTTGTAAAAGGCTATAACCAACAAGAAGGGATAGATTTCAACGAAACATTTGCACCAGTGGCAAGACTAGAGGCAATACGAATGCTCATAGCATTTGCGGCTCACATGGGATTCACACTCCATCAAATGGATGTGAAAACGGCCTTCTTGAATGGTTATCTTAAGGAAGAGGTGTACGTAGAACAACCACCGGGGTTTGAAAATCCAGATTTTCCTAATCATGTTTTCAAATTAGATAAAGCACTTTATGGTCTCAAACAAGCACCTCGTGCTTGGTATGAGCGATTGTCTAAATTTCTTTTGGAAAATGGTTTTGAAAGAGGAAAAATAGATAAAACTCTTTTTCTAAAAATAAAAGATCAAGCTCTATTGGTTGTTCAAATTTATGTGGATGAAATTATTTTTGGTGCTACTAACGATTCACTGTGTGATGAATTTTCTTCTCTTGGTCTACAAATCAAACAAACAAGCAAAGGAACCCAAATATCTCAACAAAAGTACCTTAAGGAACTCCTCAAGAAGTATGGAGCAAGTGAAGGCAAAACAATGATGACACCTATGGGAACAAATGAACGATTGGATGCAGACGAACAGGGAATAAGCGTGGACCAAAAGAAGTATAGAGGCATGATTGGGTCTCTACTATACCTAACTGCCAGTAGACCCGACATAGTTTTCAGTGTAGGTCTATGCGCTCGATTCCAGGCAAATCCTAAGGAGTCACATCTCAAAGCGGTTAAAAGGATCCTCAAATATCTCAAAGGAACTTCGAATCTATGCTTATGGTATCCACGTAATGAAGATTTTAACCTTATTGCATATTCAGACTCTGATTTTGCAGGTGATTTACTAAATAGAAAAAGCACGTCTGGAACGGCTCACTTCCTTGGTCCCTGTCTAGTTTCATGGAGCTCTAAGAAACAAAATTCAGTTGCTCTTTCAACGGCCGAAGCTGAGTACGTAGCAGCCGCATCTTGTTGCTCTCAATCATTGTGGATCATGCAACAAGTAAGCGATTACGGGGTTAATTTAAAGTGCACGCCCATCCTATGTGATAACACAAGTGCAATTAGCATATCAAAGGATCCGGTCATGCATTCTCGGACAAAACATATTCATATACGACATCACTTTCTGAGAGATTGCGTGGAAAAGGGGATAATCAGGCTGGAATATTGCAGCACCGAGAAACAAATAGCTGATATTTTTACCAAGCCTCTGGGAAGAGAAAGGTTTGAACTAATTAGACTTGAACTTGGTCTAATTAATTCCTAAACTAATTAACTTGCTCAATCTCTTTTGCTTCTGCGTATCGCAAAGAAACTTCCTCCCTCACCGGCCTGTTCTAAGGGGGAACAAATCAGTGTTTGATTTGAGCATTATTTTGGTTCCTTTTGTTGGATGACAAAAGGGGGAAAAATCAGGTGCCTCTTTATGTGTTGATGCTCTACTATTTATGATTGATTGTTACTAATCTGCAGAGACACCTTTATTATGGCACCTAATGTTTGTCATCAACAAAAAGGGGGAATTTGTTGAGTATGTTGTTTTGTTGATGACTAACCATGCAGGTGGAACCGCGGACGGAACCGCGGACAGAACCGCTCACAGTTCCTTACGGAACAAGGACAGAACTATCCTCAAGACCAAATGGGTATTATTAGTGTGTTGTTGACTAACCATGCAGGTGGAACTAATGCAGAACCATTTCTAGTTCCGTGATATGATTTGAATTAATATTAATTGCACCTACTTGATTTTCAATTAATATACTTTCCTTATATGAGTGCTTATATTTGTCAAGAATATTATTTTAAGTAAAAGTATCTTTCTATGCATGTCCACTCTATATATACGTATTTTGGTTATATGAGTACTTATTTGGGTGGTTATTATCTTTCCATAGTTGACTAGACATCCACTCATTAAATATTGTTTAAATACTTTATGGAAAGTATCTTTACTTAATGTGAGTGCATGATCCATATTTTATTGGCTATATACGTAGCATGCTTGTAATTGATTAACAAATATTTTATTGCCTTGCAATTTGAAAAGTCATTATTTATTTGAATATCAAATGAATATTTGTGGAGCAAAGAATCATGATTTACGTGGCAATAATTAAGCTTGCTTGTATATATTGATAAGTTAACCTTTATGGAAAGGAATCCTTGCTTTTAATTACTTTATGACCGTAGCATATTTGGATCCACTAAGTAAATATTTCCTTATCACTTAATGTTGAAAAGTCATTATTAGTTAAAATATTAAATGAATATTTTTGGAAAGTATCTTGGCTTGCATGATCTGTAGCAACTTATTTGAATATCTTACTTATATGATCGTTGCATATTCAAATTTGTTAAGAGAACTAATCATTGATTGCATAAATATTTTATTGCTACTAACGTCTGTTGCATGCTTATATTAAGAGAATAAATTATTTCCCTTTATATGTGATGATATATATTCATGTGAAATTGTCATTGAATATTTAAATACGTAATATACTCCATATCTTTTTTGTTATGTCGTGATTTACTCATAGTATGCACGTATCCACTTGCTTCCATATATATATGGTTGACCGAGGATCACCATATTGGAGAGCTCGAAGATCTTTGAATAAAAGGAAAGGTTTTTAAATAACATCAGGGAAAGTCCAAATATTCAACCAAGAAAAGGAGAGGCTACGTATGCTATATATATTGGACTGAAGACCAGACGAAAGGGGTGTGCTTGACCGAGCTTCTATTGAGAAATATACGCGAGAATATTCACTAAGTCCAAGGCACCTGAACCTGCTCACGGAGTTCCAGACAGAGTTTCTTTTTCCCTTCTTCATATTGTAATTGGGTTTTTGAGGATTGGCTAAGTGTAGCATCTTCGGGTTGGTTAGTGTGTTGTGAGAGCTTTGTTGTAAAGCTGAGAGGCTCTCTACCCGCAAGGTAGAGATGCATAACTCTTCCTAGAGAGGATAGAGTTGGGGTGGCTCAAGGGTAGACTAGGAGAGTTTCCCTTGTAATCATTCAAAGGCTTTTTAGTGGAGTTGTTCAAATTCCTCCGAGGGAGGTCGAGGTTTTTTAATCCCTTTGAGCCAAGGGATTTTTCCTCGTTAAATCCTTGTGCACTTTACTATTTCGTAATTCCCTGGCCCCCACACTAGAACTGTGCGAAAAACTGCCACGGTTCCACACACACACAATTCACCCCCCCCCCCCCCCCCCCCTCCTCCTCTTGTGTTGCTAACCGTTTCATCAACATGCATGTCAACTAGCTAGAACACGTACATGCATACATCATGCATAGTAAATGTCTATATTGAAATTTACTCTAGTCAAAGAGAGAGATAGATGTGCATTGAAGATGAATTAGGATAGAGGAAGGAGTAATAACCTTATGGATTGTGGGGTTAGTGGGGAGGGAGGAAGTAATAATAATAAGACGAATTAATTAGAGTAGGTTGGAGATTTTCTAGTTCTACTCGTGATAAACATCACTAACAGCATCTCCAGCGGTTAGCTAATCACCCTCATACCTTGACTATCCACATAAGCATTTGCATCAAAATTAAAATCTAGTATAATGATTAGCTATAACCTTTTTCTCTTTATATATGGGGTGGGTCGGTACAAAGAATTTTTGCAGATAAATTTTTACACATAAATTTTTACATTAAAAATATAAGCAATTTTAAAATTTGGGCTGGGTCGGGGTCCGGTTGGCCACCCCTCCACCTCCGCCTCGGTTATATTTGATAATTCTCTTTGTTTAAGAAGCTAGTATGTAGCTCATTTTGGGTAATTAGCTTTGTCGAGTCAAAGGAAAAGCAATGCTCCAATGGTAGGCTATTAGCTTTAAAATTGCAAGCAAGTCCTCAAAAGGAATCATTGAAGATGCTCTTATAAATGTTACAAAATACTCTTTATTAAGTACTAAATATAAAAAAAATAAATGAGCTTTATCCTTAGAGGACGTAAAATATACTCCGTAAGTCAACTCGTGATGCCAAATACTTCATCCGTCCATTAAAATTTTGTCAACTTTTTTTATTAGTTGTTCCACTAAATTTGCCACTCCCTTTTAAGTAAATAATTTATGATTCCAGTTAATTCTTTCTCCTCTGCACAAACCTCAACCACACAATTTTTACTTTATTAATTCATGTGTCGGTCAACTTGACAAAGTTTTAATGGACATAAAGAGTAGCAATCAGGGTGAGGTAATGTATGTTTGACATCACTCGCTAGATAAGTCATTTTTTGAACTTTATAGTAACGTAATATTATAGAGCTTGGTAATATCCAAACCAGTTGCATTGGCTGGTCTTGCTAAAATTTATGACGTTCTGACTGAAGTGGGTTGATTAATAAATTCTGTTGATTTATGGAAAAAATATATTTTACGATTAAATAATGAATTTTTAATAAAAATAGCTAAAATGATCCTTTACAGTAATTTCAGCCAATACAGCCAGAAAAGTAACTTCAATCTTACTTTTTCTTGTTATCACACAATTCAAACGCGTGAAATCAAAAGTTAAGTGTTGATGAAAAAGTTGATTGATAAGCATGATGAGCAAAAACAGGCTACCAAACGGGCTCTTAATGTATGTTTGAGTGATATAAATCACTTTTGTGTAGCTTTTGTAACATTTACAAAATCTCTAAACTCTTAACAACGTAGTACATAGTTCCTTTCAAAAAACAGGCAACGTAGTACGTAGTATATGTTTATAACAACACTTTTAGTAGTTGTTTTAAATTTGTAAGATTTTCATAATTTAAGCTACGTAATTTGATTAATGAACTTCTAAGAGAAAGGATTTTATGTATAGACTTAACTTGTTTAATAGCTTGTTAATTATATTAATCATGAATACATCAAACAATTAGCTTTTATAAGAACAATTGTAATCTTTTTATTTTAAAATTTAATTAAAGACTAAATGCTAGAAAGATCACTGAATTATCTTTTCATCCAGTTGTGCCAACATACACTATTAGCAACTCAAAAGTTATTAAAAGTAAAATATTGTAATTAGTTGTTGGAAAAAATGACTATTTAATGTAGTAGGGTTTTGTATAATAAATGATTGTGATTTTTGGTCAATAAGCTAGAAGTAACACACTCTTTTTTCAAGAGTTACTTATATTTTTTCAAAATTAAATAACTAATTTATTAATAAAAGATAGCAAAGAGACAAGAGAATGAATAGTCTAAAGCTACAATGTGATGAGACATAGAATGAGAGCTCATGAACCGGTTGAATCACACGAGGGGGGGGGGGGGGGGGTGAATTGTGTGTTCATAGAACTACGATAGTTTTTTGCCGAGTTCTAGTGCGGGGCAAGGGGAAAACAGAAATTAAAGGACACAAAGATTTAACGAGAAAAAATCTCTTGGCTCAACAGGTATTAAAAAACCTCAACAGCTCCCTCGGGGGAATTTGAAAAACTCTTCACTTAAAGCCTTTAAACAAATTACTCCATCCATTCTTTTTTAGTTGCAACGGTCAACATTTCACATTTATCAACGCACGTCTTTGACCATAATTATATCTTAATTATATTAGTAAAAATTAAATTAATAGAGTGAATTGAAAATTTGTAATGAGATGAATTGAACAATATTTTTTTAAAAAATAATTTTCATAAAATAATAGAGTAAAATGTAGTCAAAGTAGAACATGTGAATAGTGTAAAATTCAACATGTTGCGATTAAAGCGGAACGGGAGATAGTATAAGATAAACTCTCCTAGTTTACCCTTGAGCCACCCCAACTCTAACCTCTCTAGGTAGAGTTCTCACTACCTTACCTTGTGGGTAAGGAGTCTCACTTCATACCCTAGCACTTGGAGAAAAGCATTCTCAAGTGTTCCTCTTAACCTCAATACAATAGAAGAAATTGAATTACAAAGGATAGAATTGATAATGGAACTATCACATGTACTTCGTCTTGTATGACATGCTTGTATAACTCTCCTTATTTGAGTATTTTCTTCTCGGTTCAAGCACACCTCTCTCTATGCACGAGCTTGGTCATATGTAGGGATGTCTTGAAGCTGTTAAGGCTTTGTGACATTCAAAAAGCTTTCATTGTTGGCCAAACTCTCCCTTTATTGTATCTTTTCCATTTGAGGATGGATTCTTTCCTATGAGCTCGGACTTCTTAAATGTGCAAGATCAGGACTTGATATACTATCCTTAGTAGCTCGGATCTCCGTATATATTTCGGTCCTCTTGCAAGGAAATTATTTAATAAATCTTTCTTTATAGGTATTAAAAGATATTCTTTATATTTGTGCAAAAAAAAAATCTTAAGAAAACATTCCTTGTGAGAGGAGATGCACAAAGATCCAATTCGAATTTTGAATAACTCCTTTGATTTTGAAAACTTGATTGATACGGAGGAAAGATCTCTTAATTAATCCCTTTGATTTAAATAACTTTCCTTTACAGAAAAAATCATTTCTCTACATAAACATTAATTATTTCATTACACAAAAATTCTCTTTAATTTAGCAAGACAAAACTGAAATTGGATGAAGAGAAAAGATATTTTAAGTAAGCCGCATTCATCAATCTTGGATTCGCAAGGCAGTTATAGGACCTGGCCTGGTCTACGGATTGTTCCAGAGCACAACTTAAACTCTTTTCCTGCAATCAATTTATACAACACAAGTAACACTAGTTGTTTGTCATCAACAAAACAATACGTTTTAACATCAACGATCCAATGAATCTTTCTGGATCGCTAACCCCACGATCAGGGGCGGAGCCAAACTTCACTACAAGGGGGCCCCAGAATGTAATAAATGTATTAAAATGTAAAGAAAAATTTGCAATTTTGGTCCCATGAATTTACTATGTGCTCGTTTTTAGTTCTGATACTTCACTTTCTATCAAATTTGGTTATGCAACTAATAATGGTTTGCAATTTAAGTACTTCCCCACACGAAAGTACACTTCTCTACAGATAGTTCACCGCAAAATATGCTGTCAATGTCAATTTTGTGTTGTCAAAAAGATACTTTCAGGTCAAAAATTTCAGGACTAAAATCGCAAATCTTTCAAATATAAAATTTAAAAATATAGACTTAAGGCTTGCCTAATTGCCTTCATAATTTATTGGGGGTATGCCCCCCTTAACCCACTTCATACCTCCATCCCTACCCTCAATAATGTAATCTATTCTAACATTCTTGTTGCTCTTCTTGTTACTCCAAAGAGGAAATAGAAAAATACAACTAAAAGATCCAGCTTCACCAGTCACCACAAAGGGAGATCGAATTGGTTTGACCAGCAACCAACAAAGGAAATTCAATTGAGAAAAAAGATCTGGGTCATCCGTTTGACTAGCCACAGAAAAGAAGATCCAGTTGATTGCTATCTTTTTCTTCAAGTGAGGTGGTGGTCAACTTTATGTGAAACTCTCTTGCCAACCATGAATATATAATACGAGGAGTAACTTATATTCATAATAAAAGATCAACTTTATGTGATGAGTAACTAATGATCTTAATATAGCACTTTAGTACTTCATATTTTCTGGTGTGAGATTTCAACACCCTCCTTACGAATACATACACTTCGTCTGTTGGATCGTGCCATTATTCATTTTTCTGTTGGTTAGTCATTGTCCTTTTTATAGGGAAAAATAATTTAAATACTACAAATTTTGAAGGGGTGTGAGATAAGTACCTGAAACTTGCATGTGTAATATATATACCCCGGACAATTATATAAAAAGTTATCTTATCACCATGATCATATATTTTTTCTTAACAAAGGTAAATTTATGCATAAGTTTACAATTAACATTCATGAGAATACAACTAACGTTCTAAACTTTCATTGTGAAATAAGTGATGTCATTGTATGTATAACTCTAACGCTTTAAATCTTCTACTCCGTATTTGTCATGGCACGACTTTCATTATTAACATATATATTTAATGGACTTTGATGGATAGTCTACCCGGGGGTATATATCCGAAGGGTTATTACGGGGAATAACTTAGAGAGAAGTCAGAGCAAGTAAGTAAAAGTAGAGAGAGAGTGTATTCAGTATGAATGCCGTTTTCAGCGTGGTTACAAATGAGGAAATGGGGTGCTATTTATAGTAGCAATAAATGCCGGACAGGGACACGTGTCAAGCGCTCATTGGCCGAGGGGTCACCTCAACTGGTTGGCGCTGGCAGCCGCATGTGGCCGCATTTAATGCGGCTGTTGGATGGGACGTCTGTGCAGGGTACGGTGATCTGCACGCATGTGAGGCGGATATCTTGTCGAGTGAGATGCCTTCGGCTATAGAGAAATGGTCGAGGGCTCCTCCAACCGATGGCACTCTGGTGCCGAGGGCTCACAGTGCCGAGGGCTACTGTTTTCGCCGTTTTCTCCCAGTTTCTTAATTTGCTTGCGAAGCCCGTCCTGTGAGAGTTTAGAGCCTTCGGCCAGGGGGGCGAAGGCACCCCTGGCGCGTAGTGCGGGCTGCTTGGTACTCTGGGCGCTGTGATCTGGGCCTGTTGGGCCTTCTGGGCCTGTTGGGCCTTCGCTGGAGTAGTAGGAGTCTGTGGGCCGGGGGTTCCCGGGCCATATACTCCATCAGGAGTCCCTCACTCCTTTTGCCGAAAGGTACTTGAGGGAAAAGGAGTAACTTGTGCTTGCCCTTTGATGTTGTCCCATCGTGATCTCTGAAGTTGGTGAGGAGTTGTTGCTTTTATGTCCCTGCCGAAGGCAGTCCCTCAGTTACCCACATGTCGGGACTTGAGGGCTTGCCTTGTCGTTTGTTGGAATTTCACTAATTTTGTAATTTAATGATTTTCCCGGGGGGGTCCTCCAGTCCCCCACTCCTTGAGGCACTTGTAAAGTGGTGAAAAGGAGTAGAGTAGTTGTGTTGCTGTTGTGGGCCGAAGGCTGACGTTTTTCGTTTCATTTTGGGGGGATGCCTCGTTAAAAACCTCATTAGGAAAAAACCCTGTGGGAAAAAAATCCTAATGAGGGAAAAAGAGTACACCGGATGCCCCCAGAATGAAGCAAAAGGAATGCACCCTTCGGCCTAGATTTTTGAGCGGTGGTTGTGTCCGTCTGCTGAGGGGATATCGAAGACCAGCCTTAGAACCTGCATGAAAAAGCTGAGGAGCTTGTAAGGACCCCCCGTTATCA
This sequence comes from Cuscuta europaea, assembly GCA_945859875.1. Lineage (NCBI taxonomy): Eukaryota > Viridiplantae > Streptophyta > Magnoliopsida > Solanales > Convolvulaceae > Cuscuta > Cuscuta europaea. The sequence continues at coordinate 11,412,867 of CAMAPE010000048.1, forward strand.
AATAAAGGTGACGGAGGGGTGCAAGGCCAGGTGGGCCTGTGTGAGAGCCCCTGGCATCAAATAAAGATGTCGAAGGGATGAAAGCTAGGCTGAGGGGCCTGTATGACAGCCCCTGGCATCAAATAAAGATACCAGAGGGATGAAGGCCGAGGGACCTGTGTGATTGCCCTCGACATCAAATAAAGATGTCGGAGGGATGAAGGCCGATGGGCCTGTATGATAGCCCCCGACATCAAATAAAGATGTCGAAGGGATGAAAGCTAGGCTGAGGGGGCTGTATGACAGCCCCTGACATCAAATAAAGATGCCAGAGGGATGAAGGCCGAGGGACCTGTGTGATTGCCCTCGACATCAAATAAAGATGTCGGAGGGATGAAGGCCGATGGGCCTGTATGATAGCCCCCGACATCAAATAAAGATGTCGGGGAGATGAAGGCCGAGGGCCGTATGATAGCCCCCGACATCAAATAAAGATGTCGGGGGGATGAAGGCCGAGGGCCGTTCTGATGCTGAGGTCGAGGGCCGTTGTTGATGTTGAGGCCGAGGGCCGTCTGATGTTGAGGCCGAGGGCCGTTGGTGATGTTGAGGCCGAGGGCCGTCCTTATGTTGAGGCCGAGGGCCGTCCTTATGTTGAGGCCGAGGGCCGTTGTTGATGTTGAGGCCGAGGGCCGTTGTTGATTTTGAGACCGAGGGCTGTTCTGATGTTGAGGCCGAGGGCCGTTGTGATGTGGAATCGCGCTGAGGCCGAGGGCTGTTGGTGACGTGAGATCATGTTAAGGCCAAAACCGTTATGACACAGAGTCATGTTGAGGCTGAGGGCCGTCTGATGTTGAGGCCGAGGGTCATTGTTGATGTCCTCACGCTGAGGCCGAGGGCCATTGTTGATGTTAAGGCCGAGGGCCGTCCTTATGTTGAGGCCGAGGGCCGTTGTTGATTTTGAGACCGAGGGCCGTTCTGATGTTGAGGCCGAGGGCCGTTGTGATGTGGAATCACGCTGAGGCCGAGGGCTGTTGGTGATGTGAGATCATGTTAAGGCCAAAACCGTTATGACACAGAGTCATGTTGAGGCTGAGGGCCGTCTGATGTTGAGGCCGAGGGCCATTGTTGATGTCCTCACGCTGAGGCCGAGGGCCATTGTTGATGTTAAGGCCGAGGGCCATTGTTGATGTTAAGGCCGAGGGCCGTTGTTGATTTTGAGACCGAGGGCCATTCTGATGTTGAGGCCGAGGGCCGTTGTGATGTGGAATCACTCTGAAGCCGAGGGCCGTTGGTGATGTGAGATCACGCTAAGGCCAAAACCGTTATGACATAGTGTCATGTTGAGGCCGAGGGCCGTCCTTATGTTGAGGCCGAGGGCCGTTGTTGATTTTGAGACCGAGGGCTGTTCTGATGTTGAGGCTGAGGGCCGTTGTGATGTGGAATCGCGATGAGGCCGAGGGCTGTTGGTGATGTGAGATCATGTTAAGGCCAAAACCGTTATGACATAGAGTCATGTTGAGGCTGAGGGTCGTCTGATGTTGAGGCCGAGGGCCATTGTTGACGTCCTCACGCTGAGGCCGAGGGCCGTTGTTGATGTTGAGGTCGAGGGCCGTTCTGATGCTGAGGTCGAGGGACGTTGTTGATGTTGAGGCCGAGGGCCGTCTGATGTTGAGGCCGAGGGCCGTTGTGATGTGGGATCACGCTGAGGCCGAGGGCCGTTGGTGACGTGGAATCATGCCAAGGCCGAGGGCCATTGGTGACGTGGAATCGAATTGAGGCCGAGGGCCTTTCCTTGATAGTTCCAGGAGTCCTCTGGGTGTATGTTCCTTCTTTCAGGCATCGACCGAGGGGTTGATTCCCCGCCTCGGCCGAAAGGAGGTCCAAGTGATCCGTCCGGGGGTTCGTCTGTTAGTCCCCCGGCGCTGGGCCGTCCCTTGATTGTGCCAGGAGGTCGTATGTTAGTCCTCCTGATGTGTGTTCCTTCTTCTAGGCTTCGGCCGAGGGGGTTGCTTCCCCGCCTCGGCCGGAAGGGGGTCCAAGTGATCCGTCCGGGGGTTCGTCTGTTAGTCCCCCGGCGCTGAACCGTCCCTTGACCTTGGGGGGTCCCGTCGTCTATTTACGGCGCGGGCTAGGCTTGGTCGGTTTCCGACGACTGCCGTTTCACCCCCAAGTTTGGGGATTTCGTCACCTCAGCCATTCTTTCAGGCCTGTCGCCGTGCGTTGCGCGCCGGCGATGCAGCGAGCGTCCCGCTCCAAAAACGCGGGCCTTTTGCAGGCCCCTCGTCTTTAGAAACCATCGGCCATACCTGGGCATTTGGCCTCGAAGGGGCCGATAAGATGTCTGGATTGTGTTGTAGTTTACTTAAATTCATAGAAATAAGCGGAATACAAGGGGTGCGTTGTTTGACAACGGCTTAGTTAAGATTCACCGCTCAAGGCCGAGGGCTCTAGGCCGAGGGGATGGTAATGCGCCTCGAGGTCGAGGGCCCAAGGCTGAGACTAACGCCGAAGGTGAGGAACATGATTAGCGGAGGTGGCGCTTCTTCGGCTGGGGCTCCTCGAACTCCTCTCCGTCACTGAGCCTCCCGATTTCATGTTTCTTTGTTGGGATGTCCCCTTCTTCTTTATCGGTGTTCTCCCCGGTGTTTTTCCTTGGGGCATTTTTGATGAATTGGTGGAGCTCACCCCGTTGAATTAAGAGTTCAATAGCCTTCTTTAACGAGACACAATCGTCTGTATTGTGGGAGGTGCTTTTGTGGTAACGGCAATAAGTGCCGCCTTGGTGGATGGCGTAGATCTCCCTCGCCGACCGAGGGTCCTTGGGGAAAAGGTCCTGCTCTTCCGCATAGTTGAGGATAGTGCTCACCGGGTGCGTGAGGGGAGTCCTCGGCGTGTCCAGCCGAGGGCGCCATTGGAGTTCGTTACGGCCCTGCTGGGTGTGGCTTCCATGGTCTCGGCCTCCGGTCGAGGGCACATTTGCGGCCAGCGTGTTGTTTATCTTCTTCGAGGGTTGGCCCTCGTTCTTCTTGAAGGAGTGGAGGTCGTCGGCGTCGGCGTATAGGCTCCCCCGCTGGAGTGCTCTGGGGTATGATCTTGGGGGGTCGGTGATGAGGCTCCGTGCGTAGGGGCTGCTGCGGAGAACCCCCTGGAAGAGGACGAGGAGGGTACGCTCGTCGGCGCCCTCGACCTCGTCTGTCTCCTTCATCCACCGGTCAATGAAGGACCGAAGTGTTTCGTCAGGTTGTTGCTTGACGGAGAGGAGCTGGGAGAAGTGCTTTCTCGCGCGCTTCCTTCCGGCAAAATGGGTGAGGAAGCGTTGGGCAAGATCTTGCCAAGAGTCAATGCTGCCCTCGGGCAATCGATTGAACCATTCGTATGCTGGTCCCTCCAAGGTAGAAAGGAACCAACGACATAAGTATTCATCTGATGCCCCCATCATCATCATGCTGTTTTGATACCTGTTGTAGTGCTCGTGGGGGTCAGTTTTTCCTTCATAGGGCTTGATGAGTTGCCCTCGGTACTTTTCCGGGATTTGGGCCGCCAATACCCTTGGGGTGAATGGCGTCCGGGTCCGGAGCTAGATGATGGGTTCCCCGGAGCCCTCGGCTACCTTCTTCTGTAATTCCTCCATTTTGGCCATCATGGCCTCGTATTTGAGGTCTGAATGAGGGGTGGAGGTGGTGGCGTGAGCTTTGTCGGCCTCCATTTCATCAAGTCGGCGTTGGAGGGCCGCAATAATTTCGTCGCGGGGGTCCTTCGGGAGGGTCTCCGCCCCCTGCGAATGAACCCGGGCCGAGTGGGCCTGGTTGATCTGGTGGCGAGCATCGTCGGCATGAAGGGGTGCCTTGCCTTTGTCCCGAGGGGGACGCTCCTCGTCTGCCCTCGAGACAGACCCTCCGCTTTCTTGGGGCCCTCGGCGGTCTTGCCCCCCTCCGAGCCGGTTGAGGGCGGAAGTGCGGGGCCTTTCTCTGTTGTCATTGTGGCGGTCCCGGGACTAAACTTCCTGGGAGGCCGTGTCTTGGGCCACTACCCCTTCGTCATTCCTAACCCGAGGGATGGGGTTTCCGAAGGGGTGTGGCAGAGGGGGAAGTACGATGTTCTCCCCAACCTGGGGTTGAGCCGGAGCCAGGGTGCCGAAGGCACCCGGGTTCTGAGTTAACGTCTGGATGAAGGCGGAGAGTGCCGAATGAACGTCGATGGTGAGGACCGGAGGGCTGACTTGGTCATCGCTCCGGTTTTTCTTCTTGGCCTCGATGCCGAGGCGGGCATCGGGGGCATTCTGCTGGATCTGAAGGCGTAGGTCGACAGCCGCCTGTTCCAGCCCAGCGATGACACCGCCCTCGGGAGCCTTGTGAGAGGCCTCGGGGGCATTGACGTCGCCGAGGGCCAGGTTCTTGTCTTCTACGTTTTTGGAGTTGGCACGTGTTGTTCTCACCATTTTGGTAGAGGGCTAGTGTTTGGCGAAGGGGGAGGGTTTCTTACTTGATCGTTCGACCTCTCAACGAGAGCACCAAATGATGGATAGTCTACCCGGGGGTATATATCCGAAGGGTTATTACGGGGAATAACTTAGAGAGAAGTCAGAGCAAGTAAGTAAAAGTAGAGAGAGAGTGTATTCAGTATGAATGCCGTTTTCAGCGTGGTTACAAATGAGGAAATGGGGTGCTATTTATAGTAGCAATAAATGCCGGACAGGGACACGTGTCAAGCGCTCATTGGCCGAGGGGTCACCTCAACTGGTTGGCGTTGGCAGCCGCATGTGGCCGCATTTAATGCGGCTGTTGGATGGGACGTCTGTGCAGGGTACGGTGATCTGCACGCATGTGAGGCGGATATCTTGTCGAGTGAGATGCCTTCGGCTATAGAGCAATGGCCGAGGGCTCCTCCAACCGATGGCACTCTGGTGCCGAGGGCTACTGTTTTCGCCGTTTTCTCCCAGTTTCTTAATTTGCTTGCGAAGCCCGTCCTGTGAGAGTTTAGAGCCTTCGGCCAGGGGGCCGAAGGCACCCCTAGCGCGTAGTGCGTGCTGCTTGGTACTCTGGGCGCTGTGATCTGGGCCTGTTGGGCCTTCGCTGGAGTAGTAGGAGTCTGTGGGCCGGGGGTTCCCGGGCCATATACTCCATCAGACTTCTACAATATTCACACACTTCATTGGACTATTTATCATCATCCAAAATATGTAATTTTATAGTGAAAAGAATGTGATGCAAAAAATTAATGTTTTCATATGTAAACACTTTTTTGAATGAATCTAAAATATAGTAATGTTTTGAAATTATATTTTATACTAACAATATTAAATTGTGATATAATACAATAAAAGGTATAATTGGACACAAGTACATTTTTAACTTTTTTAATTTTTTAATTTTGAATTTATAATTTATTTTTGGTGTTTTTTGAAATTTATTTTATCAATTTAGAGTAAATAAGAGTAAATTTGCTCCTTTATAAGAAAATAAGGGGTGTTTTCCTTTTAAGATTTCAAGAGTGTATATGCAATTTCACACATACTTCAGGGTATATTTGTTCCGAAAAATGGAATAGGAGTATATTTTTTCCACACGCATAATATAGAGGTATATTTGTACATTTTCCCTTAAATGCATAAGTTGATTTGTAGTATATATATTCTACCTCCGTCTTGGTAGACTAATTTTAATTTGCCAAGTCCAAAGTAGGTGAGAAGTAAGAATAGTAAAAACTGTGTGATTGAGATTTGTGCAGAGGAGAGAGAAATGTGCAGAACCACAAATTAGTTGATGTAGTAGGAAAGTGACAAAGTTTTTCAGGACAATCAAAACGAGAAAGTTGGCAAAGTTCAATGGGATGAAGAGAGTATTATATGTCTATTATGATACTTGATTGCATGTTTCTAATACTCAATTGTGTTAAAAATAAAATACTCCCTCTCTCTCATAAAGTTGTTCTCACTTTCCTTTTTGGGTTGTCCCAAAAAATTCTTCCGACTTACCATTTTTGGACAATTTGTATGGTTCGCATTCATTTCATCTTTTCTTACACAACTACAACCATACATTTCTACTTTATTCCACTTTCTTAATCTCCGTGTCAAGTCAAAGTGAGATGAATTTTATGGATTAACTTAATACTAATATATACTCGTAACATAAAGTATTCAAAATACTCTAAGGTGACCAGCGTGGAATTGGGTACGCTGTACGTTCTCTATAACAGAACTTGGTTGACACTTGACACCTATCTATATTTTTAAGACAATTTCTATGGTACATTGATGGTATGAATCAATTAAAAATTATCAATTGAATAATTTAAATGCAAATAAAATATAAAACTTTGAATTGAACCAATGAAATGGATTCTAGTTATGTTACTCTCCTATTTTTGTTGGATACCATAGCACCAAGCACCTATTTTTAAAACGAAATCTTTGCCAAACAAAAAACAAAACAAAAAAAAATCAGCCATCAGCAGTATATATAGCCTGACAGCGACTCGCAAGAACTCCAACAGATCATAACCCAGCAGCTACGCTATTAAGTTAAATCAATTCCTGCCCTCCAGCATGGGAAGCAATGCACCGTCACCGGTAACGGAGGAAAACCATCTCAACGACGGCGGCATGTCAATGGGTGCTGTTGCGGCGAATCCATCACCGCCGCCGCTGCCGTACGAGGAACATGTCTGCGAGACTTGCGGGGCCGTGTTCGCGACGGAGAGGGCGATGTTCGGGCACCTGCGGTGCCACAAGGATCGCGGGTGGCGTGGGGCCTACTGCCCGCCGACTTTCAGCATGGATGAGTTCGCCGAGTACAAGCACCTTCTCGTGAAGTCCGAGGAGGAGCAGATGCGTGAAATCGAGGCCGAAAAAGCCCTTGCCGCTAGTCTGGTTCTTGACCCTCAGTCGCCGGAAAGTGATGAGGTGACGCCGCCGCCGCTGAAGAAGCAAGCCATCTTGGACTGGGACTGGGATTTGAATGTGCCACCGCCGTTTGAAGAAAGTGACACCGATGATGAAGAGGGGGATCCCGGCTCCGACGTTGACCTGTATTAACCCCGATCAAGTCTTGTTACCGAGATCTGGTCTGGCTGTATAATAATAATAAATTAATTATTATTATTACGGAGTATAATAATAAGTCTTTTGTACTCTTAAGTGCATGTATTATTACCGCTAATCTATAATAATAATAATAATCTGCTTTATTTGTTAACAAGATCAAAAAATGTGCATGGTTTGATCAAAGTAATTAAGGGTTTGACCAAATCAAAGACGACTAAATTTGTGTCAAAGATGATTCGCCATGAGCTATTTGTAATGTACGTAGTAGCTTTGCGAAAAATAGATTCTATCTGCAGTGGCAAGCTCGATTAATCTGTGCATATTTCGTGCTAATTCCGTGCCGATTTATAATGTTACTTTTTGTAGTGCGTGGTATTCTATAGGAAAAGTTTGGGTTCAAATTTCAATAAGTTCCTTGGAAAATCTTAGTGAACCGGAAATAATGTAGGTAGACTCTATGGAGGGCCGGTCCTGTCCATTTGTGGGCCTATGGACGGTACACTATTTTGGGCTTATATCCGTGACAAACAGTAAATCATATTTGAGCAATGGAGTTCATAAAATAAAAACAAGAATCACTTTATTTCTATAGGACTAAAATTACTTCTAAATCCAATCATAGGAGTATTATATAAAGTTACATATTTAGGCAAAAGTAACAACACGAATATTGAATAAAAAGAAAAAAAACATTACTTAAAAATGTTTCTCGTAAACCAATGTGAAACAAATCATTAATAATTGTTTCATAGACAACCTTCTTTCCACTAATAAATACGAAGTATGACAAACAATGAAATTGCCACATATAACAACAATAAATTTTCTTTTGAAAGGATAAATGAAAAGAAATATTAGCACTAATAAAGTTGAGAATGATTTATTGACTGCCGATGAGAGTAAAGTTTGAAGTCTCAAAATAATGAGAGTTTTCAAAGAGACAAAATATTTGGATGCTAAGAGAACTTGCGCAAGAAGATTGCAATTTGACGTTCTCTATAACTATTATTAGGAACTCAGATATAGCTTATTGAAATTTGAAAACAAATGAATAATTGGGGTGAAATTTGAGAGAAACAAACTCTAAAGTATTTATATAAATTTGTTATGTTATAACTAAATTGAATAAAAAACCGTAAAAGCTAAAAACATGTGAGGACTAAAGAGACATGTCTGTTATTTATGCAGCAACAATTGTATTGCTTTTAAAATTACAACCGATCCTGCTAAAAATTAATGTATATATTTTGTTTTAAACTTGTCTCTCTTTAAGACTCTTTATTTATTTTTTAAAATTTTAAATTGTCAACAAATTAGAGCTAATTAATTGAACTTAAGAATAAAAAAAGAAGTCTACTCACACTATATATAAAGAACAAATTTTGGTCCTATTTTTTCTTCTATTTTTTCGGGTCTAGGGCGATCGCCCCTCTTGCCCCCCCCCTCAGAACCGGCCCTGACTCTATGGTATCCATAATGTACCGTACCTTTGTCCACATTGACCAATGAGAATGTTGCAGTTGAATTATTTAAATCTAAATTAAAAATGATATAATGATGTAAACTAATGAAATGAATGATAGGTACGATACCCCTTTTTTTAAATGGATACCGGAATTGTCACCAATAATGTATTAGTTGGAAATGGATACGTGATCTGCCTGCATGAAAGAACTATAACTCAATATTCAGAACAGAAGTTGCCTTTAAGGCTATAATAAATACTCCGTATAGTATATGGGATCCATTGATCACTTTATTTTATGAAAGAATGACCTAAATATTACTAGTGGAGTTTGAGAAGACAAAAATATGACCACTTCTTGTTTGGACAAAAAAGTGACTTAAATAAAATCACCTCCTCCCTCCCCAACCCGTCATTCACCCCAAACTGCACCTTCTCTCTTCTTCCTTCAGATCAAGAGCTCCATGCGACCATGCCCTGCCTCAACTCACCCACCTCACCGCTAAGCCGTCGCGTCGCGCCTCGCCGCCACGTCTCGTCGTGTCTCACCGCCTCGCCGCGTCGTCTCGTCGTGTCTCGCCGCCTCGCCGCGTCTCGCCGCCGTACTTCTGCTCAGATGTCATCTTCTTCTCCTTTCTTCTGTCCGAAATCCACAGATTTGAAGGCTGTGCAAATCCGAATTTTTTCTGTCCAGAATCCGCAGACCTGATGGTGTCCTTGTAGATGTGTTAGGTTACTGGTTGTAGGAGTTTGAGGCAGAATGTAACGGTTGGTGGGAGTAGGGCAAGGCTGGTGGGGTTGGGGGAGGGCTGTGCGATTGGTGGAGGCTAATCGGTGATTGTGCAAGGGTTGGGGGCTGCTGTGAGGGGTCGAAGCTACTGTGGGGCCGTGGGGGTGGGGGATGTTGGTTGGGGCTGGGGTGACGCAAGGGAGGGGTTTGGGGTTTGGTGGCCGGAGCTGGTAGTCGCTGGCGGTGGCCGGAGGTGGTGGTGGACGGGTTGAAGAGGGGGCTGGGGGCAGAACAGGTGGGCTAAGGAGGTGGTGTGTTGCTGTATTTGTGGAGTGGTGATGGGGCAGGGTGCAGTGGTGGACTGTTTGGGCGGGTGGCGGAAACTGTCATGGTGGCCTGCAGCGACAGAGGTGGTCGCCTGGTCGGTGGCACTTTGGATGTGTCACTGTGGTCGGTAGTAATAGTAGTGACACGGGCGGCGGTAGTAATAGTAGTGACACGGGTGGCAGTAGTAATAGTAGTGACACGGGCGGTAGTATTGATACTTTAGCCGGAATAGGTTGCCGTAAAATTTTCCGGCGGTTATAGTGAGCTAGTGACATTCAAAAGTGACATAAAAATCTGACAGTGACATATAATAGTGACATAATAAATATCTGGTAGTGACATAAAAAATCAGTGACAAAATGTTTTCCCATAAATGTGACCTTCTTAGTGACATTTTTGTCCTTTTATAAAAATGGTCACTTTTGTGGAAAATTGCTTCAATTAAGTAATATTCAAGGAAAAAGCCCTTATTTTATCTTGTGGATTAAAGCAGTTTTAGTCTTCACATAATTCTTAATCTAGTCTGATTTCATTTACATTTTTCACCATATACTCTATATGTTAACAATTAAGATTTTTCATTTAATTTGTCCTCACCAATATATACTCTATCATTGTCAAGGCTAGACTCCTAAGCTAGTTTATACTCCTCTCCACCCAAAAAAATTACTCCCAATTCATGTTTTCACTATTGTATGTGATTCATAACATGAATATGCCGGTATATTAATTAGCTGTTCGAATTTATTGTTTTAGGGTTTTGAATTTTAGTGATTGTTCTAAACGGTACCAAAAGTTAACCAAAGTGTATTAACAGGATCATATGTCCAGAATTCCTTAAATATAACGTCTTTGATCATATTAAAAATATAAATCTTCTTTAATTTAAAGTGAATAAGAGTTATATCTATTCAAAAAAAAGAGTTATATGAGAAATAAAACAAGGGTTAATTATCAAAATAGGACTAAAAGTTACTCACTTTGCACAAATAGGACCAAAAAATAAACTATGATTTCATAGGACTAATTATGTGTGTCTTGGACAAATATACCCTTATAGCTATTGAAATGTTTTAATTCATAATAAAATAATAAAAAATCAAAAAAAATCAAAAAAAAAACTAAAAAATAAAAAAATACTTCGATAATAATAATTTATTTATTTATTTATTTTCAAAAAATAAAATAAATAAAAAAAAAACTAAAAAAATAAAAAACTCAAAAAAATAAAATAAAATTCACCGCCGCCTATGTCGCCTCTGCACCACCACCAGGGGAAGAAAATGCCAAGTTCATTACGAATGTCATATTTATGGCAGAAAACAATGAAAATGTTGGCATTCTCAAAGAGAAATATGCCATGTTTTTGGCATTTTCAGAAAAAATGGAAGTTTTTAGGGAAAATGGCATTTTTTCACCGCCCGGAGATGGTGGTTCAGGGAGGTAGTACAGGCGGTGGGAAAGGAATCCATATTTTTTTTTTAATTTTTTATGGAGTTTTACTATTTTTTATTAATTTTTTAAAAAACTAAAAAAAATTAAAAAAAAAAATTAATTTTTTATTTTATAAATTTTTTAATTATTTGTCTACGAATTGTTTATTTTTTTCGAATTTATTATGAATTAAACATTTAATTAACTCATATTTAAAGGAAGGGTAAGAATGGAAGGAAAAAATAGGTATGTTTTCAATATGACTAATTTGGTCTTATTTTGAAAAGAAAAACATAGTAAATCCTATTTTGAGTTTTTGGCATAGTTTTAGTCATATTTTAAGTAATTTCTAATAAAACAGTGTGATCTCATTTATACTGTCTCTATGTTTTAATCCTATTTTTTTTGTGAAATATATTCAAAAAAAATTGTGTGAAATCAGGGAGCCACATTGACTTTAATCGTTTCATGACAAAATGGTCTTCGCCCGTTGACTTCTTTGGCGGCGTGGCGCTTCCATGCCTTTGCGTCTTAAGCCAATTTGTGAACACCGCGAGAATATAATGGTTTTTGCATCTTTGTGCCATGGACTTCATTTTTATCCTCTATGAATAACCATATATAGTGGTCCAAAACTCCAAAATGCATGCTTTGTAGCTTTTCTCTATGAGTTAAGGGCAAAAACATTTAAATGAATTTTATGAAAAATAATTAGCATCTTATACGGAGTATTTCCTCCATCTATCTCACGTAAAAGTTTTCATACGATTTACGATATTTGATTGATCATAAAATTAACTAGTTCTTGTCATTAATAAAATTGTTTGTAATAAATAAAATTTATATTATCATAAATTACATTAAAAAATTTATAAATTCGAAAAGAATTGATAAAAATGGATATGTTAAGTAAAAAAAATAAGAGTAATTATGTTGATCGGAGAATAGTAGATGTAAACTTTTATATGGAACAGGGGTATTCTAGGATAAATATTGAGTATGAAATATTTGAAATGAGGTGAACACATGAATTATTATTTAGGGTAAACTCACACCATAATGATAGTTATTGATTTATGCAACCGGGTATCGCGAGTGCCGCCTGTAGAAAACATATTTTTTGTTTTGTTTATGTACGAATTATTTTGAATCATGAATTTGGTTTAGCGCCATTCTGATATTTAAAAGAGCAGCAATACTTATGAAGAAGATCAGGGCATAACCATCAAAATAAATCACTTTTGCTTAGATTATATTGCTCTCTGAAAAAAGAACGCAAATAAACATATTCCAATAGATACTTAATTAGTACGTACGAAGTATTATATAGTACAAAAGGAGGATTAGTTCACTTTTGCTTAGATTATAGATACTTATATATATAGTGCCACGTATAATTCATTCAATAATAACAATTCAATTGCAATAATATATGTACATAATTAGTGTTGTTGTGCAATAACAATTTATACACACATACTTTGTACTATGTATGCATGCTCGTAGAGTGAAATTACGTTATAAATTTTGTCCTATGATATTGGCACGGACTGGATTGATCAAGTTTGGCACGGATGAAAACATATTTTTGGCACGGCGTAGTGCCAAATTGACAATTCAAACCGGCATTGGCACGGAATTAACATATCCGTTCCAAATTCGTCTCGAATACCCTATGGATTTTGACAAATATATGCATGCCGAAGATTCGTGTCAAATTCAGTGTCAATATCGTTGTTTTTTGTGAACATGGTCACTTTCAAAGACAAATTTCATTGGGAAATGGAAGTGAGTGCTCAACCTGATCAGTACTAAACAAACTTGAACAAGAAATTTAAACCTACATTAATGCTCACCGGACTATAATGTTCTATATGGTTAGGGGGCTTGTCTGTAGTCGATCTTAGTTGTCGCAAGGCATGCAATTCCAATGTAAGCAGTGGCGGAGTCAGAAATTTATGATTAAGGGGGGCGAGTTTTGAAAATTTTACATTCTAGAGGCCAAAGTTTAAAATATCAACATATTTTCTCTAAATTCAAAATATTTATACATAATATATACTTAAAAAAATATTGCAGAGGCCAAGGGCCCTTCTCCATCCCTGAATGTAAGACATAACACTAATTAAGGCATAAAATTAATAAAAAAACACATTTCTTTTTTTGTATATATATTTTGTATATTCTTAATTAATTGTACATACATCATGCATAATAAATGTCTATATTGAAATTTACTCGTAGTCAAAGAGAGTGATATAAATGTGCACATTGAAGATGAATTAGGATAGAGGAAGTAATTACCTTATGGATTCTGGGGTTAGTGGGGAGGAAGGGAGTAATATTAATAAGCTGAATTAATTAGAGTAGGTTGGAGAATTACTAGTTCTACTCGTGATAAAGATCACTAATAAATGGTATTCCTTATTAAGTATATATAAATAAATTAAATGAGCTTTATCCTCAGAGTACGTCAATTATACTCCGTAAGTCAACTTCTGATGCCAAATAGCAACCAGGGTGAGGCAATGTATGTTTCACATCACTAGATGGATAAGACATTTTTGAACTTTTTAGTAACGTAGCACATGTTCTAGAGCGGGTAATACTCAAATTAGTTGTATTGGCTGATTAAGAAGTTCCGGTTGTGGTGTTAGATTTGCTAGTTCTTTTGATTTACGAAAAATTATATTTCTCCCGTCTCGAAAAGGTTCGCCAAATTTACTTTTCTTGGTCAATGACAATCAACATTTACTAGTGATATTTCTTAATATGAAATTATTTAAAATATAATAATTATATCAAAATATAATGTTCCTCATTCAAAATATTTTCGTAAAAGTATAAAATTTATAAATCATATATATATATATATATATATATATATATATATAATTAAAATCATCGTCCAAAGTTTGTCATCATTGACCAAGAAAAGTCAATATGGTGAACCTTTTCAGGACGGAGGTAGTATTTAAAATATATTTTATTAATTAAATAAAGGAAAACATATATGAAAAATAGCTAAAATGGTCATCTACATTAACTTCAACTAATAAGCCAGAAAAGTAACTTCAATCTTACGTTTTCTTATTATTAAACAATTCAACGTAGAAATCAAAAGTTACGTGTTTCGTGAACAGTTAGCTGACAAGATTGATAAGCCGAAATATGAGTGTACGTTTGAGTGATACGTAGTATAAATCGCTATCATGTAGCTTTTGTAACATTTATAAAATCTTTAACGTACTCTTAACAACGTAACGTAGTACTCCCTATGTCCCATATTTATCTCCTGAAGTACAAATGACACACAGATTAAGATAGTGGGAAATGTGTAATGGAGAGTTGTGCAGAGGAAAAAGAAATGTGTAAAAATGCGTAAGAAATGGTTGTAAACCTCAAATTCTTTGCTAAAAGGGAAAGATGAGATAAATTTGGGACAGACCGAAAAGGAAAGTATGAAGGTAATTCCGGGACGGAGGGAGTATTTGTTTTAACAACACTTTTAGTATTTTTTTTTTAATTTGTAAGATTTTCTTAGGCCTCGTTTGTTTTTTGACTTTTTAGTGGAAACGTTGATCAAATGCGTTGCAAATTGCAGCGTTTTTGGTGTATCTATGTTTAGCGTTTTGGCTGAAACACCCAAAACCAAACATGCATTCTAATTCTACCCTTGGTTTGTTTTAATGCAATTCATATTTCATTAATAACTAAAATATAAAAATAATAACATAACTGTAGTTATAATAAAAAAGTAAAACAAATAAAAAACATGAAATAAAAATTATTTAAAATTAATAAAATTTGAAAAATTTGAAAAAAATTTACGAAATAAAAACTTATAAAATAAGAATAAAATAGATAAAAAATATTAAAAAAATATGCAGACCTATGTTGCCGCCTCAACAACCTCTCAGCATCACCAGCTCTGATCAACGAAAAAAATGCCAACATGTGTCAGAAATACCATCTCGATGGCAGTTTTCGAGGAAAAAATTGGCATCTTCATGGCATTTTCAGAGAAAAAATGACAGTTTTACTCAAAAAGGCATTTTATTGCCGATTAGAGATAACGTTGTTGGCAGTAGCCGAGACTATGGTAAAGCATCCATATTGTTTTTATATTTTTAAGGGGTTTCATCTATTTCTTATTTATGTTTAAAGTTTTTATTTTTTTAAAAATATATTTTTTAATTTGTATGATTTTTTCGTCTTTTTAAAAAAATATTTTATTTAAATTTTTTTACGATTTTTTGTATAAGTTAAATTAAATTATATTATGTTTTGTATTTATTACAAATTAAAATACAATTATTCAATTAAATTATGGTAAGGGTAGAATGGGAAGATATGATATACTTTAGTCTTATTTGAGGTCGATAAATAAAATAGTCCTACGTCCTACATATGCATTTAGGGATTAATTTCCTATTTAGGGCTATTATCTCTTATATCAAACATGAATACATCAAACAATTAGCTTTTATAAGAACAATTGTAATCTTTTTATTTTAAAATTTATTCAAAGACTAAATACTAACAGCTACTAAAAGCTCAATAAATTATATTTTCTTCTAGTTGTGCCTACACACTATTAACAACTCAGAAGTTATTAAAAGCAAAAGATTGTAATTAACTGTTTGAAAAATGACTATTCAATCTAGTCGTGTTGGGTATAACAAATGAGTGTGATTTTCAGTCAATATGCTAAAAGCAACACAACTTTTCTCGATAGCTACTCCGTACTTATTAAGACCTGAGGTCCTATCATAAAAAATAAAAAATTAACTTTATATGAGGAGTAACTCATTATTTTAATTTTTAATATAACACTTTAGTACTTCATATTTTACCGATACGGGATTTCAACACCCTCCTTATGACCAGACACTTCATCTGTTGGATCATGCCGTTATTCATTTTTTCGTTGTTTCGTCATTATCATATTTTATAGGAAAAAATAATATAATTTAAATACCAGAAACTTTGAAAGGTGTGAGATATGTACCCGAAACTTGTATATGTAACATATATATACCTCAAACATCATATAAAAGGTTATCTTATCAGATCACCATGATCATTTAGTTTTTCTTAACAAATGTAAATTTGTGGTGTTAAGTACACAATTAAAACCATTTAGCATTCATGAGAATACAATTAACATTATATTCTAAACTTTCATTATGAAATAAATGATATTTCCTACCATGTCTGTATAATTCCAACTCTTTAAATTTGTTACTCCCTTCATCCCTTAAAATTCTTCTCACTTACCTTTTTGGGAGGTCCAAAAAAATCTTCTCATTTCCCTATTTGGAATTTTTTGTGTGGCTAACATTCATTTACGTTTTTCTTACTGAATTACAACCACACATTTTCCACTTTATTCTCACTTTCTTAAACTCAGATCAAAGCCAAACCGAAAACATTTTAAGGGACGGAGGGAATGTTTGTCAATGCACAACTTTCATTATTAACATATTTAATGGACTTTTTTCATTATTCACACACTACAATGATTTTTTTTACTATAAAAAATTATAAATTTGTCCTGGATTAGAATTTTTAAATATGACTTTTTAAACCTCTATAATTTTAATTTCACTGAGAATAGTCAAATTCATGTATTGACAAATATCAAATCAAAAGTGTTGCAATCAATTATATAGGTAGAGTGAGAGACCGAGGCAATATTAGTTATTTCACAAATAGAAGCCAAAAATTATAACTGCACAAATTATCTCACAATTATTAGATTTTGAATTCAATTTTTAAATACCATATAGCTAGTACTAATGGAATTGGAACATACCGTGTAGCTCCCAAGAGATGTAGTCGCCGCTGAAACCCTAGGGCTGGGAGGCGGCGGCCTTGTGGCTTTTTCTCTGCTTATTCGTCTCAACCAGCTTCAAGGGCCGAAAGAGCATCACACCCAACGCCTTCCTTTGCTTTCAGCGTTTTAGTGTTTTCTTTCTCTCAGTTTCAAGGCCGGAGGGGAATTAATCTTTCAAAGTACGGAGTTTATACGTAAGTGAAAAAGTGTCATGTGCACTTGTATGAGTGGTGTTTTATTCCCTAGAATTTGTATGGTTCTTCTTCTATCAATTTTGACAGCCATTATATGGGTGGTTTCTTCTCAAATAAATGATGCAAGTGCTTTCGAAGTGTTATGTTATTGTTCAATTGCTATTTTGTTATTCATCAAGTTTCAAATATGTCTTTCTCAATTTCTTTTATGGTTCTCCAGCCATCTATGACTACATTGTTGATCCGCCCTCCTCATGAACCACCGCTACAGGAGAAAAGAGTAGTACAAGATTTTTATCAAACTACTCCCTTCAGTCCTTAATTAACTTTACATTTTCCTTTTTGGGTCGTCCCATATTAAACTTTACACTTCCTTATTTGCCTTATTTGACAAACAAATCTACACTAAACAGTGTCAAACAGTGCCAAACAGTGTACTCTACAACAAAGTCAAATTTATTTCCTTAATATGTGTGCAGTCAAAGTGTAAACTTCATTAAGGACCGGAGCGAGTATTAAATACAAGACTGGAATAAATGTTATTGATTTAATTTTCAGACATACGGGGCAGATCTACAAGTCCAATGGAATCAAGTTACAACGAGACATAACTGGAAACCAGTGGCTGGTTGCTTTATTATTTTCTTACGTCCGTTTAATTTTTATAGTTTTTCCTATTTCAGTACTCTAAATTACTTTTTATTTATTCATTTTGATTTTATTGGTAGAGTTGTAAGTTTTCTAAATCCCACCTCATCGAGTAGCTTACCGTTTGGGTTTGTGCTTGTTGTGACCCATAGGGGCTGGTTGATTCTTGTTTCACTGTTTCCAGGCGCTTAGCCGGATGCGGCGCCGCCGGATTCCCTAGAAGTCGCCGGCGCTCCCCCCAAACCCTCGACCGGCTGTAAAGAGTAAAAGAGGCAAAGAGCTTATACTATGATACGTTATGATACTAGTTTAATACATAATACATATTACTATTTTTTCTTATTTTAGAAGGCCTCAATTCATTATTTAGAATAACGCCTCTAAAATCTATTAGACGATTCTAGGGGTGGGCATGTGACGGAACGGGATGGGAATTAGACTATCCCGGCCTCGACCCCGGTTTAGGATAACGGGACAGAACGGGACGGGACAAGATGTTGTCCCGGTGTTGTCCCTTTTAAACCGGTACCGGAACAGAACGGGACGGTTCGGGACATCCCAAAAAAATTGCAGCGGAAAAAATACAGCTTTAAAAAGAAACTTCATGACAAAAACTACAACACTAAAAATGCAACACATACAAAAATTTACGATAAATGCAACACAAAAAATAGTAGATTAATAGGATAGTAGCATGAAACAAACCGTAACAACAACAATTAACTCCAACACACACAATACTACTAAGAAACTACAAAAATAAATAAAAAGACAAACAATATTATTAGAAGTGAAACATGTGAAGTATATGTGAGTTTCTTTTTAGTATGTAGAAGATAGTTCATACTTGATATAATTTACTCCTTCAGGTGTTTTACATATTAGATAACTAATACCTAATTAATATTAATATTCATTAGTATTTACATATTAGATAACTAATACCTAATTAATATTAATATTCATTAGTATTTGAATTGATGGTAGACTCACTAACCCACAACTATATACTCCGTACAATTTTGAATTCGGGACAACGGGATGGAACGGGACATATTTTATTTGTCCCGGTCCCGTTTTGTTTTGAAACGGTCGGGACCGGAACAGGACAAAAATAGTTTGTCCCGAATTTAACGGGACAATTTCGGAACGGAACCGGAACGTTCTGGAACGGACCAACGAGACCGGGTCTTTTGCCCACCCCTAGACGGTTCTGTTAAGCGGCCATTGGTTTTTGTGAAACGTTTAACAAGTGGAAATTGTTATTGTGAATATATTTAGAAAAAATGGCACCAAAATTACTATTGGGCTTTCTCAAGACACAAATATGACCACTTTTCATTTTTCCAAAAATATGACTTTACTCAATTTTGAAACCCGTTTAACCGGTAATCACAACTTACTTGCCGGTTACCCACCCAGAAGAATTAACCGTCTCTGCAACTTCAGCACCGCCTTTCTTCTTCGCGCTCTTGCATGTCGACTTTCTTCTCGCTCTTCGATGCCGATTAACAATGGAAGGTAAAGATTCGATTGCTTGATACGCGACACCATTTCTTCTCCCCCGTCTATATTCGCCGTGTTTCTACTCGGCGATTTCGAATTCGACTTCACCACTCGTCGTGTTTCTCAACTTCGTTCAGCACCTCTGTTCCTACTCGGCTCCTTACTTGAGGTACGTTGTCGATTGTATCTCGTTAGTTTCCACACTCCAATTTCACCAACATTGTATATTTTTTTTCAATCTCGTAAGATTACTGCTCTTCTCCTACTGTTTTGATTGCATTTATCTATCGACGGTTTTCAACTGCAACTTGGACTATTGCATGTTATATTGTGTTTGTGGTATCTCCTCTTTATTTATATGCACTCATCATTTTGCTCTTAATTTCAATAAAAGTGATGCTTATGGTTCTGTTTGTGTATTTTGTACCTCATTTGATATATTTTTCAGATGGCTGACAATACTTCTACATTATCTCCTAGTCCAAGTCTAGCAAAACGCTCATCTTCTCGTTTATCATTGCCACACAAATCAAAATGTGTATGCATTCTTTTGTTTGCTTATTTTCTGTTGTTAAAAGACCAGTACCTACATTATTCCACTATTATGTATATCAAATTCATCTTCTCCTTTTAATATGTTTGTTTCAGACCTTCAAGAGACTTGTCAGCAAGGATGTTGTTTACATGGACATTAAGAATAGGAGAGTTAATACCTTTTCTAGACTTTATGACTCCATAAACCTTGTTAGGTCTAAACTTCTTCCTCATGAACTTGCTATTTTTGAGAAGTCTGTTTTTGGAAAATTCTTAGCTTCTAAGGAAATGTCATGTTGTGGTCAACTTATACATTACCTTTTAGGGAACATGGTTGAGGTAACCAACCTTCAGAATGCTTTGTCGTTTGAAATCGAGGGTAGGATCATCTCATTTTTTGTTTCTGATTTCTCCCACATTATGGGCTTTCCTTATGATGAAACTGTCTCTATTGTGCATGATAATGATTCTGAGAGGGGTGATATCTGGAATACATACTTTCCAGACTGTAAAACAAAAGTCAAACGTCGGGATATTAAGAGTGTATTTCAGTCCATTCAGAGGGGTAGAGAACCAGAACAAAACATCGTTAAGCTTTCCTTGTTATATGTTTTGTCCCATGCTTTTTTGGCTGCCGAAGGTCAGGTTTCAATCCATTCAACATACCTTAACCTTGTAGATGATCTAGCTGCTTTTAATTCTTACCCATGGGGCAGAGTCATTTGGGATGACATGGTAGGTTATTTCAAGGCTTCTTTAAAGAGCATTGAATCTAATCCTTCCCATTACAATGTTTACGGTTGTGTCATTGCATTACAAGTGTGGGCTTTTGAGTCATTCCCCGCTCTTAAAGTTATAAATCTAGCTCGTCTAGTAGATCCTTGTTCTGAACCAAGTATACTGAAATGGTCCTCCACTGCAAAGCCATCCAGCGAATCCTTGAAGGATGCAATCTTTTGCAACAAAGAAGTAGGTTTTTCATTTATTCTCTTCTTCTTTTTTGTTGTTATTTTCAAAATCTTGTTTAATATATTTACACTTTCCTTCTTTTTTTTCAGTTTCTTTTCACTCCCATTTCACAATCTGACAGTGTTCGTGAGCTTGACAACCCTCCAAAACCAGTCCCATTGAAGAAAAAAAGGCGTGTCAAACGTTCTCATGAATCTGAAGACAGAATTACCCCACCACTACCTGATACTACAATAAGTCCTGATGCCCAAACTCACTTCTCTGATTCTGCTCCTCAAAATAATCAAGCTGCAAGTTCAAGTCAAGCAACAAATTATGAAGCTAGGATTGTGGTGCTTGAGGAAGAAGTTCAAACGTTAAAAAATGAGATATTAGGATTTCATGATAAGTTCAAAGATCTACATATTGTCATTGATAATCTCAAAAGTCTTCTTGAAGCTTCAAAGTCCAAACTATCTGATACTGGAAAAGGGTCTCCACAGCCGTTTACCAGAGCTCCTGTTGACTCTCATCAAGCTCACCCCTCTGCAATTCAACCTCCCCATGACGTAGAGAAACACAATGAACCTCCCAAAGTATCTGAACCTCCCAATGAAGTGTTGGATGTTACTGATGGTGAAATAATTGTGGATGTTGATGACACCACCAATGTTGGTTGGACGCAGGTAATGATTGAGGCTTTTGAACTCTATGATCCAAAAGTAAGTTCTCTTTGTCACTTTTTTTGTCAATTTACTCAGTGACATCTTTGCAGCCGTTTGATTTATTTTATTTTTGTTCTGTAGCCGCAAGTCTTGCCTACTGTTAATCTGGCATCTTCTTTACCACCTCAAGCCCAGTCAGATACTCCCTTAAACATCCAGGTCCTATTCTTGTAACTTACATAGTATTTCACTATTTTACATGCTTAGTCATTTCGTATTTCTAATACGCATGTGATTTGTGGCTTTGTTATTTAATTAATTGTACAAATACTTACACTTATTTACCTCTATTGTACAGGTTTCCCCTTCTAAGACTACTGCAAATATTTGCTTTGATGCTATACAAGAACCATGCAGACCGAAACGCAAGGTGCGCTCCCCAATACGTTACACTCCAGGTTCTGATGCTCTTCGCAAAGCTAAGAAGAAGGAACGTTCTGTCCAAGCTATTTGTCCATTCAGTCGTGATCCGTTTGCTGAGTTCAAATCTGAGTCTGAAAGAATTAATTTCTATAATGAAATTATGGAAGGAGTTATTAGAGGTCACCAGTCTTTATGTACAGTGACTAAGTACACACCGGAAATTGATAAAAATTTTCATCTGGATTTGGATTGTGGATTGGAAGTAGAGAGAAAATCTTGGCTCTATCGTCTACATGAACCTGGTCAATGGCTTGATGCCACAGTATGTAACTGTATATCCCTCTGAATGTGTAAATTTATTTTTACTCTATTTCTTCTGTTATACTAACTGTATTTCTATTATTTCAGCATATCCAGAGCATTGATTTTTATCTGCGCCTGAAAGCTGCTACATTTAAGTTTCCCCAAAAATTTTCTACTTCCTGCACTTACTTTCCAAGTCATCTTAATGCCCTTTATGATTCTTACAAGTCCGGTTCAGGTGATGTATCAAAAGCAGCCAACGATCAATATGTGATTGATGTTATTGCAGGCGATGAAACTCAATACTTACGCCCGTGGTATGAATGTGACTACATCTACTTTCCATTTAATCTTGTTTCTAAACATTGGGTTCTAGTTGTTCTAGATGTTAGTGCAAACACTCTGTTTGTGTACGATACCAACAACAGACGTGCATCCATTCCAAAATCTTTGTGTACTGAAATGCGCGGTCTCATTCACTATCTTCCTCTCATCTTGTCTCACATGCGGTCTTGTGCCCATGGACGTGTATATGGTGCTGTTGGTTCTGCCACTGTTAAAATGGCCCATGACGTCCCACAACAGACCAATGGGTAAGTGGCATATTATCTAATTTAAGTTTTTGACCTTTTTCAACTCAAAAAACAGATTTTTAAAGCTTTTTTTTTTCAGGGGAGATTGTGGGCTTTTGGTGATGAAGATTGCTGAAGTACTTCAAATGGACATGGATATCCAGCTTGTGTGCCCCGACAAAGTCCCTTCTTATCGAGCAAAGTGGGCTCATGACCTTTACGTTCATGGCACTTCAATGGGAAAAGCTATAGTTACACATTCATGTGTTGTTTAAGTTTGTTTGTATTGAATACTAAATATGTTCTACAAACTTGTAGTAGTCAAAACTTAACCTCTTTTTGTGACTTTTTGGATTCATTTTGATGTTCCATACTTATGTACTTCATTACTACTCTTGAATAGTTACTTTGGTTTCATGGTATTGATAAGTACTTTGATTAGTTCTTCTTTTTGTGACTGTGTAATTCTTTGTGTTGTTAATTCTTTTCACAATGACACCATTATTGTACTTCTATATAATTTATATTTTTTACTTTCAAACATAAAAGAAAAAATTCAATTTTGTATCACTGACAATGTCAAAATAGTAATAGTGACACATGATGCAGTGACACATTTGTCAGTTACATGTTGTTGACACTTAAACTGCCACATATTGCAGTGACACATGTGTTTAGTTACATAATGTTAATGCTTATAGGTTATACTCCTAGTGAAACATTATTCCAGTTAGAACACTGACAGTGACAAAATTTTATAACTACTAGTGACACTTTTTGCAGTGACAACAATGGTAGTGACAAGGCTCTTTTAGTGACAAAGTTCACCAGATGCTTTCATCTTCCAGTTTATTAGTTGTGGCTGCAATTCATATATATCTGCACACACACTTAAAACTACACATTTTTACCAATCATAAACTCAATTTATTATCACTTTTAAAACTACTGAAGTTCAAATCAATTCTGTCCCAAGAGACACATCACACACAGAGATAATGTGAAGTACACATTGTTCATTACAATACTAACTACATATAACATTGAACATATCATCATCATCATCTCAATCCTTAGTGACGTGGTATCGGGTTGTTGCACGTCTTTTGATTGTGTCCATTTTGTTTACATCTTCCACACCTTTGTCGTGTAACAAACTCACCAATTGAAGGAATCCTTTTATTCTTCGGTCTTCCAGCTGACCGTTTCTTTGATATTGGTGGGTAAATAATCCGATTTCTTACTTCACTTGGGACATCTGCTTCACAATACTCACCTAGTGGTTCTATGACTCCTGCATAAGCTTCCAACCATGCGTTATTCTTGTAATATGTTGAAATGTGGTCATAGCAAGATAATCCAGTCCTTGACCTAATGGATGCCACTGCATGAGCACACACAAAGTCCTCCAATTGAAACTCTCTACAACTACATTCTTTGGACTCAAGGTCAACCACAAATGCCCTACACCTTTGATCTATCACTTCATACTTAAAAATAGTGCTTGGTCTTACCTGTAAAAAATACAAAACAATCATATAAGTGGTTATATATGAATCCAATATAATTTTAACAATTATAAATCACAATACACTTCACTGCCATAAAAACAGTGTAACTGAATTCAAAAGACCAATATTATAAGCTTTTATTACTAAAATTTTACTCACAATCATGCCGGCAGAATCTCTTAGCAAATTTACAAGAACAGCTTCTGCTTTTGGGGATAAAGTTGCTGCATTTTCTGTGGCTTCTTTTCTTCTGTCATGAAACCATGTTTGCAATTTTAGCCTCAGAAACTCAACCAAAATGGATATCGGGTACTCCCTAGCAGTGGCATCCACATTATTGAGGGACTCTGCATTATTGGATGTCACTATTGAGTACCTCCTTCTTGTCATTTTACATCTAGCCCATTTTTCACAACCGATTTCAGCTAGATATTGTCGAATCCTTGGGTCTTCAGAGTCCAGTAACTTCATAAAGTATTCATACTTTCTGCTTGTTGCCGACCTAGCAGCAGCATTGAAAAACTTTATAACATTTTTCTTTTTCCCACCTAGCTTTGAAGTTATATTTCCAAGTATGTGTTGCACACAATACCCATGATGAACACCAGGATATACCACTTTCACAGCACTAATAAGACCTTCGTTCCTATCTGATACAAAGCACATTTCTTCTCTTTCTCCAATTGATTCTTTAAGTTTAGTAAAGAACCACAACCATGATTCTTTGTTCTCCTTTTCACACACTCCAAATGCTATTGGAAACAAATGTCGGTTTGCATCAAGAGCACATGCAGAAAGAATTGTCCCACGATATTTTGCTTTTAAAAATGATCCATCTACACTAAGTATTGGCCTACAAGCAAGCCACCCTTTTCTACTTGCTCCCAGTGACATAAACAAGTTCTTGAAATGATTCTGAGAATCAGAATTGAGAGATATAATAGATCCTGGGTTTTCTTGGTCCATTATATGACATAACATCGGCAATTTCATGTATGACTCTTTATCAGTTCCCGATATTGATGTCAAAGCCTTTTCCTTAGCTCTCCACGCTTTCTTGTAATTCACATTAACTCCCAATTTCCAATTTAAGTCTGCCATTATGGCTTTTGGTTGATATGGTTTTCGGGAGGCATCTAGGTATTGGTGCTTGATCATTTTTCCAATTATCAATGCACTGGCTTGCCTATTCCCACTCAGCCTACTATCAATTGAGCACCTGTGTACATTATCAAATCTGTAACAAATGAAAATTTATTTAACACATTAGTATTGATTGTTCACCTAAAAACAAAATACTTTTAATATATAGTGACACAAGATTTGATGTAATTGCAACATGTTGTCACTGAAACATACCTTCTCACTTCAAAACAGCCACTTTTATTCATTCTCACCCCACGTACAGCCCATTTGCACTTTTCTTCATAGCAAATAACTTGAATAACATCAGGATTTGAGGTTTTGGTCTTGAACTGGAATTTGTTATGAAGTGCATAGAGTTGCAAAGTCTCCTTTAAGCTTTCTTTGTTTGGATATATTCCATTGATCCTTAATGTTGTATCAATAGCTTCCATGTCACCACTTCCTCCCCCACCCAACCATGTCAACAACGGTGTGTCTGTGGTTGAACATTGCTGATAAGTCATTGCATATTCATCCAACACCTCCTCATTATTACATCCACCCACTGTAGGAGCCACATTTGTTGTACTGATTCTTTCTTCTGAATCTGCTACTCTTATGTTAGTGTCACATACCCCTTCCATGTCACTTTTTCTATTTATTTGCACACACAAAGGGTATTTTGATACTTGTGTACAATCAACACCTTTAAGATGCAAATAAAACTGTAAACTACTGTCACTGTCAATCTGTGTTGGATCAAAATCTTTATCTATTTGGTATGAGATACAGTTGATAGTGACATCTGGCTGAAGATTCAAAGCATCTTGTAAATCCTTAACCAATTCATTATATGATGACTTTGCATTTACCAGAACTCCATGGGTTGATCTTGCTACAAATTTCTTCTTAACGTTCCAGTGGCCATCTAACATTACTGTGGCCATAACTTTCTCCATTTTAAACAAAACAATAGCATCCAATTTTTTCACTTCACCTGAAAAGATAACATCCAAGTTCAATGATAGAACATACTATGAAACTAACTAAGTCCTTAGTTACATTCATGATATCATCACCATTACTCTTACACTGCAGTTACTACATGCCTAGCAGTTACTAAAATCAAAGATAAAGTTCAGTAAGCTCAATACAGTTCGCAGTTACATTACGGTGTCACTACAGAGTTCCAAATCAAAATTCTATCAACTTATTTCAAATAAAATTCTGAAGGAACTGCAAGCAAATTTCATTGAATACACTAGGCATTTTGCAGTTACACTTTTATGATTACATGTATTACATCTATACAGTTCTACATGTATTATCTCAATCAGATGAATTGAAATTGAAATTCAGAAAACAGTAAACACAACATCAAATTTTGAATACGGTTCATGTACTCGGTTCTACATCAATCACTGCAAACACAACACAGTTTCCAGTTACACGATGCTAAAAAAACTTTAATTCAAATGAATTTTTTCAAATCGAAATTCAGAAGGAAAGTTATGAAAAATTCAACGAAAATATGAAATATTATGTTCGCAGTTACAATTGTCAGATCATCTCTATGTTCGCAGAAGTGTTGATGTCCAGTTATCAAATTCGAACTAATTAACGAATAAGTTAGACATCCAAATTACCTATACGAGTCTGCGATTATCTTCGGTTTCCTTGTTCCGTTCGAGTTCGTTCCTGTCTGCGATGATCTTCGGTTTCCTTCTTCCGTTCGAGTTCGTTCCTGTCTGCGATGATCTTCAGTTTCTTTGTTCCGTTGGAGTTCGTTCCTGCGGTTGACAGATTTTCAGGCGCAACCGGCTGTTTCTTAAATTCCGTTTTATTAGTTTTCGTTTTTGACCGGCCCACATGATGAAGCTCCGTATTTTTGGAAAGTAATTCCTAAACTATGACCTTGGGTGTCACTTTTTAGGCCCAAATTTTTTATGATCACTTTTATGGAAATATCCTATGCCCTAGTAATATTAGAGGATTTTTCCCATATATTTAGTAGAGATCTGTGTTTAAATAATAAAAGCCAACTTGGTTACTATGGTCCTTTTTCCGTCTAATTTAACATTTCATATGTACGGAAACGCGTAACATTTCATACACACGGAAAATTAGAAATCAAAGTCGTTGTTAACGAACTAACGTTTATACGGCAAATGTAGTTCAAGTCTGTTTTGCGGTTATCAAACCAGTATCAACCGGCACCAACCTTAAGCGAAGGTTATTCCATTCACTTCCAAATGGAGAGTACATTTCTTCCCCCGTCTCATTTTATTCTGCCACAGCTTCTTCCCCTTTTCGTGTCATCTTTTTCAGAGATATCTTCTTCTGCGGCAACAACAATGAGGTACTCTTCCTTACACCTCGATTTCTCAAACTATTTATTTCTTGTTATCTCGGATTGTTAGTTCGTTTGGTCAAATTTCAAGCTCTTACGAAACATACGTCTCCTTTACAATCACAGCCCTGGCAGCAACTTCAGTAAATAAGTACTTTTTAAAGTGAAGGATTTCATGAATGTATTCTTCATGTTCGACAAAATGCCTTAACCACTTCCTAAGGTTGAAATGTACGCATAAGACATTAGTGAAACCAAGTACGTGTGCAAAGTTGAATAAATAAAAAAAAGTACCTAAAAGGTTAGACTTCGACAATTACACATATCATGACCATTTTAAATCATTACTACTTTCAACAAATTGAATTACAAGTTTTACAAAATAACAAGTTTTAGTGGGGAACAATTTTCTTTAAGGAAGTAAACTTTAATTGGCAAATTTTGTATGAGAAATTGGTTAAAGAAATTGTTTATGGAAAACTTTGACAAACGGGTGTATTTGTAATTCTTTTCAAAACAATCTAAGCCAAAATTAATGACCCCTTTCTTCTTCTTTGGGCGATACATGTAGTTCTCCATGGGATATTGCTTTACTTCTTTAACAGTTTCCATTGTTCATGAAGCTTGATTGAAAAAAGAGAGAAAAAAGTCTGTTTAGAAGTTATCTTTATTCACTTCTAAAGAAAAATATAGTATGAACATGATATTGCTTTAACTCTGGAATTAAGCATAAGTATGGTTTGCTTAATATTGAGTTTAGTGTTTCTATCAGTGCATGTCCGGGAATGATAATATTGTTTAACTTCCACCATTTCATATTGACTCTCTAACTTCTTTCAATCGCCAATTGAATTGTAAGCATACAAGAACACAATCTCTGTTGTGAAAGATATCACCAAATCTAAGGTGAATGCCAAGTGCCAACTGAGTCTTTTACTGGTCCCAACCAAAGCCGAAATGGGACCAACCTGTGTCAATTCTTCCTGAAAGTATATTTTAAAACTTCCAATTCAATATAATTACTAATCTCATAAACGATAATCAAGTCAACAAATCTAAAAACATAGAGAAATAATTAATAATATCAATTTTCCCATCAATACACAAATTTCCCACTTAAGAAAATAAAGGAAAATTTTACCACGTGTTCCATCCAACCAAGATATCTAGAAATCTGCACATATGAACATAAAAATTGCACCGAAAATCCTGAAAAAGGGTGGATGGGGTCCCATGGAAGAACATCGACACATGAAATAAAAATATAGAACTTAGAAACACATATCTTTAATTTCTTAATCAATAAGAAATACAAATCTATTCTCAAGACTGGTGTTGTAGGTTGTACAACCTCTAATCCCAAAGGCATACACCCAAATCACCTAAAACGATGCAAATACATTCATACAGGTTATTACTGATTTAATTAGGAGAACAAATCAAAGAAAAGCTTGACTATTATAGATGAATTTATACATTTATACAGTTTTTTTTACAATAGTTCATTTAATACTTCAGTTTGTGTTAAACTCTTCGTTGATAGTTTATTGATCATAGTTAAAATAATAGTTAACTATTATTTAACTATCATTTAGCTTATTTTGACAGTAGTTAACATTTTTCTTATTGAACATTTCAGTAGCAAAACTTCAGTTCATTTCAACAATGATTATTTAACTAATAGTTAAATAATAGTTAGCAATGATTTCTTGAATGAACTGAAGTTAACATTTATCATAGTTAACTTTTAACAATGAAAGTTTAACACTGATAGTTAACTATTAGTGTTAAACTTTTATAATCATTTTTCCAGACTAAAGAATGAAAGCAACTGTTAAAATAAGCTAAATGATAGTTTTATGATCAATTTAAAGTTTAAATCATAATAATACAGTAATAATATTGAATAGCAACCATAATATCTTATAGCAAAACTACTAATAAGAAACAAACTTCAAAAGTTGCGGTGCGATATTTTATACAGTTAAATAAAGTAATTCTAAAAATAACATAAAAATAGAAAATCAATTCTTGAGGTTCAATGACATAAAACACTGAAGAAGATGATAGAGAATTTATACAGTTAAATCAACTAATTCTAAAAATAACATAAAAATAGAAAATCAATCCTTGAGGTTCAATGACATAAAACACTGAAGAAGATGACAGGGAAAACAAGATTACCTTGATCGAGGTCTGTGGCTGAGACCGGTTGTAAGACTAGAAGACAGAGTAAAGCGGCCGGCCGTATTAAATCGTCGGAGTAAGGCTACTGAGTTCGACGACGGAGTACTGCGCGACTGGACAATCGATGGATTCTAGCCCTGGACGAAGAATAGTTAACAGCTCGCGACGGACAATCGATCGGATCTAGCTCTGGATGAAGAAAAGTTAACAGCTCGCGGCGGACTGGAAGAAGAGAGGATGATTGATCTGACATCTCTCAGCTCTGGACTGGAATCGTGAATCGGAGGTCTGGAAGAAGAGAGAAGACGATTGATCGATCTAGGGTTTCTAATTGTGCGGTGCGTATAACTGAGATAAGTGAGATCGAAAATGCTCAAGTGTTAGGCTATGTAAAAAAATCCCAGTGCGCGTAGCCGCGTACTGGCGTTAGTCGTAAAAAACTCCCTCCGCAGGTATCGAATAAAAAAATGTTACTTGAATTTTTTTCTACAAATCATTGATACTTGTGTGTCATTAATGGCATTTTATTAGAAAGTGTCACTATAAAAGTGTCACTGTAAGCCTATTTTTTACTAGAGTAAGAGTGTTTGTATTCATTTCTGTTGTCTTTTTGTTTGTGTGCCCCTACTTGCTATTACCAAAGTTTTTTGTAATAGTTCAATCAAGTTTTTTTATTCCTGGCCCTTTAGAACTGAATTTTTTTGTGCCCCATTTTGAATTCTTCACTTTTTTTGAAAATTATTTTTTTTGAAATCGCATTTTTTAATAACTACATCGGGCACCATTCGCACGTAGTGCGCACACCGCTAGTTATTTTTATAAAATACTCGTATGTAAAAGTAGAGATTTTTAGTCTCGGTTTCTCCAAGTTATCATAAATAAATTGTAAAAAATTCACAAATTAATTAAAATCAAAAGAAAACAATTGCTCCGTATGTATATGTGTTCTTCTTTGAGAAAATATATTGTGTTACGTAGTACGGAATATGTTTTACTTATATTTACGTAGTACGGAATATGTTTTGCTTCGTGATGTTTATCTGGCTAGTTAATCATGTTTTTTTAAATATTCCAAAAATTGTTTTTTTTTAAATTGATTCGGGGAAGTACTAGTACGAAGTACGTAGTATTATATTCTTCCCGCCTAAACTTGCCGCAATTTCTGACGCCGTGACGCGTACATGCATGCATCCCAAACCTCCGGAATGAAAGGAGGCGACCGTTCACGAAACCCTTCGCGCCTTCTTCCCGCCCTCAAATACCAACGGTAAATTCAAATCATAAGTACGGACTTCTTCATTTCTTCTTCAACCCCACCAACCGATCGAGTGAGAGAGCAAGATCATGAAGAACAACGGTGGTGGTGGCGACTCTTCTTCCTCCGCCCCCAACAGCCCACCACCTCCGTCAAGTCCTCCTAAGAAGAGAGCCCGTGAGGTCTCCGGCCAGACCTCCGGTGCGGAAAACCCACCACCACCCCCTCCTCCTCCTGCTCAGGCCGACCGAGTCGCTCCAACGGAAGAACTGCCTCCTCCACCGCCTCCGCCGCCGCCGGTTCCGGTGCCGGTGCCAAGCGTTGAGTGCTCAGTATGCAAGAGGCGGTTCCACAGCCGGCAGGCACTGTTCGGCCACATGAGGCTGCACAGCAACCGTGGGTGGAGAGGCGCCTTTCCTCCGCCGGTGTTCAGCCGGGATGAATTCGCCGATGTGCAGGCCATAATGGCTGCCGCTCGCGGTGAAGATGCTAATGTGGTGCCGCCGCCGCCGCCGCCTCCTCCTCAGGGCGGTAATGATAATGCTCCTCCGGTTGGAAATGAAGAAGGGGGTTTGCCAGATCTTAACGAGCCTCAATACCGCATTCCTGATCTCAACTTTCCGCCGCCGCCTGCTTAATCAAGAAGCAAGAATAATGTATGCATGCATGGAATAATAATAAGTACGTGATAAGAAGGTTTGGCGCATGCATGCATGCGTATGCTAATACTTAATTTATTTATATTATTGAAACATATATTGGTTTGTAATGGATCATATATTAAATCAGACGTAAGGGATATCATCCTGATAAATTATAGTTGTTGATTCCATTTGCTTTAGAAATTAAAATAAATAAAACTCCATATAAAGTGTATTTTACTGATAGTTATACTGGAGTACATGATATGCATGCGTGACAGAAAAATCTGGATCCTTAATCAAATTAGAGAGGAACCATGATTTGATAATGAAGACACAGTGAAAGTAAAACGTAACTATGAATCTAATTAAAACTTAACTATGAATGAAATCATAAAAGATAAATCTAAAGGAGTAGTTGCAAAATTGTATAAATTCTGGATTATTTGAAGAATTATTGAGAGTGAAGAATTTTAAAATCAAATATTGAGGGTCTAATAGAAAAATTGGTTTACGTTTTCTTTTCAAATTTAGAAATGGGAAACTTATATAGTTACGGTTGAAAAGGCAATTAAAGTAGTTAGATTATTTTGATATGAAGGGAGTTTTTGCTATGCACTATTATTATCAATGCATTTAACAAAGGAGGATTATAATTATTTTTTCTAAAAAATATGACTCATATTAAATACAAATCAATTTGGGGCGGACTTACTATTATAGAATAGTTCATTATTTATGATAGAGTATATTTGTAGGATGTTGTCCTTAATTGTGCTTTGTCCATCATACAACAGTAGTATACATAGTATATTCCGTATATCCTTGATTGTGCTTTGTTTATCGGGTTTAATGCATCAAACCCCCTCATGAAAGGTAAATTCGGTGCATTAGCCCCTGTGATTTAAAAAATGCATCAAACCCCCATGTGTTATCATTAATCATGCGCCAAACCCCCTCCAAGAACAAATTTAATTTCAAAAAAGATGAAAACTATTAGTTTTTTTGTATAATTTAGAAATTTTGACAAAGTTATCTGCATATTCAACCATATTATTAAAATTAAAAAAGTGATTTCAAAATTGTAAAATTTGTTCTTGAAGGAGATTTATGCATTATTAATTAAAATATAGGGGGTTTGACACATTTTTTAAATCACAAGTGTCTAATACGCCGAATTTATAATTCACGAGGGGATTTGATGCATTTAACCCTTTGTTTATCATACAACAATATATATACATAGTATAGACTATAGACTTGGGTAGCTATAGTGGCAACTTATGCTCTGCCCCACCCAAATTTAAAAATACCTTAATTATTAGTGACAATTTTTTTGAAGAATTGTATTATTTTTTTGTGATTTTATTATGAATTCAAATATTTTATTATGAATAAATACGTACCCTTAGGGGTATTAAGGGTGGAAAATAATTATTTAGTCTTATTTATGAATGATTTATGTTTTAATCCTATTTGTGAAATTAAGCTTCCATGTAATTCTATTTAGAGCCATTACTAAAAGAATAATGCTACTTTAACCGATATCCTTCAAAGTCCATAGAAGGCTACTTGATTCGTATGTGTGTTTCTCGTCATTGTTAGACATAAGATAGTACGACATAATTAGACATTGGCTCGTTACTATTTTTTAGGTTTGCAGTATTTAATTGTTTGTGTGGTTTTGTTTATTTCAATAATCAATACTACATTACTTTTGTCTCATTTTAAAATTAATTTAAAGGTTGTAGGTTTTGTATATGTTTTTTAAGTACAACAAAAGATTTTTCAATAAATAAATCTAATGGTGCTAGTTTTACAAGTTAATTTATATTACGGAAATTTTACTTTGCACTTTTCAAAATTGTTAATTTATGCAATGATTAGCCCAAACATTATAAAGAAATATAGTTACGTTGGATAGTCAAAAGATTTGTTTTCTAAATGTAGTGCATACATTAATAAAGATTCTCATAGTATAGTGTAAAGTGCAATATCACTCAAAATATGTGGTACACGATCAAATTCAATTCCTCTTTTATTTCAATTCATTATTTCAATTCATTATTAAAAAATGCTATTAGTTCATTTAGTATATATTTTTTTCATAAATCTTGAGCAAGGAATTAAGTGTATTAAGTTTTTAAATTTAATGATTAAACACGATTTTTGCAACGATTTTAGCGCCAAAGTGCACCACAAATAGTGGTTCTTTGCTGCGGTTCTAGTCCAAAACTACAACATAAATCTTGGTTTCTTGATGTGGTTCTAGCCTAAAGCCGCAACAAATATGCTAGAACAGTGATTTTGGCATTTCACTCTCGGTTATTTGATAAGGATATTTATTAACCACCTATTTTCTCATGATTTACTGATCCATATTCATTTTAAAAGTCTAAAAATAGCATTATTGTTTGAAACTGAAATAAATCTAACGTAAATGAGGCTAAAGGAGTGTTTGTGTTTGTTTTCACTTTTGATAAGTGATTTATTTTATAAGAAATATGAATGCTAGTTATATTATAAGTATTATAAAATTGGTTAAAAAGTTAAGTTAGAATGTCTCAACACCCATTGGCCATTGCCACGAGCTTTTAGTATCGAATTGTTTAACTTTAAGCAGAAATGCATTTTTTTAAAACATTGAATTTAATTTTTTCAAAGCAAACATGCACTCCCTAAATCTCTAACCAATAATTAAAAGTTTGCATGGTGGATCAAATCAAATTTTGAGTTCAATATTAATTATTTTACCAAACACCTTTGAAAGGCCTAGACATGCCATTTTTCTTTTAAAAAAATCATTGTCCTAGTAGTACAAAAAAAGACATTGTTTGAACACCACAACACAATTCATAATGAAATTAGCAACTTGTAGAGTAGTATGGATTGTACCTGTGACCTGTTCATTTTCTTCGCCACTTTAAAATAAACATGCGCATAGCTAGCTTCGTTTCGAGGGAGATTGCTGCGCAACAACCTTAGGATATTTGTTCCATAACTCTCAAATTGATTGAATCTAATCTCATGAAATTGATGAATTGGATGAATATGACGAAATTGAATCGTTTAAGAAGCTCTGTATATTTTAGAGAAATTTATCACGTACAATACTAAAACTTGATGTCGTTTCTAGCTATTCTATGACTACGGTTGTTTTTACTTGGACTGTAATTTGTTGCAGACCAGATCAGACCAGACCAAAATAGACTAAAACAGACCAAAACAGACCAGACAAAACCAGATCAGACCAGACCAGCAAATTACAGTCCATGTAAAAACATTATAAGTTAGTATTTTTCCTAAGATATGACCGCACATGACATTCTCCTTGCACATGTGTTTTAATTTTTTTTAGTACCAATTGTGTCCTCCCATTCAATTAATGAGTTGCTTTTATCATCCTATTATAAATTAATCGCCAAGCATATCACGTATAATGGAATGGAGCATAACTAGCGGGCTCATAACTGCCTTGCCGATAACCGCCGGATTATTAATTTAATATTATCCTAAAAATAAGGAAATAATTTATTGAAGGCAAGAATATTGGAAAAATAACTCCCTCACCCGACGGAATCCTAACCAGCGAAATTAGATTTCGTGCCTTGCGCATAACCATTTCACCGGCAGTTTTGGACTGAAGCATTATCCATGGATTCCGTCCACGTAAGTTTCCCGGAAATGTGGATTATGATTAAATATGATTGCCAATGGATCTCAAATACTTTGTTCTCTAGTATTCATGTTGCCAGCTTAACTATACCTTCAAACTTTACGTATGATTCTCTATGTTCTCGTGTTTGCGCTGCTATGGGTGAGAATTATGCCGGGAAGAATATTAAGATCTCATATGTTTTTGCTGTGTGCCCACCTCCCATGAATGTATGTGATGATGCTAGTCTACTCTTTTATTTAGAATTGAAGAGTTTTCAAAAGGACCCGATGCAAATGTCGTTGTGTGTTGAATTTGTATCCGGTGAGGAGGTTGTTGCTATGACTGGAGAGGAAGAAAGCATCACAGTATGTGATGATATCCACAATGCAAGTGGAATTAACCACCCGAGTAATCTGGAAGAGCGTGGTGACTTTAGTAAAGAAAATAATTTCAGTCACAATGTTGATATGGACTTTGAATTTGACCATATTTCGAGTGCTGAAATTATGATACCCTCTGTGCAACTCTTATAATGCCCTGACTTTTGCTTTATTTTCTATTTTAATGTATGTCGTCATTCTATTTGCACCGTTTTAATGCCCTGACTCACATATATTTTAATGTCCTATGTGCAAATGTTATAATACCCTACTTTTTGCATTAAGTTTTGTTTGCATGTTAATGTATCTCTTAATTATTTTTCCACTGTCTTATGTGTATGGTGTCACTGTTTTTTTAGTGTAAAAAATTAATTTGGGAAATTAAAACCAGTATTATAATTTGTGGATATATTTTAATGCCCTATGTGCTACAGTTATAATGCCATGCCTTTTGCATTACGTTTTGTTTACATGTTAAAGAATCTCATAATTCTTTTTCCACTGTCCAAATGGGAACCCGGTTATTACTGCCATGTCCCTTTTTGTAAAGCAAACAACTTTATTACCAATCATAAATTCCAGCTTTGTTTTGTCCTCCGGCATATTCAAACGGTCAACGAGATTCACCATGAGTAGTATTAACAATTGCCCATTTACCCAAGGAATATTTCCCAAGTCAAGTAAATATCCAAAGACTGATTTTCTGAATTCAATCAGCTCATCCTTAGTTAAATGATTCCTTATACTTTCAACTGCCTTTATTGGATTGCAATAACTATTTATTTTCATAGATTTTTCAAAAACAAAATTATCACTCAGTCGCCCTCACATACTCCTGCAATAAAAACCAATACACTTTTCATATGTATTACAACTAAAGAAGAAAGGAATAGTGTGATGAAAAGGTGGATGCTATTATATTAATTCTCTCAATCCTAGATGAAGGAAATAATTGGTGACATAGCAAGGCCTTCAAACACTAGCACAGGCATAGCAGCATAAGCATTCAAACTTCTGTCATTATTACATGGTACTATGCACTATATAAAGCAGGAGTATGCAGATTTCATACAACTCAAAAAACATCAAATGCACACATTCAGATTGACTAGTACCTTTCAAACATTATAGTTAATTTTGTTTTGTTTTTTTAAAGGAAAAAGCTCCTAATGCAAACGGTACGGTAGTACATTTTTTTGTCTGGTACTGATATGCTAGCAGCTAGTTTAAAGATTACTGCCCTGCATCTATTCTACCTCAAACACCTTTAATTCCATACAAATAATGCCCAATAATAATAAACACCATTCCAAAATACTGTCCTATCAATCTTACTTCCCTAAATATATATTTCCCAAATACTGCACTAAATACAAAAGGTTTACTCCCTCAAACCAGTGTCTTGCCGATCACCAAAGTAAAAAAAATACTTCCCTGCATTTATTCTTCCTCAAACCCCTCTAATTCCATACAAATAATGCTCAAAAAACAAACACCATCACAAAAAAAGGGAAATTTCTTAGGATATGACTAAAACTCAAAGAGTTTCCCAATCTATGACCTAACTAGTTTTTAGACTTTTATATGACCGAAAATCCCAAAAAAATAGAAATCTCGTTTATATTTAAAAGTTAAATGACGAAAATGCCCTTGTTCAAAATATGTAAATTTTGCACTAATTTCGTCCGATTAAAATTATTGCACTTTGTATTGCCGTTAATGCACAACATTAATTCACAACTTTACTGCACATCCGGTTATAATCACTGCACTTCCGCCAAAATTAATTCTCATCTCGTTCATTTAAAAAATTTATTTTTAGTTTTTATTTTTTTATTTTTTAGATTTAATGATTTTATTATTTTATATCTAATTAAGTATATTGCATTTTATGAAGATATTACTGCTCTGTATTACTGCAACACTGATCATAATCACTGCACAACAATTTTTTAATATATTCATTCACTGCCATGTACAGAATGTCTAATACCATGTATATTCACTGCTCATACTCAACACTGCCAATGTTCAATGCCCTTATTTACTGCCCACAAACTCTAATTTTAGAAACTTCTAATTTTAAAAATTGAAAAGCAAAAAGGAGAATGGAGGGCCAAAATTAGTAACAGATACATGTATAGCAGCAGGCTTAGATGGAGTAGGTAAAAGGCCCAACATCACTTCATCCATACGACGCATTCCCCTACCTGCTAGGTTTTGGCAACACGGCTGGAGACTTTAGAATATTCGTTTTTTTTTGTCTGCTTCTTTTTTTCACAGTAGAATCATTGTTTTTTCCCATCGTTGTTGGGCTGCTGGGAGAAGGCGGTGGATAAACTTTCTGGTTGGGTAGACTGCGGGTGGTATATAAGGAATGGTTGAAGCCAGATTAAGGTGCTCCTGGACGGCGGTGGTCGGTGGATGGTGGGCCATGGTGCGGCGGCAAACGGCGGGTCATGGAGCGGCTGGCCATGGGGCGGCGGGGGTAGGGGTGTGGCTGCAGTCGGGTGGAAGAATAGAGGTGGGAGAATGAAGGCTAGGGTTGGAGAAAAGAGTAGAAGTTTAGGGTTTTATAGATATAATCTAAAGGGTATATTTGTCCACTTAAATTATTTATTTATTTATTTATTACGAATTTTACTTAAATATTACGAATTTTAATATTATTTTGGTAAAAACACTGGTTAAGTCATAGATTGGGAAAGCGAAGAAGTTTTAGTCATATCTAGGGTAATTATTGCCCTAATTACCTTGGCCAATTATTGCAGTAACTGCAACACGTTTACTCTCCTCAAACCAGTGCCCTGCGGATCATCAAATTCACACAAAATTACTTCCCTGCATCTATGCTACAACAAACACCTCTAATTCCATACAAATAATTCCCAAAAACAAACACCGTCACAAAATTCTGACCTTGTTATAAGCCAACCATCAAAAGCTATCATTCATTCACATGTAGTCACATATATATACAAGGGAGGGGGAGCTAGGGTTACAATCATGATATGGGCCATTGCATATGGGCCTATGATTAATGGACATCTACTTAATTACATAACACTCCCCCTTAGATGTACATTACTAAATAAAAACATTACAAAAATGATTATTCTCTTTGTACGTTTGAAAATGTTGCCTCGTTAAAAACCTTGCCGAGGAAAACCCAGTGGGACAAAACCCCGGTCACGGGAAAAAGAGTGCAGCGTGTATGTACTCCCCCTATTGACTGCATCACTTGAAGACTTCTTGTAGAATCCAATATATTCTGATCACAGACTTCTTGTAGCACAAATTGTACTATGTGTATGCCTCATTAAAAACCTTGTTGGAAAAACCCTTTGGGAAAAAACCAATCAAGGAAAAGAGTGCATAATATATATAAAATGATGTGTGGTATTGACTGCCTCATTAAAACCCTTTAACTAAGAAAACCACGTGGGAAAAACTTAGTAAGGAAAAGAGTGCAGTCATTTGCCTGCAGGGCCTAATCTTCTGGATCACTTTGAAATTCACTTTTCTGGAGAATAATAATATTCCAAGATCATAATATGTTGTTTGAGAATCACAAACTGCCTCGTTAAAACCTTTGACCAAGAAAACCCTGTGGGAAAAAACTTGGCTAAAGAAAAAGAGTACAGTTGCATTTGGTCTTCCGGACCAATAAATTGCTTGAACTCAAAAGAACCGATTAAGACCTTCAAGGTACCATCTTTCGAACTAATATTAGAATCACTCTTCTAGAGGATAATAGTCATCTGAATGTTATGTATCTTTCTCACTATTTAAAAACCACAAAATACCTCAAAACCTTAGGCCAAGAAAAACCCTTTGGGACAAAAACTTGGCTAAGGAAAAAGAATAGCACATCATCTTCTGGACCAATTAGTTGTTCCACTTCAACAACAACAACTCAATATGTTTAGGTGAAAATATACGATAAGCGGAAGCAATTGTTTAAATTCATGATTTTGCAATGTGTATTTCAAGACCATCAAATTTGGTGTTAATGCTCATATGCACATCAAACATTTAATAATTGGGTATTCTCAAATATTTGTTCATAAAACTTAAATGAGACACGTTTTGATCCTCCTAGGATCTCAAATTAGTATACAAACACTTCAGGTGTTCACAATATAGACTAGATATTTTATTTATTATATAATCAAACACCATTCAAATCAAAAGATTTTATGTGTTGTTTCTAGATTTGGCTAGATGCTTAAAAGCCCCCAACACCTTTATTTATACAATTTGGTTCATAGAATAATATATGTTTACTTCAGGTAAACAAATAGAAGGTTTATGAGCAATTGCAAATTCATTGTATAATGATTTCCTCAATCAACTCTTTCTGCAGGAAAGGTTGAGAAGTAGTACGAATACAGCTCACTTTAAAATAGTTGAAATTGTAGTCATGAAATCATGTGAAAATTCTTCACATTAGATCCTCTACGGGAGGCACTCACTACAAGTGATATTTTGACACGGTGCAAGTACCTTGTTCAGCCGTAATAAATAATATAATTTGCACCATGATCATCAAGCATAGTTCTTCTACAAAATAAATCATGACATCAACACTTTTTATAATCACCTAGGTTGTAGTTAGGCACAAGCGTCCATTTTATATGTTTTTCAGCTATGCTTAGTATTTACTGCATTATTTATTGTTGCAGTTATTCAATCAAATTCAAATTCCTTTTCAAGAATAATTCCAAATATAATTACCATAACTTAACACACAATCACTTTATCTAATTATTATAAAGTTAAAAGAATTCATATTCATGTTGCATGTTGTGTGCACATATTTCTTTTCACTATTGTCCTTCAGGGACACAATTGATATTATATTATAACAATGACATCCAATTTTCTCATCAAGTGCCACATTCACAGACCTTTAAACTATAACAGGAATGTAGTCTCATATCATTCAATCTCAAGTATCGTCACCCCACGTACACGATATCTTGATTTATGGGACTTCAGGCCCAATATAAAATATTTTCTCATCCATAAGCATCGATCATAATTCACAAAATTTTAGGACTACAGGTCCATCATATTTCGTCTGGCCAGACTTTATTATTATGAATTATGAATCGAAAGTCTTGGAAAAATAAATCATTGACGTCAATATATTAACTATGAATTTTGTTTCATCAAAATCCTCTCTCTATATGAGCCATAAAAGAGGAATTCATGTTCTGTATCATATAATTTTCTATAATTTATCAGCTGCAGCATTTAACTTATATCATCCTCTTGTAGAGGCATATAAGTGACTTACTGTAATAAGATCTGGTTTCATTTTGTATACACATAATCACCGTCAAACCAAGCTCCATGCATTGGTTAAGCTCAAACTTTATGATCATTTCTATTAGTCACTTTGGCAGTTTACTTATCATATTTTACACGTTTCTCTTTTCATGTCATTCAATCCTTCTGGGATATTTTCCTACCATTCCAAAATATAATTATGCTTATGCCTTTATATCTCCCCCTAGTGTCGGGAATTGTGCCATAAGATTTTTGAACAAGGATTTACGTACATATGAAGCCACTTCTGGGGTCCGAGTATATCATTTCTGCAGTGCGGTTTCAATGTTGGCACACTTTGGCTCATTTTAACATGTAAACTTTGGGGGTTAGTTGTTATCAAATGCCGAATTAATATAAACTAGATTTTCTTCATATATTCAAGCAACTTTCTAGCAGTTTATCTCAGGCGTAACATTCATCTTATAATGCTAGATATATTTTGTGGGTTACCTTATGCTCTTCATTATATTTCATAGAAGCCGGCAAAATGGTCTTATACCACTCATTATATGTAGACATTTTAGGAGAGCATATCTTGAGACTAAACTTGATATTAACCCACATTGTGAAACTTCAAGTTCACTTAACTTCCATGGATCCACTTTTTAAAATATTTGGGAGAATAGACGGTCTTGTCATTTTCTTATCTAAGAAGTATTTATATATTGGATGTCTTATACGACATTTGGTTTAAACCTGGGTTGACCTTAAATTGGTCATTTATTCAAAAATCTTAAACTTCATGCAACACATGTTTAAATTATTCAAGTATATATAGTATGGTGTGAGGAGAATTCTGCTACAGGCAGATATTATGGAACCATAATTTATACTGCATTGGTATGGTCTCAAACTATCGCCCAATAAGCTTTTCAAATTATTACTTCGCAGTGTTTGAGTAGCTTCTTTGAGCTTACACTCAATGTCTGAGATTTTATCATTATTATTTATGTGCACAACTTGTTTATGAATATAATTTGTGCTTCCAATAATTATTACCCTTAAAAATGATCAAATGACTATTCTATATGATTCTCTCAAGTATATACATGCTACATGCATTATATTATCTTGTCTTAAGACAAGCAATTTATCTCTAAAGTAATCATCAATCTAATGATATCTTACTTTCATAGAAATAATACGATTCACGCATCTTGTGAAGTAAATTAAAGTTGTTAAATAATCTTATTTGCATAAGAGTACTTTAAGGGTTGTCACAAACTATTCATTTACGTGAATTTCTAAAATTTATCTTGGTGTGTAATAACAGATTTTCATAAATATACTTCATATATTCTTATAATTTAAATAACAATAATTAAATATAAATAATATTTATTTCAATAATCACCATGTAAAATCCATACTTTTATAGTGACTTCAGGCACATGTTATAATTTCATATTTCCATTCATGAAACTTTGTTTGTTATCTCTCGTCTCAAGTAAATCAACTTGATCTCAACACTCTGTATCTATAGTTTATTTATATTTTATTGGGATATTCAAGTACACTTCAAGTGCATCTGAGCATTGCTTCATGAGCTAACTTTACTCCACAATCTCTATACTAGTTCTAAAACGTAATACTAGTTTAAGTTTTTTGAATAACTAGTTGAAGTGACATTGATATGAATAATTACCCACATGTAATATAAAATATTAAACGATGAATAATTAATAATCAAATTTACCATATACTATACATAAGCACATATGTAATGTCATTGCATGTACCCAAAATGACCATATTAATTATAAATAGGAAGATTCAGACGTACCTATCCTTTTCAATGCATCTCTCTCAATAATTAATTCATATCAAATCAACATGAATAACATTTCACAATAACACAAATAATCCTTAGGAAGGCAATGAAATGTTATTCGATTGATAAAAAATTTCATCATACAAATTTTGAAAAATATCTTTAGAAAATGCTACTACGGGAGCGAGACTTTTATTGATACCTCAAATAAGATTCAGATTGTGATTATATCAAATGTGTATTTAACCAATCATGATGTATAGACTAGTTTTACATTTAAACTTTAATGTGGCGACTCTAATGTTCTTCACCGGCTCTATGATATATATTACTCACAACAATATTTATCACTTAGATTATGACTCTATTACAATATAGATTATTATATTATTTGATGTACTTCAAAATTCTTAATAACGTATTCGATTTATTTCTCAATTTCTGTTTAATCTAAATGTAAATGTTTATTAATCAAATGAGGTGAAACATATCATGTAATGACACGTAAGAAAATAGTGCAATTGGATCAAAGATGCCATAAATAATAGTAATGATCAAAATATATGCTAATTAAATCTTAACTTATGTCATGAGTTGAACAAGTAAATGTCATGTAACTGATATTGACTAATAAATGTCATTAAATTCTTTATTTAAATACGAAGTAAAAAGAAAACAGTTTCTTTATATTAAAATAAATTTCTTACTCTATTGGTGTTATTTGGCATGCAACTTAGATCCATTACGTAAATCAGATCCTATTTTAGTCCTTCTATAACTGATAGACATTTACTTTATCTGGTTGTCATATACTCTGTATGAGCTTTCGCCTAACTAGCGGCCGACCGCTATTTGCCACACGTCAAACCTTCATCCCGTCACTTTTTATATAAGGGGAAGAGTATAACTTTTTTTTTATTTGTAGTATCATATAAAGAACAATATACATGTTAATACATACTTTGTACCACGTATGTTAATTAAGAACAATAAGCAAATACCCGACATAACTTATGAGGTGACACTGTCCATGCATAATAGTGTACACCCTCTTGCTTTTGTAACTCTAGCAATTAATATACTACGAGTACTTATTATTATTAATGAGATACTAGCATATAACATTTCAACATTGAATATTTACAACCGTTAAAACATGTTTGCCTGAGATTGTGTAAGATTTTCATGTTATTAAAAGAGGGTCCCGGGATTTTCATG
Source organism: Cuscuta europaea (assembly GCA_945859875.1). Classification (NCBI taxonomy): domain Eukaryota; kingdom Viridiplantae; phylum Streptophyta; class Magnoliopsida; order Solanales; family Convolvulaceae; genus Cuscuta; species Cuscuta europaea. The sequence goes on from CAMAPE010000048.1 coordinate 11,456,912, forward strand.
TTATAAAAAGAGGGTCCCGGTAACTTTAAGTGTTATATGGTCTTTGATCTAGCCGTACATGTTCATAAAAAGATCATTTTTTCAAGTGATTTGACCTGTGCAAATTAAAGAGTGGCATGCTAATACATTTAAAAGATATTAGGAAGTATATATGCTAATATTATATGCTAATTAAATTCATTTTATTTCATTAATTGAGCAAGTAAATTCTCTAATGTAACCGAAATTGACAAATAAATGTCATTAATTATTTTTTTTTTTATTTAATATAAGAATCAATTTCCTTGTTATTTCTTGAGCTTTTGGCATGAGCCGATCATGATCTTTACTACCTCATTCACATTCATGATAATAGTTCAAGTTCCTAAACAACTTTGAGAACTCAAAAATATCAAACTTATGTTTGGTAGCTGCTTAGTGTATCATATTTAGTTGTATGCATACAGTTTAAGCTGTAAACAAAACAATATCCAGAAATAAAATAAATAAAATGGATTCCAGGATTATTATTTTTTCCACCATATTGTTTGTGAATTGGAAGACTAAGGGTTTTAACGATTTCAATTTTCAAACAGCCCCTTTCATCAAATATGTTTAAAAGTATATGTATATCTCAAGTACATAACCAAAAAGAAATTTGAGAAGTCATTTTTGTAAAGAGGTCGTGATTTAGTCACATCTGAAATGGGGTCATATCAATGAAGACAAATGATCTAGTAAAATGGTTACTCTAACATTTTTAGATCAACTTTCTAAATTTTTATCAATAACTCATACACATTCATATGTAAAAAGGATTTCAAATGCAAAACTTAAAAGCAGAATGCATGGAATAGCAGATGTACGTTGTACCTGGAGGGAGGGAGACTATACATACGCTCCTAGCAGATAATTGTGTGGAGGATGGGGCGATGATCATTCCTTCTCTGTTGTTGGTTGGATAAAAGGGGGATTGTTCCGATTCCCTTGCCAAGAGATTTTCAAAGCCGAAAACAAGAATGAAATCTCGAAAGAGAGAAAAAAAGGTGTGCATAGCTCGTGCTGATAACGTGTTATAAGCCAACCATCAAAAGCTATCATTCATTCACATGTAGCCACATATATATACAAGGGAGGGGGAGCTAGGGTTACAATCATGATATGGGCCATTGCATATGGGCCTATGATTAATGGACATCTACTTAATTACATAACAGACCTAACCATTTTACTGCTCTAATTTTACAGAAAAACTTACAATTCCGTCGACCGTGAATACATGTGATTCAGTCGCCTCCTGCTCTGCTGACGATTGTTGTCATTTCTTCGGCTTCTTCACTGCTCTTCTTCCCTGCTTGGGAGTTGTCATTTTGCTTCGTTAGACGCCGCCTCTCTCTCACAATTCTAATGGAATTCTTCCGGTGAATTTTGTGTTAATTCTCCGTACTGAAGAGGCGGTTAGTACGGACTACCCGTTTTGGAAGCCCAATTTACGGCGCAGATTTCTCGTTTCTTTATTTTCCGTTTCTGGGCTTTTCACCTAATTCGAAGGGCAATTACGGTCTTTTCGATGCATTAGTCTGTGCGTGGATGTATGTCATGAATGGTTTGGTCATACGGTTGAATGAAAAACACACATGGTCATATTTTGGAAAAAGTCACATGTTTTAGTATTATTGGGGTATTTCTCCCTATATTTTATAATAGAATTAAAAAAATTATATGTAAAATAGCTCCAATAGATCTCTTAAGCAATTCTAGACAATCCGGTCATAGAAGTAAGGAGGATGCTCGGTGTACCCCAAATTTGTACACAAAGTATACACTGTCTGTGTAAACATGCAATTTGACAGAAAATTCTGCACTTTTTCAAACGAATTGTCTGTGTACACGGGCAACTAGGGGAGGCGTGTACAAATTGGGCTACCTATTGTGTTATTGTAGAAGTAAATACAAACTTATTTAAATACAATATAGTGTTTTTGTAGAAGTAAATACAAACTTATTTATTTTGACTCTTATAGTATTTAGCGGGAGAATTGGAATAAGCATGTTGGATAAAAAAATTGAGTGAGAAGTTGATGATTGAAAACAGGGTTAATAAACGGGCTATAAAAGACAAAACTGCTAATCTAGGGATCTGGAGTGTTTGCAAAACTTAAAAAAGTATTTTTCAACCATTAGCTTAAGAAGTTGAAAAAAGTATTTTCAAGTAAGAACTTCTACTTAAATTAAACACTTAAAAAGCTAAAAGATTTTAAGTAGTGTTTGCAAACCATTAAAAATGAAATGAATGTTTTCAAGTGACATTTTTTACTCTAATTAATCACTTAAAAGCTAAACGCTGAAAGCAGATGGAGAGGTACTTTTAAATGCTTTTCATTTTTTCTATTACACAAAAAACACTTATTGTATCAAATACTACCAACTTTTACTTTTCCAGAAACACTTTTTTCTCAAATACTATCAACTTTTAATATTAATCACTTTCTCAAAAAACACTTAAAAATTACTTTCTTTAAGTACGTAGAAGCAACCGCAAACACTCTCTTATAGATGCTTAATTTAAGCTAAAAACTTTTTTGGCTTAAAGAGGTGAAATGAGTATTCTCAAGTGGAAGCGGGTGTAAAAGTGTTTTAAAGTGTTTGTCACTTTTTCTACTTTATAAAAAAACGAGTTTAATGCACCAAACCTCATCGTTAAATATAAATTCGACACATTAGTTCCATGTGATTTAAAAAAATGCGTCAAAACCCCTGTGTTATAGTAAGTTACTTGCATATTCAATCATATTATCAAGACAAATGAATTCCAAATGGTTAAGTTATTTTTTGGAGGCTAGGGAGTTTTGTGCATGAATATTTATAACACAATGGAGTTGATGCATTTTTTTAAATCACATGAGATTAATGCAATGAATTTATATATATCACAAGGGGGTTTGATGCAGTAAACTCTATAAAACAAATTATCAAACAATACTACTTTTTATTTTTCAAAAACACTTTTTTCTTAAATACTACCCTCCGTCCTATATAACTTTGTTGACTTTCCTTTTAGTCATTCCACTCATTAACTTTGCAACTTTCTCTTTGAAGTAAAAAATTTGTGGTTCATGTTAATTCTTTTCTTTTTACAAAATTCTCAATTACACAATTTTTAGGCTATGTTTGACATGCATAAGTCTCTAGCTTCTAGCTTTTGTACTGTTCAAAAAGTCTCTAAAAGTTTCTAGTTATATGTTTGGCATGACAATTTTTAAGAGCTTTTCAAAAATTAAAAGATCTTTTTTGAGATGCTACAGGGAGTAGCAACTGAAAAAAGTCCGTGACTTTTAGTATTAATTAGTCCTAACAGCTTGTATACCAAACCGAACTAAATCAAACAGTCAGCTTTTTACCAAACAGCTACTACCTTTTCTCTTTAAGATCTTTTCAGACACTAAAAGCTACTCCCTCCGTTCCAATTTGATAGTCTCATTTCTTTTGGGCACAAATTTTAATAAAGTGGTTGAAAAGGTAAAAGTTGTGGTTGAAATTTGAAGATAATAAAGTGAAATGATATGGACCACATCTTTCTTTCCAAAAAGGGAAACAAGACCATCATTTTGGGACATCCCAAAAAGGAAATACAGGACCATCATTTTGGGACAGAGGGAGTAACAGTTATTAAAAAGCTCACAAAAGTATTTTTTCAGCTAGTTGTGCCAAGCATACCCTTACTTTATTATTTGAGTAAGTTTTAAGGAACGAAATGAGTATTAACTTTTACAGAGTATTATTAAATATTAAGCACTTTTTTAGAGTGTAATTAAAAAATCATATACTTCATAGTTCGTACTCCGTAATTCTGTATAAGAGCATCTTCATTCATGCTCTTTAAATAAACACATTTTTTGCCACATCACTGCCACATAAAAAATCTGGAATAATCTTAAGATGTACTTGTTAAATAACCATCATCGTTAATTGTGAGATTGTTTGTGGGACATACACCAAAACTATATATACACGTACACTAGCTAATTTACACACCATAGTAAAATTAGCCTCCAGAAACTTTCCTGTGTTTTTTGTGTTTAATGATTTTCTATGGATTTCCAAAGAATAAATCAAATAGTTTGCCAAAAATCTCTAAATAATCTGGAAATAATTTCAAAGAATATCATTCACATCATCCGATCCAATTGATCTCTAAATAATCTAAAGGCTAAAATGGTCAAATGAGCTCTTGTACCCTTTCGAATTGCTCAATTTGCCCCCTGAACCCAAAAAAAACTCCAATTGAACCTTGATCGAACTCGACTAAAAGATCCAAATTTCATTTTTGCAGGTTATGATTCGGTACGGTTAGGGATGGACTAAACCGGGCCGGTCCGACCCAGAACCTGCCCGGCCCATTACTGTTTGGGTCCGGACCGAATCGGGACCGGTTGGTCGGTTCCGGGCTTTTAGCCCGTTTGGGCGGGTAGGGCGGGCCGGGATCGGGCCCAACTTTTGGTGAACCGGCCCGAGCGGTTCGGGCCGGGCCCGGTTCATTTTTTTTTGTTTTTTCAATTTTTTTTGCTTTTCTAGGTTAGGGTTGGGTGTTTTGGGGGGTTTGGGGGTGGGGATGAGGGGGGGGGGGGGGGGGGTCGAGTGTTAATTAGAAACCAAAAAAAAAATTGAACTTGACCCAGGCCCGGTTAGGCCCGGACCCGGTATCAACCCGGGCCGGTTCGGGACCCAACATTTTGCAAAAAAAAACCCGCCCGGAACCGGAACCGGCCCGGCCCGGGTCCATCCCTAGGTACGATCACCGTCATGTCATGCGACAGGGTGCCATTGTGCATGTGATGTTGTAGCTTAAATGGTCAAATAAACCCCTGGACTCGACAACAATGTTCATTTCACCCTCTCAACTCTTTTTTTGGAACAAGGCGGCTTAAATTGATATCAAAGCATTCAGCAAGGGAACAAGAAGATAAAAGGATCACATCCAACCACCGACCCTCGAACCAGACTTAGAGCCAATAACCCAGAAAAAAGCAATATGGCTCGATGATCCAGTAATGGGTCTAAATGAGCCTAACGTGGTTAGAGTAAACCCCTCATCACTCCAACCTAATGCAAGAGTCTGACAAAAGTAAGCGTACATGATAAACAAAATAACATGTAGTTCAATGTAAAAACACAAACAAAATAAAACAGAAATAGAAATAGTCGTCCAAACCCTAGTCGCATAGTTCCTCCATGCGGCAGTTTCGGGAAGGGGATGGATCAACCTCCCATCGTCTTCTTGCGCCCGTACACACATGTTTGGAGCCTCTTCCTCGCCCGCGGCCTCCTCTTCCTCGTCCACGGCCTCCTCTTCCAGCCACAGATCGCCCTCATCACCCCCGAGAATCTGTTTAGCCCATTTATTGACCGTCTTCTCCATCTCTACCACCGGACAAGGGCTCTCCACCAGCGCCAGTACAAACTACTAGGGACAAACCCTAGAGACGGCCGCACCTTACGAGATTATCCAGAGTGCCAGAACTCGATCTCATGCTTCCTGCCTCCCCTCTCAACTCTTAAAAACGTCAAAATTACGAAAAAATAGAAATAAAAAATTAAAAATAGAAAATAAAAAATATAATAAAATATACAAGTCGAAATATAAAATATAAATAGGAAATATGAATATATATTTTTTGGTAAATGTGAAATAAAGAAATAAAATATAAACTAAAAGAAATTAATTCTTGAAATTTATTTCCAAATCATATACGTAGTATTTATATACTCCCTCCGTATTTAAAAAATCTTTACGCTAGGTTATGACACAAGATTTAAGGGAGAATAGTGGAGGTAATGAATAATATAGAAAAAGTATGAGAGATGGTGAAAAGTAGGAAAGAGATGATAAAAAGTACTTCATCCGATCCTAAATAAAGTTCAGTGTTTTACTTCACACAAATTAAGAAAATAAATTTGACATTACTGTAGAGTACACTGTTTGGCACTGTTTGATATTGTTTTGCACTGTTTTGATGTAGATAATTTGCCAAATAAGGAAGGGATAAGAAGTGTGAACTTTAATTTGGACCGACCTAAAAAGGAAAGTGTGAATTTTATTTAGGACCGGAGTGAGTAGAAAAATTAAGGGTAATTGAGTGTTTTTAAAGGAAAAACTTACCAAAAAGGGAAAATGTAGGGAACTCTTGCCAAACAGTACATTTTGGAACGTTTAAATACAACCCGTAATTAACTTCCCACTTCGATTTCAAACATAATAAGGAAATAAATTTACTAGGGGTAAATTTCACTGTTTCGACACTGTTTGACACTGTTTTTCACTGTTTTGATGTAAATAATTTGCCAAATAAGAAAGTGGGAAGAAGTGGGATCGAAAGAAGTAGGAAGTTAATTTCAAAACTGTCCAAAAAGAAAAGTGAGAAGTTAATTTCAGGATGAAGGGAGTAATAGTTATTTGTACATACAACGTATTGTGCGCGCGCTCATGTTCACACACATGATTGTATATATATTAGTTTAGTTTATATATAGTATAAAGTACAAATAGTTAGTACGTAGTACTTTGCATATATAATACGTAAAAAACACTCATATATATATATAACAAATAATAGAAATATTTATTTACTATTTTTATATTTTAATTATTATATATGGAATAATTTTTATATTACTATAGATATAAAGCGTAATTTGTAACTTTGAAAAAAATATACATACATAAAATTAAAATAATACGGAGTATGTTTTTATTATAATTTTAAATAAATTAAAAAATATAAAATGAAAAAAATACAAATGAATAATGTAAGCATAATGCTTCATATAAATTATCAAACAAACCTAGCATCTGTGTTATATTACAAAACATTAGATATAAAACATAAAATAAATTTTAAAATACAATTGGTATAAAAACATTGTTTATTTCTTATATGAAATATAAGTAGTAATTATAAAATGCGGAAATAAAATTGAAGAACTTCTTTTAGTTTATATTTGATTTTTTATTTTGTTTACCGCAATTATAAATATTTCATATATAGATCTTATATTTTCGATATGTATTTTATTTTTTTGAAAGGTTAACATTTTTAAGGGTTGAGGGGGGAATTGAGAGATTCAGTTCGGGTCAGGGACTTATTTTAAATGATGAGGATACTCTAACCGCTGTCTGCCCAGATTTGGTTCCGGACTCCCGGTTTTGTGTTGAACCTTAACCCGCGGACAGACGTCGTTAGTAGCCATCCATTTTCTGGTTGGACCTGCCTCTGGTTTGGGTCTACTCTCTTCACTGATCGCATCTCTCCTTCCTGCTATTGGCTCTACATTTTTCCAATTCTTGATTGCCTTTGCTCGGCCTTTTATAATCTCTACACGTCTGTTACTACCTTCAATTGTCTTCTAAGATCTTCTCTGTTTTCCTAAACTTTTTTCGAATCACAAAGTCGGGACCATTTACATTATAAGTCGTCGAGGTTGATTTTTCAATTTATGTGAGTTAAGAAAAAATCTTGGAGTCACTGAGATCCAATAATGATGGAGAAGGCAGATCCTGCCCAGAAGCTAAATACAAGAATGAGGCTATGGGAGTTTCCGGATCAATATGTTATTGAGCCTACAGATGGATCATCTGGGCCGTGTTTGGCAATCAGTCGGACGGATGCATCTATGAATTTAATAGGTTTTCTTCTACTCGGCGTGCTTGTCTGTCTTGTACATTTCTTGCCATCAGCTCATCAACTAGTAATTCATTTGGTGTGTGCTTGCTTCTTCAGATGGAATACCACTTAGCAGCACGCTCAATGTTTCTAAAAATCAGACTATATTTGGTGTTATTGGGATTCTTAAGTTCGTGGCAGGCAAGTTGGTATTTAATAATTAATACTGAAAAGCTTTTACCTTGCTAGACTATTAGCAGAATGCTTGACTATTAATGTGGAAAAGTTTAGTGTATGATATTTCCATTTAATAAATTGCAACATATGGAACTGATGCAGTGGAAAATAGTACTGGGTATAATACTTCTCGCTGCAATTAGTTCCTACTGTAGAGAGAAAAGTCACTGACAAACCAAAGGAAATGGAGACTAAGTCATCTAAGGCTCTAAGTAGTTTGGGATGCTCAATATTCTGAGTTGATACCTTATCGGTTTACCCAGAAATGTATCATTACCAAAGTAACATGGAAACGTGCAACATGAAATGCAAGAAAGGTAACTTCTAAAGTATAGGACACGGAACGTGGGAGAAACGTGTAAATAAAAAAGACATATTTATAACTTCTTTTCATATATATATGTGTGTGTGTTTGTGTGTGTGTGTGTTTGTGTGTGTCCATTTTTTTTCCATATAACTTTGCTAATAACCAATGATTAATATAGTCTTCTTGTTCAAATATAGAATATATGGACACATTAGTACATAATCAAATGTAAAATGCAATAAATTTACAGCAACACAACACTACGAAATATCACAAAGATCATTTTGCTAATTTGCTATGGAATAGAACTCATAAAAAATCATCAAGAAATAAAAAACAGGTACTAATTCCCATTCTCGTAAAAATGGGAAAAACAGGAACACAAAGTTTCTGAAGCACTAATTAATCAGGGAAACAGGATATCATGGAAACGGGTATGTGAAGTTTTCGGGTTTCCGACATGTTTCCAAGTTTCCAAAATGAGAAAGCGTCAGCTATGAGGAGTTTCTGTGCATCTTAATCATTACACTAGATATCAGTTATTAGCTTTCATGCTTCTTAGATCATTACACTAGATATTTGTTATGAGCCCCAACAGTTGCCTTGGTGACACTTATCTCCTCTTGAAAAGATTGAAGCAAAGCTAATATTAATTTGCAATAGATATGAAGCTAATGAAACATTGAGATTATGTTGAATTGAGTGTTTACAACATTCCTCCCTTTCAGGAGCATACTTAATAGTTATAACAGAACGTGAATGTGTTGGTTCTTACATGGGCCATCCTATCTTTAAGGTCAAATCATTGAAGGTTTTACCTTTCAATCATTCTCTCAAGAGTTCATCTATGGAACAGGTTGGCTTACCTATCTGCTTAACCATCTGTTTTTTAACCTCTGAAAGTGTTGCTACAACTTGCCTTTGCGTTCCTTGAACTTATGTCAGAAAAGAACAAAAGCAGAGTTTTCCACATTGCTAAGCGTGGCAGAGAGGACACCTGGCCTGTACTTTTCTTATGATGTTAATATCACATTGAGGTGAATCACATTGATAATAGGCTACATGTTACCTTATTTTCCTACCTACACTTCTTGTTCTCTGGTGGTTTTGAGATGTTGGGAGGTTTTTATATATCTATTTTCATAATAATTGAATTGTACAGTTGACAGTATTATTTTGAGCAATCAAGCGTCTTTATATTGATGATTAGTTTATCCATTGATTTCCTAGCCTTTGGATATGTAAAGCTAACATATATTTTGATCAGAAGGAGGCTACGAACATATAATGTGTAAGGTTTATCCATTCACAAAATTATACTAGTAGTATTGGCTAAAGTCTTTTGGACAAAGAGCTTATACCTCATAATTTGGAGTTTCTTCTAAACGTAGGGTTTCTTATATTTTTTTGGATTGCCAATGAAAAATTTTCAGTAGTTTATTTTTTCTGGAGACTTTTCTTATATAGTGTTGTTTAGTTTACTCTTTTGTTGTGGGGGGCATGCTAGTAACAGTCAAGGATTTTTTGACTTAAGTGTTTACCTAAATGCAATTGTCTTATGTTTTTTATAATTATACAGCGTCCCTTAAAGTTAAAAATTTCTATTGCAGTGCTCAGCGGTTACATGAGTTGGGTGAAGAGTCAAAGCTACTTCCTCTTTGGAGACAAGTAAGCTTTCCTAACTTACAAGGATTTATTGCTGCCTTGCTGGAATTTCATTCAGCTATTTTTGTTACTTTGCTTGCATGGTTTTGGTTGCTTAAGGCCTCAAACCTTGATTTTTGTTAATCAGTAAATCACTCTGGTACTTCTGCAGGCTGACCCTCGATTTGTTTGGAACAACTATTTGATGGAAGTGCTAATAGATAACAAGGTCTGATTATTTATTTTAATACTCCGTAATTTACTTGTCGACTCAACTCTTTATCTTCTTCCAGATCTTAACTCATTGACTATACAATTTCCTTTTGCAGCTTGACCCATTCATACTGCCTGTTCTCCAGGGGAGTATCCTTATGAGTTATGACTAATATGAACTCATTGAGCAACCTTAATATTTCCACCCTTTTCAGTATTCAGGCTTTTGTTTATATTCATTCAATGTATTCCTTAGCTAACCATCAGGTTTCAATAGTTTTCAATCAACCATTGGGAGAGACGTGATTGATGTTACACTCATTGCACGGAGATGCAACAGAAGATCTGGTAATAAGAAACTAAATTAGTTTATCCTACCAATGAAAATATATATAGTTTGTTTTTTTCTTAGGGGATACATGCTATTTGACCATCTTCTTGTTGCTTTCTTTGCTGCTTCACATGGTTTTCTTGGACACACGTCCACACCACTACACCACTATAATAAGTTACCATTCTATCTCGTGTATACGATCGTCAGGTCATATGAAACTTTCATCAGATTATTATTGCCACTGAACTGGAATTGGGATTTTATTTGTAATATTTCTTTTAGATAAATGGAATTTGAGGCAGTTCACTTTGATTTAGAAATAATTAATAACCATAAAAATGTGAAATTACCTGTGTAAGAACCAGTTGTCTATACAATGGATATCTTTCAGCAAATCTGTATGTTTTGATTTTCAATTCAAACCATTCATTTAGGCACTCGGATGTGGAGAAGAGGGGCTGACTCTGATGGTTATGTTGCAAATTTTGTCGAAAGCGAACAAATCATACAAATTAAAGGTTGTATTGCTTCTTTTGTTCAGGTATATTTATTTCATTCTTTTGGGTAAAATATTTTGACACGCGTCTTCGTGCATATTTACACACCATATATTTTGAAAAGTAAACCCTGCCGATCATTTAGCTGCATCCTGCTCTTTACGTTGGTGTAAACAATGAAGAAAAAGTTTATGTAGGTTATTTTTATTAAAATTCAAGTGGTAGTAGCTTTAATTTCCCCGCATGAAATGTCTTAAAAGTTTTAACAGGTTAAGGGATTTTAGAATATGGTACTGTTTCTTATTGCGTCACTAATGAAACAACATTTGAACAGTTGAGCCATTTGGCCTTGTCACATGTAACAAGCTTTTCAGAGAAAAAGATGCTAGCCTAGTTTGCATATGGGCATTCTGATTCTATAAGATGCAGCAAGAGTATTTTATTGAGGTAATGGTATGTACGTGATGACATACCAACCACTCAATTAGAGTTACTAGCAGTGTGTCTTTTTAAAAAAGAAAATATAAAAGCTGTGTGATGTTCATTACAAGGAAGTTATCAGTTAGCTAGCACTTGATATATTTTGATTTTTGATAAAGAATGTGGTTTTACTACGCTTTTGAGAAAGAATGTGGTTTTACTTCACTTTTTTAAGTTGAAAAATTCTCTAAAATCCTCCAAAGCCCCTACTTTGTTCATTACCCGGCTACCCACCTCTTCCTTGTACAAATGTTTAGTAGCACAAATAAAGTCTTTAGCGCTTTCTTACAATTTCACACGGATATGAGTGTGTGCTCGGCTGTGCTCGCATGCCTGCATGGAGAGAGAGAGAGGAGAGAGAGAGAGAGAATGGTTAACTATGCAAAAAGAGATCAATCTTAGATGCATTGTCCTCACATTGGAGTAAAGGTCACATTGGTGTTCACTTGATATTATGATTACCCTTTCTCTGTCATTCGCTTGATAAGTGTTCTACATATGCTATTTAGTGAATCATGCTGTATTAAGTTAATGCAGAGCATGTTTGTTTATCACATGTTTATTGTAATGATAGTCTCTAGTATTGGATGTGATTTTATCATTTTACTCATTAAATTATCACTTGATATATTTTGACTTTTGATAAAGAATGTGGTTTTACTTCACTTTTTTTAAGTTGAAAAATTCTCTAAAAATCCTCCAAAGCCCCTACTTTGTTCATTACCCGGCTACCCGCCTTTTCCTTGTACAAATGTTTAGTTGCACAAATAAAGTCTTTAGCGCTTTCTTACACTTTCACACGGTTATGAGTGTGTGCTCGGCTGTGCTCGCATGCCTGCATGAAGAGAGAGAGAGAGAGAGAGAGAGAGAGAGAGAGAGAGGTTAACTATGCATAAAGAGATCAATCTTAGATACATTGTCCTCACATTGGAGTAAAGGTCACATTGGTGTTCACTTGATATTATGATTACCCTTTTTCTGTAATTCGCATGATAAGTGTTTCAGTGCTACATATGCTATTTAGTGAATCATGCTGTATTAAGTTAATGCAGAGCATGTTTGTTTATCACATGTTTATTGTAATGATAGTCTCTAGTATCGGATGTGATTTTATCTTTTTACTCATTAAATTGTCTTTTGTAGGTCCGTGGGTCAATCCCTGTATTGTGGGATCAGATTGTTGATTTAACATATAAGCCCAAGTTTGAGATAGTGAGATCGGAAGAAGCAGTGAGTTGCACCATAGCTTTTCAATAGCATTACAGTTCTATTACTATGTTCTAATACTAATACTATGTTTTATACGATATATGCAGCCTAGAGTAGCTGAGCGCCACTTTTTGGATCTAAGGAAGAAATATGGAAACGTTATTGCTATTGATCTTGTCAATAGTGTAGGCTCATGTACTCTTATCTCAATCTTGTCATGGATGATTGGGTTGATCTCTCTTCCACTCAATCATTTTCTGTCAGTGAATAGTGTTGAGTAAGAAGATGATTTTGTGTCCTTTCATATATATAGGAGTTCAATGAGGCCAATTTGGATAGAAAAGATATGGATGTTGAAAATTTAAGAAGTTAGTTTAAGTTGGTGATTGCCACACAAGTTGCATTCTTTTAATATAACAAACTGAAATAACATATGAAGGATGTAGAGGTTGGATACATAATCATAACAATCTCTTTTGAAAATAATTAATTCAATCAATGGCTAGATCTATTAATACAAGGGTTTTCACAAGGTAAGCTGTCGGACTGTTTTTATGTAGCGGGAGTTTTCTTGTTTGCTTTTAGATTGTATGTTCTGAGCCAATCCTTTTCAACCAATTTATCAGAATCTTAGTGTTAAACAGTGACTGAATGCCTATGGAGTGTTATTATAGCCTTTTCCCGCCTATCTTATAGAACTTTTGAACAGAAAGGAGGAGAGGGACAGCTTAGTGCTAAGTTTTCAGAGGCAATGCAGCATGTTGACGGTGAAGATGTGAGGTAGGTTCACTCATGGGAGCTTAGTTATAAATGAAGTCTGTTACTGAATTCTCGCTGATGAATATTTTGTAACATTCTTGTAGATACTTGCATTTTGATTTTCACCAAAAGTGTGGGCATGTTCATTTTGAGCGTCTCTCTGAACTTTATGATGAGATTGAGGATTTCCTCATAAAAAACAGGTATGTGGCTTCTACCGAATAAAACAGATTTGCAAATTTTGCAACATTTTATTTTTATTGCATGTATTAGTTATAACTTCCAAGCCCATAAAAGTGTATCTAATCCACTTATCCACCAATTTATTAGATCTATAAGGACTGGCGAGCCTTCTAAAAATTAAACTCTACCACATACTCCCTCCGTCCCATAAAATTCTTCCCACTTTCCTTTTTGGGCCGTCCCAAAAAATTCTTCCCACTTACCATTTTTAAACAATTTGTGTGGTTCACATTCATTTCACCTTTTTCTTACACAACCACAACCATACATTTCCACTTTCTTAATCTCCGTGCCAAGTCAAAGTGGGAAGAATTTTATGGGACGGAGGTAGTAATATTTGACAGCGTTTATGTTTCCGTCGTAGTGGTTTTGCAATTAAAATTCGTCAGTTATTGTTTGACATTGGTTATATGTTATGATCATGCTAACTTTATATGTTGTGGTTATGCTAATTTCACTCTATGTTTCTTTATTTATTTTTTATTTGGAAGGTACTTTTTGCGAAACGAGAAAGGTGAGAAAGTTGAGGCACAAGCAGGAGTTGTGAGGACAAATTGCATTGATTGCTTAGATCGGACTAATGTCACTCAGGCATTTTCTCTTTTCATAACGCTTAATTTTACTTATGTGGGTACTGGGTAAGTGGGTATACAAAAAGCGATGAAGTGGAATTACCAATGGTTCCATACTTCCATGGATCAAGCATTGAATTTCACCTGCATGTGCTCCACCCTATTAGGCTATTATATAATTCAGCGTTTTATTTTCCGTTTCTCCTAAATAGATGTAGCAATCCTTGAGTTGTTGGGTTGGACTCTAATTAGAGCTTGGAAGGTTTCTAACTTTGTGTTCAGATATGCTTTCAGCATTGACAATATATTCTAGGCGTTTCACTTGCCATGATTTTAATGTAAATGGCTAAATGAGCTGCCGACAACCCTGTATTTTGGATAACTTATTTGGTAAATGGTTAAAAAGAGACATCTACAAATATAACTATAACGATATATTCGAAATTAAAATTTACGACAAGAATGGTGTCATTCAGCTTAATCATAATGCACATTGGTTAAGCTGACTAATATAAGATTAAATCAAATCGATTTTAAAATGCCTTCCTTTTATTTCTTTGAACTAAGTCAATATGTTATGAGACCTGAGGTATTTGAATTTTTATAACATGTTGGATACAAATATCAATTTATAATAAGTATTAATAATATAAATAATAGTAATACTAATAATATAATAGTAGTAGTAATAGTAATAATATACTATTATTAATTGGAATGTTTTTCTGTAATACAACGTGACTGCCACCACCATATATACTGTTATGTAATCTGGAGTAAGAGCTTTTTATGTAACTTGAGAGCTTCCGTGATTTTATTTAGTGGACATCACAGCCTTCAATAAAGTGGTCTACATACAATATTTATGTTTGCAGAGCATGATTGGTAAAAAAATGTTAGAAGTCCAACTGAAAAGGCTTTCTATTTTTAGTGCTGAGGAAGCAATTAGTACACACCCCAACCTTGATGAGAACTTCAAAATATGTGAGTATTTCAGAAAATTTGACGGTTTATCTTTTTTCTAGGGTATCGCTGGTTTTTCTCTGTTGGAGTAGAAACTTCATTATCTTTACAGATGACACGTGTTTTGCCCTCTTATTCATTATTTATGCCCCCTTATATCTCCTCTGTCGTCACCCTTCAAATTTAATGTGCAGTGTGGGCTAATCATGGTGATGATGTAAGTATCCAATATTCAGGCACTCCAGCTTTAAAGGGAGATTTTGTTAGGTAACCATTTCTAATATCTTTGGAGAATCGGGTCTTATATTTCAGTGTTTCTTTTTTACTCTCCAGAAAAGAAATTGTTTGAAAATATCAAACGTTCCATTTACATGTGTTGATGGCTTATTTGTACCTTGTAAAGACCATGGGTGTATTTGAGGCTTTTCTAAATATCAAGGTTATATACATGTATGGGAGAAATCGTTATTAGCTGCACTAGTATTACATGGAAATTTATGGTTATCCAGATATGGTCAGCGTACTGTCAAAGGGATTTTCAATGATGGGTGTAATGCTCTCATGCGCTACTACTTGAACAACTTCTGTGATGGTACCAAACAGGTAGCAGGATATATAAAAAAAGAATATCTTTCTAAAATTAGTTTTCAATCCAATTTTGTGAATTTGTGATAACCAGTTGCGATTCTATTGTTAATATTAATTTTGGTTACTAACACACTCCCTGCTTTTACATCAAAGGATGCGATGGACGTATTGCACGGACATTACATTACCTCTGTCTCACGGGATGTGACACCGACATCTCAAAAAGAAGGCGTTGAGACAGTTGCTGTAAGTATTTCATGACACTCTTGCTGCTACACGTTTCAATTGTGTGTATGGTGTGCCATGCAATCAT
This sequence comes from Cuscuta europaea, assembly GCA_945859875.1. Taxonomy (NCBI): domain Eukaryota; kingdom Viridiplantae; phylum Streptophyta; class Magnoliopsida; order Solanales; family Convolvulaceae; genus Cuscuta; species Cuscuta europaea. The sequence continues at coordinate 11,472,911 of CAMAPE010000048.1, forward strand.
TTGCAAATTCTAAGGTTGCGTATATACTTCTTTAGATCAGTGCTAACATAGTAACATACTAACATCTATTCCGTCTCTGAAGTGGTAGTGTTTCTAGAATTTTTGTTGAGGGGCAATATTAATTAAACACATCTAAAACATTAGTAAAATATATTTATTAAAAAATAACACCTACCATTTATCAGATAAAACAGTACATTTTGTGTACAAAAGTAATAAATCAAACAAATTATTTAAAATGAGTGGTAGATACATGATTTTTAGTTAGGATGAATTCATGGAACTCACGTAAGTCATAGCCACTCTGCCACTACAATAAACTGTACTCCGTATATTACAAAAGTAATGAGAAATGACAAATGATTCCTCTTACAGTAAAAACAAACTCATATTTTTCAAGTATTAAATTGGAAATAATCTTATATACAAATGCAAAGTTATGATTAGAAGATGAATCAATGAAAGTATTATGCACCAAGCTGGTAAAACAGGCTGTGAATATATATCATATATGCACATATGTGCCTATGTGTATATATAGAGAGACAACTGTTGGGGTTTGTGGGTGGGTTCCCCCTGCCCCCTCTGAATGAGGCCATGCATCTTTTAACCAAACCCTCTTGCAAATTGCATGTCTAGAGAGAGAGAAAATGATTGAGGTTTTGGGGTGGGTTACCCCCTGCCCCTGCACGTCTCTGGTAACAAAGTCCTCTTGCAAATTGGACATCTAGAAAACCTTGCGTCGTTCTCCTCAAGCATCCATTCATAATCTGTTCTACAATCATCAAACAATGTGTTGATATATTTGCAGTCATTCCCGATGGCCTTTGCGCTGATTATGGCTGGGTTATTCTTCGCCATCATCTCACTAAGGAGAGGTGAGTTATTAAACGTGTATATGCTTCAAATCGCCTCTTGTTCCCTTTGTACTTCTAAGCCCATGTACATGTTGGTGTTTTACTCTTTACAGTCTCCAGTAATCCTTGGAATGTATTGTTTTCGATGATATGGGCGAGCATAAGTCTTCTAATAGCTGGATTTGTGAGGGCCAATGGTCGTGTGTTTTGTAACCGGCCTCGCCTCCTCCAACCTAGACGATGAGTTTCAGGTTCAGTTTGTTATATCGTTTATTTTGTAATTTCAGCGGTTAGCTCCTGACCCTACTGCTATAACACATTGAATAGTTGTTCGCTTGTTCTTTGTAACTCACTTCCTGGATTCTTTATACAATTATACCACAGATTTGGTTATAGACAACAAGGTTTTCCTGTTTGAATATGTTTTTTACTATTTCAGTCTCACTTGATATATTTGTAAGAGTTGTGATTTTTTACTATTTCAGTCTAACTTGATATATTTGTTAGAGTTAATGCCCCATTTGGTCTCTTGTCTCTAATTATTACTACGTACTTTATTTGGTAATCAACTTTCATTTGGACAATTGGACTCATTTCGGTCCTATAGCTTTCTTCAACTCAAATTAGTACTCATGTTATAAGTTCACAATGTTTAAATGTTTGTAAGATGATTGTTCTTTTAAGTTTGTTTTGTAATTGGATCCAAATCACATACTTGGTTAATATATTTGGGTTTCGCTCATTTGCTCTTTATGGCTAATACTCCGTATGACAAGAAGAAATAATTCAACAATAAATGTTTTCCTATATTACTAAACGAATATATGCATTGATTTTGAATGGATTGAATACTTTCCGAAAGGAATTGGAGTCAGGTTGGGTAGATCCGGTCATCCGGAACCAGAGGGGAATGGAGCCGGGTGGACGGTGAATATCTGGAGGAGTTGTTACTTGTTGAAACAGTCCTAAACTGGAACTGGCCCTTGAAACCGGGTTACCGGGCAAATTGGATAGTGGTCCATTTTACATATATAGGAGCTGACCGACTCGCCTCAGTTCCAAGTTCCAACCATTATTTTATAATGGAAGTATTAGTTGCTTGGTTAAGTTCTTGTGGAATATAGAACAAATCTAAGTCTAGAATTGGTTGGACAAGATTTTAGTTGCAATGGGTGCATGGTGAGCATCATGCACTCATTGGATATTATTTTCTCTTTTTTAAAAAATGGTAATAACTTTTTTATTTTTGATCCGATTTTTATAAAATTTATATCAACATTTTTTATTTTTCATGATCTTTCAAATGAGATCAATATTGCCTATGTAATTTTAACATATTAACATTTGCGTGTAAAATATGTAACTTTACGTGTTAAAATATGTAACTCACGTTCTAAATGCAACTCGGGTGTATAAATATGTATCTCTACGTGTAACAATATGTAACTTTACGTGAAAAAATATGTAACTCACGTTCAGACAGGTCAAATGCAACTCGTGTGTATAAATATGTAACTCGCGTGTATAAATATGTAACTTTACGTGTAAAAATATGTAACTTTACGTGTAAATATATGTAAGTCGCGTTCAGGCATGTCAAATGCAACTCGTGTGTATATATATGTAACTCGCTTATAAAAACATGTAACTTGCTTATAAAAGATGTAACTCGCTTATAAAAAGATGTAACTTGCTTATAAAAAGATGTAACTCGCTCAAAAAAGATGTAACTCAATGTATTATCAAATGTAACTGAGGCCACTGATCCACTCCCAAACAGATTCGGTCTTATATTTCACAAACCTATCATCTCCCAAACAGATTCGATTTTCCTTATAATCCAATACACATTAATATAATAGTTCGATAATTTCTTAAAATTACATAAGCAATATTGGTCTCATTTGAAAGATCATGAAAAATAAAAAATGTTGATATAAATTTTATAAAAATCGGATCAAAAATAAAAAAGATATTATCATTTTTTAACAACAAAAGCAAAAAAAAAAAACCACCATGATGCGTCGTTTTGCAACCGGGCGCACCATCCTCATGGTGCGCCGGTTGCATGGTATAATTTGTCCTGGAAGTTGTTTTAGAATATAGAACTAATTTAAGTGTGACATCCTTAAATCCTTTGAGTCTCGTTTTTTGTATGATTGGTTAAAAGTAAGTAATTAATGACAAGAATATAATATTGTATTAGAATGACATTTCATGAAAGCAAGAACAGTGACTAAGGGAGTAAGGGACTGAATGTTAGAGACTTGGAGTCTTGGAGTTAAGTTGGGTATGTTTGGGAGTTTGGAGGGAAGGGGAAGGAAAATACTTTGAAGGTATGTTGTTGGAGGGCAAAGCGAGGGGAGGGTGAGGAAGTCCTTTATACTTGGGAGTAATAAAATTTGAAGAAGTGTATTTTTGAAGGAATTATAATTAAAATCACTTTGAAATATGACGAATTCAAATCATTGACCTGATATTCATTTTTAATTTACCTTAAATTATCATCTTGTTAATTATCCTCCAAAACTCTCCAAATTGGGGGAACTTAAAAATTAAGCATTTGGAGGGTTTGAAGGGTTACAAAAGCCCTTCAAAATCATCCCCTCCATTTTTTAAACTCCCAAACATAAAAAAGATGGTTATAAACCTCCATTAACCTCCCCCTCCCCTCCAAAACTCAACTCCCAAACACATCCTAAGAGAATGTCTAGGCAATATAGTTTCAAATGAAGCTCCTTTTCTCGATTAGGTTATCAAGTATGCAATATCGAAATGTAACCATTTGTATTATTTTTATATAATGGTAATATATTTCCTTATTTCACGTATTTGCTAAAGGGTGAAAATGGTACTCCAAATAGGACTAATAGTGTAAAAAATTGGTACATTTGCATAATAGTATGCTATGCATTATTTATTAAAATATTCAAAATTTTATTTCCATACGTTATTTGTAACCAGTATTTTGAATCTGTGGCCTTTTTGATTGGGTAAAAATAGAATCCAAGTCCTACCATATGGTTAAATGAAATAGAACTAAAAAAGGCATGTAGCATTATACTGATTATATTTAAGAAGTGGACTGGAATTTATATTGGAACTAGCCCAGCGGATCGATATCCCGAACCCATTTACAAGTAAATAGTTCTTAGAATCTAGCTTAGGATTTAAATCAATTTCGAATGGATACTCATAAGTTTGACTAATCTAATACAACCACTCTTATTGTACCTACCCTTATACACACATCTTTCAAGGTTCTTTTTTTGCGTGTCAAGACATAATTTGCACAGACAAAATAAGACATATTTTGTCTGTGATCGGGATTTACAGACAAAAAAAACATTTCACAGACATGATGGGAATAAAAGTGGGTATAAGGGTGGGTAGTTGGGTACAAACATCATTTTTCAATTCAATAACCTAACTATTCGGTTTTTATAGCCTTACTCATTACAGTTAAAGTTGAGCGCCAAGGTAAGTCTAGACGTCATTGATGTAGTGGGAAAACGCCCCTCATAATACTCCTAGTTAGAATTGAGTTGGTCAACTCGAGAGTTGCCATTATGGCGCGAAAAGGCATGAAAAGCGGATGAAGACAGTAAAAATATAGTGAAATATTGAGATTTGGCATATGGTTAAGAAGTGGGATTTCCTGAAAAGGAAAAAAAAGACAATCTTAACGCGAAGGAGGAAGTAATATTTGTGCCATCCACATCGTCTTTATCCATGATAAAATTAATGTGGTACAATGCCATTTGTAATAATTGCGGCTCTTTTGTAATTATAAGTTTTAACTACATCCATTCAACTTTCTAATTAAGTAGTATAAGGTAGTCACGATTGCCATCATCAACATAATCCCGAAATTCATTTAGGATCTTGATACATTTGTCGGATTCACAATCAGCACAATATAATAAGTTAAAGATGATTAAATCTTTCTGTAAATAAGATTTTTCTTCGTTTGTAATTATAAGTTTTAACTACATCCATTCAACTTTCTAATCAAGTAGGATAAGGTGGTCGCTATTGCCATCAACATAATCCCAGAATTCACTTAGGATCTTGATACATTTGGCGGGTTCACAATCAGCACATAATAATAAGTTAAAGATGATTAAATCTTTCTGTAAATAAGATTTTTCTTCGCTTGTAATTAATAACAACACAATTAACAAGTAAATGAGGGTTCTAAGGATCTTTCTCAACATTATTCCATCCGACATGTACAAATGCATGTTTTTCTGTAGAGTACACCCACAACACTAACAGCAGTACAACACTAACTCCATTATATTGTTTATTTAACTACCATTAAGATCTCCAACAACATTAATATCTACAGCTAATCTTTTAATTTTTTTTATCTTTTAATTCAAATAGTCTCATTGATCGATAACATTAGATAACATGTAAGCTACTTATGTGTTACTCTAGTGATACCTTTGCATCATTTTAAGTCGTGACACCCTTCATAATTTATTAATTATTTTAATATTTTCTAAAAATTCAAAAGCATAAAAGAAATACGAGGTACACTATATTAGAGAGCTCATAGTATGCTAAAAGAGGAAGAGCAAAGGTAGCATAAGACAAAAGGCAAGAGTTGTTTGCTATTGGGCGTGCCTGCCTGGGCTAAGTAGCTGGATTGAATAATAGCAGTTGAGGGGGAAGTAGAGACGGATCAAAAAGTAATTTTTGTGGTCAGTGGAAAATGCAACTTGAGTTTGATTTTACCAATGATTCTTTTGGAGACAATTTGACAGGTATTTTATGAAGAAAACGAATTTTCATTTGTCTATGTACAGTGTATAGATAATTGTCTGTGTATAGACAATTTAAATTTTATGTGACACATAAAAAATGTATGTGTCAAAATCGGTTTTCTTCATAAAACGCCGATCAAATTGTATGCACACAGACAATTTGACCGACGTGTAAATCGGCGTGTACACGAAGCGAGACTCTTGATTTTATGCTTGTGGATTCGATCGGTCTAGTGGTCGGGACTTGGGTCTAGCTTATAAGACACGAATTTTCATTATATATTTTAAAAGGTCAATCTAATAGGAGTCTAAACTCATAACCTTATCTAATTGTGTATAATTTGTATCAATTCGGTGTAAGAGAAATACCCCCTTAACCAACACTGAACTACTCAACTTGGGTAGATAAATGGGCCTAACATACCCTAATCATAGGTATGTTGGGATCTGACTTTGATATCATGTTTTGATACGTGATTTTATGCTAAAAAGTAAATTTGATAATGGGATAGTTCAAAATCTAATGATGATGATGAGCTTTTGAGATATGCTTTAACTTTTCATTTAGTTTCACTTTAATTTTATCTACTCTAAGCTTTATGTTTGATTTTATACTACTACCGTTAAAGAGAGTTGACTACTTTAGTCTGGGGGGCATCATTACCTAATAAGGTTCCTATTGAGGTGGACTAAGTATCCCGTATCTCCAACCTCGATCACAAAATCATAGTAATAGCTAGTATGGATCGTGAGTATATAGACTACTTCCTATTCTTAAAACTGCTTTTGCTCCTTCAGTGAGCAGAAACAGAAGTTGGAGTGTTTGGGTGAAAGTGTATAAGTGATTCTGGTGCTCTAATTTACTCCTATAATCAGTTTTTTTAGAAGCTGTGGGAAATCAGCTTCTAAAAACTGATTCTGATTCTGCTTTAAAAAAGAAGCAGAAGCAGAATCGGTTCCAAACACCCCTAAATTTGAATCATAACTGATCAGCTCTACCAAGAAGATCAATGGGTATCCCATATCCCCAACCTCGATCACAAAATCATAGTAATAGCTTGTATGGATCGTGAGTATATAATCCGTAGACATTCCTTTAAATTCTTACACAGTTACACCAAACACTTACTCTTTAAAGATTTTGTGTTTCTTTTCAATTGAATGGGATGAGAATGGTTATACACTTATACTATATGTTGAAGAGTATATTGAGAGGCTTCTTTCTTTTCCTTTTTGAATAGGATGAGTAACATGAAATTCAATATGAAAATATGAAATCAATTGTGTAGCCTTATTGATCTTGGATTCTTGGTTATGTAATGAAGCTCCTCAGCATCAACACATTACACATGCAATTCAATCACTCAATTTACTTGATAAGTAATCAATTGAAACCCCCATACCCTAATACTACTAACATTATTGTTGGGGAGACACAAGATTCCCATATTTTTTATTCAATTAACAATCATAGGAGTTAGGGGCTTAATTGGCCACTTTTTAGATTATCAAAGGACTAGCTTGCATATTTGCAATTTTGCATCAAATTCATAACCATGGATGACAATATGACACAAAAGAATCATGAACAATTGCACAACAGCAATTTCCATAGAGTTAATATGTTAATAAGAAACTTAGTTTTGGCCATAGATGGAAAGAATTATACACTCCACAAATACAAATGATTCACATGAGTCATTCCATACAGATACAATACCTAGGTGAGAAGAGCCATAGCCAATACAACATTTTACAAATTAATAAAACTTATAACTTAAGCTCTCTAAAGATAATGATTATGTATAAGTCTCAGCATCCAAATACCCATTAGCTAGTAAAATTCTTTGCTTACAACTAATTTTCTTACCCACCAGTAATGTTTTTTACTAAGGTGGCTGAATGGAGCGATAATAACAGGCAAAAAAGTTCAGAAATTAGTTTCTGTTTTTTTTTAATATTATGTTCTTTTTTAAAACATTTTAAGTACAGTTTCGAACAATTCGCTCCATCCAGCCATAATTTTAACAACCCCCGTCGTTTCACCCAAATTTTACCATCACAAAACAGGCTCCCAAGAGTGACAACAAAATTATGAAACAGAACACATTGAAGGCACCACCTCTTTGGCTTAAACACCACTGTGGCCTGACTTTCGGGGTGAGTGCCTGTGGCGATGAGATGAATCAGAACTCACAGATTTTGACTGTTTCACATTCCCCTTCATCTTCATACCCTCAATCTCTTCCAGAATTCCAACAACTTCGTCCATTGCAGGTCGCTTCCGAGGCTCATGTTCAACACATCTCAGGGTGAGCTGAGCAGCCTGAAATGCGGCTTTTGTGGAATATTGGCCTTCCATTCTTGGGTCCATTATAGACTTCAGCTTCTTTCTCTGTGACAGAAAGGGTCTCTTCCACTCTACCAAATTATGTTGCCCACCAGTTCGCCTACTGTCCAGTGCTCGTAGGCCTGTCAACATCTCAAGCAACACCACACCAAACCCATACACGTCGCTCTTAACATATAGGTGACCTAACAAATGAAGATAATTAAGATCGCTGTTCAACCAATAAATACCACTCCCTCCGTTTTTAATAAAATGTTCCGGTAGGTATACTGATGGGGTTTAAGAAGGAATTTGTATGGGTAGTCAACAGCAGAAGAGAGATGAAAAGTTGAGGGTATTTATTTTTTATAATATGATGACAATTGTGAACTTGGGAATTAGAGCAAATATTTAAAAACTTCACGAAAGGAATGCGGAGCAACTAATAAAAAACAGAGGAAGTATAATGAAGACATGGGTAATTGACTACTTTCATATCTAAACAGAGACAATCACCTGTTGCAACGTATTCAGGTGCAGCATAACCATATGTTCCCATTATTCGAGTTGTGACGTGTGAGTTCTCACCAGAGGGCCCCAGTTTGGCTAATCCAAAATCTGATATTTTCGCATTGTAGTTCTACAGATCAAATAATAAACATGAAATTAAACCACTTCACCATTTTAAATTCATACACACACACACACATGTGTGTGTCATTTAACTGATCTCTATTGTATAAAACATATGTATTAGAATTTTAGAAGCAGAAAGCTTCTTCGCTCAATGCAACTGTTTGCTCATATATTGCATTTCAGAAGGGTTACCAGCTTTATGCCTTCATTAAAAGGGAAAATTGATCTTTTCATCCATGTTTTACCGTAATGTTTAATTCCCACCCCACGTTGTATTTAGTAATGCAAAGAGAGCATTAGAAAACATTCATGTGCGGCACACATTCATTGAGTTATAAAAGTTAGACATGTGATCATCACCCAAGTAAATGTCTCTTTATCATTACTCTACTCCGTTTGACTATGCACCCCATAGTGGGTCATTGCTAGTAGATTTTCAACCAAATTCATTAGACCTTACACCCCATCTTTACCTTCATATTTGACTTTGTAACTAAATTTTATTTTCTTTGAACACATACCCCAGAGCCGGTCATTTCTATTAAACTTTGAACCTTGTTAGTTAGATTCTGTGAACTGTAGTTTACCTTAATATTTGACTTTACACACAGCTTTGGGATGCTCTGTGGGGTTCAAAAAACAAAACATGTTGTGTAAAGACCAACTTTCCCTTATCAATACAATCCGCCAAACGCTTAATGCCATACGTTTTACTTAATATAGCGTTTTGGGAGCCAAAACACTGATAACACTTAGCCAAAGGCTCCCCTAAGTAGTTGCTAATGGCTATACAAGTGAGAAAATAGAGCCTTACTTACCATATCAAGAAGAATGTTGGAAGCCTTAAAATCCCTATAAATTATTTGCTTTTCTGAAGCATGCAGAAATGCTAGGCCTCGTGCTGCTCCTATCGCAATCTTGAGCCGCAAGTCCCAAGAAAGTGGCTCAATTGCAGTTCTTCCTAACAAACAGGATAACCCTCAATTAGTGGAATGCATCATTATTAGGTTCTGTTTGGTACCCACTACAGCCTTATTATGTGCATACCTTTTGACATTACTTATCTGGCTAAAATAGGTTTTGCCAAACATGTTTCCTTTTAAAAAATTATGCAGACCCCGGTGATTTCAGCAAAATAACACTAACCAAACAGTCCCTCCATTAGTTCTATCTTACTTCAACTTAGATTCCCTAAATACAAACACTACTTACTTCTGAAAAGGTGGTTTTCTAAACTCCCCTTCTGCATAAATTCATAGACGAGTAGTAGTTCTTTATCTTCCAAACAGTAGCCAAGTAGCTTCACTAGATTAGGATGTGAAAGCCTGCCCAAGAAGTTCACTTCTGACTGCACATTTCAAATGTTTAAACATACACATAATACTATTAGATTATCCAATAAGAAGTAACAAAAAATGGAAGCAATTTGAGTACACAGAGGTGACAGAGTTCAAATCACCGGAAGTTGTAAAGCTAGGAGATAATCAATCTTGAAACTTCTACCATCTTAGTTTTGTTGAAGACTTTTTCTCAAGGAAAAATTCCTTAAATAGAACTATGGCATAATACATGTCTTCAAATAGCAGTATAACACTTTTATTGTTTCTTTTAATAGGACTCATCCACAAAAACAAGAATTATTCAATACTTTTAGTTTTTTTCTCAAACTAACTACTACAGTCTAAAATTGATTTGTGTTTGATAAGGTGACCAAATAACCTACTTCCTCTGTCGGTCTGTCCCATTTTATGTGTCTTACTTTAGTTTTTGGGTCATCCCAAAAGAAATGCTTGTTTCCATTTTTGTCAAGAAATATCATTTCACATTACTCTACTCAAACTTCAACAACTTTTACTTTTTAACTTTCTAAATAGTCGTGTCAAACCAAAACAAGACACATAAAAAGGGATGGATGTAGTATTATTTCACTAAGAAACTATACATTGCTCATAAATCACCTCCAAGATTACTTTTTCCTTCCACTATTTTCTTTTTTGTTTAGCTTGTTTCATGGAAGAAACCATTGCTCACTAGAAGTAGGTCACTTAGCATAAGTGAAACTCCATTTTATCTTGGTCAAAATTGTTACATATAGAAGTCCATTTAGCAAACCAATAAAGTAAAAGTAATAAAATGATTAGAAATCAAAAGGGTATCTTTGCAAATTTATGACAATATTAATTGTTATGACCTTAAAAACCAAATTATCCAAATACATACATTCACAAAAACAGGAAGGAAGCAATGTGTGTGAAGGGCAGTAGCAGTACCTGCCATTCCTCAAACCCTTGCATACTTTCATGATTCAACTTCTTGATGGCAACAATGATTCCACTCCCTATTTTAGAAGGCATGAGCGTCTTCTCATCAACCCATCCTTTAAAAACCGTCCCAAACCCACCCACCCCCAACACCATATCAGACTTGAAGCTTCTAGTGGCTGCCTTCAAATCTGTGTAACTGTAGATCTTCAGATTCGATGTTGGCAAAATCTCCCCATTCACATGTGTTTCTTGATCACTCCCTGTTGTTGAAAAGGGGCTCGGGCCAGCGCTATTGCTTGTTGCAGAAAAATCAGTTGTACCATTACTGTTGTTTCTCGAGGTTTCTATAAATACCCAAAACATTACAAAATTATAATAACAAGAAGAATTAACTAATTTACCTAAAACAGCATCTATCAACATAAAGCTTACCAAAAACAAAACCAACCACAAATGCCCATTACTGTAAATGTTTTTTCTTATAAATACTTAAAGCAGGGGTACACAAAAGGTGCGAACTTGAAGAGCAGGCAGATCAGGAAGTGGACCAAACTGGGTGGGGATATTACAAATTGAGTGAAAGAAATAAAAATAGAAAGAAAGAGAGAAAGAAGGAAAGGAGTACCCCGGGTTGAAGGTTTAAGAGAAGAACTGCTGGGGTGAGTAATAGTGCTGATACGGCTAGGATCAGGCACTTGGGATCCAAAGCAATTACCCATTTAATCCGCCCCACTTACTGTGTTGCCATATTCTTCATAACCTTGAAAGACATCCTCCGACCCAAGAAGAAATGAGAGGAAGAGGGGATTCTTGATTTCCAGAGCACAATAATAGTTATACTACTGTCTTCCACGTGGGTTGGACTTTTATGAGAAAAAAGAGTCCGTGAAAACTGAGACGGAGAAGAAAAAGTATGCTTTCTTAGAACTTGCTGCTGATGCTATCTATATCTGGGGTGAATATTTGAATGCTGCTGGGTTTTTGTTCTTTTCCCAATGGAAATCAGAAAAATTGGTGGTGTGCTTTTTCATGGACCGGTTTCTTTCCCACACAATTCTATGACTATTGTTTATACAAGTACTCACTTAGAACCCTATTTGCAAGCAAAACGCCGATTTGCGCTTCCTGAAGTAGTTGAAATCTCTCTTCCCCAGAAGCCAAAACCAGAAAAGTCAGCGTTGATCATTAATCCTGTCCGCCAAATCTCTTTTTCCCACCAGTATCTATTTCGCTTTTACTGGTTGTTGCCATTAATGAATTTGTGCTAAAAAATGACAAATGTTTAAGTATTAAAAATGCCACCAGTATCTATTTCTCTCCTTTTGCAAATATTAATTACATAATACCTTCATCCCAAAAAACTTTATCATTTTCAAAATTTTGACCGATTACATTTTTTTTATTAAAAATTATTTATGATATAAAAATTATATGAAAATATTCTTTGTTAAAAGTACTTTCATGAAAGTATAAAATTTATAATTTCCATAATATATTACTAATCAAAATCAATGTTCAATTTTTTTGAAATGACAAAGTTTTTTAGGACGGAGGTAGTAGTTTTTATTACTCCGGATTTTAATTGAGACCAAACATTAACTTGACAAAGTTGAATGAAACGGAATTAGTATGTAATACAAATATCCTAAATTTTATATAAAAATTATGTTAGCACTAACACAAACTAATTTAACATAGATTTACATTTGTGAAAGAAACAAGTGTAAACCGTCAATTTGGTCCTCGTACTTTTAAAAAGATCAATCAAATCCCCGAACTTTGTAAAAACGTTCAATTGAGTCCAATAATTTGCAGGTTACTTACCACGTCAACAGGTCACCCGCTAACGTGGCGCACATGTGGTAGCCCAATCAGTAATAATTTTGCTGACGTGGCACACATGTGGAAGTCCAGTCAGCCATTTGCGAATGATGTGGCACACACATGGACCTCCATGTGTGCACCACGTCAGCGGATTACCTACTGACATGACAAATAACCTGCAAATGTACTCAATTGAACGTTTTTACAAAGTTCGGGGATTTGATTGATTTTTTTAAAAGTACAAGGACCTAATTGACTTTTACATGAAAGTATGAGGACCAAATTGACAGTTTTCCCAAGAAACTATGGTCATTGTGCTCTAAGATACTTTTTATATAAAGTTCAGAATATATATATTACACATGCAAGTTTCGATACTTACCTTACATTCCTTCAAAATTGGGGTATTTAAATTAATTTTCACTTATTATTACTCCCTCCGTCCCGTTGGAATGTTCCTTATTCACTATTCATTGGTCAACTTAGGTCACTCCTAATCTTTTACTTTATATATCAAATTTTTATCAAATTGAACTTTTCTTGATCAGGCTTTGTAGCGGTTTTAATGTAGTTTCTGAATATGTAAATTTTATTTACTAAAAATAAGCGGAGCGTGAACAGAGATCGAGTTGCTTTATCGTCAGTCAAGCATCATAAACCGAACGGGAACATTCCAACGGGACGGAGGGAGTATTATTATTATTATTACTGTTATATTACTAATCGGTATTATTATTATTTATATTATTGTTAATGGTTCTTATATTTTGTAAGCATGGAAGCAAAAAATATGTATGTTTCCAATAGGACTAATTTGGTCCTATTTTGAAAAAAAAAGGGAAAACTGTCAAATTGGTCCTTCTACTATACAAAAAAAGTCAATTAGGTCATCGTACTTTAAATTCGATCAATTGAACCCTCCAAATAATAAAAAGCAGTCAATTGAGCAGTTCAACCGGTAAGGAACAAGTCTTCCGGTTAACCGGCCTACGTGGAATGTCCAGATGGATTTTTTTTTATTTTCTTTTTATTTGTCTCCCTTTCTCTTTGACTTTTTTTAGCAAGCCGGCAGACCCGTTTTTTCCTCCCTTCTCAATTTCTTTTTCTTCCGTTCTTTCCTCTCCGACAGGAAAATGACCCCCTCCACCTTCTCCAGCGGGTGACTTCCTCCACCTTCTCCGGCGGGCGATTTCCACTGCCTTCACCCTACCTCCGCCGCCCCTACCTCCATACCCAGTACCCACCACCTCGGCCGCCCCTACCTCCATACCCACCACCTCCACCGCCCTACCTCCATACCCACCACTCCGCCGCCCCTATTTCCATACTCACCAGTCACCATCTCCGCCTTCTCTATATACCTCCATACCCACACCTCCCCACCCCTACCTCGATGGACCAAAACCCCCCAGGCCAGCCCCTTCTATGTTTGGAGTCTCGAAGATGGAGACCTGCAGAAGTAAAGGAACGGAGTGGATCGATTGACATGGAGAAAGAAAGAAAGTAAGAAGAAAGAAAGTAAAAAGAAAGAAAGAAAACGAAATGCAGAAATGGGGGAGAAGACGGACGGGTCTGGAGGCTAGAGAAGAAAGAACGAGAACACAAAAAAGAAAGAAGAAAGAGCAAGGAGAAAAATAAAAAGAAAAAATAAGAAAATAAAAAATATCCACCTGGACATTCCACGTAGGCAGGTTAACCGGAAGACTTGTTCCTTACCGGTTGAACTGCTCAATTGACTGCTTTTTATTAGTTTGAGGGTTCAATTGATCGAATTTAAAGTACGAGGACCTAATTGACTTTTTTGTATAGTAGAAGGACCAATTTGACAGTTTTCCCAAAAAAAACATAGTAAGTCCTATTTTGAATTTTTGCCATAGTTTTAGTCCTATTTGAAGTAATTTCTAATATATCTATCATGAGAGATCTAATTAAAATTTAAATATAAATGAGAAATTTTATATGGTAAATTCTAATTTAAGATTTTTATGTGATAGGTAGAAAAATTTATAATTGGTGGGGTGGGATTCAAATCTAGATAGATTATATGGAACCCCTCAAGGCACCAATTTTGAAATTTTCTATATGAAAAATGCACAAATTTTAGAGGTATATACGGTCATACGGAGTATGAGGTTTCTACTTTCTATTCGACAATTCTTACTTATTTTCTATTTAGGAAAGTATGAACATTTTAGAGGGTGTTTGGCAACACTATTTTTTGGCTTATCTGGCTTATCAGTCAACTTTTTCACCAAACACGTAATTTTTGCTTTCGCGCGCTGAATTGTGTAATAAGCAGAAAAAGTAAGGTTGGGGTTACTTTTCTGGCTGTATTAGCTGAAGTTAGTGTAGATGATCATTTTAGCTATTTTTACATATAATTTTTTCTTTGTTTTATTAATGAAGTATATTTTAAAAATATTTTTTTAAAAAAATCAGCAGAATCAGCCAATACAGTCACTTCAGTCAGAACTTCATAAATTTCAGCAGAATCAGCCATATCAGCCGATTTTCGTGCTACCAAACGGGCTCATAATCTTTTTTTAAAATGTGGCTTATATTGAATAATCAAAACTTAAGTAGTTACAATACGACAAAAGCTCTATTTCGACTCTCTGCCCTCGAATCAGACTTTATATTTTGTTTAAGTTAGTAATATAGGTTTTCTAAAAAATATTGTGAAATTAAACTAATGGATAAAAATGTGACTAAAGTTACTATAAATATATTTTCATGGTCATTGCTGAAAACAAATTGAACATGTTTGTAGTCACTAAAATTTACTAAGTCATTTTTTCATCCACCATGATTATAATCATATATTAGAAATTATTTATAAATTTTATTCGTATATTATATTGATTTTATGTTAAAGCTAATTGTTCCGGTTTTTTATCGGTCCCGATCGGGTTATAAGTTTTAGGGCCCATTAATGAGGCCGAAATTTCGGGTTCGGTCCGATTTTTTATCCAGGTCAGTTAAAAAGAAAAACAAACGAACCAGGAATATAATTCGAATGGGGACAAGATCGGTTTTCGGGTTTTGATTCTATTTTTCCCACCCCGAGTCTATAGTATAATTTAAGTAGTACGTAGTATCTCCATAAAATCTAGGGATGGCAATGGGACGGATTGAGGACGGTTTAACCGAACCATAACCGTCCCAACGGGTAACGAGTATAACCACGGGTAATCGCTTTATTAAATGAATCATTGATATTTTAATATAAAAATAATACTCGTATTTTAAAAGGTGAAAAGTGGCATCGCCTAGACGACTCTAGACTTCAGACGTCACTTTAATGATTCGTATATCTACAAAATGAGAAAGAAGACAACATAAATTAATTTGAACCTAAAAATACTTAATCTAAAAAATAATTAATCACGAAAAAAATTGGTTAATAATCAAACAAGAGTATTAAAATCTATTAGGAACTTTTATTCATACACTATAGTTTTTTTAACCAATTAGTCTTCTTTCATATCATAAGTTTCAGGATTATTACACCAATCAAAGGAAAAACAAAACTGACACCAACTAAAATCCAAAAACTACGACTGTAAACCCTATGATCAGACTTAGAGACGGTCACCCCTGAAAGAGCGACGCGAATCGCTAACCATGTAGCGGGCTTGACACAGCCATCCATGTTCCCATAGATCCAAACATACTCAATGACATTAAAAAGGCTGAATTCCCAAATAAAGTAACAAACCTAACAACATAGACGATAACAAGAAGTCAAATGATAGAATAAAAATAACTAATAAGAAAACTTCTATGGGCTCTAGCACCTCGTACAACCCATGGCGGTGGTTCAGGAGGAGGTCGTATCCTTGGTACCACTCTAATTGATCCTTCATTGTCAATCATCATCTGGCATGCTCAAAATCCGTGCACCTCTCCTCGTCCCGCTCTCGTAGCAAATCCACTAGCGGTCATCTTCATTGCTGACATGCCCTTGCTACCCTGCTCACGAAGAAATCAGTCGCCGAACTCTGGCTTCGATGTCGTCAAGTTTGGGCAAAGATTCCTGTCAATCTGTCTCAAATCCAATCCCAGCGTCGTACACAAGTGAAGGGGCGGACATGTATAAAATCGTAACCGCCCCGTTCCCTGTAAAACCACAACGGGTTTTCCCCGCCCCGTGCCCATTACCCAATCAACGCGGTTTTCCTCATTTTGACCAGGATCGTTCGGTACGGGTTCCATCAGATCGGTCATAATTGTCATTCCTAATAAATGTGATACAAATTTCAAACATCAAAACTAACCTAATATGCGTGCGTGCGTGCTCATGTGTAGGTTTCAAACATGATACCTAAATTCTAAATGCATGTATGTTCAACCCAAAAAGGATTTATTGATTAACACAAGCTAGTTTGATCACTAGGGCCAAATGTTTTTAAAGTTTAAATCTGTCATATCGAGTTCAAACGTAATTAATCTCAAATTAACACTCCTTCCATTATCTTTTATTCAACCATTGGTATAGAGTCTTCACAAAAAATAAGAGTATAGTAGTGTAGAAAAGTATCAAAAGTAATGGAAAATATATGAAAATATATGAAAACTTATGATAAAGAAGACAAAAGAAAAAGGTAAGAAAGCAAAAAAAGTAATGAATAAGTAATTGTTTCCAAAAGTAAAATAAAACAAAGCGAAAAGTACGGAAAAGGTACTTGTGGTTGAGCTCATTTTCAGATAGGGTCATGTGTTTCATTCTTTATCAAAGTGTTTCATGTGTTTGAATTTCGTTATCACAAGAGGGTCACCCCGTTAAAAACGTCTGAAAAAGATCGTTAAAAGTTAACTCCGATTTTCAAAAGTGCCCAAAAAATTAAAAGAAAAATACCGAAAGGTGCGCCTCATCAAGATGACCTCCAAACCACCTTCGCATTTGGATTTTTCAGATCTGTTTGAATTATTTTTTAAAAATGATTTCGCTAATATCACTTTTCCGATGGACTTTCCGGTGACAATGGTGGCTGAAAACAAAAAAGAAAGATGGCCCAGCGGTCGTCTTATTGAGGCGCACATTACGCTATTTTTCTTTTAATTTTTCGGGAACTTTTGAAAATCGGAGTTACTTTTAACGGTCTTTTTCAGACGTTTTTAACGGGGTGACCCTCTTGTGATAACGGAATTCAAACACATGAACTACTTTGATAAAGAATGAAACATATGACCCTATCTGAAAATGGGCTCAAGCACAAGTACATTTTTCGTACTTTATAAAAAGCCACATAAGAAAGGAAAGTGTGTTGTCTACACTATACTTCAATCCACTTAAATAAGTGCAACATGTTGAATTTTACACTATTCATGTGTTGTATTTTGAATACGCATTACTTATTGATGTATTAACAAATTGTTTTTGAAAAAGGAATTTTATCAATCTAGGACCTGAAAGATAGACGAATTATCAATCCGGGACCTGAAAGATGAAATGTATCCGTATAAGACTTGAAAGATAAAAAACTATCAATCTAGGACCTAACATTTCATAGGTTTTGATTTATTTATTTATTTTATTAATTCCATTGCTATTATTATGTGAAATTTTCTTCATAAAAGTTTATTAGTTTAATAAAATAAAAGATTATTTAAATTTATTAAAATAAAAATAATAATAAAATTTATGAAAATTTAGATCCTAAATTGATAATTTTCAATCATTCGGATCCTAGATTGATAATTTTCCATCATTCGGATCTTATACCGATACATGTATTTCATCTTTCGGGTCCCGAATTGATAGTTCGTCTATATTTCCGGTCCCGCATTGATAAAATTCTTTTGAAAAAATATTGTTTAATTTGTTTCTTGTAAATTTCCAAACTGTTTTTTACTAACAAAGAATAATATATTAATGGCAAAAGTTATAGACGGGGAGACATGAAAAATGGATTGGTGCACTTATTTAAAAATGGGTGAAGTATATAATTTTATATTACACTTATAGAACAAGATTTAGGAACAACATAAGAATGAGGACAATACTCAAGAGATTAATTATTGAAACTATGAATTTGATAATTAAAAGTGTTTCTCGTAGAATAGTCGAACGATTAGAATTAAAAAATTCCAAATCGAAGTCTAAAAATGTCAGTCGCAATAATGAGAAGACTAAGAGTTACAAAAACTGAATCTTAAATAAATGATCATTCATTATTGATATATATGATTGACAAAACCTTATTTGAATATATTAATGACACAAATTAATCGTGGTTTTCACATAACGTGCATGCATCTAGCTGGATCGTGAGCTGTTAAACACTCAAAGTGCTGTAAGTAATTTAGTTTTAAACAGAGACAATTTTTATTCATTCATTCAGTTATGATTTGTTTGTTTTTAGGAAATTCTTTAATTTTTATTTGTTGGAGGACGCTCTTTAATGTGATGAGTGAATTTCAATAAACTTGATTCATCTTATCTTCTTATTTTGCTTTATAGTTGAACGTAATCTGAATTGTGTGATTTCTGCTAGAGAAGTCAAAAGTGCAAAATTCACTTCTTTATTTTGTGCACATATCTAGATCTAGAGTACGTTCTTCATTTCGGATGATTTACGATGACTCCGTGTCAAATACGATACAGAATACACGCACACAACCCGCACGGGTAGCTCAGGTCGAGTGGTGGGAGATTTGAAAAAATAGACCAAGATTCGAATCCCCGTAGCGACCGGGTGGAGGTTACAGAACCTGAAATAAGACTGTGCCTCTGGTGCGCACGAGTGTATGGATCTACTGTCATTCTGCTGACTGAGTCACCGTGACTAATCTCCCCACCATCCTGTCGGGTCGGAGTGGGGGCTCCAGTGAGAGTACACCTTTTGGAACAAAAGAATACACACAAAATATGATGGTGTAAGCTGACGCAATCACGCAATGCCACCACCGAAGTCACGGACCAATCTGGTACACCTATGCTTTAAAGATTCTTACATTAGCTTTACCTCTACGTCAAAGTATACCCATAAAACGTACTCCGTATAAAACTTAATGTATTTCAATAATTTATTTAAGGAAAAATTGATAGTAATAATCTCAACTATTGACGGTCCGTTTTTAATAATCTCAACTATCGATTATTCCAAAATAATCTCAACTTTAGGGACTTTCCGACAATAATGGTCCGACGTGACCAGCTATAAATACATTCTTATAGTTTCTAAAGTGGATGAGAAGAGATATAGCAAGTAATTCTATAAATAATCCTAACTTTTAATTTTTTCGCTTAATTTCTATTTAAAATTCACTTTTTATAGAAGGTAATGTCTGGTCTTGAACCATTATTGGCGGACGGTCCATATAGTTGGGATTATACAAAAATAATCAATAGTTGGGACTATTGTTAGCGGACCGGCAATAGTTGAGAGTATTATTTTCAATTTTTCCTTCATTTAATTGTTTTTCTAATGGAGTTTTAAACTGAAATTTTATGGGTATAAACTAAATTGATGAAGCAAGGACATTCTCAAAAAAATCATCATAAAATAACATCAGTAAGACCCTCTGACGGCGTTGACCGTTGTCCACACATAGGTTCCTATCAGAACATATGTATATGCGTGGAGGTTCCTATTAGAACATATGTATATGGACATGACTCTATATCATACACACACACACACTTTTCCTTCGCGCGGATGGTGGGACCTTGGGGATCCTTTTGTACTAGATTCCGTTTTCGAAATTATTTTGTTATCTTGTACGTCCAAGAAGGTTGAATCCCCAACCTCAAGGGCCCCCCACCCCGACCCGACAGGATGGTGGGAGAGTAAATCACGGTGACTCAGTCGGCAAAGCGGCAGTAGGCCTTTACCCGTGCGCACCAGAGAGCCATCCTTATTTCAGATTCTGAAAACCCCCTTTTGGCCGTTGCGGGATTCGAACCTTGGTCTACGTCCAATTTTTCCCAACGCTCGACCAACTGAGCTACCCGTGCGGGTATTTTGTTATCTTGTAAGTTTTACTTTACATGTTCATCTTTTCCCCCCTGTTTTTTCATACTCTTTATCCTTTTCTTCCACTTTTACATGTCATCTTTCTTACTTTCCATCCATTTTAGACTACGAGTATTTTTTAGACATTTTTCACAAATTAAAATTCGTTACCTTTATTAATTACTTCTCTTCGAGAAAACCTATAGCTACACATTAAAAAATGAGGGAAATATATTAGACTCTTTTTTGTTTTTTCCTTGTAAATTTCTAAAAATTTACATTAATCAATAAAAGAACTCGATCGTTTTTACGCACAATAAACTTTTCAAATATGATTCTTTCATATGATCAAAGTCCTTTCATTTTCGATCTTCTAGTTGGTTATAGTTTAAAAAACTGATATGATTATATTGTTTGTTTCGAAAACGATTTTTATAATTGATGAACTCAGTGATGTCGTCAACCCCCACATGAACACTTTGCTCCCCGCGTTTAAATTTGGTCCGTACGAAAAACCAAGTACAACGTTTCTGGACAAATTAAATATTATCGCATTTGTTGTTGTACAAATCCATGCATATACATCTGCCAAAATGTCGTCCACAATTAAGAAATAAAACTCCATGAATTGAGTCAACTTCAGTTTAATTTTATGAGCTAAGGATTTAATATCTCTTTTCCCATTTGGATCCAAGGTTTCTCCAAAAGTGGTTAAGACTTAAGGTTGTAAACTCTCTTTAATCTTCTGATTAGAAAAGTATTAGTAGCTTAGTAGCAGTTCGTATACCGTGGGATCATCCCACGGTGACCACCATGCTCCCACTCCCAAAACGACATAGTTTTGCACAATCTTTTTTTTAAAAAATCGCGTGAACAGTACACGCGTGAACAGTACACGCGTGTACATTAACTGTTTTTTCCTTCTTTTTGTCCAAGTAGCATGAATGATGTAACTCACATGTAAATATATGTAACTCACGTTATTGATCAATGTAACTCAAGTTCAGTCGAAATGTAACTTTGTCAAATACATAGTATAAGAAGTAAACTTTAATTTAAATGTAAATAATGATAAAAAAGAAGTCAAATTATTATACATAAGTAGTGTTATTGTTTTGCTTTTAATATCAGGGCTACAAAAATGATTTTTTTATATAAAAAATTTCTTTGAATATCAAAGGTTGATTGTGTTGTGTAACTCGCATTATATTGCAGTGTAACTCATATTATATAAAATGTAAATCACGTGCAAGTATGATGTAACTTGTTGATGAAAGTTGACATGTAACTCGATCACATTAATAGACATGTAACTTTAGACAAATCCCAATGTAACTGAATGTATTTTCAAATGTAATTTGAGCCAAATCAAAATGTAAATTGTCTAAACTGAAATATGTGTGTGTGTGTGTATATGAAGATTCCTAATCAACCCTAATGTTCTCATGCTTGGCTAGCAAAAACATCCATGACTCATCATTGATGTGCAATCTGAAGGAACGGAAGTGGGATTGTGATCGATTGTGTTTGCAGGTTTAGATAGGTCGTACAAGCCAAAGCAGAATAGGATAGCTGCAATAAGAGAAAGCCAAAGCTGAATAGGATTTAATTTGTTTGGCCGGATTTTATTTCGTGCTCGCCGGCTACGTGCAGAGCTCTGTCTCTGTAGGGAAAGGGCAGACTTGTTCCTTTTTTTTAACTAAACGCCACCGTTTTTGGGCTTGAAGCACGATGCTCACCGTGGTATGATCCCACGGTATAATTTGCGCTTAGTAGGGCTACTCTAGAATCCTCACCGACATTCCACAACTACTGGAACAAAAGGAAAATCAGTTTGACAAGGCTCCCACAACACCCATAGTCGAAATTGGCTAATCTGAAGGGGGTGTTCGGTTAGGAGCCTATAAATCATGTTTTGACTGATTTGACCATTATTTAGCTTTTTCACCAAATGAATTGAATATTAGAGATGTGTGGTTAATGACTTTTTCACTTGGTCTTTTATCCCAAACAGCCTAAATTGTTAAGTCAATAAATATGGAGTTTAGGTTTTCGCTTTTTCATTATTTGCCACTACATTCCTATTTGTGTCCCTTTCTCTTCTGATAATTTCTTTTCGTATTAGCCACGCTTCTCTTTCTAACCGACATCCACTCAGGTAAACATCTTCCGCCAAGGCTTCAAAGAGTAAAATTCAGCGGTGGAAGCAAGTGCAACACAGGGTTGGAATCCCTTCGTAGTGGTTAAATAATCCATGTTTAAGTGGATGATACTTTAATGGGAATCCCTTCGTAGGGTTGGACTAAAACATTTTCAAAATTCCAACATAGGACTGTCATGTTTTTTATTCCCAAAATAAGATTAATTACTGCCATGTTTAGAAAAAACTGCCATGTTTGAAGTCTGATAATGCCAAAACATGACAGTATTTAGTCCTATTTTGGGAATAAAAATATGACAGTTCTATTTTGGAATTTTCAAACTGTTTTAGTCCTATTTTAGGTAATATCTCTACTTTAATTTGGGGAATTGGGGGTGAACCTAACGTTTAGCTAATAGGGATAATGCATAATCACTTTTTACTTTGGGAGATAAATGACCATAAATGTTTTAGAATATGTGTTTAATGTATGGATTACTCCCTATATACTACGTATGTATCATATTAGTTATATATTAATTCATGAAAAACAATGCTTAAAATAATTAGTGTGTGTTTATAATTTTTTAGTTTTTAAAATCATAAAAAAACGTATGATGCAAGTAGTTGTACGAATTAAATTAATAAAATTTTAATTGATGCCTTTAAAAGTCATTTAACAAGTTATTAGCTGATTGAACACAGCCGTTTTACCAAATATATTAGTGAAATAAAACTTATTTAATTACAAAAACATGATTAATAGTTACTCCATATTATAGTAGTGTCATTGAATTTACCTGTAAAAATTGAACATAAGTTCTTATAACTAAATTACTAGTATAGTCACGTATGACACATATGATGTCACATTTCCAAAACAGCCTTTATTTAGTTTTTTTTTTGAAAAGGTTATTGAAAGACAAAGATACGACTAAAGTTTCTATGAATATAACATCAGAGTCACTTAAGTGTAAAACTTGAAACCAAAAATAGTCATTGAAAGTTACTACTATAGTCACTAAACTTAAGATGTTACAGTTTTGTCCACCGTCTTTATTTTAGTTGTAAATTGTCATTATTTTTTCTTTTAGTTATAAATTGTCATTATTTTTTATTTTAGTTATAAATATGTATTAATTTAGTTTGATCAAATTAACTGATTATGCTGAAACTGATTAAGTTCTAGCTGAATGTGTTAAATTATGAAAGAATTACATAAGAATATATTACGGAGTATATTAATAAAATACAGAACAAATAATATTATAATAGCTAAAATCATCATTTACAGTAACCTAACCAATTTAACCATAAAAGTAACATGAACCTTACTTATTTTAATTATTACAGCACATGGAGAAATAAAAAATATATATTTGATAAAAAATAAATGATAAAACCGATAAATAAAAAATATGTATGACCGACCTCTAAAAATTAAATACGGAGTAATAACAAAACTCATGCTCCGCACAAACCAAGTGAATTTTTATCAATAATAAAGTAAATAATAACACTAATCTCCAATGACATAATGTGAAGGGGCATTTGGCATGAGAGAGATAGACACAAAATTTTGATTTTATAATATTTATCTTTCATTCTTTCTACGGTTTGATGCGTTTTTGGTAAGTTTTTCTCTACAATGTCAATCACAATATCTATATCTAGACATTGTGATTGACATTGTGAAGAAAAACTTACCAAAATGATGTAAGATTCTTTAAATATGGAGAGAGAGATTTTATTTATTGTTTTCTAATTGGCTATTTCTCATGCTCTCAGGGCTAAAATATCATTTCGGATTGGTGTAATTCGAAGATTTTGAGAGATATATAAAGATAAATGAAAAAAGGGTCATATAGGGTCTAGAACTTACAAAAAAAATGTCAAATAATATATATATAAATTCTAATTTTTTTGAATATTTATTAAACAACTTTCTATTTTTCACGCATTTTTCGTATTAAATAAAAAAATAATTCATAATTGTGAACAAAATAAGGATAATGGATAAAATTGTGACTTATTAACTTTTGGTATTTATAATTTGTGTTTTACATAGTATTTAGTTTCATTTTTGTTCACAAATTCTATTTGAGAAGTTTTTCCTAAAAGTCGCTTTGATATAATTTAAACAAAATTATAGTCACTGAAAATTGTTATTTTCAAGGATTATTACTCATACTCAAGACAATTAATAAAAAATACATCACAGTTCACTTTAGACTAATAGTGTGCACACAAAAAACGATTCGAAACTACATAAATTAATAGATTTTTTATATATTCAATTTTAATGTCATATTAAAGATAATGAAAAATAAGAATCTTTTTCTTATAACAATCAAAGTAAAAATAAAAAAGTTATAACAATATAACACATACTACCTCCGTCTCTTAAAACTTTGCCAAAGTTGACCGATACAGAGAATAATAAAGTAAAAACTGTGTAGTTGAGATTTGTGCAGAGGAAAGGGAAATAACATAAACCACAAAATAATTGATTAAAAGAGAAAGTGACAGAATTCTTGGGACATCCCAAAAAGGAAAGATGACAAAGTTTTAAGGGACGGATGGAGTAAGTTTTAATAAGTGCTAAATTACTTTTTATTTTTATATATGCAATATTGGTGTCATATGATATTAATAAAAAATTATAAAATTTGATATATTTTTTGTGATAATAAGAATATAAATAAAAAAGATATAAGACTTTAAAATAATATGAGGTTTTATTTGTGTGTTTCAATGATCAAGTGAAAGTGACGTGAAATGGAGAAAAATGGTGAAGGCACGTGGCATTAAAATAGGAATGGAGAAAAAATAGGATTGAGGGACATGTAAGTTTATTTAAGGGTATAAATGTCTTTTAATGAGTTATTTGTTTTCTTATATATAAATAGAATAGAGTAGAATAGATGAGAAATATCCGTCCCGTCTTTTTGCCACCAAGCCCCAGTAAATCTAGAAATCACCCGGGCCCCAAACTGTCCAGTTTAGGAATCTACGGGCGGCTTTTGGGTCAGTCTAGCCAGGCAATTGCTTTGGGCCTCACATGCCAATGGGGCTAAAATAAAACTACGAAGTAGCGACCGGCATCTGAAGTAGCAGCAACCCGCAATCGGCTTCCCAAGCACGGCAGCGACCGTGAGCCACCGCCCGAACGTCTCGCCGGAGCCGCTTCCTGACGCCGACTTGGGTGAGTGAATCTCCGACTTCTCTAGTTCTCTCCTTCAGTCCTTCTCTTAGTATCTTACTACGTATTACTCTTCGTCTCGTTCTCTCATTTGATTGATTTTGTGTTTAACATTTAGAATTTAGACATTAGTCGATTAATAGTGAAATACATAAGTCCAAAGATAAGCCAGAAGGCCTGAAGCCTACAGCAGACGGCAGACAAGCACAGAAGCACTCAAGCAGTAAAGGCAATTGTTTTTTTACTATTTACGTTAAATTCCTAAATTGCTAAATGTTAAATACAAGTGAATAATTAATATAAGTGGTAAAATACATGAAATAATTAATTTGATGGTATTAGTACTAGTCAAGTAGTCTTTTGTTTAATTTGTCATTGTATTTAGAAGTTTTAGATTTTTTTAATTGATTTGTTTGTGATTTTTGTATTATCTATAAATATGTACTCTGTAGGTATTATTATCTATAAAGTGATGTTATTACTGATTTGCACTTCAAAAGGCAAGAAGAATAGGCCCATAGGGTGTTACAAGTACAAATTTGCAGTGTATTTTACATATGTTTGCATTTAAAAAACCTATCCTTTTGAATATTAAAAGCATTATGCCGTGCACTTTGAATATGTTTTTGTATATGGTGTTTTTTATTTAATTTATCTCATTTTCAATATGATCTGTGCATAGTAATTCTTTTTTTGTCTAGGGCCTCCAAAATGCTCAAGATGCCCCCGAACCTTCCACCTGGTAAGAGTTGGGGTTTCATCATCAAGTTTTTTCTAATTCAATACAATGTTTTTGGGTTTCCGTTTCAGTGAAAGGTGAAAAAGTTGAATTTTGATTTGATTTCATGCCTTTTCACCGTGGAAGGGTTTAGTCCTGAAATGAGGATGCAGTCCAGCTTTTGTCGAAAACTATTCACTTCTTCTCCGCATTTGACTCCCATTCAACTCCCGTCTCCAAAGTATTCTTCCATAACACCCTATGCCTTTCATTATTTTATTTTTATATTTATTTTTACTTTTGACAGAGAACCTGCATTTTCCAATGAACTGTTTTGGTATTTTGTTTTCTTGGTGATAGTTTTTCCTTATTAAATCTTAGTGAAACACATTTATGGTATGTAAAACCCAATGAAGTGAAGAGCGAGGCACTGTTAGAAAAATACATGGAAATTTTGTCACCAACTGAGAAGGAAAATGTGCTTCGTATGGCTGGAGATGAGCACAAGAAGACTGCACTGCTTTCTCGAACATTGGTCCGTACAACCATTGCCAGATGTAAGTTAATGCCGCTGATGTTATTTTATGGGATTCTGCTGTGTATGTGATGAAGCTGTGATTTTTTTTGTTAACACTGGTTTTGCTTAGATCAAATCAGTTCTCATGTTGATCCGAGATCTCTGAAATTTAGAAAGAACAATTATGGGAAGCCTGAAGTTAGTTCTTATTTTTTGTAGATTTATTTCTTTATTTACGCTCATGTGATATATGGCAACCTATCTAATAATCGTGATAGGTAGAATGGCAACATAGTGATCATTGGCAGTCACCCCCATTGCATTTCAATATGTCACATACCAATTCTCTTGTAGCTTGTGGTGTAACGGGTGGTTCCCCGGTTAGTTTTCTAACTCTTCATGTATCAGACATGTAGTACTTAGGGTCTGTCTGGTTAAAGAGATTTTGAACAGAAGACTTTGGAGGGTTTAGTCTTTAATTTAAGCAATAGAATATAAATATAAATGGAAAAGGATGAGTGATTATAAGCATTTTAATATTATGTTGATATCTCAAATTTATAAAATCTCAATTATTTATCATAATATAGACTAAGACCTCCAAAGCCTCTCTTGTTCCTCTTCATAACCTTCAATTTGAATAGGGTCTTAGAAGACGTTTCTTCCCATCTTTAAAAAAGGAGTCATGTTTGTAATACCCCATTGGTGTATTAAAAATGAAACTCTTTATTAAGACGGGGTGTTACTGAATACTGATAAATTAATATAATAATAGTATGTCTCATTAAAAATGTGTGAAGTAGCAATGCGCCAATGTTTTCCTTTTGTAGATCGGTATTGATGTAGAAGAAAAGCAGAGGGCAGTAAAAAACAATATTTTAAGCTTAGCTCGGAGATACTTTTCAGGACCCGAATTTGAATTTTTAAGTTCAATAAATGATTCTGAAGCTCAACACCAGGAATTTATAAAGCTGTGGACCATGAAGGTCAGTTTATGTGAATGTGTAACTGTCACATTTTGCACAACATTTCTAGTGTGTGACGTAATATTTGCTAGCAGGAGGCATATGTCAAAGCACTGGGTGTAGGCTTCTCAGGATCTCCGTTCAAGACATTTACTCTTCGTTTTACGCGCTCTTCCGAAAGAAGCTCTCTTGTCAATTTGAATTCTGATTACAAGGTATGTAAAAAGCCTATCTGGTGGAGGGTAAATTTGTTGAAATAATTGGTTGAATGTTTTGATTTTTTAGTGTTTGAAAAGGTTGAATAAACTACTCAGGCTTAATTATAAGAAAAGCATTTAATTTTTAAAAATATTTAGGGGACACAATACCCAAAGGTTCAGAGAGGGGTAGCAGAAGGTTTGGATGTTGGGCTTTTGGCCTTATTTATCTTAATATAAGCATTTTCCAGTCAAAAAAAAATACCCAAAGGTTCAGCAAAAAAGTAACATTTGCACAAATTTTTGTTATGAATCAATCCATTAACATAGTGGTAGAAAATATGGCCGATAAGTTGAGAAACTGAAAAGGTGTAGTACCAGTCAAAACCTTTCATTAGAATTAATGACAAGCTTCAAATTATTCTAATGATATTGCAATATATATCAATCTAAGACTCACTTTCCTAAACATTAGTTTCTATCCAAATATTCACTTCCAAACAGTTTTCAATTTCTCTTCCCACACAACGTTCTTTTTAGTGGTTTGCAATTATATATCTCCATGCCGACCCCAAAATCTTTTAAGACTAAGGCCTTGTTTGGTTCAAAGGAGGGGAGGGAAGGGG
Source organism: Cuscuta europaea (assembly GCA_945859875.1). Taxonomy (NCBI): domain Eukaryota; kingdom Viridiplantae; phylum Streptophyta; class Magnoliopsida; order Solanales; family Convolvulaceae; genus Cuscuta; species Cuscuta europaea. Next base: position 11,501,916 of record CAMAPE010000048.1, read on the forward strand.
AGAGTCAAGGAGGGAAAGGAAGGGAAGGGGAAGGAAGGATTTTGATAAAAATTTGTGTTTGGTTGGAGGAAATAGGAGGAAAAGTTTAATGAAAATATTTTCGCAATTTACTTTTATTTGATACAACAACAACATCCAAGCCTTAGTCCCAAAAGATATTGGGGTCGGCTAACATGAATCGATACATGATATCACAATCAAAAGGAAAAGAAGGAATAAAGATAAAAAGATAAGCTATTATGAAAAGATAATATAAAAAAGATGACTATATATAAAAATGATAAAATAAAAAGGCTGCAAATAATGCATATATATATATACAAGGATAAAAAAAACTAGGAAAAAAAAAAAGATGAGGGAAAAAGATTATCAAAAGAATTTTTCTTACATGTCTAACTATTGTGAATATTACTCTTATGGTCATGAGTCATAATTTTATTTGATTTGATTTTTTACTTTTTTAATTTCATAATTTTTCATTTTTCAGTTTGGATTTTTTTTTACATTTTTTTATTTTTAATTTTAAAAATTTTTAATTTATAATTTTTTAATTTCTAAAATTTTTAATATTTTAATTTTTTAATTTTTTAATTTTTAAATTTTTAATTTAAAATTTTTAAAATTTTCAAAACTTTTTGTTTTTTAACTTTTTATATTATAACGTTTTGTTCATTCACGTAGGAGATGAATAGCTTGTGGTTATCAACACGTTTCCTCCGAAATACCCCGATTTGGGGGGTTTAGAATGAGAGGAAGTGGAGGATTTTGAAAGCCTTCCACTTTCCTCCCCTTCCCCCCTATTTCCTTCAACCAAACACACTCAAATCCCCCACTTTCCTCCCCTCCCCTCCGAAACCCTCCAACCAAACAAGGCCTGATGCTTGGATTTTGTTGTTGCAATCATATATCTCCATTTAACTTTTCTGATTCAAAAGCGCAGGCTCTTGAAATAGCAGTAGATCAACAGGACCATCCTAAAAAAATAATGAGTTACTGGCAGTTTGCGCTTATTGAGTTAGATGGTTCCCATTATGCTGCCATTTGCACCAAAAAAGGTTGTGCAACTGAGGTTTAGACACAACTATTATCTACAGACTACAAATTTATGAGTATGAGTTGTCTACAATGTTGCAAGCTAATTATTCTCAAATCTGTAGGTGAAGTTAGTAAATCAATTAAAGTATGGAAGACAGTTCCATTTCAGGAAGATGTGTGCGTTTCCGGAACTGATGCAGTCGTAGAAGTGAATTAGATTCTTTCTCTTAGTGTATAACTTCATGCGTCTTCGCCTCTTCCACAAAGCTTGCTAAGGGGATGGCTACTTACCTTCTCTTTGATTGTTTTGTTTTGGTAAACATAGCATTAGTGTAGGAAGTTTCTCAAATCAATGTCATGTAAAAAGTATTCACTTTTAGTTGGCATGTGAAGCAACATTTCATTAATTTCAATATAACAATAAAACTTGATGTTCGACGATGTGCATTAGTTACTACTCTCCGTAGTTCATAAACTTTTCGCGTCATCCCAATTTACGTCCAAAACTGTTTTTTTTTTTGTGTATTAAAGTTCAAAGTAAAACCTGTGTTTATGTAATGTGTATGTCTGCAAACTAAGCAAAGCGTGTGTAACGTGTGTATTTATGCATATTTGTCAAATCATAAGTATTGGTCGAGTGTTTTTATCCAACAATTTCCTTGGATTGATTTTTCTGGGTGAGCATTCAGTAGGTCTGTCAAATATATATATCCCATTCAGAAGTTAGAACCGCATAACCAACCATTAATTCTAGACTACAAGATTGATAACTCAATATCATCATTAGACTTGATAAAAATACTAAAAATTTCAGTATGCTGATAATCAATCATCGAAATACAGCATGATAACTCCTTATGAGTATCATACACTACACTGTCTCTCTTATAATTTGTCCGTGCATATAACCTGTTATGCAATGGTGTTGCGGCGGGCCAGCAATTCCCGGAGCAATGAAAATAATGAAATGCCGGGAATTTTAATGCTTAACTAGTTGCTAACCGGTTGCGCTGAATTTTAAGGGATTAGCTTGATTCTTTTCCTCCATATCGAACAAAAAAGAACACGAGAAGACATGGGTAAAATTGACATGCATTTACAAGTTACAACCCTGTCTCATCTTATCTAACAGTATCATACTATCATGTTTCCCTTTTAGAATCCAAATTCATAATATCACTTTATTTTCGGGATTTTTTTATATAGATGTCGATCTTAGCCTTAAATGTAACTATGTAAGGGTAAATAAAATTTTGTTATAAGGGTTACAGAGTAAACCTTCTACAAAAAACTAATAGGGGAAATGTGTTTCACTTTTTAAAAAATTTGTGCCCAAAAAGATTTAAGATGACGGCAGTATTGGTTAATGGTTTTACCACTTACCAGCCTAAACTAATGTTTCCCTTCAGTTTGGGTCTTGGCTTTATCAGTTATTTACTCACATCTACCCCTGTTTAAGGTGGCAGTACTAAATATGCATAACTAACACGCAATTGAATACTTCAAAAGAATATTTACTTGCTAGAAATGTTATCAGAACCTGTGTGCCAGAAGTAAAATTGGCTTACATTCCTGAGTATCCAAGTTACTAGAAAGTGGGCAAATATGAAAATATTACAGAAAGACTGGTTGCTCATATTTATAACCTATTTCAGAACTTTCCGGCAAATAATTTTGTTGACCCTCGTACACAGGATTAGCCATGGAATGATACCAACCTACAATCAAAAAAATATGGTTATCAACAACAGCAAAAAAGTTCTAAATGGAGCAAAAATAGATAAGCATGAGACAAATGGAAGTGGAAAACCATGAATGAAACTCAAGTCTTTTGAAGCTATTCAAAGTTTGCAAATAAAAAAACCAAGTAAGAAAAATATTTATCCACAAGGTTCCATAAGACAAAGATTATGATTTGCAATGATGGAAAAAGTCAAGTCTTTTTCCATCATTTGCAATGGAGCCAAAGATTCATTATTCTTTGGCTTGAGATTATGATGGAATAAAGCAAAATGGCTCACTAAACTGTCTGCGCTTCTTTGTTATGGAGCAGTAGTCAGTCCATGCAAGTTTGGACGCGATTTTCACTATGGGTCATCCGGAAACAGTCTCTCTGTGCTTTAGTACAGGGGTAAGACTGCGTACATCCGACCCCCCTTACCCCACCGTAGGTGGGAGTCTTTGCGGCACTGGGGTAAATGAAAATGATGAAATGAAGGTTCCATAAGACAAAATACAAGATGCTTTGGGAGGACAATGACATCTTTTAGAGCCGTAAAATTGGAATTGTACTTTATGAATGCCAGACTTATTGGAATATATATATATATATATATAGACACACACACACACACTTATCTTTTTTAAATAATGAGTAAAATAATAAGACTAATTACGATCAACCCCCAGGTTTGGTCAAAACTACTTTTGTACCCTGTGTTTTCAAAAATCATCTATTTATCCCTCATGTTCTATCAAAATAATCACTACATCCAAAGTGTAGGTAGAAACAGTATTCTAAAGCTAACAAAAGAATGTTAATGATCAATAAGTTATCCTAGATATAAATTTTTTGATGGTTCTAATCATCGCCAGAAATGATGGAAATATTAAGAATGTAATATAATGATATTTGTTGCTGCTGTTATGATAAGATGCTCAGCTGATAAAATCTAGTTGACCTTACTATTTTGTACTACAATAGTGTTTGCCATTGTTAATTTAAGCACTTTCCGACTTTTGGCTTTCAAAAAGCCAAAAGTAGTGTTTGCAAATGAAAAATTCTACTTAATCTAAGTAGTTTTAAGCCAAATATTGGAAGCTAGGTTGGGGATGCTTTGATCTGCTTCTAGGCTTTTTGGTAAATAAGCCTAACTCTAAGGGCAGTTCAATTCCTAAACAAATTCGTTTATCTCCAAAGCTACCCTTCGTCCTCACATCCTGCATTCCAGAACCAGCTTCCAGCATAAAAGAACCACCCTTCTACTTTCATCAATCATCAGTAGAATCTAGGACCACCGGTGGCCAAGCTGTTCTGCCGCCGATCTGTTCTGCTGCCGCTCTGTTCCGCCGGTGATGAAGACGAATGTGTCTCATGTGTCGTGCGGTGTCACCGCCGGTGGCCAAGCAGTACACAGATTCGACGGAGAGCTCCACAATTTGATTTGAAATTGAAGAGAGCTAGAAGTTTTTTCTAAAATAAGAGGGTTAATTAGAAGTATTAGAAGGCAGAAAGGTAGGAATATCATAGGTTGAGAATTAGAAGGTTTGAGAATATTGTGTATTGAGAAGTCCGAATGAGCTTCCGGCTTGTTGGGAAGGTGTGAGAAAACATAGCTTGAGCGCTCGAATGTTGGGCATTCAGTACGGAGTAATATTTAATTTATTTGAGGGGCACTTTGTACTTTAACAAAATACTTCACTAAAAAATCACTTTTTTACCAAACACTCCAACTTTTACCTTTTAATTAAAATCACTTCTATTTACAAACACTACCTACTTTTACTATAAAACACTTTTTCAATCTCTTAAATAAATCACTTTTGAAAAGCACAAACAAACGCAAACACTCCCTATGTATGTTACCAGGCTAGGTCATTGAACTGTATGTAAGACGAACAAATTACACAGTTTATTTTAGTATTTCCTGTCTAATAAATATTTACCTGTTCAATTCAACAAAAGTCTATGACTAGTAAATAACACGGCATAATATCTATGCATCGATCAGTAATAAAACTGACCCTTGTACGGATGTAATTGTCTATAATGTATAACTAGAAGATCAAAAACCATTTTCGTAATAAGCACAATAAAAATATCAATCAATCCTGTATCATGTAACCGTAATTAAGTCACAACAGATGTAATTTGTATGTACTCACGCCATCCTACTATCTTTAGAACATAAGAATCTTAAACACATATTAAGTATTGTAGAATTGTGTTGTTCGCCGGGGGCGTAGCTCACCTGGTGGGAAGGGGCATCACACTTATTCACAAAGGTCCCAAGTTTAACTCCAAACAATAACTCGGGCTATAACCTCACTCTCTTTCCACCCGTGTGGAATCAAACTCAATTTACATCGTCTCCATTAAGTGTCCGGTCGGTTCTAGAGTGTCATCTTTTTTCGAATTGAAGTTATTCTTGATTGAATTTACTAAGTATGAATGATTTGGAACAATACAATTGTTTTAGTGTATTACCAAATAAAGTACTCGTATGAGGAAAACTTATTAAAGTATGAGACAGAGTAATTATGGACAGAGTAATTAAAGTAATTTATACATAAACTTTTTTCTTGACAATAATATCTTTATACTCCCTCCGTCCCTAAATAAAAGCATTTGTTTCCTTTTCGGGTCGTCCCTAAATAAAAGTTCCCTTTCCTTTTTTGGCAAACAAAACAGTGCAAAACAGTGCCAAACAGTGTCAAACAGTGTCCAAACAGTGCCAAACGGTACCAATCAATCCCACTTTCTTAAAATGTGTGGAAAATGAATGGATACTTTTATATAGGGACGGAGGGAGTATTATGTTTCCAACATCTTCATATATATAGGATACGGTTATGGTAAGAATGAATCTTCTTGTGGGAAATGAGAACAACCCAAAATGATGCACATTCTGGTTCACAGCGGTGCACCATTATGATTAAGATAATGCACCATTATGATGCACATTCTGGTTCACAGCGGTGCACCATTATGATTAAGATAATGCACTGTTCAAATTGGCAATTCTTTTTAATTTATTTACAAAAGTGCCACCACATTAAGATAACCGTTTCACATAATGCACAACTGTCATATTTAACACACCAGATTCATTATCATTTCTCTCCTTACATTATATTCTCATTTTTATCCAAATTCTATAAATTCTACATATGCGTGTACATGTGTTTGTATAAATATAAAATCATTATTGGCATTTTTGAGTTTCTAATGATGATTTCATTTTCTTTAAAAACAAACTAATTAGACGTAGCCGACAAATGGATTTGAAACATATTGTGGGGGTAATTATAATATGATCTTTTAACTTAATTGATTTTAAAACACAGGGGGGGAATGTTATTCTAGTAAACCTGGGGTAGTAGTAACTAGCCCAAAATAATATCCAAATCTTTGGTGAGAATTATCGCTCAATTGTGCACCCTTACCAAAACAAATTCTCTCATCCACAAATTATTGTTCTATCTTCAATTAGGGTCGCTCTATTCAAAATCCATCAATATTAAAAATGGTTCAGTTATCAACGTTAGTTGAGTAAGACTCTAGGCCCATGTTTGATAAGCGCAATTATAGATGAAAAGGTTTGTTAACAATTGTAGCTAAAATCCCTGAAGTTATCTGACTATTGAACTATAACAAATTGTTGAAGTTAATTTCCCTTGGTAAACTGAAAGTATCTAAAATGATATTTTAAAATAACTTTTCCAAACATTTTGGTTAAAAAAAAGTTATGCATTAAAGTCATTATCAGAAAAATAAGTCAGTTCTTGATCATAACAAATGGATTGTTGATGCAAAGAAATAAGAAGTCACCAAAGAGGTGTTGAATTGGGTAAGCAAATTTGGCTCCTATTTGGGATTGAGGAAAAAATACAAAACCATGTATCTATTTGATCAAATGTGATGTTGAAACGCTGAAACTGAAAAACACAATAACCAAAAGACTAAAACTAGAATCAAGTAATTAACCTTTAGGCCATTCCTAAGTTAGAGCTTCAAACCCCAAAAAATGAAATTATATCTATAGGCAGATGGCGGGTCATCCCAATTTGGCTTTTAAAAAAAGCAAGTTCTATGGTGGATCTTCCAAATCTGTCACAAGCCATTTAGGCCAAAGACAATAAAACATTAGAAAGTGTAAACAGCTTAAAAGATTGCTACAATGGGCATTCGATAGCTCATAGCTCATTATAAGCTAGATAGCCAGACCAAGTAGTTAATGAAGCTGCTGAAACATCTCCCACTTAATAGGAAGCCTGAGGATACCAGTCCATATCTGACAAACTAATCTTACTGTTATGAAAATCCATGAACCCATATTAAATTACGGCCTAAGCACTGTCCTTCTTTGGCCACCTAATCTTTTTTCCCTTCTTAGCCCCACCTAGTTGCACTTAGGTCCTACCTAACCTCAATTAGCACTTTTTACAGCTTTATATAAACATGGATCTCAATTGAACTATGCAAAAAGAGAAGGACTATATGAAAAAAACAATTAGTTAACAATATTTACCATGACATTGTCATTTACAAAATCTCCTGCTCGCCATGATAGCATTTTACCTGCCAAAATATAACAATTGCATAAAGGATTAACATGAGGTGACCAACCCTGATATTGTGATTCAATAAATTCCAAATGCCATTGTTATGAGCTAAATAGTAACCATACCCCACTTCTTTTATTTGGGGGTGAGGGGTGAGAGGACAGGGTGACAGATGTACTGTAATAAACAAACAAAGCATCCAACGCTTGTTGCAAATAAATAAAAGGAAAGGGAATTACCAAAAGGTTGTACCAGCTGCTTAGATACAGAAGCCACAGGCATACGCCAAAACCAAATAAGGAGCATAGAGTATGTGAAGATCTGAAAAGGGTAGACTGGACAACTTTTTAGAACATATATTAAGCGATAATAATCACACAAGCATGAAGTTTTCAAAGCATGGCTTCATGTATTACCTTTAAAACAAACAGGAACTTTGTGTACATATCGTAGGACATTTTTATCTCCTCGCTATGGATCCTTTGATCTGCATGATACTTAGAGAAAGCATTATAAAAAAAACAATAAAAGAATCCACAGTAGTATATATACACTACAGAGGTGCAGAGATAGCTTATGAGGATAATCCTCAAAACAGTACAACAACAACATCTAAACCTTAGTCTCAAAAGAGTTCACGGTCAGCTAACATGAATCGACATATGAAATCGGAGCTAAGAAGATAAAAAGACACGATAAGATAAAATAAATAATAAGGGATAAAAAAGATGATTAAGATAAAGATAAAAAATATTACATAAAGGAGATAAGAAAGAAAAAAGAAAAAAAGATTAAAAATGATATCAATCCTCCTCGCGTACATTCTCTTTCCACTTCGCTCTCTTCCAAAGTTAAACTAGCATCCAACACACACAAATTTGTAACATACAGGTTCTACATAACATCAACTTGTGAGTAAAAGAAGAAAAAGTTCACAAATGAGAAATGAGCACTCCAAGCTCCAAATTGATTGCCATGCCTGACTTATTTTTTAGCTTAACTTGTTTTTGACACAGTTTCTATGAAAACCATCATGTTGAATCTTGTATCTCCTGGAATCTTTGTAGTAGAAAAGAAAAACAAAAATCCCTTATTTAGCACACAAAAGTAAAAGTTTACTAATAAAGCATACTTTTTGCAAGTTCCTTCTCCATAGTTGCAACCGTCCTTTTCAGTTTTGCAGCTTGGGCAAAGGTTGATGGCCTGGTCGAGAGGAAAACATGTGACATTTTCTAGACTATATAAGTATATAACCTCTATAATGTGTATTTATTATTTCAATTTCAGAATACAAACTCTCTTCAGAAATTAATTTGGTGAAAATTTAAGAAAAGAAAATGTTGAAATAGCTGAATGATAACGATAAATATAAAAGTGGTGCTAGCAAACTGTTATGCAATGCCACTCAAACTTTGTGTACATGAAAGAGGATAAAAGACTGGAAAAATATCACAAAATATCAAGCAAATTTCATTCCATGAATTATGGTGCTTCCCCACAGAAACAAATTTATTGGAGCTCTCCAGGAAAAAAGTAAAACAGATGTGCACTACCATCCACATAGAGTCCACTTGGCATTTGCTTCATAAATTTAGATAGTTCTTTAGATAGTACTTTCTTGGACTTATGGTTACATTTGGTATTTCTGCGACCATACTTTCTCTATGGGGATTAATAGAATTAACATGCACCAAACAAGGGATCAACAGAATGATGAAATATAAAATGTGTTTCCTAACTTCATTATCCTCAATAGACTGAACATGACTTCACTCAATTGTTCAAATTCACACTGTTTATGGAAATCCGTGTTTATCACACACAAAAAATCACCATTCTTTCACCTTAGCGACTACCTTCAAACATCATAAAAATATGGGTCTGCCAGGAACATACATTATTGCCTTCATTTTAAACTTTCTGTTTTTATCTATAAAAAGCATATCCCAGGAACTCAATCTTTAATTCCATATAACAGAACGCATTTAACAACGGGGCATGCCACATATTTCAAATTCAATGTAAACAGGATTTATCAAAGAAGAGCCAGATTCACTAACTGTGATAAGGCATTGGCCTCCTGCATGAGCTGCTTAATTTCTGCTTTCAGCTTCGCATCCTTATCAGATATGGATGTTTTCTGCAAATCATTTAACCAAAAAGATAACTTAGCCTTCGGTCCCAATTAGTTGAATCTGACTACCGCAATGGCACAATATCTTTTTGTTATTTTAAACTTTCAGTTGCATAATGTTGGAATTGCTTAATACGTTTACCTACTGATTAATGGTCCAGTATCAAACAATAATATTTCTTTTTAAATGCAAAAGGCCTGATCATAGAAGAAATAGGGGAATCGTACCGTCTTTTGCAGCTCGACGTATCGGGACAGAAATTGAAAAACCCCAACAACGAAGAATACCAATGGAGCGGCTATAGATTTAGCATCTTTTACCAGAGCCTCATCCATTCTGCGTTTGATTCTGGCGTTCGAGCTGGCCCAGCTAGCTTTACTTCTAAGGAGAATTCCTTTATCGCACTTCAATAGGTGTGTTTTTTGGAAGAGGGGCCCTATCGCATTCTGGATGAGAGAAATATGAGGATCTTAAACACTTTCACTTTTACATTATTCACATGTTCTACTTTGATTACGTTTTATTTATTAATGTAATAATATTATTTTATGAAAAAAATATTGTTGAACTTGTCTCATTGTAAATTTTCATAATCGGGATAAGAGTCAGATAGGGCCTCGAACTTGGAAAAAAATGTCAAATAAGGCTATATTTAGGATGCTCTGTCTGGCCGACGCCATTTGGGGTGGTTCCCGGTGAAATTTTTTGATGAATATTTTTGATAATCTTATTCATTAAGTCTACTTTACTCATATCAAATTTGAACTAAAAATTCAATCGGGAAGGTATTCAAATGAATTCTTGAAGATAACTGCTCTTTTAAGTGCGCAGTTATCTTCAAGAATTCATTTGTATGCCTTCCCGATTGAAGCTTTAGTTCAAATTTGATATGAGTAAACTAAACTTAATGAATATGATTCTCAAAAAAATTCATCAAAAAATTCCACCGGGAACCGCCCCAAATTGCGTCGGCCACACAGAGCATCCTAAATATGACCTTATTTGACTTTTTTTTCAAGTTTGAGGCTCTATATGACCCTTATCCCTTCATAATCTAATTTTTTTTAATTTTTTTACTAATACAAAATCATTTATATTAATGGTCACAGTTGTGTCTCGGCAAGTGTGAAATGTTGACAGTTGCATTTATTTAAGAACGGAGGAAGTATTTAAAGTATTTGTTATAAATAAGTTGATTATTATGTATTTATAGGCCTTTTTGTACACCAAATTTGAAATGTAGTTCCTCAGTTGCCATTTAATGGTTTGAGAGAGAGGGATCATCAGTTGTAAATCATATATCTGAATCTTGAGCTATTTATTGTGATCATGAATAACCATGTAATGGTGACCTAAGACAAGAAGATGATGTGTTGCCTAATGAATCACACGAGATTGAAGGTGTGATCATACTTCATTACATCTAATAAAGTATCGCAATTACACTTACGTAAGCTCAAGTTCTAAGTGGTTTTTTATGATGTCAATGTTTATGTATTTTACATTTCTTACAGACGGGGGCAACGAGGAATATTGGAGTGTTGGTGATCCGTCACACAATTGTGCGCACTGCGGAGCATTGTTTTGGTATGAAGAAAGAATTCTTCGCAGTTCTTCAAAAAAGGACCCGACGTATTCTTTGTGTTGCAGTAAAGGGAAAATTAAACTGCCACTAATAAAGGAGCCTCCATTGGTACTAAAACAATTCATTCATGGTATAGATGCAGTTTGTAAGCACTTCCATGAAAATATATGTTCATACAACAGCATGTTTTCATTCACTTCCATGGGAGGAAGGGTAGATAGAACATTAAATAAGGGTGGTTCACCACCAATTTTTAAATTGAGTGGCCAAAACTATCACCTCATCGGGAGTTTGCTACCCTAGCAAGGAAGTGTACCGAAATTTGCACAACTTTATATATATGACACACAACATGAAGATGCTAATCGTTTGAGCTCAGTGAGGTGATTGCATTACCTTAAAATACATATTTGATATTATCCAATCATGCACACGTACTCTGAGTTCTAAATTTATGGTAGTGTTTATGTTATTTGGTTATATTGATTTAGGGATGATGAAAAGAAGAACAATTTGCATGCTCATATTGTGTCTAAATTAAGGGAAATGTTAGACCAGCATAATGTTTTGGTCAAGTCCTTTTGAATGGTCAGAGATAAACTAGCCGAGGGCGGGGAAACAAAAGTATCCCTGAAGTTAATAGGGAGGAGAACCAAGGATGCCAGAACTTACAATTTGCCAACGGTTTCAGAGGTAGCGGCATTGGTGGTAGGTGATTTTGATGAATCACTGGGGCAAAGAGACGTAATGGTTGAAACTTGGGGGGTGTAATACCTGAGATTAATTTAAGAGGATTAATAGTACTACTCATACCAATAAGGTGCATCTCCTTTTAAGGGAGCTCATCAGCTAAGAACTCCAAAGTTAAGCGTGTTTGCACGGGAGTATTCTGGGGATGAGTGACCCCCTGGGAAGTTTCTCAGGGCGCGCATGAGTGAGGACAAAGTGCGCGGAAAAGGCTAGTGGCGGTTTGTGAGGACAGTACTAGAGGTCAGAAGTAACTACCTCGGGGCCTACGAGGCCGGGGTGTTACATGTGGTATCAGAGCAACCCTGCGACCGTGTGTTGACCCGTTGGATATCGGGCGGGCACTTAGCGGGGCAAGATTCTGGGGTTTGATTAAGATTGGTTGAAGGGCGCCACGAGGACTTTGCGATCCTAAGTGGGGGTGATTGTAATACTCGAGATTAATTTAAGAAGATTAATAGTACTACTCATACCAATAAGGTGCATCTCCTTTTAAGGGAGCTCATCAGCTAAGAACTCCAAAGTTAAGCGTGCTTGCACGGGAGTAGTCTGGGGATGGGTGACCCCCTGGGAAGTTTCTCAGGGCGCGCATGAGTGAGGACAAAGTGCGCGGAAAAGGCTAGTGGCGGTTTGTGAGGACAGTACTAGAGGACAGAAGTAACTACCTCGGGGCCTACGAGGCCGTGGTGTTACAGGGATATTTGAAGAGAATAAATGAGCTAAAGCTGGCATATTTGGGATTGCAATATCCACTTTTGTTTCCATATGGTGAGGATGGGTATAGGGAGGATATAGCCTTTTCTAATGAAAGTTTGTCAAACACAGGCAGTCGACGAAGTGTTAGCATTAGAGAGTTTCTTTCTTACGAGTTTCATGAACGGGCAACCGAGGACTCTTTCATCCTTAAGAGTATGAGGTTGTTCCAACAACTCACAGTTGATGGATACACGATGGTTGAGTCATCAAGGCTAATGTATATTAAAACCCATCAAAAAGAACTTAGGTGTGAAATGCACAAAGGCCTATCATATGCTTTGCTAAGGGGTGAGAGAGATGTGTCAACACAGGGCAAGCGAGTTGTCCTTCCACCTACATTCATTGGGGGTGCTCGATACATGGTTCAAAATTATCAGGATACCATGGCTATGTGTCGATGGGCAGGGTACCCAGATCTATTTTTGACTTTCACATGTAACCCAAGATGGCCTGAAATTAATAACTTCTTTTCTTCAAGGAATTTGAACCCTGAAGATCGTCCTGATATAGTTTGTCGAGTGTTTAAGATGAAGCTGGATGGCTTGATCAAATATCTAAGACAAAATAAGCTGTTTGGACAAATTCGAGCAGGTATATTAAATATAATGTGTAATGATTCATAAAGATTGCCATTTATGTGTGTGTGTGTGATCCAACATTGTTTAATTGACTGATCGTAGTTATTTACACGGTTGAATTCCAAAACTGTGGGTTACCGCATGCTCATATTTTATTATTCATGGGAAATGAAGACAAATTTCCCACCCCAGCAGACATTGACCACATTATATCAGCTGAAATACCTGACGAGAGGGTTGATCCTGAATATTTCAAACCAGTATGCACGCATATGATGCACAGACCATGTGGTAGTGATGCAAGGAACGCCCTTTGCATGGTTCAATCTAAATGTTCAAAGCACTTCCCGAAGAACTTCAACGAACAAACTAACATTGATGAAGAGGGTTATCCTAAATATAGGAGGCGGAATGATGGAAGAACAATTGTGAGGTGTGATGCGCCTCTTGACAATAGATATGTTGTCCCCCACAACAGGTCCTTATTGATGAGGTACGGTGCTCATCTGAATGTGAAGTTGTGTAACCAATCGAGGTCCATAAAGTATTTATTCAAATACGTTAACAAGGGACACGATCGTGTCACGACAGGTTTTTATGAAACGTCAAGTAAAGATGACACTGACAAACCTGTTGATGAAATAAAGTTGTACTATGATTGTCGTTATATTTCTCCATTTGAGGCAATGTGGAGAATATTTAGATTTGAGATCCAGTATAAGAATCCATCTGTGGAATGTCTGGGCTTTCACTTCCACAATGAACACTATGTTTATTTTGAAGATGGTGCAGCAGTAAGTGACGTCGTGTTGCATGAATCTATTAGGGAGAGTATGTTTCTTGCATGGATGAGAGCAAATGCTGAGTACCCTCAGGCAAGGGATTTAACTTATGCTGAATTCCCTCAAAGATTTGTTTGGAAAGCAAAAACAAGAGAATTTCAACCTTGAAAAAAAGGGTTTGCAATAGGTCGTCTCACGTATGTGCCTCTAGTATCAAGACAATCTTATTATTTGCAATGTGTCCTTAATTTGAGGCGTGGGACTACAAGCTATGATGATTTGAAAACTGTGGGTGGGATTATTCATAATACATATCGCGATGCATGTTTCGCTCTAGGATTGTTGGACGATGACAAGGAGTATGTTGAAGGATTTTCAGAAGGTAGTATTTGGGCTACCGTGTGGGGCCTTAGAAAGTTGTTTGTGATTTTGTTGGCAGCAAATACAATGAGTAGACCGGAATACGTTTGGGACAAGTGTTGGACATTTATGTCGGATGACATTCTGCACAGGCAAAGAAGAGCTTTAATGCATCCAGGTACTAAACATTTGATATTTTCCACATACAATTTGTGATACATTATATATATTTAAAGCTATTTGTCATATATTACACATTTCTTTGATATTACTCCGTTAATGCATGTACTATTAGATTTGAAGTTGACTGAAGATGAGATTAAGAACTATGCATTGATTGAAATAGAAATGATGTTGAGGAGAATGGGCAAGAGCTTAAAGGACTATCCATCCATACCATTTCCCACAATAAGCGATGCTACCCTTTATCACAACAGGCTAATATTTGACGAGTTGCAATACGATCGTGTTGCCTTACGTGAAGAGCATGACAGATGCATACAGAGTCTCAATGATTAACAACGTCAGGTCTACACAACCATTATGCAATGTATTGAAGAAAATAATGGTGGTGTATTCTTTGTATATGGTTATGGGGGTACGGGGAAAACGTTGTCAGCTGCTTTGAGGTCAAAGGGGGAAAATTGTTTTGAATGCTGCTTCGAGTGGCACAGCAACTTTACTATTACCAGGTGGTAGGACGGCTCATTCACGCTTTGCCATACTGATCAACCCAAATGAGAACTCCACGTGCAACATCAAACAAGGAAGTCCACTAGCGCAATTGATAATTCGTTGCAAACTCATCATATGGGATGAGGCGCCGATGATGCACAAGTATTGCTTCGAAGCCCTAGATAGAAGTTTGAAGGACATCCTGGGATTCACTAATTCAAATAGTGCTGAAAAACCGTTTGGAGGGAAAACGGTTGTATTCGGCGGAGACTTCAAACAAATTTTACCAGTTGTAACAAAAGGTACTAGACAAGACATCATCAATGCAACTATTAATTCTTCCTATATTTGGCGTGAATGCATTGTATTGCGTTTGACGAAGAACATGAGGTTGTAATCATTGACTGATGATCGTGAATATGAAGATTTGGTGGAGTTTGCAAAGTGGATTGCGAGTTTGGGAGACCGGATTGCGGGAGAAGATAATGACGGCTTTGCCAATGTCCAAATTCCAAGTCACCTTTTTGTTACAGTGTGGTGGCGATCTCATTGCCGCTATTGTTCAAAGCACCTATCCAGACTTTGAAAAAATTGTCAATGACCCATCTTACTTGCAAGAGCGTGCAATTCTAGCTCCAACCCCGGATGTCGTGGATGCAAGTAACGAATACATGACATCTTTGAATGTTAGTGAAGAGTCAAGGACACATTTAAGTTTAGATAGCATTTGCAAGTCAGGCTCCAATGCCGATTTTCTGGCTGATTTGCACACTCCGGAATTTCTGAACAAAATACGTGCATCTGGAGTTCCAAACCATAAGTTAACCCTAAAGGTTGGACTTTTATTGAAGAAATCGGTCTTCACGCATGGTCAACTGTATATTGCAGTGTCAAGGGTAACAAATCCCAAGAGTTTGAAGATATTGATCTGCGGTGAAGATGATCAGTCAACTGACCATACCACCAATGTAGTTTATAAGGAAGTGTTTCGCAATGTGTAGATTGTGAACCCCTATATAGCATTTACTTTTATCTACTTATTCTGAAACATACTTACTACCTATCTCTGAGTTCTCACTATCCGATCTTTAATTATAATTTTTTTGGCATATCATGTCTATAACAATTTCCATACACTTAACAGGACCGAGTAATTTTATCAAATATTGTCGCATCGCTATTACATTTTAATATCCTGCGCATCGCGCGGGTGAGAATCTGGTAAGTAATAATGAAATTATTTTTCTAGTTAAATGGCCTGAAGTTGCTATGTATAATCTTTCTTTACTTTTATTGACAAAATATGTTTTAAATATGATTTCTTCATAATGCAGTAAATGTAGCCAATTCAAACAATTTAGCTAAATTCATACATTTTAGCTAAATACATCATGTTCGGCAAAATTAAATCGATTCCATCAATTTTAGTATTACTGATTGGGCTCTAAAAGCTAGTAACATTTGAGGGTAAAAAACTAAAAGTTGATCATGTTTGGTAAATGTGGGTAAGGGAATGGAGCTCAACACATGTTTAATGAGAATCAATATGCCCCCTTGAGATAAGTTGTTTTGTTTCCAAGAAGTAAGATTATTGATCAACTGAGTACAATATTGATACCTATTTATCCCCATTTGTACAGATTCACTTCCAAATACTTAATTGGCAATGAAGACCTATACATTACCAGAAGATTTGAATGACGTTTCCTCTGCCTATGGATATTTTGTCACAAACAAAGCAGCTCTTATTCAGATTAATTGTCTAACCTAAAGCATTATGGTAAGCTTGAATGAATCTGCTAAAATATACTACCTCCGTCCCAAAATTAACTTCCCGTTCAGTTTACGATGTTTGACCGACGATAAAGCAACCCGATCCCTGTTCACACTCAAATTATTTTTAGTAAATAAAATCTACATATTCAAGAACTACATTAAAATCGCTACAAAGCATGATCAAGAAAATTAAAATTTGATAAAAGTTTGATATATAAAATAAAAGATTAGGAGTGATTCAAGTTGACCAATGAATAGTGACTGTGAAGTTGTTTTTGGGACGGAGGGAGTAATAGAGATCTAGAATTCTCATTATGAAGATTAGTAGATTATCTGCAAAGACCCATGTGTGAGACGAGGTAACCATTAGTTCTCATCCAATATAGTTTGATAGAACCACGCTCCAAATGTCACTTTAGACCTCTAGAAAAAAGGTTCAGAAGCTAAAATAAATAAAAATAGAGAATGGATCCTCTTGGTTTACCATCCCTTTTAAGTTTTATGTATTCATGATGAATGCTATTAATTGCAGATTGTTTATAACCAACTGAACAAATTGATTAGCAAAGCCGAATTTGATTAGAATGTCCTCCAGAAATCTCCAGGATATTCTGTCAAAGACCTTAGCCATATCCATTCTAATCATCACATTATATCCCCTCACCTCTTATCTATAGAGTGAACCATATCTTGGGCAATCAGAATCTGATCAGCAATATCTCTATTGGGCATGAAACCAGCCTGCTCTTGAGATATACGTTTAGGAAGAATAGAAATCAGCCTTGAACACAACACTTTGGTTTTAACTTTGCTAATGAAGTTAGAAAGACAAATGGGTGTGAAATATGAGAAGGATTCATGATTGTCAGATTTAGGTATGAGCACTACAAGTGAATTGCCAACTCCTTTAGGAATAGGAACTCCTAACAAAAGTTCTTGAACAACTTTAATCACATCCATACATACAATATTCCAACATCTCTTGAAAAACTTTCCATTAAAACCATCGGGTCCAGGAGCACCATTTTGATTAAGATCTCATACATCTTTTTTAATTTCCTCCTCCCCTGGAATACTTAACAACATATTGTTATATTCTTCATTAACTAATGAAGGAATAAATTGCAGGATTTCAGTGGCATCACCATTATCTTCCATGGAGTAGGATTTGGAAAATAAATCCACTGCTTCAATTCTTGGCCAATACTAGGTAATCAGTGACCCGTGCAGAGTTAAGAATAGAAGAAATTTGTTGTTTTCTACTCCTAACATTTACAAAGGAATGAAAGAAGTGTGAATTGAAATCACCGTCCTTAAGTCATTGAATATGACCTTTTTTTTTCAAAATTTCTTTCCCAAATTGTATTTTGACATTAGGTAAAGACATTTTTAAAAGCATCCTAATGTCCTGACTAATGAAATAAAAGAACAAAGCATCAATAGAAAACTGACATGGTCTGAGAATAAAACTAAAAGTGAAATAAATAGAGCTACCAACTCGTGTAGCGAGTCTTCACATTTCCCGGTGAGCCTCTTATCCGTAGCTCACCCCAATCTCATTTTTTTCGCTAGTGATATCCATCTCCATCATTCTATTTGCTTCTACGGTCATCTCCTCTTCCATCCTACACCGCTTTGGTTCACCCACCAATATGTATTCTCCCTGCTTCCTAATGTGAATGCCTCCTCCTAAATAAATAATAGAACTAGCACCCATTGAGGTCTCCCCAATAAGGGCGTCACTAACACTAATGTTGTATCCATGCACATTTCCTTTCTCAAGAAATAGCCACCTATTCCCCCCACCACCATCATTGCGATTGTTGTTTGTTTTCATTCACGACATGAATTCCTTAATTTGTTCATAGTTTGGTTGTCCGAGCACCTGAGGACATACTCTGTTTGCATGGCCAATAATGTTTCAAGCAAAGCAAAATTTGGGTAGCTTTTCACACCTGAAATCCACCCATAAGATGTCCTCGTGAACTTTCTGAACCTTCGTATTCTTTCTAATAAGTTTTCCTATGGCTAGGCAAACCCGGATTTTCAAGTAAGCCCTCCACCGCCCCTCAATCTTATTTTCGACAAGCTCAATGAACCTTCCTAAATAATTACTAGTATTTTTGCCACCTTTAAGGTCAAATAAAGCTGTCGGGATATTATAAACTTGAATTCATAATTTTGAGAATTATCAAGACACTTGTAAAGGTAAGGCATCGACTTTTAATTTTTGCAAAACCACAAGATACTTATTATACAGTCACGGGCCATACTCATTGATCACGCTTCAAATCAATTCGACGCTAAAGGAAAAAAGACACGTCTTGTCACTGATTCCTTTAATGGAAACTCCCTTACAAGATCTTCAAATAGAGGTCATAACATCTCAGAACACCTTCAATTTCACCATCTTCTCCATCATGACTATACCACCCAGTGCTCGGTTAGTTGATCATCCCTCTTTTTGGTCGCCTTCATCCACATTCGTCATGAGTGTTTAGGTTCTATGTAGGCACACAATTACCCCTCGTGACCAGTCTAGCTTTGTGATAAATATCTTGATTTGTATCTGAGTCTCATGGATGATACATCTTCCATCTATGATAAATGAGTTCCTTTCTCGCACTCTCGAGCATGGTTGAGGAATTCAGCTTTCAAGTATGAATAGACTTTCTCATCAAAGACATGCTCATTATCAAGCTATCAATCAGTACTTAGTATTGATTACCTGTAAAAACATCCCTTGAAAAGATTGCCTCCCGATCAGCGCTGTTGTTAATCTTGTCTTTTTCAGCAGGCCGCTTATCTAAACAGTCACTACTTTCCAAAATGAGGACACAATTCATTCAAAATCTCTAATTAAAAATGAGAGAGAGTCCACCCCATCGTCATAGTCTTTTGTAAGCATTCCTTAATAGTTTTTAAAGAAGAGTCAAAATCTTGTATAAGCTCAAGACTATAAAGTTCCTCTATGGAGTTCAACACTAGATATTTATCAAAGAAGGCAGAATGTTTACGTCAAATTGAAACAATGACCGCAAAATAGAAAAATAAGTTTTTACGAAGTAATCCCAATTGGGTCGAAGTATCAAAATATCACACACGGGGATAATATTCACACGATTTAAAGGAACCTCACATGAGTCTCGTTCAATCACAATTAGTGTCTGCTTGACTACAATGTCATTTTTAAATTTAGTTTCTCTAAAGAGCCAAGTCAAAAAATGAAAAAAAAAAATGATGACATAATTGTGTCCCTGTCAATGATATAAACAAACCCATCGAAAAAGTTGATATCATAGAGAATGATAAAAGATTTATTAAGTTGTACTCTAGAATAAGACCAACTAAGTTTGGGAATTGAATCCTTAAGATCAATAGCAGAAAATATTTTGTCATGCCCAGACCGCATCTAAGCGAGTGTACAATTGTTGTACAGTCAAGTGACATCACCCGCGGGTCAACCTTACTCATTTGTACAAGGCGTCCATGAACATAGTTCATACCATACTCAGTAAGTAAACATATGTAACCACATCACATTTAAACCAATGAATAACGGAAATATTCAATGGTACACCATGGGCCACATCCGACCAAATGGGCTCGCATGCCCAATATAGTTTATAGTCATTCAAATATCCATGAGCAAGTGTTTATAATTTGAAAGAAATACGGAACCACAAACCACGTCTTCCCCAAGTAGACTTCACTCGTACGAAGGTGCAGGTAACAAGCCCTAGCTTCACCCTGAAAATGGTAGGGCCTCGAAGGGGTTAGTACAACTTGTACGAGTGAGAAGCGGGCTAAATGTAGAATAACTAACGTTTCAAGTATAAGACCCAAACATAGGGTGATACATACGTTTATAATTTCCCCCATGTCTTTGAAACACATATGAGTATATACGCGTGGAAAATATCCTACCCATAGGTCATTTGTTCAAATCAATAAGATCATGGTCGACTTCCCCCATATATGATCCATTGTTTAGCTTTCCCGCTATAATCTAGGGTTCATTGTATAATCGAGTGTTGATAGCCTTACTCAGCCACCGGGCCACTCTCACGGTAATAACAAGTATTAAGACACTGCCCGGCCTTGGGTACTTCACCCCTAATATCCGAGTTTTGAGGACACCGCCCGGCCTTGGGTACTCCACACATAATAACCGAGTTTTGCGGACACCGCTCGACCCCTGGGTACTCCACTCGAGTCTATGAGTTTTGAGGACACCGCCCGGTCCCTGGGTACTCCACTCGAACCTATGATCTACCATATACCTTACCTCGGTTCTGGTCTATATCATATCATTACTAACGACTAATCAAAGCCTTAGCATTTAATCATCATATATCAAGACTTAGCATTTAAACATAATATTACATGCAATACCATGCAAAATATACATATATAGGATGGTCGGGGTTGGTTCTACCTTGAACCGAGCCCTGAATTACGTTTTATAAAAAATCGGACCTGAAACCTGACCCCGAACCCGTGCCGTCACTGCCTGATCGGCGCCAATTCACTGCCTGACCGGCACTGGTTCACCCAGAAAATTGTGAAACGGTATGGTAGTAGCCAAACCGACGTCGGTCCATCGTCTGCGGGCGGTCAACGCTTCGTTGACCGCCTGAACCTCCTCCAATTGCTACGAAACACATACACAATATGTATTAAGTCATGAAAAATCAAAATATGCCATTTTGGCCATTCAAAACGTCATGTATGTTTTTATATACATATTATACCTTTTACATGCATATTCATGTAGCTTTATTCACATATGTCTAATCACCTTGGCTAATCACATGCTTAACCTTTTTTAAACATCATTATGAATACATGTAACATTTCTCTAGTTAATATCATACTTATCCCAAGAGTTATAAGACATTAAGCCGCAACTCACCTCGAATAGGCTTTAAGAAGTTATACCCTCCTTGGTTGAACTACGACGAAACTCCGGCGAACTTCGTTGAACTCCAACAATTTTCTCAACTCCATGAGGGCAGTAGGAGCACCTTAGACAAGTTCCTAACAAGGTTTTTACATCCCAATACCTATATTAAAACAAAATAACATCTAAAATGTTATTTTCCGGCGAACTGGTCACTGTGGCTTCTAAGTCCGTTCTTGGACTTAGAACCAACTTCCAACCCCCATTCTACACTTATAAACATGTAGAACAATCCTAGGGGTCCTTCACATGGTACATGAGTCATCTGATAGTTGATGAAAGAAGGAATGAGGTCAACATGTTATATTACCTTACTTAGGCTTTTTCTTCCCTTTCTTCCACTTCTTCCTTAGACCACCTCTTGCTTGAGTATGCTCTTAGCTATGGAGGAAATGTTTTGCAGAGGTTCTCTGTTCTCTTTTGTGATGCTTGGACGAGCTGGGCTAGGAATGGGTGATGGAGATGATAGTTTCCCTGTCATTACACCAAAATAATGTGGAGGAGGTCCCCACACCTGTCATTTGTGTCTTACCCATCCCTTCACACACCAAATGTATCCTCCCATGTCTCTTCAGCCCCCAAAGTCAACTTATTGTGTCCATAATTTCGTGGAGTGCCCCCCACACATGTGGGAGGTCATCCCTTTGTGTCCCGAAGTGTACATTCGGTCTCGAAAGTTGTATTTCTCGGACTGTTTTAATTATATTTTGTTTTATCGGACCAAATAAAATATATATCTTCCTCCCCATCACTATAGGACTCTAGGATGAATATATATTCCCCAACTTTAATTTAGTAGTCTCCGTAATTTTTTACGGATTGTCATCTGTTAAATTACCAATACTGGTATATGGGCCTCATTTGATCAACCGGCCAACTCTATGTCGCTTATATGACCCAATATGAATACTGATAGCCGTTATATTTACTTGTGTTTAACATAAGTATTTATAAGTATTTGTTGAAGAAAAGAAGAGAAATTGGGAAAACAACTTCAAAATGAGAGCTAAAGCATAAAACATTGTGATGAACGGCTTTTGGGACCAAAAGGATGTCGTTTTGCCCATAATTTGAGTATAACGTATTTTATAGAACTCGAAATCACTCGATCCGAGATTCATGTGAATGCTAACTCAATAAGGAACAAATTTTATGAAGACGTCATGGCCAAAATATGAAAGGAACAATACTCAATCAACAAACAAAGTCAGACGTTGCTGGTGGGATTTAAGGATGCATACCTCTCAGTGTTTTAGCCATAACGTTTGATTGGATGAATAAAATCACGTTATTAAAGTTTTGGTGGATAGAAGACTTCATTATCTACAACTTTAGTGAAGGAATCATGTCCAAATTCGTAGCGGAACATCCCCAAAATCCCGGTACAAAAACCGACACTTTCTGATCCATTTCGGAGGAAGAGAAAGGAAGTATATTTTTTGGGCGCAGCAAGCGGCGCCGGTCAGCCATGAACCGGCGCCGGTCGGAACGTTTTTTTTCACGCACAAATGAGCCTGTTTTCAACCGGGGCCGGTCATCCTACCAACCGGCGCCGGTTGGGTCATTTTTCTGCTAAAACACAACGACGTGCAAGCTTATTCTTGATGGGAAAACTTCATCTTCCTCATATTTGATCAAATATCTCCTCCATACCTGATTGTTGGGCTTGAATAGACTAAAAGATGCCATTCTTTAGTCTATATAAAGCCTTCAATTCATCAAACATAAACATTCCATTCCATAGATTAATTTTTAGCTTTTATATTTTTGTTCTTGATTTTTTCTTCAAGTTCTTGAGGAGGGAAGTTCATCCTCCGAAATCATTGGTGTTTAGGTATTATTTCCTTTGTAATTTCATGTTCCATTACATTTATTATTGTATTGTGATTAATATGAGCATTAGAGGCTAATTTCTTAGCTAAGGCTATGGATGAACTTCTATGCCCACTAGGTGTTTGATAAAAGTTCTAAACCAATAAATTGTGATTTATCCTTTATATATTGATTGTTTATGACTATGGTGTACAACATAGAAGTATGTTAAATTTAGTTTATACTTGCAATTAACGTTGAAGTCTAAACTATGAACACTAAAGGATAAACATATATAGTACCGAGAATAGAAATATATCCGGTCTTATATGATACGGGTGTGATGTCTTGATATTCAACGGGGTTTTCGGTAGATGAATGTAAGCCGTAACGGGACTTACACGTAACGAAAACCACGCTCTCGCTGCCTTAACCGGAGTTGAGAATATATTAGCGACATCGTATTCATAATTATTGGCAAAGAACTAATATTCAACCCTATTTAAGCATTTAAGTGATTCCCGAAGCCTTAGTTGTTGTTATCATTTATCTTGAACTCAAAGTTAGTTAACGATTATCTTGTTGAACAAAAAGTGAAAAAACCAAAAATATAAAACACAAATCAAAATCCCTGCACTTTATTCAATTCTTCATTTAACGTTATCTACTCTCGGACTTGAATTAAACAACGTTTCCTTGTGGATTCGACCCGGTATTTTACCGGAATTTATTACTATATCGGCACTTGTACACTTGCAAGTTCAAACCGATCAAATACACACCACCATGATAATATTATCTAGACCACGATGAATATAATATGTGATCTTGGGATTATCGGGTGGTCCCCGCTCCCGGGTGTGGGCCCACATGCATTTTACTATTCACGCAAAAAGTAATAACAAAAATTTATAACCTCTTAAATTCATAAACCATTTCTCAAGGTTCAATACATGATTTGGTAAAAAGTAAATATACTTGGGGACGGTGTTACATATTTCATGTTTTGTTTCAGAAATGCATATAGAATTGCTACCAATATTTTGAACTTAAAATATTTACTTCCAGTTGAAGTACTTGACCGTCACGGTGATAAGTGAAACTGACTGACTGAAGAGTTATTGATTGATATCTCGATATACGCTTGCAAAAAATTGCTAATATTTCCTAGTGATTATTGAAGCATACTATTGTGAGTTTCTCGCATTAAAAATTTGATGTGAAAAACGAAATTAGGTGTTAAGCTATGAGTATGCATGAGTATCATCTCCATATGAATGAAAAAAGGAAACTAGGCGTTCAAATTATTTCAGCAATTTCGAAATTAGTAAAATATGATCATGCAAAATTGGGTTGTTGAATAGAGTGCAATTAAATGAAAAGATTTATGTTGTTCTAAGATTGAATGACAAAAGGGAACATTGATTGTTCTGGGATAACCTAATTTCGGGTACTGAGCAAGGCTAATCAATTGAATTTTCTTTATTTGAGCAACATATTGAGTACTAAATTCTTATCTCTTTTGTGGTGTAGAGGAGAAGGATTAAGAGAGAAAGGTTGGTCTATGATGAGACGTGCCTCTAAAATCATTTTTAAATGATGGAGCACACAACTACCTAACTATGTCAATCTCTTAACGAACAATAAGGTGAGTCCCATAATAATTTTAAACTCTCATTAATTTTTCTTCCAGGTTATAACAATATCAAATGAATTATTCACTCACAAATTAAATAAGAATCATGAAATTAACCCATCAAAAATGAAAATATGTCTCATAAAAACCCTCATACACCAATCCCAAATCCCTAAATAAACTTACTTCCTATTCACAATTGAATAAACGATATAATTCGGAAGAAAAAAATTACATGTCATTAATCAAAATAAATATATTATAAAGGAATCTCAGAAAATTATTGTTCTAGAACTAAAACTATGAAAGATCTTGTTCAAGAATTGTTTCTCAAGTTTGTTTTTCAAAACAAGGTCCGAGTCCTCTTTAAATGGGTTTGAGTCGAACTTGGTCGTGCAAAGTCCATGCACTACTCACATAAACTCAGCAGTTTTTCTTGTTTGCGCATGGTGCCACGCAGACTTAGAAAACTCGCATAAAACTCCCTAAACACCAAACTATTACAAAGTTTTTCATGGATAAAAACAACTGGACCATTTGGTGAATAAAATTCAAATTTCAGCTATTCAATAAAAAAAGCTATGTATGTTTAAAAAGGTTCGTCATAAAGGAGAATTTGGTGACATATGTATTACTGGTGTCGTCAGCGTCTAAAAAATGAGAGTGATATTGTTTTCAGATTAAGGTTAAAATTGGTGTTTAAAGAAATGTAGATACCAAAGAGAACTTTCTTTCCAAAAAATACAAACTAGTCTCCTAAGAGTATTAACACCATTGATTCCAAGAAAAAAATTATCCAAATTTAAATGCACTCTCTCCACATTTAAGATTCAACAACAACTTTGATGCCCAAAATTAATACAGAATGATGTTGGGGGTGAAGAGAACGGGTCATGTGCGCAATAATAACTCAAATGATTAATCATTCATTTAAAAAGACATAAAAAGTAAGAGAAATCGCTTTTATGCCAAGACTCTAGAAGTGCATGATCAATTTTGAATCTTCAACTCAAACCAGGAACATTGATTCTAAACTGCATAAAGATTGGTTACAACAACATATCCATATGAGTAAAAGAAACAAAATAATAAGGAACTTAAGTTATCCTTAACTAAGTGAAACAATAATAAAAAACTAGAAAGTTGAAATTGGAAAAAAGAGCAATGAATTCAAGAAACTTGGATTGTCTCCCAAAAGCGCTAATTGTAACATCGTGTGTCTGACGCGGCCCCATGGGCTCTCAAATAATAAATACTACAGTGGTGTACTGGTTTTCAAAGTGTCCAATTTTTATTCAACAAACACTTTTAGGTGGCTTAAACATTTGAATTCATGACTGTAACACCCCCGGCCCCGTAGGCCCCGAGATAGTTACTTCTGACCTCTAGTACTGTCCCCACAAACCACCACGAGCCTTTACCGCGCACTTTGTCCTCACTCATGCGCGCCCTGAGAAACTTCTCAGGGGGTCACCCATCCCAAGACTACTCCCGTGCAAGCACGCTTAACTTTGGAGTTCTTGGGTGATGAGCTCCCTTAAAAGGAGATGCACCTCTGTTGGTATGAGTAGTACTATTAATCCTCTTATATTAATCTCGGGTATTACAATCACCCCCACTTAGGAACGCAACGTCCTCGTTGCGCCCATAAACCAATCTCAATCATATCCCAGAATCTTTTCCCCTGCTAAGTGCCCGCCCGATATCCAACGGATCATCACACTGTCGCAGGGTTGCTCTGATACCATTTGTAACACCCCGGCCCCGTAGGCCCCGAGGTAGTTACTTCTGACCTCTAGTACTGTCCCCACAAACCACCACGAGCCTTTACCGTGCACTTTGTCCTCACTCATGCGCGCCCTGAGAAACTTCCCAGGGGTCACCCATCCCAAGACTACTCCCGTGCAAGCACGCTTAACTTTGGAGTTCTTGGGTGATGAGCTCCCTTAAAAGGAGATGCACCTCTGTTGGTATGAGTAGTACTATTAATCCTCTTATATTAATCTCGGGTATTACAATGACGCCACATGGATATCACACGCTCTTCATAAGCATCATCTGAAAAGAAGGGTAGAGTGACCCCCACATCCACAAGTGAACAAAAATATAGGCCAATGCCTTGATCGCACTATATATCATGTGAAGCTCAAAAGATGTCTTAATGTAGAGATGTGAAATAACACCACGACTCAGTATCACTCTCCATGAATGTATCACAATTCTCATTTTTGCTGCTCCCATTGATGCCTTTTAGAAAGTTGTGATGATTCTCGACACAAGAAGAAATACCATCACTGATGAGTGAATTAAAAAATCCAAATATGGGACAACGCAAATGTGGATGCCGAACGTGTACATGATGCCGGTTCGTCGAGTGTGGTGATAAAGATTTATTCATTATTGTCTTCACCTTCTCATTGTCACTTTCTTGGAGATCGTGATCATCTTCTGCCGGCTCATCTTCAGTATCTAAACTTACTACAATAACTTCATGAATGACACGTGTGGTCTCCCCCGCTCTCATAAGATGTTAAGATTAATGCACGGTGTCTCAAAAGATTGGAGATTTTCCATATGAACATCAAGGTGATATGAACCTAGCTCCATGTATTGCATGTATTGCAATACATGAATTCTTGGCACACAGACACATTGGCATTGCATGTATTCTTGGCACACAGTTACAATGGTACTTTGAATTTGTTAACGTTTATTTGGAACTGGGCTTGATCAAAATCATCTATTACCAAATCACCCATCGTATTTCCACCATCGTAGCATGGGTCTTGTTTTGGTTCGATCCCAGGGACCGTGTCCACCCCTATTTGTCCCCTATTGGATTGAGTTATAAATTTGCTGTGATTTTATTATGCGTTAACAAACATGACACGAATTTTGGATGTAAGTAAACTCTCATGAAATGATTTGTAATAAATAATTTTGAGATAAGAGGAGTTTCTATGTAATGTAGCTGAAGATGGTTAGTTAAGTATATACTATCGTAATATTCAAGGATTATATAATGACATAAGATCAATATATACCTATAATGATAATGAAGATAAAAGATAAATGTGTAAGTTTAATCTTACAATGCATTGACCACAACATTGCATTCATAATAATATAGTAAATTTTCATTTATAAATTGTATTCTAGCTATAGCTCGTAATCTGTTAGGATACCCCTCTTATGTAAGTATGAAGGTCAATAAATTAAAAAAACGAGGTTCCCACTAAAATATTACGTAAATATACAAACAACACTTGAATAAACGCGACAAAATTACTATATGCATAATTTCATAATCTCTACGGTATAGAATATAATAACAAACACTAAAATTATTAATATAGCAACTTTGTACAAAATTTTATTAATATAGAATAGGTAAGGACTAACCAGAAATTTAAAAACATTTTAGATTTCACTTGAAACTCGTACAATATTTGATTTTATCATATCTTGTTGTACTTGCTCCATTTCAAGCGATTTATAATTCATTAAAAAAATCGTATTGAGCTCCAAATCTTTTTTAAACGTGTCATATAGAAAATAATAAAGAATAGATACGTATTGCACTAATACTCAGTTTTTTTTACCGAGTCATTCCAAACACGTATAGTATTTGACTTGATGTACTCCCTCTATCTCTAAAAAGATTGTTAAATTTGACCGGCACGTAGAATAATAAAGTAAAAACTGTGTGGTAGAGATTTGTGCAAAGAAGAGAGAAACAACAGAAACCACAAATTGATTGATTAAAATGGAAAGTGACAAAATTTTTGAGACAACCAAAAAAGGAAAATTGTCAAAGTTATAAAGAACTATATAAAACATCACATTTGTTCTATTGTTTTTATTTCGATAATGTGTTCATTATTTTTTAAAATATACGGAGTACTCGTAAGTCGTAACATTCTTCCCGTTAAAAACGTAAATATGGCAAGGGATAAAGAAGACATGGGATAACAATAACTTCTTAAGATATTTTGCTACACGCCAAAGTGCATTTAGATTCCAAAATTCGCGATCCGCATATCAATTAATTAATCCCGCAATTTCAAAATAATTTCTTTAATAGACCATAAGGTCCTTGAGTGAACCGTCATAGCACAAAGGGTACCACTGTCATTGCACTCTCAAAGCGGAAGATGTGCGCGTGAATTTACATAAAAGCCCAACCCCGCAGATGTAGCCGCGCGTCCCCGCAGCATTGCCTTGATCCGATCCAAAGCTCTCACGCGTCCGCTAAGAAACACATAAGAAAGCACAGAGCTGAAGAGACCAAGAACAGCCAATGAGAGAAGAGTGCGCGGATCGGTGACGTGGCAAGAGATTTTCGAAATCCCGCCTAAAGCCCGGACTTGAAATTCCTTTGTGGGGGTGGAGAATAAAAATTTCTTTTCCAGTCCTCTGGAGCGCCCCTTCTTATCTCTCGCGCTCCCTCTCCCTCGAAAGCCCACTCACAAACAAAGCCACCGAAGCTTATCGCTGCGTTTATTGCTTCTCTCTCTATTCTATTCCATTCTCCAACCCTAGATACAGGTAAACTCGCTGCCATGCGGCGCTGACTCGCCCGAGTCGCACCGATTTCCGCCGATTCACGACCGATACTGACCGGTTTTGGCCCTTTCTCTGCAGGTTTCGCCATGAAAGGAGCTAAAGCAAAGGGGAAGGCTGAGAACAAGTGAGTTTTGTGGTCTCATCGATCTATTTTATTCGCTTTCTGTTCGGATCTGTGTTTTGATTTTCACATGTTTTCCAGTTTTTTTTTTTTTTTTTGTGTGTGGACAATCATTGAGAAATTGACGATTCTCCTGTTTCGCAGGCTCGCAGTGAAGGCTAAGCCTACGAAAAAAACTAAAGCCGTCAAGGATCCGAACAAACCGAAGAGGCCTCCCAGCGCTTTTTTCGTCTTCATGTAAAATTCATCTGACCATCTCCGCTCTCAGATCGTATTTGACTTTAGTTCCCCGTTTAGCAGCTCCTTATTGCGTGGATTTGTAATATACAGGGAGGACTTTCGCGTAACTTATAAGAAAAAGAATCCAGCAAACAAGTCTGTTTCCGAAGTGAGTATATAAGATCCTTATTGCCGTGGGAATTATAATTGCTTAGCATATGTAATAAACCGTACTTTTATCTCAGGTTGGTAAAGCCGGCGGGGCAAAATGGAAGACCATGACCGAAGCTGTAAGTTAACTTCTAAATTTCTAATTATCATCATATGACCTTTCTAATATATAATTCCAGCTGCGTGATCTTTCATTTGATGTTCAAACCGATTTCAGGAAAAAGCTCCCTACGTCGCTACTGCTGAGAAAAGGAAGAAGGAATACGGTAAGAAATTGAAGGAGTATGAAAACAAACAGGTACCAGACAGTTCCGAAAAGCTTTTTCCGAATCCTTCGTATTCCGTAATCCGTAATATATACTCCGCAATTCATAAATAACACGAAGTATTAAATTCCGATTGATTGGTTTGGGATCCCTAGAGTAACGCTACTGCGGACGAGGAGGAATCTGACAAGTCAAAGTCTGAGGTCAACGACGATGAAGACGACGAAGATGGAAGTGACGATGTGAGCTGCTTGATCTATTTCCTTAAAAGTTGATTATGTCACTAATGTAATATATACTGTTAATGACTTGCTAAATATGTGTTCTTTACCCAGGGTGATGAAGACGAAGACTCTGATTAAAAATCCCCTGGCCGAGACGTGATGGCTGATATATTTTGCTGAAGCGTTGTGCGATAGTGGAAGGATGTTCTAAAGAAACGTTTGGCTATGGGATTAATTAACTAGCCTATAGTAGTAGTTGCTCTTTCCTATTTTCTTTCCCTTTTTATGTTTTTTGGAGGAGTGTTGGATGGGATAGAAAAATGGGTACTCAGTCCAAGTTGGGAGTATTTGGTTCAATCCATTGCTCCATGTACTTTACTATTATGATGAATATTACGATTTTAATCCATTGTTATGCTTATGATTGGCAATTATACGCTCCACGAATTTTACATGAATTAGTTTGGCTCTTGATTTGGATTTCCAGATTTAGTCTGTTTTCATTTTGTCTTATAGAGGAACATATCTTTTGGCATCTGTTTTCAATTCATACCAACGGGATCGATCGGTTCTTGTACGAAGCAAACGAATAAGATGAGTTCTTACTGTTCCTTTGGGGACATTCGAAAAAATTGGAAGGATACACGATACAGAAGATGATTTCTTACTTTCGATTTTCTTATTCTTGTACTTCAAAACTATGATCCAATAAGATGAGATTATGAGAACCAGCAAATTTGATGATCACCGTTCCTAAATTTGATTGATGAAGTGTGTTCGTTTTGTTTAAATACAACTGCAATGTTTTTACTTGGAATGAAATTTCAAGTAAAAACATTGCAGTTGTATATTGAAAAGCAAGTGTGGTCTTATTTGGTTTGGTAAATGTTTGATCTTTATGCATTTTATAATGATCCAAGTTTGGTACTCCCTCCGTTTCTGAAACAAGTTCCACCTTTCCTTTTCGGGCAGATTCAAAATTAAGTTCCACTTTCAAGCATTTCCTTATTTGGCAAATCATCTACATTAAAACAGTGTCTAACAGTGTTCAAACAGTGCCAAACAGTGCACTCCACAGTAAAGTCATATTTATTTTCTTAATATGTGTGAAGTCAAATGTGGAACTTGTTTCAGAAACAGAGGGAGTATGATATTGAAAACAGTCTAATTAAAAATATCTCTAGTAAGCAACTTTACGTCGTCTATGGGAAACGTGCAATGAGAATTATCATCCATGGAAGATCATAGCTCATCTATAATGTCGAAAGTTTGAAAGAAAATAAAGGTGAAGGAGGAGAGGAAGCTGGAAATGGCATTGGAAATTGATTGCATTAAAACAAGAAAACGATCGCAAGTACAATCCATTTCCTCAATGGCCTCCAACTCTAGGAATCCAAGAGAGGCGACACAACTCTTGTGACAAGGCTGAACCCGAATTTCGTCACTGTCACGACGAATCCAATTTCGACCACCACATACGTTATCTCACTAAGTATAAGGCTATCCCCATTCAACCAACCTGAGTCTCCGGTGGTATCTCAAATGATACTGTATACCTATTTGCATCCAATATCCACACCTGCTCGCAGCCTCACACCTCTTCTCGCCTTCTCTTAGTGTTGGGAATGAACCTTTTAATTTGCAATTCGTCACCCTAAACATTTCTACATTCAATTCTATTTTGTCCTTGCCTGAACCTTACATTCTTCCCATTCCCATTTATAATCGACAGAATCATGAAGTATTCACGATCACCTCACTAACCAAACAAAAATTTACTCAGACGGTCGGTCTTACGAAGACAACTATCATTCGTTTGATGAAGAGTATCGAGGGTCCCATGGCAGTCATATTCACACAACTACGACAAATGAAAGAGAATACCAACGGAATTCATGGAGTCCCTCCTCCACTTGACATTGCATCTCAAGCATGTTATGACGAATCACCTTTTGACGGTTCAATCACCCATGTTGAGATGTCAAATAAATTTGACATACCAAACATGGAGCCGTTTGATGGAACCTCGAATTCTGGAGAACATTTCGCACAATACAAGCAAATGATGCTATTATTTCCGTCAATCCGAACAAAGAGAGGCATGTATGTGTCTGGGATTCGACGCGACATTGATCGGATCATGCTCTCACATGGTTCATGAATCTTTCGAACGGGGAACCAGTTCGTTTGCCAAACTCGTCAATCTTTCCAATCAATAGTTCGCAAGTAGCATGGTGTTGGAGAGACAGACCGGCGACCTCTATAGAGTTACGCAACGATAAGGTGAACCCCTTAGAGACTACTTGCATAGGTTCAAAAAAGAAAGGTATCGATTCCTAGATGCGATATCCCCACAATTATTGAGGCGTTCAAGAGAGGCTTATTCGAAGATTCCGAACTGTATTGGGAATTGAAGAAAAACCCTTTTCGGTCCTCTGAAGAGGTCCAAACAAAGACGTTAGCTTTCACCTGGCTAGAGGAAGACTTACGATCCCGACGTAGCCAATTCGAGTATGAAGGCCGCACGAGAAGTCGTACTCTCCCAAGAGGCAGGACTACAAGTCAAGGAAATCCTATTTGTGACTCGAGGACCGAGTCATCACTTCTGTGACAGGATAGAACAAACAAGATCATTGAAATCGTTGAACATGTGACATGCTGTTTGGAAACTTAAGACAACAGACAAGTTTTGAGAAGTTACAATGCGACACACGTACTTAAAGTTGTTTCGTTTTTAATTTACTACTGTCCTTAACATATAAGCCATTACTAACTTTCATTCAAAAAAGAAGAAGCTATTACTAACTTAAGCATTGAAAGGCCATTGGCTTCTAGTCAATGGCCAACCTTAGTAAATTCTGTTTGTACAAAAATAATCAACAATGGACGATGACGATTCCTGACACTTGTTGACAAAGCCTTACAAAAACGTCAAAACATAAATGACGGGTCTTACATAATGGGCGACTATGATGTCATAACACACGTTAAACAAAGTCTTACAGAAACACCAAAACATAAATGACGAGGTGTACGTAACTATAAGGGAATTTTCCATGTCTTTCTAAACATGAGTGCAAACACCACTGATCTATGCAATGTTTTGGCCAAAATTATAAAGAACAATACACTACATAAAGATATATTTCAAAATCATAACACAAAACAACGAGAATCTCCATAACAGAAGGAGGCGACACGAATGATATCAATACTAACCTTATACATTCATGTTTAGAATGACAATCATTCTGAAACTGTAACGACCGTCCCCAAAACGGCCATTACGATACTCAAACATAAAAAAGACTCGATAAATCAAGCGGAAATAAAGGTACAAAGCTTCGATATGAGACTTTATTTCTTTTAGAACAAATCAAAACTTACAAACATAACGAAACACATCCAAAATAAAACAATTTAAAACCATTACACCTGATCAGGATTTTAAAAATGTTTAACAACCCTTTGAAGTACCAACGTACTAAAACCACAACATAACTGATAGCCCGATCTTCTCAGTTAATCCATCCAAAACCTTATCACCGACTCCATACATTCTCTCAGGCTTCCGTACCTCGTTCATTACCTATACATGAGAATAGAAGTCTCGTAAGCAATAATGCTTAGTAAGTCACCATTTCATCCACTAAAAACGTTTAGGGAATCTTAGCTAGCCATAATTAGATACATGAGTTTGAATACTCCATACACATAGCATATTCACACACATATTCATATCATGTAAAACACGACATCATGTAACAAAATCTAAAAGATTTCCTCATTCATCATTCTTTCTTCTTATCTTATTACTTGACTTGATGGGCCCGTAGCTCGTATCCTGACCCCTCGCTAATGACCTTGGGTAGCTAGCCCGTAGCCATCAGAAATAATCCCGGGACTCCCCGCAGAAGGAGATCCCGCTCCGTTCAGCTAAGGTAATTACTTGGGGGAACAGCTACCTTAGAACATTTCTTATCATTCATTAGATATCATTATCATCACAACTTTCATTCATTGTTGGATTCCATATAAATCCAACCTAACCATAAACATAGAACTTGGATACCTTACACTGATAACTCAACAAGTTCTCAATCAACATCACCTACAAGCATATATACATAACAGGGCATTCACATAATCTTATGCCATACAAATTCAAGTGTTCAAGCAAATCTATCCAATTCATAGACAACTAGACTTCCATGTTTCATTTCAAACTATCATGTATAGGTGGTGATGACTTACCTGATTCGCGTGGAGTATTTACCCGGTGTGTGCTTGTAGAACTTTCACGGACAACGATTCTTCGATGAGCAACTATATATATCATTTACAATTGATCAACATAATTTCATGTTTTTAACCAAAAACCTTAAGACTTAGGAATGAAGGGAGATTCTACATAATCAGCCCCCTAGAATTGAGAAAACTCTCAACTTCCTTCAATCAACCGACATAGCTTCGGGGTAGCTAAAACCCAATTGTATCTTAAACCCAAGAATCAACAAGAATTAACCAAAAACCATACTATCAAGAGTTCTATGTATCTATTTAGAATCAACCTATACATAGTAAGAATTTTGCCCAAATTCTTTCATCAACTTAGTAAAAATTCGGAATAATTAGTTATTCAAGAACAAATTGAAGTTTGTTAAATCCAAGCTAAACAACAACTCCAAAACAATCTTCTATCAAGAAAATCCATTAATTTTCCTAGAATCAACCAAAAGTTCACTCAACCCTAGTTAAATCCCAAAACAAGAACTATGGATCAAATATAGAAGAATTCTTCATGTAAAGTGTAAAAATCTTACCAAGTGATGATCTTTGATGAAGAATATGTTTAATTTGAGCTTGAATCACCCTATAAATCGGTTGAGATTGATTTGTAGAGAGAAGGACGAGCTGGGATCGATTTTGGGTTGAAAAGGGGGTATTTGCGCTTAAAAACGATTTTGACTGACACTGCCAAACCCGACCGAACCGGCGCCGGTTTGCCCCTGACCGGCGCCGGTTTCCATGCCATTCTAACACCCTAAAGTTTCTGTTTTGGACCGGCGCCGGTCCGGGTCCAACCGGCGCCGGTTTGAGATCAATCGGGTGCCGAAAACGTCATTTTTCGCCCTAAACCGACCCCGATCGTTGCTGATCCCATCCTAGACCCCCAATGACCTTTTTAAACTATATTTTAAACACTAAAATACTATTTAACATGAAAAATAACTTGATATACCATTACATTCAAAAATACGAATGATTATTACGGTGTAGTTTCGTTGCTCATCGGATACCGTCGCCTGTCACGTTCAAACATAATACAAGCATGTAAGTTGAAATATCATTATCAAAAAGTTAATACTCACATGCTATCCCTACACTTCACACATATAGCACTCATACATAAGTTAAAACATGATCATATATAACATTAATTAATGCATAAGAAGTAGAAAAAGTACGGACGTTACAGAAACACACATAGATACATACACAATTATCATTAATATATTCTTGTTTCTTACTACCTTTGTCCCAATTTTATGGTCCTGCTTCTTATTCACTTGGTCAACACAAACCACCCTTAATCTCTTAATTTACATGTCAAATTTTTATCAATTTTGATTTTTCTTTTTGCGACTTTGTAAAACTTTTGTTGTAGTTTCTTAACATGCAATTTTTTCTTCCTAAAAATACTTTGAATCTGCACATGAATCCATTTGCTTTATCGTCGATCAAATCTCGTATACCGCAATTTTGTTGAGTGGTTAGGAGAGGCAGTAGAAGTTTGTTGAGTGGAAGTGGGGATAGGAATTTGGGGTGTGACATGTGGTGAGGAGATTGACTGTGGCCCGAGCGACGGAGGGGCCAAAATTTGTGCGCTGGGACTGCATGGTGCATGCAAGAGAGATTTATTTGACGTAGAACGAAACGGATAAATAGTAGACACAAACTTAACATGGCGAGATACATACAATCCTGACGTAGTATTACCAAAATATATATATCCCGATTGTGACAGAGAATAACCAAGAAATACGCATGACGTTGACCGTAATTGGATTTTTGCAGAGTTATACGGACGGAGCCATGGGTAGCAGAGACACCCAAACGGTTGCAATTTATTATAATTGGGGCGACAGTTGTAAAGTTTATATTAAGGAGTGACATTATGGAGGATGCGAGTCGGAATATGATTGATAAGATATACAACAGTTTGAAACGCGTAGGGCCAATATATATTTAAGTGATAGGCCGGAGTAGTGGAGTAGTTAGAGACCGGTGTCAACAATATGACAGTGTCGGCGCTCGGCAATACCATTGTGTTCTGGAGTATGGGGTGGGGTGGTGAAGTGAGATATACCTTGAGAGTTCAGATAGGATTTCAGTTTGATATATTCTCCACCATTATAAAAAAAATGGAAATAATTAAGGACTGGAAATATTTTTCCACTAATCTTTGGAATTGTGGAAATATATGTGAGACTTCTGTTTTTTTTTCTTGAGAGGGTAGAACCATATATATCGAGTGTAATAGTCAACAAAAATTACATAATATTTGTGACCATCAATAGACATATCAGTTGGACCCATACATCTGAGTAAATAAGTTCTAGGGGACGAGTAGCTTTTATTAGATAAAGCTAACTAATATCAGCATGGAATTAGTAAAAAAAGGCAGTTTCGTGCTTTTATTTAGATGACAAGAATTAAAATGATTATTATTAGAGATATTACACAGAAAGAAGTGTTTATTTTGACTAACTAAGGTAGAAAACACACGACTTGACAGATGACCCAGAATGTGATGCCAAGAAAGTGAGACGGAGACTTGGGTAACATGAGCTTGTGATGAGCATGAAACTAGTGCATAATAAACATCATTAATGTTCTCCCCGCGTAGAAGTGGGGCCCCCATGGCTCGATCCTTAACAAGAAAATGTGAAGAAAAAAATTCAAAAGAGACATGGTTAGATTGACATAATTTTGCAACGGAAATTAAATTTTTACGGATGTGTGGAACACATAGAATATTAGATAAAGACAGAGAACAGTTTGATGTGGGTAGGGTGGTGTGGCCGGTGTGTGTAATGGGTAGAGTCTTACCATTGCGAAGGTGTACTTCCTCAGGACCGCCATAATCAGTGTAGGACGGTAGAGTAGCAGCATCAGCGGTAACGTGATGAGAAACACCGATATCAAATAATCAGGGTTGATTAGCCACAAAAGCGGTTGTAGTCGTATGATTAGCAACCAGGGCAGTAGGATGTGGCACTTTATTATCTCTTAGAAATCGTTGTAACTTTCTGCATTGGCGCACGTCATGACCAATGTTTTCACAAAAACGACAAATAGTCGTATTTGCATGTGATCTTGACTGACTAACATGGGAAGGTCCACGTCCCCGATGAGTGGGAAACCCACGTCGGTCATTGTTGGAGGGTGAGCGACGTTCAGGAGGTGGGATGCGTCGATCACCTAGGTGGGTGACATTGTCCGTTGGTATGATATGGTCAGTATAATTGGTGCTCTCCTGGAGACGTGTTTCATGTTCCAATGATATGTCTTGGCCCGGATGGCGGAGGTAAGTTCGCTATAGTCTGGGCCCAATCCATCGAGAATATTGATAACAAGATCTTCCTCGGGTAATGGATTTTGGGCCAAGGCTAATACCTCAGAGAGTGCATACATTTCAGCGAGATATGCTTGGATAGATCTGGATCCCTTTTTCGTGCGAGCAAGCGAGGTCTTCAGAGAGATAATGCGGCCACGAGATGTACTGGCATAGGCATCAAGTCCAAGACAAAAAATGGTAGAGTGAACTTGACACTTCCACACCGCAAAGTTAGATGAGGTGAGCTTGATGGGGAAATGGGTGGTGGCAGTGAGGGGAACCACCATGGTAGTTGACGTGATGCTCATGGTGATAGGGAAGCGGGGGGGGGGGGGGGGGGGGGGGGATATTAGGAGTGAACTCTTTAAAGATTGGCTCTTGATACCATATAGAAATGATTTGTATGTTATATTCGTAGATTACATGTGTGCCAATATATATACACTACATATGATCTAAGTAGATAGGTATTACTTGATTACTTCCAACTAACTAGCTACGTACTAGCTCTACATGATAAGCATAAGGAAAGGAACTGTAGGGGTGTTCGTCGGTTCAATTTGGTCTGTTCGGTTTGGTCAGTTTCGGTTTGGTCAGTTTCGGTTTTAGAAAAGGTGAAACCGAGAACTGAACCGCAGTACTTGAGTTGGTTTTGGTTCGATTCGATTCAGTTATTTCCGGTCGGTTTGGTCGGTTTTGATCGATTTTAGCATGTTTTTTGTCGGATTTTATCGGTC
Source organism: Cuscuta europaea (assembly GCA_945859875.1). Classification (NCBI taxonomy): domain Eukaryota; kingdom Viridiplantae; phylum Streptophyta; class Magnoliopsida; order Solanales; family Convolvulaceae; genus Cuscuta; species Cuscuta europaea. Next base: position 11,540,966 of record CAMAPE010000048.1, read on the forward strand.
GGTTTCAGCTCGGTCGGTTTTTTAACCCAAAAGGTGAAACCGTAAACCGAACCAACAATGATTACTCGGTTTGAGTCGGTTTCGGTTTGAGTCGGTTTCGATTTTGGTCGGTTCAGTTTCGTCCGGTTTGTCGGTCAGTTTCGGTTTTTCGTTTTTTTGTTCACCCCTATAAGGAAGTATATTGAAAGTACAAAAGTACAAGAGATAAGTATGTACGTAATATGAATAAATAATATAATTATTATTATGTTCCAATAGGTGGGAGCTAGACGAACCAACGAGGAAGAAAGAGAAAGAAAAAGTTAAGAAAAATGGAAATGAAAAATCACAATTATCGACTAAAAAATGGCCAACTCCGATATATTAATACGCAACATTAAAATAATCTTAAATTTTACAAGAGATCTCATATCATTGTTGTTATCCACATAAGACATGAAATCCAAAGGTTTTCTCATCCATAGTGAAAATAATAAAAAATGATAAACTAGTATCCTTCTTGACCTGTTAACTTTCACAATTTGCTCACACACCCAACTTTCACACTCCTCATCAATCATGATGAGCAGACACGTCCCAACCCACCTCTTTCCCATTTTTGGATCAACCATCTCGATCTCCATTCTTGCACCGCAACCAAATCTCCCCACTTCCTTCACACAATGACGCTTTTGATCGGATTACCTTGCATCTCGCTTGGTATAGACATCAACAATTCATTCGACTTTTTGCCCCCACCACTACTCTCTACGAGAAGAGAGAAGAAAGCGTCTAGGCACATCCACTTTATTTGTTGTGTTTAATTTCATTCTTTTTAGAGAAAACATGTTTATGTGATGCTTTTTTAGTAAACGTGTTTCGTGTTTATTAATAGAATTATTATAAGATTAATATTGTACTTTACATTAAACTCTCTTTATTATAAATATATCTGTCACGGTTCCTTAGAGAGCAACATGTTCCGTTATTTCACATGGTATCAAGAGCACAGTAAAAACCCTATTTTTTTCGATTCTCTCTCTACTGCTGCCACTGAAGATGTCCTCTTCCTCCACGCAAGCTTCTTCCGCAGTGCCATCCCTGGCGGTCTCCTCCTTCGCCGGACTCTCTTCTTCTTCCGTCGCGGCAGACTTCTCTCTCTCTCTCGACCGGCGCTCCGCTACAGTTTGGAACGCAGCCGGTCCTTAATTTCGAGACGGGCGTGACGTTCTCCTCCCACTTCGCCTCTTCCAGCCGGACCTCCATGCCGCATTCTCTTTTTCCAGATCTGCCTCCGGCGTTTCTCTGGCCAGCCCCCACTCCAGTGCAACGGATTTCCCTGGATCCACCTCCCCTCTCGGCCAGGCCTTTTTCTGGACCCACGTTCGTTGGATCACCGGGAGTTTCATCTACCCTACCGTCTCCTCGGACCACCATGGGCAGTACAGACGGACCCCCCTTGGCAGAGCTCGTCCACAGCATCTCTCATGTCACCACTAATGTTACCAATATTGTTACCACAAAGCTTCTAGCGGTGGAGGACTATACTACTTGGCGTACCTAGTTTGAGTCCTTCCTTGTCTCGCAAGGTCTTCTCGGCATGGTTGATGGCTCCATTCAGGTACCTCCTGCTTATTCCATAGATATGCTCAACCGTCAAACTCCCAATCCCGAATTTTCTACTTGGCTACGAATTGATCAAACAATTCGTTCATGGTTATTTGCCACTCTTTCTTGTGATGTTCTCATTGATGTTCGGGATTTAAAACATTCTTGTGAAATTTGGGAGTGATTAGAGTCTCGTTTTATGTCTGTCATTTTGGCCAGATCTATGGAATTAAAGCGCTTATTTTCTCAAATTAAAAAGAAACTTGTTCAGTCTATGAACAATTATTTATGTGAGATTAAAATTTTGGCTGATGATCTTGCTATGATTAATTGCCCTGTCCCTCCTCGCGAAGTCCTCAAAACTACTATTATGGGGTTGGGACCCGAGTATGAATCTTCGTTCACTACTGTCTCGCTATTTCCTCAAAATTTTCTTTTTGAGACACTGCGCAATCATCTTCTTGAGTTAAAGTAGCGAGTTCTTTATCTCCGCTCCCAGGAGTCGTCATCTACGCACCAGGCATTCGGCGCTATCGCCTCGTACCCTGGGCAGCCCAGTGGCCAGCAGGCGGGCCAGCAGCCACAGAGGTCTCAGCAGTCGGGACAGCGCAACAACGTTCACAAGGTCAGCCGCAACACGGTCGTGGTCGTGGTCGCGACAGGGGATGCGGTGGCCGTGGCCGCGGACGAGACAACAGGGGGTACATTATGGGCAGCCCATGTATTGGTATCCGCAGCAGGAGCAATCGGGATATGCCCAGACAGGGGGTGCTCCTTCGGTTCCAGCCGGGTATGCTCCACATGCAGGGGGTGTGCCGACTACGGGTATTGTTATTTGTAATTCTGCTATGCCACATTTAAATATTAATGCATTACATGTTGGTGTTACTATTTCTAGTTCTGCAGGCTTTCCATAAGACGGGATATTCTTGGCTCTGTTCTCCATCCCGTCGTGTGTCAAATTTGATTTTCTGCAGGTCATTCAACTGTCACTTGTCTCTCACGCTTCACTTAGCCGTCCAGTCCTGCTCTGTTTACTACTCCTAGAGAGTCTAATCCAGTTCTATGGTATCTTGATTAAGGGGCTTAGAGAGCAATCTATCATGTCCTTACTAGTACATGTGTTTTGTGTTTATATGATGAATTTAAGATTTTTCTTAGGAGGTCTATTTTGAATTTTGATCGTGATTACAAATTTCTTTCCAGTCCTCTGCAGCGCTCGATATCCCTCGCGCCCACTCTCCCTCGAAAGCCCACACACAAAGCCAACGAAGCTTATCCTTGCGTTTATTGCTCCTCTCTCTATTCTCCAACCCTAGACAGAGGTAAACTCACTGCCTTGCGGCGCTGACTCGCCCGAGCCGTACCGTTTTCAGCCGATTCACGACCATACTGACAGGTTTTTGTTGTTTCCTTGCAGTTTTCACCATGAAAGGTGCTAAATCCAAGGGGAAGGCTGACAACAAGTGAGTTTTATTGTCTCCTCGATCTATTTTATTCGTTTTCTGTTCGGATCTGTGATTTTACTTCTTTTATGAGTTTTTTTTGTGTGGATAATCATTGAGAAATTGACGATTCTCTGGTTTTGCAGGCTCGCAGTGAAGGCTAAAAGCAAGAAAAAAGTTGCTAAACCTGCTAAGGACCCGAACAAACCGAAGAGGCCTCCCAGTGCTTTTTTCGTCTTCATGTAAAATTCACCGATAATTGCTACTTTCAGATGGTATTTGATTGTAGTTCTCCGTTTAGCAGCATGTAATTGTATGAATTTGTATAATACAGGGAGGATTTTCGCGTATCCTATAAGAAAAAGCATCCAGCCAACAAGTCTGTTTCCGAAGTGAGTATATAAGATCCTGATTGCCGTGTGGATTATATTTGTTAAGCTTAAGTAATAATTTCAGTATTTTAATCTCAGGTGGGTAAAGCTGGCGGGGCAAAATGGAAGAGCATGACCGATGCTGTAAGTTAAACTCTAATTATTATCATATGAGCTTTCTCATACTAAAAACCAGCTGCCAAATCTTATCCGTTTGTGTTCAAACCGATTTCAGGAGAAAGCTCCCTACATTGCCACCGCTGAGAATAGGAAGAAGGAATACGGGAAGAAAATGAAGGAGTATGATAACAAACAGGTATTGTTCATTTCCCTAAAGCTTTTATACGGAGTATATGATTAATTAATAATATTAAACCACGAATTGGTTTTCTGTGACCCCCAGAGTCAGGCTACTGCAGAGGAGGAGGAATCTGACAGGTCAAAATCAGAGGTCAACGATGATGATGACGATGAAGATGGTGGCAGTGACGATGTGAGCTGCTTGATCCATATCTTAATAGTTGATGATAACAAATTTCGTTGTCATTACTATAATATTTACTAATAAGTGATTATGATATATTGAATATTTGTTCTTTGCTTAGGGCGATGATGATTCTGATTAAAAGTACCTGGGCAGAAATATGTTGGATGATATGGATTGCTGCAGCGTTGTGTAATAGTGGAAGGATGTTCAAAGAAACGTTTGCCTATGGGATATAGCATATAGTGGTAGCTGTTGCTCTTTCCTGTTTTATTTCTTTTTATGTTTTTTGGAGGAGTGTTAGATGGTAAAGAAAAATGGTTACTCCTTAGTCCAAGTGGGGTGAGCATTTGGTTTAATCCATTGCTCCATGTACTTTGTTATTATGATGAAGAATACGAGTATGTTTTTAATCCATTGTTATGCTTATTTACAACTTTACTTGCCACAATTTTACTTGCGTTTTTATACCGTTACTCCGTTAGCTCCGGGGCGGATCCAGAAAGTCACAATGGGGTGGGCTGGGGAAAAAATTGAAATACACATACATAATAATAAGTCAAGTCGTCAACACTTACAAATTCATTAAAACATCATTTAAGTTGTGCTCTACGCCACTTCAAAGTATAAAATTCATCAATAATAGAATCTACATCTATATTATTGACAAAGTCTTGTTCAATGTAGATCATCAATGAATCTTCAAGAAAATTGTCTCCCATTTTGTTACGAAGTGTCGTCTTCACATGCTTCATTGCTGAAAATGCTCTTTCTAGATGTAGAAACAGGTAGGTTCAAAACTAGGCGAATTAGTCTCGTCAACATAACATAGATTTCTGATTTCCTACTCTCCGTCAAATGTTGACATAACTCAACAAGTATGGACGCTTCAGATGTTGAAACAATATAATGCTTGTAGTGAATCAACTCATACTCAAGTGAGACAATGTCTTGATCAGTGAAATCTGCAGGATAAAACTTTTTTGCAAGTTTACAGATATCCTCACTGTTAAATGAGCTGAAGGAGTTCTTGGGATCCAAATCAAGACTAAGTTGAAGAAGTTCCATGGATGTATCATTAAAGCGCGTGCCTAACTCGGTCAAAGTAAATTCAATTGCTTCATTGAAGACATCAAGATGATAATGATGTTCTATTGTTGGTTGGAAACGAGAACGCCCAATCTTATATGGATCACCCAAATTTGAAACATCAATATCATTTGAAGTGCAAAAACTCTTGACTTCTTTAAGAAATTCCTCCCAACAAGATGCTCTTACCTGGTCTGGATTGCTCGTTGCTCATCAACTGGTCGAGACTCGAGAGAGGGAGGCAGAGGCTTCGGCGGCTCGACGCGTCGCTGCTGTTCACGTCTCCGGCACGGCGGCACCGGCGACAGGTTCAGCTTGGTTCTGTCGCTCGACTTGCTCACTTCGCTGCTTCAGTGCGGACTGCGGAGCACTTCCGAGTTCCGTCGCGGTGTCGCCCAAATCCCTATTGCCCGTTCCATTCGTCCCTTCGACAGTTCGACTTCGCAAGTTGGCGTAAGGGCCTAAGGGGTAAAGCTGCGTTCTGGGTTGTTGACTGGTTTTTGTGGGCTGCGCTGGGAATTATTTGTGGGGTGGGTTGACAATTAAATTTAGGCTCGGCTGAGAACTGAAAATATACCAATACTATTAAAAAAAATAATTCGGCTGGGCTGAAGCCCACCCCTGGCCAGGCTACCATCCGCCCCTGGTTAGCTCTATTTGTTGGGTGTTTTGGGAAGGTTTGAGGGGGGGTGGGGGGTGGGGGTGGGGGTCGGGGATTTATTTGAAAGCAAAAAGAAAAATTAAATAGACCCGGGCCCGGCCCGGTTTGGCCCGGACCCGGTATTAACCCGGCCCGGTTCCGGGCCCAACAATCGTCAAAGAAAGCCCGTCCGGGTCCGGCTCGGAACCGGAACCGGACCGGCCCGCGTCCACCCCAAACCCGTCCAAAACACCCCGCCTAACCCATTTACCCCCCCAAAATTTTGAAAAATCCCAGAGCCCACCCCGAAAAATCCCGGTTCGGGTATATTGCACCTGGCCCGGACCCGGGCCACGGGTCGGTCCGGTTCGTAACAGTACCGGTCCGGTTTCTGTCCGGTTGACCCGGCCCGAGTCCGTCCCTAACACACTAAACAGTGATACATGTAATATTAAACTTTATCATATTTAAAGTCAAAATTTGTGGTATATGTATTCCGAAAACTATAAGCTCTGCTATATGTATTCTCTAGCTATAACTAAGAGTGAAAAAAATGAAGATGCTGGAACAAAATTAAAATTAAAATGACACCCCACAAACACAACTCAAAATTATCACATGTGTTCAATTTTGTCAATAAAAATTTGAATGATTTACATAGAAGCTTTTGATTTTAAATGTTGATTAAAGTAAAAGAACTCAATTTTTTGAAACACGAGAAAACTATCACTCCACTTGTAGGCAATTTTTCGAAATATTTATTGTAGTTTAAGGGTCTGTTTGGTAGCACGAAAATCGGCTGTTTTGGCTGATTCTGCTGAAATTTATGAAGTTCTGGTTGAAGTGGCTGCATTGGCTGATTCTGCTGATACAAGAATAAAATATTTTTGAAATATATTTTATTAATAAAATAAAGAAAAAAATATATGTAAAAATAGCTAAAATGATCATCTACGGTAACTTCAGCCAATACAGCCAGAAAAGTAACTTCAACCTTAATTTTTCGGCTTATTACACAATTCAGCGCGTGAAAGCAAAATTTACGTGTTTGGTAAAAAAGTTGGCTGATAAACCTGATAAGCCGAAAATGAGGGTTGCCAAACGGCCTCTAAATGTGTAAGTTTAACTATCATTCGAAGTCAAATATTGTAACTATAGGAAATGATCTTCAGCATTCACCAAGCATCATCAAACAAAACCTCATCAAACAAAACCTCACATTCATTGGCGACACATAGGGGTGGACCCGTTCCGGAACCGGGTCCAACACCGTTTGGGTACGGAACGGGTTTGGAATTTCTTTTTTCAGGCCTAGAACTGGCCCTGTCTGCCCAAGAGCGGCTCAAGGTCTCGGATCACCTATTTAGGGACTGAACTAGGTGGTTCCGGTCCCGGACCATCCAATTTTTTAAAGCTTGAAACCGGGTAAACCCCCCAAAAAATACTAATCCGGGTCCAGAACCGGATCACCCACGTACCCGGAACCGGCCTAGACCCCAAAAATAGCGGGTCAGTCCAGGGCTGACCATTTTTTGGGTCCATCCCTAGTCACACACCATAATGTGAAGAAACTACATTTACATAGAACATTGGTTCATAGCTCCAACAATCCTAGTACTGTGTGTAAAGAACCTAATTAAAAGTTGAGATTTCATTATAAAAAGTTAATGGAGTTACAGCCTTACAGGGGTCTTCACACATTTTAATATGCTAATAATAAGTAGGAAAAACTAATTTTGGATAGGCTTTCCTGAAATATTCATTTCAATCTTATAATCAAACGATTAATTATCATAAGAGACTCTAATACCATATTAAAACTCGTAAATGGAAGGGAAGGTGAGGAAGACGGGAAGGAACTCTTCTCCTTGTTTGGGAGTTACAAATTTGTAAAGAAGGGGGTTAGGGGTATTAAGACTAAAATTACACATGTATCCTTTTTACTTTCAACATAAAATATATTCAAATGATGAAAATAAAAAAATTAGTAATTATCCTAAATAAAACTAAATGAAAAACTAATTGCACTAATACGATCAAAACCCAAATCTTTCACAAATAGGACTAAAACTTAATCTTCTACCCTTGATACTTCTAACCTAATAAATTAATTGCCCCCTAGTTCCCTTACATAACCGAGACAGTCCACAGTGGCAGGGCAGTCCCGTTTTGGGGGTGGCCCCAAGAGGCTAGAGAAGAAAAAAATTGGCCCAGCCGAAGCTCTGGAGGTCGGCGCTGGCGGTGACCGGCAATAAGAAATTTGGCGGCGGCCAAAGTCGGACAATGGCAGGGGCATTTTTCTCCGATCACAAAAAAAGATTTTATTTTGGTAATTTTAAAACTACTCCTATTTGTAAATTTTGATCTTTTTTTAGTCCTATTTTGTAAATTTTTACTCTATTAAATTCACACACCAATTTACTCACGATCAAACAAAGAATGACGAATAATTTAAAAATTAAAACAATTGAAATAGAGTATATCAACAAATTATGAATAGCTACTGCTTACTAGAGCCATATTCATTGTACGTGGGGTTAAAATAATTGATCATCCTCCAAACACTCCCAAATCGAAGGAACTTAGACCATGAGTTGTTGAAGGGTTTAGAAGGATTTTAAAAGTACCCCAAACCTTTCCTCCCAATTCTTAGAACTCCCAAACACAAAAGGAACGAGTCAACCCTTACAGCCCTTCCCTTTCCCTATAAAATCCAAGTGATGTGCAACAAATACTACATCATCCAAAATAAGCTTAATTTTTGGGAAACATCTTAGTCTGTAGTACTTACTTTTTTCAATTGTATTTGCGACTATCTTTTGTTGGCCAGATTTGATATTATTTCACTTTATCAGTTAGATTACATTCATAATAAACTCTCCTCCATGAAATGACCTTTATGTTTGTATCAAGGATAATACACTGGACTGATCTGCTTCAGCTTTGGGCCTATATATTGTTTTATTCGGGCTTTTAGTTATTCTGATAGTCTTTTATGTAATAGGTATAAATACCTCAAACTGATTGTAAGTAAGTTAAGTTTTTCATTCAATTAGAATACACCTTCCGCAATCTCCTTCTTCTGCAAACGCTCTGTACCTTTGCTGATAACAATTCAATAAATTTCTTGAGATAAATCTTCACATGGTATCAGATTAGGATTCGATCCTTCATCGTCCTTCTGATATTGTTCATCTTCTTCGATTTCTATAATCAAATATCTTCTTTTCTCATCTGAATTCAATCGGTTCAGAAACCCTAATCGCATATTTTTTTTTTGAGATCAATCGGTCGATTTTTTCATTAAATCCTTGTGAGGATCCTTCATCTCCATATTACTTGCATCCTAGTGATCATGCTGGAATTTGTATATCTCTGAGATGCTCACTGGTGATAACTTCAACGCTTGGAAGAAATCCGTCACTATGGCCTTCAGCGTGAAGAACAATATGGCGTTTATTGATGGCTCTATCACTCAACCAAGTCCAGATGACTCCGTTGCTTACTCGGTCTGGTATCGTATAAATGCTCCAATCATTTCTTGGCTGATTTACTCTATTGCTCCTGAAATCTGCTCCACTTTCTTATACTTTACCTCTGTCAAAGACTTTTGGGACGAAATTAAGTTTAGGTATGGTAAAAGTGATGGTCCTAGAGTTTTTAACTAGAAAAAACCCTAGGTAATATCTCTCAAGGAACTCAAACTTTTACTACCTACTACAACATGTTCAAAGGTCTTTGGGACAAATATGTTGATTTTAAAACTCTTCCTTCAGAAATTCCTTGTTGGTTTGAATGAATCCTACTCTAGTTTGAGAAGTCAAATTCTTCTTCAAACACCTTTCCCTAGTCTCTCTGCTGTTTACTCTTTCTTTCTACAGGTTGAGTCTCAAAGAACACTTCAACATCCTCTTAATTATGTTCCCTTTCCTTCTGATCATTCTAATACCTATGATTCTTCCACGGCTGATTCTACTGCTTTTCTAATCAAAAATCCTAACTACAAAAAGAAATCCATCACTTGCACTCACTGTGGTTATCAAGGACATTATGTTGACACGTGCTTCCAAGTTATTGGTTATCCTCCCAACTGGAAAGGGCCTAAAGGATTGAGACATCCACTAGCTAACACATCCACTAAATCTTCTTCTGCTGACATGGAGCTCTGTTATCCTACTCTCTACAACAAGTTTCTTGAGTTTATGAAAACTCAGAGTGCTAATCCTGCTACTGCTCATGTTGCTATGGCTGTTCCACAACATGATCAGTCTTCTAATGATTCTTCTTTTCTAGGTAATCATTCTGTTTTCTTATCTACTGTTCCAACTTCTATTTGGATACTTGACACTGGAGCCTCTGATCATATGACTCACAATTTTAGTTTATATACAGGGTCGTCTAATGAATTCGGAGGCCCCAGTTTCAAATGTAAATTCGAGGCCCCACATTAATATTAAAAAGAAACAAAAAAATTTCAATCCAAATACTTATTCTTAAATCAAATGAATACTCATTAAATAATGTAATAAAAAATTTCTAAAATTGACTTGATATTTGATTTAAAGCAACCCAACTCATTATTCAACCAATTTGAATAAAGAAAACTAAAATGATCAACGAAAAAAATGGTGAATCTATATTTTACTTCCTCACTAACCGTGTTTTAGTTATTAGTATTAATATACGTAGTACTACCTCCGCCCCTTAAAACATTGCCAAAGTTGACCGGCACGGAGAATAATAAAGTAAAAACTGTGTGGTTGATGTTTGTGAAGAGGAAAGAGAAATAACAGAAACCACAAAAAATGATTAAAAGGGAAAGTGACAAAGTTTTTTGGGACGTCCAAAAAAGGAAAGATGGCAAAGTTTTAAGGGGTGGAGAGAGTATAATATTTTTGAGTATTATATAATACTAATAAATTTTTAAAATTTTGGAGCCCCATAAATTCGGGGGTCCTATTCTGGATAACCTATTGAACCCCCTAAAAAAACGGTCCTGTTTATATACATCATCACCCAAACCTACTTCTATTAATGTTCAACTACCTATTGGTTCTTTTATAACTACTACTCATATTTGGTGACATTAAAGTCAATGATAATCTTACTCTTCACAATGTCTTATATATTCCACAATTTAGTTTTAAAATATCCCTGTTCACTTCCTTTCTAATCATGCTACTTTGAAGGATCTACTCACCAACCAAATGATTGGCTATGCTGATCTTCAAAGTGGACTTTATCTTTACAATTCTTCACAATCTGTTCTTACACCTAATAATCCTTTTGCTGCTAATATTGTTAATACTCAATACTTAGCTAATAAATCTAATGTCTGGCATTATAGACTAGGTCATCTACCCTTTAATAAACTAAGTTCTCTTGTTGGTTGTAATATTCAACATCATATGAATAAAAATACTTCCTGTGATATTTGTCACCTTGCTAAACAAAAAAAGTTACCATTTCCAAATAGTTCTTCTTATGCCTTGCATGCTTTTGATCTTGTGCATATGGATGTTTGAGGTCCTTTTAGAGTAGAATCTTATTCTGGTTTCAAATATTTTTTTAACTATTGTTGATGATCACACTAGATGTACTTGGATTTTTATGATGAAAAGCAAATCTGAAGTTAAATTCTATATGCTGAAGTTTTTTTTTCTTTTTTTTTACTCCAGGGGGCGTCTGGGGGAGCCTGGAGTAATCTAGGCTGAAACTCACTCCATTGAGTATCAAACCCGAGACCTCCCGTAAGGGAGAGTGAGTCGGCGACCAGCTTGGCTGGACCGCTTCCTCATTCTATATCCTGATGTTTTACAATATGATTCTTACTCAATTTCATACTAAAATTAAAATTATTAGGACAAACAATGACACTGATTTTTTTTCCTTCTCTCTATACTGATAATGGCATCATTCATCAATTATCTTGTGTTGAAACTTCCCAGCAAAATGTTAGGGTTGAAAGAAAACATTAGCATATTCTTCAAGTTGCTAGATCTCGTTTATTTCAATCTTGTCTACCTCTCATTTTTTGGTCTGATAACTACTGTTCATATTATAAATAGAAATTGCACTCCTATTCTCAGTAATAAATCTCCATATGAATTACTATATGGTAAAATGCCTGATTATTCTCATCTAAGAGTTTTTGGCTCTCTTGTCTATGCTTCTACTTTATCTGCTGATAGATCAAAATTTGATAAAAGGGCTGTTATGATATTTCTAATCACAATTTTTTTATATCCAGAAATGTAAAATTTTATGAAATGAATTTTCCTTATAAAAATAATACTGACCCCTCTAATAATGATTCTGTTCATTCTGACTCTATTTTAGATTTTTCACTACTCATGATTATACTTATGAATATAACACACCTTTTAATCACTATTTAGAAAATCAGATCAATGATGAATTCAATACTATGAATATACATGACTCTCCCTATACATCTTCAAGATTAAAGTTATGAATTACCTAACTCTATTACTGCAGATATTTCTTCCTCGTCTTCTGCTTCATGTAATCTTGTTAGATATCCTATTAAAAATCATATACAGAGTAACATATAATAGATTAGGAACTTCTCATTCTTGTTTTACTCATGCTCTTTCCAAAATTATTGAACCTATAACTTATAAACAAGCTGCTAAATTTCCTGAATGGCAGAATGCCATGTCTAATGAAATTCAAGCTTTAGAAAATAACAAAACTTGGATATTAGTTCCACCTCCTCCTAATCATAATATCATAGGATGTAAATGGGTTTTTAAAACAAAACTAAAACCTGATGGATCTTTAGATAGATATAAAGCCAAATTAGTGGCAAAAGGCTATACTCAAGAAGAAGGTTTTGATTATTTCGACACTCTCCCCTGTTGTAAAATTAACTATTTTCAGAATAATTTTGGCTATTGCCAGTGCTAAAAATTGGTTTTTACACCAACTTAATGTAAACAATGCCTTTTTACATGGTGACTTAAATGAAGAAATCTTTATGCAGACTCCTCCAGGTTATTTAACTCCTACTGATAACAGGATTTGCAAGCTTGTTAAGAGTCTCTATGGTCTTAAACAAACATCTAGGCAATGATTTTGTAAACTTTATGATTCTCTAAATTTTTTGATTATAAACAGTGACATGCTGATTTCTCTTTATTCACCAAGATCACTGGAACTTGTTTTACTGTACTTTTAATATATGTAGATGATATCATCCTTGCTGGAAACAGCATAGAAGAAATCAATGCAGTCAAAACTTTTTTAAACAACAAGTTTACTATTAAAGATATTGGTGAATTAAAATACATTTTAGGGATTGAAATTGCTAGATCTGATAAAGGTATAAATCTATGTCAAAGAAAATACACTTTAGACATTCTAACTTAATATGAAATTGTCTAAAACATATAGAACCCTAATTGGTAAGTTGCTCTATCTAACTTAACCAGGCCTGATATTGCTTATAGTATACAAGTTCTTAGTCAATTTCTTGCTTCTCTTACTAATGTTTATTTGACTACAGCTCATAGGGTTCTGAGATACCTTAAGAATTCTCCAGGTAAAGGTTTATTTTACTCATGTATTTCTGACTTTTCTATTCAAGGATACACTGACTCAAACTGGGCAGCTTGTATAAATACTAGGAGAAGTGTTTCAGGTTATGCTTTTTATCTTGGTAATTCTCTGATTTCCTAGAATTCTAAAAAGCAACAAGTTGTTAGTAGATCCTCTACTGAAGCTGAGTAGGGCAACTGCTAAATATCATAAATAACTTTATTTATTTTGATTATTACATTTTTGAGCACGTGTCACCAACATCTCTTACTTAACTTTGAAACCCGATAATAACCTCAAAAGTTGAGAAATGAGGTGCTTCCCCCGGCTCATCTACAGTCTACACAACTGAGCGTTCAATTCTTTGAATGGGGGAACGGCTGAAGAATTGATTATAATTCTCTCAAATCTCAAATAACACACAATCTAAATTAAATAATTTATCCACGGTCTTGGTGGTTAACTCTCGGCCATTTCGGTCCAATTTTGAAATTGAAACCGGGTACACCCCAAAAGAAAAACAATAATTCAATTCTCTCTATGAAGTTATAAACCTAGTAGTAAAGAAAAAGACCTATTAGTATACAAATTGCAAGGATATATAGTTTGAGGTGTTCTTATAGATCATTTCACCAATTATATATTCTGGCTATTGATATTTTGCCCTAATTGTGCACATTTTTTTTAAATTTTGCGTCAATATCTCATATCTACCGAAACCTTGCGAATTGCTTCTCCATTATTCAATAACAAGTTCTAAATTTACAATGTGTGTATCTAAATATTGTGTTGTTCATATGAATTCATACGTACAGTTCCTGCAAATAAATGCTAAAAATCAGTGATATCTTTCTAAAACCACAAAATTTACATATGCATATATACATATGTGGTTATGTACATTGCTTCTACTGAAATAAAATAAAATAAAATAAATATCATGTCAATACAATGCAGCAAGAATATCTGAACTACTGCTATGGTTGACATTGTGTTAATTAATGATAATATTAACTTCCTCCCTTTTCATTTCCAGAATATCGCAGCATCTCCTTTGCCATTGCAGAAAACGATTTAGCTGTCTCCTGCATCTCGTTTGTCCTGAGGTTTATGCCCTGCCCCCCAAAAAGGTTGAACAAAAATCAAGAAAGTTAAGTATAAAAAACAAAGTTAAACGTATTCCATCCTTTCCAAAAAAGAGTCACAGCTGAAAACAATTTTAGTTAACTACTCCAATCAATACAAGACATGAGCATTCAAAACTTGTAAAATCTTGAACCTTGACCGAGTTGACTAAATACAAAGGGGTGTTTGGTACTTTGGTTGAAGTTATCTCTCACATTCCCTTGGGATTGTTACATAGGCATTGTTAGATTACCTCATTTAGTTCGAGTTATTACCAGAAAAAGGTTATATGGGATACCGTTGTTTGGTTCTAACTTTAAGATTATTATCTTATAATACAGCCACATAGGAAAATGATTCATATTGGGGGTTATGTGATTGCTTTGGATTTCTTATGTAATGTAAGATTACCATGGTAATGGTCTACTATCTCAAAATAATGTATTAATGCAATTTTTGTTTTAAAACGATTAATATTACCTAAGCAATCTTACATTCTCGTAATCACACATTACCTTCCTGTCACATTACTACACACACAATCTAATATTCCGGAAACCAGAAACCCCCAAAAGCTGTGTCTTACCCAAAACAGGACTCCTTTTTGGGGATGGATGGAGTACTAAATAGCATATGAATGGTTATTAAAGAAGTTTGGTATATTAGGGCACCTGCATTTTCCTCAAATTTTCACTGAGCTTTGATTTTGCTGCTTCTGCAACATTATGTTCCTGCAGTATTATGGTATGGAACATTCAGCGGTTGTTAAGAAATGGCAAATGATTACTAGTAATCTATAGAAAGGAAGAAGAATGCTTCTTGCTTACAGATGAAGTGTATCCATATTTCTTCTTTATTTGATCAATAGCACCAGAATTATCCCCTTGCAGTGGCGCTTCAGTAATAACTTGAACCTTGTCACTTTTTACCTTCTTGTGCTTAAATTTCCCTGAAGAATGAAGATTACAAAAAATTTAAGCATATGTGCATGAAAGGTCCCTACAACCCCTGTTGATTGTTAATGAAAGTTGAGAAGTAACCTCGAAATGCTTCAAATGAATTTGTAAGGTTCTGTTTGTTTATTGTTGCAACCTTCGGTTTTCCTTTAGGTTTTATTACAGGATCTTCAATGTCAATGTCATCTTCAAAAAAAGAAATGAAAGGTTTCTCGTCAGCACTTCTATGACTATAGGTTCCGTTTGTAGCAGAACCAATCAGCTTATTTATTCTGATTGCAGAAGGATAAACAGAATGAGTAGAGTCTGAGTTGCTTATTTGCTTGAAAAGGGTGCAGGTGAACATATTTCTCTTAGAAAATTAAGGTGATCCAGCCATTTCAGAAAGGCAAACCTTACCATATTTCCCCCTATTTGCAATAAGGTGTGCAAACAGAAATGAATTTTCAATTGCCAAGAAAAATAAAGTTTTTGAGGTTGTGGTTTATTTACAATTCCAATATACGTAGTAGTTTGTAATGAGACATGATAACAGTTATCTCAGCGAATTGCCATTTTGTGATATTTTTCAAGATATAAAAAGTGAATAATCATACTGAGAGGATACATATGGAATATGTGAAATACCTATATCCAAACTATCATCATCACCATCATCTTCATTCATGTTTAACTCTTCTCCGTCCTCGGTGTCTAATGGAAAGTTGAGAACTGAAAAGATTGTTGACAACTCCTCGATACTTTCTTGTGGATCTTCAGCTGCTTGTTCAGACACATTCTTTCCTTTGTTTCCTTTAATCACAGAGCCAAATATACCCTATATTCATAAATAGCAATAAGCATTTTGTTTGTGTACCACAAAATCATGCATTCTTTAAAGAAAGTAAAAAATAAAACTAAACCTTTTTCTTTTCCTTGGGAATGATTGGTGCTGAAATTGGCCCCAGTTCAACCAATATATCTCTATTGTAAACTTGAGATGCTGGTTCTAGAAACCTATAGAGGAAGATGAAAAGTCCAATGCAGTGAAATATGAAACCTATTTTATGATTATTTAAAGAACAATAAATATGAACTTGGGGAGGGTGTTTAGGTAAGTGCTCTAGTGGGCTATATAAGAAATCACATGTCCAGTTCTAAGTCCATTACCTGTAGGAATCTTTTAGGACTGAAAC
Source organism: Cuscuta europaea (assembly GCA_945859875.1). Lineage (NCBI taxonomy): Eukaryota > Viridiplantae > Streptophyta > Magnoliopsida > Solanales > Convolvulaceae > Cuscuta > Cuscuta europaea. Next base: position 11,557,398 of record CAMAPE010000048.1, read on the forward strand.
TGTGAAGAAAAACATTTCCTGATCCTTGTCAACCTTACAACAATAAATTTCCACAATTCCTGTTAGCTTTATTTCACTTAAAACTTACAATATTATTGAAAAACGCATCAACGTAAGTTGGTCTGATGTACCAGTATGAGTTCACCAGTACGCGAAGAGCATATAGAAGTGTCTGAAATAGAGTTTGCTTTTGAAGTAGAAACTGTGAGCCCTCTTATTGAAGTTTCTTTTAAAAGGGACAGCTCTGGAAGGGATCTGAAGTTTTTCACAACACAGTAAAAAACTTTTGCTCATGCAAGTGTATAATTTTCTCTGTTGAAAGCCATTGAAATGGAAAATATTACCTTATTTCAACTTTCCCATTTGAAAAGATAAGAATAACACCTGCTTGGGGAGACTCGAAAGTGGATGCCCAGCAACAAGAAGATGAATGAAACTTCTTTTTGTATTGTACTCTTTTAACACCCTGCATACACGCTTGATTCATGTTTAAACTTATAAACAACTCTCTTTGTTCTCAATCAATCGCCCATTAACAAAAACACATCGTACAATAATAAGTGACCATTTAGCAATCCAATGAAGTCATTATAAAATGACAAGTTTCCTTCACATTTTAATACCTAAAATTTAATAGGGGTATGCTAGTAAATTTTTGAAAAAATCAGTTTACTACCTTATGATCCCAATTTTTCCCCTTAATAGACAATTAATCTAGAACGGAAGGAGTATACCATTAAAATGCCAGATTACCTGAACTGCATGGACCAAGGAATACACATAAACAGCCTTTTCAGAACAAAGCAAAACTAATGGTACTCTTGAGGCATTAGAGTCCATGCTACCTGACATGCTAGAAGAACCTATAAAGGACAACAAGGAGGGGAGAAATCTCTTAATGCTTATAATAACCTTATGTCTAACTGTCTAAGAACCTAACTAGAAACCTGTAATATACTCTTACATATATTACCCAAAATCTGCATAAACAATGCTCTGGATGGTTTTTTAGGATGAACCATGCTATGACTTAATATATTCCCTGTCTCACCATCAAGTGCCACCACAGAAGAATCTCTTGTAGCCAGTACTAGAACATTCTTCTCGAAACCATGGAGGTTGCACGTGTCAAACTGTGAAGAGATGATGCCTGTACACAGCTCACTTGGTATCTGCCTTTCATACAATACACTGAGGCTCTCCAAGTCAAAATGTGAAACCTTTATGTAAAACCAATTGAGATACAAGTTCAATTTACGCATTAATTTAACAGAAAAATGCAAAACTAAGCAAGCCTGGCAAGGCAGGCAATGAGGATATCAAAAGAACAATATAGCTTTATTACTGCCACATTTCCTACAAAGAGTAGCATGCAGCGTATACATAGCCCAAATCTTTACCGGTTGATTTGTATTTGAATATTTTTCTGATGTCGGATTGTATTATTATTGTAATCATTAAGGGTTCTACCTCTGATATTCTTTGGCCTATAAACTCAAAAAGATTAATCTAAACAATAAGAAGCAAGATACTCTAATAGCGAGAAAAACAAAATGATAAAAGTAAGAAAGAAGACTTACATATCCTTGATTAGATCCAACACAAAAACTCTTCGAATTAGGGCTCACACTAATAGAAAGTACAGCCCCGTTGACCTTCAAAAGCTTAAGACTTCGGATTATTTGATTGCCTCCTTTCTTTAAACCTATGTTACAATCAAAGTTTAGTCAAGAACAAGGTTTTGAAACAATTATACAGAGGAAACATATGTTCGACAGATTTCTAAATTGAGGTCGTCACATGGTTTTAAAATTTCTTCTTCTGGTCGGATACACAGGAAGGGTATATTAGTACACAATAAGGATGATTCATATCTATGCATCATACCTTGGAACGGCAAAAAGCTGTTGTCTGGGGTCAAAACCTCAGTTTTAAATTTATAAATACGAACCTGCAAAAAAACATATTTGTGTTACAAGTAAGCTTCAGTGCATTAAGATCTACTTGCATAATATTATCCAACAAATAAGAGCTTCACCGTTCCACTTTGATCACCAGTAATAAGGATATGTAAGTCAAAGACATGGCACAACGCTGTCACAGGTACACCACTTAATGAAAAGTTGTCTTCAGTCTGCACAGTTAATATCACATTCCATCAGGCTAACTTGGAAAAAGTAAAATGATACTTACTCTGCCCCTTAAAACTTTCCCAACTTTCCTTTTTTGGATGTCTCACTAACTTTGACACTTTCCCTATTAAGTAAAGAATTTGTAGTTCCAATTAATTCTCTTCACTCTGCACAAACATCTACCACATAGTTTTACTTTATTCATCCCCGTGCCGGTCAAACTTGACAAAGTTTTAAGGGACGGAGGTACCGAGGTAGTAAGCACTAACTTTTTTTTAACTTCATTGTTATCTGAGTCTTATACGGAGTACCACTTATTGCCTCTTCCAACCAGATACGGAGTATTATACTATTTGTAAGTACGCCAAATGGAAGAAAATAACTTTTGACCTAAACCACAACAAAATGTCAAAATCTCAAATTTTATGCAGCTGCACTAAAGTGTAAAGTCTGGGTGAACATAGATGTATGTGCCAATTTTTTCATGTACTAATTCTTATTATAAAAATTTATATGAATGAATTGTTATTTTGGGTAATCAAAATTCGAATTTTTTAGAGGTCCTGACTACGGTAAAGTGGTGTACCAAAAGTTTACATGATGATGTATAACCTGCTGAGTTAGTGATACAATTGGAAGCAAGAGTGGGCAAGAGACATCCCAAATATTTATGGCTCCACTACTATGGCCCGTGATGAATAAGTTCTTGGCCTTTGAAAACTCAACACAATGGGCTGAGTTAGATACAGTTCCATCTTTTTGCCTCCTCTCAAATGGAAAAAGTGGAAATATATCTTTTGCATGGGAATTATAGTCCTGCATTACAAAGGAAACATGGTACTATAGTTTTGCACGGACATTGCAAACATTATTATTATATATGACAAAGTCAAAGATGATAAACTACATACCTGATTCCCTGACCATAACATAAAAGGGCTATCTGTTATGAGTTTTGAAATGGTGATGTTAGAATCAACAAATGGCAACTTCACCAATATTTCCTTTGGGAGCGAAGGTGAAGATCTGTTCTGACATTGCAATAAGTACCTTTCTATTGAATAATCATCATATGCATAAACAACACCTGACTTCCCAAGTAGAATGAATGCATCAGTTTTTGTCTTGCTTGGTGCTTTATGGCTTGAAATAATCTCCATGTCAATACACGACTCTGGAGGATGAAGTGTCATCTTAATTGTGCGTGACTCCGTGTGCTCATTAAGTAAAACTACCTACAGAATTGGCATATCACGCACCGGACAATTGCTTATTACGTATATTTAAAAAATAAAAAATCAAACTAAATTCTAAATATGATACTCCCTGTCTCCCAAAATAAACCAAACTTGTCTTTTAACTCCGTCCCAAAATCATCACCCATTTCTCTTGACAGGATAAATTTCAATGACACAAATTTCACTTTCTTAACATTCTTGCCCGATCAAATTTGAGGTCTTTTTAGGGAATTGAGAGAGTATTTATTGAGACATGAGATTTGGCTTACTATGTCCCAGCAGACCAATCCGTGTGTTCATTTTTTAGACATAACAAGATCGACATGCTTGTTTGAGCTTGTTATGGCACAATGTCATCTTAAGACTTAAAAATACCATATTAGTCAGTAATGCTAAAAACAGAATACAAAACTGAGGATAAAAATGTTTTGGAGGTTACTGGATGAACCGTAAGGCAACTAGCAATGTAATATGAAGGCTGTGTTTTCTAACTTAGGATAATGCATCCCTCAAGGTAAAATATGATCTAACTGAAAATGGTAAGAGTGAAACTCACTTGTGACGAGTTCACTGTCTGATTATCAGAGAGACCCATAACGTACAATCGACTTGCTTTCCCGTCTGCATAATTCCACCTTAACTTGGCTATCGGGATCTTGTCTAATTTATATCCAATGTTTAGTTTACAAATAGGAGCATTTGAAGATGCAAAAGAAGGGTCTTTGCTAGATTCATGTTCCATTTTAATATTTGATGATGCAGGAATGCTCCAGACAAATAAATCTCCATTGCTGTATCCAACAACTAATTTAGTTCCATTTGGACAAGCCCAACATGCTGCTGTTGCCTTTTTTGCCTCATAACTTACTGATTGCATTGCAGTTCCTCCAGTTGTAAATATGGCTTTGCTTTCATGAACTGCCCACAATATAATCAAACCTTCTTGATAAATAATAACAATCCTGCATCAAGATAAAGCATCACGTATACTTGGAAGAAATTCAGCAGTTGAGATGCCACTTTAAAAAAAGTCATTTTTCCACCTCTCATATGAAATGATGGAAAAGCATGTCTGAAAGACTACCTTTTCATTTCTGCTGTAGGTTGAGGAAGGATTTCAGTTACAGCATTGTCCCCAGCTTGATTTGAGTTCCCTAAAAAAGGAATGCATAATGGTCAGAAAAAAATAGCAACCCAGCACTGACCTTAACTATCAGACATTACGGAGTACAAAGTGTCCAGTACAGAAAAGTCATTCAATTAATTCATTATTTGAATTCCAAGTACGAGTAATATGTGATTTATATACTCTGTATTCAATAATTCATTATTTGAATTCCAAGTACGAGTAATATGTGATTTATATACTCCGTATTCAATAATTCATTATTTGAATTGATTTTTATTTTATGTTTGTTGATTTAACATAAAAAGCTGTGAATTATGAGATGGGATGTTGATCTCACCATGAGATGCTGAAAAGGGTATATGATATTTCATTTTCACTACATTGCAGGGTTCTTTTTCTAGCTTCAAAACCCAAACATGACCAAGTGAATCTCCAACATACCTGTCAAAGCGCATTAGCGCAAGCAATCCATTCATTCCATATTTGAAATACTTTGCTAGCATAAATCACACATGCCAATGGCTAGTGCAGGAAAACATAAAACTCACATATAAGGAGTATGCTGAACAACTGTAAGAGATGTGATATTCCTCTTTAAGTCATGAACATTTGACAAGTTCTTCTGATCTACATCCCATACCTAAACATGATCATCATTTTTAGAAAGAGAGCTTGTGATGACAAAAATATCAATATTTTCTTATCCCAAAAGTGGACTAAATAATCTCACAACTCTAGATCTATTGGGATTTCTTCTCCCTTCATACTCTGCCCAGCCGCCAATAAGTCAACAGGGAAAGGTCCTCGAAAAAGTAACCGCAATATGCAGCTACCCATGATGGTGATATATGAGACTGTCACTGACAATGACAGTGTGTCTACTACACTATCATTGGCAGTTTGGCACTCAGAGGGAAACACCCGACTTTTTTACTTGTTCATTTCATCAGAGCTTTACAAAAAAGGAACTAGGACAATAGGATTCTAGTCAATGACTTGCCTCGATGTGGTTATCAGCGTTTAACTTAATGAGGAAGCCTTGGTTTTCCATAAACTGCAAGACAAGAAAAACAGTTACCTAATTTGTCAGCACAGTTATCTAATTTGCCAATGATATCAATAAATCAACTTTGAGTCTGTGATGAGAAGGAGAGACAAGTACTACGTAAAATTTATTTTTGAAAGGGAACATCTAAAATAAAGCCCATATAGTGTCTGTTAGAATGGAAAGTTGTAAAGGGAAAGGCTTCGGGGCACACATTCTATATTTGAACTTTTGAAGTCTATTAGAATGGAATGTTTTAAGGAGAAAGGCTTTGGGGAACACATTCTATATTTGAAAGTTTATAAATTGTGAAAACATTGTATTTATAAATATATAGACTGATCCCCCAAAGTCTTCCTCTTCAGACCTCTCTGAAATCCTTCATCCAAACAGGACCTAAAGAGACGGAGAAAACACCATGCATTCTATAATCGTATGTTACTCCATTTTGGATTAAACAACTACCTGCCCAATTTGCTTTAAGAAAAACTACCTGCAAGAATTTACTTGATACCATGTTAGGAGATTCCAGTAGAGCTTGGGCACCATCTCTCCCAAACACCTTGATTCTGCCGTCTCTGCAACATCACCACACTTTTATTGCAACACTCATTGCACAAACTCAAAAAATAAAAGTAGATAATGTAAGAAAAACACTCACTTGGTTGATATAGCAAGTATGTTCTGAATGGAGTCATATGACAACTGAAGGGATCCTTGTGGAACTCCATAATGATATACCAAACGGGGGTTTACATCATCAGACTTTAGACCATCCACGTTGCCTACAGGCTGCAAGACAAAAAGTGTAAGTCCAATTTCTATATTTACTCCTAAAATTCAAGTGATTTTGGCATCCATTTATCATTTCACTCTTGATTGGCGATTAAGAAACTACGAGTTCGCAATACTCTTTTTAATAATGTATTAATTCATAATTTTGTAGACATTAGGGAGTAGGGACTCATTCAATTCTACAATTCTACTTATACAAGATCAGACCACACTTAAACCAAGTAAACTAGAACTCAATCAAACACATCGGATGAGACATATAATAAATGTATAATAGTAAGATAAAGATAAGATAAGATACACATAATATTAACTTCAACTGAATTTAATCAGATCAATTCAGAATAAACGGAACATGACTCGAATAAACCAAACCCAACTGGTAAATTAGTCCTAAAACATCTTACATTTTCTAAGGTGCAATGCAAAGTACATAGTTTAAGAGGAGTGCTTAATGTATATTAAATTTTATGAATCAACTTACTAAATCCATAGCATTCTTTTTGCCGAGTACGTTGTGGTCTGATAGTATCACCGCTGATCTCCCAAAGAGGAGGTCGCAAGATCGAGTTCCATCCCAATAAAGGATGTTGACATTAACATGAGAAGATACTATAATAGGTTTAGAAGATTATTACAAAAACAAATCCATAACATTTTTTTATTTCTTCATTAAAAGTATTCTTCTCACACCGAATTGTTATAAAGTATTTTTCATTTCCTTTATTGGTTCTTATATTTTTCTTGAAAAATATTTATTGAACACGTTCGTGTGATAAATGATCACGATTCTCTCAATTTTAGATGTGTACATACTAGCTACTTATCACTTCAACATGCTCATTAGGACATTTTTAATTGAACTAGTTTCAGTCACATACTAGATCAGACAAAATAAGACCAACACAAATTTAAATAGACCAGATCAGATTAGAATTGAACAGACCTGACCAGAAAATTTATGTCCAATTAAAAACATCCTTAGTGAGCAATAACAACTTCTCAGTGAGCAAGTTAGTTTGCTACATATATTAATTCATTTTTCATGTGTTTTTTCCTTAATTTTGAACTGAAGTAACTATTTGATTATGCTGGTTTTCCTTTTTCTAATGTTTCGGGAATTATTGGCGAACTTTTAAAAATCCGTGGAATTTAAAAGTTTAAGTGTATTTGGTGTGAACTTTTAAAAGTCTATAAAAGATTATGTGTATTCAAACTTTCTTTCATTCTTATTGACTTCTAAAATCATGGATTCTCATGGACTTTTAACTCATTTTTAGTTCATTAATTCTCTGCAATTGTCTCTTCTCCTCGTCAAAGATTTTCAGGTCTTTTTTGTTGACTTATACTCGTCACAAGTACGCATAGATCTGGTTGCCGGTTTGGTCAATGATTTATCCGAGATCACACCCCAAACAAAAAGTCCTGGGCTAGTACCGGCCGGGTCGGGAGATCGATACCGGGATGGTCTCAATATGCAATGTTTGAACATTAAAGTTGAACAAGGAGATTCTACATTAATACTGATACACAAGATAAACTTAAAAAATAAAATAAAAAGTGATATTTTATATATCGTTTTATGAAGAAAGATGTAGGGTGAGATCGGTTCAATTCTTGAAAGAAAATTATGAACCATTTGAAGAACCGTTAATCCCCTATCGATTCGGTTCTAGAAGTTTTTAGAAGAACCGATAGTATTACATCGGTGCAGTTCTGGTACATTGTCAGTTAACTATTAAGAAAAAAATATTTTAACTATTACTGTGTTTCATCGTTAAACCGTTAAAACATAAAAATATAATTTCAAATTAATAAGTATTTAATCGTAAATAAGTATACAAAATTTAACAAGCTAAAAATAAGTGTAAAGCTTGTGTAACGATTAATGTTCTTACTCATTGAGTTGTGTAATATAACAATTCATCATAACGAGACCGAGATTGTTGAACATTCTCGAAACTTTGAGTTTTCTTTTTAATAAATATAAATTTGGATTCTTATGCTTCATTTATTCTTGTAGAACAATATGTTGCTAGATGGATTACATTTTTTTTTGGGGGGGGGGGGGGGGGGGGGGGCTGGGGGTCGGGGGAGGGGGTTGGGAGTCCCGGGGGAGGGGGTTGGGAGTCCCGGGGGAGGGAATACAAGAGCTCAAACTACTCCCGACGGAAATTGAACTCTTGACCTTCAGGATAACCGGGTGACTCCACAGCCAAATAAGCTAGTTGCTTCGTCTGAATTACATTTGTTTCATTTATTTATTTGATTGTTTCTTAAAATTACTCACAGTAGGACTAAAACATACTATCTCCGCCCCGAAAAGATTCGCCATATTAACTTTTCTTGGTCAATGGTGGTGAACTTTGGAGCAAAGTGGATGACGCACATCCATGTGGACGATTGATGTCTTGTCTACCTTTCCTCTCTTGTTTCTTTTATCGTTTATCTTCCTTATCTTTTTATATTCTTATGTTATTTTTATCTTCTAGCTTTTTTATGCTCTTTTATTTATTTTTCTTTTATCTTGGTTATATTCTAGTGTTATTGTTATCTTATATTTATGCATCTTTATTTTATTCATTTTATCTTACTTTTTTTCCTTTTCTTGTCCGCCTTCTCTTTTTAGCATCGATATCATAGATCGATTCATGTTAGCCGATCTCAAATTCTTTTGGGATTAAGGCTTGGATGTTGTTGTTATTGTATGAAAATATTTTGAATAAGGAACATTTTGATACAATTTTAATATTCAAAATAATTTCGTATTAAAAAATATCATTGGTCAAAGTTGATTGTCATTAATCAACAAAAATCAATTTGGTGAATCTTTTCGGGACGGATGGAGTAGATTTTTTTCAAAGTATGTTCATATGTTTGATTTTTCTTAAATATGACTAAATATTACATTTCTACCCCTAATTTAATTAATTAATATAATTTGTTGCCACTAATTCCCTTGCATAACCAAAGTATTTTATTGGTGGTGGATCAGTCCGATGAAGACGATGGCGAACTCCGGTGATGGAGGCGGACAGGCAGATCGATAGCGACGATCTAGGTGAAAATTCCGACGACCCAACGGTGGCGGTCCGGATTTAAAAGTCAACAAAATTCATTCATAAAAAAGTCTATAGATTTAAAAGTCACTGGAGTAATTTGCTTGACGACCCAACGGTGGCGGTCCAATTTTATTTAGAGCCCGTTTGGTAATACTGAAATTAGATGAGTCGACTGATTTTACTGAACTTAATGAAGTTTTGGTTGAAGTGGCGGACTCTGATGAGTTATGAAAAAATTATTTTTAAAATATATTATATTAATAAAATAAAGAAAAAATTATCTGAAAATAACTAAAATAGTCATCTATTGTAACTTCAGCCAAAAAAGTAACTCCAACTTCACATATTTTGCCTATAACACAATTCATCGCGCACAATCAAAAGTTACATATTTGGTGATAAAATTGACAATAAGATTAATCTAAAGTATTAAAATTGGTGTTAACAGTGGGAAATAGGGTGAAAGGTGTTACTAATAGAGTGAGTATTATTATTAATAGAGTGAGTATTAACAGGAGAGACAAAAAGAGAATGAGTTTGTTACACGATGTCAACCATGAGGCCTTGTATGCATAGCGGGTTATGGAATGAGTGATGTCATCCTTGCATAAAAAAACCCATCTTTTTTAAAGATTGACTTTTTTACTCGTGATCCAATTTTACAACAAAAATATTAAAATTCATAAATTTTTATGTTCTTTTAGATGACACCAATATTGCATATATAAAGTTTTTAAAAAATATTCAAAGTTTCACCTTTTAGAATTGTTCACGAAACACAAAATTTTAATCTACGCTGCCTCAACAAATAACTAAACTGTTTATGAACACATTTTGTTTTTATTAAAACTCAAAAAAGAGAAAAAAAAAATTAACGGCATTTTTTATTTTTAACATTGAAATGTGCATTTTATTATTTTATAATTCTTCAGAAATAAATTCAAAGAAAAAATTACTCATAGTAACTTATTTAACGTTTTATTAAATTGATATGTCAATACATACTTAGAGTGTGTTTTATTTACAAGGCTGAAATGCGGAGGAAATGTATTGACAGAGTCTATACATTGTTTTCATATCGACACAGTATATTTAAGTTTTTAGACGGCGCAAGAACATATTTATTGGAAGCAGTGAGATAAAGTATTCTGGCTCCAGGGAGGAGATCTTAATACTCGATACTTCCAGTTAAAAACCGGCGACACAAAAATAAAATTGAAGGCTTCCGTCTAGAGGATGGGAGATGGGAATCGGACGGAGGGGCGGTTAGCGATTTGATTGCTGCTTATTTCACTAGTATTTTTACGGCAGGCCTAGGGTGTGTGGAACAGAAACTGAAAGATCACCACAATCTGGATCTCCTTCGGCCTATACGAGGCGAAGAAGTAAAGGAGGCTCTTTTCAATATGTTCCCAGACAAATCACCTGGTCCAAATGGTTTCAGCCCGAGATTTAATCAACATTATTGGGATGTGGTGGGAGCGGATGTGGTTAGTTTCTGCAAGGAGGTCTTTGAGTCTGGGAAGCTACCAGATAATATAAATCATACCAATTTGGTGCTTATTCCAAAAAAAGATAATCCAGAGGTTATTGGGGACTGGAGGCCGATCGCTTTGTACAATGTGATTTATAAAATATTCTCGAAGGTTCTTGCCAACCGAATGAAGAGATGGCTCCACCTATGCATTTCAGAACAGCATAGTGCCTTCGTACCTGGGAGAAATACTGTAGATAATATTTTGCTTGCATTTGAATCCCAACATTTCTTGAAGAGGAAACGCCAGGGGAAGACAAGCTTCATTGCTTTGAAGCTCGATATGAGCAAGGCTTACGATAGAGTGGAGTGGCCGTTTTTGGAGGGCATGATGCGTCACTTGGGCTTTGCGGAGCGTTGGATTTGTTTGGTGATGGAGTGTGTTCCATCGGTTTCTTACTCCATTCCATTTGATGACTCGGAGATTGCTCCACCAAGACCGGGAAGAGGTCTACGACAAAGTGACTCTCTTTCACCATATCTGTTTTTTTAGTGGCCGAGGACCTTAGCGCAGTTCTGCGGAGGAACGAATCCATGGGCAGTCTTCTTGGGGTCTCAGTGGCCCGGGGGGCGCTGATGATTTCACATTTATTCTTTGCAGATGATAGCCTTCTTTTTTTCAGGGCAACACTCGGTGAGACAGCTCTTGTTAAGGAGATTTTACTGGATTACAGCGACGTCTCTGGCCAGGTAATACATTTCAATAAATCCAAAGTTTTCTTCAGTTCAAATGTCGGGGCCGATTGTAAGGCAGGGCTCAAGGAATTGCTTGGAGTGGGGTTGGCCGGGAGTGATGAAAAGTATTTGGGTTTACCGGCTCTAGTTGGTCGTCGGGAAAAAGATATTTTGGGGTTTTTGAGGCAGCGGGTGGTGAACCGTATCAATAGTTGGAATAATAAATTTCTTTCTAAGGCTGGTAGGGAGGTCTTACTTAAATATGTGATTCAAGCGATGCCAAATTATGCTATGAATGTTTTTCTTCTGCCTGATGAGTTGTGTAGAGAAATTGAAACCCTTATGAACGGATTTTGGTGGAAGGGTAAGACCGGTAAGGGGATTCGTTAGAAGGATTGGGCTTTCATAAGTAGACCAAAAAAATTTGGTGGTATGAGTTTTAAAAGGCTTAAGGAATTCAATCTTTCATTGCTCACTAAACAGGCATGGAGAATTTTCACTAATCCAGACTCCCTTGTTAGCAGAGTTTTTAAGGCTCGTTATTTTCCGAAAGGAGATTTTTTAAATGCTAATATTGGCCACAATCCCTCGTTCATATGGAGGAGTCTCCTCCACACTCAGGAGGGGATACAAAATGGATATAGGTTACGGGTGGGGAACGGGAAATCAATTAATATTTGGGAGGAACCTTGGTTGCCTGATAAGGATAATCCTAGACTGACTACGCCAGTTGGTGCGGGGTTGGATAATAGTATTGTGGATAATCTTTTTGATACTTCGGGAAGAGCTTGGGATTTTGATATCATTAGAGATTAATTTTCTGACAGAGATGCATTATTGATTCAGGACATCCCTATTAGTCCGCGTCCAGTGCCGGATTTGAGATGTTGGAGGTGGGAGGAAGATGACCATTTCTCGGTTAAAAGTTGTTATCGGTATCTTACAGGTGAGCTTAGCTTGGCAGAACAAGGTAACTGGACGTCTATGTGGACATGGGAATTACCTCCGAAAATCAAAAAAAAAAATTGGCAAGTGTGCAACGGATGCCTCCCTACCAGAATCAATTTGCATTCTCGACGGGTAGATTGCGCTGTCCAGTGCGGTCTGTGTGGAGACCAAGGGGAGTCTTTGAAACATATCTTTAAGATTTGTGCGGTTGCTAAGGAGGCGTGGTCTGTGGTGTTTTGGAGTTGGTCTGACCACGACAATGTTGATTTATTGGAGCAGATTCAGGAGGAGTTTCGGACGAGAAGAAAGGCGGACCTGGCAAAGTTGATTTATGGTTGCTGGGCTATCTGGGGTGAGAGAAATCGCCGTGTATGGCAGAACTCATCTTCTCTGGCGCGCCAATTCATGTCTAAAGTCGAGGCCTTTGTGTCAGAATGGGTTCAAGCGCAGGTCGAGGGCAAGGGAATCAGAACAGCAGGGCAACATGTTGTTGATGGTTGGCGCCGTCCAGTTGTGGGGACGCTGAAACTTAACGTGGACGCGGCTGTCCGGGAGGGCTTCTGTGGACTAGGGTGGTGTTTAAGGGATGATGAAGGTAGGTTCGTGGCAGGGGTAACTTGTCGATGATAGGGCAAGCTTTCGGTTCTTGCGGCTGAATTAATTGGAATTATGGAAGATTTGAGTTGGGTATATGGTTCGGGGTGGCAGGACATTGAAGTCGAGTCTAGTGCGTCTCGTGCAATCTCGGAAATTCTGAAGGGCTCGAGCATCTCCTCTTATGGATTGGTGGCAGACGATATTAGAGATCTTGCTAAGAATTTTTCAAGCATTTCTTTTTCTCGTGTTAGACGGTCAACGAACAAGGCGGCTCACGCTATGGCTAAGGCGGCCTGTTCTGTGTCTGATCCTCAGTATTGGTTTCTTATTCCCCCGTTGTTTATTTCCTCTATAATCGACAATGATGATTTGATTAATGATAATTAATTCTCTTTTTCTAAAAAAAATTAATACTAAAAGTCACGAACTTTTCTTAGATGTTACTCGCTGTAGCATCTCAAAAAATATCTTTTTTTGAGAAGCTCTTTAAAATTGTCATGTCAAACATACCACTAAAAACCTTTAGAGACTTTTTAAAAATTACAAAAGCTAGAAGACACAGACTTATATCTGCCACGTACTAGGTCTACTTTGAGACCTTTGGTCTCACCTTCTCCTCAGTGTCTATGTTGATTTTTGAATAATTGGTTTTACTTTAAATTGCTCTCCCTTCCCCATTGGGTAGGGTGTTAATAGACCCCTCTCCATTTGATTAATGTTGGCTCACAAATTAATGAATATCGTTTGATGTACACATATTTTATATCACCACTCGTCTGTATACAAGATAGCTTCTTAATAAATTACGTTATAAGTAGACAATTAGAAAACGTACACAAAATGTGTATAAAATATACTCCTATATGTACCAATAGTATTTGTGCACACTCTCCATTTATGTGATAATAACGTGGTTTCTGATAATGAGCTATCTCATGCCAATGGACCTACATATTGCATTTGCCATTTCTTTTTCTTTTTTTAAACTTCTGCGTAGTTTTATGAACCATTTAAATGTATGGGCACATGGACCAAGCACAATGCACCACGTGCCAAAACCCCTACCGCATTTTATATCCTGGGATCGGCACACCATGAGGACGGTGTGCCCGATCCCAAAACGGTGTAGTTTTATACGGAGTATTAAAAAATTGATGAGCTCGATCGAAGGTACATCTCTGTCCGAATATGGCACACTTGCTCCTGAACTGAAATTCTACTCATAGAACTCCCGTCTCCATTAATGGAGGAAGAACCTCTGAATTTCTGAAGCTATTGGAAATAATTGAATGGTAAGTTTTCTTCTTATTTCTTCTCCTCCTCCATGTCCTCCAGGAAGATTTATGCATTTCATTTTAAAATTGAAAGCAAATTCTTTTGATTTGATTTAATATTATTCCAATTCAGATTAATCTGAATTTTTCCATTCTCCTAGATGTTGATTTCACAAGTTACATCTCCTTGTTCTCAAGTTACATTTGAATAGGCTAAAGTTACATTCACAAATTACATCTGACTTGTTCCCAAGTTACATTTGAATCAAAACAGTTTATATTTGAATGAGTGTAATTTACATCTTGATAAACTTGAAGTTACACGTGAATTAACATGATTTACATTACATATAACCTTGGGAGCAGGATGTTCACCCTGCACCGCTCCCACGGTATAGCAACTGAACCCCTATGGTTACATACTTATATTTGAGATGATTTATCCTTATTATTCCCCCAGTTGTTATACCGTGGGATCATCCCACGATGAGCATCCTACCCCCACATATAAAATGGTGTCATTTAGGTTTAATTTAACAAAATTCGCGTGAACAGTACTCTTACATTTGTCTAATTTTTTTCGTGATGTAAATCCTTTGTATTGATATGTAACTCGCGTTATTGTAAAATGTAAATCCTGTGTTTTCAAATGTAACTCACGCGCTGGAGTATGTAACTTGTTTGACTCATTTTTTTAAAGAGTAACTTGTTTTACTCTCTCAACTTGTTATGCCACTTGAAATATAATTTTATAAAATTATTTTTATAAAAATCGGTCTATATTTTTTATTCTATAAAAATGATTTTTTATAAAAATAATTTTTCTTTGAATAGAAGGAGCTTATTTTGTTGTGTAACTCGCATTATATTGCGGTGTAACTCGCATTATAAAAATGTAAATCACGTGTAAGTGAAATGTAACTTGTTGAGAAAAGTTGACATGTAACTCACGCTTATAAATATGTAACTTTAAGCGAATTCAGATGTAACTTGAGTGTGTTCAAGATGTAAACTGAGAAAAATAATTCATAGCAGTCATCTTCAACATGTGAATTGTATAAAAAAATCCAGTTGAGTTCTTAAAAAGTACTACGTAATAAGCAAAATTCATAAGCAAAATTCCAATGAGTTCTCTCAGCAGCTTTCTTTGAGAGTATTAGATGAAGAGATGTTCTCTTAATGAATAATTAAACCCTAAGTGCGCACAAAATATCAAAGGGAATAAGTTGAGAAGTTTTTGTGAACAGAGCATAGCTTCGATGGACTGCAGGGATGAGATTGACGCATCAAATATGTCATCAAGGTTGAGCGCCGCAGCCGCCGCAGCACCAAAGCTGCGCCGCTGCACTGTTGCACCGCTGCGCCGCCGCCTCGAGGATGAGCAGTTGGACCACCGCCACTTTCTCGCCGGCGAGTGTCATGACCAATTTCCGATGCTCTCTCTCGAAGGAACACTCATAGCTTCTTTAATCCGGCGTAATAACAACGGTGATACCAGCTTTTTTAATTAATACAGAGCAAAACTATGTCGTTTTGGGATAGGTGCATGGGAATGATGCACCTATTTTGTGCTTTTATGGATCACTTCTTCACCAAAAGCACTATCAGATTAATATGGACTATATATAACACCAATTTAACACCGATGCTAACGAGATAAGTATATGGGGTTTCCCCTTAATATATTACTAAATTGAACTACATTTCCAAAAATGTGAGTAGTTTTAAAAATTGACAAAAAAGTGATTAACAAGGTCATATATTAGGAATTGAAAAACATGATGTCACTGTAAAAATTTTATGTCAATGTGTTCGTTTTTTCCTGTCACTAAGGGTGGTCACGATCAAAAAATTTCACACCAATTACACCACCACCGCCACAGTGACACCGTCATAGTATCGCCGCTACAGTGACGCCACCACAGTGACATCTGTGCCACCGTCGATGTCACTATCACCTGCCGGAAATGTAAATTTCAATCAAAACCGGCTGCCACCCCGATGCCACCGCCACTGCCACCTCCCCAACCCCCCACACCCGCACTCAGCCGCCTCACACCTGGAAACTGCCGCTATTGTCCTCGGCCACCAACAGTGACCACATCAGCCTTTTCGCCCGACAACCATCCACAGTGACACAAAATTACTCTGGTCACTGCCCTCCGGTCACTTACCACCACTTCCTCCCCTACACCACCGCTAACAGGCCCTTGCACCACAACTCCCAAGCCCCTGCACCACTGACACAGTCCAAAACCACCGTCAGTTCCCCACCACCGCTGCACCAGCCCCCTCCCCGACCTTCCAGCCGCCGACCCAACCCCAAGCCAAATCTCTGTACAAAAACGAAAAGAATGGCTAGATAAGAAGATGAAGAAGAACCAAATCTAAATCAATCTAGCTATGGCGACGAATAGCAGTGAAAGCGTCGTCCCTACTGTAGCAATTGCGTCCTCACCGCCCATCTACCCCAAACCCTAGCTGCCGCGAGTCTGTAACCTAGCCACCGCAGAAGAGGAGCAACCGAATGGAGCAGAGGGAGTCACAGATCTGGATTGTTCTTCGATGATGGAGCCTCTGGAGCTTGTGCGGAGGTTTGGGCGGAAGAGGAAGATGAAAGCGTAAGTTGAAAGGGGAAGGTGGGATACGTAAAAAGTCAGGTCACTTTTTAGTAATTTTTAAAAGTGGTCATATTTTTGTCCAATAGAAGGTGAGAAGTAATACTGGTGCCATTGTTTTTAAGTATATTTAAGTAAAAGTACAATTATTTTTTATTCAAGATGGAGTGTAACAAATTAAGTAAAAGTACACTTTAAAACTTTTAATTTATACTACTATTAGATATTTGCTTTCAAGGAGAAAAAATTAATGCTTGATCTTTAATTTGAACAAAACCGGCAAAATGTCAAAGAGGAGAGAGAAATGTGTTTTGCACATTATTAAATACTACCCATTTTAACTTCCAAATGGGATTGGCACAAAGTTTAAGATAGTGAATATTGTGTGGTGGAAAGTTGTGCAGAGGAGAGAGAAATGTGTAAGAAATGTTGTGAATCACAAATTCTTTACCAAAAAGGGAAAGCGAAAGTTTTAATTGGAACGGACGAAAAAGAAAAATTGGAAGTTTATTCAGGAACGGAGGGAGTATTGATTTCCCTATTTGCCTCATATAGTAAGATTTTTAGAGTAATTATTATGATGAGTACATTTTACGTAACAAATTGAATGTTTTTATTAATAATTTATTACTCAAACGTTACCTCTGTACGCATCGTATCACTAGTACAATAATTAAATATTCACCAGCTTGATCTTTTCAAATTTAACAAGAAACGTAACGAACGCATCCTATATTCCTAATCATTTATCTGATCATCTCATCCAAAGCTACGGTAATCAAGTGGAATAATATAATACTCTCTCGGTCCTGCAATGAACTTCCCACTTTTTTTTTTGGATGTCCCGGAAAACAGTGCCAAATAGTGTCGAAACAATGCAAAACATCGTCAAATAGTGTCAAAACAATGTCAAAACATTAAAATTTACCTCAACATAAGTTTATTTCCTTAGTATGTGTGTATGTCAAACTGTAAAGTTAATTATGGGACGGAGGGAGTATAATTTTATTAATAAATACTCCGTGCTAACTGCTACGTATGAAATAATGAAAATCGATCTTTTTCCCGGATATTTCAGATACAACGTTACTAGTCAGGAGAGTACGTTCAAGTTCAACCCAAAAAATAGTTCAATCAACTAGACAAAACAAAGAGAGTTCAAAACATGGTTACTTCCTCCGTTCTAAAAAGGTTGACCAAAGTTGACTTTCAAGTGGATTGATAAAGTGAAAATCGTGATTGAAATTTGTGCAGAGAAGACATAATTAATTTTAGGAAATCACAAATCTTTTTAGGACATCCTGAAAATTTGGCCAACATATTCGGCCATCATATTTTTTTGATGTATAAATATTTATATTCGGCCATCATATTTTTTTTGATGTATAAATATTTATAAACTCAACAGATCCAAACACAGAGATACATATATATACATACATATACATATAGATAGATATAGGCAATATAGAGAGAGAAAAAACAGAGTACATAAATAACTGACCTTGTTGAAAGACGCCTTCTCCACGAGTTTCTTCACGAACATTATGTTCGGCCGGGATGGATATTCCGATGGAATCTGATTGCTCGGGGCTGGACTGGGAAGAGAAATGAGATTGCAGTTCAAACGGGTTGACTCGCTGATTTGGATTTGGACAAGAGGGGATGGCAGGTTGGTCGGCTCGGCCTTTTTATAATCAGTTTCGACACGTGGCGAGCCGACGGGAGATCCCTATATTATTGCGACAAAGAAACGGCTTGGACGGTCTAACCGCTTCTCAATTCGAACCAATCATATCAGGACTTGTGCTCAATTCGAACCAATCATATCATGAGTTATGAGTCTCTTATAATAAGCTCGTTTTAGACTAAGAGTATGTTTGACACAACTAGCTGAAAAGATACTTTTATGAATTTTTTAGTATCTGTTAGCTTTTAGTGACTGAAAAGATCTTAAAAATAAAAGACAGTAGCTGTTTGGTAAAAAGTTAACTGCTTGATTTAACTCTGTTTGGTATACAAGCTGTTAAGACTACTTAATGCTAGAAGTTACGGACTTATTTGAGATGCTACTCACTGTAATATATATCTCAAAAAAGATCTTTTATTTTTATAAAAGCTCTTAAAAATTGGCGTGCCAAACATACAACTAGAAGCTTTTAAAGACTTTTTAAATAGTACAAAAGCTAGAAGGCAGGAACTTATGTCCCCTGCCAAACATAGCCTAAGAGGCCATTTGACAACACTATTTTTTATCTCATCAGGCTTATCAGTCAACTTTTTCACCAAACACATAACTTTTGCTTTCGCACGCTGAATTGTTTAATAAGCAGAAAAAGTAAGGTTGAAATTACTTTTCTGGCTGTATTGGTTGAAGTTACTGTATATGACCATTTTACCTATTTTTACATATAATTTTTTCTTTATTTTATTAATAAAATATATTTTAAAAATAATTTTTTCTTAAAACAACGGAATCAGTCAATGCAGTCACTTCAACCAGAACTTCATACATTTGAACAGAATCAACCAAATCGACCGATTTTTGTGCTACCAAACGGGCTCTAAATGTTGTATAATTTCTTCAAAGTTATTAGAAGAGTTGAAACTAATTTAAGTGGAACAAATCATTCATTCATATGCTTAACAATTTTGACGCAAAAAAACTTGTGATTCACTCACTTTTTTTGTAACACTTCCAAGAATGTCACAAGTTCAGAACTTATCTCAATCAATCAAGGAGGTTGACATTTAACAGAATATATATTACTCCCTCTGTCCCGGAATAATTGTCCTGCTTTCCTTTTCGGTCCGTCCTGAAATATTTGTCCTATTTTGAAACCTTCTTTATTTGGTAAACAAATCTATACGAAACAGTGTCAAACAGTGTCACTACAGTGCCAAACAGTGTCGCCACAGTGTGAAGTCAACTTCATTTTCTTAATCTGTGTGAAGGTCAAAACCAGACGATTAATTCGGGATGGAGGGAGTACATTTTGACGAAAGAGCATATATACATGAATTAGAACAAAGTTGTGCAAATGCCAAAACTTTCTTCCTAATTAGAAATTGCTTTGTAATTAGAGATTTATTTAGAGACTATAACAATACTTTGAAGAGATCTAAAACACAAAAAACTTGTATTCATTAAAACATATTTGAGCTTATGAATACTGTGACTTTTTTACAATAAAAAATTAAACAGCATACATTTTTCTTCATTAACTATTAAACTTTTCTATTTGACGATCTTAGAATTTGTCACTCCCTTAATTAGAAAAACGAGTCTCTAGTTTAGCAAACCTTAAATGATAGAGTCCAGTTCTTATAATCCATTGCTAATGTCAAATTAAATTCTTTCAAAAATGTCAAATTAAACAACCGAACAGTAGAATTTCAATTCCGTGTGATGAGAGTAAAGAATATAATGATATGATTCTAAATTCCAAACTTTGCTCTATATATAGATATAAACATATCACAATAATGATGCAAAAAATGAATAAGGACTGAACGCCTTTTAGAAGAATAACAATAAAAAGATAATTAATTATATTCCTTTATAAAATAATGACCGAAATAAAACTATAAATTAATATACAGATGTGATGTACAGAATGTGACCACATTAATGATTAAAGGTATTAATTAAATACGTACGGAGCATCTTTTATATAAACTCGTAAATTAATCCTACTTTTTCCCAAAATATTGACTAAATTAAATATGATTAAAACAAGGGTAATGAATAAGAATTTGACATTCTTTCAAAATGAAAAGAATTTGGCATTTTATATGCATTGATAATAACTTTTGGCAATTAGTTGTGATCATGTTAGTGCTACTAACTAATCGTTGTCATATGTTAGTCTATTTTCAGACTAAATCTCATGAGACAAAAAAAAAAGAAAAAAAAAGAAAAAAAAAACTAAATCTCATGAGACAGTTTCTCCAAATAGGAGTAAAATGTAGAGAGTACAAATATGAGTAATTATGTGTTATTTCTAAAATAAGACTTATTTGATTTTATGAAAAGTAAAACTAGAAGTGAATGAATTTATTTTAGAAAAAACAGTGATAATCCTAACTTCGTCTATATCTTACATACTTATATTTTGGAAAAATCTTTTCACCCTCATTTTCCCAAACTTGTGTCTCTGCATTGCATCTATTTTCTCAACCAACTTAGAGGCCATTTGAAGGACCAAAAAATGAACCGATAAGCATGAAAATACAAAAAAGTCGCCAAACACTCTATCATTCATTAAAAAATTGCAAAAGAGGGTTGATCACATGAGTTAATGAGGCTTAATGATGGCTGTTGAAATGGATTTGTGTTCATTGTTATGGTTAATAACGATATTAAGGCAGGAAGTTATTTATTTTGAGCTGATCAGCATTAATGACAAGTTGTGAAATCGTCGGGTCGGAACCGTCAAGTCAAACCGCCCGTAACGGACAACTCGAGCTAGTGGAGCATTTGCAAGGCCTAATAACAATTATTGTAACGTCTTTATGTATTATCAGCCTCTTTAATGTGGTTAATGAATATATTGATTGTAATTGACCGGCCTTTATGACAGATTTGAAATATCATTGAGCATGGTTGGCGGTAATCCTTTGTTGACAGAGTTTCATGCGCAGTTGGAGTCGGCAAAGGAGGAAATCTGACGAGAAATGGCGGAACGAATGGCCCATCTCCAACGGGAGAATGATCTGCTCCGATCCCAAGTCCAATCAGCGGTATCAATCGCCTCCAGTTCTAGAGGCAACCGGAGAAACAATATCACGCCCGTCGGAACACGATTGGAATTGGATTCCATTCCGGCAATGATGGAATCACCTATCATCACCACTGAACCCGTCTCTCTCACATTGGGCCTCTCACCTTCCGGAGATTCGCAACCTACAGTCATCTCTCAGGTCATCCCTTACACACCTCTCGTCCCTGGGACGACTCCCCTTCCCAGCATACCGACTTGTTTCTTTCCGGAGTCCCTTCGCCCCGGACCAAGAACGACAGGCTTGCACTCGGCCACCCAAAGCCTACCAATGGCTTCGGCCGTATCAACCCTGACGGAACCGTATGTCCCTCACTACAAAAGCAGAACTCATGGTGAGCTCGGTCCGTCCAACTTCATGCAGAATCGTAGACGGAACATCTTTGACGACCTGCCACCTGAGGTTCAGACACAACGACCGCGTAGACCTGTCAATTTAATGGATGAGAATTGCGGGGGGCGACGTCCGGAAGTCATAGTCATTCCATCACCAACCCATCCCGACGTTACACGACCAACGATTTTAACTGGAGGACTACTTCAACCAGGTGTGGCAGATACAATGTCTATGATGACGGACCAATTACGTCAGATGCAAGAAAAGATCAACAGGTTACAAGGAGTGCCCCCACCTTTGGATCGAGCATCACGAACATGTTATGCAGACTCCCCCTTTAGCAGACATATCACCGATGTGGAAATACCAAGAAAATTCGCCACACCATCAATGAAGATGTTCGATGGAACGTTTGATCCGCTGGAACATGTTGCTCAATACAAGCAGTGAATGCTCGCCGTATCGCTTCATCCAGATAAAAAAGAAGCATGCATGTGCCGAGGTTTTGGAGCGACACTATCTGGTCCCGCCTTAACATGTTTCGTCAACCTGCCAAATGGAGGGATTAACTCGTTTGCGGAACTAGTTGACGCGTTCAACCAACAGTTTGCAAGCAGTCGAGTTCTTGAGAAGCAGACAAGCGATCTTCACAGAATCATCCAGCGTCGAGACGAGTCACTGAGAGACTATCTGCATCGCTTCAATAAAGAAAAATTGTCAATTTCCAGGTGTGACGTTTCGACAACAGTGAAAGCATTTCAGAGGGGTTTAATCGACGATTCAGAACTGTACAGAGAACTCACTAAATACCCCTGCAGAACATTCGAAGATGTCCAGGCAAGACCTTAGCTTTCATCAGGCTCGAGGAGGACCAACAATCACGGCTTCGACAAGATGGATATGACAGGGGGCAACATAAATCCAAAACGTCCAGGAAGCACGATTACCGGACTGACAAACCCTATGCTAGAACCGAGGATTGGCCAGTAGCATCAATAGCAGGATGGCTTGATGATCCAGATTTGCCACCCGTCATCACCGATTACTGCTTCAATGTCACCACCTTGGGACTCATCCACTCTTCAGAGAAGCTGGGGGAATGATAAGTCCGTATTTAGACATGCATTTGATGTGTATTGGGATCGGGTTTGATGGTTTTCCCTATCTTTAAGGTTTTACAAGTCTCAATTTTAGCTCAAGTTATGTTTACCGGGCGTTGGTTCGAGTTTTGTGTCATTTGGAGTCAAAATGAGGATTTTAGAGTTCGGCACCGGCGCTTGAGAAGAAATCAGGATGAGTTGAGAAGCATTCGAGAGTGATTTGAGAGATTTGGACGTCACCGGGAGGTTCACGATCAAGATTTTGAAGGAAAAAGAGCTCTAGGATTGGCTACGGGATCAAAAGAAGATGAATGGAGCTTGAAATCGGCGATCAAGGTGACCTTCTGTCAATCGTTCAAGCATCTCTTTGTAGAAACATTCAATGTACACGATTCAAAGTCCATATGAAAGCTAACTTCAAGGGCTACAAATACTATGAAGACACGTTTGCTAGAATCTGATAGAAAGAAGGTGAAAACAGACGATGAAGTCAGATGATCTCTGCTGCGATTTCAGAATGATACCTTCCACCGTTTTGATCATATCTCTTGATTGGATGATTCAAATCACATTCAGCAAATTGGGATGGATAGAGGACGTCATTATCTACATCTTTATTGAAGAAAGAATTGCCAAATTCGGAAATTAAGTAGGCACGATCGTGCCCTCAAAGTTAGGCACGATCGTGCCTTAAGAGAAAGCATCGCGGAGCTACTGCCAGACAGGCACGATCATGTCTGGAGGGAGGCACGATCGTGCCTACCCAAAATGCGCGTTTTTGCTCCATAGGCACGATCGAAGGCACGATCGTGCCTGGCACCGTGCCTGCCTCCGGAAATCCCAATTCAGCTCAAATTTTACCCGATTTTTCCTATTTAAACAGCCTGTAAACCCTTGTTTCAAGGGGGAGCTTAAAGAGAGTGCCTGGTACGAATTTTAGAGGGCTTTTCAGCCTTGTTCATCAATCTTTTGGGATTCTTTGTAAGTTCCACCTTTTTAATTAATGACAATTAATTCTTTTTTTCCCAATTCTATTGATTCTTCAATTATGAATTGTGAGTAATTTTAGTTAGGGATTTGGGATTGATGAAGGGGTTGATCATGATGTATGACTAGATTCTTGATGGTTTAATTGCATGAATGCCGTTTAATTTGTGTTTGAATAATTTAATTGATATCTTTTGTAACCTGGGACCGCGGCTAAAATTACAATTGCTTATAGAATAAATTAAGAGAGATCAAGTTTATTCTAGAACACATTCACACACACTTAATCGTTCGCTAAGAGATTAGTAGCGATTAAGGGCCGTAAGCTCGCTCGTCTTGGCAATAATTTAGGATCTTGTCGCATGAGAGATTAGTCTGGTCCCCTAAATTATTTAACTCTACGCCGCGAGAGCGGTAAGAACTTAGTAATGATTAGCTAGGCTTAATTGAATTAATTTCATGTAATTAGGCTTGATCTGCCAGAAATCTGGTTACCCCGAAATTAATCCTTGTTCCCTTCGTCATTAATTAGAAAGAACCCCCTAGTTTAATCATTTTATTCTCATTTTTATTTTCTAGCAACCAATCTCGCACGACGCATTTTTATTTAATTTTTTTATCGCTGAATTTAGTTAATCTTTGATTCCCTTTTGTCCGTCCCTGTGGAGACGATACTCGTACTTACACCACTATATTACGATCTATTTTAAGTGCGAGAAAACTCACATCAGTTTTTGGCGCCATTGCCGGGGACAGTGTCGGTTTTAAGGGTTAATTAATTAATTTCAGCGACATTTTTTTTAGTTAGTTTTCTTTTTTGTTTTTCGTATGATTTTTCTGTGCTAACCTTTCAGGTATTTTTCTAAGAGGCATGAGATGAACCCATTCAGCCAATTTCCTGAAGGAATTCCTTACCCTCAAACCTCCATGGAATATTCACCATATATGTCATACCCTCCTTACATTCCTCCTCCTCAATACTACACACCTCAACAAAATTATTCTCCAACACCACAAAATCTTTAGCCGTCATATTCATATCATCCAACCACACAACCCTTTCTGCCTAAGAATAGCATTTGTTCCTTCTGTGGAAGATGTCATCATATATCTTTTTTCCCCGTTAAACCTACATATGACTATCCTTACTGGGCAACTCCATACCCCACTTCCTCCTCCACACAATTTACAAACACAAATGTTTTAGCCATTCCTACATCTTTGCCAAGTAATGAGCCATAGAATCCGTGTAAGAATACACTTTCAGAAACTTTTTCTGAGTACCTAAAGTATATGAGGGAGAGCTCTTTAGCCATGGAGCAGAGCACTGCAAACATCAGGAAGCATATAAATACCATAAGGAGCCAATTGGTAGAAGACCAATCTGAGGAGACCAATAGGGATGATCACGTGAGCGAGTCAGACTATGATTGTGAGAATATGATGGATGATACACCTCCTGATGCATTTGAAGACCAACCTATGTTTGAAGATGAAGAAGAAGATAATAGTGTCAAGTTGTTTTTCGAAGAATACAAGAAAAAGTTTGAAACGGTACAAGCTGTAACTGATGAAGTCACAAATCACTGTGATTTTCATACAGAAGCCTCCCAGCCGTTTGATTTACCATTAGTCTCAACACCCGAGGAGGGCAAGGAGAAGATCAGTCATGATGATGAAGCTACTGAGGTAGGTTTGGGTATTGAAGATGAGTTGGGAAAAGATGAATACATGCTCCAAGAGGGTGGAGGCGAGGTAGATGATGTCCTTTTGTCTGTCCCTGTGGAGACGATACTCGTACTTACACCACTATATTACAATCTATTTTAAGTGCGAGAAAACTCACATCAGGGAAAAAGTTCGATGGCCCAAGAAAACCGACAAATTAACCGGACGTCGAGACCCGAGTAAGCATTGTGATTTTCACAATGACATTGGGCACAACACTGAGGATTGTGTCGCGTTGCGGAAAGAGGTGGCATACTTACTGAGGAATGGCTATCTGACAGAAATCATGTCTGAACATACCAAATCGCTTTTGGGACGGAATGTCAAAGCGTCACCAAACGAACTGAGACCTCCTTCACCGTCAGCTCCTTGTAAGGTAATTAACTTCATTAACGGTGGATCTGACTTATGTGGGCTGACATATTCTGCAGCAAAGAGACACGCTCGGGGTTATTCCCAAGACAAGCCATTGCAGGTCTACAGGGTCGAGAAACATCAAGAGGAGTGGAGAAATGCGTCAATCACTTTTGACGAAATAGATATTCCTGACCCGACACAATCTCATCATGACACGTTGGTCATCTCTCTCAGAGTGGCGAATTGCGAAGTCAAACGAGTCCTTGTGGACAATGGAAGCATCGCCAATATTACCACTATGAAAATGCTGAAAGAACTAGGAGTCAAGGAGGAGGACGTGACGAAATCTGGATCGAGCCTCGTCGGATTCAACGGGGAACCAAGTCGAACTTTAGGTAACATATCTTTACCCGTATATGCCCATGGTCTTAATATGCAAGTCAGGTTCGATGTGGTCGAAAACCTGCCAGCCTACAACATGATCTTGGGAACCCCATGGCTACATCAAATGGGAGCCATTCCATCGACGTATCATCAAGTCGTAAAGTTCCCAACACCGTGGGGAGTGCAGAGCATTAGGGAGGATCAGAAGTCAGCCAAGTCATGCTACCAGACAGGAATGAAGCCAACTATAAACCAAACGGCTTCTAAGACGGCATAACAATCAAAGGGTGACCCTGTTCTGGAGGAAGATGACGCCAAAACACAAGAAGTCGTCGTCGATCCAGAACATCCAGAAAGGGTCGTCTGCATCGGGAAGAACGTACCGACCCATCTCAGAGACGAACTGATAGACTTCCTCAAAGAACACAAGGACATATTCGCATGGAGCCGTGAAGATATGACAGGTATTGATCCAAAAATCATAACTCACAGGTTAAATGTCATCCCGTCATTCAAACTCGTCAGACAGAAGAGGAGACGGTTTACCAGAGAACGGAACGACATAGTAAACGAGGAGGTCGAAACACTGCTCCGAACCGGTAAGGTGAAAGAGGCCAAGTATCCTGGCTGGTTAGCCAACGTCGTCGTCGTGCAAAAAAGGAAAGGAAAGAACAAGGGAAAACCAGCTAAGTGGCGAGTTTGCGTCGACTTCACCGACTTAAACAAAGCATGTCCAAAGGATTCATTTCCTAGGCCGCATATTGACCTACTGGCTGACGCAACTGTCGGACACGAGATGCTATCCTTCATGGACGCTTTCAGCGGTTATCACCAAATGCAGTTACACCCGGATGACCAAGAGAAAACCGCCTTCATAACTGAGACAGGCACGTATTATTACATTGTTATGCCTTTTGGACTCAAAAATGTAGGTGCGACGTTCCAGAGGCTGGTTACCATGATGTTCAAGGAGCAGTTGGGAACGACCATGGAAGTCTACATCGACGACATGATCGTCAAGTCAAAACAAAAGGAAGATCACATCAGTCACCAGACGGATTCATTTAAGAAGCTACGGGAATATAATCTAAAATTTAACCCGGCTAAGTGTGCCTTCAGAGTGTCATCAGGAGAATTCTTGGGCTACATTGTCAGCGAACGAGGAATAGAAGCGAGCCCAGAGCAAATACGAGCGATTCTTGACATTGAATCGCCTAAATCCGTCAAGGATGTCCAAAGGTTGACATGATGAGTTGCAGCCGTGAATCGCTTCATTTCGAAGTCGTCAGACAAATGCAATTTGTTCTATGACGTTTTGCGAAAGAACAAAAAATTCGAATGAACAAATCAGCATGATCAGGCACTCCAGCAATTAAAAGAATACATGATGTCCCCGCCGTTACTTGCCAAACCCAAAGACGACGAGGAGTTACAGCTGTATCTACCCGTTTCAGAACACGCCGTCAGTGCAGTTTTGACGAAGGAAGAACAGGGGCAACAAACTCCGGTATATTATGTAAGTAAGTCATTAAACATCCTCGAATCCAGGTACGTCTTACTCAATGAGGCGGAGTACGAAGCGTTGATCGTCAGACTCACATTGGCAAGGGATCTAGGCATCAAAATCTTGGAGGTAAAATGTGACTCTCTGTTGATAATTAATCAAACTAACGGTGTTTATGCAGCAAAGGACCCCAAGATGACATCCTACTTACAAATTATCCTGGACCTAACAACGTCGTTCGACGAAATAACCTTCGAGCAAGTCCCAAGAGAAGAAAACACACAAGCTGACGCTCTGGCAGCAATCGGATCATGTCTGGGGGCAGAAATCAACAACAACGTCCCTTTTGTGCATTTGACAAGTCCAGCAATTGACAATCCAGAACTCGTCGCTGCCATTGAAACCCCAACACAAGATGATTGGACGCAACCATACATAACATATCTAAAGCACAATACTCTCCCAGCAGACAAAAAAGAAGCCACGACGCTCCTCTCTAAGGTAAGTAGATTCCTACTAATTGACGATGTTTTGTTCAAAAGGACTGTAGCAGGTCCATATCAAAGATGCCTGACGCCTCAAGAAGTTGTCAAAGTGCTAAAGAGCCTTCATGAAGGGGAATGTGGCAACCACACGGCCGGACGAAGTCTGTCTAACAAAGCTCTCAGATTTGGATACTATTGGCCAACCATGAGAGAAGACGCAATCACCTTTACTCAAAGATGCAAGCCTTGTCAGATACATGGATCTATCCATCATCAGCCCTCCGAGTCACTTCATCCAGTTCTATCACCTTGACCCTTTATGAAGTGGGGGATGGATATCGTCGGGAAATTGCCAAAGGCACCAGGACAAAAAGTATATGCTGGCAATGACGGATTACTTCTCAAAATGGGTAGAAGCTGAGCCATTCCGTCAGGTACGAGATGACGAGGTAATTTCATTTATCAAAAGAAACATACTTTGCAGGTTCGGTATTCCGTCAGAAATTGTCTGCGACAACGGATCTCAGTTCGTAAGTGCAAAGACCAGACGGTTCTGTGAAAGGTACAATATCAAGTTGGAAACGTCAACCCCCAGGTACACGCAATCTAATGGACAGGCTGAATCCAGCAACAAGATCATTGTTGCCAACCTGAAGAAAAAACTTGAGAAAGCACAAGGTAAATGGGCTGACGAGTTACCCTTGATACTATGGGCAGACAGAACGACACCAAAAAACGCAATCGGACAAACCCCTTTTTCTTTAGTTTATGGCTGTGAAGCGGTCATACCGGCAGAAGTAGAGGTGCCCTCTTCGAGATACGGACTTATGACCGTAGAACGAAACAACGTGGAATTAGTACATGATTTGGACACCATCGATGAAGTTAGAGAGAAAGCCAAGATCCGACTACAATCTTATCAACAAATGGTGGCTAAGAGCTTTAACAAAAATGTCCGAGCTAGAATATTTAAGAAAGGTGACTGGGTTCTACGAAGAGTATTCGGAAATGAAGCAAGTGGAAAATTCAGTCCCAATTGGGAAGGCCCGTACAAGATCATCGACATTATTGGACAGGGGGCATACCAATTGGAAGCAATAGATGGTAGACAGGTTCCTAGAAGTTGGAATGCGGTACACCTTAAACTTTTCCATTTTTAATTCTGTTATGTCTTATTTATCATCCAAGACGACTTACTAACTTAACCATCGGAGGGCCGTTGGCTCAAAACCAACGGCCAACTTTAACAGTTTGTGACGAATGCAGGGATATCTTGAAGCGTAAGCTTAGACAACTAGAGAAGCGGCCTACGAAGGTTACAAGACGTCAATCAGGCTCACAACGGACAAACATTTTTTAGACATCAAAATGGGAAGGGTTAGGCTGCCCATGAGAAATCATGGATCACAGTCCTAGCAGAGCCCATACAATGCGTTTTGGCCAAAACCTGCACACATATATGACAATGCACGTGCAACCAAAACATATATGACATCGCACGTGCAACAAAAAATACAGAACTACACAACGAAACAACATGCTCCAACATAAGGAGATAATACAAACGACAAACGTAATGCTATTTAAAGTTTTTGCAGGATATGAACCAGGTTCACACAACCCATCTCGCCATCTTCAACAACGGATGATGTTCCCTTCGCCGGATGAAGTGTCGACATCAATATGAAAAATGTTACAAATTTCTGTCCCTGAGCCGTCAAGGCAATTTTGGAAGAGAGAAGATAACATGTCAGCTTTCAGTTTTCGTGGTTTTAGTTGAGGAGACGGATTCGGTCGAAGGTTAATCCGAAGAAAGACGGAGACGTTTCGTCAACCGAAGTCATCAATATGTCACAACAAGTCGTTGATGAGTCAACAGACGCAAAGAACCAAGAGGTTAAGCATAGCTCTTTCAAAATTTCGACAAATTGCCGCTTGATGATTCGACCCATGCATCGTACGCGTTAACTTCTCGAAAGGGGGCAATTATTAGAGCAAGAATTTGACGGTTTATGTTGCATTAAAGAGGGTTGATCACAGAAGTTAATGAGGCTTAATGATGGCTGTTGAAATGGATTTGTGTTTATTATTATGGTTAATAACGATATTAAGGCAGGAGGTTACTTATTTTGAGCTGACCAGCATTAATGACAAGTTGTGAAACCGTCGGGTCAGAACCGTCAAGTCAAACCGTCCGTAACGGACAACTCGAGCTAGTGGAGCATTTGCAAGGCCTAATAACAATTATTGTAACGTCTTTATGTATTATCAGCCTCTTTAATATGGTTAATGAAGATATTGATTGTAATTGACCGGCCTTTATGACAGATTTGAAATCGTCATAAAGTGCGACCAACCCGTCAGTAACGTACAAAGCCATCATGAGAGCATTAATTACCCTTCCTATAAATAGGATATCCCTCATTGTAATCGGGCAGCGGACATTCAAATAATACACAAGCTTTCACTTTTATTCACCCATTTGTCATCTCCTTCATTGCTCTTGTACGAGACCCATTCTTCATATAATTTTCTTTTTTAATTAGTTTTAGCTTATCAAATTATTGCTTAAACAATCTCAAACAATTTGTCATTTGTGTGCTGGTTAAACTTCTAACATTTGTTATTATTTGTCTACAGTTTATCACATTAGCAGGATGTAATACTAGTTTGTTAGAAAAAGCGGCGAGTTCTATGTATGATTGTCATTATTGGTTTGATTATCCTCCGGGTTGTATTAGATGTACTCTCAATTATGATTGGATGAATGAAGCTTGAATTGTTTCCTTAAAAAATAACAATAAATCTGAAGGAGAAAGAAGTACTATTTGAATGATACTCTCTATGTTCCTAAATTAACTTTCAAAGTACATTTGACATCGAGATTAAGATATTGTGTATTGTTTGATGGAGAGTTGTTCACAAGAGAAAGAAATGTGTAATAATATGTAAGAATTGCTTTGAACCATTAATTGTTTATCAAAAAGGGAAAATGAAAATTTATTTTGGGACGACAAAACTAGAAATTTGAAAGTATAATGACGGACGGGGGAGTAGTAATCTCCATATGTCAATCCACGAATAGGAGTTGGATATTGCAAAATAGCAGCATTGTAATTTACCCGATCAAACAAGAATCCATCGAACATGATACCTTTCACACGAACGTCATACTCAAGATTGGGCCTGACTAGGCCCAAAACCCAACTAGTGAAAATCGGTCCAAGATTTATATAGTTGTTTATCGAGTCAGCTGGCCCATAATCATTAGTATTGGTTTATAATTTAAACCGAGTCCAATCAGCATTTGATTACTGCGGGGACATATTATAATCTTTCTTGTAATTCTACGTTATTTCATTATACTGAATAGATGCCTCTCTCTTGCATATTTCTTACCAGCCCTATGTCTAGTCAAGGTTTAATTTTTTGTTAACTAGCCTTCTTTCATATCATAAGTTTCAGGATCATTACATCAATCAAAGGAAAAACAAAACTGACACCAACTAAAATCCAACAACTACGACCGTAAACCCTATGATCAGACTTAGAGACGGTCACCCCTAAAAGAGTAACGCGAATCACTAACCATGTAGCGGGCTTGACACAACCATAGACGATGACAAGAAGCCAAATGACAGAATAAAAATAACTAATAGAAAAACTTCCATGGACTCTAGCACCTTGTACAACCCATGACGGTGGTTCAGGAGGAGCTTGTATCCTTGGTACCACTCTAATTGATCCTCCATTGTCAATCATCATCTAGCCTGCTCGAAATTTGTGCACCTCTCCTCGTCCCGCACTCATAGCAAATCCACCGCTAGCGATCATCTTCATCGTTGTCGTGCCCTTTCTACCCTGCTCACGAAGAAATTGATCGCCGAACTCTGGCTTCGATGTCGTCAAGCTTGGCCAATGATTCTTGTCAATCTGTCTCAAATCCAATCTCAGCGCCGGACACAAGTGAAGGGGATTCAGCGGCCGGAAGAACCAAAATTTAGATGTGCTAAGGAAAAAACAAACCCTAAACATGCTAGGGAGAGACTGCGGTGATCGCGATAATTCCCTAGTCAAGGTTTCATTAAAAGTTACAAAAAAACTTGGTTTGATAAATTACTTTGGTTAAATAAGCTTGACAAAGTTGACAGCTAGAGTGGAATATTAGATCAAATCTTGAATAACATGACTTATTTTGCTTGACCAAACTTAGGTGAGGGCGTGAGGCTGCAGGTGTATATATAAACCATACATACGCACCTCAAAATATAAAAACAGGAGGAAGAGGATATATATGTATAAGATGAAAAGAAATAATCATGGGACCTATCTCAGCTCTTATTATCAATTATACTCCCCCCTTATTATTATTCAATAGGTGTATATAAGTTATAAATAAACATTCTCTCAGGGGTGGTCCAGGCGTCACTTTGATCCTTACCCTCAACAAAAGCTTGCCAATTTTCCAGCGATGCTTATGCTAAAATCCTGACTTCTTCTACCCTACTCCTTTCTTTTCTCCTTTTGCTTGTTCCACCATTATCACTACTTTAACAAGCTCATACCCCAAATTCTCATCATACCCACTCTACAGAAAGATAATCCAATTATAGCTGAATTGGCTCTTCCAGTCTTCTAACTGTAAGTCTATGATTTTGTTTTGTTTTGATTTGGTTTTTTTCTTGCAATTCTTGATTCTGTGTTTATATGCATGCATCTGTGTATGGGTTCTTCAATTCTGGGCACATTTGGAGTTGCATTATCTTAAAGTTTGGATCTTTAAGTCCAACTTGCTTCATTTCTTCATAAAAATGCATGTTTTTGGTTTTCTTGGTGATTTAATTTGGGATAATCTTTGATTATATTGATGAAGGGTGTGTATTCAATTCATAACTTTGTGGTAATAGTTTCTGGTGAAGTTTGGTGTCAAAACCAGAACCACCGAATTCTTGTAGTTCATGTTCTGTTTGACATTTATTTTGAGTTTGTTTTCAAGTCGTGGAAATTGATCAGGCTAGATCATTGACAATGGCAATATATATAGATCAAATGTCTGCCAACTTATTTTGAGTAATTTTAATGAGCTTCTTATTATTATTAATTTATTATCACTCGTCATTTTCATTTTTATGGTGGACCCCCGTATTATAGAAATGAAGAGAAAATACAGAAAGATTTCACAATGGGTTGAGACATAATTTCCGGTAAAAAAATCGCCCCAAATATGAGTAAGATATAAAAGTGCACAAATAGAAACAATTACGTAGTAGTACTGTACTAGTATATTTTAATTTAGTTTCAAAAAAGAACTCATTCTATTCCATTAAAAGCACAAATTTTTCCTAATTAAGAGTAAATAAGTCATAATTTTAAAAGAAAATAATGATGATGCAATCTATCTACATTTTATTTCTGTTTAAAGAAATTTCTCGTGTGGTATATAATTTGTTTAAAATTGGGAGATAACGAACTGTTGGAAAACTGAGAATCTTTGGAATTATGTAAAACTGAGAATTTTTGGGATTATCAGTGGAAAACTTTGAAATACTCTGGAGTATATTTTTCTTACATCAAGGAACACTGAGTACTTTTAGGGGGTGTTTGGAACTGATTCTGCTTCTGCTTTTTTTTTAAGTAGAAGCAGAATCAGAATCAGTTTTCAGAAGCTGGTCATCCCCAGCTTCTAAAAAAATTGATTCTAGGAGTAAATTAGAGCACCAGAATCACTTCTGCACTTTCACCC
Organism: Cuscuta europaea; assembly: GCA_945859875.1. Lineage (NCBI taxonomy): Eukaryota > Viridiplantae > Streptophyta > Magnoliopsida > Solanales > Convolvulaceae > Cuscuta > Cuscuta europaea. The sequence goes on from CAMAPE010000048.1 coordinate 11,591,851, forward strand.
AAACACTCCAACTTCTGCTTCTGCTCCCTGAAGAAGCAGAAGCAGTTTTAAGAATCAAATCCAAACACACCCTTAATTTTTTACGATATGTATGGGAGTTTGGGCCTTTGGGGATAATGGAAGGGGGATGCTTTTAATTGATGGAGGGGAATAACATATTGATATTTGGGAGTAATAAATTTGTAGAAGGAAAGTATTTGAAGGAATTGTAACTAAAATCACTTTGAAATATGATGAATTCAAATAATTTGATTGATATTCATTTTAATTTGAGTTTAATTTATCACTTAGTTAATTATCCTTCAAAACCCTTCAAATTAAGGAATTTAAAAATTGACTATTTAGAAGGTTTTAGAAGATTACCAAAACACTTAAAAATCATCCCCTCCTATTTTTTTAACTCTCAAACATTAAAAAGAAAGTCATGAATCCCATCAATCTTCCCTTTCTCGTTTTTTAGATAACCATTTAAGAAAATTAGCTAATGTATTGACGTATTGTAGATAACTTTCCTCATTATCTCGTTTTTTTTTAACTTTCTTGCATTATTAAAAAAAAAAAATTGCATTGAACCTTTTCAGTCAATTTTATCCGAGTCAGTTAAACTTTTTTGCATTGTGGAGAGGGTGCCCATTTTTTTCTCTATTTCACTTCTATTTGAATATCCGATTCTGTGAATGCAAGTTTTGCTTTTGTCATTCAATATAACCGTAGCATTGTTTCTAAATACGGAGTATGTAGCAAATAACTTTTAATTCTTCATACTAATTTAAATATTATCAAAAAAGAGTTGTCTTTATATTTTGTCACACATCATCAGTGAAAGAAAAGTATATTAGGAATATAATGATTCAAAGGGCACATGTCAAATCTCTTCGGGCTCCTTTGATTTTTGGCGACGATTCAAGTCTCAATCCACTTCAAATTGCAGTGTTTCAAGTGTAAACGTTTTGACCCAAACCCAAATATCACTACAAAAAAATAATGGGATTGACACGAGTTCACCAAAATTTATAGAAAATTTGGCACGAATACTTCAAATCTGTGTCAAAAACATTTTATCACGAAATATTTTTGACACGAAATCATCAACCAATTCATGTCAAATTTGTGTCAATCCCGTAATTCTTGTGTAGTACCTATCTACACGACAATTGCTATCAGGCTCGGTGACATCGCCAATTTGGTTTATTGTTTCATTTCACATATAAAATGTATTTTCTTTTGTGCATTAACATTCTAATTTTCCATTTACCTAACAAACCAAGTGTCATTTAGCTCAAGTTTCCCAAAGTCACTTTATGCTTTCTTTTTATTTATTTTTGGGTCTGAACAAGCTGTTACTCAATCATGTGATATGTTGGTCTTCAAAAGGTACACATCATATAAGGTGATGACTTTTCGGCATTCCACTACTGCCTGCCCTGTCAGTCTAACATGAACGGTTTCTTTGTGGAGATAAATGGAATATATCGCTTTCTTTTTATCTGAAAACAAAATCATTTTTCTCAATAATGATTCAACCTTTTAGGATCAAGGATAAATCATTTTTCCCAAAACATAAATCATTTTTTCTGTTTTATCTGTCTCACTTTCTTTTTTGAATTGTTTTAAAATATGTGTCGCGTTTTTTTGGAAGTAAATATGCGATCTACATCATTTCACTTTATTATACTTAAATTTCAATAAAAAAAATTATTTTTTAATCATTTTATTAATAATTGTGTCAAATCAAAGCAGGACACATAAAATGTGACTAATGGGTCATACTCCTCTCCATTTACTCTCTCCATTTCTTTTTCACTCTATCTCTCTCCTTAAAAATAATAATTAAACATAATATTTTCTTTTTCTCTATCCCACCATTTCCCCACCTCTCTCTATCTCTCTCCTACTGGACCATTCTCATTAATGGAGAGGAGCAAAATCCGTGACTAATGTAGTAATTGAATTTTGATTCTGGTTTCGATCAAGAAAAGTGGTAGGAAATGGTTTCCATTCGGGGTGTGTTTGGTTGGATGTGAAATTATTACTTACATGCTAAGTGCATAGAGGTTTACCATTTACACCGTTTAGTTTGATTATTTAATGTAAATAAATCTATGGGACTTGAAAAAATTTGTGCACTGTACCATATATATATGGGAGAATGATCAAATAAGCCCTTGAACTTTCATAAAAAGTGCAAATAAGCCCCTTTATAGGAGGCTATGTCCGCCCATCGCCATTTGGGGCGGTTTCCGGTGAAATTTTTTGATGAATTTTTTTGAGTATCTTCTTCATTAAGTCTAGTTTACTCATGCCAAATTTCAGCTAAAAATTCAATCTGGAAGGCAGTCAAATGAATTTTTGAAGATAACTGTGCAGTTAGACAACGCAATATATTTTCATAAAATCATTTGACTGCCTTATCGGTTGAATTTTTAGCTGACATTTGGTATGGATAAACTAGACTTAATGAAGAAGATGCTCAAAAAATTTCATCAAAAAATTCCACCGGAAACCTCCCCAAATGGCGACAGCCGAACAAAGTCTTGTGTAAAAGAGCTTATTTGCACTTTTTATGAAAATTCGATGACTTATTTGATAATTCTCCCTATATACTTCGTATATTTTATGTTGGAGACTTGGAGAGAGGTGAAATACTTTGTACAAAAATATGTTTTATACAAAGCCTTCCAATCACCTAACGGGCAACTAAAAATAGATTACATATCTAGCTAAACAAAGTGATCGGTTGATTTTCTAAATTTTGGATGCAATCATCTTGCGTGTAAATACTTAAACGTGTAATCATGCAAATTACCAAACGAGTCGATATGCTCCTACTTCATAGTACTGTATATATATGTGGCATAATTTAAGGATGTCATATAATTAACTCCCTTGCAGGTATGGAGGCTCCTCCAAACAGTTTAAACCTTCCAATGGAGATTTCCCAGAGGCAGAGATTATCCCATAGTGGTAACAATATTCTGGTAAGAGTTTTAGAATGCAGTGTTTGGATCGATGCTAATTGTTTTCTAGTCTAATGACAAACCGTAGTTGCAAAAATCTCTAGGCGGGTCCGGCATATCCCCAGTACTAGGGATATTTATTATTTCAAAAGTACAACTCCGTATATTTATTATTTAGTTCCCTGCTTCCAAAGGCATGTCTACATGCATTTACTTGCCGGGGATGTAGCTCACCCGATGGCAACATGGTGCGATAAAATGGATGCAAGTTTTTCCCCATATATTACATCTACATTTTTTGTAACACTTGATAAAGTACAAAACTATGTGTGTTCTTCATTTGCTATTATTGGCCTTAAATTTGTATATCTTTTATCTAGTTAAGCAAATATGTCCCTTTTTGTTTTAACTTCAGGAAAAAAGCAAATTTTTAGTTTATTGAGTCTATCCAAACTTTCTACTTCAAAGTTTCATAGCTTAATGCTTAGAGACTCTCAGTGAAGTGAAGGCTAAGCGACATAATTATTCATGTTTTTAATATAAGTCTCAATGTAAATAATGTATATGGTCTCTTAAAAATGAAATGATGTGAAGAAAAGGACATAATTCATGCATGCAAGTCCAATCTTTTAGATCATGAAATGGAGGTTTTATACATTCGATGAGGGACTAAAAAAGAATACGGATGTTTTTACTTGGACCGTTTTCAGTCCTAGACCATACCAGACCACACTTAAACAGACCAAACCAGATCAGACCAGACTAGGCCAGACCAGACTTCCATAATTATAAAATACACATAGAGCAGACATTTATCAGACCTGACCAAACCAAGCTTAAACAGACCAGACCATACCAGCAAATTTCAGTCCAAGTAAAAACATCCTTATAAATAACAGATTTGCAAGGACCTAGAAATTAACTGAGTTTTATCTGGATTCTTTGTTTCTGGAGTGATTGCAGAGCTGCATTTTATATAACTTGTGGGTTTCTTTACATGTTCTAGTGTACATATCAAATGACAGCAAACCGATGGTCTGGGAAGATAAACTGTCCTAACGAGCTCCCAATGAAGAAGCTTACCAATGAGGAAACAGGCAGAAGACCAAGCAAAGGGCTGAATGCGCCTAGCGTAATAGCCCGCTTGATGGGAGTGGATATGTTACCTTTATTAGATTCAAAGCCAATTGCAAGACAGAACAATATAGAAGCAAAAATGAGCAGCCCTTCAAAAGAGGAAGAGGTGAGAGATATCCTTGTTGATCCCTCCACTCTTATCACGACCCGTTCTTGCAGATTCGGTTCATTTCATGATTATGATGAGTGTTGTGATCCCAGCATGGAGTTGGAGAAGCCAAAACCTCGTCGAGAACATCCTCAGGAAGAAGAACTACAGAAGTTTAAGAAAGAATTTGAGGCATGGCAGGCTAAGAAAACCAACACATTTTACCTCAAAAGTACTAATTCAAAAAAGCAGTTCAAGAAACATGAGACGTCCCCCGCAAATATTGTGGTTTTAAGGCCTTGTTTTGATGACATTGAAACCATTTATGGATCCCGAGAAAGCACTCCAAGCATTTCGGAGGAAAGAGGTAATAGCATGGATGATTTTCTTGAAGAGGTGAATGCAAGATTGAGGAATGAAACATCTCCTTATAATCATGACCATGAAAAACTGGAGTCAGAAGTCCCCACTAGGAGCCTCATTCGCTCTTTGTCCACTCCCATATCAAGAACGTCATTCGGATGCCTTCTCTTGGAAGCAAGAGGGGAGCTAGACGGCATTGAAAAGTTCACTTTGAGTGCTCATCAGAACAAGAGAAAACAGAAGTTGAGTCTTTTGGAAAAAGTTTCGAGCTTCAAAACAAAACTTTTTAGTAAGAAACTTCAATCAAGGGACGAATCACACGGGACTAAGTATTTTCGCAACGCATCAGAAATATCGACTTCTTATGACATAAATGTATGTTTTAAAAATTTCCCTTAACATTCTTCCTTTCATAGAATAAAAAAAAGATACAGGGATCATCATGCTATGTTTATTAACTTTGGTTTCATTTTAGGAAGATTACACAGAAGTTCCACCAAGTCCTGCATCTGTATGCAACAGTTTTGGTGAAGAATTTTGGAGGCCAGGAGATTATTCCAGGACTTCCAGTCCAGCTTCCACCCCAGATTTACATCCACTGGTTGAGACTGACATCCCTCGTGTGTTTAGAGAAATCAACTCTAATCTTAGCGGTAAGAATCTTATACTTCAAAATGTTAAGTCATCCCACATTGACATAATACCCCAACCTGTCTCTAAATCATTTATGTTTTTTTTCATCCATACCAAAACTATTGTCCATTTTCTTTTAAGGAAAGCAATATTTTATCGGTGTAATTATAGAGTTCTATGATACAGTTGATAGAGCTAATAGCATTAATTATTGGTCCAGAGTTGAGGAGGCAATTGAATGAGTTGGAAACGGGGGAGAACATGATTGATGACCGGCCTCCTCTTGAGGAAGAAATGGTGGAGATTCATGACACTGCCAAAGCTTATTTAAGGGACCTGCTTATTGCTTCTGGTCTCTATGATGGGGATAAATATCCATGGAGATGGGACACGTTTGGGAAGCCCATAAGCAATCGCATTTTTGAAGGAGTTGAAGAGTCTTATGGGAAAAAGGCTGAGGGAAGCGAAGGGGAGAGGCTGAATCACAAGATGCTTTGTGATTTATTCAATGAAACAGTTCTAAACTTGCTTCGGGCACCTTCTAAAGAGGCTATTTGTCCAGTGTCCTATCCTCCCCAGGGAAGGAAGTTACTGGATTGTGTTTGGGAAATGACTCAAACTCACATTTATCCTGGGGAAGATCTGTCTTATTGTTCCATTGATGGTATAGTGTCATACAACTTAAGGTCCACCCCATGGTCAAGTGACGAAGATGCGAACGCTATAGGCAAAGATGTTGAGTACCATATAACTAGAGATCTGATTCAAGAGATTATAGAAGATATGCAACCATTGTCTTGAAAGGAAAAATGGTTTGAGTCAGGAGCATTTTGAGTAAGGCTATGTTTGGAAAGTACTCATCAGCTTATTCGTTTTATTCTTCATGCTATTCAGCAGAAGAAGCAGAATGTATAGTCAAAACAAGTAAAATCACTCACTTATTCGGCAACCAAGCATTTTTTCTTTCTTGCCAAACAGACCCTAAGTTTGGAAGTGGTGATTTGCCTCAAGCATGGATTACAAGTAGACTGCAGGGGCACAAGGTTCTATACGATAAAACCATAGGTTTTTTTCTTTCTAAATTTTTGTTTCCAATTATATTTGGTGTGGCATCATCATTGTATATGTGCTGACTCTATTAATTGATTCAGTTTGAGAATATGTAAATCCTATCTTTAGTTTAGCAGTTTAGATTGGTTCATAACTTACATTTGTTCTAGCGGAGACTCATTCCTTTAAATGCATGACATAATCTAATAATAATATGAGTTTTTTTTATCACTATAACATGCAATATAATATGTATTCATATTTTTTTTGGGAAGGAGAGAAAACGTGATGAAAAAATATTTGTTCATCCTAAGTATATTTATTTCTTGGGAAAAGTACAAAAAAAGTACTTGTGGTTGAGCCCATTTTCAGATAGGGTCATGTGTTTCATTCTTTATCAAAGTGGTTCATGAGTTTGAATTCCTTTATCACAAGAGGGTCACGCCGCTAAAATCGTCTGAAAAAGATCATTAAAAGTAACTCCGATTTGCAAAAATGTCCGAAAAATTAAAAGAAAAATAGCGGAAGATGCGCCTCAATAAGATGATCACTAGGTCATCTTTCTTTTTTGTTTTCAGCCACCCTTATAACCGAAAAGTCCATCGGAAAAGTGATATTAGCAAAATCATTTTTAAAAATTAATTCAAAAGATCTGAAAAATCCAAAGGCGAAGGTGGTTTGGAGGTCATCTTGAAAGTGGTATTTTTCTTTTAATTTTTCGGGCACTTTGGAAAATCGGAGTTACTTTTAACGGTCTTTTTCATACGTTTGTAACGGTGTGACCCTCTTGTGATAACGTAATTCAAACACATGAACTACTTTGATAAAGTATGAAACACATGACCCTATCTGAAAACTAGTCTTACCACTAGTACATTTTCCGTACTTCCCTTATTTCTTTTATAGTGGTTCTAGCTCATTTAACTAATCTATTTCTATGATAAAAACTAAAAATCTAAACATATCTCAATCTTTTAAACTTTTTTTGCCTTCACGTACCATGTTCTGCATTCCAAACACAGCCTTATGGTGAACTTCACTGATTCTTTTTAGCTTGAGAAGTGAAACTGGATCTTCGATCCATACTAGTAGTTCTAACAACGAAAAGAAGTGTTTCAACCAACATGCCCACAACCAATCCGAGGATACCACCAGCAGCACTCATGGCTGGACTGTGACTAAACAATGCCCAGAAAGCAGCATATCCAACCAGAAAGCCGGTGAACATAATAAGCACAACGTGCAAGCCGAATCCCAATTGAACCTTGTAAGAAGAGAAAGGCTGTTCCACTTTCTTCTTGGGGGTTATGTCCTTGACCAATTCCTCATAGGCTTTCCTCTCGGATGCCTCCACAAGCTTTCTTAGCCGAGCCTTCAGCTCCTTGCTTTTTTCTCTTGGCTTGGGGCTAGAGAACATGAAATCGGTTCCACATAGAAGGGAGAGGAGTTCGGGTCTTTTTGTCGGGTTCGATCCCATCCATACGGATCGAAGAGCTTTGTAAAGAATGGAGACTAACAGAGAGAGTGAGGCAGCAAGGTCTCTCAGATCTTCATCGAGGTGAGAGTCCTGCGTTGAAGCGACGAGAAATGAACGAATTGCATCCGTCGCTGGTATCACAAGGCCGCTGTCTACGGCTGCACAGGCGGAGCACGGGGAAATCGCGCTTCTTTGGTCAGTGTGCATGCTGTATTGTTCTTGGGCCTTCAAAATGGGCTACCGTCTGCATCGGCACTTCGGTGCTCAGTGGTCGATGTTGTCGCGCCGGTCGGTACCCATGGAAGTCATCGACAAGAGAAGGTGATTAGGAGTTCTGATGAGATGCGAAATTAAGATTTGCGGCAATTGCCGATTGATAACCGATTTGCCTCAACTGCCTGTTTCTTACTTTTAGTGTTCAATAGCTTCAAACCTTGCTCCAGGGTTGGAGACTTTTCCAGTTAATAATATGTATTCATAATAGAACTAAGATTTGTAAATATAGGCTCTTCACTGACACTGTTTTTCGGCTTATCATGCTTATCAGTCAGCTTTTTCATCAAATACGTAATTTTTGCTTCCGTGCGTAAAATTGTGTAATAAGCAGAAAAAAATATGGTTGAAGTTACTTTTCTGGCTGTATTGGCTGAAGTTGCTGTAGATGTCATTTTAGTTATTTTTACATATAATTTTTTCCTTATTTATTAATAAAATATATTTTACAATTATTTTTTCCTTAAATCAACAGAATCAGCCAATGCAGCCACTTCAGCCAAAACTTCATAAATTTCAGCAGAATCAGCCAAATCACCCGATTTTCGTGCTACCAAACGGGCTCCTAGTCCCTAGTACTCGTATTATACATCTAGTTAGTACTGCTTCTGTCTCTTAAAACTTTGTCAAAGATGACCGTCACGGAAAATAATAAAGTAAAAATTGTGTGGTTGAGATTTGTGCAGATGAAAGAGAAATAACAGAAAACACAAAATAATTGATTAAAAGGGAAAGTGACAAAGTTTTTTGGAACGTCCCAAAAAGGAAAGATGACAAAGTTTTAAGGACGGAGCGTGTAGTTATGTACACCGACCCAAAACGGCTTTCGCTAAATGAACAATAATGTACTTTTAGTGAGCATCTAACTTATTTTATTGAGTATTATTATGAGGTTAACAATGAGTATCACGATCTCTACTTCATATCTTCTAATTCTTTTTCTTTTTCTTATTTTTTCTTTTATAAATTATATCTATAATACACTCCTATTAATTTCAATATGCGAGTCTTATGTACGCTAATACTTTTGAAATATGCATTAATATGACATTTTAAAAATGAGCATAACATCGGTACCAAATGAGCACACATAACTTACAATGTGCACATTGATTTGAAAATTGTAAGATTTTTTTTAGTTTAAAATCACGACATTTTAATTGAGCATCAAATCTCTGCTATTGAGATGAAATTCACGGTTTCTGGTGAATGAGCATCAGACTATTAAACTATATTTACAATCATTTCCTATAAATTTTAATATGCGAATCTAATGTAATGGAAATTTTGAAATGTTCATTGATATGACATTTTATAAATGAGTATAACATCAATACCAAATGATCATATGTAACTTACAAAATGCACATTGATATCAAAATCATAAAATTTGTTAGTTGAATATCACGACATTTTCATTGAGCATAAAATCTTCTCTATTGAGATGGAAACCACGGTTTCCGTTTAATGAACATTAATGAACTTTTTAATGAGCATCAAACATATTCTGTTGAGTATTAGGAGTCTAATATTGAACACCGCGATATCTGATTCAATCATTTAATTATTTTTTCTTGTATTTTATTTTATAATAATTTCTTAAATTTTATGTATACTTCTATGAATTTCAATATGCAAATCGAATTTAATATTATACTTTTGAAGTAATCATTGATATGAAAATTGTAAACTCTTTTATTTGAGTATCAAGACATTTTCATTGAGTATCAAACTCTCTCTATTTAACCTATGAACTCTACAATTGAGTATACAAAATTTGAAGATCTTATGTTTTATCAAAATATTTTCATTAAGTATCTTGTTTTCTACTATTGAGCATCATTATGATGTGTAATGAGCATTAAAACTCTCAAATTGAGTATATAAAATTTCAAAACCTCATTTAAGTACATGATGGATAGTGTACCCGGGGTAGCTTATCCGAGCGGTTATTGCGGGGAATAACCTAGAAATAGGTCAGAGTAAGTAAGAGAGAGTGAATATGTATTCAATATAGAAAGTTGTCTATTTACAAGGAGAAACAGCCACTGTTTATAGTAGCTACAAATGTTAGGCGGTGACACATGTCAAACATGTGATGGCCGAAGGTCACCTCAATCGGGGTGGCACCGGCAATCACACATGCACCGCATTAAATGCGGTGGTTGGACGTGACGCCGCATTAAATGCGGTGGTTGTCTGTCTCTAAAGGAAATCTTCGTCGAGTCTGCTATATGCCGAGGGCATCATATAGTCGAAGGCATTTATATAGCTGAAGGTGTCATAGAGCCGAGGGCTACATACTGTCAAGGGCTAATATTCTAGCCAGAAATTCCCAAAAGCTTTGTAGGTCCAATATCAAGTTGTCTTATAGAATTTGGAACCTTCGGCCACAGAGCCGAAGGTGTACTCTATAATAAAGTCAAATTTATTTCCTTAATTTGTGTTAACTCAAAGTGTGAAGTTTATTTAGGACGGGATGAAATATATTTTATCAATAGGATCTATTTTAGTATGAGTGAGAACGGATAACAAATTTAATGTTCTTAACAAGAAAGCATCTTTTGAAGCCATAGGCTTCGAGAAGATGAGGTCGACGAAGGGTCAGATGAATATGATCGTGATTTGATTATTTGCAGGTATAGATTCATAGAAGTGGAATGATTTAATTGCTTGAGGTTTGTTCAATGTTAAGAGCGTTCCCGTGTAGCTAGAACCGGGAAGAGATGAGGATAGTAAAGCCGGTTTTGGGCCGGTAGTATTCCTTTGTCGATTGAGTTGAAAAGTTTTTTTGAATAATGCTAATTAAATAAATAATTCTCAAAATACCGTTGGTATTAAAATAATTCTCGAAATACTGTTGGTTTAACAAATAATCTAGAATTGATGAGGAACATTCTCAAAATATTTCATAAAAAAATTCCACTGGGAAGATCCTTTGATGATGTTGTTCGCGTGAGGTTCCGGTCAGGACGCCATCACAAAAGGGTGGCCCGGACACCTTAATTTGAGATGGTTCCCGGTGGTATGTTTTGATAAAAAAAATTGTGTATGATCGTCATAAAGTCTAGTTCATCCATATCAAATTTGAGCAAAACATTCAATCAGAAAAGTCGTCAAATAATTTTTGAAAGATAACTGCGTCGGATGATACATATAAAACGCAGTTATCTTTAAAAAATTATTTGACTGTTTTCCCGTTTGAAATTGGTTCTGAAATTTGGTATGGATTAACTAGACTTGATGAATAACATACACAAAACAATTCAGCAAAACATACCACCGGGAACCACCTCAAATTGAGGTGGCCGGACCACCCTTTTGTCATGATGTACTGACCGGAATCCCCTGCGGACGACACCATCAGAGGGTTTTCCCGGTGGAATTTTTTGATGAAATGTTTTGAGCATGTTTCTCATCAAATTTAGTTTATGCATACCAAATTTCAGATCAAAATTCAATCGGGAAGCTAGTTAAACAAATTCTTGAAACATACTGTGTTTTATATGTGTACAAAATGTGCCGTAAGAGAAGAGCCGCAACTTAGAGTGGCGACTTTTGTACTATAAGAGAAGAGCCGTCACTTCAAGTGGCGCCTTTTCTTAACCACGGTTAACCCAACAATATTTTGGGAATTATTTTAAACCCAACAGTATTTTGGGATTTATTTATTTATTTAGCATTATTCTGGAAAAAAAATCCGAGTTGCAATTAGGGCTGGTTTCGGTTCGGGTTCCGAATCGATTTGGTATATAACCTAACCGAACTGAACCGAAATACAGAAATATCAGGTTGTGAGGTGCTCACCGTACAGCCGATTGTACGGTATTATTTACTCTATTTTGTAGTCATTTTAGACATTTTTTATTCTTTTATTTTCTATAAACGATCACATCCTAAAGTGGATATTCTCTATAGTGTTACTGTGTTAGTGCACGCCAAAGATTTTGAATTCCAAACCTTTCATTAACATCGTATTCCGATGTTGGTTTGAAAATGTCAAAGTTTTTTGACATTTTCAAAACTTTGACCGGCTATATCTTTTTATTGAAAATAATTTATAATATAAAAATTATATAAAAATGTTCTTTGTTAAAATACTTTCATAAAAATGTAAAATTTATAAATTCCATAATATTATACTGATCAAAATCAATGTTCAAATTTTTTGTAATGACAAAGTTTTTTGGGACGGAGGTAGTATAACTTTATGTTATTGTGCCATGAATAACCAATATGAAGTGAATTAAGATTTTAATTTAAAACTAAGATGAATAGACAATCAATGAATTTTTGAATGTCATGCATGTATGATCAAGTTTTTCATGAATACGAGTTATTTTATACTACCTCCGTCTCATAAAATTTGGTCAACTATCTTTTTTTTGCGTCTCGAGAAACTTAGTCATTTCCATTTAAAATATTAAATATGTGGCTAAAATTATTTCGCTTTCCTTCTCTGCTCAGATATCAATTACACAGTTTTTACTTTATTATTCTACATGCATGTCAACTTTGGCTAAATTTTATGAGCCAATTTGTTGGCCAACTTTACTATTCTAATAGCATATCTTTTTTGTTGTTCAACTTAATTAAAAATTCTATTTTCTCAAACTAACAATAGAAAGGCACTTGATATTTAATAGAGAGATTTCCCAAAATAGGAGTAAATGAAGTTTGAAATTCCAAAATAGGACTACTTTGTTTTTATTCCAAAATGGGACTAACATGGTAGTATTTACTGTCATCTTGTAGCCGTGACTGCTAAATAGTTGCAGTACAGTGCATTTAACATGACAATATTTACTATAATTAATGACAGTATTTTTCAATCATGACAGTATTTTTCAAAAACGTGACTAACATGGTAGATTTCCCAATACCGAATGCATGATGGCAAATTATACCGTACACCCGGATGTACGGTCCTCATCGTACATCCGGGTATTTTTGAAATTTTTATCAACTTCTCTGTCCGATGATTCAAGCTTCCGTTGCTTCTTTCATGGAGTTGGAGTCCGCTAGCGTGCCTGCCCTGTTCTCCGCTCGAAGGACAGCTTCAAATTGGGGAAAACAAAAAACTTACTCAAATTGGACGAAACCGGTGTCAAAAGCTTTGCCTCAGCAAGACGAGTCCAGAACAACTCTCAGAATTTGATTTAAACATGTCGTTTGGGAGATACGAACAAAAAACCAGACTGCTCTCAATAGTGGTGGGCACAACTGCTCTTTGCTAACTCCGGCCAAACAGCACCTCCGGCCACAGGAAAAGGGTTGGGGAGGTGCGCCTAGATGTGGCGACCCCCACAACACTCTTTGATTCCAACAACAACCGTCAAATTTTGGATTAAAGACCATAAAATCAAAACTGTGAATAGTAAATTGATGCGCACAAATCTTCAGAAATCCGTCGTTTTCCATCTTAAAACCCCAAATCTTCCAAATCCAATCGGTGAAAAAGAAAGAGGAGGAAAATCCGAGCTAGGAGAAACAAGATTTAGGAAGAAAGATCGATCAAAAGAGCCAAAAGAAAATTCGTGTATGCATATGTCATATCAATACACAAATGAAATTTGAACACATATTGAGCACAATAGAAATGAGTTTTATGTTAAATTCAAATGAGTATAACGTCCAAATTGAATGAGCACACAAAAACGTGTTTTTAAATTTTTTGATACCCATTTTGTAAGTTATGCATGCTCATTTGGTAATAATGGTATACTCATTTAACAGAAAGCTTGATTTTCATCTTAATAAATGAGGTTTGGTGCTCAATGAACATATCGTTATGTTAAACTAACAAATCTTACGATTTTCATATCAATTAACATTTTATAAGTTACGTATACTCATTTGGTGCCAATGTTATGCTCATTTTAAAATGTTATATCAATGCATATTTTAAAAGTATCATATTGCATTAAATTCGCATATGGAAATTCATAGGAGTGTATTATAGATATAATTCAATTACTTTTTACAAAAGAAAAAATAAGTAAAAAAATTGAATTAGAAGATATGAAGCAAAAATCAGGATACTCATTGTTAGGCTCTAAATACTCAATAAAATAGGTCAGATGCTCACTACATGTACACTATTGCTCATTTAGCGGAAACCGCGACTTTTCACTTATAATACAAAAATGACACCGATTTTTTTTAGTTTGTATTCATTGTTGGGCTGTCTTTCTTATTTGGGCTGGGTGTACATACACCCGGATGCACCATATACGAACTAATGCATGGTCCTCAAAGCTAGAAATGGCTTTTAATTTTAAGATCAATTAAATTGAATGGGCTGAATTGCCAAACGATCGAATCATCGTGCTGCATTTCTTCTTCGATCAGTTCCAAAAAGAAAAACGATAAGAAAAATCAATTTAGATACCAGATCGAAATGCCTTTGAGATTTGGATGGATTCAGCATGATTTCTTATGCTCCGTATAGTACTATTCTGCAACAGTTCATTTGATTCCCAGTTACTCTGTATGTGTTTTTACCTCATGTTTTTTTTTTGTCTTATCCAATTGTCATATCTTCATCAAGCAGTACATAAAGTGAAATTACATGAAAAGGCTGCACTTGAGTAAGAGAGTGTTGGGAGTCTGATCTCTAAAAAGTTCATGTTTATACTTGGACATATCCAGTATTTGCTAGCATTCTCTTAACTTAATCCCTGCCCAAGTACACTCTGCAGTTCACACATGCAAGGAATTTAACAAGTCTGGCCGGTTTATTTCATTAAAAACTACTCCCTCCGTCCCGTTGAAATGTTCCAGGTTTGACCTACACACATATTAAGAAAATAAACTCACCAGGGGCTAAATTTTACTGCTTTGACACTGTTTCGACACTGTTTGGCATTGTTTCGACACTGTTTGACACTGTTTTGCACTGTTTGACCCTGTTTTGATGTAGGATAACTTTCCATTTAGGAAAATGGGAACTTTCCAACGGGACATCCCAAAAAGGAAAGCGAAAACATTACAACAGGACAGAGGGAGTAGTTTAAAGAGAAATAATTGTATACTATTCAAACACCCATGGTGTGTACGGTATAGTGTGTAACTTTATTTTTCCGCTTATCATTATTTTTTTATCAATTATGTAATTTTTTATTTCCTGCACTTGATTATATAAAAGCCAAAATTTACAAGTTTGAAGTTATTTTCTGGCTAAATTAATTGATGTTATTATAAAAGACCACTTTAACTAATTTTCCATATAATATTTTCTTTATTATCCTATTAAAATATATTTTAAATATAACATTTCCATAATTTAGCAGATTCAGCTAATCAACCGCTTCAACAAAACTTCATCAATTTCTGCAAATTATTTGTTCCAACAGATTTTAGTGTTATGAATCGGGTCATGCATAATATTATATATTCCCTCCGGATCTTTTTAAACTTCACGGTTTGACTTCACATTGATTAAGGAAATAAATTTGACTTTACTGTAGAGTATATTGTTGAGACACTGTTTGGCACTGTTGAGATACTATTTGGCACTATTTAGCACTGTTTAACACTGTTTTGATGTAGATTTCTTTGCCAAATAAGGAAATAAGGAAGTGCGAAATTTATTTTGGACCGTTCCAAAATAGAATTATTCAAATAGAGATAAGTTTGTATTTATCATATTTCCGCTATTTAGCACTGTTTTGATTAAGGAAAGTGTGAAGTTTAAAAAGAACCGGAGGAAGTAATAAGAAATAGAATTATTCAAATAGAGATAAGTTTGTATTTATCATATTTCCGATTCAAAAGTTGTTTAAACCGGGTCATCAAATGGGCTTCAATGTCATATTCCCCCCTCATTGGAAACTTGTGAAATTTGTTTTTATGGGTAAGAATGTAATATCGTACTCTTTCGTCCCCAAACAAAATCTCCTTTTAATTTTCAAATTATAATGTCTATTTCCAATAATCATTAATTTCAAGTAAAAATCAATAAATAATAGTTTAATATTTTCAAAAGCATATAATAATAAATAACTAAATTTTTAAAGTATTTTTTCATGCTACACGTTAGTCCATCCGTGTGTCTCCACTATTCCTCATTTCCATATTTGTCCATCTCAGGCCATCTCCATAAGCTTTTCCTATTTTTATTTTTAGGAAAAATTAATTGTAATAATCCCAATTATAGGCAGTCCCCTTATAATAATCTCAACTATTGATTATCTCAGAATAATCCCAACTTTAGTGACCTTCCGCCAATAATGGTCCATGACCAGATATGACTTTCTATAAAAAGTGAATTTTAAATAGAAAATAAAGCGTAAAAATTAAACGTTGAATTATTTATAGGGATTACTTGTTATATCTCTTCTCATTCACTTTAGAAACTATAAAAATTTATTTATAGAAATTTAGAAACTATTGGCGGAAAGTCACTAAAGTTGAGATTATTCTGAAATAATCACTAGTTGAGATTATTATAAGCGGACCGACAATAATTGAGATTATTACGATCAATTTTTCCTTATTTTTAACAAAATCTTACCAGTACATTTTCATCTTTACCAACTTCTTATCCCCTCTTCACACCTATAGTCAGATAGTGGCGCACATTCTTGAAAATTAGTGAAAACCGAACAGCCATGCGAGAAACAAATACTACAATTTAGATTTAACTTCCAAATAGATTTAACACACAATTTAGGATAGTGAGTATTGTGTGGTGGAAAGTTGTGCAGAGGAGAGAGAAATGTGTAATAAATATTGTGAACCACGAATTCTTTACCAAAAAGGGAAAGTAGAAATTTTAATTGGAACAGAAGAAAAAAAAGTTGGAAGTTATAATAGGAACGCAGGGAGTAGTAATTAAACATGAGCTCCATAACCAAAGTAACATAGCTTAAAAATAAAAGATGTGTGTGAAATAAGAAATAAGAGAAATGAAAGATGTGTAATTAAAGTTTGTGCAGATGAGAGAAATAAACGTTATCACTAACTACACATTAGTTATTTAAATAAGAAAGCGACATTTTTTTTGGAGATCCCAAAAAGAGAAAGTTCACAAAGTTAGATATCATTTCCTATGTGGCTTTGAATTATTCGAATGAATTGTAAATGTACAGTCTGATAGGCCCAACAATAGTGTTACGATACAAGACATCTCAAAATGTCTTGTATTGGGCTTCCCTGAGTACGTTTCTTGAGTAACTCAAATGATATTGGGCTTCTTTGTGAAAAATCCGCTTGAAGGAGAACTTTTAATTTTCTAGTCTAAACTCTTGGCCCCAAGGAATAAACAATTATTGTAGAGTATTTGAATAGAAATTGTTATTTATAAGTACTATTTTATCCAGTTGATTTAATTTCTTTAACGTATCTAATACTTCGTACTTGGTATATCATCTAAAATTAGAAGTAAAACTTTTTCCGTGTAACTTTACTAATACCTGCAGCAATTACTAATTAGTACATCATATTCCTTTAACTGCAACTTATTAATCATATCATTTTATCAGGTTGAATTAATATAGTGATTTATGAGTTTTGTAATATACTTTTAGTTTAATTAGTACTAAAAAATAATAAGAATACTAAAAAGCTTATCATTTTATCAGGTTGAATTAATATAGTGATTTATGAGTTTTGTAATATACTTTTAGTTTAATTAGTACTAAAAAATAATAAGAATACTAAAAAGCTTATCATTTTATCAGGTTGAATTAATATAGTGATTTATGAGTTTTGTAATATACTTTTAGTTTAATTAGTACTAAAAAATAATAAGAATACTAAAAAGCTTATCATTTTATCAGGTTGAATTAATATAGTGATTTATGAGTATATCTCATGTAGTATTTGCTTAGAAAACTAAAAAACTTATTCTTATCCTTTATTACTCCGTAAATTGATAAACATTGTAGATCGAATCATGAACCACATTATTCTAATTCAGAATCATTTCTAAAATTTTCTATGTAGTGTCTGAGCCCGTTTGAGAACAGTAAAATCGAACACTTTAATTTATGGAGAATTTGACTTTGCACCCCATGTTGTGGGTGATATTTGACTTAACACTCTATTTTCAAAATCATTAATGTATGCATCTTAATTCACCATAAAATCATTTGACTTTGCACCTCACACTTTCACAATTTTTGGACAATTAGTTGCATACATTAATGATTTTAAAAATAGGGTACAAATTCAAATATCACTCAAAACATGGGGTGCAAACTCAAATTCTCCCTTTAAGAATTGCTACCATCTAAAAATATGAATTTTACGTTCAAAGAAAGAAGAATAAATGGCAACTTAACAACGTCAGTAACATAGAGATGTATACGATTCATTGGTACGATTGTCTATAGATGTATTTAACAAGTGTACGAGTAGTCTTTTTCATTATCTATATTTGGGCTCAATCTGTACTCACTCACATTTGTTATCCAAAAGGCTAATTCCCAACCCAAGGGGTTTTCAAGTCTAAACCCGAAAAACATATAAGAGGTTATAAATCACGATATCAGTTAGAACGATGATAAATCTTATATTATGCGCATCAGAGGTTCAACCCAGCACATACGAGTTGTGACTTTCACAAGATCGCTGTGAGTTTCGATCCTCCATCATTGTTCAAATTTTCTCATCGCTTTACTAGTTGAGCTATCATACAAGTTACCCTCTCACGTACAACATTTAATTTCGAGAAGTCTTTTGGATTTTTGGATTATTGTTTTCTTCACTTATAAGCAGGACCCTCTTAATATACACCCTATCAGGAATCTAGTGATCGAAAGAGTCGGTAACATTTTCTAGGTCAGGGGTTCGGAGCTTAAAAAAATTAGATAAATCTCTTTGTACACGAAATTTGTACACATTTCACACACATTTATATGTACTTGTCTGTGTACACAAACAATTTTTACTGTATACATCCTCTAGTTGCTTGTGTACACAGGCATCATGTGCATGCACAAAGACAATTACTTATAATGAGTGCAAAATGTGCATAAATTTTGTGTACAACATGCATGTTACGGACGCGATTGCAAGAATTAGTGAAAAAATTATAACGTAGGGGCAAGTTTAATATTTCAAGCTCTATTTTATCACTTATTCATATTTTCACATATGTACTGTGATTTCTAAATTTGTATGTCACTCATTTGTTGAATCTAAGTAACAATCTCCAAAACATTGTAAATTTATGTCTAGCCTTCACATTAATAAGGAGCTCCCAAAATTTGTAAATAAACACCATGATCATAGAAAAAATAGCAAAATGATAACAACAGTTTTTTGTAACAAACAGGTTCCTTAAATAGAAACCATTTAATTTCTGTTCTGTGAACTTTATAGAAACGACATTAAAAATCACTGCTGACAATAAAGCTCTTTATATGGCTGTACAAATAGATAGACTACAATAAATTCGCACGTAACAACCTCATTAAAAAATTGTCGTTATTTCTAGGACACTTACCCTATTTTTACGGTAATTAATATTCGCCCAAAAGCGTTCAAATAATGTTAATTGTTGTAATTAATAAAAACAGAATTCCGATCTATAGAAAGCAATTCTTTAATTAAATACTACGTAATTTAATTCCTCCTGCGAATTAATTATTAGGGGTTGTAGAGGTGGTCACCGCAACTGCATTTCCAACCCAGTGGCTTGTAATTGGAGTACCTGGGCAAGTCAAAGTAGTCAACGGGCATGACTCGGGCAACGCCGCCGGGTTGACCGCCGCCGTGACTCGGTAGCGTGGGGACCTGCACCGCCATGCAGGGGTGGCACTGGTTGCACTTGTTGTGGCAGCTCGGTGGCGTGGAACCCAACCTTGATTTCTCTTCAGCCAGCAAATTTAAATCCTAAACCATTTCCATAAAACCCAACAAAATAAATAAATAAAGGA
This sequence comes from Cuscuta europaea, assembly GCA_945859875.1. NCBI lineage: Eukaryota > Viridiplantae > Streptophyta > Magnoliopsida > Solanales > Convolvulaceae > Cuscuta > Cuscuta europaea. The sequence goes on from CAMAPE010000048.1 coordinate 11,611,714, forward strand.
ATACCCTCGATCAGATACTTAATTAAGAATGAAAAGAGCAAAAAGGTGTGAAATGTATTTACCCGATTGGAGGAGGGCAGGGAATGGTTTATAATTAGGCTGTGGGAAGGGGAAAGAAGATGAAGGAGAGGAGCAATAAATAGGGAAAATAAAAAGAAAGCAAAAGGGGGAAATAAAGATGCAGCCATGGTTGCATTTTATTTTGCTTTATTATTTTATGCGACGAAATTCATCACCTGAACACAAAGCCGCAAGCTAAGCTATGGTAGGTAGCTAGGATATATAGCAGTATACTAAACCAAGTAGGTACGCAGAAATGGAGTCTGAGAACAAGAAACATCAATAATGAGAAAACTATTAGTCCGTACTACCTATTAAAATGAAATGTTAATAATGTATCATTACTTCGTTGTACGGCCTACGTCTCATTGTAACGTTGTTTTAGAACATCTTCAATATTAAAACGTTAACGCTGCATGCATGACATGACATGTACTACTTCCGTTCCTATTTTAACTTCCAAATGGGTTTGACACAAAGTTTAAGATAGTGGATATTGTGTGGTGGAGAGTTGTGCAGGGGAGAGAGAAATGTGTAAGAAATGTTGTGAACCACAAATTCTTTACCAAAAAGTGAAAGTGGAAGTTTTAATTGGAACGGACGAAAAAGGAAAGTTGGAAGTTTATTTAGGAACGGAGGGAGTAGTTAATTAGAAAACAATAAATAGAATATTTCTCTCCTTATTTGAAGGATCTTATATCATTTTGGTAAGTTTTTCTTCATAATGTCAAGCACAATGTATAAATGTAGATATTGTGATTGACATTATAGAGAAAAATTTACCAAAAACACATAAGATTGTGGAAAAAAATGAGAGAGAAATGTCATTAAATCAAAATTTTGTGTTTATCTCATTCATGGCACATGTGCATCGTGCACATTGTAGCATTGGAGATGTTCTTAGTTTAACGTAATTAGTACTCCCTTTATCCCTGAAATTACTTCCAACTTTCCCTTTTCGTCCGTCCCAAAAAGAACTTCCATTTCCTTTTTTGGTAAAGAATTTACGGTTCACACCATTTCTCTCTCCTCTGCACAACTCTCCACCACACAATTCTCACTTTCTTAATCTGCGTGCCGCTTTATTTTGGAAGTAAATTATGGGATGGAGTAGTAATAAAATTATGAAAAATAAAAATTATATTTAAAGTTTGAGTAGAATGAAGTGAAATGAATGTCATGTACATGATGACATTCACTATGGGATAATAAAAAAAGAAAGTAGGACAACTAAAATAGTAAAATGGCATGGATGAAGTACTCATACTAATGTATTGCCATAATGAAATGTTTGCTACAATAGATTTTGACACTATATATAGATTTTGTGATGATAAAACCATGATAGGAGCTTGACTAAAATATTCCTAGAGTTCACCAGAATTCGCCGGAGTTTCTCCGGAGTTCAACTAAGAAGGGTAGAACTTCTTAAAACTCATTTGAGGTGAGTGGGTGGCTTAATGTCTTGTAACTTTTGGGTTAAGCATAAGATTACCTAAGTAAATGTTATATGTGTTCATAATGATGTTTAAATGAGATTAAACATGTGATTAGTCGAAGTGATTAGGCTTGTATGAAATGAATTATTGAAATATGCATGATTTGTGATATGAAAATGTTTATAAAAACATATGTGATATGTTTAGAGATACAAGGTGTTTAAAATGGTTGTTTATAACTTAATACATGTTGTGATTAAGTTTGACACATTGATTTGAAATGGCGGGTCAACTGAGAGTTGACCGGTTATCCAGGGGGCAACCGGCGCCGGTCATGTGTAGAACTGGAATAGGAGATCCGGGGTCAGGCACGGTGCTAGGCACGACGTGCCTGGCGTCCGTGCCTGCAGAGCAAACGTGCGTCTCGCGTCCAGGCACGGCGTGCCTCCCGGGCAGGCACGACGTGCCTGAGTGGTAGTAGCTCCAGAGTTGTTTCCTCTCTGAATTTGACAATGCTTTCTTCATGAACGTGTTAGCTAATGAAGTCCTCTATCCACCAAAACTTGAAAAACTGGATTTGAATCTTCCAATCAAATGATATGAATAAAATGGTAGAATGTCGCATTCCGAAATCGCAACAGCGATCATCTGACTTCTTCGTCTGTTTTCACCTTTCTCCTCTCAGATTCTCGTAATAGTGTCTTGCTATGATTTGTAGCCCTTGAAGTTGGATTTCATATGGAACTTGATTCGTGTTCTTTTAATGTTTTTACAAAAAGATATGATTGAACGATTGACTAAAGGTCATCCTGAACGCCGTTTTCAAGCTCTATTCCTCTTCATTTGATCCCGTAGCCAATCCTAGAGTTCTTTTATCATCGAATCTTCATCTTGAACCTCCTGGTGACCTCCAAAGCTCTCAATTCTCTCTCGAATGCATCATCAACTCATCTCGATTGCTTCTCAAGCGCCGGTGCCAGACTCCAATTCCTGATTTTCACTCCAAACAATACAAAACTCGAACCAACACCCGGTAACTATGACTTGAGCTAAAAATGAGACTTGTGACACAAAATAATTAGGGAAACCATCAAAGTTGATCTAAACATGCATAATATGCGTTTCTAAATACGGACTTATCAAGAACCGACGCCGGTTTGAGCGGGTTTAGTCCGGTTCATGTTAATTGATCACGAACCGGTGTCGGTCATGTTTGAATCGGTGCCGGTTTGGACGTATTTTGCCTATACGTTAATTTTAATGCATGAATTGCATTGATGATATGTGGTAGATCATAATTCGGGTGGAGTACCCAGGACCGGGCGATATCCTCAAAACTCGGTTATGTCGGGTGGAGTACCCAAGGATTGGGTGGTATCCTCAAAACTCGGTTATGTCGGGTGGAGTACCCAAGGATCGGGTGATATCCTCAAAACTCGGTTATGTCGGGTGGAGTACCCAAGAATCTGACAGTACCCTCAAAACTCGGTTATATAGGGTGGAGTACCCAGGGACCGGGCGTGTATCCTCAAAACTCGGTTATAATGGGTGGAGTACCCAAGGATCGGACGTGTATCCTCAAAACTCATAGATTATTGTTTAGTAATTCAGGATCGGGTGGTGTCCTTATGATTATTTGGTTTGGACATGAGTCCTATACACTCATAGGTCTATGGGTGTGTCGGGGTTTTAATTCAAGAATATTGACTACTACTATTTTTCTCAAATAAACAATGACCTACGGGTCAGGTATTTCCAAGTGTATATGAGTACCGATATGTATTTTATAACTTGGGTAAAAGAGTATAAGTATATGTATCGCCCTATGTTTTGGTCTTATACTTGAAACGTTAGTTATTCTACATTTATCTTGCTACTCGCTCGGTACTTGACTGACCCCTTCGGGGGGGCACCGTTTCAGGTTGAAGCTAGAGCCTGTTGTCTACACCTTTGCACATGTGGAAAGAATCCAGAGGAAGACGTGGTTCGTGCTTCCTTCTCTATTTTAAATTATAAACTATGCTCATGGATACTTTTGTAATATTACATTGTTTGGTCTGCGAGCCTAGGTTTTGCCATATGTGACTTATGATTGACCGTTGAATATTTTCCGCTATTCATTGAATCTATGATGTGATGTTGTTATGTATGTTTACTTAGTGAGTATGGTGTGGACGATGTTCATGAACGCCTTGTGTGATTAAGTGAGGTTAACTTGCGAGTGACATCACTTGATCACACGGCGGTTGTACACGCGTTTAGATGCGATCCAGGGCATGACATGAGAGATGAAATCCTCAGCCTTTATTGCAATGGTCGCCATCTGCGAATAGGATTGCTAGAACCGTTCTTCTCATCGGGCTCAAACTCGTCAGGTTCGTCCTTTGCTTCCTTGAGGCGAGTGAAGTAGAGTTGTCTTCATTCAGAAGTAGAGTTCGAGTAAGTGAGTCGGACTCACCACTCAAAAAGAGTGGCATCAAGTTCCCAAGTTGGGCTTCAACCCGGCCTCCGAAAGAAATATTGAATCCACGAGCGATACTTCGAACGGATAATCCGACCCCCAAAGAACTAAAGTATATTAGCCATTTTGCTAAATGTGAATGCCAATTAAGTGAGAAAATTGTTTGAAAGAGCGTGGCTCTAGGCCCCTAACAAGAGTTTGACTCGCTGCCCAAGGTTAGTAGTTCAAACCCGCAAGTGGAAACTTTTGAACGAGTGACTCGTCCCCCGAGGTGAGGTGTGATGCACTAGGAAGAGGTAAGAGCACGCAAAAAACTCATATAAAATCAAGAGTGTGCGGTATTGACATTTATATTGGAGCTTATTAATCGTAACACCCATATAACGTGACCCGGTGACATGAGTGTGTGCTCAACCAGTGTACGAGTGTGTGTGCTCGTCCGGTGTACGTGAGTGATCGAATGCCATAAATCTGTATAAATGTTAAAATTACACACGCTTAACAAAAGTAAAATAAATTATACCACTTAATACATCTCTTAAAATGTTTCGGTTTTTTTGTAAGGTCTCCTTTTTTTACCAGATTGCAAGGTCTTTTATACTCTCTCCGTTCCTTAAAACTTTGTCATCTTTCCTTTTTGAGATGTCTCAAAAACTTTGTCACTTTCCCTTTTAATCAATTATTTTGTGATTTTTTTTATTTCTGTCTTCTCTGCTTAAACCTCAACCACATAATATTTACTTTATTATTCTCCGTTCCGATCAACTTTGACAAAGTTTTAAAGGACGGATATAATAAAAAATAAAAAAAGAGAAATGAGCACTTCGCTTCTTGGGCTGATTATGCTCGGTCAGGTTAAGCTTGGGTGGAAACTTTGAACTCTAAGCCTAAGATCAGATTTGGTCAACACCACTGATCTAGTTCCAAAGAATTAAGTTGGCTGCCACTTCCGGCGACCTTATCCTTCTTAGAGGTGAATCCTGTTTTCATCCAAAAAAAAAAAATTAGAGGTGAATCCTGTCCTCACGACTTTGCACAGCCGCTGGTTCGAAGGGAAGACAACGCCACAGTGACTCAAGGGAGGAGCTCCATGGATCCCGAACCAGAGTCGTGGCTTGGTACCTTCGTCGTGGCCTCGTAGGGCTGGAATGACCCAGAGCTGAGATCAGACATTGGTGGGTCTGTCTGCCGGCGATGTGTGCGGCGAGCAGCGGTGTTGCGACGTGAGGGGACAACTACGTACGGCGATCCCAATCTCAGTATCCATATATAGGAGTACAAATCAGAAGAAATCACAGGAAACTTTACCTGCGTCATGACTGTTTCGCGAACGTTGGGTCGGAAAACCAAAACCAAGATCTGGAAAACTCCATATCTGAATTCAGATTTCAAATTACAGATCTGAAAACTTTCGAGAAACCTTTGATCTTTTCAAAATTTTCAGAAATTTCACAGATGATTCCTACTAAAGTGAGTGAGGGACAACAGAGACTCTCAATGAAAGCACTATGTTCATCCAAAATAAGACGCTCATAAACTTTTAGGAAAGTTACGTTAGATACTCAAGTAGGAATCAGGATAATAGTACGAATAAGGAAAGTTGCTCAAGAGTTTGGTTGATAGAAATAGCATTCAGAAATTGCTCCCCTAATTTGAATTACAACCCGCATTTTATAGATGTATACAAATTGTGACTGTTACCAATAATAATGACTAGATAATTACTAAATTAATACGAAATTAAATACATACTTAAACAGTGCATTAAATGCTTGACTGTTACTCTTCCGGGCTGGGCGGTCGGTCAAACTTGAAGGCTCCTCGTTGGGCTGGTAGGTAGGCTCCAGGTTGTGGACTTGGATCTACGGGTCCAAGTTCGGGGCTTGAGCCTAGTCCCATAACTCCATCAACAGTAATCTGGATTTAGCTATATTTTCATGTAAAACCGATGTAGAATCCTAAATATGTGTGTGTACAATAATTCAGTCACCCTTGTCACCGAAAAGTCCACTGAAAAAGTGATATTAGCGAATTCATTTTTAAAAGTTCAAAGACGAAGGTGGTTTAATTTGGAGGTCATATTCAAGAGGCGCACCTTTTGGTATTTTTATTTTAATTTTCCGGGCAATTTTGGAATTCGCAGTTACTATTCATCAGCTTTCTCAAGCGTTTTTAACGACATGATTCTCTTGTGATAACGGAACTCAAACACATGAACCCCTTTGATAAAACATGAAACACATGACCCTATCAAAAAATCGGCCCAACCACATGTACCTTTTTCGTACTTTTCCCTAAAAATAATTCATTTCCTAGAAAAGTATTTCTAACAACTTGTGAGTGATATAGTTATTGGGATTAAAATAACGTGAGATCAAAGAAATAAAGATAATTGTGGAAATGTTGAATATTTTTATGGTTTCTATTTATGAGAAAGTAGAGTTTTTGTCATTTTTATGTAACCAAATGAGTTTTAGTTTTAGCTACTACCAAATCATGGGTTTAATGCACCAAATCCTCTTGTGATATATAAATTTAACGCATTAGTCCATAAGATTTAAGAAATGTGTCAAACCCATGGGTTATTGTCCATAATTATTTATGCGCAAAACTCCATCCATGATTAAAATTAATCGCCAACAAAGAGAAAAATGATTAGTATTTTTATATAATTTAGAGATCTTGATAAATTTAATAGCATGTTAAATCCTAATATAAAGTTAAGTGATTTTCAAATTATTAAATTTATTCTCAGAGGGGTTCCGCGCTTGAATGATTATAATATATGAGAGTTTGATGCATTTTTATTAATCACTAAGGCTAATGTCTTGAATTTATATGTTACAAGAAAGTTTGGTGCATGAAACACATCCAATCAATTTATCTCATCAAATCAAGAATACCTTTTTCCTTTTCATTTGATGAATTACTTTTTGTTATTCAAACATTTGGGGACGCCAGCGAACATAATGTTCTTTTTACTAAGCCAGTACTTCACTACTTTGTATTTTTTACTTCGGGCCCATGGCCCATGATCTTTACTAAGCTCCGCCATTATATGGCGAGTTTGAAAATTTATATACTACCTTCGTCCTAAAAAGAAGTTATCACTTTCCTTTTATGTATGCCCCAAAAAGAAACTATCATTTCTATAAAAGGAAACCACTTTTCGAAAACTTCTACCGGCTCAACGTGTGGTCTCTCCTCGTCCGTGGTGACAGCCATTGTGATGGTGTCGATCCGTTGTTCAGAGGTTGCAGCCTTCTTTGTGAGCTTTAGGTAGCATGCTCTGGTTATCTTCCGATTTCCTCTAGTGTAGCCGATGTTGCCCTTGGCTCGAAACTTTAAGCATAGGTGCTTCATGGAGATGATGGACTCAAAATCCTCGAATGCCGACCGACCCCAGATCAGGTTATAGACGCATTCGAGGTAGATGACCACAAACTCCATGTTGATCTTTGCGTGATGGGAGTCATCGCCGACTTCAACGAGGAGGAATATCGTGCATTCGGCATCGATAGAGTCCCCGGTGAAGTCAGACAACTGCGTCCGGATCGGATTGAGCAATGCCGTGTACAACTTTAGCTGCCTGAATGTATCATGGTACATGATGTTGACGGAGCTGCCCGTCTCAATGTAGGTACGGTGGATGATGGCGTCGCCGATCTCACACCGGTTGATGAGGGTGTCCATGTGAGAGGGAGGTCCTGGGGGCAAATACCAGTCAGTGAAGGTGATTGCTTCCGTCTGTTGCTTCTTCGACTGTGGGGACGTGGGATATTTCGCTGATGTATAGGGACTGAGCCCATTTCTTCCTCTGAGTGGCTGAGTCCCCCCTGTGTTGCTCCCAACGATGAGGTGAATATGGTGCTTCTTCGGCTGGGGTTCCTCATATTCCTCCTCATCGTTGAGGTTACCAATCTCCCACTTCTTCGACGAGGTTTCCCCTCCTCGATTCCCGGTAGTATGTTTCGCCCTTATGGATGGCGTAGATTTCCTTTGTCGGTCGAGGATCCTTGGCTATAAGGCACATGCTCCTCCGTGTAGTCCAGGATGATGCTCAACGGGTGAGTGAGGGGAGTCTGCGGTATATCCAGCCTGGGCTTCCATAGGCATCTCTCCTGGCACTGTCCCTCTGTCTCGAGACATGCCTGCCTTCGGGGGTCTTGTTCCCTGGCCGGCGGTGCGTTGGGTGCCGGTGCATCGTTCTTCTTCTTGGGTGATTGCCCACCTTCCTTCCCGTGGGAGTGCAACTCGTCAACGTCAGCGTACAAGCCTCCTCGCGGGAGTGCCTTCGTTTATGACCTTGGGGGTTCAGTGATGAGGCTTCTCACATAGGGGCTGTTACAGAGGACGCCTTGAAGGAGGACAAGGAGAGTACGGTCATCGGCACCTTCTACCTCATCGGTCTCCTTCGTCCATCGCTCCAGGAAGCTGCGGAGCGGTTCATCTTGTTGTTGTTTGACAGCAAAGTGGGTGATGAAGTGTTGTGCAAGGTCCTGCCACGAGTCAGCGCTGGCCCATTCGGACCCAACTCGGAATTTCAATAAATTGACTTCTCTTCCTATATCTGCTAAACGAGCCTACTTCATGGATCTTTTTGGTATTCCTTCCCTTCATTTTAATTAAGTTTTTCCTTTTTATTTTCCTTGTATTAGTTTCGCGTAAGGTTTGGTCTCCCCGAAACTCTGTTTTAATTTTCTGTTTTGTCACGCCCCGGACCTAGCCGGACACGTCAACAACCCGCCGTACAGTACGAATAGCCAACCGCAGTCCAACTCATCCATACTATACAAGGCGTCATGAATATCATTCACACATAGTACATCCATAAACAAACATAATGTAAATCATTCATTTAAAACAGCGGAAACAACATTACAAGTGTTCAAGCCACACTTGGCAAACATGGGTATACAAACCCCCGAAATGTATATTCAGAAAATAATATCCATGAGCATTATTCATATTGTTTTCAAAACAAGAACGGAAGAAGCACGAACCAAGTCTTCTTCTCAGAAACTTCCCGAAACAGCGGCTGGTAGCAGCAACCTTCAAGTTCTACCTGAAACTGTGAGGTGGCCTCCCCCGTGAAGGGGAGGTCAGTACTTGGAAGCATTTGACAAGTACAATGACAACTATACTAAGTATAATCGAAGTTTAAATCTCTGAGGCCCTCATTCTAGAGCATTATTACATTATAGTTAATCCGTTCATTTAGTATCAATTCATCATTATTTACTACAGTCTAGAGCCCAACTCATAATCACCGTTATCTACTACGGTCTAGAGCCCCGCTCATAATCACCGTCATCTACTACGGTCTAGAGCCCAGCTCATAATCACCGTCATCTACTACGGTCTAGAGCTCAGTCCATAATCACCGTTATCTACATCGGTCTCGAGCCCGGCTCAAAATCACCGATTCTTTATAATTCAAATTCTTAGGATCTAATTCATCCATTTCTCAACTAACATTTCCAACTAATATTTCAATGCTAGTTATTTATTTATTTCAATATAATTCTTCCTTCATGCATGATTGGCCTTAATATCAAGTATCACTTTTATACCTTCATGGCTTCTCCTCATGGTATCAAAGTATACTATCTCAAATGAAATTCATGGTTGGTACAACCATCATACACTCATATTCATAACATCTAAACATACATAATTTATTCATAATTTTTGTATATCAAGCATACTATACTTATAATCAATAGTAGTTTTATTTAGGCATTATTAACCATTAACAACCCATGCACATCACATTTGTATTCACTTAGGGAATCCCATGAAATTAACCCAAAGATTATAAGCAACATAGTCGGTCATCCTCACCTTAATTAAGCTTAAGCGCGTTCTATGCTTCTCGATTGAACTTTGACTAATTTCGGCGAACTTTGACCAACTCCGGCGAACTTTGACCAACTCCGGCGAACTTTGACCAACTCCGGCGAACTTTGACCAACTCCGACGAAACTCCGGCGAAGCTCAAAAATACTTTAAATCAAGTTCCTAACAAGGTTTTATCATCACAAAACCCATATCAACACAAATAACCTATAAAAGGTTATTTTCCGGCAAACCGGTCGATTTGGTTCCTAAGTCCGTTCTTGGACATAGAACCACTTTCCAACCCATAAATCCATACTTAGAGCATGGAGAACCATCCCAAGGGTTCTTCATATAATAAATATGCATTATGGTAGAAGGAGAGTAAAGGGAAAGCTATGGCAAGGTGATTACCTCAATTTTCCACACTTTCCTACACCTTTTTCCTTCTCCAAACACTCCTCCTTGGATCCTCCACCTTGAGCTCGAATTTGGGTGTGAAAATGGTGAATTTCAGAGCTCCTCCTTGCTATACTTGGGTGTTGCCACGAGTGGGTGGAGGTGGTGAGGTGAGAGGGGTGGTTTTTGTCTCATTTAGACAAATGAGTGGAGGGATGGGGTATACTAAGTGTCAAGGGTGTCTCCCCCATCCTATCAATTGTTATTCAGCCATCTTAGCACCCATCCAGCCCCCAAGGGTTGAAAAATTCGTGGGGTGCCCCCCACCTATGTGGGAGGTCATCCTAATTTGTCCCAAAGTGTACAATTTGCCCCGAAAGTTGTATTTTCCGGACTGTTTTAGATATATTTTATTTTATCGGGTTAAATAAATATATTACGTGTTCTTAATCATTATACCATTTAGAATGAATATGCATTCCCCAACATTAATTTATAAGTCTCCAAAATCCAATTTCGGACTTTTATTTGATAAATTTATCGATACCGGTATTTCGACCTCTATTGACTAATCAGTCAACTCTGGGCCTTTCCATGGCCCAAAAGAAGTATCCACCATCTATAAATAATTTTTAGACCCAGATGAATATAATATGTGGTCCCGATAATATCGGGCGGTCCCCACTCCCAATGTGGGCCCCACGTGCATTTTACTATTCACGCGAAAAAATTAATACAAATTCACAACCTCGTAAATTCACAAAAATTTCATAGTGTTCAATAAATTATTCGCTTAAAGATAAACACATTTGGGGACGGTGTTACATGTTTATTGCCGTGTGTTTGCTGATTATAAAATTGGGTCAGGTTTAGCCCCCCAATTTTTGGTTCTTTTTTCTGCATGCATTGTTTTTCGAAGAGATATGCCTCTTCTGAGAGGTTTTGGTCTGGTCCCCCTCTCATTTTTGCATCTTCTTTATTTTAATAAAATCTGGCAAATGTTCACCGGCATTTGTCCCACTAATTTTGGTGGTTTGCCTTCTGGGTTAAAAAAAAGGTCCTTCCATGAGTCCACGTTGCCTTCAGGTAGCGCATTGAACCAAGCGTACTCCGGTCCCTTGAGAGTGGAGAGGAACCAACGGTAGAGGTATTCATCCGATGCATTTACCATCAACATGTTCTTCCGGTAACAGCTAAAGTGTTCTTGGGGGTTCGGCTAGCCGTCATAGGGCTTGATGACATTCCCTCGGTATTTCTCGAGGATTGAGGCACAGAGCACCCTCGTTGTGAAGGGAGTCTTTGTCCTAATTGGTATTGACCTTGTGTAGGAGGGCGTTGTAGCCGAGATCTCGGGAAGCATTGGTTGTGGCCCCACCAGCCAGTTGCCTTGCTTCCATTTGGGCCAGTCACCTCTCCTGTTGGGCGATGACTTCGTCGTGGGGATCTCTTGTGGCCGTACAGCTCCCCGCTGATTCTGTACGCGGGCCGCATTGGCTTGGTTGATTTGGTGGCGCGCAGACTCCTCATGCAACTTGCCCTTTCCATTGTCAATGCGGGGCCGATCCGCTGTCCGGGGAGCTGACCCCAAGCTTTCTCTTGGTGAGCCAGGCTGACGGTCGCCCAACCTTCCTTCCATTCTGTTCGACATAGGCCGATGGTGCGTTTCGCCTAGCCTATTGAAGGCCGAGGCCTTACTACGCCCAGGGGTAGGCACATCTCGTAGAGGAGAGGTGGTGTGGGATGTCGTGTCCTGGGCGACGAAGCCTTCGTCATTGCCGATGAAGGTGACAATTGGAGGAGGTAGCGGTGTCGTGTTCTCCTCCGTCCGTGGCATGAGAGTGCTAGGACGGTGGGGTTTTGGGTTAAGCTGGCAATGATGGCCGATAGTGCGGCCTATATTTGGAGGTCAACAGGGGGAGCAGTCTGTTTTCCCGAAGCATGGTCGCCCTTCTCCAAGCGTTTCATCTCAAGACCGATGGAGGCGTCTTGAGCATTGACGTTGAGCTTGTTGCGAAGGTCCGCTATGGGGTCGATGGTCTCCTCGAAGGCCTCTTCCTCCACTATCTTGTCGGCCGTACCGTCGCCCGACCTCGCTTGGTTCTTCTGAGGGTCGGGATAGTTTTGCCGGTGAGGTTGCGGTTTGACCTTGTCTTTCCCATTTCAGTTAGTAGTGTCTCATAGCGACGAAGGATGTTAACTTGATTATACTAACTCTCAATGAAAGCACCACAAGATAGAGTATTAATCTTAGAGAGAAGTGAGAGCTAGAGATAGAAAATGAGCAATTAATATTTCTCAACCCCCCAAAATTACCCCCAATGGGAGTATTTATAGGGAAAATATGGGTTTGGGCTCCGAGGTCTTGGGCCTAGGAGGTGCGGTAAAAAATAAGACCTCTAATGGACTGAGTACATGATTTAGTTGACTAAATACAAGATCTAGTTGGCCGATGGAGGACCTGGCCGACGGAGGGCCAAAATCTCTCGAGGGCTTCTGGAGCATATTCTGAGTTGATAGGTATTTGGTCGACGGAGAGCCATCTGGCCGATGGAGGACCACATGGGTGCCAGCTGTCTTTGTAATTAGTCTTCCGAATATGTGGGCTATGGGCCCATATACTCTATCATGGTTGTATTGGCCGCTTCTTTTGAACTATGAAAAATTAAATAAGATATCAAATGGTAGGGGTGAGATCGGTCCGGTCTGGGTCGGGTTTTTGCTAAACCCGGAAATTACCCGTAAGGTATCGGGCTATGAAAATTAGGGACCGAAACAAAACCTACTATATTCGGTCCGAGTCGGGTTTTTTGTAGTCCGGGTTCGGTTCGAGTTCGGGTTGGACCGGTTAAAGCCGAATGTGAAATCAGTCATTTTTCTTTTATATTTTAAAATCTATTTTCAAATAAAATTAATAAAAAGTACAAAACGCAAATAAAATTAATAAAAAACACAAATATTAGTCTCCAAAATCACCAAGAGTTCAAATCCAAAGAAGATAATTATAAATAATATACGTGTTCTAAAAATGTTATGAAATAAAATTTATGGATAAAAATGTGACTAAAGTTACTATGAATATTTTTTCATTGTTATTACAATAAATAAATTGAACATATTTGTAGTCACTAAAAGTTATGAAGTTATTTTTTCGTCCATCATGATTATAATGATATATTAGAAATTAATTTATAAATTATATTGGTATATAATATTGATTTTATATTAAAGCTAATTGTTTCGGGTTTTTATCGGTCCGGGCCGGGTTATAGATTTTAGGGCCCGTTAATATATGAGCCCGAAATTTCGAGTTCAGTCCGCTTTTATTTTATTCGGACTGGTCAAAAAGAAAAAACCCGGACCAGTATCATAATTCGGGCCGGGCCAGGGCCGATTTCTGTTCCATTTTTTCATCCTATCAAATGGGTTCTAAATACGATATAAAATAATCAAATCATACCATCATACCATAATAAACCAAGATAATAACAAAATTCAATCAGTATATGTATCAAACAAAATTGACTTGGACGTTGTTTTCTTCACCTGATATGAATGTTTTTGATCTGAATTTTTAAGTTTTGATCTGATCTGAATCTTTCTGATCTGATCTGTATCTTTCTGATTTGGTCTGATCTGAATCTTTCTGATCTAAAATCAAATTTAAATTATAATTATAATATCTATTTCTATAATTATAATTACTCCTAATAATAGTAATAATAATGATAATGATAATAAAAATAATTTTGTAACATCTATATTAATCTTATCACCTTTTTAGCCGTTCAACTTTTCAAATACACAACCTTAATTTCGCGCGATGAGTTATGTAATTAAAAGAATAAGAGAAAATTCCCTAAATATGAGTAAAAAGTTTTGAAATTTCAAAATAGGACTATCATTTTTTTATTCCTTGAATATGAGTAAATTTCTGTCAAGTTTGCATTATTAGGTTTTAAACATGGCTTTTTTCCAAACTCGGTAGATTATTCCTATTCAGGGAATAAAAAACATGATACTCCTATTTTGAAATTTCAAAACGTTTTTGCTCCTATTTTGAGTAATTTCTAAAAGAATAAGTAAAGTTGAAGTTGTTTTTGAGTAGGTTGGCTGAATGACTGTAGATGATGATTTTAGCTATTTTTCATATAACTTTTCTTCATTCATTAATAAAAAATATTTTCCCCACAATTTAATAAATTTAGCCGCTTATATTACTAGAACTAAATCAATTTTAGCCGATTCCACCCCTTTTAGTGCATGTTTGGTACACATTCGTCTCTATCTTCTAGTTTTTATAATATTTAAAAAGTCTCTAAAAGCTTCGAGTTCAATGTTTGACACGATAATTTTTAACAATTTTTTTCAAAACAAAAGATCTTCTTTCAGAAGCTACACTGTAACACTGAGTAGCATCTGAGAAAAGTATGCAGATTTTAGCATTAATTAGTAAGAACGGCTTGTATACTGAACATTATTAAATCAAATGGTCCATTTTTTATCAAATAGCTATCAATCTTTTAAGATCTTTCCAGTTACTAAAAATTAACAGTTGCTTGAAATCTACAAAAATATCTTTTCATAAACATGACTTGATGACTAGATCAAAATACTTCAAATTCATTCTGACTAAATAGGGAAAGATTACAAACTTTCTAAGAAATGGTATGAATCATTTCTTTTAAGGGGAATTTGACTTTGCACCTCATTTTTTGGGTGATATTGGACTTTGCACCCCATTTGCACCTCATTCCACTTAAAATTTCTTTGACTTTGCACCCCATTTTTTATTTTATCTTCACAAAATGGTACTCCGTATGTGTTGGGGTGCAAAGTCAAAATTCTTTGAAAATGATATGTAAAGTCCAATATCACCAAAAAGTGAAGTGGGGGTGCAAAATTAAATTCCGTCTTTCTTTTATCTCAAACTTTATAGGACAGTCCAAAGTATATCTCAACACTACGAGTTTCTTTTATGAGCCATACACAATTATATGGTGTACAGTTGGTACGTGGGAAAATTGAGAGCTAAAGAATTTAATGCCTTCTCAACGTTAACCCATACTCACATTTATTATAGCTTCTATCCGTTCCAAAATCTCAACTTCATATTTGACAGTCAATAGTCAACAGTCAAAATGCACTATCACCATTTCCGAGCCGTATATATGGGGAAAATAAGAAAAACGTTACACACTAGAAAGTAGAAAGACTACATTTATAAATCAATCATTCTTGATGTACACACCTTTGTACACACCTTATACACACCATGTTTGTGAAACTCTTTTTTTTGTCTGTGAATCTGGTTCACAGACAATATTTTGTTTGTGCAAAACATTGTCTGTCAATCAATGTTCACAGACAAAAAAAAGATTTCACAGACATAGGTGTGTACAAAAGTGTATAAGAGTGTGTACAAACATCATTTTTGTTCATAAATAGGAAGGGCTCTCCCTAGATAGCGTTGGGCTCCTCTCCCTAGATAGCGTTTTTGCATTTTAAACGTGTTTCAAATATGTACCGTTTTTTTGAGTAAAAAAACACATGTAAAATGAAAAATAATGTCAATCCGTTTTAAAAAGAAAAAAACTCCTACTTTCCGTATAAAACGTATTTTTCGCGTATTTTACAATAAAATAGAAACCTGAACTGATCAATTGAATGAATAGGAGATCAACAATAGTTTAAAAACAAAACAAAAAACCTCCTCCCCGTGCCCCCGTGCTTTTGTATTGTTACAATACAAAATAAACTAAAATTAATTGCATAGCGGCTAAAGCTAACATCCTAAAAGACTAAAACTTTAAATACTACTAGTTTTTTTATGTTTTTCAAAACAAGCTTATCAACATTAAGGTTTTTCTTCTAGACCTTACATCTTTTAGTATTAACTTTTACACATAAACAATAATAAGTGTAGTAATTGCACAACTTTTCTCATATGTTATCCGTCATCTTGACGAAAATGATGAGTTTATCTTGAGTGTTATTTGATGATCATTTTAACTTAATCTCATTCTATTGTTACTATGCCTTAGTTTTTTGACATAGTAAATAGTAACAATATAATGCAAAATTATTAATTATGTCTTGGACTTAATTACTATTTTTTATTTTTGTCATCAACTTATGCATTTATGAATAAATCTTTTATGTAGTAATGGCATTTGCTACTTGAAAATGTGTATAATATTATTTCTTTTTACTATGTATATTATTTTGTGAAGTATATAATTTAAATGTTCGAAATAATACCCCATATTTTTTGTTTGAATTTTTGTAACAGATATCGTATTATACACGTATACGTATTTACAGTTTTACACGTTATTTAAAACTCAATGTTTTATTGAACGATTTTTTGACCGTTTTTTCATTCATGTTACCAAATAAAACGCGTACATATTAAACCTCGTTTAATTCCGGTACCGTATTTAACTGAATATGCAACAGACCATCACAACATGCCCACTAACAGTGAAGCCTTGAGCCCAAGACCAAGCCCACGCGGCCACGCCCAAGCCCACGCCCAAGACTAAACAAAGACCAATAATCCCATTGCCCTATTAGGCGCAACTGTTGATGTAGGACAAATCCAATAGGAGAGTTCTCATAAATCGTGATGCTCCACCAAACAATAGAGCACTGGCCCAAACCCAATAATAATACAGTAGTCACAAAATTATATTACCAAGCCCATGCTCAAATTGATCCTAATCGTCTTATATAGTTATATTGACCATTCATAATATGAAAATAATGCAAATATAAATATAAATGTAAATACATATATAAATGTAAATATAAATGGTATTTTGAGTTTTTATTAGGATTCCACTTTGCTCAAATGGATCAGTATGTCGCATATTCAAGTAAGGATTTTTGGGAAAAATTCCAAAATATGAGTAAAAACGTTTTGAAATACCAAAATATGACTGCCATGTTTTTATTCTCTAAATAAGAGAAATTACTGTCAAGTTTGAAAAATATTGTCATGTTTAGAGTCTAGTACTGCAAAAATGTGGCAAGAGTGACTCTTATTTCGGGAATAAAAACATGATAGTCCTATTTTAGGATTTCAATACATTTTTACTCCTATTTAGGAAATTTTCCCTTGATTTTTCTTCAAATCTACTATAACGGTGCGACAAAAAATTAGAAAATTAGAAACTTATGAATGCCAATGTAAATTTATGAGAAAAATAATTCAAATACTCCAATTTTTGAAGGGATGTAACGGAAACAACCCAAATTTGCATGTGTAATTTCAATATCCCGAACTTTATATAAAAAGTTATGTTAGCACCATGAGCATATAATTTTAACATAAATTATGTGACCACATATTTTAAATTAATATATGACCATGATGCTAAAACTACTTTCTATGTAATGTTTGACTATTTAAATTACATATGCAAGTTTGAATTATTTATCTTACTCTTTCAAAGTTTGGGATATTTGAATTAAATTTGTCTAAACTTATTATATCAATTCCGTGTTTATTAGGTCTTCTCATCAGTAGTGTCACTCCCGCTTTGCAAATGTCATTGAGTTGTACATGATGATCATTCGAAATTTTTTCACATGATATTAAAAATTTAGAATAATCAGGATTTTTTTTCAACGGTAGCCGGCTCCGGTGCAGGGCTGGAGATTGTTATGGAACTAATTATGTAGTGATTAAGATATACTTTTCATCATGCTATTCTTTTATTCTAATGTGTTTATATCTTACCTTTCGAGGGTATGATTTCCAGTAATTTGATTTATAGACAGATATGTGTGTGTTTACAAATCATTTACAAATATTTCTAATTTCACAATAGTATCGTAAATGGAGAAAAGTGCAATATTGACTGAAAAATTATTTAACTTCCTATAGATAGAAAACTATTATTCATTATAATATCTCTAGTTATGTACGGGTGTACACCTTTAAAAGGCAAAGTATTCAAACTAAATGTGGATATTGCCCTTTGGATTAAATCACTCGGAGGTTTTTTTTATTGAAAATGACCAATCGTACATGCTTGGATGGATGGATGGAGAAAAAATTGACTAAAAGTAGTGTTATGACTTATGATGACTTATGACTTTCCCTACTTTTATTTCGATTTTCAATATACATAAATTTTTCCATTTTGTAAAAAGTATAATTGCTTTGCACGATGAAGGCACATCATAGATCATACTATTTGTCTATTTGTGCCTCAAGAATAAGAGTCGAGGGCAATCGTTCGGAATAGTAGGTCTTTTCCTCTGACGTCACGTTTTTGCACATGAATAATTATATGTTGTAGTTTCAAAAGTGATAAATTCGTCTGGCTTGAAGTTCGTGATATGTGGTGACAAGTGAAATAAGAAAAAACTGCATAAAAGTCGCTTACAAAGAAGTCTTCTATAATTTTAGTCTATGTTTATTAACTTTTGATATTTTTGTTATTTATTTATTAATTGTTACTCTAATTTTCACGATAAAAAATATTATGAGTTGAAATTACATTTATAAATTAAAATTTTTAATAATTGTATTTTACATCCCGTGCAACTTGAAATACTAATGTCATTCAATTGTGATGATCATTGAAATAATAATGTCATTGAATTGATGTCCTTCTTTTTAAATGTATTGTGTATTTTTAAAAAAAGTATATATACCTAGAGTAGTATAAGTGTATAACTTGTATGTAGGAGACGCAACTTCGATTTTTGCATGCATTATTAAATCATTAATTAATGCAATTTAGATTCATTTCGAGTAAAAAAAATGCAAACCCAATTTGTGTGATTTTCTTCTATTGGTCAAAAACACTTGCCTGGCTTAATTGTGGAAAATCTAAGTGTGGACTTTGGAGACCGAAATCTCCCTATAATTAAGAAGAGAATGAATAATGATTACACCAATAATGAGATGATTGGGTTATTATTTGGAATAATATAAAAGCTCGAATGGTTTATGTGCTTTCAGAGATTTTGTTCTCTTATGAGGGAGCATGTAGTGTTACGAAAATAGACAAAAATTCAAAACCATTTATTGCTTGGACATAGGAAATCATCAATGGTCATTGAATTGCACATATTAAATTTATAATTAATTTGATACTTAATTTGGCTTTACCAATTACCATGGACTTAAATATATTTAAGAAATGCAAGATATTAAGAAAAAAATTGATTTTCCGCTGGACCAAACTAGAGCCTGGTTCGATAAAAATGAAAATTTTGGACTCCTAATTGCTTACATTGGGGAGCAATTGAGAGGCTAAAAATAGAGATGGGAAGGGAGAAGTCTTCTTTTATCTAACCCATTGACTCTTCATGGAAGACTACTTAAATTTACAAAGAAAGGGTGATAATGATGTGGGTAGGGGTTGGATCAAGAAAATAAAACTCCATCCTTTTCAAATTGTTATAACCTTTTTTATACATACACCAATTTTTACAAATAAATAAATAAATCTTTCATAAGACACCAACATCGCATATAATCTTTAAACAAAAATCTGAAGTTGTACTACTAGAGTTTTTTAGGCTACAAAATACACGTAACAATATTTTTTAACTAATGTTGCTTCCACAAATAACCAAATTTACTTGAACCCATTTTAGATTTTATTAACTGTACAAAGTAAAATAAAAATATTTAATGTTATTTTTTTGTTTTTCAACATCAAAATGTGCATCTTTTAATTTCATATTTATTGAGGGGAAAAAGTCAAAGAAAATATTGCTTATAGTAATTTAATTAGTGTTTTACTAAAATGATATATATAAAAATATGCAGAGTGTATTTTACTAACGGTGCTTGATGTAGAGAGAAATGATATTGACAAAGTCTATATACTATTTTCATATCGGCGAAATCCATATTTACGTTTTTAGACGGTGCATGAATGTGGATAACCCAACTAAGCAAATGATAGTGTCCATTTTTAGAACTATACTAAGCACGCACCTTTTCATTAGGGGTATTATAAAAGAGTTATATTAAATCATTTCAAACTTGAAACAAGTAAATAGACAAAAATTTACTACTCAATCACTGCTCCTGATATTAGATTCAAAGTTAATCATTATTTAAGAGCAATGTGTCTCACTAATCACAAAACAGACACATGTGAGTATTATTTGAGTATTATTGTTGATGAAGACTTTTAAACTTTGAGATTATTTAAAATTTATTGAATAATGTGATGTGGCAATGATATGTAATAAAAAATCGTTTGTTTAGAGAGCATGAATGGAGATGCTCTTAGCGCATCACCATCCATAGATTTTTTTTGGGATCATTTTGATGTGGAGGATTTTTTGGGGGATCATGGATGGAGAGTTGAGATTATTTGATAAAATAATTTTGTATCAAATTCTAAAGCTGGATTATTTTGAGATTATTCAAAACTTTTAGGCTCCTCTTCCCATTTTCTAGACAACTAATAATAACTAGCTTTGTAAAAAAATATAGGTAAGTTAAGATAATGGATGAGGAGAAATTGATAGGTTTGGAGATTATTTGAGATTATCTTATGTGGAAGTGACATGACAATAAGAAGTCATAAAAAACCATAAACTTGGCCTAAGGAGAAGATTACTCTATTGTATATATATCTGTTTGTGTGTGTAGTTATGCAAAAATGACTCAATGTCCTAATCCTTCTATTTTCTCATTTCAATGGCCAAAATTATATTACTTCTAACTTTTCTCCTAAAAAGTTATTTGCATCGAACCAAATTATATATTTATATGTGTGTGTAGCATAAATATGTGTGCATGATGGTTTTTTATGGATACATTGGAAAGGATTAATGCATGATGGTATGATCAAAGGTGTACGTACTAATGTACGTGTAAGTGTACGTTTGATTATAAGAGATAAGGATGAACACGATGGAACACATATCTCAGAACTCCACAAAAGATAAGGATACAATTAATATATATGATGAACCAAGCACTGTAGGCGTATGGTGTACATTTCATCAAAGGACGAATACGGTGGAATAGGTATCTCGAAACTCCACAAAAGATAAGGATCTCATAAGTATGATAAAACAAGACGTGTACTTGTACGGTGTACTTTTGATAAAGATAAGGATGAATACAGTGGAACAGATATTTCGAAACTCCATAAGAGATAATGATTAAATCAGTATGACCAAACAAGAAGTGTATGTGTACGATGTGCGTTTGATAAAAGATAAGGATGAATACAACAACAACAACAACATCCAAGCCTTAGTCCCAGAAGATAAAAAGATAAGGATGAATACGTTGGAAAAAATATTTCGGAACTCCTTAAAATTAGAAATTTAAAGAAGTTATAAAACAGAGATTAAATATGAATTCTATCTCATTAGATTAGCACAAGATTAAAATCAAAATTCCATTCACAATTTTGTAATGGAATTATCCATGTAGAGTCCGAATGATCGAACTATCAATCTATGGGTTAAAATGTCATAAATTTAATTTTTTTATATTTTTTAATTTTATTGAACTAATAAATTATTGGAAAGAATAAATTATGAAAAATTTGCAAAAAGAAAAATAAAAATCTATGATATGCTATGTTCTTGGTGGACAAATTTCAATCATTCACTCACTAAATCAATAAACTTAACCTTTTGAATCCTAGATTGATAATTAGCTTATCTTTTGGGGTCTTGAATTTAAACAATCCTTGTGATTAACTATGGATACGGTAGGATTAAATATGAATTCTATCTCACTAGATTAGCACTAGATTAAAATCAAAATTCTCGTTTAAAAATTTGTTATGAAATTTAGTCAATTCATAACCTGAAAGATAGATTAACTATCAATCAAAGATCAGAAAGATGAAAATTATCAATATAGAGTACAAATGATAGAAAACTATCAATCTACGATGTAAAGTATCATGAATTATTATTTTTTATTTTAAATATTTTTTAATTTTATTAAATTAAGCAAAGAAAAAAATAGCAATAAAATAAATAAAAAATCAAAAACTAAAATCTATGATATTTTAGGTCTTCGTGGATAATTTTCAATCATTTGGTCCCTAAATTGATAATTTGACCTTTTCAGATCCTTGATTGATTGTTAGTTTATATTTTGATGTCCTAGATTAAAAAAAATCCTTATAGTATGACCAAACAAGGAGTTTACGTGTAGTTTTGATAAAAGATAAGGACGAGTTAGATGTAATGTAACAGGTATCTCGAAACTCCACAAAACAATAAATATCAAGAAGTTATATAAATGATAGATTAAATATGAATTCTATCTCATTATAATAACACTGGATTAAAATCAAAAGTTTCATTTAGAATTTTGTTCTGGAACTTTATCAATTAAAAACATGAAAGATCGATAAAGTATGGATCACATAAAAGAAAATTGTTTATATTAAGCCCGCATGATTGAAAATTATCAATCTCAGATTTAGAATAACATGAATTCTAATATTTTTTGTTTTAACTACTTTTTAATTTTATTAAACTAATAAATATTTGTGATAAAAAGTCACTAAAAATTAAAATCCATGATATTTATTAGGTCTTTCATGGACAATTTTCATATATCATTACTCTAGCCCCAAATTTCAACCTTTCAGATTTGGAATTGATAATTAGCTTATCTTTTGAGGTTATGGTTCAAATGGAGGTGACCAGACGGCGATTCGGGTCTGGACGGCCTAAGGAGAAGATTACTCTATTGTCTGTGTGTGTGTGTGTTTGTGTGTAGTTATGCAAAATGACCCAATGTCCTGATCCTTCTATTTTCTCATTTCAATGATCAAAATTATATTACCTCTCACTTTTTTCCTAAAAAGTTATTTGTATCGAAAGGCGAACCAATTTATATAATTATATGTGTGTATAGCATAAATATGGGTGCATGATGGTTTTCTTTGGATACATTGGAATGGATGAATGCATGATGGTATGATCAAACAAGTAGTGTATGTGTAATTGTATGATAAGGATACAACCGATAAGAGATAAGGATGAACACGACCGAACACATATCTCAGAACTCCGCAAAAGATAAGGATCAAATTAATATGTGTGATGAAACAAGCGGTGTAGGTGTATTGTGTACATTAATTTGATCAAAGGATGAATACGGTTGAATATGTACCTCGGAACTCCACAAAACATAAGGATCAAATAAGTATGAACAAACAAGGCGTGTACATGTACGGTGTATGTTTGATAAAAGATAGATAAATACGGTGGAACAAATATCTCGGAACTCCACTAAATAAGAAATTTAAAGGAAGCTGTAGAAAGGAGATTAAATATATGCCCTATCTCATTATATCAACACAAGATTAAAATCGAAATTCTCATTCACAATTTTATTATGACATTATCAATTATCAATAAAAACTATCAATCCGCGACTTAGCTTAAAATATCATGATTTGTAATTTTTAATTGAATGTTTTTTTAATTTTATTAAACTAACATATTTTTGAAAAGAGTCAATTATGAAAAATTAACAATAAAAAACACTATTTTATTTTTTAACATGTTATATTAAGTGTTTGGTGGACATATTTCAATCATTCAATCATCACTAAATCAATAAATTTCATGTTTTCAATCATTGATTGGAAACAAAATCCGTAGAGTATGATAGTTTATGTTTCCATTTCATAAAAGATAAGGATGAGTTAGGTTGAATGTAACAAATACTACTTGGAAGTCCACAAAATAATATATTTAAAAAAAAGTTATAAAATAGATAGACTAAATATGAATTATATCTCATTAGATTAACACTAGATTAAAATCAAAATATTAAATTCTCATTAGATTAAAAAGTTATAAAATAGATAGACTAATATGAATGCTATCAATTCAAAACCTAAAAGATAGATTAAGTATGGATCGCGGATATGAAAATTATTGATATAAGGCTCGAATGATCGAAAAATATTCATCAAAGACTCAGTATTTTATACATTTTTTAATGTTATGTGTTAATCATTTTTAAATTTATTAATCTAAAATTTATTACATTTAGGTCATTCGTGGACAATTTTTAACCATTCTATCCTAAATCGATAGTTTTCACCTTTAGATTCTTAATTGATAATTAGCTTTTCTTTTGAGGTCATAGTTTAACAAATACATATTTATGGTTAAAATAAAGGTTGATTATAAAAATTTGACTTATTAAGTGCATTGAATGTGTGTGTGTGTGTGTGTGTGATAGAGAGAGAGAGAGAGTATGTATGTAAAATTGGCCCATCTTTCTTTTATTCAATTGGAAAAATTACTTCAAACTCTTAATCTAAGAAATTATTTTTATTCAAACTAAATTATAAGGAGCATGTGTGTGTGTTTATATATATATATATATATATATATATATATATATATATATATATATATATATATATATATATAGCATGAAAATGTATGAATAATTGTATTTTTTGGATACATTGGAAATGATTTGTGCATGATGGTATGATCAAACAAGAAATGTACATGTACATTTGATAAAAGATAAGGATGAATACAATGGAACATATATCTCGGAACTCCACAAAACAAGAAATCTAAAGAAGTTCTAAAGACAGATTAAATATGAGTTCTATCTCATTAGATTAACACAAGCTTAAAATCAAAACTCTCATTTAGATTTTTTTATAGGATTTTATCAATTCGGAAAGTAGCTTAACAATAAATTAAGGATAAAAAATGAAAATTATCGATATAGAGTCTTAATGATTTAAAACTATCAATCAACGACTTAAATTATCATGAATTTTCAATTTCAATTTTAACTTTTTTTAATTTTAATAATCTTTTAATTTTTGCAAATAAAAAATATTGACAAATTTAGCAATAACAAGAAAATAAACAAATATCCATATTACTTTAGGTTGGTGGACAAATTTCAATCATTCGATCACTAAATCATATAATTCTACATTTAAAATCCTTGATTAATAGTTAGCTTATTTTTTGAAGTCCTATATTTAAAAAATCTTTTGAAGTCCTTTATGGTATGAAGTCCTATATTTTTGAAGAAAAATAATAAAAATCGCATTCCAGTAAATAAAAAATCAAAATTTATGTATTTTAGGTCCTTGATGAAAATTTTCAATCATCCAATCTCTAAATCGATAACTTATTTTCTGAGTTCCTAGATTCAAAGATTCCTTATAGTATATACATCAAAACTCCACAAACAGTATACGTGTACGCTTGATAAAATATAAGGATGAGTTAGGTGCAACGTAACATATACCTCAGAACTTCAAAAAACAAGAAATTCAAAAGAAGGTATAGAAAAGATAGATTAAATATTAATTATATCTCGTTAGATTAAGACTAGATTAAAATAAAAAATCTCATTTAGATTAAAATTGTTAGCTTATTTTCTAAGTTCCTAGATTTAAAAAATCCTTATAGTATATACCTCGGAACTCCACAAGGAGTTTACGTGTATGCTCGTTAAACATAATGATGAGTTAGGTGGAACGTAACAGATACCTAGGAATTCCACAAATTAATAAATTGAAAAGAAGTTATAGAAAGGATAGATTAAATATGAATTCTATTTTGTTAGATTAAGACTAGATTAAAATCAAAATTCTCATTTAGATTAAAATCGTTAGCTCATTTTCTAACTTTCTAGATTTAAAAAATCCTTATATACCTCGGAATTCACAAGGAGTTTGTGTGTACACTTGATAAAAGATAAGGATGAGTTAAGTGGAACATAACAGATACCTCGATCGGAATCCACAAATTAATAAATTTAAAAGAAGTTATAGAAAAGATAAATATGAATTCTATCTCGTTAGATTAAGACTATATTAAAATCAAATTCTCATTTAGATTAAAATTGTTAGCTCATTTTCTGAGTTCCTAGACTTAAAAAATTATTATACTCCGTAGTATATACCCCGGAACTCCACAACGAACTTACGTGTCGCTAGATAAAAGATAAGGATGAGTTAGGTGGAATGTAACAGATATCTTAGAACTCAACAAAACAATAAATTTAAAAGAACCTATAGAATATATAGATTGAATATGAATTCTATCTCCTTAGATTAGTACTAGCTAGATTAAAATAAAAAATCTCATTTAGATTAAAACCATTAGCTTCTTTTCCGAGTTTCTAGATTTAAAAAATCCTTATAGTATATATCTCGGAACTCCACAAGGAGTTTACGTGTACGCTTGAAAAAAGATAAGGAATATAACGATTAATTATGTGAAACATAACATATACTTCGAAACTCCACAAAACAATAATTTTAAAAGAAGTTATAGAAAGCATAGATTAAATATGAGTTGTATCTCGTTAGATTAAGACTAGATTAAAATTAAAATTCTCGTTAAGATTAATATCGTTGGCTCATTTTCTAAGTTCCTAGATTTAAAAAATCCTTATAGTATGTACTTTCGAACTTCACAAGGAGCTTACGTGTACGCTTGATAAAATATAAGGACGAGTTAAGTGGAATAAACAGATATATCTCAAATCTCCACAAAACAATAAATTTAAAAGAAGTGATCAAAAAAATAGATTGAATATGAATTCTACCTCGTTAGATTAAAACTAGATTAAAACCAAAATTCACATTTAGATTAAAATCGTTAGCGTATTTTTACAGTTCCTAGATTCAAAAAATACTTATACTATATGTCTCGGAACTCCACAAGGAGTTTACGTCTACGCTTGATAAAAGATAAGGATTAGTTAGGTGGAACGTAACAGATACTTCGGAACTCAAGAAAACAATACATTTAAAAGAGGATATTGAATATATATATTTAATATGAATTCTATCTCGTTAGATCAAGACTAGATTAAAATCAAAATTATCATTTAAATTATAATCGTTAGCTCATTTTTTGAGTCCCTAGATCTAAAAAATCTTTATAGTATATACCGCGGAACTCCACAAAAAGTTTATGTGTACACTTTATAAAAGATAAAGATGCATTACGTGGAACGTAACAGATATCTTAGAACTCCACAAACTAATAAAAATAAAAGAAGTTATAGAAAAGATAGATTGAATATTAATTATATGTCGTTAGATTAACACTAAGCATAAAATCGAAGTTCTTATTTACATTAAATCGTTAGCTTATTTTCTGAGTTCCTAGATTTAAACAACCCTTGTAGTATATGTCTCAGAACTCCTTAAAGGGTTTAAATGTACGCTTAAATGTTTGATAAAAGACAAGGATGAGTAATATGGAACGTAACAGATACTTTTGAACTCCACCAAGCAATAAATTTAGAAGAAGTTATAGAAAAGATATATTAAATATGACTAGATTAAAATAAAAAATACTCGAATCATTTAGATTAAAATCGTTAGTTTATTTTCTGAGTTCCTAAATTTAAAAAATCCTTATAGTATATATCTCGGAACTCCACAAGGAGTTTACGTGTCTATAAGCTCCATAAATGATAAAGATGAGGTAGGTGGAGCGTAAGACATACCTTGAAACACCACAAAACAATAAATTTAAAAGTGATAGAAAAGATGGATTAAATATGAATTATCTCTCGGTAGATTAAGACTAGATTAAAATCAAAATTATTATTTAGAATTATGTTCCAAAATTTAATCAATCCAAAATCTGAAAGATAGATAAAATATAGATCACAAGATGAAAAATATTGATATGAGGCCCGAATGATCGAAAACTATCAATCTAAAACTTAAAATATCATGATTTTTTTTGTTTTAACGATTTTTTTAATTTTATTAAATTAATAATTTCCTTTGAAGTAAAAATCATTAAAAAATTGCAATAAAATAAATTAATTAATTAAAATTTTAAGTCTGTCATGTTTAGGTCATTCTTGGAAAATTTGCAATCATTCTATCCCCAAATGATAATTTTCACCTTTCATATTATTAATAGAGAATTAGCTTTTCTTTTGAGGTCATGGTTCAAAAAATAATATTACATGTTTATGATTAAAGTATAGGTTGATCATAAGAATGTGACCTCTTAAAGTTTTATATGTGCTACCATTCAATATAAATTTTAATCTGCCTTTTAAAAATAACTTTAAATCGTATACTTAATTAAAAGTATTCACTCTCAAAAATAATTTTGTAAAACAGTTGGAACGAGGGTATATACTCCGTATTTTAAAATAATTGAAACAACAAATTCAACAAACCAATCGCTTAATTTGGTCTTTTCTCTTCAAACGTGCTTTATATTGAAAATAAATAATAATGGCGTAAAGTTTAAACCATATTAGAATATGAATACGCAGAATCTGACAGCCAGGTGCAGGAAACAAGCAAAGTATGTTGGTGGGACATTTAAAAAATTGCCAACCCTGCATATTATACGCAAGAAAATTACTGTAATCTGTTTAATGACACCAGTTTCTTCACCCTATTTAAACAGATTTCGGGTTCACTGTGGAAACGTGAGTCTTGATGAAGAAGACCGGCAGTTAAAGTTTATGAGGTACTCCGTAATAAAAAATGCACAAAAAACAAACAGAAATTGCCTCTTTTTCTTCTTCTGAGTCTAAGCAGCGATTCCTATGCGAGCGTTTCTAACTACGCATAATCTTTTTCTCGTTTCTCTGCAACAAAATCCATCCTTTTCTTTTTATCTTCTTGTTTTTATCCTCTATATTAAGCTGCCCTCCTCCCGCCCCTCCCTGCCCCACATCCACCCGGACACGAGCAATAACCCCCAACCCCCACCCTCCACCGAACAGAGTTCACATTTAGGGGTGACTATCTCCCTCATTTCAGCCGGATAAACCGGTGTTTTTTTCACAGATCCAAAAGGAGGGTACTCTTTCAGAGACTGGGTATTTCCTTCTTTTTCTCTGACTGGCTTCCTATTCCGTAAATTTCTTCAAGACGGAAAAAGCACCTGTGTACTGTTGTTTTTCTCGGGATGGACTAAAGCCCCCTGATGGCAAGCCCTTCTTCTTTTTCTAATCATTTTTTAATGAGGAAGTTGGGGCGTGTTCTTCGTGGGGAAGATTTGGATTTCGGGATGCAAGTCGTGTTCTTGTGAACTTTCTTTCATTTCTGGAATTCTGGCCCTAGAGGTATATCTCTCTGCGTGTTTATATATGGACCAGCTTTTCCAGTTCTCTCAGCACACAGCTGAGCTGATGACGAACGTTTCTTCTTTTCTTAATTTCTGTGTTCGATTTGGGTTCTTTCATCTGCCCCTTGCTGATCCGCGCGACTAATCGTAATTCAGCAGTTTCTTTCGGCAAATGTTCGTTCTTTGTTTCTTGACTTTGTTTGATTCTTTGTTTTCTCTCACTGAATTTTCCTGTAGTAAAAAGACGGAGAGTTTGATGTTTTGTCTGGAAATTTTATGATATGATTACATTTTTATCCATTTTTAACCCATGTTTTCTGCGTTCTGCGTTTCTGATTTTTATCCATGATAGTTTCTCTCACAGCCGTTCTGCGTTTTCGTTCCAGAAATCGGCAAGAATTGGAAATTTCCTCGTTCATATGCCTGATATAGTCTAGGGGTTTTCAATTCAAACCAAAACTCTCTTCTTCCTTAAGAATTAACTTTATATGGCCATTTTTCAAATTGGGTGTTTTGAAGATCGCAACTTTCTCAATTGAATACAGAATAGATTTTGTATGTCATATATAATAGGAAAAAGAATCAATTGTTTCCTCCAATCGCTTACATGGTCTCTGTATAGTTGGCACGCCCTTGTTTCTTTGGTCTGAATCAAGCACATTTAGTAGGGTTTCTTCTGTAAGGCAGATTTTGCTGAAATTGAATATGCTGGATTTCCTGAAAAAGAAAAACATTTAGTTATATATATTTCAGCCGAATAAGTAAAAAGCAATTTATTCTGCTTATAAGCAGAATAAAGGAAAATAATCTACCAAACAGGGGGGCCTTAATGAACCATTTGTTGTTGCACTAAAAGCATCTCTCATTTTATATGTGTTGATACAGAAAGCTAGCATTCAAGAATGGAGGATGAGAGCAACTATAGGAACTGGGCTGAGTTAATACCAGACGCCCTTGGGTTGATTTTCAATAACCTGTCCATTCAGGATGTGCTTACTGTTGTTCCAAGGGTTTGCAAATCATGGGAACGAGCCGTGGTGGGGCCCTACTGTTGGCAGGAGATAGACATTGAGGAATGGAGCAGGAACATGCAGGCTGAGTATGTTGATCGGATGCTTCAACTGCTGATCACAAGGTCCCAGGGCTCACTCCGTAAGCTCATCGTTACTGGTGTATCTAATAAAGATACGTTTTCTTTCATTGCTAACAAGTGAGTTTTCATGTCTTGAATTCTTTACATTGTTTGTTTGCATTAGGTATAAGCATTGGCTTACTTGTGTGAACCCCAAAGGATGTAACATTTCATAGCAAATTAAGCAGAAACTAAAAACCGGTCGCATTAAGACTCAAAATAAGAACACACAGATTTCAAAACGTTTATGCCCCAAGTATAAAGATACAAACTTGAATGTAAGACAGTGTTCTAAGTTTCTCTTATGTTGTAGAATTCTAAGTCTCTAATATTAAAGAACCAATTTTTGTTCCATGTTATACCATCATTGAGGTCATGTTTCATTATGTAAATGTGGTTAACTAGTTTTAGAAAATCCAGGGCACGTTTTGAAATGATTTTGGTGCTTGGTAAGGCTTTACTCGACTGAAGTGGCTGAATTTGCGATGACTAAATCTGTCAAAAAGTCTAAGGATGTTTTTACTTGGACTGTAATTTGCTGGTCTGGTCTATTTTGGTCTGGTCTGAAATTTTATTTTTTATATTTTTTGCATAAAGATTTTATTTTTTATATATATTTTATAATCCATAAATAATTATATTTTATTCATTTATAATTAAGTAATAATATTCCTTCCAAATTATCGAAAATTGTTATCGTTTTACTTGGTCTGATTACAATCCCAGGCCGAACCAGACCAGACCAAAACAGAACATACCATATCGAACCGGAATAATAATAATAATAATAACAATAATAATAACAATAATTATAATAATAATAACAATAATAACAATAATAGTAATAATAATAGTAATAATAGTAGTAGTAGTAGTAGTAGTAATAATAATAATAATAATAATAATAATTAGGGGCGTGCACTATCCGGTTTAAACCGGAAAACCGAACCGAACCGGACCAGAAAAACCGGAACCGGATCAAACCGGAATGATATCCGGTTTGGTACGGTCCGGTCCGGTTTGAGCTCAACTTGTTGCTGGGCTCCCCACTTGTTCCTTGTAATCCTTCTCTTTTCTTATCCTAATAAAATGCCAATTCTATAATAATAATAATAAAAAAAATAAAAAATAAAATATGATCTGGTCTTGTGTGTTCTGTTTTAGTCTGGTCTGTTCTGTTTTGGTCTGGTCTGGGACGAATTACAGTCCAAGTAAAAACAACCTAACAACTCATTTATATTTAAATATATCAATATCTTAAAGTAAAGCTGAAAATATCAACCTCAGCCATTTTGGTGAAAAACCGAACTCATGCACTACTTAATTTTAGTTTAACCAACATAATGGCAAAAGCTAGTGTTTTGGTTGCAAAAATGGTTGATAAGCTAAAAAAACTTGAGCCCAACAAATTGCCACTAAAAAGCTACTTCTGCTAACTCTCACTTGCTACCGAACGTGGCCTAATTGGGGGGGGGGGGGGGGCTATAAATGTCATGCAACCAACCTGAACTGACGAACTTGGTCTGGTCTGCAGTGCCAAATCTTTGCAGACTTTGGGGTTGCCAAGAAGTGATATGGATGATGTTGCAGTGGAAGAGTTCGCTGAAATGTTCAGTAACGTAACTGTCTTAGACATCAGCTACTGCAACTACATGGGGGACATAGCTCTTGACGCGTTTGGAAGGCATTGCAAGAACCTCACCACTTTTCGCAGAGCAATGCACCCTCTGGAGGCCATTGAAAAGGTCTGCCAAGATGATGAAGCCTTAACGATTGCTGCCTCCATGCCAAAGCTCAAACAGCTTGAGATCCCGTACATGCTGGTGAGCACAGAGACCATAGTTGAGATCATCGAGAGTTGCAGCCAGCTTGAGCTGTTGGATGTTAGGGGATGCTGGGATGTTTGCCTCGATGAAGACTTCTTGAAGAAGTTTCCGGGGCTTAAGGTGGTGGGACCCGCTATCGTGGATTGCTATGACATGAACGGATGGGACAGCTGCTCTGATAATTCAGGGTCTACTGGTTACTTGCCCTGGGACTTTGTTGGTGGTGATATAGATGATGATGATCTATCTGATGGGCTGTGGGAAGATGAACCTGAGGTTGATGTTGAGATGTGGTTTTATGATGGGATCAATTCTATCAATGCCGGTTATGAATGGCCTCAATCTCCTTGACTGGGACTTTGCTTGCTTGCCTACCTGCTGGATAAACATGGAATCTTTATATAAAAATAGTATAATAATATATATCCATATAAATTTGTTCTGTCTTTGTTGTATGTAATATGAGTTTTCATATTATATATTATAGATCAGTGTCTTTTTATCAACTCTTTTATTATCTTCTTCACCTTCTTCCTTCAAGAAAATCCAATGAGAAAAGAAAAAAAGCAAATACCTTGTGTCTGTAATGTTTATACTTTGCAAAGTATGTAATGAATAAACATTATGTTGTTTCTTCAGTAATATTACTGTATGTTTTTATATAGAGTTTTTGGGTTAGATTTGGAAAGTCAATCTGGAAATTTGGGATATAGGAAAACAATAAAGAATGGATCTATCATGTGTGTGTAGTGTGATGATAATAGGGTAATAACCTATGAATGTGTGATATATTTCCGTTCTAATTTGATAGTATCATTTCTTTTGGGCACAAGTTTTAATAAAGTGGTTGAAAAGGTAAAAGTTGTGGTTGAGATTTGAGTATAATAAAGTGAAAGGATAAGGGACACATCTTTCTTTCCAAAAAGGGAAACAAGACCATCATTTTGGGACATTCCAAAAAGGAAATGCAGGATTATCATTTTGGGACGGAGGAAGTATTATTGTTATTAGTAGTGTCTTATGATCCAGTACCCTAGTTTTTGCTTCACCTTTCTTTATCAGGATCTAATGAAAAAAGAAAAAGGTAAAACACATTGGGTTGAAAAATTGTACTCCCTCCGTCCCTAATCTTTCTCCCTTTTCGACTGAGCACATTTATTAAGATAGTGGGATTTGTGTGGTGGAGAGTTGTGCAGAGGAGAGAGAAATGTGTAAGAATGTGTAAGAATGGTTATGAACCACAATTTTTTTGCTAAAAGGGGGAAGAGGAGATAATTTTGGGACGGACGAAAAAGGAAAGTTTGAAGATAATTTAGGGACGGAGGGAGTAATGAATAAATAGTACTACTTGGCTAATATTTTAATACGATTTACTTATATTTTTGGGTTGAAAATGGAAAGTCAATCCCATATACATCTTCAGGTGCATTAGAAAAAAAAGGAAAATAATTATTGCAAAGTCAGGATGGTCCACTCTCCTCTTATTCCAACACAAAAGTTAAAGGGAGAAAACTTTTTAATGTTTGGGTTAATGTAGCAGTGAGATCTGAAGACAGCATTGCTTTCTTCCTAAGAGCACAATAATGAGGGAAGGTGGAGGGGAGACATAGTAGGAGAGTGAAGTGAAAGCTGGGATCCCCAAAAGGTCCCATATCTCATGATTCATCTATTCATAGTGCATTGACTTCCTAAAACCACACCAAGTCCCAAAATTTCCATGATTTTCATGTGCCACTTATTCAAGCAATTAAGGCTATCATTAACCCTTTGGCAGCCTTATTTTGCTCATCAGTATCATAACTAGGATTTGACTTACTTCATCATCATTATTATTACCTTGGTGTCACAAAAGCTCCCACCTACGTTGCACTAAGGAGATTAGATTACGCATTCTTACCCATATATTAAAGTAAAAAGACTGACTACTGCTTCATAACAAAAAGCACAAACAGTTCCATCATGTTCTCAAGCTAAAAAATAATGAGTCTTTAGCTCTATTTCAAATGATGGAACTAGGATTTGACTTACTTATTTGATCAAAAAGGATTTTATCAAACATTTACCCTTCAGAAAATTAAATATATTAGCAAAAGACCCTCAGTTCAGAAAGTTAAGAAACTTTCTGCTGTTTGACAGGAACCAAATTTGAGTCCTTTGGTGGAAATTTTATGTTATGGGCAGCTGAGCTAGTGGAAACCACACAGTGTTAGGGGAGACAAGTTCTTGATGAGAAGTCAAGATAGGGTTTGGTTGCCATATCAAAAAGGGTAGAGAAAGATTCCATCTTATTGACCCTAATGTGGAAGAAGACACCATTGTGATTAGTGATTTGTGATTTGTGAGTGAGGGAAGCACTAGTGAGTGGGTTCTTGCACAGGTGAGATGCGTTTTGGGTAAAAAATCCAGGGACATGAATATATTGAAGGGAATATTTGGTGAAAGTGAAACCTGTCTTTCATCACGTGTGTTCGTGCCTATTTTTGTGTACCCCCAAACAGTGTGGATTCTGCAACTCATTTGGGCTCAATTTTCAGCCTTTTCTGCCACTCACCTCAATCCAACGTGGGACTTTAAACTCCATTCGCATTTTTCGAGCTCCCCAAATCTGAGGAAATTAACTACGGAGTAAATCATACATACCCTTTTCTTGCCTCACTTGGCATTCTTCCATCTAAAATTTATTTTCAACTTAGAATTTTAAAGTTGACAGATGGTAAAGTTAAACCTTTTCTAAATATTTCAAATCTAAATTAAATGTTTTATTGAATCACGAAAATTAAATTCAAAAAACATAAATGTTTGATACTCAATATTATAGAAAAACAAAATTTATGTTGTTCAAGAAGACTATTCATGTGAATCATTTTGGGATGGAGTAAGTATCCATTTTATAATAAGCACTTTA
This sequence comes from Cuscuta europaea, assembly GCA_945859875.1. NCBI lineage: Eukaryota > Viridiplantae > Streptophyta > Magnoliopsida > Solanales > Convolvulaceae > Cuscuta > Cuscuta europaea. The sequence goes on from CAMAPE010000048.1 coordinate 11,646,845, forward strand.
GTTGTACTGAAACTTTTAATCTGACCTAATCTGATGTGAATGGTCTGATTTAACAAAGTCTGGTCCGATCTTTTAAAATTTAATAATTTGGACTCATCCAATATGATTTGAGATTGAAATTTGTTCAATTAAAAACATTCTAAACAATATTCATAGTTTTAGAATTCACGATGATATTAGGATCCGTGTAGTTGAGTGCATCACAATTTGAAACTGGACCGATTCTAATAGCTAAAATTTACTCCCTCCGGATCTTTTTAAACTTCACACTTTCCTTTTTTGGACGGTCCAAAATAAACTTCACACTTCCTTATTTCCTTATTTGACAAAGAAATCTACATCAAAACAGTGTTAAACATTGCTAAACAGTGTCAAAGAGTGTCTCAACAGTGCCAAACAGTGTCTCAACAGTGTACTTTATAGTAAAGTCAAATTTATTTTCTTAATCAATGTGAAGTCAAACTGTGAAGTTTAAAAAGATCCGGAGGAAGTACTTTTTAATATGGTGTAAAGAACTCTCCATTTCTCATCTTATTTGGACTCGTGTATTTTTTATTTCTTCAAAACTTTAGCAATTAAAGATTTCATTGCGTCATTTTGAGAAAAAAAATAATGAGACATACTACGTATTACTTATGAATTTGTAATAGATAATACGTAGTATGTCTCATTATTTTTTTCTCAAAACAAAAATAATTGACGTGATCAAACTCGGGACCTAACTCTTGTGGCACTCCCTCGCCACAAGTTGAGCTAAAGCTGAAACTTTCTCAATTTGCAACCTTGTATGATTAGTTGAACCAAGAGTGATTTGAAATCACCTATGGAGACAAAATTAATACTACGTACGTAGTACGCAAAAGAACAGAGAATTTGAATAGTAATAATTCATCAATTGCATGTTGCTATCGCCTATCATTCTATCAATGTTCCCGTACAAAAAAGAAACAAGATTTTGCATGACTAAAGAGTAAAATAATATCCTAGAATGCCTCTTTGAATGATTGTAAAATGAATACAAATTTAAAAATTTCCATAACTGTGTGCAAACTCAGTTCCTATACGGTGCAACCGGCATATCTTGAGCATCATGTTCCACTCCTCAAAACGATGTAATTTTGCACAATTTTTAAAAAAAATCGCATGAACAATACACACGTGAACAGGACATGCGTGTACAATAGCTATTTCTTTTCTTTTTATCCCAGTAGCATGAATGATGTAACTCGCGTGTAAAGATATGTAACTCGCATTATTGATCAATGTAACTCAATCCCGTTCGAAATGTAACTCGTCAAATACATAGTATAAGAAATAAAATATTGATTTCAATGTAAATAATGAAAAAAGAGAGTCTAATTGCACAATTGTTTTAGGTAAATTGTAAATATGTTTTGTTTTCGGTATCATGACCATAAAAAATACTCCCCCCGCCCCTTGTAACTTTGCCAACTTTCTTTTTTTGGTTGTCCCAAAAACTTTGCCACTTTCCCTTTAAATCAATCAATTTGTGGCTTATGTTATTTCTCTCTCCTCTGCACAAATCTCTACCACACAGTTTTTACTTTATCAAACTTGGCAATCCTTTTAGGGACGAAGAGAGTATTTTTTTTAAAAAAATCAATTTTTTGTTTCAATATGAGGGGTTGATTTTTTTTATGTAACTCGAATTACAGAAAATGTAAATTACATGAAGCGAGATGTAACTTGATGAAGAAAGTTGACATGTAACTCACACTAATAGATACTCCTCCGGTCCTAAATAAACTTTACACTTTCCTTTTTGGGTAGGTGCAAAATAAACTCCACACTTCTTCTCTCTTCCTTATTTAGCAAATTATCTACATCAAAACAGTGCAAAACAGTGCAAAACAATGTCAAATAGTGCCAAACAGTGTCACAACAGTGTACTCTACAGTAAAGTCAAATTTATTTCCTTAATTTGTGTGAAGTCAAAGCGTGAAGTTTATTTAGGACCGGAGGGAGTATGTAACTTTAGGCAAATGGTGGTGTAACTTGAGTGTGGGTAAGATGTAACTTGGTGAGGTCTAATATTATTCATAGCAGTCATCTTCAACATGTAACGACGGTGAGTCTTCTTCATTAGAATCAGAACTTTCATATTCAAAACATAGATACGAAGGAAAATCAAGAGACCCAAGCATCTAAATTAATTGAAAGTCATATAGACACCCAAGAGTCTAAATTAAATTCATGGAAATCTAGGAAACAAATCTGTGACAGAGATGAAATCCATTCACAGCCTTCATCGAGAGAAATCTGCGACGAAGATGAAATCCAAGTTCACACTTGGGAGCCTTCAACTAGACAAATCTAGGAGAGTAGGAGATCAACAATGGAGATGTGAATTTAGTGCGGTCAAACACGAAAAAGACAGGAATGAAGCACCTGGATCCCCATCTACGACGGCAGATTGGACGGCCATCTCCGACGGTAGTTCTGGAAGACTACCAACGACCAGACGAAGCGTGGTAAAGCAGGGAACGAAGCAGATGCAAAATAAATGAAGGAGCAATTGCAGAGGGCATGTGAGGCTTTGTAATTTTTTTGAGAAAGAACGGTATCGTTTTGGGGTCGGTACACCATGAGGATGGTGGACCGATCCCACGGTATAATTTGTTGTACAAACTAATCTATGCGTGGGACCCTAGCTAACTCCCCAATGATTGGGTTGGGGCGCAACACTTTTCCTTTTTTATAAATTGAACTTCGTGTCTGATGGATCGTGTACCCGGGGGGTAGCTTATCCGAGGGGTTATTACGGGGAATAATAAGAGAGAAGTCAGAGCAAGTAAGTATAGAGAGAGAAAGTATATTTAGAAAGTATGCAGCGTTTTCAGCGTGGTTACAAATGGGGAAATGAGGTGCTATTTATAGTAGCAATAAATGCCGGACAGGGACACATGTCAAGCGTTCATTGGCCGAGGGGTCACCTCAACTGGTTGGCGCTGGCAACCGCATGTGGCCGCATTTAATGCGGCTGTTGGATGGGACGTTGTACAGGGTACGGTGATCTGTACGCGTGTGGAGCGGATATTGTGTCGGAAGAGGCGCCCTCGGCTGTAGAGGACCTTCCGAGGGCTCTGAGTACCGGGGACCCCCTTGGTGCCGAGGGCTCCAGGTGCCGAGGGCTACTGATTTTCGCCGTTTTCCCCAGTAACTTTGTTTTCCTGTCTTGACCCTCTTGTGAGAGTTAGAGCCTTCGGCCAGGGGGCCGAAGGCACCCCTGGTGCGCATTGTGGGCTGCTTGGTACTCTGGACGTTGTGATTTGGGCCTGTTGTGCTTTCTGGGCCTGTTGGGCCTTTATTGGAGTAGTAGTAGTCTGTGGGCCGGGGGTTCCCGGGCCATATACTCCATCAGGAGTCCCTCACTCCTTTTGCCGAAAGGTACTTGAGGGAAAAGGAGTAATTGTGTTTGTCCTCTGTCGTTGTTCCGTTTGTAGTTTGTAGAGTTGTGGGTAGATTGTTGTTTGTTTATTCTGCCGAGGGAAGTCCCTCAGTTACCCACATGTTGGGACTTGAGGGGTCATGTTTGTGATTTTTGTGATTTTTCCCGGGGGGGGGGGGGGGGGGGGGGGTCCTCCAGTCCCCCACTCCTTGAGGCACTTGCAAAGTGGTGAAAAGGAGTACAGTAGTTGTGTTGCTGTTTTGGGCCGAAGGCTGACGCTTTTCGTTTCATTTTGGGGGGATGCCTCGTTAAAAACCTCATTAGGAAAAACCCTGTGGGAAAAAATCCTAATGAGGGAAAAAGAGTACACCGAATTCCCCCAATGATGAATCGAAAACGTGAAGCCCTGGTCTGAAATGGAGTACAATGCTGGTGCCGAAGGCTTTCCCTGTTCTGAGGTCTCATGCGTTGATTAGCCGGTGGCTTGCTTTTGATACCCTAGGAGGCGCCGAAGGGGAGTCCCTCAATCTGGGGATCGAGGGCGTAATGAATGGGGGTAGTAGTTGAATTGTTACCGGGGGGTCCCCTGTTTGTTGATTAGTTGGCGATGAGGATATCTGAGGGGTCCCGTTACCTGTGTGTCGTGGGCTATCCGTCAATGAGGCATACTCCCCGGGGGCTACCCGGCCCTCAAAGTGCTGAGGGGGGATCCCCGAGGGGTGGCCTGATATGAAGCCTTGGGCTTCTGAAGGAGTGATCCCGAAGGAATTCGTTATGTACTGTGTGGGGCACAACCCGGGAGCGTCTCTGGGTAAGTGTACACGGAGGCTCTCCTTGATGAAGTGGAGTGAAGTAAAAAGCCCGGGGGCTCCCAGAATATAGCCGTTGGAATATGTAACGTCAGGATATAGCCGTTGGGAGGGGGGGTTGCCACGTGGTGCGTGCTCGTTGGCTGCCCGTGGGCGGGCGTCACCGATTGGGTGAAACCACGGTTGGTAATGATGGCAGTCCAACCGGAGACCCGGTTTCCAGGCCCAAGCCTGGATCCCAGCGCCTATAAATACCCCATGGCCGGCTTCATTTTACTTTGTGCGAAATCATTGTAGCGAAGCTCTGCCAAAATTTCTAGAGAGAGAAACAGCCGCCTTCGATCAATCCTTGCCTTAAGGTCAGTTCCCCATCTGTATTCTCCCTCCTTAGCTAGCTGTAGCGGCCTTAGTTCTAGGAGTTGTGCCTTAGAGAACTCTAGTGTTTCCGAGCCCTCGAACTAGTGCATAGATGTCTTCCCAAAGTGATTCCCAGGACATCTCGGGAGCGCCCTCGATGGAGGATGAAGTTATTTCGGACGTGGAGTCCACAAGCGAACAACCCTCGGTGGGACAAGATGCTGTCGTCACCATGGAGCTGCAGAGAGCCCTCGTTGCTGAGGCGGAAGCCGAGGGCTTCGAACAAGAGTGTGAAGATGAAGAGCTGGCCCTCGCCTGGCAAGCAGTTGAAGAAGAGGCGCAGAAAGAGGGCGCGAGGGTCATTGTAGCTGTTCTCCCCCCTCGGGGCACTGGCGAGGCCAGCACCTCTCGGCCGCTGAACGCGGTTCCCATCCGGGTGGCCCCCGGAAAAAAGAAGGCGAAGGCTGCTGTCCCCAAGAAGAAGGGCAGCGTTGCAGACCAAGGGAAGCCCCTCGATATGCCCGAGGGGTATTCATACTTGAATACCGCCGCCTTAGAGATAAGGTCGAAAGCTGATGCGGCGGATCTTTATGTCACTCAACTACACGTGGGCCCTTCGGCCGTTGTGGTGGCACCGGGTCCCGATGACGTCCTCTCCCGGGCTCCCGAGGGATGCATTGCGGTGCATGTCCTGTCTGTGTCGATGGGGCTCCGGTTTCCCCTACACCCCTTCCTCCGGGAGTACCTCCGGTTCGTGGGTTTGGTCCCCTGCCAGCTGACCCCGAACAACCATTCCTACATCACGGGCTTCCTCCAGCTCTGCAAGTCCCGGGGGGTAACGCCTAGCCTGGATCTCTTCTTCCAGAGCTTCAACCTGTGCCGGGGGGGGGGGGGGGGCATGCGAATGTCGAGGGCTTCGCAAACTTGCAGCAGGTGGCTCTGTTCAAGCTTTTTACCGAGGCGCCCTCCTCGAACAAAGGGTGGAAAGACCGGTGGTGCTATGTGAAGCTGACCGAGAGCCCCTTCCCGAGGGAATTGCGTGACCGGTTCAGGAGGCATGAGAAGAGGAGGAGCGCCGCCCTCGAGAAAGACGGCAGGATCCTAGCCAAGATCCCGGAGGGCCGGGACAAAAACATAACCATCAAGGAGTGCACCCAAGAGGAGGACCTCTACACCCTCGGGTTCCGACGGTATAGCTTCCTGGGGGAAACGGACGAAAGGTTCCCAGCTTTTGAGAGAGCCTCTGGAGGTAGTGGCTGAGGGCATCCTTTAGACTTAATTATATTTAGGTGTAGATATGCTTTTTGTTGTATCTTTTCTCCTTCGGTCTTAACCGTTATGATTTTTTTTTCAGGTATCAACATGGACCTCAATACCTTCGCCAACATGAAGAAACAAAAGGTCAAGGCCCCGTGCCAGAAGGAGCCCCCCAAGCAGAATCCCCTCAGGGAGTTGAAGAAGGGCGGTGAGCCCTCGGGGGAGGCCGCAAAGCGAAAAGCCGCCGGCAAGGCGCCAATCCCCGAGGGGAAGAAACAGAAGAAGGGGGATGCCGGGAGGAAGGCTCCCCTGGTGGTGGTGGTGGACCTGCTCCAATGACAGCAACTGCTCCTCACCTTCCCTCGGGTGAGGCAAGCCTACCCCGGGAGGACATACAGTTCTCCCTGCCGAAGGGGCCAGCCATTACGCATGGCACAGTAGACCCCCGGGAATTTTTGGGCAGGGCTACCCTTGCTCTGGATAGGAGGGCCCTCGGGAAGCTCGACGATGAAGCCCTCGAGTCAAAGATCCTCCGGTCCTCCCTTACCGTAAGTTCATCTCCTTTTTTTCTTCTTCTTTCTCTTTTCTTAGCGTAGTGGCCTAACCCCTTACTTTGTTGTCTGTTTCAACAGGCCTGCATAGCCCTCGGCGAACACGCTAGGAGGTTCGACGAGTGGCGCCTCCAGAAGGCGCAACAGGAGGAGTCCCTCAAGAAGCTTGTTCATGACAATGACGAGGCCATGAGGCAGATGGCTCAGCTGGAGAGGGACCTCCAGCAGGCGAGGGCGGAAGTTGAGAAGGCGGCCAAGGAGAAGGCGGAGGCGGAGAAGACTGCTGCCGAGGCTGCAAAAAAGGCCCTCGAAGATGCCGAGGCCGCAAAAGCAGAGGCCGCCGCTGGTGCAGTCGCTGCCTTCATGACCGAGGGCTGGAAGGCCGAAGGCCATAAAGACTGGGTGGCCTCGGTCGTGGAGAGTTCTGCCGACAGGTGGGTGAAGGGCCCCGGGGCGATGTGGCTAGCCCGAAAGGGTGAAGATTACTACGCCGGGGGGGAGTTCTTCACCCAGGCCTTGATCTACTGGAGGCTTGCACGACACCTGAAAATAGAGCCAACGGCCTTCGACCCGGCGACATATGGTCTCCCCCCCTCCAGCCTGATATCAGAGTCCCCCTTCCCGAGGGCGTCGAGAGGCCAGGACTGGAGGATTCCGAACTCCTGAAAGAGGCCCAGGGTGATGAGGCAGAGGCTGATACGGAGGTCATCTCAAAGCCAGCGGAAGAGGCTGCCCCCGGAGCTGAAAATATTTGATCTGTATTTAGTAGTGTCTTGAACATCTTTTTTTTTTGTTTATGTAATGGACATCTGTGTACTCTCGGCCTCAGCCATATCGTAATATATACTCTAACTCTTCCCTTAATGAATGAATGCTTGCCTTCGGGCTTCTTGTATACAATTTGTTCCCTTTAATTCATTGCTTCTCGGATGTATGCCGTCGTTTTCTTTTGAATGTATGCCTTCGCCCTTCTTTGAATGTATGCCTTCGCTTTTCTGAATGTATGCCTTCGCTTTTCTGAATGTATGTTTAGGACTTAGAATATATTCTTACAAGTGTAGTGCTTCTTGTAGCCCTCGGCTACTAGTAATCTTTAGTCAGTTGAACCTTTCACCGAGGGCACAATGTTCAGGACTTAGAAAATATTTCTAAGTGTTTGTTCATCTATTGGCCCCCGGCTAATCCTTCCCTCCGGTTGTATGTAGCCTTCATGAGATGACCGGAGGCGAGGTGTTTAGGACTTAGAAAATTTTTCTAAGTGTTTGAATACAGTTTTAGCCTTCGGTAGTTGGGCACCCTTCGCTGGATATATGACCGAGGGCCCAGCAATAGTTAGGACTTAGAAAATATTTCTAAGTGTAGTCTCACCAAGCCTTCAATCGTGCGACCCCTCGGGCTGCAGGGAGATTCGAGACTTAGAAACTTGTCACCGAGGGTAAGAACTTTTGGGACTTAGAAATTTTTCTAAGTGTAGCATGTATGAAGTAGGAGCCCTCGGGTAGCATGGAGATTTGACCGAGGGTCAAAGTCTGTAGGACTTAGAAAATTTTTCTAAGTATATCTTCACCAAGTCTTCAACCGTATGGCCCCTCGGGTAGCATGGAGATTTGACAGAGGGTCAAAATATGTAGGGCTTAGAAAATTTTTCCAAGTGTAGCTTCACCAAATCTTCAACCGCATGGCCCCTCGGGCAGCATGGAGATTTGACCGAGGGCCAAAATATGTAGGACTTAGAAATATTTTCTAAGTATAGCTTCACCAAGTCTTCAACCGCATGGCCCCTCGGGCAGCATGGAGATTTGACCGAAGGCCAAAATATGTAGGACTTAGAAAATATTTCTAAGTGTAGTATGCGTGAAGTAGGAGCCCTCGGGTGACTGTGAGGGCCTTGTCTCAGATATGCCTTCGGTTGACTGATGGCTCCACAAGGGACAAAGCATTTAGGACTTAGACTATTTTTTCCAAGTATTTCTTGCCACTGGCCTTCGGGAGGACCCTTCGGCTGTATACGTTGTAGGTTCAGGATAGTTTCCTTTGATTTGCAATGTTGGGCTATGGTAACAAAAGCCTTCGGTTGTTTGTCATATGGTGCCCTTCGGGGATTTTTTGAGTTGTTTGAGCCTTCAGTTTTAGGTATAGCCGGAGGCAATCCTTGAGTGGACTTAGCCATTCGTTGATGATGTCTGTTGTGAATGGTATCCTTTGTACTTGTGAACTTCCAAGGTACCGAAGGTGTTCCCGTGGGGAGCCCTCGGTATGTTTTTGTAAATTGTTGGAGTGATGTACTCATTGATTTCTCGCCGAGTCTACTCCCCTTCACCACCCTATTATTTTTTTTAAAGTAGTGAAGGGAAGGCTTCAAGAAACTTGGTTTCTTGGTAAGGCTTGGCCTATCGGGAGGTAACAGAATACACCATTAGCTCCCCCTCGGGTTAACCTTCCGAGTTCCGAGGGGATCAAGGGTCGTTTCCTGGGCACAAGATATGGTGGTCCGTAGCCTGCCTCCCCTTGGGGGATGGCGCGGAAAGCGCCTCACTTTTGAAAGTCGTCCCCTCGGCGCTAGACATAGTCCGTGGCCTGCCACACCCTTGGGGTGGTGGCGCGGGGAGCGTTTCGGTTTGGAAGTCGAATCCCGGGCATTTCTCGTGCCTGTCATACCCTTGGGGTGATGACGCGGAAAGCGTTCCATTTTTGAAAGTCGAATCCTGGGCATTTCTCACGCCTGTCATACCCTTGGGGTGATGACGCGGAAAGCGTTTCAGGGAAGGGTTTTCATTTGCACACTGGTTGCAAATGGCCGGGTGCACTACGTGCTGCCGGCACCAATAGGTGGCGCCTTCGGTATAGGCGTCCTCGAGGGGTACGGCTTAAGAAACAACACTTGGAGTTTGTTCCGATGTACGGCCCCCGGCACTTGGTACCAAGGGGTCTTCTGTGGAAATAGTTGTTGTTTTTTCTTCACTTGTCGTAGGAGACTGTGGTGTCTACCCTCGGTACTTGGTACCGAGGTTTATTCTGTGGGAACACTTGGTGTTTCTTCCTACTTGTTGGAGGAGGTGATTGTGTCGTCTACCCTCGGTACTTGGTACCGAGGGGTCTTCTGTGGAAACACTTGGTGTTTCTCCCCGATTATTGAAGGGGATTATGTTATCCACCCTCGGTACTTGGTACCGAAGGGCCTTCTGTGGAAACACTTGGTGTTTCTTCTCATTTGTTGAAAGCTGCTAGTGATGTGTCCCCCCGGAACCAGGTGCCGACGGGTTTCCTTTTGGGGACAGGTGGTGCTTTGTCGTAGGTGATAATATTGTCTACCCTCGGCACCAAGTGCCGAGGGTTCTTCTATGGTGGTGAGGCCTTGGGCCTGGGGGTGATATGAGGGCTTGGCCCTTGTGATAATCTTGTTCCGTGTTCTCGGTGTCTTCAAAATGCCTTCATTCTTCAGAATTCTTAGGCCTTGGGCCGTAAAATAATACATTCACTAGTTATGAGGGCTTGGCCGCTCTGTTGTTATTGATAAAATTTAACTAAGTGATGTACATTCCAGTGCCTAGGGACTTCAGTCCCGTTAGGGCGTTTTAGCTTGTAAGTTCCGGGTTTGATGATGGATGCCACGATGTAGGGGCCCTCGAACTTTGGTGCCATCTTTCCACCCTCGGTTGGTTGGCTAGCTTCCCTTCTTCGGAGAACATAGTCCCCCACTTGGATGTCCCGGGAGCGAACCTTGGCGTCAATGTAACTTTTTACTTGCCTTCGGTAGTTTTCCGCGCGTATGAAGGCTTGCTCTCGGCGTTCTGAAATCAGGTGGAGGTCGAGGGCCATATTGGCGTCGTTGGCCTCTGGATCATACTGTGTGACCCTTCGGGTTGGAAGAGTTACCTCGGTGGGGGCCTTGGCTTCAAATCCATAGCAAAGGGAGAAGGGTGTCTCGCCAGTTGCCCGCCGAGGGGTGGTACGGTAGGCCCATAAGATGTTGTGGAGCTCTTCTACCCAACCACCCCCTTCGGCCTCCAACTTCTTTTTTAGGCCCTCGAGCAAGGTCCTGTTGGCGTTCTCCACTTGACCGTTGCCCTGAGGGTAGGCAACAGATGAGAAGGTGTGTTTGATGCCCCATGCCTCTAGGAGGGCACATAAGGGGGCTGCCTCAAACTGAGTCCCATTGTCGGAGATGATTTGCTGAGGGACGCCAAACCTGGTGAGGATGTTTTTGAGAACAAAATGACGGCACCTGGCCTCAGTGATGCTGGCGAGGGGCTCCGCTTCCACCCATTTGGTGAAGTAATCGATGGTGACAATGATGTACCTGTTGTTGGAGGTACCCCTCGGCAGAGGGCCCACAAGGTCTATGCCCCATCGAGCGAAGGGTATGGATGTGCTGATGGGGGCATAGTTGACCACTGGCCTGCCGGGGGCTTTCTGGAAGTGTTGGCATGCGGGACACCTCCGGGCAAGATCTGCACAATCCCGGGCCATCGTAGGCCAGAAGTAGCCCTGGATTATTAGCCTTCGTGACATGGAGAAGGGTCCCTGGTCAGCTGAGCAAGTGCCACTGTGTATTTCCTCCATTGCTACTTCGGCTTCATCTTGATGAAGGCACCGAAGCAACGTCCCGTTGTAGGACCTTTTGTAAAGCCTCCCGTCCTCGATAGTGTAGCTGGGAGCCCTCAGCTTTGCCAGCTTGGCGCGGGCCTCATCCTCGGGCAGTTGCCCTGTGGTGATGAAGGCCACAATGTCCGAGATCCTGTCCTCCTGTCTTTGTTGTATATCCATGACGGGGCGAGCATGTATGCTAGAGAGGCTCAGTTCTTCTACTTTGGCAATCTTCGAGATATGCTCAGGGGATTCTGCCGAGAGCTTTGATAAAATGTCGGCCTCGGAGTTTTGAGCCCTCGGTATTTGAGTAAGAGAGTGTGCCTCAAATACCTTAAGCAACTCCTTGGCCGCCTCCTTGTATTGCTTCATTCTCCCTTCCTTGGCTTCATACTCCCCGGAGATTTGGCCGACGACTAACTTGGAGTCGCACCTGACGTGGATTTGTCGGGCCTTCATGTTAGCTGCCAGCCGAAGGCCACATAGGAGGGCTTCGTATTCGGCTTCATTGTTGGAGACTTTGAAGGAGAAACGAACTGCATAATAGGCCCGGAAGCCCTCGGGTGAGATGAGCACCACCCCTCCTCCGCATGCCTTGATGGCGGAGGAGCCGTCGGTGTAGAGGGTCCACCAATCATCTGAAGGGGCCGAGGGCTCCTCATCCGTGGCTGCCCTTGCCGTGCACTCCGTCACGAAGTCCGCTAGGGCTTGACCCTTGATGGCGGGCCTAGGACGGATGTCGATGTTGTATTGGCTCAAGAAGACAACCCATTTTACCATTTGGGAGGAGCTAGTGGGGCTCCTCATCAAGGCGTCGAGGGGTTGGTGAGTGAGGACCTGGACCGGGTGAGCCTGGAAGTAATGGCCCAACTTCTTGACGGTCCACACGATAGCCAACACCGTTTTTTCCACGGGGGAGTACCGGAGCTCCGCTTCCCTGAGGGTCTTGCTAACATAGAAGATGACAGCCGGGCTAACACCCAAGTAGAGGTACAAGATTTCCCCTACCTTGGGTTTAGAGAGCATAGGGGGTGAAGATAAGTATCGTTTCAGCTCCTCGAATGCCCCCTGACATTCTGAAGTCCACTGGAAACCGGCGGTTTTCCTAATGATCTGGAAGAAGGGTAAGGACTTCTCCACCGATTTTGATAAGAAGCGGTTGAGGGCTGCCAGGCGGCCCGTCAACCGTTGGACCTCCTTCACGTTGCGTGGGGGCTCCATGTTGATGATGGCCTAGATTTTCTCGGGGTTGGCCTCAATACCCCTTCGGCTAACCATGTAGCCCAGGAATTTTCCCCCTGGACGCCGAAGGTGCACTTCTTCGGGTTCAGCCGAAGGCTAAACTTCTGCATGATGGCGAAGATCTCCCTCAGGTCGTCAGCATGGCTTGCTGACTGCTTGCTTTTGAAGATCATATCGTCAACATATGCCTCCATGGTGCGCCATAGGACAGCTTGAAATACCCTGGCCACCATCCGAGTGTAGGTGGCGCCTGAGTTCTTTAGGCCGAAGGCCATGACAAGGTAGCAGAAGATGCCCTCGGGAGTCATGAAGGCTGTTTTTTCAGCGTCTTCCTCATGCATGTATATTTGATGATATCCGCGGAATGCGTCGAGGAATGACATGATTTCACACCCCGCGGTTTCATCCACAAGTTGATCAATATTTGGCAAAGGAAAGGGGTCCATGGGACACGCCTTGTTGAGATCCGTGTAGTCCACGCACATGCGGAATGAGGGCGGTTTCTGTGCGAGGACTACGTTCGCCAGCCATGAGGGGTACTTTACCTCCTTGATGTGTCTGATAGAAAGGAGCATGACGACCTCCTTCTTCACAAATTCCCTCCTCTCGGCCGAGAGGGGTCTCCTCCGCTGTTGTACTGGTTTGGCCGAAGGGTCCACCGAGAGGCGGTGGGTGATGACCCTTCGGCTGATCCCCGACATGTCCTCCGGTCCCCATACAAAAACAATGGAGTGGGCGCGGAGGGCGCTGATGATGCCGGTCTTCAAGTCTTCAGGGAGCTTGACTCCAATCTTCACAACTCTCTCCGTCTTGGCCGGATCGAGCGTGAAGTCTTCTACCTCCTCTGCTGGTTCAGCCCTCGGCCTCATTTCTTCCGCTTCCACAGTTCCGGTGATGGTGTCAACGCGGAACTCCGTCTTGCTAACCTTCTTCGTAACTTGAAGGTAGCAAGCGCGGGCGAGTTTTTGGTTTCCCCTTGAGTAACCGATTCCCCCTTCAGCTGGGAACTTGAGGCAGAGGTGCCTCATGGAGATGACGGCTTCGAGATCCTCGAGGGCTGGCCGGCCGAGGATGATGTTGTGGGCGCAGTCGATGTTGACGACGACGAACTCCACTTCGAGCTTGGCCATATGGAGGCCATCGCCGAAGATGACCGGGAGGGTTATGACCCCCTCGGAATCAATGGTGTCGCCGGTGAAGCCGGCAAGGGGGGTCTTGATGGGCCGGAGGGACCCCCTCTCCAGATGCAGCTCTCTGAAGGTGCTGAGGTACATTACATTGACGGAGCTGCCCGTGTCAATGTAAGTTCTGTGAATAATGGTGTCGTTGATCTCTGTGCGGATGACGAGGGCATCCCTGTGTGGGGAGGATACTGGGGGAAGATCAGCGTTAGTGAAGACAATGGGTTCCTCCCTCAGCCGCTTTACTGGGGGCATATGAGTGACTTCCCCCACGTAAAGTGATTGAGCCCACTTCTTTCATTGACTTGTAGAGTCACCCCTGGTATTTCCCCCTGTGATCATGAGGATGTGACGTTTCTTTTCTTGATACCGGGGGTACTCCTCCTCCTCTTCTTCCAAGTTCCCGATCTCCCTCTTCTTACCGAGGGGGATGGTGTTGGGGTTGACCCATGCGTTTGCTCTCGCAGTTTGCCCTCGGGATGGCCCCTGCTGCGGGGGGCCTTGCTGCGGGGGGCCCTGGACAAACTGGGACAGATGGCCAGCTTGTATCAATCTCTCGATGGCCGTCTTCAGCTGGTGGAAATCATCGGTCATGTGCCCCTGGTGTCGCTGGAAAAGACAGTAGGGGTAGTTTGGATTGATGGCAAATACTTCCGAGGGAGCGCGTGAATCTCGTTCCACGAGACCCCTCTCCTCAGCAAAATCCAGGATGACGCTGACGGGGTGCGTCAACGGTGTCCGAGGGTGCTCCAGGAGGACAGGCTGTGCCCAAGCCCTCGGGTTCCCCTTGTAGCCTCCCCCGGGCTTGGCTTGGCCATGCCGGGGGAGATCACCGGAGGGGGCAGGATCCCTGGGATGATTTCGGGGAGCCCCCGGCCCTCGGTTACCTTTGTCTTCTGGCCGAGGGCGTTGCTGGTCTGGGATATGGTGGCATTTCTCAACCTCCTCGGCCTCGGCGTACCGGTCCCCCCGCTGTAGGGCCCTTATATAATCGCGGGGGGGGGGGGGGGGGGTTCGATGATGAGGCTCCTTGAGAAGTTCCCAGGGCGGAGTACTGTTTGGAGGAGGGCCATGAGGGTTCCGTCGTCAGAGCCGTCAACTTTATCAGCCTCCGTCCTCCAGCGCTCGAGGAAGTCCCGAAGGGTCTCCTCCTTCTTCTGCCTCACTGTCAGCAAGTGGGAGAAGTGTTTTCTCGTACGGCGCCTTCCCGCAAATTGCGTCAAGAATCGCTGGGCGAGTTCTTGCCATGAGTCAATACAGCCCTCGGGCAATCGGTTGAACCATTCGTACGCCGACCCCTCTAAGGTGGAGAGGAACCAGCGGCACAAATATTCATCCGATGCCCCCACCATCATCATGCTGTTTTGATACCTGTTGTAGTGTTCTTGGGGGTCAGTCTTTCCGTCACAGGGCTTGATGAGCTGCCCTCGGTATTTTTGCGGGATCCGGGTAGCCAATACCCTTGGGGTAAACGGCGTCCGGGTCCGGAGCTGTATGGTGGGTTCCCCGGAGCCCTCGACTATTTTCTTCTGCATTTCTTCCATCTTGGCCATCATTGCCTCATACTTGAGGTCTGTATGAGGGGCAGAAGTGGCGGCGTGGGCTTTGGTGGCCTCCATCTCGTCAAGCCGGCGCTGGAGGGCCGCAATGATTTCGTCCCGGGGGTCCTTCGGAAGGGCCTTCGCCCCCTGCGAATGGACCCGGGCCGAGTGGGCTTGATTTATTTGATGGCGTGCGTCGTCGGCATGGAGAGGGGCCTTGCCTTTGTCCTGAGGGGGACGCCTTTCATTGGCCCTGGAGATGGACCCGCCACTTTCCTGAGGCCTTTGGAACACCTTCCCCCGAGGCGGTCTTGGACCCCTCGGCGGTCTTGCGCCCCTCCGAGTCTCTCTAGGGCGGAGGTCCGGAGTTGTTCTTTGTTCACGTTGTGGCGGTCCCGGGACTGGACTTCCTGGGAGGCCGTATCTTGGGCCACGACCCCCTCGGAGTTCCCCATCCGGAGGACCGGGTTGCCGAGGGGTCGTGGATGAGGGGGAGGCATAATATTCTCCCCCACCTGAGGTTGGAGGGGAACCAAAGTGCCGAAGGCACCTGGGTTCTGAGTGAGCGTCTGGATGAAGGCGGAGAGCGCCGATTGAACGTCGATGGTAATGACCGGAGGGCTAATCTGATTTTCGCTCCGGCCCTTTTTCTTGGCCTCGATGCCGAGGCGGGCATCGGGGCGTTTTGTTGAATCTGCTGGCGTAGGTCGACAGCCGTCTGGTCCAACCCGGCGATGACGCCACCCCCGGGAACCCTGTTGGAGGCTTCGGGGACGTCGACCTCATCGAGGGCCAGGTTCCTGTCCTCTACATTCTTGGAGTTGGCACGAGTTGTTCTCACCATTTTAGATGGGTGTTTTTGTGTTTGGTCGAGGGGGAGGGTTTCTTACTTGATTGTTCGACCTCTCAACGAGAGCACCAAATGATGGATCGTGTACCCGGGGGGTAGCTTATCCGAGGGGTTATTACGGGGAATAATAAGAGAGAAGTCAGAGCAAGTAAGTATAGAGAGAGAAAGTATATTTAGAAAGTATGCAACGTTTTCAGCGTGGTTACAAATGGGGAAATGGGGTGCTATTTATAGTAGCAATAAATGCCGGACAGGGACACGTGTCAAGCGTTCATTGGCCGAGGGGTCACCTCAACTGGTTGGCGCTGGCAACCGCATGTGGCCGCATTTAATGCGGCTGTTGGATGGGACGTTGTACAGGGTACGGTGATCTGTACGCGTGTGGAGCGGATATTGTGTCGGAAGAGGCGACCTCGGCTGTAGAGGACCTGCCGAGGGCTCTGAGTACCGGGGACCCCCTTGGTGCCGAGGGCTCCAGGTGCCGAGGGCTACTGATTTTCGCCGTTTTCCCCAGTAACTTTGTTTTCCTGTCTTGGCCCTCTTGTGAGAGTTAGAGCCTTCGGCCAGGGGGCCGAAGGCACCCCAGGTGCGCATTGTGGGCTGTTTGGTACTCTGGACGCTGTGATTTGGGCCTGTTGTGCTTTCTGGGCCTGTTGGGCCTTTATTGGAGTAGTAGTAGTCTGTGGGCCGGGGGTTCCCGGGCCATATACTCCATCAGTGTCCTTCCAAAAGGTTGAATCCCAACTTAGAGGGTCTCCACGCCTCCACCGGCAAGTTATTTGGTAGGTTATAAGTTACCATGACTCAGTCATTTTTTATAAGTTACGATAACTCAACCAACTGAGCTACTCGTGCGGGTAACTTCCTATATGCTACATAGGGATGACCATTGAAGCAAATCCAATGGGTATTTGCATTGAATCACTCTGATCAAAATAAGGAAAATTGCATTGGTCGGGTAATAGATATGGGGCGAGAGAATGTCGTTTTTTTTTGTGAGTAACGGGACGGTTACGATTTTATACGTGTTCGCCCCAATACCTGCCGCATTTTAATTTCATTTCTTCCTGTTATTCGTCACACATCTAAAAAAGATGAGATTTTTCCATTTCTATAAACACATAGATTTACTCACTGAAAGATAGTTCATGATATACTTTTAGAGTCTCGTTTGGTTATTATCATATTTTTCTTGTTTTCTTAATTTTTCCAATTTAAGATTTTACGGGTTTAAATTAATTCAGGTCAACTTCTTCCTTGCTTTGTACGTGTACGAGGCTTTTAAGTGAGGTCTCACATCTAGACTCGCCTAAGCGATGCCATTTTTATACATTGTTTTTTATAATCAAATATCAATGATCCCTTTAAGAAAATGACTACTTATTGTTATATTTTGTTACCAGTTGATGCGGTTATGATTTAAATAAAAAGTATTGCGGGGTAAGGTTACAGGGTCGGGAAATTACCCAACGAGGGTTGTATGCATAACCGTCACCGACTCGCCCCATTGGATCATGCCATGAGGCTTGCAGGGGAAGGGGCTTAATTAGGCCTGCTCAAGTACGGTAAAAACGTTTTTCATGGCCCACAAAGGTACTAACACAGAAAATAGCATCGACAGAATCCTAAAATATTGATAGCCATGTAAGTATTGACACAAAATTCAAATTGTTTGATAAGTGTGCAACCATTTTAGGTGGCAAGATAAAGTTGAGAGGGATCATAGTGAGTCTAAGTACCAACTATAACAACAGTTTAAGTCTTCAATGCTACTAACCAGTTGGGTCAAGCAGCTTGGAATGGAAACTTCAGTTCAATCTAATTCATTCCATATATATACAACATTGGCACATTAGTTGGGAATGAAATATTTTGCAGTAGGCAGTGAAGAAAGCAGTAGATAAAAAAGGCAATTTGTGTACAAAATGTAACATTTTAAGTCAAGAATCAATTACATTGAATTTCAAAATATGTGTCGAAGGATTTATTAGAACAATAATCCTAGCTTGACGCACAATGAAGACAAATAAAGTCACATCAGACAAATGGGAATGTAGCCGCCCCCTGAAAACTAAGAACTAGATACTAGTCATACTACCTCACTTTGAGCTTCATTGCGGAGGTTTGTCGAGGGTCGCATATGATATGATCGACATACATGATTTAATCTATACGGTATAATATAGGTAAACCATATCTCTTGTAGTTACGTTTACTGAGATGAGCATAACTGAATTCCGCACGGACATAGGAAGTCGTCATTTTTGTTAAAAAACTGAACATGTCAAGGCGTTCTCGTTAGGGCAGGGGGACCAACCCAAATCAGACAATACAAGACCAGAGTTACACAATACTAATGATAGAGTATATAGACTCGGACCCCCAGGTCTCACGACTATTGGGCTTGGACAGCGGCCCACACACGTTTATCGGATGTCTTTTGTATTATTGTACTATTCATATATCATCTGTATGTACTAGATTAGTCTTTTATGTAGTTGGGCCTATCGGGCCCATATCAGCGGCCCGATCCATTATTTCTCTATTTATACTCCTCTTGGAGCCACTTGTAACCCTAGAACCAATATTCACACACATTTCTACTATTCTATCATCTTCTTCACTTTCATAGCTCAAATCTCTCCATTTATTAGTTTGGGTCCCTGTAATCCATCAAATAGTGCTTTCATAGAGAGTTAGAGAAAATCAAGTGAGATCCTCTCAATCAATTAATGGCAAGATGCCATCTCGATCCCAGGTGGGGTAACATTACCCCTCGGTCAGAAATTGCTTCATTCCTATTACAATTCAATTACAAGGCCAAAAAATGAGGAGACCACACAAACTATGTGCTGGTCAAACAAATGAGGAGACCACACCCTTAGCTATTACCGAGCAGGACAGGAGTAAAATTGACACATTTAACACACATGATGCCACCCTGATAAATTGAGTCCCAGCTACACCTTCGGCCAAAACAAAAGTAAAACCAGTGGCAGCCCCTCGTCCAATGACCGGCCAACCGCCAAGTACAAACCGAAGTCCAGGTTCTAAACAAAAGAAAGCGGACACCCCAAGCTATCCTTCGGCCAAGCGGGACCCTCATCCTCGAGCAACAGGTGGCTTCTCTTCGGCCAAATGCCGGCCTAAGTTTCACCACGGCCAAATGGGACCCTCATCTTCGGGTAGCAAGTGGTTTCTCTTCGGCCAAACAAAAAAAACCATCGGCTCAAACAGGGAAAGGCCGTCCCTTCGGCCAAAGACAATACTCAGTCACGGAACCTGCGCACCATCGGCCAGTAACACATCATCGGCCAGCCGTGCATCATCGGCCAGCAACGCACCCGCCAACAGTGCATCATCGGCCAGCAACACATCCACCAGTAGTGCATCATCGACCAACAGTGCATCATTGGCCAGCAACACATCCGCCAACAGTGCATCATCGGCCAATAACACATCATCGGCCAGAAGTGTACCATCGGCCAGACTGCCGTAGTGATTTCCGCAGAACACGCTTGTACCATCGGCCAGACTGCCGTAGTAATTTCCACATAACACGCTCTCAGCTTCGCCTTGGCCGGAACAAAGAGAAAGACAACGCATCGGCCAAACCAAAACAAGAGCGATGCTACCACATCTTGGAAACAAGAGTGATGTTTCCCCTCGGCTGCAGAGCAATATCCTCTGTCCACCCTTGGAGAAACCCTTCGGCCAAAGCCACGAAAGCAACCCCTGTATACAGTAGTATGGGAAAGCAGTTGGGACCCACAAAGCAAACATGTTGGTCACCTCTACCTACAACGTCGGTCTGGCTTCAACAACGCTCCTCGACCTCAACGGCCAAGGCAAGCTCCTTAGCTCCCATCGACCACGACGGCTCCACCATCCCACGGCGTCCCTCAGCCAAAACGGGAACTCCGGGCCACCTCGGTCAAAGCAGGACATCCGGCCCGGGCAGGACCGCTGATCAGAGTCGCCTCGGCCAAGCAGGTCCTTCGTTCGGACAAAATCGAGTCCAACACCGGGGAGACTTTGCCCTCGTCCTGGGAGCAGCAGGGGGTCCCACATCGGTCTAGCCTCGATACCCCCGGCTGGCGAACCCTCAGCGTCCACGCCCACGGGCTGTCCCTACGAACTGGCGTAGGTCTAAAACATGGGGACTTGGAACGCCTCATCTGCTCCAAGGGCCTTGTCTTGCCCATTTCGCGCCGGCCAAAGTCGAATTCAAAGGGCCCTTAGCTTATCGCGACCCGGTTCCTCCCCAGCGGATTGAATTATAAAGCAGAGGTTATCTAAAGCTCAAATTACCTGCTGGGCCAGCAATATTGGGCCAATCAATTCTCCTGGGCTTGGAATCTCTATCATCCAGACCGCAGCTATGGCTTAAATGGAGCTATGTATAGAAAACACTCTCCTATTTATGCATTACATATATGGAGATAATAGTATAATTATCATTTTTCTAGCCGGTTAAAATCCCCAAAGTGGTGCAACCCGAGCTATAGTCCACTGAACATCTTTTTTTGATGATTCAGATTGTATTTACGCCCCTCGGCCTACCCCGGTCACCTTTATTTGGTAACTCGGGAACCTAGAGATAAGAGCCGCTA
This sequence comes from Cuscuta europaea, assembly GCA_945859875.1. Lineage (NCBI taxonomy): Eukaryota > Viridiplantae > Streptophyta > Magnoliopsida > Solanales > Convolvulaceae > Cuscuta > Cuscuta europaea. Next base: position 11,667,242 of record CAMAPE010000048.1, read on the forward strand.
TCGGCCGCACACGGCATTATGCCTAAAAGCGGTAAACGATACACCTCATTCTTCGAGACGTTAATCGCGTCGACCAAAAGCCGTTGTCATGAACAACGCACCTATTGTGTTCCGCTTATTTTGTAAATTTAAGCAAAAGATACCGCATATTATATCGACCCCTTAGAGTGAAACACTCAGGTATGGCCGACACAGCACATCGTATCGACCCCTTAGAGCGAAACACTCAGGCATGGTCGACGATGTCTCAAGACGTTGGACCCGCAAACGGTCCACATCTTGAAATGGGAAGCTCACCGCGTCGTCCTCGCGCTAAATCGCAGGACGACACGCCTGAAATCATGTCTGAGGTGACAAAAATCACCAAACTTGGGACTGGGAAATGGCAGTCGTCGGTAACCGACCAAAAGCTTTAGCCCACGTCGTAAATAGACGACGGGAGCTCCCTGAGATCATGGGACGATCTAGTAGGACTCCCTACCGGCCAAAGGAATATCAACCCCCTCGCCCGAAGCCTAAAATGAGGATACCCACTCCTCGCTCAAAGAAGTAAAGAGGAAGAAAATAAAAGAGGGACATCCGAAGGACCGAGCACTCGCCGGCCTCGAGCGAAATCCCCATAAATAAAAGAGGGACAGTCGAAGGACCGTGCACTTGCCGGCCTCGAGCGAAATCCCCACAAATAAAAGAGGGAATCCGAGGACCGCACACTCGCCGGCCTCGAGCGATAAAAATAAAATCCCCACAAATCAAACCACAAATTTTGCTAAGTACATATCAGGCAAATACTATGCATTACGGACGAAGCAAGACCATACATGTGGATCAGACGAGCGCCCAACGTCGTCCCTCATCTTCAGAAGAGCGTCCACCGCAATCCCTCACCTGCAGACGAGCGCCCATCGCTGTCCCTCATCTTCAGACGAGCGTCCAAGCTTAGTCCATCATCGGACCGGCTTCGTCGTCCTTCATGTTCAGTCTGGCGTCAATGCCTTGTCATCATTTATTTGGACCGGCTCCTCATCACCGTCGTCCTCACATCACGACCGGTCCCTCGACCTCGGCGTTATTATCCATCTCAAGACCAGCTTCCTCAGCGCCGAGAGTCTTGAGCTAGTGATCGGGCTCACAATCCCTTCCTGGATGGTGACCGTCGCCACCATATGATGGTCGCCCCATCATCGTATTTGGACCAACTCATCAGCGTCGTAGTCCTCATATTCAGACAAGCATCCATCACCTCGTCCTCATATTCAGATAGGCGTCCGTCGCCTCGTCCTCATATTAGGACCGGCTCCTCATCGTCGTCGTCCTCACATCACGACCAGCCCCTCGGCTATGGCGTGATGCTCTATCTTAAAACCAGTTTTAGCCATTCCTTTACCGGATGGCGAACGTTGCATGGATTGTAGGACCGGCTCCTCATCGCCGTCATCCTCACATCACGACCAGCCCCTCGGCTATGGTGTGATGCATTATCTTAAGACCAGTCTTAGCTATTCCTTTACCGGATGGCGACCGTTGCATGGATTGTAGGACCGACTCCTTATCACCGTCATCCTCACATCACGACCGACCCCTCAGCCTTAGCGTGATTATCTATCTCAAGACCGGCTTCCTCAGCGCCGAGAGTTTTGAGCTAGCGATTGGGCTCGCCATCCCTTCCTGGATGGTGACCAACACCTCTATATGACGGTCGGCTCATCATCGCCCCGTCATCATATATCGGACCGGCTTCTCATCATTGCCGGCCGCACATCACGAATGGCCCCTCGGCCTCGGCGTGATTATCTATCTCAAGATCGACTTCCTTAGAGCCGAGAGTCTTGAGCTAGCGATCGGGCTCGCCATCGCTTCCTGGATGGTGTCTGTCGCCTTTATATGACGGTCGGCTCATCATCACATGTCATCATATTATCGGATCAGCTTCTCAACATCGCCGTCCGCACATCACCATTGGCCCCTCAGCCTCGGTGTGATTATCTATCCCAAGACCGGCTTTCTCAGCGCCGAGAGTCTTGAGCTAGCGATCAGGCTCGCCATCCCTTCCTGCATGGTGACCATCGCCTCTATATGACGGCTGGCTCATCATCACCCCGTCATCATATTATCGGATCGGCTTCTCAGCATTGCCGTCCGCACATCACGATTGGCCTCTTGGCCTCGACGTGATTATTCATCTCAAGACCGGCTCACAGCGCCGAGAGTCTTGAGCCAGTGACTGGGCTCTCTATTCCCCTCCCGGATAAGCGATCGTCGCCTTTGTATGACGATCGACTTCATCATCGCCTCATCATCATTTATTGGAACGGCTCATCATCGTCGTCATCCTCACACCGTGGCAGACCCCTCGGTCTCAACGTGATCTTTTATATCGACACAGCAGACCCCTCGGTCTCAACGTGATCATCATACTCTGAAGACCACCCCCTCCTCTCACTTTATGGATAAGGATCGCTGCATGGACATTTGGATTGGCCCCCAGTGCTGACGTCCTCGCATCAAGACCAGCCCCTCGGCTATGGCGTGATGCTCTATCTCAAGACCGGCTTCCTCAGCATCGAGAGTCTTGAGCTAGCGATCGGGATCGTCATCCGTTCCTGGATGGTGACCATCGCCACTATATGATGGTCGGCTCATCATCGCCCCGTCATCATATTATAGGACTGGCTCCTCATCGCCGCCGTCCTCGCATCACGACCAGCCCCTCGGCTATGGCGTGATGCTCTATCTCAAGACCGGCTTCCTCAGCGTCGAGAGTCTTGAGGTAGCGACCGGGCTCGTTATCCCTTCCTGGATGGTGACCATCGCCTCTATATGACGGTCGGCTCATCATCGCCTTGTCATCATATTATCGGATTGGCTCCTTCTCATCGCCATCCGCACATCGCAACCGGCCCCTCGGCCTTGACGTGATTATCTATCTCAAGACTGGTTTCCTCAGCGTCGAGAGTCTTGAGCTAGCGATTGGGCTCGCCATCCCTTCCTGAATTGTGACCATCACCTCTATATAACGGTCGGCTCATCATCGCCCCGTCATAATATTTGTTGAGGGTAAATCCCGTAGATCCGAAAGCCCAACACGAACTTTGGATATATCAGGAATGGCCCAGAATCAAAGTGTATAAAGAAATATAAGATCTGAACTAACTAAAACTCGAAAGTCCACTTGTATTAATTAACCAATCTGATTACAAGGAATTTCCCGATCGGTAAGTAGGAAACTATGCTTTAATACAAGAAATAAGAGCAAATGATGTTATTCTAGAGCTTGAGTATTGAAATGCTAACCCTTACAATGACTTGAAACCTTCTATTTATACTAATGGAGAGCATGGGCTGCCTCATGCTGATTGGCCGTTGTTCCACCGACTTGGTCATCCATGCTTCCACTTGCTGATGTCATAGTCTGACATTAATTGCACCTGGCCACTTGCTGGTTGGCCGTTGCTCGAACGGGATGTTGGACTGTACTAAAGATGCTGTCAAATTGGCCCAAGTATGATATATAGCCCGAACCTCGTTCGGCATGTCTTCTTACTGGGCCAACCTTTATTTGGACCGAACCCCGTTCGGTATCTTTTCTTACTGGATCTACTCATCATAGAGTGATGGGCCCGTTGCTTGGGCCAGATATCTTGGGCCTTTCCGATCTGGGTATTGGGCCTCTAGGTCAATATCCCAACACAAGTCCCCCACTTCCGATGTCTCGAACGAAGTGAGTGCATTAGGAAGTATATCAATGTTATAATACCCCGAATGGCGATCGGGGTACAGAAGTAATCAGTTCCCCATGCTGCGATTCGACGGCTGCCGCTTCATTTCCCCATATTCATCATGATAACCGTCGTTTAGTCTTTTCATTAGACACGTGTTTAGCTTAAATGCTCCTAGTGACGTGTCGCTCTCTGACTGGTTCTCGACACGGCGGTTTCAAGGCTATAAATTAGCCTTTAACTTCTCAATTCCGGGTTTCGACTCTGCAATTTCTTGGCCTTCGTTGTTTCCTCTGCAATTTTCTCCCTACTTCCTTTGCTCAGGCAATTTCCCAACTCCGGATTCCCTATCTTCTTTTCTGGCTTCGACCGAGATGAGCCCCAAAGAGCATTCCTCTGATTCGGAGATGGCCTCTCATGGAGATGACCGTGATGCCGCCATTGTGGATGTCATCACCGTTCCGTTTGCCGGTGTTTCTACTGAACCGGCGACGAATACCAGGGCTGAGGCGGAGGACCTCCCTAGCACTTCTTCTTCCTCCAGTGAGGATTCCGACGACACCAAATCCGAGGACGAAATAGCCTCCATGGCGGCCGGACGTCCCAACGATGTTCCTCGCCATACCCTTGACCTAAAATTGATTAGGGAGAGGCGGCAGAAATTGACCTCTCACAATAGGGCCGAAATTCCGGCCCTTATCCCTGACCCGGTGGATTTCCGTTTGCAAGCTAGGCTTCACCCAATGCGTCATAGGCCTGGAATGACCATAGTCCACTTTGACTCAATTAGGGCCGACCTTAGATTTCCGCTACACCCCTTTTTCATTTCTTTCTTCAATTTCTACGAAGTTGTACCGGACCAGATTATGCCGAACTCCTATCGGGCAATGGCGGGTTTCATTTGTCGTTGCAAAGATGCCGGCGCCCGACCAACCCTAGAACTCTTCCATCAATTCTTCAAAGTAGCCCCCCAACAAACCCACGGTTATCTGGCCACTAGTGCCCGAACGGGACACATCCTGTTCAAAGGAAACCCGACTTCAATCAAAGGGTGGAAAGACCGTTTTTTCTTCGTGTCTGTCCCGGACGGCCTAATTCCCCGTAAATGGAATGCCTTCCCCCGCAAGACTCCTGATCCTGTCCTCACCGAAGAAATTTACAAGGACGTGCTTGCTGTGGAGAAGGATAAATGCATGGACATCATGAGTTATCTGACTCCCGATCGACTCATTACGGCCGGGATAGGTACTGCCCGTTCTCTTGGGTTTACTTGTTTTGAGAAACCAAGTGCCATGGTCCGGGCGGTCCTTCCCGTGCGAGAAACGTTCTTTTTTTTTCTTTTTTCTAGTTTCTCACACGCTAAGGCCGCTCGATACTAACATTTCCCTTTGTCATTTTTCAGCACCAAACCCAGATTTACCTATGGACAACATCAGAGTTATGGCAGCTGGTGGGGTCGGTAAGCGAAAAAAGGCCAGGAAGAACCCCCAACCTACTCCCTCTACTGTTCCTGCCCAGGATGCTGGGTCTTCTCAACCGCTTCCAGAGCCACAGTCGATACAGCAGGTCCATCAGGATCAATTTGATGCTATGCTGGTCGATGATCGGTTTGGCTCTAATCAACTGCAGCAATTTTCCGAGCATTTTCAAGCTGCTCCAGAGACCGGCCAGGGTACGGGTGAAACACCCACCGTTCAGTTATCTGGCCAGGTTGACCGGATTTCCCTGGCGGATCCGGTTCATGATGTTGTGGAAAGAGGTGGCTGTTCGGCAAGTCAAATCTGATCTACCTCTGCCTTCTTCAACAATTTCACCGTCCCCAAGTTATCGGTCGAGCAGTCCGAGGAATGCCTTGCCTTGGCAGCTCTGAAGGTATCTTGCCATTCCATAGTTTAAATCTTTCTTAATCTACAATTTCTCTTCCCCATTTCATTCCCTGAATGTCATTCTGCAGGTTGGGCTTTACAGCCTGTAGCTGAAGGAAGCTCGGTTGGCCAAGGAGCGGGAGCTGATCGTTGCTCAGAGTTCCGCGGAGCAGAATGCAGCAGCTGCTTTTGCTGCTCTGGAGGCCGAGCGGAAGGCCTATGCTGAGGAGAAGAAACGTCTTGAATCGGAGCTTGGCGAGCATCGGGTTCAGCTCGGAGTTTCTCAGTCCAAGGTCCATGCTGCAGAAGCTGCCTTGGTTAAATTCGAAGAGCACGCTCCTCGCATCCCGGACGGCCCTGCTGAAATACAGGTTGACCTGTCCGCCGTTCGGGAGTCATTTAAAGGGTCTGATGAGTTTGCTATTTTGAAGAAAGATTTCGCACAGCAGCAACTCCCAGTCACCTTTGGTGATTATCTTGACCATTTCTCCACGGGTGACGCCCGTCGGAGCGAGGGGGTCAAATTGCTCGATCAGGACCCCAGGGGGAAAAATTTAATGATTCCCTGGCTCGATCCTTGTACGTCATGGGCTGTCAGCACATCATGGCTCCCTTTATCGCCAAATTTCAAGAATGGCTAGGGAGGCCGGTTGAGCTTGCTGATCTCCCTCAGGCGCCCATAGTTGAAGCTCAATATGAGAAATATCAAAGAGACTTACAATGGGCTGCTGATCGGGAGGCGGGAAAGGAGCCTGATCCCCTAACTGACTCGGATGAGGAGGGTGATGAAGAAGACAATGGGGCAGGGCAATAGAGTAGTAACTTAGTAGTCTTAGCAACTGTAACCCCTTTTTGTTCTTTCTTTACAAAAAACCTTAACTGTATTTCTCGGCCAGTAGAGCTGATGAATATATATCTCTTTTTTGCATGAAGCTTTGTGTACTATCTTTTCTGTCTTTAATGCATGATTTACTCGTCATTCGGGATTCGGCCCATTTTGTAGGACTTAATCAATTTCCTAACTTTATTTCTTGCTCAACTACTCTTAATGTCGTTGATCGCCGTTCGGGAATTAGAAAGTTCTGATGATTTATTTAAGGAAAAACCCCTTCTCTCTGGTACTCAGCCGTTCGGGCTTCATACCAATTTTTAGGACTTAGCACATTCTTGCTTCAGATAATCTCTTACGACGTTGATAGCCGGTCGAGCTTCAAACCAATCCTTAGGATAGCTTTTATGACGTTGATAGCCGGTCGGGCTTCAGGTCAACTTTTAGGACTTAGCCGTTTTCTTTGCACCTGGGCTTCTTCATAACATTGATAGCCGTTCGGGCTTCAAACCAATTTTTGGGACTTAGCCGTTTGGTTTCAGATAACCTTTTACAACACTGATGGCCGGTCGGGCTTCAGGTTGACATTTAGGACTTAGCATTTTTCTAAACAACAAGTCCCTGTGATCTCTACTAATCCTCTGTAAGCCTGTCCGGGGTACGTGCACAAAAAATGAATCATAAATGCCCCAGATTAATCGTAACCACCCAATGCCACGTGTTGCTCATGGATTAGGGATTTGTGCGGCACTTTCCCTATTTATAGAGAGGCGCTTCCCCTAATTTCTCCTGCAGTTTTCTCATTTTTCTTTCGAGCTTTCTCTCTCTAGAATTCACAGAATTCCCTTGCATACTCTCAAGCCTTCTCTCTCTAGAATTCCCAGAGTTCCTCCAGCGTTTTTATGTACTACTCCTCTAGCTCAGAATCTGAAGAGATGCCTTTGATTCGTAAAAGCAAAACATCCGCCGGTAACCAGGCCGAAGGCTCTTCGTCCCAAACACCTAAACCCGCCAATCCTCAGGCCAGCAAAGATATCGAACTGCCACAGGAGGACGGATGTCTGTCCGGAGATGACCTCCAAGTTTATAACAAGGGGATGCCCGAGCGGCTACCCCGCATTGCCCTACACTTCAATCGCATACGCAAACACAAACAACGTCTCCCAGAAGATGTCGAACGGCAACTTAGCCAGTTGTTGCCCCCACCAAGAGAATACTATGCCGGATTTATTCGACACCCTATGAGGCACCGACCGGGGCACGTGCTAGTGCACCTTGATGCTCTGACTGCTGGACTTCGGTTCCCTCTCCATTCATTCATAGTGGAGTTCTTACGCCGGGTTGCTGTACTGCCCGCTCAGTTCGTGCCCAGCACCTACCGCATTCTGACAGGCTTCATTATTTGGTGCCACGAGTTGAGGATCACCCCAAGCGTCGATCTGTTCCTTTATCATTACTGCTATCAGCCCTACTGGACGACCGGGTACCTGAAACTGGTAGCTCGTTCTGATCGTCAGTTGTTCACAGAGAACGTTACCCCGCAGGCTGACTGGGAGGAGCGGTTTTTGTTCGTTCGGGTAGGTGATTCTCTGCCATTCCCGGATAGGTGGAACGCATACCCCGTTCGGGATTCTCTGCCCAGGGTGGACGCCGTTCTACGCTCCCAAGCTGAGTCTTTGCGGATGGGAGGGACCAGAAGTCTTCGCAGCTTTGTCACTACCTCGAGCATGTTATCTGCTGGAATCGGTAAGCATAGTAGGGTTTTAACCCGATCATCCTTCGCTCTCACAATTCAATTTCTTATCTTTTATTTCTCTTTTGTAGGTGTGATATCTCTCATACCCGTCCGGCGCTCTATCTCTTCTGTTAAAGGAAAGGAGAAGATGATAGCCGATCACCTGATCCCGATCGACCATGTGGTTGATTTGACCGGGCCGGAGGTCGAGCCCAAAAGATCGGTGCCTGCCAACAAACCAACTCCGGTTCTTACTGCCACACCGATCGATGATCGGATGTTTGTTGAATTTTCAAATATGGGGCCCAGATCAGAAGTGAGGTATCTGTTCGGGCTGATGCCATCTTCTATGTGGTGTCATACTGCGATCAAGGTTCCCCCGAGCTTCACCAACTTGACTCACTGGTCGGACCTTTTCGAAGCAGGTCACCAGGAAGCACTCAAGGTACATTTCATTCCGACCCATGCCTTTCTACTATTCATGCTTTACCTTATCTGACTTTCATTGTAACCTTGTTTTCAGGCTGGCGTGTATTATCACAAGGCCTTTCTTGCTGCTGAGAAGGAGATGAAAGCCCTGGCCAGCGATCAGGATGACGGCCAGGTCCTCCTTTCTGCCGCTCGGAAGTTAGCAGCCGACCTCCAAGAGCAGGCCAAAGAGGGTGAGAAGGCAAAAGATGCTCTAGCCGAGATGCAGGAGATGTCCCGTCGTCGCGACCGGGAGCTTAAAGAACTCCGGGCCAAGGTGCGGGCTGCCGAATCTGCTGGCATCAAATTTGATAAGGTTGTTGGCGACCATCTGCCCGAACCCTACACGGTCAATACTTCCCAGATTGCTCAGCAATCGGTAGTGGATTTTCAACGGGGCAAGGGGCTGAACGTCGCTCTGGAGAACACGGCCCGGCAATTCCTAGGTCCTCACCTTGGCCAATTTTTGCGTGAGAGCTCAGATCCTATCAAGGCAGGGATCGACCTCCTGGACAGCACGCCGGAAGGGAAATCTTTCTTGGATGTCATGACCGAGAAAACCGTAAAGCAAAGTCAGGACCTGCTTCTGGACAGGAATCTTGAACTGATCTTAGAGTGTTTCCCCAAGTCGTTCGATCCTGATGAATTAGGCTTCGACGATCTGTTCGGGAATACGTACGATCGCGTCATGGAGAAAAGATCCAAAGCAGCGCCTGACGATGCAGTGCAGGCAGGGAGCTCTCAGCCTACATTCTCCCCGAACGGCAATCCTCCAGTAGTGTAGCCTTCTTTCCTTATCTGTTGTCTCTTTTCTTGTATATTCGTTCTTCTTGTACATTCCGGCTAGCAATGTCGAAGAATAAACTGGACTTGTTTCCTTTGTCTGTTGTATTTTTTCTATTCTTCCTTTGATTTTTTGTTCACAATCTTTTCTACGTGGCCGAACCTTACTCGGCTCATGTATCTTTATATCTGACACCTTTCCCGAACCCATTTTGATCCCTTTTCCTGTTCGTGACGCACGGGTTCAAAACTCTTAGCTGAGGTGAATTCCTCCAAGCCGTTTTGATCGTGACCACAGGGTCAAACTCTCATCTGGGAATAGGGGCTCCCTCCAAACTGTTAACCCGTTCGACATTCGGTCATCCGGAATGATTTCACGTGTTAACAAGCTGAGGTGAGACTCTCTTCACAATTGTTCTGACACCTTTCCCGAACCCGTTTTGATCCCTTTTCCTGTTCGTGACGCACGGGTTCAAAACTCTTAGCTGAGGTGAATTCCTCCAAGCCGTTTTGATCATGACCACAGGGTCAAACTCTCAACTGGGATAGGGGCTCCCTCCAAACTGCTAACCCGTTCGTCATTCGGTCATCCAGAATGATTTCATGCGTTAACAAGCTGAGGTGAGGCTATCTCCCTTCCAAACCCATAATTCCGATGCATTCCGAACTGTTCTCTCTGGCTCGTATCATCCATATTAGGGGTCTGAGGTAACCCTTTTCGAACTGTAAGCAAGATCACCGAATTTTGGTCATTCCTTACTTATAGCTAAAAGGGCGACTAGCTTCCAAGTCAAGTTTTATGACTGAGGCGAGATTTTTCAAAACCATAGTTCCGATTCCCCGGGCGACAATCCGTACCTTATCCGAACGTCGCTCGGTTAATCCATATCTTACAGTCTTGACACCATCTCCAAGCCGTTTTGATCCCTTTGCCCGTACGTAATTACAGGGTCGACTTTGGCTAAGTTGATGACTCAGCTCCCTCCAAGCTGTTAACCCGTTCGTCATTCGGTCATCCGGAATGATTGAGTTAACCACGGGCACCGATTTTCTGAGCCTCAATTCTTCAAGCCGTTTTTGATCCCTTTATTCTTTCATAAATCTAGGGTCAAAAACTCTCTAAACTGAGAATTGATTTTCCTTCCATGTTGTTAACCCGTTCGTCATTCGGTCATCAGGAATGATTGAGTTAACCACGGGCACCGATTTTCTGAGCCTCAATTCTTCAAGCCGTTTTTGATCCTTTTATTCTTTCATAAATCTAGGGTCAAAAACTCTCTAAGCTGAGAATTGATTTTCCTTCCATGTTGTTAACCCGTTCGTCATTCGGTCATCCGGAATGATCGAGTTAACCATGGGCTGAGTTTGTGTGGAAGTTATGTCTCCCTCTCTCTCTCTCTCTCTCTCTCTATATATATATATATATATATATATATATTTAAGAGGTGGCAACAGCCGTTTTTATTGATAAAATTTCCTCAGATGCTCCACATTCCAAGTTCCTGCCGGTCGGCCTTCAGTATTTTGTAGGCTAAACGTTCCTGAAGCATACTTCTTACATACTTGGTAGGGGCCTTCCCAATTTTGTGCCATTTTGCCCCCTTCGGGCGGTTTGCTTTTCTCTCTCTTTCTTAGCACCAGGTCCCCTACCTCGATTGAACGAACTTTAACCTGCTTGTCAAAATATCTTCTCGTGGCTCTGTGATACTCTTCCATTCGTGCCGCTGCCAGATCCCTTCTTTCTTCTATGAAATGCATTTCGGCCCGTAAGTTGTCTTCATTCTGTTCTGGGCTGTAATGCACCGTTCGGTGTGTAGGAACTAGGATCTCCGTTGGTACTTTGGCCTGGAAACCATAGGCAAGGGCAAATGGAGTCTCTCCCGTGGCCGTTCGGGGTGTAGTCCTGTATGTCCATAGAATATAATTCAACTGATCAGGCCACGATGAGGAGTATTCTTCCAGCTTCTTCTTCATACCATCCATGATAGTTCGGTTCATATTTTCTACCTGGCCATTTGCCTGAGGGTATGCGACGGACGCTCTGGAATGCTTGATTCCCCATTTGACCAGGTAGTTCTCAAAATTCCGGCTCACGAACTGCCTTCCATTGTCAGTTACAATCTGTTCAGGGATTCCGAACCGGCAAATGATATTTTTCCAGACAAACTTCTGGCATTTAACATCTGTGATGCTGGCCAATGGCTCGGCCTCTACCCATTTGGTGAAGTAATATATCCCCACAATGATGTACTTGTTGTTTCCAGGTGCAGTAGGTAGAGGACCTAACAGGTCTATTCCCCATCTTGCGAATGGAAGGGCCACCGTCATTGGAGTGTAGAAAGTGGCAGGCCGTCCGGGGGCCGATGCGTATAGTTGGCATACCTTACATTTCCTAGTATGCGCGAAGCAGTCCTGTTGGATAGTTGGCCAATAATACCCTTGCAAGATGATTTTTCTGGCCAGTGTCTTGCGCCATTGGTGGCTGGAACAGATACCTTCATGAATTTCTTCCATTACAGCTGCCGCTAGATCGGGTGGGAGGCATTTCAGATACGGCCCACCAAATGTCTTTTTGTACAGCTGCCCGTCCACCAATTCGAACATGGAAGCCCTCCTCTGGATGCATTTTATTTGATAAGCAGGATTTTTATCTTGTGGGAGGGTTGCGTCTTTCAGGTAGTTGGTCATATCTACGACCCAGCTCGGGATGGCATAAGATATGGCCTCGATCTGGAGCACCATGATTGACGGGGTTGCCAATGTTTCCCGATGGGCAAAACGTTGGATATGAGCCGGGATCTCCTGTGACCGATCGTCGAACGCTGCATTCTCTAATTTGGACAGGATATCTGCTTCAGTATTTTCGATTCTGGATATCTGGTCGAGCACCACCTGTTCAAATTTACGTATCTGCTCCTCAACCATTTCCTTGTAGGCCTTCATCCTTTCTTCTTTGGCCTCAACAGTGCCGTTTACTTGATGTACCACCAATTGACTGTCCGATCGGACTTTTAACCGATCGGCGCCCAGGGCCCTTGCATACTTTAAACCAGCAATGAGAGCCTCATATTCAGCCTCATTGTTGGTCACCTTGAAGTCAAAATGAATAGAATAATATGCTTTGAACCCCTCGGGCGATGTGATCACAGCTCCAGCTCCACAACCTTTGGCACTAGATGCTCCATCCACATACATTTCCCACCAGTTGTCCAGCCCGTTGTTCTCTGAATCTTTTTCTGAGGGCCGGGCGGTACATTCTGCAATGAAATCTGCCAGGGCCTGCCCTTTGATAGTAGGCCGGGGTTTGAAATCTACCTCGTATTGCCCGATCAGGAGGCTCCACTTGGTAATGCGCCCACTTGCCATAGGATTTCTCAAGATGGTGGCTAATGGCTGGGTAGTATACACAGTTACCGGGTGGGTCTGGAAATACGGGGCCAGACGTTTAATGGCAGCTATCAGGGCCAGTACATTCTTCTCTAGCAAGGTGTACCTGGTTTCCGGGCCGTTCAACGCCTTGCTCACAAAATAGATTGGCCGTTGAACGCCATCTTCTTCTTTCAACAATATTGTGCTTACGGCCAAGTCAGCTACAGCAAGGTACATATACAGATGTTCCCCTGGTTCGGGTTTTGTCAAGACCAGGGGGAAGACAGATATGTCTTGAAATCTTCAAAGGCCGTTTGGAATTCGGTCATCCATTCAAAAGGGTTGGCTTTCTTCATGATTTGGAAGAACGTGATAGCTCGATCGGCCAGTTTGGATAAGAATCTGCTCAGGGCTGCTAACCGACCGGTCAATCTCTGCACTTCCTTGAGATTTCTCGGAGCCTCCATGTCCACAATTGCCTTTACTTTTTCTGGATTGGGCTCAATCCCCTTCTCGCTCATCATGTACCCCAAAAATTTGCCTCCTCTTACAGCAAACGCACATTTCTTGGGATTCAGCCTCATATTCGCCTTTTGCATTATCCCGAATACCTTTTCTATATCCAGGACATGGTTTTCCTTCTTTTTGCTTTTGATCAGGATGTCATCAACGTAGGCTTCCATTGTGACACCCAGCACATCTTTGAACAACATCCCGATCATCCTCTGGAAGGTTGCCATTGCGTTCTTTAATCCGAATGGCATGACGATGTAGCAAAACACGCCATCCGAAGTAACGAACGCCGTTTTCTCTGCATCGGCCGGGTGCATGAATATTTGATGATAACCCCGGAAAGCATCCATGAATCTCAGTAACTCACATCCGACAGTTTCATCCACTAGCAGATCGATCCTCGGCACTGGGTAGGGATCCATGGGGCATGCTTTATTGAGGTCAGAGTAATCCACGCACATTCTCCAGGTAGATTGTTTTGGGGCTAGAACCACATTGGATAGCCATTCCACGTGGATTACCGGACGGATGTGCTTTATCCTTAGCAAGGTGGCGACCTCCTTCTTTGTGAATTCCCGCCGTTCGGTTGCTTGATACCGTTTCTTCTGTTGGACTGGTTTTGCATCAGACCGAACGGCAAGTTTGTGACATATTATTTCTGGATCAATGCCGGGCATATCTTCTGGCCCCCGGGCAAACAGGACCTGAAACCTTTTGAGGACGGCGATCACGCCATCCCCGATATCAGCCTCCAGATCTACCCCGATAGCCACCTTACGATTCGGGGGGAAGTCGAGGTCGATTTGTTCAAGAAGGGTGGCAGGCTCTGGGTGTGCCTCGAACTCCGTTCGGTGTGTTTCCACCTCAATTGTATTCACCCGCATCCCACGAGTGTCCATCTGTTTCAGGGCCTCCCGATAACATGTCCGGGCTGTTGTTGGGTCAGTTCTGGCCACCCCTACCCCGGTGTCTGTAGGGAATTTGATGCATGAGTGGCGGACAGAGGCTATTGCCTCCAGATCTTCCAATCCTGGTCGGCCCAATATGGCATTGTGGGCACACTTTATATCTACCACCACGAACGTCATTCGGAGTGACGCTTTGTGAGTTTCATCCCCAATTTCAACCATTAATTGGATGGTCCCCTCAGCCTCGATGCAATTACCGGTAAAACTTGCCAGTGGAGTCCGTAGGTGGGTCAGTTGGCTTCTTTTTAGACCCATTTTCTCGAATGATTGTAGATACAATACATTCACACTGCTCCCGGTATCGACCAGCACTCGGCGGATTAAAGCATTGTCAATACACATGCTTACCACCAGTTCGTCCCTGTGTGGGCTTGGAGAGTTAGGTAGATCAGCTGGCCCGAACGTGATCGGGTCTGTCCTTCCTTTCTTCTGAGGGGGGGGTGGAGACGGATCCCACATAAAGACTTCGCTCGAACCTTTTCCGTTCGGCGTTCGAATCTCCGGTCTCTCTGCCCCCGAATATAACCTTGACCTCCATTCGAGGCTTCTTTCCAGGGCCTCCCGAGCCCTCTGGCTCATCCCTGGGAGGAACATACACATCATTTTGAGGTTGGGCGTCACGTTGAGCATCCCGGCGCCAGCTATTAGGTTTCCTGGCCGGTTTCAACGTGCCCATAGCATTCAGATCTTTGTTCACATATTTGCCCAGATGGCCCCTTCGGATCAGATCCTCAATTGCTGTTTGTAGGGCCCTGCAGGCATTGGTGGCATGACTCTTTCTGTTGTGATATTTACAGAAAGCATTGTCATCCGTCCCCATGAACTGTCCAGAATCAGTCGGGATAGGAATATTGTCCCTCTCGTGCTGATAGATGGTCGCTATTGATAGGACCAGGGGTGTAAATCTCCCTTGTTTGGGAGGTAAAGCGGCCGTTGGGCTAGGACCCAGCCGATCGGCCATTCTGATCGGGGCAGCAGGCGTAATGACCTTATCCCTGATCATTATCTCCTCTTCTAGGGCGGCATGCTTGCGGGCCCTATCTAATACCTCGGCGTACACTGTACCCGGATTTTTCTTCAATTCTTTGTACAACTCCCCCGTTCGGAGAGCATTTGTGAACAGGGTAATGGCGGTATCATCCGTCATGTTTCCCACTGTTAAAGTCTCATCCCTCCACCTTTTCAGGAACTGGTTGAGGGTCTCTTTGGCGTTTTGCTTCACGCTGGTTAAATAGCTGAAGTGCCGTTTGGGATTGGCACTGGAAGCAAACTGAGACAAGAATAACGCTGATAACTCGGCAAAGCTGTTGATTGACCCGGGTTGCAGTGTCCCGAACCATTCCTGGGCAAGCCCCCTGAGTGTGCTGAAAAACAAACGGCAAATGGCGGCCTCGGGTGCTCCTAGCAGCATAAGTCCCCCTTGGTAACTCCTCAGATGTACGTGGGGATCTCCCACCCCATCGTAAATTTGGCCGGTCGGGGGCTTGGCACCCCCTTGGATATCCGCGTACATGAGCTCCCTAGTGAACGGGGAAGTAATTCCCACCTGAACTGGTGCAGGTTGTACAGGTACCCTGTTCATCTGGTCCTGCATTTCATTCATTTGCCTCCTCATCTCGGCCATCTCTTCCTCCTGGGCCGTCAAAGGGGGCGGTGGTGGAACCCTCATATCCGTACAGTCCCGGTCCCAATGCCGCTGAGGGGCCCTAGTATTTTCCCGCTCGGCATACTGGAAATGATGACCGACGGGAGTTGGTCCTCTAGCTTGTGACCCGACCGGGGTTCGGTCACTGGAACTGGGATGCACTGCTGGTGGGGTGCTACGTCGATTATCCCGATGGGCATGCGAACGGGATGACGCTGTGGTTGTTTCCGCGCGTGGAGTTTCTCCTGTAAAGCTGGAACCTCCTTCCTCTTCGTTCGCCATATGCTGCATGAATTGGGCCATGTCACGCATGGCCTGAGGATTCCTTCTCAGAGATTCGGGAATCACAAAATCCCCATTAAAACGAGGATACGATCCTCGACTGGATTGTCCCTGAGGGTTTTGACTCCCCGGGGTGTGACTCCTCCCGTGACGGTGTGAACCGTCGTTTGTATGATAGGAACTGATTCTGACCATTTTTGAAAAATAGAGGTTTTTTGGATGTTTAGAAAGTGAAACTTTTTGCAAGTTCCCACAGACGGCGCCAATGTTGAGGGTAAATCCCGTAGATCCGAAAGCCCAACACGAACTTTGGATATATCAGGAATGGCCCAGAATCAAAGTGTATAAAGAAATATAAGATCTGAACTAACTAAAACTTGAAAGCCCACTTGTATTAATTAACCAATCTGATTACAAGGAATTTCCCGATCGGTAAGTAGGAAACTATGCTTTAATACAAGAAATAAGAGCAAATGATGTTATTATAGAGCTTGAGTATTGAAATGCTAACCCTTATAATGACTTGAAACCTTCTATTTATACTAATGGAGAGCATGGGCTGCCTCATGCTGATTGGCCGTTGTTCCACCGACTTGGTCATCCATGCTTCCACTTGCTGATGTCATAGTCTGGCATTAATTGCACCTGGCCACTTGCTAGTTGGCCGTTGCTCGAACGGGATGTTGGACTGTACTGAAGATGCTGTCAAATTGGCCCAAGTATGATATATAGCCCGAACCTCGTTCGGCATGTCTTCTTACTGGGCCAACCTTTATTTGGACCGAACCCCGTTCGGTATCTTTTCTTACTGGATCTACTCATCATAGAGTGATGGGCCCGTTGCTTGGGCCAGATATCTTGGGCCTTCCCGATCTGGGTATTGGGCCTCTAGGTCAATATCCCAACAATATTATTGGACCGGCTTCTCATCGCCATCGTACTCACCTCATGACCGGCCCCTCGGCCTCAGCGTGATGATCCATTTCAAGATCGACCACTCATTGCCGAAGTCTTGAGCTAGCGACTGGGTTCGTCATTCCCTTCCTGGATAGCAACCGTCGCCTTTAAAGACGATCAGCTCATCATCACCTCGTCATTATATATTGGACCGGCTCCTCAGCGCCGTCGTCCTCATATTCAAACCAGCTCCTCAGCGCGTCCGTCCTCATATTCAGATATAGCGAATATCTTGCGGTCTTCGGCTGAAAGGCTAAAGGAGCCCAAAGTTCAGCCACAGGCCCAATCGGTCACATATCGCTCCGTCATCTTTATTTGATAACGCGAAGTTCATTTACAGGCCCATCAGTCATATATCGCTCCGTCATCTTTATTTGATGACGTGAAGCTCATTTACGGGCCCATCGGCCATATATCGCTTCGTCATCTTAATTTGATGACATGAAGCTCTCATACAGGCCCCTCGGCCATACATCGCCCCTTCATCTTTATTTGATGACGTGGAGCTCTCATACCGACCACTTAGTCATCTCTCATGGTCATCTTTATTTGATGGGTCGGACTTCTTATAGGCCTCTCGGCCACATGTCTCGGTCACTTTATTTGATGACCCGGACATCATATTATGGTGGGTCACTCGACCTATCTCTTAGTCATCTTTATTTGACGAGTAGGACTACCTATCATGCTGAGCTACGCACATACGAGGACCGATCTTGGCCATCCCCTTAGCAGATGCCGACGGTTGCAGTTCCACACCTAGGCCGAAGGGTTCACCCCTTTCGCTTCATTTTGGGGGCATCCGATGTACTCTTTTTACCTCATTAGGATTTTTTCCCAGAGGTTTTTTTCCTAATGAGGTTTTTAACGAGGCATCTCCCCATTGTGGATCAAAAGGTGTCGACCCTCGACCCCCTATTGAAGACATCATGAGACATTCACTACTCTGTTCCTCTTCACCTTACTACATTCACCTCAAGGAGTGGGGGACTGGAAGAGCGGAGGACTTAGCACCTCCGTTAACCAAAGAAGCAGAAATTCAATTTTTTTCACGAAGTTTACTCACCAGACGACGACATATCAGCACACAGTTCTACTCCCTTTCGCCTCGAGTACTCTCGACTCAGGGAGTGGGGGACTCCTGATAGAGTATATAGACTCGGACCCCCGGGTCTCACGACTATTGGGCTTGGACAGCGGCCCACACACGCTTATCAGATGTCTTTTGTATTATTGTACTGTTCATATATCATCGGTATGTACTAGATTAGTCTTTTATGTAGTTGGGCCTATTGGGCCCATATCAGTGACCCGACCCATTATTTCTCTATTTATACTCCTCTTGGAGCCACTTGTAACCCTAGAACCAATATTCACACACATTTCTACTATTCTATCATCTTCTTCACTTTCATAGCTCAAATCTCTCCATTTATTATATAGTTTGGATCTCTATAATCAATCAACTAAAATACACATAAACAGATACCTACCATGTGAGTCAACCAATTCATTGATTATAGATTTGAAGTTCCGAATGTATAGCCAATATAATGTTCAACCATGCTTGATGTACACATACTTGTACACACCTTATACACACCATGTTTGTGAAGTTTTTTTTTTGTCTGTGAACCCGATTCATAGACAATATTTTGTTTGTGCAAAACATTGTCTGTGAATCGATGTTCACAGACAAAAAAAAAAGCTTTCACAAACATAGGTGTGTACAAAAGTGTATATAAGAGTGTGTACAAACATCATTTTTGTATAATGTTTGCGGCGAGATAATAATGAGATTCGAGCAGTTACAAACGGGTGTGGATGAATTTTGAATTTAGACTAGATAATAGGAGGACGATATTATTTCTAGCCTCGTAGGAAGGTGCGAATTTGGAGGGAGTACATGGTGATACGAGAAAAGAGACTGAATTTTATATTTTGTGAAAGATATCAAATAAGATGAAAATGCAATATTTATACTAGGAGCGGGCATATTAGTTTGATTTAACCCAACTCAAACGTACCAAACTCAAACTGCTAAAAACTGAACCGAAAATCGATATACTCACCTCTAGACTTGTCAATGGATCGGGTCCGGGCCGGAACATAGTGTTCCAGACATGGACCCGCTAATTTAATAAAAGATCCAGACCCAAGCCGTATACCCGGCGGGTTTGAAAATTTTGACCCAAACCCGGACCCAACGGGTCTCGGAACTGGGCCGGGTAGACCCGCCAAGTATGATATGCACAACATTACAAATTTTGTAAAAATAACAAGACATGTATATGAAAGGTAAAACAAAGTGCGCAAACTTAAATGCAAAATATATTCACTTAAAAAAATGTTTCTCATAGAAAATTAATACTTTTATCCAATGATGTATCAGTTCTTGTAGAAGTGTATAACTCCACACTTTGTGTCTGTTTCTCTTGCACAGAAAACTCGTATATTAGACAAGAAATTAGGTCACAAAAAGGTCTCTTGGATTACTGAGAATATAAAAACATATAACATATAATAAATGTTGGGCTTTGCCTAACGAGCCCAATATATACACACTCTATCAGTATGTATAAACAGCCATTATGGATATTAGTTTTAGGGTATCTCACTATCTCGATCAGTATCACAGTAGGTATGTATTAGTGTGTATCTTTTTAACTAAAGAATTACAACTAATAGAAAAATGCTAGAAGTACAAACACACTTACAAAAAAACTTACAAACAAGTGATGTGGCTATTCAAATTACCATTGATGTAAAAGTGTTGTAAATGTGATGTGATGTGTTAAATAATGTGATGATGCCACATACCCCTTTTGTAAGACTTTTTGTAGAAGTTTTTGTACCTCTAGCATAACTCCAACTAATAACTTTATGTATTAGTATGTATATGTGTGTGTTTTTGTGTATGTGTATTAGTTTGTACGTAGTATTTTTTATTTGAAGTATTATTACTAATCACTTTATGTAGAGTGTGTGTGTATATATACTAATAAAAAAATTAATCGGGTCCGAGTCTTTAACGGGTCAGAATCATATGTACCATACCCGAACCATTGACAGGCCTACTCACCCCCAAGTTATCTCCGGATATTTAAAGGCGATCGTTTTTTAAAGATTTCAATGACAGATGGGAAATAATAGAAGAATTAACAAGACAGTGAGGATAAAATACAGGCAAAGTTTCACGCGAGATGCCCTGCCGTCGCAACCTCCACTGACATAATCGAAAAGCTCTTTTCATTTTAATGAATAAAATATCAAGACACAGAGAGCAAAATATGGACACTGGAGAACACACAAATGAGAGTCTTCCTCATTTCTTCTGAAACTGTCAACTCTAGAAAATATAACAATCAATGCTTCCCACAATAATAACAAAAATAAAATTTCTCCAATATAGTGTAATCCATCCATATATCCAAAACTAAAATCAGTGCTTTCTTTCAGTTTTCCTTTCCGGTTTATTTCCATCTGTCCCTCTTCAACTCACAAATTGGGTCAATCTTCATATGCCAAATCCAATGACTTCAATTGGCTTTAAAGTATTAGTACCTGGCTTCAACCTTTACCGAAGCACACCTATCAACTTTTATCATCTCTGCCTCTTAGAATCAAGAGCCCTCCCTCCATATTTGTAGATTCATTCTTCCCACTCAAACTTTGCATTTTAGTTTAGTATCATATCGGGAACTTCCTCGACAGCTGAATTCGTTGTGTTAGGTGGTGCATCTTGACTTTGGCTATGATCTTGACAGGGTCCTTTCATGTCAATATCCCTTGACTTGCTAATTTTCCCAATTGCAAGAATAAGTTCAAGTTGCTTCTGTTGTTGGTCCTACAGATATGTTTATGAATGCAGTAGAAGGTGAGATCCATCATTAAACATGGTAAGGCTATGTTTCTTAATGTTTAGTTTTAACTCGGGATATTCAATGACAACAACATTTGATTTTTTTTGTTTTACAGATTCATCAGATTTCTTAGTCTATATACAATAGAAGTATATAACTATAATTACTTTCAACAATAAAATTACTTTGAACAAATATCAGAAGTTTGTTTATTGAGTTGGAACGGATGTTTTTCCCACCAAATTTTCCTTTCTTCCACAGTTCCTCTATATCTTCCTCATTTTCTTTCGATGTTCCAAACAGAGCCTCAGCATTCCCCACTTGGCTGACTACATCAAGCAAAGACTATTGTACTAATTTGAACTACATACACTTACACGGAAAAGGTCATAGCTACAATCACAAGTCATGAGGTAAAAGGTTATTAGTTACTACGGAGTAACATACTAACATTTGGCTTTTTAATACAACAACAACATTACCCCAGTCCTGCAAAGGCTCCTACCTACGGTGGGGTAACGGGAACATTTGGCTTTTTAATGAAAGAGGAAATTTCCTAAATAGTACTCCGTAAAAGATGCCAAAATTTCTCAAATAGGAGTACACTTGTTTTATTCTCAAAATAGGCCTCGTGCATTCCTCTAGAGGGATTTTTTCATTCTTATATTCTTTTAATAGTATCAAATATGTCCTATTTCGGGAAGAACACACACTTGAACTTTTCGTATGTTTTACTCTTATTTTGAGCGATTTCTATATATATTTTTAGCTGCGGACCAGCATGTATATTTAAATTTCCACATAGTATGTGTGGTGGGATAGGATCTTTTGCTATACGTCATAGTGCCCGCCTGATCTCAGCTATTCGATATGTGGGGCCTCCCACCAACGTTGATTGAACAGACCTCAAGATCATCTCACCAAGACAAATTGTACTCGTTTACGTGTGTGAGGGCGCCTTTAGTGTGTCTGTGTCTATTCCATTGTTCAAAGAGAACAACTATGTCATGGCCATTTAAGCTCCATGTTAAAAAAATAAGCTTGCTATGTTGATTCTCCCTTACAAAAATGAAAATTGGTATCGAGACAGAGAGATATTCATACTTGCATTGCCAGTAGGATGTTTTGTATTTCAACAAACTCTTTCTCAAGAGTTTCCCCTTCCACTGCCAATGCTCTTGTAGCCTCAGAGTTTTTCTGGGCCAATGCAGCAGTCTGCAAATCACGATGTGGTCAATGGATTACCAGATACAGTATCATCAACTATCATTGAAAAAAAAATGACACCCGAATTGTAGAATAAATTAATCAGAATAAGTACCTCCATAATAGGATCCTTCAAACTCCTCATTTTAATCCGAAAACGAGTCCCTAGCTTTTCAAGCTGCCTTGATAACACCCGAATTATCTTCATGGAACCCCTGGATTCTTCTTCCAACTTCTCAATCCTCTCTACAAAATTAAACCCCTCCGAACCCTTACTGGACTTCGAAAAGTCAACGTTACAAATCCTCCGCCACTGCCGCCTCCTAATTACTGCGCCGATCAGCATTCCACCTGCCAGTACTGCGCACTGTGCTACCAGAAACCGGAACCCGACCCAGTTCTGCTGCCGGAAAACCCAAGAATTCACCGCAACTGCAATTGACGCAGCCGCCGAGGAGGCCAAGCACAGGAATTCAAGAACTGATAAGAAAGTATCAAAATCAAATCTTTTATCGGGCACAGTTTTCTCGGTTGCTTCCAATTCGAATGCCCTAACGACGTACCTTTGGCGGGTCTTAAGAAAATCCAAATTGGGAAAATGGGTTCTAGGAGGTTGGATTCGCAGGGTAAAGGGTTTGAGGGAAAGGGAGATTCTTCTGGATTTCTCCAAACGAGTTTGCGGGTAGCGGCTAAAGCTTCCGACCCGACAATGAGAGTTTGAGGCTGTGAGGAGGTTTTGCGACATTGTTGTTGCAGAAAGAGCTATGGATGCTGCAAAAGGAAGATAGCGGCCCTATACGGTTCGGGGTTTGACGGGTCGGGTCATCGGAAGCATGACCGGATTGGGGATTTTGTAAGGAACTGGGAGCAGACTCGAAGAGAAGTGGAAGGAAATTGAAAGAGAGAATTCACTGGACATTTTTTAAAAAGTTTTAAAATTCCAAAATAGAAGAATCAGTGACATTTTATGTACATGATTTTTAATTTTTCCATTTTTAGTTCTCGACTATTGTTCGTGAGACACTTTTAGTCCTCTACTTTCAAGTTTCCCACATTTAGTCCGTTGAGTATTATCAAATTGACACTTTTAGTCTTTCTACTATGATTTTAACACAATAAGTGAAGGACTAAAAATGTCTCTATTGCAATAGTTGGAGGACCAAAAGTGTCATTTCTACAAAAGTCGAAAGGCTAAATACGGATATTTTCAAAGACGGATACCAAAAGTGTCTCTCGCACAATAGTCGAGGACTAAAAGTGGAAAAATTAAAAGTCGAGTACCAAAAGTGTAGTGCTTTTAGGTATATGATGATGATTTTTTTTGCGGAAAATGAAATTACATTTTAGGATTTTAGGCAGAGAATGCTTAGGCGGGAGATTTTGCTCTCTCTAGTGTAGTGCTTTTAGTTATAGGATAAGCGGAGAATGCTTGGACGGGAGAATTTTCTCTCTCCAGTGTAGTGCTTTTAGGTATAGAATGATGATTTTTTTATTTGTCGAAAGTGAAATTACATTTTTGAATTTTAGGTATAGGATAGGATGATGATTTTTTTTTTTTTGCGTAAAGTGAAATTACATTTTAGGATTAGAGGGAGAACGGTTAGGCGGGAGAATTTTCTCTCCAGTGTGGTGCTTTTAGGTATAAGATTAGGTATAAGATAGGATGATGTTTTTTTTTTGCGAAAAGTGAAATTACATTTTAGGATTTTAGAGGAAGAATGCTTAGTCAGAAGAATTTTCTCTCTCCGGTGTAGTGCTTATAGGTGTAGCATAGGATAGGCAAAGAATGCTTAGGCGGAAGAATTTTCTCTTTCCAGTGTAGTGCTTTTAGGTATACGATGATTTTTATTTTGCGAAAAGTAAAATTACATTTTAGGATTTTATTCGGAGAATGCTTATGCGGGATAATTTTATCTCTCCAATGTAATGCTTTTAGGTATAGCATGAAATCACATTTTATGATTTTAGGTTAAGTCGGAAGAATTTTCTCTCTCCAGTGTAGTGATTTTAGGTATATGATTTTTTTGCGGAAAGTGAAATTACATGTTAGGATTTTAGGCGAAGAATGTTTAGGCGGGAGTTTTTTCTCTCTCCAGTGTAGCGTTTTTAGGTATAGGATGATTTTTTTGCGGAAAGTGAAATTACATGGTAGGATTTTAGGCGGAGAATGTTTAGGCGGGAGATTTTTCTGTTTCCAGTGTAGTGTTTTTAGGTATAGGATTCTCAACGGTATCCTTCCCTATTCTTCATTCCATATGCCGCAGATATACCTTTCACCTGAAGAAAAAATGGCCGGGCAGCTTAGCATGAAAAGATCCCCAAATTATCACAAGCTTTTTTGTTGTATTCTTCTCTTCATCCCTCCCTCAATTTTCTCAATTTTCTCCCCCCCCCCCCCCCCCCCCCCCCCCATTCTTCTCTCTCCCTATTCTTCACCCATTCCCTACAACATAGACGGCGGATGCAGATCGTGATGTCAAAATCGGAAGCGGCGAGCATCTCTCCTCCATCTCTCCTATACCCCTGAAGTGCTTACAGCTATGTTTCAAAAAATTGCATGAAGCTTCGACACCAATCACATCTAGCTAGGGTTATTTTTAGTCCACCTGTTAACTCATCCATTTTTAGTCCACCTATCCATTTCAATTGTTATATTTTTATTTAATTATGTTTAGAATTATTAGTTAACTCACATATACATACATATATATATTCCGTAGTACGGA
Organism: Cuscuta europaea; assembly: GCA_945859875.1. Classification (NCBI taxonomy): domain Eukaryota; kingdom Viridiplantae; phylum Streptophyta; class Magnoliopsida; order Solanales; family Convolvulaceae; genus Cuscuta; species Cuscuta europaea. The sequence continues at coordinate 11,692,167 of CAMAPE010000048.1, forward strand.
GTAGTATACTTATAAGATCATACGTAGTATTAAACAAAAAAACAAAGAAACAAATATTGTCGATCCTAAAGTCCTTTTTTGTCTTTTCATATTTTAACCGCTAAAAGCAAACAGTTAAGTTACCAAACAACTTTCTGTAACCCGCCAAACTAATCCGTCGGTCAAACCCGCTGACTCAATCCGCTATTTAAAACCCGCTAACACAATTCGCTAACCGCCGATTGCCAAACAAGCCCAAAGACTAGAGTAGATAGTATAATAAATAAAAGGGGTTATTTCTTCAATATTACTAAATGAAGTGTGATTTTCTAAAATGTGACCACTTTTATATTTGGACAAAGAGCCTGTTTGGTAGCACGAAAATTGGCTGTTTTGGCTGATCATGCTGAAATTTATGAAGTTCTGGCTGAAGTGGCTGTTTTTGGCTGTTTCTGCTGATTTAAGTAAAAATTATTTTTAAAATATATTTTATTAATAAAATAAAGAAAAAATTATATGGAAAAATAGCTAAAATGGTCATCTACAGTAGCTTCAGCCAATAGAGCCAGAAAAGTAACTCTAACCTTACTTTTTCTGCTTATTACACAATTCAGCGCGCGAAAGTAAAAGTTACATGTTTGGTGAAAAAGTTGGCTGATAAGACTGATAAGCCGGAAAAAAATGTTACCAAACGGCCTCAAAATGTGACTAAAGTTGTCATATTCATGTCATTATCACATTTTAATGTCACTGATCAAATTTAATGTCACTATCGAATATCACGATCGCCACCACCGGTGTCACTATAGCCACCGCCCGTGTCACTGTGGCCACTGCCCGTGTCACTGTGGCTGCAGTCCCATCCAATTAACAAAAACCAAACCTTAAGCCCGTTCTCCTAATTCAAATCTCAATTGAAGGAATTAATCGAAAGCAGTTAGTTCTCCTAATTCAAATCTCAATTGAAGAAAATCGAAAGCAGTTGCTATGCTCTTGAGAAACAACAAATAGAAGAAGCAAACTGTATGAATTGCAGCAGCGGCGGAGGCTGTCAGTTGCACAAGCGACGACCGGATGCGTAGGATTTGCGACATCAGGGGAGCGGCAGCGAAGCCGGCGCTGTGTTTGGTGTCATTGTTGGTCGAGCTCGCCGAAGTGGCAAACCACTTTTGTCCACCTTTCGTTGTCGGCCGATCTCGCCAAAGTGGAGGTTTCCAGCGTCGTTCGAGTGGCAGACGAGTGGTAGAGGGTGGCAGCTCCTGGTTGGTCTTCATAGAGCGGTGGTGAGAACGAAATCTGTGGCACCGGCGGCCATGGATCGGAAGGGAGCAGACATATGGATATGCATGGATTGTGGATATGGCCTGTGGGGAGCTTCTGGACTTCTGGAGTTGAGCGGAGATGAGGCAAGAGACACGCGATGGGTTATTTTATCTCCTTTTGTAATGTTGGAGTTGGTCTGTGCCGCAAGACAGAAGAGAAGAGGTCAGGTCACTTTTATGGCATTTCACTTTTATGGTTATGATGATCCCGGATAGAGGTAAAAGTCTCTAGAGGGGGGGGGGGGGGTGAATAGACTTTTAAAGTTTTTTCAACTTTAAAACTTTTCCCTTCTAGAAGAGTTGACCTATAATCTTTTGAGTGATTTATAGATGCACAGCGGAAGTCTTTTAACCTCTAGTTAATCAGTATGTGACACTTTCTAGCTTGAGTGATGTTCTGACTTATATAGTGAGCAGTTGGCTTGGCAGTTGGCTGGATGGCAGGGAACTGCGAAGGCAGCTGCTGAGGAAATATTTAGTGTATGATGAAAGTGAAGATATAATGTTGCTTAGAATGATGAGAGCTTTCTGAAGATGTGCTGAGATGATTAAAAGTGAGAGTTTATGAGAGCAGTGGTCTCAGCGGTTGGGTGGTCACCAGAGATTTGCTGAGGCAACTGCTTAAGGAAAGATGTGAGTATGGGAAGACTAAATATATAATATTGCTCAGGGTGATTAGGGCTGAATTGTGGTGTAAGTTTATAAGAGCAGTGGGCTCAGCAGTTGAGTGGTTACTGGGGAACTGTTGAGGCACGTGCTGAGTAACAGGCTGATTTTCAGAAAGATGTTTGAGCAAGTTTCTTTATAGATGATGTTATAAGATCTTTGCGATGTAGAGATGCCTCAAAGAAAGTAAGTAATTAAGTAGTAGGATAAGCAGTAAAGTCAATTGAGACTACTGCTTAGGATGCTGCTGGCAAACTACAATCTTTTAGTGAGAAGTGTTGGGTGTGTGCTTTGTTGAGTGAAAGTAAATCAACACACAGTATATCCTAGTTCAGAGGTGGTGTAATCCTCCTACGTCCAATCTCACCCTCTTTCAGATGGATTTCCGCTAAAGTAATAAGCCCAATACACTTAGTGCCAATCTAGCCTTTACAACACTTAGGCCTAGATTGAAGGTGTTTCACAAGGAGTACAACACTACTCCAAGTTACTCAATCCTTAGACTTTTCTCAAATGATCCAGTGGGGATCAAGAGGTACTCTATCTATCTAATCACACTTAGGACTTGATAACATGATAACACAATCCTTCTAAGTGTATATGTTGGTCCCGTTTGTAATGGGAACAGTCTAGAGGGGGGGTGAATAGACTGTTCAGGAATTTAAACTTTTCTCTAAGTCAAAACTGACTTATCAGAGATGGTCGAAATCTGGTGACAGAGATGGTCAGGTTCTGATGGCAGAACTAGACCAGGCAGCGGATAAATTTCTGTTCGGGTAGCCTCAGAGGAAAAAGCTAAGGCAAAGTGCCTTTCTGATAACTCTGAAGGAAGATCTGCTGGACACAGAGTCCAACGTTAAGAGTTAATCAGTAGAATCTTAAGTGCGGGAATTAAAAGCTTAAAGTAAATGACACCGGGGTTTTTATAGTGGTTCAAGGAACAACTTGTTCCTCTAGTCCACTGTTCCACTAAGCTTGCAAAAACAACAGTTTACAACGCCTTAGTCCCTAGAACTTAAGAAGCACTCCTCGTCTTCTTCAAGTCTAGTTGCCACCCGGGATGCAGTCCTGCTTCCTGATGGCTGGTCTCGTTTCACTGAGTCTCTTGAAGTATCCCCACTTCACTTACTCCAGCTAGTTTGAGACGTCCCTTCTTTTTCAAGAAGTGTTTGATTCAAAATCAGTTTTCTCCAACGTGGCTTCTTCACAAAGGATGAGTAGATGAAGCTTTAGAAGTGTTGAAGAACTGAGGAACTTTGCAACTTGCTAGTTGGATGAGGGATTAGAAAATGTATCTTCCAACTGTAGCCTTTTCTTGTTAAGAATGAAGTTTGAATCTCAAGAAGGCTTTGAGCAAGTTCGATTGGCAGATGTTGTAGCAAAGTTATTCTCTTAGTTCTTCAGAGTGTATCTTATATACTGGGAGCAGTCTTCCCGTTGGAGTGTAGAAGACAGCTTCATTAAATGCTTGTACTGTTGACTTGACCGGTTGGACCTTCGACTTGCTATTTTGGGGGCGTGAAGATACCCGCATGGTCAATCATCAGCTTTAAATATCTCTTCGTACGTACAACATTAAATGTGCATTTAATGTGTGTACAGTACCATGTTTCCGTTGAAAGGTTCGTAACCGTTAGGGGATTTCCCGTTAGTTTAACGACCGTTGGAAAGTGCTTTCGGAATCTGGTGTGTTTAGCAGAGTCTTATGAGTCTCTCTGGTTCAATCTATGAAGTCTGCCTCTGTTGCCAACTCTGGTATCAACACTGATGACCAGTTTCTGATGGCTTCTCTGTTGAGCAACTCTGGGAGCAACTCTGGTAGAAGCAATGTGGAACTCTGGCAGACAGACTAAGCTAAAACTTAAAAAAGAATTTCTAATACAAAATTTCTAACGGGGTACTTTCAAATTCTAATTAACCTAGCATCATCAAAATCTAAATACATTTGTTCCTTACAATTTCCCCCTTTTTGATGATGCCAAAACCCTTTAACTATTTCCAGAGAAGTGCCTTTCACCATAAAATAAAGTTTAAGACTTTTCATTAGAATCTTGGTGGGCAACTTAGCATAGGAAACTAGTAAGAGTACTGACAGAGTATATCTCTAGAGAGAAGTGAGAGCTAGAGAGAGAAGTAGTATATTTGCTTGATATTAATGAATTCTGAACCCCTACAACTACTCCCAAGGGGAGTATTTATAGAGAAAATACGGGCTGGGCTCCCAAGCCTTGGGCTTGGGAGGCCCATTTACAACTGGACCGCTACTGGGCCGAATACAAAGCCACTAATGGGCTGTACAAATGAATGAGTATAAAATCCGGTTGTGGGAGGTCTTCGTGGCCGACGAGGGCGTGGCCGACGAGGGCACGGCCGACGAGGGCATTCGAGTTCCTTGGGCTCAGGACCATAATCTGAGTTGGCCCCTTTTCGGCCGACGGGGGCGTCTTGGCCGATGAGGGCGCCACTCTGTGTCTTGTGCTTTCTGTTCTTCCGAGTATGTGGCTCCAGGGGCTCAGACCCATATACTCCATCAGGAGTCCCCCACTCTCTAAGCTGAGACGTAGACGAAGTGAAGGAGAGTAGATTCCCGTGTTTTAGCGCTTTTGGCCGATGCGGGCATCCCCGGGTCGTTAGCCGTTGCGGCGTTGGCGTTGTTTCCTCTTTGGTGTGTTCATTCGAGGACGATGAGTCTCCCGCTTCGATGGTGGCCGTTGAAGGCACGCTTTCCTTTTCATGGGCGTTGATGGTTGAAGTTTGGGCCGATGAGGCCGTTGAGGTTGTTCCTTGCTCTGAGGACGATGGCGTCCTTTCCTTTGGGTGGCCGATGGGGGTGTTTGCGCACTCCTTTTGGCCGTCGTTGATTACCTCTCATGTTTTTTGCCGAAGAGCCCCTCGTGATTAAGTGATGGCGAAGGACGATGAGCGTCCTTGCCTTTGGTGGCCCGTTGGCCGTTGCAGATGACGTTGTGTGCCTTCGGTCGACGAGGTGCAGTGTGACGCATGGCCGATGTGGCCATGCTCTGTGGTTACCTTGTTTTCATTCTCTTTTGTTTTTGTTGAGGCCGGTGTAGTCCCCCAGTCCCCCACTTCTTCAGGCCGAAGAGCGTGAGGGGTGAAGGAGTTGCCTGAGTCCCAGGCCGAGGCGGCCTCTCCGTAGTGCCCCTGAATCCAACCCTTATGGCGATTTTCTGGCCAAGGTAACCCTGTGGGAGAACCCTTGTGCGCAGATCGCTTGTAAAGAGTTATCATCAAGGGTCGTTACGAGGAGCCGACGGCTGTGGGTTTTTGTTCCTTTGGTCCTGTGGCCGTTCATTACGTTCCTGTCCGTTGTTATCTCCCTATCGTTGGCACTTGTGAATTTGGTATGTGAATAGGCCGCTGTGGGCGCTTGCTGGCGGGCTCTTGATGTTTTGCTTGGCCCGTTGTTGACGTGGCGGCCTCTCATTGGTGGCCGTTGACGTGGCCATTGGGAGGGTGCCACGTGTAGTGACCGTTGGGTGGGGGGTTCTATAAATACCCCTCCCCCTCCGACGAGAAAACTCATTTGCTTTCTGAGTTTTGTCGAAGTGCTGCCCGGATTTCTAGAGAGATAAACTCTGAAGCTTGTTCTTCGTGTTCTTCGTTTGTTCAAGGTTAGTGTTCATCGAAATCCTCTCTGTACTTTGCATGTTTTGCTTCCTAGGCTAGTGATCTAGTGTTAGGCCCTTGAGTATCCTTAGATCTTGAAGTAGGCTGCAGTATATTCGAGATAGTGTTTAAGATGAAAAACCTCAACGAGGAGTACTATCCTTATGACGACGAGCCCTATGCCCAGTCCCTTGACTATGACCTTCTCGAGGAGTTCTGTGAGGAGATTGAGAATCTGAGCTCGTTCCATACCGGGGAGCCGGCCGAAGAGGACCATGCGGACGAGGGGTCTGCGTCATCGTCTGGGGGTGAGGACGCGGGGGTCTCTCGAACTGCTGATGGGGCATCTACGTCGGCTGCCATCCCCTGCCCTAAACATGTGTCTGCTGTGAAGGGCGTTGCACCGCCGAGGAGGGTTAGGAGGCCGAAGAGAGGGCCAGCCTTTTCTCACCTTGATTTGACGAACATCTATGTCATCAGGCCGCAGAGTAATGCGGGGGAATACTTGGTCGCCCAAATGTATGTGGGGCCGTACGGCAGGGTTAGGGCCCCCAGGCCGACGGACCATGTCCTCAATCCCCCCGGGCTACTTCGGAGTGTACCCGATGAGCTTTGCTAAAGGGCTTAGGTTTCCGCTTCATCCTTTTATCACTGAGTACCTGGATATGGTGGGGCTCCCTCCGGCCTTGTTGACGCCGAATAGCTACTCCCTCATCGTCGGCTTCATCCTGCGGTGTGCTGAATTGGACTTCAGGCCGACGACGGCGCTGTTTATGAACTTGTATCAGATAGGCCGTGGGAGTCATCAGAACTGTGCGTCGTATGCCACCCTTCAACAACTTCCCAAGAAGAGGAGTTTCACAGACCTGCCGACGTCCATCCATGGGTGGAAAGGGAAGTTTGTGTTCGTGTCTCTGGGCGAGGGGGGCACAGAGTTTCCCTCCGTCGGCCACACAGGCCGTTTTAATCTTCATGATGCGCCGAGGAGCTCCATCCTGGACGCTCAAGTTGAGGCCTTCCTGGAGGGGGGGCCGAGGAGTGTGAAGACATATATTACCGAGTACAAGATGGCCGCCCTCGGCTTTGTACGGTATTTTGTGTATGGTGATCTCGACGATGATGTGGAGTTGTGGCCGAAGATGACCACGTCCTATGAGGAGGTTGATGGTCCCGATCTGGGGGTGCCAGCTGAGGCCGATGGTAAGTCCCTTCTGACGTGCTTCCTTGTCGTACTTTCGTATTTTGCTTTCTAACCCTTAGTGTTTTTTTTGTGATGCAGGTTTTGTGATGGACCGCATGTCGTTCATGAAGAGGGCCCAACTCAAAGCGGCCGAGGAGCTGAAGGCCAACAACCTGGGGCTACTGCTGCGGCCAAGCCGCCGGTGCAGCCGAAGAAGAAGAGGCAGGCCGAAGAGGGCCAGAAGAAGTTGACGGAGGTGGGAATGAAGCCTCCCAAGAAGTCAAAGAGGGCTTCTTCTGCCGGCGATGCTGGGACGTCGGCTGTTCCTGCTGGGGATGGAGAGGGTTCAAATCCTGATGCTACGGTGGACCACCCTTCAGGCCCGTCGTCCACCACTCTTTCCACTATTCCTGCTCCCTCAACGGTCGCCCGGAAGAAAGGGTCCGACCGAGAGCTGGTCAGAGGGACCTATAAGCTCGAGGTAGAGTACCCCGTTAAAGGGGGGCTGTTCAATGAAATCGTTGACGGTCACGAGGTGATTTCTCAGGCCATCCCTGATGAAGACCGGGCTTATCTGAAGAAGCTCGGCCACGTGAAGATGTACGATGGTGGGATGGACCACGTCGTCCAAGTGAGTAACCGTGCACGCTTCGTCTTACTTTCTTCGCCATTTTTTGTTGCAAAGTTGTCTAACTTATTTTTACTGCAGGGTGCCTTCATGTTGATGGAGAACAACAGGAGGCAACAAAAGGAGATTGCCCGTCTGAGGCAATTTGAGCAGAAGGTTGCCTCAGCCGATGAGGCGCTAGGCAGCTTAGAGAGGCAGCGTCTTGAGGTTGAGGGCCTTAAGAAGAGGGCCGACGAGGCCGACCAGTTGGCCGCTGAGAAGGAGGGGGCTCTCCAGCGCTTGGCCGACGTGGAGCGTGCCCGCGATGAGGCCCTTCAACACGCCGAGGAGGCCGAGAAGGGCAAGGCTAGTGCAGAGTTGGCTCTCGTCGCTGCCGAGGAGAAAGCCGCTGATGTCGCTGTGCAGAAGTTTATTGAAGTCGGTTGGAAGGACGAGGGCCAGCTTCCATTCTGTTTTGAGGTCGTGGCGGCCAGACTCGTTGACTGGGTGAACCAATCCCCCGACGGCCAGGCCTATTGGGAGAAGGAGATGAAGGTCTTTTATGACCTTGGCCAATACCGGATGCAACGGTTGTTGTACAGGAGGCTGCAACGGCGTTTCATGGATATCGGTGTGTCCAAAGAGTGGGCCGTCAGCCTCGAGTTGCCTCCTTTGATGAAGCATCCTGAGGCAGAGTTGGAGCTTCCGGTGGCCGAGCAGCAGCTCCCTATTGAGAGCTCACGCATCAGCGATGACTGGGCGTATGAGCGGAGCATGTTCGAAGATACTGCCACGTCGGCTGCCCCTGCCGGTACATCTGTTGTCACGGCCGAGGGGGGTCCTGAGGCCGAGAAAGACTCTGAAGCCCCTCCAGAGGTCTGATCCTTTGTAGTTTTATCTTTCTTTGTGCTATGTAACGGCCTAGAAGCCCTCCTTGTACTCAATTTATATTGAATGGAAATGTTTTCGTAGTACTTGCTGTCTGCGTCGTCGTCTCGTTTATTGTTATGTCTAAGTACTTTGGAGTTTAGGACTTAGGAAAATCTACCGAGTATCGGAACCTCGAGTGGGTGGGTGTTCTCATCGTCTTGATGTGATACCCCCTTTGCACTGTTAATCATGTGTTCTAAGAAATTTCCTAAGTGTTGAACCGATGTTGACGTTGTCAGCCCAGTGTCCTTTGTGGCCCTTGTGTCCCCTTGTTTTTGATCTGATCAGGGTGGTCGGCTTGGGGCCATGTGTTGTGGCCGGTAAGGGCGCACAGGTTGCTGTCTTTCCGGCCAGGTGGCTTGACCGGCCTGGCTATCGTTTCTCAACTATTATAACACTTAGGATTTTTTCAAAAATTTCCTAAGTGTTTTGGATCCACTTAGGTGCTCTCCTTTCGGCCTTGACCGCGGTGTCCGCTCCGTCCTGGCGTTGTCCCGTTCTTCTTTTTTGTTAGAATTTTTCTTAAGCGTCTAACTTCAAGTGGAAAGGTGTTCCCATCGTCCTGGCGGTGGATTTCTCATTGTTGACAAATGCTTTGGGAGATTTCCCAAGTGTTTGAACCAGTGTCGTTGTCGGCCTGCATCCTTTTGTTGTGGCCGATAAGGGCGCCTTCACCTTGATCTTTTGAACCTAGAGTTCTCCAAGTACACATGCATAGGTGTAAGTAGCTAACGGCCTTGGAGTATACTGGTACCCGCTTCGGCTAGAGTTCCTTCATTTGAGTACTTAGATAATTTTCTAAGTATAAATGTTAGGCATTTACTTCTTTGCGGTGCCGCCGTCGGCCAAGGTCTGGCTTGTGGCCGATGAGGGTGCTGGATAAGGAATGGCTTGTCCAAGGAGATGGTCCTACCTTCGTCGGCTAGCCATGGTTCCTTGTTGAGGAACCCTCTCTTTTCTCAGGATTTTTTCTAAGTGTTTGGGAAACACTTAAACGAATTCCCCAAGAACTTTCGCTTGACCAACAGCCTTGGTTCCAACGCCTGCGTCGGCCATCCGAGATGCTGTGGCAAGTAGAGGTTGTTTCTTGATTGCTTGATCCTTTCGCGGGTGTGATAAGTGCCCACTTCATCCTGGTCGTCCTCAGGATTGCGATGCTTTGTTTCATACCAAGCGTTGGTGCCTCAAAGGACTATGGCCGATGAAGGTCACCTCTCGCGTGTCACCCAACCGATGCGGTTAGGGTTTTATAGGCGTGTGTTTCGGCCTTGATTATTCCCTCGTAGTGTGTGGACGTGTCGTCCATGTTACCTGTCAGTGGTACTACACTTGTTTCAACTGATATGTACTTGGCCTAGTTGGGCCTGAGTTGTGGGGATTTTATTTTTTCATTGCTCGAGGCCGGCTAGTGTGCGCGGCCGTCGGCTTCCCTCTTTTTCCCTTATTTTTTTTTTCTTAGGGGTATCCTTCTTTCAGGCTTCGGCCGAAGGGTGTGCTCGTCCTTCGGCCGGTTCGGACTTCGTTTATAACGTCCGTGATCTCAGGGTGGGTCCCGTCGCCTTTTTATGACGCGGGCTAGACTTTTGGTCGGTTTCCAACGGCTGTCGTTGCCCATCCCTGAGTTTTGGGATTTTGTCACCTCGGCCATGATTTCAGGCTTGTCGTCCTGTGATCTGGCGCGTGGACGACGCGGTGAGCTTCCCTTTTCAAGACGTGGGCCGTTTGCGGGCCCCTCGTCCTGGGGACATCGTCGGCCATACCTGAGCGTTTCACTTCTAGGCTTACAGGGCCAGGACGATGTGCTCTCTCAGCTAGGCCTGAGCCCTTCGCTGATACAAAATACAATGGAGCGCCTGAGCTTGTTGCTCGTAGGCTTTAAATGTAAGGGGGCCTCGTCGGCCATGCCTGAGCCTTTCGCTCTAAGGTGGCCGACGGGGGCACCTGCTAATGTTTTACTTTAAATTCCAGAGAAAAAATCAGAACATGATTTTATTCATAAGTGGCTCGAGGCCGGGGGTGGCGTTCAATCAGTAACCCGTCAAGGGGTGAGGGCTTCGTCGTCTGCACCTCCTTCGGATCACTGATAAAACTTCACCAGATGGTGTACATTCCACGTTCGTGGTACATTGGACCCACTCGTGCGTTTAAGCTTGTAGGTGCCGGGTTTGACCACGGCACTGACGATGTAGGGCCCTTCGTACATCAATGCTAGCTTGCCACCCTCTGTCGGCTGGCTTGCTTCCCTTCGGCGGAGGACGTAGTCCCCCACCTGAAATTCCCGGGAACGTACCTTGGCGTCATAGTATGATTTTACTTGACGCCGGTAGTTCTCTGCTCGGACGTAAGCTTGTTCACGCCTCTCATCAACCAGGTGTAGGTCAATCTTCATGTTCTCTTCGTTGGTGTCAGGCTCATATTGTTCCACCCGTCGGCTGGGGATGGCAACTTCCGTGGGCGCCTTTGCTTCAAAGCCGTAGCACAGGGCGAAAGGCGTTTCACCTGTCGCCCTCCTCGGCGTGGTTCTGTAGCACCACAGGATGTTGGGGAGCTCGTCGACCCAACTACCTCCTGCGGCCTGGAGTTTCTTCTTTAGCCCCTCCATGATTGTTCTGTTGGCGTTTTCGACCTGCCCATTGCCCTGAGGGTAGGCAACGGAGGAGAAACGATGCTTTACCCCAAACTCCCGGAGGAGTTCTTGAAAAGGGGCTGCCTCGAATTGGGTGCCGTTGTCTGATATAATCTCCTGGGGGACGCCAAAGCGTGTGATGATGTTCTTGTAAACGAATTTTTGGCATCTGGCCCCCGTGATGCTGGCCAAGGGTTCCGCCTCGACCCACTTGGTGAAGTAGTCGACGGCGACGATGATGTAGCGGTTATTACCGGCGGCTCTGGGCAGGGGGCCGACCAGGTCAATCCCCCATCTGGAGAATGGAATTGCGGTGCTGACAGGGGCATAGTTGACAGCTGGCCGACCAGGGGCCTTCTGGAGCACCTGGCAGGTGGTGCACTTCCTGGCCAGGTCAGCGCAGTCGCGTGCCATCGTCGGCCAGAAGAAGCCCTGGACGACGAGACGCCGGGACATGCTGAAAGGGCCCTGGTGTGAGGAGCAGACGCCACAATGAACTTCTTCCATGGCTATGTCGGCCTCATCCTGGTGTAGGCATCGGAGGAGGGTGCCATTATAGGACCGTTTGTAGAGTTTGCCATCTTCGATGGTGTAGCTTGGGGCCCTGAGTTTGGCAAGTTTGGCCCTCTCCTCGTCCGGGGGCAGCTCCCCCGTTGTGATGAAGGTGGCGATGTCGGAGATCCAGTCCTCTGGTCGCTGTTGGACACACAAGACGGGGCTGGCATGGATGCTGGACATGCTCAACTCCTCGATCTTGGCCAACTGGGAGATGTGCTCCGGGGTGTCCGAGCTGAGCTTGGAGAGGATGTCGGCTTCGGCGTTCTCGGCCCTTGGGATCTGAGTGATCTCGTGGGTTTCAAACGCTTTCAGCAATTCCTCCGCCGCTTGTTTGTACTGCTTCATCCGGCCTTCCTTTGCTTCGTACGATCCCTCCACCTGGCCCACTACCAGTTTGGAGTCGCACTTGATTTTGAGGTGCTTGGCCTTGAGGTCGGCGGCGAGTCTGAGACCGCTGAGGAGGGCCTCATACTCGGCTTCGTTGTTGGATACCCTGAAGTTGAAGCGGATGGCATAGTAAGCTCTGAACCCTTCAGGGGATATGAGGACGCCGCCGCCGCCGCATGATTTCGCGGCCGACGAGCCGTCAGTGAACAGGGTCCACGTATCGTCCGGCTCCGGCCCGGGGTTGGTTACGGCCGTCTCCCTTGTTGTGCATTCAATGACGAAGTCGGCCAAGGCTTGCCCTTTGATGGATGGCCTTGGCTTGATCTCAATCTGAAACTGGCTGAGGAAGATCGCCCATTTCACCATCCTCGAGGAGCTTGTGGGGCTCCTCATGAGTGCGCCAAGAGGCTGCTGGGTCAGCACATGGACAGTGTGGGCTTGGAAATAGTGCCCCAGCTTTTTCACTGTGTGGACGATGGCCAGCACCGTCTTCTCAATGGGGGAGTACCTGAGCTCGGCCTCCCTAAGTGTCTTGCTGATGTAGAAGATGGCCTTCTGCACCCCTTCGTCCTCACGGATGAGCACGGAGCTGATGGCCGACGTGCTCACCCCTAAGTACAAGAAGAGGGTTTCGCCGGCTTTGGGTTTGGAGAGCACGGGTGGGGACGACAGGTACCTCTTCAATTCGTCGAATGCTTCCTGGCACTCCGTTGTCCACTTGAAGCTGTTTGCCTTACGCATGATCTGGAAGAAGGGGAGTGCCCTCTCGGCTGACCTGGAGAGGAACCGGTTTAAGGCCGCCAGGCGCCCCGTCAGTCGTTGTACCTCCTTGACGTTGCGGGGCGGCTCCATGTTGATGATAGCCTGCGTCTTCTCCGGGTTTATCTCGATGCCTCTCCGGCTGACCATGTAGCCGAGGAACTTGCCACCCTGGACGCCGAAGGCGCATTTCTTGGGGTTGAGGCGGAGCCTGAACTCCTTCATTATTTCAAAGATTTCCCGGAGGTCGTCGGCGTGGGAGGTGGCCTGCCTGCTCTTGACGATCATGTCGTCGACGTACGCCTCCATCGTCCGGCCAAGGACCGCTCTGAAGATCTTGGCCACCATCCTAGTGTAGGTGGCGCCGGAGTTTTTGAGTCCGAAGGCCATGACGAGGTAGCAAAAGATTCCCTCTGGGGTCATGAATGCCGTCTTCTCAGCGTCATCTTCATGCATGGAGATTTGGTGGTACCCTCTGAAAGCATCGAGGAACGACATCAACTCGCACCCCGCCGTCTCGTCCACCAGCTGATCAATGTTGGGGAGAGGGAACGGGTCCATGGGGCACGCCTTGTTCAGGTCAGTGTAGTCAACACACATTCTGAACGTCGGCGGTTTTTGTGCGAGGACGACGTTGGCCAACCATGTCGGGTACTTCACCTCTTTGATGTGTTTGATTGAGAGGAGCATGGCGACCTCCCCTTTGATGAAGTCCCGCCTGTCGGCGGACAAGTAGCGCCGCTTCTGTTTGACCGGCGCGGAGGCCGGATCGACGGTCAACCGGTGAGTGATCACCTGGCGGCTGATGCCTGGCATATCGTCCGGGCCCCACGTGAAGACAACGGCGTATGACCGTAGGACGAGGAGGATGGCGTCTCGTTGGTCCTGGGGGAGTTGCTTTCCGACCCTGAGAGCCCGCTCCGGCCGGGAGGTATCCAGGGGGATTTCCTCGATCTCCTCGACCGGCTCCGCATGTGGCCTCTCCTCGTCCATGGCGACGGCGGCCGTAATGGTGTCTATCCGCTGTCCTTCCCTTTCGGCCGGCCTCGTTAGCTTGAGGTAGCAAGCTCTGGCTATCCTCTGATTTCCTCTGGCGTAGCCGATGCCGTCATTGGTGGGGAACTTCAAGCATAGGTGTTTCATGGAGATGATGGCCTCCAAGTCCTCCAGCGCTGGCCGGCCCAAGATCAGGTTGTGGGCGCACTGGAGGTTGACCACCATGAACTCCATGTTAATTTTGGCATGGTGGGGGCCGTCACCGACTTCCACGGGGAGGACTATCGTGCCCTCGGCGTCGATAGAGTCCCCGGTGAAGCCGGATAACGGGGTCTTGATCGGCTTCAGCAGAGCTCTGTCCAGCTTCAGCTGCTTGAAGGTGTCCAAGTACATCACATTGACGGAGCTCCCCGTATCGATGTAAGTACGGTGGATGATGGAGTCACCGATCTCACATCGGATGACGAGGGCGTCCCTGTGTGATTCCGTACTCGGAGGCAGATCCTTGTCGGTGAAGGTGATCGCCTCCGTTCGCTGCTTCTTTGGCTGGGGGGGAACGTGGGATACCTCCCCAATGTAAAGGGATTGGGCCCATTTCTTTCTCTGAGTGGCGGAGTCCCCCCCAGTGTTCCCGCCTACGATGAGGTGGATGTGATTCTTCTTCGGTGGAGGCTCTTCGAAGTCCTCGTCGTCGCTGAGCCTACCAATCTCCCGCTTCTTCGCAGAGGGTTCGCCCCCATGTTTGCCGGTGTTTACCCAAGTGTTCTTGCGTGGGCCACCTTTGACAAACTAGGAGAGTTCCCCCTGGTGAATAAGGCGCTCGATGGCCTTTTTCAGTGTGATGCAATCGTCGGTGTTGTGCGACGAGTTTTTGTGGAACCGGCAGTACGTGCCGCCCTGCTGGATGGCAAGGATCTCCTCGGCCGGCCGAGGAACCTGCTCGATGAGGCCGTGCTTCTCGGCATAATCGAGGATGGTGCCGACCGGGTGGGTGAGGGTTACCCCCGGCCGTTCCAGCCTCGGCCGCCAGTGGCGGTCTTTCTTACTCTGTCCACCAAAGCCGTGACGGCCCTGGGCACCCTGGCCGGCCGGGGCCGGACCCGGGGCCGGCGAAGGATTTGTCTTCTTGGGGGGATGGCCCCCCTCTCTCTTGTGATTGTGGAGCTCGTCGGCGTCGGCGTACAAGCCTCCGCGCTGGAGTGCCTTGGCGTACGACCTCGGGGGGTCGGTGATGAGGCTCCTAGCGTACGGGGAGCTGCGGAGGGCTCCCTGGTACAAGGCAAGGAGGGTGCGCTCATCGGCCCCCTCGACCTCCTCGGTCTCCCTCGTCCACCGATCGATGAATGACCGGAGGGACTCCTCGTGCTGCTGCTTGATGGAGAGGAGGTGGGTGAAATACTTCTTTGTGCGCTTCCTCCCGACAAAGTGAGTGAGGAAGCGTTGGGCGAGATCCTGCCATGAGTCGATGCTTCCTTCTGGGAGCCCGTTGAACCACTCGTACGCTGGCCCCTCGAGAGTAGAGAGGAACCAACGGCAGAGGTATTCGTCGGACGCGTTCACCATCAACATGTTGTTCTGGTAACGGCTGAAGTGCTCCTGGGGGTCTGACCGGCCATCGTAGGACTTGATGGCGTTCCCCCTGTACTTCTCAGGGATGGGGGCCGAGAGGACCCTGTTGGTGAAAGGGGTCCTAGTCCTGACCTGGATGATGGGGTCACCCCGCCCTTCGGCCAGCTCCCTCTCCAGGGCGCTAACTTTGTTCATGAGCGCGTTGAGGCCGGGGTCGTTGGAGGCACCGGCCGTAGGGATGTTGGCCGACTGCTTGGCCTCCATCTGAGCCAGCCTCCTTTCCAGCTGGGCGATGACCTCGTCCCGGGGGTCCCTGTCGGCCGCAGTGGCGCCCGGCCGGTTCCTTAGGCGCTCGTTGTGAGCCGCGTTGATCTGGTGACGCACGTCATCCTCGTGCAACTTCCCCTTGCCCTTATCCGGGCGGGGCTGGTCCGCTGTCCGGGACACAGACCCCAAGCTTTCCCTTGGCGAGCCAGGACGAGGATCACCAATCCGTCCCGCCATCCTCTCCGAAACCGGACGACGGCGCGTGTCACCTAGCCTATTGAAGGCAGAGGCTTTTCCACGCGTTGGGGTCTGCCCGGGCCGAAGAGGGGAAGCAGGGTGGGAGTGGGACGACTCCGTGTCCTGGGGCACCACCCCCTCATCGTTGCCTATGTGGACGGCCAACGGTTGGTGTTGAGGAGGTTGAGTGACGTTCCCCCCGGTCCTTGGCAAGAGTGCGCTGAGGACGGTGGGGTTCTGAGCTAGGCTGGCGATGATGGCCGACAGCGCGGCCTGGACCTGTGGATCTACGGACGGAGAGGCCGCGACCATAGGCTGGGCCGGGGCGTGGTCCGCTTTCTCAGCTCGTTTCTTTTCCAGGCCGAGGCGGGCGTCGGGGACTCCGCCGTTGAGTTGGTTGCGGAGGTCCGTCGTGAGGTTGAAGGCCTCCTGGAAGAGGTCCCCTCCGCCGGCCTGGTCGGCCGTGGCGTCCTCATCGTGCTCCCTGGGCTCTTGGTCCTCAGGGATGGCTTTGCTGACGAGGTTGCGGTTTGACTTAGTTCTCCCCATGATCAGTGGTTAGCTGTGTGCTTGGTAGCGACGAAGGGTGCTAACTTGATTGTTCTAGCTCTCAACGAGAGCACCAAATGACAGAGTATATCTCTAGAGAGAAGTGAGAGCTAGAGAGAGAAGTAGTATATTTGCTTGATATTAATGAATTCTGAACCCCTATAACTACTCCCAAGGGGAGTATTTATAGAGAAAATACGGGCTGGGCTCCCAAGCCTTGGGCTTGGGAGGCCCATTTACAACTGGACCGCTACTGGGCCGAATACAAAGCCACTAATGGGCTGTACAAATGAATGAGTATAAAATCCGGTTCGGGGAGGTCTTCGTGGCCGACGAGGGCGTGGCCGACGAGGGCACGGCCGACGAGGGCACGGCCGACGAGGGCACCCGAGTTCCTTGGGCTCAGGACCATAATCTGAGTTGGCCCCTTTTCGGCCGACGGGGGCGTCTTGGCCGATGAGGGCGCCACTCTGTGTCTTGTGCTTTCTGTTCTTCCGAGTATGTGGGTCCAGGGGCTCAGACCCATATACTCCATCAAGTACGATACAATCAGATAGCAATAGAAGCAAATAAGGTAATAGAATAAACACAAAGAAGGTGAATAAGAACAGATATTGAATAAGCCATGCAAAAAGAGGCAGAGTTGGTATCTTATTTATCTGATAGAGAAAATAACAACATTACAGAGTCAAAGATAGAGAGTTAGAGGTCTTCTTCATCTACCTGTGGTTCTGCTCTGTCAATCCTTTCGAGTTCTGCATTTACCTTAGCTCTGATTGAGGCTAGATCCCTCGGATTCTGATAGTCAGCCCAATGGGGTGCAAGTTTGCAGTCCAAATAATTTCTAACAGCTTCTGCAGAGTTCTTGCCAGTGAGAATCTTCATTCCGTACCACATTTCTGCTTCTTGGATAGAACCACCATGGTTGATCTGGACAAGTCCATCACTATCCATGAACAGATTCTCTCTTTGAAGGGGAGTCATCAGCTTCCTCATTTGTTCAAACTGAACTCTGTCTGGCCTTGACAGACCGCTCTTCATCCAATCATTGAATGAAAATGATGAAGTCTTTTTCTTTGAGCTTCTTGAAGGAGGAGGTGGAGGTCTGGTACCTGCAGCAGCTAGTCTCTTCTTTCTGGTTGCATCAAAGTATGGAGCAGGATCAACAGTGGAAGAGGGTTCTCTGATAGATAGGGCTCTAGAGCTAGGTCCTTCCTCTTCTCTGGTATCTTCCCCCTTTTTGGCATCACAAAGATCGCCAAGGAGGAGCTCAATCTTTGAGAACTCAGAGGCTTGGGCATCTCTGATCTCATCAAGAGTTTCTGGCAGAGTTTGAGTAACAGAAGCAAGTCCTTCAATCAGGCTCTGTTGCTTGTCGACTGCAGATTGGAGATCCTTAGTGCTGACTTCTAGAAGAACCATCTTCTGGTATCTTTCCTTATCAGACTTTATGAGAGCTAGGCCTTGCTCTTGATGCTCCTTGCAGAGGGAGTGTAAGACTGTGAGTTTCTGTGATGAGCTATCGGCAGATTTTTGAAGATTATTAACAGAGTCTGAGATCTGCTTGATTGTCTGGTGCTGGGCAAGTAGAGCTTGAGAGTGAGAGTGGAGAACAGAGTTGATACCACTGACATCTCTGGAGACAGAATCTATTCTCAATGTAGATGAATGCATGAAGTTGTGCAGAGTTTCTGACAGTGCAGCAACCTTGTCTGTCATATGCTGGAATCCGATTGTGATTTGAAGATTGGCATGGGTTAGCTCTTCATGATGCTTGTCGTTCAGCTCAATGATCTTTCTCAGATCATGAACTAACGGACCACCAAATGCTTCAGCGGATTTCACAAACTGGTTGAAAGGAATCTAGGGTTCTTCAGGTGTAAACCCTGGCATTTCTAATCCTCTTCCCTTGGGAAATGGAGGAGCTTTGGTGGATGGTGGAGGGGAAGGAACTCTTGGGGGTGTCCTTCTCCTTTTAGAAGTTTCATCAGCCGCAATGGAGGAGGTGAGGAATCCATCATTGTCACTATCTGAAGAGGGGACTCTGAAGATTGGTTTCTTCTTTGGTGTAGAGGCTGCAGAGTGGTGGGATGATCTCTGTGGTGAGGCAGATATGGAGGGTGGTAAGGATTTCTGATGATGTGAACTCTGAGGAAATGGGATTATAGGTTGAGGAATAGGTTGGTGTGAGGGGGATGGTGGGGGTGAAGGTGATCGATTTCTGGTGTTTGAGGGTTGTTTGCAAGGTGATGAGGGTCTGGATTTGGGTTTCTGGTGAGATGGAGTTCTGGTGGAGGTTGAAGTTTTCTGGTTTGGTGAGAGGGTTTTCTGTTGGGGTGGAGATGAAGGTTTAGAGGGGGATTTGGAGGGTGATGGTTGAGTAACAGGAGATTTGGGAGGGGAAGGAGGAGGTGTAGGGATTACCTCAAGAACAATTTCTGAGAACATGGATTCTCTCCATTCCTTGATCAGCTTCTCCATGGTTAGAGCAATGTCATTTGCTGTGGAGGGTTCTCCTTCCTCAAGGGCACTATGACGAAACTTGATGAGAGATTCTTTTCTCTTTTTCTCCATCAGCCATGCATCAAATTCTTCCATCTCATCCTCTTCCAAAGCTTTGACATGCCTTTCAGGAGACAGGGCAGTTGTTAGAGCTTTACCTTGATATTTTTCTTTCTTTTTCTGTAGGACAGAGATGAGAAAGGCAAGGTTGAAGCATTCTGACACATCTTTTGTGCCTACCCAGTGAAGAACTGCAGCTTTTTCTTCCTCATAGGCATCAAAGAACTGAATGATTTTCTGGAGAGGTCCCATTCTCCATCTTCTCCATGCTAAGACTCTATCAAACTGCTTCTGCAGAATGATGTTGTAGTCAATCTCTGGTTCCTTTTCTGGTGGGGCTTCATGTTCTGGTGAGAGAGCAGAACTTGGCAACTGTGGTGCAGATTCTTGTTCAGCCTCAGGTTGAGTTCCAGATTCTGGTTCAAGTTCCCCCTGAATTTCTGATCTCTTGATAGGTGAGATTACCTTCGTCTTCCTCTTCTTCTGTTTTGGTTGAGGGTTCGAGTTGTCAGAGTCATCACTCTGTACAACTAGCTTTCTTCTTCTCTTCTGCTTTAGCTTTCTGGCAGGAGATTTTCTGGTGGCTTTTGGGGAGGGCAACTCTGATGCAACCTCATCTGTTGCATCCTTTTCTGATCTTGTCATTCTGTCATCCTTCTTCTTCTTTCTGACTTCCCTTACAGCCTGTGACTGCTCAGGTTATTTTGAAGTCTCACTGGGTTTCTTGGGAGCTTTCTTAGGAGCAGGTTTAGACTTAGCAGCCTATTCCTCTCTCTTCTTCTCTAGCCTTTCCTCTCTCCTTAGCTCAGAGGAGATGGCTATGTTGAATTTTGGAGAGGCTGTGAGGAAGATTGTTTTGGAGTGATCAACTGGGATGGTATCCCTGAGTTGAACTCCTTTGGCAGCAAGGATGGCAGAAATGAGAAGTCCATGTCCCATTTTGGTGGAAAAAAGACCTGTTTCTGAGTCCTTCTTAATGAATTCAGTTAAGGAGCCAAAAATTACCTCGCCCCAGTTGATATTCATGCCATGGTGAACTGCAAAGATCGTCTGGGCATTGTTCTTGTTCATTTCGTCAGTTGAAGCTGTTTTGCACCACAAGCACCGGTGCAGAATGCTGACAAGTTTTTCATAGTCCTTCTTCAGCAAGAACTTTTTCATGTACAGCTTGTCCAGTCCGGCGGCCTCCGGGCGGCAGTAGGTCTGTACAAATCCTTCAGTGGAGATTTCCACTGAGTCAAGAGTAAGGAGATTGTTGGCTTCCGGGTCTTGGGAGTCTAGTTGTACACCAAAGAACTCGTTTAGAGCATCTGCATTCAGAAAAATTCGTTGACCCTGCACCTGGGAGTGAATGCCAGTCTTAGAGATGGTGGCGTTGAGGTAGAACTCATCCACATCCTTGATGCTGAAATACTCGTAGGGATGAGCAACAACCTTTGAGAGTTGTGAGTCAGTCATCCCCTGGATAATCTTGGTCATCCTCTTTTGGTTTTCTGCAAGTAGTGGAAGAGATGACATGTCGACCTTCATGCCGGAGACAACATTGGCAATGATGGTCTTTGCTTCTTCCTTGGTGAGGTCGTTGATGCTTAGGAAGTTCATTCTGAGTTTCGAAAAGTTCTGAGGATTGAAAGTTTTAGAGGATCTGAAGGCTTGAATGCTAGAGTAGTTTTGAGAGAGATAAAGAAGCAGTAGGGATTTAGGTTGAAGAAGGTGGATATAAAAGGTTTAGAATAGTGGACGTTTGAGATATTGGCGGTTTCGAGGTAGCATTTAATGAAATGCGGGCGGAAAACGTTTCCGTTAGAAGAATAACGATCAGGGGTATTCTGGTAAAAGACCGTTTCAATTAATTAGGTCTTGCCCGTACCTCGAAATGTTGCTAAGTCCACATCCGTATCTGCTGTCTCTCTGATAGGGATCTCTGGTCAGAGGAGGGGGTTTCTCTGATGTGAGTTTCTGATGAACAGAGATAGGGGTTCTCTGATGTGAGTTTCTCTGGTGCAGAAGAAAACAGTTCTGGCTCAGTGAGACTCTGATTCAAGCATCTCTGGGAAGATCATCCATCATTCCCAGTTCTTCCCTTAGCTTGTTAAACCTTGCCTCATGTAAAGGCTTGGTTAGGATATCTGCAAGCTGGTCTTCTGTAGATACATGCTCCATACAGATGTGCTTCTTCTCAACATGATCTCTGATGAAGTGATGTCTGATTTCAATGTGCTTTGTTCTGGAATGAAGAACTGGATTCTGAGAGATAGCAATGGCACTAGTGTTGTCACACAACAGCTTGATCTCCTTAGCTTGAATCCCATAGTCCTTCAACTGTTGCTTCATCCAAAGTAACTGAGCACAGCAACTCCCAGCTGCAATGTACTCAGCTTCAGCTGTACTTGTTGAGATTGAGTTCTGCTTCTTGCTAAACCAGGAAACAAGCCTTCCTCCTAGCAATTGGCAATGACCAGAGGTGCTCTTCCTGTCCAATCTGCAACCTGCAAAATCTGAGTCAGAGTAACCAATTAGTTCAAACTTACCTCCCTTTGGATACCATAGGCCTGCATTTGGATTTCCTTTGATGTATCTGATGATTCTCTTTGCAGCACTTAGATGGCTTTTCTTGGGCTTTGATTGGTATCTGGCACAGATTCCAACAGAAAATGAGATATCTGGTCTGCTTGCAGTCAGGTACAGCAGAGATCCTATGATCCCTCTGTATGTTGTTGCATCGACATCTTTTCCTTCATCATCCGGACCAATTCCTTGTGATGTGTTCATGGGAATCTTTACAGATGATTTGCCTTCCACTCCAAACTTCTTGATTAGATCTCTGGTGTACTTTCCTTGGTTGATGAAGATTCCTTCTGGAATTTGTTTCACTTGAAGACCTAGGAAGTAGCTTAGTTCTCCCATCATGCTCATTTCAAATTGACTCTGCATCACTTGAGAGAATTTCTTGCACAATTCTGGATTAGTACTACCAAATATAATATCATCAACATATATTTGTACTAACAGAATATGATTAGCAACAGAGATTTGAAATAGAGTTTTGTCAACCTTTCCTTTAGTAAACCCATGGTTCACTGGGAAGAGTGACAATGTGTCATACCATGCTCTGGGAGCTTGCTTAAGACCATAGAGGGCCTTTTTAAGCTTGTAGACACAGGAGGATTGAGTAGGAATGACAAAACCTGGTGGTTGTTCCACATAAACTTCTTCTTCAAGATCTCCATTCAGAAAAGCACTTTTGACATCCATCTGGTAGACCTTGATGTTGTTGTAAGCAGCATAGGCTAGAAAGATTCTGATGGCTTCAAGTCTGGCAACTGATGCAAAAGTCTCATCAAAATCAATTCCTTCTTCTTGGCAATATCCCTTGGCTACCAGCCTAGCTTTATTCCTTACAATGTTGCCATCTTCATCAGCTTTGTTCTTGAATACCCATTTGGTTCCAATGACATTCTGGTGCTTTGGCCTAGGAACAAGTTCCCATACCTTGTTCCTTTCAAACTGAGTAAGCTCTTCTTGCATAGCATTGATCCAATCAGAGTCTGCAAAAGCTTCTTCCACGGTCATAGGTTCCATTTGAGATATGTAGCAGGTAAGCATTGCTTCTCTCCTTGATGTAGCAGATCTGGTCTGGACTCCACTTCTGATTTGTCCAATTACTTGATTAGGAGGATGATCTCTTAACCAAGTTAAATCAGGTTCTGATAAGGGTTGTCTTGGATTCTCTTGTTCTCCTTCTGATTCTTCATCACTATCTTTGTCTTGTAGGATGGGATTCTGATGATGTATTGGTATGGCAGAGTTAGTTACCAATTCTGGTATGTCCGTCTCTGGTGGTTCCAGTTCTGGTGATTCTTCTAGATTCACTTTTTCCAAGTTTTCAATTATGCTCTCAACAGAGTTGAGATCATCAAACTTGACATGAATCGATTCTTCTACAAGTAGGGTTCTTTTGTTGAGTAATCTGTAGGCTTTGCTGGTGCTGGAGTAGCCTAAGAATGTTCCTTCATCAGCTTTTTCTTGAAACACCTTGAGGTGATCCTTTCCGTTGTTGAGTATATAGCACTTGCATCCATATGCATGAAAGTAGCTGATGTTGGGTTTTCGTCCTTTCCATAATTCGTAGGGGTTTTCTGATGAGCTTTGTGAATCATGCTCCGGTTCTGGGTGTAGCATGCAGTGTTGATTGCTTCAGCCCAGTATCTGTAAGGTAGACCTGATTCAGCAATCATGGTCCTTGCAGCTTCCTTCAAGGTTCTATTCCTTCTTTCTGCAACTCCATTCTGTTGAGGAGTTCTAGCTGCAGATAGTTGATGCATTGTACCATTCTGGTCACAGAATTCCTATATGACCTTGTTGACGAACTTTGTTCCTCTGTCTGATCTGATGGCTTTGACTTTCTGATTATGCTCATTCTGTAG
This sequence comes from Cuscuta europaea, assembly GCA_945859875.1. NCBI lineage: Eukaryota > Viridiplantae > Streptophyta > Magnoliopsida > Solanales > Convolvulaceae > Cuscuta > Cuscuta europaea. The sequence goes on from CAMAPE010000048.1 coordinate 11,715,415, forward strand.
TAGCTTTAGCAGAGATGGTAGTTTCTGCAGAGTTTCATTTTTCTTGGTCAGAAAGATAGTCCATGTGAATCTGGAATAGTCATCCACCATGACTAAGGTGTATCTCTTGCCACCAACACTTGGAGTTTCCACTGGTCCAAATAAATCCATGTGAATTAGATTCAAGGGACCAGTAGAGAGGTTTCCAGCAATGGGTTTGAAGGAGTTCTTCACTTGTTTTCCTTTTTGGCATGCACTGCACAAGTTCTCCTTTTTGTATACAAGGTTGGGTAGACCTTCAACGATGTGATCCCTTGCTAGCTTGTTGATTGTTTTGAAATTCAAGTGACTCAGTTTCTTGTGCCATTCCCAACTGAGTTTTGAATCTCCTTTGGCTATCAGGCAAATTCCATCTTTTGCAGTTGACCAATCAACTACATAGATGTTTTTCTTCCTGGTTGCTGTTAGAACCACTTCTTTAGTTGTCTCATGCTTGACTGAACAGCCTTCCTTGGAAAATTCGACTGTGTAGCCTTTGTCACAGAATTGGCTAGCACTCAGCTAGTTGAATTTCGATCCTTTGACATAAGAGACATCATCAATGATTATCTGGTTCTTTATCGGCTTCCCTCTTCCTTTTGTCTGGCCATCTTTATCATTACCTCCAAAGGTAACTCTGGGCCCTTTGACTTTCTGGAACTCTGTTAGGCAACTCTTGTCACCTGTCATGTGTCTGGAGCATCCACTATCAATGTACCAATCTTGCTCAGAGATGGCTCCAGCACACAGTTCCTACAAAATTAGAAAGAAGATTTAGGTACCCAAGCAATGTTGGGTCCTAGGGGGTCATGCAGTCTTGGCAGCCGGTACCACTTTGGTCTCATCAAGTGAAACCTTGGTGGGTGGTACCCATTGTCCACCTGGTAGTCATAGTAAACGGAAGTGTGATTCACTTTGGGCAGATGCTTGTGAGGATCATGCTTCCGGTTTACATACTTCTGCATAGCCTTTTTGGTTGGGTAGAAGTCCCATATACTATCAAGAGCAGAGGGGCGGTTAACTTTGGGCTTCTTAAGTTGACCAGCCAACCTTTTCTGCCTAAAGTTAGCTTTCTCTTGATATCTGCCTTTCTGGTGATCATCTCTGACACGGTTATCATGAGTTTGTCTATTATGGGTTTGTCTTTGATTTTTGGTGTTCTGAAAACCTTTTCTGTTGTTAGGTTTTCTGCCAGGTTCATTAATTTTTAAAATGGGTTTCTGTTGAACCTTTATCTTTTCCTTTTCTGGTCTGACTTTTTCATGAATAACCTTGGTGCCAGATACACCAGCATGACAAATGGGGCTAGAAATCAGTGGCACTATGACCTTGTCTGCCTTAGCAACTCTGGTGCTAGGCATTACAGAAGGCTCACCTGATTCTGTTGAGCCATAACCAAGATCAAAACCAGTGCCAATTTGTTGATCAAGTACAATCTTTTCCATGGAAGACTGGGCCTTCTGGTAAGCTTTGTACTTAATCTCAAGAGACTCTATTTCTCTTATTCTCTTGAGAAGAGAAACATTTTCAGCTTCCAGCGGATCTCTTTCCTTAATTAGAAGATTGATTTTGATCTCAACCTCCTTTCTTAAGTCAAGAATTTCAACCTTAAGCTTACTGTTTTCTTCTTTAACAGAGGAATAAGTGGTTTGAATGGCTTGAAACTCTTCCCAAAATTCTGACATTGATTCAGAATCAAAGGCTCTGCCTACCGAAGAAAAACTAGAGTTAGAAGTAGAGGATACCTCATCATCAGATTGACCCATGAGACATAGGTCTTCAGTCTCTGTATCCAGGCAACAGAATGCCTCATCGGATTCTGATTCTGAGCTGGACTCTGTCTCAGAGAGGGGGTCCTTCTCTGGTTGTTCAGTGATGAGTGCCTTCCTTCTTCGGTGCTCATATTTCTTTTCTCCTTCCTGGCCTTGCCTTTTGGAGACTATGGGGTGTGGACAGTTGGCTTTGAAATGCCCTGGTTGTCTGCAATTGTAGCAGAGAAGCTCTCCACTACTCTCTGATGGTTTGGACTTCTGGTGTGGCTTTCTGCTAGAGAGTGGACTTCTGCTATCCTTTGGCTTCAAGAATTTCCTGAACTTTCTAGCAAACGCCGCCATATACTCGTCAGTTAAAAGAATAGAAGGGTCAAAGTTATTTACCTGAGAGGTGCTGGCAGTGAGGGCAGTAGTTGTTCTGTCCTCAACTTCTTCTTTCTCTTCTTCATTCATCTCAAACTCATAAGATTTGAGATCAGAGATGAGTTTCTCAGTGATGTAGGTTCTGAGATCCTTGCTATCTCTCATGGCAGTGACCTTCATCTTCCATGGTGAAGGTAAACCTCTGAGAACCTTCAAGTTGATCTCCTTGGGAGTAAGTTCCTTCCCAAGTTCTGATATCTCAGCAATGAGGGTGAGCAAGCGTGCATACATCTCAGCTATGCACTCTTTGGGTAGAAGTTTGAAGTCTTCAAACTTCTTCATGGCAATGGTAAGTTTGTTGTCTTTTTCTTGCTCATCTCCAGCTCCTATCAGGGTTAGAGTATCCCAGATTTCCTTGGCAGATTTGCACTTCTTGATCCTTGTGAAGTACTTGTCATCTATGGCTTTGTAGAGGATATCCTTGGCAATGTTGTCAAGATTGTATTTCCTCATTTCCTCATTGGACCATTCATGACGCAGTTTGGTGATCATCTGAGGTAGACCACCACCAGTGATGTATTCAGGGTTGACCTTGGTGAACTCTGTGAAAGGACCAGCATCGAGAACTTCCCACATTTCATCATGGAGTGCGCAGAGGTGAGCTTTCATGCGAATCCTCCAGTCATCAAACTTTGTTACTGAGAACATAAGATTCTTTGAAAGAGTGTTATCCATAATATGAGATTAAAGAGGCTAAAACAAGTGGATCTCTTGTTTAGTAAGTAACCTAAAAGATTACAAGAACAAGGAGGCTCTGATACCACTTGTTGGTCCCGTTTGTAATGGGAACAGTCTAGAGGGGGGGTTAATAGACTGTTCAGGAATTTAAACTTTTCTCTAAGTCAAAACTGACTTATCAGAGATGGTCGAAATCTGGTGACAGAGATGGTCAGGTTCTGATGGCAGAACTAGACCAGGCAGCGGATAAGTTTCTGTTCGGGTAGCCTCAGAGGAAAAAGCTAAGGCAAAGTGCCTTTCTGATAACTCTGAAGGAAGATCTGCTGGACACAGAGTCCAACCTTAAGAGTTAATCAGTAGAATCTTAAGTGCGGGAATTAAAAGCTTAAAGTAAATGACACCGGGGTTTTTATAGTGGTTCAAGGAACAACTTGTTCCTCTAGTCCACTGTTCCACTAAGCTTGCAAAAACAACAGTTTACAACGCCTTAGTCCCTAGAACTTAAGAAGCACTCCTCGTCTTCTTCAAGTCTAGTTGCCACCCGGGATGCAGTCCTGCTTCCTGATGGCTGGTCTCGTTTCACTGAGTCTCTTGAAGTTTCCCCACTTCACTTACTCCAGCTAGTTTGAGACGTCCCTTCTTTTTCAAGAAGTGTTTGATTCAAAATCAGTTTTCTCCAACGTGGCTTCTTCACAAAGGATGAGTAGATGAAGCTTTAGAAGTGTTGAAGAACTGAGGAACTTTGCAACTTGCTAGTTGGATGAGGGATTAGAAAATGTATCTTCCAACTGTAGCCTTTTCTTGTTAAGAATGAAGTTTGAATCTCAAGAAGGCTTTGAGCAAGTTCGATTGGCAGATGTTGTAGCAAAGTTATTCTCTTAGTTCTTCAGAGTGTATCTTATATACTGGGAGCAGACTTCCCGTTGGAGTGTAGAAGACAGCTTCATTAAATGCTTGTACTGTTGACTTGACCGGTTGGACCTTCGACTTGCTATTTTGGGGGCGTGAAGATACCCGCATGGTCAATCATCAACTTTAAATATCTCTTCGTACGTACAACATTAAATGTGCATTTAATGTGTGTACAGTACCATGTTTCCGTTGAAAGGTTCGTAACCGTTAGGGGATTTCCCGTTAGTTTAACGACCGTTGGAAAGTGCTTTCGGAATCTGGTGTGTTTAGCAGAGTCTTATGAGTCTCTCTGGTTCAATCTATGAAGTCTGCCTCTGTTGCCAACTCTGGTATCAACACTGATGACCAGTTTCTGATGGCTTCTCTGTTGAGCAACTCTGGGAGCAACTCTGGTAGAAGCAATGTGGAACTCTGGCAGACAGACTAAGCTAAAACTTACAAAAGAATTTCTAATACAAAATTTCTAACGGGGTACTTTCAAATTCTAATTAACCTAGCATCATCAAAATCTAAATACATTTATTCCTTACAGTATACAACAATGTTTTGTGATTTTTTACAAGAAAGTTCTAACCTCCAACTAGGAACTAAACTTCTAAGATTTAGCAATGAATACTTGTGACTGAGAAGTTTAGTGAAGCATGAGCCCAAGCAGAGAGTAAAGTTAAGTTCGCACTTTCTCTTTTGCTAGATAGCTCATATATGCTCAATGGAAGGTTTTCTCTACTTAGGATGCTCAAAATGCTTGGTTAGAAACTTTCGTTTCAGCCTATATTTATAGGCTTCTCCTGTTGATTAATCTCATTCGTTGGTTAGGATGGTTTAATCTTCGTCGTTGAAGGTCTGGCAGTGACGAGTTGTACATTCGTCTTCTTGTGCTGGAGCATTTATTGGGACGGTTTCTTTGTCTTGAATAGGTGAGGGCAGAATTGTAGGTCCGTGTACTTGATCCGATATTAAGTGTCAGTCAAGTTTTGTCTTCAAACATTTACATTTAATGTATATGATTTTCGAACCTGTGTGACTTTCTTTTTGTGACAATTAATTTTTTTGCACAAATAAAACTATAGTGGTAGGATTTAAATATCATATTAAGGTAAATAAAATGTACCTTAATGCATTTTAAAATTTCCACTATAATTTTATTAGTCTCAAAAATTGTACATTTATTTTTCACTTATGATCAAAATTCAAACACTAATACTTGAATTAAATAAGACCCAATGTACACGTGCAAAGTATAGTGGCATCATCAAAATCTATCAAAATTGGGTACTAACAGGTTACTTGAAAGAGCTTATTCTGAAAAAGATTAATGGTTGGAATAACAGATTTCTATCTAAGGCGGGTAGAGAAGTTTTGCTGAAGAATGTAGTACAAGCTATGCCCTCTTATGCAATGAATGTATTCTTGTTACCATCAGAGCTATGTTCTGAGATTGAGAAAATTATGAAAGGCTATTGGTGTAGAGAAAGAGAGGCCATGAGGCGAGGAATCCGGCGGAAAAGTTGGACTGCTCTTTGTACACCCAAACAGAAGTGAGGTTTATGGTACAAATCCTTAAGAGAGTTCAACGTCGCTATCTTGGGAAAGCAAGCGTGGAGGTTGACTACCGATCCTAACTCACTGGTGAGCATAATTTTTAAGGCAAGATACTTCCCAAAATCAACATTCCTAGATGCTAAAATCGGTAACAATCCCTCCTTTATTTGGAGGAGTATTTTGGAGGCTCAGAAGATTGTTAGGGAGGGTACTCGTAGGCGAATAGGTAATGGCAAGAAAACCTCTGTTTGGTTACCTGGAATAGGTGGGGGCATAATTGTATCACCAAAGTCGTAGGGGATATTTGATATGAATGTAACAGCCCTTAGAAAAGAAGACAAGTCAGGATGGGATCATGAGCGATTGAACAAACTGTTTTCTGTGGAGGAGTGGGCTGCAATTTTGAGTATACCACTGAGTTTAAGAGATACCAATGATAACTTTTATTGGCTTCATGAGTCAAGAGGATGCTACACTATCAAGAGTACCTACAGGAAACTTAAAGGAGAATACCAGTAGGGAGAATGGCTGGGGTGGACTCACATGTGGAGTTTTTTATACAACCTTAAATGAAACATTTTTTTGGCAGGTTATGACTAATGTTCTTCCTACAGCGGAGAATCTTCGCAGACGACGTGTGGATGTCCCAAAAGAATGTCAGCTTTGCAATGTAGGAGATGAGAGCTCGCTGCACCTTTTTAAAGAATGTATATGTGTGGCAGATCTCTAGAGCAAGCTGGGTTACTGTTTTCAGCAGCAGTATGGTTCATTAAAGGAATGGGTGAAGTCAGCTTTTGAGAAATTAGCAGAGAGGGGTCTGTGTGTCTTTATTTCAACCATTTGGAGCATTTGGGAGTCACACAATGAGGTTGTGTGGAAGAACGCCCAGTTCAACTCGAACCAAGTTCTTTTTGCAGGTGCAGCAACCTTGTGTGGGTGGAGGAAAGCTCAAGAGACAGTAGGGCAACAGGTACAAGCAAGAGAGGTTACCAGGTGGTGCAGGCCTCCAGCGAGAGTAGTCAAAGTCAACGTTGACGGAGCTTTGGATCATAGGCGAGGTAAAAGATCGTGGGGCTGGGTAGCTCGAGACGAAGGGGGGAACTTCCTTTGTGCGGGCAACGAGACATGCACGACAACCTTGTCATCTTTTACAACGGAGGCCATGGCTATTCGGGAAGCAATTTTGCGAGCGAAAGAACATGGATGGTCTCGAGTGATTATTGAAAGAGTCGCTCTTCTAGTTACTACGAGAGTTTCAGGAGATAGCGGAGCTTCCTATCTTGGTCTTATTGTTGAGGATATTAGACTTCTGCTTCAGGATAAAGTGAATTATTCAGTCAGTTATTGTAAACGATCCGCAAATAGTGTAGCTCACACATCAGCAGGGGCTAGCCCTTCATATGCGGATGGTAGAGTTGTTTTTCATTCAGTTCCTAATTGCATATGTAGCCAATTGGCAAATGACTCTTTGATTTAATTGAATTTGGTTTTCTTTCAAAAAAAAGGCACAATAATGGCCAAATGAAAGTAAATAAATCTACAACATACAATAATTAATGGCAACACAATGCCAAAAACAAAACAAAAAAACAAAGGGGAAAATAATTAAAATACCCCAAACTTTGAAAGAGTGTGAGATAAACACTCCAAACTTTAATATGTAATTTAAATACCACAAACTTTATATAAAAAGTTATTTTAGTACCATGGTCATTTTTTTTTTCAAAAATGTAAATTTAAGGTGTTAATTGCATAATTTAAAATAGCAAATTAAAAATGATGCAATTATATAGAGTGGGGGTAGTATTTTTACTTTTAAAATGGAAGTTTAGAATGCTAATTGTATTTTAATGAATGCTAAAATATTTTAAATTATGAAATTAACACAAAAAATTAACATTTTTGAAAGAAATAATACATGATCATGGTGCTAAAATAAATTTTTAAATAAAGTTTGAGGTATTTAAATTACATATGCAAGTTTGGGATGCTTACCTCACACCTCTTCAAAGTTTGGGGTATTTTAATTATTTTTCCCAAAAACAAATATACTTCCAAAGTATACACTTGAGGCCGTACATGTTTTTAAACTTTTTTATGTCAAACATATCAAATTTTGTTTCAAAATTGAACAACCAGATTTCAATTTCATTTTTGTGGTTTGCTTTTTGACTTTTTGTAGTTCAACTTATTTTGATTGTAATTTGATATTTGGTGACAACTTCGGTACCCATTTAAAAAATGGGGTACCGTACCTATCATTCACTTGAGTCGTCCACATCATTATATCAATTTTAATTTAGATTTAAATAATTCGACTGCAACACTTTCATTGGTCCATGTGGACAAAGGTATGGTACCCATAGTTAGTTAAATACGGTACGGGAATTAAATGAGGTTTAATACGTATGCGTTTTATTCAGCAACATTACTGAAAAAACGGTCAAAAATTTGTTGAAAAAAACGTTGACTTTTAAAAAACGTGTAAATACGTATACGTGTATAATAAGGTATCTGTTACAAAAATTCGGACAAAAAATACGGGGTATTATTTTGAATATTTAAATTATATAATTCACAAAATAACATACATAGTAAAAAGAAATAAAAGTATACACATTTTAAAGTAGCAAATCCCATTATTACATAAAAGAATAATTCGTAATTGCACAAGTCCACGACAAAATAAAAATAGTAATTAAGTTCAAGACATGATTTTGCAAACTAATGTCAACAAATAAGACATAAAAAAAATAGAATGAGACTAAGTTAAAATCATTATCTTTATATGTTCATCAAATAACATTCAATTTAAATTCATCATTTTCATTAAGATGACATGTACATATGAGAAAAGTTGTGCGACTGCTACACGCGCTTATATTATTGTTTATGTGTAAGAGTTTATACTAAAAAATGCAGGTTTAGAATAACGTTAATTTTGACATGCTTGTTTGGAAAAACATCATAAATGTAGTAGTATTTTAAGTTTTAGTCTTTTAGGATGCTAACTTTAACCGTCATACAATTAATTTTAGTATTTAATAATTGTATTTTAGCAATACAAAAACATGGGGTCACATAGATGAGCTTTTCTTTTTTGCTTTTAAGCTATTGTTGATCTTCTATGTGTTTAATGCATTCATTTAATTGATCAATTCATGTTTTTATTTTTTTGTAAAATACGGGATGTTAGCTTTAGCCGTCATGCAATTAGTTTTAGTGTTTAATATTTGTATTGTTAGAATAAAAAAACACGAGTTCATGGAGAGGAGCTTTTCCTTTTTGCTTTTACACTATTGTTGATCTCCTATGCATTTTATACGTTCATTCAATTGATCGATTCACATTTCTATTTTTAGTAAAATACGGGAAAAATGCGTTTTATACGGGAAGTAAGAGTTATTTTCCTTTTTAAACGGGCCGACATTATTATTCGTTTTAAAACGGAACGCGTCTAAAACGGGAAAAAGCTAACTAGGGTACCTATAAGGTACCATAAAATCTAACTTTATATTTTTCAATTTGATTTTCAGACCAATTTCACATATCCACGCCTAACTCGGCCTTCAACTATATCCTAAAGAAGGATGAGCATTAACAACCCTACTTGTTGTACATACATATTCGTATATAAGTCGTGGTCGTGAACAAATTATTATTTTGTCTATGAATTGTATGTTAACTGTTAAGAGGCTATTACAAACAAAAAAAAACGTACACATTTACAGGCGGCGTGTTTGGGACCTGTACAACTAGTTTCTTTCCGATATTAATTCACTAGCTAGACTATATAGTGTCGATTATAAGACAACCGAACAAAAAAATAAGGTCATCTCCTGGGCACGTCCTAGGGTTTTTTTCCGGCGGCGGCCTATCTAGGCCGTGGGTTCGGCCGATCTCTCCCCGGTAGGCAACTTATCTCATATATCTTCTCAAGGTATTGAGTTTGGTTGTCATCGCAGGGTTTGTTTGGTTCTTTTTTGTTTTCTTTCTGACTTGCAATTGCGGTGAATCCGGATTCTGTCTGGACGAAGCTTTTGGTTTTTCTGCTTTACAAGAGCAGCGAACAAGCGAGGAAGCTTTCAGGAGGGTTCAAGGCTTCTGATTTTGGCAGGGGACGGGTTTAGTTTGGGAACGAGCTTTGACGAAACAGATGGCTATTGGTGATAGCATGGAGTTTCTGGTGGTCGACATCGTGATGTTGGACTGGAAAATCAAATTTCAGGGGTTCATTGGTGGCCTATGTGTGAAAGAAGACGAAGGGATGTTGATCCGCCCACCTCCAGAACCACCACCTTGGAGGAATTCTGTGACTAGGGTTTCGACGAGTATTTATATTTCTGCTGAGTCGATTGTGTTTTGTTTTTATTTTATTTCTATTGTGTTTTGTTGATTATTTATTTTATGTTGTAAGACTTTTGCACTTGGATTGGGGGATGAGAGGCTTGCGGTAATCGTCGTGCTTTTGAATATGCCCAATATAGGATTAGCGAGTTATATTGCTTTGTCAAAGGTGATTAATTCAGAGTCTCGTCCACGGGCGGATGGTTACTGTGGCTCTTTTATTATTTCAATCCCTTATAAGTGCTTTTTATGAATGAATGCTAGCTTGTTCGACGATAAAAAAAACTAGCTAGACTATATTCAGGCTTTGACCAAGACAAAAATTTTGGAAATCCTCTCACTTGAACTCTTGAAGTAGTGCCACCTTTTTCTCCTTCTATGTTGTTATGACTTATAATCGTACCATTTCTTCACATTTCCTTCTTACTTTCTCTTATACCGAATAGGGCAAAATATTCCTTCTCACTTTGTCCCTCCACTTAGGGGCACTGGGTCAGAAATAAACCTATAAATACACATATTTTCTAAACATTTTCCTACACATATTCTCCAATTCTTCATGCTCTCTAATACTCTCTAATTATCTTCATCTTCTCCAATTCTCTCTACACCTATTAATATACTATCGTATATCATATCTATTTAAATTAGTTATACAATTATTATATCTACTTATTATCCACTTAAATATTTATTATCTACATAATATATACTTATTATCTACTTATATTTACATATATTATATCTACTTATATATTATGTATATATATTAAAGTATTAAATATAAGTGTACTACTCATCTTATAGTAGTATACTTATATATTATATACTATAAACATTAGATTATATATTAGTTAGTTAAAGTATAATTTATAGTTTATACATTTATTATAGTTTATACATTTATAATTTATAATTTGTAGTTTAACTAATATTCATTAATATTAGTTAAATTTATCCTATTACTTACACACTCACACATCCATTAACTATTATTATACATTCTTTTTTTAATTATTATGCATTCATACATTTATCTTATTAGTTACACTTGTCATTAATACTCCGTATTTATTAGTTAAACTTTCTCATTTTGTCTCCTTTAATATTTGTTACATTCTCAATTCTTAGATATTAATATTAATCATATTAAAGTTGTTATAATAAACTATTAAAGTAGTTTCATTTTAGTTAATACTTGTCAGATTATCATATTAATTAACCATATTTGTTACATACTAGTAGGGGTGGATTCGGTTCGGGCCACCCGGCCCGGCCCGGTACTGTGAGGGCCCGGGACCGGCCCGGTCGGGCGATCCGGGACCGGGTGTAGACCTGAACCGGTGGGAATGGGCGGGGCGGGCACGGTTCCGGAAAAATGTGACCCGGCCCGGCCGGGTCGGGCCCGGGCCCGGGTCCGGGTCCAACGGTCCTTTTTTTTAAAAAAAAGTTGTTAAATGCTTACTAGCCGTTATGGCCTTGGGGGGTGGGCTGGGGACAACCCAAACGGCTATATAGCCGTTGGGTGGGGTGCAGGGGGTCCGGGGGGGTTGGGTGGTGGGGTGGTGGTGGTGGGGGTGGGGGGTAATAAAACCTATAAATACTCCTAATCTTAAACATTTTTTCATATCTCTTCTCCAATTCTTCCTAAATCCTATTCTTAACTCTCTACTCTCTAATTCTCTTATTCTCCATTCTCCAATATATTATATTTATTATTTATAGTTTATATTAATTATCTACTTATATAAACTATAAATATATATAAATAGTATTATATTATCTATATTTGTTATCTAATTATATATTACTTATATATTTATTATATCTATTAATATAGTTGGAATTATATCTAATTAATTTGAAGTCATTCTATTACTCCCATCCGAAAGACCGAAAGTCCGAAAGAGGTACAAAATTATTCTATTATTTACACTTGTTTAATTTTGTATTAACGTTACTTGAAAAAAAAACTAGTTAATTAGGTTGTACAATTTGTTATAACTCGAATTAATAGTTAGATTAATAGTTAATTACTTTATTATAATTTTTTATTAATTGCTAGTTGCTACATTTGACTCTAGTTTAAAAAACTAGTTGTAATTCTAATTATAGTTAAAGTTAAAGTGTATTAATTTCATTGTTATTAAAAAAAATATGTCGTACTCATTGTACACAAAACTAGTTAATTCACTAGTTAATTTGCTATAACTCGAATTAATAGTTAGATAAATAGTTAATTACTTTTTTACAATTTTTTATTAATTGCTACATTTGACTCTAGTTTATTCGTGAAGCTGTTAATCTCGCCGGTGCTTTTTCAAATTTTGAGAATGCTGATTATGTGAGTTATTTTGCTAGTTTTATGAAGGAAAAGTTTTTAAAATATTATTCACATATTCCGCATATTTATGGTATTGCATTTGTTCTCGATCCTCGTTTTAGACTTGGTTCTTTAGAAGAATGTTTGAATTATTATTATGCTGCTTTTTTTGGTCCATTGCCAATGTATGAGGACAACCCAATTGATCCGAAAAAAGAATACAACGAGGTTAGTGATATATTTTATGCATTATTCAATGAGTTTCATGCATAATATGGCAATGCGCCCCCTCCCCCGACACAAACATCATCTAAAGGAAAATCAATTTTCAAATCTATGTTTGCCAATCTTATTAAAAAAACGAAATCAACTCCCGCTACACAACAAAGCACAATTAATGAGATTTCTTTGTATTTAACTTATGATGTTGATTTTGAAGAAGATGATGATTTTGACGTACTAAACTGGTGGAAGGGAAAAGAAAGAATGTTCCCGGTTTTAGTAAAGATGGCTAAGCAAGTGCTATCAATGCCGGTTTCAACGGTTGCCGTGGAACAAGAATTTAGTTCGGCCGACAATGTCCTAACACAAACCAGAACGAGGTTGAGCGTTGAATCTCTTGAGATGCTTATATGCTACCACGATTGGTTGAAAGCAGCCCGTAGAGCTCAAGAAATTGACATCACCTCATCCCAACACTTTATGGATGAATCTACAACCGAGGGTGGCTCTACCTATGCCAGAGATTCCGATTGAATGATTGATTAGTATTTCATGTTTTAAAAACAATTGTAGTTCCTATTTAATTTTCAAATGTAGTTCCTATTTCATTTCAAATAAATGCACTTGAAGTTTGTTTTTTAATACTTGTATAAAACTATAAAGTATAAAATATAAATTATAAAAACAAAAAAAAAATAACAGACCCGGCCCGGCGGGTGGCCCGACCCGTGACCCGGGCAGGTGGCCCGGCCCGAACCGGACCCGTCCAACCCTCGGGCCGGTCCCGGGCCCATATCATACGAACCGGCGGCCCGACCCAGCCCGAATCCACCCCTACATACTAGTATTAATCATATAAAAGTTGCTAGCTTAAAATGTTAAAGTAATTGCATTTAGTTAATTTTATTATACTTGTTTCATTATCATATTAATTAATCATATTTCTTAGATAATAATATTAATTATATGCCCGCCCCAACCCAGACCCCACCCAAAGCCCGACCGGGTAGCCGAAACTGGACCGGGACTGGTATACAACCAGGCCGGTACTGGGACTGGTTTTACCGGAGCCTGGCCCACAACCGGCCCAATCCACCCCTACCTCCCCTCTTCGCTTTTCACTCTTCAATAACTACCGAACATCATCTGTAGTCCTAAAGGACCTAAACCTAGTAATAATTGAGATTATTCCCCCATTATGGAGGCCAAAAAAAATGCTAGTTCTCTTTTAACTGATAATAATAAACTCATATATGAACATTATAATATTGTAATATTGTTCAAGCTTTTTCTGTAAAACAAAAATCTACCCTTATCGTCACTTGTCAGCTATTTGGAATGGATTTATGTTTGATAAAAACAAGTAAAATTGAACTTCATTAATGGAAGTTATAAATGACAAAGCCTGAAAAACAAGGTCCATACTATTACTAACACTCTACCAGTTAGAAGGACAAACTTTCAGCACTATAACGTCAGTAATCAATTAGATGAGACCAGACATAATAAGAAATCTTTATAAGTGGTGAATAGATAATGGCTTTTACAGCATTCTCACATCCATGCTAAGGAAGAAGCTAATAACAAAGAAAAAGTTTTTCAAGGGGTCATTAAGAGACGAATTCAGGGTTATTTATCCTTCAACAATTTGCTTCTTCATACCGAATGGCTCAGTTTTGTCAAACTCAATGGCAAGCTGGCAATTGCACTTTAATAGTAAGGCATGTATCGCATTGGCCGCCTAAACCTTGGCACCTTCCTGCATTGAGGCATGTATCACAAGAGTGATCTTTCATATCACTGATCCATAAAAGTATTTAAATTAATGTCGTAAGTTGAAAATTACCCATATCCATAGGGGGAATAGAAGTAGGGAGGCACATAAGGCCTCCGAAAACCATATGCCATGTAAGGGTTGAAACGCCTTCCACGAAACTGTTTCATCCCAGGAACATTTGTCCTCTTTGGCATAACCTGCAAAGTTCAGCAATTGGAGTAGAGCCAAAAGGAAGCCAAGGGCAGCAACTCAATAACATAAAGCATTTCGAGATGCTTTTTGTGCAGATGCAGTTTATGTTGGTATTATTTAAACCCCTTTCAAGATTCTATCCCCATGCATCAAGGAGAGCTGGGGACAGAATGTTTACCTTCAACTGTCGCCCATGGAGTTCAGATTCAGTCAGCTTGATTGCCTCCTGAACAGCTTCTTGTTCAAGGAATTCCACATATGCAAAGCCCTTTGGCTGACCAAACTTGTCTGTCAAAATAGTGACTCGGTTCACTGTACCACATGCTTGGAAATGTTGCTGAACTTCCTCCGGGGTGCATGCGTAATCCACCTTAAAGACCGTATAAGAATTACTAGTTAAGAAATAAGGTCAATGAACATTTACATAATCTTTCCTGAGGAACAAGGTTGCAGAGTCTTTCAGCAGATGCCTCTAATTATGGCTTCTCTTCTTAAAATTTTAATAATTTTTTTCATTACAGCACCTATCCTCTCTCTCTAAGCCATGCATGCAGACCTCATGATATACTTTTTTATCTCATTTTCCCTTAATTCCTTTTTCTCTCAGGATCAGAAATTTTCTCAGGACTGAAAATAAACACACTTTAAAATGTCATTCTTATCAAGCCTACTAAAACCGTTATCTACTTATCTTCAAACACAAGGTAATAAAATAAAACCCAGCCAGCCAGGCTATTCAGTAACATCATAGTGATCATAGTGGGATAGAATAAAAAAACATGACTCCCAAGAAGCCAAGTCAAAATTGAGTCAAGTCAGTGTCAGCGCAGAGAATAAAAGCTTCTAAATAACAAAAGGATGTATCAGGAAAGAGTAACCAGAAATGCACATGCGAACTTCATCCTTTTTGAAGGGTATGTGAAAAATAGTGTTAATTGCATATGTTAAACAAACAAGTAACAATTACTGTCAATTGTATAAATTTAAGTAAAGATATTACACAGATTGGTCACTTTCCCATAACTACAGAAAATAGCAACTACCTTAATGCATTATTGTCTTCTGATATTCCCCTTAATGGTGAAAAAAAAACTGAAAATGTATGTTGACTTTTTAGAAATTTCATCTCATTATTCCTTCATTAGAAGGTTGCGACAAGAATCGAAACCGACTTAACTTTGCCACTACGCATTCATTTTGCAAGAACTTATAGCGTCAAGCCATTTAGAACAATTAAATCACATATTGACACATACTTCGACGCTTTTGAAAAAAGTAATTAAAGTAAAAACAGCATCCTACAACTCACATTGCCAACAAATATTGATCGTGAATCAAGTTCCTCCTTGTTTGCCTGAGAAGCAGGATCACTGGCAGGATCTACCCAAAACAAGAAATGCAAATGCAGAAGACAGAAAACGACATAAACCATATTGATATAATCAGACACGAAAAATATAAAAACATGAAAGAAGTGAAACAATAGCCCAATGGTTCAATTAAGATAGTGAGGATTGTGAAATGCAAAACCAGACATATACTACATATATGCACACACGCTAAAACTTTAGCACAAAAGACATCATACTGATTCTTAATTTCTTCTTTCCATTTGCAATTACAGCATTTATTTGAATTCCTGAGATGAAATTGTTCTAGAAGTGCTGTGTGTTTCATTACCTATATACTGAAAAAAGAAAACAGAAACATAGGGCATGGCACATTTCACACAGTAGCAGACAGAAATCTTCTAACAAATAAAAAAGATTATCAGTTCATTGAAGAACAAAAGACAAGCCCATCTCAGGGAGTAAAAAATCCCCAGCAAGGCAGCAATCCAGTAAAAATCAAGTCTTTCAAGCATTAGCTATTACTTCGAACATGATTTAGACTAACGAGTCACTCCAACTATTTTAATGTTCCTTCTTTAATGACTGGTATATCTTTCTACGGTGTCATGCTTAAACCCAACTAAATTAAGTAAATTCATAACAAAACAAGAAAGAAACCTTAATTTGACAAAGGAGTCCAAACATTATTTGATATACAATACAACTGAATAGGGACCGGGGGGGGGGGGGGTCTTCAAACCCTAATGTTGGATAAATTAAACCATGTTCTACCTTGAACGGCGCCCATCTCCTTCTCAACTTTGGCCTGCATTTCTCTAAGCGCAGCAGCTTCTTCTTCCATCTCCTTCAATCGTTTCTTCATCTCATCCAACTCCTGCAATTCCGTACCATCAGGCATTCTACCCATAAGTTCATCATCAAACAGATAAACTAAATAAATTGAAAGAGATCATCGAATGCTATGAGAAAGGACCTTAACGGCGTCGTCATCGGCGGTGGACATGTCAACATCGGCCCCGTGAGACTCTACGTCTCCTTCCAATTCACCTTCGACGGGGATTTCTCCTCCATACACCTCGTGCTCCTCGTCTTCCATCTCTTCACAGTGCACTCTCGGCAACACTGGGGCACTGGGCTAACAGCTCGAATTTTTTCTTTGCTTTAGAAATTAAAAAATACGAATAAATAAAAAAGGACAGTGTGGGAATAATACTTTATAATTCGAAAAATATATACTCCGTACTTCCCAGGCTCTAAATGAATTTTTTTCGAATTAATGTTAATTAATTAATTAATTACGAAAATAATACTGGAAAAAAGATATTTACTGATTTACGGGTAGGTTTAACCATGGTCAGGGAAAGTCGCCCAACGATTGGACGACTTATAAGTCGCCAAACCGTTTGGCGACTTATAAGTTGCCCAACCGTTGGGCGACTTTCCCTTCCATATGAACGTAGCCCAGCAGCTACTGTCAGCCACGCATGATCGTGCCTGCAAGGGTAGACATGATTGTGCCTAATTCCGAAAACAGAATTTCACCATTTTTTTGCCCCAGAGGCAATTACATTATTTCTTCCTTTTGCATTGTGCCACCCATTTGTGTTTATCGGACTCTATCACCCGATAAAATTGGTTCCGTTTGATAGAATACAAGCTCACCATATTGATGACTTGTTCTTTGTTGTCAAACTGGGGTCGACCTCAATCTCACCTTCGGGGGTAAACCTTTTCTCACCTGACCCACTCATCCACGCTTCAGTAAAGCCTTCAAGGAGATCATACATTCTAGTAAAGTGGCTAGACAGGGCAGTTGTCGTGACCGTATCACCATCATCTTCATCAGATTCTGTCATGTCATCACCATTGATGTTGTCGTCAGCATCATCACTTCCCTGCTCATCCACAAATGATGCACCGTTGTGCAAATACCTACCATCTTCTTGTATAACCATGTCCAGTATAGGAGCATTTGAGGAGTTCCCTGCATTCACACCTGCATTGACATAATGCCTAGATACAACAGCATTTGATGTTGATGGAGTACCATAAGCGTCACATATGGATTCCTCAATGTATATCTCCAGCGTCGATATGTCCTCCATCTGAACTATGCCCCACATATTTGTTATAGCTAGCTCATCAATGAGGAGCATAAGCATGTACTTTCCCCCGTTCATGAGAAATTTCATTTTCAAAAGCAAAGAATGACTAGGATGAATCATTGTGGTTGCATGTATTTTTTGAAGGATCTCGAGCATGCAAGCACCACAAGAAACCATGACAAATGTGGTTCTACCACCTTCATGTCATATTTGCCCAGCATCCTCATAATAGTTCCCTCCTCAATGACACACGGTTGGGAAGCTTGAGAAATCCATATTCTAATAACAATTCATTGTCCAACGATCATGAGTAGACATCAATATACACAATTCATACGCATTCAAATTTTCAATAGAAAAAACTACCAAAATTCTAATATATCCAAAAGTCAAAATTTACAAACAACTCACATTTCAATATGAAAATACCCAAATTTTGATATCTACATTCAAGTTTACATTTCAATGCCCAAATTTACAATCAATTTAAAATCAAATTTCAACATTTCATACATATCCACATTTCACAACAACTCAATTCACAATCAATTCATAATCTAAAAATTCAAAAATTTTAACATTCAAAACCCTAAGTTCAAAATGAGATGAAATGGAGTTTGATTTACCTACAAGAAAGAAGAAAGAGTGTTGAAGATGAAGATGGAGGTTTGCCGGAGTGGGGTCGCCGGAGATGGAGGTTCACCGGAGTTGGAAATGGCTCGGTCGTCGTTCGTCCTTCGTCCTTCGTCGCTGCGGATTGGGGGATTTGGGGCTTGGGTTTACGTCGTTCTGTTTTGTGGTTAGCCAATATTTTTACTTAAGGGAAAGTCACCCAACGGTTGAACGACTTACCCCGACCATGGTTAATCCAGCAGTATATTGGTAAATACTTTTAACCCAACCCTATTTTCGTAAATAATTAATTAATTAACATTAATACGGAAAAAACTCACCCTGAATTACATTTACTTCCGTATTACTTTTCCTTTTTCACTTGTTCTAAGATTATGTTTGTTTAAAAATCTTTTAAATAAGATATTTTTCTCTACATTGATTTCATTTTCACACCAAATCAAATTTAAAAAGACTATACTTAAATAAAAAAGACATAATCAGATAAGAGTTTGACAATTGTAAAAACAAAGATCAAACATCCATCAGACTTAAACAAATCAAATTAGAAAATTTCTGTCTAATTAAAACATTCTAAAACATAATGGAGATGTGTGAAATTGATTTTGTTATTACTTTTTTTTTAAAGTATAGGTAGAACCAGAACTATTTTTCACAAGCTGATCTCCCCCAACTTCTAAAAGAACTACTTTTAGGAACAAATTGGAACACCCAGAAGTATTTCTGCACTTTCACCCAGAAGGTTTTATTGTTATTAAAACCAAATGGCGGCCATATTGACTATGAAACACAAGAGGATAGTGATAATAGTAATGAAGAAGATTTGATTGGCAAACCTGTCCCAGACTATTATCGTGACATCTTCGTCACATTCAATCGAAAGAAGAGGCCGAAGTAGTGGACTAGGAGGTGGGCTGTAGTGGGTTTTGAATTTTTGTTTTTGATGGACTTTTAAACTGTTTTAATGCTCGTGGACTGTTTTGATACTAAGTTGGGGCCTGTCCCATGCTAGTTTTGATTTTTGTGAGGTGGGGGGAGGAGGTTTGGATATTATTTGTAGCTAGTATAGACTAGCTTGGATAGTTTCGATGCATTGTATTATGATATTTTTCTAGATATATATTTACATTTTATCCACAAAAAAATTAAGGCTAATGAAACTATGAGAGTGCCAAACTAGGGTGATAACTTAGTAGAGGAGAAAACAAATTTTAAATGCAAGGACAATTTATTTAATTTTAAATAAATGAAGACTTATGTTAGGTCATCAATAAACAAATAAGGAGTACAAAGTATGACGAATACTTCCTTTTTGTAGGCATGACAATGGGTTGGGGCGGGTACTAAAAGACCCGGATCCGTCCCGTAATTCACCCTTCATCTCATTCAAATATAAATATTAATAATATATTATGAGACCAAATGTATGTTTGTAGTATATTTCATTAAAAAATGTGTATGCTTATATATTTAGCAGGGGACGGGGCAATACGGGTCAATACTAATACCCTGACCCGCTTACATTATACAAGATGAGGCGGGTCTGACCCGCCCCAAATGTCTGAGGTCGGGGCGGGTCGTTGTAGGTCGTTTTTTTTACATGTCTTCCCTTAATGGAGTGTCTAACTTAATGATTCGATCTTTCTTTTATGCCTTTTTTCGTTAATGTTCTTCAATTCACACTGTTGATTCATTTTTTATGAATATTTTGCAAATTGAGCATCCAAATTAAACTTAGGTCGCCAAGGGCAATGGTTTTTACTAGTTACTCCATGTTAGCAGGGGCGGAACCAGAGGGGGGCGAGCCGGTGCTGGCGCCACCCCTTCGCCGGAGTTTTAGAGGTAGTAGTATTAGGTATCCCGGCAAGCGCCCCGTCTTCTTCTTCGGCCAGACCTGCGCCCCTGCTATTCTGAGATCCAGAGAGCTGCAAACCAGGTGAGGTGTGAGTGTTTTTTTTTAATTAAATCATTTAGCCAAACGACGTTGTTTGGTTAAGTGCACAGAAACGGAAGAAACGACGTCGTTTTGACTGCGGTTTGAGTTTTCCGTTTCCGTCTATACGCGTTCCTCTTGGAGTTGGGCCGTTCCAGTCTGAGACCCAGCTTTGTCTGCCTTCAAGATGTCTTCGCCAATCGCAGGTGAGCAGGTCGAGTTCCGCAGAATCGCAGATGGCAGACGGTCCTAGCCAAGCTTCGAGATCTCTTCGCCAATCGCAGGTCGAGAGTTCTTCCGTCGTCTGTCCGCCAGGCGCCAGTCCAGTCCTCGGTCGCAACTCGCAACTCACGCAAGAAGAGCGCAGCCTTGTGATAGGTTATTTGCAATCTGGCATTATGGGATTTCTGGCCAATCTCGAATCAACCGAGTAATTGAGTAAGAAAGTTGATTTGGTAAGTAATTTTAAAATTGATAACTGTTTTAATTAATTTTATTGGTTGTTTGCTTTAAGAGTTTAACTAATTATTTAATTTGAAATTGGACTGATCAATAGCTTTAAGGTTTGATTTTAATTTGCAAGTTTATTGATTCCTCAATACAATTGCTTTTTATAGTAATAATTGATTATAAGCTTGAATTGGTAAAACCGTAGACCGTATAAAATTGAAATTGAAAGTGCTTTAATTGTTTTAAATTTTAATTGATTATAAGTATTTAAGAATTTGAAATTGAAATCTTTTTTAACTTGTTAGGTTACTCATGCGATCATGTCTATTTTACAATTTGTAACACGAGAGGGTGGACCTTCTAGACGAGATAATGAAGAAAGTAGTAGAGAAAAACATCCTCGTGTCAAATTTGATCCAAATGATATTGTGTCTGATCCTGGATTACGTAAGCCAATATTCAAGTATAATTCTTTTATTAGAGACCAGGTTATGAGAGAATATTTAACAAGAGGTCCGTGTAGACCGATTGGCCATGTATATCCTAAAAGAGTGTATGGTAAAGAAAAGAGAAGTTTTCAACCTGCTTGGTTTGAGAAATATCCATGGTTGGAGTATAGCATTTCAAAAGATGCTGCTTATTTCTTGTGGTGTTATCTTTTCAAAGATTCAAATAAAGGAAATCGAGTTGGAGAAGTTGCATTTACCGATAAGGGGTAAATAATTGGAAAAAAGCACTAGATATATTCAATACTCATGTTGGTGTGGTGGGTAGTGCTCACAATAATGCTAGAGTGAAACTTGAAACTTTTCAAAATCAAAGACAAAGTATCTCACATTTGATAAGTGCACATGGGCGGGAAATAGAAGTTGCGTATCGCATTCGTTTAACCGCAATTTTGGATGTGATACGATTTCTGTTGAAGCAAGGTCTAGCATTTCGTGGTCATGATGAGTCATATAGTTCTTTAAATAAAGGTAATTTCCTTGAATTACTAGAATGGTATAGTCAAAGAAATGAAGAGGTTGCTAATACATTGAATGAGAATGCTCCCGGAAATAATCAAATGACATCTCCAAAAATTCAAAAAGAATTAACTAATGCTTGTGCATTTGAAGTCACACGAGTTATTCTTGAAGATATTGGAGATAATGTATTTACTCTTATGGTTGATGAATGTAGAGATGTTTCAGTTAAGGAGCAAATGGGAGTTGTTTTGAGATATGTGGATAAACGTGGATATGTGATTGAACGTTTCCTTGGCATTGTGCATGTTACTGATACTTCTGCTATTTCTTTGAAAAGTGCTGTTGATGAGTTGTTTTCAAAGCATAAATTGTCTTTATCAAAACTCAGAGGTCAAGGATATGATGGTGCTTCAAATATGAGAGGTGAGTACAATGGATTAAATGCTCTCATATTGAAGGAAAATCCTTCAGCAAGGTATGTGCATTGCTTTTCTCACCAACTTCAACTAGTTGTTGTTGCTGTTGCTAAGTCTAATCGAATTGTGTGTGACTTTTTCCAATATGTTATTATGCTTGTGAATGTCACTGGTGCTTCTTGTAAAAGAAAAGATAGACTTAGACAAATAGAGCATGACAGACTAGTTGAGAGTTTGGAGAAGGGAGAGATAGTAAGTGGGAAAGGGAAAAATCAAGAAGTAAGTTTGAGAAGACCGGGGGATACTCGTTGGGGGTCACACTACATAACTATTGTGCGTTTGATGTCTATGTGGACTTCGGTTTTAAAAGCACTTGAAAATGTGCATGATGATGGAGCTACCGAGGAGCGGGGTATGGCTTCAAGTTTAATCAACAAGATGGACAATTATGAATTTGTCTTCGTTATGCATTTAATGATGTATTTATTTGGAATTACTAATGAGTTGTCTCTTGCCTTGCAACAAAAAGATCAAAATATTGTTTTGGCAATCAACTTGATTGGGACAATGAAAGTTAGATTGCAAGAATTCCGAGATAATGGGTGGGAGACTCTTTTAGAAGAAACAAATACATTTTGTGAAAAAGTCAACATCCCGATCTTAAACATGGAAGAAGAAGTACTAATTCGTGGGCATAGTAGACGAAGCAGAAACACAACCACAAATTTGATTCACTTTCGCGGCGGAATCTTTTGTGAGGTATATGACTATGTCTTTTGATTATTTTTTAATATTAGTATTGTATTCCATTATTTTGATTATATTATTTTGTACTATGTATTAGGTTGTTGACAAGATGATTGTGGAGATGAATAATCGTTTTTCAGAGGCAAGTACTGAATTACTTACTTGTATTGCATGTCTTGATCCAAGAAATTCTTTCTATCAATTTGACATTGATAAACTGATTCATATGGCTGAAATGTATGCGGAAGACTTTTCTTCTACCGATCGTTTTATGCTTAAGCAACAACTTGAGACATACATTCATGCCGTAAAGAGTCAAAGTCAATTTCATGCAATTGAAGATTTGGGAAGTCTTGCCAAACAAATGGTTGAAAGTGGCATGAACCTTGTGTTTTCTTTGGTATATCGTCTTATTGAGTTGGCGTTAGTTTTACCGGTTGCAACAGCTTCAGTTGAAAGAGTCTTTTCTGGCATGAAAATCATCAAGACTGATTTACGGAGTAGAATGGGAGATGAATGGATGAATGATAGTTTGGTGATCTACATGGAGAAGGAAATTTTTTCCAAGATTGAAAATGAAGCAATTTTGCAACGTTTTCAATGTATGCAAACACGTCGTACGCAATTGTCTAAATTGGCTTCTTCTTCTTCTAACATTTAATTGTAATCTAATGTACCATTCTCACAAATTTTATATTACGTAAACTTTAATAGCAATTTATATTTTTGTATTTGGTAATACTTTTAGCTACCCCTTTGTTTTCGTTCTGATTCCGCCACTGCATGTTAGAAAGGAAGAAGTTCGTGTTCATTTTTTGGTATCTCTAAATGAAGTTTTCTTCGGTTATTTATTGAATAAAATTTATCAAACTTTCTTTACCCAATTCGTAGACCGTGGGATCATCTCATGGTGAGCATAGTGCTCCACTTCCAAAACGACGTAGCTTTTCACAATTTGTTTTTTAAAATTCGCATGAACATTACACGCGTGTACAGTAACTATTTTTTCTTTCTTTTTGTCCCAGTAGCATGAATGATGTAACTCGCGTGTAAAAATATATAACTTACGTTAATAAGAAATGTTACTGGAGGCAAGTCGAAATGTATTTGTCAAAAACAATGATTTCAATGTAAACAATAAAAAAAGAGTCTAATATTTTATTTATTTTACCGAAATAGTGAATATGTTTTGTTTTTAATATTAAGACCACAAAATGTTTATAGAAATCATTTTCCCCCAAAAATCAATTTTTTTGCAAAAGAAAATCGATATAAAAAAGTTCGTTTATTCAATAAAAGGGTTTATTTTGTGATTATGAAATACACTATACTTATTTATGTGGTTTAAAAAAATTTTGTATTAAATTGGTAAAGAAAAAAATGAATTCAGTTGTAATTTAACTAGTTAAAGAAAAAAGATAAGTGCAATATCACAAATAATTAGATGTAATACACGCATAATTAAATATAACTCGCGCATAAGAATATGTAACTCACGCATAACAAGATGTAACTCACGCATTATAACATGTAACTTGAACATAAGATGATGTAACTTGGTATATTATCAAATGTAATTATCAAATGTAACTCCAAGCTAGAATTAAAATTAACAAAATCAATGTCTTAAAAACCTCTAAAAACATATAAAAGTGATAAAAAATACTCCATCCGTCCCGGCCATTTCTTCCAACTTTCCTTTTTGAACCGTCCCAATTAATTCTTCCAACTTCCACTTTTGGAAAAAATATGTGGTTCACATTCATTCACTTTTTTCTTACACAACTATAACCATACATTTTCACTTTATTCCTACTACCTAAATTTGCGATACCGGTCAAAACCGGAAGAAATGACCGGGACAGAGGGAGTATATTATAGAAAAAGTGTATACATATAATTAAAAATATATTACAAAAAAATGTATGAATTTAAAAAAGATATTACAAAAATTAGTGCATGAATATAAAATGCAATGTACTTATTTTATTTAGATTATTAAACTTTTTGTTATGTATTGATAAAGAATAAAAAAATAGATTCAATTATAATCTAAATTGAAGATAAGGAAAAGTAAAAGTGAAATTAAATTTTTAATATTTTAATTTGATGGAAATTGAGAAGAATTGAACTAAAGAAAAATAAAGAAAGAATATAGCAAAAGAAAAAGGAAGGAAAAAGCTCCCGACAAGGAAAGAAATCAACGAACTTTGCAAAAGTGGGATCGGCACACCATGTGGAAGGTGGACCGATTCCACAGTAAAATTTGCGGGTTTTACCACATTTAAGTAGCAATGAAGGTACATTATCAAACGATATAAACAATGCACTCTAAAGTAACATCATTGTCATTTCAGGAAGTTCAAGAAGAAAAATTGGCATCTTAAAAGTGTGTCAAGTTCCTTAAGGGATGAAGAGAGCTTTAGTTCTCTTTACGTTATTTCATATTTCAACAAATTGCTCCATGTCTGATGCAATAGTGTGCAAAGTGTATATGCTGTGACGTGAGTAATATAGACATAAAACTAAATTAATTTAATTTCTTATTTTCCTTTCCACGCTGTTCTAGAATTTTAGTTTATTTTTAATCTACAATGTTTACATTCGTACATTTTCCTAAACATTGTGAAGAAAAATTTATCACGCATCGATAAGATCATTTGAATAAGGAAGTATCAAAAAAAGAAGGAAGCTGGGGTATTATAGTTATTAATTTCATATCGCATATGCATCATACATATTGTTGCATTGAACATTAACTCTTATTTTTGCTCTTTCTACCTACTCATTAAAAAAGTCATACCCATAAAATAGTTTCCACATACTACCCTACATATGATATAATATCAAGTTATCCACCTACCATTCCTTGGTGCCTTCTTTAATGAATGGTTATTTTAAATGTGGATAAGTTTTTTTGTTTTGTTAAAAACATACTGTTAAGGTTTATTCCTTCAACCCGTAGGGCCAACACACGACCCAAGGATTTCGAATGGAAAAAGTATCGAAGTAGATGTAGAAACAAGCAAGAAGGACCCAATAAGAAGTCTTAATACACTGAAAGGGTTAATACACTGAAAGTCTTAATACACTGAAAGGGTTACAAAGCCGAGAGGTCGTTCGTCTCTCGCTATGCTACGAGCTGGTACAATGCTATAATATTAAAGTGCTAAGTTGTCAACCCATTACAATGAAATAAATGCTACTCCCTCCGCCCCCCTGTTATTGTCTCATTTCCTATTCACTTGGTCAACACAAATCACTCTTAATCTCTTACTTTATGTATCAATTTTTTATCAAATTTGATTCTGGTTTTTGCGACTTTGTAAATCTTTTAATGTAGTTTCTGAATATGTAATTTTCTTTTTCTAAAAATAATTTGAGTGCGGACAGGGATCTGTTTGCTTTATCGTCGGTCAAGCATCGTAAACCGCAATGGGACAATAATAGGGGGACGGAGGGAGTACTATTTATACCGCCAATTGCTAGTTAGATGTGTTGACGTGGCGGGCTGTGGATGGCTTGATTCCAACCACCAAATCTTCTACATTAAATGCGCAACCACCAAATCTTCTGCATTAAATGCGCTTCCCGCCAGGATCTTGGCTTCTCGCCAAGGGGTGGGGACGTTCCTCCCTATGAGCTTGCCTCTTGTTTCTTGCTGGTCCCAAGTCCTGTGAGACGAGCATCTCGTGTTGCCAGAATCTTGGCTTCCCGCCAAGGGGTGAAGACGTTCACCCCCATGAGCTTGCCTCTTGTTTCTTGTTGGATCCCAAGTCTTGTGAGACGAGCGTCTCGTGCTGCTCCTGGGCCAAGGTGCCGCCTACGGCCCTACGCTAGGATACGTACATCCCCTGGGCTTGGCCCTGTCGGGGACGAACCTCGCCAGGATAATGGGAGGCTAATTCGTTGTCTTGGGCCTTCTGGGGATGTTCGTAGGGTGGGCCTTGAGGGTTTATGGGTCAACCCCCGTTGGGCCATTAACCCAACACAAGTCCCCCACTTCTGATGTTCCGAGCGTGCGCGGGACATAAGGAAGTAGAATTGAATCCGACGTACGTCGCCAGCTAATACCCTTGGTGCCTCCCAAGTCGATGAGCCACTCTGTGTCTCCTGACGTACGTCCCCTGACGGTCACTCAGAGCCCGTTTTCCAACTTATCAGGCTCATCAGCCAACTTTTTCACCCAACGCGTAACTTTTGATTTCGTGCGCTGAATTATGCAATAACAAGAAAAAGTAAAATTGAAGTGACTTTTCTCGCTGTATTGGCTGAAGTTACTTTATATTATTATTTTAGTTGTTTTTCATATATATTTTTCTTTATTTTATTAGTAAACTATATTTTAAATATTATTTTTTTCATAAATCAGTAGAATCAACTAATGCAGCCATATCAGCCAGAACTTAATAAAATTCAACAAAATAAGCCAATACACTTGATTTGGTTATTACCAATGGCTCTCAATATACAAATTTGCAAATGTTTAATAAATGCACATTTATAATGTATATGGATTTTCGAACCCGAGACTCCTTAGATGCTCTATAAATGCACATTTATAAATGGCGTCATTTGCAAATTTGTATATGGCGTCATTTGCAAATTTGTATATGGCATCATTCCCGCCATTTCCGCGCAACGGAACCATTTACAAACTTATAAATCAATCACTAACGTCATCCTCGGCATCGACACCATTTACAAATTTGTAAATGTACATTTATAATGTCTATGAAGTTTCAACCATGAAACTCCCTAAATGCACATCTTGTGCGACACGGGTGAAATACTAGTAATATCAAGTTATCAACCTACCATTCCTCGGTGACTTCTTTAATAAAATATCAAAAGATTTTTGTTATCATCTCATGAATATGATCAATCTGTGCTCTATCCTTATTTGATTGTATAAATTCTTCATTTTCCCATTAAATAACTAGTTAATGATTCTTCTTATTTATTTCTCACATGTATAAACCACTAACTTTAAGTCTTAAATTATTACTCCTTCAGTCCCATTTTACATGTCCTACTTTCTTTTTTGGATTGTCCCAAAATAAGTGTCTCATTTCCTCTTTTGTAAATAAATATGTGATCTACAACATTTCACTTTATTATATTCAAATCACAACCATAACTTTTATTTTTTCAACCATTTTATTAATAATTGTGTCAAGTCAAAGTGAGACATATAAAATGGGAAGGATATAGTAATATATTACTACGTTTAGGATGTAGTAATATATTATTGACGTTTAGGATGTAGTAATATATTATTGACGTTTCAATAAATAAAGTAGGTACTCCCTCCGTCCCAAAATGATAGTCCTGTATTTCTTTTTTGGGATGTCCCAAAATGATGGTCTTGTTTCCCTTTTTGGAAAGAAATATGTGGTCTATATCATTTCACTTTATTATACTCAAATTTCAACCACAATTTTTACCTTTTCAACCAATTTACTAAAACTCGTGCCCAAAAAAACAAGTCTATTAAATTGGGACGGAGGGAGTAATATTTTAAGAGAAAGTAATATTTTAAGAGAAGTGACAATTTTGGTAGTGTGAAGTTTGAAATGTTGAATGGGTTTTCTTTCATTCTTTTTGTTGCTGTTGCTGTAAGGCAAGGAACTAACTGTAAACAGGGGAGTACTTTTAAGGGCACTAGTCAACGATATATTTCTATAAGTCAAGATCTACGGACTCTTCGACTCCTCTTCTTACTTTTTTCTTCCGTCTGGACTCCGATTCTACATTCTTTCTACAGATCTTCACTCTTCAGCTTCTGCTACTGTTACTGCAATAGCTATAGGTAGAAGAAGCGGGAGAGAAGAAAGAGATGGGTAGCGGAGGAGGATATGGGGATGCGGCGGGGCAGAAGATAGATTACGTGTTCAAGGTGGTGTTGATCGGAGACTCGGCGGTTGGCAAGTCTCAGATGCTAGCGCGATTCGCCCGGAACGAGTTCAGCCTCGACTCCAAGGCCACCATTGGTGTTGAGTTCCAAACTCGGACTATGGTCATCGAGCACAAGTCCGTCAAGGCTCAGATCTGGGACACCGCCGGCCAAGAGCGGTATTTTCGATTTCAAACTTTACTTCAACTCTTATGCTTCATTCAAAGTTGTTTTTATTCCTTACCATACATTCTGATATTTGGGTTGATATTTTACCAATTTGTGGTATATTGCCTGTCTCTAAGAAGTTTAATTTCCTTCTCATGCTGTGAATGGAAGAAATTCTACCCGATTACCTATATAACTAGGATTTTAAATAAATATTATAATCAGTACCCCTTCGAGGTTAAATGATTTTTCGTATGTCAAAAAGTTATTGTTAAATGAGTGGATTTGATCTTTGAGGGGTGCTTAAGGATTCAGATTATACCAACAGCATTAGCAATTTACATTAATGATCTGTATGGATGTATACTCTTATTGTGTAGAAAGTATTAGTTAGAGTTGTAATTGTCCTGTAATCCTACAATCTCAAGATCTTCGTGACGTGGGGATGACCATGGGCTCTCTCTATAACCCACAGGTCGAGGCTCTGAGAAACTATAGTCAGAGCTGGTTGCTACACTTCCAACTTAGGAGCCTCTAGTGTTCTGTAATGGCTGCTTGGGCCTTCTTTGCTACCATCTATTTCAGCCAAACAAGCTAGTCAAAAGCTACTCTTTTTTCTTATTTTCAGCAGTAGAAGTGATTTTAGGAGACTGTTCTTTAATGGTTGTTTGGCTCTTTCAGAAAGTTCTTTTTTTTGTATCATCTATTTTCGCGTAATAATGATGAGTTGTAACCTTTAATAATAAAAAACAGATATAGAGCTGTGACGAGTGCCTACTACCGGGGAGCAGTGGGTGCTATGTTGGTTTATGACATAACAAAGCGGGAAACCTTTGACCACATACCGCGTTGGTTGGAAGAGTTGCGTAATCATGCCGACAAGAACATAGTGATCATTCTTATTGGAAACAAAATCGATCTTGAGCAGCAGCGTGCTGTCCCAACCGAGGATGCTAAGGAATTTGCACAGAAGGAAAGTCTGTTTTTCTTGGAGACGTCTGCAATGGAAGCAACAAACGTGGAGGATGCATTCATGAAGTTGCTGACAGAGATATTTAATATTGTGAACAGGAATAATCTTGTTGCCCCTCCTGAGAATCAAGGTAATGGGAATCAAGGATCTTTAAGTGGAAAGAAGATTGTTTTGCCTGGGCCTGCACAAGTCATCCCAGAAAAGAAATCAATGTGTTGTACTTCCTCCTGAGGTGATGGGGTCTTGTACGTTTCTCCCTTTTTTGGCTAAGGCAGAGTCTTCGAGCCTATGAGATTGATTCTGATGACAGCCAGTTCTAGTCACTAGTATCTGCTGTATTTTGATTGTATATCTTAAAATTCAATATTTGTTTTTTATTATATTATTATTACAAACTGTTTTACTAAAGAAATTGTGATGTCCTAGACTGGATATTACACGGTGACCACATGTCTTTTCTTGCAAGACTGTTATTATTTCCTTGACTTATGTCTTTCTATGTTGCATATCTGCTTCCTTCATTTCTTGACAGAAATTATTAAACCTGGTTTATCTCCCCAAAATGAATCTTCAAGATGAGATCTATCTCACAGACTCACTCTTCTGTTGAAATTGGGTTTAACAACTTGATGAGTGAACACTTGGGCCAGACTAACCCTAAAGAGAGTCAAACCTTGGATGCAAAATAAATAAATAAATCACAATTGGACTAGACTTTGATTAAAGTTGACATAACGTGGAGTCGTGGACACAACTCATCACAAAAGGGTTCTCACATACGAGTATCACATATGAGTATATGACTACAATACTTCAACTGTTTACATACACCTTGGCTTTGCTACTACAACATTTCAGCAAGAAATTATCACGTGTCAAAAACCATCTGTCCACGTTCCTTAAGTTCACGAAATAAGAAATTATGAAATCTGCAGAAAAGGGTCAGAAAATATGTCTGCAGAGAAGCAATAATGCCTCAAAAACAAAAAAGTGTAAATGGAAAGTACAATACATTACCCTAAAGTCCCAAGTGATTTGGGCATTACATTCGGCACGACAGCAACTCTTGTCTGATCTTCTGCCTTAACAAAAGAGCGATCGTTGCAATGTAAAGACAACACCATGTCCTCCTTCACGTACTTATCCATCCTTTCTAATAATTCTTGGCAGTAGAGGGAAGAGACCATCACAGATATGTTAGTCCTTCCTCTCCAGCATCCAATTGCTGTCTGCTTATCTGCACAAATCAAGGGACCGCTTTTGAGTGAGCACATAAAACTATAAATATGATAGAACTCTATTACACTAATGGTGCTTTTGGGTCCAGGAAAACACCAGGCAATGAATTTGTGAAGGAAAAGAGAGAAAAATTGGAAGGAATGAAAATGGAGTTAAAAAAATAGCTAAAACTAAATTATGTTTCTAAAACATATTTTCTATAAACATTTTTGTTTATGTTTCTTCTATAAAAACTAGCAGCAAATCATATTTAAACTTCCTTGGTAAAACCAAACATAGGAAAATAACTTAACGCACATTCTTTCCTTGTCATGGCATTTTCGAGGATCCAAATATACCCTAAGACAATTACAACGTAACCTTTATTATCTAAAACCACCACACAGAAACCCAACAATAGAGTAGAAGCCTTTTCTCTAAAGTTGGAATCAACAAAATCGGCGAACTTAATTATTTTATACTGCAATAGATGTTTGAAGTCCAAGAGAGATGCATATAAAACTTGGTTCGTTATGTGCGGCAGTAACAGCGGCAATCCCTCGGATGAAATGCGAAACACACAGGGTGCAGATGCACCGTCTTTATATGGCTGTCTTACCTGGATGAAAAAGTAAACTGAAATTGTCATAAATGGCATTAGATGAAAAGAAGAGAAAACGAGGATAGAAACATCTATCCCTGGCACACATTTTTCTCATAAATCTTTTCCTATTGACATGTGGGATAGGGAAAATGGTCCGAAAGTGGTGTCTAATAGGTTCTCCATCCGTCCAAATAAAGTCATTTTTGTCATGGCACAAATTTTTGTTATTAGCAAGGTTCACCAGTAAAAACTTATAAAACCCTACGTGGTTTATAATTCTTTTTGTTGGTTGAACTACAGCAGATATTTAGCCATTTTGGAAAGGAAAAGAAAAGCTTAGGAGCCAAAAATGGCTAAATGGCTAAAGCTTGGTCAAATAGCTCCTAATTTGTTATTTAGCCATTTTGGCCGAAATGGCTAACTCTCCTAAATCTTATGGAAAGGAAAAGCATTTGGGGGCATCCATTCCATCCAAATAAGTAAGTCAATAGCTACTTATTTTGTGTACATCGTTAAGCATAATAACCAAGAACAAGCTACCGAATGGAGCCAAAAATTATATTTAACTTGTTTAACCCTTTTTTTGCGAATATGAAAACTTAGATTCGCTAGATAAAACATGACTCCTTTTGGAACAAAAAAAGAACTTATTGAACGAGACTAGTTTTTGGGCTGAAGTAGTAGTGAAAACTTCGCAGTGTTCGCTATAATAAACAATATCCATAATTCCCTTTCTATCAAGTGTGAGTCATATGTACTATGTAGGAAAAAACTTACAAACATTTTCAGACCAACTGAGGCTATCTTAAGCTGCTGCCCAGCAAGAAGATTGAGTTCAAGAACCTCCTTCACAGACTTGGATACATAGTATATTCGCTTCACATTCTTAGTATCACTGTTTCTTGTAACGAGATTCCCATCAAACGAAAAGGATTTTTTAATACCATAGAAATCTTTGATCTTACTAGTAAGTTCATTTTCCCTGTAAAAGATAACTGGGTCAACCCCTCTCCACTTGCCTTGAATCTGCAACTCTGTTCTTCCAACCATCTCTGGACTAGCACTAGTGTGACCACAAAGGTGGACGTCATCAGCTTCATTATCTTGATATTTTTTGTCAGACTTATTGTAATAAGCAGGGCCATCTGTTTCTTTGTCAAGTAAATCTACATTTTTTGTTTCTTCAGGAAATTGAACACTTCCAGTACATGCTGACTTCCCTTCCAACCCTTTTGAAGCCTCTTTGATCTCAGCAGTTGACTTCTCTATTTAAATATATTTACTGGATTTCAAACACTAAGCATGGTCCTTTATAATTAGCAGTATGAATACATACGAATATACGAGGTTTAAATAAACTAGCACTGAAGAAGCAGAACCCTAAATACAACAATATTACCCCCAGTGCCGCAAAGGCTCCACCTATGGTAGAGAAAAGGCATACAAACAAAAACAGATCAATCCTCTACACGTGTACTCTCTCCCTCCATTTCACTACCACCAAAGTCACATTCTCATCTAATCCAAGAAGTACTGTATCATGCTTGACCACTCTAATTCACGCCTATTTAGAACATCCTCTCCCCCTGCCCCTTCTCTATATCTCTCAATTCATCTAATAGGTGCATCACTCGGTCTTATACACATATGGTCAAGTCACTCAGTCACTGTAATCGACTCTTGCATTTTAACTTTATCTGGTGCTACTCCCACCCTTTGTCTAATTATTTCATTCTTTAAGCGGTCTTTTTCAATATGTTCACATCTCAACCACACCTATCTTTTTAATGTGATATTGTTTCACCACCCAACATTTTGCCATACAATAGTGCAAGCCTAGTTGTTGTCCGATAAAACTTACTCTTCAATTTTGTTGGCATACCTCGATCACATAGAAATCATGAGGTATTCTTCCATTTCACCTACCAAGTTCTGATTCAGTAAGATACATCCCCATCTAGTAGTAATAATAAAAGTAGTAAATCATCAAACGTTCCGAGGCATTCTTCCATTTCATTCACCATGTTCTGACTTCTGATTCAATAAGATACATCTCCAGCTACTAGTAATTCATCAAAATCAATCTAGAAATTGTTCAAATATTAATGCATATCAAATATAAAACGTATTAGCAATAAAATAAATTAAACTTCAATGAATTCATTTTCCACGTCACTGCTAATGAAAACACGTTGAAGATCTGGTTCGTCAAAAAACATATTGACAAATTCAAGCACCTCAACATCTTCCAAGCTTGCAAATTGATCTCCACCAACACCCACATTTGAATGGGTTTTATCTCCAATTCTTTGGAATACACTTAGGGCATACTAACATATGGGATATGGAGATCAATTTGGAAGCTTGGATAATATTGGGGTTCTTGAATTTTTCATCTGTCTTTGGACAAACCAGATCTTGAATGGGTTTTCTTTAGCGATGTTTTAATTACATGGAAATGAATCCACTGAAATTTAATTTATGTTACTTATGTTGCATTTTTTATTTTGTTATGCATTACTATATGAACAATTTCTAGATTTAAATTTGATGATTTACTATTAATATTCATTTTATTATTATTATTTTTGGTATTGTCACTGCCATATTATATACTTCCTCTGTTCCCTTTTAATTGCAACCGTCAACATTTCACGTTTGCCAACGCATAAGTTTGACCATTAATATCTTTCATTCCCTATTAGTAAAAAATTTAAAAAAATCATATTTTGAAAATTTAGAATGAGAAGAATTTAACAATATTTTTTAAAAATTTAATTTATAATACATTAATTAATAAAATATAGTCAAAGTAGAATATGTGAATAGTGCAAAAAGTCCAATGTTGCAATTAAAAGAGAACAGAGGTAGTATATATCCCTAAATTATTTAGTTACTTTTGTACAACAATATCCCTAAATTGTTTACTTTTGCTTGTTTTGCCCACGTTTCATTTCAGATATTTTCTAAAAAAGCTACTTCCCGATTATGTAGGACTTAGCTGACTGACCACTTTTACTTGGATTATAAGCTATTCAGTAGTAATGCCTAATACACTAGCATCATTGAACATCATCCCCAGAAAGTTCTCTATATCTTCTACAGCAGAACTGATTCAAACAAGTATTCTATAAGATTTACCTGGTAGATTTGAAAGCTTGTGAAAGACAGCAATAAAGAAGGCTCCAGTGTTCTGATCATGAGGCACTATTCTCATACAGCGCTCCAAAGGTAATGTGGATACTTCCTCTTCCAGGATGCTAGTGGAAGTTGTGTGTTCTTCGTCCATGTGTATCACACTTCCAAAACTCCAGTTACACCGAGAAGGAAACATTCCAGGAACAATTGAACCTCTGCGAGGTTTTGGAGCATCTTTGTAAGAATTCAACCACACTTCTTTATCCTTAACCTGCAAATGCCATTTGAAGACATTGAGATAAATCAAATGGAAGAAATGTTCCCATAAGATCTAGACATTTTGTCATTCTAGGTGAGTTTCCCATCTTTACCTTGCAAGGCCACTACCACTGAACTCTAATGGGATTTTAAAACTTTGAATATACACACACATATTAGGTTGGTAAATCTTTTTTCATATTCTTAGGATCTGCAAGCTAAGACAGACGCGACCATTATATTTCTCATTTTAGCTAGGGTTTGGTAGCAATGATGCACATAAACTCTTGGAAAATATTGTTTCTACATTTTGGAGAAAACATGAACAAACTATGACAATGTTTTCAATGACTGTTTTCCATGAAAACATGATAATTCCAAATGATCTATTTTGACATTTTCCACATAGGTGCAAGATAGCCTAGTCTTGGCAATGTTTTCACGTGAAACTTTTTAGCTGCCATTTTATAATTCTTAGAGTTATGTAAACATTTAATCATACTTATAGGACCACTTAGACTTAGATAACCATATGTTAAAGGCACAGCCAAGTGATCCCCAAAACATAATGAAGTGAAACATAATATAAATATATTGATATCCAAGAGAATAGTTTCACAAACACCTTCCATTTTTTAAGACCTGGGCGGCGAATTAGATGAGGAAGCTCAATGGAGACATCAAGAAGTTCAACACACTGTCCACACCTGTGCAGAACCTGCCAAAAGAAGATAAACATGCAGTTGAAATGGAGCATAATAATTCGTGACATGATGGTGAAAAGGGTACGTAAAGACAAGCAACTTTAAATTTTAAAAA
Source organism: Cuscuta europaea (assembly GCA_945859875.1). Lineage (NCBI taxonomy): Eukaryota > Viridiplantae > Streptophyta > Magnoliopsida > Solanales > Convolvulaceae > Cuscuta > Cuscuta europaea. The sequence continues at coordinate 11,751,299 of CAMAPE010000048.1, forward strand.
TGATGAAAGCATAGGTAGACTGAATTTACTGTTAATATTACAATAAACAGTCTAATATTGAGAGCTAGGCTGATTATCTGGTTGAACGTAAAAGATGTCAATGAGTCATCAGTAAATGAATGCTAATGGAAATTGTAAGTTGGAATTTGGAAATCATTGCCGAAGTGTCAAACATAAGAATGAAATCTTCCTTGGCTTTTGTTTCCCTAGGACTCCCATAGATCCAGAATATCTTAAATGAATGCTGATGGAAATTGTAAGTTGAAATTGTTGGATCTGGCCGTTGCAAAACAGCTGGGACTGCTGGGTATTACTGTGAATGCTAAGAAAGGTAAAGCAGCACAAATACCTCCTTGAGCATCACCATGTCCTTTCTCATACAAATCAAATAACTTAACCCTCAAATGACCTTTTGAGGAATGAAAGAATAGAAACATTCTAATTGGACCTCAAAGAACCAAAGAATACCTCAGAAACCACAGCTTCATTCTCAATAGGATTCATCGAGCAAGTCGAATAAACCATCCGTCCACCAACTTTAAGCAAAGAAATACCTGGAATACATGGATCAACAGCCATAAGTTTAAGTAAGGCTTAGGAGAGAATGGAAAGTTATGAAAATTGCATTTAATATACATAGTTAGCAAACATACTCTACACCATTTTCAAATCACTAGCATAGTAGCGTATTTTGTGAATCCTATATTTCTCATGGTAGACTGGCACGATCTGAAAGAGTTAAGCTTATCTTCATAATTAGTGATGGAATAAATCATATACTACCTCCATCCCGGAATTATCTCCTTATTTGACTGGGCACGAGTTTTAAGATAGTGAGAAATATGTGGTGGAGAGTTGTGCAGAGGAAAGAGAAATGTGTAAGAATGGTTGTGAACCACAAATTCTTTACCAAAAAAAGAAAGAGGAGATAAATTTGGGACGGACCGAAAAGAATATATTAACTTTGTACTACCTCCATCCCATTAACATTGGGACATTAAGAGGTGAGGTGGTTATTAAGAAAAGTGGTTTTATGTGATTGATATTGAAATCATAAGGTAAGAATAAAGCAAGAGTGATTTAGAACCACGCAAACTTTATCAAATTTGGCATGAGACAATCTTAGCGGGACGGAGGGAGTACTTTTTTAAGGCAGGTTCCTCCTTCTCTTTGGGAAATACTAATAAGAGTTGGAACATTCCATGTTGAATAAGTGATACAAATTTGACGTTCCAACATATAAGTCAGAGAAGGTCGGCATAAGTGGGTTAAAACCATGCAAGCATATCAGCTGTAACCCCCCCCCCCCCCCCAGAAGGCCCCGAGTGCTGTAAAAAACACCTCTCATCGCTATCTGAACTTGTAGACCATACAGACCATTGGCGATTCCTACATTCCTACAAAAGGAAAAGAAAAGACTAAGATATAACATACATATATTTAAAAAAAAAATAAACGCTACAAAAATACATATATTACTACCATTTCTTCCAAATGCCAGGTGCCTTGCGTAAAGTACCATCCCCACTGCACGGAACATCACATAAAACACGATCAAATAGATGCCGAGTGATATTGGGAACCTCAAAGCTCCTAATCTCGGAACCGTTGGGATGGTGTCTATACAAATGACAGTTGGGGAAATGTTGGGCATCATGATTTGTGACAATTAAGTTGGCAGTGCAAATTCTCTTTGTTTGGTGGATGAGAAGGTTGCACCTTTGTACATCAACATCATTTGCTATCACCTTCAAAGATTAGTGTTCAAATAAATCACAAAGACATGCACATGAGAGAAAATATTTTTGGAATTCAAAAAGAAGATAGACATACCCATTGTTTGTAATTGCGCAATGCAATTGCGCCTCATGGCACGCCTCAGCTAATTCTGAGACTATGGCATAAAAGGCATTGCATATGGCATTGGGAGTGTGGCGTACGCAATATATCACTGAGGCGTACGCAATTTTGCATACGCAATAAGACGCTCTGCGGCGTACGCAATAGGAGAAGGTCAGGGTGTAATGGTATTATTTGGGCCTACCCGGCCTACTTTTAAATTTTTATAATTGATGTTATGATCCCTATTTCAAACCACTAGTTATTGCTTGGATTTTTTCAGTCGATCAATCTAATTAATTTAAATTCTCATATCTTAGATTTTTTTTGTGAACGATTCAGAAAGTTTTGGTATTCTATGGTACTTTGAAGTTTGAACATATTACTTTCCTAGGACTATGGCCTCTTATGGTTTGTTTTAATATAACATTTGAGGACGTTTGACAAATATGTTTATTTTTTATTATGTTTGTGTGTGTGTATTACGCCTCAGGCATACGCCTCGTTGCGCAATGAGGCTTACGCAATATGCAATATTTAAAAAAACGCCACAACTACGCAATACGCAATTTCGAACCTTGGACATACCCCTATCATTAAGGAGAAAGTACAGAATACCCAAAATGCTAAAATTATTTGGTATTTAAGGACGTACGAGCTGTAGGGGAAAAGTGAGAAAATATAGAGTGTACCACTCCAGTAGGTAGTGATCCAGGAACACCCTCAGGGTATATCATCTCAAGCAATTGAAATGTTTTGGAACCAGGAGCTGCACACACTACATTGGTAAAAAAATAGTCAAAATCTGTTTCTTTTTTTTGGGGGGGGGGGAGGGGGGCATGAGAAAATGTACTCTTTATCAGGAACAAACCAGACAAAAGAGTGAAAAGACTATAAACATATTTTTTACAATTGAATAGCATGTCAGACAAAGATCCTTCTCATTCATGAGTTTTTCCCTCAACTTTGAACTTATGATTTACAAAGAGAAGCTTACTATCAAGAACAAAATGATCCGGACATACATCTAGAAACAGTGGAGGAACCTGAACCAAAGAAGTTGGAAAATAAAGGTCAAGTCCAGCACATTATAGTATACCTCAATTTTGAAGTTAGTGAAAATGGAAAAAGAAAGTCATGACTGTTATACAACGGATTGTAAGGAGCATACTCCAAATACACATGAATGTAAAAAGTTCATTCACCATGCTAACAGCTTCCTGTCTTGTAATGTTGCCAATTTCATTTTGTAGTTTCAAGAATTCATGGAACCTGAAATTTTTATCATTTTAAACCATAATATACTGATTTTGTAATTGAGTAATTCATATGTGCTTGCATATATATACACAAATGCCCCATTACATGAAGGTAATGCATGGGCCTGTGCTACATTTTTCGCAAAGGATGTTCAAGGTATTCTATACATGTTTAACGTTCAAGGGGTTTAGATTGGAGAGTTATTTACAATTATTGTCTATAACTTCACAAGGAAAATGTTAGGAATCTGCCTGTTTAAGTATTTTAATAGGGTATTTGAAAGGAGAAATAAAATGGGCTGAGGTCAATTAAGTGGGCTGGGGTCATTTAATGAGTCTGTTTTTCTATTTTAGTCCCTGCGTGGACCTACTACTATAAATAGTAAGTTGGGTAGCTAATAATGGGTAGACTGTTATTTTGAGAATTGTTGCCTTGTTGCCTAAGTCCCGGTTGCCTAAGAAATCCCTGTAGCCTACTGTTTATCTCCTTCCATTAATAAACACTCTTTCCCTATCATTCATTAGATCTGTGCTTGTTAGTTTATTGTATTGCTCAGATCTGTGCCAGGTACCTAACATTGGTATCAGAGCAATTGCTCCTGGGATCGTTGTGAGGTAGCGACAGCAGAATAGTTCTCGTTTCTGAAGTGGATGGTAAAAACGAGATCCAGAATGGAGCAGCGTATGGAGGCCTTTGAGCAAGAAATGAAGGCGGCGATGACAAATTTCATGGCAACGATCAACGACCAGATTCAGACGAGCATCGCGGCTTCGATGGCGGCTCATCAGAACAGAAGCGGCCATGTCAAGGGGATATCGCAATCCCCTCACCATCGTCATTCGCTATCACCCACTCACTCCAGAGGTAACTCCGTACATTCTCCCATCCACAGGCGTCGGGTTCAAACGGGGAGGAAGGTGGATTTACCTATGTTTAATGGGGAGGGTGCATACAATTGGATCGTGAGAATGGAGCGTTATTACAGACTGAACAATATTGAAGAAGAGGATAGGGTGGAAGTATCTTTTGTGGCAATGGAGGATAAAGCGCTGAATTGGTTCCAATGGTGGGAACACCAGGCGGAAGAGAGAACCTGGGAAAACCTGAAGGATGCATTGATTTGCAGGTTCCAACCGGACTTAATACAGAACCCCTATGGCCCAATGCTGAGCTTGAAACAAACAGGAACTGTGGCAGATTACAGGGAGGAATTCGAAATGGTGATGGCTCCTCAGAGGGAGATTGAGAGGGGAATATTGAGAGGCATCTTCATTAACGGTCTCAAGGATGAGGTCAAGGCTGAGCTGAAACTGTGCAGCTCCAGATCCTTGTCTGCCATTATGGATAGGGCTCTTTTGATAGAGCAGAAAAATGATGCTCTCTATGAGAAGGGCAAGGTTGAAGAGAAAACTATTGGGAAGGAAAAGGGAGCTGTGAATCATAAAGCAACAGCCTGGGGAGAAGGGTATAGATCCAAGGCAAGCAGTTCAGGGTATTATAACAATGGTAGAAATACTGCATACGACAAGGGAAATCAACCTTGGTTTACTCCTGATGGGAAGAAGGAAACAGAAATAAATCCCGCAGACATGAGAAGAGTAGGGCCACAACTGACACAGGAAGAATGCCAAGATAGAAGCCGGAAGGGGCTTTGTTTCAAACATACTTGTCACGGCGTCGCCTAGGCGTCGCCTAGTCGGCGACTAGGCGTCCTGGCGCTAGGGAATGGTCGCCGGGTTAACTCGCCTCGCCAGAAGAAGAGTAGGCGACGTTGGCGTCGTCCGGTCGTCGTCCAGGCGAGCTTTTGGCGATAAGGCGTCTAGATTTTGGCTAGTGTAACCGCAGTCCGCAGGCCCAAGAAGCAGACGCGACTCGCAGGAAGCAGACGAGCGTAGATCACACAGTCTCGCAGTCTCTCGCAGGAAGCAGACGAGCGCAGATCGCAGTCTCACACTCGCAGGAAGCAGCCGACAAGTACGCTTCGAGGCCCCCATCTCTTCTCGTTTTGTCGAACTTCTCTTCTCCTCTGTCGATTGATTTTTGAATATTCTAATTAATTAATTTGTATATATACTACGTATATTGTATACATAGTACGCACGCATACAGTCAGTCAGAGGCATAGAGCATAGGATGCTCGGTGCTATTTTATAGTCTTATACAATTACTGTATGTTATAAAACCGTTAAACTATTAATAAAAACTACCCTGTATTATATAAAACTATAAATAATTGTGTATACAAATATATGAATTATGATATACGTACTTTATGAGATAGCATTTTTACTCACAATTGCCCTTAATAAACCTTAGTTTCAAGGAAATTTCAAACATTCAATCATTAATTGTTGTATTCAATTCTAGGTAATATACAATTTAATTAGTAATATATTATATATAATTATACATATGATTATATGTAATATAATATATACATATATAATGTATTATTCAATGTACAACTAGTCGCCTAATTGTCGCCTAGGCGGGCGCCTTGTCGCCTAGGCGATATGGCGGTCGGCTGGCGCCGCGACTCGCCTTACCGCCGTGACAAGTATGGTTTCAAATGCGGTGAAAGATGGGGAAGAGAGCACTCATGCAAAATGAAGAATTACAAACTGATTTTAGTGGAAGATTCCGAGGGAGAAGAGGAATTAGATAAGTCAGAAGGGGTAATCCCTGAAGATGAAAAAATCACCATGGAATCTAAGTCCATGCAATTATCCTTCATGAACCAGAAGGAAACACCCTCTATGAGGGCTTTTAGGGTACAAGGAATTCTGAAATGGGCTAAGGGAGAGAAGCCAGTAGATGTTCTAATTGATAGTGGAGCCTCACACAACTTCATATCTCAGGAAATGGTAGAGCAGTTAACCCTCCCTGATCATACCATTGCTGGCTACAAAGTGCAGCTTGGGAATGGTGATAAGGTCTTCAACAAGGGCAGGTGTGAACAATTAATTCTGAGCTTGCAGGGAGCTGTCATTCAACAAGATTTCTACATGCTGAAGTTGGAGGGAGCTGACTTGGTTTTAGGCATGGATTGGTTGACTGGATTGGGGGATGTGGAGATCAATTTTCAGAAGCAAAGCATAAAGTGGCATCAGCTGGGGTTAAGTCAGGCTATTCATGGGGACCCTAAGTCAAAATCTATGAAAGTATCTCTCAAGACCAGGTCACAAATTGTACAGGATGCTGGTGATGGCTATCTTATCTACTGGGAAGGCAGTAAAATGGAGGGAGAGGGAAATCAGTTGAAGGATTCCAATTGGGAAGGAATTATGGCAGAATTTTCTGAGGTATTTACTCCCAGACCAGGATTACCTCCTCCTAGAAAGTGTGACCATGCTATTAACATTGAAGAGTGAGCAGAAGTACCTAACCTGAAGTTTTATAGATACCCACAAGGCCAAAAAGAGGATATAGATGGGATTATCAAAGAAATACTACAAGAAGGAATTACTGGGGAGAGGAGAATTGTTCAACCAGTTGAAATGGGTATGTGTGTTCTTGTAAGAGTTCCAACTGGTTTGTTCTTTGATCCATTTAGAGCTGCAACTCATAGCATGTCGGCCTTAGAACCATTATATGAAGAGATGGGTTACAAGGAAGAGGCTTCAAGTATATTTCCAGGGAATTTTTATACCCAGTTTCTGCTCCTGTTTGCTGTGAAAGATGTGATAATGAAAGTGAAAGAAATGAAGCTCCTAGATCAGAAACCAAGGAGATACTGGGAAGGAAGAGGTTCCAGGATGAAGAGGAAGTTCAAGATCAAGGTGGTGTTTTATTACCCACCTTGAGGGCAAGGTGGTTAATTAGAGGGGGAGTAATGTTAGGAATCTGCCTGTTTAAGTATTTTAATAGGGTATTTGAAAGGAGAAATAAAATGGGCTGAGGTCAATTAAGTGGGCTGGGGTCATTTAATGAGTCTGTTTTTCTATTTTAGTCCCTGCGTGGACCTACTACTATAAATAGTAAGTTGGGTAGCTAATAATGGGTAGACTATTATTTTGAGAATTGTTGCCTTGTTGCCTAAGTCCCGGTTGCCTAAGAAGTCCCTGCAGCCTACTGTTTATCACCTTCCATCAATAAACACTCTTTCCCTATCATTCATTAGATCTGTGCTTGTTAGTTTATTGTATTGCTCAGATCTGTGTCAGGTACCTAACAGAAAACCCCTGATGAAGATAATATTGATAGACAACCTAATACTTTAATCTTGATTCATTGGCAGTACTTTATGTGGTACCTAGGTTGGTAATGGGTTACGTAGAGCTATCTTTCTTGGAAAGGCAGGGCGAAGAAAGCACATGTCATAGATGTTTTCTAGTTTCTTTTGTTTGTATGTGACCTGTTCTGTGTGTTCAAGACTTTTGCAGGAGCAGTGTTGCTTGATGAGAGGGTGGGGGTGCATCTGACATCAATACCTCTTCTCAATATTAAGTAAAAAGTATCATGTACCTCTTAAGAGTTCGATTCTTTCTCAACTGGCTCCTAGAGAAATTGGAATGCCAAGCAAGGTTGTTTGGGTACCAAGGCAAAGGTCTAATTGCCTCAACTTCACTCCCATCTGAAATCTGAGGGGATTGGTTGAGTTTATAGCTACGAGTATGGACTCTTATTTTAGTGTGTGTGCGCGCACTTGGGGGGGGGGGGGGGGGGGGACAAACCTCTGCCTGAAGAGAGTTCATGAAATCATCCTCTAACATTGATCTAATATCCATATAACACTGCGTCCTGCAATAGGGTATCAGTGAAAAGGCTGATGAATACTTGGAAATAGGAAGTTCTTTATTAAGTAATGTGCAGCATCCACAGCAGTACAATGTTCATAATACGCATGGCAATGGGTCGGGTCGGGGCGGGTACTGCAAGACCCAGACCCGCCCCGTGACTTGACGGGGCGGGTCTGCACCGCCCCGTGACCTGCACGGGTCCAAACTTGTTAATAGTATGTATTTTTGTTTGTGAGAAGTTGTTACCAATTGAATCTACATAAAGTTTATCTTTAAATAATTATTAAAAATTAATATATTAAATCAAATTCATGATACGCTAGAAATTTCAAAAGTTAAGGAAAAATCACTTAGACTTGAATAGTTAATCTATTTAATTATATTAATACTTGAATATATGTATTAAAATGCTATATATAAAGAAGACAATGATAATCCGTCGTTCATCTCAATCTAATATATATATATATATATTGATATATTATAATATCAAAGAATTTATGATTTATTGTATACACACATATGTATGTTGAAGTATATTTGTAGTATAATTTAAGAAAAAGTATGTATATACTTATATATTGAGAGGGTCGGGGCGGGTCAATACTAATACCCAGACCCGCCCCATTGTATAGGCGGGCGGGGTGAACCCGCCCCATTTGCAAGACGGGGCGGGCCAGACCCACCCCAAATGTCTCGGGCCAGGACGGGCCATTGCGGACCGGGTTTTTTTGACATCCCTAGTTCATAAGTAACAAATTTACAGTTTTTATGAATGAAACAAAGAGAACATCCATAAACCACAAGCTCAAAAGGCTAAACCTTGTGGACGTTTTACAGGGAGAGATAATAAGGACCTAATCGTTTTCTAAACCTTTTGATCACACGTGAAACTGAATGAGCGTTAGAAATCAAACAAACAGGGTACCCACAATTATATTTGTATGTAAATAAACCATGAATGGAAACTAGGCCATTCATTACGCCACTACACATATGGACATTTTTCTCTAGAAAAGAGAGAAGCGTGATTCAAAACGGATTAGCTGAAATCTAAGTGTATTATACAGTTATACTACTGTGCACTGATAGATTTTAATAGAGACCTGGAATTGATTCTAAAAGCAACAGGGAGCGGTGTTTGGAGATATTCAATGAAAGTGTCCCACTCTTCCGGCGACACAATGCCTTGTTCCTGCAAAATTAAATCCTAATTTGAGTCTGTGCATACTCACACGTACAGAAATGGGAAATATACAGAGCGTCAACGCACCTTGTAGTACTCTTCGAATGAACTATTGTGCTTGGAGAAAGGCTCCGTTATGGGGTTACTATTGGTGGCGTCCCCGTTAGCTTCATCATCGGCTGACGGAGCTCTGTTTGGCGGTTTCTGAGAATCCGACTTCAGGCGTTTCCGGCCGTCATCTCTAGGATTCCGGAAGTGTTTCCCCTGCGTTCGGCATCGGCTTCGGCCTCCCATCGTTGATTCTTTTTTCTTGATGAGGTTGCTCGGCTGCCTGCCTGCCTGCTTCTATAACTGCCTTCACTCTTCACTCTTCAGAAACGGAATGCAGGGAGGGGGATGAACATTTGGGCCCACTAGCCTATTACCTGGTTTTTTATGTATTCGGCTTTTGCCAACATGGTCAGCCCATTAGCCTATGTTCACACCTTTGATAATTTTTTATTTGGTTGTTTAAAAATCTAGTTTGATTTGATCAAAAGAAAGTCTTTAGTCTGGTTTGTCTTATTTGAAGTTCGTTCTAAGATGTGTATGGTACAGTTAGTAAAGGGGAAAGAGTCAAATATGACACTAAGATATTTAATGAATCTCACACCGGACACCTAGGTTTTGACTGGACCAAATAAGCACTAAATTGAACTTATTCGTTTATTATGAGTCACCCATTAACCCTAAGATGTGTATGATACAATTAGTAAAGGGGGAAGGGTCAAATAGGATACTAAGGTATTTAATGAATTACGACACTTGGGTTTTGACTGGACCAAATAAACACTAAATTGAACTTATTCATTTATTATGAGCCACTCGCTAACCCTCCCGTTAAACAGACGTCTCTTTTCGTTCGATCCAGGCGTCTTCCCCTTCAATTAAACAACAACTCAATAAATACATATCCAACAACCCTAATTGAATTTCAACCTACGTATTAAACTGTGTGCAGACACATTGGAAGAGGAAACAACTACAATGGACGATAGTGCTTCACCATCAAGGTCAGCAAAGAAACACAAAGCAAACTCCAGTGATTCGGTACAGTTTCGAAGCAATTTTGAGCGTACAAATTCAATGCAGACATACTATCAGTGCAGGAGTGCAAATGGAGTCCGTGTGAAAGCGCGACTTTGGACATCATGGACTGATACGAATCCGGGAAGATGGTTCTATGGGTGTCCACATTATGAGTTAATTTAAATTGAAAGTTTGAATTTCATCTTTATTCCCATTTGATGTATATTGATATTTGTTTGTATAGAAGGATGGTTGTGGTTTTTTTGAGTGGCATGACAAGCCATTAACAGATAGGGCGAAGAATGTTATCAATGATCTAAAAAGGGAGAATAGAAGACTGCACTCTTCAATATTAGGTCTGGAAGAGGCCATACGTGTAAGGGTGAGATTTGAAGAAACGCCATTTGATGAAACAACTGTAACACTTGAGATTTAATTTAAATGGATTAATAGTACTACTCATACCAACAAGGTGCATCTCCTTTTAAGGGAGCTCATTAGCCAAGAACTCTAAAGTTAAGCGTGCTTGCACGGGAGTAGTCTTGGGATAGGTGACCCCCTGGGAAGTTTCTCAGGGCGCGCACGAGTGAGGACAAAGTGCGCGGAAAAAGGCTAGTGGCGGTTTGTGAGGACAGTACTAGAGGTCAGAAGTAACTACCTCGGGGCCTACGGGGTCGGGGTGTTACAGGTGGTATCAGAGCAACCCTGCGACAGTGTGTTGATCCGTCGGATATCGGGCGGGCACTTAGCAGGGGAAAAGATTCTGGGATATGATTGAGATTGGTTTATGGGCGCAACGAGGACGTTGCGTTCTTAAGTGGGGGTGATTGTAACACTTGAGATTTAATTTAAATGGATTAATAGTACTACTCATACCAACAAGGTGCATCTCCTTTTAAGGGAGCTCATTAGCCAAGAACTCTAAAGTTAAGCGTGCTTGCACGGGAGTAGTCTTGGGATGGGTGACCCCCTGGGAAGTTTCTCAGGGCGCGCACGAGTGAGGACAAAGTGCGCGGAAAAGGCTAGTGGCGGTTTGTGAGGACAGTACTAGAGGTCAGAAGTAACTACCTCGAGGCCTACGGGGTCGGGGTGTTACAACAACACTCTTGGAATATGATGATAACTCCAATGAACAAATGTCAAAGTTTCAAATTCAAGAGATTAACAATAGCATGGATGCAGATCATATGGAATTGGAGAGGGGATCAAATAAAAATAGGAATTATGTGATTGTAGTTTTGTTGTGTGTTCTTGTTGTAGTGATATGTATGCTTTTATGTTAGTTGAAGTTGTTAATGTTTTGAGTTGTAACCTAGAAACGATTGATGGATAGAAGAAAGTAGCGTGTGAAGTGTGTTGTAGTTGGTTTAGTTTGGTCTGATTGTTGTGGCTTTGTGGGACAATTTGGTGTTAATAAAGTTGTTAATGATAATGTGTTATACCATTTTTGTTATAGCAGTACTGCATACTATCCCAGGCTGCAATTTGGAATGCAGCTGGTTGCTCTTGCTAGGCCAAGTTTGGCTCCCATTTGCACATATGTGATAGTTTGGCCATTACAAAGCTATGAAACATGATATGAGTATACATATGCTTAACAAATCTATTATGGGAGCTAGCCTCGAAGAATAAAGTAGAGTTAATAATACACACATGTAAAGATCTAAACCATTTAATAAACAAGTGGCCTTTGGAATAATTAGCATTTGGAATAGAATAGTGCCTGAAACACTTGTGTTCTGAAATACACATCTTGATTACCAATCCACAATTCTTGCCATCTTGAGAAATCCAAACTCTAAATGGACAACCTTCCTCATTCACACATTTGACTGTCAACCGCTTCTTCTCATTTGGTTTAATTTTCAGTTTATAACCAAATTTGACCCCATAGTTAGCAATTGTTGTGCAGGCTTCTTTGACATCTTCAAATGTCATTCCATTCATAAAGTAACATGATCCATCTGTTACAGCATAGTTCACTTTGGGTTCACCATCTAAAGAATCATCAGATTTGTTGATCTCCTCCTCCTCATTAAAAAGTTGCTCTCCATTTGATTCTTCATCTCTTTGATATCCATTAGGGACACCACCAGTGTTTACTTCATCAGTTTAATCTCTGAATTGTTTGGTAACAAATTCAGAACCCAACACATTCTCGTTTTCAGCAAACTCTGGGTTTGGTACACTACAGCCTTCTATTAGGGGGATTAGAAGAGGTTCATCCAGTTGATGATCAACATACAGTTCAATATCATCAATCCAAGAGTTACTTCTAATACAATTTGGCACCTTTCTAATTGTGTCATCATCCTAAACTAAAAATGGTCCATTTTCCATATCTTTCCGAGGTTCTAAAACATTAATGTTTTTTAGAGTTTTAAAACCCAAATCATCCTTGTACTTCCGAGATATATCATGATAACACAAATAATCAGGGTCAAATCCATATATTGTATCCACATCCCCATTGATGTATTGTAATGGTTTGAACACCCACCTCCCGCTATGATTAAACCTCAGATTGACCAACCCACTCATTTTTACAGTCAAAGTAACACGGAACGTAGTGCCTTAGAGCGTTTCAACGGAGTCCATCAGTAAACGTAAAGCTTCATCTTGTCGTCTTTCTCAGGTAATTCGCACTTACAACCCATGAACATTCGCTTAGGGTTACATAGGGAGAATTGTGAGTTTAATCGTAGGGAAAGGAGCTGGTTAACGGGTAACGGGCGTTAGAACGGGAGGGTTAGTGGGTGACTCATAATAAACGAATAAGTTCAATTTAGTGTTTATTTGGTCCAGTCAAAACCTAAGTGTCCTATGTGAGATTCATTAAATACCTTATTGTCATATTTGACCCTTCTCCCATTAGTAAAAAATACTAGTATATTATTATGAGCTTTAAATAAACTTGAGCTCAAAGGCGTTTTAGCAATTTATAAATGCTAAAAGAAAAATGGTGTAGTTGTTTCACTTGTTTGATGAAAGATGAATGTTCAAATTAGTTTTATTTGGCATAACAAGTTGTTGTGATTATTAATTTTAAAAGCAAAAAATAAAAATGAATAATCTCAACTATTATTGATCCTTTTGAAACAATCCAAAGTATCAATTATCTCAAAATAATCTCAACTGTTAAAAAATCAAAATACCTCGGTGACCTATAATTATATGTAAATAACTTATACTCCCTCTGTCCCATTTGAAGGTTCTTACTTTCCTTTTTGGGACGTCTCATATAAATGTTGTCATTTCCATTTTAGGAAACAATTAACAATCTTAAGTGACAAATTAATCATTAAATATTAACAATAATACATTTATAACATCACATTTATCAATACTACCTACATTATAATGTATACCTATTAAAATTATTTCTCAAAATATACTCGAAGTACTTTATTTAATTATTGTCTAAATAACCGTGCCGTTTTGCTATGAGAACCTTCCAACGGGATGAAGGTAGTAATATTTATGAGTAAGTGAAGTATTTTGAGAAGATTTTTCAATAGTTGGGATTATTTTTATGTAATTGATATTTTTGAATTATTTTAAGCAGTTCACTAATAGTTGGGATTATTATTGTCAATTTTTCCTTTTAAAAGTTAAACACTTTCTATCTAAATCTACTCAATAAAACGTCTTAAGAAGATCTTACTCTCTATATTTTTCATTTTTGCATTTCGGATATGTTTGGCACAACTAGCTGAAAAGATATTTTTATGAGCTTTTTAGTAACTGTTAGCTTTTAGTGACTGAAAAGATCTTAAAAAGAAAAGGCAGTACCTGTTTGGTAAAAAACTGACTGTTTGATTTAACATTGTTTGGTATACAAGTTGTTATGATTGATTAATACTAGAAGCTACGGACTTATTTGAGATGCTACTCATTGTAGCATCTCAAAAAAGATATTTTATTTTTATAAAAGTTCTTAAAAATTGACATGTCAAATATACAACTAGAAGCTTTTAAAGATTTTTTAAATACTACGTAGTACAAAAGCTAGAAGACATAGACTTATGCCTGCCAAACATAGTCTCGTTTAGGCCCAAGCTTTTCTAATTTAGAGTATAAGGTAACAAAATTATCACACTACTAAATATCTTATCTACTAAATAACAAATGCCCTTAGAATTTGCTTGGATTTTCAAATGGTAGAAAAAATCACTTTTATTTGAAATCATTTTCATATATGAGGACCACTGCATCCAGAATCTAACCGGTTTCTTGTATTATAGAGGCACACAATTTATAACCCCACAAATCTGAGCTATGTTTAGACTTTGGTATGATATAATGAACAGTAATAAACCATATATAAAATTGTTGATTCAAATACAATTTTCGTATGACACTGTGTTATAAACCATAATGTAATGTATATTACGTTTGTGGAATTCATTACTTTAATATATGCAATAAGGTTTAAGTTTATTTGAGATCACGAGCTCTACACTTTCTTATACGTAGTACGTAGACTTGGACTCAGTGCGGGCCACCCGGCCCGCTACTGTGCGGGCCCGGCCCGGCCCGGCCCGGGAAACCGGGTCCGGTTCCGGTTCGGGCCTAGGCCCGGGGGGTCTACCGGTTCCGGGCACGGGTAATGGAAAAGGGGAACCGGCCCGGCCGGGCCGGGCCCGGTTCGGGCCTTTTTTTATTTTTATTTTTTTGATTTTTTTGGTTTGGGCTGGGGTTAGTTGGGCTGGGCTGGGTATTTCCGAGGGGTTTGGGGGGTTGGGGGGGATGGGGGTGGGGGTGAAATAAATAAGAATAAAAAAAAATGAACCGGGACCGGTCAAGACCCGGGCCGGTCTCGGGCCTATGGATACGGAACCGGGGGCCCAGCCCGGGCCCGACCCGGCCCGAGTCCAAGCATAGTAGTACGTAGTATTTCTTTTTGTGCAGCTAGCTGCTCTCTTCGGAGAGGTGAACTCTTTCAAATCTGCTAAAGTAATGAAATATTGATTTCATTCTGCCGAGAACATAGCCTAACACAAAAATCTGACAGCGTTGTTTTAATTAGTTGAACACTTTGCAACAACCATGCATATATAGTTTTGCTCACGTCCCTTAGATCTTGAAAGCCGTTGAGTACTTGAGTTTATCAAAACCACATTCTCCAACATATACAGGTTTCATAAAGTCCATTTTGCAAATCATAACTACGACTCAGTTTAAAAAAAAAAACTACTTTTAACAACCCATCTTACGTATATTTTTATATTTACAGTCTAAGACCTCTAGGTTGTAGGTCTCATAGTCACAACTCATATGAAGTCATATACTGTATTTTTTTGTGATTTTTAGTACAAGCATGTTTTCACTTGGACGGTAATTACAATTCCTCCCAGACCAGACCATTAAAAAATACAAAGAAATCAGACCAGACCAGTTCAGACCAGAGTCACCAGACCAACAAATTACGATCCAAGTAAAAACATCCTAATACCATTAGTTGTTTACTACAGGTTAAATTTATTTACAAAGTAAAGTCATCAATAAATTAGTCATACAAGTTCACAATATTATTTTAATGTAATGTTTTCTTAGCAAGTCCGTGCAGAAAATAAGAATCAGTAAATGAGATCTAATGAGTTACGTTGTACTGTACCTTATAGTTAGAAATTAATACTCATAACTCATAAATAGTGTAGGAGCTGATTTCAGTCCACTCCCCAGACCGCCAGACCGGGCCAACTTTATGTAATTATGTCTATGTAGTCATGGAGTCGGGCCGGGTCGGGCCTAGGCCCGGTCGAGCCGCCGGTTTGTATCACATGGGCCCGGGACCGACCCGAGGGTTGGACGGGTCCGGTTCGGGCCGGGCCACCCTCCCAGGTCACGGGTCAGGCAACCCGCCGGGCCGGGCTGGGCTAGTTAAAGTAATTTTTTTTTATAAATAATATTTTATACTTATATAAGTATTAAAAACAAACTTCAAGTGCATTTATTTGAAATGAAATAAGAACTACATTTATAAATTAAATAGGAACTACAATTGAGAATTGAAGGTAAAATTAAAACATGAAATACTAATCAATCATTCAATCGGAATCTCCGGCATAGGTAGAGCCACCCTCGGTTGTAGATTCATCCTAAGTGTTGGGATGGGGTGATGTCAATTTCTTGAGCTCTACGGACTGCTTTCAACCAATCGTGGTAGCATATAAGCATCTCAAGAGATTCTGCGCTCAACCTCGTTCTAGTTTGCGTTAGAACATTGCCGGCCGAACTAAATTCTTGTTCCACGACAACCGTTGAAACCGGCATTGATAACACTTGCTTAGCCATCTTTGCTAAAACCGGGAACATTCTTTCTTTTCCCTTCCACCAGTTTAGTACGTCAAAATCATCTTCTTCAAAATCAACATCATATGTTAAATACAAAGAAATCTCATTAATTGTGCTTTGTTGCGTAGCGGTAGTTGATTTCGTTTTTTTAAAGTTTACTTTAATCAAATTAACTAGTGAATTAACTATTTTTGTGTACAACCTATTTTTTTTACTAACAATGAAATTAATATACTTTAACTTTAACTATAATGAGAATTAACTAGTTTTTTAAACTAGAGTCAAATGTAGCAATTAATAAAAAATTGTAATAAAGTAATTAACTATTAATCTAACTATTAATTCGAGTTATAGCAAATTAGTATTTTAAAGTTTACTTTAATCAAATTAACTAGTGAATAACTAGTTTTGTGTACAATATATTTTTTTTACTAACAATGAAATTAAAATACTTTAACTTTAACTATAATGAGAATTACAAATAATTTTTTGTATAACCTATTTTTTTTACTAACAATCAAATTATTATAGTTTAACTTTAACTATTATGAGAATTAACTAGTTTTTTTTTTCAAGTGACGTTAATACAAAATTAAACAAGTGTAAATAATAGAATAATTTCGTACCTTTTTCGGACTGTCAGATGAGAATAATAGAATGACTTAAAATTAATTAGATATAATTCCAACTATATTAATAGATATAATAAATGTATAAGTAATACGAAGTATATAATTAGATAACAAATATAAGTAATATAATATTATAATGTATGTATTTATAAATTATAAGTAGATAATTAATATAAAGTTGATATATAAATAATAAATATAATATATTGGAGAATAAGAGAATTAGAGAGTTAAGACTTAAGAATAGGATTTAGGAAGAATTGGAGAAGAGATAAAAAAATATTTAAGATTAGGAGTATTTATAGGTTTTTTTACCCCCACCCCTCCCCCCAAACCCCCCAGACCCCACCCAACGGCTATAGCCGTTTGGGTTGTCCTCAGCCCACCCCCCAACAACGATTTTGGACAAAACAAAAAAAAATAAAAAAAATTGACCGTTGGACCCGGACCCAGGCCCGACCCGGCCGGGTCAACTTTTTCCGGAACCGAGCCCGCCCCACCCATCCCCACCGGTTCGGGTCTACAGTCCCAGACCGACAGACCGGTCCCAGGCTCGCACAGTAGCAGGCCAGGCCGGGTCACAGGCCGGGTGGCCCAAACAGAATCCACCCTTATATCTACGTCTGGGATAAGAATATGAAAACCCACTCAATTCAGTGTAACGAACTGGCACTTAACAGGGGGTTAGACCCAATTGCGATGGTCAGGTGACGGGAAACCACACTTTCTTAATTAAAAATTAAAAACAGGATGTGAAGGAGATACAGCACCAAATATTTCAATCTAAATATAAATAGGCAGTATCAAGTCTCAACTGTTTAACAAAATCTCCAAAACTTGAAACATCAAAACTAGGTAACAAACCAACAAGTCCAAAAAAGAAAGGGTACATTAAAGCAATGTGGCTTAAGCAGCAGCAACAGATGGCTTAGAAGTAACAGAGAGTTTGGACCTTTTCTTGGCCACGCTCTGACTGCGCCTCTCCCTTTGCTCCTTCAGCCTACTGGCAAGCAACTTCTGATATTCCTGAGCCTCTGTCTTAGCCTTGGCAATCCTTTGCTTCTTCTGAGCAATTCTGGCCCTCTTCCTCTGGAGGGTCAAAGGAGTCACCAGCCTCTGTATTTTAGGAGCCTTGCTAACCTCCTTCCCTGTCATCATTACACAGTCAAACAATCAGTTACAAATTAAAGTTGAGCCTCACAAGCACCTCAGTTTTAGCCATACAAAACTTCTTGACTACTTGCTGCTTCAGCCTCAGTTTATTAATAAGAAAGCTGAAGCACCAAGGCTTTTTCAAACAATCTCAAACAAAGTCATGGGAACAACGTAAACATTTAGAATCTAGAATCCAGAGCAAATTAATATCAAATAAAAGCTTAAAGTACAAATAATAATGATACAAAGTATTACCCTTTTTATTGGTAAATGTCCTGCGGTATGTGTTGACATACTTCCTGACATCATCTTCCTTGGACAGGTTGAAGAGCTTCCTAATCTTTGAAGCTCTTTTAGGACCCCTCATCCTTGGCTTCTCAACATCAGTTAGTCCAGGAAGGTCATTTTCACCTTTCTTCACAATGACCAAATTCAGAACTGAGAGGTAAGGACTGACAATGCACCCACGTACTGACTTTCTTCTCCTCTCACCATCACGCCTTCCATAACCCCGGAAACAAGGAGTGCCTACTCATTCTTAACAATGTTAACTGCAAATACAGATTATCAATAAATAAGGTTTCACAATATGACATGATTTGCCCAAATACCTCTAGGCAGTAAAAGGCGAACACGGTTTGGAGTCAAGACTCCTTGCTTCATGGGAAATCCTTGTTTGTCACATCCACCCATGATCTTGAATACATATCCCTTAAACTCCTGACAATATTAAGGAAAAATTTTCATTTAAGAATAGATTCTTTAGTCAACAAAAGGAATAGCAGATGGTTGCAGTGTGGTAATACCTCTCCTAAAGCATCACCACTGACTTCTTGAGAGATTCTCTTGTCATAAAAGGCACGACTGCATCATAGAGATGTTTAAACTTTCATAAGTCAATGATAGAATGAATTTACAATTGGCATTAGCTGCACTACACCAATTTTCCAAGTGGAATATAGAAAAATTGCTGATTGTACATGATAGAATTCATTCATTAAGAAAATTCAGGCTTCAGATGATGCAGATGAGTTGTATGAACTCTCCAGTAGTGGTAGAGCAGAAGATAACAAGATACCATGAAGCCATACATGGACGACTCAGTTAATTATTTAGTCATCTATATATGTGTGGATTTCCAAAAAAGACAGGATCCCTAATTCTTTCATTATAACCAAACAAATTATTCAAGCTACACAACTACTAATAATGGTAAAACAGATCATTTACATACAAGGAGAGAACATGAACATGTTTTTATTGTTGTCCAGGAAGGCATACGTATTCTTAATTTTTTACTAATTATTATTTAATAATAATAACAACGTAACAGAAGCACAACAAACCCTGAGAAGAATGTGGGGATAAGTGATAACAAGCTATGAAAGTAATCATGGAAACAAGTGAGATATTATCATTCATGAATAGATCAATGGCTTAATTGCAGAATACAAAGCCACGACATGTAAAGCTTTTGAATATAAATCAGCAAAATTTAGACATGGACCATGAGTAGGAGAAAATAACGTGATATTATATATGAGGATGGATCTTCGGCATGTAAAATAAGATGATGGAATGTGTGTATTCTCGTGCCAATATCCGATCGAAATTAATTGAAATGAGGCTAGACATACAGTTTCTGTTCATCGTCAATCTCTAGCTTCTTCTGGCAACCCGTAGTCGGATTTGCAATGTTGAACTACATAACAGCAACAAGAAACAGAGTGAGAATACATTCGATTGCGAACACTATAAGTTCATAACTGTGAAAAGTTGCATACCTTCATCCTCGCTGGAAAAGAGAAGTGGCCGCTATGAAGATAATCTTCTCAGACGGTCTGCGCTCACTCCCAGCTTCTCCTAAGTTAGGGTTTCGTTATAAGATACAAGGGCGTATATAATATGACAGGATACAATAGAATGGACCAAGCTAGGGTTCTGCAATTCGTCATGAGTATGCGTTTGGCCCACGATTAAAATGGGCTGATTGAGATCCTTGGATAATAATGGTTTAAAATACTTGTCCAATATTGGGTTTGAATAGTTGTCCAATATTGGGTTTAAAATAGACATATGTAATTAGAATATTGTTTTAAATTCAGTATGCATATTGTCGCCTACAGGACACCGGACCGCCGCCGGTCACCGCCTCAAAACTCACCGTCGTTGTAGATTTGGTCGTCGTTGCTGCATATATGGTCGTCGTTGTTGCAAATTTCGTTGCTGCCTCCGTAGATCTAACCAGATTTGGCTGTCACCACTTGTCGGCCACCTCTGCAATTCTGAACGCCGCCGCCGTACATGTGGCTGGTGCAGATGCCTAATGACATTTTTGAAGAGCAATAATGTCATCCTAATGGCATTTTAAAAAAATTGACATCTTTTCAAATTCAAAAATGAAACACAAAACGAAATCCGCGATGAAATTGAACGAGATCTGCAATGAAACTGAACTAGAGAAAAAAACCGGTAGAGCAAGAGAAATGAAGGGAGATGAAAAAGATGACAGAAGAAGAGGAAAGAACAACGAGCGACTTCAACTCGGCCACCAGATCTGGATTCCGCCGCTGCTCGTTGCTCGCTGCCTCACCTCGAAGGTTGCTGCTGCTGCCTCACATTGAAGACCTTGTTGTGGAAGATGAACAAGAGCAATTGTTGAAGACGAACATGAGAGGTTAAATATATAAATGGTACCTTAATTGTTGATATTGTTGCTTTTTGGCATCTCAACCCTAAAATGATTCAAACCAGTACCAAAACTATGCATGAGTTTTTAAACTTGCAATTTTATCCAAATTTCCGGCCAAAAAATCATATGTGATGCCCGGAACTCTATGCGTATTGTCCACTTCACCTTCCTTTTGTCCACGTGATCATCATTGTGGAATGACTCTACACATAGAATTATGATCGTGATCTAAGATTTTTTAGCTTTAAATTTGAATAAAATTGCAAGCTGAAACATTAATGTATATATACATGTGATACTGATTTGATTCATTTAAGAGTTAAAGTATCAGAATGCAACAATACCAATAGTTAAGGTACCATTTATGCATTTCACCCCGAGCGGGAAAATAAAAAGAACATGCCTTGCTGCCTCACAATTTGAAAACAATTAAATTAAAGGGGAGGGTAAATTTGGATCAAAAGTCTTATTTAGGGAATAAAAAGATACACAGTCCTATTCAGAAATTTCGGTAATAATTTAGTCTTATTCAAGGCAATAATAATTTATTCCTAAAATTATTTAGGAGTTTTAAATATCAGCCTCTTTTTACACCCCAAAAGCCAAATTGATTTCTATCCAGATTATTTAGGAGTTTTAAATATCATCCTCTTTTTACACCCCAAAATTCCAAATTCTTCTACTCAATTATTAGCAAGTTTATCTTATTTAATATACCTAAAAGCACTACATATGAGAAATAAAATTATTCCGCTCAATTGTTATCAACTTATCATACACATTATCTTATTATACTAAAACAATACATATGAGAGAGAAAATATTCCGCTCAATTGTTAGCCAACTTATCTGTTGAGGTTAAGTCCTGTAGATCTGAAAGTCCAACACCCGCTTTAGATATTTAAGGACGTAGATAATAACTCGAAGGTATAAGGAAATATAAAAGTTGAATAATAATATGCTCAAGAGCCCACTTGTATTATGCAATTCGTTGATTACACAGGAAACTTCCCGAACGGTAGGTCGGAATAGCGATTAATACAAAAACAAGAGTAATAAAGCTATTATAGGCCTTGAGTATCAAAATGATAACCCTTTACAATGATATTAATCCCTCTATTTATACTAATGGGGGTATAGGGTGCTCCATGCAGATTGGTTGCTAATCGAGCCACTTGAATGTCCATACTCCCACTTGGTGAGATCTCTTCGTAGCAATAAATGCTCCTTGCTACTTGCCAGTCATCTGTTACCCGTTCGGGGTGATGGACCAAGCTGGAAACATCCTTGATCTGGCTCAAGTACACTGGTGGACCCGATCCCCGTTCGGGGCATACATCTTACTGGGCATATCCTTCTTCTGGATTCCGGACTATTTATTGGACCGGGTATTTTGGGCTTGTGGCCCGGGTATTGGGCCTTCAGTCCAATATCCCAACATTATTTTATACCTAAAAGCACTACAAATGAGAGATAAATTTTCTTGTTAAGTTGTTAGCCCGATTATCTGATATACTTAAAAAGAACTACATATGAGAGAAAAAACTCTTCCACACAATTGTTAGAAAGCTTACTATATTCGTATCTCCTTATACTTAAATGCACTACATATGAGAGAGAAAATTATTACGTTCAATTGTTAGCCGACTTATTTTATACTTAAAAGAACTACATGTGAGAGAAAATTAATTTGCTCAAATGTTAGCTAGCAAACTTATCTTCTAACATCTAAAAGTACTAAATATGAGAGATAAAATTAGCCTGCTCAATTCCCTTACTCAATCGGTAGCAAGTTTATCTTCTAATAACTAAAACGCTACTAAAATTTTTGTTATTTGTTGCTGCCTATTTGCTGTGGTTATAGGAATATCCGCAACAATATGTTAACATTTTCAACTATTTGCTGCGGTTTTTGGATACCCGCAGCAAATAGTCTTTAATTTTTTTAAAAAATAACCTTTTGCTGTGGGCTTTTAGCAACCGCATCAATTAATCACCCAAAATCAGCACTTGTGGTTGCGGGTCATATTCAACCGCAACAATAACCGATGATATCTCGTCCTAATTTTACATATCCGGATACAATTTCTTTACAAGAGTAGCGCAAGGGGGATAGGAGCTCTGGCGACACGGGAGAAAGTTGGCATCACTGCCGAAGATTTGCTAGGCAAAACAACCAGAGACCAGGACAAGTCATCCTCCATATCGTTTACTCCAAAAAATTACAAAAATTAGATCAGTTCATATTGTTTACTGCAAATCGAGGTGACAATTGCATGAAAACCTTTATACCTTCTTCACTTCCTTCCTTAATGTAGCAGTAGTCTTCCCAAGAATGTCTAAACATTCCCTGTCCCAAAGTGTGAATGAAGAATGACCGGAATCATCCATCACACACACAGTGACTTTGTACCTATAAAAAATACTTTAATTATTGATTACGTTTTTTGTATTCAAGTGTAATATTTTTTAAAAAAATATCTGTTTCTGGTACTCCTACGTAAGGATACCCTCTGGAAGTGTTAAGTTGCATGAAACACACATAAATCTATCTTCTTCTGGTAACAGTTTTTTGTTGCAAGTGTTGCAACTCAAATAGCACCATTCTCTGAAGTTTTCGATTGATACAACATCTCCCAATATCCAGTACATCCCTTCCTCTGGATTCAATCAATAGATTATAAAAACATTAGGTATTCAAAGTTAACCATCTCTTCAATTAGATATAAATGAATTTTCTAATTTTTGAAAAAGTTTACCTCTGTTGTTTTGAGCAAATCAGCAATCGTTGTTATGCTCACATTGCCTCGAAGAATGTCTTCACGACTTTCAAGTTGTGAATTAGCAGCCAAAGTAGTCAAAGTCCCATTGTCTCTCTCTTCCGCTGGAAACCTATAACATAGAACTTACATAATAGGGCATCGTAAATTTAGAAACAGTAAAATAGTACAATTAACATTGTACGTACTGTGCCATGAAGTCGACCAGTTCAGTTGTGTTTCCATTGATAATTAACTTGCTAGCATCGTAGCAGGTCGTGACTGATATGGTTCCTGAAATATAAAGGTTTTTAGTAGAAAAAATAAGAATCAGACATTCCTACAAAGATGTTAAGCACCTTTGTAGCGTTTTGGCCTGCACATCTGAACAATCACAAAAATTGGGTCCTCTTTGTGATCTTCGTAATAGTCTAGACTCTGGTCTATGTAGCTGTTCCATAGGGTGCAGCCAAGACGGTTTCCATTGTGAATAAGTAGTTGTTAGACGGTTATTTATAATCTAGTCATGGTCTGTGATCTGAATATTTTTTAGAATACATACTCTGCATCCTCGAGAGTGAGCTCAATTTACCTCTCAGGTTTACCATTAATCACATGGTTTTGAGGTGTAACATTGGTCAACACCTTCCCCACAACATCTGCACCAAAATATATATATGGTAGGCTGCTTCACTTAATTTATAATTTTAAAAACAAAAATTTCTAAAATTACCCATTAGTTTTTTGTCATCCACAGCTCTTAAGGTTTGAAGAACCTCAAATTGCTGAAAGTCAAATACACTATTTTGGCACAATATCTGGATTAATATCTTTTACTATTGTTTTGCCGTAAAACTCAATTAGATAGGCATGGGGCGTGGCTTTGTAAGTATAGTAGTTGTCCATCACCAAGAATTCCCTTATTGTGTATACATCGTTTTCTTTTATCTTGAACCTGAACAACCCAAGTTGTGGCCTCTTTATTAAACTGTGTTGGGTGTGTTTCGGAAAAGACGAAGAAATATTAATTAAATAAAATTAATTAATTAATAAAATAGCTAAAAAATAGAAATAAGATGGAGCAGATTTTAGCCAGAGCTCGTGCTACGCACGATGTCCTTAAAACGTATTCGTCGCCTCCCACGGTGCTAGGAGCGTTGCAACGACCGTTTCCCAGGATACGGTGGCTAACGAACGATCGTTTGAGCACACAAACGAAAGTCCCGGCGAACTGGAACAATAGGAGAACACTTAGGAAATTTCGAAGTAGCTGGAAGTGTTTTTAGCTCAAGAAAACGTGAGGAATGTATTGTGTGTTGTGAACGTGTAAGAATGTGTGTTTGTTGCAAACCACCTGCCAACTATTTATAGGAGGATTTGTGGTGTGTTCAATGAGGTGTTAATGGACCTGAACGTTGGACATCAATGACCAGTCCGTTGGGCATTGAATCGTCCATAAACTGTCCATTTAACGCTGCATTAAAAGACAAGAACGTTGGGCATTTAATGGTTGTAACGGCATGGAGCAGTTCTGGTGCGCGACCAGAATACCCCCATCAGAGTTGGAGCAACTCTGATGCTACCAGAATAGCTCCACCAGAGTTGGAGCAACTCTGATGCGAAGCCAGCAGAGCACCCCCACCAGAGTTGGAGTGTCTCTGGTACGAAGCCATCAGAGTTCGAGCAGTTCTGTCCGTATCTTTGAATGATAGATTTTCGGACGACATTCGTGTTCGCAGGTCGCCCGCGCACACGAGTCGCGGTTTTTCTTCTCCATTTCGGGATTTGATCGGCACCCCCCCCCTGCGCGTAATAGAGAGCCTTTACCTTTGGGAATCTTAACTCCTTAAAAGAGGCTTCCCTTTATAAGGGGGTGAAAATTCCTTGAGTTTTCCGGTGTGGGATAAAACACACTAGAAACTCATCATTTTCCCAGTTTTTCCATTTCAACGAGTGAACTTCGAGAATCAATTTCTCATTCACTCGCTATCCATTTTGAGCGTACCATATATCGAATTGTAGCCCTTAACAAGGAAAATCCAAAACCACTTTGACCCGACCCAAATCGGAAGTGGACCCCACTCAAATAATTGCCCCAAAATGACCATTTAATCAATTTTTAACACATTTTTCCAACAATCCCCCACATGAATGAAAATTGATTTTCGAGATTTAAAAAGACACGAAGATAGGAGGACACGTTGTGTTCACCGGATGATCCTTTCATACGGAGAGGTAGGTTTTATCCTTTGAACCTTCCGCGGTAAAGACACGTTTATTTACTGGCTGTCTAGTAGACTTGATGTCCTTGAACTATATTGCCATCGTGTAAACATTGACTTATCTTTACACAAGAACCTTCCAACTTTGTTCCGTTCTCATGGGTGTGCCCGTTTTGGCCATGGGTCATCGTCCTGGTTCTGCAAGAGTTTCTAAAGAACTGAGCCTTTACAGTTCTCCTTTGAAGCGACCCTCTTCTCTCTCACATAGGTAATTCTTTCACGAGTATCACGCATACTCTTCCAATGTTATCGAGTAGATCAACATTTTAGAATCATTAAAGCAAACATTTTTTCTAACCTCGTGCGAGAGTCATTGTTTTAACGAGGAGTGGGTAGGAGTCCGGGACCCCCACAGTGACCATCCTTTGCTCTATAATTTAGTTGTCCCTTTTGAACCTAGGACCAACTAGGTTGGGTATCCACTATAGAACTTTTCAATTCACGGGCTTTAGTCCCATTCCTCGTGACAACTTCTCCGACAATTCTCTATCCAATGCTTTGGTTAGCGGATCCGCTATGTTATCCTTTGACTTCACGTAGTCAACAGTGATAACACCCGTTGTGAGGAGTTGTTTAATGGTGTTATGTCTACGACGAACGTGTTTAGACTTACTGTTGAAGACTATTTTATTGTGAATCAAGTTTGTGTGTTTTGTCTGTAATTATTTAGATGTTTACTATTCCTGTTCTGCACTGATTAAATATATCTGTTAGAATAGTATTCAATATGGGCCAAGTGTTAGGCCCATACTTAGGCGAGAAGCCCTATTTTATGCATACCTGAGCCTCGCCTATAAAAGAGGGCGGAGGACTCAGGTTTGCGGTTAACTTTCGTATCTGCTCAAAATAGCCTTAGCGCTTATCATTCTTGTACGAACTGTTCGCGGTATATCAGAGAAGAAAACAGGGACTAACAAATGGTATCAGAGCCGATCGAGAGCTGACCAGAAGAACTATCTGCGAAAGACTCTGTTTTTCCTTCCTTTTTGTAGAATAGCGAGTTTATCATCTGTAATCTTATTTCTGCACCAAATACTGTAAAAGTTATACTGTTAGAATCGCGTTTCAAAGACGATCAAGCAGTATATCTTCTTTTTTTCGTTTCCGCATATTTTTGTTCCCTGTAAACTCGCATCCAAGAACTCGCATCCCTCGTTTCTCGAAGCTCTGTGCAGCTTTTTGACCTGAAACTTGGGTGAAAGGATCTCTACAACAAGGGCTACAACTTACCATATTTGTTTTTCTGAAAATCTGAAGTTTTATTTTTTCAGGAATTCGCAGTCCATGTGTTTTTAGCATAAACTCGCAGCTGCAAACTCGAGTTGAGAAACTCGTTGTTAGGAACTCGAGCTCAAGAACTCGCAGTCTACAAGTTGGGTACCTAAACCTGTTTGATTGTTGTGCAGGACGGTCATGTGTGGCACTTAGACTCAGGATGCTCAACCCACATGACCGGAATAAAGCACCTTTTGAGCAACTACACCAACTGCTACGGAGGCAATGTCAGATTCGGGAACGACGCTTCATCTCCTATTCTTGGATATGAGGATGTCATCTGTGCCAGTGTCACCATCAAGGATGTCTCATTTGTCAAAGGGCTCAAACACAATCTTCTGAGCATAGGACAATTCTGTGACAGTGGGATGGAAGTGAGGTTCTTTGCCAAACAATGCTGTGTTCTAGACAGCGAAGGGAACTCATTATTAACGTGTTACAGGACCTCAAACCTGTACACTATTGATCTGAAAAGCGTTCAATCCACCACTTCCATCTGTCTTCTGTCCAAAGCTTCAACAGAACAAAACAACCTCTGGCACAGACGTCTTTCCCATCTCAATTTCAAGAATCTGTCCATCCTGTCATCGAAGAAACTTGTGAAGGGGCTTCCTCTGTTGAAGTCTTCCGCTGAAAATCATTGTAGTGCCTGCAAAATGGGTAAAATGACGCGAAGCTCCCACAAGTCAAAGTCAGTCCCATCATCTACTCTACCGCTGCAACTGATACACATGGATCTGTGTGGACCTATGAGAGTCCAAAGCATCAACGGCCGCAAATACACACTGGTGATCGTTGATGACTTCTCTAGGTACACATGGACAAAATTTCTTCGTAAAAAGGACGAGGCAGCAGAAATCATTATGACCTTTGTCAGAACAGTCCAGAAACTGCTGCAGCACAGTGTTCGAATCATCAGAACTGACAACGGTACCGAGTTCAAGAATCAAACTCTCACTGGATTCTATGAATCTCTCGGTATCACACAGCAATTTGCAGCAGCCAAAACTCCCCAACATAATGGAGTGGTTGAAAGAAAGAACGGGACTCTTGTCGAAGCGGCACACACCATGCTTATCCAATCAAGATTGCCTCACTTTATGTGGGCAGAGGCCATTAATACTGCGTGTTACACCCAAAACAGAACATCTATCCACAAACGCTTCGACAAGACCCCATATGAAATCCTCTTCAACCGGACTCCAGATATCTCCTTCTTCAAGATATTTGGCTGCAAGTGCTTCGTACTAAATGACAGAACTGATAGAGGTAAGCTAGACGCTAAAGCCCAAGAAGGGGTGTTCATTGGCTACTCACAGCAGTCCAAAGCTTACAGAGTCTATCTCAGAGACAAGCGAACGGTCATTGAGAGTGTGAATGTGACATTCTATGAGATGGCTGACTTCGCAACGGAACACTTACAGGCTGACCCGTCACTTGCTGTACCAGCGGACTCTGACACAGTTGAACCATACCCTGTACCTGAAGGTGTGATTCTCAATTCTCTCTTTCAGAACTTCTACGAGAATTCACAACCCTCATCTTCTCCATGCACACCAGCTTCATCGTCTACTATTCCACAGCAACCGACTCCTTTCACTGAAATTCCACTCCTTCTCGGACCAGATAATGAACCATCTACTCCGTCAACTCCCCAACCTAATCACGGAGGAGTGGATGATCACAGTTTTGCTAACACATCAGAGTCATCTCCACCGCACACTACAGCCGCTCAAGAGTCACCAATCCCCTACCAGGACTCGGATCAACCGATCATTACTCCTGCTCCTCTGGCACATGAGAGGAAATGGACAAGAGCTCATCCCACTGATCAAATAATTGGTGATCCAGGTCAAGGTGTGCGTACGAGATCGGCTACTATGAATGAATGTCACTATGCATGCTTTCTAAGCCAGAATGAACCGTCCAAAGTCTCAGAGGCACTCGCTGATCCAGATTGGGTGACTGACATGCAAGATGAGCTCAATCAGTTTGACAGACTAGAAGTGTGGACACTCGTGCCTAAACCCCCTCAGAAAACCATCATTGGCACTAAATGGGTGTTCAAGAACAAGAAGGACGAAGAAGGCATAGTGATACGCAACAAGGCACGGCTGGTCGCTAAAGGATACAATCAGCAAGAGGGCATAGACTATGATGAAACGTTTGCACCCGTAGCAAGAATTGAAGCAATCCGCCTTTTTCTTGCGTACGCGGCCCACAAGAACTTTACCGTCTTTCAAATGGACGTAAAGACTGCCTTTCTGAATGGAGTCTTGGAAGAAGAAGTCTATGTCGCTCAGCCCGAAGGATTTGTAGATCCCAGATATCCCGACCATGTGTACAAGCTGAAGAAAGCTCTGTATGGGCTGAAACAGGCACCCAGAGCTTGGTACGATGCCTTAACCGAATTTCTGGTTGACTCAGGTTTCTCAAAAGGGAAGATTGATACCACACTTTTCATCAAGCGACAGAAGTCTGACATCAACCTGATTCAGATCTATGTTGATGACATCATCTTCGCCTCCTCAAATCCACGTCTGTGCAAACATTTTGAGAAACTGATGAAAACAAAGTTTGAAATGAGCATGATGGAGAGCTGAATTTCTTCCTAGGCCTGCAAGTAAGACAACTCTCTGACGGCATTTTCATCAATCAGTCCAAGTATATTCTGGAAATGCTTAAGAGATTCAACATTGATAGCAAATCTTCCATGACGACCCCTATGTCCCCCAACAATAAACTGGACTCAGACCCCTCTGGGAAGCCAGTCGATGCCACAAACTATAGGGCCATCATTGGATCGTTGCTATATCTCACGTCTAGCAGGCCTGATATCGTCTTCTCTACATGCTTATGTGCACGCTTTCAGGCGAATCCAAAGGAATCCCATCTGACCGTTGTTCGAAGAATTCTGAGATACCTCAAAGGCACTGTGAATCTAGGCCTTTGGTATCCCAAGCACTCAGGTTTTGACCTAGTCGGATACTCTGACGCAGATTTTGCTGGTTGCCGGATGGACCGCAAAAGTACATCGGGAGCTGTCCAGTTCTTGGGCGATAAGTTAGTCTGCTGGTCTTCCAAGAAACAGAACTGTGTGTCAACATCTACGGCCGAGGCAGAATACGTCGCGGCTGCTAGCTGTTGTTCACAAATATTATGGATGAAGACCCAGCTAAAGGACTACGGTTACACTTTCTGCCATATCCCGATCTACAGCGACTCACAGAGTGCCATCGCCATCACCAGCAACCCGGTTCATCACTCCCGCACCAAACACATCGACATGCGCTATCATTTCATCAAAGACCACGTGGAAAAAGGGGATATTGACATGTACTTTGTAAGCTCCGAGCTTCAACTGGCTGATTTGTTTACTAAGGCACTGGATGAAAAGAAATTCCAGTTTTTGGTTTCCAAATTAGGCATGTTGAACCTCGAGCCAATGTAATTTTGTTTCCACTGGTCTGTAAAAAGGTGTGCGTGTGTAGGACTTGTACAAAGTGTGTGTGCGTGTGTCTGTAAATAGTGTGTGTGAGTTGCATTTTGTGTATTGTGTGCGTTGCATGTGTCCAGGGGGAGAAACCCGAGAAAAATACAAAAATAGTGTGTGTGCGTTTGCATTCATCGAGGGGGAGAAAAAGGGCGAAAAAGATAAAAAAAATAGTGTGCGTGAGTTGCATATGTACATAGCGTATGCGCATTGCATTCATCGAGGGGGAGAAAATTTGAAAATCCCAAAAATAATGTGTGTGAGTTGCATATGTACATAGTGTGTGTGCGTTGCATTCATCGAGGGGGAGAAAATTTGAAAATCCCAAAAATAGTGTCTGTATTGATTTCAACGAGGGGGGGTACTTTTATTGATCAGAAATGGGTCATTTAACCCTTAAGGTCAAACGGGCCCAGCTACCTGTTCTGGACCAAACCGCTCCTAAACTCGCGTACTTAAACCCTCAAATCTCACCCCTCTTCCTCAGTTCTTACGCATTCCCTCTCGCAAAAACCAGAGCTCGAATTCTTCTTCTCTCCGTCGTCTTCCCAACCTCACTCTCTCTCACTCATCTCCCCAAACTCCCTCCCAAGGTAGCTCTTCGCTTCGAACTTCCCCATCACACTCTGTTTTTAGAAAGCTACCACGAACCGTCCAAAACCAAAAACGCGTTTTTCTCAAATAAAAATTTTCAAAAAGCTTGGTTGAATGTTTATTATGATTTTGTGTTTTTTACAGGTGGATGTCGTCTTCTTTGTGCGAACACGAGTTCTGCAGCTCGAGTTAAAACGCTTGGCTTCAAAATCCGGCGTTTCAAATTCGAGGACAGACCGCAAGTTTGTAAACTCGCACTCATGAGCTCGAGTTTGTAAACTCACGCTCATGGGCTCGAGTTTGTAAACTCGCACTCATGAGCTCGAGTTTGTAAACTCGCGCTCATGGGCTCGGGTTTGTAAACTCGCGCTCATGGCCTCGAGTTTGTAAACTCGCGCTCATGGCCTCGAGTTTGTAAACTCGTGTTCATGGGCTCGAGTTTGTAAACTCGTGTTCATGGGCTCGAGTTTGTAAACTCGCGCTCACGGCCTCGAGTTTGTAAACTCGTGTTCATGGGTTCGAGTTTGTAAACTCGCGCTCATGGGCTCGAGTTTGTAAACTCGTGTCCATGATCTCGAGTTTGTAAACTCGTGTCCATGATCTCGAGTTTGTAAACTCGTGTCCATGATCTCGAGTTTGTAAACTCGTGTCCATGATCTCAAGTTTTATAACTTGGTGCTAGAACTCGTTTCCTCATCTCATAAATCATCAACCCCAAGGGGAAACTCATTTTTGCTAACGTGTGCTATTCTTTCAGCTAAATATGTCAGGCACTCAACAAGAAACCTCCCAGGAGGATGCACTCTTTACTCAGTTGTTCCCCAAATACAAGTGGGTTCGGCTACAGGACAACAACTACCAGCTTGACCTGACCGTCTTCAAGTGCCCTGACCCAGTTATCCCTGTCATTCTTAAGGGGCACTACATCTGGCCGGCACTCACCAAAGCTATACCGGTCCCCGAAATCTATCTGCAACAGTTATGGGGGACCATGCACATGCCCTCCAAGAAGGACGCATCTAGTATCAGTGCCACGCTCCACAACAGAAGGCTGGCATTAACGTCGTCCACACTCAGAACCACTCTGGAGCTGCCTGTCCACCAATCTTATGATCCACTTCCCTCAAAGACCGAACTGATGCAAGGGTTGGAGAAATTGGGATATGATGCACCACTGCCGTTCCTGTCTCACTTCAAATTGATGAACCTGCCATACCCATGGAAGACACTGTTTGGCCTCGTCAACAAGTGCCTATCTCCAAAGCACGCTGGCCATGACAAATGCAACTTGCAGATTTTCCAAATCTTCCATGGGATCGTTTTCAACAAAAATTATGACATGGCGCAGCTATTCTGGATCGAGCTGGTGACTCAAGTCCATGACAAAGAGGACGGAAAAACGGGCATGACGATTCCCTACGCCAGATGGTTGGCGCTCATCATTGACGAATATATGACCGCACACCCAGGGATTCCAAAGCGCAGAGATGAAGATCAGTACACTGCTCCCAAGCTCCAGTACTTCAAGCGCTTCAAGCATGACACTGTGGGGATGACAATACCAGGCTATCTGCTGGACTTGGGCAATCCACGACACTCAGTCGTTGTCCAGTATAGAGAGAGCTTACAGAGCGATGGCCCCATGGTTCAACAAAACCCAGTTGGACCTGCCCCAGGGCCTAAGCCGAGAGCAAGTAAGGGTCCAAAGAGAGCCCGTAAGCCACAGAAACCAGTGGCACGTGTGCCCCATGAAGGGAAGTCTGACGATTCTCTCGAGAGGAATCAGACGGCTGAGGGCACACGTACAAACGCTGCGGAACCTGCCAATGAGTCGTCCAACCCGGCCCATAAAAAGGCTGACGATGAGGCATCCAATAGCGTGGCCAAGGATGATGACGATGCTGACGATGATGATGACGACGACGATATTGACGACGTGGAGCACACCTTTGCTCTAATCCAAAAGGGGAAGTTGCCACTTGATTCTCCTCCAAAGAAAATCACCCCTAAGGATGCAGCTCCATTTATAGCTGTCCGCCCCAAGACTATCATCATCAAACAAGTGAAGGAGCCAGTTACAGCTAAGATTACTGCTCCCCGTTCACCTAAGGCAAAGAAGCAGCGTCCTGTCAGAAAAAGTTTGGTCGCTGAGGAGGACCTACACATCTTTGACGACTGTCTTCCCTTCATCACTATAAGCCGGGCCGAATCCTTAAGTACAGGGGCCAATCTTTTTTGTTCCCGGGTAGAAGCCGCAGCATCAGGCTCAACTGCGCGTGCACCGCCCTCTCCCAGCCACTCGTTAGCCTCCCAAAAGGCTAACGTTTCAACAACACGGGACTCACCCACCTCACTGGTTCCCTCCGAACCAGTTGAGCGCTCTAGTGGCCCACCGCCCGAGGCCACAACCCCCTTTTTCCACACATCGAGTCTAGGTGTCACATTCCCCACATTTTCAAATTTTTCTAGGACACCTACA
Source organism: Cuscuta europaea (assembly GCA_945859875.1). Taxonomy (NCBI): domain Eukaryota; kingdom Viridiplantae; phylum Streptophyta; class Magnoliopsida; order Solanales; family Convolvulaceae; genus Cuscuta; species Cuscuta europaea. The sequence continues at coordinate 11,785,049 of CAMAPE010000048.1, forward strand.
CCATTCACAGCACATACAGGTGCACACACCCTGAATACAACGACCGGAGTGCAAACGATGATGGTCGGAAGCCCTGCTCCGCCAAAAATGTCTTCATCATTGAACGTAGGCCACACATCAGCTCTCTTCACTGATGCTGTGACAACAGTTACAACCCCCGTAACTGGACCCCTTACACCCGAAGACATTACCGTTCTCATGAACCGCTACATGGAGTCCACCATCAAACCATGGGTGCAACAAGCATTCACCGCTTGGGCACAGGACTCCAAGATAACCCCAGCGGTTCATAGTGAACAGAGCCACCCCAAACCTCACTCTTCACCCTCTCAATCCATTCCTCAACCCACTCCAGTCATCCCTGTCACCTCCACCAAATCCCCTAGCCCTTCACCCTCTCGGGGAACCCACGATACATAACTAGTATCGCCCTTTACCTCGACCAATCCCTTCCACCTATCCCGTCTTGAGCTCGCCGATCTCCTGTTTCTTCGGTTGCTGGAGGTCGACGCTTGCAACCTTACACCCTTCGAACGTGACCTTCTCCAAGTTTTCCTCAACCACGACCGCCCTCAATACGGCACTTGCCGTGACAGTCCCCGAGGCCTCAAACGTTCCCATGAGGATCCTGATGATTCGGAACCTCATGAGGGGGAGAACAAGAGACCTCGGACACTTGAGCAAGCAGCCTCTACCAGCCATGAACCCCAGCCAAACACCTCATCAAACCAGCCCACCAACCAACCACCACCTTCCTCGAGCCACAACCAAGCCCAACTATCTAGCCTGGTCGAGCTAGATGAAACATCCCGAGGCTTATCTCCTAGAGATACTGTCCGAGGAGGGGATGGAAGTCCTGTAGTGGTTACCCCTGGTACATCACAAAGCTCAGGCCATCGATCAGAACACAGTTCAAAATCGATGACAACATCCCGAGGCGTGTCTCAAAAGGATACCGTCCGAGGAGGGGATGGAAGTCCTGACGATGTTATCTCTGATTCATCTGTCAAGTCAGGCCATCAGCCAGAACTCAGTTCTAAGCTGATGACAACGGGCAATCCTAGTGAACCCGGTTGTGCTTCACACGAAAGATCATCGCAGCTGAGAGTCCCATTCATTCCCCAAGGCAAAGACATTCATGATGCACTCGAGGATGCTGTGATACGCAACGTTTGGCCGAGAAAGTGGACAGAGTGGGATGATCTTAGATGCGAAGCTGAAACAGAGGATATGCAGCGAAATTGGTGGCTGAGAGAGTTGTTGGCCAAATGCGCAGAAGATATCATACGCCTTGATGATGAGGAACTCAAAGAAGGGGAGGACTACAAAAAGATACCCAGGGAGCTAGAATCCGTCATCAGACAAACGGCAGGCCAGATGCCCCCAAAAGAAAAGCTCTGGGAAAACATCAGAATAAATGCCCCCTTCCAAGAGGAAATCAGAAAGGGAATTTGGAGAACCGCAGACAAGCTCAAACAGCTCGATGAACTGAAGATCCGTGGCTTGACTCACCTTAAGGGCAAACTGGCTGGCGGACATCTTCACATGCTGATGCACAGATCATCTGGAAAACAACGACAAATACTTGAAAGAGACATGAAGTCCAGCATCCACCCTATTGACACTATTCTTGATGTGCACAGAGAAGATCATCACACCATCCCATTCTACAACTTCAAAGTTCGACGAACAGACTCCAGCATATTCATCTGCCAGGAAAATTATTTTATAATGATGAAGATGGAGGGTATCTACCAAATGTTCATGTTAAGTAGGTATCTCTCACTGAATCGAAACAGGACACACGAAGAAGGTTATGAGGCGATCAAGCGATTTATGCTGAGACAGATCAGATTCTATGCTGCCCATGATCTACAGATGGCCCTGGAAAACAATGTCAGAAAAGCAAATCTGGTAAAGCCAACTCTGTACGGTCCAGAGCTCAAAAAGTACAGACCATATCATATCTTCAAGGACCCAGTCTCTATCATATATCTCAATCACGAGGAACAGAAAAGACTCATGTGGGTAGAAGACATTCACAAGTATTGTGATGGGACTCTGAAGATCATCCAGACTAAGCTGCAGGAGATCAAGGAGAATATAGATCCAAGACTTGCGGACGCCAGCGAGGAAGAGCTCATAGTATACTAGAAGGTGTGGACCATCCTAAAGCCCATCAACGAGCAACTTGAAAAGAGAAGAACGCTGAGACAGTATGAGCATGCGCTAAATTTTAGGAAGCATTACTTCAGATCTCAAAAATAAATGCAAGACGGCACTTGATCACAAAGGGGGAGATTGTTGAAGACTATTTTATTGTGAATCAAGTTTGTCTGTTTTGTCTGTAATTATTTAGATGTTTACTATTCCTGTTCTGCACTGATTAAATATATCTGTTAGAATAGTATTCAATATGGGCCAAGTGTTAGGCCCATAGTTAGGCGAGAAGCCCTATTTTACGCATACCTGAGCCTCGCCTATAAAAGAGGGCGGAGGACTCAGGTTTGCGGTTAACTTTCGTATCTGCTCAAAATAGCCTTAGCGCTTATCATTCTTGTACGAACTGTTCACGGTATATCAGAGAAGAAAACAGGGACTAACACTTACCATTGTACATATTGCTCTGTACCCTTCCAATTGCCGCTTGACAATCGCAATGTATGCATATTGGAGGGACAGGCTTTTCCCAACTTGGAATATCCATGAGAAAATGGCGTAGCCATTCAACCTCTTGAGTGCACTTATCCAAGGCTATTAGCTCAGACTCCATCGTGGATCTAGCTATTAACGTTTGTTTTGAGGATTTCCATGACACGGCTGCACCTCCCAAAGTGAAAACACCTCCACTTGTGGATTTAGAGTCCTTTATGTCGGATATCCAACTAGCGTCGCTATACCCTTCAAGTACAGCTGGATATCTTCCGTAGTGCAGTCCAAGGTTTTGGGTTTTACGTAAATACCTCAAAACCCTTACTATTGCCTTCCAGTGTTCATCACCGGGATTGCTAGTATATCTACTCAACTTGCTAACCACAAAGGCAATATCAGGCCAGGTACAACTCATTAGATACATCAAGCTTCCAATAATCCTAGTGTATTCTACTTGAGAAATACACTCTCCACGATTTTTGGTAAGTTGTACGTTTTTATCTAATGGAGTCCCTGCCTCTTGATAATCATCCTTATTAAATTTCGTAAGGATTTTATCAACGTAATGAGATTGGCTTAGCGTAAGACCGTCAGGTCCTCTAATTATTTTAATCACAAGGATTAAATCGGCCAGCCCTGACGAGCACTTTGTCAAGGTGCGTCAAAATAAATTCAATACTAACACTTATACGTAGTATAGCGTAGTAGAGTTCGTATCCACAGGGAAAGGAATAATTCTCTTTTTATGATACTTAGTAAATAAAAGGGGGGATTTGGATTGAGTGATTTAATTTAATTAAGAACTAAGATGAACAACCTATATGTGTTTAATTCAAAGATAAAAAGGACTTGACATTGCTACTTTCCACTTGTTGATATATTTTAGTCGATCATTGTTATATCTATAACTTATTCCCTCTCGAATACTCAATCGGGGAGTATATCCACTTCATCGAGGGTAGTTATTAACAACAACCGTTCATTAATAACCCTTACCATCAATCAAATATAGAACAACGCCTTATACCGATTTAATAGTAGCATTTAATCTTTCTAACTCCTTGATGAAATCAATTGAGATTGATAACCTCAACACAACGGTTTCGGTTTAACCAACAAAATCAATCCCTCTTAAGTTTATTAACCACGACCGTGCATTAATAAACCGAAGTTACTTACTTGTGAAACCATCAACGATTAACCATCGGTTCGTTGATCGTTTCTAGTAATAATTAATATATGAAACAAAACTAGTTGATCCTTTAAGTAATGTTCAAAATATTAATACGAAATATGAGTAGGAGTTAATTGATATTCAAGGAAGAATATTATTAAAGAAGATGAATCCTACTATAATTAATATCAAGATGTTAACTAATTGTCATCTTAGCAACACTCCCAATATTAATATAGAGGAAGAAAATACCATTCTAACTAATGTCGAGATGTTAACTAATTGTCATCTTAGCAACACTCCCCAACATTAATATAGAGATGGTATTAAGGAAAGAACTATTAATTAATATTCAAGGAAAGAAGTTAAGAAAATAACTCACAACTTTAATAATCAACAAGCTTCAAGAGCAACACCAAGAATTGGAAGTTTAGCTCTTCATTTATAGACTAAACATAGCTAGGAAAATATAAAGAAATGCTATTCTAAACTGAGCTTAAGAGTATGGAAGAAGGGATGATTTTTATAGAAGAAAAAGTGTGCTATTTATAGGTGTTTTTCAACACCTTTGGCCGGGTACCCGACCGGGTCAAGTACTCACCCGACCGGGTACCGGTCAAAATCAGATAATCTTCCACGTTTGTGTGTTCCAGCACGTTAAATTGTCCCGGGTCAAGTCAGACCCGACCGGGTCAAGTACGGGACCCGACCGGGTTTGGTCTAAATCAGATTTTTCCAAATCTTTGTGATCTTCAGCATGTTCTGGTGTTCCGGGTCATATCTGACCCGACCGGGTCGAGTAAGGGACCCGACCGGGTCTTACTTTTTCTTCTTAGATCCGGTCTTCAACTGACCCGACCGGGTTCAAGGTCTGACCCGGTCGGGTTTTTGTGCTCCTGGGTATTTTTGTCTTCAGCTTTTCTCCCCCTTTTCTTGCTACAAACTCTATCACTATTCTATAACTACGAAAAGAAGAAAAAGGCAATTACAAACAAAATAAAACAAGTACTTACAGACTAACTAAAAGCGATGGAAAATCCACACCCAATCAACATAAAAACATACATTTATGCACTATAAACTAGTGCATATCAAACACCCCCACACTTGAATTTTTACTCGTCTCGAGTAAAACAAATTCTGTCCAAGAAGTCCTTAATTGACAAGAGTAGCAGCACCAACATCCATAAGTGTTTATAACAAATACATAAAGTATCTCCAAAACAAAAAGAGTAAAGATGGGTCTTCAATTTCAATTTCCTCATCCGACGAACTCTCTATAGTAATCACCCTCAGGATCCTGCAAAATCAAAAGAAATAACTTTCTCTCATTCTCTCATTTTGCCTTAGGTGCCCTTTCAGGTTTTCAACCCAGCTTCCCACATTTTTCTTTAATGAATCTCACAACTCACTCTTATATTTTTTTTTTTGCTTTATTTTTGCTTAAGCTGCCCTTTGTGGGTTTTCAACTTAACAAGCTGTTTTTTTTTGCTAGATAAAAATGAAAAGAGTAGGATTGTGAGCTTACTAGAATAATCTTAACACCCCCACACTTAGTACCTGGCACTGTCCCTAGTGCCCGCCCATACCTCCACCGTGGTGTCTGTCTTCATCCATGTGGTCCCCGCCATAACCACCATCATTGCCTCCACCACCGGAACTCGAGTTTCCAAAATACCCTCATGTAGTCGGATCGTACCAAGAGGGTGCGGGAGGGGGATTTGCCATAGATGCAAATCCACTCTGATGTGCCACATAGGAATATAAAGTGCCATAGGTCCTACGCTGATCCTCCTCAGATCTCCGTCTGTCCTCCTCATAATGATCCGGGATTGCCCCGGGAAGACAATAGTGATGACCAACCCCGATTTGGTGATTGATGATATCCAGGGGGACGTCGGCCGAGGGTATCTGGAGGTAGATGGAAGTGCGTGGGAGAATGCGCCAATTATAGATGTGTGCCCCAGTTGGTGTTGTGTGCGAGGGGACCAAGTCTAGCGTCTTTGTAAAAACCATTCAGTGCAAATAAGTTGTCTTGAGGTGATGGGGCCGGGGTCTATAAAACCATATAAAGTGGCTAGATGTGTGATTAGGCCCCCCATAGCAATTGGTCCTGTTGATGTTGCCACGTTGTTGAAATGAGTCCATAAGATGGTGACAACATCAACTTGATCTGGGCCCGGTAAAACAGCTTGTGCTAGAACACACACATCCCAGATACGTGTGTGATGATTATTCGGTCTTCCGAGAAAACAATTTGAGCAAAATTTTAAGAATAGTCGGAAGACCGGATGTTGCACACGATTCACACTCAGTTTAGATAGATCAACCACATTCTTTCCGGTCATTCTTCTCCACAATTCATACCCCACAAGAGAATCATATGTACGTGCTTCATCAAACCATGGGAGACCAAAATGTTGAACAAATTCTCTTTTGGTTAATGAACGATCCTCATTTAGTAAATGGAAGGTGATTATGTCATTTGCATGATCATTCACATCTTTTGTATACGCAAATGAGCTAAAAAATTCATACACCAAATGAGGATATGTCACATATTGCATTTCAAACATTCTAGATATTCCAATTCTTGCAAATATGTCACGCATCACAGTATCAATCCATAGTAGTGCTAAAGTAGTTAAGCACATAAAACGAGATTGTTTTACCTCCCTCTTTGCTTGGTTGATGAAGTTTTTCCGTTGAGCCTCCGTAGCAAACTCCACGCTCTCATAGCCCGCTACCGGTGGGATAGCTCGATTTCCCCTTGAGGAAGAGGCTTTTGACTTTCTTGGAGCCATTGAAGTCCCCCCCTTTTTTGGGGTTTTTTTTTGAGTGATTTTCGGACTTGGGTAGGGTGGGGTTTGGAACTTTGGAATTTTGGTGGGTCTTGGGTATTTTGGGGTTGTGAGAGTGGAGAGGATGATTATTAGGAGAAGAAATTGGGATTTCTTGGGATTTTTAGTAGAAAAATCGGAACTTTGGGGGATGGGGGTTAGGGTTTCGGATTTTTGCAAATGGGGAAGAAAATGGGATTTTATGGGTATGGGTGTGTTGAGAAGATTGAGGAGATGAAGATTATGGTGTTATTTAGTGGATTTGGTGGAGAAATGGTGTAGAATCGAAGGTTTTAGTGTGTAAAAATGGAGGGTTTTGAGGATTTTTTCGTGGGGAGGAAGATGAAGTGGGCTGGGGAGTTGGTCGCCCGACCTGGTTAAGTTCGAATTCACAGTTCACCCGGTCGGGTGAGGTCTTCCGCCCGGTCGGGCTGTGCGGTGTTTCTTATCCAGTAGCTACTGGAACGACTACCCGGTCGGGTGCTTTAGGGTACCCGGTCGGGTCTTGCTGATTTTTTAAAAATTAAATGCGTACCCGCCCGAGTTTCAGAAATACCCGAATGGGTATGCATTCAAGTGTGTTCAGAGCCAAAAATATGCGCATACCCGGTCGGGTTTTGGAAGCCCTCGGTCGGGCATATGCTTTTTTTTTGTTTTCGTTAGCAACCCGGTGGCCGTGTTGCCCGGGTATTCTTTTTTATTAATAAACCCGACCGGGCTGTTTGAGATACCCGGCCGGGTTTCAGCCCAGGCTCATTTTTTTTTGAAAAAATTATAACACACACAACTGAAAAAATATGAAATTAAAAATAAAAACTTGAGTTGCCTCCCAAGAAGCGCTTGATTTAATGTCGCGGCACAACGTTATTTTTATTTTATTTTCTGTTTTAAGTGGGATCGTGAGCATCCCTTATTTCATTTTTCTTCCTCTGCCTTTTCCAGTAAGGTCGAGATTTCTTTCTCATTACCACCTCAATCGTATGTGGTTTTAATTCGCACCGAGGTGACTTTTTAAGTTCTTCTCCTTTCAAAATAGATTTTTTTGGCTTAATTTTTATTTCATTAAAAATTAAATTTTTTTCAGTTTCCTCTCCAACAAAAATATTTAGTGTCGGTGGTGGTTCAAAAACATTTAAAGAACAAAGAGATTGATCTTTAATTTGTTTTTTCGTAGAATAAAAAATGTTGAATTCTACCTTTTGATCATCAAACTCTAAAGTTAATGAACCATTAGACACGTCTATTTTTGTTTTTGCGGTTTTTAGAAAAGGCCTACCCAAGAGGATGGATGTAGTTTGGTTATCATCTCCCATTTCCAGAACATAAAAATCAACAGGGAAAATCAAATTTTCTACTTCTACTAGCACATCTTCTATTACACCCTTCGAGTAAGTATTAGACTAATCCGCTAGTTGAATCACTACACCAGTTTGATGTAGTGGGCCGAGTTGTAAGGATTTATATAAGGAATAAGGAATGACATTTATTGACGCTCCTAAATCCAACAAGGCCTTAGAAAATAAGGTATCCCCTATTTTGCAAGGAATAGTGAACATGTCTGGATCGCTACATTTCTCAGGAAGTTTCTTTTTAAAAATGGCCGAGACACGTTCACTCACTTCAACTTTTTGTTTCCCTTCCAGTTTATTTTTCTTTTTCATTGTGCATAGTTCCTTTAAGAACTTTGCATAACGGGGAACACTTTTGATCAGTTTGAAGAGTGGGATGTTTACCTCGGAATTGACGAATGTTTCGTAGATGTCCCGATCATTCTTCAACTTCCTCGTGTCTTTCAATGCCTCAGGGAATGGAGAGAGTAGTTCATATGATGACAGTGGAGGGAATTTAGTCTTCGTTGGCTTCTCCTCTTCTTGTTGAAAGCCTTCTTCAAGATCAACCTCTTGCTTCTCCTCCTCAACTTCCCGTGGTTGCAATTCTTTACCGTTCCTCAACATGATTGCATTGACATGTTGTCTTGGGTTTTGCTCAGTTTGGGAGGGGAGCCTACCCGAATCTTTTGCTTCAAGTCGACTTACGGCATTTGAAATTTGGCTAACTTGAGTTTCCAAATTTTGAATGCTCGACTTGGTTTCATGTTGGAATTGCATCATGGTTTGTTGGAATTGCCCCATGCTTTGCTGCATTGTTCCCATATTAACGGCCAGCGCTCAAATCATGTCTTCGGTGGACATACTCGAGTTCGATGTTTGGCCTTGTGGTTTGTATTGTTGAGGAGGAGGATTTGTTTGAGAATTTCCGTACCTTAAATTCGGATGATCCCTCCATCCCGGATTGTAAGTATTGCCTTGTGGATCGTACCTCCTTTGACCTTGGAACCCCAAAGCATTGACTTGCTCGGAGTTCTCTTCTTGTAGCGTTGGGCAAGAATCTGTGGGATGCCCTTGCGTTGAACAGATGCCGCAGACCTTGACTTCTTGGGTTTTTGGATTTAAAAGGAAATCTTTAACCAAAGAAGTCAAGCCGGCTACTTGACTCTCCAACGAGTTGTTGGATTCCGCTGCCATGACTCGTTTCGATGATGACCTTCCGTTGTAATGTCTCGAATTTTCGGCCAACTCCGAAATGAGGTCTCTTGCTTGAGAAGGGGTTTTGTTAACAATACCCCCTCCGCATGCCGCATTCACCATGCGTCTATCTTGATCAACAAGTCCATCGTAGAAGTAGAGGATGAGATCTTGTTCCGAATACCCATGATATGGGCAACTAGCACATATTTTTTTAAAGCGCTCCCAATATTTATACAAGGTCTCATTATCCGCTTGCTCAATGTTGCTGATTTGCTTCTTGAGACTTGAAGAGATAGATGCAGGATAGTACCTGTCAAGGAAGCTCTTTTTCATTTGAGCCCATGTATTGATGCTCCCCGAGGGAAGATAGAATGGCCAATCTTTGGCGGTGTCTTTGAGGGAGAATGGGAAGGCTCTCAGCTTGATTTGCTCCTCGGACACGCCATTGGGGCACATGCTTGTGCACACAATATGGAACTCTGACAAATGTTTATTTGGATCTTCCCCTCGTAGGCCATGGAAAGAGGGGAGTAGGTGAATGAGCCCAGATTTTAGCTCGAATGTGACCCCCGTATCAAGAGTTGGAAAAGTGATACATAAGGGTTGTTGATTTAGATTCGGAGCCGTGAGCTCCCTCAGCGTTCTTGTTTCCAGAGCCATGTGGAAGGACTCTTCGGATTCGCTAGAATGAGAACTAGCACTTGATGATTCCTCCGAAGAAGTATTCGGAAATAGATTCCTGAACCTCTCGAAGGCTTGTTCTGTTTCAGGCTTTGTTTGGTAGGTGATTTGGTTTATAGATCGGTGTTTAACCATATACTCAAACAAAGCTCAACCAAAATAGAAATCTTTTAAATGTTTTTTTTTCTTGAAATAAAATAGAAAGAAAAATAATTGCCTTTCCCCGGCAACAGCGCCAAATTTGACGAGCACTTTGTCAAGGTGCGTCAAAATAAATTCAATACTAACACTTATACGTAGTATAGCGTAGTAGAATTCGTATCCACACGGAAAGGAATAATTCTCTTTTTATGATACTTAGTAAATAAAAGGGAGGATTTGGATTGAGTGATTTAATTTAATTAAGAACTAAGATGAACAACCTATATGTGTTTAATTCAAAGATAAAAAGGACTTGACATTGCTACTTTCCACTTGTTGCTATTTTTTTTTCCTTTTTTTTTCCTTTTTTTTCAAAGATAAAAAGGACTTGACATTGCTACTTTCCACTTGTTGATATATTTTAGTCGATCATTGTTATATCTATAACTTATTCCCTCTCGAATACTCAATCGGGGAGTATATCCACTTCATCGAGGGTAGTTATTAACAACAACCGTTCATTAATAACCCTTACCATTAATCAAATATAGAAAACGCCTTATACCGATTTAATAGTAGCATTTAATCTTTCTAACTCCTTGATGAAATCAATTGAGATTGATAACCTCAACACAACGGTTTCGGTTTAACCAACAAAATCAATCCCTCTTAAGTTTATTAACCACGACCGTGCATTAATAAACCGAAGTTACTTACTTGTGAAACCATCAACGATTAATCATCGGTTCGTTGATCGTTTCTAGTAATAATTAATATATGAAACAAAACTAGTTGATCCTTTAAGTAATGTTCAAAATATTAATATGAAATATGAGTAGGAATTAATTGATATTCAAGGAAGAATATTATTAAAGAAGATGAATCCTACTATAATTAATATCAAGATGTTAACTAATTGTCATCTTAGCAACACTCCCAATATTAATATAGAGGAAGAAAATACCATTCTAACTAATGTCGAGATGTTAACTAATTGTCATCTTAGCAACACTCCCCAACATTAATATAGAGATGGTATTAAGGAAAGAACTATTAATTAATATTCAAGGAAAGAAGTTAAGAAAATAACTCACAACTTTAATAATCAACAAGCTTCAAGAGCAACACCAAGAATTGGAAGTTTAGCTCCTCATTTGGAGACTAAACATAGCTAGGAAAATATAAAGAAATGCTATTCTAAACTGAGCTTAAGAGTATGGAAGAAGGGATGATTTTTATAGAAGAAAAAGTGTGCTATTTATAGGTGTTTTTCAACACCTTTGGCCGGGTACCCGACCGGGTCAAGTACTCACCCGACCGGGTACCGGTCAAAATAGAATAATCTTCCACGTTTGTGTGTTCCAGCACGTTAAATTGTCCCAGGTCAAGTCAGACCCGACCGGGTCAAGTACGGGACCCGTCCGGGTTTGGTCTAAATCAAAATTTTCCAAATCTTTGTGATCTTCAGCATGTTCTGGTGTTCCGGGTCATATCTGACCCGACCGGGTCGAGTAAGGGACCCGATCGGGTCTTACTTTTTCTTCTTAGATCCGGTCTTCAACTGACCCGACCGGGTTCAAGGTCTGACCCGGTCGGGTTTTTGTGCTCCTGGGTATTTTTGTCTTCAGCTTTTCTCCCATTTTTCTTGCTACAAACTCTATCACTATTCTATAACTACGAAAAGAAGGAAAAAGCAATTACAAACAAAATAAAACAAGTACTTACAAACTAACTAAAAGCGACGGAAAATCCACACCCAATCAACATAAAAACATACATTTATGCACTATAAACTAGTGCATATTCGGTCAACACAGAGTTGCTCTACACGATAACCATAGGGATTGCTCTACACTATAAACATACATTTAGCCGTAGCTAGTTTGCTATACACGTCGTACAAAGCATCATGCAGCCCGTTCAACACGTAGTTTCGGCAAAGGAAGTCAGAATGCTTCCAAGCTTCAACCGCGTTGAAAGATTGCGCATCCACCTCACCTCCGGTTGCTACCAGCGCATCTTCGGTCAAGAACCTAGCAAGACCGAGAGTAGTGAGGTAAAATAGCATCTTTTGCTGCCACCTCTTGAAGTTTAACCCATTAAAATTTTCGGGTTCTCCACAGAGTTGCTCGACACGATAACCATAGGGATTGCCCCTTGGTTGCCCAAATTAGATGCACCGCGTTGTGATCCATTGTTCACCGGTGCTCCACTTTCAGAGTGATTATCGTTTGGCACGTTCTGCCCACCAACATTTCCAATCTCTTGTGAAGCCATTTTAACGTTTTCAACGTTTTCTGAAAACACAAAAAATAAGTTCATTCACCGAAGTGACAAACTACGTTTTTAGATTGTTTACCGCAGTACAGCAACCAAGGAAAATACGTTTTAGGATTGTTTACCGGAGTAGAACAATCACCGAATACGTTTTAAGATTGTTGGGTGTGTTTCGAAAAAGACAAAGAAATATTAATTAAATAAAATTAATTAATAAATAAAATAGCTAAAAAAACAGAAATAAGATGGAGCAGATTTTAGCCAGAGCTCGTGCTACACATGATGTCCTTAAAACGTATTCGACGCCTCCCACGGTGCTAGGAGCATTGCAACGACCGTTTCCCAGGATACGGTGGCTAACGAACGATCGTTTGAACACACAAACGAAAGTCCCGGCGAACTCGAACAATAGCAGAACACTTTGGAAAATTTGGAGTAGCTGGAAGTGTTTTTAGCTCAAGAAAACATGAGGAATGTATTGTGTGTTGTGAACGTGTAAGAACGTGTGTTTGTTGCAAACCACCTGCCAGCTATTTATAGGAGGATTTGTTGTGTGCTAAATGGGGTGTTAATGGACCTGAACGTTGGACATCAATGACCAGTCCGTTGGGCATTGAATTGTCCATAAACTGTCCATTTAACGCTGCATTAAAAGACAAGAACGTTGGGCATTTAATGGCTGTAACGGCTTGGAGCAGTTCTGGTGCGCAACCAGAATACCCCATCAGAGTTGGAGCAACTCTGATGCTATTAGAATAGCTCCACCAGAGTTGGAGCAATTCTGATGCGAAGCCAGCAGAGCACCCCACCAGAGTTGGAGCGTCTCTGGTACGAAGCCACCAGAGTTCGAGCAGTTCTGTCCGTATCTTTGAATGATAGATTTTCGGACGACATTCATGTTCGCAGGTTGCCCGCGCACACGAGTCGCAGTTTTTCTTCTCCGTTTCAGGATTTGATCGGCACCCCACCCTGCGCGTAAGAGAGAGCCTTTACCTTTAGGAATCTTAACTCCTTAAAAGATGCTTCCCTTTATAAGGGGGTGAAAATCCCTTGAGTTTTCCGGTGTGGGATAAAACACACTAGAAACCCATCATTTTCCTAGTTTTTCCATTTCAACGAGTGAACTTCGAGAATCAATTTCTAATTCACCCGTTATCCGTTTTGAGCGTACCATATATCGAATTGTAGCCCTTAACAAGGAAAATCCGAAACCACTTTGACCCGACCCAAATCGGAAGTGGACCGCACTCAAATAATTTCCCCAAAATGACCATTTAATGCAATTTTTAACACATTTTTCTAACAAATTGTGAATCTTTTCTCCCTGCAATTACGAATTCGTTGTTAAAATTGTTTGAATGCAACGAAATATTTAAATGAAACATCAATGCTTGGTAACACTACCCGGGAATCCATTAACACCAACACCATCCTCTGTCCTCCCCTTGCCTGTGGTGGCAGTTCATAAGCCCTGACTACTTTCACCTTCACAGCCCAAGTGGTCTTGGTGTGATCAACCTCCCTAAGGAATGAGTACATTCCTTGATTTCCTGTCATTGAAATATCAAATATGAAATATGTTGTGAGAGTGAAGAGTGTTGTGTGTGGGATGGGAAATTAAGTGACTGTGGTAGGCTATTTATACTGCTCTAGAGAACAATATTGCTCTGGATTTAACGAGTATTCACACATTTTTGTCCGACGGGTTTCAACTAAACTTTTGAATTTGCCTCGTGAGTTGTATAACATTTAATGTTGTACTTTAAAGTGAGATTCTATAAGATATGAAATCTCCCTTCATTAAATACAAAACAAAGATTTGAAGAGACATGTTGCTACATATAATTAATTGCTCTTTGTGAGCCTGCATCCGGTTTTAATCCAAAAAAGCAACTAAAGCAGCAAACATTAAATGCAAACATTCAAATCGTGCATGCATTGTGGCCCCAACCCATTTTTGCACGTCCGACCTATTTTTGGTAGTGGAATTGGGCGAGAAACTCTGCCTGCCATTCCACTGCGTTTTGTATATAGAAAGATGTGTCAATTTTAATATTTATTGTATTCACTTATACTTCGTGTCACTCACTTATTGTATTCACCTTTTAAAAAGAGTATCTAATTTTAAAATTAATTTAATCATGAAAATTTATAAGCATGTAGCAAATTCTAATGAGTTGTATCAATAAATTTTCCCTAATATACTCTTCATTTAATATTTATTGTATGAACTTATACTTTATGGAATTAGCTTATTGTACTCTTATTTTTCGAAAATGTAAAATCCTAAAAAGTTTTTTTATTTTATTTTAAGGCTTAATTAGATCATGAATAAAAATATATGTATAAACTGCTCTTTCTCGTGTGTATGCACGGATAGTATACTAGTTCTTTATTTGTTTCAATGATACCTGAATCAAGAACAGACGATTACAATTCAACACATAGTCAACGGAAGCACTCATTTGTAGCACCACAACGATATGGTTTCAAAAAACCATAGGAAGCTTGTTTGAATTCCCATTATAATTGATTATAGATCGAATGAAACAGTCAAAGTGACCTAGTTAATTATTTTGTAACGACTAAAATTCACATAATAATGATTATATCCTTGACAAAGGGCTATTTTATTTTCTTCAACTACATAACAACTCTAATTAAATTACCCTTGCCCTTCTCAAGTAAAAATGATCAAATCCAAAGTACATGGTAGAATGATGGGGGCTTGACAATGGCATGAAGTAGTGATTTAGGCTAGCTCACAATGCACATATAAACTCCCCACTTGACTCTATGTCATCATCTATATCAGCATCAAAGTCCATTTCCTCAATTTCATCCATCTCACCTTCAGTCAATAGGCCGTCCATCGTGGTTGCCATTCGAGCTTCTGTTATTATGGCTAACACATCCTCAACACTTTGCCCATCTTCATCCCCATTATTAATGTTGTGATTTGACTCTACACTTTTGTCTTCCTCTGCATCATCCATGATTTCTTCTACTAAGCTATTC
Source organism: Cuscuta europaea (assembly GCA_945859875.1). Taxonomy (NCBI): domain Eukaryota; kingdom Viridiplantae; phylum Streptophyta; class Magnoliopsida; order Solanales; family Convolvulaceae; genus Cuscuta; species Cuscuta europaea. Next base: position 11,800,360 of record CAMAPE010000048.1, read on the forward strand.
AGAAACCATGGGTGTTTCTTGATCTCTTCAATGCTTATTCTCTGCATAAACATTTCAAGTTACCGGCTCGTTTAGTTTAGTAAGGATTATCGAGTGAATTTGATGTTGTTGTTGTTAAAGATTCATTTCACTATGTCAGCCAATAGGTCCAAAAGATAATGACTTGTTCAACTCAGAGACATTATAAGCAAGAATTAGCTACCAAACACCGCCAAAGTTCTTAAAGATTGTCCAAGACCTTAATTACATCTGTATAGAAATGAGAAAAGGGGTAAACTTGAAATTGACCTCGTCGGGATCAGCAACGAATATCCGAGATAAGAGATGTTTGCACTCCTTAGATATTCTAACATAGCTTGGGATTGAATATTGTACACTTAGTATCTTCTGCACCAAAACAACAGAAAACGAAAACTCCATAAAAGAGCATTAATTAAACCAAAATAAGAAAGAAAAGTCATTTTGATGTAATACTGTGATGGTTTTCTTGAAATTCCGAGGATCCTCATGGTCTTCAAATGGATAACCACCAACCAGCATCACATATAGTGTAACCCCACAAGACCAAACATCTGCAATCTTTTTTTTATTTATACATATACATAATATTAAACGTACAAATCATCAATTTAATTCTGGGCAGTTAACTGATAAACCGCATTACAAGGCTAGACCAAAAAATAGTTCAAAAGTGTCTTACCTTTCCATCATACTCTTTTCTGGAGAACACTTCTGGAGCAATGTATGCTGGCGTTCCAACAGTGGACTTGGGCTGAGAATGCAGAACTGAAGACTAAAGAATCAAAAACCAGTCAGCAGCTCACCTAGAAACACTGAAAACATAATTCGGCGCCCGTTCTGTTTTTTACTTTCATAAGTAAGATGCTCAACCAAACATCACTTTATTCAACTCATTAGTTGAATAGTAAGATTCATTTTTTTGGCTTGAGATTACGATGGACTAAAGCAAAATGGTTCACTAAACTGTCTGCGCTTCTTTGTTATGGAGCAACAGTCACTCCATGCAATTTTGGACACGATTTTCACTATGGTAAGACTGCGTACATCCGACCCGCCCTTACCCCACCGCAGGTGGGAGTCTTTGCGGCACTGGGGTAAATGAAAATGAAATGAATGATTAGTTGAATAAAATGATTGTAATAATACTCGTATGTAATGTTGAAGCTTTATTTTTTTTAGTGAAATGAAGATAAATGATCCTTCATGCACTTTTGTTTAGCTCAACCAAATGGCCCAAGATATCACATCAGCAACCATACCAACTAATTAGTTTAATCAAGTCATTAACTTATCCATTGCTGTATGTGGCATCTATCTTTGGTATATAAAATTATACATCTTTCTTCTTAAAAATAAGCTGTCACTTTCTTAATATAGGCATCTCAAAATGAATCTTTCTTTCCCATTTTAAAAACTTGTAATAGACAATTTCGCTCTTTTTTTTGTTTATTTTTGTTTGATTTGACATAAATATATTGGTTTGTCAAGCAGAAACTTGGTTTTAGGCTAGAGGTAGTATTTGCCAGAGGATGTACATTGTTGATTACCTTTGAATAACCAAAATCACATATTTTGAGACGCGACGTAGAACTTCCATCCAAGAGTGTGTTTTCAAGCTTAAGATCTCGGTGACAAATTTGCTGCGCTCAAAACAATATTCAAACCATGAAATCATATATCACCTTAAGTCCTTAAGAACATACAGAAACTCATGAAGAAACAAATGTTAGACTGGGGAAGCAAAGTACCATAGAGTGGCAGTAACTAACTCCTGATATCAGCTGTTGGAAGAAAAATCTTGCCTGCAATATAGAGTTTGGCAGACGAGAGCAGTTAACAATTAGAAAAATAAACACAATTATGGTCTCTCATGATAAATTCCATAATAATAAAATTAATTAAGGCTGAAATACTTTACAAGATAAATTTGTTGAATAGGAGAATTTTAGTTTTTTCACTATTGTTTTCTTTGTTTATTACTCCGTAATAAATAAACTTTTCATACTATTTCCTAATTCAGCGGATGCAGCCAAATCTAAACAATTTTGGCCCGTTCAACATATTCAACCAATTTTAATGTTGTCAAAAGGCTCAAAGAGTTGTCGATTCCATGCTACGTAGAAGAAGTAATTAAAAAAAGTATATGTTCATTTTGTGAGACAACTTATGAAGCGGAGCGCATCTCTTTCTTAAAGTCTATTTGGCAACATTGAAATTGGCTGAATCTTGTTAAATTCATCGGCTGAATTGGCTGAGTTATGAGAAGTTATATTTAAAACATATTCTATTAATAAAATAAGGAAATAATTATATGAAAAAGAGTTCAATGGTTTTCTAGAGTAAGTTCAGTCAATTCGACCAAAAAGTAACTTTATTTTGATTTTTATACAATTTGACGCGCGAAATCAAGTGTTACACATCTAGTAAAGAAGTTGACTCACAGACTCTTTGAATACTAAAAAAATTATTGTGATTTTGTATTCTTGATATTTATTGAGAATGGGGTACCTTAGAGGCCGTTTGGTAACACTGTATTTTGGCTTATCAGCCAACTTTTTCACCAAACACGTAACTTTTGTTTTCGCGCGCTGAATTGTGTAATAATAAGAAAAAGTAAGGTTGAAGTTACTTTTCTGGCTGTATTGGCTGAAGTGACCGTATATGACCATTTTAGCTATTTTTACATATAATTTTTTCTTTATTTTATTAATAAAATGTATTTTAAAAATAATTGTTTCCTAAATCAGAAGAATCAGCAAATGCAACCACTTCAGCCAGAACTTCATAAATTTCAGCAGAATAAGTCGGGTCAGCCGATTTTCATGATTCCAAACGGGCTCTTAATGCTATGATGATGAAGAACAAGTTATGGGTTAGAATTGAGTGGACCTCATCTTCACTGAATCTTCCAGCAGTGCAAATTCTATCGAAAAGCTCTCCACCCGAGGCGTATTCCATCACTATGGCCAAATGAGTCGGTGTTAGAAACACCTGCACCATTATATAAATAAATAAATATTTCGAATTTAAAAAAAAACTGTTCATCTGCTTCGTTTAAATCCATGATTATTCATCTCAGAAATCCACTCCAAGGTTTTATACTAATTGTCTTTCTGTAGAGTTAATTAGTCTGTATATGTTTTCATTTACTCCAAGTCCCCAACTGCCAAAAGGTCAGATTTCTTCGATTAAATAATGACCTGACCTTTCAATCAAGAAATGCCTAAATACTTGAAAAAAGAGGATAATCGATGATTTAAAGAACTCTGATAATGATCATTGTTAATTACTTAATTAACTAATTAATTAATTACCTCTTTGAACCTAATGATGTTGGGATGCTTGAGGGACCTATGGTTCATGATTTCCCTCTGAACATGTTCATCAATCTATTAACAAAAGATGAAGCCAAATTGCAATAAGTAGTAAATTAATGGCAGAACTTATGAACAAGCTCAAAGAATATAAACATAAAAATACCATATGGCCCCTCTCAATATATTTGACAGCCAAAAGCTCCCCAGTGAACTTATCCTTCACCAGCTTAGCAACTCCAAAATTCCCAGAACCAATGTCCTTGAGAATCTCATACTTTTCCATTCTTGTTATCTCTCCTTCACTATTCTCTCACAAACATGCATGACACTTATATATAATAATATAATATGGGAAGAGATTAGATTATAAGTCTAAACACGCATATATTTAATATTGATAGATGGAATGCCTGAATAAGAATAAATATGGTTAGAAATGAGGGAATTGAGTGGAATATCATGTGTTTTTATTCTTGTGTGAAATGGAAAAGAAGAGTAGTCTAAAACTTAACCAGCAGGGAAGAGGAGTGTACATACCTAAAGGGACAAACAGTGGAAATAAAGCAGGTGGAGACGTGGCGTTAAGTTTTCTTTACATAGGAGCAACCAAAAATTTGAGAACCAAAATTTTGAATAGCTTTTACGGGGTGTTTGGAACTGATTCTGCTTCTGCTTCTTTTTTTTAAAGCAGAAGCAGAAACAGAATCAGAATCAGTTTTCAAAAGCTGCTACCCCCAGCTTCTAAAAAAACTGATTCTAGGAGTAAATTAGAGCACCAGAATCACTTCTACATTTTCACCCAAACACTCCAACTTCTGCTTCTGCTCCCTGAAGGAGCAGAAGCATTTTTAAGAATTAGATCCAAACACCCCCTTAATTTCAAGCAATGGCTTGGATTAGAGCGTGATAGAATGTATCTTTTCTAAGTTCAATTTATATTCTCTCAAGTAATTGTACGATCGGTTCTGGAGCTCTCAAGGATACGGTGTCATCCTCTTTGGAGAGTATTTTTAACAACAACAAAAAAAGCTTTTGGCTTTTGGAGAGTATTTTCAAAAAAAAATAAAAAGGTGTTGTTGAGTTTTTGGCTTAAGAAAAGTTGAAATAAGTGTTTTCAAGTAGAAATCTCTTTTTAAATTAAGCACGTAAAAGTTAAAAGTTGAAAGCAGATGAATCATGCTTTAAACTTCTTTTTATTTTTTATATTACACGAAAATCAGTTATTTTATCAAATAATACTAATTTTTACCTTTTTTAGGAGATTTTTTTTTTGTCAAAGACTACTAACATCTACTTCATAAAGGGAAAGAAATTGTGTTTGTGTATACACAACATATGTGTATGTGTGAGAGAGTGTGTGTGCATGTGCACACATACACAATACTTCCTACATAAATACATACTCCGTAATTAATAACAGTATATATTTTTGATCAAATAAAAAGTTGTTATTGAAAATGAGATTGATTTTCACCAAATACTTAGTATGAGGTAATGAAGTAAATGTTTTCACCACTACAAAAAATGTAAAATTTGAACATAAAAATACACCATAAAATGTAAAATGAAGATTTTACATTTATAATGTCAACCGCAACTCTTTTTTATTTGAAACACAATAGTTTTGGATCAAATATAGTGTATAGGTAGATTCTAGAGCAAACAGTATTTTCTTTGCAAAATTTTGACGTTTAAAGCAGTGGCGGACCCACATTAGTTCCATGAACACCTAGAATTTTGAAAAATATGTTATTATACGTGTATAAATTTAGTATAATTATTCACTGTAATTTCCCTAAATAGGACTAAAACAGTTTCAAAATTCCAAAATAGGATTGTCATGTTTTTTATTCCCAAAATAAGACTAATTACTGTCATGTTTAGAAAATACTGGCATGTTTGAAGATGTCCACTTTTTGTTAATTGGAAAATTTTAATTAATTTATTTGAGCGTATTTTATAAGCAAGTGTCATCTCTAGAATGTTAAGTTAACACAAACATTCGACATTTTATGAATGTTCTCGGACTAAAATTTTAAAGGTTTGATCTCGTTTGATTAAAGACATCATAAGTTAATTTTCATTTTGTATAGATCAATATGATTTTTTTATTAAACCTATGTGTATATACGGTTTTATACGCTGATTGGTTAGGGTCAAATCAAGGTTTCATTTTGTTTTATAATTGCTTGAGAAATATTTTGATGAGAAAGAATAGATTTTCGAAGAATCACATTGGAAAATCTCTCCAAATCTTTAATGACAAATTTTAAAGAACTTCTTAATTATGGAGCTACTATAGTCTATAGAGACAATTTTCATTATAAGTAGTCAATTACATTGGTCTATTCAAATGTAGGTTTTCCATTCGACCAAAGACCGAAGTGCTATGTCTTTTTTTGTAGGTTAATTTAGTAATTATTCAGAATATTTTACATGTATTGGATTTGGGTTAGATTTGTGCAATTTTTACCTAAACTATTTTTTAAGGGCGAATTTTTTATTAAAAAACTTAGTAATAAAAAGTACATCCGCTAGTGAAGGTAGTTATTGATGGAAAGCGCTAATGAAAACAGAAAATTAACGAGGAAACCAAATCAACCAAAAAACAAGTCCGCTGTGCGTCGAAGATAGACAACATCAGTAAGATTCCAAAGAGTCTAATCCAATCCCTTTGTAGATGGCAATGGCAAAATAGAACTACCCGCCAACCTCATTTTTAGCTTCAACTCGAGCGCTTCCCAGGGGCGGAGCCAGGAGGTGAAGATAGAGGGGCAAAATGCTACTACGTATTACATATTTTTTTTGAAAGGATGTTACTACGTAATATACTCCTTCTCTTTAAGTTTATTATTAGACACTTTAAAACTAAGTTCTTCAATAATGTTCCATAATATATTATCATAATCTAATACTCCATATGTACATAATCTAATACTTCGTATTACATACGGAGTACAGAGTACTCCGTATTATTTATGATAGAATAACTACTTCTCCAAAGTATAGTATTTATAGATTTAATATTTTCCAAAATAATTGTTCCTTTTTAGTGCTTTTATAGATATTATATTTCAATGAAGTATTGAAAAATTATAAGTATAGTATAAACTATAAACATATATTTTGAACTACAAAAAATTAAAATCTTGGGAGGGGCAAAGGCCCCCCTTGATTTACACATAGTCAGGATCACCTAAACGATCTAGCAACTTTTGATCCCTCTTGTTACGGGCGTAATACAATCCTCTCCCAATGTTAATCCAAATTAACCCAAATTTACTTAATTCACGTGAATAAAATGTAGTCTCAATATATAAAGATGTAATACTAACAATTATTTGATCGATTATATTCCAATTGTCAAACCGTTGTGATGGTAACAGTTCAAACACCTAACTAAGAAAATGGAATTTATTAGTTGTATCTAGTTGGATCCATGTGCGACTTTTGTTAATGGTTTATTAACGACAAACTTGTTTTATTGTTACTCGAGATTTCGGCCCTTTTCAAGTATATAATAATTGTTAACGACAAATTTTCAAGTATAAAATTGATCAAAAAAAGTACTCCGTATATAATAATTATAAAGTATGCTAGATTACTAGTTAATTGGCTGTTAAAACTATAAACTGATCGAGTGGATATCAAACCTTTTGAATATATAAAACCGTAATGGTATCATTTTACGTTTATTGTTTTGAATTGAGGGAAATTATTGAAGATGACTACTTAGTTATTTGTTATATGCAATTGTTTCTATATTTTATTAACATAAAATGATTACATATGGTTATTCACAATTTAACATATTCAATCAATCCAATTCAGTGAAAATTTTATAAATTTCAGAAGATTCAATTGATTCAAATAATTTTTGTGTTATCAAACGAGTTATGTTTGATAACTCATACGGAGTAGTTTGAGCTTATTATAATTGTCAACCAACATTTTTACTAAATACGAAGCATGTAACTCTTGGTTTCAGACACTATATTGTGTTAATAATAAAAATATGTAAGATTGAAATTATTTTTCTGACTCAATAGACTGAAATTACTACATAAAACCATTTGAGCTGTTGTTAAATATTAACAAAATATTTAAATAGAGCTTCTTCATATTTTGGTATGTTCTGTCAATTCAACTGTTTCAACTAGACATCACCTATTTCATTAATTTCACTCAGATTCACTCAATTCGAATCTAATCTAAGTTTAGAATTTTTTGTTTGCAAGGATCATGCTTGGTGTAAACAAGATGTCCACAAAATGTTTACGTTGTCTGTGTACACAGACAAATGAGTATCAAATTCTGTCATTTTCTAAATAAATTACTTTTGTACATAGACAATTAGAGGAGTTTTGTGTACAATTTGTCTACCAACATATGTACATTAAGCATTTTCAATTGCACAATGAGCAACTACATTTGGAGTGATGATCGATTTTCTATATTAGTGGCTGAGTGCCCTGTAGGTTAACTGACACACCTCAGATTTCAATTTTATCGGCCGACCCCAATATAGCACTCTGCTTACGCCACTGTAACTAAGGATCATTTTACCCCCAATCTCGCCGTATACATTTTGGATATGGATTTCTACTTTTCTTCACACTAACGTTGTTGTTGATGGGGATTGGGAGCCGTAACTTTCATTTCCTATGCTGAATTGTATAATAATCAAAATAAAAGAGTCAAAGTTGATTTTCTGATTGAATTGATTGAAGTTACTATAGATAATCATTTTAACTAGATCGAATTCCTCAAATAGAATTAAATGAAACTTTAATTGTCAAAATATGACTAAAACTTTAAAATTATACCCTTACTCTACGGTAACTTCAACTAATAAATCTCGAAAAGTAATAACGTCAACCTTATTTTTTCTTATTAAAAAGTATTATACAACTCAGAGTATGAAATTAAAAGTTACTACGTTGGCTGATAACAACTCGGAGTACATGTTTAGTGAAAACGTTGACTGATAAAACTGATAAGCTGAAAAACAAGATCACCAAACAAGCTTTAAATAAAAAATTATGGAAATAATGTAACAATTAATTGCTATGAGTAAATTTTATAATCACTTCTATGTAATATTTGAATACCATTATAGTCATTAATTTTGTTCACCTCTCTTGCTAGATTGATCTTGGCCTCTTACTTTTATGGCTAGGAATTCATAATTTGGTGGGCTCAATGTAGCAGTTAGGTAATGTACACCGTGAACAGAAGTGCAGTAGTACTCCACCACTCGTAGTCGTAGATGTTAATGGCCAATGTAATAAACAACTTATTGGAACAGAATAAAGTGAAATTGGGTGGCATCCCAAGGCCCACCGCAAGTTTTACCGGATTAATGGCGAGCTTTCAAAACTCCATCCAAGAAAGAGAAATAATCCTGAACCCCGCGATTAGCTCAATTGTTTGAGTGATTGGAGAGTCGAAACATTAATTAATTAAAGATTGAAATTCGCACAGGTAGAAGGTCTATCACCATTAAACCGATTGAATCACCGTGACTTATAACATCTCAAATGTCTTGTTGGATCGGGACTGGGGGGCTTGGGATTGGGGAGTACACATTTTCAACCATTGAAAAATAAACCTAAATCGTTCAAAAATCCGTTGGATTCTCACCAATCCACCACCATCTACATGTAATCACAGAAATTGTTCTTTACTTTTTTTGATAATCCAGGTGTCGGGGCTTACGCTCCCATAATCATGGAGTCTATGAACTAGATCCCAAAGCCCTAGACAGTTAAATCTGGATCTGATCACAGTGAGTCTCGTCAGTACTGACTCCAAAGGACGAATTCAGCAGGACTTACATCACCTTTCAGGCTGCTCCTCCCACCACAGGAATGTGCTACCTTCATTACCATCCTCTCCCTTCTCAACCGCTGAGCAACTCCGTGAAGGTAGGAAGAATCATCGGGAGTAAGACCTCCCTCATCTCCCCTTGCTGGGAATTGAACCCAAGACCTCCCACAAAGGAGAGACTTGGGGATGGATGGTCATCCATTGGACTACATGTCATCACAGAAATTGTTCTTTACTTTTTTTTGATAATCCATGTGTCGGGGCTTACGCTCCCATAATCCTGGAGTCTATGAACTACCCTCCAAAGCCCCTAGACAGTTAAATCCGGATCTGATCACAATCAGCCTCGTTCGTACTGGCTCCAAAGGACGAATTCAACAGGACTTACATCACCTTTCAGGCTGCTCCTCCCACCACACACGAACCCACCGCCTTCATTACTATCCTCTCTCTTCTCAACCGCTGGGCAACTCTGTGAAGGTAGGAAGAATCATTGGGAGTAAGACCTCCCTCATCTCCCTTTGGTGGGAATTGAATCCAAGACCTCCCACAAAGGAGAGACTTGGGGATGGATGGTCCTAAAGTACTTCTCACCATAAAAGATGATGAAAAGACATACTAAGATTGTGCGACCCCATGAACTAACTTTTCTTTTGAAAGATTGAACTGCCCAACATAAAAAATACTCCATATTTAACAAATAAAGCAGAACAAGGTGTTTGTGGACATAAATACTCCAAATAAAATCAAAACTACAATTGGAAAGCATGATAAGAGAGCCTACAACCTAAAATAGAGGTCGTCATACATATTTAAATATATGTCCATATAAGACAGTTACGTACATCAATAACATTGTGCCACAAGCCATAGCATGTGTCGATATATAATGGATTGGTGACTTATTGATGTGGAGTAATGGTTTCATTTCGTATCTTAAAACTTTGTTAATTTTTCATTTTTTGTTGTTCCATTGAATTTTCCATTTAATTTCCTCTTTTCTACGCAAATCTCGACCACACAATTTTTACTTTATTAATTTTGACCAAAGGTACAAAAGGAGTATAAAACAACTCCGTATAATTTATAAAAATAAATCTCTTACTGTTTTATTTTGAAAAAGTTGAACATTATATAAAATATCAATGTGTAATCAAGATTTCAATCGACTCATTTGGACCCAAATTTATTGATCTTTCTAAGATTAGTTTGGTCTAGACTTGTCCGCTTGAGAAGTTAATTATTCTCATTTGTGCTGAGTGTATTTTGGTTTGATCAAGTTTTTTATTATATTTGGTCTGGTTTTAGATTAAGTCAAAGCGAATAATTTATGAAAAGCTCTAATACTCAGTATAAGATACATACAAGTTTGAAACCGATTAAATTGCTTAATTTGTTGGTTTGAACCTACTGAAATTGTTGAAATTGAATGAAAATGACAAAATAAATTACATTTCCACAATAACTAGAATATACACCGTAATATCTTAAATTGATAATATCATAAGTGTTAATACCTATTGTGAATATCAATTATTAGCTCAATTATTGTAGTAGGATAAGATCATAAGAATTAAGAAAGTATAGTCTAAGAAAGTATACTTCAAAAAAAAGTATAATCTAAGATATATAATCGATAATAAAAAGATAAGAGGTCCCAAACGAGTTGACTATGAAACTCATCTTTGGAGCAGTTGGAGCTTGTTTTTTCATAGTCAACTAACTACTCAACTCTTTTTCTAAAAGAAAGACTTCTTAGTTTCTAATTGGCATTTTATCGAACAACTTCATTGCTGATTTCCCCCGTCCAGCAAATTTGGCAACCACGCCCACGGCCCACCCAGGCAAAACCAAAATGGCAATAACCAACCAACTCGAAATGTTTACGAGCCCGTTGGTGATCCTATTTTTTGACATATCAGTTTTATAAGCTATTTTTTTCATCAACATTTAAATTTTGATTTCACGCGTTGAGTTGTAACTTCTGAAATTCCAAGTAAAAGATCATTTTAGTTATTTTTAATATATACATATTTTATTTATAAATATAATAAAGTGCGGGTAAATATAAAGAACAATGTTTGTTCATAGACACTAGTTGTCTGTATACACATAAAAAGTATCGGGACACATGTATTTTTGTCTATGCCCAAACATGTTTATAAACAAATTTAATTTTGTTCACGCAGACAAATTTTGTCAAGTGGGGTCTGTAATTGTAGTTTTTGTCTATGTGAAGGGTAAATAAATAGAGTGTAACCCGGATGTACGCCAAACACTAATATTCTTTATATGTGTGTAATTTTTCTAAAGAAGTATGGAATTCATTAAAATCGTGTGGAAGTCTCTCGAATATTTTGTAGAATTGTGGAGTTATCTAAATCCTTTCAGAAGATTAGAGAATCTTATGAATACTTCTTGAAAGACACTTGAAGTGTAGTGGTTTACAAAAAATTCTAGAGAAGCCTAGATGAAAATAGTAAATAGGAGTTACACTGCTCATTTCTATGAGAACCTTTAGAAGAGAGATCTTGAGTGAGTGAGATTGAGACTCTCCATGAGTCCTTGAGATATGAGAGTGAGTGTCTTCTTGCGAGAGAAGGTCTAAGAATGTTTCTTGATGAGCATGAGCTACTGAAGAGCATTCTTGAAGGTAAGAGGATACACTCCAAAAAAGTTTCTCATCTATAAAGAGTGAATTGAGCTAATCATTTACTCGTAAAATCTCTCTTGTACATTTTAGTTGTATAATACAAAGTGATATTGGTGATTGAGTCTTAATATTACGAGTGTGTGGATGAGTATACAATGTCCTTTATGAACGCGTGGTCCTAGAAGAGATCGGGGTGGTGTTTACCTAAAATGAAGTTATTATGCAATATTTTGAACATATGAAAACTCATAGGATCTATTTATTCAGATTATATAAACGAGTCAAGTAGTATGTAATGAAGTATGTAATGAAGTATATTTTGAGCAAGTAAACAATAGTTCTTTTCAATACGTCTACTTAGACAAATTTCTTGCTCCGCCACTTCATACATCATATACATTTTTCAAATGTTTTAAGTTATTTTAACCCGAAAATCATGTAAATTATTTTAACCTGAAAAACTTGTGATCAATTGTTACGTACTCTTCAAAATATAAGCCATTAAGTTCAAATTCCATCTAAGCTGGTCAAGGTAATTAACACTCTTGTTAAGTAGACACTGAAGGTGTTTGGCAATTGGCCGTTGGCTGTTAGCTGTTGGGTGATTGTGTTGGTTGACTGATGACAGCAGATTCTGATGGCTGTTTGAATTAGCTGAAAGATTTAGCAGTTTGTAAAGTGGTGTTTGGTTAAATGACTGTTTAGAATCAGCTGATAACTTGTTAAATGACTTTTAAGGGCATCAATTATTTTTTTGTTAATATTATTAATGCAACTACTTAAATCGTTTTTTAAATAAAAAAGTATTTGCACAAGAACTAATTATTTTAAACATTTTTTTCATGAATTAATAAATTTAATAAGTATGATAATATTATGAATTTTTTGGAAGAATAATATTAGGTGAATTGTATGTAAATGTATAACATTACAAATAATGTTTAAAGAAAAGTTTGGCATAAAAAATTGAAAATATATTTTTAGAGCTTTTCTAAAATCTGGAGGTTAAAACTTAACGATCTCAAGAGCTGGGCGCATTGCTTTAGGCATTTCTCAGAATTATTCTTAGGACAAACCTTGACTAACCCAATTTCTGTGAATTTACAGAAAGATTACAGAGGGAATGCGGAAGCAGTAAGCTCAGGAAGAAGACGATTGAAAATATGAATTGATAAGGATTAGGTCTGGAAATACAGTTTATATACTAAAGGCTTAAAAGGCTATTCTAATGTAATATAAGATGGGCAAAATAACAGGCCCAATATAAAAAAGGAAACAACCCAATCTTTTATTCTTTAGACGCCCCCTTAAGATGAGCATGGATATCCAGCAGGTTCATCTTGTTTGCAAACTGATTGAAGAGAGGATTTCCAAGAGGTTTGGTGTATATATCTGCAAGTTGAAAGTTGTTAGGAATGTGTACAAAATTAATAAGACCTGAATTGATTTTTTCTCTTATTAAATGGCAATCTAATTCAATGTGTTTAGTTCTTTGATGTTGAACAGGATTATGTGCAAGATAGTAAGTAGATTTATTATCTGTATAAAGAGTAATAGGCAAAGAAATAAGAATTTTTAAATCTTGAAAAATGTAAGTAAGCCATTGAGCTTCACAAACTGCATTTGCAGGAGCCCTATACTCTACTTCAGTAGAAGATATACTCACAACAGTTTGTTTCTTTGATTTCCAAGAAATCAAAGATTCACCTAAATAAAAACAATAATCATATATACTTCTTCTAGTATCAATGCAAGATGCCCAATCAGAATCAGTGTAGGCTTGAATTTGAAAAGTAGATTTAGAGGGATAGAACAAACCTTTTCCTGGAGAACTTTTAAGATACCTTAACACCCTATGTGCAGCAATCATATGAATATTAGTAGGACAAGAAAGAAACTGGCTAAGAGTTTGCACAGAATAAGCAATGTCAGGCCTTGTGACAGTAAGATAAAGTAATCTGCCTATTAGAGTTCTATAGCTTTTAGGGTCAGTTAAAAGAGAACCATCATTTTTTGAAAGTTTTATTTTGGAATCCATAGGGGTAGAAGAAGGTTTAGAAGTAAGATAACCAAAATCAGAAAGAATATCAAGGGTGTATTTTCTTTGATTTAAAACTAGTCCAGTTTCAGATCTAGCTACTTCTATACCTAGTATGTATTTTAGTTCACCAAGATCTTTAATGGTAAATTTATGATGTAAATAGGATTTGACTGAAGTAATCTCAATCATATCATTACCTACAAGAATAAGATCATCAACATATAGCAATATCACAGTAAAAGAATTATTATGTGTTTTAGTAAAAAGGGAAAAATCAGCCTCAGATTGTTTATAACCAAATGACTTTAAAGATTCAGAGAGTTTAAAAAACCATTGTCTGGATGCCTGTTTTAAATCATATAAACTTTTAAGAAGTTTACAAACTCTATTATCATTATCAGCTAAATAACCAGGAGGAGGTTGCATATAAATTGTTTCATTTAAATCTCCATGTAAAAAGGCATTATTTACATCTAATTGATGTAAATACCAATGTTTGGAACTAGCAACAGCTAAAAGAATTCTGACAGTAGTTAATTTAACAACTGGAGAAAAAGTATCAAAATAGTCAAGGTCCTCTTCTTGAGTATAGCCCTTAGCCACTAATCTGGCTTTATACCTATCCAGAGAACCATCAGATTTAAGTTTGGTTTTAAAAACCCATTTACAACCAATAATATGTTGATCTTTAGGAAGATCAACCAGAATCCAGGTGTTATTATCTTCAAGAGCTTTAATTTCAGTGTTCATAGCATTTTTCCATTCAGAAGATTTAATGGCTTGTTTATAAGTTTTGGGTTCAATAATATTTGAAAGGGATGCAGTAAAACAGTGATGAGAAGAGCTTAAATTTTTGTAAGAAATATAGTTTTGTATAGGGTACCTAACAAATTTACAAGAGGAATCAGAAACATTAGGAATATAGAAGCAGGTAAATTATATTCAAAGTCCTTTAAATGAATAGGAACAGATCTTACTTTGGTAGATTTCCTTGGAGAATTATTATCAGTATTGTGATCAATGTGATCAATATGATCAATACCTGTCTGCATAATACTTGAAGAATTATTAGTGACAGAATCATCAGTGGTAGAATGTATATTACCAGGCTGAAAAAGATGGATTTCATCATTGATTGCATTGTCAATATATTTATGAGAATAAGTATGAGGAAGAGTATTTAGATAATCAGTAATAGAATTATGATCAGGATGAGAAAAGGTATCAGAAACAGTTTTGTTTTTAGAATCTGGAGTTTTGTAAGGAAAAATCATCTCATAAAACTTTACATTTCTTGAAATGAAAGTTTTATGAGTTTTGAAGTCATATAACTTGTATCCTTTAGATCCTAAAGAATAACCAATAAAGACACATTTATGAGCTCTAGAATCAAATTTTGTTCTATTAGAGCATATAGTAGAAGCAAAAGCTAAGCAACCAAAGATCTTTAAATGACTATAATCAGGAGGATGATTATATAACAATTCATAAGGAGATTTATTTTGAAGAACTGAAGTAGGTAATCTATTAATAATATGAACAACAGTAAGAATACAATCAGACCAAAAAGATATAGGTAAACAGGATTGAAATAATAAAGCTCTAGCAATCTGTAAAATATGTTGATGTTTTCTTTCAACTCTACCATTTTGTTGAGGAGTTTCAACACAAGATAATTGATGCAGAATACCTTTTGAAGTATAAAAATCAGGATATAAAAATTCAGTTCCATTATCAGTTCTAATGATTTTAATTTTCTTTTGAAATTGAGTTTCAATGAAAGTATAAAAATTTAACATATGAAATTTAACTTCAGATTTATTTTTAAGTAAGAAAACCCAAGTGCATCTTGTATAATCATCAACAACAGTGAGAAAATATCTAAAACCAGAATAAGAAGTAACTTTATAAGGACCCCAAACATCCATATGAAGTAAATCAAAAGCATTAGAAGCATGAGAAGAACTAATAGGAATATAAAGTTATTTCTGTTTAGCAAAATGACAGATATCACAAGGAAAGGAGTGTTTTTCATTGTTAGACATATTACAATCAGACAGAAAGGAAAGTTTATTAACAGGTAAATGTCCTAATTTAAAGTGCCAGAGAACAGTTGAAGAAGTATCATGTGAAGAGTGTTGACTGTTTGCAGAATATGCAGTAGGAGTATGAGTAATAGAAGCATCAGATTTATAGTGATATAAACCATTTTGTAAATCAGCAGAGCCGATCATTTTGTGAGTAAGTTGGTTTTGCAATATAGCATGTTTAGAAGTGAAATGAACAAAAAATTTTATCACGAGAAGTTAGGCTGGAGATAGATATAAGGTTATAAGTGAATTTAGGAACATATAAGACATTATGCAAAGTAAGATAAGAATTTAATTTGATATCACCAATTTCAGTGGCAGAAATAAAACTACCGATGGGTAACTGAATATTAATAGAGATAGGTTTTGTTGGAGTAGTGTATAATGAAGCATCATAAACCATATGACCAGATGCTCCAGTATCCAATATCCAATTAGAAGTTGTGAAAACATTAAAAGCAAAGTGATTACCTACAAAATGAGTATCATTTTGTGAATCAGGAGAGGAAGCATTGGGAGCCACATTAACCACATTTGCAGAGGCAATCTTAGCTTGTTGATTTTGCATGAACTGAAGGAACTTTTCATAAAGACTTGGATCAAGAAAATCAGTGGTAGCAGAAGTTGGAGATATAGGTGTTGATTCAGTGTGGTTGGTAACCATATTAGCTTGAGGATTTTTGTTTGGGTTAAAGTGAGGTTTAAAATCAGGAGCAACTCTATGTCCTTTAGGACCTTTCCCGTTATCAGGATAACCAATTAGTTGAAAATATTTTTCAGAAGAGTGACCTTGGTATCCACAGTGAGTACAGATAATAGAATTCTTTTTCTTGTAGTTTTTAACAAGAAAAGCAGTAACATCATGATTAAACTGTTCAGAATTAGAAGACTCTGAAACATGACTAGTAAAAGAAATAGAAGATTGAAGAGATCTTTGAGACTCTTCTTGCAGGAATATAGAGTAGATGTTGGATAGAGTAGATTTTTCAGTATTAAGAAGAACTTGACTTCTTAAATGAGCATAAGATTCATTCAAACCAACAAGGAATTTGAGAATAGACTCTTTTTGGATAAGTTTTTGATATGTTTCAGAGATATTACAAGTACAGTGACCACAAGTACAGGAAGGAGTAGCACGAAAATTAGAATATTCATCCCAAAGTTCTTTGAAGGAATTGTAATAGTCAGTAATAGTGCGAGAACCTTGAGAAAGACTACATAGAGATTTTTCGAGTTGAAAAAGCCTAGGTCCATCACTTTTACCACACCTAAGTTGAACTTCATCCCAAAGTTCCTTAGCATTGGTAAAATAAAGAAACATAGTGCGAAGATTAGGAGAAATAGAGTATATCAACCAAGACAGAAGGAGTGCATTGATACGAAACCAGGTAGAATAGAGAGCATCGTCTGAACTTGGCTGAGTGATAGATCCGTCGAGGAAGCCCATTTTATTTTTGACCGCCATAGCCATAGAAACCGATTTCTTCCATGCACCGAAATTATCGCCAGTGAGAGTCTCGTAGATGATGTGAACTCCAGCATGGTCGCCCGGATGAAGGTAATAGGGCGACGAAGGATCCTCAAGTGGATTAAGAGGCAGAGCCATTAGTCTAGGGTTTTGAAAGAAAATCGATCCAAGATGAAATCGATTCAGAAGTAAAATCGATTATAGAAATCGATTCAAGATGAAGCAAAGAAAAAACGAAGAGAATCAATAAGGATCGACATTAATCTGATACCATGTGAATTTACAGAAAGATTACAGAGGGAATGCGGAAGCAGTAAGCTCAGGAAGAAGACGATCGAAAATATGAATGGATAAGGATTAGGTCTGGAAATACAGTTTATATACTAAAGGCTTAAAAGGCTATTCTAATGTAATATAAGATGGGCTAAATAACAGGCCCAATATAAAAATGGAAACAACCCAATCTTTTATTCTTTAGAATTTCCAAATGTACATCGAAACAAAAAAAAAAAAATCAAAATGGGATTGAATTGTACACCTTTACTCCCATCATTGCTTTTTACAGTTCACGAGAAGATTTTTAGGCTGAGTGGGTTTCCATTAAACACGGGAGTAGTGAAGGATAAAGAGAAGGCAGTGTATCGGAAGAGAATGAGAAATCGAAGGATTGGTAGAATAGGAATTTCACGTCAAATTACGAAAAGCCAAAGCCTAAACGCTACAATAATTGGCGTTTTGAAGTTTGGCTGTTTCGGATAAAAGGCTAAGTGAAAAAGCCAAACAACCAAACAATCCTAATAGCTGATTGACCTGATCAAAAGGTCGAAATCGGTCAAAACAGCCAAAAATTGACGGATAGATCACTAACCAAACACACCCCCACTATAAACAGTTTTTCCTACGTAAACGTGTTTTCAACAATAGCTTTTATCTTCGGTTCACTAAAAAAATCAGTTCATTTCGCAGATCTGAAAACAAAGCACTTAAAAAAACTAACAAATACTCCCTCCCGTCCCAAAAGAACTTCATAGTTTAATTTGACTTTACGATTTTTAACAAAGTGATTTTTTTGTTGACTTTCTTATTATCCTTCCCAAAAAGTAGATAAAGTGTAGCGGAAAAGAGAAAATGAGTGTAAAATAGGTAATAAAGTAAAGATATAAGGGTAACTTTATATTAAAAAGTTGACAAAAATAGAAGTGTGAAGTATATTTTGAACCTACTCAAAAAAAGAAAGAAACATCAAGCGAAATAAGCAACAAGAACAAGTATATAATTGAACAGTAATTAATATAATGAGGCAAAAACAAAGCTCAACATTTCAAAAGTTACAACAAATGACACTAAAAAGATTTACATCAAACCAACAATTAACAACAAAAAAAATCAAGATTTCGAAAAACAAATAAGTCATTAGACCTGGGGGGAACTAAATAAACAGCATGCAAAAAAAAAACAGGTATTCCTTAACGAACTAAGAGATGTCCAGATCTAACAAAAACATAAAAATAACACACACAAAGGCTATCACAATAAACCAAAGGGATCAAAAGTCCATATAGGGTGTGAAACGATAGTAAATTCAAATCTGAGTCAGATCATGACTATTACTTTGAATTAAAATTTGACACCCATATATATTGGTTATCGTGAATTTGAAATTAAGCTTAGGACCCGCAGGTTTTGATTATGTTTCTAACACAATTCTCTCGTCCAAAATCATCAGACGAAAACATTGATACATTAGAAATTGCTCTAAATAGGAGCAAAAACGTTTTGAAATTCCAAAATAGTTGTATCATGTTTTTTATTTCCCGAATAGGAGTAATCTGCCAAGTTTGAAAAAAAATACCATGTTTTAAAGCCTAGTAATGCCAAACATTGATACATATATATATTTTAGAATATGTGATAACACCCATATATATTTCAACTCCAATTAAAATCTTGAACTTGAACTCACTTTTTTTCCACCGATTTGTGATCAAAGCTTAATTTATATCTTTCAAGATATTATATGGCCGGTTCGGGGTGCTATCCTTTTCTCTTTTAATATTGGAATAATCCAGGGTATGAGGGTCTACATTAAGGTTATGATGGAGTGAAAAACATGGCAATTTACTTGACTCACCCGCTAATGTTAAGTCTAGTATACTAATTCTTTAACCCAGTCCAATTCGAATTCCTAGATCCACCCGTCACTGAGAGCTCGTTTGGTAACACTAAAATTGGCTGAATTGACTGATTATGCTGAAATTTATGAAATTCTGGCTGAAGTGACTGTATTGGCTGATTCTGCTGATTTATGAAAATTTATATTTAAAATATTTGTTATTGATAAATTAAACAAAAAATTATATGAAAAAATGGCTAAAATGATCATCTACAGTAACTTCAGCCAGAACAGCCATAAAACTAACTCCAACCTTACATTTTCTGCTTATTACAAACTTCAGCGCGCAAAATAAAAAATTACGTGTTTGGTGAAAAAACTAGCTGATAAACCCGATAAGCCGAAAAAGGGGTCACCAAACTCTGCAATTGCTCCAAACAATAACGCCTACCTCGATCGTCCCCTCGTTTACTAGTTTGAGGTGATTTAGAGGTTAGTTTGTGTAGTTCAGTGTCCCCATTCTCAAATTTGAGTCAAAGTTATAGTTCTAACATTTCTTTTTCCGATGTCTCACATTAAAATACATACTACGGCATTTCTTTTTTGACAACATTTAATTATGAAATAATAACTCTTCCATCCTCCAATTTACTATTAATATTAACACCTAGTTTTTACTCCATTAGTAAGGACGGGGGTTTAATGCACCAAACCCCTTCGTGAAATATAAATTCGGCGCATTAGCCTCTTGTGATTTAAAAAATGCGTCAAATCTCCATGTGTTATAATTAATCATGCGCCAAACCTCTCCAAGAACAAATTTAATTTCCCAAAAAAATGAAAAATGATTAGTTTTTTGTATAATTTAGAAATTTTGACAAAGTTACTTGCATATTCAACAATAATATTACAAAAAGTGGTTTCAAAATTGTAAACTTTTTTCTTGAAGGGGTTTTGCGCATGATTAATTAAAACACAGGAGGGTTGACGCATATTTTAAATCACAGGGAGCTAATGCGCCGAATTTATATTTCACGAGGGAGTTCGGCGCATTTAACCCGTAGGGGCAGATACCATTTTAAGTAGTTACATTTCTTAAAATAAAATACAGTCAGAATAGGAACTTAATTCCGAATTGAACCTGATTTAGTACATGATTATGAGGCCGTTTGGCAACACTGTTTTTCGGCTTATCAGGCTTATTAGCCAATGGTTCGAGTTTAAGCTCAAGTCATATTTAACGGCCGTTGGTTCGAGTTTTGGTATTTTTGGAGTCAAAATCAGGGAATTTGAGCCTGGCACCGGCGTTTGAGAAGCAATAGGGACGAGTTGAGAAGCATTTTAGAGTTGATTAGGAGCATCGGAGGTCAGTGAGGTGTTAAAGACGAAGTTTTGAAGACAAAAGAGCTCTAGAATTGGCTACGGGATCAAAAGAAGACGAATAGAGCTTGAAAACAACGGTCAGGATGACGTTCTGTCAATCGTTCAAGTATATCTTTTCTTAGGAACATCCAAAGAACATGATTCAAGTTTCATATGAAAGCCATAATCAGCTTTACCGATCGGCTGTCTCTTGGCCCATAATCCTTTTGCCGATCGGCTCTCTTGGTACGAATTGATTCTTTCCTTCCCTGAACTGTGCGATAGCTTCTTCCTGGTGCGATTTTTGGGAGCATCTGTGTGTAAGGTAAGTTACCTTCTACAGCTTTCTCCTTGGCCTATATATTTCGCTCGTCTTCCGCTGTTTTGTGTAGCCGAAACCCTTGCTTCTCTGATTACAGCCTCTCTGTGGGTGCTCCTACGAACTGGCCGGAAATAGCCGCTGGCCGACGCCCCTCTCTCCCCTTGTTGAGCCTTGTGTGTGAAATTCATCCTTTGTGGATGAAAGTGGTTGAGACCTGAGCTGGATATTGAGTCCTAACAGTGGTATCAGAGCTGGGTTGGGTCTGCCGCCGCCACGCCGCCGTCTGCCGCCGTCCCGTCGCCTGGAGTCGCCTGCCGGAGGTCCAGGGAGTGTTGCTGCCGTCGATTGAAGGTCACTGGAGGAGCCCAAGCTGCCGTCCAGAGCCTCTGCCGGAGCCAAAGCTGTTGTCCGAGTCCCTGCCGCCAGTCTGCCGCCATCCAGTCCGCTGCCGCCGCGCCCTACAGCAGCCCACGCTGCCTACGGTAAGTCGGGTAACCCAACCTCGGGCCCCGCTCAGGTAAATTGGCTTGAACACCCTTGGTGTACCGGAGTGCCACCGGATTTATTTCCCCCCCGCTCCCCGCTGCTGACCTGCGTGGTCTAGGACGCCGGCTGTGCCCGGCCCCAGGTACGTTTACTAATCCTTTGTGTGATTTTTATTCGTAGTTCATTCATTTTTTAATTTCAAGTTGAATTACAATTACTTGTTTGTTTAAATTGTGATTTCTTGTTGGTTTGTGATTAATTTTTCGGTGAAGAATATTTTTGTTTGGATACTCGTTGTCCAAAGTTGTGAATATTTCTTCCGGTTTAAATTTAATCACATGTTGGATTTTTTATTTTGATTTTTTCTGTTGATTGATTCGTGGATAAACTCTCCGGTTAAGAATATTTGTTTGGATACTTGTTGTCCGAAGTTGGAAATATTTCTGTCCGGATTAGTTTTAAATCATGTCTCTTTGTTTGTTGATTTAATTCTAGCCTATTTGCGTTTGTACGAAAGAACAAGGAGATTGTACCCGAACTTTGTGTTCATTGGTCTTCTCGGCTTGTTCGTGCTAGATGCTTCGTACAATTGATAGCCCTATAGGTTATAATTAATCATTTATCTGTCTGTTGAGTAAATATTTTTTTTTTATCTGTGCTTGTACGAAAGAACAAGGAGATTGTACCCGAGCCTTGTGTTCATTGGTCTTCTCGGCTTGTTCGTGCTAGTTGCTTCGTACCGGTTGATAGTCTGATAAATTTTTTATTTACTCTCTTGCGTGTTGTGCTTGCTTTCCTGTTAATATGGCTGTCAATCAATATGGCATGCTTCCATTTAACGGAAAGACATATTTTGATATCTGGAAACAGAAAATCAAATGTGTGTTGATCCAACAGAAAGTCTATAGAGCCGTGATCGGTCTCTATTTAGACTCTGAGGATGCTGCTAAGCGTGTTGAGATGAATGAAACTGCTTGTTCCTCTATTTACCTAAACCTTTCTGATTCAGTGCTCAGGAAGGTGGGTATTATAGATTCCGCAAAAGAGTTGTGGGACAAGTTAGATAAGTTGTATACCGATACTTCTTTGCCTGGTAAATTGTTTTTGCTTGAGAAGTTCTTTAGGTTTAGGCTTGACCTGACCAAAGACATAGATGAGAACCTAGATGTGTTTAACAAGCTTATTCAGAACATTAAGCAAGCCGGTGATAAACACATAGATGACTACACACCCATAGTGTTACTTAATGCCATCCCTTACTCTTACAATGACGTCAAATCTGCCATAAAGTATGGTAGAGACGATATCTCGTTAGATATAGTCGTTAATGGATTAAGGAGTAAGGAGTTAGACCTTAGACACTTGAGGGGTAGTAACAGTCAATCTAGGGATTCTGGTGAAGCGTTGCTTGTGAGGGGTAGGTCTAAGAGTAGATCTAGAAACCATAAGAAGGGTAGCAACAATAAGAACCAGACCAATAACAATGACCCGGGGAAGAAGAGAGGTAAGTCTAAGAAGAGAGTGTGCTATAATTGTGGTAATTCTAGTCACTTCATTAAGGATTGTCCCCATCCTAAGAAGTCTGAACATGCTAATGTGGTAGATGATAATAACTTGCATGAAGAAGTTTTTATGGTCTGTGATTCTGCAAATTCTGTGTTGAGTAGCATGACTGAAAATGAGTGGTTGATTGACTCTGGTTGTACTTATCATATGACACCTTTTAGATCTCTGTTTGCTTCTTATGATTCTTGCAATGATGGTTTTGTGTCTCTTGCTGATAATAAGAAATGCAAAATACATGGGGTGGGTGATGTATGCTTAAAGTTTGATAATGGGACTGTGTTTACTATGAAAAATGTGAGGCATGTCCCTGATTTGCGTCATAACTTGTTTTCTGTCGCTGCTTTTGAGGGTAGTGGGCTTGAGGGTAAATGGGGAAATGGGTGCATGAAAGTTTTGAAAAATTCCCTTGTTTTGTTTAAGGAAAAAAAGGTGAATAATTTGTATGTGTGCCATGGTCAGCCTTTCTGTGATTATGCTCATGTTGTTAGTTCTGATAAAACTGCTTTGTGGCATAATAGATTAGGACACATGAGTAATAAGGGTTTAGAGATTTTGCATAAATCTGGTTGTTTTGGTAAGGATTCTGTGTCCTCCATCCCTTTCTGTGAATCTTGTGTGTTAGGCAAGCAGCATAAGGTTACTTTCCCCTCTTCCCCTTATCCTAATCCCACTAAGTGTACCTCTGTGTTAGAGTATGTTCATGCAGATGTGTGGGGTCCTGCTAGTGTCTCTACCCACGGGGGTAAGAGATATTTTCTGTCCATTATCGATGATTTTTCTAGGAAGGTGTGGGTCCGTCTTCTTGAGCATAAGTCCGATGTCTTTGTGAAATTTAGGGAGTGGAAAACCCTGGTAGAAAATCAAACCGGTAAGATGGTCAAAACCCTTAGGACCGATAATGGATTAGAGTTTTGCAATAAGGATATGGACCAACTCTGTGTTGATTGTGGGATTAGAAGGCACAAAACTGTGCCCTATACTCCCCAACAAAATGGGACAGCAGAGAGAATGAATAGGACTGTTCTAGATAAGGTTAGGAGTATGCTTGCCACCTCCGGTTTGTCTAAAAAGTTTTGGGGTGAAGCAGTCAATACTGCTGTCTACTTGATTAACCGGTCTCCTTCTGTTCCCTTGGGTGGGAAATGCCCTGAATCTGTTTTTTCAAACAAGCCCCTTGATTTGTCTAATCTTAGAGTGTTTGGGTGTGCTGCGTATGTGCACCAACAAGGTGACAAATTGGATCCTAGGTCTAAGAAAGGAGTCTTCTTAGGTTATCCTGAGGGTGTGAAGGGGTACAGGGTTTGGGATAGGAACCAGGTAGGTTTCAAGGTTGTGGTAAGTAGAAACGTTGTTTTCAATGAATCCGAGTTCCCTTGTCTGGTTAAGTCAGTTCCTGATTCTGAGTCGAGCCCTAGTAGTACACCTGTTGAGGTGGAGTCCATACCATATGCTGCTAGTCCTTTGTTTGCTAATCATGATTCTTCTAATTTGCATGATTCTTCTGAATTGCATGATTCTTCTGAGCATGATAATACCACCACTTCGAGTGAGGTGGAGCATTCTCATGTGCATTCAAATGACAATGAATCGCATGATGAGAGTGCTGATCCTAGTGATAATGTTTTGCATGATTACCAACTTGTTAGAGATAGAAGTAGGAGATAAATTAGGAGAACTGCTGATAGCATGCCTGATTTTGCTTTCCATGCGTGTCATACTTCTATGTTTGCTTTCTCTGTGTTTGAGACCCTTGAGCTTAACGAACCTAAAACCTATAGGGAGGCCCTTAAGTCTAATGAGTCCGCTAAATGGCTTTGCGCCATGGAGAGTGAGATGGAGTCACTTAGAGCGAATAAGACTTTGACGTTAGTTCCTAGACCACCCAATAGTTCCGTCGTTGAGTGTAAGTGGCTATTTAAGGTTAAGGAAGAGCCTAACGACATTAGATATAAGGCTAGGTTAGTAACTAAGGGTTTTACTCAAAAGGAAGGTGTTGATTATGCTGAAATCTTTGCTCATGTTGTTAAATTCACTACGATTAGAATGATGCTTGCTCTTGTTGCTCATAATGATTGGGAAATGAAGCAAATGGATGTCACCACTGCTTTCTTGCATGGTGATTTAGACAAGAAAATCTATATGACCCAGCCTGAGGGCTTTGTGGATCCCATGAAGAGTAATCATGTGTGTTTGCTTAGGAAGGCCTTGTACGGCCTGAAGCAGTCCCCGAGGCAGTGGAATATCAAATTTGACCAGTGCATGTCATCTTTGAAATTTCACAAGTCCGAGTGCGACCATTGCCTATACTTTAAAAATACTTCTTCTGTGCCTGTATTTTTATTGCTTTATGTGGATGACATGTTGATTGTTAGAACTTTGCAAAAGCGTCTCAGTGAGAACTTTGCAATGAAAGACCTAGGTGATGCCAAGAGGATCCTAGGCATTAACATTGTTAGGGATAGGAGTAAGCGTGTGTTAGTACTCAATCAGATTTCATACATTGAAAAGATTTTGAGTAAATATAACATGCATTCTGCTACTACCGTCTCTATCCCTATGGCGTCCCACTTTGTGTTAAGTAAGGATCAGTCTCCCAAGACTGCTCCTGAAATTGCTAAAATGAAATCTGTGCCTTATTCCAATGCTATTGGGTCCGTGATGTACCTCATGGTGAGTACTAGACCCGACATTGCCTATGCTGTTAGTTGTTTGAGTAGGTATATGTCTAATCCTGGTTTGCCTCATTGGAATGCTCTTAAGTGGTTGCTTAGGTACTTGAAATCTACTGTTAATCATGGGTTGGTTTTCACTAGGTGTTCTGAGGGTGTTAAGTTGAGCGGGTATGTGGATTCAAATTTTGCTAACGATAGAGACAATAGGAAATCCACTACCTCTTATGTGTTTACCCTTTGCGGGTCTTGCATTAGTTGGAAGTCTCAACTTCAACCCATAGTTGCCCTTTCCACTACTGAGTCCGAGTATGTGGCCGCTACCGAAGCTTTCAAGGAAGCCATTTGGCTTAAACGTCTCCTAACGGAGATTGGTAGTCTTAATCAGGATATTTGTGTGTTTTCTGATAGTCAATCTGCTATTCAACTGTGCAAAAACCCTGTTTTTCATGATAGAACTAAGCATATTGATGTTAGATTTCATTTTATACGTGATATTGTTAGTGCAGGTGATATCAAGTTGATTAAAATTCCATCTGAATTTAATCCTGCTGACATGGGGACAAAATGTCTCTCTGTCGAAAAGTTGTTGTCGTGCAAGCGCACGTTGAACATTGATTGCGGTTAAGTTGCCTGGTGATCTTACCCCTTTGCCTGAATGTGTCTTTGTGATCATTCGGGCAATCCAGCGATGATGAGTCTCAAAATTGTGTTAGAGCCTTGACTCTAAAACCACTATGGTCCAATAAGGTGGAGATTGTGTTGGTATTGGCCCTCTATTCCCTAAGCCCAACCCATTTTGTATGTACCCGGCCCATAATCAGCTTTACCGATCGGCTGTCTCTTGGCCCATAATCCTTTTGCCGATCGGCTCTCTTGGTACGAATTGATTCTTTCCTTCCCTGAACTGTGCGATAGCTTCTTCCTGGTGCGATTTTTGGGAGCATCTGTGTGTAAGGTAAGTTACCTTCTACAGCTTTCTCCTTGGCCTATATATTTCGCTCGTCTTCCGCTGTTTTGTGTAGCCGAAACCCTTGCTTCTCTGATTACAGCCTCTCTGTGGGTGCTCCTACGAACTGGCCGGAAATAGCCGCTGGCCGACGCCCCTCTCTCCCCTTGTTGAGCCTTGTGTGTGAAATTCATCCTTTGTGGATGAAAGTGGTTGAGACCTGAGCTGGATATTGAGTCCTAACAAGCCAACTTCAAGGGCAACAAATCATATGAAGACACGATGAAGTCAGATAATCTTTGTTGAGATTTCAGAATGCGACCTTCCACCATTTCATTCATATATTTTGATTGGATGATTCAAATCGAGTTTTGCAAGTTGTGTTGGATAGAAGACTTCATTAGCTACAACTTTGATGAAGGAAGGATAGTCAAAATTGAACTATGAAGCTGATTTCTGCTTGCAGTTGCCGCTTGGTGTATTGGCGGTCTGCGAATAACACATAATACTAATACCGGAGTAGAATTTTTTAGAGACCCCGTGGCAGTTGAGGCCCAAGGCAGTTGCCTGGCCCAAGTGCCCTCAAAGCCGCCCCTGTTGAATTGGATGAACTTGATACTGTATTAAAACTTCAACTTTCATACATATTTTTTGACAAAACTTTCATACATATATCAAAACGAATAAGATGAACAGTTAAATGATAATTATAAAGTGATCTTTACACGAAGTGAGTCTTTTACAAAAAGTAGTTGGCATAAAGGACCGTCCACTAGAAAACAGCATCATAGTTGTGTACTTGTATTAAAAGGTTCCCTATCCGCACGGGTAGCTCAGTTGGTCGAGCGGTGGAAAAAATTGGACGTAGACCAAGGTTCGAATTCCGCAGCGACCAAAAGTGGGTTTTCAGAACCTGAAATAAGGTTGACCCTCTGGTGCACACAGGTAAAGGCCTACTGCCGCTTTGCCGACTGAGTCACCGTGATTTACTCCCCCACCATCCTGTCAGGTCGGGTTGGAGGGGGTCCTTGGGGTTGGGGATTCAACCTTTTGGACGTATTAAAAGGTTCCCCGTGTAGGAAGCCAAATGAACAGTAATAACCATTCTTAAAAGCTTCACTGTATGGAGCAAAATGAATTTTTAAAGGGGGGACTATCAAATAAGCTCTCGAACTTTCATAAAAAGTGCAAATAAGCCTTTTTATAGGAGGCTCTGTCCGGCCATCACCATTTGGAGCAGTTTCCGGTGGAATATTTTGATGAAATTTTTTGATTATGTTCTTCATTAAGTCTAGTTTATTCATACCAAATTTCAGCTAAAAATTAAATCGGGAAGGCAGTCAAATGAATTTTTGAAGATAATTGCGCAGTTAAACAGTGCAATATATTTCAGAAAATCATTTGATTGCCTTCTCGATTGATTTTTTAGCTGAAATATGGTATGGGTAAACTAGACTTAATGAAGAAGATGCTCAAAAAATTTTATCAAAAAATTTCACCGGAAACCGCCTCAAATGACGACAACCGGACAAAATCTCTTGTAAAAGGATTTATTTGCACTTTTTATGAAAATTTTAGAGCTTATTTGATAGTTCTCCCATTTTTAAGTACATAGTAGCAACTTTCATAAACCCATTGATTAATGCGGCCAAATGAGTATTTGAAACTGTCCCAGTCACTTTTGCGGGAAATATTCATAAGTTATGTCCTATGAAGCACGGATACTTCCCTAGGGTTGCGTATCGGCGTATCGGATACGTTCCCGTATCCGATACTCTAGGATACTCGTACCGTACGTTCCCGGGCCGTATCTGTAATTTTTAAAAGTTTCCATTTTTTTTTGTAATTTTTTGAAAGTTTCCGATACTCGTATCCTGATGGATACCCGTATCAACTTTTTTGAATAAAAAAACCCAAAATTTACTTAATAAAATTCTAAAAAAAATGAAAATCTAAACCAACATTTTACTTGGTAATCAAATAATGGGCTTATATGGTATATCTGAATCAACTTAATCAAGTCATCAACTCATACTCCGTATCTAATTTACTGAGCAAGTCCAGAAGCCTATCTCTAACCCAGTATTGGAGGCCGCTTTTTTGGAAGATGATATTATTCCTGGAAATTAATACTTCCGGTGAAAATATATATTACTACATTAAAAGGTTTACAAAGTCGCAAAAACCAGAATCAAATTTGATAAAAATTTGATAAATAAAGTAAGAGATTAAGAGTGATTTGTTTTGACCAAGTGAATATGAAATGAGACAATAATAGGGGGACGGAGGGAGTAGAAGTTAGAGCTTTTAAAATATTGTTTTCTATCTTAATTATTCTAGAACTTTGGTACTTGCACTTTTAATTTCAAGATTGTAGTTGTTTGACTTATTTCTCATTTTAAATTAATGACTTATCGACTACATGTCTACATTTATATTTCGAGATGCACTAGTGTATATTAAAAATATTATGATGTATATGTAATGAATGGGTATATATGTATATATAGGATATATATATATATCCAAAAAATTATTTTTTTGTATATTTCATAGGATATTATATTGACGTGCACTTGTCGTGAGGTGCACTCAAAATAATTTATCAATACAACACTAATACGTAGTATAGTGAAGTAAGGTTTGTATCCACAGGGAAAGGAATGATTCTCTTTTTATGAAACTACTAAAAAAAGGGGGGTTTTGGTTTTGAATGATTTAATTTAATTAAGAAACTAAGATGAACAACCTATATGTGTTTAATTCAAGAATAAAAGGGACTTGGCTTTGCTACTTTCCACTTGTTGATATATTTTAGTTGATCCTTGTCATATCTATAACTTATCCCCTCTCGAATACTCAATCAAGGAGTATCTCCAATTCATCGAGGGTAGTTATTAACAACGACCGTTCATTAACAACTCTTACTATTAATCAAATATAGAACAACGCCGTATACCGATATAATAGTAGCATTCAATCTTTTAACTCCTTGATGAAATCAATTGAGATCGATAACCTTAACACAACGGTCTCGGTTTAACCATCAAAATTGATCCCTCTTAAGTTTATTAACCACGACCGTGCATTAATAAACCGAAGTTACTTACTTATGAAACCACCAACGATTAACCATCGGTTCGTTGATCGTTTCTAGTAGTAATTATTGTCGGAACGTTAACTAATCGTCACTTAGCAACCCTCCAAAATTTTCCGCCTGGGGTGTTGCCCGGGTTTTCCTTCTTGCATCCAAACCTATCCTAAACTTATAGCTCAACTAACTACAATTTACAACAAACAATAAAATGCTAAAAATACGATTACAATCAAATGCAAAATAACAACTACAAACTTGCATAATACTAGTGAATAAATATTACAAATGATAATAAAAATGTACACTTTAGGCACTAACAACTAGTGCCTATCATATATGTATATATTTCCAAAAAAAATATTTTTAATATTTATAAATACACCCCTGTAACTTTTAATATTTGTAAATACACCCCCATAACTTTTAATATTTATGAATATGGCCCCGTATCCGTATCCTACTTTTTTTTTGTTTTGCCGTATCCCCGTACCCGTGTCCGCGTTTCCGCGATTCCGCG
Organism: Cuscuta europaea; assembly: GCA_945859875.1. NCBI lineage: Eukaryota > Viridiplantae > Streptophyta > Magnoliopsida > Solanales > Convolvulaceae > Cuscuta > Cuscuta europaea. The sequence goes on from CAMAPE010000048.1 coordinate 11,830,860, forward strand.
TACCGGTATCGGTGCTACATAGGTTATGTCTTGAAAACCCCAAAATATCTTATGTAGTTTACATCGTTTGGATAGGAAATACCATATCAACACATGAATTTTGAGTTACTCCTATTAACTTTTTTTGATGATCCCGTTGTGGGTGTTTGCCCTCCCTTAATCAATCTATGAACTACCCTCCAAAGCTCCTAGACAGTTAAATCCGGATCTGATTACAGGCAATCTTCGTCGATACTGATTCCACAGGACGAATCCACCAGGACAACTTGATCACAGGCAACCTTCCACCAGGACAACCTTGCCTTCCACTGGGACAACCTTATCACAGGCAACCTTCATCGGTAGACCTGAATTTCAGGACCAATCCAGCAGAACGACCTGAATCCAGCAAAGGTTCTCCCACCACACAAACTCGGTAGGCATGTATTTCCATCTCATCAAAGGTTCTCGGCAAAGGTTCTTAACCGCTGTGTAACTCCGTGAAGGTAAGAATGCTTGGTTACTCCTATTAAATTATCTTTTGAAGTGAAAACTCATTCATAATACATCTTTTTACAATTTCATTCTAAACCATTACTCTCCATTGCACAAACGACATAATGGTCCTCCATTCAATATTATATTCCGTTTCCATTTTGTGATGGGAATAATAACCAAACATCACAATATTGTTTGAGTGATCATGATCATGAAAATAAGACACTATACACATCATCAGCAGCACTTACAAAGTAGTGCATTTCCAACTAACTCAGTGTCCATATATATTTCAGTTTTAGTTAATCTTACAGAGAGACAAGCATGGCAATATCCGGTGGGCTTAAATTTCAAAACCAGGAAACCTGGAATTCTCTGGAGTGAGCAAATCGAACCACAAGCAGACCGTGCCGGCTAACCCTTGGAACAGGGAGTAGGAGTGGTCTGTTGCTTTGTCCCCAGCGGTGTCCTTGCCACCGTTGTGATACAGGAAGCTTGCGAATGCGCTTGCTCTTTCCTTGTATATGCTTTCTCCTGTTAACCGATAGAGAGACAAGAATGCATAAGCATTCCCAGCAGCACCATCCGCCAATCCCGCCTTTTTCACCAGCCCTCTCTTCCACACTACTTCCCCAGCTTCTATTGCTGCATCCCGGAATTCCCTGTCGTTTGGAAATATCTGATAAGGAACACAACAAACACAAAAAAAACATGTTAAACACTGATTGCATAGCACGAAAAGACATGTCTAGCAAGAATTGCATAGAGAGCCAACTCAGCTAAACAAACGAAAGCATGTTTTAGCGTTGCGTCACCCGAGCAAAAATAGCATTTTACGGGCATTAGATCTTTTGTTTCATTGTTTTGTCATTTAACATACTCCGTAGTACTTTAAGTTGTACGTAGTATTATTTTCAACCCCTAAGGCCTTATCAGCCAACCTCCATCTACACAAAGGGGCATGGCTTGCGTTCCTCTAACATTTCCACACCCTTCTCTTCGGGGAAAAACCTCCAAGTACGATAAAAACATAACACATTTATTCGAACAAGTACACAACTAGCGTTTTTTTCTAGAAACAAGTCTCTTACTGCCTCCTAGAAGAAATATTACTCCCTCCGTCCCACAATGAACTTCACAGTTTGACCTACACACATATTAAGGAAATAAACTTACCATGAGGTAAATTTTACTATTTTGACACTGTTTCGACACTGTTTGGCACTGTTTTGCACTGTTTCGACACTGTTTGGCACTGTTTTGCACTGTTTGACACTGTTTTGATGTAGATTAACTTTCCATTTAAGGAAATGAGAACTTGTTTCTGGGACATCCAAAAAAGAAAAGTGAAAAGTTCATTGCGGGACGGAGGGAGTATTAACTACTTTTATTCCTTTTTAGGATTGAATGAGTACTATTTCTAGGATTAAACAAAAATACTCATATATACATATGACACGGACATAATTATACTCAATGTTTGTCGTAATTTTTTCTTTCTTAAATGCTTAAGAGAGTATTTATAGGGAAGATAAGGACTTCCGCAAAACCGTGTCAACTTAAAACGACCTTTTTTCGTAACAGAGTTCTCTGAGCAACAAAATTTTAAAACTGTAATATCGACAGTAAGGCACTTCGAAGATATTAAGGTAAATTACTAAAGAAGAATAACAAAATAATAATATTGACTTATTGAAAAAAAAACATATGTAAGCCTTTGGAAGTGTAAGACACTGAATATGATATGAAGAGTGAATGGTCATAATCAATATCTACCTGAGATGCTTTGCACAAAGTTATGGCAATGCCAGTTGCACCATGAGACCATTGCACCAGCTTATCCCTCGGATTTCCCTCACTGACAGGGTAATTGCCGCTATGTGGAAACCTGTTGCTCATCATGTATCTTAAAGTGCCCTTGACATCTTCAATACCATTCTCTCGTAGTGGGAAATGCAGTAAAACTTGCAAAACGCCAGCAAGACCATGTGCTGCACCCCAATATCTCGTGCCATGCCATCTGTACATAAGTGGGCAGCTTGAATTGTCGGATGACCCTGCCCTTCCGCCTTCTAGTATGGCTTCAACTACTGGCATGAGAAGTTCATTTGGCACTACTTCTGGTCCCAAGTGTCGGTTTATAAAAAGAGCCGCCCACAAAAAACCGGCTCTTCCATAGAGCAGATCGTAGGACATTCCGAATCCTCCATCTTCAGGACCAACAGGAAGGGCCTTCTCCTGTGCTACCTGAAAACAGATAGATTTTTATTGTAAGCATTTCACAAACAATTGATCATATTCTAAAGTCAATATAAATAACAAACTATTCATTCCATAAAACATGACAATCTCATTCTTTAACTTTCCTATCATCCAAGACTTACCTCACATTTCTTTTAACGAAAACACTTCGTGTTTGATGTAATTTCACTCTCTTGGAATCAGAATTTAAACACACTATAATTTAGCAATAGCTGAGAATTTTGTGAACATTTCTGTCCAAAAGCTTTATTCACGCATAGTTCAATATATAACCGATCAAACATGTTTTGCAGCTTAAATTTTCACGCATGATATAACTGATCAAACATGTAGCTTGAACTAGAGAAAATTTAAGTTGCACATATATAACTATAAATAATTCACCAATTATTTTTTAAATTATTATTTTGTCCTTTTAAACTACTTTAAATAATTCAAATAGGGTGAAAATCAAACAAAACTATCTAAAAAACATTTTGAACAAGTTTAAATCTTTCAAAAAGGTAAAAAAAACTAAGAAATTAAGGGAGGGATTTAAACCCTCGACATCATAGAGTGTCAAAACTCTTCCATGCCGCCCGTCTATAGCAGATTTTGTCTCGCTGATAAAACACATATTTGCATATAAATATATATTGTATACGGAGTATATAAATATTAGGGTTGAGTGGAGGTTGGAGGCTAGTGACCTTAGCAGCCGCTTATTGCTAACTAACATATTACACAATCACAATGAACTACACAATCTGTAGACACAATAAGTTAGCTAAGCAGACACTGCTTAGCTGTACTCTCCCTCAAAAGAGGGTATTACAATCAACTACAGAATCTTGACACAATGTATTAGATAAGTATTATCTGCTTGGTTGTATTACCCATAAAAAGAGGGTATCACAATCAACTATACAATGTGTTAGCCAAGTATTATCTGCTTTGCTGTACTTCCTACACAATAACCCCACTCCTCCCTCCCCCCAAAAAATAATGTGGCAGGCAGGATAAGGAAACCAAAGGCAAAACATAGCAGAATGCTAAGAAGCTGGCAAATTGAAATGTTTTAATTGCATACATTCAGAATTAGACTGTTGATTATTAAGTATTTGACTATTGATTATATTCAGGGCCGCCGGGCCCACTCTTCTAGGGGCCAGGGGGCCTCCAAAAATTTAGAATGTAGTATTAGTTATATGTTGATTTTTCTAGATGTTGAGTTTTATTCAAGATTCCAAAAGGTATACTGGAGTATACCTTTTAAATTCTCTAATATGTGTGCTTGAAACATTATAAAACTTATATTTCATTGAAGTATGTAGTCTATTTGTATTTCATTCTTAAATTTTATTTTTTTTTCTTGTTTTAGGAAGCCTCAATTCTCCATTTGGAACTGAGGCCTCCAAATTCATTAGCCGGTCCTGATTATATTTATATACATCCAGATTTAGAACAGGCTTCGACATCAAGAAAGAAGATGGTCTAACATCAACTTCATCACCCACAATAACTATACTACTGATTACATCAATTATGGCCTTTCATTGTTAGCACTGACATCAATTTCTCTTTTAAATGTATCATCAGGCAGCAAGGGTTGTGGAAGGGTCAAAAGTGTAAAAGCTTGTTTATTTTGTACGGAGTATTCCACTAGTATTTTCTTAGGCTAACCGCAATCCAACTCTGTCAATAAATCAAATTTCTCACTACTTTATACGTATTCATTCAATCAATTCAATTTTTACCGCAATCCAGCACCGTCAATATATTCACTTAGCAAAGCTTTATTTATTAAAGTGTTACTTTTACTATTATATCTCATTATTTTTTCAAATTCTTTGTTGCGAATAATATAAATTTTAAAAGTCAAATATTCTGATTTAAAAATTAATAAATCTGGAGTTTATTTTTTCTTGTTAATTTAGATCTATTTTTATAAAAAAATTGTAAGGTTTAAAAAGAAATATTTTAACAATGAGATCTTATTTGAATCTATTTCAGAAAAATGTTGGATCTCAAAATTTTGAGATTTAAAAAACTTAATATTTTTACGTATTCATTCAATCAATTCAATTTTTACTGCAATCCAGCATCGTCAATATATTCACTTAGCAAAGCTTTATTTATTAAAGTGTTACTTTTACTATTATATCTCATTGTTTTTTCAATTTTTTTGTTGCGAATAATATACATTTTAAAAGTCAAATATTCTGATTTAAAAATTAATAAATTTGGAGTTTATTTTTTCTTGTTAATTCAGATCTATTTTTATATAAAAAAAAATTGTAAGGTTTAAAAAGAAGTATTTTAACAATGAGATCTTATTTGAATCTATTTCAGAAAAATGTTGGAGCTGAAATTTTGAGATTTAAAAAACTTAATATTTTTTTTTAAACTTTATATATGCTATATTGGTGTCATATGAAAGATCTTAAAAAGTTATAAATTTTGATATATTTTTTTATAAAAAATTGAATTCAAATAAAAAAAATTATAAAACTTTAAACAAAAATGAGTTTTTAAAATTTAATTGGCCCCATCAAACAATCATCCACTTTATCTCTCCGTGAAAAAGCCTACAGATACCCACCCCAATGGTTCTACCTATCCACTTTGGCATCTCCTTTTTTTTTATAATCCAGGTGTCGGGGCTTACGCTCCCATAATCCTGGAGTCTATGAACTACCCTCCAAAGCCTCTAGACAGTTAAGTTCGGATCTGATAACAGTCAGCCTCGTCAGTACTGGCTCTAAAGGACGAATCCAGCAGGACTTACATCACCTTTCAGGCTGCTCCTCCCACCACACGAACCGCTACCTTCATTACCATCCTCTCCCTTCTCAGCCGCTGAGTAACTCCGTGAAGGTAGGAAGAATCATTGGGAGCAAGACCTCCCTCCTCTCCCCTAAATGTGACTAGCGGGATTCGAATCCGAGACCTCCGCTAGGACACGGTAACCTTCCGCCCAGTGAGCTCTTATACTATGGTTCACTTTGGCATCTCCTTATACTATGGGTTGCGGATGTTTTAGGGGTGAAAAGCTCAAAAAAGGCTTTTTCACCCAGGGTTGTGGGCAGCCTTAGTACTATAATACAGCAATTGTAGTTCAAGACACTATCAGAAGTCGCATCACATCAAGAAAAATTGACAAAATACATTCAGGAGAGACATTCAGACACTTGCATAGAAACAGGCAAACAGCAGTGTCATTACCTCTAGGAAACAGTTCAAGTAAAAGTCTCGCTTCTGCTGATCCCCACAGTAATTGCATGCAACTGCTCCTAGTGCATAGATCCCTCCTCTACCACACAGAAATGTTATGTGCCTGGTCCCCCAGCAGAGCAGAAAAAAGCATTATAGAAATCCATTCATATTAAATTTGATGACCCAAAAGATTTTTCAAGAATTATGACAATACGTTACTCCACGTCAATAATGCACTATTTAAAAAATGGCAGAGTCGTTGTACCTTCACCGGATCATGTGATAATCCGTATATCTCAACAATCTATAGTGATCCCACAAGAATATATTCTTTAATATTACTCCGAAGTGTTTGGTGTTACACTTTAATACTTTCTCCGGTCCCAAATGAAATTCAAACTTTGACTTCACACAAATTAAGGAAATAAATTTGAGTTTACCGTACAGTATACTGTTGTGACAATGTTTGACACTGTTTTGCATTGTTTTGGCGTAGATAATTTGCCAAATAAGGAAGGGAAATGAAATTCACAATTTTACTTCACACAAATTAAGGAAATAAATTTGATTTTACTGTACAGTATACTGTTGTGGCACTGTTTGACACAGTTTTGCATTGTTTTGATGTAGATAATTTGCCAAATAAGGAAGGGAGAAGAAGTGTGAAGTTTATTTTGGACCTACCCAAAAAAGAAAGTGTGAATTTTATTTGGGATCGGAGGGAGTATAACTTGCAGCATAGGGTCTCTGCAAGTACCGGGGACAGAGCTTCGCTCTCTATATGTCAGATTGTGATTATAATCCAATTTACATCCTCCCAACGTACCGTCCGGGGCTGGTTATTTCTTCTAGTCAATAAATTTATATAATTTATAAATTTTATACTCTTATGACAATGATTTTAATTATTATATTTAAATTTTATAGTCAATAAATTTATATAATTTATAAATTTTATACTCTTATGAAAAAATAATACTACGTCCAAAAAGGTTGAATCCCCAACCCCAAGGGGCCCCCCACCCCGACCCGACAGGATGGTGGGGGAGTAAATCACGATGACTCAGTCGGCAAAGCGGCAGTAGGCCTTTACCCGTGCGCACTAGAGGGCCAGCCTTATTTCAGGTTCTGAAAACCCCCTTTTGGGGGCTGCGGGATTCGAACCTTGGTCTACGTCCAATTTTTCCCACCGCTCGACCAACTGAGCTACCCGTGCGTTTGGATGGAGTACGTAGTACGTAGTATTATTTTTTCTAACTTTTAAATAACCATTCTCACATGGGCTGTAAGGTTTGAAGTAAGGCAAAAAAATACGCCAGCACTGCACGCAGCCGCTTTTCAGCCAAAGATGTAGCAATATAGATATCCAAATCGGCTGTATTGGCTGATTCTGTTAAAATTTATGATGTTCTGGCTGGATTGTCTGATTATGCTGAAAAAATTATGAAGTACTAGCTGGAGTATTCAAAATATATTTTATCAATAAAATAAAGAAAAAATTATAGGAAAAAACAGCTAAAGTGGTGCTATATAGTAACTTAGCCAATACGGTCAGAGGAGTAACTACAATCTTACTTTTTCTTATTATTACATAATTCAGCGCACGAAATCAAAACTTACATGTTTGATGAAAAAATGGTTAATAAACCCGATAAGACGAAAAATAGAGTCACTAAACGGGCTCTAATTCTATTGAAATAAATTTACTAATTTATATATACGCTCTTTCAAAAATTATTCTTAGTACAATCTTAAGTCTTAACCCTTTATTATTTTGTTTTACACAACATGTTAAGGGGAAATTAATTTAAATATGTCAAACTTTGAATGAGTGTAAGACAAGTACCCTAAACTTGTACATATAATATATACACGCCAAACTTTATATAAAGATGTGTTAGTACCATTATCATATGTTTATGGTCTCAAATATATAATTTAAAATACCCAAAGCATTTATGAAGATGTAATTCACATTATATTGAAAGGGGTGTAGTATTATTTATTTCACAAATGGAACTTTAGAATGTTAACTACTACGTACATCCTAACTCAAGTTTGGTGTATTTTAAATTATGTACTTATCACAATAAAGAAAAAACACAATGTCGTGATGCGAAAGTAATTTTTTATATAAAGTGCAGGATATGTATATTACATATGCAAGGTTGAGATATTTATGTCACACCACTTAAAAGTTTGAAGTATTTATATTATTTTTTCCTAATAATAATAATTACCAAGCGGTTTGAGGATTCATAATTGGGGCTATATACTCAAGTTTAGGCTCTTCACCAATTTTAGCATTGGCCAAATGGATCCCTAAAATATTAAAATTAGACAAATAAAAAATCATCTTCACACAAATGATATTTTTAATTCCAGAAGACATAGAATTACACGTAAAAGAAACTTGTTTGTGTGAATAATCAATTTTGTCGCATAACTGGATTGTACGAAAAAACATGTTCAGATTATTACATGACCCACTTAATCTCTTATTTCTTCAAAGTTTAATTATTGTCAATTCATCATAAGCCTAGCTGCAGCTAAGCTGTTAAAGGAATGTGTTCTACGGAGTGTATTACTTTAAAAATGTATTGTCAAACAAAATCGTGAGTAATCTATAGTTTACTTTTTATAAATCACTTTTTTCTTTTGAAACATTATCAAATACTCCTAAATAAACTTCCAACTTTCCTTTTTCGTCCGTTCCAATTAAAACTTCCACTTTCCCTTTTTAGTATAGAATTTGTGGTTCACAACATTTCTTACACATTTCTCTCTCCTCTGCACAACTCTCCACCACACAATACCAACTATCTTAAACTTTGTGCCAAACCTATTTGTCTCCTCTGCACAACTCTCCACCACACAATACCAACTATCTTAAACTTTGTGCCAAACCTATTTGGAAGTTTTAATAGGAATGGAGGTAGTATCTAACTTCTAAGATAAATCAAGTCTTATGTACATTCCTCAAACAGCAAACCCAAAAAAAACTGTGTTTCAAGCTAAGTTAGGAGGGCCCAACAACTGAACTGAGGGCCAACCATGTCCAAAATGGGGTCTCAGTTAATAGCGTTGCCGGACACTTGTTACATTAAATCAGATTACGGAGTAAAAGATGTCACACATCAAAAGGGAAAAGGTCCCATCATCACAAATCAATGGGACCCACGGCCTATTACACGAAACCTTGGCTACGAAACCTTGGCTGGTCGGGAATTGATTTAAATGGATGACTTTTTTTTTTTGAAAATGAAGTAAACTTTTTCCCCAATTTGAGTCTCCACTTTCAACGATTAAAATTGAACATTTTTTTAACATTCACATGACTCTACTAGCTAAACATGCCCTTTAGCAATAGTGTATTTTGTCAAGTATATGTGCACGAACAAATACACTTAACATGTAAGTAAGTGTCTAGTTTGTGTACAAGTATCATTTTTTGAAAATTAAAATCATAACGAGTGAGTGTAGCTCAACTGGTAGCAAGGGAGTATCACAAGGATTAGGTCATGGGTTCGATTCCCGACAACTGCGATGAGGAGTTACTATGATAAAAAAACATAGGGATTCTGCAAGTATCGGGGACAGAGTCTCACTCTCTATATGTCAGATTGTGATTATAGTCCAACTTACCTCCTCTCAACGTACCGTAAGATCGGGGTTGGGGCCCTCGGGGCGTGATCCTTTTTTTTTTTCAAAATTAAAATCATATCCTATCTGCTCTGCTCAATCTCCTGTTAATTCAATTTAATTCATCCATCTTTTATACTCTATAACTATTAATCTAAACAGCCTAACTAATCCTGCTAGTCACGGCAAAATACGAGTAATTAATAAATTTACAGCTAACTGGAGAAATTAGTCACAAATGAAATAACTGGGATCTGATCTACACGAACCTGGTGGAGGCGAGTGCCGCGCAAGTGTCAACAATGTCGGCGCACAACAGCAAGTTAGGGCGATTTCCGGTGGCCTCAAATGACCGGAGGCAGATAAAGGCCGTCCCCAGCAAACCCGTGTACACCGTCGGATCCAAATAAGCACCCGCACTGCCGCCGCGTGCTTTCCACGTGACCTCGACAATCTTTCACCGCCAATAAAAATTGAATTTCATCAGTGGGCCGGAAAATTTGATTCCCTTCATAAATAAATGGCCATTTATTCCGGACAGTGTTACTCACCTGGTCTTTGAGAGACACGGCGGCCTGGAGAAATGACTCCGATGGTAGTAGAGAGAAGCTAGGCTCGTCGAGTGTAGAGAAGCCGGAATCGTGCCGCTCGTTACCGTCTTCGTGGTTAGAACTGGAACCATTACTTTCCGGCGAAGGAAACTGGACCAGAGAAGACGACATATTTGTGCTGCGAATGTGGATGGCTAGTTGAAAGGGAGAGCTGGGGCCGAGGTATTTATTCAGTGAATCAATGGAAGATCAAGCTGGTACGGTTGCAGAAACGTGAGAACGGTGATGCATTGGTCACGCGCCACGTTATCCACGCTGTCCGAGTGAGGGCGATATCTTTATATGGGCGGGCGGGTGGGTGTTTATCCGAACCAGATCCAATGCGTTTAAGGCAGACTGTGTTGTGACTCACGATAGACCGGCTTCCACGTCTAATAAGAAATTTCTCACGAAATTTCTGGTACATTTCGTATAAGAGGATGTTTTTACTTGGATTGTATTCAATCCTAAATCAGATTAGATTAAATCAGATTAGACATGCATAGTTGTAAAATACATAGAGATCAGACGTTCACCATATCAGACGACAAATTTTCGATCTACGCAAAAACAACAATAATTTTTAATTTTCTTATTTCTCACCTAATTCAAAGTATGCAATGTCCATTGGAACAAAGGTAAATTTATTTTTATTTTTTTGTTGTTCAAAAAATTTATCACTTTTCTTTTTAATTAATCAATATGTGATTCTTATCATTTTTCTTTCTTATATACAAAACTCAATGACATGATAATTACTTTGTTATTTCTCGTGTCGATCAAAGATAACATTTTGAAGGGTAGAAAAAGTAAAATTACATGGAGTACTAGAGCTCTCAAACTGTTATTTAGAGAAAATATATAGAGTTCATTAATGTTGATCTTGTAATTAATGTAATAAACATTAGAATTATGCAAATACTTCCTCGAAAGGAAATGCAACAATAAAATGGAATTCCCCCAAAAATATACAGAAAGAAAAGTTAAAAAGAGATGAAAAAAATGTTGTAGTGGCTTTCAAGTCTTGGTTTTGATTGTCCGCTTTGCATAAGAGGAATAATCGCATACCATAAGTTGAATTTAGAAGTTCTATACTCTCTCCGTTTCTGAAACAAGTTCCACATTTTACTTCACACATATTAAGAAAATAAATTTGACTTTACTGTGAATTGCACTGTCTGACACTGTTTGAACACTGTTTAACACCGTTTGAACACTTTTTGACACTATTTTGATGTAGATAATTTGCCAAATAAAGAAATGTTTAAAAGTGTAACTTAATTTTGAATCTGCCCGAAAAGGAAAGGTGAAACTTGTTTCATAAACGGAGGGAGTATATGCTTATCACCAAAAGAAAAGTTCTACTAACTCCGTCCCGCAAAGAAGTTCTCACTTTCTTTTTATGGATGTCCCAAAAAGAAGTTCTCATTTCTATAAAAGAAACTCACTTTTAACCAAAAAGTCACAACTACCCTTACTTTTTACCCACTTTTTGTTTGATTTGACATAAAGATAGGGTATACTTGGAAGCTCAAAACAAAACTCTACCTTACATAAATATGTGTGTAGATCAAACAAATTTGCGGACGGAGGGAGTATATATGTTACGGAGTAGAATCTTATTAAATCGAAAGTTTGTAATAGGCTTTGTTTCTTTGCCATCTTTGTCTAAGAGGAATAATTGTATACGAAAATTTGAATTTAGAAAAAAAGGATGACACCCCATCTCTGAGGGCCCCCAACCCCGACCGGACGGTACGTTGGGAGTATGTAAATTGGACTATAATCCCAATCTGACAGATAGAGAGTGGGGCTCTCTCTCTCCGGTACTTGCAGAATCCCTATGCATTTTTAACATAATAACCCCTCATCGCAGTTGTCGAGATTCGAACCTGGGACCTAACCATGTGGCACTCCCTTGCTACCAGTTGAGCCACGCCCACCGGTTGAATTTAGAAGTTTTGTGCTTGTGCGATTTGTGCCTTATTAAATTGAAAGGTTGTGATAGTCTTACTATCAGATCTAATTTCGCTCAACCCATAAGAATATGTATTCTCTCACAGAGACGTTAATTATCCGCTCTTCCTACTTTCTTAGCGCTAGATCCGTCCTGAGCATGCTTGGCATCGCCAACATGACCAATCAGAGTTGGGACGAATGTAGTACTCCCTTCGTCCCAAAAACAACTTCTCACTTTCCTTAAATGGATGTCCTAAAATTAACTTCACACTTTTCCACACTTCCTTATTTGGCAAATTATCTACATCAAAACAGTGCCAAACAGTGCCAAACACTGCTAAACAATGTCCATAGTGTCCAAACAGTGATATTTATCCATAATAAATTTATTTCCTTAATATGTTTGGAGAACGAAGTGTGAAGTTTTTTTTGGGACGGAGGGAGTATTTAGTACCACTATTAACTTGTACATAGGTATTGAACCAGACTCCCGAAAGCCACTAATAATATTGGAAGCGGACCATTTCTTATTTCATACAAAGACGCGTAAATAAATTAAATGATGATAGGCAATATATTGCCACATTGATGATAGTAAGGATTGAAATCAACATAATAGAGAATCATAGTACGACCATTTAATTAGAACTGGCATAATCTTGAGCCCTTCTTTTCTTGTAATTAGCCTAGAAGCAAGCTTGTAGCAATTTCTTGTTTCTTTTAGTAAGTTCCATCTCTAGAATAGACTCCATCATTCTCTTGTGTAATAATCTATAGTACGTGACATATTTGTAATTTGTCATTCTTCACTTATTATTAATACTAGTTATTGAACGCGCCATGCGCGTTGGACAAAATGCCCAAGAGTTTTACTTAGTATTCTATCACGTATTCACAAGTGAAACATAAATTGTAAAATCGATACCAAAGATAGTTAAATACTACATCCGTCCCAAGAAGCTTTGCCATTTTCAAAACATTGATCAATTGTATCTTTTTATTAGAAATTATTTAAAATATAAAAATTATATGGAAATGTTCTTTGTTAAAAGTAATTTCATAAGAGTATAAAATTTATAACTCTTATAATATTATACTAATCAAAGTTATGGTTAAAATTTTTGGAAAAGGCAAAGTTTTTTGGGGCGAAGGTAGTAGTAAATATGATAAGTAATAATGTTTTTTTTATCAAGGTAATAATGTTGCTAATGTTTATTGTGTTGTAAGTTTAAGGAATTTTGTAGTTAGATAATGGGAGAAGAAATATTGAAGCGAAGCTGAAGAGAATAGTAGATGCATTGTAATATATGTAATAAGTTCTCAACAATTATTTGTGGTAATTATTCTGAGAAAAATAATAGGAGAAGTCAAATGTAAATGTGAAACATAGAGTTTTCACGGCAGAAGGAAACATAAAGGTTTAAAGAGCAATCAGACATGCTTTTTGCGCTTCTGATCAACTGGTGAGTTGCTTGTTCCAGAAAGTTGCAGCTTCATCTTTTTTGAGGGCGGGGTTGGCGGAACAATGTTGCTAGTAATCACAAAGTGAGATGCATCATGCAGTGATATGACAGTGTATTAGTCTGTGAACTTGTCTTGATAAGTAGATGTCTGTGAGCGCAGTTGTATAATGTATTCTTCTTTGTCTAGACGTTTATTGGCATACTGAAATGATGCTCATTTCCCCTTCAAATGTTGACATAATAATTATCAAAGTGTTTATTTTGGCATATGTAATATATGGACAATTTGGGGATGAATATAAGAATTTACTAAGAGATGTGTAGTTAGATTTTTACTTGTAATTCAACCTCCATTACTTGCTTGCTGGTCATCAGCACCAATTTTTCTGCACATTGGCCAAATACTGAGGCATCAACCGTTGCTGTTTCATCTGTGATGGTTATATTCATCTTGCACCTATTAATTCAATAAAAGGTATTATGTTAACATATTAATTTAGTATTATGACCAATTTGTAACAAGAAAACATTTTTAATTTAGTATGAAAGTTGAATGAGGAATCACATTCATTCATATTGAATAGAAGCACTAATTTTTTGTTTTATGACTCTTTTTTAAAATGGGATGCTTTCAGTAATATTATCTAAATTGTCAGAACCAATGTAGCAAGAAAAGTATGGATATAAAGGGAAACAATAGTATGAAGTAACCTTGGTGTCCCGATTGCAGTTTGGTCACCACAGTTCATGCAGTTAAAGTTGCTGTCGCATTCGGCGTAAACTTTCTTCAACAGTGGCTACACCCAATGTACCAAAGACTCTCACCATCAAGTTTCAAGTTGATTTTCCCTTGTACCCAAATGGGTTTTGTCTACAACATATTATTCATGCAACATATGTTAGTTATATAATAGTTACCTTTAACCATGTTACTTGTAGTTATTTTTTAAGTATACAGGATCTATGTGAGGAGGAATAGCAGATATTTTTATTATTTCTTCCGCTTCTGGGTTTGCGAGGTTAATAGCTGCATTCTTGTACTCATGACATATCTTCAGTGCATGTAGAGCTTCGTGATTCTCGGTGGCCCTGTGAATGGGATGCCAATAAATGGTTAATATTAAATCACTTTAAATGGTTAGTATAGATATACAAAATTTATTTAGGCAAGAATAAGGGCTCACCACTTGTGGAGTTGTTCTGCGCGGGAGTTTTTCGGGTTAATTGTGATGGTAGAATGATACCTCGTAGTCAATGATATTCCTTATATTTACAAACATAGTAAATTTGTGTTAAAAAACATGACAATATTTAAAACAGGCTGATAAAACACAATATTTTTGGGTTTTCTTTAAAAAGTAAAATATAATGCTTTACTTTACTGGCTTTATTGTAATCTGTCTATGTAGCAGTTAT
The DNA here is from genome assembly GCA_945859875.1 of Cuscuta europaea. Lineage (NCBI taxonomy): Eukaryota > Viridiplantae > Streptophyta > Magnoliopsida > Solanales > Convolvulaceae > Cuscuta > Cuscuta europaea. The sequence continues at coordinate 11,845,864 of CAMAPE010000048.1, forward strand.
ATAATCGATCATATATTTTATTGGAATCAGTTAAATTTAAAATCAATTTGTGTAATCCGCACAAATTGTCTCAATATAGGCAGGTAGTGACGGTAATTGTACAATGATCTTGTTGGTCAAATGTGTTTGAAATGCAAATTATTATGCAAGTTATAATCAGGAAAAGTCCAAAGCAGTTGAGGCCAGGCTGAAATGCATTTGGTTTGGTGGCAGTTGAGTTTATAAGTATACCACCATGTGTGTAATAATAATATATATAATTATTACATTACCTTTGAAGTGTGTGGCGCCGATGTTTTCAGCATATATAATTGGATATTCACCTGCATTGAGTTGCTCAATAATGTCATTGCCCTCATTGTCAGCGAATTCTCCCCATAGGGTTAGTGCAATTGGCTTCAACCTGGATATATGATAGGTACTTAGTCACTCTCTATTAGTAAAAAAAGTGCAATATATTTAATATTTATGTGTGAAGGCGTATATGGTTTGAAACTTACTTTTCATCAACCAAGACAATTTCCTTAACTTGTTTAGTTCCTTTGGTGGTGGAAATGACTTCTCTCGAGAGTTTATCAATAACCGCCGCTATGATTGCTGTGTAAAGATTTCATGTATTTAAAAATGTGTGGTTCAAATGGAAATTGGTTTCTGAAATGTATATATTTTATTTACAACTATGATAATGGCGATTTACTTACAAATTTCTGCACCCGTTTTCATGGCTTCATAAATTTCTGCGAAAGCATTATAGACTCTTTCATTCTCAGGAAGGAAAGCGGCAACATCAAGAAGTGGTTGTAGAACTGTGCGACCACTTAGCACCCATATGTATTGGTACCTCTCATCGGGAACACTGTAATTAGGCCGTGGGGGTTTGACAACCGCATTGGATATGGTGTAGCGAGAGTTATTGTGTAGTGTGGAGTTGTATATTCCAATGTCATTGTCAAAGATCAATGCTTGAACTCGTACACCCTTTTTTGTGCGCATTCCATAAACATAAATAGTTAGTTGTTTAAAATTATACACTTAAGAATAAATAGTAATAAATATGGCGCTAGTTTATATGTAATTTAATAGTTGTTTGTAACTATGAATTGAATACTTAGTTGTATTTTTAAAAAATTTAATTTACCAAGTAAATAATTAATTTTGGATTACCTCTTTATCTTCAAGCAATACTTGCATAAAACGTTTTCCAACTGTTGTGCTTGATTCTTTCTCTGCAGATTTTTTGACAACACGAACTTGGCAAGTCCAAACTCTTCGTTGTGGTGTAATATCTACTAAGTCAAGTGCAGTAGTCATGGCCAATAACCTGCATGCATTATATGTTATTTACATCATGATATGCAGGGGGGGTTAGAGAGAGTATAGTTATTAGAAAATGATAGCAAGAAGGTAGTTATTCAATTTGAATCTACAATTGTCCTTTCCATTAAATCTACTCTTAGATTCTTCTTGAATTTAAATCATTTCTTAAGATGCGATAATTATTTTATCCTTAAAATATTATTCTAGTACAAAAAATCCAATTTTAGTCTTTTTTGAAAAGAATAGATGTGTATGGTAGTTAAAGGTAGATATTTTGATAAGTGGTTGATTGTTTTGCCACTTATCCCCACATGTGACCCAACAACCTCCTACCATGAAATGCGCCCTCTGTTTTCCCAGACGTCACAACACAAACATATAACACAAGCGTCATTCCTTGGAATTTGGTCAAACATAATGTATTACCTTTTTGTAAATGTGGTCTATGACTAACATGTTAACTTATTACATAGTAATAGACAATTATTGTTCCTCGATTAAGTACATGTTTACTAAGTGCAGAATTAACAGAATTTAACAGAATGTTAACTTATAAAGCTAAGTGCATAATTTTGAAAAGTTGAGCTTATAAAACTGAGCTTTTTAAAACTGAGCTAAGTGCATAATAAGTACATGTTTACTAAGTTAATTCTGACCGGATCACTTATAAAACTGAGCTTTTTAACAGCTCAGTGCATAATTTTGAAAAGCTAAGTGCAGAATTTTAAAAAGCTAAGTGCAGATTTTTGAAAAGCTAAGCGCAGATTTTTGAAAATGCAGATTTCAAATAATAGTTATATATTGTAATAGTTCTGTCAACATTTGCACCACATGCAAAAGCTCTTGCCCTATAACAAATGAAATGTGAAAAGTGGTAAATTTACACATTATCTCAAACAACCATATGTTAGAGTTAAAATATGTTTAAATCTGTTTGTATCCAAAGCTTTCATAAAGTCGTGGCAAGGCATATTAACTTAATGGTTCAGAGAATTTAATCTCTTAATAGAGAAACTGAAATCTAACTTACTTTTTTTCTGCTTTATTTACTTATAAAAAATGACAGTTCTGTCACAAAGAGACACATGTTTCACACCTAGGGAATTCTTAGAAAACAAACATACTATCACTCAAAAGAGCAACATGGGTTTTAAGAGGTTGGGTGCAGATTTTTGAAAGCCTAAAGTGCAGAATTCTGAAAGTGCAGAGTTCAAATAACAATTTGTATATTATAATAATATGATCAGCCTGGTATTTATCTTCTACTTCAAATAAAAGTGCAGATTTTTGAAAGGCTAAGTGCAGATTTTTGAAAACTAAGTGCAGATTTTATTAAAGCCAAGTGCAGATTTTTGAAGAGCTAAGTGGAGAATTTTTAAAAGCTAAGTGCATAATTTTGAAAAGCTAAGTGCAGAATTTTAAAAAGCTAAGTGCAGATTTTTGAAAAGCTAAGCGCAGATTTTTCAAAGTGCAAATTTCAAACAATAGTTTATATATTGTAATAGTTCTGTCAACATTTGCACCACATGCAAAAGCTCTTGCCCTATAACAAATGAAATGTGAAAAGTAGAAAATTTACACATTATCTTAAACAAACATAGACCCAACTCCAGTAAGCTAAAAAGGCATGAATGCAAACTTAAAAAGATAAAGAATAAAGTGAAATCCATCTTGTGCAGTCTAAACAGAATTATAGTGTTGATCCAGCTTAGGCCTCCACGACCAATTGTGTGAAAATATAAAAACTAAGTCATATGCTTCATTCTGACATTACTTCAGGAAGACTCTTTGAAAATCTGTTACTTAACTAAACAGGGGTTGGATATTAACAAATTACTTGATTGCATGTGGACATTCAAACAAACACTTAGAGGGCAAAAATATATAGTGGAAATTACAAAAAGGGAAGATGAATCTATCAACCCAAGCTACCCAAACTATAGTCACAAACAGTATTGGGAGCCCGTAAAGGAGAAACACAGTGAGAATTAGGAGGCCGTAAAAATGAATATACCAAAGCACAGAGAAAATATCCATGGACACGAAACTAATCACACAGATGCACATGTAAATAAACAACCCAACTGAAACATAGATGCTGAGAGCAGTAAGAGTAAATCAACGATATAGTGTAAATTGTTTGAATAGAGAAAAACTTACAAGAACACATGCAAAAGCTCTTGCCCTATAACAAATGAAATGTGAAAAGTAGTAAATTTAGACATTATCTCAAACAACCATATGTTAGAGTTAAAATATGTTAAAATCTGTTTGTACCCAAAGCTTTCATAAAGTCGTGGCAAGGCATATTAACTTAATGGTTCAAAGAATTTAATCTCTCAATAGAGAAACTGAAATCTAACTTACTGTTTTTCTGCTTTATTTACTTATAAAAAATGACAGTTCTGTCACAAAGAGACACATGTTTCACAGCTAGGGAATTCTTAGAAAACAAACATACTATCACTTAAAAGAGCAACATGGGTTTTAAGAGGTTGGGTGCAGTTTTTTGAAAGCCTAAAGTGCAGAATTCTGAAAGTGCAGAGTTCAAATAACAATTTGTATATTGTAATAATATGATCAGCCTGATATTTATCTTCTACTTCAAATAAAAGTGCTGATTTTTGAAAGGTTAAGTGCAGATTTTTGAAAGACTAAGTGCAGAATTTTGAATAGCCAAGTGCAGATTTCTGAAGAGCTAAGTGAAGAATTTTTAACAGCTCAGTGCAGAATTTTGAAAAGCTAAGTGCAGAATTTTAAAAAGCTAAGTGCAGATTTTTGAAAAGCTAAGCGCAGATTTTTGAATATGCAGATTTCAAATAATAGTTATATATTGTAATAGTTCTGTCAACATTTGCACCACATGCAAAAGCTATTGCCCTATAACAAATGAAATGGGAAAAGTAGCAAATTTACACATTATCTCAAACAAACATATACCCAACTCCAGTAAGCTAAAAAGGAAGGAATGTAAACTTAAACAGAATTACTGCACTTAGTGTTTTAAGTCTGTACAATTTGCTATGAATACAAATTATAGTGTTAAATCTGCACTCTATCACTTATAGGCAGGAATACATATCTTTTATAACAATTATAGTGTTTATCTTTTATATAAACAGAATTACACCAAGTATATATACTTATAAATACAAGCCAATGGTTGAGAATGGGTTTTAAGTGCAGATTTCAAACTTAAAAAGATAAAGAATAAAGTGAAATCCATCGTTTGAAGCTTAAACAGAATTATAGTGTTGATCGAGCTTAGGCCTCCACGACCAATTGTGTGAAAATATAAAAACTAAGTCATATGCTTCATTCTGACATTACTTCGGGAAGACTCTTTGAAAATCTGTTACTTAACTAAACAGGGGTTGGATATTAACAAATTACTTGATTGCATGTGGACATTCAAACAAACACTTAGAGGGCAAAAATATATAGTGGAAATTACAAAAAGGGAAGATGAATCTATCAACCCAAGCTACCCAAACTATAGTCACAAACAGTATTGGGAGCCCGTAAAGGAGAAACACAGTGAGAATTGGGAGGCCGTAAAAATGAATATACCAAAGCACAGAGAAAATATCCATGGACACGAAACTAATCACACGGATGCACATGTAAATAAACAACCCAACTAAAACATAGATGCTGAGAGCAGTGAGAGTAAATCAACGATATAGTGTAAATTGTTTGAATAGAGAAAAACTTACAAGAACACAAGAAGGAAGAAGTGGAAAAACTGCTGAACAGTTGTCACAGAGTATTAATAAGCAACGATAGGACCTTTGAGTCACTAAACTGATGGCGAGAAGCCATTACTACGGACCTCAGAAATGCGGAGCTGGTGAAACGCATAAGAGGAGGTGAAGGGGTAGCGGCTTTCTACGACAAGAAATAAATGAAATACGTTTACATAGTAATTAAAGCAAAAATAAAACAGGCCGGGAATCTGTTGCGAGGTCTAATAACGTAACCGAAGCTGGAAGGAAGTCAAAGATGTACAACAAAATAAGTATCAAGTTTAGTTGGATGATGCACAAAGAGACACCAACATTTTTTTTATCCCCGTTTAACCACTAACATTATTCACATTTATAATGTTGTAGAGATAACATCAGGACTCCCTATTAGGGTGAACCATTATTCCACAATTATTATTTCATATGCTATCAGTTGTCAAGGTTAACCTAGTTTTCTCTCACGTCACTTTTCCCTCACCATGGCCGAAACTGTCGCCTCTTTCGGCGTCACGCAACTTTCATCTTCTGAGCAGACCACGTCTGCTATGGTGCCCATCTCATCTTCGGTGCAACCTTCCTCTACGATAGTGTCTTCTAATAGTGTAGAGTAATTAGCATTAATTATTAGATAGTATCCTAATTGTATTTGGAGAGTTATTTTATTATAAATATACAGTCAGGGCTACCAGTCTGGTTAAGCATGTTATTATTTTTCACATGGTATCAGAGCTTAACGAGACTGGTAGCCCTAAATCTACATTTATAATAAAATAAGTTTCCAAATACAATTAGGATACTGTCTACTAATTAATGCTAATTATTCTACACTAATATTGTTACTACTCGTTTAAATACTGTTGAGGACTATCTCCTGCGTCGTACCCAATTCGAATTCTTTCCAGTTCTTCATAGTCATTTTGGGATTTTAGATGGGTCCATTTTGGCACCGCCTCAATTTGTTCATGATGTTAATAAACGGGAGATACTTAATCCGGAGTATCATCACAGGTTGAAAATTGATCAGACTATTCGATCCTGGCTCTTTGCTACCCTGTTGCCAGATATTCTCATGGAGGTGCATGATCTCAAAGTTTCTGCTCATATTTGGGAATGTCTGCATAGCCATTTTATGTCTGCTTGTTTGGCAGCTAGGTCTATGGAATTTAAATGGCTTTTATCTCATGTTAAGAAGAAAGACACTCAAACCATGGACCAATACCTTTTGGAAATTAAAATTATGGTTGATTCTTTAAATATGATTAATTCTCCTGTTAGTAATCAGGATTTAATTGAATACACTATTTTGGGTCTTGGTCCTGAGTATGAATCCTTAATTATGGTGGTGACATATTTTCCTGGAAATGCCAACCTTGAGACGTTGTGTCCTATACTACTTGCACAAGAGCAACAGAATTTATACCTCCGGTCTCAAGATATTTAGCCTGCTCATCAGGCATTTGTGGCTCGCAGTGGCCCAGCTGCAAACAGAGGGGGTGCTGCCCGTGGCCATGGTGGTTGGAACCAGAGGAAATCGCGGCTACAGGGGTGGTCGAGCACGTGGACAGAGAGGTCGCCGTCATGGTGGCTACTACCAGAATCCGAACGGCCAATATGACCCACAATTTCCGCCGCCTCCACATGGCAAAGGTTACGGCCAACATCACTTTGGTCCTCCACATGGACAATTCAGACTGCAAATTCATGTGCACTTTGAAGTAATATTTCGTTTGTTAATTCACATTTTAATCATTTATGTACTTGTGGTGCTAATAATGTTAGTGCAGACTTTCCATCTATGGATAATAATTTTCCAAACTCCCCACATCCAGTTGTCTGCCAAATTTGTTTCTCGCCAGGTTACTCTGTTTTTACATGTCCTCGATTCAATAGTTCATCTACCCCTCATGAATGTATTTTATATAATAAATCCCCGTATACTTGCTTTAATAATGTGCAAGTTGCTAATAGTACTAAGTTATACCCATATCTAATGTTGGTACTATTCAAATTAATACGCCTGGCTGGCAGCTATTTTTATACTCCGTTTATCATGTCCTACACCTCAAATTTAATTTATTATCTATTCATAAATTGTGCGCCGATAATGATTGTACGGTGATTATCTATTCCAATACACTGCTACTTATATTGTCAATCGTCTTCCTACACCACTTTTGAAGCATTTAACTCCTTTTGAAAAACTTTTTAATAAATAACTTCATATTAATTTTCTTCGTGTGTTTGGTTGTGGTTGTTTTCCGAATTTTATTGCCAAGTCTTCTAATAAACTCTCTTCGCACTCTACTTGTGTTTTCATTGGGTACGCTCCGGGTTATAAAGTCTATGACTGTATAGATCCTTTAAACGGTAGGGTATATATTAACAAGGATGTTCAGTTTCCTGGAAATGGTTATCCCTATCCTCGCCTGCTTAACTCTCGAACTGCTTGTCCCACTCCGACTTTCCCTGAAGCTTCTTCTCCCTGGTTTTACACTAGCCTAAGGACCCACCGGTCTCCTCTACCCTCACCACCTGACATCCCTTCTCCCCCGTCACCATCCATACTCCCCAGCCCCGACCTGTCAACTGCTAACGCCGCAACCTTCAGCCCCTCAACTGCCTCAAGTTCCTCCTCTTCCAGCAGCTCCCCACCGGATTCTCCTGTCGGTCCACCACATCGGGTGGTCAACCCTCCTCTGCCGAGCCGTTCTGCCTCACCCGGTACTTCAGACAGTGACTCCCCATTGCCCAGTCCAACACCTTCCCCTAGTCCTCCTGTGGCAAATATTCATCAACCCCGCGCTAAGGATGGTATTTTTAAGCCAAAAATACATTATGAAGTCATATATTTTATAGAACCCAATACATACTCGTATTACTTTCTTATGAAGTCATATAGAGTATCACGACAAATCCATCATATAATAAGACGGGAGGAATGTAGTAATCGGTACCGTTATTAACTTGTGCATAAGTATTGAACCAGACCCCCAAAAGGCACTAAAATATTGGAATGGACCATTTCTTATTTCGTACAAAGACATTATGTAAATATATTAAATGATGAGAGGCAATATATGTTCATATTTATGGTAGTAAGGATTGAAACTAATTATGACAATAGAGAATCAAATAGTACGACCATTTAATCAGAATTGGCATAATCTTGAGTCCTTCTTTTCTTATAATTAGCCTTGAAGCAAGCCTGTCGCAGTTTCTTGGTTCTTTCAGTAAGTTCCATCTCTGGAATAGACTCCACCATTCTCTTGTGGTCTTCCAACATCTCAATCTCTTTAGTCATCCCCAACTCCTGTTTCAATCATTCACAGATAAATACCCCGGCCTTAAGCTGTTAATTTTTATAAAAACGTCCTCATTGATCATCAATATATAATGTATTTTGGTCCTTATTATATACTCGTAATTAGTATACCTTAGCGTTGTGAATGAGACAGCTCAAACTCTTGATCTTACGGTGTGGCCATCTGGAGATATTGAGTTCCCGACATCGTTTCTTCAAAGCCGTCAACCCAACCTTTAGCTCCTTCGCTGCTCTCGTGATTGGCATATCAAAATGCTTTTGAATCTCTTCAAACTCTAAAGCGCCAGGCTTGCAAACCCTTTCTTCATTCCTCTTCCTTCTCCTCTCATCATCAAACCCATCATTCTCATTACTGTCATATTTGTTGCAAGATTCTTGACTCACCAAAGACTTCACTTCTTCTTCTTCTTCGTTCTCGAAATGCCCATTATGGGTTTCTTGCAATTCTAGAGCCGAAGATGGCTCGCAATCCCAAATGTTTAGGTCATTGCAGATCTGTTCGAACTCTTCAACTTTAAGATAGGGTATTTGAACGTTGGGTTTATTAGCGCTTTCTTGAAGTTGGAAATGATCATCAAAGCTGCAGTCCAAAGGGTTAGACGCTATGTCGTACAAATTGAAGCTGTCGCAATAAAATCCCGACTGTTGTTCCCATGTTGGCCTACAAGTGACATAAATTAGCACATTAAAAGATCTGAAATTCCATCCCAAATCTTATATACTATCCTATTATTTAATTGTTTAATAATTTTTCGGTGTGAGACAAATACTTTAACAAGATTATGTAAGTATATATAAGCCGGTTGGATTTAGAAATTTGGATTAAAGTGAACGGGAAATTATATAATCTAAAATTTTGGATTAGATTGTATATTAGGTTGACTAGGTTAGATGCATTGAGCTAAATGAGAATAATGAAAAAAGTTACACTGAGATTAGTTTTGACCCATCATAGTCCGAATATAAAGAAGACAACAATAAGTTAGTAGATCAGAGTTAAAATTAGAGTGTTTATATAAGTAGTACTCCGTATATTTTTGGACAAATTGAAAAAAAGTGTTTAGTTAAAAAATGGGACACAAATAGCCGTAGTATATCTAAAAATACTTCTAAGGAAAACTTTAATGTGTTTATGTACGGTGATAATAGAGGTTTTGTCATTTTTAGTCCTCCGACTATTATGTCATGACACTTTTGGTATTCAACTTTGATTTTTTTCCACTTTCAGTCCTTCGACTATTGTGAAAAAGACACTTTTGGTACCCGTCATTGAAAATTTCCATATTTAGTCCTTTGACTTTCGTAAAAGTGTACTTTTGGTCCTTCAACTATTATAATAATGGTATTTTTAGTCCTCCACTTATTGTGTCAAAATCATATTCGAAGGACTAAAAGTGTCAATATGATAATACTTGAGGGACTGAATACGGATAATTTTGAGGTCGAGGACTAAAAGTGTCTCTCACACAATAATCGAGGATTAAAAATGGAATAATTGAAAGTCGAGTACCAAAAGCGTCACCGACACAATAATCAGGGGACCAAAAGTGGCAAAAACTCGGTAATAATACATTAAATTTAAGTTCTTACTCAAGAGTATAGTGATCATCAAAGTATAACCAAGGAGCAGCATTCACGTTTTCAACTATGGGGTGAACAACTTTGTTGAATGAGAGTGTAGGATCCATCGATCACAGGATGGGCATAGAATTGTATATACTACGTGAGTATATATAATTGCATACACATGCACTAAGGATGAAGGACTCCGTATATATTGATGTTATGCATCATAGTATGGGTTGCTTAATTATTATTTATTACAAGTACTTAGTAAATCGTACATTCATTGACCACTAATTCAACATTAATACTATCAATTTCAGCAAACATACAACTTATTTTGACTGGTCCTGATACAAATTAAAGCTACTTGGAAACATAGAAGAAAGGAAAATTTCAAGTATAAGAATGTAACTAAAGCTTCATTTACCAACGTTGAAACTACCAAAATCAACTAAATTTGCCGAGACTTCTGAAATGTTGGCATGAAGAAGAGATGAATTATTAAAAATTATATTGGCTCAATCTCGTGAATTATGAATAATTATACTACTATTTTAAATATTTTTTTAATTTCATTTTATAAGAAATTACGGAGTATATTACTAGCACATTTACCAAGAAAGAAAATGCAATGACTCAGGGTCGTTGTGTTTATTTCACGTCCTATGTACGAGCAATCATGTTTTTAATTAGATTGATTTTTTTTCTGATCTCGTCTGTTCTGTTTAAGTTTGATTTAGTTTGGTCTGAATTGGCATGGTATGATCTGCGTTATTTAAGTTTGGTTTAGTATGTTTAAGTCTGCTCTGGTATACTTAAGTTTGGTCTGGTCTGGGATTTAAAATAGCCCAAATAAAAACATCCCAATTCTCGGTTGGCTTATTTAGAAAAGAGAAAATAATTTTAAATAATATGAGTACCAAGGTGTGTGTGTGTATACTAACTTTGAAAGTGATTTATAATAATACTAACTACTCCATATTTGAATATATAACAAAACAATATGAAGTCACTTTTCGATAAAAAATATAGTCATTTTAGATATCAAAAACTAATATCAAAGTATCAATTAAATGATATTTAATTGAAAATATGACCACTTATTTGATATTCTAATATTAATTTTGGACGGGTTATATGACTAATTTTTTAAAGAAATATTGATATATAGTACATATCACTTTTGATTTATGTTCAAATAGTTTGTATTATTAAAATTTATTTCCAAATTATGTATTATTCTTGATTCGTGAAAGATAATTTATATTATTTAAATCTATACTACCTTTTAAAATGTCATAACTCACACTTATTAATTAATAGTGTGAAGTGATGAATGAATGATGATCCACCAAGTTACGGACGAATCAATGACCGATTCGTGCAATAACAGGATTTTTTAATTGTACGAATAATGCTTTCTTCCTCACAATTCAAGATTTACATACCGAGCCATTACATCGATTATATTGAGGGATTATGCCTAAATTTATGAAGTTGTAGCTAAAGTGGCTTAATTGGCTGATTATGCTGATTTATGATAAAAATATTTAAAATATATTTTATTAATATATGAAAAACAATTAAAATGATCATCTACGTTAATTACATCCAATACAATCAGAAAAGTAACTTCAACCTTACTTTTTCTTATTATTACACAATTTAGTGCACATAATCAAAAGCTAAATGTTTGGTGAAAAAATTGACCGATAAGCCTGATCTGATAAGCCAAAAAACAATCATCAAATAGGTAGGCATGGACCGAGCCCGGCCCGGCCCGGGCTCCGGGATGGGTCGAGAGTGAGTTTTAGGGATGAAGGCCCGGTATCAGGCCGGGCCGGGCTACCCGCCCGAGTCTCGGGTCAGGTCGGGCCGAGTTTTTTTTTTTGAAATCCAGTTTAAAAATTAATTCATGAAGTGCTAGACAATAAAAAGTTAAAGTATATTTATATGAAATAAGAACTACACTTGAGAATTGAGAAAAAATTAAAACATTAAATACATTTCCTAAAAATCAGTCGGTTGTTGTTTCCTCCATGAAGTGGCGGGTGGGGCGATGCTAACTTCTTGAGTTCTACATACACTCGGCCTTCAACCAATCGTGGAAGCAAACAAGCGTCTCAAGAGATTTTGCGCTCAATCTCGTTCTATAAACCGTTAGGAAGTTGCCGGCCGCACTAATTTCTTGTTCCACGACAACTGTTGATACCGACAATGCTAGCACTTGCTTAGCCATCTTTGATAAACTCAGGAACGTTCTTTCTTTGTCCTTCCACCACTGCAGAACGTCAAAGTTATCTCCGTCTTCATAGTCAACAGGAAACGTGAGAAATAAAGAAAGCTCGTTAATCGAGCTTTGTGCAACATCGGGAGTTGATTTACTGTTTTTCATAAGATTTCCAAATGTAGATTTCAAAAATGATCTTCCTTTAGATGAAGAAGATGTTCGTGTCAGTGGAGAGGGTGCATTACCATATGGTGCATGAAACTCATTATATAATTGATGGAATAAGTTACTAACCTCATTGTATTGCTCTTTAGGATGTATGAGCTTATCTTCGTACATAGGAAATGGACCAAAAAACAAGCATAATAGTACTCTAAACATTGTTGAAAAGCATTAAGTTTGAAACGAGGATCAAGAATAAATGCAATACCATATATATGCGGAATATGTGAATAATATTTTAAAAACTTTTCTTTCATGAAATCACAAAAACAATGAACATAAGGGGCATCAGAAAATTCACAAAAAGCACCGGCGAGATTAACTAGTTCAACAAAAAATTGGTTTGAGGTAAGTTTATAAACATGACTAAACGTTTGAGTTGCAGTATTCAAATATACCAAAACATTCACAATTATTTCCATAGTGTCGATGTCAGTCGAATTTACAATATAGTTTGCATATTCTTTTTAAAAAGCGGGAAAATGGTCTTTAAATCTAATAAGTACAACAATTAAATTATAAGTACTATTCCAGCGAATAGACAAACATTTAAGAAAAATACAATATTTCACATGTCTATCCCTCATATATTGAAGACATTGCATTTTAAGCGGATTACTAGCCCAAATAAGTCCAATTTCCCCTTCACTATCTCCATAGCATCTCCTAACGTGGTATAGCCCGTCTTTTACACATAAATCGAGAATGTGACGTGCACAAAGATGAAGAAAAAACTTACCCATCAAAGTAGAAGGACCACACAATTCACGTAATCTAGGTATAGCAGCAGTATTATTACTAGCATTATCCAAACCCATAACAAAAACGTTATCAATCAAATTATACTCAATTAAAATGTGCTCAATATAATGAGAATATAAATATTATCAGCGGTGTGTCGGTTATTAAATTCACGAATAGCAAGAACACGTTTATGTATTTCCCAATCATTATCAATATAACGTGCAGTCACACCCAAATAATACAAATGATGATAAGTATCCTCTCATATATCACTACAAATACTGACACGTCCATCAATGTTTGCGAAAAACATTTGTAATCTCTCCTTTTCTGAAACATATTGCCTTATAACTTCTTTTTAAATAGTTTTGGGACTATAGTTTCTAAATTGAGGAGTTAAAGATTTTTGATCATAAGCTTTTAAAGCAAGACTTTCAGAAAAAATAAAAGGTAAATTTTCTTCAACAATTAATTCAGACACAGTAGTAAAATTAACTAAAATTCCAACTAGTTTAATAGTTCAATTAACTAAAATGCAACTACTTTTATATTTTAATCTAACAAGTGTAGTAAAATTAACTATAATTCCAACTACTTTAATAGTTTAATTAACTAAAATTCCAACTACTTTTATATTTTAATCTAACAAGTGTAGTAAAATTAACTACGAATGCAACTACTTTTATATTTTAATCTAACAATTTTTATATGTGTTGGTCTCGGTTATACAAGGAACGGTCTGGGAGGGGTTAATAGACTGTTCTGGTTTTTAACTTTTTCAAGTCTAAGCACAAGACTTATTAGAATAGTCAGTTCTACAGAAGAACTAACTGGCAGCGGATAGATTTTCAGCTAGATGTTCTGGTCGAGCAGCCTTCAAAACACACCAAGGCAGTTGCCTTTCTGTTAACTCTTAGGACTAGATTTGTTGAACACAAAGTCCAAGTCTTTGAAAGTTAATCAGTGAGAATCTAATGCAAGAATGAAAAGTAGTAAGTAAATGACGTGTTCCTCTAAACCACTGTTCCACTAATCTTGTAAAAGATCAAGTTACATAGCCTTGGTCCTAGCTGTGAGTGTGAGGGAAGATTCCGTGAAACTCTGATGGATTAAGGACATGATTATTCCAAACGTTCTATGTTGTCGTTGACCATTGACTTTCATTACATCAATGTGACTTGCCACCTCATATAACAATCATAATATTTCCAGCCATTTGTCATTTGGGATCTAATAAGAAAATATCTTGTCTTGAATATTAATGAAATCAGCCAATTCAATAAAGTGAAATTACCCTAAATAGGAATAAAAACGTTTGTGTAATCCAAAATAAAACTAGTATGTGTTTATTCCCTGAATATGACTACTTACTGTAATGTTTTGACAGTATCAGACTTTAAACATGACATTATTTTCCAAACTTGACAATAATTACTCTTATTTTGAGAATAAAAACATGAAATTCCTATTTTGGAATTTTAAATCTCTTTTATTCCTATTTCGAGAATTTTCTTTTTTCCATAAATTAAAAAAATTTAATTTTATGAAACGGGCTGTAAATTACGGTGTTGTGGACTAAGATACTAACCTCGCTAATGAGCCTTGGCAGCCCAAATTCCTACCGGCTCGCGTGTCTTTCTAAAATGAAAATGGAATTGTAATAAAGGGGAAATCCTAGAAACCGATTCTGAACTTTGTCTCTCTTCAAGAGCTCTCTCTCACAGACAAAGACAGGCATCAATGGCGACTGCACGTGAGGAGAACGTGTACATGGCGAAGCTTGCAGAGCAAGCTGAACGGTACGAAGAGATGGTGGAGTTCATGGAGAAGGTGGTAGCGGCCGCGGACGGCGCCGAGGAGTTGACCGTGGAGGAGCGCAACCTTTTGTCCGTTGCCTATAAGAATGTGATCGGCGCTCGCCGTGCTTCGTGGCGTATCATCTCGTCAATTGAGCAAAAGGAGGAGGGCCGCGGAAACGAAGACCACGTTGCCTCAATTAAGGACTACAGATCTAAGATCGAGTCAGAGCTTACCTCGATCTGTAACGGCATTCTCAAGCTCCTCGACTCCAAGCTCATCGGCGCTGCTTCATCCGGTGATTCAAAGGTCTTCTATTTGAAGATGAAGGGTGACTACCACCGCTACTTGGCTGAGTTCAAAACTGGAGCCGAGAGAAAAGAGGCCGCCGAGAACACACTCTCCGCCTACAAGTCTGCCCAGGTTTTTTTCTGCCAGAGCTAACATTCATTTTTTTTATCAACATTTGGTTTATGAATGAAAATGTAAAATTTTGTGTTCTTAATCTTTTCATATATTTATACAAGCGATACTTTACAAATTACAATGTCGATTTGAAACTTGAATACCGTAAGTAATAGGCTGTTTGGACAGGAAATTGCCAATGCGGAACTAGCTCCTACACATCCCATTCGTCTTGGCCTAGCTCTCAACTTCTCTGTATTTTACTATGAGATCTTGAATTCTCCAGACCGTGCTTGTAATCTTGCCAAACAGGTAAGTACTTAGGACCCCTTTTGCTCTTTGTAATGTATTTCTACAAACAGTAATGCCTTGGGAATCAGTTATCATTTTCTAAATTTCTGTTCATTGATAGCTCATGGTGCCTTTGGAGTGTTTTTCAGTTGCTGTTTTGATTATGTGCAGGCCTTTGATGAAGCAATTGCAGAGCTTGACACTTTAGGAGAGGAGTCCTATAAGGACAGCACTCTGATTATGCAGCTTCTTCGGGATAATCTCACCCTGTGGACATCAGACATGCAGGTAATTGATTCTTTTGTTTCTTGTTGACTATTTCCTGGACTAGACATTATTTATCTAAGCATGTAAGCCTTACAAAGGGTTCTATACTTCTATTGATTATAACACATGTGGCATCATCTACTTAGGATGATGGAGGAGATGAGATCAAAGAAGCTGCCAAACCCGATAATGAGCAATGAAGTCATTGAACCTTTTGAAACTTTGAAGAAAGCCTTGTTTTAGCTTGCTGCCAGGTTGAAATTGTGCTTTCTAGTGCTAGGCTTTATTTCAAGTATTTGCAACTTCTGAAAGAACTACTTTATATTTTATGTTTCTAATCCTTGGTTCTTAGTAATTTTTTCCTACTTGGTTTTGTCATTGGGATGGTTTCCTTTTCCTCAAAGGAACTTTGCATTAAGCTATTTTTTTTTTACGATATACCTATTATCATAGTTTAGTTTTGGAAATTACCTCTCGAATTAATTGTGTTCAGTATAGTTCACCAATCTTGATTTTTTGGTATACATTGTGAGTTTGTGACAGACACCACATTGCACATGACAACTTTCTATGGTAGGTGGTGTTGACAATACATTTTTGCCATCAAGTAGGAAGTTTCCACCCCAAAAATTGAGAGTGTTTTTGTTTTTCTTAAACTTTCTTTCCTAATGATACTCTTAGTAGGCATCTTTCTTTTTGTCTAGGTGTTTTATCCCTTTTCTTTAATTGAAAAAATAAGAAATTCTAACCATTTAACTTTGTCCACATGGTTGTAACTCAATTGGAGGAGCCATTTACACATCTTTTTTGTCTAGAGTATGGGGTGCACAAAAATCTGTAGCAATGTAACTTTCACTGGAAAAGGTTTAGCAGGATGAAAACCACAGTTTTTTGTAAACTCCCGCAACCAAAGCTTCTTTTTGACTAAATAAAGCTAGATGTCAATAGGCACTTTTAGCTAATCTTTATTAACTTTACAGTTGGTTTGATAAAACGCTTTTTGTGGATAAATTGAATGGCCTCCCTGTCCTCTGGGGTGATCATTTACGATATGGTCGGTCTGCGTTGTACGTAGTATTTGATTTATTGTTGATCCGATATATGCTGATTATACATGCACACAAATATTCCTATCCGGCCTCCGGCGAGACCGGACAGGAGGGGGTCCGGCCACCTCAATTTGATGTGGTTCCCAGTGGTATTTTTGGCTGATTGTTTTTGTGCATGTTCTTCATCGAGTCTAGTTCATCCATACCAAATTTGAGCAAATAATTCAATCGGGAAAGTTGTCAAATGATTTTTGAAAGATAACTGCGTTTTATATGTATATCCCGATTAAAGATGTTGATATTTAGAAAGCACAATAAAAAGAGCATTTTTCTTATTATTCTCTTGAGAAAAGAGTTAAATAAGGCCTTCTACTATTATGAAATAGTCATATAAGGTCATTTACTCAATAAAGTGTCATGAGTACTTCTACTTGTAAAAAACAATCAAATGAGTCCTAATGATCTATTTAAAACCTCTTAATTCTGGATTCAACATACTTCTTCCATCTTTTTAGAATACATTATACTGCATATGTCGAATATTTAACTAAGATTGGCTGAAATACAAGTCAAAAAAATCGACATGTAAGCTAAAATCGGGATTAGGAGGTGTTAAATAAGCTGTTAGGACTCATTTGATTGATTTATACAAGTAGGTATTTATATGACACTTTATGTAGTAAATGACTATTTCATAATAGTAGAAGACTTTATTGGACCCTTTTTTCTTTTCTCTTCGATCGATGAATGTATAACGTTCAACATACGCAGTAGGCCATTAATTAAGGCCAAGATTAGGTATTTGAGGAATGGAAGTGAGACATATACTCCCTCAGGTCCTTAATTAATTTTACACTTTCCTTTTTGGGCCGTTTCATATTAAATTTTACACTTCTTTATTTGCCTTATTTGGCAAACAAATCTACAGTAAACAGTGTCAAACAGTGGCAAACAGTGCCAAAGTGCTAAACAGTGTCAAACAGTGTACTCTACAGTAAAGTCAAATTTATTTTCTTAAAATGTGTGAAGTCAAAGTGTAAACTTCATTAAGGACCGGAGGGAGTAGGTCTTTAGCTACGAAAATATAAAAAAGAAAACATTATTTTGGCTACTCGTGGACGGGATTGGATGCCCGACGGAGCCTTTAACCTAGTTCACTGTAATTACCACCACTCGTTAACTTTCAGCAAGCTTGACCCATTGGCTGGAACCAAGTACAATTAAAAGACTATTAATTAGGGATGGACCCAATCGGGCCGAACTGGCTCGGGAACGGATGGCCGGTTCCGGGCTTTAGCCCGGTTTGGGCGGGCCTGGCGGTTCGGGTCGGGCACAGCTTTTGTTTTTCAATTTTTTTTCTTTTCCTTGGGTAGGCCTGGCCCGGCTGAGTGTTTTGGGGAGGTTTGAGGGGTCGGGGTGAGGGGGGGGGGGGGGTCGGGGGTTAATTAGAAAGGTAAAAATAATAATACATTGAACCGGCCCGACCCGGTTTGGCCCGGACCCGTTATCAACCCGGGCCGGTTCCGGGCCCAACATCCTGAAAAAAGCCTGGTTTGAACCGGCCCGGGCTCGGTACATGCCTACTAATAATTAGTAGATTTGAAAATTACAGAACTAAAATTGCATTTGTCCCAATTCTCCACATATGAGATAACTGCATAAAAGAACCTTAATTATTGGTATTGTGATACTTTAACTCTTAAAAGATTGCTTAAAAAAAGAAGTCTTAAAAGATATTAGTATGAATAAGTATCATAGTTACATATACATGTTTGAAATAACAATACTATTCAAATTTCGAGTAAAGAATCCTACATGACGGCTAAAATTTTATGTGTAGAGTCAAATTCGTTGGTGGCATGGATAAAAGTAATGTACAATGGACTGTACGAATAGAATTCCGACGCACCACGTACGTATGACATTTTGGTAGGAAATTTGAATAGTAATGCTAGTTGAAACATTTAAACATAATTGCGATGCTAAATTGTTTCATTTAAGAGTCGATGTATTAGAGTGTAACAATACGAATAGTTAAGATCTCGTTTATGCATTTGGTTCTCCATCAATGGATCATTGGTTAATTAAATAACAGGGTTGTTCCGTTTGTATGGTTTAGTAGGTTATCCAGAATTGGACCCCCAGATTTATGGGGCCCCATTTTTTTAAAAAATTATTAGTATTATATAGTAATATTATATATTACTACTAATCAGTAAAATACAGTTAGTTAGTGAAGGAGTATATGGACTCTGATCCACCAGTTTGTCGACTATTGGGCCTAGAAAGCGGCTCACACACGACTGACAGATGTCATTTATATCATTTATGTTATTGTAGAGTTCATATATCATTTGTAAGTACTGGATTGGTCTTTTGTGTAGTTGGGCCTATCAGTCCAATATTAGCGGTCCGACCCATTATTTCTCGATTTATACTCCTCTTAGAGCCTCTTGTAAAGGTAAGCCACAACTTTCATATTCATACGCAACACACTTTTATCTCTTTCTCCTTCTTGTTCAATCTCTCCTAATTCTAGGAGATGGGTATCGATTATCCATCAAATGGTGCTCTCGTTGAGTGATTTGAACACAATCAAGTGAGAAATCCTCCCAAAAACATCCAAAAATTCATCCCAAATACAAAAGATCAGAAAAAATCAGCCTAGAAATGGAAGAATCTGGATTTTCAAGAATCTGTCGGAACTGCCATCGCGGTGCAAGTGCCCATCATGCGCCGTTCGTTCTCCGCCAGCCCCAGGTGAGGAAGAAGGACTCCGAAAGTTCTTGGATCCACTACTCTAGGCCCAGTCAAGTCACAGGGAGCTGGTCTCGCGAACTGAACCCAACACTGGAGCTTTTCTGGTGCGAACTGAGCCCCGGCAGCGTCAGTCAACCAGAGCATCCATGGACGTTGTGATTCACGAAGCACGCTCACCTCACCGTGTCAGCTGGAGTTTGCTCGCCGTTCCAGGTCTCCTCCTCCTCTTCAATCGCCTCTCGCAGCTCGACCTCGAGCTTTATGAGCTTCCGCCATTTATGGCGTTGGGAAGCTCTGCTTCCCATAGCCATAGCCGGATTTGCACGCCCGCGCCTCTCGCACTCTTGCGCCGGATTTGCTCGCCATAGCCAGTAGAGAAGTCTGGTAGGCTGGTAATATATGGGTGAAATACCATCAGCTGACTACGAGATCCCTTCTGTTGTCGGTGGCGTTAGAATAGGGCTGAAGAGCCGCCTCCATTTTCTCCTCTAGACCTAACGCCTACGGGAAATGAGCGCTGGCCACACGTTTGAAGAAGGGCCTCCTAGCGCAGATTGTTAGCCATCAGATTCCGCTGGGAAACTTGGGCGAAGACAGGGCAGCAGTGGGCCTGGCAACATGTGATCCAACTAATCAATTCAAGGAGCCTCAATTTCAACAACATGTTTCAGCCCAAGAAGTCCATTATTTCGGGCGACCCAAATAAGAGCTAAGTACCCGAGCAACCCTATACTCCTAATGCATTAAACATTAAATAGTAGTAGTAGTATGATTATTACTATTATTATTTAATGTTATTATTATTATTATTATTATTATTATTACTAGTACTACTACTACTACTGATACTGCTACCGCTGTCGCTGCCGCTGCCGCTGCCCCTGCCCCTACCGCTGCTGCCGCTGTTATTATTATTATTATTATTATTATTATTATTATTATTATCATTATCATTATTAT
The DNA here is from genome assembly GCA_945859875.1 of Cuscuta europaea. Taxonomy (NCBI): domain Eukaryota; kingdom Viridiplantae; phylum Streptophyta; class Magnoliopsida; order Solanales; family Convolvulaceae; genus Cuscuta; species Cuscuta europaea. The sequence goes on from CAMAPE010000048.1 coordinate 11,866,540, forward strand.
TATTATTGTTATTGTTATTATTATTATTGTTATTATTATTATTATTATTATTATTATTATTATTATCACCACCGTCACCGACTGGTCAAAGTCCCCCGACGTAGTGCGAGCCAAGCTCTGGGCTTCTCGGCCCATCTCCGATCTTTTTTATTAAATGATCCAAGCTTGCTATAGGTCCCTCGACCTAGCCTCTGGTGATCTTTATTTGAACACAAGAGCGTCTCCAAAAACCCGTCACCCCGATGACACAATTTATCAGTTGCGGATTGTCCTCGGCCAATCTCACGGTACCAAGTGCTAGGCCAACGGCCAAGCCCACCATCGACTACATCATAGCACTGAGTGTTTTATCCACGAGGACTTATAATTCTCATTTAAGCCGTCTTTCTTGAGAGCGCTCTAATTCATGACGATACCAAGTATCACACTGAGGGGTTCCAAGTACCCAACTGCGGAAGTACAACCCAAAAGCCCACAACGGGATCAAGCCCTTAACGACATTAGCCCTTAAATGAGATTAATGTTAGATAACCACTGGGCGTAACTAGGAATCAAGCCCACGAGAGAAACCCTCAACAAGGCCAGACTAGTGAGGCTGGAATATTCCTAGGGCTGACGTGGCACGCTATCATTAGATCGGCAGCTGACAGGAGTTAACGGCAGGAACGTGGGAATAAAGGAACAATCATTGCACAACGGCCAAGACGTTACAAGAGTCCTATTCGAACTAATGTGTAATTAATACGGAGTACATTTATTGTATCGGTTTCCTTTTAAATCACTAGTTCCTTAGCCTATAAACTATGTAGCACCGATACCGGTACGCGGAATCGCGGAAACGCGGACACGGGTACGGGGATACGGCAAAACAAAAAAAAGTATGATACGGATACGGGGCCATATTTTTAAATATTAAAAGTTATGGGGGTGTATTTACAAATATTAAAAGTTACAGGGCTGTATTTATAAATATTAAAAATAGTTTTTTTTGGAAATATATACATATAATATCCTATGAAATATACAAAAAATAATAATTTTTTTGAATATATATATCCTAAATATACACATATACCCATTCATTACATATACATCATAATATTTCTTATATACACTAGTGCATCTCGAAATATAAATGTAGACATGTAGTCGATAAGTCATTAATTTAAAATGAGAAATAAGTCAAACAACTACAATTTTGAAATTAAAAGTGCAAGTACCAAAGTTCTAGAATAATTAAGATAGAAAACAATATTTTAAAAGCTCTAACATCTAATACATATTTTCACTGGAAGTATTAATTTCCAGGAATAATATCATCTTCCAAAAAAACTGCCAATGATACGGGTATCCGTCAGGATACGAGTATCGGAAACTTTCAAAAAATTACAAAAAAAAATGGAAACTTTTAAAAATTACAGATACGGCCCGGGAACGTACGGTACGGGTATCCTAGAGTATCGGATACGGGAACGTATCCGATACGCCGATACGCTACCCTAGGGAAGTATCCGTGCTTCATAGCCTATACATATTACTTGTAAATCTCGTGAAAGGGGATCGAAACTCCAATCAATAAAACACTGCCTTACGCTGCTATATTTTCATCTACTTTCGTAGATTTACCTCTCGTAGTTGGATTAAACTCCATCAATAGGAGATGCTAGTTTAGGTATTTTATATCATTTTCTTCATCTATGAGCCTCAAAGTTCTGTTACTACGCCGTGTTAATTTAGGGTGGGGTATTATAATTGAAGTGTAAGGATGTTTGTACTTCGACTGAATTTTTTTGATCTAGTTTAGTTTTGACTCAAATAAGTCTAATTAAAAATACCATAAATAATGCATGACAAAAATTAACTCACGCGTGTGGGCGACAATTACTTTCAACAACAAAAATGGCAGTTTTGTAACTACATACGTAGTACTACCTCCGTCCCGCTGTTATTGTCCCATTTCGGTTTACGATGCTTGACTGACGATAAAGCAAACAGATCCCTATCCGAACTAGAATTATTTTTAGAAAAAAAAAATTGCATATTCAGAAACTACATTAAAAATTTTACAAAGTCGCAAAAACCAGAATCAAATTCGATAAAAATTCGATAAATAAAGTAAGAGATTAAGAGTGATTTGTATTAACCAAGTGAATAGGAAATGAGACAATAATAGGGGGACGGAGGGAGTATATTTTTGCAAGTCATTTTTATTCCAAATCAATAATTTGGCCATTTGGGCTGTAAGCAAATGGCGTAGATGGTTAAACGGGCCGCAAATTGCTTGTTTCTCTATATGTGTATGGAATAATGATGATGTTAACGGTAATTTCGGTATTTTGGCACTTCATTGCGTCTTTGTCTTCCTAAATAAAAGGGAAATGAAAGTTCTACAGGGATGAATTGTTCCTTTATTTTAGAAAAGAAGATTTCTTTTGAAAAGCTTCTACCTTGAATTCTGGAATTCCCCCATGTGTGTAAATGTGAAATGTCCAACAACTTTAGTATAAAGATATATCTGAATGAATTATTTCTCTAGTCGACTGGTCAATCCCAAATTCAAAAAAGTTGGGAGTCCGAGCATGAACAATGAACAATATTCTCTAAATTCAAAAATTAATTGAGAATAAAAACAAACAAAAAAAACAAATTTGATTGTACTTAGAAAATCTGGCAATGAGATGATCTTGAGTACAAAGCATGAATAACCAAATTAAACTAAGCATTTCCAAATCATACACTCTTCATCTATAATTTATCTTAGCACCGAAGTGATTTAGGTGTGGATTTGTTAGTGTTTGAGACGTTCATTCTCCCGAATAAGCAAAAGCAGTGCACCCTCTTTATCCGCCAGGGCATCTTTGAGTTTAGAGTTCTCGTCTATAGCAATGTTAGAAGCTGCTTTAGCAGCATTAGCTTCACTTATAGCCTGCCTCAATAGGTCTCTCAGCCTAACGCTTTCCCTGTGTGCATCGTCCCGTTCTTCCTCCGCTCTTTTTATACAGCTCACGAACCCCACCTCTTTCCCGTTCCACGCCAAAAGCGTTTCCTCGGCTTCTAGTCTCAACCGCTCGACCGTGTTTTTGTGTACCTCCATTTCTTTTTTTGCCTCCTCGACCTCCCTTTGATACCTCTCTTCTTTCCTCTTCATTCTCTCCTTCAATTTTGTGTTCTCCCTCTTCACTTGATCCAACTCCAATTGGGTTGCGCTTAGTTTGAGCTTCACATCCTCCTTAGCCTCAATCGCTTCTCCCGCGACCTCTTTCAATGCCAATGCCAATCCATCCATAGCCTTTTTGCTCTTCTCCTCGGCCTCGGTCGCGGATTTCAATTCGCTCTTGAGCGAAGCAACCTCCTGACGCAAACTTTTGATTGTTAATGATGCAACATTTTCACACTCTTCTATAATCACTTTGGGTGGGCCCGATTCCTCAATCAGCTTGATCTTCTCGTTAAGCGATTCAACTTCAAGCTTGGCATGCTCCAACGAGATAAGAGTTTTCGACTCCGAGGACTTCTTGTTCTCAAGTTCCTCTTCCAACTCTTTGATTCGGCTTGTAAGGTCGGACAACATTTGGCGGGACCGCTCCGCGGAAGCTTCGGCATTGCTCACTGCCTCTCTCAAATTTTCTTCAGCCACTTCTCTTTCCACTGCAGCCTTATCAAGTTCTGCTCTCAAATTCTCAATGTTTAAGGATTTATCATGCAATTCCTTTTGTGTGCTGTACAAAATCTCTCTCAAGTAATTAGTCTCGTTAACCATTTGCTTCATCTCCCTAAGCTCATCAAGAGCTCGGTCTCTCTCAGCCTCTAAACATCCTAATTGCTCTCTTAACACCTTTATCTCCTCTTCTAGCTGCCACGTCGGCATTTCCAGTACTCTACGGCTCACATTCTGTGATCAATCAACAGATAAAATAATGGAAAATTATAGAATGCTCTTTTTGACTTTTGAGTCTTAGTCAGATTGGATTGAAAAGCTTGAAATCAATTGATATAAGTTTTCATAACGTTTAAGAAAACTCCATTTCTGTATATTTAATCGAAGAGGAATGAGATACCTCCGATGAATGATCAGAGATGGAAGGTTTCCGTTCGAGTGAAACGACGGCCTTCGAATCAATCTGTGCGCCTGGAGAATCGCCTCTGCAGAGCTTTGTTCTAGACAGGATCGACGGATGGCACTTGTTTCCAGATCTGTAAAACAAACATTATTAAGATCAGATACATTTCTAGCGCATTCATATACAAATATATGTATATGCTAATATGCATGAATGAGTAAGATGTCCAAAATTAAGATTTCCAATCCCAACATGATTGGCTGATTAACATGCAATTAACGGTCCAAGAGTAATCAGAAGCTATGTTGAGGTTTTTAAGTACCTTGATTTGGAAAGGAGCATGTTTCCTGGAAGAATCAGACGAGAATTCCAGCGAGCAAGACTTTTCTTCTGGGTTCGGACAATTTTTGAGGTTGGCGGGTTCTTCTTCTTCTTCTCATTCACCAACTAATCGTAACGCCAAAAATGCGAAAATGAGAAATTTAGTCCAGGTTTTATCAGTGGGCCCGAAATGCAGTAATACCAAATTACCATTGCTCTAAGTACATACTAAATCGGAGTATATCCAATAAATATTTTACTTTATAAGCGCTTCGTGATAATTAGCTTCCAAACTCGGTGTTTCCGCTTGAATATTTAATGAATTATTTAATTCGTTACTAACATTGCTCCTTCCTTCTGAATTATTTATTTATTTACTCGGTATTACTCCTATTTTTAACACTATAGTAATTATCCTAAGTAAAATTAATGATATGTTTGGTACAACTAGCTAAAAATATATTTTTGTAAGCTTTTTAGTAATTATTACGTAGTATTTGCTTTTAGTGACTGAAAACATCTTAAAAAGAAAATGTGATAGTTGTTTGATAAAAATCTGATTGTTTGATTTAGTTTTATTTGATATACAAGCTTTTAAGACTAATTAATACTAAAAACCACAAACTTTTCTCAGATGCTACCTCCCGTAGCATCTCATAAAAGGTCTTTAATTTTTTGAAAAGCTCTTAAATATTGTCATGTCAAACATACAGATATAATCTTTTAAAAACTTTTTAAACAGTACAAAAGCTAAAAGGCATAAACACTTGCCTGCCAAACATGCACTAAATGTAAACACAATTGCACAAATAAGACTAAAAATGTTTTTGCGTCAACCTATTTCAGTCCCAGATAAAATCAGACCAATTCAGATCAGATCAGATCATACTCGATCAGATCGAACTAGATCAGACTTGGACAGTTATAAAACACACACATACTAGACATCTACCAAACTAGACCAGAATATTTAGTGCAAATAAAAACAAATCTTTTACAGATAGGACTAAACATTAATTTTATACTCTTAATATTCCTAAACTAATTAGTTAAATGCCCCCTAAGTGATAAGATGATAAATCAAGCACGTTGAGGGGATCAATAGAAATTTATCACACTATGGGGAAAATGGGGAAAGGTTATCACACTCGCACGGGTAGTTCAGCTGGTTGAGTGGTGAGAAATTTGGGTTAAGAGATCAAGGTTCGAATCTCGCAACGACGGTGTGAAAGTTACAGCCTTTGAAATGGAATAGACCTCCGGCGCACACGGGTATATGAGTCTACTGTCACTTCGCTGACTGAGTCATTATGATTTACATCCTCCCACGTGTTCTGTCGGGTCGGGGTGTGGGGGGTTCCGGGGCGAGAGATTCCACCATTTTTTGAATCAAGGGAAAGATTATCACACTCATATTCTTATACTCCATTACTAGATTAGTTATCACTTCTTCCCCATCATATAAAGCAGAGGAAAATATAATGTCATTAAATTGAAGCGATATATATTTATAAAATACATACGAAGTTCTACATATATTGTAGGGCGAAAAAGTAATACTCCCTCCGTCCCATATTTATCTTCGTAGTTCGGTTTACGATGCTTGACAGACGATAAAGTAACTTGATCTCTGTTCACACTCAGATTATTTTTAATAAATTAAATTTATATATTCAGAAATTACATTAAATCCGTTACAAAGTCTGATCAAAAAAATTTAAGTTTGATAAAAATTTGATATATAAAGTAAAAGATTAAGAGTAATTTGAATTGACCATGTGAATAGTAACTATGAAGATAAATATGGGACGGAGGGAGTACTGCGTACTCTTGAAGCTCAACCTAACCTCTTTTCTTGTATGCATTGTATATTGTTTTCTAACTAAAAATGGTAAAATTGGAGAAGTAGAATAGTAAACGAACTAAATTTTCAATTCTTATTGAATAATAAAAAGGAAATAATCATCAATAAAATACAATGAATCTCATTTCCATGGTTCTTTGTTTTCCAAATAAAAGGGGGCTCTAAAATGAATACCAAGAAAAATGGTGTAGAAAACAAGACCATACCAGTAAAGAGTGCAGCTCCTCTCCATTTTTTCTTCTCCATTTCCCATCCATTTCTTTTTCTCTTCCTATCTCTCTATACCTTTTTCTCTATCTTACTCATCTACATACCTCACATAAAATCCCCTCCTTTTTATCTCTCTCCCACTGGAACTCTCCAGTCACCGGAGAGGATCCAGATTCATCAGTAAAGCAACTCTTAGTTGCACGTGAAAAGTCTAAGGGATGTATTGTATTAGGAATTATTGGTAAAATTTTAAAAGTGCATGAATTTTAAAAGTTTAAGTGAATTCAAGGTGGACAGGAAACGGGCCTCCTGGGCAGGGTCGACCTTAGGAAAGTGGAGGCCCCAGACGAAAAAAAAACTAATATTCACACATTATACCAATACCCTATGTCCCGCTAAGATTGCTCCAATTTTCCTTTTCAGGAATCCCAACTAAATGATCTCATACCAAATGTGGTAAAGTTTGTGTGGCTCTAAATCATTTTTACTTTATTTTTACTTTATCAATTTAATAGCAATCACAAAAATTCACTTTTTTAATAATCGTGAGTTGTGACACGACTTCATGTCCCAATGTTAGTGGGACAGTGATATATAGTATATTTTTGTAACACTATAGTTAAGAAGAAGTTATAATTTTATTTAAAGAAAAAAAAAAGTTATAATAAACGTACTGTTTGTAAAAAAATCAAACAAAAAAAATATTGAAAATTTATTTAGGTATTATTGAAATGTACAGAGTAATTTATAAACAAAAATATTACTAAAATTATATAACCACTATATTGTTGAATGAAATTAATCATAGTTGCTCAAATTAGTACTTTTACAATCGGACATTAAAGTATAAAAAGACATACTATCTCTGTCCCAATTTTTTTTTCCATTTCATAAACTTTGAACCATGATTTTGATTAGTATAATGCTATGAAAATTATAAATTTTACTTTTTTATAGTACTTTTAATAAAAAACAATTTTATATAATTTTTATATTATAAATAATTTCCAATAAAAATACATATATAATTGGTCAAAGTTTTGAAAATGACAAATTTAGTTTTTATCCATTTTACCATATATATTGTCATTATCTCATATAAGTACTACAATCATAATACACATTAGTTTTTTTTGAACGATCATAGTACGTATTAGTTAAAAATTTACTTCAATTATTTTCGAGTGGGCTGCTAAAAGTACATTATGCAGATTACTTAATTACGGGTAAAACTATTTATCATACAAGTAGTAGTTTCTTTTAGTTAAGTAATTTGGCTTCAATTGTGAATCTCTTTCTAACAAAACGAAACTCTGAATTAACCTTAAGTCAAAAAGATAAAGCTTTTATTTAAGTTCCACAACAATCCGTCATCTTCCGGCAAGTTGACAATGTGCAGTCTGCTTTTCGAAGGCCGCTATTGGGAATTTATATGAATTGTAATTGATCGAGAGTTTTGGTCATGTAATTACATTTTTCCTTCGGTTTGCCGACTCCCAATTTTTAGCTTGCAAACCATTCAATTAACAATAATATCTAATACTTTGTATTACTCTTGTAGTTGAGGCCCCCGTGGAATCCAAGGCCCCATTGCCTGGTGAACTCCCCCCATGGCCGGCTCTGCTCTTGGGTCTGGCTTAGCTTGACTGCTACTTGGATTTGGTGACTTTGCTGGAATTGAGCCTTTATTGGCTCACAGACAACCCTAGAGGGTTTGACTCATTACTGGGCTGGCTCTTCTGAGCCAGTCCAGCTTCGTTACTTTGATTTTTGTGATAGGAGTTGGGGTTTGTACCGTGCCATTTTGGACTTTGACATAATATTCTCTCTACCTGCCAATCCCTCACAAGGGGTAGCTAGGGGGGGGGGGGTGAATGTATGTAATCGGAGTATAAGTTTTTTCCAAAATGATGCTAAATAAAAAAATATTCACGAATATGGATCATGTTAAAACTATTTACCGCCAATAGGGGAAATTCCTCAAATAGTATTTAATAAAACTTTAATCGCAAGAATATGTGTATAAATATGCAGGCCTCTGTTGCTGCTTCAACAACCCTCTCATCACCACCAGCTCCAATCACCAGAAAAAATGTCAATATGTGTTAGTAATGCCATCTTGATGGCAGTTTTTGAGAAAATTTTATTACTTTCAAAGAGTAAAAATGTCATATTCGTGACATTTTAGAGAAAAAGTTGAAGTGTTTACACAAAATGACAGTTTTTCACTGATCGGTGTTGGCAGTCTTGGGTGAAAAAGTTGACTGATTAGTCTGATAAGCTGAAACACTGTGTTACCAAACGGCCTCTTAATCCAACTCGTAAGTAATTTTTTATTTAGCACTATTTTGGATAGAAACTCATGAAAAAAGGAAGGAATGAATAAAGGAAAATTCTACCGTGCCTCTAATATTTTATAGGGTACAGTACATTGGCCTGACTGGATCAATAAGAGTGCTCCACATGGATATTTTTAACACTACGCAGTAATATAATTATTACAAGGATCTAATTTAAGATTTAATTTATTTGCACTGAAGTCCTGATTACCTTCTCAATTTTTGATGGTGAAATGTCGATCAGTTCATGAGAGATCAGATTAAGCAACTTCGATTTTCATGAACCATCTCAATTTTCTCAATTGATGTATGCATATATCCGGTTTAGATTATGACTCCGTTTGGTAAATGGCGTTTTGCCCAATCCGCTAATTCATTTGAATTACAAACCGCTGCATTTTGCAGCGGGTAGACATCGACCCGCTAGAAAACAAACGCAGCCTATATCTGAATTAGGTTTTAAGATTGTGTTTTGAAGGTCTGTAAATTATTTAATGACTCTTGGGCCATTCCTTTGACTCGTTAGTGTAGATATTGGTAAATTACGTATTAAAAGAGAGTTTTGAAGCATCAAGTTGAGGGCCGTTTTGATTGATCAAGTAAAGACCAACGATAAAGATATAATATGCATAAGTGAAAAAAAATGGTTGTAACGCGCTGGTTGAAGATAGAAAAAAAAAACTCAAACAATCCATTTATTGCTAAGTTCATCTGCGAAAATGCCTTCTCCTAAGGGCATCCTCATTGGGAGGATTATTATGAGATTAAATTGGTGACATTGCAGTTTTTTTAGAAAATTATCATTGAGTGTCATAGATTATTTAATGAGATTATTTGCTACAATAATTTGGGATCAAGATATGAATCTGGATTATTTTAAGATTATTTGAAAAGTATATGTAATAGAGATTAATGCAGAACAGAGAAAAAATAGATTATTTGAAGATGATGATTGAGAGACATAAACGAATTTTGAGATTATTTTATAATCAATTACATAACAATATTTAAATGGTAAGAATCCTAGAAAAGTTGATTATTAGAGATCATGAATGTAGATGCTCTAAGGGAGAAAGACCTAAATAGGATTAAAACTAGTGCTAGGAACTTAAATAGGAGTTACAACTTTTTAACTCCTAAATAGGATTAATTTTGGATGGAAGGACAAAAGTATCCTTATGGTACTCGTTCAGCAACTGCCGACACATTCATTCATGTTTTGCCGTCAAAGGAGAAGGCCATTGGAGAACAGCCGCAGTAATTCATCTCGTTGGTGCCCTTTGGAGATGTGCAGTTTTCACTTCCGCTTTGCCTCAGCACATCGTCGGAGTGGCCTACCGCTAGTCGTTGCCTGAAGTAGTTGTCGGGCTCTGTTCTTCTTTTTTTCACCGATCTCGGCTATTTTCTTCCTCCAATCTCCTTTCGATTTTTGCCGGCATAAAATTTATTTCCGTTGATTTTGCGCCGGCTTTGTTCTTCTTCTTCTTCTTCTTCTTCTTCTTTTCTTTCACCGATCTCAACTATTTTCTTCAGCCGATCTCCTTTCGATTTTGCCTGTAGATCTGTTTCCTTTGGTTTACGTCAAACTTGTTGCAGTGTTTCTTCTTTCTTTTTGTATTATCTGACTTCCTTTTCAAGTTGCTAATTTTTCAATTTATTGTGTTTAATTTGTATATTAGTTTACGAGTATGATAAAAAACTGTATATTAATTTTTTAATTATTATTTCTTTGATTTTTTAAATCATTAACTCTTATAATATTGTAATTGATGAATCATACCATTGTTGAAATTAAAAATAATGGCAATTGTTCAAACACCGTACGAAGTAACATTTTATAGATTAAAAAATGTCAACATGCTAAAATACCATCAATTTTTAAAAATGTTAAATAAGAAATGTCAAATTGAAAGAAACAATGTCATAATATTTGCAAAATGACAGATTCTACATCACATTGTCATCTAGAAGATATTATTCTATATGAGAACTGTGAGTTGGTATTGGTCCACCTCACTGGCCCTTGGTCCATCCCATTTAATGACCTGTCTGCTAATCTTATCCTCCTGGCCCGTTTGGGCTGTCCGCCTGACTTAGCCCACTTGCCCTCCTTTGTCTTTGCCCAAGCCCATGTCTCTGTGGCCCTTACCTTATATTGTCCGTTCCTTCTGGAATCCACTATTTGATCGTCCCCTTCCTCTCTCTATCCTATGAGAGGTCTTTCCGGTTACCCCAGTTCTAGAGTGAGAGAGTGCTGGTATCATCTAGGGTTTGAGCTCCGGCTACCCTTCGGTGATACCTTTGGGGTCCTTCTGTGGGCTTCACTCTGTACTGGTAGTCTTGTGGGGGGGTTCTTCTCCGGTGGATTTTCTCTGGGCAGTCTGGTTGGGAGGGTTGGGCACTAAACTGAGCGTTTGAGACTAGATGCCCTCTGGTTTCCCTTGTTGACTCCTTGGTGGTGAATGGTGAGCTAGCCCTTGGGCTATGGTGATTGAGGTCTGAGCCGGTCCAGTAACTCTACAAGAACCATTAAAAAATGTCACAATATCAAATATTTTTATTATAAACATTGTCAAATTAAATAACTTCACACACTAGTTTAAACATTTTAAAATGGAGGAAATGATCACAATGCTAGAAAAATGACACAATGTAAAAAATCACAATGTCAAATATTTTCATTATAATCACTATCAAAATAAACAATGTCCGACTATTATAAACATTGTCAAAATATAAGAATATTTTCACAATGTCAAAAATTGTAATATTGTCAATGTCAATGTTATGAAAAATGGCATTGTAATAATGACAATGTTGTCATGACAATGTCATTACCAATGTGATGTAAACACATTGAAAATTAGAATAATACTTCTCGTTGTTCAAATTTGATGTCACAATTTAATCATTTATGGTTATAAAATTTTCATTATGGGCGACAAACCTCTACACGATCAAACATTTCACTAACAATGTTACGGAGTATAATTTATAAAAATGTCAATGTCACGAAAATGTCATAGTGTCACAATGTCCAATTCTGAAGATGTCAATGCTAAAAAAATGTCATTATGATAATTACAGTGTCAATGACAATGTCGTGACAATGTCAATGCTATAAAAATGACATTGTAATAATCAAAATGTCAAGAGTAGTGTCAATGACTATCGTGACAATGTCAATGCCCATGACAATGTAATATACGATGTCATTATATTTCAATTTATGTCATTGACTAAAACATTGCAATAAAAGTAATGTCGTGACAATGACAATGTTTTATATTGACAATATCACTGTCACCAATGATAATATTGTGGCAATGTCAAACGCATAAAAATGACATCTCCTTTATGGAAAAGCAGTATTGCTAATCAATTACAATGTCATTATATGACAATATAATGATATCGTTTTATTAACATTAATGTTGTCGTTGTGTGAATAAAAAATTTAAAATAGTGTTTTTTTGAAGAACTAAACATAAATTTAAAAATTAAAAATAATGATGTGATAATGTTATCATGATTTATGAGCACGTTATTAAAAATACGACATTGTTGTGGTGACATTGATACATTGTCATTGTTCCAATTGAATTATCAACACATTGTCAATTTGTCATTGTTTAAAAAAGCAATCCAAACTAAATACGTAGTGCAATGAAAACGACAATCTAAACTACCCAATTCACGTAAAATCTACACTATCCTACATACGCGCGTGGTGCAACCGTGCAACACATCCTTTTTACGTTAGTAAAAAAGACTGTCATAAGAATCCAATTAGCCCAGCATTACTGATGTGCAGCGCCAAGCTTTTTCGGCGGAACAGTACTCTTCATCACCGGTGGGAACCTACAGTGTTTGGCGGCGGAAGGAGAAATCATTACTAGATAGGTGCGCAAAAAGCAACTCTAAGGGCACGCCTAAGCGCTGGAGACCTCGAGACCTAGTGCACTGGAGCCACAACGACGGCAAGGAGAATTTTGTCTTTCTGGCTCTTTGCTGTTGCGGCCACCGTCATTAGTGGTCTGGTCCGCGCGAGAGCAAAGATGCCGGATGGGATATGAGAAGCTTGTTAGACTAGATGGCTGGAAAAACACGGGCAGCGCGCTGTACGTCTCAAGACGGAAGGGAAGAATATCCGTGCAATTGAATCAAGGGTATACGGAGTAAAAACCAAGTCGTATTTGAGTTTTAAAAAGTGGCTGGTCCTATCCGCTGCATTAAATAAACTTGCGGTCTTATTTAAGACCATTTCTCTTCTCCTAAACCTAAGTCGAGTGTCACTTCGTAAGACCATTTCGTTTAATTTCTTCATCTTTTTTTTTTTTTTTGGATGAAATGTAAATTTATATTAACACCCAAAAGAATATACATCATGGGTTTTAGATCTCCTAAAACCCCCCCACCCCTACAAAATGTAGGGGTAAAAAGAGGTTTTTATTCGATCTAATACAATCCTCAAAAATAAAATCAAAGGGGGCCTAAGTATAGCATACCAAATGCCCCCCCCCCAAATCAAAAAGAATCGGTGCTGCATGGCGCACGCACACTGATCAACATCAAGTCCAATTGGTCAGGGAGGATAAAACTCACACTCCCTTAAACATACAAAAATCAAAAATCAAAATATGATGTAAGGCACATCAACTTGATCATCAATCGTCCATTAAGCCGCGGCTTGAAGTCTTGTAATGAACCTTTGTCTCTCAAAATTTGATCATCTCACGTGGGTATATGTTGAAGAGTATCTTATGTACCACGTGTTTGATCTTCGCAATAAGTTCGTCCTCTTTTCTACAATTGCCATCAAATCGGTTTGCGTTCCTAGCTTGCCAAATGTGGTATAAAGTAGCACAAAAGGCAATCCGGACCGCTTTCCCTTTCAACTTTGATCCTTTATGCTCTTTTAAAATCCATTTGACCGAGCTCCAAATAGTAGTCATGTGATGCCTCAAGCCTAGCCAATTCTTCACTTGTTCCCAAATCCTACAAGAAAAAGGACACACAAAGAATAGGTGTGGCATTGTTTCCAATCCACCCTTGCATAAGTCACATCTATTAACAATGTGCAAATATTCAAGATTATCTTGGGTGGGTAGTCTATTTCGGAAAGCAAGCCAGACATTAAAGGAGAACTTAGGAGGGATATATGATTTCCAAATAAAACTCATCCAAGTCCTAGGTTCTCCTTTAACCCTTAAAAGATCATAGATCTTTCCCGAGACAAGTTTCCCATTAATAGATCTAGCATTAAGTCCCATAATAGCATCATTAAGATTATTAAAACAACCCACAATTCGGTCCCGGATATGACTCAACTTCTTCATGAACATTGAGTCACGATTGTGTGGGATGAAATCCCACACACTCCTACCCTTGAGGTAGATCCCATTGACCCACCTAACCCATAACGTATCCTTTTTCCTATGAACATCCCAAAGTGTACGAGCAAGGAGGGCATGGTTCCAATTCTTAGCATTATGAATGCCAAGGCCCCCCTCCTCTCTTGGAAGGCAAACGTCCTCCCAGGCCACTTTAGAATATTTCCCACCCCATAAGAAGATACGGCAAATCGAGACAATCCTATCAAGGATGGTTTGGGGGACCGGGAAAACTTGGAGCCAAAAAGATTGTACCCCTTGGATAACCGATCTTATTAGCTCTAATTTTCCGGCATAGGAAAGGGTTTTAGTGTTCCATGCAACAAGAAAATCAGAAATGGAATCGATAAGCGGTGCATATTGTGCAACCGAGATCTTAAGTGGGGCAAGTGGGATTCCAAGGTATTTCACCGGGAATTGGCCACACCCAAAGTCCACAAGGGCCATGATCTCCCTTAGATCGTTATCTTTAATTCCCCCCACAAAGATATTTGATTTATCATGGTTCACCATTAAGCCCGATGCATCACCAAATTCTTTAAGGGCATTGACCAAGATTTCAATTGAAAAAAAGTCGCCCCTAGAGAAAAGAATAAGATCATCTGCATAAGCTAGATGGGAAATGCCAAGTGACGCACATTGGGGATGGAAATTAAAGTTTGGCCCTTTGGTTCTCAAATTAAGCATACGCGAAAAATATTCCAAACACATCACAAAAAGCAAGGGAGACATAGGGTCTCCTTGTCTAATTCCCCTCTTTCCCTTGAAATGACCATATAACAACCCATTCAAGGATACCGAAAACGATGCGGTTGTTACACATTCCATGATCCAAGCAATAAATTTCTCCGGGAAGCCCAAACCCTGCAAAACATTCTGAAGAAAATCCCATGAGATAGTGTCATAAGCCTTGCGCAAATCCACCTTGATCATACATCTAGGTGAGATTCGCTTCCTCATGTATCCTCTAACAAGTTCCTGGGCAAGGAAAATGTTATCAAACATGAGGCGGCCGTCAACAAAGGCTCCTTGGGCTAGGTCAATCAAGCCCGGTAGGCATGGTATGAGTCTAGCGGCAAGAATCTTCGTAATGACTTTATACAACACATTAGTACAAGAAATCGGTCTAAAGTCCGAAACCTTTGGCGAGTGGGTCGTCTTGGGGATAAGTGCAATAACCGTATGGTTAATTTGCTTTAATAACTTTCCCGTACGAAAAAATTCCTTAGTAGCCCGTACTAAGTCATCCCCCACAAGGTTCCAATTAGATTTAAAGAACGCAGAAGAATAACCATCCGGCCCCGGCGCCTTGTCATCCCCAATATCAAAAAGTGCGGCTTTGATGTCTTTTACATCAATAGGGGCAATAAGGCTAGCATGAACACTAGGTTCAACTTTGGGGCCGGAATCCAAAATTCTAGGGTCAAATTGTTGGGTTTCCCCAACGGAGCCAAATAAGTCAACAAAAAAATTAACGAATTCATTACCAACTTGCTCCAATGAGGTGGTGAGACTCCCATCCTCAAGAGTGATAGCCGCTATGGTATTCTTCGTGGTTTTCCTCTTCACAATCGCATGAAAATACCTTGTCCCCTTATCCGCTTCAAGGATGTGAGTCGCCTTTGCCTTTTGTTGGAAAAAATTGCACTCGGCCTCACTAAGAAACCTAGCCCTCTTTGTAACTTCCTCCAATTGGCATTGGAGACTCTCATCCAATGGATGTTGTAGGACAAGCTTATGCAATCTTTTGAATTCTTCCTTCGCCATTTTAGCTTTGTTGGAGATATGCCCAAATTCCTTGGTGTTGAGGTTCTTAAGTGGCCTTTTGAGCAACTTTAGTTTCCTCACCATGGAAAATTGGGCCGTACCTTCAATCTCTTGATTCCAATGTTGCGCTACTAGATTAGCAAAATCATGATGTTTAATCCACATATTAAAAAATTTAAAAGGTTTAGGCCTTGGAGAGGAATTAAGGAGTATTGACACAACGGAAGCCGTATGGTCAAACTCCACCTCCATTTCATGGAAATGGGCCGTACACCTTATGCTATTAATGCCCCAAACATCATTTATCAATACCCGGTCAAGCTTGGCCCAAAGTGCACCTCTGTTCCACGTAAAGAACTCCCCCGTGGAGGGTGCATCTTGTAGGCTAGCCGCGACCTTAAAGTCAAACAGGTGTTGCATTACATACGCCGTTGGGGGGGTAGGACCCACCCTTTCATTGGGCGTAGCAATGCAATTAAAATCACCACATATCAACCAAGGTTCATCAATAAGTTCTCCAACCAAGGTTAAATGATCCCACAAGTCCTTTCTTTCAAGGACCGTGTACAACGGATAGACAAACGTAGTCAAAAAAGTTGTTTGTGTGATACAACAAGTACATCTAGCATGCATAAATTGCTTGTCAATTTCCAAAAACACACAATTTATTAAAGTCGGGTTCCACATGATCACCATGCGTCCCCCACCAATTAGATCAAAATTATTCTTAAAAATCCAACCCGGCCATTTATTTAAAATATAATTATTTAGTGCGGCCAAGGTCATCTTAGATTCCAAAAAGCATACCAAACCAATATTATTTGAATTGATATAATAAGCAATTAGATTGTGTTTAGAGGCCTTATTTAGGCCCCTAACGTTCCATACCAAAAACTTCGTCATCAAGTGAGGTAAAGGTCCGTGGTGGGTCCTCCACCCTCGGTTGCACTTTTCCTAGCACTTCTTCGTTCTCTTCTCAAAAGCTCCTTGTAGTAGGACACATTGTTCTTGCTACTAGGATCAAAGAAGAAAAACACATTAGCAATAAAGATTTTGGAATCGAAGTCATACCATGTACCATTGCGTTTGACGCCCGGTAGCTCCAAGATGCCACTTTGGGTGAAGTAAACACCCGGGTCCTCTTCATTGGTGACCGGTTTGAGGTCAGCCCCCACCTTAACCAATGCCTCACCATCCGGTAGCTCGTCTAGATCAATGGTAGTGGCAAGTGGTCTTCCTTTCTCATCCATAAACACCCCGGTGACAATGTCTTTAGGATCCATCTCATGCACACTCCGGATCACATAGCCACGAGGTAGATTAGTCAACGCTTCCTTACCATTCTTATCTTTGGCCACCACCATAAGTTGGTGGCGTTCCATGGAGTATCTCACATTAGGCCGCGGCTTAAGGTTCAAAGATGGATCACGCAACTCCTTCGGAATGTTGACACCCATATTAGCCACCATGGGCACCTGTCGCATGGCCTTAGACGTTGATGCAACGTCAATAACCTGTTGAGGCTTGGCCTTGGCCTTACCCCTCTTGCGCGTGACCTCTTGGAATGGAGGATCATCATCCACGGCCTTACCTTTCCCTTTGCCCAACGGTGGTGCACCTTGGGCCTTGCCCACCTTGTCCACGACCTTGCTTAGGATCCCCTTGCCTCTCGCATTAGTTTTTGCCATTGTGTGTTTAAGGGGTGGCACGTGTGGGTGAAGCACCATACATTCAAACGGATTATGTCCAAAAGTTCTACAATGGTAGCAATACTCCGGATAAGTCTCATACTCCACCCGTTGGGTATACTCTTTGCCCGAAGGCGGAATAATAGGAAAGTCCTCAACCGGAGGCTTTGAGGCGTCAACCTCAATGAGTACCCGTGCATACTTGGTGAAAGTCTTGTCTTGGGTTACCTTATCGGTAGTGATAGGTACACCAATTTGAGAAGCTATCTTTCCAATCTCCGTTGCTCTCCAAAGTCTAAGATGTAGGTTCGGAAACTTCACCCAAGTAGGAACCTTCAAGAATTCTTCACTCTCAAAGTTAAAATCATCCGATAACACCTTTAGAAACATAGTTTTCCCAAACAAAAGATAGGGCCCCTCGGTAAGAACTTTGAGCCTATCCTCCTCGCATTTGAATTTGAAAACCACCCAACCTTTGCTATGGGACTTCACATCCACTCTCACGCCCCATTTCTTGACCATCTCGAAAATTGCCTTCATACCCGGAAACCGGCCGGAGAAATGCCCCACCAAACAGTACCCCCATATCTCAATTAGGGTGGGCACCTCAAGATGAGAAAAATCTAGTTTTTCCCCCGAGGGAGGGAAATATTCAAGCTTTAGGCCGTTTGAGGGGGCTCTATTGTCCCGGAATAGAGAAGCATAGGTGAACGGCTCTTTTTCAAAATCATCCCCATCAACAAGCGATTCTGTGTCTTGAGACCCAAGGGAGATGGATCCCTCATGTTCTTCTTGTGCAATAGGGCTGTTTTCATCAGAATTTTCAATAATGGGATCAGCCGTTACAATTTTGGTTTTGATTGCCAAAGACAGCTCATTAGATGCCGCGGCGTTAGAGGAGCTGGAATCCTGCCCCAGTAGTTTCTCTGCAAAGGACCCCCCTGATGCGATGCCCTTCGTGGATGCCGCGGCATAACGTTGATGTCCCCCTGAAACCCCGGGTGCCGCGGCATAGTGTTGTCCTCCTGTTGCCCCGGATGCCGCGGCATAAACCTGTTGTCCCACAGGAGCCCCGGATGCCCCGCTATAGTCTTGATGTCCTCCTGTTGCCCCGGATGCCGCGGCATTAACTTCATGCCCCCCTGTGTCCCCGGAGGCCGCGGGCTGAGTGGGAGTCACCCCCAGGGTGGAAGTCACACCCAAAGTAGAAACAGTTGGCCTTCGTGCCGCGGCAAATGCTCCAGAGGAGTTTGAAAAAATAGGGTCAGACGAAGGGACGACCTCCTTCATAACTGCGTTTTTTTTCAATTTCCCCGCCTCAATTGCTGCTTTTTTGGCCAACAAATCTTTAACCTTGTCATCAAACAGCTTGTCTTTGGCTGGTGGGGTCCTCTGTTGTTTGTTCTTTTTCGTCATATTCAACGAAGAAGACGATGAACAGTAGCATCCAAAAACCAAAGTGCTCAGAAAATTCTGAAAAAATTCAAGTAGAAGCTGCTGGATAAGGGGATCACAATGGTACAATTTTTTCCTGGATCCGAGCACTGTAGCAGTCCGAATAAAATTCTAACAAGCAGCAGACTTCGTCCGGTTACTGTAGCATTGCAGACTTGAGGTTGAAGAAGATGAACAGTACACTCCTCTTCAAAAACTCGTCAGAAAAATCCCAAAAAAATACCAGCACCTCTCCTTGAGTTGGCGATCACCAATGTATACTTTGTTTCGTCCCAGACCTACAAAACTTAAGAAAAAAAAATCAATTAACTAATCATACCTGCGCATAAGGAACAGTAGGATGAATAGTGGTCTGATTTTTGAATTCTTTGTTGTAGGCGCCGGAACAGGTATCAATCTCTTCGTTTTGAGCAGACGATCCTCAGGGTATCCTCAGAATTTGGATTGGTTCAGCAGATTTAGAGAAATCTGCAAAAAACCAGCCTGCGATGTACAGTGCTCCTTTGCAACGGCTAGTTCGGTTCTGGCGTTTTACTTGATGAAAATCAACGGGACTTGAACTGGGAGGTGCGCCAGGGAATGGCGACCCCCAAACAAGCGGCCTTTTCCAGAAACAATCGTCAAAAGATGGATTAAAGCTCCAAAAACCAGTCTGCAGGTGAACAGTAAAAACTGCGAACCAGAAGCAGTTTTGAGCTCGTTTTGGGGCCAAAAAATTCCAAATCTTTAAATCCAATCGTTAGATATTAAAGATGATGAAATTCCGACCAAGGAAAACGGATCAAAACCGGATTTAATCGAAGAGATTTGTGTGAAAGAGCAATCTTTGGTCTCGAGCAAACTAGAGAAATCCGACCGTTGGAGGTGCGAATTTTTCTAGAGAGAAGGCAGAGGTTTTTCCCAACGCGAATTTTATTTGGTGGCTGGTGCAACGTCAAAAAACAGAGACTTTGGATAAAGGACTCGAATGCAAATAAATATATTAACGGTACGGTACACCTCCAAAGAACGGAGGTACCCTTGAAACTAGAAACACACATGAATAAAAATAAAACACATTAATTTAGACCGGTAGGCCTAGGCATATGGTCCATTTTTTTTACAAACCTACGGCCCTAGCCGTAGGCATATTGAGGACAACATACTCACCCAAAATTCTAAAGGTACACACTTTTTGGTGTACACACTTTTTACACATGTCTGTGTAAGGTTTTTTTTATGTCTGTACAGACATAAAAAAAACCTTACACAGACATGTGTAAAAAGTGTGTACCCCAAGTCCAACTCTAGAATTTTTCTGCTTGGAAATCCTAAGAGCAGTAGGAATTTATTTTTCTTCTACTATAAATACATACTCTCTTCATTCCAATTTGTTTTGAAAAGTCAATAATTTTTTGTCAATCAATAATAAAAGTCAACACTTCGTATGGATAATTAATTCAATTTTTAATAAATAGAATTTACATATTAAAAAACTACATTAAAATCTCTTCAAAGTTGTAAACTCCAAATTGGAATATAACTAAAAATTGACATCCTAATTAAGTGAATAAAACAAGATTGTTTGACTAAGAAAAGTCAAATTTGCAACTCTTTTTGGGACGGAGGTAGTACTACCCAATACCGATTCTCAGGGACGGATTCAGAATTTGGAGTCAAGGGGGGGTGAAATATTTTTCGTTAGTGTAGTGGTGAATTTTTTTCGTTAGGTATTTGGGCAATTTTTTTTTTGGTGTTGTGGGGCGATTTTTTTTCGCTAGTTTAGAAAGGCTTTGCGGCTAATTTTTATTAAAAAAGAATTCATACGTACATACATGATGATATTTAAATACTCCCTCCATCCCAGAAACAACTTCTCGCTTTCCTTTTCGGACAGTCCCGAAATTAACTTCACACTTCTTCCCAGTTCCTTATTTGGCAAATTCTCTACATTCAAAAAGTGTCAAACAGTACCAAACAGTGCCAGACAGTCTCAAAACAGTGTCCATACAGTAAAATTTATCCCCAGTATGTTTATTTCCTTAATATGTGTGAAAACGAAGTTTGAAGTTGTTTACGGGACGGAGGGGGTATACTACATTCTGAGTTTAGACAATGAACAAATAACTTTGATTTTATAATTGTAAGTGCTTTAGAAAAAAAGTATTGATACATTAAAGCGTAAGAAATAGCAAATCAAAGGAAAATTATTTGAAAATAACAAAGGATATATAACATTTTATCAAATTATTTGAAGGTAAAGAGTTTAAAAGGTGCACAACCACCGATGCTTTTTAAATAACTCATGTCATGTTTAACAACATGAATCTTATCGGTAAAAGGAATTGATTTTTGAATTACAAATTTTGTTTACCAAGAAGGGTTCGTGAGTCATCAGGATAGTATGTACGTAGTATGAGATTATTATTTTTAGAATAATATTATTGAATTGCGAATTTTGAATTGCAAGTTTTGCTAATATTACAAAAATATAGTACGTACGTAGTATGAGATTATTATTTTCAGAATAATATTATATCGTTGATTCTTAGATTGATGTCTTTTCTATCTTTCATCTCTTTTTTCTTTTATCGTTTATCTTCTTTATCTTTTTATATTCTTATGTTATTTTTATCTTCTAGCTTTTTTATGCTCTTTTATTTTTTATCTTTTATCTTTCTTATATTCTTGTGTTATTGTTATCTTATATTTATTTCTGTATTTTATTCGTTTTATCTTACTTCTTTTTCTTCCCTTTCTTGTCAATCTTTTCTGTTTGGCATCGATATCATAGATCAATTCATGTTAGCCGACTCCAAATTCTTTTGGGATTAAGGCTTGGATGTTGTTGTTGTTGTGATAAAATAAGTTAAAATTTATTATCTATGCAATAAATTATTTTTAAAGAGTAAGAAGTAAACAAATTGTGTAATTTCATATTCATTTCACATGATCGAAACGGGCTTAATGGTAAACTGAGTCTCATCAATAACAACTGCTCAAATTCATTCTCGGTCTATGTGGGTGTATCTATACATTTGTCTTTAGCTTTGACACGTGAGGACTGAATCAGTCTCGAAGAACCCGTGCGGCAGGGGGGCAGGGAAGTTTGTTATATTTACAGTCCATCGTCTCCAATGCCTCTACCGATGATAGTTCCTGATGGCTATGACTTCTTCGAGCTTGACGGTGACGAAGAGAAAGGAGAAGTGGAAACAAGATGTGCAATATGTTTTGAGAACTATGGATCCTGGTCATTTGAGTTTACGATGGTTCGCCTCCAATGTCTGGATGAGATTCTTCCCGCTCGAGAGGAGCATCGACACAATGCC
This sequence comes from Cuscuta europaea, assembly GCA_945859875.1. NCBI lineage: Eukaryota > Viridiplantae > Streptophyta > Magnoliopsida > Solanales > Convolvulaceae > Cuscuta > Cuscuta europaea. Next base: position 11,888,949 of record CAMAPE010000048.1, read on the forward strand.
TCGTGGGCTACTGGAGCAATGTTGTTACTAGGGATGGATTGGGCCGGGCCGAACCGGCCCGGAACCGGACTGGCCCGCTACTGTGCGGGCCCGGTTCGGCCAGGTTGGCCGGTTCCGGACTTTTAGTTTGTTTTGGCGGGCCGGGCTGGGGCCCCATTTTTGTTGAACCGGTTCGGGCGGTTCGGACCGGGCCCGGGCTTTTTTTTTTTTGTTTTTTCAAATTTTTTCTTTTCCTAGGGTAGGGTTGGGTGTTTAGGGGTGGTTTGGGGGTGAGCGTGAGGGGGTGTAAGGGATAACAAGAAAGTCAAAAAAAACATTGAACTGGACCCGGCTCGGCCCGGTTAGGCCCGGACCCGGTATCAACCCGGGTCGATTCTGGGCCCAAGTACCTGGGAAAAAAGCCCGTCCGGGCCCAGCCCCGGCCCGGGTCCATCCCTAGTTGTTACCATGTGATCACATATTCCATGTAAATTGCATCTCCAACTGGTTGTTGAGATGAATACCTCGTCGTCATACTTGCCCTTTATGCAGGTTTCACGTCCCCTCCCGCGCTCTCGTACTTACTCTTCCACATTTCTTTCCTCTTAAAGTGATGAATTCAAATGTTGAGTTCATCAAGAATGTTGAATAAGTTATGCCGACCCACCAACTCCATTATGTGTGAATTCTAATTTTCTTGTAAGCTGCAACCAAATTCCTCAAACTCTATCGAGCTTTTAATCGAACACCTTCCACGCATAAGAGATCTTCCATGATCTCTCGTGCGAGTTTTAAGTGCGCATAAGATTGAATTTGATTAGATGGAAATTATTTTAATTGCTCTGCTACTTTGTAATTATATGTTATTTGCTGACAGAGCATCCTGTGAAACATCTTGATAAAGTCCTGATCAACATCTGCAACCAAATGTGTTCTTGTTAACATTGGTCGCCATGCCTAAATGATTCTTTTACCTCTTAAAAATTGAAAGAATTCCCTAAATAGGAGTAAAAAAAATTTGAAATTTCAAAACAGAAGTATCATGTTTTTTATTCTTGAATAGGAATAAATTTCTTCCAAATTTGACATTACTAGGCTTTAAAACATGACATTTTGTTACAAACTTGGCAGATTACTCTTATTCAGGGAATAAAAAACATGATACTCCTATTTTGGAATTTCAAAACGTTTTCGCTCCTATTTAGAGCAATTTCTATCTTAAAAATACTTTATCCGTCCCTAAAACTGTCTTATATTATACTCCACTCGTCCCGCTAAGATTGTTCCATTTTACCTTTTCAGAAAGACCCATTAAGTGACTCTAAATCATTTTTACTTTATTCTTACTTTATCAATTCAATATCAAACAGACAAACATATTTTTCTTAATAATCGTGTTACCTTCTCTATTAATTCAATATCAACTACTTGATTTCACATTTCTTAAAAAATTGCATCACACCCTCTTATATGAATCTTAGGACGGAGGTAGCTAGTATAGAGATTGTGGTCTTTCAATCATCATCATACTGAATCTCTTTGATAATTTAATAAATAGTTGTAAATAAAAAGTGGAAAAGGGAAGTTATTACAATAATAAATAAAATAATAAGATTGACATTGCCAAATTGCAAATAATGATAAATTTTTGAAATAAAATAATACTTAAAGAAAATCCAACGGTGCTTCATGTTGACGTCAAACGTGTACACGTTTGTCGTTTGGTACACGACTGTCTAGTTTCCCTGTGTACTTAGAACCCGTTTGATAACACTGAAATCGGCCGAATCGGTTGATTCTGCTGAAATTTATGAAGTTCTGGATGAAGTGGCTGTATTAACTGATTTTGCTGATTCATGAAAAAATTAAATTTAAAATATATTTTATTAATAAAATAAAGAAAAAATTATATGTAAAAATAGCTAAAATGGTTCTCTACAGCAACTTCACGCGATACAGCCAGAAAAGTAACTCCAACCTTACTTTTTCTGCTAGTTACAAAATTCAGCGCGCGAAATCAAAAGTTACGTGTTTGGTGAAAAAGCTGACTGATAAGCCTGATAAGCCGAAAAAAGGGGTCACCAAACGGGCTCTTAAGCTCATTCATGTTTACATTTTTTAGATGTGCATTATCACTAAAACAGAAAAATATGTTTGTGGGACAAACTAAACAAGTTTTTGTGGCAGAAACAATACAACTTAAAAAATGAAAAAAAGGGTTATGGCACACATATAAAGGTGGAATTTTTTATGACTTTGTGGAAACTACTGAAAATGCGAGGCAATTTTTTATTACTTCATCTGTCCTCTAAAATTTTATCAACTTTCTTTTTTATTTTTTAGTTGTCTCACTAACTTTGTCACTTTTTCTTTTAAATAAAGGATTTGTGGTCCCAATTAATTATTTCTCTTTTGCACAATTGCACAAATCTCAACCACGCAATATTTACTTTATTAATCCCACATATCGGTCAAATTTGATAAAGTTTTAAGATTCTAAGGGAGTATTATTTAGCTATAGTTTGGGAACATGAGTTTTAGTGGAACTGCGAATAAGATACAAGTATAACAAGCTATCATACCAATTAATGAATTTACTATTTCTGGTTATTATTATATTATTGATGTGAAATCGTATAAATCTCTGCAAAATTATTGAAGATAAGGTGCACATGGGTAAAGAAAATGTGAGCAGAAATTCTTTCATGGCTCAGCTAGCTATAATATAGGAACATTATTTTTCTTGAATAAGCCATTAGCATAATATACTATCATCATACCAAATGACGATTTGATAATTTGAAGCCGTATAAGTATCCCCAAAATTAGGGCTGAGAATCAAGGACTCGTTCAATTCTGTAAAAAGTTTGGGAATTATATAAAAAACCGTTAACTCATACAAGTTCTATTCATATTTTTTGGGCGAAATTTCCGAAATATGACTAAAACAGTTTCAAAATTCCAAAATAGGACTGTCATGTTTTTTTTAAGAACTTAACGTAACCGATAGAGTCGTGGTCTCTGTGGAACATTAAGAATTTTAATTGAAGGTGATATAAGAGTGTGTCCAAAACTAGTTCATACATGTACCTCCACTATTGTTAGCTAATACTACGTATAATGGTAGATTAAAGTTGGGATCCCATTAAAGTTCAACTTCTTTGACCAAACTAGTTCATACGTGTACCTCTACTATTGTTACCTCTACTACAATTATTTTAATCAAAGAAATTTTTAATATCATTTACATATTGTAATTAAATTCTTATAAAAACATAGAATTGGTCAAAGTTTAACTTCTTTGACCAAAATATTTAAAGATGACAAAGTTTTAAAGGATAGACGGATTATGAATCATAAATTTTTGGAGAATATTTTGATGTGCCTTAATTAAATAAGAGGTGTTGTTTGGCGCACCATTATTGCTTAATGAAACTCTAATAACACTAACGTATGTGTCATTTCTTTAATTAAAATTAAAATAACTACAAGTTAATAGGAGTCCACGCTTTTGGTTCAAGAATATCAGTTATTGGCTCTTTTCAAGGAATATCACTTATTGGCTCCTTTACTGACTATCAGTTATTGGCTCCTTTCCTTCAGCTTATGTTTGTATGTTTGTAGTAACTAAGGGTATGTTTGGGAGTTTGGAAGGAAGAGGAGGGGAAAGTTTTGGAGGTGTGTTGTTGGAGGAGAAAGAGAGGGGAGAGTGAGGAAGCTTTTCTTTGTATTTGGGAGTAATAAAATTGGAAGAAGAGAGTTATTGAAGTAATTATAATTAAAATCACTTTGAGATATGACGAATTTAAATCATTGAGCTGATATTCATTTTTAATTTAGCATTGAGTTACTAAAGTATAAAAATTGAACATGAGTTACTATGATTTCATTACTAGTTTAATCACTAGTCACATATTTGAAAATAGTGTTCATTTTAGTCATAGATATGTAATTATTTCATAACTATTTCTACATATAATTTTTTAATTATCTTATTAATAAAAATAATTTTGAATATAATTTTTCGTAAATCAACAGAGTGAGTCAATCCAATCACTTCAACCATAATTTAACAAATTTCAGCAGAATCAGCAGATTAAGTCAATTCCAGCGTTACTAAACGGGTTGTAAAAATTACTTGGACTGTAATTTGCTAGTCTGGTCTGGTCTGTTTTCTTTGTATTTTTAGAACTATCCAAGTCTGGTCTGGTCTGATCTGATCTAGTGTGAGAGGAATTATAGTCCAAGTAAAAACATCCCTACTTAAAAAAGTTTGTAGCCTAAAAAACTTCTACTCAACGTCTCTTGAATATTATATTTATTTTCATTTTTATACATCGAATATTGGTGTCATATGAAAGGTAATACAAAATTATGAATTTTGATATATATTTTTTGAAAATTGAATTATAAATATAAAAGTTATAACAGTTTTAAAAAAAGAAAGATTTTTAAGTTTGGATGATTTTTTATTGGCTACCACTTCTTGCTTCTTGCGCCAGATACGAGTTGAAGCCAAAATAGCCAAACGAATTGGCGGTTTCATTAATTGGGGGGTTTGTTCCAGCCGTACCCGGCAATAGTTTTTGGAAAGAAACTATTTAGCATATTTTGAAATTCTAAGAGCAGTAGGAATGTATCTTTTTCTTCTACTTTAAATACATACTACCGCTGCTTCTTATATGTAACGAATTAAGTAATTCATTCTTAATCTGTTCTAGTTCAATCAACAGCTAGCCAGCGATCAACCATGAACGATCGTACCACATTGGAGTGGCGGTGGAATCTGGACATAGACACAGAAGATGATCCCGATCTTGAAAGGTCTCTAGTTAGTATATATCTGGACGGGAATGCTTCATATGCTAAAACATGGTGGCTTACGGCAGAAGGCGGCCGCGGCAACAAGAAGCTTCTGTATAATATGGAGGACTGTGTTGACGTTTGTGGTAAATGTGTGGAGAATATTGACCTGAAGAAGATCCTCCACAGAGGAACCGAAAAAGAAGAAGAAGAATTCATCACTTTAATTACAGAAAAAATTCTCTCCCCGCTGGAGCCTGCGGTCTGCTGGGCTGGACTAAGAAGCTTCGCCCGTTTTGTGTTAGTCGACTGTCGAGATCGGCTGAACGATAAACTGAGTATCCTCGATAAAAAATGCTCAAAATCGTTCTCGGTTGGTGTGGGTGTTTTTATACATTTGTCTTTAATTTTGACAGTTAACGACTTGATGAGGAGTTTCGAAGAATGCCTGGGGCGGCGGCGCAGGGACGATGGTTTTGATTTTTACAGTCCATCGTCTCCAATGCCTCTACCGGTGATAGTTCCCGATGCCTACGACTATTTCCGACTTGGCGGTGACGAAGAGGAAGGAGAAGAAGAAAAAACATGTGCAATTTGTTTCGAGAACTTCGGACCCTCGTCCTCCGAGTTTACGATGGTTCGCCTCCAATGTCTGGACGAGCTTCTCCCGGGCCCGGAGGAGCATTGGCACAAGGCAGCGCGGGGTAATGGAGCAATGTTGTTGCCATGTGATCACATATTCCATGTAAATTGCATCTCCAACTGGTTGCTGAGATCACCACCCCTTTGTCATACTTGCCCTTTATGCAGGTTTCACGTCCCTCCTCGCCCTCTCGTACTCTTTCTTCTACATCTCTTTCCTCTTAAAGTGATGAGCTCAAATTTCGAGTACGTCAAGAATTATGTGTGAATTCCTGAATCTCTATCGAGCTTTTGATCGAACACCTTCCGGGCAAAACCGCAAAAGAGATCTTTCCTCATATCTTGTGCGAGTTTTAAGCGCGCCTAATATTGAATTTGATTAGATATAAATTACTGTAGTTGCTCTGCTACTTTGTAATTACTCCGTATATATTACTCGTATTTGGCAACAGAACATCTTGTGAAACATCGTGATGAAATCTTGATCAACATCTTCACACTTTTTCTTTTTGGTTGTCTAAAAAAATTGCTATTTTCCAATTAAAGCAACTGATTTGTAGTTCTCCACATTTCTCTTTCCTCTACACAAATTTCAACCACACAATTTTTTTCTTCTTATTTCTCACCTACTTTGCATTTGCAAAGTCCACCAGAACGGAAATAGTATTATATTTGGTATTATTTGAGCCGTTACAATTTATTATTAATATTTTATTCACACTCCATTTATCAAATTCAATATCTACCCCACAATTCGACTTTTTTAAAATTACATGAGACCCTCTTATCTTAATTTTAAGAAAACGGAGGTCCCTTTGCTAATTTCGAAAGTGAACAAACCAACCAGATCCGATCCCTTATACTTAATAGCAATACAAATCAATCTTCACCATTAATTTAGATGAGATCTGTACGGTTCATTTCTTTTCTTTCTCACTCGGCATTTCTCAGAAATTCATGGCCTTCTATTCACTTTCTCACATCTCTCTTCTCAATCAGCACTTTTCAGAATTTTCTCAATTTGCTCAATTGAAATTTTCTCAATTCGAAGAAGAAAAGATGAAATTTCCTCACCCCCATCCTCATCCGCCTTCTCATCTGTGGCTTGTAGCATCACCCGCGAACTGCAAACACCCCAGCGCCACCCCAAGCAGCCACCGCCGCAGCTCTTCACCTCCGACTAGATAACGATTACCCAGTCGCCGGAATCACCGGGAGTGAGGAATCTTCCCTCCTTCAACCGATTAATATCATCTCCCACCGCCGCACCTCTTAACCTCCGTCGCTTCTATTCGCCCGCACCAGTCCACCTCTCTCATATACGATTGAAGATTGAAGGAGATTCCGATCAAAAAATTATTCTGCTCCAGCAAGCTATCAGAGCAAGGTCGAAGATGAAGGATAAGCTCCCAGATGGATTCTGATTTCATAAAGGTTATGCGTTTTCCTCTTATTTGAATTTAGTCAATTTTCAAATCATTTTTTTAAAAGGAATTTTCAATTTTCAATTCAATTATGACAAATTCTTTAATGTTTTACATTTAAGGCAAATTTATAAAATTAATTTTCAGACTTTTCCCCAAACAAAATTAATTTTGAATTGCAGATTTTTTTCTGATCGTTGTCTTATCTAATTGGGTTGACTCGAAATTAGAGTCTTATGAATTTAAGCTCTAAATCTGATGATCTGATTTTGATTAAATTTTATATATATTCCATGGTTTTCAAATCATATGTTCAAGTTTTTGGATTTCTTCGTTATTTTAATTTGAGTAGCTTGGAAACTATAAGTTATGAAGCTCATATTTTCATTGTTTCTCTTTGCCAATTTATTTGATTATAATCACCTTCTTTACTTTGAAGGCAGATTCTATGCAGCCTCAACATACTGTTCTGCAACTTTCTTCACTTTTTCACCCCTTTTAATGAGAAAACTAGCATTTTTTGTCTTTGGAGGAAATTGTATTAGGGTTGTTTTCACATTCTTGCTGAAATGAGTTTAGTTGCCTTCATGGTGTTTTCAAGTAAATTATGTCATTCATTTGGAATGAATGAAATATATATTAGTGTGTTTATCTTGATATTGCATTAAGATTGTTTGGCTAGAATGTGACTGAGAGCTTATTGTGAATATAATTTGTTAAGAATTCTAGAATTATAAGAATACTAATGCTTCTTGAATGAAACAATTGATTCTCTGGCAAGAGATGTTCACACTTTATGCTAACCAAATTTTTTAGCAGGCACTAAGTTACTCTAATTGTTAAAAGTGAGACAATGAACTCATTGAACTGTACAACGTCCTTTTCTGTTTGTTATGTTTGTTAAAAGCATAAACTCTTGTGTTTATGTTGAAACAAGGTTTAGAACAATTGTGAAGTTAAAAGCATACCAAAAGTTTGTGTGCATTGAGAGATTGAAGAGTTTGCCCCGTAAAAGCGAAAGAAAGTGTCATCAATGTTTCTTTTGATGCACAACATTTACGATTGCTTTGGTGGAGTGCACAACATTTACGATTGCTTATGGTTGGGAATAGTGTTTTAGAAATATTTCAGAGGCAAAATTTTCACTAGTGCAAAATATACATTTTATAACTAGCATTTTATATGGGTTCATGAATAACTGTAATAGTATGTAGGCAGGGGCTTAATTCGTAAATAGTGAAAGATACATTTCAATTTGATGGGTCAAAATGAAAAGTATAAAACTTAATCTATAACGGGTGCTTTTAAAACGGACATAGAAAGTTGAAATGGGGTTACATTTATAATTTTTGTAACTTCAAATGATATTCGGAGTCCTTTTTGTATTTAAAGAAAGTTATTTTCTATGTCTGTTCATTGAAAACCCTTATCGAAAGAATTTATCTAGAGTTAGATGAATAGACGCTTCACGATAGAAATAGAAGAGATTATACCAAATCGAAACCCTACTTGGAAAAGACGGAGTTAGCCGCCGCAACTCCATCACCGCTGGTCATCCATGGTGTTCCACCACTTTGACTCAGACAAAGATAAAGCTAGATGTCGTAGCTCCATTACCGCTTCTCCTCCATGGTGTTCCATCGCCCTGTTCCGACGAAGACAAAGCTAGACGCAGCAGCTCCACCACCACCGTTGTTCCGACGAAGATCGATCTAGACGCCGCAGCTCCACCACCACCGGTGTTCCATGGTGTTACCCCACCCCACGGTATCCCTACTCTTTCTTACATCCTTAGGCGCTAGAGTTCTATCACATACAACCGTTCCCCGTGAGTCAATCATCCTCCACCAATCATCCTTAGGCGCTAGAGTTCTATCACATATGTCCTCTATGTGTCTATATGTATACATATCTATTTTAGAAAATTACACTTACGGTTCAATTTTGTTCTTGGGTTTGTCAATTTTCTTTAAATTTCAGTTTGTTTGAAAATTGTCAATAATAATTCTATACAAGTTCATTATATCTATAATATGTTTGTGAAAATACCGTAGATTTTCAAATGAATGTAGCTTCAAATTCTCAATCTTTTACGATTAAGCACCACAAGGAAAAGAGTTAATTAGCTAATTTTCACTATTTCCCGTTATCTCTCAACCCTCATTTTTCAATTACGGCCAGGTGCACATAGTAAGAGTCATCTTTTAATTTTATAGCAACTAGGTATAGCCAAATACTGTGCATATTTGATTCTAATTTTATAAATACAGTCAATGCCTTAGTGCTTGACTTGTGGTTGTCTAAGAGCATATGTTTTTTGGAAGGCAGGGTTGCTGGGGGGTGAACTGAGTTTTTGTTTATTCCTACTTTAAATCAAATATTGCTTTCTTATTATATCTGCCATTTGTTTTCTTGTTTAAAAAAAGTACTAGTATATGCTCTCTCAAATAAAAATTATGGAAAATTAGAGGAGACAAATTTTAAAAAGAGTTAGAATAGAGTGTAATAGTTTAAAAGGGATAAGAAAGCCTTTAAAAGGAGCAATCAGTAATATATAGCAATATGTTAACAGTATAGAGATACTTAAATTAAATTTGTTTAATATTTTCATATATTTTTGTGTTTATGCCTTAAGACTAGTGTTTTTTCTTTTTAAGGAAAAAATATCTCTGTTCAGTTATACCAACTAGATCAGTTAAAATCATGGTTCTAAAAATCGTCAAAATCGGCCGCCTAGGCGCCGTATAGTCACTTGTCGGACAGCTCCCGTAGGGACTTTCAGGTATTCGCCTCTGTAATCGCTCAGCCGATTACTCAGCTGAGACCGAGAAGTCACCTACAAATCGTCCGCCTAGGCGATTATACGTTCGTCACTACAAGTCAAGTAAAAACAAGTTGCTATTTTGACTTTTTTTACCTCCAAATGACGAGGACATCCTTCTTCTCTTGGCTCAGTCCACAAGTTTGGGGTGCTCTCTTCGACCTAATAATCTAATATGATGTTTCTTATCTGCGATGGAACGGCCGCCGTAGTGAACCAGTCCTGAGGCTTCTACTCTTCCATTCCGGATTTTCTTCTACTTCGAAGTTCGAACCAGTGTTGCGCCTTCGCCGTATGTTGTTTACTTGTTTTTAATTTTTAGTTTTTAGTTTTTTACTGTTTTTTGGTTAGAAGTCAGAACACACACACACACATATTTCGACTTTGTTGGTTGGTTTGACTTAATTTATGGTATCACACATGTATGTCTCTAAATTGTTCTAAACATAGGATGTGATGAAAAGAAGGGATTGATTACTGGGTCATTAGGTGAGACCAGTGAAGTTGATATTAAGAACATAGGATGTGATGAAAAGAAAAAAATCCTTGAGAGGTTAATCGAAGTCCCAGAAAGAGATAATGAGAAGTTCTTATTGAAACTTAAGGAACGCATTGACAGGTATTTGTCAAAATGGACAAGATAAATTGATAGTTAAGACAGAACATGTTGCTCATGAATGTACCATTTTTCTCTAGTTTTGATTGTTTCATGACTTACATATATTTTTGACTCTACCAGGGTCTCCATTGATATCCCTTCAGTTGAGGTCAGATTTGAGCATTTAAATGTGGGTGTTGAAGCTTATGAAGGAAAAAGAGCTTTGCCTTCTATTACGAACCTTTTCTTAAACATAATGGATGTAACTATTCTAACTAATCCCAGGTTTGTACACAGTTTTCTTTGCCATTAGCTTTTCCAAGCAATGATTTAATAATAATAATCACCTCATTTGCTTCTAATATAAACAAAGGCTCTAAAATTTAATCAAAGTAGTGGAACCAAAATGCTATCATTGGTCATATACTACCAATGATGTCTTCTTACTTAACCTGTGTTTATTTTCTTGTGATTACAACTGTATTTTCCTATTTATGAAGATTTCATCTCAGTGAGAAGATAATGGGGGGAGAAGATGCAATTAGAACTGTAGAATGCCTTAGAGGGAGATTACAAGCAGAAAGAGTTGCTTCATGAAATGCTAAAGAAGATGGTTATCTAATGGAAACCGAGGTTTGAATTCGTATCTGTTAAACTATTCAATTGAGTCGTTTGAACCATTAACAACTTCCTTTAATATTTGTAAACATTCAAGACTGATAGTCTATTGTGATTGACATTGCTTCCGTTTTCTTGATTTTTTTGGAAAAAGATAAAAAAAATCCTGGATCAAAGTTTCCAAGATTGTAATTTGGATGTTTTTTCTTTCAGATCATGGAATTAAACAGTTGGCTGAGCTGGAGGCTAGGTTGAAAGAAGAGAATAAATCGAGAAACCGAGCCGAAAAGAGGTTTAAACACCTAATGAAGAAGCGTTGCTATGTTATTTACTTTTGATTTATGTACTTCGGCTGTGCAAATGAGCCTATTGTTCTTTTTGTTTTGAATTAATATATGTAAAGAATTGGGCTAGGGGCTGCTCACATATTACTCATTAATTTCTAGACAATATATATTTTTAGTATGAATTAGAAATTTTATTTTGAAGCAAATTTAAATAAAAATATTACATTTTAAAATATAAAATCACTTATATATATATATAAGTGACACTAAATGATATTTTTTTTTTATTTAAAAAATATACTTTCTATAACGGTTGGTGGTTTAACCCATATAAAAAGGATTTTATATGGGGTACTACTGGACTGACACTGAAAACATTCGATAATGGTTAAATTCATAACCGTTATAAAAAACATTCTATAAGGGGTACGACTACCCGACACGAAAAGAGCCCGACTTTCTATATTGTTGGCTACTATGTCGTTACGGGAACCGACATAGAAAGTGTTTTTTAACCCATATAGAAAATGTTTTTTACACTAGTGTTTTAAGAACTAAAAATTCAAGTTTTAATAGGTGCAGAGAAGTTTATTTAACTTTTAAAATTTGAAATATTATTTTGTCAGGTCACCCCGTGCAACGCACGGGTAAGAATACTAGTTTAATTTAGTAAGGAGTACTCCGTAAATGTGCTACAATTTGAAGTGCATTAGGGTACGTACAAATAAATAAAACATGTTGTACAAAGTGAGCAAAAGATAGCATGGAATATGTAAAATTATTTAGGGTACGTGCATTAGGTTGTTGCACGTGGTGAGTTAGCCCCAATAACATTTTGTTGCCTAAAACATTAAGGGCACGTTTACTTCACGAGTTACTAAACGGTGCTTATCAAGACTCGCGTTAATAAGTGGTGCATAAAATAAGTAATGTTGTAAGTCCATGTTTATTTCAAAAGATTTAAAACACCGTTTAACATTAAAATATCTAAAATAACTCTATACATATATAGACACACAAACATTCACGAACACAAGTATATAATGTATGGGGTCACCTCGTACGTGTACCCATACCCCTAAACCCCGTTACCCACACCCCTACCCCTACCCTACACCCTACCCCCAATTCCACGCCCTTGACCCCTACTCCTACCCTTACCACGACCTTATCCATATCCCTAACACCTACCCTACTCGATGGGGTCGAGGTAAGGCAAGTGGTATGGGGTAAAGGGGTAGGGTCAGGGTGGGGTAAGGTAGGGTAAGGGGGTAAGTCGGGGGTAGGGTAGGATGGGTGGGGTTGAGATGGGGTCAAGGTAGGTGAAGGTGGCAGGGGGTTAAAGGGAAGGGTCAGGGTATGGTAAGAGGTTACGAGTGGGGGTGGGGTAGGGGTGGGATCAAGGTAGGGGAAGGTGGTAGGGGGTAAAAGAGGGAAGGGTCAGGGTATGGTAAGAGGTTACGAGTGGGGGTGGGGTAGGTGGTGGTAGGAGTGAGGTCGGGGTCGGGCCGAGGTAAGCACATGAGGTACGTGTAAAAGGGGTAGGTGTTAGTCCCCTAGATTTTGATAAACAGTTATTGATGATGCCAAAAGCTCTTCTGTGTTCCCCCCTCTTTTGTAGCATTAAGAAGTCAAGATGTTGTATTTGTCTCCAAACGTGTGCTAGTAAAATATTTTCTAAAAGTGTCATGTTCAATATGATAATAAACACAATAAACTTAACTGGAAAAATCCGAAGTGCAATAAGGTTATATTCTATTACCTTAAACGGATCTCTCATAATTCCAAATAGTTAAATTTATTGTGTTACATAAAAAGACACTAAAAGACTTCGAACGAATAAACCATTTATTTAAACTGGAACATAAAATGCAATAAGGTAATATTCTTTACCTTAATAGGATTTACTATCCTACCAGTTTAATATTTGGTTTATGTGCAAAATACTAGTTGGGCCAAATCACAACCAAGTGTGACCAAAAGTCAGATAAAATGTTCGTATCAAATTAATTATGCAAGAAAAGTTAAAATGCAATAAGGTAAAACTTTACCTTAAAAAGGGATATTCAAATCCTACCGGTATATATTTATTTGATACAATCATTCTCATCAAAAGGCATATTGATGTGAAAAACGCGTCGAAGTAAGAAACGAATAAATGTACAATTTTTAAGTACTAATAAAATTATTACTGGACAATAAAATGCAATAAGGAAAATTTATTTACCTTTAATAGGATATTTAAATCCTACCAGTATAATTTTATTTGGCCTAGAAATTATATTGTTCGAACAAATTGCATTGCGTGTTTAATCAAGCGTCAAGCAATTCCAGCATGGGAGCTTTGGAGACACACACAGAAGAAAATACTTCAGCGATCAAAATTAATTGAAGACAAGCTTGACCGGCATTTAATGCCAACTTTGTACTGGGACCCTGAGCATTAAAGACACACATATGGGTTTATTTGGAAAGATGCTCTCCGCGGGTGAATTATTCAAGACAAATGCATCAGCCTGAATTAAAGTTCCAGCACAAAAAGACGGAAGTACAAATTGTCCTTGCCAGAAATTCAACGGAAGAGATCAAACTATCCTAACCAACGGATAAGATTGATCAGCCAAAAAGCCTATAAATAGAGGCTGAAACGAAAGTTTCTAACCAAGCCTGAGCATCCTAAGTAGAGAGATATTTCACTGAGCAAGAAGTGCTATTCTATCCACGACTCTCTGCTTAGACTCTTGCTTCACTAAACTTCTCAGTATCAAGTATTCATTGCCAAAATCCTAGAAGTTTAGTTCCTAGTTGGAGGTTAGAACTTTTTTGTAACAAGATCAGAAATTGTTGTAAACACTTCAGGAGGACAGTTGTTCCCGGCCTGAGTGTGGTTAGATAGGTCAGGAGTACCTTTTGATCCCCATTGGATCAATTGAGAAAAACCTAAAGGATTGAGTAGCTTGGAGTAGTGTTGTACTCCTCGTGAAACACCTTCAATCTAGGCCAGAGTTGTCAAGGCTAGATTGGCACTAAGTGTATTGGGCTTAATACATTAGTGAAATCCATCTGAAAGAGGGTGGGACTGGATGTAGGAGGATTACACCACCTCTGAACCAGGATATACTGTGTGTTGATTAATTTTCAGTCAACAAAGCACACACTGAACACTTCTCATAAAAGATTGTAGTTTACCAGCAGAATCCTAAGCAGTAGTCTTAACTGACCATACTGCTTATCCTACTGCTTAATAACTAACTTTCTTTGAGATACAAGAGATACAAGATATCACAACTATAAGGTCTGTTCCATCATATTTCAGGAAATCCTACTTAAAGCATAGCAGTTGCTTCAGCTGTTCCCTAGGGGACTACCCAACTGCTAAGCCCACTGCTCACGCAAAAAGTGTTTCCTTGGAACATCTCCACTTCACCAGACCTTCACAACTCTATCTCCAAGAAGTCTGTTCAAACTAATCACTGTGGTTCAAAGTGATAACCCAGCAGTTGCATCAACAGTTCCCTTACTTTCACCCAACTGTTGAGACCACTGCTCCAGTAAAACTCCTACTTACTCGGACTAATGCTCATCTTCAGAAAGCCCACATTATCCTGAGCCACACCATATAATCAAACCTTACATACCTTCACTTTTTCTTCAGCAGGTGCCTCAGCAGTTCCCTGGTTACCACCCAACTACTGAGACCACTGCTCGCATTAAAACTGATTATCAACCCACCTTGTCATATCATCAGACAGATCTTCTTACTCTGAGTAAAGATTCTGAGTGCACCTTCATCATACACTGAGTATTTCGTTAGCAGTTGCCTCAGCAGTTCCCTGCTTTCTAGCCAACTGCCTAGCCAACTGCTCACCCAATAAAGCCCTAACTTCATCCATCATAGAAAGTTGTTATACACCATTTATCTAAGAGGTTAAAGACTTCCGCTGTGCATCTAGAAATCTCCCAAAAGATTATAGATCAACTCATCTAGAAGGGAAAAGTTTTAAAGTTGAAAAAGCTTTAAAAGTCTATTCACCCCCCGCCCCCTCTAGACTTTTACCTCTATCCGGGACCATCAGTGCTATCAGAGCGGAGTGTTCCTAGAGTCAGTTTCGGACTAATTTGAACTAAAGATCCCAAACCACTATTCTTCTCAAACACTTTCTAAGAATGGACAGGCGGCATACAAAGAATCTATTGTTCAATAAGAACAAGTCTGATGACTGGATAATCAAGGATATCTGGGATGAGCTCACAATGATCCAATCAGAAGATGATCAAAGCAGTACAAGTGATGAAGGCAGCTCATCTGAAAGTAAGAAAGAGGCCCTGATTTGCCTCTTTGGAATGCACCGAGCTGATAGCTCCTTCCACAACCATCCCATGGCCAGATTGAATGAAAATGATGATGATGAGGTATTATCCTGTTCCTCAAGTAGCTCATATAATTCTAGCTCCTTCCACAACCAAATGTGTCAAACGTTGCCTGGGAATTTGGTTGGGACTTTGCGTGCCTAAAGCATTCAACCTATTCACACGACATTTGGTTTGGACTTTCTTCTCTTCAGTGCTGACAATTTCTTTTCTACCTCCGTCTTCCTTCCATAAGAAAAAACCGCAGCTACCAACTTGTACACATTTAACGTATGTAAGCAATTAAAAAGGCAAGACACTGTAATTCTAAACCACATAGCCAAATGGTATACTACCTTCCATTTTTGACAACCATAAAAACTTCTCCCACTCTCTCGTCCAACGCATAAAGGAGCTTTCAATCCGCACCAACAGTAAACAGCAGGCTCATAGTCCATTGTACGGCTTCGTTCTTTGACAACCATTGATGATGATGAAGACGACATAGTTGCGAAGGATCGTAGAACCACAATAAGCCACTCGCAGGGGAGGAGAAATTAGGTTTGAGGAGAAAAGATTTAACTAACTGAAGTTATTAGTTTTAAAAAGGAGTAGCCACGTCAACTTAACTGCCCGGTGAGTGAGGGACACGAGGGATTCCAGCTCAGCGTGAAACGAGCTAACCGGCACTCCATCGGCAAAAAATCTTGATTGGGTGGATTTGGTTAGTTCGGGGACTCCAATGGGTGATTACAAAGTGCGAGGGCTTAATTGAGAAATTGGTCAAAGTAGGAGGGCCTATTTGAGAGTTTTCTCTATCCAAAATTAAACAAAGGTTGGAATAATTTTTTAGAGGCAATGAAACAAACCAAAAAGTTGACAACACTGGGTATTGAACCCGCGTCCCCGCTCTATTCCACTAAATCTACCGTTCTAGCAGTAAAACATCTTGATAAGTTAATATTTCTTAACACGATATTGATTTTATATATAAACAACCTAATCAGATATGTATTATTTACATATTCAAAAACAATTATATATAGGGATTGGGTGTGGTTGAGAGGGGGGAAGCTTCTCCTACTGTAGATCCACCCCGAGAATAGTGTGAAGGAGAGAGTATAATTTTGTTACACTGTTATGTTTGAATTTTAACATTATGAATGGTTGGCGATTTCTAAATAATCATAGGGGGTAACTTTATTCAAAATGAACTCACACTCAAAAATTGATCCAACCTCACATTGTTCAAAAAACTTTCGACTCTAAGATCCCGTTTGGTGATCCTGTTTTTCGGCTTATCATGCTTATCAACCGATTCTTTCACCAAACACGTAAATTTTGATTTCACGCGCTAAGCTGTGTAATAATAAGAAAAAAGTAAGATTGAAGTTACTTTCCTGACTGTATTTGCTGAAGTTACTGTAGAGGATCATTTTGGCTATTTTTCATACAATTTTTTCTTTATTTTATTAGTAAAAAATATTTTAAATCACCAGAATCAGCCAATCCAATCACTTCAATCAGAATTTCAAAAATTTCAACAGAATCAGCCGATTCAGTCAATCTCAGTATTACCAAACAGCCCCTAAATATCTCATCCTCTCTTATTAATTAAATATTATAGGCTAGTGTCTCAAATTTTGCACGTAAAAATTGAATGCAAAAATAAAAAATCGAACCCGTCCTACCAGTACGGCCGTACCTATTCAAGATTCCTCCTTAAACTGAAAGTCTGAAAGGAGGGGTAAATATGCATGTTCATGTTCTTTCGCTTCTCTAAAGATATGAAGAACTCTTAAGTGTTATGATATGCCATCAGGCCTATTAGCTCAGTTGGTTAGAGCGTCGTGCTAATAACGCGAAGGTCGCAGGTTCGAAACCTGCATGGGCCAAATTGTTTTTGTCGTTCTCCATCACTGGTTCAGCTTAGTGCCTCCACGAGAGCCCAGTATAGGTTTGAAAATCTTAACTTTTTGGCCCATCAGTCACATGACCCACATCCTTGCACGGTGTAGAATTAGTAAGGGAATAAATTCTTTTAATTTTTAAATTACCCTTTCCGCCTTACGTAACCTAGTTACCTAGCCTTCCACCCATGTAATTGTTAAATTTTATGTGAGTGTGTAGGTCTAATGAATCGGTTACGTAAACTGGATCAATTTGACATTTAATGAGTTTTTGATCTGTAATAGCAGATTTTTAATACTTAAAATTTTTTAAAAATTGAAGAAATATTTTAAAAATTGTGAAAATTTTAAGAATATCACAATTTAAATTTTTTAATTTTTAAAAATATTTGTATATTCGACATCTATTTAAAAGGTTTTTAAAGTTTTTCTTTTTTCTTTTTTTATTTTCACATTATTTTTCAGTTTTATAATTTATCTTTTTTACTTTATTTTTTAAATTTTTTTATATATTTTTATATTTATACTATTTTTATATTATTACTAGATTATTTATTCAAATTTATATGAAGTTTTGTAGGATTTATCAGTAATCCTAATTTAATTAAAGTAAAAATTAACCTGTTATAGAAGGTTAAAAGGTTTGGTTGATTGTATTTTAAAAGTATACGTATCTATAGGATACTTTTTTTTAATACAGGAACTAAAGTAACAGATAAAAATCAATAGAAAAGCTTATTTGACCATTTTTTAAATTTGTATTGACTAGTAAGAAAAAAGTCAAAAACAGCAAATCCACCGTTATCTTACTCTATACAAAAGCAGGAGAAATCCAAGCCAGATTCCCGTCCAAACAATCAGCCAAAAAAGGGTCGGGTCGGGTTATATAGAGTAACTCAGCATTGTGGACATAAATGCACATTTAATGCTTTGTACAACATATTGAATATTGTGTGATCCAGATGGGACTAAATGATTCTTTTTTAAAATTTGGTAGCGTGTGCCAGTTGAAAAATCTTCATCATGGATTATGAACCACAGAATATTTGAAAATTTTGCTTTCTCGATTAATTCAAAATTTTAAAAATTAGTTTTAGTCTGCTCGTGGTCCTTTCAAAGTTAATGTTGTATACTTTGAGTTATAAACCATTGGGTTCATTGGGTCTCCCATGAGTTGTCATTTCATCGGTGTAGTCACCAAGTTCCTTATTACTACCTCCGTTCCCATTTTAACTTCCAAATGGGTTTGGCACAAAATTTAAGATAATGGATATTGTGTGGTGGAGAGTTGTGCAGAGGAGAGAAAAATGTGTAAGAAATGTTGTGAACCACAAATTCTTTATCAAATAGGGAAAGTGGAAGTTTTAATTGGAACGGACAAAAAAGGAAAGTTGGAAGTTTATTTAGGAACGGAGGGAGTAATTGCATACCACAGGTTATTATCCAGTTGTCATTTTAATAGCGTCTGATCACAATTGTAGGTTGGTTCAAAAGTAATTACCCTAAAAGGGAGTAAAACATAGATACGATTACAAAATAGGAGTTCTGATCGATTGATTCCCTAAATAGGAGCCATCAGTTATTTTGTCCGTATCTTTTGCCAATTTTACACCCTTTTTATTTTGTTAGCTTACTTTTTCTTTGTCAGGCTTTTCTCACGTTGGTACGCAGTCCCCAACCTCTCTCACTTTTCATCTCCCTCATCCTCCCCTCATCCATTTTCAGATTTGATTTCTCTCACTTCTCCAACTCCGATGCGGCAAATTACAAACAACATTTTTTTTTTCTCCAACTCCGGCCACCGGCAGATGACGGCGATCCTCACATGTAAGTTTCGATCTCTTTCTCTTCATTCTTCTTCTTCCTCTCCTCTTTCTTTTCTTCTCAATTCCCCTTCTTCGTTTTCTCTTCTTTGAATTCAATCGGCGATGCATCTCTATGGAACTTTATGTTTTCATAGAGATGTTGGTGGCTTGTTGTTTGATTAGGACCAATTGATATTGTTTTTATTTAATTTTCTTCTTTCCTAGATGATCTGTTATTAAGTATTTATATTATTGATTTTTCATTTTCTCTTCCAATTGAAAGATTGACTTTCAATTTCTTTTATGATTTAGTTCGGTTGAATAAAAGTCATTTTCTTCCTTTAATTTATTTTTTGAAATATTGACTTTTAATTTATATTTTACATTATAGAATATAATTTTTTACATTTAATTTCAGTCAATATTTTTGTACAAATTATTTTCTACTTTGAATCTGAAATTGCCATAATTGTCATCTTAAAGAGTTTTTATGGCATTAAGAACATTTGTAAAACATGACATTATTTGCCTAACATATCCATGTAATTGTCATCTTTACGAAATTAAAGTCGACTTCATAAATGTAAAATGACATTATTTGCCAAACAATTTGAAAAACATTCATAAATGTAAAATGGCATTATTTGCCAAACATATTGAAAAACATGGCATTTTTAAAATAATTTTTCCATTTTCGAGAAATAAACATTATTATATATATTTCAAATCCAAATTCATTAAATTTAAAATTTTAGAGTAAAAAAAATAAAAAATAAAAATAGTATCAGATTGTCATTCTACAACATTCTTAATTTTCAGATCTGAGGCTAGGGGATGGAGATGGCGGCATCGGAATTATAGATGGCCGGGGTGACCCTGGAACAAGGCAGCGGCAAAGATGGTGGTGGTGGCGGCGTCAAGCGACAGCGGAGACCGGCGGAGTCCGACGGCGGTGAAGATTGGCGATGTCCAACGACGGCAAAGATTGGCGGCATTCGGCGGCGGCAACGTCCGACGTCTGGCGGCGGCATCAAGTGGCGGCGTAGGCGGTGGTTAGGGGCAGCGGTTACTGGTGCAGGTATTGCCCCTGGATGGTGCCGGCGGCAACTTGTAATTGGGGAAGGAAAAATACGTTGTTGACTTGTTTTGTAAAGAATTAATTAGTTTATTATTATATTTTGTATTTTTACTAAATAAGTTTGACTATTCATTAAAGGCATTTCTGTCCCTTACTTATAATATCCATATGGTAAACTACACTGTTAGATAGGAGTTCTACTTTTGCATATTTGATAAGTTTTACTTCTAAACTGGGAATTTTATACATGCTATGGAGTATTTATCAATTGATCACCCCAACTCAGCTGAGCATCCAGGGTGAGGGCCTTATCGCGTAAGGATGTTTGAGGTTTCGGCACATCTTATAGAAGAAGAGAGACTAGAGTTTGGGCTTTCATAATTAAGAGGTATATATTCTTTCCTGCACCGTATTTTAAACACGCACCAGCATTTGCCTTGAAGTACCCATACCAATAATATACATTATTAACACTTTAAAAAATGGTTGCTGATAGGTTTCATTTTCAAGGTGAGCCGTATTTGTCCAATGTAATCATTTATAACATTCTGGAGGGCAAATCTATACCAATACATGTCAACGCTGCAATTGTAGAAGAAAAGAATCAAAGAAATGAAGTTGTGAGATCAAAGAAAATAAATTCTTTATAGAACAAGGACATTCACAGAAATATGCAGTTCTTTTATATTCTCGCAAGGCTAAGCTTTAGTATGTACTTTTAAATTTTAATACGTCACATTGTCAAGTTTGAATGACACGTATAATAATAAAGTAAAAAACTGTGTTAATAAAGTAAAAACTGTGTGATAGAGATTTATGCATAGGAGCCACAAATTTATAAGGGGCAATCAAAAAAAGAAAGTTGTCAAATTTATAAGGAGTAATTCGTTAGGTGTGAATAATTAAAAAGTGGGTTGTAAATAGGGTATATACCCCAAAGGTAGAGAGTTCAAAAGTAAAAACAGATATACGAAGTTTACATATACACATCTTCACCAAAAATATTACGGAGATGGTCGGCTAAAGAACCATTCCCACACCAGATAGCACTCATGACAGACAATAATGATGTATTTGAGGCGGAACCAGTTCGGAAGGTAAACAAGGGCAATATCATATCCCCCTCCACTTTGCGAAGTTATCAAATAAAGCGACAGTTCTTGGGGTGTACGGATCGATGGCAACGTCTGAAGGCTAAAGGAGCATTACATACTACGTATAATGTAAATGCTGTGGTTAGGTTTTGGGGATTGAGTGGGGTTGGTTGTGAATGCAACGGCATAATCAGACAATAATTTGAGGAGGTGCTCTTATATTTTTTTTAAAAAAACAATTTTTTATTAGGATAAAATAAAAAAGAGTGAAAAATAATTATTAATACATATAGAGTGAGGTTCTAATAAAAAGAGTTATTCCCGTGAAAAATGAGAACGAGCGCATTTTTTACTCGTTTTGGTACACTAGTAGATATTTATTTTACACTTTTTCACAATGAGAGAAAATTTTGATTTATTTATCAAATTGTCACCGAGTTTTTGATAAAATATAGTGCATTGTTGACTGATTTTGACTCATCGGATCTCAGGTTAAATGCACAAGATTTATTCTCGATCAATTTTCATGATAAGAACTCTTTTTATTTGATCCGAAACTTATATATATGTATATGTAGTGTGTTTCAAATAAAAATGCAATTATACTAAGCAAAAGGTAAATACTTATATTAACTTAGAGTAGTTTTAGAATTGTTCTTGACATTAAATGACAACGTCCGTATATGTCATTATTAGAAGAAGAAATGATTAAAATTAATTTGAATTGAAGAAATGATAATTTAAAATAAAAGATATAGAAATTCAAAAGTGTGATTTAAACAACATTACATCGTAGAGTGATTTAATTGAACATAAATAATTACCAAATGGGCTAAAGTCTAAAGAAGCAATACTGGAGAAAGCAAAAAAAAAATTGTTGCTCATGAGAATTAAACCCGGGCCATTTAGGTAGACAGAATTCTCTCAACCTCCACCCTACCATTTGAACTATCACAACTCATACATTCAAATAGCGACTCCACTTTAATATATGAATACTTTCTGAACCGGGGCTGATATATATATATATATATATATATATATATATATATATATATATACAGAACCACCGCCGGAGAAGGGGGAGCGCCGGCACCGGCTCGCCCCCCTAGTTCCGATGAGGGGGGGGGGGGGCTGGGATATATACATACATACATACATACATACATATATATATATATATACACATATATATACATACATATATATATATATATATATATATATTTATATATAGGGGAGGGTTCCGGTGAGAATGGAGTCCCAGGAGAGAAGTGAGAATGAAATCCGATCTTCCATCCTCTCAATCTAATGGCTTAGAAATTGTAGAAAAAGAGCCATGTAATTCGGACTAATCAAGTTGTAAAAAAGGCAAGATACCCTTGGTATTAATTAATGGGGACAATGGTAAAATTAATTAGACTAGTTATCATGCACGAGTGATCTAAATAGGAAGCAATCCTACTTTTTAGGATAACCATTAATACGGAAGTAACTCCCACACAATTAGCAAGATTAGTTCTTATAAATGTTTCTTTATTATTTAATTTTCTTTCCATTTTTTAATTCTCACTCATATAATTTTAATCGTCAATTGGGAAAAATATATTTAAAATGGGCATCATTATTCATGTCATATCCGTTTATTTTTATATGCAATATTCCCATAGTGCAATCAATATGAGTTTGTTGATTTGCACTCCAATATTAAATAATTGCACTTTTATTCGCAATATTATGTAAATGAGTTATTTTTTTTTTTATTTTTTTTGAAAAAACTCTTTGTAAGCACTTTTTTAAATGCACTTTTTTTTTTAAATCAACGACATTCATCAACAAACAAAATTTAAAGAGAAATAGCATCTTTATTGTACTAATTTGCACTTTGTAATTAAATTGCACATTTATGACATTGGCTTGCACTTACTATAATAGTTACTGCACTTTACGCATACCATTGTGCACTTCCATACATCTCTCTAATCAAATTGATTTCAAAAAATGAAATAAATAAACACGGGTGTAAAACAACATGAGCATGCTATCATGTGCATTTAAGTGTACAAAAGTGCACTAGTATACCACACTTTCTAAAATTTTACAATAATACTTTTACCTAAAATGAAATGCACTTTAAACATGTGCATTTAAATATAAAGAGGGGTGCATTATTGTTTCACACTTTCTAAATTTTTACACGGGCTTTGCTGTGCAGTTATACAGGGGTAAGACTGCGTACATCCGACCACCCCTTACCCCACCGTAGGTGGGAGCCTTTGCGGCACTGGGGTAAATGAAAATGCTGAAAATGAAAATGCTTTGCAGTGCAGTTATAATACAAAAGAGGTGCAACATACACAGTTATGTTGATGCAATTTTTAAATAAAATATAAAGCATAATAATAAATGGAAATGCATTGTAAAACAAAGTAGAAGATTTATTTTAAATAAAGTGATAAAATGATCAAGTTTTTTTTACAAAAAATGAAAAACGGATGTCTTCCTCCGTGACACCGAACTTGAGAATGATGAAGGTATGGAAGAATCAAATAAGATAAAAGAAATTTGATAAAAACTCAGTCAAAAATCATAAATCAATAAAAGCAAATA
The DNA here is from genome assembly GCA_945859875.1 of Cuscuta europaea. Lineage (NCBI taxonomy): Eukaryota > Viridiplantae > Streptophyta > Magnoliopsida > Solanales > Convolvulaceae > Cuscuta > Cuscuta europaea. The sequence continues at coordinate 11,912,968 of CAMAPE010000048.1, forward strand.
GGATGATTGGTCATGCAAGATTATAGGGAGTTAGTTATGGAAACAATTTCAAGACTGTAGAGAAGTAACCGTGTGATTTTAATATGTTGCCAATTTCTCTTATTTGCCCTTAATGAAGTGCTAAGAAAATCCTAGATCCAATGGCTATAAATCATTCTCATTTCTCTCCTAAGATGGTTTTCTCACATGAACCTAAATCTATATATATATATATATATATATATATATATATATATATATATATATATATATATATATATATATATATATAAACAGTGAATGTTTATTGAGCTGATAGATATGGGCTTATATAAAGACTGGTGAACTGGTCTGGACATCTAGAAAGGATGAGTTTATTTTTTGAAAGATGAGGATGTGTTATTAATTGAATAAATGACCTCTATATTACTACTAGAGTTTGCATTTCCAAAAATATAACAATTTTTACATTTTCCAGAAATATGACTCATTTTTAAAACATATGGAGCAGTCCTTCATCTCTCACGTCCCATCTTCCCCGGAGAAAGTCATCCATCTTCACTCCCAGCGAAGAATCATCGAACCAACGGTGAAGCATCCAACGAACTTGGAACTCCGATCCACAACATCTCCATCGCATGTACCTGCAACACCGCTATCTTCGCTAGGCCGGCCAAACCTGGGGTCGTCGTGACCTCGTTCGTAACCCTCCCTTCCATTCCAGAAGCTGGAAGAATAGATCTGGTTTGCTTTCCATTCGATTTGTTTCCTCCGCCGCTCGCTTCCACCGCCACCTGGTGTGCTTCGTGTCGTCGTCATCGGCGACCTTTCATTTTCTTCTCCCTTCATCGGTCTAGATTTCGATCAGGCTTTGGAATGCGGCGAAGGCAAGGATGCTCGGATGTAAGAGGCCCTTACCCCAGTTCAATTTCAGTTCGATCGAATTGAAATTCCAGATACTCCGAGTCCAGGACGGACTTAATTTCCCTTTTCCAGGTTTTCCCCTACAGTCTGCCAAAGCATAATGGAAACAATCACTGAAATTGATGCATAGTACTGCCACAACGGCACCCAGTCTATCTTCCCCAACGGTTCGTAGTTGGAAACTTGGAATGGCTTTTGTCTGTGAGAGTCTTCTTCCTGGGATTACCTTTGGACATGACTTGAACTTTTATTTACTGAATTACTTGTATCATTTTTTGGGGTTATATTACTTATATGTATAGACATGTATGTACTAATTTACATGGAGAAATACGTGTTGGGAGGCTGGGAGGGGATCTGAGGATAGGAGGGGGCGAGTGCAGGGGAGGGGGCTGGGGTTCAGGGGAGGAGGCTGGGGTAGCAGTGGAGGAGGCTAGGGTTGGAGTAAGGGGCTGTAGGCTGTCTCACGCGATGACGGCGGTGTCGAGGCGGCGGGTTGATGGTTTCTGGCGAAAATTTTGATGGGGAAAATTTGTCGGAAAAATTTCCGGCGACATAGTGACACGTTTTCCGGTACAATGACATCTAAAAGTGACGTAAAAATCAGTAGTGACATTTCAAAAAGTGACATAAAAATCTGATAGTGACATACAATAGTGACATAAAAACTCGACAATGACATAAAAACTGATAGTGACATCGTACTTTTCCAAATATGTGACCTTCTTAGTCACATTTTTGTCTTTTTTATAAAAATGGTCACATTTTTGGAAATTGGCTTTTAGATTATTAATATTCAAGGAAAAAGCCCTAATTGATTACTAGTATATGATAGTAGTTAATATTTTTTTTTAAATTTAAAAGTTTATTATTTATTTATTGGGAACTCAAAATATAATTAAGTTGTTAGTTGGTTGATTTGTTTTTTTTTTTTTGAATTTTTGGTTAACTCATCAAATACACAAATACATTATTTTATGTTCCATACCTGATATTGGGGAATTAAAGTTAAGAAATTGTATTTAGGAATTAATTATATCATTTTTTATACACCATGATGAATGGGGTATAATTAAAGCACTTATATTTATAAATTTTCATTCAAAAAAAAATCATTAAATTTTAGTTGACCGTTTTGATAGGCCTCCGATCCGTCTCCTTAGGGCATCCTCATTGGGAGGATTATTATGAGATTAATTTGGTGACATGGAAGTTTTTTTAGGGAATTATCATTGAGTGACATAGATTATTTAATGAGATTATTTGCAACAATAATCTGGGATCAAAATATGAATCCGGATTATTTTAAGATTATTTGAAAAATATATGTAATAGAGATTAATGCAAGACAGAGAAAAAATAGATTATTTGAAGATGGTGATTGAGAGACATAAACGAATTTTGAGATTATTTTATAATTAATTATATAACAATATTTAAATGGTAAGAATCATAGAAAAAATTGATTATTAGAGATCATGAATGGAGATGCTCTTATGAGATGAGATTAAAAACCCCCAACAATCCATTTAATGCACTTTAAGAAAAATCGGATCGTTAAGATATTTCATGCGGGCTAGGGTCGGTTCATGAACTTCGGTCCCGTTTTCCCATATCTATTTTAAGTAGAGAGATTTTCCTAAATAAGACTAAAAGAATGTATAATTGCAAAAATAGGACTACTATGTTTTATTGGACAAAAATAGGACTAAAAAGAGCTAATCTGACAAAAATACCCCTAATGGAAAAATTACGCACACCAGGTCTCTGCTGTGCAGGTTTCCCCTTCCCCTTGCTGCGCAGGTTTCCCCTTCCCCTTGTTGCGCAGGTGTGCCGTATGCGCATGTTTGGAGTCGACGCCTCCACCATTGGCACCTCTGCCACCATCCATGAAGTCTGCCACCACCGCCACCACTCAACTTGTACGCTGTCATCACTCTCCAACAAAGATTTGCCCTCCAGTGAGTCAGTGCAGACCTCCATGAGGAATGACACTTCATATGCGAGAATGCCACTTAATATGCATAATGACACTTCATACCGTAATGACATAAAAGTGACATTTTTTTAAAATACCCAATAATAATGACATTCAACTATTCAAAAGTGGCATTTTCTGGAATCATTAGCCAGGACATTTTGAGAATCAAATTAATCAAAATTGATAACAAGAAATTCAAGTTCAGATATATCTTCAATTGGAACTTTCAAAATTCAAAATTTTATTTAAAATTTGATTGATAAAAAACTAAAAAAAAAACAGAAAAATAGGATGAAGAAGAAGAAGAAGAGGAGGAGGAGGAGGAGGAGGAGGAGGAGGAAGAAGAAGAAGAAGAAGAGTACATACGTGTCTTGGCTATTGCAGCAGAGGTCGTCAACGGCGGAGCTATGGTGTTGTGAGGCTACGATTGATGGCGGAGTGCGGCCATGGTGGAGTAAAGAATCGCGGAAGATGAATGGCTTAGAGGAAGATGAAATTGGCGATCGATTGCAAAAGGAGAGGGTTATGTTAATGAGGGGTAAAAATGTAATCTTTAGTCTCATTTAGGCAATTTAAAATTTGAAGTCCTATTTTAGAGTTTTAACCATGTTTTAGTCCCATTTAATATAATTTCTTTTTTAACATATAAAGAATACAATTATGGTAATGATAAACCTCGATGAGTTGAACTAATTGGTATAACCTTTCATTTTAATTTTTTACTACTAAAAGGGAATAGTCTGACAAATCGTTATAAGATTTATGAATGTAGCTTCTTTAATGAATAAGTACGTCGTATATCAATTCATATCTATTTTTAAATTTTCTTCCTGAAATAAATAGATTACTCAGGTTAAATTTTCAAAAATAGCTTAAAACTATCCTAATTATAGTCATTATGATTATGAATATTCATTGAAACATTGGATAAAACATTGCCCGTGCATGGCACGGGAGAGATTGTAGTTGAGAGGGTAAACTGGTAAAGAAGTAAAGGACTGAAAACCGAGGTACACTATAATACGGCGTCGTTACTGCTGAAAACCTACAGGGCTACGTGGCTCGAGTGATCGCTCCTAACTTCTCGGAGGGCGGGGATTTGGACTGTAAGTGAAAAATTTGCTGCTCTCTTGAAAAATGGGTTGAAGAAGAAGAAGAGTGCGGCTCCGATTATTGAATCTGGAGAGAAAATGACGACCCACACAGGAGGAGGGAGAAGGAGAATCTTTGAAGAATTCTCCCCCGGCTATTACGGGGTTTGCGCCATTGGAGGCATGTTGAGTTCCGGAACAACCCATCTCGCTTTAACACCTTTTGATGTCCTCAAAGTCAATATGCAGGTCATTCGGAATTCTCTTCGTGTTTCTTATATAAATTAATGGTGAAAAATGAAAATTGTGTGAGGACTTCAATTTTCCTTTATCATGGTAGTTTGGTGTAGTGTTTCGTTGGTATGGATTCGTAAGCATATTTCCGGAGCTCTGCACTTTAGTCTATACATATATTTTTATCGTTTAAATAATCATTTGGTGTTTGAAATTGGTTAAATTGTTGAATTTGGAGTAATTAGGTTAACCCTGTGAAGTACAGCAATATACCAACAAGCTTTTCCACTCTACTAAGAGAAGAAGGCCCATCTGTGTTCTGGAGAGGATGGGGTGGGAAGTTTCTAGGGTATGGTGTTCAGGGTGCTTGTAGATTTGGTCTCTATGAATACTTCAAGAACGTTTACTCAAATTTACTTGGGGATCAAAGGAAGACTTTGATATTCTTTCTAAGCAGCTCATCCTCTGAAGTGATAGCTAATTTCGCTCTCTGTCCATTTGAGGCTATCAAAGTTCGTGTTCAAGCATATCCCCATTTTGGGAAGGGCCTTGCTGATGGATTCCCCAAGTTATATGCTTCTGAAGGAGTCCGAGGGTACTTTTGAGCAATTTGTTCAATTTCCTATTTTTCTTATGTAAACCAATGTTTCTCACAAAATTCTCCTTTTCTGTGATTACAGCTTATACAAAGGGCTTATACCGCTGTTGGGCCGTAACCTCCCATGTACAGAGTAATTTTATTCAAAGTAGATAATGTTCATTGTGTACATACATTTAAGTCCATGAAGCTGGTGAAGGTGTATTGTAATTTATATAGTAGTAGGATACTAGGATCTAAGGTTGAGCTTGGAACTTTCATTTTGAAACTCAATAAATGAACTTTAGATTTTTGTTTTACTGCATTCTATTTTGAGAAAAGGGTCAAATAAGTCCTCAAAGTATTAGTGATTCTGAAATTGAGCCCTTGGACTGGATGACCTTACAAATACACTATTGAACTCATTGAGAAAACCATTTAAGCCCTTTTTACCTATTGGGTGCCTAAAAGGCAGTAAAATCCGGTTAGTTTCTAGTGGGTTGTTATGGGCACAAAGCATGTGATAGGGCACAATTTCTTTTTTTTTTTCAATTAGTGTATTTGTAGGTTGTAAGGTCATCTGGTTCAGGGATCCAATTCAAGGACTGCTTAATCTCTGAGGGCTAACTTGACCATTTTATCCTTTAATTTTATAGTTCTTTCACATGAAGAATGAGAAATCTAAATATATGTATTATGTAAGAAGATTTTTTTTTTATCAAAACAGATTTCACTTTCTAAGCTAAAGCCAAACATTAAAAGACCATTTTTTTCTTTTCTTTTTATTTGCTTCAATACCATTTCCTGTGTTCAAAACATGGCCTCAATAAATTTCACAAACATAGTTGGAATGTGAAACATGAATTCTCGCAACTTCAAACTGTTATGGCCATGAACAGGGAGCATATATATTACCATTCATGGCATATTTTGGACTAATGTCATATTTTTTCTCCTGCAGTTTCAGTGGTTATGTTTTCAACATTTGAGCACACAGTGGATTTCATGTACAAAAAGATAATCCAGAGAAGGAAGGAAGAATGCTCTAGAATGCAACAACTTGGGGTGACATGTTTAGCAGGATATGCTGCCGGATCTATTGGTAGTATTGTTTCTAATCCGGCTGACAATATTGTTGCGTCCCTTTATAACAAGAAGGCTTTGACCCTGAAGTTGGTAACCCCCTTTTTACTCTTATTTTCTTAATAAATACTCTATATATATTTTCTGCTTATGTCTGCATCTTCTTTGAGCTTATGTTTTTTTATGTTGTTGCCAGGCTGTGAAAAATATTGGTCTTGTTAATTTATTTACACGAAGTCTTCCTATAAGAATAATGCTGGTTGGGCCCTCCCTAACTTTGCAGTGGTTGTTCTATGATACGATTAAAGTTTTAAGCGGGTGGTAAGAACTAAGAACTACTCCCTCCATGCCTTAAGAAACTTCAAACTTTCCTTTTATGGATGTCCCCTAAATAAAGTGCTCTTTCCCTATTTGCTAGACAAATTTATATAGAAAAACTGTGCGAAATTTACCCCTTTGTGAAACTAGAAAGGGACATTTCAGGAAGTCAAAGAAAAAAATTATTTTCTTAATATATGTGCAATTCAAACCGGGAAGATTAAATAGGGACAGAGAAAGTATATTTTAAGCGATTTGTGACACATTCTTGAACTGTAAATAACTCTAAAGCATTTATACATCAATAATACAGGCCGACAAGTGGGCACATAAGCTCTAGTACTAGCGAGATAAATCATGTGTTGAAGTGATGTGAAATGAAGTCTTGCTGCAGCTACTGATGTTGATCGTATAGTTAATGAAATTGTTAATGAAGTTACAGAATCATATCGGAAGATTGCGTGTGGTTCTCTGTAGAAAAATTGTATTTGGATATTTTCTTGCATTTTTGGGATGTGAATCCATTTTTCTTGGCTGTGCTGTGATTGTTGTAGAGCTACTTGGTCTCTGAACTTTTATGCCAAAGTTCAGGATATGATTATGGTGGATAGGAATATTGGTAGAGCATTTGAACATACTGGTTTTATTTGCCTCAATAAGAGGATGACTCTCCTCTCCTGGGCTGCTGCTGCTTCTGTCATTTATCTCATTCATAGAAAGATATAAACAAAGATCTGTGACACTGACATATATGTGTAATATGACAATTGAAAGTGTTAACATTTTTTGCATTGTAAGATGATTCAGTTCATGTAGTCAAACAATTTAATGCTTCCATATTTGGTAGTTGAAAATGGGACGGATAAGTGCAACATGCCATTTAGTGAATGTATTCTACAAGTACTATTATATTTTGACCTGAATCTCATTAGACAATTTTGAGTCTTCTTAGTTACACAATGTTGTGAAGTGTGAACAAAAGTAGAGATTTGAGGGCAGTAAATGTTTAAAAAACTACATTAAAATCTCTAAATCATTATTTAAGTATCTGCTTGCGAGTTTCATTTTCTTAGATTAGTTCAAAGAGTGGAGGCTGAAAATGTTTAAAAAGAAAAATTACAAAAACTTGTGCAAAATGCATGTTTACCTTATAATTCAATGCATAAATAACAAAACTTCGGATTTAAAGATGTCTGATTATAAAACAAAATATCTAGTCGAAGCTTTATGGAATAAAAAGCTATTATACAAAAGGTGTACCCTGTTATTATTACACTAAAATGATAAATTTATCTTTTCATTTAGTATTTACTATTTAGTTTGCAACCATATTTACTGGTATTTTTATTTACAATAACCAGAAAAAATTTAGTATAGAAAATTAATTGACCATACAGCTTATTATCTCTTGTACACGTTATTTATAATTAAAAAATCTGATTCTCCCTCTGTGCCAAAATGAGTTTCAAAATTGTTTTTTTGGTCAAACATATTCATTTTATTCACTTAATTAGGATATCAAATTTTAATTAATTTTAATATGGATTTTGCAACTTTATAGATATTTTATGTAGTTTCTGAATATGTAAATTTTAATTATTAAAATTGAATTAGTTATCAATATGGAGGATTTAAGACATTAAGTTGAACATTGGATGATAAAATATGTTGACTTTGCAGAACAATTTAGGACGGAGGTAGTAGTATAAATAGTAATTGTCCTATATAAGACTAAAACTAAATTTAAAACCTTGGCCATACGTAGTATTTTTTAATAATTTATTTAACTAAATTTCCGGATGAATTTCAAGTTGAAATTTTATGAGTACTATACACTTCATTAAGAACATTTTTCACAAAATTGCATCAAAAAATTAGACCAGAAAGCCCATTAAACGGGCTTGCCGTACGGGACATCTGGTTAGGCACGTATGACCAAATTATTTCTCTGTTTAGTATTACCTCCATCCCATTTTATGTATCCTAATTTGGATTATTAAGAAAGTGGTTGAAAAAATAAGAGTTGTGACTGAAATTTGAGTATAATAAAATGAAATGTTATAGATCACATATATATTTCTTTCTGGAAAAAAATGTAACACTTATTTTAGATAATTCAAAAAGGAAATTAGGACAAATAAAATGGGACCGGCAGTATATACTTGTACTTGTTATTGCATGATGCTCATGTCCCTAGTTCTCTACGTTTTGGTCAGTTAATTTACTTTTGGATTTTACTGTTATGTCAAGGGCCTAGCTAAGTATCAGGCAGTTTTTTTTTTTTTGAAAATTAGCAGGCATTTTTTAATACATGTGAAAAGTCCTGGCCGCTTTGAGTATTGATAAACTGCACCATAATAATCTTTCCATATATTTCTATGAAGCCCATAATATTGTTAGCCCATAGCAATCTCAGCATCACAATGTTAGTATCACAAGCACTCTAATTCCAAATGCTTTCTAAAAATCATATTGATAAGAACAATAGGCAACAACCAGTTGGCTTTCAACATGACTGTCTAAAAACAAGTTTAAGTAATACTCATTAATACCAAAACTACCATAACAAATAAATAAATTAGAGATATTTTCCAAAAATTTCAAATATAAATTTGGTAAATATGTCCTAAACTATAAAAAATGAGTGAGTGGATAAAAATAGTATGCTTGCCATGGTAAATAGAAGTATAATTTAGTGTTATTTCTCGCAGGCTGCATTTACCAATCTGTTGCTATATTCAAATGACACCAGTTTTTCATTGTATATGTGATTGAGTGTATATTTGAATTTCAATCAGGACACTACATATGAGCCCAATCACTATAAAGTGAGCATAAGTTTGACCTAACAGTTCTCTTACCTTTGTCCACCGAACCTTCTTCTTTCTCCTTCTTTATACTTTTAATAAGTTGCTGCATGCTCAAAGTCTTCTGATCTTATGCGTTTGTTGAACTTGTAAATGATCCCAAGTAGTGCCATTTGGAGCATTCTTGTCTGCAGATGTGCTCATTACATCCATGCCACCAAATAAGGGAGTTGATTCACTCACCTAAAGAATTATAATTTAGTTTTTGTAAAAGCTACCTTAATCCAAAAATACATGTTAAGTAAATAACAAAAGACCTTTGATATGTTTGAAGTGACACACTTTTGAATGAGAACAGGATCATTACTCAATCTTTTAATTGGGAAAGATGGCTGAAATCGAGGGTTGATAACACTCTTCACTTCAACTTTGAAAAGGAAGATCTTATTAACTAAAGACAGAATTTCTTCTGGGAATTCACTGTTATTCTTTTCCTGTAACATGTAAGAGTTTATCTAAATTAGGTCAAGCAGAACCATCTAAATGATATCAAAAATGATGTTTGTACACACTCTTATACACACTTTTGTACACACCTATGTTTGTGAAAGCTTTTTTTGTCTGTGAACATCGATTCACAGACAATGTTTTGCACAAACAAGATATTGTCTGTGAACCGGATTCACAAACAAAAAAAAAGCTTCACAAACATGGTGTGTATAAGGTGTGTACAAGGGTGTGTACATCAAGAATGGTTGAAATGATATTTAACTTCAAATAAGAAGGTTTCTGGCGAAACCTTATTGGTTCTCTCAACCATTTCTTGATAGCTTTTCAAAAGTAATTTAGTAGCTTCACGATCAAATATGACAAATGTAGCACTATCAGTCTCATCATCAACCTTCACTCGAATACCATACTTGTAACACCGTCCCCAAGTGTATTTACTTTTATGTAAATAATGTATTGAACCTTATGAAATGGTTAATAAATTTACGAGGTTGTAATTTTTTGTTATTACTTTTGCGTGAATAGTAAATTGCACATGAGGCCCACACCGGGAAGGGGGGCCACCTAATATTCCGGGACCACATATGATATTCATCTTGGTCTAGATAATTTGTATATGGTGGTGGATATGCTAGTTGGGCCATAGAAAAGACATAGGGTTGACCGGTTGGTCAAACGAGACCCAATTACCAATATTGGTAATTTATCGGATAACACCCCGATATGAATTTCGGAGACTTCTAAATTAAAGTCGAGGAATGTATATACATCATAATGGCCCATAGTGATTGAGAACATGTGATATATTGTATTTGATCAGATAAAATAAAATATAATTAAAACAATCTGAGGAATACAACTTTCGGGGCCGATTGTACACATCAGGATATATTGGGATGACCTCCCATATGAGTGGGGGCCACTCCACGTTTTGTGTGCTCAAATGGACAAGGAAGGATGGATGTTTGATGTTAGAAGGTATGGAGGGTGTTTACTTGAGATGTATGGCATCTAGGTGTGTCATTGGGAGCCTCCTCCCTCACTCATTGCTCTATTGAGATAAAGGAAGTCTCAATCCCCTTTCCCCCATCACCAACTCGTCCAAGGAATCAAGAAGGAGAGAGAGAATCTCTGCAAACTACTTCCTCCATAGCTAAGAACATAGCTCAAGCTCAACAAGATCCAAGGAGAAAGTTTAAAGAAAAGAGAGGAAAAGTGTGGTGGATTAAGGTAATGACCTTATAACAACTATGTATTTATTCATAAACAACCATATGACTTATATAGCATATGAGGAACCCCTAGGGTAACTATAAATGTTTAGAAGTGTAGAATGAGGGGTTGGAAGGTAGTTCTAAGTCCAAGAATGGACTTAGAAGCCAAAGTGATCGGTTCACCGGAAAACAACCTTTTAGAGGTTATTTGTATTGATATGGTTTTTTTGATGATAAAAACCGTGTTAGGAACTTGTCTAAGGTTTTCCTAACACTTTCACGGAGTTGAAAGAGTCGCCAGAGTTATCGCCGGAGTTCATCAAAGTTCGTCGGAGTTCAACTGAGAAGTGTACAACTTCATAAAGCTCATTCGAGGTGAGTGGATGGCTTAATGTCTTGTAACTCTTGGGTTAAGTATGAGATTACCTAAGTAAATGCTATATGTGTTCATAATGATGTTTAAAATGGTTTAAGTATGTGATTAGCCTAGATGACTAGGCTTATATGAAATGAACCATAATGTTATGCATGAAAAATTATATGAAAATGATATAAAACATAAGTGATGTTTTGAATGGCCAAAATGGCAAATACTGACTGTTTAAGACTTAATACACGTTGGGATTATGTATCAGATCAATTGGAGTCGGTTCGGGCGATCAACGGGTCGTTGACTGCGAAGAATACAATGGACTGGCGCCGGTTTGGGCTATAACCGGCGCCAGTTTGAATACGGGGTAACCCGATTTAAAAAAATAAATTCTGAAGTGGGGCCGGTCAGGGATGAACCGGGGCAAAACAGCCGGTTTGGTGCTGTTTTGCCTACATGTTGACTTAAATGCGTGGCTTTGCCCCGGACCTACCCGGACACATCAACAACCCGCCGTACAGTACGAATAGTCAACCGCAGTCCAACACATCCATATTATACAAGGCGTCTGGAATATCATTCACACGTAGTAAATCCATAAACAAACATAATGTAAAATATTCATTAAAGCAGCTGAAACATTAATACAAGTGTTCAAGCCACACTTGGCAAACTTAGGCATACAATTCTCCAAATAATTATTCAAAAATAATATCCATGAGCATTATCATAAGTGTTTTGAAAACAGAAACAGAGGAAGCACAAACCACGTCTTCACTCTAATATCTTTCCCGAAGCAACGGGTACTGGTAGCAAGCTCAACTTCTACCTGAAAGGCTGAAACTGTGAGGTGGCCTCCCCCGTGAAGGGGAGGTCAGTACTTTGAAGCATTTGAAAAGTACAATGACAACAACACTGAATATAATCAATGTTTTAATTTCTAAGATCCTCAAATTAAGGTGATATCATAATATAAATAATAATTTGTATTTTCCCCTTATTATCTCTATAATAAGTTAATTCATTAATTTATCGGCTCACGATCCCTTTTTATTTTTCATTTCATTCATCGTTCCCATGACACAACCCGTAGTTCTTATTGTTTCTACGGGACTGTGTTAGTCCCAGAATTCTAACAATCATACAACCATAGCAGTGATAAAGAAGCAGGTAGAAAGAAATCGACAAGATTGAACGCGAATCTGATATACCGTATGAATCTGCCGCTACTCTCCCTGGAGAAGGAGAGCAGCGGCAACCTAATTTCTCTCTATCTCTACGCCTCTGCGTCTCAGCCTCTATCGATTCAGGTTTGGTAGGTCTCATCTTGGGGACCCATTTTTCAGTTTCAGTTTTGACGGGTCTTATCTTGGGGACCCATCTTTTCGGTTTAGGTTCAGGAGGAGAGTAGACAGGAGCTTTGTGATTGAACGGTTGTTTTTTGAGTTTGGTTTTGAAAATCTCCTCCTTAGAAAGCCGATTAACATGTTTCCTAGAATGAACTCTAAGGGCGTATTTCATATCTGGAATACAAAACGTTCCCTTAGAAGTTTCTTTCTTGGTTTCCTTTTCAGGTTTAAGCTTTCTGGAAGGCTTAGATTTAACAACATTCATATCACATTCATAATTATGGGGATCTGGAACAGAATAACCATAAGCAACACTTGTATTATAAATAGAACTTTGTCTAGAAGATGTCTCAGAAATATTCAGCTTGGGACTCAAGACTGAACTGTTAGAAGTTTGCTTTGTAGAGACATAATTACAATTAACTTTTGAGTAAAATATTGAACTAGATCTAGGGCTGGCACTTTTCTCAAAAACTTTCTTTTTGCCTTCTGCGATTTCCTTCCTCTTTTTCCTCCACTCATTCTTCTCTTCTCCTTCCTTATTCACTTCATTCCCTGTAAACAAAGGAGAAGAGAGATGAGTGGACGAACCTTTAAAAGCATTGTTTTTCTCACGTGAGGTGTGTGAGCTGTCAGGCTTGTTCGTAGAAGGGTCTGTTTTAGCATGAAATTGCTCACTCAAATCGTTAAATTTTTGAAGAAGTTCCTGCCAGTTGCGCTCAAAACCTTTCTTTTCAGTTTCAAATCTCTCTCTCTCGTTATCAAGAGTTTTCTGTAGGTTTTTGAGCTTTTGAGCCATGGGAAAAATACATGGTTCCTCACCAGTTTTAGCAATACCTACTCTTGGAGGAGGGTCTAGAGGGTGTCCTATGTGAGGAATATCTTTGGCATAAGGGTCAAGGCATTCACTAAAGCAGGAAGTAGGTTTTTCTTCTGAAAGTTGTTTTTCATTTACAGAGGGATAATCACAAGAAATCGCAGGTTTTGGTTTCTTTCTCTTTTCTTCTTCTGCTTCAGCATAATCTTCATCACTTCGAAAATACATTTTCTCACCAAACCCTAGTCCCATGTAATCTTTGTTATAGATTTGAAGGCAATTAACTTTCTTAAGATTACGTGGGTTAGTTATGCCCAGTCCTGTTTTAGCATTGTAGAATCGGTCATCCTTTTGTTTGTTGTTAAGCAGAAAAACAGTTTGTTCAGATTGACCTCTTCTAGCAGCTAGATCTTCTAGTTCTTTTACTTTATTTAAAAGCGTTCTTCTTTTGTTATGCAAAAAATCGCATTCAGCCTTTGCTGTGCTTTTTTCCCGTTCACTGTCCTCAAATTTCTTAGTTAATTCAGCTATCTTTAGTTCAAAGCTTTCAAAATCTGAGGACACCTTTTTGACTTGATCTTTTGCAATTTCAAGTTGAATACTTAAGGAAGACTTTTGGTCTAGATTCTGTTTCAGAACTCTATGATTATTGTCTAGTCTCTCCTTTAGTTCTTTGATTAGATTGTCCTTTTCAAGTAAGGACTGCATATGATTATTTAAAGAAGTATGGGAGGTACTTACAGAGCTTGTTGAGCAGTTGCCTTCGGGGATCGCAGCATCACCCTTTATTTCATCTCCCTCCACTCGTGCCATAAGAGCATAGTTGTCTTCCTCTTCCTCCTCCTCAGAAGAATCTTCTGCCCAGTTCTCATTTTCAGCAATCATGGCAGAGGTTTCTTCTTCTTTCTGCACCATCAGCATTTTCTGCTTATTCCACAGCATCTTCTGCTTGTAGAAGTTATCATCTTTCTTCTTTGGTAGGCGGCAGTCTTTGATCACATGTCCAGGCTTGCCGCAATTATAGCATTTAGGAGCTTCTTCTGCCGATGATGCCTTCCTAGAAGATCCTTGATCATGGTTCTTCTGCTTGTAGTTTGAGGAGGAAGTTCTCAGTCTGTTGGAGGAAGTGTTCTTCTTTGCAAATCTTTTGGCCAACATTGCCATCTTCTTCTGTAAGTCTGCTAGCTCAGCCTCTAGATCAGATTTGTCATCGTTACTCTCATCATCATCTGATTCAACCACCACTTTCTTCTTTTTCTTCTTTAGTGAAGTGGTTGTCCTTCTAGGCTGAGCATCCATTACAAGAGCTAAGGGGTTTGTGGTGTGATGATCCTCAGCGCATGCAACCTCGTTGATGAATTGCTTCAGATGTTCATAGAGTGTGCAGAGGTCAATTTCGTCCAGATCTATCCGTGATCTGACATCCTTCACTGTCTTTTCCCAAGCAGGATGCAGGCTGGATAAGAATCTAATATTTAGTTCCAGATTGGACCTGAATACTTTGATCTTTCTGAGTTCATTTACCAGTTGAACAAGTCTATTGTAAGTCTCATTCAATGGTTCTCCTGGTCCTGCTTTGAAGGAGTCATAAGCGATGAGAATTGTAGTCTTCTTTGTTTTGAGGCTGATGCTTGTGCCTTGTAGCAGCTTCTCTATTTCATCCCACATCTCCTTAGCTGTCTGCATGCTATCTATGAGAACATAAACCTCGTTCGGTATTGCTTGAAGGAGATACGTTTTGGCCATAAGATCACCACGAAGTCTGAGTTTGTCGGCTTCTGTGTATTCAGATGGCACTTTTCTCCTTATTTCTGGAAAAATAGGAGGATTGTTCTCTGGATCTCCACCAACTGAAATTAAAAGTTCAGCTGGTCCTTCAAGTAAAGATTCGAGCATTGCAGAAGAGTTCTCTTTGTGCTCGAGGAAGTTTAAAAATCTGTTCATCCACATTTGATATTCTCCCTTCCTGAGGCTAGGAGGGGTACTGCTGTTCCCTTGTGCATTGTATTCTGAACCCATTGCTGTAATAAACTGACCGTTCGAGAAAATTGATCAAAAGATTTTCAGAGGCAGAATCTCGAAAAATCAGATGTCGAGATCTGAATATCGAAATCTCAGATTTCGATAAAGGAGGCCCGGTATCGAGATTTGGGCTCGAGATTAAGGATCTCGAGATTTGGGATCTCGAGATTTCAAATTTCGAGATGCTGATCTCGAGATTTGAAATGTCGAGAAGTTAATCTCTCGAAATCTTAATCTGATGAGTCAAATGTCGAGACCAGATGTCGAAACCTTTTCTCGAAATCAAGATTTCGAAATCCTAGATGTCGAAATCCTCAGTGTCGAAATCTTTCAACCTGTAAAAATCAGATAATCAAAATCTGAAGATAGTTTCCTGTAGAGTTGAATGTCGAGATCTTCTGGTAAAGTTTTCAGCTCGAAAAACGTAGCAGAACCTGTGAAGAAATAGGATGTCGAGATGCCTAGCTCGAGATATCTCGAAATCAAAAATTGCGTAAAACACAAACTGAAGTATACCCTTTGATCGCTTTGAAAAGGCGATTCCAAAGGTGTAACTTTTACAACTTTTGAACAAGAAACAAAATTACAGAGCAAAAAATCGACAGAATGAACTACGTTAACAAAAACAGAGTATTCTGCAGGAGTTCTTCTGATCGTTCTCGATCGGCTCTGATACCAATTGTTAGTCCCTGTTTCTGTCACAGCAATGAATAATCGATCTAACAAAGGAAGATTAAACGTAAAGATGAACACAGAATGAATCACCGTAAAACCTTCTTTGATAAACCGTGGAACGTCGTACTTATTATTCATAGCCTTACGCTTATATCATTCTGTTGTACGTTCCACGGTTTATCAAAGAAGGTTTTACGGTGATTCATTCTGTGTTCATCTTTACGTTTAATCTTCCTTTGTTAGATCGATTATTCATTGCTGTGACAGAAACAGGGACTAACAGACTGGCTGCCGCTGTCCGAGGCCTTGTAAGGTCATCGGTTTGGATTCCAACATCCCGCCCCTGGACTCATACCCATAATCCCGTAGGAAGGTAAGGCCCTTCGAGTTCCTATCTTATGCGTTACCGCTGTCGGAGCCTAGTTAGATCTCCGATTCGGATTCACCCTAACTCGTGATCACGTTGCAAGTTCATGCTACCCAACCTCGCTCTCTAGAGTCGGGAAGGGCCATGGTCCTTACTTATTACCATAATTCAACTGGCTATCCTCAAGGACTGCCGAATACACCCGTAGGCCAATCCTATATCTAGGATCAATTTATTATTCACTTTATCTTGGGTATCCCTTAAGACCTACCCCTAGTATAACTTAAAGTTCATACATTCCTACCTTAAAACATCTATCATGACTACTTAAGGCATAACATTTCACAATCCAACCTTAGGATCAATTATAGCAACATTTCACTTTAATGCCCGACTAGTATATTAATGCTAGTCGGATTAGTTCCAACAAACCCAGTTCTCCATTCATAGTCACATAGACAATTCCAAACTGACTTTCCATTTAAAGTATCATTTATATCAATATACAAAATATCACTTTTAATCACTCATATATTCTTATATGAAGTAAAAGTATAATTCAACATAAGTTTCATAGTTAATTCCACTATCAAGTCAACATACTCATAACACATGATCATACACAATTTACTCTTAAATTTGTATATCATGCTCCTTTTCATTATAGACAATCATCTTCTCTTTCTTAGGCAGATGTAGATGCCTTCCCCTACTTCCGGGGAAGTACGTCTCCAAGGGCCTAGGCAGCTGTAGACGCCTTCCCCTACTTCCGGGGACATACGTCTCCAACAGGACAACAATGCTCATTGCAAGATGATAGTCTTCAAGGTCTGGATGTTTTCCTCCACATCAGGGGACATACGTCCACAACAGGCCAGCAAGGTCCTATTGCACGACGAACGTCTTCATAGGTTGGATATGCTTTCCTCCAGTTTAGGGGACTTACGTCCCCAACAGGCCAGCAAGGCCCATTGCAAGACGAACGTCTTCCAGGACAGGCAGCTGGAAATGCTCTTCCCCAACTTCCGGAGACGTACGTCCCCAACAGGCCAACAAGGCCAAATTGCAAGACATACGTACAGAACCCTGGCCTTGGGAGCAGGCAATACGAAGGAGACAAAATTGTGGGGACGTTCGTCCCCTATCACATTGGAAAATTCAAACACATTCCAAATTTTAAATTCAAGTACATCCGGGTGCGGTGTCACATGACTGTCCTCAAAACTCGGTTAATATAAGTAGTGGAGGACCCAGGGACTATACTGTCCTCAAAACTCAGAACGTAAATGGGTGGAGTATCCAGGGACTGAACTGTCCTCAAAACTCATGGACTATTGATTTGGTGATTCAGGACCGGGTGGTGTCCTTATAATATCTTATTGGACAGGAGGAGTCCTATACACTCATAGGTGATGGGTGGGTTGGGATTTTAAGTCAAGGACATTACTACTGATGTTTTCCCAAATAAACAATGACCTACGGGTTGGGTATTTCCAAGTGTATATATATTGACATGTATCTCATAACTTGAGGGAAAGGACTATATGTGTATGTATCACCCTATGTTTGGGTCTTAGACTTTAAACGTTAGTTATACTACATTCAACCTACTGCTCGCTCGGTATTCGCGTACTGACCCCCTTTGGGCCCCCCCACCATTTCAGGTTAAAGCTAAAGCTTGCTATCAGTACATTGCTCGGTGAAGTGATCCAAAGGAAGATGTGGTTCGTGCTTCCTTTACTGTTTCAAACTATAAACTATGCTCATGGATACTTTGTAGTAAATACATTTGTTTTGGACCTGCGAGCCCATGTTTCTGCCATGTGTGGCCCACGATTGACTATTGAATATATTCGTTATTCATTCAATCCAAATATGTGATGTTATTATGTATATTTACTTACTGAGAATGGTATGGACTATGTTCATGGACGCCTTGTATGATTTAGTAATATTGACTTGCAAGTGACGTCACTTGATCATACAGCGGTTGTACACGTGTCTGGATGCGGTATGGGGCGTGAATACCTTTAATGGTTCCCAAAACAACAACATTTCAGGACTATACATTGTTTTTAGCAAAGGTAAAAAAAGATTGTGCAAGTACATTGTTTAGATTATGAGTAAATTTTGTAGCTATACATTAGTATCCACCTCTGAGATTTCATTCAGCTCTCTAAGTGTTTTTAGTGCAGTTATGTTGAGAAAATCATTATCGGTAGAGACCGTCGGAGACTGAGTATTGACTTGGCTTAGAACCTGACAGAAGCTTTCACTATTTGCATGCAACCTATTAAGTAAGTTTAATATGTTACACATATATTTTTTGTGACATTGAAATATGCACGTGTTTTACAAATGCAAAAGCTACCTATGCCTAAAAGGCAGCGCTTCTGGAATGTCCGGCTCAAACAAAAACTTGGTTGTGTGTATTGCATTTCGCAGTCCCACTATCATTCAAGTCCAAAAAATACAAAGAGAAAATATACCTGAAACAATTTGTTATATAAAACAATACTCATATCAACGTCAGAAGCATTTACTTTAAAATGAAATACACTTTTATGAGTCTTCACTTTGGCAAACTGAATAACAACTGAGTTGACGCCATAACCCAAAGCCATGGATGTATTTAAGTCATCCACATAAGAACCAAAAAGAGCACATTCAATCTTCAGACGGTAGAATCCATTTTAAATATTAATCAAACATACTTTAAATTTTAAGTCATGGAAAAAATGTATGTTCAAAGGGCATTTACCCTTCTTGATCCAATTGAATGACAATCAATTTATTTTTTGGTTCTGGTACACAAATTCTCTCTCAGTTCCAATTCCAGTAAATATGCCAATGACATCAACATTAAAGACATGTGATATATTGTTAGATTATCATACGAAAAATATAATATAGTGTTGGTCCCGTTTGTAATGGGAACAGTCTAGAGGGGGGGTGAATAGACTGTTCAGGAATTTAAACTTTTCTCCAAATCAAGTCTGACTTATCAGAGATGGTCGAAATCTGGTGACAGAGATGGTCAAGTTCTGATGGCAGAACTAGACCAGGCAGCGGATAAGTTTCTGTCCGGGTAGCCTCTAGAAGAAAGCTAAGGCAAAGTGCCTTTCTGATAACTCTGAAGGAAGATCTGCTGGACACAGAGTCCAACCTTAAGAGTTAGTCAGTAAAATCTTAAGTGCAGAAAATAAAAGCTGAAAGTAAATGACACCGGGGTTTTTATAGTGGTTCAAGGAACAACTCGTTCCTCTAGTCCACTGTTCCACTAAGCTTGCAAAAACAACAGTTTAAAACGCCTTAGTCCCTAGAGCTTAAGAAGCACTACTCGTCTTCTTCAAGTCTAGTTGCCACCCGGGATGCAGTCCTGCTTCCTGATGGCTGGTCTCGTTTCACTGAGTTTCTTGAAGTATCCCCACTTCACTTACTCCAGCTAATTTGAGACGTCCCTTCTTTTTCAAAAAGTGTTTGATATAGAATCAGTTTTCTCCAACGTTGCTTCTTCACAAAAGATGAGTATATGAAGCTCTCGAAGTGTTGAAGAACTGAGTAACTTTGCCTTTGCTAGTTGGATGAAGGATAGGAAAGTTTATCTTCCAACTGTGGCCTTTTCTTGTTAGGAATGGAGTTTTAATCTCAAGAAGGTTATTTACGCAAATTTATCTTGGAAAAAGTTATGGCAAAGTTATCTTCTTAGTTCTTCAGAGTGTATCTTATATACTGGGAGCAGTCTTCCCGTTGGAGTGTAGAAGACAGCTTCATTAAATGCATGTACTGTTGACTTGACCGTTTAGTCCTCCGACTTGCTATTTTGGGGGCGTAAAGATACTCGCATGGTCAATCATCAGCTTTAAATATCTCTTCGTACGTACAGCATTAAATGTGCATTTAATGCGTGTACAGTGCCATGCTTCCGTTGAAAGGTTTGTAACCGTTAGGGGATTTCCCGTTAGTTTAACGACCGTTGGAAGGGCTTCCGGAATCTGGTGTTATTAAGCAGAGTCTTAAGAGATTCTCTGGTCCAATCTCTTAAGTCCGTCTCTGTTGCCAACTCTGGTATCTTTCTGATAACCAGTTTCTGATGGCTTCTCTGGTGAGCAACTCTGGGAGCAACTCTGGTAGAGGCAAGATGGAACTCTGGCAGGCAGACTAAACTAAAACTTACAAAAGAAATTCTAATACACAATTTCTAATGGGGTACTTTCAAATTCTAATAAATCTAGCATCATCAAAATCTAAATACATTTATTCCTTACAATTTCCCCCTTTTTGATGATGCCAAAACCCTTTAACTATTTCCAGAGAAGTGCCTTTCACCTTCACCATAAAAGAATAAAGTTAAAAACTTTTCATTAAAATCTTGGTGGGCAACTTAGCATAGGAGAATAGTAAGAGTGCGATACAATCAGATGGCAATAATCAATTACGATAACAGAAAATACACAAGAAAGTAAATAAGAACAGATATTTGAATAAGCCACGCAAAAAGAGGGGCAGAGTTGGTATCTTATTAGACTGTTAAAGAAAGTAAAGCATTACAGAGTCAGATAAAGAGAGTTAGATATCTTCTTCATCTACCTGTGGTCCTGCTCTGTCAATCCTTTCTAGTTCAGCATTTACCTTTGCTCTGATTGAGGCTAGATCCCTCGGATTCTGATAGTCAGCCCAATGGGGTGCAAGTTTGCAATCCAAATAGTTTCTGACAGCTTCTGCAGAATTTTTGCCATTCAGAATCTTCATTCCGTACCACATCTCAGCTTCTTGGATCGAACCACCATGGTTGATCTGGACAAGTCCATCACTGTCCATGAACAGATTCTCTCTTTGAAGAGGAGTCATCAATTTCCTCATCTGTTCAAATTGAACTCTATCTGGCCTTGACAGACCACTCTTCATCCAATCAGTGAATGAAAAGGATGAAGGCTTTTTCTTTGAGCTTCTAGGAGGAGGAGGAGGAGGTCTGGTGCCTGCAGCAGCTAGCCTTTTCTTTCTGGTAGCATCAAAGTAAGGAGTAGGATAAACAGAGGAGGGTTCTCTGATAGAAAGAGCTCTGGTGCTGGGTCCTTCTTCTTCTCTGGTCTCTTCCCCCTTTTTGGCATCACAAAGATCACCAAGGAGAAGTTCAATCTTGGAGAACTCAGAGGCTTGAGCATCTCTGATCTCATCCAGGGTTTCTGGCAGAGTTTGAGTGACAGAGGCAAGCCCTTCAATCAGGCTTTGTTGCTTGTCTACAGCAGATTGAAGATCCCTGGTGCTGACCTCTAGGAGCACCATCTTCTGGTACTTTTCTTTGTCAGATTGGAGAAGAGCTAGGCCTTGCGCTTGATGTTCCTTGCAGAGGGAGTGTAAGATGTTGAGTTTCTGGGAGGAACTATCAGCAGATTTCTGAAGAGTGTGAACAGATTCTGAGATCTTGTTGATTGTCTGGTTCTGGGCAAGCAGAGCTTGAGAGTGAGAGTGGAGAACAGAGTTGAGTCCACTAACATCTCTGGAGACAGAATCAATCCTCGAGGTAGACGAATGCATGAAGTTGTGCAGATTCTCTGTTAGTGCAGTAACTTTATCTGACAGATGTTGAAATCCTATAGTGATTTGCAGATTGGTATGAGTGAGTTCTTCATGTTGTTTGTCATTTAATTCAATAATCTTGCTCAGATCTTGAACTAGTATTCCACCAAAAGCTTCAGCAGATTTCACAAACTGGTTGAAGGGGATTTGGGGTTCTTCAGGTGTAAATCCAGGCATTTCCAGTCCTCTGCCTTTAGGGAATGGAGGAACTCTGTTGGATGGAGGAGGGGAAGGAACTCTGGGGGGTGTCCTTCTCCTTTTGGAGGTTTCATCAGCAGCAATGGAGGAGGTGAGGAATCCATCATTGTCACTAGATGAGGAGGGAACCCTGAAGATAGGTTTCTTCTTAGGTGTCGAGGCTGCAGAGTGATGTGTGGATCTCTGAGGTGAGGCAGATTTGGATGTTGGTAAGGAGTTCTGAGGGGGTGAGTTCTGGGGAAAAGGAATTATGGGTTGAGGAGTAGGTTGGTGTGAGGGAGATGGAGGGGGTGAAGGTGATCGATTTCTGGTAAATGAGGGTTGTTTGCAGGGTGAAGAGGGTCTGGAGATGGGTTTCTGGTGAGATGGTGTTCTGGTGGAGGGTGAGGTTTTCGGTTGAGGTGAAGGGGTTTTCTGTTCAGGTGGGGATAAAGGTTTAGATGGAGATTTGGAAGGAGAGGGTAGAGTAATAGGAGATTGGGGAGGGGAAGGAGGAGGTGCATGAATTACCTCAAGAACAATCTCAGAGAACACAGATTCTCTCCACTCTTTGATTAGACTTTCCATAGTCAGAGCAATGTCATTCGCAGTGGATGGCTCTCCTTCCTCAAGAGCACTATGGCGAAATTTGATCATTGATTCTTTTCTCTTCTTCTCCATCAGCCAAGCATCAAATGCTTCCATTTCTTCTTCTTCCAAGGCTTTGACATGCCTTTCTGGAGAAAGATCAGATGTTGGAGCTTTACCTTGATATCTATCTTTCTTCTTTTGTAGGACATAAATCAGAAAGGTAAGATTGAAGCATTTTGACACATCATCTGTGCCTACCCAGTGAAGAACAGCAGCTTCTTCTTCTTCATAGGCATCAAAGTATTGGATGATTTGTTGAAGAGGTCCCATTCTCCATCTTCTCCAAGCTAGGACTCTGTCAAACTGCTTTTGCAGAATGATGTTGAAGTCGGTTTCTTGGTCCATCTCTGGTGAGGCTTCACGCTCTGGTGAGAGAGCAGAGTTTGGCAACTCTGGTGCAGATTCTGGGTAAGTCTCTGGTAGAGTGCCAGATTCTGGTGCAAGTTCCCCCTGAACTGCTGAATCCTTGACAGGTGAGATTACTTTAGTCTTCCTCTTTTTCTGCCTTGGTTGAGTGGTTGAGTTGTCAGAGTCCCCACTCTGCACAACCAACTTTCTTCTCCTCTTCTGCTTCTGTTTTCTGGCAGCAGATTTCCTGGTTGCCTTTGGGGAGGGCAACTCTGGTGCAACCTCTTCTGCTGTTTCTTCCTCTGGTAGTGACAGATTGTCACTTTTCTTCTTCTGTCTGACTTCCCTTACAACCTGTGACTGCTCAGGTTGTTTGGGCTTTTTGGTAACTTTCTTGGCAGCAGGTTTGGCCTTAGCAGCCTGTTCTTCCCTTTTCTTCTCCAGCCTTTCCTCTCTCCTAAGCTCAGAAGAGATGGCAATATTGAATTTTGGTGAGGCTGTGAGGAAGATGGTCTTGGAGTGATCAACTGGGATGGGATCCCTGAGTTGAACTCCTTTTGCAGCAAGGATGGCAGAGATGAGAAGACCATGTCCCATCTTGGTTGAAAAAAGACCTGTTTCAGAGTCTTTCTTCTTGATGAACTCAGTTAGGGAGCCAAAGATTACCTCTCCCCAGTTGATATTCATGCCATGGTGAACTGCAAAGATTGCCTTGGCATTGCTTGTGTTCATCTCATCAGTTGAAGCAGTTTTGCACCACAAGCAACGGTGCAGAATGGTGACAAGCTTCTCAAAGTCTTTCTTCAGTAGAAATTTCTTCATGTAGAGTTTGTCCAGTCCGGCAGCCTCCGGACGGCAGTATGTCTGAACGAAGCTTTCAGTGGAGACTTCCACTGAGTCAAGAGCAGTAAGATTGTTGGCTTCCGGGTCTTGGGAGTCAAGTTGAACTCCAAAGAATTCATTAAGTGCATCTGCATTCAAGAAGATGTGTTGACCCTGTACGGAGGAATGAACTCCGGTCTTGGAGATGGTGGCGTTGAGATAGAACTCAGCCACATCCTTGATGCTGAAGTGCTCATAGGGATGAGCAACAACCTTAGACAGTTGTGAATCAGTCATCCCTTGGATGATCTTGGTCATCCTTTTCTGGTTTTCTGCCAGGAGGGGTAGGGAGGACATGTCAACTTTCATGCCTGTGACAACGTTGGCGATGAGAGTTTTTGCTTCTTCCTTAGAAAGGTCGTTGATGTTCAGGAAGTTCATTTTGAGTGACGGTTTAGAAAAAAAATTATGGGGATTGGAAAGTTTTGGGATCTGAAGGCTTTGAATGCTAGAGCAGTTTAAGAGAGATGAAGTTGCAGTAGGGATTTGGGTCGAAGACGGTGGATATAAAGGAGTTAGGAATAGTGGACGTTTGGTATATTGGCAGTTTCGAGGCAGCATTTATTGAAATGCGGGCGGAAAACGTTTCCGTTAGAAGAGTAACGATCAGGGGTATTTTGGTAAAAGACCGTCTCAATTAATTAGGTCTTTCCCGTACCTCGAAATATTGCTAAGTCCACATCCGTATCTGTTGTCTTTCGGTTGAGGAACTCTGGTCAGAGAAGGGGAGGTTCTCTGATGTGAGATTCTGATGATCAGAGATAGAGGTTCTCTGATCCGAGTTTCTGGTGCAGAAGAAAATAGTTCTGGTTCAGTGAATCTCTGGTTCATGCATCTCTGGGAACATCATCCATCATTCCCAATTCTTCCCTTAGCTTGTTAAACCTTGCCTCAGGTAAAGGCTTGGTTAGAATGTCTACAAGTTGGTCCTCTGTCGGTACATGCTCCATACAGATATGTTTCTTCTCAACATGATCTCTGATGAAGTGATGTCTGATCTCAATGTGCTTTGTCCTGGAGTGAAGAACTGGATTCTGAGTGATAGCAATGGCACTAGTGTTGTCACACAACAGCTTGATCTCCTTAGCTTGAATTCCATAGTCCTTCAGTTGTTGCTTCATCCAGAGTAGCTGAGCACAGCAACTCCCAACTGCAATGTACTCAGCCTCAGCTGTGCTTGTTGAGATGGAGTTCTGCTTCTTGCTAAACCAGGAAACAAGCCTTCCTCCTAGCAATTGGCAGTGACCAGAGGTGCTCTTTCTGTCTAGTCTGCAACCTGCAAAGTCTGAGTCAGAATAACCAATTAGTTCAAAGTTACCTCCTTTGGGATACCATAAGCCTGCATTTGGATTTCCTTTGATGTATCTGATGGTTCTCTTTGCAGCACTTAGATGGCTTTCCTTGGGCTTTGATTGGTATCTGGCACAGATTCCAACAGAGAACGAGATGTCTGGTCTGCTTGCAGTTAGATACAACAGAGATCATATGATCCCTCTGTATGTTGTTGCATCTACATCCTTTCCTTCATCATCTGGACCAATCCCTTGTGAAGTGTTCATGGGAATCTTCACTGATGATTTGCCTTCCACTCCAAACTTCTTGATCAGATCTCTGGTGTACTTCCCTTGGTTGATAAAGATCCCTTCTGGAATTTGTTTGACTTGAAGTCCTAGGAAGTAACTGAGTTCTCCCATCATACTCATTTCAAATTGACTCTGCATCACTTGAGAAAATTTCTTGCACAGTTCTGGATTAGTACTACCAAATATAATGTCATCAACATATATTTGTACTAACAGAATATGATTAGCAACAGAGATTTGAAATAGAGTTTTGTCAACCTTTCCTTTAGTAAACCCATGGTTCACTAGGAAAAGGGACAATGTGTCATACCAGGCTCTGGGAGCTTGCTTAAGACCATAGAGGGCCTTTTTAAGCTTGTAGACACAAGAAGATTGAGTAGGAATGACAAAACCTGGTGGTTGTTCCACATAAACATCCTCTTCAAGATCTCCATTCAGAAATGCACTGTTGACATCCATCTGGTAGACCTTGATGTTGTTGAAGGCAGCATAGGCTAGGAAGATTCTGATGGCTTCAAGTCTAGCAACTGGTGCAAAAGTCTCATCAAAATCTATTCCTTCTTCTTGGCAGTACCCCTTGGCTACCAGCCTAGCTTTATTCCTTACAATGTTGCCGTCTTCATCTGCTTTGTTCTTGAATACCCATTTGGTTCCAATGACATTCTGGTGCTTTGGCCTAGGAACAAGTTCCCACACTTTGTTCCTTTCAAACTGAGTGAGCTCTTCTTGCATAGCATTGATCCAATCTGAGTCTGCAAGAGCTTCTTCAACTGTCATAGGTTCCATCTGAGATATATAGCAGGCAAGCATTGCTTCTCTCCTTGATGTGGATCTGGTCTGGACTCCACCTCTGATTTGTCCAATCACTTGATTAGGAGGATGATCTCTTAACCAAGTTAAATCAGGTTCAGATAAGGGTTGTCTTGGATTCTCTTGATCTTCTTCTGATTCTTCATCACTCTCTTTCCCTTGTAGAATGGGATTCTGATGATGAATTGGTATGGCAGAGTTAGTTAGCAACTCTGGTATATCCGTCTCTGGTGGATCCAGTTCTGGAGATTCTTCGAGATTCGCTTTCTCCAAGTTTTCAGTTATGCTCTCAACAAAGTTGAGATCATCAAACTTGACATGAATCGATTCTTCAACAAGTAGAGTTCTTTTGTTGAGTATTCTGTAGGCTTTGCTGGTGCCAGAGTAGCCTAAGAATGTTCCTTCATCAGCTTTTTCTTGAAACACCTTGAGGTGATCCTTCCCATTGTTGAGTATATAGCATTTGCATCCAAATGCATGAAAGTAGTTGATGTTGGGTTTTCGTCCTTTCCATAATTCATAAGGAGTTTTCTGATGAGTCTTGTGAATCATGCTCCTGTTCTGGGTGTAGCATGCAGTATTGATTGCTTCAGCCCAGTATCTGTAGGGTAGACCTGATTCAGCAATCATGGTCCTTGCAGCTTCCTTTAATGTTCGATTTCTTCTTTCTGCAACTCCATTCTGCTGAGGAGTTCTGGCTGCAGAGAGTTGATGCATTGTACCATTCTGGAGTAGTCATCCACCATGACTAAGGTGTATCTCTTGCCACCAACACTTGGAGTTTCCACTGGTCCAAATAAATCCATGTGGATTAGATTCAGAGGACCAGTAGATAGGTTTCCAGCAATGGGTCTGAATGAGTTCTTCACTTGTTTTCCTTTCTGGCATGCACTGCACAAGTTCTCCTTTTTGTATACAAGGTTGGGTAGACCTTCAACAATGTGATCCCTTGCCAATTTGTTGATTGTTTTGAAATTCAAGTGACTCAGTTTCTTGTGCCATTCCCAACTGAGTTTTGAATCTCCTTTGGCTATTAGGCAAATTCCATCTTTTGCAGTTGACCAATCAACTACATAGATGTTTTTCTTCCTTGTTGCTGTTAGAACCACTTCTTTAGTTGTCTCATGCTTGACAGAACATCCTTCCTTGGAGAATTCAACTGTGTAGCCTTTGTCACAGAATTGGCTAGCACTCAGCAAGTTGAATTTCAATCCTTTGACATAAGAGACATCATCTATGATTATCTGGTTCTTTATCAGCTTCCCTCTTCCTTTTGTCTGGCCATCTTTATCATTACCTCCAAAGGTAACTCTAGGCCCTTTGACTTTCTGGAACTCTGTTAGGCAACTCTTGTCACCTGTCATGTGCCTGGAGCATCCACTATCAATGTACCAATCTTGCTCAGAGATGGCTCCAGCACACAGTTCCTACAAAATTAAAAGGAAGATTTAGGTACCCAAGCAATGTTGGGTCCTAGGGGGTTATGCAGTCTTGGCAGCCGGTACCACTTTGGTCTCATCAAGTGAAACCTTGGTGGGTGGTACCCATTGTCCACCTGGTAGTCATAGTAAACGGAAGTGTGATTCACTTTGGGCAGATGCTTGTGAGGATCATGCTTCCGGTTTACATACTTCTGCATAGCCTTTTTAGTTGGGTAGAAGTCCCATATACTATCAAGATCAGAGGGGCGATTAACTTTGGGCTTCTTAAGTTGACCAGCCAACCTTTTTGCCTAAAATTAACTTTCTCTTGATATCTGCCTTTCTAATGATCATTTCTGACATGATTATCATGAGTTTGTCTGTTATGGTTTTGTCTTTGATTTTTGGTATTCTGAAAATCTTTCCTGTTGTTAGGTCTTCTGCCAGGTTCATTAACTTTTAAAGTGGGTTTCTGTTGAACCTTTATCTTTTCCTTTTCTGGTCTGACATTCTCATGAATAACCTTGGTACCAGATACACCAGCCTGACAAATGGGGCTAGAAATCAGTGGCACTATGACTTTGTCTGCCTTAGCAACTCTGGTGCTAGGCATTACAGAAGGCTCACCTGATTCTGTTGAGCCATAACCAAGACCAAAACCAGTGCCAATTTGTTGGTCAAGTACAATCTTTTCCATGGAAGACTGGGCCTTCTGGTAAGCTTTGTACTTAATCTCAAGAGGCTCTATCTCTCTTATTCTCTTTAGAAGAGAAACATTTTCAGCTTCCAGCTGATCTCTTTCCTTAATAAGAAGATTGATTTTGATCTCAACCTCCTTTCTTAAGTCAAGTATTTCAACCTTAAGCTTACTGTTTTCTTCTTTAACAGAAGAATAAGTGGTTTGTATGGCTTGAAACTCTTCCCAAAATTCTGACATTGAATCAGAATCAAAGGCTCTGCCTACCGAAGAAAAACTAGAGTTGGAAGTAGAAGATACCTCATCATCAGATTGACCCATAAGGCATAGGTCTTCAGTTTCTGTGTCCAGGCAACAAAATGCTTCATCAGATTCTGATTCCGAGCTGGACTCTGTCTCAGAGAGGGGGTCCTTCTCTGGTTGTTCAGTGATGAGTGCCTTCCTTCTTCGGTGCTCGTATTTCTTTTCTCCTTCCTGGCCTTGCCTTTTGGAGACTATGAGGTGTGGACAATTGACTTTGAAGTGCCCTGGTTGTCTGCAGTTGTAGCAGAGAAGCTCTCCACTACTTTCTGATGGTTTGGACTTCTGGTGTGGCTTTCTGCTAGAGTGTGGACTTCTGCTATCCTTCGGCTTTAAGAATTTCCTGAACTTCCTAGCAAAAGCCGCCATATACTCGTCAGTTAAAAGAATAGAAGGGTCAAAATTATTTACCTGAGAGGTGCTGGCAGTGAGGGCAGTAGTTGTTCTGTCCTCAACCTCTTCTTTCTCTTCTTCATTCATCTCAAACTCATAAGACTTGAGATCAGAGATGAGTTTCTCAGTGCTGTAGGTTCTGAGGTCCTTGCTATCTCTCATGGCAGTGACCTTCATCTTCCATGGTGAAGGTAAACCTCTGAGAACCTTTAAATTGATCTCCTTGGGAGTAAGTTCCTTCCCAAGTTCTGATATCTCAGAACTTGGGAAGGAGCAAGCGTGCATACATCTCAGCTATGCATTCTTTGGGTAGAAGTTTGAAATCTTCAAACTTCTTCATGGCAATAGTAAGTTTGTTGTCCTTTTCTTGCTCGTCTCCAGCTCCTATCAGGGTGAGAGTATCCCAGATTTCCTTGGCAGATTTGCACTTCTTGATCCTTGTGAAGTACTTGTCATCAATGGCCTTGTAGAGGATATCCTTGGCAATGTTGTCAAGGTTGTACTTTCTCCTTTCTTCATTAGACCATTCATGGCGCAGTTTGGTGATCATCTGGGGTTGACCACTACCAGTGATGTATTCAGGGTTGACCTTGGTGAACTCTGTGAAAGGTCCTGCATCAAGAACTTCCCACATTTCGTCATGGAGTGCGCAGAGGTGAGCTTTCATGCGGATCCTCCAGTCATCAAACTTTGTTACTGAGAACATAAGATTCTTTGAAAGAGTGTTATCCATAATATGAGATTAAAGAGGCTAAAACAAGTGGATCTCTTGTTTAGTAAGTAACCTAAAAGATTACAAGAACAAGGAGGCTCTGATACCACTTGTTGGTCCCGTTTGTAATGGGAACAGTCTATAGGGGGGGGGGGGGGTGAATAGACTGTTCAGGAATTTAAACTTTTCTCCAAGTCAAGTATGACTTATCAGAGATGGTCGAAATCTGGTGACAGAGATGGTCAAGTTCTGATGGCAGAACTAGACCAGGCAGCGGATAAGTTTCTGTCCGGGTAGCCTCTAGAAGAAAGCTAAGGCAAAGTGCCTTTCTGATAACTCTGAAGGAAGATCTACTGGACACAGAGTCCAACCTTAAGAGTTAGTCAGTAGAATCTTAAGTGCAGAAAATAAAAGCTGAAAGTAAATGACACCGGGGTTTTTATAGTGGTTCAAGGAACAACTCGTTCCTCTAGTCCACTGTTCCACTAAGCTTGCAAAAACAACAGTTTACAACGCCTTAGTCCCTAGAGCTTAAGAAGCACTCCTCGTCTTCTTCAAGTCTAGTTGCCACCCGGGATGCAGTCCTGCTTCCTGATGGCTGGTCTCGTTTCACTGAGTTTCTTGAAGTATCCCCACTTCACTTACTCCAGCTAATTTGAGACGTCCCTTCTTTTTCAAGAAGTGTTTGATATAGAATCAGTTTTCTCCAACGTTGCTTCTTCACAAAAGATGAGTATATGAAGCTCTCGAAGTGTTGAAGAACTGAGTAACTTTGCCTTTGCTAGTTGGATGAAGGATAGGAAAGTTTATCTTCCAACTGTGGCCTTTTCTTGTTAGGAATGGAGTTTTAATCTCAAGAAGGTTATTTACGCAAATTTATCTTGGCAAAAGTTATGGCAAAGTTATCTTCTTAGTTTTTCAGAGTGTATCTTATATACTGGGAGCAGTCTTCCCGTTGGAGTGTAGAAGACAGCTTCATTAAATGCATGTACTGTTGACTTGACCGTTTAGTCCTCCGACTTGCTATTTTGGGGGCGTAAAGATACTCGCATGGTCAATCATCAGCTTTAAATATCTCTTCGTACGTACAGCATTAAATGTGCATTTAATGCGTGTACAGTGCCATGCTTCCGTTGAAAGGTTTGTAACCGTTAGGGGATTTCCCGTTAGTTTAACGACCGTTGGAAGGGCTTCCGGAATCTGGTGTTATTAAGCAGAGTCTTAAGAGATTCTCTGGTCCAATCTCTTAAGTCCGTCTCTGTTGCCAACTCTGGTATCTTTCTGATAACCAGTTTCTGATGGCTTCTCTGGTGAGCAACTCTGGGAGCAACTCTGGTAGAGGCAAGATGGAACTCTGGCAGGCAGACTAAGCTAAAACTTACAAAAGAAATTCTAATACACAATTTCTAATGGGGTACTTTCAAATTCTAATAAACCTAGCATCATCAAAATCTAAATACATTTATTCCTTACATATAGCTTATTTATACACATGCTTGATTAAAATATCTTCCAGATATGTAATAGCTAAGTATTCTCTACATGCATATTGCCATTTACATAAAAACATTTGATATGCTACTTATCATCTTTTATATATGCTTATTGTATACACAATGACTATGCAATATAAAAAGATTGCTTACCAACTAAATAAGATTGGTTGAATCTAGGAGACAAAAATTTCAGAAAATGGAACAAATATATAGGGACTTCCCATTTCAATGGAGTCACACAAAGGTTGCACATGAGTGGAGAATTGAAAGTTTAATCTATAGTCATGTGTTGAAACTTGAAGTCTTGTAGTCTCCCTCTTCTAAAACTACTTCCAAACCTTTCAAAATGTAAGACTTGGACTCCTCCAAAAGCCTCTCGAACTTGTATATCAATGTATTTTTAAACATAGCATGAATTTTTGTTCCCTACAACAAATGACATTATTTTGACAATGAAAGTATAAAACTGTAAACTAATAGAAGTTAAAAGTAAATCTGTAACGCAAACCAGTATGCCTAGCAAAGAAATAGGTATACCGCTTCATCCATGAAAACCATGTCCAAAGAAAATGGAATCTTTGAAGCATTTTGACCAAAAGAATTCCACAATCGTATTATCTTTACTTTGATAGTGAATGCATTCGTTTCAGGTGCTATAGCAGATAAGGATGTCTGAACAACAGCCATTGCAAAGGAGGTAAAGGGAGGATGATAAGAAGTAGTGAAAACAAAGTGCCAATTACAATATTTATATTAGAAACTGAATAGGGTTTCTTTCACAATTCCAATTCTTAAATCTTACTTTCATAAGTACCTACTGGTTGGAGTTGGAAGGTCAAAAGGTTTTTCTTGTGTATAATTGCTTAAAAAAAGATGCAGACACATGAGATTAATGCATACTCCATCTGTACGTGTAAAATATATTTTACTTATGCAACCCATGTAATTGCTATGGTGCCACATGCCAATTTTTAGAGTTTCCTTCATTAATGTAGAATGTTAGGTTTGTAACCTATAAAGCTTTATTGTATGACAGTTTTTGCCAATACCACAATTGTTTATTGGGAGGAGTTTTGGAAGATCAAGGATTTTTTTCTTATGTGCATAAGTGCTGCAGACATGTATATGGGATATGAGTTTCATTTATGCAATCCATGTAATAATTGTTAGACACATTATTAAGATGCCACATGTCAATTATTGTTACAAATGGATTGCCACATGTTGATTTACATTCTGCGTGCTTCCAAAACATTATAAACATTAATTTATGCTCTTCTTACTTATAATGATTTAATGATTTATTACTCCGTTTATAACTCTTTTCTCTTTCCAAGCATTTATATAATTTTATGAAATTTTAATGCTATTGTTAATGTAAACATCTACTCGTAATAATTTGACAATTTTGGAGAGGATCGATTTTTAAGGCCCAAATATTTTAAAGAAGAAATCCGCCCAACTTGATCAGCCCAAAACTCTTCTTCCGCTCTTCAGTTCCGCTCATCGACAGTTTGACATCATCATCCTCATCTCCAGTCTTCTTTCATCTCACCATGGCTCACTGTAGGGTGTAGCAGCTGGCAATCGCCGCGCACAGCGTATTCCTCCGCTGCACGCTCCTCCCGAAGCTTAGACGATTGGTAAGTGCTCACACCATTAGCTTTGTTAACTGGTTAATTTCCATCGAACTGATTTGCATTAGGCAAATCCAACATTTTAAACTTTTTAAGCCTGAGACTTCAATTCGGCGCCCCTGTCTGCTACATTACCTACATATTTCGAAAGTTTTGACTGTTTGTTTTAAGTTTATACTTTCACCTTTATTTTTATATTTTTAGCTTTTAGTGTTTTGCTATGAACATGATTTAGTATCGGTGTTTAGTTTTGTTTTGTGTGTGTGTGTGTGTGTTAACCTTTATCTTCTATCTCCTGCCCTGGTCCGCTAGGCCCACTAAGGCTAAGTGATAGAGTCAGGACGAAAGAATCCGTATAGTAGTCACTAGTCAGTTAAGTTAGAGTGACTTTCGGTTACAGGGCACCAGATGGGAGGAAGAAAGAAAGAGCTAATCTTTCGAGCAATTTTTTTTAATTTTCTTATGATATTTCTAGTTAGAGAGAATCAGTTCAATTCCTATGATATTTCTAGTCAGATTTCATGTTGTTTTAGCTGTTGTTTTTTGGATATGTCAATTCCATTGTTTATTATTAATCTACTAGTATTGATGTGAATGTGCTTTGTGAGTATTAATAGCATTATTAGTATTAATGTGATGTGTGATTGTTTATCTCATTATTTAGTATTAATCATATATTTCCATTAGTTGTTGTTATTATTTATTTCATTATATTGTATTTGATATAAATATAAATATCATGAATGATAAATTGAGCAATCGAATAAGTGATAAGTGGCTCAATAATGATAGGCTTCTTGTATACGTAGAAAAAATATATCTTTATGAACTCTAAAAATGATTTCATTGTCAATCTATCATTTTCATTTACCCCAGTGCCGCAAAGGCTCCTACCTACGGTGGGGTAAGGGGGGGTCGGATGTACGCAGTCTTACCCCTGTACTAAAGCACAAAGAGACTGTTTCCGGATGACCCATAGTGAAAATCGCGTCCAAAATTGCATGGACTGACTGCTGCTTCATAACAAAGAAGCGCAGACAGTTTAGTGAGCCATTTTGCTTTATTCCATCATAATCTCAAGCCAAAAAATAATGAATCTTTGGCTCCATTGCAAATGATGGAAAATATTTCATTGTCAATCTATATAATCTCTAAAACTGTAGCGAACAATTGTGATTCTGCGAATTTGTGATTTCCTTTTGTAATTGGCTTTGATGAAAACTCTTATCCATGTAAACCTTTACATATTTATTATTGTACAATACTATTTATGTTGCAATTGAAGTTAGTATACACACACACACGCACACACTAAACTTTGTCCCTCTGTGGACCAAAATGCTAGATCCATTGTTCCCTACAAGTGATTTCTCCACAGGTTTTGCGTTTCTGTGCCTAACTGATTCAGATTAGACATGAATTCCAGTTTTACTGACACATTCATTTATATCCTTTTGCATTTCTGATTTGGTTGAACTATGAAATTGAACCTTCATTCCAATTCAGCAATGCTTATCTTTTTTGTTCTGCAGAAACCCTTAAACAATGAGAATAGCTTTTACTTTCTGCTCGCGCAATCTCCACCACCTATGTCACACTATCAAACACCGTAATCACATTAGCTCAAGAACCAATGGTGTTATCAACGCTCAGCTTCAAAATCCTTTTGCTTCCAAGCTGAGGTTTTTCTCATCGGCTGAAAATGAAAGCCCTGGGAAGCTTGAACTTGCTTCCCAGCCTGAAGAAACCAGCTTAGCTCTACCAAAGAAAACTCAGCTGCCACTTAAGGTTGAAGATGTCAGCAATACAGGTTTGGACTTGTTTTCAGAAAGTATTTTTTCTGTTTGCTTTATCATATTTTGAACTTTTATATTTTTGACAGATCATAAATTCTTGAGTTCTCAAAAAAGTAGTGCTTACGTTTATATTGTAGTGAAGTAAAATTTTTCCAGTTTGCTGTTATAGAGTATATTATATATAGAGATTTAGAATTTGTAGTTGAGGGAGTTATATATTTTATCGTTGAAACAGTGGGAAAAAAATATCGTTGAAACAATGGTTTTTAAACTTAGTAATCGACTTATTGTAGGAAGAAATACAACCGATCCACTTTTTCACGTCACTTTCACTTCTTATTCTATATTTTCAGAGCTGAAAGGGTTGCTGCAAGACTACTTCAGCAATGACAAAAATGATGTTCTCCCCAATATCATTGAAGCCATTATGAAGAGGAAATTACATGGAAAGCATGATGACACTGATGATGAGTTATTGGAAGATTTCCGAATGAACCGACTGGAACCTGTTGATAATGTTAACGATGAAGAATTTGAAGAAGATTTTGAAGAAGCCCATTCAACAGATGAAGATATTGATAATTTGTATGATGCAACAAGTATTGTGACGAAGAGAATGGGACAAGATGAGTATTTCAACATGGATGAAAGAAAATGGGATGATATGATTAGAGAGGCTGTTGCACATGGACATCTCAAGGATACCAAGGAGTGTGAAGAAATTTTAGAGGACATGCTTCACTGGGATAAGCTTCTACCTGGTACTCTAAATTATTGTTATCCAAAACAACAAATCAGAAATATTAGGTTGGGTGTATTAACCTTAACCAGTTAATCATTTTATACTTCAAGAACGACACTATCATACAGGATTCCCAACTACTGAAATAGAAGAACACGTTTTATCTGCTGACTTATAGGATGAATGTGTGTGCTATAGGTCTGTTATTGCAGCTATTGCATTCCTGGAGCTGTCAATTTGGACAATAGGTCTGCTGTATGAGCGTTAGGGTAGACTATATATTTCTGCATCTTCACTGAGAAACTCATGCATAGTCACAGACTCACAGAGTCACAGTAGGGTAGTTTGTAATTAGTGAGTGTGACATTTTATTATTGAAACATTACCCCTTTCATTATATAATATTATAATATATCTGTAACTTCTTTAAAATTTTTCCAAATCACAAACAAACTTGCAGCGCTAGAAGTCAACCCCTCTGTGCTGTGCTGTACTGATGGGTGGTACCTCCGTGGTGGGTGTTTGTGTTTCTGACTCCCACTATTGGGGGGAGAGTTGCTCAAGTTGCTCAAGTTGATATTTAGTTCAAGGCAAATGTAAAATTAGTAAAACAAATGAAACAATAAAGTATAGAAGGATTGCAGCCTTAAGTAATATTCTAGTCAGTTGTTATATACAAGATCATCTGTTACCATTTTAGCTGACTGAAATGCTGACTTAGAAGTATATATTAAGATGCTTCACTTGGTTTGTGTTGCTCTGCCTCTAAATAATGAAATAATGTACGCTAGAATTTATTTGTTGACCATAAGCTTTTCAAAAATCCTTTATGCTGTGTTGCTGTCCTATTAAATAGGAAACTTTTCCAAAGACCAAAGTATACAAGAGTTTTTCCATACAAAGGAGGAATACTCACCCCCCTAAATACTACATAGTAGTAAAATGTTGTCACCCTGAAATTGTACTGCCATATTATGGCATAATCAGACATGGCAATACCTAATCCTATTTAGTGGGAAAATATAGTACTCATATTTTGGGAAAACATCTTGTTTTGCTCCTATTTAGGGCAATTTCTTTTATTAAATCTTGTCAGATCACTTCAAGGACAATTATATTTGCTGTAGTGTTTTCTTTTTTCTGTCAGTACCATCGAATAGCATAATCTAGGGCCCCATTAAGGGTGGCATTGAGTTGATAGTTTTTTGTTGTGTGATTTTAAATTAAAGATGCACAACACATGTTACAATAAACCGATACTACTCATGCATATAGTAATCATGTTAATTTCATTAACTCTAAACAAAAAATTGAAAACTACTTTTTCTGTTTTCCATAATGCCGAGTACAATTTTTTAGTTTTTCTTACAAACAATTGAAAACTAAATCCGCCCTGAATGTGGCTTAAATTTCCTTTCATTTTCTCTTTTCCTCCAAAATACTTTCGGGTCTTCATTTTTTGTGTGATTATAGGTTGGTCCCCAAAAACTCTATGATACATTGGTTTTAATCTTTTCTTTTTTTTTTTACAGATGAGGTTAAGATGAAGGTTGCTGAAAGGCTTGATGAGATATCTGACATGGTTGAAAAAGGTGAGCTTGAAGCTGAAGAAGGTTATAAATTGTACAAGGAGTTTGAGGATCAAATGGTTCTAGAATGTACTAAACATGCGGAGAAGGAGACTCTGCAATTTGATGGATCTTCCATTGCTGATACGAAAAAGGATGTGGATGACCCACCTGGGGAGGGGCCGATTCTTAGGTGGCAAACTAGGGCAGTTTTTGCTCCAGGTGGTGATGCATGGCACCCAAAGAACAGAAAGGTGAAATTGGCTGTCACAGTCAAGGAGCTTGGTCTTTCCAAGCATCAGTTTCGCCGCTTGAGAGAATTGGTTGGAAAACGTTACCATCCTGGGAGAGATCAACTTACTATCACGAGTGAAAGGTTGTATATGTCAACTTTGTTAATTATTAAGACTATTATGTGATTGTCTTGCTGTTGGTAGTGGCATCTCATTGTTAACCCGGGTTTTGGTTCTCTAGAAATGCACTTGGCTGTTTAAGTTTTAAAGAAATTGCCCTAAATAGGAGTAAAAACGTTTTGAAATTCCAAAATAGGAGCACTATGTTTTTATTTCCTAAATATAGAATAATTATAGTTATGCTTGGGAAATGCTGCGAATTATGGCAGCAAACTGCCGTATTTAAAGCATGGTAATACAGAAATATGGTACTAAATTTTCAGGATGATTGTAACGCACACATATTTTCCGGAAAAACATAAACTCCTTTTTTGGAATTTGCAATGTTTTTACACATATTTTGAGAATTTCTCCTAAGTCTTACTATATGCTCCATTCGTCATATAGTTTTTCTTCCCATTTTCCCTTTTGATATCCCAAAAATTTCTTCCCATTTTTGAATTGGCACGCTCCTTAATAAAGAAGAAACTGAAGGTTGTGAGATGAAAACAAGTATCTGCATGTTTGAAAAACAAGTTTCATTCTTCAATATGGCCTTGATTTTTGCACCCTTGTTTTATCAGGTTTGAGGATCGTGAAGAGAACAGAAAAGATTGCCTTAGGACTCTATTATCCTTAATTGAGGAGGCTGGCAAAGCAAATAAATTAGTAGCGGATGCTCGTGCTGCATATGTGAAACAGAGACTGAAAATGAATCCACAATTCATGGCGAGATTGCATGCGAAGACATCTATGATGAAATTTACCTTTTAATATGCACGATACATCAAAAGGTAAATACTACCGAGTATAATACATTTTGTCTTTGTAGTCATAAAATTCAAGCATATTTTTCAAGCTTATCACAAAATGCAAGGTCAACTTGAGTTTCCCTGGTGTGTGTGTGATTTCCTTTGGTGTTTATGGCTGGCTTTTATGATTTTAGAAGATATTTTTTTAAGAAATCCTTCTACATAATAGCAGTACTTTATGGAATTCATATTTCCGCTCAAGTACCCAAAGCATCACTGTCATACGATTAAAAGCGATCTAAAGCACCTCAAAACTAACATTTCAGAGCCATCCCCACTTTCTCTTAATTGATCGGTCTAGAACAAAACCTTTTGTTCAGATTCATATCTACGCAGCCCTACCATCCATCCCAATCTTCTTTATCCATACATCTCATCCCCGAAATTAGGGCAGAGGGCTATGAAAATCAACATCACCATCAGAAAGGCAGATGCTTTCCTTTATCCTTCTGGAAGTACACCACCATCAAAGTTCTTTCACCTCTTTGCTTAAAATCTCACAATAAGGTAATTTATTTCTTCCTAATTTAGTTTCAGATTACGAAAATTTCAGTTCCAGGTTTCTTACAATTTATTGATGTACTAACTTTAGCCTGAATTATGTTTTTACTGATTCTTTCAGTTTATATAAAAGATATTTGATGCTCTTCTTTCTTCATATGGACAGTCATCCTTTTTCTTGGCTTAAAATATATTTTTGGAAGGTAAATTCATCTTTTCTTGCTGTGATTTTTGCAACAAGGTAAATTTAGCTTTCCTATTTGAACTCATATCATTTTCAGTTTACAAAAAGAATCCTCATAATTTTAAAAAAACTTTTAAAAACTAAGTTCATGCCACCACACACAAATATTATGCTTCACTTACCTGGGGTATTAAATGATACACATAGTTTAG
The DNA here is from genome assembly GCA_945859875.1 of Cuscuta europaea. Lineage (NCBI taxonomy): Eukaryota > Viridiplantae > Streptophyta > Magnoliopsida > Solanales > Convolvulaceae > Cuscuta > Cuscuta europaea. The sequence continues at coordinate 11,952,180 of CAMAPE010000048.1, forward strand.
TGATCGACTGCATTATTGATTAGGCATTCTTTATTTGGTGAATAATAATGGAGATGAGGGAATTCAAAATAAGGTTTATGATAACCATGTTACGTGAAGTGATTTATTTCTTGTATGAGCATGAACAATTTTTGATAGATCTTCTGCACTATTTAATAACCTTAAAACTTTGATAAGAATGAATCCACATATAAATTTAAGAGTTTCATGGATGGGTTGGTGGTAATTTAAATCATTTTGCATTTCATTTAAATCAAGGAGCATGGACAATTTAAGAAGCTAGATTTTCCAGAAAATTTTCCAGTTTGCTTTCTCACATATTTCATCTACAAAACTTTCCAGTTTGTTTTTATTTATATTTCCAGAAACTAGATGCACCGTTTCCTCTATTTTCTATTCAATATTTACAAAAATAAAACTCTTATCCAATTAATCTTAAATTCTCATTATTATGAATATTACTATTTTTATATGTATTTTTCTATTTTATGTATTTCAAGGTGTGTAACACTAGGCATATTTCAATTTATGTAGCTCTCTTTACGATTCAAAATCGTAACTTTCTCGATAGATATTGCTATCTTTTGCTTTCACTTCATGAGATTCATTGAGCTTATTCAATAGATGCAAGTAAGAGTGCATGTGACCCAACATTTTGAAACATGTTCTCTCTTTTATAATAGTTTTCCATAACCCAACATTTTCAGCATATATTTCCCTCTGTAATTTTTGAAAACCTGATATATGGCTGGTTCACTATCACCATGAGCAAGCCCATGTTTACAGCATCTTTCCCTCATATCACATGTTCTTATATGTATTTAATTATTTATGCGTGCTTCTCTTTTCCAATGGTGCATCAGTATTTACCAAAGCTCTCAAGTATGGTAAAAATGTTGCTGCTGATATGTATTTAGGCTTTTGTGTTGAAATTGTGTTAAAGGGATAACTTACTAAGGATTTTAGTCCAAAATTCATTGGATATATGCACAGATGAAAATCGCACTATGTGATTTGCAAGACTGAATCGTAAACTTAATTTACAAAAATATTTGAATAGTTCAAACCTCAAATGACACCTTTATTCTTCACAGTGAAGAGAGGGATTTTGTTTGACCACTGGACAGTTGTGAAAAGTTTACTCTCCTATTTATCTTAAAAGATTGTTGACCCTTACTTAGTGGCTTAGTGCTATTAATGGCGGATGGCTTAAAATCAGCCATATAATTTTATAACTCACCATAACTTACAATTCTTCACATATTTCATAGGGCAGAGATAGCCTATATATTTCTACAATTGCCATCCTCCTAGGTGCTGCCTTGTTCGTAGTTAATTAGTGTTTACCGTCGCTCCTTGCTGTTCAATTTCAACCCTATGCGTACACATACATAAGAACCGGATGAGTTCAGAAGCACCCGTCTGAGCGCCCCACTTGCTTTCTGTATTTCTGTGTAATGGCTGTGCTGTTATTTCAATTTACACGAGTAGTTTTCTCCATGCCGTGCCTTCCATTGCCGCCCATTGATTGTGCCATTTGTGCGTGCATTTATATGATATTAGAAAGTACAACTTTTTCCCTCTGATGGTTAAATTCCTTCACATGTGAGTGTTTAGCTTTTATTTTAGTGTTTCACTAAGGTTGCATCAAGTGTGGTGTTTGTCAAAACTAACCGTGCTTCAATATACTCAATGTCTTCAAAAGTTTCTTTGGACCCATCAACCTCGCTCTGAATATTTTTTATTAGAAAGCATATAATAATTTGTAGTGTTTTCAACATAGATGTTCATTAAAACTAAATTGTATGAAGTTATACGCTTATAGTCTTGATTATATATCTATTGAAGAAAACCATGATTAGAAAGGAGAACATCAGAGGGAAATGGAGATAGTTGTTTTTAGGGGGTGCTTTCAAACAATTCTTGATGACCAACCTGTTTTTTATTATCAAAGTCTAGACTACTATGTATTCTTAGACCTGTTTATCTATATATAGAGAGAGTAATGACCCTCCCAGCCGGATGGACAGGACCCTCCCAGCCGCTTCGGTTTGGGGTGGTTCCCGGTGGAATTTTTTGATGAAATTTTTTGAGCATGTTTTTCATGAAGTGTATATTATGTACAAAAAATTTCAGCATAAAATTCAATCGGGAAGTCAGTTAAATAAATTATTAAAACATACTGCATCAAATTATATATATAAAAGCACAGTGTTTTTCAATGATTTATTTAATTGACTTCCCAATTGAATTTTAATCTGAAATTTGATTCACATAATCTACACTTCATAAAGAACATGCTCAAAAAATTTCATCATAAAATTTCGCTGGGAACCCGCCCCCAAACAGCGGCAGCCGGATGGAGGATCCTGTCCAGATGGCTGGACGGGATATATTCCTATATATATATATATATAATGGATTCCTGATAATAAGGTCAGAATTCCAGATATTACAGCCTTGAACAATGAAAAAGTTCAGAAAAAAATATACGGAGTAATAGTATATAACTATAGCTAGACAATTTCGAAAGTGCCCATCTCTCCTGCCCAGATCCAACTGACTACCAGTCTGCTTTCTCTTCCCTCCAATCTCTGGCTTTATTCTTCCTCCAAGTCTGCCACCTCAGGTATTCTGTTACTACCTCCGTCCCAAATTGGTTTGCAAATTTGACTTTTTTTGGAGAGATTTTAATGATTTGACTTTTTTTGGTCAAACAGTTTCATTTTATTCGCTTTATTAGGATGTCAATTTTTAATTATATTCTAATTTGGAGTTTGCAACTTTGAAGAGATTTTAATGTAGTTTCTAAATATGTAAATTTTAATTATTAAAAATTGAATTAATTATCAATAGAGTGGATTGACTTTTATTATTGGTTGACCAAAAAATGTTGACTTTGCAAAACAATTTGGGACGAATGAAGTATTTTATTCCCTCTACTTTCAGCTGCCTCATTTACCTTTTTGCCCCTCCTTTTATAGACTATTGGGAAGCCCCTATTATAATTAATATCAGGGATGCCCTAACTATCTGATACTCTATCAGTAAACTTCTCAATCAAATAACAATTATACTTTTCTGTGCCTTTGTAATATTAAGCTAAGGAGAGATGTGTGTGGCATGATAAAGCAACAAAACTCGGCAATTTAGCATATCTTAAAAGTCACTTTGAAAGTGTTATTACTAAAAGTCACTTTTTAGCTTTTTAAACATTTGCAATTTTAAATATTTTGGTTTTGGGTTGTGTGATTTTGATAATTGATATTGATATGATTTCAGCTATGTGTCCATAATTGAGTCGTCATTTCATATCACAACAAGGTGGACTGAAAGTAATACACATTTTTTATAGTTCACAAGTCCTTTTTACTTGAGTTTTTGCCACTTTCAATCCCTTGACTATTGTGTCTGACACTTTTGATAATCGACTTTCAATTTTTTCATTTTTAATCCTCAATTATTGTGCACGAGGCACTTTTAGTCCTCGACTTCAAAGTTTCTCACATTTAGTCTCCAGAATATTATCGAATTGACACTTTTAGTCCTTTCACTATAATTTTGACATAATAAAAAATGTCACTATTATAATAGTTGAAGGACCACAAGTTTCAATTATATGAAAGTCAAAGGACTAAATATGGAAATTTACAAAGACGGGCATCAATAGTGGGAGGATTAAATGTGGAAAAATTCAAATTCGAGTACCAAAAGTGTCAATGACATAATAGCCAGAGGACTAAAAGTGGTAAATCTCTTTTTACTTATATCCTTTCTGCTTTGCTAATCATCCATGTCTCACCTCTACGCAAAGTAGAAATCACTTGAAGGAGAGGACTTTAATTGATTTTGTCGAAAGGTAGCTTTATGATAAAGGTCATGTCAGATCTGCAGAAGTCAATTTTGTGGATCTCTATTCCATAATAGTGTTTTTCAAGTTTTCCCAACATTTAAGATTCAGAAACCAATTGAGGTATTTGTGATTTTTTTGGAGTTCTGTTCCATGTTGGTTGAATGTGTTTCTTTTACTTGACGTTTCTAAGGTCATGTTTATCATGAATGCAAATCATTCTATATAATAGCACTATCACCCTGTTATTCATTTTCTTGCCCATGGTTAGTGTTTTTCCCAGCCTTTTGATTGCAATAACTATATTCTAATCCTTTAAAGAATCAGCCTAATTTATTTGGCTTCATAACAATAGGGGACTTTGTTCTCCTCCAACCAACACCTGACTAGATGCTGTGACAATTTCTTTCTTTTTTAGAGTTGTGACCAATCTTAAAGGAGGTGAGCAGCGGCTGCAGTACCTGCATTGGTGCGTGTATTACCTTTTTATAAAAATACATCACCGGGGCACAGACTTTTTTTTTACACCTCCAGGGCATAGACTTAGACATGGTGTTGATGTTATGATATTTTATGTGTCTCTCTACCATTATACTAATACTTCGAATGACTTGATCACTTTTTACAAAAACAGAAAAATGAAAAAATAAATTGGCCCCTGTTTGAACTTTTAAGCATTCATCACAAGCTTGGTAAGAGGAATTTTCATTTTAATACCAGAAAAGTATTATGGTTTATTTGGGACTAATAGTAGTTGTTAGTTGACATAAAGATTACTGATCCATATATGTCTACATTTTCCAGCATATACCTTCTGTCCTTGGGCAAAAGATCCAGTCCTATCTGACAAGAAGCTTCAACAACTCCTATAGTCCAATAGTCACCCAGAAAATCTAAAACACCACTAGTAGTTGTGAATGCCAAACAATGTCACACCAATTTGGCGACACGAATACATTTTTGATTCAACATGTAACTATTAGAAATTGCTCTAAGTAAGAGCAAAAACGTTTTGAAATTCCAAAATAAGATTATCATGTTTTTTATTCCCTGAATTAGGGGTGGACCGGTTCTGGTTCGGGCCCGGTTCGGGCCCGGTTCGGGCCTCGGTTCAAGAAGGGGAGGCCCGGAATCGGCCCGGGTAACCCCCGGGTCCGGGCTGGGCCTCGGTTCTTTTTTTTTTTTGGCTTTTCCTAGTTTACCCCCAACCCTCCCCCTCACCCCCAAACCAACCCTAACCACCTCAAATGGCCCAAAATACCTAGCCCAACCCAAAAACTTAAAAAAATTCAAAAAAAAAAAATTGGCCTGGCCCGGGCTCGAACCGACCGGGCCGGTTCACCTTTTGAAGGGCTCGAGCCCGAACCGCCATCCCATCGGGCCGGTTGGCCCGAACTGGGCCCGGAACCGGTTCACCGGTCCGGGCCGGGCCCGCACAGTAGCGGGCCGGCCCGGTTCCGAGCCGGTTGGCCCGGCCCGAGTCCACCCCTACCCTGAATAGGAGTAACCTGCCAAGTTTGGACAAAAATGTCATGTTTAAAGCCTAATAATGTCAAACTTGGCAGAAATGTACTCCTATTCAAGGAATAACAAACATGATAGTCCTATTTTGGAATTTCAAAACTTTTTTACTCCTATTTAGGGAATTCTCTCATCACTACGGTTGATTATTCTTTTAAGTTTAAGGTTTACTCCTGTCGCCTTGGTTTAACGTTGCCAAACCATATTTGTGAACTTAAAACTAGGGTTGACCATAATCCGGACGACCAAAATTGGACTAGACTGGTCAATCAAGACTAGACTCGGACTGGATAGATATCAGGTCTTTGGTCCAAGGGCTTTACCAATTCTGGTCTGGTCTTCGGTCCATGGGCTTTATTGATTCCGATTTCGGTCCGGTCCAAAATCTGGAATTTTGCGGTCCGGATCGGTTAGATTGAAATTAAATTATTATATATATACATATATAAATATATTTTATATATGTATTAAAATTGTACACACAGACACGTGCACAGTACATTAATTATGCTACTTAAAAAGTACATTAACTAAGTGGGTCAATACTTAAAACATTAACCCAAGTTACATATGTAGTATCATTACACATTTACATTAGCAAAGTTTTGTAGCATAAAAACATTAGGAGTTAGAATTAGGGATGGATTCGGTTCGGGCCACCCGGCCCGGCCCGGTACTGTGCGGGCCCGAACCGGTGGGAAGGGCGGGGCGGGCTCGGTTCAGCATTTCTGTGACCCGGCCCGGGTCCGGTTTTTTTGTTTGGGCTCCTACTAGCCGTTGGGGGTGGGGCTGGGGACAACGCAAACGGCTATATAGCCGTTGGGTGGGGTAAAGGGGGGGTCCGGGGGGGTTGGGTGGTGGGGGGGGGGGGGGGTTGGTGGGGGGGGGGGGTAAAAAAAAACCTATAAATACTCCTAATCTTAAACATTTTTTCACATCTCTTCTCCAATTCTTCCTATTCTTATCTCTCTACTCTCTAATTCTCTTATTCTCCAATATATTATATATCTAGTTATCTACTCTCATATTCTCTTCTCCAAGAAGTTAAGATGGAAAATCAAAATGCCATTATACGGTATAATTTTGATAAGCAGAAGGACCCGAAGACCGGGATGTGGTACGCAATTTGCAAATGGTGCAAAAAAAAATGTATAATGGGGGCTTCAGGCGGATTCGGGATGGCAATCAAGCATATGAAGTCATGTGACAAAGCCAAAGGATCGGGAGGTGCAGGAAGTTCCGATTGATTACAATTTTCAAAATGTTTATCTGTTATATGTAGTTCCTATTTCATTTCAAATAAATGCAATTGAAGTTTGTTTTTAATACTCGTATAAAACTATAAACTATAAATATAAATTATATAAAAAAAAAATAACCGGCCCGGCCCGAACCGGACCCGACCCGTGACCCGGGCGGGTGGCCTGGCCCGAACCGGACCCGTCCAACCCGCGGGCCGGTCCCGGCCCCCGGGCCCACTTTTCTTGAACCGGCGGCCCGACCGGGCCTAGGCCCGGCCCGGGCCCGACCCGGCCCGAATCCATCACTAGTTAGAATGGTGCATTGTGTTTACTTGGTTTAATCATTATACATAGCGTGACTAATTGAATTCATCTTTTTTAAATACGTAAAGTTATTATGTCAATCATTCACTAAATTCGTTGAGCAAGTAACATTAGTTTCATGTACTTGTGATCATGCATAAATTTTAGTCAAAATTGAATTACATATTTTTCATATTTTCACTAGGCATAGTTCATGTATTTATTTCTAGTTATTTGATGTATTATAATGTATGTTATATTGATTAAAAGACACATAAAAAATGCAATTCATACATATAAAAGAATAAAATAGAACTAATTACATACTAGTATAAAACATCATAAATAATGCTTTGCAATAGAAACAATGAGCTTGAAAGTAAAGTTTTGGATAATCAAAACTATTTTTTTAAAAGATGTAACATTGTAAAACAATAATCGGTCCAAAATAATTGGTCCTGGACTGAAACTATATAGGTCCGGTTTGTGATCCATTTTTTTTGAGAATTCTGATTTCAGTTCAACCTGTTTCGGTCCAGTTGTTACTAAATAGCAACGAATAAACAAAAATAATATTAGTATTAAATATTTCCAAAAAAGAGACTTATATGACTTTTATACCTTCCGAGTTATAGTTTACAGTTACTTGATCCAAGTAGTTACAGTTATCTGATCCAACAATTATCCAATTTGACCCATTACAATTATCCAATTCAATCAACTACAGTAACCAAACCAAATCATTACAGTTATTCGATCTGACCAATTACAGTAACAATTTTCCTAATTGAACAGTTACAGTTACCCGTTTTGATAGTGACCACTGCTAGCCACCATTAGGGGTGGACTCGGGTCCGGGCCGGGTCCGGGTCCGGGTCGGGCCTAGGCCCGGCCGGGCCTAGGCCCGGCCGGGCCGGCGGTTCATGAATGGTGGACCCGGGACCGGCCCGGGTAGCCACCGGGTCCGGTCCGGGCCGGGCCGGGCCTCCGGTTTGGATTTTTTTTTTTTGCTTTCCTAACCCCCCCTCACCCCCCCCCCCCCCCCCCCCAAACTCCCCCAAACCCATCCTACCCATCAAGCCCAACCCGGGTGGAACCCCAAAAATGAAAAAAAAAAATAAAAAAAATTCAATTTGGCCCGGGCCCGGGCCTGACCCGGCCGGGCCGGTTCACCAAAATTGAGACCCGAGCCCGGACCCGCCCTACCCCCCGGGCCTAGGCCCGGACCCGAGAACCGGGCCGGTCCCTGTCCCGCACAGTAGCGGGCCGGGCCGGTCCACGGGCCGGGTGGCCCGACCCGAGTCCAAGCCTAGCCACCATCAGTAACCACCGCTGACCACCACCATCACTGATTGTTACCCCCACCATTTGTGACAGCTGCCGCTCTTAACTAACCGACCACCCCGCCTATGATCACCTAGCCTCCTCCAACCCTAACCCCCCACCATTAGATGAAATCTATTGGCCAGGGTCATTTTGAGGTTAGATAATGATTGTAATCGTCGGTGATGAAGTAAAAAGAAAATCAACATAAATTTCAGAGATATAAAATAAAATGTACTACATTGTCGAGACGAAAAATATATTTATACTACTAGCTCTGTCCTGCTATGATTGTCCCATTTTATCTATCACTTTGTCCCACTAAAATTATCCCATACCAAATTTGGTAAAATTTGTGTAGTTTTAAATCATTCTTACTTTATTTTTACTTTATCAATTCAATATCAACCACATAAACCACTTTTAATTAATTTGCGTGTCAATCCCTCTTGTCTCATTGTTAGCGGGACGGAGGGAGTAATAACTTATCATAATAAATTTGTGTTACATATGTTCAAAATTATTAGAGATAAAGAGCCCGTTCGGTGGCCTTGTTTTTCGGCTTATCAGACTTATTAGTCAACTTTTTTCATCAAACACATAACTTTTGATTTCGCGCGCGCTGAATTGTATAATAATAAGATTATATGTTTTTTCACAATTATAATTTTAGAGTATTAATTGTTTTTAATCAAACGAATCTTCAAATACCTCAAAGAAACTATGAATCTATGTTTATGATTGTATGTTTTTTCACAATTATAATTTTAGAGTATTAAATACATAATTTAGAATACACAAAACACTTATGAGGATGGAATTAAAATGTGAAATTTCCTAGGATATGACTAAAATTCAATGACTTGCCCAATCTATGACCTAACTAATTTTTAGACTTTTGTATGACCGAAAATAAAAAAAGAAAATTTCATGTATATTTAAATATTGAATGACAAAAATACCCTTATTTAAAATATATGCATTTTAAACTAATTTCGTCCAATTAGAATTACAATACTTTATATTGTCATTACTGCACGACATTACCGTACTTCTGACAATAATCACTGCACTTCTGCCAAAATTAATTGTCTTCTCATTCACTTTATGAAATTATTTAGTTTTTATTTTTATTTTTTAGATTTAATAATTTTATTATTTTACGTCTAATTAAGTATATTGCGTTTCATGGTGAAATTATTGCTCTGTGATTTTACGTCAAATTAAATATATTGCATTTCATGTCAGTGTTACTGCTCTATATTACTACACTGCTTGTCATAATCACTGCACTTTCAGCCAACATTATGACACGATCAATTGCATTTGATTCACTGCAATACACACTTCATCAAATCATTCATTCATTGTCCATGTACAACATTATATATTGCCATATTCACTCCCTGTATTCAACCATATGTATTGTCTTGTTCACTACTTATCTTCACTACCCATATTTAATGCCCACAAACCCTAATTTCAAAAATAGAAAAAGTAGAATGAGAATGGAGGTGGGCGGCTGGGTGGCGGCGGTGAAATGGAATGTGGCCGTGATGGAGGCGATGGTTGGGCGACACAGCATGAAGACGGCAGCGGCGAACAGTACGTCATGGGGACAGCCGCAATGCATGGGACGGCCGTGGCGATGGGGCAGGTGGTGTTGCGGCGACGAGATTGGTGATGCCGCGGCGAGGGGGGCGGGTAGGCATGGACTCGGGCCGGTCCGGGACGGGCCTCGGGCCGAGCCTGACCGGGCTTTTTTTTGGATTGTTGAGGCCCGGAATCGGCCTGGGTAGCTAATCGGGTCCAGTTCGGGCCGGGTCGGCTACCTATTTTTTTTTTTAATTTTCTAATTACTTCCTACCCTACCCTTGCCCCAAACCCGTCCAAAACACCCAGCCCAACCCATTTTCATTTTTCAAATTTTGAAAAACAAAAAACAAATTGGCCCGAACCGGGTCTGGATCGACCGGGCCGGTTCATGATTTGGAAGACCTGAGAACCGCCCCGCAACAGTACCAGGCCGGGTGGCCCGAACCAGATTATGAGCCGGGTACCGGGCCGGGTCGGGCCGAAACAATACCAGGCCCGGGCTGGTTACATGCCGATTTACCCGGCCCGAGTCCATCCCTAGGAGCGGGTGATGCCATGGCGGATGATGCCGCGGCCTGCAACAATGGCTGGTGTGGCTAGGTTTTGAAAAACTAAGTAGGGATTTATAATAACAATTAAGGGCATATTAGTTCATAAAATTTAGTTATTTATTTATTATTTATTAATTAAATATTACAAATTTAAGTATTATTTTGGAGGAAAAGCTAATAATGTCATACATTGGGAAATTGAATGAATTTTAGTCATACCTAAGGTAATTTCTCAATTAAAATTAGATTATACCCAATGCAATATTATTCATTTCACAAATGAAATTTAGAATGTTAATTGCATCCGAACAAAAATTAGAGTACTTTAAATTATATACTTATTGCAATAAATATATTTGAAAAAACATATAAATATGGTGCGAAAATGGATTTTTTTATATAAAGTATAGGGTATATATATTGCTTTCCCCTAATTTTGGATTTTTGGGGTGTTTCTCTTACTCCAAATTTTGGGGTATTTATATTACTTTCCCCTGAAAATTATTATTTTCAATAGACTTGAAAAAAAAACTGACAACCTGACCTAAATATTAGAAAATGTAGCCACAAACAAATGCATATCCATTACTCCGTAGTTAATAATTAAATTGATGGGATTCAATGCAACATTTTGGCCCTCACACTCCCTGCTTGGGGACTGAATTGTACACCTCATTTAAGAATATCATAAACAATACAGGTGTATAAAAAATTGAAATAAAAAACTATAATATTACTATACCAAGAAATATAAATAAAAATATACAAATTTGACTGCAAGGATCAGGGCCATATGTGTAAAAGGATGTTGATTTTTAGCAAAAAATGGTTGAGCTCAATCAACGTGTTAGCATCTCCAGCCAGCTTGCATTTCCTGTACAATACATAACACAGCATGTGAGACAGTACCCTTAGGTCCCAGACGTTCATCAATGGGATAACTACAGGCCAAAAACATCCAATGTTTGTTCGTTAAAATGGAAATGCCAAAACTCATACCTGAAAGAAATATGGTCATTTTAGGTTTTCACATATTCCACGTTGCGCTTGCGTTTGTTGGATCTTGAAAGGAAGCATCTTTGAGTCCAAGATGACTTCTTCTGCTTCAGTGGTTGTGACTTCAGATCTCTCTTGGCATAATTTTCTGCCATGTACTCAACCACAGCCTGAACATATTGAAGTAATAATATGTATGTAAAGTCATTCCACATCTAAATAAACTAAAAGAGAAACTTCATAATTTGGGTGAGGTGTCATGTATTTAATAAGTTGCACACAATAATGACTTCTCAATTAGAAATTTTCACAACCGGCCGGAAAAGACTATTTCATTGCTGAGTAGGTTGGGAAAATGGTGATCATTATTGCGGCATGCACAAGTTCCATAACCAAATAAGCAAATTCCTAAAACTAAAATACGGGGTAACAAATTAAATGAACATATAAGACATTATAATTATACCTGAGCTCCCTTTTCCAAAATGTTTTTAGGCGGAACTTCCAGCGGATTCCCTTCCGTTTTGAAGATTCTCAATTTCGAGAGCATTCTGAATGAGTCCGGCAGATTCCTTATCTGATTATTACACATATCCAATTCCTCAAGCATCTCAAGGTTCCCAATAGACCTTGGCAGACATCGAAGGTCAGCGAAATTGTTGCTAATGTTAAGTTTTACCAGTGTGGTAGCAAAGCACAAGCTCTCTGGAACAGATTCAATTTCATTGAAACTTACATTGAGCTCCTTCAAACTTGCCATTGATGCCATCGTGGTAGGCAATTGCCTCACATTATTGTATCTCACGGACAGAATCTCCAAAGCTCCCATTTTTCCTACGGCTTCAGGCAGGGCTTTGAGCCTATTATAGTCTACCCGAAGCTCTACAAGGGATGTACACTGACTAATGGTATGAGGAAGTTCCTCGAGATCATTTGTTTCCACAATCAATCTTTTGAGACTTGAGAGAGAGCCAATAGTCTCGGGGAGGGTAGAGAGGGAATTAGAGCTCAAATCGAGTTCCTCGAGCTGGATTAATTTAGATATGGAAAGTGGTAATGACTTTAATTGGTTTCCACTCAAGTCGAGGTTAATCAAAGTTAAGAGATTTCCTAGGGAATCGGGAAGGTCAGTGATTTTGTTACTGTGCAAATCAAGTTTCTTTAGCGAATAGAGTCTCCCTATTGAAGCTGGTAGGGATGAAATCCGGTTTTCAGACAAATCTAAGGTGATTAGTCTTGTTAACTTCCCTATTGATTCAGGGAGCCAGTCAACTTGATCAGACAGTTTGTTTTGAAGCATAAGGTTGTCTGGAGTTCCCTTTTTAGCAGTCAGTTCAATGAGACTAGCAAGCTTGATCAAGCTCAGTTTCTCACCATTTTCACCTGTTATATTCATCATTACAAGAAATTATTAATTTAAAAGAAAACTCAGAAAGGACAAAGTACAAATCTAGTTTAAAGAACCATTTAAAAAGCTGTTCTTTTTAAAAGAAACAACCTTTGGTACGTGATATGTGCTTCGTCCAAATAAATAAGACATAAGTTATATAGAGCTAACTAGCTAAGCTTAACTTTGTCCTGTCCGTCATATTCAAGTCTCACCAAAACAATACCATAATTTTCCTCCTACATTTTCAATTCTTTTTAATGAATTTGTATGTTTAGTAACTTGACATAGTTCCCTCTTTTTTGAAAAACTTATCCAAGTAAATTTTAGGAAAACGATCAAGTAGAATAAACGACTCATTACCAAAGAGACCCTTAAGCTTAAGCCATAAGTCATACTCCGTAGCTCATAAGCATCTAGAGATTAAGCTACACAGATAAGCTAAATTAGACAGCACAATCAACAACAATGGATTGAAACTCACTTGGACTAGTTGCGGGCTTTAATGTGGAATCAAGAATCATGGAAACAGCAGGGGTATAATCTGATCTTCGATCTGCACCAGTTCCATCCATGTAAAATGCCGTTTTAGCCTTCTTCAAATAACTGTCGTCTTTACTATGAAACTCAGAGGCCTTCAGAGGCTCTCTATCGTTGTAAAACCCGGAAAACAAAGGATTGACAATAGTGGCAGTTGCAGGAGACCCAAAACTGCTACCGGACATGGAAGCGGAAGTAGCCAGAGACGACAAACTGCTGGAATTTAAGCTTGACGCAGTAGAGGGAGCACAGTTGGGAGAGGTGGAAGAAGGCAAGCACTTCGAAGCTCTCTGAAGCAAATCGTCAAACACAGAATGAGCATGCTCGAGATCCAACAGTTTCACCACCTCCCTCTTCTGCTCTTTGCTCTGCAAATCAACCATGGCCCTCTGCATTTCCCGCAACACGTTGAAAAGATCTTCAGGAACATCTCTCCCTTTGCTCTGCCTCGCGATCGAGTCGAGTTTCAGCAGATCCTCCCTCTCCACGGCGGCTATAAAGGCCTTCGCCGCCTCCACCTCTTCGATTCCCGGCCGAGCCGGCAGAGATCGATGAAGCCTCATAACCTCGTCCACCACCTCCTCCGTCGTTGACAGAGCTCCCATCCCCTCGTACAAATTTCTTGTTCAAAGATGGAATAAAAACCACAACTTTAGCATACAAAAAAACAATGCTTCCGGAAAAGATGAAACCACCCAACTCCGGCTTTGCAAGGCAAGAAATGCTTTCTCAGAAGGGGTTGCTACATACAAATGTAATGTTTGTGAAACGAAAGAGTGATGGGTTGGATTGAATTCATCAACTGGAAGAAGAAAATGAAAAAGAGAGGAGATTTATATGATGCAGTAATAATTTGGGAAGAATCTTGACAAAAATGAGTTCAAATAATTGGGTTTTGGAGGGGTTAAATGGACGGTGTCATCATACCCGATACAGCTGATCCAGTCACCGTTTTCGCTCATTCCAGAAATACCCTCCTAACTAGTTTGGGTTCAGGCAATTGGGCACATGTTTAAGGTTGTATTTAGTACAAAATGTGAAGATGAAAGAATTGAACTTTAATGTCCAAATTAAAGGTTACACATTTTCACTTATTCTAGGTGTATACAACTATACATCCTCACCTTATCACCTATACATGTTTTTATACATAACTATAAGTCTGATGTCTTGTTTTACCGATAAAGTTTAGAAGGTGTGTATAAATTAAAACATATATAAAATGACTGTATACAAAAGATTTTTCGGTTATTCTTTTTACTTCGATACTATAGTTTCTCTGGCTAGCTTTCTCGTCTATCACTTTCTTCCGTGGTTGACGCTAAACTTCATATCTGGTTTTTTCTAGTAAATAAACATATCTGGGTTTTTTGGAACGACAACCACCTCCGTTTGTTACCTCGTTTCACCGCCACTTCTTCTGCTCACATAACTTCATAGCTTAATTAACTTTACATACCTAATACGGAGTATATAAATTCATAGTTTGACTTTGATGGAGTTTGAATGAATTTACCTTTTGAAGAAGCTAAGCTTCTTTGTCTAATTGTCTAGCTAGGGAACATATTAATGTATTGTACAAGGTTTGATTTAGAACAATGGACATTAGATTTATAACTAAATCTATTTAAGTGTGTTCAAGTAAATATATTGACAAACAAATCTTTCTCAAATAGTGAAATTGGACTAGTTAGGAATGTAATTAAGAAGTAGTGGAATTACAGACAGGGATTGAAGAGTATGATGGATCATAACCTTAGCCAAATAGCTAGAGTAATAGATCACAAAAACATAAAATAGGTATTAGAAAAAGTAAAACTTCTCAATAAAACTTTTTCATTCTTGCCAAAAAAAAAACAAAAAAAATGCATCAAGTATGATACGGATAGTATATACGTGTGTGCAATTATTTCTTTCAACTATTTTTTTATCTATTTCAAATTTTAAAAAGCTCAGGTTCACAATTTTACCAAAAAGAAAATAAAGATGTTTTTAATTGGACTAAAATTTTCTAGGCTAGTGTAGCTGATATAGTCTGGTCTGAACTGATCTGGTCTGATAAATGTTTGGTCTCCATGTATTTTATCAATGTCTAAATCTAATTTGATCTGATCTGATTTATAACTGAAAAACAGTCCAAATAAAAACATTCTAAATACATATAGCTTGTATACTACAATCACTACTCGGTAATATTTACGTGTTTATCACTACTACCACGTAGTATAATACTATAATCTACGAAGAACTTATTTTGAATAGATATACAGATATGTCTTTGTTATTCAAAAATACTCCGTATTACTGAAACGAACTTTATTACAAAACTAAGACCAATACTTATTACTGTACACTACAAAAAAACACGGTATTGACAGAGATTTTGGCAGAGACTTGGCAGGAATTTTGGCAGAGAAATGTCAAATCCGTATCAAAAACACTTTTTGGGTTGAGGAATCTTGGGATGCTACAAGAGGCTCGACTTACTATATATAGTAGCACCAAATCTTCACTAACCCAGCATTGAAAAGAATAAAATAGTCTCCGAGCTTTATATTACAATAGAATCCCAATGGAATTCGTTACAGTCTTTACCAAATCATTTGTTTATTGTAATTATTTTAAAGTTATATATCTACTCCGTCCGTTGTTTAAGAAAAAAAATATTGAATGAGTTGTATTTATCCAATAATATAATTTCATTTTTAAAGTTTTTGTGTAAAAAGCAAATGGAGTATTATTCGTAGACAAGAGTATGTTCTTAGTTCGTGTGACAGGAATCGATCATAGTCTGGACTAGAAAAGAAAGGAAGATATGATAGATGGAGGGTTTACAGGTCATTCAGTACAGATAAACGGTTATTTTATGAGTATTTTATTGTCATTTTATTTGAATAATACTCCGTATATTATTATTACTCCCTCCATCCCATAAAATTTTTTCCACTTTTCTTTTCGGGCTGTCCCAAAAATTCTTCTCACGTACTCCATCCGTCCCAAAAATTATTTTATGAGTATTTTATTGTCATTTCATTCTTTCCTTTTCGATCCGTCTCAAATTTATCTCATCTTTCCCTTTTTGATAAAGAATATGTGATTCACAATCATTCTTACACATTTCTCTCTCCTCTGCACAACTCTCCACCACACAAATCCCACTATCTTAATCCCCGTGCCCAGTCAAAACCGAAGTTAATTATGGAACGGAGGGAGTATCATTTTTGGACAATTTGTGTGATTCACATTCATTTCACTTTTTTCTTACACAACCACAACCATACATTTCCACTTTATTTCACTTTCTTAATCTTTTTGCCAATTCAAAATGGGAAAAATTTTATGGGAGGGAGGTAGTATTAATTAATGTGGAAAAGGAAATCAAGTGGGAGGAAGAGTACAATAAATGAAGCCAGGTGACCATGTCCACGATGTGACACGTGTCATTAAATCAGTTGGATAAGAGGCCACGTCCAACCATATCCAGCCTGGCCCTTTTGCCTCCTTTCACGCCATAACCGTTTCTCCCTTTCTAGTCTAGTTGTTTTTCTAAAAAAAAAGAGGATTAATTGGCCCTCTCACTAAATAAATGTTTAGTGAACAAGATTGGACATATAAATTTGACTCAATAAAATCAACAGCTACTCTCGATCTCACTCTCCCTGATCAGATATAAAATAGACTATACAAAAATGAACAAGATTAATTGCTGAACAATGAACAAGATTAATTGCTGAACATGCGTGAGATTTGAAGTGACTATTTGTCGAATTAGTCTGATTACTTCCTCTCACTTTAACAAACAAAAACATGAGAATTAATATGTTAACATCATTAAAAGTTATCTTTAAACGGGTAATTATAAAGGTGGTGATTGTACTCATTTCGAATAGTGTAGTAGTATGCGAATTATCAAAGTAATTTTTCTAACTCTCGTATAACGAGATAAATATATCTATTGGGTCCCCTGTCAAGTAAGACTAATTAGCATGGTCAAAGTGTCATTTGTTCAAATTTAATCTTACATTGTAATCAAGAAATATTAATTGAGATTAACAAGGATGACACCACCTAACTTCCTCTCAATTAATTATGATATCGTTTGATAAAAGAAAATTATTAGCACAAATTAATCATTAAAGGATTACGTCGGGTTTAATAGACCACATTTATATATTTTGAATGGTCATAATGTCTTGCTAGATATCGTTTATGACTTGTGAGACTCAAAATCATTTTCTAGCACACTACCAAAATTATATAAACCTATAAGACACACACCTAAGTGATTGGATCATTTATAACACTTTGATATTTAGACAAATATATACGTGCAAAATTACTTAATCCTGTATATGAGACATATTTTCTAGGTAAATATTTGTCATTATGGTATAGAGTATGAAATAAGTGAATAATTATTTGAATATTTATGTGTATAGTTTGTATTTTAAGTGAATTTTATCGATCCAGAACCTGAAAGACAGACGAACTATCAATTCGGGACCTGAAAGATGAAATGTATAAGTATAGGACTCGAATGATAGAAAACTATCGATGTAGGTACTTAATGATTGAAAATTATCAATTTAGGGCCTAATTTTTCATAAATATTATTATTATTTTTATTTTTAAAAATTTATATAATATTAAGTTTTATTAAACTAATAAACTTTTGTGAAGAAAATTTCATCAAATATTAGCAATGGAATTAATAAAAAATTAAATAAATCAAAACCTATGAAATGTTAGGTCCTAGATTGATAGTTTTTCATCTTTCGGGCCATATACTGATACATTCCATCTTTCATACCCCGAATTGATAATTCGTCTATCTTACATGTCTGAGATTGATAAAATTCTGTTCTAAAAGTCGTTTATAGTTAGAAAATAAAATCATGCATGAGAAGTACAAACACATCATGGCAATGCGGGCCCGGATCGGATTTAACTCTAGTATCTACTCTAGCTAATTATACAAAGAAAAGGCCAAACACTAATTGAAAGAGTTTCAAATTAAAACATATCCCTGAACGGGATATAATGAATAATACGATCAAGAAAATTGAGAGAGGAGTTATCTTTGAATAATACGGAGTAATAGTGGGGGAAGAGTCTTGACAAAAATGAGTTCAAATAAATAAATAATAATTGGATTTTGGAGGGGTTAAATGGACGTTGGCATCCATACCCAATACAGCTAATCCAGTCACCGTTTCCCCTAATTCCCAATTATTATGGATTCAAGCAATTGGGCACATGTTTAAGGTTGTATTTAGTACAAGATGTGAAGATGAAAGAAGTGAACTTTAATGTCCAAATTAATGAAGGTTGGAAAAAATGACATGTATCTTTACTACCAGAAAAAGCGTTATTTGCTTCGACAAAAAGTGGATGCGGAAAATCTGAGGTCGACACAAATAGTTCAATTGCGTTGACAAGTTGACGCAAATAGTGCAACGCAAAAAATTATTTGTGTCGACATCAGCCGACACAACTAAACTAAATCTTTTGCGTCAACTTTGTCAACGCAAATAGTGCCATTCCATAAAAAAAATTAAACCACCATTTGCGTCGACTTGTGGACGCTAAAGGTGATATATTTTCAAAAAAAAAAATTATATGCAAATTACAACAACACAGATTCTGAAATATGCAAAATATATCAACTCAATTCCCACAAGATTCTGAAATATGAAAAATATATCAACTCAATTCCCAGGATACTAATACAGACTTTCAAATAAAGAGAATTCAACACTATTAAATATTTTTGCAAAAAATAATAAAGGGAGAACTATCAAATAAGCTCTCGAACTTTCATAAAAAATGCAAATAAGCATTTTTTCAAGAGGTTTTGTCCGGCTGTCGCCATTTGGGGCGGTTTCCGGTGGAAATTTTTGATAAATTTTTTTGACTTAGTTTGCTCATACCAAACTTCAGCTAAAAATTCAATCGAGAAGGCAGTCAAATGAATTTTTGAAGATAACTCCGGAGTTAGACAGCACATTATATTTCAGAAAATCATTTGGCTGTCTTCTTGATTGCATTTTTAGCTGAAATTTGGTATGGGGAAACTAGACTTAATGAAGAAGATAATAAAAAAAAATTCATCAAAAAATTCCACCAGAAACTGCCCCAAATGGAGACAGTAGGACAAAGCCTCCTGAAAAAGGGTTTATTTGCACTTTTTATGAAAGTTCAAGGGTTTATTTGATAGTTCTCCCAACAATAAACTATTGAATCCAATAACCTTGATAGCCCCAACCCATTCCTATGATGTCTGCTTTCACTATAATCTGAACTTGTGGCACCTTTCCTGAAACTGTCAAATATATAGTTCACGAGAGTATCACTTTATTTAGGAAATACATATATCAACTACAAATAAAAAAGAAGCTCGTAAGTGGTTATTTTAGAAACCTAGGCAAGCAAAACATTCATAAATTAATCATTAAATTGGAATGATAGTAAGTACTGTGCAAATAACAAAGTATATTGGAGAATTTGATTCAACTCCAACATCCAGAGAACATATATGGACTTGAAACATTAACTTATACTCCGCTGTTTCTTGTATGCTATAAACTGACAAGTAAATGATTAAAATAGAACATTTAATTTGTTAAAATTAAATTATGATAACCTAAAAACAAACTTATGAATATTTATTAAAAACAAGCCAATATTAAATTTATGATAACCTAGAACTGCTTCCGCAATATGGAAATAATGATAGCCTAACACAAAGCATCACTCGTAGCAAAAATAGATGAGGAAAACCTCAAGGATTCAACAAGAATAGAGCCGTTTGGCACTTTAAAAATGGCTAGGAGCAGCCCTGTTTAAAAAAAATAAAAAACCAGCCGTTAACGGCCCGGATCGGTCCCGGACTGGCCGAGCCAGTCAACCAATTCCCCAACCCGTAACCCCCCACCCCCACCCCCGGTTCGAGCCTCATGGACCGGTACCGGTCCCGGTCGGAGGTCCGACTCAATACTAAACAGTATCGGGTCGGGCCAGTCAAACTGGACCCGGTCCATCCCTAAATATACTCCGAGCAATAAGAGTAACTAGTCACTTCACCTCGAAGCAGTTTTTGAGTTTTTAATTGTAATTTGTCTAACTTTATAGACATATGATTTAATTAACACATGTACAATAAATTAATTTGATATGTGGCTTATATCGTATGATCTGATTTGGGAGTATAGCTAATCATGGAAGACAACCCATAATAAGTATAGTAAAACATTGTTGGGTTAATGGCCTAATGGGGTTAGGCCCATAAACCCTTAAGGCCCAAGGGGACGAACGTCCCCAAAAGGGCCCATGACAGCGGAATACCATTCCCCATCCAGGGGACGTACGTATCCTAGCGTGGCAGGTACCTTGCCCCAGGAGCAGCACTAGACGTACGTCTCGAAGGACTGACCATGGGGACGATCGTCCCCAGAAGGCCTAGGACAACGGATACCCTTCCCCATCCAGGGGACGTACGTATCCTAACGTAGTAGGTACCTTGGCCCAGGAGCAGCACTAGACGTACGTCTCGAAGGACTTTGCCACCAGGAAACCCATGAGACGAACATCCCCTGAAGGGCCAAGACACCATGATACCATTCCCCACCCAGGGGGCAGAGGACGTACGTATCCTAGCATGACAGGTACCTTGACCCAGGGGCAAAACTTGGAGATGAACAATCCCAACCCTTGGCGGAAAGCCAAGATCCTGATGGGATTCCGCATTTAATAGAGGATATTTAGTGGTTGCGCATTTAATGAAGAAGATATGATGGTCAGGGTCAAGCTATGCAAACCCATGGGGACGAACGTGCCCACCCCTTGGCGTGAAGCCAAGATCATGGGGGTCACGCATTTAATGCAGAATATTTGGTAGTCGGGATCAAATCACCCACAGCTGGTTTCAATGCATCTAGCCACCCATTGGCGGTATAAAAGGGAGCATTTATTTCATTGTAACGGATCGGGACTTAGCACTCTAGCATTATAACATTCATTGCAGCTCATAGCATAGTAGTGAGACGAACGGCCTCACGTCTTAAAATTATATTGAGACTCCTCATTGGGCCTTTCTTGCTTGTTTGATCTTACTCCATCAAAATACCCACTCGAAACCCTTAGGTTGTGTGTTGAGAATACGGGTTGAAGGGAATAAACCTCAAAACTGGCGCCGTGTGTGGATCAAAAAGTTCTTCCAAAACCAAGCTCTCAGCTGAAAATCATTTTCAAACACTCAAAACAAGTGGGATGGAAAGGAACAATGAAGGAAACTCCCGTGATCTCTCCGAACGGCTGTCACACAGCAGAAGAACCCGTCAGCAGGTGGCAGGTGCCCAGTCCAGCAACTTGTGGAGCCGCGGGGACCTTGGCGTGCTTACTGACTTGATTCCCCATGAACTCAGAAGGGACCCTAATGCACTGAGGGAGATGGCGGATACCATCCGCCAATTGGAGGACGAGTGGGGCAGAGCAGGTGTACTCTGCTAACACCGAGCATACCCCGTTCTCCCCGATCCACACTATGCAGACGCTCGACGAGCGTACAAGCGAGACCTTGGATGTTTGCTCCTCGGTCCACACTAGGATCGTCATGAACGTCCACTCTCCGGAGATGGGCGGAGATGGGGAAACCAGGCACATGATCTTCAGAGGTGCGCAGCAGCACGAGATCCGGGATCGCACCTCGGTGATGCCCCGTAATGACCGTGCGACCAGGGAGCAGACCCCCATGATAACCGGCTTGGAGCAAGGGGCCTGGGTCATCAACAGGAAGTATGGCGCTGATGTCGTGCGTCCGGGAATGCCTTAGCCCTGATAACCCCCACAATCACTGCCACCAACCCACGAGATGTGATGCTCGTGGACCGTCAGAGGTAGATCAATGAGTTGGGCCGACGATCGGATACTGATTCGGCTCAGCCCAGGATTTCCTTATCTTCTCCTTTCTCCGCTAGGATCATGGCGGTAGATATTCCCAGGGACATCAAACCGTCTGGCGCGCTGACATACAGCGGGTCAGGGACCCTAAAGCTCACCTCATTTCTTTCCAGGGAGGGCTCTCCATGCTGGGAGCCTCCGATGAGGCCATCTGCAGACTATTCTTCAACACCCTCAGAGGGACGACACATGAATGGTTCGGGCAGCTCAGATCCGGATCCATTGAAAGTTTCGAACATCTCTCCAGGCAGTTCATGACGCAATTCGTCTCCAGCTCCACTCCAAAGAAGCACTTCAGCTGGCTGATGAACGTCTGCCAGAACAAGGGGGTTCCTATCAACCTTCCTCATTAGGTGGAGGGACGAAACTCTAAAGGTTGAAGACCTCCCAGAGTGTACGGGCATCACCCTCTTCACCAACGCACTCGTAACCGGGGATCTCTACCGGGGTCTAAGGAGGAACCCCGGAAGGAGTTATGCTTAAGTGCTGGCTAGGGCACAAAAGTATGCGGCAGTCGAGGATGAGATTGCCCAGCGGGATGGGATTTCCGCTCCTGCGACTCGCAAAATATCGGATCGCCTGGGGCCGGGGCCATCAGAATCCCCAGAGGCAAAGAAGAAGAAGACGATCGGTGTTTACGTCCCATGGGGGCACAAGGGTAGGTTCCCGACGTATGGCGGAAGGATCCCGAGTATGTTACTTTGGCATTTACGGTGAGTGAAATATTTAAGGCCATCAAGGACAAGGGGATGCTCGAAGAGCCGCGCGGTTCTGATTGGCTGATGGGCAGGAACCACGAGGATTATTGCGAGTACCACCACAAAACCGGGCACAACACGGATCACTGTCGTAGCCTCAAGATAGCCATCGATCAACTCATCCGGAGGGGCTACCTCGGAGAATTCATAGAGAGGTTGGGCCCCCAGAACCAGATGCAGCCGCACAAGAAGCTGCATACCTGGCGTCAGGACGACTGGCGGGAGGCGGAGGTTAGGGACGTCGACTACCGCCATGCCGACAAACAGCCCGAGGGGTCCCTGGGGCCGGACGGTCATAAGAATTAGTTGGATATCAAAGTAATCTTCGGAGGTGCGGAAACTGGGGATACCCCGGTAGAATGGAAGAAATTTGGGAGGGCCCTTTATGTGGGAGCCATATCCGCAACCCTGCCAAGAAGCAGAGGTCCGAGGCTATCTGTTTTGTCCCAGAAAACCTGCCCAAATCCCCATTACCACACAGGGACGAGCTGGTTATCAGCATGGACGTCAAAAATGCCAGTGTTCGGCGAGTGCTGGTGGATACGGGCAGCAGCGTGAACGTCCTATACTCGGACGTTTTCGAGAGAATGCACCTGAGTAGGTCCCAGCTCACCGCTTCTCTGCGAACCCCATTGGCTGGATTCACCGGGGACTGCATAGACGTCGAGGGGACGATCACCTTACCAGTGGAGATTAGGGACGGACGGCATAACGTGACGCCCCACATGACGTTCGTCGTCGTCCACTTGAAGTGTGTCCACAACGCCATCATGGGGAGGTCGGGCCTAGAGGAACTGGAAGCCATTTGTTCCGTGCGACACTCCTGCATCAAATTCTCCACGGAGAGTGGGGTGGGGGTGGCCCGCACGGATCCACACACAACCCGAGTTTGCTACCAGGAGGCTATGAAGAAGGTTAATGACCGTGACATGCAGGTCAATAGCATTGACGAAAGTGCCCGGTGGGCAGATACCATGTCCCGGCCAGAGCCAACAACCCTCCTTGAGGAGGTGGAATTGGACGATACATCGGACAGGAAGGTGTCCATCGAGGCTGACCTGGAGCCAGAGATCAGGGAAGGGGTGATCCTCATCCTCTGGAAGTTCAAAATTCTATTTGCCAGAGGGCAAGAGGACATGTCGGGGATAGACCCGAACATCATTTTCCACAAACTGGCCGTTCGGACCCACGCCAAACTCGTCCAGCAGAAGAAGTGTATGGCGGCCGAACGGTGAGACTTCATCAAGGCAGAGGTGACCACTTTGCTCAGCATCCGCCATATCCGACCAGTGATCCACGTGGAGTGGCTATCCAACGTGGTGCTGGCACCCAAGGGTCCCACTTGGCGGATGTGTGTCGACTATTCGGACCTCAACAAAGTTTGCCTGATGGACCCTTATCCCGTCCCTAGGATTGATCTGTTGGTGGATGAGACAACGGGGTGCGAGCTGCTCAGTTTCATGGATGCCTTCAGAGGGTACCATCATGTCTTCATGCACCCAGACGATGCGGAAAAAATGGCGTTCGTGACGACGGACGACGTGTACCGTTATGTGGTCATGTCGTTTGGTCTGAGGAACGCCATGGCAACTTTTCAGAGGATGATCGCGATATTGTTCAAAGAGGTCCTCGGCAAAATTATGGAGGCCTGTGTGGAAGATATCCTGATCAAAAGCAAGAAGAAGGAAGATCATGTACGGCACATGGAGGAGGTCTTCACCATTATGCAGGGAGCCAATATGAGGCTGAATCTGAAGAAATGTGCCTTCGCCGTCAAGGGAGGCAAGTTCCTCAGATATATGATGAGTGAACGTGGAATTGAGCCCAACCCCGAAAAGGTGAAGGCCATCATGGACATGGAAGCCCCTAGGAATTTGAAGGACGTGCAGAGGCTTACCGGTCGACTGGCAGCTCTGAGCCATTTTATGTCCAAACTGGCAGATATGGCAATTCCCTTCTTTCAAATCATGAAGAATGTGAATCCCTTTGAGTGGACCCGGAGTGTCAGTCAGCGTTCGAAGACTTCAAGACGTACCCTCGTCCCCGCTCGTCTTGACAAAGGCGGACCCAGGGGAGCAGTTGTACATGTATTTGTCTGTAGCCGACCTGGCCGTAAGCTCCATACTGTTGAAGGAGGAAGATGGTGTTCAACGGCCAATCTATTTTGTGAGCAAAGCGCTGAATGGCCCCGAGACCAGGTACACGCTAATGGAGAAGACGATCCTCACCTTGATTGGGTCTATCAGGCGATTGGCGTCGTACTTCCAGACGCACCCGGTGACGGTTTTCACCACGCAGCCCCTCGCCACCATCCTCAGGAACCCTATGGCGAGTGGGAGGATTACCAATTGGTCCCGTATGATCGGGCAATATAATGTGGAATTCATGCCGAGGCCGACGATCAAGGGGCAGGCCCTGGCGGACTTCATTGCGGAGTGCGCGCCACGCACGAAGGATGGCTCCCATGGGGTGAATGATTTTGACAACTGGTGGGAGATGTACATCGATGGGGCCTCTAGTGCGAAGGGATGCAGAGGGGGAGCGGTCATCACATCCCCCGAAGACTTCAAAGCCTACTACTCAATGAAATTTGATTTCAGGGTTACCAGCAACGAGGCTGAGTACGAGGCTCTGATTGCTGGACTGAGATGTACATCGATGGGGCCTCCAGTGCAAAGGGTCCTTACGGAAGTGCTCGTACCAACACACCGGACGACGCACTTCCAGCCAGAGGACAATGAAAACATGCTACGTGCGGAGCTTCACTTCATCGAGGAACAAAGAGATCTCGCTGCCCTGCGGATGGAAGAATACCACCGAGCCACCCAGAGGTACTTCAACAAGGCGGTGAGGCTCAGAGGAATAGAGGTCGGGGACCTAGTTATAAGGAAGCGAGAAAAAAGTAAACCACTTGAAGGCGGCAAAATGGCCAAGAACTGGGAAGGGCCGTACAGAGTAACCAAGAAATACGCCCACGTGATGTTCGTCCTCCACACAATGGAGGGGAATGCCTCAGGCGTGTGGAATGTAGAGCATTTGAAGAAATTCTATCAATAACACCATTTGACGAAATTCCTTCCTCTTAAAAAAAACAAAAAAATGGGGGAAGAGGGAGACATAGCTTCCGAAGCTAGGGAATCCCGTAGGATAGACCTGTTCTTCATCAGGATCATCGGTCTCGCGCAACATAAGACCAAGGGGCAGCACGGAGGCTCGATGATAAGATGGTTGAACGAAAACGAAGACCCCTAAAAAAAAATTAACTAGAGGGGCACCAGGGAATCCCAGCGGATAGACTTGTTCTTCATCAAGGATCATCGGCCTTGCGCACGCAACATAAAACCAATGGGCAGCACATAGGCTCAATGACAAGATGGTTGAACGAAGAAGAAGACCCTTAAAAAAGGAGGGCACCAAGGAATCCCAGGTAATAGACCTGTTCTTCATCAGGATAATCGGCCTCGCGCAGCATAAGACCAAGGGGCAGCACAGAGGCTCGATGATAAGATGGTTGAACGAAGACGAAGACCCTTCAAAGGAGGGCACCAAGGAATCCCAGGTAATAGACCTGTTCTTCATCAGGATCATCGGCCTCGTGCAGCATAAGACCAAGGGGCAGCATGGACGCTCGATGATAAGATGGTTGAACGAAGAAAAGTGACGTTCAAAAAACATAAAGTGCCACAGTGGAGACGTACGACGTCAATGCTCTGGCCAAATGGGGCAGCCGGCCAGCACGTCTAGGACCAGTGGCCCAGGGACGTTCGTGCCCACCAAGAGATAAAAAACGAGTAAACACAGGAGACGCCTGACTCCACAAAGTGTGGGGAACCAAGATCACTATGCAGGTAAAGGTCATGATCAGGACGCTGGATAACGGAGGATGCCCAAAATAATCATAGTAGAGACGAACGTCTCCACTTAAGGAACCAAGCATCTCCACCAAAGATAATCGGCTTAGCGCAGTACGGCCCTCGGGCTTAAGCCGTGCGGCACGATGATAAGATAGTTGAATGAAGGGCAAGAATATACTTTCTCGAGCAGATTCGCGTGCTCAATTGTGTTGGGTCAATCACCCTACGAACGTCTCGAGAGACAAATAAACATGAGATACCCTCCCTCTAGACTGGAGGACGTACGTCCCCAATAGGCCACCAAGGCCCGTTCACACATATGGCCAGGTACGGAGATCCAGTGAATAATGAAAGCAAGATGATCAGAAATCATGAATATGGCAGACGAACGTCGCGTCAGGGGCGTCAGCTAAAGGCAGTATGGTGGAAACAGTTTTACTTCAAAACCACGATACGATCGTCCCCTAAACCCAAGCCTTCTGGTGAGACCCCCTGGGAAAAGCCCAAGGGAAGAGATTTGTCCCGTAGGATACATCGGCTCCAAGGCACCAAACCCGGAAAGAAGGTAACTACATTCCAAGGGAAAGAAGGCACCAAACCCATCTCAGGCGATGCACATCATGAGACACAACGTGACTCGGCGACTTGGGAGGCGCCAAAGGTGTTAGCTGGCGACGTACACCGGATTCAATTCTACTTCCTTATATCCCGTGCACGCTCGGAGCATCAGAAGTGGGGGACTTGTGTTGGGTTAATGGCCCAATGGGGTTAGGCCCATGAACCCTTAAGGCCCATCGGGACGAACGTCCCCAAAATGGCCCAAGACAGCGGGACAGCATTCCCCATCCAGGGGACGTACGTAACCTAGCGTGGCAGGTACCTTGCCCCAGGAGCAAGATTAGACGTACGTCTCGAAGGACTGACCATGGGGACGAACGTCCCCAGAAGGCCAAGGACAACGGATACCCTTCCCCATCTAGGGGACGCATGTGTCCTAGCATAGCAGGTACCATGGCCCAGGAGCAGCATTAGATGTACATCTCGAAGGACTTTGCCAGCAGGAGGCCCATGGGGACGAACGTCCCCTGAAGGCCCATGACAGCAAGATACCATTCCCCACCCAGGGGACGTACGTATCCTAGCATGACAGGTACCTTGGCCCAAGGGCAGCAAGAGATGCACGTCTCGCAGGATCTCGGGTCCAACGGGAAACCAGAGACAAGCTCATGGGGACGAACGTCTCTTGAAGTCCCAAGACAACGGGATACCCTTCCCCATCATCCGGTGGACGTACGTATTCTAGCGTACAATGTACCTTGGCCCAGGGGCAGCAAGAGACACACGTCTCGCAGGACTTCGGAAGGCAACAACAGTTAGGCTCATGGGGATGAACGTCTTTTGAAGGCCCAAGACAACGGGATACCCTTCCCCATCATCCCGGGGACGTGCGTATCCTAGCGTAGCATATACCTTGGTCCAATAGTAGAACTTGGGGACGAACGGCCCCACCCCTTGGCGGACAACCAAGATCCTGACGGGATTCCGCATTTAATACAGGATATTTGGCGGTTGCGCATTTAATGTAGAAGATATGATGGTCGGGGTCAAGCTATGCAAACGCATGGGGACGAACATGCCCACCCCTTGGCGTGAAGCCAAGATCCTAGGGGTCACGCATTTAATGCAGAATATTTGGTAGTCAGGATCAAATCACCCACAACTGGTTTCAATGCATCTAGCCACCCATTGGCGGTATAAAAGGGAGCATTTATTTCATTGTAACGGATCGGGATTTAGTACTCTAGCATTATAGCATTCATTGCAGCTCATAGCATAGTAGTGGCACGAACGGCATCATGCCTTAAAATTATATTGAGACTCCTCATTGGGCCTTTCTCGCTTGTTTGATCTTAGTCTATTAAAATACTCACTCGACTCGAAACCCTTAGGTTGTGTGTTGGGCCTACAGGTTGAAGGGAAAAAACCTCTACAAACATTTATCTTAGTAGTTTATTCATTTGTGTGGAATTCTCCAAAATAGTTACTCTGCGTACTATTTTTTTAAGACTTCCTTGTAAACTACATTAAGTGTATAATTTTAATCGAGATGAATGCATAACCCTGAACACTACGACATACAATTGTTCATGAGTAACCTAATCTAATCAAATGTAATACATATCTAATCTAATACATAATAGCAATTAAGTGTAACTTTCACATTCCTGCCCATTCGCTAGACCATGTAGGCACCGCTCATCTAATCCGATTTCCTCACCACTGTTCGATGCAATTAAAATTGAAATACTTTGTATAATCCTAGAGAACAATGATTAAAATGAGAAGTTGTTTTGTTCATCTTATTCTTATTACTTATTACTTATTCTTATTTTATTCACATCAGATCAGATCAGAAAAGTTCATATCAAATGGAGAGAACAACTTCTGAATTGTCTCACTAGAGGCAGCGAAACTACAGCTCCTTGGTTTATCTCATTCAATTCGTCAGTCTTCTTCCACTTCAAATACACAACCAGAAAACACCGTCTATGTCCCAACTTGGAACCCGTGCATTTGCTAGACCATGTATATACACCATACCATTCATCTATTCAGATCTCTCATCACCGATCGACGCCATTAAAATATAACCT
Source organism: Cuscuta europaea (assembly GCA_945859875.1). Taxonomy (NCBI): domain Eukaryota; kingdom Viridiplantae; phylum Streptophyta; class Magnoliopsida; order Solanales; family Convolvulaceae; genus Cuscuta; species Cuscuta europaea. The sequence goes on from CAMAPE010000048.1 coordinate 11,981,712, forward strand.
TAGAAGACAATTAACCAAAATCAAGTCCAGGCTTCTCTATCGCCACACTATATCGCTCTCTAATTTATGTTTTCACCTTCGTCATAGTCTCCAATTCTTCTCCCTCTTCAAGTTCAAACCATAACACATCATCTATACCCCAACTTGGAACCCACACATTTGTATTGATTTTCATCATTGTGTACTCTTATGTGTATTGATCCAATCTCATTCAGGTTTCTTGATTAGTTGGTTATGCTTTTACAAATCGATGAGATTCTCTTATTTTTGTATTTTACAAACTCATTATTAAAATGGAAAATGATCAAATACACTCTTCTACAATTACAAATCGGTCACTTAAACCCTTGTACTATAAAAAAGGTCATATAAACCCATCTACTTTAAGAAAACAATCACTGAAGCCAAAATATCCAAAAGTAACCTATTATAAGCCAAAATACCTTAAAGTAACCTATTATAGCAGTCATCCTTCACTTTCTCTCATATTTATTTTTTATTGCCTTAATTAATGGCAAGCCACGTGGGAAGCCAGCTCCCACCCAAACCTGGCCCTTAACAAAAGTTTTTATAAATTTAAAAAGTTTTATCTTATTTGTGCATTTACAGATTTGTGTACTGCTATTTTGGTCTACTTTCCGTTTAATATAACATATAATCAATTATATTATACGGAGTACTTCGTATGTTTGTTTTTCAGTAATAATAGTGTGAGCCATTACAGTATTAATACGGATTGAGGTAGATTTTTTCATAAGAATTCAAGTAGTAAAGTTGGTACGTCATTCACGGTGCTTCACATGATGTCAGCGGTTCGAGTCCACTTGGTGCCGGTAGTTTTTATAAATTACAAAATCGTAAAAAATATCAAACATTCAAAAAAATTATTACGGAGTAATACAAAATAGAAAAAAAAAATCTTAAATATATTTTAAAAGTAAAACTTAAAAAATAAATAAAAAAATAGATAAACACATAAAGATATAAAAAAATGAAGGCCTTCCTCGCAGCCTCCGTCACCTCCCAGCAATGTCACCTCTATTCGATGAAACTAATGTCATAAAAAATTGCTATTTTTTTTTTCTCAAAATGCCATCAAGATGACATTTTAAATCCAATTTGAGTAATTGCCCCTAAATTAAATTTATATGATCAAAAATTACTCTCATTCATTTTTTTTTAATTTTTATGAGAATAAATAAAAATAAAAATGGATCCAAACGTACAGTGTTTCATTAAAAATCAAAAGGTGTTTAGATCTGGATGGTCAATATGTAAAAATAATATTTATATAGGAGTATTAAAATTATAAATAATATTGATAGAAGTTTTGAATCTTTCACGGGTTTTTTTCAAAACTCTTACTAAAATAAAACATATTTACATAAATATGACTAATAGTTACTACAATGTAGTGTAATGGTAATTTAAGTTTAGAATTTGACCATAAGTTACAATTATTTCATTACTAATCTAATCACTAGTCACATTTTTGTAAAGTCATAAGTACGTCATAATTACAAATTTCATCTTTCACAAGTACTCCATGATTTATTTGTACAATATAATAATAGCAATAAAAATAGTTTATTATAATTACATTTTTTAGAGTTTATTAGTACAAATAACACTACAACATTTCAACACCTAATGTATCATCCAAAAGTGTTACAATACCAGCAAAGTGTTACATTGACAAATATGTAACACTTTTATAGGTATGTTACATTATGTCTAAAAATATAGTAATGATATGTTTTATTTTAGTAACATTTTTGAAAAAAAAAACCAATATGTAATTATTATATTTTAGTTCAAATAGTATGTTTTATTTTAGTAACATTTTTGAAAAAAACATTACAAATTTATTTAAATTAAATAATGATGGTGTGATATTTACAATAATATATATATTTCGAAGCAAACATCATCGTAACAATCGTGTAGATGAGTTGGAATTTCATTCACGTGTTATCAGTGGTACTTGGTATTAAAGGTTACCTTCAGGTAATTTGGGGAGATCGATTGTTTTTATAGAGTAGATGAGTTTATATGACCTTTTTTATTGTACAAGAGTTTAAGTGACCAATTTGCAATTGTAGAAGGGTGTATTTGACCATTTTTCCTTATTAAAATGCTTACTTGTTGAAAGAATTTAAAATCATGAAGGTAAAAGATAGAAAAAAGGTTAGTAGATCAGTGAAATTTAATATGAGTTCGCAAATATGACTTTGCAATTCTCTAAGAGCAAATTAGGGATAGAGCAATTAGGGATGAGTGGATGGCAACATTAGTCAAGATCATGTGGGATCAATTAGAATTAATTTTTGTTTTTACTTTTTAATACTTTTCTAATGTAATTTTTGTGCATTATCTTTATAAAAAAGTTAGACACGACGTGTATACGTCAAAATACATGTATCTAATTTTTCAAATAATTACAAAACAAAATTGAAAACTTTTAATAAGTTACAAATATGTCCCCGTACTCTACGTCGGTACGAATATCCTACATAAGTAGTGAACTAGTGAAGTATCCATGGCTAGACAATTTCATTTTCATTTACCCTAGTGCCGCAAAGGCTCCCCACCTACGGTGGGGTAAAAGGGGTCAGATGTACGCAATCTTACCTCTGTACTAAAGCACAGAAAGTTTGTTTCCGGATGATCCATAGTGAAAATCCCGTCTAAAATTGCACGGACTGACGGTTGCTTCATAACAAAGAAGCGCAGACAGTTTAGTGAACCATTTTGCTTTATTCCATCATAATCTCAAGTCAAAAAATAACGAATCTTTGGCTCCGTTGCAATCCATGGTTAGACAATAGAAGAAGAAAAACTGAACTCAATTTTACTTTGAAATCGCAAATCACATTAGAAAGAACTCACCCAGTAATGTGTCACTTACCTATCTAAAAAAGAAGATTCCGAAGTCAGTGGCCGTCCCATTACATGCTCGCTACACTAATAAATTGCTAAAAGTTTCTTCTTATGGAAGCATTCAAGATGTGGTAGAGTGGGGGTAGGGGTAGGGGTGGGGGTAGAGTTCCTAGAACCGAGAAGTTACAAGAGTTAACATTGTAAACAGGCCTGGATTATACTTTGAAAGCTCAACCTACTACCTCCACGGAAAGCTTGAGACTCCAGGCGGACTCCTAGTTGATGTTTCAAGGAGGTGTTGGTTATGACCCGTAGGGGCGGGAGGGTTAGTTGATGTTTCAAGGAGATGTTGGTTATGACCCGTAGGAGCGGGAGGGCTGGGTGGGCCGCTGGATTCGCTTAGGCTTCCAAATGAAGGTGGACTTCTGGGACCCTCGGCCGGAGGCCTGCCTAGTGGAGGAGGAGGAGGAGGAGAGGCAGACAACCTCTCACTACGGCCTGGCTTCTGTAGCTTCTCAACGTCAACACGGAAACTTCCAACAATAACCTGAAGCAGTAGCAGATGATGAGAAATGTCAAACAAGGGCTTTCTCGCTATGCAAACAAGGAAAATCACACAATTTCACAAAACAAAATTCGACTACGTTACCTATCTCAAATATGTACTCCGTATATATATATATATATATATATATATATATATATATATATATATATATATATATATATATATATATATATATATATATATATATATATCTGTGTGTGTGTGTGCGCGCGCGCCTAAAGTTTATAAAAAACTAACTTCTAAAACTCTGGCTACGAGACCCCACCAAGCATCTTTAAGTCTTTAACTGACATTTATTGGTAAAAGCTACCTTCTTTAAGTATCTCTTTTCTTCTTTAGAGAAATACTAGATGTAAAATACAATATTATAGTTCCGGTTATATAGTTTTTGAACAAAGCAACAAAGCAAAGACTGAACATTTTTGTATTCAAATTGTTGCCATTTTTAGTTGAATGTAATAAACGAACTCACAGATTTAAAAATAACACCAACAACCATATAAAACAAGTTGTGACATGACTTTTTAATTATAAAATAGTTTTTAATTGTGTTAAGGAAAAAAGCAACTTGACCGGTGAGCGGGAATGAGTATTAGCCTAGGTTGTCCACTAGGCACCCAAGACTCCAGGCCATTGTATATAGAATAATAGAGAACCGTTTGTATAGAAAGACCTGAACAGGAGCAGCTGCAATCAGAAGACCAGCAACACTGCCACCTAATACACTACCATCTGGCCCAGCTAGAGAAACACTCAACCCACCCGTTCTGCTGCGCTGACCACCAACTTCAGAGAATATAAAGGATCCAGAAAGTGACAGAATTTCAAACCGTCCCTGTAGAAGCATTAAAATGATTAACCTCCTTATGTAAGGAAGAAACATGGGAGCATGTAATTTAGAACAACACAATTCTGCTCACTGGATGACTGGACCAAACTGGTATACGGGAAATCCCCCAAATGGAAAACGTTTCAGGATAATGAGAGCATTTACCATATTTCATATGTACCCATAAAACGAGTCAAAACATTAAACAATAAAAGGTAATACAAAGTAAAATCGATGCAACAGAATCAGTATAGTTTATTCAAACAATCCCATTAGCAGAATGTAACCATGTCCTAATCATATAGACATGTAGATGTAGTTTTGGTTTTAGTAGTCCGTAAGTACAGATTCTTAGTATAAATATACGTATGCACTATCATACAAACACTTAAGTACTTAACAGTAAAACCTAATATATAGTACTCTCTTATCCAGTTATTCTATGTATATTATCTACTTAAACAATAGTAGTACTACGTATGGCATAATTAGAGGAGATGATTTTTAAAAAGAAACTTCGGAATGGATTGTGACAGTTAGTAAAAAATAATAATGCCTTTAAAAGGTGCACAAGAGTAGTAGCTATATATAAGGCTTTTTACTCCATGTCCACATTGTACATTTCACCCCTTGAAGGACCACATTTACAACAATTCGGACAATTGAGGGGTGATATTTACAAACTGGGGAACACGGGTATGACATTTCAATATGGTGACTATTTCAGGGACTAAAAGTGCGATTTTCCCTTTTTAAAATTCTTGGTGTTATTGGAATTTAAATATATCCAAAAGGGGTGTGGTAATAAGTGTTAAAAAAACACGAGTACAAACCTCATACGTTACAGACCCGCCAGATATTGCTGGTTGACGAAGAGAGACATTAGATATGGCACCATTTGCAGACATAATACAGATTGCTTGGGATGTGCTTTGAGAAAACGACATCAATTTTGCCTGTACATCCTGTCAAGAACAACTAAAAATACTGAGTTGGATGTACAAACTTCAAACATTAAGCAACTGAAGCTAATCCAAGTACAAGAAGAAAACAGTGAAAGTAGTGGTGTACTTTCTTTTGCAAATGTTTGTTTGGATCATGATGCATTGTTACTGTTCGACCAAGTTGCATATTGAGAATTTGAATGGCAATGTTATATCTTTAGACTAGTGTGATATTTTTTTAGGAAAAACATATCTGTATATTCTATTAAATTAAAAGCACACCAAAAAAGAAACTGCTTGAAGAGTTAGATGGGCTAGACGAATTATAAGTTTATAACAAACAGGAGGGCAAATTTTCTCACACAGAGCCGTAACCCGTAGGAATCAGAAATAAAGTGGAAATTTATTTTCAAAAATGAAAGGAAGGGTCTACTTGTACTATTATCTGGATATCTACTTCATCAGTCACTGTTCAAGTTGTGTGCAAGAGTGGATTGGAAAACACTCAAAACAGCAACAGAGCAAGGAAAATCTAGAAGGAGCTCTACTGAAAGTTACATAGGTAGAGGAATTCCTGTATTTTGACCAAATCAACTGACCACATTTTAAAAATTATCTCCCTTCAGGCAATGAGACCATAGGAAATTCATAATTACACTAACGGCATTCGAAATGCAAACATGAATAACATGTAGAGCCAAAGACGCATAAAGGAAGGTAGAACGGGAAATGTGTACAGAAGAATGACAAACACCTTAAAGCTGAGAAAAAGGAGAGAGATGGTGTGGGATAAAAATCAGAGTAGTAATAAGACTATACCTCTCCAGCATTTATTGTGATGACATGTGGTTTAAATCCATACCCAGCTCCTGGTGATCCTGCATATTCACATGTTATAAGTGACTTGGAGACAAATAAGAATTAACGCCATCAATAACATATTTAAGCAGCTGGACATATTGCTCCAAATGACTTATTTGGTTAGGGGTTTCGGAGAGAAGGAGATTGAGAGGACTGGTTTTACTTATATATCTATATTTGTTGGTTTTAGGCTTATGATAACTACTACGTATATGATTATTTAGACCAACAGACCATGTATTTCTAAATAGTTTTTATCCTCACTTTAATTCCAACAATCAAAATGCAGAGCGTTATAGCTTATCTACAAAATTAATATCATCCCTCCTGTCTTGCCCCCTAAATCCCCAACCCAAGAACCCCCTTATGACAGTGAAGACATTATAAGTTCCACTTATATAGTGGAAAAATAAAAGTTATCAACAATGAAGAAATAAATTAATACCCAACTATCGGTGTGGACCAATAATCCATTATACTAAAGAAGACATTAAAAGCCTGACTAAAAGAATTTCAAATTTCCCAATCGTAAATTAATAGATATATACATGAAGTTTTATGTTATTGCGTATATTATAAGGAGTATTGTCCAACTCCGACTAATAAAGTATAATGTAAATTATAACTATTGTTATTTTATAAAATAGCAAGAAAAATAAATAACTTTAATAAATAAAAAACTATTTTTATTTTATATTAATATAAAATAGCAAAAAAAAAAATAAACAACTTTTTAAACAAGAAAGTAATTTTAATAATAATTAATCAGAAGAAGAAGAACATTATTGGGAAAATAGCCAATGCAGATTGCAGGCATACATACCTACAGGAACAGCAGCCGAAGCGGAAATTTCATCCATTTTCCGCTTCCGTCCACGCCCAGAAGGCCTGCCCCTTTTCTTGGGAGATGTTTCCGTCTCCGCTGCGCGTGTCCCTGCTGGGGACAAAGATCTTACAGGAGACATCATCCAAGGGTTTCTACTCCCATCGGGAGCGTACTTTCGAGGCCTTCCTCTCTTTTTCTTGACCGTTTCTGTTACGCTAGGGTTGAGACTGGGCTGAGCTGAAGCCGTAGGAGGCGCCTCTTCACCACCGTATCCGGCAGAGAGCTGGTAAGAGTTAGGTTGAGAGGAAACCGGTAGAATCATTTGGTTGTACAACGGCGTACTATCTTCTTCTACGAAGCTTGATCCAAGATTATGCACTGTCGATTGAACTCTATCTGGTTCTCCTCCTCCCATTGACATTTCTGCAATTTCTTTCCTGATTTCCCTTTTTTCTAATAGGAGATTATGAAGTGCTGCTAATAATCTTTGCCACGAATATAGTGTGTATGTAGGAATTAGGAAGTATGAATTGCGCAAGACTGTAAAACAAGTTCTTGGTTGGGGATCATAAGTGAGAATTTGATTTGGTTTTATTAGGGCTGACTTTTCCGGATTAGTTTTCTTTTTTCTTTGTTTTGCTGTGATTTGGTTCAATGTCAGTCATGAAAGTGATTATTGAATAAAACCAAATTATGTGACAAATCCATGTGGGAAGAATTTTATGGGACTGAATGGGTATACATATACGTATATATGGAGTATATAAAAACTACTTGTGGACTAAAAGAAGGTTTACTGAAACCAGGTTTACAAGATCTTTCTCCCTGTCAAGTATTACCTTCGTCCCAAATTGATTTGAAAAAATAACTTTTTTATCAAATAATTTCATTTTATTAACTTAATTGAGATGTCAAATTTTAATTATATTCTAATTTTGAGTTTGCAACTTTGAAAAGATTTTAATTTAGTTTCTGAATATGTAAATTTGAATTGTTAAACATCGAATTAATTATCAATAAGGAAGATTTAACTTTAACATTGTTTGATAAAAAATATTGACTTTGCAAATCAATTTGGCATGAAGGGAGTATGTGATGGGGTTATAGGACTAGGCCTAGAACCTAATCGGTCCAGGCCCCGAACTTGGACCAGCAAGCCTAGGCCCAGCGACCCAGAGCTCGAGCCAGCCCAACTGATCAAGCCCATCAAGGAGCAGAAGCCCAAGATGGCCTGCCTTCCAGCTCGGCCAGCAGCCTGCCTCCAGCCCGGCCAGCAACCTGCCTCCAATCCAGCAGGGAGATTGCCTACCGGGCCAACTAGAAGCCTGCCTTCCAGCCCAGCGGGGAACCTGCTTACCGGCCCAACCGGAAGTCTACCTTTCGGCCTAGCGAGGATCCTGTCCTCCAGCCCAGCGAGGAGCCTGCCGCCCGAGGAGCTCAAGCGTTCTGCCTGCTAGCTAGGTCGACCTGCTAGCCAGCCAGGAAGAGTAACGGCCATTCGGCCAACAATCAATGCGCTATTAATTATGTATTTAATTCCGTGTTAATGTTGTAATTAATTTAGTCATTATTATGTTCGGCGGTTACCATTTGTAATCGCCTATAAAAGGCAATTTTGAATTTCGAATAGAGATATGCTATTTCTGGCAACTAAACACTTTTAGTTTCTTTCCTTATTCGCATTATTTTCCTAAATTCCGGGTTGAGTGTTCTTACGTAGCTTTCCTAAAAGCCTACGAGCGCCCTATTTTGGACCAACATTGGTGCTTTCATTGAGAGCCCCTATTGTCTCTCACATCGCTCGAGTAGGAACCACAAAGGAAGATGGCCAGAATCTCATCCCGACGTGACCATGTCTCAGTCCACACCGAGGAATCCACCCGGCCTAGCCGCCAGCATGCCCCTGACAACCATGGACAAAGTAGGGGGCGGCGCGCCAAAGCGACCTTCAGAACCGGTTTTTAGGCCACGGCAACCTGAGGGCGACACTCAACCACACCCAGGGTGAGCGCTCGGTCCGCAGCCGGTGGGGGGAGGCCGACGTCATGCTCCGTGCATGGACCCGGCTCGACTCAATTCCGGGGTGGAAGCCCTACAGGAGGCAACTCGATTTCCGGGAGCCTTGGCTCAAGGTTTCCAGCAAATGGTGTCTGGCGGTAACATGGATGAGCCTGCCCGTCAACAGACGTTGGCAGATGTGGAGGTGTCTTCCAGGCGGCGTGACGAGCGACGCTCTGGATCCAACCAACAAAGAAGGGAAGAAGTCTCCCAGCAGCTTAGCGGGTCCCATCGGCAGGATGGGAGGGGCGCCCGGCAGGGGCGCTCAATGCAAATGGAGGGAGGCGAGCCCTCTCGCCACTCTCACTGGGCGAGCAGTCGGATTGGCTCCATGGAGAGGCAAAACGTGGGGCCCCTACCTCACATGCACGGACGACTTGGAGGTGCCGCTGGACCTGCCCCGCGCTGGGGCTGTCCGGGGAAACCCAGCACCGGCCGAGGTGGAAGATCTACGACAGTGCCTCGATCAGTTGAGAAGAAGGGTTGTCGGGGGGAGCCTTACACGGCCGACCTCCGGATACCCGAACCTTTCACCTGGGTGATCATGGATGCGTCGTTGCTCAGGGGCTACAAGCATTGCGCCATCGAAGCATACACGGGTTCTGACCCCCAACATCATGTATCTCGATACCTTTCCTACATGGTAATGATGGGGTACGAGGACGCCATCCGATGCCGCGGTTTCTCTACCACCTTGGATGGCCTGGCTCGAGAATGGTATGACTCTCTGCCCGATGGGAGTATCACGAACTTCCGTGAGTTGGCTCAGCACTTTGTCTTAAGGTTCGCAAGCTCCCGAGACGTCAAGAAAACTTCAGCCACCTGTTCAGCCTGAAACATGGGAAGAATGAATCATTATCCACCTTCTTAGCAAGGTGGAGGGCCGAGTTAATCAATGTTCAGGGCCTTGATGACAGGATCGGGGTGGCCATGCTCACAAACTCTATCCGGTCTGGCGAGCTTTACAAAGATTTCATCATACGCCCCCTACCTCGTACAAGGAGGCGCTTGGCCGTGCCGACCGCCAAGCCGAGGTGGAGGACGCCTTGCAGAGGAAGAGAGATGAGGAAGAAGGTGCAAAAGAAGAGAAGAAAAAGGAAGCTGGTTCGGGAGCCGAGAAAACTGATGGCAAAGCCGGCGGCAAAAACAACAAGTACAATGGTAACAAGAGTAAAGGCAAGGGCAAGGCGGACGTCCTGAGTGGACCGCTCCTGCCCGTCCAACAATTTACTCTACTTGCTCAGTCGGTCGGGGCCGTCTTCGACTACGCGGAGGAGCAAGGTCTAGTTGACTTTCCGGAGGAGTGTGATGTGGTGACCGCCAAGCGCGACCACGACCAATATTGTCGATTCCACCGGAGAGCACAGAATGATACAGATGAATGTGTCATTCTCCGACGGCAGATTGAAGAGTTCATCCAGAAAGGGTACCTGAGCCAATTTGTTGGCAAACAAGGAAACATGCCACAAAAGAGGAGCCTGGTATGGCAGCGGTCCGACCAAGCTCCCACGTCAAGGGAGAAACAGCCCACCAAGAAGCGAGAGCTCGGTGCCCTCTCCGAGGTAGAGGATACTGACCTGGGGGATGGATCCAGGAAGCACCATCGATGTTCGTACATATTTGGGGGACCCCATGGGGTGACACCTCTGGAGAACGAAAGCAGTGGGCCCGAGCCTTGTATGTCGGGGAGATAACCAGGGCCCCCGTCGACAAGAGGGTGAAGAGGGATCCTAACTTCTTCACCAACGCAGATTTGCCACCAATGCCTCCGCCGCACAGGGACGTCTTGGTTATCAAGATCGAAATCAATGACACCATCGTTCACCGAGTCCTGGTGGACAGTGGGAGCTCTGTTAACATCATGTACTATGATACCTTCCAGGGTCTCGCCCTGGAGCGAAAGAACTTGATCCCGGTAAGAACCCCACTCTCAGGCTTCACCGGTGACTCCATTGAGTCGGAGGGCAGCATAGTCATCCCCATGATGGTGGGCTCCGAGCCTTGCGTATCCAGGTTAGACGTCGAATTTATTGTCGTACGCCTAACTTGTGCGCATAAGATCATCATGGGAAGGCCAGCCCTGGAAGACTTGAGGTGTGTAATATCCCATGAACACCTATGCATGAAGTTCCCCACTCCGAATGGTGTCGGAGTTTTCAGGGGAGACCAACGGATGGCGAGGAGCTGATATCTGAAAGCTTGCAAGCAAATCGGTCAAAAGGACTTGAGGGTCCACATGATCAACGACAAGGCACTAAAGCGCGAGAAGGGTCAGATTTGTGCTGAAACCGCCTCGGAGACCAAGAGGAAAGCTCCCCATCAAGGGGAAAGGTCCCTTCATGATCGGACCTCGATTAGTTCCAAAACATGGGATTATGACTTCAACGTGTTCCACTCACATTATGAAAATTCAACTACTTTGCATACGAAATTTGGTCTTCAAAAGAGGACCGACCTCACTTAGCAATGAAGGGCGGCGGCAAAAAAAAAAGAAAAAAAAAAGAAAAAAAGGTACTATGCCCCCCCCCCCTCGGTGTTTGGCCGACCTCGGTCAGGCTCTTGAACTAAAAATAGCCAAGCGATTTTCGAGAATCTGAGCAATTTTCTAAAGTAAAGAACTAGCCGTGACAGTCGAGGCGACAGTAAGGCCGACCTCCGGGTCAAGGGTGCTCAGGATGTTGACCTCTGGGTCCTTTCGAGTGCTCACCACCTAACATCGCTGGCCAAGCAGCTTGCACTCTCGCCATCCCCGAGTTGGCGGTGCGGGTCCATTCTAGTGGATCGTGCAGGGTCCGCCCCTGTTGTTTGGCTATCCCTGCGGGAGTAACCAGATTATTCCCCAGCTCCGGGCAAACTGGCGGGTTAAAGCGACAGTAGGACTGACCCCCGGGTCATGAACGTTCAGGATGCCGACCTAAGGGTCCTCCTCGTAGGTTCAATGTCCGACCTTGCTCGCCGAACAAGTCGCATACTTGTTGATTCCATATCAACAGCGAACAGATCACTTCTATCTGACTGGGTGGGGCACGAATAGGCTCGGCCACGCCAGCCTAAACGCCCCTTGGGAGGTTAGAGAAGTCGGATCCCCGAATAAATTACTAAGTATTCGTAATGCAAAGTATAGAAAAAGAAACATATGAATTCAAAATTACTTCAGTCAGATGTCACATCAGTCAACTTCATGCTACAAGCAAAAAACAAAAACGTACAAGGTCATGGCCGGACGAACCCACCGCCATCAAATACAACGATCTAGTCAAGGGGGTTGCTAGGAAGCTTAAGGAACTCTCCTGGAATCCGAAAGTCAACTCAGTCATTAACATGTACGGTCTGCTCAGTCAACTTGCATTGCTGAGCACTCCTGAGGGAAAGCCTTGATTGCCATTTCCACGATAGGGGCACCTGCCGCCTTACATGTTTCGAAGTTCAAACTAGAAGGTAGGCTCCCCGCCGTGGGGCTCTCTCGTCCTCATGATTCTTCACACGTTTGGGGACCTCTGTGGGGCATGAACCCTACAAAAAAGGAAACATCGTCATCATGAACTCAAAAGAGGGAAAGAAGAGGTCTGTCTACATTCAGCTTGGAGAAATCAACCTGAGACGACTGATACCTACCTCAGATGCTCGATACCAGCCTGGAATCCATGGGGGTGCCGCCTGGAGGTGGGGTTGCCGAGGGATGTGCCGAGTTCGTCTGCCAGCCAAGGAGTCCAAATTGGCCTGTAATTTCCGCCTAAGGGCCCCTCCGACTTGGGATTCCCATTGCCTCGCACCTGCGTGGGGGCGACGGTTTGGGGGAGCGTCGTCGAGTTCCACCACCTGGCCGATGACGGAACGCATGACCGCCGACCTGCGAAGGAAATCCGTCCAAATCCAGAGCTTGTTGGTCAAACCTGGTGAGTGCGGCACTAGGGTTACGCGAGGAAGACGCACGCGGTTTCCAGGAGAGAGAAAAAAAGAAAAGGAAAGAAAGGAAAGAAAAGAAAGGGACAGAAAAGAAAGAAAGGAAAAGAAAAGAAAAGAAAAGGAAAGGAAAAAAAGAAATTTTGGAAGCCGATTTGGATTCTGAAGTCCGGAAGAAAGCCGATTGCTGGAATGCTAGGATGACGAAGGAATTAATTTGGAAATCTCCATAAAATTGTGGGATTGACAAAATCCACAATTATGACTCCCTGGTATGTGAATATTTTCTAAAATTGACAGCTGACTTGAACTACTCCCTCTTAGCCGAGTCTACTACTCGACTAAGGGAGTGGGGGACTCGTGATGGGGTTACAGGACTAGGCCTAGAGCCTAATCGGTCCAGGCCCCGAACTTGGACCAGCAGGCCCAGGCCCAGGCCCAGTGACCCAGAGCTCGAGCCAGCCTGACTGATCAAGCCCATCAAGGAGCAGAAGCCCAAGATGGCCTGCCTTCCAGCCCGGATAGCAGCCTGCCTCCAGCCCGGCCAGCAACTTGCCTCCAATCCAGCAGAAAGCTTGCCTACCGGCCTAACTGGAAGCCTGCTTTCCAACCCAACAGGGAGCCTGCTTACTAGCCCAATCGGAAGCCTGCCTTTCAGCCTAGCGAGGATCCTGTCCTCCAGCCCAGTGGGGAGCCTGTCCTCCAGCCCAGCGGGGAGCCTGCCTTCCAGCTTAGCGGAAGTCTGCCGCCTGAGGAGCTCAAGCGTTCTGCCTGCTAGCCAGGCCGACCTGCTAGCCAGCCAGGAAGAGTAACGGCCAACAATCAATGCACTATTAATTATGTATTTAATTTCGTATTAATGTTGTGATTAATTTAGTCATTATTATGTTCGACAGTTACCATTTGTAATCGCCTATAAAAGGCAATTCGAATTTCAAATAGAGATATGCTATTTCTGGCAACTAAACACTTTTAGCTTCTTTCCTTATTCGTATTACTTTCCTAATTCCTGCTTGAGTGTTCTTATGTAGCTGATGGAGTAATGGGACTAGGCCCAGAGCTTAATCAGTCCAAGCTCCGAACTTGGACCCATGGATCCAAGTCCACAACCTGGAGCTTGCCTGCCAGCCCAGCGGGGAGCCTGCCAGTCCGGCCGACCTCCCAGCCCGGAAGAGTAACGGTCAAGTAATTAATGCGCTATTAATTATGTATTTAATTCCGTATTAATGTTGTAATTAATTAGTCATTATTATCGGTAATAGTTACGATTTGTATACGTCTATAAAAGGCGGGTTGTAATTCAGATTAGGAAGCAAATTCTACATGCTATTTCTGGCTAACTTTCCATATTCGTACTTTCCTAATTCTTGCTTGAGTGTCGTACGTAGCTTTCCTAAAAGCCTACGAGCGTCCTATTTTGGACCAACATTGGTGCTTTCATTGAGAGTCTCTATTGTCTCTCCCATCACTCTAGTAGGAAATTTCAAAAAAATTGGTGAAGATCGAAGGTTTCTAGAAGTTTTTCAGGTCTCTTACTCACAATCTTGAAAATCTAGCAAAAACTTTTCTTGAAATTCAGCAAAAAAGAAAGAAAAAAAACTGGATTTGTCAAGATCTACGCCGGGGATGTCGGAGCCGTGCGCCACTGCTCGCTGCCGCGGAGAAGCCGCTAGGCGCCGTGAGATGAAGCTTGTCTATGTTGCCCCGGAGGGTTCAAATCTGGGACTTTACTCAGCAGGAGCTGATGTCGTCATCCTGACCACCACCGCACCCTGACATGCCTACCACAACCCAGGACCTCTCACCGATGTTGAAGGATCACCATCTTGGTCCCACCGTCGTCGTTCCAGATACGGCCGCTCTGGATCTCACCAAGACGCTGCTACAGCCCGTAGCCGTCGTCGTCGGAAAGACTGAAGTTGCAGCCACGTCAGCCGTCGAACGCATCCCAGCGCTGATGTTCAGGTGTTCAGGCGAGAGTGCGACTGGAGATGGAGCCGGGAGTGCAACAGGAGATGGCCGGCCAGGGTATCTTCACGGCTTGCGACCCGCAGACCAGGAAAATCCAAAGAATACCAGGGGATGACCGTTCAAGGTATCCGAAGGCCTTTCTAATGGCAGTGACGATAGACAACTTCCATTCTGCCTGTGCTGCGATTGTTCTCAGCCTCTGAGACGGCCAAAGGACCCCCTCTCCAGAAGTCTCTGCCAGCCAGAAGCTTGGCACAGCCGCACAGGGTTAGGCGAACTGCTCAGTTTGCTAGGTTGATTTGTGGGCCTTGAGTGATTATGGGCCATGTCCATCTGAACTGATTTCTCTTTTGGATCGAGCTTCCAAACAAGAAAAGCTAAGTATACTCAATTTTACATCATTATTGATCAAAAAATTATAAAATGATTCAATAAAAAAACACAAATTGAATCATTTGAAAAGATATTTTAAGTGGTGTAATTGCTTTAACTCTTGTTGAGCGTGTGTAATTTTAACATTGAAAAATGGACTTATGAAATCCGATCACTCACGTACACCGGACGAGCACACACACTCGTACACTGGTCGAGCACACACACTCGCGCCACCGGGTCACGTCATACGGGTGTGATGATTAATAAGCTCCGATATCAATGTTAATACTGCACACTTTTGACTTCATACGAGTTCTCGCGTGCTCTTACCTCTTCCTAGTGCATCACACTCCGACCTCGGGGGACGAGTCACCCGTTCAAAAGTTTTTACTTGCGGGTTCGAACTACTAACCTCAGACGGCGAGTTAAACTCTTGTTAGGGGCCTAGTGCCACGCTCATCCGAGCAATTTTGTCACTTAATTGACATTCACATTTCTTGAAAAGGTTGATATACTTTAGTTCTTTGGGGTTGGATTATCCGTTCGAGTGAGGAGTCCGCCTCACTTACTCAAGGATTCAATCTTTCTTTCTGAGACTGGGTTGAGGCCTAACTTGGGAACTTGATGTCACTCTTTTCAAATAGTGAGTCCGACTCACTTACACACCGAGTCGTGGTTCGACACCAGGCTAGATGCTCTATTCTACACTAGTTTCTTTTATGTGTAGGTACAACTGAATGAAGCGGAGGATCGAAGGTCTTACCATCTTCAAGGAAGCAAATGACAAACCTGACGAGTCTGAGTCCGACGAGAAGAACAGTTCTAGTCATCCGATTCGCAGATGGCGACCATTGTAATAAAGGCTGAGGATCTCACCTCTTGCTTCATCTTGGGGACGTCAGATGTACTCTTTTTCCCTTCATTAGGATTTTTTCCCATTGGGTTTTTTCCTAATGAAGGTTTTTAATGAGGCATCTCCCCAACATGGATAAGGGCGGGGATCTTCTAGTCTCGGAGAAGAGCAACCGACTCGGACTACTCCCTCTTAGTCGAGTCTACTACTCGACTAAGGGAGTGGGGGACTCGTGATGGAGTAATGGGACTAGGCCCAGAGCTTAATCAGTCCAAGCTTCGAACTTGGACCCATGGATCCAAGTCCACAACCTGGAGCTTGCCTGCCAGCCCAGCGGGGAGCCTGCCAGTCCGGCCGACCTCCCAGCCCGGAAGAGTAACGGTCAAGCAATTAATGCGCTATTAATTATGTATTTAATTCCGTATTAATGTTGTAATTAATTAGTCATTATTATCGGTAATAGTTACGATTTGTATACGTCTATAAAAGGCGGGTTGTAATTCAGATTAGGAAGCAAATTCTACATGCTATTTCTGGCTAACTTTCCATATTCGTACTTTCCTAATTCTTGTTTGAGTGTCGTACGTAGCTTTCCTAAAAGCCTACGAGCGTCCTATTTTGGACCAACAGTAGCTTTCCTAAAAGTCTACGAGCGTTATAGGACCAACAGTATGTTTTTTTCTTCATATTCAACTTTATGTGAGAACTTGTTTTTTGAGCAAAATAGTGAATTTAGTTTGCATGTATTTTAAAAACGGATTCATACCATACCAAATAATGTATTTTTATTTTACATGCAATATAATTACATCCCTGCACTTTAAATACAATCAATTTTACATGTAAAGTTTTAATATGAAAAGAATGAAACCCCCCTTAGATTAATTGAGTTTGGTGATCAAACTCAACCCAAATGTCACCATTATCTTTTTGGACTAATCTACTACTTCAGTCCAAACTAGATTAGACCAAATAAGATCTGACAAAATCTTGAAATACTTTGATAGTTGTAATATATACAGAGTGCAGACATCTATCGGACCATATTAGACCAGTTCAGATCAGACAAGACTATAAAAGTTCAATCTAGATAAAAATATTGTATAAGTATATCATGTTAAATGTTACATTATTCACATATTCTACTTTAATCACGTTTTATTTATTAATGTATTAAAAATTAATAATATGATTAGGTTTGTCTTGTCATTGTCAATGACAAGATAAATCTAAATTACAAAACGCGACAAAGCGATTGTTGTGAGGGCAGTCTCTAGCGAAGTCGAGGCCCAAGGCATTTATACAACCCTTTAATCTTCCATTCTTGAATTAGGAGGCCCACCAATTATCCCATTTAATACTAACGGCTTTTTTAATAAATGAATTAACGTTACATTCTAACTTTTATCAAAGTTCTCGATCGTTCCGTCAGTAGGTTATTTGATGATTTGATTTGATGACCTGATCGATTGTAATACTTTAGATTAATTTGAAAAGGATTAATAGTACTACTCATATCAGCAATATGCATCTCCTTTTAGGGAAGCTCATCACCTAAGAACTCCAAGTTAAGCGTGCTTGCACGGGAGTAGTCTTAGGAGTTGAGATGTGTGACCCTTGAGAAGTGTCTCATGAGGTCAGGAGTAACAAACTCGGACCCTATGGAGCGGGGAGTTATATTGATGACTCGTCATAAAGATTGGTCAACCTAATTAACATCCCCCTTAATCATATTAATGATCTTTTTTGATATATTAATGGTCACATTACATAAAAGCATTCTAACGACCAACATTACGTTCATCAACTTCCACGATCAATTCCCATGAAAATAGAGTCAAACTGTCAAATATATTTGATCCAACAATATTCATTAAAATTACTTGTTTAAGAAAGAACCATAAAAATTACTATGAAAATATATTTGAACTATTTTATTTAGTTATTGTCTAAATAACTGTTATTTTTCATTGAAAAGGTTAATAGGTAATAGCTTTTATGTATAAATGGATAAATGATTAGTTAGTTTATAAATTTAAAAATCATATTAAAAACAAATAAATTTAAAAATCAATCCAGAGCCATGTGGTTGTAGTGAGCACATCCCTCTTAATTTGGTAATACCGAACCTTATATGATTTAAGAACATTAGTTTGATTACAGAAGATTTTAAAATTACAAATGAATCGTATACTATAAAGCTTTGAACTATAGTACTGTACATATATTAAGAATTGTGAATGAATTACCTGCACGGGTAGCTCAGTTGGTTCAGTGGTGGGAAATTTGGACCAAGTGACCAAGGTTCGAAACCTGCAGCGGCCGTGTGGAGGTCACAGAACCTGAAATAAGGCTGGACCTCTGATGCGCACGGGAAAAGGTCTACCATCATTGGGCCGATTGAGTCACCGTGATTAACATCCTCCCAAAAATCATGTCGGGTCGGGGTATAGGGGGCTCCTGGGGTGGGAGTTTCCACCTTTTTGGACCAAGAATTGTGAATGAATCTAGAGTCTAAAATTTTCTTTGGTTAAGAATGCACCGCATGAAATACTTTTCAAATCAACCAACTTTGATGGATTATATGTTTATATCGGTGTTTATACCGTGGAACCGGTGTATGGTGAGCACCATGCACCCTTTGTTATTTTTTATTTCTCCTTTTCTTAAAATTCTTAATAATTTTTTTATTTTTGATCCGATTTTTATAAAATTTATATCAAAATTTTTTATTTTTCATGATCTTTCAAATGAGACCAATATTGCCTATGTAATTTTAATTTTTTACATTCATACATTTTTTTGTAATACTCCGTATATTTTTATATGCATACATTTTTTCTATAATATATTTTTTATCACTTTTATATGTTTTTAGAGGTTTTTAAGATATTGAGTTTATTTATTTTGCTTCTAGCTTGGAGTTACATTTGATAATATACGAAGTTACATCATCTTATACTCCAGTTACAAGTTATTATGTGTGAGTTACATCTTGTTATGTGTGAGTTACATCTTGTTATACACGAGATACATACTTTTATGCGCGAGTTACATGTAATTATGTGTGAGTTACATCATGTTATGTGTGAGTTATATCTTGTTATACACGAGTTACATACTTTTATGCGCGAGTTACATGTAATTATTTGTGATTTTTTACTTATCTTTATCTTGAACTAATTCAATTATAACTTAATTAATTTTTTTCTTTGTCAATATAATACAAAATTTTATTAATCCACATAAAATAAGTATATTGTATTTCATATTCATACACTATTATTCAAATGATAAAAATGAAAGATGTAGCAGGGTTTATTTCGTGGTGTAACTCACATACATTAAGATGTAACTCACGTATATTAAGATGTAACTCGCGTACAATAAGATGTAACTCGCGCAGAAAAAGATGTAACTTCATGATATATTATCAAATGTAACTTCAAAATAATTTGTTAAAATTACATAAGCAATATTGGTCTCATTTTATAGATCATGAAAAATAAAAAAAATATATATAAAATTTATAAAAATCGGATATCAAATAAAAAAGTTATTGCAATTTTTAACAATAAAAGAAATAAAAAATAATAGAACTGGGTATAAACTGCGTCGTTTTGCAACCGGGCGCACCATCCTCATGGTGCGCCGGTTGCAGGGTATAAACTGCGTGTTTATATAAAAAAAGTATTGATAATATGAAAATGATATGAAAATGTTCTTTGTTAAAAATACTATGATGGATAGTGTACCCGGGGGGTAGCTTATCCGAGGGGTTATTACGGGGAATATCTAGAGAGAAGTCAAAACAAGTAAGTAGAGAGGGAGAGTATATTAGAAAAATGTATTCAGCGTATTTGCTTCCTGGTTACAAATGGGGGAATGGGGTGCTATTTATAGTAGCAATAAATGCCAGATGGGGACACGTGTCAAGCATCCATTGGCCGAGGGGTCACCTCAACTGGTTGGCGCTGGCAATCGCATGTGGCCGCATTTAATGCGGCTGTTGGATGTGACGTCGTACTTGGTACGGTGATCTACGCGCATGTGGAGCGGATATTATGTCGGAAATGGTGCCCTCGCCTGTAGATGATTAGCCGAGGGCTCTTAGCACCGGGGACCTCCTTAGTGCCGAGGGCTCCAGGTGCCGAGGGCTACTGATTTTCGCCGTTTTCTCCCAGTAAGTTTGTTTTCCTGTTTTGACCCTCCTGTGAGAATTGGAGCCTTCGGCCAGGGGGCCGAAGGCACCCCTAGCGCTCACTGTGGGCCGCTTGGTACTCTGGGCGCTGTGATTTGGGCATGTTGGCTCTCATGGGCCTATTGGGCCTTTATTGGAGTAGTAGGAGTCTGTGGGTCGGGGGTTCCCGGGCCATATACTCCATCAGGAGTCCCTCACTCCTTTTGCCGAAAGGTACTTGAGGGAAAAGGAGTAATTGTGTTTGTCCTCTGCCGTTGTTCCGTTGTAGTTTGTAGAGTTGTGGGTAGTTTGCTGTTTGTTTATTCTGCCGAGGGCAGTCCCTCAGTTACCCACATGTCGGGACTTGAGGGGGCATGTTTGCTGTTTGCGGGAGTTTTTAGCATTTTAAACTTTTTTGTGATTTTTCCCGAGGGGGGTTCTCCAGTCCCCCACTCCTTGAGGCACTTGCAAAGTGGTGAAAAGGAGTAGAGTAGTGCTTGTCTGTAATATGAAACCGAGGGGTGACGCTTTTCGTTTCATTTTGGGGGGATGCCTCGTTAAAAACCTCATTAGGAAAAACCCTGTGGGAAAAAATCCTAATGAGGGAAAAAGAGTGCACCGAATTCCCCCAACGATGAATCGAAAATGTGAAGCCCTGGTTTTGAAGTGAAGTACAATTCTGAAGTCGAAGGCAATCCTTGTTCTGAGGGCGCGTGTGTTGATTAGCCGGAGGCTTGCCGTTGATATCCTTGGAGGTGCCGAAGGGGAGTCCCTCAATTTGGGGATCGAGGGCGTGATGAATGTGAGTAGTGGTTGAAGTGTTACCGGGGGGTCCCCTGTTTGTTGATCAGTTGGTGAGGTGGATATCCGAGGGCTCCCGTTACCTGTGTGCCGTAGGCTATCCGTCAATGAGGT
This sequence comes from Cuscuta europaea, assembly GCA_945859875.1. Taxonomy (NCBI): domain Eukaryota; kingdom Viridiplantae; phylum Streptophyta; class Magnoliopsida; order Solanales; family Convolvulaceae; genus Cuscuta; species Cuscuta europaea. Next base: position 12,002,875 of record CAMAPE010000048.1, read on the forward strand.
GTACTCCCTAGGGGCTACCCTGATCCTCAAAGTGTTGAGGGGGGAATCCCCGAGGGGTCCGCCAATTATGAAGCTGTGGGCTTCTGAAGGAGTGAGCCCGAAGACCTCTGTGATGTAGTATGAGGGGCATAATATTCTCCCCGACCCGAGGTTGGAGGGGAACCAAAGTGTTGAAGGCACCCGGGTTCTGGGTGAGCGTCTGGATGAAGGCGGAGAGCGCCGATTGTACGTCGATTGTGATGACCGGAGGGCTAATCTGATTCTCGCTCCGGTCCTTCTTCTTGGCCTCGATGCCGAGGCGGGCATCGGGGGCATTCTGTTGAATCTGCTGGCGTAGGTCGACAGCCGTCTGGTCCAACCCGGCGATGACGCCGCCCCCGGGAGCCCTGTTAGAGGCTTCGGGGACGTCGACTTCGCCGAGGGCCAGGTTCCTGTCCTCAACATTTCTGGAGTTGGCACGAGTTGTTCTCACCATTTTGGCTAGGTGTTTTGTGTTTGGTCGAGGGGGAGGGTTTCTTACTTGATAGTTCGACCTCTCAACGAGAGCACCAAATGATGGATAGTGTACCCGGGGGGTAGCTTATCCGAGGGGTTATTACGGGGAATAACTAGAGAGAAGTCAGAGCAAGTAAGTAGAGAGGGAGAGTATATTAGAAAAATGTATTCAGCGTATTTGCTTCCTGATTACAAATGGGGGAATGTGGTGCTATTTATAGTAGCAATAAATGCCAGATGGGGACACGTGTCAAGCATCCATTGGCCGAGGGGTCACCTCAACTGGTTGGCGCTGGCAATCGCATGTGGCCGCATTTAATGCGGCTGTTGGATGTGACGTCGTACTTGGTACGGTGATCTACGCGCATGTGGAGCGGATATTATGTCGGAAATGGTGCCCTCGGCTGTAGATGATTAGCCGAGGGCTCTGAGCACCGGGGACCTCCTTAGTGCCGAGGGCTCCAGGTGCCGAGGGCTACTGATTTTCGCTGTTTTCTCCCACTAAGTTTGTTTTCCTGTTTTGACCCTCCTGTGAGAATTGGAGCCTTCGGCCAGGGGACCGAAGGCACCCCTAGCGCTCACTGTGGGCCGCTTGGTACTCTGGGCGCTGTGATTTGGGCCTGTTGGACTTCCTGGGCCTATTGGGCCTTTATTGGAGTAGTAGGAGTCTGTGGGCCGGGGGTTCCCGGGCCATATACTCCATCATACTATCATAAAAGTATAAAATTATTAAATTTTGCATAAATATATTAGCTTAAATAATTGGTCAAAGTTAGAGGCCGTTAACTTGAAAAGTCAAGTTTGACTAAGTAAATTGGGACGGATGTAGTAATACACAAGCGCATTTAGAAGAGAAAATTGTCGGCCGTAGGAGTAAATCATAATCTTTTTACAAAATTAGAACTACTTAATGTTTGTTCCATCCGTGTCACACATGTACTCCTATTTTAAGAAACTCAATTATTAGTTTCCAAATTTGCCCTTTCAGCTTGAGTAAATTGAGTTTGAAATTCCCTAGTTCAGGGGACGTACGTCCACAACTGGATACGTTTTCCCCTACTTCGGAGGACGTACGTCCCCAACTGTCTATTTATTGTCTACTTAATGTCTATTTATTATCTATTTAATGTATGTTATTTTCTAAAAGTAAGGGTATTGTGTTTAATGCAGGTTTGATTGAGTCTTACGCTAATCTTCTATCTTACTTTTGGAAAATTAGTATGATTTGCTCCTATTTGTAAAATTTTCCCTATTTAGAAAGCTGAATGGATTATATTAGTAATCAGAATTCTCCTTTGATTAGAGATTTAAATATGCAATTAGAAATTCTTTACATATTAATATACTCTAGTAAAATAGAAATGTAAGAAAATAAGACTGATAAAATAACCATAAATTGAATTCTTAAAACAACCGGATGCCTCAACTTCAATGATCAAATAACAATTAAATTAAAGAGATCCATAGCAATTTCAATTCAAAAAGTTATGTGAAAATTCAAATAGTAAGACTAAAGATCCTGATAATTAAAGACTAAATTACGTGTAAAAAACCCTAAATTTAAAACTAATTCTTTCCGGAACTTTCTAAATCCAAAAATATCATGACCAATAAATAATGTCGTGTCGAACATCTAAGTTTTTCCATTGACTACTCGTCACCCTATCAATGAAGTGTGTAATGGTGGAAGAAATTAAGTATCAGTTACTAAAAATGTGGATGGATGGAGTCTGAATATTTGTTGCATTGGTGAACGAAAAAGACTAAAAAATGAGGAGGTTTAAGTTATACAAGATCCTGAATATAATTACTATGAGTCTATGAAAACAATATGTTTAAAATAAAAATCAAAACAGATAAGGAAGTTTGAATTTTGATCATAAAAGCCCGTAGTTCTGGAATATGATCTCCAAATTGATCTCACCATTCCACTAAATATGTGTGAAATTCATTTAGAAACTTGTTTCTGGAACGGAGGAAGGGTGTGAAAAGAGTTTTAAAAAGAACTCGGGAGGGAACGACGGGTACTCTACCACCAGCAAATTATATCCTACATCCGGGTGTACGTGTACATCCGGTTATTTTCTAATTGTTAGAAACTTTAAACCTTTGCTCTCTCCCTCTTCCTTCTCGCTGGATCTTCGTTCCATCCTCCTTGCTCTTCCTCCGTTTTCCTCTTTTACCTTTTCTGGCTGGATCTTTCTTCCATTCTCTTTTCTTTTCTCTTCAGCCGCTTACTCGTTTTGCACCAGCCAGTTCGTTCACCCACCTGTACCGGCCACCACCAGTGAGTTCCGGAACCGGCCAGTCTTCCGGCCGTCAACCCGCCCCCCACTTCCGCTTTCAGCGGTAATCCCACCGGAAAAGATCACCCCAACGAGCACCGGTCATGTTCTCCGAGAAGTTCATTGTGTTTCCTCCATCTCTGGTGTTGCAGAGATTCTATAAGACAACGTTAATGCTCTGTAGTCTGTATAGACTACATTCCGCTGAGATTGACCTGACAAATCAATCCAACAATTGCCACATCGCTCTCACTTGCCAAATGAGCATAATGTTTAAACGAAATGAGTATAGACAAATAAGGATTTGAGCACATTAGCAATTTCAAATGACATTTTAGATTTTTCGATACTCCTTTTGTAAGTGGTTCCTAATACTCAACTGAATAAGTGTGATGCTCATTGAAAGTGTTTTAATACTCATAATAAGTTTGATGCACATTAAAAGTTCATTAATGCTCATTTAACAGAAACTGTGATTTTTATCTCAACAGAGAAGGTTTGATGCTCAATGAATATGTCGTTATGTCAAACTAACAAACTTTATGATTTTCATATCAATTAACATTTTGTAAGTTACGTATGCTCATTTCGTATTGATGTTATGATCATTTTAAAATGTCATATCAATGCATATTTCAAAAGTATCATATTACACTAAATTCGCATATTGAAATTCATAAGAGTGTATTATAGATATAATTTAATAAGTTTTTATAAAAGAAAAAATAAGAAAAAGAACAAAAATTAGAAGATATGAAGTTGAGATCGTGTTACTCATTGTTAGCCTCGTAATACTCAATAAAACAGGTTAGATGCTCACTAAACGTACAATATTGCTCATTTAGCGGAAACCGTGAATTTTCGCTTAAATTACAAATATGCCACCGAATTTTTTTTGGCCTGTATTAGTGGTTGGGCCGTCTTTCTTACTTGGGCCGGGTGTACGTACACCCGGATGCACTATACACGAACTGCTCTACCACCGGGTCATGTGGACATCTGTTCCCTTTTGTGAAGCTAGTATTATTAAAATCGTTGAAGATAATAATTATAAATTAATTAGTATTACAATTATTACTTAATTAAAAATATCAGTTCGATTTGCTTTGAACTGGTTTATTTTCTCCAAGAACCGTTTATAAACCGATTAATTTTCGGGTCCCAACTTTCGGGTCCCGTTCATGCTCTGATTTGGTTTTGGATTGGTTCGTTTTTTTTCATGCTCGGTTCGGTTTTCAATTTTTTAGTTCAAAATGCCAGCTCTAGTTGTTATGAGACTTCAATTACTCGTCCTCCTCCTGAACCACCGCCTCAATCCGGGGGGAACTTAGCGCTTAACTGGGTCTCATTTTCGGTGGATGCTCAAATCGATGTTTGAGCCCATTTCTGGTCAACTTTTCTGCTCGACCGAGTTCCCTTTGTTGGTTGTTGGTCAAATCAGTTATCCCTTACCGATGGCTGGTTTAGGCGGAATTATTAATTTAGTTCATTTCTTTCTAGTTTGGATAATTTATTTTCTTTCGATTACCTTTTGAGTAGCAAGTTCAACGGTGATATTAGATTAGACTATATAGTTGCGGGATTAGAGAATTCGTTTAGTCTTTGGAGGTCATGTGATTCTATGTCTCATCCCAATGTAGCATTGAGCTATTGTATTGCTTTATTTCTTGTTAAAGAAGGCGGTGGATGAGAGCCCCTTTGCAGGCTGGGGTAGGCGGAGGAAATAGCGCCGGCGGTGGCATTTTTGGCCGGAGACGACGGTGAGTGGGTCAATGGGCAGACTATTTGAGTCAACGGTGGGTATGTGTGATATAGATCCAATCATGACTCTGTATAAGTCAAGCATTTGTAATTAAGGATGGCAATGGGGGCGGGGCCCGTGGGGAACCGCCCCGTGGGGGGGAGGGGTTGGGGCGGGTGGTGGAGCGGGGCGGGTATGGGGATTGGGGAATTATTTCCTCCCCGCATAAATATGGGGCGGGTGATGGAAAATGCACCCCCGCACCGTCCCCACCCCGTCCCCCGTATATATACACATATTAATAATTAATAATAATAATCATACTAATAATAATAATAATACTAATAATAATACTAATAATAAGAGTATTTTACAAAATATTACTAAACTAAAATTTATTTTACACAAATATGACTATTAGTTACTATAATGTAGTGTCATAGTAACCTAAGTTTAAAAATTAAACTTAATTTCATTGCCACTCTAGTCACTAATCACATTTTTGTAAACACTCTTCATTTTAGTAATAAATATGTAATTACTAATAAGAAGTAATTAAAATAGCATGGTGGCCTGGTGGGTTTAGTTTTTTCCTATCTAATGGGATGTGCCCAATGGGTCTATCTAATTCTTGTTTAATAACTCACCTATCTTGTAAAATTGGTTATCAAAATCATATAAAGTAAAATGAATTTGGGAAAGTTATAAAGTGATATTAGCTTAAACGCCTCAGACACAGTGTGAATGTTTTGTTCTTATTAAAGATATTACATTGGAATGTTTAGTTTATAATTTGGGCCTATCCCTTGTTTTATTGGGCTTTCTTTATTATTTTGTTGTATAAGGTATAAATACCTTCTGTTATTTGTAATTAGGTTAACTTTCAGTTTTGAACATTCATTCTAATCTTCCGCATCTTCTTCCCTGCTATTCTCTGAACCTTTGCAAACACTTTCCTTAAGATCAAATTTCACATGGTATCAGATTAGGAATCGATCCTTCATCGTCTTCCTAATTTTGTTCATCTTCTTCGATTTCTATAATCGAATCTCACTTTTTTCTCATCCATATTCCATCTGTTACTAAACCTAATCGCATAACATTTTCTTTGCGATGGATCGTACAATTTTTCCATTGAATTCTATTGAAGATCTTTCATCTCCTTACTATCTGCATCCTAGCGATCACGCTGGATTACGAATCATCTCCGAGACTCTCACTGGTGATAACTTCAACGCTTGGAAGAAATCAGTCACTATGGCCTTCAGTGTGAAGAACAAGATGGCGTTCCTTGATGGCTCTATTATTCAACCAAGTTCTACTGATTCTGTTGCCTACCCGGTCTGGTATCGTATCAATGCTCTTCTTCTTTCTTGGTTGATTTATTCTATTGCTCCAGAAATTCGCTCTACTTTCTTGTACTTTTCATCTGCTAAAGATCTTTGGGACGAGATTAGGCTTAGATATGGTAAAAGTGATGGCCCTAGAGTTTTCTATCTTGAAAAATCTCTAGGAAATATCTCTCAAGGAACACAATCTGTTACTACTTACTACAACACTTTTAAAGGTCCTTGGGATGAATATGTTGATTTTAAAACACTTCCTTCTTGTTCGTGTGGTCTCTGTACCTATAAACTAAATGAAAAATATCAGCTGTTACTTGAAAAAGAATCTATTCAAAAATTCCTTGTTGGCTTGAATGAATCTTACTCTGAGAAGTCAAATTCTTCTTCAAACTCTTTTTCCTAGTCTCTCTGTTGTTTACTCTTTCTTTCTTCAAGAAGAGTCTCAAAGAACCCTCCAAGTTCCTCTTAATTCTGTTTCTTTCCCTTCCAATCCCTCTAATCCCTATGATTCTTCACATGTTGACTCTACTGCCTTTTTGGTCAAAAATCCTAATTCCAAAAAGAAAAATATCACTTGCACTCACTGTAACAAGGAGACACGTGCAAGGTTGATTGGAAAGATAACAAGGACAACCGGCTGATTGGTACGACGTCCAACTGATTTTATTCTTTCGTACTAGACTGTGTAAGGAGGCAACACGTGTGTGTCTATAACCTTCTGTGAATGACAACTTGGGTGACATTAGCCCTAGACAGTTGTCGTGGTGATGGCGTCATCATTGATGTGCATGCATGATTTGAATCCAGGAAATGTCCAAGTCCACAAACTTCCCCGAGGCTACGGGTTGTGTAGAGTTGGGCTCGGGGACACCACTCTTATTTATAAAGAGTATGGTCTCATTTCTCGTGAGTGGAGCTTGAGTACTAAAATGGTTAAGTCCACAATTTCCTTGTGAGACCCCGAGCTCAGCAAGTGAGGTCGAGCTAGGGTGTAGTATGCTTGCTTGGAGGTGATTTATTCATTCTGTTGACTCCTAGAAGCGTCAGTTGACTCCAAGCTTGGTAATGACGCCGAATTCGAGACGCTACCCTCGATGAGGGTTGACCTCGGCCTTAGATGCAGTTTTGGCCTTGTCTTGATAGTATGAGGACTGTCTTTAATCTCGATGATTTGGGAACTCATTCTGGGAGCCGACCTTGGTGACACGGGATCGGGCTCGGTGATAACTTTGTACTTTGTGATTTCAGGGAATTGTTCACACATAAATGTTGATATCCCTGGGGTATATGGGAATATACTCCATCAACAGTCTAATGGTAAAAGCATGTGTTGGAACCCATAAATCAGCAATAAAAAATAAGAATGCCAATACAGAATGAAAGGAGAAGCAAAGAAGAATCCATTTATAATAATATGAGAAGTTTTTACACGAATGAATACTCTCTTCTCTCCCTATTTTGCACACACACTTTTTTGGAATGATCGATCGCTTGCTCAGATACCTAATGCGGGAACTATAAATACATAGTATATGTGAAACTAAAACAATTATTATGAGCCCAAACACTTATGACCATTTTTTAATAAGGCTAAAGGGCTAGGTTCCTAACTAACCACAAATTGAAATTAATTATTACAAGCATTTTAATGATAATTGATCACAACTATAAAATATATTCTAACATTCTCCTCCTTTATGATCAAATGTGTTGTAGCTCTTATTCACTTTTAATTTGCTTCTTGAAATAGGACTTTCTTAGCTGCAGGGCATCTTCATAATGTCGCTGAAGCTTAATTCATCTTTGTGATGCAAAGAATGATTTTCTGATCCCCAAGAAATTTTCAAATTTTCTGATGTCTCTTCTAAGCTGCATGCGTTCTCCTATTTCCCGGAGCATCCATGTGATCTTGAAGTGCGGTATACTCCTTTAAAAGGTTGATGTTGCCTCACACAACCCCTTCTCATGTTCTTGAAGATTCTCCTTGACTATCTTTAGTGTCTTATCACAAAACTTATTGACCTCATGTGTCAAAAGAATTCTATTCTCATGTTTGTGCGTCAGATAGATAGCTTCAAAGTCTGGATCATCATCTATTATGTATTTGTAGTTCACAGGAAGATCTTCAAGTTCCTTGATGTAGCATAGAGGGCGCGTGAGGTTGACCTTTGGAAGATTGTTTTCTACAGCAATTTGGAGATGCTAGGAAGTATGAAAACGGACTTCTCTAAGCATGTATCTCTTCGGTGCATCTATACCAAGAGTGAGTGGTTTTGTCTTGAGATTTCAAATTTCTTGTACCAGCACTTTATTTGATTATGTCTTATCGCCTGACTGATGGTCGGCCACCCTCTTAGATCTAAATGTGTTCCCGTTTCTCAGCTGAAGCGCATACTTCGGTTAGTGGGCGTGACCGTAGTTATGATCTTCAACATCAATTAGGCCAACTATCTACAGCTCTGATACCAATTGTAAATCTCAATTCAACGATCAAACAATAGAATATAGAAGAATAGAACTCCGATTCAATACCAAAATGAAGAAGATTTTGCTACTATGTATGAATGGGCGGATACAACTCTCTCTTCTATCTAACGCATGATGTATGCGTCAATGCCTAGTTCACTACTTCGTTAGGGTTTCGAGTCTCAATCTTTATACTTTATATGCCTTTGTAGGTGGATCCGATTACAATAGGCTTGCATAGAAGATAAATGAGACCCTAACATTAAATTGGTCTGACATATTAATTAAGCTAATTACAGCACAAATACAATTATGTAAAACATGTCTGCACACCATAAAATATTCTCTAACAGCCTGACATCAAAGACAGATGGTAGCACTCTCCACTTTCTACATCTGTTGCATTGCACCCATTCATGATCGGGTTTGTAAAATTGACCACATTTTCTCTGATACAAAACACAATAGTTATTTGAAATCATCAAACGAACAATTCCAGCGCTTTATTAAATATTCTTTACTAAAGCACACACAGGTGTGTATTTAAACATGTTTGACTGTGCATCTCTCCGTCATAGCCCGTTAACAATTTAAGGAAAAACATTTAATATGTGTATGATGTTAGAGATTAACCCTAATTGTAATGATGGATTATCACAAAGATTTAGGTTAACACTTGAGGACCTACACCTACGAACATATACAAAATTAGTCAGACATTTGTATCTTCTTACCACTATAAATATAAATAAGAGATTCTAAAATAACCCATTATAATATATTTTGTTTCAAAAATATAAACTAGAGTGGAACTTGTATTAGCATACCAATTTTATTCATAACTTTTTATTATCTTTCAAATGAGACCAATATTGCATATATATATATATATATATATATATATATATATATATATATATATATATATATATATATATATATATATATATATATATATATATAAATTCACACTTTAAAAACGTTTGTCTTTCAAAATGTTGTAACTTTTTTATTTGTACTCTAATTGTCACAAAAAATATCAAAACTCATAACTTTTTAATATCTTTCATCTAACACCAATATTACACATACAAAAATATAAAAAATTGAAAATATGGTCACAAATTCTTTTTTCAAATTTAAAAATTTGAGCTAAAACCCTTTATTAGCCGCATCTTCACTTTTTTATTTGTATATGTAATATTAGTGTCATTCTGAAGGTACTAAATAATTATGAGTTTTGATATTTTTTATGACAATCAGAGTACAAATAAAAAAGTTACAACATTTTAAAAGCCAAATTATTTTTTAAAGTGCCAAACTGGTTTTTCATTTTTATATATGCAATACTAGTTTTTTTGAAAGTCCCAAATCATTAAAATGTATTTTAATTTCTTAGGTTATTCTTGAGTTTAAAAGGGGTATAGATGTTTCTGTCCAATTACAGGTCGGTAGGTTGTTTCTATTGATGTGTCATTTCATGAAAATACACAATTTTCATCATCTAAGGCAAATATTCATGACAATAATGATGATATACTCATTAACACGATGACTATACCTAAGTGTTGAGGTTTATTCCTTCAACCCGTAGGCCCAACACACGACCCAAGGGTTTCGAATGGAAGAAGTATCGAAGTAGATGTAGAAACAAGCAAAAAAGGTCCAATAAGAAGTCTTGATGCACTGAAAGGGTTACAAAGCCGAGATGTCGTTTGTACAGAGCTATGCTATGAGCTGATATAATTGCTAGAATGCTAGAGTGCTAAGTTGCCAACCCTTTACAATGAAATAAATGCTGCTATTTATAACACCAATGGGTAGTTGGATAAACTTACGTGGCGAGCTGTGGATGGTTGGGGTCTCAATCACCAAATCTCTGCATTAAATGTGCTTCCTGCCAGAATCTTGGCTTCCCGCCAAAGGGTGGAGACGAGAGTCCCCGTAAGCTTGCCTTCTGCATTCCGCCTGGCCTCAAGTTCCAGACACCAAACGTCGTGCAGCCCCCCTGAACCTTCGTACCCCGCTATCCATAGGATTGGACCCTGGTGGCCCGTAGGGGATGTTCGCCGCTTGTTCTGGGGTAGGCATTCCCTGTTGTTTTTGTCTCTGGAGACGTTCGTAGGTTGGACCTTATGGGTTTATGGGCCAATCCCTGTTGGGCCATTAACCCAACACTGAGTTTACACTTTCGAGAATTATTCCACAAGTTACTGTTCCTGACCCTAAGCCTCCGATACACTTGGTATACACCCGTCAACATAAAGCACTTGATCGCCCTCCACATGTGACACGTGTGATTATATTACTTATCCTGATACTGGTCCGATCTCAATCTCATGTCCTGAACTAGTACGTGCATTCTTCAGATCTTGTCTCTACGTCAGATCTTGACCTCTCAATAGCATTACGTAAAGGTCGGTACACGATCATGTACTCATTTGTGTCGTATAGTCAGTTATCCCATGCTTCATGTTCTTTTATTGCTTCCATTAATTATATTTTTGTTCCCAAATATGTGAAAGAAGCTTTGTCTCATTCTAAATGGTGTCATGTCAGGGTAGAAGAAATGAATGAGTTGGATCTTAATGGTACTTGTGATTTGGTAGACTTGCATATAGGTAAGAAGTCTATTTGATGTAAGTGGGTCTTTGTTGTTAAGGTTAAACTAGACGGACCTGTTGCTCGGTTGAAAGCCTGATTAGTTGCGAAGGGTACACTAGTAAAAAAATGGCTTATAATAAAAAAATGACTTATAGTGACGCCAAAAAGTGTCTCTGAAAGTGTCACAGAAAAGCGAACAAGTGACACTAAATTTAGTGTCACTGATTGCTAAACAGATTAGTGTCACAAAATTATGACAATAAAGTATCACATAAAATTATGACGTTATAATATCATAATTTTTTTTGACACTTTGGTATAATAAAGATATGATACATCAGTATCATAAGTGTGTATATATATATACACACACATATACTCTACATATATATCATACTAAATGTTTTATTTGCAATAAATAATCGTAACATCAAACAAATATTTTCATTACATTTAAATCACCATTCATTACAATTGTAAATGTGCATAATTCACAATGGTATACTCTAAAACTAAATAAGTAATCGGGAGAAGTCAAATGAAGATCAAAATAATTAAAAGAAAGTGCTAATGCACAAATACTACAAGGCGTTAAAGGGGTTAAAATACTATTTATAGGGTGTTTAAAGGGGTTAAAACTTAAAAGACTATTTATGTTTGTCTGGACACTCTAGTCCAGTAAAATAGAAAACCTTAGAGCATATAACTACATAAACATACTATAGGATCTCTTATTATACTGTGTAAGATTATTACATTTCCTTAGCAAAATGGCCAAATCAATTACAGCCTATATACAATGATACAATTTTATAGGACTTGGCCCAAATTTCTTTGAAAAAAACGAACACAATGATTAAGGGTGGGTACAATCACATGTACTCTGAGAGAGTATAGTCATATGAACAAATAAACACACATTGTTATATCCATAACATATTTCAACATTTCATTAATCAACCAAAAAAGAATCGGAAATATTTAATAGTGTATATAGTACTTCACCACTCAATCACAGAATACAAGTTTGGCATTAGAAAATTAATCACACAAACTGTATTAGTTTCTCGATGGAAGCCTTTGTTTTTAAAGTTTCCATAATTTGACCCAACTAAAGATAGTTTAGTAGAGAAATTATGAGTTTCCAGTATCATAGTGGAGAAAAATGTTTCTTAGGGAGAAAGTATATTGAACTGACATATTCCTGACCGGACGGTACGTTGGGAGAATGCAAGTTGGATTATAATCACAATCCGACAGATAGAGATAGTGTTGGACTCGAGCCGGGTCGGGCCCGGGCCGAGCCTAGGCCCGGTCGGGCCGGCGGTCCTATATAGCTGGACCCGGGACCGGCCCGGGTAGCCACCGGGTCCGGTCCGGGTCCGGCCTCGGGTTTGGTTAATTTTTTTTTTTTTTTTGCTTAGCTACCCATCCCTAACCCCCCCCCCCCCTCACCCTCCCACCCCCCAAACCCCTCCTAAACATCAAGCCCAACCCGGTGGAGCCCAAACAAATGAAAAAAACCAAAAATAAATAAATTTGGCCCGAACCGGGCCCAGACCCGGCCGGGCCTTGTTATGGGTGACCCGAGCCCGGACCGGAAACCCACCGGGTCGGGCCTACCCGGACCGGTCACTGACCGGGCCACCGGTTCGGGCCGGGCCGGAACAGTGTCGGTCCCGGGCCGGTTCCGGATCGGGCCACCCAGCCCGAGTCCAACCCTAGATAGAGAGTGGGGCTCTGTCCCCGATACTTGACCTGAAGTACCTGAAGTGCCCCTCAGGTTGAACAATACATGTGGTGCTTTTTTCCCCGGTACTTGCAGAGGCCCTGTGAGCGCACAAAGTTAAAAGCATAGTGTGCAAGTATAGCTTATGTCACACCAATGAAATTTTAATACCTAAAAGACCCCTACTCTCATTCACTATTATAAGATTTTAAGATAAGATTAAAACCATACCAAGGCTAGGACGGTTCTTTGATCTATACCACAGTTCTAGTCTAGAATCTGCTTAAGAGTGATGATTTGAGCTTGTCTGATTTACTTTGAACTACTCTTATAAAAATAAACCTGAGCGTTGTGATTAGCTCTAGTTTCAATATTGGAATATTTTACAGAGAAACACAAGTTCGTATGGAGTTGATTACAAAAGCAACGTTGTCAGCGTGGGACCATCACCAGCGTGTTTTCCACCTTTCTACTGCACTTCTCTAAGCTTAATCTACATTTGTTAAAATCTAACTGAGCCCTATTCACACTACGTTCCTTCTTGAGTTTCAAAATGCTCAAGCTTTTCGGCAACTCCTTGATCGCGATCTTCTTACTCTCTTGGAGATCACAAGCTCATCGCCACTGGATTCTGCATTTCACACGGCAATAAAAAGAAGATGATGATAGTTGTGTAATCTATATCCCTCAACCTATAACTAATAATCTGGGTAAAATAAGAACGGTTTCCCTAGCATGCAATTCCCTGAAAGAAAAAAGGTGCACGCAATAAGTATAATATCATAAACTACACTACTCACCTTTAGATGCCGCAGTACCTTTAGTGAATTGTTCTTGATGAAAATCCACTAAATCTTCTTTCATCGTATGATGTGAGCGTTTCGAAGAGACTGTTATTACTCCATCCCCAACCGATTGCTCAGGTATCTCACACTTCCCATTGAAGGGTTTCATATAGCAAAACCTGTAGCATAGCATCAATTGTAACATAAAGAAAATAAGAAAAATATGCACTTGGAGGACCAAAGCTGATTACAAGGGTCGTTACTATGTCGTCACAGCCCAATGAAATTATTCTTCTAAGAACAACACATTCAAAGCTAGGTGCCAGTAAAAGCAGCGCTGATTTAGAAGAAGCTGAAAAGCATGTTTATTAGCTTGACATCCAAAAGTGGGGGAAAAGCAAAAGGAAATACCAGTCTAAGGGTAAAAGCCTAACATCAAAGGCAGATGGTAGCACTCTCCACTTTCTACATTTGTTGCACTGCACCCATTCATGATCAGGTTTGTACAAACGACCACCTTTTCTCTGATACAAAACACAATAGTTACTTGAACTCAAAGGGAAAATTCTAGCGCTTCATTAAAGATTCTTTACTTAAACACACACTTGTGTATTTAAACATGTGTGACTGTGCATCTCTCCAACCTAGCCCATTATAACTTTTTAAGGAAAAACAATTAATTTAAGATGTATAAGATGTTAGGGATTAACCCTAATTGTCATGGTGGGTTAGAGCAAGGATTTAGGTTAGCACTTCAGGAACTACACCTACGAACATGTAAAAAAAATGGTTGGACATTTGTATCCTCTTACCTCTATCAATAGAGATAGAAGCTTCAATCTGAACAACAAGGGAGAAGGCTCAAAAATGACACTAAGGTTATTTACGAAGTTCGGATTAAACATTAAACTTTTAAGTAGACCAAATAAACACAAGTTATACGTTTTTATGTCATATTAGGACACTCGTTCAGTCACACTTAAATTAATAGCCGTTCCCGTCAATTATAACTTACCATTCATCTTCACCCAAATTCCTTGCTCTCTCCGCTTTCTTCTCCCAGTAGCACCAGAGAAGACCCACAACTCTCCAGATTCGCTTCACCAGAAACACCCCCAACAGCATACCCACCTCAGCCCACAAGCTTTCTTCTTTACCAGCGGAGGCGGCGGCTGCTTCCCCTCTTCGCCGGCTTCTTTTTCTCATTCGCCGAATAATTACACTGACCATACAACCCTTCAAATCCTCATCAACGATGGAGATGACTCGATTGTTGCCCCCGTGGAGACGGTGGAAAATGGCAAGACCATGCCTCACAAGAATTTTGGGAGTCTCCTCCTCGAATAACCCATCTAGTTCGTCCTCTTCCACCTCGATCTTCGTGAAATCTCCCCCCACTTTGAGCGAATCTATGCGAAAACACCCATTTTCTTTTTCTCCCCCTCCGCCGAAGCGCCAATCTACCTCGTTTAGGATCATGGGTGTTCAAGCTTACCATCAGCTTCGTCACCTCCGCCGTGTTCTCCGAGTCCACCTCCACCTCATCCTTCTCCTCTCCTTACCGTTCTTCTATTTCCTGGTTACTCATCCTACCAACTCGTTTTTTCTCGATTTCCTTCCCGCTTTTGCCTTCTCGGCGGCCATTCTGTTTTCCCTGAATTTGGTTCTTCCCAGACTGCCATCCATCCGGTTGTTCCTTTCTAGGTCTTTGCTGATCAAGCTCTCCTTGCCTGACCAAATGTTTGGTGATGGGGAAGTGAAATAGAGGTGTGGGCGGAGTTGACTAAGCGGGTGAAGGATTGACAACTAAGGTGTGGGCAGTTAACGGTGAGTTTAACGGAGTTATAGGTGAGTGGCCAAATATAGTCAAAATAAGTTGATTATGAGTTTATTTGGTCCACTTAAAAGTTTAATGTCTAATTTGTACTTCGTAAATAACCTTAGTGTCATTTTTGAGCCTTCTCCAACAACAATCAAGCCTTAATCCCAATTCATCATCAAATTAAAAACAGATACATAAAGGATCATGTACAATTTATTCTATTTCAAAATTATAAATTAGAGTGGAAATTGTATTAGCATACCAATTCTACTTTATCCACATATTTATCAATGTAGTTATCCACAGTTTCACCCAACCACCTCTTTAGCTTAACATAGGCCTCGCAATCTAGGAACCCCTGCTTATTGTTATGCACCAAAACACGGCCGCTGCCATCATTCTACAATCAAGACATATCATTAAGCTAAAATTAGAAGTAAAAAACATAGGAAGACTAAAAATTTCATTTACATTAAATGTTGTAAGTTTGAGATGTTATTGAGATATTAATCGTAGTAGCAATCTGCAGCATTCCAGAATATAAGGGATTCACAAACTAAAAATCTTTAAGAGAACTATACAAGCAATGTGTATCCATTCTTTATTATATGAACCTAATTGAACAATGAATTATTAATATAAGACTTACAAAATCATTGCATTCAAATTGAATCTCTGAGAGTTAAGAGACAATCCCTCCGTACTACTAAGGTCTGCCAACTTTCCTTATTTATCAATCCCAAAAAGGTTTCCCATTTCCTTTCAGAATAACAAAATTGTGGTTCATATTATTTCTCTCTACTATACAGATTTAAAACAAGTGTTTTTAGTTTTTACTTTATTCTTCCACGTAGAAGCCAAATTTGGCAAACCTCTATGGGATAGAGGGAGTATAATGGATCCATTCAGCTCATATATGATTGATTAGCAGGTAGAAATATTTAACCGTACTACCCTACATCTAGAAAGCATTAGGTGTACATTAAATGAAATAGGCTATATCTGTACCATTTTGAGGCAACCGAAACTCCAAAGGCTTTGTATGTTACTTGAAATTTACAAAAATCATGTGCTGAAAAAGAATAACTTGGAACAGATGGCAATCTAAACTACTTAAAGCTGGTTCATCATTGAGAACCACTTTGCAGCTTCACTAAGATTAGAAAAGTAGAGCATTGTAACTGAAGAATGGGCCTAAAGTAATAAAGGAGTCGAGAAACAAAATAAAAAAGCGTAAAGCAAGGAATTGAAAACATTCAGAACTATATTTCACTCTTCATCACATGACCATAATGTCAATATGCTGTGAAATGCAAGCTCCCATGAGGACCTAAATAGTGTGACATATAATAGTATTTTATCGTTCTATCTGTGCATTTCATAGTTCAGGAAAGAAATATGAAATGGAAACAATATAGTAATTAGTGGTATAGTTACTTGAGCAGGTATACCATTACAGCCTCAACTTCAATGACACCTATGATTCCACGGCCATTATCTCCATTGTGAATCATGCTTCCAACTCTCTTGTAAGCCTGTAACAGCTAAGAATGTAAAATAACAATAACAGTGTACTAGATTGATGTTTGATAAGAGCATTTAATGCATACGAGGATTTTTTGGCTGAAGTGGAATTAATTTTAATTGCCTCGTTATATGTGATTCGTATTGCTTGTAATAAATAAATTTAATGGAGATGTTATCATTCAAAAAAATACCTCCTGTTTGAGGAACTGAAATCACAATTAAACCAAATGACTTCATCGCTTAACTTTAGGAACTATGTGATTTGGTACTATGATGATCAGCACAGTATACTTGCAAAAAAAACAGTCCTGATTATTTCATTCCTCAATTTAAGCTATTTCATTGTATTGATTCCTAGACCAACCAAATCGTGTGCAAGAAAAAAAAAAATACTATCAAGTTGTAGCAGATAGCCATTCAACACAAAGTTAACTAGCCTTGATGCGTGTTCAAATAAAGGTATCGAAAAATCAAACACACGTATCTACTGTTCAACAAATTAAAAGAATAATTGAGACAAATGGTATTTGAGCGCACCTCAATTAAACGGCCATGCCAATATAGAAAAATCCCACAGTTAGCATTCTCCCATTCTATTTGACTGCGCCCCAACGTAAGTTGAACTGGCCTTCCCAATATAATACCGTTCTCGACAACAGTCTTATTAAGAGACCTTGCTAATGGACAACTCTTAACCTAAATATAACGTTGATCATTAAACTTGAACGTACGTAACTCAGCTGCAACAGAAATTCATAACTCCGCCATATAACCATAAAATGTAATGATTCATGTAGGAATACCTGTGCTCCTTGGACATATATCTTCATTCGCGGATTTAAAAAAATGACTTGTAGATAAGACCTAAGTGAATAGTCCAATGGCACCTAAAAATAGATAATTGTGACTTCATAAATAAACACCTTTACAATATATAGATATGCAATTCAATAACATACCATTTGAGTCATTTGTCCGGGACGTGTTCTGATTCGCTTGTTACGCACAAAGATGTCACCTTGATGGAACGAACTTCCACCACTCATTCCATGATTCCATCCCAGGGTATAATTGGACCCCCACTTTTCTAAATTCCATATAAATATCTGTGTTCCTGTGCCTTGTTCACTAAAGAGGCCCAATTTTTCACCAATGAAATACTTGTCAAAAGGTGAAAACTTCTTTATCGTTTTCAAACTAGACTTTGCCAGAGTCTCATCCTGAATTTCAGTGTCCAGCTCCATTAGCTGCCCAGTTTTGCGGTAACTTATAATGGGAATTTCTAGATTCTGAAAAACAAGAAATAGGAAAACATTAATTGAAAATATTTGATGGAGAGGGTGTAAAAATATTTTTACTCAACATACATCTTTGCCTTCATTTAATGACTGCGAGAGGAAAGCAATTGATCTCGAATTTGTAGTCTGTGTAAGAACTAGAGCATCCTTTCCAAGTGCCATTGCCCCTGTCTGCACAGAGAATAGTCAATGCGTTCTTACTATTATATGGGTGTATTATTCAAGCATCAATACCATTAATGAGAACGACATACTATGTTAACGGTAAGTTTTAGGAATAAAACTTTCTTGGGTTATTATTGAGCCATCCGGCTATGATATATATACAAGTTACAGATAAAGTTAAGTTGTTACAGATCCTAAAAAATATGATCTATCTATTCTATCTATTCTGTGAGCTTATCTACTATTTAGAGAGTTCTATCTACTCTAATTCTTATCTATACAGTCCCGGATGTACAAGTAATTAAAATAACAAGTATATGTTACATTTTTCTACACTCCCCCTCAAGTTGGTAAGTATATATCATACATTCCCAACTTGCTTATAAGTAGCTCAAATATAGGTCTAAATAACCCTTTGGTGAAGATATCAGCTGTTTGATCTTTAGTGGATACAAATGGTGTGCAAATGATTCCAGCTTCAATCTTCTCCTTAATGAAATGTTTGTCCACTTCAATATGCTTAGTTCTATCATGTAGCACGGGGTTATGAGCAATGCTTATAGTAGCTTTATTATCACGATATAACTTCATAGGCAGCTCAATCTCCATCTTTAGTTCTGTGATTACTCGTTTGATCCAGAGTAACTCACATATTCCATTAGCCATAGCTCTTAATTCTGATTCTGCACTACTTCTAGCAACCACATTTTGTTTCTTACTTCTACAGGTTACTAGATTTCCCCATACATAGGTGCAGTATCCAGAAGTAGATCTCCTATCAGATATTGAGCAAGCATAATCTGCATCAGTAAAAGCTTCAATTTTTCTATTGTTTCCCTTTTTGAAAAACAATCCTTTCCCTGGACAGCTCTTCAGGTATCTCAGAATCCTGTAAGTAACATCAAGATGTTCTTGGAAAGGATGATGCATAAACTGACTTACCATGCTTACTGCAAATGCAATATCTGGTCTTGTGTGTGCCAGATATATTAATTTTCCTACCAATCTTTGATATTGGTGAATATCAACTGGATTTCCCTCGTTGATATCTCCCAATTTCTGACTTGGGTCAATTGGAGTGTCTGCTGGTTTGCAGGCACTCATTCCAGTTTCCTGTAGTAGATCTAAAACATATTTCCTTTGTGAGACAACAATACCCTTCTTTGATCTAGCTATCTCCATTCCTAGGGAAAATTTTAAATTTCCTAGGTCTTTAATCTCAAATTCATGAGCAAGTTTGTCTTTCAATCTTTTAGTCTCTGTGTGATAATTTCCTGTGAGGATAATATCATCTACATAGACAATAAAGATTGCAATCTCCCCCTTACCTGAAAACTTCATGAATAAAGTATGGTCAGCTTGAGCTTGATTAAATCCTTGCTTCTTTATGAACTTTGTGAATCTGTCAAACCAGGCTCTTGGAGACTGTTTAAGTCCATATAAAGCCTTCTCTAATCTGCAAACTTTTAACCCAAACTTATTTTCAAACCCAGGAGGAGGTTCCATGTACACTTCTTCTTCAAGTTTCCCATTTAAAAAAGCATTCTTTACATCCAGTTGTTGTAATGGCCAGTCTAAATTGGCAGCAAGAGATAAAAGAATTCTTACAGTGTTCAACTTTGCAACTGGTGCAAAGGTTTCTTTGTAATCAATTCCATAGGTCTGTGTGTACCCCTTGGCAACTAGTCTTGCCTTATACCTCTCCAAACTTCCATCTGCCTTAAACTTGGGGGTGAAAATCCACCCGCAACCAACTGTAGGTTTATTTTTAGGTAACTCTACAAGCTTCCATGTCTGATTCTTTTCAAGAGCCTCCATCTCCTCCAAAACAGCTTTCTTCCACTCAGGTTTAGATAGAGCATCCTGTATGGTTGTAGGAATAGAGATAGAAGACATATTGGAGGTAAAGGCTGCAAAGTCTGATGTCAATTTAGAATAAGAAACATAGTTTGAGATGGGGTATTTAACACATGTTCTTCTCTCTTTTCTGAGAGCAATAGGAAGGTCAAAGTTGCTAGAAGTATTACCTTTTTCACTTCCTGACATTGAGGCAGAATCATCGACAGTTGTAGGTTCTTGGACTTCCTCTATTCTTTGATTTCTAACCCTTCTCTCATAAGTTTTTTCAAAGAACTGACTTGTCTGTTGATCCTTTTCAATTGGTTCAGTTAGATTTACTTCATTATTTTTTATTCCTTGATCATTTTCAGGTGTACTAATATTTCTAAAGAAATTATCATCCTGTTTAATATCAAGAAAATTAAAATTTTCATGAATATTTGGCATTATTGGAACAGCTTCACTTAATTTCTCCCCCCTGAAGATGAGAATCAAAAAAAGGTTGTTCTTCCATAAAAATAATATCCATAGTAACAACCATTGTTTTGGTTGTAGGATCAAAACATTTATACCCTTTTTGAGTGGCAGAAACGCCTAGAAAAACACATTTTTTTCCTCTAGGATCAAACTTACTTGCAGATCTATCTGGATTTTTGATAAACATTGTGCAACCAAAAATTTTTAAAGGAAGGGTGTTTACCAATCTATTTGTAGGAAAGAAGTGTTGTAGTGAACTAATAGGACTTTTAAATCCTAAAGTTTTGGATGGCATGCGATTAATTAAATAAGTTGCATGTAACACTGCTTCTCCCCACAAATATTTTGGTATGTTCGTTGAAAACATGATTGCACGAGTGACTTCAAGCAAATGTCTATTTTTCCTTTCTGCAATTCCATTTTGAGCTGGTGTATTGACACAAGAGCTTTGATGAATAATGCCTTTTTCAGTAAAAAAGTTGTTTAAAGTTTGAGAAAAATATTCACGGCAATTATCACTTCTTACCATTTTAATTTTGGTATTGAATTGAGTTTGGACCATAGCATAAAATGTTCTAAATATTTTCTCAACTTCAGATTTTTCTTTGATTAAAAATACCCATGTGACACGAGTATGATCATCAATGATAGTTACAAACCATCTCTTTCCCTTTAAGGTTGGTATTCTAGATGGACCCCAAATGTCACTATGTACCAAGGTAAAAGGGCTAGTAGGTTTATAACTGTGGGGTAAATAAGTGTTTCTGTGATGTTTTGCAAGTGCACACATATCACAATTAAACAAAGAAGCATCTTTATTCAGAAATGATTGAGGAAACATCTTTTTTAAATAATAGAAACTAGGATGTCCTAGTCTATAATGAAGTAAATACAACTCTTTATTATTTGAAAAAGAAACGGTTTGCAAACAAACATTTCTTAGACCTCTTTTATTAGATTGAGTTTCTCCATCAAAGATATAGAGTCCATCCTCCTTAGCACTGCCAATCATCTTCCCCGATGCTAGGTCCTGAAAAATGCAATAAGAAGGATAAAAAATGACACAACATTGAAGATCTTTAGTTATTTTACTAACTGAAGTAAGATTGCAGGATAGATTAGGGACATGAAGGACTTTGGATAGATTCAGTGATGAGGAAATACTAATATTTCCCATCCCTGCAATGGTTGATAGAGAACCATCTGCAACCTTAACCTTTTTATCTCCTGCACTAGGTTTATATGAAGAAAAAAGATTTGAAATAGAAGTCATGTGATCAGTAGCCCCTGAGTCAATAATCCAGGTATTTTTAGATTTCCCAGAACAAAAAAATGATGAATAGGTACCATTTTGGGCATAAGAACAAGAGGAAGATTCTGGTTTGGATTCTTTCTGGGAATTTTGGGTTTTCTGGGAATTAAGGAAGTTAAGAAGTTGCCCTATCTGCTCCTGAGTGAATGAAAGCTGATTGAACTTGACTTGTGGTTCTTGTTGAGTCTCAGTCACAGTTGTTTGTAGGGCGTTCTCAGTTTTTTTCTTTCCTGCCCCTGGTGGTTTGCCATGAATTTTCCAACAAGTCTCCCTAGTGTGCCATAATTTCTTGCAATGATCACACCAGGGTTTTTTCTTGTCATCACTCCTAGCCACCATTGCTGAAGAGTCCCTAGATTCCTCATTATGTACTGGAATGCTGTACATAACCTTCTTCCTGCTATCCTCCATCCTGATTTCAGAAAATACCTCCCTGATAGAGGGTAGAGGTTTTTTTTTCAAATACCTCCCCTTAACTTCATCTAGATCTCTATTAATTCCTGCTAGGAACATGTAGACCCTATCATTTTCCTCCCTTTTTTTGTGTCTTGCTAGATCCTTGGCACTCTCCCACTTCTCATCATCATGGCACTGATCCAACTCTTGCCATAGGGATACCATCTCATTGTAGTAAGAGATGATATCTCTATTGCCTTGTTTGGACTGCCACAACTTTGTTTTTAATTCAAAAATCTGAGAAGAGTTCTCAAGATCTGAGTAAGTTTCCTTAATGGAATTCCATACCTCCTTTGCAGTTTTCATGAACATGTGAGGTTTGGCAATTGATGCATCCATTGAACTTAGAAGCCATGTTGTCACCAAGGAATTTTCTTACCTCCAGACACTGTAGCCATCATCACCAGTTTGTTTCTCCTCTATTTCACCAGTTATGTACCCTAGCTTGCCCCTTCCATCAATAGCCAGCTTGACAGACTGTGACCACTCGAGATAATTTGTGCCATTCAATCTATGGCCAGTAATGAGCATAGATGAATGGACTGAGTTCTGGTAGTTTGTCATTGAGCTATTTGGAGAGTTAGGGTTATGGGTTTGTGAGTGGGAAGAAGAGTCAGATTGCTCGGTTTCCACCATTGTGGTGTTTAAACAACCTGCTTTGATACCATGTAAGTTTTAGGAATAAAACTTCCTTGGATTATTATTGAGCCATCCGGCTATGATATATATACAAGTTACAGATAAAGTTAAGTTGTTACAGATCCTAAAAAATAGGATCTATCTATTCTATCTATTCTGTGAGCTTATCTACTATTTAGAGAGTTCTGTCTACTCTAATTCTTATCTATACAGTCCCGGATGTACAAGTAATTAAAATAACAAGTATGTGTTACATTTTTCTACATTAACCAATTTCACTTAGACCTATTATCCATAGCTTATATGGTGTGGGGGACTAGTGAAATGATTGAGGCCTGTTTACTAACAGAGATATTTTCCTATTTTCTACTTCTGTTTTTCATTCTCCAATTTTCTGTTTTTATTTTTTAAGTTTTTCCATCTCCAGTTTTTTGTTTCTATTTTCTAGTTTTCTATTTTCAAATCTGAAAACATGTTCATCAATTTTCACCCAGTTTTGTGATCATCCAGAAGACTGGCACGTTTACTTCACGGATTACTAAATGGTGCTTATTAAGACTCGTGTTAATAAGCGACGCATAAAATCAGCAATGTTATAAGATCATGTTTACTTCAAAAAGTTTAAAACATCGTTTAACATTAAAATGTCCAAAATAACCCTATACATATATAGACACACAAACATTCATGAACACAAATATATAATATAATATGTGGGGTCAATCACCTCGTACGTGTACCCATACTCCTAACCCCTACCCTGCCCATATACCTTGTACCCCCACCCTACACCCAATTCCACACCCTTGACCCATACCGCTACCCTTACCACGATCTTACACTCTACCCATACTCCCCTAAAACCCTTCATACCCACCCATATCTACTCGTAGGGGTCGGGGTAGGGAAGGAAAGTATGGGTGGCGATGGGTGGGGTGGGGTGGTAAGGTCTAGGGGTACGGGGTTGGGTGGGGTAGTGGGTGGGTTAGGGTGGTGGTTAGAGGTAAGGGTGGGGGTAGTGAGTAGGGTTGGGGTTGGGGTAAGGTAGGGGTAGGGTAGGGAGTTGGGATAGGATGGAGGTAGGGTGGGGTCGGGATCAGGGTGGGGTCTAGGTAGGGGAAGAGGTAGGGTGGGGGTAGGATGGTGGTGGAGGTAGGATGGCAGTAGAGTGGAGGTAGGATGGTGGTATGAGGGTGGGGGTAGGATGGCGGTAGGGTGGGGCCGAGGTAAGGGGCATGTGGGAAGGGGTAAGGTAGGGGTAAGCGGTAAGGTACGAGGATGGAGGTACTAGAATGGAATCGACATCAGAGCGGGACCGGACCCACCACTAGGTGTAAGTATGAAAATTCATTGCGGCGGCCTTTAGCATCCGTGTTTTCCAAATTTGAAAAACTAGTAAAAGTCATTTCTCCAAATCATTAGGGAAAAGAGAGATGTCTCATTTTTTTCGTTTTGGAAAACGGTTTGGTAAACGCGTTTTTCTGTTTTCCTTGCTCCTGTTTTTAGTAAACAGGCCCTCAACTTTTCATTTAGTGAAGACTGAAGATAAATAACAATTTACCTTAAATCCAACGCCAAACCTCCCAATGCGATTGGTGTCTTCTTCTGGTTGTTGGTGCCCAAATGATATCATTTTCAAAATCCCCTGATGGTTCATACCGCATCCATTATCTACAACAGAGAGCATAGGAATTTCCTCACCAACAGATTTCAGATAAACCAAACCAACAGAAATTTCGAACCTGCACAAAATTTAAAGATAAGAACAAGTATAAAAACCAAAACTATTTATATATATTCATATACATTACAATTGACAAAATCATTGGGGTAATGATGATGATGGTGAAAATTGAAAAAAATCATTGTTAAACAGTTCTGTGTCTCTTCATTAGCTAACAAGTACTTTAAATTTTTGATGCACAATGGTAAATGGAAGTTCAAATAAATTTGAATTCAGAAGCAAAAACAAAAGTTTTGAAAAGTAAAAGGGATATGTTTACTGACTTGGTGGCTTTTGCATCTCTTGAATTATCAACAAGCTCTGCAATTGCACCAAAGACCCAACCAGAATGAGTATGACCTAGCGTCTTCAAAAAACTGGGATCAGTGCGTACATAGTTTTTTAGTGATGATCCTTTGTCTTTTTTTTCAGGACTCCTGCTCGTCGAGTTAACAACCGCACCAGAACATGATATAGCAGCCTCACCAGAGGAGTTATGTCTACTCTGGGTGCAACTTTTTCCCAATTCGAATTTAGGTTGTCGAGTGTTGATTGGTTTATTATAATCATTCACAATCTGGTCTCTTGACTTTAACGCAACCCTAGCTGTCATCATAATAAACAGATTTTATTAGCCATTAAGATATAGCAGTAATGTGGTGTAACTAAATTACATGTCCGAAATATGATATTCCATACGTATTAACTGTAATATGTGATATTGCAGAAGTAATGTGCTATTAACTATTCCTTTAGACTAATCCAGAAGTACATGATATTGCAGAAACAACTGGACCGGCCATCATGAACAAATAGAAAATCTATTCCTCAAAAGTGACAAGAATTAATACTAACCAACTGGATGATGCATTTGAATATCATTAAGGAGGGGGTTTCCCACCACCCGGTAAGCAACAGCTGTGCGTGTGAAATCTGAGCTATGTAAAGGAGAAAGTACGTAGAGTTCATAGATACCATGTCGGCATACAGCAACCTTCAAAGTTCAAATTCATGGAATAAAGAAAACCAGAGATACCAGTCATACCACAAAATAAAACAAATAATAACAGCACAGCGTCCCCCCATTGGTCTAAGAAAGAAAATTCCATTGGACTGGAATTTTAAAAAGGTAACGTGAGTTAATTTTTGTCATCTCCAAAAGATTGAAAACCAGGACACAAAAACAACATCCAAGCCTTAGTTTCAAAAGAATTTGGTGTCGGAGAAAACCATGATAAGAGAGAAAATTTTTAAGTGTTTCAATCTACTAATCTGCACCCCCACGGTGTAATTAGAGATCAGAACAGACAAACTAAACAGTATTTCAACTATTCCACTCTATAGTTGTGACTAAAAGTTAAAGGCAATGTGGCATACTAGTTGCTTTTTGGATATATTAGAATACATTTTGTATGTCCCTAGAGAAATAGAGAGCAGAAGGGACTCGTGGTTATATGGAAAGAATGAATACAATGCTATGATTAACTAATAGGGACAAGAGATGGTCACCCTTTCATGTTTATGAAGGAAAGTCATGAACTTTCCCCATTCATTTTTCTGAAAATCATTTTGAGGGTCACAGTATAAGAAGAAACATTGTGATCCAGGGAGAAGCTCTAAAGCACTCTGACGCACAGTTGTCTTTATGTCCCATACTCCACCCCTGTTCAGAATTTCACAATTAGTGGGCAAAAAACATTCACTTTAGAATAGAAAGAATTGAAACGACCAAACTTTTATATCATATCATCGAGGATGGAAAATTGAACACTTAAGATATTGTAAATTTTACTGCAAATAGTCATGCTTTCTTAACTACAAATTCTAGTCTAGTAAATAAATGAATGATGAAGAAAGAGGACACCGCGACTAGATCAAATGGACATTCTCTGAAAGAGAAAGTTAACACTAGGCAACCTCTTCCTGCTTCTAGCATAGTAATAATGAGTATAGAACAACAACTCCAAAAGTTCAAATTGCAATTTCGGTATCATTTAAGATATGGTCATATGGATATAAGGACGTGACTGTTCAAATTATACTAGAATGGCATTTCATCAAATTGGGAACAAATCAAATTCCCTAAAACAACACATTTGAAAAGGTCCACATACAAGTTACCAGGTTGGTCTTTGCATTGTGCTCGAGATATAGTTTTGTTGTCCTTCATAAGAATGACGTACTGTTCGGGTCCATCTACGAATGATAATTACCACAAGTTCATTCAGATGGGTTTCACAATGCTTATATAAGCAAACAAAAAATATACATTGCAAGAATCTATGAATAAGTTGTCTTTTATGGTTATAATGCAGATTGCGAAATTATCCACATCTGAGCACTGTGAATAAACTAAAATGAATAATCTGCATCCAGAGATGACTCTTCTTAATGCATTAGTCTTTAGGATAACGTTGCGCTAAATATATGATGCTAAACTCTAAAGACACTCTTATGAAGAAATGTGGTCAGAAGCCCACTCATTATTACATATGGAGGAGAATGAATGTCCTAGATCATTAAGTAATGACAAAAACAATGGTTCAACTTGGAGACGGTTGCATTTACATACCTTCATTTGCAGGTTCCTCTTTGAAGCCAATGTGTGCCATTTGTACAAATGCTGGACGAACATGCAACATAGTAACCTACAAGCTTCACTTCCAAAAAATTATTATTTTTCTTATTAACTGTAATACAACCCAAGTTGTAAGAAGGATGATATCAAAACCCCAAAAAAAACAGAGTACTACTTAATCATGGGCATGTGACTAAACATGACTTCCTTCCCAATACTATTATTAGTGCCTTCAGAACAAACACTACGTCTAGTGTTTGTTATTGGGAATTCTCAATGCACACCATCTAAGCAGCAACGGCCACCAGTGGCCAAAACCACCCCCGGCCACCTGGGGCCACCCATTCCAGTTTAGACGCAAGTAAAAAGGATCCCAAATCGACAAAAAAAAAAATAAGAATGGAAGAAATAAAATAGAAAAAATGGAAAAGAAATTTGAGGATGGGAGTCTAACCGTAACCCAACACCTTACCACTTGGGGGAAAAACGCGGAAGAACTCGGACACCATATATTTTTTATTCAACAGTTCATAAATGAGTAGAACTCCACTAGTCACGCTACAATAACAACGATAATATCATCATACTCTCCGGCAACAGACGAACACATGACGTGAGGTTACGAGAACTATCTTTTGCTGATGGCTTTGCTGGTTGTTTTCGTTTTACAGCTTTTATTGACATTCTAAGAAAACCTCAAAACCCCAACTACAAACCCTAATACAGATGTACAGAGCGAAGCCGCCGAAGCACAATGCAGGTAGAGAACAAGGTATAGCCAAGCAATATATGGGGATATTGAGTGCGCTATAGTGCTTACCGGAAAGTAATGAAAGCTGCCGAGAGCTTCAGCAACGGAGCCGAGGATTTCGGGAAGAGAAACGGCAAGGCAACCCTTACAGGCTCACAGTAGTCGAAGGGACAGTACGTTCGCAGCTATGGAAGTGATAGAGGCGACGGGGAAGATACAAAAATACAAAAAATAACAGACTGTGGAAGGAGGGAGATACTATTCTACGCGACAGAGCATGGAGTGCGATACTCCGCATATATTTCTTTTTTATTTGATGATGACACATCTTTTTTGGTAAGTTTTCATTTTACCAAATATCTTTGGTAAGTTGAGGTCCAGTTTGGTGTTTATGTTTCAATTCCCTTTTAGAAGGTTCTGGCTTTACTTTTCAATACGTCTGATATAAAGGTTCTTATTTTCATTTTAGGAAATAATTAAAAATCTTCAGTGACAAATTAATCATTAAATATTAAAAATATACATTTATAACATCACAGTTATCAATATTAACTACATTATAATATATACATATTAAAATTATTTCTCAAAATATACTCGAAGTACTTTATTTAATTATTTTCTAAATAACTGTGTCGTTTTGCTATGAGAACCTTCCAACGGGACGGAGGTAGTAATTTTTTCACTTAATATGTAACTTTGATTTTGATTTTGTGCACCGGATTGTACAACAATCAAAATATGTAAGATTAAGGTATTTTTGAAGTGGTTGCACTTACTATAGAGAATCATTTTAGCTATTTTATAAGAAGTATATAATCTTTTCTTTAATTTGTTAATAAAATATATTTTAAATAATTTTTTTCATAATTCAGCCTATTTGATCACTTCAACCAGAACTATATAAATTTTAGCAAATCCTACCCATTCAATCAATTTGAGTATGGTATGTTTTAAGTCTAGTGTGATCAGGTCTGAAGTTGTCTGGTCTGGTTTGATAAATATCTGGTCTAGACTGAAAAGAAACTAAATACAAACATCTTTTTTGTGTTAACGTTAAGGATGTTTTTACTTGGATTGTTTTCAGTCTCAGTCCAAACTAGACCAAGTCAGACCAGATCGATACAGACCAAACTTGGATTGTTATAAAATACACAGAGACCAAACACTATCAGTTTTTGGGGAAATGCAAAGTCGCCAACCCGTTTGGCGACTTATAAGTCGCCAACCCGTTTGGCGACTTATAAGTCGCCAAACCGGATGGCGACTTATAAGTCGTCAAACGATTTAGCGACTTTACCCGACCATGGTTACTCCCAGCAGTATATCGATAATAACTTTTAACCCATCCCTAATTTCGTAATTAATTAATTAATTAGCATTAATCCAGAAAAAAACTCCGATATTTGAATTAAGCTTTCACGTTCAATATTCCATTGAACACAATTTCTATAGTGGGATAATGAGATTGGCCATTGAAGACAATTCTTATACAGTGGGATATTGAGATGAGCGCTTCATGCGACAGTATACACATACAAGAGGACTAGACTAGCCCTTTTAACGAGTCGAGCCCGAACACTCTGAGCTCGACTCTAATTCGGCTCGATTTGTTAATAGTGATGTCCGGGTTCTAGTTTGAAACTCAACCAACTTTACAAATGAAACTTGTGTTTGATTTTATAGGGGTTCGAAGTTAGAACCAATCGCTCGATAAACTCTACAAATATGCTCAAGTTTAAAATTTTAGGTTATACTCTTTAGAGGCCGTTTGGTAACACTGTTTATTGGTTTATCAGGCTTATCAGCCAACTTTTTAACCAAACACGTAATTTTTGCTTTCGCGCGTTGAATTGTGTAATAAGCAGAAAAAGTAAGGTTGGAGTTACTTTTCTGACTGTATTGGCTGAAGTTACTGTAGATGACCATTTTAGCTATTTTTACATATAATTTTTTCTATTTTATTAATAAAATATATTTTAAAGTATTTTTTCTTAAATCAGCAGAATCAGCCAATGCAGCCACTTCAACCAGAATTTCATAAATTTCAGCAGAATCAGCCAAATCAGCCGATTTTCGTGCTACCAAACGGGCTCTTAATTGGCTCGTGCTCGAATAATTCGACAAGAACTTGTTTCATTAATAATTATATTTAAATTTATAAATTCATACTAATTATATTTAAATTTTGACATGTGTGTGTATACATATACTCCCTCCGGTCTTTAATGAAGTGTACACTTTGACTTCACACATATTAAGGAAATAAATTTGACTTTACTGTAGAGTACATTGTTTGACACTGTTTGACACTGTTTGCTGTAGATTTGTTTGCCAAATAAAGCAAGTAAAGAAGTGTAAAGTTTAATATGGGACGGTCCAAAAAGGAGAGTGTACAGTTAATTAAGGACCGGAGGGAGTACTAGATTATCACCTGTGCGATGCACAGATCAAAATTAAACACCATTTATATTTTAGAAATTACTCCAAATAGGACTAAAACTATGGCGAAAACTCAAAATAGGGCTTACTATGTTTTTCTTTTCAAAATAGGACCATATTAATCCTATTGGAAACATACCTATTTTTTCATTCCATTCTTACCCTTCCTTTAAATATGAGTTAATTAAATGTTTAATTCATAATAAATTCGAAAAAGTTCAAAAATTCATAGAAAAATAATTAAAAATTTATAAAATATTTATAAAATAAAAAATTAAAAAATATTTTTTTTTAATTTTTCTTTTTTTAAAAAAAATTAATAAAAAATAGTAAAACTCCATAAAAAAATTAAAAAAATATGGATGTCTTTCCCATCGCCTGTACTACCTCCCTGTACCACCATCTCCGGTCGGTGAAAAAAATGCCATTTTTCCTAAAAACTGCCATTTTTTTCTAAAAACACCAAAAACATGGCATATTTCTCTTTGAGAATGTCATTATTTTCATTTTTTTCTGCCATAAATATGACATTCATAATGAACTTGGCATTTCCCCCTTGGTGATTGGATGTGGTGGTGCGGCGGCGGCAGCGGCTAGGTTGAATTTTTATTTAATTTTTTTGAGTTTTTTTTTAATAAATAAATAAATTATTATGTAAATATTTTTATTAATTTTTTAGTATTTTTTACGAATTTATATTATTTTTTATTATGTTATTATGAATTAAAACATTTCAATAGCTATAAGGGTATATTTGTCCAAGACACACATGATTAGTCCTATGAAAACATAGTTTATTTTTAGGTCCTATTTATGCAAAGTGGGTGACTTTTAGTCCTATTTTGATAATTAACCCTTTATATTTTATTATTTGTTAACGTTATTAGTGAAAGTTTTTTTATAGAAATTGCTCTAAATAGAAGCAAAAACGGTTTGAAATTCTAAAATAGAAGTATCATGTTTTTTATTCTCTGAATAGTAGTAATCTGTCAAGTTTGGAAAAAATGCCATGTTTTAAAGCCTAGTAATGTCAAACTTGGCTGAAAATTACTCCTATTCAAAGAATAAAAAACATGATACTCCTATTTTGGAATTTCAAAACTTTTTTACTCCTATTTAAAGAATTCTCTCTTTTTTTATATAAATCGAATATGATTGTATTTAAGAATAACAAATGTAGTATATAATAAAAATGATATAAGAAGTTTTGATTAGGAATAGTCGGTAAAAGCTGGTGGAGACGATGTTCCCAGAGAAGAAGAAATTTATAGAGAATATTACAATGGCTTGCGTCAGTCTAACATTTTGAAAGGTTTCTTATAAACAACATAACATAAAATTTAGATAAGTTTAACAGAAATTTTCTTAAATAGGAGTAAAAATGGTTTGAAATTCCAAAATATGACTATCATGTTTTTTAATCATTGAATAAGAGTAATCTGCCAATTTTGAAAAAAAATAACATATCATGTTTAAAGCCTAGTAATGTTTACTGTGCACATAATTAATCAGGAGTTATAGCTTAGAATAAAACTTCATAAAGAATAAAAAATAAATAAAGGTGATTGAGTTTGTGCAATTTTATTCTAAGCTATTACTCTTGATTACTTGTGTGCACGAAAAAAACGATTCTAACTGCACAAATCAATAGTTTTAACTTTTTAATTTTTATATTATTAAAATTGGTGAATTATGAAAGATAATATTTATTTATGGATTTTGTTATATTTTTTGTGACAATCGAGGAACAAATAAAAAAGATATACTGTAACATTTACAAAAAAAAGATATTTTTAAAGTCTTAATTTATTTTGTTATTTTTATATATTCAATCTTGGTGTTATATGAAAGATAATAAAAAGTTATGAAGTTTGGTGTATTTTCTATAATTATCTGAATATAAATGAAAAAGATATATCACTTTGAAGTACAAATGAGATTTTATTTTGTGGGACCACAATATAAATTGTCTACATGAGTCTCCACTTTATGTGGGATGTCTTGTAACGTGGGTTGTTTTAGGTATGGGTGCATTTCTGGCGGGGTTCTCTTGACCAGGGTTTAGGGGGAGTATTTTGGGAAATATTTTTAACTTGACCCTTATTTTTGAAATTATTTTTTTATTTAACATTATTTTGAGAAAAAACTTCCAAATTTGGTAGAAATTTACTTCTATTTAGAAAAAAAACATGATAATCCTATTTTAGAATTTCAAATTTTTTTTATTCCTATTTAGGGAATTCTCTCTAAGTTTAACCATTAACATATATTTCAAGTAGTATTGCTTGATGGAGTATATATTATTATATTGTGAGTGTTGGGATAAAAACAAATGCAAGGAAGTACTCACAAATTAATGCAATTGTAAATTCATTTGAATAAGCTAAGAGTCCTTTTGTCAACACTAAATTGGTTGATTGGATGAATCAATTAATCAAGAATCTATATACAATCCGGTCTTCATGAGATGCGACCTATGATGTTTTTTACTTTATATTTTTATTTGGGTATTGTTACATTCAATTTTATTCAAAAATAAGTTTTAAATTGTTTGCATTTCACTATGAAGCGTGCTTTTTTCACCATTGTTTACTTTACATATAGATGACTATCCATGTCCGCCATGATGAATTGCTCCTAGAGCGGCCTCAACTTCCTTGCGCAAATTATATGGCCATGGTGCGTCCGGTTGCAAAAACGACGTAGGATCAGATTTTTTTTTTTCTTTTTTGTTTTTGTTGTTAAAAATGATAATAACTTTTTTATTTTTGATCCGATTTTTATAAAATTTATATCAACATTTTTTATTTTTCATGATCTTTCAAATGAGACCAATATTGTGTATGTAATTTTAAGAAATTATCGAACTATTATATTAATGAGTATTGGATTATAAGAAAAATCGAATCTGTTTGGGAGATGATAGGTTTGTGAAATAGAAGATCGAATCTGTTTGGTAGTGGATCAGTGGCCTCATTTACATTTGATAATACATTGAGTTACATCTTTTTATGAGCGAGTTACATCTTTTTATAAGCAAGTTACATCTTTTTATAAGCAAGTTACATCTTTTTATAAGCAAGTTACATCTTTTTAAAAGCGAGTTACATATATATAAACACGAGTTGCATTTGACATGCTTGAACGCGACTTACATGTATTTACACGTAAAGTTACATATTTTTACACGTAAAGTTACATATTTATACACGCGAGTTACATATTTATACACACGAGTTGCATGTGACCTGTCTGAATGCGAGTTACATATTTTTTACGTAAAGTTACATATTGTTACACGTAGAGATACATATTTATACACACGAGTTGCATTTGACTTGACTGAAGAGTTACATATTTTAACACTTAAAGTTACATATTTTACACACAAATGTTAATATGTTAAAATTACATAGGCAATATTGGTCTCATTTGAAAGATCATGAAAAATAAAAAATGTTGATATAAATTTTATAAAAATCAGATCACAAATAAAAAAGTTATTACCATTTTTTAAAAACAAAAGGAAAAGAAAAAAGAAAAACCGTCCCGGTATACGGTGCTCACCGTATACCGGTTGCACGGTATACGCACTCACTTCCTTGCCATGGTGAAACTTATTCTTAGCTTTTAATGATGTTTGGGCAATTTCCTTCTTTTTCACCATGGTAGAAAATTGTAAAAAAATAAAACAATGAGATAACAAATAGTAGTACTATGTAAGTCATTATGGCTGTTAGATTTAACATTAAATCTTAAATTTTAATATTTAAGTATTTGCTTTACCAAATCTATGAACTGCATACTTATAACATGCTAAATTAAAAATTTGAAACAAAAAAGTTAATCAAGAGAAATAGCATTCTGTGTCTTCTTCTGGAAGTTAGCAAGTCGCAGAGCAAGAGCCCATAGACACAAAGGCCGCCAGTCCACCACTGGCCTGTTGTCCGCCGCTGCTTGCCTCACTGCCGCACCACCTGCGTCAACGCCGTGCCGCTTGCGTCCGTCCAGCACTCCAGCAGCCCGCCTACTCACCCAAGTTGCCCAGCTGAATTGCTGGCCGAGTCGAGCGCCCACGCCCAAGACTCCTGTTCCGCCACTCGCTTGCTGCCCTGCTCCACAGCCCTTCCCCTGTCGATCGGCAATCACAATATCTTCCTGACCCTCTCTAACGCTCTTTGAAAAGTTTCAAATTGGAGTGTCATTCCTATTTCATGCTAATCTAATTTCAAGCTTAAAGAAAAGATGAAATTGTTGTTTTTAAAACAAAGAATACACCCTTGTAATAAACACAATTTTCCCTGCCTTCAAAATTCTTGGTGAGGAAGAAGACAGTTGATCACTTCTGTGAGGAATATGAACAACAGAAAGCAGGGCGTAGGCATGGGCTTGGATGGAGTAACTCTCGAGAGGCAACAATCTTGATAAACGGATTAGCCATTGGATTAGACATTGTATATCACTTCTTGCGGGATGGGTCATTTTGAATGGATTAGCCTTTGTAAACAGCACCAATCTTTATAAAGCACGGCTTTCATTTTCTAAAAAAAAGGATGGACACCCCATTCCTAAGGGCCTCACAAACACGACCGGATGGTATGTTGAGAGGATGAGGTTTTCATTTTCTAGATATGAGGTGTGTGGCGTGTTGAACACAACACCAACATAGTCATGATGACTCCACGCATTAATCGAGTGAGATGTTATGTCGACTTTAATCAAACAGCAGATATGCAGACTTTTTATGTTTCCAAATTCACTACGGACCCACAAGTTGGACTGTCCAAGACATATATCATAAGCTACACATTTACTCTGTATTAATTTTGGTTGGCTGACCTGTTTACCCGAATTTGAGCCCGTGTTTTAGGCTGGAAGTTGGTCATTGTTCCACGTTGGTTTGTATATAGTTAGATAATTCCAAGATGTTCGATACTCGATAGGCTCAAGCTTGAACCAAGACGAATACTCATATATTCGAGGTCAACTCAATTAATTGTTCGAACTTAAGATTCAGCTTGTGTTTGAGTTTGAAGGTCGTTAAACTCGACTTGTTAAGTTCGAAATCGATCTCGAACTCGAATAATAGTTCGAAAAAAACTCGATTCGTTAATAACCATAGTTAGGAGTAGTGTAAGTGTAGGTAAATATTGTGTAACTTATGGTACAAAAGTTATAGGGGGTGTTTGGTAACCAATCTTTCAACCAAATTTTGGTTGTCTTGACCAACCTTAGCCATTTGACCGTTCCAAATTCCAATCGGCCAATTTAAGTGTTTGGTTACTAGCTGTTTAAAATAGCATTTGCACCCCGACCAGCCAAGTTTGAAAACGCTAATGTTTGTAGCGTTTTAACTTCATCCATTTAATTTCAAATTTTAAAAAGTCTAATCTAATCCTACAAATGCTTTAGATTACACCCATATTCTTCCTTGTTCACGTAAACCGTCTCCCTAGTCCTTGTACTCTAGTTTGATGCTTTATATTTATTTACCTCGAAGTTAGATGTGTGCTGCTTTTAATTGTTAATTTTTTTGTTCAAAAATTGATTTATACTGAATGTTTACTAATCCAAAATATTGTTACATCATTAGTTACAAATTTGAAAAAACTCGTCTTTTCTTAACTCATTTTACTTATCTAATAAATAAAATAAGCAAAACTCCCTACAGAAAATACTTTAAAAATGTATATATTTGTGTTTTCATAGTTGCGCTACGGGTTTTCCTTCTCTTGCTTTCCTCTTTTGTATCTTCTATGTACTTTCCTCTGCTTTTTGTTTAATAAAATTGTGTTCTTCGTAAAAAAAAATGTATATATTTGGGTTTTAATGTAATGTTTCTCCATGTTTTCAAAAAAAAAATGTAATGTTTCTCCACTCAACACAAGTATTTGAAATGAACATACGTTAAAAAAATACTACTGAATATATGATGTGTAAATTAGAAATTTCATACTACAGTGTTACAAAAAAAATTGGTGTGTAAAAATTTGAAATTGTTACTCTAGTTAAGTAAATTAGAAATTACTTCGTATGTTGATTTTATGATTTTATGCATGTCCTTTTATGTCATTTTACCCGTAATCAGCTAACAATAAACTGTTATTTTACCAAACACTTTTTGACAAACCGTTAATATAATAGACTGGTCAAAAGTGCCAATACTATCAGCTATCTTCTATCAGCCATTACAATTAGCTATCGGCTAACCGCTATCGACCAATTGCCAAACACCCCATAAGTGCAACTCAGGTAATACTTTTATGTAACTAATGCTATATTTTTATATAAATGACACTACAAAAGATGTAAATATGTTTGAATCATGTACAAGAAATTTTAATATAAATAGTTTATATTTGGTGTAAATGTGATACATTACACTATAAATGATACTTCCTCCTTCTCTTTTTAGTTACAACAGTTGACATTTCACGTTTGCCAACGCACAACTTTGACCGTCATTATATTTAATTCTGTATTAGTAAAAAAAATAGATTATAAAACTTAGTAATTAGACGAATTATATTTAACAACGTTTTTAAAAAAAAATCACATACATTAATAAAAAAAATGTAGTCAAAGTAAAATACATGAATAGTGTATATATTCCAATGTTGCAATTAATGAGATACGAAGGATAGTATTATGAACAGTTCGTATACGATGCAACCGGCGCACCTTGAGCATGATACTCCACTCCCAAAACGACGTAGTTTTACACAATTTAAAAAAAAATCGCGTGAACAGTACACACGTGTACTGTAGCTGTTTTTTTTATCCCAGTAGCATGAATGATGTAACTCGCGTGTAAAGATATGTAACTCGCGTTATTGATCAATGTAACTCAAGTGCGTTCGAAATGTAACTTGTCAAATATATAGTATAAGAAAAAAATATTTATTTCAATGTAAACAATAAAAAATTGATCCTAATAGCTTAGTTACTTTTTTATAAATAGTGAATATGTTTCATTTTTAATATTAGGGCAATAAAAATGATATAGCTGGAGTTCAATCCGTGGTGTAACTCACATACATCAACATGTAACTCACGTACATTAAGATGTAACTCATCTACTTTTTCATAAGCTCGAGTCTGCTACTGCTGCTCTATCCCATCTCATCTTATTCGTTTTCCGCCTTTGTAGTTCGACTAAGGAAGAGCGCCTTCAGATGCGACGAAGAAGAGTACTGCTGCTCGCTTCCTACTTGCTTTGGCACGATGAATCTACGATGAGGATGGTGGCTGAGGGAGGGAGAGTGTTGTTGGGAAGGGGCCGTCCGCAATACTGCATCATTTTGCAACCGGCCGTATTATGAATGTTTCAAAAACATGTAATATACTTGTA
The DNA here is from genome assembly GCA_945859875.1 of Cuscuta europaea. Taxonomy (NCBI): domain Eukaryota; kingdom Viridiplantae; phylum Streptophyta; class Magnoliopsida; order Solanales; family Convolvulaceae; genus Cuscuta; species Cuscuta europaea. The sequence continues at coordinate 12,040,706 of CAMAPE010000048.1, forward strand.
AATGCAATTAATATTATTTAGAGAATATTACCTGAAATAAGACTAAAATAGTTTGACAATTCCAAAATAGGACTGACATGTTTTGGCAGTACCATACTTCAAACATGGCAGTATTTTCTAAACATAGAAGTAATTAGTCCTATTTTGGGAATAAAAAACATGACAGTCCTATTTTGGAATTTTCAAACTGTTTTAGTCCTATTTCAGGAACTTCTCCTATTATTTATTGATACAAAAGCTAAATATTCAGTATAAATGATTTTATACAAAATGTAATTAGCGATAAAATGTATTATTATGTGTGCGAAATATGCAAGTAACATTATATAAAATGTAAATATCAAAAAGGGAACAAGAAGATAAAAGGATCACTTCCATCCGCCGACCCTTGAACCAGACTTTGAGTCAATTACCCTTCAAAAAGCGATATGACTCGTTGATTTTGTAATGGGTCTAAATGAGTCTAACGTGGTTAGAAAAGAACATCGGCCGATCCTAATGCAAGAGTTTGGCAATAGTAAACAAAAACGACAAAAATAAAAATAGTCTGATCAACATAAAAAACATAAATGAAAGCATAAAAGTGGAACTTCAGCTCCACCCACAGCAACCCGAGGATCTTCCCATGTTCTTCTCTGACCTGGAACGTCCTCAGAGCTCTCGGGGGGTCGAATGGTTTAAACCCGCCCCCTCTTCATTTTTTGGATCATCGAGAACCATGTTGTCTCTCCCAGCACCCTCGTTTTTCTCCTCCTCTCACACCCCTATGGGCTTCTGTTCTCCCAAGGTCTCCTCCGTAGCTGCTGCTTCGTCCTCCTCGGCTCGAGTCTTTTTTGCTCCCGCCACAGTGAGAACCCGATTCTGCCTTCCTGTCCCAACCATTCCAACGCCATCATTCCCTCTACCCAGAGCATTATCCTTCAAATCCACAACCCGCCAGCCTGAGGAACCCTCTGGTACCGACCAATTATTGCCCCCTATTAGGCGAGTTTTGCCCCCTCCTCCCGCACAGAGTCCTACCCCGTAGGGTTTAGCCATAACATTGTTTTCACATTCATAAACCAGAAGGCAATATCTGTCAGCATGACCAATAACACCACAGGCAAAGCAAAAACTAGGCAGTTTCTCATATTTAAAATCTACGCAATGCCCTGCTCCCTGTCCTTTTCTAAGGGACAGGGCCGTTTTTAGTGGCTTCCCCACATCCATGCACACCTTGATTCTCATATAGGATTCTCACTTTTCTTCAATCTGACTTTCATCAAAACTGATGAATTTCCCAATAAAGTTGTTGATTCTTCTAGCTACCCCAACATTCATAAGATCATGAGGTACATTATGTACCTGCACCCAGAACTCAGCCTCATTGAGAGGAACCTGCAGGGGGGATATCTCTTGGCTTAATTTGTAACACCCCGGGCCTCCAGGACCCGAGGTAGTTACTCATACATAACCTCCAGACCTCTAGTATTGTCCTCACAAATCACCACTAGTCTTTTCCACGCATTTGTCCTCACTTGTGCGCGCCTTGAGAAACTTTCCAGGGGGTCACCCATCCCAAGACTACTCCCGTGCAAGCACGTTTAACTTTGGAGTTCTTAGCTGATGAGCTCCCTTAAAAGGAGATGCATCTTGTTGGTATGAGTAGTACTATTAACCCATTTAAATTAAATCTCAAGTGTTACAATAACCCCCACTTAGGAATGCAACATTCTCGTTGCGCCCATAAATCAATCTCAATCAAATCCCATAATCTTTCCCCCTGCTAAGTGTATGTCCGATATCCAACGGATCAACACACTGTCGCAGGGTTGCTCTGATACCACTTGTAACACCTCGACCCTCCAGGACCCGAGGTAGTTATCCATACACACCCTCCAGACCTCTAGTACTATCCTCACAAACCACAACTAGCCTTTTCCGCACACTTTGTCCTCACTCGTGCGCGCCCTGAGAAACTTCCCAGGGGGTCACCCATCCCAAGACTACTCTCGTGCAAACACGTTTAACTTTGGAGTTCTTAGCTGATGAGCTCCCTTAAAAGGAGATTCATCTTGTTGGTATGAGTAGTACTATTAATCCGTTTAAATTAAATCTCAAGTGTTACAATTATGGTTTTGAAATGTGTACTTATATTTGACTACTCGAGTCTCGTTCGAGCACAAGGTAGTCAACAGAGTGTCTGCCACGATCGAGCTACAAACCCGAGACAAAACCACCTGCCTTGTTGCTATATGTCTCCCTCACGAGGCTCTGAATAAGGCGAATAGAGACCAAAATTCTACGAAGGGGATAAGCGCACGATGAGATAGTTTTGTGCTCTACTTTGTTGACGAAGAAAGATCGCACAGAAACGTGCGCACACCTCAAAACCCTAACATGAGGGAAACGGCTGGTGAATTTTGCTAATTGTATGTTAATTGTTAAATATCCAAGTCACATTATACAAGTGCAAATTGGGTATGTCATATACGCAAGTGTAGTGTTTTTTTCATGTAATTAATGGAACGCGGTAAATTTCAAATATGAATCACATGAAACGAAAGAAAAATACAAATACAAAATACAAATATGGAGTGTGAAAAAAAGTTACAAACATTCAAATACAAATGCGAATGTGTTGTTTTAGATGGATGAAAATTTTGTTTTGAATTGATAGAGAAGAAAAACCTTAAGTTTATAAGTAATTTAATTTGAAAATGAAGAACAATGGTTAAATTCTTAACATTTCTATGAAAGAGAAAAGATAATCGTAGAAGAAAGGGAAAAAAGAAGAAGGGAGTGGAGGAGTTGAGGAAAGAGATCATCTGATAGATTGGCGGTGAAAAGAACGGATTCGGTGAAGAAGGATGTGTGCCTTTTTTAATATAAACTCGTATAAATATTAAGATCGACACACATTGCACATGGTGTAACATCTCATTATATAAGTTGCACAATGAACGTTAGATTTTTTTTGTACAATTTTTAAATATGCAAATTTTAACTACTAATATTAACATATTTATTAGCAAAAATAAATTTATCAATGGTGAATTGTCATAACGGAACCTAGAAGGTCATAATGGAGCATATGAATTACTTCATCTATCACATAAAATTATTCGCACTCACCTTTTTTAATGTCCTAGAAAAATCTTCTCAGATTCTTTTTTGTATAGCTTTGTGTGGTTAATATTCCGTTATTCTTTTCCACTTTATTATCATATTTTTAAATTCTGATTCAAACGGCATTTTAAAATAATCTTCTCAGATTATTTATAATGCATTTCTCATTCTAATGTTTTCTTATTCCACAAATTAAACGGGAAAGAGTTTTGCAAGATGGAGGAAGTGTTACTTAGGACCCACTCATATTCTGGAGTCGTACAATGAGATTATATGGGGACCGTTGCATCCAACTAAGAAATGCCCTAAATTGTTCCAAATCAGTAAATTGACCGTTTGAGAAAAAGCATTTGCTGTGATTTTTGGGTAAACTGTCCCTAAAATAAGATTTCGGGCCCATAATTTACAGGTAGACAAACCCACAATGTAGTCCATACGTAGAAACCCCATTATCACTACCTTTTCCATCACTACCATTATCATTAATTAGAGAGAACAAAAAATCTTTTGTACACACTTTTACAATTTACACATTTTTCATGTACAAGTGTATAAAGAGTAAAGTGTGTATAACAAGAATGGTTGACAAGGGAATACTACTCATACTTAATTGAATGAGTGTTTGTCATTATTTCTTAAATTGATTTTTTAAAATGATTTTAGAGAAATTACTTAATAGAAAAAGTTGATAATGTTTCGAAAAAACAAAAATTCTTCTTGTACACCTTTTTTCTACACACCATTCTACACACTTTTTGTCTATAAACAGGTTATTCACAGACAAAAAATAACTGCTCAGAGATGTGTGTACGATGATATGTAAAAAAGGTGGGTAGAAATAGTTTTTTTTAAGAAAAAATTCTTTTGAAAAAGTACAAATTGATATTGTTTTATAAAATAATATTTTTTCAATAATAAAAAAAAGTGAAAAACAGTTTCAAGTATTGACCTGTCTACGCCTCAAGCATTTAGATTTGGACTGTTTAATTTAAACGGAATCTATCACCTGGAAACACTTGTTTCAATTTTTTAAAAATTTGAGGAAAAAAAGCTAAAGAAAAAGACATTTTTAATTTTTTCTGCAAACACTCTTGGTTTTTCTTTTTGCGAACACTCACTTCTTTTAGTTGTGTAAATGTACGGCTTCTTTAACATGTGATGGAAACGGAGGAAAAGGCGAACTTTATCAACTCCGTATTTTTTATTGATACATCGGAATGGACCGAATTGTAGTAGCGTGCATGTTGTAGTACGCAGTTATTACTACTTACTCCGTACAAGTTTGTGTTCCAAGTCAAATTATACTCCGTATTTGTTTTCTTAGGGCATCACCATCCATGAGATTATTAAGTGATTATTCTAGTGACATGACATATTATTTTGGGGAGCATGGTTGAGTGAGAGAGATTATTTGACATGATTAATTGATAGAATAATCTGAGATCAAAATATGAAATCGGATTATTTTGAGATTATTTGTGAAGTTAGAGTTAATTAGTTAATAAATGACCCGCAAAAGATTAGATTATTTCGGGATGATGGTTGAAGGTAATTTAGAGGGGACAAGATTATTTCTAAAACAATTATGTGGCAAATATTAAAAGGTAAGAATCACAAAAAATCAGATTATGTTAGAAGCATGAGTGTGGATGCTCTTAGACGTGTCTGTTAATTCCAAAATCGATTGAATGGGTTTATTCTATTCAAATTTATGAAATTTTAGCTGTAGTGGTTGAGTTGGTTGATTTTGCTGATTTATGAAAAATTATACTCCGTATTTAAAATATACTACATATTTTATTAATAAAATAAAGAAAAATTATATGTAAATATAACTAAAATAGTTTTCTACGTTAACTTCAGCCAATACAGCCAAAAAAGTAACTTCAATCTTTCTTTTTCTTATTAATTATTATTATACTCCGTATAATTCAGCGCGCGAAATCAAAAATTACTTGTTTGGTAAAAAAGTTCACTAATAAACCCGATAAGCCGAGAAACAGTGTTATCAAATGGGTGAATGTTGTTTGTGTGCTCAAAATGTTTAGATTTGTGTTCATGTATAATGTGTTCGTATAATTATAAAACGTGATGGACTAATGGTTATACGGAGTATTACTTATATGGTTTTTTACAAAAATATTACTAAAATAAAACATATTTATATAAATATGACTATTCATTACTACAATGTGGTGTTGTGGTAACTTAAGCTCAAAACTTGAACATGAATTACTATGATTTCAATTATTTGGCACGGAATTTGGCTCGATATTGTCGCGGAAACGCAACGTCCATTTTTTTTTTCAAGAAATGGCTAGGATTTTGGCTGGGAATATTCCGAGCAAAACCAAAATAAATGTGTTATTGATTTTGGCACGGAATTAACTCCGTTGCAAATTGTGACAGATTTTGGGACGGAAGATCCCGACGGCCAACTTCTTCTCTAATTTTTCGGGTTTGGCTCGGAATTTTTCTCGGAAAATTAAAATCCGCGTTTTGGTTGGGGTTTTCCCGAACCAAAGCCATCATAGTATTGCGCTCTAACGTTTTTGAGCCAATGTCCGAGCCAAACCTGGTTGGGCGTTTTTCCGAGCTAAATTTCCGTGCCTATACCGAAGTTTTTTGGTAGTGAGACCTGTATAAAACAAGTAATATATAGCTGATTTTTTTAGTACATAAACTAGACTTGATGAAGAACATGCCATAAAAATTTCATCAAAAAATTCCACCGGGAAGACGACCAAAAGCCGTCGGCCGGACAGCCCCTGTGGTGCTGCCGGACGCACATGAATACTCCTCACGTAACAAAATTACAAATACTTAACTGTGTTTGTTCAATTTTAATAGTAACACTTCATTTCAATTTTTAATTGAGGGAGTAAAGATGTAATTTCCTTCAAAATAAAAGAATCTTTTTTAACAATTGAATTTTATTTTTTCCAAGAATGAACATATTTATGATTCATTATAATTTTAGAAACGAATGGCATATAAAATTTCTTGGGAGACGACAAATAAAAAAGGAAACAAGTAAAAAAGATCGTTGCAAACTTAGAGTTATAGGATGAAGAAAATGAGATACGAAGTATAAATATAACAAAAGCCAAAAGGGTGCAGCGAGATAGAAGAAAACGAAGGGAAATGGAAACCCAAAAAAAGAACCGTAGGAGTACTGTGCACTAAGAGAAGAAAAAGGAGAAAAAAGAAAAGCTAAAATGACAACAACCTATTATAGGAGGTTGTTTTCAGGTCACCTGATCTATTTGATTGTTTTTTATTAGTAAATGTATTAATGTGATGGTTTTTTAGTACATGGGTTTACGTGATTTTTTCACAATAGTATAAGGGTTTATTTGACCCTTTTTCCATTAATCAATAAACTAAAGTTGCAACAAATACAAAATAATGTTCCATTAACTAATAATCTGTTCAGCTCCAACAGATGACCCCTCTATTGTCTCTACTGCATAATTTTTTGACTTAAAACGAGGCTTAGAAGGGAACACAAAAACAGTGGCAGCCGCAACTGAAGGTTGGAACTCAGCCAAGTATCTAACAGATGTCACAGTGATCCTAGGAAGCTGCTGAAACCCCGAGGCAAGGGGTACAACTTTATAATTGAGAAGATGCTCAGATTTGGGCAGGACATAAATTGTGTCATTGTGGGACCCAGACAGAACAAAACTCTGCGAGTCCGCCAAAGAATACTTAATCTCCTGGAGAAGCGGCGTTCTGTTGCTGAATCTGACTGAACACGAAAACGCATTACCGAGTATAGCGTGAGGAGGGACATCTAAGCTCAGAACTAGAGGAGGAGACTCTACTCTCACATCTGGAAGGCTGTGTTTGGTCAAAACCTCATCAGAACTATGACTTTCAGAATCTCTTCTCCATCTCAACCACACTGTTCCCATCTTCAATACTGTAAGAGTTTCATCGGGGGTGACAGGAAAAACTTTCTTGAATTCTTCTCCGGCGACGAGGCGTGTGGGACCCATTATGACATCCCCATCATTAGCCTCTGTAGACATTGAAACTAAGAGGAGAGGCACTTCTGTGGAGTTCTTAGCAGTGACAATGAGAAAACTGGTCTCTTTTGAGGGCAGAGTAGGTAAAGTTTGGCCTTCAGAAGCTGATGGCTTGATCTTTGATAGGAGAAGCGGGTCTCGCCGGAACGGCAACATGAACTGATGACTCATCATAATACCAGTCTTCCCTTCAATTTGCAAGCTTTTATGCACATTGACTTTCTGTGTGCTTTTTTCGGTGCCAAGTGGGTAGTAACCCAGTGACACGTAAAGCATGATGGGTTTAGGGCGGTTCCATCTAATATCCAATTCACAAGACCACGAGTCTCCTTCATTTAGAAAAGGAACAGAAACCCATCCGAACGAGGGTTGGATTTTCTGTGTATTCTCAGAATGGTCTTCAGATTGATCTGCTTGTCCAGATAGGCCAACGAGCTCCACATGGAGATTATCTACTGAAAATGATTCTGCCTCCCTGGGACTAAGCAAGCCACCACCTCTTGTGTCCACCAGATTAATCTTTAGCTCACCGGAATGGACTGCGTGACCCTTGCAATTAATAATAACAGGAACAACAAATCTCTCACCAACAAATGCGGGGCCGGATGAGGCCAAGCTTAAATCAACTCGTGGGTCCGGTTCTTCAACCTGGACAGCTTTTTGACCGGAAAATGCTAAACTGGGATCCTTGGTTGGTGTGGTTTCAACTCTGTCTTCGTACTTCCATAGAGGTAGGTCGTTCATTGAGGCAGGACTTTCAGCTCTGCATGATATTGCGAAATGCAACCCCATTCTGGCAATCACATATATGCACTCCAGTTTCCCACTGAGCTCTGTGTAAGGTTTTCAACAAGTCAGCTTACCAGCATGGCAGCATATTATCGTTATCAGAAAGGGGAAGACTGCCGAAAACAAAGATTACAATCTCTATGCTGTAAAAAGAAGTAAAGTTAAAGACAGCAAGTAGGGCAGGAGAAGAGGAACAAATAAGTTGGTAACACCATATTAGTGCCTTTTTTGCTGTGGCTGCAACTTACTTTTTATTTAAAAATAATCAACTTAGTTATGAACTTAAGGAAATAGTTAAAAAATATTCAATATGTCTGATTGAGTATACATCAAGAGTTCATATTTAAACAGAGAATTTGTATGAATAATTGGATATAAAAGAAGGTTTAGACTTTTGATTAAGGACATGCATTAATTAGATTAATTTTAAAATTTTAATAGTTTCAAGCTTGTAAAAATTAATTAGATATTTGGAATTCTACAATCTACAGGTTTTATTAAATGCATCAATAGATTATCTAAACTAGTTTACTAGTTAGGAAAAGCTTATATTTCACAAGAAGCTTTTCCTCTTGTCAACTTTAAAAATTTACTTCAACAAACCACGATTTGTCCCAAGTAAAAGCTTCTAGGACCGGAAAGTTCAAAGGAGCAGTATGCTGAACACTTGAACTGCAATATAACAATAATATTTCTAGCAGCATTATAATGCCTGTGAAAGAGCATCTCTGTTATCAGCAGGTAAATAAGCAGAAACAGTGCCTAACATGATGCCTGGGGTATGATGATTGTTGACTGGGCATGAGAATAGAGGCCCGGGATTTAAAACAATTAAAGTTGACTTCTAGAGTTGGAATATTATAACAAACACAACTAACTCACCAGATTTTATCTCATATGTTAGTCGCACCCATTTGTTTGTGATGAGCTCCAAGGTAGGAGCAGTCTCAACCCGGCGACCAGGCTGCACACATGAAATTGCGGCTAAGTGGGACCTTTGACCGTTCACGATGATAAAGTTACATTCGGACTGATTAAATTGAATCTCCAACTGATCAATCTCAACATTAAGGGGTAACTGTGACAGCAAAGACAGAGTAACCATTGTTGGCGCTCCGGGCTTAATTATTTGTTCATGAAAAGCAACTGATGCAAGAAGTACTGCCCTGAGGGGGCTCACAAGATCAATCTCCAGATAAAGAGGCTTATCAGCATATACTCTAAGTCCGTTCTCTTCACTCCCTGATTCCTCCCCTCTGACAACTGCAAACACTTCCTTGTGTATAGTTTCTCTTTGTGGAAGACTTGATATTGGCAGTGCAGCCATTTCAAGTGAATACTCAACAAAATCTTTCACCGTTCCACATCTCCTTGAACATTCTCGCAAGTAACATAAGGCATCCCATAACAAGGTTACCCATCCTTCCTGTCGATAGAGATTTGTGACATTGTCTAAGATCTCTTTTGCATTACTAAATTGTCCCATAGAAATATGCTCCCTAGCTATTTGATGTTCACAGTATGCTGCCATCCTGAGGGCTTTACTGTTGTTGTATGCTTGGGATGATTTTTTAAGAAGAGCTATAATTTCATACGAATCTTGGAATCTTTTACCTTCAGATAAAACATAACGCACATATTCTTCATCCGTAAGACTGCACAAGCAATCAAGCATACATATTTTTAGATTAAAGGAATATGGGCAGTGGGGATGAAAACATGAACGTAACTAAAACTCTTAAACTCACAGTTGCATGGCAAGAGTTTCTCCATGTTCAAGAAGCCTCCCAAACTGACCGGTATACGTCGAAGCCATCACAGACTCTGCACTGCTATCTATCTCATCTGAATGCTCTGACATAGAAAGGGCAAGTTCCAAAGCAACACTCTTCTCCTTCAGGTATTGTGCTGATAACTGTATGAGTGTAACTATTAATACTTAAGAATTATGCAGATGGCCCTATAACTTTCATGTCAAGTATCAAGACAGAGGAACCACTCCTAAAAAACAGGTTAGCTGATGTAGCTTCTACAGAGTTCTAGCTTTTAAGGTAAGAAAATTGGAGCAATTTTATGAAGAGAGAAAATATAGAGAAATTACATGAGAAAGAAAAGAAAAGAAAAGAAAGACGGTAGAGAAATGACAGATTTTTGTGTTGTTTAGCAGGAGAGAAGTAGAGAAAAAATATGTTGAAATTAAGATGATACCAACTTCTTTCCTATCTATCCCTACAAGAGATACAAAATACTCTGTTTTTTAAAAAGTAGTGGGACCCACCATTTGCATTTCTCTCCTCTTTATTTCTCTAGTCACCAAGCAAGAGAAGCTTCTCACTTCTCATCTATTTCTCTCCCTCACATTCCTCTATTTCTTATTTCACCCCAACCAAACAAAGTGTTAAGCATGATATAGCATCCTACATTTATACAAAAAGGAGATAGACTTAGAGCCTGCAACAGAAGCATTTAAAAGATGAGTTCTGAAACCTGGAAGTAATAAGCCGAATGAAATTCCCACTCAGTTGGTGTATCTGCATTGCTTGAAACTACAGAAGAAGTATTCTGATTAGTGGCAGAGCTTGTCTCTAGCAGTTCCGCGAACACCAAAAATTGCCTGCTCAACCACTCCCAATGAAGAAAGGTGACTTCTGGTGCCCCTACAAGTCGCCTGTAAGAAGCAGTATGCAGCCGAAACCATGTAATTGCCTCTAAAAATTTTCCACCATGTAGTAACAATGTTGAGATCTTAAAACTCAGCTGCTCAGCGACACTTTTGATCTCAACTAAGCGTTGAATCGGGGGTAATCTTGTTGATGTAGCAACCATCTGCAGAACAGACAAATATAATCTTTTGATATGATAGGAGAAGGTGCAGGCAAACGAATAAGAAAGTGAACAGAAGAAAGATTTTCGTTTATAGAGTAATCTTCATCCAAAAAAAGAAAATAGAATTTACTTCTCTTAGCACATGATACGCATCCTCGTACATTCTCAAAGCTTCACCCCAATCTCTACGAAACTCTGCATATACAGCAACCTAGCAACAACTCACAATTAGGGGAGCAAAGGATGTCGAAACATAAGCAAATTACACAAACGAAAGCACAAAGCAAGGATCCCGATGAAAAATCTTAGCACATTGATTGAGCTTCCATAAGCAGGGAAGTTCATAGTCATGGCTATAACTGAACTTAAAAGTCTTAGAGTGGCCACAATTTTGGCGGTTTGGTTTTATTTTCCAAACAAATGTTTTTGGTTCAGTTGGATGGTTGATGTGGAAAAAAAACAAACCAAGCCAATTCAACCACTCATATCCTTTATACTACATACGGAGTACTTCCTCCGTTTCTTAAAAGTTGCAACATTAGGATATTTGCACTATTCACACACCTTACTTTGACCATAATTTTCTATTAATATATAAAATCAAATTATTATGTATAAAATGTCATTAAATTTCTATTGATGTGAATTTTCAAAATATTAACTTTTTATAATTTTTACTAATACGTAATTAGATATAATTAAAGTCAAAGTTGTGCGTTGGCAAACGTGAAAGTCAAACTGTTGCAACTATTAAAGAACGGAGGAAGTATAATACTAGATAAATAGAAACTTTTAAGAGTTAAAGGTCCAGTAAATCAAGCCCAATTAGCCCATCACAACCCCCTTAGTTAAAAAATACATACATGTACACTATTTCTACCAAGTACAATAACACTGTATAGGTCAAATGGTAAAGAAAATAATTTTAAAATTTAGTTTATAATTTGAGTTAATTTAATTTGATTGTATACTAACTTCACTTTTAAAGTTTATAAAATGAATTTGATGTTAAGGTCCAAACCACCTGAATGAAGCCCTAATTGCATACAAGCCAAACCACAATTAAGTTGGAATTGGTTTAGAATTTGGCAAAAGCTAACCCAGCCATGTCCACCCATAGGAAGTTGAATATTAATATCACAACAAATTTCTAGTATCTAATCAGTTTGAAAAAAGATTGATTACTTTGAAACAATATCGAATGTTTAACTCTGTAGATGTAAAGTTTTTCTTCTCGAGACGTGTTTTAATTCTTCGTCCTTCATCTTTGTAATATCCATTCACCAGTTCTGCAAATGCACTTGTCAGCCTACAATAGATTGATCAAGTTACTAACAAGTAACAAATATGCAAATTGAATCAAGTATAGTATATTAGTATAGTCCTGGACAGAACAGATGCCTGTTTAAGGACTGGTGAAGCTCTGATGGCTCATCTGGGACAAACATAATAACGTGTTTTGAGTCCAAATCTGCACGCTTTCTCAAGGAAATCATACGATCCTCACTGAGTTCATCTGAAAGTAAAAAGTTCACCATACTATGATTACAAAGCAGAAGAATTGGTCACTAAACTAAATAAAATATTGGAATTAAGATTTAACACAATTATTAGTAAATAGGCATATCGATTCATGTTAGCCGACCCCAAAATCTTTTGGGAATAAGGTTTGGATATTGTTGTTGTTGTATTAGTAAATAAAAATATCAACGCATGTGTGTTCGGTATAAGATTCTGCTTGAATTCGTTTTTTCACATTATTAATTTACAAATTACAACAAACATACATATAAAGCAATACAACCAAAACCCTCTAGATGAAGAAGACATGTGGATAGATAAATAACATTATACCAACAAGTGCATAAAGATTCAACCACTAGAAATACTCTACACTCCCACTCAATTCTTAGAAGCCCATAACACACGCACCACAACCCACATCCACGCGCATTCAACTACAGGGCTATACAAAGGTAGCACAGAAAAATCAAATTATATAAATAAAGCATTAATAGCTTAGAATCACTTGAAGGACTTCAAAACACCCATCTCCTAGTAATGAAAAGCCACAATATGTATACAATTGAGAGAGAAAGACCTGCCTTTACTCTTTGAATGAGATACAACGACCACCACTACCAATTTCCTATTTCTTCCTCGTATCACTGCTCTGTCCACATTCCAAATATCAACACACGCAATTCCATTAAAACAGACGTTCATATGCAAACTAAATAGAAAATACTAATGTATCACCAGTGAAGTACTGTAGTGGCATAAGAGGGACAAAAGATTCATACTTGAGGTTTTCAAGATCGGTGCAGACCTGAAGCCACTGAGCGGGGTCTCCCGATATGTGATCGGAGTTAAAAATGGCAGCCACAACGGCAGGAACTCTAGTCCTATGCTTGGAAAGCCAATCTCTCTTTAAGATGCCACCGACTGTATGTGCTGGAGCTGAATTGTCCTTCGGATGCTTTGATAGTATCGATATCTTGGAGAAATCAGGTAGTGCCAGAGCATTAATCGGAGGCTGCTCCGCATGGAGGTGTGCTGTGATCGATGAGTGCAGATCCGGGCACCCCACCAGAGTTACCAGAGCAATCGGCGGAGTTCGGAGTTCATCTGGGTACTCCTCCATTGCTCCTTACAGGTTTTACAAGATGCGGTGGTCCCGGCAAAAGATAGCGGTGGCGCGTTGCGCTACTGAGAGGTGGCTGATTTCAGATTCATGGATGAAAAGGGGCAAATGGGCATTGCAGGTGCCAGACTGCCAGATGGTGCCCAAGTTCGGATCCTTGAGTTGACTCGGAGTACTTTCCCGGTTTAACTAGTATCTTTGGTCAGACCGGTGGAAATCATTGTCGCAGCTTCTCGGTTTATGGTCACCGCTGTGAATCTGTGAGGGGTCGGGCGCCTTCACTTTAGCAGAGGGGTAATTCTATTTACTATTCAGAGCCACAAATAAATTGAAGGGGTTGATTCGGGCAGCTCACAATTGCTTAACTTAATTGATGGATCGTCGGACCAGGGATGACCGGAATCCACCGAGAATAAGAGAGGAAATGGAGAGAGCGAACTGGCTTGCAAGTCTCACAGTATGAAATTTAGAGTGCGATTGATCAAAACTCAAGCATCCAAAATTCAACCCCTTTCCACAAGTCAGAAGGTGATATTTATACTAAGGAGAAAGGGAAATACTTGATGTCCAAGTAAAAAGATACTAGTCTAATAGGAGAGGGGTACATGTAAAGCTACTCTAACAAACTATCAGACTAAATGGACCGGTAGCAGCCACGTGGAAAATTGATTGGAGATTTGGAGAGAGAGAGAGCTTCTGGTAGCTGGCTGATTGATCATTCCTCTAACAGAAATCCTGCCAAAGATTTCGTGTAGCCGTATGCAGATAATCCGGTATATTCCGTCAGTGCGGAGAGTGACGTGGCGATGTTTCCTCACGAATTAAGCCCTTGCGGATTTCACCTAAGTATAGGGTGCTTTCTCCCGACCTCGAGGGTTACTGAGGTCGGTATCTGGGGGCTCGGGCCTGTGTTGAGAGGACTCGTTCTGCTGTCTTCCTTTCTTGCTTTGGAGGTGGTTTGACCGTCTGGTGCTTTGATTGACGTTGACCTGGAGTAAGACTTCTGGGGTCAGACCTGGCGCCGACCTCATATGTCTCGAGGTCAGGCTCATGAATCGTCGAGTTTGGTTGGCTCCTGAGCTCGATGTTTTCCCGACCCCGGGATCGGGGTCGGTGGACTCCGTTATCTGCTGAGTTTACTTGATTCATGAACTTGATGTTTCCTGACCTCGGCGGTCGGGGTCGGGGTCGGTTCCAGATGTGGACTTAGTATTTTCTTGCCCCCCGATCAACCCGCAAGGCTCTCTAACGGCGGTCGCGATACCCCTGGGGTATACGGGAATATACTCCATCAGTAATCTTGAGCCTTCATAATAATTAATTAAAATTAAGTGTAATTAAAACGTTAATTAAAATTGCTTTGGGCACCTCCATAGCTCCACGCGCGGCTCCATTTTGTTCATATCAATTTTAGATTAAATATACATCCAATAAAATGATGTCATGTGACAAGTAATTCCTTGTATATATAATGTCATAACTTTTTTATTTTAGCTCCAATTTTTATAAAAATTATAACAAATTAAATATCCTTTGATGATCTTTCACATGACACCAATATCGTATATGTAATTTTTTTTTAAAAAAAAAACTGGTCAAGTCTCGTGAACGGTCGATAAATGTATATTTTTACTACCTCCGTCCCTTAAAACTTTGCCAAAGTTGACCGGCACGGAGAATAATAAAGTAAAAACTGTGTGGTTGAGATTTGTGCTCAGCAGAGAGAAATAACTGAAACCACAAAATAATTGATTAAAAGGGAAAGTGGCAAAGTTTTCTGAGACGTTCCAAAAAGAAAAGATGACAAAGTTTTAAGAGACGGAGGGAGTATTATTTAAATCTAGTCTAGTCAAATCTGATTCTTTTTATTTTTTTTATTTTTTTAAGTCAAACCTGATTCTATTTGTTTGAACCTATCCGGTACGAAATCAATTCAATTAAAAACATTCTAAATATCATTCATGTCATAAATCTAGTCATGTAACATATATGACTGTAATGTATAATCAGCAGGTGCCGATGGAGTTTTAAAAGGCGGGTGATGGAGTATATGACCCAGGAACCCCCAGCCCACATACTTCCACTACTACAATCAGGCCCAACATGCCCAAGCGGCCCAAACATAGCAAACGAGGCCCATTAATGCCCCAGAGGATGTACGTCTTTCAGCACATTGGAAGCCCCCAGGGGAACGTACGTCCTCCAACACATGGAAGCCCCCAGGGGACGTACGTCCTCCAGCACATGAGCCCCAGGGGATGTTCGTCCTCCAGCACATGGAAGCCCCCAGGGGACGTACGTCCTCCAACACATGGAAGCCCTAGGGGACGTATGTCCTCCAGCACATGAGCCCCAGGGGACGTTCGTCCTTCAGCACATGGAAGACCCAGGGGACGTACGTCCTCCAGCACATGAAGCCCCCAGGGGACGTACGTCCTTCATCACATGAAAGCTCTAGGGGGCGTGCGTCCCCATCACGACAGCAAGGCCCAAATGGCCCCTGGGTACGTACGGACTTCGACACTCTCCTCGACAGGATCTCCTCTCTACATGGTCTGAATCGCCGCATTAAATGCGGTGTCACGTCCAACCACCGCATTAACTGCGACCACATGCTAGCAGCCACCGCATAAACTGTGGCCACATGCTATCAACCACCGCATTAACTGCGGCCACATGCTATGCCGGTGTCACCCCGGCTGAATCGACTCGCCACCGTTGGTTATTTGACACGTGTACCTGCAATAGTTACATCTATCATTTATGACTGCTCAGCCCAACTCTTCATTGTAAAGGATGGGACTCGCCATTCATTAATAACACATATCAATTCTCTCTAGCTCTCCCTTCTCTCTAGGAGTTTATACTCCATCGACGGGGTCCTCCACGTTTGAAATTAATCAAACAAATAAAAAATGAAGGTAATCCCGATTGTATTAGAAATTTAAATGTATTTGGAAACATGTAACACAAAATTTAGGAAATATAAAAACCTATTTTTTGAAAATCAGTGTGTGATTTTGGAAGCAACAAGGTAAAAAACGGTTGTGTGATTGCTTTACATAGGGTTGGTGGGGCACCTAGCAGTCTAGTACCATTAGAATTTACATATGGCGTGTGATTGCATGGCTAGGGACATAATTGACCAGCTTTGTCAAAAAATTGGTGCGCATAGTCATTTTGCAGTTCGTATATCGTGGGAGCAGCCCACCGTGAGCATGCTGCTCCCACAGGAAAAAACACGTGTTATTGTTCACACGGGTGAACGATAACCTTTTTGTTTTTTACATTCTGCAGTAAAAGAATGATGTAACTCACGTGTAAAGAAATGTAACTTACATTGATAAGAAATGTAACTGTAGACAAGTGGAAATGTAACTTATCTAATACAGATTATAGAAAGAAAACATTGATTTCATTGAAAACAAGGAGTCTAATTGCTCAATTAATTCACATAAATAGTGAATATGTTTTTTTAATAGTAAGGACATAATTTTTTTTAATCATTTTTTTGCCAAAAAAATCATTTTTTCGCCATTTTTTTTTTTGCAAAAAAAGTGATTTTTGTTTCAATAGCAAACACCTTCCTTAAATAGTGAATACGTTCTATTTTTACGATTAAGGCCATTAAAACGTTTTTTCAAAAATCACTTGTTTTGCTAAATAAATCTTTCTTACCAATAAAATATTATTTTTGCAAAAAAATGATTCTTTTGTTTCAATAGAAGGACTTTATGTTGTGATGTAACTCATGTTAAGGTAAATGTAAATGTAACTTAGATGTATGCAAAATGTAACTTGTTAAGGCAAGCGTAAATGTAACTCGCGTATATGAAGATGTAACTCACACATAAAATGATGTAATTCGCACGTAAGAAGATGTAACTTCATATATTATCAAATGTAAACAATGAAAATAAAGAGTCTAATTGCTCAAATTAAATTATGTAAACAGTTAATATATTTTGTTTGTAGTATTTACGTCCATAAACATGTTTCAAAGAATTTTTTTTTTTGCCAAAAAAATCATTTTTGTTTGTCAAAAAAACATTTTTCACCAAAAAAAATTATTTTTGTTTGCAAAAATTGATTTTTTTTGTTTCAATAGCTAGAGCTTATTTTGTGATGTAACCCGTGTTATGAAAAATGTAACCCGCGTTGATGGAGAATCTTACTTAGGTATATGCAAAATGTAACTTGTTGAGGCAAATTCAAATGTAACTCGCGCATAGGAAGATGTAACTCATCCATAAGTATATGTAACTCCATATACCATCAAATGTAATTCCAAATATTGTCTATAAACATAACTCACACATATGAAATAAGTAATATAATTTCATGTTTTATGAAATTTAAATTGAAATAATCATTTTTAATATCTTAAAAATACTAAAAACACATCAAAGATATAAGAAAGATTTTTTTGCAAAGAGATAAGAATTATATTATAGAAACAAAATTATGAGTATGAAATATAAAAATATTACACAAAATATATATTTTGTTGTAATTTCAGTTGAAGATAAAAAAGTAGAATAATTGTAAGATTATGAAATACAATATACTTATTTTATGCGAATTAATAAAATTTCGTAATAATTTTTGTAAAGAAAAAGTGTATGAATATAAACAATATTGAGAAATAAAAATAGTGTATGAATATGAAATGTAATATACTTATTTTATTTAGATTGATGAACTTTTTGTTATGTATTGATAAAGAATAAAAAAATAGATTTAGTTATAATTTAAGTTGAAGATAAAGAAAAGCAAATTTGCAATTAAATTTTAGTATTTTAATTTGATGGAAAAGGAGAAGAATTGAAGAAAAGAAAAAAGAAAGAAAGAGAAAACGAATAACTATGCTTGCTCCAGGAGGAAAGAAAAAAAAAGAAAAAAAAAGGAGTTGTCTAAAGTGGGATCGTCACACTATGCCATTGTTACCTAACCACTCACGAGTTAGCGTGTACAATAAGTGCGTCACCGTTACACCACCCACGTAATTCTAAAAGAAAAAATTGTTGCAAACTATTAAAGCAATAGAAGAAGATCCAAACGATTGTGCAGAAAATTTTGTTTACTAAACGTGATGCAAAAGATTGCGCCGGAAGAATTTCCAGAATTTTTTGGACAGATTTTAGAAACAATTAAGGAGTAATGTTTAAGTGATTTGATTTATGTAATTCTTTTGTCATACGAACAGTGATGATTATAACATTTATACCTTTTATTCTTAAGGTGAGACATATGGATTATGATGTGGTCTTGAAGGACTTTTTTATTCATTATCATACCAGAATTGGCATACACCTTTTCCCCTAAAAGAGACATTTAATCTCTATATTTGAGACTAATAATGATTATAATTTCTATCAGATTAAAAAAGTAGGCATTATAATTATGATATTACTCGCAAGACCTACCAACCGAGCTATAAGCTTGAATCTATAAATTTCTCTGTCATATGAGAGTGCTTTTAGGCAGGGGCGGCGGATCTAGCATTTACGTTCAGTTGGGACCAAAATTTAATCAAATAACGTATATTATAAAAAAATGTCAAAATGTAGTACAATAAAATAATATCTTAGAAGTCAAAATGTAAATTATAGAAATGTCAAAGAATAAATTGAATATTACAGAACCGACAATACAATTATCTTAAAAGTCATAAATATCGAACCGAAGTTTTATCGGTTACCCAAATGTTTAGTGCCAATTTTTAGGTTAGTTTCTCGGAAACAAGATAAACCGATTTTTTTAATCTAAAATCTATACTCTATGTAAAGAAAACTTATTTTCACCTACGAAATCCAATGTATTCAACTAATTAATTTTTTGGTCAATATTCAAAAGCCCAATGAATAAAACTAATTAATTTTTAGGACAATATTCAAAAAGCTCAATCAATTGAACTAATTGGTTTTTCAGACTAATAAAGCTCAATTAGTTGGACTACTTGATTTTTGCATCCTAGTATTCAAAAGTTAAAATTCAGACTTGATTTGTGTAAGATAGCTTGTTCCAGGACTTGGATGGAAAAAAAATATGCTCTAGATAGGAATTGAACACATAACCTCTAGACTACACAACCGCGCCTCTACCATCACACTACCGTAACTTTTGTTTACAATGGGACGTTTGTTATAATTATATCATTGCTTCACGGTACATATATAATATATATATATATATATATATATATACTAGTAATTTTTTTTTGAGGTGGGGCCTAGGCCCTCCCTGGCCCTATGCTAGATCCGCCCCTGCTTTTAGGTATAGATAAACGGACTAATAATTGAGTTCATGAATTTTCTCTCTAATATGTATATAGTGTTTTTAGGTATAAGATAAACGGACTAATAAATGAGCGGAATAATTTTCTCTCTTATATAATCTTTTACGTACAAGTTTAAAGAGGTATTGAATTAATGATTGTAATAGATTAAATTGCACAAGATTTTGTTATTATTATTCAATGAATTATTAACTTTTTGGTTTTGTAATTGTCATAATTTCTCTTTATAATTTTTTTTGTCTTTCATGTTGGACCATTTATATTCACCCGTTACTCACCCGATCGATAACTCGTTCATGATGGATGGGTTGGATGCAGATGTAATTTTTAATGCATTATGAACGAGTAGGTGGAATATGAAAATTTAACAAGTGGATGTGGATGAGTCTTAACCCGATCCACCCGATAACCCGTTCATGATGAATGGGTTGAATATGGATTTAATTTTTAATGGATGATGCCACTTAATTTGTCTGGATCGGCTGATTCCGCTAAAATTTATGAAGTGGCTAAACGACCGAATTTGCTGATTTTGTTGATTTATGAAAAATTATAATTAAAATATACGGGGTCACCAAACCGGCTCATAATAATAAACCCGCAAAGCATAATTGAGAGAAAGATTTTTCTCCCTCATATGTAGTGCTTTTAAGTATTATTATTAATACGAAGTAGAAGATAAAGTTGCTAACAATTGAGCGGGTGAACTTTGCCTCTACTTTGTAGTTCTTTATAGTATAAGATAAGATAAGTCATCTAATAATTGAACAGGATAATTTTATTGAGCGAGATAATTTCTCATTCATATGTAGTGCTTCTAGGTATTATTAGAAGATAAGGTTGCTAACAATTGAGTTAGGAAAATTGAGCGGGGCAATTTTATCTCTCATATGTAGTTCTTTTAAATATTAGAAGATAAGTTTGCTAATAACTGAGCGGGAGAACTTTCTCTCTGATATTTAGTTCTTTTAAGTACGGAGTATAAGATAAGACGGCTAACAAATGATCGGGAGAATTTTCTCTTATATATATATATATATATATATATATATATATATATATATATATATATATATATATATATATATATATATATATATATATATATATATATATATATATATATATATATATATATATATATATATATATATATATATATATACACACACACACATACATACATTGCTTTTAGGTTTTAGAAAATAAGCTTTATTACAATTATAACTAAATCTATTTTTTTATTCTTTATCAATACATAACAAAAAGTTCATCAATCTAAATAAAATAAGAGAAAATTATAACTAAAATTAGCTGGCTAACAATTGAGCGGAAGAATTTCTCTCATATTCTGTTCTTTTTTGTATAAGATAAGCCAGTTAACAATTTAGCAGAATAAGTTACGGTCACACATGTAAGCACTAATTTAACTAATGAATAGTAAATTCTTATTTAACTAAGATCGTTAATTTTATTATTTATTGTATTCACTTAAATTTTATGTCACTCACTTATTGTACTCACTTCTAAGAATCGTATTTAATTTTAAAAATTAACTTAATTATGAAAATTAATAAGCAACGAATTCTAATGAGTAGTGATGATGAATTATTCCTAATAGACTCTTCATCAAATATTTATTGCATGACTTATACTTTATAGTATTAGTTCATTGTATTCTTATTTTTCAAAAATGTAGAATCCTCAAAAAAATATTTTAATATTTAATTAGATTATGAATAAAGATATATACACCAATTGCACTTTCACGTGCGTATGCACGAGTACTATACTAGTTTTCCAGACATTTAATGTCTATATTTGAGACTAATAATGATTATAATTTCTATCAGATTAAAAACGTAGGCATTATAATTATGATATTACTCGCAAGACCTACCAACCGAGATACAAGAAAGGGACCTTCGTTAAAATCGCGTTAGTGCCCTTTATATCCCATTAGCCAGTAGCCACTCTCTAATTGAATTTTGACATTTACTAATCCAGACAAAGTCCAGACAAAGTATGGTGAATCAAGTACGGAAAACAGAGTGGCATAAGAGCAACACCCACACCTTTTCGTTTGAGCCCATGACACGTTCTTGTTGTCAAGGTCGGAATTATAAAGCCGAGGAGTCCGGCTTCGTGTACACGCCGGGTTACACGGTGGTCAAATTGTCTGTATACAGACAATTTGATCGGTTAGAAAGATAATTTGATCGGCGTTTTATGAAGAAAATCGATTTCCATACAAACAAAATATAAAGAGTTGTCTATATCACAGACATTTTAAGCCTGAATTTTTCATAAAGTGTATGTGATACAAACATTTTTTTCATTTTTGTCTGTGTGAAAATCAGTTTTCTTCGTAAATCGCCGCTCAATATGTCCGTATAGACGTGTAACCCGACGTGTAAAACTTGACGTGTACAAAAGGAATTTTCCAAAGCCGAGTGTAGTTATAAGGGTATAATAGAGATTATAAAAATGAGATGTGTGTGATTAGCAAATATATGGTTGTGAATAGAATTTCCCTTAGCTGAGAGGCGGACTGGACTTTTGTGCTGGGCAATACGTTGGGCTGGGTCAACTCTTAGATGTGGGGCTTGACCATACGGACTGTCTGGACTGGAGATGGTTGAACGAGAAACAATTATCTTCTTTACACTGGTAGTAATTTATCCTATGGGGCCATATATTATGAGTTGCTAGACTTTTTTCTTGGATCAGATTAACTATTGAGATGCATTAGTGTTGGATGATTTAGAGAGTTAGAATGAATGAACTAACTACTTAGTTTAGTGTTTGAGCATGTGCACGACGAATGTGGCGAGGCACGGCTGTAGAAGTCGTGATTGGGGGGTGACGAGGACTCGGGGCGCAAATGAGCCGTCAAATCTCGTTAAACAATCCAGGCATAAACGAGCCTTCTAATTTTAGGCTCGCGAGCCTAGTTTTACACTCCGTATGTGAATACATATATTAATATATATTAATAAATAAGAATTATTAAAAATAAATAAACAAAAGAAAACTCAAAATTTATCATTAAATCATTATTAAGTCAAACCGTTTTGAATTTAAGTCTCATAATGATGTGTTAATTAAAGTGCACAAAATAATTAATTAATACTCCCTCCGTCCCTAAATAAAAACATATGTTTCCTTTTCGGGCCGTCCCTAAATAAAAGTTCCCTTTCCTTTTTTGGCAAACAAAACAGTGCAAAACAGTGCCAAACAGTGTCCAAACAGTGCCAAACAGTATCAACCAAACCCACTTTCTTAAGATGTGTGTAAAATGAATGGATACTTTTATATAGGGACGGAGGGAGTAACAAAATAATGTTATATGTAATCAAAGAATAAACGTCACACAATAATAAAAAGGCTAAAAGGTCAAATAGGTACATGAACTAACTTAAAATGTTCAATTAGCCCCTTATATAACAGGTTCTTCCCGACTGTCGCCAATTGGGGAAGTTCCCGGTGGAATGTTTTTATGAAATTTTTTGAGAATCTTCTTCATTATGTCTAGTTACTCATACCAAATTTCAGCTAAAAATTCAACCGAGAAGACAGTCAAATGATTTTTTGAAAATAACTGCGCAGTTAAACAACGCAGTACATTTTGGAAAATCATTTGATTGCCTTCCCTATTTAATTTTTAGCTGAAATTTGATACAGGTAAACTAGACTTAATGAAGAAGATGCTCAAATTTTTTTATCAAATTTCTTTACCGGGAACCGCCCCAATTGGTGACGGTCGAGAAGAACCTCTTATATAAGGGGCTAAATTGAATACTTTAAGTTAGTTCATGTACCTATTTGACCCTTTAGCCTAATAAAAATGGTGTTTTAATCAAATTTAAATGAATACTCTGTATATGAATGGCAAGACAATATAAGTATTAAGTAGTATGGAGTATTATTTTGTAGAACATTGGGCGTGGGTGTATGGGTTTGAAATCCAGTTCCGATGGCCTTTAGTTTAAAAAAAGAAACTTGTTTGATCTTATTCAATTCAATGTTGCTTCCCACACCGGAATAGTTCAGAAAAATTATCTCTTCCCTCATCTATATAGCTAACGAGTATGCGATATAGTCAAATTTCAAAATTGAAAATCAGAACTAATCGTGGTTTTAAACGATTTTAGCAATTTGAAAACGATTTTTTATGATTTTTATTAATTATTATGATTTTGTACATGATTCAACCGTGCCAAAATTATCGAGCCAAACCGAGCCTTCTAAATATTATCGAGCTCGAGCCTCGACTTTTTAAGCTCGTTTGAGTCGAGCTCGAGCCAATACTACTCTCTCCGTCCCATTTAAAGGTCCCCGTGGCAAAATGACACGATTATTAAGACATTAATTAAATATGCTAATTCGTGTATATTTTGAGAAATATATTTGATGAGTATATAATATATTGGGTTATTGATGATAACTTTGATTTTATAAATGTATTTTTTTTAGTATTTCATGATTAAATTATCATTTAAGAGTGTTAATTGTTTCCTAAAAGAGAAAGTGAGAATCTTTAAGTGAGACGTCCAAAAGAGGAAAGTGAGAACCTTTAAATGAGATGGAGGGAGGGAGTATATATTTTGAGTTCGAGTCTACAGAGAATCGAGTTCGGCTCGACTCATTTTCAACCCTAGCAAGGACGCATGACCTGATCATGTAAATATTGACATCAAATTAGGGGGAATATTAAACGAACCTAACAACGATGAAACATGGGACTTAGGGTGGTTTTACCTTACTACCAAACATGTGTATGACAGACATGGGCGGGTGCATGATAACACTGGAGTTTTGGTGACACTTACACAAAATTAGACGACCTAGTGGCTAAGTTATATAATAATACCGTCTCTGTTGCTATTATATCTTCCATTTCACTTTGGCATACAATTTAAGAAAAGTTGGTATTATGTGGTGGAGAGTTCTGCAGAAGAGAGAGAAATATGTAAGAAATGTTGTCAACCACAAATTTTTTACCAAAGAGAGAAAGTGGAAGTTTAATTGAAACGGAAAAGTACGGTGTCATGATAACTGTTGATCCACTGTTTCTCTTCTTCCTTTAGATTTAGAAATAGATTTGGAGGACCTGTTGAGTATAGTTTAATGTATCTGCCAACGTGTCAATCACATCTTTGTCTTTTTCTTCACTAACTCCATCTCTGAAGTTGTTGGTGAAACAATCAACAGTGTTATACATCGCATGAATATCCATTGTCTCCAAATCTTTTGCATATTTAATGATTGAGCACATATTCTCCCATTCTAAAGTTAAAGACGGATAGAAACCTCACATTCAGCTCAATGTTGGATTTATGTGCATTAATTTTATTTAGATCTTTATTAAGTCTCAGAAAGGGAATATAGACTTCTTCTAAGGGTCATCCAAGTTTTGCCTTGAAGGAGTCGTAGGCAGTGAAAGTTTTTACTCCTTTTGCCCTCAAACTTATCTCAGTTTCTTGCATTTCTTGCATGACTGTTGGTTGATCGTAGACGAGTACTATATTATAAAAGGCGAAAGATGTTTGCAAGAAGATGGTGAATAAACAAGATCAAAATAAAAAATGGTGAAGCAATGAAGACGGTGAAGCAATGAGGATGGCGAGGTTGGTCTCGTGATCTTGAATCACGAATGGGTTCGCGATCAGGATGGCGAGATGGTCTTCGCTGTTTAGATGACGGGATGGTCTTCGCTGCTTAGATGGCGGGATGGTCTTTGCTGCTTAGATGGCAAGATGATCTTCGCTATTCAGATGGCAAGATGATGATGGCGATATGTTCTTCCTTCGCGATATGCTTTTCTTCTTCCGCTGCGAATAGATATTGCGTCTTCTGCTTTGATACCAATTGTTAATTCCGGATTCAACAGTCGAATATCATTCTAACAATGAATCGTTAATTATGCGTAGAACATAAAGATCAAACCACAACTTTTTTGATAATCATAATGATGGATCTTTGAAGAACAAATTATGAATAGAGAAGAGTTTAGAGAGACGATGTGCGTAACAGGAGTTTCGGCAGAATGATATGCGGAAATAATAACGGGAAACTCTTAGGCTGTTCGGTCATATTGACTGTATTTATAGACATATGGTCAAACATCCTAATTACATTAGGATGGGCTGAATGGCTCCATTTAAATGATTCCTAATCAATTAAAAAGCTCACTACTACAAATCTAATTAATTCAAAGATAAATACAATAAAATTGAACACAATAAATAATGTTATAACACATTTTCTCTGTGTATATCCACCACTGTCAATAGCTTCCCAAGGGTTCAATAAGAAAATCTCAACCGAGTCATGCATCGGAAATTCCTCCAAAGGTTCCTCCACCCCAGCTTTCTCTACGAAATTCAGAAATTCAGATTTAAAACTAATATACTGAAAAATTTCACTTCAGAAGCTCTAATATCTTAAGAAATCAATCTATTCTTCGATTCAAATTCTTGGACCAGTATACTAAATAAAGAAGAAGAATAAGGCGAAGAAGATACATACCTACAACATCCTCGGAAGAAATTGCTTCTTTTTTCAAATTCATATCGAGAGACCCATTCATCCCATTTTTCGACGTTTCCGCCTCCTCACGAACCAACTTCTTTAGAGGCCAAATACCAGCTAGCTAGCTTCAGACTTTCTGCCTATTCTAGAACCAACGGATAGGGAACCCAAAGTGTCCGAGCTCTTTGGCGCAAGCAAGCTCTTAACCGATCGATTCAGAGGAAATTCACCTTTTTTGGCCTCTACTTTCGCTATGAAATTCTTAAATTCATAATTAAAACTAATATACTAGAATTTCTTTTAAGAAATTAATCTATTCTTCGATTGAAATTCTTGGACCAATATACTAAATAAAGAAGAATAATAAGAAGAAGATACATACCTACAACATCCTCGAAAGAAATCGTTAAAATCTAGAATTCCATCTTAAATGGTCATTTTTTTTTACCCCGAAAGGCAAACCACCAAAATCAGTGGGGTAAATGTCGGGGGTCATTTACCAGAATATTTATAAAGAAACAAATAATAAAAAACTTGGGGGGACCAGACCAAACCCAAGTAAAAATCAAAACAAATTACATTCTTAAAGAAGGAATGCCAAAATAGTCCATCCAAAAAGCCCGCGTAGCTAAAGTAGGTAACTGAACCGTGTGAGCATAAACAATGGGCCTATCCGTTTGGATTTGGGCCAGAAAATGTGCAACTTCATTGCCTTCACGCTTAGTATGATCCAACATCACTCCATGTCTTTCGATGATATGTTCGGTTTCATGAATCGCATCTGTCCATCTTCTTCCCTTCTTACCTGTGAAATACTCCAAAGCCTTGCTACAATCGGACTCCACCTGAAACCCTTTGTATCCTTCCTCCACAGCCCACCGAATGGCAAAGATGATGGCTTTAATTTCAGACTCCAATGGTGACTGAGCACAAAGGGGAAAACTTGTCGCAACAACGAAACCATCATTCTGGTCACACACAACTGCTCCTCCCGCTGCACTCTCAGCTAAGTAACTCGCATCTACGTTTATCTTCCATTTCTGAGTAGGCCTATTCCATTTGATAACCGCCGGAAAGAAACCTTTAATCTTGAAATTTTTAGGGATTAAACCTTCATCAAGAAGGACCTTATCAATACTTCGAAATTTGGGGATAGAAAGACTAGCAATCCAATTCTGCGTATAAAGCTTCACCTGGACAATAATATTGCTAGAACTAATGACAGTCCCCCCCTCCCCCAGATGACATCCGCATAATTTTTCCATATTATCCAACAAATGATCCCCGGAATACTTTGCTTAACCATATTCACCAAATTAGTCTTGGTATTTCCAAAATTCCAACACCAGTAGCGACTGAGATCCATTCCTGGATAAATATAGATGTTGAAAATTCTCAAAAAGTAATGCCAAACCTCCTTCGCAATAGAGCATCGGAAAAACAAATGCTGCATTGAATCACTATGTCTTTTGCAAAGAGGGCATCTAGAGGGGTTCAAGACCTGATTAAATCTACTTAGATTATTAGAAATAGGTAAAATACCCTTGAAAATCTTCCACTGCAATAATTTGACTTTAAGTTCAAGCTTAGTTCCCCAAATCTTTTCCCAATATAGTGTTCAAAGATAATTCTCTAACCTGCTCATAAGCAGATCTAAGAGTAAACTCACCATCATCTTCTTCATTCCAGGAAATTCTACCAGATGATTCCATGGAAGTGAGCTCAATTCCTGCATCATTCATAGAGCAAATCCTCCTCCATACCGGTGAGTCATATATTTTGGGTATCATGCTACCATTCCTGTCATACCTCATTCTCATAATTTTAACCCACAAAGAGTCGCCTGTCTTCCATTTCCACCGAAGCTTTAAAGTAAAAGCTTTCTCAATATCTGTCAAAGACCTAATTCCCAACCCACCTTCCATTGTAGGATAACATAATTTTGCCCATTTCAACCAATGATATTTCTTTTTGTCATTTGAGGACCCCCAGAAAAAAGATGACATCTTGCTATTTAAAACTTTGATCACTTTTTTTTGGCAATGTATCTACTGCCAAGACATGTAAAGGGATAGAATTCAAAACATGCTTAATGAGAATAAGCCTCCTACTCTGAGAAAGGTTCTTCTGCCTCCATGGAGAAAGTTTATTTTCAAACTGTCTGATAATATTGCTGCAATATTCAAACCTGTTGATCCCTTTGTGCAAATTGACCCCTAGGTATTTAATAGGCAAGGAAGTCAGTTTCATACCTAACCGATCCTTAATCTTGTTCTTTCTTGCAGGTGAAGATTTACCACATATGAGAGAGCTTTTGGAGAAATTGATGGCCTGCCCAGATGCATTCTGGTAAGATTTCAGGAACTCTTTAAACCTCAATAATGATCTAAATTCACCATTAATAAAGATTAATAGATCGTCTGCAAAGCCCAAATGAGAAATAGTCCTGCCCATATTTTCCATATTCCCCATCCAGGAAGGCTTAATTTTACCATGTTCCATAAGACAATTTAAGCCTCTTGAAAAAGCTTCAGATGCTATTATGAATAAGAAAGGTGATAAAGGATCCCCTTGCTTGACCCCTCTAGTAGGCTTAAAAAAACCTTGGGGAACTCCATTAACCAAATCTGAGAAATATGTAGCTTTAAGATTGTTAAGGACAAGCTTAACAAAATGGACAGAAAAGCCAAATTTTAAGAGTATTTCTGAAAGAAAAAGCCAAGAAACTCTATCAAATGCCTTGGCCATATCCAATTTCACAATCACACTGCTGCCCCTGATCTTTTTGTCTAAACAATGAACCATTTCCTGAGCCAGAATGGTCTGATCAGCTGAGTCTCTATTGGCCATAAGACCAGCTTGCTCTTGAGAAATTATTTTAGGAAGAAAACCCTTAAGTCTAGAAGCCAAAAATTTAGTACACACCTTATTAATGAAATTTGATAGGCAAATGGGCCTGAAATCACTGAAAGTAGAAGGCCTGTCAGATTTAGGAATGAGAACTAGTAGTGCACTAGCCATACCTTTAGGAATAGGTATCCCCATGAAAAACTCCTGGACTGCCCTTAGAACATCCAAACATACAATATGCCAACACTTCTTAAAAAACTTTCCATGAAAAGCATCTGGGCCTGGAGCACTATTTTGATTCAACTCCCATACTGCCAATTTAACCTCTTCCATATCAGGTAATACTGTAAGCTTAATATTATCATCAGAATTGATAATTTGAGGCATGTAGTGAAGAATGTCATTAATCTCAGTCTGCTCTTCTGTGTACAGGTCTTTGAAAAAAATCTATTGTAGCCTCTCCAATTTGAGAAGGGGTGGTAACCTCCTGCCCAGCCATATTTTTAATGTTGGTAATACTCTGTTTTCTCCTTCTAATTTGAACAAAAGAGTGAAAAAACTTAGTATTGCTACCCCCTTCTTTAATCCAGTGAATGTGAGCCTTATGTTTCCAATACTTCTTCTCCATTTTGTATTTTTGAGTGAGCAACCCTTTCTTATAAAACCAGTCCTCTCTTTGTTGTTCACCTGTATGTGCCTCATAAGCCATTTCTGCTTCCAGCACCTCATCCTCACATTTTTTAACATCTTCAAAAATGTTACCAAATTTCTCCTTATTCCAAATCTTCAAAACTTTCTTAAGGTTTTGTAGCTTTAGAACCAATCCCCTCATACCTCCTTGAGTACCTCCTGTATTCCAGTTATGTTCCACAGTTTGCATAAAAGAGGCATGGTTTGTCCACATATTCTGGAATTTAAAACTCTTAGGACCTGTAAACCCAGTATTAAAACCTTGAACCATGATTGGGCTATGGTCAGAAGGTGATTTGTGCAAAACAGATATCTGGATTTTGTCAAATCTGTCCATGAACTCTTTATTGAAAAGCACCCTATCTAACCTCCTCCACACTCTCCCATTTGATCTGTTTCCTGTCCAGGTAAATTTAGGACCTGAATATGGTAAGTCAATCAAATTGCAGGCTGCTATGCAATCAGAGAACTCATCAATCCCATGTAAAAAAGGCAGTGCAGTCCCTTTGTGTTTACTATAGGAAGCAATGGCATTAAAATCCCCCCAACCATCCAAGGCTCTTTAATTCTTGCAGCAATATTTTTAAGACCCTCCCACAGATGTCTTCTAGTTATGTAGGTGTGTCTGCCATACACACCTGTGACCCAGCCATTAAACATAGATCCAGTAACTTTAAAATGCACAAACTGCTCATCCCAAATAAGATTAGACACATCCAAGAAGGAGGAATCCCAAAAGAGCCAAATTTTAGTGCAGTCATAGCAAATGGATCTATCAAATCCCAAAGCCTGCTTAAAACTTCCCATTTTGTTGCTAGAAACCATAGGCTCAATAATAACAAGTAAATGAACCCTCCACTGCTTAACTAGGGAACAAAGTCTAGAAGTGGAGGATTCTAGACCCCTAGTATTCCATAATAAACAGTTCATTGAGAAACAGATGTGTTAGTGGCTCCTCTGGCCACACTCCTAGTGTTTCTCTTAGTATGGTTGTCTGGTATTTGCTTCTTCTTGTTCTTTCTTCTTGTGACTTTGGTAAATGCACCATCTGAATTGCTATCAGTATCTGCATCACTATCCTCATCCTGGTTTAAGTTCTGCTCTCCTACTGCCTGAACATTCTGACTAACCTTTCCTTCCTGATTATCAGATTGTGCCTTAGCTTGGACTACATAATCCACCCCTGCACAAATTTGTGGCCAGTTATCCAAGAGAGAAGAGGAGGTAACAAGATGTTCTTCTTCCCCCTCAGAAAAACATTCCCTTACCTGTCCTGTGTTTTTGCCATAATGAAGGTTGGTAACCTTAATAAGAGTAGTATCATCCAGTATGCCATTGATTTCCTTAGGATCTGACTTCAAAATCCCTGGGAAATCATTCTCAAGAAGTGCTCTAATTTTATTCCTTTCTTCCATTGCAGGCAGTAAAAAAAACCTCTTCTACATCAACTTCTATCTCAGTAGTAACCTCCTCCAAAGGAGTTTTAGATGTTGATTGTTTGTATGCTTTTTCTTCAAATGTAATTTTGTCTTTGCCCTTTTGTTCCTTTGTGAACTTAACAGTCTGTGCCTTGTCCTTTTTCTGTATCCATTTATCATTGTGATCAATGGTAAGAACTGTATGTTTCTTAGGACATTTTCCAATGGAATGACCTAAGTGCAAACAGCCAGAACAATACTCAGGCCTGTTTTCATAAACAATGGACTGTGAAAACCCATTCTTACCACAATTAATCCAGATTTTTGTAGGCATCTTTTTAGTGAGGTCCAATTCCACACATACCCTAGCCACTGCTGGTCTGGAAAGATTAGCCGTGGTTGAGTCAATTTTTAATGGCTTACCTAACAAATTGGCAATCTCAAACAAAGCAGCTTTGTCCTGTAAGTGAATAGGAAGCCCTTCCATAGATACCCAAATCGGAACCACCGGTGATTCAATATTAGGCTTGAACTCCGGTGTCCATTTAGTAACACGTATCACAAAACCCTGAACAACCCACGTTTGCCTATTCCAACATCTTAGAAAATCTTCTTCCAAATCAAACCGCAAAAGAACATGCTTCGAATCCAAAGCCCCCAGTTGAAAATTCCCTTTGAATCCAATGATTTCAAAGGATTTACGGATGATAGCAAGACTAGGTTTACCTTTGAAGAAGTATCCAACAAGAGCCCTTTTGTGCTTATCAGCCAATTTTAGAATATCCCCATCTGAAAAGTTAATCGATGGCATGCCTTTGAACCGAGATTTCTCAGGAACTATCTTCGATTTGTCAACCACCACTTCTGCAAAAGACTTTCGCCCCCATACTCCTCCTCCGCCATCAGGCGGCTGCATTACCGTAGGTGGCGGCTCCGTCATCTCCCCTTCATGCACAGGCTAAAACAACTTAAACTATTTAATTACCTTATCTTAAATGGTCAATCTAATAGTAGGAGTAGCCCAAATTTTAATATAGCACTTTTATTGCTTCACAATTTTCCAGTGTTGGACTTCAATACTCCTCCTCACGAGCAGACACTTCGTCTGCATCGTGCCGTCATTTAATTCATTTTTCATCATGTCGTCATTGTTATTTTTTCCATAATCAGCATCATTTTTCTCATTGGGGTCTTACATCATTATTCTGGATTGATTTGGCTCTAATAACATGTAACTAACGTACGCAAAGGCTTTGGAAGATGTCCTATTGATCCAGGTATCTCATTGAATACAACGAGGTATGATGCGTATATATTTACAAAGCTACAACTACTCTACAAGAGTTCGCCGCATACATGGCATTAAAGTAGAAAAAGATAAATACAAAAATAATGGAACAAAATAATGTACACCGCATGCGTGCCAATTATTGTTACAACTAATAATAAAATAATGCACCAACAGATTGCTTGGATCCTACTCCTGCTCTGATACCATGTTAATTTATCCAATGTTATAACATGCACAATATACAAAGAGTTGGGCAAAATATATAAATGGAACCCAAAATGCACATGAAAATTTTAGAATAAACATTACTTCAATAGTAGGGTTTTGAGAAGAATGGTAATCGTGGGGAGAAAATCCAATGTATATGACAACTAAATTGCGAGAAGGGACAGAAAAAGAGATACAGGAGATGGTGTCTTGGAAGAGAGTTGTGGACTCGGAAAGGTTGTGTGCGCAGGAAGGGTTGGGGGAAGAGAGAAAAAGAGACGTGATGAGGGAGAGGGGTAAAGTAAAAAATGAATGGTAAAAAAAATAGGATTATATACTATGTACAAATTTTGTACACCTTATGTACACAAAACATTTTTTGTGTATAAATGTGGAAGAGTTTACCACTGTCAGTTTCTTCTTCTTTGAACATATCAAACATCGGACCAGTTGCAGTTGTAGGACTCTCTGGTGGCGCCGCTATAGGAAATGTCAACAAGAAAAGGTAAATTTCGCCTCAGTCACGCATCGGAAACAGTTCTGCGGGTTCACCTTCATCTACAAAATTTACTTCAAGATTAAAAATTAAAAATTTCTTGGACCTAAGGAAATTACATACCACCATCTTCTAGGGTAATTTGTTCCTTCTCTGAATTCCCCAAGGTCACGTTTGTCGCATTTGCAGAAGATTCCGACTTCATTAGATGCCAAATCAAAGGAAAGCTCTTGGGAAATTCACATTCTTTGTTAACTTCAGCTATGAAATTTACTTCAGAATTAAAAATTATATCAATTATTCAATCTTCTTTCTTGGACAAAGAAATTACATACCTATAGCGGGGGATTTTGTTCCTTTTCTGAATTCTTGAGAGTCATGTTCGTCGCATTTTATAACATTGGATAATTAATTATTTTGGATCTTAACATGGTATCCAAGCAGGAGTAGGATCTAAGCAGTCCGTTGGTGTATCATTTTATAATTATCTGTAACAATAGTTGGCACACATGTGGTGCAAAGCTTAATATCACCCAAAAGTGGCGTGCAATATCTAAATTCCCCTTATTTAAATCCCAGCCATAATTTGAAATTCCTTCCCTTTGAGCTATGTTGTAAGAATTTGTGACCCCAGACAAATGACTGGGTCATGGGTGGTCAACCCGGACCCGGCAGGTCAACCGGTCAATGATCGGTAAACTTGATCAACACCAATACATATGATTAATTAATCATATAAAAGATTAAATTCATAAATAGAAAAATTATATTCCTTCAAAACTTAATAATGATAATACAATATACACAATGCAAAAAAACTATTGTATTAAAGTATATTGGTTTTAACAAAATTTAAAATACATTTGGATTGAGATGGATAATAAATATGAACATAATACGGAGTACCAATTACAAAATAGTAAAATTGAAAAAAATTGGAAGATCATATATGGAGTACATGTTTGGAAATTATAAAATAGCATTGATGTGTATTTATTATTATTTTAATTATAAACTAAACAATTAATTAACTAGTGAATTAAGCCTTAATAAAAAATTCAAATTAGATTGGTATAAGGATATCTAAACAACCAAAATCATTAACTACAAGTTGCAACACATTGGTTAGTAGGTCAAAACTGTAGCAGTTGGCACGAGTTCTGAGAAGTGATCGTAGAACTTGATGCATCATTAGAGTTATCAGTACCAGACATACTTAATGTTTCAAAAGTTTATAAAATAATTTTAAACTTAAAAATTTAATCTCTATGTGCAATAAGTATAAACCAAACTATAACAATAGTTAGGATTGACTAATAAACCAATGTATATTACAGGAGGAAAAATAAAAATAATTTTTCTATGCCACGAGCACTTCAACATTTTTAGCAATTCTATTTCTTCTTGAGTATGCCAGAGCAGGTATTTTATGTTTAAATTACCAAGCCTACATGAGGAATATAAAGCCACATGTTATAAAAAACTGGACAGTTAGAGGCTCAAGCAAAACCATTTAATGCAATGCACATACAGCAGGTTCATAGATGACCAATAGGCCACATGTTTTAATGATGAAACAACATTTAATGCAATGTACTAAAACATCTTTGATCTCAGAATTGCAACTAATCCAATCTACTACTAAATATTTTTTTCAAAACATGTTATGTCTCAGATGGTGCAACTCTCAAAACATTAATGGTTTACCATCATTACATATCCACAGCACAAGTAGAGTGGTTATAGAGTCTGCTCAATAAAATAATACAAATACAATTGAGAAGAGAAAACGTAACATTGGATAATAACCAACTGCGAAATATGATAGCATATATACGAGTTCAAAAGCATTTACAATCGGCTCTGGATTATTTATGAGCTCAACAGCCGCATTTACACTGGGCTCACATATAGAGAAGGTTTGAAGCATAACAACAACAATAAAATCTACTCTGGGTTATTCTTTCATAGTGTAGAGATATGTTTTCAAATAGATTTTCAATACCAAGTGATTTCCTAAAATTATATATGCAGTTATGCGAATAATTTTGTGATGAAAATATGAATGCTCAAAGGAAAGAATTATTTATTTTTTATGAAGACAAATATTGTATCTAATTTATAAGATGATGAATAAACACCATTTATGCATTTTACTAAAATATCTTTGGTCTCATATTTTATCTCATACAGTGTACTACAAAATATATATTTACAAAAAAACTTAGGTCTGGGATGGTGTAGTGGTATGTTAGCAAATAAGATTTCAATAACCAACTTATTAGCTAAAAAATCATATTCAGTTGTGTGAAAAACTTTAATTTTGATCAAAATAACCAAGCTTTAAGAGAAAATTTATACTCCTTTAATGAAGAAATATATTATATCTGATCAGATCTGTTAACTTCCTATTTAAGATGAGATGATGTTCATGTACTACGTGCACTTCACCAAAATGTCATGCATGTGGACTACATTCTGGGGGCTTTTTCTTGGAACCATGCTTTTGGTGTGATGCAAATTGAAGTCACTTTTACTACATGATACCTGTAAACAAGAAAAGACCTAATGGGAACCTCTTACGCAAAGAATGTTCTGAATAGGTACATGCATGCCATGTATTACCTAGAAGATCTGGACGCACTATAACACTGAATCAGAAGTACTTCAATGACAATCTAATTGTGGGCATGTCTTTTGATTGGATGAACATAGCATGACCACAGTTCTCAATGCATATAAATGTAATATCAGTAATCAATAATGCTTTGAAACTTTAATATGTAATGCAAGTGAGCTTTTGGATTTTAGCAGAAACATATTTTGATGATATGTAATGTTAAGACATTTGTCATGAAGATATGTAATGAAATGGAAAGGTTTGGCAGAATGAAGTCTTAATTTCTAATTTGTTATCTACATACAATGAGAAGAATGCTAGAAGGTTTTATCTTTCACATACAATTTCAACATATACTAAAGTATGTTGGCCTTTTGCAGGTTACATGTTAGGCTCACTGAACTGCCAAACCACACAATTCCGAAGGCCACTTATGTGGCTGACAGGGAATCTGGCAGACATATGTGATAAGCCAAGATACAAGTAACCATTGTAGGTATGATACTCCTTAATGTTAGGGAAAAAGGGTATGAAATGCATGAATAAGGGGGCAAAATTGATTTTAAAATCATATACAACTACTTTTGATGGGATGAACAGAGCTTTACAAGTTGAAACAAAGGTCACTGTATGCATAAATTCTTAATGATCGTAGACTAATAAACACTTTTTGCAAAGGAAATGTTGTATATAATATGAGGTCATGTAATGCAATGTAACTTTTGGTATCATGTGAGATGCATGTCACAAAATGTAGGCTTCACAAGACATATAGTTCATCAAGGTATATAGACAGATAGTTCATCAATGTAGACTAATATACATCTCTGATTAAATTCTTAATGATCATAGACTGATAAACATATTTTGCAAAGGAAATGTTGTATGCAATCTGAGGTCATGTAATGTAATGTAACTTTTGGTATCATGTGAGATGCATGTCAAAGAATGTAGGATTCATCAGACAGATAGTTCATCAAGGTATATAGACAGATATTTCATCAATGTAGACTTAAATACATCTCTGATTAAATTCTTAATGATCATAGACTGGTAAATATGTTTTGCAAAGGAAATGTTGTATGCAATATGAGGTCATGTAATGTAATGCAACTTTTGGTATCATGTGAGATGCATGTCACAGAATGTAGGCTTCATTAGACAGATAGTTCATCAAGGTATATAGATAGATAGTTCATCAATGTAGAGTAATATATATCTCTGATTAAATTCTTAATGATCACAGACTGATAAATATGTTTTGCAAAGGAAATGTAGTATGCAATCTGAGGTCATGTAATGTAATGTAACTTTTGGTATCACGTGAGATGCATGTCACGAAATGTAGGCTTCATCAGAAAGATAGTTCATCAAGGTATATGACAAGTATACTTAAGTATAGACTAATACATCTCTGATTAAAATACCAGCAACAGAACATATAATAAATTTTAAAGAACATGACACGTGAGATGCAATGATATACTATAATGCAGGATAAACTATATAACCACAATGAACATGTGAGATGTATGTGAGTGCATATAAGGTTCAACAAAGCAGATAGTGTTATATGACACATACAAACAACAAATACTTAGTACATTTCTTTTAATGTTACTTTGACAGGTAATGTAGTTGTCAATTTTAAAATGAAGAAGCTCACAAAATCAACCATAATCAATCGCAAAAGAGGGTTCAAAGAGATAGTTGATCAAGGTATCAAATACATTTATTAAGCTATTATAACATATATAGTATATTACAGTTCAATATATGATACAGAATATTAAACTTTATATAATATTAAGCTAAATATTTATTGAGTAAAGTATATTTAACATACAGAGTTGCAAGTTTTATCACAATTATAGTTTATAGGGTATAATGGCAGTTCATATTATACTAATTGAGATATAATTGTATTAATTATACTATACATATACTATAAATACAGTATGATCATGTACTATATTTATTAAGTACAGAGTATAAAAGATCCTACAATTATATACCATTATATATTATCAATGTATATAAGTATACATGTATATAGATAGTATACAGAATACTGTAATGAATTTATACCATCAGTGTATATAAACATACATGTATACAGATTTATTGAAAGATGATGAAGATTTATTTTATCACCTTTCTCATTTATAAAGCCAACTTCATGTATGACAAAGTATACATTAAATCTCAATATATAGAGATAATAGTATGTAATTGCCACTTCAAACAAATTAATACTTTACAGAGACCAAATTAAAAAAAACATGTTCGTCCGTCACCATACACATGCCTGATGTTTCGATAGACTTGGCCATGAAATGGTATATCGGACAAGTTTTTTTATCATCAAACAGTACGGAAATCAACACATCTAGAGATGTTAGTAAAAACGTACTTTTAAAAACAATTCATCAAAAAACAGCAATCCATTAACAAATGTCAAGCATGCGACAAAAAAGTAAGATTTTGTGAAATCGATTAGAAGAACGCTCGGTCAAATCAGATCCGTGAAAATCGGTAGAAAATATACACATCAACTGTTGAAATATACACATCAACTGTTGAAAATGAAGCAAAAGTTTGAGGATGAAAGTCAGAAGAGAGGCTATACCTAACGACTGAGACCGGGCTGCGGAATACATGGAGAACGATAACCGCCGCTTAACATCCTGCCTTAACGCCACTCGCATCTTCACAGATGGCCGGAAAACAGGTAAAAAGGACGGTCTAGACGAAGACCTAGAAGTAGGCGTAGGTTATGCACGGAGAGAAAGTTTGAGAGGAGTGATGGTTCTGGAGGCCATTGGTCTGAAAGTGTAACCGATGAGTCTCCAGAGTAGGGTTGGGTAGGTTTAGGGTTTGAATGTTTGGGCTGATAGGGTTATTGGGTAGGGTAGGGTTAGGTATAACTATTTAAAGTAATTTGGTTGTTGGGTTAAAAGGGATGGAATTCGATCAGTGATGAAACGTTCTATTAACGTGTTTTATACGATCGTTTATAAACGCTTTTATACTTAAAACAATTAAATCTTCACACATATGCCTCGTTTTTCTAGAAGTACTTTAAATCGATGATTGTATCAAATACAAGGATGGTAGAATACACACGAAGAAATCGACGGAAAAAGGTCAACCAAACGCATCCCGAAGAACAAAAGGAAAGAAGAAAAATGCACAAAAGGGTGAAAGCCGTCTTTTTCCACGTCTGACTTTTACCAATGTCGGCCGACTTTTACCCCCAAACCCATTTTCCACGTCCAAAGAGAAGAAAAAGGCGTCCGGAGCAAGAAAAGACGAAAGCCGCCCAACTTTCGTAAAAGGCGCCCGCCCTTGGGCGCCGTAGGATTAAAACATTAATTCAAGCCAAAAGCCGCCCGGCTTTTGGCACAAACCGCCCGGATTTTGACCCCTGGAGCGGATGAAGATTATTTTAAACGTGCGAAAGCCGCCCGGCTTTTGCGAATGTCGCCCGCCTTTCGTCTGGAGCTGATTAAAACAATCAACGGTCAACATAATCATTCGGGAGAAACTCCAAACCTCATTAAGGAGCTTGCTTCCTTGTCTAAATATGGCCGTTGAAGGCCCGATATCTAAGCATATTGAAGCCCTCTCAAGAGACTATTCCATAATCTACCCACTACACTTCTACTTTGGCATCTCAAGAGCAGTCCCTTGGTCTTGAGAGAAGTTCTTCAATTGGGGAAAGCATTATCCACCACAACTTTGGAGTTGTGGTATCAATTTCTTATGTATTTCATTGTATTTTATCATTTCAATATTTGTAATTTCATTATGAATTGTTCTAGCTAATTTTCCATAGCCAAGGTTAGGGATGAAACTTTACGCACTCTAGGTGTTTGATGTATGTTCTCAACCAAATTATTATGATCTTTCCTTTATATTTTATTGTGTATGACAACGGTGTACAACGTATGATTATATCGTTGGGTTTATTTGAGCAATTAACGTTGAGTTATAAACCATGCACTTAAAGGTTAGACATATTCTAATTGTGGATAGAAATATACCTCAATTTAATATGGTGGATTTTATAATGTCCTAATCTTCAATGGGGTTAATTTTAGATGAATGTGAACCGTGACAGGATTCACACGTAGAATTAATCACAATCTCGCTGTCGTAACAAGAGTTAGAATACTTTAGTGACATTCCACTCATAAGAATTGGTGAAAGAACATATAATCATTACTAGGAGTCGTTTAGGAGTAATCCTGAACCCTTGGTTTCTTTTATTATCACTTGAAAACCAAAAATCTACACTCTTTTACTAAGTCTTTTACAAATTCTATTCTCAACTTTTGAATCATATAAACAACGTTTCCTCGTGTTCGACCCGATATTTATACCGGATTTTATTACTACATTGGCACTTGTACACTTGCAAGTTTTAGCCGATCAAGTTTTTGGCACCGTTGCCGAGGAAGCGGTTTTGTTTTATATGATT
The DNA here is from genome assembly GCA_945859875.1 of Cuscuta europaea. NCBI lineage: Eukaryota > Viridiplantae > Streptophyta > Magnoliopsida > Solanales > Convolvulaceae > Cuscuta > Cuscuta europaea. The sequence goes on from CAMAPE010000048.1 coordinate 12,080,991, forward strand.
CAACAAAAATTCCTGATTTTTTCCCTTTACGTTTCACTTGGTATTGTTTTGAATTTTGTTGTGTAGACAAGCTCTTAGTGCATGCTATTGAGAAGTCAAGGCTCTACAAACCTGGAACCTATCAATCTTGAGATTGAGAGAGTTTGTAGAAGGAATCAGAAGAAAGAAGCAAAAGCACCAACAATGCTTCCCACACTCAATGAACGGAAGAGGCCCGTCATTGCAACTACGTATACTCCTTCCTACGCCGTGCTTAGCGAGGCGGCATGAGACTATGAGTTGCGGAATAGCTACTTCAACGCTATGCCGCACTTCTATGGACAACCGGGGGAGAATCCATTAAATTTCATCACCGAATTTTATGGATTCATTCAAGGTGTTCCAAGGAATGACCTAAATGAACGTGATCTTAGGCTCAAGTGCTTCTCTTACACCTTGAATGGAGCGGCAAGAGGGTGGTTTCTAGAGCAAACATCGGCATCCTATACTACTTGGGATGAAATTTACAATGTTTTCATCTCCAAGTACTACACTCCAACAATGACGCAAGAGCTACGACAACGAATCTTCAACTTTAAACAACAAGTTGGAGAACTCTTTCAAGACGCATGGAGGCGTTTCAAGTCTTTGTTGAAGGAATGCCCCCATCACCGCATTCCTCTTGACCTCCAAATTGACACTTTTTACAATGGCTTGAACCCATCTTGTCAAGTTATTGTAGACAATCGAGCGGAAGGTTACATAGGCAACCAAACCAAGACGGAAGCGTTGAGGATTCTTGAGTCTATTGCTTCAAATCCTCAACTTCAAGGAGGAGACATCAAGGTGGCGGGAGTGAATGAGATTTCTATCACTCATGAACTAGACAAAAGATTTGAAGAATTTCAAATCAAAGTCCAAAAAAATGTGCAAACATCAATTCACACGGCTTTGCAAGCTGTTATTGGAGGTGTTCAACAAGTAGCAAATGTGGAGAGTATCTCCAACGTTGAAGGTAACTCATCTCAACATCTTGAAGATGTTAGTTACATGAACTCTTACGGGCAACGAGGAAACCAAGGAGGAAATAATTTCTCCAACAATCAACAAAGGTACAATCAAGGGAATAATTATAAGCCGTAAGGAAATTCTTCAACCCAACAATCCGAAGTTCCTACATTTGGCCAATACAAAGAACCTACCATGGAGGAGATGATGAAGCTTCTCACAAAGAATGTAGCCGCTATGAAAGCCCAAAGTGAAGAAAATCATAGTAGAATGGAGGCATCCATTGGGAATCTCCACAATCAATTCACCAAACTTGACATGCGTTTTGAAGATCAAAATAGGAAGCTCAATCAACGCATGGACAGCCTTGAGCAATATACCAAATCTTCCATTCACAATTTGGAAGTTCAAATTGGTCAACTTGATCAAGAAAGGACTATTAGGGAGCATGGAAGATTTCCCACAACAACGGAGGTTAATCCAAGAGAAACAACTATGGCAATCACTTTGAGAAGTGGTAAGGAAATGAAGGGGCCGGTTATTCAAGATGTACCCTTGGAGAAGCAAAGAGATGAAAAGATAGAGGAGCATATCTCATTACCACCACCCATGGCAACATCTGTTCCCCCTATTCCTTACCCTCAAAAGTTGAAGAAGAAGGATGACAAAAAGCAATTCAATAAGTTCCTAGACATTTTTACCAAGTTGAGCATCAACATCCCTTTCGCTAAGGCTATAGCGGAAATACCCTCATATGCGAAATTTCTGAAAAATATCCTCAATAACAAGAAGAAGTTAGCGGATTTTGCAACCATACCACTCACGAAGGAATGTAGTGCTATTCTCCAAAACAAACTACCTCCAAAGATGAAGGATCCCGGGAGTTTCACCATTCCTTGTTCTATTGGGAGTCTAGGAGAAGTAAGATCCCTTTGTGATCTTGGAGCTAGCATAAACCTTATGCCACTCTCCTTATTCAAGAAGCTAGGTGTGGGGGAGCCTACGCCTACAACTATAGCTATTCAATTAGCGGATAGAACAATCCGTTATCCTATCAGAGTAGTGGAAGATGTTCTTGTGAAGGTGGGCAAATTCTATCTCCCGGTGGACTTTCTTATTTTAGAAATGGATGAAATGGAGATTCCGGTTATTCTCGGAAGGTCATTCTTAGCCACGGCAGGTGCTCTTATTGATGTCAAGAATGGAATAGTCAAATTCCGCATTGGGGCAGAAGAGCAAGAGTTCCACGTTTGAGAATCCTTAAAGAGTCCTCCCATCGACTCTACATGCTTTAGTATCAATAACTTTGATACTATACTTCAAAATCCTCCGAAGCATGAAGCACATGAGCAACCTCATGTTTACAAGGAGAAGATCGGAGCATGGCATGACAAGAAGAAAGGTGAAATAGAACTCCAAGTTGGACATAAAGTTCTTCTTTACGACTCAAAGTCCCGATTGTCTACCGGAAAATTGGAGTCTCATTGGTCGGAACCATTCACCATCATCAAGGCTCAACCATTTGGAGAGATGGTGATCCAACAAGGGGAGAATAAACCTTTTGTCATCAATACCCATCATTTGAAGCTGCAGAAAGAGTACTACACCACTTCCTACCCATCCAAAAAATGATCGCGAAGAACGTCTGACCAACGACGTTAAAGAAGGCGCTTATTGGGACACAACCCAATTTCATATCCTTTTTATTTACATGTTTTGCTTTTATTATGTTTTTATACTCCTATTGCTAGCGGACAATGCAATTCAAGTGTAGGGGGAGAGAAAAAGGCAAGAAGTTTGAAGTCTTGAAGCAAAAGTTCAACAAAAGGACGAAATAGGTGAAAAGGTCGAACCCCGCCCGACTTTCATATAAGCCGCCCGACTTTCAGGTTTGCACTCCAGGTATTCCTCTCGCGCACAGAAGCCGCCCGGCTTTCGTGCAAGGCGCCCGGCGTTGGGCGCCATAGTTTTATTCCATTTAATTAAATCGAAACCCGCCCGGGTTTCGTTTAAGCCGCCCGGCTTACAGGCGTGAGGATCCCACTGCTAAGTGAAAGCCGCCCGGCTTTCGGAAACACCGCCTGGCTTACGGGTTGCAGCGTTTTAAATTCCTTTCATCTAAAAACAAAACACACGCACACCGCTCCAAGGACCGGCCGGCACTTGAGCCTCCTTCAATTTTGCAGTTCGATTCTTCACTTCTCTTCTCAAAACTCAAGCTCAAATCAGGTATTATCCACTCATCTTCACTCCTTAATCCCCATTTCACATTTTTTTTCATCTTTTAATCATTAGATTTGGTTGTTCTTGGAAATTTCAAACTTTAGGGTTTTTCAAAATTGATAGCTTTTAGGCCAAATTCATTGCATGATATCTTGTTCTTGTTGCCTATATTGCTTGTATGAATCATTGTAACCTCTTTTCAAGTAGTTATTTTCAAAAATTTTGAAATTTTTGCTATTTGGTTGAAATTGGGGGCTAGGGTTCGAATTCTTTGTTCAAAATTTGGTGAATTTGAATCAAAATCATGTGATTACTTGTTGATGAATGAGGTTGTGAATATATTGTCCCTTGTTGTCCTAATTTGAGATTATAATCCTTTTTTTGGGGAATCCATGTCAATTTTTTTCTTTTTTTCGAAATTGACTATAATCTTTTGAGTTTGTAGGAACAATGGCTTCAAAGGGAAAATCTGTGAGAAATGAGGCTGGCCCGAGCAACCCAAAGAGAGCTAGGAACAACAAGGCACCCACAGCCTCCTCCACCATCTTGCCGTCTAGCCGGTTTGTCAACACCAAATGCTATGAGCGATACTTGGAATCTAGAGACAACGATTTTGTCGTTGAGAAGACGGTGTCATAACCTATTGACCATGAGTTCCGGCTCACCGAGGCCTTCACTAATATCAATTGGGAGCCGGTGCTACATCTCGAAGGCACTTTCTACCCGGAACTCGTCAAGGATTTTTTCGCAAATGTTGACGGGAATAGCCCCCAAAATATGATTGAGAGCCGAGTCAAAGGGGTAAAAATCACTATCACCAATGACCTTTTAAGCTCTCAATTTCACATCACCAAGTATGGCACTCCTTTCGCCCTTTCCCAAGCCGGGGCGATGAATAGCGACGTTAGCTACAACCCCGTGGATGCGGTACAATATTTTGGCTTGCAAGGACATGAGCTAATGACCAAGAACCTTGGTCAACCACACACCCGGACCCGACTTTTGATGTACCTCTACTCATTCAACGTCATGCCGAGAGCAAGTGGCTACAACAAAATTCGAAGTGCCGACCTCTACTTTACGTATAGGATGCTCACCGGGCTTGGTCGTTGTGAGGGGATTCCTCTATCAAGCATCATCATCAAATAATTGTGGAGCGCGGCCTTGAGCAACAATACAGATAAGGCCTTCATTTTCCATATCTTACTCTCTAACATTTTTGAGCATTTTGGTGTTAGCTTTAGAGGGGAAGAGGAACGGGAGACACACGCCGTGCTTGATGATAATGTCATGACACACCTTCGTTATTTCCAACCGCCGCACGGAGGACCATGGAGGTGCGTGGAGAGATTTCAAAGAGTTGTACCGGAAGGAAACGAAGAAGAGATGATGGAAGGAGGAGAAGCCCAAGGTGGGGAGCCCGAGAGAGGCCATGAGGAGCACCATGAAGAGGCGGATCACGTACCTCAAGCCGGAGCTAATTACAACATGGACTACTTGACCGAACAATTTGGTCAAATTTATACGGAGCTTGCGGTTCATCGACGGGATTTGCGAAACCAACGGCGGGCTATTGAAGGCTTGGGAGGCCATCTTTGGAATGTCAACTACTATTGCCAAGAGTTGGGGCGGCATTTCAACATACCACCACCGCCACCTTATGACCCACACTTTTATTTCCCTCCCCAACGAGATAGAAATGAAGGAGATGAGTACGTTAAGAAAAAGGGAAGTGCGCTAAATTGCTAAACTTGAAACACTTTTTGTTTGTTCTTCTTTAAATTCCTTTTTACCACTTTTGTGCCTAGTATGTGCTATATGTTGTGACTATTCTTTGCTTTGCCTTGTGAATCCACATTGGCACAATGTGGAATAAGTGTGGGGGGTGACTTTACTCTTAAAAATTGTGCATGATTTTTTATTGAAAAATTGTTCAATTTTGATCCATAATTTTTGAAAAACATTTTAGCAAAACCCTTGTCCTCCAAAACCTTTTTCAAAAGAATTTTTCTTAAGGTTTTGTCTTAATATTTTCACAAAAAATTTTAAAATTTGCTTGAGGACAAGCAAAGCTCAAGTGTGGGGGTATTTGATAAACGTTCTATTAACGTGTTTTATACGATCGTTTATAAACGCTTTTATACTTAAAACAATTAAATCTTCACACATATGCCTCATTTTGGTAGAAGTACTTTAAATCGATGATTGGATCAAATACAAGGATGGTATAATACACACGAAGAAACTGACGGAAAAAGGTCAACCAAACGCATCCCGAAGAACAAAAGGAAAGAAGAAAAATGCACAAAAAGGGTGAAAGCCGCCCGGCTTTCACCAATGTCGGGCGACTTTTACCCCCAAACCCATTTTCCACGTCCAAAGAGAAGAAAAGGCATCCGGAGCAAGAAAAGATGAAAGCCGCCCGACTTTCGTAAAAGGCGCCCGTCCTTGGGCGTCGTAGGTTTAAAACATTAATTCAAGCCAAAAACCGCCCGACTTTCGACCCCTGGAGCGGATGAAGATTATTTTAAACGCGTGAAAGCCGCCCGGCTTTTGCGAATGTCGCCCGCCTTTTGTCTGGAGCTGATTAAAACAAGCAACGGTCATCACAATCATTCGGGAGAAACTCCAAACCTCATTAAGGAGCTTGCTTCCTTGTCTAAAAATGGCCGTTGAAGACCCAATATCTAAGCATATTGAAGCCCTCTCAAGAGACTATTCGATATTCTACTCACTACACTTCTACTTTGGCATCTCAAGAGCAATCCCTTGGTCTTGGGAGAAGTTCTTCAATTGGGGAAAGCATTATCCACCATAGCTTTGGAGTTGTGGTATCAATTTCTTATGTATTTCATTGTATTTTATCATTTCAATATTTGTAATTTCATTATGAATTGTTCTAGCTAATTTTCCATAGCCAAGGTTAGGGATGAAACTTTACGCACCCTAGGTGTTTGATGTATGTTCTCAACCAAATTATTATGATCTTTCCTTTATATTTTAATGCGTATGACTACGATGTACAACGTATGATTATATCGTTGGGTTTATTTGAGCAATTAATGTTGAGTTATAACCCGTGCACTTAAAGGTTAAACATATTCTAACTGTGGATAGAAATATATCTCAATTGAATATGGTGGATTTTATAATGTCCTAATCTTCAATGGGGTTAATTTTTGATGAATGTGAACCGTGACGCGATTCACACGTAGAATTAATCACAATCTCGATGCCGTAACAAGAGTTAGAATACTTTAGTGACATTCCACTCATAAGAATTGGTGAAAGAACATATGTTCATTACTAGGAGTCGTTTAGGAGTAATCCCGAACCCTTGGTTGCTTTTATTATCACTTGAAAACCAAAAATCTATTCTTTTACTATGTCTTTTACAAATTCTATTCTCAACTTTTGAATCATATAAACAACGTTTCCTCGTGTTCGACCCGGTATTTCTACCGGATTTTATTACTACATTGGCACTTGTACACTTGCAAGTTTTAGCCGATCAATCAGTAAGAATTTAATTTCAATAAAAATCGAAAGCATTTAATTTATTTATGACAACATTGGTTTCTTTTATTAATATTACTCCATATTGGTTAAAATCAAAATTAACTAATATTTAAAATTACTATAATTAATATTTATTAGTATTGGTAATTACGGATTATAAAATTTAAAAAGTGTATCAAATTTGGATTTAGATGTGTATATATATAATATATAAATTAACTTTTTTAACAAAAAATCAAACAAATCAATTGTTATTTTTTGCTTTTATTCTGCAGAAAATGTGATTGTAGGGTCCATAATCACCATCCTTCTCAACTTGTGGGAATCAGTTGCAGTTCTTCTAAATTCACAAGACCAGTAGCAAATGAAAGAATTTGTAATTTTAGCGGACAGAAAAAATGGTATTTACTATTTCTTTTATTTTAATACGACTTTGTATACAATTACAATGTATGCTTGCGAGTACCATTGAATATTTATATGTATGTGAATTTATTGTTTTAAAAAACAATTTGTGTTTATTTTGTTTAAATAAAAAAACAGACATCACAAATGGTACTTTGATTTTGATAATTACATGTAATTAATGACTTTATTTCTTTTATGAAATGTTTTCAATTATCTGAATTTACAATTTCATTTTAGTTTTAATATTTCTTTTAATACAATTACAATTACAGTGTGATATTTCTTTTTTGAATGTACGTATTACAACAAAATATTATATATATATATATATATATATATATATATATATATATAGGGAGCGGATCAGGTCAGAAGTGCCCCTTAGACTAAGAAGTTGCGAAGTCTAACTTATAAGCTAAAAACACGAACTTTTAAACAATAAATCATAACTTATAGACCCCCTCAAAGTTAATTACGAAAAGCAAAAAAAAATTCCAGGTTTGTGGAGTTATTTTGACGCGGTGACATTTTTGTAATTTTTTTGGAGGGGGTCTATAAGTTATGATTTATTGGTTAAAAGTTCATGTTTTTAGCTTATAAGTTAGACTTCGCAGCTTCTCAACTTAAGAGGGACTTCTCACATGATCTTCTCTCTCTCTCTCTCTCTCTCTCTCTCTCTATATATATATATATATATATATATATATATATATATACACACACACACACACATACCTTACACACACATGTAAAATAATACATATGGACTATTAATATACATGTAAAATATACACATACCTTATATATATTATATATTATATATAATATAATATATATATATATATATATATATATATATATATATATATATATATATATATATATATATATATATATATATATATATATTGGCTGACATTTGTGGAATAGAACGTCCTGTTGGTATCCTGGTGATCTCAATTTTGACTGTGAACATTTTGGGACATTGTTTTGGTATGATGAAAGATTGGTGCGAAGTTCTACTAAAACAAGACCTAACTATTCTCTATGTTGCGGTCAAGGGAAGATTTAACTAGCACATCATAAAGAGCCTCCAAAAGAATTGTGTGATTTGATAAATGACACAGATACAAAATCCAAACATTTTCAGGATAATATTCGATCATACAATAGTATGTTTTCTTTCACATCAATGGGCGGAAGGGTTGACAAAACCATCAATAGGGGTGGGTCACCTCCAGTTTTTAAACTTGGTGGTCAAAACTATCATCTCATTGGGAGTTTGTTGCCCGAGGAAGGAAATTTCCCAAAAATTGCCCAATTGTATATCTATGACACGCATAATGAAGATGCTAATCGCCTCACCGCAGTGGAGTAATAGCCTTATACCACATCAATTTGTTTTCATTTTGATAATGTGATTATGCTAATCGCGTGCCCCCCCGGTTATCAATCTCAATCGTTTTCATCTTAAGTTTATTGCTACTATCAAGTTAATATACGGCGCTTGTTCTATATTGACTTGATAGTAAGTTTTATTAATGAACGCACCTCGTTATTAATAACTACCCTCGATGAACTGGATATACTCCTCGATTGAGTATTCGAGGAGGGCGCCTCAGTGAAGAGTTTGAACATGGACACCTGCTGCAAGTTGGCGAATCCCTCGACATTCGCGTGCCCCCCCGGCACAAATTGAAGCTCTGGAAGAAGAGGTCCAGGCTAGGCGTCACCCCCCGGGACTTGCAGAGCTGAAGGAAGCCAGTGATATAAGAATGGCTGTTCGAGGTCAGCTGGCAGGGAACCAGACCCACGAACCGAAGGTACTCCCGGAGGAAGGGGTGCAGGGGGAAGCGGAGCCCCATGGATACCGAGAGAACGTGCACCGCAATACAGCCCTCGGGAGCCGGTCCTTCCACCCCTTGCGATCAACAAGGCCCGGTCCTTCCACCCCTTGTTCGAGGAGGGCGCCTCAGTGAAGAGTTTGAACATGGACACCTGCTGCAAGTTGGCGAATCCCTCGGCATTCGCGTGCCCCCCCGGCACAAATTGAAGCTCTGGAAGAAGAGGTCTAGGCTAGGCGTCACCCCCCCGGGACTTGCAGAGCTGAAAGAAGCCAGTGATATAAGAATGGCTGTTCGGGGTCAGCTGGCAGGGAACCAGACCCACGAACCGAAGGTACTCCCGGAGGAAGGGGTGCAGGAGGAAGCGGAGCCCCATGGATACCGAGAGAACGTGCACCGCAATACAGCCCTCGGGAGCCCGAGAGAGGACGTCATCTGGACCCGGTGTCACCACAATGGCCGAGGGGCCCACGTGAAGCTGGGTGACGTAGATGTCCGCCGCATCAACCTTCGACTTTATTTCCAGAGCGGCGGTGTCCAGGTAGGAGTACCCCCCGGGCATATCGAGGGGCTTCCCTTGATCTGCGACGCTGCCCTTCTTCTTGGGGACATCTACCTTGGCCTTCTTCTTCCCGGGGGCCACCCGGATGGGAACTGCGTTCAGCGGCTGAGAGGTACTGGCCTCACCTGTAACACCGTCCCCAAATGTATTTATCTTTAAGCTAATAATTTATTGAACCCTATGAAATTTTTAGTGAATTTACAAAGTTGTGAATTTGTATTAATTTTTTCGCGTGAATAGTAAAATGCACGTGGGGCCCACATCAGGAGTGGGGACCGCCCGATATTATCGGGGCCACATATTATATTGATCTTGGACTAGATAATATGTATATGGTGGTGGATATCCTAGTTGAGCCATGACAATGGCATAGGGTTGACCGGTTGGTCAAACGGGGCCAAATTATCAGTATCGGCAATCTATCAGATAACAGCCCGAAAAGGGATTTCGGAGAATTCTAAATTAAAGTTGAGGGATGCATATTGATTCTAAGGTCCATTAAGAATTGGGAACAAGTGTTATATTTTATTTGACCCGATAAAATAAAATATACTTAAAACAGTCCGGAAAAATACAACTTTCGGGACCGATTGTACACTTCTGGACAAAAAGGGTTGACCTCCCACATGGGTGGGGGCCAACCCACGATTTTAGCCTCATTATTCAGGGCCTGAGCAGGCTGGTAGGAGAGTTGAGGTGGGAGAGGACTGATTTGAGATGTTTGGCATCAAAACAAATCATGGTGGCCCTCCTCCCTTTCACTCATTGCCCAAAAGGAGACAAAGGGGCATTCCTACCCATCCCCCTCCTCACTAGTTCGGCCAGAAGCAAGGGAAAGGAGGAAAGAACCTCTACAACTTCATCTCCATAGCCCCAAATCCGAACTCAAGCTCAAGGGAGTCCAAGAAGAAAGTTTAAGAAGGAAAAAGCTAGGAAAAAGTGTGAAAATTAAGGTAATGACCTTATCATAACTTTTCCTTTGTTTTTCTTCTAGCATATAAGATATATATCATATGAAAGACCTTTAGTATTGTTCTACATGATTTAAGTGTGGAATAATGGGTTGGAAAGTGATTCTAAGTCAAAAAACGGACTTAGAAGCCAAATCGACCGGTTTGCCGGAAAATAACCTTTTATAGGTTATTTGTGTTGATATGGGTTTTGTGATGATAAAACCTTGTTAGGAACTTGATTTAAAGTATTTTTGAGCTTCGCCGGAGTTTCGTCGGAGTTGGTCAAAGTTCGCCGGAGTTGGTCAAAGTTCGCCGGAATTAGTCAAAGTTCAACCGAGAAGCATAGAACGCGCTTAAGCTTAATTAAGGTGAGGATGACCGACTATGTTGTTTATAATCTTTGGGTTAATCTCATGGGATTTCCTAAGTGAATACAAATGTGATGTGCATGGGTTGTTAATGGTTATTAATGCCTAAATAAAAACTACTATTGATTGTAAGTATAGTATGCATGATACACAAATTTATGAATAAATTGTGTATGTTTGGATGTTATGATTATGTGTGTATGATGGTTGTACCAACCATGAATTTCATTTGAGATAGTATACTTGATACCATGAGGAGAAGCCATGAAGGTATGAAAGTGATACTTGATATTAAGGCAAATCATGCATGAAGAAAGAATTATATTGAAATAAATAAATAACTAGCATTGAAATATTAGTAGGAAATGTTAGTTGAGAAATGGATGAATTAGATCCTAAGAATTTGAATTATAAAGAATCGGTGATTATGAGCCGGGCTCAAGACCGATGCAGATAACGGTGATTATGAGCTGGGCTCTAGACCGTAGTAGATGACGGTGATTATGAGCTGGGCTCTAGACCGTAGTAGATGACGGTGATTATGAGCTGGGCTCTAGACCGTAGTAGATGACTGTGATTATGAGCTGGGCTCTAGACCGTAGTAGATAACGGTGATTATGAGCTGGGCTCTAGACCGTAGTAAATAATGATGAATTGATACTAAATGAACGGATTAACTATAATGTAATGATGCTCTAGATTGAGGGCCTTAGAGATTTAAACTTCGATTATACTTAGTATAGTTGTCATTGTACTTGTCAAATGCTTCCAAGTACTGACCTCCCCTTCACGGGGGAGGCCACCTCACAGTTTCAGGTAGAACTTGAAGGTTGCTACTACCAGCCGCTGTTCGGGAAGTTTCTGAGAAGAAGACTTGGTTCGTGCTTCTTCCGTTCTCATTTTGAAAACAATATGAATAATGCTCATGGATAATATTTTCTGAATAATTATTTGGGGCTTGCATGCCTAATTATGCCAAGTGTGGCTTGAACACTTGTATCAATTGTTTCCACTGCTTTAATAAATGTTTTACATTATGTTTGTTTATGGATGTACTATGTGTGAATGGTATTCGAGACACCTTGTATAGTATGGATGAGTCGGACTGCGGTTGACTATTCGTACTGTACGGCGGGTTGTTGACGTGTCCGGGTAGGTCCGGGGCGTGACAATTTAAATGGTATCAGAGACTTAGTCCGTAAACATCATAATGAAGCTTCAAAATTTCTTTTTGAAAATGAATTTGAAAAGCCATGAGCATAAGTTTTGTACTTATAGAACTTTTGGTACTTGAGTTGCAATGCCTCTAATTGTTAAGATGGTACCCTTAACAATTGGTATGGCGGTGATTTGAACCGAAGGATGTCTTTAAGTACCCGTCCGTCATTTGACATTCGATACGAGTCTAATGACTCATTCTAATTTCTTTCAGAAATGGAACCAGTTGGAAGGATCACTAGAAGGAACCCGTTGGGCCGTGCACCGGGTGGGTCCGAGCGCGGTAGCCGGGGGTCCTCTAGGGGATCAAGAGGAAGGGGCCGTGGAGGCCAACGTCAAACCGTGAGCGATGGCCACATTGATACCGAGAGTGAGACCTATTGGTCCTATGAGGACTCAACCTACCAGCCGGGGACTGAGCCAGTAGAGACCCCTTACGAAGGGGATGATGATGATGTGAGTGATGAGGAGGAAAGTGGCTCCTTGGCCAGGATCGAAGCGCTGCTCCAACAGTATCATCGGGAGCGCGAAGAAAGGAGGGCACGCCGAAGGCACCGTGCAGGGCAACCTTCGGGCGGGGCTCCAAGAGGGAGGAGCTATTGCGATTCGAGAACCCATGTGGAAGCACATGGAAGTCGGGGCGATGGAGGTCCAGCCATAAGGATCTCCAAATACATCAAGGAGGCGAGGGACTTAGGGTGCAAACCGTTCGATGGGACGGGAGACATCTCGGTTGCCGCCCAGTGGATCAAGAGGCTGAACGAGGCAGCCCTTGACATGCAGCTCACCCCCGATTTTAAACTGAGAATCGCGGTAAGGTTACTCGAGGGTTGGCATCCAAATGGTGGGATGGAACCAAGGGTAAGTATGGTGGATCTGTTACATGGGAGGATTTTCGACAAGAATTCTTTGCCCAGTACTACTCTGACTTCGAAGTAAACGCCAAGGTGAGGGAATACACTCTCCTAACCCAAGGCGGTAACATGACGGTGAAAGAACTTGAGAACAAGTTCAGAGACGTTGCTGATCACATACCGGAGTATGCTTGTGATGAAAACCGAATGGTGAATCATTTTTGGGAGGCCTTGGACTTGGAGATACGTGACAGGGCAACTCAATTGCCCAATATGACTTTCAGCCAAGTGGTTGCCCAAGGGTTGAAGGGAGAAAAGCAATGGGAGGAGAGGAAGAAGAGAGATGCCGAAGAGGCTAAGAAAAGAAAGTGGGAAAGCCATGGCCCCCAAGGTCCCAATAAGAAGGGGAACCACAGGGGAGGTGGATCGTTCAGGGCACCGGCAGCACCATCCAAGGGAAACCCGGCCACGAGCGGGCACTACTCGGGCTCACAAGCCCCGACGGCGCCCAGATGCAGGAATTGCAACAGGAACCACACCGGTAAGTGTCGTGATCCGCCACGGTGCTACCAATGCGGGAGTACAGGGCATATTAAGCCAAACTGCCCTCAACTTGGTGGGAACCGGGAGTCAGGACCAAGCGGCGCTACCACGGCAAGTAGGAACCGGGCCGGAGCATCTCATGCCAGTGTGGGCCAGGGGGGAGCAAGCACGAGTAATGCGCCGTCCGTGAATCAAGGAAGAACTCAGGCTAGAGTTTATGCGATGAAGGAGGCGGACGCACGTGCTAATCCGGACTCCGTGGCGGGTAAGATCTTAAACTCACGATATTACACCATTGTATGCAATAGGAGTGTTTGTAAGGTGCAAAATTTGTAACCCCGACGGTTTGGTCGGGATTGTGGGGAAAAGGGGAGGGAAAAAAACCCCGCCCTGGGCGAATGCCGCCCGGCATTTGACGAAAGCCGCCCGGCTTTCGTCTTGAAATGTTGAGAAAATGCTGCGGCGACGAATGCCGGCCGGTTTCCACCAAAAGCCGCCCAGCTTTCGTCATCAATTAATCAGGAAAATCCTCGCAACCAAAAACCGGCCGGCTTTTGTAAAGACCGGCCGGCTTTCATAAAGGCCTGATCTGAGAATTTTCTCGCAGCTGAAAGCCGCCCGGCTTTGGCGAAAGCCGCCCGGCTTTCGTCGGGCCTAGGAATTCGTATAAACCCGGCCGGGTTTCGTATAAACCGGTCGGCTTCGAAACCACTCCCTGAATAAAAACTACGGCGACGAAAACCGCCCGACTTTCGTAAAAGCCGCACGACTTTCGTGATTAATTACTTAGAATTTTTCTCGCAGTCGAAAACCGGCCGGCTTTCGTGAAAAGCGGCCGGCTTTCACCTGGGTTGGTCCTAAAACGGTCCTAAAGGTTAGAAACCGGGAAATTTCGAGAGGGTATCGAACGGACCCCACCCGAAATACAACCAACATACTCTACGACTTAAGGAACGAACCTATTAATTAGATAGTGTGTCTTACATTACTTATGAATGTAGGAACACTAAAGATAAATGGGAGAGACGCAAGAATCCTTATTGATACCGGGGCACAACGATCATTTGTGAGTGAGGCGTTCGCCAGCGGATTCAACGGACCACCTGTACCGATGACTCAAACCCTATTGGTGTCCACGCCGTTAGGGGATGATATCGAGAGAGATAGCCACTATCCATCGTGTGAGGTGGAAGTGGAGGGCCAAACCTTGACGTGTGACCTCGTACCGCTGAGTATGATCGAGTTCGATGCAATTCTAGGAATGGATTGGCTTGAGAAACATCATGCTAGGGTCGATTGCTACACGAAGGTTCTTGAACTCGAAGGCGGCGAAGGGTTGACCTTACGCTTCGAGGGAGATAGAGGCAAATCAAACTGTTGTATCATATCCGCCGTGAGAGCAAGGAATATGATGAGAAAGGGGTGCCACGCATACCTAGCGTATGTGGTGGACAAAACCAAAGAAGAGATAGACATCAATGATGTGAGAGTTGTGTGCAAGTATCCGGATGTCTTCCCAAAAGACTTGCCGGGACTTCCACCCGATAGGGAGATTGAGTTCGTGATCGAGGCCGAACCCGGCACCAAACCAATCTCTATACCGCCATACAGGATGGCACCCGCTGAACTTAACGAGTTGAAACCCAATTGCAAGAGCTATTGGATAACGGTTTCATAAGGCCGAGTCACTCTCCGTGGGGAGCACCGGTCCTTTTCGTGAAAAAGAAAGATGGAACACTTCGTATGTGCATTGACTATCGTCAACTGAACAAGGTCACAATCAAGAATAGGTATCCCTTGCCTAGAATTGATGACTTGTTTGATCAGCTCCGAGGGGCGACAGTGTTTTCAAAGATTGACTTGAAGTCGGGGTACCACCAACTGAAAATAAAGGAAGATGACATACCGAAGACTGCATTCCGCACAAGGTATGGTCATTTCGAGTTCCTAGTCATGTCGTTCGGGCTAACCAACGCCCCGGCGGCATTCATGGACATGATGAACCGTGTGTTCAGTGAATACTTAGATCAATTCGTGATAGTATTCATTGACGATATTTTGATATACTCCAAGAGTGAGGGGGAGCATGAAGATCATTTGAGACTTGTACTTGAACGGCTAAGGGAAAAACAACTCTTTGCCAAATTCTCTAAATGCGAGTTTTGGCTCAAAGAGATCGGGTTCCTCGGCCATGTCGTGTCAGGTTCGGGCATTGCGGTGGATAAAGCCAAGATAGAAGCCATTATGAATTGGGAGAGACCCAAAAACGTGAAAGAAATACGTAGTTTCCTCGGCTTAGCAGGATATTATCGTAAGTTTGTTGAAAAATTTTCTGTATTGGCGTCTCCATTGACAAAGCTCACAAAGAAAGGGGCCAAGTTCATATGGGGCGACAATTGTGAGAAAGGGTTTCTCGAACTAAAGAGACGGCTTACAGAAGCACCAGTCCTCGCTCTACCCACACAAGGGATAGGGTACGACATATACAGTGACGCTAGCATCCAAGGGTTTGGATGTGTTCTAATGCAAAACGGTCGGGTGATTGCCTATGCTTCAAGGCAATTGAAGAAACACGAGGCAAACTACCCTACCCACGACCTAGAGTTGGGAGCGGTAGTGTTTGCACTGAAGATTTGGCGGCATTATCTCTATGGGGAGACGTGTCACATTTTCACCGATCATAAAAGCTTGAAGTATGTATTCACTCAAAAAGAGTTGAATATGAGACAGAGGAGATGGATGGAGTTGATCAAGGACTACAACTTGATCATCGACTATCATCCCGGGAAGGCCAATGTAGTAGCCGATGCACTAAGCAGAAAGAGTACATCGGGGACGTTACTCACG
Source organism: Cuscuta europaea (assembly GCA_945859875.1). Taxonomy (NCBI): domain Eukaryota; kingdom Viridiplantae; phylum Streptophyta; class Magnoliopsida; order Solanales; family Convolvulaceae; genus Cuscuta; species Cuscuta europaea. The sequence goes on from CAMAPE010000048.1 coordinate 12,097,317, forward strand.
TGTCTACGCTCACTAAGGGCACAAGTGGAGGTGTCCACGAGTGGGGTCCTCATTGCTAGATTCGAGGTTAGGCCTACATTGCTGAGTGAGATCAGTAGATGTCAGGCCACTGATGAAGAATGTCAGAAGATCCGTGAACAGATCCTTGAGGGACCTATTGAGAACTTTCGAGTACGTGATGACGGTCTTTTATTGTTTAAAGGCCGTGTATGCATACCAAGGAATGAGGAGCTCCAAAAGTCTATACTGGAGGAGGCTCATTCTTCGGCGTATGCCATGCATCCAGGAGGTACTAAAATGTACCGAGACTTGAAGGAAAGTTACTGGTGGTCGGGTATGAAGAGGGACATCGCAGAGTACGTGAGTCGGTGCCTTACTTGCCAACAAGTCAAGGCAGAACATCAGCACCCGGCGGGACTTTTACAACCACTTACCATTCCAAAATGGAAGTGGGAGCACGTGACCATGGACTTCGTGGTGGGGCTACCACGAACAGTGAACAACTATGATGCAGTATGGGTAGTGGTTGATAGGCTCACCAAGAGTGCACACTTTTTGCCTATCAACATTACTTATCCTCTTGAAAGATTGGCAAAGCTATACACGGAGGAGATTGTGAGACTGCATGGAGTTCCGATATCCATTGTCTCGGATAGGGACCCACGTTTCACATCCCGATTTTGGCCAAAATTTCAAGCATCTTTGGGTACGAAGCTAAAGTTTAGCACAGCCTTTCACCCACAGACGGATGGGCAATCCGAGAGGGTGATACAGATTCTGGAAGATATGCTTAGGGCATGTGCTCTGGAGTTCCAAGGGAGTTGGGACAAGCATTTGGCTCTGGTCGAGTTCGCCTATAACAACAGTTATCAGGCGAGTATTGGCATGCCTCCATACGAGGCATTGTATGGGAGGAAATGTAGAACCCCGTTGTGTTGGGACGAGGTTGGCGAAGCCAAGCTCGAGGGGATCGAACTTGTCGAAATCACCAAGGCTAAGGTGAAGGTCATTCAGGAGAGACTCAAGGCTGCCCAAGATCGGCAAAAGAGTTATGCTGACAAACGACGCAGGCCATTGGAGTTTGAGGTCGGTGATAAGGTCTTTCTAAGGATTTCTCCTTGGAAAGGTATCATCAGATTTATATCGAGGGGAAAACTTAACCCCCGATACATTGGCCCATTTGAAATCCTTGAAAGGATAGGGGCTGTGGCTTACCGTATCAAATTGACGCCAGAACTTGAGAAGATACACGACGTGTTCCATGTATCGATGCTCAAGAAATACGTGCGAGATCCGTCTCATATCCTTGAGAAACCACCGGTAGAGATACGTGAAGACCTACAATATGCGGTGGAACCGGTGAAGATTGTGGGTCAACAGGTAAAGAAACTGAGGAACAAGGAGATTCCTATGGTAAAGGTCCTTTGGAAGAGTGATCGAGTCGAAGAAGAAACCTGGGAGACTGAGGTCTCAATGAGGGAGCAGTACCCTTTCCTTTTCGATTAGACACGTGGATTTCGGGGACGAAATCCCAAATAAGGGAGGGGTGAACTTGTAACACCGTCCCCAAATGTATTTATCTTTAAGCTAATAATTTATTGAACCCTATGAAATTTTTAGTGAATTTACGAAGTTGTGAATTTGTATTAATTTTTTCGCGTGAATAGTAAAATGCACGTGGGGCCCACATCGGGAGTGGGGACCGCCCGATATTATCGGGGCCACATATTATATTGATCTTGGACTAGATAATATGTATATGGTGGTGGATATCCTAGTTGAGCCATGACAATGGCATAGGGTTGACCGGTTGGTCAAACGGGGCCAAATTATCAGTATCGGCAATCTATCAGATAACAGCCCGAAAAGGGATTTCGGAGACTTCTAAATTAAAGTTGAGGGATGCATATTGATTCTAAGGTCCATTAAGAATTGGGAACAAGTGTTATATTTTATTTGACCCGATAAAATAAAATATACTTAAAACAGTCCGGAAAAATACAACTTTCGGGACCGATTGTACACTTCTGGACAAAAAGGGTTGACCTCCCACATGGGTGGGGGCCAACCCACGATTTTAGCCTCATTATTCAGGGCCTGAGCAGGCTGGTAGGAGAGTTGAGGTGAGAGAGGACTGATTTGAGATGTTTGGCATCAAAACAAATCATGGTGGCCCTCCTCCCTTTCACTCATTGCCCAAAAGGAGACAAAGGGGCATTCCTACCCATCCCCCTCCTCACTAGTTCGGCCAGCAGCAAGGGAAAGGAGGAAAGAACCTCTACAACTTCATCTCCATAGCCCCAAATCCGAACTCAAGCTCAAGGGAGTCCAAGAAGAAAGTTTAAGAAGGAAAAAGTTAGGAAAAAGTGTAAAAATTAAGGTAATGACCTTATCATAACTTTTCTTTTGTTTTTCTTCTAGCATATAAGATATATATCATATGAAAGACCTTTAGTATTGTTCTACATGATTTAAGTGTGGAATAATGGGTTGGAAAGTGATTCTAAGTCCAAAAACGGACTTAGAAGCCAAATCGACCGGTTTGCCGGAAAATAACCTTTTATAGGTTATTTGTGTTGATATGGGGTTTGTGATGATAAAACCTTGTTAGGAACTTGATTTAAAGTATTTTTGAGCTTCGCCGGAGTTTCGTCGGAGTTGGTCAAAGTTCGCCGGAGTTGGTCAAAGTTCTCCGGAATTAGTCAAAGTTCAATCGAGAAGCATAGAACGCGCTTAAGCTTAATTAAGGTGAGAATGACCGACTATGTTGTTTATAATCTTTGGGTTAATCTCATGGGATTTCCTAAGTGAATACAAATGTGATGTGCATGGGTTGTTAATGGTTATTAATGCCTAAATAAAAACTACTATTGATTGTAAGTATAGTATGCATGATACACAAATTTATGAATAAATTGTGTATGTTTGGATGTTATGATTATGTGTGTATGATGGTTGTACCAACCATGAATTTCATTTGAGATAGTATACTTGATACCATGAGGAGAAGCCATGAAGGTATGAAAGTGATACTTGATATTAAGGCAAATCATGCATGAAGAAAGAATTATATTGAAATAAATAAATAACTAGCATTGAAATATTAGTAGGAAATGTTAGTTGAGAAATGGATGAATTAGATCCTAAGAATTTGAATTATAAAGAATCGGTGATTATGAGCCGGGCTCAAGACCGATGCAGATAACGGTGATTATGAGCTGGGCTCTAGACCGTAGTAGATGACGGTGATTATGAGCTGGGCTCTAGACCGTAGTAGATGACGGTGATTATGAGTTGGGCTCTAGACCGTAGTAGATGACGGTGATTATGAGCTGGGCTCTAGACCGTAGTAGATAACGGTGATTATGAGCTGGGCTCTAGACCGTAGTAAATAATGATGAATTGATACTAAATGAACGGATTAACTATAATGTAATGATGCTCTAGATTGAGGGCCTTAGAGATTTAAACTTCGATTATACTTAGTATAGTTGTCATTGTACTTGTCAAATGCTTCCATGTACTGACCTCCCCTTCACGGGGGAGGCCACCTCACAGTTTCAGGTAGAATTTGAAGGTTGCTATTACCAGCCGCTGTTCGGGAAGTTTCTGAGAAGAAGACTTGGTTCGTGCTTCTTCCGTTCTCGTTTTGAAAACAATATGAATAATGCTCATGGATAATATTTTCTGAATAATTATTTTGGGGCTTGCATGCCTAATTATACCAAGTGTGGCTTGAACACGTGTATCAATTGTTTCCGCTGCTTTAATAAATGTTTTACATTATGTTTGTTTATGGATGTACTATGTGTGAATGGTATTCGAGACGCCTTGTATAGTATGGATGAGTCGGACTGCGGTTGACTATTCGTACTGTACGGCGGGTTGTTGACGTGTCCGGGTAGGTCCGGGGCGTGACATCACCAGCACCCCGAGGGGGAAGGACGGCCACGGTCACCCTCGTCCTCTCCTTTGCTTCCTCCTTCTCTGCAACCTGCATGGCGAGGGCCAACTCTTTGTCTTCCACCTCCTGCTCGAAGCCCTCGGCTTCAACTTCAGCTAGCAGCTCCTTCTGCACTTCTACTGCCATCGCAACGTCCTCCTGGGCCGAAGGCTGTGCACTTGAGGACTCCACGTCCGAGAGGACTTCATCCTCCATCGAGGGCGCCCCCGAGATGTCTTGAGAATCACTCTGGGACGACATTATGGCTCTAGCTCGAGGGCTCGGAAGAACTAAGGTTTTTCTAAATATTCTATCTCCTAGCCTAAGGGCACAATACAGCTAGCTAAGAGGTGAGATGCGAATGGAGAACTGACCTTGAGAACTGAGGATTCAACCGAGGGCAAGTTTCTCTCTCTAGAAAAATTTTGCCAGAGCTTCGCTACACTGAGATCGCACAGCGGAGAGTGGCCTGGCCTTGGGGTATTTATAGGCGCTGGGATCCGGGCTTGGGCCTGGAAACCGGGCCTCCGGTTGGATCGCCATCATTACAGACCGCGGAATCGCCCAATCGGTGACGCCGCCCACGGACAGCCAACCATCACGCACCACGTGTACCCCCCCAACGGCTATATCCTGACGTTACATATTCAAACGGCTATATTTCCAACGGCTATATTCTGGGAGCCCCCGGATTTTCTTACTTCACTCCACTTCATCAAGGAGAGCCTCCGGGTACACTTACCCAGGGACGCCCCCGGTTTGTGCCCACACAGTACATAACACACTTCCCCTCGACACTGTAAGGATCGGGTAGCCCCCGGGAAGTGTGCCTCATTGACGGATAGCCTACGGCACGCATGTAATGGGAGCCCCCGGATATCCCCATCACCAACTAATCAACAAGCAGGGGACCCCCCGGTGACAATTCAACTACTGCCCTCATCCATCGCGCCCTCGATCCCCAGATTGAGGGGCCCCCCTTCAGCACCCCCCAGGACACCAACAGCAAGCCTTCGGCTAATCAACACATGAGCCCTCAGAAAAAGGAGAGCCTTCGGCATTACCGTTATTCTCCATTTTTGACCAAGGTTTCACATTTTCGATTCATCGTTGGGGGAATTCGGTGCACTCTTTTTCCCTCATTAGGATTTTTTCCCACAGGGTTTTCCCTAATGAGGTTTTTAACGAGGCATCCCCCCAAAATGAAACGAAAAGCGTCAGCCTTCGGCCCACAACAGCAACACAACTACTCTACTCCTTTTCACCACTTTACAAGTGCCTCAAGGAGTGGGGGACTGGAGGACCCCCTCGGGAAAATCATTAAATTACAAAATTGGTGAAAAATTCCAACAAACGGCAAAGCAAGCCCTCAAGTCCCGACATGTGGGTAACTGAGGGACTGCCTTCGGCAGGGACATGCAAGCGACAAACCAACCTTAGAAAACACAACGGAACAACGGCAGGGGACAAACACAAATTACTCCTTTTCCCTCAAGTACCTTTCGGCAAAAGGAGTGAGGGACTCCTGATGGAGTATATGGCCCAGGAACACCCGGCCCACAGACTCCTACTACTCCAGTGAAGGCCCAACAGGCCTAAAAGGCCCAACAGGCCCAAATCACAGCGCCCAGAGTACCAAGCAGCCCACAAAGCGCACCTAGGGCGCCTTCGCCCCCCTGGTCGAAGGCTCTAAACTCTCACAGAACGGGTTTTCCAAGCAAACTAAGAAAATGGGAGAAAAACGGCAGAAAACAGTAGCCCTCGGCATCTGGAGCCCTCGGCACTCAGGGGTCCTCGGCACTAAGAGCCCTCGGCTAGTCCTCTGCAGCCGAGGGCACCTCTCCCGACATGATATCCGCACCACATGCGTACAGATCACCGTACCCTGTACAGATGTCCCATCCAACAGCCGCATTAAATGCGGCCACATGCGGCTGCCAGCGCCAACCAGTTGAGGTGACCTATCGGCCAATGGGCGCTTGACGCGTGTCCCTGTCCGACATTTATTGCTACTATAAATAGCACCCCATTTCCCCATTTGTAACCACGCTGAAAACGCTCCACACTTATAATATACTTTCTCTCTCTCTACATTTACTTGCTCTGACTTCTCTCTTATTACTCCCCGTAATAACCCCTTGGATAAGCTACCCCCGGGTACACTATCCATCAGCTGGTGATGCATAAATATTGTTTTGAAGCTTTGGACAGAAGTTTGCGTGACATTCTCAGGGTTGTTGATCCTCTAAATACTGATAAGCCTTTTGGAGGGAAAACTATAGTCTTTGGAGGAGACTTCAGACAAATCTTGCCGGTGATTACCAAAGGTACAAGATATGACATAGTTAATGCCACAATTAATTCTTCTTACATATGACAAGACTGCATTGTTTTACGCTTAACGAAGAACACGAGACTACAATCGTTAAGTAACGATCGTGATTATGCTGACTTGGTTGAGTTTGCTGAGTGGATAGCCAGTTTGGGAGATGGAACGGCAGGTGGTGAAAATGATGGTTGTGCTGATATACAAATACCAAATGACATTTTGCTTCAAAGTGTTGAAGACCCTATTGCAGCAATTATACGCAGTACGTATCCTGATTTTGAAGCTATGTTGACTAACCCGTCATTCCTAAAAGAACGTGTTATTTTGGCCCCAATGCTTGATGTTGTTGACTCAATTAATGACTACATGACCGCACTGAATGTCACAGGGAAGTGTAGGACATATTTGAGTTCTGGTAACTTTTGCAAATCAGACTCAAATTCTGATTTTTTGGCTGATTTGAATACACCGGGATTCTTGAATAAGATATGTGCATCCGGTGTTCCAAATCATGAGTTGACTCTAAAGGTTGGTACTCCGGTTATGCTTCTAAGGAACATTGATCATTCTATGGGCTTATGCAATGGCACGAGGTTGATTATTACAAGGCTTGGAAATCGTGTTCATGGGGCTACAATTTGAGGAAGAAAATTTGATGGTCAAGAAGTAGTCATACCGAGATTGACACTAACACCTTCAGATGCAAGAAAACCATTCAAGTTCCAAAGAAGGCAGTTTACAATCATGACCTCTTATGCGATGACTATAAACAAGAGTCAAGGTCAATCTCTAACGCATGCTGGACCTTTACTAAAAAAATCAGTCTTCACTCATGCTCAACTTTATGTTGCAGTGTCAAGAGTTACCAATCACAAAGGCTTGAAAATATTGATATGTGATGAAGATGACAAACAGACCTATCATACTACTAATGTTGTATACAAAGAAGTCTTTCAGAATTTGTAGTTTTTCTATGAACACTTATTATTTTACTTACCACTTCGTACTTTGAAATGTTATATCTCTTTTTTAATATTTACATTTGCCTTTGCAAAAAACTATATTACATTAACCCTTATTCGAATATGTTTCAATTTCTCTTTAACTACGAACATTGGTTATATTACTTAACACTTTAATTTTGTGTTCATGTTTTTGCGTTTTTATAATAGACTTCTTAATCACAAATTGGTAAATTTTCATCCATGCATCGCACGGGTGACAATCTAGTCATTAACTACATGTTTCAGCACGTTGGTTAGTATGTCAAAACTGTAGCAGTTAACATGAGTTCTGAGAAGTGACCGTAGAACTTGATGCATCCTTAGAGTTATCAGTACCAAACATACTATCAGTATCCTCATCGTCAACTTGTGTTTGTTGACTTGTTTCGCTTGACAAATCATCAGAATTGCCACTAGCAACGTGTGAGTGGCCCTCAACAGTCGAATAAGTATCTGAACTCAAAATTCAGCTCTTGTTCGAGTTCGAAGGTCATTAAGCTTGGTTCGTCAGATTCAAATTCGAATTCGAACACGAATAATTCAAAAAAATCTTAGTTCGGTAACTACCCTATCTATAAACACCTATTTCCCTAAATAAATGAGAATACAATTAACTGAGAAGATACTTAGATTTGGGCATGAAGCTCTACAATTTCCATTATTGGTTATGCTGTGCTCGTTATATTCTCAACAATAAATTTGTTACATTTAGTTTAGTTTTAAAAACTCACATATATAGTTTTAAATGCGAGGGTACAATTCTTTTCTAAAATGCACAAAATGGTCTCTAAGTAGCAAATTAGGTTCTAATGTTTAAATGGGATTAAAGTGATGATAGATCAAAGTCTAAAATATACATAACCTAGATAAATCATAAGTAGATTATAGAGCTAGAGACTTGGCGTTTAGAAGGGGTCATGAAGTCTTGGAACAATTTGAAGGGCTCTAATAGAGATTGTCCTGAAATTTTGGAACAATACTTGTTATTGTCCCTAGGGGTGGACTCGGGCCAGGCCGAGTCCTGATAGATTTTTTTATGCATCACTTTAGCCCAGTACCTGCCCTGTTTGCTCCGGTACCGGTTCCGGTTCGACTTCAAAAAGTACCAGGCCGGGCCCGAAAAATCGAGCTCGAAACCCGCACCTAATAACCACTGGGTCGGATCTAAACAGTATCGGGCCGATCCAATGAGGGAGCAATATCCAATTTGAATAGAAACATGGATTTCAGTGAAACGAGCGACGACGACGACAGTGACACGGACAATGATATCCAACAGTGACATGGAAATGGGTCAACAATAACATAAATATTTGACAATCACTTCAAAATTTTCCAAATATATAACAACTTTAATAGCATTTTTATCCGAGCATAAATGTGTCACATTTTTTAAATAGGCTTTGGTGTGGTAATATACGGGAAAACCTGACACCATAATAATACTCGTAATTAAAATAGAGTATGTGTTGTGAAATGAAGAAGATGAAGACTAAATTTATGAGATAGATATATAGATAAAAACATCTGAATTACTTCTTTTTAATATCTGAAATTTTCTGAATTTCTGAGTTAGTTTACAAGAGTTCATCAAGCCCCTATTTATAGGGATGGAGCTTGATGATGAATCACCCCAAATAGTTCTACACAATTTTGCTGGCACATGTAAATCAAGCCATCTGTCTATCTATGATTACAAGGACTAGAAGTAGATGAGTGGCCTGATTACAAGGATTAGAACTAGCTAGGTGTCCTGATTACAAGGATGAACAATTCACACATATCATTCTCAGGAATTTACAACACTCCCCATTGAATGTTCATTCTTGAATAGGTATTTATTATTTCAAAAACTTATTGTGAAAATTAAGGGGTAAAGAGTATGACTTATAATGTCGTTGTCTTTGGATGTACTGTCTCTTTAAAAACCTTATCAGGAAAAACCCAGTGGGATACAAACCTGATGAAGGAAAAAAGAGTGCAGTGCATTCAAACACTCCCCCTTAAATTAACATAAATTTTGAAGGCGGCGCATGCCGATTTTCTGCACAAGTTCTATGAACTTCTTTGGGGGTAAAGATTTGGTGAAGAGATCGGCCGGATTTTCAGTGGATCTAATTTGTTGAATGTTGATTGTCCCTTCTTTCTCAAGATCGTGAGTAGAGAAGAACTTTGGTGATATGTGTTTTGTTCTGTCTCCTTTGATTTAACCTTCTTTAATCTGAGCTATGCACGCAGTGTTGTCTTCGTAGATCACAGTAGGATGACAAGTAAGAGGCCTCATACCACATTCATTTTGGATGTGTTGAATCATAGATCGCAGCCACACACATTCTCTTCCGGTTTAATATAGTGCAATTAACTCAGAATGATTTGATGATGTACCTAGGGCTGCACATCGGGCGGGTTGGGTCGGGTTTGCTATATTTTTTGGACCTACCCGATTTGTTCGGGTTGACTATTATTCACCCCGCGGTACGCAAAATAAGTTGGTAAACCATGCATGAACGGGTCGGGTAGGGTCGGGTATTGAAAAAAAATCACTTCGGGTTGCATCTTTATGTGGGAGATTAATGTAACCAATTTAAAACTCGATTAACTTGTTTTCAAAACACATAAACAAATACAAGTACTTGTATCTTTTATAAGTAAAAACATTAGATAATAGTATTAAAACATCATTCCGTAAAGGAAGATCATTTAGAAGGAAACATAAATATATAATAATGACCTAGTCAAAATGGTAAATGTTTAATTATAATTCTAGTATCATAAAGTCTAAGATAGAGCACATTGGTCGTAAATTGAAATTATCCAAGAAAACATTGTAACATAATAATAGTAAAATGAACTTCGGCCCGGTCGGGTACTATCGGGTTGGAGATTTTAATTCCGCAACCCTACCCATTAGGCGTGGGTTCAATCATAATTAACCCATGAATATTTTAAAAATCGAATACCCGATTAAATAGGGTCGGGTAGGGTTGGGTCGGGCGGGTTATGCGGGTTCGAGTTATTCTTGTGCAGCCCTAGATGTACCTGTCAATGTCTGCTTCATAGATCTCCCTGAGATTGCGGTATTACCATAAGTAAATATGTACCCAGTTTGTGATTTGGCCTTTTGAGGATTTGATAATTATCCAGCGTCTGCATATCCGATTAAAGCGGCTTTTTCCTCTTTGTGGTAGAATAGACCGAGATCAGCTGTACCGCGGAGATAACGGAATATGTGTTTGATCCCGTTCCAATGATGCCTTGTTGGACATGAGCTGTACCTAGCTAATAAATTTACAGAAAACGCAATATCTGGTCTAGTATTATTAGCTAAATACATCAATGCTCCAATAGCACTCAGATATGGTACTTCGGGACCGAGTGTTTCTTCATTGTCTTCTCGGGGATGGAATGGATCATCTTGTATGTTGAGAGATCTAATTACCATTGGTGAAGTCAACAGATGAGCTTTGTCCATATAGAATCTCTTCAAAACTTTCTCGGTGTAATTGGATTGATGGATGAAAATTCCATTCTTCAAATGCTCAATTTGAAGTCCGAGACAAAATTTGGTTCTCCCGAGATCTTTCATTTCAGATTCTTTCATAAGATATTTTGCAGTATTTTCAATTTCATCTGGAGTTCCAATAATGTTTAAGTCATCAACATATACTGCAATTATGACGAATCCCGAATTTGATCGCCAAATGAAAACACATAGACTAATTGGATCATTCTTATATCCTTCTTTGATAAGGTATTCACTGAGACGATTATACCACATTCGTCCAGATTGTTTTGTCAATACAATGACTTTTGTAGTTTTATGGAAAACATTTCTCGAGGTTTCGAGCTATAAGCTTCAGGCATTTTAAATCCTCTAGGAACTTTCATATAAATGTCTGTATCGAGTGAACCGTATAAATATGCAGGCACTACATCCATTAGGCGCATTTGTAGCCTTTCAAAAACTGACGTGCCAATGAGAAACCTTAATGTAGTTGCATCAACTACTCGAGAATAGGTTTCTTCATAATCAATTCTCGGCATTTGTGAAAAACCTTGGGCAACAAGTCGGGCTTTATATCTTACGATTTCATTTTTCTCATTGCGTTTACGCACAAATACCCATTTAAAGCCCACTGATTTTACGCCTTTTGGCATAGGGACTATCGATAAAAAAACATCACGTTTTTCAAGTGATTTTAATTCAGCCTGAATAGCTTCATTCCATTTTGGCCAATCGTGTTGTTTCCGATATTCTTCAATTGATGTTGGCTCATTGTCATTGTTTTCATTCATAACATTCGTGGCAATGGCATAGACAAATATCTCATTAATATCAACATCTTTACGATTCCATTGCATTCCAGTAGAAACGTAGTTTATTGAAATTTCATAATTATCAACGTTTCTATTATTATCAGGAATATCCTCCTCATTTAAGGAAGTTGGATCATCATTTGAGATGTTTGTTTTGTCAATATCATTTTCTATGCCAATATTTTCAAATTGTTCATTTTCTTTTTCAGAAGGATGAACATCTTTGGCATCACAGATCAATTCCTGTCTTTTAGTTTTTCTTGGTTTTATGTCTTTTGATCCAAGTGGCCTGCCACGCTTTTTGCGTATAGAAGAATCATTTGCAAGAGATTTTTTCGAAATTCTCTGTTGGGATTTTGATTCTGGCAGGCAGGCAGGGGCATTCATAGCAGGAATATGCGACTTTGTCACTTTCTTTGTATCTGTGAACGCATCAGGCAACTGATTTGCAACATTTTGTAAATGAATTATCTTTTGTACCTCTTGCTCACATAAATTTGATCTTGAGTCAAGATGTGATAATCCTGTTGCATTCCATGTTATTTTTTTCGTACACGGGTCTAATTTATATTTTCTCCACCTAAGGTCGGGAATACTGTCTCATTGAAATGACAATCTGCAAACCGTGCTGTGAATAAGTCATCAGTCATCGGTTCGAGATATTTTATTATTGAGGGAGATTCAAAACCAACATAAATTCCCAACCTTCTTTGAGGACCCATTTTTGTACGATGATGTGGAGCAATCGGAACATAAACAGAACAACCAAATATCTTAATGTGTGCTAAGTTTGACTCTTGTCCAGTAACTAATTGCATTGGGAAATATTCATGATATGCAGTTGGTCTAAGTTGAATTAAATTTGCTACATGTAAAATAGCATGTCCCCAAGCTGATGAAGGTAAATTACACTTCATTAATAATGGTCTGACGATTAATTGTAATCATTTAATCAAAGATTCACCAAGACCATTTTGTGTATGGACATGAGTAACATGGTGCTCCCCATCAATCCCAATCGACATACAATAGTCGTTAAATGATTGGGATGTAAATTCTCCTGCATTATCAAGTCGGCGTCTTTTTATAGAATGATCCGGAAAATGAGCTCTTAATCGTATGATCTGAGCAAGGAGTTTAGCAAATGCTAGATTTCTAGTCTATAATAGACTGACATGTGACCAACGTGTTGAAACATCAATCACACCATAAAGTATCGAAATGGTCCACATGGTGGGGCTATCGGCGCACAAATATCTCCTTGAATCCTCTCCAAAAATGCAGGTGATTCAGTTGCAATTTTATTTATAGAAGGCATGATGATCATTTTGCCAAGAGAACAGGCCTTACAAGAAAAATCACTTGACAATGGAATCCGGATATTCTTTAATGGATGTCCAAGTGAAGTCTTAATGATTTTATGCATCATTACCTAGCCTGGGTGACCTAAACGGTCATGCCACAACATGAATGTTTTCTGATCATCTAACTTTGTCTTAGAAACCAAATTTATTTCGAATGAACTTATATATGTGAAATATAGTCCTGAGGAATATGCTGGCATCTTTTCACAAATAAATTTAGTGCCAGATTTAGTTGTTGTAAGACAAAGATATTCCTTTTAGTTTTCATTCATGGTTTCTATGTGATAACCATTTTGACGCATATCTTTAAAGCTCAATAAATTTCTCCGAGATTTGCTGGAGTATAAAGCGCCATTTATAATAATTTTTGTCCCGTTAGGGAGCATCACATATGTTTTCCCAGAGCCTTCAATGAGCTTCGCAACACCAGATATTGTATTGACTTTAGCTTCAACTAAAGTCATTTGAGAAAAATATATTTTATTTCTCAAAATGGTGTGCGTTGTGGCGCTGTCTATCAGACATAGCTCTTTATCATTTGAATGATCCACATCTGCAAGAGATGATGATTACTAAAGATTTTGAGCAGATTCGTGCTGATAACGTGTTGTGAAATTAAGAAGATGAAGACTAAATTTATGAGATAGATATATAGATAAAAACCTCTGAAGTACTTCTTTTTAATATCTGAAATTTTCTGAATTTCTGAGTTAGTTTACAAGAGTTCATCAAGCTCTTATTTATAGGGATGTAAATCAATCCATCTGTCTATCTATATGTACAAGGACTAGAAGTAGATGAGTGACCTGATTACAAGGACTAGAACTAGCTAAGTGTCCTGATTATAGGTGTCCGGAATTTAGAACAGTATTGAAATTTCTGTTTTATTTCTTGAAAAAAATATTGGAATCAACGTACACGCGGTTAGTGTGGTGCTGAAGTACAGCGCGACAACCGCCGCTGTATATACCACCCCGTATAGTATTCCCTCTCCTAACTTCCCACCACTCATAACCCATTTTCGGATTCTAACCGCCATAGCCCATAGCCTCTAACCATTTTTGCCGGGGCTCCGTCCACTTTTCATTTCCACAATGGACGTCCGCCGCCGTCCCAGCAAGCCACTTAACCAGCCCAAGCATTCAGACGGCGGTGAACGGCAAAAGCTCCATAAACAGCCGCAGCAGTATCTCATAGTTCCCTCCCAGAAAGCCTCGGATGCCCTTCCCCTGCCTTTATATTTGATCAATGGGCTGTTCTTCACCATGTTCTTCACTGTGATGTATTTCCTCCTTGTCCGGTGGAGGGAGAAGATCCGTAACTCCACCCCTCTCCACGTCGTCACCGTCTCGGAGTTGGCCGCTTTGGCTTCGTTGGCCGCCTCGGTGATTTACCTTCTCGGATTCTTTGGAATAGGGTTTGTGCAATCTTTTATCTACAGGGCGAACCAGGACGTTTGGGGCCTTGAAGGCGAGACCAATGAGCAATACATAAGATTGGAGGGTGACAGCCGCGGCGCGCCTTTCGACTCCGCAACCACTCGCAGGTGCCCTGTTCCTCCACCACCTACTCGACAAAATGTCTCAAAGGTTTTGGAGAAACCAGCTCCTATAATCACACCGGCAGAATCAGAGGAGGATGAAGCGATCATAATGTCCGTCGTGGAGGGGAGAACTCCATCATATTTGTTGGAATCGAAGCTTGGGGATTGTAAGCGCGCGGCTTCAATTCGCCGTGAGGCTTTGCAGAGGATCACTGGGAAGTCACTGGATGGACTCCCATTGGAAGGGCTGGATTACGAATCAATTCTCGGGCAGTGCTGTGAGATGCCCGTTGGGTACGTGCAAATACCAGTGGGAGTTGCGGGCCCACTGCTGCTCGATGGGAGCGAGTACTCTGTGCCTATGGCCACCACCGAAGGCTGTTTGGTGGCTAGCACTAACAGAGGTTGCAAGGCCATCTTTGCTTCCGGTGGAGCTTCCAGCGTGGTTCTCAGAGACGGAATGACCAGAGCTCCGGTGGTGAGGTTCGGCACCGCCATGAGGGCCGCTGAGCTGAAGTTCTTTGTTGAGGATCCCCTGAATTATGAGACTCTTGCCGTTATCTTTAACAAGTAAAGTGCACTTTTGTTAATCTTTTTGTTTACCTCTCTGTCTATAGCACTCCTTTAAATTCACCTTCTAATATTCTATTTTTAACTTGTACTCGTACTTCATATTTCTACTTTTATTAGCTTTGTAGTTGTATCTTTTTAATTTTATTTCTGTTCTTCTAAAAAGTTGGGATGTAATTTTTCCCAAGTAAATAAGAGGAGTATACGTTCTCTGTTTTCTAACAACTTTTGCCTGTAAATATTGGAAAGTGTTAAAGAAGGAAAGTTGGAAACTTTCTCTTTTCCTTTTGTTTTTGTTTTTGTCAGGCTGGACTAGATTCTTCATTTGTTTACTTTCACACTAGAAAGCTATACTGTTCTTTCACTTGGAAAAATCTTTCTTTCTATTTCATATTTTATTTTTGTTTCATTGTGTGTGTTTGCAGATCAAGCAGATTTGCCAAATTACAAAGCATTCGATGTGCAATAGCAGGAAAAAATCTGTACATGAGATTCAGCTGTGGTACTGGTGATGCCATGGGGATGAACATGGTCTCCAAGGGTGTGCAAAATGTTCTTGATTTCCTTCGAAGTGAATTCCCTGACATGGATGTCCTAGGAATTTCTGGTATTTCACTTGTTTTTGTTTTTTCTTGTTGCAAATCCTATGATGGCTTTGGCACTTTCACCAAATCATCACAGCCTACCTATTAGTCTAGACACTTAATCAAATATCAGAGCTAACCAGCCAAGCACTACGTAATAATAAAAGGGAAAATTCACACTCGACCAGATTAGTAATGTCAATCCAACATTGCATTTCAAATCTTGACTTGTTCCTAAATGTATTTAATTTAATAGTTCTACTTCACACTTCAATGTGAGTCTGTGATTAGTTTAGTGTATTAGCAAGTCAATCGATTGTAAACGAGTTGGAAATCATCACAGAGAAATAATGATGGTGCAATTAACATCTTCTAACCGTAGATTTCAGCACAAAAATGATACATTAACAGATGGTTGTAAATAAAAATCGTTATTAGGGAACTTTTGCTCTGACAAGAAGCCCGCTGCGGTGAACTGGATTGAGGGGAGAGGCAAATCAGTTGTTTGTGAAGCAATAATCACCGAAGAGGTGGTAAAGAAGGTCTTGAAGACAGAAGTTGCGTCTCTTGTTGAGCTGAACATTCTAAAAAACCTCACTGGCTCCGCCATGGCCGGTGCCCTTGGCGGTTTTAATGCTCATGCCAGCAATATTGTGTCAGCTGTGTTCATAGCCACCGGTCAGGACCCGGCTCAAAACGTGGAGAGTTCTCAGTGCATCACTATGATGGAGGCTGTGAATGGCGGCAAGGACCTTCATATCTCTGTAACCATGCCGTCCATTGAGGTATTAACATTTTCCTTTGTTCTTATTGTATACCATTTGATTTTTTTATCCTTTCTTAAGAAAAAAGAAAAACAAATACTGATAGCTGCACGTACAATTGGATTATTATTATATTCAGTCTGAGTTTAGTTGAAATGTCTAAAAAGTCGGTCTAAGTGGGGCTGCATTGAAATACTCTATTGCTCTGTACTGAGTAGGAACAATCTCCTCACTTTCCTCTGAAACTTCAAGGTGTTTCAAGTAACTCATGTGCTGTTATTGCTGCATGTCCACCACTTGTCCTCTTTAAGGATTTCTCTTTTCTTTTTTATTTGTTTCTTGATGGAAGTATGGGACCACTCAACAAGTCAACTATTACTGCCTCCTCTTGGGGTACTCTTGTTTTTATTACTGTTTATTGATTTTGTTGGGTAATTCTTGGATACACAAAATGTGTGCACAAATATTTTAACATAAAATTCTGCCTCTTTTCAAACGAATTGAACACTGGCAAGTTGCGTACAAGTTTAATTTTGTATACTACAAATTTTTAAATAGTTGAAACTAAAGACGACATGTATGAATGGTGCAGGTGGGTACAGTTGGGGGTGGAACTCAGCTGGCATCCCAGTCAGCATGCTTGAACTTACTAGGAGTGAAGGGTGCTAACCAAGACTGCCCAGGAGCAAATGCCAGGCTCTTGGCCACCATTGTAGCAGGTGCAGTTCTTGCAGGAGAGCTATCACTGATGTCTGCCATCTCAGCAGGGCAGCTCGTCAAGAGTCACATGAAATACAACCGATCTAACAAAAACGTTACCACATTGGTATCCACCCCTTAGTATGATTATAATAATGGAGGCATAGCCCCCACGTCCCCTCCATGCTCTCTCACTCTCTCTTGATACCCATCCTCTGCAACTGATTAAAATAATGACAGTACTAGTAGTTACTAGTAATTATTTTGCGGAGGAATTTAGCGATAAGAAAGAGTGGTGGCCAAAGGCATTCCATGTGGAAGCCATGCTAGCTGTGTTCATTGAACGTACGTAGCCACGTGAGTATTTTTTTTTTCTTTCTTAAATTAGTTTGTTGTGTAAAAAAGTACTCCTTACGTAACATAAGTAGAAGTTATTTGGGCTGACGGTTCAAAATGCAGTACGAATGGCTAATATTAATGAAAGTTGCCTTAAATAAGAGCATAAAATCTTGTAAATTCAAAATTTGGAGTACTATATTCTTTTCTCCGTGCTTGGAAAATTTGGAGCAGATGATATTCCGTATTCTAATGCCTTACTACTTTATAATAAGCTAATACCATAAAGTATAAGCCCATTAAATATATATCCGATGAAGTAGGAAAAATCAATTGACATCGATCATTAGAATTTACTACTTATAATTTTTCATGATTAAATTAAATTTAAAATTAAATACTATTCTGAAAAAGTGAGAACAATATGTGAGTGACATAAAGTTTAAGTGAGTTGAATAATTATTAAAATTGATGAATATTATCAGTTGAAAAAGAAGTTGGTACTCATCAGTTAAATTAAAACTAGCATATGAGAGAGAGAAAATTATTCTGCTAAATTTTCAACCAGTTTCTCTTATGCCTAAGGCCTTGTTTGGTTCAAAGGAGGGGAGGGAAGAGGAGAGTCAAGGAGGGAAGGGAAGGAAAGTGGAAGGAAGGATTTTGATAAAAATTTGTGTTTGGTTGGAGGAAAGTTTTAATGAAAATATTTTCGCAATTTACTTTTATTTGATAGCTTACTTAAAAAAATAGATACATGTCTAACTATTGTGAATATTACTCCTATGATCATGAGTCATAATTTTATTTTATTTTATTTTTTACTTTTTTAATTTTATAATTTTTCATTTTTCAGTTTGGAATTTTTAATTTTTAATTTTAATTTTTTAAATTTTTTATTTTTAATTTTTAAAATTTTTAATTTATAATTTATATATTTTTTAATTTTGATGTTTTTTTTAGATTTTTTAATCTTTAAATTTTTTAATTTTTTAATTTTTTAATTTTTCAAAACGTTTTGTTTTTTTCCTTTTTATATTATAACGTTTTCTTCATTCAGATGGATAGTTTGTGGTTATCAACATGTTTCCTCCGAAATACCCCAATTTGGGGATTTAGAATGGGAGGAAGTGGAGGATGAGGATTTTGAAAGTCTTCCACTTTCCTCCCCTTCCCCACTATTTCCTTCAACCAAACACACACAAATTCCCCGTTTTCCTCCCCTCCCCTCCGAAACCCTCCAACCAAACACGGCCTAAAAGAACTACATATGAAAGAAAATTGTCCACTCGATCAATTGTTAGTCGGATTAGTTTATACCTAAAAACACTACATATGAGAGATAAATTTTCCCGCTCCATTCCCTCGCTCAACTGTTAGCAACTTATTTTCTAATATCTAACAGTGATACATATGAAAGAGAAAATTATTCCACTCAATTATTAGCATTATTATTTTCTTGTACCTAAAACTCTTACATATAAGAGAGAAAGTTCCCCCACTCAATTGTTAACCGGCTTACCTTATACCTAAAAGCATTACCTGTAACACCCCGTCCTGTAGGATCCGAGGTAATTACTCCAAACCTCTAGTACTATCCTCACAAACTATCACAGAATTAATCTCGAGTGTAACACTACATATGAAAGAGAGATATTGTTCCGCCCAATTGTAGCCATCTTATCTTATACTTGAAAAAATTATATATGATAGATAAAGTTCTTCTGCTCAATTGTTAGCTGACTTATTTTACCTTTTACAAAAAATACTACATATGAGAGAGAAAATTCACATGCTCAATTGTTGGCAAGCTTTTCTTCTTAGCTTCTTATACCTAAAAGCATACAAATGAGAAATAAAATTATTCCGCTTAATTGTTAGTCGACTTATCTTATATTTAAAAGAACTACATATTACAGAGAAAGTTATCTCATTCAATTGTTAATAAGATTATATCCTAATTCTAATACTTAAAAGCACTACATATGAGAGAGCAAATTCTCACCCTCAATCTTCCCGCTCAATTGTTAGCAAGAAAAAGATCAATGGGAAGCTTATAAGAAGAAAGTATGTTATTCCACTCAATTCTTAGCTAGCTTACCCTATATCTAAAAGTAGAATTTGGATCCTCTCCAGTAACTTGGATACTTCCAATTGGAGAGAGATAGAGAGGAGGGAAATTATGATGGGGTATGTTGATGAGTAAGATAGAAAAAAAGTAGAGATTGATAAGAAGAAAAAAGAAATGGATGAGAAATAGAGAGAAGCTGAACTCCTAAAAGTACTACATATGAGAAAGAAGTTCTTTCACTCAATTGTTACCCGGCATATCATATACTTAAAAAAATTATATATGAGAGAAACAATTCTCTAGCTCATTATTATGAATAGTGTGAACTTTTATTCACAAGTTTATTTTCATTTTTCTAAATTCATTTCGATTTGACTTCTTATTCCCGTTGGTAATCTTCTACGGTGCTTCTTTCATGGCCCGTTATATAGTAAGAGATGCATTTTTTGTTCAAATATTCTTCCAAATGCTAGATTAGGAAGCATCTGAAACTCTTTCGTAAGTCTATCTCGTTAGTATGTACAGATTTGGAAGTTTACAATAATAACAAAATTCAAATATATTTATATATTTAATGAAATGTGAATTTTTAAGGATTCACATTCTGTATTAAAAAAAAAGAATTCTCATTCTGTTTACTATTAAAGGTGATTTGGTTCACCGGAAATAATAATACTCTTCCCCTTCCCATAAAAATCTATCTTCCCGATTTGACTTGGATCGGAATTTAAGAAAGTACAAATAAAGTGGAAATGTGAGATTAAGATTCAGTAAGAAAAAGGTAAATGAATCTTAGCCACACAAAACTCCCCAAAAGGGGGAAT
The DNA here is from genome assembly GCA_945859875.1 of Cuscuta europaea. NCBI lineage: Eukaryota > Viridiplantae > Streptophyta > Magnoliopsida > Solanales > Convolvulaceae > Cuscuta > Cuscuta europaea. The sequence continues at coordinate 12,117,662 of CAMAPE010000048.1, forward strand.
GATGAGAATTTTTTGGGATATCCCAAAATGGTGAGTGGAGAGAAAATTATGAGACAGGGAGAGTATTTTCTAATATGATGAGATTCATGTGTATAATGTCTTGCCCTACACATTGAATTGCAAATCTCATGAGTTAGCTATCCTGCTTTGCTATTTCCAATGATAAATATGCACGATATACATCACAATGTAGATATTAAAATTCACAATTTTTATGATATTTCATAAAACAAATATTGCATATACAACAATGTAAGGATCGGCCCATCAACCCCTGAAGCCCAAGGGCCAAGGGACGTACGTGGCCCACCAAAGCCAGGCCTCAAGGTCCAAGGGTCGGGGGACGTACGTAGCCCAGCATAGCCAGGCCTCAGGGTCCAAGAGCCAGGGGATGCACGTAGCCCAGCAGCCTGACCTCAAGGTCTAAGGGCCAGGGAACGTACGTAGCCCAGCACAACCAGGTCTCCAGGGCCTAAGGGCCAGGGGACGCACGTAGCCCAGCATAGCCAGGCCTCAGGGTTCAAGGGCCCAGGGATGGACGTCTTGTGGGCTATACTTAAAGGCCCATGTTGCCATCTTAGAATTGAGTTCAGTTTAGGGACGGACGTCCCCCGCATTATGGCGGGAAACTAAGATCTTGGCGGGAAGCGCATTTAATGCTGAAGATTTGGTGGTTGGAATCATGTCGTCCACAGCCGGCCACGTCAGCCCCCCAACCACCAGGGTGTACTATAAATAGCCGCATTTATTTCATTGTAAGGGGTTCACACATCGTTACTCTAGAGTTGTAATAGCGTCAACAGTACGTAGCTTATTTTCAGTATGTTCGGCCCTTCGGCTTGTAATCACTATATTAAAGGAAACAGTCATTTAATCCATCCTCATTGTTTTAGTAAGTTCATTTGCTCTCCACCCACTCCAAACCCCAGGTACGTGTTGGGCCTGCGGGTTGAAGGGAATAAACCTCAACAGTAACTAAATTGGCTATGAGTATCCTTTTATAGTCACTTTGATATAATTTGAAACACAATTATATTAACTAAAAATCAATAAGTCATATTTATATGTATTATCCTTATTTTATTTATATATTACTTCCTCGGTCCCATAAAATAATTCTCACTTTCTTTTTTGAGCCGTCCCAAAAAATAGTTCTCATTTCTCTTTTTGAAAAATTTTGTGTGATTAACATTCATTTCTTTTTCTTACTCAACCACAACCATACATTTCCACTTTATTCCCACTTTCCTAAACTCCGATCCAAATCAAAATGGGTACTATTTTATGGGACGGAGGTAGTAGAAATTATGTATTCATTTATACAGAATAATTGATATTGTGGTTGGAAAATATGAGGATTTAATAAACCTTCATATTTTTTTTAAAAAAAAATTATATATATAATATTGGTGTCATATGAAAGATCGTAAAAAATATCAAGACAGAAGTTGTTACTTGAAAACACTGATTTCAATTTTTTTAAGCCAGAAGCTGAAAAACACTTTAATTTCTTGCAAACACTCCCTTAGTAAGCCAAAGTTTTATATTTTCTATCTTCGTAATTCGTTTCTTTATAAAGACAAAAAAAATGCAAAAGATGAATCCACATAGCATAAGTAGAGCAATGCTCTCTAACACTGGTAGATAGACACATTGCATAATAAACAGGGTAAAACATTGTTTTTAATGACCTACTACTTTCTTATACTACGTTCGCCCCATAAAACATTGCAAACTTTCAGGTTTTTGTTGTCTCAAAAAACATTGTCATTTCCACATAAAGTAAGAAATATGTGGTTAAAGTTATTTCTCATTTCTATACAGAAATATCAACTACACAATTTGTATTTTATTATTCTACGTGCAAGTCAATTTTGAAATATCAATACTTTCAATTATATGAAACGGAGGAAGTATATAAATATAAACAAGTTTAAACATAATTATTGAGGCGGTTAATAAATTATATTTTTATATATTCAATATTGAATTCATATGAAAGATCACAAAAAATTATGAATTTTGATTTATTTTTTAGAAACATGGGAGCAAAAATGAAAAAGTTATAACACTTTTAAAAAATTGGGATCTTTTATAACTTGTAAAAGAGAGAGCAATAGCAACAACATAGAAATAAAAATGCCACGTGGCATTAAGGAATGAGAGGACAAAAATGTGGGTAGAAAGACACGTAGGGTTCATTAAGGGTAAAATTGTCTTTAGAGGAGCTATTTGTTTTCTTATATATAAATAGAATAGATAGATTTAATTTGGAGGATTAAAGTCATAATTGACTTGCTAAGTCCTATTTGATTATTTCTATTTTGTTCATTATTTCGAAATTCTCAGTCATTTTTTAGTATATTTTTTGTATATGTAATTCTGGTCTCCAAGATTTTATTGATAATACAAATGCTTCTTTGAAATAATGAGAAAATCCCAAAATTATTTGAATACTTTAAATTATTACTCCGTACTAGTTAAGAAATGAGTTTTTTTCAAATTAATGCTAATTAATTAACTAATTATGAAAATAATGCTGAGTTAAAAGTATTTACCGATCTACTGTTGGGTTTAACCATGATCAGGGTAAGTCGCCAAACCGTTTGGCGACTTATAAGTCACCAAACCGTTTGGCGACTTATAAGTCACCCAACCGGATGACGACTTATAAGTCGCCCAACGGTTTGGTGACTTACCCTTAAATTAAAACAACCCCTTCCCAAATCAGTAGACTCATAACCAGTAAAACACAGTACAATCATCCAATAGCCGTAACACAGTAGTCATCTAATATTCATGACCGAACACATCAACACATCATAAAAGAATTTACAGGTGGAAATACGTAAAATAAAGTTAATTCTTCCTACAACATCTAGTGTACAAGAAAAACTCCAATACAAAAGACAAACTACAAGTTCACATGGTCTTCTTGATCGTCCTGGTCATGGAGATGTTGTTGTTGCTGCCTACGCCTACGCCGCTGGCGTGGTTGAAGAACCACTCTCTCATGCTGAGTCTGAGATGATGAAGTCGCCGCTGCACTAGATGTCAATGGCATATCCTGAGATGGGGGCATATGATATTGTGGCCTTGAGTCACTCTTCCTTTACTGCTTTCACGTCTTTTAACAAAATAAGCATTAACGCGGGAAAAGGAAACCTGGACCAAAGCGGTTATGGGTAAATATCTGGCATTTTTCATCACGCTGTTGAAAACCTCAGCCAGATTAGAAGTGATGGTACCGTATCTGTATCCGCCATCGTGGTGTAATGACCACATTTCCAAGGGAATGTTCCCCAGAAATTGTCGCGCCTCCACCCGCATTTCCCCTATCTTCTTGAACCCACCATCAAATTTCTTTTTCTGATGTTGCCGTGCGGTCCAGACAAACAGATTTTTTAGAAGTGTCTTTGAAATGAGTGTGCACATTCGATGCAAGATGGCGGATACATAGCCTATGGTGCGCATAAGGCTCCTCCCAAGTACTGCCCACCTCATTCATTGCCTTGACTATACCTGCATGTCGATCAGAAATGACACACAACTCCCTATCAGTGACAAACTCCCTAATGCATGCCATAAACCATGACCAACTCTCCTCATTCTCAGATTCAACAACTGAAAAGGCCACAGGAAATATTTGGTTGTTCGTATCACTACCCATAGCCACGAGCAATGTACCCTAGTACTTCCCATACAAGTGTGTGCCATCAATAGTAAGTACCAGTGCCGACAATGCTTGAAACCATGTATTGAAGGCTTGAATGCCCAAAATACTCTCTGAAACTGCATATAATATGTTGGAGTAATAGGGGGTGGGTACCAGTGAACAAGAGTTCCAAGATTGGAATACTGGAGCGCTGTCATGAATGGGACAATTCAGAATATGACTTCTCCCAACCGCCAAAAATTTCTGCAATGGCCTTCTGTTTTCTCATCCATGTTCTCCTGTATGATAATATGCACTGTAAGGGAAGGATCAGTGCGAAGAATGTCAATCACATCTTTAGCAATGAAATCAGAAATCATCGCCACATGATCAGTACTGTCGGTGTTGCCAACACAGGTAACAGATGAGATCCACGATAATGCACAACCGTGAAGCTGTCGAGGTTCCCTTTGTTCTTTGTGGCGCGTATTCTCCAGGAGCAATCACACTTTTTCCTCTTGCACTCTGCAACCCATTTGTGTTTATCGGACTCCAGCACCCGATAAAATTGGTTCCGTTTAATAGAATACAAGCTCACTATATTGATGACTTGTTCTTTGTTGTCAAACTATTGACCAGCCTCAAACTCACCTTCGGGTGTAAACCTTTTCATACCTGATCCACTCATCCACACATCGGTAAAACCTTCAGGGAGATCATACATTCTAGTAAAGTGGCTAGACGGGGCAGTTGTCGTCACAGTATCACCATCATCTTCATCAGATTCTGTCATGTCATCACCGTTGATGTTATCGTCAGCATAATCATCACTTCCCTTCCCATCTACAAATGATGCACCATTGTGCAAATATCTACCCTCTTCCTCTATAACCATGTCCAGTACAACAGCATTTGAGGAGTTCCCTGCATTGACACCATGCCTAGGTACAACAAGATTTGATGTTGATGGAGTACCAGAATAGTCACATATGGATTCCTCAATGTATATCTCCAACGTGGACATAGCCTCCATCTGAATTATCAACCACATATTTGATACAGCTAGCTCATCAATAAGTGGCATAAGCATGTAATTTCCACCGTTCATGGGGAATTTCATTTTCAATCGCAAAGAACGACTCGGAGGAATCATTGTAGCTGCATGGATTTTTTGCAGCATCTCGAGCAAACATGCACCACGAGAAACAATGACAAAACTGCTTCTACCACCTTCATGCCGTATTTGGCCACCTTCCTCAAATACGTTCCCTCCCCAATGACACACAATTGGGAAGATTGAGAAATCCATGTTCTAATAACAATACATGTCCAACTTTCATGAGTACACATTAATATACACACTTTATACACCCAAATTAATCATTTCTTACACATCACAACATTAAAAAAAATACAGTCTAATTTACGAGTTTTTTAGCATTAATGCGGAAAAAACACCTCCAAATCTACATTACATAACAAATATAAAAAAATGTACTTCCTCCGTTCTTAAATAAATGCAACGGTCAACATTTCACACTTGCCGAGACACAACTTTGACCATTAATATAAATGATTTTGTATTAGTAAAAAAATTTAAAAAATTAGATTATGAAAATTTACAATGAGACAAGTTTAACAATAATTTTTTCATAAAATAATATTATTACATTAATAAATAAAACGTAGTCAAAGTAGAACATGTGAATAGTGTAAAAGTCAAAGTGTTGCATTTATTTAAGAACGGAGGTAGTATATAACAATGAATTCAACATCAACATTCAACACTTCATACATATTCACATTACACAACAAATCAATTCACAAATGAATTCCTAATTTACAAAATCGAATTTTCTATATTCTAAACCCTAACACCAAAAATGAGATAAAATGGAGATATTTGTTTACCTAGAGTGTTGAAGAAGATGAAAGTGAAGTGGTATTGACAAGATAGAGAGGCCTCGCTGTCGCTCGCCGGAGATTAACCTTCGCCGGAGTCGGGTGGGGGGGGGGGGGGGGGTGGTGTCGCCGCACTTCGCTCGTAGCTACTGAGGGTTTGGGGATTTGGGGATATTTGCGTTTTGTCTGGAACGCCCAACCCGACTTTCTGTTTAAGAGGTAAGTCGCCAAACGATTGGGCCACTTATAAGTCGCCATCCGGTTTGGCTACTTATAAGTCGCCCAACCGTTTGGCGACTTACCCCGACCAGGGTTAAACCCAGCAGTAGATCGGCAAATACTTTTAATCTAGCATTATCTTCGTAATTAATTAATTAATTAACATTAATTAAAATAACTCTTAAGAAATATGTGATCTCTTTTGAAAGGTGTATTTACTCTTTTATAGGTTCACATATTTTTAATAACAATGAATCCGATCATTAAAATGGATTTAAAATTGTAGACTAAAATTGTCGTACCATGTATATGAATAAATTTGTATAAACGTGGAAGTAATTATTTATGTTAAAAACATTACAAGTATAAAATACATTAAAATTGGATTTTGTTAAATTTGATTCTCATAAAAAAAGGATGACATGTTATCTCGGCCGGACATTTATCTAAAAATGTTGGACTCAATCATGCTCTTTAGGCTCATATACTAAAACTAGAATTGATTGAATTAGTTGATCATGTTGAAATTAATAAATTTCTGATTATAGTGGTTGATATGCCAAATTATGAAGATTTTTTTGAATATATTTTATAAAAATTAAGAAAAACTTACAAGAATATAACTATAATGGTCATCTACTATAACTTCAATTAGAAAGATAATTTTGATTGTACTTATTTTAATTATAACACAAATCAACGCGCAGATTCAAAAACTACATGGTTGATAAAAAATTAGATAATAAGCTAAGGCTCATACGATGAAAATAAAGGTTATCAAATGAGTTCTTAATTGTCGATTAACCGCTCAATATCACATAACATGTCTTTTTTTAGATTTTGCAATATACATTTATTCTGGTCTTACTTTTCTCCTCTCACATGTTTAGTATTCACCAAAAACCATACTCCCACCGTCCCAAATTGAGTTGTAAAATTGATATTTTGAATATGCAAAGTTAAGGAAATAATTACCTATATATCATACGAAATGTTTCTTGAATATGCAAAGTTAAGGAAATAGTTACCTATTTCATGTAGAGGATCGGATGTCACAATAATATTTATGGAACTCAACTCTTTTACGTTTGAGTTTTTGGCTACAGATGATCTCGTAAAAGTTACATACAAAAAAAGCTCTGTAAAGACACTATTTAATACTTGTGCACCTTCACAATACTTAGAAATCTTTTAACCCCCAGTCTCCCACTTAGATTACTTGTAATGCAATAACTTGTTTCTCAGTTTGATCAAATTCTTAATAGTGTAATGTGAGTTTAAATATATCAATCTCATGCACTGATATCGTATTTCAAAGATGTATGTAAAGTTCAAATTAAACACAATAAATAAACCTTTTAAAGTAAAAGCTATAGGGAGATTTCTTAAAATAGGAGTGAATGAAGTTTGAAATTCCAAAATAGGACTACTTTGTTTTTATTCACGAAATGAGACTAAAATGACAGTATTTACTATCATCTTGTAGTCGTGACTGTCAAATAGTTGCAGTACAATGCATTTAAAATGACAATATTTATTATAATTAATCACAGTATTTTTCAATCATGGCAGTATTTTTCATACATGACTGTAATAACTCCTATTTCGGGAAGAAAAATATATTATCCTATTTTTGGAATTCCAAGTGTCATTTGCTCTTATTTTGGGTAATTTCCCAAAGCTATATGTATGTTCAAGATTGAAGAAAGATGATTTTTTTTTGATAAAAAGTTATTTTTTGAATCGTTCAATCTTTTCTAAAACTCCATACCAAGACTCAATCTACAAGCTAAGCTAGGGTTCTTTATAGACGACGAGGATCCTCGAATAACATTGAAAAATCAAAGACAAAAAAGCTTCAAAACATCTCTTGCTATACATTAAGCTGGCAAGCCATCAAATGGTTTCCCCTTTTAGTACAAGCAAATAAAAAGAAGTCTTCTCCATCTTCTAAATTAAAGGTGTTTCCATATTTATCATTCAAATGAGTCAACACCACAACCAACTGCACTTTCTTCCGTTTTTTCTAATCTCTCTTTATATATTTGTTTGTAGCCTGGTTAGATTGTTTAGTTTGAAATGTCCATATATAACGAAATAAGGACATAATAGGGGTGTTTGACAAATGGCCGTTGGCTGTTAGCTATTGGCTGGTGGTGTTGGCTGATCGAGAACAACGGTTTTTGTTATTAGCTGTTTTGACCAGCTGATAGTATTAGCGGTTTATAAATTATTGTTTGATTAAATGGTTGTTTACTATCAGCTGATAAATTGTTAAATGACTTTTAAGGACATCAACTAATTTTTTATTTACTAACTACTTTTATATACTATCATACATTTTGTTAATGTTACTTGCACGGCTAATTAAACCATTTTTATGATTTGCAAAAAATAAAAATATATTAACAGAAAAAAATTAAACACTTTTTTTAATGTATTAGCCATAAGGTAGATTAGAGACGCGACCTACATATAAAACTAATAACTGAAAGTAAAAATAAATAAATAAATAAAACGTTGGGAATGAATAGCATCACAACCTAAATTTGTACATATGAATTAACCAAACAGCAGGGAGGGATAGGAGCACCGGAGCAGAACGCGTGGGTAGATTAGGAAAATTAGGAGAGACTAGAACGGCTGATGTCAAAATGCCATGTTTAGTACTCCCTCCGTCCCAATTTACTTAGTCATCTTTGACTTTCCCAGTCAAAGATGGTAAACTTTGAACAAATATTTAAATTAATATATTTATACAAAATTTAATAATTTTATACTTTTATGATAGTATTTTTAACAAAGAATATTTTCATATCATTTTTATATTATTAATACTTTCTCTATATAAACATATAATCGGTCAAAGTTCGACTTCATTGACTTGAAAAGTCAAAATTGGCTAAGTAAAATGGGACGGATGGAGTATCATTTTAAAATTTGGCTGTTTAGATAAAAAGTCAAATAAAAAAAATATGTAACCAAACACTCATATTACCTATTTGCCTGTTTCATCTAGTCAAAAAGTCAAATATTAATCAAAACATCAAAAAAATGGTCGATAGACTTCTGACCAAACACACTCATGAGGATCGTGTCCGTTGAGAGACCACATTTAGTCTTTTGAGAAACATTCCTGTTTTGGAGATCACTCATCCCGCACTCTTTTATAATTGTTCTAACTATTTTGAAGATCTTTTAGGAAACGTTTCATTTCTAACGGCCTTAACAAAAATTTTCTGGCAGTTTTCAATGATATTTTTTAATATATATATTTCTTGTATATTTACTTTTGGTCTTTAAGATTTTATTGATAAATGTAAAATGTCTACTTGAACAAAATGAGAAAATTATTCGAATGATTTATACTATTACTATCAAAGAAGTATCACTTTTACATGGTCTTTTTTGAAAGTTATATTTAATCTTTTATAGGTTTACATATTTTTGGAGTATGATATTCCGTATTATAATGCCTTATTACTTTATATGGAGTATTTAATTTGGAGGATTAAAGTCACGATTGACTTGCTAAATCCTATTTGATTATTTCTATTTTTGTTCTTAATGCGGAATTCTCAATCATTTTTAATACTCCGTTCCATAAAAGTTGCAACAGTTTAACTTTCACGTTTACCAACACGCAACTTTGACTGTAATTATATTTATTTACGTATTAGTAAACATTAAAAAAAGTTAATATATTGGAAATTTACATTAATACAAATTTATTAATATTTTATACATAATATTTTTATTATATATATTATCAGAAAATCGTAGTCAAAGTAAGATGTGAGAATAATGCAGAAATTCCAATGTTGCAACTTTTATGCAACAGAGGAAGTATATTTCTTGTACATTTAGTTATGGTCTCTAAGATTTTATTGATAAATATAAAATGTCTTCTTGAAAATAATGAGAAAATTATTCAAATGATTTATACTATTACTATTAAAGAAATATCACTTCTATATGGTCTTTTTTGAAAGTTACATTTACTCTTTTATAGGTTTCATATTTTTAAGGGTTTTTTCCTTGAATATTACTAATTTGAAGGTGCTTTCCAAAAATGTGACCACTTTTTCAAAAGGACAAAAAAGTGACTAAAAGGGTCACACATTTGGAAAAACTTGATGTCACAACCATTTTTCATGTCACTGTCGGATTTTTATGTCACTACCAAACTTTTATGTCACTTTTGAAATGTCACTTCCGGTTTTCATGTCACTTTCAGATGTCACTATACCGGAAAACGTGTCACTATGTCGCCGGAAAAATATTCCAGCGACTTTTCTCTATCAATTTTTTTGCCGGAAACCATCGCTAATCTACCGCCTCGACACCGCCACCGCCACGTGAAACCGCCTACGGCCCCTCACCCAGCTCGAGCTCCCTCCCCTTCACCCCAGCCCCTCCCCTGCACCCCCTGCACCCTCCCCTGCACCATAACCCCCTCCCCTGTCCCCCATCCCCTACCCAGCCCCCAGTCGCCTCCCCTGCACCTCCATCAACCTCCCTAGCCCCCTACACCTCCATCCCCCTCCCCTGCTCCCCCAACCCTCTCCCCAGCACCCCCAGCCCCCTCCCCTGCACCTCCATCAACCTCCCCTGCTCCCCCAACCCCCTCCCCTGCGCACCAGCTCCGCCTCCTCAGACCCCTCCCCTGCCCCACCATCCCACCCACCCCTACCCCAGCAGCCCACCCCCTCCTCCACCAGCCGAACCTAGCCACCCCCAATAACTCGACTCGCCGCTGACCTCGATAACCACCAGTCCATAGCCACACCCGCCCGGTTTTTACTCCGCCGCACAAAATCGTAGCCGGATCTGAACCAGATCTGAACCACAAGCGGCCAATGACTGCTGAAGCGGAGACGAAGACCGGTGAGATATGAAGCGGCGATAGCGTTTGGTGAGTGCTGAAGCGACGACGGCGGACCCATGGAGCGGATACGGCGGACCCCTGGAGCGGCGATGGCGGCACTCCTCCGCAATACAGAACTAAGCGGGAGTGGCAGGGCTAAGAGGGGATCCGTCTGCGGGGGGCGATGACGGCGGCGAGATTCGTCAGAAGCTATGGCAATGATTGGTGGCTGCGGAGGTCTTATCTGCTGGTGTCGTGCTTTGTTCCAGCGTCGAAAGTAAAAATGGGCCTCAGTCACTAGCGTAAGAAGAAGGGAGAAAAGAAATCCTGGTCACTTTTTTGTCTAATTCAAAAATGGTCACATTTGTGTCTTTTTAAACTCCATAAGTAATACCTATGCCATTTTTTCTATTTTTAATAACTATGAATTTGATCATTAAAATGAATTTAAAGTTGTAGACTAAAATTGTCATACTATGTATATGAATTGATATGTATGAACACGATAGTAATTATTTAAGTTATGTTAAAATATACAAGCATACACTAAATTAAAACTGGATTTAATTAAATTTGTTTCTCACATATTAATTACGGAAAATTATACGGTGCAACCGGCGCACCATGAGTTTGGTGCGCCCGGTTGCAAAACGACGGAGTATGCCTGTTTTTTTTTTGCTTTTATTGTTAAAAAATGATAATAACTTTTTTATTTTTTATCCGATTTTTATAAAATTTATATCAATATTTTTTATTTTTCATGATCTTTCGAATGAGACCAATATTGCTTATGTAATTTTAAGAAATTATCGAACTATTATATTAATGAGTATTGGATTATAAGGAAAATCGAATCTGTTTGGGAGATGATAGGTTTGTGAAATAGAAGATCAAATCTGTTTGGGAGTGGATCAGTGGCTTCAGTTACATTTGATAATACATTGAGTTACATTTTTTTATGAGCGAGTTACATCTTTTTATAAGCAAGTTACATCTTTTTATAAGCCAGTTACATATATATACACACGAGTTGCATTTGACATGCCTGAACGCGAGTTACATATATTTACACGTAAAGTTACATATTTTTACACGTAAAGTTACATATTTTTACACGTAAAGTTACATATTTATACACGCGAGTTACGCACATATCTATACACACGAGTTGCATTCGACTTGTCTGAACGCGAGTTACATATTTTTTTACGTAAAGTTACATATTGTTACACGTAGAGATACATATTTATACACACGAGTTGCATTTGGCCTGATTGAACGTGAGTTACATATTTTAAAACGCAAAGTTACATATTTTACACGCAAATATTATTATGTTAAAATTACATAGGCAATATTGGTCTCATTTGAAAGATCATGAAAAATAAAAATGTTGATATAAATTTTATAAAAATCGGATAAAAAATAAAAAGTTATTACCATTTTTTTAAAAAAGAGAAATAAAAAATAATGAATTCAATGCCCTGCTTGCCAAAAACGTATGCCGATATACCGATCATATACGGTCCTCACCGTATACCGATCATAATAAATTTTATATACGGTGCTCACCATATACCGATCCTAGGGTATACCAACCGATACAACTGTACGTCTCTGTAAAGTGACTATTGTACTCTTATCTCATAGTTGTGTAATCAAAGAATGATTATGAAATGTTTCTTAAATTAAATATGCAAAGTTAAGGATCGGAAATATTTACTTATTTCATGTGGAGGGTGTCATAATAATATTTACGGAACTCAAGTCTCCTATGTTTGAGTTTTTGGCTACTCATATGTCTTAAAAGTTACACTAGTAAAAAAACAGATTTACAGCGACACTTTTATACTGACATTTTCTAATAAAATACCATTAATGACACACAAGTATCACTGATTTTTAACACAAAAATTCAGTGACACTTATTTTATTCAATACACGAAACTATTATTCCACTTACTGGGCCGGGGTGTACGAGTGCGTAAAGATTTTTTAGCAGCACCTAAGTATGTTTTTACTTGGACTGTAATTCATCCCAGATGAGACCAGAACAGACCAGACCAAACCAGACCAGACCAAACCAGACCAAACCAGTTAAGACCAGACCAGACTTGGATAGTTATAAAAATATAAAGAAACCTGACCAGACCAGACTTGGATAGTTATAAAAATATAAAGAAACCAGACCAGACCAGATAAGACCAGACCAGACCAGACCAGCATATTAAAGTCCAAGTAAAAACATCCTAACACTTAGGTTATTTTCAAAACCCTATCCATTTTCTTCCTGATCGAGCTAGAGCGCGCCGCACTAACCCTATTCAAGATCGTCTTCTATGTCTTCTTCCAGACCAGAGATGGATCGATTTACTCCAATTTTGCCTTACTCCATCACCGTACTCCGTCCAATTTTGTCTGTTAACGATTCTTCGTCCAGAGCTAGAACAAGAGGTCGATCGTTTGTCCCTCGCAGTACTCCGTCGCCGTACTCCGACGCTTTACTACGCCCGACTGCCTTACTCTGTATTCTCTCCTTACAACTGGACTCAGCCATGGACACAACTTCTAGGATCAATGTTGGTCGCCCCAGTCCTTTTAATAAATAGCTGCGTTTTTTGACCTTTTTAGTGCTCATGATAACGATGACTCTTATAGCTGCGTTCCTTTACTGCCAAACCTAACACGACATTCTCTTCGATGCAACGACGGCGGGTGATGGGTCTTCTTCTTTAACTCCCTTCTTTGTTGAGTATTGAATAGCCTCTGCACTCTCCGGTGTCCAGCAACACTCTCCAGTGTCCAGCAATCCAAACTGTCCAAGTAAGGATATTTTCATTGTATCATTATAGTTACTTCACTTATTTGTTATTAAGACATTTTGAGAATTTCTCGATTTTTCTTGAGATATATACTTAAGAGATGGTTTGTTTGTAGATTGAGAAATTTATTGCTTAATATTGATAGGAATTTGGAATGCAACTATGGTGTTTGATAAAATTACTCAAAGAAGAAATGAAAACTTTAACTAGTCCTATTGACGTGCACTTTGTCACGGTGCGTCAAAATAAATTCAATACTAAACACTTATACGTAGTATAGCGTAGTAGAGTTCGTATCCACAGGGAAAGGAATAATTCTCTTTTTATGATACTTAGTAAATAAAAGGGGGGATTTGGATTGAGTGATTTAATTTAATTAAGAACTAAGATAAACAACCTATATGTGTTTAATTCAAAGATAAAAAGGACTTGGCATTGCTACTTTCCACTTGTTGATGTATTTTAGTCGATCATTGTTATATCTATAACTTATTCCCTCTCGAATACTCAATCGGGGAGTATATCCACTTCATCGAGGGTAGTTATTAACAACAACCGTTCATTAATAACCCTTACTATTAATCAAATATAGAACAACGCCTTATACCGATTTAATAGTAGCATTTAATCTTTCTAACTCCTTAATGAAATCAATTGAGATTGATAACATCAACACAACGGTTTTGGTTTAACCAACAAAATTAATCCCTCTTAAGTTTATTAACCACGACCGTGCATTAATAAACCGAAGTTACTTACTTGTGAAACCATCAACGATTAACCATCGGTTCGTTGATCGTTTCTAGTAATAATTAATATATGAAACAAAACTAGTTGATCCTTTAAGTAATGTTCAAAATATTAATATGAAATATGAGTAGAAATCAATTAATATTCAAGGAAGAATATTATTAAAGAAGATGAATCGTACTATAATTAATATCAAGATGTTAACTAATTGTCATCTTAGCAACACTCCCCAACATTAATATAGAGGAAGAAAATACCATTCTAACTAATGGCGAGATGTTAACTAATGATCATCTTAGCAACACTCCCCAACATTAATATAGAGATGGTATTAAGGAAAGTACTATTAATTAATATTCAAGGAAAGAAGTTAAGAAAATAACTCACAACTTTAATAATCAACGAGCTTCAAGAGCAACACCAAGAATGGAAGTTTAGCTCCTCATTTGGAGACTAAACATAGCTAGAAAAATATAAAGAAATGTTATTCTAAACTGAGCTTAAGAGTATGGAAGAAGGGATGAATTTTTAGAGAAGAAAAAGTGTGCTATTTATATGTGTTTTTCAACACCTTTGGCCGGGTACCCGACCGGGTCAAGTACTTACCCGACCGGGTCCGGTCAAAATCAGATAATCCGCCACGTTCTGGTGATCTTCGCACGTCGTTTTGTCCCGGTTCACATCTGACCCGACCGGGTAAAGTAGGGGACCCGACCGGGTCCAGTGACTTTCTTGGCAATTTCGTCTGTTAAATCATACCCGACCGGGTGGGGGTTTCTACCCGGTCGGTTTTTACTCCTGGGCAGTCAAATTTCTTGTTTTCTTCTCTTCAAAGTCTTCCTTTCCAACACCACAAATCCTAACTATACTTTACAACTTATAAAAAAAAGACTAAAATACAATTACAACTGAAATCACATAAATGTTTACAGACTAAATAAAACGTCAAACAATCAACATAAATCAAACATAAAAACATATAATTATGCACTATTAATTAGTGTGCATCAAACACCCCCACACTTAAACCTTTACTCATCTCGAGTAAATCAAATCCGGTCCAAGAAGTCCTTAAAATGACAAGAATATGAACACACACATCCACGAGTGTTTTTAGAAACACATAAAGTATATCCCCAAAAATATAATAGTAAAGAGGGTCTTCAACTCCATATTTCTTTATCAACCTCAACCTTTTTTTTCGTTACCCTTAGGATCCTGCAGAAATAAAAGAAAATACTTTCTCTCGTTCTCTCATTTTGCCTAGGTGCCCTTTCGGGTTTTCATCCCAGCTTCCCACATTTTTCTGTTTTAATCCTCACAACTCACTCTTATTTTTGCTTTATTTTTGCTTAAGTTGCCCTTTCGGGTTTTCAACTTAACAAGTTTTTATAATTTTTTTAAGAATAAAGAGTATGAATGTGAGTATTCTATAAAACTCTCCCCCAAGCTAATCAAAGCATTGTCCCTAGTGCTTGTGTCTGAGATGAATGTTTTTTTTTTGTTACTTTTTGTGGGGTTTTGTTGGTGATTCGTGGGTGTGGAGATGAAAAGGGTGAAGAGGTGATGAATGAAATGGGTTTACTTGGTGGATGGATGTAGGAGATATGAAGCTTTTGACTTTTGGAAATGGAGGAAATTTGGGGTGTGGTTCGAATGGGAAGAAAAGAAAATGGGGAAGAAAAGCTGCCCACCCGCAACCTTATCGGGCTTTTGCCCGACCGCCCGGCCGGGTGGGGTATTTTACCCGGTAGGGCGTAAACTGTTCACCGTAGGCAGAGAATTTTCGCTGGGTTGCCCGGCCGGGTATAGGGGTCTACCCGGTCGGGTATTTGATTTAATCTTGTTCTGCTCTTGCCTCACCCGGGCGGTTGGTCGGGTGCTTTGTTTTAGAGGTAACCCCACCAGGTTGGGGTATATACCCGGCCGGGTCCAATCCCAGTCCATTTTTTTTTAAATGTGTAAAAATAAAATAAAACAAGTAAACGTATCTTGCTTGGGTTGCCTCCCAAGAAGCGCCTTAGTTAACGTCGCGGCACGACACCATGGTTGTGTTCAATCGTTCAAGCTTGGATCGTGATAACTCATCTTCTTCAAATTTTCACCCGGGTGACTCTTATAGAAAGACTCAGTTTTTCGACCCTTTATTTTGACCTTTCTGGGATCAAATATCCAGATTTCCATCGCTTCATATTGTGAGAGTGTTGGTCCATGATTTTTATTAAGCATGGTCAATGGAAAGGTTTTTTATCCGGGTGGTATAAGAGGGAATATGAAATATTTGTGTAATCCCACCGTTATTCCTTGCTTATTTGTGAACAAAGAGAAGTCTAAATTATACTCACAATTGCTGAAGATTTCATAGATATCTTTTTCCTTCTCCACCCTTTGTGTTTCCCTTAGAGCCTCAGGAAATGGTGGCATGATCTCAGGAATGGCCGGTGGTTGAGTTGAGTTTTGAGGTTCCTCCTTCGGTTGAGCTTTCTCCGTAAGCTCCTCTTCTTCCTCCTCCTCGCCCATGTGGTTCACAATGTTTGGTATTTGTTTCAACTGATTGTCCAAGTTCTGTTCGTTGGACACTGCTTCTTGCGAGCATTGTGACATATTTTGTTGCATATTTGTCACATTGATAGTGAGAGCTCGGATCATGTCTTCAGTGGACATGCTGGAATAAGAACATGAGTATGGGCTATATGTGTTGGAGAATGAATCATACCTCTCTTGGAAACCAACATCATTCCTTTGTTCAAAGAATTCTTCTCGAAGCTCTAGGCAAAAATCCGTAAGATGCCTTTGTGACATGCAAATGTTGCATGTATGGACATCTTGAGATTTTGAACATGAGATAAATTCCTTTATGAGAGAAGTCGAGTCGGAAATTTGACTCTCTAGGGATGATGTGTTGGTATCCATTTACTCATGCAAGCTTAGAAAATAGAAAAGTAAGATTTTTTTTTATATATATATATTTTTTATTTTTATTTTTATTTTTATGAGATAAAATAAAACGAAAAATAATTGCCTTTCCCCGGCAACGATGCCAAATTTGACGTGCACTTTGTCACGGTGAGTCAAAATAAATTCAATACTAAACACTTATACGTAGTATAGCGCAGTAGAGTTCGTATCCACAGGGAAAGGAATAATTTTCTTTTTATGGTACTTTGTAAATAAAAGGGGGGATTTGGATTGAGTGATTTAATTTAATTAAGAACTAAGATGAACAACCTATATGTGTTTAATTCAAAGATAAAAAGGACTTGGCATTGCTACTTTCCACTTGTTGATGTATTTTAGTCGATCATTGTTATATCTACAACTTATTCCCTCTCGAATACTCAATCGGGGAGTATATCCACTTCATCGAGGGTAGTTATTAACAGCAACCGTTCATTAATAACCCTTACTATTAATCAAATATAGAACAACGCCTTATACCGATTTAATAGTAGCATTTAATCTTTCTAACTCCTTGATGAAATCAATTAAGATTGATAACCTCAACACAACGGTTTCGGTTTAACCAACAAAATTAATCCCTCTTAAGTTTATTAACCACGACCGTGCATTAATAAACCGAAGTTACTTACTTGTGAAACCATCAACGATTAACCATCGGTTCGTTGATCGTTTCTAGTAATAATTAATATATGAAACAAAACTAGTTGATCCTTTAAGTAATGTTCAAAATATTAATATGAAATATGAGTAGGAATTAATTAATATTCAAGGAAGAATATTATTAAAGAAGATGAATCCTACTATAATTAATATCAAGATGTTAACTAATTGTCATCTGAGCAACACTCCCCAACATTAATATAGAGGAAGAAAATATCATTCTAACTAATGTCGAGATGTTAACTAATTGTCATCTTAGCAACACTCCCCAACATTAATATAGAGATGGTATTAAGGAAAGAACTATTAATTAATATTCAAGGAAAGAAGTTAAGAAAATAACTCACAAATTTAATAATCAACAAGCTTCAAGAGCAACACCAAGAATGGAAGTTTAGCTCCTCATTTGGAGACTAAACATAGCTAGAAAAATATAAAGAAATGCTATTCTAAACTGAGCTTAAGAGTATGGAAGAAGGGATGAATTTTTAGAAAAGAAAAAGTGTGCTATTTATAGGTGTTTTTCAACACCTTTGGACGGGTACCCGACCGGGTCAAGTACTTACCCGACCGGGGCCGGTCAAAATCAGATAATCCGCCACGTTCTGGTGATCTTCGCACGTCGTTTTGTCCCGGGTCACATCTGATCCGACCGGGTCAAGTAGGGGACCCGACCGGGTCCAGTGACTTTCTTGGCAATTTCGTCTGTTAAATCATACCCGACCGGGTGGGGGTTTCTACCCGGTCGGGTTTTACTCCTGGGCAGTCAATTTCTTGTTTTCTTCTCTTCAAAGTCTTCCTTTCCAACACCACAAATCCTAACTATACTTTACAACTTATAAAAAAAGTGATGGATAGTGTACCCGGGGGGTAGCTTATCCGAGGGGTTATTATGGGGAGTAATAAGAGAGAAGTCAGAGCAAGTAAGTATAGAGAGAGAAAGTATATTGTAAAGTGCGGAACGTTTTCAGCGTGGTTACAAATGGGGAAATGGGGTGCTATTTATAGTAGCAATAAATGCCAGACAGGGACACGTGTCAAGCGTTCATTGGCCGAGGGGTCACCTCAACTGGTTGGCGCTGGCAACCGCATGTGGCCGCATTTAATGCTTCTGTTGGATGGGACGTTGTACAGGGTACAGTGATCTGTACGCATGTGACGCGGATATCATGTCGGGAAAGGTGCCCTCGGCTGTAGAGGACTAGCCGAGGGCTCCGAGTACTTGGGGACCCCCTTGGTGCCGAGGGCTACTGATTTTTGCCGTTTTTCCAGTAACTTCGTTTTGCTGTCCAGGCCCTCCTATGAGAGTTAGAGCCTTCGGCCAAGGGCCGAAGGCACCCCTGGTGCGCATTTGTGGGCTGCTTGGTACTTTGGGCGCTGTGATTTGGGCCTGTTGGGCCTTCTGGGCCTGTTGGGCCTTGATTGGGGTAGTAGGAGTCTGTGGGCCGGGGGTTCCCGTGCCATATACTCCATCAGGAGTCCCTCACTCCTTTTGTCGAAAGGTACTTGAGGGAAAAGGAGTAATTGTGTTTGTCCTCTGTCGTTGTTCCGTTTGTAGTTTGTAGAGTTGTGGGTAGTTTGCTGTTTGTTTATTCTGCCGAGGGCAGTCCCTCAGTTACCCACATGTCGGGACTTGAGGGGTCATGTTTGTGATTTTTGTGATTTTTCCCAAGGGAGTCCTCCAGTCCCCCACTCCTTGAGGCACTTGCAAAGTGGTGAAAAGGAGTAGAGTAGTTGCGCTGCTGTTGTGGGCCGAAGGAAAACCCTGTGGGAAAAAATCCTAATGAGGGAAAAAGAGTGCATCGAATTCCCCCAACGATGAATCAAAAATGTGAAACCTTGGTTCAAAATGGAGAATAATGGTAATGCCGAAGGCTCTCCTTGTTCTGAGGGCTCATGTGTGGATTAGCCGGAGGCTTGTTGTTGATGTCCTGGGAGGTGCCGAAGGGGAGTCCCTCAATCTGGCGATCGAGGGCGTAACGAATGCAGGTAGCAGCCGAGTTGTTACCGGGGGGTTCCCTGTGTTGTTGATTGGTTGGTGATGAGGATCTCCGAGGGGTCCCGTTACCTGTGTGCCGTAGGTGATCCGTCAATGAGGCATACTCCCCGGGGGCTACCCGGCTCTCAAAGTGCTGAGGGGGGATCCCCGAGGAGTGCCTGATATGAAGCTTTGGGATTCTGAAGGTTTGATCCCGAAGGCATCTGTTATGTACTGTGTGGGGCACAACCCGGGAACGTCTCCGGGTAAGTGTGCCCGGAGGCTCTCCTTGATGAAGTGGAGTGAAGTAAAAAACCCGGGGGCTCCCAGAATATAGCCGTTGGAAATATAGCCGTTGGAATATGTAACGTCCGGATATAGCCGTTGGAGGGGGTTGCCACGTGGTGCGTGCTCGTTGGCTGCCCGTGAGCGGGCATCACCGATTGGGTGGAAACTCGGTTGGTAATGATGGCAGTCCAACCGGAGGCCCGGTTTCCAGGCCCAAGCCCGGATTCCAGCGCCTATAAATACCCCATGGCCGGCTTCCTTCCCCTTGTGCGAAATCATTATAGCGAAGCTCTGCCAAAATTTCTAGAGAGAGAAACAACAGCCCTCGATCAAATTCTCATTCCAAGGTCAGTTCTCCACTCGTACTTCACCTTCTTAGTTAGCAGTCTTTGTGCCCTTAGACTAGGAGATAGAATTTTTAGAAAACCCTAGTTCTTCCGAGCCCTCGAGCCAGTGAGTAGATGTCTTCTCAGAGCGATTCTCAGGACATATCGAGGGATCCCTCGATGGAAGAGGAGAGCTTCTCAGACGCTGGGTCCTCAAGTGAGCAGCCCTCGGCCCAAGAGGACGTCGCGATGGCGATAGAGGTGCAGAAAGACCTGATGGCTGAAGTCGAAGCCGAGGGCTTCGAGCAGGAGGCGGAGGACGAGGAGATTGCCTTCGCCGTGCAAGTTGCAGAAGAGGAGGAAGAGAAGGAGAGGATGAAGGTGACTGTGGCCGTCCTCCCCCCTCGGGCTGTTAGTGAGGCAGGGAGCTCTCGGCCCCTCAACCCGACCCCGATAAGAGTGGCCCCCGGGAACCAATCGGGGAAGAAGAAGACTGCCCCCAAGAAGAAAAATGTCGCGGCTGATCAGGGGAAGCCCATAGATGTGCCCGAGGGGTACTCCTGGCTAAACACTGCTACCCTGGAGATAGGGTCGAAGGCTGATAGGGAGGACATGTACGTGACCCAGCTGCACGTGGGGCCCTCGGCTGTGGTGGTGGCGCCGGGCCCAGATTGTAACACCGTTCCCAAATGTATTTACTTTTAAGCGAATAATTTATTGAACCTTATGAAGTTTTTAATGAATTTACGAAGTTGTGAATTTGTATTATATTTCTTCGCGTGAATAGTAAAATGCACGTGGGGCCCACATCGGGAGTGGGGACCGCCTGATATTGTCGGGGCCACATATTATAATGATCTTGGACTAGATAATATGTATATGGTGGTGGATATCCTAGTTGAGCCATGACAATGGCATAGGGTTGACCGGTTGGTCAAACGGGGCCGAATTATCGGTATCGGCAATCAATCAGATAACAGCCCGAAAAGGGATTTCGGAGACTTCTAAATTAAAGTTGAGGGATGCATATTGATTCTAAGGTCCATTAAGAATTGGGAACAAGTGTTATATTTTATTTGACCCGATAAAATAAAATATACTTAAAACAGTCTGGAAAAATACAACTTTCGGGACCGATTGTACACTTCTGGACAAAAAGGGTTGACCTCCCACATGGGTGGGGGCCAACCCACGATTTTAGCCTCATCATTCAGGGCCTTAGCAGGCTGGTAAGAGATATGAGGTGGGAGAGGACCTATTTGAGATGTTTGGCATCAAAACAAATCATGGTGGCCCTCCTCCCTTCCACTCATTGCCCAAAAGGAGACAAAGAGGCATTCCTACCCATCCCCCTCCTCACTAGTTCGGCCAGCAGCAAGGGAAATGAGGAAAGAACCTCTACAACTTCATCTCCATAGCACCAAATCCGAACTCAAGCTCAAGGGAGTCCAAGAAGAAGGTTTAAGAAGGAAAAAGCTAGGAAAAAGTGTGAAAATTAAGGTAATGACCTTATCATAACTTTTCCTTTGTTTTTCTTCTAGCATATAAGATATATATCATATGAAAGACCTTTAGTATTGTTCTACATGATTTAAGTGTGGAATAATGGGTTGGAATGTGATGCTAAGTCCAAAAAACGGACTTAGAAGCCAAATCGACCGGTTTGCCGGAAAATAACCTTTTATAGGTTATTTATGTTGATATGGGTTTTGTGATGATAAAACCTTGTTAGGAACTTGATTTAAAGTATTTTTGAGCTTCGCCGGAGTTTCGTCGGAATTGGTCAAAGTTCGCCGGAGTTGGTCAAAGTTCGCCGGAGTTGGTCAAAGTTCAATCGAGAAACGTAGAACGCGCTTAAGCTTAATTAAGGTGAGGATGACCGACTATATTACTTATAATCTTTGGGTTAATTTCCTAAGTGAATACAAATGTGATGTGTATGAGTTGTTAATGGTTACTAATGCCTAAATGAAACTAATATTGATTATAAGTGTAGTATGCATGATACACAAATTTATGAATAAATTGTGTATGTTTAGATGCTATGAATATGTGTGTATGATGGTTGTACCAACCATGAATATCCTTTGAGATAGTATACTTTGATGCCATGAGGAGAAGCTATGAGGGTATGAAAGTGATACATGATAGTAAGGCCAATCGGGCAAGAAGAAAGAATTATAATGAATTAAATAAATAACTAGCATTGAAATATTAGTTGGAAATGTTAGTTGAGAAATGGATGAATTAGGTCCTAAGAATTTGAATTAGAAAGAATCGGTGATTATGAGCCGGGCTCAAGACCGATGTAGATGACGGTGATTATGAGCTGGGCTCTAGACCGTAGTAGATGACGGTGATTATGAGCTGGGCTCTAGACCGTAGTAGATGACGGTGATTATGAGCTGGGCTCTAGACCGTGGCAGATGACGGTGATTATGAGCTGGGCTCTAGACCGTAGTAGATGACGGTGATTATGAGCTGGGCTCTAGACCGTAGTAGATGACGGTGATTATGAGCTGGGCTCTAGACCGTAGTAGATGACGGTGATTATGAGCTGGGCTCTAGACCGTGGTAAATAATGATGAATTGATATTAAATGAACGGACTAACTATAATGTAATAATGCTCTAGTTTGAGGGCCTCGGAGATTTAAACTTTGATTATACTTAGTATAGTTGTCATTGTACTTGTCAAATGCTTCCAAGTACTGACCTCCCCTTCACGGGGGAGGCCACCTCACAGTTTCAGGTAGAACTTGAAGGTTGCTACCACCCGCCGCTGCTTCGGGAAGTTCCTGAGGAGAAGACTTGGTTCGTGCTTCTCCCGTTCTTGTTTTGAAAAACAATATGATCAATGCTCATGGATAATATTTTTTTTTGAATAAGTACTATGGGGGCTTGCATGCCAAATTATGCCAAGTGTGGCTTGAACACTTGTATCAATTGTTTCCGCTGCTTTAATAAATGTTTTACATTATGTTTGTTTACGGATGTACTATGTGTGAATGGTATTCAAGACGCCTTGTATAGTATGGATGAGTCGGACTGCGGTTGACTATTCGTACTGTACGGCGGGTTGTTGACGTGTCCGGGTAGGTCCGGGGCGTGACAATTTAAATGGTATCAGAGCCTTAGTCCGTAAACATCATAATGAAGCTTCAAAATTTCTTTTTGAAAATGAATTTAAAAAAAAAACCATGAGCATAAGTTTTGTACTTATAGAACTTTTGGTACTTGAGTTGCAATGCCTCTAATTGTTAAGATGGTACCCTTAACAATTGGTATGACGGTGATTTGAGCCGAAGGATGTCTTTAAGTACCCGTCCGTCATTTGACATTCGATACGAGTCTAACGACTCAATCCTAATTTCTTTCAGAAATGGAACCAATTGGAAGGATCACTAGGAGGAACCCGTTGAGCCGTGCACCGGGTGGGTCCGAGCGCGGTAGCCGGGGGTCCTCTAGGGGATCAAGAGGAAGGGGCCGTGGAGGCCAACGTCAAACCGTGAGCGATGGCCACGTTGATACCGAGAGTGAGACCTATTGGTCCTATGAGGACTCAACTTACCAGCCGGGGACTGAGCCAGTTGAGACCCCTTACGAAGAGAATGACGATGATGTGAGTGATGAGGAGGAAAGTGGCTCCTTGGCCAGAATCGAAGCGCTGCTCCAACAGTATCATCGGGAGCGCGAAGAAAGGAGGGCACACCGAAGGCACCGTGCAGGGCAACCTTCGGGCGGGGCTCCAAGAGGGAGGAGCTTTTGCGATTCGAGAACCCATGTGGAAGCGCATGGGAGTCGGGGCGATGGAGGTCCAGCCATAAGGATCTCCAAATACATCAAGGAGGCGAGAGACTTAGGGTGCAAACCGTTCGATGGGACGGGAGACATCTCGGTTGCCGCCCAGTGGATCAAGAGGCTGAACGAGGCAGCCCTTGACATGCAGCTCACCCCCGATTTTAAACTGAGAATCGCGGTAAGGTTACTCGAGGGGTTGGCGTCCAAATGGTGGGATGGAACCAAGGGTAAGTATGGCGGAACTGTTACATGGGAGGATTTCCGACAAGAATTCTTTGCCCAGTACTACTCTGACTTTGAAGTAAACGCCAAGGTGAGGGAATACACTCTCCTAACCCAAGGCGGTAACATGACGGTGAAAGAACTTGAGAACAAGTTCAGAGACCTTGTTGATCACATACCGGAGTATGCTTGTGATGAAAACCGAATGGTGAATCACTTTTGGGAGGCCTTGGACTTAGAGATACGTGACAGGGCAACTCAATTGCCCAATATGACTTTCAGCCAAATGGTTGCCCAAGGGTTGAAGGGAGAAAAGCAATGGGAGGAGAGGAAGAGGAGAGATGCCGAAGAGGCCAAGAAAAGAAAGTGGGAGAGCCATGGCCCCCAAGGTCCCAATAAGAAGGGGAACCACGGGGGAGGTGGATCGTTCAGGGCACCGGCAGCACCATCCAAGGGAAACCCAGCCACGAGCGGGCACTACTCGGGCTCACAAGTCCCGACGGCGCCCAGGTGCAGGAATTGCAACAGAAACCACACCGGTAAGTGTCGTGATCCGCCACGGTGCTACCAATGCGGGAGTACAGGGCACATTAAGCCAAACTGCCCTCAACTTGGTGGGAATCGGGGGTCAGGACCAAGCGGCGCTACCACGGCAAGTAGGAACCGGGCCGGAGCATCTCATGCTAGCGTGGGCCAGGGTGGAGCGAGCACGAGCAATGCGCCGTCCGTGAATCAAGGAAGAACTCAAGCTAGAGTTTATGCTATGACGGAGGCGGATGCACGTGCCAACCCGGACTCCGTTGCGGGTAATTCCTTAAACTCACGTATTAATTTTCGTAAACAATAGGAGTGTGGAACTTGTAAAATTATAATCCCGACGAGTTTAGTCGGGTTTGAAGGGAAAAAGGGAGGAGAATCCTCGCCCTGGGTGAAAACCGCCCGGCTTTGACGAAAGCCGCCCGACTTTCGTCTTGATTGATTTGGGATAATACTACGGAAACGAATGCCGGCCGGCTTCCACTGAGAACCGCCCGGCTTTCGTCAAGACTGAAACGGAGAAATTTCTCGCAACCAAAAACCGGCCGGCTTTTGGTGAAAACCGGCCGGCTTTTGGTGAAAACCGGCCGGCTTTCATAAACACCTCACCTGGAAAATTTCTCGCAGCTGAAAGCCGCCCGGCTTTCATGGATGCCGCTCGGCTTTCGTTAAGCCTGGGATTTCTGCGCTGCTGAAACCCGGCCGGGTTTCATAGAAACCGACCGGCTTCGAAATCATTCCCTGAATAAGAACTACGGCGACGAAAGCCGCCCGGCTTTCGTAAAAGCCGCCCGGCTTTCGTGATTATAAACTTAGAATTTTTATCGCAGTCGAAAAACCGGCCGACTTTCATGAAAAGCGGCCGGCTTTCACCCGGATTGGTCCTAAAACGGTCCTAAAGGTTAGAAACCGGGAAATTTCAAAAGGGTATCGAACGGACCCCACCCGAAACACAACCAACATACTCTACGACTTAAGAAACGAACCTATTTATTAGATGGTGTGTCTTACATTACTTATGAATGTAGGAACACTAAGGATAAACGGGAGAGAAGCAAGGATCCTTATTGATACCGGGGCGCAACGATCATTTGTGAGTGAGGCGTTCGCCAGCGGATTCAACGGACCACTTGTACCGATGACTCAAACCCTATTGGTGTCCACGCCTCTAGGGGATGATATCGAGAGAGAAAGCCACTATCCATCGTGTGAGGTGGAGGTGGAGGGACAGAACTTGACGTGTGATTTCGTACCGCTGAGTATGATCGAGTTTGATGCAATCCTCGGGATGGATTGGCTTGAGAAACATCATGCTAGGGTCGATTGCTACACGAAGGTTCTTGAACTCGAAGGAGGCGAAGGGTTGACCTTACGCTTCGAGGGATATAGAGGCAAATCAAACTGTTGTATCATATCCGCCGTGAGAGCAAGGAATATGATGAGAAAGGGGTGTCACGCATACCTAGCGTATGTGGTGGACAAAACCAAAGAAGAGATAGACATCAATGATGTGAGAGTTGTGTGCAAGTATCCGGATGTCTTCCCAAAAGACTTGCCGGGACTTCCACCCGATAGGGAGATTGAGTTCGTGATCGAGGTCAAACCCGGCACCAAACCAATCTCTATACCGCCATACAGAATGGCACCCGCTGAACTTAACGAGTTGAAAACCCAATTGCAAGAGCTATTGGATAACGGTTTCATAAGGCCGAGTCACTCTCCGTGGGGAGCACCGGTCCTTTTCGTGAAAAAGAAAGATAGAACACTTCGAATGTGCATTGACTATCGTCAACTGAACAAAGTCACAATCGAGAATAGGTATCCCTTGCCTAGAATTGATGACTTGTTTGATCAGCTCCGAGGGGCGACGGTGTTTTCGAAGATTGACTTGAGGTCGGGGTACCACCAACTGAAAATAAAGGAAGATGACATACCGAAGAGTGCTTTCCGCACAAGGTATGGTCATTTCGAGTTCCTAGTTATGTCGTTCGGGCTAATCAACGCCCCAGCGGCATTCATGGACATGATGAACCGCGTGTTCAGTGAATACTTAGATCAATTCGTGATAGTATTCATTGACGATATTTTGATATACTCCAAGAGTGAGTGGGAGCATGAAGATCATTTGAGACTTGTACTTGAACGGCTAAGGGAAAAACAACTCTTTGCCAAGTTCTCTAAATGCGAGTTTTGGCTCAAAGAGATCGGGTTCCTCGGGCATGTCGTGTCAGGTTCGGGCATTGCGGTGGATAAAGCCAAGATAGAAGCCATTATGAATTGGGAGAGACCCAAGAACGTGAAAGAAATACGCAGTTTCCTCGGTTTGGCAGGATATTATCGTAAGTTTGTTGAAAAATTTTCTGTATTGGCGTCTCCTTTGACAAAGCTCACAAAGAAAGGGGCCAAGTTCATATGGGACGACAATTGTGAGAAAGGGTTTCTCGAACTAAAGAAACGGCTTACAGAAGCACCAGTCCTCACTCTACCCACACAAGGGATAGGGTACGACATATACAGTGACGCTAGCATCCAAGGGCTTGGATGTGTTCTAATGCAAAACGGTCGGGTGATTGCCTACGCTTCAAGGCAATTGAAGAAACACGAGGCAAACTACCCTACCCATGATCTAGAGTTGGGAGCGGTAGTGTTTGCACTGAAGATTTGGCGGCATTATCTCTATGGGGAGACATGTCACATTTTCACCGATCATAAAAGTTTGAAGTATGTATTCACTCAAAAAGAGTTGAATATGAGACAAAGGAGATGGATGGAGTTGATCAAGGACTATGACTTGATCATCGACTATCATCCCGGGAAGGCCAATGTAGTAGCCGATGCACTGAGCAGGAAGAGTACATCGGGGACGTTACTCACGTGTCTACGCTCACTAAGGGCACAAGTGGAGGTGTCCACGAGTGGGGTCCTCATTGCTAGATTCGAGGTTAGGCCTACATTGCTGAGTGAGATCAGTAGATGTCAGGCCATTGATGAAGAATGTCAGAAGATCCGTGAACAGATCCTTGAGGGACCTGTTGAGAACTTTCGGGTACGTGATGACGGTCTTTTATTGTTTAAAGGCCGTGTATGCATACCAAGGAACGAGGAGCTCCAAAAGTCTATACTGGAGGAGGCTCATTCTTCGGCGTATGCCATGCATCCAGGAGGTACTAAAATGTACCGAGACTTGAAGGAAAGTTACTGGTGGTCGGGTATGAAGAGGGACATCGCAGAGTACGTGAGTCGGTGCCTTACTTGCCAACAAGTCAAGGCGGAGCATCAACACCCGGCGGGACTTTTGCAACCACTTACCATTCCAGAATGGAAGTGGGAGCACGTGACCATGGACTTCGTGGTGGGGCTGCCACGAACAGTGAACAACTATGATGCAGTATGGGTAGTGGTTGATAGGCTCACCAAGAGTGCACACTTTTTGCCTATCAACATTACTTATCCTCTTGAAAGGTTGGCAAAGCTATACACGGAGGAGATTGTGAGACTGCATGGAGTTCCGATATCCATTGTCTCGGATAGGGACCCACGTTTCACATCCCGATTTTGGCCAAAATTTCAAGCATCTTTGGGTACGAAGCTAAAGTTTAGCACAACCTTTCACCCACAGACGGATGGGCAATCCGAGAGGGTGATACAGATTCTGGAAGATATGCTTAGGGCATGTGCTCTGGAGTTCCAAGGGAGTTGGGACAAGGATTTGGCTCTGGTTGAGTTTGCCTATAACAACAGTTATCAGGCGAGTATTGGCATGCCTCCATACGATGCATTGTATGGGAGGAAATGTAGAACACCGTTGTGTTGGGATGAGGTTGGCGAAGCCAAGCTCGAGGGGATTGAACTTGTCGAAATCACCAAGGCTAAGGTGAAAGTCATTCAGGATAGACTCAAGGCTGCCCAAGATCGGCAAAAGAGTTATGCTGACAAACGACGCAGGCCATTGGAGTTTGAGGTCGGTGATAAGGTCTTTCTAAGGATTTCTCCTTGGAAAGGTATCATCAGATTTATATCGAGGGGAAAACTTAACCCCCGATATATTGGCCCATTTGAAATCCTTAAAAGAATAAGGTCCGTGGCTTACCGTATCAAATTGACCCCAGAACTTGAGAAGATACACGACGTGTTCCATGTATCGATGCTCAAGAAATACGTGCGAGATCCATCTCATATCCTTGAGAAACCACCGGTAGAGATACGTGAAGACCTACAATATGCGGTGGAACCGGTGAAGATTGTGGGTCAACAGGTAAAGAAACTAAGGAACAAGGAGATTCCTATGGTAAAGGTCCTTTGGAGGAGTGATCGAGTCGAAGAAGAAACCTGGGAGACTGAGGTCTCAATGAGGGAGCAGTACCCTTTCCTTTTCGATTAGACACGTGGATTTCGGGGACGAAATCCCAAATAAGGGGGGGTGAACTTGTAACACCGTTCCCAAATGTATTTACTTTTAAGCGAATAATTTATTGAACCTTATGAAGTTTTTAATGAATTTACGAAGTTGTGAATTTGTATTATATTTCTTCGCGTGAATAGTAAAATGCACGTGGGGCCCACATCGGGAGTGGGGACCGCCCGATATTGTCGGGGCCACATATTATATTGATCTTGGACTAGATAATATGTATATGGTGGTGGATATCCTAGTTGAGCCATGATAATGGCATAGGGTTGACCGGTTGGTCAAACGGGGTCGAATTATCGGTATCAGCAATCTATCAGATAACAGCCCGAAAAGGGATTTCGGAGACTTCTAAATTAAAGTTGAGGGATGAATATTGATTCTAAGGTCCATTAAGAATTGGGAACAAGTGTTATATTTTATTTGACCCGATAAAATAAAATATACTTAAAACAGTCCGGAAAAATACAACTTTCGGGACCGATTGTACACTTCTGGACAAAAAGGGTTGACCTCCCACATGGGTGGGGGCCAACCCACGATTTTAGCCTCATCATTCAGGGCCTTAGCAGGCTTGTAAGAGATATGAGGTGGGAGAGGACTGATTTGAGATGTTTGGCATCAAAACAAATCATGGTGGCCCTCCTCCCTTCCACTCATTGCCCAAAAGGAGACAAAGAGGCATTCCTACCCATCCCCCTCCTCACTAGTTCGGCCAGCAGCAAGGGAAAGGAGGAAAGAACCTCTACAACTTCATCTCCATAGCCCCAAATCCGAACTCAAGCTCAAGGGAGTCCAAGAAGAAGGTTTAAGAAGGAAAAAGCTAGGAAAAAGTGTGAAAATTAAGGTAATGACCTTATCATAACTTTTCCTTTGTTTTTCTTCTAGCATATAAGATATATGTCATATGAAAGACCTTTAGTATTGTTCTACATGATTTAAGTGTGGAATAATGGGTTGGAATGTGATGCTAAGTCCAAAAAACGGACTTAGAAGCCAAATCGACCGGTTTGCCGGAAAATAACCTTTTATAGGTTATTTATGTTGATATGGGTTTTGTGATGATAAAACCTTGTTAGGAACTTGATTTAAAGTATTTTTGAGCTTCGCCGGAGTTTCGTCGGAATTGGTCAAAGTTCGCCGGAGTTGGTCAAAGTTCGCCGGAGTTGGTCAAAGTTCAATCGAGAAACGTAGAACGCGCTTAAGCTTAATTAACACTACAACAAAATGAACAATATGCAACATATGGAAAATGTTACATAAGATAGGTAAATTGTTGCAAAATAGTTAAAGCAACACTTTCACGAGTGCTACATCAGGTCTCGTTGCATAAAGTCATATGCAACAGTTTCCAACTAATTAAGTAACACCTTCTAGAAGTGTTGCATAACTATCACATATGCAACACAATTTTGCAACACTTAAACAAGAGTCTTATGCAACATTTTTTTAATAAAATGCAACACTTAAAATATGATTTTATGCAACACTTTTTACATTGATGTAACATTTATAGTTTTTGTTTTGCAACACTAACATACAATATGCAACTATATTCAAAATTTTACGTAACATTTTAAATGTGATGCAACATTTAATTCAAAATTTTAGGTAACATTTTAAATTTGATGCAACACTTGATTCAAAAATTGTGTAACACTTTAAATTTTATGCAACACCTTGAGAAAGTTATATGTAACACTATCTTTAAGGTTATGTAGCACATATTCTGATTTACGTAACACCTAATTCAAGGATTAACCTCATTTATTTTTATTGATAATATATTGCACTCTTGTATAGTATGTAGAACGCATAACATAGTCTTGCACAATGACTTAAAAGATATCTTATAAACCAAGCCTATAGATCATAAATGTTATCATCATACATATAAGCTTAAAGAAATATTCAATCATCATTAATATACTCAAAGAATTCTTTTTAATGTAGTAGCCAAAATATCTAAAACTTAAACAACAAATATCTGAAGTATCAAAGTGAAACAAATATCAACTAATAAATTGAATTGTGCTCAATAAGAAAATAAATAAATAGAATTAAATAAATCTAAGTCATAGTATGTAGATCCACTTGTAATAGCAATCTGCAATCTTCACTAAACCATTAAACTTCATCTCATCAACGCGAACATGTCTCTGCAATAGAGAGAAAAATTTAGTTAATAATGATATAATTTATATATATATATATATATATATATATATGAAACAACTATTAATATAAAATGCAATGTTTAATTAACTACAAACCTGATGTGTACTTAAGCTCTACAGCCCAAGTAAAGTAGGATCAAGATCTGGAATCAATGTAGCAAGTTTTGACAAAACCAAACTGATCCTTTGCTTTTCAATTTCACGCTCCTTACGCATTTGTTCTATTTTAGCATTCTTTTTCTCATTTTCCACTTCAAAGTCTTTCCTCAAGTCACTTAAAATTGTGTCCATATTGTTAGAAACTGCAACAAACGACTCTCCATTATTCTTCATTTTAACAAGATCTTTCTTAGTGACACCTCTGCCATGCATGATTGGACGGCCGTTAATCTCTTTTGACATAACAAGCAAGTACCCATCAACTGCGATGCCATTTTCATCCTTATTCTCTGTCTCATAATTCTTCATTTCAACCTAAAATAAATATATATTCAAAATGAACATAGTAATTTAATAAAGCAATACTACCTAGATTCTATACAACTTCTTAACTTGAATACTGTAAATACTAGCATTTGACCAAAATATCAAATATATTCTTTTATGAAGTATTTAAAACTTGTATAGATATGTTGTAGTAAAAACTGCATTTCAGTAAAAAAATCTGCAGTAAATAAAATTTACAATTTTGCATAAAGTGGATTACAAAATCTTTTGCAAAAACTGAAACTATGCTCTAAAAAACTATCCAAGAGTAAAAACTGCAATTTAAGAGCAAAAAAATGCAATTCAAGAGTTAAAAACAACAATTGAAGAGGAAAAAAATTGCAACGGTGAATAAACATTTTGGAAACTTGCACAACAATAAAGAAACTGCAATTTTAGAGTAAAAGACTTTCAAAAGCAAAACAAAAAAAACTGCAGCAAAGACGAAGAGTCAAACAAATTAAAAACTGCAACTTCTACGCCAACAACTCAAAAAACAAACTGCAGTAAATAAAACTGCAGTTCTTCATAGTGGATCAAAAAGTTTTTCTGTAAAACTGAACTATGCTATAAATATATTTAAGAGTAAAAAACTGCAAGTCAATAGTAAAAAATTACAATTCAACAGCAAAAAACTGCAATTAAAGAGTAAAAACAGCAACAATAAATAAACATTTTAGAAACCTGCACAACACCAAAGAAACTGAAATTTGAATCTAAAACACACTCGATTGCAAAAACTGCAACAAAGAGAAAGAAACATTAAAAACAACATTATGCAGTTAAACAAGTGCAATTATGCAGTACAAAAACTGCAATGCTGCGGTCAACAAAAAAACTGCAATAAACATTTGCACTTTTGCATTAAAAAAGAATTATATAATAACAACTAAGACCTTAATTGTAATAATTAATCAAATAACAAGAATAGTAAAAA
The DNA here is from genome assembly GCA_945859875.1 of Cuscuta europaea. Lineage (NCBI taxonomy): Eukaryota > Viridiplantae > Streptophyta > Magnoliopsida > Solanales > Convolvulaceae > Cuscuta > Cuscuta europaea. The sequence continues at coordinate 12,150,657 of CAMAPE010000048.1, forward strand.
GCATGGCATATAAGATTTACCAATTTTGTCGATGTATCTTCATTACAATCTTTGTATTGTCGCCCTTCCGTCTTTTCACGCGTGACCTCAAACATGAGTGATAAAGGTATGTCATCATCAGTATCTAGAAGGGCATGCAGCTTCCTGCGACAAATTATTAACAACATGTTGGTATTCTTTTCTCAAAGAAAAGAATAAGAAAATATATAAAATATGTTGTATACTTTTGTCAAATAAAAAATTGACATTTTATATAAAATATACGAGGTATACACTATATACCAAATTGTTTCGAATTCTCGCAAAAGACTCACGACCAGCTGTGTGATTATCTGTCTGGAAACTGCGACTGCGTTTGTTACGGGAACATTTTTTCTGCAAACGTATTTTCATATATTTATTCTATATAAAAACAGAAAAATATAAGTAAGATATTTAAAAATACAATTATAGGTATCGCAAATACCTGATAGTCTTTGCAATTCCACAACTTTAAGAGAGCTCTAAAATCACTTTGGGGAATCTCTTTCGGGCGATGACGCCATCTGGCCTTGTCATTCTTATAAGTTTTGCAAAACTTTTCCTTGAAGCGACACTTGTGTACCCTCCATGCACATCCCAGTGTACTTAGCACCCATTTTTTTCCATTTATGGGAACATTATATTTTGACTGAAAAAAACTAAGAAGTTAGTAATATGCAAACCGATACACTATAATACCTTAATATGACTAATGCATACCAACACATAATCCCACATCATATCCTTGTCTGGTATTTGAAGCCAGGTAGGAATAACCAGTGGAGCAAAGTCATAATGGCGAGCAATTGTTCCCAAAAATGATGAAAATTCATCGAGTGTAGCTTTATCAGGCCCAATAGGTTGACCGAACTTATTTAATATGATGGGTATACAATGTTCTCTCATGTGTACTGCATGCATCATTGTAGGACCTCGTGCTTTCTTTTCTTTTTGCAGATCATCTATAAAATACATCAAAATTATAAGTGTATGAAGGGAAGAAGAGTTAGAAAAGATTTACCACTATTAAGCTTGCTTCTACAAAAAAATGGGTTAGTGATAGATAGACTGAATTAAGAACCTAATAAACTGAATGGAAAAGAGAAGACCAACAAGATATTTTGTTCGTAGATCCAATATTAACAGTCCACAACACATATTACTACGATAATTTAGATAAGTTGAAATTAAAAAAAACACCTAAAGAAATTTATACTCTAGACACTTGATTTATTATTTCAGATGCCATTGTTATATGAATCAAATGTTTTATGATACAAAAATTCAAAAAACTTACTTGATCTTTGATGCATTTTATTACTGGTAATGTCATCTCTAGTTAATTGAACTGTTTCCATAAAAGCATCATCGTTCTCGAAATCTTCAGCATTTTGATCCATCATAACATCATCATTCTCGTCTTGATATTTCTTTCCACCTGCATAAAACATTTAAGTTAAAATTGTGAACTAAAGCTATTAAAGATCATATAAAAAAACAAATGCATACATTGGCCGCTATCAGAGTCAGCACTATCGAAAAACTCATCATCTATCCATGCACTGATATCTATATTCCCTTGCACTAAATTAATTATTATTGATGTACACCTTTAGATATTTATGAATTCAAAAAATCAAAACAATCTACAAAAATTACTAAGTTTAAACCTTCGTTGTCAGGAGGCTGGTTATTGTTCTCCATAACTTGAGGAGCATTTAGCTTGTTTCTTAAATACTCAGCCATATTCACAACTGCATCTTTAGCGGGGCTCTTTCTTTTGTTCTTCATATTTGTGGCTTCTTTCACATATCCATTGTGATCCTGTGAAGCACTTTTTGACATGCCTTGAGGTTGTTTATTCCTCAAAATTCTATTAAGTGACTGTGGTGCCACATATTGTGGCTGTTTTTTCTGCAAAATGACAACATTACAGCCAATAATTCTTAATAAAACTATTCAACATTCATACACACACACATATTAAATATTATGTGTGCCTAGAAGAAAAACTTCTGAAGTAAGAGGAACTAAGTATTTGTTACATTTTTTGGGAAATTTGCACCTTCAACCATATTTAGGGAGTTACTTTCTTCAATTGTGGGAACATAATTAGGATCTTTACTCGATTTCTCCCGCTCTGACTGTCCACCAAACTTGATAATGAAGTTGAGATATCAGCAAGTTTTAAAGTGGTCATCTTTTCCTTATTCTGGTGAATTATTTCGATATGTTGCTTCTCATAGTCTGACATCGTTTCGCCAAATGCTGATGTTCGCTTTGATGCTATATTTCTTGCCATGTTCTCTTTTTTAATTCTCTCCATCTGTGTCTGCACAATAAAACAGAGAGCACATAACCTTTAGCACAACTTATATGTGTAACTATTTATTGCAAAAAAAGGAATTTAAATTGAGTAAAAGAGACAAAGAGGATAGACCAGTTGCACAAGTAATCGGGGACATACCTAGCTTCAAGAATACAAGATGGATTACCCAAATCATAAATTAATCTGATTGATGAGAAAAGAAACTGATCGAAATCTGCATATATAACCTGCTATTTGAAATTTATCAAGACAAAATTCTATATGGTAGCATAAAGTAAGAAACTCTATGTGCATAAATCCTGGAAACTCTGCTAAAACATTAAGCATACCTAATCATGTTATTTAAAGAATAACACAAATCATTTAAAACATAAAAAGTCGAATGTTTCCGGTGAATTAGAATGGCAATATATTCAAATAAATAATAACGTAGAGAAATAATTAATGTGTGTGTTAGTATCACTACAAAAGAAAAGTAGCACACGGTTATTGCTCATCATCACTCGCATGCATCCAATCCCACAGTGTATCATCTTCGTCATCTGATTCGTTTGTGAGCAACCAACTCCAATGAGTTTTCCAATGCTCAAAATATTCCAACTAGAAATACCAGAGATAACTCAAATACAAGCACAACCTGGGAGTACCATGTTGGATGGGGAAATCTATAGGGAAGAGACACGGTTGGTGGGAGATTCAAACTTTTGGAACCTAAGGGAGCACTCTGCCACCATGACTTTGTTTCTACTCGATTTTGAAGTAAAGAAAAATAAGATGCAGCTTCAAGTACCGAAGTTAAAGATTCACAAACCCGGGATGTATTGGGAAGGAAGAGGTGCCAGAAAGAAGATGAAGATGCAGATCAAGGTTGTTTCCTATCACCCACCTTGAGGACAAGGTGGTTGTTCAAGCTAAGGGGGGAGATATGATAGGGACTTGGACAGCCAATAATAATAAGAATAATAGAGTATTATTAAATAGTGTTATTGTATAAATAAATGTTCTGGACAATGTAATTCAGGGTATGGGTCGGCCCTTAAGAATAGAAAGTGTATAAAAGGGAGGAAAATGGGGAGGAATAGGCAGGCATAATTAGGAATAGGAACTGGGACTCCTGGGAGAGATAGGCACTCTCGAATTTGCCTTTGTATTTCTCTTTCTATACTTTCTGTTATACGACATCTCTTTTCTTCATCTTTGATTCTTGAAATCTCTAGTGAAATTAGAAAGATACCTAACACATACCAACCACCTCAAAGGTGGTTAACCGTAGCAAATACCAGAATTTTCGAGTAAAGGTCTGTTTAATAATACTAATTTTGTTTTAAGTTTTTAACGTATTTAAAATAATAAAACCAGACCAATCACATTATATTTTGTAGCCAGAACATCAGGTGGTTGGCTGGGCCTATGTACCAGTTCCGGTCTGTGTTCGAAACACACATAAACAGGTCTTTTACCTCACTAGTTCCAAACAGTTTTAGTTCCGAAATAAAGTGTATCCCTATCTACAAAACTGAACCTAGAGCTAAATAATTTTCGAATCACATATTTCACAAGTATGAGAACTACGGAGGAAAACAAAACCTGCAGAAAGTAAACAGGTGGTCAGCAACATATCAGAATTCATATATACATTTGAATGTACCACCACCACCTCCGGTGTTCAATTTCGAGAGGTGATCGGCAACATTTCAGAAAGTAAACTGGTCTTTTACCTCACTGTGTAACTTTAGAAGTAAACAATGCAAGCGACCCTGGAAAATCACTTTCGATAGCTAGCTGAAATTTAAAACTGATAATGCTTTTTACTTTAGCTGGGGAAGTAATTGTGTTTGTGATCGACTCATTTAGGATATAACTTCTCACAACAAACCCTGCATACTACACTTGCAAACAGTTTGCTTTAAAAAAATAACATTAACTTGAAAAATTAAGCAAGCATACAAAGAATGGTATTGTTACATCATGCCATATACCCCACTGATTACAGTACACCATTGCTAGTTTTATGAAATTTTGACTACTCTGTTATGAGTGATCAACCATAAGAAAAGAATATCATTTTGGAATTTCTTTTTCAACCTGAAAGTATATATAGTTAACACCAATCAACGCTACTCCAGAAGTATATACTTATCCTAATTGATTCATATACTTTTTCAACAATAATTAATTAAAGTTCCAAAAATGAATGCATAATACAACAGACTGTCAAAATATGTATTCTTCAGTATAGATTATTAAAAGTGAACTATACTTCACCCTAAAGATCAATCTAATAAAGGAACTACTACAATACTTTAAATTAGTTCAAATTCTTAATCAAGTGCTAACTAATGACTTGGATACAATATATAGAACCTTTCATATATAAGGTATTTCAAGCATGAGTTTGCGGCAACCACATTATAGGTTGAGAAACAAATTGATATTGACTAAATCTTTCTTCACAGTACTTTTTATATATATGTTTAAATGTTACCGAATAAAAAGAGGAAATAAAAAAATATAACAGTTCTCATGATTCACATATTTATGATTTAAATCTAGAAAAAGAACTTTCTATCAAATACAAAAGAACAAAAGTTGTGATTGGGCTCTTAGTTATAAATCTGGACTGTGAAACTATAAACCTAAATTATAAATTCAGGATAATTTTTCTTCAAAAAATCTGAATATGAAACTTGCCGTTATGAATGTATATAAACAACCTAATCTAATATTAAACAAACATCAAAGCATAAATTGGGTTTACCATATAGAGCATCAAAGATGAAACCAGATAAGATCAAAGTAAATGTTCTAAAATTCGCTAGGCACTAGTCGGGCGGTCAAGCACCGCCTAGCGCCTAGGCGGACTAGGCGCTGATTAGTGACCGACTAGGCGGCCAACTCGGTTTCAACATAATATCAAAAAATAAAATATTCTTGGCGAAAAGTACTACCTAAAACAAATAAGTTTAAAGTTTAAACATAATAAACATGTTACATACTGTTAACTAATAAGCAGCTATATTGTTTATTATTATTTTTATCAAAACAGAAGATTAGCATGTTGGAAGCCACATAACATGAAAGCATTCAAACTTAACTATGAAAACCAGGTGTAGTAATCATTATTATCACGGAGTACCAAGAGCAAGAAAAAAGGAAACTAAAATAAAAGACACCCATTGCCTAGTAGGAATAATAAAAGAAAACTCAAATAAAAGACACTCATTATATAATTAAGCACTAAAAGACACCCATTGCCTGCTAAAATGCAGTTATGCACCCATATTAACTCTTAACCCTTCTTAACCATCCTAATCTTCTAAAACTCAATAATTTTCACATGGTCATACACTCATACATACCCAAGTGAAGATATACCACAGACAACTGACTTCTCAAGGGAAGATAGAGAAATAGACAAACATTTAAGAAAAACTGAATTTCTTAAGAAAAACAAAGTAATTGAAATAAATTACTAGTTCAAATTTGCATTTTTCTTTGAGGATTTTTATCAAACACCATAGCTCCAATCCAAGTTTCTATCAATATTAGGCATTTAGGCTATACATTTATCAACTCATAAATCAATCTCAGTGCTCATGTAGACAAAAACGAATTACAAACAAACTATCTCAGATTCTCAACACATATTTTCGGAAAACTCAGCACATACATTTATGAATTCATAAGTCAAGAAAACTCAGCACATATACCTTATTAACAAAGCAAATAGAATAATACATTGAAAATAATTTTACCTGGATGGCGTTGGATTGCTGGACACCGGAGAGCGGAAGACGCTGGTTCAACACTCAAGGAAGAAGGGAATCTGTCATGGCCTCCGTTCCAAAGAGAAGAAAGGTATGCATGGACTGGGAGAACGAGAAGTGTCGTACTCCTCTGCTGGGCGATTGGGTCGTAAAGATAGAGTCGAAAAATTTTAAAATAGTAAAAAAAGCAGGGCTTTTTTTAGGTCTTGGCCAACTATTTGTTCAGACTAGATGGGCGATTCTTGATGATTACTCAGGGCTCCGCGACAGACTACTGGCCGGAGCGATTTCTTGGCCGAAAACAGAAAAACTTCTTCAGCAGTGTGCCACCTAGCGAGTTTCCGGCGCGCGGCCGATTTTTTTGACTTTTAGAGCGGAGCGGAATTACTTCTTCAAACTATGTAATAGATGAGGGAGATAAAGATCTTACCAAGTGGATGTGCTTATAGAATGGAGCACAAATCCTTGAAGAGAGCGTAGCTATAAGAGCGGAGCAGAGCTTGAGGAATTCAGATTGGAGAAGAGCCGATACAGAGAGAAAAGCTTTGCTGCAGGTTACGAATGGGAGAGAGGCGGCACAATGAGAGAATGAATATTATTTTTTAGCGAAATACTATTGGTATACTCTAAGCGGCAAATAAGAAAGTTATAAGCGGGAATGAATTTTTATTTTTACGCTTATCAACGGGAATGGATAGAAGTATGGAACAGTGTTAATTGAATCGGGAAAATAAATTAATTCTAAATAGTAATTTATATATTGCATAGCTATACGCAACAACTCTTTATTAGTGTTACATATATAGGGTATATACAACAGTTTCAAATAAGTGTTACATATAATTTGATTATATGCAATACTATCTATTCATTGTTGCATAATTGTGTATTTTATATGTTTATGCAATATTTTTAATTAAGTGTTGCAATTTTTGAGCTTTATACATGATATGTAACATAAAAAAAAGTGTTGCATGGAGGGTGTTACGAAAGGTCTATTTTGTTGTAGTGTAAGGTGAGGATGACCGACTATGTTACTTATAATCTTTGGGTTAATTTCCTAAGTGAATACAAATGTGATGTGTATGAGTTGTTAATGGTTACTAATGCCTAAATGAAACTAATATTGATTATAAGTGTAGTATGCATGATACACAAATTTATGAATAAATTGTGTATGTTTAGATGCTATGAATATGTGTGTATGATGGTTGTACCAACCATGAATATCCTTTGAGATAGTATACTTTGATGCCATGAGGAGAAGCTATGAGGGCATGAAAGTGATACATGATAGTAAGGCCAATCGGGCAAGAAGAAAGAATTATAATGAATTAAATAAATAACTAGCATTGAAATATTAGTTGGAAATGTTAGTTGAGAAATGGATGAATTAGGTCCTAAGAATTTGAATTATAAAGAATCGGTGATTATGAGCCGGGCTCAAGACCGATGTAGATGACGGTGATTATGAGTTGGGCTCTAGACCGTAGTAGATGACGGTGATTATGAGCTGGGCTCTAGACCGTAGTAGATGACGGTGATTATGAGCTGGGCTCTAGACCGTGGCAGATGACGGTGATTATGAGCTGGGCTCTAGACCGTAGTAGATGACGGTGATTATGAGCTGGGCTCTAGACCGTAGTAGATGACGGTGATTATGAGCTGGGCTCTAGACTGTAGTAGATGACGGTGATTATGAGCTGGGCTCTAGACCGTGGTAAATAATGATGAATTGATATTAAATGAACGGACTAACTATAATGTAATAATGCTCTAGTTTGAGGGCCTCGGAGATTTAATCTTTGATTATACTTAGTATAGTTGTCATTGTACTTGTCAAATGCTTCCAAGTACTGACCTCCCCTTCACGGGGGAGGCCACCTCACAGTTTCAGGTAGAACTTGAAGGTTGCTACCACCCGCCGCTGCTTCGGGAAGTTCCTGAGGAGAAGACTTGGTTCGTGCTTCTCCCGTTCTTGTTTTGAAAAACAATATGATCAATGCTCATGGATAATATTTTTTTTTGAATAAGTACTATGGGGGCTTGCATGCCAAATTATGCCAAGTGTGGCTTGAACACTTATATCAATTGTTTCCGCTGCTTTAATAAATGTTTTACATTATGTTTGTTTACGGATGTACTATGTGTGAATGGTATTCAAGACGCCTTGTATAGTATGGATGAGTCGGACTGCGGTTGACTATTCGTACTGTACGGCGGGTTGTTGACGTGTCCGGGTAGGTCCGGGGCGTGACACAGACGACGTTCTTTCCCGGGCCCCCGAGGGGTGCATTGCTGTGTACATCCTGTCGGTGTCAATGGGGCTCCGGTTCCCCCTGCACCCATTCCTTCGGGAATATCTCCGGTATGTGGGCTTGGTCCCCTGCCAGCTGACGCCCAACAACCACTCCTACGTGGCGGGCTTTCTGAATCTCTGCCGGGCCCGAGGGGTGACCCCCAGCCTGGACCTGTTTTTCCAGAGCTTCAACCTCTGCCGAGGGGGTCATGCGAACGCCGAGGGGTTCGCCAATCTGCAACAGGTGGCTCGGTGGAAGTTATTTACAGAAGCGCCCTCGTCCAACAAAGGCTGGAAGGAGAGGTGGTGCTATGTCAGGATTGCCGAGAGCCCTTTCCCGATGGAACTTAGGGATCGCTTTCGTCGGCATCCGAAGGTCGGAAGTGCTGCTTTGGAGAAGGACGGCTCGATAATAGCCAAGATTCCGGCGGGCCGCACGAAGCAAGTGTCCATCAAGGACTTCACTGCTGACAAAGAGCTCTTTGCCCTTGGGTTCCGCAGATATCGCTTCCTTGGCGAAATAGACGAGAAGTATCTTGTGCTGACAGGAGGTAGTCTCCGAGGGCTTCCCCCCCCCCCCCCCTTTTTTATTCTGTACTTAGGATTTTCCCCCCTTTCCTTTCTTTTGCTCTTTTCTCCTTCGGTCTGACCCTTTTGTTTTTGTTTGCAGGAGTTAACATGGATGCCGGCAAACTCTTCGCCCTGAAGAAGAAGAAGGGCAAGTCCCAAGCCCAAAAGAAGGACCCTTCGGTCCAACCGCCCGTGGGAGCCTTCTTCCAAAAAGAGGTCCCGGAGCCCTCTGCTGCGGAGGGGGTCGTTGGTGTGGCGGAGGGGCCACAAAGAAGAAGAAGGGGGGCAAGGTGGTTGAGCCCCCGGCTAAGAAGCAGTGGGGCACAGGGGGCACTGTCGCCCAGGATGCCCCCTTGGTGGTCATCGAGGACCGCCCCTCTCCGGACCCCCCGGTTGATGCTGCGGTGACGGCCCAACTCAATCTTCCCTTGAGAAGCCCCCCTCGGGAGATCCTGCAGCTCTATCTGGCCCCGGGGGCTTCTGTTCTACACGGCTCGGCGGAGCCGAAAGCTTTCCTGAGCGGGATGACCTCAGTGATGGACAAGGCTGCCCTCTCCACCTTTGATGACGAGGCCCTCGAGAACAGGATCCTCCAGTCTTCATTAACTGTAAGTTTGCTCCCTTAGGTTTTGCGTTTAACTTTCAATATTATTTTCATGTTAATCTGATCCCTCCTCCTGTTGTTTTTCAGGCTTGCGTAGCCCTCGGGGAGCACGCACGGAGGCTTGAGCAATGGCGCCTCCGGAAGGCGGAGCAGGACCGGGAGATGAAGGAGCTCGTCCTGAAGAACTCCGAGTCCGTGAAGCAGATGGCAATGCTGGAGGAAGATCTCCGGAAGGCTGCCGAGGGCAAAGCTGCAACGGAGGAAGCCAGGCAGGAGGCTGAGAGGGCTGCCAAGAAAGCTGGCGAGGAGGCGGACATAGCTAAGGCCGAGGCCATCGCCAAAGCCCGAGAAGAAGCTGTCGCCGCATTCATGGCCGAGGGCTGGAAAGCCGAAGATAGGCGGCAGTGGGTGGCCTCGGTCGTGGAGTCATCGGTAGATGACTGGGTGAAGGGCCCCGGGGGAGACTGGATGGCGGAGAGGGGAGATAGTTACTACCAAGGGGGTTAATTCTTCACTCAGCACCTTGTGTACCGGAGGCTGGCCAGGCACTTCCAAGTCTCCCTCGAGGAATTCGACCCCTCGGCGTATGGCTTTCCTCCTTTGCAGCCAGACGTGAGAAACCCCCTCCCCCCGGGCGAAGAGAGGCCCGTGATCCATGACTCCATGATGATGGGGGGATCCGGTGATGGTGATGCCGAGGACGCCATCGGAGAGGAGGTCACCTCGAAGCCCGTCGAGGAGACAACGGCAGAAGAAAACACTTGCACTTAGTAGCTTTTGAATACGTTTGCTTTTTGTTTGTAATGAATATTCGTGTACTCTCGGCCTCGGCCATATTGTAACATATATACTTTAACTCTTCCCTGAATGAATGAATGTTTGCCTTCGGGGTTTTTGCATAGTTCGTTTCCTCCAAGTGTTTTTCCTTGAATGTATGCCCTCGTTTCGTTTTGAATGTATGTCTTTGCTCCTTTGAATGTATGTTTAGGACTTAGGAAATATTCTTCCAAGTGTAGTGCTTCTTGTATCCCTCGACTATTAGAAATCTTTAGTCAGTTGAACCTTTCACCGAGGGCACAATGCTCAGGACTTGGAAATATTTCTAAGTGTTTGTTCATCTGTTGGCCCCCGGCTAATCCTTCCCTTCGGTTCTATGTAGCCTTCATGAGATGACCGGAGGTGAGGTGCTTAGGACTTAGAAATTTTTTCTAAATGTAGTCTCACCAAACCTACAATCGTGTGACCCCTCGGGCTACAGGGAGATTCGAGACTTAGAAACTTGTCACCGAGGATGAGGCTTTTGTGACTTAGAAATTTTTCTAAGTGTAGCATGTATGAAGTAGGAGCCCTCGGGCAGCATGGAGATTTGACCGAGGGTCAAAGTATGTAGGATTTAGAAAATATTTCTAAGTGTAGGAAGCCCTCGGATGAATGTGAGGACAGTGTTTGGGGTATGCCCTCGGCTGGCTGGTGGCTCCACAAGGGGTAAAGCATTAAGGACTTAGATTATTTTCCAAGTATTTCCTGCTGCTAGCCTTCGGGTGTTTGTAGTTCAATTGCTGTGACTTGATTAGGTTGAGAACCCAATCCTTAGGACTTAGAAAATTCCTAAGCGTGGTTTCCCGTCGGAAGCCTCCGGGGTGATAGCCTTCTCCTTGATGTATGAGTAGTTTGACCGAGGGAAAAATATGTAGGACTTAGAAAATTTTCTAAGTGCTGTTGCATCACGTAGCCTTCGGCTATCATGGTCCCTCAGTTGAAATATTGATCAGGCCGGGGGCTCAATCTTCAGGACTTAGAAAATTTTCTAAGTGCTGCTTCCTTGTGTAGCCTTCGGTTAGTAGTGTTTTCCAATTAAGATTTCCCGAGGGCGACATTATTTTGGAATAAGCCCCCTTGGTTGGCCTTTGATGATTTGTAATAGATGCCTTCGGTTGTTGGGTGACATATGAGCCTCCGGCTGTTGTCATTTTCCAAAAGTGTGGACTTAGGGAAATTTGTAGGGCATTGATGTTGTAGTGAATGCTGGTGGGATATAGGTGCTCTCAGCATTCACTTGAAGGGTTGTTGAGTTGCCTTAGTCAGTTGCATCCCCTTTTACGTGATAGGACCCCTCGGTGGCAATGGATGACCGATGGTAGGTGCCCTCGGCACTTATTTGAAGTGAACTTAGCCGTTTAGTGTACTTGAGACAGTCCAATCCCTTTGTATTGTTGAGTAGTAACCTTCGGGAAATAGGAGCCTTCAGTTACCGGGGGTGTTCCCGTAGGGAGCCCTCGGTATGTTGTGATTTGTTGGAGTGTTGTGCTCATTGATTTCTCGATGAGTCTACTCCCCTTCACCCCCTCTGTTTTTTTTTTGGTTGGTGGTGAAGGGAAGGCATCAAGAAACTTGGTTTCTTGGTAAGGCTGGGCCTATCAGGAGACCATCAGAATACACCAATGGCTCTCCTCCCTCGGGTTAACCTTTCGAATTACGAGGGGATCGAGGGACGTTTCCTGGGCATAAGACGTAGTCTGTAGCCTGCTTCCCCTTGGGAGATAGCACGGAAAGCGCCTCATTTTTGAAAGTCGTCCCCTCGACGTCAGACAAAGTCCGCGGCCTGCCACACCCTGGGGGTAATGGCGCGGGGAGCGTTTCGGTTTGGAAGTTGAATCCTCGGCGTCAAGCAAAGCCCGCAGCCTGCCACACCCTGGGGGTAATGGCGCGGAAAGTGTTCCGTTTTTGAAAGTCAAATCCTGGGCATATAACTTGTCTGTCCTACCCTGGGGGTAGTGACGCGGAAAGCGTTTCAAGGAAGGGTTTTCATTTGCACACTAGTTGCAAATGGCCGGGGGAACTACGTGCCGCCGGCACCGATGGTGGCGCCTTCGGTATATGCGTCCTCGTGGGGTACGGCTTTAGAAACAACACTTGGTGTTAGTTTCGACATATAGCCCCCGGCACTTGGTACCGAGGGGTCTTCTGTAGGAACACTTGGTGTTCTTCTTCTTCTTTTTTGATGTTGATGGTGGAGATGTGTACCCCGGCACTGGGTGCCGAAGGGTCTTGAAATGAAACACTTGGCGTTTCTTGTTGCCGGTGATGGGAGTTCCCACCTTCGGTACTTGGTACCGAGGGGTCTTGTTCGAAAACACTTGGTGTTTTCATTGCTGTTGTAGGTGTTGGTGGTGTCCGCCCTCAGCACTTGGTGCCGGAGGGGGTTCTTCTAGTGGTGAGGCCTTGGGCCTGTAGTTGGTATGAGGGCTTGGCCGCTCATAAGTGTCTTGTGGTTGTTCCTGGTGTCTTGAGTGTGTCATCATTCTTCAATATTGGAGGCCTTGGGCCATAGGATAGTACATTCACTAGTTATGAGGGCTTGGCCGCTCTTACATCATTGATAAAATTTAACTAAGTGGTGTACATTCCAGTGCCTAGGGACCTCTTTCCTGTTGGGGCGTTTGAGCTTGTAAGTCCCAGGTTTGATGATGGCTGCTATGATGTAGGGGCCTTCGAACTTTGGTGCCATTTTGCCTCCCACGGTCGGTTGGCTGGCTTCCCTCCTCTGAGGACATAGTCCCCCACTTGGAATTCTCGGGTGCGAACCTTGGCGTCGATGTAGCCTTTGACTTGCCTTCGGTAGTTTTCTGCCCGAACGAAGGCTTGCTCCCGGCGTTCTGAAAGGAGGTGGAGGTCGAGGGCCATGTTGTTGTCGTTGACCTCGGGGTCATATTGGATCACCCTCCGGGTAGGAAGGGTGACTTCCGTAGGAGCTTTGGCTTCAAACCCGTAGCAGAGGGAGAAGGGTGTTTCACCTGTTGCTCGCCGAGGGGTGGTGCGGTAGGCCCAAAGGATGTTGTGGAGTTCTTCTACCCAGCCACCGCCCTCGGCCTCTAGCTTCTTTTTGAGGCCCTCGAGTAAGATCCGATTGGCGTTCTCTACTTGCCCGTTGCCTTGAGGGTAGGCAACGGAGGAGAAGGTGTGTTTGATGCCCCATGCCTCCAGGAGGGCACAGAAGGGGGCTGCCTCAAATTGTGTTCCGTTGTCGGCGATGATTTGCTGGGGGACGCCAAATCTTGTGAGGATGTTCTTGAGGACGAAGTGACGGCACTTCGCCTCTGTGATGCTGGCGAGGGGCTCAGCCTCCACCCACTTGGTAAAGTAGTCGATGGCCACAATGATGTACCTGTTGTTGGAGGTACCCCTCGGCAGAGGGCCCACAAGGTCTATCCCCCATCGAGAGAAGGGGACGGATGTGCTGATAGGGGCATAGTTGACCGATGGCCTGCTGATAACCGCTTTCGCGGCGTTGTAGTAAAACGGAGTCTAACCTTTCGGTTTTTCCCCGAGTATCGTGTCTTTTGAGGAATGGCGGAGGAGTTTCTTGATTTTAAATTCAGTCACAGGTTATCGCAAATTATTGGAAGCTTTCCGAATTAAAACTTTTGATTGATTTTCTAAACTAGTTTTTGAAAATTAAAGTAATTAAATTATGCAAATCTAATGATGGCTCAAAAATAAACTAAATGAAAAATATTAAACTCTAAATGGATTGATCAAAGAAGGGCAATGAATTGAATAATTAGAAATGGATTTATTCTTGGACCTAGTAATTAGGGGAATTAAAACAACAATTGGACTAATAATTTGTTTTCTCATAGACAAGAATAGAAATTACTTTCATTAATTTATCCTATTTCTAGGTTTCATTAATGCATTCAAAAATGGTTGGCTTGAATTAAATTCTAATCTCATAGACAAGACAGAAATAATTCTCCAATATTTTAATTAATAAAAATAGCCAAATTCATTAACTAATTAAACTCATTATTTAAGCAATTTGAATTTATTTCTCATAGACAAGATGTAAATCCCTTTCATTAAAATATCCTATTTCTAGGCCTTATTAATGTGCTTGAATAAAGTTGGCTCAAATTATTTTCTAATCTCATAGACAAGTTAGAAATAATTTTCCAAAATTTAATTAATGAAAATGGCTAACAATTATTAATTACTAATTCATCAATTTGAATAACTAGCCCAATTAATTAATTTTAACCCCTAATTTTCGGCTAACAAGTCAATCCATATTCTTTTACTCAATTCATGCCCAAAACAATTTTAGCTACTAAACATTATTTTTTCATTTAACAATATGGTAAATAAATTAACCATTAACAAGGAATTAAACATGTATAATAGCAAAAATTAATCAAAAATAGGATCTTGTGAAAATAAACTTTCTGGAACTACAATATGACTTTTTGGAATTTTCCACGAATTTTTAAACCAAAAATCCAATTTTAACCCTAATTGATAATTTTCCCACTTTTAACTATAAAATACAAAAGGCAATTAAAAATAGTCTAAATTCGTTCTAAATTTTCTATTGACTACTGGAAGTGATACTACAGTGAAATAAACTGGAATTAGGGCCGAAACTATTTTTTTACTCTTTTTAAGTAATTAATTTAATTTATGCAATAATAACACCTAATTACCGAAATTAATTAAAAATTACTTGCACTTCGTGAAAATTAACTTTCTTCAGATAAATAACAACCTTGAGGCTAGTGAACAACTACATAATTAATTGGAATGAATTCAACATCAACAACTATTTTATTTAATTTATGGAAGAAAATGCGAAATACTAGATAAATATTCTGGAAATATTCGAAGAACAGATCGAGAAAAGAAAGCTCAGATTCAGATTCTACTCGTTGAGAAGATGAAAATACATATAAAGAACTTAGAATTTGAAGCTAAAATGAAGAAGATATGAAGATTTGAAGTTTCTCTCTCCCAAAAATCCTTGGAGCTGCGGAAATAGCTGAAGAACAGGACCTTTTTGAACTGAATTAGGGTTGGAAGAGGTGTGTTTGAGTTCAGCAAAAATCGGGGTATTTATAGCAAAAAAAATCTGGTAGGCGGCCAAACAGGCGGCCGCCTCTGGTCCTGGCCCGGCCGCCATCCGTCACGTCACCGGCAGGACGTGACGCCGGTCAACTCATCCGCCGCAGGCGGTCTGGCAGGCGGCCGCCTGCCGTTCCTGTCTGGCCGCCTGACGTCAAATCCCACCGGCCGGTGGTTGTTTCGTCGCCTTGTGCCGCAGGCGGCCATCGAAGGCGGCCGCCTTCCGTCCAGTGTCGGCCGCCTTCCGTTTTTCTCCGGTCCGGTCAAATTTGATCAAAATTGACTTTTTTTCAAAAGTTGGTAGGCGGCCTGGTAGGCGGCCAATCTGGGCGCCTATTTGGGCACCTGTGAGGTTTTTTGTCCGTCTTGTTCTGAATTTTGTGCTCTTCAACTTTCCCTTCTGGACGGCTTTGAAATTCTGCTTCCTTTTTTCGGTATGATATCATTTGTTACTCGAATTGACGCATTTTGTGCTAAATTGACCCGAAATTTCATCAAACATATCATGGATGTGATTTTTACCTGATTTCACGAAACTTGAACCAAAATATATAAAACATGCCTTGTTTTTCTGTTTTTCAGTCCAAAATCACTTAAATTTGATAAGAAAAATAAGTACAAAAATGGACTTATCACCTGTCGGGGGCTTTCTGGAAATGTTGGCATGCGGTGCACCTTCGGGCAAGGTCAGCACAATCCCTGGCCATGGTTGGCCAGAAGTAGCCCTGGAGAATGAGCCTTCGGGACATAGAGAAGGGTCCCTGGTGAGCTGAGCAAGTGCCACTGTGCACTTCCTCCATTGCGACATCGGCTTCATCTTGATGAAGGCACCGAAGTAGCGTGCCGTTGTAAGACCGTTTGTAGAGCCTTCCGTCTTCGATGGTGTAGCTAGGAGCCCTCAGCTTTGCTAGTTTAGCGTGGGTCTCATTCTCGGGTAGCTGCCCTATGGAGATGAAGGTGATGATATCTGAGATCCAGTCCTCTTGGCGTTGTTGTATGTTCATGACGGGGCTCGCATGGATACTTGAGAGACTGAGTTCCTCAATTTTGGCAATCTTAGAGATGTGCTCGGGGGATTCGGCCGAGAGCTTAGATAGTATGTCGGCCTCGGAGTTCTGAGCCCTCGGTATTTGAGTGAGAGAGTGTGCCTCAAATACTTTAAGCAACTCCTTGGCCGCCTCCTTGTACTGTTTCATTCTTCCCTCCTTGGCCTCATACTCCTCGGAGATTTGGCCAACGACTAACTTGGAGTCGCATTTGATATGGATCTGCCGAGCCTTCATGTTGGCAGCCAGCCGAAGGCCACATAGGAGGGCCTCATACTCGGCCTCGTTGTTGGAGACTTTGAAGGAGAAGCGGATTGCATAGTAGGTCTTGAAGCCCTCGGGAGTAATGAGGACTACCCCTCCCCCGCATGCTTTGGTTGCGGAGGAGTCGTCGGTGTAGAGGGTCCACCAGTCGTCCGAGGTAGCCGAGAGCTCCCCGTCCATGGCTGCCCTTGCGGTAACACTCCGTCACAAAGTCCGCCAGGGCTTGGCCCTTGATGGCAGGCCTCGGACGGATGTCAATGTTGTATTGGCTCAAGAAGATAGCCCATTTCACCATGCGGGAGGAGCTGGTGGGGCTCCTCATGAGGGCGCCGAGGGGTTGATGAGTGAGGACCTGAACCGGGTGGGCCTGAAAGTAGTGGCCCAACTTCTTGACGGTCCAAACGATGGCTAACACCGTTTTTTCCACAGGGGAGTACCTGAGCTCGGCCTCCCTTAGGGTCTTGCTTACATAGAAGATGGCATGTTGGATGCCGTCTTCCTCCCGGATGAGAACAGAGCTGATGGCTGCCGGGCTGACCCCCAGGTAGAGGTAGAGGGTCTCCCCTACCTTTGGTTTGGAGAGCACAGGGGGTGAAGATAGGTACCGTTTGAGTTCGTCGAAAGCCTCCTGGCATTCTGAAGTCCATTGAAAGTCAGCCGTCTTCCTCATGATCTGGAAGAAGGGTAAAGACTTCTCCGCTGATTTAGATAGAAAGCGGTTGAGGGCTGCCAGGCGGCCCGTCAACCGTTGAACTTCCCTCACATTGCGTGGGGGCTCCATGTTTATGATGGCCTGGATCTTCTCGGGATTGGCCTCAATACCCCTTCGGCTCACCATGTAGCCTAAGAATTTGCCCCCTTGGACGCCGAAGGTGCACTTCTTCGGGTTTAGCCGAAGGTTGAACTTTTGCATGATGACGAAGATTTCCCGGAGGTCGTCGGCATGGCTGGAAGATTGTTTGCTCTTGACGATCATGTCGTCAACATAGGTCTCCATGGTGCGCCCTAGGACGGCTTGAAAGACTCGGGCCACCATCCGGGTGTAAGTGGCCCCTGAGTTCTTTAGGCCGAAGGCCATCACTAGGTAGCAGAAGATGCCCTCGGGAGTCATGAAGGCTGTTTTTTCGGCGTCTTCCTCATGCATGAAGATCTGATGATACCCGCGGAATGCGTCGAGGAATGACATGATTTCGCACCCCGCGGTCTCATCTACAAGTTGATCGATATTGGGCAAAGGAAAAGGGTCCATGGGACATGCCTTGTTGAGATCCGTGTAGTCCACACACATGCGGAATGAGGGCGGTTTTTGTGCGGGGACTACATTTGCCAACCATGAGGGGTATTTCACCTTTTTGATGTGCTTGATAGAAAGAAGCATGGCGACCTCCTTCTTCACGAATTCCCTTCTCTCGGCCGAGAGGGGTCTCCTTCGCTGCTGTACTGGTTTGGCCGAAGGGTCCACCGAGAGGCGGAGGGTGATGACCCTTCGGCTGATCCCCGGCATGTCCTCCAGCCCCCATGCAAAAACAATGGAGTAGGCGCGGAGGGCGCTGATGATGCCGGTCTTCAAATCTTTGGGGAGCTTGGCTCCAATCTTCACGACTCTCTCCGGCTTGGCCGGATCGAGCGCGAAGTCTTCTAACTCCTCGGTGGGGAACTCGAGGCAAAGGTGCCTCATGGAGATGAAGGCCTCGAGGTCCTCGAGGGCTGGCCGACCGAGGATGATGTTGTGGGCGCAGTCGATGTTGACGACGACGAACTCCACTTCGAGTTGGGCTCTATGGAGCCCGTCGCCGAAGATTGCCGAGAGGGTTATTACCCCCTCGGAATCAATAGTATCGCCAATGAAACCGGTAAGAGGGGTCTTAATGGGCCGAAGGGACCCCCTCTCCAGATGCAGCTCTCTAAAGGTGCTGAGGTACATTACATTGACGGAGCTGCCCGTGTCAATGTAAGTTCGGTGAATGATGGTGTTGTTTATTTCAGCCCGAATCACGAAGGCATCCCTGTGAGGAGAAGAAGTAGGAGGGAGATCTGCGTTGGTGAAGGTGATGGGTTCCTCCCTCAGCCGCTTTACCGGGGGCATATGAGTGACTTCCCCCACGTAAAGCGATTGAGCCCACTTTTTCCGCTGGCTGGTGGAATCGCCCCCTGTATTGCCACCGGTGATCATGAGGATGTGGCGTTTTTTCTCCTGGTAGTGGGGGTACTCCTCCTCTTCCTCCTCCAAGTTTCCGATCTCCCTCTTTTTGCCGAGGGGGATGGTGTTTGGGTTCACCCAAGCGTTCACCTTCGTGTGGTGCCCTCGGGGAGGTCCCTGATGAGAAGGTCCCTCCTGCCGAGGGCTCTAGATAAATTGGGACAGATGACCCGCTTGTATCAATCTCTCGATGGCCGTCTTTAGCTGATGGCAGTCATCAGTTCTGTGCCCCTGATGCCGATGGAAACGACAGTAGGGGAACTGAGGGTTGATAGCATGTACCTCCGGGGGTGCGCGAGAATCGCGCTCAACGAGGCCCCTCTCCTCGGCAAAATCAAGGATGACGCTGACGGGGTGCGTCAATGGTGTCCGGGGGCGGTCCAGGAGAATGGGTTGTGCCCAAGTCTTAGGGTTGTTCTTATAACCTCCCCCGGGCTTGGCTTGGCCTTACCAAGGGCGGTCATCAGAGGGTCCTGAAGCCTTGGGTCGATTTGGAGGAACCCCCGGCCCCCGGGTGTTCTTGTTGTCAGCCTTTGGGGATTGCTGATCTGGATGCTGGTGGTATTTCTCCACCTCCTCAGCCTCGGCATATCGCCCCCCCCCCCCCTCCCGCTACAGGGCCCTTATGTAGTCGCAGGGGGGTTCAATGATGAGGCTCCTTGAAAAGTTGCCGGTGCGGAGGATGGTTTGTAGGAGGGCCAGGAGGGTCCCGTCGTCAGCACCGTCGACTTTGTCGGCTTCCGTTCTCCAGCGCTCCAGGAAGTCCCGAAGGGTCTCATCCTTCTTCTGGCGTATGGTTAGGAGGTGGGAGAAGTGTTTCCTCGTGCGACGCCTTCCGGCAAATTGCGTCAAGAATCGCTGGGCGAGTTCTTGCCACGAATCAATGCAGCCTTTGGGCAACCGGTTGAACCATTCGTATGTTGGCCCCTCTAAGGTGGTGAGGAACCAACGACACAAATATTCGTCCGACGCCCCTACCATCATCATGTTGTTCTGATATTTGTTGTAGTGCTCCTGGGGGTCCGTTTTCCCATTGTAGGGCTGTATGTGTTGCCCTCGGTATTTTTCCGGTATCCGGGCCGCCAATACCCTTGGGGTAAATGGCGTCCGGGTCCGGAGCTGGATGATGGGTTCCCCGGAGCCCTCGGCTACCTTCTTCTGCAATTCCTCCATTTTGGCCATCATGGCCTCGTACTTGAGGTCTGGATGAGGGGTGGAGGTGGTGGCGTGAGCTTTGTTGGCCTCCATTTCATCAAGCCGGCGTTGGAGGGCCGCAATAATTTCGTCCCGGGGATCCTTCGGGAGGGCCTTCGCCCCCTGCGAACGAACCCGGGCTGAGTGGGGCTGGTTGATTTGGTGGCGAGCATCGTCGGCATGAAGGGGTGCCTTGCCTTTGTCCCGAGGGGGACGCTCCTCGTCTGCCCTCGAGACAGACCCTCCGCTTTCCTGGGGCCTTTGGAGTGCCTTTCCTCCGAGGCGGTCTTGGAACCCTCGGCGGTCTTGCCCCCCTCCGAGCCGGTTGAGGGCGGAAGTGCGGGGCCTTTCTCTGTTGTCATTGTGGCGGTCCCGGGACTGAACTTCCTGGGAGGCCGTATCTTGGGCCACTACCCCTTCGTCATTCCCAATCCGAGGGATGGGGTTTCCGAAGGGGTGTGGCAGAGGGGGAAGCATGGTGTTCTCCCCAACCTGGGGTTGAGCCGGAGCCAGGGTGCCGAAGGCACCCGGGTTCTGAGTGAGTGTCTGGATGAAGGCGGAGAGCGCCGAATGAACGTCGATGGTGAGGACCGGAGGGCTGACTTGGTCATCGCTCCGGTTCTTCTTCTTGGCCTCGATGCCGAGGCGGGCATCGGGGGCATTCTGCTGGATCTGAAGGCGTAGGTCGACAGCCGCCTGTTCCAGCCCAGCGATGACACCGCCCTCGGGAGCCCTGTGAGAGGCTTCGGGGGCGTTGACGTCGCCGAGGGCCAGGTTCTTGTCTTATACGTTTTTGGAGTTAGCACGTGTAGTTCTCACCATTTTGGTAGAGGGCTAGTGTTTGGCGAATATTGGCCGGGCTAGTGTTTTTGGGTGTACACAAATACGTTTCATGTACACCCGTCTGTCCCCAGCAGACGAGTTGTCTATCCACAGACAACTCTACAGAGTTATCTGTGGACAGACAATTCATCTGCTGGGGACAGACGGGTGTACACAAAAAGTGTACACCATGCATTTTTCATATTTATATATGGTTTGATAAAGTAGTGATTTGCGTGCAAACTGTGCATAAATACATTTTTACTCGTTCATAATGCACTTCCCTCAAAGTGATCAAAATTTTGACTTTAATTACTAAAGTGTTGGATTTTTTAATCAAATTGACACATTGACACATTCAAGTGCTCTTAGATGTTAAAT
This sequence comes from Cuscuta europaea, assembly GCA_945859875.1. Classification (NCBI taxonomy): domain Eukaryota; kingdom Viridiplantae; phylum Streptophyta; class Magnoliopsida; order Solanales; family Convolvulaceae; genus Cuscuta; species Cuscuta europaea. The sequence continues at coordinate 12,172,049 of CAMAPE010000048.1, forward strand.
ACGACTCTTTTCATGATAATGTTCGTTTACATTTACTCCCGATTACTTATTCGAATCTCCTGCTCCTTCCATCCCGCTAGAAGATTCCGTGAACGATTTACGATACTTGATTGACGATAAAGCAACGTAATCCTTGTTCACACTCTTATTAGTTTTAGTAAATAAAATTAATATATTCAGAAATTACATTAAAACCACTACAAAGACTGATAAAAAAATGTAAATTTGATAAAAATTTGATTTATAAAGTAAACGATTAAAAATGATTTAAGTTGACCATGCAAATAGTGGACAGAAACCTTCTAATGGGGCGGAGGTAGTATATAATAGCTTATATATTTTAGGTCTGAGCTCTTGATACCATGTGAAATAATGAAAAATGGTTACTCACTTAGAAACCCTAGAAGTATATTTATAATAAAATATCAGTTGCCAAAATATATCTGCTATTATGTATTTATACATAAGCAGTTTTTTGCGTACATCCAGCAGCCACGTGAAGACAGCAATTGTTATACGTAGTAATAAAATTCTAAAGCGGGCTACTTATTTTATTTTGTAGATAAAGGTTTCTTTTTTTCACTTTACAGCTCGACTTATTTTGTACAAAAATGCCGTAATTGCGGTGTGAACCTTCTTAGCCTACTTTAATTGTACTAATTAATTTGATAAGTCAATGAGCTTACGAAGGATCTAGCAGATCAGAAACATTCCACGTCCAAAAGGTTGAATCTCCAACCCCAAGGGCCCCCCTCACCCCGACCCGACAGGATGATGGGGGAGTAAATCACGGTGACTCAGTCGGCAAAGCGACAGTAGGCCTTTACCCGTGCGCACCAGAGGGCCAACCTTATTTCAGGTTCTGAAAATCCCCTTTTAGCCGCTGCGGAATTCGAACATTGGTCTACGTCCAAGAATGCGTAGGCGCGTAGCAGACCTCTTAGTAATTTAGTCCCTTTGACATTTACTCCCTTCGTTCCTAAAAATTCTTCCCGGTTTGACTTAACACGCTTATTAAGAAAGTGGAATAAAGTGGAAATGTATGGTTGTGGTTGTGTAAGAAAAAGGTAAAATGAATGTGAGCCACACAAATTGTCCAATGGGAAAGTGGGAAGTATTTTTGGGAACAGCCCAAAAGGGAAAGTGGGAAGTATTTTTGGGAACGGAGGGAGTAACATTTCCGAAAGCCAACAAATAAGGGTTTTGCCTCTAAATTAAATGCTGCACTTTACAACTTCCATGTAATTAATTAATATACTCTCTTACCCTGTTTCCCAATTTAATTAGTTAACTTCACGAAATAATATCTAATTTATAACCAAAATAAGAGTAAAAGATAAAAATGTAATATACTTATTTTTAATTATTATAGTTATCATGTTCAATTCTCACACCATAGTGACAATAAAGTGCACTCATAGTAAATTTAATCACATTTATATTCATGAAAATTATTTTCATAATACTTTAAGAAAATCCAGTATGTTTGCATGCCTCCCAAAATGTTTTTATTTTTATTTTTCAAGCATCTTATATCTCCAAAGTATATATAATAGAGACAATTAATATGATTTCTTTTCATAAGAGTAAAAAGATGATTATTATAAAAAGAGAAACGTCAATTTAGTTTTGAAACACCATATAAGTGAAAGTGAATATATTATTGTAAGATGGATGGAATGAATGAATAATAATGATGATAATAAGTAAAGTGCTCCTCGTCATTCATCCATAACTCCAAAGGCTATGTCCAAGTGTTAATGCAAATTTACAGATTCATTGAAGCAGTTTGAGAGGGAAAAAATGAAGAAGATAGAATGAATAATTGAAAATATGCTATAGGGTTACAGTACAACACATAAACCAATTCCAAAGAGCTTAAGGCTATTCTAATTTTTTAAGGCTATTCTAATTATTAAGTGTAAAACAATCCAATTAGTTAAAAAGTCCAAGATGAGTTGTTCAGTCCAGTATTTATTCTTGAGACACCCCCTCAAGATGAGCATGGATGTCCAACATGTTCATCTTGTCTGCAAACTCATTGAATAAAGGATTTTCAAGAGGTTTTGTATAAATATCTACAAGTTGACAAGTATTAGAAATATGAGTAAGATTTATAAGTCCAGTATTATTTTTTTCTCAAATTAAATGACAGTCTAACTCTATGTGTTTGGTTCTTTGATGCATGAATAGGATTCTGTGCAAGATAATAAGTGGATTTGTTATTAGTATAAAGAGTAATAGGTAAAGGAACAGAAATGTGTAAAGCTTTAAGAAAATATAAAGAAGCCATTGTGCCTCGCAGACTGCATTTGCAGCTGCTCTATACTCAACTTCAGTAGAAGATCTACTGACAACTGATTGTTTCTTGGATTTCCAAGAAATCAGTGAGTCACCAGGGCAAAAACTACAACCAGAAATGCTTTTCTAGTATCAATACAAGATCCCCAATCTAAATCAATATATGCTTGAAGATTAAAAGATGCGTTAGAAGGGTAAAAGAGGCCTTTACCTGGAGAGTTTTAAGGTATCTAAGTACCCTATGTAAAGCAGTCATATGAATATCAGTAGGATAGGAGAGAAATTGACTAAGTGTTTGTACAGAATAAACAATGTCAGGTCTGGTTACAATAAAGTATAATAATCTGCCAGTTAAAGTTCTATATGATTTAGGATCAGTTAAAAGAGTACCATCATGTTTTGAAAGTTTAAGTTTAGAATCCATAGGACTAGAAGAAGGTTTGGAAGTAAGATAACCACAATCAGAACGGATGTCAAGAGTATATTTTCTTTAATTTAAAACAATACCAGTACTGGATCTAGCAATTTCTAGTACTAAATTTTATTTTAACTCATCTAGATCTTTAATAGTAAACTTATGATGCAGAAAACATTTAACAGAGTTGATTTTATTTATATCATTTCCTGCAGGGATAAGATCATCAACATAAAGTAAAATAACAGTAAAAGAAAGGAAAGTAATTTTAGTGAAAAGGGAAAAATATGTTTGAGACTGTTTATATCCAAAAGATTTCAAAGATTCAGAGAGTTTAAAATACCATTGTCTAGAAGATTGTTTTAAACCATATAGGCTTTTAAGAATTTTACAAACTCTAGTATCATTATGTGCTAAGTAACCGAGAACGGGATGTGTGTGTGTGTATAGGGTTGAATTCTAATTAGAAGACATCTTAACGTGAGAAGTGAGAAGTTACACATTTACCTATTTCTGATGCACTTTTTTGCTAATCTGATGCACTTTTTGTGATGGTAGAAAAGTTCCAATTAATTACGGAAATGCCACCGCATCTAGCATCACTTTTTTAATATTTTTTTGCACTTTCTCGTGCACTTTTTTGCTAATCTGATGCATAGATCTTAAATTGAACGCACCAGATGCATTCTCACTTCTTACGATAAGCACTCTTCTCAATTGATTCTTATTATATATATATATATATATATATATATATATATATACATATATATATATATATATATATATATATATATATTTGTTGAAGTCACCATGTAAAAAGGCATTATTTACATCTAATTGATGTAAATGCAAGTTTCTTGAACTAGCAACAACTAACAATATTCTAATAGTTGTTAATTTGACAACATGAGAAAAAGTATCAAAATAGTCAAGACCTTTTTGAGTGTAGCGTTTAGCTACTAATCTAGCTTTATATCTAACAAGAGATCCATCAGATTTCAATTTTGTTTTGAAAACCTATTTAGAGCCAATAGTGTGTTGATTAGCAGGAAGATCAACAAGAATCCAAGTGTTATTTTGTTAAAGTTCTTTAATTTCAGCATTCATAATATGTTGCCATTCTAAAAATTTGATAGCTTGTTTATATGTTTTAGGTTCAGTAAGTTTCGAAAGAGATGCAGTGAAACAGTGATGTGAAGCACTCAATCTGTTACAAGAAATATAATTTTGAATAGGATATCTAACAAAGTTACAAGAGGCTTCAGAATTACCTGGGATAATAGACTGGGGTAATTTGTATTCAAAATATCTTAAATGAATAGGAATAGATCGTACTCTTGTAGACTTTCTGTGAGATTTATTTTTAGTAACAATGGGATCAGTTTGAACATTTTCTGTCTGCAAAAGACTACCATTAGCTGCAGAACCATGATTATTTGACTGAAATAGACTTACCATCATCATTAATTTGATTATCCATATAATGTGTAAAGGAAAATGAAAGAGATGTATTCTCAAAGTTATTATGGACAATGTGATTTAAAGTTGAAAAAGGATCATTAGAGGTTGTTAAGTTGTCATTAAAGAGATTAGTATTTTGTGTAGAGATTGTATCAGAATTAGATTTCTTTTCAGTAAGTTGATTTTTATAGTGAAAATCCATTTCATAGAACGTTACATTTCTTGAAATGAAAGTTTTATGAGTTGTTAAATCATATAATTTGTATTCTTTTGAACCTAAAGGATAACCAATGAAAATACATTTGTGTGATTTAGAATCAAATTTAGTTATGTTAGAGAAAATAGTTGAAGCAAAAGCTAAGCAACCAAAGACTTTTAAATGAGTATAATCTGGAGGATGATCATGGAGCATTTCAAAAGGAGATTTATTGTGAAGAATAGAAGAAGGTAGTCTGTTAATAATGTGAACTGCAGTAAGAATACAATCAGACCAGAAAGTAAGAGGTAAACGAGACTGAAATAAGAGAGCTCTAGCAACTTGTATAACATGTTGATGTTTTCTTTCAACCCTACCATTCTGTTGATGTGTTTCAACACAAGATAACTGATGAACAATATCATTGGAAGCAAAAAAGTCACGAAAAAAGAACTCAGTACCATTATAAGTTCTTATGATTTTAATTTTCTTTTGAAATTGAGTTTCAATGAATTTATAAAATTTAACATATGAAATTTAACTTCAGATTTGGTTTTAAGTAGAAAAACCCAAGTGCATCGGTTATAGTCATCAACAACAGTTAAAAAATACTTAAAACCAGTATAAGAAGTGACTTTATAAGGACCCCAAACATCCATATGAACTAAATCAAAAGCATTAGAAGCATGAGAAGTGCTGATAGGAAAAGGTAATCTTTTTTGTTTAGCAAAATGGCAAATGTCACAAGAAGAAGAGTGTTTGTCAGTATTAGAAACATTACATTCAGATAGCATGGTAAGTTTTTTGAAAGGTAAATTTCCTAGTCTAAAATGCCAAAGATCGGTAGATGAAGTATGTTGACTGTTGGTAGAATGCACAGTGGAAGTATGAGCAGTGGAAAGATCGGAATTATAGTGATATAAGTCATTTCTTAAATCAGCAAAGCCAATCATTTTTTTGGTAAGGTGGTTCTGCAATATAGCATGATTAGAAGTAAAATGAACAGAAATATTGTCAGGAGATGTTAGACTAGAAATAGAGATAAGATTAAAAGTAAAATTGGGAACATATAGGACATTGTGTAAAGTAAGATTAGAATTCAATTTTATGTCTCCAATTTTAGTAGCAGAAATGAAATTTCAAGTAGGCAGTTGAGTATTTATTGAAATATTTTTAGTGGGAGTAGTATATAAGGAAACATCATAGATCATATGGTCATATCCTCCAGTATCAAGAATCCAATGAGAAGATTTAAAAGCTGAAAGAGCAAAGTTTTTACCTAAGAAGTTGGTGTCATTGTGAGATGTAGTGGAATCATCATTAGGAGCAGTGATGACCACATTAGCAGAAGCAGACTTAGATTGTAGACTTTGGATGGATTTTAAAAACTTGTCATAGAGATTTGGAACACACAAATCAGTGGCAGCAAATGTGGAGCTTGTAGGAGCAGAAGTGAAATTTGTGTTATTTGTCACCATATGAGCTTGATGATTTCTGGTGGAGTTGGATTCTAGCTTAAAACTGTTGGAAAAAGTGTGTTAAAAGTGTATTAAATGGTCATTTTGGGGCAATTATTTGAGTGGGGTCCACTTCCGATTTGGGTCGGGTCAAAGTGGTTTCAGATTGTCCTTGCTAAGGGCTACAATTCGATATATGGTACACTCAAAACGGATAACGGGTGAATGAGAAATTGTTTTTCGAAGTTTACCCGTTTGAATGGAGAAAACTAGGAAAATGTGGGTTTTAGTGTGGGTTCTTTCCCACACCGAAAATCACAAGGGAATTTGAACCCTTTATAAAGGGAAACCCTCCCTAAGGAGTTAAGATTCCTAAAGGGAAAGGCTCTCTCACGCGCGCAGGGGGGGTGCGAATCAAATCCCGAAACCGAAGAACAAAAACCACGACTTGCGTGTGTCGTCCGAAAATCTATCTTCTAAAGATAACGTTAATTTTTGTTCTTCCGGTACGTTCCTACTTTAATTTTTGCTCCATGCACATAAATGCCCAACGTCTATATGCTACCATTGATGTCCCAACGTTCATATGAACGTTTTGGGTTTGGGTTGTTTAAGGACTGGAATCAATGCCCAACGTTTAGGACATTGATGTCCAACGATCATAACCCTTAAACAGCCATTAACACACTTTAATCTACCCCTATAAAAGGCTAGTAGGTGCTTTGCAAATCCACCCCTAAAATAGCACCTCTAGCACTCCATACAAACTCCTTCGGTGTTCAGCTTTTGTTCACGTTCGTTGGAACTTTAGTTTGAGTGCTAAACTATTGTTCGAAGTCATCGTATCCTGGGAAACGATCGTTGCAACGCTCCTAGCACCCCGGGAGGCAACGAATATGTTTTAAGGAAATCGTGCGTAGCACGAGCTTTGGCTTATTCTGCTTCATCTCATTTCTTGTTTTTCTTTAAGTCATTTTATTTAATTAATCTTTATTAATTAATTTTCTTTGTTTTTCGAAACACACCCAACAAAAACCAGGAGCAATTCTCTGTCCTTTTGGCCCTTTCGAGTTGCTTAGATATCCAATAAATTGGAAACATTTCTCAAAAGAGTGGCCATGATAGCCACAATGAGTACAGGTAATAGAGTTTTTCTTCTTGAAATTTTTAACAAAGAAAGCAGTGGTATCATTATTGAGTTTTTCAGAAGTAGAAGGCTTTGAAAAAGAAGTATTGGAAGAAAAGTATACTAAAGAGATCTTTGTGATTCTTCTTGCAAAAGAATAGAGTAAATATTGGATAGAGTAGCAGTAGAAGTATTAAAAAGTATTTGACTTGGCAAATTAGCATAAGACTCATTCAAACTAACAACAAACTTGAGAACAGACTCTTTCTGTAGAAGTTTTTAATAAGTTTCAGAGATATTGCAAGTGCAATTACCACATGTGCAAGAAGGAATAACTCTGAAATTACACTATTCATCCCAAAGTTCTTTGAAATTATTGTAGTAATCAGTTAGGTTTTGAGAGCCTTGAGAAAGATTTTTTAGGGTTTTTTTCGAGTTTAAAAAGTCTAGGACCATCACTTTTAACCTACCTAAGTTGAATCTCATCCCAAAGTTCCTTAGCATTGGTAAAATACAAGAAAGTAGTGCGAAGAGTAGAAGAAATTGAGTAAATCAACCAAGATAGGAGCAAAGCATTGATATGATACCAGGTAGAGTACAGAGAGTTATTTGTACTCGGTTGTTCAATTGATCCGTCGAGGAAATCCATTTTATTCTTCACCGTCATGGCCAAAGTGACATGTTTCTTCCAAGCACCAGAGTTGTTTCATGTGAACGTTTCGTAGATGATGCGAAGACCAACGTGGTCACTCGGATGAAGGTAGTAGGGCGATGAAGGATCCTCAATTGGATTCAGCGACACAAAATCATCAGTCAGCACCATTGTGTTTAGGGTTTTAGTAGTATTGATGATCGAATAAGAAATCAACAAAGACCGGTGAAATTACCATGTGATAACATGTGAAATTGCAGATTCAGCAGAAATTTGATGAATAGTGTGGAAGCCGTTCGAGAGAGAAAACGGTGAAGAAGATAGAATGGATAATTGATAATCTCCTATAGGGTTACAGTACAACATATATACCAAGGGTCTTAAGGCTATTCTAACTATTAAGTGTAAACCAGTCCAATTAGTAAACAGGTCCAAGATGAGTTGTTCGGTCCATTATTTATTCTTGAGAGTTAATAATCATTATTCTTTCAATAAAAGTATTACTCGTAATTGTTACTACGTATTAGTTTTGTGATGCGCGCGGAACAGAAGTATAAATGATTATAAATCACAAATAACATTGATAAAATAGTTTTCCAAATTAAAAGCATTATATAAGATTATTACAATTGGGAAATATTTTAATTACAACATTATTACTAGCATATTAATATCTGATAACATCAAATTATGATAGTATGGTTTAACATAACTAAATCATATCAACAAAAAATATTACGTTTTTCATTTTATTTTAGTCACCCTTCTATCATTTTTATTATAAAATAGGGAGAACTATCAAATAAGTCATCGAACTTTCATAAAAAGTGCAGTCATGCTGTCATGCATCACACATGCTTACATCATCATGGTATACAATAGCCGATATAATGTGAGAGCAGCCCAAGGTGAGTATGTTGCTCCCACAGGGGAAAAAATGTGTGTTACTGTTCACGCGCGTGAACAATAGTTACTTTTTTTTGTTTTCTCATTGTCCCAATAACAAAATGATTTAACTCGCGTGTAAAGAAAAGTAACTGACGTTGATAAGAAATGTAACTGCAGACAAGTCAAACTGTAACTTGTCTAATAGAGATTATAAAATATAAATAAATGATTTTAATGAAAATAAAGAGTCTAATTGCTCAAATGGCGACAGTCGGACAGAGCCTCCTATAAAAAGGCTTATTTGCACTTTTTATGAAAGTTCGAGATCTTATTTGATAGTTATCCTTATAAAATAAATTTGATGAAATCATTATTATTTCATAGAAAACAAAACAAAGACATTAAAATATCGATTAAATGATTGATTTGGAGGTCTTGATTGCAATTCTAAGGCAAATGCCTATCGTTTCAGTATCGTTATACTTTTCGATTGAGAAATCAATTAGTCAAATAGAGCTACTAGTTTGGAAGAAATAAAATTGCTAAAAGTAAATTTTGTAATAAAGTAGTAAAATAAGAGAAAAAATATGTTAAATAACTATTTGAAAATCGTTATAAATACAACGCCGATGTGGAGAGTCATTATGAATGCTATTAATACCTGTTTAATTAGATTAAATAAGGGAGAAGGTGCATATTCACCACTAAAGACTAAATCAAGGAGCACATTGGACATTAAAGTTATTTTTGGAGCAAAAAGGTGAAAATTAAACCTTTTGGGGGCATATTGCCTATAAATGGTTTAATTTTGAACATTTTGCTCCAAAAATTACTTCAACGTCAATATGCCATTTGCAGGGCCGATCCTAAGAGTTTTTTTGGTCTGAGTCGAACTATGAAAAAAGGCCCTGAGAAATTTTTCAGGAGGAAAGTTTATGTTCGGAATTCCGGACAGGAACCGTCGTTCGGATGGAGGCGTTTGGACGCCTTCTCGGTGGAATTTTTTGTTAAAATATTTTATGTCATGTTCCTAATCAAGTCTAGTTTATCTACCTAAAAGTCGGCTAAAAATTCAATCGGGAAGGCCATCAAGTGATATTTGGAAGATAAATGTGCCAAAATATACATATAAAACGCAGTTAACTTCCAAAAATAATTTGACGGCCTTTCCGATTGAATTTTAAGCTGAAACATTTTGTGAATAAACTAGATTTGATGAGGAACATGCTATAAAAATTTCATAAAAAAATTCCACAGGGAAGTCGACCAAATGCTACCGTCCCGACGGCGGTTCCTGTCCAGAATTCCGTACATGAACTTTCCTCTATATAAAGGTAACTAATAAATTTATGGGCCCTAATTTTTCCCCCAAATTTGTGGGCCTGAGGCAGTTGCCTCTTTGCCTCATCTAGAGGTTCGGCCCTGGCCATTTGGTCTAGACTTGGTGGTCTATATGCACATTCTCTCGATAAAATATTACTCCCTCCATCCCTTATAACTTTGTCAGCTTTCCTTTTTTTGTTCCAAAAATTTTGACACTTTTCATTTTAGTTAATCAATTTGTGGTTTTTGTTATTTCTCTCTCCTCTGCAAAAATATTTACCACACAGTTTTTATTTTATTATTCTACGTGCCGGTCAAACTTGATAAACCTTTAAAGGGAGGAAGTATGTTAAACATAGTGATCATCATCATTGAACTATAAAAGGGTAACTTTCAAAATTTTCAAAGTTTGAAATATGAGTCATATAATCATGGTTTCGTTTGACTGTACTAAATAAGATGTATCAACTACTTTTAGAAAATGACTGGAGAATTGATTAGTTTTTGCTACTCCTTTTCTTTTACGCTTGTCTACATGCTTTACGGGTTAATAATGATACGCAGTCCATTTTTAATTTGAATAAAAATGCTAGGTAGACCCAATAAGATTTTTGGGTACTTTCGGATGATGAATAATGATTGTTATAGTGTGAGTCAATATGAAAAGATCGAGTACAAAAAAGATACCGAGAGTAATGAGTAAAACAATATTTATGTATGAACAACCAATGTTTTTTTCTTTTGATACTTCTGATAGCAGGGAAAAATCTTTAGCAAAAAAATCTGAATAATTAGGATCACAGAAAAGGAAAAATCTAAAAACATGTTATCCTTTTGCTCTGTTCGTAAATTAATACACTCGTTTTATATAAAAAGTAGGGGTAGAAACCGGACTAGGCAGGTGCCTCAGACCTCTCCTTTGTGGGAGGTCTTGAGTTCAATTCTCATCAAAGGGAGATGAGGGAGGTCTTGCTTCCAATGATTCTTCCTACCTTCACGGAGTTGCTCAGCGGCTGAGGATGGAGGGGATGATAATGAAGGTAGCGGGTTCGTGTGGTGGGAGGAGCAGTCTGAAAGGTGATGTAAGTCCTGCTGGATTCGTCCTTTGGAGCCAGTACTGACGAAACTGACTGTGATCAGATCCAGATTTAACTGTCTAGGGGTTTTGGAGGGTAATTCATGGACTCCAGGATTATGGGAGCGTAAGCCCCGACACATGGATTATCAAAAAAAAATCTATGATGTATGTACATATATGTATAAATAATTATAAACAATAAAAATATAGTAAAATTTTAAATTTGGCCCCCCAATATAAATTTCCCAAGTCTCGGCCCTCCTAACCCGTTGTTCCTGGTTCCGCCACTTTACTTAAGTTTCTCTTTATCTTAGTTTCTTATCGCTAACTTAACCGGCTCTTAAATTAAACTTCATTTTATATATCAACTTTACAATCATATTCAATTGTTTTTGTTTAGAGTTAAACCAGCTCTTAACCAGCTCGAATTTTTATGTAGAGTTAAACACAGTACTCCTATATTTTATTTACCAAGAAATCTTAGCATTGTCAAGAATGTTTTTAATTAGACTAAACATTTTTTATCTTGCCTGGTTTGTTTGAGTTCGATCTGATCTGAATTAGTCCGATCTAATAGATATTGTGTATTTTACAACTCTTAAGTCTGGTCTATTAGTTAAGTTTTGTCTGGTCTATCTAAGGATGTTTTTTTTTTTTGACTATTTTCAGTCCCAGACCAGATCAGATTTAAACAGACCAGATCAGACTTTCATAGTTATAATTTATAAAATACACAGAGACCATACATTTACTAGACCAGGTCAGACAAGTTCAGACCGAATCAAACCAGACCAGCAAATTTCAGTCCAAGAGAAAACATCCTAAATTTGATTTGATATATTCCGATATGCAGATCCAGTTTTTAGGAGATTCAATAGATTCTACAGAACACATGACCTCCCAATTTTATGGGGCCCCGGCCAATTTTTTAAAAATTTATTAGTATTGTATAGTAATCAGTAAATTAAATACAGTTAGTAAGGAAAAAATATACAATAATATAATTTTTTTATCGGTCCTTTTTACTCTTTTACTCAAATTACTAGAGTGATGAGTTACGTACGTTGCTTTAAATCAAGTATTAAGTGGCTTTTAGAAATTTTTTATTACATAATCTAATGAACATTCAATTGATTTGAGTATAAGTATTTAAATTGAGTTATTTTTTAAATTGTTTATATTAGTGTGGAGTTTCCATTCTACATTTGGAACCTGAGCCTTCAAATTCATGGCTCTACTCGCATGATACGGTTTGGAACTGAAATAAGTTACTAGTGAAACATCTACTAGGTATAGTTAAACTAAAACAAGAACTTGTTCCAAGGAGTAAAACAAGTCTGAAGTACAAATAAAAATGTACTCTATTTTCAAATTCAAAGCAAATTATAAGTTATAGGGAGTATTAAAATCACCACGATACTACATTACTAGCACGATACTACCATTACTACCAATGCAATCATAGCTAGCTATCCCAACATTTTCACACAATGACCTATTTTAAAATGCAACTAAAAGAACAAAAACAAAAAAATAAAAAAACGCGGTGAGTAACAGAAATAAAGTAACACAACGATGACCAAAATCAATGTTCAAACATGCATAAAAGTAGCTGCATTGATTATTGATTTTTTTATCGTCGACTAACCTTACCTTTTTTCATATCATAAGTTTCAGGATAATTACATCAATCAAAGGAATAACAAAACTGATGCCAACTAAAATCCAACAACTACAACTCTAAACTCTATGATCATACTTAGATATGGTCACCACTGAAAGGGCGACGTGAATCGCTAACCATTTAGCGGGCTTGACACAGTCATCATTGTTCCCATAGATTCAAACATACTCAATGACATAAAAAAGGCTGAATTCCCAAACAAACTGACAAACCTAACAACATAGACTATAACAAGAAGCCAAATGACAGAATAAAAATAACTAATAGAAAAACTTTCATGGACTCTAACACCTGATAGGCTGGTACAACCCATGGCGGTGGTTCAAGAGGAGGTCGTATCCTTGGTACCACTCTAATTGATCCTCCATTGTCAATCGTCATCTGGTCAGCTCGAAATCTGTGCACCTGTCCTCGTCCCGCGCTCGTTGCCAATCCACCGCTAACGGTCATCTTCATCGCTGCCATGCCCTTGCAATCCTACTCACGAAGAAATCGATCGCCGAACTCTGGCTTCGATGTCGTCAAGCTTGGGCAAGAATTCTTGTCAATCTGAATATGATAAAGTGTATAAATATGATAATCATTGTATTCTTTCTAAAATATGAATATTCAATCCTAATAGGAAAACTTTTCTACTTTTATGAGATTCCATAAGACTTATTTTGTGAATAAAATATAAGTACTTCTATTTGTACACTTTGTCTGAGTTTCAGTCATATCTAGAGAAGTTTTTAATAAAGATAATCATAAACAACCAATTAATCAATTACATAAACAAGCTTAGTGTGATTCACACTAGGTGTGATTAACATGTGCATATTCATACTATCCAAAGTATTGTAAAAACAAAGCAACGTAACAAACTATTCATATTAGAACAATAAAAGTTTTGATTTTAAAAATCACAATCGTATAACTTGAACATAAATAATACAATATTTCATTAGGAAATTTGATTTTATTGAAATTAATTTAATATCAATACAATAATTCAACCATGATTGAATTATTCTACAAAAGTTATACGATATTGAATTATCGTATAACTTTGAAATCATACTTTGAAATTACTTCGTATAAGTAATATTACTTTGAGATAGTAACATGCGTTCTTGCTAAATCATACTTTGAAATTACTTTATATAAATTATTCCATGCATAAGGAAAGTTTGTGTGGTTCTAAATCATTATTACTTTATTCTCACTTTATTAATTTCAATTATCAACTCCCAATTTTTGGACGATATAGAAATATTTTTATAAATTTCCAAACTAAATATTTTCAAGCATGAAAAATTAAATACGAAAATTCTACAAATGTACTGGAATCAAATAAATAAAATTAGTAATTTTTTATTTATGTTAACTGTTTTTTTTTTCTTTTTCCAATTTTTTTGTTACCATTTTATGATTTTGTATTGTTTTCCTTTTCTTCAAATTTACATTTTCTATTTTCAAAATGTAAATTGTGATTAAAATCTTTACAATTTAGATCTTTATCTTAGCTTAATCTAAAAGTTTAAATTTTCTATTCATTCCATTTTAGTATTTTTAATTTCTAGCTACCAAGTAAAAATGTGAATAGCTTAAAATGACGATAAAAAAATGTTTACCAACGGTCCACACTTTCTCTACCAAAATATTTAGGATTATTATTACCACACTGATACAGTTTTTCTTCATTTTTAACGATCTCCATTATATCACTTAAAATTATAATAATAATAATAATACATTTTAATTAAAATTTGTCAAAATCTCCAAAACCTATACCCCAAATCACTAAATTTAAACAATAAACTATATAATAAAAGTTATAGAATATAATAATATAAATTAAAGAAAATATAAACAAAATAGAAATACTAATGGGAAACATAGAAAATTTAGGTTTTTAGAATTAAGATAGCATAAAAATATATAAAATTTTAATAATTGTTTACTTTATGAAAACATAAAATGTAAATTTGATTAAAGGAAAATTATACAAAATCTTAAATTGGTAACACAACTGGGGGAAAAAATTTAAAAAGGAAAAAATAAAAATTTTGTGAAAATAAATCGAAAAATGACTAAAAATATTTTTTTTTAACTTCGGTACATTTTCATAATTTTTGTAGTTGTTTATACATGTTTAAAAACACTTAGTTTGGAAATTTATAAAAATAATATTGTATCTTCCGAAAATTTAGAGTTGATAGTTGGGATTAATAAAAATATCAACTATAATTGAGATCATTTAAAGCTCACATATAGTTCACATTTAAAATTGACTTGCTATGTCAGGTTGCAACTGGTTAGAGTCTATTTTTGAAAAATGGTAACTATAGTTGGGACTATCATTAAATAATCGATGGTTGGGATTATTAACGACGGACCGACAATAATTGAGATTATTTTTTTCATTTTGTCCTATATTGTTAAAGCTACAATATAATATATTATAATTACATACCATCATATAATAAAATAAATAAAATATAAAGTCATTTTTCTATTCTAGATGTACCCCGTGCATCGCATGGGTACTTCGTCTAGTAATAAAATAAAAACACCGTGCTGGACAAGCTAAGGCTTCTGAAATTTTAACACCACGTACATTTTTTAAAACGGGACCAACATTTCAGTCTCATAATTACTCGAATATTTATTTACAAATATCGACCTTAATGTAATTGATTTTGATCCCCGTTTATCTGCGTATAGTAGAAACAAATGAATCATTTCAATGGAAGCCAAAACGGGGATGATTAAATAAGTTGTAGAAGTGATCGACAATCCTCTCCTCTTGACCATATTACGAACAAGAAAACCAAAATTTTGAATTAATCCATCTTGAGTGTGAGCAATGTTAAAGTTGGGTTAAATGCATCAAACCCTCTCGTGAAATATAAATTCGGCGCATTAGCCTCTTGTGATTTAAAAAATACGTCAAAACTCCCTGTGTTTTAATTAATCATGCTCAAAATCCCCTTCAAGAACAAATTTTACAATTTTGAAATTACTTGTTTTAATAATATAGTTGAATATGCAAGTAACTTTGTCAAAATTTCTAAATTATACAAAAAAAGTAATCATTTTTCAAATTTTTGAAATTAAATTTGTTCTTGGAGGGGGTTTGACACATGATTAATGATAACACAAGGGAGTTTGATGCATTTTTTAAATCACAGTGGGCTAATGCGTCGAATTTATATTTCACGAGGGGGTTTATGATGTTTTTACTTGGACTGTAATTTATTGATTTGGTCTCATCTAGTCTGGTCTGAACTGATTTGGTCTGATCTTGTTTCTTTGTATTTTTATAATTATCCAATTCTGGTCTGGTCTGAACTGATCTGGAAGGAATTAAGTCCAAGTGAAAACATCACATTAAACCCGTTAAAGTTGAGATGCTTAATCGGGGGAGAGGTCCGAGAGATAGTATGGGATCGATCTATTCTTTGAGAATAATTTTGAAAAGTTCGAGGATCACAAGAATTTTATAAAAACTAGCTCCAATGTAGCTATATCTTTATTCTTTAGAAATAATAATTCCCATTAATAGAAGTAAAACCGGACAAAAAGGTAAAAATAGGGGTAGTTGTTTAAAATTTTCAAAATAGAATTTCTCTTTTGTGATTGGACTAGAATACCCGGTAGGCATTAGCCTTGCAACTAGCAACTTCTACAGTGCTACTATCGTCAATCGCCGACATGTTAGATTTCTTCCGCTGCCAGATTGCCGCCGCCACCAATCATCATTGTCGGCTAATGAAGCTCCGGGGTGTAAAAGATTCTAGATTTGCTATGCCGCTTGGTGCGAGCCTCCTCCGCCATCGAGAGGCTGTCACTTTTTAACTACTCCCTCCGTCCCGGAAAATTAGTCCCAATATGACTTGGATTGGAGTTTAAGAAAGTGGGAATAAAGTGGAAATGTATGGTTGTGGTTGAGTAAGAAAAAGGTAAATGAATGTTAGTCACACAAAACTTTCCAAAAAAGGAAATGGGAACAATTTTTTGGGACGGTCCAAAAAGGAAAATGAGACTTATTTTATGGGACGGAGGGAGTATATTCTAATTAGAAGTTTGCAACTTCGAAAAGATTCTAATGTAGTTTCTGAATATGTAAATTTTAATTATTATAAATTGAATTAAATACCAATATGGAGGATTTATCTTTAATATTGGTTGATCCAAAAATATTGAATTTGCAAAACAAATTTGAGACAAAGGGATGGTTTAAGAGGTAAGTACACTATTTGTGTATTGTCTAGATCTCAAATTACCGTTCACTTCTATTATAAGTCAACTTAACCTGCTTTTAATTTCTGGTTTTAAATAAACTTTCTTAAAATATTATTTTTGTGATCTGTAGAAATTTTTTAGGCTAAACGGTCAAATAGGACTTTGTACCAGTCATTTAAGCTCAATTCAGTGTCTGAACTAAAAAAGGTCTAATTCACACCCCGAACCGACAAAAAACGATTCAAATTTCATTTTTTACGAGAAACAATCGATCATTTTTTTAATTTTTTTATTGTTTCTGTTTTTTAATTTCGATTTATGCAAGTTAGACATTTTTTAATAGTTTAATGGTGCGAATTAGACCTTTTTTACTGGCTGTTTATCTGTAAAAAATGAAATTTGAACCATTTTTTGTCGGTTCAGAGTGCGAATTGGAACTTTTTTAGTTCAAGGAGTGAATTGAGCTTACACGATCGGTACAACGGCCTATTTGACCATTTAGCCATTGTTTTTACAGTACAATAGATTCATATTACCTTGGTTCTGTTTAAATGGTTCCTTTGCAAAATAACACGATTATTTAGATAATAATTATATAAAGTAATTCGAGTATATTTTGAGAAAAACAAATTGGTAGGTATGTAATATAATGTGGTTAGTGGTAATAACAATGATGTAATAGATGTATTATTTTAAATATTTAATGATTAAATTAAGAGTGCTAAATATTTGCAAAAATAGAAATGAGAATCTTTATATGAAACGTAAAATGAAAACCTGTATAAGGAGTATGAGATGGAGGGAATTATCGTCAAGGAATATACAAATGTATAAAAGAAATTGCTCTAAATGAGATTCAAACTTAGACAAAATACACATATAAAATTACATGTATTTTATTTTCAAAATAAGACTTATTTCATTCTATTAAAATTATAAAATTTCCTCTCTCAGAAGTAAATGAGTAATATTTTAGCAATAAAACAATGAAAGTTTTATATGTACATTTTTTTATATCAATGTGATGAACGAGTGAAGGTGAATTGGGCCATCGATATTAGCAAAAAGTCATTATTAAAGATGACTGTGTGACAAATCGGAAAAAGTGAGAACAAAAATTTCAAAAAGTTGTGTTTACTCTACCCATCTATTCCCTTTTAATTGGTCCACTTTGTTGTTAATTAAATCAGCACATTAATTAAATCTCCACTGGACAACTATCACAAGAAAGCAAAAACCTAACTTCGTCCTCCAAATATCTCCCAATACTTCCATGTCTTCAATGGTGCAATACCTATCTACCTATCATTAGTGACAGCCAGAAAAAATAAATCCGTATAAAGATTTTTTAAAATAATTAACAAATAGGGCATAAAATATAAGCTTATTAAGTTTAGTAGCCAACTTTTTTACTAAACATATATTTTTTTATTTCACACGCTGATTTTGTAATAATAAGAAAAATGTAAAGTTAACTAAACATGTAACTTACTGTAGAGGACTATTTTAACTATTTTTCATATAATTTTTTATTTTATTGTAGTAAAGTATACTTTAAATATAATTTTTTACCTAAATTAGTAGAATAAGCCAATCCACCCACTTCAGTCAGAACTTCATAAGTTTCAACAGAATCACCCGATTGAGACTATTTTGATATTACCAAACTGCATGCTCTAAACCTCTTTAGTTGTGCTAATGTCCAGGGTTTTGCTTGGTGTACACAAAATGTGTACACCTTTTGTGTACACTCGTCTGTCCACAACAGACAAGTTGTCTGTCCACAGACAATTCTGTAGAGTTGTCTGTGGACAGACAACTTGTCTGCTGGGGACAGACGAGTGTAGACAAAAGGTTTACACATTTTGTGTACACCACCCATTTTTCTAATGTCCATCACAAAATTATATAAGAACATGGAGAATGAAATACAAACGTTTTGATTTGATATAAATCATTCACATGATATAATCATAATCTTTAATTTGAATTTCCAAGAAAGTTTTACTCCGAGCCAAAAAATGGTAGGGAGTACTTCCTATTCAACATGCATAATTCCTTTCCAAAAAAGGATGACATCCCATCCGTGAGCATCCCCAACCTCGATCGAACGGTAAATTGAGACGATGTAAATTGGACTATAATCCCAATCTGACAGATCGATAGAAAGTGGGCTATGTTATCGATACTTGCAGAGGCCCTAACATTTAGCATAATCACCTTTCATCGCAATTGCCGAGATTCGAACCCAGAATCTAACTATGTGGCACTCCCTCGGCACCAGTTGAGCTACGACCACCGGTTGCATAATTCCTTTCCAAGATCCCAAGAAAACGCATGATGGAAAAAAATTTGGTTAATAAATACGTAGTACTCTCTATAAGTCCATATCAAAGTGCAAAATCAAACACGAAATGAGAAAAAATAATCAATAAACCATATGATCGAAATATCGAACAGTAAAATTACATACGAAGTATAATTATACATAAACTATATATCTATATACGGAGTATATACATGTACAAAACTTGTTCTGGGCTTGATTAATTAATTAATCAAACAATTAATTAAGCCTCATAATCCCGCTTTTACATGTGATATTGACTTTCCTGAGGTTCTCTAAAACCAACGAATACCGGCTTCTCCTCCTCCTCTTCCACCGAAACAGAATTCCTCTTAATGAAATCCAAGCAATCGGCGATGGCGTCGGAGTAAAACGAGTTTGACCGCCCGTAGGACTTCAACATAGGACGGTGGTCGCCGCTGCAGCTGATGCTACCGCTCCGGTGGTACAGAGCATACTTCATCGCCGCCGCCTCCATAGTGCCGCTCTTACCGTGACGGCGGTTCTTGGTCTTCCCGTTGACCGTCATCACGTGTCTCTTCAACGACCTCAGCGCGTGGAGGTACGAGGTTTTCCACTTTCCGACCAGGTTCAGGAACCTCGTACGGATCCGGTGGACGCAAAACCGCCGGAGGTTCAGCCTAAAACCTCTGCAGCCTACTTCATGGCCTCCGCCGCCGCCGTCGAAACATGCTCGTCGTTTGTTGCTGTCGTGAGAGAAACCCATTGCTTACTTGGGTCTGTATAATGAATGAATTGAGATCAAAGGGTATGCAAACTTTATTGCAGGGGTTATATAAAGGGGTTAGCGAGGAGATGGATGATTGACTTTTCTTTTTTAACGCGGAGGTATATTTTTGAGTAAAGCTATAAAGGAAGAGCTACTTTAGGTAGGCAACATATTTTTGCATATAGAACTTGACAGTTTGCTATTTAGGAACTTAATTAATACTTCGTATATTAATATAAGAACAAATGTCTTGCATGCCCTTTTAATTTTTGGGAGAAATTAATGTTATTCACTCAAATGTAAAAAGCGGATGGATAGTGAAGGGTAATTAGAACAATTAATGTAAGATGAGTTGGAAACGTAAAGGAGGGAGTATTATATACTCCCTATATTTGCATAAAATATGGGAAGTCTCAAAACAGAAAATGTAAAATTTTAAATCGGACGGATTAAATTACCGTGTTATATACTCCCTATATTTGCATAAAATCGAATTAAATGATATAGATCAGACTAAATCAGATCAGACCAAACTAAGTTAGACCAGATAAAACTTATATAGATCAAATGAGATCGAATTTGGATAATAGTAAAATACACATAAATATACATATATAACACCAGATCAGTCAAATTCATAGATCAAACAACTCAAACAAATTCATATCGGACCAGAGTTACACATATGAAATCAAATCAGAAAATATGAACTCAATTAAAACGTCTCTCTTAAAGGTTATCATTTTTGTACTATGTCATGCACGGGGGCGGAGCCAGAAAAATGTGTGAGCGGGGTCGAAATTTAATTATATACCATATCAAAATGATGGATAATTATTATACAATACTTGAGTTAAATGTTTCATATGTAGCTGAGATAAATGGTAGTTTATTGAGAATTTTTCGGTTAATGTGTTGATATATAGGTAATGTATCATAATGTTCACACAACTAATCACTGAATAAGTTGTTTTATTTTAAAATTTAAGAATATAATCAACGTCACACATCAAATTTTGCTTATTTCAAGTTAAGATGATACTGATTTTTTCAGAAGTCATAACTTTTTACTCGTAATGAGTTACGGGACCCATAATATATCAAATTGAAGGTATTTCAGAGCTCTACATTCTTGAACTTTCAGCGAGGTCGGCTGACCACCCTGACCCCTGGCTCCACCCCTGGTCATGCACCTACATCGTTCTAGTTTTTCAGTTCTCTTCATTGTTCACGTATAGTAGCACCCCTCCATTCCATGTTTAAAATTTGAATCGAGAAATACTAGGTATTTTTTAGAGCAATCGCATAAGAGAAAGTTTTATGTGAAGGAAAAGAACATAGACAACCAAGCATTCCACCTCAGCTGGTTGTGAGGTTATCGTGTCTAATGAGAGGTCTCGAGTTCGAATCTCGCTAGGCACACAAGGGTTTGAAACTCAATGGAGTGAGTTTCAGTCCTGATCAGTGGCGGACCCAGAAATTTGTCCGAGTAGGGGCACACTAGTAGTGAAATTCTTGGCCGAAAGCGGGGTACTGATTTTACTCTAAGTACTAGTAGTGAAATTATTGGCTGAAAGTGGGACACTTGCCCCCCTAGACCCCTCCCTAGGTCCTCCACTGGTCCTGATTAATTGTTGGTGTGATTTTTTGGGCTTGCTACGTATGCATGCTTTTCTATTTTTGCATGCAGGAGACGTAACTGACTTGGACGTGCGGCTGGACTCCTTAGCTTAGTGTAGTTTGTATTTTTAATTTTGTAATTATCTTCTCAACAGGATGACCAATTTTGTAGCGTGAGGACTCTCATCCACCGAGAAGATTAAGGTGTACAGATGTATATATATATTTTGTAACTCTTGGTTGAAGAAAGCAATGGGAAAAAGTTTCACATACATACTTTTAATTTGGTATCAGAGCGTGTAACGATCCTATCTTGAATCCACCGGACGAACTCACCAATATGGTGAACACGACACATGACACGAACTCCGGCGAACTAAGGAGGAGGAAAATTAACGATCCCTCATCGCCGTATTTTCTATCGAGCTCCGACTATCCCAGAATCAACATTTGCGGATTCACTCTAAAGGGTGAAGGGAATTTTGGGGAATGGACGACGACGATGAACAACGCCTTTCGAGCTAAACGGAAATTTGGTTTTCTGGACGGAACGATTAAACGGTCGGAAAACGGCGTGGATGACCTCGAAGACTGGTGTACGGTCAATTCGATGCTGGTAGGCTGGCTGATGACATCCATTGATCCAACGCTGCGAACGAATATTGGATACACGGAGGATGCTGCTGAGCTATGGAATGACCTGAAGGATCGGTTCGAGGTGGCTGATTCCATGAGAATTCATGAGCTCAAGGAATCAATCCGATCCTGCCGGCAGAATGGACAGACGATCACGGCATATTATGGAAGACTCAAAGCGTTGTGGGATGATTACGACGGGCTACGTAATATTCCAGAATGCACATATGGACGTTGTAGGTGTGAATTAAACAAGCATTTGATGAAGGAAATTGAACTTGAAAAAACACATGATTTCCTTAAGGGATTGGACCGTGAAACATTCGGAGGATTGCGTTCAAATCTTCTCAGTCAAGAAGAACTGCCGGGACTCACAAAAGTGTACCAGATTGTCACGCAGGAAAAAAGGCACTTGAATTTGACACGCAATGGAGCTGAAAAGGCTGAAGCAGTCGCCTTTGCTGCACGAACTGGAGGATCGAGCACTGGAAAAGAAGAGAGGATTATTTGCAATTATTGCAAAAAACCTGGCCATGGTGTTGAAAATTGTTTCAAAAGGACGGGACAATACCCGGAATGGTGGTACGACAATCCGGGACGAGGACGAGGACGCGGACGCGGACGTAGTGGCAATGGAAGAGGGCGTGGCCGGGCATATGCCAACGCCGTGCAGTTGGGGGAGACTGGCGAGGAAAAGCCAGATGCATCAGAACGTGTGGAGGAGAAAATGCATGCTCCTGCCCTCTCTGCTGAACAGTGGAAGAAAGTCTTTGACTTTCTAGAACAGAGTAAGAAAGACACGCATGAGAAGAGCTCAGGTAAAATTCCCGGAACTCAATGGCTTATAGACTCTGGCGCATCATTCCATATGACAGGCAATAAACAACTGTTGAACAATTCACAGAAGATAAGTCCTCTTTCTGTTTACTTGCCTAACGGTGAGATTACGATTGCACGGAGCAGGGGTGATGTGAACTTAAGCCAAAATATAACACTTAATAATGTGCTCTTAGTGCCGGGTTTGACATGTAATCTGATTTCGGTAGGGCAAATACTCGAGGAACGAAAATGTGGTATAATTTTTGCTAATGATGTTTGTGTGATACAAGACTTACGTTCGAGGATGTCGATTGGAGCGGGTGAAAAGCGTGGAGGAGTATTCTATTTTCATAGTATTGATGATGTTCGTGCGTACTCAATAAGAAGGAAGGACACGAGTAATTTGTGGCACTCCCGGTTAGGACATCCATCCGAGAAGATTTTACGTTCAGCACTTAGTTTTGATAAATCCTTGTTGTCAGTTGGTTTAAATAAAAATTGTGATGCATGCCTGCGTGGTAAAAAGACTCGTGATGTTTTTCACACTAGTAATTCCAGAGCATTTGATTTATTTGATATGATACATTGTGATGTTTGGGGACCGTATCGTTCACCGGCTACGTGTGGGGCTAGATATTTTTTGACGATTGTTGATGATTTTTCACGGGCGGTATGGGTTTACTTGATGCGTGAAAAGAGTGAAGTTTCAACTCTACTTAAACAATTTATTACGATGGTGGGACGTCAATTTGATAAATCAGTGAAAATTGTTCGGAGTGATAATGGAACAGAATTTCAGTGTTTGAAATCTTATTTTTTGGATATTGGAATTCTGTTTCAAACTACATGTGTTTATACTCCACAACAGAATGGAAGAGTTGAGCGCAAGCACAGACACATTTTGGAAGTAGCACGCACACTCCGATTTCATGCACATTTGCCCATTAATTTTTGGGGTGAGTGTGTGTTGACTGCCTGCTACCTTATTAATCGTCTGCCTTCATCTGTCTTGGATTTTAAAAGTCAGTATGAAGTTTTGTTTAATAAAGTGCCCAGATATGATCAATTTCGGGTGTTTGGATGTTTATGTTATGCACATAATCATGAGAAAAATAGGGACAAATTTGCTACACGGGGAATCAAAAGTGTTTTTTTGGGATATGCTCATTCTCAGAAAGGATGGAAATTATTTAATCTGGAGACACGGAATATTTTTGTTTCACGTGACGTTACATTCGTTGAAGCAATATTTCCATTTGGAATTGAGGATGCACATGAAGTTACGGAGGTCAGAGATAATGCGGATGTACTTAAGTCTTGGGATGACAATCCCGTCGCCAGATTTGTTGTCGATGAAGCACTGGAGCTGTCCCCATCCCATACTGACCAACAGCACCTTCACGTGGAATGTCAGCCAGATGGTACAGAAGATAACATGACAATGACAGGTGCTGGACCATTGGCAGCAACTTCAGGGATGACTGATGCCGGTAACCAGGCTGGTCGACGCAGTCAACGACCCAGGCAGACACCAGGTTGGCATCAAGACTATGTGGTACAGCTGAATACTATGAAAATAAATACTCCACCTGCTCAAACCTTGCCTCCACCGGTTGACTCAGGTAATCCTTATCTCTTATCTCATTACATCAATTATACTCGTTTTTATGTTCGCCATCGAGCTTTGCTTGCAACGGTTTCTGCCAATACCGAACCTAGCACGTATAAGGAGGCAGTTTGTGATCCTCGCTGGCGTGCTGCCATGCAACATGAAATACATGCCTTGGAGAAGACGGGAACTTGGCAACTCCAGGATCTTCCACCTGGAAAAAGGCCCATTTTTTGTAAATGGGTATACAAAATAAAATATAAGAGTGATGGAAGCATTGATCGGTACAAAGCCTGACTAGTTGTGTGTGGTAACCGCCAAATCCATGGTATTGATTATGACGAGACATTTGCGCCCGTGGCTAAGATGGTCACTGTTCGCACCATGCTAGCTATTGCAGCTTCCCGTGATTGGGAAATACACCAGATGGATGTAGATTACGCCTTTCTCCACGGTGATCTACACGAGGAAGTATATATGCATCCTCCTCCAGGTTATTCCACCCCTAAACCTGGCCAGGTGTGTAAATTACTTCACTCTCTCTATGGGCTACGTCAAGCACCCCGGTGTTGGTTTTCCAAATTGACTACTACACTAGTAGGATACGGGTTTCAACAATCTCATGCGGATTATTCCTTGTTTACTCTTCATCGTGGGAAACACATTTTATGTATCTTGGTTTATGTTGATGATTTGCTTATTACTGGCTCTAATCCTGACATGATCTGCTCTTTTAAATCTTCTTTGGCCTCTACATTTCCTGTTAAAGATTTGGGTCACATGAAGTACTTTCTTGGATTAGAGGTTGCACGGAGTGAGCGCGGCATTTTCTTATGTCAGCGCAAATATGTCTTGGATATTCTTACGGAGACAGGTTTGATTGGAGCTAAGCCCGCATCATTTCCTATGCCTCAAAACCATCAATTGCAATCTGATGACGGACCTTATTTCTCTGAGCCTGACCGCTATCGCCGTCTTGTTGGAAAGCTTATTTATCTCACTCTTACTCGGCCGGACATTAATTATTCGGTACATATCCTTTCCCAATTCATGCAAACCCCACGCCTTGCACATTGGGAGGCCGTGCTTCGAGTTCTTCGGTATCTCAAGGGCCACCCCGGCCAAGGTATTCTATTTGGCCGTCATACATCTCTTTCTCTTACAGGATTTTGTGATTCTGATTGGGCTAGTTGCCCCATCACTCGTCGCTCCGTTACTGGTTATTTTGTTACTCTTGGTGGTTCTCCTATTTCCTGGCGTACCAAAAAGCAAGCCACCGTCTCCCGTTCATCCGCAGAAGCAGAATACCGATCCATGGTTGCTCTCGTTTGCGAGTTACTTTGGCTCAAAAGTCTTTTCTCTTCCTTGCGGTTACCGTTACAACCTATGGAACTCAAGTGTGATAATAAGGCAGCTATACACATTGCGTCTAATCCTGTTTTTCATGAACGTACGAAACACATTGAACTCGATTGCCATTTCATTCGAGATCATGTGCGTTCGGGCGCGATCATAACTTCATACCTCTCTACCTCAGAGCAGTTGGCAGATTTGTTTACTAAAGCCCTCGGCGCTTCTCAGTTTCATTTTCTTCTTTCCAAGATGGGCATTCTTGACCCCCATGCTCCATCTTGAGGGGGGGTGTTGGTGTGATTTTTTGGGCTTGCTACGTATGCATGCTTTTCTATTTTTGCATGCAGGAGACGTAACTGACTTGGACGTGCGGCTGGACTCCTTAGCTTAGTGTAGTTTGTATTTTTAATTTTGTAATTATCTTCTCAACCGGATGACCAATTTTGTAGCGTGAGGACTCTCATCCACCGAGAAGATTAAGGTGTACAGATGTATATATATTTTGTAACTCTTGGTTGAAGAAAGCAATGGGAAAAAGTTTCACATACATACTTTTAATTTTAATCCAGACAATCCAACCCCAACCCTAGACCTCCTGGGATAAAAAAACACGAGACTAGTTATGTGTTATTGTGTTAATGGATATTTCCAACTTTCCATCTATATTTACATACCTGTATCAGGCGAGTGGGTTGACGCGTAAAAAACGATCCGCCAGGAATACATTGAGACCCTCCCCTCAAGTCAGTCAAAAAACACGAGACTAGTTATGTGTTATTGTGTTAATGGATATTTCCAACTTTCACACTTCACCGATGTTATTCATTGCTTGGTCAAACTGAAATTTTATTACATTATTCTTTAATATTCCGTATGATTTAGAATAGAGTCATGAAAAAACTTATTTTGTAACAATAATTTTGATTTAATTTTAATATTAATAGTTTGGACTATTAGATTAATTAAGCTCAAAATCTCATCAAATTCACAAGTCTATCATATTCTTTCACTTGTATAAAAAAGACTCAAACTTCATCTTTTCAAACAATTATGCTTTTCTTTTTTGTTTTTTCAAAATTACACATTTTTATCAATGCCAATAAGATATAAGCAATTCAAGTTTGTAAACTTAAAACTAGAAAGAAGTGAAAAAATATGAAATATAAGTATGATTTTCTTCTTAAGTTTTACTAGTTCATCCCTTGATAGTGTAATTGTGAGAAAAGTTAAAGTTTGTTTTTTTAGTAAAAGTGAGAGAATGAGATAAATTTGTGAATTTGATAATATGTGGGGATATATTTAGCTAATAATCCTATAATTTCATATGCACATATTGTATTAAATGTAACAAAATTAAATAGGAGTAATATGTACTCCTTAATTTTTAATTTTGTCTCGTTTATAAGAAAAGTAAAATACTCCGTGAGTCCGTACAAAGGATTATGCACAAAGATTGATAAACATATTCTATATAAAATATCTGAGATCGAAGTCGTCGTGGAGGATGTTTTCTTTTATACTGAAATTTGCTAACTATAGTCTAGGCTGATCTGGTCTGAACTGTTCTGGTCTTGTCCGATAATGTCTGGTCTTTAGGTTTGTCAATGGCTCGGGTCTAGACCTTAACCCGATCCGAGTCCGACACTATATTTGAGGATATGGATCTAAATTTAGAACCGTTCCCGGATCCGGATCTGAACCCGTTACATGAGAGAGAAAAATGGGTCGGATATGGATGTTTAAGGCCCGGCCCGTTTTGGACCCGACTCGTGGCGATATAATTATAGTTATAAGAGATATTACCCGAAAAAGGACTAAAACGCTTTGAAAATTCCAAAATAGAACTGTCATGTTTTTATTCCCATAATAGGACTAATTACTGTCATGTTTTAGCAGTACCAGACTTCAAACATGTCAGTATTTTCTAAACATGGCAGTAATTAGTCCTATTTTGGGAATAAAAAATATGACAGTTCTATTTTGGAATTTTGAAACTGTTTTAGTCCTGTTTCGGGAACTTTCCCGAGTTATAATTATATTTACACACACACAACATACATAAGAATATTTAAACATAAACTAAGGAAATAATCAAATAAAAAATGTCTTAATAATTGTAGGCTTAGTTAGTGGTTGGCCCACTATAGTGGGGTTTTCCCTAATGAGTTCACTCATCTAGGTCGTCTTGATATCAAGCCCTTTCTTGTTTCATAATTTTGTTTCTGCTGAGTTTGAGGATATATATACTAATGGAAAGAACAACATTTTGCATATTTACATATGATCTCTTCCAATGTGAACAAAAAATTTGTTGTGTACTATATTTGTTTGCATATGTCAATTAGTTTTTTTGGCGAGTATACCCGGCCTGGATCTGAGACCCGGCGGACCCAAATTTGGAACATATGTTTAGGACCCGAAGGGTAAATGGGTCCGGATCTGGACCAAAAATTACTCAACTGATATGGATATGGAATTTATAGGTCCGGCCCGTATCTGACCCGTTGACAGACCTACTTGTCTATGTGTATTTTATAACTATGGAAGTCTAATCTGGTCTGATATATAGTCTGATTTGGTCTGGTCTGAGACCGAAAATAGTCTAAAAGAACATATCCTAACAGTGCTAAAATGTTACTCAATGTGTCCTATATCAATAGTTGATTTTTTTCTTGGAATATCATATTATAAGCTACTTTAAGTAATATTTGAGATTATAAGAAAGCTGAAAAAGTAGAAAATTGGGATTAAATTCTCTCTTCTGATTTTACAAAACCATATAATTTGTTTATCAATCTTTATTGATCAAAACTACGCACATTTATTAAGGCACAGATTGTTCAATTACCGGAATATTAGTTTAGGGTTTAATAAGCTAAATAGTAAAATTAATACATATGATCGTTTAGAATGATCAACTACGGTGTTGAGTCGATGGAAAGTTAGTGAAAAACTAGCATATAACCTGTGCGATGCACTAAAGAGAAAAATCCTCATAACTTATGTGACTTTAATTAATACATGAAACTATTAATGATTAATAGATAAGCGTAAAAGAAAATTGTACGACATGTATGATATCACAAAAAAACAACATTTAAATATTTGATAATGTAAATATAAATGCAAAATAAAAGTATCATGTTGAAGTATTTGTCTCATACCGGGTTGGTATATAGAAATCAAACAATATATAAGATATTCAGCTACTTCTCTTATTCGATTTACCTTTTAGAATGAAACTAAAACTCTTAACATAGTATCAGAGCTAGGTTTGATTGTGGTTTAATTGGTGTTTTCTTCATTTACTTAACCCAGAGAGAGAATAAATATACCAGTCAACTCAACCAATGAACATAAACTCAAAGAGCATAAACCCTAAACCTTTAGATCTTGCCTGACTACCGTCCGCAGAAAACGTATTTCTACACATTTCTTCACTATGCATACCATTTCGTAGAGGCTAATTTCTTGATAGATGTATCTGGTCGGGTATAAGAATTATAAGAGGCACGGATCCTGAAATTGTAAAACCGACCAAAACCGGAGAAGGATAACACTAATTGTTCTATCATAACATTGAAGCTCTACAATGTATTCTAATCAGGGCATGTTGCATAGCAAAAGGTGAAACAAAAACCAAAAACTTGTTACCTCTAATCTCAAGTGCACCTAAAACTATTTATAAGTGTATGAAGAATCGTATGTGAGTAAGTTGCTTTATGTCTTATGTGTTTTTATTTTGTATACAGATAATTTAAGCCCTCAAATAATTTAAAAGGAGTGAACTTACCAAATCGTTAAGCCCTCAAATAATCCACGAACTCGTTATGACGATGAAGCAGCGTATGAGTACCTCTACCAAGTGCTGGTTCGTTATAAAACCATTGTTTTGATCATCTTCCCTTGTGTTTTTGTATATGTTCTTCAGTTTATTGTGCACTTCGACTATAAGATGTCTTCATCAAGCAACAAGACAATAAATCCAGTGCCAAAAGAATGTGACTGAGGTAGTGAGGATATTCTACAAACCCCAGTTTTGAATCAAGAAGATAATGAAGCATGTTGGGCTATACAAACGGCAACATGCATTGAAGCAGCATTTAATGTATGTTCTTTTCGTTCAAAGCATATTACTGATAGTTTGCTGAAGTTTTTTGGGGCCATTTATAACCCCATTGTTGTACAATCCAATTTGAGTTGAGGGGCGTGTTGAAGTAGTTGACCATAAGATTGGTATGAAGAGATCAAGTACTATGTAAAATTATCACCTACTCTTACTATCAAGTTAACATTTTAGGATGAATCCCAACTGTTAACGTGGTATCAGAACTATGTTCGATTCTGGTGTGATTGTTGTTTAGCACTCACGACTTAGAGTAGCTCATTAGGGGTTTCTTTGACCCGTCTATAATCACAATGTTTTCCAACATGGTTTGTGTTTAGGGGCGTGTAAAAGTATTTATCTCATACCTGCTTGATATAAAGAAATCAAACAATATATAAGAACTATCACGTTGACCATTTAGAATAAAACTTTAAATCTTAAAGTTCACTCATTTATAGAACTATAATAAAACTATTACATACGTAGTATTTAGTAAATTTAGTAATCAGAACACTTACTTAATAAATCTTATTCGATTGATTATCACATTTGCAATATCATAAATGTATAAGTGTGCAAAGTTAGGTACTCTATTCAGCTAGGCATATTTTATGTTATTGCGTTCATTATTTTCACGACGATGGGGGATAGATTTGTTGAAAACAAAATCTTGAGAAAGATGTTTTGATTTTACGTTTCATTAACTTATCACGATTAACTTAGCCAAAATGAAGATTATATACATATGAATTAATCGAGAAATGACTTAATAGAAAAAAGTAAACCTTTAAACATTCTTCTCATTTTTCTAGAGTGATACACCAAATTTGGCAAAATCAATATGGGAAATCACTTAATTTCATATCAAGTTAGACTTTAGTCCAGCAAAGCCGCGAATATGTTTTACTCAAATATCATAACTAAAGATATGATTGAAATAAATTTAACAGTTTATGACATTTTTAATGAGTTAATTGTTTGGACCCTTCTCTACTCATAAAGCCATTAAATTCCTATATATTCATCTCGGTCTCTTACAAGTTTATCAAATTTGATTGATACATAGTGCAAAAAGTAAAGCTTATTGATTGAGATTTGTGTTGAAGAAAGAATAATAAGATTCATAAATTTATTACTTTAAAAGAAAATTGATAAAGTTTTCTTGACAATTGAAAAAATATGTTGAAAAAGTTTAAAACATACTTGAATACATCACACCATTTCAATGATTCCAAGTTCCAACATATGAGTCATCTCAAAGATGCTAACATATACAATTATTTCAAGTTATAGAGAAAAAGAGTGAATAGAAGTGTGAATTCAGAAATTTAAGTTAAGTTGGAAAATTGTTTATACCAGAGTAAAAATAATTGTTGAGTACGTTAAATGTGAAAATGAAAAAAACTTACTCAAAAACCTTATAGAATAAAGGAAAAAGGAGCAAATAAGCCCACGTACTAACCAAAAAAGATCAAATACGCCCTTATATAGGAGGCTCTGTCCGTCCGTCACCATTTGGGGCAGTTCCCTGTGGAATTGTTTGATGAAATATTTTGAGAATCTTATTCATTAAGTCTAGTTTACTCATACCAAATTTAAGCTAACAATTCAATTGGGAAGACATTCAAATAAATTATTGAAGATAACTGCGCGTTTAACTGCGCAGTTATCTTCAAGAATTCATTTGAATGCCTTAAAGATTGAAATTTTAGCTGAAATTTGGTATGAGTAAACTAGACTTAATGAATAATATGCTCAAAAAATTTCATCAAAGTTTTCTAGCGGCAACCGCCCCAAATGACAACGGCCGGACATAGCCTCCTATATAAGGGCTTATTTAACCTTTTTGGTTAGTACGTGGGCTTATTTGCCCCTTTTTCCTAGAATAAAATTAAAATTTTAAGTTGGTAAGATGTAATGATGATTAATATTTTATGCAAGTATTTCCATTTGTAAGAAAACTCTAATGTTAATCCCGTAGAGAGGCCCACTATATTGAGTGGGGGCGGGCATTCCGGTAATGTTAGCAAGATATCCTCCCTAATACATTATCACTTATATCATCCATTCATATGAGAGTTTTGTCAAGGAGCTAAGAGTGGCACCAAAGTGTGGCATTCCCGTAGTGACACTCAAGCTCAATTCAGAAAAGTAATTTATGAAACTCTTCTTCGGTGTTACCTTTCCAAAATGAAGCTCTTGACTGTCTGAAAAATCTTAACTACCCCCACAACACTTAAACGCATTAAAATTTGCATAGAGCTTCAATGCAGCGGTGAACCCCATCTAAATGCCCTCCTACAGTCGAGGGACACTTATGGTGCACGAACAACAGATTCTTTGCCATACGTATCTCGAATGGAAGAAACACTTTCCATCGAAAAATACAAGATACAAGATTAACAACAGACGTAAAGGATTATATCAAGAAGGGAGGTGATGTGTGTGCATTGTAACACCGTCCCCAAATATATTTACTTTTATGTAAATCATGTTTTGAACCTCATGAAATGGTTAAGGAATTTACGAGGTTGTAAATTTTTGTTATTACTTTTTGCGTGAATAGTGGATTGCACGTGGGACCCACATTGGGAGCGGGGACCACCCTATGTTTCTGAGACCACATATTATATTCATCTTGGTCCAGATAATATGTATATGGTGGTCGAGATTCTAGTTGGGCCATGGAAAGGGTTTAAGGTTGACCGGTTGGTCAAACGAGACCCAATTATCGGTATTGGTCATTTATCAGATAACAGTCCAAAACGAATTTCGGAGACTTCTAAATTAAAGTTGGGGAACATATATTCACTCTAAAGTCCCATAGTGGTTTAGAATGTGTGATATATTTTATTTGACCCGATAAAATAAAATATATTTAAAACATTCCAATATATACAACTTTTGGGACCGATTATACACATCGAGACATAATGGGATGACTTCCCACAAGAGTGGGGGCCACCCCACGTTTTTGAGTCTCAAAATAGACATGAAGTGGACGCACACCATGTAGAGGGGTGGGTTGATGTTGAAGAGATTGGTATCAAATGAGGAGTGGACCTCACTCCCTCTCATTATTGTCAAGTAAGACAAAGAAGGAAACATCCCTACCACTTACACCCATAATTTCGACCAAGTGCACAAGTGAGGAGAGAAGAGCTCTACAACTTTCATCTTCATAGCTGCAAATACGAGTTCAAGCTCAAGGAGGTCCAAGAAGAAGGTTTAAGGAAGAAAAGGGGAGGAAAAAGTGTGGTTGGAAGGTACCATATGACTTATATAGCATATGGAGGACCCCTAATATTGTTCTATATGTTTAGAAATGTAGAATGAGGGGTTGGAAGGTAGCTCTAAGTACAAGAACGGACTTAGAAGCCAAGGCGACCGGTTCGCCGGAAAATAACCTTTTAGAGGTTATTTGTATTGATATGGGTTTTGGTGATGATAAAACCTTGTTAGGAACTTGTCTAAGGGGTTCCTAGAGCTTTCACGGAGTTGAAAGGGTCGCCTGAGTTATCGCCGGAGTTCATCAAAGTTCGTCGGAGTTCAACTGGGAAGGGTAGAACTTCTTAAAGCTCATTCAAGGTGAGTGGATGACTTAATATCTTGTAACTCTTGGGTTAAGTATACGATTACCTAAAGAAATGTTATAAGTATTTATAATGATGCTTAAATGAGCTTAAGCATGTGACTTACCAAGGCAATTAGGCTTATGTGAATAATACTACATGATTATGCATGTTAAAAGTATAAAATGTATATAAAAACATATGTGATGTTTTGAATGGTTAAAATGAAATGTTATGGTGATTTAAGACCCAATACATGTTGTGTAAAAGTTTCAGACCGATCGAAGATCATCCGGGGGATCAACGAACCGTCGCCGTTGGGCAGACGGTGAACCGGCGCCGGCCATAGGGCCGAACTGGCGCCGGTTATGCTGCTGCCTGGCAGGTCTGGGAAAATTGACACATACCCGGTGCTGGGTATAGGGCTTAACAGGCGCCGGGTAAGCTGCTGCCACCGGGTTTCGACTTCGCCAAAAATGCGATTCGGGCCCTGTTCGAAGGGGGTATTCGCCCCGGACATCCTATATAAGTATATTGTGCATGGAATTGCATGGAATATGATGTAAATGTCAAGGTTTGATACCTAATGATTTGATTCTAAGGCTTGGTTTAGTCTTTGACAATAATATGATGTAGACCCTATCTATGTATGATATGTGGTAGATCATAGGAATGAATGTGTAAACGGTGGAGACCCAGGGACGACGGTACTCTCCTCAAACCTCAAATGTATAAACGGTGGAGACCTAGGGACGACGGTACTGTCCTCAAACCTCAAGTGTATAAATGGTGGAGACCCAGGGACGAGGTACTGTCCTCAAACCTCAAATGTATAAACAATGGAGACCCAGGGATGACAGTTCTGTCCTCAAACCTCAAATGTATAAACGGTGGAGACCCAGGGACGACGATACTGTCCTCAAACCTCAAATGTATAAACGGTGGAGATCCAGGGACTACGGTACTGTCCTCAAAACTCATATGTATAAATGGTAGAGAATCCAAGGACGACGGTTGATAAGTCCGTATTACAACACACATTTGATGCGTGTTGGGATCGTTTTTTATGTTTTCCTAACTTTTAGGTGTCACAAATCTTAATTATAGCTCAAGATATGTGTACCAGGCGTTGGTACGAGTTTTATATTTTTTGGAGTCAAAAATCAGATAATTAAATCTAGCACCGGTGCTTGAGAAGAAATCAAGAAGAGTTGATGAGCATTCAAGAGAGTTTTGAGAGTTTTGGAGGTCCTCAGGAGGTTCACGGTGGAGAATTGATGAAGAGAAGAACTTTCGGATCGATTCGGGAGCACTCGAGAGCATTTGGAAGAAGAAACGAAGAGAAAAGACAAAGGAAAGGTCACACACGGTCATGCCCAGTAGCGAGGCACGCCGTGCAGGCCTCGAAGACTACCAGGCGACGAAAAAGGCCAGGCATGGTCGTGCCTGGGGAGATAGGCACGCCGTGCCTGAAGTGTATTGAGACACCAAGTCGCTGGAACCCAGGCACGGCCGTGCCTGGCAAGGGACGCACGCCGTGCCTGGACGCGAAAAGACAGAATTGCTCCGGACGCACGGTCACACGCACGCCGTGCCTGGCGCCGTGCGTGACCTCGGAAACCCTAATCCTGGTCGATTGTTGACTCTTTTTCTTTAAATAAGGCTTCTCCGCCCTCATTTAGGGGTTGCGAACATTACGGAGAGGCCCAGGGACGAATTTACCTGCGTTTTTACTTTGTTTTCTTCAAGAACCGTGGGATTATTTGTAAGTTCATCTTTTTAATTAATGACAATTATTTCTATTCATCCCAATTCCGTTGATTCTTCAATTATGAGTCGGGAGTAGTGATGGAGTATATGGCCCGGGAACACCCGGCCCACAGACTCCTACTACACCAATGAAGGCCCAACAGGCCCAGGAGGCCCAAATCACAGCGCCCAGAGTACCAAGCAGCCCGCACTACGCGCCAGGGGTGCCTTCGGCCCCCTGGCCGAAGGCTCTACACTCTCACAGAACGGGTTTCTCAAGGAAATTAAGAAACTGGGAGAAAACGGCGAAAACAGTAGCCCTCGGCACTGTTAGCCCTCGGCACCAGGGTGCCATCGGTTGGAGGAGCCCTCGGCTACTGCTCTATAGCCGAAGGCATCTCACTCGACAAGATATCCACCTCACATGCGTACAGATCACCGTACCCTACACAGACGTCCCATCCAACAGCCGCATTAAATGCGGCCACATGCGGCTGTCAGCGCCAACCAGTTGAGGTGACTCCTCGGCCAATGAGCGCTTGACACGTGTCCCTGTTCGGCATTTATTGCTACTATAAATAGCACCCCATTTCCACATTTGTAAACACGACATTCATACTGAATACACTCTCTCTCTACATTCACTTACTTGCTCTGACTTCTCTCTAAGTTGTTCCCCGCAATAACCCTTCGGATATATACCCCCGGGTAGACTATCCATCATTTGGTGCTCTCGTTGAGAGATCGAACAATCAAGTAAGAAACCCTCCCCCTCGACCAAACACAAAACACTAGCCCTCTATCAAAATGGTGAGGACAACACGTGCCAACTCAAAGAACGTAGAAGACAAGAACCTGGCCCTCGGCGACGTCAACGCCCCCGAAGCCTCTCACAGGGCTCCCGAGGGCGGTGTCATCGCTGGGCTGGAACAGGCGGCTGTCGACCTACGCCTTCAGATCCAACAAAATGCCCCCGATGCCCGCCTCGGCATCGAGGCCAAGAAGAAAAACCGGAGCGATGACCAAGTCAGCCCTCCGGTTCTCACCATCGACGTGCAATCGGCGCTCTCCGGCTCACCCCCAGGTTGGGGGAAACATCATACTTCCCCCTCCGCCACACCCCTTCGGAAATCCCACCCCTCGGGTAAGGAACGACGAAGGGGTAGTGGCCCAGGATACGTCCTCCCAGGAAGTACAGTCCCGGGATCGCCACAATGACAACAGGGAGAGGCCGCGCACTTCCGCCCTCAACCGGCTCGGAGGAGGGCCAGACCGCCGAGGGGTCCAAGACCGCCTCGGAGGAAAGGCACTCCAAAGGCCCCAGGAAAGTGGAGGGTCTGTTTCCAGGGCAGACAAGGAGCGTCCCCCTCGGGACAAAGGCCAGGCACCCCTTCATGCCAATGATGCTCGCCACCAGATCAACCAGGCCCACTCGGCCCGGGTTCGTTCGCAGGGGGCGGAGACCCTCCCGAAGGATCCCCGGGACGAGATTATTGCGGCCCTCCAACGCCGGCTTGACGAAATGGAGTCCAACAAAGCTCACACCACCACCTCCACCCCTCACTCAGACCTCAAATACGAGGCCATGATGGCCAAAATGGAGGAATTACAGAAGAAGGTGGCCGAGGGCTCCGGGGAACCCGTCATCCAGCTCCGGACTCGGACGCCATTTACCCCAAGGGTATTGGCGGCCCGGATCCCGGAAAAATACCGAGGGCAGCACATACAGCCCTACAACGGGAAGACGGACCCCCAGGAACATTACAGCAAATACCAGAACAGCATGATGATGTTAGGGGCGTCAGACGAATATTTGTGTCGTTGGTTCCTCTCCACCTTAGAGGGGCCGGCATACGAATGGTTCAACAGGCTGCCCGAGGGCTGCATTGATTCGTGGCAAGAACTCGCCCAGCGATTCTTGACACAATTTGCCGGGAGGCGTCGCACGAGGAAGCACTTCTCCCACCTCCTAACTATACGCCAGAAGAGGGATGAGACCCTTCGGGACTTCCTGGAGCGCTGGAGGACG
Source organism: Cuscuta europaea (assembly GCA_945859875.1). NCBI lineage: Eukaryota > Viridiplantae > Streptophyta > Magnoliopsida > Solanales > Convolvulaceae > Cuscuta > Cuscuta europaea. The sequence continues at coordinate 12,209,432 of CAMAPE010000048.1, forward strand.
GAGGCCGACAAGGTCGACGGTGCTGACGACGGGACCCTCCTGGCCCTCCTACAAACCGTCCTCCGCACCGACAACTTTTCAAGGAGCCTCATCATTGAACCCCCCCGCGACTACATAAGGGCTTTGCAGCGGGGGGGGACCGATATGCAGAGGCCGAGGAGGTGGAGAAGTATCACCAGCATCCGGACCAGCAGCCCCCGAGGGCTGACAACAAGCATAACCGAGGGCCGGGGGCTCCTCCAAATCACCCCAAGGCTTCGGGACCCTCTGATGACCGCCCTCGGCAAGGCCAAGCCAAACCCGGGGGAGGTTATAAGAGCAACCCTAAGACTTGGGCACAGCCCATTCTCCTGGACCGCCCTCGGACACCATTGACGCACCCCCGTCAGCATCATCCTCGATTTTGCCGAGGAGAGGGGCCTCGTTGAGCGTGACTCTCGCGCACCCCCGGAGGTACATGCTATCAACCCTCAGTTCCCATAGTGTCGTTTCCATCGGCACCAGGGGCACAGGACCGATGACTGCCATCAGCTAAAGACGGCCATCGAGAGGTTAATACAAGCAGGGCACTTGTCCCAATTTGTTCAGAGCCCTCGGCAGGAGGGACCTTCTCATCAGGGGCCTCCCCGAGGGCACCACACGAAGGTGAACGCTTGGGTAAACCCGAATACCATCCCCCTCGGCAAGAAGAGGGAGATTGGAAACTTGGAAGAAGAGGAGGAGGAATACCCCCACTACCAGGAGAAAAAACGCCACATCCTCATGATCACCGGTGGCAATACAGGGGGCGATTCCACCAGCCAGCGAAAGAAGTGGGCTCAATCGCTTCACGTGGGGGAAGTCACTCATATGCCCCCAGTAAAGCGATTGAGGGAGGAACCCATCACCTTCACCAACGCAGATCTCCCTCCTACTCCTTCTCCTCACGGGGATGCCTTGGTGATTCGGACGGAGATAAACGACACCATCATTCACCGAACTTACATTGACACGGGCAGCTCCGTCAATGTAATGTACCTCAGCACCTTCAGAGAGCTGCATCTGGAGAGGGGGTCCCTTCGGCCCATTAAGACCCCTCTTGCCGGTTTCACCGGCGATACTATTGATTCCGAGGGGGTAATAACCCTCCCGGTGATCTTCGGCGACGGGCTCCATAGAGCCCAGCTCGAAGTGGAGTTCATCGTCGTCAACATTGACTGCGCCCACAACATCATCCTCGGCCGGCCAGCCCTCGAGGACCTCGAAGCCATCATCTCCATGAGGCACCTCTGCCTCAAGTTTCCCGCCGAGGGGGGCATTGGCTACTCCCGGGGGAACCAGAAAATTGCCCGCGCCTGCTATCTTCAGGTCACTAAGAAGGTAAGCAAGACGGAATTCCGTGTTGACACCATCACCGGAACCATCGACCAAGAGGAAAGAAGGCCGAGGGCTGAACCGGCCGAGGACGTAGAAGACTTTGCGCTCGATCCGGCCCAGCCGGAGAGAGTCGTGAAGATTGGAGCCCAGCTCCCTGAAGATTTTAAGACCGGTATCACCGACGCCCTCCACGCCTACTCCACTGTCTTTGCATGGGGGCCGGAGGACATGCCGGGAATCAGCCGAAGGGTCATCACCCACCGCCTCTCGGTGGACCCTTCGGCAAAGGCAGTGCAGCAATGAAGAAGACCCCTCTCCGCCGAGAGAAGGGAATTTGTGAAGAAGGAGGTCGCCATGCTCCTCTCCATTAAGCACATCAAGGAGGTGAAATATCCCTCATGGCTAGCAAATGTAGTCCTCGCACAGAAGCCCCCTACCTTCCGCATGTGCGTGGACTACACCGATCTCAACAAGGCGTGCCCTATGGATGCATTCCCTCTACCAAATATTGATCAACTGGTGGATGAGACCGCAGGGTGTGAGATCATGTCCTTCCTCGATGCCTTCCGAGGGTATCACCAAATTTTCATGCACGATGAAGACGCCGAAAAAACTGCCTTCATGACTCCCGAGGGCATCTTCTGCTACATAGTAATGGCCTTCGGCCTAAAGAACTCGGGGGCCACCTACACCCGGATGGTGGCCCGGGTCTTTCAAGCCTTCCTAGGGCGCACCATGGAGGCCTATGTGGACGACATGATCGTCAAAAGCAAGCAATCTTCCAGCCATGCTGACGACCTCCGGGAAATCTTCGCCATCATGCAAAAGTTCAACCTTCGGCTAAACCCGAAGAAGTGCACCTTCGGCGTCCAAGGGGGCAAGTTCTTGGGCTACATGGTGAGCCGAAGGGGTATTGAGGCCAATCCCGAGAAAATCCAGGCCATCATCAACATGGAGCCCCCACGCAATGTGAAGGAAGTTCAACGGTTGACGGGCCGCCTGGCAGCCCTCAACCGCTTTCTATCTAAATCAGCGGAGAAGTCTCTACCCTTCTTCCAGATCATGAGGAAGACGGCTGGCTTTCTATGGACTCCGGAATGCCAGGGGGCTTTCGACGAACTCAAGCGGTATCTATCTTCACCCCCTGTGCTCTCAAAACCAAAGGTAGGGGAGACCCTCTATCTCTACCTTGGGGTCAGCCCGGCGGCCATCAGCTCTGTGCTCATCCGGGAGGAAGACGGCATCCAACATGCCATCTTCTACGTTAGCAAGACCCTAAGGGAGGCCGAGCTTAGGTACTCTCCTGTGGAAAAAACGGTGTTAGCCATCGTTTGGACTGTCAAGAAGTTGGGCCACTACTTTCAAGCTCACCCGGTTCAGGTCCTCACTCATCAACCCCTCGGCGCCCTCATGAGGAGCCCCACCAGCTCCTCCCGCATGGTTAAATGGGCTATCTTCTTGAGCCAGTACAACATTGACATCCGCCCAAGGCCCGCCATCAAGGGCCAAGCTCTGGCGGACTTTGTGACGGAGTGTACCGCAAGGGCAACCACGGACGGGGAGCCCTCGGCTGCCTCGGATGATTGGTGGACCCTCTACACTGACGGCTCCTCCGCGACCAAAACATGCGGGGGAGGGGTAGTCCTCATTACTCCCGAGGGCTTCAGGGCCTACTATGCAATCCGCTTCTCCTTCAAAGTCTCCAACAACGAGGCCGAATATGAGGCCCTCCTATGTGGCCTTCGGCTGGCTGCCAACATGAGGGCTCGGCAGATCCACATCAAATGCGACTCCAAGTTGGTCGTTGGCCAAATCTCCGAAGAATATGAGGCCAAGGAGGGAAGAATGAAACAGTACAAGGAAGCGGCCAAGGAGTTGCTTAAGGTATTTGAGGCTCACTCTCTCACTCAAATACCGAGGGCTCAGAACTCCGAGGCCGACATATTATCTAAGCTCTCGGCCGACTCCCCCGAGCACATCTCCAAAATTGCCAAAATCGAGGAACTCAGCCTCTCAAGCATCCATGCAAGCCCCGTTATGAACATACAACAACGTCAAGAGGATTGGATCTCAGATATCACCACCTTCATCTCCACAGGGCAGCTACCCGAGAATGAAGCCCGCGCTAAACTGGCGAAGCTGAGGGCTCCTAGCTACACCATCGAAGATGGAAGGCTCTACAAACGATCTTACAATGGCACGCTACTTCGATGCCTTCATCCGGATGAAGCCGAGGTCGCAATGGAGGAAGTGCACAGTGGCACTTGCTCAGCTCACCAGGGACCCTTCTCCATGTCCCGAAGGCTCATTCTCCAGGGCTACTTCTGGCCAACCATGGCCAGGGATTGTGCTGACCTTGCCCGGAGGTGCACCGCATGTCAACACTTCCAGAAAGCCCCCGGCAGGCCAGCGGTCAACTATGCCCCCATCAGCACCTCTGTCCCCTTTTCTCGATGGGGGATAGACCTTGTGGGCCCTCTGTCGAGGGGTACCTCCAACAACAGATACATCATTGTGGCCGTCGACTACTTTACCAAGTGGGTGGAGGCTGAACCCCTCGCCAGCAGCACAGAGGCGAAGTGCCGTCACTTCGTCCTCAAGAACATCCTCACAAGGTTTGGCGTCCCCCAGCAGATCATCTCCGACAATGGGACACAATTTGAGGCAGCCCCCTTCTGTGCCCTCCTGGAGGCATGGGGCATCAAACACACCTTCTCCTCCGTGGCCTACCCTCAAGGCAACGGGCAAGTAGAGAACGCCAACCGGACCTTGCTCGAGGGCCTCAAAAAGAAGCTGGAGGCCGAGGGCGGTGGCTGGGTGGAAGAACTCCACAACATCCTTTGGGCCTACCGCACCACCCCTCGGCGAGCAACAGGCGAAACACCCTTCTCCCTTTGCTACGGTTTTGAAGCCAAAGCTCCTACGGAAGTCACCCTTCCCACCCGAAGGGTGATCCAATATGACCCCGAGGTCAACGACAGCAACATGGCCCTCGACCTCCACCTCATTTCAGAACGCCGGAAGCAGGCCTTCATCCGGGCAGAAAACTACCGAAGGCAAGTCAAAAGCTACATCGACACCAAAGTTCGCACCCGAGAATTCCAAGTGGGGGACTATGTCCTCCGGAGGAGGGAAGCCAGCCAACCAACCGAGGGAGGCAAAATGGCACCAAAATTCGAAGGTCCCTACATCATTGCAGCCATCATCAAACCTGGAACATACAAGCTCAAGCACCGAGGGCTTCAACAATACAAAGGGACTGGACTATCCAAAGTCTACTAAACGGTAATTCAAACAAATACCGAAGGCATCTGTTATGCACTAATACCGAGGGCCCTTATCCCATGACAAGGGTCAAATTCTACAACTTTTAAAGTGTATGCTGAGGGCACACACTCCTCATTGGCTTTCTTCACAACAACATGATTCAACATCAATTTACGCTTAGAAAATATTCTAAGTCCTAAATGAGTAGCCCCCGGGCATCTCGCAAAGTAATGCAGAGTCAGAGGGCACCTATCACCCGAAGGCTACACAAAGAAGCAACACTTGAAAAAATTCTAAGTCCTAAAGATTGGGCCCCCGGCCCAATCAATATTACGGCCAAGGGAATATGGTAGCCGAAGGCCATGCAATACAACAACACTTAAAAACATATTCTGTCCTAAATGAGCAGCCCCCGGGCATCTCGCAAAGTGATGTGGAGTCAGAGGGCACCTATCACCCGAAGGCTCCCATGGGAAAATCTACACTTAGAATATTTTCTAAGTCCTACATATTTTTCCCCCGGTCAACTACTCATACATCAAGAAGGGATGTCATCTCCCGAAGGCTCCCAAGGGAAAATCCGCACTTAGAAATCACGCTAAGTCCTACATATTTCACCCTCATCTCAAGGGACCTAATAGCCGAAGGCTATCTATCAATCGAAGGCCACGGTACACAAGGAATCAACACTGAAGAGAATTTTCTAAGTCCTAAAGAATTGGCCCCCGGCCTAATCAATATTTCAGTTGGGGCTCCACAGTAGCCGAAGGCTACGTGACATACTACACTTGCAAAAATTTCTAAGTCCTGTACATTGGGCCCTCGGTCCAATATTCACACATCAGGAAGGGATGCCATCTCCCGAAGGCTCCCAAGGGAAAATCTACACTTAGAAATTTTTCTAAGTCCTAGGAATTGGTTTACTACGAACACCCGAAGGCCCTATGGTGTCCTACACTTAGAAAAATTTTCTAAGTCCTAATTGCTGCTGAACCCTCGGTTGCATATCCAGCAGGGAGTAAACAAGTCATATATACAGAGCCCGAAGGCAATCATTCATTCATCACAGCAAGGAGTAAATGCAGTTATTACAATGTTGGCCGAGGCCGAAAACGTGCTAATGTGGCTATTACAAGAGTGTTCAAAATACAAAGTACATATCAAATAATGTCATTCCCGGGGGGCGCCTCCCCCGGTGGCTTCGAGGTGACTTCTACATCGGCCTCAGGATCGTCGCCCTCGGCTTCCCTCTGGAGCTCAGAATCTTCCAGGTCTGGCCTCTCGACATCGGGGGGGGAGGAACATGGATGTCTGGCTGCAGGGGGGAGCCCGTACGCCGCCGGGTCAAAGTCCTTCGGCTCAATCTTCAGATGGCGGGCCATCCTCCGGTAGATGAGGGCTTGAGTGAAAAACTCACCCCCATCATAATACTGCTTACCCTTTCGGTCCATCCATTCCTCGCCCGGGCCCTCGCACCACTCATCAACCGAGGCCTCCACAACCGAGGACAGCCATGCCCTGTGCCCCTCGGTCTTCCACCCCCCGTCCAGGAACCCGGAGATGGACTCCTCCCGGGCTTTGGCGACAGCCTTCGCCTTGATGGCCTCGGCCTCCTCGGCTGCTCTCCTTGCAGCCTCCTCAGCGGCCGCCTCAGCTTCTGCCTTCTCCTCCCTGAGCCTCCCGGCCTCCGCCCTCGCAAGCTGGAGGTCCTCTTCAAGCTGGGCCATCAGCTTCGTGGCCTGGGAGTCCCTGAGGATCAGCTCCTTCAACTTGGCATCTTGCCCAGCTTTGTGGAGGCGCCATTCCTCCAGCCGTCGGAATTGCTCCACGAGGGCAACGCAAGTCTGCAAAAATAAACGAGTTGTCAGGGCCGAACGCGATTTCCTAGTTCAAAGTGGGAAAGAGAAAGGCAACTATCGTAAACTTACCGTGAGGGAAGACCGGAGGATCCTGTCTTCGAGGGCTTGATCGTCATCGGCCCCGAGAGCTGCCCTGTCGATATCGAGGGTTATACCTCTCAGGAGCGCCCTCGGGTCAGCCGTGCCATTCAACACGGCCGTGCCAGCCGGAAGGGAGAGCGTGAGGACCTCGAGAGATGGCTCCCGGGCACCCCTCGGCACCTGCGCCATCGGCATCTCCGGAGGGTCATCTACAATCACCACCGGGGGGTCATCCATCGCGGCGTCCCCCTTCTTCAACTTTTTGGGGGCCTGGGGGGCTCCTTTGCCGACGGCTTCCTCTTCGCCGCAGCAGCATCGCCCTCGGGCTTCTTGGGAGGCACACCGACGGGCTTTTGGCCGACAGCGTCTGGCCCCTTCGGGTCCTTAGCCGGCTTGTTCTTGAGTCGGGCGAGGCCTTTGACATTCATCATGCTTACTGGGATACCTGCAAAAAAAATTAGGGGTTAGGATCGAGGGGTCACTACTAAGTGGCATAAAGAACTAACGAAGCAAATGAACAAACGTGCTAAGATATGAGGGTGAGAATGCCCTCAGCTACTACCTCCGGAGGCTCCCTCAAACACTGGGAACTTCTCATCAGTTTCCCCCAGGAACCGGTACCGCCGGAACCCGAGGGTTTAGAGATCTGCTTCTTTGGTGCACTCCTTGATGGAGATATTCTTGTCCCGGCCCTCCGGGATCATGGCCAGAATCCTTCCATCTTTCTCGAGGGCGGCGCTCCTCCTCTTCTCGTGCCTCCTGAAGCGGTCACGCAGCTCCCTCGGGAAGGGGCTCTCGATTAGCTTCACATAGCACCACCGGTCCTTCCACCCCTTGTTCGAGGAGGGCGCCTCAGTAAAGAGTTTGAACACGGACACCTGCTGCAAATTGGCGAATCCCTCGGCATTCGCGTGCCCCCCCCCGGCACAGGTTGAAGCTCTGGAAAAAGAGGTCCAGGCTAGGCGTCACCCCCCGGGACTTGCAAAGCTGAAGGAAGCCAGTGATATAAGAATGGCTGTTCGGGGTCAGCTGGCAGGGAACCAGACCCACGAACCGAAGATACTCCCGGAGGAAGGGGTGCAGGGGGAAGCGGAGCCCCATGGATACTGAGAGAACGTGCACCGCAATGCAGCCCTCGGGAGCCCGGGAGAGGACGTCATCCGGACCCGGTGTCACCACGATGGCCGAGGGGGCCACGTGAAGCTGGGTGACATAGATGTCCGCCGCATCAACCTTCGACTTGATCTCCAATGCGGCGGTGTTGAGATAGGAGTACCCCTCGGGCATATCGAGGGGCTTCCCTTGATCTGCTACGCTGCCCTTCTTCTTGGGAGCAGCGGCCTTGGCCTTCTTCTTTCCGGGGGCCACCCGGATGGGGACCGCATTCAGCGGCCGAGAGGTGCTGGCCTCCCCGGCACCCCGAGGGGGGAGCACAGCAACGGTGACCCTCTCGCTTTCTCTTTGTGCCTCCTCTTCAGCTGCTTGCCAGGCGAGGGCCAACTCTTCGTCCTCACATTCTTGCTCGAAGCCCTCGGCTTCCGCCTCAGCCACGAGGGCTTTCTGCAACTCCAGGGCAACGACGGCATCCTGTCCCACCGAAGACTCCGCACTTGAGGACTCCACGTCCGAGAGGACTTCATCCTCCATCGAGGGCGCCCCCGAGATATCTTGAGAATCACTCTGGGACGACATTCTGACTCTAGTTCGAAGGCTCGTAGGCGCTAGTGTTTTCTAAATTTTCTATCTCCTAGCCTAAGGGCACAGTACAGGTAGCTAAGAGGTGAAGGGCAAGTGGAGAACTGACCTTAGGAACAGAGGATTCAACCGAGGGCTGCTGTTTCTCTCTCTAGAAAAATTGGCAGAGCTTCGCTAACAAGGTTTTCGCACACGGAGGAATGCCTGGCCTTGGGGTATTTATAGGCGCTGGAATCCGGGCTTGGGCCCGGAAACCGGGCCTCCAGACGGACCGTCATCATTACGCACCGTGTTTCCACCCAACCGGTGACGCCGCCCACGGGCAGCCAACCGTCACGCGCCACGTGTACCCCCCCAACGGCTACATCCTGACGTTACATATTCCAACGGCTATATTTCCAACGGCTATATTCTGGAAGCCCCCGGGTTTTCTACTCCACCCACTCCGCTACATCAAGGAGAGCCTCCGGGTACACTTACCCAGAAACGCCCCCGGGTTGTGCCCCACACAGCACATAGCAGATGCCTTCGGGATCACTCCTTCAGAAACCCAAGGCTTCATATCAGGGCACCCCTCGGGAATTCCCCCTCAGCACTGCAAAACCGGGTAGCCCCCGGGGAGTTGCCTCATTGACGGATAACCCATGGCACGCAGGTAATGGGAGCCCTCGGGTATCTTCATCACCAACTAATCAACAAACAGTGGACCCCCCGGTTACAACTCCACTGCTGCCCTCATCCAGCAGGCCCCCGATCCCCGGATTGAGGGGCTCCCCTTCGGCACCCCCAGGACATCAACAGCAAGCCTTCGGCTAATCAACACATGAGCCCTCAGAAAAAGAAGAGCCTTCGGCATTACCGTTATTCTCCATTTTTGTCCAAGGTTTGACATTTTCGATTCATCATTGGGGGAATCCGGTGCACTCTTTTTCCCTCATTAGGATTTTTTCCCACAGGGTTTTTTCTAATGAGGTTTTTAACGAGGCATCCCCCCAAAATGAAACGAAAAACGTCAGCCTTCGGCCCACAAACAGCAATGCTACTACTCTACTCCTTTTCACCACTTTACAAGTGCCTCAAGGAGTGGGGGACTGGAGGACCCCCTCGGGAAAATCATTAAATTACAAAATTAGTGAAATTCCAACAAACGACAAAGCAAGCCCTCAAGTCCCGACATGTGGGTAACTGAGGGACTGCCTTCGGCAGGGACATAAAAGCGACAACTCCTCACCAACTTCAGAGGTTACGACAGGACAACGTCAAAGGGCAAGCACAAATTACTCCTTTTCCCTCAAGTACCTTTCGGCAAAAGGAGTGAGGGACTCCTGATGGAGTATATGGCCCGGGAACACCCGGCCCACAGACTCCTACTACACCAATGAAGGCCCAACAGGCCCAGGAGGCCCACCAGGCCCAAATCACAGCGCCCAGAGTACCAAGCAGCTCGCACTACGCGCCAGGGGTGCCTTCGGCCCCCTGGCCGAAGGCTCTACACTCTCACAGAACGGGTTTCTCAAGCAAATTAAGAAACTGGGAGAAAACGGCGAAAACAGTAGCCCTCGGCACTGTGAGCCCTCGGCACCAGGGTGCCATCGGTTGGAGGAGCCCTCGGCTACTGCTCTATAGCCGAAGGCATCTCACTCGACAAGATATCCGCCTCACATGCGTACAGATCACCGTACCCTGCACAGACGTCCCATCCAACAGCCGCATTAAATGCGGCCACATGCGGCTGCCAGCGCCAACCAGTTGAGGTGACCCCTCGTCCAATGAGCGCTTGACACGTGTCCCTGTCCGGCATTTATTGCTACTATAAATAGCACCCCATTTCCACATTTGTAAACACGACATTCATACTGAATACACTCTCTCTCTACATTCACTTACTTGCTCTGACTTCTCTCTAAGTTGTTCCCCGCAATAACCCTTCGGATATATACCCCCGGGTAGACTATCCATCAAGTAGTTTTAATTAGGGATTTGGGATTGATGAAGGGGTTAATCACGATGTATGGCTAGTTTCTTGATGATTTAAATTACATGAATGCCGTTTAATTTGTGTTTGAATAATTTAATTGATATCTTTTGTAACCTAGAACTGCAGCTAGAATTACAATTGCTTGTCGAATAAATTAAGAGAGATCTAGTTTATTCTAAGACACCCTCACACACACTTAATCGTTCGCTAAGAGATTAGTAGCGATTAAGGGGCCGTAAGCTCGCTCGTCTTGGCAATAATTTAGGAACCTGTCGCATGAGAGATCAGCTAGGTCCCCTAAATTATTGTACTCTACGCCACGAGAGTGGTAAGAACTTAGTATTGAATAGCTAGGCTCAATTAAATTAATTTCATGTAATTAAGCCTGATCGGCCATAAATCTGGTTACCCCAGAATCAATCTCTGTTCCCTTCGTCATTAATTAGAGAGATACCAACCTTTATTTATTCGTTAAATTGCCTTTAATTTTCCAAACCAATCAAAATCTCGCACGACTACATTTATTTTATTTCTTTTTAATCGTTGAATATAGTTAATTCTTAATTCCCTTTTTACCGTCCCTGAGGATACGATACTCGCACTTATACCACTTTACTACGATCTATTTTGAGTGCGAGAAAACTCTCATTAACGGTATTGTCCTCAAACTCGTATGAATAAGTAAATTTGGACCAGGAGGAGTCCTATACACTCATAGGATATGTGTGAGTTGGGATTTAAGTCAAGGATATTGACTACTGTGATTTTTTCCGAATAAACAATGACCTACGGGTCGGGTATTTCCAAGTGTATATATACAGATATGTATTTCATAACTTGGGGGAAAGTACTATGCGTATATGTATCACCCTATGTTTGAGTCTTATACTTGAAATGTTAGTTATGCTACATTTAGCTTGCTACTCGCTCAGTACTTGTACTGACCCCTTCGGGGGGCCCCACCATTTTCAGGTTGAAGCTAAAGCTTGCTATCCGCATCTTGTTCGGCGGAGTGATCTAAAGGAAGACGTGGTTCGTGCTTCCTTTATTGTTTAAAAATACAAACTATGCTCACGGATATTTAATGTAACGTATACATTGTTTTGGGCCTGCGATCCCACGTTTTGACCATGTGTGGCCCACGATCGATTATTGAATATTTCCACTATTCAACTAATCTAAATTGTGATGTTGTTATGTATGTTTACTACTGAGTATGGATGGAATATGTTCATGGACGCTTTGTATGATTAAGTCACGTTGACTTGCGAGTGACGTCACTTGGTCACATAGCGGTTGTACACGCGCCTAGATGCGGTCTGAGACGTGACATGCATGGAGTGATCAGGAGTTCGAGATTAATGATTACGTTGTTCCGTCAGAAGCTGTAAGCAGTTGATAACATATGTATACACTAAGCCAAAAGAGTATATACGGTCGGTGGTATATGTACATGTTGAAGTGTTAAATATTGTTCCATCAATGAAACATTTCATGTAATTAAACAAAATGATCTTAAATCTTATATGCAGCAACACATCACAGATTATATCACATTTCATTACTGCCTTGGCCCCATTGTTAATTACAATTTTTACTTTTCATGCAGATTAAGAAAATTATTATCTATTAGTAGAGAAAGATATACCCTATTTTTTCATTAGGAGTAGGATAGGGAATGGACTAACTGGGTACTGAACTCAGTTTAGAATAACAGTTAGGACGGGACTGGACAAGACACTGTTATATTGTTGTCCTTTTTAAACCGCTATAGGACAAAACGAGACGGTCCGGGACATAAAAAAACTGCAACGAAAAATTGCAACACAAAAAACACAACAAAGTCATTTGCAAAGAAAAAAGTAGCACAAATAAAAACTTCATGACAAAACACAACAACACATCAAGAAAAAAACCACAACACATCAAAAATTTAAAATCAAATGCATCATGACAAAAATGTAGATTGACAAGATAGCAGTAAAAATTAAAAAATTGCAACAAAAAATAACTTCAACACACACAATACTATCAAGAAATGTAATATGCAAAGGAACGACAAAAATAATACTATGAGTATCTTCTGTCCAGACCTATAATTATTTGCCCATAATTTTCTTGCATAACCAAGACCAGTCTGTTAGTGTTGGGACAGCCCCGCGGTGGCAGCGAATTTGCAATGGCGACAGAGATTTGCAATGACGGCAAAGGTATATTTTCGGTGATGAATCTACAACATCGACAGAGATGCGGAGGTAGGTTTTGGGTGATGGATCTGTAGCGGCGGTGGAGGTAGATCTGTAGTGGCGGATGCGGAGATCTGCATCTTCGACAGTGGCGTCCGGTGCCGACATTAGAGTAACCAAGCTCTAGAGGTATTTTTGTCTACTTACAATAATAACTCATATTTAGAATTTTTTTAAATTTTACTCCTACTGTGATAATTTAGCCTTTTATTTGGGTAAATGTGTCAATGGGAAAATGAACTACATTTTGAGATGAAGGAAAAACTGTATAAAGATAAGGAAATTTCTACCGTACTTTCAAAAAAATATGATGTACCGGTACCTCATCTTTGGTAGCCAATCAGATTCTATTGTCAAGCTACGCCAATATCCTACTCATTAGTATAATAAGTTTTGTTATTTGCCCCATAGCCCCTGATTGTTAACCCCAATATTCAACGTCAACAAACTGCTCCGTCACTCCCGTCACATCCCCACAAGGTCGTTTCTTTCTGACGAGGTCAAACCAAAAACATGAAACCAAAAACCAGAAGCTAATCCATGGAAAGCTGTCTTCTTCCCTGCGAGACGCAAAGGATGGCAGACATTGTTAAAAATTGAAGGATTCCTATTTCCTATTGTAACAAGAAAAACACTCCAAATTATCCCCTTTCTTAAAAAATTGAAGGATGCCCATTTTTTATTAGCTTCGTATTGCGATGAAAAGGGAGGCACATAAGGTAAAGATGGATGAAGGGAGCAAAGATATTCTGAGACAAGAACCTTCTTCTTACGAGCTGGTGAGTTGCTTTTTTGTACCCCCCTATAACCCTATTATTTGTAGCTAAAGAAATGCAATTTGGGGGTAACATGCTCAATATCGAACATAAATACTCCCTTGAGAAGAGTATTTATGTGTCCTGGGTACAACAAAGAGTTGTGAAAAATGGGGACAGAATGCTAATCCCGTTTTTGAGGAGTTACTTTATTGATGTTGACATTGAATCTATTGGTGTGTGGTGGTTAAATTTGTAATGTTGTCATTCTTCAATTTTCTGAATAAAACATTACGTAGTTAGATAGGTGTATTTGATCCAAATCATCAAAGTGCTATTGTAGAATCATTTCGGTTGAAGTTCTGTATTTTGATCCAAATTCTATGTTTCACGATACTCTTGTTGGGAATGGAGTAGAAGGGAAAATGTAAATTCATTACATATAAATGCTTCCACATAATCATTTAACTAAAAACGAATAGAGAAGCTATGAGGCTAGTCATGGCTATTGTTTCACATCACCCAGCAATTGGCCAGGTTAGGGATTTAAGAATTAAGATGACAGTGACAGTTTTTGCAAGTAAGAACGAATAAGATTGCAGTGACTATTTTTGAGATAAAAAAGATTACAGTGACTATTTTTATCTGTTGGTGCCATGCTTGCCATTAGTCTTCTTATTGAGGATATTAGAGTTAATAAAGAATGTTTGGACAGGTGAAATTCAACTTCCTAGTTTCCTGAGCAAAACATAGACAACAATATAATGTTGGGAAAATGTTTGTTTTTGTATAAAACCGTACATTTAGCTTAGAGGATGAAGGGTGCTCTCTCCTACATATGCTACAGATGCAAAATGCATCACTACATCAAAATCATTTTTGGAAAATATCTGCTGAACCTGAATACCATTGGTTTAAGTGTCACGCCCCGGACCTACCCGAACACTTCAACAATCCGCCGTACAATATGAATAGTCTACCATAGTCAAACACATCCATATTATACAAGGCATCTCGAATATTATTTACACATAAGTCATCCATAAACAAACATAATAAGCAATTCAATACGCAACGGAAAACATAGTTTAAAACAAATGCCACACATGGCGAATCATGAGCACGCATGCTCTATAGTAAAATATCCATGAGCAAGTTTATTATTGTTTAAAACAGAATGGAGAAAGCACGAACCAAGTTTTATCTCCAAGATGATCACACGAGCAACAGGGTCAATACTCTGTAGGGCTATAAAGTACTGGTGTGGATGACATCTAATAGATATACAATAAGTATTTCAAACACAAGACCCTCAAATAGGGTAATAGGGTGATAGTACAATATGGACTGTAACCCCAGATTACCCCATTTGAAAATATACTTACTTTATATAAAGTCAAGTATGTAGTCGGCCCGTGGGCCCATGTTCGTTTGAAAACACCCCCCCCCCCCCCCCCCCCCCGCGACTACTAGTCACGACAATCATATAGTTTAACACATCACAATTGCATAGCAAGAGCTCGGCCCTACTATATCTCTATGCAATAATTTAAATCAAATTCAACATATCCCAATTGCATAGCAAGAGCTCGACCCTACTATATCTCTATGCAATCATAGAGCTCGGCTCTTATTCATATCATACGAGTCATAGACTCCGGTTCAACACGTCACAATTGCATGGAAAGAGCTCGACACTACTACGTCTCCATGCAATCACTAGAGCTCGACTCTAATTTCATCATAACCCCATTTCTAAGCAATTCCTATGCCTAGGATTAACACATCAATAAACTATTTTGGGTTGTCCATACTTGATCTTAGCTTATACTAAATCAATTTAGACACTTGAAATATATTCAAGTGCTTCACATACAATCCAAACCTTTGGATCAATTCTATTAAACATTTACAATAATCATAACTAGTATCTCAATACTATTAAGATTATTCTTATCAAATCAAATATTCTTAATTATGAATCTCAACATATTTGGTAATATGAAACTCAATTACATGCATTTGCATGTTAATGTTTAAACTAAAACATATTTAAATGGCTAGTAATCATAGTAGTCATCCTTGGATGATCTAAAGTGGACATTTTAGCTATCCACAGTTGAAGTAATTCAGGAAAACTACCAAAAAACACCACATTTAGAGAAATATATCCAAAATTTAACTTGTTGCAAATTTTTTTTACTTGTTAACGTATTTTTTAACCTTCCTTCTAATCAAAATGCCCCATGGAATTATTGTTCTAGGTATCTCTAGTAATACTTTTCCCAGAGTGTTTGACAAAAAGAGCTAACCATATGCTGGTACACTAAAAACAGTTTTATCCAGTGCTTTTGCATGTTACCCTAACCCTAGTAGTATTGGCTTTAGCGCATTATTATATGTATTGAAAACACAATGGTCATTGCAAGCAATATATTGATTTTCAGTAATTTAAGCAGGATGTAAATACAGAAACACAAAGATGTACATAGCGAATAGAATTCTCACCTCCTAAAGACACATATCTATTAGTCCCTGGTTGTACTCTAGTTCTGGGCAAATTCATCCATGGAGAAGCTCTCTAACGGTAATGTTCTTAATTTATTTACAAAACATATTTTGCATCCATTTTAATTTATTTAATACTTCATCATGTTTATAAATATCAAGATCATGTTTTTGAGTTTTGACATTGCTACCAAACAATTTATAAGTTCAATACTGTGCGTGTTGGGAGTATTAGTAATCTCAATTTGCACTAGACACCTCCACCATAGGTATCATCCCTGTTCGATTCCATGGGCATCAATGGCTCTAAGGCCGAAGTCCTTTTAATTTTTTAGGAATTATATTCCATAGGCAGCACTGGAGCTATTTGTGGATGATCATTTGTGCATTTTGTGTTATTATTTTTATAATTCCAAGTTATTTTAGTACGATCCTATCCAGTTTCACCAGTATTTGATAATATAAGCATATTTTCTTTCAAGTATCTGCTTTCCATAGGTCCATAAATTGGCACACTTCCATGATCTCTCGTATGAATTTATGCATAAGATACATATAAAATACCTTGAAAGTATAAAAATGTACTTCCAAACTAGGTTACACACGAAAGTTATAAAAAATGAAGATATCATGGCTTTGAAAGAATACCAGTACTTATGAATCATATTTGGAAGTTGTCGTCTTTTATCACTTAAGACAGTAAATATTGCCACTTTCATCACTTAGAAAACAAAGGGCTTGATAAGACAATGTCATATATGTTGGCATTTGGGTAGAAGCGAGTAAAATGATAATAACGAAAATTACTTTTGATTCATTGAGCTTCTTAACTTCTACTTCACATAATATGATTAAATAAATTGATTAGTGAGATAAACTCTTACTCGAGATAACTTCAAGAGATTAGCTCTTATTGTATGATAAATTGTTGTTATTCATGTTTTATCATTTATTATCACCTTTTAGAATTCACTATTAAAATTTTCTTTAACATATTCTGATTGTTTTTTGACAGGTAAATGAATGTGATAATTCAGCTTCTCTTAGTTCAATCGAGTGTACAAATTCTCTTTCAAGTAATGAAAAAGAAGCCCATGTTGAATGTAGTGAAGAACATGATACACGAATGGATGTTGATGAGGGTGAGTTTGAAAGGATTTCACACTTATCCTTATATGAGGTACGTGCACTGCAGTTTGTTACTGAAGAAGAAGCTTATGAATTTTACACGAAGTATGCCAAATGCCATGGATTTGTGGTAAGAAAGAAAAATGTAGGTCGTAACAAAAGAAAAAATGTGATTGCGTGTCACTTTGTTTGCAACAGACAAGGGTTTAGAAACCCAAAGCATTTGAAAAGGACTGACAGGAAAAGAGGTCATAGACCTCTAACCAGAACTAATTGTGAAGAAAGGTTCCGTATACGCTACCAGGCAAATCATTCATGTTGGATAGTCACATGTTTTAATGATGCTCATAGCCATTATTGGCCCCTTCAAGATATGTGCATTTATTACCTGCTTATCGTGGACTGTCTGATTTAGATAAAGCACAGGTTGATAGCCTTCACGAGGCTGGAATTAGAACATGTCATATTATGGGGTACATGGTGGCACAAAAAGGTGGGTATAATAGTGTTGGGTTCACAAGAAAAGATCTATACAACTATTTTGGTAGCAAAACACATGGTGAGATTAAAGACGGGGATGTTATTGCAGCATTAAGTTACCTCCACGGAAAGGCAGACAATGACCCAATGTTATATGCCAAATTCTCAACTACTAGTGATGGTAGACTAAGCCGTCTTTTTTGGGCAGATGGTGATACCAGATTTGCTTTTTCATGTTTCAGTGATGTCCTTGCTTTTGACACGGCGTACAAGAAGAACAAATACAATTATCCTTTTTTAATTCTCTCAGGATGCAATCACCATTTACAAACAACAATATTTGGTTGTTCTTTGGTCGCGGATGAAACAACTGAAACGTATAAGTGGGTACTAGAATCTTTTTTGGAAGCAATGGGAAATAAACATCCCAAAGCGGTAGTGATAGATAGTGACGGGGCTATGAGGGAGGCTATAAAACAGGTATTTCCCGCTGCATTTCATAGGCTATGTGCGTGGCACCTACACAAGAATGCTTGTGAAAATGTGAAGATGCCTTCTTTTCTGAAAGATTTCAAGATTGCTATGTATGCTAATTTTACACGTGAAATGGGTTCTCAAGACATACAACAACAAGTATTTATGGGCTACATCAAATTTGCATGATCAATTCTTTGGTTGTTTGCGCACTACATCACAGTGTGAATCTATTAATGTAATTATAAAACATATATAAGGAAAAAATGCAGTTTTTTTTTGAATTTATGCACAATTTTTAGAAGGCTGTGAGAGAGTATAGAAATAATGAGTTTGCTGCTTATTTAAGTCTCTTTTTACAACACCAGTCCTAACAACATCACTTCAGAATATAGAGGAGGATGCCGCAAAAAAATTTACAGAAGAGATTTTTCAAGAAGTCAAAGATCAAATTATATTGGGTTGTGCATTAATCGTTAAAGAGCGATTGGTAAATGGGGATGAACTCATATTCCGATTAACGAAGTATTGCTATCCTGATTCTAAAACTGTTGATGTTTATCATACACGTAAGTTGGAATTTTCTTGTGCTTGTAAGCGCTTTGAGTCCCGCGGCATTCCTTGCTCACATATTATTTGCGCGATGAAAGAGGAAAATATGTTGACCATATTCCGGACCATTTGGTTTTAACGCGATGGTCGAAAAATGCAAAAATTTCTTTCATGTCATCAAGTTCGTCTGAGTCTGTAAATCCAGATGTCATGGAGCTGGCTCGATTTGGAGCTTACAGTGGTGCATGTATGACATTTTGTAAAGTCGCTTCAAAAAGAAGTGAGTTGTACAATGAAGTCATGGATGACATATTTCACCTTACCAAAAAGTATGAGGCATTGGAGAAGAAGTTAGGTGACCCTATTGGCCCAGAAGGTTCATTAGTGAAGCACATAGGTGATCCTAATATGGTGAAGACTAAAGGAGCTCCAAAGAAGAACAAATTAAGTATGAAGAGGTTGAGACATTGTTCAAATTATGGTAGCACAAAACATAATGCAAGGACATGCAAGAATGAAAAGGACAAACACGATAATGAGTTATCTCATTCGGATTGTTCTGAGTTTAGCATACCATCAGGTCATGTAAGTATTTCATATATGGGAGGTATATTGCACTTAATTACCACTTTAGAACAATCTTAATAGAAAATAATATTTTCTTGATAAAGGATATGTCACACCTCTTATTTCATATTTATAATATACTTTGACTTTTTGTTTGTTTTTCAGATGGTGAAATGGGTTTCTCCTTCTAACCGTAGTGGTATTATAAAACTTTTAATGTAGTTTCTGAATATGTAAATTTGATTTACTAAAAATAATCTTATTAATGACAGGCGTCAGTTAATTTTATGGTCAGTCAAACATCGTAAACTGCGTGGGAAGCTTTAAGTGGGACGTATAATTCTCTATTAGTAAAAGAAATTAAAAAAATCAGATTTGAAAATTTACAATGAGATAAATTTAACAATATATTTTTCAAGAAAAATGAATCATGCATTAATAAATATAATGCAGTCAAACTAGAGAATGTGAAAAGTGTAAAATTTAACATGTTGCACTTATTTAAGAATGAAGGTATTTTTATACGTCACTACTTGAGATTTGTGGTGTTAAATTTGAATTGGAGTCAAGGAGCTCAAATCAATTAATTTCAAAACAATTAGATTCAAATGTTGACACACGTTGGCAAGAAGTGGGTGTCAGTTGGGGCTCCCAACTTGGGAGGTGGTAGTACTGGAACTTTAGGACTGGATTTTGTACGCACGTCCCAACTTCAGCGGTAATTCCATACCAGTACGCACGTCCCAAGCATGACTTTAGGACTGGATTTTGTAGGATAAATATTCGGTATGAGTAATTGAACTGAACTACAATTCTCACGTAAAGCAGCAACTTCCGGTCACTCTGAAAAATACAGATTATCAATTTCCAGCCATGGGAAGAAACCGCAAGGGCAAGAAAAGGGAGCTACCTGAAAACTAAAAAACCCAACTAAGTTACTAAGTCCAACATCAGCAAATGGAAACGGGAAATATTCAATGAGTTCCCGGGCTGTAAATCCGATCTTCAAGGACAACCATTTGCCGCTGGAGGTCATGTGAGATGCATTCGTAGCCAAAAAACTGCATTCACTAATTGAAATCATTGATATTTCTTCAAGGTAACTTTCTATGCATTGCAATGTACGTATTTTTCCTTATGTTTAATTATATTCTATATTATTCGATGATTTATTTTTCCACTTAAATATAAGTTGTCCGGAAAGCCCATTCAAGAAGGTCAGGGAAGAACAAGTAGCTACTTCCTCACAAGGTTCTAGCCCAGTTCCGGGTTTTAAAGGCCACAATGAAAACGAGCGTGCCTGTGCTAACGTTAATGGGATTGAAGATATAAAAGATGCATTCAATAATATGGCTAATTTGATCAAAAGCCAAAATCCAAATATTTCTTTTCAGTTGAGTCATTCCGGTGTTCCCCTTATGATAACCAATGCAACAACTCTCATGCTCCCATCCATTCAAAAGAAGGAAGACAGTGCTTCGCTTCACGAAATGGCAATTATCACTAAAGGAGAGGCGTGTGAAAGAGACCAAAACGATACTCACATAAAAAAGAGTTTGTTCTCTAAATTTGAGCAATGTGGCAACAACAATTTCTATATCAACTTTAAGCCTTTTCCTTGCATTCCCAATGGCGGAAGTTCTACTGGATTTGTTATACCAAAAGTATGTTAAGTTATACTACATATATCATTCAATCTATATTTTTCGTTCTAATTATCTTTATACTGACATATGTCATTTTCTTTTGTAGTGGGTTCCAATTTCATTTACTCCTCCTGCAGACCAGACTATGGATGAAATTGATGTTGCTTTACTTTCATATATTTTTATGAGGGATGAGAATAATGACTATGTGTATCAGGGCCATCTTTTAGGAGGTGCAATATGTGCTTGGCATCGGGGCCCATTCATGTAGGGGGCCTCCAAAAAATTAGAATGTAATATTAGTTATAAGTTTATTTTTATAGATGTTATGTATTATTCAAGATTTCAAAAGGTATATAATTTTTAGATTCTCTAATTTGTGCATTTTAAACATCATAAAACTTATATTTCATTGAAGTGTCTAGTCTATGTGTATTTCATTGTTCAAATTTGTAATTTTGTTGATTTAGGGGGCCTCAATTTTCCATTTGGAACCGGGGCCTCCAAATTCATTAGACGGCCCTGATGGGTATGTGATTTACATTTAAAAAAAACTTATACAAATGGATATTATTGTAAATTATTTTCTCCGTGTAGGAGTGAAGTTCTTATCAGCACAATGTATGGGGATGGAGATAGGAAAACATTGAACACCCTCATGCCTAAGGGTTGGATAGACCAACCTTTAGCTAAAAAATAATTCTAGTTGGTAAAATGTTTGTCATCTATATGCATGCTATTTTCTTACTTATATGATTGCTAAGATTAATATATCAATTATACATAAATTTATTTCAACTAATTTTCATTTCATTTTCATTTCATTTTCATTTACCCCAGTGCTAATTTTATTTCAACTTATATGATTGCTAATTTTATTTCAATGTCAAACATTGACCTTTAACTTTAATGAAATTTAAAACCCAATTTGTAATATATATTTTTTTCAGCCTTTTAATCTTATCCATCATTTTTATTAAACAACTTTGGATTTTATGTGTGCAACTCATATAAAAATCCCTTTGGTGATTTGGCCATGTGGGTTTATTAGCACTTCTCAATTTGTGTTTGTTGGCCACTTGGCTGGGTTGATTGAATAACTAACCTTAACTTGTAAGTATTATATGTAGGATCTTAATCTGTTGGCATGTAGGCTTAGTGCTTACATATGAGGACATTCACTTTGCACCATATTCAACTATGTGGTTCCTATCAACTATGTTTTCTGTAAGTACTCTTATAATATATTTGCACACACACACATGTATATATTTGCACACACACACTAATCTATATATTTAGGGAAGGGATCAAATAAAAAGAGGTTCTCCCGTGCAAAGTGCGAACGGTTGCACTTTTTCGTCACCGCGTTGCACTTTTGCGTGTTTCTGTTGCACTTTTTGGCGATGGCAAAAAACTTCATTTTAATCACGAAATTGCCACCCCCGTTTTTGATCAAATTTAGTTCACTTTTGGCTCATTTTGAGCCATTAGATCTGAAAATGAATGCACAAGATTAATTCTCACTTTGAATGGGAAGACCTCTTTGTATTTGAACCATCCCCTATATATATATATATATATATATATATATATATATATATATATATATATATATATATATATATATATATATATATATGAAATGAACACTAATCTATAATGTGTTTTCTATGGGTGTTATAATTGCAGGAATATGTGTTGGATTGAGATTACAAACCTGAAATTTTGAAAGGCTTCTATCAACATGATTTCAAGGGAAAAGTTGACTGGTAATTTTGTAGATTTTTTTATTGTTATATGAGCCATTTGATTCAACATAACTAAACTTAGACCAAAATTTACAGTTTTTCATTCCAATAAATGATCAACATGTTCACGGGTATTTGTTGATTGTTGCATTTGACGAAAGAATGTTGATTTTGTTGGACTCTCATCCTTCGGAAGAAAGAAGGGATTATAGACGTCACTCCGTTAAGAGAATGGTATTTTAATATTACTCTTACAAATCTTTCCCCTCTATTTGATACTTAAAGTTTATTTTCTTGTATAGGTTATTTTTCTTGACGACATGTCGCATGAAAATGATATACCTTCCAAACCCAAATATGATATATGTAGCTTCACTTTGGTTGAGCCAAAAGGTCTTCCGCATCAAGAATTTGGATCGTACGTTTTCACTCATCTTTTTGTATCTGTATAACTCATTTCATTGGCCTAAATACATGTATTTGATGTACATGGCACTGACAAAATCATTTTTGATTTTTGTATTTGATTGTAAGTAATGATTGTGGAGACAATATCATGGAGAGTGCGCTTGTCGTGATGATTTTGATGAAAAATTTATAAGTGTTTTTTCTAGTTAAACCCCTAGATATTTAATGCAATTAACTATGAGAAAAACACACTAATATATGTATGGATTTGTGTTTGTGTGTATGTACCACTAAAATGATTTTCTTTAATATAGGTTCGACCTGACTCAAGGATGCACATTGCGATTGATTTGGTTACCCATCCTTTCAATGGTTTGAAAGAGAATGTAGAAGAAAAAGCAATTGAGTATTGGACTAAGCTTAAGAGGATGAATGCTACTTATGATGTCTAATATTTTCTGTCATTTTGTAGTTCAAGTTATTTAAGGGCTTACAGACTTTGCTTTACTTATGTCCAACTCTATTTTCTATTGCACCAATTTAGTATTGACTTTAAACCTCGTGTTGTTTTATCGAATTTGTGTCATTGTGAGACATTTTCTATTGTTAATGAAAGTTCAGTTTCTGTTTGAATTAAGTACGTGTTTATATAATTCGTTTGTTTAGAGTTGATAACATTCAAAAGATTGCCTTTTATGTTGCATCAGAAGTTGTTGATGTTATTTGTGAGAAAATGATCTTTCGGTCTGGATAGTTATTGCCTTAACTGATTGTTTAATGTCTACATTTGGATTGTGGAAGAAAATGTCGAGTACAATAGAGAGTGAAACTTGGATTTAATTTTAATTATTTATATCAAACCTATTTTTATTTGTATTTGGAGGAATATGGTATCTTTTAGTCCAAATTATATAGTTTTATATTATCCTTAAGGCATGAATATTACATATACACCTAGATGTAATTAATTTAATTTTACCCTGAATACTGCTTAGTCTACCACGGATTTCTTCATCTACATTTTGGTGATTTTCTCTTTCATTGCTGATACGGAGCTGATACGGAGCTTCAACACTAATTTTTCTGTCAAACCAAACAATGGAAACCGATACTGCTTAGTAACTGAATTATCTTTTGGATGTAACCTGCCAAAATCCTGATGGCTTCCCATTGCAAAGGCCTATTATATACTCTACATTTTTCGGCTGTTATTCAAGTGGTCTTTTGAAGAACTGATATAGATGGGATCACTATTCCCCAGTTCTTAACTGGCATATGCTCATGAAACTATGAAATGCTTTCATTGTGAAAAGGGAAATAATATGTTTTTTTGCCTTTCTGCAATGATTTGTCTTGTCATTTAACTAATATTTTTTTCCTTCTAGGTCTGCTCTTTGCTACATCAGCGGTAAACAGATTTTTCACCAAGCCTAGTTCAAAACCTGCACTTTCCATCAGAACCATCCATTGTTCTTTATATTTACACACACCAACACACACAATCATGAAAGCACATACATAAAATCATTTCATCTATTAGGCAATGTTTTGTGACTGTATTCCCACAATTCAAATAACATGACGTAGCACTAACATAACAAATAGGTATTCTGTAATATGATAGTGTAACTAGAAGTGCGAAAATCCAAGTCCATATAAATCTTTTTCAGGTTCACTCCTTTGCTTATGCCGAGGAAATCATCATCTTGTCAGCAACACTTTCATATTTGCTGCAACATTAAAGGGAAGAAATAAAAATATACACCTCCTACATAGCTTGTCAATAATTTATACTTTCATATTGACGATTGAAAATATAAGACAAACCGGGTGCCTGTTTTTGTGTGTGTGTAGTATCATACTTTCCGGCCTCACTGACCACACATTATGAATCATTGCAGTACTAACTAAACACAAACGTCACTAATCAATGGAGTAATATAAGTGTCTGTTATGAAACAAACACCACTTTCCTTGTAAATAGATTAATAACAACTTCACCATTGTAATCCTGAAAACAAAAAATATCAACACTAACTTTTCCTTTTAAGATATGAATGAAAAAAGTATCAACATTCTTTTTAAGTCAAAACTTACTATTTTATTCACCACGCTTTTCACATTGTTGAAGTAATCCACCACAAGAGGAGTCATTGTTATTCACAGATGGAACTCCAATATATGACTGGAACATTATATTTCAAAATTTAGGACAGAAAAAGTTGGCCATATTTACAATCAAATAGAGCACTTTGAGCACCTGCTGCACTTGAGGAATTATAGCAGGGTGGACATTATGGGGATACATAGGAACTCTGGAGAAATTAGGAATATGCACAGGAATAGTAGGACCTTGACTAGAACTAGAAAAATCACAATATGTGACATTATTGGATGCTTGAACTCCAAAGTAGGACTGAAACATTTAATTACTCCGTATATTATAATGTATTGCACAATGTGTGAGATATAATAATTATCAATAGTGTATAAAACAATAGTGCGCATTAACAACCTGTCTGTGAACAAACAATTTGTCTGCAGGGATAAACAAGTGTACAAAAAAGGTGTACACATTTTTTGTACACCACACATTCCAATTTACAACAAGGCACTACTTATTTAGGCCTGGGCACGGGTCGGGTTTAGGCGGGTCGGGTCTGCGGATGATGTACTCATAATTTACCATATATTATGATCTTGTTTTGTCACACTTTTAATATTTTATTTCTCATTTTTTTAAATAAAAAGGATTGATTTTTATCATCTTGGACATTTTAAGGTATTGCACTTGTTTTGGTATATTTTTTGAGTTTCAGGATAATTCGGGACGTATATTAATCTCTCAAACGAAATAAATATTACTCCCGAGTGAAGACGGAAAAATCATCAAAGTGAAGCAGGTCCTTACTTTAACTTCGAAATATTTATCAAAAGACCCGAAATACATTTCAGAATAAATCAGACTGTCTGCAATAAAATGTACCAGTTAACTGCTGACCAGTTAACTGATCAAACAGTCAACCGGTCAAAACAACAAATGGCCGAAAAGAGCCAAAGTCTGGCTGATTGGCTGAGTGGGTGATTACATTTTATCCATACTCATTATGTACGTATGAAGCTCCACCGTAGAAACAAAAAAAAACTCCAAAGAAGAAATACAAAGGACATTGTATTGAATTATTGATGGAGCTTGAAGAGACCGGTGAGCTACTGCAATTGTCTTCATCATCTTTCACTCTGCAATCAAAAAGATCCAGAACAGTAGCAAACGAAGAAAAAAATGCACAATTGATTGATACTATTTGCAGAAAGAAATCAAGAAGGTGGCAATCAAATCTCATGAAGATGGAAGTGAAAGCCAACCAAAATTTATTTTCAGCACCTTCATTTTAGGAGTTTTGATGCTCTAGCCTCTTCTTCCACTTCTATTTAAAGGGCCATTCATGAGCTGCAAAAGACACCAAGTTCGGATAGAAATCATTCTTCAATTCTCTTTTCTTTAGTTTATACGAAGTATTAGTAGCCATATAATAAAAGTGATTCTGCCAAGAACACTTTCTGTAAAGATTTCAGTTTATAATTCTCAGTTCCAGAATTTTAGCTTGTGATATTTGGTATTGAAGTTCATTTGGGTTTATCAGTTCGTTCAATCAGTTCCAACTTAATACAAGGATTTCAACTTTTCTATTCCAGCCCATCTATGTTCTTCATTATTTTATGCCTTCAGGTTCTTACTTAAACACTCACTTTAATTTCCTTAATCTGTTAAATTTATTATGTCTTTCATGAATTTTGCTTTTATTTTATTTACCGTAATTATGTGTAACTAAATTAAGTTTAGGCTTGGGCAAGATGTAATTTTTACTATTAATGTTCATATGATAATAATTGGTTAAAACTATTAATTGGTTAATTTTAGGAGTGCTGGGTTGAATATTCTAATCTGCTAAATACATACATTGGGAAATGAATATTATCACGGGAGTGAAATTTCATTAAAATACTTTTTCTTAATTCACCCACTAAATTGCTACATGGAAGTGTTAAGGAATTTAGGATAATTTGATTTTGTACTTTTTATCGTCTTAATAAAATTACTGCGGGAGCGGAATTAATTTAAGATAGTGTAATCAACTAAGTCATGGGAACGATTAGAAGATTACCATTTGTAAATCTTTCACACATCTAAAAGTAACTAAGTTAATTAGTTAAATCTTTATTATTATGAACATCAAAATAAAATTACTCTTAGCCCAAGCCTAATTTTCTCTATATCATTAATTGTTAAATTACCAAGTATTGTGATTTATTTTACTCTCTAGCAATTTCGCTTTAACAAAAACAAGTTAAAAAAAAATCTATTCACTTAGCTCCATTGCAAAATGTTATTAATTTGTGATTAGCTAAAAATCAATCGTTAATTCTAGTTCTCTTTTTGAGCCATTCTCTAGCGGAACGATACTCACTTACTCTATACTATATCGTTACAAGCCAATTTAAACATCATTTCCATTCACATTTTTACACCATTTCACACTACACATTTTGGCATGTCACGATTTTGGCGCCGTTGCCGGGGAATGACATAATGTTATTGATTGATTATTAGTTAATATTAGTGTTTGTTATTATTTATCTAGAGACTAAGTTTTTTTTACCTGTTCTCATCACTTTCGTAAAAAAACAAAAAAAAAAATCATTTCTCGTGCACTAAAAAAAAAACTCTTAAAAAAGTGTATGCATACTCGCTCTCAAGGGAGTGAAGGATTGCAACCACTTAACCTTGATTTTGAAAAAGAATTAAGGAAAAGAAGAAAAGCACGAACCCTTGAACTTAAAATTCCAGATCTGATCATTGAGGATTTTCAAAACAATCCCAATAATCCAAATGGCCAAAACCTAATTCCAAATCCAAATCCTACGCCACCTCAAAATACACCCATTGATACTCCCAGAGATAGATATAATCCTTTCTTTGGAGATCAAAGACCACCAGGATTTGAAAATATCCAACAAATTCCTCCCCAAACACATCCCCAAATTTATCCACCACATCCCTACCAAAATCACAAAAACCAACCTCCTCCTCCATATCCATACACTTACCCATATCCTTACCCACCTCCTCCATTTATGCACCCATACCAACCTCACCCATATGGCCAATACTACCAACACCCACATAATCAACAAGATCAAGGACAATTCATGAGACAACAGCAAGGGAGAAGACTTCTTGATTATGTTGCAGGTGAAATTGAGGAACAAGACAGTATTCTCTATCCAGGTGTGGATGCAGCAAATTTTGAGATCAAACCAGCACTTATCTCATTGGTCTCAGCCAACAAATTTAGCGGATCAAAGAGTGAAGATCCGACGAGCCATGTGAAACAATTCTTGAGAGTTCTCCAAACTCTTAAACTTAATGGAGCCTCTGTTGATGCTATCAGACTCAGATTGTTCCCATTCTCACTGAGGGATGAAGCATTGAGTTGGTTGAACTCTAAATCATCCGGTTATTTCAACACATGGGAGAAGTTGCATCGAGAATTCATGAAGGAGTTCTATCCTCCTTCCAAGGCATCAAAAATGAAGAAACTTATCCAGCAATTCAGGCAACATTCATCAGAATCTCTTTACGAATCATGGAAGAGATTTAAAGACCTTCAAGTTCAATATCCACATCATAATATGAGCATGAGTGATCTCATTGTCTCATTTTATGAAGGATTACATGATAATTCCAAAATTGTTGTGGATGCCTCTGCTAATGGAGCTTTCATGGAGCTTGATCCTGAAACAGGCAAAGAGATGCTTGAGAAAATTTGTAACAACAGTGCATCATGGTATTCTGAAAGATCCACTCAAAAACTAGGAGCAGGAATTTATGAGGTTGACCAAACAACAGCTTTAACGGCAAAGGTTGATTCTCTCACAACCATGGTTCAAAAGCTCACGGAGAAACAATCATCATCAACTTCTGGCGCATCAACAAATCCATCATCATCTTTAGCTCAAGTTTTTTTCTGTGAACTTACACAAAATGTTCCTTCTGGCCCCACAGTAGAACAAGCTGAAGCTATATATGGTAGACCTCAAGTACCATATCAAGGAAACTATAACCCTCAAGGGAAGACACATCCAGGATTCTCATGGAGCAACTCATCAGGTGCAGCAAATTCATCTTTTCCATCCAAACCAACACCTCCTGGATTTCAAAATCAACAAGGATTCAGAGGAGGAAACCAAAACAACCAACAATTGAGGGGAAATCAAGGGTATTAAAATCCTCAAGGGTACCCACCGCAACAACAATTTTCATCACCTCCTCCTCAACAACAACAATTTGTTGGAGTTAGTGATTTCCAATAGATGATGCAAGGTATTACTAATCAATTTTCTCAACTCACCACTCAACTCAATCAAATTCAAGCTCACAACAAAATGCTTGAGAGCCAGATTGCTAGTTTTGCTTCACCATCTACTAGCAAAGCTCAAGGAAAATTGCCTGCCTACTCTGAACATCCCAAGGAGAATGTCAATGCAATAACTACAAGGAGTGGAAAACAACTTTCTGATCCACCACTTGTAGTTGAAAAAGAAAAGATAACTGAAAAAGAGACTTCACCATCAAAGGAGAGTAACGAAGAAGGTCTCAATTTTCCAACACAAGAGGGCACGAAAAAGGTAATTCAACCATATGTTCCACCTTTACCATTTCCTTACAGAGCAAAGAAGAACACAATTGATGAGAGGAGGGATAAATTCCTCAAATGGATCGGACAACTTAACACAACAATTCCACTTCTTGATGCTCTGAAACATATGCCTTCATATTCCAAATTTCTGAAGGAAATTCTGTCAAACAAAAAGAAGTTTGAAGAGAAAGCTACTGTAGCCATGAGCGAGGGATCCAGTGCTATTATTCAAAAGAAACTTCCAGAAAAATTGAAGGATCCAGGTAGCTTTACTATTCCATGCATTATTGGAGGGTTCATGGTCAACAAAGCTTTGTGTGACCTTGGGGCTAGTGTTAGCCCTATCCCTTATTCTATGAGCAAACGACTTAGTCTTGGTATTCCCAAAGCCACTTCGATGACCATTCAGCTTGCTGACCGATCTGTTAAGCACCCTCTGTTGGTATTCTTGAAGACATTCCTGTACAAGTTGGGAAATATTTCATCCCTTGTGACTTTGTCGTCCTAGACATGGATGAAGATGAGCGAGTACCTGTCATATTAGGAAGGCCTTTCTTGGCCACTGCTGATGCCATCATTGATGTTAAAAAAGGTACGTTAATAATTGAAGTGGGGGATGAAAGGGTTGAGTTCAATATTTTCCAAATGGCGAGAAATCCTTCATGTGTGGAAGATTGTTGGAGGGTTGATATAGTTGATGAATGTGTGAGAGACTTCATGGGATTCTTTCACAATGATCCTATGGAAGCTTATGCTGTGGAGGAAATCGAAAAAATCATGAGGGAGAAGAGTTAGTTGAGTGTGTAAAAAACAAAGAGAGCTGTGGAAAAAATCATGAGGGGGGGAAAGTGGACAAACTGGAGAGAGAAGAAGTGAGGGAGACTAATAGCACAAAAGAACCACCCAAAGTTGAGTTGAAGCCTTTACCATCACACCTAAGATATGCTTATCTTGGTGAAAACTCTACTTACCCAGTGATTATTAGCACTAAATTGAATGAGGAGGAAGTAGACAAGCTATTGGTCCTATTGAGAAATACTTTTTATTAAAATACTTTTTATCACGGGAGTGAAATTTCATTAAAATACTTTTTATTAATTCACCCACTAAATTGCTACATGGAAGTGTTAAGGAATTTAGGATAATTTGATTTTGTACTTTTTATCGTCTTAATAAAATTACTGCGGGAGCGGAATTAATTTAAGATAGTGTAATCAACTAAGTCGTGGGAACGATTAGAAGATTACCATTTGTAAATCTTTCACACATCTAAAAGTAACTAAGTTAATTAGTTAAATCTTTATTATTATGAATATCAAAATAAAATTACTCTTAGCCCAAGCCTAATTTTCTCTATATCATTAATGGTTAAATTACCAAGTATTGTGATTTATTTTACTCTCTAGCAATTTCGCTTTAACAAAAACAAGTTAAAAAAAAATCTATTCACTTAGCTCCATTGCAAAATGTTATTAATTTGTGATTAGCTAAAAATCAATCGTTAATTCTAGTTCTCTTTTTGAGTCATTCTCTAGCGGAACGATACTCACTTACTCTATACTATATCGTTACAAGCCAATTTAAACATCATTTCCATTCACATTTTTACACCATTTCACACTACACATTTTGGCAAGTCAGCGGACCCTTAACCCGTTCGGTTTTTTTTAATTTAAATACTAGACCAGACCCTTTGATATTTTGAATCGGATATTTTGGATATTTTTAAGTTGGATATTATCGGATATCGGATCGGGTTTCAGATATTTCGGTTATATTAAAACACATTATAATTGGATAATTAAGGTGTTGGAATGTCACTTTGACAAAAATTGTACACACTAGTGCACTACACATTCAAATTACACAAATAATTTAACACAAATCACACAAATAATTGAACACAAGTATTAATTTAACATATTCAAAGTACACACTACGTAATTTAATATATTTCAGATATTTTGGTTATATTAAAACACATAATAATTAAAGTGTTGGAATGCCACTTTGATAAAAATTGTACACACTAGTGCAATACACATTCAAATTACTCAAATAATTTAACACAAATAGCACAAATAATTACACAAATAATTGAACACAAGTATTAATTTATCATATTCAAAGTACACACTACATAATTTAATATATTTCGGATATTTCGGGCGGGTCGGGTTGGAAATTTAAAAACCCTACCCGCCACCCGGCCTAGGCCCATTATTAATCGGATTTTTCGGTTTCAGGTATTCGGGTCAAATATCTGTATCCAATCGGATATTATCCGCAAAAAACTTCAGGTTTTGCGGGTCGGTTCGGGTTTTGCTCAATCCTATACGTATTGCATCATCTCAAAGTTGGAATCGTGAAAATAGTGACTCAGCCATGGCGGTATGGCGGACATGCATATCTTCATTGTACCTTTGGCTTTATGACGTTTTCTAACTTTCTTAATCAATCTAATACGTAGTAATTAAGAACCCGTAAAGAATCGAAGGGAAACGGAATCGGTTCATGGTGCTGACCATGCTGTCCGAGTCACCGTCAATAGTCCCGTCAACAGCTCCTCTTCCGGCGTTGTCTTCGACTCCACAACCGCCGTCGTCGGATGAAGACTTCTTTTCCTCAGCATCCGTAGCTTCCACCTCTTCCTCATCCGAAGAGGGAAAACTTAGCTTGACCCCCGTCCGCTCTCCCTCAACCACATCCCCGCAGATCCCTATTTCGTGGCCGGTGGACGGAATTCTAACCCTAGCATGGGTGACAGACCTTATGCTCACTTTTGACTGGGCTTCTCGAAATCTTCCTCCCGCGGATCTCCCCTCTGTACTGCCCGTCGAGGTCTTCGACCGCCTTGTCCTCGCAGCATCCAAGATCTTGCATAAAGAGCCCAATTTGGTCAGGATAGATGATGGGTCGGGTCTGGGCCCGCAGTCTCGGGTTGTCGTGGTAGGGGATGTTCACGGCCAGCTTCACGACGTGCTTTTCTTGTTGAGGGACGCTGGATTTCCGGGTGAGGACCGCTTCTTTGTGTTCAATGGGGACTATGTCGATAGAGGAGCATGGGGTCTCGAGACCTTTCTTATCCTGTTGGCTTGGAAGGTAAACCAAATTTCTTATGTGGCTTTCTTGAGGTTAAATGTAGGCAGCATGTGCTTAAAGAGGAAGGTGATGTTTTGCATTTATCCATTGAACTCAATTCGATGTTATGCATTCATCCATTCAACCGAGTTTTTATCTAAATACTTTGAATCTTAACTACTAAATGCAGAATCTTGAATGCTTCATCACATCAAAGACTGTTTTTTTAGTTTTATCTTGTTTCTTTTTATGAAATTATTATTCCATATAGAAAGAAGGTGTAGTCCCGTAGTCCACTTTAAGATTGATTTTCACGATCCAATGGTCTCTGGAGAGGCAGCATGGGTACCCTCATTCTGAGCATCATTTTTGCCTCATGATTTGTTATATATATGCTTGATTTTCCATTTGTAGTGCCATATACAATCTAAGTTTAGGACTACATTGGACTATTGGAGAGGATCCCAGTTCCACTTCTTAGTTTGTTACTCCCTCCGTCCCGCTAAGATTGTCCCATTTTACCTTTTCGGTCCGTTCCACTAAGATTGTCTTGTTCCAAATTTGGTAAAGTTTGTGTGGCTCTAAATCATTCTTACTTTATCAATTCAATATCAACCACATAAACCACTTTTTATTAGTTTGCATGTCACTCACTCTTGTCCCATTGTTAGTGAGACGCAGGGAGTATTTCATAGTAGTACTACATTGTTGTTTTTAAATACAATCTCCACTTCTTACTTATTAGTGGTAATAACATTTATTAGGCTAGTGGAGTAGTAGCACAGTTTAAAAAGGCTAGTTTGGGTATCAAAGAGGTGTGTTCAAGAGAGGCGAGGCATCAGCCTCAAAATTTACCAACAAGTAAAACATAAAATAGTTGGGGGGTGTTTGGAATTGATTCAGTTTCTATTTTAAAAGCAGAAGTAGAATTAGAATCGATTTTCAGAATCTGGTGTCCCCCAGCTAAAAATTGCTTCTAAGAGCAATTTGGAGCACTTAGAAGTACTTATGCACTTTCACGTAAACACTCCAAAATCGTTTCCGCTCCGTGAAGGAGCAGAAACAATTTTAAGAAGTAGATCCAAACATCCCTTTAAACTAGTAATAGACTTATAACCAACTATAGGTATGCATAATTAAAGTCCTAAAAGTCTCAAACACAAACACATATATGATCACATCATCAAACATGATAGCTCAATGAGAACTCAAACACAAAACAAATACATCACACAAATGACAATTTGAAACTCTTTAAGCTTAATCATCGTAGCTGGAAGGTCTTCAAAAGAATCATTATATCTTATAGCCTTCTCACCGTCATCCTTTTATCATCACTATCAAAATACTTAAATTCTTTCTCCTTTTCATCATCATTTACCTCCATTACTTGTTTATTTTTCTTATTTTCCTTAGTTACTCATCTGCTTCTTTTTGCAGAAGTATGAATAAGTTTTAACGACACGTAGAATGCTTAATAGGAAGTATTTGTTAGGGTTTAAATGAAACAAGGTTTGTTAGGGTTTAGCGCAGAAAAGTGTTAATGTATGGGCCTTTTATTAAATAAAAAAACTGGGCCTTTTTAGGCTACAAGCACATTAAAAAGATAGAAGCAAAGGAAAAACACATCAGATAAATGCCTCAAGGCGCGCCTCAGGGCCTAAACATTGAATTTTGAGGCGTAAGCCTCTTGTCCTGCAAAAATACTTAAGCTCTAAAACCTTCTCTGTACGCCTCACCTTGAGACGCACCTCAAAACCTGGCCTGTATATGCTTTTTTAAACCATGAGTAGTGGCGACTTGTTCCCTGAGTAATCCATGGTTTAAAAGTTAAAATCACCCCAAAGTTGTTATGAAGTATTCAAGCAATGATGTCAGTTCCTGAGCTATGGTAAATCGTCCCGTTTATCTTTATTAAGTTCTTCACTATTATGACATTTATCCCGTAACTTGGGGATGGTGGAATTTTAAAACTTTTTTACTGGGGAGTTCAATTAACAACTGTGCAGCAGTTGTGTGTTCCAACTTCTGAACTGTCATTCTACCTTGTTATTTTTCTCTACCCCCCCCCCCCCCCCCCCCCCCCAAGCGGCACATTTCATAGTTAACAAGGAGGTTACTGATGATATTTGAGAGATAACATAGCTTATTTGGATCCCCATGAATATCTTGTCCTTGTTCAGAAATTATGATTATATCATTTCAATTCTCAATTCTAATATTCGATGTGTGTGCAGTTGGGGTTGGATGTGAATTGATTTTTCCAGTCTTTCTTAGGGGGTGTTTGCAAAAGATGAAACAGTGTTTTTCAGCATTTGGCTTAAAAAAAACTGAAATTGGTGTTTTCAATTGACAAGTACTTCTTTTTAAATCAAGCACTTTAAAGCTAATAGCTAGAAGCATGTGGATTAATGCTTTAAACTGCTTTTCAGTTTTCTATTAGACTATTACACAAAAAGTACTTTTTACCACACAATACCAATTTATACTTGTTCAAATTCACTTTTTTCTCAAAGACTAACAACTTTTCTCGTTAAGCGTTTTCTCTAAATCCCTTTAAAAAATCACCTCTTTAAAGTAGAAACAACCACAAACACTCCCTTTGTTAACTTCTCTCTACACATTCTGGATAATATTTTGTGCATAGTTAGGTCATGGAATGAGATTATTTTGTTATGCAAGCATGACACACTCTTCATCCATTTAATGTTTTTGTTTCTGTTAAAGTTATTAATGCAGTGTATATTTCTAGGTTCTTATGCCACAGAGAGTGTTCTTACTTCGAGGAAACCATGAATCGAAATACTGCACTTCTGTTTATGGATTTGAGAAGGAAGTTCTTATTAAATACAGTCACAGAGGAAAACATGTCTACAGAAAGTGTTTGGGTTGCTTTGAAGGACTCCCTCTTGCTTCTATCATTGCTGGGCGTGTTTATACTGCACATGGTGGTATTTATCGTGGCAAGATTGTCACTCCATCTAAAAGAGCTAAAGGAAAGAAGAGCCGCAAAATAAATATCAACCCTGATATGAGTGCTTTATTCCTTGGCTCCTTTGAGGAGCTCTCTAAAGCCAGGAGATCTGTCTTGGACCCCCCTTGGGAAGGTTCCAATTTGATTCCTGGTGATGTCTTGTGGTCAGACCCGGCAATGGCTAATGGTCTTTCCCCAAATAAGGAAAGAGGAATCGGTCTTATGTGGGGTCCAGATATGACAGAAGAATTCTTACGAATGAACTGTCTAAAGGTAACATGAGGAACGCTAACAATCCTAACATTTGTTTGCAATGGCTTTTTCTTTGAACATAATCGCTGAGTAAATTGGTTTCAGTATTAACAGCAGTTATTATAGTTTTTTTAAAATTTTTATTCCTTCTTTATTCCTTGAAGAAGATATGCACTTTTTAGCTCTCTTAATCCAGCCTTTATGCGAGTTGTCATTTATAGATTACTTAGGCTTTGTCTTTATTGCTTTCTGTTTTGTGTTTCCTGTTTCTTTGATAACTAAAAACAAAATTCTGAAATCCAGAAAAAGGTTGTTTTGAGTTTTCTGTTAGCATTAGTACCATTAGTATGATTACCTTTATTAAAAGAAGGGCAGCGGTGCCCATTGGTGGCCCCGCAAGGCAACGGGTAAGGGTCCCACCTCAAGGGTGTATAAGGAGCTTGTCATTTTGACAAGAGGTCTCTCCGGAGACTTGAACCCGTGACCTCTTGGTCACACAACAACATCGTAAGCGGTGCGCCACTCCACTTTGCAACACTGCAACCTGCAGAAGTATGATTATCTTTATACATTATAATAAAATTTTTAAACAAATGATTGAAAACTGATAGTGATATGAACGAGCCCTTAGCATAAGTATTCATACTTGTCGCTAGTTTCTTCTACATCGGCTTTTCTGGGTTTTTATTACTGTACCTGATTTTTTTGTGATGAATGGCGAATGTCCCAACTGCAAAGATCAAAATCCCATTACGGAGTTGTTTTCTTCAAATTTTGATAAGTATCGGACTGAATTACAGAGAGAATTCTAGCAAACAACAGGAACAAAGATGAACAGAGAATAGGATTTGTTATTCGAACACCAGAAAAGAGAGAAAATGTCCCTGACAGTTAAAGAGATGTCAACTCTCCAGTCCCAGCCCAATACCAAATAACAGCCTGCCTTATTCCTCCTTTAGCTATCTATTTATAGAAGTCCACCTGACCCCCAAATACAAAACAGCTAGCTACTTATTATTCCCTTTCCTTCTGGAATACACTTTATCATAATAGCTATTATTATTATTATCAAAAGGTTGACTTCCTGAGACAATAACATCACTCCCCCCTGGAACAACCACCTTGTCCTCAAGGTGGGTCATAGGAGATAGTCCTGACTCCTAACGAACAGCTTCTTCCTCATCTTAGCGCCTCGTCCTTCCCAGTATCTTCCAAATTTCAGGACCATGAATTTCATGAACTGAACCATTTCCATCACTTTTACCATAGCAAGCAGCTGAAGCAAGGGCATGGTTAGATGATGCTTCACTAAAACCTGGTCAGCACCAAGTGCTACCACCTCTACAGAGAATACAAAGTCAACTTCAGGACTGTAAGTCTCAGTCTTCACATCAGCAACCCAGGAAGATAAGACAGAACTCAGCCCACTGCCATCAGGCCTCCTCCATGTGCACAAGTCTTCTCCCAGCAACTGCATCTCGTGCCCTTCTTCCATTGTCTTATGGTTAAGAGTGTACAATATGATTGCTGTCTCCACTGCAGGTTTCCCGCACTGTTTATTACCAAAGATCACATCAATCCAATAGTGAAGATTTGAGCTAACATATTCACTTTCAAAGGTCACCCTGTGCTTGATTATAACTCCTTTCAGAAAACTATTAACCCCTCGAAGGATCACCACATCACCTATTTGCTCTCCATTTTGTTTTGGACTTGGTGTTCCAACTGGTTTTGCAAGATCCTGGTAAGTAGACGGTTTGATCAAAACCAGAGCTTCTATTGGACCATCAGCCAGAACCCAAGGAGACACATGACACTCAGTTAACTCATAAAATCTTCCAGCAAGTGTGTTGAAAGCCATCAAGTACTCGACGTTTGTATTTTCTTCTCTTCCAACCTTCTCTAGAGATTTCACGCGATTGGTATACAAGAGAAAACTCATCAGCCCCTTTCAGTCCCGAATCAGATGAGTCCCGAATTGCAGAAAATATCAAACTGTAGCCCTTAATTGTCATCCCTTTTTTCCTTGCTAAGTTGCCCCGGAATAATACAACACCTTCACCCTTAATGGTTTGGTTATGACTGTCACCCATTTCCCAATCCTTCTCTATTGTTCTGAATATCTTGATCCCCTTTAAACCAATTATCAAGGCTGGTGTACTGGCCATGTGCAACAGGTCAAACATCAGGAACATGTCAGTATAACCATCAGTAGTGTAACCCCCCTTTTTCTTCCAATGTCCAGTCCTACTTACTTCCAGTTTGTTTTCAGTTACTGCAGTGCTGAACAAACAATACACCTCTCCATTCTCTTGCTTATTCCTGATGATGGATTTGAAAGAAGCTTGATTTCTGCTGAAGTTGGTATCTCCCTGAAGCTTCATTGCTTTACCCTTTTCCTTCCATTTGATAGTCAGCTGAGTGAAATTAAATTCAACATTTCCCAAACCTGCTAACCAATCCAGCCCCAAAACTATCTCATTTCCCCCCAATTCTAAGACATAAAAGTCTTGAACGATGGTAGTTTGTTGTATGTTAAGAAAAACAGCTTCACATCTCCCATTGTTTCTGATTATGTCTCCATTTCCTATCTTCACCTTGAATTCTGGAATCTGGAAGATATGTAGGCCTGCTGCTTGAACTACCTTATGAGATATAAAATTGTGGATGGCCCCACAGTCAATCAGAATGATTATAGTTTTACCCCCCTGGCTGCTCCTTAACTTTCCCTTCATTTTAAAAGTCTAAGTTGTGATTCCTTCCTTGCTCAGGAGAGATAACTGCATAGTAGAGAGGTCTGTTTCTTCCATCGGTGAAGCAGGTTCTATAGTATTACTCTCAGATTCCTCCTCCTCTTCAGATTCATCTAACATGACGATCTGGGAGTGTTTTATCTTACAGGTATGATCTTCTCCCCATTGCTCCCCACATTTAAAGCAAAGGCCCTTCCTACTTAACTCCTGCAATTCAAATTGGGACAATCTATGTGTTCCCCTCACTGCAGCACCTTTATTAATTACATCCTGGTTCTTCTCCAAGGCAGATTTCTCAGGATTAGTCTGGTTACTCGGATTATTCTTCCACTTGTTCTCATTTAACCATCTGTGGGAGTTGG
The DNA here is from genome assembly GCA_945859875.1 of Cuscuta europaea. Lineage (NCBI taxonomy): Eukaryota > Viridiplantae > Streptophyta > Magnoliopsida > Solanales > Convolvulaceae > Cuscuta > Cuscuta europaea. The sequence goes on from CAMAPE010000048.1 coordinate 12,248,306, forward strand.
TTGCAGCATTCACTCTATCCTTCATTCTTTTTCTATCATCATCTTTGTACCTGCTTGAATTCAGAGTCAGGTTTCTTTCTTCAACCATCAAAGCCTTATCCATCAACTCCGCAAGAGTTCTAACAGGATTCAATTTCATTCAGCTCGTATTTCAGGTTTCAACCCTTTTAGAAATATTCCTTTGATAATCTTCACATCAGTCTGTTTCAGAGGAGCTACAATCAACTCAAATTGCTCCCTATATTCCATCACACTGCCGGTCTGTGTTATACTCAGTAAAGGACCATATGGATCATGTACCAGTCCCGGTTGAAACCTTTGAATCAAGGCATCCTTAAACTGTTCCCAATTCCTCACATTCGAGTGTTCTTCCCACCATTGGAACCAGTTTAAAGCCTTACCTTCCATAGCTAGTGTGATTAATTCAACTTTATCCTCTTCAGCTATGCGGTTCATTTAAAAAAAAACTTTCTACCTTAATGGTCCATCCATACGCATCCTGATCATTAAAAAGTGATAAATCCACTTTTCTTCCAGATTTCTCAATCCATCTATCATAATCATCATCGTGTCTAGAGGATAAGGATCGATGATTACCTTCAGATGACATGGAGTCGCGACTATCATTTCTCGCACTTTTTCTGGATGTTTTTGTTCTTCCGCGTGAGTGATGATCATTTTGCTTCAGAATTAACTCCTGTAACTCATCGCTAATCCGTCTAGCCTCTTTGCGATTCCTCTCCATCTCGCGCTCCAGGCTCTCGCGACTCTGCATCATATCACGCTCCAGGTTCGCGCGACTTTGCATCAGCTCGCGCTCCAGGTTCGCGCGACTTTGTATCAACTCGCGTTCCACGTTTTCCAACCTCTGGTTCCATCTTCGTCTGGTAGCAACCATAAACAGGTACAACGATCGATGTTCTGATACCAATGATAAGTATCGGACTGAATTACAGAGAGAATTCTAGCAAACAATAGGAACGAAGATGAACAGTGAATAGGATTTGTTATTCGAACAACAAAAAGAGAAAGAAAAGGTTCCTGACAGTTAAAGAGATGTCAACTCTCCAGTCCCAGCCCAATACCAAATAACAGCCTGCGTTATTCCTCCTTTAGCTATCTACTTATTATTCCCTTTGCTTCTGGAATACACTGTATCATACTCCCTCCGTCCCGCTAGAAGATTCCCGTTGACGGTTTACTATGGTTGACTGACGATAAAGCAACTTAATCCCTGTTCACACTCTGATTATTTTTAGTAAATAAAATCAACATATTCAGAAAATACATTAAAACCGCTACAAAGCTTGATAAAAAAATGTAAATTTGATAAAAATTTGATTTATAAAGTAATAGATTAAAAATGATTTAAGTTGACCATGTGAATAGTGGACAGGAACCTTCTAGCGGGACGGAGGGAGTAATAGCTAATACTATTATTATTATTATTATCAAAAGGTTGACTTCCTGAGACTCTAACAAATCTTTAGGCGATTAGGCCCATTTCCCTTTGTTTTTACAAATATGGCACCTTGAATTCCTTTGCTTTAGGTGTGAAAAGTAATACATAGTACTTTTGTACTTATAGTAACCTGGGCATTTTAACTTATTTCTAAATTCTGAGTTGATGTGCTAACTTTTGCCTTCTTGCTCTATTGTTTTATTTTTTAATGTGGCTGATTGTATTTCAGTTGATCATCAGATCACATGAAGGTCCTGATGCAAGGGAAAAGCGGCCTGGTCTTGGTCAAATGAACACGGGGTACACTATAGATCATGTTGTGGAATCTGGTAAATTGATCACATTGTTTAGCGCACCAGACTACCCACAGTTTCAGGTAAAGTCTTCATTTTTCTTTTTAACATGAATATCACTAATTAATGTAGCCGTGAGTTGGTTTGGTTTTGTGTCAAACCCTAAACCAAACCAATATAGAGCATGTTAGCTAATATGAGAACCAATTCAAACCATCACTTATGTTTTACTGTACGAAACAACCCACTTGTTATATTTTGGTCAACGATTTATTGCAAAAAAACTGAACCAAACAATTCAGATAGTTCTATCTAGTCTTTACCTTCTCTAGCTGGATTCCTTCCAATCAAGATCTTAACCAGATCAGTCCAAATCCGATCTTGACCAGATCAGTCCAAATCAGATCTTGATCAGATCAGTCCAAGCTTAAACTTATGAGACCAGACCAACAATAAATAATACTACCTCCGTCCCGAAATAATTGTCTTATTTTCCATTTTGGGGTCCCTAAACAATTGTCTTGTTTCCTCTTTTGGAAATAATATATGGCTCATATCAATTCACCTTTTTTATATATTCTAATGTCAATCACAACTTTTACCTTTTCAACCACTTTCATAAAACTTGTGTTAAAGCAAACAACACATCCTTTTGGGTCAGAGGGGGTATTAAAATACACATAATATCAATCCAGAGCATACCAGATTGTATCAAACTAGGCTCAAGTCCAATTTCAGTCAAGTGAAAAGATCCTTAAAAGCGATGAGCTTACTTTCTTGATTATGGGTTTCTAAATGTTATTTCAAAGCTGATGAAACTAATGGTGTCTTTCTGTATCCACATCTACCATGCAGGCCACAGAAGATAGGTACAGAAATAAAGGAGCATATATCATTTTGGAACCTCCTAATTTTGACACTCCAGTTTTCTGTAGTTTTGATGCAGTCACTCCTAGGCCAAAGGTAAAAGGCCTACTATAGCTCAAATAATGCTAAAAATGGGTATTTCACTTGATGATTAATGAATCTGTTGATAAAATTAGCATGCATGGACAGAACATGATTATCACAGCGTTTTCTTAGTTTTTCGTTAAAAGTAATTTGATGATTTAGCTCATAACAATGGTGTCAGGCAAATCCATTCTATGATTTTGAAGATGTCATGGATTCGGATGAAGAACTGGACTTGGCATCTATGGTCACATCATGACAGTCTTTGAAGATCAAGTGTTATGACTTATGAGTGAATGAAGAAAGAGAAGAATTGTCCAAGTAAAAGATGCAAAGGCATAGCAACTATAGCTCCATTGGTTGCAGCAATGGCGGGCAGAAGCTTGGTTAATTCAAGTGGCAGTAGTGTTTAAACTTAAGGTCGGTGTGTTTATTATCTAAAATATGTACTTAATATTGTTTTTTAATGGACTTGATATTTTGTTTTTCTTTTGCTTTATTTCATATAATGCTTTCAGGCTTTTAATCCTATCATTGAGATTTTTGTGTTTTACCATAACAAGCTTTGTGAGTGGTTTGTTTGTGTTGTGTCAATGTATATCTTAAGTACGAAGTAGATAGTGATGAATCTGATGATGCTCAGTAAATGATGTTTTACAGGAACTAGTGTGGATAGTGATGAATCTGATGATGCTCAGTAAATGATGTTTTACAGGAACTAGTGTTATGCCTTTTACTACAGCAACCTCCACACACATAGGCACCAATATCATCTCTCATATACATTAAACACCTAATTTGCACTAGCTAACATACATTATAATTAGAATAAAATGTCCGGTCCAGTCTCATATAGTCATATATAGTTCACACACATGTTGCACTATAATTAGCTAACATACATTTTCTTGGACGTATAATTAGAATAAAATGTATTATTTCTTCAAAAACATTAGTCTCATATAGCGGTGGACCTGGTCTGGCAGTCCGGTCCAGTCTGGAACCGGGTCTGGCATTGTTTCGGACCGGACCTAGGGGTGGACTCGGGCCGGGACAACCAGCCCGCAACCGGACCGGCCCGCTACTGTGCGGGCTCGGCCCGACCCGGTGAACCGGTTCCGGGCCCGGTTCGGCCCAACCGGCCCGGTGAACCGGTTCCGGGCCCGGTTCGGGCCAACTGGCCCGGTGGGATGGCGGTTCGGGCTCGGGCCATTCAAAAGGTGAACCGGCCCAGCCGGCTCGGGCCGGGCAAATTTTTTTTTTTTGATTTTTTTTTAAGTTTTTGGGTTGGGTTGGGTATTTTGGGCCATTTGAGGTGGTTAGGGTTGGTTTGGGGGTGAAGGGGAGGGTTGGGGGTTAACTAGGAAAAGCCAAAAAAAAAATAGAACCGAGGCCCGGCCCGGACCTGGGGGTTACCCGGGCCGGTTCCGGGCCTCCCCTTCTTGAACCGAGGCCCGGCCGGGCCCAGGCCCGAACCGGAACCGGTCCATGCCTAACCGGACCGGGTCTGGAAAATTCGGTTTGGGCCCGGGACTGCCCACAGCCCGCCTGAACATGTTACCTGGTCGGTTGGTCCTGGTTCATCTGTTTGGGGACTGAACTGGGCGGATCCGGTCTCGGTTTTAGTCCTGCAACAATAATATTTTTTGCCTTGAAAATGGAAAATAAAATATAATCAAACCGGGTCTGGGCCGAGATTGAAACCGGGATTATACCGTGCCGGTACTCTGAATCGGTCCAAATCCAGATTTAATTGGGTCGGACCTAGGCTTCCCCTAGCACTGATTGGGACGGGAATCCGGACCGGATCGGGATTGAGTCCACCCTTAGTCTCATATAGTGACTATATTCATTCAAAATACTACCTAGTGCTACAAACTTGAAGTTGTATAGTAAAAGTTTGGGAGAACTACCAAATAAGCCCTCGAACTTTCATAAAAAGTGTAAATAAGCCCTTTTATGGGAGGTTCTGTTCGGTGGCCGTCATTTGGGGCGGTTTTCGGTGGAATTTTTTGATGAAATTTTTTGAGCATCTTTTTCATTAAGTCTAGTTTACTCATACCAAATTTCAGCTAAAAATTCAATCGAGAAAGTAGTCAATTGAATTTTTGAAGATAACTGTGCAGTTAGGCAGCACAGTATACTCTAGAAAATTATTTGACTGCCTTCTAGATTGAATATTTAGCTGAAATTTGGTTAGGGTAAACTAGACATAATGAAGAAGATGTTCAAAAAATTTCATCAAAAAATTCCACCGGACACCGTCCCAAATGGCGACAGCCGGACAAAGCCTCATGTAAAAGGACTTATTTGCACTTTTTATGAAAGTTCGAGGTCTTATTTGATAGTTGTCCCTAAAAGTTTCCAAGAGCAAGTAGAAAGACTAAAATTTAATAAAAATTAAAAAAACTAACAGTTTTGAGGGCATCATTAGAAGAAAAAAAAAAGATTAATGCGTGCAATAAACTCTTCATAAAATTATTGTATTTTATATCATCATGAGACATTTAGGAAATATATACAGTACAGTTGTACAAATTTCTAACACAATTGGAGTGACTGAATGAATTTAACTGGATATTTTGGACTATATTATTAGGGATGGACTCGGTTCGGGCCTTGAACCGGCCGGGCCTCGGTTCAAGTTATGGGAGGCCCGGAATCGGCCCGGGTAACTCCCGGGTCCGGGTCGGGCCTCAGTTATATTTTTTTGGGCTTTTCCTAGTTAACCCCCAACCCTCCCCCTCACCTCCAAACCAACCCTAACCACCTCAAATGGCCCAAAATACCCAGTCCAACCCAAAAACATAAAAAAAATTCAAAAAAAAAATAAAAAATAAAATTGGCCCGGCCCGGGCCCGAACCGGCCGGGCCGGTTCACCTTTTGAAGGGCCCGAGCCCGAACCGAGATCCCACCGGGCCGGGTGGCCCGAACCGGCCAACCAACCGGTTCACCGGGCCGGTTGGCCCGGCCCGAGTCCACCCCTATATATTATCCGAGAATATATTAAACGCCTTTTAGTAAATGAAAAATAATAATAAAATAGGATTTTTCTTAAAATAACTTAAATAAATATTGTGGGAAAAAATGTAAGCAAAGTTGACATAGATATAAACACATATAATTAAATTGAAGTCCAAACGTGGGTGGAAATAGGAATCAAATACAGCCTGTTTAACAACTTCACGCAATAAAAAAATACATATTTGGGAATTGGGACTTGGGACTTGGGTTGAGTAAAGCTTAGTGTCTGTTTTAGTAAACAGGCCCTTAGAAACTACTCCCCGTCCCGCAATGAACTTCTCACTTTCTTTTTTTTGATGTCCAAGAAACAAGTTCTCATTTCCTTAAATGACAAGTTAATCTACGTCAAAACAACGTCAAACAATGCAAAACAGTGTCGAAACAGTGCAAAACAGTGTCAAACAGTGTCAAAACAGTAAAATTTACCGCATGATAAGTTTATTTTCTTAATATGTGTGTATGTCAAACTGTGAAGTTCATAGTGGGACGGAGTGAGTATTTTTGTTGAAAAAAGTGAGGATTTTGCTAGGGGCTTAATCATTTTAGAACTAGTCCGGTTCCTAAATCTATAAAATGAGGGTAATTCTATTCATGCCCTCAAATTAGTAATTACAGCCATAAGATTAAATATTAATAGATAAAAATAAATCTAATATCTAAACTACCCTTCTATTAACGGGTGAGAAACGCAGGTGAAACAGTATTAACCATGGATGAAGTATGTCTTCTTTTTCTACTTCGTATATTCCTGCAATTCTGCAAAGTATAAACAACCCATGAGGAGCCTCAGCCTGCAACTCGTCCACCAGAGTTTCGGCCAGAGAAACAGAGGCGGCACTGAACCCTTCCTTCAATCGGGAGCTCCTCCCCTCCCACCTGGACGACGGCGGTGATCGAAATTTCTTCCCTTCTCATCTGGAAGCACTGGCCGGGAGCACCCCAGGGTCTGTCTTTCGTTTATAACTACTCCAGGCCCAAGCAGAAGACGCTCTGGGTCTTCAATTGCGCAGCGGTGAGGACAAAAAGTGCTAAGTAATTAGCGACTTTGGTCGCTTGGAGAACTTTGACACTCAAAATCGGTGAAAGGAATCCAATTGTTTTGCATTCGAAATAAACTCTCTTGATATCTAATTGCTCACAAACTGTCTTATTTCCGGTAGAAATTCTTACGGAGATGCCCACAGGAATTATTATCATCTCCGTCCACTGGGAGAGATCATTTCCTACCCAGCTACTCCCAATCGATAAAAAACCTATGACAACAATGGATTATACTTAGAATCCCCTGTTTTGCTCACAAAAATGGTATGGTGAGTGCATTAATTAATTATAGAATGGGAAAACAGTTAAATAGATCCTCGAACTTTCATAAAAAAGTCAATTAAGTCTTTCTATAGGGTTTCTGTCCGGACGTCGCTATTTGGGGTAGTTCCCGGTGGATTTTTTTGATGAAATTTTTTGAACATCTTATTCACCAAGTCTAGTTTACTCATACCAAATTTCAGCTAAAAACTTAATCGGGAACACATTCAAATTTATTCTTGAAGATAACTGCGCATTTTTGCGTTCTCGAATTAATTTGAATGCGCTCCCGATTAAACTTTTAGCTGAAATTTGGTATAAGTAAACTATACTTGATGAATAAAATGCTCAAAAAATTTCATAAAAAAAATCCACCGGGAACCACCCCAAATCGCGACGACCGGACAGAGTCTCCTATAAAATGATTTAATTGATTTTTTTATGAAAGTTTGAGGATCTATTTGATAGTTTTCCGTTATAGAATGAGGGAAAGTACCGGCAGACAAAAAAAAAATCCAGCCAACCTAACTTTGGATTGTTGCAATGAAGAAGGAAAGGTCCATGGGGAGATTTATTGTCAATTACTGCATATTATTTCATGGGATGAGGAGAATCCATCTTTATATAAATTGATTGCCTTTAGAAATGGTGCATCGCCCCGCCCTTTGGATATGGAATGTGGAGGCTGGGTGTTAAATTACGTAATAAGGGTGTAATGGGAATTAAAAAAAAGTGTGGCTGTGTTCAGTAAATTGAGGTTTGTAAATAGAATTTCCCTAAAATGATATGCACTTAAACAAATCGTTCTGTTCTTACGGGGTATTTTTATGATCCTTGATCAGATAGTGTTCATGTGTTTTCAAATATAAACAAGTTTACTAAAAAAGTTAGGGGGTGTTTAATGTGCTTTTCAAAAGAAATAATTACATATATGCGTCTAAAATGAAAATTGTTTATAAAAATGTGACTAGTGATTATAGTAGCAATGAAATCATAGTAAATTGTGATCAATTTTTAAACTTAAGTTACCGTGACACCACATTCTAGTAACTGTTAATCGTATTTGTGTAAATAAGTTTTATTTTAGTACTCCCTCCGTCCCAATTTGTAAGATACTTTATGGTTTACGATGTTTGACCGACGATAAAGCAAATTGATCCCTGTCAACACTCAAATTAGTTTTAGAAAATAAAATTTACATGTTCATAAACTACATTAAAACCGCTACAAAACCTGCAAAAAAATAATTCAAATTTCATAAACTTTTGATATATAAAGTAAAAGATTAAGAGATATTTATGTTGACCAAATGAATAGTAAATGTATCTTATAATTTGGGACTGAGGGAGTAATATTTTGGGGAAAAAACCATATGTTGGTATATTAGGGTTCGGCCCAATAACCCGGCCCAAAATATTCCTGAGGCCCAAAAAAGTAGTGGAGCCCAACGAATACTTGACAGTAACGATGAACTCCCGAACGCCCTCTTCCCAACTGATTATTTCCGTTCGGCTATTCCCGAGCGGACTGGATATCATACTTGGCAAGAAAGAACACCATCCATGAAGGATCAACCCAAAAGAGCTGGCGCGAAGCCTTACAAGTTGGCAGGAGGGGCCATTTAATGCTAGAGGTATGAGGAATCAAGTGTCAAGTATGGGAGCTCAAGTGGCAGAGAAGTCATCCAACCAGAATCGATCACGTCATCCCCCTCACCTACTTACTCTTAGTATAAATACCAGCATTTATTTCATTGTAAAGAGTTAGGATTTTGATACTCACTAGCAATATATCACTCTCTAACTCTTGTATTAGCAACTGGTCTGGAACTCCCGTTCGAGCATTCCATGTAATCAGTATTCATACACTAATGCAGTTGGGGTATTGAAGCATTTTGTTAGTGGACCATCTTTCCCTTTTCCTTTCCTTCATAAATTTATGGTAACCAAAGGGCTGTGTTGGACCTTTGGATTCAGACGAATTAACCTCAACACCATCTTAAAATTATTTGTGTTCCTTCGGAGACTAGAAATGAATTTGGAGTGATTAGTGAATGTGTAGACATATTTTTAAGTGCTTCAAATTGCTCCAAGAATCAGTTTTTAATAAGCGGGGAGACCGGTGCTCCAAGAAGTTTTTAGACTTCTATAAATTGATTCTGATTCTACTTCACCTTTTAAAATGAAGCAAAAATAAAATCAATTCCGAACACAGCTTAACCCACAATGCAAAACATATATCTATTTCCATTTTGTTTAAAACGAAAAACCCACAATTTCTTCTGAAAAGCTCGAAAGAAATACTTTACATTGGAAGATGGTGTTATCTATTAAAATAATAATTTTTGTAATTCACTGTATATGTTAATCAAATTAATTGTGAGATGATAATCTATTAAAGAAGGAATAAAGAATGGATCCAAAATGACTTCTGAAGATATGTTGCTAAAAAATTCTATTTGTACACAAAAAATGTATATCTTCTTTGTACACACTATCCTAGTTGCATTTGCACACTATACACAGACAACTCGTTTAGTGTTAAGACCCAGGGTTTTATCCTAAAAGGTGATCAACTTGATAGGAGGAAGAGTCCAAGATCCTAATATAGTGTTTAACTGTTTTAAAGATATCCGGTGTGGGACAACAACACTTTAACACTTCCCCTCAACCCGAATTGGACTGGACTATTCGGGGTGTATATATGAGCCAAAAAGATCCTTAACAAGCTACCCTTAATCATGAGTGATAAACCAGCAGTCAAACCACAACTGAATTTGGCTCTGATACCATGTTAAGATTTGGACTTCCATTTTAGGTCAATCTAATAGGAGTAGCAACTCATGACTTAATATAAATTTTCTGATGTGGGACTTCAACACCCCTCCTCACGTCATGTCATATGTTCATGTCATATTTGGAGCATGTGCGGAGCGTCAACCCGTCAGTCCCGCTGCCCGATTTCTCTGGTTTCCGAACACCGACCCCTCACAGAATTAACAGCCTTCTGAACGACTATAATGAAGTGTCCATGGATTATATTTTTTATGACATTCCCGTTAATGATGTTGTTTAAAACTCTGAACTATTTTTATTGCAACTGTTTCTAATGGCTTTTTAGCCATTTGCTTGGACTGCTTATATTTGTACTGTTTCATCTTTGAACTGCTTATTACTGTTAATGTTAGTTTTGTTTATGTTATGCTTGTGGTTGTGAATTGTGATTGTTGCGTATGTGTGTGGTGTTGTATATGTGAATTGTTATGTGTGGTCAAAAATATTACAGTTTAGTTAAAAAAATGTATTTAAAACGTATAAAAAATGTATAAAAACGTTTTTTTATATCTGAAATACTCTTTGGCACGGATTTTTCCGACCCATGAATCGATATAAAACTGAGCCGGTTGGGTTATTATCTTCTGAGGCAATTTCCGAGACAACGAAATTCCGTGCCAAATTTGAGGGATTTGGGTGCTAAGTTTGGGACGCAAAATTCTGGACATATGTTTTTGGACGCAAAACACGGATCGTATATTCCGTGCCAATACGTTTGGATCGACCCAAGTGGCATAGATGTTTTTTCAGAGCCAAAACCTAGCCAAGAGCGATAGTCTAGGACTTTCATGAGGTTATCTGAGCCAAAATCCCTACCTATACCGAGGTTTTTTAGTAGTGGATAATCGATAACCAAATTTTTAGGAAAGTAAGCATTATTTCTTTTTTATACTCCTAGTCCTAAATAAACTCCACATTTTATTTGGGTAGTAGGGTAGATTCAAAATGAACTTCACAATTTTGTTTTTGGCAAATCTTAATATTAAAATACTCTTATATTCTTACTTTATTATATACTGTACACCCATTTTCTCTTTACTACTTCACTTCATCTACAAAAGTAGATGTATGATGGGAAAGTCGGAGTCTCTCTCCCATGTAAGTGCCGGACGAGCCCTGCTGATGCATCCCACCTGTAGCCGGCGGGAGAGCGCCACTGCAATCCTTGGCACCAGCTACTCAAGCGACTCCCCACCTTAAAAAAGCTTGAATAAAACTTCCCAATTTCGTTTCCACATCGTCGAGCTTCTCTCTCCTGATAGGAAGGTTTTTACAAGCTAACCTTGTACCGAGCTTGAAACTCCGAATGGTAGAAGAATACTCTATAGCAGAAGATCGAACGAATTTGGCAGAACATCAGAGGAGTGCGCAGATCAAGAAGGAGTAGGGTTTGTGCGCATAAAAGAAGATGAAGATGATGGATATTTTATTCGGGCCATATATCAGATCCGTCTGAGGGTTTTTATTACATTTGTTTAATTAAAACAAAACGAGGCAAAAAAAAAGTAAAGCATGTGCAAACTTAAAACGCATATACATTTTTAGGACGATTTTAAAAATGACGTTGAATTTAACAATTGAAAAACGCATGCATTCGCTTACCACGACTGTTGTTTAGCAACCCGTCCTTAAAAGAATAAAATAAAAATATTAAAAAATATACGACGTCGGTTTTTGTAGAAACTGACGTCAAATAGATTTATCATGACGGATTTTCAAGAACCAACGTTAAACGGGTGACGTGGTATGTCATTCTTGTAGTAGTGGTCGGAAATAAATGTAGAAAGAGTATTTATTTGGAATAGATATAGTCAATATGCATTAGAATATCATTTCATAAGAACCAAAGAACAGCTCAAGTATCAATTAAAAAGTGGAGTACAATTATCTAAAGTTTCAATATAAAAATAGTCAAGTGCCAATATAATATTTCTCCACTTGCACCTAATAGCGTGACAGGTTTGCACCTATCACATTTAGCGGGTATCATCCGCCACCCATGCCTCTCTATCCATGTTCTTGGCCCGAATGCCTCCATTTAGAGTTTATTTGGTAACACTGAAATGTGTTGAATCGGTTGATCTTGCTGAAATTTATGAAATTCTGGTTTAAGTGGCTGTATTGATTGATTTATTTATGAAAAAATAAACATAAAATTAAATATAGTTTATTAAGAAAATAAAGAAAAAAATTATACTCCCTCCGTCCCAAATTGTTTTGCAAAGTCAACATTTTTTGGTCAACCAATAAAAAAAGTCAATTATATATTCAGAAACTACATTAAAATCTCTTCAAAGTTGTAAACTCCAAATTTGAATATAATTAAAAATTGACATCCTAATTAAGCAAATAAAATGAGACTGTTTGACCAAGAAAAGTCAAATTTGCAAATCAATTTAGGACGGAGGTAGTATGTAAAAATAGCTAAAATGATCCTCTACAGTAACTTTAGCCGTAAGACCCAGAAAAGTAACTTCAACCTTACTTTTTCTTATTAATACACATTTCAGCGCACGAAATCAAAAGTGAGATGTTTGATGAAAAAGTTGACTATAAATCTATTAAGCCGAATAACAGTGTTACCAAAGGGGCTCTTAATTTATACGTAGTAATTTTTAATTAAAATGTTAATCCTGCATGGTATGGCAGTACGTAATTACGTAATATTACTCGAGACTTAACTTTTTTTATGATACTCAAGACTTAACTTAGTATAAGAAAAATAGCATGTTGTAATTCACATTGAAGATATAAACTTAACATACTCTCAATCATACGTATAGTATAACATATATTTCATATCCTAAAATGAAATACGCAATAATGTTTATAAGACAGATGGAAACGACAGTCATCAGGCCAACCATGCATATAGATAAGCTGAATATGTTTTAAACTTTTAACGATATATAGGTAAACATTACTTATTAACTTATAGATAAACTAAATGGATAATCAATTACTACCTCAGTCCCTCTAACTTTATCCCGTTTTACTTTTTTCGTCCGTCCCATTAAATTTGTCCCATACCATATTTGGTAATATTTGAGTAGTTAGAATTCATTCTTACATTATTCATACTTTATCAATTCAACGCCAACCACAGGGAAAGTTCCCGAAATAGGACTAAAACAGTTTTAAAATTTCAAAATAGGACTGCTATATTTTTTATTCTCAAAATAAGACTAATTACTGTCATGTTTAGAAAATACTGCCATGTTTGAAGTTTGGTACTGCCAAAAATGGCAGTAATTAGTCCTATTTTGAGAATAAAAACATGACAGTCCTATTTTAGAATTTTCAAACTTTTTAGTCCTATTTCGGATAATATCTCTATTATAATTCATGATCTAAGCACTGTCCTCAAGGCCGGTCCAATGCTTTTCACGATCTAGGGAGACATTTTACTATACAGTTTACCGAACTTGGAAAATCTCACATGCATAAGTACGTTATACAGTATTAAAACATAATAATGTGTTTCCTTGAATAATTAATATGACCATCAACATCACAGTTATTTCTAGACCTTTTTGTAACAATCTCTTTAATGACTTTCTTTTATATACTTCGTATGATCGAATAAATAACATCCTACATCTTTGGGCTACAATTATAGTACTAATTAGTTATGTTTTAATATTATTATATGATCAATAATTCCTTGCAATGATTTTTTTTTTGCTTAAATTCCTTACAATGATTGATTAGTGGTAAAGTTAAGTCTTCACAATTTACATATATAGAAGCTTTCTATTGAATCGTATAGTGAAAAAGAATATGACAGGATTTAAGTTATAAACGGAATAAATTATACAGTATATAATTACTATACTCTCTCCGTTCCATTAGATTGTCACCTTTCCAAAAAATTGCGGTTTTCCTTTTTCTAAGCAATGAGTTTGTGGTTCTATTCATTTTGAGAGATACAAATTAAACACATCAAAACTGCTAATGGTTGTCCAGAGGAAATTGTGTTCTATGTTTTCCCGATAATAATATAAAAAGCGGCTACGCAACTTTATATTTTAAAAAAGCAAATAACATCATTGTATGCAACTTTCATATTTTATACTCTTGTCCTCTCTTATGATTTTGTTATCTTTTCTTTTTTGGTTCTTCCAATTTTTTGTCATTTTCTATTTTAATCAATTAGTTTTTGATTCCTATTACTTTTATCTTCTCTATATAAATCTTAACCGGTTATACGATATTTACTTTATTTTATTTTGTTCAATTAATTTGTGGTTCCTATTGTTATATGTTGTCTTACGTAAACGGATAAACATAAACCTTAAGCATAGCATCACTACAACAAAACAAGACTCATCATCAGCGTCCATGTTGATACGAAAAATATAAAAAATTCTTTAAAAATTGCTAAAGAACCAAAAACATTTGTGTGTAGTGGTGACGTGTTCACCCCAAAACTTCATCCTAAAGTGCTCATTATATTAGCGTCACCAAAAATGAAATACGTAGTATATACAAAAATTTCCATAAAATTGCCCCAAATTTGAAAATATTTCCCATGGCTTTCAAACTTGAATACTTTGATCATCATTGATTAAGAAAGTCAATATGATGAAATTGTTTGCAACAACAACATTGCCCGAGACTACAGTGGCGCAAAGGCTCTCACCAATGTTGAGGTAAAGGGGCGGATGCATGTACACAACTTTATGCAACATGTACTAAAATATGGAGAAACTGCTTCTTGATGACCATAATGAAATTCACGTAAGAAATCAATGCATTGACTGATTGATGATTCATAACAATTTAGCGCAGACAATTTTGTGCATAATTTTGCTTTATTTCATAATATTACCGAAGGGGTTTTCCTCTACCTATTTGAAATGAAGTTGTATAGTGACCGGAATGTAACTAACGTATATTAGCCACAAGGGATACAACGATATCTTAGCTGTATGTGATTCCCAGACTAAAGTCGACCAACTTTATCATTGTCTGATTAAACCATACTTTTAGTCACACCATAGTTGTTCAGATTATAAGCAGATCCAATAAAATGATCAGTTCTGCCAAACAGGGCCTTAGTAATCTCTCAACAAGAAAAGATTGCTGGTCATGATTTGGCCTGCCGTTTATTCATCAGCAAGGAAAACGAGAAAGCTTGAGTAAGTGAAGTGGTATTGTTTCTTATACTTTTATAGTACATTTTATACGGCGTTTAGTATTTATAATTTAATAATTAACTCCTCTACCTCCCATATATAGTACTCCCTCTGTCCCTAATCTTTCTCCCTTTTCGGCTGGGCACATTTATTAATATAGTGTGATTTGTGTGGTGGAGAGTTGTGCAGAGAAGAGAGAAATGCGTAAGAATGTGTAAGAATGGTTGTGAACCACAAATTTTTTGCTAAAAGGGGGAAGAGGAGATAATTTTGGGACGGACGAAAAAGGAAAGTTTGAAGATAATTTAGGGACGGAGGGAGTAAAATATTAAAAAGTCTTGGCCACTTTTCCCTTCTTATATACATGCATATATATATGAGGTATTCTTCCAGAAACCTTAATAAATGTTAAAAACAGGAACAAGATTGTGTCTGAGGAGAGCTTGAAGTACAATTTTGGTCCTTAAAATTGAAGAGTATATCTCGGATCGGAGTCAGTTTGGCAAATGGCATTTCTTGAGCTGTTTGTGGTAGCACTAATGCCTGTTCTCAAAACACTCATCATCACCGCCATTGGCCTCTTTCTCGCTCTCGAGCGCGTCGATATCTTGGGAGCTTCTGCCAGACACAATTTGAACAACGTAATATATATACATATGTATATGTACATCGAGTTCGGTTCTAGTGAAAAAATTGTGTCCGCGAGAAATGAGTGGTGCAACTCGGTTCATATCTTTGTTCATGGGGACGCACACTCATGTTTCAGGCTATGGACATATATATATGTGACTAAAAAGATCAGTTTACTTATGAAAGCTAAGTTTGTCCTCGACGACGAGGATGACTCTTTGTCGTGTATTTTATCTGAATTGGCCTCAATAACAAAACACGATGACTCGTTGTCGTCGTGTTTTTCGATTCAGGCCAATTTGGGCTAATAATGCACATTTCTGTTTGAGATAATGAGCAATTCTCATTACATCACATATATATCTATTACGTAGTACTCCCTCCGTCCCATAATTAACTTCGGTTTTGACTAGGCACGGGGATTAAGATAGTGGGATTTGTGTGGTGGAGAGTTGTGCAGAGGAGAAAGAAATGTGTAAGAATGATTGTGAACCACATATTCTTTATCAAAAAAGGAAAGAGGAGATAAATTTGGGACGGACCGAAAAGGAAAGAATGAAGATAATTTCGGGACGGAGTGAGTATTACAATATAATGGTAGAGGTAGACATACTTTATTGTTTATTGTTTTATAGTTTTCCGACGTAGGACAAATACTTTAACATAGATGTACTGATCTAGTTCTGTGTTTGGTTGAATGTAGCTTGTGTTCTACGTTTTCTCTCCCGCGCTTGTCGCTAGCAGCCTGGCGGAGACCTTAACAGCATCCAGCATTGTTACCTTGTGTGTTATGTTCCTACTTTGATTTCTGATCAATCATCTTAGTTTTAATTTCCATATTTTCTGCTAGCTAATTTAATTAATTAATCTCTTTGTTTTTTTTTTTGCCCCTAAATGTTCATGCAGATGGTTCATGTCTGTAAACATACTCCTGACGTTTATGATCGGATCGGCTCTGGGTTGGGTCCTTGTTAAGGTCACAGGAACTTCTCAAGAAATTCATGGTCTTGTCATTAGTTGTTGTGCTGCAGGTATAACACATACAGGACAGGTGCAGATACTTTTGTTATCATATTTTCATTATTTTAATATTATTACCCATCTAGGATCAAAACGTGTATTTTGGTTAAAATAGGACTATAACTAAATGGGAAAAGTACCAAACCTACCTACCTCAAACTAACATCAATATTGCAAATCACCCGTTAAATTAAATTATAAGAACGTGCAACTAGGACCTCCAAATCGGCGATATAGTGTAAATCACTCCTTAAATTAAGAACGAAAATTGTAACCAAATTCTCCAACTAGGCGATATAATGCAAATGTCTTTTCTAAGCAGTAATTTAACGTTAAAGCTGATGTAAAGGGTCAAATAGACTCTTCTACTGTTTTCACTTTTCAATTCATCACTTAATTAATCTCTTCTACAAAAAACGTACTACGTACTACCTCCGTCCCATAAAACTTGGTCAACTTTTCTTTTTTGGCCATCTCAAAAAACTTTGCCATTTTCATTTAAAGTAACAAATATGTGGGTCAAGTTATTTCTCTTTCTTCTGCACAAATATCAATCACACAGTTTTTACTTTATTAATCTACACGCAAGTCAACATTGGCCAAGTTTTATGGGATGGAGGGAGTATTATATAAGTACACTTAGTATAACCAATCAAACCATTTTGAGTTGCTGCAACAGATTATTTTCTAAAAAATAAATTAGGGATATTGATAATATCTTATAAAAATCCATATAAATTTTAAAAATAATGGTATAATAATATAAAAATAGTATAAATGTAAAAATAGGTAAAAATAGTTTTTTAATACGGAGTATAAAAAACTTGCCATTACAGTTCAAAAACTGATTCAATGACCAAATTTATCAATTTTTTAAAGTAAACAAATTTATATGATGTTTTTTTTAAAATTGACTGGTACAATTACAAAAATATTTAAACAACAATAGAAAAGGATTACATAAATCTCCTAGAATGTTTTACTTGGTCTGTTTTCACTCCCTAACCAGACTTAAACAGACCAGATCAGACTTTCATAGTTATAAAATTCATAGAGATCAGACATTTACATGAACAGTTCGGACCAGACCAGCAAATTTCAGTCTAATTATAAACATCTCTAGTCTTTGAAACTCTTGCTTTCTTGATTGGTAGTCATTTCCTTCATGAAGTGGCAGAACGGTACTACGTACGTTTAGTTCTTGAGTTCGCCAGTGAGTCTTCAGTCATTCGTGGAAACACACGAGCATCTCATGATATTGCATGTCCAACCTCGTTTTATAAGCAGTCAATAAAAGGTTTAAGTAAAATATATTGAGGTGGATAAATGAAACTTAAGTGGCATAATTTTTTAATAAAATGGTGCACATCAGATTTAAATGATAAATTACCGCTCATGAAAGTCATTTGCACTATATCGCCGAGTTGGAGAATTTGTTGCGGATTTCTTTTTAATTTACGATGTGATTTGCATTATATCGCCGAGTTGGAGGTCTTGGTTGCACTTTTTTATAATTTATGGGGTGATTTTGCACTATTGATGTTAGGCGTATGTGTTTCATTTTTTAACAAAGTAGGACATGCGTTTAAACTCCATTATCACATAAGGGGTCTAGCACCTAACGCCGTTAGTGATCCCCAGAGGAAGACGATAAATAATAACTCTAATTTTCAAAAGCGCCCGAAAAATCCAAAGAAAAATACCGAGAGGTGTGCCTCATCAGGGCAACCTCCAGATAATTCCTTTTTTTCAATCACCCTTCCTCGCGAGAAAGTCCACCGAAAAAGTGATGTCATAGAATTTATTTTTAAATAATAATAATATGAATAGAGCCTGAAAAATCCAAAGAGGAAGATGATTTGGAAATGTCCTCGACGAGGTGCACCTCTCTGTATTTTTCTTATATTTTTTCGGATATTTTAAAAATTGGAGTTACTATTCATCGTCTTACTAACGACGTTAGACGTCAGACATCACCTGGTGTGATGACGGAATTTAAACATATTTCCTACTTTGTTAAAACATAGACTCCCGTCTCAAAATGGGCAAACCACGTTTACCTTTTTTGTATTTTCTCTTTGATACTTCTCCCTTATCTTTTGCTATATAAATACACAATCGATTCTATTCCTATTTATCTTCATTCTCTCCTCTTTTTCTTTATCTATTTATAAAGTATCTCACTTTTGGTGTAGGAAAAAATGTATCCCCGCTTCATACAGTTACGCTTTTCTGAAAATAAATTTCAATCACCTCATTACTTTAGTGAGAATCGTATTCACACTAAAATGTTGGGATAACTTTTGCTATGAGGTAGCATTCGTTTTCATACTCTGTAATATGAGAGACGTATTCTTAGAGCTTAGAGCACAAGAAAATGAAATGATGGACTATATAATATATTAATATGAAATAATCCAATATTTCAAACTCATAACTATAAGTCTATAATGTAATACGAAGTATATTTCATGATTTATAGTTTAGTACTCCCACATCCCCATTTAGGGTTCATATGCATTGTCGAATTAATCAATTTAACAATCTTTTGAACATTTTTGTTGGAGTTATCAAATCCTACATCTCCTTTCCTTAATATTGTGTAGAATTTGGTTGTGTATAGGGAATTTGGGGAACATGCTTCTTATCATAATTCCAGCAGTTTGTGAGGAGAAAAACAGTCCATTTGGAGATCCTTCAACCTGCTCTACTAATGGAAAAGCCTATGCTTCCCTTTCCATGGCGGTAATGCTCAATGAATAATAAAATCAAAAGTTTTACTTGAGGAAGCTCTTCAGCCTAACTGGTCGCCGATTCACTCTCCCTGGATGAGTGAGTTTCGGCCCTGATGACTCCAAATCCCCCAAACCCCCTCCCCCAGACACCCTCTGGAGTAAAAAAAATCAAAAGTTTTACTATGTACTTCGTATACAGTTTCGTATACAGTTAGTGATGTAATCAAACTACAGAAAATTGTAAGCTTTTATGGCTGATGATGATGATTGTAGATTGGAGCTGTTTACATATGGACATATATATTTAACATAATTCGGGTTTTCGGTAAACCGCGGAGAGATTCTAGTGCAGACATATCGGGTTCCGGTTTCTTGGATAACTGCAAAGAAGTTTTGCTTTCAAGTCATAGCTTAAAATGTGATCAAGATCAAGAAGATCAACAAATATGCGATGATAAAGAGGTCAATTAAGATTCATTTCCTTATAACAATATAGGTCCTTTCATTCATTTCGTTAGATACTCCTTTTGCTCCATAATAAGAGTACATATTAACCATTCAATCAATTAACTTGCATGTACCATGTGATTT
Source organism: Cuscuta europaea (assembly GCA_945859875.1). Classification (NCBI taxonomy): domain Eukaryota; kingdom Viridiplantae; phylum Streptophyta; class Magnoliopsida; order Solanales; family Convolvulaceae; genus Cuscuta; species Cuscuta europaea. Next base: position 12,268,287 of record CAMAPE010000048.1, read on the forward strand.
TATGTATCAAATTTCTGTCATGCATATCTTGATTTGGTTTTAGCGCTTTAGTAGATACTTAGAATTGTTTCCAAATACTCTGTGTGTAAGTTGAAATTACTAATACTTACTATATATTTAAATAATATAAGTTGACTTATTATAAGTTAAATATCATAAATCAAAACAGAGACCTTAATATGGAATGGTAGGATCATTTGATTTATAAATACTGACCCATGATCTTCTTTAGTCTTCTCAGCAGCAAAAATCCATAGTGACGAGGATTAAATGGAACATGAACTTATGGGCAGAGAGGTATAACCTAAAAATGATGTTTGCACCCTCCACCATTGCAACAGTATGATTTACATTCTTTTCATACTTATGATATACATTATATGAATACATGGACTAACCTAATGATCTGAACCATCATTGAATTTAATGTTTCAGATCGTCGGAATTACAATCGGAGTAGTATCTGTGTTACGAAAGTTGATAATCCTAAAAAATGCTCCACTTCATGTTATTGATAGCTCCGCGTCTCTGATAGGGTACGAATCTTAGCTTCTATTAAGACTTGAGATTTCATCCCGTATAAACTGTTAGAGATATACCAAAAGGTCTATGTTAGTCGCGTTTATATTTACCCACTGTGTGAAAACAAATTGAACATATTGCAGGGGTGCTTCAATACCAGCTATGACACTTATAGTTGGAGCAAATCTTCTTAGAGGTTTACCTTTTCTTCCACTCTTATAACTAGTGAGACATGGCCAGAATTTTGTATTGATTTTGTGTGTGTGTGTGTGTGTTTTGTAGGGCTAAAAAAACAATCAGTTGGGGTGTGGGTTCTAATAGGGGTGCAAGTGATTAGGTTTATCATGCTACCTCTTTGTGGCATTGCCATCATCAAAGGAGCTCGCCATTTTGGTTTGATAGGGTCAGATTCTTTATACCATTTTGTTCTCCTTCTCCAATATGCACTTCCTTCTGCTATGGGTATAGGTAAATGACACTTCTATTCAATATTGCATAGCACTGAGTCCTTTTATTTAATACTTCCTCGGTTCCAATTTGTAAGACATGTTTCCTATTCAGGTCAACACAAATCACTCTTAATCTTTACTTTATATATCATTTTTTTTATCAAATTTGATTATATTTTTTGTGACTTTGTAAAGCTTTTAATGTAGTTTCTGAACATGTAATTTTTTCTCTAAAAATAATTTGAGTGCAGACAGGGATCTGTTTGCTTTATCGTCAGTCAAACATCGTAAACCGGAAAGTGTTTTACAAATTGGGACAGATTTAGAATTGAAATTAAATATGAAATGTGTTTGTTGAATTGGCAGGAACCATCACTCAGTTGTTTGAGGCCGGGGAGAGTGAATGTTCTGTGATAATGCTATGGAACTATACAGTGGCTTCCTTTGCTCTTACTCTATGGATTGCATATTACATGTGGATTTTGTCTTGAACTATTATAATTTAATTATTTATTTATTCATGGAGAGTTGCCTCAACTAGTAGTATTTGTTTTGAGCATTCTCAAGTTTTTCGTGATTGTGTTTTGGAGTAAAATTGGAAAAATATTCTTATTTTCTTTTAGTGTGCGATTTTTTCTTCTCTCCCATTATCTTAAACTGTTTATCAAACCTATTTGAAAGTTTTAATAGGAACAAAGGTAGTAATAATTATCATTTTTCATTAGGGATATTAGTGTGATTAATATATACATTCTTTATTTTCTAGATAAAATTTAACCTCTCAATTTCTACTTATATTTATCTTAGAGTCGTATGTAGTCCTTAGAGTGCATGTAGTGATATAAATGAAGCGAGAGATTTTGGATCAAATGAGAATAACTTTTGTGCATTCTATTTGAGATATGATGACTCTCAAAAAGAAAATAATGCAGAAGATTAAATTAAAAATGCGATGACAAATTTTTTAAATAAGTGATCATTTTTGCCACGTACAGCAAAAGAGTGCACTAGTCGAATCTAAAGGTGCAGTAGGTATAGCAAACTAAGAATGAAAATCTTTCTTTTTATGTTAAACACCCTTTTTATTTAAATCATGCCCTATTTGAGACGCATTTAAAAAGTACAAAAAACAATGAAAAATAATCGTCAAAAATGCATTTATAATAGTCATTGTAAAAAATGCATTGTGAAATTTCCTCCCAATGTACCGCCCAGTCGGGGTTGAGGACCTTCAGGGATGTGATGTCATCCTTTTTTTACATTGATTTGAATGATATGACCATGAAGTACAAGGGATGTGAAACCAGGCTCTCCATTCTCTCTAAAATGTCTGGATGTAAATTACAAGCTTAGCCAAACTTAGTGATTCACTCTATTTGTCAAGAATACATACGCATATGCGATTGATATCCCAGGTCACTAAAGAAGATATTGAGTCGGCAGTTAGGAAAGTGGCACGCTACTTTCCTATTATTAATAAAATAAATACATAAGGGCTAAATAAATATTAGGCCCAATAACTAAATTAAATATACAAATACAAGGATAAATAATGCAATTGGACACAATAAAGTACTCCAATCACATTGAATAGACATCGTAATAGGCATCATAGTATAAAATTATACTTTGGAAGAATGTTCATTTGGTGATTTCGTATGTTTTTACTTGGACTGTAATTTGCTGGTTTGGTCTGGTCTGGTCTGAACTGGTCTGATCTGGTTTCTTTATATTTTATAACTATCCAAGTCTGGTCTGGTCTGGGACGAATTACAGTCCAAGTAAAAACACCCTTCATTTGGTGCAATTGGACTAACTTTAATCGTCTTCATTAGAAAAGAAAAGAAAAGTTGTGTATGGAAGAATGCTCATTTCGTGATTTTATATCATATTTTAATTTTGTACAATAATTACGTATATTCAAAATACTCATGAAAGGAATGGTTTTCAAAAATAAATACTGCTTGTTTGGTAACACTAGATTTGGTTGAATTGGAAGAAATTGATGAAATACTTACTAAAGTGGCTTAAGTTGTCAAATATTTGTGAAAAAAATAAAATATAATTTCTAGAAAATGAAGAAGAAATTATATAAAAAAAATCTAAAATAGTCATCTTTTGCAAAGTTAGTCTAGTCAATAAGAAAAACAACTTCATCCTTACATATTTTGACTAATGGTATTATATTACTCCCTCCGTCCCGTTGGAATGTTCCCGCTTTCCTTTTTTGGATGTCCCGTTGGAAAGTTCTCATTTCTCTAAATGGAAAGTTATCCTACATCAAAACAGGGTCAAACAGTGCAAAATAGTGTCAAACCGCGTCAAACAGTGTCGAAACAGTGTCAGAACAGTAAGATTTACCACCTGGTAAATTTATTTCCTTAATATGTGTGTAGGTCAAACCGGGAATATTCCAACGGGACGGAGGGAGTAAGAAATTGTCCTAAATAGGACTTAAACATGGTTAAAATTCCTAAATAGGACCTTAGGTTTATTTTTCCCTAAATAGGACAACTGATTACGAGGCAATTGACTAGTTTATTAACAAAACATAGATTAATTCTGCTTAAATTTATGATGTTTTGGTTGAAGTGACTATTTTGGCCGATTCTGCTAATTTAAGAAAAAAAATAGCTAAAATTGTCATCCACTTGAACTTCAACCTTAGCTTTTCTTAATATTACACAATTCATCGCACAAAATCAAAAGTTACGTGTTTGGTTAAAAAATTGGCTGATAAGCCAAAAAACAATGTCACCAAACGAGCTCTAGTATTTGTTCTAACAAGGCTTGTGTTTATTTGATTTATTCTAGGGAAAACTGTCAAATAAGTCCATCTACTTTTACTAAAAAGTCAATTGAATCCACAAACTATATGATGAATCAATCAAGTCCTCATATTATCGAAAAATCATCAAATTGACTATTTAACCGGTAAGCATTCAGTTTTTCGGTTATATTGCCCAGCTGGCTTATGTTTACTACATACTCCCTCCGTCCTTAAAAGGATTGCCAAGTTTGACTGACACGTAGAATAATAAAGTAAAAACTGTGTGATAGAGATTTGTGCAGATGAGAGAGAAATAACAGGAACCACAGATTGATTGATTAAAATGGAAAGTGGCAAAGTTTTTGGGACAACCAAAAAAGGAAAGTTGACAAAGTTATAAGAGACGGAGGGAGTAGTATTTAAAAAAAGGAAAATGGAAACTAATAATCCAACCTTTTAGCGGTCTTCTTACAATAGTCCCACATTTTCGTTATTCAGGAATAATCCAAATTTTGCGCCACATCTTCATTCGCCGGTCTCTGACTGATTGATGACCTGTTATTCCAGGTTATTTTCTTATCTTTGAAATATATTATACCATAAATCTCACCTTATGGTCACATAATGTTTTGCAAAGATAAGAAAATAACTTGGAATAACAGGTCATCAGCCGATCAGGGACCCTTGAATGAAGATGGAGTGCAATGGTTGGATTAGTCCTGAATAATGAAAAAGTGGGACTATTGTAAGAAAACCGCTAAAAGGTTGGATTATTAGTTTCCATTTTCCCAAAAATAACCTTTTCTTTCTCTTTTCTTATTTATTTTCTACTACTCCTATGTACGTAGTACTCCCTCCAGTCCTAAATAAACTTAACACTTTGACTTCACACAAATTAAGGAAATAAATTTGACTTTACTATAGAGTACACTGTTGTGACACTGTTTGTGACACTGTTCCCAAGCATATTTACTTTTAGTAAATTATGTAATAGACCTTGAAGGAAGATTTATGAATTTGCGTAATTGTAAATTTTTATTGTTTCTTTTACGTGAATAGTAAATTACATGTGGGGCCCACACCGGGAACGGGGACCGCCCGATAATTTCAGAACCCCATATTATATTCATCTTGGTCTAGATAATATGTATATGGTGGTGGATAGTGTAGTTGGGCCATAAAAATGGCATGGCGTTGACCTGTTGGTCAAACGAGACCCAATTAGCGGTATTGGTAATTTATCGGATGACAGCCCGAAATGAATTTCGGAGACTCCCAAGTTAATGTTGGGGGATGTACATCTATTCTAAAGGCCTATAACTATTAGGAACGTGTGATATATTTTATCTGGCCCGATAAAATTAAATATAACTTAAACAGTCCGAGAAATACAACTTTCGGGGCCGATTACACACACCGGAACATAATGGGATGACCTCCCACATGAGTGGGGGCCACCCCACGTTTTTATGTATTACAAATGACTAAGTAAGAGCTGGGGGATAAGCCTAAATGGATTGTGCGGACAAGGAGAAGGGAGGGGGCTTCCTAGAGACAAAACTTACATGTACATGACCCCATCCTTTAAACTTATTTGTGGGAGTGATTGAATGGAGATGCCTTCCTATCCATTGCACCACTCGAATGAACCACAAGAGACAGTTATTGAGATAGATCTTCACAAGCATCAGCCCTGGAGAAAGAAAGAAGATAGGAAAATTCGCAAGGAGTAGTTGGGTTCAAGGTAAGAACTTCACTATTATTCTTTTAACTAGTTTTATGGTGTATGTTTTGTAAGAAATTATATGATGGATTAAACCATGAGTTCTACACATTTAAAAGTGTAGAATATTGTTATAAAGTGGTGTTAATTAACTTAGAAGAGTTGGTGAATCAATAGGAGTCGAAATCGCCGGAAACCACCACATATAGGAAGTTGTTCGTAGTTGCAGACTACGAACGTCGCCCGGATTTCGTGAAAGCCGCCCGGCTTTTGCCCAGCAGTCCAAATTTTCACTTTCGAACGGCCTAGAACGAGGATGGGTCGAAGGGCTTTGCAAAGGCAACTAGTCAAGCACTCTATAAGGTGATGATGGCTGACTACATTGCTTATAATTATGAGTTAATTTCATGAGATTATCTAAGGTAATTAAATGTGTTTTTATGGATTATTAATGATTAATAATGCCTAAGAATGAGAAGACTAATATCTATAAAGAAAAGGAGCGTGGTATACAAATTTAAGAGTAAATTGTGTATGCTCATGTGTTATGAGTATGTTGACTTGGAAGTGGAATTAATTATGAAACATATGTTGAAATATACTTTTTACTTCATATTAGAATATATGAGTGATTAAAAGTGATATTTTGAATATTGAGATAAAGGATATTATCAATGGAAAAATCAGTTGGAATTGTCTATATGACTATGAGTTGAGAACTTGGTTTGTTAGAATTAATTTGACTAGTATTAAGATACTAGTTGGACATTAAAAATGAAATGTTGTTAAGATTGATCCTAAGGTTGGATTGTGAAATGTTATGTCTTAAGTAGTCTTAAGAGATGCTTTAAGGTAGGAAAGTATGAACTTTAAGTTATACTAGGGGTAGGCCTTAAGGGATTCCCAAGATAAAGTAAATAATAAATTTATCCTAGATATAGGATTGGCCTACGGGTGTGTTCGGTAGTCCTTGAGGATAGCCGGTTGAATTATGGAAATAAGTAAGGACCATGGCCCTTCCCGACTCTAGAGAGCGGGGTTGGATAGCATGGACTTGCATCGTGATCACGGGTTAGGGTGGAATCCGAATCGGAGACCTAACTAGGCTCCGGTAGCGGTAACACATAAGATAGGACCCCGAAGGGCCTTACCTTCCTACGGGATGATGAGTATGAGTACAGGGGCGAGATGATGAAATCCGAACCGAGAGCCTCATGAGGCCTCCGACAGCGGTAGCAAATTCCGTAGAAATAATGAGACCCACGGGTTGGGTTGTACAAATGATAAATGCAAAGAATATATGAGAAGGGCCGTGTGCCGACAAAATAAATGAAATTACTTATTATAGAGATAATAAGTGGGAAATATAAATTATTATTTATATTATGATATCACCCTATTTTGAGGGTCTTAGAAATTAAAGCGTTGATTATACTCGGTATAGTTGTCATTGTACTTGTCAAATGCTTCCAAGTAGTGACTTCCCCTTCACGGGGGAGGCCACCTCACAGTTTCAGGTAGGAGTTGAGCTGCTACCATTGCCCGTTGCTCCGGAGATAATCAAGGGAAGAAGACGTGGTTCGTGCTTCTTCCGTTCTGTTTTAAAAAACACTTATGCTAATGTTCATGGATATTATTTTTTAATAATCATTTGGTGGCTTGTATGCCCATGTTTGTCAAAGTGTGGCTAAGACACTTTTATTAAATGTTTCCGCTGTTTTAAATGAATGTTTTACATTATGTTTTTTATGGATGTACTATGTGTGAATGGTATTCAAGACGCCTTGTATAGTATGGATGAGTTGGACTGCGGTTGACTATTCGTACTGTACGGCGGGTTGTTGACGTGTCCGGGTAGGTCCGGGGCGTGACACTGTTTGACACTGTTTTGCACTATTTTGCACTATTTTGATGTAGATAATTTGTCAAATAAGGAAGGGAGAAAAAGTGTGAGGTTTATTTTGGACCTACCCAAAATGAAAGTGTGAAGTTTATTTAGGATCGGAGGAGTATTTCTTTCGTTTTCTCTTTCCTTGGTTCCTTCTGCGTGAACCGTAACTCTAGTCTGTGGATGTTGGTGCGTCCTAGGATGATTGACTGAATGTGGTAGAGTGAATATGGCAGTAGGGGCAGCGGAGTTTCAGAGGTTGTAGCTATGCACTATGGAGGTAGGGACGGCGGAGGTGACGACTATGAAAGCCATGGCGGTTGGAGGTCACTCCAATGCAAGAGGCGGAGGTGAAAACCGCGGTAATGATGGTCAGACTGGTCGGAGGCGGTTTGAATGCAGGTACGGGGGGCGGAGGTTTTGGTCGGAGGAGGCGGAGGTGTAGACCAGAGGCTGTGTGTATGGAGGTAGGGGCTAAGGGGCGGCGGAGATGAGGTGGAGGCCGGATTAGGTGGCTATGAAGGCCAGGCTGGCAGTGAATGTGATGGCAAGGAAGGTAGGGGCGCCGGAGGTCGATCCAGTTGGAGCCTTGGAGGTGGCGGAGATCAGTCTTGTTGGAGGTACGGGAGGCGCTAAAAATGGTGGAATCGGAAGAATTGTGGGAGGTGGTTGAAATTGAAAAAACAGACCAGCTCACAAGCTTGGGGAAGGAGTCTGGATAAGAGATGAGCGGACCATCAGAAAAGAAAGAAAAAAGAGAAGAAAGAGAAAAAAGAAGAGAGAGGAATAAAGAAAAAGAAAACAAAAGAAAATTATAAAAAATACGAAACAGTAAAAAATTGACATGTGGAACATCCACGTAAGCGTATAACGGGGTAACAGGTTGTTTACCTGTTAAATGGCTGATTTGGTCGTTTTTTATAACTTCACGGACTCGATTGACTCGATAAAAAGTACATGAATTTAATTGACTTTTTGTCAAAAGTAGATGAACTTATTTGACAGTTTTTCCTTTATTCTACTATTTGTTCTAGACTTCTAGTGAGACGTGATTATTGTAGTGTGCTTAGGTCTCTAAACTCTAAAGCGAGGCATTGATTGTTTTACCAATCTCACCTACCAGTCTACCACAATATCTTGAAAGAGTGGATATTTAATACGGGAGGAAGAAGGCAATAGGGAATGAATTGGGGCATTTAAGTTCACTCATTAATGTTTTTTTTTTGTCTAAATCATGAGACGTTTCATTATTAGATAATTCAATGTGGATATCTAATAATAATTCATTATTAGATAATTCAATGTGTTCGATAAAAAAGTTGAGTCCTCACCAACTAAAATGGAAATTACCAAATGGACTATACATAATGGTGAAGATAAAAATTTGATAAAATATACGACTTATAAGCCTGATCAAAATGTATGTATTACTATTCATAAAAATAGGTGATTACAATGCAAAACAGACCAAATCTAAATAGACCAACACAAACTTAAACACATCAAATTAAATCAATTCAAACTATACTAAACACTTAGAAATTAGAATCTTAGATGCTTAGAATCTTGAGTATAAAAAGATCATATACTAGTTTGTACGACAAGACTAATAGGAGTAAATTAGATTACATTATACTCCCTCCGTTCCTAAAAATTCTTCCCGGTTTGACTTGGCACGCTTATTAAGAAAGTGGAATAAAGTTGAAATGTATGGTTGTGGTTGTGTAAGAAAAAGGTAAAATGAGAAAGTGGGAAGTATTTTTGGGAACGGAGGGAGTATTTAAATAGACTAAACTAATTTTTCCTACACGAAACAACTAATTGACTATACCAGTTATCAAGAGAACTAGTTGGTACCAATCGGTGCAAAGTAAAGGATGTTGATTCAACTACATTGATGGCCATTTATCATCTCCATGGAACACGTGTAGCTATACTTTGGTAAAGTCACATCATTTTGAACTCTTTTATTGTACTATATTACTATTTTTTATTAACTCCTCTTCCTTTCTCATTGCATGCATTATGTTCAATGCATTAGTAAAGTATGATTATCAACTGTCAAGAAGTGTTAGATAGCCACCCTTCTCTTTCAGAAGCCTTCTTAATAAATGTCAATGAGAGAAGCAGGAATAAGATTGTTTGTGAGGAGATGAAGCTTGAAATCTGAATTGGATCCTTCAACTTGCAGAATAAAAATATATATCTTGGAGTTGATTTAGGAAATGGCATTTGTTGAATTGTTTTTGGTAGCACTAATGCCTGTTCTCAAAACACTCATCATCACATCCATTGGCCTTTTTCTCGCTCTCGGTCGCGTCGATATCTTGGGAGCATCTGCCAGGCACAGCCTGAACAATGTAATGTGTGTGTGTGTGTGTCTATGAAGTACGGAAAGTCGGAAAATGTGAATTAACATTTCGGAAAGTCTCAGAAACGCTCTAAGCACTTGTTTTCTACTCCGTGTATTAAAAGATGACGTTTCACGTTTCCCATACTTTCCACGGCAACATAGAATCATAGATATATATATATATATATATGTGCTCAATTACTCACTGACTTATCTGTATCTAGTACATGTGGGATTTACTAATCTGGTTCTGTGTTTGGTTGCATGCAGCTGGTGTTTTACGTTTTCACTCCGGCGCTTGTAGCTAGCAGCCTGGCTGAGACCTTAACAGCAACCAGTGTTGTTACCTTGTGTGTTGGATTCTGATTTCTAGCTCAGATATATCAAATCATCTTAGTTTTCCATATTTAATTTTCTGCTAGCTAATTTAATTTCTTGATATATATTTTTCGCTTCTAAATCTCCAGATGGTTCATGCCCGTAAACATACTTCTGACGTTTATCATCGGATCCGCTCTAGGATGGGCCCTTGTTAAGGTCACAAGAACTTCTCAAGAACTTCACGGTCTTGTCATTAGCTGTTGTGCTGCTGGTATATGCATATAAATTAATCAAATATTGTTGAATCCTAAAGTGACTTGGGGTTAAATCTTAAAGTTACTTCATACATTTATATTTTACTGATGTTCGATGACTTAGCATGCTCTGAAATTCTGAATATGATGGCTTGTACTGTGTTCGTTGAGTGTTGGCCGAATCGAGTTCTTCATTTGAGCTTTCTTGGGGTTTCATTCTAAAATTTTAACAAGATCTTATATACTTCGTATTAGTTTGAAATTTTATATGTTGGTCTGAATCTTTATACTCCATATTTGACCATGTGTGATGGCATAACAAATAGGAAAATGTTACTCTTAATATAGTAGTCCAACAAGACAACTTGATTGTGTATAGGGAACTTGGGCTATTTGATGCTTATCATAATTCCGGCAGTGTGTGAAGAAAAGAACAGTCCATTTGGAGATTCTTCAACCTGTTCTACAAACGGAAAAGCCTATGCATCCCTTTCCATGGGGGTAATGTATATTGCAAAAATAATGAAATTAGATTTATGCTGCTTTATTCTGGTTAATAATTCTTGTCAAACTCAAGGAAAAATGTTTATCTATTGGAAATGATGTTTGAAGATAGGAAACATTTACATATGGACATACATATATAACATAATCCGGGCTTCTGGAAAACCGCGGCGAGATTCTAAGGACACATTGAGTTCTAGCTTCTCAGATAGATGCAGACAAGGTTTGCTTTCAAGTCATAGCTTAAAATATTACCAAGAAGAAGAGGAAGCTCAGCTAGTATGTGATCATCAAGAAGAGGTCAATTAGTATTCTTCTGCTTTATTTGAAAAGTATAATTCCATCCATTATTTTTCAACTATACTTCATTCATTCTATTTTGTTTGCATCAGTTTTACTTTCACTTTTGGCAAATAACTTTGACTATTAATATATTTAACTATCTACTATGTAATATATATTACAAAAAGTTGATGTTTCCAAATATTCTTTGAAGTAAATTTTACAAAATTTTACATTATACCATTTGAGTTTATGCAATCAACAGAAATGTATGTCAAAATATGACAGGCGGGGCAGTGAAAAAGTTCAAATGTTGCGATCCTTAAAAAAAGATAGGAATTATATAAATGTTGATGATTTTCATCATCATTAGCCTTTTCATGCAGCACCAAGAATCCGTAGTGATGAGGATCAAACGGACCGTGAACTTGTGGGTGGAGAAGTTGAACCTAAAAATGATGTTTGCTCCCTCCACCATTGCAACAGTATGATCACATTCTTTTCATACTTATGACCTTATACCAATACATGCATATAAGCCTAATGATTGAATTTATAAGTGAGGGAATGAACTTCATGTTACAGATTGCTGGAATAACTATTGGAGTAGTACCAGTATTACGAAGGTTGATGATTGGCGATAATGCTCCACTTCGTGTAATTAATAGCTCTGCAACTATGTTAGGGTATGAACTCTATTAAGACTTGAGGTTTCATCTCTAAATAGTTTGTGTTGTTTTCATGTTTTGTATGTTTATACTTGACTAACGTGTGACCAAACATATCGCAGGGAGGTAGCAATACCAGCTTCGACACTTATAGTTGGAGCGAATCTTCTTCGAGGTTTTTGCCTTTTTCATGCTTATTAGAGGAAGTAAGACGAGTCTGAAAATTGGTAATTTTAATATTTTGTGTTTGCAGGGCTAAAAAAGCAGTCAGTTGGGGTGTGGGTGGTGGTAGGGGTGCAGGTTATTAGGTTCATCCTGTTGCCTCTATGTGGCATTGCCATCATGAAAGCAGCCCGACATTTCGGTTTGGTAGGGTCGGATTCTTTGTTCCATTTTGTTCTTCTCCTCCAATATGCACTTCCTTCTGCTATGGGGATTGGTAAATGACATCTCTATTGTTAATCACTCCATTCATAGCACTATTTTCAGTCCTCTGGTTTGATGCTTTTTATATAAACAAATGGTTATTTTAAAAGCTGAAGATGATGGAATGTGATGTTTTGGGAATTGACAGGAACCATGACTCAGCTGTTTGAGGTTGGGGAGAGTGAATGTTCTGTGATATTGCTTTGGAACTATACTCTGGCTTCCTTTGCCCTTACTCTATGGAGTACATATTACATGTGGTTTTTGTCTTGATTTTTTTAAGAAAGAAAAAAGGATGTTATTCAGAATAAAAAGGGGTTTTGTTGACTTTATTACAGGAATGGTTCTTTACTCTTGATCGTTTTCAGGATTACATTGAACTATAAAAACAATAAAAAGTCTTTAAAAATTGTACCATTCTGATCATTCACTTTACTAAATTACCTTATCCAAAATGACTGACTTGTTCCTATTCCATGGTTGCAGACTTGCAGTTATTTCCGGTATAACATGATATAAAGCTAGGTAATACATTTACCAAATAAATCGATTTTTTATAATTATTTTGAAACATGAACAAATAAACATAACTAGTAGAAAGTAACTGCTGGACACTAATTACTAAGTGCTCCTATTAGTGCCAATTAAGATATTTTCTGTAGATTTGGAGATAAAGGGAAACAAAAGAGGTATGCAGGGTCCAATTTGTAGGGGGTGGGAAGAAAATGAGAACGAGGTGATGAAAAAAAGGAAAAAATTAATATAAACGGGTCAAACATCATGTCAACCAAATCTATTCACACCCTTTGAAAAGTTGATCTGTTTTTCCCAATAGTAAATATTTACCGAATAGTACGCTAGTATAATGCACACATGATAAATCCCTTATTTAGTCTTATTGACATAAATATTTGTGGACTGAAGAATATGTACATCCATAGCATGATTTTAGAATGAGTAAACTCTAATGTTATTAAGACCATTGGTACAACAATTAGTGTTGTGCAATTGTACCTCCTGTCATACTGATCATCATATGGCCATATGGGTATTGAAAGCCAGTTTATTGTAATCTTTGGCTTTGGGGTTGAATCTCTGAAGGGTCAACTAACCCTTCTAACACAACAAGCTCATCTAGAAGTCCCAACTTCTCCTCTTCGAGAACTTTGATGTCATCTTCAACTTCCATCAACTCTTTCCCAAGTGTGAAACTTTCCTCTTCTAGCAGCAAATATTTTCTCCTCAATGCCCGATAGTCATCTCCAGGAGTAGACGCATCCATTTCATGACCTCTTATGGAAGAAGCCTTCTGCGCTACTTGCATCCTTTTCAAAGTGTCCCCTTGAGTTTGAGGGATGGAAGTTTTTTGTGCAGAGGCTTTCTTTTTGCGTGACTTGCCAAAATTCTCCTCCATCCTCTGATCTTGCAATTCTAGATACTTGCAGAAACACCTGAAACACAAATCCCTTAATTTTTGAAGTCTAATCATCAATGAACAAAATACGTCTGGACAAATATATAAAATGTTTGATTGAATTTGAACAAAATGTTTACTTTGTGCAATATTTTCTTTCCTTCACAACCATCTCTCAACTTTTGTCGTGTTCTTTCTCTAACATAATCCTCCTTAAGTTTCAAACACACTTTAAGGAAATAGTAACACTGTAAGCACACTCTAGAATAATGATATTAATAAACTTCTCACTCTATGACAATCATTATCGATTTTCTTAATATGCTTGCTTACAGTAGTATATCATATGAGGAAATGGTGACAGTTATATTCATGTTAAAAAAAATTAGACCCCATTCCTGAGGCCCCCCACGACCGTCGGGACAGTTATTTGGGAGTTCTAGTCGTGTTTATGTTCTATATCTCAATGCTATCCCCTGACATGGCAAGTAAACTTGGTTCTTTTGGGGGAGGAGCGAGTCAATCTGGAACCACTTAATATTTTATCAACATTTCATATTCTCACTTGGTCCAAAAGGTTGAATGCCCAACCCCAAGCCCCCCCCCCAACCCCGACAGGATGGTGGGGAAGTTAATCACGGTGACTCGCGGCGGTAGGCCTTACACAATATTTCATATTCTCACTAGTCACTATAACTGCAACAATAACTAAACTATTTCTGTCCAACTAAGTTCAACATCCATATGACGTTGCATGACCAGACCTAGTGTAATGTAGTTGCATACCTTTAAATAGGAAAATATGACTGCCACCTTAACCCCACCAAAAAAGAACTGTATCAGGTATGTGGTAGTATGTTTGTAATTTCAATGAATGAATTGTTTTAAGATTTATTCCAAATAAAATTGTTTAAGTTTAGTAAACAGAGAAAATACGCAAAGACCAGTGTTGTCAAAAATATATATATGCAAAATACATATGATATGTATGCATATATTTACATTGTACTGGCACCCAACCCTTCCTCTGCTCTGCTATACCGCCTGTATAGCGCGCGATTGACAACAACACCAATCACAGACATCGATGTAACATACAAATGAAACTAGTTGACATAAAACACAGGGAACGATGACATAAAACACTTAAACATCCCCAACTAACAAAATTAGCGGCCATTCAGAGTTTCAAACTCATCACATCATTTTTACTTTAACTACATATACAAAACACATAAACATTAAAATCTAGTGCAAAACTAGCGCTTAATGCTTATCAACCTTCATCTGATCTTTATAATCCCCATTATCAGATAAAATCACCCTTGAAAGATGTGGCAGCAAATTATATCAGTACAATGATACAGAGACAACCTATGGGGGTTGGCAGTCATGAGCGTCCCTACATGTTTGCTGGAGATACCTAGTAAGCCGTGATCCATAGGATTTTATGACCAGATTATGTTATGAGAATGAAGGTGAGTAAAAATATTAAAATGTTGTGTTTGACTTGAATTGGGGCTTAGGGTTTTTTCGCATGTCAAGAGGCTTACGCTTCAAAAGTTGAGGCGTACGCCTTGAGCTGCACCTTGAGGCATTTTTTGAGGCGTGGGTTCCTTGTATTTTTAATATGCTGCGAATTAAGAAAGGCCAGGATTATTTTAAGCACGTAGTATTTAATAAAAAGGTCCATACATTAAACATGTATCCATAGTCCAAACTAAACCCCTAACAAGTCTTTTTTTATTTAAAGTATTCAGTAATTGTTAAAATGTTCGCATATTTCTGCACAGAGAAGTTTTCATACTACTTCGCAAAGAAGTGGACAACTTACAAACAGCTCATTCTTCTGCTCCTCCTCTTCTTCTACATCTCTTCTCCTTCTTCATCTCCTCTACTTCTCTTATTCTTCTCCTCTCCACTTTCTTCTTGTACTAAGCTGTTGGTCATATTTTTGTAGAATTGGTCAAGGTTTTAAAAGATCAAAGATGGACTCCTTAAAATAAGATCTCTAACCAATGATGAGGATAATTTTTTTAATGATGATTTGCCATCTGATGATGAATGGCTTGTGTTTATACTTGTGTTTGTGTTTGATACTTTTTGGATTAATAATTAGGATTAATTACCCATCTTTAGTTGTTTAATACTAGTTTAACTATTATATGTTTTATACTTTTATCTATTTGTATATTTTGAGGCTTACGCCTCAATACGGCTTGAGGCTTAAGCCTCGCCTCTCCGGAACAAACCGCCTCGATACCCAAACCAGTCTTGTTAAAACTTGAAACAACCAATGAGTTCAGTTTTTATAAATACTTGAAATCTACATAAACCAGCCAACCAGGGCAAGAAAATGTTGCAGAGCTAGAACAGAGACGGCATGACATTATATAAAAGAAAAATAAATTTCCTATATGTTCTGCCTAAAGAGCTCCACAGGAACAAATACACCTCATAGAGAAAAAAAATCGACAGATAATATAAGAATGTTAACAAAAAGTGCCATTCTGTGTGTTATCACACATCTAGTTCTTGAGCGATGTGTTAAGCTATGGTATCACATCACCGTAAATAAATAAATAAATGCAAAGACACATACACGCCATAAACTTCCGTATAAATTGAAACAAAGCTTTTCCAAATGAGCACCACCAAAGAACCCTTGGAATCCAAACGATATACACACAAACACACCCCTTATATGAATAACTTTATCGAAAATAAAAAATACAAATATGAATATAAAAATGTTATACTAGTATTTGTTCAAAAAAACAAGGGGAGTGCAGCCCTGCAATAAGTTAAAAATCCATTTCGATTTTAATTACAAACCCTAAATTAGTAACTCAGAAAAGGGTGGACAACAGGTTACAGATGAAAACAAGTGAATACTGTTACTTTTATCTGATCGGAGTTAAAACTGCACACAACACGATCAAGGTTTCAGCTGAATCAGGGCCCTTGGGAAAGTAGGACCTTGTGCAGCAAAAAAGTTTGGGCCTTCCTTTCCAAGTTTTACACAACTAATTTTGTGTTAAAAATTTAAATTACAATTTACTAATGAACATAATAATAAAATAAAAGTACTCATTAACAAAATACATTTATGTGGTTCACTCTCTTGAGCCTCTCCAGTTGTTTTAATAACGGTGTTATCAAGAGCTCCTTTTTTTAGAAAAGATTAACTTTTCTAGTCTTCTTTTCATTGAAGCTTGTCATACCGGATGAGTATTTCTTTGGAAACATAATTATTATTAGGTATCAATTATTGAAGTCCTTTCCTAATCATGTACATGTTTACAAATTTTAAATTAAAATTCATTTAAGACTGGGTGAAACCATAAAGAAGATGATTATAAACTTAAATAGCTTATAAATTATAATCTATTGAATCCTCTCAAATTCTAGATTGTAATCAAGTGAATCTACCCCAAATTCTTAATTGTTAATACAATCATAATCAATAGAATTTAAAACAACATCCTAAATAGCAATTAAAAAGAGAAAATACAGAAAACTAGATAAAGATTACGGGATACCGAGTAACGAATAATGAGGCAGTGAAACAGTGAGGCTGTGAGGGCCTGGACGGCTGGCGAGCCGCAGAGACGCAGCGCCGGCGAGTGCAGAGCCGCAGAGGGCCTGGAAAGCTGGACTCCTGGTCCTGGACCTGGAGGCGGGGCACGAAGGCTGGATGGAGGCAAAGGAGGAGGAGTCGCTACTCCTTGTTAGGTCACTCGGTAGGGTTTGTTGCTCAGACACTCACTCCCGCGTCTCTTCCGTTCTGGTGTGGAGTTGCTTCTCATCCCTAGAGTCTTCGACTTGGGCTGGTATAAATGGTCTTTCTGATTGTCCCAAAATACAAAAATGTTTTCACTTTCTATTTTTGTTTTGGTATGTGAATTAGAATAAAATAGAAAGATATGTAAAAGTGTAAAAAATAAGTATCATTTATTGTCATTTTTTAATCTTTATGCCGATCAAAGTTTGCAATTTAATTCGGGACGGAGGGAGTACTATTTTTCAAAAGCCTTGCGGTCAAATGGTTTTCTGAAATATATTGCGTTGTTTAACTGCGCAGTTATCTTCAAACATTTATTTGACTGCCTTCTCGATTGCATTTTTAGCTGAAATTTGATATGGGTAACTAGACTTAATGAAGAAGATTCTCAAAAAAAATCATCAAACAATTCCACCGGTAACTGTCCCAAATGGAGGCGGACAGACAGAATCTCCTATAAAATGGGTGATTTGCACTTTTTCGATGAGTTCGAGTGCTTAATTGCCCCTTTTCCCAGTATTCTATTTTACTTGAGTAAATAACTATGTTTAAGTCCTGCTAAATTCATTGGTTTTTTGTCCACCTGTCATAGTAGGGATACAAAACTTAGGAGGTTGTGGTCAGGAGAATTTTAAGTGGCCGGCTTCTAAGTTTAAAGTTCTATGAACTTGATATGGATGAGTAGCAGGTACTGGGCGAGTGTTTTCTTACTAAGTAACATAGATTAAACATGTTTTTAATTTTGTTGTCTAATGTAGAGAAAATAAGTTCAGGGATATCCAAAAAGAGACCATTGCAAATTTCCAAAACCAATAATCAAACATTCTGCAATAAACAAGGTCTCACACCTCATAACACAAAAGATCAGGTCTGATCACATCTTTATACCTGCATAAGCAATAGAAATAGTTAAACAAAGGTTAATTCCTCTCAATAGTAAGTAGATATATGTTGTACATCAAGAAATGATACTCCATATTAATAATAAGATATGAATAGGTAATAGAGAAATTGCCCAAAATATACATCAAATAAGAGTGTTAAGAAAAAATAACCTTTATGGGTATGGTGGAAGCATTATTGGCAGCTAAGTAACATTTATAGGCATGTATTCATTTTTATTGCTATCAAAATCCACCAACTATTCTTTCAAATCATAAGAGAATTTTTCTTTTCTTTTTCGTTGTTCATTTGGAGAAAGGAGTTCTTGTCCTAGAGAAAGGTGTGTCAAGTGTAATCACTTTTAACAAGAAATCGCATCATTGATGGATAAGGGTGATCTACAATCATTTTACACAATTTTTTTTTTTAATTGAACCACATATACACACAAATATACACATTGAAATAAATCATGATACAATTAAAAAATTATTTTATACGTCTGAATAACTTCAATAAATTTAAATATCCTTTAACTTAGAAGTGTAAATTGCAACAGGAGAAAATCATTAGAAAAGATATAATAGTTCAGATAAAGTTATGATATAAAAGTATGAGAAGAAAAGAAAATTTCAAAATAGAAAATAGAAGATGGGGTAAACTAGACGTAACGAAGAAGATTCTCGAAAAGAATCATCAAAAAATTCCACCTGAAATCTCCCCAAATGGCGATGGCTGGACACAGCCTCCTATAAAAGGGGTGATTTGCATTTTTTCGGTTAATTCGAGAATTTATTTGCACAATTTCCCTAGAATATTTAAGGCAATAGTATTACGGGTGGAATTTGGGTGTATATTGAAACGAGGGCCGGTCTGACGGGAGAGGCAAGGTTTCTGTCTAGATCATCGGCGATGAGCGTGCAACGGTAATTAAAACCCCATGGTACTGTGCACATGGTACAGGGCCGGTCCAAAGTAGGAGTACCCAGCCCATTTTTTGCAAGGCTCTTTAAAAATAGTACGGAGTACTCCATAGTAGACCAGTAGTATTATACCAGCCCGGGTCGAAGACTCTAGGGATGAGAAATAACTCCACACCAGAACGGAAGAGACGCGGGATGCGGGAGTGAGTGTCTGAGCTACATACCCGACCGAGTGACCTAACAAGGAGCAGCGACGACTCCTCTTTTGCCGCCATCCAGCCATCGTGCCCCGCCTCCAGGTCCAGGACCAGGAGTACAGCTTTCCAGGCCCTCTGCGGCTCTGCACTCGCCGGCGCTGCGTCTCTGCGGCTCGCCAGCCGTCCAATCCCTCACAGCCTCACTGTTTCACTGCCTCATTATTCGTTACTCGGTATCCCGTAATCTTTATCTAGTTTTCTGTATTTTCCCTTTTTAATTGCTATTTAGGATGTTGTTTTAAATTCTATTGATTATGATTGTATTAACAATTAAGAATTTGGGGTAGATTCACTTGATTACAATCTAGAAATTGAGAGGATTCAATAGATTATAATTTATAAGCTATTTAAGTTTATAATCATCTTCTTTATGGTTTCACCCAGTCTTAAATGAATTTTAATTTAAAATTTGTAAACATGTACATGATTACGAAAGGACTTCAATAATTGATACCTAATAATAATTATGTTTCCAAAGAAATACTCATCCGGTTGACAAGCTTCAATGAAAAGAAGACTAGAAAAGTTAATCTTATCTAAAAAAAAGGAGCTCTTGATAACACCATTATTAAAACAACTGGAGAGGCTCAAGAGAGTGAACCACATAAATGTATTTTGTTAATGAGTAGTTTTATTTTTATTATTATGTTCATTAGTAAATTGTAATTTAAATTTTTAACACAAAATTAGTTGTGTAAAACTTGGAAAGGAAGTCCCAAACTTTTTTGCTGCACAAGGTCCTACTTTCCCAAGGGTCCTGATACAGCCGACGGTACAATATAAGTTGCGCATAACTTGACTGCATATTAGCCAGCTCTCTTTGCAAAGAGAATTGCTAAATAGAGAGTTGCACTAGTATATTGACATGTGTGGATACAGTGTACAAAATATTAGTTATACCTTGAATCCTTCTTAAAAGAGCACCTTCTTAATTGGCGTACACCTTGTGTCAAGAAGCGTAACTTTGAGTATTGCTTATTATGAGATATGCCATCTATCAGAAAGTTCTCAGAAATCATAAGACGTGCCTTATTGCGTTAAGGCATTGCACAATCTTCAACGATGGTTCTACAATGTAATAATTATTTATATTTAGGTAATGAAAAATAGTGTTTTGGATTTGAGTTTTGACTTTATTTTTATTAATAAGAACTGTACGAGTAATATTTTGAGAGAGCAATCGGGTACGAACATGATGAGGTTTTCAGAAAATCAACTTTACTTGCCATTATCAAACATTGGTATCTCCTTGCCATTGCCATCAAGGGTAATTCCACTGTTACCACTACATCTACATCCACCAAACTTGCACTCCATATACTCAATCTTACTTCGACTCGGTCAAAACCCCTTGGTCTTGCAACTTTGCTTTAACCTCTGATTGTGTCTTATCAATCAATACAATATTGTCAGCAAACATCATGCACCACCTGAATTGACTTTGTAAGTTCATCCATGACTATAGCAAATAAGAAAGGACTTCGCAGTCCTCCCTACATTAGTATGAACACTTGTAGTTTAAGCCTCATACATATCCATGATGATACTGATATTCTTACGTGATATGCTTTTTCTAGTTAAGACCCATCAAAGGACTTCTCGTGGTACCCTATCATATGCCTTTACTAAGTCAATGAACAACAAATGCAAATCTTTTTTTAGTGTCTATATACTTCTTCACATCTTGTTTAAGAAGGTGAATAGCTCTGTTGTTGAGCCTCCAGGCATAAAACCAAATTGATTTTCTGAAAATTTCACACTTTTTCGGAGTCTTTGGCTCTTTGCTCAACCACTCACTTCCAAAGTTTCATGGTGTGGCTCATAAGCTTAATCTCTCGGTCGTTGGCACATTCTTGTACATCACTCTTATATGTGTCCTAAATTGAATGTGTTTGAGATCTTTTGTAAATTATTTGGGTCATAGTATCTGCTGAAAATGCTTTCTTTGTCATCCTAAAACTATACTTTTGATTGAGTTACTAGTTGCTGGAAAATGTCTTCTTTGTCACCCGAAAATTATACTTTTGATTGGGTTACTAGTTGCCGAAAAATGTCTTCTTTAACTATACTTTTGACCGAGTCAGTAACTGCTGAAAAATGCACTTTTAGACAGCCAAAAAGCTGAAAATTTTACGAGTGTTGAACTACTGGAAACTTGCCTTTTTATACAGTTAAAAACATGTGTTTTTGTTGAGTCTAAAGCTATAAATGTTGTTGAGCATTGTACTGCGATAATTTATGTTTTGTATAACCTATAAATTTAATTGAGTTTGAGACTGCCGAAATAGGCACTTTTGTGTGATTATGTACTTTTGTTGGGGAAACATGAGATTTAAATGATTTGTGAAAAGACGAGAACTCGATGGATTATTAAAGAAAATATTTTTATGAACTTGAGTAGTATTCCAAATATTATCTTGGATACTTGGGTTATTACCCTGATTTAGTGAGTAGTGTGCAATAGAAACTTATTATGAATACTTGGATTTATATCCTGTTTGATTTTGCCTAGTGGTTAGGAAAAACCAATCACTTGGGTTATATCCAGACTTAAGGTAGAGTTCTATTCCATTTTAATTGGGAATTTTTCGTGTAATGAACAATAGGAATCTATTGTCCATTTAGGCTTAATTAAATAATACTCTGTCTTAATAGTGAATCTTGGTGAATTATATTATGAGTTACTCCGTATAATACTATATACTTCCTCCGTTCCTTTTTTATTGCAATGGTCAACTTTTTACGCTTGCCAACGCACAAGTTTGATCATCATTATCTTTCATTCGTTATTAGTAAAAAAATTAAAAAATTCAGATTTTGAAATTTTAAAATGAGAAGAATCTAAAAATAGTTTTTAAAAATTTAATTTATAATACATTAATAAATAAAATATAGTTAAAGTAGAACATGTGAATAGTGCAAAAAGTCCAATGTTGCAATTAAAAGAGAACGGAGGTAGTATAAAGTAGTGTTTGAATAAGCTAATTATATTTTGCAAATTATATATATAGAGTAATTAATAGTACCTAGAGATGAACATGTATTAATTCTGATATGATTTCGTTTATTGATAAAGGTGTGATTTGATGAAATGTGTATATCAGAAAATTGCAGATGAGGACATGGTTGGAAGTAGAGCCGCCGAGCCCGTTGAGGTACTTGATCGGAGCCACCGTCATGATGGCCGGCGTTGTTCTGCCTCTCGGCTACATGATGTTTCGCAACAAACGCGCGCCTTCCTCTTCTTACTCCAAACAGACGAACAAAGTTTTGATATAGAAGCGGGGCCAATGTTTTAAAAGAAAAACTTGTGTGCATTTCATAGGGGAGACTGGAGGGTTCACAGTTCTGCTGCATACATTTAAATGCATTTCTTGATTTTGACATTTTGATTGGTGTTTGTTCTTTTTAGTAGAATGTAATTTCGTGTTGTCTTTGTTGTTATTGCACATCAAATAAAAGGGAAGAAGTTGTTGATGTTTATTGTGAACTAGTATAGCACATGTGCCGTGTATGAGTTTATTGCACGGGTATCATTACCGTTAGACATATATGTCTAATTGGAAATAAAGTTGAATATCATAAATTGTGATGATAAAGAAATGAAATTGTAATATGCAAGTTTATTGTAATATGTAATGTGATTTTAATACAATATGAAATATTAGAGATTATGGAACACTTCTTTATATACAACATTCATGGTTTCATCTATCGGACAATCATCTTCGTTTTGGATGAGGATTTTGAGACCTGCACAATTGGTAACTCTTGACACAGTGAGGGATTGTCCATGGCTGAAAATCTATTTTTTCAATAAGAGACCGACGTGAGTGAGAGATTGACCTTGATGGTCATTGCATAAGAAACCATAATAGGAAATTGTCTCCTTTGAAATCTAAATTGCAGCCTAACATCTAATAGTGTCAAAGATAATCGCTGTATTAAGACTTTCTATCCTGCACTCATACCATTGAGGACCCTTACCTCTAAGATGTGATCACACCCTTGCATGAAATAACTACATGAAGCAATGCGCAAGATATTATCTGGATGATTGGATGAAACTGACGTAGATCGTAGGTCATACGATCTCTTTTGAATTAGATTCGGTCTCGTAACAGGTATTTGTTTGGAGAGTACACTTGACACTAATGGTTGAGCGCTGGTCACCAAGACTACATTATTATTACACAATATTACACAAAATTGGTCAATAAAATAATCGAAAGTATAATTAGTTTAAAAATAGGTGTACAATAGTAAGCCAAAAACATATTGATAAATTTACCATTAGTTACATCCTCCAGAGGGGAAATAACATAAGTTATAAGCTTTATAGATGTTGTAATACTGTGACGAAGAGATTCTTGAAATCGAACGTTTTGCAAAATTTTTCGATTTACGTCATGCTCGTTGTCACCATCATCTGCATAAAAAATATGGTTGACCACATTAGTAGGAAAAGTAATACTATCGATTTTATTGAAAACAACACGTATTAATTTTTAACTATTAAAAACTATACATCACAAAAATATTTTTGAAAATTTTCATCAACGAAAAATATATTACGTAAACTTCACAATTTACACATCCACACATTTTTGTGTCTATATATTTGAGATGGCAATTTGATGAACCTATATTAATTTTTTAAATAAAAGTGGTTAGTATATTTTAATTATATTATTGTAATCACCTTTTTTATGATGCCAATACATATTTTTTAATGTTTTAAATGAACAATTTCAATGAGTCAAACATCAATGATGAAAATTGATAACTATAATTTGAAAATAAACTAATAAAATGTTTTCTACAAAACCATACATGGTATCAAATGTCAAAGTTTATTTACAACTTTCAAAAAATAATTAGAGAATATCCTAATATTTTGTTAGGATCAGCCAAACATTGTAGCCCAAGCCAAACATTGTTTTTCATTAGAATTCTAATTTATTATATGGTCCAACACAAATATTTTTAACCCATTCAATGTCAGCCCAGCCCACCATTTACTTCAGTCATTCGTAATTGGTCGCCAACATATACGCTCCGCTGTAGGGTTTGGCATTTCGTCTCCCTCATCGATGTACCGCTTCTCCATCTCACAGCACCAAAGCACCGGCAGCGGATCTCATCGAGTTGAAGCCATCCAAATTTTCCGGGTAAGTACAGATTCGCTGGATTCCGAATACAAATCTTCTCTTAAACATAATTTAAGCTACTTCTTGATTAGGTTTACTTGTTGATTCGTTGGATTCTGAAATGGACATCAATCTTCGAACACCGCTGTGCGTAATTAAGCTATAAACATCCTCATCCTCTCAAGTATCTTTCAAAAAAGATTAGTCATTTGCTTCTTACGCTTGTAATATATATGTATAGTTAAAATTGAAACATGAATAACATTTTGTTATATGTGTGATTTCAGATCTCGTAGTTAAAGGAAGAGTATTCCATATGTTAGAAGGCCATAGTTAACGACCGGCAGATGCAACAGGCGAGGCCACTTGGAAGCTATAAGGTACCGTTCAGTCAATTGATTTTGTGTTTGTTTGATTGGTTTGTTAGTTTAGATCTTTGCGGCCTCGATTGAAATAAGTATTTTTTTGTAATACGAAGTCTTTTTATTCTATGAATCTATGATTTATTGAAATTGGATGTAGGCTACCAATATTTTTCATTGACTATTTATCTTATGAATTATTTAAAATCCATTGAAAACCTCATTTTCTGTCGCATATAGTATGAATTTATAAAAACATGCAATTTGATTAGGCATATGTAAAACTGAAGTGCAATCCATCATTATATAATGATTCCCTCAATGTATATACAGATGAATTTTAACAATGATAATCATATGATTATGTAAAGTTTAGTTTTTATTGAGAGTAGCTAGATCTATTTTTCACTTTTCACTACTAACCATTTTTGCAAATTATTATTCACTTAAATCATTGAATTTAGAAATAAACATCTACCAAATACTGTTTTCATTTCTCTAAGCTATTAAAGACATCACCAACCTGAAGTTGTTTTTAAAACTTAAACCTACATCTCTAGTTTCATGTTTAAATAGGAGAAGATCAATTTAAAGAGGTGTTGTTGTTGTGTTCTCTAGTAGTATTACATTTTGCATATTTGCTATTTATATAATCATTTCGTCTAAGGTTTAATCTGGTGACACTCATAAATACTTAAAGTAATGTTGGCAATTCTTGTACTTATATTTGGTTCTTGTACAGGTCATCAAACTGGAGACTTAAGTATTGTAGTTCCAGTTCGAATGCACCAGGAATGGTAGGAATCCAACCAATAGGTAATGTCTATCTATTTGTTTCTTTTAACGACTTTAACCAATAAAATCAATCAATCTATCAACCCAAGGACTTTCCGGTCCAATTTATATTCCAAACTGACGGGAATGCAGCCTATAATCCCAAATTAGACTTTCTGATCCAATTTTTGCTTATCTGGTATTTATGTAATCAATTCGACTAACTTGTAATCGGGTGACCTTGACAAATACTCACAATAGATTTGGTTCTATTTGTACTTATCTTTGGTTCTTTTGTAGGTGGTCAAACTTGAGATTTATGAAATGTTGTTCCAGTTAATCCCAGAAATGATTGGAATGCTGCTTATTTGGTAAAGTCTTCCTCTTTTTTACTTTTAATTACTTCAACTCATAAATCAATCAGGATATCAACCCGAGGCCTTTCTAATCCAATGTTATTAGAAAATTTCTTTCATATTTTACACATAAATGTCTAATTTTTCAAATAAACATCTATCAAATAATGTTTTCATTTCACTAAGCCGTCAAAGACCTAATTCTCACTAAGTTGTTCGTAAAACTGAAGCCTTGCAGCTATGTTTTATATTCAAATGGATGAAAAAGAACTTACTTTAGCATGTGTTGTCTGCTATAGTAAGATTTATGTTCTTTGATTTTTATCTTTTGACCATTTTTTGCTAATCTGGTATTTATATAGGCAATCCCTCTTAACTTGTAATAGGGTGACCTTTTCATAAGTTTGACCAAAAGATTTGGCTCACTTTGTCGTTATCTTTGATTCTTTTGTATGTTGCCAAACATGAGATTTATAGTGTTGTACTAATGATGTTTATTGTGAATGAGACTATTTTTAATCCATTATTGCTTCTGTTTTCAAATATATATATATATATATATATATATATATATATATATATATATATATATATATATATGTATATGTATGTATGTATGTACGTATACATATAGATTTTGATCCTAGAAAGTCTCCTTCCCATGAACAAATTTGGTGCATTGATGTACAATAGTGTGCCCTAAGTGTAGGGGGTGAGACTCTGGAACCAGAAATTAGAGACTTGTCGGACGGTTCTTACACATGATTATAAATTATTAACGGTTCAATTCCTATACTTTGTTAATAGTACAGTTCCTAATTCATATAAGAAATACGGAGTATGTTTAAGGGATTGTTAAGAAACTGTTGGTAATAAAATAAATAAAATTGGAGGTATAACTAATAATAATAGTAGTAACAATAACATTTTTGAGCTTAAATTTGAGTTACTTGGATTTATTTCAGTCTCAGATCACATTAGACCTCAATAATCGTAAATTACAGAGACCAAACATTTATTAGACTAAACAAGATCAAACTAGAATAGAAAATTTCAGTTCAAGTTAAAAATTGTGTGCCAACA
The DNA here is from genome assembly GCA_945859875.1 of Cuscuta europaea. Lineage (NCBI taxonomy): Eukaryota > Viridiplantae > Streptophyta > Magnoliopsida > Solanales > Convolvulaceae > Cuscuta > Cuscuta europaea. Next base: position 12,295,432 of record CAMAPE010000048.1, read on the forward strand.
CATTTGTCTCAATAGTACAATATATTAAAGACTTGGGCCGGAGCTATAAGAGAAAAATGGAACCATAGTCGTAACATGTATAAATAACAATAATTAGACCTAAAAATTCCCAAACATTATTTAACGATTAGTTTTCACTTCAGCTTTTCACTAACATCAAGTTTTGCTGGTTTGGCCGTATGGTTTTGAGTTGGTCTATGTTTAGAAGAAAAATGATTGATATACAAATTTTTGTATACACTTTTTGTACATTCGTCTGTCTCACGCATACACAATTGTCTGTCAACGGACAACTCTACAGAGCTGTCTGTGGACAGACAACTCTGTTTGCTTGAGATAAACGAATGTACAAAAAGTGTACACAAAAATGTGCACACCTAAACATAACTCTGTTTAGAATGAGTTTGGGTTAGACGATTCTTCAATACCACTTAAGTCTTACACAAGTACATAATAAAATAATGTATAAACTATAAATCAATATTTAAACGCACAATTTTGAAATTATTAAAGATACATCCCCCTTACTTTCACTCTGAAATATATACTCCAAAATGTACTCCCTCTGTCTCGTTGGAATGTTCCTGTTCACTATTCATTGGTCAACTTAGGTCACTCCTAATCTTTTACTTTACATATCAATTTTTTATCAAATTGTACTTTTCTTGATCACGTTTTGTAGCGATTTTAGTAGTTTCTGAATATATAAATTTTATTTACTAAAAATAAGCGGAGTGTGAACAAGGATCGAGTTGCTTTATCGTCAGTCAAACATCGTAAACCGAACAGGAAGATTTCAACGGGAGGGAGTATAATTTTGTTGACTTTATAAAGTGATGAAATGTACGAAGTATGGGAGTATATTTCAATAACTGCACACAGAAGACTATTTAATACTTCGTACGAAGTATGAAACTTTCCTTAGGTCAGTCAACTCACTGGACTTGGACCTAGTCCGCTAATGTATGTGCATGAAAAAACAGTTGATAATCAAAAGAGGGAGAAATTACTAAATTAGGGATAATCCTAATATCCAAATTAATCTTAAGTAATACTCCGTAAATAAATAAAGAGGAGACGATTGACACAAATTTGACATTATTTTTCAATCCTACACCATTCCCTAATGTTATGAATTATGATCTTATGATCTTATCTGTATTTGTAATGAACTTTTTTAAGGTAAAGTAATAAACTTTATTATAATGATAGTTTCTGATGGAGTTACAGAACTAGGCTCAAAGTCTAATCAGCCCAAGCCCCGAACTTGGACTCATTGATCCAAGTCCATAACCTGGAGCCTGTCTGTCAGCCCGGTGGGGAGCCTGCCAGTCCGGCCGACCTCCTAGCCCGGAAGAATAACGGTCGAGCAATTAATGCGCTATTAATTATGTATTTAATTCCGTATTCATGTTGTAAGTAATTAGTCATTATTATCGGTAACGGTTACGATTTGTATACGCCTATAAAAGGTGGGTTGTAATTCAGATTAGGGGAGACAATTTCTATATGCTATTTCTGGCTACCAAATCCCCTTTGCAAATTGCAACTTTCCATATTCGTACTTTCCTAATTCCTGCTTGAGTGTTCTTACGTAGCTTTCCTAAAAGCCTACGAACGTCCTATTTTGGACCAACATTGGTGCTTTCATTGAGAGCCTTCTATTGTCTCTCGCATCACTCTAGTAGGAATCAACAAAAAATTAGAGGGAAAAAATAGGTGGTTGCTGGAATTTGTTCAGAAGAAAAAAAAGTAGGAATTTGAAATCTGGATTTCAAAAATGGAAAAATAGGTGATGGCTGTCACAACCGAGGTTTATGTCAAAATCGAAGCTGGGACTCAGCTGACCAGGGGAAGCAGCTAGATCTAACCAGTCCGGCAACAAGCAGATCGCTTCGCCACCACGCAGCTCGCCATCTGCCATTAATGGCCGCTTGATGTCATCACGGAAAAAATTCAAGGTTGTTGCTTCTTTCTCCGTTGCCGCTGTGATGGTCCCCTGTGAACCCAAATCCATAGTTGTCGTCGTCGCAAGGAGTCAACCTGATTTGTTCCGATGGTGGAGGCCCTGACACCCCCATTTAAGACCTCCCAAAAGTCGTGCACGGTTCTATGAAGCAACAGCCGAGGCTCCATTGACAGCTCCTGTCTCCAACAGGTATAGACTAATCCATGTTCAAGCTGCGGCGACAAGATGCGAAGGGCCCTACTCCCCTTGGGCACGACCGCTTATCTTTCCTATGTTGAGCCTTTCGATTTCTGCAAAACAGAAGAGCGGCCAGATTTTGTTGACCCAGTCAAATTGGGCCATGATCCAAGAGGGTTAACAATTTGAGCCCCATTTGAAAGATAAGTACCATGACAATTTCCTCCATATATTCGATTTTTGATAAACAGTCATACAAAAAATATAAAATGAAAAAAATATATCTTAAGTGATATAATTGCTTTACTCTTATTAAGCGTGTGTAATTTTAACATTGAAAAACGAACTTATGGAATCCGATCACTCACGTACACCGGACGAGCACACACACTCGTACACTGGCCGAACACACACACTCGCGCCACCGGGTCACGTCATATGGGTGTGGCGATTAATAAGCTCCAATATAAATGTTAATACCGCACACTCTTGACTTCATGTGAGTTCTTGCGTGCTCTTACCCTTTCCAAGTGCATCACACTCCGACCTCGGGGGACGAGTCACCCGTTCAAAAGTTTTTACTTGCGGGTTCGAACGACTAACCTCGAGCGGCGAGTTAAGCTCTTGTTAGGGGCTTAGAGTCATGCTCTTCCGAGCAATTTTGTCACTTAATTGACATTCACATTTCTCGAAAAGGTTGATATACTTTAGTTCTTTGGGGTTAGATTATCCGTTCGAGTGAGGAGTCCGCCTCACTTACTCGCAGATTCAATCTTTCTTTCGGAGACTGGGTTGTGGCCTAACTTGAGAACTTGATGTCACTCTTTTCAAGTAGTGAGTCCGACTCACTTGCACATTTAGCCGTGGTTCGACACCAGGCCGGATGCTCTATTCTACACTAGTTTCTTTTATGTGTAGGTACAACTAAATGAAGTGGGGGACCGAGGGTCTTACCGTCTTCAAGGAAGCAAATGACGAACCTGACGAGTCTGGGCCCGACGAGAAGAACAGTTATAGACATCCTATTCGCAGATGGCGAGCATTGCAATAAAGGCTGAGGATCTTACCTCTTGATTCATCTTGGGGGCGTCAGATGTACTCTTTTTCCCTTCATTAGGATTTTTCCCATTGGGGTTTTTCCTAATGAAGATTTTTAATGAGGCATCTCCCCAACATGGACAAGAGCGGGGATCTTCTAGTCTTGGAGAAGAGCAACTGAAGTGGACTACTCCCTCTTAGCCGAGTCTACTACTCGACTAAGGGAGTGGGGGACTCGTGATGGAGTTATAGAACTAGGCCCAGAGCCTAATCAGCCCAAGCCCCAAACTTGGACCCATGGATCCAAGTCCATAACCTGGAGCCTACCTGACAGCCCGGCGGGGAGCCTGCCAGTCCGGCCGACCTTCTAGCCCGGAAGAATAACGGTCGAGCAATTAATGCGCTATTAATTATGTATTTAATTCCGTATTCATGTTGTAATTAATTAGTCATTATTATCGGTAATGGTTACGATTTGTATACGCCTATAAAAGGCGGGTTGTAATTCAGATTAGGGGAGACAACTTCTATATGCTATTTGTGGCTACTAAATCCCCTTTGCAATTTTCCATATTCGTACTTTTCTAATTCCTGCTTGAGTGTTCTTACGTAGCTTTCCTAAAAGCCTACGAGCGTCCTATTTTGGACCAACGATATCTATTCGGCTAAAGACAAACACTATACATAAAAATAAAATAAAAGAAGCTCCTAGACGGCTAGACTAACTAATTAAGTAAAGAAAGCAATTTAATACAAAATAATATTAGCCCAAAATATCATTGAAAATTGTACTTTGAGATCCTTCCACGAAAATCGCACTAAAGATGTTTAAATTTTTAAGATATACGGAGTACTACGTACTCCCTCCGTCCCATATAGAGGTTCCCGGTTCAGTTTACTATGCTTGACTGACGATAAAGCAATCTGATCCCTGTTCACACTCCGATTATTTTTAGAAAACAAAAATTACATATTCAGAAACTACATTAAAGTCGCTACAAAGGCTGATAAAAAATATGTAAATTTCATAAAAATTTGCTATATAAAGCAAAAGGTTAATAATGATTTAAGTTGGGCATTGAATAGTGGACGAGAACCTTTAAATGGGAAGAATGGAGTATATAATTTACTCATATAATTTCTAAGTGATTGATCTCCTCGAGTTCAAATCGAGTCGAACATCACAATACTTGAACTCGGTTTGAATAACTATTCAAACTCAAAATCTAGTCCGAGTTTGAATCTCATTAAGCTCTGGTCTTTAAATTAGATTCAAAATCAAACTCTAACGTTTCAAAAAAAAGTTTGATTTGATTACAAACCAAGCTAAACATTGCGTGTGTAGTCACAATTTTTTACTATTTAGCCCACCACATCTCTCATTCTTGGACCTGTCCTCTGCACCATTCCAATGAAGGTCTTCGCTACATATATGAGACATACTTATGTTCTACTCTCACAGTAGGGCTCTCGTTCCTCTCTGATAAGAAGATCCTCTCTCTCTCGTTATCTCAACAATTCTAGTAAAGATTATTTAAAACAATCGGATTTTTGCAATGAATATTCTCATTACACCTATAAAACAATGTGCGGTTCTCCTGTATTCTCATTTTCATGACCTATAAAACCACCATAATCGTGAATTTTTTTCATTATCATCTATTCACCAACCGGATTCTCCTATACAAATGTGACGTTTATTTTAAATATTATGTCACATGTCTTGCCCTTTTCGATGAGAATAGATGATGGGGCTATGGGGATATTATATATGTAGATTCTATGGTACTCATAAGGTACTATACCTTTGTCCACATGGACCAATGACAGTGTTGCAGTTGAATTATTTAAATCTAAATTAAAAATGATATAATGATGTGGACCACTCAAGTGAATGATAGGTACGGTACCCCATTTTTTAAATGGGTACCGGAGTTGTCACCTATTATATATTGATGATTGTTTTGCCAGGCTTGTCACTTTCGGACCATGAGAGTTGCAAGGTTAAAACTTTCATTGCCATCGGTTATGCATAGGGCCTCTGCAAATACCGGGGACAGAGTCTCACTCTCTATCTATCAGATTGGGATTATAGTCCAATTTACATTCTCCCAATGTACCGTCCGGTAGGGGTTGGGGGGCCCTCAGGGATGGAGTGTAATCCTTTTTTTTCATTGGCATCGGTTTCCTTGAACCAAAAAAGGTGGAATCTCGCACCCGACACCAACGGGGCATGTGTTTCCTCTTTCTTTAGGCAAGCCCCATTGTTTCTTATGAATAGAGTATGACTTTAAAACTCCAACATGGAGGAGGTGACTCATAAGTCATGATAAGCTCAAAATTGCTTATCCATTCGCCCATTAAGATCAAAATTGTTCCAAATGGAATTTAAACGTATATAAATCAGAGTGCATAATAAGGTAGTTATGTTTTGTTCCTATTATAAGATTTGTCCAGTTTTACACACAGAATAAAGCTTTTCTAATTAGGAGTCAATAACCCCTATTTTAACGAGGTAGAGGGAGTGTCCAATATTACCATGTTGACCAAGAAAGTGAAAGACAAAAATATCATGGTATGGAGAGAGTGAGAGAATATATACGTAGTGTTACTTAAGGAATTGCGGAGTGAAATTTCAAAATATGAACATTGTTTTATTAGCTAAATAATATAATGGTGTCATATTTAAAGTTTGATATTATGAAAATGAGACAATGTACTCTTATTTAGGAAAAATCATATTCATTCTCTCTTAAAACTTTGTCATTTTTTATTTTTTCGGTCAATTATATTAAATTTTGACTAATTATATATTTTTACAAAAAGTTATTTATAGTGGGGTAATATAAAAGTGATATGAAATGTTCATTTTTAAAAATGATTTCATAAAAGTTTAAATAATGTAATACCGTTTTTATTTTGAATTGTTACATTGTTTATACTTTTTACTCCCTCTGTCCCAATTTGATTCGCAAAATTTCCTTTTTTTGGTTGTCCCAGAATGGTTTTCCGTTTTCTATTTTAGATATGTAAATAAGAATAAAGTGACAAATTTACCAAAACTTTTAACTTTTCCCCATTAATTTAAAGGCATCTACTTTTAGAAAGATGAACAAAAGTGTAAAAAGTCAACATCATCCTTTCTTAATCCTTCTGTCTGTCATTTATTACTTTATGCGTGATTTTCCCATTTTATTTTGGTAGATTCTATGGTACCCTTAAGGTACCATACCTTTGTCCATGTGGACCTATCAGAATGATGCAGTTGAATTATTTAAATCTAAATTAAAAATGATGTAATGATTTGAACCAATCAAGTGAGTGATAGGTACGGTACTCCATTTTTTAAATGAGTACCGAAGTTGTCCCCTTTTATTTGTGTAGACATGTAACCAACTTGGCTCCCCTTTCCTAGAAATTCCTGCTCACAAGGACCCAAGCTCATTCAAACATTAACACAATAACACCGATGAATCCATGACGCCATACATCATATACGCCCACGTACACTAATACTCATCCCTCTCCATTCTAGTTTCCGAGATGGGATTCTTTCCGCCCCAAAACTTCACCATCATCGTCCTCATTCTCTGCTGTTTCGCATCCACCTCTCTGCAAGCCAGAAAAACCTACACTTACACCTTCGATCAAAACAACCCTTACCAAGATCTTAATCTGTCAACAAATGGAAGTATTGACAAAAACGCCATCCAAGTCACCCCAGACACCGGCAGTCAAGACTCCAACAACTTCCCAATGCAAAACATGTCCGGCAGAGTGTTCATCAACAAGCCGTTCAAGCTCTGGGAAGGGAAAGTCCCACCAAAGCCAGCAAGAGGTGTTAAGAACAGGGACGAAGTCGCCTCTTTTAACTCTACTTTTCGGATCAACATTTACCCAAAGGGCCCCGCCGGAGAAGGTCTGACTTTCTTGATCGCCCCGAAAACGGAGCTTCCCGAAAACAGCTCCGGTGAGTTCTTGGGCCTCACCAATGCGTCCACTGACGGGAATTTCACCAACCAAATCATCGCCGTCGAGCTCGACACCGGCAAGCAAGCCTTCGATCCCGACGGGAACCACATAGGTATTGATATAAACGGCGTCAGATCTGTAAAGGTTGAATCTTTGAGTCCTCTGGGAATGGTGTTGGCTCCCAATACCGCCGCCGCCAGCTTCTACAATGTCTGGGTGCAGTACGACGGCGTTGCGAAGGTAATGGAAGTGTACATCGGAAAACAAGAGACCAAAGACGGCGACGACTCGCCGAAACCGAAATCCCCTGTTCTGAGAATGGATCTTGATATCAGGGAGTATCTGAATCAAGAATCGTATTTTGGGTTCTCTGCATCGACGGGGACCAATTACGAACTGAACTGCATTTTGCGGTGGACATTTACGATTAAATACTTCCCGGATAAACAAGATTGGTGGAAAATAGCGGTTGGGGTCGGAGTACCCGCGGTGGTCCTGATAGCGATGGCGGCGGCGGCGCTACTGGTGCTGAGGATGCGGAAAAGGAGGAATCTTCACAGCCAGTCGGCGATTCTTGGGGCACTGAAGAGCCTGCCGGGAACTCCGAGAGAATTCGAGTTCAAGGATTTGAAAAAGGCTACAGAGAACTTTGATGGGAAGAACAAGCTTGGAAGTGGAGGTTTTGGGGTGGTTTTCAAGGGGCGTTTGGCTGTGGAGAAAATGGAGATCGCTGTGAAGATGTTTTCCAGAGAGAATATACAGGGTCAGGGTGATTTCATAGCTGAGCTTACTATCATTAATCGTCTTCGCCATAAGCATCTGGTCAAGCTTCTAGGTACGCATCTTTGTTTTTACTTCAATTCAAGATTTAATGATGTTTAATTTCAGTTACACGTTTATCCAGATTTTTTGATAAAAAACCCTTGTCAAACATGTCCATAATTCTCCATATGAAAACTATTGTTAGGGTAGATATTGAAATTGGTACAGTTTAAGACTTTAAGTTTTCATGTGTTTAAATTTTGGTATGCATTTATAAACATGATTTATTAATTAAATCATAGATAGTCAGTTCGGTTCGGTCGGTTTTCAGTTTGGTTGAAAATGTGAAACCGTAAACCGAACCACACTACTTGTGTCGGTTTCGATTTGGTTAATTGTGGTCTTTTTTGGTCGATTTTAGCATGTTTTTGTCGATTTTTGTCGGTAGGTTTCGGTTTGGTCGGTTTTTTAACCCAAAAGTTTAAATCATAAACTAAACCGCCAATGATTAATCGGTTGGAGTCAGTTTCGGTTTAAGTCGATTTTGGTTTTGATCGGTTTGTCGGTCGGTTTCGATTTTTTTATTTTTTGTTCACCCCTAGATAGTCATTTCAACAAATCAAATTATCGCATGTTTCTTGTTTAGTGATTTGAAGTCACGTTTGGCGGGTGTTCAAAGTAGATTAGTTTGAGTTTGGAAAACACATTCTTTAAAGGTCAAAGGCGACTGTATTGTGCCGAACTGGAGGGCCCATTGAGCTCATCTGTTATATTTATGAGCAATCATTCTACGACATTGGTTTTCTTGTTTTCCCACTTTGTCATTCACCCCTTTCCTAAATGCAATTAATTTTGCGAAAATCATTGGTTTTCAGTTATTCACGAAATTAAAATCTCAGATCTGTATTTCTGAGATTGTAAATATCACCCCTCAATTGTCCAAATTGTTGTAAATGTGTTCCTTTAAGTGGTGAAATGTACTCTCGTCCACATTGTATATTTCACCCTTCAAAATGATCACATTTGCGGCATTTTAGACAATTGAGGGGTGACATTTACAATCTCAGAAATACAGGTCTAAGATTTTAATTTTATGGATAACTGAAGGAACCACTTCGTGAAAAACACTTCATGAATATTTCGTCCATATATGCAATTTTCTCATTAATCTTCGTACACTTCGTGAAAAACACTTCATTTGAAGGGTCAGAATTTCTTGCTACAAAAATAATTATACCTTGGTCATCTGGTTATATAAAGATGATTTTATAATACCCCCGAGTAAGAAGTTATACTTCAAAAAACAAATCTCAAGTAACAAATAATTTGTTTTTACATTGGTAAGTACAGTATATTCTCGGCAAAAGATTGTGGAAGCTCGCATATTGATTTTTTATTGCTAACTTTAATGTTTTTGGTTACCTATATACTCCGTATTTTTTATAATGTTAAGATAGTTTATGGGTCACTCGATCATTTTTTGTTCAATTTGATAGTCAATGAGATTGTTCTGATCATGCTTTGGTGTACACATAATTTTTTCGGTGCACTTTTTGTATGTATACTCGTCTATGTTTACAAACAATTTATTCAAAAAAATTGTTAATTTATTTATATATATAAACAATTTTTGAACATACTATCTGTATACAAAGAAATTTTTGATGTGTTTCAAAGATGAGGGTAACAAAGAGAATTATTACCGGTGGGCGTAGCCCAACTGGTAGGGAAGGATTGCCACAAGAGTTAGGTCTCGGGTTCGAATCCCGGCAACTGCGATGAGAGGTGACTATGCTAAATGTTAGGACCTCTGCAAGCACTGGGCACAGAGTCACACTCTCTATCTGTCAGATTGAGATTATAATTCAACTTACATCCTTCGAACGTAACGTTCAATTGGGGTTGGGGGCTCAGGGATGAGATGTCATCCTTTTTAAAAAAAAGAGAATTATTCAACCTTGAAAGGACATACATCTACTTGTTAATGAATAGTTAAAGTAGCTAATACTAGTGGAATCATAACCTTACTTGACCAAAGAAAATGTATAAATCACAAAAGCGTGAATCTAGACAATTATAGTTTGAGCTCGTCTCATTTGAGAGAAAAATGAAAGGATGACCCCTCATCCCTGAGACCCCAAGATCGACCGAACAGTTAGATGTGAGGATATAAGTTGATTTTTAATCACAAGTTGACAGATTGAGAGTGGAGCTCTGGCTCTGGTACTTGTAGAGGTCATATGCATTTTTAACATAGTAAATTCTCATCGAATTTATCGGGATTCGAATCCGCGACTTAACGTTTGTGTTCCCCTATTTATCACTTGAGCTACGTCCATCCATCTATAGAGAAATGAATAATATGGAGTACTACGTATCGAAAGTGTAGAACATTCTAGGGAGATGTACGTGGTAAAAAAAAATACTATAGCATATATTACGGAATACAGAGTATCTAATATACTACTACGTACTTCGTACGTACGTATTATTCGAGACAAAAGGGGGGTAAAAACAGAATTGCACATGGCATTCTGTTTCTGGCTGGCATCATTCCGGAGTCATGCCATGATGTCTTTAACCAGCGGGGCCCACAGTCTAGGTGGGCAAGATTTGTCACGACTCTTACTCAAATGGACCCCACCCGAACACGGCTAAGCAAGAATCGGTGATTTAGAAGTATAATTAGTTGGGAGATCGTATGATACCCATAAGGTACCATACCTTTTTCCACATGAATCAATGAGAAAGTGATGTGATGTGATGTGATTTTGAATTATTTATATCTAAATTAAAAATGATAAAGTGATGTGATCCAATCAAATGAATGATATGTATAGTACCCCATTTTTTAGAAAGATACCGGAGTTGTCACCTAATTAGTATTCCTATGTTCACATTTACCCATTTTTAGTTTTAACAGGCTTTTGTTTTACCAAAATTATGAAAGAAGGTGAGTGAATATGTAGTGAATAACGTGGAAAACAAATTTAGCAATGTCCTTTGATACATATAATCTGTGGTTTACATTTATTATTTAAAGGCTCTATTGAACATGGTCACCCAAACATAATTGGCAATTCATCATGGTTCCTCCTCACGTAGCACACTACATACACAAAAAATTGACATGTTTGGTAAGCCTAAAATTTTTCAGGCTTATCAGTCTTATCAGCCATCTTTTCCACCAAACACATCTAAATATAAGCTTGCTTGAATAGTGTAATAATCAAAATAAGTAAGATTGGAAAACTTTTCTGCCTGCATTGACTGAAGTTACCGTAGAACACCATTTTAACTATTTTTTCATATAATTTTTTCTTTATTTTATTAATGAAAAGTATTTTAAATATAATTTTTTTCATAAATCAACAAAGCAGCCAATACATTCACTTCAGCCAGAACTTCATAAATTTCAACAGAATCAACCGATTCAGTCAATTTCAGTGTGACTAAACGAGCTCTGAGTTCTTACATGGTAACAATTGCATTTTTATAAAAGTGTTAAATTTTTTGTCCCACACCGGAAAACTATAAAATAATTAAACACTATATAAGGTTTTGGGCTACTTTTTCTATGAGGTCATGAGGGTTAACCTTTTAGGATGGAAACACGGATTTAGAGCGATTACTTTAGTAAATCCATTACTCATTTATGCGTAGCATGTCCTTAGTTAATTAATCTACATGTAAGAACTATTGTCTCTTTCATGCTAAAAATATCAATTATACTTTACCTAAAAATCCAAATTACACCTTTCAAAAAAATCCAATAATAAATAACCTAGTGAGAGCAGAAATATTAAATTGGAAAGGGCGGTGATCGACAATTAAAAATTGAACAAAAAAAGGAAAGGGGTGGGGCCGGGAGGGGACAGAATAATCCAAATGATGAAGTTAATCCAAATTACCTGTAATGAGTAATATGTTTGACTTTGTGAGCAGATTAAAGATATTTTGCTTGCAAGTGGTTAAAGCATAAGATTAATGACTAAAGATTTTTGTAATAATTACATATTTACACCTGTTAAAGTGTTTACAAGCGGTAACAACGTACCTTTTCAACTCGCAAACTAAACAGATATGGAGTAATTTTCTTATATAGAGCACGGTAATTCTTGAGAAAATGTGTGCGTTCCATTTCTCAAACCGTGTGTAAACTCTTTTGGAAATTCTAAAATTAGTTTTCTTATTAGAAGATAATTTTTGTTATGGGCCAACAGTCGGTCCATGCAATTTTGGACGTGATTTTCACTATGAGTTACTCCCTCCGTCCCCTTTTAAATGTCCCGGAAGAGGGTGACACGAGTTTTAAGAAAAGTAAGTTTGTGTGGTTGATATTAATAGATAAAGTAAGAATAAAGTAAGAATGATTTTGAGCCACACAAACTTTACCAAATAAGGTATGGGACAATTAAATAGGGACATCCCAATACGGTAAAATGAGACATTTAAAAGGGGACGGAGGGAGTATACAGAAACAGTCTCTCTGTGCTTTAGTACGGGGTAAGACTGCGTACATCCGACCCCCTTACCCTACTGTAGGTGGGAGCCTTTGCGGCACTGATCTGAGGTAAATGAAAATGAAATTGATTAGAAGATAATTTTTACACGTATAGTTTATTTCTTTAACTTTATTGATGAGTAAACTTTGGCAGAATAAGTCGATTCAGACAATTATACGGGCTCCATAAAAGAGCATTAGTGTTTATACAAATATTAGTTCCGGAGATAAATTAAGCATTATTCGTTTGTACTGTATTTCATTTTGGTTTATTCCATAATTATGTTTACTTTGTAACACTAGTTTTATGTACATATAATCTTGATATATGGACTTGCGGAGTAAGAGAATGCAACAATACTACGTACTAAATTTTGTTAAGCTGGAATACCCTAACGAGTACCTTTTCATAGGTTGGTGCCACAAGTATGGGAAGCTGCTTCTAGTGTATGAATACATGCCCCATGGCAGCTTAGATAAACACCTCTTCTCATCGCCCGAAGAAGATCCGTTGAGTTGGGAGCTTCGATACAAAATCGTGTATGGCGTCGCCTCAGCCTTGCATTACTTGCACAATGAGTTTGAACAACGGGTGGTGCATCGCGATCTTAAATCGAGCAACATCATGCTCGACTCCGACTTCAACGCACGCCTCGGAGACTTTGGCCTTGCACGTGCACTCGACAATGAGAAAACATCATATGCCGAGGCTGAGGGAGTGCTAGGCACTGTGGGGTACATTGCGCCTGAGTGTTTTCACACAGGTATTATTAAGACTTAGAGTTTCATCCTTAAAATAGTTTGTTTGCTATTTCCATTAGTACTTATGTAGTTGTTTGACATGAAATGATTAAACAACAGGTAAGGCGACACGGGAGTCGGATGTCTATGGGTTGGGAGCAGTGTTGTTGGAAGTTGTGTCTGGGAAAAAACCGGGAGCGAAGATTGGCGGGTTTCAATATCTAGTAGATTGGGTGTGGTACTTGCATCGCGATGGGAGAATCCTCGAGGCGGTTGATCCGAGGCTGCGGGGCGATTATGATGTTGAACAAGCTCAAAGACTTCTGTTGCTAGGACTGGCTTGCTCACATCCAACGGCTAATGAGAGACCGAGAGCCTCTGATATTGTGCAGATAATTCTCGGTTCGGTTCCAACCCCGAGTGTACCACCCTTCAGGCCGGCATTTGTGTGGCCATCTATGGCGCCCATTGACTTAGATTCACTTGAAGGTGATACCACAACAATGACACCTAATTCCCAATTCAACCCGGGATGGACTCCACAGTCTGGCAGTGATGAGAGCAATAATGCCAATAGAGGACACTTTGACTCATTGGTGTAGTTAGTAGTTACCATTTATAAACCCCAACTATATTATATATATATATATATCACTACACTTATGTGAACTCTTTTATTCACATTTATCCTCTCCCCACCTAATTATATTTGTTTTAATGGAAAATCATAAGATTTCCATTTTTGTTCATATTTTTTCCTTATATCAATTCTTTTATTTGGAACTTCCACACAATGGAGAGTCTTTATTAATCTTGTAAAGCACCAATTTCGGCCTTTTCACTCAATTTCACTGCTTCAATCAATTTTCACTTATTCACTACTTCAATCAGAAACATTTGTGAATATATTGTTAATCTTTAACTTTTAATTAATGCATTGTAAATGAAGTTGGAACAATAGCTTCAGAAGACCAAATTATCTTTTCAACGAGATATAATACGCTCTAAGCGGAAGAACACACAGCAAGATATGAGTGTCACAAATACTTAGTCTTATCTCTATGATTTAGCGTTTTCAGCGTAATTTAGGTTGTGTCATTGTTATTGGTTCACTCATAATTCCAAAAAAGCGGAGTGCTTACTACGCCAGTTAGGGTGGACTGTATTCGGACGGCCTGACCCGGGATTGACCCGAGATCGGTACTGTTTGGTACCAGCCTGGGCTCGGTTTTCCGGTACCAGTACCGGCCCAATACCCAGACCGTGGTTGAATATGGGCGGGTTTTGGGCTTGAATTTTGGAGCCCAATCTGGGCCAAACGGCTAGATTTAAAAAAAAAAGACGGGTACCGGCCCGGAACCGGTACCATTTGGGCCCGGACCGGACCGGTACCGAACCAAACCGGGTCGGCACCGGGCTTTAATTATTTACAACAAGGACCAGCCCAGGCCCGACCCGGACCGGCCCGGTTCCACACCTAACGCCAGTGGTCATCGATGAAACTACAATAGTTGCATAATCATTACCAATAGGGTATTAACTACATAATTGTTATTAACTCTTTCTTCTGATTAGAAAGTAATCCATAGTATTGAAGAAATAATTCTTTGTAGCAAAAACCGGCAGACCCCTATCTAAAGTATTCTAGTTGGATAATCCAACGACAGCTAAAAAGCAACCTAAACCTAGCCTGCTAGCCACACATGTGCGTTGAGATGCATGAGTCCATGAGATAGCTAGGATTGAAGGTGTTTATTTAATTCAACTTTTAAATTCAAGTAATTGATATTCGACTTTTGTATGAATGAATGAGTTCAACTTTCTCTAATTATAATTATAATATGAAATTTGTCCCAAAAAGTTTTAAAGCTTTAAAAATTAACCAGTAGCCGGTGGTTGGGTTCACATACACCCTTATCTCTAATAGGTGCGGATCTAACATCTAAGTTTTGGATGTTAAAAGTTATTTTATACAAGTAAAGTACAATAAATTATTACGTATATGTAATTTTATACTTCTAATCTAAATTTTTGGGTGTTCACATACTTTGGAACATAGTGAGGTCCGTCACTGTCTCTAATTACATTAACCACTTTGACTTGAACCGTTTTTGCATGTTAATTAAATAAAAAATTCCCGAAATACTGCCGGTTCAAAAATAATTTCGGAAATACTGTTGGGCTTAACCATGGTTAAGCAAAGCCGCCACTTGAAGTGACGACTCTTCAACGTGCTATACAAAAGCCACCACTCGAAGTGGCGGCTCTTCAACGTGCTATACAAAAGTTGTCACTTGAAGTGGCGGTTCTTCTATACGTATACAAAAGCCGCCACTTGAAGTGACGACTTTTGTGTTAAGCAAGCTGCTGAACTATTAATTACACAAATGAACTTGTAGTTATCAAAAAACCTGCTTATCATAGTCCATTCTACTCAAACAAACAACCAAACATATGATTTACTAAGACAAAATACATCTGAAACACAAAACGAATCAATGAAACTCATTGCATCACGACACTTCAAATAAGACATAAAAGTTATAATAAATCCGTTGTTTCACAAAATGATTCGATCTGCCAATGCATGTTACAACTCTCACACAATAATACAAATACAAAGATCATAAGTCAACGTGATCATCATCATGAAGTTCATGTAGCTGTGGCTGTGCTCGGGGGTGCCTGCGCTGGTTACGAGGTTGAAGAACAACTCTATCACGTCGGACTGCCTGAGAAGACCCTGATGTGGATGCGGATGCGGTGGAATACTGAGAGTCGGCCATATATCCATAATCTACTCGGCCCAATACATCAGCGCACAGTGCAACAATGCCCGAATAAGCCTTATGGTATCCCTGTACATCTACTGCCTCATCAAGTACAACAGTCGCTCCGTCATGGATGCTACGCAAAGCCCGTGTGTGTAATGCAAACATGGTTATTAGTGAAAAACAAATGAATAAATAAAAAAAGTTTTTTTAGTGACTATTGTTTACCGTCATATGAAGAGCGACCGAGCTAGCTAGGCTGGTAATGATCAGTGGGTAGATGAAAACTAGGAGAGATGAACACTCGTGTGATGGTGTAATACCATCTCATGTAATCTGCAGAGGTTGTAGGGACTAAGGATGGGGTCCCATGCACTATATACGTCGCTCTCTCATCCCACATAGTGATATACTGAATATGACGCATCCCCCAATCTTCAGTGTGCTTCCCTCATCTGTCAATCTTGTGCAAGTCCACAGATGTATCACAAGGTTCAAGAATAACCTGCTGCAACCTGAACTGTCGTAGTACGCGATCAAGAAAGTGATGCTCTACTACATCAAAACATATCAAGGGCACACGTGCTCGCCATATCTCAGTGTGCTCTCGGCCAACAGGAGGCAACAGTCCAAGAATCTCATGAGTGTACGGCATCCACGTCATCTATAAAACAAAATAGTGTTACATCAGAGTTTATAAAAACGTAAAACAAAGTACTTACATCTAATGATATACAAGATAAACCTGATCATCACACATGCGATCTAAAGCATCTTGGTAGTACCCTAATCCAGCGGCGGATGACGTGCGTGTGACGTGAGCAAATAGCCATCTGACACACATGCATAAGAATATAAAAGGGATTCACGTACGTCATACATAAATTTCAAAAAGAAAAATCATAAACGTACCTACGGTCCAAGGGTCCTCGCCACGGACATGATGTGGCCCAAGTACAGATGCATCGTGCTGATCCATAGCATCATCAAGAGGACCACCATCTACTCCATGATGTCGCAGTATGACAGGTCTGCCGATATGAATGTGCTCCCATGACCATAGTTGTATGAGCAATAAAAAACCATCCATCTCTCCACTGTCACAATGGCAACCTCGACATAACTGCCGATGTAGGTATGCTAAAGTCGCATTACCCCAGCTATAAAGCGTTGCTACATCAAAAGTCTCTAGAATGGGTAAATACAAGACCTGCACCTCATTACCGCTCTTGTCCGCAAATGTGGAGGCTCCCATAAGCATCAAAATGTAGGTATGGCGTACTGCTGCACAACAGCGTCATCAGCATCAACAGGTAAATCAGTAAAGTATTGTCTCAACCAATCCATCCTCAAGGCAGACCCCCGAATATCTGTCCCTGCGTGTGGCCGTACTCCCAACAATCTGTGTACCAAATCAACCCACACTCTACACGCAGTCTCAGTAACTGCCCGACCCTCGATGGGTAGACCTGCCAATATAGCCACATATCCCAAAGTGATAGTGACCTCACCCACCGGTAAATGGAAAGTGTGAGTCTCCTGTCTCCAACGCTCAAGTAGAGCGGTAAGTAATGCTCTATCTATATGCAGATTCGAAACTAATATGTGAACACCGTAAAACCCGGCTAATCAAACGTAATGTAGAATCCTATCATCCACCTGCATGTGGAATATAGTGCGTAGGTTCTCACGACACCTATCTACCTGAACATCCAGGCCATGTCACACATCCTCGCTCCGGTGTGGCCTGCAATGTCAGGACTGAAGGATCAATCGGTGTGGGATCCACTGACACCTACATCGGCGCTGTAATAGTAACATATGTATTTGTTCTTTTATTTTTTATTAAAATTAAATGTATTTAAATGTATTTATTTTTTAATGTTATTAATGCATTTGCGAATAAAAGAACAACATTACCCAGTGGAACTCCCTACGTGTCCCTGCGATCTTTTAGCACATGTCGTCCTGTTATGCCTTGTTTGCTTGCATAAACCACATCTTACAGTACCTCTAGGACCTTCATCCATTTCATTTCTCAACCGTTTAGCCTTTGGACGACCTTTAGCGCGAATCATTGACAGGTCATGCACAACTCGTGGTCCAGTGTAAGTAGGTCTATAAGCTATATCCGGTATGGGCTTGAATACTTTTTTATAAGAAGTCGCGTACTCCGGTGATGAGAAAAACGTATCAACAAAAGCATCATAAGACAAACTACGATCTCTGCATACCGCTAAGATATGTGAGCAAGGAATCTTATAAATATTCAGCCTCTGACATGTGCAATGGCGACGGTGCAAATTCACCGTTTGTTTTGTACCGCCCTTTCCCACAATTCGACCACCACGACCCGTCTTCACTTGGTATAAACCACGGCCTATGTCAAATGTTGTGACCTTGTGATGCTTTGCCTTTTTCGTATTTCTTTCAATCAGTTCAGTCACTTGCTGGCAGTAGCGATGCCCTTCTGCTAACCTTCTCTCACTAGTTTCTCTTCTTTCCACAAAATAGGCATTCACACGATAGAATGATAACTAAACTAAGGCGGTTATAGGCAGGTATCGTGCACTTTTCATGACGCTATTGAATACTTCATCCATGTTCGTTGTTGTGGTGCCATACCTGTAGCCTCCGTCGTGGTGTAAAGACCACTTCTCCAAACCAATGTTCGCTTGATACTCTCGTGCTCCGGCCTGCATTTCGCCAATCCTGTTAAATCCACCATCAAATTTCTTCTTTTGACGTTGACTTGCTGTCCAAACGAACATATTTTTCAAGTGAACGTCTTTAAATTGAGTATGCAGATTAGAAGAGACATGCCGTATGCAAAGCCTATGTCGTGAATCTGGCTCCTCCCATACACTACCTACCTCATTAAGTGCCTTCTGAATTGCAGCATGTCGATCTGAAATAACACACAATTCTCTGTGTGTGATAAAATGACGTATGCATCCCATAAATCACGGCCATTTCTCTCCATTCTCTGATTCACAAATGGCGAACGCCAAAGGGAAAAATTGATTATTAGCATCACTACCCATTGCCACCAACAACGTACCTTTATACTTCCCATATAAGTGTGTTCCATCAATGGTCAGTAAGGGACGTCAGTGCTTAAAGCCTTTAATGGATGGCTTAAATGTCCAAAAAACTCTTTGAAATTGCACAAAGCTAGTGGTACCTGAACGACGGAGAAAATTAGTGGGACGAATTTAAAATGGAATGTAATATGATACAATAAAAGATATTAATAACTCATTGGTACCTGAAAGAGGTGGGTACCAATGCACAACCGTCCCTGGATCGGAATGTTGTAATGCCAACATGAAATGGGGCAAAGCAGAATACGACGCCTCCCAATCTCCAAATATTTCACCGATAGCTTTTGCTTAGCCAACCAACTTCGCTTGTATGAAGGTATATACCCGTACTTTTCCTTCATAAGCTCACTAATAGTGTGGACTTTTAGTGATGGATCAGTACGAAGAAGATCAATAATTTCACGGGCTATGAACTGAGATGTGATACCAACATGGTCATTGTTATCGACGTTACCTAGACAAGTAGATATATGAGGACCTGCATAACGAACAACTTTGAACATATCTAGCCCCGCATGTTTCTTTGTAGCCCAGATCTGCCAAGTGCAACCACTTTCTTTTTTTGCGCTTACACTCTGCCACCTATTTGTGTTTGTCAGACTCTACAACTGAGAAAAATTGATTCCTCTTTACAGAGTACACTCTAACCATGTTAGTCAGTTGTTTCTTATCATCAAACTCTTGCCCAACCTTGAATTCACCATCTGCAGAGAAGCGACTGGAAGTTGTACAACCCCTCCATGATTCATCAAATCCCGCAGGGAGCTCATAAACTTTAGTGTAGTGGCTGGATGGAGCATTGCCACTTACGAGATCACCATTATCTTCATCTGAATCTGTTAGTGTGTCATGATTCACATTTTCATCTGCATCGTCGTCGATGTGCTGTGAATCCAGAAACGTTGAATCACTGTTCACGTATCTTCCATTCTCCTATGCAACCATATTCATCACAACTGGAACACTTGTGGATGGGTAAGATAATGACAGTGTCAGGTTGTATGGGCAACACATTCGCTTCTTCAACATATATCTCCATGGTATGCATAGCAAGATTCGTGATCAAGGTCCACATCCCCGTAACGGCTTCGTCGTCAGCAAGAGGCATCAACATATATGACCCACCATGAACGGGATACTTAACTTTCACATCCAACTTGTTCATACGATTGATGGATGTGGCGGTATAAATTTTATTCATTAACTCAACCACATCCACCCCATAGGAAATAACAATTATCTTTCGACTCCCCCCCCCCCCTCATAACGAATTCCGTTCGACTCCACGATTATATTTCCTCCCCAATGACACACAATGGGGAAGTTTGGAGACATGTTCTATCAAAAATCATTCCAAGAAAATGTGATTTATGTCGCACATTGAAAACTCAACTACTAATTGAAACAACATGTATTAAATCATATGTATCATTTTTATGATTTCATTCAATTACAAAATCTGATAGATACATATTAATGATGTGCTACATTACTCTTTTCCAAACTACCCGTATATCAAACTCAATCCAACCAACACAATAAAAAAATCAAATTCTACAAATTATATAAAATCAAGCATAATAACTAAATTACCAACTTATATATCTCATAACATTAAATACAAAAAAAATCCAAAAAAAGAGCGATTTTCGAACAAAAATTTAAAAAACCCTAGGTTTAGCAAAATAGATGAATTACCTCGATTGAAACAGTTGAAAGTCGGTAGAATGGAGCACAAACGACCTCGGGTACACCGTGTCTCTTTTCCCTTTGTTTCAAAATCAATCCAACCAATACAAAAAAAATCAAATTATATAAATTCAATCATAATAACAACATTAAGAACTTATATATTTCATAACATCAAATACAAAGAAAAAAATTTAAAAAAAAACACTAATTTCGAACATTAAATTAAAAAAAAAACCTAGGTTTAGAAAAAGTGGTGAAATACCTCGATTCAAATGTTTAAAAGGCGGTAGAATGGAGCACAAACGACCTTGGGTACACCGTGTCTCTTTTGCGTTTGATTTGAGCTTCGTTTGGAGGCGTTCCGGTCGGAATTGGAATGGGCTCGCACCTTCGTCGTTCGTCGTTCGTGTGCAGAGGGGATGGTTCTGTCGTCTGTGTTCGTCGTCTGGGAAGAAGGGGGTTTTCTGCGAATTAATGAGCCGCCACTCGAAGTGACGGTTTTTGTGATACAGGAGAAGAGCCGCCACTCGAAGTGGCGACTTTTGTGAAGTTATGCAAGAACCGCCACTTCAAGTGGCGGTTTTTCTTAACCGTGGTTAATTCCAGCAGTATTTTGGAAATTATTATTAACAGGGCAGTATTTCGAGAATTATTTATTTAATTAGCATTATTCCGGGAAAAAACTCTAAATACGGAGTATGTACTTCTGTTTAAATTAAATATGTAGTATTTTATTACTTAAACATTGAAGTAATGGAAGTTCACTTTAAATTATTCTTTTTCACTTTTCTTAATTATTGCACAAAAAATATTTTTATAATTCTATAAATTATACTTTCCACTACTAGCTACTTCTACTAAGGGATGGACTTAGGGATGGGCCGGGCCCGGGATGCCCGACCCAGGAATCAACAAGACCCGCTACTGTTTAGGCCTAGTCAGGGCTGGTTTTCCGGGACTGGTACCCGACCCGGTGGAAAAGGGAGGCGAGCTCGGGCTCCTATTTTGATGGACCGATCTGATTCGGGCCTAACGATCATCAATTAGTTTTTTTCCAATTGGGGCGGCTGCTAGATGGGTGGGGCTGGGGGTTGGAATTAATTCAAAAAAATAACTAAAATAATAATAAAGACCCGACCCGACCCAGGCCCGGACCGGAACCGGTACTGGTACAAACAAGGCTGATATCGGGCCTGGTTTCCTTACTCCTGAAGCCCGCAAGAGGCCCGACTCGGTCCGGCTTAGTCCACCCCTAGATGGACTTGATCCCAGTTCCGGTCCCGGTTCCCAATACTTAAGATCGGAACCGACCCGGAACTATACGGGTTGCGGTCCCGGGTACCCGGTTCGGTCCCAGGCCGGTTTGGGTCCTATTTTTTTTTATATATAAAAATGAAATTTTACATAGTAAAAATGAAATGCATATCTATTTCAAACACTACATTAACTTAGAGTATAACTCATTTATAAATTGCAATTAGAATAATTTAAACTTTCAAATTTAAATACATGAACTAATCGTGGAAGACGCTTCCGGCGTCGGTTGTTGTTTCCTCCCCGAAATGACAGTCCGATGCTATGTTAACTAACTTGTGTTCTACGGCGGACCTTCAACCAATCATGGAAACAAATGAGCATCTCAAGAGATGAAGCGCTCAACATCTTTTTACAATTAGTCAAAACGTTGCCGACTTCGATAAACACTTGTTCCATGGCAACTGTTGAAATCGACATTGACAACACTAGTTTGGCCATTTTTTATAAAATGGGGAACATCCCTTTGTGGTTTTTCCACCATTGGAGTATGTCAAAGTCGTCCTATTCATTATACCACTATAAAATGAGTAGTAGAGTTATATTTAATACTCTAATATATATATATATATATATATATATATACACACACACACACACACACACACACACTTAATATTATGTATTTAAATATAAATAGGTATAATTTTATTCAAATATAAGTAGATATAAATATATATAATTATGATGTTGAGAGAACTAGAGAATAAGAGTATGTGAGAATATGTGTAGATTTTTTTTTTGAAATAGGAGTTATTTTTAGGATTTTTTTAACCCCACCCCTGACCGCCCAAAACCCCACCCCCAACGGCATTATAGACGTTAGCAGCTGTTGCAATCCCCCCCCACCCCCACCCCCCAGCCAAAAGCAAAAACAAAAAAAGAAATTTAAAAAATTGACCATTGGGATTTGGGACCAAAACCGGGTTCAAGACCACCCGGTCCGATCCCCATTTTTCACACCGGAACCGGACCTGCCAGAAACCCGACCGGGTACCCAATTCCCTACTAGAACTGATATTCGGGTTCCAATCCGGGCCAGCACAATGCGGTCTCGATCCCGGTCCAGGACCGCCAAGTCACCAACGGGTCCATCCCTCTAGTTCTACTACAAACTTCATCAATTCAAGTACTTACAAAAGTAGGAGACGGCACAAACTCATTTAATTATAGGGGTCAGCTAAATCAAAACGTAGTACAATGCCAATACTTGTGCTTCTTTTGTCCAAAGTTTTACCGGGCGAGGTGAAGTCCTGATCATGTCTCTGCTCACCCCAAATTTGAAAAACGTTTTTGTTTTGGTGTAAAGAGCTGTCTGATTTTCTTTTTGTATCAGTTCATCCTAATTTTTGCTCCTACCTAATATACCACTTGGGTCAGTTGGGCGTATTCACTATTTCACCATGAATTGAAAACTTATTATGAAAGAGAAAGACCCAGTTCGGGCACCGGGCCGGGTAAAGCTAAACTAGACACCTGTCTGTTTCAGTTCCAGAGAACCAATATTCATTTCTCTAAACTGATTCCCTCCAAAATAGGATCCAAAAAGACCGACTTCATTCTTTAATACTTAAAAAACTGTAATGGAACCAGATCAAAACAGCACCCAATTAATCTTCCAGAGTTCCAGTTCCATCCTTAACCATACCTAAAACTGGGCGGAAGCCAGTCCAGGTCCCAGACCTGTTAAGAGGTTATACATGTAGAAAGAATATTAATTTATCATTCACAAACCCAAAACAATGGGTTAGAATTCACATACACTGATACACATGAAATAATTGCTTGATATTTACACACCATTACAAATCTCAGATCTAACTGTTTATCTGCCCTGCAAAAAGAAAAAAACCTGGAGAACTACCGCCCCGTGTAAAATTAATAGACAATGGTTTGGTTAATCAGCTAAATTACCGACAAAGGGTCTGCTAATCCTCTAGGTGTTTTTGCATTCTTCCCACAACCAACAGTTGGTAACGAGAAAGCTTATAATGTTTGGATATGGATGTTTTACATAGAAACACGGCTGTCACCAATTTTATTGTCCTTTGAGAGTCTTTCTTCTCGGATCTCCTCCAAATCCTCATCCTCGCCCTTCCGCCCAGCTTGCTCCTTCCAATATGCTACTAACTTCTTTAAACGTGTCACTTCCTTTGACGAAACATTCTTGCTCGGGTCATTGATTATAGACCGCACCCTTGATGCATATCTGAATACATCATGGACAAAATAGAACTCGTGAGCATAATTACATCAACACCTTAAGCTGTGAGATTGCCTTAAGGCTTAAGCTGTTTGGTTCTTGGAATTCCCTATTACTTGGTTGAGATTGCCTCAAGGCTTAAGCTGTTTGGTTCTCGGAATTCCATATTACTTGGATGAGTTAGATCATTAAATTGTACGGGCAAAACCGGAACACTCCAAAATATTACTCCGTACTATGTTAACCTTACTCTTAGAAACATAAGGGCTTGTTTGGGTAGGGGGTTTCAGAGAAAGTGATGGAGGATTGATTTTTAGTTTACCAATTCATCTCTATGTTAGTAATACCTGTCCACACAAAAAGTAAATGAAGTGAAATGATAGATGAACGGATAAAATTAGAAAGTAAAATATTAATGGAGTTCAAATTAGGAAAATATTTATGCTTTTTGGCTGAATAAAAGGAAAAGTATATCTTACAAAGAGTGACAGAGAAGTTTTATACGTAGTAATTAGTTAGATACTTAGATCATGTCTTACTGTACTGTTGTTTTTTGTCTTAACTTTATTTCTTGCCATCTACATGTAGCATATATCTAAAAAAATAATATCCGATAAACATGCCCTAAGGTAATTGCATTTTACCCAGCATAACCTCATTTTTTCATACGGCGTAATCTCTTATTACCAACGTAATGTGAGATTTACCAGAACCAAATGCTTACTAAAATGCATACATGATGTGCATGAGTATACAGAAAGAAGAGTAACGTACGTCAAAGAATTGTAACTCTCGTCCAAATTGGATTCGGCTGGAGAAACATTTACAAACATTAGTGTTTTGGCATTTCCACCGAGTGAGTCACTCATCAGCATGGTTAGTTTGTGGTTTCGGTAAGGGATGTGTTGGACTCCAGAAGCCAATGCACTAATGACATCTCCAAGTGCTGATAGTGACTTATTAATGCTTTGTGCTTCCTTAAGTTGGCTACCAGTGGAACCTGATTTTTTTACTCTTTCTGAACCGGCGAGATCCACAAAGCTTAACTGCATCCCAAATGTTGTCACGTATGTGCATTACAATTCATAATGATTAATTGCTCCATTATATTTTATCACATTATCTATTGATACATTTATCATTTGAAAAAAAATTAGCAGGAAAAAAATGAACATGAAAACACTACTTTGTGAAGTTAACTGGTCAAGTGATTGAGATTATAATATGATGATGAATGGCAACCGCTCTTCATACCTTTCCTCTGGCAACAGCTTGAGTTTGAAGATTAGTACTCTCAATTATAATGGAAAGTATCAAATGAGATCTAGAACTCTGTTCATTCATAAGAGTTCCACTCGTATGACGCTGCTCAGATCCTCTCTGGATAACAGTTCTTAGCTCCTCATATGTTGAAATGGATACAAGAGAGACATTCTCAACAACTACCATACCCTATTTAGACACACACACACACATATCAGACACACTAATGCATATATATAGATAACATTATCATGGTTAGTATACAATTAGACTTCAAAATGGCTATCAACTAGCAATCACCTTTGAATCTTTTTTTATATCCAATTTCAAATGCTTTGAAGACTTTGGTAAGAGGAGGTCTACCAATGTGTCTTGATACAATTCCACCATGTACACCTGCATTGATCAGTCAAAATAAATATTAAACATATGAGGAAATGACAGTACTTTTACATTGTGTGAAAATCTATCACAGTATATAGGAGCACCGAGTTATTTAAATCGCAAAAGTAAAATGCAGCATATGAATCTTGATGATTAAATCTTAACACTATAACTTCATTGAGTCATTCCATTGTAATTAATTACCAATCACATCAAATGATCATTTCATTTTTTCATTTTCATTTACCCCAGTGCCGCAAAGGCTCCCACCTACGGTGGGGTAAGGGGGGATCGGATGTACGCAGTCTTACCCCTGTACTAAATCACATCAAATGATCAAACTACAAAATGCTTACATAGCAGAAAACGTGGTACCTTCAAGGAATATGAGAACTTGTTGCTATCTTGTCTCATAATTCTAAAAAGTTCAGAGGTAGCTCTTGGGGTTAATCCGGGATTACTATCAGACCCATAAATTGTGAAGGTTTTTCCTGATCCAGTTTGCCCATATGCGAAGATGCACACATTGTACCCATCAACAGCTGATTGTACTAAAAACTGCATGAACCCAAGGTATATAACTATATATTAAAAGTTGAAAAGGCCACATATGTCTAGCTACATAAACTTATGCACGAACCCAAGGTATATAATTATATTTATAGTTGAAACAGGCCACATGTGTCTAACTACATTAAATTATGTGAAACTTTGTTAAGCTTACCTTGGTATCCTCAAACACATCCTCCTGAGTACAGTTTCCATCAAACACTTGATCATACATATGTTGTCTTCTCTCATCTTTCCACAAATGCTCAACAGTAAACTCATCGACACTTGTGAGCGCATTTCTTTCCCTTGCACCAATTTCTTTGTCACTAAGAGGCCTTAATCTACAGCACACTCTAACTTTACCTTTCATATCTGACATATTTCAAAATGTGTGTGTTCTTAATAAGAGAATCAAAATAAATATGAAATGTTTCTACTTTTAGGTTTATGTGAGTCCCATTCTAGCTAGTAAGAGTTTACCTACTACCATTCAAAATAAAATACCTTCTATCATGTTGAAGTATCTTTTCCTCAACAGTTGTTCCTCTTTATAAAGTGCTTCCATTTCAGCTAATTGTGCTCCTTGCATCTTCAAAAGTGCGGCAGTTTGCTCATTCTTTCTATCAATATCCTGGCATAATAGCATATATGTTATGGAGTATGAAGGAGTTAAAAAAAGATAGGATACAACTTTAAAAAGTAAATTAATAACAAATTATATAAATAAGCCTAAAACTTAACACCCAGTCTAGAGATATGCTACATGGAGAGTTTTTCAGTTTCATCAAAATTTAATATTTAAATCCATTGTTTATATGTAGGACTACAGCCATAATCTAGCAAATGTTTTTAAGTAACTCATGTGATTTTTTTGTCTAACTCTTACTATCTCTATCTCCTAAACTTTATGGTAGACAGCAGCATGTGTGGGATAGTGAAGAACTGGAGATATATATGGTCCTCCAAGAGAGATTACTGAATAGAACAATTGTGTGCAACGTGCTTGCCAGTTGTTCGAAAGTATCACCTCATGATAATTTTAAACACAAACAGTACAACTTATTACAACAAAATATAAAAACTGCAAATGGAAGTTCAAATGTTCAACTACTATAAAATAGTCACCTCTTTCATCTCTCTCAAATATCCAAGTTCTTTCAGATTATTCTGTAACACTTCCAGCTCCTTGTCCTTTGCTGCGAGAGTAGATTTTGCAACCGCCAAATCCAGTTTAACTTCTTCCAAATTACTTTGAAGCTCAGAAACTTGAATAGTTAATGTCTTGCATTCATGTTCAAAGGATTTCTGAAGGGTTTCAATGCACAGCACAGAGAGATAAGAAACAAAGTATTGCATATGAATGGAAGGGTAGAATTAGTATAACATGGATAAAGCGAGCACCTTATCACCTTTCTCCTGTTCAAGCTTCATAACTTTTTCTTGTAATTTCACCATTTCATTCAAAAGCTTTCTCTTTGTTTCTTCTAAGGCATGTAAGTCCACAAGGCGAGCTTTCAACTCATCTTGGATTGAACACAAGGCCTATTAATGAGTTCCATTTGCAGCTTGTCATTCGACCGAGCAAAACACATAAACTGGTTGACTTTAAATTTAAAAGCATAAACTCAATTTTGCATAAAAATGATCAGGATTTTGAATCAAGTTTTTGAAAGGCCTTTAGAATCCAACTGTGTTCCACTACTCATTTGACAACCCAGACATCACTAGCTATACCTGGTTACTAACATCAACAGGTTCCTTTTTTATGTTACTCTCCAATCCAAGAGGATTCAATTTCATTACTCTTGTTTCCAAGCTCTGCTTCTCTGCTAAAGCAGCCTACCACAGGACTTTTGGTATTAGTAGTTGACATATTAACATGGCATCAAAATTCAATGTTTTAACTTTTAAGCATAAGTACCTGAAGTTCTGAATCTTTATCTTCATACAAGGATTTGAGCTTATCGCGGTCGCTAGCCACTTTTGCAGAATTTTGCTTTTCTGCTCTTAGGTAACCTTTTAACCGCTCTAGCTCCTCTTGAAATTTCAAATCCTTCCTTTCTCTTTCGATTGAATCATTTAGCAACTGAAAATGAACAAATTCCCCTCAAATGTCGTAAGTAAAATGCGCACAAAAATATAATATAGCATATGCTGTCACAAGGAAAATGAAAATGAACTCGCTAAGAGTCTGTTTGGAAATTGGAAAATGACAGGGAAAGAATAGAGAGGAGAAATACACAAGAAGTCAGGAAGTAAAGAGAATGCGAGGGAAAAATAGAACATTTCCTCAAACTCACTAAGTTTATTTTAGATATATTGTCAAACTAATTCCATTTAAATAAAGACTAAATAATCTAAATGTATGTAAAAATTATACTCCCTCCGGTCCTTAATGAAGTTTACACTTTGACTTCACACATATTAAGAAAATAAATTTGACTTTACTGTAGAGTACACTGTTTGACACCGTTTGACACTGTTTGGCACTGTTTTGCACTATTTGGTGTAGATTTGTTTGCCAAATAAGCCAAATAAGCCAAATAAGGAAGTGTAAAGTTTAATATGGGACGATCCAAAAAGAAAAGTGTAAAGTTAATTAAGGACCGGAGGAAGTAATACACAATTCATCTTTCACTATCCTTTGCATTTCACTCTCTTTTCGATTTGTTTCATTTCTTTAGCATTACCCTGACCCAAACATACCCTTACTAAGTAGTGAAAAGAAAAAAGAATAATACATTGTCATAATTCATAAACAATCAATTTATGCCTGAAGAAAACCAGCTAAAGATCACATATCCCCTAATTAAACTAGCGCTTTATGTGTTTAACGGGTGTTTAAGAATTAAAAGCACAAATTAAGAAAGTAATTAAATATCCTTAAATATTGCAAAATAAAAGTAGTAGTCATGCTGAAACTAGTCTTAATTATAATACCCCTTCTTGAAAGAGTTAGAAATTAATTTAGATAGAATTGACTAGAAGAACAAAAGTGGAGAGTTGATATAAAATGCTGTTGAGTTTATAAATAAAAAATATTGTGAGATATAATATAGCTGAATCGGAAATTATTCTGAAATGGGTGGGCTACTTGTTATGAAAAAAGACCCATGAAGTGCTTATGACTGTTATTCAGTCATCATTACTCACTTCATTGACCTTCTTTCTGGACTCTTCAAGGGCACTCGTCAATTCCTCAATACGTTTTTCATAGGAATCCGTGTTTGGCATCTTGGCATTATTTGGAAAATCTGTAACAACTGATCCATTTGAAGCGGTGCGGGCTTTAGAATAACGGCGTAACATCACATCGTTGATATGTGTTTGAAGGGCAACACATATTTCCTCACCCTACATTATTAGTGTAGAACAAAGCAACATCTATTAGTGATGCAGCAGAAAACATCATCTGTGCAAAATGCATAAAATTTTCACTTAAATCAACATTACATCTCTAATACCTGTTTCGTTTCAAACTGGAATATATGCAAGACGCCAGCAACTCTCATCTTAAAAAACACAGCAGCATTACTGCTACCAAACTGCATTATGTCCCTTAGCTCAGCTGAATGCAGATACTCCTTTGGGACTGGACGGAAGAAATGAACCTGCAAGGGGCAAGCAAATCATATCAATGAAAACTTGGAGGATGAAAAATGTTGGGGAAATAAATATATGCATGTTTATCAATGTGCTAAAATACTTTACCCCTCGTTTGTTTATGCCCAATACTATTTTTCCTGGCAAGAGTCCAATCGGATCATCAATTTTACGAACAGCAAAGAAAACTGAATTTCCATAAGGAAGAGTCTTCAAGATCCGTAAAAATTGTTCCCTGGCTTCTTCTTTAGTTAGATTGTCCTGCATAAGAAAATTCCTTCGTAAGGACAACAAGACGTGTAATTGGCATTCAAGAATTGCATTTTGCCTCTATTCAAAAGGTTCTATGACAGTATATTAGAAGAAAAAAGCACAAAAACAACAAGAACTACGGAGCTCATAATGGTTTACCATAGATTGATAACGAGAAATGATGTCCAATTCCCACTCCCTCTTTGCACGAGTAATTGCAATTTGTCTAGGTAGGAATCGCTCAAGAAGTGATTGCCAATCACTACAAATCGAAAAAACGTAAAATGTAAATAGTAAGTGCACTAATACTTGAAAATGATTTACCCAACATGTTGTAAATAGCAAGTATCACATTTAGACTTCACAAAGAAACAAGAGCAATAAAGCAGTTGATGAAATTAAAACGTACAGCGAGAGAAAACACCAAGGTCAACAAGAATTACTCACGTGCATGATGAAGGGCCATTAATAAATCCAGTTTCAACCAATATCTGCAAAGCAGATAGCTGTGCAGCATCATCCCTTCCAACAGGATAATTCCCCAGTATATAATCATGTTGCAACTGTCAAAATGGGGAAATCATTAGAAAACACAAGATATGTTAGAAAATAGGAAGTTACCAATGAAAACTGAAATTACTTGAACATAAGACAGTTGCAAGAACATTGCATCTGTTACAGCTTCATCTGACTCCCGAAATAACTTTTTTTTGAATACCAATTTGCATTGCACAATCTCTCCTTTACTCTTGTCTTTGGATGCCTTGAAGTCAGCCAACAGATCTCCAATATACAAGTTATCATCTAGGCCAATGTACTCCTCTACTATACAAAATGATGCATTTCATTTTACCACATGAAATAATGTACAATTCTAAAACACCACTAAAATGTGAAATTCATTTAAAAATAACTAAAAATGAAATGTGTAACAAAGTCACCAAAATATACCATTTCCAGGATCTGGCACTTTAGAACCAGTAACAACTTTACGACATTCAAAGAGACTAAAGCCAGAAACCGTTGTCAGCTTAATTATCCCTGCAAGCTCCTGGAGTGCATGCACAAATATATGAGAAAAGAACCAGGTAAACAAAAAACAATTTCAGGAAAAAACAGCTTTATTAATAGATGTACTGCACACAACAAGCAGTATCCAAAAATGAAGGTGAATATAAAGAATCAGCACATATGATGCACTTTCAGCAATTTAGACTGCAGATTAAAAACAAGGAATATGGCAGGCTTAACAATAATGCTTGAGCCTGTGATGAGACACTTAAATAAATAATCCAATTTGAAATACTTAAATTGCAGGAGTTTAGGGTTAGAGTGTAGGGTAGCTTGATGATTAAGTTCTGAATGGTATACTGTAATACTCAGCAGCACCAACAGAGTTGCATGTTCTGATGTTCGCTCACAAAACTAAAGAGGTTTAAATTGGAATATGAAATAGGTTTTGGTTGCAAAGTACTCTTTTTACATCACCAAAATTGATCAGCCACATGACTTTACAGCCCATTACAAAATATCATTGTCAGACATACTCAAGAAATGCCCAAAGTACTCTTGAAGATACAAAGTTAGCCGTTTAAAGTGGTGGAAAAGGAGATCTGTAGTATGCTCCTTGAGTATGGTCAATTAAGACAAAAGTCGTTCTATACAATATTGTTGTTATGTAACAAGATACTGAAACAGTACCCTCAGTTAGGCTTTAAATCTATCCAGAAGGTGAGAGATCATACCAAACAAGTCCTAATCCCGCCTTGACTCTTATCAATTTATTCTGAAATATCATTTCCCTTATCCCCAAGAAAAAGATGAATGAGCTCATAAAAATTGAGAGGAAGGTACAACAATACCTCAACAGCATCAGCAACAGTTGTGGCCATGTCGTATGTAATTTCCTCAAATGTTTCATCCAAGAAAAACACAACAGTTGTAAGCTTTTTCCCAGTTAAAAGAGCTTCAATCTCTTCCCGGCCAGGAATTGAGCATCTAGGTCCAGCTTTAACGGAAAGTTTCAAAGCATTCAATGTGTTCAAAGCAAAGACTTGGACCTCAGAATCAGTGCTCACTCCATATGCCACGGTATGAATATACTCTGACAGGTACCCACCAATCTCCTTGCTAGCAGGCGTGCAAGATGCACAGACGTACATTAACTCCCATGCCTTAATCAAACATTGCCTATATAGTGAATACATAACCCTCATTAAGATGAAACTACAAGTTACATCAAGAAGAGTAAAGAGGAGATCTGCTTTCCATTCATCAATTATACAGCTTGAACTCACATACCTATCTGGGTTGTTTCGTGTTTGCTTAGAAATTTGTGTAAAAAGTTCATCTCGAAGCTCAGGTCGCTTCAATGCAAGCTTATAAAGTTTGCCGATAAGCTCAATTTGTTCATCTAAGCTTAGATCAATCACACGATCGGAGGAGTCAACTCCCATGTACTTCAAAATGATCTGAAACATCTTAACTGCCCTAGCAATGAGGTCTCCATTGATTTTCAAAATGGATGTTGGGATAGGTTCCTGTTGAAATAAGAACAGTCCTAAGTTATGAGTGCAAAGGAGATCATGACATGTTAGCATCTAAACATCATATTCTTACCCTTTGAAAACAAAACATATCTTCAAATGTGAATTTCTCTCGAACTTGGGGCCCCACTGACTTTTTAGAAAAGAAACTTCGCTTTCCAGCAGAGTGAATCTGCTTTTGCATAGCCTTCAGAAACAACTCCACCTAAATATACAGAAGAATAAGTTCAAAGGAAATTATAAAGAATATCTCATCGCTTATTAATATTCGAATGTAAGCAAGCCAAAGAATGATTTTTGTTCCAATGGTACAGAAATATATCACCTGAAACTTATCAATATATGCCATCACACCAGAAAGTTCAGGAGAAATATCTGATGGGAGCGTAATTGGTGTGCTGCAGGTCACATGAGATGAAATAGAAAAAGGAAATGAGTTATAACTGGAAATTGCACATAATGATGTTAAACTTAATATAATGACAGATGCTTAAGAAGAACTCACTAAGGAGGAAAATTTGAACCATCGCTATCATAACCATCACCAATTGAGGCAGCAAAGGAAAAGCGAGGAGTTTCATATCCATTACTGGATCCCAGAGACGACCTCACTGACCTTGTTCTTGTCACTCTCTGGGCCATAGCTGGTGGCATATCAGAAATCATAAGGACTCAAGCATTTAAGGTTTCAAGCAAACACATACTGCTTCTCCTCAACTGAGCAGCATTTATCCTAGAGCTTCATAAGACACTTCTATTCTCCCCTGATAACAAACAGATGATTCACTAATCAAGGAGTAAACAAATTAAAGAATAACAATTCACATAACTTGTATCTAAAAAAAATATTATTTTCATCGAGATATGCAAGAAAAGTCAAAAATGTATGAAAATCACAAAAATTGGGTTCAAAATGAAGGTTTCAGACAGAAAATCTATAAACTGAAGAACGCCCCTCAAGTAGCAATACCACCTCATTCCCACTAGTAAAGTTTCCTCACCAGACAAGACTTGTTGAAGTTCAAGAACCAGATATCATAAAGATCAAACTTTATACAACAACATCCAAGCCTGAGTCCCAATAGAATGTGGGGTTGGCACAGGAAAACTAGTTAGGAAGGAAAACAATCTTAATTGTCAACTATATAACTTTAACTCAAAAGCTAAAGTGCATAAATAGCCACAATTGCAGTTATCTTACTCTTATTCGGATACGTCCCTGAAAGTGTAATTTTGACTAACCATTTACTAGCGGAGTAATTCCAGACTCCCTATTAGTAGGGAATCTAATTGATGGACACAAATAAGCGTCCACATTCACAAAAAATAACTTGATAAAACTGAAATGCCAAACCTAATGGTAAGAGAACAAAAATGCTGGTTGAGAAAGGAGCTCAAGAAACAGCACAGACGGGCACATTATTTGCAATAAAGATCCAAACCAACTTAATTTTTTAATGGTTATCTACTTATCTTAGCAAAATGCCAATTCATTTCAAACAAGATTAGGAATCCTTAACAAATATGTTATCAACCATTAGGGATTTAGGATTCACGTGTATACTAAACAGTAAATTTGTAATGATAACAAACAAGGGTTGACTAACAACCATTAGGGCTGTTCTCTGTGCAACATATATGAAATCAATTTCAAGATCAGTATAAACAAAAGAAGAAAACAACCCACGTGAAATTCCCAAAAATTAAAAAAAGAAACTCAAAACTAACCCGTTTGGCCGACGACTGAAAGGAAAAGCACGCCTGCAATAGAGCTTAGAAGTCTAAACTTGTGTGGAATCTTTCAGATCAGCCTTATACAGCATCTTGATATGGATTGTGGCATGTGTTGTACGCAATTCGAAGGGCTTCCCTTCTGGCCCTGAAGCGCGTCCGCTACTCACGAACGAAAATGGAAACAAAAACAACAACTAGATCGAACGACACAAAATGGGTATTCAAAGGACTTTAATTTTTGCATAAAGGGTAGCACTTATTAACAATTAGCTCAGCTCAAACATCACAGTGCATATTTATGGCTACATTCATCATAAAGTAAAGAGCTGGGTGCGGTGTGGAAGTTGGAAGGTAAAGCTGTGTGGTCACTGGAGTGACAGGGGAGAAAGAAGATGCAGACGAGTGTCACGAGAACTTTGGTCTAAAATAATTTCAAGATCATTAATGTAGAGAGTTAAAATAAAATGGAAGGAAAATATTAATGTCAGTTGGTTGACAACTTTTAATTTACGGATTTGAGCGGATGTCAGTATGTGAATAGTACTTCACTATTTCAATGGTGCAATGCACAAAATTATTCCGAATATCTTAAAAATATATTGCGATTGTTTACTTATTATTGTACCTGGTATTAGGAGTGTTCTTCGGTTCGGTTTGGTCGGTTTTCAGCTTGGTCGGTTCGATTTGGTCGGTTTCAATTTTTGAAAAGGTGAAACCGAAAACTGAACCGCAGTACTTGAGTCGGTTTCAGTTCGGTAATTTTTGGTCGGTTTGGTCAATTTCGGTCGATTTTAGCATGTTTTTGTCGGTTTTGTTGGTCGGTTTTGGTTCGGTCGGTTTTTAACCCAAAAGGTGAAACCGTAAATCGAACCGTCAATGATTAGTCGGTTTGAGTCGGTTTTGGTTTGAGTCGGTTTCGGTTTTGGTCGGTTCGGTTTCGGTCGGTTTGTCG
Source organism: Cuscuta europaea (assembly GCA_945859875.1). Classification (NCBI taxonomy): domain Eukaryota; kingdom Viridiplantae; phylum Streptophyta; class Magnoliopsida; order Solanales; family Convolvulaceae; genus Cuscuta; species Cuscuta europaea. Next base: position 12,330,965 of record CAMAPE010000048.1, read on the forward strand.
GTCGTTTTCGGTTTTTCGGTTTTTTTTTTGTTCACCCCTACTTGGTATTATACAAAATACTCCGTAATATTCTTAGCCTTATAAACAAAGAGAAAATTGGATAAATGGTTTATAACTCAGTTTTCTATATTTCTAATATGTAAAAGTACCAAGAGCTCGTTCGATAACAATTAAGTCGAATGAATGGGTTGATTTTGTTGAATTTGATGACATTCTGGTTGAAACGGTTGAATTGACTAAATATCTTTGATGGATGGTGTACTCGGGGGTAGCTTATCCGAGGGGTTATTGCGGAGAATAACTAGAGAGAAGTCAGAGCAAGCAAGTAAGAGAGAGAGTGTATATTCGATATGTATTAAGCGTGGTTTACAATGAGGGAAAGGGGTGCTATTTATAGTAGTAATAAATGCTAGATAAGGACACATGTCAGTTTTCTGGTGGTCGAGGGGTCACCTCGACCGGGGTGGCACTGGCACTCGCATGTGGCCGCATTAAATGCGGTGATTGGATGTGACGTTTGTACTTGGTACGGTGATCCAGGCGCATGTGAAGAGGATATTCTGTCGGGGGTGGATGCCTTCGGCTGAAGGGTGCTGGGCCGAAGGCTCTTCTAACCGAGGGCTCTTACCTGCCGAGGGCTGCAGGTGTCGAAGGCTTGGTTTTCAAGCCTTGATCTCCTGTGATGCCTCTTCTAACCGAGGGCTCCTACCTGCCGAGGGCTGCAGGTGCCGAAGGCTTGGTTTTCAAGCCTTGTTCTCTTGTGATGCCTCTTCTAACCGAGGGCTCCTACCTGCCGAGGGCTGCAGTTGCCGAAGGCTTGGTTTTCAAGCCTTGTTCTCCTGTGATGCCTCTTCTAACCGAGGGCTCCTACCTGCCGAGGGTTGCAGTTGCCGAAGGCTTAGTTTTCAAGCCTTGTTCTCCTGTGATGTTTCTGAGCTCGATTCCGTCACTGGTAGCCTTCGGCCATGGGGCCAAAGGCACCCCTTTGCGTATTGTGGGCTGCTTAGAGCTCCATTTTTCTGGGCTTGGCCCGTTTGGGCTTGTTGGGCCTGATTGTAGTAGAGGAAGTATGTGGGCCGGGGGTCCCTGGGCCATATACTCCATCAATCTTGAATTACGGAAAAAAATTAATTAAAATATATTTTGGTGATAAAATAGAAAAATAAAAAAATTAAAATGATTTTCTACAATAACTTTAGTCAATTTGGTCAAGAAAATAAATTATAATCTTATTTATTTTGATTATTACATAATTCAGTAAGAATTAAGTGTTTGATGAAAAAAATTGAATGACAAAACCAATAAGACTAAAACATGAGTTACCAAAGGACCTCATTTACTAAAAACATACGGAGTAATTGAAATTGACTTTAACTTACTCTTTAGTTTATGAAAATAATACGTAAACATGTCATTATGATAATTAATAATTAGTGTTTGTTAAATCGAGTCACATTCATGGATTAACGAGACTTGAAGAGCTCATTTAGTGATCATGTTTTTACGTTTATCAGTCACTTTTTAAACAAACGTATAAGCTTTGATTTCACGCGTTAAATTGTGTAATAATAACAAAAGATAATTTTTCTTTACTTTATTAACAAAATATATTTTAAATGTACTTTTTCATAAATCAGCAGAATCAGCCAATTCAGCACGTACGAGCCGCACTATTTTAGCATAATCTCATAAATTTCGGCAGAATCAACCAAATTTTCGGTGACACCACACTAAGAACCGCTTGATGACCCTGATTTTTGGCTTATCAGGCTTATCAAGCTTATCGGTCAACTTTTCACCAAGCACGTAACTTTTGATTTTGCGCGCTAAATTGTGTAATACTATCTAATAAATAAGAAAAGGTAAGGTCGAAGTTACTTCTCTGGTTGTATTGGCGAAAGTTGTTGTAGAGAAACATTTTACCTATTTTTCATATAATTTTTTCTTTATTTTATTATTTTAATTAATCACCAGAATCAGTCAATCCAGCCACTTCATAAATTTTACCAGAATCAACCAATGTAGCTGAATTGGGTATTATCAAACGGGCTCTAAAGCTACAAATACTCACGTTCATGAAAACGATTTTTGTTTCAGAAAAATATTCTCCAACAATCAAACTAAATACAAATTATAATTATGTAGAAGACATGTAGTTAATTATAGATTAGTCTCAGATGCAACTTAAGTACCAAGTACTTTCAAGCGTTTCTCGGCTTTTGACTTAAAAGCTAAAATTAGTGTTTTCAAGTGACAACTTCTATTTTTTTTATCGTAAACTTGCCTCTATTCATATCATAAGTTTCAGAATCATTACATCAATCAAAGAAAAAACAAATCTGACACCAACTAAACACCAATAACAACGTCTGTAAAGTCTATGATCAAACTTAGAGACAGTTGCCCCTGAAAGAGCAACACAAATCGCTAACCATGCAGCAGCTTGACACAACTGTCCATATTCCCATAGATCCAAACATACCCAATGACATACAAAGGCTAAAATCCCAAACAAATTGACAAACCTACCAACATAGACAGTATCAAGAAACCAAATGACAAAATAATAAAAAGTAATAGGAAAACTTTCACGGACTCTAGCACCTCGTACAACCCATGGTGGTGGTTCAGGAGGAGGTCGGACCTTCGCTATGATTTTTTACACGGGCAAGACACGACTCCAAACCCTAGCGCCTCTGCTCCGGTCTGTCACACTAGTCCTCCGGCGTTTGGTTTCCTGATGAGCCGAATCAATCATCAGACAAGCCTTCCCAATGTGTTTCTCGGTCGACTGTTCCCCTTGTCCATCGCTTGCTGGCGCCATACCATCGTTGTTGAGCCGCTGTAGCAACCCTCATGTCCCTGCCTTACTTCCGTCTGCAGCCATGGAAACAAACACCTCGTCAATAGAAGCCAAGTAGCCACACAAAATCGGCGGAGAATAGAAAACCCTAAGAGAGGGGCTATGACCTTTCAATACAAATGTAGTGATAACTTCTATTTAAAAAAGCGTTTCTCACCTTTTGAGTGAAAAATGCTTTTTACTTTTTCTATTCCACAAAAAGCACTTGTTTTACCGAACACTACCAACTTTTACTTTACAAATCATTTTTTTCTCAAACACGATCAACTTTTACTACTAATCATTTTTTCCAAAATCACTTCAAAAAATATTTTTTTAAGCAAAAGCATTTGCAAACAATCCCTTAATCTTGATTGCAAGATCTCTATACATATTATGTTCTAAGATTAAGAATGTTTCACTCCTAAATCAGATCAGACTAGACTAGATCAGATTTCGACTATTGTAAAATACAAAGACTAATCCTATATTAAACCTGTTCAGAGATCAGACATCTATGAAACCTGATCAGACATCTATGAAACCTGATCAGACCAGACTAGCCCAAAATCAGACCAGATCAAATCAGAAATTTCTAATTCAAACAAAAACTTCTAAACCCAAAAATGATTTAGTTAAAGTACCAATTCCCTATTTAAACCACCAACTTCAATTTCAATAAATGAAATCAGTATTACTATATTAATATATCCCCAACTAGTAAATTTCAAAGTATAACATATTCTTTAGTTTTAATAAAAAAATATTCAGGTTTTTGATGTTTTAGCAATTATGATTTTGAGTGAATTAATCAGTACTCCATAACAATTTTAATAAAATAATTTTATTTCTATTTCATATTTTTCTCATTTCTTACTAGTTTGACATTGAGAAATTAGTACTTTGTATAAGTTTTTATACAAAACATTTTTCGCTTGTGGAGAAATGAGAATTACTTATAGTTAATCAAATAATGGTGCAAAAAATATGAAGCATTACTAGAAAGATGAAGGGAGATTTACCTAAAAAGGACTAAATAAAAAGATAATTGCAACAATAGGACTTTAAAGTTCAAATTCTCAAAATAGAACTAACTCTTCCAATTCTACCTTTCCTTTGTCCTTCCTAATACGATTTTTTAAACAATCATTATAAAATATAAAAAAATCAAAATAAAAAAAATCGTAAAAAAATTAAAAATCAACCACCACCTCAACCACCTTCCAGCACCGCCACCTCCAGTCGCCGAAAAAGATTGCCAAGTTGGGGGGAAAATGTCATCATGATGTCAATTTTGAAGAGAAAGCTAGATATTTTCAAAGAATAAAAATGTCATCTTCATGGCATTTTCAGAGAAATGTGTCAGTTTTTACACAAGATGACATTTTTTTCCGGCGACCGGAGCTGGTGGTGCTGGGAGGTAGAGGACGCGTTGGCGGTGACCTACATATTTTTAAAATATATTTTAGGTATTTTATTTTATTTTTAGTCTTTTTTAAAGTTTTTTAAATATTTTTATTTATTTATTTTAATTGTTCACGTTTTTTTAATAATTTATAAATATTTTATTATTTTTATATTTTTATTATAAATAAAATTTTGATTTTCTTATTAATAAAATAAATCTATTATTGAAAATCATAGGAAGGGGGTAGAATGAGAAGAAGGGACATATATTAGTCATATTTTGGAAATAAAGGTATTGTACTCCTATGATTGAATTTTGGGCTTATTTTAGTCCTATTAAGAGCTAATACCCGATGTTGCATACAATTATATTGAAATTTCTCAAATCTTCTTGGTATTAATACAAAATAAATTCTTGTATTATTCAAATTACTTATTGACTCATAACAGTAAAGTATGAAATGTATGAAGGAAGAGGGCAAATTAAATAAGACTTTCCATTGGTTTTATTTATTGTGGAGTAATAATTACTTTGGTAGTTGAACATTGTAATTTAGTGACCATATAAACTGTCACTATATCAGTGTATCATTGATTGATTCTGGAGGTTCCATTTGAATTTTGAACTTTAGTTAGGCGAATCTTAAATAATACGAGTAAGTTAATAACAATAACAACATCAATAAATACGAGTAAGTTAATAACAATAACAACATCAATAAAGATAATGATGATGGTGACGATAATTATAGTAATAATAATAATAGTAATTATAGTAATAATAATAGTAGATTACTAATTATGTCTATTATAATTCTAAATTACTTTGAGTTTAATTATAATACAATTTTGAGCAATTCCTACAACAAACGTAATTTTAGAATTCTATTGACGTGAATTAAAAAGTAATAAAAATTAGGAAAGGATATGTAGGAATCATAAACATAATTAATACTTTGAGTCTTTGAGTAACAACAACATCCTACATTCCTACTAAGTTAGAATTCTACTCATAAAATTATAACTAAAAAGTATTAAAAATTAACTCTTTACTTATATTACCATGCTTTGACCCGAATTTTATTTTTTGCTTAAATTCAACTATCCTTTTAGTTTTTTATTAAAGTTTTCTCCAATGTCCTCACATTAAGTTTTCAGAGCAGATTACACTCAACTATAATTTAAAAATAAAATAAAAAGTAACTAGTTAAGTCTTTTTTTCAAAGGAGTTAAGTCTTTTATTCTACTGTATATGCGGAGTATCATTGTAAATGCATAATAAAACTTCAATATCTTCAAAGTCAGAAAAGTTATTTTGGTTAGGTAATAACAAATCTGAACCCTATATATTTTGTAGGCCCTCTTTCATAGGTTCCACCTTGAAGCTCTAAAGTACCAAAAGGCCGGCCCTGGTCCTATATACTACAAATAAAATAGTTTGAGGTTCTTTTGACAATCTCTTGTTCAGTTCGATGTATATGTGTATTTGTCACTTGCCACTTATCATATAGTTCTTGGTCTAGTATCTATTTGGACTTCTTCTTTGAAGCTACTCCTACTTCTTATCATTATTAGTAATTAATAAAGTTGCAAAGAAAATTCATGTAATAAAATAATTGAATTTGTCATCTCCTAAGATAATCATTTTGATATCAGCTACAATAGTCATATACAAAGTATTTAACAAAGCAAATAAGCAACTGACCTCAGGGATGGAGCTAGAAAATGGCATTAACAGGAACAGAATTTCTTTTCCATGCTTTGGGTAGACAGAATTTAAAACATTTTCTAAGCTTATGCATAAAAAACAAACTTATATATACAATAAATTCAGCATAACTCAGTGCAGGTGAGTAGGGTGGCCAAACCGGCCATTCCTCTCTTGGTACCTTACTGGTAGACAAAGAAAGAAACTAATTACCTAGTATTCTCAAAAAGACATTACATAGCTTGAAGGTGCAATGGTGCCAATACCTGGTCTAGATGGATACTAAAACTCTAAAAGTAGTCCAAGACCCATAAAAAGAACATTCAGCTCCTACAAAATCACTACACCATACAAATGAGGATGAGACAGACTGGACAAAGGTAATTAATGAAGTCTGGGTAGATGGGGCAAATAAAAGTGGTTTTGAACATGTCGAGTCCACAAGTGGAAAGATGGGGGAAATACAAAATCAGTACTCGAGGGATCCTAGAGAAGGAAATCCAGACAGGTGGTCTCTTCCATCAGCACTACCACTGCCATGCATCCTCTCCATTGTGTTTCCGCTAAGGGAATCGGCTTCTTGCTTCCCCAGCTTCTGCACATCCTCGGGTGAAAGGATTTTGATATACCACACATTATTCACAAATGCCCTGAAAGAATCATCGTTATCAGTATCAAATTAAAATTGCAGATGCAAGTCCTTTCAATATCTTGCATTGATTGCAAACAGTTTAATCAAGGAGAAACAAGACTAAGGGGCAGAAATCGAAATAAAAAACATTTTAAGATTTTGATTTTTCATGGTATAGAATTGATGTACAAGTGTACATGCATATGTGTTTGCAGTCAAACTGTTTTTTAAGACTAACTGGCTGACTAACCCTAAGTTTGTAAAAATATAAGGGTTGTAGTTAGAAAACACCTCATGACAGATGTAGGTTTTTTGTTGTTCTATAGCCTTAACTGTGAGATTAAGGGCCCATCAAGGTATGGCTTATATGGTTGAAATGACCAAATCTGTTGAATTGAAGGAAGACTGTTCAAAAGTATCCCTTTCATCCATAAGTAAGACAAAATCTACTTATTCTGCAGAGAAGCCGAATAAGCCAGATAAGGCTACCAATGAGAGCCTAAACTAGGCCTGACCTAATACTATGATGAGTCATTTGAAGGGAAGTGTTTGGCAACATCCATTTCATCCAAATAAGTCAAAATGTTCTTATTCTGCTGTTAAACAGAATATGCCAAATAAGGCTACCATAAGAAGCCTACACTGGTCCGAACCTAATCTATTGACCCATCACCCATATGAAGAACAAGATATTGTTAACATCCCCTCCACCCAAATAAGCGGAATAAGGCAGAAAGTGCTGCCAAACGAAGCCTAAACTAGGCCTAATGAACAAAGGATTAGTTTAATTACTCACTCCCACGGGTCGTCTCCAAGGAGAAGTACATCATTCTCCCTGTCAACGAATACAAGCTGCCAGCCTGATCTTTGAGGGTCTTCAAGTAACCCTTCAATTCCGAACATCTGAGCCAGTTCCTGTCGTAGCTCATGATAGCTGCTGATTCTGGTGATATCCAGTGACCTCCCAACATATCCTGATTTGTAAACCTGCTTTCAAGAACGAGACTATTATCTATCTATCAAGGAGAAGTCTAGATAAGATACATGGTTAATAATTTTTAAGAACAATAGAGATTAGCCGATCCCCCTCTCTTTTTGTACTCATTTCTTTATCAATAAAATTCCGTCAAATGTTCCCCAGCATTTGCCCCACTAATTTTGGTGGTTTGCCTTCCGGGTTAAAAAAACAATAGAGATTAGCCACCTTGACAAATGTAGGAGCAGGGGTTGTTTGGTCAACTTGTCCGACACTGGACACCAGCTCAGACGAGTCTTGCATGTAACCATAAGGAGAATTCTGATACTCTGATGGCATAGATGACATATCTGCATGAACACCTGAAGTCGTAACACTTGACAAAGTGGTGGGAAGGAGAAGTCCGGAGTTGTCTAGATTTGCACCAAAAAATGATTGTTGGTTTTGGGCATCCACACCACAAGTCACCTGCTGCTGCTGACTAGAAGCTGAACTGTTGGCATATTTCGGCAACCATGACTGTTGGGGTTGTTCACTCTTCTCATTTACCATAGACTGACCAATTCTTTTGAAATCCAACAGATTATTAGTATTCCCTTCATGACAGAGGGAGCCCAGCATAGATTGCATGTTTGCAGAAGGAGAAACCGGTGAAACAAATTTTGCATTTGAATCTGAAAAATTGGCTACTTGGTGAGTATTGGGCATAGGGAAAGAGTTCTGGTAAGCATGTTGTCTGGCCGGTTCCTCGGTCTGACTGCTAGTTTGCTGTTGGGGTTGCCTTTGCAAACTCTCAGATAGCATTTGGGTTTGTTGGATTAAATGTTGCTGATGTAACAATGGGTTATTATTGCTGCCTGAAGCTTGCATATATTGGACAGGTGGTTGAAACTGCATGAGGTTCTGTTTGAAAGGATCTGCTGAACTTCCCATGTTTTGCAGGCCGGCAGCAAGCATAGCTTGGTACTGCTGGTTAAGGTCGTTCCGAAGCAATGCTGGATCAACTCTCTGTTGCATCCATGGAACCATACCAAAAGACTGGAGATTCAGCGATTGTGGTGGTGGTCCTCCTTGCTCCCCCATTTCCCCTCTTAACCATGCCATTCCATTCACGACTTCACTGTTACTGCTGTCTGCAATAAGATTGAAAGAAAAATTCAAATTTACTCCATCCGTCCCAGGTAAAGAGCCAGATGAGGTCAAACTTTAATTTTGGCAAGGTACGACTTTTAAATAGTGTGAAATCATATTTATATTTTAAAATGTATTTGTTAGTTTAACTAAATGTGTAATATTTCCTTAACGTGTCTGAAAACTTTTTTGCAAATTATTGGGAATTACATGAAAATTTAGGTTCATTTGATGAAATGGACTCTTTTTTGGGACACGAAAAAACTTTTGGAACCAGACTATTTTTTGGATGGAGGGAATAATATATTTTGGTGTACCTTGGAATGTTGAGAGTCCTGGATACCAAGGCCTTTTTAGCCGAAGGGGAAATAATGACGTGTACATGGGGAAAGTAGTCAATGGCTCAATTTCCCATAACGATACCCTTGGCTGTCTTTCACCTGCAGTTGACTCATCCCAACCCACCTACACATTAGTTAAAAAAATAGATGTCAGCATGAAATGAGGAGACATATAATATTAAATCACTCTACAACTGGTAGCCAAGCAGGAAAAGACAGGCAATAACTTAGAACTACCCCTTCATCCCACAAAAGAGCACTACTTGGTGAAGGTACATCTCTTATAAGTCATGTAATCAGATGAAAAACCAGTTCCATTAGATGAACTAAGACTCTTTATTGGGACAAAACAGCTTTTAAGAGGACTGCTTTATGAGATGGAGAGAGTATTAGACATAAAATGACTAAACCAGGAACCGAGAAGAACGAGCTTCTTAAGGAAATACTAGGGTTTAATGCACCAAACCCCCTCGTGATATACAAATTCAGCGCGTTAGCCCCCTGTGATTTGAAAAAATGCATCAAACCCCCTTGTGTTTTAATGAATCATGCACAGAACCCCTTTTATGAATAAATTTAATGATTTTGAAATCACTTTTCCTAATATTCTGATTGAATATGCAAGTAAATATGTCAAAATCTCTAAATCATACAAAAATGTTAATCATTTTTCTTTTATTTGACAATTGAATTTGTTCATAGAAGGGATTTTGCGCATAATTAATTAAAACACAAGGGGGTTTGACGCATTTTTTAAATCACAGGGGGCCAATGCGCTGAATTTCCATATCACATGGGGGTTTGGTGCATTAAGAGCTACACAGTACACACAAAGAATGTAAAAAGAGAATAACAAACTAAACTGATTTTTACCTTAACAGACCGCCAGTGAGAGTTTGGCCAACGAATACCATCCAAGTCACCAATGCCAGTAATTGTTCCCATGTATCTGAACAAAATGCATTATTACACATGTCAGATCAGTATAACAGATTATACATAGAATGTCACCATGCATAGCATTTGGCTGTAGATATTGATGATTGAGAAAATTCATAGAATAGTGACTGAGGGAGAAATAAATACCTGCGAACGCTTGATTCTTCTGTTTCAAACAGCATCCTAAAACGCATCCCAACAGAGACACGGGTGTGATATACAGCTTTCACGTATTTTGAAAGAGGTATAACAAACTCAGATGGGCTAGCCCTGAGATGATAATGAATAGAAAGAGATACGGTGAAAAAGTTGTGCAAATATAAAAAAAGATGGGATAGCCATTAGAAGTATCATAATGTATATTTTTGCTACCGTGGGTTAAAAAAAACAGTGAAACAGCTGTTAGTAGCTGCAGCATGAGCAGCAGCAGCTAGGAGCCCAATGTGCATACTGTCACTTGACAGAACCGATGACGGCATTACAGTTTGTGGTCTAGTCGCGCGACGAATCCCCAGCAGCAGCTGATTTTTCTCATTCCTGAAAAAGAATTTTTTTCAAGAGAAGCACAGAAGCGGGTATAAAAACTTTTTTAGAAGTCACATGTGTACCAGATGAAAAGAACGGAATCTCCCGCAACAAGTCTTTTGGCACTGACAAACACACTCCAGCCCGTAGTAAGAAGATGCCTCTTAGGCTGCCCTGCAATGTGAGTAAAGAAGAAGAACATTCAGTGAAGGAAACATGAATCTGCATTCTAGATCATGTCAATACTCAAGGAACAACTTTTATATTGTGGTATGGTACAACTCCTTTATCTCATCTAGTAGGGAAATCCCCAAAATAGAAGCAAAAAATGTGATATTCCAAAAGAGATGTACTATTTTTTCCCTAAATAAGCGTAAATTACTGCGATTATGGAATCATACTGCCATGTTTTGGTCATTGGAACTAATTGGTAGTAATAATAATGTCATATTTGGGAGTGTTTACCCAGCATAACTGTAGTTACTCTTATTTATTGGAAAAACATAGTACTATTTTGGAAAATAGCATGTCTTTACTCCTATTTAGCGCAATTTATGTTTCTAATACAAGTATATCTTTACTTGTCCTACTAATATCCTTATACTTATCCAATCGAGACTGAGGTGCTTGTATCCAAAAATCCAATTCATATTTACCTCGGAAAATATGCCTGAATTTCCATTCGACATCATGTAGATCCCTTGCAATGAGTTCTTGGCAAGGTGGTGTCTGCGTGAAATCCTGCAGGAGCATAGAGGAAAGCGGATCGCAGTATAAGAAGATGATACTCTAATGATGAAGATCAGAGGAAGAGCATAAATAGTACCAGAGGAGGGAAAACTTTCTCTGCAGCCCGACGAGGAACAGAGAAGCCACCATGAGTACTAGTATCACTTGCTGTGAGTGTCTTGCAAAAATAGTTAGTTGGCTGCTTGCTAGAAATTCCCAACTCCACAGGAAGATAAGTGTCTTTTTGTTCTTCCTATTAACACAAAACATAGAAAGACTCCAGGCATCAAAACCCATCAAACTAGAAAAGGTTTACCTGTTAAACTGATGAGCTAATCAGATTATACAGGGAGGGAGTACCTGAGTGAGGGGTTGCAATGTCAATTGAGCATAGACTTCATCAGTTTCAAGATCTGCCTGAAGTCCCACATATTAAACATTTACCATTACAACTAACTAGTTTAAATCTGTAAAATCCCCAATGAAAATGAAATTTGAAGTTAAACATACATGCATAGTGACATTGTGGAGCTGGCAGATCAACTGTGGCGACAAGTTTGGATAATTTGGTATTTGACCATCAACTTCTTTATTAGTTGTAGCAGCTACCTGGAAATTCAACACCCATAAATCCAAATGAAATGTTTATCAATGTAAAATTCAGTAAAAGATAAGAAGACATTAAATGTAAAAAGAAAGATGGATAAAGGACCTGTTCACTATGACCCTGAGGAAAGTAAACCACACGACTCCCAACTGTTGGAAGGCACACCAGAGGACCAGCACAGGCATGCCACAGCTCTGAGTTCAAACACTTCTTCTCTCCTATTCACAACCCAAGTTCAACCACAGATCCAATCAGCAGCATGATTTAGTCAACTAATTAGTCATAATAATATCTTATTTGCTATAGGTCCGTATGCTTATCAAAGTATTAACTTGACAAGCTTGTGCGATAAGAATTTATTTCTTCAGTTTTTATTTTATAAAAAAAGAGAATGACCCGTTTTTAATTATAAAAAAAACAAGATGAGGAGACACTTATAGGGAGACATGACAAGAAAAGGCCAGGCAGAAAAGAAAAAGGAAAATTACAATAAGGAGAAAAAAGAGTAGTGGAACTGTGGAAGGAGATATGTGGATACCTTCAAGAGCCTGCTGACCCATTCCTGATGTTGAAATCTTCATGGTCATTTCCCCCCACTGTCCTATTATGCAAGTGTGTACGGTATGCGTACGATGAGTAATAATTAATTAAAACCTTAATTATGATTATCCACTCAATTATGCCATCAATAAGATCCTCATTACCAACCCTGAACAGCACTTGCTAGTCAAACCCTGAACACCCAACCAGATTCAACATCCTTAACCTCATGCCAGCACCACCTTAACTCAACCCCAATTCTTGAATGCTTTCAGCTGAAAAGCTCCATCTCATCTCAAAACCGGCAAACACAAAAAACCCAGAACCACAAATCAAGCCAATGATGGAGCGGTGGGTTAACTCAATCTATCTCCAAAACTTCCATTAAAACAGGAAAAAGATCAGCAAATCTTGGAGCTATGATGGGTATGGGCTTAGCTCGGCTAAGCTGAAATTCAGGTGAAACCCAGACCCTTTCCGTGCAGTATCGCTGTCCCCCTGACGAAAGCTTTTGAAGAGAGAGAGTTGGATTTATAGCCCACCCGACCAAGCTCGACCTGAGAGCAGTAGAGAGAGAGAGAGTGGGGGGATGACCAATGAAAGAGAAAGGAGCAGAGGAGTGTAGTGTAGTAATGCCTCATTCTTTCTTTACTTTTCTTAATCCGTGCTCTCTCTCAGAGAGAGAAGGGGTTTTTTGGTAATTGAGATCTCAGCCGTTGAGGCAGCCGTACGGGGAGATCTTGAGCGTTTAATAAGGTCTGAGGTGACAGGAGGCATGTGCCACGGTGCCACCATCCTTCAGTGATCGATGTCAGAGTTAGGCCATTCAAATATTTTTTTATCATTATTGCCACTTGGTATTACTCCATCCGAAAATTGTCAAAATTGACTTTCACGTGCATTAATAAAGTAAAAATTGTGTAGTTGAAATTTGTACAGAGGAGAAAGAATTAATTTTAACCACATATTTCTTACTTTAAATGGAAATGAACAATCTTTTTGGAACATCCAAAAAAGAAAATTTGGCTAATTTTTTCGGGATGAAGTGAGTATTTTTTTTATTTTTTTCGTATTATTTTTAGGGTTTTGGGTACATTGTCCCCCATTCCTTACGTGACATTCTTATTTTTTTTATTCATTCGTATTATTTTTAGGGTATAGGGTTGTGAGGTTATCCCTACATAGGAGAGGTCTCGTGTTCGAGTCCCATAAAAAACCCTTCAAGTGCCAAGAGGTAAGTCTCAGGTTCGAATCCTGACAAGTGGGATGAGAGATTATACTAAAATGAATCGGGTCTCTGCAAGTACTATGGACATAGCTTCACTCTCTATCTGTCAGCTTATGACTAAAGTCCAATTTACATCCTTCCATCTAACTGTTCGGTTAGTGCTGGGAGTCATTCTTTTTTTTTTTCTTATTTAGGTAATGTTACCTCTTTTTTTTAATTTCTCAGTTTTATGTGTCAATTATTTAATTAAATATGTAACTTTGCATTTCAAAACAAATAAGATTAGAATTACTTCTTGAATGAATAAGGGATTTAGTGTTTACATGTATACCATACAGTAAATTTATACTGATAACAAACAAGGGTTGACTAACAACCATTAGGGTTGTTCTCTATGCAACATACTGTCTATGAAATCAATTTCAAGATCAGTAAAAACAAAAGAAAAAACAACCCACGTGAAATTCCCAAAAATTAAAAAGGGAAAACCAAAACTAATCCGAAGTCTAAACTTGTGTGAAAATTTTCAGATCAGCCTCTTGATATGGATTGTCGCATGTGTTGTACACAAAATTAAGAGTTAGATTTGGGATACACACTTTTTTGTGTACACACTTTTTACACATCTGTGTAAGATTTTTTTATGTCAGTACAGACATAACGTATTTTAAAAAGTGGGTATCTTTAGAATTTTTCCAATATTAAAGGGTAGCATGAAGTTACGGACAATAAGCTCAGCTCAAACATCAGTGCACATTTATGGCTACATTCATCATCATGATTCATGTAAAGACCTGGAAATTGGAAGGTAAGGACGTGTGGTCACTGGAGAAAGAAGATGCAGAGAAGACCGAAGAGTGTCATGAAAACTTTGGTCAAAAATGGAATTCATGCACATACAAACGGTGTTTTGACTCATGTTCTTTGCATTTAACCACTGTCAATAAAACGCACTCTCCATATTTTTTACATATCAATTTAGTAAATCATTAATTAAATTATTTTAAGTAATATTTTCATTCTAATTTTTTCTTGAATAATTATGAAATAAAAATTACACATTTTGATGTAAAAATAAATAAATTTCATTATTTTTTAAACATTTTTCGGTTAACAAAAAATGAACTTAGTTCTAGTAAAGTTCGATTATGGAATATTCAGTTATTTGTGGAGACTGAATTAAAAAATTGCCTTTCATGTTTTTTCAAACTCAAAAAACTCCAACAATTAAAACTTCAGGGTTTTTTATATTACATATTTGTGTCATATGAAAGAGCATAAAACTTCAAGAATTTTGATATATTTTTTGAAAATTTTGGAGAACAAATAAAAGTTATAAAAATCTAGAAACATTTTGGATAATAATGACGCATACATGATGCAGAGATGACGTCGCCCCACTCCATGAATGCGTCGATTTTCTTTCCCCCTCCACTCTTTTTTTCCTTTTCTCTCCCCTATCCATCCATCCTCCATTTTTTTTATCCCGAAAGGCAAACCACCAAAATCAGTGGGGCAGGAATCGAGGATCAGCTACCATAATATTATTAAAGCCAATACGAGTACAATCAGAGAAGGGGACTAGGCCTAGACTTCTCTAAAAGACAAAAACCTCAAAGACAAAAATTACACTCAGAAGAAAATCAATTAAAAAATATACGGTGTCTCCATTGCATCCACCTTGATCGATCCATCAAGCTCTTTGGGAATATACTTCCCCATCTTCCACGAAAAAGGCTTAAGGCTGCCCAAACTAGCCACAATTCTCGCTGATTTATTAACATGGACCGACGAGTAGTTGAAACTCAGGCTGGGCCTATAAAGGCCCACATTCGCACATGACCCCAACAAATAAGAATAGGAAACGTCGACCTCCACATTTGGAAACCCCAATCCTTTAGACCACCGCACCGCTTGAGCCAAGATCTCTTCGTCTTTTACACTCGAACCACTCAGAGGAAAGCCGTCCGCCGCCGCCATCGCTCCAGAGTGGTCACGGAGAAGAAAACCGGCAGATGATTTCCCAAACTGCCTGAAGATCGCCCGGTTAAGTTTCATGTTCGGATATCTCGACTTTGACCAACAAAGAAGTTGCGACTTTCTGCACTTGAAAGATGCAGGTAACAACCCAATCTCCTTGAGCTTCTCCATACTTGTAATATTATCTTGACCCGAGCACCACCCTAACATGAATTTTATTATTTTGTTAATAACAACCTGTTTCACCACCGAGCCATTGAATGTTGAATCCCAATACTCCTTCCAAAGATGCCAAGTTATAACCCCAGGTAAAACGAGTGAATAGACTTTATCCAGTGATTTTCCAGAGTTCGAAACCCACCACTTCATAATGTTTGATTTAATGTTCGTAACTTTCGCAGGAGCTGATAACAAAGAATTAGCAAAGAAAGACCAAATGGAGTCAGCTATGGGCCATACCAGAAGGACATGGTCCTCTGAAATGCTCACATTTCTACAGAAGGGGCAAATGGAAGGAAAAACAGCTGAGAAGACTGCTAGTCTCTCCGGAAAGGCCAACCCTTTATTCCAGTCTCCATAAGAAAATCCTGATCTTGGGCACCTGCTTGGGATGCCAGATGAGGTCATTTGATAAGGCTCTTCCCCCTTGAGGCCTTAAAGCTTGATAGGCAGATTTAGATGTGAATTTTCCATTTGTTGTGTGCTTCCATTTAATGTTCTGAGAGTCACGAGTTACCATACCTTCAGCCTTCTCATGAATGAGACTGATTCTCCTCCAGGTGGAATAATCAGTAGGCTTAATAACACCCAAAGTCCTTCTGGCATGCTTGCTACACATAAGATCAGCCCAGATAGAAGCCCCCTCCTGAAATTCCCACCACAATTTGATGGCTGAAATTTGCTGAATGTCAGTCAAAGACCTAATACCCACTCCCCCCACACTCTTTAGGCTTGCAAAGGTCCTTATATTTAATCCAATGATGCTTAGGCTTGTTATTAGAGTAACCCCAGAAAAAACAAGCCACCTTTCTTTTAAGCATGGTAATGACTGATTTAGGCAAATCTGTCACTGCCAAAATTGTGTAAAGGCAGCGAATTGAGCACATGCTGAATGAGCACCAATCTACCCCCTTGGGAAAGCCATCACTTGTTCCAAGTAGAAAGTTTTTTGTCAATAGAGTCCAATAATCCTTTAGAGTGTGTTACCCGGGTAATACCTTGGTGAAATTGAATGCCCATGTATTTAACGGGCAACTTTGCCATTTTCATTCCGAGAATGTTTTCAATTTGTAGGATTATGGCAAGGGTAGTATACTTACCTGCTATGAAACATCTTTTATCTTTGTTCACCAACTGCCCAGAAGTTGTTTGATAGGCCTGTAGAAACCTACTAATTTTTTTAATAGATCTAGCAGACCCATTAAGAAAACCCATAAGATTGTCCGCAAAGGCCAAATGCGGAATATGAATACTTCTGCCAAGATTAAAAGCTTCAATCTCCCCAGTAGAAACCAAATAATTTAAGCCTTTAAAAAACGCCTCTGACATTATAACAAAAGGCAATGGTGACAATGGGTCTCCTTGCTTAACTCCACGACCAGGCTTGAAAAAAACAAAAGGTGTTCCATTTATCAGAATAGAGATGAAAGTAGCTTTAAGATTACCCATAATTAGATTGACCACATGCTGACTGAAACCAAACCTCTCCAAAATGGCCTGTAAAAAGTCCCAGGAGACCCTATCAAAAGCTTTAGTCGTATCTAACTTGATCACAACATTAGAAGCCCTAACCCTTCTATCCAAATTGTGTAACATCTCATCAAGAGCTACTAGAGCTTGCCTTTTAATCTCTCTACCTTTCATAAACCCGGACTGCTCACAGGAAATTATTTTAGGCAAAATAGAATTCATACGCATAGCCAGAATCCTAGTATTTACCTTGCTAATAAAATTTGTTAGACAAATAGGACGATAATCACCAAAAGAACTTGGGGTTGCCTTTTTTGGAATGAGAACTAGATTAACACTCCCCACCCCCTTCGAAACAAGAACCCCTAAGAAGAAATCCTGGACAGCCCGAATAACATCCCCTTGAATGATAGCCCATCACCCTTTGTAGAAGAAACCCCCAAATCCATCAGGCCCATGAGCTGCCTCCTGGCTAAGACTCCAGACTGCATGTTTTACTTCAACTTCGCCCGGCAGACTTCCAAGAAACAGATTTTCATCTTCACTTAGGACATTAGGGATGTGCTCCAACTCACTCTCGTAAGAAGAAGTCTCTTCCTCTTGGTAAAGACTGCTGAAAAGGATATCGCCTCAGCTGCAATCTGTTCTTTTTCATAACACCACTCACCATTATCTTTCTTGATAGCCATAATGTTCTATCTTCTGATTTTGTCTTTCACAACCTCAAGAAAATAATGAGTATTAGCATCCCCTTGTTTAAGCCATTTTATGTTTGCTTTTTGCTTCCAAAAAAGATCATGCTGCCTAGCCCTAAAAAACAATTCGGTCGGTAACTTGTAGCATTCTGCTCTAGTGATCTCATTAGGATTCTCTTCAACTGCTTTTTCAGCTTCCATGGCTTCAACTTCCAGCTTCTGGGCTTCCTTGAAGACATTCCCGAAAATCTCGTCATTCCACTTTTTTATGTCCACTTTAAGCCTACGAAGTTTCTCTCACAAGCCTCTCATACCCCCATATGTAGGATACTCAGATCATTTCTTCTCAACAAATGGCAAGAAACTTTCATTTGAGAATCACATGTTTTGGAAACGGGACTGCTTAGGACCTTTATGAACACTCGCCTCACAAAGCAAGAGAATGGGGCAGTGGTCTGAAGGCATTTTGTTCAAATGCTGCGTAGTTACAACATTGAATTTGGATAGAAAACCTTGGTGCGCCAGGTAGCGATCTAACTTCTCCCAAATGCGACCATTAGACTTGACCCCCGACCAGGTATACGCCGAACCAATAGTGGGTACATGAGCGAGCTTGCACCTATCAATACAATCTTGAAAATCCATCACATCGTTCATAGGAGGGGAAGAAGGGCCTTTATAATCTGCCAACGAGGCAACTACATTGAAATCACCTCCCATGACCCAATCTGCCTGACCTTGCCTACTAAAAAGAAACATTTCCTCCCATAACCTGGCCCTATCAGTCCTTGTGTGAAGAGCATAAACCGGAGAGAAAATGAAAACATAATCCAACGGAAGAAACTTGACAGATGTCAATAAAAATTGCTCTTTGCCAATAATGTTTAAAACCTCAAACGAACTAGTATTCCACATCACCCAAATTTTATTAGAAGCAGACATATACACCTCCGAAAAACCCAAACTATGTTTAAAGAAATCATCCCTACTTTGATTCACTAGTGGTTCAATAACGGAAACAAAATCAGTAGAATGGTGCCTAATCATGTCACGTAACCTTGGGCACAATTTAACAAGGCCACATAGATTCCAAGAAAGAATCTTCATAGGGAAACCGCAACAGAGGGGTCTGAGTTGAGCCTCTTCGTAATCAGTCTAGTGTTGATTGCCCGCGGAGGAATAACTTTGGTCTTTTTTTTCGGCACCAAGCCTAAAGCTGTCACCTACTCATTTTCAATAGCCACCACCTTGTTTTGTAATTCCTTACACACTGATTTCCAGGCTTCAATAGTCACCTCCTCCAAGGTGGATTGATCACCATCTAAAACAAAACCTTCCACCTCAACAACATCTCCTTCCTCCACCTCTCTGGTAGAGCCTTCTTCAAATGAAATAAACTTAGTGACATCCGTGGCAACTAGATTATCTCCCCCTACTACGGATTCCTTCTGAGTAAACATCCCCTCAATCACCGAGTTCTTTGCCACAGGTTGGTTAATAAACCCCTCCTCAAATTGAACATCTTTTTCCACCGCTTCCCCTTGTTGTACTACAATCTGACCGTCCTCAACTATATGATCAATAACCGCATCCTCCGTCAGAACTGTTGCCCTATCATCCCCTTTTTTTGTACATCCACGTGTCTCCCCTCCTCCACTACAATAAGAGTAG
The DNA here is from genome assembly GCA_945859875.1 of Cuscuta europaea. Lineage (NCBI taxonomy): Eukaryota > Viridiplantae > Streptophyta > Magnoliopsida > Solanales > Convolvulaceae > Cuscuta > Cuscuta europaea. Next base: position 12,350,604 of record CAMAPE010000048.1, read on the forward strand.
TTTCTAAACCTCCCAACTTCTCATTTTTGTTAGACGCTTCCGCCTGCTCCTCTTGAAAAATCACCTTTTCCTTCCCTTTCTTTTTCCGGTTCACCTAAACCCACTGCTCTTGGTTGTCATTTACCACTTTAGTATCCGAATTCCGAACAATCTGTTTGGCACGAACCTTAGGAATGAGAGCCCCTTGCACAGTCCGAACCTTAGGGATACCACATTCATCCTTTGAATGCCCAATTTTGCTACATTTCACACAATATTTTGGGAGATCCTCATAGGCAACCGGCTGAATGATCTCCTTACTACCGTGCATAATGATAACCTTTGAGAGAATTTCCTGAAGCAAATCTAACTCAACACAAACTTTAGCAGTAGAAGGAAAAGAGAGATTTGTCGTAGCCGCATCAACTTTTAATGGCTTGCCTACCATACCCGCAATGGAGAATAAAGCCCGCTTGTCCTGTAGGTGTAAAGGCAATCCATCAAACATGATCCAAACCGGAACTATAGGAGACTCCACGTCCGCCCTTAAATCTGGTGTCCATCTAGTGATCTTCATACGAAAGCCCCTTATAACCCAATATTGTCTCAGCCAACAACGTTGAAAATCAGCCTCCGAGACAAGATTAAGCAAGATGTGACGCTGATCAAGGAGACCAAGCGTAAGTGAACCATTAAAACTGATCTTCTCGAACTCCTGCCTAATGACTGTCATCGATGGCCTTCCTCGAACAAAAGAGCCCACCAAAACGTATTTGTGTGGATCCGCAAGCAAAGACACTTCGTCATGAGTAAACTGAATCGCAACCTCGCAGGCATACCCCTATGCTTGAACGGAGATTTGAGGGGAATCTCTTTGTTGGCTGCCAACACCTCAGCAAAGAAACGTACAACCGCTCCCGGCCCACCGGCCACCGCCCAGAGTAGCCCACGCCGCCGTTGTAACCATTCAGATCTGAAGTCGCCGGAGCACGAGGGTTTTTTGTTACTAAACGTCTTCATCCATCCATCCTCCATATTTACTCTCTTCCATTTCATTTCCCATTTTTACTATCTAGTTTAGCTTACCACTATATGAAATTAGGAGCTCAAAAATTTCATCTTTAACATTTTATACTCGTAATACTACACCACTCCAAATGGTCTAATTGAGAGAGTTAAAATAAAATTGTAATTGCTTTATAGTAATTGACTAAAAGTAAATTAAATGCACAAATAGAATCACATTTTTTATTCCCCAAATAGGACTTCAAATTTCCATTATACATTTCCTATATAATACTCCCTCCGTCCCAATTTGTAAGATACTTTACGATTTATGATGTTTGACCGACGATAAAGCAAATTGATCCCTGTCAACACTCAAATTAGATTTAGAAAATAAAATTTACATATTCAGAAACTACATTAAAATCGCTACAAAACCTGCAAAAAGTAATTCAAATTTCATAAAGTTTTGATATATCTTACAATTTGGGACTGAGGGAGTAATATTTAAAACCCTAAATTCTATTGATCGTTTGTTTCTTTGCGCCTCACCGTCTCTCTCTCTCATGTTCATCGCAACCCCTATTCTTTAGCGCCGCCACTAGTTCTCCATCACCGCCGCCGCCTCTCTGCACCACCTCTTTGTGTCGCTAGTTTTCAGACTCTACCATCACCACCTCCTCCTCTTCCTCCCTTTGTTCTTCTTCTTCATCCTCCCCTCCTTCATTTCCTGAGTTTTGGCATAAACTTTTCTGATTTTTGGCGATTGATTTCATAGTACAAAATTTTGATTTCAGTAATTTTTTTTCTTTTCTTTCAATAAATTTTTCATTTCATTAAAAACTCTGTTTTTTCCGATTTCGGATACTGAGTTCATATTTTGCCAAAATTCTAGCAGTTTCGTGTAATATTTTATGGCAGAAAACTTGTATTTTCGCATCGATTTGAGAGTATTGCCAACTATATGGCAAACTTGCATATGAAATTACAATAGAAAAATATTGTTTTCTTTAATAGGAACTGTCAAATATAATGAATCAAACTGTCAATATAATGTTCATTTTTTTATAAAGGATGGCAGATTCATTTAGTTGCAGCAAGATGGCATTTTCAATGAAAATGGACGATAGTGGCAATGATGGGCATGATGGCACTGGGAGTTGTGGCATTGGCAATGAGCCAATGATGGGCATGATGGGCAATTTCTTGAGTGCTGAAGGTGGCACTAGAACCTAGGGTTTTAGAAAGTTTTTTATTTTTCTAATTTTAATTGTAAATAGATTTAAAAATTTATTAAGGGTAATATAGTAAAGAGAGTCCTATAAAACATGGGAATTTTATTTGTGCATTTTTTTCATGTTTTTGTCCTATTTAGGGAATTAACTTGAAGCATTTATTGAGACAAAAATAACATGTGTATAGCTTATAACTTAGTGCTCAATAAATGCTAGTTAATTGTTTTTTTCGCCAACAAAAAAAATTAGCGCTCCATCAACTCCCTTGTTGGAGAGAACATAACTCACTGGTAAAGTAGCGTTGTCACTGCCGGTGCAGCGGTGGTAATTACTCATTAAGGTGTCGGTAGTAACTAGTGTGTCAGGTGTCACTAGGATGTCCACCTGGAAGTTAGTTAGTGACACTGGATGGGTATAATCGTCATGTTAGTCACTTTTGGAAAATCTTGAAACCAATCCTATTTTTGTCCACAAAAATAGTGATGATAACACAAATCAAAACATGAAATTTCGTGACTTTCTTTCTTTTATACACATAGAGACAAACGAATAAGCTATAGTACATTATTTTGATGAAGCCACGCTCTCTATCTCTCTATCTGTCCAAAATGCATAGGGTCTCTACAAATACCGGGGACAGAGCCTCACTCTCTATCTGTCAGATTGAGATTATAGTCCAATTTACATCATTTTTACAAATACCGTCCGGTCGGGGTTGGGGGCCCCTCAGGGATGAGGTGTCATCCTTTTTTTTATGAGGTTGGGGGGGGGGGGGGGGGGGGGGGGGCATACACAAATCCCACTTGCACTCCAACCAATCTGTGCTTGTTAAAGCTGTCCTCAGAGTGCACGTCTTTCTCAAGGAAAACATCATATGTGATGTTTCATGGGAAAAAACTTCATAAACCAACTGTGATACCGCTTGGGTCATATAGTCGAACAAACCATGTGAGAAAAGTATTGGCTTCGATAGGTCAATTTCATATTATACATGTATAGGGATGAATCCATTTCCATTGGTTAAAGACGTCAATAACCTTTTCTATCAGTTTCCTAAGCGGGTCTGAGATTTACCAACTATAACCTCAAATAATGAAACTCAGAACCAATGATACTACTACTATATATCCACATCACAAACAGAAACATGCATTCAACTTTATATGAATTTGTAAAGCCTTTTTGTTGTCACTTTTAATAGAAGCTAACAACTCATTAATCTGACAAAAAGAATGGAATCAAAAGATGGAATCCCCACTCACCCACAGCCTGATAAATCATTGTTTAATCTCATAAAAACTTTCGAGAAATGCTGCCTAGAACCTGATGCAAAACAAGGAGCTGACATATTTGATGACACTCTCTCACACTGTCACACCGCCACTACCTGGACTCAGAACCTAAAACCTTGAACTCAACAACCTCGAACCTAAGATCTTCGACTCAACACCTGACTGAGGAGTGAGGACCAATCAAATATATCAATTCAAACAAATAAAGATACCACCAAGTCATAAGTAAGGTCCTCAGGATAGCTTCTTCCCAATTACAAAAAAAATCATAGGACGGGGTTCGCAGGAGAGATTACACTCCAACTGACATACTTGCATACATATATGTTTAGCTTTCAATAAGAAAATAGACAAATAAGAAGATAATATGTCTTACCTAAGCATGTATTAATGTATAGCTTAGATTACCCAAACAATCTTGAACGAACATCAAAGTACGATTTGATTTTAACCATGAAGAAGATGATACAATAAGAAAAGTAGTCATATATGCCATTCATATGCAAATATAGATCAACATAAATATGATTATAAAGGTCGTCAAGATCACCATAAACTTACAAATTACAGACTCGCTCTCAAACCACCTCCTTTGTGGGCGGAGCAGGCTTTTTCAGGTCATCATCAACAACCTTAGCCGGAATTGCAATGTATCCCATCTTCTTCTGGGCTGCAACATCGTCATCGTCGAACTCATCATCGGAATCCTCAAAATCGTAACCGTGGGGCCAGAAGAGGGACCAGATCAGGTACATGGTCGCGGCGGTCAACGCTCCGCAGCCTACACCGAATAGCAACGCACCGACAACGCTCATGATATCCTTAGTCCTGTCACGAATCGAGCTGCTCACAGAGGAATACAAATCAGAGGGGATAATCGAAGCGGATGAAGACAACCGCTTGGGAACATCTTCGGCCCCCGTTTCCTCGACCTGTTCCTCAACGCCGCTGAAGGGGTCGCGGAAGACGAAGGAGGTCCTTGAGGGAACAAATTTCCAGTCTTCAACTGGGATACGGGCTGAGGTGAAAAGGAAGGTGAGCGATCTAGGGTTTTGGGGACGGAATTGAGGGTAAAGGTTAGAGGTTTCGGAGACGGTGGTGGTGGTGGTCGGGTAGAAAGAGGTGGAGGAGAAAAAGTAGAGGGTCTTGCACGGGCGGGCGGTGGCGGTGATCGCGAGGAGAGCGAGCGCTAAGGCCAAGGAAGGGAGTCTCGATGAGGTCGCCATTGACGAGGAACAGGGGGGCTATCGATGGGCGATGAGAAAATGGGTCAAAAGGAAAAACTGCAGGAAGGTGGATAATAATTTCGGCGAGGTGTAACAACTTTGATTCTAGTAGCCTAGTAGACTCCTGATAACTTTGTCAAGGAAATGGGTCAGGAAAAATTTCACAAAATAATAAATTAAAAATTGTGTGGTTGAAGTTTGTGCAGAGAAGAGAATGAACTGGAACAAAAAATTCTTTACTTAAAAGGGAAATTGGCAAATTCAGTGGAACATCCAAAAAAAGAGAGTTGACAAAATTATAAGTGACAGAGGAAGTAATTGCTAGTGGTTCATAAGTTGTCCACAAACATTAATTTTCATGTAAAAAGATACACTCACATCCGTTTAACACTGAAATAAGCTTGCAAATCAATTTATATATGTGCAGTGTTTGTGTATGTGCACAAACAATATTTTCTTCTTACACACAATAGTTATCTGTGTGATCAACTTTAATTGTCGTTGTTATCGATTTTAATTATCTGGATGAACAAAAAACTAATTATTTATATACAATCAAATGAATGATGTAGTTGTATGCGTTATCAATTTACATGCAATTAGAAAAATAATAAAATAGATGAAATAAGCTAAATAAATTGATTTTGTGCAACTGATGGAAAATTTTGACATAAAGAGGTGGAGAAAAAGAGGATGAAGAAAGAAGAGGAAGATGTTCATCCCATGCATATTTTTTTTTAGAATTTTGGAAAGGTAGAGAGGAAAGAGAGAAAGGAAAGAGGCAGAAGAGAGAAGATGGAAGGGGGGAAATGCGTTTTTTAGGCTTTTATATGGTGTACACTTTGTGTACACCTTGTGTACCTTAAACATTTTTCAACAACTTTTGTGTCACCCTATTAAATGTGGTCGCCTATAGCATTAAGGTTGTTAAATGGTATTATTAAATCAATATTAATATAGCATCAAGGTTGTTAAATGGTATTATTAAATCCATATTAATATCTTCTTGATATTACTCATTGTTTTTAGGAAAAATTGAGAAGTAAAATCTCGCATTTCACCGGTGTTCTCATAAAAATTTTACATTTACGTAATCTCAAAATAATCTCATGTTTCATTTTTTCTTTTTTGCTCCTAAAATTTTTCTTTCTTTATTTTCATCGCTAGACACTTTTTCATTCCTTCTTCTATCCTATAATTCTTAATTCTTTTTCATTTTTATCATTCTATTTCTTGCTCTATTAGGAGAGGGGTAGAGTTATTTTTTTTGTAAATTTTCCTTCCCAAATAGATCATTTTGTCATTTTCTTTGTCTTCCCATATTTTTATTTAATTTCCTTTTTATGTTTCTCGTCTTAATTATTTGATTCGTATTAAAGATTTTTGTCCCACTCTACTTTTTTATATTTTCTTTTTATTTTCACTTTCCCACTTTTTTCTTCTTATTACTTTTTTTATATTTTTCTGATGGGTGGAATTAAGATAACAAGAAGAAAGAACAAAAAAACATAAAAAAGTAACGAGAATGAAAAAGTGGGAAAGTGGAAATAAAAAGAAAATATAACAAAAGGTAGAGTGGGAAAAAGATCTTTAATAAGAAGAGAATGATTAATATGAGAAACATAAAAAAGGAAATGAAATAAAAATACGAAAAGACAAAGAAAATGACAAAAAGGTCTATTTGGAAAGGAAATTTGACAAAAATTACTCCCATAATAGAGTAAGAAATAGACATACAATAATGGAAAAGAAATAAGAACAATATGATAGAAAAATGAAAAAAAAAGTCTAGGGATTAACATAAAGAAGTAAAACATTTAGGTGAAAAAAGGACGAAACATAGGACCGTTTTGAGCAGATTTGTAAAATGTTGAATTATTTATGTAAGATTTTCAAAAAAAAAGGTAAAAAAAACCCTGGTGTAGCAGGTCATCAACTGGTCAGGGTCTAACGAAAGAAGATGGGGTACAAATTTGGGATTATTTTGGGATTACTCAAAGATGTGATTATTTTGAAAAGACTCGTGCGTAAAAGGTAGAATTATTTTTGTCAATTTTTCATATTTTTTATAAAAGAAAAATATAGAGGAGCAAAAACAAAGTTATGTACATCATGAGAGGGCATCCCCACGCAATACTCGAGCAAAAAAAATGGTTAAGTGTATGTTCGGGAGTTGTGTGTTGGAGGGAGAGTAAGGGTTTGGAAGATATCAACTTTAGTATCGAGAGTTTAGAAAATTAGAAGGAATTATTTGGAGGGTTATTGTGATCTTTTAAAACCTTTGAGATGCTAAAATTTTTAAGCCCCCAAATTGAGAGATTTTGAAAAATAAATAATTAAATGATAACTTTATCTTAATTAAATGAATATAAATTCAACTATATAAATTTGTTATATTTTTAAAGTGATTTTAATTATAATTTCTCTTTAGCCCTTCTCTTTTCAAATTTGCAACTCTCAAACAAAAAGAAGGGCTTTCTCTCCTTCTCGGCAAATTATACCGTGGGATCGGTATACCATGCTCATGGTATACCAATCCCAAATACGGTATCGTTTTATAACAAATGGAACACACGATAAGTCACACTCTTTCTCTAGTTGTCCATCCACACTTCTTCGACCCTCGTTTTTTTGTTTATCAAAAGCTATCATGTTATCTTTCTCTTTAGTCCACAAACTAGCATCCTCCACATCCTCCACTTGTTTCTTTGTTTTTCTTTTTCTTTTTTTACTTTTAGTTTTTTCATTATTAAAAGCTATCATATTTCCAGATGATTTTTTTAATTCAGGAACATTGGAATGTATGTGTTACAATTTTGTGATCAATTTTCATCCTTTCAAAATAAATTAATTACTTTTTCTTTCTATCTTAGTCCTTGTCCATTCACTTTTTTATTTTTTTTCTTCAACTGAAATTAAAACCAAAAATTAAATATTTTTTCTTCAAAATAAATATTTTTGTATTATACACTTTTTTGTGATATATTTTTTCATATTCATACATTTTTTCCGATAATATATTTCTTATTTCTTTTATATGTTTTTAGTGTTTTTAAGAAATTAAATTTATATATCGCGATTTACATTTGATAAAATATAAGATTACATCTTCATATTTGTGGTTTAGATTTCTACATTAGTGAATTATGTTTATAGACAATTTCTAGAGTTACATTTCATAGTATATGAAGTTACATCTTCATGTGTGTAAGTTACATCTTGTTATGCGTGACTTACATCTTGCAATGTACGAGTTATATTTGGACTCGCCTCAAAAAGTTACATTTTGCATACACCTAAATTAGATTTTCCATCAACGCGAGTTACATTTTTCATAACACGGTTAGATCACAAAAAATATGATTTTTGGCAAAGAAAATGAATTTTCCTAAAAACATTTTTATGGTCTTAAAATAAAAAACAAAACATATTCACTATTTAAGTACATGAATTAAGCGTTCGCCGCATCCTCGCCGCAGGATCCACATCGCCGGAAGTGTGGGGAAACTGACGCCACGACACTAGGCCTGCTGCTTACCGTCGGAGGAACCTCGTTCGCCAGATCGTCGAAGAAGATATACTCTATCCGATGAGGAGGGCCTAGGGCACGCATCGTCGTACGTCACATGGCCTCTTGCCGTTTCAGTCGATCGCATCGCCAGAGACTGCAAAGGCTCTTTACTCACTGGTAATCTCTTACTCCTCAATGGGGTGTTAAAATCGCGGTCGTCTCTAGGGTTCTCCTAGGTTTGTTGTTCCGGCGGCGCTGCTCGGCTGGAGGTTTGTTTCTGCTGCTAAATCGAGGGGTGAACCGTCTCTGTCAACCAAGAATGACTGTTCTTAGTTGGAATTGCAGGGGATTTGATAATCCAGCCACAGTCCAGTGCTTAGCAGATATTGTACACGCGAACAGGCCTTCGATTGTTTTTCTGATGGAAACGAAGGTGAGATGTCTGAGGGCAAAGGCATTGCTGCGAAGTCAGGGCTTCCATGAGGCATACGGAGTGGACAGTGAAGGCTCGAGAGGAGGTTTGGTTCTGAGATGGAGCGATGATGTAGAAGTCGAGATTGTGAAAAGTGAATCGAACTTCATTGACTGCAGAGTTAATTCGAAGGAGACTGTTTGTTCATGACGGTTGACAGGCTATTATGGCTTCCCCGAAACAAGAAGGAGAAGAGAGGCTTGGGCGATGATGGAAGATTTGGCGATGAGTAGCAGTGGGCCATGGATGATGATAGGAGATTTTAATGACATTCTGTTTGATTCAGAGAAGAAAGGACATATACCTCATCCCCTGTGGCGGATACGAGGCTTCCGGGAGGTAGTACATAGTTGTGGGCTGCGGGACTTTCCCTTCTCAGGATATCAGTGGACGTGGGACAGAGGAAGGGGTACGGCGCACTGGGTGGAGGAGAAACTTGACCGTATTCTGGTGAATGACGCGTGGTGGGACACTTTCATGGAGGCTCGCACAGTCTCGGTGGAAGCCCCAGCTAGCGATCACATGGCTCTCTATGTGAAAATTAAAAATTCTAATCAAAGAAGCCGAAAAAAGAAATTCAAGTTCGAGAACAACTGGGCAAAGGAGGAGGAATGCCGGCTGGAGGGCGGCCAGACATATGCTATTGATAAGTCCATATTTAGACACACATTTGATGCGTGTTCAGATCGACTTGTGATGGTTTTCTTAGCTTTAAGGTGTTACAAGTCTCAATTTTAGCTCAAGTTATGTTACCAGCCGTTGGTTCGAGTTTTATGTCTTTTGGAGTCAAAATCAGGGAATTTGAGCCCAACACCGGCGGTTGAGAAGCAAACGGAATGATTAGAGAAGCATTAGAGAGTGAATTGAGAGCTTTGGAGGTCATCGGGAGGTTCACAATGAAGATTTGAAGATAAAAGAGCTCTAGAATTGGCTATGAGATCAAAAGAAAACGAATAGAACTTTAAAATGGCGATCAGGATGACCTTCTGTCAATCGTTCAAGCATATCTATTTGTAAAAGAATCCAAAGGAAACGATTCAAGTCTCAACTGAAATCCAACTTCAAGGGATACAAATCATATGAATACACCGTTGGGAGAATCGGAGAGGAAGAAGGTGAAAACAGACGATGAAGTCAGATAATCTCTGTTGCGATTTCAGAATGCGACCTTCCACCATTTTATTCATATCCTTTGATGGGATGATCCAAATCCAATTCAGATATAGGACTTCATTAGATACAACTTTCATGAAGGAAGTTTTGTCAAATTCGGACTAGAGAATCCGGAAAACTGGAAGCCACGCACGCGTGCATGGGGGACGCACGCGTGCGTCCAACGTTTTTTCGCGCAAGTCTGTCGGACGCACGGACGCCACACACGCGTGTGTGGGCGCCGTGCGTACCCCATTTTAGTCCTAATCCAACCTGAATTGCTTTGTTTCCTTTAAATATCACCCCCTAACCCTAAATGAGGGGGAGGAGTTTATAGAGAGGCTTAGGGACGAAATTTCTTCTATTTTTCATCTTGTTCTTCAATTCCCTTGGATTATTTGTAAGTTCCTACTTTTTAATTAATGACAATTAATTATATTCTTCCCAATTCTATTGATTCTTCAATTATGAGTTGTGAGTAGTTTTAATTAGGGATTTGGGATTGATGAAGAGGTTAATCACGATGTATGGCTAAATTCATGATGGATTAATTGCATGAATGTATTTAATTTGTGTTTGAATGATTTAATTGACATCTTTTGTAATCTAGAACGGCCGCTAGAATTGCAATTGCTTGTAGAATAAATTAAGAGAGATCTAGTTTATTCTAGGCCACATTCACGCACACTTAATCGTTCGCTAAGAGATTAGTAGCGATTAAGGGACCGTAAGCTCGTTCATTTTGGCAATAATTTAGGATCCTGTCGCATGAGAGATCAGTCTGGTACCCTAAATTATTGTACTCTAGGCCGCGAGAGCGGTAACAACTTAGTATTGATTAGCTAGGCTCAATTAAATTAAATTCATGTAATTAGGTCTGATCTGCCAGAAATCTGATTACCTCGGAATCAATCCCTGTTCCCTTCGTCGTTAATCAAGAAGAACCCAAATCTTTATTTTTATTCGCTCGTTCACATTAGTTTAATTTCCATTCAACCAATCAATCTCGCATGACGCATTTATTTTATTTTATTTTTAATCGCTGAATTTAGTTAATCTTTAATTCCCTTTTGTCTGTCCCTGTGGAGACGATACTCGTACTTTCACCACTATTCTACTATTAATTTAAGTGCGAAAAAACTCACATCAGCTATCAATGAGAGAATTGCTTTCTGCAGAGAGGAGCTTCTGAGGTGGGACAGAGGTAGACAGAGGGGTTTCAGACAACAGATTATGGCTTGTAAAAAGAGGTTGGCCTGGCTACGAGGCAAAGAGGATAGATCAAGCATGTTAGAATTTCTGAAAGTACGGACGGTACTCCAAACTCTATTGGAAAAGGAGAATTTATTTTGGAAACAAAGGGCGAAAGAATTCTGGCTCAAAGAAGGAGACATTAACTCTCATTTCTTTCACAACGCTGTCAGACAACGCAGAAGAAAGAATAAAATGCTAGGCATCAGGCAACCTGATGGGACCTGGGTAACGGACAGAGAGGATTTGAGCTTAATTGTCATGAATTATTTCACTACTCTTTTTCAAGCCCCGGAGGAGGACCGCACGATGGAAATTCGTGGAGATTATGCACAGGTGTCTGACAGTCAGAATGAGTCACTTCTAAAGCCGATTAGCCCGGAAGAGGTTAAAGAGGCAATTTTTGATATGCATCCGGAGAAGGCACCAGGTTCGGATGAAATGAATCCAGCTTTCTTTCAGAGCTACTGGGATGTTGTTGGCCCGAAGATATCGTTGCTATGTGCCAAAATGTTCGAATCAGGTATTCTGGCTGACAAAATCAATACTATGAATATTGTTTTAATTCCCAAAAAAGATAAGCCAGACTGTATGGGGGATTGGAGACCTATAGCGCTGTGTAATGTGGTTTATAAAATTTTCTCAAAAGTTTTGGCTAACAGATTGAAAGGTATTCTGAGTTGTCTAGTTGGAGAGAGTCAGAGTGCTTTTATACCACAGAGGTCTATTATTGATAATATTATTGTGGCTTTTGAGACACAGCATTACCTTAAGAAAAAGAGTAATGGGAAGGAGGGATTTATTGCCCTCAAACTTGACATTAGTAAGGCTTACGACATAGTGGACTCGTATTTTTTAGAAAGTATTTTATTAAAAATGGGTTTTAATAGACGGTGGGTGCATATGATTATGGAGTGTCTTAGAACGGTCAATTACTACATTCAGTTTGATGGTGATTTTTTGGGCCCTATCTTCCCAGGGAAAGGATTGCGCCAGGGTGATCCACTTTCTCCCTATCTTTTTATCCTGGTCGCGGAAGGTCTGAGTGCTTTGATTAGGAAGGCTGAACAACGAGGAGAGATTCACGGAGTGTCATTGTGTAGGGGAGCTCCACATGTTTCACACTTATTTTTTGCTGATGACAGTTTCTTATTCTTTAAAGCATCGGCTCAAGAATGTAACAGAGTGAAAGAAATATTGAAAGAGTACGAGAGAAACTCAAGGCAGGCGGTCAATTTTGCCAAATTTACTTTGACGTTTAGTAGCAATGTTACTGCAGTCTTCAAAGAATATGCATGCATTTTTTTTGGAGTCTCGCAAGATGAAGGGAATCAGAAGTACCTTGGTCTGCCGAGCTTAGTGGGCCAAGGAAAATATGATATTCTTAGATTTCTTCGGGATAGAATTTTTCAGAGGATAAAGAGCTGGAACAACCGCTTCTTGTCCCGGGATGGAAGGACTGTGTTGTTGCGAAATGTTGTGCAGGCTATGCCCACATATTCTATGAATGTGTTTTTGCTTCCTCGGGACCTTTGTGATGAGATCGAAAAGTTAATGAATGGTTTTTGGTGGAAGGGAACAAAGTTTGAACAACGGGGCATCAGATGGAGACGTTGGGAGCTTATGTGCAAGCTGAAAGGGTTAGGAGGACTGGGGTTTAGAAAATTGAAAGAATTTAATATTGTTATGCTGGCTAAGCAGGGATGGAGACTCCTTTCTAATCCAGATAGCTTGATGGGGCGTGTCTTAAAGGCGAGGTACTATCCGCACTCGGATTTTTTGAGAGCTAAGTTGGGGAGTAACTCATCCTATATTTGGCGGAGCATTTTTGAATCACAGGATGTGTTAAACAATAATTTGAGACTACGAGTTGGAAATGGCAGGGAGGTACAGGTCTGGGCGGATGCATGGCTGCCAGGTCCGGGGAATGGAAGAGTTCAATCAGCAAAACCAGCTGGTATAGCAGACATGAATGTAGCGGCCTTGAGAGATAGCACATGCACAAAGTGGAATAAGCACCGAATAGCAGCTATTTTTAATGAGGAGGAAAGGAAAATTATGAGCAGCATTCCTATCAGCTTACAAGACAAAAAAGATGGTGTTTGGTGGAATAAAGAAAAGAGCAGCGTTTTTTCTGTCAAAAGCTGTTACAGGGCCTTGATGCAAGGAACAGGTAGTGGAGGGTGGAATGGCTGGAAAGAATTATGGGACCTCAAATACCCCCTAAAGTGAAATATTTTATCTGGCAGGTGTTGGACGGTACCCTCCCATCGTTAGCGAATCTCGAACGGAAGGCAGTACCGATTCAAAATACTTGTAAACTTTGCTTGCAGGGAATGGAAACGACGAATCATGCGCTGCGGCTCTGTCCGAAGGTGGCGGAAGTCTGGACGGCAGTCGGAGTGGACATTGGCAATGAGGAGATTGCGCTGACGGAGTGGCTTCAAACGGAATTGATGGCTCCAGACAAAGAACGAAGAAGTAAGACTACTTTACTAGCGTGGAGCCTGTGGAAACAGATGAATACTTTTGTTTGGGAAAATGAATGGCAAAATACGACCAACGTTATCAATTGTAGTGCCAGCGTGCTGCAGACGTGGAGAGAAGCACAATGGAAGGTCACAAAATCAGGGCACAGTGGTAGGAGAGAAACTCAGATATGGAGTAGGCCGAGATTAGGGGGTATCAAAATTAATGTAGATGCGGCGGTCGATAGCACAAGGGGGATACGAGCATGGGGTTGGCTGGCCAGGAATGACCATGGTGATTTTGTGAAGGCGGGGGGTGGATCGTGCAGCGCTGAGTGGACTCCAGCGGAGGCCGAAGCAATGGGGTTGCGTGAGGCATTCTTGGAGGCTACGAAGGAAGGCTGGGAAAATGTGGAGATTGAGTCAGATGCACAAGTCATTGTTCGGGGAGTCCAGAAGGGAGGAGGCATCTGATAAGTCCATTTTTGTACTTATTTTTCTTATCAATTTTAAGCGATTTTGGATTGGAAAATAGAAAAACAAGGCATGTTTTATATATTTTGGTTCAAGTTTCATGAAATCAAGTAAAAATCACGCTCATGATATGTTTGACGAAATTTCGGGTCAATTAAGCACAAAATGCGTCAATTTGAGTGAAAAATGATATCATACCGAAAGAAGCAAGCAGAATTTCAAAGTGATCCAGAAGGGAAAGTTGAAGAGCACAAAATACAGAACAATATGGTCAAATAAACTCATAGGCGGCCTGGCAGGCGGCCAAAAAATGGAGGCCTGCGCGGCCGCCTGCCGTTTTTTTTGAAAAATCATTTTTTTTTGGAAATTTGACCGAACCGGAGAAAAACGGAAGGCGGCCGACACTGGACGGAAGGCGGCCGCCTTCGATGACCGCCTGCGGCACAAGACGACGAAACGAACAACCGGTCGGTGCGATGTGACGGCAGGCGGCCGGAGCAAGGCGGCAGGCGGCCGCCTGTTTGGAGGCCTGCGAGCGTTTTTGGTACTATAAATAGCCCGATTTTTGCTGAACTCAAATACACCATTCTTAGCCCGAAACTAGTTCAGAAAAGTCTTCTTCTTCCTCTTCAAAGCTCGGATTTCCACCATTGTTGCACCTTCAACTTCAATCCTTCATATCTTTTTCATTTTAGCTCCAATTTGTAAGTTCTTTATATGTATTTTCATCTTCTCAACGATTAGAATCTGAATCTTTTCTTTTTTTTCTCGATCTGTTCTTCGAATTTTTCCAGAAAATTTATTTAGTATTTCGCATTTTCTTCCATAAATTTAATAAAATAGTTGTTGATGTTGAATTCATTCCAATTAATTATATAGTTGTTCACTAGTCTCAAGGTTGTTATTTATCTGAAAAAAGTTAATTTTCACGAAGTGCAAGTAATTTTTAATTAATTTCGGTAATTAGGTGTTATTATTGCGTAAATTAAATTAATTACTTAAAAATAGAAGAAAAATAGTCTCGGCCCTAATTCTAGTTTAGTTAACTGTAATATCACCCCCAGTAGTCAATAGAAAATTTAGAACGAATTTAGCCTATTTTTAATTGCCTTTTGTATTTTATAGTTAAAAGTGGGATTAATTCGTGGAAAATTCCAAAAAGTCATATTGTAGTTCCAGAAAGTTTATTTTGACAAGATCTTATTTTTGATTAATTTTTGCTATTATACATGTTTAATTCCTTGTTAATGGTTAATTTATTTACCATATTGTTAAATGCAAAAATAATGTTTAGTAGCTAAAATTGTTTTGGGCATGAATTGAGTAAAAGAATATGGATTGACTTGTTAGCCGAAAATTAGGGGTTAAAATTAATTAATTGGGCTAGTTATTCAAATTGATGAATTAGTAATTAATAATTGTTAGCCATTTTCATTAATTAAATTTTGGAAAATTATTTCTAACTTGTCTATGAGATTAGAAAATAATTTGAGCCAACTTTATTCAAGCACATTAATAAGGCCTAGAAATAGGATATTTTAATGAAACAGATTTACATCTTGTCTATGAGAAATAAATTCAAATTGCTTAAATAATGAGTTTAATTAGTTAATGAATTTGGCTATTTTTATTAATTAAAATATTGGAGAATTATTTCCGTCTTGTCTATGAGATTAGAATTTAATTCAAGCCAACCATTTTTGAATGAATTAATGAAACCTAGAAATAGGATAAATTAATGAAAGTAATTTCTATTCTTGTCTATGAGATAACAAATTATTAGTCCAATTGTTGTTTTAATTCCCCTAATTACTAGGTCCAAGAATATATTCATTTCTAATTATTCAATTCATTGCCCTTCTTTGATCAATCCATTTAGAGTTTAATATTTTTCATTTACTTTATTTTTGAGCCATCATTAGATTTGCATAATTTAATTACTTTATTTTTTCAAAAACTAGTTTAGAAAATCAATCAAAAGTTTTAATTCGGAAAGCTTCCAATAATTTGCGATAACCTGTGACTGAATTTAAAATCAAGAAATTCCTCCGCCATTCCTCAAGAGACACGATACTCGGGGAAAAACCGAAAGGTTAGACTCCGTTTTACTACAACGCCGCGAAAGCGGTTATCAACATCACTTACCTGGATCTGATTATTAATGATATTCGTTTTTAATTACAGACAAAGAGTAGTGATGGAGTATATGGCCCGGGAACACCCGGCCCACAGACTCCTACTACTCCAGTAAAGGCCCAACAGGCCCAGAAGGCCCAAATCACAGCGCCCAGAGTACCAAGCAGCCCGCAATGCGCACTAGGGGTGCCTTCGCCCCCCTGGCCGAAGGCTCTAAACTCTCACAGAACGGGTTTCTCAAGCAAACTAAGAAACTGGGGGGAAAACGGCAGAAAACAGTAGCCCTCGGCACCTGGAGCCCTCGACACTCAGGGGTCCTCGGCACTAAGAGCCCTCGGCTAGTCCTCTGCAGCCAAGGGCACCTCTCCCGACATGATATCCACATCACATGCGTACAGATCACCGTACCCTGTACAAACGTCCCATTCAACAGCCGCATTAAATGCGGCCACATGCGGCTGCCAGCGCCAAATAGTTGAGGTGACCTCTTGGCCAATGGGCGCTTGACACGTGTCCCTGTCCGGCATTTATTGCTACTATAAATAGCACCCCATTTCCCCATTTGTAACCACGCTGAAAACACTCCACACTTTATAATATACTTTCTCCCTCTATATTTACTTGCTCTGACTTCTCTCTTACTACTCCTCGTAATAACCCCTCGGATAAGCTACCCCTCGGGTACACTATCCATCATTTGGTGCTCTCATTGAGAGGTCGAACGATCAAGTAAGAAACCCTCCCCCTTCGCCAAACACTAGCCCTCTACCAAAATGGTGAGAACAACACGTGCCAACTCCAAAAACGTAGAAGACAAGAACCTGGCCCTCGGCGACGTCAACGCCCCCGAAGCCTCTCACAGGGCTCCCGAGGGCGGTGTCATCGCTGGGCTGGAACAGGCGGCTGTCGACCTACGCCTTCAGATCCAGCAGAATGCCCCCGATGCCCGCCTCGGCATCAAGGCCAAGAAGAAGAACCGGAGCGATGACCAAATCAGCCCTCCGGTTCTCACCATCGACGTTCATTCGGCGTTCTCCGCCTTCATCCAGACGCTCACTCAGAACCCAGGTGCCTTCGGCACCCTGGCTCCGGCTCAACCCCGGGTTGGGGAGAACATCATACTTCCCCCTCTGCCACACCTCTTCGGAAACCCCATCCCTCGGGTTAGGAATGACGAAGAGGTAGTGGCCCAAGATACGGCCTCCCAGGAAGTTCAGTCCCGGGACCGCCACAATGACAACAGAGAAAGGCCCCGCACCTCCGCCCTCAACCGGCTCGGAGGGGGGCAAGACCGCCGAGGGGTCCAAGACCGCCTCGGAGGAAAAGCACTCCAAAGGCCCCAGGAAAGCGGAGGGTCTGTCTCGAGGGCAGACGAGGAGCGTCCCCCTCGGGACAAAGGCAAGGCATCCCTTCATGCCGACGATGCTCGCCACCAAATCAACCAGGCCCACTCGGCCCGGGTTCGTTCGCAGGGGGCGGAGACTTGATGAAATGGAGGCCAACAAAGCCCACGCCACCACCTCCACCCCTCGTGCAGACCTCAAATACGAGGCCATGATGGCCAAAATGGAGGAATTGCAGAGGAAGGTAGCCAAGGGCTCCGGGGAACCCATCATCCAGCTCCGGACCCGGATGCCATTTATCCCAAGGGTATTGGCGGCCCGGATCCCGGAAAAATACCGAGGGCAACACATACAGCCCTACAACGGGAAGACAGACCCCCAGGAACACTACAGCAAATATCAGAACAACATGATGATGGTAGGGGCGTCAGACGAATATTTGTGTCGTTGGTTCCTCTCCACCTTAGAGGGGCCGGCATACGAATGGTTCAACCGGTTGCCCGAAGGCTGCATTGATTCGTGGCAATAACTCGCCCAGCGATTCTTGACGCAATTCGCCGGGAGGCGTCGCACGAGGAAGCACTTCTCCCACCTCCTAACCATACGCCAAAGGAGGGATGAGACCCTTCGGGACTTCCTGGAGCACTGGAGAACGGAAGCCGACAAAGTCGACGGTGCTGACGACGGGACCCTCCTGGCCCTCCTACAAACCGTCCTCCGCACCGGCAACTTTTCAAGGAGCCTCATCATTGAACCCCCCGTGACTACATAAGGGCCCTGCAGCGGGGGGACCGATATGCTGAGGCCGAGGAGGTGGAGAAATACCACCAGCATCCAGATCAGCAGCCCCCGAAGGCTGATAACAAAAACAACTGAGGGCCGGGGGCTCCTCCAAATCACCCCAAGGCTTCAGGACCCTCTGATGACCGCCCTCGGCAAGGCCAAGCCAAGCCCGGGGGAGGTTATAGGAGCATCCCTAAGACTTGGGCACAACCCATTCTCCTGGACCGCCCCCGGACACCATTGACGCACCCCGTCAGCACCATCCTTGATTTTGCCGAGGAGAGGGGCCTCGTTGAGCGCGATTCTCGCGCACCCCCGGAGGTACATGCTATCAACCCTCAGTTCCCATACTGTCGTTTCCATCGGCACCAGGGGCACAAAACCGATGACTGCCATCAGCTAAAGACGGCCATCGAGAGATTGATACAAGCAGGGCACCTGTCCCAATTTATCCAGAGCCCTCGGAAGGAGGGGCCTTCTCATCAGGGACCTCCCCGAGGGCACCACACGAAGGTGAACACTTGGGTGAACCCGAACACCATCCCCCTCGGCAAGAAGAGGGAGATCGGAAACTTGGAGGAGGAAGAGGAGGAGTACCCCCGCTACCAGGAGAAAAAACGCCACATCCTCATGATCACCGGTGGCAATACAGGGGGCGATTCCACCAGCCAACGGAAAAAGTGGGCTCAATCGCTTTACGTGGGGGAAGTCACTCATATGCCCCCGGTAAAGCGGCTGAGGGAGGAACCCATCACCTTCACCAACGCGGATCTCCCTCCTACTTCTTCTCCTCACAGGGATGCCTTGGTGATTCGGACTGAAATAAACGACACCATCATTCACCGAACTTACATTGACACGGGCAGCTCCGTCAATGTAATGTACCTCAGCACCTTTAGAGAGCTGCATCTGGAGAGGGGGACCCTTCGGCCCATTAAGACCCCTCTTGCCAGCTTCACCGGCGATACTATTGATTCCGAGGGGGTAATAACCCTCCCGGTAATCTTCGGCGACGGGCTCCATAGAGCCCAGCTCGAAGTGGAGTTCGTCGTCGTCAACATCGACTGCGCCCACAACATCATCCTCGGCCGGCCAGCCCTCGAGGACCGTGAGGCCGTCATCTCCATGAGGCACCTCTGCCTCAAGTTCCCCGCCGAAGGGGGCATTGGCTACTCCCGGGGGAATCAGAAAATTGCCCGCGCTTGCTATCTTAAAGTCACGAAGAAAGTAAGTAAGACGGAGTTCCGTGTTGACACCATCACCGGAACCATCGATGAAGAAGAAAAGAGGCCGAGGGCTGAACCAGCCGAGGACGTAGAAGACTTTGCGTTCGATCCGGCCAAGCCGGAGAGAGTCGTGAAGATTGGAGCCCAGCTCCCTGAAGATCTGAAGACCGGTATCACCGACGCCCTCCGCGCCTACTCCACTGTCTTTGCATGGGGGCCGGAGGACATGCCGGGAATAAGCCGAAGGGTCATCACCCACCGCCTCTCGGTGGACCCCTCAGCAAAAGCAGTACAACAACGAAGAAGACCCCTCTCCGCCGAAAGGAGGGAATTTGTGAAGAAGGAGGTCGCCATGCTCCTCTCTATTAAGCACATCAAGGAGGTAAAATACCCCTCATGGCTGGCGAACGTAGTCCTCGCACAGAAGCCTCCTACCTTCCGCATGTGCGTGGACTACACGGATCTCAACAAGGCGTGCCCTATGGACCCTTTTCCTTTGCCCAATATCGATCAACTTGTAGATGAGACCGCGGGGTGTGAAATCATGTCATTCCTCGATGCATTCCGCGGCTATCATCAGATCTTCATGCATGAGGAAGACGCCGAAAAGACAGCCTTCATGACTCCCGAGGGCATCTTCTGCTACCTAGTGATGGCCTTCGGCCTAAAGAACTCAGGGGCCACTTACACCCGGATGGTGGCCCAAGTCTTTCAGGCCGTCCTAGGGCGCACCATGGAGGCCTATGTTGACGACATGATCGTCAAAAGCAAACAATCTTCCAGCCATGCCGACGACCTCCGGGAAATCTTCGCCATCATGCAAAAGTTCAACCTTCGGCTAAACCCGAAGAAGTGCACCTTCGGCGTCCAGGGGGGCAAATTCTTAGGCTACATGGTGAGCCGAAGGGGTATTGAGGCCAATCCCGAGAAGATCCAGGCCATCATCAACATGGAGCCCCCACGCAATGTGAAGGAAGTTCAACGGTTGACGGGCCGCCTGGCAGCCCTCAACCGCTTTCTATCTAAATCAGCGGAGAAGTCTCTACCCTTCTTCCAGATCATGAGGAAGACGGCTGGCTTTCAATGGACTCCAGAATGCCAGGGGGGCTTTCGACGAGCTCAAATGATATCTATCTTCACCCCCTGTGCTCTCCAAACCAAAGGTAGGGGAGACCCGCTACCTCTACCTTGGGGCTAGCCCGGCGGCCATCAGCTCTGTGCTCATCCGGGAGGAAGACGGCATCCAACATGCCATCTTCTATGTAAGCAAGACCCTGAGGGAGGCCGAGCTCAGGTACTCTCCTGTGGAAAAAACGGTGTTAGCCATCGTTTGGACCGTCAAAAAGTTGGGCCACTACTCTCAGGCTCACCCGGTTCAGGTCCTCACTCATCAACCCCTCGACGCCCTCATGAGGAGCCCCACCAGCTCCTCCCGCATGGTGAAATGGGCTATCTTCTTGAGCCAATACAACATTGACATCCGTCCGAGGCCTGCCATCAAGGGCCAAGCCCTGGAGGACTTCGTGACGGAGTGTACCGCAAGGGCAGCCACGGACGGGGAGTACTTTGTCACGGTGCGTCAAAATAAATTCAATACTAAACACTTATACATAGTATAGCGTAGTAGAGTTCGTATCCACAGGGAAAGGAATATTTCTCTTTTTATGATACTTAGTAAAAGGGGGGATTTGGATTGAGTGATTTAATTTAATTAAGAACTAAGATGAACAACCTATATGTGTTTAATTCAAAGATAAAAAGGATTTGGCATTGCTACTTTCCACTTGTTGATATATTTTAGTCGATCATTGTTATATCTATAACTTATTCCCTCTCGAATACTCAATCGGGGAGTATATCCACTTCATCGAGGGTAGTTATTAACAACAACCGTTCATTAATAACCCTTACTATTAATCAAATATAGAACAACGTCTTATACCGATTTAACAGTAGCATTTAATCTTTCTAACTCCTTGATGAAATCAATTGAGATTGATAACCTCAACACAAGCGGTTTCGGTTTAACCAACAAAATTAATCCCTCTTAAGTTTATTAACCACGACCGTGCATTATTAAACCGAAGTTACTTACTTGTGAAACCATCAACGATTAACCATCGGTTCGTTGATCGTTTCTAGTAATAACTAATATATGAAACAAAACTAGTTGATCCTTTAAGTAATGTTCAAAATATTAATATGAAATATGAGTAGGGATTAATTAATATTCAAGGAAGAATATTATTAAAGAAGATGAATCCTACTATAATTAATATCAAGATGTTAACTAATTGTCATCTTAGCAACACTCCCCAATATTAATATAGAGGAAGAAAATATCATTCTAACTAATGTCGAGATGTTAACTAATTGTCATCTTAGCAACACTCCTCAACATCAATATAGAGATGGTATTAAGGAAAGAACTATTAATTAATATTCCAGGAAAGAAGTTAAGAAAATAACTCACAACTTTAATAATCAACAAGCTTCAAGAGCAACACCAAGAATGGAAGTTTAGCTCCTCATTTGGAGACTAATCATAGCTAGAAAAATATAAAGAAATGCTATTCTAAACTGAGCTAAAGAGTATGGAAGAAGGGATTATTTTTTGTGAAGAAAAAGTGTGCTATTTATAGGTGTTTTCAACACCTTTGGCCGGGTACCCGACCGGGTCAAGTACTCACCCGACCGGGTCCATGTCAAAATCAAATATCCTCCACGTTCTGGCGATCTTCAGCATGTTAAAGTGTCCGGGTCAAGTCAGACCCGACCGGGTGGGGTAGGGGACCTGACGGGGTGAGTGCAAAAATTGGATATTCTTCACATTCGGGTGATCTTTGCACACCGGGTTGTCCCCGGTCACTTCTCACCCGACCGGGTGAGGTAGTGGGCCCGACCGGGCCATGCACTTTCTTTGCATTTTCGTTTTTCACTTCTTACCCGACCGGGTCAAGTATTATACCCGGTCGGGTATTTGCTCCTGGGCAGCCAAATCTTCTTTTTCTTCACTTCAAAGTCTTCCTTTCCAAAACCACAAATCCTAACTAAACTTTACAACTGACAAATAAAGACTAAAGTACGTTTACAACTGAAATCACATAAATGTTTACAAACTAAATAAAACGTCAAACAATTAACATAAATCAAACATAAAACATGTAATTATGCACTACTAATTAGTGTGCATCAAACACCCCCACACTTAAACCTTTACTCGTCTCGAGTCAAACAAATCAAATCCAAGAAGTCCTAAATGACAATAATATCAATACAAAACATCCAAGAGTGTTTTTACCACAATACAAAGCATCCCCGATAATAATTAATGTAAATTGGGGTCTTCAACTTCATCTTTATCTCCATTTCTCTTTTGAACTTATCACCTTCAGGATCCTGCAAAATAGACATTTCTCTCATTCTCTCGTTTTGCCTAGGTGCCCTTTCAGGTTTTCATCCCAGCTTCCCTCATTTTTTTTATTTCTCACATTTTCACTCTTTATTTTATTGCTTTAATTTTTGCTTGAGTTGCCCTTTGTGGGTTTTCAACTCAACAAGCTCTTTTTTTTTTTTTTTTTTATTTTATATATTTTTTTTCTTTCTTTGTGTAGAAAATAAAACAAAACAAGTAGGATTGTGAGCATACCAGAACAATCTCTGCACCCCCACACTTAGGATCTGACACTGTCCCTAGTGTCCGCCTAGACCTCCACCTTGGTGTCTGTCCTCGTCCATGTGATCCCCGCCATAACCACCATCGTAGCCTCCACCACCGGAGCTCGATCCTCCAAAGAAATCCCACTGAGAGGGGTCATACCATGATGGTGCAGGAGGTGGAGTGGTCATAGAGGAAAAGGAGCCCTGGTGTGCTACATAGGAGTAAATCGGACCAAAGGTTCGCCGTTGGTCCTCTTCATATCTCCGCCAGTCTTCCTGCCGTTGTTCCTCCAACCTCTCAAAGCTATGCCTCTGTTCAGTTCTATACTGATCAACTCGCTCTTGAAGCTGGATGTAGTTGTTGTTGATCATGTTCATGTTATTGAGCATCTGTTGCTCGAATGGTGAGTATTGGTAGGCTGGGGCATCAGGTTGTTGTTGTGGTGAGTTAGGTATCAAGGGTGGGTTTTCTTCAGCATGTTCTTGATCCTGTTCATCTTGTGCATAGTGTGCCGGGATTGCCCCGGGGAGACGGTAGTGATGACCATCACCGATTTCATGGCCCACGATATCTAGGGGGACGTCAGGGGACGGGATATGGATAGTTATGTTTTGACGTGGGATGATAAACCAGTTGTAGATTGGTGTCCCGGTAGGTGTCATGTGAGATAGAGCCAAATCTTTGGTCTTTTGCACAAGCCATGACGTGCAAATGAGCTGTTTCGGGGTAATGGGACCTGGGTCTACAAAACCATATAAAGTGGCTAGATGTGTGATTAGGCCCCCGATCACAATTTGTCCGGATGACGTTGCCACATTTTTGAAATGGGTCCATAAGATAGAGGCAACGTCAACTGGTTCTGGTCCAGGTAAAACAGCTTGTGCCAGAACACACACATCCCACATTCTTGTGTGGTGATTGTTCGGTCTTCCGAGGAAACAATTTGAACAGAATTTTAGGAAAATACGGAAGACCGGGTGTTGAACACAGTTCACACTCAACTTAGAGAGGTCCACAACACCTTGTCCTGTCATTCTTTTCCATAACTCGTACCCCACAAGCGTATCATAAGCACGAGCTTCATCAAACAGAGGGAGGCCAAAATGATGTGCAAATTCTCTTTTGGTCAATGAACGATTTTCATTGAGTAAACGAAAGGTGATGGTGTCATTTGCATGATCATCATCATCCTTTGTATACACATATGAACTAAAGAATTCATAAACCAAATGAGGATAAGTCACATATTGCATTTCTAGCAACCTAGTCATTCCAATTCTTGCAAATATATCACGCATGATCACATCAATCCAAAGGAGGGCTAGAGTAGTAATGCACATGAATCGGGATTGTTTTACCTCCCTTTGTGCTTGTCCCTCGAATAGTCGCTTTTGTGCCTCCGTTGCAAATTCCACGCTTTCATAGCCCGCTATCGGTGGGATTGCCCTTGAAGAAGAAGCTTTGGATTTTTTTGGAGCCATTGGAATTGAATTTTTTTTTGTTTTTTTTTAAGTTGATTTTCGGACTTTGGGGTAGGGTGGGATTTGGATCGCTTTTATGGGTATGGGGTTTAAGAGGATGGTGAGGAGAGTAAGAATATGGTATTGGTTGAGGATTTTTGGGGAGATTTCGGACCTTGAATGTCCAAGATTGGGGATTTTCGAATTTTGGGTAGGGTTTTTGGGTTTGGTTGATTGGGAAGGTTTTGGGGGATTTTATGGGTATAGAGATGGAGAGGGAAGTGAGGAGATGAAGAAAATGGGGGTTTTTAGTGGATTTGGTTAAGGAAATGGGGAGATTCGAAGGTTTGGGTGTTTGAAAATGGTGGATTGAGGGAATTTTGGTGTTGGGAGGAAGAAGTGGGAGGGGAAGGGGGTGAGCCCGACCTGGTATTCTGTGTTTTCCCGTTCGCCCGGTCGGGTGGGGTAGTTTACCCGGTCGGGTGAACGTTATTTGCCCAGGCAGAATGTTTTGTGTTTGGTAGCCCGGCCGGGTAAAGTGGTCTACCCGGTCGGGTATAACCTGTTCACCCGAGGCAGAATGGTTTAGCTAGGTTGCCCGGCCGGGAGCAAACGTCTACCCGGTAGGGCGAAAAATTAATTTTTTGTTTTTTCTCTTGCCTCGCCCGGGTGGTTGCCCGGGTGTTTTGTTTTTTAGAGGTAACCCGACCGGGTGGGGTTTTATACCCAGCCGGGTTCAATCCCAGGTCTTTTTTTTCTTGAAATGTGTAAAAAAAAAGTAAACGTACCTTGCTTGGGTTGCCTCCCAAGAAGCGCCTTAGTTAACGTCGCGGCACGACGCCATGGTTGTGTTCAATCGTTCAAGCTTGGATCGTGATAACTCATCTTCTTCAAATTTTCACCCGGGTGACTCTTATAGAAACACTCAGTTTTTCGACCCTTAATTTTGACGTTTCCGGGATCAAATATCCAGATTTCTATCGCTTCATATTGTGAGAGTGTTGGTCCATGATTTTCATTAAGCATGGTCAATGGAAGGGGTTTTGATCCGGGTGGTATAAGAGGGAGTATGAAATATTTGTGTAATCCCACCGTTATTCCTTGCTTATTTGTTAACAAAGAGAAGTCTAAATTATACTCACAATTGCTGAAGATTTCATAGATATCTTTGTCCTTCTCCACCCTTTGTGTTTCCCTTAGAGCCTCAAGAAATGGTGGCATGATCTCAGGAATGGCCGGTGGTTGAGTTGAGTTTTGAGGTTCCTCCTCCGGTTGAGCTTTCTCCGTAAGCTCCTCTTCTTCCTCCTCCTCGCCCATGTGGTTCACAATGCTTGGCATTTGTTTCAACTGATTGTCCAAGTTCTGTTCGTTGGACATTGCTTCTTGCGAGCATTGTGACATATTTTGTTGCATATTTGTCACATTGATAGTGAGAGCTCGGATCATGTCTTCACTGGACATGCTGGAATAAGAACATGAGTATGGGCTATATGTGTTGGAGAATGAATGATACCTCTCTTGGAAACCAGCACCATTCCTTTGTTCAAAGAATTCTTCTCGAAGCTCTGGACAAAAATCCGTAAGATGCCTTTGTGACATGCAAATGTTGCATGTATGGACATCTTGAGATTTTGAACATGAGATAAACTCCTTGATTAGAGAAGTCAAGTCGGAAATTTGACTCTCTAGGAATGATGTGTTGGTATCCATTTACTCATGCAAGCTCAGAAAATAGAAAAGAAGGATTTTTCTTTATATATATATATTTTTTTATTTTTTATTTTTTTATTTTTTTTTTGAGATAAAATAAAAAGAAAAATAATTGCCTTTCCCCGGCAACGGCGCCAAATTTGACGAGCACTTTGTCACGGTGCGTCAAAATAAATTCAATACTAAACACTTATACGTAGTATAGCGTAGTAGAGTTCATATCCACAGGGAAAGGAATATTTCTCTTTTTATGATACTTAGTAAAAGGGGGGATTTGGATTGAGTGATTTAATTTAATTAAGAACTAAGATGAACAACCTATATGTGTTTAATTCAAAGATAAAAAGGACTTGGCATTGCTACTTTCCACTTGCTGATATATTTTAGTCGATCATTGTTATATCTATAACTTATTCCCTCTCGAATACTCAATCGGGGAGTATATCCACTTCATCGAGGGTAGTTATTAACAACAACCGTTCATTAATAACCCTTACTATTAATCAAATATAGAACAACGTCTTATACCGATTTAATAGTAGCATTTAATCTTTCTAACTCCTTGATGAAATCAATTGAGATTGATAACCTCAACACAAGCGGTTTCGGTTTAACCAACAAAATTAATCCCTCTTAAGTTTATTAACCACGACCGTGCATTAATAAACCGAAGTTACTTACTTGTGAAACCATCAACGATTAACCATCGGTTCGTTGATCGTTTCTAGTAATAACTAATATATGAAACAAAACTAGTTGATCCTTTAAGTAATGTTCAAAATATTAATATGAAATATGAGTAGGGATTAATTAATATTCAAGGAAGAATATTATTAAAGAAGATGAATCCTACTATAATTAATATCAAGATGTTAACTAATTGTCATCTTAGCAACACTCCCCAATATTAATATAGAGGAAGAAAATATCATTCTAACTAATGTCGAGATGTTAACTAATTGTCATCTTAGCAACACTCCTCAACATCAATATAGAGATGGTATTAAGGAAAGAACTATTAATTAATATTCCAGGAAAGAAGTTAAGAAAATAACTCACAACTTTAATAATCAACAAGCTTCAAGAGCAACACCAAGAATGGAAGTTTAGCTCCTCATTTGGAGACTAAACATAGCTAGAAAAATATAAAGAAATGCTATTCTAAACTGAGCTAAAGAGTATGGAAGAAGGTATTATTTTTTGTGAAGAAAAAGTGTGCTATTTATAGGTGTTTTTCAACACCTTTGGCCGGGTACCCGACCGGGTCAAGTACTCACCCGACCGGGTCCATGTCAAAATCAAATATCCTCCACGTTCTGGGGATCTTCAGCATGTTAAAGTGTCCGGGTCAAGTCAGACCCCACCGGGTGGGGTAGGGGACCTGACCGGGTGAGTGCAAAAATTGGATATTCTTCACGTTCGGGTGATCTTTGCACACCGGGTTGTCCCCGGTCACTTCTCACCCGACCGGGTGAGGTAGTGGGCCCGACCGGGCCATGCACTTTCTTTGCATTTTCGTTTTTCACTTCTTACCCGACCGGGTCAAGTATTATACCCGGTCGGGTATTTGCTCCTGGGCAGCCAAATCTTCTTTTTCTTCACTTCAAAGTCTTCCTTTCCAAAACCACAAATCCTAACTAAACTTTACAACTGACAAATAAAGACTAAAGTACGTTTACAACTGAAATCACATAAATGTTTACAAACTAAATAAAACGTCAAACAATTAACATAAATCAAACATAAAAACATGTAATTATGCACTACTAATTAGTGTGCATCAAACACCCCCACACTTAAACCTTTACTCGTCTCGAGTAAATCAAATCAAATCCAAGAAGTCCTAAATGACAAGAATATCAATACAAAACATCCAAGAGTGTTTTTACCACAATACAAAGCATCCCCAATAATAATTAAAGTAAATTGGGGTCTTCAACTTCATCTTTATCTCCATTTCTCTTTTGAACTTATCACCTTCAGGATCCTGCAAAATAGACATTTCTCTCATTCTCTCGTTTTGCCTAGGTGCCCTTTCAGGTTTTCATCCTAGCTTCCCACATTTTTTTTTATTTCTCACATCTTGACTCTTTATTTTATTGCTTTAATTTTTGCTTGAGTTGCCCTTTGTGGGGTTTCAACTCAACAAGCTCTTTTTTTTTTATTTTTTTATTTTATATATATATATATTTTTTTTTCTTTCTTTGTGTAGAAAATAAAACAAAACAAGTAGGATTGTGAGCATACCAGAACAATCTCTGCACCCCCACACTTAGGATCTGACACTGTCCCTAGTGTCCGCCTAGACCTCCACCTTGGTGTCTGTCCTCGTCCATGTGATCCCCGCCATAACCACCATCGTAGCCTCCACCACCGGAGCTCGATCCTCCAAAGAAATCCCACTGAGAGAGGTCATACCATGATGGTGCAGGAGGTGGAGTGGTCATAGAGGAAAAGGAGCCCTGGTGTGCTACATAGGAGTAAATCGGACCAAAGGTTCGCCGTTGGTCCTCTTCATATCTCCGCCAGTCTTCCTGCCGTTGTTCCTCCAACCTCTCAAAGCTATGCCTCTGTTCAGTTCTATACTGTTCAACTCGCTCTTGAAGCTGGATGTTGTTGTTATTGATCATGTTCATGTTATTGAGCATCTGTTGCTCGAATGGTGAGTATTGGTAGGCCGAGGCATCAGGTTGTTGTTGTGGTGGGTTAGGTATCAAGGGTGGGTTTTCTTCAGCATGTTCTTGATCCTGTTCATCTTGTGCATAGTGTGCCGGGATTGCCCCGGGGAGACAGTAGTGATGACCATCACCGATTTCATGGCCCACGATATCTAGGGGGACGTCAGGGGGCGGGATATGGATAGTTATGTTTTGACGTGGGATGATAAACCAGTTGTAGATTGGTGTCCCGGTAGGTGTCATGTGAGATAGAGCCAAATCTTTGGTCTTTTGCACAAGCCATGACGTGCAAATGAGCTGTTTCGGGGTAATGGGACCTGGGTCTACAAACCCATATAAAGTGGCTAGATGTGTGATTAGGCCCCCGATCACAATTTGTCCGGATGACGTTGCCACATTTTTGAAATGGGTCCATAAGATAGAGGCAAAGTCAACTGGTTCTGGTCCAGGTAAAACAGCTTGTGCCAGAACGCACACATCCCACATTCTTGTGTGGTGATTGTTCGGTCTTCCGAGGAAACAATTTGAACAGAATTTTAGGAAAATACGGAAGACCGGGTGTTGAACACAGTTCACACTCAACTTAGAGAGGTCCACAACACCTTGTCCTGTCATTCTTTTCCATAACTCGTACCCCACAAGCGTATCATAAGCACGAGCTTCATCAAACAGAGGGAGGCCAAAATGATGTGCAAATTCTCTTTTGGTCAATGAACGATTTTCATTGAGTAAACGAAAGGTGATGGTGTCATTTGCATGATCATCATCATCCTTTGTATACACATATGAACTAAAGAATTCATAAACCAAATGAGGATAAGTCACATATTGCATTTCTAGCAACCTAGTCATTCCAATTCTTGCAAATATATCACGCATGATTACATCAATCCAAAGGAGGGCTAGAGTAGTAATGCACATGAATCGGGATTGTTTTACCTCCCTTTGTGCTTGTCCCTCGAATAGTCGCTTTTGTGCCTCCGTTGCAAATTCCACGCTTTCATAGCCCGCTACCGGTGGGATTGCCCTTGAAGAAGAAGCTTTGGATTTTTTTGGAGCCATTGGAATTGATTTTTTTTTTGTTTTTATTTAAGTTGATTTTCGGACTTTGGGGTAGGGTGAGATTTGGATGGCTTTTATGGGTATGGGGTTGCAGAGGATGGTGAGGAGAGTAAGAATATGGTATTGGTTGAGGATTTTTGGGGAGATTTCGGGCCTTGAATGTCCAAGATTGGGGATTTTCGAATTTTGGGTAGGGTTTTTGGGGTTGGTTGATTGGGAAGGTTTTGGGGGATTTTATGGGTATAGAGATGGAGAGGGAAGTGAGGAGATGAAGAAAATGGGTTTTTTTAGTGGATTTGGTTAAGGAAATGGGGAGATTCGAAGGTTTGGGTGTTTGAAAATGGTGGATTGAGGGAATTTTGGTGTTGGGAGGAAGAAGAAGTGGGAGGGGAAGGGGGTGAGCCCGACCTGGTATTCTGTGTTTTCCCGTTCGCCCGGTCGGGTGGGGTAGTTTACCCGGTCGGGTGAACGCTATTTTCCCAGGCAGAATGTTTTGTGTTTGGTAGCCCGGCCGGGTAAAGTGGTCTACCCGGTCGGGTATAACCTGTTCACCCGTGGCAGAATGGTTTAGCTGGGTTGCCCGGCCGGGTGCAAACGTCTACCCGGTCGGGCGAAAAATTAATTTTTTGTTTTTCTCTTGCCTCGCCCGGGTGGTTGCCCGGGTGTTTTGTTTTTTAGAGGTAACCCGACCGGGTGGGGTTTTATACCCGGCCGGGTTCAATCCCAGGTTTTTTTTTTTGAAATGTGTAAAAAAAAAGTAAACCTACCTTGCTTGGGTTGCCTCCCAAGAAGCGCCTTAGTTAACGTCGCGGCACGACGCCATGGTTGTGTTCAATCGTTCAAGCTTGGATCGTGATAACTCATCTTCTTCAAATTTTCACCCGGGTGACTCTTATAGAAACACTCAGTTTTTCGACCCTTAATTTTGACCTTTCCGGGATCAAATATCCTGATTTCGATCGCTTCATATTGTGAGAGTGTTGGTCCATGATTTTCATTAAGCATGGTCAATGGAAGGGGTTTTGATCCGGGTGGTATAAGAGGGAGTATGAAATATTTGTGTAATCCCACCGTTATTCCTTGCTTATTGTTTAACAAAGAAAAGTCTAAATTATACTCACAATTGCTGAAGATTTCATAGATATCTTTGTCCTTCTCCACCCTTTGTGTTTCCCTTAGAGCCTCAAGAAATGATGGCATGATCTCAGGAATGGCCGGTGGTTGAGTTGAGTTTTGAGGTTCCTCCTCCGGTTGAGCTTTCTCCGTAAGCTCCTCTTCTTCCTCATCCTCGCCCATGTGGTTCACAATGCTTGGCATTTGTTTCAACTGATTGTCCAAGTTCTGTTCGTTGGACATTGCTTCTTGCGAGCATTGTGACATATTTTGTTGCATATTTGTCACATTGATAGTGAGAGCTCGGATCATGTCTTCAGTGGACATGCTGGAATAAGAACATGAGTATGGGCTATATGTGTTGGAGAATGAATGATACCTCTCTTGGAAACCAGCACCATTCCTTTGTTCAAAGAATTCTTCTCGAAGCTCTGGACAAAAATCCGTAAGATGCCTTTGTGACATGCAAATGTTACATGTATGGACATCTTGAGATTTTGAACATGAGATAAACTCCTTTATTAGAGAAGTCAAGTCGGAAATTTGACTCTCTAGGGATGATGTGTTGGTATCCATTTACTCATGCAAGCTCAGAAAATAGAAAAGCAAGATTTTTCTTTATATATATATTTTTTTATTTATTTATTTTTTTTGTTTTTTTAATGAGATAAAATAAAAAGAAAAATAATTGCCTTTCCCCGGCAACGGCGCCAAATTTGACGAGCACTTTGTCACGGTGCGTCAAAATAAAATCAATACTAAACACTTATACGTAGTATAGCGTAGTAGAGTTCGTATCCACAGGGAAAGGAATATTTCTCTTTTTATGATACTTAGTAAAAGGGGGGATTTGGATTGAGTGATTTAATTTAATTAAGAACTAAGATGAACAACCTATATGTGTTTAATTCAAAGATAAAAAGGACTTGGCATTGCTACTTTCCACTTGTTGATATATTTTAGTCGATCATTGTTATATCTATAACTTATTCCCTCTCGAATACTCAATCAGGGAGTATATCCACTTCATCGAGGGTAGTTATTAACAACAACCGTTCATTAATAACCCTTACTATTAATCAAATATAGAACAACGTCTTATACCGATTTAATAGTAGCATTTAATCTTTCTAACTCCTTGATGAAATCAATTGAGATTGATAACCTCAACACAAGCGGTTTCGGTTTAACCAACAAAATTAATCCCTCTTAAGTTTATTAACCACGACCGTGCATTAATAAACCGAAGTTACTTACTTGTGAAACCATCAACGATTAACCATCGGTTCGTTGATCGTTTCTAGTAATAACTAATATATGAAACAAAACTAGTTGATCCTTTAAGTAATGTTCAAAATATTAATATGAAATATGAGTAGGGATTAATTAATATTCAAGGAAGAATATTATTAAAGAAGATGAATCCTACTATAATTAATATCAAGATGTTAACTAATTGTCATCTTAGCAACACTCCCCAATATTAATATAGAGGAAGAAAATATCATTCTAACTAATGTCGAGATGTTAACTAATTGTCATCTTAGCAACACTCCTCAACATCAATATAGAGATGGTATTAAGGAAAGAACTATTAATTAATATTCCAGGAAAGAAGTTAAGAAAATAACTCACAACTTTAATAATCAACAAGCTTCAAGAGCAACACCAAGAATGGAAGTTTAGCTCCTCATTTGGAGACTAAACATAGCTAGAAAAATATAAAGAAATGCTATTCTAAACTGAGCTAAAGAGTATGGAAGAAGGGATTATTTTTTGTGAAGAAAAAGTGTGCTATTTATAGGTGTTTTTCAACACCTTTGGCCGAGTACCCGACCGGGTCAAGTACTCACCTGACCGGGGCCATGTCAAAATCAAATATCCTCCACGTTCTGGCGATCTTCAGCATGTTAAAGTGTCCGGGTCAAGTCAGACCCGACCGGGTGGGGTAGGGGACCCGACCGGGTGAGTGCAAAAATTGGATATTCTTCACGTTCGGGTGATCTTTGCACACCGGGTTGTCCCCGGTCACTTCTCATCCGACCGGGTGAGGTAGTGGGCCCGACCGGGCCATGCACTTTCTTTGCATTTTCGTTTTTCACTTCTTACCCGACCGGGTCAAGTATTATACCCGGTCGGGTATTTGCTAATGGGCAGCCAAATCTTCTTTTTCTTCACTTCAAAGTCTTCCTTTCCAAAACCACAAATCCTAACTAAACTTTACAACTGACAAATAAAGACTAAAGTACGTTTACAACTGAAATCACATAAATGTTTGCAAACTAAATAAAACGTCAAACAATTAACATAAATCAAACACAAAAACATGTAATTATGCACTACTAATGAGTGTGCATCACCCTGAGGGAGGCCGAGCTCATGTACTCTCCTGTGGAAAAAACAGTGTTAGCCATCGTTTGGACCGTCAAGAAGTTGGGCCACTACTTTCAGGCTCACCCGGTTCAGGTCCTCACTCATCAACCCCTCGGCGCCCTCATGAGGAGCCCCACCAGCTCCTCCCATGAGGTGAAATGGGCTATCTTCTTGAGCCAATACAACATTGACATCCGTCCGAGGCCTGCCATCAAGGGCCAAGCCCTGGCGGACTTCGTGACGGAGTGTACCGCAAGGGCAGCCATGGACGGGGAGCTCTCGGCCACCTCGGATGACTGGTGGACCCTCTACACCGACGGCTCCTCCGCAACCAAAGCATGCGGGGGAGGGGTAGTCCTCATTACTCCTGAGGGATTCAAAGCCTACTATGCAATCCGCTTCTCCTTCAAAGTCTCCAACAACGAGGCCGAGTATGAGGCCCTCCTGTGTGGCCTTCGGCTGGCTGCCAACATGAAGGCTCGGCAGATCCATATCAAATGCGACTCCAAGTTGGTCGTTGGCCAAATCTCCGAGGAGTATGAGGCCAAGAAGGGAAGAATGAAACAGTACAAGGAGGCGGCCAAGGAGTTGCTTAAGGTATTTGAGGCACACTCTCTCACTCAAATACCGAGGGCTCAGAACTCCGAGGCCGACATACTATCTAAGCTCTCGGACGACTCCCCCGAGCACATCTCCAAGATCGCTAAAATTGAGGAACTCAGTCTCTCAAGTATCCATGCAAGCCCCGTCATGAACATACAACAACGCCAAGAGGACTGGATCTCAGATATCATCACCTTCATCTCCACATGGCGGCTACCCGAGAATGAGACCCGCGCTAAACTAGCAAAGCTGAGGGCTCCTAGCTACACCAT
The DNA here is from genome assembly GCA_945859875.1 of Cuscuta europaea. NCBI lineage: Eukaryota > Viridiplantae > Streptophyta > Magnoliopsida > Solanales > Convolvulaceae > Cuscuta > Cuscuta europaea. The sequence continues at coordinate 12,385,089 of CAMAPE010000048.1, forward strand.
CGAAGACGGGAGGCTCTACAAACGGTCTTACAACGGCACGCTACTTCGGTGCCTTCATCAAGATGAAGCCGAGGTCGCAATGGAGGAGGTGCACAGTGGCACTTGCTCAGCTCACCAGGGACCCTTCTCCATGTCCCGAAGGCTCATTCTCCAGGGCTACTTCTGGCCAACCATGGCCAGAGATTGTGCTGACCTTGCCCGAAGGTGCACCGCATGCCAACATTTCCAGAAAGCCCCCGGCAGGCCAGCGGTCAACTATGCCCCCATCAGCACATCCGTCCCCTTTTTTCGATGGGGCATAGACCTTGTGGGCCCTCTGCCGAGGGGTACTTCCAACAACAGGTACATCATTGTGGCCATCGACTACTTTACCAAGTGGGTGGAGGCTGAGCCCCTCGCCAGCATCACAGAGGCGAAGTGCCGTCACTTCGTCCTCAAGAACATCCTCACAAGGTTTGGCGTTCCCCAGCAGATCATCTCCGACAACGGAACACAATTTGAGGCAGCCCCCTTCTGTGCCCTTCTGGAGGCATGGGGCATCAAACACACCTTCTCCTCCGTTTCCTACCCTCAAGGAAACGGGCAAGTAGAGAACGCCAACCGGACCTTGCTCGAGGGCCTCAAGAAGAAGCTGGAGGCCGAGGGCGGTGGCTGGGTAGAAGAACTCCACAACATCCTTTGGGCCTACTGTAATACCCGAGATTAATTTAAGAGGATTAATAGTACTACTCATACCAACAAGATGCATCTCCTTTTAAGGGAGCTCATCACCCAAGAACTCCAAAGTTAAGCGTGCTTGCACGGGAGTAGTCTTGGGATGGGTGACCCCCTGAGAAGTTTCTCAGGGCGCGCATGAGTGAGGACAAAGTGCGCGGAAAAGGCTAGTGGCGGTTTGTGAGGACAGTACTAAAGGTCAGAAGTAACTACCTCGGGTCCTACGGGGCTGGGGTGTTACAAATGGTATCAGAGCAACCCTGCGACAGTGTGTTGACCCGTTAGATATCGGGCAGGCACTTAGCGGGGCAAGATTCTGGGGTTTGATTGAGAGTGTTAAGGGCGCAACGAGGACGTTGCGATCCTAAGTGGGGGTGATTGTAATACCCGAGATTAATTTAAGAGGATTAATAGTACTACTCATACCAACAAGATGCATCTCCTTTTAAGGGAGCTCATCACCCAAGAACTCCAAAGTTAAGCGTGCTTGCACGGGAGTAGTCTTGGGATGGGTGACCCCCTGGGAAGTTTCTCAGGGCGCGCATGAGTGAGGACAAAGTGCGCGGAAAAGGCTAGTGGCGGTTTGTGAGGACAGTACTAAAGGTCAGAAGTAACTACCTCGGGTCCTACGGGGCCGGGGTGTTACACCTACCGCACCACCCCTCGGCGAGCAACAGGTGAAACACCCTTCTCCCTCTGCTACGGGTTTGAAGCCAAAGCTCCTACGGAAGTCACCCTTCCTACCCGGAGGGTGATCCAATATGACCCCGAGGTCAACGACAGCAACATGGCCCTCGACCTCCACCTCCTTTCAGAACGTCGGGAGCAAGCCTTCATTCGGGCAGAAAACTACCGAAGGCAAGTCAAAAGCTACATCGACGCCAAGGTTCGCACCCGAGAATTCCAAGTGGGGGACTATGTCCTCCGGAGGAGGGAAGCCAGCCAACTGACCGAGGGAGGCAAAATGGCACCAAAGTTCGAAGGTCCCTACATCATAGCAGCCATCATCAAACCTGGGACTTACAAGCTCAAGCGCCCCAACGGGAAAGAGGTCCCCAGGCACTGGAATGTACACCACTTAGTTAAATTTTATCAATAATGTAAGAGCGGCCAAGCCCTCCTAACTAGTGAATGTACTATCCTATGGCCCAAGGCCTCCAATTTTGAAGAATGAAGACACATTCAAGACACCAAGAACAACCGCAAAACACTTATGAGCGGCCAAGCCCTCATACCAACTACAGGCCCCAGGCCTCACCACGAGAAGAACCCCCTCCGGCACCAAGTGCAGAGGGCGGACACCATCAACACCTTCAACAACAGTGAAAACACCAAGTGTTTCAAACAAGACCCCTCGGTACCAAGTACCGAAGATGGGGACTCCCATCACCGGCAACAGGAAACACCAAGTGTTTCATTTCAAGACCCTTCGGCACCCAGTGCCGGGGGAACAAATCTCCACCATCAACATCAAAAAGAAGAACACCAAGTGTTCCTACAGAAGACCCCTCGGTACCAAGTACCGGGGGATACATATCGAAACTAACACCAAGTGTTGTTTCTAAAAGCCGTACCCCACGAGGACGCATATACCGAAGGCGCCACAATCGGTGCCGGTGGCACGTAGTGCCCCCGGCCATTTGCAACTAGTGTGCAAATGAAAACCCTTCCTTGAAACGCTTTCCGCGTTACTACCCCCAGGGTATGACAGGCATGAGAAATGCCCAGGATTCGACTTTCAAAAACGGAACGCTTTCCACGTCATCACCCCAAGGGTATGACAGGCACGAGAAATGCCCAGGATTCGACTTCCAAACCGAAACGCTCCCCGCGCTACCACCCCAAGGGTGTGGCAGGCCACAGACTATGTCTAGCGTCGAGGGGACGACTTTCAAAAATGAGGCGCTTTCCGCGCCATCCCCCAAGGGGAGGCAGGTTACAGACCACCATATCTTGTGCCCAGGAAACGACCCTCGATCCCCTCGGAACTCGGAAGGTTAACCTGAGGGAGGAGAGCCATTGGTGTATTCTGATGGTCTCCTGATAGGCCCAGCCTTACCATGAAACCAAGTTTCTTGATGCCTTCCCTTCACCACCAACCAAAAAAAAAACAGAGGGGCTGAAGGGGAGTAGACTCATCGAGAAATCAATGAGTACAACACTCCAACAAATCACAGCATACCGAAGGCTCCCTACGGGAACACCTCCGGTAACTGAAGGCTCCTATTTCATGAAGGTTACTACTCAACAATACAAAGGGATGAGTTCACTCCTAATAAGTGCCGAGGGCACCTACCATCGGTCATCCATTGCTACCGAGGGGTCCTATCCTGTAAGAGGGGATGCAACTGACTAAGGCATCTCAAGAACCCTTCAAATGAATGCCGAGGGCACCTATATCCCACCAGCATTCACTACAACATCAATATCCTACAAATTTTCCTAAGTCCACACTTTTGGAAAAATGACAACAGCCGGAGGCTCACATATCACCCAACAACCGAAGGCATCTATTACAAATCATCAAAGGCCAACCAAGGGGGATTATTTCAAAATAATGTCGCCCTCGGGAAATCTTAAGTGGAAAACACTACTAACCGAAGGCTACACAAGGAAGCAACACTTAGAGAATTTTCTAAGTCCTGAAGATTGAGCCCCCAGCCTGATCAATATTTCAACTAGAGGAACCATGATAGCCGAAGGCTACGTGATGCAACAACACTTAAAAAATTTCCTAAGTCCTACATATTTTGGCCCTCGGTCAAATCTCCATGCTACCCGAGGGGACATGCGGTTGAAGACTTGGCGAAGCTATACTTAGAAAAATTTTTCTAAGTCCTACATACTTTGACCCTCGGTCAAATCTCCATGCTGACCGAGGGCTCCTGCTACATACGTGCTACACTTAGAAAAATTTATAAGTCCCAAAAGATCTTACCCTCGGTGACGAGTTCCTAAGTCCCAAATCTCCCTGCAACCCGAGGGGTCACGCGATTGAAGGTTTGGTGGGCTACACTTAGAAAAATTTTCTAAGCCCTAACTTTTGCTGGGCCCTCGGTCACACATCTAGCAAAGGGTGCCCGACTACCGAAGGCTATGACTGTATTCAAACACTTAGAAGAATTCTCTAAGTCCTAAGCACCTCACCTCCGACCATCGCACGAAGGCTACACGGGACCAGAAGGGAAGATCAGCTGGGGGCCAACAGATGGACAAACACTTAGAAATATTTCTAAGCCTTGAACATCGTGCCCCCGGTAAAACGTTAAAGTAACTAAAGGTTACTAGTAGCCGAGGGCTACGAGAAGCACCGCACTTGGAAGAAAATATCCTAAGTCCTAAACATACATTCAAAGAAGGGCGAGGGCGTACATTCAGAAGGAAACGACGGCATACATTCAGGAATAAATAAATCGAAAGGAAGCATGTTATATATGAAAAGCCCGAAGGCAAACATTCATCAATCGACAGAAAGAAGAGTAAATGTGATTGTTACAAAGATGGCCGGGGCCAAAAGCATAAGAATGTGACCATTACAAGTGTGTTCCAATTGCTAAGTACAGATTACAAATCAAACAATATCATTCCCGGGAGCCGCCTCCTCCGATGGCTTCGAGGTGACCTCTACATCGGCCTCAGGTTCGTCACCCTCGGCTTCCTTCCGGAGCTCGGTGTCCTCCAGGTCTGGCCTCTCGACATCAGAGGGGAGAGGAACACGGATGTCTGGCTGCAGGGGGGAAGCCCGTATGCCGCCGGGTCGAAATCCTTCGGCTCAATTTTCAAGTGGCGAGCCATCCTCCGGTAGATGAGGGCCTGGGTGAAAAACTCGCCCCCATCATAATATTGTTTGCCCTTTCGGGCCATCCATTCCTCGCCCGGGTCCTCGCACCACTCATCGACCGAGGCCTCCACAACCGAGGACAGCCACTCCTTGTGTCCCTCGGCCTTCCACCCCCCATCCAGGAACCCGGAGATGGCCTCCTCCCGGGCTGTGGCGACAGCCTTCGCTCTGATGGCCTCGGCCTCCTCGGCGGCTTTCCTTGCGGCCTCCGCAGCAGCCTCCTCAGCTTTGGCTTTCTCCTCCCTAAGCCTTCCGGCTCCCGCTCTCGCAAGTTGGAGGTCCTCTTCAAGCTGGGCCATCAGCTTCGTGGCCTTGGAGTCCTTGAGAATTAGCTCCTTCATCTTTGCGTCTTGCCCAGCTTTGTGGAGGCGCCATTCCTCCAGCCGTCGGGCCTGCTCCCCGAGGGCAATGCAGGTCTGCAAAAATAAAGGAATTAGCAGGGCCGAACATGATTTCCTAGTTCGGAGAAAAGAAGAGAAAGATAATTGTCATAGACTTACCGTGAGGGAAGACCGGAGGATCCTGTCCTCGAGGGATTGGTCATCATCGGCCCCGAGGGCTGCCCTGTCAATGTCAAGGGTTATACCTCTCAGAAGCGCCCTCGGGTCAGCCGTGCCATTCAACACGGCCGTACCAGTCGGGAGGGAGAGCGTAAGGACCTCAAGAGATGGCTCCCGGACACCCCTCGGCACCTTCGCCACCGGCATCTCCTCGCGCACCCCGGAGGCGGGGCAGTCATCCACAATCACCATCGGGGGGTCCTTCTTCGCAGCGTCCCCCTTCTTCGATTTCTTGGTGGCCTGGGGGGACTCCTTTGCCGTCGGTTTCCTCTTCACGGCGGCAGCGTCGCCCTCGGGCTTCTTGAAAAGCGCACCGACGGGCTTTTGGCCACCCGCGTCCGACCCCTTCAGATCCTTGGCTGGCTTGTTCTTGAAACGGGCAAGGCCTTTGACGTTCATCATATTCACCGAGGGGTCACTAACAGATGGCATAAAGAGAAACAAACAAGCAAATGGGTTAAGACTGCGAGAGTGCCCTCAGCCACTACCTCCGGAGGCTCCCTCAAACACTGGGAACTTCTCATCTGTTTCCCCCAGGAAGCGATACCTCCGGAACCCGAGGGTGTAGAGATCTCCCTCTTTGGTGCACTCCTTAATGGTGATATTCTTGTCCCGGCCCTCCGGGATCATGGCCAGAATCCTTCCGTCTTTCTCGAGGGAGGCGCTCCTCTTCTCGTGCCTCCTGAAACGGTCACGTAACTCCCTCGGGAAGGGGCTCTCGGTCAGCTTCACGTAGCACCACCGGTCCTTCCACCTCTTGTTCGAGGAGGGTGCCTCAGTGAAGAGCTTGAACATGGCCACCTGCTGCAAGTTTGCGAAGCCCTCGGCATTCGCATGCCCCCCGACACAAATTGAAGCTCTGGAAGAAGAGGTCCAGGCTAGGCGTCACCCCCCGGGACTTGCAGAGCTGGAGGAAGCCAGTAATGTAAGAATGGTTGTTCGGGGTCAGCTGGCAGGGGACCAGACCCACGAACCGGAGGTACTCCCGGAGGAAAGGGTGCAGGGGGAAGCGGAGCCCCATGGACACCGAGAGAACATGCACCACTATACAGCCCTCGGGAGCCCGGAAGGACGTCATCTGGACCCGGTGTCACCACGATGGCCGAGGGGCCCACGTGAAGCTGAGTGACGTAGATGTCCGCCGCATCAACCTTCGACCTTATCTCCAAGGCGGCGGTGTTCAGGTAGGAGTACCCCTCGGGCATATCGAGGGGCTTCCCTTGATCTACAACGCTGCCCTTCTTCTTGGGAGCAGCTACCTTGGCCTTCTTCTTTCCAGGGGCCACCCGGATGGGAACCGCGTTCAGCGGCCGAGAGGTACTGGCCTCACCAGCACCCCGAGGGGGAAGGACAGCCACGGTCACCCTCGTCCTCTCCTTTGCTTCCTCCTCCTCTGCAACCTGCATGGCGAGGGCCAGCTCTTCGTCTTCCACCTCCTGCTCGAAGCCCTCGGCTTCAACTTCAGCCAGCAGCTCCTTCTGCACCTCTACTGCCATCGCAACGTCCTCCTGGGCCGATGACTGTTCGTTTGAGGACTCCACATCCGAGAGGACTTCATCCTCCATCGAGGGCGCCCCCGAGATGTCTTGAGAGTCACTCTGTGAAGACATTGCTGTACTAGGTCGAGGGTTCGGGGACGCTAAGTGCTCTAAGCTACCTACCTAGTCTAAGGCCACAAATACAGCTAGCTAAGAGGTGAAGTGCGAATGGAGAACTAACCTTAAAACCTGATCGAGGGCTGCTGTTTCTCTCTCTAGAAAATTGGCAGAGTTTCGCTATAAGAATTTCGCACAAGGGGAAGGAAGCCCGACCATGGGTATTTATAGGCGCTGGAATCCGGGATTGGGCCTGGAAACCGGGCCTCCGGATGGACTGTCATCATTACACGCCGTGTCTTCGCCCAACCGGTGACGCCGCCCACGGACAGCCAACCATCATGCGCCACGTGTACCCCCCCCCCCCCCCCCAACGGCTATATCATGACGTTATATATTCCAACGGCTATATTTCCAACGGCTATATTCTGGGAGCCCCCGGATTTTCTCACTTCACTCCACTCCATCAAAGAGAACCTCCGGGTACACTTACCCAGAGACGCCCCCGGGTTGTGCCCCACACAGTACATAACAGTCGCCTTCGGGATCACTCCTTCAGAAGCCCAACGCTTCATATCAGGCCGCCCCTTGGGGATTCCCCCTCAGCACTGTAAGGGCCGGGTAGCCCCCGGGAAGTATGCCTCATTGACAGATAGCCTACGGCACACGGGTAAGGGGAGCCCTCGGATATCCTCATCACCAACTAATCAGCAAGCAGGGGACACCACGGTGACAATTCAACTACTGCCCTCATCCATCACGCCCTCGATCCCCAGATTGAGGGGCTCCCCTTCGGCACCCCCCAGGACATCAACAGCAAGCCTTCGGCTAATCAACACATGAGCCCTCAGAACAAGGAGAGCCTTCGGCATTACCGTTATTCTCCATTTCGAACCAAGGTTTCACGTTTTCGATTCATCGTTGGGGGGATTCGGTGCACTCTTTTTCCCTCATTAGGATTTTTTCCCACAGGGTTTTTCCTAATGAGGTTTTTAACGAGGCATCCCCCCAAAATGAAATGAAAAGCGTCAGCCTTCGGCCCCATGCTACAACGGACTAAACTCTACTCCTTTTCACCACTTTACAAGTGCCTCAAGGAGTGGGGGACTGGAGAACCCCTTCGGGAAAATCATTAAATTACAAAAATGGTGAAAAATTCCAACAGGCGGCAAAGCAATCCCTCAAGTCCCGACATGTGGGTAACTATGGGACTGCCTTCGGCAGGGACATGCAACTATGCAAGCAACAACCCCTCACCAACCTCAGAGATTACAACGGAACAACGGCAGGGGACAAACACAAATTACTCCTTTTCCCTCAAGTACCTTTCGGCAAAAGGAGTGAGGGACTCCTGATGGAGTATATGGCCTGGGAACACCCGGCCCACAGACTCCTACTACTCCAGTAAAGGCCCAGAAGGCCCAACAGGCCCAAATCACAGCGCCCAGAGTACCAAGCAGCCCGCAATGCGCACCAGGGGTGCTTTCGGCCCCCTAGCCGAAGGCTCTAAACTCTCACAGAACGGGTTTCTCAAGCAAACTAAGAAACTGGGGGTAAAACGGCAGAAAACAGTAGCCCTCGGCACCTGGAGCCCTCGGCACTCAGAGGTCCTCGGCACTAAGAGCCCTCGGCTAGTCCTCTGCAGCCAAGGGCACCTCTCCCGACATGATATCCGCATCACATGTGTACAGATCACCGTACCCTGTACAAACGTCCCATCCAACAGCCGCATTAAATGCGGCCACATGCGGCTGCCAGCGCCAACCAGTTGAGGTGACCTCTCGGCCAATGGGCGCTTGACACGTGTCCCTGTCCGGCATTTATTGCTACTATAAATAGCACCCCATTTCCCCATTTGTAACCACGCTGAAAACGCTCCACACTTTATAATATACTTTCTCCCTCTATATTTACTTGCTCTGACTTCTCTCTTACTACTCCCCGTAATAACCCCTCGGATAAGCTACCCCCCGGGTACACTATCCATCAAGTAGTTATAAGATCTCTTTTTGTAATCGATCTGCGAATCGTGCGGCTCATGCTTTAGCAAGAACGCATGTTACTCTCTCAGATCAGTCTATTATTTTAATACATGATTCTGTTCTGGTTCAAAAAAAAAGTAAATGAATTAAGCAATTAGACTCCTTATTTTCATTGTTTACATTTGATAGTGTATGAAGTTACATCATCTTATGCAGGAGTTACATCTTTTTATGCGTGAGTTGCATCTTCCTATGTGCGAATTACATTTGTATTTGTCTCAACAAGTGATATTTTGCATACACCTAAGTTAGATTTTCTTCAACATGATTTACATTTTTCATAACACGAGTTATATCACAACTAGACCTTGCTATTGAATAATTTTTTTTTGCAAAAAAAATCATTATTTGGCAAAAAAAATTAAAAAAATGATTTTAAAAAAATATGTTTTATGCACTTAATATCAAAAAAATATGTTCCCTATTTTGTAAAGTAATTGAGCAATTAAACTCCTTATTTCATTGTTTACATTGAAATTAATGTTTTATTTGTTATACATCGTATTAGACAAGTTACATTTCGGCTTGTCTGCAGTTACATTTCCTTATCAACGTGACTTACATTTTTTTACACGCAAGTTACATCACCCTGCAGCTACTGGAACAATTTAAAAAACAAAAACAAAAAGTTATTGTTTCAGGTAACAATGATGCACGGTAAGAATCAATAACCCTTGTACCTGCACTAAAAGTGGCTTCAGAAGCGACACTTGTAACTGGAATGCTAAAATATTTGTAGCCATTTGTGCGAGTATTGGATACTGTTTTCGGTTCATACACCACCAGTCCAAACAAGAAAACTCTTCAGAAATTTCACTCTTATTCAGGCGACTCTTATCCAGGTAATCTACTAGTTCAGATCTTATAGGTTCTACCGTCTCGATTTGTGCACAAAATGATTCAAAGTCTTCATCCCAAACATGGGCAGAAATTTTAGTACTCTGAAGATTACTTGAAGAACCACATCTTTCAGAATGTACTGATGAAGTATTCACTTTGTTCATTGAATCAGCAACATACTCTTCATTAAGAGAAGGCAAAGTTTGCTTCACTTTTGAAATATTGTGTCCACCTTCCTCCTTCGAAAACAGTTTAGGAAAACAAAACTCAATTGCAGGCATTTTCTTTGTGGGGTCTCTAACACCACAGCTATGCCCATCAACAAGTTGCACTTACCCCAATATATATCAAACTTTAACTTCATTTTGCAAACTAACTCCCAAATAAAAGAATCCTTATGACTTGAATTGGCATCCAAATATGATTTGATTTTTTGGACTTCTTTCAAGAATAAATTGGAAGTAGAATACTCACTGCCTGAAACTATATGTGTCGTCCAAAATACCTCCAACAACGAACTAATTTTTTGAACCTTTTCCCAATCCTCTTCAAGAGGACAACTTGTATACCCCGAATCACGATCACATAACATCCTAAAAGCGTCTTTAAACCTGAGAGCACAACTTAGCATTTCAAAAGTTGAGTTCCATCTAGTTTTGCTATCATGCATAAATCAACTTCCTATCTTTCAATTGCAATTGTTGTACACAATTAGTAAATTGAATCCGCCTTGTCTCTGAGCGATTAACATACTCAATGCTCTCTTTGGCTTCACTAATAATATAACGAATCTCATCTAGCCCATCTTGTACACACAAGTTTAAAATGTGAGCACAACAGCGAACCTGGAATAAGATTCCATCGCAAACCAACTTTCTTGACATTTGGATTGTATTCTTCATATAACGAATTGCAGAATCGTTACTTGTAGCATTATCCACCGTGATAGTAAAAACCTTGTTCTCGATTCCCCACTCTTTCATGCACTTGAATAAAGCATCAGAAATTTGAAGACCTCCCCTTGGCGGTGGAATGTTGATGAAGCTCAAGACTCTCTTTTGTAATTTCCAAGAAGAATCAATCCAATGTCCAGTGACAACCATATACTAAATCTTTTGAGATTTTTATTTCCAACAATATGTCGTCAAGCTTATCTTACTAATTCCTTCAAGATTCCTTTTCAACTTCTTCTTCTCAAGCTCATAAACCTTCAAGCAACCTGCCTTATGGGTGTTTCTACTGATTCTTTTCCACTCGGGCATTCCTCGTTTCATCATCAAGTTAAATCCTTCTTCTTCTACAATGGTAAAAGGATGCTCATGCATCATTGTCCAATGTGCTGCTGATTCCCTCATTTGTTCCATGTCGAACTTTCCAGGATGTAAGGGACGAAGTGATGGTGCAGCTCCATCGCACGGTGAAAAATTCAACTTGGTTTGCTGCTCCAATTCCTACAAAAAAAGTCATATGTGAAATAAGTTAGCTGGTTGTAATGATAAGGAAGTAGATTTATTAATATAATTGCATGGAACATTTAAAGACTTACCTTGAGTTTCATTTTTCTCTGCACGCAATTCTTTAGGTGCCTCTTGTAGCTAGTTGTGGTACCCGTTTTAATCAATGCAAAATGGCGTGAACAATGAGTACACCTCGCCTTCTTAACCCCTTTTACCATGACAACTACAAAATTATCCCATACATCAGAAGTCTTTTTCCTTTTCTTTATTTGAAACTCCTCTTCTTCAGCATTTTGTGAAGTTTCTTGGTTAGCTACAATTGGTTCTATTCTTTCAACTTGAACACTTTATTCTTGTAGCTCATCACTTTCAACAACTACACTGCTCGAGGTGTGTGGATTTAGCTGAATGGATGTATCTTCTGTAGACATGCTTGATGAAACGAATACCTAGAAAAATTGATAAACTTTTTTAGAGAAGTAAAAATTTCAAAACTGATAAATATTAAAATATATTTCCCCCTAGGAGTTGAAAATAAAACTATTTTAAAATATTGAATATATTTTCAAAACAAACATATAAACAGTTTGTTAACAATTTCATATAATCAGATTTTAAGTCTTTTTTCAATCGCTTCATTTTCTTTGCATTTAAAATTCTTAAACTTGTAAGGTTTCTAATGAATTCCCAACTGACTTAGGAAGGCTGGACAACTTAACAACAAGAGTACACGTTTCAGACAGTATAATGCCAAGCCTAAGAGCAAATGCAACCTCTTTCAACAGCCTACTCACCACACTCAGTCTCTAAATCCAACACCTGGTGGCCTGAGGTCTTTGATGACCATTTCTTCTATGACTTGGTGTCTGGAAAAGGGTTTCTCAAATGTGACGAAATAGTTTTACCAGCCCCAAAAGCAGGGGCTATGTGGGCATACCAGCCCCAATACCTCGGTGTGATAGGTGTAGTTTTGTTTTGAAAAACTGACTTTCTTATATTTTGATGTGACGAAACAAAGAATGTTAAGAATGTATTGGGCATACGAGCCCCAATACATCCTTGTCTAACCTCATACTAAGAACTACTCAGTATCTTATAAGAATGTTATTTTCAAAAACAATAAATTCAATTTTTATTTATTTGTATGTATATAGAAATATAGATAAACTTTTTAGAGAAATAAAAGATTTCGAAACTGATAAACTTTTTAAAAGTTTGAAAGTTATAAGGTTTCTAACGAACTCCCTTCTAAATCTTTTTCCTATTAAATTAAGAGTGAATTAGTTGAGAGTAAAAGTAGCACTGTCATTGCTAAAATCACCTTGTAAATCAAGTGCCATTACTTTTGAGTAAATCTCTCTTGCCATTGTTTTTTAGTATTGTCATTGCTACTACAGCACGATCAAAGCCAGTGGTTATGGTAGTGTGCTTTAACTTAGTTATGGTGCTGGTATATTTAATGTGGTTTTTTGACAAACACTTGGCAAACATAAAATGCATATTGTGTGAGGATTAATTTTGATGAATGAAGTGTGTGGTGGGAAATCCAAACAGATGAACAACGGAGTTATGAACGATTGCAGCCCGTAGTAACCAGCACGACAAAAGTAATGTGTATGTAAGGATGTACCTTGTGTGCAGAGCAGCAGGAAGGCCAAAGAAGATTGTAGGAGTAGCGGATAAGCCAGGAGCCCAGGAGAGTGGATGTGCGGAAAGATGAGAATGGGTTGGTTGAAGTAATGCGGTTGATGCCGGAGATCATTTTTGGCGATCGGATGTGAAGCAACTGCGGCCACCGCTTCGGACTTCGGAGTAGGGTTAATGCCTTAATGGAATGGATGTGTAGAGTTTGGCACTTTGGCATTAGAAATTTCACACGCTTAACTGCTTAAGTGGAGATATAATTATATAAATATATTTATTAATTATTAGTAGTGTGGCTCGCGAGCCACGAGCCAAGAATAATAGTGCTCAAAACTGGCTCGACACCTTACCGAGCTGGCTCGAGTTCGGCTTGAGTTCGAACATGACCGAACACGAGTCGAGCGGTGATCGAGCGATTCGCAAGTGGCTCGCGAGCGGCTTGGCTCGTGTACACCCCTACCTAGAACTAACCTTCGAAGCCTCCTTCTCTCATTCTCTCCGAACTCCCAAACATACCTTAAGTTATCCCCATTAATAAAAAGGGATAGTCCTAGAATATTCCTAAACTCAATCACAATATTAAGGGTAACTTGGATGAATTAATGTTTCAAAACTCAATCGATCATACTATGATATTACTGATATAAAGCTTGAAGGAAACACAAGATTCCCTTACTTTTAAAATCAATCAGAAAGGTAGCAGAGTCTTGGTTCCAAAATTTCATCCGCAGCCGTCTCCCCCAGGTTTAGTGTTCGTATTCTTCGCTTTTGTCTTCAACGAAGTGCGACTCCAGGCAGGTTGAAGGAAAGCGATGGGTCTTTGAGGCTATTCGGTCAAGTATGTGGGTTGATTTTCCAAGTGCCAATCTTGTGTGCCTTTCTTCCGTCATTCTTGTGAGGCTTTCTTCTTCGGCAGCCTCATGACACCTATATGGTGGAGATCGCGTACAAGTCCAGGGCTGGCGGGCCACGACTGGATGAGAATGAGGTAGACCCGACACAAGATAGTTTGAAAAGGTTGAATGGGCAGTGCGATGATTTGGAGATTAGGACAGAGGATGATGAACCGGTGTTTGATGAGGAAGACGTTGCGGACCACATGGAGCAGTCGTTTCCAGGGGAATGCTCCCCTCCCGAGCTGCCATAGAGTGGAAGAGAGTCTAGGGTTTGGAAGAAGATGAGTGACGATGTTCTAATTCCGTTTCATTTTGTTTGTGTTTTTTTTGAATTGCATGTTGTTTTGAGTGTGTTCTTATTTCCTAGCAGTAAGATTCTATATTTAAGTCAGGCGGTGAGAAGTCTGCTCTTTGCATGTCAATGGTTCAGTTAAGCCCATTATAGGATCAACGAATTGTATTGTTTCTATGGAGGTGATAGATTGTAGGTATGATTCAAGGGCGGACGACAGACAAAAGGCTTTTTGTCGTCTTGTTTCCTACTTTATTCCTAATTGTATTGTCAGCCAAAAGACGAACGTTTTGTTGATTTATTACAATTGTTGGTTTTACGATAAAAAAAGCTCGAAGGGAACAAAAATGCACAATAAACCAATAATTTGATCTGCAAAAATACTTCGTGGATAGTAGTTGTTTTATGTGCAAAAATTTATCATTCCTACCCTTTCAAATGGAGTAGATACTAGATAGTACTTCTTTCGTCCCATTTAAAGGTTCTTGTTCACTATTCTCCGGTTAACGTGAGTTGTTCTTAATTTTTTACTTTATATATCCAACCTTTATCAAATTTAATTTTTCTTGATTAGGTAATACCGTAGTATAAAATTTTTAAAATGTAGTTTCTGAATATGTATATTTTATTTACTGAAAATAATCTTACTAATGACAGTGATCAGTTAACTTTATGATCAGTCAAACATTGTAAACCGCGTGGGAACCTTTTAGTAGGATGGAGGGAGTACAACAAAGGGTGAAAAGGCTAATCAAACAATTTTGCTACTCAACCTTGCTATCCCGCATTTCACCCTTAGAATTTTTTTACATCAATTATAGAGTTAAAGTAGATAAATCGAGACTAAAAGCAGTCTCGATAATGAGAAAGATAAATGCATTGTTTTAAATTAATAAAAGATTAAATTATACGTGGGACCCACATACGGGAGTGTGTGTAAAATCATCATCGAAAATGTTCACCCACTAAATTGAGTGAATTAGATGTGACACCTTCATAAAAAGGTGTGGCATATTTACTTTTACAACTTAACTTTTACCGATACGGTAAATGGCGCGTAGGATCCACATTGGGAGCGGGACCCCATACAGATTTAATGATGATCTAAATAATGTCATTAAGATAGAATCATAGAAGAGACGGGTCGTGGACCCTGGGGATATCAAGAATGTGACAGCACACCCGGATGTACTTGAAACTTCTATTTAAAATTCAATTGATGTATTTGAATTCCATATTATTAATCATGTGTTAAATAATTAAGGATTTAAGTAATAAATGATTAATTAAACTAATCAATGGGACCGTACTATAAGGATGGACTACCAAATACTTAATTTGGCCATCTTACTAAAAATAAGAATGGTTGGGAAGCCAACGTGCTACTTTGGGCCCAACTTTCTAAAAATAGCAAGATTATTGGTAAGGGATATCCTATGTCCATATTGAGGGTAGCCCACACGTGTTATAATGTCACACCCCGGACCTACCCGGACACGTCAACAACCCGCCGTACAGTACGAATAGTCAACCACAGTCCAACACATCCATACTATACAAAGCGTCTGAAATATCATTCACACATAGTACATCCATAAACAAACATAATGTAAAAACGTTCATTTACGCAGCGGAAACATTAATACAAGAGTTAAGCCACTATTGGCAAACTTAGGCATACAAACCCCCAAATAATTATCCAAAATAATATCCATGAGCATTCTTTAAATTATTTTCAAAACAGAAACGGAAGAAGCACGAACCAAGTCTTCTTCCTCCTTCGATCCCCCCAAAACAACGAACGATGGTAGCAACCTTCAAGTTCTACTTGAAACTGTGAGGTGGCCTCCCCCGTGAAGGGGAAGTCAAAACTTTGAAGCATTTGAAAAGTAAAATGACAACTACACTGTATATAATCAATGTTTCAATTTCTAAAACCCTCAATCTAGGGTGACACTATGTTATAGGCAGTAACCCTCAGTTACCATATTTAAAACCTACTTACCTTATATATAAGGTCAAGTAGTCGGCCTGTGGGCCCATGCTTACCTTATCTCGTCTTTTCACTATAGTAGAGTCACACTCACCTACGTAAATCCGTCGTGTTAGAGGCTGACTCTAATCACTCCATTTCGTGCTAGAGGCTGACTTTAGTCGTTGTACAATATGCTAGAGGCTTCCTCTAGTCATTTCTCGTTGTGTTAGAGACTTCCTCTAATCACTCTTCATTATACTAGAGGCTGACTCTAGGTATCTTACGTTGTGCTAGAGGCTTCCTCTAGTCACCTTTCCATATGTTAGATGCTTCCTCTAATCATAATCATTTAGTTTCTTAAGCAACTCCTATGCCCAGAATCACTTTATATTGAGTAGCCTTTGAGGCCTACTACTAGCTTAACTTAGCATTTACACATTCCTACCTTAAAGTATCTCATAAGACTACTTAAGGTACATATTTCATAATCCAAGCCCTTAGGGTTTATTCTATCAATTTTCATACTAACATTTCAGCTAGTATTTCAATACTAAGCAAATTTTATAGAACAACCACGTTCAAATTCATAATCATATTGTTCCTCTCAATCGATTTTCCAATTCAAATATGATTAACACTTAATATCAAAAATATCACTTTTATCCATTCATGAATTCTATACATGAAGTAAAAGCATATTTTATCACAATCTTTCACAATTTATTTCATTATCATGTCATCATATTCATAATACACAATCATACACAATTTCTTCCAAATTTGTATATCATGCTATATTTACTCATATACAATGGTATTTTCATTTAGGCATTATTAATCATTAATAATCCATGAAAATCACATTTAATACTTTAGGTAATCTTATGGAATTAACTCACTAACTATAAGCAATATAGTCGTTCATCCTTACCTCAAATGAGCTTTAAGAAGTTCTACCCTTCTTGGTTGAACTCCGGTGAATTGAAACTCCAGCGAAACTCCGGTGAACTCCGCTGAAACCTGTCACGACTCCGAGAATAAGTCCGTGACAAACCCCAGCGACAACTAGGAACTCCGGTGAACACCTTATCATCATAAAACCCATATCAACACAAATAACCTCTAAAAGTTTATTTTCTGACGAACCGGTCGTTTTGGCATCTAAGTCCGTTCTTGGACTTAGAACTACCTTCCAACCCCTTATTCTACACTTATCAACATGTAGATCAATCTTAGGGTTCTCCATAACATTCTCAAATAATAATATATTCGAGAAAAAGAGAATAAAAGGTAAATGAAGCAATTACCTAGTTTCTCTCAAGTTTTGTACATTTTTTGGGACTTGGACTTTTTACATGAGCTTCCTTCTTGTTAGAGCTTCCTTCAACAATGGTGAGAGATGGCTGGAGGGTTTCTTGCACTTGATTGGGGTGTGTTGGCCGAAAATGATGAGGTGAGGGGTGGAGTTGGCTCTTTTGTCTCAATAGGCAATAAGTGTGTGTAACACCCCGGGGCCCCACATGGACCCGAGGTAGTTACTCTAGTCCTCTAGTACTGTCCCCACAAATCACCACGAGTCTTTACCGCACACTTTATCCTCACTCATGCGCGCCCTGAGAAACTTCCCAGGGGGTCACCCATCCCAAGACTACCCCCGTGCAAGCGCGCTTAACTTTGGAGTTCTTGGGTAAGGAGCTCCCTTAAAAGGAGATGCACCTCTGTTGGTATGAGTAGTACTATTAATCCTCTTAAATTAATCTCGGGTATTACAATCACCCCCCACTTAGGATCGCAACGTCCTCGTTGTGCCCTTAACAATCTCAATCGAATCTCAAAATCTTGCCCCGCTAAGTGCCCTGCCCGATATCCAACGGGTCAACACACTGTCGCAGGGTTGCTCTGATACCACCTGTAACACCACGGCTCCGTAGGCCCCGAGGTAGTTACTTCTGACCTCTAGTACTGTCCTCACAAACCGCCACTAGCCTTTTCTGCACACTTTGTCCTCACTCGTGCGCGCCCTGAGAAAATTCCCAAGGGGCCACCCATCCCAAGACTACTCCCGTGCAAGCTCGCTTATCTTTGAAGTTCTTGGGTGATGAGCTCCCTTAAAAGGAGATGCATCTTGTTGGTATGAGTAGTACTATTAATCCGTTTAAATTAAATCTCAAGTATTATAGTGTGGGTTGAGAGGCCCACCTTTATCCTTTTAGACGACTCTCAAGTCAACCCAACCTCTACCCACCTTCCTCCTCTCAAATTGGCTCCTCCATCTCTCATTTTGTGTGCCTAAATTCGTGGGTTGGCCCCCACCCATGTGGGAGGTTACCCTTTTTGTCCAGAAGTATACAATCCGCCCCGAAAGTTGTATTTCTCGGTCTGTTTTAATTATATTTTATTATATGGGCCAAATAAAATATATCACATGTTCCTAATCATTATAGGCCTTTAGAATAGATGTACCTTCCTCAACTTTAATTTAAAAGTCTCCGAAATTCATTTCGGGCTGTTATCCGATAAATTATCAATACCGGTAATTGGGTCTCGTTTGACCAACGGGTCAACTGTATGCCTTTTCTATGGCCCAACTAAAATGTCCACCACCATATACATATTATCTAGACCAAGATGAACATCATATGTGGTTCTGGAATTATCGGGCGGTCCCCGTTCCCGGTGTGGGCCCCACGTGCGATTCACTATTCACGCAAAAGAAATAACAAAAATTTACAACTTCGCAAATTCATAATATTCATTCTTCAAAGTTTATTACATGATTTATTGATTTACTAAAAATTAAAATATGTTTGGGGACAGTGTTACATATAACCTCTAAATTGGACTCCGTTTGGATGATCAAACGAGAGTTGACCAAAATTGTACACCGTTGACCGGTGCTGGTTAGGCTATGTCTGGCGCCGGTTGTATAGTTTTTGGACCGATAGGGAGCGCCGGTCGCAAACGACGGTTTTGGGCGCTTAGAAAACTATAAGTCTGGTGCCGGTTACGGCTGTTTCCGGTCAAAATATATATATACGCAAGTCCGACGCTGCTTGAGGCATGTCCAGCACCGGTCGGGGCTGTCCATTTTCGGATGATGACTTCGGATCTAATAGTCAGTGTGAGACCAGCCCAGAGTTTGGTAGTTTAAGTTGTGAGCCAACTATAAGATCAAGTTTGGTCTACAGTTGATGGAGATCTACCGTGACTAAGGTCGGAAAATGCAAACGTAAAGCTTAAGAGTTTCTATGAGTAACGTGTGTAGGACCTGGTGCTAGTTGTACACGCACGACTTGGATCAAGAGGAACCCATTTAATTTGTGGCTTGAGGTAAACGGTAGTCTTGATAAAGGTTATCCCTACGTTGATTTGATTGTGATAATGCAAACTATATTTTTAAAGATCTTGCAAGGTATGTTAACAAGGATCCGCGTGCTATGTACCACATAATATGTCGATCTCACGCTATAATTTACGAGCTCATGTTGCATAGGTGTACCGTGAGCCTGAAGGGCCGATTCAACGGTTTACGCCTATTGTCTACTTGCAGGACAAAAATGTTCTCCCCAAGCATTTATGTTTGCCAGCAAAAGAAGATAGAAGCATACAGACACAACCTTTATTAATAAGCTTAATAATACTCTATCGATTTAATTCATTCCAACTTTAATTAGAGCTTTACTTTTCAACAGATACCATACTCCGTATTCCGTAATAGTTAAGTCGTTAAATCAAAATGGAACCAACCTTACAGGCTAGGCAACAAACTGAAATCCTCTCAACTCGTTTTTCTTAAAGAGAGGTCTTTATCATCAACGCGTCCTAATTGTATAGGAATCAACAACTAATCTTAGAGCCTACTTGGTTCTCGAAGCCCTAAATTCCAGCTAAAAGTTTTACTATGTGACAAAATTGTTTAAAGTTACATAAAAGTGCATATTAGCTATTAATAAATATGACTTTTCTAACATTGGTGCACATGTTTTGTCTGTGAACAAGCTATTCACAAATAAAAAATACGTACTGCTACGTAGCTTGTTCACCGATGAGTGTACAAAAGTTTATACAAATAGTTTTTTTCTATAGCTCCTCCATTGTTTGGATGTAAAGAAGAGAAGAATGTGAACACAACTAATACAGTAATATTGATATAAATATAGCGAAGCCAAAGATATTTATGTATAATTCTGAAAATTTATTGGAAGTTATTTACATACAATTATGTTCCCTATATTATTTTGAAAATTTATTGGAAGTTATCAATTCTAGACTATTAGACAATCATAAGAGCCTTGGAGAAAATTGTTCCCTTTTTCGTCGACGTGCTTCAAACTAAACATGGCACTTTGATGTTTCTAATTGAATTGTAATTTTTTAATCAGGTCTCGTATGATCTCATTTGAATAAATTTGATCTAAACTGATATAGTTATGTCTGATAAATATCTATGTTATATGACTTATAATTATATCTATATTACAATTATCCTTGCCTGATCTGATTAATTAGGTATGAGATTGAAATCGATCCAATATCCATCCAAAAAGCATTCCTACTCCAATCATCAAACTAGCAAATTACTCCTATGATATACCAAAAAAACGCTTCACCTAAATCTGTCTATATATCACGTGACACGATTAAATTAAAGTGTAGGGGAGCAACTATATCTTCACCCATCTGCTGGCACCGTTGGAGCTCAATCGAATTGCCTTATCTTGCTAAAACAATCAATTTAATTAAGTAGACTCATTAATTTTGGATTAATGAATAATATACCACCCAACCATTTTTGTTTACTTGTAATGCGCAGCATTTAATATCAGAAGACTGTTATTGCCAAAAAAAATCAGAAGATCATTTATCCAATATATCAGTAATGGGGATAGTATTTAGTCACAATAGTAATGCATCAATCATCCCATTCGTTGGCACATATAATTCAAACCCCATAAAATATGTATAGTTGTATGTTTAGTCATAAATGGATTTGGCTTTGGCATCTCTTTCTTCACCACAATATCTTGATTGTCTCTTTCCACCTTTCAATTACATTTGGAGGTATTTACCCAAATAGGATTAAATCAATCTTTAATTGTTAAAATAGGACTAAAGTCTAAAAATTCCCTAAACAAGAGTTATTATTTGTATTTGGACAAATATATATCCTTGAAGCTTGGTAACCACAGACCCAATGCCGGACCGCTGCTCGCTTGCCGTCGCCGCGCTTGCCGGCCTCCGCCGATCGCCGGCCGCTGCTCACCGGCCACCGCTGCTCGCAAACCGCCGCCGAGGTCTCAAAATTGGCCGCCGTTGCAGATCAGGCCATTGCGGCTGCAGATCTGGTCGTCGAAGCCATAGATTTGGCCACCTCTAGTCGTTGACTTCTCAAATCTGGCCGCCGGCTCTGCAGATCCGGCCTCCACCGGTGTAGATCCATCCTCAGCCGCTTTATCTCTGGCCACTGCCGCCACGGTTGTCAACATTTTTTCAGAATGTCAAAGTGAGTCGAGAATTCCATTTTAATGACATTTTAAAGGGAATTACAATATTTTTTGAAGAGTAAGAATGCCATTTTGATGGCATTTTCAGGAAAAAAAATGGCAATTTTAGCATAAACCGGCCAAGCATCAGACCTGCGACAAAAACAAAAGGGGAAGAGAAAAATACAATTTTTTCTGTAGAATAAGAATGTCATTTGTATGGCATTTTCATAGTTGAACTTGACATTTCTGCCAAAAATATAGTTGGGGAAGAGAGAACATGAGAAGAGGGGGGAACAATCAAAGAAGAGAATCAGACCTTCGAAAAAGAGAAGAAGACCTTCGACAGTGACGGCGGCGGACCGCGACGGACTTCGCATCAACGACGGTGATGACTGTGCTTCTAGGTTTGGTTGTTGTGCGAAGGGGAAGAAGAGATGTACATGGAAGGAGAAGGAGATGTGTGGGGAAGGGTTAAGAAGGTGCGCAAGGGGGAGGGGAAGAAGAAGATGCGCAGGGGGGTGGGGAAGAAGAAGACGCAAGATGCGTAGGGGGATGGAAAAAAGGTAAATATGTCATTCGGTCCTATTTTAGGGTGAAAATTATGTATGGTCCTATTTAGGAATTTGAGTAATAATTTAGTCCCATTTAGGTTAATAAATCTTAAATTTAGCATTTGGCTTCCACATCTCTTTCTTCGTCACAATATCTTGATCATCTCTTTCGATCAAAATAAATGTCACATTTTACCTATCTTATTTTTCTTTGTATGTTGTCTCAAAATAAGTGTCACATTTTCTTTTTCGAAAACAAATACGTGTCACGTTATTATACACAAATCTCAACCACACCTTTTACTTTTCAATCACTTTATTAATTATTGTGCAAAACCAAAGCAAAACACATAAAATAAGACAAATGTAGTAATAAATTTATCATTTAACCGACATACTTTTCATGCTTTGTTTGATAAAATTATAATAAACTTTGGTTTAAGACAAAAAGGAATTCAATCAATATCAAATGCCTAAAATAACCCTAACTCCATATTCGCTCTTTCGTACCTCCAATCCCTGTTTATCGGCTTCGCCGGAGAGCAGGCGGCCATCAATCTGGTGAGCAGCCCATCACCGCTCACCTTACCGGCCCGCCTTTCAGCTACTATCGTCGCTCATCCTTCCATCATCGTCGTTGCTGCTGACACACACCATCATCGCCTTCACTGTCTTCCAGCTGCATCAGTATCATCTAGGTTCGTCTTCATCATCTTACTCTTCTTCTCCTTGTTTCTACTTCTCGTTCAACAATACTTGATTCCACCCAACTTGTGATGGTGACATTCATGTAATTTCCATGTTTATTTTTGTATTTTTAATTAGTTTTGATTGACTTTTACTTTGGAAATTACACACTTTTGGTGTAATAGTTTAGTTTGTAAAATAGTTGTAATTTGTTTAGATTAGGGACTTTCTGAGCTTAAACTAGGTAAAGATCGTCATAAGGATCCTGGAAGGTTCAAGAAAAGTGCAAGGGAACAACAAAAAGTGAAAATTTGGGAAAATAGTCAAAAACCCGACCGGGTTTTCCAAAAACCCGATCGGGTTTGACTTGACCCGAAGATCAAATTTGATTTGGAGGCAATTTAACATGCAGAGCGAAGATTTGGCAAAGATTTGTCTTTTACCCGATCGGGTAAATCAAAAACCCGATCGGGTAGATGTGACTAATGAACATTCCGGGCAATTACTCAAGAAACCCGATCGGGTTTCTCAAAAACCCGGTCGGGTAAATGACCCTGCTACCTCCAAACACCTATAAATACACCTCTTTTCCTTCCCATTTGATATCCAATTCCTTTGTACATCTAAGCTCAGTATAGAATAGCTTTTTCTTTATATTTTTCATCATGTTTAGTCTCCAAATGAGGAGCTAAACTCTTCCATCTTGGTTTTGCTACTTTGAAGCTTAATGAATTTGTAAGTTGTGAGTTATTTTCTTTAATCTTCTTCCTTGAATATTAATTCTTTCTTTCAAAATACTATCTCTATATCAAAGTTGGGGAGTGTTACTAAGATGACAATTAGTTAACATCTTGACATTGGTTATAGTAATAGCTATTTCTTCCTCTATGATAATATTGGGGAGTGTTGCTAAGATGACAATTAGTTAACATCTTGATATTAATCATAGTAGGATTCATATATTTTAATATTCTTCCTTGAGTATTAATTAATTCCTATTCATATTTCATGTTAATATCTTAAACATTACTTAAAGTATCAACTAGTATTGTTTCTCATATTAATTATTACTAGAATCGATCGGTTAATACGCTTGTTATTAATCCGGTCCTTTCAACGGTAGTAAACTTGGAATATTAATGCATGCATCTCATGGTTAATATGCCAAGGGGAATTAATTATATTGATTGAACCAATAAACCGCTTGTGTTGAGGTTATCAATCTCAATCGTTTTCATCTTAAGTTTATTGCTACTATCAAGTTAATATACGGCGCTTGTTCTATATTGACTCGATAGTAAGTTTTATTAATGAACGCATCTCGTTATTAATAACTACCCTCGATGAACTGGATATACTCCTCGATTGAGTATTCGAGAGGAAGCTAGTTAAAGATATAACCGGGATCGACGAACATTTCATTAAGTGGATAAAAGCAAAACCAAGTCCCCATCTCATTGAATTAAACTCATATAGGTCGTTTATCTTAGTGTTATTAAACCAAACAAATCTAAACCCCCCTTGTTACTATTCATATAAAAGAAAAGTATTCCTTTCCCTGTGGATACGAACCTTACTACACTATACTACGTATTAGTGTTGTATTGATTATTTATTTTGAGTGCACATAACGACGAGTGCACGTCAGATGGCGAGAGTGAATGGAGGCGGTGGCATTGGTGTTGATGACCTGTGTTTTGCGACTAGTGTTCATCTATTGGCCCATGGGTCAATAGGGTAGAGTGGACAGGGCGATGATTATGGTCACAGGCGAGGTAGTGAAAAATATAGTGGGGGCTAGTGGGGGCGTTGATAGATCTATCTAGTGGACGTGGTGGTGTTACGATGGGTATGGTGGGCACAGCTCGGGCTGGTTGGGGGTGACGAGGCTGACGGGGAATTATGGGAGCATTTGATCACTAGCCGAGATGGAGACGGGACTATCATTGGTCAAGTGGGGCGGAGATGGCAATGTCACTGGCGGAACATGGGCAGTGGATTCACCGGTGCACTCAGTCACAGTGTCACTGGGGTAACTAAGGCAATGGAGTTCCCGAGTATGTGGTCATAGTGTCGCTTGATCACTTTGCGAGTTGTTGTTCAAAGCCTATGAAGAACTATATGAATATATATAGAACTGGAGAAGAAAAGAGGCTATCAAGATCATATATATTATTGATAATCAATAGGCTTTATATAGCCTTTACAAGAATGAAACTAAGTAAGCATGTATAACAACTAACTCCTATAATTAAGTTAAGCCAAACATTCGAATACGTGAGTAAATGAAGACAAAATCAAAAGCCTAAACTTCAGCTAACCACTTAGACTTATTAATAATGATAATAATAAAGAATAAAGTAATATTCTACGTATGCATGGACTTAACCCGTTTGCATGCAGGCTTGATCACTTGCTTAACATCCCCCTTTGATCCAAGCTTGTCATCCCAATCCTTTCCATGAAAAACTGGTGCTTAACTTGAGTCAAAGCCTTAATGAATAGATTAGCATTCTGAAACTCAGTTCCACAGAATTGCAGAGCTATTTTCTCCTCAACTATTAGCTTTTTAATAAAATGATGTTGTACATCTATATGCTTTGTTCTAGCATGAAAAAATGGGTTCTTTGCCATTGCAATGGTTGACATGTTGTCACACCAAATCTCTGGAATTTCTTGTTGTTCACAGCCCAAATCCTTCAGTAATTTCATCAGCCACAATGCTTGTTTTGCTGCAGCTCCTGCAGCAATATACTCTGCCTCTGAGGTAGACAAAGCCAGTGTATCTTGCTTCTTGGAACTCCATGCAATAGCTCCAGAACCAAGGTCAAACACTGAGCTTGAGGTGCTGTTTCTATCATCAACACAACGTGCCCAATCACTATCAGTATAACCTCTAAGTTTAAAGTGTTTTACACTTTCATACCATACTCCAAGCTCAAGAGTTCCAGCCACATATCTCAGAATTCTTTTTGCTGCACCAAAATGTTGCTTAGTTGGACAATGCATATACCTAGACACAACACTAACACTGTGTGTAATGTCAGGTCTAGTGTGTTAGGTAGTTCAGTCCCCCAACTAGACTTTTGAATTGTCTTTCACTTGCTTTCTCAGTTCCATCACATTTTTGCAGCTTCTCATTGGTATTCATAGGAGTCTTGGCTATCTCACAATTCTCCATATGAAACCTTTTGAGCAAATCCATAACATACTTTCTTTGGCACAAGAAAGTTCCCTCCTTTTTTTTGCTTTACTTCGAGGACAAGAAAGTATTGTAGGACTCCTAGGTCAGTCATTTCAAACTTCTGCTTCATTGAATTCTTGAAATCTACTAGCATACTTTCTGAATAGCTAAAGTATACTATGTCATCAACATAAAGGCAAACAACACTAAACTGGTCCTTAAATTACCTTGCCTCTTTGTGTAAAGTGTTGGCTCATTATCACTCCTAATGAATCCATTAGTAATGAAAAATGAGTCAATCATACTGTACCATGCCCTTGGAGCCTGCTTTAAGCCATGAAGTGCTTTCTTCAGCTTATACACCTTCTCAGGTTCATTCTTCTTCTCAAAACCCTGAGGTTGTTCAACAAACACTTCCTCCTAAAGTTCTCCATTTAAGAATGCTGACTTCACATCTAATTGAAACACAGGTAGTCTCCATTGTGCAGCTAAAGCTAGGACAGCCCTCACAGTTTCAAACATGGCAACTGGTGAGAATGTTTCCTCATAATCTATGCCTTCTTGCTGAGCATAGTCCTTCACAACCAACCTGGATTTGTGTCTTGAAATACTTCTGATGGAGTATATGGGTCTAGGCCCCAGGACCCACATACTCAGAAGAACGGAAGGTACCATGATCACTGGGTGACCTCGTCGGCCATGCCCTCATCGGCCATGCCCTCATCGGCCAGGAAAAGATCTATCCAGAATGTGATCCAGAAGCCCGGAGAACCGGGTTCCCTCATCGGCCATGCTCTCATCGGCCATGCCCTCATCCGCCGGGAAAAGATCTATCCAGAATGTGATCCAGAAGCCCGGAGAACCGGGTGCCCTCATTGGCCATGCTCTCATCGGCCATGCCCTCATCGGCCAGGAAAAGGTCTACTCAGAATATGATCCAGAAGCCCGGAGAACCGGGTGCCCTCATCGGCCATGCTCTCATCGGCCAGAAAGAAGACCACCCAGAATATGATCTAGAAGCCCGGAGAACCGGGTGACCTCGTCGGCCATGCCCTCATCGGCCATGCCCTCGTCATCCACAGATAGCCTCTAGAACAGGATTTTATACTTATCATTTCTATACACTTTGTATCCGGCCCATTAGTGGCCCTGTTGTAAATGGGCCTCCCAAGCCCAAGACTTGGGACCCCAGCCCTAATTTTCTCTATAAATACTCCCCTTGGGAGTAGTTGTAAGGGTTCACAAAATTCATTCTATTGAAGCATATCTTGCACTTCTCTCTCTAGCTCTCACTTCTCTCTAGAATCTAGGAGTTAATACTCCATCATTTGGTGCTCTCGTTGAGAGCTAGAACAATCAAGTTAGCCTCCTCCGTCGCTACCAAGCACAGCTAACTGATAATGGGAAGAACTAAGTCAAACCGTAACCTCCTCGGCAAAGCCATCCCTGAGGCCCAAGAGCATTAGGAACACAAGGAGGATGCAACGGCCGACAAGGCCGCCGAGGGAGACGTCTTCCAGGAAGCCATCGGCCTCACCACTAACCTGCGCACCAAACTTAACGGCGTCGCCCCAGACGCCCGCATCAGCATGGACAAGAAGCGCGCAGAAAAGGGTGACAACGTCTCTGGGCAACCGGCTTCTCCTGCCGTTGACCCTCAGCTCCAAGCCGCTCTCTCGGCCATCATCGCCAGCCTGGCCCAGAACCCCACCGTCCTCAGCGCACTCATGCCAAGGACTGGGGAGAACACTACACCACCTCCTCAGCCCCAGCCGTTGGCCATCAAGCTGGGCAATGACGAAGGGGTGGTGCCCCAGGACACGTCGTCATCCCACTCCCACCCTGCTTCCCCACTTCGAGCTGGACCGGCCCCAGCGCGTGGAAAAGCCTCAGCCCGTAATAGGCTAGGTGACACGCGTCGTCGGCCTGCTTCGGAGAGGATGGCGGGACGGATTGGTGAACGTGAGCCTGGCTCACCAAGGGAAAGCTTGGGGTCCGTATCCCGGACAGCGGATCGGCCCCACCTGGACAAAGGCAAAGGAAAATTGCACGACAATGCGCGTCATCGAATCAACACGACTCAAGAAGCTCGCGTGCGCAACCAGCAAGGCGCCACTACGGCCGCCAAGGACCCTCGTGACGAGGTCATCGCCCGGCTGGAAAGGAGACTGGCCCAGATGGAGGCTAGACAATCGGCCACCATCCCTACGGCCAACTCACCCGAGGGTCCAGGTTACCACGCGCTCATGCTTAAGGTCAGCGCCCTGGAGAGGGAGCTGGCCGACAGACGTGGTGACCCCATCATCCAAATCAGAACAAAAACTCCCTTCACCACGAGGGTGCTCTCGGCCCCAATACCCGAGAAGTACCGAGGGAACGCCATCAAGCCCTATGACGGCCGCTCTGACCCTCAGGAGCACTTCAGCCGCTATCAAAACAACATGCTGATGGTGAACGCATCAGATGAATACATCTGTCGTTGGTTCCTTTCCACTCTTGAAGGGCCAGCGTACGAATGGTTCAACGCGCTCCCCGAAGGAAGCATAGATTCGTGGCAGGATCTTGCCCAACGCTTCCTCACCCACTTCGCCGGAAGGAAGCGCGTGAGAAAACATTTCTCCCACCTTCTCTCCATCAAGCAGCAACACGATGAATCACTTCGGTCTTTCATCGATCGATGGACGAAGGAGACAGACGAGGATGAAGGTGCCGATGAGCGCACTCTCCTCGTCCTCTTCCGAGGCGTTCTCCGCAGCAGCCCCTATGCGAGGAGCCTCATCACTGACCCGCCGAGGTCATACACCAAGGCACTCCAACGAGGGAGCTTGTACGCTGACGCCGATGAGCTCCACTCCCGCAAGAAGGACGTAGGCCAACCATCAAAGAGGCCAGACGAGGCATCGGCTCCAAATGCATCCTCGGCCGGGGGCCATGCCCGCCGAAACCGGAAGGAGCGCCCATGGCAGCCGAGGACGGATGTCCCAAGGACTACGCTCACACACTCGGTGGATACCATCTTCGACTATGCGGAGGAGCAAGGTCTCATCCCTAAATATCCCCGGTCGGCCACGGAAGTCTACGCCGTCCACCAGGGTGGCACTTATTGTCGTTACCACAAGAACACCTCCCACAATACAGATGACTGTGTCGCGCTGAAGAAAGCTATTGAGCGCTTGATTCAACGGGGTGAACTCCACCAATTTGTCAAAGTTACCTCAAGGAACTCCATCGGCAATCAGGAAGGGGACACCTCAACGAAGAAGCATGAAATTGGGAAGCTCAGCGATGACGAGGACTTCGAGGAGCCCCAACTGAAGAAGCGTCACATCCGCTGACTGCGTCCTTCCTCGAAGGGACGCACGGCCGACGGCTTATCCCTCAAAATACGAAGGGCCCTACATCTCGGTGAAGTTCTACCAGCAATCCGAAGAGGGTGCAGACGGCAGAGCCCCCACCCCAAGGTCGGAAACTCATTGGGAAGCTAACTCTTGTACGAGTTGTTAAGAAGGTTACCCCCCTCGGCCTCGAGCCACTCACCCTAATAAAAGCCATTGCCATAAACAACGCACCTATTGTGTTCTGCTTATTTCTTGTAAAGTTTAAGTAAAGGATGCCACACAACAAAGCACGTCGCTTCGGCCCCTTCGAGAGAAACGCTCAGGTATGGCCGACGACGCCACACAAAACAGCACATCGTCCCGGCCCCTTCGAGCGAAACGCTCAGGCATGGCCGACGATGTCCCAGGACGAGGGGCCCGCAAACGGCCCATGTCTTGAAATGGGAAGCTCACCGCGTCATCTTCGCGCTAAATCGCATTACGACAGGCCTGAAAGAATGGCCGAGGTGACAAAATTCCCACACTTGGGGTTGGGAAACGGCAGCCGTCGGTAACCGACCAAAAGCCTAGCCCGCGCCATAAATAGACGACGGGACCCCCCAAGGTCTAGGGACGCGCCAGCGCCAGAGGCCGGACAGTTGCCCTCCTGGACTCCCTATCGGCCGAGGGAATAGCAACCCCCTCGGTCGAGCCTGAAAGAAGGACCCCCCACTCCTCGCTCATAGCAGTAGGGGAAGAAATAAAAGAGGGACAGCCGAGGACCGTGCACTCGCCGGCCTCGAGCGAAATCCCCACAAATTAAAAGAGGGAGAGCCGAGGACCGCGCACTCGCCGGCCTCGAGCGAAATCCCCACAAATTAAAAGAGGGAGAGCCGAGGACCGCGCACTCGCCGACCTCGAGCGAAATCCCCACAAATTAAAAGAGGGAGAGCCGAGGACCGCGCACTCGCCGGCCTCGAGCGAAATCCCCACAAATCAAAAGAGGGAAGCCAAGGACCGAGCACTCGCCGGCCTCGAGCAATAAAAATGAAATCCCCACAAATCAAGCCACATATTTGGCTAAGTACATATCAGGCAAATACTATATGCGTTATGGACGAAGCAAGATCATATATGCGGATCAGACGAGCGCTCAAAGTCGTCCTTCATTATAAGTGCGGCTTCGCCGTCCTCATTACAGGACCGGCTCCGCCCCCTTCACCTTCATACGAGGAGCGGTTTCATCAGCGCCGTCGTCCTCAGATCACGGCAGACCCCCCGGTCTCAACGTGATCCTTCATCTCAAGACCGGCCTCCTCAGCGCTGAGCGTCTTGAGCTTGCGAGCGGGCTCGCCATTCCCTTCCTGGATGGCGACCCTCGCCTTCATATGAGGAGCGGCTTCATCAGCGCCGTCGTCCTCAGATCACGGCAGACCCCCCGGTCTCAACGTGATCCTTCATCTCAAGACCGGCCTCCTCAGCAGCGAGCGTCTTGAACTTGCGAGCGGGCTCGCCATTCCCCTCCTGGATGGCGACCCTCGCCTTCATACGAGGAGTGGCTTCATCAGCGCCGTCGTCCTCAGGTCACGGCAGACCCCCCGGTCTCAACGTGATCCTTCATCTCAAGACCGACCTCCTCAGCGCCGAGCGTCTTGAGCTTGCGAGTGGGCTCGCCATTCCCTTCCTGGATGGCGACCCTCGCCTTCATACGAGGAGCGGCTTCATCAGCGCCATCGTCCTCGGATCACGGCAGACCCCCCGGTCTCAACGTGATCCTTCATCTCAAGAACGGCCTCCTCAGCGCCGAGCGTCTTGAGCTTGCGAGCGGGCTCGCCATTCCCTTCCTGGATGGCGACCCTCGCCTTCATACGAGGAGCGGCTTCATCAGCGCCGTCGTCCTCAGATCATGGCAGACCCCCGGTCTCAACGTGATCCTTCATCTCAAGACCGGCCTCCTCAGCGCCGAGCGTCTTGAGCTTGCGAGCGGGCTCGCCATTCCCTTCCTGGATGGCGACCCTCGCCTTCATACGAGGAGCGGTTTCATCAGCGCCGTCGTCCTCAGATCACGGCAGACCCCCCGGTCTCCACGTGATCCTTCATCTCAAGACCGGCCTCCTCAGCGCCGAGCGTCTTGAGCTAGCGAGCGGGCTCGCCATTCCCTTCCTGGATGGTGACCCTCGCCTTCATACGAGGAGCGGCTTCATCAGCGCCATCGTCCTCAGATCACGGCAGACCCCCCGGTCTCAACGTGATCCTTCGTCTCAAAACCGGCCTCCTCAACGCCGAACGTCTTAGGCTAGCGAGCGGGCTCGCCATTCCCTTCCTGGATGGCGACCCTCGTCCTCAAAATGAACGGCCCCTCGGCCTCAACGTGATTATCTATCTCAAGGCCGGAATCCTCAGCACCGAGAGCCTTGAGTTTACATGACGAACGACTTCATCAAATGCCTTCGTCATCATTTATTTGGACCGGCTTCATCAGCACTGTCGTCCTCAAATCATGCCCGACCCCTCGGCCAAGGCGTGATCATCTACCTCAAAATCGGCTTCCTCAGCGCCGAGAGTCTTGAGCCAGCGATCGGGCTCACCATCCCTTCCTGGATGGTGACCATCGCCACTACATGACGCACGACTTCACCAACGCCTCGTCATCATTTACTTGGATCGGCTTCATCATAGCCGTCATCCTCAAGTCACGCCTGGTCCCTCGGCCTTGGCGTGATCATCTATGTCAAGACCGGTCTTAACCATTCCTTTATCGGATGGCGACCGTTGCATGGACTGAAGGAACGGCTCCTCATCGCCGTCGTCTTCACATCACGACCAGCCCCTCGGCCATGGTGTGATGCTCTATCTTAAGACCGGTCTTAGCCATTCCTTTACCGGATGGCGACCGTTGCATGGATTTCGGACCGGCCCCCAGTGCCGTCGTCCTCATATCTCGAGACCGGCTTTCAATGCCGAGGTACTGTTATAGCGACCGGGCTCGCAATTCCCTTCCTGGACAGCGACCGTCGCCTTCATATGACGCATGGATCATTACCATTTTCGTCCTCACATTCAGACAGGCATCCATCGCCTCGTCCTCATATTCGGACGACTCATCAGCGCCGTCGTCCTCACCTCCAGGCGGGCGTCCCCTCATCAGACGGACATCGCTTCAGCTCCACACCTAGGCCGAAGGGTTCACCCCTTGGAGTTCATTTTGGGGGATCCGGTGTGCTCTTTTTCCCTCATTAGGATTTTTTCCCACAAGGTTTTTCCTAATGAGGTTTTTAACGAGGCATCGCCCCATTGTGGATAAAAAGGTGTCGACCCTCGGCCCCCTATTGAAGACATGTATTGCTCTACTCCTCTTCACCTCACTACATGAGCCTTGAGGAGTGGGGGACTGGGGGACTACATCGGCCTCCACATACATGAAATCATCCAGAAAGCAACAAAAAGCAAGGACTACCAAGTGGTACCTCCGTCGGCCATGTCTTCATCGGTCAGAAGAAGGTCTGGGGGACTACATCGGCCTCCAGCGTAAAGAAACAAATTCAAAATCCAACGAACACAAGCCCATGACAATGGCACCTCAACGTCCAACAACCATGTGTTCACCCTTCGGCCAGGCCGAAGCGCAAAGCAGGACACACATCGTCCTCAGGATTAAGGGCACATCATCCTTGGAGCCAAGGACACTCCTCAAGGCCAATGGCACACATCGTCTTCAAGACAATGACAAGAACACCACAAACGTCCACCTTCGTCCAGAGCGCAAGGCAGGGCGCATATCATCCTCCAAGCCAAGGACACTCGTCGTCCTCAAGATGAAGGACATTCGTCGTCCTTGAAACGAAGGGCGCTCGTCGTCCTCAAAGTGAAGGACGCTCATCGTCCTCAAGGCGAAGGACACCCATCGTCCTAAAGATGAAGGACATTCGTCGTCCTCGAAACGAAGGGCGCTCATCGTCCTCAAGGTGAAGGACACTCATCGTCCTCGAAACAAAGGACACCCATCGTCCTCAAACAAGAGATAACTACAATGGCCTCATCAGCCCGAAAGGGAAGTTCAAACCATCAACGACCAAGGATAGACACTACCTTCGTCGGCCACTCATGCCGGAACACTCATCGTCCGCAAACAAGCGCATCAAAGGAGTAACAGCCTTCCTCGTCCACATCAAGGAACGGGTAAAGGCCAAACTCAGAACAGGGCCACCAAACGCCACAACAGGGAACGGCCAACGTGGTCCCGCATCGGCCAAGAGCATCAAGCAAAGAAATTTACTCTCCTTCACTTCGTCTACATCTCAGCTTAGAGAGTGGGGGACTCCTGATGGAGTATATGGGTCTAGGCCCCAGGACCCACATACTCAGAAGAACGGAAGGTACCATGATCACTGGGTGACCTCTTCGGCCATGCCCTCATCGGCCATGCCCTCATCGGCCAGGAAAAGATCTATCCAGAATGTGATCCTGAAGCCCGGAGAACCGGGTTCCCTCATCGGCCATGCTCTCATCGGCCATGCCCTCATCGGCCAGGAAAAGATCTATCCAGAATGTGATCCAGAAGCCCGGAGAACCGGGTGCCCTCATCGGCCATGCTCTCATCGGCCATGCCCTCATCGGCCAGGAAAAGGTCTACTCAGAATATGATCCAGAAGCCCGGAGAACCGGGTGCCCTCATCGGCCATGCTCTCATCGGCCATGCCCTCATCGGCCAGAAAGAAGACCACCCAGAATATGATCCAGAAGCCCGGAGAACCGGGTGACCTCGTCGGCCATGCCCTCATCGACCATGCCCTCGTCATCCACAGATAGCCTCTAGAACAGGATTTTATACTTATCATTTCTATATACTTTGTATCCGGCCCATTAGTGGCCCTGTTGTAAATGGGCCTCCCAAGCCCAAGACTTGGGAGCCCAGCCCTAATTTTCTCTATAAATACTCCCCTTGGGAGTAGTTGTAAGGGTTCACAAAATTCATTCTATTGAAGCATATCTTGCACTTCTCTCTCTAGCTCTCACTTCTCTCTAGAATCTAGGAGTTAATACTCCATCAACTTCCATCCGGTTTGTATTTTGTTCTATAGATGCATTTTAGGCCTATAACTTTCTTCTCCTTGGGCAGACTTACAAGCTCCCAAGTCCCATTCTTCTCTATAACACTCATTTCCTCTTCCATGGCCTTCTGCCACTCTGGCTGAGGGATTGCTTCATCAAAATATGTAGGTTCAGCAGCAACTAGAGCAAAATCACAGCTTTCATAGATATCAATCAATGATCTTACCTTGTGTGGAGGAGATTCACTTGAGTTACTTGATAAAGATGAGGGGGAGCTCTAGTTGCTTGAGGATGCAGATGAACTGTGTGGAGTTGAGGGAGGATTAGGCTGTAGATGTTCTTCAGTAGGTTCATCAATTTCCTCTTCAGTAACTATCTTTCCCAAACTTCCACTAATTTGATTAGCCTGATTCCAATCCCATTTTACATCCTCATCAAAGACTATATTTCTACTAACAAGTACTTTTCTTGTGAGAGGATTATACAACCTGTAAGCCTTGGACTGAGTTGAATAACCAACAAAGACGCATTTCTCAACTTTAGCATCTAACTTGGTTCTCAGATTCACCAAGGTGTAGGCAATGCACCCAAATGTTCTTAGGTGATTGACTGAGGGATTCTTTTGTTTCCAAGCTTCAAATGGTGTTGAGTTCATCACTGCTCTAGTAGAACAGATGTTTAGAATGTAAACAGTTGTTGCAACTGCTTCTCCCCCAGAAGAAATTAGGCAGACTTTTAACATTCATCATGCACCTAGCCATTTCAATTATGGTTCTATTTTTCCTCTCACCCACCCCATTTTGTTCAGGGGTGTAGGGTACAGTGAGCTCTCTTCTTATGCCATGATCATCATAGAACTGGCTGAATTCTTTTGAGACAAACTCACCTCCCCTATCAGTTCTTAAGGCTTTACTTGCAGACCACTTTGTTTTACTACTAAAGCCTTAAATTTTCTAAAATTTTCAAAAGCTCCTGACTTAGTCTTTTGAAAATACACCCATGACATTCTACTATAATCATCTGTGAGTAGAAAGAAGTACTTACTACCATCCAGAGACTCAGTTGTATAGGCCCACAAAGATCAGAATGTATCAGCTCCAAACACTCACTAGCGCTCCAAGCCTTGCCACTTGGACATGAACCTCTAGCCTTGCCAAATGTTGTACAAAGCCTATGAAGAACTATACAAATATATATAGAACTGGAGAAGAAAAGAGGTTATCAAGCTCATATATATTATTGATAATCAATAGGCTTTATATAGCCTTTACAAGAATGAAACCAAGTAAGCACGTATAACAACTAACTCCTATAATTACGCTAAGCCAAACATTTGAATACGTGAATAAATGAAGACCAAATCAAAAGACTAAACTTCAGCTAACCACTTAGACTTATTGATAATGATAATAATAATAAAGAATAAAGTAATATTCTACGTATGCATGGCCTTAAATCCGTTTTGCATGCAAGCTTGATCACTTGCTCAACACGAGTAACTGTGGTTGTTACCAGTGGCAGGTCACCAAGGCAGTAGGTATCAGAAAAAATAGATCAATGGTGGCAGTGATGGCTTGCAGTAATCACTAATCAACGGTAGTTACTATCCGAAAGTGGTCACTATTCAATGTTGATCATTGAACAACAATTGGTCACTAGGGATTTTGTCGAGATCACTCGTAATAACTACTTTAGTTTAAATGGCATCAAAGTCATCTTACTTTTTTTTTGGAAATTCTTAAAACTAATCTTATTTTTGTCCACTGTTTCTCGTTTAGCAACATTTTTGCCAATCCCCATTTTTATTAAATTTCAATCTTATTTTAATAGAGAATCGTGAGATTTTAAATATAAGAAATAAATGGTTTTGACATGAGTAATAATACTATAGAAATCTAATGACAAAAATCAAAATAATTTAATTTGAAATGTTGTTGAGACCACTAGCTAGCTCCGGGTAATGCCTCATCTGCCACCGGCGAGTGACACAGCCGCCCTCGACTAGTGATTAAGGTCAGTGGCGGAAGTAGCTATGGGCTTGGGGGTGCATCAGCCCCTGCAAATTTTTTTATTTATTTATAATATATAGAGTAGTGTTTCGGTCAGGAACTCGTGACCGGAACCGCCATCCGGACGGCGGCGTTTGACAGTATTTTCGGTAGAATTTTTTGATGAAATTTTTATGGCATGTTCTTCGTCAAATCTAGTTTATCCACAAAAAAAATCAGCTAAAAATTCAATCGTGAAGGTCGTCAAATAATTTTTGGAATTTAACTGCGCTGGAAAATACATATAAAAAGCAGTTAACTTTCAAAACTTATTTGCGACCTTCCCAATTTAGTTTTTAGGTCAATATTTTTGTGGATAAACTAGACTTGATGAAGAACATACCATAAAATTTTGATAAAACAAAGTCGACCGCGAACCATCCCAAACGGTGGCATCCGGACGGGGGTTCTGGTCCGGAATTCCGGACCTGAACTTCTCTCTCTATATAGTATATATATATATATATATATATATATATATATATATATATATATATAATTGCGTGATATATATGATTTCTTTGTGAATGAGCCCCTTCAAGTAACGAATCCTGGTTCCGCCACTGATTAAGGTGTTCACATTGTCTCCACCTCCGTCTAGTGACAGTGCCATCGCCTAGTAGTACAACCCCAAATTTAATACTCCCTCCATCTCATATTTATCTTCGAAGTTCGATTTACGATGCTTGACTGACGATAAAGCAACTTGATCCTTGTTCACACTCAGATTATTTTTAGTAAATTAAATTCACATATTCAAAAACTACATTAAATCCGCTACAAAGGCTGATCAAGAAAATTTAAGTTTGATAAAAATTTGATATATAAAATCAAAGATTAAGAGTAATTTGAATTGACCGTGTGAATAGTAACTATGAAGATAATTTTGAGACGGATGGAATATGTATTTTCTCAAATTTAATATGTATATTCTTTCAAAAAACATTTTAATTTATTAGTATTATTATTCCTAGTAAATATTTAGATCATTCATGTATGGTCAACCCAATATCTACACGAACACCTATAGAAAAAATCAGCGTGATTTACATTCTCCCATGTACCCTGTCAGGTAGGGGTGTGAGGGTCGAGAGGTTCCACCTTTTTTTGGATCAAGACACCTATAGAAACCAAGCAAAGCATGATTGAAATTAAACCACCGACAAAGAAGCTGCCTATATTAATTACCTCGGAGTAAGTACTTAGGCAGGCCTACCCATTGCCCCGTACGCGGCATTTACTTATTTATAGGTCAAACTTCGATTCCTTTTGCGACACTGATTTTAAATTCATACCCATCCCGCAATAACTCCTTCTCTATGGACCAATTGAAACCCAGCCGGCCCAATTCCTGTCCCTTGACGCCGTTATCCTTTCTCCAACGGGCTTCCACTATTTACGGCGAATGCGCCTCCGTCGTCCACAACTCCACCGTCTACACGTGGTCCGACACCTACACTCGATGCCGCCGCCTCGCTTCCGCCATCGCCTCCATCCTCGGCTCCGGGAGTGGCCATGTCGTCTCCGTCGTCGCCCCCAACATCCCGGCCACCTACGAGCTCCAGTTCGCCGTCCCGATGGCCGGCGCCGTTATCAACAACATTAACACCCGTCTTGACGCCCGGACAATCTCCGTGATCCTCTCTCACGGCGAATCTAAGGTTGTCTTCGTCGATTTCCAGTTTTACCCTCTGGTTCTCGAGTCAATTTCTATGTTGCCACGTAACGGTCAACGCCCATTGTTGGTCCTGATCGAAGATGGTCAAGACATAGTCAAAATCGACAAAAAAAATAACGGATCCGTCTACGATACTTACGAGGCGTTGTTGGAAACCGGAGATTCCGGATTCGAATGGATCCGACCCGCTGGAGAATGGGACCCGATCACACTTAATTACACCTCTGGCACCACTTCATCTCCGAAAGGAGTAGTCCACTCTCACCGGTCAATCTATGCTATGACCGTTGACTCTTTGATAACCTGGTTCGTCCCGGACCGGCCGGTTTACCTGTGGACACTACCCATGTTCCACTCCAACGGGTGGTGCTTCACTTGGGGCATGGCGGCGGTCGGCGGCACCAACATTTGCCTTCGGAAAATCGAACCGGACACGGTCTACTCGTATATCGAGAAGTACAACGTTACACATATGTGCGGCGCGCCGGTGGTACTCAACATGTTGGCCAATTATCCCCGCGCCAAGCCGCTCAAGTCCCCCGTCAGATTCCTCACCGGCGGCGCTCCACCGCCGGCGTCCGTGGTTCTACGCATTGAATCGCTCGGATTCGTCGTGAACCACGGGTACGGGCTGACGGAGGTCTCGGGGGTGGTGGTTTCCTGCGCATGGAAGCCGAAATGGAATGGATTAACGGCGGAGGAGCGGGCGAGGCTGAAGGCAAGGCAAGGGGTGAGGTCGTTAGGGATGATGGCGGTGGATGTGGTGGAGGAGGGGTCTGGGAAGAGCGTGAAGCGGGACGGGATCACGGTGGGGGAGATCGTGATGCGGGGACATTCTATAATGTTGGGTTACCTTAAAAACCCCGAGGCTACGAAAAAGACCATGAAAGACGGCTGGTTCTACACAGGCGACGTCGGGGTGATGCATCCGGACGGGTACCTGGAAATAAAGGACCGGTCGAAGGACATCATAATCACCGGCGGGGAGAATGTGAGCAGTGTCGAGGTGGAGTCGGTTCTTTACTCCCACCCAACGGTGTTTGAGGCGGCAGTGGTGGCTCGGCCGGACGAGTTCTGGGGAGAAACACCGTGCGCTTTTGTAGCTCTGGATCCAAACATCAACAACTGCCCTGAACGGGAGAAGCCGACCGGGAATGACATTATAGAGTTCTGCCGGGAAAGGCTGCCGCATTATATGGTGCCGAAAACGGTGGTTTTCATGGAAGAGCTGCCGAAGACGTCGACCGGAAAAGTTCAGAAATTTGAGCTGAGAGGGATGGCGAAGAAGTTGGGGACACTGGGCATTAGTAGTAGAATGTAACCAGCAACGACCACGATCCAATTACTCCCGTCAATTATCTTTTTCCTTCATTTTCTTACATTTGTTTTTCATGGTATATATGCTAAGATATAAAGTTATAAACTCAAATGTTTGTAATTTTTCATACTACTATACGACTAATATATACGGAGTAAATAGGTAAAACTAATACTATCCTCCTGATCTCATTAATTGCAACATTGGAATATATACACTATTAATGTACTTTACTTTGACTACATTTTATTTATTAATGTATGTGAATTACTTTTTTTGAAAAATGTTGTTAAATTCGTCTCATTACAAAGTTTTATAATCTAATTTTTATTTTATTTTTACTAATATAGAATTAAATATATGACGGTCAAAATTGTGCGTTGACAAACGTGAAATGTTGACTGTTGCAATTAAAAAAAGACGAAGGTATACTACTATACGACTAATATATACGACTACTACATTCCACTGATTCTGTGCAATATTTGAGATTGAGCTGTTTATTTTTTTAATGATGATTGAACTGTTTATTACTCCGTTTGATTGTGTCAATTTTCACCTTTTACTTGTCCCCAAAAACTTTTTCATTTTTTTACTAAGATAATTAATTTATGGTTTTGCTGATTTTCTATCACCTGCACAAAAATCAATCACATAACTTTAACTATTTTTATTTGCCGTCTAATTCTAAGTTAACAAAGTTCACCGAGATGGATGTGATGGTATTATTATTGTTATGAGTTCCTATCTTATTAAAAACGTTTATGGTTTTAATTATTCCCCTCGTCCCGCTAAGATTGTCCCATTTTACCTTTTCAAGAAGTCCCACTAAGATTGTCCTATACCAAATTTGGCAAAGATTGTGTGGCTCTAAATCATTCTTACTTTATTCTTACTTTATCAATTTAATATCAACCATACAAACTCACTTTTCTTAATAATCGTGCTACATTCTCTTGTTCCGATCTTAGTGGGGCAGAGTTAGTAACATTTATCTCTTTCACCTATTGCTAGTCCGTAGCTGATTCCAAATTAACTCAATGGGTAGTTCACTCCCTTAGCTTCATTCGATTTGTTGTCTTGTTGATCAATTTTCGTGTTTGGTAAAACATCCTCCATATAATCTGAACAATGAGAAAATATGCACATAGATAATTAAAGGAAAAATTAGACTAGGCTAATATCAAGATTTCATAAAAAAATTTCACACACACATAGCTAATGTTATAAAACTAGAAAACATTGCATTTATCAGCTTGTAGCACCCAAAACGCAGAAAAACAAACGGACCAATTCATCTTAGCTTACTACGCCACTGCACTAGTAGAGCTTAGCCTATACTTCCTCTGGTCCTAAATAAACTTCATACAAATTAAAGAAATAAATTTGACTTTACTGTAGAGTCCACTGTTGTGACACTGTTTGACACTGTTTGACACTGTTTGGCACTGTTTTGATGTAGATAATTTGCCAAATAAGGAAGGGAGAAGAAGTGTGAAGTTTATTTTGGACATACCTAAAATGGAAAGTGTGAAGTTTGTTTAGGACTGGAGGGAGTACTATCTACATAGGTAGTGCAATTCATCTTGTGAAAAGTTAAGACAGGAATACTTGAAAATCTTTGGGATCTATCTGATGGATAGTGTACCCGGGGTAGCTTATCCGAGGGGTTATTGCGGAGAATAACTAGAGAGAAGTCAGAGCAAATGAGTAAGAGAGAGAGAGAGTGTATATTCGATATGTATTAGGCGTGGTTTACAATGAGGGAAAGAGGTGCTATTTATAGTAGTAATAAATGCTAGATAAGGACACGTGTCAGTTTTCTGGTGGTCGAGGGGTCACCTCGACCGGGGTGGCACTGGCACTCGCATGTGGCCGCATTAAATGCGGTGGTTGGATGTGACGTTTGTACTTGGTACGGTGATCCATGCGCATGTGAAGAGGATATTCTGTCGAGGTGGATGCCTTCGGCTGAAGGGTGCTGGGCCGAAGGCTCTTCTAACCGAGGGCTCCTACCTGCCGAGGGCTGCAGGTGCCGAAGGCTTGGTTTCCAAGCCTTGTTCTTCTGTGATGCCTCTTCTAACCGAGGGCTCCTACCTGCCGAGGGCTGCAGGTGCCGAAGGCTTGGTTTTCAAGCCTTGTTCTCTTGTGATGCCTCTTCTGACCGAGGGCTCCTACCTGCCGAGGGCTGCAGTTGCCGAAGGCTTGGTTTTCAAGCCTTGTTCTCCTGTGATGTTTCTGAGCTCGATTCCGTCACTGGTAGCTTTCGGCCATGGGGCCGAAGGCCCCCCCTTTGCGTATTGTGGGCTGCTTAGAGCTCCATTTTTCTGGGCTTGGCCCGTTTGGGCCTGTTGGACCTGATTGTAGTAGAGGAAGTATGTGGGCCGGGGGTCCCTAGGCCATATACTCCATCACTATCTTTACACATTTGTCAATATCACTACAAACTAATGTCAATAGTTGGGAACTTTCCGAGATCGAACCTTCACCCAATTCTTTGAAAATTGTGCACTTTGTAACGTGTAAGCTCATAATTAGAAAAGACATACCAAAAACTTTATACTACGTGAGTTTTTTGAATTTTCTCAATCCTTTATTGTTCTCAAAACTTTTGCGTTTACCTTTCAATAAGCTTTAGCATTTAAAGTCTTTGGCTTAGATCTGTTAAAATTCCTCCACTGTTCATTATTTATTGTTGTATTATAAAAAACTTCTACGAATTGAAGTAGTACTATACAAATCTATTCATCAATATGTTTTTGACCTCAAGCTTAAAAGAAAGAATGCTCTGATGATCAGG
Organism: Cuscuta europaea; assembly: GCA_945859875.1. Lineage (NCBI taxonomy): Eukaryota > Viridiplantae > Streptophyta > Magnoliopsida > Solanales > Convolvulaceae > Cuscuta > Cuscuta europaea. The sequence goes on from CAMAPE010000048.1 coordinate 12,427,066, forward strand.
GATGGATTTAAGGGGACGGGGGTGCGACCGCCCCCCTTAGACTTTCAAAATTTTCTACTATATATGTAATGTTTTTGTAAAATTTTGATACTTTAATTAGATTCGCCCCCTTAATTTTTTTGTTGAACATTGCCCCCCTTAACTTTTAGTTTTTAAAATTAATATATAGTCTTACATAATGTAATACTTAATCGGAGATTTAAAAAAGAAACATCTAAAGTAATTTACATAACTTAAATAAACAATAGAAGAACTCATTATTTGAGATTTAGGATACTTATTATATAAAAATTCTTAGTTTTGTAATGTTTAATTATCTTTATTCGATAACTAGTAAACAATTTTGAAAAATATATATCAAACGATATTAAATACCAGAGACTCTAGCTACAAAGTTTTTAAAACATGTGAAGTGAATCCAAATTATAAATGTTTATTGACATTGAATTACACTATTCATTTACTTCTTACATTCTAAAAAGACTTTATTGCATAGATAATAAACTTTAATTATTTTAGCATTAATACAAATATAATATGCACTATATATATGAATTATCAATATAACATTATTCTAAAAATAATAATATCATACATACTATTTTAATATTAAAAGAACTACTTGTGACTTATGAACACCCTCAATGATAGACAAAAATTGTAATTCAAAAATCAATTCTTTATTTCTATAAGACTCGTGTAGTTAAACAATATTGAAATTATTTTAAAAGTACTCGTGAATGTGAACCTTATAAACTCTTTATATTTAAATAAAATTGTATATATTCTTTTTTATTTTTGTATTATTTTCCATTGATTTGTCATTTCTTATGCTTTAATGTATCAATACTTTTTTCTAGAGCACTCCAATTATAAAATTAAAGTTATTTTGTCATTGTCTAAATTTAGAATGTAATATATAGATTTAAATGTCGTCACATATGTATTAATGAATTTTTTTTGAATAAAAATAGCCGCAGAGCCTTACACTAGTGAAAAAATTCGCCCCGCTACACTAGAAAAAAAATTCGCCCCTCTACACTAGTGAATTTTTTATCTCCTACACTAACGAAAATTTTTGCTAGGTGTATGAGTTTACTTAATTGTATATATCATAGCATGTCGTATAACTAAAAAGGTTATCCATGTTGTAGTCTTTGCATATATATTGATGAGTGTTTGGAACAAGTAAGGAAACACGTAGATCACAACTTAGCGGGTTACATTATTTCTTTGACAATTCAAAGCACGTCCTATGTTTTAGAGGGATCCTTCACGATGATTGCATTATCATTACCTTCATTTTAACCAAAAGTTTGTGTTAGGTATGAAATAAGAAAAGTAAAATTATATGTTTGAAAGTTGTGCAACAAAATAAGCAAAATTACAAAAAAAAAAACTTTGGCAAAGTTTTAGAAAGAATCAAGCAATTAAAGTAGAAAAAATGGCACGAAAATAACAATCGGGGTTTTGATTTCCCAAAATATGACCTATTTACATTTTGACAAAAATATCACCATTAAAAGTATCTTTCGTCTCCCAACAACAAAATCACACAACCTTCTCTCTTCGCCATGACGATTCACTCTCAACACAAGCATTGCACTTCACTCTCAGTACAGCCATCCATGGTGCTTCTTCCTCTCCGCCGCCATAAGCCACAGACCATGGCGCCACGCCGATCATCCTTTATCTCTACACAGGGTCGAGGCACCTTTTCTACTCCCACGGCCATGGCTCCTCTCCGGCGGTCTGACTCTCTAAGCCTCGACTTGCCTCTGTTGCAACAACCGGACCTGTATTCTTCTTCTTCTTTAACTTTCTTGACCGCAAATCACTGCCACATCGCCATTGTAGAGCAGATCTAGCCACCAATTGAGATTTCAGGTCAAATGTGGGAGCTTTTCCTTCTTAATCTCAGATTTGAGTTCGTGCGACAACGCAGATCTAGTGTGGGCAAATGAGACAGTGTCGGGCTGGGTAACTCAGGTGGGGTAGGGGTAGGTGGATGGGGTGAGGCTGGAGGCTAAGACGTGGCTTAAGGGGTTGTGTTGCGGCATTGGTGGGTGGAGCTGGGGTTCGTCATTGCTGGGCGGGGCCGGAGATGGTGTTGTGCGACTGGGGAGGGTGTTGTGGGGGCTGAGGCTGGTATTGTGGGCCTTGGAGGGTGTTGTTGGGCTGGGGAGGGTGTTGTGGGGAGGGGGGGTTGGGTTGGGGCGGGACTGGTTACGCCTGAGTCACCTGTGACGTTGGGCTTGACAATGACAGAGTCACTGTAACAGAGTCATTGTTGCCCGAAGTCACTGTGACGGTGGAGTCACTACCCGAGTCACTTTAATCGAAGTCACTTTGATCAGAGTCACTGAGATAGTGACGAGCGGCGGCGGCCGTGACGTCAGTGGCGGCCACGGAGGTGCTGGTAGCTGCAAAATATGGACTACTAATCAATATATAAAAGGAATATTAACATAATAAATTTATGATTAAATACAAGGAATAAATGACTTTAAGTTACTTTTTTGATTTTTTTTTTAAAAAAGATCACATTTTTGTCCTTTTCATTCATTTTAGTAATATTGAAATTAAAAGTTCATTAAAGTAATGTTGGCAAAGTCCGGTGGGAATGAGGAATACTAACACAACATGGAATATGTCATTATGGACCTTTTTTTCTGTCATAATAACACACATCTTGTTTTGTATACCGTTAGTATCATGATCAAAAGTAATTTGATCATATATTTGGTATATGCATCTAGAAAATGAACAACGAATAATGTTACGATCATAGTTAAATAAAAATAAAGTAATTTGAGTATTTCGCAGAAGTAACTTTGATAGGTACGATCATAATTAGACCATCGGTGATTCGGTGATAACTTGATGTTATATGTGCATTATTTTTAATATATAATGATCAATTTGTTATTTAAGAGTGTTAATTATATCTCAGAGTAGAATGGAAATTAAAGTCTTAGTTTGGACATTCAAAAAAGCAAATGAAAAGCTTAAACTGGGGTGGATCATAATTAGATAGTTATGATCACAATTATAAATATTATAATTCTCCTTTACGATCATAACTTTGATAGTTATGATCATAATTAGACCATCAGTGATAACTTGATGTGCATTATTTTTAATATTTGATGATCAATTTGTCATTTAAAAGTGTTACTTATATCTTAAAGTAGAATAGAAAGTCTTAGTTTGGACATTCACAAAAGCAAATCAAAAGCTTAAATTGGGGTGGATCATTATTAGATACTGATGGATGGTCTACCCGGGGGTATATATCCGAAGGGTTATTACGGGGAATAACTTAGAGAGAAGTCAGATCAAGTAAGTAAAAGTAGAGAGAGAGAGTGTATTCAGTATGAATGCCGTTTTCAGCGTGTTATCACCCCTTTCTACAAATGGGGAAAAGGGGTGCTATTTATAGTAGCAATAAATGCCGGGCAGGGACACGTGTCAAGCGCTCATTGGCCGAGGGGTCACCTCAACTGGTTGGCGCTGGCAGCCGCATGTGGCCGCATTTAATGCGGCTGTTGGATGGGACGTCTGTGCGGGGTACGGTGATCTGTACGCATGTGAGGCGGATATCTTGTCGAGTGAGATGCCTTCGGCCATAGAGCAGTAGCCGAGGGCTCTTCCACCTGATGGCACCCTGGTGCCGAGGGCTCACAGTGCCGAGGGCTACTGTTTTCGCCGTTTTCTCCCAGTTTCTTAGTTTGCTTGAGAAACCCGTTCTGTGAGAATTTGGAGCCTTCGGCCAGGGGGCCGAAGGCACCCCCGGGTGCGTTGCGCGGGCTGTTTGGTACTCTGGTAGCTGTGATTTGGGCCTGTTGGGCCTGTTGGGCCTTCGCTGGAGTAGTAGGAGTCTGTGGGCCGGGGGTTCCCGGGCCATATACTCCATCAGGAGTCCTTCACTCCTTTTGCCGAAAGGTACTTGAGGGAAAAGGAGTAATTTGTGCTTGCCCTTTGATGTTGTCCCGTCATGATCTCTGAAGTTGGTGAGGAGTTGTTGCTTTTATGTCCCTGCCGAAGGCAGTCCCTCAGTTACCCACATGTCGGGACTTGAGGGCTTGCTTTGTTGTTTGTTGGAATTTCACAGATTTTGTAATTTAATGATTTTCCCGAGGGGGTCCTCCAGTCCCCCACTCCTTGAGGCACTCGTAGAGTGGTGAAAAGGAGTAAAGTAGTCATGTTGCTGTTGTGGGCCGAAGGCTGACGTTTTTCGTTTCATTTTGGGGGGATGCCTCGTTAAAAACCTCATTAGAAAAAACCCTTTGGGAAAAAATCCTAATGAGGGAAAAAGAGTGCACCGAATTCCCCCAATGATGAATCGAAAATGTCAAACCTTGGTAAGAATTGGGGGATGACGGGAATGCCGAAGGCTCTCTCTTCTGAGGGCTCCTGTGTTGATTAGCCGAAGGCTTGCTGTTGATGTCCTGGTGGCGCCGAAGGGGAGCCCCTCAATCCAGGGATCGAGGGCCTGCCAGATGAGGGCAGTAGTGAAGTTGTTACCGGGGGGTCCACTGTTTGTTGATGAGTTGGTGATGAAGATACCCGAGGGCCATGGGCCATCCGTCAATGAGGCACTCCCCGGGGGCTACCCGGTTTTGCAGTGCTGAGGGGGGAACCCCGAGGGGTGCCCTGACATGCAGCCCTAGGGATCTGAAGGAGTGATCCCGAAGGCGACTGTTATGTGCTGTGTGGGCGCAACCCGGGGGCACTTCTGAGTGAGTGTACCCGGAGGCTATCCTTGATGAAGTGGAGTGAAGTAGAAAACCCGGGGGCTTCCAGAATATAGCCGTTGGAAATATAGCCGTTGGAATATGTAACGACAGGATATAGCCGTTGGGGGGGTGGCACACGTGGCGTGTGATGGCTGGCTGTCCGTGGGCGGCATCACGGGTTGGGTGAAGATGCGGCGTGTAATGATGGCGTCCACCCGGAGGCCCGGTTTTCGGGCCCAAGCCCGGACTCTGGGGTCTATAAATACCCCGGAGCCAGAGCCATTCCTTCCTTACGCGTTCAAAAATCCTTAGCGAAGCTCTGCCAAAACTTCTAGAGAGAGAAACTCCAGCCTTCGGTCCTAACTCAGCTTTCGAGGTCAGTGCTCCCTGCCTTTCTCCTTCTAGCATAGCTGTACTGTGCCCTTAGGTTAGGAGATAGAAAATTTAGAAACGCTAGCGTGCAAGAGCCTTCGAACTAGAGTCAGCATGTCGTCCCAGAGCGATTCTCAAGATATCTCGGGGGCGCCCTCGGTGGAGGATGAAGTCCTCTCGGACGTGGAGTCCTCAAGTGCAGAGTCCTCGGTGGGACAGGATGCCGTCGTTGCCCTGGAGTTGCAGAAAGCCCTCGTAGCTGAGGCGGAGGCTGAGGGCTTTGAGCAAGAATGTGAGGACGAAGAGATGGCCATCGCCTGGCAAGCAGCTGAAGAGGAGGCACAAAGAGAAGGCGAGAGGGTCACCGTTGCTGTGCTCCCCCCTCGGGGTGCCGGGGAGGCCAGCACCTCTCGGCCGCTGAATGCGGTCCCCCTCCGGGTGGCCCCCGGAAAGAAGAAGGCCAAGGCCGCTGTTCCCAAGAAGAAGGGCAGCGTAGCGGATCAAGGGAAGCCCCTCGATATGCCCGAGGGGTACTCCTATCTCAACACCGCCGCATTGGAGATCAAGTCGAAGGTTGATGCGGCGGATATCTATGTCACCCAGCTTCACGTGGGCCCCTCGGCCATCGTGGTGACACCGGGTCCGGATGACGTTCTCTCCCGGGCTCCCGAGGACTGCATTGCGGTGCATGTCCTTTCAGTATCCATGGGACTTAGGTTCCCTCTGCACCCATTCCTCCGGGAATATTTGAGGTTTGTTGGCTTGGTCCCCTGCCAGCTGACCCCGAACAGCCATTCTTAAATCACCGGCTTCCTTCAGCTTTGTAAGTCCCGGGGGGTGACGCCTAGCCTGGACCTCTTCTTCCAGAGCTTCAACCTGTGCCGGGGGGGGGGGGGGGGGGGGGGCACGCGAATGCCGAGGGATTCGCCAATTTGCAGCAGGTGTCCGTGTTCAAACTCTTCACTGAAGCGCCCTCCTCGAACAAGGGGTGGAAGGACCGGTGGTGCTATGTGAAGCTAGCCGAGAGTCCCTTCCCGAGGGAGCTGCGTGACCGCTTCAGGAGGCATGAGAAGAGGAGGAGCGCCGCCCTCGAGAAAGATGGCAGGATTCTGGCCATGATCCCGGAGGGCAGGGACAAGAATATCTCCATCAAGGACTGCACCAAAGAAGCAGATCTCTACACCCTCGGGTTTCGGCGGTACCGGTTCCTGGGGGAAACTGATGAGAAGTTCCCAGTGTTTGAGGGAGCCTCCGGAGGTAGGAGCCGAGGGCTTTAGACTCGTTGTACTTAGTTTTTTTTTTGCTTGGATGTCTTTGTTCCTTCGGTTAGACCCTTCGGCCTAATCCTTTCTCGTATTTTTGCAGGAATCCCCGTGTCCATGGTGAACGTAAAGGGCCTCGCTCGCCTGAAGAAACAGGACCCGAAGGGGTCGGGACAGGGCAACCAGAAGTCCGCCACTGCCCTCTTCAAAAAGGCCGAGGGCGATGCCGCTGCCAGTAAGAGGAAGGCGGCGACCAAGGGGTCCCCCCCGGCTACCAAAAAGCTGAAGAAGGGGGATATCGCCGAGAAGGAGCCCCCGGTCATCATTGCTGATGAGCACCCCGCCTCCGGGGTGCATGTGGAGAAGCTGTCGGGTGGAACGCCGGCGGGGGCAGAGGAGTTGCTGCCTGAGATCCTCCAAGTCGCGTTCCCGAGGGGTACATCTCTGGCCAGTGGCGCTGTCGACCCGGGGGCCATCCTGAGGGGTATGACCCCTGAGACGGATAGGGCTGCCCTCGGGGCCTATAATGATGCGGCCCTCGAGGACCACATTCTCCGCTCCTCCCTCTCTGTAAGTGTTTACCTGGCTTTCTCCATCTTCTCCTTTTATTATTTTGTGTGATTGCCTTTAACTGTTTTTGTTGTTGTTCTGCAGGCTTGCTTAGCCCTCGGCGAACAGGCTCGGAGGCTTCAAGAATGGCGCCTCCACAAAGCGGAACAAGACGCCAGAATGAGGGAGTGCCTCCTCAAGAACCAAGAGGCGGTGAAGCTGGGGGCCCAGCTAGAAGAGGAGCTCCGGCAGATGAGCTTGAAATTGGAGGCTGCAGAGAAAGGCAAGGCTGATGCCGAGGCCGCTGCTGAGGCCGCTGCTAAAGAGGCCGAGGACTCCAAAGCGCTAGCCGTCGCCAAGGCTCAGGAGGAGGCCGTTGAGGCCTTTGTCGCCGAGGGTTGGAGAGCCGAGGGGCGCAAGATGTGGGTGTCCTCGGTCGTGGAGGCATGCGTTGAAGAATGGGCCGAGGGCCCTGGGTGGGAATGGATGGCCCGGAAGGACAGAGAATATTATGAGGCCGGCGAATTCTTCACCCAGGCCCTCATTTACCGGAGGATGGCTCGGCATTTGGGCATTGAGCAAAAAGATTTCTCCCCCTCGGCGTATGGCCTTCCTCCCCTGCAGCCTGATGTCCGTGAGTCGCTCCCGGAAGGTGTTCAGAGGCCCGACCTTGAGGACACAGAGTTGAAGAATGAGGCCGAGGACGACGCTGTCGAGACCGGAGCGGAGGCATCATCGAGGCCGGCTGCAGAGGGCGCCCCGGTGAATGATGCTGTTGTAGTTGTAGAATGACTTTGTACTTAGAAATCTTTGAACATGTTTTGTAATGAACAACATTGATCCTTCGGCTTCGGCCCGTTTGTAAATCTCACACTTACTTTGTTTTTGATGAATGCATGATTGCCCTCGGGCTGTGTTTATATGATTTGTTTTCTCCAATTCCTTTCTTCTCGCATGCGTGCCCTCGTTTTTGTTTTGAATGTATGTCTTTGTTCCTTTGAATGTATGTCTTAGGACTTAGAATACCATCTGATTGTAGCTAGCCCTTGGGAGCCTTCGGTAGTTGGGCACCCTCTGCTGGATATGCAACCGAGGGTTCAGCAGCAATTAGGACTTAGAAAATCTTTCTAAGTGTAGCACACCATAGGGCCTTCGGGTGATTGCAGTAACCCAAATCCTAGGACTTAGAAAAATTTTCTAAGTGTAGATTTCCCCTTGAGAGCCTTCGGGATATGGCCTCCCTTCCTGATGTATGAATGTTGGACCGAGGGCCCAATGCACAGGATTTAGAGATTTTCTGCAAGTGTAGTATGTCATGTAGCCTTCGACTACTGTGGAGCCCCAACTGAAATATTGAATAGGCCGGGGGCCAACTCTTTAGGACTTAGAAATTTTTCTGGAGTGTTGATTCCTTGTGTACTGTAGCCCTCGATTGATAGGTAGCCTTCGGCAATTAGGTCCCTTGAGATGAGGGTGAAATATGTAGGACTTAGAAAACCTTCTAAGTGTAGAGTTTCCCTTGGGAGCCTTCGGGAGATGGCATCCCTTCATGATGTATGAGTAGTTGACCGGGGGGAACATATGTAGGACTTAGAAAATCTTCTAAGTGTAGAGTTTCCCTTGGGAGCCTTCGGGAGATGTCATCCCTTCATGATGTATGAGTAGTTGACCGGGGGGAAAATATGTAGGACTTAGAAATTTTTCTAAGTGTAGATTTTCCCTTGGGAGCCTTCGGGAGATGGCATCCCTTCATGATGTATGGCCTTCGACTGTCATATTCCTGTGGTTGCAATACTGACTGAGCCGGGGGGCCATGTTTAGGAGATAGAAATTTTCTTTGTTTGCAAGTGTTGTTGTATCGCATAGCCTTCGGCTATTGTATTCCCCTGGCTGTAATGTTGATTGAGCCGGGGGCCCAACTTTAGGACTTGGAATTTTTTCAAGTGTTGTTTCTTTGTGTAGCCTTCGGGTGATAGATGCCATCTGACTCTGCATCACTTTGCGAGATGCCCGGGGGTTGTTCCTTCAGGAATTAGAATTCTTTTCTACGCATAAATTGATGTTGAATCCTGTTGTTGTGAAGAAAGCCAATGAGGAGTGTGTGCCCTCGGCATACACTTTAAAAGTTGTAGAATTGGACCCTTGTCATGGGGAAAGGGCCCTCGATATTTGTGCATAACAGATGCCTTCGGTGTTTGTTTGAAGTACCGTTTAGTGGACCTTGGATAGTCCAGTCCCTTTGTATTGTTGAAGCCTTCGGTGTTTTTGTGTCCGGAGGTGACCAGGTAGTGGTCTTTGCCGTTTCCTGATGATATTTGTTTGAGTAGTATCCTTCGGGAAATAGGAGCCTTCATTTACCGGAGGTGTTCCCGTGGGGAGCCCTCGGTTCGTTGTGATCTGTTGGAGTGTACTCTTTGATTTCTCGCTGAGTCTACTCCCCTTCACCCCCTCTTTTTTTTTTTTTTTTTGGTTGGTGGTGAAGGGAAGGCATCAAGAAACTTGGTTTCTTGGTAAGGCTGGGCCTATTAGGAGACCATCAGAATACACCAATGGCTCTCCTCCCTCGGGTTAACCTTCCGAGTTCCGAGGGGATCGAGGGACGTTTCCTGGGCACAAGATATGGTGGTCCGTAACCTGCCTCCCCTTGGGGGATGGCGCGGAAAGCGCCTCATTTTTGAAAGTCGTCCCCTCGGCGCTAGACATAGTCTGTGGCCTGCCACACCCTTGGGGTGGTGGCGCGGGGAGCGTTTCGGTTTGGAAGTCGAATCCTGGGCATTTTTCATGCCTGTCATACCCTGGGGGTAATGACGCGGATAGCGTTCCGTTTTTGAAAGTCGAATCCTGGGCATTTCTCATGCCTGTCATACCCTGGGGGTAGTGACGCGGAAAGCGTTTCAAGGAAGGGTTTTAATTTGCACACTAGTTGCAAATGGCCGGGGGCACTACGTGCCGCCGGCACCGATGGTGGCGCCTTCGGTATATGCGTCCTCGTGGGGTACGGCTTTTAGAAACAACACTTGGTGTTAGTTTCGATGTGTAGCCCCCGGTACTTGGTACCGAGGGGTCTTCTGTAGGAACACTTGGTGTTCTCTTTGTTGTAGTTGATGTAGGCGTCTACCCTCGGTACTTGGTACCGAAGGGTCTTCAAATGAAACACTCGGTGTTTCCCAACAGATGTTTGGAAGTCGATAGGAGAGCATATCCCTGGCACTGGGTGCCGAGGGGTCTTCTTTGAAACATTTTGGTGTTCGTTTCGATGTTTGATGATGGAGGTGTACCCTCGGCACTGGGTGCCGAAGGGTCTTCTATAGGAACACTTGGTGTTCTCATCTTTTCTTTTTTGATGTTGAAGGTGGGGACGTACCCCCGGCACTGGGTGCCGAGGGGTCTTGACTGAAAACACGTGGCGTGTTCACTGTTTGTTGTAGGTGTTGATGGTGTCCGCCCTCGGCACTTGGTGCCGGAGGGGGTTCTCTCGTGGTGAGGCCTGGGGCCTGTAGTCAGTATGAGGGCTTGATGTCTTGAATGTATCTTCATTCTTCGAAATTGGAGGCCTTGGGCCATAGGATAATACATTCACTAGTTATGAGGGCTTGGCCGCTCTTACATTATTGATAAAATTTAACTAAATGGTGTACATTCCAGTGCCTAGGGACTTCTTTCCCATTGGGGCGTTTGAGCTTGTAGGTCCCGGGTTTGATGATGGCTGCTATGATGTAGGGGCCTTCGAATTTTGGTGCCATTTTTCCTCCCTCGGTTGGTTGGCTGGCTTCCCTCCTCCGGAGGACATAGTCCCCCACTTGAAATTCTCGGGTGCGAACTTTGGCGTCGATGTAGCATTTAACTTGCCTTCGGTAGTTTTCTGCCCGGATGAAGGCCTGCTCCCGGCGTTCTGAAATGAGGTGGAGGTCGAGGGCCATGTTGCTGTCGTTGACCTCGGGGTCGTATTGGATCACCCTTCGGGTAGGAAGGGTGACTTCCGTAGGAGCTTTGGCTTCAAAACCGTAGCAGAGGGAGAAGGGTGTTTCACCTGTAGCTCGCCGAGGGGTGGTGCGGTAGGCCCAAAGGATGTTGTGGAGTTCTTCTACCCAACCACCGCCCTCGGCCTCCAGCTTCTTTTTGAGGCCCTCGAGCAAGGTCCGGTTGGCATTCTCTACTTGCCCGTTGCCTTGAGGGTAGGCAACGGAGGAGAAGGTGTGTTTGATGCCCCATGCCTCCAGAAGGGCACAGAAGGGGGCTGCCTCAAATTGTGTTCCATTATCGGAGATGATCTGCTGGGGGACGCCAAACCTTGTGAGGATGTTCTTGAGGACGAAGTGAGGGCACTTCGCCTCTGTGATGCTGGCGAGGGGTTCAGCCTCCACCCACTTGGTAAAGTAGTCGACGGCCACAATGATGTATCTGTTGTTGGAGGTACCCCTCGGCAGGGGGCCCACAAGGTCTATTCCCCATCGAGAAAATGGGACAGAGGTGCTGATGGGGGCATAGTTGACCGCTGGCCTTCCGGAAGCTTTCTGGAAATGTTGACATGCGGTGCACCTCCGGGCAAGGTCAGCACAATCCCTGGCCATGGTCGGCCAGAAGTAGCCTTGGAGAATGAGCCTTCGGGACATGGAGAAGGGTCCCTGGTGAGCTGAGCAAGTGCCACTGTGCACTTCCTCCATTGCGACCTCGGCTTCATTTGGATGAAGGCACCGAAGTAGCGTGCCATTGTAAGATCGTTTGTAGAGCCTTCCATCTTCGATGGTGTAGCTGGGAGCCCTCAGCTTTGCCAGTTTAGCGCGGGCCTCATTCTCGGGTAGCTGCCCTGTGGAGATGAAGGCGGTGATATCTGAGATCCAATCCTCCTGACGTTGTTGTATGTTCATAATGGGGCTTGCATGGATGCTTGAGAGGCTGAGTTCCTCGATTTTGGCAATTTTGGAGATGTGCTCGGGGGAGTCGGCCGAGAGCTTAGATAATATGTCGGCCTCGGAATTCTGAGCCCTCAGTATTTGAGTGAGAGAGTATGACTCAAATACTTTAAGCAACTCCTTGGCCGCTTCCTTGTACCGTTTCATTCTCCCCTCCTTGGCCTTATATTCTTCAGTGATTTGGCCAACGACCAACTTGGAGTCGCATTTGATGTGGATCTGCCGAGCCCTCATGTTGGCAGCCAACCGAAGGCCACATAGGAGGGCTTCATATTCGGCCTCATTGTTGGAGACTTTGAAGGAGAAGCGGGTCGCATAGTAGGCCCTGAAGCCCTCGGGAGTAATGAGAACTACCCCTCCCCCGCATGCTTTTGTTGCGGAGGAGCCGTCAGTGTAGAGGGTCCACCAGTCGTCCGAGGTAGCCGAGGGCTCCCCGTCCGTGGCTGCCCTTGCGGTACATTCCGTCACAAAGTCCGCCAGGGCTTGGCCCTTGATGGCAGGCCTTGGACGGATGTCAATGTTGTACTGGCTCAAGAAGATAGCCCATTTAACCATGCGAGAGGAGCTGGTGGGGCTCCTCATGAGGGCGCCGAGGGGTTGATGAGTGAGGACCTGGACCGGGTTAGCCTGAAAGTAGTGGCCCAACTTCTTGACAGTCCAAACGATGGCCAACACCGTTTTTTCCACAGGGGAGTACCTGAGCTCGGCCTCCCTTAGGGTCTTGCTAACGTAGAAAATGGCATGTTGGATGTCGTCTTCCTCCCGGATGAGCACAGAGCTGATGGCCGCCGGGCTAACCCCAAGGTAGAGGAAGAGGGTCTCCCCTACCTTGGGTTTGGAGAGCACAGGAGGTGAAGATAGATATCGTTTGAGCTCGTCGAAAGCCCCCTGGCATTCTGGAGTCCATAGAAAGCCAGCCGTCTTCCTCATGATCTGGAAGAAGGGTAGAGACTTCTCCGCCGATTTAGATAGAAAGCGGTTGAGGGCTGCCAGGCGGCCCGTCAACCGTTGAACTTCCTTCACGTTGCGTGGGGGCTCCATGTTGATGATGGCCTGGATCTTCTCGGGGTTGGCCTCAATACCCCTTCGGCTCACCATGTAGCCCAAGAATTTGCCCCCTTGGACGCCAAAGGTGCACTTCTTCGGGTTTAGCCGAAGGTTGAATTTTTGCATGATGGCGAAGATTTTCCGGAGGTCGTCAGCATGGCTGGAAGATTGTTTGCTTTTGACGATCATGTCGTCAACATAGGCCTCCATGGTGCGCCCTAGGACGGCTTGAAAGACCCGGGACACCATCCGGGTGTAGGTGGCCCCTGAGTTCTTTAGGCCGAAGGCCATGACTAAGTAGCAGAAGATGCCCTCGAGAGTCATGAAGGCAGTTTTTTCGGCGTCCTCCTCGTGCATGAATATTTGATGGTACCCTCGGAAGGCATCGAGGAAGGACATGATTTCACACCCCGCGGTCTCATCCACCAATTGATCAATGTTTGGTAGAGGGAATGGATCCATGGGGCATGCTTTGTTGAGATCGGTGTAGTCCACGCACATGCGGAAGGTAGGGGGCTTCTGTGCGAGGACTACATTTGCTAGCCATGAGGGGTATTTCACCTCCTTGATGTGTTTAATTAAGAGGAGCATGGCGACCTCTTTCTTCACGAATTCCCTCCTCTCAGCGGAGAGGGGTCTCCTTCGTTGTTGTACTGATTTTGCCGAAGGGTCCACCGAGAGGCGGTGGGTGATGACCCTTCGGCTGATTCCCGGCATGTCCTCCGGCCCCCATGCAAAGACAGTGGAGTAGGCGCGGAGGGCGTCGGTGATGCCGGTCTTCAAATCTTCAGGGAGCTGGGCTCCAATCTTCACGACTCTCTCCGGCTGGGCCGGATCGAGCGCAAAGTCTTCTACGTCCTCGGCCGGTTCAGCCCTCGGCCTTCTTTCCTCTTGGTCGACGGTTCCGGTGATGGTGTCAACACGGAATTCCGTCTTGCTTACCTTCTTAGTGACCTGAAGATAGCAGGCGCGGCAATTTTCTGGTTCCCCCGGGAGTAGCCAATTCCCCCCTCGGCGGGAAACTTGAGGCAGAGATGCCTCATGGAGATGATGGCTTCGAGGTCCTCGAGGGCTGGCCGGCCGAGGATGATGTTGTGGGCGCATTCAATGTTGACAACGACGAACTCCACTTCGAGCTGGGCTCTATGGAGCCCGTCGCCGAAGATCACCGGGAGGGTTATTATCCCCTCGGAATCAATAGTGTCGCCGGTGAAGCCGGCAAGGGGGGTCTTAATGGGCCGAAGGGACCCCCTCTCCAGATACAGCTCTCTGAAGGTGCTGAGGTACATTACATTGACGGAGCTGCCCGTGTCAACGTAAGTTCGGTGAATGATGGTGTCGTTTATCTCCGTCCGAATCACCAAGGCATCCCTGTGAGGAGAAGAAGTAGGAGGGAGATCTGCGTTGGTGAAGGTGATGGGTTCCTCCCTCAGTCGCTTTACCGGGGGCATATGAGTGACTTCCCCCACGTAAAGCGATTGAGCCCACTTCTTTCGTTGGCTGGTGGAATCGCCCCCTGTATTGCCACCGGTGATCATGAGGATGTGGGGTTTCTTCTCCTGGTAGTGGGGGTACTCCTCCTCCTCCTCTTCTTCCAAGTTCCCGATCTCCCTCTTCTTGCCGAGGGGGATGGTGTTCGGATTTACCCAGGCATTTACCTTCGTATGGTTCCCTCGGGGAGGTCCCTGATGAGAAGGTCCCTCCTGCCGAGGGCTCTGGACAAATTGGGACAGGTCCCCTGCCTGTATTAACCTCTCGATGGCCGTCTTTAGCTGATGGCAGTCATCGGTCCTGTGCCCCTGGTGCCGATGGAAGCGACAGTAGGGGAACTGAGGGTTGATAGCGTGTACCTCCGGGGGTGCGCGAGAGTCGCGCTCAACGAGGCCCCTCTCCTCGGCAAAATCGAGGATGATGCTGACGGGGTGCGTCAATGGCGTCCGAGGGCGGTCCAGGAGAATGGGCTGGGCCCAAGTCTTAGGGTTGCTCTTATAACCTCCCCCGGGCTTGGCTTGGCCTTGCCGAGGGCGGTCATCAGAGGGTCCCGAAGCCTTGGGGTGATTTGGAGGAGCCCCCGGCCCTCGGTTATGCTTGTTATCAGCCCTCGGGGGCTGCTGGTCCGGATGCTGGTGATACTTCTCCACATCCTCGGCCTCAGCATATCGGTCCCCCCGCTGCAAAGCCCTTATGTAGTCGCGGGGGGGTTCAATGATGAGGCTCCTTGAAAAGTTGCCGGTGCGGAGGACGGTTTGTAGGAGGGCC
Organism: Cuscuta europaea; assembly: GCA_945859875.1. Classification (NCBI taxonomy): domain Eukaryota; kingdom Viridiplantae; phylum Streptophyta; class Magnoliopsida; order Solanales; family Convolvulaceae; genus Cuscuta; species Cuscuta europaea. The sequence continues at coordinate 12,442,207 of CAMAPE010000048.1, forward strand.
AGGAGGGTCCCGTCATCAGCACCGTCGACCTTGTCGGCCTCCGTCCTCCAGCGCTCCAGGAAATCCCGAAGGGTCTCATCCTTCTTCTGGCGTATTGTTAGGAGGTGGGAGAAGTGCTTCCTTGTGCGACGCCTCCCGGCGAATTGTGTCAAGAATCGTTGGGCGAGTTCTTGCCATGAATCAATGCAGCCTTCGGGCAGCCTGTTGAACCATTCGTATGCCGGTCCCTCTAAGGTGGAGAGGAACCATCGACACAAATATTCGTCTGATGCCCCCACCATCATCATGCTGTTCTGGTATTTGCTGTAGTGTTCCTGAGGGTCCGTTTTCCCGTTGTAGGGCTGTATGTGTTGCCCTCGGTATTTTTCCGGGATCCGGGCCGTCAATACCCTTGGGGTAAATGGCGTCCGAGTCCGGAGCTGGATGACGGGTTCCCCGGAGCCCTCGGCCACCCTCTTCTGTAACTCCTCCATTTTGGCCATCATGGCATCATATTTGAGATCTGAATGAGGGGTGGAGGTGGTGGCGTGAGCTTTGTTGGACTCCATCTCGTCAAGCCGGCGTGGGAGGGCCGCAATAATCTCGTCCCGGGGATCCTTCGGGAGGGTCTCCGCCCCCTGCGAACGAACCCGGGCCGAGTGGGCCTGGTTGATTTGGTGCCAAGCATCATCGGCATGAAGGGGTGCCTTGCCTTTGTCCCGAGGGGGACGCTCCTCGTCTTTCCTCGAAACAGATCCCCCGCTTTCCTGGGGCCTTTGGAGTGCTTTCCCCCCGAGGCGGTCTTGGACCCCTCGGCGGTCTGGTCCTCCTCCGAGCCGGTTGAGGGCGGAAGTACGGGGCCTTTCCCTGTTGTCATTATGGCGGTCCCGGGACTGAACTTTCTGGGAGGACGTATCTTGGGCCACCACCCCTCCGTCGTTTCTCACCCGAGGGGATGGATTTCCGAAGGGGTGTGGCAGAGGGGGAAGTATGATATTTTCCCCGATCTGAGGGTGAGCTGGAGCCAGGGTGCCGAAGGCACCCGGGTTCTGGGTGAGCGTCTGGATGAAGGCGGAGAGCGCCGATTGTACGTCGATGGTGAGAACCGGAGGGCTGACTTGGTCATCGCTCCGGTTTTTCTTCTTGGCTTCGATGCCGAGGCGGGCATCGGGGGCATTTTGTTGGATCTGAAGGCGTAGGTCGACAGCCGCCTGTTCCAGCCCAGCGATGACACCGCCCTCGGGAGCCCTGTGAGAGGCTTCGGGGGCGTTGACGTCGCCGAGGGCCAGGTTCTTGTCTTCTACGTTTTTTGAGTTGGCACGCGTTGTCCTCACCATTTTGATAGAGGACTAGTGTTTTGTGTTTGGTCGAGGGGGAGGGTTTCTTACTCGATTGTTCGGCTCTCAACGAGAGCACCAAATGATGGATGGTCTACCCGGGGGTATATATCCGAAGGGTTATTACGGGGAATAACTTAGAGAGAAGTCAGAGCAAGTAAGTAAAAGTAGAGAGAGAGTGTATTCAGTATGAATGCCGTTTTCAGCGTGTTATCACCCCTTTCTACAAATGGGGAAAAGGGGTGCTATTTATAGTAGCAATAAATGCCGGGCAGGGACACGTGTCAAGCGCTCATTGGCCGAGGGGTCACCTCAACTGGTTGGCGCTGGCAGCCGCATGTGGCCGCATTTAATGCGGCTGTTGGATGGGACGTCTGTGCGGGGTACGGTGATCTGTACGCATGTGAGGCGGATATCTTGTCGAGTGAGATGCCTTCGACCATAGAGCAGTAGCCGAGGGCTCTTCCACCTGATGGCACCCTGGTGCCGAGGGCTCACAGTGCCGAGGGCTACTGTTTTCGCCGTTTTCTCCCAGTTTCTTAGTTTGCTTGAGAAACCCGTTCTGTGAGAATTTGGAGCCTTCGGCCAGGGGGCCGAAGGCACCCCCGGGTGCGTTGCGCGGGCTGCTTGGTACTCTGGTCGCTGTGATTTGGGCCTGTTGGGCCTGTTGGGCCTTCGCTGGAGTAGTAGGAGTCTGTGGGCCGGGGGTTCCCGGGCCATATACTCCATCAGATACTCATGATCACAATTATAAATATTATAATTCTCCTTTACAATCATAACTTTGATAGTTATGATCATAATTAGACCATCGGTGATAAATTGATGTGCATTATTTTTAATATTTGATGATCAATTTATCATTTAAGAGTGTTAATTATTTATATCTTAAAGTAGAATGAAAAGTGTTAGTTTGGACATTCAAAAAAGCAAATGAAAAGCTTAAACTGGGGTGGATCATAATTAGATAGTTATAAATATCTAATTATAATTATAAATATTATAATTCTCCTTTACGATCATAACTTTGATAGTTATGATCATAATTAGACCATCGGTGATAACTTGATGTGCATTATTTTTAATATTTGATGATTAATTTGTCATTTAAGAGTGTTAATTATATCTTAAAGTAGAATGGAAAGTCTTAGTTTGAACATTCACAAAAGCAAATCAAAAGCTTAAACTGGGGTGGATCATAATTAGATAGTTATGATCACAATTATAAATATTATAATTCTCCTTTACGGTCATAACTTTGATAGTTATGATCATAATTAGACCATCGGTGATAACTTGATGTGCATTATTTTTAATATTTGATGATCAATTTATCATTTAAGAGTGTTAATTATTTATATCTTACAGTAGAATCAAAAGTGTTAGTTTGGACATTCAAAAAAGCAAATGAAAAGCTTAAACTGGGGTGGATCATAATTAGATAGTTATAAATATCTAATTATAATTATAAATATTATAATTCTCCTTTACGATCATAACTTTGATAGTTATGATCATAATTAGACCATCGGTGATAACTTGATGTGCATTATTTTTAATATTTGATGATTAATTTGTCATTTAAGAGTGTTAATTATATCTTAAAGTAGAATGGAAAGTCTTAGTTTGGACATTCACAAAAGCAAATCAAAAGCTTAAAGTGGGGTGGATCATAATTAGATAGTTATGATCACAATTATAAATATTATAATTCTCCTTTACGGTCATAACTTTGATAGTTATGATCATAATTAGACCATTGGTGATAACTTGATGTGCATTATTTTTCATATTTGATGATCAATTTGTCATTTAAGAGTGTTAATTATATCTTAAATTAGAATGGAAAATCTTAGTTTGGACATTCAAAAAAGCAAATCAAAAGCTTAAACTAAGGTGGAAGGGTACTTGTTTTTAATAAGTACTCGGTATCTTAGAGTGGCACTCAAATCGTATTTATAGCATGGAAATGCAATGTGTATTAATATTTTTGTCACAGGTACATTACCAGTCCTTTGCATCGACCACAAATTTAGGATTTTTTGTTAACTAATAGAATACCATTATAGGTATACTTTACATGTGTTTCTCTATTCCATTTCATAAAGTCTTCAAGATAAAGAGGAAGTTAAACAATCCTTTTCTCAAAAAGATTTGGTTAATAACTTAATACCTAATTGTATGAATTCTTAAGGAGAATGTTTTATTTATACTAATGGTCTAAATAAATATATAGTGTAATCAGATTAACTATTCAATGATTCTTAAATTTCCGGGGTTCAAGGATGTCGTCGCCCTTGCACTTTAGCATGAGATCGGAGCGGATGTTTTTTTAGTTTTGTTCTCTATTTTGGTTTATGGTGAAGCAAGAGTCAAGGACTCAAAATACACCTTGCATCATCGTTGTTGGAATTGGGGTTGCACTATTGCAGCGGAGGCGGCAACGATACCAACGTAAAGTGGTCTTCTCCCTAGTTTTTGTCTAGGATTTGTCTTTCCGTCAGGTGACTTGCGTCGTTTCTTGTCCAATGAAAGATTTGGAGCGTAAGTGGGCGGGCAGTTGCCATCACGTTCTACCTATCCATGATCGGCTTCTCTATGGTTGATATTTCTGGATCTGTTGCTATGGATCAATCTGGAGGTCTGTGATTGATACTTTCGATTGGAAAATTGTCTGGAAATTTCTGAATCGAGCTCTGAGTAATAGGGAAGATAGATTGGCGGGCCGCCCCCCTCCTGAACCGCCGCCATGGAAAATGATACTTCGAGAATACTGGCAGGAAGGAGTTTGGAGTATTTGTCATCTGTTTTATTTTTTATGGTCTTACTTTCACGTTAAGTTTGTTTATGTTGCTCTGTTTTTTTGTTGATATCTTTAGTTTTATGTTTACAATAATGAATGACGATTCTGTTAGCTATTATGTCGTTAGAAGGATATACATGGCCAGTGATTGATGTGTCAAACCCGCTTGGTTGTTAGCGATTCGTATTGCTCTTTCAGGGTTGATCGTCTTTGAGTCTAGCTGTAGGGTTGATAGTGCTAGTTGGTTAGGGATACTTGTTGTCAAGGTTGGTCTTTGTGAGTTTCTTGTAATGATCTAAGTCTTAACGATATTAATATAAGCAGTTTGTTTTGATGATAAAAAAATACTAGTTCTACACTAATATTGCAATCTCAATTATAAATATTACAATTCTCCTTTAGTCTTAGACGGGGTATTCAATGGATGTTGTCGGCCTTGGCTTCACTGGAGCGCCTCGACTTGGTGTGTGTAGCGGGCCTGCTAGCGCGCTAGGCTGATGGTGTGGGCTCAGCCTTAGAGAAAGGTCTCGGCCTACCCAATATATAACTTCAGCAATTATTCTGGACCTCCTGATTTGCCCCCCCTCAGGTATGAGGCAATATACTCCATCAATTCATTTTTGTATTAGGTAAGGCTAACCGCAACCCTCATCCGTCAATAAATCTAATTTCCCTCACTTTATACGTATTCATTCAGTCAATTTACTTTTTCTTTTTCTCTGCAATCCAAACTGTCAATATATTCACTCGTCAAGGTTTGTTTATACATTAATTCTTTGTTTATGTTTTTTTGTGAATAGTTATGATTTTAAAAGTCACACATTCCGATGCAAAAATGAATAAATTTGGAGTTTATTTTTTTTATCGCTAATTCAGAACTAGTTTTGAAATAAATAATTGAAAGATATAAAAATATTATTCCAATCATGAGATCTTATTTTTAGCATTTAGATCAACTTAACAAAATTTTTAACCCTAAAAAATCTCTAGCTGATGAAACTTAATTTTTTTACAACTTTACATATGCTATATTGGTGTCATATGAAAGATAATAAAAAATTATGAGTTTAATATTTTTTTTAAATTAGTTTACACATAAAAAGGTTATAACACATTAAAGAAATTTGGGTATTTTGATATATTTAGCCCCACATTTCTGGCGCATAGCAGGCTCTTGCTTAACTTGCTCTCTCCCGTGAATAACGCTGGGAATTCCCACTAGAGAAGGTTCATATAATCACTTTAGCAATCTTACAATACATGGATTGCAGCAAAATTGGGGTTGAAAACATCACATTTGCCTATTCACCTATTGGGTTGCAAGCAGCCTAATAGTTCAAACCAAAACTAATATTCATGTTTCTATTTTTATTTGAGCTTTTCTAATTCAAATAGTCATGTATGATTTTGAATCATGAATTGAGCGCTAAATATTTGATTCATTTATAATTCTATAAACATGTGACGTGATTATTGTAATCACAATTGATTTAAAATTGTCATGTAAAACGACATGAATTATCACATGCCAACTTTGCCAACTTTGTAAAAACATAAGACTTTTTGTAAGAATGTTATACTCCCTCCGTCCCTTATAACTTTGCCAACTTTCCTTTTTTATTGTCCCAAAAATTTTGTCACTTTCCCTTTTAATCAATCAATTTGTGGCTCCTGTTATTTCTCTCTCCTCTGCACAAATCTCTACCACACAATTTTTACTTTATTATTCTACGTGCCGGTCAAACTTGACGATCCTTTTAGGGAAGGAGGGGGTATACCTCTAGCATAATTCATCTTTAAAAGTCTCAAATAAAATGACATGACATAAAAATGTTAGTGATACAATAAACTAACAACTTATTTGTCACTCTTTTTTTTTTTCTCACAAGTAAACGTAAAGTCGCATTTTTTTGTAATTTTGCCTCAATATATCAATTTCATAATGAAAGCCACCTTGATTAATGTTTCACCCTACTTGAAAAGGAGTAGTGGTAAAGTGATACGGAGCGGAGTACGGTGTACAGAGAATTCTCCAATATCTAGTCCACACTTTCAAAGTCCACACTTCACGTAAAATGCCGTAATCTAAAATCCCGCTTTGGAGGCGCCTGATAAGGTAACAAGCCGTAATGTAGATTCTGGGAATCCCGCTTCTATTTTCTTTAAGAAGGAAGTTGTTAGAAGTAATCCGTGAATATGATCAAGATTCTCCCATCCTCCCACTAAGCGGTGTGAACAATCCAGCAGGCCATCCATGACCCCAAATCCCAGTATGAAGACAGCGACAAAAACCTATCCCATCCCCAGTCGTCGCCAAAGTCTTTAAGAATATTCTCACAATCTCACCCCTATAACGTAACATAAAGCTCCAATCTTGTGGAAAATACCCACAAATCCAAGAAAGCGTTTCAATGGATCGCTCCACCAGCACAAGAAGAGAGCCGGGCGGCATGGAATTGTCCTTGGATTCCAAGAAAAGTGACGGCGCGGCGGAGTCTGAGTCTGTGGAGAGGATATTCCAGTCCCAAGAGGTGCCTTCATGGCAGGGCCAACTGACTTTCCGGGCTTTCGGTGTGAGCTTAGTCCTCGGCGTCCTCTTCACCTTCATAGTCATGAAGCTCAATCTCACCACTGGGATTATCCCTTCTCTCAATGTTTCTGCTGGTCTTTTGGGGTTCTTCTTTGTCAGGACTTGGACAAAGTTTCTTGAGAGATCTGGGTACATGAAGCAGCCTTTTACCAGACAGGAAAACACTGTGATTCAGACTTGTGTTGTTGCCACCTCCGGCATAGCCTTCAGCGGTAATAAAGAAATTCTTTTCCCCATCCTTTTAAGTACTTGTTGCTTTAATGTAATCTTTGTTGAAATTGCAGTGATGGTAAAAAAAATTAGATTTTTCCGCATTTTCATTAATTTGAAGAAGCTGAAAATTTAAACCTCTGCAACTTGACTTTAATCATGGACGCAATTTATGTAAAGAGTCCACTCGGCCATTAATTTGTGCCAACAAGAAAGTTTGACCCAATTAAAACAGTTGGACCCATGGGGGCTGCATAGTGCAACCGCCATATTTGATTTTCCCACATTCTATAATGGCTTGTCAATTGTAATGGTAAACCCATGTTCATCTCCTGCTTTCTTAGTTAGCATTGACTTCTCAGTTTTACTGAAATGCCCCTGAAAACATATATCCCGATCGTGTTTGGGTCTTTTAGGACCAAAACCATGTCTTCAAACACGATTTCCAGGCCAAAACTTATATGCTACTTTTCAGTAGCATATTTGTTTTGGCCCCAAAGTCATGTTAATAAACATGAATTTTAGGGCATCCGACATGTCTTTCAGTTTCTCCTCTTATGTACGTGTTAGTTATGCCATTAGCATCTATAACTAGATATGATCCGTCTGGAACTTGGAAAATGTCAGAGAGAAAATATGAACAAAATTAAAGAGGAAATTTCGAAGTAAAGGAAATGTCGAGGAAAATATAAATTAGCACAAAATCACAAAAGTTATGTTTATTGTTTGCTTAAATTCAAGATTTCTAATTTATCTTTATCACATAAGTAAAGCCATTAAGAAACCTAAGCATATGTAAAAAATTAAAACTATTGTATATTTCAAATGTCTTTGCATTTCTCTAGGTAAAGCCAAACATTAGAAAATAACTTTCATAAGCAATTTTTTCCTTTCCATTGCATTTCCTGGGATTCAATCATAGCCTAAGTCCATTGCCCATGCTTATTTAAGTTTAAATTTCTGGACTAGAACTGTGAACTGTGCACTAGACATGCAAATCTTCCGCTGTGAAAACTGAAAAAGTAAAGTTCTAATTGGGTATAATTGGTTGTACTGCTGGAATAGTGGGAGTCATGCTTTCTAATTACTTAATATAATATAAGAATCTTATTATGAGTAAATAATTTAACAGTTAGTCATTTGATCAATGTTTAAATTAGTAACTTGTTATCTATTAAGTTCAAGGAATTGACATGCAATTTTGGATAAGCAGGAGGTTTTGGAAGCTACATGTTTGGAATGAGTGAGACGGTTGCCAAGCAAGCAAATGTAGCTAATGATGCAGAGAATATTAAGAATCCAGGGGTGGCTTGGATGATTGGTTTTCTCTTTGTTGTCAGCTTTCTCGGGTTATTCTCTGTTGTTCCTCTTAGAAAGGTACAATTCCAATTCACCCTTTTCTCTCATTGCCTTTTTCGGGGATCTTGATTAATAAAATATATTAATTTGTTTCAGATAATGATCATAGACTTCAAGCTCACATATCCAAGCGGCACAGCCACTGCTCATCTTATTAACAGTTTCCATACCCCACTGGGAGCTAAGCTTGCAAAGTGAGGAGTCTTACGCTACTCTCATTTTAATTTTGCCATTATTCTCTGGGTAACATCTATTAATCACCGACACTTGCTGCAGGAAACAGGTTAGAATTCTTGGAAAGTTTTTCTCCTTCAGTTTCCTCTGGGGCTTCTTCCAATGGTTTTTTAAGGCAGGAGATGACTGTGGGTTTTTAAATTTTCCTACATTTGGTCTTGGGGCGTATAAACACAGGTACATTATATCCTTCTTGATTACAGTAGCAACAAATTTGATGACAAATTCAACCTGATTCAACTTTGTCCAGTATTTATTTTTTTCATATAGTTGTCTATATTTCTAATGCTTTTGCTTCTTGTTTTCCTATTGGAACAGATTTTTCTTTGATTTCTCAACAACTTATGTTGGTGTTGGAATGATATGTCCACACCTAGTAAACGTATCTGTGCTACTTGGAGCAATCCTTTCGTGGGGGATAATGTGGCCTCTTTTATGGACCCGGAGAGGTGATTGGTATCCTGCAAATCTAAGCCAAAGCAACCTAAACGGCTTGCAAGGTTACAGGGTAATTTTTAATTCCTTAACACTTTTCTATTGTAATTATATCAAACTTAGCAGCTTTTTAATCAAACCTTATTCTTTGACAGGTTTTCATAGCAATTGCCTTGATTCTTGGAGATGGTCTTTACAATTTCTTCAAAGTTCTTGGCCGGACCTTATATGGCATATATCAACAACTATTAAAAAATAGAGCTGTCTTATTGCCGTCCTCTGGGTCCTCTCCACGAGAACCTTCTGTGTCATTTGATGACCAACTTAGGACCCAACTTTTCCTCAAGGACCAAATTCCAACATGGTTGGCCATTCTTGGGTATGTTATGATTGCCATAGTCTCAACCATTACACTCCCACACATCTTTCATCAACTCAAGTGGTACCACATTTTGGTTATGTACGTCTTTGCCCCATTACTGGCCTTCTGCAACGCGTACGGGTGTGGTCTCACGGACTGGTCATTAGCGTCAACTTACGGAAAGCTTGCGATTTTCATAATAGGGGCATGGGCAGGGGCCACCCATGGAGGGGTCCTTGCTGGACTGGCGGCATGTGGGGTCATGATGAACATTGTGTCGACCGCATCAGACCTGACTCAGGATTTCAAGACGGGGTACATGACCCTGGCCTCACCCCGGTCCATGTTCATAAGCCAGATCATTGGGACAGCAATGGGTTGTGTTATCTCCCCTCTCGTGTTTTGGATCTTTTACAACGCTTTCCCGGATTTGGGTAAAACCGGGTCAGAGTACCCGTCACCAAATGCAACTGTCTTTCGGAACATGGCCATCTTGGGGGTTGAAGGGTTTTCGTCTCTTCCGAAAAACTGCCTCACACTGTGCTATGCATTCTTTGCTGTGGCCATTGTTATGAATGGGATAAGGGATGGTGTGGGGAAGAAGATAGCTCAGTTCATTCCTCTGCCGATGGCAATGGCTATCCCTTTCTATATCGGAGGTTACTTTGCGATTGATATGTTTGTTGGGAGTGTGATATTGTTTGTGTGGCAGAAGATAAACAAGGCAAAGGCTGATGCTTTTGGACCAGCTGTGGCTTCTGGACTGATATGTGGAGACGGGATGTGGACCTTGCCAGACTCGATACTCGCTTTGGCCGGGGTAAAGCCGCCTATTTGTATGAAGTTCTTGTCGAGGAAGGATAACGTGAGGGTTGATGCGTTCTTAGTAGGTTCTTGATTTTCATGTTTTCTGAAGTCGGAGTTAAAATTCTTCTTTCTGTCAGTGGCTATTGACGTGTGTGTGTATATGATCAGACCAAAGGGATGTTTGATCATTTTCTCTTTCTAATCTCTTTGTGTGAAATGTTAAAAGGGTGATGTTCATAGAAGCCTGAGACTGACGTCCAAAGGGAGCCTTGGTGTAATTTTTTTTATAGCCTTGGTGTAAATGTGTAATTCATACTACGTAGTACGTAGGATATTGCCTCTGTTCAGATTTATGTAGAAAAATGGTGTGAAGTCAAATATCTTTGTAGATTTATAGATCTTTTTAATTAGAATCTGTGAATCTGTCCATGTTTTGTTGATATGAAGTATATTTATTATTTATCACATACGTAGGGCAAATTATACCGTGTGATCGGCTCACCTTGTGCATAGTGTGCTCATTCCAAACAGTGCCGTTTTATTAATGAGAAAAATAATCTTCTCTCCCGATTTGTAAAGTCTTCGTGCCCTAGGAGATTCACTTTGGAGCCGTCGTAAGAAGCATCAGAAGCTATGGATCTCGATTCTGGCTGAGTTGTCGCCTACAGAGCTCCAAATTGGACTCCATCTCAACTGCTCTTATCCTCTCCTCCACAGAGAAAACCAACGTGAATCTGCCAAGACAATACCTTCAAGCAATAACCACCACAAGCCACCTTAGGCATATGAGTGTTGGAAGTATGCCCTAGGACAATCATACTTTATGATTTATCAATGAATATTTAATGCTCATTAATTAACAAAGTCAAACTCATTTTATGTTAATTATTATTGTGAGTTTTCTTTATTAATATTTAGTCCCTGAATATTATGTTTAGTAGCTAATTAAGTACGTGACTTAATTTTGGAATGCTACACTTTAAAATAAGCATAATATTCTAATTGTCCATGGTCTAATATTATTAATCTGGGACATTAATAATTAATAGACCATTATGTGGATTAACTGATGGCTATATTCCACTAGTCATGGGTATAGAGATATCAAGTTAATAACATAGATGCTTGTTAGTGAACAAGTTCATTGGACAGACCCAACTTGAGGACACTGCTAGGTTATATGTCATCAGTGTTGTCCTCAATAATGATGAGGTGCTATATTCTTATACTTGAGATAATCATGGTTACTTGCATGCGAATTAATATGTATTAACACCATTAAATATTATTTTTAAATGGGTAGTTATAAAGGTGGTGATTGTACATATTATGAACCATGTAGTGGTAAGTGAATTATCAAGATAGTTTTTGTCACTCTCGTATAGCGAGAGAAAGATATCTATTGGGCCCCTTGACAAGTAAGATTAATTAGCATAGTCATGCTCAAATGAGGTGTCATTTGTTCAAAATTAATCTTACTTGGTAATCAAGAAATATTAATTGAGAATAACAAGGATGACATGACATAACCTTGTCTCAATTAAGATATCGTTTGACAAAAGAGAATTATTAGCACAAATTAATCATTAAAAGGTTATGTCAGATTTAATTGACATTTATATATTTTGGATAGTCATAATGCCTTGCTAGAGGCCGCTTATGATTTGTGAGGCTTGAATTAATTTTTTAGCCCACTGCCAATAATATATAAACCTACAGGGTCACACACCTAAGTGATTTGGATCATTAATGTTCGTTAATAACATTAAAATAGTCTGATTAGCCCAATTCGAAATAGGGTTTCGAATGGTATTGGGCTAGGGCCTCTTGGAGGGTTTTATTAGCTATAAAACTCCTTCTTTCCTCCTCTTATAAATAGGGCTATATAGACCCACGAATTTTAAGAGTTAAAATTCACTTCTAAAACCTAGAGTAGAGAGGAAGAAAGAAGAGAACGCTAGCACGTTCCCCGCGGCCGATCCAATCACGTGCGTGTGGATACCGGTAGAGCTCGGGATCGTTTTCTCGGACTGTCTGACATCCTTGATTAAGATTGCTATGTAAGTCCCTCTTATATCTTGTAATTTCGTTTATAGTAAGACCCTCAGATCCGGGTTGTTTACTTTTGGGCAGTATTTTTTTTTTGTTTATTCGCTGCGTTTTTCTGCCCGAAACCCAACAATGAGTGACATCCATGTGGCTGCCTGACACGGGAATGAGGATGAACTTCCGGCTCTTAATGCTGAAACAATGATGGTGTCTGATTTCTGTAGCTTAAGTTGTTTGCTTGCTAAGTTACATTTTTATACATCTAAAAAGTTACATTTTTAATAAAAGGATTTACATTACATTTATCTCAAGTTACATATATATTAGAGTGAGTTACATTCTAATTTTCCTCTATAAGTTACATCATAATTACACGTGATTTACATTTGTCATAATACAAGTTACATCATAAAATAATGTGAATTACACCACAAATTAAACCTCCGTTATTCAAATAAACATGATTTTTTTTATTAAAAATCATTTCTAATGGCCCTGATATGAAAAACAAAATATATTCTCATTTTACCTAAAGCAATTAAGTAATTATACTCTCAGTTTTCATTTTATACATTGAAATCAATATTTTATTTCTTATACTTTGTAATTGACAAGTTACATTTCAAACGGACTTGAGTTACATTGATCAATAACGCGAGTTACATATCTTTACACGCGAGTTACATCGTTCATGCTACTGGGACAAAAAGAAAAAAAAACATCTATGTACACGTGTGTACTGTTCACACAATTTTTTTTTTTAAAAAAAATTGTGCAAAACTACGTCGTTTAACTTTTAAGTTAAGGATGGATTTGGGGGGGGGGGGGGGGGGTGGCGTGGGGGGGGGGGGGCGACCGCCCCCCTTGAACTTTTAAAATTTTCCATTATATATGTAATATTTTCATAAACTTTATCATACTTTAATTAGATATATATGTGTTCGCCCCCCTTAACTTTTAGTTTTCAAAATTAAGTAATAGCCTTACATAATGTAAAACTTAGTTAGAGAAGATTTAAAAGAAGAAACATCTAAAATAATTTACATGCATAAGCAAATAAACAATATAATAGAACAACTCTGTTCATTGTTTAAGACTTGAGATATTTATTATATTTTATTTTTTACTCAACCTGGAGTAATCAGGGTTGAAACTCAACCTACTGAGTTTCAAACCCTTATGTGCCTAGCGGGTTTCGAACTCGAGACCTCCCACTAGGCACGGTAACCTCACAACCAACTGAGCTGAAATGCTTGGTTAACTGGGATATTTATTATATAAAAATTCCTAGTTTTGTAATGTTTAGTTATCTTTATTAGATAATTAGTATCGATTTTGTAAAATATCAAATGATACTAACTACCAGACACACTAGTTAAATACTCCCTCCATCCCAAAATTATTGTCCTGATTTCCTTTTCGGTCCGTCCCGAAATAATTGTCCCGTTTCTAAAACTTCCTTATTTGGTAAACAAATCTATACCAAACAGTGTCAAACAGTGCAAAACAGTGTCGTTACAGTGCCAAACAGTGTTGCTACAGTGCCAAACAGTGTCGCTACAGTGCCATTTTCTTAATCTGTGTGAAAAACAAAACGGGACAATAATTTTGGGACGGAGGGAGTAGTTTTTAGATCATGTGAGGTAAATCCAAAATATAAATTTTTGTTGACATTAAATTATACAATTCATTTACTTGTTACGTTCTACAAACTAATTATTGCATAGATAATAAAAATTAACTTATTTTACCATTAATGCAAATATAATATGCACTATATATATGAATCAACAATATAATATGATTTTAAAAATAATAATGTCATACATACCAGGGAAATTTACTCCACGATTACTAAAAGAGAGTGGATTTCCCATTGGATGACTTAAAAACTTAATTGATCAAAATATGACCAAAAGTTAGTAACTGTGAGTACAATAACTGAAAAACAAGCAAAATAATTTTTTTACCTAATGCATATGGAATGTGGGTAGCATATCATTCTCCCATCAAATTAGGAAAAAAAGTGACTAAGTCATAGATCGGGAAAAAGATAATCTTTTAGTCATAATAGAATTAATTTTCTCTACATACTATTGTAATAATAAGAAAACTCTTCAGGACTCACAAACACCCTCTTTGTTAGACAAAAATTGTAATTCAAAAACCAATTCTTTATTCTGATAAAGATTCATGGGGTTAAACAAGGCAAAAGTTATTTAAAAAGTATTGGTGGATGTATACCTTTTAAACTCTTTATCTTCAAATAACTTTCCTTAGGGTTGCTATTTCTTACGATTTATCAATACTTTTTTTAGAGCATTTCAATTATAAAATCAAGGGAAAAAGGGTCAAATAAGCCCACGTACTAACAAAAAAAAGTCAAATAAGCCCTTATATAGGAGGCTATGTCTGGCCGTCGCCAATTGGGGCAGTTCCCGATAGAATTTTTTAATGAATTTTTTTGAGAATCTTATTCATTAAGTCTAGTTTACTCATACCAAATTTCAGCTAACAATTCAATCGGGAAGGTATTCAAATAAATTCTTGAAGATAATTGTGTTTTTAACTGCGCAGTTATCTTCAAGAATTCATTTGAATGTCTTCCCGATTGACGTTTTAGCTGAAATTTGGAATTAGTAAACTAGACTTAATGAATAATATGCTCAAAAAATTTCATAAAAAATTTCCACAGGGAACCGCCACAAATGATGACGGCCGGAAATAGCCTTCTATATAAGGACTTATTTGACCTTTTTTTATTAGTACGTGGGCTTATTTGCCCCTTTTCTCTAAAATCAAAGTTATTTTTCCATTGTCTAAATTTAGATTGTAGTAGTTTTAGATATCGTCGTGTATGTATTAATAAAAAATGGCTGCAGAGCCCTATATTAGCAAAAAATCGCCCCGCTACACTAGCGGAAAAAAATTCTCCGCGCTACACTAGCGAAAAATTTTCACCCCTACACTCATGAAAAAATTTCGCCTCCCTTTGACCCGAAATCCTGGATCCGTCCCTGCGAACTGCATACATAGTACTACGGGTATATACTTACCTCATGTTTTTACTTTTTAGTCGAGAGTAATTTCTTTCCTTTTTTTAAATAATCCACGCAATCGAATTCATGCACTTGCAAATGAGCATTTTAAGAGAGAAATATTTATTAAACTAGTACTCCGTATTTTTTAGAAGAATGATCGAAGTGAACGATTTTACCCCTTGGCTATATAACATTCAAGCATCATTATAACAATTCAGCAATGGATATTTTTATATTTATAAAGCATAAAATTAGTGTTCTTAAAATTAAAAAATAAATAAATAGGTGTACACATTTTATATACATCTCATATTTACAGTTTGTTTTAAAAAGTTATGAATTGTATGTGTACATAGACGAGTGTACGAAAGTGTACACTTTTTGTGTACACAAAAAATTGCTCTCTTAAGAATTACCAACTCCATCTTTAGAAATTCTCACTTTCCTTTTATGGAGAAAACCAAAAAATAACATTAAGGTTATTTGAGAAACTCATATTGGACTCTATTTTACGTTTTTGCATCATATTTGGACATTGGCGGCTTTTCTCCATTAATTATGAGGTTACCATCCATCTTTACCCAAAACCTAAAGTATCAATTCTCATTTCTTTTGCATTTGTTTGTGCTTTTTTTAAAAGTGATTTATTTAAGAGATTATTGAAAAAGTGATTTATAGTAAAAGTAGGTAGTGTTTGTAAATAGAAGTGATTTTAATTAAAAGGTAAAAATTGAAGTGTTTGGTAAAAAAGTGATTTTTAGTGGAGTATTTTGTTATTTTTGTTATTTTTGTTAAAGTACAAAAATGCCCCTCAAATATATTAAATATTACTCCATACTGAATGCCCAACATTCATCGCTCAACCTACGTTTTTCTCACACCTTCCCAACAGGCCAGAAGCTCATTCGTACTTCTCAATACACAACATTCTCAAACCTTCTAATTCTCAACCTACAATATTCATACCTTTCTGTCTTCTAATACTTCTAATTAACCCTCTTAGTTCAAAAAAACTTCTAGCTCTCTTCAATTCCAAATCAAATTGTGGAGCTCTTCGTCGAATCTGTGTACTGCTTGGCCACCGGTGGTCCTAGATTTTACTGATGATTGATGAAAGCGGAAGGGGTTCTTTTATGCGGAAGCTGTTCTGGTATGAAGGATGTGAGGACGAAGTGTCTAATGCGATCTTTGCAAATAACTATAGTGTCATTTTTTTAGCCTTCTCCGTCCCTTTCTTTTACGGGTATCTCAAAAAAAAGTTCACATTTCTATAAAAGGATCTCTCTTTTAACAAAAAAAATCACAACTAGCCTTAATTTTCTCACTTTTTGCTTGATTTGACATAAAGTAAGGGTATTCTTGAAAAATCAAAACAAATCTCTATTTTACATAAATATGTGTGTAGGTCTAACCGGGAACTTCATTTCGGGGCAGATGGAGTAAAATATTGATATACGACTAATGTAGGTTGACAATTTGGACATGGATTAAATTCTACTCTCGCGATTAGGTTGACGATTAATTTGGTTCCGTTCCGATTCGAACTACGAACAAGTCTACTATCACAGTATCATCACATATAAAGAATAATATTTGGGCCTAAAATCTTTTCCATTCATTTTTGAGGCAGTTCCCTATGTGTGTGTTGACCTAAAATTTAATCTACAACTACATCTTTTCACAAAAATAATATAAATTGATCTTCTCTTTAGACATACTTCTATATTTGCAACTTAGACTAAATCTAAGTACACAATATTCATAATGCAAAATTATGCAATAAGATATTTGTAAAATGTTTGACTAAATTATACAAAGTAGTATAAGTTTGCTCCTGGACATGCATTGACGTGTCGGTCAAGACATTATAATCGACTTATGTAATGGTGAATGCTATGATACCTCATAAATAAGTAGACCCCCACAGTGCATTTGACTGGTCAAAATCATTATTGTATTTTTTTTTAATTGATCCACGTGGATAAGGTACGGTACCTTGAAGGTATTGTAGAATTTGACTTGTATAGTTGCAATTACATCATACTTTGTACTAAGTACATTATATTGTGGTATTCTATACGGTGTACAATCAATGTTATAAAAGGCGCTAGGCGCTAGTCGGGCGCCAGCCCAACGCTTACGCCTAGGCGAAGACTAGTCGGAGAAAACGAATTATAGTCTTATCAATATTTCTGCACAAATATGATAAGTAATGTTGTGTTTGTGTGTGTATAAAAAAATATACACTCAGATACACATTACTATGCATGAATGATAGAGTTGTCATATTAAATAATATATTATACCTACTCTTTTAATTTCATTATGTAATAAATATTATAATAATCTACAACTAATAATAGTAACACTTAAGATTATATATAAACATCTACAAATTTTATCTTAATCTACAACCAGTAGATTTCTTCATATGCATTGTTAAATTTAAAAAAACATATATCTCTTGAAATACTAAAATAAAAACGCAAAAATAAAAATGTTCAACAAATCTATAAGCCTAGGCGGCCGATTAAGCGCTCTAGATGAGCAACCAGACGCTTTAGGCAGCTGACTAATTCACATAGGCGCCAAATCAATTAGCCGGAGCGCCTATACTAAAATCGGGGTGCTACCTAGTGCCGAGGCACAGACTAACCTGACAACTAAAGCGATTTTTAGAAGAGTGTGTACAATATTACATGCATATAAACTTGAACCAGGCAGCACCGCTTTGGGCCAGCTTCAGGTTCCGATTTCAATTCGGTTAGAAGAAACAACCGGTTCCAGAGTCATGTGTATCATGATTATCCACCCCTAGAACAAAGGTAGTAACAAGATATGTTATATAATTCTTTTATATTATTTACTCATTTACTTATTTACTTTTCACATAGAATAAGTCATTCGTTTCAATTAGTTATCTACCGATTCGACCATTGAACAAGTGACCTGAGCAGGTCTATTACTACTCCGCGTTTTGAAACACTGGTCAATTTACGAGATATTAATAGAAGTTTTTCTAATATATCTTTTTCTTTTGTGAAACAATCAGCGAACAGCTCATGAGTTGGCTAGAGTAGCTTGTTCTTTGCATGATTGTCATGTTTGGGTGGGTAATCCTCCATGTATTTGTGAGGTTTTGAATTTGATTTGGTTAATGCTAGTTAATTCTTTTCCTTTCAGAAAAAAATACACTGGTTAAAGGAATTGCCAATAAGAGTTCATATAACCCTGCATTTGATTGTTAGGTGCTAAACAACAGATTTGGCAAAATAGGCCATCTTAGTTACAATTTACATGTGTAAGTCCTCCAATTTCGCCACAGCATCTCCGATTGCATGCACGATCATCTTCCTTACCTAAGAAAATATGCAGTTGGGAAAAAGTGTACATATTAAACAGGATATTCTTGTTCATGGCAGAATCTAAGCAAACAAGAATAGAGAATCTAGTCACAAACAATAAGCTTCAATTTATTTATCTTTTATTCAGTGGTCATATTAAACCCTAAAGCCTAATCATTGGTAATAGAATTGGCAACGAGCAGTTCCCACTTCATAGAAAATAATTGAATGGTGCTTGTAATTCTCATAGTTTGTTTTTTAATGGGTATTCTTTATTGCAAACAATGATCTGGGATCTCACCTCCAACTTGTCTTCCTTAGCTCTATGCTTGTGGGGAAGAACACGAAATTCCTCAGTCAAGCGACAACATTCCCCCACATTTTCAGGTGAAACAAAATCAACAGCAACCTTTATACAAGACTGCAAGGCACAAGAATATAATGGTATGATTTTAAAATATCACAAGCAATGGGAAGAGGAGATTATTTGTGCATCCACATTTGCATTCCAGATCACATTTCAGCCATATTAACCATACCCATTATAATTACTACTCTCTCTGTCCCAAAGTAAAAGTTACACAACTTTTGGTCACATAGATTAAGTAAGTGGAATAGAAAATCTAATCTACCCTACCCTTTACTGTAAAACAAGGGAAACCCAGTGCACGGAGGCATCTCCGCAAGGTGAGGGTCCAGGGAAGGGTCCCACAACAATTTGACAAGAGGCTGCTACGAAGGCTTGAACCTGTGACCTCTCGGTCACACGGCAACACCTTAACCGGTGCGCCAAGGTTCCCCTCACCCCACCGGCCCACCCTTTTACTGTAGCACCAAAAAATGAGTAAAGTTGTGGATTTATTTAACAAAAAGAAAGGTAGGATATGAACTGCATGTGGGATTTTGCCAAAAAAAGATGTAACTTTTTTGGAACAATCCAAAAGGGAATGATGTAACTTTTATTTTTGGAAAGAGGAAGAAGTACTTATGATAAATAACACACAAGAAAACTAAATACGCAATGCATGTATTTGGTGCATTGGATCAAATGCTTAGCGTCACAAAAACAATACTTCAGATCATGCCTTAATATTTCTAACTTGATGGGGACATCCAGCAGGAATCAAAACTGCTTCTCCAAGTTTCTGGACAAATGTCCAAGGTTCCACACCTACACAAGTGAGGACAAAATTAAGTCCTGAAGAAGTAAAAAAACTCCTGAATTTTAACTTCGAGAGAAACAAACTAACCAAACTCTTCTTTGAGCTTCTTCTTATGGTATGAGTTCATGTAGAAACATTGGTCATGAATGGGGTGAACAACCTACGAGATTAAATTTCAAAAGTGCACGATTATAGTATACATTGGCCTGAACTTATAGTAAGCTACAAACAGAGAACAAAAAAGTGAACAACAGCATGCCTAAAAATAAGTGCATGAACATGCATGTCCAATTTATTTATTCCGCACGCAGTTTGTTGGGGAGGTTGCCTAGAAACTTTCTTCCAGAGACCCCCCCCCCCCCCCCCAATGTGTGGGGGCTTCTGCACTGGGTAGGCCCTTTTTTAGGTAGACTAAAACAAATGGATGCGCTTTGCTTGAAGTTGGTGAGTACCTGCTCTAATTGACGACATTGCATGTGCCGAAATTCCTTTTGATGCTTTATAAGATAATCCTCAAGCTTCTTAACATCTTGTCGCCGGAAAATATCCCAGACCGCCCCGCCATCGGTTGTATCTACCCCATTTGCCATCTCTTCGGAAGATAACTCGTCATCCTGGTGCTCATTTATATCAGAAGGAATAACATCATTCACATCTAATTGGCTTTCTTTTTCATCATGCACAGATTTACCATCTAACGATGACTCAAGAGAAACGTTATCAATTGTTACTCCCAAGGCACCAGCACTATCATCTGCCTCAAGTTTAACCTCTAAAGGCACATCATCCTGAACAACTTCCTTTACAGATGCAATAACCATTAGACAGTTGGCTTTATCTGCACCATCAGACTCAATTTTAACCTCTAAAGGCACATCATCCTGAACGACTTCCTTTTCAGATGCAATAACCATATCACAGTTGGCTTCATCTGCTGTACCATCAGCCTTATCAGCCTTAACACCTAAAAGCAAAGCATCCTGGAAATTTTCCATTTCAACTCCTTGCTTATGTCTACCAACAGTGAATAATTCTTCAAGGTCGGTAGCATCATATTCTTTCTTCATTCTTTTAATTTTAGAAAGCTGAGACTCCGCTAAATGCACTTCAGTAGTATGCATCAAAACATTAACCTGGATAATTATAGTTATTATACAAACAATCTAAATCAATATATCAGAATGAATGTCTCTCTCTAAGGTACACATAACTGCAGTTAGCAAATGCATTCAGTTAAATTGCAATATTAGTGGTGGATAAAATGTTTTGATAGTACAAAATTGAGACTGGTAGGCAAAAGATCACTGCAAAGACCAGGAGGTGCAGTTTTAACTGCTTCAATCTCCAGACCAAAAGAGCCCTCACCACTCTGGCTGTCTGGCAACTCCAATCAATTCAATTCATGCAACTCTTGATTAATGTAAAGACTACTTTTGCGAATACTGGAATATAATGGGATAAATTTTAAGATAAGCCCCTGCAAATATATACAGAGTATTATACTCCCTCCGTCCCAAATTGATGGTCCTATACTTTTTGGGTTCAAATATTAAGAAAGTGGGATAGAATAACTCATATAACCTTACTTTATTGCACTGTGCATTCCTTTACTTTTGCTGTTCATAGAAAGGAGGGGTATAAATGGTAATCTACTTTAATTTCCTTACCAAAAAGGGAAACAAGACCATCATTTTGGGACAACCCAAATAGGAAATACAGGACCATCATTTTGGGACGGAGGGAGTATATGTTATGGATAACGGGATAAAGTTAGGTAATTGCATGCACATGCAATGTAAGGGTGTAGGGAAGATGTTGCATCTCCTCTGCAGAGATTGGAACACTTGTTTAAGAGCTAGTTTTGGGTACTCCATAAAATTTAGAATCCAGTGCCCAGTTAGAAAGATTTCAGCCGTCTATAACTGTTCCAGTTTATTAACTATGGATAAATACCAGCAACACACACATATATACACATGCACACGCACATACATACATATAACAGGATAGCTAATTGCATACCGCATCTGAAATATCACAGTGAAGCTTGGTCACAGAATCTCCACAGCCAAGCTCTTCCGCAAACCCATATGCTATATACGTTTTAGGTCCCAAGTCCGGCTTCAACATTTTAGTTGGTAGCTTTGATGCCATATTAAGAATTCCAGTACGAGGATGTGTGTACTCCTTGTATGGCAAGGCTCTAATGAATTCGGCATCATGACGTGGCAACCGCTCCTCAAATAAAGCAGATGGCGGCCAATCCTTCAGCTTAAGCATTTCAGGCCATTCATTTTTATGCTTCCGACCTTCAGCATACCCCTTAAAAAACACGTGAATATTTATATCTACCTGCAGGTCCAGAAAGCATAGAAGCAACTTTACTATGCCTATGTTTCATATTAAAATATTTCTTGACAATCAAAAAAGAGAATGAGACACCACAATGTGTACCTCACACCAATCAAGGCAATCAATTGCTGTCACGGTCAAATCTGATGTACCATCCTTGATACTTATTTTGCGAAAAGCACGCCACATGACCATAGGTTCCCAACTTAAACCGGATGTACATTCAAGAACATCTCTGACTACCACAGGCTCTCCCATGATCCAATGTCTCTGAAAGTGATTAAGGTCACCATCCTGGATGTCACTTGCTGATGGGCAGTACAAATAGTTATCATTAGAATCTCTGGAGGCAGACTTTCTAATATTTTTCGCACCATTAACATTTTGATCTCTGAAACAGGGACACTGTTCCTTAGGAATTTGAAGCTCGTCAGAGAAGCTAATGTTTTCAGCTAATTTTTCAACTTTCTTCATTTTATCAGAAACCCAGCTTTCAGCCAAGAAATGCTTTAGCTCCAGCTTATGGTTTCCACAACCTCCCTTTTCTTTAGGCGGGCAAGGAATTTCACCATTTTCCCTGGCTCTCCACTCTGTAAGCTTGCTGCATTGATCATCAGAAACAATCTCTTTGTCACCTCTTCCGAAGCTACCTTCTCGGATTTCACAGCAACAAATCAGGCAGAGATCATATGAGCAAAGAGGGCAGCTTCTATGGAGATCAACAATAGAGGTGCTGCAATTGTCACTGCCGAATGAAGTATCATTATATTTAGCCTCGATGAATATTTACTCCAGGAAAAGGCAATAAGATATGACTCCATGAATAAAATATACCAGTACACCCGCTCATCATTGTGACAAGGTTCTACTGATATCTCTATTTCAGACAACGGCACTCCTGCAGAACAACCAACATGTTCATAAGCAACCAAATCAACCAACTATATTAATTCTGCCGAGTATGAAAAATAGAGAAGCATAATAGTTACAATCTTAATATATATCAAACTTCAAGCCCCATTAATTGGAAGTTTTTATTAAATCTTCAATGAACCGGAGTGCACAAAAATGAATCCTGAAATATAATGGGGCATCTAAAAATGTTATGGAGTTATCTGATACACGTCGTTTTGGTCGAGCTTACCGTGCCTAGTGGGAGGTCTCGAGTTCGAAACCTGCTAGGCACATAAAGGGTTTGAAACTCAATGGAGTGAGTTTCAGCCCTGATTACTCCAGGTCCCCCAGACCCCCCCGGAGTAAAAAGAAAAAGGAAAAAAAGAACACTATTTACGAAAGCAGTTTCAAGAAAATGGTGTCTACCCACCCTAAAGCATTTCCGTGAGACATAAGAACCATTCTCTGTTCTGAGATGCCCTAAAGCATAATACATATTAATTTCTAATATCACTTTAAGCAATTAAAGCAAAATGCTACAGGTCTAAAGTTAAAGATATTGGTCTTACCGAATAAAAACAATATTAAGAGCAATGTTGAAATGCTGCCTCACAAGCATTAATATGAAATAAAATTAATGGCATATCCTGAAATCAATCGAATGCTCAAAGAGCATATTGTGTTTATGAAGGGATGAGTAACTTCTAAATCAGAATCGCGCATACCATTTTGTACAATGCAGAAGGGAAAAAAAAGATTTAGTCAGTTAGCTATATGCCAGCTGTCCTCACATAATGACATAGCCTTGCAGAACATATAGACATTATTTCCAAAAGGAAAACTTATGTAGCATGTTAATGATACGGATTTAGAATAACGTGAATTAATACCTTGGATGTTAGCCTCAATTTCCTTTTCAGCCATTTGATCGGCATTAAACTTCTTGAGAAACGGATGGAGTAAATGTACAAGATACTTAAGACGGCTTATCTTTTCATCATGATTTTGTGGTGCTCCTTTATATACCTGTAACAAACCATGAAAAAGACAATGAAATGGCAAGTACAAATATGAAGAAAGGGAAATTTTCAGCAGAAGAATTTCCAAAATATAAGTACAGGAAATAAAACCTCATGATCAATATGTCTAGATAAACAATCTTTGCAATTGCAGCTTCCACGACAGTAAGGGCACTTTTCTGCTACTGTTTCCTCTGTCATTTGAGGGTACCTATATTAGAAAATAGAATGATAGATTATTTGGACACAGAATAGGAAATGGGTTTAGTGTTTGATGGGCATGAATCTAGAAATAATGTTTCCTCAAAGCTTTAAGCACAAATAATGAATGTTTCCTCAATGGAGTTGTGCAGGTATTTTGTAAATACATTTTTAACAAAAGTCAAAAACATTATATAGAACCAGTGCCAAAAGGCATGATTTATTATTAGGTAATCAATAAACAATAATGATCACTTTACTACAAATAGCTGCCCCCAAAGTACACCACTCATGGTAAAATATCAATTTTAGATGTGGCTGAGGTGGCGTCAAGTAGCCATGGCTAGTTAGTAAGGCAGAATCTGCAGAAGATGAGTAAGTGGAAGCGAGAAAAACAATATAGTGGTATACTATGAATCTCCGAAATATGTATTTCAATATAACTGATTATATAAGCACTGCAGCAAGGATACTTTTGTTTCTGTTCTTGAGTTTATGCAACCTTCTTAAACTCAGTTAGAAATGATCTAGCTATTATGATTTATGGTTGTAAAGCATTTTGTATCATTTAGCATGAGCGAAAGGTTAGTTCATATGTCATAACTACTTTATTGTAAAGCATTGTGTATTATTTGGTAAGTTCACATGCCATAACTGCTTTATTTTCCCTCATTCAGATGCTATATTTTCCCTAGGATATATTTTCATGGTACAACCCCCAAAATTCAGCATGCATGTTCACAATGACTTTAACATGTAATGATTCATGTAAAATTACTAATTGCAACTCAGCATGAACTTAAACAAAGATGCACAATAAATGTAGATCATATCAGTACCCCAATTCATAATTAAATAAGAAGTGCATCTAACACCCGCCTACATGGCATGATGCAGTTATAGCAACCCCAAAATTCAGCATGCATGTTCACAATGACTTTAACATGCATCATTCAATCATGAATCATGTAAAATTACTAATTGCAACTAAGCATGAACTTAAACAAAGATGCACAATAAATGTAGATCATATCAGTATCCCAAGCCATAATTAAGTAAGAAGTGCAACTAACACCCGCCTACATGGCATGATGCAGTTATAGCAACCTCAAAATTCAGTGTTCACGTTTACAACTTAGAATAATTACCTGATTACAACTTGATATCAACTTAAACAAAGATGCACAGTAAATGAAGATCGTCTCACCATTGCATGCCATAACTAAGTATGAAGTGCACCTAGCACCCAACTATAACGGTCATGTTCATTTTCTCCAAAGATCGAAAGATATGTAATTATTGCTGGATCTTAGAGACTCTTGAAGAGCCCTACTACTTCTAAACTACCAGTTCATATTATTTAGGAATCTCTAATATGTCAAAAAGAACCAAATAGCAGAATAAAAGTGGATACAGTTTCCAAAGTTTAGGATTAGCAAACTACATTACCAATTTCTAATACAGGCAGCACAATAGCGCCTGCGGCAAGCATTGCGACATCGAACAACTCTTCTATCACTCTTCATGCACTGATGGCACATCTGGCAATCATCATTTGGGTCCTGTATACTTTGGTGTTTAATCGTATCAGGATGTATAAAAAACTTAATGAATCATTACAAAGGTCAGAGGATGGACTTTACATCATTACTAAAGTGCTTCCTCCTATCATCAACTTTTGGTTTTACTCCACCACACTCTTCATGGCTTTTCTTCAGTGAAGTTGATGATTTGTTCTCACGCAGCTCCATATCCTTCCTCTTCACCAATGAATCCCTTTTGGAACCCATGTTAGCAGATTTCTCCAAGGCAGTGCGACCTTTCCTTAAACCCTCAAAACTTCTCGCTGAGATCTCCATGTCTACAAGTTCTGATTTTATATTGCCACTTGCAACATTCCCTTTATTTACTGCACTATCCTTCTCATTCTTAGAATCATTTTTACAGCCATTCTCAATAAGAGTCTTCTTCCTTCTCCTTTGGTAAATAACATCATTCATATCTAATTTCATACCCACAACTTCATTCTCTTGTAAGATCTTACCCGTTCTCTTAGTTAAGTACACAGTTGATAGAGATTTATTAGCAGATTTGACCAACTCATCACTCTCAGTATCCTCAGAATCACCACATATGACATCTTTATTAACTACCTTCTCCTTACCCAACTTCTCTTTCTCAGAACCAACCTTCCCCTTTTCCAAAACCTGATTTTCCTCCCTTTTGGGAGAACTGTCCCTCTTCCTTCCAGAACCCTCAATGTCATCATTTTGCTCAGAATTGACCCTCTTAAACCTGTTACCAGCACTTTCCACCTCATCACATGTATTCCTTCCAATACTCTTCCTCCCGGCTAGCCATTTATGCTTACAAGAGCCTTTGTTTTCCATGTGACATTTCCCATCCTTATCTTCATCAGATTCTGTATGGTCATCATCAGAACTTTCTACTGTTTTATCACCATCTCCTTTTCTCTTCAGGCCTTTTCTGCTCCTCTCTGTTTTCTGTCCCTTCATGGCCATAAGCGTTTTTGCAAAGTTTGCTTCCTCCGTTTCCTCTTCTACCCCCTTGTTATGGATTTTCTTCTTGTTCTTCTCTGATTCCCCCCTCTCACTCTCTGCATTCCCCATTTTGCCCCGCTTCTGCTTCGGCATCGACTCGTCAGGCGAGGTTTGCTGCGATTCCTCGGCTGGTCTCACTCTCCTCCTCTTAACCGGAAGAACGGGACTCCGCAACTTCGTAGCAGCAGGACTTTCCGAGCTGATTTTGGTCGCCCTAGCAGACATTGCAGAGGCCGGAGAGTGAGCACCGTTCTCCTTTCTCCTGCAGAAGTTGCGTATGTAAGGCTGGAGATAATGTTTTTGACAAAGTTTCCCCCCGGCAATCCTATAGCTGTTGCACCGCCAAGTTTTTCCGTCTGACTTGGTGCAGCGGAGTTCTTCCGGAACCTCCATGTTCAGAGCTTTGATTATTTGATCACTATCCCACTGCGCCACCTTATCCCTAAGGTTTTTCTCCTCCTCCGTAGTTGTAGACTTACCGTCGCGCCTGCCATTGTTGGCTCGCCCCATTTTGTCTCACGGCCGGTGGCGTATCTCAGTTCAAAAGTGTAGTGTGTTGAGAGGATGATGCAATGGCGAGAGGAAAAATCGTCAGGGAAAGCATTGTACGTTGCGCATCTCTGTGAGTGGGGACACCATATAGGTTCGCTCTTGAAAACAGAAAACGTTTTCTTTCTATGGGCCCGCCCATTGGTAAAATCAAAATCACAAAAGAAGCCACTCGCCCGGTTGGTGCAGAACCGGGTCGACTGGTTTTGTTGGGCTGCGAACATCGTTAATTACTCCTCCCTAAATTATTCTTTTGGCGATTCTTTGCACTGCTTTGTGTATTAGACCCGTACAAAAAAAGTGAGTCCAACCAGCCTGCTCGCCCGTCTGTACAAATGAGCGGGTTTGGACATATATATACCTACTATTCTGGTCTGAGCGTTGATATATGGGCAGATTTGAATTAGGGTGTAGGTCTCTGTTACATTTTCTTTATATTACACATTTGTGGAAATTACCCGAATGAACAGCTTTTATCGGGCATATTTCATTTATGTCACCAGAATCTTTTCTTTTCAATTATAACTTTTATCTTTTCACTGGAACTTTTTTATTTCAAAAATAGATCATCTCTCGAAGGTGATTCTTATATCTAGCCATTTAAAGACAAAGCAAAGTGAATTCTCCCCTTCTCGCGACGCACATCAACGCCATCATAGTCCATCGATCTTTCTCTCTATTTAATGGCAGATCCGAGTCCTAGAGATCGATTTGGCTACACTACTCCAGTTTGATTTGCTCCATCGGCAGTTAGGGCTTTCTAGAAATCACTGGCGGCGGCGGCCATGGCTGACTCTGGTCAGCTCAAATCCGACGCTCTTATGAAGCAGATGAAGCTTCACCTCACCTCTGACGCCAGAAAAGAATTGATCGAGAAAATTGGCTCCTTTACCACCTCAATATCGCCCCTAAGGTTCTTTTCTTGTAATCATTGTGTAATTTCTTCTTTTGTTTGTGCTGTTTTTTTTTTTGTTTTTTATGGAAAAATAGAGCTCGATATTGATGACTGTTGGTTTAACTTTGACATAAACTTGGTTTAAACGAAAAGATTTATGTCGTTGAGCTGAAGAAAAAGGAGGTCAGGGCTTCTGATTTCTTGCTAGATTTAATAGATAATTGAACACTATGAGTGAAAAATGGTTGTCTTTGGATGAATTTAGGGAAGCATGAGGATGGAAGGCCTGGTGCAACCTTTTCCTTTACTGGTGAGGATTTTCATTGTTCTGAAAATTGCAACAGGGAAGATGAATCCCTGTTGTTAAACTTCTGAAATAGTGGCTATCCTCTGTGTTGTTAAACTTATTTTAATTTAACGTGTAACACAATTCTAGAGCAGCGGATACTATCTTCTGTAATAAAATATAAATCTCCTAGTTTTGGAGCAGAAGATAGCTTAGCACTAGGTGGTTGTTTGAGTTTATTTTAATGTGTCTTAATGATTTACTATGGAATGTGCACTTTATACATTTGGGTTATGTTTTATTTTCTGGGAAAAATTTATCACATCTAGTGACTTGGGTCATTAATTTAGCTCCGACTCTTTTTCATGTAAAATCAAAGTTAATTGATGAGGTATGTTAACTTTTAGATAGGAAGTTTTTGATTATAAAATTGTGTTTATTTAATCATTGACTGTGCTAAATTTTGAGGTGGTAATCTTGTCTTACTATGTCTATACAGATGGCGGTATATGCCTATGCTTGAATAATACTTCGTATTACTTTTCTCTTTTTCATGTAGAAATTATATTGCAACTAGCTTGCAGGTGTAAAGATACTTCAAACTATGTTTATAGTGACTATAAACCTATTTGTTGTCATATTGTTGTAGATATACTTTGTTGTATAAGCTAAAGTTTTTGCCTACTTTATTGTCATCTTTGGGTCATAGTGATTGTGATCTCATTGCAGGCACAAAAAAGAACTGTACGAAGATAAGAGAATGAAGTATGAAGAATTATATCAAGATTTATAAAAAGAAGAATGAATGATAAGATCCAAAGCCAAATAATATACTCCATAATAGATGAATGTAATACATTGAAATAATAGATCGAATTATTTATTTATAGTGATACTTTCATATGTTATTTTTGTTTCTTAGTGATACTTTCATATGTTGTTTTTGTTTCTTTTTGTTGCATCGTATGTGTTTCTTTTTGTTGCATCGTGTTTCTTTTTTTTGCATCACGTTTCTTTTTGTTGCATCATATGTGTTTCTTTTTGTTGCATCATGTTTCATTTTGTGCTATCATGTTGTTTATTGATATTTACAATTAATTCTAATTTTTGTCCAATTAGGTTTCTATTTATATGTGTTACATACTTATTTGAAATACAAAATCTCTCTCTCTCTCTCTCTCTCTCTCTCTCTCTATATATATATATATATATATATATATATATATATATATGTATGTATATGAAAACACCTTTAGTAATAAATGTGGTTTTATGGATATTGACAACAAGAAACATGGAGAAACAAGAAACAAACTTTATATTTTCTGTTTTTAGTTTAATTTATAAAATACTGTTTGAAAATTCTTGTGTTTTTGAATTTATGTATTTAATTTATATATTTTACTTTATATGTAATATATATATGTGTGTGTGTGTATTCTAGTTTTAAAAAATTCTCTTTATTTATATTTCACATTTTTTAGTGTTCATACAAATTTCTGATTTCCATGTTTTAAAGTATATGTTTAATTTGTACATAAATTAAATATATATCATTTTCAACACAGATATATTTTTTCGATCATTTATCATGTTTCTGTTTTATACATTATTTTTGAGTTTATAATGTTTTTCAGATTTAGTTTTTTTATAATAATAATAATACTCCATAATTATTATTATTATTATATTTATTATTATTATTATTTTTATTTTTATTTTTATTGCTTTTAATTGTTAGTTTTCATTAAGATTAAAAAATGGAAGTACGTGAGCTCAATATTAATAAGGCAGTGGGGTCCAACGTTTTGAGTGTTTGAATTAACATGCATGACCTGAGAGTTACGGAGTAAGTGTCTGGAGCAGAGTGTTTACGCGTAGGGTCTGTTATTGAAAGGGAAACTTCAACTTGTCTATATTTGAAAAAGCTTTTAAAAATGAAAGAAACTGAAATTACTTTCAGACTTTAGGCCGGTTGTGAAAAAAACCCTTACACTTTCTATATGAATTTAGGATGTAGACCGATAAATTAGGCTTGGATATATGTTACACATTCTAATCCATGGACTGCATGAGTATATTTATCTAATGCACTGCTCAGTGGGTTTATATGGAATACTTTTTATTCCACACATTCTAATTTGTGCTATTTTATACTTCTACTATTTTGGTTTGATGCTCTCTATATTATGCATGTCTTAATTATATTGTCGTTAATTTAAGAAGGATGCACCGTGAGTCACAACTTAGCCACTTTTCATTTGATTTGCATTTTAAAATAACATGCTAATTGTAGGATGAAAACAATAATAGAATATTACACTTTTTCAACTTTGTTTTGCTCTTTTTTTTTTCATATTTCATGCATTCAATATACACTACAACAAAACACATCTTTTGCGTCAACAAAAAATCAGCGCAAAAAGTCTCATGTTGACGCAAATACTTAGACGTGAAAACTGTATTTGTGTCCATTTTGTTGACATTGTCAATGCAAAAGGTGCATTTTTAATAAAAAAAATATTAATGCTTCATATATAATATCATTTTTACATCAAAACAATTTCTATCACCAAGAGTACACTCAATAGAACAATAGTATACAAATAATTATCCAAAACTAAAAATTGTTTTTTCTCTTTACTTTTCGATTTTTCAAACTAAAACAAAAAGTTAGTTTTAGTTGATTTTAACATCACAAGTTTCCTAAAATGTGAAAACACCAAGAACTAAATTATCAGATTAACACATACTTCAAATAAAGCATTCACCACCTATTAAATTTATTATATTATGTAAGTAAGCCAAGTACCATACGCTCTTCCAACAACCTATCGAATCCAATAACCTATGAATAACAAGCATGAAGAGTCTTTCTATCATCAAATAAGTTGGACCATAGATCATCATAGCACAACCAAGTTTAAGTTGTGAATATCCTTGAAAGATATGTGAGGTGTTTTTTGAGAGGTTTTAGTTAGAGCATGTATGTCTCTTCCTTCTATTCTTGAAAGTAATAGAAGTATTTTTCTCTCATATTAGCACGATCATGTTATTCCCAACATATTATGCTTCTCATGTTTTCATACTCGGTAGAATTGATATAGTCAGCTGATTTGGTTGCTTATGTTCACATGTTGGTTGTTCTGCAGGAGTGCCATTATCTCAAATAGAGATATCGGTAGAACCTTGTCACGATGATGAGCGGGTGTACTGGTATATTTCATTCATGGAGTCATATCTTATTGTCTTTTCCTCGAGTAAATATTCATTGAGGCTAAATATAATGATACTTCATTCGGCAGTGACAATTGCAGTACGTCTATTGTTGATCTCCATGGAAGCTATCCTCTTTGCTCATATGATCTCTTCCTGATTTGTTGTTGTGAAGTCCGAGAAGGTGGCTTGGGAGGAAGTGACAAAGAGATTGTTGCTGATGATCAATGCAACAAGCTTACAGAGTGGAGAGCCCGGGAAAATGCTGAAATTCCTTGCCCATCTAAAGAAAAGGGAGGTTGTGGAAATCATAAGCTGGAGATAAAGCATTGGGTTTCTGATAAAATAAAGAAAGTTGAAAAATTAGATGAAAACATTAGCTTGTCTGACGAGATTCAAATTCCTAAGGAACAGTGATTGCATTGGATTTGGAGTGTTTAAGTTTTTACTTTTAATTAGTTTGTATGGTGTGTTATTGTGGTAATTGCACATTTGTGGTGCAACCTTTTATTTTTCTAGTTTATTTTAATTTATTAGTCTTAGAAGATCTTGATCTTGAATAAATAAGTCTACAACAAAATAGCATGGAAGATATCTTATAAGATCAAAGGATTGTGCAAGGGAGCGAGAAATCATGCAAGAAATGTGATTTAGTGACTTACCCGGTCAGGTATGGCCTTTACCCGGTAGGGTATGAAGAGAAAAACGAAACTTCAGCGAAAAAGGAGAAATACTTGGTCGGGTATTCCATATACCCGGTCGGGTATGAAGTGACTTCGGGCAAAAAGACATGCTGAAGAACACAAAGATGTGTGAAAAAGATATGATTTGACAAATACTCGGTCGGGTATCTAGCGCAGCACCTTCAAACCGCCTGTAAATAGCATCATTTTCCTTCATATTAATCATCTCTTCTTCCATATACTTAAGCTCAACTTAGAATAATATTTTATTTTATTTTCTAGCAATGTTTAGTCTCCAACTGAGGAGCTAAACTTCCATTTCTTAGTTTTTCTCTTGAAGCTTGTTAAATGTTAAAGTTGTGAGTTATTCCTTAACTTCTTCTCTTGAATATTAATTCTTCCCTTAATCTTATTTCTATATTAATGTTGGGGTGTGGCTAAGTGATGATTAGTTAACGCTTCGACGTTAATTATTACTAGAAATAATCAATGAACCGATAGTTAATCGTTGATAGTTTCACATGTAAGTAATTTCGGTTTATTAATGCACGGTCGTGGTTAATAAACTTAAGAGGGATTAATTGTGTTGGTTAAACCGAAATCATTGTATTGAGGTTATCAATCTCAGTTGATTTCATTAAGGAGTTAAAAAGGTTAAATGCTATTATTAAGTCGGTATACGACGTTGTTCTATACTTGACTAATAGTAATGGTTGTTAATGAACGGTCTTTATTAATAACTACCCTCGATGAATTGGAGATACTCCTCGATTGAGTATTCGAGAGGGGGTAAGTTAAAGTATAACCGGGATCGACTAAGCATATCAAACAAGTGGAAAGTAGCAAAGCCAAGTTCTTTATCTCTTGAAATAAAACATGTACTCCCTCTGATCCTTAATTAACTTTACATTTTCCTTTTTGGGCTGTCCCATATTAAACTTTACACTTCCTTATTTGCCTTGTTTGGCAAACAAATCTACACCAAACAGTGCAAAACATTGTCAAACAGTGCCAAACAGTGTACTCTACAGTAATTAAAGTCAAATTTATTTCCTTAATATGTGTGAAGTCAAAGTGTAAAGTTTAATAAGGACCGGAGGGAGTATAAGTTGTTCATCTTAGTGTTTAATTCAATTAAATTACACAATCCCAACATCCCCCTTTTATTACTAGTTCATTGAAAGAAAACTATTCATTTCCCTGTGGATACGAACTCTACTACACTATACAACGTATAAGTGTTATGTATTGAATTTATTTTGAGGCACACACGACTTAATGAAATAACTCACAACTTTAACATTTAACAAGCTTTAAGAGCAAAACAAAGAAATGGAAGTTTAGCTCCTCATTTGGAGACTAAACATTGCTAGAAAAATATAAAGAAAATACTATTCTAAGGTGAGCTGAAGTATATGGAAGAAGAGATGATTAATATGAAGAAAAAGGTCTTTGAAGTGATTTGTTGCCCACTAGTCTCAATTTTGTACTATCTTAACATTTTGTGATTTTGTCCACCACTAATATTGCGATTTAACTGAATGCATTTGCCCATTGCGGTTATGTGTACCTTAGAGAGAGACATTCATTCTGATATATTGATTTAGATTGTTTGTATAATCATCCAGGTAAATGTTTTGATGCATACTATTGTAGCACATTTAACGGATTCTCAGCTTTCTAAAATTAAAAGAATGAAGAAAGAATATGATGCTACCAACCTCGAAGAATTATTCACTATTGGTAGAGATAAGCAAGGAGTTGAAATGGAAAATTTCTAGGATGCTTTGCTTTTAGGTGTTAAGGCTGATGGTACAGCAGATGAAGTCCATTGCGCTATGGTTATTGCATCTGAAAAGGAAGTCGCTCAGGATGATGTGCCTTTAAAGGTTAAAATTGAGTCTGATGATGCAAATAAAGCCAACTGTCTGATGGTTATTGCTTCTCTAAGGGAAGTTGTTCAGGATGATGTGCCTTTAGAGGTTGAAGTTGAGGCAGATGATGGTGCTGGTGCCGTGGGAGTAACAATTGATAACGTTTCTCTTGAGTCACCGTTAGATGGTAAATCTGTGCATGATGAAAAAGAAAGTCGATTAGATGTGAATGGTGTTATTCCTTCTGATATAAATGAGCACCAGGATGACGAGTTATCTTCTGAAGAGATAGCAAATGTGGTAGATACAACCGATGGCGGGGCGGTCTGGGATATTTTCCGACGACAAGATGTTAAGAAGCTTGAGGATTATCTTATAAAGCATCAAAAGGAATTTTGGCACATGCAATGTCGTCCATTAGAGCAGGTACTCACCAACTTCAAGCAAAGTGCATCCATTTGTTTTAGACAATCTAAAAAGGGGCCTATCGAGTGCAGCATCACCCCACACACTAGGGGTGGGGTGGGCGCTAGTCGGGCACCAGCCCAGTGCCTAGCGCCTAGTCGAGGACTAGTCATAGACATTGAAATTGCATTTTTATCTATATTTTTGCATAAATATGATAAATAATATTTTATTTTTGTGTGAATAATATACATACATATATACTTACACACACACATACATTAACAAAAATGAATGATAGAATTATCACATTTAATCATACAAGGTATATGATAACTAGTCATTAACTTCATTATGTTATAAATATAAATAATGATAAAATTTAGGTATATATACAAACATATATAGTTTTATCTTAATTTACAGCTTCATTTCTTTATATTTCATGGCTAAAGTTAAAATACATATATCGCTTAGAAAATT
This sequence comes from Cuscuta europaea, assembly GCA_945859875.1. NCBI lineage: Eukaryota > Viridiplantae > Streptophyta > Magnoliopsida > Solanales > Convolvulaceae > Cuscuta > Cuscuta europaea. Next base: position 12,477,337 of record CAMAPE010000048.1, read on the forward strand.
AAAATTAAAAGGTAGAGTAATGTTCGGCGAATTTAGACGACCTAGGCGGCCGATTAGGCGTTCTAGGTGGACAACTAGGCGCCTTAGACGGCCGACTGAATCACCTAGATGGCAAACCAATTAGTCGGAGCGTCTAGACGAAAATCGGGGCGCCCGGCCACCGCCTAGCGCCTAGGTGGAGACTAGTCGGGCGCCTAGAACGATTTTTAGAACATAGATTTTGTCCACCACTAATATTGCAATTTAACTGAATGCATTTCCCATTGCGGTTATGTGTACCTTAGAGAGAGACATTCATTTTGATATATTGATTTAGATTGTTTGTAGAATCATCCAGGTAAATGTTTTGATGCATACTATTGAAGTGCATTTAACGGAGTCTCAACTTTCTAAAATTAAAAGAATGAAGAAAGAATATAATGCTACCAACCTCGAAGAATTATTCACTATTGGTAGAGATAAGCAAGGAGTTGAAATGGAAAATTTTTAGGATGCTTTGCTTTAGGTGTTAAGGCTGATGGTACAGCATATGAAGCCCATTGTGCTATGGTTATTGCATCTGAAAAGGAAGTCGTTCAGGATGATGTGCCTTTAAAGGTTAAAATTGAGTCTGATGATGCAAATAAAGCCAACTGTCTGATGGTTATTGCATCTGTAAGGGAAGTTGTTCAGGATGATGTGCCCTTAGAGGTTGAAGTTGAGGCAGATGATAGTGCTGGTGCCGTGGGAGTAACAATTGATAACGTTTCTCTTGAGTCACCGTTAGATGGTAAATCTGTGCATGATGAAAAAGAAAGCCGATTAGATGTGAATGATGTTATTCCTTCTGATATAAATGAGCACCAGGATGCCGAGTTATCTTCTGAAGAGATAGAAAATGGGGTAGATACAACCGATGGCGGGGCGGTCTGGGATATTTTCCGACGACAAGATGTTAAGAAGCTTGAGGATTATCTTATAAAGCATCAAAAGGAATTTCGGCACATGCAATGTCGTCCATTAGAGCAGGTACTCACCAACTTCAAGCAAAGTGCATCCATTTGTTTTAGTCTACCTAAAAAGGGCCTATCGAGTGCAGAAGCACCCCACACACTAGGGGTTCTCTGGAAGAAAGTTTCTAGGTACCCCCCCCCCCCCCTAGAAACTTTGTGTGCCGGATAAATAAATTGGACATGCATGTTTATGCACTTATTTTTAGGCATGCTTTTGTTCACTTTCTTGTTTTCTTTGTTTGTAGCTCACTATAAGTTCATGCCAATGTGTACTATAATTGTGTACTTTTGAAATTTAATTTCGCAGGTTGTTCACCCCAAATCAATCTCAGTTCCTCCCAAGTCCAATGTATAAAAGTCTTGAAGTATAGTAGTTCCTCTCAGTTCAGACTGATCTCATTTAGGAAAGGTATCCAGTTTAGACATGTTATGCGAGAGGGGAATGGGCCTGCGCATTTGATTGATGTTGTCTCTCTGACCCAATTTTCTGTGTGGAATGATTATCATCTCTTGCCCAGTCCAATTAGGGTTCCTATTAATTTTGATTTTTTAATTTTCCTTCTTTTAGAGGTTTTGTTTAATTTATTTTATTGGTTGTATTCCATTGGGTCAGGTCTAGCCCCAATGGCTTTGGTTGTTTTTTACTTCTTCTTGCTTTTGTATTTAGAAGGGGAATGCCTCTTCCGGAGAGTTTTTGGTCTCCCCCTTGTACATGCTCTTTTTATTATTAAAACATGTCAAATGTTCCCCAACATTTGCCCCACTGATTTTGGTGGTTTGTCTTCCGAGTTAAAAAAATAGTAGGTTGTTGAATCTTGAGAATTATAGCTTCACATTTACCATTGTGACTAATCTCGTCTCCATTTCCAATCTCCACTTTATAACCTGGATTCTGTAAAATTGGTATTCCAACTTCTTGCACTACATCTCGAGATATGAAATTATGAGTGGCCCTACAATCAATGCTACCACACTCTTGCTAACCCTATGGCCCTGTATTCTTCATGCTACTTTGAAAGTTCTATGAGTTGTAATGCCTGCTTTACGGAGTAGTAAAGATTCAAGAGACTGATATTTTTTGTATTTAAATTCACAAATAATCCAATAGTGCAACACAATAAAAGAAAAATATAGCAAAATAACGATACATCAGATAAATATCGTCTTTATTTAATTTATTTGAAAATATAAAAAGAATATCAACAAATTGTTGAATATGATAGAAAAATTAAATGTTCTTCTTCTTTGTTCTAGGTTGACTATTAGTTTTAATTTAATTCATAGTTGAAGCGTAAGAACTAAAATTCAAAACGTAAAAATTAAGTTGTAAAAGTACACAAAAATGATACAACAAAAAGTCATATGCACTGCATTACTAGAAATTAATAGTTATTAATGATTTTTAAAACTCTATGATTCTTTCAGTATATACCAAATATAACATAAATCATCTAAAACGAAAAAATAATAATATTTATATAAACACACACACATTTAGCTATTTTAGGGATGCATGAATACATACTTGGACTATAAAATTATTGGTGTGGGAAAAATACAAAAATCTCAAATGCATTATTTTTGAACGGTTCGGTATTTTTCAGTCCTCAAAATCTAGGATTGATCCCGTACCCATTTGAAACAATACGGTTTTGGGTTGGAACAAAATTCTGTAGAACCGTTTAAATACCCGATATTCGGTTCGGTAACATTACGGTCCGGCTCGGTACCGATTTATGCCTACCCCGAAATCTTTTAGACTTGTACATGTATTTAAATAAGGGGATTGCTTTGCGCACCCCTTATGTTGCTTAATGTAATCTTCCTTAGACTACTTTACCCTAAACTCTTTAGTTAAACATGCTGCCTTGCCCATCATGTCGTGCTTATTGAATCACCTGCAAAAACGAATCTAACAATGTGCTATGCGTTAATAAATTGTTTTTTATAAAATGTTAAGGAGTATAACTCTTTCATTTTTGGACATTTACAAAAGTAAAATATCAGATTAAAGTTTTTTTATGATATTTGATATGACATCAATATTGAATGTGTAAAATTTTGTAAAAAATACTTATATTTTGGTATCGTCTATTTAAGCCCGATTCTATAAAAGTCTGGTGGATGTGTATATTATTAGGGGGTTTTATCTAAATATTACTAAATTGAAGTTGATTCCAAAAATGTGACTACTTTTAAATATTGACAAAAATGTGATTAACAAGGTCATATGATTGGAAAAAAATGGTGGCACTATAAACTTTTATGTCACGGTGTTTTTTAAGTCACTAAAATGTGTCAATCTTAGATTTTCATGTTACTTATGGATGACATCGCGGCCGTTTAGCCGTCACAATGTTATTGTCATAGTGACACCGCCACAGTGATACCTTCCACTGCAGTGGCACCAGACACCGCCACCGCCGCTCAATAATTGTCGGCGCCGCTCCACTTCATCCAGTGACCACCGCCCCGACTATAAGTGACCGCCACCGCCTAGAACCCTCCCCAATCCCCACTTGGCACAACACGAGTAGGTCCACTCCCAATCCCAAATCCAGTGATCTAACTTGACCTAATATGTTTAAGTCTTAACTCATCTGATGTGCTCTATTTATGTTTGGTTGGTCTGAATTGAAATCAATTCAATTAGAAATATTTTAAACGCCTTTCCCATTTGTATGGATATGAACATATGGCCTTAATGCTGAATCATGGTGCCGGTCGAGTTTGAATGGTTGGGCCCTCCACCTTTATAATCAGTCAAGAAAAATAAGAATTGAAGAAAATTATTTACTATATTATACCACGTATTAAAGATGTTACTTATTCAAATAAATAATCAAATGTTGGAAAATCGCACCAAGTAAAAAATAAAACATTTATGTTTTATACTGTATGAGCTATAAATGTATCACTACCAACCAATAAAATTTGCACAAGTTTTCTATAGCGTTTAAACTCTTCAATTCGATGAAAAAGTATAAACTAATTTTATAATTTATAGGCCAAAAGTAAATATATTCAATGCTCTGTATTATGTCACATATATACCTCGGTGCAAAACTGAAGAATGGTATTTCTAAGATAATCTTCATATTAATAAGTTATGGTCTTTCATGATTATAAAAACCTTGTAAGAATACGATTTTATAGGGAAAATTAACTTTAAATAATAAAAACTATCTTTCATGAACAAAAAATAATACATACTTTCGAAATGATTTTCAATAATACCAACTATTTGACTATATAACAAAAGTGATATAACAACATTTCACTAAAAACAGTCATTTGATTTATCAAAAACTAATACTAATATATCAAATAAGTAACCATATTAACAAATATCAATTATTTGGTGATTTCATATCGGTTTTTGATGTTGTAAACAATTATTTTATACACAGTATTACACAATTGATTATGTATATAACATTGTTGTTGTCCCACACCGGATACCTCTGAAATAATTAAACACTATATTAAGATGTGGATTACTCCTCCTATCAGATTGACCTTTTAGGATGAAACCCAGGTTTTAACATGGTATCAGAGTCAAATCAATCCATGATGTGACCCCCTTATGAAAAATGATTGACACGATTATAAAAAAAATGAAAATAACGAATCAATGAAAAAATGAATGATGACACGATCTAGACGAAGTGTCTGGTCGTGAGAAGGAGTGTTGAATTCGACACTGGATATTTGTGAAAGCATTAAGTGCTATATTAAGATGTGTATTTATTCCTCCAATCAGATTGACTTTTAGGATGGAACCTCATGCCTTAACGAACACAAACGATGTTTCTTGACTTTTTTTCATTCGAAAACGTGTATCTTGAAAATAGTTGGAAGACCATCGTTCAACTTGTAGTTAAAATCGTGTCCACACTCCACAAGAACAGATTGTTCAAAGAGGCGTCGCAGGGCCCTCCCGTCATCCTGTTCAAAGAAATCCTGTTCAAGGGCCCTCCCGTCGTCTTGTTCAAAGAAATCTTGTTCAAGGGCCTTCCAGTCGTCCTGTTCGAACAAATCCTGTTCAAGAAATCGGACCCGTCGCAGGGCCCTCCAGATTGTCCACAGGACCGCTTGTAGTAAGACCTACAGAGCCGTTAGAAGAAGAAAAGACCGGACCTGTTGTTGCAGAATCGCCCACTCCTCTATCTTTCGTTGAAAGCTCGTACGTGTTTGTTGATTTATAGATAAATTCTTGATTTTTAGTTTAATCAAGAATTTGACATGTTTAATCTTAATTATTGGTCACAGGAATTTAAAGACTTCCTGAAAGAGCTGTTGAAGAGAAGGCAACAGCCCCCAAACCATAGCAGCCCCAGTTCTAGCAGCCCCAGTTCCAGCAATTCTAGCAGCGATTCCCCATAAGCACAATCACATAGTATGTACTGTCCTTATTCCTTGTCCTTATTAGATTAATTTTTAGAAGTTTTTGTCTGCGTTATATTTTATTATAGAGAGAAACTATATAATAAAATTTATTGGTTGATAGAGAGATGAGAGAGTTTCTCTCTCTTCCTTCTCTCTTCATTTCATATCAATGACCAAGTATTATATATGCACAAACATTCTGTTTTTTCGATTATACGTGTTTAAAGTTAAATTTTCGGATTATCTTCGCGCACCCCAACATTTACTTGGCGCACCCAAAAAAATCATTTTTTGGACAATTATACCCTCCTCTGCTATTCCGTGATTATCATTCAGAAATAATTATCGTATACAGGTAATCGGTTCCGACCAGCCACTTGATCTTGGCCTGATGCTCGATTACCCCATCAGTACCGGTGATAAGCTCCAACGACTACCAAATGCAACAAGACATTCCACATCGCCTATATCCACACACCATCATTGAGATATCGTAGTACAGACTGGTGTTGATCGTCGAGGAAAGCCTGTGTCTTCAAGGAAAAGTTTATTTGCAACGCGAGTTGTTTACTCACTATGTATACCACTCGGAAGGGACACAGAGATTCAGAGTTAGTCTAGGGCCATTTGTGGATTGCCTCAGCTCAGTACATTTTTTGTTCCCGAAAAATCAAATACTATTGAACTTCATTACCCGTCGGGGCCTGATATGGAACTTCTTCTCAAATATGTTGATTCATCTTTTTTTTTCTTTTCTTTTATCTGTTGATTCATCTAATGCTTGCATTTATGCGGAGATTATAACACGGATTCCCGAGACATTGTCATGGGACTACCACTTTGAACCTGCAGGGAGTAGTCCTGTCAGTTTTACCGTCAAGTTTGCAGCGCTAAAGGAAGCTATAGATGATCTTGAATGGCCTAGGTCAAGCATTCTGCTAACACTGCAACCAACCCCCCCCCCCCCCAACTCTAACCTTCAAGGCAGTGTGAAATGTGTCCGTTGTGTAGAGACGGACTATATTTGCTGAAGCATCGCAGTGGAAGATGGAGTCTTGATCATCAATGATAGGTAGAGGAGTGTCCATCATCTGAACTGAGTAGTAGATCAACTATGAATAAAAATCGTACGGAGTATTAGTGAAGGAAGCAAAATGGATAGCAAGCTTCTGAATCGCCGGGAACTAAATTCCTATGTTCGTTCTTTTACCGTTGAAGCATAGTTGGGCTGCAAGTTGGAAAAAATAAATTTAGCAAGGTTATTTTGGTCACTAAAGGGTGCGCAAAGATAAAGTAGAGGTGCGCGAAGCACCTCCCTAAATTTTTGTTTGTCTATACAAGCAATATATTTTTGTGGATTTCAAGAGAGTAAAAGGGAGAATGAAAGTTGTTGAAGTATTTGTCCCACACCGGAAAGCTATAAAATAATAAAACACTATAATACTATATAAGACTTTGGACTACTCCTATTAAGTTGACCTTTTAAGATGGAACCCCAGGTCTTAACATGGTAGCAGAGCCAATTCCAGTTGTGGTTTAACTGCTTGTTTAGCACCCATGATTATGGGTAGCTTGTTAAGGGCCTGTTTGGCTCATTTATACACCCCAATATTGTCCAGTCCGGTTCGTACTGAGGGGGCGTGTTGAAATATTTGTCCCACACCGGAAAACTATAAAATAATAAAACACTATATAAAGCTATGGACTACTTCTCTTATCAAGTTGACCTTTTAAGATGTAACATCAGGTCTTAACAAAGGTCTTGATGAAGTGACAAGCACTGGGTTGTTTCAAGTTTCAAGTTTACATGAACAATTCAAATAACTTTTGTATTATATACTATGTAAGTGATGCTCAAAGTTGACAACCAACCAGCATAGTTCCAAGCAATATAAGGGCATACTCAATTTGAACATTATAGATTTATAGGAGATACATTCTTAAGTGACAGGTATTATATAAGATAAAAATGTATTGGAAAGGGATTTTTATATTTTAAATTATGTTACATTTCTACAATTTCAAAACTTTGTGTTAATACATTCAAAATTATACAAAAGCTCTAAATTCTCTAGAGTTAGGTTTTGTAGAGGCTTTGATATTTGACTAAGAATAGTTGGAATAATAGAGTCAAATTGTGAATCCAAATATGAATAATAGGGATAGAGTATAAAATTAATTACGAACTATAGTGTAGATTTATTATAAATAGATATGGAGTAGTATATATGAAAATTAAATGAAGCACCACACTAACTTTAAGAGTCCAAAAGGAATTGAGAACTTAATTTGTATGTAGTGTTATTAACCATATTAGTTTTGTATGGTTGTGTCGAATCTTTATTTCCAAAATGAAATATTTTATCAGGTATTCAAATATTTAGAGAAGTACGGAGTATTAAGCAAGGACAACGCTGTTTTTGCATAAAAAAGACTTTTTGCATTGACAATGTCGACACAAAAAGTAAGACTTTTTCACGTCGAAATAAGTCGATGGGAATACAATTTTCACATCAAGGTATTTGTGTCGACGCAATTGCACCGACGTGAAACTTTTTTGTTGATTTTTTCTCGACGCAATTGCACCGACATGAACTTTTTTCGTTGATTTTTTCTCGACGCAAAAGAGGCCTTTTGTTGTAGCGCATATAGAATGCATGAAATATGAAAAAAGCAAAACAAAGTTGAAAAAGTGTAATATTCTAGTACTGTTTTCATCCTACAATTAGCATGTTATTTTAAAATGCAAACCAAATGAATAGTGGGAAAGTGGTGACTCATAGTGCATCCTTCTTACGGCAAATTATACCGTACACCCGGATGTACGGTCCTCACCGTACATCCGGGTATTTTTGCAATTAGTTACAAATCTGCTGGTAAATATTAGGGATGGAGAAGGATGAGAAAGCAGAGACGGAATCGGTCCAGATCGGCGGTAGTATGTATTTGTTGGTCATCGTACGTAACGTGAGCCTGTCCGTAGTAAATTTCGGCGTTGTTGTTGGCTTTCTGGTCTTCTGGGCAGTGATGATGACCTCTGGTGGTGTGTAAGATGTTAGGGTGGAGAGTTATTTTTGTCGTCGTCCGTGGGTGGAAGGCCAGGAATAAAATTACACTTAGTGGCTGGCTGGATAAAGTTAGACAATTAATGGTGTAGTGTTGATTAAATTGGATTTGAGAATTCACTAAGGTTACGACGTGTATAGGTTCCTATCGTATTCTTTTTCATTTTGAAAACAAATGATCATATACAAATGATACTTGAGCACATTAATATATCAAATGAGTATAACGTCCAAAATGAATGATCACACAAAAATGCGTTTTTAAATTTTTTGATATTCATTTCGTAAGTTGTGTATGCTCATTTGGTAGTAATGTTATGCTCATTTTAAAATGTCATATCAATAATGCATATTTTAAAATTGTTATACTACATTAAATTCGCAGATGCTCAATAAAATAGGTCAAATACTCATTAAAAGTACATTATTGCTCATTTAGCGGAAACCGTCCGTTTTCGCTTAAATTACAAAAATGCCACCGATTTTTTTTGTCTGAATCAGTTACTGGGCTGTCTCCCTTAGTTGGGCCGGGTATACGTACACCCGGATGTACCATATAGGCACCCCCTTCTTACGGAGTATATTAATGACAATATAATTAACACATGCATAACACAGAGAGCGTCAAACTAAATAATAGCATAAAATAGCACAAATTAGAATGTGTGGAACAATGGAATAAATATTCCAGATAAACTCACTGAATTAGAAAGTGCACTCCATGAATTAGAAAGTGCTAAGAATTAATACTAAACTGCTAAAAAATGTTCTACATATTAAAATATTCTACGTGTTAAATTTAAAGTGCTAAAATATTAAAATGAAATTTAGAACATTGTGTGTCAAAAGTACAATGAGAAATACTCAAAGCCATGGTTGAAAGATGAAAAAAAGAAAAAGACGCTAACTTTCTGCAATTGGCATTTGAACAAAGTTAAAAAAATCTTAGAGAGCTACGTAGTACGGAGCAGGGACGGATCCAGGATTTTGAGTAAGGGGGGCGAAAATTTTCGTTAGTGTAGGAGATGTAAAAATTCACTAGTGTAGCGGGGTGAATTTTTTTGCTAGTGTAGCTGGGCGAAATTTTTCACTAGTGTAAGGCTCTGCGGCTATTTTAATTCAAAAAATTCATTAATACATGCATGACGATATTTAAATCTATATATTACATTCTAACTTTAGCAAATCAAAGGAAAATGATATAAAAATAAAAAAGGACATATAACATTTTATTTAAATATAAAGAGTTTATAAGATACACATTCACGGATTCACATTCACCAATACTTTTAAAATAACTTCAACATTGTTTAACTACACGAGTCTTATAGAAATAAATAATTGATTTTTGAATTACAATTTTTGTCTACCATGGAGGGTGTATGATATTATTATTTTTAGAATAATATTATATTGCTAATTCATATATATATATATATTGCATATTATATTTGTATTAATGCTAAAATAATTAAAGTTTATTATCTATGGAATAAAGCCTTTTTAGAACGTAAGAAGTAAATGAATTGTGTAATTTAATGTCAATAAACATTTATAATTTGGATTCACTTCACATGATCTAAAAACTTTGTAGCTAGAGTGTCTGGTATTTAATATCGTTTGATATAGATTTTTCAAAATTGTTTACTAGTTATCTAATAAAGATAATTAACAAAACTAATAATTTTTATATAATAAGTATCCTAAATCTTAAATAATGAGTTGTTCTATTGTTTATTTAAGTTATGTAAATGATTTTAGATGTTCCTTCTTTTAAATCTTCAATTAAGTATTACATTATGTAAGACTATATATTAATTTTAAAAACTAAAAGTTAAAGGGGCAATGTTCAAAAGAAGTTAAGGGGGGCGAATCTAATTATAGTATCAAAATTTTACAAAAACATTACATATATAGTAGAAAATTTTGAAAGTCCAAGGGGGGCGGTCGCACCCCCACGCCCCCCTTAAATCCATCCCTGGTACGGAGTACTTCATTTTGGACTCTTAATTTTATACACAATGATTTTCAATGTCCACTACGTAGTACGGACAAGCTATGACTTTTATACAATAAAACCCCCAACGTTTGCACGCACAGATTGACGGAGATGGAGAACAAATGTGAAGAAAGAGGTGCCTGGGGCGGAGCCAGACTTTTGTATTGGAGGGGACGAGAATATAGTACAACTATTAGCCTATAAATTAGAACAATATCATAGCAAAATAAAATGATATACCAATATTCATTTGTAATATTCAAAATTACAAAATTAAAGGTTTGGTAATTAAAACTTAGAACGCCTTTCTTGCATATCACGAAAATCGTCAATGATAGAATCTACACTATCTTTTTTGGCAATTTGTTTTTCAATATACACTAACAAACAATCAGTAAGATATTCATCTTCCATCTTGTTGCGAAATGTAGTCTTGACTAGGCTCATAGCGGAAAAAGACCGCTCCGTAGTAGCTGTAGATACTGGAAGTCTGAGAATAAGAGTAATCACTCGGTATACAAGTGGATAGATGTCAGATTTTCTAGTTCTCACCAACCATTGAGATAAATCAGAAATGGACTCTAACACTTTAAAATCAGGCAGTAGTCGCAAATGATCAAAGTGCTGAAATTGTATCCTCATTTGCACCATCTCATACCCTTCAAAGTCGTGTGGGTAAAACTTTTCTACCAACTTGCAAATGTCATCAATTCTGAAAGATGTGCGCATCTCTCTTGGATCAAGTTATGTGCTTAAAGTAAGAAGCTCGATTGTATTTTCATTAAACTTAGTGTTCAATTCTGAAAGTTGAGTATCAATCACCTCATGAAAAATGTGAAACTTGTAATGCTCTCTGACAGTTAATTTATCTTGTTGATGACAAGCTCTTCCTCTTCTAGAGACGTAAGCAACATCAAAGTCTAGCACAAGTATGTTGACAAATTCACAAAAGGCTGATGACGATCAGCCTCTGCGCACAAAACTCATCTAACACTAATACAGAGTATCAGCCGACAACCCTTGCCCACAAAATTTCCTTGGACGACTGGACTCGTTTAATTTCTAATTGGGCCAACTAATAATATGAGTTACGGTTTGCATCTTTAGTTACTCCTAGCCGTGCTTCATAATTCATTGGGTGGGGGGGGGGGGGGGAATTGTAATAGTGGTATTTTAATAAAAAAAATGGGGGGGGGGGGGGGGGGCAATGGCCCCCTTACCCTTGACAGTAGCTCCGCCCCTGAGAGGTGCAAGAGGTGAAGAAAAGACGGGCTTCTATTGCGGAAGGAGAACAATCTTTGAAAGAAGAGGCCATAATGTTTGCGAATAAAGTAGATTTCGAATTTTATTTTTAAAATTAAGGAGACCAACGTTTGCACGCACAGATTGCGGAAGAGATAACTACGCCGTAGTCGGAGCTGTTGCGTTTGTGCCGGAGGAGAAGGGACGAGTGGTGAGAGGCGGCAACGAGCAGAGAGCTGAAGGAGAAGGGGGTGAACGTCACCGACAGTGAGCCTGATGCGGAGTCTGGTGCAAAGCTTTGTGCGAAGACGGAGCGTAGAAGCCTGATGTGAAGGCCAGGTTGAAGAAGCGCATAAGTCTAATAAAGTCCGGCTGTACCGTGTGCATGGTACAACCGTCTATAGGATGTATTTTACCTTATTTGGGATGTTAAAAAAGTGATGAATATAGGTGTTCGAAAGGTTATGGTCAACACCTCAATTCTTATCAAACACTTACACTTCTAAAAAAATTAACTTTTCTTCCAAACAGGTGTTAAACTAAACACTCCTTAACACTTTCATTACTAACACCTCCCAACACTCCATCCAAACAGGCCTTTAGGTTTTTTCCACTCCCCTGATTTTCCACTTGTGCTAACCCGCTCCAATCAACCGATTGATTCTTCTTCCAAAGGCTAGAGAAGAAACCCCATGATAAGTCCGTATTTCAACACGCATTTGATGCGTGATGAGATTGATTTTTGGTCACTTTTTCTAGCCTAAATGAGTCACAAAGCGTAAAATTAGCTCAAGTCACGGTTTACCGGGTTTTGCTTGCGTTTGTTGTTTTTAGAAGCAAAAGTCAGGAATTTGAACTCGGCATCGGCATTGGAGATTAATTTGAGAAGATTTGGGATGACTCGAGAGCTGATTAGAGGTATCGGAGATCCACAGGGCGATTAAGGAACAATTTTAGAGTCAAAAGAAGTCAAAGAATGAATGTGGGATTGATGAGGATCGAACAGGGAAGAAAAAAGCAAGAAAACGGTCAAAAAGAGGTCCGCACGCCAGATTGTGCGGGGCCGCATGCCTCATGCTCCAGAAGTTCCTCACAGGAAGGTCCGCATGACTGTACCGTGAAAGACACGAAAAGCACCTAAGAGGGGGGTGAATTAGGTGTTAAAAAATTGTGCTTGAGATATGAAGGCAGCGGAAACAATCAAGAATATAACAAACAAACTAAGTGAGTGTTAGTGCATAAATGAATGCAAATTAGTGTGTGTGTGTGTTCAAACAAGAAAGTAATTAACAAGTAAGAACACAATGATTTATAGAGGTTCGGCTAATCCTACTCCTCTACCTAAGGGCACCCCCCTCAGGATTTCCAAATCCACTAAAAATGGTCTCCTTTGAACACAAGAAGAGCACCACCTAAAGTTTTGGCAAACAAACTCTTGCCAATGAGTATGAGTTTTACACGGGCTAACTCACAACCTAATGGTTTTCAAGAGGATCAACCAAAAACCTCAACTAATGGTTTTCTAGAGGCACACCAAAAACCTCACAGTGGTTTTCAAGAGGCACAACCACACAACCTCAACTAAGTTGGTTTTACAACGGGCTAACCAACAACCTAAGATTGGTTTTAGGAAAACCAAACAAAACCTTACAAGATGGAGAACAAATACAAGTAGAGAATATGATCTCAAACTCTCAAGCAGAATTTAAAGATTGATGCTTGACGAAGAGTTGAGAATTACAAGGCAATACACACAAAGATATAAAATTTGATCAAGAACAAGTGAGATTGCAAAATGTCAAATAGCTCTCTCAAAAATTGGTTTTATCAAGATTAAAAATATGGATTTGATGATCTTAAAACCAATGTAAGTTTCTGCAAATAAATATTAATGTGATAGCACAAGCAGAATTCAAGATAGAGAGACTAAGAAAAGCTTCAGGAACAAAATGAACTCTTTCGCAGAATATTCAAAGTGTAAAGCAGTAGTTCGTTAAGAATTTTTGTGTGTAATTCGTGTAGTATTCGTACTTTGATCAGTGTAGAAGACAGAGTATATATAGGAAAAGATTTGACCTTTAAAGATTTGAAATCAAAGGTTTGGAAGGAAAGAATCGCTAAATTATTTGCTTTAACGGCTATAATATCAATTATTGATATTTGATTGATTTCCATATTTGGAAGATAGTGACAACGGCTAGAAGGATAAATAACAGGTTCCAACGTTCGAAAATGGTCTAGGTCCCCAAATAAATTAATTGTCTTTACCAGACGACAAAAGACAATTTTGTCTTTACTGGAAAAGTTAACGAAAGAATAGTGCTGAACTTAGTAACCAATTTGGATTGAAGTCTGGAAAGATTTCTAAGAAAGGAATACTTAGATTTGAAGATTAGAGTGGCAGACTTCTAGGAAAGCAACCTGATGGAGTATATGGCCCGGGAACCCCCGGCCCACAGACTCCTACTACTCCAGTAAAGGCCCAATAGGCCCAGAAGGCCCAAGAGGCCCAAATCATGGCGCCCGGAGTACAAAGCAGCCCACAGCGCACCAGGGGTGCCTTCGACCCCCTAGCCGAAGGCTCTAAAATCTCACAGAACGGGTTTCTCAAACAATCTAAGAAACTGGGAGAAAACGGCGAGAACAGTAGCCCTCGGCACCAGGGTGCCCTCGGTTTGAGGAGCTCTCGGCTACTGCTCTATAGCCGAAGGCACCTCACTCGACAAGATCTCCTCTTCACGCGCGTACAGATCACCGTACCCTGTACAACGTCCCATCCAACAGCCGCATTAAATGCGGCCACATGCGGTTGCCAGCGCCAACCGGATGAGGTGACCTCTCGGCCAATGGATGCTTGACACGTGTCCCTGTCCGGCATTTATTGCTACTATAAATAGCACCCCCTTTTCCCCGTTGTAAACCACGACATTCATACTGAATACACTCTCTCTCTTACTTACTTATGCTCTGACTTCTCTCTAAGTTATTCTCAGCAATAACCCCTCGGATACATACCCCCGGGTACACTATCCATCATTTGGTGCTCTCATTGAGAGGTCGAACAATCGAGTAAGAAACCCTCCCCCTTCGCCAAACACTAGCCCTCTACCAAAATGGTGAGAACAACACGTGCCAACTCCAAAAACGTGGAAGACAAGAACCTGGCCCTCGGCGACGTCAACGCCCCCGAGGCCTCTCACAGGGCTCCCGAGGGCGGTGTCATTGTTGGGCTGGAACAGGCGGCTGTCGACCTACGCCTTCAGATCCAACAGAATGCCCCCGATGCCCGCCTCGGCATCGAGGCCAAGAAGAAAAACCGGAGCGATGACCAAGTCAGCCCTCCGGTTCTCACCATCGACGTTCATTCGGCGCTCTCCGCCTTCATCCAGACGCTCACTCAGAACCCAGGTGCCTTCAGCACCCTGGCTCCGGCTCAACCCCAGGTTGGGGAGAACATCATACTTCCCCCTCCGCCACACCCCTTCGGAAACCCCACCCCTCGGGTTAGGAACGACGAAGGGGTAGTGGCCCAAGATACGGCCTCCCAGGAAGTTCAGTCCCGGGACCGCCACAATGACAACAGAGAAAGGCCCCGCACTTCCGCCCTCAACCGGCTCGGAGGAGGGCAAGACCGCCGAGGGGTCCAAGACCGCCTCGGAGGGAGAGCACTCCAAAGGCCCCAGGAAAGCGGAGGGTCTGTCTCGAGGGCAGACGAGGAGCGTCCCCCTCGGGACAAAGGCAAGGCACCCCTTCATGCCGATGATGCTCGCCACCAAATCAACCAGGCCCATTCGGCCCGGGTCCGTTCGCAGGGGGCGGAGACCCTCCCGAAGGATCCCCGGGACGAAATTATTGCGGCCCTCCAACGCCGGCTTGACGAAATGGAGGCCAACAAAGCTCACGCCACCACCTCCACCCCTCATTCAGACCTCAAATACGAAGCCATGATGGCCAAAATGGAGGAATTACAGAAGAAGGTAGCCGAGGGCTCCGGGGAACCCGTCATCCAGCTCCGGACCCGGACGCCATTTACCCCAAGGGTACTGGCGGCCCGGATCCCGGAAAAATACCGGGGGCAACACATACAGCCCTACAACGGGAAGACGGACCCCCAGGAACACTACAGCAAATATCAGAACAGCATGATGATGGTAAGGGCGTCAGACGAATATTTGTGTCGTTGGTTCCTCTCCACCTTAGAGGGGCCGGCATACGAATGGTTCAACCGGTTGCCCGAGGGCTGCATTGATTCGTGGCAAGAACTCGCCCAGCGATTCTTGACACAATTTGCCGGGAGGCGTCGCACGAGGAAGCACTTCTCCCACCTCCTAACCATACGCCAGAAGAGGGATGAGACCCTTCGGGACTTCCTGGAGCGCTGGAGGACGGAAGCCGACAAAGTCGACGGTGCGGATGACGGGACCCTCCTGGCCCTCCTACAAACCGTCCTCCGCACCGGCAACTTTTCAAGGAGCCTCATCATTGAACCCCCCCCCCCCCCCCCCCGCGACTACATAAGGGCTTTGCAGCGGGGGGACCGATATGCTGAGGCCGAGGAGGTGGAAAAATACCACCAGCATCCGGATCAGCAGCCCCCGAGGGCTGACAGCAAGAACAACCGAGGGCCGGGGGCTCCTCCAAATCACCCCAAGTCTTCAGGACCCTCTGATGATCGCCCTCGGCAAGGCCAAGCCAAGCCCGGGGGAGGTTATAAGAGCAGCCCTAAGACTTGGGCACAGCCCATTCTCCTGGACCGCCCCCGGACACCATTGACGCACCCTGTCAGCATCATCCTTGATTTTGTCGAGGAGAGGGGCCTTGTTGAGCGCGATTCTCGCGCACCCTCGGAGGTACATGCTATCAACCCTCAGTTCCCATACTGTCGCTTCCATCGGCACTAGGGGCACAGAACCGATGACTGCCACCAGCTAAAAACGGCCATCGAGAGATTGATACAAGCGGGGCACCTGTCCCAATTTGTTCAGAGCCCTTGGCAGGAGGGACCTTCTCATCAGGGACCTCCCCGAGGGCACCACACGAAGGTGAACGCTTGGGTGAACCCGAACACCATCCCCCTTGGCAAGAAGAGGGAGATCGGAAACTTGGAAGAGGAAGAGGAAGAGTACCCCCACTACCAGGAGAACAAACGCCACATCCTCATGATCACCGGCGGCAATACCGGGGGCGACTCCACCAGCCAGCGGAAGAAGTGGGCTCAATCGCTTTACGTGGGGGAAGTCACTCATATGCCCCCGGTAAAGCGACTGAGGGAGGAACCCATCACCTTCACCAACGCAGATCTCCCTCCTACTTCTTCTCCTCACAGGGATGCCTTGGTGATTCGGACTGAAATAAACGACACCATCATTCACCGAACTTACATTGACACGAGCAGCTCCGTCAATGTGATGTACCTCAGCACCTTCAGAGAGCTGCATCTGGAGAGGGGGTCCCTTCGGCCCATTAAGACCCCTCTTACCGGCTTCACCGGCGATACTATTGATTCCGAGGGGGTAATAACCCTCCCGGTGATGTTCGGCGACGGGCTCCATAGATCCCAGCTCGAAGTGGAATTCGTCGTCGTCAACATCGACTGCGCCCACAACATCATCCTCGGCCGGCCAGCCCTCGAGGACCTCGAGGCCATCATCTCCATGAGGCACCTCTGCCTCAAGTTTCCCACCGAGGGGGGCATTGGCTACTCCCGGGGGAATCAGAAAATCGCCCGCGCCTGCTATCTTCAAGTCACTAAGAAGGTAAGTAAAACGCAATTCCGTGTTGGCTGAACCGGCCGAGGACGTAGAAGACTTTACACTCGATCCGGCCAAGCCGGAGAGAGTCGTGAAGATTGGAGCCCAGCTCCCTGAAGATCTGAAGACCGGTATCACCAACGCCCTCCGCGCCTACTCCACTGTCTTTGCATGGGGGCCGGAGGACATGCCGGGAATAAGCCGAAGGGTCATCACCCACCGCCTCTCGGTGGACCCCTCGGCAAAAGCAGTACAGCAACGAAGAAGACCCCTCTCCGCCGAAAGGAGGGAATTTGTGAAGAAGGAGGTCGCCATGCTCCTCTCTATTAAGCACATCAAAGAGGTGAAATACCCCTAATGGCTGGCAAACGTGGTCCACGCACAGAAGCCCCCTACCTTCCGCATGTGCGTGGACTACACGGATCTCAACACGGCGTGCCCTATGGACCCTTTTCCTTTGCCCAATATCGATCAACTTGTAGATGAGACCGCGGGATGTGAAATCATGTCATTCCTCGACGCATTCCGCGGGTATCATCAGATCTTCATGCATGAAGAAGACGCCGAAAAGACAGCCTTCATGACTCCCGAGGGCATCTTCTGCTACCTGGTGATGGCCTTCGGCCTAAAGAACTCAGGGGCCACTTACACCTGGATGGTGGCCCGAATCTTTCAAGCCGTCCTAGGGCGCACCATGGAGGCCTATGTTGACGACATGATCGTCAAGAGCAAGCAATCTTCCAGCCATGCTGACGACCTCCGAGAAATCTTCGCCATCATGCAGAAGTTCAACCTTCGGCTAAACCCGAAGAAGTGCACCTTCGGCGTCTGATGGACAGTCTACCCGAGGGGTAGCTTATCCGAGGGGTTATTGCGGAGAATAACTAGAGAGAAGTCAGAGCAAATAAGTAAGAGAGAGAGTGTATATTCGATATGTATTCAGCATCGTTACAAATGGGGAAATGGGGTGCTATTTATAGTAGCAATAAATGTCGGGCAGGGACACGTGTCAAGCGCTCATTGGCCGAGGGGTCACCTCAACCGGTTGGCGCTGGCAGCCGCATGTGGCCGCATTTAATGCGGCTGTTGGATGGGACGTCTGTGCGGGGTACGGTGATCTGTACGCATGTGAAGCGGATATCTTGTCGAGTGAGATGCCTTCGGCCATAGAGCAGTAGCCGAGGGCTCTTCCACCCGATGGCACCCTGGTGCCGAGGGCTCACAGTGCCGAGGCCTGGTGTTTTCGCCGTTTTCTCCCAGTTTCTTAGTTTGCTTGAGAAACCCGTTCTGTGAGAATTTAGAGCCTTCGGCCAGGGGGCCGAAGGCACCCCTGCGCATTGTGCGGACTGCTTGGTATTCTGGGCGCTGTGATTTGGGCCTGTTGGGCCTGCTGGGCCTTCGCTGGAGTAGTAGGAGTCTGTGGGCCGGGGGTTCCCGGGCCATATACTCCATCAGGAGTCCCTCACTCCTTTTGCCGAAAGGTACTTGAGGGAAAAAGAGTAACTTGCTTTTGATGTTGTCCCATCGTGATTCCTGAAGTTGGTGAGGAGTTGTTGCTTTTCTGTCCCTGCCGAAGGCAGTCCCTCAGTTACCCACATGTCGGGACTTGAGGGCTTGCTTTGTTGTTTGTTGGAATTTCACAGATTTTGTAATTTAATGATTTTCCCGAAGGGGTCCTCCAGTCCCCCACTCCTTGAGGCACTTGTAAAGTGGTGAAAAGGAGTAAAGCAGTTACGTTGCTGTTGTGGGCCGAAGGCTGACGCTTTTCGTTTCATTTTGGGGGGATGCCTCGTTAAAAACCTCATTAGGAAAAACCCTTTGGGAAAAAATCCTAATGAGGGAAAAAGAGTGCACCGAATTCCCCCAATGATGAATCGAAAATGTCAAACCTTGGTGAAAAATGGAGAATGACGGGAATGCCGAAGGCTCTCTCTTCTGAGGGCTCCTGTGTTGATTTGCCAAAGGCTTGCTGTTGATGTCCTGGTGGTGCCGAAGGGGAGCCCCTCAATCCAGGGATCGAGGGCCTGCCAGATGAGGGCAGCAGTGAAGTTGTTACCGGGGGGACCACTGTTTGTTGATGAGTTGGTGATGAAGATACCCGAGGGCTCCCATTACCTGTGTGCCATGGGCCCTCCGTCAATGAGGCACTCCCCGGGGGCTACCCGGTTTTGCAGTGCTGAGGGGGAAACCCCGAGGGGTGCCCCTGATATGCAGCCCCGGGGATCTGAAGGAGTGATCCCGAAGGCGTCTGTTATGTGCTGTGTGGGGCGCAACCCGGGGGCACTTCTGAGTGATTGTACCCGGAGGCTATCTTTGATGAAGTGGAGTGAAGTAGAAAACCCGGGGGCTTCCAGAATATAGCCGTTGGAAATATAGCCGTTGGAATACGTAACGACAGGATATAGCCGTTGGGGGGATGGCACACGTGGCGTGTGATGGCTGGCTGTTCGTGGGCGGCGTCACCGGTTGGGTGAAACGACGGTGCGTAATGATGGTGTCCATCCGGAGGCCCGGAATCCAGGCCCAAGCCCGGATTCTATCGCCTATAAATACCCCAAGGCCAGGCATTACTCCGTGTGCGAAAACTTTGTTAGCGAAGCTCTGCCAATTTTTCTAGAGAGAGAAACTCAAGCCTTCGGTCCTAACTCAGCTTTCGAGGTCAGTGCTCCCTGCCTTTCTCCTTCTAGTATAGCTGTACGTTGTGCCCTCGGGTTAGGAGATAGAATTCACTAGAAACCTTAGTTCCCCCGAACCCTCGAGCTAGAGTTTAGAATGTCGTCCCAGAGTGACTCTCAGGACATCTCGAGGACGCCCTCGATGGAGGACGAAGGCATCTCCGACGTGGAGTCCAGCAGCAGTCAGCCCTCGGATGGTGGTGATGTAGCCCTCGCCACTGAGGTGCAGAAGGATCTGACGGCCGAGGCCGAGGCGGAGGAATTCGAGCGGACCGCGGAAGATGAGGAGTTGGCCCTCGCCATCCAGATTGCTGAGGAGGAAGAGGAGAAGGAGAGGGCGAAGGTCACTGTGGCCGTCCTTCCCCCTCGGCGTGCTGGTGAGGCCAGTACTTCCCAGCCGCTGAATGCAGTTCCCATCCGGGTGGCCCCCGGGAAGAAGAAGAGAAAGACGAGGGCTGGCCCCCAGAAGAAAGTAAGGGCCGTCGATCAAGGGGGGCCAGTTGATCTACCAGAGGGTTACTCCTTCCTGGACACCGCCGCTCTGGAGATTAAGTCCCAAGCCGATAGGGCGGACATCTACATCACCCAATTGCACGTAGGGCCCTCAGCCGTAGTAGTCGAGCCGGGTCCTGATGACGTGCTATCCCAGCCTCCCGAGGGATGCATAGCCGTGCACGTTCTCTCGGTTTCAATGGGCCTCCGATTCCCTCTCCATCCGTTCCTTCGGGAGTACCTCAGGTACACTGGCCTGGTTCCCTGCCAATTGACCCCCAACAGCCATTCATACATAGCTGGGTTTGTGAACCTGTGCACACTCCGGGGGGTTACACCGAGCTTGGAGTTATTCTTCCAAAGCTTCAACCTATGCCGGGGGGGCCACACCAATGCCGAGGGCTATGCGAACTTACAGCAGATAGCCCAGTTCAAACTGTTCACCGAGGCCCCTTCTTCCAACAAGGGGTGGAGAGAGCGATGGTGCTACATCAGACTGGCCGACAGCCCTTTCCCGAGGGAGTTGCGGAATTGCTTTCGGCGCCATGTGAAGGTCAAGAGTGCCGCCCTTGAGAAGGATGGTCTGAAGATTGCCAAGATTCCCGAGGGTCGGACAAAGAACGTAACCATCAAGGAGTGCACCCTCGAGGAAGACCTGTATGCCCTCGGATTCCTGAGGTATCGGTTCATTGGGGAGACCGATGAGAAGTATCCTCTCTACGATAAAGCCTTCGTGGGAGCAGGAGGTAGTGGCCGGGGGCTTTGCATTTTCGTACTTAGAGATTTTTTGTTATGTTTGTTGTCGTGTCTCTGACCCCTCGGTTCTAACATTTCAACTTGTTGTTGTCGTTCTTTGCAGGTAGCAGGATGAATGCCAACGCCTTGTTCGCGAAGAGGAAGGGCAAGACCCAGCAAAAGGAGAAGGGGCCCTCGGGCCAGAAGCCAGTTGACGCGCTTTTCCCGAAGGTCATAGAGCCTTCCGTCGGGGACGCCCATGCTGCTGTGGGGACCGAGGGGTCGAAGGCCGAGGCGGCCGCTAAGAAGAAGAGGAGCGACAAGGGGGTGGAGCCCCCTACCAAGAAGCAGAAAGGCGCCGGGGGTGCTGTCGGGGCGGCGGCCCCCCTCATAGTTATTGATGACATGCCCGCTGTTGATGAGCCTCTGGCCTCGGTCCCCCCGAAGGATCCGGTGAATCCCCCCCGGGCGGAATCACCCCGGGAGATCCGTCAGCTCTCCTTTGCCCCCGGCGCTTCGTTGATGCACGGCACTGCCGAGCCGAAGGCCTTCCTGCGGGGCATCACCTCGAAGATGGACAGGGAAGTCTTCGAGACCTACGATGACGATGCCCTCGAGAATAGGATCCTCCGGTCCTCGCTCACTGTAAGTATCCGCTTCCTTTTTCCTTATCTTGTCAGTTTAGTCTTATTTTTTTTTTCTGAGGAACAATCTAACTCCTTTGATCATTGTTTGCAGGCCTGCATAGCCCTCGGGGAACAGGTCCGGAGGCGCGAGGAAAGGCGTCTTCACGAGGCTGCCCAGGATAAGAAGGTGGAGGGGCTGATCCGCAAGAACTCCGAGGCGGTGAAGCATGCTGCCCAGCTGGAGGAGGCCCTTCGGGAGGCGAAGGCGGCGGCGGAGAAGGCCAAGGCTGATGGCATAGCCGAAGGCAAGGCAGAAGCCGAGAGGGCTGCTGCTGAGGCGGCGAAGAAAGCCGCCGATGAAGCCCAAACCGCTAAGGAGAGAGCTGCGGCCGAGGCCCGAGGGGAGGCAGTTGCGGAGTTCCTTGCTGAGGGCTGGAGGGCCGAGGGCCACAAGGAGTGGGTTGCCTCCGTGGTGGCAGCCTCGGTGGACGCTTGGGTAGAAGGCCCCGGGGTTGACTGGCTGACTGACAGGGGGGACGCCCACTACCAGGGGGGTGAGTTCTTTACCCAGCACCTGATCTACTGGAGGCTTGCCAGGCACTTTGGCGTGTCCCTCGAGCAATTCGACCCCTCGGCATATGGCCTCCCTCCGTTGCAACAAGATGTCAGAGTTCCCCTCCCCCCGGGTGAAGAGCGGCCGACAATCTATGATTCTGTAATGATGGGGGGTGACGGGGGTGGAGCCGTCAGGGGTGATGCTGCCGGAGAAGAAGTCTCCTCCAAGGTTGTCGTGGAAGATGCCCCCGGAGACAATGAGGTTGAAACCGCCGAGAAGAGTAGTACTTAGTCACTTTTTTTTTGAAAAAGCTTTGTAATGAATATTTGTCACCCCTCGGCTTTGGCCATACTCTGTAACAAACACACTTGAATCCCTTTCCCTTGTTGAATGAATGATTGCCTTCGGGCCTTGTACATGTGGCTTGTTTTTTCCAATTCCTTTCTCCTTGAATGCATGCCTTCATTTTTGCCTTGGATGTATGTCTTTGCTCCTTTGAATGTATGTTTTAGGACTTAGAATATTACCTAATTGTAGCTAGCCCTTGGGAGCCTTCGGTAGTTGGGCACCCTCTGCTGGATATGCAACCGAGGGTTCGGCAGCAATTAGGACTTAGAAAAATTTCTAAGTGTAGATTTCCCTTGTGAGCCTTAGGGATATGGCGTCCCCTCCTGATGTGTAAATATTGGACCGAGGGCCCAATGTATAGGACTTAGAATTTTTTTGCGAGTGTAGTGTGTCACGTAGCCTTCGGCTACTATGGAGCCCCAACCGCAATATTGCTTAGGCCGGGGGCTAATTCTTTAGGACTTAGAAAATTTTCTTGAGTGCTGATTCCTTGTGTACTGTAGCCCTCGATTGATAGGCGGCCCTCGGCAATTAGGTCCCTTGAGATGAGGGTGAAATATGTAGGACTTAGAAAAACTTCTAAGTGTAGAGTTTCCCTTGGGAGCCTTCGGGAGATGGCATCCCTTCATGATGTATAAGTAGTTGACCGGGGAAAAACATGTAGGACTTAGAAAAATTTCTAAGTGTGGATCATCCCTTGTGAGCCTTCGGGAAATGGCATCCCTCCTTGATGTATGAGTAGTTGACCGGGGGGAAAACATGTAGGACTTAGAAAATATTCTAAGTGTGGATCATCCCTTGTGAGCCTTCGGGAAATGGCATCCCTCCTTGATGTATGAGTAGTTGACCGGAGGGGGGGGGGGGAAACATGTAGGACTTAGAAAATATTCTAAGTGTGGATTTTCCCTTGGGAGCCTTCGGGTGATGGGTGCCCTCTGATTCCACACCACATTGCAGATGCCCGGGGGCTACTCATTTAGGACAGGATACTCCTTTTTTAAGTGTTGTTGTATTGCATGGCCTTCGGCCACCATATTCCCTTGGCTGTAACATTGATTGGGCCGGGGGCCCAATCTTTAGGTATTAGAATTTTTTCAAGTGATGCTTCCCTGTGTAGCCTTCGGGTGCCCGGGGGCTGCTCCTTCAGGACTTAGAATTTTTCTAGGCATAGACTGATGTTGAATCCTGTTGTTGTGAAGAAAGCCAATGAGGAGTGTGTGCCCTCGGCATACACTTTAAAAGTTGTAGGATTTGACCCTTGTCATGGGGAAAGGGCCCTCGGTATTTGTGCATAACAGATGCCTTCGGCGTTTGTTTGAAGTACCGTTTAGTGGACCTTGGATAGTCCAGTCCCTTTGTATTGTTGAAGCCTTCGGTGTTTTTGTGACCGGAGGTGACCAGGTAGTGGACTTAGCCGTTTCCTGATGATATTTCTTTGAGTAGTATCCTTCGGGAAATAGGAGTCTTCAATTACCGGAGGTGTTCCCGTGGGGAGCCCTTGGCATGTTGTGATATTGTTGGAGTGTACTCTTTGATTTCTCGCTGAGTCTACTCCCCTTCACCCCTTTTTTTTTGGTTGGTGGTGAAGGGAAGGCATCAAGAAACTTGGTTTCTTGGTAAGGCTGGGCCTATTAGGAGACCATCAGAATACACCAATGGCTCTCCTCCCTCGGGTTAACCTTCCGAGTTCCGAGGGGATCGAGGGACGTTTCCTGGGCACAAGATATGGTGGTCCGTAACCTGCCTCCCCTTGGGGGATGGCGCGGAAAGCGCCTCATTTTTGAAAGTCGTCCCCTCGGCGCTAGACATAGTCTGTGGCCTGCCACACCCTTGGGGTGGTGGCGCGGGGAGCGTTTCGGTTTGGAAGTCGAATCCTGGGCATTTCTCATACCTGTCATACCCTGGGGGTAGTGACGCGGATAGCGTTCCGTTTTTGAAAGTCGAATCCTGGGCATTTCTCATGCCCGTCACACCCTGGGGGTAGTGACGCGGAAAGCGTTTCAAGGAAGGGTTTTCATTTGCACACTAGTTGCAAATGGCCGGGGGCACTACGTGCCGCCGGCACCGATGGTGGCGCCTTCGGTATATGCGTCCTCGTGGGGTACGGCTTTTAGAAACAACACTTGGTGTTAGTTTCGATGTGTAGCCCCCGGTACTTGGTACCGAGGGGTCTTCTGTAGGAACACTTGGTGTTCTCCTTTGTTGCAGTTGATGGAGGTGTCTACCCTCGGTACTTGGTACCGAAGGGTCTTCAAATGAAACACTTGGTTTTTCCCAATAGATGTTTGGAAGTTGATAGGAGAGCATCTCCTTGGCACTGGATGCCGAGGGGTTTTCTTTGAAACATTTTGGTGTTTCTCTCTTCGTTTCGATGTTTGATGATGGAGGTGTACCCTCGGCACTGGGTGCCGAAGGGTCTTCTGTAGGAACACTTGGTGTTCTCATCTTTTCTTTTTTGATGTTGAAGGTGGGGATGTACCCTCGGCACTGGGTGCCGAAGGGAAATGAAATACATGGTGTTCTTTGTGGTTGGTGATAGGAGTTTCCTCCCTCGGCACTGGGTGCCGAGGGGTCTTGACTGAAAACACGTGGTATTTTCACTGTTTGTTGTAGGTGTTGACGGTGTCCGCCCTCGGCACTTGGTGCCGGAGGGGGTTCTTCTCGTGGTGAGGCCTGGGGCCTGTAGTTAGTATGAGGGCTTGATGTCTTGAATGTATCTTCATTCTCCGAATTTGGAGGCCTTGGGCCATAGGATAGTACATTCACTAGTTATGAGGGCTTGTCCGCTCTTACATTATTGATAAAATTTAACTAAATGGTGTACATTCCAGTGCCTAGGGACTTCTTTCCCATTGGGGCGTTTGAGCTTGTAGGTCCCGGTTTTGATGATGGCTGCTATGATGTAGGGGCCTTCGAATTTTGGTGCCATTTTTCCTCCCTCGGTTGGTTGGCTGGCTTCCCTCCTCCGGAGGACATAGTCCCCCACTTGAAATTCTCGGGTGCGAACTTTGGCGTCGATGTAGCATTTAACTTGCCTTCGGTAGTTTTCTGCCCGGATGAAGGCCTGCTCCCGGCGTTCTGAAATGAGGTGGAGGTCGAGGGCCATGTTGCTGTCGTTGACCTCGGGGTCGTATTGGATCACCCTTCGGGTAGGAAGGGTGACTTCCGTAGGAGCTTTGGCTTCAAAACCGTAGCAGAGGGAGAAGGGTGTTTCACCTGTAGCGCGCCGAGGGGTAGTGCGGTAGGCCCAGAGGATGTTGTGAAGTTCTTCCACCCAGCCACCACCCTCAGCCTCCAGCTTCTTTTTGAGGCCCTCGAGTAAGGTCCGGTTGGCGTTCTCTACTTGCCCGTTGCCTTGAGGGTAGGCAACGGAGGAGAAGGTGTGTTTGATGCCCCATGCCTCCAGAAGGGCACAGAAGGGGGCTGCCTCAAATTGTGTTCCATTGTCGGAGATGATCTGCTGGGGGACGCCAAACCTTGTGAGGATGTTCTTGAGGACGAAGTGACGGCACTTCGCCTCTGTGATGCTGGCGAGGGGTTCAGCCTCCACCCACTTGGTAAAATAGTCGACGGCCACAATGATGTATCTGTTGTTGGAGGTACCCCTCGGCAGAGGGCCCACAAGGTCTATCCCCCATCGAGAAAATGGGACAGAGGTGCTGATGGGGGCGTAGTTGACCGCTGGCCTGCCGGGAGCTTTCTGGAAATGTTGACATGCGGTGCACCTCCGGGCAAGGTCAGCACAGTCCCTGGCCATGGTTGGCCAGAAGTAGCCCTGGAGAATAAGCCTTCGGGACATGGAGAAGGGTCCCTGGTGAGCTGAGCAAGTGCCACTGTGCACTTCCTCCATTGTGACCTCGGCTTCATCTGGATGAAGGCACCGGAGTAGCGTGCCATTGTAAGATCGTTTGTAGAGCCTCCCGTCTTCGATGGTGTAGCTAGGAGCCCTCAGCTTTGCTAGTTTAGCGCGGGCCTCATTCTGGGGTAGGTGCCCTGTGGAGATGAAGGCGGTGATATCTGAGATCCAATCCTCCTGACGTTGTTGTATGTTCATCACGGGGCTTGCATGGATGCTTGAGAGGCTGAGTTCCTCGATTTTGGCAATTTTGGAGATGTGCTCGGGGGAGTCTGCCGAGAGTTTAGATAATATGTCGGCCTCGGAGTTCTGAGCCCTCGGTATTTGAGTGAGAGAGTGTGCCTCAAATACCTTAAGCAACTCTTTGGCCGCTTCCTTGTACTGTTTCATTCTCCCCTCCTTGGCCTCATATTGTTCGGAGATTTGGCCAACGACCAACTTGGAGTCGCATTTGATGTGGATCTGCCGAGCCCTCATGTTGGCAGCCAGCCGAAGGCCACATAGGAGGGCCTCATACTCGGCCTCATTGTTGGAGACCTTGAAGGAGAAGCGGATTGCATAGTAGGCCCTGAAGCCCTCAGGAGTAATGAGGACTACCCCCCCCCTCCCGCATGCTTTGGTCGCGGAGGAGCCATCAGTGTAGAGGGTCCACCAGTCGTCCGAGGTAGCCGAGGGCTCCCCGTCCGTGGCTGCCCTTGCGGTACATTCCGTCACAAAGTCCGCCAGGGCTTGGCCCTTGATGGCAGGCCTTGGACGGATGTCAATGTTGTATTGGCTCAAGAAGATAGCCCATTTCACCATGCGGGAGGAGCTGGTGGGGCTCCTCATGAGGGCGCCGAGGGGTTGATGGGTGAGGACTTGAACCGGGTGAGCCTGAAAGTAGTGGCCCAACTTCTTGACAGTCCAAACGATGGCTAACACCATTTTTTCCACAGGGGAGTACCTAAGCTCGTCCTCCCTTAGGGTCTTGCTAACGTAGAAGATGGCATGCTGGATGCCGTCTTCCTCCCGGATAAGCACAGAGCTGATGGCCGCCGGGCTGACCCCAAGGTAGAGGTAGAGAGTCTCCCCTACCTTGGGTTTGGAGAGCACAGGGGGTGAAGATAGATACCGTTTGAGCTCGTCGAAAGCCCCCTGGCATTCTGGAGTCCATAGAAAGCCAGCCGTCTTCCTCATGATCTGGAAGAAGGGTAGAGACTTCTCCGCCGATTTAGATAGAAAACGGTTGAGGGCTGCCAGGCGGCCTGTCAACCGTTGAACTTCCTTTACATTGCGTGGGGGCTCCATATTGATGATGGCCTGGATCTTCTCGGGGTTGGCCTCAATACCCCTTCGGCTCACCATGTAGCCTAAGAATTTGCCCCCTTGGACGCCGAAGGTGCACTTCTTCGGGTTTAGCCGAAGGTTGAATTTTTGCATGATGGCGAAGATTTCCCGGAGGTCGTCAGCATGGCTGGAAGATTGCTTGCTCTTGACGATCATGTCGTCGACATAGGCCTCCATGGTGCGCCCTAGGACGGATTGAAAGACCCGGGCCACCATCCGAGTGTAAGTGGCCCCTGAGTTCTTTAGGCCGAAGGCCATTACTAGGTAGCAGAAGATGCCCTCGGGAGTCATGAAGGCAGTTTTTTCGGCGTCCTCCTCGTGCATGATTATTTGATGGTACCCTCGGAAGGCATCGAGGAAGGACATGATTTCACACCCCGCGGTCTCATCCACCAATTGATCAATGTTTGGTAGAGGGAATGGATCCATGGGGCATGCTTTGTTGAGATCGGTGTAGTCCACGCACATGCGGAAGGTAGGGGGCTTTTGTGCGAGGACTACATTTGCTAGCCATGAGGGGTATTTCACCTCCTTGATGTGCTTGATCGAGAGGAGCATGGCGACCTCCTTCTTCACGAATTCCCTCCTCTCGGCGGAGAGGGGTCTCCTTCGTTGTTGTACTGCTTTTGCCGAAGGGTCCACCGAGAGGCGATGGGTGATGACCCTTCGGCTGATTCCCGGCATGTCCTCCGGCCCCCATGCAAAGACAGTGGAGTAGGCGCGGAGGGCGTCGGTGATACCGGTCTTCAAATCTTCAGGGAGCTGGGCTCCAATCTTCACGACTCTCTCCGGCTGGGCCGGATCGAGCGCAAAGTCTTCTACGTCCTTGGCCGGTTCAGCCCTCGGCCTTCTTTCCTCTTGGTCGACGGCTCCGGTGATGGTGTCAACACGGAATTCCGTCTTGCTGACCTTCTTAGTGACCTGAAGATAGCAGGCGCGGGCAATTTTTTGGTTCCCCCGGGAGTAGCCAATGCCCCCCTCGGCGGGAAACTTGAGGCAGAGATGCCTCATGGAGATGATGGCTTCGAGGTCCTCGAGGGCTGGCCGGCCGAGGATGATGTTGTGAGCGCAGTCAATGTTGACGACGACGAACTCCACCTCGAGCTGGGCTCTATGGAGCCCGTCGCCGAAGATCACCGGGAGGGTTATTACCCCCTCGGAATCAATAGTATCGCCGGTGAAGCCGGCAAGAGGGGTCTTAATGGGCCGAAGGGACCCCCTCTCCAGATGCAGCTCTCTGAAGGTGCTGAGGTACATTACATTGACGGAGCTGCCCGTGTCAACGTATGTTCGGTGAATGATGGTGTCGTTGATCTCCGTTCGAATCACCAAGGCATCCCTGTGAGGAGAAGAAGTAGGAGGGAGATCCGTGTTGGTAAAGGTGATGGGTTCCTCCCTCAGTCGCTTTACCGGGGGCATATGAGTGACTTCCCCCACGTAAAGCGATTGAGCCCACTTGTTTCGTTGGCTGGTGGAATCGCCCCCTATATTGCCACCGGTGATCATGAGGATGTGGCGTTTTTTCTCCTGGTAGTGGGGGTATTCCTCCTCCTCTTCTTCCAAGTTTCCAATCTCCCTTTTCTTGCCGAGGGGGATGGTATTCGGGTTTACCCAAGCGTTCACCTTCGTGTGATGCCCTCGGGGAGGCCCCTGATGAGAAGGTCCCTCCTGCCGAGGGCTCTGGACAAATTGGGACAGGTGCCCTGCTTGTATTAACCTCTCGATGGCCGTCTTCAGCTGATGGCAGTCATCGGTCCTGTGCCCCTGGTGCCGATGGAAGCGACAGTAGGGGAACTGAGGGTTGATAGCGTGTACCTCCGGGGGTGCGCGAGAATCGCGCTCAACGAGGCCCCTCTCCTCGGCAAAATCGAGGATGATGCTGACGGGGTGCGTCAATGGGGTCCGAGGGCGGTCCAGGAGAATGGGCTGGGCCCAAGTCTTAGGGTTGCTCCTATAACCTCCCCCGGGCTTGGCTTGGCCTTGCCGAGGGCGGTCATCAGAGGGTCCCGAAGCCTTGGGGCGATTTGGAGGAGCCCCCGGCCCTCGGTTATGCTTGTTGTCAGCTCTCGGGGGCTGCTGGTCCGGATGCTGGTGATACTTCTCCACCTCCTCGGCCTCAGCATATCGGTCCCCCCGCTGCAAGGCCCTTATGTAGTCGCGGGGGGGGGGGGGGGTTCAATGATGAGGCTCCTTGAAAAGTTGCCGGTGCGGAGGACGGTTTGTAGGAGGGCCAGGAGGGTCCCGTCATCAGCGCCGTCGACCTTGTCGGCCTCCGTCCTCCAGCGCTCCAGGAAATCCCGAAGGGTCTCATCCTTCTTCTGACGTATTGTTAGGAGGTGGGAGAAGTGCTTCCTTGTGCGACGCCTCCCGGCGAATTGCGTCAAGAATCGTTGGGCGAGTTCTTGCCACGAATCAATGCAGCCCTCGGGCAGCCTGTTGAACCATTCGTATGCTGGTCCCTCTAAGGTGGAGAGGAACCATCGACACAAATATTCGTCTGATGCCCCCACCATCATCATGCTGTTTTGGTATTTGCTGTAATGCTCCTGGGGGTCCGTTTTCCCGCTGTAGGGCTGTATGTGTTGCCCTCGGTATTTCTCCGGGATCCGGGCCGCCAATACCCTTGGGGTAAATGGCGTCCGAGTCCGGAGTTGGATGACGGGTTCCCCGGAGCCCTCGGCCACCTTCTTCTGCAACTCCTCCATTTTGGCCATCATGGCCTCGTATTTGAGATCTGAGTGAGGGGTGGAGGTGGTGGCGTGAGCTTTGTTGGACTCCATTTCGTCAAGACGGCGCTGGAGGGCCGCAATAATCTCGTCCTGGGGGTCCCTCGGGAGGGTCTCCGCCCCCTGCGAACGAACCCGGGCCGAGTGGGCCTGGTTGATTTGGTGCCGAGCATCATCGGCATGAAGGGGTGCCTTGCCTTTGTCCCGAGGGGGACGCTCCTCGTCTGCCCTCGAAACAGATCCCCCGCTTTCCTGGGGCCTTTGGAGTGCTTTCCCCCCGAGGCGGTCTTGGACCCCTTGGCGGTCTAGCCCTCCTCCGAGCCGGTTGAGGGCGGAAGTACGGGGCCTCTCCCTGTTGTCATTATGGCGGTCCCGGGATTGAACTTCCTGGGAGGATGTTTCTTGGGCCACCACCCCTTCGTCGTTTCTCACCCGAGGGGTGGGATTTCCGAAGGGGTGTGGCAGAGGGGGAAGTATGATATTTTCCCCGATCTGAGGGTGAGCTGGAGCCAGGGTGCCGAAGGCACCCGGGTTCTGGGTGAGCGTTTGGATGAAGGCAAAGAGCGCCGATTGTACGTCGATGGTGAGAACCGGAGGGCTGACTTGGTCATCGCTCCGGTTTTTCTTCTTGGCCTCGATGCCGAGGCGGGCATCGGGGGCGTTTTGTTGGATCTGAAGGCGTAGGTCGACAGCCGCCTGTTCCAGCCCAGCGAGGACACCGCCCTCGGGAGCCCTGTGAGAGGCTTTGGGGGCGTTGACGTCGCCGAGGGGCAGGTTCTTGTCTTCTACGTTCTTTGAGTTGGCACGCGTTGTCCTCACCATTTTGATAGAGGGCTAGTGTTTTGTGTTTGGTCGAGGGGGAGGGTTTCTTACTCGATTGTTCAACCTCTCAACGAGAGCACCAAATGATGGACAGTCTACCCGAGGGGTAGCTTATCCGAGGGGTTATTGCGGAGAATAACTAGAGAGAAGTCAGAGCAAATAAGTAAGAGAGAGAGTGTATATTCGATATGTATTCAGCGTCGTTACAAATGGGGAAATGGGGTGCTATTTATAGTAGCAATAAATGCCGGGCAGGGACACGTGTCAAGCGCTCATTGGCCGAGGGGTCACCTCAACCGGTTGGCGCTGGCAGCCGCATGTGGCCGCATTTAATGCGGCTGTTGGATGGGACGTATGTGCGGGGTACGGTGATTTGTACGCATGTGAAGCGGATATCTTGTCGAGTGAGATGCCTTCGGCCATAGAGCAGTAGACGAGGGCTCTTCCACCCGATGGCACCCTGGTGCCGAGGGCTCACAGTGCCGAGGGCTGGTGTTTTCGCCGTTTTCTCCCAGTTTCTTAGTTTGCTTTAGAAACCCGTTCTGTGAGAATTTAGAGCCTTCGGCCAGGGGGCCGAAGGCACCCCTGCGCGTTGTGCGGACTGCTTGGTATTCTGGGCGCTGTGATTTGGGCCTGTTGGGCCTGCTGGGCCTTCGCTGGAGTAGTAGGAGTCTGTGGGCCGGGGGTTCCCGGGCCATATACTCCATCAGCGTCCAAGGGGGCAAATTCTTAGGCTACATGGTGAGCCGAAGGGGTATTGAGGCCCACCCCGAGAAGATCCAGGCCATCATCAACATGGAGCCCCCACGCAATGTGAAGGAAGTTCAACGGTTGACGGGCCGCCTGGCAGCCCTCAACCGCTTTCTATCTAAATCAGCGGAGAAGTCTCTACCCTTCTTCCAGATCATGAGGAAGACGGCTGGCTTTCTATGGACTCCAGAATGCCAGGGGGCTTTCGACGAGCTCAAACGGTATCTATCTTCACCCCCTGTGCTCTCAAAGCCAAAGGTAGGGGAGACCCTTTATCTCTACCTTGGGGTCAGCCCGGCGGCCATCAGCTCTGTGCTCATCCGGGAGGAAGACGGCATCCAACATGCCAACCAACCTACCGAGGGAGGAAAAATGGCACCAAAATTTGAAGGCCCCTACATCATAGCAGCCATCATCAAACCTGGGACTTACAAGCTCAAACGCCCCAACGGAAAAGAGGTCCCAAGGCACTGGAATGTACACCACTTAGTTAAATTTTATCAATAATGTAAGAGCGGCCAAGCCCTCACAACTAGTGAATGTACTATCCTATGGCCCAAGGCCCCCAATTTTGAGGAATGAAGACACATTCAAAACACCAAGAATAAACCGCAAAACACTTATGAGCGGGCAAGCCCTCATACCAACAACAGGCCCCAGGCCTCACCACGAGAAGAACCCCCTCCGGCACCAAGTGCCGAGGGCGGACACCATCAACACCTTCAACAACAGTGAAAACACCAAGTGTTCCAAACAAGACCCCTCGGTACCAAGTACCGAAGGTGGGAACTCCCATCACCGACAAGTGTTTCACCAAGTGTTTCATTCCAAGACCTTTCGGCACCCAGCGCCGGGGGTACACATCTCCACCATCAAACATCAAAAGAGGAACACCAAGTGTTCCTACAGGAGACCCTTCGGCACCCAGTGCCGGGGGTACACATCTCCACCTCCAACATCATAAAGAAGAACACCTAGTGTTCCCACAGAAGACCCCTCGGTACCAAGTACCGGGGGTACACATCTCACCCATCAACGTCAAATAGAGGAAGAACACTAAGTGTTCCTACAGAAGACCCCTCGGTACCAAGTACCGGGGCTACATATCGAAACTAACACCAAGTGTTGTTTCTAAAAGCCGTACCCCACGAGGACGCATATACCGAAGGCGCCACCATCGGTGCCGGCGGCACGTGGTGCCCCCGGCCATTTGCAACTAGTGTGCAAATGAAAACACTTCCTTGAAACGCTTTCCGCGTCACTACCCCCAGGGTATGACAGGCATGAGAAATGCCCAGGATTCGACTTTCAAAAACGGAACGCTTTCCGCGTCATCACCCTAAGGGTATGACAGGCACGAGAAATGCCCAGGATTCGACTTCCAAACCGAAACGCTCACCGCGCCACCACCCCAAGGGTGTGGCAGGCCACGGACTATGTCTAGCGCCGAGGGGACGACTTTCAAAAATGAGGCGCTTTCCGCGCCATCCCCCAAGGGGAGGCAGGTTACAGACCATCATATCTTGTACCCAGGAAACGACCCTCGATCCCCTCGGAACTCGGAAGGTTAACCCGAGGGAGGAGAGCCATTGGTGTATTCTGATGGTCTCCTGATAGGCCCAGCCTTACCAAGAAACCAAGTTTCTTGATGCCTTCCCTTCAGCACCAACCAAAAAAAAGAGGGGGTGAAGGGGAGTAGACTCAGCGAGAAATCAAAGAGTACACTCCAACATATCACAACATGCCGAGGGCTCCCCACGGGAACACCTCCGGTAATTGAAGGCTCCTATTTCCCGAAGGATACCACTCAAACAAATATCATCAAGAAACGGCTAAGTCCACTGCTTGGTCACCTCCGGTCGCACAAACACCGAAGGCTTCAACAATACGAAGGGACTGGACTATCCAAAGTCCACTAAATGGTACTTCAAACAGATACCGAGGGCATCTGTTATGCACTAACACAACTGGCTAAGTCAAACTCAACAACTTTTCGAGTGAATGTCGAAGGCACATACTCCTCATCGGCTTTCTTTACAACAACAGGATTCCACACTTTTCCTAAGTCCACACTTTTGGAAAATACTCATATTTGGCCCTCGGTCAAATACTCATACAACACAAGGGCCTCACGATCACCCGAAGGGTCCTATTCATATACACGGAGGGATCTACATCCGGAAGCTCAACATCAATTTACGCTTAGAAAATATTCTAAGTCCTAAATGAGCATCTACATCCAGAAGCTCAAGTGACGCAGAGTCAGAGGGCACCTATCACCCGGAGGCGACACAAGGAAGCAGCACTTAAAAAACAAAAATCTAAGTCCTAAAGATTGGGCCCCCGGCCCAATCAATATTACAGCTAAGGGAATATGATAGCCGAAGGCTATGCGATACAACAACACTTAGAAAATTTTCTAAGTCCTACATATTTTTCCCTCGGTCAACTACTCATACATCAAGAAGGGA
The DNA here is from genome assembly GCA_945859875.1 of Cuscuta europaea. Lineage (NCBI taxonomy): Eukaryota > Viridiplantae > Streptophyta > Magnoliopsida > Solanales > Convolvulaceae > Cuscuta > Cuscuta europaea. Next base: position 12,512,157 of record CAMAPE010000048.1, read on the forward strand.
TGCCATCGCCCGAAGGCTCCCGAGGGAAAAGCTACACTTAGAAAATTTTCTAAGTCCTACATATTTTCCCCTCGGTCAACTGCTCATACATCAAGAAGGGATGCCATCGCCCGAAGGCTCCCAAGGGAAAAGCTACACTTAGAAAAATTTCTAAATCCCAAAAGGTCTTACCCTCGGTGACGAGTTTCCAAGTCCCGAATCTCCCTGCAACCCGAGGGGTCACACATTTGAAGGCTTGGTGAGAATACACTTGGAAAAAGTTTCTAAGTCCTAACTATTGCTGAGCCCTCGGTTGTATGTCCAGCGAAGGGTGCCCAACTACCGAAGGCTACAACTGTGTTCAAACACTTGGAAAATATTCTAAGTCCTAACATACATTCAGAAAGGGCGAAGGCATACACTCAAGAAAAACGAAGGCATACACTCAAGAAAAACGACGGCATACATTCAAGGAGGAATGAATTAAAGCAAGCAAGTCAAATACACAAGGCCCGGGGGCTAACATTCATCAATCATCAAAAAATAGTAAGTGTGATTGTTACGATGACGGCCGAGGCCGAAAGCATAAAATGTGACCATTACAATAGAAGTTTCAAATATTTACTAAGTACAGATTACAAATCAACAACGACATTCCCGGAGGCGTCCTCTACTGCAGGCTTAGACGCAGCATCATCCCCGGTTTCCTCCTCTTCGTCACTGCCCTCGGCCATCAGCATGGAGTCTTCCAAATCAGGCCTCGCAACACCTTCAGGGAGGGGAACCCTGGGGTCTGGCTGAAGGGGAGGGAGACCATAGGATGCCGGATCAAAGGCCTTCGGTTCCACCCCAAAATGCCGGGACAGCCTTCGATATACAAGGGCCTGAGTAAAGTACTCTCCCCCGTCGTAATACTCTTTCCCCTTTCGGGCCAACCACATTGCGCCTGGGCCTTTCACCCATTCGTTCACCGAAGCTTCCACCACCGAAGCCACCCATTCCTGCCGGCCTTCGGCTTTCCATCCCTCCTCAGCAAAAGCGGCAACAACATCCTCCCGGGCTTCGGCGACGGCTTTGATCTGGGCCTCCTCAGCATCCTTCACGGCTTTCTTGGCAGCATCGGCCGCAGTCTTCTCCGCCTCTGCTTTGCCTTCGGCCCTGGCCACCGTCTTGGAGCTCTCGAGGATTTCATTGAAAGCCTCTTGCTCAGCTTTGCGAGCGTCCTCGGCCTCTTTGAGCTGCCTTCGGGCCTCAGCCAACGCTTCATCAGCTTTCTTCTTCTCCGAGTCATACTGCTCTATCCTCTGGACCAGCTCGCCAAGGCCAAGGCTTGCCTGAAAGCAGACATGAATTACTGGAGGTTAAGCCACCACACACGTAAAGAATGAAGTTACCTACAAAAGAGAAGGAAGAAATCTTACCGTAACCGAGGCCATCAGAACCTTAGAGCAGAGGACATCGTCGGCTTGGCGGGAGAGCACAGACTTATCGGTCGGAGGGGTGGCACCCCTCAAAAACTCCTTCGGATTCAGGGTCCCATGCATGATGGCAGTCCCCTTCGTGATGGAGAATTGGACCTTGTCCTGGGGCCATGTCAGATCAGTGGCTTGACCCGAAGGCTTGGGGGGAGAAGATTCATCTACGACCACAACGGGGGCTTCCTTCAACTCCGGGGCCCCCTTCTTCTTCTTCTTCCCCTCCAGTTGTGCCGGGTCCTTCCCAAGCCTTTTCCTCTTCAGCTCCAGACCGGGGAGCCCCCGACGGCGGCCTCCGCGACGGGCCCTACCTCCTTGACCTCTTCGGCCGCTCCCGCCTTAGGGAATATCTCGTCGACCGCCCTCTGCTGTGCGGGGGCCTCCTTCTTCTGCTCTTCCCTGGCAAGTTGTCTCTTCAGCTTGACAAGGTTCCGGGCGTCCATATCTGGTCCTGAAACACAAGAAGGCACACAAGGGTTAGTTCACTACTACAACAAAGCAAAAAAAAAAAAATTCTAAGTGTGATAATTAAAGCCCTCGGCATTGCAACAACCTTCGGCACTCTCATATACGCGATCAATCGTGGGGTAGCCTTCCTCCTTCTCCCCCATCAGTCGGTACCGACGGAAGCCGAGCTTGTACAACTCACTGGAGAGCGTTGCGCCTTTGATGGACACGTGCTTATCGGACCCCTCCGGCTTCTTGGACAACACCCGCCCATTTTTCTCGAGGGCATACCCTTCTGCCTTCAGGTGCCGCCGAAACCTATCACCAAGCGGAGCGGAGAAAGGGTTCTCGGCCAGGCGGATATAGCAGAACTTGTCTTTCCACCCCTTGTGAGACGAAGGCGCCTCATCAAAAATCCTGAACTTCGGGAGCTGCTGCAAATTACCATAGCCCCCGGCATTCGAATGACCCCCCCGACACAAGTTGAACGACAGAAAGAATTGCTCCAGAGTAGGGGGGACCCTTCGGCTGAGGCACAGCGACAGGAACCCTGCCAGATATGAGTGACTGTTCGGGGTCAACTGGCAGGGGGCTAGCTTGACGAAGCGTAGATATTCCAACACGAAGGGATGAAGGGGAAATCTGAGACCCAGCTCTACCGAAAGCAGATGTACGGCAAAACAGCCGTCGGGGGCACGAAGAAGCACATCATCCGGCTTTGGCTCTACCACTTGCGCCGAAGGCCCAACCAAAAATTGTACCGCCATCATCTCCCCTCGGGTAGCTTTATTTTTGACTTCCAAGGCGGCCGTATTCAGGAAAGAATAGCCCTCGGGCAGTCCCACTGGCTGGCCAGCGTCGACGGCAGCTTGCTTCTTCTTCGGAGCCGTCCTCGCCTTCTTTCTCTTCTGCCCTGGTGCCACACTGAGGGGTACAACGTCTAGAGGCCGGGAGCTCCCAGCTTCAGTATCACACCGAGGGGGAGGGATAGCTACAGTCACCTTCAGGCCCTCCTTCTGGGCCTCGTCCTCGGCCACCTGACAGGCGATGGCAAGCTCTTCATCCGCGTTCACCTGCTCGAAGTCTTCGGCCTCGAGCTCAAGCCGAAGGTCACCCTGTATCGCCTCGGCTACGGCCCTATCGTCGATGACCGAGAGCTGCTCGCTCGAGGATTCCACGTCAGACGCCACTTCAACGTTCACTGAAGCCTCCCCGGAGATGTCTTGGGAATCACTAGCTGACGACATTACTTCTAAAAGGCGAGGGGTCGGGAAACTCGTACAAAGGGGGGTTCCTGAAGGGTCCTAAAGACTAACCCTAAGGCCAAAAGCTAAATATTCAAATGGAGCTGAGGGCGGAAGGAGAACTGACCTCTGAAAGTTGCTGTGATCGAGGGTGATTTTCTCTCTCTAGAAAAATTCCGACAGAGCTTCGCTAAGACAGGTGATCGCACAAGAAGAAATGACTCTGGCTCCGGGGTATTTATAGGCGCTGGAATCCGGGCTTGGGCCCGGAAACCGGGCCTCCGGACGGACCGTCATCATTACGCGCCGTGTTTTCACCCAACCGGTGACGCCGCCCACGGGCAGCCAACCGTCACGCGCCACGTGTCCTCCTCCCCCAACGGTTATATCCCGCCGATACATATTCCAACGGCTATATTCTGGAAGCCCCCGGGTTTTCTACTTCACTCCACTTCATTAAGGAGAGCCTCCGGGTACACTTACCCAGAGACGCCCCCGGGTTGTGCCCCACACAACACATAACAAACGCCTTCGGGATCACTCCTTCAGAAGCCCAAGGCTTCATGACAGGTCTCCCCTCGGGGATTCCCCCTCAGCACTATAAGGACCGGGTAGCCCCCGGGGGGTATGCCTCATTGACGGATAGCCTACGGCGCACAGGTAATGGGAGCCCTCGGATATCCCCATCACCAACTAATCAACAAGCAGGGGACCCCCCGGTGACAATTCAAATACTGCCCCCATCCTTCACGCCCTCGATCCCCAGATTGAGGGGCTCCCCTTCGGCACCCAGGACATCAATAGCAAGCCTTCGGCTAATCAACACAGGAGCCCTCAGAACAAGGAGAGCCTTCGGCATTACCGTTATTCTCCATTTTTGACCAAGGTTTCACATTTTCGATTCATCGTTGGGGGAATTTGGTGCACTCTTTTTCCCTCATTAGGATTTTTTCCCCCAGGGTTTTTCCTAATGAGGTTTTTAACGAGGCATCCCCCCAAAATGAAACGAAAAGCGTCAGCCTTCGGCCCACAACAGCAACGCAACTACTCTACTCCTTTTCACCACTTTACAAGTGCCTCAAGGAGTGGGGGACTGGAGGACCCCCTCGGGAAAATCATTAAATTACAAAGTTGGTGAAAAATTCCAACAAACGGCAAAGCAAGCCCTCAAGTCCCGACATGTGGGTAACTGAGGGACTGCCCTCGGCAGGGACATGAAAGCAACAACTCCTCACCAACTTCAGAGATTACGACAGGACAACATCAAAGGGCAAGCACAAATTACTCCTTTTCGCTCAAGTACCTTTCGGCAAAAGGAGTGAGGGACTCCTGATGGAGTATATGGCCCGGGAACCCCCGGCCCACAGACTCCTACTACTCCAGTAAAGGCCCAACAGGCCCAGAAGGCCCAACAGGCCCAAATCATGGCGCCCGGAGTACAAAGCAGCCCACAGCGCACCAGGGGTGCCTTCGACCCCCTGGCCGAAGGCTCTAAAATCTCACAGAACGGGTTTCTCAAGCAAACTAAGAAACTGGGAGAAAACGGCGAGAACAGTAGCCCTCGGCACCAGGAGCCCTCGGCACCAGGGTGCCCTCGGTTTGAGGAGCTCTCGGCTACTGCTCTATAGCCGAAGGCACCTCACTCGACAAGATCTCCTCTTCACGCGCGTACAGATCACCGTACCCTGTACAACGTCCCATCCAACAGCCGCATTAAATGCGGCCACATGCGGTTGCCAGCGCCAACCGGATGAGGTGACCTCTCGGCCAATGGATGCTTGACACGTGTCCCTGTCCGGCATTTATTGCTACTATAAATAGCACCCCCTTTTCCCCGTTGTAAACCACGACATTCATACTGAATACACTCTCTCTCTTACTTACTTATGCTCTGACTTCTCTCTAAGTTATTCTCAGCAATAACCCCTCGGATACATACCCCCGGGTACACTATCCATCACAACCTTTCAAAAGAGGTAGGCTGCTAAGGGCAGAGGGCTGGGAGCAGCGGGCTGAGCAGAGGGCTGCGAGCAGGGGACTGAGCAGTTGGTTCGAAGAAGCTGGCTTGAGCAGTTGGCTCGGTAGTTGGCTCGACAGTTGGCTTAGCAGTTGGCTCGGCAGTTGGCTCAACAGTTGGCTCGGCAGTTCGCTCGGCAGTTCGCTCAGCAGTTGGCTCGACAGTTGGCTCGGCAGTTGGCTCAGCAGTTGGCTCCACAACAGCGGCCTCAGCAGTTGGCTGCCATAAAAGTCAGCTAGAAGAGATCTTTAACCACGTTTGAAACACACATTTAAGAGGGATTAAGAGCTCTTAAAATTGAGGTTTAGTTGCATCAAAAGGATGGAGAAAAAAACTTGAAGACAACTCACTCAAAACAAGAGAAACTCAAAGAACAAAAACTAGTGAGCTGTTTTGAAAAAGCACTCAAGTGCTTGGGAAAAATTAGGAATTTGACTCTGCCGTGCAAAAGTAAAATGTTTGATTAGTTATTAAGAAAATATTTGAGGTGATAAAATTGATTTTGAGAGCCTTTAATATGCAATCCACACATTCTTGATGAAACGGTCTTTCTAGCTATCAAGAAAGACTATTTTTAGTGGATTGACTTGAATGAGTAAACCTGCAGCATCTCAACACACATGTTAGCTTCATTATTTGTAAACATAAAAAATTAAGAGTAGCACAAGTCGGCTAACATACCGTGCGGAGTCCGCACACCTCGTGCTCCAGAACATGTTTGCAGGGAGGTGCGCACGGCCGGACCATGCGGAGTCCGCACGCCGTGCGGACCAACGAAGGATTTTTACGCCAATTTTTTAAGGAAGTCCGCACAGTCAGCCACATGCCATGCGCAAGACCGCGCGGACCCAAGTTCACCCACTTTTTGCCGTTTTCTATAAATTCAGCTCGTTTTTATCTGTTTTTCATCATGGGCTTAAAGAGATAAACCCTAAAACGAATTTTGAGAGCTTTTCAGCCTTGGATTGTCAAGATTTTGGGATTCTTTGTAAGTTCATTTTTTTAAATTAATGATAATTAATTCTTTCCTTCTCAATTCTATTGTTAATTCAATTATGAATCGTGAGTAGTTTTAATTAGGGATTTGGGATTGATGAAGGGGTTAATCACGATTGATTGCATTGAATTTTGTGTTTATATTTTTACTTTTAATTAATTTTTACTGTGTGTTGTTGCGGTAATTGCACATTTATGATGCAAACATTTTATTTTTCTAGTTTGTTGTAATTTAGTAAATTTAGAATCATTCTGAGCAAGAATCAATCAAGGATCAATAAAAGATCATGAAAGGGATCTTACAAAATCAAAGGAAGGTGCAAGGGAGCAAGAAATAATGCTTAAAATGTGATTTGGTGTCATACCCGGTCGAGTATTTTTTATACCCGGTCGGGTATGACTTGACCCGGAGATTTACAAGATCAAATAAAGCAAGAGAACGTGGGAAAATCATATTTGGTCATATACCCGGTCAGATATATTGACATACCTGATCGGGTATGACTAGATTTTAGCACTTTCGTGTCTATTGCCATAGATACCCGGTCGGGTATCCTCTATACCCGATCGGGTATCAGACCCAACCTCACCAAAACACCTATATATACACGTTTTTTCCTTCCCATTTTGATATCCCTTCTTCCATATATTTAAGCTCGGTTTAGAATAATATTTCTTTATATTTTTCTAGCTATGTTTAGTCTCCAAATGAGGAGCTAAACTTCCATTTCTTGGTTTTGCTCTTGAAGCTGGTTAATTATTAAAGATGTGAGTTATTTTCTTAACTTCTCTTCTTGAATATTAATTCTTCCCTTAATCTCATTCTATATTAATGTTGGGGTGTTGCTAAGTGACGATTAGTTAAGACTTCGACATTGATTATTACTAGAAACGATCAACGAACCGATGGTTAATCGTTGATGGTTTCACAAGTAAGTAACTTTGGTTTATTAATGCACGGTCGTGGTTAATAGACTTAAGAGGAATTAATTTTGTTGGTTAAACCGAAACCGTTGTGTTGAGGTTATCAATCTCAATTGATTTCATCAAGGAGTTAAAAAGATTAAATGCTACTATTAAATCGGTATACGACATTATCCTATATTTGGTTAATAGTAAGGGTTGTTAATGAACGGTCGTTTTTAATAACTACCCTCGATGAATTGGATATACTCCTCGATTGAGTATTCAAGAGGAGATAAATTATAGATATAACAAGGATCGACTAAATATATCAGCAAGTGGAAAGTAGCAAAGCCAAGTTCTTTTTATCTTTGAATTAAATCACATATAAGTTGTTCATCTTAGTTTTTAATTAAATTAAATCATTCAACCCCAAACCTCCCTTTAATTACTAGTTTCATTTAAAAAGAGATTTATTCCTTACCTGTGGATACGAACTCTATTACGCTATATTACGTATAAGTGTTAGTATTGAATTTATTTTGACGCACTACGACAAAGTGCTCGTCAATGATCTAGGGTTAATTTCTCGAGGGTTTAATTGCATGATATTTATTTAATTTGTGTTTGAGTAATTTAATTGATATCATTTGTAACCTATAACTGCAACTAGAATTATAATTGCACATAGAATAAATTAAGAAAGATCTAATTTATTCTAGGACACTTCCACACATACTTAATCATTCGCTAAGAGATGCATTAGTAATTTGTGTTTGATTACTTACATTTTAATTTCAAAAAATGTGGTTGTTAGACTTGTTTCCCATTTCAAATTAATGATTTATTGACTATATTTATATTTCGAGATGCACTAGTATACATGAGATAAACTATGAATTTATTTTTAACATCTTGATAATGTGAAATGCTTCATATATTTTCAAAAAATGATGTAATTTTTAATATATATATATATATATATATATATATATATATAAATAGACCCCTATAATTTTATTTTTTTGTAAATAAACCCCATAACTTTTACTCCGTACTATTTATAAATATACCCAATATGGTTGTATGGATATCCTATTTTTTTTTTTGTTTTGTGGTATCTCGTACCCGTTTCTGCATTCCCTTTGGGTGCTGCATAGAAAAGAATTTAACTAACCCGCATGACTAGTTTAGTTGGTTGAATGATGCGAAAGTTAGAGAGTGTCCAAGGATCAAAATCCGAGTGATCATGGGGAGGTTACAACTCCTATGTGCTGGCCTGGACTTTTGGTGCGCACGGATACACAATCTATCATCAATAGATTGACTGAGTCAAAATGACTTATGTCCTTCTAAGAGCATCTACAATGTTGCAATGTGCACGACGCACACATGGCATGAGAGGTACCCACATAAATATCAACAAATGAACCATCTCTCTCCTTATTTAAATGATTTTATACGACTTTGGTAAGTTTTTCTCTGCAATATCAACTACAATGGCAACATCTACACGATCTTCTTGACATTGTCAAAAAAAAAACATACCAAAATTGCAAAAACCATTCAAATAAGGAGAGAAATAATTTATCTGCTAATATTTATGTGATTATCCATCATACCACATGTGCACCGTTCACATTGTAACATTGAAGATGCTCTAAATGCTTTGTCGGGTATGGGTAGGGGTATGGGCCTGGGTTTGGGTTAGATCTGTTTTGGAGATAGATAGATAGATAGATAGAAAAGAACTTAACTGGTTTTGCTCAATTAAACGTGGGTAGTGAATGTAATCGACATGTTTAAGACTATGTTTAAGAAACCGGACCGGGAACGACCCGACCGTGTGTCTGGGTCATGGGTCAACCCGGATCCGGTTGGATCAAGCCGGTCAACGCTATAAAACCGGTCAAACTTTTAACAATAATAAACATATAACTATATACAAAATTAAAATAAAAAATAGTTATTCCATAATAATCAACTAAAAATAATACTTACTAAACACTTAAAAGTTAAAAAAATCTTAAGTATTCCAAAATACCATTTTGATCTTATTAAAAATATATAAATATATTGTTTCTAGGTATTGAAAATCAATTTTATTGGTTAAAATTACTTTAAAATTAAAAAAATTTGAAAAATAACAAAACCCGGCTTTCTCCGGGTTTATCGGATTTTCCGGGTCCGGATTTGAACTGGGTTTTGCCGGCTCGGTCTGATATTTTCCGGTTTTTGATCATTTCAAGGATTTTAATTAACCGAACCGGGTTTTGGTCTGGGTCACCGAGTTCTGGCTCGACCCGGCCCGGTCCTGTTTAAGACCGAAACCCCTATTTCGCCAGGATTTCACAAGCGGTTCTGATTTCTTGCCCTTCGATTCTCACCAGCGCCAAAACAACTCAATTCTTGAATATATTGTTATTATATTTCGACCCGGCAGGCGGCAACTTCCCAAGAATCGTTATTGTCATCAAACCACACAAGAAACTGAAAAGCAATATTATGGTCTGGGGCCTATTTCCTGTTGACCCACTCCCAGGTTCCGATTTCCTAATTGGTTTCATGAGTGTTAAGTATCTTTGTTTGTCTTCGCGCATTGTGGTAAACTTATCAATACTTTGCAATGTCGAAATGGGGACCGTCCCTGCACCATCAATGACTGAAGAGTGAAATTTGACTTTTGACCTTGGCATTAAAGAGGCTGTTTTAATTTTGTTAAAACTGTCAGTTGAGTGTAAGATCACTATGTAAAGCTTGAGATGTACCAATAATGAATAAAACTTCGACTTCCAATTTTGGAACCATCCATCTACTAACTAAAATCCATGTAATCCATTTATCCGTGTCAAACTGAATGTACTCTGCACAAGCTTTACTGCTTTAGTGTCCCTAAAAGTCTAGGATGCAGTGGTTCTATAACAATTCCCCAATATATATGTGTTCACATCACCAGGTGTCAACTATGCTATCAAGGATGAGTTTCATTTTTCATGCGATTTTCATAATTATATTCAATAGTGTTTCATCATTAGTTATGTTATGAACTATCCAGTGTACACTATACTTTAGCTATAGCCTATAGAGAAATGGCTAGCAATTTCATGTCATCCTCATTCACTAAACACGGTCCTGAGTTGACAAAAGGACTTCCTTGGTGTAATGCTTTTATTTTCAATTCAGGTTTGCCTCTGAAGTTGTGAACTGATATCAAATTGGTTTTTTGTGTGATAGGTGAACATAAATACTATTTCATCAATAAAGGAACATATAGAGTTGGTCGGAAAGGTACTCTAGACAAGAATGGTCCATTTCCTGATTCACAATCATAGTCTATTACTCTATTAGATATCATCTGTATTTATATTGTTTGTCGCCTGCAGGATGTGATATAATTGTCAACAAAGATAAAGGAGTTTCAAGGATCCATGCAGAAATCATGATAGAAGAGATGATATATTTGGACAAACTGCAGAAGCTTTCGGATGTAGTTTCGAAGGTTCGGATAAGAGACTGTTCAAAGTATGGAACCTTCCTCGACAACAACCTTACTTCAAAGGTGAAGGTTCATGAACTTCCAAATAAAGAAACAATCCTTAAGGATGGGGACCGTGTTTCATTTGGTACTGGCAGTGCAATATATAGGTAATTGACGTGCAAGCTAACGCTAATAGAATCATTTTCTAACTGTCATCATCATAGTTCCTGTTGTTATTACCATTATCATTATCTTATTACTTCTTTTTGAGAGACCTCCTTTCTGAAATATGTATGTGTGTGTGCGCGGCAACATGTGATTCTTTGCAGGTTTTCTTTTGTTCCCCTTGTATTTTTCATTTGCTCATCAGACAATTCTAAAGCGAGTCAAGTTATTACAAAGAACTTATCATCCATAGGTGAGTGGTTAACTTGTATTCCGTATTTAACTGGGTTAAACAGTTTCTTTCATCAATGAAGAAGCTATCTGCAAAGCGTTCTCTATTTTTATCTTCAGTTTGTACTCTAGTGCTGATCCAACTGGTTATGCACTTATGCCTAACCTATATTTGTCCTAAACTGTTTCTTTGACATTCTTTATGAGATTAACCTTGCATTTACACTACAGGGGCCGGTGTAACCAGAAAATGGAGTTCAATTTGCTCACATGTACTTGTTGAGGGCTCCATTGCATTCAAAGAAGGATTAATAGATGCTATTGTTGCCAGGAAACCCTTTGTCAAATCTAGCTGGGTTGAGGTATAATTCATCGAAGTGCCTAAAAACTGATTTATTCCTTTATTTCTAAGATAAACATACAAATGGCTCAATGGAGATGATAATGAAAGATGGATATGTTGGCATAAAAGTTGATGGAAGGTGCAAACAGAATCAGTTGAAGACTAATTGGAGCTGATTATATTAAGATATATACTGTACATGTTCAATATAAGCCTCAATATTTGTTATAGGAGATAAGCTATAAGAGTGTACATTGAAAATCTATTTATTACATAGGTAGTCTTTTCGGAAAAGACATGTAAATTTAAATTCAAAGTATTGTACCTGGCTTAGCATTAAAGAGTGATCCATGAAGAAATATTGTTCATATAGGAGATTGCTTATCACTGTACAATGAAAAACTTAAGCATTATAATAGGAGTAAAGAGCCTCAGAACTATTTTAAAAGATACTGCGTATCAAAAGTTAAAACCGTTGTATTGCAAAGAAACATTTAGAGAACCCATGAAGACAAAGATGTAACCCAACATGTATGAACTTGCCAGAGCCACAAGGCTTAGTTTATTCAGTGCTTCATTGCTACTGGATGACTTCTGGCTTCCTCTCTAAAGGATGATAATCTCCTTCCCAGGTATGGTATGTATAAACAAATGGGATACGTGGTCTCTATTTTATGGTCTAAATAATACTTAGTACTCCCTCCGCCCTCCTATAATTGTCCCATTTTTTCATTTTTGGATGTCCCCCTATTATTGTCCCATACCATATTTGGTAACATTTGTGTGGCTCTAATTCATTCTTACTTTATTCCCACTTTATCAACTCATTATCAACCACATAATTCTACTTTTCTTAAAAATCACACCACTCCCTTCCGTCCCAATATCAGGGGGACGGAGGGAGTACTACGTAATTTTATAGTCTTTCCAATTTTGTGGTCTAAATAATAACATATATCTATTTTCTTGTTTGTCTTTTTTTGGCAGTGAAAGATTTTTATTGGAATAAATAAAGACTACAAATCTCTTGTTTGTCTTATTATTTGTTTGTCTTATTAACTTTCTTGGTTTTACACATCTCTATTGCTAAGTGATATGCTATGAATTACAGTTGGTTGCAGGAAATAATATTGTAACTGACATTCCCAGCTACAATGCGTAAGTATTTGCACTTATAGTCCCATGCAGGATTGTAATTTTGTTTTAGCTAGCATTGGGATATTTTTTTCACACAGGCATGTTCCAACCTTGATGCTCGAAGGAGCACCGGTTGAAGTTGCTGTCCCCGAAGCTCGAGAACATTGTTTGAAAGCATACACATTTATACTGGGTGTAACTAACACGGTAAATATTTTCATTTCATATATCTAAAAACCTCTTGGTCTAGGCTTCAACATTTCCATCTGTTCTAGATATCTGAGAACAGATGAGATTTTGCAGGATGTTTTATACTGTTCTCAGTCTGTTTTCATAAGAGCTCGTGCCAAATTGACAGATCACAGAAGTGTTGTTGTTCTTTAAGACTCATAATTTATACCTCATTTTCAGTCCAACTGAGACTGAAAATGATAGTGTTGGTGAAATCTTTTTTACCTTGGTGACAATAAGAGCCCGTTTTACTTTGCAACTTAGAGTGCTACTACATCTTGACTGTTGTCACATACCAATGAAAGTGTTGGTGAAATTTTTTTATGCTTTTCTTGTCACAGTATAAACTGAAAGATAGATTGCAGTCATTATTGGAAGTAAGCGGTGCAAAAGTTTCTTCTATGGAAACTTTCTGCCCCAATAGCCAGGTATCTTCTTGTTTTCTCTCTGCTATTCATGGCCCATCAATAGTAGTGGGTAGATTTCCTGCATTTACATAGGCAAGACTCCCCAAAGTTTGAATATAGGGTGGGGTCCTAAGTAGCACGGAAACGCGAAACGGGAAACAGGAATTGGAAAACGCGAGAAACGTAATTTCTGGAAAATATAGGATACGAAACGTGGGAAGAAACGCGTAAATATTAAAAATATAAGGATATATCTATAAATACTTTTTCATATATGTACATAATTTTTCCATGTAATTTGTTTAATGACCCAATAATAAAAAACATTCCACATGTTCATATTTTGAAATCACATCATATTAGTACATAGTTAGACATTATATGCAGTAAATTTCTAGCAATTCATTGCGTTACGAAATGTACAGACTCACATCGTTACTACGAAGATATACCACAAAAATTCACTATTTTTTTAAAAGACACTATTTTTTATCACAAAATCTCTTAAGAAAGAGAAAAATTGGAAAACCAAGATTTCCGAAATGCTAAATATTCAGGGAAACGGGTTTCCTAATTTTTCTTTATTATGGAAATGGCCCCGAAATGGGAATTTGAAGTTTCTGGAGTTCCGAAACGCTTCTGAGTTTCCGAAACGGGGAAACGTGAGTCGCGGAGAGTTTCCGTGCTTCATATGTGGGGTCTAATAAATATTTCTTTCATATAAGTTTTATAGTAAATTTGCACACATGAATTTTTTAATTATCCATTTGGGGTGGGTGGGGGCCATGTTGGCCCACCTCTAGTTATGCCAGTGAACTTGTCAATATGTTTGCATTTGAATAATAAGTTAAGAACAACCAATGAACTGAAGCTATCTATGTGACCGTTTAAGGAGACTAATAAAAGCTTATACTAATTTATCATTTTTATCTCTTTGACTTTATTTAGTTAAAGCACTTATTTTAAAAATTGAGCTCCCAAAAGTCATATCCAAACTCTTAATGCTAATCCAGCTCACTAATGCATAACATGCTTATTTTTTATTTCACCATATAGGTCGTGAAGGAGGACGGAAATGACAAAACCATACTAGTAATTCCAGAAATATCAACAAACTTCCAATGCTTTCGTGATAGTTCTTTGTCCAGGGTAAATGAGATGGATTTAGTTGCTGCTGCTTTATCTGGACATCTGGACCCTTCTTTGATCATTTCTCCACCAGGTGAGACTAAATGAGTCAGTGCTTTGGCAAGTTTTGAACTGACTATTTTATGTGGGGATTTCTGTTATTTCCAGTTTTTCTCTTTGCTGCAAAGCTTCTGTGGGCGAAGATTACCATGTTAATTTTTAATAGGCAATTTGCAAAGCTAATAAATATGTTGTGGAGAACATTCATTCAATGCTACTTTGGCTTACAACTACTCCTCTTTGAAATATTTGAAGACTATACTCTGTACCGGAACACTTGCTTCTTAACTTGGTTCTCCATTAGTTTATCCTGACTAGACATTACACCTATTTTTGTACGATCTGAGCATCACACATTCTATCTTCTCTGGTTTTACTATGCATTCATTTTAATAAATACATATCTACCACATCCACTTCGGTAAATCTTTTTTAATAGCCCTACTTCCTGACTGGCATAATGAAGTCGGTCTATTATATGGTCTCCTAAAAGTTTCCCTTGATTCTTTAAGCCTTCAGGGCACATTATGATACCATAACATTCTTGTCGCTCGTACCACTTTAACCAACATGCATTAATCATGTCTCTGACATCATTTGCAATATCTCCACTTTTCTATATAATATATAATAGATCTCAATTCTCAATTACTTGAAACTATTGGTCAGTGGTAGCTCTTTTCCATCCGACTTTGCTCTACTTTTTTCTAAATATCTTCAATGATGTTGAATTGCTCGCCAAACACTTTTCTCATTTCATTCATTCATTTTCATTTACCCCAGTGCCGCAAAGGCTCCCACCTACGGTGGGGTAAGGGGGGTCGGATGTACGCAGTCTTACCCCCCCGTACTAAAGCACAGAGAGACTGTTTCCGGATGACCCATAGTGAAAATCGTGTCCAAAATTGCATGGACTGACTGCTGCTCCATAACAAAGAAGCGCAAACAGTTTAGTGAGCCATTTTGCTTTATTCCATCATAATTCAAGCCAAAAAATGAATCTTTGGCTCCATTGCAAATGATGGAAATTCTCCAAACACTTTTCTATTTATGCTAATTGACTTCTCCATCTTTCCATCTTTCCCACTTCACATTTAACCCTTCTGAATTCATCAAATAAACATGGTAGATGGTACTCCGTACTAATGACTATTGTGTATGTAAAACATACACCACAATAGCCCTTTTTAATAGTATTAGACAACTCATCCATTAGCAATGGTTCTATCAATATTTTTTAGTGATACGTCCTTATTTCTCATAGCTCACCAATGGAATTATTTGATTACCTTATAGTGAGTTTTTTCTTGATCTATAAAATATCACAAATCCATCTTTATTTGTAATTGAAATATCAGATAGTATCCATGAGTCAACAAATCCATCTTTATTTGTAGCCGGATAGTATTTCATGAGTTGTCTAAAAAGATAATCGCTTATGTGGTTGATCGTCCAGGCATAAATCCAAAATGATTCTTTGATACATATAAATACATTTCCTTAATCTCCTTTCTATCACCCATAACTTCATGGTATGGATTGGGTTTAATTAATTCATTACGTTACTGGTGCCGAGCAACGACCTAGCGCCTTGGAGGGTATCTAGTCCGATATTTAGAACAGAGGTTTTGTGAATGTTTTCAGAATTCAGATGTTTGTAGGATGTGTTGTGTCTGCAAAATACAGGGTAATTTATTATGTGATGATATATGACATTGCATTTTGGTTATAGCAGAGAGCTTATCGAGGTTTAATTTGTCACAACTAATGTAAATAAGAAATACCAGGTTAATGCTAGCTAGTTATTGGGCATACTGCGTACAACTTTGTAACTATGTTTTCTTTTGCATGAATTTATAGGGTTCTTTTAGATCCCTGAAGATTCTAGAAATCAATATTGTGAGGAAAATATAGGAGAAGTTTGGAAGTTAAGAAAATATTAAAGATAATAAAGCATTGGTTGAAACTCAATATAATTCGTTTTGTTATTATTTTGAATTCATTTTTATTTGTTTATTCCTATTATTGTAAATATATACTAAGCAATCTAAACATATGTAGAATTTTAAAAAATTAAAAGCATTAATCATATTTTGCTTTACTTTCCATTTTCTCAGGCAAATTAAAACATGAGAAAATAACCTCCCTTGTAACATTTTCTTTCCTTTCCCTAGCTTTTTCTGGGATTCACATAGCCACACTGTTACCTAACTTTTGACAAATAATTTGCACCATACACTTCATGTTAAACCTTAGCTCCACTGATCTGCATCACAACATCTTATTCAATATGTGTTTTTTGTTTCTATGATAGAATCTTTTATCGTTTCTTTTGCTGATATATTTGCCAATTACTTGTCTTTAACTAGTGAAAGTCACATCTTCGTGCTCCACGGAGGAGACTGTCGTAGCAGATTCAGAGGCAGAAACAGAATGTAGCACTGAATCAGTTCGTGGTGCTGTTCCATTATGTGTACTAGACTCTGATGATGAAGGCGACAAGGAAACAACAGCCATACATGTTATTGAATCTCCGGAAAATTATATCAAAGATGAGCATTCTATGCCATTTATCAAGCCAATAGAAGATGATCAAAAGAGGGGTACTAGTTATGTCACATCAAAATCAATCAAAGATGAGGACTCTATGCCATTTATCAAGCCAATAGAAGATGATCAAAAGAGGGGTACTAGTTATGTCACAGCAAAATCAACCAAACATGATGAAGATCATGAAATTCCAGAAAACAATTCTTCTGCTGATAAGTCAGGAGAGGGTTGCAGCAAGATGTCAGGAGTCAAAACTGGTAGTAAAATGTCAACAAGACTTAAAATTGACAACTCCGAGAGTGGAAATTCAGATATTATATTCAGCCAAGATTTGATTATTCGAGAATGTAACTTAACAGCTAAAGTGACATCTGCTACAAATGTTGGAGTTGCAAATTTTAAACGCTTCAGAAAGGTAAACTTTTTTTTAATACGTAGTATTAAACGCAAGGAATAGGTAAACATGCTAATAGTTGTTTTCTTATGGTTGTACATTAGAAAATGGAATAGGAGTTATAATTATTTATTTAAATCGTTACATATGTTTATATCTCTTAGGCTCTTAGCCTTTATATAGGAGATGTAAAAAAATTATAATGATTGTCAACAAACATTTTAAAACTACCTTCTTTGAAATTAGGTTATTTTTTTACCTCCCCCTTATGACTTTCTCACATTCTATCTCCTATTTTTCCTTGATATTTCACGGCCTCCAGACATACCCTTATTCACTTCCATTTTGACCTAATTGGGTCTTCATCTCCTCATTGGGCATTAAATCTAGAAAGTAGAAAAAACCAGAAAAGCTATAAAGAAAAACCATCAAGATTATGACGAGTTGGCAGTGATTAGGGTGATGTGGCATTGATATGACAATCATATGACAAAAGTAACTTGGCAACTTGTTAGTAACCTGCTAAGTTTTAACAATGCCAATGGGATGTTATTAATGTGTTTATGTGTATGATTGAGTGTTTGTAGGACTGTCTAATTGATGAATTTGAGCTAGGAGGATCTATTTGACTGTTTTCCCTTGACTTATTACCTTTAACTCGTGCAGACACAAGTACCATCTGGAAATAGCTATAGCAGCCTGATTCCATACGCAAAGCACCCATACAGGTACGTACTTCCTCCGTTTCTTAAAAGTTGCAACATGAGGATTTTTGCACTATTCACACACCTTACTCTAATCACGATTTCCTACTAATATTTATAATCAAAATATTACGTATAAAATGTTTTTAAATTTCTATTCATGTGAATTTCCAAAATATTAACTTTTATAATTTTTACTAATACGTAATTAAATATAATTACAGTCAAAGTTGTGTGTTGGCAAACGTGAAAGTCAAATTGTTGCAACTATTAAAGAACGGAGGATAGTATATAAGTATATAATTGACCCTTGCTACAAGATCAGCACATTTTGCACAATGATCAATAATACTAATTTGCATGAGAGCAGAGAATCTGACTACAATAACGATGAAGTAGTTGAATCTATAAAAGAGGAGAAGAAGAGAAAACAAACGGAGGCTAGGGCAGAAGACCTGTTCAATGAGAAGAAGGTGCGCATCTGTAATTACATGTTCGCTCATGTATGCTTATTTATAAAAAATTCCAAATCCTTTTGTTTAAATGATGCAGGATAAGCGTCGGGGGGTGGCGGGTTCTCTTCTTGGAGTTTTAACTCGTGGTTAACTAAGGTAATTTTATTTGTCTCACTATTATGCACAAGTAGCATGGCATTTCTACGTTCTTTTCTCGAATCTAATGATCCTCATAAAATTGTCTCCTTGTAGATCTGCTTTTGGTTATCAACTTGGTTGTGGCAGGATTTTACAGATTAGATTCAAAATATGCTGCCGATGATTAGTGGATTCAAAATATGCTGCTGATGATTGGTGGATTTCAAAGTCACTGTGAGGATTCAGCTTTATGTATAGAGTTTATCATATTCCACATACTGTTAAGCTATTCTCATATACTACGTATTAGTTTTACAATTTCTAGCCATTAGAAATGAGTCTCAGCTTATTCTCGACCAGTGTTATGTGTCTGCCTAGTTAACTTATTAATTTGGATTGTTACTCTTATCAGTCAGTTTCCTTAGATATTTCATATTGAGGTGTTTGGATCTGATTCTTAAAAGAAAAATGGTGCTAAATAGGACCAAGATATACTTAATATACCTAAATAGGAGTCCAAGCTTTTTAATAATGGCCCGTTTATGACATTTGACTTTTCAAATTCCACAAATATAACCCTGTTTTCTTTTTCCAAAAAATGTGACTCACGCTCCTCTCCGCACATCTCTCTCCCCACAGACGCATCTCCCTCTCCGCACGTCTCTCTTCCCACAGACGCATGAGACTTCTCTCCGCCGCCATAAACCACCGGCCATGGCTTGGTCTTCCTTCATTTCTGCACAAGGTCGAGGCGCCTCTTCTCTTCGTACGACCATGACGCCTTCGCTTCGCCGGTCCGCCTGCCTGAACCTCGCCGTCCCCCTGCTGCATCTCTGCCGGCCCGCCTCTCTGAAGAAGGCCGACGAACCTTGAGCTAGGGATGTGCCTCTTCGATCTTCGTTTATTCTTCTTCTCCTTTCTTGACTGCAAATCATTACGATTCCAGATCACATTTGGGGGATTTCCTTCTTATCTTCAGATCTGAGTTTGTGGATGGGGCGAGGCTTGAGAGGCTGTGTTGCGACGTTGTTGGGTGGGGCAGGGGTTTGTCCTTGATGGGCGGGGCTGGGAAGGGTGCTAGGGCCTGGGTTGGGGCAGGGCTGGTGGAGAGGACTGCTCACGCCGGAATCCATGGTGGTGTTAAATGGCTGGAGAGGCCTGGAGGAGGACAAAGCTGCGGCAGGGGAGCAGGGTAATGGCCCGGTTGGGGTCAGTGGCGCAAGGGGCTGGGATAGTTGGGGAGGAGGCTGGGAAGGTTGGGGAGGGGGCTGGGATGGTTGGGGAGGGGGCTGGTAAGGTTGGGGAGGGGGTTGTGCAGGTTGGGGTTGGGGGATGGTTAGTGGTGCACCCACAGATGTGTGGGGTGAGCGGTGATGGTGTTGGGCAGTTTATTGGCCGAGGGGTGGCAATCACTGCCCGGGGAGCAGCAGTCATTGGCCAGGGGACGGCAATGGCTGGACGGCGGCGATAGCCGTCACTAGACGGGGGCGATAGCAGTCACTATCAGGTGGAATGGCCAATGGCGGCAGTCATTGATCCGGGTGTAGCGGCAGTCATTTTGGCCGGTAGATGGCAGTCACTGTGGCGTAGTCCTTGTGATCGGAGTCAAGGTGGCCGGGGGAGTCACTGTCGTTGGCGGAGTCACTGTGACGACAGAGTCACTTTGACCGGAGTCACTGAGATAGTGATGGCGGTGGCGTCGGTGCCGGTGGCGGCGGTGCCGGTGATGGCGGCGAAGGCGGAAGCGGCCCAGAGGGGCAGGTGGCAGCAAAATATGGAGTATTGATCAAATATTTAAAAAGATAAATGACTTTTAGTCACTTTTTGGGGGAAATTCAAAAGAGGTCATATTTTTGTCTTTTTATTCATTTCAGTAATATTAAAAAGGCCTATTTCAGTGTCTTCCCAATTTACCCCTATTATATTTGATGGAGTATATGGCCCGGGAACACCCGGCCCACAGACTCCTACTACTCCTTTAGAGGCCCAACAGGCCCAGAAGGCCCAACAGGCCCAAATCACGGCGCCCAGAGTACCAAGCAGCCCACAATATGCACCAGGGGTGCCTTCGGCCCCCTAGCCGAAGGCTCCAAACTATCACAGCATGGATATTTCGAACAAACAGAGGAACTGTGAGAAAACGGCGAAAACAGTAGCCCTCGGCACCTGGAGCCCTCGGCACTCAGGGCCCCTCAGCACTAAGAGCCCTCGGCTAGTCCTCTGCAGCCGAGGGCACCTCTCCCGACATGATATCCGCCTCACATGCGTGCAGATCACCGTACCCTGTACAGACGTCCCATCCAACAGCCGCATTAAATGCGGCCACATGCGGCTGCCAACGCCAACCAGTTGAGGTGACCCCTCGGCCAATAGGCGCTTGACACGTGTCCCTGTCCGGCATTTATTGCTACTATAAATAGCACCCCATTTCCCCATTTGTAACCACGCTGAAAACGCTCCACATTTATAATACACTCTCTCTCTCTGCATTTACTTGCTCTGACTTCTCTCTAAGTTATTTCCAGCGATAACCCCTCGGATATATACCCCCCGGGTAGACTATCCATCATTTGGTGCTCTCGTTGAGAGTTCGAACAATCGAGTAAGAAACCCTCCCCCCTCGACCAAACACAAAACACCTAGCTAAAATGGTGAGAACAACACGTGCCAACTCAAAAAACGTGGAGGACAAGAACCTGGCCCTCGGCGACGTCAACGCCCCCGAAGCCTCTCACAGGGCTCCCGAGGGCGGTGTCATCGCTGGGCTGGAACAGGCGGCTGTCGACCTGCGCCTTCAGATCCAACAAAATGCCCCCGATGCCCGCCTCGCCATCGAGGCCAAGAAGAAAAACCGGAGCGATGACCAAGTCAGCCCTCCGGTTCTCACCATCGACGTGCAATCGGCGCTCTCCGCCTTCATCCAAACGCTCACTCAGAACCCGGGTGCCTTCGGCACCCTGGCTCCGGCTCACCCCCAGGTTGGGGAAAACATCATACTTCCCCCTCCGCCACATCCCTTCGGAAATCCCATCCCTCGGGTGAGGAACGACGAAGGGGTAGTGGCCCAGGATACGTCCTCCCAGGAAGTACAGTCCCGAGACTGCCATAATGACAACAGGGAGAGGCCCCGCACTTCCGCCCTCAACCGGCTCGGAGGACGGCCAGACCGCCGAGGGGTCCAAGACCGCTTTGGAGGAAAGGCACTCCAAAGGCCCCAGGAAAGTGGAGGGTCTGTCTCGAGGGCAGACGAGGAGCGTCCCCCTCGGGACAAAGGTAAGGCACCCCTTCATGCCAATGATGCTCGCCACCAAATCAACCAGGCCCACTGGCCCGGGTTCTTTCTCAGGGGGCGGAGACCCTCCCGAAGGATCCCCGGGACGAAATTATTGCGGCCCTCCAACGCCGACTTGACGAAATGGAGTCCAACAAAGCTCACGCCACCACCTCCACCCCTCATTCAGACCTCAAATACGAGGCCATGATGGCCAAAATGGAGGAATTACAGAAGAAGGTGGCCGAGGGCTCCGGGGAACCCGTCATCCAGCTCCGGACTCAGACGCCATTTACCCCAAGGGTATTGGCGGCCCGGATCCCGGAAAAGTACCGAGGGCAACACATACAGCCGTACAACGGGAAAACGGACCCCCAGGAACACTACAGCAAATACCAGAACATCATGATGATGGTAGGGGCGTCAGACGAATATTTGTGTCGTTGGTTCCTCTCCACCTTAGAGGGGCCGGCATACGAATGGTTCAACAGGCTGCCCGAGGGCTGCATTGATTCGTGGCAAGAACTCGCCCAGCGATTCTTGACACAATTTGCCGGAAGGCGTCGCACAAGGAAGCACTTCTCCCACCTCCTGACCATACGCCAGAAGAGGGATGAGACCCTTCGGGACTTTCTGGAGCGCTGGAGGACGGAGGCCGACAAGGTCGACGGTGCTGATGACGGGACCCTCCTGGCCCTCCTACAAACCGTCCTCCGCACCGGCAACTTTTCAAGGAGCCTCATCATTGAACCCCCCCGCGACTACATAAGGGCTTTACAGCGGGGGGACCGATATGCCGAGGCCGAGGATGTGGAGAAATATCACCAGCATCAGGATCAGCAACCCCCGAGGGCTGACAATAAACATAACCGAGGGCCGGGGGCTCCTCCTAACCATCCCAAGGCCTCAGGACCCTCTGATGACCACCCTCGGCAAGGCCAAGCCAAACCCGGGGGAGGTTATAAGAGCAGCCCTAAGACTTGGGCACAACCCATTCTCCTGGACCGCTCTCGGACACCATTGACGCACCCCGTTAGCATCATCCTTGATTTTGCCGAGGAGAGGGGCCTCGTTGAGCGCGATTCTCGCGCACCCCCGGAGGTACATGCTATCAACCCTCAGTTCCCCTACTGTCGTTTCCATCGGCACCAGGGGCACAGAACCGATGACTGCCATCAGCTAAAGACGGCCATCGAGAACCGATGTGCGAATGTGGTCCTCGCACAGAAGCCCCCTACCTTCCGCATGTGCGTGGACAACACCGATCTCAACAAAGCATGCCCTATGGATCCGTTCCCTCTACCAAATATTGATCAACTGGTGGACGAGACCGCAGGGTGTGAGATCATGTCCTTCCTCGATGCCTTCCGAGGGTATCACCAAATTTTCATGCACGAGGAAGACGCCGAAAAAACTGCCTTCATGACTCCCGAGGGCATCTTCTGCTACCTAGTCATGGCCTTCGGCCTAAAGAACTCAGGGGCCACCTACACCCGGATGGTGGCCCGGGTCTTTCAAGCCGTCCTAGGGCGCACCATGGAGGCCTATGTTGACGACATGATCGTCAAGAGCAAACAATCTTCCAGCCATGCTGACAACCTCCGGGAAATCTTCGCCATCATGCAAAAATTCAACCTTCGGCTAAACCCGAAGAAGTGCACCTTCGGCGTCCAAGGAGGCAAATTCTTGGGCTACATGGTGAGCCGAAGGGGTATTGAGGCCAATCCCGAAAAGATCCAAGCCATCATCGACATGGAACCCCCACGCAACGTGAAGGAAGATCAACGGTTGACGGGCCGCCTGACAGCCCTCAACCGCTTTCTATCTAAATCAGCGGAGAAGTCTCTACCCTTCTTCCAGATCATGAGGAAGACGGCTGGCTTTCTATGGACTCCAGAATGCCAGGGGGCTTTCGACGAGCTCAAACGGTATCTATCTTCGCCCCCTGTGCTATCCAAACCAAAGGTAGGGGAAACCCTCTATCTCTACCTTGGGGTCAGCCCGGCGGCCATCAGCTCTGTGCTCACCCGGGAGGAAGACGGCATCCAACATGCCATCTTCTACGTTAGCAAGACTCTAAGGGAGGCCGAACTCAGGTACTCCCCTGTGGAGAAAACGGTGTTGGCCATTGTTTGGACCGTCAAGAAGTTGGGCCACTACTTTCAGGCTCACCCGGTTTAGGTCCTCACTCATCAACCCCTCGGCGCCCTCATGAGGAGCCCCACCAGCTCCTCCCGCATGGTGAAATGGGCTATCTTCTTGAGCCAGTACAACATTGACATCCGTCCAAGGCCTGCCATCAAGGGCCAAGCCCTAGCGGACTTTGTGACGGAATGTACCGCAAGGACAGCCACGGACAGGGAGCCCTCGGCTGCCTCGGATGATTGGTGGACCCTTTACACTGACGGCTCCTCCGCGACCAAAGCATGCGGGGGAGGGGCAGTCCTCATTACTCCCGAGGGCTTCAGAGCCTACTATGCAATCCGCTTCTCCTTCAAAGTCTCCAACAATGAGGCCGAATATGAGGCCCTCCTATGTGGCCTTCGGCTGGCTGCCAACATGAGGGCTCGGCAGATCCACATCAAATGCGACTCCAAGTTGGTCGTTGGCCAAATCTCCGAAGAATATGAGGCCAAGGAGGGAAGAATGAAACAGTACAAGGAAGCGGCCAAGGAGTTGCTTAAGGTATTTGAGGCACACTCTCTCACTCAAATACCGAGGGCTCAGAACTCCGAGGCTGACATATTATCTAAACTCTCGGCCGACTCCCCCGAGCACATCTCCAAAATTGCCAAAATTGAGGAACTCAGCCTCTCAAGTATCCATGCAAGCCCCGTGATGGACACAACAACGCCAAGAGGATTGGATCTCAGATATCACCACCTTCATTTCCACAGGGCAGCTACCCGAGAACGAGACCCGCGCTAAACTGGCGAAGCTGAGGGCTCCTAGCTACACCATCGAGGATGGAAGGCTCTACAAACGATCTTACAATGGCACGCTACTTCGATGCCTTCATCAAGATGAGGCCGAGGTCGCAATGGAGGAAGTGAACAGTGGCACTTGCTCAGCTCACCAGGGACCCTTCTCCATGTCCCGAAGGCTCATTCTCCAGGGCTACTTCTGGCCAACCATAGCCAGAGATTGTGCTGACCTTGCCCGGAGGTGCACCGCATGTCAACATTTCCAGAAAGCCCCCGGCAGGCCAGCGGTCAACTATGCCCCCATCAGCACATCTGTCCCTTTTTCTCGATGGGGGATAGACCTAGTGGGCCCTCTGCCGAGGGGTACCTCCAACAACAGGTACATCATTGTGGCCATCGACTACTTTACCAAGTGGGTGGAGGCTGAGCCCCTCGCCAGTATCACAGAGGCGAAGTGCCGTCACTTCGTCCTCAAGAACATCCTCACAAGGTTTGGCGTCCCCCAGCAGATCATCTCCGACAACGGAACACAGTTTGAGGCAGCCCCCTTCTGTGCCCTTCTGGAGGCATGGGGCATCAAACACACCTTCTCCTTCGTTGCCTACCCTCAAGGCAACGGGCAAGTAGAGAATGCCAACCGGACCTTGCTCGAGGGCCTCAAAAAGAAGCTGGAGGCCGAGGGCGGTGGTTGGGTGGAAGAACTCCACAACATCCTGTGGGCCTACCGCACCACCCCTCGGCGAGCAACAGGTGAAACACCCTTCTCCCTCTGCTACGGTTTTGAAGCCAAAGCTCCTACGGAAGTCACCCTTCCCACTCGAAGGGTGATCCAATATGACCCCGAGGTCAACGACAACAACATGGCCCTCGACCTCCACCTCATTTCAGAACGCCGGGAGCAGGCCTTCATCCGGGCAGAAAATTACCGAAGGCAAGTCAAAAGCTACATCAACGCCTAAGTTCGCACCAGAGAATTCCAAGTGGGGGACTATGTCCTCCGGAGGAGGGAAGCCAGCCAACCAACCGAGGGAGGAAAAATGGCACCAAAATTCGAAGGCCCCTACATCATAGCAGCCATCATCAAACCTGGGACTTACAAGCTCAAACGCCCCAACGGGAAAGAGGTCCCTAGGCACTGGAATGTACACCATTTAGTTAAATTTTACCAATAATGTAAGAGCGGCCAAGCCCTCATAACTAATGAATGTACTATCCTATGGACCAAGGCCTCCACTTTTTAGGAATGAAGACACATTCAAGACACCACGCCCTCATACTGACTACAGGCCCCAGGCCTCACCACGAGAAAAACCCCCTCCGGCACCAAATACCGAGGGCGGACACCATCAACACCTACAACAACAGGAGAACACCACGTGTTTTCGAAACAAGCCCCCTCGGTACCAAGTGCCGAGGGTGGGGACTCCCGTCACCAACGGCAGGGAACGCCATGTGTTTTATTTCCCTTCGGCACCCAGTGCCGAGGGTACATCCCCACTTTCAACATCAAAAAAAAAAAAAGATGAGAACACCAAGTGTTCCTACAGAAGACCCTTCGGCACACAGTGCCGAGGGTACACCTCCATCATCAACATCAAAACGAGGAAAAACACCAAATGTTTCACAGAAGACCCCTCGGCACCCAAAGCCAGGGATATGCTCTCCTATCAACTTCCAAACTTCTGTTGGGAAACACCAAGTGTTTCCTCCGAGGGCCCCTCCGGCACCAAACACTCCAATCAGGACACCAAGTGTTCCTACAGAAGACCCCCCGGTACCAAGTACCGGGGGCTACACATCGAAACTAACACCAAGTGTTGTTTCTAAAAGCCGTACCCCACAAGGACGCATATACCGAAGGCGCCACCATCGGTGCCGGCGGCACTTAGTGCCCCCGGCCATTTGCAACTAGTGTGCAAATGAAAACCCTTCCTTGAAACGCTTTCCGCGTCACTACCCCCAGGGAATGACAGGCATGAGAAATGCCCAGGATTCGACTTTCAAAAACGGAACGCTATCCGCGTCATCACCCCAAGGGTATGACAGGCACGAGAAATGCCCAGGATTCGACTTCCAAACCGAAACGCTCCCCGCGCCACCACCCCAAGGGTGTGGCAGGCCACAGACTATGTCTAACGCCGAGGGGACGACTTTCAAAAATGAGGCGCTTTCCGCGCCATCCCCCAAGGGGAGGCAGGTTACGGACCACCATATCTTGTGCCCAAGAAACGACCCTCGATCCCCTCGGAACTCGGAAGGTTAACCCGAGGGAGGAGAGCCATTGGTGTATTCTGATGGTCTCCTAATAGGCCCAGCCTTACCAAGAAACCAAGTTTCTTGATGCCTTCCCTTCACCACCAACCAAAAAAAAAAGAAAAAAAAGAGGGGGTGAAGGGGAGTAGACTCAGCGAGAAATCAAAGAGTACACTCCAACAGATCACAACATGCCGAGGGCTCCCCACGGGAACACCTCCGGTAATTGAAGGCTCCTATTTCCCGAAGGATACTACTCAAACAAATATCATCAAGAAGGCTTCAACAATGTGAAGGGACTGGACTATCCAAAGTCTACTAAACGGTAATTCAAACAAATACCGAGGGCACCCTACCTCATGACAAGGGACACAACTGGCTAAGTCAAAACTCTACAACTTTTCAAGTATGTGCCGAGGGCACACACTCCTCATTGGCTTTCTTCATAACAACAGGGTTCCACACTTTTCCTAAGTCCACACTTTTGAAAAATGATAGCAACCGGAGGTTAATATGTCACCAGACAACCGAAGGCCGTGAAATTTTGCTAAGTTCCACATATTTGGCCCTCGATCAAATATCCACACAACTCAAAGGGCCCCACGATTACCCGAAGGGTCCTATTCACATACCTGGAGGGCTCTGCATCCGGAAGCTCGATATCACTTTACGCTTAGAAAATATTCTAAGTCCTAAATGAGTAGCCCCCAGGCATCTCGCAAAGTAATGTAGAGTCAGAGGGCACCTATCACCCGAAGGCTACACAAGGAAGCAGCACTTGAAAAAATTCTAAGTCCTAAAGAGGGCCCCCCGGCCCAATCAATATTACAGCTAAATGAATATGACAGTCGAAGGCTATGCATCAAGAAGGGATGCCATCTCCCGAAGGCTCCCGAGGGAAAATCTACACTTAGAAGATTTTCCGAGTTCCACATATTTTTCCCCCGGTCAACTACTCATACATAAAAAAAGGACGCCATCTCCCGAAGGCTCCCAAGGGAAAATCTACACTTAGAAAATTTTTCTGAGTCTACATATTCCCCCCCCCCCGGTCAACTACTCATACATCAAGAAGGGATGCCATCTCCCGAAGGCTCCCAAGGGAAAATCTGCACTTAGAAATCTTTCTAAGTCCTACATATTTCACCCTCATCCCAAGGGACCTAGTAGCCGAAGGCTACCTATCAATCGAAGGCTGCGGTACACAAGGAATCAACACTGAGGAAAATTTTCTAAGTCCTAACGAATTGGCCCCAGGCCTAATCAACATTTCAGTTGGGGCTCCACAGCAACCGAAGGCTGCATGACATACTACACTTGCAAAAATTTTCTAAGTCCTGTACATTGGGCCCTCGGTCCAATATTCACACACCAAGGAGGAGGCTACCAACCGAAGGCTTCCAAAGGCAAGCTACAATCAGAAAATATTCTAAGTCCTAGGCATACATTCAAAAAGGAGAAGACATACACTCAAAAAGGAGAAGGCATACATTCAAAACATAGGGCGCATTCAAATGTGAAGAGCCCGGAGGCAGCATGCATTCATCAAAAACAGAAGTGAGTGTAAAATTACAAACAGGCCGAAGCCGAAGGATCAATGTTGTTCATTACAAAATATGTTCAGACATTCCTAAGTATAAAATCACTCAACAATTTCAACAGCGTCATTTCCCGGGGCGTCCTCTGCAGCCGGCCTCGACGATACCTCCGCTCCAGCCTCAACAGCGTCGTCCTCGGCCTCTTTCTTCAGCTCTGTGTCCTCAAGGTCGGGCCGTTGTGCACCTTCGGGAAGGGATTCACGGACATCAGGCTGCAGGGGAGGGAGGCCATATGCCGAGGGGGCGAAGTCCTTTGGCTCAATGCCCAAGTGCCGGGCCATCCTCCGATAGATGAGGGCCTGGGTGAAGAATTCGCCGGCCTCATAATATTCTCTGCCCTTCCGGGCCATCCATTCCCACCCAGGGCCCTCGGCCCATTCATAGACGCATGCCTCCACGACCGAGGACACCCACATCTTGCGCCCCTCGGCTCTCCAACCCTCGGCGACGAAGGTGTCAACGGCCTCCTCTTGAGCCTTGGCGACGGTTGACGCTTTGGAATCCTCGGCCTCTTTGGCAGCTCTCCTGGCCTCCTCAACAGCGGCCTCAGCATCAGCCTTGCCCTTTTCTGCAGCCTCCAATCTTAGGTTCATCTGCCGAAGCTCCTCTTCTAGCCTGGCCCCCAGCTTCACCGCCTCTTTGTTCTTGAGGATGCATTCCCTCATTTTGACGTCCTGCTCCGCTTTGTGAAGGCGCCATTCTTGAAGCCTCCGGGCCTGTTCGCCGAGGGCTAGACAAGCCTGCAGACCAACAACCAAAACGGTTAAAGGCAATCACACAATATGATCAAAGGAGAAGATGGAGAAAGCCAAGTGAACACTTACAGAGAGGGAGGAGCGGAGAATGTGGTCCTCGAGGGCCGCATCATTATAAGCCCCGAGGGAAGCTCTATCCGTCTCAGGGGTTATGCCCCTCAAGATGGCCCCCGGGTCGACAGCGCCGCTGGCCAGGGAGGTACCCCTCGGAAACGAAACTTGGAGGACCTCAGGCAGCAACTCCTCTGCCCCCGCCGGCGTTCCACCCGACGGCTTCTCCACATGCACCCCGGAGGCGGGGTGCTCATCAGCAATGATGACCGGGGGCTCCTTATCAGTGATGTCCCCCTTCTTCGGCTTTTTGATAGCCGGGGGGACCCCTTGGTCGCCGCCTTCCTCTTGCTGGCAGCGGCATCGCCCTCGGCTTTCTTGAAGAGGGCAGTGGCGGGCTTCTGGTTGCCTTGTCCCGACCCCTTCGTGTCCTGTTTCTTCAGGCGAGCGAGGCCCTTCACGTTCACCATGGAGACGGGGATACCTGCAAAAATACGACAAAGGATTAGGCCGACGGGTCTAAAGCGAAGGGACAATGACATCCAAGCAAAAAAAAAAACTAAGTACAAAAATCTAAAGCCCTCGGCTCCTACCTCCGGCTCCTCCGAAGGCCTTGTTGAAGGGAGGGTACTTCTCATCGGTCTCCCCTATGAAGCGGTACCTCCGGAACCCGAGGGTGTATAAATCCTCCTCGAGGGTGCAATCTTTGATCACCACGTTCTTATTTTTCCCCTCCGGGAACTTGGCCAGCTTTAGGCCGTCTTTCTCGAGGGCAGCACTCCTGATCTTTTCGTGCCTTCAGAATCGATCGCGCAGCTCCCTCGGGAATGGGTTCTCGCCCAACTTTACATAGCACCAACGTTCCCTCCATCCTTTGTTGGAAGAAGGAGCATCGGAGAATAGTTTGAAGCGGGCAATCTGCTGCAGGTTTGCGTATCCCTCGCCGTTTTCGTGCCCCCCCCCCCCCCCCCCCCCCCCCGGCACAAATTAAAGCTCTGGAAGAATAGATCCAGGCTGGGCTTCACCCCTCGGGACTTGCAGAGCTGGAGGAACCCCGCAATGTAGGAGTGGCTGTTGGGCGTAAGTTGGCAGGGGACCAAACCAACAAACCTCAAGTACTCCCGGAGGAACGGGTGCAGAGGGAACCTAAGTCCCATAGAAACCGAGAGGACGTGAATGGCGATACACCCCTCGGGCGCCCTGGACAGCACGTCGTCAGGACCTGGCTCCACCACTTCGGCCGAGGGCCCCACGTACAGCTGAGTCACGTACAGATCTGCCCTATCGGCTTTCGACCTAATCTCGAGGGCCTCAGTGTTCAACCAACTGTACCCCTCGGGCATGTCCACTGGCTTTCCTTGATCGACAGCCCTTTCCTTCTTCTTGGTAGCGGCCTTCGCTTTCTTCTTCTTCGACCCGGAGACCGCCCTCAGAGGTATCGGATCTAGCGGCCTCGAGCTACTTGCTTCCCCAGAACCTCGGGGGGGGGGGGGGGGGGGGGGGGGGGGGGAGAACAGCAATTGTAACCTTCATGCTCTCATTCTGCGCCTCATCCTCCGCTACTTGCCATGCGAGGGCTAGGTCTTCATCCTCGCACTCTTGCTCGAAGCCCTCGGCTTCGACCTCAGCAATGAGTTCCTTCTGGACCTCCCGGGCCAGGGCGGCATCAGCACCAACCGAGGGCTCGCTCACGGACTCCGCATCAGAAACGTGCTCCTCACCAACCGAAGGGTCCCCCGATATGTTTTGGGAATCGCTCTCGGACGACATTCTTTGCCACGAAATGTGCCTAAGGTTTCGAAGGATTTCTACGGGACCCTAACCCTAATCTAAGGCCAGAGGGCGGAACTTACAAAAAGTGTTGAGGGGAAAGCGGGACACTGACCTTGAAAGGAGTTTGACCGAAGGCTTGAGTTTCTCTCTCTAGAATTTTTTGCAGAGCTTCGCTAGGGATGTTGGATGCGTAAAGGAGGAATGGCCATGGCTTGGGGTATTTATAGGCTCCCAAATCCGGGCTTGGGCCGAGATCCGGGCTCCCAACAGCCAAAGCCATCATTACGCACCGTCGTTTCACCCAACCGGTGACGCCCGCCCGCGAGCAGCTAATGGCTGCACTCCACGTGTACCCCCCCAACGGCTATAAATCTGACGCTACATATTCCAACGGCTATATTCTGGAAGCCCCCGGGTTTTTCTGCTTCACTCCACTTCATCAAGGAGAGCCTCCGGATACACTTACCCAGAGACGCCTTCGGAATCACTCCTTCAGAAACCCAATGCTTCATATCAGGGCACCCCTCGGGGATTCCCCCTCAGCACTATAAAAACCGGGTAGCCCCCGGGGAGTTGCCTCATTGACGGATAGCCTATGGCGCACAGGTAATGGGGAGCCCTCGGGTATCTTCATCACCGACTAATCAACAAACAGTGGACCCCCTCGGTAACAACTCCACTGCTGCCCTCATCAATCAGGCCCTCGATCCTGAGATTGAGGGGCTCCCCTTCGGCGCCCCCAAGACATCAACAGCAAGCCTTCGGCCAATCAACACATGAGCCCTCAGAAAAAGAAGAGCCTTCGGCATTATCGTTATTCTCCATTTTTGACCAAGGTTTGACATTTTCGATTCATCATTGGGGGAATCCGGTGCACTCTTTTTCCCTCATTAGGATTTTTTCCCACAGGGTTTTTTCTAATGAGGTTTTTAACGAGGCATCCCCCCAAAATGAAACGAAAAGCGTCAGCCTTCGGCCCACAACAACAACGTAACTACTCTACTCCTTTTCACCACTTTACAAGTGCCTCAAGGAGTGGGGGACTGGAGGACCCCCTCGGGAAAATCATTAAATTACAAAATTAGTGAAATTCCAACAAACGACAAAGCAAGCCCTCAAGTCCCGACATGTGGGTAACTGAGGGATTGCCTTCGGCAGGGACATAAAAGCAATAACTCCTCACCAACTTCAAAAATCACGACAGGACAACATCAAAGGGCAAGCACAAATTACTCCTTTCCCCTCAAATGCCTTTCGGCAAAAGGAGTGAGGGACTCCTGATGGAGTATATGGCCCGGGAACACCCGGCCCATAGACTCCTACTACTTCTTTAGAGGCCCAACAGGCCCAGAAGGCCCAACAGGCCCAAATCACGGCGCCCAGAGTACCAAGCAGCCCACAATACGCACCGGGGGTGCCTTCGGCCCCCTGGCCGAAGGCTCCAAACTATCACAGCATGGATATTTCGAACAAACAGAGGAACTGGGAGAAAACGGCGAAAACAGTAGCCCTCGGCACCTGGAGCCCTCGGCACTCAGGGCCCCTCAGCACTAAGAGCCCTCGGCTAGTCCTCTGCAGCCGAGGGCACCTCTCCCGAC
Organism: Cuscuta europaea; assembly: GCA_945859875.1. NCBI lineage: Eukaryota > Viridiplantae > Streptophyta > Magnoliopsida > Solanales > Convolvulaceae > Cuscuta > Cuscuta europaea. The sequence goes on from CAMAPE010000048.1 coordinate 12,544,862, forward strand.
ATGATATCCGCCTCACATGCGTGCAGATCACCGTACCCTGTACAGACGTCCCATCCAACAGCCGCATTAAATGCGGCCACATGCGGCTGCCAACGCCAACCAGTTGAGGTGACCCCTCGGCCAATAGGCGCTTGACACGTGTCCCTGTCCGGCATTTATTGCTACTATAAATAGCACCCCATTTCCCCATTTGTAACCACGCTGAAAACGCTCCACATTTATAATACTCTCTCTCTCTCTACATTTACTTGCTCTGACTTCTCTCTAAGTTATTCCCAGCGATAACCCCTCAGATATATACCCCCCGGGTAGACTATCCATCAATATTATTACCTCTGCATTTTCTAGTCAACAAACACAACCATACGACAGGGGACTGGGGGAGCAATTTACAGGACAACAGAGCAGCTCGCGGAAACTTGGGATGAGGCGGCGCGGTCGCACGATGCCGGCGGTTATTGCAGCGGTGACAACACGTCTGAACCGACGGTATAGAGATGATTGACATTGAGGAAGAGAAAAAGAAGAAGAGATCCGTAAGATTTTCGCCGGCGCTGCAGTAGATCTCTTCTTCTTTTTCTCTTCCTTCTCATCTCCTACGCTTTCTCCTCTTCTTATTTCTTCTCTTGCGGCTCTTTTCCTCTACTCTTGTTTTCTTCCGTCCTTAATGCCTTGTCTCTTCTTTTTTTCTTTCACAGATGAACAATTGTTTAAACGAAAGTTAAAGGAAGATATTTGTGGATTAAGTACTTGTTATTACAAATAGCTGCTATATCTTGAATTAATGTTGAGGGTAGTTCCTTTTTTATATGCATCAGTGAGTTTTTCTATTGCACAAGAAGTGTTTGATGATATGTCTATTTGAAAATTCTTCCTGTTTTGCATTTCCTAGTTCAGAACAATCGTGGGCGCTTATTAAGTTGCATGAGTGGGTAATATTGACATACTCCATCTGTCCCCCAATTAAGTTACCACTTTCCTTTTTGGGCAGTCCCTAAATTAAGTTCACACTTCCTTACTTTACTTATTTGGCAAATTATTTACATCAAAACAGTGTCAAACAGTGCAAAACAGTGCCAAACAGTGTCAAACAGTGTTTGAACAGTGCAAAACAGTGCACTCCACAGTAAAGTCAAATTTATTTTCTTAATATGTGTGAAGTCAAACCGGGAACTTAATTAGGAGACGGAGGGAGTATGTTTTACCTTTTAATCTTGACAATGTGCAGTTATAATGAAAACGTTGTCAACATTTTTCAATGTCATTTTTACAATGTCATTTTTACAATGTCAAAATTTTACAATGTCAAAATTTTTACATTGTCATTGACATTGTGCTTTTTTTTTAATTTTCATAATGTTGACAGTATTGTAACACTGTTTCTATGGAAATATTTATATTGACATTGTGAGATTTTTCTTATTTTAATGTTGACATTGTAATGATCACAATGTCATTTTCATATCATTTTTATTGTTATAATGTCATTTTGATATCATTGTCGAGAATTAGGTAAAAAATTAAAACATGAAGCGTAAAGTGTTGGGTAATAAAGTGATAAAGAATAATCAATCGGAATCTCCACCACCGTTGGTTGTTGTTTCCTCCATAAAGTGTTGGCGGGGTGTGATGTTAAGTTCTTGAGTTCTACGTTGTGCCTTCAACCAATCATGGTAGCAAACAAGCGTATCAAGAGAGTTTGTGCTCAATCTCGTTCTATAATCCGTTAGAACGTTGCCGGCCGCACTAAATTCCTGTTCCACAGCAATTGTTGAAACCGGCATTGATAGCACTTGCTTAGCCATCTTTGATAAAATCGAAAATGTTCTTTCTTTATCCTCCCACCACTTTAGAACGTCAAATTCATCTTCTTCAAAGTCAATAGGAAATGTTATATACAAAGAAAGCTCATTAACTGAGTTTTGTTCAACAACGGGAGTTGATTTACTTTTTTCATAAGATTGCCAAATGTTGATTTTAAAAATGATTTTCCTTTAGATGAAATGAAGATGTTCGTGTCGGCGGAGAGGGTGCATTACCATATTGTGCATGAAACTCATTAAATAATTGAAATAATAAATTACTAACCTCTTGGTAGGACTGGACTCGGGCCGGGTCGGGCCCGGGCCGGCGGTTCTATATAGCTGGACCCGGGACCGGCCCGGGTAGCCACCGGGTCCGGGCCGGGCCGGGCCGGGCCTCGGGTTTGGTTAATTTTTTTTTTTTGCTTAGTTACCCATCCCTGACCCCCCACCCTCACCCCCACCCCCAAACCCCTCCTAAACATCAAGCCCAACCCGGTGGAGCCCAAACAAATGAAAAAAACCAAAAAAAAAATAAATTTGGCCCGAACCAGGCCCGGGCCCGGCCGGGCCGGGCCTTGTTATGGGTGACCCGAGCCCGGACCGGAAACCCACCGGGTCGGGCCTACCCGGACCGGTCACTGACCGGGCCACCGGTTCGGGCCGGGCCGGAACAGTACCGGTCCCGGGCCGGTTCCGGGTCGGGCCACCCGGCCCGAGTCCAACCCTACCTCTTGGTATTCTTGTTTAGGGTCTATGATCTTATCCTCGTACATAGGAAATGGACCAAAAAAAGAAGCATAATAGTAATCTAAACATTGTTGCAAAGTACTAAGTTTATAAGGAGGATCAAGAATAAATGCAATACTATAAATATGCGGAATATGTGAATAAAATTTTAAAAACTTTTCTTTCATGTATTCACAAAAATAACTCACGTAAGGGGCATCGGAAAATTCACAAAAAGGACCGGCGAGATTAACGGCTTCACGAAAAAATTGGTTTGAGGTAGGTGTATAAACATGACTAAAAGTTTCGATTGCATTATTAAAAAATACCAAAACATTCACATTTTTTCGCAAGTGTCGATGTCAGTCGGGTTTATAATATAGTTAGCATATTCTTTTAAAAAAGCAGGAAAATGGTCTTTAAATCTAACAAGTACTTTAATTAATTTATAAGTACTATGCCAGCGAATAGACAAATCTTTAGGAAAAACACAATATTTCACACGTCTTTCTCTCAAATAATTTTGCCATTGTAATTTAAGTTGACCACTAGCCCAAATTAATCTAATTCCCCCCTTCACTATCTCAAAGCATTTTCTAACGCGATTAACCCTTCTTTCACACATAAATTGAGAATAAGAATGCACATCGTTGATGAAAAAACTTACCCATCAAAGTAGAAGAACCACATAATTCACGCAATCTAGGAATAATAATAGTATTATTACTAGCATTATCAAAACCAACAACAAACAACTTATTAGTCAAATTATACTCAATCAAAATACGCTCAATGAGAATATAAATATTATCAGCGGGGTGTCTATCATTAAATTCACGAAAAGCAAGAACACGTTTATGCTTTTCCCAATCATCATTAATATAATGTGCAGTCACACCCAAATAATACAAATTATGATAAGTATCCTCCCATATATCACTACAAATACTAACACGTCCATCAAAGTTTACGAATTTTTTTTGTAATCTTACCTTTTCCAAACCATAAAGCCTTATAACTTCTTTTTTAATCGTTTTGCGACTATAATTTCAAAATTGAGGATTTAAAGTACCCTGCGCATATTCTTTTAAAGCAAGACTTTCAGAAAAATAAAAGACAAATTTTCTTCAACGATTAAATTAGACATACCACTCAAATATTTGGAATCATCATAAGAGAAATTACCAAAGGGTTGGCTATTTTCAAACCTTTGGTTTGAATTTGCTTCCCCTTGCCTTTGCTTGTTTTCGCATACTCCACTGGGTGACGGGCCTTTAGATGCCTTGTGGCGCTACCGTATCCTTGTAAAATTTCCAAGCTAAAATCTTTCTTGCAATGGTTGCAAGTTGCATACCATTTCTCGATTTGTGGGTCTTTCCACTTTACAAAATTATTTTCCATAATTTCAGATTTACCTTTCTTACCGGGTTGGGATGAACCAGGCTCCTCGTCATCGTGGGTCTCCGGATCGCCCTCCTCCTCGGCCGTCGCCGGATCGCCCTCCTCCGCATCATCATAATCGAGCTCTTCTTCGTTAATGGTTGTAGGGATGTCTTGTTGTTGGAAAAAGCACCCATGTTGTTGGTCTAATAGTTGTTGTAGTTGCTTGTCGGACATGCAATCCGCATCTCTCCGTTGGTAATCTGTTTCAAAATCATCTTGGGTTTGAGAAGAAGACCCGGCCCGTCCTTTACCTTTGCATGAACTAGGATGATTCCTCGGTTGCGGTTGCGGTTATCCATATCTATAGAAGCTCTACCACATTCCATCTTAAAAATGTAACAAATATTAAATTCTAACAAATATGTTAATATTAGTACAATAGTAATGCAACAAACTATTTTTTTTTCAAACTAGTTTTTCAATAACTACTTTTTGTTAATGAAATGTTAATGAAAAAAATCTAACTACTTTAAATCTTTAATGAAAAAATTTGAACTTTTTTTTAAAATAAAATTCACTAAATTAACAATTAACAATTAATTAACTAATATTAATAAAAAATGTATGAATGTGTAAACTATATTAATAAAATTCGAACTGTTTTTTTTAATAAAATTCACTAAACTATTTTTTTGGAACTACTTTTTTTGTAAATACTTAATAAATACTAAGTAACAATTTAAGAACTACTTTCGAACTACTAATTTAATAAATACTCAAATGTAACAATTTAAGAACTAAAAATTCTAACTAATTAATCACACCTAAAAATTCGAACTAGTGTAATAAAAACTTTAATGACAAATGTAACAATTAAGTAATGAACTACTTTAATGACAAATGTAACTAGGATGAGCAAGTAATAGAAAAAATGTATGAATGTGTATACTAATTAATGGGAGTAATAGGATAAAATTAACTAATATTAATTAAAGTGTAACTAATATACAATATATTGTGTATAGTAGATAATATATAAGTATACTACTATAATATGAGTAGTACACTTATATTTAATACTTTAATATTTACATATACTTAATATATTAATTAGATGTAATATAAGTAAATATAAGTAAATATAAGTAAATAACAACTATATAATAAGTAGATATTAAGTAGATATTAAGTATATAAGAAGTAGATATTACTCTAGGCCCCCTCCCCCAGACCCCCCCCCCCCCCCCCCCCCCCCCCCCGGAGTAAAAAAAAGAAGAGAGAAATGGATATTTTGAATATATTTCAGTGTGTCAAAATGATTTACAATAGCTGATATTTGTACAAGTACTAATCACACCTATAAGGTAAGTAATAATACAATATTAAATGACAAAGATATGTAACGGCTAATCATAATATTCTGTTTTAAATCCAATTATTTCTTTCCTTCAATACACCCCGCAAGTTAAGTATTCTGTCACTGCCAAGAATCCTGAGCTTGTCTCTGAGAAGAATAAAACGTTGGTGAGGGCATCAGCTATATGGTCAGAAGATGGGATGTGATGAACTTGAAGAAGTCCACGTTGAACTCGTTGCCGAACAAAATGAAAGTCAATAGCAACATGTTTCATGCGAGAGTGGAAGACAGGATTTGCGGAAGACGTTGTAGCACCTTTGTTGTCACAAAGGAGGAGTGGAGGAGAAAGGAGCGGGTGCCACAACTCACGCAAGAGAGATTCGAGCCAAATAATTTCAGAAGCAGCGGTGGAAAGAGCCCGATATTCGGCCTTCGTGGAGGACTTAACAATAGTGCACTGCTTGACTGACTTCCATGATACAAGGGACTCCACGAGAAAGATGGCATAAGCACTAGTAGATGAGCGATCGTCGGGATTCCCTGCCCAGTCGGCATCAGCAAAGGCACGGAGAGAGGGGAGGTGCTGCGACAAAGAAAGAGGCCACGAGAGGCAGTTCCTTGTAGATAGCGCAAAAGACGCTTGAGAAGCTGCTGGTGATTAACCATAGGTTTATGCATAAATTGAGCCAATTTATTAAGGATGTTTTTACTTGGACTGTAATTTGCTGGTCTGGTCTGGTCTGATCTGGTCTGGTCTGGTCTGAACTGGTCTGGTCTAGTCTGGTTTCTTTGTAATTTTATAACTATCCAAGTTTGGTCTGAACCGGTCTGGTCTGGTCTGGTCTGGTTTGATCTGGTCTGGTCTGGTCTGGTCTGGTCTGGTCTGGTCTGGTCTGGGACGAATTACAGTCCAAGTAGAAACATCCTAATAGCAAAAGCAGCGTCTGGGCGGGTAAGATTCGAGTATTGAAGTGACCCGAGAACCTGGCGATAGAGAGTGGCATCACAGGAGCCGGAGCTGTCAAACAGAGATAAGAAAGCAGAAGAAGCTAACGGCGTAGCCACATGATTAGCCTCATCCATTTTTAATATCTTCAATAAGTCCATAATGTATTTATGTTGATCAAGAAAGAGTCCACCTGGTGTAGGAGTAACCTGCATGCCCAAGAAATAGTGTAAGGCTCCTAAATCCTTGATGGAGAACTGTTGGGCCAATGAGTCAATAGTCTGACGTATTAAGGCCGGTGTGGAGCTAGTGACAATAATATCATCCACATAAACCAACACATAGATGATAGAGTGATGGGAGGAAAATATGAAGAGACTAGCATCAACAACCGACCGATAAAACCCAGTGATAGAAGGAATCCACTAAGAGACTGACACCACACCCGAGGTGCTTGTTTAAGGCCATAAATAGATTTTCGAAGGCGACACACAAACCTGGAACCATCATTAAAGCCAGGTGGTTGCTTCATGTAAACTTCCTCGTGAAGGGTCCCATGTAGGAAGACATTGTTGACGTCCAACTGATGCACCGGCCAGCCATGAGAAAGAGCAATAGTCAAGACAATGCGAATAATGACCGGTTTTATGATCGGGCTAAAAGTGTCAGAATAATCAATCTCGGGGCGCTGGTGAAAACCCTTAGCCACTGGTTGAGCCTCGTAGCGATCCAATGAGTCATCCAGTTTATACTTCACTGTATAGACCCATTTACAACCCACAATATTATGACCAGTCTGAGTAGGAACAAGATCCCAATTTCCCTGTTTTACCAAAGCATCAAATTCTACTAACATAACCTTCCACCATTCTGGTACCTGCATAGCTTGAGAAGCACAAATGGGAATTATGTGATGAAGTAAAGGGTTTTGAATGGCCATATGGGCTTGTTTACGGGGTCAGAGGGTCATTGAGTGGGTACGTTTGGGTGGTGGGTTATTGAGTGGTGGAGGTGAGGTAGTGATATCAGGGTTGGTAGGTGGGTGAGGGACGAGGACAAGAGGATTTGGTTTAGGACGACGTTGGTAAGTAATAATTTGTGGTGGTGTGGGTCTAGGGGGTGTGGGGTGTGGGTCACTTGGGGGTGGAAATAGTGGGTGACGTATCGGGAGACTGTTGTTGAGCCGAGGTATGAGTAGGAGGAGACGCCCCCGTAGTCACAATACCTGAAATAGGAAGATAGGACATGGAAGGTTGAAGCCAGAGATCGACATCAGTAGTGATATTTGAGACTGGGTGGGTGGGTGTAGATAAGGGGAAGACTGACTCATCAAACACGACATGCCTGCTAACAAAGACACGGTTAGTGGTAAGATCAAGACAACAATAAGCACTTTGTTGGTCATAATCCCCGATAAAAACACACGGTTTAGAGCGTGGTTCTAACTTATGAGTGGCATAAGGACGTAACCAAGGGAAACACTGGCACCCAAAAAGTAGCAAGTTTATTGTAATGAGGAGGCTGTTGGAAGAGTTTTTCGTAGGGGGTGCAGAAGTAATGAGAGAGGGCAGGTTGTCTATTAATGAGATAAACTGCCGCAAGGAAAGCATAAGACCAATATTTAAGAGGCATGGATTCATGGTGAAGTAAGGTGATACCAGTTTCCACAATGTGACGATGCCGACGTTCAGCAAAACCATTGTGTTCTGGAGTGTGGGGAGGAGTGAGTAAGTGAGAGATGCCACATGTTCGTAGGAAGTTCCCTAAGGTAATGTATTCGCCTCCCCCATCGGAGTAGATTGTTTTAATTGTGCGTTTTCTACAATTTTTTTAAATTGTTGAAAAAGTGAAGTGACTTCACACTTATGAGTCACCATGTAAAACCAAATATATTTGGTATAACGATCGACAGATGTAACACGAGCAGGGCCCTAAACATCAGTACAAATTAAATCTAGCGATCCCGAACTCGCAAGAGATGATTTTGGAAATGGTAATTTATGGCTTTTATTACTAGCACACGAGACATATAAGGAAATATATGTTGCAACATTTGGAAAAGAAATACCTAAGGAAGAGAGATTTTTTTAGTGATAGGGAGGGCAGGATGTCCTAGACGACAATGCCACTTATTAAGGGAATATTTTTGTGTGACATGAACAGAGGGTGGTGGTGGAGAGGGCACATCGGAAAAGTTGTAGACGTCTCCTTCATTCATACCCCGTAACAAAACTGCTCCCGTTCGCCGGTCCTTAATAAGACAAAAACAAGAATGAAATTTAATTAGGACATCATTATCACGAGATAATTTGGCAACAAAAATTAGATTAGTATGAATAGAAGGGACAAAAAGGGTATTAGGTAAGGAGAGAGAGTGAAGGGTCGTATGCCAAACTTATGCTATCGCAAGACCTTTACCGTTACCAATAACGAGAGAGTCAGCGCCAGCATAACCGGATGTCAAGGTAAGATTGTCCAGGTTGTTGGTACGATGACATGATTGGTTGCTCCCGAATCAAGTAGCCAGCCATTGTGATTAGTGATAGTTGTATTGACTTGGGGAGGATAAGCCTGTTGTTCAAACTGATGCCAACAATTGAGAGCAGAATGATTTGGTTTGCCACAAATTTGACACATAAGATTTGCCCCGAAATTACCATTCCCAGGGGTGTTTCGGGCTGTCAGATTGTTGGTTGGACCCCTAAAATTATTCTGTCCACGTCGGTTGGAGTTATAAGAAACATGAGGTTGCTGGTTTTTGGGCTGACTCCCAATATTATTCCGGGCTGGGTAATTTTGGCGATTGGGCTGGGTGTGAATTTGAGCAGATGGTCCAGAGCGCAATATAGATGAAGTATGTGACGGGCCTGGTCCTCTGCGAGCAACAAGTGCGACCGACTCCCCAGCAAGTATTTGACGAGGTTGGTCTTCTGCGACTCTGGCAGTAGTATTAGCGGTGACCACAGTCACATAAGAGTCGAGAGCTTCCTTCTGTCGCAGAGTTGCTTCGAAACCAGTGAGCAGAGTATAGATGTTGCCGAAGCTGTTATTTCCACAGGTTCGAATAGAGTTTGTGAAGGAGTCAAACTCAGGTTGGAATCCCTCCATGGCTTGAATGACGAAGTCGTCATCATCAACAGGGCGGCCAACCTTAGCTAATTCGTCGGTGAGGGTACGAAGATGATGGAGATACTCGCCTACTGCCTTAGATCCCTGTCGAGTGTGGCGGAAGACATCCTTCATATTTCGGATTTGAGCTGCTGAACGGGTCCCGTAAAGTTGCTCAAGGGTTTTCCACACCGCAGCAGAGGTACGTGCGGATCCGACCAATGATTTTCACGCCGAGCTCAGGGAGGAGACAAGAGCATGTCGGAGGAGACGGTCTTGCCGATTCCACCGGAGACGACCTGCAACGTCACTAGTAGGTGGCGGAACAGCACCATCACTGATGTACTGGTCGAGATGAGAGCCAACCAAGAGGTCAAGCGCTTGGTCACGCCATATGAGGTAATTCGTCCCTTCAAGTTTTTCTGAGAAGTGGCTGAGGTTGAGAATGATTAAACCATCTGGAGTGAGGGGGTTGATGACTGTGGTAGAGGGAGTTGTAGAAGAAATGGCAGACTGCCCGTGTGGGGATTTCAGAGGTCCCCTTGTTGAGGGGGGTCGTCTGCCGCCATAGGAGAAGGGAGATGGCTGGTTAGAGCTCGTGAGGCTCTGATACCATAATAGACAAGAGAGAAACAAATATTTTGAATATATTTCAGTGTGTCAAAATGATTTACAATAGTTGCTATTTATACAAGTACTAATCACACCTATAAGGTAAGTAATAATACAATATTAAATGACAAAGATATGTAATGGTTAATCATAATATTTTGTTTTAAATCCAATTATTTCTTTCCTTCAATAATATAATTATGATTATGTATTAAAATTTATAATATCTGTAAATAACATCCCGTGCAACGCACGGGTACAAATACTATTTATTACCTAAAGTCCTGAACCATCCCGATGGTCATCGTCAAAAGTAGCCTGATCATTTAATATTAACATTTGTCACATGAGCAAACGACAAGAAATCATTCAAATATTCTAGGTGATAACCTCAAACTTCGTCATTCACGCTATCAAAAGTGAGTTTTGCTAGAGGTACCCCATTTGGTACCTCATCTGTACTTCCTTCCTATATTTGTGGTTCACGAAAGCCCAACACATTAAATGAATTGCTCCATTTTAATGAAGTGTTTTTGTGAACCACAAATATAGGGAGAGGTACAAAATAGGTGAAAATTATACCCTACGACCGGTGCACCATGAGGACGGTGTGCCCGGTCCCAAAATGACACAGTATAGAAGGTTCGAAGTACCAGAGAGCTAAATTAATCCTCACTGAATCGGGTGAAAGAGAGAAAGAAACACAGCTTGCTCAAGGGAGGATCGGAGTACCACCGTTTATTTGTCTTGAACTCTCCTGCGTAAGATTTTTGGTTCGTAGATGAAGGTGCCGCCTACTATCTAGTTGGTGCCTCCTCAGCTTTCACGATTGGGAAGAAAACAATGTTGCTGACAAAAGGCTTTGAGTTTGTTTTTACTCGATTGGGTTTGGAGACTCATCAAAACCAGAATCGATCAATGGAGAGCTGTTTTGTTGAAGATGACTATTATGAATTATTTTATATCTTCCTCAATTTACATGTTGGTACACTCAAGTTACATCAAGACTTGCCTAAAGTTACATATCCCAAGTTACATCTAATTTATTTTCAAGTTACATTTCAATTAAAGCAGTTTACAATTCAACGAGTTACATGTGAATGAGTGTAATTTACATTTTGATTAACTTGAAGTTACATGTGGAATCACACGAGTTACATTTCATATAGCCATGGGAGCACGGTGCTCACCATGCACCGGTTGCACCGTATACGGACTTCAAAATGGGGTAGCAATAACATTTGTGATCAAAAGTTAACTACTTTTAATGAAGTCTTAACGATAATCGAAACTTAAATTTATTCATATGGCACACTACTTATATTAATTTATTTAATATAAATTTATTAAATAAATTTATTTAAATTTAAATTTATTCACTTAGTTGAGTTTAAGTGACAAAAGTGAAATACAGAGTAGTGAAATGGTACATTCTACTTTCGATTTATGATACTTTAAGTCTACTTAAGCACATTTTATTACCATATTTTTCAGCTTATCTGCTTTATTAACCAACTTTTTCACTAAATATGTTTCGATTTCGCAAGATTTTTATGGTACAAAGCGACAATGGCACATAATTTAATTGTTAAAAAATTATTTCTATGAACATGTGATTCTTTTTCGATCCTCTTATGTAAGAATACTCAACAAAATGGTCAGGTCGAACGGAAACATCGTCACATTCTTTAATTTATTTGGCCCGGGCTTTGGGCTTCCAGGGACATATACCTATATATTATTTGGAGGAATGTATTCTCACAGCTGTCCATCTCATCAACTGCATGCCTTCCGCCGTGCTTCACCAAAAAACACCATAAAATTTTATGCGGTACTTTATCAAAATATAAAACTCCTTGTATCTTGGTATTGTGTATCAATAATTTCAATAATTTCAACAATTACGTTGGACCTTTGAGCTGAAGCACATTTTGATTTTGTAATTGCTTTCAAATATACAATTTGCAGGGTACCCAAGAAATTCATCTTGGAGGCAGGGTCGGTCCTGTCATTTTTTGGGCCTATGGGCGAGAAGCTAAGTTGGGCCTAAATTTATAAGACAAACATAGATTATAATAAAACTACCGAATAATTGAATAAAGGTAAAAAATAAAGACGAAATTCACTTTATTAATATTTAAATAACATGTTTGATGAAATGTAACAAGTATCACATAAAAAGAAAAATATTACTTAAAAACGTTTCTCGCTGAACACTGTGAAGCAAAATCATCAATAATTGCTTCATAATCAACCTTTTCCAAGATCTCATGCTCAATGCTTAAAATTGCTAGTCCATTCAGCCTTTCTTGAGACATAGTCGATCGCAAATAATTCTTCAGAATCTTCAACTTTGAAAAACTTCTCTCCGCTGTGGCAACGGTCACAGGTATTGTCAACAGTATTCTGTAAGCAATTGTTGTATTCGGATAACAACACAAGTTCTTCACAAAATCAAGAATTTTTATGGTTGTGTCCCAATCATCCGATAAAATATTTTGCAACATTTTCAATTCTTGAAATAAATCATCCATATCAATGTCTTCCTTTTCACCATCTTGTAGAGCTTCTGCAAGTATCTTACAACAATCTCTCAACTTATCAGAATCCAATGATTTCAAGTTCCGTGAATTGAACAAGAACCCAAAAATACCTTGAAAAACCTTCATCTGATCAAATCTACTTTGCAAAGAAGCCAAACAAGCATCCATTACAACATTAAAATAAAAACACTTAAAAGCATCTTGAGGCGACTTATCTTCATCATCTTCTTTATCTTCATCAAAGTGCTTTTTCCTTCAGATCGATCGCCTTTCAGGAAAACAAGGTTCAAGCCCCAATTCTAGAGCAATACCTTTTGCTCTACTCATTGCATCTTCAAACCCCTCATTTCGATACTTGTTTAAATAAATAATCAAAGCATTCATATTTACTATACAAGCATCCATGCACATATCTTCACTTTGTAATAATTTACTGACTTTATTAATGTGATGCAAAACATCATACCATATTACTATGCCCAATAAGAATTCAAACTTTTCTACTTGTTTCAGCGCACTTTTAACGTCATTTTTAGACAAATAATCAGTGCAATCTTTTCCCAGTTCAATCAAAGCTTCTCGTATTTGCAAAGTTTGGGTTACAATTGCTTTAACACTTTCCACATGACATTCCCAACGTGTGGTGGACAATGACTTCAAAGTTAAGCCCTGTAAATGCTCTTTCAAAATTGCCCATCTTTTTGTTGAACCAGAAAATAATGTATACAATTTCTGAACACATCCAAAAAAAGTAACCGCCCTTGAACAAGATTTAACCATATCAGAAATTGTTAAATTTAGACTGTGACAAGCACATGGAATGTAAAAAGCTCTCCGGTTCATATCAAGTAGCCTTCTTTGAACACCTTGATGCTTACCTTTCATGTTAGACCCATTGTCATAACCATATCCTCTAACATCATCAATATCTAGCTCAGATGAAATCAACACACGCTATAATTCCCCAAAAAGCCCCAATCGAGTTGTATCTAGTACTTCTAGAAATTCCAAAAAATATTCAACAACTTATGCTTTGCCTGATGACATATTCACACATCGTAAAAAAACAATAAAAGAATTCAAAATTGCACGATAGGGTCCATAGCCAATAGCGCACATATAACAATTTAACAAGACAATAAAAATGCATCATATAACAAAAACATTTTCTTATATACAAATTGCAATTGCAAGGATAAATCATAAATCATTAATCAAAAGAAATTCTAATAGATTGAGATTAATTTACTGACCACTGATGACTGGTAGATTGTTTGAAACCTTGAAAGTTGAAAGAAGTGTTCTACACTTGTAATCGTCGGCCGACCTTTGGGCTCCTCGCCTCCTCCGCTTCTAGATTGATTGGCAGACTTCGTAATCTGTTATCACTTAGGCAACCTTGATAACAAATTAACAATTTAACATTTGAACCTTCGTTACTTGATTTCAAAATTGAAAACAAACAAAATCAATAAACAATGAAATAGACATACGAACTTGGGATTTGGGAATTGCACGGCCAAGTGGAGAATTTGCCTTGGGGAGTTAGGGTCGATGGAGGTTATACGAACTTAGGATTTGGGAATTGCACAACAAGTGGGTTATTGGGATTTGGGAGGTTAGTACTTCGGTAATATGTAATAGGCACTTAGGTAGTTTAGGGATTTGGGTTATTACGCCCCTATTGCCCCCCCCCAGGACCGGCCCTGCTTGGAGGTTCAAAATATTTTTCGGTGGGCAAAAAATCACTTTGAGGCGGCGAAAATTATTTTTCATATATATATATATACACCAAAAAAGATGAGTGTGACAGAGATGCGTATGTTGCGTTGGATGTGTGGACATACCAGAAAAGACCGCCTGAGGAATGAGGTAATCAGATAAAAGGTGGGAGTAGCACCTATAGAAGATAAGATGCAGGAGTCTCGTTTGCGGTGGTTTGGGCATGTGCATAGAAGACCGAGTGATGCACATGTTAGACGACTTGAGGGGTGGGGAGAAGAGTCAGAGAAGAGAGGGAGGGGAAGACCCAAACAGACTTGGATTAGAGTAATCAGAACTGATATGCGTCTTCTTGGGTTGGATGAGAGTATGGCTTTGGAGAGAGCAAAATGGAGGACACACATCCATGATGTCTTGTCTACCTTTCCTCTCTTGTTTCTTTTATCGTTTATCTTCCTCATCTTTTTATATTCTTATATTATTTTTATCTTCTAGCTTTTTTATGTTCTTTTATTTATTTTTCTTTTATCTTGGTTATATTCTTGTGTTATTGTTATCTTATACTTCATATTTATGTATCTTTATTTTATTCATTTTATCTTACTTTTTTTTCCTTTTCTTGTCTGCCTTCTCTTTTTGGCATCGATATCATAGATCGATTCATGTTAGCCGACTCCAAATTCTTTTGGGATTAAGGTTTGGATGTTGTTGTATATATACACCAAAAAAATTGTTGGGGAGGCGATAGCTCCCTAGGTCTCTACTACGATCCGCCCCCGACAAGTTGTGATCAAATTATTCACAATTCACTTACCACATTTGTTCTAAATGGAAATTTGTATAACTCAAAATAAAATAAGACCAAGGCCGAATTCGGGAATCCCAATTCAAGGGCATTGCTTTTTTTCGTGACCTTTGCCATCATTGATGATAAGCAGGGCCGGTCCGGAGAAAACGCAGGCCCTGTGCAACAATAAAATTTGGACCTTTTTTCAAGTTTAAACGCAAGCAAATTGTCTTACAATACAAGTTACTAATAAACGTAATAATTAAAATGAAAAAAGTAATTAATAACTTACAGTTTATTTAAAAAGAGACATTCTTCGAGCATATTTAGATGCGAAGTCATCTACCAAACTTGCAATGTCAATCTCTTCGAGTGTTTCAGACTCTATGGATATCAACGCCAATCCATTGAGTCTCTCTTATCAAGAGCTCCTTTTTGAGATTGGGTTAACTCCTCAAGTCTTATTTTCCTTTGACGCTTTTCATGACCGGATTGGTATTTATATGGAAACATAATTTTTACAAATTATTGAAATTCTCCTATAATCCTGTACATGTTTATAAATTTTAAATTAATATTAAGTTTAAAATTAGGGTGAAAGCATGATTTACTTTAAATGCAAAAAATCAACAAATAACAACAACACAACAATTCAACAAACATTAAATCTGAAAATAAACAAATTACAAGATTTCAACAAACAATTCATCAATTCAAATATTCAATAAATTGAACGTTCACAAGAATTAGCAAATTAGCAACTAAATGAATAAAAGAATTAGCAAATTAGTAACTGACCGGAAGGACGACGTCTGAGGGAGGCCGGAGGGCGGCGGAGGCGTGTCGGAATGCGCGCAGGCTCGTCGGAGACTCGGAGTCGTCGGTTGAAGTCGAGTCGTGGTCCTCGACTCCTCGTGGAGACTGGAGAGCAGCCGACTGCCGAGTGGTGTCCCTTTGCCGGTGTGGACGGCGGTCTGGCGAAGTGGGCCGAGTGGCGCGGCGCCGTGGCGGACCGGCGGTGTCCCTCGACTCCCTTTGGCCTTTGTCGTGAAGACGCGAAGACAGGACGCGAAGGCCGAAGAGTCGGAAGTCGGAAGAGAGCAGGGGAAGACGGGATTTGACGATTTTGAGGCTGGGGAATTGGTTTGGGCTAAAAACAAAAGTTTTGGGCTGGGGTAATACTATTTTTTTTTGGGCCCTCCAAAATATCGGGCCCTGTGCGATTGGGATGGGCAGACAGGCCCAGGGCCGGCCCCGATGATAAGTGATCTTGTAAGGTCCGGTCCGATTATAGTTTTATTTTATGAGCTCACAAGGTATGTCACATCTAGCGCGCTATTGTAAAAAAACTAAAATTAGTTGGACACACAGTAATTATGTGAAGTTATCAATAAAAATCATGGAGTAATTCTCAATTTAGAGTCCGTTTAGTAACAATAAAAATATAGCAAGTAACAATAAAACCATGGAGTAAAAACATAGTAAATACGCTAAATTTGTTGAAATTGATGAAAAAATAAACTATACTACTAAAAAGCATGGGGTATTTAATTAGTGAAACATAGCAAAGTTATATAAAAACAATTAAAATGACTATCTACTGTCATTTCTATCAATTCAGTCATAAAAATAAATTTGACCTTATATTTTTATTATTACACAATGATGGATAGTCTACCCGGGGGTATATATCCGAAGGGTTATTACGGGGAGTAATTTAGAGAGAAGTCAGAGCAAGTAAGTAAAAGTAGAGAGAGAATGTATTCAGTATGAATGCCGTTTTCAGCGTGGTTACAAATGAGGAAACGGGGTGCTATTTATAGTAGCAATAAATGCCGGGCAGGGACACGTGTCAAGCGCTCATTGGCCGAGGGGTCACCTCAACTGGTTGGCGCTGGCAGCCGCATGTGGCCGCATTTAATGCGGCTGTTGGATGGGACGTCTATGCGGGGTATGGTGATCTGTGCGCATGTGAGGCGGATATCTTGTCGAGTGAGATGCCTTCGGCTATAGAGCAGTAGCCGAGGGCTCTTCCACCCGATGGCACCCTGGTGCCGAGGGCTCACAATGCCGAGGGCTACTGTTTTCGCCGTTTTCTCCCAGTTTCTTAATTTGCCTGAGAAACCCGTTCTGTGAGAATTTAGAGCCTTCGGCCAGGGGGCCGAAGGCACCCCTGGCGCGTAGTGCGGGCTGCTTGGTACTCTGGGCGCTGTGATTTGGGCCTGTTGGGCCTTTTGGGTCTTTTGGGCCTTCGCTGGAGTAGTAGGAGTCTGTGGGCCGGGGGTTCCCGGGCCATATACTCCATCAGGAGTCCCTCACTCCATTTGCTGAAAGGTACTTGAGGGAAAAGGAGTAATTTGTGCTTGCGCTTTGATGTTGTCCCGTCGTGATCTCTGAAGTTGGTGAGGAGTCGTTGTTTTTATGTCCCTGCCGAAGGCAGTCCCTCAGTTACCCACATGTCGGGACTTGAGGGCTTTCTTTGTTGTTTGTTGGGCCGAAGGCTGACGCTTTTCGTTTCATTTTGGGGGGATGCCTCGTTAAAAACCTCATTAGGAAAAATCCTTTGGGAAAAAATCCTAATGAGGGAAAAAGAGTGCACCGAATTCCCCCAATGATGAATCGAAAATGTCAAACCTTGGTATAAAGTGGGGAATGACGGGAATGCCGAAGGCTCTCTCTTCTGAGGGCTCCTGTGTTGATTAGCCGAAGGCTTGCTATTGATGTCCTGGTGGCGCCGAAGGGGAGCCCCTCAATTCGGGGATCGAGGGCCTGCTGGATGAGGGCGACAATGGAGTTGTTACCGGGGGGTCCACTGTTTGTTGATTAGTTGGTGATGAAGATACCCGAGGGCTCCCATTACCTGTGTGCGACGGGTTATCCGTCAGTGAAAGCAACTCCCCGGGGGCTACCCGGTTTTGCAGTGCTGAGGGGGAATTCCCGAGGGGTGCCCTGATATGAAGCCTTGGGTTTCTGAAGGAGTGATCCCAAAGGCGACTGTTATATGCTGTGCGAGGCATAACCCGGGGGCACTTCTGAGTGAGTGTACCCGGAGGCTATCCTTGATGAAGTGGAGTGAAGTAGAAAACCCGGGGGCTTCCAAAATATAGCCGTTGGAAATATAGCCGTTGGAATATGTAACGACGGGATATAGCCGTTGGGGGGGGGGGGCACACGTGGCGTGTGATGGCTGGCTGTTCGCGGGCGGCGTCACCGGTTGGGTGAAACGACGGTGTGTAATGATGATGGTCCGTCCGGAGGCCCGGTTTCTGGGCCCAAGCCCGGATTCCAGCGCCTATAAATACCCCAAAGCCAGAGCCATTCCCGCTGTGCGAACTCAGTTGTCTTAGCGAAGCTCTGCCAAAAAATCTAGTGAGAGAAACTCAAGCCTTCGGTCCTAACTCAGCTTTCGAGGTCAGTGCTCCCTGCCTTTCTCCTTCTAGTATAGCTGTACATTGCGCCCTCGGGTTAGGAGATAGAATTCACTAGAAACCTTAGTTTCCCCGAACCCTCGAGCTAGAGTTAGAATGTCGTCCCAGAGTGACTCTCAGGACATCTCGAGGACGCCCTCGATGGAGGACGAAGGCATCTCCGACGTGGAGTCCAGCAGCGGTCAGCCCTCGGATGGTGCTGATGCCGTCCTGGCCCGGGAGGTCCAGAAGGAACTCATTGCGGAGGTCGAAGCCGAGGGCTTCGAGCAGGAGTGCGAGGATGAAGACTTAGCCCTCGCATGGCAAACAGCGGAGGATGAGGCGCAGAACGAGAGCTCGAAGGTTACGATTGCTGTTCTCCCCCCTCGGGGTTCTGGGGAGGCTAGTAGCTCGAGGCCGCTGGATCCGATACCTCTGAGGGCGGTTTCCGGTTTGAAGAAGAAGAAGGCCGCTACCAAGAAGAAGGAGAGGGCCGTCGATCAAGGAAAGCCCGTGGACATGCCCGAGGGGTACAGCTGGCTGAACACTGAGGCCCTCGAGATTAGGTCGAAGGCTGATAGGGCAGATCTGTACGTGACTCAGCTGCACGTGGGGCCCTCGGCCGAAGTGGTGGAGCCAGGTCCCGACGACGTATTGTCCAGGGCGCCCGAGGGGTGTATCGCCATTCACGTCCTCTCGGTTTCCATGGGATTTAGGTTCCCTCTGCACCCGTTCCTCCGGGAGTATTTGAGGTTTGTTGGTTTGGTCCCCTGCCAACTCACGCCCAACAGCCACTCCTACATTGCGGGGTTCTTCCAGCTCTGCAAGTCCCGAGGGGTGAAGCCCAGCCTGGATCTATTCTTCCAGAGCTTTAATCTGTGCCGGGGGGGGGGGGGGGGGGGGCACGAAAACGGCGAGGGGTACGCAAACCTGCAGCAGATTGCCCGCTTCAAGCTATTCTCCGATGCTCCTTCTTCCAACAAAGGATGGAGGGAACGTTGGTGCTACGTAAAGTTGGGTGAGAGCCCATTCCCGAGGGAGCTGCGTGACCGATTCCGAAGGCACGAAAAAATCAGGAGTGCTGCTCTCGAGAAAGACGGCCTAAAGCTGGCCAAGTTCCCGGAGGGGAAAAATAAGAACGTGGCGATCAAAGACTGCACCCTCGAGGAGGATTTATACACCCTCGGGTTTCGGAGGTACCGCTTCATAGGGGAGACCGATGAGAAGTACCCTCCCTTCACCAAGGCCTTCGGAGGAGCCGGAGGTAGGAGCCGAGGGCTTTAGAATTCTGTACCTAGTTTTATTTTTGCTTGGATGTCGTTGTCCCTTCGCTTAGACCCGTCGGCCTAACCCTTTGTCATCTTTTTGCAGGTATCCCCGTCTCCATGGTGAATGTGAAGGGCCTCGCTCGCCTGAAGAAACAGGACCCGAAGGGGTCGGGACAGGGCAGCCAGAAGCCCGCCACTGCCCTCTTCAAGAAAGCCGAGGGCGATGCTGCTGCCGGCAAGAGGAAGGCGGCGACCAAGGGGTCCCCCCCGGCTACCAAAAAGCCGAAGAAGGGGGATGTCGCCGAGAAGGAGCCCCCGGTCATTATTGCTGATGAGCACCCCGCCTCCGGGGTGCATGTGGAGAAGCCGTCGGGTGAAACGCCGGCGGGGGCAGAGGAGTTGTTGCCTGAGGTCCTCCAAGTTTCGTTCCCGAGGGGGACATCCCTGGCCAGCGGCGCTGTCGACCCGGGGGCCATCTTGAGGGGCATAACCCCTGAGACTGATAGGGCTGCCCTCGGGGCCTATAACGATGTGGCCCTCGAGGACCACATTCTCCGCTCCTCCCTTTCTGTAAGTGTTTACTCAGCTTTCTTCCTCTTCTCTTTTGATTATATTGTGCAATTGCCTTTAACCAGTTTGGTTGTTGGTCTGCAGGCTTGTCTAGCCCTCGGTGAACATGCCCGTAGGCTTCAAGAATGGCGCCTCCATAAAGCAGAGCAGGACGCCAAGATGAGGGAATGCATCCTCAAAAATAAAGAGGCGGTGAAGATGGGGGCCAGGCTGGAAGAGGAGCTTCGGCAAATGGAGCTGAGATTGGAGGCCGCAGAGAAGGGCAAGGCTGATGCTGAGGCCGCTGCTGAGGAGGCCAGGAGAGCTGCCAAAGAGGCCGAGGACTCCAAGGCGCTGGCCGTCGCCAAGGCTCGGGAGGAAGCCGTTGATGCCTTCGTCGCCGAGGGCTGGAGGGCCGAGGGACGCAAGACGTGGCTGTCCTCGGTCGTGGAGGCATACGTCGAGGAATGGGCCGAGGGCCCTGGGTGGGAATGGATGGCCCGGAAGGGCAGAGAATATTATGAAGCCGGCGAATTCTTCACCCAGGCCCTCATCTACCGGAGGATGGCTCGGCATTTGGGCATTGAGCAAAAAGATTTCTCCCCCTCGGCGTATGGCCTTCCTCCCCTGCAGCCTGATGTCCGTGAGTCGCTCCCGGAAGGTGTACAGAGGCCCGACCTTGAGGACACGGAGTTGAAGAATGAGGCCGAGGACGACGCTGTCGAGGATGGAGCGGAGGCATCATCGAGGCCGGCTGCAGAGGGCACCCCGGTGAATGATGTTGTTGTAGTTGTAGAGTGATTTTGTACTTAGAAATCCTTGAACATATTTTGTAATGACCAACATTGATCCTTCGGCTTCGGCCTGTTTGTAAATTTCACACTTACTTTGTTTTTGATGAATGCATGCTGCCCCCGGGCTCTTTACATTTGAATGCGCCTTACGTTTTGAATGTATGCCTTCTACTTCTTGAGTGTATGCCTTCGGTATTCTTGAATGTATGTGTAGGACTTAGAATATTTTTCGATTGTAGCTAGCCCTTGGGAGCCCTCGGAAGTTGGGCACCCTCTGCTGGATATGCAACCGAGGGCTCAGCAGCAATTAGGACTTAGAAAATTTTCTAAGTGTAGCACACCACAGGGCCTTCGGGTGTTTGCAGTAACCCAAATCCTAGGACTTAGGAAAATTTCTAAGTGTAGATTTCCCCTTGAGAGCCTTCGGGATATGGCATCCCTTCCTGATGTGTGAATGTTGGACCGAGGGCCCAATGCACAAGACTTAGAGATTTTTTGCAAGTGTAGTATGTCATGCAGCCTTCGGCTACTGTGGAGCCCCAACTGAAATATTAAATAGGCCGGGGGCCAATTCTTTAGGACTTAGAAAATTTTCTTGAGTGTTGATTCCTTGTGTACTGTAGCCTTCGATTGATAGGCAGCCTTCGGCAATTAGGTCCCTTGAGATGAGGGTGAAATATGTAGGACTTAGAAAATCTTCTAAGTGTAGAGTTTCCCTTGGGAGCCTTCGGGAGATGGCATCCCTTCATGATGTATGAGTAGTTGACCGGGGGGGGGGGGGGGGGGGGGGGAATATGTAGGACTTAGAAAATATTCTAAGTGTAAAATCTCCCTTGGGAGCCTTCGGGAGATGGCATCCCTCCTTGATGTATGAGTAGTTGACCGGGGAAAAGCATGTAGGACTTAGAAAATATTCTAAGTGTGGATTTTCTCTTGGGAGCCTTCGGGAGATGGCATCCCTCCTTGATGTGTGGCCTTCGACTGTCATATTCCTCTAGCTGCAATACTGACTGAGCCGGGGGCCCATCTTTAGGACATAGAATTTTTTTGTTTGCAAGTGTTGTTGTATCGCATAGCCTTCGGTTATTGTATTCCCCTGGCTGTAATGTTGATCGAGCCGGGGGCCCAATTTTAGGACTTGGAATTTTTTTAAGTGTTGCTTCTTTGTGTAGCCTTCGGGTGATAGGTGCCATCTGACTCTGCATTACTTCGCGAGATGCCTGGGGGCTACTAATTTAGGACTTAGAATATTTTCTAAGCGTAAATTGGTGTTGAGCTTCCGAATGTAGGTCCCTTGTGTTGTATGAGTCTCTGGCCGAGGGCCAAATATGTGTGGAATCCTGTTGTTGTGTAGATTTCGACCCTTGCTGGAGCCTTCGGTGCCTGTGTGACCGGAGGTGACCAGGCAGTGGACTTAGCCGTTTTCCTAATGATATTTGTTTGAGTGGTATCATTCGGGAAATAGGAGCCTTCAATTGCCGGAGGCGTTCCCGTGGGGAGCCCTCGGCTTGTTGTGATCTGTTGGAGTGTACTCTTTGATTTCTCGCTGAGTCTACTCCCCTTCACCCCTTTTTTTTTTTTTGGTGGCGAAGGGAAGGCATCAAGAAACTTGGTTTCTTGGTAAGGCTGGGCCTATTAGGAGACCATCAGAATACACCAATGGCTCTCCTCCCTCGGGTTAACCTTCCGAGTTCCGAGGGGGTCGAGGGACGTTTCTTGGGCACAAGATATGGTGGTCCGTAACCTGCCTCCCCTTGGGGGATGGCGCGGAAAGCGCCTCATTTTTGAAAGTCGTCCCCTCGGCGCTAGACATAGTCCGTGGCCTGCCACACCCTTGGGGTGGTGGCGCGGGGAGCGTTTCGGTTTGGAAGTCGAATCCTGGGCATTTCTCATGCCTGTCATACCCTGGGGGTAGTGACGCGGATAGCGTTCCGTTTTTGAAAGTCGAATCCTGGGCATTTCTCATGCCTGTCATACCCTGGGGGTAGTGACGCGGAAAGCGTTTCAAGGAAGGGTTTTCATTTGCACACTAGTTGCAAATGGCCGGGGGCACTACGTGCCGCCGGCACCGATGGTGGCGCCTTCGGTATATGCGTCCTCGTGGGGTACGGCTTTTAGAAACAACACTTGGTGTTAGTTTCGATGTGTAGCCCCCGATACTTGGTACCGAGGGGTCTTCTGTAGGAACACTTGGTGTTCTCTTTTGTCGTAGTTGATGTAGGCGTCTACCCTCGGTACTTGGTACCGAAGGGTCTTCAAATGAAACATTTGGTGATTCCCAACAGATGTTTGGAAGTGGATAGGAGAGCATATCCCTGGCACTGGGTGCCGAGGGGTCCTCTTTGATGATGTTTGATGATGGAGGTGTACCCTCGGCACTGGGTGCCGAAGGGTCTTCTGTAGGAACACTTGGTGTTTCCATTTTTTCTTTTTCTTTTTTATGATGAAGGTGAGAATGTACCCTCGGCACTGGGTGCCGAAGGAAAATGAAACACATGGCGTTCCTTGTTGTTGGTGATAGGAGTTCCCTCCCTCGGCACTGGGTGCCGAGGGGTCTTGACTGAAAACACGTGGTGTTTTCACTGTTTGTTGTAGGTGTTGATGGTGTCCGCCCTCGGCACTTGGTGCCGGAGGGGGTTCTTCTCGTGGTGAGGCATGGGGCCTGTAGTCAGTATGAGGGCTTGATGTCTTGAATGTATCTTCATTCTTCGAAATTGGAGGCCTTGGGCCATAGGATAGTACATTCACTAGTTATGAGGGCTTGGCCGCTCTTACATTATTGATAAAATTTAACTAAATGGTGTACATTCCAGTGCCTAGGGACTTCTTTCCCATTGGGGCGTTTGAGCTTGTAGGTCCCGGGTTTGATGATGGCTGCTATGATGTAGGGGCCTTCGAATTTTGGTGCCATTTTTCCTCCCTCGGTTGGTTGGCTGGCTTCCCTCCTCCGGAGGACATAGTCCCCCACTTGAAATTCTCGGGTGCGAACTTTGGCGTCGATGTAGCTTTTAATTTGCCTTCGGTAGTTTTCTGCCCGGATGAAGGCCTGCTCCCGGCGTTCTGAAATGAGGTGGAGGTCGAGGGCCATGTTGCTGTCGTTGACCTCGGGGTCATATTGGATCACCCTTCGGGTGGGAAGGGTGACTTCCGTAGGAGCTTTGGCTTCAAAACCGTAGCAGAGGGAGAAAGGTGTTTCACCTGTTGCTCGCCGAGGGGTGGTGCGATAGGCCCAAAGGATGTTGTGGAGTTCTTCCACCCAGCCACCACCCTCGGCCTCCAGCTTCTTTTTGAGGCCCTCGAGCAAGGTCCGGTTGGTGTTTTCTACTTGCCCGTTGCCTTGAGGGTAGGCAACGGAGGAGAAGGTGTGTTTGATGCCCCATGCCTCCAGAAGGGCGCAAAAGGGGGCTGCCTCAAATTGTGTCCCATTGTCGGAGATGATCTGCTGGGGGACGCCAAACCTTGTGAGGATGTTCTTGAGGACGAAGTGACGGCACTTCGCCTCTGTGATGCTGGCGAGGGGTTCAGCCTCCACCCACTTGGTAAAATAGTCGACGGCCACAATGATGTATCTTTTGTTGGAGGTACCCCTCGGCAGGGGGCACACAAGGTCTATCCCCCATCGAGAAAATGGGACAGAGGTGCTGATGGGGGCATAGTTGACCGCTGGCCTGCCGGGAGCTTTCTGGAAATGTTGACATGTGCTGATGGGGGCAAGGTCAACACAGTCCCTGGCCATGGTTGGCCAGAAGTAGCCCTGGAGAATGAGCCTTCGGGACATGGAGAAGGGTCCTTGGTGAGCTGAGCAAGTGCCACTGTGCACTTCCTCCATTGCGACCTCGGCTTCATCTGGATGAAGGCACCGAAGTAGCGTGCCATTGCAAGATCGTTTGTAGAGCCTCCCATCTTCGATGGTGTAGCTTGGAGCCCTCAGCTTTGCCAGTTTAGCGCGGGCCTCATTCTCGGGTAGCTGCCCTGTGGAGATGAAGGCGGTGATATCTGAGATCCAATCCTCCTGACGTTGTTGTATGTTCATAACGGGGCTTGCATGGATGCTTGAGAGGCTGAGTTCCTCGATTTTGGCAATTTTGGAGATGTGCTCGGGGGAGTCGGCCGAGAGCTTAGATAATATGTCGGCCTCGGAGTTCTGAGCCCTCGGTATTTGAGTGAGAGAGTGTGCCTCAAATACCTTAAGCAACTCCTTGGCCGCTTCCTTATACTGTTTCATTCTCCCCTCCTTGGCCTCATATTCTTCGGAGATTTGGCCAACGACCAACTTGGAGTCGCATTTGATGTGGATCTGCCGAGCCCTCATGTTGGCAGCCAGCCGAAGGCCACATAGGAGGGCCTCATATTCGGCCTCATTGTTGGAGACCTTGAAGGAGAAGCGGATCGCATAGTAGGCCCTGAAGCCCTCGGGAGTAATGAGGACTACCCCTCCCCCGCATGCTTTGGTCGCGGAGGAGCCGTCAGTGTAGAGGGTCCACCAGTCGTCCGAGGTAGCCGAGGGCTCCCCGTCCGTGGCTGCCCTTGCGGTACACTCCGTCACAAAGTCCGCCAGGGCTTGGCCCTTGATGGCAGGCCTTGGGCGGATGTCAATGTTGTACTGGCTCAAGAAGATAGCCCATTTCACCATGCGGGAGGAGCTGGTGGGGCTCCTCATGAGGGCGCCGAGGGGTTGATGGGTGAGGACCTGAACCGGGTGAGCCTGAAAGTAGTGGCCCAACTTCTTGACAGTCCAAACGATGGCCAACACCGTTTTTTCCACAGGGGAGTACCTGAGCTCGGCCTCCCTTAGGGTCTTGCTAACGTAGAAGATGGCATGTTGGATGCCGTCTTCCTCCCGGATGAGCACAGAGCTGATGGCCGCCGGGCTAACCCCAAGGTAGAGGTAGAGGGTCTCCCCTACCTTGGGTTTGGAGAGCACAGGAGGTGAAGATAGATATCTTTTGAGCTCGTCGAAAGCCCCCTGGCATTCTGGAGTCCATAGAAAGCCAGCTGTCTTCCTCATGATCTGGAAGAAGGGTAGAGACTTCTCCGCCGATTTAGATAGAAAGCGGTTGAGGGCTGCTAGGCGGCCCGTCAACCGTTGAACTTCCTTCACATCGCGTGGGGGCTCCATGTTGATGATGGCCTGGATTTTCTCGGGATTGGCCTCAATACCCCTTCGGCTCACCATGTAACCCAAGAACTTGCCCCCTTGGACGCCGAAGGTGCACTTCTTCGGGTTTAGCCGAAGGTTGAATTTTTGCATGATGGCGAAGATTTCCCGGAGGTCGTCAGCATGGCTGGAAGATTGTTTGCTCTTGACGATCATGTCGTCAACATAGGCCTCCATGGTGCGCCCTAGGACGGCTTGAAAGACCCGGGCCACCATCCGGGTGTAAGTGGCCCCCGAGTTCTTTAGGCCGAAGGCCATCACTAGGTAGCAGAAGATGCCCTCGGGAGTCATGAAGGCAGTTTTTTCGGCGTCCTCTTCGTGCATGAAAATTTGATGGTACCCTCGGAAGGCATCGAGGAAGGACATGATCTCACACCCTGCGGTCTCATCCACCAATTGATCAATGTTTGGTAGAGGGAATGGATCCATAGGGCATGCTTTGTTGAGATCGGTGTAGTCCACGCACATGCGGAAGGTAGGGGGCTTCTGTGCGAGGACTACATTCGCCAGCCATGAGGGATATTTCACCTCCTTGATGTGCTTAATGGAGAGGAGCATGGCGACCTCCTTCTTCACAAATTCCCTCCTCTCGGCGGAGAGGGGTCTTCTTCGTTGTTGCACCGCCTTTGCCGAAGGGTCCACCGAGAGGCGGTGGGTGATGACCCTTCGGCTGATTCCCGGCATGTCCTCCGGCCCCCATGCGAAGACAGTGGAGTAGGCGCGGAGGGCGTCGGTGATACCGGTCTTCAAATCTTCAGGGAGCTGGGCTCCAATCTTCACGACTCTCTCCGGCTGGGCCGGATCGAGCGCAAAGTCTTCTACGTCCTCGGCCGGTTCAGCCCTCGGCCTTCTTTCCTCTTGGTCGATGGTTCCGGTGATGGTGTCAACACGGAATTCCGTCTTGCTTACCTTCTTAGTGACCTGAAGATAGCAGGCGCGGGCAATTTTCTGGTTCCCCCGGGAGTAGCCAATGCCCCCCTCGGCGGGGAACTTGAGGCAGAGGTGCCTCATGGAGATGATGGCTTCGAGGTCCTCGAGGGCTGGCCGGCCGAGGATGATGTTGTGGGCGCAGTCAATGTTGTCGACGACGAACTCCACCTCGAGCTGGGCTCTATGGAGCCCGTCGCCGAAGATCACCGGGAGGGTTATTACCCCCTCGGAATCAATAGTGTCGCCGGTGAAGCCGGTAAGAGGGGTGTTAATGGGCCGAAGGGACCCCCTCTCCAGATGCAGCTCTCTGAAGGTGCTGAGGTACATTACATTGACGGAGCTGCCCGTGTCAATGTAAGTTCGGTGAATAATGGTGTCGTTTATTTCCGTCCGAATCACCAAGGCATCCCTGTGAGGAGAAGAAGTAGGAGGGAGATCTGCGTTGGTGAAGGTGATGGGTTCCTCCCTCAGTCGCTTTACCGGGGGCATATAAGTGACTTCCCCCACGTAAAGCGATTGAGCCCACTTCTTTCGTTGGCTGGTGGAATCGCCCCCTGTATTGCCACCGGTGATCATGAGGATGTGGCGTTTCTTCTCCTGGTAGTGGGGGTACTCCTCCTCCTCTTCTTCCAAGTTTCCGATCTCCCTCTTCTTGCCGAGGGGGATGGTGTTCGGATTTACCCAGGCATTTACCTTCGTATGGTGCCCTCGGGGAGGTCCCTGATGAGAAGGTCCCTCCTGCCGAGGGCTCTGGACAAACTGGGACAGGTGCCCCGCCTGTATTAATCTCTCGATGGCCGTCTTCAGCTGATGGCAGTCATC
This sequence comes from Cuscuta europaea, assembly GCA_945859875.1. NCBI lineage: Eukaryota > Viridiplantae > Streptophyta > Magnoliopsida > Solanales > Convolvulaceae > Cuscuta > Cuscuta europaea. Next base: position 12,572,779 of record CAMAPE010000048.1, read on the forward strand.
GGTCCTGTGCCCCTGGTGCCGATGGAAGCGACAGTAGGGGAACTGAGGGTTGATAGCGTGTACCTCCGGGGGTGCGCGAGAGTCGCGCTCAACAAGGCCCCTCTCCTCGGCAAAATCGAGGATGATGCTGACAGGGTGCGTCAATGGTGTCCGAGGGCGGTCCAGGAGAATGGGCTGGGCCCAAGTCTTAGGGTTGCTCTTATAACCTCCCCCGGGCTTGGCTTGGCCTTGCCGAGGGCGATCATCAGAGGGTCCCGAAGCCTTGGGGTGATTTGGAGGAGCCCCCGGCCCTCGGTTGTGCTTGTTGTCAGCCCTCGGGGGCTGCTGGTCCGGATGCTGGTGATACTTCTCCACCTCCTCGGCCTCAGCATATCGGTCCCCCCGCTGCAAAGCCCTTATGTAGTCGCGGGGGGTTCAATGATGAGGCTCCTTGAAAAGTTACCGGTGCGGAGGACGTTTTTTAGGAGGGCCAGGAGGGTCCCGTCATCAGCACCGTCGACCTTGTCGGCCTCTGTCCTCCAGCGCTCCAGGAAATCCCGAAGGGTCTCATCCTTCTTCTGGCATATTGTTAGGAGGTGGGAGAAGTGCTTCCTTGTGCGACGCCTCCCGGCGAATTGTGTCAAGAATCGTTGGGCGAGTTCTTGCCACGAATCAATGCAGCCCTCGGGCAGCCTGTTGAACCATTCGTATGCCGGTCCCTCTAAGGTGGAGAGGAACCATCGACACAAATATTCGTCTGACGCCCCCACCATCATCATGTTGTTTTGGTATTTGCTGTAGTGTTCCTGGGGGTCCGTTTTCCCGTTGTAGGGCTGTATGTGTTGCCCTCGGTATTTTTCCGGGATCCGGGCCGCCAATACCCTTGGGGTAAATGGCGTCCGAGTCCGGAGCTGGATGACGGGTTCCCCGGAGCCCTCGGCCACCCTCTTCTGTAACTCCTCCATTTTGGCCATCATGGCCTCGTATTTGAGATCTGAATGAGGGGCGGAGGTGGTGGCGTGAGCTTTGTTGGACTCCATCTCGTCAAGCCGGCGTTGGAGGGCTGCAATAATCTCGTCCCGGGGATCCTTCGGGAGGGTCTCCGCCCCCTGCGAACGAACCCGGGCCGAGTGGGCCTGGTTGATTTCGTGGCGAGCATCATCGGCATGAAGGGGTGCCTTGCCTTTGTCCCGAGGGGGACGCTCCTCGTCTGCCCTCGAAACAGATCCCCCGCTTTCCTGGGGCCTTTGGAGTGCTTCCCCCCCGAGGCGGTCTTGGACCCCTCGGCGGTCTGGCCCTCCTCCGAGCCGGTTGAGGACGGAAGTACGGGGCCCTTCCCTGTTGTCATTATGGCGGTCCCGGGACTGAACTTCCTGGGAGGATGTATCTTGGGCCACCACCCCTTCATCGTTTCTCACCCGAGGGGTGGGATTTCCGAAGGGGTGTGGCAGAGGGGGAAGTATGATATTTTCCCCGATCTGAGGGTGAGCTGGAGCCAGGGTGCCGAAGGCACCCGGGTTCTGGGTGAGCGTCTGGATGAAGGCGGAGAGCGCCGATTGTACGTCGATGGTGAGAACCGGAGGGCTGACTTGGTCATCGCTCCGGTTTTTCTTCTTGGCCTCGATGCCGAGGCGGGCATCGGGGGCATTTTGTTGGATCTGAAGGCGTAGGTCGGCAGTCGCCTGTTCCAGCCCAGCGATGACACCGCCCTCGGGAGCCCTGTGAGAGGCTTCGGGGGCGTTGACGTCGCCGAGGGCCAGGTTCTTGTCTTCTACGTTCTTTGAGTTGGCACGTGTTGTCCTCACCATTTTGATAGAGGGCTAGTGTTTTGTGTTTGGTCGAGGGGGAGGGTTTCTTACTCGATTGTTCAACCTCTCAACGAGAGCACCAAATGATGGATAGTCTACCCGGGGGTATATATCCGAAGGGTTATTACGGGGAGTAATTTAGAGAGAAGTCAGAGCAAGTAAGTAAAAGTAGAGAGAGAGTGTATTCAGTATGAATGCCATTTTCAGCGTGGTTACAAATGAGGAAATGGGGTGCTATTTATAGTAGCAATAAATGCCGGGCAGGGACACGTGTCAAGCGCTCATTGGCCGAGGGGTCACCTCAACTGGTTGGCGCTGGCAGCTGCATGTGGCCGCATTTAATGCGGCTGTTGGATGGGACGTCTATGCGGGGTACGGTGATCTGTTCGCATGTGAGGCGGATATCTTGTCGAGTGAGATGCCTTCGGCTATAGAGCAGTAGCCGAGGGCTCTTCCACCCGATGACACCCTGGTGCCGAGGGCTCACAATGTCGAGGGCTACTGTTTTCGCCGTTTTCTCCCAGTTTCTTAATTTGCCTGAGAAACCCGTTCTGTGAGAATTTAGAGCCTTCGGCCAGGGGGCCGAAGGCACCCCTGACGCGTAGTGCGGGCTGCTTGGTACTCTGGGCGCTGTGATTTGGGCCTGTTGGGCCTTTTGGGCCTTCGCTGGAGTAGTAGGAGTCTGTGGGTCGGGGGTTCCCGGGCCATATACTCCATCACACAATTTAATGGGATAATCAAAATTACATTCGAGTATTTGATAAAAAAAAATTGACCAATAATGATATGGAGTTGAAAATGAAGTAACTCAGATCAATACAAATATATTAATTTGTAAAAGAAATTGAAAATTCTAAGGATGTTTATACTTGGATTATTTTCAGTTTCAGATCAAAGTAGATTATACCAAATCAGATTAGACTTGAGCAATTCAGATCACATTAGACTTGATAAAAACATTCTAAGAGCCTGTTTGATAGCACTGAAATTGACTGAACTGACTGATTCTGTTGAAATTTATAAAGTTTTGGTTGAAATGGCTATATAGGCTGATTCTGCTGCAAAAAAATAATATATTCAAAATATTTGTTATTATTAAAAAAAATAAAAACAAAATATGAAAAATAGGTAAAATGATCATCTATAGTGACTTCAATCAATACCGTCAAAAAATTAGCTTCAATATTACTTTTTCTTATTAATATATAATTCAGCGTGTGAAATCAAAAGTTACTGTTTGGTGAAAAAGATGGCTGATTAGCTTACGTGTTCTTATCAATATGCTTCTTGAAATATTATCCAGTCAAGCAGTCAATGTTTTTTTATCTGGGATTTCTCAATGAAAGATTACAGCTTCTTGAAACATTAGCGAGTTTGTTTTCGTAGCAGAATGGAAGCTCATTATGAATATTTATAAAATACTCTGTATATGTTTCTTTATATGTCAGGGGTAAAGTTTAATTATTTTATCGACCAGAGATTGTCGAGCTGATAATGAAAAAGGCATCAACGTGACCTTACTTTTTCTGGTGAATATCTTTTTCTCTTTGTTTTACAAACTGTTGTTGTTCTTTCTAGTTGATTTGCTATTAATGCTTATACTAGAAACAGTCTTATTTAGTTTTTCCATCTGCAGAGAGAATTAAGAGAATTTACCCGAAACAGGATTAAAACAATTACAAAATTCCAAAATAGAACTGCCATGTTTTTATTCCCAAAATAGGACTAATTACTGTCATGTTTTGGCAGTACCCGACTTCAAACATGACAGTATTTTCTAAACATGACAGCATTTTGTCCTATTTTGGGAATAAAAAACATGATAGTCATTTTTTGAAATTTTCAAACTGTTTTAGTCCTATTTCGAAAACTTTCCTATTTATTAATCGCTTCTAATTCAATTACAGCACTAGTTGTAGGCATGTACTACGTAATTTTTTATTTTTTCAGAACATAGCTAAGAAGCTCCTTAATCTTTATGCCCGTTTCTTCATGTTCATAGGCTTCAATAAAGAAACAGGATACAATTTGGCATTGAAACGATATTGTCATATGTTAAGAGTCATTCGGCAAGACTTAAATTGACTAAATCGGATGAAACTAAAATAGTTTCCTCAATCAATTTAACTAGAAAAGTCACTCCAACTTTACTTATGTTATTTATTTTACAATTCAAAGCACAAAAAATCAGTGTTTATTAACAAAAATTTATCAGCTGAAAAATTAGATTACCAAATGACCTCTTAGTTGTATGAATTGGAATTTATTGCTAATTTGAAATGGTAGTTGCAGGAAAAGGACATTGTACCAATTAGCACTACTTCATGGAGACATTAACTGCTACTGCAATGCCCTATCCTAGAGAGCCTGCTAACTATGAAGAGGTATCAATGCAGCAAAGTGTCCTGTTTGCCGACAGTCTTAAGGTATTTTCATGTTGCAGGTTAATGTTTGTAGAAGTTGTATAACAGAATTGACCACTCCATTCCTTGTTTTAATCATATATAGAATACCCAGGGGTTTTATATAACATATGAGTCCATAGAATACAAAAGTGAATATGATAAGAAAAATATACATTATTTTTCAATATAAAATAAGAATGTTCCAAATAATGTTGAGCAGTTCAGTGTTTACTTGACTGTGAGAGACAATTTGATTGTAATAACTAAAAGAAAAGAGTTTCTATTTCAGGACTAAGGATCTCAGAAAGCAGCTGTACTCTGCAGCTGAGTACTTTGAGTCAGCCTACTTCAATGATAATGAAAAAGAGAAGTGAGTGAAGTCTTGAGTTTTATTTTACTTAACAAACAAAAAAACAAAATCCTCTACTCTTGTACTTTGTTGAGGCTCTGGAGCTTTTCATCATTCACAATGTTTTTGTTTTTGATTCATACACAGTTGTAAATGTTGGAATGTATTCCACTTATGTGTGGCCTTAGGACCATTTTACGATAATTATTTAATTATTACTATCGTTGTAGTAATTATACCAACATGACGTTAGAAATTCCATAGTTTACCTAAACATTACTTGATGGGAGTAATTGTTATTATTAAAGGGAATAATTGATTTTCCGTTAGATGCCTTTTAATTAATTAATTAATTAAATGATTAATTTATTATTTAATTAATTATGAATAGACATATCTATTCATTGTGTCTAAATAGAAAGATACGATGATTAGTCGTGTCTCTTATCAGAATTCCCAGGGGCTATAAAATAACACCTTCTACTTCCCTGGGAGTTTAAGGATACATTCCACCATCATAACCCAAGGCATCATAACGGGAATCAAATGGCTTCTTCATCCTCAATCAAGTCAGGCTTTCCTCCAAGTAAGAAAATCTATTCTTACACTTGGTATATTTCTTGTGTTTGATTTGGTTAGAGATGATTCTTACAAATTTGATCTGTTAATTAATTCCAACATTTGGTATCAGAGCCCTTCTCTTAATCGATTCAAACCATTTTAAATTAAGAACCGTAATTCCGGTTTCTGAAAATCTCTTCATAATTGGCGATCGAAAGATGAACGAACGGGCTGAAGTTGTTGTTGTGCCCCGTTAATATTTTCATCGTTTATCTTTTGAAATCATTCGTCTCCACGTTGCCTTACTTTCGTTTCTGTTGGCCTAACCAATTTTTGCTAATAATAAGAAAGAATCTAGTGCGTAGGAGTCGGTGAATGGCTTCGTTATTTTTGTTTGTTTGTTGTGATATATTATTATCATTATTACCTTTTGTTTGATCATTTAAAATATTAACAAGTTAAATTTAGTGGAGATTTTATCCATTTATGGTTAAACTTGTTCCAGTGGACTTGATTGACATCACATATGATTATAATGTATAATTTGATTCACTGGAGACATCACTGAATTTAATTTTTCCATTAAAATATAATGACCGAATGCACTCACGTTTGATTCCTATGCTTAATTTCATTTTATTTGGGTCTAATATTAACGAAACCTATATGAAAAATTACATGAGAACTTTAATTTTAAAATGAAGGATTTACTGAGTGTGAAAAAGCTTAATAAATATTTGTACATACATTACCGTAACAAAATTTTAAATGTAAGTAATTATCCCAACGGAAAATTACTTATATCACGTATCTTATAAGTAATGATACTTCTTATAAGTAATGATGCTTGATGGCTTAATGACTTGATGCTTATATCATATTTAGGTAATTATCCCAACGGAAATTATTAAATATTTTATAAGTCTAAATAAGTTATCATGATATTTTGAGGTATGTGTAGCAAAATGACAAACCCAAAGGCGAGTCGTTAAGTTACACATATTATAAAATTATTTTCAAACCTAATTAACATGATTGTTGTAATTTTCACCCAAAGGTGACTTACGATAATCATATGGCGTTTTTTTTTATTAAAATGTTCGAAGCACTTGAGTATTGGATATGGCCAACGCAAATCCAACACTCAAGTAGGACCTTAGTTTAGTCTATTATTTTTGGTGTTAGTAATAGACTTAATCTTCAATATGTTGTTTTGCTTACTTTATGTGATTGCCCTATATGTTTCAATTCACTTATGTTCTTCTAAAATTTATATGTTCTAATTGTGATAATCCAGCATCCACTTTAAGTCCTAATTATGGGATTGAACCTCTAACCGGCACTAATTTCGCGTCATGGCGAGATGCCGTTAAATTAACTCTTGGAATGATGGATTTAGACTATGCTTTGAGGCATGATCCTCCCGCTGCACTCACTGACCAAAGTTCACAAGAACAAAAACGAGTGTATGAACAGTGGGAGAGGTCAAATAGAATGTCTCTCATGGTTATAAAGAATTCCATCTCGGTTGCTATTCGCGGAGCCATACCGGATTCAGAAAATGCAAAAACATACTTGGACTCCGTTGAAGAACAATTTAAAGGCACCTCCAAGGCATATGCGAGTACTTTGATTCTGAAGATGTTGACTACAAAGTACGATGGTGTGAGTGGTGTGCGTGAGCACATCATGATGATGAGTGACATGTCCCACAAGCTTAAGGGCATGGACATGGAAATTAGTGAGGTTTTTTTAGTGCACTTCATTATGACCTCTCTTCCGGCACAATTTGGTCCTTTTAAAATAAACTACAACACTCAAAAGGACAAATGGCAAATGAGTGAACTCATTGCCATGTGCGTGCAAGAGGAGGAGCGCTTAAAGATTGAAAAACCCGATGTTGCTCATCTCACAACCACAAACACCGGGAAAAAGAAAGGCAAATTTAATACTGGAGAAAGTTCAAAGGTTCAGAAAACAAATGCAAATGCAACTCCTGGCTCAACCGCTCCTGAGGGCCTGTTTCGTTGTAAATTCTGTCATAAGAAAGGACATGGCCAACGAGATTGTCCAAAATTCAAGGAGTGGCTAGCAAAGAAAGGTAATCATCTATTTATGATTTATGAGTCCTTTAATATTAATGTTCCCACAAACACATGGTGGGTTGATTCTGGTTCTATGGTACATGTTACAAACTCATTACAGGGATTCCATTCAATCCGGAGGCTGGAAAGAAACCAAAGAACCATTAAAGTCGGCAATGGTGATGATCTAAATGTTGAAGCCGTAGGTACTTTGCAATTAGTTATGCAAGGTGGCTATTGTATTAAGTTATATGATACTCTTTATGTATCGAGGATGACTCAGAATCTAGTATCTGTACATAAGTTAGATAATGATGGATATTATGTAACATTTGGTAATAATAAAGTCACTATTACTTTAAATTCCGACATTATTGGTTATGGTTATTTGGATGGAAAACTTTATAAGTTAGACCTAGATGACCAATTCTCAAAATCATTGTTGTCATATAATGTAAGTGAAAATTTACATAAAAGAAAACGAGATTTGGAAACCTCATCTATGTTATGGCATCAACGTTTAGGCCATATATCACGAGACCGAATGATGAGACTCGTGAAAGATGGAGTTTTACCAACTCTCGATTTCAATGATTTTGAGACATGTGTGAAATGCCTTAAAGGTAAAATGGCAAAAGGAAATAAAAGAGGCGCCACAAGGAGTTCTAATTTATTAGAACTTATACATACTGATATTTGTGGACCTTTTCCCGCCGGAATATCTGGACATAAGTCATTTATCACTTTCATAGATGATCACTCACGTTATATGTATTTGTATTTAATTAAAGAGAAATCTAAATCACTTGACACATTTAAATCCTTTAAGGCCGAGGTTGAAAATCAACTCGACCGTAAGATAAAAGTAGTGAGATCAGATAGAGGGGGTGAGTATTATGGTAGACATACTGATATTGGTCAAGCTCCTGGCTCTTTCTTTGAGTTTTGTAAAGAACATGGGATCGTGAACCAATTTACCATGCCGGGTACTCCTCAGCAAAATGGTGTTGCTGAAAGAAGAAATAGGACCCTCATGGACATGGTAAGAAGTATGTTAGCAAACACCACCTTACCTCAATTCTTATGGACCGAGGCATTAAAAACGGCAGTCCATATACTCAATAGAGTTCCTTCTAAATCCGTTCCTAAAACACCTTATGAAATTTGGACGGGAAGAAAACCGAGCTTGAGATATATGAAAGTATGGGGTTGTCCCGCCGAAGCTAAGCTCTACAACCCTCAACAAAGAAAGCTTGACATGAAAACAGTCAGTTGTTTCTTTATAGGGTATCCCAAACGATCAAAGGGATATAGATTCTATTGCCCATCTCATTCCATTCGCATAGTTGAAACTCGTCATGCCGAATTTCTAGAAAATTCTAACATTAGTGGGAGCAATACACATCATGTTGTCAACTTACAAGAAGTGCAAGAGGAGGGTCCAATAACCTCATTACCTCTTTATCCTATTGCACCTATTGTAAATGACATTTTCCCACCTAGTGCCTCTCCCGAGGAAAATATTGCTCCTAATATGCCAATAAATGAAGGTGTTCCAAATTTAGAGGAACAAATCCTTGAAGTTACCACTGAACCACCTCAAGAACTCGAAATTTCATTAAGAAGGTCATCGAGGTCTAGAAGACCTACTAACTTTGATGATTACATAACCTATCTTAATGAAGTTGACTTGGATATAGGGAAAAATAATGATCCTACATCTTATAATGACGCCATTAGTAGTGACCAATCCACTCAATGGAATGAAGCTATGATTGATGAGCTTGATTCTATGAGAAAGAATGACGTATGGGAACTTGTTGAACTACCTAAAGGGGTAAAACCCGTAGGATGCAAGTGGGTTTATAAAACCAAGTTAGACCCAAATGGAAACGTCGAAAGATATAAAGCACGTTTGGTTGCTAAAGGTTACACTCAAAAGGAGGGGATTGATTTTCAAGAAACTTTCTCTCCTGTGTCTCGAAAAGATTCCTTAAGGATCGTTATGGCCTTAGTAGCCCATTTTGATTTAGAGTTACATCAAATGGACGTTAAAACGGCTTTCCTTAATGGTGATTTACATGAAAATGTGTTCATGGCTCAACCGGAAGGTTTTAAGCTCAAGGGTCAAGAACACCTAGTATGTAAACTAAAGAAATCCATATACGGGTTAAAACAAGCATCAAGACAGTGGTACTTGAAATTTGATGAAGTCATTAAAAGGAATGGTTTCAATAAGAATCAAGTGGATCAATGTACCTACCTTAAAGTGAGTGGGAGCAATTTTGCCATACTTGTCCTTTATGTTGATGACATCCTTTTGGCAAGTAATAGTTTGAATTTGTTGCATGAGACAAAGCGATTACTTTCACGCCATTTTGACATGAAAGATCTCGGGGAAGCCTCTTATGTGATTGGCATTGAAATACATCGAGATCGAGCCAATGGTGTGTTAGGACTGTCTCAAAAGGCTTACATTGAGCGTATTCTTGCTCGCTATAACATGCAACATTGCTCTCCCTCAGTTGCTCCTGTAGTTAAAGGAGATGTTTTCGGTTCTTTTCAATGTCCGAAAACGGAGGTAGAAAGGGAACAAATGAGTTTGATACCTTATGCTTCTGTAGTAGGAAGCTTAATGTATGCTCAAGTTTGTACTCGTCCGAATATTGCTTATATTGCTGGAATGCTAGGTCGTTATCAACATAACCCCGGCCTAGATCATTGGAAAGCAGCAAAGAAAGTGTTGCGATATCTTCAAGGGACAAAAGATTACAAACTAACTTATAGAAGAAGCGATAACTTAGAAGTGATTGGATTTTCTGATTCGGACTTTGAAAAATGCAGAGATGATAAGAAATCTACTTCAGGGTATATCTTTATGTTAGCAGGCGGACCTATCTCGTGGAGAAGTCATAAGCAAAAACTAACAACAACCTCAACCATGATGGCGGAGTACGTTGCAGTTTATTATGCAACTTGCCATGGGATGTTATTGAGAAACCTTATTAGTGGACTCAAAGTCGTGAACTCCATATCGAGACCATTGAAGATATATTGTGACAATTCTGCAGCCGTTAGTTTCTCAAACAACAACAGTTCGAGTGGGGCTGGATTGTATCTCGATACAAAGTTCTTGTTCGTACGTGAACGAGTAGAGGAAAACAATCTTTGTGTTGAGCACATTAGTACTCATGATATGCTAGCGGATCCGATGACAAAAGGTCTACCACCCAAAGTATTTCAAGAGCTCGTAACAAAGATGGGTTTTACTAGAGATCTTATATGAAAGCATATTATCCTTATGTAATTATGAATTTCCTCAAAAGTATTACTTATTTGTCTATACTATTGTATGCATACACTTATTGTTCTATAGACAAATATATACAAATTAATATTGTATATTCTCGTCATCTTAACTCAAACTCTCTAAGTATTTTATGTTAAAGTCTTAGTATAATTGATGGGGGTCCTTTTGTTGATGACAACATTAGTGATTGTATCTTTTTATTATGACTTTAATATAAAACTTGGCGAGTATCATTTTGGCCAAACTTATGGATACTCATCATAAATGGTCACTCGGCCAAGTGGGAGAATGTTGGAATGTATTCCACTTATGTGTGGCCTTAGGACCATTTTACAATAATTATTTAATTATTACTATCGTTGTAGTAATTATACCAACATGACGTTAGAAATTCCATAGTTTACCTAAACATTACTTGATGGGAGTAATTGTTATTATTAAAGGGAATAATTGATTTTCCGTTAGATGCCTTTTAATTAATTAATTAATTAAATGATTAATTTATTATTTAATTAATTATGAATAGACATATCTATTCATTGTGTCTAAATAGAAAGATACGATGATTAGTCGTGTCTCTTATCAGAATTCCCAGGGGCTATAAAATAACACCTTCTACTTCCCTGGGAGTTTAACGATACATTCCACCATCATAACCCAAGGCATCATAACGGGAATCAAATGGCTTCTTCATCCTCAATCAAGTCAGGCTTTCCTCCAAGTAAGAAAATCTATTCTTACACTTGGTATATTTCTTGTGTTTGATTTGGTTAGAGATGATTCTTACAAATTTGATCCGTTAATTAATTCCAACAGTAAATACTTCATCCGTCTCTTTTTAGTTGCAACAGTCAACATTTCACGTTTGCCAACGCACAACTTTGACCGTCATTATATTTAATTCTGTATTAGTAAAAATAAAAGTTTTCCATCATTTGCAATGGAGCCAAAGATTCATTATTTTTTGGCTTGAGATTATGATGGAATAAAGCAAAATGACTCACTAAACTGTCTGCGCTTCTTTGTTATGAAGCAGCAGTCAGTCCATGCAATTTTGGACGCGATTTTCACTATGGGTCATCCGGAAACCGTCTCTCTGTGCTCTAGTACAGGGGTAAGACTGCGTACATCCGACCTCCCCTTACTCCACCGTAGGTGGGAGCCTTTGCGGCACTGAGGTAAATGAAAATGATGATGATTAGTAAAAATAAAATAAAAATCAGATTATAAAACTTAGTAATGAGACGAATTTAACAATATTTTTCAAAAAAAAAATAATTCACATACATTAATAAATTAAATGTAGTCAAAGTAAAGTACATGAATAATGTATATATTCCAATGTTGCAATTAATGAGGTACGGAGGATAGTACATTGAAAGATTATGCCATAAAAGCTGTTTTGAACACTGTGGATCATTTGGGCTCTATGATAAATAAGGTTAATGATCTTTTAGTTGAAAAAGTAGATAAAGTTTCTGAAACCGAACTTCGCATGTCTTGCATTCAGCAGGTAATTTAGTTGTGTACTTGTATACAATTTGATGCTTAAGAAAAATAGAAAAGTGGGAAAGTTCTCGAACAAAGTTTTTGTTATGTATGTTCAGAGATTATTAAGGTCATGCCAGGAGCATATAGATCACGAGGGTCTTTCACAGCAACTGTTACAGATAAACACTCCCAAGCACCATAGAAGGTACATCTTGCCAGGTAATTGAATCCTACCATAATAAGACTTGAAGCATCCCAAAATAGTCAGAGCTTAATACTCCGTACTACATTAAGACTTGAGATTATATTCTAAAAGTTCAAACTGCCTTATATGTTAATTTCTGTTTCTATATTTGCTAGTCTGACAACATTGATTTTCCTAGTTGGTGAAACTCTGCGTGGTCTTGATGCTGAAGATGACTGGTCTCAGTTTCGAAATGGTAACAAGCTGGAGATTTTCTTTGGACACACACAAAGTGAACACCACTTTAACATTAAAAAGGATTGTGAACTTATAATTTTCTGCAGAAAACCCCCCTGCAGTTGGAAATGGGAGCTCTTCAACTCCTACTCCAAGACTTACTCAAGACTCTCGCGATCTCTCAGTGTCAAAGACCGAGTCAAAACAAGATTTAGGTATTTTCCCCATCTCATGCATTGCCATTACCTTCACTCTCGTTTTCTTATCTTATGTTCCTATTTAGACCATTTTTAAGATATTCTTTAGACGCTAGTCAGACCCATAGATAGTAGGGTTCCTAATTCATTGCCTAGCGCCTAGCGGCCCATAGAAACCATTGTTAACCCCAATATTTTGAACCATGGTTCAAAAGTTCATTTGGTAAAATAAAAGTGATATGATGTGTAGCATGAAACACTCTTATGAAACTATTTAAAACTCATCTGTCCAACAATGCTTTCAAACCACATTTACCTATACTTTTAATTGAGTCATTTGATATTTATTTGAAGAACATTTTAACAGCACCTCCAGACGCAAAGTGGCTACATTCTGATAGGAATTTGGCTTAGTAGGCTATTAATAAGAATAATAATAATAATAATAGTAAGGGCACATTTAGTAGTATAAATAGAAGGGGAAAAGGAGGAATAAGGGATCTAATACTAAGTAACTAGTGGGCTAGTAGCCTTATTAATCCCTGCATGGATAATACTATAAATAGAAGGGGGTAGCTAAAGAAGAGAGGCTGTTAATTGATTTGGGTGTTGCCTTGGAGAGTGGGCTTCTTGAACAGTCCCGTTGCCTTGTTACCTACATTGATCCCTTTTCATTCAATGAACACTATCATCCATCTCTTCTAGCTAGATCTGTGTTGTTTTCTCACTGTTTTGCTTTGATTAATACCACAGTTCTAACATTGGTATCAGATCACTCGCTCCTGGAGTCTTAATTATCGCGGAAGAGGAGGATTTGTGATTTGCGATGCTGAGATACGAACGAACGAAGATGGTCGCTGAGCAGAAGAGAGAACCCTGACGGTCAGAACTGGATGCCTTTGGTTCGAGCCTGGAAAAGCGTTCAAACATGGAGAGGAAATCTGCTATGAAGAACATCGTTGCATCCCTGGCTGCGATAAATGAACAGTTTCCAACCAGAGGAAGATCGCACACTTATAAACATCAACAAACAAAGGAATCTGAGCGTCTAGATGCGTCGGAAGGTAATTCTGATCACTCTCTCTCTAGTAAGGGTTGCGATAGCAGTAGAAGAGATATTCGTACAAGAATAAAGGTTGAACTACAGTTGTTTAACGGGGATGATGCAGACAGTTGGATTGTGAGGATGGAAGAATATTTCCGTCTCAAGGCTACTGGGGAGAAAAATAAAGTTGAAGTCGCAACAGAGGCTATGGAGGATGATGCGTTTGACTGGTTTCAAGGGTGGGAATTTCAAACGAAATGAAAGAGTTGGGAGGTTCTGAAGGAGGCAATTAATCGGCATTTCTCAGCTCATCAACTGATCATCATCGATATCATCAGGAGGGGTTTCTACTGGTTTGCAGATTTCAGCCCAATCAGCTCTTCCTAATGTGTTAGTTTCAGCGTACCTAAAGGAATCACGCGTTTTAGAAGTCATAACTCCAGGCGCAAAAGGAAAAGGATCTTCAGGTGACCCACAGCTGGGAACGAACATTGAATTGAAGCTGTCTGCACCTTCAATTCAACAATTGGAGACGAAAGATGATATTCTGAAAGAGGCAGAAAACATTGATTCACCAGATAATCTAGAGAAGTCTGAAGAGCGCAAATCGGATAATCTTACCTATGAAGTTCGAAGGTATACTAGTGCCTTAGACCGAAACCTAGAAGATTTTAAATTTGAGATTGGTAGAGTTCCGGAATTGGATGTTCTAAAGGAAATTATGCACCCTTGTTTACGAAAAAATAGTTTGGAAGGGATGAATAAGATTGATGATGTTCCTTCTATGAAGTATATTCCAAATGAAATGGGAGTAGTAATTACTGGAAAGTATAAGGAAAATGTTATGGTTTCAGATTCTGATAATCCCGAGTTCTTCGGAATACACAAAATGCGGACTGAAATCTCCAAGGAAAGTTGGAAGAGAAAAGAGAGTACAAACTGTGAGTACTTGGTGATTATCAACACACTTGCTGGAAGATCTTATAATGATTTAAGAGAGTATCTTGTGTCTCTTTGGGCTCTAGCTGATTATGCATCCAAGAATTCCTTGCACTCTGGTACTCCTTTTCGTAGCTGGAAACAGAAAATACCTTCAAGCAATCTATCTAAGTTCTGATTGACAATTTTGGATAGCAAGAAGGGTGTAAAGGTAATGATGCATAGTCTGGAGGAGTTGGTGTATGGTGTCATTATTTTTCTGCAGATAACAAAGCAGTAGACCCACACCAGGACCTGGTTGATGGATACCGACAAATTCTTTACTAAAGTGGAAGAAAAAAGGTTTATTGAATCATGGAAGGAGAAGTTTGCGGGATCCCTGGGTGAGTGGATACCAGACACTACTATTTTCACCTTAGCTTCAGTGTCAGAAAAGATATTCGTAACAAAGGATTCTGGAAATGGTGGAGATACTGTAGGAAATATTTGGGAGAAAATTCGTGTAGAAGACATTGCAACAAGGGTTGATGAGCAAATTGTGTATGCAGCAGTTAAAGCAATCGGCATGGATGTGCCTCTTCCTGTAAAAGTAAATGCTTGTCAAGCACTGTCACAGTTGTTAAATGATACAAACTCTGGAGTCGATTGGCCACACATCAAGCACTTAATTTCATCAGTCATCAAGCATACTATGAATGGGATTTTTGAGATACTACGAGCTACTTTCAGGGCAGATCATTTTACCAGCCAGGAGGCTCTAGAAGTGGGTAGCTTGCTTTGGGACCTCTTGGCTACGCCCAAATTTGTATTTAATGTGGTTTTTCTATTGAAGGAAAGAAATAATTTGCATTTAGACCATAATATTGTAGTTAGCCGTTACATATCTTTGGCATTTACTATAGTATTATTATTTACCTTATATACATTATTAGGATGTGTATAAATTGCAGCCTTGTAAACCAGTTTTAACACACAGAAATATATTCAAAACATTCATTCTCTTCTCTCTATTATGGTATCAGAGCCACTGAGCTCTAACCAGCCCTCCTTCCCTCCCCTATGACAACCACCGACAGCCAGCCTGAGGTTCTCCTCCAACAAGGGGACCTCAACAATGTTCCTACCAGTACACCCATCACCCCTAATATCCCTTCTACAACAGTTTCTGCACCCCTCACCCCAGATGGATTAATCCTTCTAAATCCCAGTCATTTTCCAGAAAAGCTGGATGGTTCGAATTACCTTGTATGGCGCGATCAGATTTTAGATCTTCTCTTCGGGTCTCATCTTGATCAGTACATATCCGACGATGCTGCCCCGCCACCGGAGAGTGATGTCGATGGCCGTCTCAGATGGACAAGGTAAGACAGACTCATCCGACACGCCCTCATAGCTTCGTTGAGTTCGGCTTGTAAACCCCTAGTTGGATCCTCTCGCACGTCTGCAACAGTTTGGAAAACTCTTGAGGACCTCTATGGGACTCGTTCACCTTCCCAAATCCGGAATATGAAGGATATCTTCCGCCACACTCGACAAGGCTCTCAACCCGTGGGGGCGTATCTCCATCACCTACGCACGCTCGCCAATGAATTGGCTCAGGCCGGCCGTCCTGTAGATGACGAAGATTTCGTCGTTCAAGCACTGGAGGGACTCCGACCCGAGTTTGAATCCTTTGCTCACTCCGTTCGGACTTGCGGTGACAATAGGTTTAAGACAATCTATACCCTGCTCACTGGCTTCGAAGACTCCATGAAGCAGAAAGAAGACTTCAACTCCCCTGTTGCTGTGGTGACGGCTAATAACGTAAGTACAGGGGAGTCCGCATCCCTGGCAGCGCGCAGAGATCCAGCCCCTTCTATTTTGGGCCCTGGACCGTCGACCCAATTACATGAGCAACCCAGTCGCCCTAATTATTCGGCCCGCAACACCAATCGGACTCAGCCCAGAAACCAGCGGCCCAATACCCATTACAGTCCCAACCGACGTGGCAGTAAAAATTTTGGGGGACCCACTACCAATCAGGCAGCCCGGAACAGCCCGAGGATTGGTAATTTCGGGGCCAATGTTACATGTCAAATTTGTGGGAAATCGAACCATTATGCTCTCAACTGTTGGCACCGGTTTGAACAACAAGCTTACCCTCCTCAAGTCAATACGGTTGTCACTCGACAAAATGGTTGGCTACTTGATTCTGGAGCAACCAAT
The DNA here is from genome assembly GCA_945859875.1 of Cuscuta europaea. NCBI lineage: Eukaryota > Viridiplantae > Streptophyta > Magnoliopsida > Solanales > Convolvulaceae > Cuscuta > Cuscuta europaea. The sequence continues at coordinate 12,589,573 of CAMAPE010000048.1, forward strand.
CATGTCACCAACAACCTGAATAATCTTACCTTGGCATCCGATTATACTGGCACTGATTCTCTCGTTATTGGTAACGGTAAAGGTCTTGCGATGGCACAAGTTGGGCATATGACCCTTCACTCTATTTCTCTACCTAATACCCTTTTTGTCCCTTCTATTCATACTAATTTAATTTCTGTCGCCAAATTATGTAGTGATAATGATGTACTAATTGAATTTCATTCTTCCTTTTGTCTTATTAAGGACCGGCGAACGGGATCAATTTTGTTACGGGGTATGAATAAAAGAGACGTCTACAGCTTGCCAGATGTACCCCCTCCACCATCTCCATCCGCTCACATCACACAAAAATATTCCTTTAATAATTGGCACTGTCGCTTAGGACATCCTGCCCTCCCTATTACAAAAAAATTCTATCTTCCTTAGGTATTTCCTTTTCTGATGTTACTACGAATAATTCTCTATGTGTCTCATGTGCTAGTAATAAAAGCCATAAGCTGCCATTTGCAAAATCAACTCTTTCGAGCTTTGGACCTCTAGACTTAATCTATACAGATGTTTGGAGTCCCGCTCGTGTTAATTCTATTGATGGCTTTCGTTACTATGTTATCTTTGTTGATCATTATACCAAATATATTTGGTTTTATCCTATAACTCATAAAAGTGAGGTCACTCCACTCTTTCAACAGTTTAAAAAGATTGTTGAAAACTTCTTTCAACGCACAATTAAAACCGTTTATTCTGATGGGGGAGGCGAATACATAACCTTAGGGAAATTCTTAAGCACATGTGGTATTTCTCATTTATTTACGCCTCCCTACACTCCAGAGCACAATGACTTTGTTGAACGTCGGCATCGTCACATTGTGGAAACTGGTATCACCCTACTTCACCATGCATCCATGCCCCTTAAATATTGGGCTCATGCTTTTCTTACCGCAGTTTATCTCATTAATAGACAACCCGCTCTCTCTCTTAACTTCTGCACTCCATATGAAAAACTCTTCCAACAACCTCCTAATTACACTAAACTTGCTGTTTTTGGGTGCCAATGTTTTTCATGGTTACGTCCTTATACCACTCATAAATTAGAACCACGCTCCAAACCATGTGTTTTCCTGGGATATTGTGACCAACAAAGTGCCTATCTCTGTCTTGATCTTACCACCAACCGTATCTTTGTCAGCAGACATGTTGTGTTTGATGAGTCAGTCTTCCCCTTTTCTACATCCTCACCACCCGTCTCAAATATCATTTCTGAAGTTGATCACTGGCTTCAGCCTTCTATGTCTTATTTTCCCATTACAGGTACTCTGGTTGCGGGGGCGTCTCCTCCTACTCATACCTCGGCTCAACAATTGACTCTTGACACGTCACCCACTACCTCTACCCAAACTGATATACAGCTTTCTAACCCCCCTAAACCCACACCTCCACAAATTATTACTTACCAACGCCGACCCAAACCCAATCCTCCTATCCTCACCCCTCATTTACCCACCACCACTGATCTCACTACCTCAAACCCACCCCTCGATACTCCACCGCCTAAACGTACCCATCCAATGACCCTTCGACCCCGTAAACAAGCCAATGTTGCCACTGTTGATCCTTTACCTCACCATATAATTCCCACTTGTGCTTCTCAAGCTATGCAGGTACCAGAATGGCGGAGTGCTATGACAGTAGAATTTGATGCCTTGATTCGACAGGGCACTTGGGATCTTGTTCCGACTCAGCCTGGTCAAAATATTGTGGGTTGTAAATGGGTATATACAGTGAAGTATAAACCGGATGGCTCCTTGGATTATAAGGCTCGGCTAGTGGCTAAGGGCTTCCATCAGCGCCCCGGGATTGATTATTCTGACACCTTTAGTCCGGTCATCAAACCGGTTACCATTCGTATTGTTTTGACGATTGCTCTTTCTCATGGTTGGCCAGTACATCAGTTAGATGTCAATAATGCATTCCTGCATGGGACCCTTCAGGAGGAAGTTTACATGAAGCAACCTCCGGGCTTTAATGATGGTTCTGGGTTTGTTTGTCGTCTTCGGAAATCTATTTATGGGCTTAAATAGGCGCCTCGGGTGTGGTATCAATCTCTTAGTGGCTTTCTTCTCTCACTTGGGTTTTATCAATCGGTTGCTAATGCCAGTCTGTTCATTTTTTCCTCCCATCCATCTTACATCTATGTTTTGGTTTATGTGGATGATATTATTGTTACTGGCTCTACACCCGACTTGATACCTCAGACTATTGACTCATTGGCCCACCAGTTCTCTATCAAGGATCTTGGAGCCTTACACTATTTCTTGGGCATGCAGGTTACTCCTACACAAAGTGGACTCTTTCTTGATCAACATAAATACATTATGGACTTATTAAAAACATTAAAAATGGATGAGGCTAATCCGGTGGCTACGCCGTTAGCTCCCTCTACTTCATTAACTTTGTTTGACAGTTCAAGCTCATGTGATGCCACTCTCTATCGCCAGGTCCTTGGGTCACTTCAATATTTGAATCTTACCCGTCCAGATGCTGCCTTTGCTATTAACAAACTGGCTCAAATCATGCATAAACCTACGGTCAATCATTGACAGCTTCTCAAACGTCTTTTGCGCTATCTACAGGGAACTACTTCTCATGGCCTGCTTCTTTGTCGCAGCACATCCCCCTCTCTCCGTGCCTTTGCTGATGCTGACTGGGCAGGGAACCCTGATGACCGTTCCTCTACTAGCGCATATGCCATTTTTCTCGGGGAGTCTCTTATATCTTGGAAGTCAATTAAGCAGCGTACCATTGCTAAGTCTTCCACGGAAGCTGAATATCGAGCTCTTTCCACCGCTGCCTCTGAAATTATTTGGATTGAATCTCTTTTGCGTGAGTTGCGGCACCCGCTACTTTCTCCTCCACTCCTCCTTTGTGGTAACAAAGGTGCCACTACATCTTCGGCAAATCATGTCTTCCACACTCGCATGAAACATGTGGCCATTGACTTTCATTTTGTTCGGCAACGGGTTCAACGTGGACTTCTTCAAGTTCATCACATCCCATCCTCTGATCAGATAGCTGATGCCCTGTATCTTCTCCGGATTTATTTCAATGCCTCTCCGGCTGACCATATAGCCGAGGAACTTGCCGCCTTGGACGCCAAAGGCGCACTTCTTGGGGTTGAGGCGGAGTTTGAACTCCTTCATGATCTCAAAAATTTCCTGGAGGTCGTCAGCATGTGTGGTGGCCCATTTGCTTTTGACAATCATGTGATCGACATATGCCTGCATCGTCCGGCCGAGGACCGTCCTAAAGATCTTAGCCACCATCCTAGTGTAGGTGGCGCCTGAGTTTTTGAGTCCGAAAGCCATGACGAGGTAGCAAAAAATTCCCTCCGGGGTCATGAAGGCCGTCTTCTCAGCGTCATCTTCATGCATGAAAATCTGGTGGTACCCTCTGAAGGTGTCAAGGAACGACATCAACTCGCATCCCGCTGTCTCGTCCACCTATTGATCAATGTTGGGGTTGAGGCGGAGCCTGAACTCCTTCATGATTTCAAAGATTTCCCGGAGGTCGTCGGCATGAGTGGTGGCTTGCCTACTCTTGACAATCATGTCGTCGACGTATGCCTCCATCGTCCGGCCGAGGACTGCTCTGAAGATTTTGACCACCATCCTGGTGTAGGTGGCGCCGGAGTTTTTGAGTCCGAAAGCCATGACGAGGTAACAAAAGATTCCCTCCGGGGTCATGAATGCCGTCTTCTCAGCGTCATCTTCATGCATGAAAATTTGGTGGTACCCTCTGAAAGCATCAAGGAACAACATCAACTCGCATCCCGCCGTCTCGTCCACCAACTGATCAATGTTGGGGAGAGGGAACGGGTCCATGGGGCACGCCTTGTTCATATCAGTGTAATCAACACACATTCTGAATGTCAGCGGTTTTTGGGCGAGGACGACGTTGGCTAGCCACGTCGGGTACTTCACTTCTTTGATGTGGTTGATTGAGAGGAGCATGGCGACCTCCCTTTTGACAAAGTCCCGCCGGTCGGCGAATAAGTAGCGCCGCTTCTGCTTGACAGGCGCGGAGGCTGGATCGACGGTCAGCCGGTGAGTGATTACCTGTCGGCTGATGCCTGGCATGTCGTCCGGGCCCCACGCGAAGAAAACGGCGTATGACCGTAGGACGAGGAGGATGGCGTCTCGCTGGTCCTGTGGGAGTTGCTTCCCGATCCTGAGGACCCGCTCCGGCTGGGAGGCATCCAGAGGGACTTCCTCGACCTCCTCGGCCGGTTCTGCATGCGGCCTCTCCTCGTCCTTGGCAACGACTGCCGTGATGGTGTCTATCCTCTGTCCTTCCCTGTCGGCCGGCCTCGTTAGCTTGAGGTAGCATGCTCTGGCTATCCTCTGGTTTCCTCTGGCGTAGCCGATGTCGCCATTGGTGGGGAATTTCAGGCACAAGTGCTTCATGGAGATGATGGCCTCCAGGTCCTCCAGTGCTGGTCGCCCCAAAATCAGGTTGTGGGCGCACTGGAGGTTGACCACCATGAACTCCATGTCAATTTTGGCGCGGTGGGGGCCATCACCGACCTCCACGGGGAGGACTATCGTGCCCTCGGCGTCGATAGAGTCCCCGATGAAGCCGGATAATGATGTCTTGATCGGCTTCAGTAGAGCTTTGTCCAGCTTCAGCTGCCTGAAGGTGTCCAGGTACATCACGTTAACGGAGCTCCCCGTATCGATGTAAGTGCGGTGGATGATGGAGTCACCGATCTCACACCGGACGACGAGGGCATCCCTATGTGATTCCGTACCCGGAGGCAGATCCTTGTCGGTGAAGGTGATCGCCTACGTTCGCTGTTTCTTCGGCTGGGGGGGGGGGGAACGTGGGACACCTCCCCAATGTAGAGGGATTGGGCCCATTTCTTCCTCTGGGTGACAGAGTCCCCCCCGGTGTTCCCACCTACAATGAGGTGAATATGGTTCTTCTTTGGCGGAGGCTCTTCAAAGTCCTCGTCGTCGCTGAGCCTGCCGATCTCCCGCTTCTTCGTAGAGGGTTCGCCCCCAGGTTTTCCGGTGTTTACCCACGTATTTTTGCGCGGGCCACCTTTAACAAATTGGGAGAGTTCCCCCTGACGAATAAGGCGCTCGATGGCTTTCTTCAGCGTGATGCAGTCGTCGGTGTTGTGCGAGGAGTTCTTGTGAAACCGACAGTATGTGCCGCCCTGCTGGATGGCAAGGACCTCCTCGGCCGGCCGAGGAGCCTACTCAATGAGGCCATGCTTCTCGGCGTAGTCGAGGATGGTGCTGACCGGGTGGGTGAGTGGGACCCCCAGCCGTTCCAACCTCGGCCGCCATTGGCGGTCTTTCTTACTTTGTCCACCAGAGCCGTGACGGCCCTGGGCACCCTGGCCGGCCGGGGATGGTCCCGGGGACGGCGAAGGATTTGTCTTCTTGGAGAGATGGCCTCCCTCTTTCTTGTGGTTGTGGAGCTCGTCGGCGTCAGCGTTCAAGCTCCCGCGCTGGAGCACCTTTGCGTACGACCTTGGAGGATCGGTGATGAGGCTTCTGGCGTACGGGGAGCTGCGGAGGGCTCCCTGGTACAGGACGAGGAGGGTGCGCTCGTCGGCCCCCTCGACTTCCTCGGTCTCCCTCGTCCACCGATCAATGAACGACCGGAGGAACTCATCATGTTGCTGCGTGACGGAGAGGAGATGGGTGAAATACTTCTTCGCGCGCTTCCTCCCGGCAAAGTGGGTGAGGAAGCGCTGGGCAAGGTCTTGCCATGAGTCAATACTTCCTTCGGGAAGCGCGTTGAACCACCTGTACGCCGGCCCCTCAAGAGTAGAGAGGAACCAACGGCAGAGATATTCATCCGACGCGTTCACCATCAGCATGTTGTTCTGATAATGGCTGAAGTGCTCCTGGGGGTCTGATCGGCCATCATAGGACTTGATGGCGTTCCCCCTGTACTTCTCCGGGATGGGGGCCGAGAGTACCCTGTTGGTGAAAGGGGTCCTGGTCCTGACCTGGATGACGGGGTCACCTCGCCCTTCGGCCAACTCCCTCTCAAGGGCGCTGACTTTGTTCATGAGGGCGTTGAGGCCGGGGTCATTGGAGGCGCCAGCCGTGGGAATGTTGGCCGATTGCCTGGCCTCCATCTGAGCCAGCCTCCTTTCCAGCTGGGCGATGACCTCGTCCTGGGGGTCCCTGGCGGCCGCAGCGGCGCCCTGCTGGTTCTTCATGCGCTCGTCGTGGGCTGCATTGATCTGGTAGCGCACGTCGTCTTCGTGCAATTTTCCCTTGCCTTTGTCCAGGCGGGGCTGGTCCGCTGTCCGGGACACAGACCCCAAGCTTTCCCTTGGCGAGCCAGGCTGACGTTCACCAATCCGCCCTGCCATCCTCTCCGAAACCGGACGATGGCGCGTGTCACCTAGCCTATTGAAGGCAGAGGCTTTTCCACGCGCTGGGGTCTGCCCAGGCCGAAGAGGGGAAGCGGGGTGGGAGTGGGATGACGCCGTGTCCTGAGCCATCACCCCTTCATCGTTGCCTATCTGGACGGCCAACGGTTGGGGCTGAGGTGGAGTGACGTTCCCCCCAGTCCTTGGCAAGAGTGCGCTGAGGACGGTGGGGTTCTGGGCTAGGCTGACGATGATGACCGACAGCGCGGCCTGGACCTGCGGATCCACAGACGGAGAAGCCGCAGCCATAAGCTGGGCCGGGGCGTGGTCTGTCTTCTCAGCTCGTTTCTTGTCCAAGCCGATGCAGGCATCAGGGGCTCCGCCGTTGAGTTGGTTGCGGAGGTCCGTCGTGAGGTTGATGGCCTCCTGGAAGACGTCCCCTCCGCCGACCTGGTCGGCCGTAGCATCCTCCTCGTGCTCCCTGGTCTCCTGGTCCTCAGGGATGGCCTTGCTGATGAGGTTGCGGTTTGACTTAGTTCTTCCCATGATCAGTGGTTAGTTGTGCTTGGTAGCGACGAAGGGTGCTAACTTGATTGTTCTAGCTCTCAACGAGAGAACCAAATGATAGAGTATATATCTAGAGAGAAGTGAGAGCTAGAGAGAGAAGTGCAATATATGCTTCAATAGAATGATTTTGTAACCCCCATAACTACCTCCAGGGAAGTATTTATAGGAAAAATACGGGCTGGGCTCCCAAGCCTTGGGCTTGGGAGGCTCATTTACAACTGGACCACTATTGGGCCGAATACAGAGCCACTGGTGGGCTATATGAATGAATAAGTGTAAAATCTGGTTCTATGAGTCTTCCGTGGCCGACGAGGGTCTTGGCCGACGAGGGCACGGCCGACGAGGGCACGGCTGACGAGGACACCCTGGTTCCTTGGCTTCAATATCATATTCTGAGTTGGCCCTTCTTCGGCCGACGAGGGTCTTCTGGCCGACGAGGGCACCGCGTAGTGGCTATGCTTTCTGTTCTGAGTGTGTGGGTCCTGGGGCCTAGACCCATATACTCCATCACATGGTATATTGGTTGATGATCCCGTGATCTTTACAAAATTCATGGAAAGATACAGGAGCTTGACCAATATCAGTGTGTCGACCATAGAACTCTCCACCTCTATCTGATCTCACTACTTTGATCTTTTGATCAAGTTGATTTTCAACTTCAGCTTTCTAAGCCTTGAACATATCTAGTGATTCAGATTTTTCCTTAATCAAATATAGGTACATATAGCATGAATAATCATCTATGAAAGTAATAAAGGACTTATGACCACTAATGGAATTGGGAAAAGGCCCACAAATATCGGTGTGTATTAATTCTAACAAACTGGTGCTTCGTGTGGTGACTTTCTTAATTTTCTTAGACAATTTCCCTTTCACACACTTGTCATAATCTGAGAAGTCAAGATTTGGAAGAATTCCGTCTTTCACGAGTCTTATCATTCGATCTCGTGATATGTGACCCAACCTTTGATGCCACAAATTGGATGACGATTCCAATTCTCTCTCTCTTGCAAGGATTTTCAGTTATATTAAATGACAATGGGGATTCCATAAATTAGTATCTAAGCATAATTTATAGAGGTTTCCTTCCATGCTACCAAATCCTATTACATTTGAGTTCAAGCTTATTGTCACTTTATTGTATACGAAATTAAATATAAAACCATCAGCACTTAGTTTCGATACAGACACTAAATTACGAGTAATATTAGGTACATAAAGAGCATCACGAAGATGAAGAATGAAGCCACTCTCTAAAAATAATGAGATAGTTCCAATGGCCTCCACTTCTAATTCTTCTCTGTTTCCCACCTTAATCACTCTTTGCTTTCTTCCCAATGTCCGGATTGAATGGAATCCTTGTAGTGTGTTTGAAACATGAACCATTGAGCCAGAGTCAATCCACCAAGTATTAAGGGGAACTGATGTGTTCAATGACTCATAAATTACATAAGTGGTTAAGTTACCTTTCTTAGTTAGTCATGCATTAAACTTAGGGCACTCCCTCTGGTAATGCCCTTTGAAGCGACAAAACTTACAGTAGGGACCGGAGCTCACGTTTGCACCTATTTTTGGGACCTTAGAAACATGACCTTTTCCTCCTCCTTGACGATTGCCTTCCCTTTTCTTTGAGTTTGTGATGGTGAGATGAGCAACATCTGGTTTTTCAACTTTTAGGCGCTCTTCTTCTTGAACACACACAGCAATCAACTCACTCATTGTCCACTTCTCTTTCTGCGTGTTGTAATTGATCTTGAACGGGCCATAAGATGCAGGTAGAGAAGTCATTATGAAATGAACGAGGATACCTTCACTGATCTCCATGTCCATACTTTTGATCTTATTGGACATATCAGACATTTTCATGATGTGCTCACGAATACCACTCACTCCATCATACTTACTAGTCAATATTTTGAGAATCAGGGTACTAGCATGTGCTTTAGAGGTGCCCTTAAAGTGTTCTTCCACACATTCTAGGTTGGTTTTCGCATTTTCAGAGTCGTGAATGGCTCCGCGAATAGCTACAGATATGGAATTCTTAATCACCATGAGGCACATTCGGTTGGACCTCTCCCACTATTCATAAGAACGCTTCTGCTCCACAGTGCTCTCAGCGTTAGGAGCATCCGGTGGATCCATTCTCAGTGCTTGGTCGAGGTCCATCATGCCAAGTGAGAGTTTTACAGATTCTCTCCATGTTGAGAAGTTTGTACCATTTAGAGGTTCTATCCCATAATTGTATGGGAGAATAGTAGATGCCGGAATAAAAGTTTTAACAGAGGCAATAATAGAAGCTATTTATTATATATAAGGGAATACAATAAGGCATGTCAATTATTAGTAAATAAGCCTATTATCAACACCAAATAATAAGAAAATTCATATCATGTTTAATAACTAACGTTGCTTAGGCTAATGCTAACTATCAAACATTATGATATTAAAATTAAAATTAGGCTGCAAAATGTGTCACATATCACCTTTGGGTAGAAATATAACACATTCATTTATGCTTAAATTTCATTACATAAGTTATCAAATAACACACCTTTGGGAATGTTAAAAGAAAACTCATATAATTGTTTAAGATAGTCAAAATCAACAATCTTCCGTTGGGCTGATCATTGAGTTTGGCACGAAGATAATCAATCAATAATCCATATTATAACTTTGAATATGGCATAAAATTGAATTTGATGCAGTATTAGTCTTAGATCATGGATTACAATTAAGCATCTTTTAAATTGCAAATGATTCCAAGCCATCAGTTTTAGAAACATATTATCTCTTTCAATTTCTGGAAAACTAAATAATGTTTTAATACAAAGAAAGAATAGGAGAACACCAACTGATATAACGTGAATACTCCTATGTGAAGATATTAGCTGTTATAGTTAACTACTAGTTAGTTAGCTACTTACCACGTGTCAAACTATTAGTCATACAAGTTAGTTAGTTGTTAAATTGAAAGTTGACTCATAGTTGTATAAATACATTACATCTTTTCAATAAAGTTTGATCGATTCCTTCTAGTTCTCTATTTTAAAATTGCTTCCAAAAAGTTCACATGGTATCAGAGAAACAGAACAACTGATTCTGCCATTGATACACATCCCAAAGCTTCAAGATCATCAAGATGCCAGAAAATATACCGGAAAATCAATCCGTAATAGTGAACTCTGCTGGTTCCTATAACGTCCGCTGTATTTGGCTTCTGGTGATCATTCAAATCTCAAAATTACTGATGAAATCTTCAGCAGTAACAATTACCTGAACTGGTCCAGAGGTGTGAAGATGGCTCCAATATCAAAGAATAAACTCGGATTCATCACAGGAAAGCTGAAGAAACCTAACGAAGAAACTAATGATTTCCAGGATTGGCTAAGAGTGGATTATACTGTCCTAAGCTGGATCTTACATTCTCTAAATCCTACAATTGCCAGAACAATGATGTATGTGACATCATCTGAGCAGCTTTGGGAAGAAATAAAGGAATGGTACAGTCAAACCAACACTCCATACTTGTAATAACTGAAAAATAATTTAACTCAAATAAAGCAAGAAGGACAATCAATAGCTAAATATTTTGGAAGACTGAAAACTGTTTGGGAAGATATTCAAACTCTTGATGGTCTTCCAATGTGTGAGTGTGGAGCTTTGAATTCATGTACCTGCAATATTCTGAAAAAATCATTGAGAAAGATAACCAAAACAAACTGATGGAATTTCTGATAGGATTGGACAATCATTATGAACCTATCAGAAATCAAGTACTAGGAATTGACCCTCTTCCTACTGTGAATCAAGCATTTTTTAGGATTCAACAAATTGAGATGCAAAAATCAATTACCGGAAGCTATGCAGACATCTCAGGAGGAATGGCTATGGCAGTGAATAAGTTCAGGAGAACTTCAAATAATCAAAGCAACAGTGAAGAAAACAAACCTCTATGTAAGGCTGAATATCAAACGATGAAACTGGAAAAACAATCATTGCTTTGTACTCACTGTAACAAAATGGGACATATCATGAAGGATTGAATTGAGATCAAGGGTTATCCTGACTGGTATAAAGGTAATAAAGGGAAATCGACTATGAAAAACTCAGGAAATAACAACAACATGAAAAAGTTTGCAGGAAATGCAGATTTCAAAACAGCTGAAGAAAATGAAACTCCTTTTGATCTGAATGAAAACAAAACTTCAAGATGCTGAATCAGATTGATCCTGAAATCATTCAGGCTTATCTTGTTCAAAGGTCAAAGGATTATTCTCATCAAGGGAACAATTCACTTGAGGCCAGTACATCTTCTTCACATTTCAACCTAGCAGGTATGACATATGTTTCTTGTGTTGATATAAAAGAAAGAAATCATGAATCACATATCTGGATAATCGACAATGGAGCAACAGACCATATGACACATGATTTGAGAATTCTGGAAAATAAAACATATCTGCTTGGGCCTAGCAATATTGTTCTTCCAGATGGAAATGTGAAGAAAGTCACATTAATTGGTGATGTTATTATTTCTGAAGAAATCAAACTTAAGGAAGTGATGTATGTGCCAGAATTTCAACACAATCTATTATCCATAGGAAAATTATTGAAAAACACTAAGATGACAGTGAATTTCAATAACCATGGATGCTATGTACAAGACCCTACAACTGAGAAGAAGATATCTCTTGGAAGAAAAAGGAATGGACTGTACATCTTTGAAGCAAATAAAGGGGCAGATGAAACTGATCCTTGGCAAAAGAAATCACATTGTTTAGCTAATAAGTCATGTAAAGTTTCCAATACCTTACTGTTATTACATAATAGACTTGGTCATTCTTCCTTGTCAAAGTTACAACGTCTTGGATTTGGAAATAGTGAACACAATTTGTCTTTTGAAACTTATATCATGGCAAAACATCATAAGCTGCCTTTTGAAAGATGTGTTTCAAATGCTTCTAAGATTTTTGAACTGGTGCATATAGATTTATGGGGACCCTATAAGTTGAATTCATTAACGGGAGCCTCCTATTTCTTAACATTACTTGATGACTGTAGCAAAAATACTTCGACATATCTGTTAAGAGACAAAACTGAAGTTTCCATTATCATTCAGAACTTTGTTGCTTATGTGGAAACTCAATTTGAAGAAAAGGTCAAGATGATTAGGTCTGATAATGGAACTGAAATAGTTTAATCCATTTGCATAAAGTTTTTTTTTATGAAAAAGGAACAGTTCATCAAAGAAGCATTCCTGGAAATCCACAACAAAATGGAAGAGTTGAAAGGAAACACAGACATCTCTTAGATACTGCAAGAGCCTCGAGGATTCAAGCAAATCTACCTAAGTTTTTCTAGGGAGAATGCATACTTACTGCCACGCATCTAATTAATCTGATGCCTTTTTCTATTCTTGAATGGAAATCTCCTTATGAAGTAATGTTTAAAAGACAACCAGATTATGAGACATTGAGAGTGTTTGGTTGCCTTTGTTTTGCTGCTACAAAGGATACAGACAAACTATTTCCTAGAGCTCATAAATGTATCATGGTTGGATATCCTTTTGTCCAGAAAGGATATAAAATTTATGACCTTGAATCCAAAAGAATAATTGTGAGTAGAGACATTGTATTCAAGGAAGATATTTTTCCTTTCAAGCATACACAAGTTAAAAAGACACCCAATTTTCACACTATTAATCCTTCTGGATTGATCTTGGATAAATCACCCAAAAAGATTCCTCAAATAGAGCAGAACAATTCATTCCAATAAGAACCTTCAATGGGTAATTTTGGAATACCTGAATCCAATGATTTTGAAATTTCCATTTCTCAAAGAAGATCTACAAGGACCAGAAACATGCCTCAAAGACTGCAAGACTGTTTGTAAAGACATGCCAAAATCATTGATTTCATCTACAACAACAAGGATTGATAACAACTCTCATCTGGCAAATATGATCTGTTCAACATTGCAAAACTTCACAGAAGAATACGTAGCTTCACTTGCAAATGTGTTATCAATCCATGAACCTGTTTCCTATAAACAAGCTAAGTAGGATGAAAGATGGGTGAAAGCAATGGAACAAGAACTTGAGGCACTTGAAAGGAACCAGACATGGGAATTGACCTCACTACCAGAAGGAAAGAAGGCTATTGGAGAAAATGGGTATATAAAATAAAATTCAGGTCAGATGGAATGGTTGAGCGGTTTAAAGCAAGATTAGTAGCTAAATGCTACAATCAAATAAAAGGAAAATATCTTAAACACACTTTCAGTCCAGTAGCAAAATTTACCAAAGTACGTGCAGTAATTGCTCTAGCAGCAACAAAGAGATGGATTATACATCAGTTAGATATAAATAATGCATTTTTGCATGGATTTATTCATGAGGAAGTTTACATGCAAATTCCAGAAGGGTACCATGTTGCAAAAACCGGACAAGTTTGAAAGCTTAAGAGATCCATATATGGATTAAAGCAAGCATCAAGACAGTGGAACCTTGAGCTCACAAAATTTCTACTTATATTGGGTTTTCAACAATCAAAGCAAGATTACTCATTGTTCATCAAATTAGAATCAAACACATTCACAGTTTTACTCGCATATGTGGATGACTTGCTGATCATTGGAAATTCAAAGGAGCAGATTGATCAAACAAAGAATGCATTAGACGAAGCTTTTACTATCAAAGATCTTGGTATGCTTCATTATTTCTTGGGAATAGAAGTGGCAAGAAATGAACAAGGTATTATTCTTAATCAAAGAAACTACATCGTGGATATTTTACATGACATCAAGATGATTGATTGCAAGCCTGCACAATTTCCTATGCCTACTCGACTCAAAATATCTGCTGATACAAGTGAGCTACTTCATGAACCAGAACAATACAGAAGATTAATTGGAAGGTTCCTATACCTAAACTTGACAAGACCAGACATCTAACACTGTACAACAACTAGCCAGTTCATGAATGAACCAAGGATAAGTCATATGCAAGCAGCACTATTCCTTGCTCATTATCTCAACCACACCATCAATCTTGGTCTTTTCTATCCAACACAGTCATCACTTGAATTATCTGCTTTTTGTGATGCTGATTGGGGATCATGTTTCATTTCCTGGAAGACAAAGAAACAAAAGACAGTAAGCAAATCAACTGCAGAATCTGAATACATAAGTATGAGTTATACTGCAACAGAAATTGTTTAGCTTGATGGGTTATTTACAGAATTACAGAATGAGATTCCAAAACCTATTTCACTATACTGTGACAATATGGCTGCCCAACATATAGACCAAAATCCGGGTTTTCATGACAAAACAAAACACCTAAGGATTGATTGTCATTATGCGAGAGAAAGATTTCAGGAAGGAATTCTGGAACCTAGATACATATCTTCCGGTTCTCAACCTGCAGATGTTTTTACAAAAGCTCTAGGAGCAAAGCATCATCAGTCATTTGTTTCCAATTTGGGACTTCTTTCAACTACTAAAGTCCAACTTGAGAAGGGGATGTGAAGATATTAGCTGTTATAGTTAACTACTAGTTAGTTAGTTACTTACCATGTGTCAAACTATTAGTAATACAAGTTAGTTAGTTGTTAAATTGAAAGTTGACTCATAGTTGTATAAATACATTACATCTTTTCAATAAAGTTAGATCGATTCCTTCTACTTCTCTATTTCTAAATTGCTTCCAGAAAGTTCACATCCTAAAAGAAAACTGATGAGTTGCAAATATTCATAAACAAAATTTCAGATTGTTTATATGCATTTCAAATGAGTTGTTTTCAGCATTAAAAGATGATACTACATTGTGGAAAATTAGCAGATACAAAAAGAACAAAAAGCATAACAATTGTTGTGATGATATCTGGCAAATTGCCCATGTCCTGATGTCAATTTCTGATTCGGTTGAGAAATTAATGATCTTAGTTTTACTTTAAACAACTGAAAGGCATAACAAAATGACATAAGTCATATACTACTATTAATTTAAAAGGAAGAATAAGAATCATATAGGAATCATTCTATAAGCCTATCATGTGAGTCAGCACTTTACATACAGCACACCACTTATCACAAATTGCATGTTTAATCTTATCAGTGGCAGTGATGCAATTAATTAATTAAGAAATACACTGATAAGAGAGACTACTAGTAGCGACCCAGCGGAAGAGCAAAAACACATAGATTTATCTCCAGGAGTAGCAAACTAACGGCAATACTTAAACGCACAAACCGGAAAGTAAATTGATTACCATCCGGTGGAAAACAATATGTGTGTACGACAGAAATTCAAAACTCTCGATCAGTTTCATATAACTAGTAAGTTGTTCGCGCGTTGCGTGAATGTAATATGCTCAACCCTTAATTTTAATGAATTTTGTAAACAATGTTTATCATAAGTGTAGTATTAAGTTCACAAATTATGAAATGTAGTTGGGGTTGAATGGTGTTACTATAAAATACCATAAACAATTACAAAGTAACTAAGGCAACGTCAATATTATTAGTGTCATAGTGTGATAGTATATATGTAATTTAAATAAATAAATAAATAAAACGGGAGTTTAAGAGCGACAATATTTCTGGGAAAATATCAAGGCAAACTTGAAAAGAAAATGTAAAAAATGAAGACAGTTTTCAAAACCTATGATGATTAAGTATAATAGTGTAAAGGAATTAGTAAGATGGACATTTTAATAGGTATATGTCCATTACCGAAAGTTATTAACTATGAGAATGAAAGCAAAGAAGCCCAACCTTCATTAATTGTACTCCTTTGGCTATAATATGTTGGTTTCAACGCGTTTGTGGAGATACAACGTTGCTGTTTGTTTGTTTGGGGCCTTGTCCAAAATTCCGATGGAGCACTACTATCCATCAGTTTCTAAATATGGGGCTCGACGTTCAAACTATAGATAATTATAAACCATAGATAAGCATATCTCTAGGAGCTTAAATGACATGAAATAGAAATCACACTCCTGGATCTTTTGTAACCTGAGTTGTGGAAAGTAATGAAGTCTTTTGCTATCTCTTGGGAATGTAAAAAACTCTACAAACCCAAATGCAAATATCTAGTAAGTACATGTTCCATTGATGGAAATGGATACGAGGGGATTTAGCAAGGGAAAATAGCATCTTACTTTGTGTCTAACTCTAATATGTTGAGTCAAATAGTTACCGATTTATTGAATTACTTGTTAAGCTGTGTGATATGACAGTTTAAGTCTAGATTAATATGCAATATGCAGGGGCAAGCGGAGCAAAATTACAGTAAAAACGCAGCAAAGAGAGCAGTAAAAACGAAGCAAAAACGCAGAACTTGAAGGCAACTACAACGATATAACATAGGGTGGTTTTAATTTTCTTTTCATATGAACTTGTGCAGGCTATTTAATTTTAATCCTACTCTCGATCAATACAAAATATGTAGGGGGAAACGGTAAAAAACTGCAGGGAAAAACGCAACGAACGACAAAAAAACGCTCAAATTTAAGTCTTGAATAATACGAAATACGCAAGGAAGAACGTAGCAAAAGTGCCGGGAAAACGCAGAAAAAGTGCAGTAAAAACATACTAAATAACGCATGATTGAAGTCTTTTTCAATGCAAAATATGGAGGAGAAAATACTGGGGAAAATGCAGGGGAAAATGCAGCTTTAGTGCAGGGGGAAACGCAGATAGGGAGGGCCAGCACTTTTGGAGTCCTTTCACGTGAACTTATGGAGAATATTTATTCACGATTCATGGCTTCTTTAATAAAAAATATGTAGGGAATACGCAGCCAAAAGTGCAGCGAAAACGCACCAAATAATGCAAGACTTGAAGGCATGTGCAATGATTTAATATAAGGTGCTTTTAGTTTCTGTTCATATGAACTCGTGGAGACTATTCAATCAGATTCCAAACGTTCAAATATGCAGGGGAAAAAAGAGGAAAAAATGCAGGGAAAACCCAGCAATAGTGCAACATAAAATGCAGCAAAAAAGAAACGCAACAACAAATGTAGAAACTCAAGGGTAGTGCAGGGCTGAAATTTAGTTAAAAGAGTAAATGTTATAGTACTCCCTCCGTCCCGAAAAGGTTGGCCAAATTTCCTTTTTGGATGTCCCAAAAAATTTATCATTTCCATTTAAAGTAAGGAATATGTGGCTAAAATTAATTTTCTCTCCTCTGCACAAAGTTCAACCACACGGTTTTTACTTTATTAATCCACGTGAAAGTCAACTTTGGTCAACATTTTTGGGATGGAGGGAGTACTATTTTGTTGCATTTGTTCTACTTTTTTGTGAAGTATATATAGCAGTTTTTGAGTAAACAAGAGAAAAACATCAATTTTGCACTACTATCCATCAGTTTTTTAATATGGGGAACGACGTTCAAACTAAGTCAGACGTACAACTAATCAAATGAACATATCCTATTGTTGTACTTCTAATAGTGAAAAGTTCACATGAGATTTTAATAAAATGAAACTATAGATAATTATAAACCAGAGATAAGTATATCTCAAGGAGCTTAAATGACATTTATTAGAAATCGCACAATTGAAACTCCATATTAGTTTTTAGGGGGGGGGGACATTTTTTTATCATCCAGATAAAAATCTTTCATACTTATTTAACTAATACCTATTTTAAAAGGTGGAGGTAATGCTGTAATAGCAACCAGTTTCTAATATAATAAAAGAAACCCGAACAGGCTACAAGAGCGGGAAAAAGAACTTCTATAAGGACTAACAAGGCACAGGGTGGATCGGTGGAGCTTAGGAGCCTTTAAACTTTTGATTTTTTCAAGATAAAATACACTCAAAATGTATAGCAGCAAATATAGACCCACATAACTGTATACAAACAGAAAATGAGGTTGTGGGAAAAGTGATAAATGTGCTTAATGAAGGGTTGTGCATACTATCAAGGATACTCATGGTGGAGGCTATTGTCTCAACTCCTATGAGATTTGTACATTTAAACTTGAGATGAGTTGTACCTGTGGTGGCTTACTGTGTTCTAGAGAATTAGGGCAACAATACATTCATAATGCCTGATTTCACTATATGCTTGACTGATTTTTCTTAAGGATGAACAATTTGTAACTTTCCTAATACCCCTAAGATTTGGCTACCCATAATTTGAAGAAAGGTGAATTGGACTTAAATAACTTCATTGTTATACTACTACTTTTTCCTGCATCACTTCCACATTTTTGTGAAGGTATAGTAGAAATCAGAAAATGTGCAAAAATAGAACTTATTTATTGGTAGAAAAAATAGTGGCATATTCTCAAACACCTAGCATGCGTTAAAATGATTTTTATGTGAAGTCCCAAGCTATATGTTGTGCGCACATAGAAATAGAAAATGAAAAGGAAGAGTGGAAAACAAACACAACAAAAGTATAAACTGCAACAAATTAAACATAGGCAAAGAGATGCAATGGTAAGAGTACTCATATATCAATGGTAATCGGTGGTAATGATCAATAAACATCAACTATCGGAGGAAAGAATAGAAACTCACCAAAGTGTTGATCAGGCCGCATGGAAAAGATGACAAACCTAAGGAAACCCCCATTTATAGAAGCACCAGAAGAAGAGATGAAAATCATTCAAAACTGAAATTTCATTGAATAAGAATTTATTTTTGATCGATGCTCCAACTTCTGAACTCCTGGAACGAAGGTTGAAAGGCTTTGGCGGTTTGGCTTCACAAACGGATGCGAAAAAAGAAGTCCATATGAGTTAGTTTTGTTTCAAAAGTTAGAGTTAGACACCGTTAAGGAAGTAACGATCTGTAAACGTCTACAAGTGTGCATAATAGTTAGTGTAACATCATGATAAAGCTAAGTCCAAACATTTATAAGAATATGTGTCCTTTATAAGATAGGTTAAGATGAGAGTTATGAACGGTGTAAGTCAACAATGAATTAAGCAGAAAACTCCGAAATTTATCAATCTAAGTGAGAATTAACTAGCTCTGATACCAAATGTTGAGAAATTCAGTCCTAAATAGGATCTAATCTCACTAAATATGATAAAATTCATAGAATCAAACAATAAGAACACTAACCGGTTGAGGAGAAGCCGAACGTTGATGGTGCCGTAGAAGATGATGAAACTATTACATTTAGATTCTCTAAGGATACAAACTACAAATTCGATGGATTGCTAATTCTCCCTTGGGTCTCTTTATAATGGTGTTCTTGAGACCCTTAGGAAGAAACATGTCTCTTCCTTTTTGTGGTAAGGATTGGATGGAGCGTGTACTTTTATGTATTGTATCACACAGAAACCCTTTTGGTCCCTTATGTATTATTTAATGTTAAAACATATTCATCATATGTTAACTATACATAAATACAGATACCAAATCTGTCATATGGCAATCTTCATGGTAAGATATAAATGTCCCAAATATTTATTAAATTATATAAATAATCCAAGGGCACTTAAATGGAATATTTTCCAACACAAATTTCCAAAGTAGATTTATTTTCTTGCCATTTATGCCGCGTAGCCCGCGTATATGCGAATTTGCGACCTTCTTTTAGAAATCTCGATGTTCCAATTTATCATCAGAACGTGTGTTAATTGTTCAAGTCTATATAGATAGATATCCACCGTGGAAGATTCAAATAATGATACTTACGATATAACTTATCTACCAAGAGTTAAATATAAGAAACTTCAATGTGGAGTTAAATATAGATTGAAATTAAATTGAAATGGCCCAAATACGAGTGTACGTTATAAATATGATATGGAGTAAGCTAAAATATGATGAACAAGTACAATTTACCTTTGTTCTGAAACTTTAGTAATGTTGTTTTTACTATCTAGAAGTTTAAAACTATTTGCAACAATAAACAACTAACCTATAGATGCTGGCTACACCGCAAGCCGTTGCCGGTGGATTATAACAATTGCCACATGATTCTAATTTCTAATGATCATATATCATGACTTCAATTTCATTATATAATTTTGGAGTTTTTTTCGAATTAATGCTAATTAATTAATTAATTGCGAAAATAATGTTGGGTTAAAAGTATTAACCGATCTACTGTTGGGTTTAACCATGGTTAAGGTAAGTCGTCAAACGGTTGGACGACTTATAAGTCACCATCCGGTTTGGCGACTTATAAGACGTCCAACCGTTTGGCGACTTACCTATTAAAAAACCAGATGGGTCGGTTTTGTTAGACAGAACGCACAACACCCCCAAATCCCCACAAAGTTGCAGCGACGAAGGACGAACAACGGACTAGAGCCACTCCAACTCCGGCGAACCTCCATCTCCGGCGAAGTCACATTGTGAAGGACTATCCACCTCCATCTTCTTCAATACTTTTTCTTCTAGGTAAATCAAAGTCAATTTTCTTCTTATAATAAAGTTAGAGTTTTTAGAATCTAAAAATTTCGAATTTTTAGATTTTGAATTGATTTGTTGTGAAATGTGGATATGTATGAATTAAATGTAATATTTTGGCATTGTTAGGTGTATACTTATCCAATAAGATTTGCTTAAATATGATAGTTTTTAATATGTTCTTATGTGTATGAAATGATTAATTTGGGTGTATAAAGTGTGTACATTAATGTGTACTCATGAAAGTTTGACATGTATTGTTATTAGAATATGGATTTATCCAACTTCCCAATCATGTGTCATTGGGGAGGGAACTATTATGAGGATGCTGGCCAAATACGCCATGAAGGTGGTAGAAGCAGTTTTGTCATTGTTTCTCGTGGTGCATGTTTGCTCGAGATGCTTCAAAAAATACATGTTGCTACAATGATTCCTCCGAGCCGTTCTTTGCGATTGAAAATGAAATTTCCTCTTAACGGGGTAAATTTCATGCTTATGCCACTTGTTAATGAGCTAGCTGTCACAAATATGTGGTCGCTAATTCAGATGGAGAGTATGTCCTCGCTGGAGATTTACATTGAGGAATCTATAGGTGACTCTTCTACAGCTCCGTCAACATCAAATGTTGTTGTATCTAGGCATGGTGTGAATGCAGGGAACTCCTCAAATGGTGTTGTACTGGACATGGTTATAGAGGAAGAGGGTAGGTATTTGCACAATGGTGCATCATTTGTGGATGGGCAGGGAAGTGATGATGATGCTGACGATAACATCAACGGCGATGACATGACAAAATTTGATGAAGATGATGGTGATACTGTCACGACAACTACCCCGTCTAGCCACTTTACTAGAATATATGATCTCCCTGGAGGCTTTACCGATGTGTGGATGAGTGGAGCAGGTATGAAAAGGTTTACACCCGAAGGTGAGTTTGAGGTTGGTCAACAGTTTGACAACAAAGAACAAGTCATCAATATGGTGAGCTTGTATTCTATTAAACGGAACCAATTTTATCGAGTGCTGGAGTCCGATAAACACAAATGGATTGCAGAGTGCAAGAGGAAGAAGGAACGTGATTGCCATTGGAGAATACACGCCACAAAGAACAAAGTCAACCTCGACAGCTTCACAGTTGTGCGTTATCCTGGACCTCATTCTGCTACCTGTGTTGGCAACACCGATAGTACTGATCACGTGGCGATGACTTCTGATTTCATTGCTAAAGATGTGATTGACATTCTTCACATTGATCCTTCCCTTAAAGTGCACACTATCATTGAGATGCTTAAGGAAAAGTATGGGTATACGGTATCATACAAGAGAACATGGATGGGCAAACAGAAGGCCATTGCAGAAATTTTTGGCGGTTGGGAAAAGTCATATTCTGAATTGCCCCATTTCATGACAGCGCTCCAACATTCCAATCCTGGAACTGTTGTTTACTGGTACCCACCCCTTATTAGTCCGACAGGTTATATGCAGTTTCAGAGAGTATTTTGGGCATTCAAGCCCAAAATATGCGGTGTTGTGTATGTTGTTGAGAGAAGCTCTTATGTATGTGTTTGTGAGCAGGTATGTTGTATGTTTTGTAATGTGTTGTATCTGGTTCGTAACCCCTAAATAGGAGAAAGGAGACCTTGTTTATAGGAAATTTATAGTCAAGGGTAAGTTTCCAAACGGTTGGGCGACTTATAAGTCGCCAAACCGGATGACGACTTATAAGTCGCCCAACCGTTTGGCGACTTACCCCGACCATGGTGAAACCCAGCAGTAGATCAGTAAATACTTTTAACTCATCATTATTTTCGTAATTAATTAATTAATTAACATTAATTCAAAAAAACACTATAATTTTGAAGGTTTTATCAAATTTGGGTATCTAACATGTCCCTTAGTTTATGACTTTTTTTGTTTGAGAGTTTACAGAATTAGAAGGAATAGTTTTGGAGGCTTCAAACATGACCCCTAGTTTTAATTCAATTTAAAATGTACTACGAAATATGAGTTCACCTATTTGAATTCGACATATCGCTAGTTTTAATTATAATTCCTCCACAGCTCACTTATTTTTAACTTTGTAACTCCCAAACAAGGAAGATCAGATTTTCTTTACTTTTCCTGGTCTTCCCTTCAAACTCTTGAACACATCCTAAAACATTTGAATATTGCAGTGGGGCAAGGGCTAACATAACCCCTACTCAAGTCTTGAAGTTTCATCATTCCTCAAACCTTATTAGTAACTAGTAAGACTTGCTCAAATCGTTGTATACTAAAAATTGAAACCTATTGGCGATATGAAATTACACAACATACAATGTTTAAATGTAAGCAATGAAAAATATGTGTAAATAAGACATTTCATATATACAAGTATTGAGAAAACAAACAAATCGTGAAATAAAGGAATCTAATGAACCAATCAAATTGTAGGGGAAAGTTGTAAAAAAAGTTACACCAAGTGAAAATGTTTCGAAAACTATACATAAATAAATTTCAAAATCTGAAAAAAGATTATATAAAAAGGAACGGTTAAAAAAGTTTATACAAATATAGAAAAAGTGAAAAGGAAAAAAAGTAGGAGGGATATGAGTATGGTGCACACGATGTACTTATCGACTGTATAGAATTATGAGATGGTATTTGATAAATAAATAAAAAATACTCCGTATTAGGCAAAAGTCAAAGTGTGAAACATGTGTCTTCTATGTATAAAGTACATTAAAAAGCATCTACAAACTCAAAATGTTATTCTATGTACTACGTTAGTGCTTTCAATCTCAATATTTGGAAATGGGAATCTAACGATTCAAATATATATATTCAAGTTATTTATGTAGATTATTGGTTCTTATATTAGCTGAAAAGTAATATTGTATACAACATAGTTTGTTCACACAAGGTTAATCGAAATAAAGTTACGGTCGATCATTATATATCAAATAAGATTACAGACAAAGCATGTTTGTGTGTAAAACTCATCTATCTATATCTATCTATATATTATTAAGTGAACTAAGTGTGTTTCCCGCTCAATGTCTAGGGGTATTTTCGTAACTGCGTGTATCTTTTATACTCCGTATTATATACGCGACAGTTCTTTCTTTGGTGTACAACTTCGGTTCAGTCTTGCTAGGGCTTAGCTACCTCTTGCCCCTGCTCCTTGCCTCCTTCCCGCTCATTCAGGACTCTGGAGTATTATTTTCATATTGAAACGAGAAACCTGTGTATCTATTAACGCCGGCGGTTTTTGACCTCCTTTCGGTCATGACTCTCATACACTTGCAAGGGTTTCTGATTTATTGACATCAACTATTTCAATTTCTACTAACTTGAAGAGAAGAGTCTGTCTAAATCAATCTTCCCATATTTGTTAGTATTATATCTCAAATCTAACTCTTATTATCATCTGCATTTCGTCTTAAACCCTAGATTTAGACGACAAACATGTGTTGTTTCTGCAGGTGGATTGTTCAGGAAAATTCCTCCGGGATATATATGATTGAAATGATTCTCATCCATGAAGAGGTACTCTTATTATCTGCCTACTATGTAGTTTTCTAAAACGTGTTTGTGACTTTGGGCGATAAGTTCAAAATAGAGCTTCTTATTTTGAATTGGTAAAGATGGATATTTAAGTGATGCTACTAAGTGAAGGAATTTCTGGAGGTTGCTTTCATGAGCTACTTTTTTTGTTTAAATGATGTGTAAGACAATTTAGTTACTGAATTTATTTACTTTTTTTGACTTTGGATGTAGAGACTGAAATTGTTACTGAAACTCCCTTCCCTCTTCCTCAAGAAAAAGAAACAAAGATGTTTTATTTCTCCGCATGAAAGTATCTGTCTTTGTTAATTGCCCGTGACGAATTAGTATAGGAAGTGTGGGAGATGAAACCAAAAGATGGAGAATGGATGGAGCGGCTTATCATCAACATGCATGCTCTAACGTTTCCCCATAATTGTAACTTCCATGGCATTTACCCAGTTGAATTGATTAGATAGAATATCCCGATTGTGTTGTCTACAACATTCGTACAAATGAAACAGACTCAATTGAGTTGTGTTTCCCTCCTTCAGGCTCTCAATTTGTAGCCCACAAAAGTAGCCTGGTGTCATCCCGCGGATGGTAAGTTAAGGGCTTATTTATTTTTCACTTGGCATTAGCTCAAGGTGGTATGCCTTTTTCCTTAACTTGGTACTTCTACTTGCACGGTTGTTTACCTTTTGACTTATTAGCTCTCATTTGAATTCAAACCTTTATCTTCCACCACGTATGAAGGAGTTTTTCTTTCATAAACAAGTAATCACTATTGAAGAAGCAGAATGTAAAAAAAAGACAATAGCCAGGAGAGAAAGTATTGTTTTTTCATGTGTTTCTTCTCATCTTGGGATAAAATTTAAAGTTTTAATAAAATGATGACAAGAAGAAAAAGTGCACTTTTTTAAAAGTCTTTTGTTGTCTTACTCAAAGTTTTTTTTTTTATACAAGCATAATGATAGGAGTCTATTTATACTTATTTAACCCAACTAAGTCGTTTCCCGCCTAAACCTTTTAGGGCATTTTAGTAATTTTTGGTTCTTCATATCCTTTCATCAGCCCAACTCATACAGTCATACTCCTTGGTTTCCTCTTATCCTTGTCTAATGTTTCAGAAGTTTTGCCTTCTCAAAACCTCCTCCTACATTTGCGTAAATTTAATAGCATCGGCTATTCAATTGCTATCTCCAACTTTCACTCAGCTATTATTGATTCGGTGGATCTAGATTTCACTCAGCTATTGTAGGTTAGTATTATAGAGTATCTCTATTTTCTACATCTAATTTTAAGATATCTTTGAACATTCGATTATAATCCTAAAATTTTAATCCTTGGTGTATTGCAGTTACATATGATCTCTTCGCTGTTTTCCTATTCTATTCACCATATTTTTAATGTTGAACACTTTGATTCTCTAATGCAGTTGTGCGAAACAGAGGGTTGAACTATAGAGTGAAAAAATGCCCTTTTGTTGTTAATCCATCATACATAGAATACATTTACATGTGAAGGAAATCCAGTTCAATAGGTCATTGTTTTGGTTAATAGTAAAAACAATAGAATTCATTTTATATGCAGGTTTAGTTAATAATTGAGCTATTTCATTTACGAAGTGCAGTTGTGGCATGATAGAACATGTCGATTGTTGAGCATTGTGAATCAAATGCAGTTTTTTTTTTGTTTCTTTTTGGACTACACTTTTTTAACACTAAGATGATTAAGGGTGAACAAATTGTAGTTATTTACTAGAATGCAATAGAGAGCAGGACGAAATAGGATTATGCTTAGCACCCAAAAAAAATCGCAACAAAATATGGTTAAGTCGGTCCTCATGGGCAAGGGCAAACATCTTTTATGCATTCACATTTATTTTGTATTTCTTGCATCTCACTTTTTTATAGAGTAGCTGTTCAAATATCAAATTTATCAATGTTTACTTCTGCGAAAAAATTGGCTACAAGTGTTTTGAGTAATTATCTCAAACAACTTGGAGTAAACTTTTGATAATTTTGGAACACGCATTTTTAAAAATCACCCCTTTTTGATAAAGGAATGCAGAAATTAAAAATCACCCCTTTTTGGAACACACTTTTTTAAAATATGATCATTTATAGAGAGAGGGAGTATGTCAAATTATTTTTTTTGAAAATACAATTACATTGGAGTAATTTTTTAAAATAGGGTGGTCATATAAACACAGCTTTACTACGACATCGCATTTTTAGGTATCATGTTGGGGCTTCATTATTTGATGAATACCATCTTTTTCTTGAACCATTTTATTCTCTTCTAGGGCTATTATATTATATCACAATCATGGCAATAGGCAACTGGCTTGAGGAAACTAATTAACCATTGTTAGAATCTATTTCTACACTTTTTATTCCACCTTCCTAGAGCAAGCCAGAGTAACAGACCAACACCACATAACAAATAATGTCAACTATATTTCCAGGTCATAAATCACAACACCAAATGAATATAAGCTATGCATTTGTTAAGTATGATATCAAATCTCTGTTTTGGTAGGTTTGCAGCGGGTGCTTAAGGTCAACAGAAAATCTGAGGAGGCGTATGATGGACCGTCAAGCAAGATGTGGTCTGTGTTTAAGGTGAGAAGAATCAGTGATGCAGCTTTTTGTCAGGTGTCTGATTGGAGAGTGGGCCAACACGTTTTTACTTTGGCTGCAACATGTATTTCAAACTAAGAGGATGGAAGAACTGCAGACCTTGGTGTGGGGTGGTTGGGGATTGTGGACCGAAAGAAACAAGAGAGTATGGAAGGGGGCGAGACTAAGTGTTGCTCAGTTTATGTTCGAGGCTAAAGCTTATATGGAAGTACGGATGCAGGCGCAACAGCCAACCTGCAAAATAGAGGGCTGCCATGCAACCCGTGCTGGAAACGACCGACAGCAGGCTGGGAAAAAATCAATGTCGATGCTTCTACGGGTGGATTGTGCTACGGACTAGGTTGGGTTGTCCGAGACGAGTTTGAGGAGTTCTTAGCAGGAGGAGCTAAACCTTGATGGGGTAAATGTACTCCTTTGAAAGCTGAACTATTGGGTATAAGGGAAGTTTTGAGCTTGCTGTATAATCAAACTTAGTATTCACATGGAAGTAACACGAATGAATACCATCCTTTTCTTTATCTATATCCTTCTCTTATTGGGCTCTGATATTAGAACATAATCATTGCAATTGGCAACTACTAGCTTGAGAAAACTCAATTTCATTCCCTTTATTTTTTCTCTTCACTTGCAAACTATTTCAAAACACAACAGTGGTTGTTCTCAATTAAGAGGCTTGAGAGGGTCTTCTAGGGAACTTATGTATATGATTTGATGAAGATTAAGTCTTTTACTTTTTCCCATCAATTTTTTTTATAAAAACATTCATTGAGACTTTCAATAGTGCAATGAAAAGGATGTCCATAAAAATGGAGTCATCATATATATATTTAAATTTCAAAAGAAAACGAATTGTAGTTTTCTATATTTTTTAGTTTTAAAAATAGTGCAAAATATTCTCAAATGGTGGCATGTTTACTTTGCAAAGATTAACACGTTAAATAATCCTTTAGCATATGTTTTTTCTGTTATAAGAATACAATTTTTGAAATAATTTCATAGCATAATAGGTCAACTCTATTTCATGCGGAGTATTTTGCGTCACTTCCATTTAAATTAGGATCCCGTGCAACGCACGGGTAAAAGACTAGTTAGAAAGTAAATAAATTATCCACACGGACAATGACTAAATAATGCATCAATTATATTTCCTATTGTTTGAAGAATTCAATTTCTAGTTTCCATGTAGCTTCCTCCATGTGCAAGAATGACAAGGGAAGTTTCTTCACACCAAGGAACCACTTTCCTCACACCTCCATTGAAGCTTTCTCCTAGCTTCAACACATCTTCCTTCCACCTTCATAGTACCTAGTTTTGGTGCTATAAATAGAGAGCTTGCAGAGTCTTTCTATCATCAAGTAAATTAGATCATAGATCATCATAGCACAACCAAAAAGAATTGTGAATATCCTTGAGAGATATATGAGGTGTTTTTTTGAGAGTTTTTAGTTAGAGCTTGTATGTCTCTTCTTTCTATTCTTGAAAGTAATAGAAGTGTTTTTCTCTCATATTAGCATGATCTTGTTATTCCTAACAAGTGGTATCAGAGCCTGGTTGAGCTTTTGGTATTTTTCCCAAGAATTTTCAGATAAAATTCTACTCTCTGAAAATTCGAGTTTTTCAGTTTTGCTCGGAATTGCAATCTGAATATACCGTTGGATTCGTCTTGTCGAGAGGAGAAAACTGGTATTTTTGGGGAATTTTATGGCCGCCGGAAGAGACCACAGGCCCCACCTACGCCCCCGGTGTTGAGGAGCTCGCTGACGTCATTGCTGACGTCATCCAGCACACATGCCAGAGGTTGAAGACGATTGACGTCATCATCCAGTCAGAGCTGCGTCAGCGACACGTCAGCGCCATGAGTGCAGTCCCAACATAGTAATCCACCATGTCATCATCCCTCTGCCGTCTTCCACCAGCGCCCAGTCAGCGGTCAATTTTTAAAATTTGAAAAATTGCAGTTTGGTCCTCAATTTTTGAAAAATTATAATTTCCATCTATAATTTTTCGAAAATTGTATTTTGACCCCGAAAGTGTCTACCCCACCATTTCGGTCGTTCCGGACACAACGATGCTTTCCGTTTTTCAAAATTCTGCTCCGGTTTTTCTCAAATGGAAAATCAAAACTATTTAGAAGGTTAAAATGACCTTTGAGGAGTCAACTTCATCTTTCGGAGCTATGATTATGCTCACGGCTACCAACTACATGCTATGGAAACCTCGGATGGAATATTTCCTTAGTTGTAAAGACCTTTTGATCCAATAGAGATGAAAGGTATTAATCCTGACCCGTCGAAGTCAATACAGTGGAAGAAAATTAATAGAAAAACTATTGGTCAAATCCGACAATGGGTTGACCATAGTGTCTTCCACCATGTTGCACAAGAAACCGACGCTTATGCCCTTTGGAAGAAGTTAGAAGATATGCACCGAGCCAAGACCGCTAGGAACAAAGCCCTACCGATGAGGCGCCTTGTCAATATGAAGCTCAAAAGTGGAACTTCTGTTGCTGAACATACTAGTCAATTTCAGAGTCTGGTAAATCAACTATCTTATGTAGAAATGCCACTTGGAGATGAAATCTAATCTCTACTACTTCTTAGTTCCCTTCCTGATAGTTGGGAGACACTAGTTGTTACTCTCAGCAACTTAGCCCGAGATGGCAAACTTACCATGTCTGTGGTCAAGGATGCATTGTTCAATGAGGAGGCAAGGAGGAAAGACATGAGCAC
Source organism: Cuscuta europaea (assembly GCA_945859875.1). Classification (NCBI taxonomy): domain Eukaryota; kingdom Viridiplantae; phylum Streptophyta; class Magnoliopsida; order Solanales; family Convolvulaceae; genus Cuscuta; species Cuscuta europaea. Next base: position 12,618,814 of record CAMAPE010000048.1, read on the forward strand.
AAATCAGACTCATGCCCTTGTGACGGAGAATCGAGGAAGATCGATCACAAGGACAACAACAAAGAAACAGTAGAGGAAAGTAGCAAAGCTGAGGAAAAAGTTGTGGGAGATCATCAGATGGCCGTAAACCTTCTTATACCTGCCACCACTGCGGTATAGAGGGTCACATGAAGAAGAATTGTTATAAATTGCTAGAGGAGTGAAGGAAGAGCAATTCAGAGACGAAGAATAAGAGTGGTGAAGCGCTCATCACAATCTCAGATGATGTAGCGTACTGTACTACCAATGATGAAACATGTTTGCACATCTCAAGAGAGGACACTGAATAGGTGGTAGATACTGCAGCATCTTACCACGTTACTCCCCACATGTACTACTTCACAACCTACAAAGTTGGAGACTTTGGAGATGGGTAATTCCAGTTCATCTGGAATAGCTGGAATTGGTGATGTACAAATAAAGACAAGCAGTGGGAGCACAATCACTTTGAAGGATGTCAGACATGTTCCAGACCTTCGGCTCAATCTTCTGTCAGTGGCATGTCTTGACGAACAGGGGTATGAAAACCATTTTAGCAAGGACACATGGAAAATGTCAAAGGGCGTTTTGACTATCGCTCGAGGACATGTTTGTGGTACATTGTACAAAACCCATTTGAGGATTTGTACGGATAGCCTCAACATTGCTGAGGAGGCTTCTCATGATCTGTGGCACGTGAGACTCGGTCACATCGGTGAGAAAGGGTTGACTACCTTGATGAAGAAGAACCTTATCAACATTGACAAGAATGGTGCACTCGGTACTTGCAGTCATTGTCTATTTGGTAAGCAACATAGAGTATCATTTAGTTCTACTCCAACTAAAAGACCGGAGTTGTTAAGTTTGGTACACTTTGATATATGTGGTGCTTTGGAGGTGGAATCACTCGGTGGAAGCAGATATTTTCTGACTTTTATCGATGATACTTCTCGGAAAGTGTGGGTGTATTTCCTGATAACAAAAGATCAGGTGTTCGAGTGCTTCAAGACATTTCATGTCTTGGTGGAACGTGAAACAGGAAAGAAGCTGAAATGTCTCTGATCTGATAATGGAGGTGAGTATACTTCCAAGGCATTCAATGCATATTGTAGAACATATGGCATTCGACATGAGAAGTCAGTACCACGCACCCCTCAGCGCAACGGCGTTGCTGAAATAATGAACCGGACTATCATGGAGCGAGCCCAGAGCATGATGAATATGGCTACACTTCCAAAGTCATTTTGGGGAGAAGCAGTCAACACTGCATGCTATCTTATGAACCGATCACCTTCAGTACCACTCAACTTTAAAGTTTCAGAGAGGCTATGGACAGATAAGGGTCCTACATACTCACATCTTAGAGTATTTGGTTGTTCATCATATGCACATGTATCCAAAGAGCTCAGACAGAAGCTTGATGCAAGAACTGTCCCATGCATTTTCGCTGGCTATGGAAATGAAGAGTTTGGATACATGTTATGGGATCCTAACGAGAAAAAAGTGTTTAGAAGCAGGGACGTTGTGTTTCATGAAGATTTGACAATATAAGACATTGAGAAACCCACAATGTCTCGGAAGTCAAATGAGGGTGCTCAAGTTTCAAATGAAGCACCTGAATTGTTCTTGAGAAACAATGACGAAGTGCATGAAAATAACTCAGAAGCAGAAGAGGATGAGGAGATAGAAGAGAGTGCAGAGAAAGGGGAGTCACAACCCACCTCGCCAGGCACAGATAATGGTAGCTCTTCTCGGATGGTTCCAACTGTTCGTAGATCTGAACGGGACAATATACCATCGAAAAGGTACACATCATCTAAATATCTTTTGTTAACTGAAGATGGAGAACCGGAGAGTTTTCAAGAAGTTGTGTCTCATAAGGATAAAGAAAAATGGCTAATAACAATGCATGATGAGTTAGAATCTCTGCAGAAAAATCAAACTTATGAGACCGTGGAACTTCCTAAAGGGAAGAAGGCACTGAGAAACAAATGGGTGTTCAAGTTGAAGAAGGATGCAAGCGGACAAGTGGTGAAACACAAAGCTCAATTGGTTTTCAAAGGATTCCAGCATAAGAAAGAAATTGACTTTGATGAGATCTTTGCACCAGTTGTGAAGATGACCTCAATCCGAGTTATACCTGGCTTGGCAGCAAGTATGAACTTGGAACCTGAACAAATGGATGTGAAGACAACATTTCTTCACGGCAATTTGAAAGAAGAAATCTATATGCAGCAGCCTGAAGGTTTTGAGAACTCAAATGATAACTTTGTGTGTAAGTTATCTAAAAGTTTGTATGGCTTGAAGCAGGCATCAAGGCAGTGGAATAAGAAGTTTGACTCATGCATGAAGAGTCAAGGCTACAAGAAGACTACTGCAGATGAGTGTGTATACATCAAGAAACTTCCAGACGATACCTTCATTGCTCTTGTACTGTATGTAGACGACATGTTGATCATTGGGAAAGATGCAGTGTAGATAAACCAACTGAAGAAAGAACTCTCTAAGTCTTTTGATATGAAAGACTTAATTAGGACCAACTCAACAAATTTTGGGATGCAGATCACTCGAGACAGGAAGAATCGCAAGTTATGGCTATCTCAGGAGAAGTACATTGAACGAGTACTTGAGAGATTCAACATGAATGATGCCAAACCAGTTATTGTTCCACTTGCGAATCACTTCAAGTTGAGCAAAAGAACATGTCCCACATCCAAGGAAGATATTGGGGAGATGTCAGCAGTTCCATATTCTTCAGTAGTTGGAAGTTTGATGTACGCCATGGTATGCACAAGGCCAGACATTGCACAGGTAGTGGGTACAGTGAGTCATTTTCTCTCTAACCCCGGGAAGGAGCATTGGGAGGCAGTCAAATAGATTCTCAGGTACTTGAAAGGTACCATGAAGTTATGTCTTTGCTACGGAGGAGCTGATCCAGACTTGGAAGGCTACACAGATGCTGATATGGTTGTAGATATTGATAGCAGAAAGTCGACTTCAGGATATATTTACACTTTTGCAGGGGGATCTGTTTCTTGGCAATCAAGATTGCAAAAGTGTGTCGCTTTATCTAAAACAGAAGCAGAATACATTGCTGCCGCTGAAGCTGGTAAGAAAATGTTGTGGCTAAAGCGCGTTCTCCAAGAACTTGGGATCCAGCAAAAAGAGTACAAGGTACATTGTGACAGTCAGAGTGCTCTAGACTTGAGTAAGAACTCTATGTACCATTTTCAAACAAAGCATATTGATGTTCGGTATCACTGGATACGAGATACGATTAATTAACAACTGTTGAGACTAATGAAGATCAACACCAAGGAGAATCCATCAGACATGCTGACGAAGGTGGTGACACGAGATAAGCTAGAACTATGCCGAGATATAGTTGGGGTGCTTGTTTTGAATATGTCTGGAAGGGGAGAATTGAAGAATTCAATTTCCAGGACATATCCAAATACAAGTGAATTAAAGAATCCAGTTTCTAGTTTCCATGTAGCTTCCTCCATGTGCAAGAATGACAAGGGAAGTTTCTTCACGCCAAGGAACCACTTTCCTCACACCTCCATTGAAGCTTCCTCCTAGCTTCAACACACCTTCATTCCACCTTCCTAGTACCTAGTTTTGGTGCTATACTTAGAGAGCTTGGAGAGTCTTTCTATCATCAAGTAAATTAGATCATAGATCATCATAGCACAACCAAGAAGAGTTGTGAATATCCTTGAGAGATATGTGAGGTGTTTTTTGAAAGTTTTCAGTTAGAGTTTGTATGTCTCTTCTTTCTAGTCTTGAAAGTAATAGAAGTGTTTTTCTCTCATATTAGCACGATCCTGTTATTCCCAACATTGTTATATATTAGCTAAATTGATGGATAAAAATTATCTGTATGAAAGATTATATTGTGAAGGTAATATATTTTGTGTTAACATGTTTACGGAATTATTACGCCGAACATTGTTAATATCTTTAGATACAAATATATACCGATGAAAAACTCGAATTTGAGGCAATGACTAAGTTAAATACTCCCTCCTTCCCAAAAAATACTTACCACTTATGTTTTTGGGCCGTTCCAAAAAAAAAACTTCTAACTTTCCATATTTGGACAATTTGTGTGGCTCACGTTCATTTTACTTTTTTCTTACATAACTACAATCATACATTTCCGCTTTATTTCACTTTCTTAATAAGTGTGCCAATTAAAATCGAGAAGTATCTTTTGGGACGAAGGGAGTACTGATAACGAGTATATAATAACAATGCACGTGATGGTGTGAATGCTCTATAAAACAAAACAGAAACTTCATGGACAAGTACCTTCAACCTGCCCCTAATAGTCCACATAGGAACCTTCGAAAGTAAATTGACCTTTGACTTTTATTTGCTTAATAATTTGTCAATATATCAAGAATATAAAATTTAAAAATTAATGAAAAGAAGTTTTCTCCTTGCCGAAGTTGATTCCTCTCACACGTACTTTCTAAATTCATACTCCGTAATTGTTGAACCTCTTTTTATATCTCCAACTAAGTCTCCATTATTAATTATAAATACATCACATGCAACCTTTCCTCTTTCCATAACCACTAAATATAATCTCTCCTGGCCATGGCTGATCACCAAAAAATCTATCCGGTCCACACGGATCTTGAAAGCCCACCGGAACCCACCGCACCATTGGTTCCCCAAGGCTCATTACGGTCAGACAAAGGCCACCCGGAGCTGCAGCAGGCGGCGGATCCGCCACCAGTTCCACGTCAGCTAACACCCCGCCACCGAAAACCACCGCCGCAAATAATCAAGAAAAGAAGGAGCTGCTGCAGAAGATGCGTGTGCTTGACGTGTTGCACCCTCTTGCTCGTGATCGTCGCCGCAGCCGTGTCCGCCGGCGTCTTGTACCTCGTTTTCCGGCCAAAGATCCCGAAGTACTCCGTCGACAGCTTGAGAATCACCCAGCTCACCCTCAACGCCGACAACAGCCTGTCGGCGACGTTCGACGTCAACATCACGGCGAGGAACCCGAACAAGAAGGTCGGAATATACTACGAGAGCGGAAGCCACCTGAGAGTGCTCTACGCCGGGACGGAGCTCTGCGAAGGGCCGTTCACGGAGTTCTATCAAGGCCACCGCAACACGACGGTGCTGAGCGTGGGTTTAACCGGTCAAACGGAGGACGCGTCCGGGCTGCTTCAGTCCATGACGGCCCAGCAGCAGACGGAGGGCACTGTTCCGTTGGATCTCCGGGCAAAAGTTCCGGTGAGGGTAAAGCTTGGGAAGTTGAAACTTATGAAATGGAAGTTCTTGGTGAAGTGCAGGGTGAATGTGGATAGTTTGAATCAGGCGAATGATATCCGGGTTAGGCACAGTCAATGCAAGTTTAGGTTTAGACTTTAAGCAGGCCTGTCGTTGACTTTTGGCCTTCTCTTTATTTTTTACGGCGTATTTTTCATTTTTGTTTTCCATGTTTACTTTATTAGAGTATATTATTTATTTTGAGCACTTGTAAATTTTTTTATTTTTACATTGTACAATAATGATGACGACGAGTCGCTGTGTCTACACGTCATCTGATCTGTGTATCTATAATTCTATTAAAAGCATCTGGTGTACATATATGTATGTAATAATAATAAATATTCCCATTACATTTTTTTTTAATTCTAGCTCGATTTTGTATACTCTCTTCGTTCCTATTATATCTTCCAACTTTCCTTTTTCATCCGTTCCAATTAAACTTTCACTTTCCCGTTTTGGTAAAGAATTTATGGTTCACAACATTTCTTACACATTTCTCTCTCCTCTGCACAACTTTCCACCACACAATACCTACTTTTCTTAAATTCTGTGCCCATGGGAAACGGAATATAAATTGATTGGAGTGTTATTGAGGTTAGAGATCTATCCCGCATTTTTCGGCTCTTCTCATTATTAGTTATGTAATTTTACTCATTTGTAAGTTTTACTATTTCCTGTAGTAATTGAAAGTAGTTAATTTTCTGAAATCCGCAATAACTTTGTACACCGTACTCCTCTTATGCAAATGATGTGTAGTTGTTGATAATGCCTCAAGTAGTTAAGTATTCTTTTAGAGCAGAAATTTGAATGATTCAAAGAAAGCTCTATATGTGAAGAAGGATTTGTTCACTTCTTGGATTCCAAAAACTTATGATTATATATAGAAGGATTTGTTAATCTAACATTTAAGCTGAGAGATACTATTCTGAAATAGTGAGATAGATTCAAGGATTTGAAGGGAAAAGTTTTATTAGTCTTTCTCTTTCTTAACCTCCTGATTTGACTCTTAACCTTATGAATAATGAATTGATTAAGCATAGATAATGTGGATGTAGAGACATAGATCATCTACGCAAAAAGCCTAACTAAGGTATGAGAAAGACACATAGTAGGAAAAATATAAAAGCATAGATCATGTGCTTATTTTTTATTTATTTAATCTGAACATGATCACTAAATGAAAGTTGCACTTCAGCTTGATGCCATACTTTTATCTGTTTCTTTATCACTTTAATCCACTATTGATGCAACTTTGAAGGATTTATAAGAAAAAACTCAACTATTACTAATTTTGATCTATTCTTTTTGTTTGACTATTACTAATTTTGATCTATTCTTTTGGTTTGACTACTCATTTTGATCTATTCTTTTGGTTTTCTTTTTTTTTTATTATAGACATTAATAATAATTTATTTTTTAGATTTAAATATCCTTTTTGTTTATGTTTTCCTAGAGTACTAATATCCACTCTAAATCTGATTTGTTCAATTTGCAATCTTTAAAATGAAGATCAAATCTCAAAAGATTTAAGCCACTAAAAAAGAATGCAATTTTAATTATTTACAAGTTAAAATTTTGCTATGTACAGAAGTATACAAACGTTGGAGGCATTTGAAGTTTAACATTGGAGGTGAGGTTTGAATATTGACCTTCTGTTCTTTAACATTTTAGATATCACTACTTTGAGTAGTTACCATAATGAACTTTTGAGGGAAATCGATTTTATTAAGATGAGACACACTATCCTTTTTTTCAATTAGTCCATGTGAATCTTACTTTAATCTTATATAGATCTTAAATTGCTTTTCAGATCTCTTACTTAATATTTAATACATAAAAAGATAAAGCTAAATAATCAATACCTCAAGTATTAAGTAATTTAACTAAATCTTTCTTCCCAATATTGGATGGTGAAAATGTCTGTGCGGACAAAGTTTGTACAATATATCTAGAATTTTACATTTGATGGATGAATGTAATCTAGGTGTTCTTTTCCGTTTATTTTTTCCTCTGGGATCTTCCCAAAATTTGGAGGTGTCAAGTGTCCTATTTGGAAGGAAGAAATTTCTTATTTTTTTTGGATGAAATGTAAATATATATTAACACCCAAGAAAACTATACATCAAGAAGGTTCTAGATCTCCCAAAACCCCCACCCGTGTCAAGGGTTAGGAGAGGTTTTTGTTCGATCTAAATAGAAATCAAAAGGGGCCTAAGTATACAATACTAAATGCCCAAGATCACAAAAAAATAACTCGGTGCTGCAAGCGTGCACGCATACAGGTTACAAAAAAATGAAAGGGAACCCAGTCAAGAGGAGGTTATAGTATACACTCCCCTTAGCCCAAACAGAAATCCAAGGTGTTGCCAGGCGCGCACACACTTGTCCCAAAACGGTTATGTCGTGGCTCCAGCAGCCATCCCTCAGAAATTGATCAAGTCATGCGGGTATAGGCTATATAGGACCTTATACACCACATGCTTGATCTTAGCAATGATATCTTCTTCCGTCTTCGATCCTCCATCAAAACGTAACTCATTCCTTGCATGCCAAATGTAGTAGACCGCGGCACAGAACACTAAACGGGCAGCCTTTGCCTTCAGCGTTGATCCCTTGCGCGTCTTCATGATCCACTTGATGGCGCTAAACAGTGTTGTTGATAGAGTATATCTCTTAGATTCTAGAGAGAAGTGAGAGCTAGAGAGAGAAGTGCAATAATATGCTTCAATAGAATGAATTTGTAACCCCTATAACTACTCCCAAGGGGAGTATTTATAGAGAAAATTAGGGTTGGGCCCCCAAGCCTTGGGCTTGGGAGGCCCATTTACAACTGGACCGCTACTGGGCCGGATACAAAGCCTCTACTGGGCTGTACAAATGAGTAAGTATAGGATCCGATTCTGGGAGGTCCTCGTGGCCGACGAGGGCGTGGCCGACGAGGGCACGGCCGACGAGGGCACCCGGGTTCCTTGGACTCAGGATCATAATCCGGGTTGGCTTCTTCTCGGCCGACGGGGGCGTCTTGGCCGACGAGGGCGCCACTCTGTTGTCTTGTGCTCTGTTCTTCCGAGTATGTGGGTCCTGGGGCTCAGACCCACATACTCCATCAGGAGTCCCCCACTCTCTAAGCTGAGACGTAGACGAAGTGAAGGAGAGTAGATTTCTGTGCTTTGTTGCTTTTGGCCGACGCGGGCATTTCCAGGCCGTTAGGCGTTGGCGTTGTTTCCTCTTTGGTGATCCTGTTCCTCGCTGTGGGCGGGGAGGCCGTTGTTTCCTTAATTCGTTTTGGGACGATGAGTGTCCTCTTTTCAATGGTGGCCGTTGAAGGCGCGCTTTCCCTTTCCTGGACGTTGGTGATTGAAGTTTATGTTTGGGCCGGTGAGGTCGTTCCTTGCTTTGAGGACGATGGCGTCCTTTCCTCTGGGTGGCCGACGAGGGTGCGCGAGCACTCCTTTTGGCCGTTGCTGGTTGGCCTTCGTGTTCTTGGCCGAAGGGCCCCTCGTGATTAAGTGATGGCGAAGGACGATGAGCGTCCTTGCCTTTGGTGGCTGTTGGCCGTTGCAGATGGTGTTGTGTACCTTCGGTCAATGAGGTGCAGTGTGATGCATGGCCGATGTGGCCATGCTCCATGGTTACCTTGTTTGTGCTCTTGTTTTGTTGAGGCCGGTGTAGTCCCCCAGTCCCCCACTGCTTCAGGCCGAAGAGTGTGAGGGGTGAAGGAGTTGCTTGAGTCCCTGGCCGAAGCGGTCTCGCCGTAGTCCCCCTGAATCCAACTCTCATGGCGATTTTCTGGCCAAGGTAACCCTGTGGGAGAACCCTTGTGCTCAGATCGCTTGTAGAGAGTAATCATCAAGGGTTATTACGAGGAGCCGAAGGCTGTGGGCTATTTGTCCCCTTTGTTCTGTGGCCGTTACGTTCCTGGCCGTTGCCATCCTCTTATTGTTTGGCATTTGTGATATTGGTGAGCAAGTGGGACGTTGTGGGCGCTTGCTGGCAGTTGTAAAGCCGTTGAGCGTGTGTAGGCCGTAGAGTCTGATTTGCCGGTGGGCCGTTGATGTGGGTTGGTCCTGGCCCGTTGGTGACGTGGTGGCCTCCTAGTGGTGGCCGTTGATGTGGCCATTGGGAGAGTGCCACGTGTAGTGACCGTTGGTGGGGGGGGGGGGGGGTCTATAAATACCCCTTCCCCTCCGACGAGGAATCACATTTGCATTCTGAATTTGTCGAAGTGCTGGCCGATTTTCTAGAGAGATAAACTCCCAAGCCTGTTCTTCGTGTTCTTCATTGTTTGAGGTTAGTGTTCATCACGATCTTCCTCACTTTTCATATTTTGCTCCGTAAGTAGTTGATCTAGTGTTAGGCATTTAAACACCTTTAGATCGTAAGTTCTCCTTAAGCCCGTAGTAGTAGTAATGAAGAGCTTGAACGACGACTACTACCCCTACGACGACCAGCCCTCCACGAGGTCGCTTGACTACGAGGTGCTCGAGGAGTTTGAGGAGGAGATAGAGCGTTTAAGTCCATACAAATCCGCGGAGCTGATGGACGAGGAAGGCGAGGACGAGGAGTCCGCCTCTTCTTCAAGAGGTGAGGACGTAGGTGCGTCCCGAGTGGTGGACGGGGCGTCCACTTCTGCTGTCATTCCGTGCCCGAGGCCGGTGTCCGCCGTTAAGGGAGCCGCCAAGACGAAGAGAGTGAGGAGGCCGAAGAGTGGGTCCGGCGTCTCCTACTTGGATCTCACCAACATCTACCTGATAAAGCCGGAGAGCAGTGCGGCCGACTATCTGGTTGCCCAGATATACGTCGGGCCGTTCGGGCGGGTTAGGGCGCCCAAGCCGACGGACCATGTTCTTCTTCCCCCACCGGGATACTTTGGAGTATACCCGATGAGTTTTGCTAAGGGGTTGAGGTTTCCTCTTCACCCTTTCATTACTGAGTACCTGGACATGGTAGGGCTTCCTCCGGCCTTGCTGACGCCGAACAGCTACTCCTTGATGGTGGGGTTCTTGCTCCGGTGTGAGGAGTTGGGCTACAAGCCGACGACGGCGTTGTTTATGAATCTGTACCAGATAGGCCGAGGAAGCCACAAGAACTGTGCGGCCTACGCGACTCTTCAGCAGCTGCCGAAGAAGAGGAGCTTCACGGATTTGCCCACGTCCATTCATGGGTGGAAGAGCAAGTTCATGTTTGTGTCCATTGGTGAGAGTGGCACCGAGTTTCCCTCCCTCGGCCACACCGGGAGATTTAATCTGCATGACCCGCCGAAGAGCTCTATTTTGGACGCTCAGGTGGAGGCTTTCCTGGAGGGGGGGCCGAGGAGCGTGAAAGATTACATCACTGAGTACAAGATGGCCGCCCTCGGCTTCGTGAGGTACTATGTTTATGGTGACAAGGAGGATGACCTCCAACTCTGGCCGAGGATGACCACCACCTTTGAGGAAGCCGACGGCCCGGACTTGGGCATTCCTGCTGAGGCCGATGGTAATTCTTTCTTCGGCTTTCTGTCTTTATGTTTTGTCCTTTGCCTTACTAATCTGTTTGTGCTTTTCCCTTGTAGATTTTGTCATGGACCGCCGTTCCATGATGGCTATTGCAAAGGCCAAAGCGGCCGAGGAGATTGCTGCAAAGGCGGCCGAAGCGGCCCGCCGTGCCGCTGCTGGTGGGAGCGGGGCTACTGCTGACGCGGCCCCAAAGCCTGCCCCGTCCAAGAAAAAGAGACCGGCCACTGACGGCCAGAAAAAGTTGACCGAGGCCGGCGTGAGCGTCTCTAAGAAGACGAAGAGGGCTCCTTCCCCTTCTCCGGCTAGTGAGGCCGGTACGCTTACTGTCCCCAGCGTGGGTGATGGTGGTCCCGTCGTGGACCTTACTGCTGCTGGCGATGCCGCCCCAGCGCTTCCTCTCGTCCAGGAACCACGGACGCAGAGGGCCGGCAAGGAGAACGCCGGTGCCACCTATCAGAAAGTGATAGAGTACCCCGTCGGCGGGGGCGTGTTTAATGAGCTCGTCCCCGGCCACGTCGTCCTGGCCAAGGCTATGCCGGCCAAAGATCGGGCTCATTTGAAGAAGCTCGAGGACCCGAAGATTTATGAGGGCGGCATGGATCTTCTCGTCCAAGTAAGTGATTGTCTTTATATTCTTGTCTCTCTTCGTCTGTAGAGTTTTTGCCTGACCTTTGTTTTTTTTTATGCAGAGTGCCTTCATGCTTATGGAAAGCCATAAGAGGCAGTACTGGGAGATAGTCCGCCTGCAAGCGCTGGAGCAGAAGGCTGCCTCGGCCGACGAGGCGGTAGCTTGCCTTGACCGGCTCCGGGAGGATGCCAAGGCGCTGCAGGCCAAAGCTGATGAGGCCGTCGCGGCCAGGGACGTTGCCCTGGTCAAGCTCGAAGAGAGCAAAAGGGAGCTCGCGGAGTCCCATAGGGCACTTGAGGCCGAGAAGCGCAGGAGCGAGGAGGCTGCCAAGGCGAAGGCTGAGGCCGAGGCCGCCGTTGTGAAGGCTGCCGATGAGGCCGTTGAGAAGTTCTTGGCCGAGGGGTGGAAGGCCGATGAGAGGCTCCCTTGGACTACGAAGTGGTGGCCGCCAGGCTGGAGAGTTGGGGGATGAACTCCCCTGCCGGCCGGGAGTATTTCAGCCGGGAGATGTCCGTTTACTACAACCTGGGCCAGGAGCGGATGCAAAGGCTCCTGTGTCGGCGGCTATCCCGGGCGTTGAAGGCCATGAATTACACGTCTGGATGGGCTAGACGGAACCTGAAGCTGCCAAAGCTGATGAAGGATCCCGAAGAGCAGGCCATGCTTCCGCTGTCGGAGCGGGAGTCCCCCATAGAAAGCTCCGGCCTCGGCGAGCCGGACTACACTGAGTTCGACTTCCTTGATGATGCTACCAGTGCTGCACATCATGCCGGCCAAGAAGCTGAGGACGAAGAGGGAGCTGATGAGGCCGATGAGGCGGCCGCAGATGGAGGTGCCCCCGAAGCTTGAGTGGCCATTTTTTGTAATTAGCTTTTAAAATTTTTGCCAAGTGATGTAACGGCCGTAGTGCCCCCCAATTGTAATGAAATTTATCAATTTGAAGAAATTTTTGCTGTCCTTTTCGGCCTTGAATCCTTTGTGTGCTTGTTTGCTTTGTCATTTCAATTCTATAAATTGTCTAAGTATCAAGTCATAACTTGGGTCACCCGCGAGTGTCCGCTACGTCCGTGAGGTTGACCTTCCCGTCCAGTAGTCTGGTCGGCCTATGCCTCTTTGCTTTACTGTCATAACACTTAGGATTGTGTTTCAAAAAATTTCCCAAGTGTTTTTGGGTCCGTGTAGCTCCTGTCTTTACGGCCTAGTGGCTTGATCGGCTTGGACGTAGTTTCATAACACTTAGGAATTTTTTAAAATTTGTCTAAGTGTTTTGGGATCCACTTAGGTGCTTTCCTTTCGGCCTGGTGGCCTGGTCGGCTTGACCGCAGTGTCCGTTCCGTCCAGGCGTTGGCGTCCTTATCGTCCTGGCCTTGGATTCATCCCGGGTGTTTTATCCAGGGCCGTTGTCGGCTTGTATCCCTGTGTTCTGGCCGATAAGGGCACCTTCACCATAGTCTTGTGGACTTTGAATTTTTCACAAGTACACATGTAGAGGTGTAGGTGGTTAACGGCTTTGTAGTATGCGGGTACCCGCTTCGGCTAGAATTCCTTCATTTGAGTACTTAGATAATTTCATGAGTAGAAATGTCAGGTGTTTACGTCTTTACGGTGCCCTCGTCGGGTGGCTTGTGGCCGATGAGGGTGCTGGATAAGGAGTAGCTCGTCCAAGGAGATGGTCCTGCCTTCGTCGGCTAGTCATGGTTCCAGTGCCTGCGTCGGCTATCCGAGGTGCGGTGGCAAGTAGAGGTTGCATCTTGATTACTTGATCCTTTCGTGGGTGTGATAAGTGCCCGCTTCGTCCCGGTCATCCTCCGGTTGGCGATGCTTTGTTTCATACCAAGCGTTGGTGCCTCAAAGGACTATGGCCGATGAAGGTCACCTCTCGCGTGTCACCCAACCGATGTGGTTAGGGTTTCATAGGTGTCGTCCGTGCTGCCTGTCAGTGGTACTAAACTTGGTGTTCAACTGATATGTACTTGGCCAAAATGGGCCTGAATTGTGGGGATTTTATTTTTTCATTGCTCGAGGCCGGCAAGTGTGCACGGCCGTCGGCTTCCCTCTTTTTCCCTCGTATTTTTTTTTGTTTCGGGGGGTATCCTTCTTTCAGGCTTCGGCCGAAGGGTGTGCTCGTCCTTCGGCCGGTTCGGACTTCGTTTATAACGTTCGTGGTCTCAGGGCGGGTCCCGTCGCCTATTTATGACGCGGGCTAGACTTTTGGTCGGTTTCCAACGGCTGTCGTTGCCCATCCCTGAGTTTTGGGATTTTGTCACCTCGGCCATGATTTCAGGCCTGTCGTCCTGCGTTCTGGCGCGTGGACGACGCGGTGAGCTTCCCGTTTCAAGACGTGGGCCGTTTGCGGGCCCCTCGTCCTGGGGACATCGTCGGCCATGCCTGAGTGTTTCACTTCTAGGCTTACGGGGCCAGGACGATGTGCTCTCTCAGCTAGGCCTGAGCCTTTCGCTGATACAAAATACAATGGAGTGCCTGAGCTTGTCGCTCGTAGGCTGCAAATGCAAGGGGCCATGTCGGCCAGACCTGAGCCTTTCGCTCTAAGGTGGCCGACGAGGGCACCTGCTAATGTTTTACTTTGAATTTCCAGAGAAAAAATCAGAACATGATTTTATTCATAAGTGGCTCGAGGCCGAGGGTGGCGTTCAATCAGTAACCCGTTAAGGGGTGAGGGCTTCGCCGTCTACACCTCCTTCGGATTACTGATAAAATTTCACCAGATGGTGTACATTCCATGTTCGTGGTACATTGGACCCATTTGGGCGTTTAAGCTTGTAGGTGCCGGGTTTGACCACGGCACTGACGATGTAGGGCCCTTCGTACTTCAATGCTAGCTTGCCACCCTCTGTCGGCTGGCTTGCTTCCCTTCGGCGGAGGACGTAATCCCCCACCTGAAATTCCCGGGAACGTACCTTGGCGTCATAGTATGATTTTACTTGACGCCGGTAGTTCTCTGCTCGGACGTAAGCTTGCTCACGCCTCTCATCGACCAGGTGCAGGTCAATCTTCATGCTTTCCTCATTGGCGTCAGGCTCGTATTGTTCCACCCGTCGGCTGGGGATGGCCACTTCCGTGGGCGCCTTTGCCTCGAAGCCGTAGCATAGGGCGAAAGGCGTTTCACCTGTCGCCCTCCCCGGCGTGGTTCTGTAGCACCACAGGATGTTGGGGAGCTCGTCGACCCAACTACCTCCTGCGGCCTGGAGTTTCTTCTTCAGCCCCTCCATGATTGTTCTGTTGGCGTTCTCGACCTGCCCATTGCCCTGAGGGTAGGCAACGGAGGAGAAACGATGCTTTACCTCAAACTCCCGGAGGAGCTCTTGGAAAGGGGCTGCCTCGAATTGGGTGCCGTTGTCTGATATAATCTCCTGGGGGACGCCAAAGCGTGTGATGATGTTCTTGTAAACGAATTTTTGGCATCTGGCCCCCGTGATGCTGGCCAAAGGCTCCGCCTCGACCCACTTGGTGAAGTAGTCGACGGCGACGATGATGTAGCGGTTATTCCTGGCGGCTCTGGGCAGGGGGCCGACCAGGTCAATCCCCCATCTGGAGAACGGAATTGCGGTGCTGACAGGGGCATAGTTGACAGCTGGCCGACCAGGGGCCTTCTGGAGTACCTGGCATGTGGTGCACTTCCTGGCCAGGTCAGCGCAGTCCCGTGCCATCGTCGGCCAGAAGAAGCCCTGGACGACGAGACGCCGGGACATGCTGAAAGGGCCCTGGTGTGAGGAGCAGACGCCACAATGAACTTCTTCCATGGCGGTGTCGGCCTCGTCCTGGTGCAGGCATCGGAGGAGGGTGCCGTTATAGGACCGTTTGTAGAGTTTGCCATCTTCTATGGTGTAGCTTGGGGCCCTGAGTTTGGCAAGTTTGGCCCTCTCCTCGTCCTGGGGCAGCTCCCCCGTTGTGATGAAGGTGGCGATGTCGGAGATCCAGTCCTCTGGTCGTTGTTGGACGCACAAGATGGGGCTGGCGTGGATGCTGGACATGCTCAACTCCTCGATCTTGGCCAACTGAGAGATGTGCTCCGGGGTGTCCGAGCTGAGCTTGGAGAGGATGTCGGCTTCGGCGTTCTCGGCCCTTGGGATCTGAGTGATCTCGTGGGTTTCAAACGCTTTCAGCAACTCCTCCGCCGCTTGTTTGTACTGCTTCATCCGGCCTTCCTTTGCTTCGTACGATCCCTCCACCTGGCCCACTACCAGCTTGGAGTCGCACTTGATCTTGAGGTGCTTGGCCTTGAGGCCGGCGGCGAGTCTTAGACCGCTGAGGAGGGCCTCATACTCGGCTTCGTTGTTGGATACCCTGAAGTTGAAGCGGATGGCATAGTAGGCTCTGAATCCTTCAGGGGATATGAGGACGACGCCGCCGCCGCATGATTTCGCGGCCGACGAGCCGTCAGTGAACAGGGTCCACGTGTCGTCCGGCTCCGGCCCGGGGTTGGCGACGGCCGTCTCCCTTGCTGTGCATTCGATGACGAAGTCGGCCAAGGCTTGCCCTTTGATAGATGGCCTTGGTTTGATCTCAATTTGAAACTGGCTGAGGAAGATCGCCCATTTCACCATCCTCGAGGAGCTAGTGGGGCTCCTCATGAGCGCGCCGAGAGGCTGCTGGGTCAGCACATGGACGGTGTGGGCTTGGAAATAGTGCCCCAGCTTCTTCACGGTGTGGACGATGGCCAACACCGTCTTCTCAATGGGGGAGTACCTGAGCTCGGCCTCCCTAAGTGTCTTGCTGATGTAGAAGATGGCCTTCTGCACCCCTTCGTCCTCACGGATGAGCACGGAGCTGATGGCCGACGTGCTCACCCCCAAGTACAGGAAGAGGGTTTCGCCGGCTTTGGGCTTGGAGAGTATGGGTGGGGACGACAGGTACCTTTTCAATTCGTCGAATGCTTCCTGGCACTCCGTCGTCCACCTGAAGCTGGTTGCCTTGCGCATGATCTGGAAGAAGGGGAGTGCCTTCTCAGCTGACCTGGAGAGGAACCGGTTTAAGGCCGCCAGGCGCCCCGTCAGTCGCTGTACCTCCCTAACGTTGCGGGGCGGCTCCATGTTGATGATGGCCTGCGTCTTCTCCGGGTTTATCTCGATGCCTCTCCGGCTGACCATGTAGCCAAGGAACTTGCCGCCTTGGACGCCGAAGGCGCACTTCTTGGGGTTAAGGCGGAGCCTGAATTCCTTCATGATTTCAAAGATTTCCCGGAGGTCGTCGGCGTGGGAGGTGGCCTGCCTGCTCTCGACGATCATGTCGTCGACGTACGCCTCCATCGTCCGGCCAAGGACCGCTCTGAAGATTTTGGCCACCATCCTAGTATAGGTGGCGCCGGAGTTTTTGAGTCCGAAGGCCATGACGAGGTAGCAAAATATTCCCTCTGGGGTCATGAATGCCGTCTTCTCGGCGTCATCTTCGTGCATGGAGATCTGGTGGTACCCTCTGAAAGCGTCGAGGAACGACATCAACTCGCACCCTGCCGTCTCGTCCACCAACTGATCAATGTTGGGGAGAGGGAACGGGTCCATGGGGCACGCCTTGTTCAGGTCAGTGTAGTCAACACACATTCTGAATGTCGGCGGTTTCTGTGCGAGGACGACGTTGGCCAACCATGTTGGGTACTTTACCTCTTTGATATGTTTGATCGATAGGAGCATGGCGACCTCCCCTTTGACGAAGTCCCGCCTGTCAGCGGACAAGTAGCGCCGCTTCTGTTTGACGGGCGCGGAGGCCGGATCGACGGTCAGCCGGTGAGTGATCACCTGGCGGCTGATGCCGGGCATATCGTCCGGGCCCCACGCGAAGACAACGGCGTATGACCGTAGGACGAGGAGGATGGCGTCTCGCTGGTCCTGGGGGAGTTGCTTTCCGACCCTGAGAACCTGCTCCGGCCGGGAGGTATCCAAAGGGATTTCCTCGACCTCTTCGGCCGGCTCCGCATGTGGCCTCTCCTCGTCCATGGCGACGGCGGCCGTAATGGTGTCTATCCTCTGTCCTTCCCTTTCGGCCGGCCTCGTTAGCTTGAGGTAGCAAGCTCTGGCTATCTTCTGATTTCCTCTGGCGTAGCCGATGCCGTCATTGGTGGGGAACTTTAAGCACAGGTGCTTCATGGAGATGATGGCCTCCAAGTCCTCCAGCGCTGGCCGGCCCAAAATCAGATTGTGGGCGCACTGGAGGTTGACCACCATGAACTCCATGTCAATTTTGGCGTGGTGGGGGCCGTCACCGACCTCCACGGGGAGGACTATCGTGCCCTCGGCGTCGATAGAGTCCCCGGTGAAGCCGGATAACGGGGTCTTGATCGGCTTCAGCAGAGCCCTGTCCAGCTTCAGCTGCTTGAAGGTGTCCAAGTACATCACATTGACGGAGCTCCCCGTATCGATGTAAGTACGGTGGATGATGGAGTCACCGATCTCACATCGGATGACGAGGGCATCCCTGTGTGATTCCGTACCCGGAGGCAGATCCTTGTCTGTGAAGGTGATCGCCTCCGTCCGCTGCTTCTTCGGCTGGGGGGGAACGTGGGACACCTCCCCAATATAAAGGGATTGGGCCCATTTCTTTCTCTGAGTGGCGGAGTCCCCCCAAGTGTTCCCGCCTACGATGAGGTGGATGTGATTCTTCTTCGGCGGAGGCTCCTCGAAGTCCTCGTCGTCGCTGAGCCTACCAATCTCGCGCTTCTTCGCAGAGGGTTCGCCCCCACGTTTGCCGGTGTTTACCCAAGTGTTTTTCCGTGGGCCACCTTTGACAAACTGGGAGAGTTCCCCCTGGCGAATAAGGCGCTCGATGGCCTTCTTCAATGTGATGCAATCGTCGGTGTTGTGCGACGAGTTCTTGTGGAACCGGCAGTACGTGCCGCCCTGCTGGATGGCCAGGATCTCCTCGGCCGGCCGAGGAGCCTGCTCGATGAGGCCATGTTTCTCGGCATAATCGAGGATGGTGCCGACCGGGTGGGTGAGGGCTACCCCCGGCCGTTCCAGCCTTGGCCGCCAGTGGCGGTCTTTCTTACTTTGTCCACCAGAGCCGTGGCGGCCCTGGGCACCCTGGCCGGCCGGGGACGGACCCGAGGCCGGCGAAGGATTTGTCTTCTTGGGGGGATGGCCCCCCTCTCTCTTGTGATTGTGGAGCTCGTCGGCGTCGGCATACAAGCCTCCGCGTTGGAGCGCCTTGGCGTACGACCTCGGGGGGTCAGTGATGAGGCTCCTGGCGTACGGGGAGCTGCGGAGGGCTCCCTGGTACAAGGCGAGGAGGGTGCGCTCATCGGCCCCCTCGACCTCCTCGGTCTCCCTCGTTCACCGGTCGATGAATGACCGGAGGGACTCCTCGTGCTGCTGTTTGACGGAGAGGAGGTGGGTGAAATACTTCTTGGCGCGCTTCCTCCTGGCAAAGTGAGTGAGGAAACGCTGGGCGAGATCTTGCCATGAGTCAATGCTTCCCTCTGGCAGTCCGTTGAACCACTCGTACGCTGGCCCCTTGAGAGTAGAGAGGAACCAACGGCAGAGGTATTCATCGGACGCGTTCACCATCAGCATGTTGTTTTGATAGCGGCTGAAGTGCTCATGGGGGTCTGATCGGCCATCGTAGGACTTGATGGCATTCCCCCTGTACTTCTCAGGGATGGGGGCCGAGAGGACCCTGTTGGTGAAAGGGGTCCTAGTCCTGACCTGGATAATGGGGTCACCCCGCCCTTCGGCCAGCTCCTTCTCCAGGGCGCTGACTTTGTTCATGAGCGCGTTGAGGCCGGGGTCGTTGGAGGCGCCGGCCGTAGGGATGTTGGCCGACTGCTTGGCCTCCATCTGAGCCAACCTCCTTTCCAGCTGGGCGATGACCTCGTCCCGGGGGTCTCTGTCGGCCGCAGCGGCGCCCGGCTGGTTCCTCAGGCGCTCGTTGTGAGCCGCGTTGATCTGGTGACGCACGTCATCCTCGTGCAACTTCCCCTTGCCCTTGTCCGGGCGGGGCTGGTCCGCTGTCCGGGACATAGACCCCAAACTTTCCCTTGGCGAGCCAGGACGAGGATCACCAATCCGTCCCGCCATCCTCTCCGAAACCGGACGACGACGCGTGTCACCTAGCCTATTGAAGGCAGAGGCTTTTCCACGCGCTGGGGTCTGCCCGGGCCGAAGAGGGGAAGCAGGGTGGGAGTGGGACGACGCCGTGTCCTGGGCCACAACCCCCTCATTGTTGCCTATCTGGTCGGCCAGTGGTTGGGGATGAGGAGGTGGAGTGACGTTTCCCCCGGTCCTTGGCAAGAGTGCGCTGAGGACGGTGGGATTCTGAGCCAAGCTGGCGATGATAGCCGACAGTGCGGCCTGGACCTGAGGATCTACGGACGGAGAGGCCGCGGCCATAGGCTGGGCCGGGGCGTGGTCCGCTTTCTCAGCTCGTTTCTTTTCCAGGCCGAGGCGGGCGTCGGGGACTCCGCCGTTGAGTTGGTTGCGGAGGTCCGTCGTGAGGTTGAAGGCCTCCTGGTAGAGGTCCCCTCCGCCGACCTGGTCGGCCGTGGCGTCCTCATCGTGCTCCCTGGGCTCTTGGTCCTCAGGGATGACTTTGCTGACGAGGTTGCGGTTTGACTTAGTTCTCCCCATGATCAGTGGTTAGCTGTGCTTGGTAGCGACGAAGGGTGCTAACTTGATTGTTCTAGCTCTCAACGAGAGCACCAAATGATAGAGTATATCTCTTAGATTCTAGAGAGAAGTGAGAGCTAGAGAGAGAAGTGCAATAATATGCTTCAATAGAATGAATTTGTAACCCCTATAACTACTCCCAAGGGGAGTATTTATAGAGAAAATTAGGGTTGGGCCCCCAAGCCTTGGGCTTGGGAGGCCCATTTACAACTGGACCGCTACTGGGCCGGATACAAAGCCTCTACTGGGCTGTACAAATGAGTAAGTATAGGATCCGATTCTGGGAGGTCCTCGTGGCCGACGAGGGCGTGGCCGACGAGGGCACGGCCGACGAGGGCACGGCCGACGAGGGCACCCGGGTTCCTTGGACTCAGGATCATAATCCGGGTTGGCTTCTTCTCGGCCGAAGGGGGCATCTTGGCCGACGAGGGCGCCACTCTGTTGTCTTGTGCTCTGTTCTTCCGAGTATGTGGGTCCTGGGGCTCAGACCCATATACTCCATCAGTTGTCATATCATGTCCGAGTCCCATCCAATTCCTAATATGCTGCCATACCCTACAAGTAAAGGGGAAAAGGAAGAAAAGGTGTGGTATTGTCTCCAAACCACCCTTGCACAAGTCACACCTATTTACCAAGTGTAGATAACCGAGGCTATCCTGGGTAGGAAGCCGGTTCCTTAAAGCCAACCAAACGTTAAATGAGAGTTTCGGGGGGATGTAAGATTTCCAGATGAAACTCATCCATGCCCTAACTGTTCCTTTAATTCTTAGAAGCTCATACACTTTGCTTGAGATTAGTTTCCCGTTAATTGATCGAGAGGCTAATCCCAAGATCGTGTCATTTTTATTATTAAAACATCTCATGATATTATCGCGTATGGTCGCCAAATTCTTCATAAACATCGAATCCCGGTTGTGTGGGACGAATTCCCACACACACTTACCCTTAAGGTAGATGCCATTTACCCACTTCACCCACAAGGTGTCCTTTTTTAGGTGGACATCCCATAGTGTACGAGAAAGGAGGGCTTGATTCCAAATTTTTGCATTATGTATACCAAGACCCCCCTCCTCTTTTGGGAGGCAAATGTCGTCCCATGCCATTTTCGCAAATTTCCCTCCCCATAAAAATATTCGACAAATGGATACAATTCTAGCTAGAATAGCTCGAGGTACCGGAAAAACTTGTAGCCAAAACGATTGGACCCCTTGGATCACTGATCTTATTAGCTCGAGTTTCCTGACATAAGAAATGGTTTTCGTATTCCAAGCATTTAAGAATTCTAAGATCGTATCAATTAGAGGGGCATATTGGGCCACCGATACTTTAAGTGGAGCAAGGGGAATTCCAAGGTACTTGACTGGGAAATTTCCTTGCCCAAAGTCTACAATGTCCAAAATGTTTTGGAGTTCAAATTCATTCACACCCCCCACGAAGATGTTTGATTTATTGTAATTCACCCTAAGACCCGATGCGTCCCCAAAATCTTGTAGGGCTTTGACGAGAATTTCAATAGAGCTCTTGTCGCCCCTAGAGAACAACATAAGGTCATCAGCATAGGCCAAGTGGGAGATTCGCAATGGTGCACATTTAGGGTGAAAATTAAAATTGGGTTCATTTGTTCTCAAGTTGAGTGATCGGGATAAGTACTCGAGGCACAAGACAAACAATAAAGGAGACATTGGATCTCCTTGTCGAATGCCCCTTTTACCCTCAAAGAATCCATATAGCGACCCATTCAATGAAACAGAAAAAGATGCAGACGTGACGCATGCCATAATCCATTCAACAAATCTCAAAGGGAAGCCCAAGCCCTTGAGCACCTTATCAAGAAAATCCCATGAAATAGTGTCATAGGCCTTACGAAGATCCACCTTGACCATGCATCTCGGTGAGATCCGCTTCCTCGTGTATCCTCTAACAAGTTCCTGGGCTAGGAAAATGTTATCAAACATGAGGCGGCCATCAACAAATGCCCTTTGGGCCTGATCAAACATTAAGGAAGAAATTTCTTAGGTTCTATGGGAAGGCGGACTCAACGTGTAGCGCATATAGGCATGTAGCTAGCCTATGCGGTTGACTAAGAGATGAGCACTCTTTACTTTCAGATTTAATGGGATAGTGAATTAAGGGAGCATATAGAAAGCAGCCCTCTCACCTGAGGTGTAACATTGGCATACACATTGAATTGTAAATTGTTCATAAACTTATGGAAAAGGTTACACATATTTTAATTATTCACAATTTCTCCTTTCACATTTTTATCAAGGGAAAATCGCATATCTGGTCCCTCAGTTATCCATGAATTTAAATTTTCAGACCTGTGTTTCTGAGATTTCAAATTACACCCCTGAGTTGGCCCATTTACTTTAAATGTCGTCCCTGCCGTCAGAAGTCCAACTAACGGCAGACGGTCTTCCATTTTATGAGGGATAAAAGCGTAAATTCCCTTCTTTAAACGTTTTAATAGTTAAACCTACTTAAAATACACATGAATCAACGTAACCTTCATTCGCACAGTTCGTTCGTCTAGCCTTGAGATTTCTCCAGGAGCTCCGCAAACATCACACGACTTTGGCCTGCTTCGATTGAGGTTCGAAGTAATTTCTTTGTTCTTCCCTATGGCGTTCATGATTTCTGTATTTCTTGATTTCTTTGTTTCTTACTTGAATGAAATAAATAGGTTTTGTTCTTCCAAAAAGAAAACCTATCATCTATATTTGGCCTGAATTTTCTAGCCTTGAACATGGTTTCATTCATTTTGCAAGTACAAAAATGTTGACAAATTATGGGATATGCCATAGTTGTAGGAGTCCAAACCATTTCTTAAGTGAATGCCCTAAGAAGAAGAAATATCCTGCATGTTCAAATGGCATTCAAAGATGTTTGGTTACAACAAAATATGGTAAAAATAAGGGGCGGCTGTTTTATAATTGCACACAATGCAACTTCTTCAAATGGAAATTGGGTGAAAGCAGTAACAATGGAAGCCACAGTACAAGTGTTGAAGGTGAAGGAGGTGTAGATGACAATGTCAAAAGTGGCGTTAGTCAACTTATTGAAATGTTTGCTCAAGCAAAAATGAATGAAGGTGGGAAGATGACACTGAAATTAACAATTCCATATGAGAAGAAGACCAAAGAAGGGTAGTTCGATGTGTAGTATTCAGTCATTTTGAAATTGAAGCATGTAGTAGGGTGCATTTGTATTGTGTTTAGTTTTTCGTTTCAGTTTTAGTGTTTAAGTGTTTTGTAGTTTAAGTGATTCCTTCAGTTAATGTAATGGTTCATGATGCACACCAAAAAACCATGGAAATAATAAGTGTACCTTGTTATATACCTTGTTGTTTATATACCTTTCGGTTTAATGTTTTAGTTGTATCTCTATCTTATGTTTGCCTTCTCATTTTTATCTGTAAAGATGGACACAAAAGTCCCTCAACATACATGAAATGTTTCTGAGATGGGGATAAAACATATTTGAGGTGTAAAATATCGCTGATAGATACCAGCCAAATGGAGAGGAAGAAGTTAGGTGTATTATGTTAACCTGATTCCTTTTTAATGTTGCTAACAACATCAGACAATACTAAGAACTGTGTGACCTTATGAGACCATGAAAATGTAGATTAGGACAGATGTTATACTTCAAACTAATTACACAAGATCACAATATATTCAAGCAAATAGAACAATAAGGCTAAGAAACAGTCATTCACAGCCTTCCAAATAAACATATATTAAACACCCTTATAATAATGAGCAAAATAGGCATTTAAGAAGTGTTTACACAAAGTACTAATACACACCATACAAGTGTGAAGCACCTCGACAAAAAATATGATGCTATAACAAAGATAGCATAGTGTTTATCACTTTCAAAACGTAATGTTACACAACATATAGCATAAGTGTTTATCACTTGCAAGTTTAGCATATCAGTTTCACAAAAAACACCCATCCACTTCAATGAAATCACTTCTTCTTTGTCATAGCCCATCGGCTTCTATTCTTTTTTGGCAAGGATGGTAATTTTTTCAGTTTCTTTCCTTGCCCTCCCCCTTGAATCTCATCAACAACATCTGTTTCATGTCCTGCCCCTTCAATCCCATGACCACCATCTGTTGATTGCCCTCCTCCTACCTTCCCATCATCACCATTTGTGGGTTGCCCTCCCCCTCCAAGGACTTGTTGAGAGTTACTTTGTTGAGAGTTGAAAAGGTCCTAAAATATTTAAAAGGACTATTAGGTAAATTAAAAGTAGTAAATGTAATACAGCCTGTAAAATATCTAAAAATGACTTTTACGTATATTAAGAAGACTTACCAGTTCTTCCAAGACTGTAGTAGGTACTTGGGTAGTAGTAACATCAGTAAATTCAGCTTCCACATTCACTTCAGTAGCATGTAAAATCAAATTAGTATTCAAATTAGAAACTATTATTTTTTTTAGGAAAACTTACAATTGCCTACACATCTACCTGGGTTGCTTTCTGTTTGCACGTGGATTTGTTGTGCCCAGCAATGCCACACACACTGCACTTTTTGACTTGGCCAGACTTACCCAGCTTATGTTTCTCTCTTCCTTGTTCAACCTCAGTTTCAGAAACTCTTCTCCTCTTTTTTGGCCTACCAGGTTGAGCTTTATACTTGGGGGGAATAGGTGGTGGTAATCGAGATTTGTGCCACTGCTTAGATGAATTAATGGGCATAATGGCAGGTTCTTAGGCCCTAAGATAGGACTCTACTGTGTAACACTTGTGCACATACTTCTCAATATCTTCTCCACTCTTCCAAATGCAACAAACAGCATGCCCACATGGAAGCCCAGTGAGGTCCCATCTCCTACAAGAGCAGGTATGTGCTAACAGATCCACCTTGAATTGCCTACAATAGCAGTCTTCCACTTCATATATACCATCTGTAGCTTTGTAGGCAATACATTCATTTGCTCTATCTTTTGCTTCTTCAATAATTTTGAGAATTTTAGGGCATATTTTAAGTGGGCTCTCTCTCATTTATATCTCTGTTTTGTTGCATCCTCACCATCAAGTAAATCCTAAGCATTTCACGCATTGTTATAATGATCTTGTCCCTAAAATTTAATATGGAGCTATTCCAGGACTCACATAAATTATTCAACAGCATATCACATTTTTTGAATGTGTTAAAAAAGGCCCTACAATAGTGGCTTGGGTCTCAGGCAGCTAACCATTCACCAGCACCTTTGCTAACTTTCTTCACCTCTTCCATGCGTTTTTCAAAACCAGCCTTTGTTGTTGCTTTGCATAGAGCCCATAACCGTTCTTTCAGCTCTTGCCCACCAAACCCATCCTTCACAAAGTTGGAGTGCATATGTCTAACACAAAATTTGTGTTCAACCCCGGGCAGCACCTCCTCAACTGCAGGTAGTAGGCCTTTTTGCTTGTCTGAAATTACGGTCCAATACATGGGATTAGAAGAAATATCCAAGTTTTCATCAAGTATACCCAGAAACCATGACCAACTATCCTTAAGCTCTCCTTCCACAACTGCAAAGGCAATATGATAAATTGAGTTGTTAGGATCAACTCCTATGACAGAAAGTAGTTGCCCCCCTTTCTGACATCCCTTTAGATGACAACCATCTAGGCCTATTAGAGGTCTACAGCCAGTCAAGAACCCTTGTTTGCAAGCTCCATAGGCAATGTACAATCTCAAGAACCTGGACCTCCCATTGACAGTAAAGTCTCCATCAAGCTTCATTTTGATTGTTGTTCCCGGATTGCTCCTCCTCATCTCCTCACAGTAGTCCCAAAGCAAATCAAATTGCTTTGAATCACCGCCTTCTAATTTCTTCATTGCCAGTCTCTTAGCCCTGTAAGATTTATGTTTACTGAGATTATATTTGTACTTCTTCTGAACATGTTGTTGAAACTCCTTTCTACCCCAGTTGTTGTTGATCTTGAACTCATCTTCATAAACTTTTGCAAGAAACCCAGAAGTGATGGTCTTATTGTCATGTTGGTCTCCACATGTATGCTCCGAATAGTAAGTTTTAACTGTGAAAGGACAATTTGGGTTACTTTTGGACCCAAATATGGTCCACTTACAGTGCTCATTCCTGCAGACTGCTCTAACCCTTCTACTTTCAGTTTTGGGAAATCTGATATCCTTCATGTTCTTTGCTTCTTGGTAGGTCACAGCCCATTTGAAATCAGTACTACTCCGGAACTTCATACCAAGGGCAAATTTAAATCCATCCTTCTTGAAGTCTCTTTCTTCATACACACGACCTTGGTCAAACCCCTCATCATCAGAATCAGAGCCCAGACTTCTCAAATCGTCTTCAGAATACACACAATCATTGTCTTCCATGTCTTCCACTCCCCACCCTACATACTCATTGTCATGGTTCTTGTTCATGAAACTGGTGGCACAGTCTTTATCTTTATCTTCACCTCCATCAGAAAACATGATATCTTCAAATGTCTCTCCCTTTGATGTAGAAGTTGAGCTGTTGTCATCATTTTAGTCATCCATCTCTTCCAGCTCACCAGGAATGAAAGAAGACACATTGACATCATAGTCCCATTGGTCCTCATCCATATGCTCCACAATGATCTCAACCTCCCTGTTTTCTGGCAGCTCATAACAAATGTTATAGAGGTCTTCATCTGTCTTTATTGGTCTCACGTGAGGAAATTTCCCAGAACCATATTTCAACCAAAATGTAACCTTCTTAAAGCAGAACCTTAGCTTCTTCACTAACTTTCTTCACTCTAACATACTTGCCTCTTCTCCATTGAAGTAATCAAAGTACTCCACTCTCCCATTCTTATATTGCACCACAGGCTCGTGGACCAAAGTTCCAGCATAATACATCTTGATTGTGTAAGTATGCTGATGGAGTATATGGGTCTAGGCCCCAGGACCCACATACTCAGAAGAACAGAAAGCACAGCCACTAAGCGGTGCCCTCGTTGGCCAAAGACCCTCGTCGGCCGAAGAGAGGTCGTGCCCTTATCGTCCGTGCACCACAAGCCGTGCCCCCAAACGGGACCAATGTACCACGAACGTGGAATGTACACCATTTGGTGAAGTTTTATCAATAATCCGAAGGAGGTGCAGCCGGCGAAGCCCTCACCCTTTGACGGGTTATTGATTGAACGCCACCCTCGGCCTTGAGCCACTTTTGAATAAAAATCATGTTTCCTTTGATTTATTGGAGTTCGACTGGCACATTAACAAGCGCCCTCATCGGCCATCTTAGAGCGAAAAGCTCAGGCATGGCTGATGTGGCGCTTCGCATCCGCAACCTCAGAGCGAAAAGCTCAGGTATGCCCCGTTGTATTTTGTATCAGCGAAAGGTTTAGGCCCAGCTGAAAGAGCACGTCGTACAGGCCCCTTAGAGCGAAACACTCAGGCAGGGCCGACGACGTCCCCAGGACGACGGGCCCGCAAACAGCCCGCGTCTTGAAACGGGAAGTTCACCGTGTCATTCACGTGCCTGATCGCAGGACGACAGGCCTGAAATCAGGGTCGAGGTAACAAAATCCCCAAACTCAGGGATGGGCAACGGCAGCCGTTGGAAACCAACCAAAAGTCTTGCCCGCGTCATAAATAGGCGACGGGACCCCCCTGAGATCATGGACGTTATAAACGAAGTCCAAACCGGCCGAAGGGCCATCGACCCCTTCGGCCGAAGCCTGAAAGAAGGACACTACCCAAAAAAAAGAAGGAAGCCGACGGCCGTGCGCACTTGCCGACCTCGAGCAGTAAAAATAAATCCCCGCAAATCAGCCACACATTTGGCTAAGTACATATCAGTTGAATACCACCAACAGGTAACGCAGCCGAAGCGGCCAACCACTATGAGGAAAGTGTCAAGGACGGAGCATGCGCCCATAAAATCCTAACCAAAGAGGTTGGGTGAAACGAGGGTGGTAACCTTCATCGGCCATGACCACCTGAAGGGCCAACCGGAAAGGAGGCCCAGGACGAAACGGGCAGTAAAACACCCGCGGGAGAGTTAAACACACGAGTAGGCAACCCCTACCGGCCACAACATTCTTGCTGGCCGTTACAGGCGCTAAAACCTAGGCGGTTGTTTAAACTGAAAATTTGTCTAAGTGATTCCCGAACACTTAGAGAAAGTGATTCCCCCGTCCGCCATACCGCCCACTTTGGCCGACGACGATACTACGAAGAGAAAGCGACATGGCCTAGAACTTGGGCAATCTCCTCAACGAAGAGACAGCCTCAAGACGAAGCGGGCACTCAAAAACCTATAGGTGCCCGTCTCGGCCACGCCAACGACCGGTAAGGTCTTGCTAACCGTTAAAAAACTACAACTAAGGCGGTTGCTCAGATTGACACTTAGTGGAATTCAAACACTTAGAGAGTTTCCCGGAAAACACAATATCAAAGGCGTGGCCGACAAGGATAACAGGCAGAGAAAACTACAACTCCCAAGCACATAGACGAAGCGGGCACCCAGAACAGTTGAGGGCACCCTCTTCGGCCCAGGCGTCCGTATCGGCTGCCTACTTAGAAGATTTTCTAAAGCTATGACTGACATTTCATACTTAGGAAATTTTCCAAAAATTCACTAAGTATTGTGACAACAAGACAAAGCAAAAACTCACACTGGGACGTCGTACAAACGGGAAAAGAAAAGACACAAGGCAAATATATCGAAGTATGAAAGACGAGAAGAAGTATTTGCATTCATAAAACAGGAAAGTACAAAGTGGGCTTCTCGGCCGTTACATAATCAAAAGTCAAAAAACAATACAAGGAATCATGGCTCTGAAGGGGCTTCGGAGTCCTTCTCGGCACCGGCTCTCTCTTCGGATGGGGCAGCGGACGTACCGGCAGCAGTACCTGACGTCGCGGTGTCCTCAAATATACTTGGCTCATAGGCCCAATCGTCGCTGGCGTAAGAGCTCTCAATTGGGAGCTGCCGATCAGCCACCGGGAGCTCCAACTCCGCTTCCGGATGCCTCATCAATGAAGGCAGCTCAAGGCCGACGACCCACTCCTTGGCCACACCCAGATCTATGAAACGCCGCTGAAGCCTCCTGTAGAGTTGCCGTTGCATCCGGTACTGGCCAAGGTCGTAGAAGACTTTCATCTCCTTCTCCCAGTACGCCTGGCTGTCAGGGGATTTGGTCACCCAGTCGACAAGCCTGGCCGCCACGACCTCGAAGCACCAGGAGAGCCGGTCCTCGTCCTTCCAGCCGACTTCGAGGAATTTCTGCACAGCAGCCTCGGCAGCTTTCTCCTCGGCGGCACTAAGGGCCAGCTCCGCACTGGCCTTACCCTTCTCGGCCTCCTCCGCACGCCGAAGGGCCTCATCACGGACGCGCTCCATATCGGCCAAGCGCTGGAGGGCCCCTTCCTTCTCAGCAGCCAACTGATCGGCCTCATCAGCCCTCTTCTTCAGGCCTTCGACTTCAAGCCGCAAGCTCTCCAAGCTGCCCAGCGCTTCGTCGGCCGAAGCAACCCTTTGCTCGAATTGCTTCAAACGAGCAATCTCCTTTTGCTGCCTCCTGTTGCTTTCCATCAACATGAAGGCGCCCTGGGGTAAAATATGGGTTAGACGACCACAACGCATAACAAAAAAAGAAGAGCAGAAGAAGCAGACATAAGAACTTACTTGGACGATGTGGTCCATTCCACCATCGTACATCTTAACATAGCCGAGCTTCTTCAAGTACGCCCGGTCCTCGTCGGGGATGGCCTGAGAGATCACCTCGTGGCCGTCAACGATCTCGTTGAACAGCCCCCCTTTGACAGGGTATTCCACCTCAAGCTTGTAGGTCCCTTTGACCAGCTCTCGGCCGGACCCCTTTTTTCGGGTGGCCGTTACGGCAGCAGGAACGGTGGACAAGGTGGTGGACGAAGGGCCCGAAAGGAGGTCCACCAAAGCATCAACATTGGAACCCCCTCCGTCCCCAGAAGGAACAGCTGACGTCCCGGCATCACCATAAGGGGAAGCTCTCTTCGACTTCTTAGTAGGCTTTAGGCCCGCCTCAGTCAACTTCTTTTGGCCCTCGTCGGCCTGCCGTTTCTTCTTCGGCTGCACTGGGGGCTTGGCCGCAGGGGCAGCACCGGGCTGTTGGGCCTTCAGCTCCTCGGCCGCCTTAAGTTGTGCCCTCTTCATAAAGGACATACGATCCATGACAAAACCTGCACCAGAAAAATACTAAGGGTCAGCAAACAGAAAATGCAAAACTACGACGAGGAGGAGTGCATCAGAAAGGTATTACCATCGTCCTCAGCTGGCACTCCCAGATCGGGACCATCAGCCTCCTCGTAAGATGTGGTCATCTTCGGCCACAACTCCACATCGTCGTCATTGTCACCATACACCAAATACCGTACGAAGCCGAGGGCGGCCATCTTGTACTCGGTAATGTACGTCTTCACACTCCTCGGCCCTCCCTTCAGGAAAGCCTCAACCTGAGCGTCCAGGATGGAGCTCCTCGGCGTGTCGTGAAGATTAAACCATCCACTGTGGCCGACGGAAGGAAACTCTACACCCCCTTCACCCAACGATACGAACACAAACTTCCCCTTCCAACCATGGATGGACGTCGGCAGGTCTGTGAAACTTCTTTTCTTGGCGAGTTGTTGGAGAGTGGCATACGAGGCACAGTTCTGATGACTTCCACGGCCTATCTGATAGAGGTTCATGAACAACGCTGTCGTCGGCCTGAAATCCAACTCAGCACACCGCAAAAGGAAGCCGACGATAAGCGAATAGCTGTTCGGCGTCAATAAGGCTGGAGGGAGCCCCATCATATCCAGGTACTCGGTGATAAAGGGATGAAGCGGGAACCTGAGTCCTTTGGCAAAACTCATCGGGTACACTCCAAAGTAGCCCGGGGGTGGATTAAGGACATGGTCCGTCGGCCTAGGGGCCCTAACCCTACCAAACGGCCCCACATACATCTGTGCGACCAGGTACTCACCCGCATTGCTCTGCAGCCTGATGATGAAGATGTTGGTAAGATCCAAATAAGAGAAGGTTGGTCCCCTCTTCGGCCTCCTCACCCTCTTCGGCGGTGCAACACCCTTGATGGCCGATACCGGCTTCAGGCATGGGATGGCAGCCGACGTGGACGCCCTATCAGCAGTTCGGTAGACCCCTACGTCCCCACCTCCAGACGATGATGCAGACTCCTCGTCCTCACCGTCCTCATCATCCTTCTTCCCAGACTTGAACGAGCTCAGATTCTCAAGCTCTTCACAGAACTCCTCGACCACTTCATAGTCAAGGGACTTGGTGGAGGGCTCGTCGTCATAGGGGTAGTACTCTTCGTTGAAGTCTTTCATCTTAAACACTATTTTGAGTACACGACAACCTACTCCGAGATCTAAGGGTGTTCAAACGCCTAACACTAGATCACTAGCCTAGGAAGCAAAATATACAAAGTACAGAGAAATTTCGATGAAACTAACCTTGAAGAACACGAAGAACACTTGCTTTGAAGTTTATCTCTCTAGAAATTTGGCCAGCACTTCGATAGCTCAGATTGCAAATGAGAGCTCTCGTCGGACAGAGAGGGTATTTATAGAACACCCTACCCAACGGTCACTACATGTGGCACCCTCCCAGTGGCCACACCAACGGCCACCAACGGGACGCCACCACGTCATTAATGGGCCAAGCCCAATCCATAGATCAAAAGCCCACTGGCAAAGCAGGCTCTACGGAACGGCCAATAACAGACAACGGTTGCCCCACAGCACCCGTATCGGCCATCTAGACGGCCACAATACCCCAAAGGAAAGGAACATAACGGCCATGAGGCCCTCGCACTAAAACCCTTAATGATAACCCTTTGAAAGCGACCTGCGTCCAAGGGTTCTCCCACAGGGTTACCTTGGTCAAGAAATCGCCAAAGGGTTGGATTTAAGGGCAGTATGAGGATCCCACTTCGGCCTAAGTTTCGAACTACTCCTTCAGCTCTCACTCACTCTTCGGCCTGAAGTAGTGGGGGACTGGGGGACTACACCGGCCTCAAGAATAAACAGGCGAAATCAAAGAAATCCAAATATACACTAAGTCCACAACTACAATATCAAGACATGCACCACAACGTCCATAACATCATGGTGCACCTTCGGCCACAGCAAAGGTTGAGATCACAGGACACTTATCGGCCTTGAAACCACACGTCACTGTCAGGCCAGGAATCAAGAGAAAGGTTAACATACCTAAATCACTGTCGTCCATGTACCGCAACGGCCCCAAGGTCCTCACAACTTCATCTTCGGCCAGACAGTGTTATCATCCCCAAAACCTTGGGCAACATGATGCCTTGTCGTCCAAAAACACAGGGCATCATCAACAACGGCCAAAAGGAATGCACAGTGCCCTCATCGGCCACCCAAAACAAAGACGCAACCCCTACGGCCTCACCAGCCCAAAAGGGAAACTTACCCAATCAACAACCAAGGATAGACATTACCTTCATCGGCCACTCGTGCCAGAAAACTCATCATCCACAAACAAAGCGCACCAAAGGAACAATAGCCTTCCCCGTCCGCATCAAGGGGCAGGCAACGGCCAAACTCAGAACAGGGCTACCAAATGCCGCGACGGAGAACGGCCAACGTGTTCCCGCATCGGCCAAGAAGCATCAAGCACAGAAATCTATTCTCCCTCACTTCGTCTGCATCTCAGCTTAGAGAGTGGGGGACTCTTGATGGAGTATATGGGTCTAGGCCCCAGGACCCACATACTCAGAAGAACAGAAAGCACAGCCACTACGCGGTGCCCTCGTCGGCCAAAGACCCTCGTCGGCCGAAGAGGGGTCGTGCCCTTATCGGCCGTGCCCTCGTCGGCCAAGACCCTCGTCGGCCACGGAAGTCTCACAGAACCGGATTTTTATTCATTTATATAGCCCACCAGTGGCTCTGTATTCGGCCCAATAGCGGTCCAGTTGTAAATGGGCCTCCCAAGCCCAAGGCTTGGGAGCCCAACCCGTATTTTTCCTATAAATACTTCCTCTGGAGGTAGTTATAGGGGTTACGAAATCATTCTATTGAAGCATTACTTGCACTTCTCTCTCTAGCTCTCACTTCTCTCTAGATATATACTCTATCATATGCCTTTCATCTTTAGTATCTACAAAGCATATCATGTAATACAAACACTTCATTACACATCAAATACTTTCTAAGCTCCCATTAATATATACAAAGCATAACCAATAATTTCTAAGCCATAGTCCCATTAATTTCTAAGCCCCCATTACTATATAGAAAGCATAACGAATAACACCAACACTTAACACCAAAATCGTACATGTAAATCACTGCATGTGAACTACGGATATTATACAACCCATAAATGTCATAGTCTTTACCATTACAAGACTTAACAACAAAGAACTTTGGGTAGGGGACTTACACTTCGGAGTGGCATTTAAACCATTTAATCTTTGACTGGTCATCCTTCCCCCTTCCTCCGTCACAGCTTGGACCTTCAACCGGAAAGATAGCCTTCAAAAAACGCAAGCCATATCCAACGGAACCTTCGCTTTCAGAGAAGTATTGGCGGTAATGGAGCTGAAGGTGATTATCGAGATAAAAGTTGAGGTGATGAGGGTTAAAGAGAATCATACGAAACTAGGGATTTAAACGTTTAAAGAAGGGAATTTACGCTTTTATCCCTCATTAAATGGAAGACCGTCTGCCGTTAGTTGGACTTCTGACGACATGGACGACATTTAAAGTAAATGGGCCAACTCAGGGGTGTAATTTGAAATCTCAGAAACACAGGTCTGAAATTTTAAATTCGTGGATAACTGAGGGACCAGATATGCGATTTACCCTTTTATCAATCATTTTTTAGAACACACAACTGGAGCGTGCCTCCAATTATCTCTATGCTTGATTTTTCCTCTGTTATTCTTATGTAGGAACACATATGCAAGCTCTGAGCTACACTTTGTCTAACCTCATGTCCTCATCATACACGCCCAAAATAATGTTATTACTATTTTTTATTTTGAGACCCCATGAAGTAGGTTGAACTGATTCAGCACAGTTGAAGATAAACAAATTTTTCTTGCTCAACAGTTTTGAACTTTTACAAAAATACATGCGTAGTATATAAAACTATTTGGACTGGCTCCATCCTTTCATCTATTTGTGATGTTATTAACATATGACCTAATGTCATTAATGTAACATCACCCCCAAGTATTTGTATTTTATCAAATTAAGTATTGAACCCTGAGAAATGAATAAAAACATTTTTACGTGATTGTAAATTTTTATCATCTCTTTTACGTGAATAGTAAAATTCATGTGGGGCCCACACCGGAAGTGGGGGCCGCCCAATACTGTCGGGACCACATATTATATTAACCTTGGCTTAGATATTATGTATATGGTGGTGGATATCTTAATTGGGCCGTGACAATGGCATAGGGTTGACCGGTTGGTCAAACGAAGCCCAATCATCAGTATCGACAATTTATCATATAACAGCCCGAAAAAGAATTTCGGAGACCTCTAAATTAAAGATCGGAAGGGTATATTAATTCTAAGGCCCAATAAGGATTGAGAATATGAGCTATATTTTATTCGACCCAATAAAATATAATATAATTAAAACAGTCCGAGAAATACAACTTTCGGGGCCGATTGTACACAGCGGGACATAAAGGGATGACCTCCCACATGAGTGGGGGCCACCCCACGAGATTATTTGAGACAAGGCATGGGCTTGGGCGGCCAAATGGAAGGAGTGGTGAAGGGAAGGGGTTGACTTGAGTGTTTTAGCATCAAAAGGACAAGGTAGGGCCATATTTTTGCTATCATTGAGGTATAAGCCAAAATAGAGCCATGTCCTTCCACCCTTAGCCCATATGCTCGACGAACCCAATCAATTTTGAGAGAAGCTCTGCAAATATTCATTTCGTCCATTTCCATTCGAACCAAGCTCAAGGAAGAAAGAAAGGGAAGAAAAGAGGAGAAAGGGAAGGAAAAACTAAGCTAAATATACGTGATGATCTCACCTATGTTTGCTCCTTCTATAATACTCTCATATGATGGTGTAATCACATTTCACACCCCTAGGATTTTTCTACACGGTTAGGAGTGTAGAACAAGGGGTTGGAAGGTAGTTCTAAGTACAAGAACGGACTTAGAAGTCAAAGTGACCGGTTCGCCGGAAAATAACCTTTTAGAGGTTATTTGTATTCATATGGGTTTTATGATGATGAAACCTTATTAGGAACTTGTCTAAAGTATTCCTAGAGCTTTCACGGAGTTGAAAGAGTCGCCAGAATAGTCGCCGGAGCTAGACAAAGTTCGCCGGAGTTTCGCCAGAGTTCAACCGGGAGGGCATAACTTCTTAAAGGCTTCACTAAGGTGAGAAGACGGCTTTATGATTTATAACTTTTGCGTGAGGCATGAGATTACCTAAATTAATCAAGAATATGTTTTATGGATTGATTAATGGTATTAAAGCATGTGTTATGTTATGTTAAAGAATATAACATAGTTGGAAAGCATGATTTGTATGTTTGATTAGTGAAATTATCATAAATTGATATGTATGATGTTCCAAGGACCCAAATAGGTATTTTTGGATCAAGGACGTCAAATAGTACTTGCATGTAAAATTTCACGTTAATCGGACTCCGTTTGGGCAGTCAAACAGGCGTTGACCGCCAAGTCAACTGCCATACCCGACCGGGTATTGGCAAATACCCGACCGGGTATTTGCTGAAAATATGCCCCAGGGGCTACAGTCTCCTATACCCGATCGAGTATGGGTAGGTACTCGATCGAGTATACATTGAAAACTTGCCTTACGGGCTACTGTCTCCTGTACTCGACCGAGTATAGGTGGATACTCGATCGAGTATTGGGTTATGCTCAAAACGGGCAGTTTTGAGTAGGTTAACGTGGGCCGTTAAGGTGGGACCCGTCCACGTTGGTTACCAAGGATGTTTATTTGACTAAAGGGCTAGGTATTGTCCATAGTTAAGGAAATGAAAGGTTAGCCATATCCAGGTTAGGGTTTGGTAAGGAATAAGGTTGGGGTTGAGCATCCCTGGGACGGTAAATGATCCTGAAACTCGGTTAAGGTTGAGCATCCCCGGGACGGTAAATGATCCTGAAACTCGGTTGGGGTTGAGCATCCTCGGGACGGTAAATGATCCTGAAACTCGGGTTGGGTTGAGTGCCCTTGGACGGTAAATGATCCTAAACACTCCAGGTTGGGTTGAGTGCCTTGGACGGTAAATGATCCTAACACTCGGTAGTATGAATCGAAGGTAGACCATAGCTTGTGAGCTAGGCATCCGGGAAAGGAGTGAGTAAAGTTAGGTAAGAACTTTATCTCTAAAAGGCTCTTTAAGGGAAATAACTTACGGGTTAAGTATTTTTACAAATATATATACAGTATGTAACATCGGGTGGATGAGTTACAACTATATATATATGTATCACCCTATTTTTGGGTCTCGTGTCTGAAACATTAGTTATTCTTCATATAGCTTGCTTGTCACTAGTACTTCTTTCTGTGAAGTACTGACCCCTCCGGGGGCCCTCACTATTTTTCAGGTTAAGGCTAGAGTCCTGCTACCTGCACCTTTGCATAGGGTGATTGCTAATAAGGAAGACGTGGTTCGTGCTTCCCATTTCGATTTGAACTTACAATTATGCTCATGGATATTTTTTTAAACATGTATTCTATTAAAACATTTGGGGGCCTGCGTGCCTGTGTTTGCCACGTGTGGCTAAGTATCAAACATATTATTATTTCCGCATTTTGTTTGATTATGATATTGATGTTGATTGTATGGGTTTACTAATCGGTTTGGAAACGGAATCAATCGGACGCCTTGTAGAATTCAATAGGGATGAACTGTTGTTGTTCTTATTGGGTTGTATGGCGGTTGTCTACGTGGCACGGATGCGGTCCGGGGCATGACAATTAAATGGTTTCAGAGCCATCGATTTCTAAACTATATAATTAACCTCTCAATAGTCTTATCATCAAAAAGTTTTGAACAAAACCATGAGCAAAAGTTTTTGTACTTAAGGAACCGTTGGAAACCAAGTTATTGACCTCTTATTGTTAAGACGGTACCCTTAACAGTTTGTTGGCCATAATGTTGGACCAAGGGGTGTCTTTTGTACTATTCCGTCACTTGACATTGAAGAGAGTCTAATGGCTCATTCCTTATTTCTTTCAGAAATGGAGGGTGGACGCAGGATAACTAGGGGAAACCAAACGGGTCGTGTACCGGGGGCCACCGGGCACGACACACGGGCAGAATCATGGACCTCTAGAGGTAGAGGCCAGGGCCAAGGCCGGGGAGGAGGCCGAGGCAGGGGTCGTGGGCGTTCTACAATGCCGACGACAAGTAGTATATGAGTCGGTTCTATGCACCCATCTTGGGCCTTCGAACCGGACGATTTCACCTATGCTCCAAGCACGGAGCAAGAGGAGACCCCGTTCAATGGGGAGGACTTTGACGAGGAAGAGGAGGATGATGATCCTCATTATGACCATATGAGTGAGGTACTAGAATGGCGCCAAGCTAGATAGGCTAGGCAAGCCATGGGACAGGGAAGCCGGGGTGCTTCTAGCGCGCCAGCTGGGGCATTTGGGGGAGACACGATGGTGCGTATCTCCAAATACCTCAAGGAGGCTAGGGCCTTGGGGTGCAAATCGTTTGATGGCAAGGGTGAAATATCCGAGGCTGCCGACTGGATTAAGAAGCTGAACGACGCTTCTAGGGATATGCAAATTGGACTCGACGTGAAGTTGAGGGTTGCCACCCGGCTACTTGATGGGGTAGCTGTTGTGTGGTGGGAAGGCGTGGAAGGGAATTTCCACGGTGAGGCCACTTGGGAGAAATTCGAAGTGGAGTTTTATAATCAGTACTACTCAACTTTTGAAGTCAATCTCAAAAGGAGGGAGTACACGAATCTGAGACAGGAGGATGGCTGCTCGGTGAGGCAGTTGGAACAGAGGTTCCGAGACTTGGCACGATTCATACCAGAGTACTCTTTGGATGAGAATCGAATGGCCAATCATTTTTGGGATGCTCTACAGTTGGACATCCGCGACCGGGCTACTTATAATCATAACATGACATTTAGCCAAATCGTTGATCAAGGGCTCCTTGGGGAAACCCAATGGAACGAAAGAAAGGTGAGAGACGCCGAGGAGGCGAAAAAGAGAAGATGGGGAAACTCTGGACCCCAAGACCACTCCCGGAAGCATCACGCCGGGTGGCAATTTGTTCAGGGCGCCGGTACCACCAGCGAAAAAGAATAAGGGCTCAGGAGGACAATCGACCAAACCAGGGAGTGTGTGGCCACCGAGGTGTGCAAATTGTGGTAAGAACCATGCGGGGAAGTGCAATGAACCACCTTGATGGAGTATATGGCCCAGGGACCCTCGGCCCATAGACTCCAACTACCCCAACAAAGGCCCAACAGGCCCAGGAAGCATTATAGGCTCAAATTACAGCACACCGAGTACCAAGCATCCCACAATGCACACTGGGGTCCCTTCGGCCCCTTGGGCGAAGGCTCCAGATTCTCACAGAACAGCTTTTTCAGGCATACGAAGCTACTGGGAGAAAACGGCGAAATTCAGTAGCCCTCGGCATCTAGAGCCCTCGGCCCTAAGGGGTCCTCGGCAAGAAGAGCCCTCGGCTAATCATCCACAGCCGAAGGCACCTTACTCGACATAATCTCCTCTCCACATGCGCCTGGATCACCGTACCAAGTACAATGTCACATCTAACCGCCGCATTTAATGCGGCCACATGCGAATGCTTGTGCCACCCCGATGATGTGACCCCTCGACCGTCGGATGCTTGACACGTGTCCCCGTCTCGCATTTATTGCTACTATAAATAGCACCTCATTTCCCCGTTGTAAACCATGCCTTGAATACATAACTCATATATTCGAATTCACTCTCTCTCTTACTTATTTTGCTCTGACTTCTCTCCAGTTACTCCCCGCAGTAACCCCTCGGATAGATACCCCCGGGTACGCCTTATCCATCATTTGGTGCTCTCGTTGAGAGGTCGAACAATCAAGTAAGAAACCCTCCCCTTCGTCAAGCACAACACACGTACCAAAATGGTGAGAACAACGCGTGCTAACTCCAAGAACGTTGAGGACAAGAACCTGGCCCTCGGCGACGTCAACGCCCCCGAAGCCTCTAACCGGGCTCTCGAGGGTGGTGCCCTCGCTGGGTTGGAACAGACGGTTGTCGACCTACGCCTTCAGATCCAACAAAACGCCCCTGATGCCCGCCTCGGCATCGAGGGAAAAAAGAAGGACCGGAGTGAAAACCAAGTTAGCCCTCCGCTCCTCACTATAGACGTACAGTCGGCATTCTCCGCCTTCATCCAGACGCTCACTCAGAATCTGGGTGCCTTCGGCACTCTGGTTCCCCTTCAACCCCAGATCGGGGAGAACATCATGCCTCCCCCTCCTCCACATCCCTTCGGGAACCCCATCATTCGGATCGGGAATGACGAGGGGATCGTGGGCCAAGATACAGCCTCCTAGGAAGTCCAGTCCCGGGACCGCCACAACGTGAATAAAGAACGCCCCCGGACTTCCGCTCTCGAGAGGCTTGGAGGGGCGCAAGACCGCCGAGGGGTCCAAGACCTCCTCGGGGGGAAGGCGCTCCAAAGACCTCAGGAAAGCGGTGGGTCCGTCTCCAGGGCAGATGAAAGACGTCCCCCTCAGGACAAAGGCAAGACACCCCTCCATGCCGACGATGCCCGTCACCACATCAACCAGGCCCACTCGGCCTGTGTCCGTTCACAGTGGGTAGAGGCCCTCTCGAAGGACCCCCGGGATGAAATCATCGCGGCCCTCCAGCGCCGGCTCAACGAAATGGAGGCCACCAAAGCACACGCCGTTGTTTCTGCCCCTCAGGCAGATCTCAAATACGAGGCCATGTTAGCCAAGATGGAGGAAATGCAGAAGAAGGCTGAAGGCTCCGGTGAACCCACCATACAACTCCGGACCCAGACGCCATTTACCCCAAGGGTATTGGCGGCCCGGATCCCGGAAAAATACCGAGGGCAACTCATCAAGCCTTACGACGGAAAACCTGACCCCCAGGAGCACTACAGCAGGTATCAAAACAGTATGATGATGGTGGGGCTTCGGGTGAATATTTGTGCCGCTGGTTCCTCTCCACCTTAGAGGGGCCGGCGTACGAATGGTTCAATCGATTTCCCGAGGGCTGCATTGACTCGTGGAAAGAACTCGTCGGACGAGAAAACACTTCTCCCATTTACTAACGGTGAGGCAGAAGAAGGACGAGACCCTTCGGGATTTCTTAGAACGTTGGAGAACGGAGGCAGACAAAGTCGACGGCGCCGATGGCGGAACCCTCCTGGCCCTCGTACAAACCGTTCTCCGCAACGGGAACTTCTCAAGGAGCCTCATCATCGAACCCCCCGCGATTACATAAGGGCCCTTCAGCGGGGGACCGTTACGCCGAGGCTGAGGAGGTGGAAAAAGATCACCACAATCCTGATCAGCAGCACCCTTGGCCAGATGACAAGAATAACCGGGGGCCGGGGGCTCCCTCAACTAAATCTAAAGCCTCGGGCCCCTCAGACGATCGCCCCCGGCACGGCCAAGCCAAACCCGGGGGAGGTTACAAGAACAAACCGAATACCTGTGCACGACCCGTACTCCTATAACACCCTCGGACACCCTTGACGCATCCCGTCAGCGTCATCCTTGATTTCGCCGAGGAGAGAGGGCTCGTTGAGCGCGACTCCCGCGCACCTCCAGAGGTATATGCCATCAACCCTCAGTATCCCTACTATCATTTCCATCGACACCAGGGGCATAAAACCGATGACTGCCATCAGCTGAAGACGACCATCGAGAGATTAATACAGGCGGGCCATCTGTCCCAGCCGATGATGTGGAAGACTTTGCGCTTGATCCGGGCAAGCCGGAGAGAGTCGTGAAGATTGGAGCCCAGCTCCCCGAAGACTTGAAGACCGGCATCACTGACGCCCTCCGCGCCTACTCCATTGTTTTTTCATGGGGGCCGGAGGACATGCTGGGAATCAGCTGAAGGGTCATCACCCACCGCCTCTCGGTGGACCCTTCGGCCAAAACTGTACAACAGCGACGATGGCCTCTCTCGGCCGAGAGGAGGGAATTCGTGACTCCCGAGGGCATCTTCTGTTACCTTGTCATGGCCTTCGGCCTGAAGAACTCAGGCGCCACTTACACCCGGATGGTGGCCAGAGTCTTTCAGGCTGTCCTAGGGCGCACCATGGAGGCCTATGTTGACGACATGATCGTCAAAAGAAAACAGTCCTCCAGCCATGCTGACAACCTCCGGGAGATTTTTGCCATCATGCAAAAGTTCAACCTTCGGCTAAACCCGAAGAAATGCACCTTCGGCGTGCAAGGAGGCAAATTCTTGGGCTACATGGTGAGCCGAAGGGGTATTGAGGCCAACCCCGAGAAAGTTCAGGCCATCATCAACATGGAGCCCCCACGCAACGTCAAGGAGGTCCAACGGTTAACGGGCCGCCTGGCAGCCCTCAACCGTTTCCTATCCAAATCGGCGGAGAAGTCCTTTCCCTTCTTCCAAATCATGAGGAAAACCGTCGGCTTCCAATGGACTACAGAATGCCAGGAGGCTTTTGACGAACTAAAGCGGTATTTATCTTCGCCCCCTGTGCTCTCAAAACCCAAGGTGGGGGAAACTCTATACCTCTACCTTGGCGTCAGCCCAGCAGCCATCAACTCAGTCCTCATTCGGGAGGAGGATGGCATCCAGCATGCCATCTTCTACGTTAGCAAGATCCTCAGGGAAGCAGAACTCCGTCATTACCCCAAGGGTGTGATAGGCAAGTAATATGCCTAGGATTCGATTTTCAAAAACGGAACGCTTTCCGCGCCATTGCCCCAAGGGAATGGCAGGCGTCTAAAATGC
Source organism: Cuscuta europaea (assembly GCA_945859875.1). Classification (NCBI taxonomy): domain Eukaryota; kingdom Viridiplantae; phylum Streptophyta; class Magnoliopsida; order Solanales; family Convolvulaceae; genus Cuscuta; species Cuscuta europaea. The sequence continues at coordinate 12,660,830 of CAMAPE010000048.1, forward strand.
CCAGGATTCGACTTCCAAAATGAAACGCTCCCCGCGCCATTACCCCAAGGGTATGGCAGGCCATAGACTATGTCTCGCGCCGAGGGGACGAATTTCAAAACTGAGGCGCTTTCCATGTCGTCCCCCAAGGGGAGGCAGGCTACAGACTATGTTTGATGCTGAGGAAACGACCCTCGATCCCCTCGGAACTCAGAAGGTTAACCCGAGGGGGAGCTAATGGTGTATGTTGTTTCCTCCCGATAGGCCAAGCCTTACCAAGAAACCAAGTTTCTTGAAGCCTTCCCTTCACTACCAAAAAAAAAGGTGGGGTGAAGGGGAGTAGACTCAACGATAAATCAACGAGTACACAACTTCAACAATTCACAACAGAATGCCCTTCGGCATCACGAGACAACACAGATCATACCGGGGGCTCCCCATGGGAACACCTCCGGTACCGGGAAGCTACTGATCCCCGAAGGCTACTTAACAAATATCATCAGAAAACGGCCAAACCCACAACGTGGTTGCTTCCGACATCAACAAGTACCGAAGGCATGTACTTTCCATCGGTACTTACTACGACATCGATATTCTACAAATTTTCCTAAGTCCAAGCAGCATCTGCCCCCGACGTTTTCACTAAACACCGAGGGAACGCATGCAAGCATTGCCGAGGGTGTATGTCTTTTTCATATGGTACTTATACTGCAAAATTTCCTAAGTCCATACTTTGGAAACCTGACAAAAGCCGAAGGCTCACATGCTACCCCAGGAGCGAAGGCACCTACTACACATCAACGGAGGCAACCACTCATAGGATGAAGGAAACTTTTCTAAATCCACAGAGTGGGTTGCCCTCGGGGGATCATACAAAGAGATGTCACGATCCTGAACGCTACCTTTACCGAGGGCCAAATGATATTCAAGCACTTCGAAGAATTTCTAAATACCGAAGGGTAGACTAACACTTAGAAGATTTTCTAAGTTTGGCCCAACACATAGCCGGAGGCTCCTATCTAACACAAAATCAAAGGGAAGCTATCAGCCGAAGGCCAAGTACATCGCAACACTTAGAAAGTTTTCTAAGTACCAAACTACTGGCCCCCGACCATCAATGGAAGAGGGCTCTTACAGCTCATTCACTAAAGGGAGAAGTCACCCGAGGGCTTAGTGGTCAACATCATCAGAGAAAGACCAAGTCCCAAAACCATTGGCCAACTCGACATTCAGCCGGAGGCTACTATCTCACACGGCTAGAAGGAGAAACACTTGAAAAAATTTCTAAGTCCTAAGACGTTAGGCCCTTGGCCAACTCACATTGCAGCGAAGGCCACTCCACTTCATATAGCAAGGAGGCCTGCTAACCGAAGGTTGGGCGGCTAATTCATACTTAGAAAAATTTCTAAGTCCTAAATGATGGCCCTCGGTCCACTCATCCTACAGCCGAAGGCCAGGTGATGGACAACACTTAGAAAAAATTTCTAAGTCTTGAACGTTGGGCCTTCGGCCAAATCACCATACAAACATACATTCATACACAAAGGGAGCAAAGGAAAGCAATCAAATAAATAAAGCCCCAGGGCGCGTCATTCATTCAAAAGAAGTGTTCAAACACAACGAGAGAAAGTAATAAGTTTTTTTACAAGGTGGCCGAAGCCGAGGGATCAGATATGTTTACAGATCCTTGTTCAAAAAATCTAAGTATAAGTTTTATCGGCAGCTTCAGTAGAGGCGTCCCCTTCGGCAGCCTTGGATGAGACCTCCTCTCCGGCAGCATCATCAGCACCTCCGCCATCGCCATCCTCCCCCATCATCATGGAATCATAAATAACTGGTCTCTCTTCGCCCGGGGGAAGGGGAGCTCTCACATCAGGCTGCAATGGTGGGAGGCCATACACGGACGGGTCAAATTGCTCGAGGGAGACGCTGAAGTGCCTGGCAAGCCTCCGGTAGATCAAGTGCTGGGTGAAGAATTCACCCCCTTGGTAGTAAGCATCGCCTCTCTCTGTCAACCAGTCTTTACCGGGGCCTTCGACCCATGCATCGACCCTCTTCCCCACCACGGAGGCCACCCACTCGGCCCTGCCCTCGGCCTCCCAGCCTTCGGCGACGAAAGCGTCAACATCAGTTCTCTCGGCTGCAGCAACCGCCCCGTTCTTGGCCCTCTCGGCTTCTCCAGCGGTTTTCTTCGCAGCCTCGGCAGCGGCCCTCTCGGCCTCAGCTTTGCCCTCGGCTTTACCTTCAGCTCTGGCAGCCTCCACTTTCAGCTCCATCTGCCGGAGGGTCTCCTCTAGCCTGCACATTTCCTGAAGAGAGGCATCTTTATCATGAATAAGTTTCTTCATAGACTCCTCCTGCTCGGCCTTGCGAAGGCGCCACTCCTCGAGCCTCCAGGCCTGTTCCCTGAGGGCTATACAAGCCTATGAACAACAAACAGAGGGATTTAACTATCATTCGAAGTGTACTAATTAAATGGGAAAGAAAGACAAGGGACAAATACTTACAGTCAGAGAGGACCGGAGGATCTTTCTCTCGAGGGCCTCGTCATCATAAGTCGAGAGGGCCACCTTGTCCATCACCGAAGTGATCCCCCTCAGGAACGCCTTCGGTTCAGCCGAGCCGTGCATCACGGAAGCTCCTGGAGCAAGGGAGAGCTGCAAGGTCTCCCAGGGTAAGTCCCCCGGGGGGAGGTCTGTCAGAGCCGTCTTCGCAGTTGAAACCGGGGGCTCAGGAGAGGAATGATCCTCTATGATCACTACGGGGGCCGCCTTCTCAGCTGCATCCCCAGCAACCTTCTGCTTTTTGACGGGGGGCTCAACCCCCTTACCACCCCTCTTCTTTTTTGCGGCCACATCGGCCTGAGATACCCCGGCTCCTTCGGCGGCGGCGACAGCAGCAGAAGGCTCCACATCCTTCTGAAAAGATGTACCCACGGACTGCTGGCCCGAGGGCTCCTTCTTCTTAGTCTGGGCCTTGCCCTTCTTCTTCTTCATAGCGAAGAGGGCATCAACATTCATGTTGGCACCTGCAAGACAAAATTTATGGGTAAGGCCGAAGGGTTAGAAAGCTTGAACAAATATCAAGAGCACAAAAATAACTTAGTACAAGAATTTTAAAGCCCTCAACCACTACTTCCTGCTCCCTCGAAGGCCCTGTCCAAGATAGGGTATTGTTCATCTGTTTCCCCCAGGAAACGATATCGCCGGAAGCCGAGGTCGTACAGGTCACTCTCTCGGGTGCATTCTTTGATGGCTATGTTCTTGTTCCGCCCCTCCAGAATCCTGGCGAGGATCAAGCCGTCCATCTCGAGGGCAGCGCTCCTAATCTTTGGGTGCCGTCGGAAGAGGCCCAGCAATTCCCTCAGGAGAGGGTTCTCATCTAATCTGACGTAGCACCATTGCTCTTTCCAGCCCTTATTCGAAGAGGGCGCCTCAGAGAATATCTTGAATTGGGCGATCTGCTGCAAATTGGCAAACCCCTCGGCGTTTGTGTGGCCCCCCGGCAAAGGTTGAAGCTTTGGAAGAACAGATCCAAGCTAGGCGTCACCTCCCGGGATTTGCAAAGGTGAAGGAACCCAGTGATATACGAGTGGTTGTTGGGCGTTAGTTGGAAAGGGACAAGGCCCACATACCTGAGATATTCCCAAAGGAACGGGTGCAGTGGAAACCGAAGGCCCATTGCGACCGAGAGGACATGCACCGCTATACACCCTTCGGGAGCCCGAGAGAGAACATCTTTTGGTTCGGGCTGTATCACTATACCCGAGGGCCCCACGTGCAGCTGGGTAACATAACACTCCGCTGTATCAGCCTTTGACGTTATCTAGAGGGCGGCGACATCAAGGAAGGAGTAGCCTTTGGGCATGTCTACCGGCTTTCCCTTACCAGCATCACTCCCCTTCTTCTTGGGGGCAGCAGCCTTCGTCTTCTTCTTTGGCCCGGGGGCCACTCTGAGTGGAGTCGGGTTCAATGGCCGAGAGCTCCCGGCCTCCGCATCATTCCGGGGGGGAGGTACCACAACTGTGACCTTCATGCTCTCTTTCTGCGCCTCCTCCTCAGCCACTTGCCAGGCGAGGACCAGCTCTTCGTCCTTGCATTCTTGTTCAAACCCCTCGGCTTCCACTTCAGCGACGAGGGCTCTCTGCAACTCCATCGCTATGGCAGCGTCATGGCCCACCGAGGGCTGCTCACTTATGGACTCCACGTCGGAGATGACTTCATCCTCAACCGATGGCTCCCTTGAGATGTTCTGGGAATCACTTTGCGAAGACATCCTCGAGTACTAGGGATTCTAAAAGTCGAAGGCTTTCTAAATAGCTCTAACACTTAATCTAAGGCCACGAAAGCAAAACTCACCAAGTAAATGAAGAACAGATGGGAGACTGACCTTGAAGGCTGGGGATTCGACCGAGGGCAAATTTCTCTCTCTAGAAAAAATTGGCCAGAGCTTCGCTAAACAAGGAATCGCACAAAGGGAAAAGGCTCTGGCAAGGGGTATTTATAGGCGCCCAGATCCGGGCTTGGGCCCAAAACCGGGCCTCCGGTTACAAAATCATCATTGCATACCGTCGTTTCACCCAATCGGTGACGGCCGCCCGCAGACGACCAACGAGCACGCACCACATGGACTCCACCTCCAATGGTCATATTACAATGGCTATATTCTGGGAACCCGAGGGTAGGCCCTCAGCAAAGCACTCCTTCATTGAGCAAAGGACTAGCCCTCGGGCATTCTCCCTCAGACTACTTCACCAAAGGAAGCTCCCGGTTTCACAACGACGATACCCCTCGGGGACCCTCGGCCCTCAAACACATTGGGGACCAGGTAACCCCCGGGGAGCACACCTTCATCAACGGTTGACCCTCGGCTACGTAACAAGGAAACCCCTTGGGGGTCTCATAGCCCCAAAACTTATCAACAATCGGGGAACCCCTCGGCAACATGTCAATCGCCGCTTACATTCACCACGCCCTCAATCCTATAGATCGAGGGACTCCCCTTCAACATTTCCCGGGATACCAACAAGTCTCCCTCGGGAAAACAACACACGCGCCCTCAGACGAAGATAGCCCTCGACAATAACACTGCTTCCCATCTCAGACCACGGTTTCACCTTTTCGATTCATCATTGGGGGAATTCGGTGCACTCTTTTTCCCTCATTAGAATTTTTTCCCACAAGGTTTTTTCTAATGAGGTTTTTAACGAGGCATCCCCCCAAAATGAAACGAAAAGCGTTATCCTTCAGCAACATGGCAAACAGCGGGCACTACTCTACTCCTTTTCACCACATTACATGTGCCTCAAGGAGTGGGGGACTAGAGAACCCCTTCGGGAAAATCTCAAAATACAAAAAATCTCCCCAGAGCAGCAACGTAATCCTTCAAGTCCAAAATTGTGGGGGACTGAGGGTCTGCCTTCGGCGAAAACATGCAAACAACAAAACTCCTCACCAACTTTACAAACTACAACGGAGCGCCATCAAAGGAAAAACACAATTACTCCTTTTCCTTCAAGTACCTTTTGGAAAAAGGAGTGAGGGACTCTTGATGGAGTATATGGCCAAGGGACCCCCGGCCCATAGACTCCTATTACCCCAACAAAGGCCCAACAGGCCCAGGAAGCACTATAGGCCCAAATTACAGCACCCCGAGTACCAAGCAGCCCACAATGCACACTAGGGTGCCTTCGGCCCCTTGGCCGAAGGCTCTAGAATCTCACAGAACAACGTTTTCAGGCATACGAAGCTCCTGGGAGAAAACGGCGAAATTCAGTAGCCCTCGGCATCTAGAGCCCTCGGACCTAAGGGGTCCTCGGCGAGAAGAGCCCTCGGCTAATCATCCACAACCGAGGGCACCTTACTCGACAGAATCTCCTCTCCACATGCGCCTGGATCACTGTACCAAGTACAACGTCACATCCAACCGCCGCATTTAATGCGGCCACATGCGAATGTCTGTGCCACCCCGATGATGTGACCCCTCGGCCGTCGGATGCTTGACACGTGTCCCCGTCTCGCATTTATTGCTACTGTAAATAGCATCTCATTTCCCCGTTGTAAACCACGCCTTGAATACATAACTCATATATTCAAATTCACTCTCTCTCTTACTTATTTTGCTCTGACTTCTCTCCAGTTACTCCCCACAGTAACCCCTCGGATAGATACCCCGGGTACGCCTTATCCATCACACCCCGATGTTACAAATGCGGTAGCATGAGCCACCTCAAACCCTCTTGCCCAATGTTGAATGGAGGGGGACCATCATGGGTTGTGGAAGGACCTACAACTAATAGGGGACGTGCAGGGCCATCGCAGGGCGGCACGGGAAGGGGCGGACCCACAGATAGCAACGCCGCGTCCGTTAACCAAGGGAGGACCCAAGCACGGGTGTACGCAATGACCGAGGTAGATGCTCGGGCCAACCCGGACTCCATTGTAGGTGATCTCTTGATTACATATGCGTTTTACTCATTTACTCGAAGTAAAACCTTCAGAAAATATGTATGACCTGATCGAGTACCTCTATAGACCCGACCGGGTATGGGCTATGTTTCAATTTTGAGGTGTGTACTCGTTCGGGCGAGTTTGGAAGGACCTTTCACAGTTAGCATTTCCAGCAATACCTGATCGAGTATGGTCATATACTCGACCGGGTATGAGTAATTGTTTCGTTTTTGAAGCGTGTACTTGATCGAACATTCAGAGCAGTAAGTTTTGATATTTGCAGCAATAGCCGACCGGGTATAGTCATATACCCGACCGGGTATAGGAAATTTGTTCGAGTTCGAGGCATGTACTCGACCGGGCAAGGTTAACAGGAAGTTTTTCCTTGAGGGCTCGAGTGATACCCGACCGGGTACGCCTCAAGGTGTTCATCAAATGAAAACGTTTTCTTCATGAAGGTTGTAGATATTTTCATTCTCTAAATTATGGAATTTGAATCGAATAATTTGGTTAAGCATGTGAAGAGATATGATCAAAACGGTGAGACGGTGCCAATTTGTATCTCAACTGCGAACGTCAACCATCATTGAGCAATATGTCCACTCTAAGGACATAATTTCGAATCATGTTCTTCATAAAAGTTGTTGGTATGATATGGTTAGATATAATGGAACTCTCATGAGTATTATTGTACCATCATACACAAAGAAATAATAACAATACGAGTACGGGTTGTACACTTGTACGAAGTTCCAGAAACGTAGCAAAAGTAGCCTTAAAAGCGACCCCTTCAACCTTCTTTGCAATTCTTTGCTTATAAGAACAGAAAATAGATCCGGTATGTTAGAGAGGTATCTTACATGGCTTATAAATGTAGGAACGCTAAACCAAAGAGTGCATTCCGTAGAAGTTATGGTCACTATGAGTTCCTAGTAATGTCGTTTGGGCTCACAAATGCCCCCGTGGCATTTATGGACCTCATGAACCAGGTATTTCACCAATAATTGGACCAGTTCGTCATAGTATTCATAGATGACATCTTGATATACTCCATGAGTGAAGAAGAACACGAGAAACATCTAAGGCTTGTGCTTGAAACACTACGGGAGAAGCAACTCTTTGCCAAATTCTCCAAATGCGAATTTTGGCTTGGGGAAATCGGTTTTCTCGGGCATAAGGTATCGGGCTCGGGCATTTCAGTTGATAACTCCAAGATCGAAGCGGTCACTAATTGGGAGGGGCCCAAGAATGTGAAGGAAATACAGAGTTTCCTCGGTTTAGCGGGGTATTACCGCAAATTCGTGGAGAAGTTCTCGGTGATAGCACCCCCACTCACAAAGCTCACTAAAAAGGGGGCTAAGTTTGTGTGGGGTGACAAGCGTGAGAAGGGGTTTCTTGAGCTAAAGAAATGTTTGACTGAAGCACCAATGCTTGCCCTACTCGTGCAAGGGTTAGGGTATGACACCTACAGTGGTGCTAGTATCCAGGGTCTTGGATGCGTACTGATGCAATCAGGGAATGTAATTGCTTATGCTTCTCGGCAGTGGAGAAAACATGAAGTAAATTACCCCACACATGATCTGAAGCTAGGTGATGTGGTGTTTGCATTGAAGATTTGGAGGCACTACCTCTACGGAGAGTTGTGTCACATCTATACTGACCACAAGAGCTTGAAGTATGTGTTCACTCAGAAAGAGTTGAACATGAGACAGAGAAGATGGATGGAGTTGATCAAGGATAACAACTTGATCATTGACTATCATCCGGGCAAGGCTAATGTAGTAGCCGATGCACTGAGCAGGAAGAGCTCATCATCAGGGGTTTTACTCACATGCTTACGGGCATTGAGGGCACGTGTGGAGGTATCCACAGATGGAGCTTTATTGGCCAGATTTGAGGTGAGACCCACCTTATTAGACGAAATCAGAACATGTCAAGGCAATGACGAGGAGTTTCAGAAAATCCGGGCACGGATGCTTGTGGGGCCCGTCGAGGGTTTCCGAGAGACAGAGAAGATGGACTCTTGCTATTCAAAGAACGAGTGTGTGTACCGCCAGATGAGGAGCCCCGAAAGTCTATTCTTGAGGAGGCTCACTCATCTGCTTATGCCATGCACCCGGACGGTACAAAGATGTATCGGGACTTGAAAGAAAGTTACTGGTGATCAGGGACGAAGCGAGAGATTGCAGAATATGTGAGCTGTTGCCTTACCTGCCAGCAGGTTAAGGTAGAGCACCAACACCCAACAGGATTATTACAGCCACTTACCATCCCAGAATGGAAGTGGGAGCATGTTACCATGGACTACGTGGTGGGTCTGCCACGGACGGTTAGGAACTATGATGCAGTGTGGGTGGTGGTTGATAGGCTGACCAAGAGTGCTCATTTTCTTCCTATCAACACTACCTATACGCTTGAATGACTGGTCAAGTTGTATACTGATGAGGTAGTGAGACTGCATGGGGTTCCAGTTACTATAGTATCAGATAGAGACCCACGGATCACATCACGGTTTTGGCCTAAGTTCCAGGAATCCATGGGTACGAAACTGAGGTTTAGCACATCATTTCATCCTCAAACGGATGGGCAATTTGAACGGGTGATTCAGATTTTGGAGGACATGTTGAGGGCATGTGCTTTGGAGTTCCAGGGAAGTTGGGACAACCAGTTGGCTTTAGTGGAATTCGCCTATAACAACAGTTATCAGGCAAGTATAGGCATGCCTCCATACGAAGCATTGTATGTGAGGAAATGTCGGACACCTTTGTGCTAGGACGAGGTCGGTGAGGCTAAGCTTGAGGGAACCGAGCTAGTCGAGATCATTAAAGATAAGGTAAAGGTTATTCAGGATAGGCTTAAGGCTGCCCAAGACCGGCAGAAGAGCTATGCTGATAAACGTCGGAGGGAACTGGAGTTCAAGGTCGGTGATGAGGTATTTCTGAGGGTGTCACCTTGGAAAAGGATTATCAGGTTCCTCAGTCGAGGTAAGCTTAACCCACGTTATATAGGCCCGTTCAAAATCCTTGAAAGGATCGGGGTCGTAGCATACCGACTTCAGTTGACTCCAGAGTTGGAAAAGATTCATGATGTATTCTTGAGAAGTATGTACCGGACCCGTCACGTATTCTTGAGAAACCACCGGTAGAAATCCGAGAAGACCTACACTATACGGTGCAGCCGGTAAAGATCATAGACCGACAGGTAAAGAATCTAAGGAGAAAAGAGGTACCAATGGTAAAAGTACTTTGGAAGAGTGATCACGTCGAGGAGCAAACTTGGGAAGTGGAGACCCTGATGAGGGAGCAATATCCACTTCTGTTTGATTAGACATGTGGATTTCAGGGACGAAATCCCAAATAAGGGGGGTAGAACTTGTAACACCGCCCCCAAGTATTTGTATTTTATCAAATTATATATTGAAACCTGAGAAATGAATAAAAACATTTTTACGTGATTGTAAATTTTTATCATCTCTTTTACGTGAATAGTAAAATTCACATGGGGCCCACACCGGAAGTGGGGGCCGCCCAGTACTGTCGGGACCACATATTATATTAATCTTGGCTTAGATAATATGTATATGGTGGTGGATATCCTAATTGGGCCGTGGCAATGGCATAGGGTTGACCGGTTGGTCAAACGAGGCCCAATCATCAGTATCGGCAATTTATCAGATAGCAGCCCAAAAAGGAATTTCGGAGACTTCTACATTAAAGATTGGAAGGGTATATTAATTATAAGGCCCAATAAGGATTGAGAATATGAGCTATATTTTATTCGACCCAATAAAATATAATATAATTAAAACAGTCTGAGAAATACAACTTTCGGGGCCGATTATACACGCCGGGACATAAAGGGATGACCTCCCACATGAGTGGGGGCCACACCACGAGATTATTTGAGACAAGGGATGACAAGGTACGGTCATATTTTTGCTATCATTGAGGTATAAGCCAAAATAGAGTCATGTCCTTCTCCCCTTAGCTCATATGCTCGATCCACCCCATCAATTTTGAGAGAGAAGCTCTGCAAATATTCATTTCCTCCATTCCCATTCGAACCAAGCTCAAGGAAGAAAGAAAGGGAAGAAAAGAGGAGAAAGGGAAGGAAAAACTAAGCTAAATATAGGTAATGATCTCACCTATGTTTTCTCCTTCTCTAATACTCTCATATGATGGTGTAATCACATTTCACACCCCTAGGATTGTTCTACACGGTTAGGAGTGTAGAACAAGGGGTTGGAAGGTAGTTCTAAGTTCAAGAACGGACTTAGAAGTCAAAGTGACCGGTTCGCCGGAAAATAACCTTTTAGAGGTTATTTGTATTAATATGGGTTTTATGATGATGAAAACTTATTAGGAACTTGTCTAAAGTATTCCTAGAGCTTTCACGGAGTTGAAAGAGTCGCCGGAATAGTCGCCGGAGCTAGACAAAGTTCGCCGGAGTTTCGTCGGAGTTCAACCGGGAGGGCATAACTTCTTAAAGGCTTCACTAAGGTGAGAAAACGGCTTTATGCTTTATAACTTTTGCGTGAGGCATGAGATTACCTAAATTTATCAAGAATATGTTTTATGGATTGATTAATGGTATTAAAGCATGCGTTATGTTATGTTAAAGAATATAACATAGTTGGAAAGCATGATTTGTATGTTTGATTAGTGAAATTATCATAAATTGATATGTATGATGTTCCAAGGACCCAAATAGGTATTTTTGGATTAAGGACGTCAAATAGTACTTGCATGTAAAATTTCACGTTAATCGGACTTCGTTTGGGCGGTCAAACGGGCGTTGACCGCCAAGTCAACTGCCATACCCGACCGGGTATTTGGTGAAAATATGCCTCAGGGGCTACTGTCTCCTATACCCGATCGAGTATGGGTAGGTACTCGATCGAGTATACATTGAAAATTTGCCTTACGGGCTACTGTCTCCTGTACTCGACCGAGTATAGGTGGATACTCGATCGAGTATTGGGTTATGCTCAAAACGGGCAGTTTTGAGTAGGTTAACGTGGGCCATTCAGGTGGGACCCGTCCACGTTGGTTACCAAGGATGTTTATTTGACTATAGGGCTAGGTATTGTCCATAGTTAAGGAAATGAAAGGTTAGCCATATCCAGGTTAGGGTTTGGTAAGGAATAAGGTTGGGGTTGAGCATCCCCGGGATGGTAAATGATCCTGAAACTCGGTTGGGGTTGAGCATCCCCGGGACAGTAAATGATCCTGAAACTCGGTTGGGGTTGAGCATCCCCGGGACGGTAAATGATCCTGAAACTCGGTTGGGGTTGAGTGCCCTTGGACGGTAAATGATTCTAAAAACTCCAGGTTGGGTTGAGTGCCTTGGACGGTAAATGATCCTAACATTCGGTAGTATGAATCAAAGGTAGACCATAGCTTGTGAGCTAGGCATCCGGGAAAGGAGTGAGTAAAGTCAGGTAAGAACTTTATCTCTAAAAGACTCTTTAAGGGAAATAACCTACGGGTTAAGTATTTTAACAAATATATACAGTATGTAACATCGGGTGGATGAGTTACAACTATATATATATATATATATATATATATATATATATATATATATGTATCACCCTATTTTTGGGTCTCGTGTCTGAAACATTAGTTATTTTTCATATAGCCTGCTTGTCACTAGTACTTCTTTCTGTGAAGTACTGACCCCTCCGGGGACCCTCACTATTTTTCAGGTTAAGGCTAGAATCCTGCTACCTGCACCTTTGCATAGGGTGATTGCTAAATAAGGAAGACGTGGTTCGTGCTTCCCATTTCGATTTGAACGTACAATTATGCTCATCGATATTTTTTTTAACATGTATTCTATTAAAACATTTGGGGGCCTGCGTGCCCGTGATTGCCACGTGTGGCTAAGTATCAAACATATTATTATTTCCGCATTTTGTTTGATTATGATATTGATGTTGATTGTATGGGTTTACTAATCGGTTTGGCAACGGAATCAATCGGATGCCTTGTAGAATTCAATAGGGATGAACTGTTGTTGTTCTTATTGGGTTGTACGGCGGTTGTCTACGTGGCATGGATGCGGTCCGGGCGTGACAATTAACATATCATTTTGCCTACTACGGATATGATCTCTATATGTATTTTAGAATTCATTAATATGTATGTTTATTTTTCGGATGAGATCCAAATTTGTTACGGCTTTGCCTTGATCTGTGTAGAGCTCGTCTTCCTGTTTCGGAAAAGTACTTATGGGTCGGAAACGGATTAACGAGTCAAAAGTTACGGCCAAAACAAGATTGTCCGATCCATAAAAACAGCTCATTAGCCGGCGTTTGCCAAAATAATTCGGATCTCATCCGAAAAATTAGAAACCAAATCTCCTAAAACTAAAACTAATATTCTGAATATAAACCAGATCTGATTCAAAGAAATTGAATTTTGATGTCCACTCAGATCCGTTCCGAATAATTAGGCAATAGGATTTTATCCAATTCCTAATTTCATTCAAACCTGATCCGAAAAATAATAAATAATATCATAAAATATTTTAACGTAAATTATGAGTATCAATTCGGATCCCATTCAAATTATTGAATTTTATATTTCCATTCAGATCTCTTCCAAATAATTAGGCAGTTGGATTTTATCCAATTCCTAATTCCATTCAGATTTGATCCTAAAAATAATAAATAATATCATAAAATATTCTTAACATAAATTATGAGTATCAATTCGGATCCAATTCAAATTATTGAATTTTCATGTCTGATCCAAAAAATAATAATTAATATCACAAAAATTTGCAAATATAATTGTGAATATATATTGGATCAAATTCGAAAAATTCGAATATCACATCCTTACGAAAAAAATCGGAATATAAAACACACATATAAATTCTGAAATTAATAAAATTAAATTCCAAAAAATCCAAAAGCAATCAAATTACAGATTATATATTAACTCAGGTAACCCGAATATAATAAAGAACTGTAGTCTTTGATACCACTGTTGGGTTTCGGGCAGAAAAACGCAACGAAATAAACAAAAAAAACTACTGCCCAAAAGTAAACAACCGGATCTGAGGTTCTTACTATAAAAAAATTACAAGATATAAGAGGGACTTACATAGCAATCTTAAGCAAGGATGTCAGACAGTCCGAGAAAACGATCCCGAGCTCTATCGGTATCCACACGCCAGTGACTGAATCAGCCACAGGGAACGTGCTAGCGTTCTCTTCTTTCTCTCTCTCTCTCTAGGTTTTGAGATGTGAATTTAACTCTTAAAATCTGTGGGTCTCCTTAGCCCTATTTATAAGAGGAGGAAAGAAGGAGTTTTATAGCTAATAAAACTCTCCTGGAGGCCCTAGCCCAATACCATTCGAAAACCTACTTCGAATTGGGCTAATCAGGCTATTTTAATGTTATTAACGAACAATAATGATTCAAATCACTTAGGTGTGTGACCCTGTCGGTTTATATATCGTTGGCAGTGGGCTAGAAAATTAATTCAAGCCTCACAAATCATAACTCATAAGTGGCCTCTAGCCAAGCATTATGACTATCCAAAATATATAAATGTCAATTAAATCTGACATAACCTTTTAATGATTAATTTGTGCTAATAATTATCTTTTGTCAAACATTATCTTAATTGAGATAAGGTTAGGTCGTGTCATCCTTGTTATTCTCAATTAATATTTCTTGATTACCAAGTAAGATTAATCTTGAACAAATGACACCTCATTTGAGCATGGTCGTGCTAAATAATCTTACTTGTCAAGGGGTCCATTAGATATCTTTCTCTCGCTATACGAGTGACAAAAACTATCTTGATAATTCACATACCACTACATGGTTCATATTATGTACAATCACCACTTTTATAATTACCCATTTAAAGATAACATTTAATGGTGTTAATACATATTAATTTACAGGCAAGTAAATTAAAACATTCCAGCCCAGCTGGTTGTGAGGTTACAGTGCCTAGTGGGAGGTCTCGAGTTCGAAATCCGCTAGGCACATAAGAGTTTGAAACTCAATGGGCTGAGTTTCAGCCTTGATTACTCCATACCCCCAACCCCGCCCCCCAACCCCCTAGACCCCCCTGGAGTAAAAAAACATGATTATTTCAAATATAAGAATATAGCTCCTCATCATTATTCAGGATGCCACTGATGACATATAACCGAGCAGTGACCTCAAGTTGGGTCGGTCCAATGAACTTGTTCACTAACAAGCATCTATGTTATTAACTTGATATCTCTATACCCATGACTAGTGGAATATAGTCATCAGTTAATCCTGATGGAGTATATGGGCCTGGACCCCATGACCCACATACTCGGAAGAACAGAAGGTACCACGATCACCTGGTGGGACCCTCGTCGGCCAGGTGACCCCCATCGGCCAGGAAGCAGTCTACTCAGAATACGGTTCAGGAGCCAGGAGAACCGGGTGACCTCGTCAGCTGGGTCCTCATCGGCCGTGCCCTCATCGGCAATGCCCTCATCGACCACGAGCGGCCCCCAGAATAGGATCTTATATTTAATTATTTCTACATCTCTTGTACCCGGCCCAATAGTGGCCCTATTGTAAATGGGCCTCCCAAGCCCAAGACTTGGGAGCCCAGCCCTAATTTTCCCTATAAATACTACCTCCGGGAGTAGTTGTAGGGGTTCACAAAATCATTTATTGAAGCATTTACTTGCACTTCTCTCTCTAGCTCTCACTTCTCTCTAGATATATACTCTATCATTTGGTGCTCTCGTTGAGAGCTAGAACAATCAAGTTAGCATCCTTCGTCGCTACCAAGCACAGCTAACCACTGATCATGGGAAGAACTAAGTCAAACCGCAACCTCGTCAGCAGAGCCATCCCTGAGGATCAGGAGAACAGGGAGCGTGAGGAGGACGCCACGGCCGACCAGGTTGAAGGAGGGGACGTCTTCCAGGAGGCCATCAACCTCACGACGGACCTGCGCAACCAGCTCAACGACGGCGCCCCTGATGCCCGCATCGGCCTGGATAAGAAGCACGCAGAGAAGACAGACAACGCCCCGGCCCAACCTTTGGCCACGACTTCTCCGTCTGTTGACCCACAGGTTCAGGCCGCATTATCGGTCATCATCGCCAGCTTGGCTCAGAACCCCACCGTCCTCAACGCACTCATGCCAAGGACTGGGGGGAACATCACTCCACCTCCTCAGCCCCAACCTTTGGCCGTCAAGCTAGGCAACGATGAGGGGGTGATAGACCAGGACACGGCGTCGTCCCACTCCCACCCTGCTTCCCCTCTTCGTCCCGGACTGACTCCAGCGCGTGGAAAAGCCTCTGCCTTCAATAGGCTGGGTGACACGCGCCGTCGTCCGGTTTCGGAGACGATGCTGGGACGGATTGGTGAGCACCGGTCTGGCTCGCCAAGGGAAAGCCTGGGGTCTGTGTCCCGGATAGTGGACCAGCCCCACCTGAACAAGGGCAAGGGAAAGCTGCACGAGGACAACGTGGGCCACCAGATCAACGCGGCCCACGAGGTGCGCATGCAGAACCAACAGGGCGCGGACTGCGGCCGCTAGGGACCCTCGGGACGAGGTTATCGCCCAGCTTGAAAGGAGGCTGGTCCAGATGGAGGCCAGACAGTCGGCAAACATTCCCACGGCCGGTGCCTCCAACGATCCTGGCCTCGATGCACTCATGAACAAGGTCAGCGCCCTTGAGAGGGAATTGGCCGAAGGACGAGGTGACCCCATCATCCAGGTCAGGACCAGGACTCCCTTCACTAACAGGGTGCTCTCGCCTCCCATCCCGGAGAAGTACAGGGGAAACGCCATCAAGTCCTATGACGGCTGATCAGACCCCCAGGAGCACTTCAGCCGCTACCAGAACAACATGCGGATGGTGAACGCATCGGATGAATACCTCTGTCGTTGGTTCCTCTCCACTCTTGAGGGGCCGGCGTACGAGTGGTTCAACGCGCTTCGGGGGGAACTCTCCCAATTTGTTAAAGGTGGTCCGCGCAAAAATACGTGGGTAAACACCGGCAAATCAGGGGGCGAACCCTCTACGAAGAAGCGAGAGATCGGTAGGCTCAGCGACGACGAAGACTTTGAGGAGCCTCCACCGAAGAAGAACCACATTCACCTCATCGTAGGTGGGAACACCGGGGGGACTCCGTCACCCAGAGGAAGAAATGAGCCCAATCCCTTTACATTGGAGCGGTGTCCCACGTTCGCCCCCAGCCGAAGAAGTAACGAACGGAGGCGATCACCTTCACCGACAAGGATCTGCCTCCAGGTACGGAGTCACAAAGGGACGCCCTCGTCATCTGGTGTGAGATCGGTGATTCCATCATCCACCGCACTTACATCGATACGGGAAGTTCCGTCAACGTGATGTACCTGGACACCTTCAAGCAACTGAAGCTGGACAAAGCTCTGCTGAGACCGATCAAGACACCATTGTCCAGTTTCACCGGGGACTCTATCGACGTTGAAGGCACGATAGTCCTCCCCGTGGAGGTCGGCGACGGCTCCCACCGCGCCAAAATTGACATGGAGTTCATGGTGGTCAACCTTCAGTGCGCCCACAACCTGATTTGGGGGTGGTCAGCACCGGAGGACCTGGAGGCCATCATCTCCATGAAGCACTTATGCTTGAAGTTCCCCACCAGTGGCGGCATCGGCTACGCCAGAGGAAACCAGAGGATAGCCAGGGCATGCTACCTCAAGCTAACGAGGCCGGCCGAAAGGGAAGGACAATAAATAGACACCATCACGGCGACCATTGCCAAGGACGAGGAGAGGCCGCATGCTGAACCAGCCGAAGAGGTCGAGGAGGTCTCCCTGGATACCTCTCGGCCGGAGCGGGTCCTCAAAATCGGGAAGCAACTCCCACAGGACCAGCGAGACGCCATCCTCCTCGTCCTACGGTCAACGCCATCATCTTCGCGTGGGGCCCGGACGACATGCCAGGCATCAGCCGGAAGGTGATCACCCACCGGCTGACCGTCGATCCGGCCTTCGCACCTGTTAAGCAGAAGCGACGCTACCTGTCCGCCGACAGGCGGGACTTCATCAAGGGGGAGGTCACCATGCTCCTCTCAATCAACCACATCAAGGAGGTGAAGTACCCGACGTGGCTAGCCAACGTCGTCCTCTCCCAAAAACCGCCGATATTCAGAATGTGTGTTGATTACACTGACCTGAACAAGGCGTGCCCCATGGACCCGTTCCCTCTCCCCAACATTGATCAATCGGTGGACGAGACGGCGGGATGCGAGTTGATGTCATTCCTTGACACCTTCAGAGGGTACCACCAGATTTTCATGCATGAAGATGACGCTGAGAAGACGGCCTTCATGACCCCGGAGGGAATTTTTTGCTACCTCATCATGGCTTTCGGACTCAAAAACTCAGGCGCCACCTACACTAGGATGGTGGCTAAGATCTTCAGGACGGTCCTCGACCGGACGATGCAGGCATATGTCGATGACATGATTGTCAAAAGCAAATGGGCCACCACACATGCTGACGACCTCCAGGAAATTTTTGAGATCATGAAGGAGTTCAAACTCTGCCTCAACCCCAAGAAGTGCGCCTTTGGCGTCCAAGGCGGCAAGTTCCTCGGCTATATGGTTAGCCGGAGAGGCATTGAAATAAATCCGAAGAAGATACAGGCCATCATCAATATGGAGCCGCCCCGCAACAACAATGAGGTATAGTGGCTAACAGGGCGCCTGGCGGCCCTAAGCCGTTTTCTCTCCAAGTCAGCCGAGAGGTCACTTACTTTTTCCCAAATCATGCGCAAAGCAAACAGCTTCAAGTGGACGACGGAGTGCGAGGAAGCATTTGAAGAAATGAAGAGGTACCTTTCATCTCCACCAGTGCTCTCCAAGACCAAAGCTGGCGAAACCCTCTTCTTATACTTGGGGGTGAGCACGTCGGCCATCAGCTCCGTGCTTATCCGCGAGGACGAAGGGGTGCAGAAGGCCATATTCTACATCAGCAAAACATTCAGGGAGGCCGAGCTCAGGTACTCCCCCATTGAGAAGACGGTGCTAGCCATCGCCCATACGGTGAAAAAGCTGGGGCACTACTTCCATGCCCATGTCGTCCACGTACTGACCCAGCAGCCCCTGGGCGCGCTCATGAGGAGACCTACCAGCTCCTCAAGGATGGTGAAAAGGGCGATCTTCCTCAGCCAATTCCAAATTGAGATCAAGCCAAGGCCATCTATCAAAGGGCAAGCCTTGGCCGACTTTGTCACCGAATGCACAGCGAGGGAGATGACCATTACTACCCCCGGGCCAGAGCCAGATGACACATGGATCCTGTTCACCGACGGCTCGTCGACCGCGAAATCATACGGGGGAGGCATCGTCCTCATCTCCCCTGAAGGATTCAGAGCTTACTATGTCATCCGCTTCAACTTCAGGGTGTCCAACAATGAGGCCGAATATGAGGCCCTCCTCAGCGGCCTCAGACTTGCCGCCGGCCTCAGAGCCAAGCACATCAGAATCAGGTGCGATTCCAAGTTGGTGGTAGGCCAGGTTGAGGGTACGTACGAAGCAAAGGAAGGCCGGATGAAGCGGTACAAACAGGCGGCCGAGGAGTTGCAGAAAGCGTTCGAAACCCACGAGATCACACAGATCCCAAGGGCCGAGAACGCCGAGGCCGACATCCTCTCCATGCTCAGCTCGGATACTCCAGAGCACATCTCCAAGTTAGCCAAGATCGAGTAGCTGAGCATGTCCAGCATCCATGCCAACCCCATCTTGTGCATCCAACAGCGGACGGAGGACTGGATCTCCGACATCACCACCTTCATCATAATGGGGGAGCTACCCCAGGACGAAGAGAGGGCCAAGCTTGCCAAGCTCAGGGCTCCAAGCTACACTATTGAGGATGGCAATCTCTATAAGCGATCCTACAACGGCACTCTCCTCCGACGCCTGCATCAGGACGAGGCCGAAGTGGCCATGGAGGAAGTTCACTGCGGTGTTTGTTCCTCACACCAGGGCCCTTTCAGTATGTTCAGGCGTCTCGTCGTCCAGGGCTATTTCTGGCCGACGATGGCGCGGGATTGTGCAGATCTTGCCAGGAAATGTACCACGTGTCAGGTGCTCCAGAAGGCCCCTGGTCGGTCAGTCATCAACTACGCCCCCGTCAGCACTGCCATTCCATTTTCAAGGTGGGGGATTGACCTGGTCGGCCCATTACCCAGAGCTGCTGGCAACAACCGCTACATCATCGTCGCAGTCGACTACTTCACCAAGTGGTTCGAAGCGGGACCTTTGGCCAGCATCACAGGGGCAAGATGTCAGAAGTTCGTCCATAAGAACGCCATTACCCGCTTCGGCGTCCCCCAAGAGATCATATCCGACAATGGCACCCAGTTCGAAGTGGCACCCTTTCAAGAGCTCCTTCGAGAATGGGGAATAAAGCACTGTTTCTCCTCCGTTGCCTACCCTCAAGGCAACGGGCAGGTTGAGAACGCCAACAGAACTATAATGGAGGGGATGAAGAAGAAGCTCCAGGACGCAGGAGGAAGTTGGGTCGACGAGCTCCCCAACATTCTGTGGTGCTATCGTACTACGCCAAGGAGGGCAACAGGTGAGACACCTTTTGCCCTGTGCTATGGCTTTGAAGCAAAGGCACCCACGGAAGTCGCCATTCCCAGCCGACGGGTGGAGCAGTACGACCCTCAGGTCAACGAGGAGAACATGAAGATCGACCTCCACCTGGTCAAAGAAAGACGCGAACAAGCATTCATCCGGGCGGAGAACTACCGGCATCAAGTGAAATCATACTATGACGCCAAGGTACGTTCCCGGGAGTTCCAAGTAGGGGACTACGTCCTCCGCCGAAGGGAAGCAAGACAGCCGACGGAAGGGGGCAAGCTAGCCTTGAAATATGAAGGTCCCTACATCATCAGTGTCATGGTAAAACCCGGCACCTACAAGCTTAAACGCCCAAATGGGACCAATGTACCACGAACGTGGAATGTACACCATCTGGTGAAGTTTTATCAATAATCCGAAGGAGGTGCAGCCGGCGAAGACCTCACCCCTTGACGGATTATTGATTGGACACCACCCTCGGCCTCGAGCCACTTATGAATAAAAGTCATGTTCCCTTGATTTTTTGGAATTCAAGTAGAATATTAATGGATGCCCTCATCGGGCACCTTAGAGCGAAAGGCTCAGGTATGGCCGATGTGGCGCTTTACTTCTGCAGCCTTAGAGCGAAAGGCTCAGGTATGCCCCATTGTATTTTGTATCAGCAAAGGGCTCAGGCCTGGCTGAGAGAGCACATCGTATCGGCCCCTTAAAGCGAGACGTTCAGGCAGGGCCGACAATGTCCCCAGGACGAGGGGCCTGCAAACGGCCCGCGTCTTGAAATGGGAAGTTCACCGCGTCGTCTACGCACCAGAACGCAGGACGACAGGCCTGAAATCATGGTTGAGGCGACAAAATCCCCAAACTCGGGGTTGGGCAACGGCAGCCGTTGGAAACCAACCAAAAGTCTAGCCCGCGTAATAAATAGGCGACGGGACCCCCCCAAGACCATGGACGTTATAAACGAAGTCCAAACCGGCCGGAGGACTATCGACCCCTTCGGCCGAAGCCTGAAAGAAGGACACTCCCCGAAATAGGGAATAAAAAAAAAGGGAAGCCGAGGACCGCGCGCACTTACCGGCCTCGAGCATTAAGAATAAATACCCACGCATCAAGCCACACATTTGGCTAAGTACATATCAGTTGAATACAAAGGTAACACTACCAACAGGTAACATGGACAAAGCGGCCACCCGCTACGAGGAAAGTGTCAAGAACGGGGCATGCACCTATAAAATCTTAACCAAGTGGTTGGGTGAAACGAGGGTGGTTACCTTCATCGGCCATGACCGACCGAAGTTCCAACACTTAGCATGCAAACCAAGAATCCCAGCTTGACACTTAACACAATCCTGGAGTTGAACACCGGAAAGGAGGTCCAGGACGAAGCGGGCACTCAAACTGTTGGTCCCGGTTATACTGGATACAGTCTAGAGGGGGGGTGAATAGACTGTATTGGTTTTTAGCTTTTTAAACTAAGTACCAGATTTACAGAATAGCCTGTTCTGTTGAAAGAACAGACTGGCAGCGGATGGGGTTCTGGCAGGGAGTTCTGTTAGCCTCAGAGAAGCAAAGGCAGAAGGCCTTTTGTTAACTCGTAGAACAAGTTCTGCTGAACACAGATACCAAGTCCAAGGAGTTATACAGTTCTATCTAAGTGCAAGTATTAAAAGCAGTAAGTAAACGACACCAGGGATTTTTATAGTGGTTCAAGGAACAACTCGTTCCTCTAATCCACTGTTCCACTAAGCTGTAAAAACTGACGTTTACAAAGCCTTAGTCATAGTACTTAAGAAGCACTCCACGTCTTCTTCAAGCCTAGATGTGTCCTGGGATGCACTGCCTGGCTTCCTTTAACACTGGTCCTTTCACTGAGTTTCCTTGAAGTATCACCACTTCACTACTCCAGTTATTTGGACGTCCTTCTTGTAGCAAGAAGAGTTTCTGTTGAAACTGGGGTTCCTCCAACTAGCTTCGTTACAAAAGATTTGTATGTGATGAGCTTGAAGAGTTGAAGAACACTTGGAACTTTGCTTGAGTTGGAAAGAATATTTTTCCAACTTCTGCCTTCTCTTGTAGAAGATATTGAGTTTGAATCTCAAGGAGGCTTTTTGCTTTTCAGAGTTTGAATATCTTGCTTGTGGTTAGCAAAGTTGTAGCAAAATTATGTAGGCAAAGTTATCCGGTTGTTCTTCGTAGTGTATCTTTTATACTGAGGTTGTCTTCCCGTTGGAGGAGTAGGAGGACAACTGCATTAAATGAGCGATCAGTTGACTTGACTAGTAGAGCCCGGTAAAGTTGGCGGGTTACTATTTTGGGATAAAGTATTCCTGACATTCCGGCCAATCATCTGCAATTACTCTACGTAGCATGGGGTGCATTAAATGAGCATTTAATGCATGCACTGTAGCTTTTCCGTTTCATACTCCTAGCCGTTGAAGGAATCTTTTAGTTGACTTCCCGGTTCTTTGAAAATCTTCTAAGTATCAGACCTTCTGGTGTCTTTGTCTGAGAGTAGAACAGAGGAGGTCTGGAGCACTTCTGTTGGGAGTATCCAACAGAGACCCAGAAGGGTTTCTGTCAGAGTCAAGAGTAACAGAGATCCTGAGGACTTCTGTTCTGGAGCAGAGAACCAAAGGTCCTCTGTTTCAATAAAGCCTTAAGAGGCACTTCTGCTCTTGAAGTCCTTCTGTTCTTGAAGCCCTTCTGCTCTTGAAGGTCTTCTGCTCTGGGAGCCCTTCTGCTCAGAAGGTCTTCTGTCAAGTCGAATACATCTAAGAACTTTACAAAGGAAAAGTTCTAATACATAATTTCTAAAGGGGTACTCTAAAGTCCTAGTTAATCTAGCATCATCAAAATCTAATTACAATTATTCCTTACAATTTCCCCCTTTTTGATGATGCCAAAACCCTTTAACTATTTCCAGAGAAGTGCCTTCACCATAAAAATTTAAATTTTAAAACTTTTCATTAAAATCTTGGTGGGCAACTTGGCATAGGAAAATAGTAAGAGTACGATACATTCAGATAGCAGAATATAACAGAAATAAACAAACACAAACAGAAGGCAAAAAGACAAGAATTTGAGGAAAAGCACTTCAAAGTAAGAAGGCAGAGATGTGATTTTATTAGATAGGTTTTACAGAGTTTAAACCTTACACATTCTCCAGATTAGCTGCATGTAGAGCTTCTTCCTCTAGTCTTTGAAGCCTGAGCAGTTCTTCATTTATTTCAGCTCTGATTTTGAACAGATTGCCAGACCTTTGATAAGATGCCCATATTGGAGAAAGCTTACAGTCCAAATAGTTGAGGACACCTTCATGTATGGTCTTTCCTGGGACAATGTTCTTTTTGTACCATTCTTCTGCTTCTTCAAGAGATCCTCCATACCTAACTCCGACAACACCATCTTTGTCCAGATAGAGATGCTGTTGTTGGGTAGGAGTCATTTTAGCCTTCATCTCCTCAAATTGAGCTCTGTCAATGTTCTGAGAGCCACCCAATCTCCACTCAGTGAAGTTGAAAACTTTCTTCTTCTTGGTGCTCTTCTTTACTGGAGATGGGGGTCTAGGTATGCCTGCTGCTCTCTTCTTTTGTAGGGCAGCTTCAAAATAGGGAGCCGGATCTACTGCAGGCTCACCAGAGGAGGGTGCTCTGGTAGGAGTTCTGTGAGACCTAGGCTTGGTCTGTTGAGGGCCCTCTTCCCCCTTTTTGACATCATGCAGATCTTCAATCATAAGACTGATCTTCTGGAATTCTGAGGCCTGGGTTGAGGCTATCTGCTCCAGGGCCTCTGGTAGTGTCTAGGTGACAGAGGTAAGTCCTTCAATGAGACCTTGCTGCTTCTGTATTGCAGAGAAGATGTCCTTGTTATTGGCTTCAAGGAGCACCATCTTCTGATACCGGTCTCTGTCAGTGGACAAAAGGGCTTGAGCCTGTTCTTGATGAGCTCTGCACATTTGCTCAATAGAGGTCAGTTGCCTCTCTGTTCTGGCATCAGATTTCTTCAGAGCCTCAAGATGCTCTGAGATATTGTGGATTGCATGTCCTTGACTCAGGAGAGTCTGTTGAAAGATAGAGAGGGTTTTGTGGATGCCTACCACTTCTGTTGACAGGACATCTGTTCTGGCAGAGGAGGAGGCGATGAAGTAGTTGAGTGTCCCAGTGAGGTTCTCAAAACGGTCAGAGATGAACTGCATACCTGAATTCAGATTGTCATTCACATGAGCAAGATGCCCATAGTGTTTATCATTTATCTCTGTCAGCTTGTTCAAGCCTTGGAGGATCTGTCCTCCAAATTCTTCTGCAGATTCAACAAATTTGTTGAAGGGAATGTCATTCTGTTGTCCATCTGCTTGAGGCATCTCTAGACCTCTTCCTCTAGGTAGTGGGTGATGTTCTTGGACAGATGATAGAGAATGGACAAGTTGTTCATGTTCCAGTTGAGTCAGAGGAGGGGTCTTCTGTCTCTTGGATGTGGCCTTGTATGATTTGCTGATCATGAATCCATCCATGTCAGATGAATCTTCATAAGATGAATAGATAGGGATTCTGTTGCGGACTATCTTCTTCTTCTTCTTGAGGGAGGGATTGGGAGCAATAGAATCCCTAGAATACCCTTGGGGTGCAGAGATGGGGGAGACAGTTGTAGGGTCAGAATCCCTGAGAAACCATACAGGTTTAAGCTTCTCTGCAGGTTGTTGTGGAGGAGGTGATTCTGGAGGAGGGGTTTGATGTTCAGACTCAGAGGATGAAGAGGATATCTGTTGGGGTGAGGGGTTCTGGTGCTGGGGTGAGGATTGAATAGGTGAGACATTCTGTTGAGGGGGAGATGGGGGAGGTGAAGGTGAGCGGTTTCTGTAGGGAACAATTGCTCTACAGGGTGATGCAGTTTTCTGTTTGGGTGATTGAGGAGGGGTGGGGGTTTTCTGTTTAGGAGATTTAGGTTGAGGGTGTTCTGTTGGAGGGGTTTCTGTGCTGGTGGAAGGTGAGGGAAAATGTGGTTCTGTTGGGATAATAACAGAAGGGGATGGAGAGTTTACCTCAATGATGTTATCCACGAGCAAGGAAGTCCTCCACTCCTTGATATGCTCCATCATAGCTTGTCCTTCTGACTTGAGTGCAGAGGACTCTCCTGGGTTGAAGTTGGGCTGTACAGAGTCAGTTGCCATCTTGGTGAACAGCCATTCTTCAAAGGCTTCAATTTCTCCATCTTCTAGAGGTTTGACAGCTTCCTCCGAGGGTGAAGAAATGAGAATAGCCTTTCCCTTGTAGCTTGCCTTCTTCTTCTCAAGGACAGAGTGAAGAAAGTTGAGGGCAAAGCACTTTGAGACATCATCAGTCCCAACCCAATTCAGGATGGCTTCTTCTTCTGCCTCATAGTGATCAAAAAACTGAATTATTTTGTGGAGGGGTCCCATTCTCCATCTTCTCCATTCAAGGACCCGGGTAAACTGTCTGTCAAGCAAGGACAGATACCCATCTTTGACAGGACTAGGGTGCTCTGGTGGAGTTGGCACCCTGTTCTGTTCAGGAGATGCAGCAGAGGTGGGGATCTCTGGTTCCCCCTGAGTGTCTGCCACTCCCTCAGACACAGAAACCACAGGTTTAGCAACCTTCTTCTTGGGTTTGGTGGTCCTCTTCCTCTTCTGTCCGGCCTGAGGGGGGGCAACAGGTGCTTCCCCTTCAGTCTTCTTCTTCTTCTTTTTCTTCTTCTCAGCAGAAGTGGCTACAGAGAGAGGTTTCTGTACCTTCTCTCCCTGTTGTCTCTTAGCCTCAAGTTGAAGCTGTCTCCTCAGCTCTGCCTTTATTGCTTTTTCCCTATTGGGAGAGGCAGTCAGGAAAATTACCTTGGTGTGATCCAAAGCTGAAGCCTTCCTCAAGCTTACCCCTTGTTTGAGGAGCACTTCTGAAATGAGCAGTCCATGCCCTAGCTTCCCAGAGTAGAGGCTAGTCTTTGGATTCTTCTTCTTGATTACTTCAATCAGGGACTTCACCATGACTTGTCCCCAATTGATGTTTACCCCATGATGCACTGCATAAAGAGCCTTTGCATTGGCCGTTGTAACATCATCTGTGGAGGTGTACTTGCACCATAAACATTTGTGGAAAATGTTTATGAGTAGCTCAAATTCCCTCTTGAGCAGGTGCTTCTTGACGTTGACCTTCTCTACTTCTTCCCCTTTTCTGCAGAACTTCTTCTTGAATTCTGTCAGAGGGATGTCAGTATCCTCCAAATCAAGTAGAGAGTCCCTTCCTTCCTTTTGCTGAATGTTGAAGATGTTGTTGATGACGTCAGCATCAACCAACACCTTTTCTCCTTGGACGACGGAGGAGATGACTTCATCCTTGAAGGATGCGTTGAGATAGAACTCAACAGTGTCCACGTTGCTGTAGGCTTCATAACCATGAGAAATGACCTTGCTCAGTTGACATTGTGACAGTCCGTCAACAATGGAGGTCATCCTCTCCTTTTTCTCTGCAAACCTGGGTAGTACTTCCAGGTCGCATCTCAGGCCAGTCAAGACATTATTCAGGAGAGTTGCCTTTTGTTCCTTTGAAAGATCGGAGAAGCTCAAGAAGGCCATGGAGTATACTGCGGTTAGAAAATTTCTGAGAGATAAGAGTTGAAAAGCTTGAGAATTATGAGAGCAGTAACGGTTTAGGTTTGCGAAAGGGGGTTTTATGGATATGGGTTAGTGGACGTTTGAGATAATTTACGGTTCCAAGATACCAATAAATGTAAAAAGGGGCGCAGTAAATAAACGGGGGCGCAGTAAATTTTATACGGCTTGATACCGTTTTAAGGGTAAAAGGGTAAAAGACCTTTAATAATTTACTAGGTCACCCGGTTTACAAGATTTTCTAAGTCCACCACCTTCTGTTAGACAAGAGAGGGTTCTCTGTAGAAAGGGTTTCTGTTGCATAGGTGTTCTGCCAGGGTAGAGAACAGAAGAGGTTGACAGAAGGGGTTAACAGAAGGGGTTCTGCTACAGGAATTCTGTCAACAGCAAATGAGCAACAGAGGGACTTTCTTTTCATCTTTCCCTTGGAATCTCATCCATCATTCCCAATTCCTCTCTCAGTTTGTTGAACCTAGCCTCAGGGAGAGGCTTTGTCAGGATATCTGCAAGCTGGTCTTCTGTTGGCACATGTTCCATGCAGATGTGCTTCTTCTCAACATGATCTCTGATGAAGTGATGTCTGATCTCAATATGCTTTGTTCTGGAATGAAGAACTGGATTCTGAGTAATAGCAATAGCACTGGTGTTGTCACACAACAGCTTGATCTCCTTTGCTTGAATTCCATAGTCCTTCAGTTGTTGCTTCATCCAGAGTAGCTGAGCACAGCAACTCCCAGCTGCAATGTACTCTGTCTCAGCTGTACTTGTTGAGATGGAGTTCTGCTTCTTGCTAAACCAGGAAACAAGCCTTCCTCCTAGCAATTGGCAGTGTCCAGAGGTGCTTTTTCTGTCTAGTCTGCAACCTGCAAAATCTGAGTCAGAATAACCAATTAGTTCAAAGTTACCTCCCTTTGGATACCATAGGCCTGCATTTGGATTCCCTTTGATGTATCTGATGATGCTCTTTGCAGTACTTAGATGGCTTTCCTTGGGCTTTGATTGGTATCTGGCACAGATTCCAACAGAGAATGAGATGTCTGGTCTGCTTGCAGTTAGATACAACAGAGATCCTATGATTCCTCTATATGTTGTTGCATCAACATCCTTTCCTTCATCATCTGGACCAATCCCTTGTGAAGTGTTCATGGGAATCTTCACTGATGATTTGCCTTCCACTCCAAACTTCTTGATCAGATCTCTGGTGTACTTCCCTTGGTTGATAAAGATCCCTTCTGGAACTTGTTTGACTTGAAGTCCTAGGAAGTAACTGAGTTCTCCCATCATACTCATTTCAAATTGACTCTACATCACTTGAGAAAATTTCTTACACAGTTCTGGATTAGTACTACCAAATATAATGTCATCAACATATATTTGTACTAGCAGAATATGATTAGCAACAGAGATTTGAAATAGAGTTTTGTCAACCTTTCCTTTAGTAAACCCATGGTTTACCAGGAAAAGGGACAATGTGTCATACCAGGCTCTGGGAGCTTGCTTAAGACCATAGAGGGCCTTTTTAAGCTTGTAGACACAAGAAGATTGAGTAGGAATGACAAAACCTGGTGGTTGTTCCACATAAACTTCTTCTTCAAGATCTCCATTCAGAAATGCACTCTTGACATCCATCTGGTAGACCTTGATGTTGTTGTAGGCAGCATAGGCTAGAAAGATTCTGATGGCTTCAAGTCTGGCAACTGGTGCAAAAGTCTCATCAAAATCTATTCCTTCTTCTTGACAATATCCTTTAGCTACTAGCCTTGCTTTGTTCCTTACAATGTTGCCATCTTCATCTGCTTTGTTCTTGAATACCCATTTGGTTCCAATGACATTCTGGTGTTTTGGCCTAGGAACAAGTTCCCATACTTTGTTCCTTTCAAACTGAGTGAGCTCTTCTTGCATAGCATTGATCCAATCTGAGTCTGCAAGAGCTTCTTCAACTGTCATAGGTTCCATCTGAGATATATAGCAGGCAAGCATTGCTTCTCTCCTTGATGTGGATCTGGTTTGAACTCCACTTCTGATTTGACCAATCACTTGGTTAGGAGGATGGTCTCTTAACCATGTTAGGTCTGGTTCTGTCAGCTGCTGTCTTGGTCTCTCTGGTTCCTCATCTTCAGAGTCTTCATCTTCATTCAACAGAAGGGGGTTTGGTGCAGGTGTTGGAAATGCAGGGTTGTCTGCCACCTCTTCTGTTGGTGTTCTGTCTTCTATGCTGACATCCTTGAGAATCTCTGTTACCTCTTTAACAGAGGTGCTTTCATCAAACTTCACATGTATGGATTCTTCAACATGTAGGGTTCTTCTGTTGAGTACTCTATAGGCTTTACTGGTGTTTGAATAGCCTATAAAGACTCCTTCATCAGCCTTTTCTTGAAATACTTTCAGATGCTCCTTTCCATTGTTGAGAATGTAGCACTTGCATCCAAATACATGAAAGTAGCTGATGTTAGGTTTTCTTCCCTTCCAGAGTTCATAAGGGGTCTTCTGGTGATTCTTGTTGATCATGCTTCTGTTCTGAGTATAGCATGCAGTGTTGATTGCTTCAGCCCAATATCTCATAGGCAATCCAGATTCTGCAATCATTGTTCTTGCAGCTTCTTTTAAAGTTTTGTTCCTTCTTTCTGCTACGCCATTCTGTTGAGGGGTTCTGGCGGCAGAAAGTTGATGAAAAGTTACATTCTGATCACAGAAGTCCTTTATGACTTGGTTGACAAATTCAGTTCCTCTGTCTGATCTGATTGTCTTCACTTTCAAGTTCTTCTCAGTCTGAAGTTGCTTTAACAGAGATGGCAACTTCTGAAGAGTTTCATTTTTCTTTGTCAGAAAAACAGTCCATGTGTATCTGGAGTAGTCATCAACCATGACTAAGGTATATTTCTTGCCACCAACGCTTGGAGTCTCAACAGGTCCAAATAAATCCATGTGAATCAGATTTAGAGGACTTGTAGAAAGATCTCCAGCAATGGGTTTGAAGGAATTCTTCACTTGTTTGCCTTTCTGACATGCACTGCAAAGGGTCTCCTTCTTGTACACAATGTCTGGTAGCCCTTCTACAATGTGTTCTCTGGCCAGTTTGTTGATTGTTTTGAAATTCAAATGGTTGAGTTTTTTGTGCCAATCCCAGCTCAGTTTTGAATCTCCCTTGGCTATCAAGCAAACTCCATCTTTTGCAGTGTTCCAATCAACTACATAGATGTTCTTCTTCCTTGATGCTGTAAGAACCACTTCCTTTGTTGTCTCATGCTTCACATAGCAGAAGTCCTTTGTGAATTCAACAGTGTAGCCTTTGTCACAGAATTGGCTAGCACTTAGCAGGTTGAACTTCAGTCCTTTGACATATGAGACATCATCAATGAATATCTGGTTCTTGATCAGCTTTCCTCTTCCTTTTGTTTGACCTTCTTTGTCATTACCTCCAAAGGTAACTCTAGGTCCTTTGCATTACTGGAACTCTGTTAGGCAACTTCTGTCACCTGTCATGTGTCTGGAGCATCCACTATCAATAAACCATTCTTGTTCAGAGATGGCTCCAGCACACAGTTCCTGCAAGATCAAAAGAAAGATTTAGGTACCCAAGCAATGCTGGGTCCTGGGGGGTCATGGAGTCTGGGTAGTTGGTACCATTTTGGTCTCATCAAGTGAAACCTTGGTGGGTGGTACCCATTGTCCACCCGGTAGTTATAGTAAACTGAAGTGTGATTCACTTTGGGCAGATGCTTGTGAGGGTCATGCTTCCTGTTTACATACTTTTGCATAGCTTTCTTTGTTGGAAAGAAGTCCCATATACTATCAAGAGCAGAGGGACGGTTAACCTTGGGCTTCTGAAGTTGACCAGCCAACCTCTTCTGCCTGAAGTTAACTTTCTCTTGATATTTGCCCTTCTGGTGATCATTTCTGGTACGATTGACATGAGGTTGTCTATCAATGAATGGTCTTTTATTTTTGTTATTTTGAAAACCTCTTCTGTTGTTAGGTTTTCTGCCAGGTTCATTATTTTTCAAAAAGGGTTTCTGTTGAACCTTTATCTTACCCTTTTCTGGTCTGACTTCCTCATGAACAACCTTGGTGCCAGATACACCAGCTTGACAGATGGGGCTAGAAATCAGTGGCTCTATGACCTTATCTGCCTTAGCAACTCTGGTGCTAGGCATTACAGAAGGCTCACCTGATTCTGTTGAGCCATAACCAAGACCAAAACCAGTGCCAATCTGTTGATCAAGCACAATCTTTTCCATGGAAGACTGGGCCTTCTGGTAAGCTTTGTACTTAATCTCGAGAGGCTCTATTTCTCTTATTCTCTTAAGAAGAGAAACATTTTCAGTCTCCAGTTGATCTCTTTCCTCAATTAGAAGATTGATTTTGATCTCAACCTCCTTCTTTAAGTCAAGAATTTCAGCTTTCAACTTACTTTTTTCTTCTGTTACAGAAGAATAAATTGCTTGTATGGCCTTAAACTCTTCCCAAAATTCTGACATTGAATCAGAATCAAAAGCTAAGCCTACCGAAGAAAAACTAGATTCAGAAGTAGAGGTTACCTCATCATCAGAATGAGCCATGAGGCAAAGGTCTTCTGTCTCAGTATCAAGGCAACAGAAGGCCTCATCAGAATCTGAGTCAGAACTGGATTCTGTTTCTGACAGAGGGTCTTTCTCCAGCTGTTCTGTCACAAGTGCCTTTCTTCTTCTGGAGTTGTCCTCGTACTTCTTCTTTTCTCCATCCCGTCCTTGCTTCTTGGACACTCTAGGATGGGGACAATCAGCTTTGAAGTGACCAGGTTGTCTGCAGTTGTAACAGAGAAGCTCTCCACTGCTTTCTGTTGATTTGACGTTCTGGTATGGCTTTCTGTTGAAAGATGGACTCCTTCCATCTTTGGGATTCTTCATAAACTTTTTGAATCTCCTGGCAAAGGCAGCCATATATTCATCAGATAAAAGTACTGAAGGGTCAAAATCATTTACCTTAGATGTGCTGGCTGTAGCGGTCCTTCATCCTTGAGCTTTGAATCTGGTACATCTTCCTTCTCTTCAATCATTTCAAACTCATGAGCTTTGAGATCTGAAATGAGCTTATCAGTGGGATAAGTCTTTACATCCTTGCTGGCTTGGACAGCAACTACCTTCATCTTCCATGCTGAGGACAGTCCCCTCAACACTTTCAGGTTGATCTCCTTGGTTGTGAGATCCTTGCCAAGCTCAGAAATCTCTTCAGTGAGAGTGAGGAGCCTGTCATACATCTTGGAGATGCTTTCACCAGGGAGAAGTTTGAAGTCATCAAACTTCTTGTTGGCTATGGTTAGTTTGTTGTCCTTCTCTTGCTCATCACCAGCTCCAATGAGCTCAAGAGTATCCCAGATTTCCTTAGCAGTCTTGCACTTCTTGATTCTGTTGAAGTACCTATCATCAATGGACTTGTAGAGGATGTCCTTGGCAATATTGTCTAGGTTGTACTTTCTCCTCTCTTCAGTGGTCCATTCTGACTTGGCTTTGCTGATCATCTGGGGTTTGGTGTTGTCTATGGCATGTTCAGGATTGACCTTCTGGAAGCTTGTGAAGGGGCCAATATCTAGAACTTCCCACATCTCATCATGTAGGGCACAGAGATGTGCTTTCATCCGGATCCTCCAGTCATCAAACTTAAGATCTGAAAACATAAGATTCTTGGACAAGGAGTGATCCATTATATCAGATAGAAATGAGGTAAAACAGAAAAACAAGTGGATCTTTGTTCAACAAATAACCTAAGAGATTATTAGAACAAGGAGGCTCTGATACCACTTGTTGGTCCCGGTTGTACTGGATACAGTCTAGAGGGGGGGTGAATAGACTGTATTGGTTTTTAGCTTTTTAAACTAAGTACCAGATTTACAGAATAGCCTATTTTGTTGAAAGAACAGACTGGCAGCGGATGGGGTTCTGGCAGGGAGTTCTGTTAGCCTCAGAGAAGCAAAGGCAGAAGGCCTTTTGTTAACTCGTAGAACAAGTTCTGCTGAACACAGATACCAAGTCCAAGGAGTTATACAGTTCTATCTAAGTGCAAGTATTAAAAGCAGTAAGTAAACGACACCAGGGATTTTTATAGTGGTTCAAGGAACAACTCGTTCCTCTAATCCACTGTTCCACTAAGCTGTAAAAACTGCCGTTTACAAAGCCTTAGTCATAGTACTTAAGAAGCACTCCACGTCTTCTTCAAGCCTAGATGTGTCCTGGGATGCACTGCCTGGCTTCCTTTAACACTGGTCCTTTCACTGAGTTTCCTTGAAGTATCACCACTTCACTACTCCAGTTATTTGGACGTCCTTCTTGTAGCAAGAAGAGTTTCTGTTGAAACTGGGGTTCCTCCAACTAGCTTCGTTACAAAAGATTTGTATGTGATGAGCTTGAAGAGTTGAAGAACACTTGGAACTTTGCTTGAGTTGGAAAGAATATTTTTCCAACTTCTGCCTTCTCTTGTAGAAGATATTGAGTTTGAATCTCAAGGAGGCTTTTTGCTTTTCAGAGTTTGAATATCTTGCTTGTGGTTAGCAAAGTTGTAGCAAAATTATGTAGGCAAAGTTATCCGGTTGTTCTTCGTAGTGTATCTTTTATACTGAGGTTGTCTTCCCGTTGGAGGAGTAGGAGGACAACTGCATTAAATGAGCGATCAGTTGACTTGACTAGTAGAGCCCGGTAAAGTTGGCGGGTTACTATTTTGGGATAAAGTATTCCTGACATTCCGGCCAATCATCTGCAATTACTCTACGTAGCATGGGGTGCATTAAATGAGCATTTAATGCATGCACTGTAGCTTTTCCGTTTCATACTCCTAGCCGTTGAAGGAATCTTTTAGTTGACTTCCCGGTTCTTTGAAAATCTTCTAAGTATCAGACCTTCTGGTGTCTTTGTCTGAGAGTAGAACAGAGGAGGTCTGGAGCACTTCTGTTGGGAGTATCCAACAGAGACCCAGAAGGGTTTCTGTCAGAGTCAAGAGTAACAGAGATCCTGAGGACTTCTGTTCTGGAGCAGAGAACCAAAGGTCCTCTGTTTCAATAAAGCCTTAAGAGGCACTTCTGCTCTTGAAGTCCTTCTGTTCTTGAAGCCCTTCTGCTCTTGAAGGTCTTCTGCTCTGGGAGCCCTTCTGCTCAGAAGGTCTTCTGTCAAGTCGAATACATCTAAAAACTTTACAAAGGAAAAGTTCTAATACATAATTTCTAAAGGGGTACTCTAAAGTCCTAGTTAATCTAGCATCATCAAAATCTAATTACAATTATTCCTTACACAAACACTCGCGAGAAAGTTGAACACACTGGCGGCAACCCTTACCGGCCACACCATTCTCGCTGGCCGTTAAAGGCGCTAAAACCCCCAAGACGAAGCGAACAACAGAGAAGAAAGTCGCCTAAGTGAATTTCAAACACTTAGAAATTTTTTGAAGAAAGTTGCCTTAGTGAATTTCTAACACTTAGAGAATTTTTCGAAGAAAGCAAATGCGAAGGAAAAGGCAAGCACCCGGGTGCGCAACACACGGGTTGTCACGCCCCGGACACGTCAACAACCCGCCGTACAGTACGAATAGCCAACCATAGTCCAACTCATCCATACTATACAAGGCGTCTTGAATACCATTCACACATAGTACATCCATAAACAAACATAATGTAAAATAAACATTTATAGCAGCGGAAACATTTAACACAAGTGTTTATGCCACACCTTGGCAAACATGGGCATACAAGCCCCCAAATAATTATTCAAAAACAATATCCATGAGCATTATTTAAATTGTTTTCAAAACAGAAACGGAAGAAGCACGAACCACGTCTTCTTCCTTTGATCTTCCCGAAGCAACGGGCAGTGGCAGCAACCTTCAAGTTCTACCTGAAACTGTGAGGTGGCCTCCCCCGTGAAGGGGAGGTCAGTACTTGAAAATATTTGACAAGTACAATAGCAACTATACTAAGTATAATTGACGTTTCAATTTCTAAGACCCTCAACTTAGGGTGATATTATATTATAGGCCATAACCCTCGGTTACCCCTTTTTTTTAACTGTACTTACTTTATATAGAGTCAAGTAGTCGGCCCGTGGGCCCATATTCATTTAGAATTCATTATTTTTTTCCCCCGTGACTGCATGTCACGATAACCCTGTAGGGTCCCATCGATCCCTGATTTTATAGCAAGGGCTCGGCCCAACTACATTTCTATAAAATCCTCTAACTCGATTTAACGCATTAAAATTGTATGGCAAGGGCTCGGCCCAACTACGTTTCCATACCAACCATAACTTCATGGCAAGGGCTCGGCCCAACTACGTTTCCACGGAGATCACATATACATGGCAAGGGCTCGGCCCAACTACGTTTCCATGCTAATCACAATACATGGCAAGGGTTCGACCCAACTACATTTCCATGCAATCCTAGAGTCCAACTCTAATTTATTTTCATAGTCCAATTCTCAAGCAAATCCTATGCCTAGAATCAATTCACTTGGGTAGCCTTTAGGCCTACCCCTACCACACCTTATTGTTCGTACAATTCAACCTTAAAGTATCTCTTAAGACTACTTAAGGCATACCCATTTACAATCCTATCTCTTAGGATTAAATTCATCATTTATTTATATTAATCTCCCGACTAGTATTCCAACACTAGTCGGATAATTCTTAGAACCGCCAAGTTCTTAACTCATAGCCAATTAATTCATCTCAATTGATTTTCCAATCCAAATATAATTTAACCCAAATATCAAAAATATCACTTTTAACCATTCATGAATTTCATACATGAAGTAAAAGTATATTTTATCACAATATTATCATAGTTAATACCATCATCATACCAACACTTTCATATCACATAATCAATCATACACAATTTACTCTAAATTTGTATATCATGCTTCACTTTTTCACATGCAATAGTATTTTCATTTAGGCATTATTATTCATTAATAATCCATGAAAATCACATTTAATAACTTAGGTAATCTTACGAAATTAACCCAACAATTATAAGCAATATAGTCAGCCATCCTCACCTCGTGATGTGCTACAATAGTTGCCTTTGTTAAGCCCCTCGATCAATCCCCCGTTCTAGGCCGATTGAAAGTGAGAAGTTGGATTTCTGGGCCAAAGCCGGGCGGCTTTCGTGGTCTGCAACTACGACTAGCTCCTTTGAAATGGCGGTTTCCGGCGATTTCGACTCCTATCGATTTGCCAACCTTCCTAAGTTAATTACCACCACTTTATATCAATATTCTACACTTTTAAACGTGTAGAACTCATGGTTTAATCCACCATATGATTTCTCAAAAATCATACACCATAAAACTAGTTAAAAGGTTGTTTGTTGAGTTCTTACCTCAATAACAATTCTTTTCTCCTTGGAAGACCTTCCCTGAATCTTTCTCTGGGTTCTTGTCTTTGAGAGTTATCCTCCTGGAGTTCTCCTCTAATGAAAGGTCCGGATGGTGCTAGCATAGGGGGGTATCACCTATCCATTCAACCCATATGATTTTTGGGTGATGGGGTCATGAGGGTGTAATCCTTGTCTCTAGGATACTTCCTCCCCCTCCCTTGTGCGTACAGCACGTTTGATTGCTCCCCCTCCCTTATTACTTGGTCAATCAGCACCCCTAAAAACGTGGGGTGGCCCTCACTTATGTGGGAGGTCATCCCATTATGTCCCGATGTGTACAATCGGCCCCGAAACTTGTATTTCTCGGCCCGTTTTAATCATATTTTATTTTATCGGACCAAATAAAATATGTCACGCGTTCCTAATAATTATGGGTCTTTAGAATAGATGTACATTCCCCAACATTAATTTTGGAGTCTCCGAAACTCATTTCGGGCTGTTACCCGCTAAATTACCAATACCGGTAATTGGGCCCCGTTTGACCAACCGGTCAACTCCATGCCTTTCTTATGGCCCAAATAGAATATCCACCACCATATAGATGTCATCTAGACCAAGATGAATATAATATGTGGTTCGGGAATTATCAGGCGGTCCCCATTCCCGCTGTGGGCCCCACATGCAATTTACTATTCACGTAAAAGAAATAATAAAATTTTAACAATTACGTAAATTCATAAATCATCCTTCAAGGTTTACTACATCATTTACTAAAAGTAAACATGCTTGGAGACGGTGTCACACGGGTACCTTCATCGGCCACACCGCCCAAATTGGCCGACAACGGTACCAAGCAGAGAAAACGACATGGCCCAACACTTGGAGAAATCTCCGAAGTATTGAATAACGAGGGGATAGCCTCAAGACGAAGCGGGCACTCAAACACTTGCAGATGCCCGCCTCGGCCCCAGCAACGGGCGGTAGTTATCTATGTTCAGGTTTGACACTTAGACATTTCAAAATTGGAATAACGAAGGCAACAAGCAAAAACATTTAAAGCCGCAGGGGACAACAGCACTATCCATTCGGTCAAGGCTAAGTTACATAGGAAGACGCTTCGGCCATTACATTCAGACGGGCAAAGGACAAGTCCCCTTACCGGCTACGACTACAGAAATCAGATTTGACTTCCTGTTCAAACGCGAAGCATGGGAACAAAAAAGGCCGATGAGGGCCCCTTGTCCGATGAGGGGACTACCCAATTTGACACTTGGAAAATTCTCCAAGTGTGGCATTTAGTTCAACACTTAGAAAATTTTCCAAAGTCTTGGGCAAAAGGAAAAGGGGGTGTGATGCCAAGACGACGCGAACACTCAATCGCTTGAAACCTTGGTACTTAGAAAAATTACCCAAGTCCCAATCCCAAACACTTAGAAAAATTTTGAAAAGCTTGAGAACAAAAGAAAAAGGAGAACAAGACGACGAGAAGACAGAATAAGGTCGGAAACATTGCACATTTCATTCATAAAAGAAGTCATTACATCAGAAGGGCTCAACGGCCATTACAAAAAAGAAGGGCGTTACAAACACCAGCCTAGCTAAATTACATAATAAGTCAGCCGATCAACTCTCGAGGACGGTTTCATCGGCCACTCGCCCCGCTTCGGCTTGCCCCGATACAACTCCATTACGCTCCTCCGTCCTCGCACCTCCGCTGGCCCCGGCTGCTGAGGAGACGACAGTATCGGCTAGGGTGTCATCGTCGGACCAGTCAGGCTCACTGATTGAAGAGCTTAGCACCGGATCCTGCCTCTCAGACGGGGGGAGTTTCGCTTCGGCCTCTGGATCCCTCATCAGCCGTGGAAGCTTCAGGTTCTTCTTAGCCCACTTCTGGGTGAGCTTCAGCTTTTTGAATGCCCGGTGCAGCCTCCGGTATATCAGCCGTTGCATCCTCTGCTAACCCATGTCGTAGTAGACAACCATTTCACGAGCAAAGTACTCTTGGCCAGTAGGGCAGTTCTGGCCCCAGTCTTCAAGTCGGTCCGCCATGACTTCGTAGCACCAGGGCGGGCGGTTGATATTCATGTAATTTCCGATTGTATGTTTGCATTTTTAACTAGATTTTATTATTTCTAGTTGAGGAAATTACACACTTTTGGTGTAATACTTTAATTTCATATTTATTTGTAATTTGTTTAGATTAGGACTTTTCTGAGCTAAACAAGTCAAAGAGCGTCCAAGGGATCAAGATTGGACCTTAAAAGATCAAGGAAAGTGCAAGGAGGCAAAAAAGATTTCGATTTGGAAAAAATACTCATGTACCCGGTCGGGTATTGCCTATACCCGATCGGGTATTTGCTTGATTCGATTGTCCAAATCAAATCCGGGAACAAATGATCGTGGGAGCAAATTTTCGTAAAGATTCATCACATACCCGATCGGGTATGCCGACACACCCGATCGGGTATGCCCAGAAAAGTGATTTTTTGGGAAATTTCCTAAGATACCCGGTCGGGTATCCTATATACCCGGTCGGGAATTAGACCCTATAGCTCACAAAAGCCTATAAATACACCTCTTTCCTTCACAATAAAAAAACCAATTCATATATACTTCTAAGCTCAGTCTAGAATAGTTCTTTCTTTATATTTTCATCATGTTTAGTCTCCAAATGAGGAGCTAAACTCTTCCATCTTGGTTTTGCTACTTTGAAGCTTAATGAATTTGTAAGTTGTGAGTTATTCTCTTTAATTTTCTTCCTTGAATATTAATTTTTCCTCTAAATACTATTTCTATATCAATGTTGGGGAGTGTTACTAAGATGACAATTAGTTAACATCTTGACATTAGTTATAGTAATAGTTATTTCTTCTTCTATGTTAATATTGGGGAGTGTTACTAAGATGACAATTAGTCAACATCTTGATATTAACCATAGTAGGATTCATACTCTTTAATATTCTTCCTTGAGTATTAATTAATTCATATTCATATTTCATATCAATATATTGAACATTACTTAAAGGATCAACTAGTTTTCTTTCATATATTAATTATTACTAGAATCAATTGATTAATACGCTTGTTATTAATTCGGTTCCTTCAACGGTAGTAAACTTGGATTGTTAATGCATGTGTCTCGTGATTAATAATCTAAGGGGAATTAATTATATTGATTAAACCAATAAACCGCTTGTGTTGAGGTTATCAATCTCAATCGTTTTCATCTTAAGTTTATTGCTACTATCAAGTTAATATACGGCACTTGTTCTATATTAACTCGGTAGTAAGTTTTATTAATGAACGCGTCTCGTTATTAATAACTACCCTCGATGAACTGGATATACTCCTCGATTGAGTATTCGAGAGGAAGATAGTTAAAGATATAACCGGGATCGACGAACATTTCATTAAGTGGATAAAAGCAAAACCAAGTCCTCATCTCATTAAATTAAACTCATATAAGTTGTTTATCTTAGTGTTAATTAAATTCAATCAAATCAAACTTAAAACCCCCCTTGTTACTATTGATATAAGAGAAAAGTATTCCTTTCCCTGTGGATACGAACCTTACTTCACTATACTACGTATTAATGTTGTATTGATTAATTATTTTGAGTGCACCTCACGACAAGTGCACGTCAGCGGTCATCGGCCTTCTAGCCTTCGGCCAGGAACCTCTCGATGGCGCCGTCAACAGCCTTCTCAGCGGCCCTCTCAGAGTCAGCCTGAGCCCTCGCGGCGTCTTCGGCCCGGAGCAGGGCCTCATCACGGCTTTTCAGGGCTTCATCCCTAGCCCTCAAAGCGTCGTCCCTGTCGGCCGCTACCTGCCGGTAGGCCACATCGGCATCATCAACACCCTTCTGAAGGGCCTTTACCTCCTCTTGGAGCCTATCCAGGCAGGCCATGGCCTCCTCGGCCGAAGCAGCTTTCTTCTCAGCCTCCTTCAGGCGGGCAATCTCCTGCTCCTGCCACTTGTGGCTCTCCATCAGCATAAGAGCGCCCTGCAACAAAAAAGGGAAAATGAAGAGTTAGGACGATGCGAAACCCATGACACAAAAAGACGTAAAGTACGAAGAACTTACTTGGACGATGAGATCCATACCGCCGTCATAGATCCTGACGGGACCCAGCTTCTGCAAGTAAGCCCGATCCTCGACAGGGAAAGCTTGGGCCAGCACATCGTGGCCGTCAACGGCGTCATTGAAGACGCCACCCTTCACAGGATACTCGATCTCAAGCTTGTAGGTCCCACCGGCCAGCTCCTTGCCGGCCCTCTGCTTGCGGGGCTCTTGGCCGACAGACGGCGGCTGGGTTAGAGCCGTTGAAGAGGGGACCAAAACCGCGTCCACAACGGCAATGGCATTTGAGCCCCCGACATCATCATCCGGCACGGTCATACCACCAGCACCAGTATCGGCCCGAGGGGAAGCCCTCCTCGGCTTCTTGGACTGCATGTCGGCCTCGGTGAGTTTTTTCTGGCCGTCATCCACAGGCCGTTTCTTCTTCGGCTGCGTAGGCGGCTTCTTCGCCGCATCGGAGCTTGGTTGGGCGCCTCCCGCAGCGGCCATCTTCGCGGCCTCTTTTGCGGCGATCTCCTCCTTCGCCTTAGCTTTGGCTAGGGCCATGACGGATCTACGATCCATAGTGAAGTCTGCACAATAAGAAAGACAAACAGTTAGCAAAAACAAAAGAAAACATAGATGAAGACGCCAGAGAGGGTATTACCATCGGCGTCAGCAGGCACGCCCATATCCGGGCCATCGGCCTCCTCAAAGGTGGTGGTCATCTTCGGCCACAACTCGATATCACTTTCCTTGTCGCCGTATACATGATACCTCATGAAGCCGAGGGCGGTAATCTTATACTCTGTGATGTAATGTTTCACGCTCCTCAGCCCTCCCTTCAGAAACGCCGCTACCTGGGCATCCAAAATACTGCTCTTCGGCACGTCGTGAAGGGTGAACCTACCGTCATGACCAACTGAGGGAAACTCCGTACCGTCCTCACCCAAGAATACGAAGACGAACTTGCTCTTCCAACCATGAATGGACGAAGGGAGGTCAGTGAAACTCCTCTTCTTCGGCAGCTGTTGGAGATTAGCATAACCAGCACAATTTTTGTGGCTCCCTCGGCCGATCTGGTACAGGTTCATGAACAGAGCCGTCGTCGGCCTAAAGTCTAGCTCATCGCAACGGAGAAGAAAGCCGACGATGAGCGAGTAGCTGTTGGGAGTCAACAAGGCCGGAGGGAGACCCACCATGTCCAGATACTCCGTAATGAATGGGTGGAGGGGAAACCTAAATCCCTTTGCGAAGCTCATGGGGTATACTCCAAAATACCCCGGAGGTGGATTCAACACATGATCCGTCGGCTTGGGCGCCCTAACCCGCCCATACGGCCCCACGTACATCTGGGCCACCAAGTAATCGGCCGCGCTACTCTCCGGCCTGATCAGATAAAGGTTGGTCAGATCCAGGTGAGAGAAACTTGGACCCCTTTTCGGCTGCCGCCTTCTCGTCGGAGCAGCTCCCTTTACAGCAGAAACCGGCTTCGGGCAAGGAATTGCAGCCGATGTAGACGCTCCATCCACAGCACGTGAAGCCACTACGTCCTCACCATCAGACGACGAGGCGGCCTCTTCGTCCTCACCCTCACTCTCCCCTGATCTGAAGGAGCTAAGCTCCTCTATCTCCTCACAGCACTCTTCTACCACCCGGTAATCAAGAGACTTAACAGAGGGCTCATCGTCGTATGGGTAGTACTCGTCGTTCAAAGGCTTCATCATAACAACTAACTAAAGCCTAAGGGTTTATACTTTGGATCTAAGGGTGTTTCTCCACTAACAGAGGATCAAAGCTAAAATAAGCAAAGTACACAAGTAATTTGGGAAAAGTTCGACGATCTGACCTTTGAAGTTTTGAAGAACGGAAGAACACACGCAAAGGCTCTCTCTCTCTCTCTCTAGAAAATTCAGCAGCACTTCGTTATCTCAGGAATGCAATGAGGAACCTCTTCGGAGGGGAGTGGTATTTATAGACCTCCCCCCACGGTCGCTACACGTGGCAACCTCCCATTGGCCACATGAACGGCCACCACCCCCAAGGCCCATTGGGCTGGAACCGGTTTAGAAGACGGGTCAGGCCCACTTCCACAATACCAGCTCATTGCCAACAGGCCAACCACTCAACGGCCACGCAAGGAAATCGTGCCTGCATCGGCCTCAACACAATGACACTTCAAAAGGGTAGGTCACATCCCAAGGCATGTCCATATCGGCTTGAACAGAATGCCAATTGCATGGCCTTTTCAACGGCCACAATGGTAAAGGCAAGATTAAACCCCACGCCATCGGCCCCGTATAAAACCCTGATGATAATTTCTTGAAAGCGACCTGCGTCCAAGGGTTCTCCCACAGGGTTACCTTGGTCAGGAAATCGCCAAGGAATTGGATTCAGGTGTACACAAGAGTCCGCTTCGGCCTAGGCAAATCCTTTACTCCTTCATCCCTCACCTACTCTTCGGCCTGAAGCTGTGGGGGACTGGGGGACTACACCGGCCTTTGCAAATCAGGATAAAATCAAAGAAATCCAAAAAAAATACTAAGTCCACAACTACAACATCAGACATGCACCACAACGTCCATAACATCGTGGTGCACCATCGGATGCAGCAAAGCTACCGAACAAAGAATTCCGTCCAAAAGTGCAACACTTGAGATCACAGGGCACTTATCGGCTTTGAGACCACATACTCCACTCCCGGCCAGGAATCAAAGAACAGGAAGTCAACGTACCTGAATCACCATCGTCCATAAGACCAAGACACGCACCACTCCTCCCGGGTCAGTGCCGTTATCGTCCTCAAAAGCGTGAACGCCAGACTACGGACATCACCGCTTCGGCCAAAAAACACATAACGCAGTCAACGGCTAAAGGAAGCAAACCGCACCCTCACTGGCCACCAGGAAACAAAAGGACACTCATCATCCTCGAACAGGAGATAACCACAAGGGCCTCCTCGGCCCAAAAGAGCGAAGTTCAGCCACCAACTGTCAGGATCGGGCATGACCTTCATCGGCCATTCATGACAAAGGGCGCTCATCGTCCCCACCAAGCAGAGACACTCGACGCCCTTAAATGGAAAATACACACCATGACTGGGTCCCTCTTCGTCTACGGCGAAAGCCATGCAGCGGCCAAGACGCTGAGTGCCCACGACGGCCATAAAACAAGGAACCGGGTCAAAAGGTGCCCGCAACGGCTAAGAACAAGAAAGGGTCCCACAATGGCCAGAAAACGTCAGAAGCAAGAAATCTACTCTCCCTCGCTTCGTCTACGTCTCAGCTCAGAGAGTGGGGGACTCCTGATGGAATATATGGGCCTGGACCCCATGGCCCACATACTCGGAAGAACAGAAGGTACCACGATCACCTGGTGGGACCCTCGTCGGCCAGGTGACCCCCATCGGCCAGGAAGCAGTCTACTCAGAATACGGTTCCGGAGCCAGGAGAACTGGGTGACCTCGTCGGCCGGGTCCTCGTCGGCCGTGCCCTCATCGGCCACGAGCGGCCCCCAGAATAGGATCTTATACTTAATTATTTCTACATCTCTTGTACCCGGCCCAATAGTGACCATATTGTAAATGGGCCTCCCAAGCCCAAGACTTGGGAGCTCAGTCCTAATTTTCCCTATAAATACTACCTCTCGGAGTAGTTGTAGGGGTTCACAAAATCATTTATTGAAGCATTTACTTGCACTTCTCTCTCTAGCTCTCACTTCTCTCTAGATATATACTATATCAAATCCACATACTGGTCTATTGATTATTAATGTCCCAAAGTAATAATATTAGACCAGGGACAATTAGAATATTATGCTTATTTTAAAGTGTAGCATGGCACAATTAAGTCACGTACTTAATTAGCTACTAAACATAATATTCAGGGACTAAATATTAATAAAGAAAACTCACAATAATAATTAACATAAAATGAGTTTGTGACTTTATTAATTAATGAGCATTAAATATTCATTGATAAATCATAAACTATGATTGTCCTAGGGTATACTTCCAACAGTCTCCCACTTGCACTAGGACCAATCATGAACAAAACGAATGCCTAATGCACTAGTATGACGTTCATGCTTTGCTTGTGGTAGTGGCTTTGTGAGCGGGTCAGCCACATTTGAATATGTCTGTACTTTGCATATCTTGACGTCACCTCTATTGACTATCTCTCGAAAGACATGATATCGCCTGAGTACATGCTTTAATTTCTGGTGTGATCTAGGTTCCTTAGCTTGTGCAATGGCTCCATTGTTATCACAATATAAGTCCATTGGTCCAACAATACTAGGAACGACACCAAGCTCAATGATGAATTTTCTTATTCATACCGCTTCTTTAAGTTGCTTCTGAAGCAACAGTGTACTCAGCTTTTGTTGTAGAATCAGCCACCGTGTCTTGTTTAGAACTCTTCCAGCTCATTGCTCCGCCATTGAGGCAAAACACAAATCCTGACTTCGGTCTAAAATCATCCTTATCGGATTGGAACCTAGCATCTGTGTAAACATTTTCAATGAGCTGATCTTCGCCGCTATAGACCAAGAAT
Organism: Cuscuta europaea; assembly: GCA_945859875.1. Classification (NCBI taxonomy): domain Eukaryota; kingdom Viridiplantae; phylum Streptophyta; class Magnoliopsida; order Solanales; family Convolvulaceae; genus Cuscuta; species Cuscuta europaea. The sequence goes on from CAMAPE010000048.1 coordinate 12,705,434, forward strand.
ACATCCTTAGTTCTTCTCAAGTACTTTAGAATATTCTTGACCGCTATCCAGTGACTATCACCTGGATCTGACTGGTATCTACTAGTGATGCTTAGAGCGTAAGCTACATCAGGGCGAGTGCATAACATAGCATACATGATAGAACCTATAGCAGAAGCATAAGGGACTCTATTCATTCGATCTCTCTCATCTTGTTTTTGTGGTCACTGAGTCTTGCTGAGATGTGGGCCATGTGACATAGGCAAGAATCCTCTCTTGGAATCTTGCATATTGAACCTATGCAGGATAGGATCTTGCTTATTTTATGTGGCACTTTATCAAAATATAAAACTCTTTGGACACGTTTACTTCACGGGTTACTAAACGGTGCTTATTAATACTCGCGTTAATAAGCAGCGCATAAAATAAGCGGTGTTGTAAGCTCATGTTTACTTCAAAGGATTTAAAACACTGTTTAACATTAAAATTTCCAAAATAGCCTTATACATATATAGACATTGAAACATACATGAACACAAGTATATAATATAATACGTGGGAGTACCTCGTACGCGTACCCATACTCCTACCCCACCACCCCTAACCCCCAGCCCCTAACCGTACCCTGACCCTACCCCTTTACCCCCTATCTCGGCCCTACACCAACCCTCGTACCCCTAACCCACTTGTACCCCCTGCCCTCCTAGGTGGGGGTGGGGTGTAGGTAGGGGTAGGGATGATGGGGTGGGTGCAGGGTTGGGGTGGGATCGAGGTAGGGGCATGTGATAGGGGTAAGGGTGGTAACGGCTAGGGGTAGGGTAGTGTAACACCACGGCCCCGCAGGCCCCGAGGTAGTTACTCCAGACCTCTAGTACTGTCCCCACAAACCACCACGAGCCTTTATCACGCACTTTGTCCTCACTCGTGCGCGCCCTGAGAAACTTCCCAAGGGGTCACCCATCCCAAGACTACTCCCGTGCAAGCACGCTTAACTTTGGAGTTCTTGGGTGATGAGCTCCCTTAAAAGGAGATGCACCTCTGTTGGTATGAGTAGTACTATTAATCCTTTTAAATTAAATCTCAAGTGTTACAGGTAGGGGCAGGGTACGTGGTGGGGGTTAGGGCAGGTGGTAGGGGGTAGGGCTGAGGTAGGGTAAGGGGTATGGTCGGGTCAGGATGGGGTCGAGGTAGGGGCAGGTGGTAGGGGTAAAGGGGTAGCGTCGAGTAGGGTAAGGTATGGCCAGAAAGGGGTAGTGGGGTGGGGTCAGGGTCGGGGTCGAGGTAGGGGCAGGTGGTAGGGGGTAAAAGGGTAGGGTCGAGGTAAGGGGTACAACTGGGGTAGAGGTAGGAGCACGTGTAGTGGTAGGGGTATGGGATGATGGGGTGGGTCCAGGGTCGGGGTGGAGTCGAGGTAGGGGCAGGTGGTAGGGGTAGGGTACGAAGTGGGGGTTAAGAACGGGCTGGGGTCGGGGTGGGTGGGTCGGGATAAGGTAGAGTTAGGGGGTAGGAATGGGGTGGGTGTGGGGTAGAGGGTAACAATAGGGTAAGGGCAAGGAGTAAGTGTAAGGGTAAATTCGGTAAGTGCCGCTTAATTAATACATGGGGGTGATATGCTTAGTAAGCGACACTTTAAGCACCTCTTTCAGTTAGTAGGCGGCTTTTTAAACAGCTTGCGTGTTTACTTCAGTTGTCTTACTAACCTAATTGTGACTTTAGCAGCGAAGTAAACGCCTCCTTTGTATCTTGGTATTGTATATCAATAATTTCAATAATTTCAACAGTTACGTTGGACCTTTGAGCTGAAGCACATATTGCTTTTGTAATTGCTTTCAAATATACATATTGCATAGCGGACCCAAGAAATTCATCTTTGGGGTTCAAAATATTTTTCGAGAGGCGAAAATCATTTTGAGGGATCGAAAATTATTTTTCGGATATATATACACTAAAAGAAATTGTTAGGGAGGCGATAGCCCCCTAGGTCTCTACTACGGTCCATCCCTGACCGTTTGTGATCAAATTATCCACAATTCACTTAACCACATTTGTTCTAAATGGAAATTTGTCTCTACAAAATAATAAGCATGAATGAGGGTTAGGTTAATTTGGGTATAAAAAATTTGTTGGTGGTAACCCATAGCAACATGAGCTTGTACCATAAGCTGGAGCTATTTGTACGATTTCTCCCCTGACGTCATTTACATCCAACGAAACCCTTTCCGTTCATTTCCTCACGAACCAAGATTTCTTGGCTTTCCAAAGTTTCTGTTATGCGGCTTCTGCCTATTCATTTGCCTTCAACATAAATCAGTTTATACAACAGCCTAGTACGACGCTAGATGAGACCCCGCACAACTGAGGCCGTCTGTTCGACGCTACATTGGAAGATGAGCTTCGCACAAGTTAGGTTCCATATTTCCATTCTATGTTTTCCGTGTCATCCATTGCGAGGTATGACCGTATGAGTATATCATTATTTTGCTTTGCTAAAGGAGACGTAATGTGAGACCCAAGTCGATCTAGCAACGTTCTATTAAGCGAGGTGAATAAAATTCTCGTAATCTTTGGATAAAGATAAAATTAACTTTACAAAAGATTAAAGATTTTCTTGTTAAAATTAATCTCTGGCAGTAAAACATCTTATTGTTAAATGCGTTGTCTTCCATGATGCTTAAATCACTCATATTTACAAGACCCATCGTTGATATTTCCAACCACGCATTAATTAGAAGTGTGCTCAACATAAATCGCACCACTTGGATTTTTTTTTGTTTCTAAGCGTATTTTATATACAACGTGTAAATTCAATGTTCTTGGGATCGTAATTTTGTTGTAGGCAGCCTCTGCAGAGCTCGAAAGGTAGAGAACTAAATTATCTATCTAATATAAGTGAAAGTTCAAGTTAAGGGTGCTAAATAGTTGTAGAGTCTCCATATATATCAAACCAAATTTCATGTTAAAAGGTAATAAGTCGTTAAATTAAATAGGTATCATATTGGAAGTCATTGTTGGTCTGCTTTCATAGTGCTTATATCCAAAATTAGAGGGTCATAACTTTGCATTTCAATAAATAATTGCTGACTAGAAGGTGTTGTTTGTTATCATGGGAAATCCGGTTTGCATTTAGCATGCCTCTCATAGACGATATGCCTAAAAGGTTTTTCTCTTGGCCAATGGATTGATAAACCTAATCTGAATTGATTTTACTACCAATCTCAAGGATTTTGGTCTCAGTTTTGTTTTTTTAATTTGCTGCCTAAAGACTCGTCTTCGGAATGAAGAGTTTAGCAAATGAACTTTTTATAAAATCTTTGGAAAATAATTGTTATGATAAACCAAAACTCATTAGGCGCTAAAGTTTTCCGTGTTGGTTCTTACAACGTAATAGGATTAATTTGGATAGTAACTTAGTCATTTCATTAAGCTGTGATAACATACTACTTAGTTGAACTTTTACATTTTTTTTTGTGAAAAATGACTCCATCATTATATCATACAAATTGGTCAAAAACATTTGGCCATAAGTTATATTGTGAAAACTGCCGTAGTGCCATGTCTCGGGTCGGTAATATATTTTAGACCCACCCTTCTATTCTACCTTTTTGGCTTCTCTTTCTTATGCATCTAAATTGTTGAATGTTCTTAGGCTCTCTTAGTTTTTGAGATGCTTTTCTTTTAACCCTTTCCATGAAAAAACATATGCTACAATGTAATATGGCCTATTTTTCATAACAAGAAGAGAGAGCAATTCCAACTTAGTATTAGATTCGATTTTTCATTTGCTAATGTTATTTTGCTCGTGTGATTTGAAATTCTTGAAAAATTAATTGGTCTCCTTAGCATTTCCAGGGGGATTAGGTCTTGCTTTGTTGGTGTATTTATGTATTTCAGAAGATCATAGTGAGGATGTTCATTTTTTGGATAATGATAGTCTAAAATGGAAATAGTGTTTTCAATTTCTTAAAATGTGACACATCTCATCCAACCCTACCTTGCAATAAAAATAATTTCTTAAATATGCAGAAGAAAAAAAAGGCAATTTTGATTATTTTAACTTCAGTGTGCTGGTTCATAGGGTAGTTTTGTATGCTTTCTTCTTGGTGTTTCTTTGTCTGTTTTGGTATAAAAAACACAGACAAGCTGCTCACTTGGTAATGTACTTATGTGTATTTGGCCAACTCATTTGGTTAAAGTGTTGGAATTTCTTGGCATATGAGGTAATAGTTGTTGTGAAGGCCAATTCCCACACCATCCATTACACCATTCATAGTAATTTTAAAATCACTCAAAAGTTCATGTCCAATATTCAGTCCATAGAAACCTATTTCCACACCGTTTTGCAAACTTTTCTGTTTTAGCCAGTGAATAGTGATTGTGAATTTGATTGGACAGAGCATACATGCCAACTATACAGAAAAAAATAAAGAAATACCTAAGAACCTGAGCATAACAGTATACATGTGCATTCGACAACCTTACTGATATGTGAACAAGTTTAAATAGTTGAATAGGAATATCCGAATATGATGTCAAACAGTGTCATTTCCCAGAATATCCAATGTGTCATTTCCCAGAATATCCAAAAATCATACACCTGCTTGAAAACAAGAAAATGTTGGTTTTGTGTTTATCATGCATATGATTAAAAAAATGAGTAATGTAGCATGCATCTGTGGCACAAACATATTCCCAACTACTTGGATGCACCCTAAAGTTATCTCTTGCACTAAGAACCAAATTACTATTGGTAAAACTGTAATACCATGTGCCCAACTTCCTGGCAGCAGTAGCACCCTAAAATTTCATCTTATAATCTTACAAAAGTTAATACTACGAGTTTATGTCAATATTAGTCACAGAAAGCAGAAATGATAAGGACTTCATATTTGAAACATAAAAGAGTATCGCTTTTTCCTTGCAACGAAACACTGGAGAATGGCATAATCTACAGATAAAAATGGTGTAGGCATTGACTTCTCAGCTAGGAATATCACCGCCCTACGCATATGTCGAAAAAATATTCTCTATACTCTATCTCTTCTTTTATGGGTGAATCAGTCTTATTTAGATTTTTTCTCTCTCCATAATTAGCCTACATATACATGCTCCAAACTATGTAGGACTGTAGGAGCATGGTTTAGGTATAATTTTAAGTCCATAATAAAACTTAATTTATGACAAAGCATTTTCCTTTAACAACATTTCCCCAAATATATAATTATAGTTCAGAGTTATTGAAATAAAATTACAAAATTGACTAATAATTTGGCTAGCAGAGTTTGTGCGGTTACATGACTTGCTCTTGACTTGGCCTATAGTTTTAAGTGACTATATTTCCTTACTGTAATGTGAAAAAACAAATGGTACAAATATACCCTTGTAACGAACCCCGGTGATGCTGAAATACTTGCCAACAAAGGGTAAATTAACATTGATTTCACGTCGATTAAAAAACACTGATTTCACACCTTATTTCCCATTTTTTAGTTTATTCAAGTTTAATGAGTGCATAGTTCTGAACTATTCTGCCTTAGCAAATGTCAAATAATTGCATGACAACGTCTTGGCATAACTAATAAATGTGATTTTATTAAACTCTCTGTTAGTATGGTTTTCGGTTTTCCACCTTTTTAGAGACTAATTTAAGATACTATGTAGTTTTTTAAACCTTTTTCAGGCTGGAGAGACTGTTGGCAATTCGAGCTCAGCTTGTTTCATCTTGGAGTACGATAGTTTGTCACATTACATTATACCTATGTATGCTTGTGTCTTCTGTTTTATTTAAAATTTTCAGCTGCCTTTCCTACAAAAATAAATTAATTGCCTTATTAATTGTTTATCTTCTTTGCTTAATCATATGGAAAGCGATTCTTTTTTCAACTTTAATGGTTTACATGAGTCTGGTTCAGTTATTTTCGTGTTAAATGAAATGAAAATAAAACATTGATGATTAACAAAGTTAAGTCTATTTTATTAAAGTCCACTTTGTACCTCATAAGTAACTATTGTGTTAAACTAAATAAAAAAATATTGTTGAATGCAATAGTGTTCTTATTCTTTTAGTTGGTAGCTCTTCATGATTCAATGTTAGAGTTGAGCATTAAATGAGCCTAATGTAGCTTCTAATGATTCAATGTTAGAAGTGAGCCTTAAATGAGCGTAATGTAGCTCCTAATGATTCAATGTTAGGGCACCATAATTGTTAATCAACAGATTGTAAGTATATACATCCAATTCAGTTTTTTTTTCTTCCTTTTCTTTCACCACTTTAGGAACCTTCTCTGGCAGGCCAGTCATTAAATAAAACCTCATGATATTGTTATACTTTAAACTAGATATAACTTTCTCTTCCTTCATCTTCGCAAAAAGATCAGAAGCATTTTCTGAATGTTTCTGAAGACAGTAGCAGTTAAAAGTGCACCATTTGTCCTAGCAGTATTTTCATAATCTGGCAACCTTTTGAAGTGCTCTTCCCCAGAATCCAAATTTTTGGCTTTGGCAAGAGGCTCTATCCGGACCGCTCGATCAACATCGTTAGCTCGGAATTTCTTACCATCCATCCATTCAAGCAACTTCATTATAAAATTAAATGTAAATGAAAACCCAATCAAATTAGCATAAAGACCAAGTGTGATAAGTGACTGCAAGTTTATAATGTTTAAGGGTGTACCAACATCGGTGCCCTAAAACAGTCAAATAAACGAATTGAAATATGCTCGATAGCTATGAGAACTATGTTCATGAATTGTACCAAACATAAAAAAGTTTGTTTGCATGTTCATTTACATTGATATTGCACAACTTGTTGTTGTGGTTTGCATGCTATTGTTTGATGTGAACCTTACTCCTACTATTATGGTTATTAGTCATTTTGGCTGCTTTATTTTCTCAAATATAATATAGCCTATAAATACCTTATTGATAAGAATTCCTTATCAATAAGTAACAAAGTATGTATTCAAAATTCAAATATTGTATTCATATTATTCATATATTGACTCAACCTAAGCTGAGGAATTAATATCCCTGCAATGGCCTTGGGCATCACCACGAATGCGCAACGCGCGTTACGTAACTAGTACTCAAAATAAAATAAAATCAAGGCCGAATTCATGATTCCCAGAGCCCGTTTGGCAGCATGAAAATCGGCTGTTTTGGCTGATTCTGCTGAAATTTATGAATTTCTGGCTGAAGTGGCTGCATTGGTTGATTCTGCTGAAATTTATGAAGTTCTGGCTGAAGTGGCTGCATTGGCTGATTTTACTGATACAAGAAAAAAAAATTAAAATATATTTTATTAATAAAATAAAGAAAAAATTATATGTAAAAATAGCTAAAATGGTCATCTACAGTAACTTCAGCCAATAAAGCCAGAAAAGTAACTCCAACCTTACTTTTTCGGCTTATTACACAATTTAGCGCGTGAAAGCAAAATTTACGTGTTTGGTAAAAAAATTGGCTGATAAACCTGATAAGCCGAAAATGAGGGTTGCCAAACGGCCTCCCAATTCAAGATTGACAACATAATTTATAAGTGGAGAAACAACCTAGTAAGTCTAAGTCTTGTTTAATACTCCGATTATAGTTTTGTTTTATGAGTTCACAAGGTATGTCACATCTAGGGCGCTGTTGTCAAAAAACTGAAGTTAATTGTACACACAGTAATTATGTGAAGTTATCAATAAAAACCATGGAGTAATTCACAATTTAGAGTTCCTTTAGTAACAATAAAATTAGGTGTATTATTAAAAAGGTGATCACTTTTATTTGTTCCTTTAAAAATTGTGTGGTTGGTGTTTGAAAAAGTGTGTCCATATAAAAAATATTACAAAAAAGTGTATGAATATTAAAAGTATATTACAAAAAAAGTATATGAATATAAAAAATGTTACAGAAACAAGAATAGTGTATGAATATGAAATGCAGTATACTTATTTTGTTTAGATTAATAAACTTTTTGTTATGTATTGATAAAGAATAAAAAATAGATTCAATTATAATTTAAGATGAAGATAAAGAAAAGTAGGATTGTCATTAAATTTTTAGTATTTTAATTTGATGGAAAAAGAAAAAAATTGAACAAAAGAAAAATAAAGAAAGAAAAGCAAAAGAAAAGGAATGAACAAGAAGGATGACATGTCATCTCAGGGTCCCCAACATCGATCTGACGGTACGTTGGGAAAATGTAAATGGGATTATAATCACATTAAAACAATTTGACAGATAGAAAGTGAGTTTCTATCCCCGCTACTTGCAAAAGGACCGTGCATTGTTTAGGTAAGCCTCTCATCGGGAGTTCGTATGTATGTCGCCCTTTTTTAATTTCAGACGCGCTACCGTTAATATTAGCACGCCTTGTCTCCATGCCGCTATCTTCTTCTTCCCGCTTTGTTCCTATCCATTTTCTTCTTCTCACACTCTTCTTTTCCACTCATATTTGTCCTGTTCCTTTCCGGTAGTCAAATTCTTGAGAACCAACTGTTCAAATATATTTGGGTTTCATGATTAACTCCGCCATTTTGGGTTTCCACTAACCTTTGCTTCTTGTTCTCCACACTGGAAGTCTGGAATCCCACTGTACTTAAGAACTCCAAGCTGCTTCCTTTTTCTTTATTTCTGCGGACCTCATAATTAGAGACGGATCCAATATTTCGAGTCAAAGGGGCGAAATTTTTTATGTTAGTGTAGTGGGTGAATTTTTTTCGCCAGTGTAGTGGAGCGAACCTAGTCATGTAGTAGGGCGATTTTTTTCAATAGTGTAGTGCCTTGCGGCTAATTTTTATTCAAAAAAAATTCATAGGTACATACATGATGACATTTAAATATATTACATTCTAAGTTTAGAAAATGGAAAAATAACTTAGATTTTATAATTGTAAGTGTTTTAAAAGAAAGTATTGATAAATTAAAGCGTAAGAAATAGCATTTCAAAGAAAAATTATTTGAAAATAAAAGAGGATATATAACATTTTATCCAACTATTTGAATGTAAAGAGTTAAAAGGTGCACAACCCATCAATTGCTTTTTAAATAACTCTTGACATGTTTAATTACATGAATCTTATCGATACAAGGAATTGATTTTTGACTAGCAAATTTTGTTTACCAAGAAGGGTGTTCGTAAGTCATGAGGAGTTTTGCTAATGTTACGATACTATATTTGAGATTATTATTTTTAGAATAATATTATATTGCTAATTCTTATATATCACTACAAAAAAACACGCCGTTTGTCACGGATTTTGTCACGGACGGTAGTTCAAAAAATCCGTGACAAATGATTTTTTGTCACGGATTTGTCACGGATCCCATCCGTGACACCAGTGGCGTGATAACGTTTTTGTCACGGAAATTAATCCGTGAGATTGTTTGTCACGGATTTGTCACGGCCACGGTCCGTGACAAAACACTTCACCGGAATCCCATCGCCTTTCATTTGTCACGGACGCATCCGTGAATAAATGTTTTTATTTTTCAAAAAAAAATAATTACTTGTCACGGAAATATCCGTGACAAATTTAAAAAAGATTTTTCAAAATAGAGTGGGCGGGTATTTGAAATGGTCCGGAAAATTCAAATTTTAAATTTTGTCACGGACATATCCGTGACAAAATATTTTGAAAAAAAATTGAAAATTTTAAAATAGAGTGAGCGGGAGCTTTAAAATTTTCAAAAAATTCAAAATTTTGAATTTGTCACGGATCCCATCCGTGACAAAACATTTTTTTTAAAAAAAAATACTTTAATTTAGCGTGAATTTATATTTTGTCACGGAACAGTCCGTGACAAAAGTTTAAATTTTTTTAAAAAAAAAAATTAAAAATTCAGCGCATTTTTAAAAGTTTATTTCAAAAGTTTATTTAATAAAAATAACCATTAAAATTTAGGCGCTTTTTCAAAAAATTAAACTTAATAATAAATAGTTAAACAATAATCATAATAAATAATTGTTTATAATAAATAATTAAACAATCATCATTAATCACCATTACACATTAGGTATCATAATAAATAATAATCTAACCAAACCATCATTATAAAACACCAATAAACTATTATTTAAACACAATCAAACCATTACACATTAATATTCATACATTAACACATCAAAATTTTAAAATCCTTAAAATGTTAATAAACTAATTATTACAAACCATCAATGGTCATCATAATCAGCATCAGCATCATCAGGGTCGTCACGATGATCGGGTTGCCTTCCGTGGCCACGGCTGCCACCACGATGACCGCCTCGACTGCCACTGCGGCTGCCAGCACGGCTGCTGCCACGGTAAGCTTGAGCTCCGGGAGTCGGGATATCGTCATAATATCCATATGGAAAGTTGTTGGAGATGTGGCTATAATTAGCAAAACCCCTACTACCCATACTGCCCATATTGCCCATATTGCCCGCGAAGGGAACTTGTGGGGTCATCTCGGGGTGCTGTATGTGCATGGATGGACGGTAGGTGGCGTTGAAAATACGCATTTGGCGTCCCATCTCTTCCAACCTTTCTCTTGTTCTTCTTTGCTCTTCATCCCGTATCCGAGCTTCTTCATCCCGCCTTCGAGCCTCGGCTTCACGTTCCTCCAATAGTTTCTCGAGGCGGGTAACCCGATCATCATATGCTGAATGAGAACATGAGCTAGCTCTTTTGGTCTTCTCGAGGATCCGTACGCCTTCAGAACCCATAAACGGCACCCGGCCCTTGTAAACTCCGGTTGCCGCCAAGATGGCTTCATCATCTTGATTTTCATCAAGTTCGTCATCAGAATCAGCTAGCTCATCAACTCTCTTACCCCGCTCTTCCTCATATTTTTTCTACAAGTTCAAAAATTTATTATATAAGAGATCTAAAAAAATCAAAATTTATTGAATTATGTTTCATTATTTACTTCAATTTCAGAAAGGCGGGGAGGCGGCATGGCACCCTTCTTAGTCCAGCAATGTGCCATGAGTTTCAATGGCGTGACCCGTTTTGGCACGGGTCCAGATCCTTCCTACACGGATTTCAAAGTTAATAAAAAAATATATATACATAATGGTATGGAATGGAAATAATTTTAACTAAATAGAGTTTACCAGATCTTTTTTATGTTGACTTTGGGGTTTGCGGCCCCCGTGCCATTGAACTTCCTTGGCTTTCTCGGAAGCCCGGTTTGCCTTGCCCATTTCGTTTCTCAGCAAAAATGAGGCATCCGTAGCCCAGTGGCGGCAAAGCATCTCCCACACATCATCGCCAAGGAACTTTGGCTTTTTACCCGTAGACCGGGCGGTCCTAAAAGTGGGTCTCAACCACCCAGAAATCCTAGAATTGTATTCTTTGAGAATCGCTTGGTCTAGGGCAAAATGCCAACGATGGGAAGCCTTCATGAAAAACATTGATATATCATCATTTCTTAAATTTAAGTTACTAAAATGTAACAAAAATATTTATTTTTACCTTGAACAACCGCCACCATAGTTCACGAGTGGCCGCCGGAACCTCACCATAAGTCGACCACGGCCCGGTGAAATGACCACAAACAATAGCATTGATTCTATTCAAGACCTCGGAATCGCTTCAAAAAATTGATAATTGATAAAAACAATTGTATTAATTCTTAGATAAAGAGATTATACTATTTTATATTAGAGAATGTTAGTTTTTTATTACCTATGGATCGATTGAGGTGTCACCTCAAGCGAACCGGGATTGTGGCGCTCTTCTTGAGTGGGGGGGCATATATTGCACGAGATGAAGGAGGTGCATGAGATGATGCCCCCTCCCCATGCACGCTTATATGAGCGTCTGATTGTTCGGAGGGAGGAGTTTGGACATGTCCGTCAAGAGCTTGTCCTTCGTCGGGATTGATATCATCATTGATATCACGATCAGCATTTGAGGCCCGTCGTGAATTCTGACGCCCACGACGAGCAATGGTGGAAAGGCGGCGTTCGTGCTCACTCATCTAAAATTATTGAGAAATAATATATAGAACATATTAAACTGGTGTTTAATATGAGAGGTCAAATGATATTATTTTTATGTTATGGAATTTAATTGTGTTAGATATTATTTTATCAAACCTTATAAAATCAGTTTATGGGGTTTTGGTGTGGTATGATATTTTAAACTTAATGAGTTTCCCTATTTGGTTATCAAACTTTGAAATATAGAACACATTAAACTTGAGTTTAATATGAGGGGTAGAATGTGTTTTTTGTATGATTTTTATGTTATTGAATTTCATGATGTTAGGTATTATTTTATGGTGTTTTTGTGTGGTATGAAACTTTGATAAATATAACATATTAAACTTGAGTTTAATATGAGGGGTCGAACAAGTTTTTTGGATGATTTTTATGTTATTGAGGTAACTTGTGTTGTGTATATTTTTTATGAAACCTTATATAAAATCAATTGATCAAACTTTTTAATTTAAACTAATAAAATCAGTTTTTCCCTATTAAATTATAAATCATCGAAAATCAGTTTTTTGCATTAATTTAGAAAAATACAATTTATTACATCTTGTATTTGGTATTATTTATAAAAAACAGTTTTCTAAAATCAGTTTATGAAGTTTTTGTGTGGTATCATGGTTTAAACTTATTAGTTTCCTATTTATTCATCAAACTTTGAAATATAGAACATATTAAACTTGAGTTTAATATGAGGGGTAGAATGAGTTTTTGTATGATTTTTATGTTATTGAATTTAATTGTGTTACGTATTTATCAATCTTTGAAATATAGAACATATTAAACTTGAGTTTAATATGAGGGGTAGAATGAGTTTTTTGTATGATTTTTATGTTATGGAATTTAATTGTGTATGGTATTAATTTATAAAAAAACAGTGACCTGATTTTTAAAATCTATAAAATCAATTTTTTCAAAAAAAATTTAAAAATCAGTTTCATTTTTTGTTTATTCATGAAACCCATAAAATCAATTTTTCATGAAACATATGAAATCATTTTCTTATTATATAAACAAAAACAGTTTGTTTGGTTTTTTATTTCTATTTTAATATATAAAATACATTTTTTACTTCATTTCTGTTTTATGTTATTTATGAAACAACGTTTTCTTTAAAATAAAATATTATAATATCCGAAATTATTTAAAAATCAGTTAAATGATCCAAATTTTTTTAAAGTGTTTTATAATATTAAAAAAATAATATAATATCCGAAATATTATAAAAAAAAATAATTAACAGTTACATTATTTTGTTGGGTTAGACATGTTAACTTTTTTGAAAGTGTAACATGAGGGGGCGAAAATTAATGGAGTTGAAATTATTATTCTTAATAAATATCCGAAATTAACAAAAACTCAAAATAACCTTGACTGAAAATTTAATAATTAACTATTCTAAAGCAAGCATTCTTAAATTAACAATATCTAAGGCATATTTAAAGCATATAAACAAATGATACACATATTATGAAACGTTAAATCTAACCTCACATATGAATATGAAGAAGAACATTTAAACATGCATGAATATTAAGAAAAACATGCCTTATATGGAAATTACGACTATTCGGATATGAATATTCGGAAAACATGCATTATATCCGTGTAATCCGAATATAATTAAAAAAATGCAATAAAATTACGAGCATGCATATGAATATTCGGAAACATATAAACATTAAAACAATATTAAGAAAAACATGCATTAAATAAATAAATTTACGAGCATGCATATGAATATTATGAAAAACATAGTGATGGAGTATATGGCCCGGGAACCCCCGGCCCACAGACTCCTACTACTCCAGCGGAGGCCCAAAAGGCCCAAAAGGCCCAACAGGCCCAAATCACAGCGCCCAGAGTACCAGGCAGTCCGCACTGCGCGCCAGGGGTGCCTTCGGCCCCCTGGCCGAAGGCTCCAAATTCTCACATAACGGGTTTCTCAAGCAAATTAAGAAACTGGGAGAAAACGGCGAAAACAGTAGCCCTCGGCACTGTGAGCCCTCGGCACCAGGGTGCCATCGGGTGGAAGAGCCCTCGGCTACTGCCCTATAGCCGAAGGCATCTCACTCGACAAAATATCCGCCTCACATGCGTACAGATCACCATACCCCGCACAGACGTCCCGTCCAACAGCCGCATTAAATGCGGCCACATGCGGCTGCCAGCGCCAACCAGTTGAGGTGACCCCTCGGCCAATGAGCGCTTGACACGTGTCCCTGCCCGGCATTTATTGCTATTATAAATAGAACCCCATTTCCCCATTTGTAAATACGCTGAAAACGGCATTCATATTGAATACACTCTCTCTCTACTTTTATTTACTTGCTCTGACTTCTGTCTAAGTTATTCCCCGTAATAACCCTTCGGATATATACCCCCGGGTAGACTATCCATCATTTGGTGCTCTCGTTGAGAGGTTGAACAATCGAGTAAGAAACCCTCCCCCTCGACCAAACATAAAACACTAGCCCTCTATCAAAATGGTGAGGACAACACGTGCCAACTCAAAGAACGTAGAGGACAAGAACCTGGCCCTCGGCGACGTCAACGCCCCCGAAGCCTCTCACAGGGCTCCCGAGGGCGGTGTCATCGTTGGGCTGGAACAGGCGGCTGTCGACCTACGCCTTCAGATCCAACAAAATGCCCCCGATGCCCGCCTCGGCATCGAGGCCAAGAAGAAAAACCGGAGCGATGACCAAGTCAGCCCTCCGGTTCTCACCATCGACGTGCAATCGGCGCTCTCCGCCTTCATCCAGACGCTCACCCAGAACCCGGGTGCCTTCGGCACCCTGGCTCCAGCTCACCCTCCGATCGGGGAAAACATCATACTTCCCCCTCTGCCACACCCCTTCGGAAATCCCACCCCTCGGGTGAGGAACGACGAAGGGGTGGTGGCCCAAGATACGTCCTCCCAGGAAGTTCAGTCCCGGGACCGCCATAATGACAACAGGGAAAGGCCCCGTACTTCCGACCTCAACCGGCTCGGAGGAGGGCCAGACCGCCGAGGGGTCCAAGACCGCCTCGGGGGGAAAGCACTCCAAAGGCCCCAGGAAAGCGGGGGATCTGTTTCGAGGGCAGACGAGGAGCGTCCCCCTCGGGACAAAGGCAAGGCACCCCTTCATGCCGATGACGCTCGCCACCAGATCAACCAGACCCACTCGGCCCGGGTTCGTTCGCAGGGGGCGTAGACCCTCCCGAAGGATCCCCGGGACGAGATTATTGCGGCCCTCCAACGCCGGCTTGACGAGATGGAGTCCAACAAAGCTCACGCCACCACCTCCGCCCCTCATTCAGATCTCAAATACGAGGCCATGATGGCCAAGATGGAGGAGTTACAGAAGAAGGTGGCCGAGGGCTCCGGGGAACCCGTCATCCAGCTCCGGACTCGGACGCCATTTACTCCAAGGGTATTGGCGGCCCGGATCCCGGAATAGTACCGAGGGCAACATATACAGCCCTACAACGGAAAAACGGACCCCCAGGAACATTACAGCAAGTACCAGAACAGCATGATGATGGTGGGAGCGTCGGACGAATATTTGTGTCGTTGGTTCCTCTCCACCTTAGAGGGGCCGGCGTACGAATGGTTCAACAGGCTGCCCGAGGGCTGTATTGATTCATGGCAAGAACTCGCCCAGCGGTTCTTGACGCAATTTGCTGGGAGGCGTCGCACAAGGAAACACTTCTCCCACCTCCTAACAATACGCCAGAGGAAGGATGAGACCCTTCGGGATTTCCTGGAGCGCTGGAGGACGGAGGCCGACAAGGTCGACGGTGCTGATGACGGGACCCTCCTGGCCCTCCTACAAACTGTCCTCCGTGCCGGCAACTTTTCGAGGAGCCTCATCATCGAACCCCCCCGCGACTACATAAGGGCTTTGCAGTGGGGGGACCGATATGCTGAGGCCGAGGAGGTGGAGAAGTATCACCAGCATCCGGACCAGCAGCCCCCGAGGGCTGACAACAAGCATAACCGAGGGCCGGGGGCTCCTCCAAATCGCCCCAAGGCTTCGGGACCCTCTGATGACCGCCCTCGGCAAGGCCAAGCCAAGCCCGGGGGAGGTTATAAGAGCAACCCTAAGACTTGGGCCCAGCCCATTCTCCTGGACCGCCCTCGGACACCACTGACGCACCCCGTCAGCACCATCCTCGATTTTGCCGAGGAGAGGGGCCTCGTTGAGCGCGACTCTCGCGCACCCCCGGAGGTACACGCTATCAACCCTCAGTTCCCCTACTGTCGCTTCCATCGGCACCAGGGGCACAGGACCGATGACTGCCATCAGCTGAAGACGGCCATCGAGAGGTTAATACAGGCGGGGCACCTGTCCCAGTTTGTCCAGAGCCCTCGGCAGGAGGGACCTTCTCATCAGGGACCTCCCCGAGGGCACCATACGAAGGTAAATGCCTGGGTAAATCCGAACACCATCCCCCTCGGCAAGAAGAGGGAGATCGGAAACTTGGAAGAAGAGGAGGAGGAGTACCCCCACTACCAGGAGAAGAAACGCCACATCCTCATGATCACCGGTGGCAATACGGGGGGCAATTCCACCAGCCAACGAAAGAAGTGGGCTCAATCGCTTTACGTGGGGGAAGTCACTCATATGCCCCCGGTAAAGCGACTGAGGGAGGAACCCATCACCTTTACCAACGCAGATCTCCCTCCTACTTCTTCTCCTCACAGGGATGCCTTGGTGATTCGGACGGAGATAAACGACACCATTATTCACCGAACTTACATTGACACGGGCAGCTCCGTCAATGTAATGTACCTCAGCACCTTCAGAGAGCTGCACCTGGAGAGGGGGTCCCTTCGGCCCATTAAGACCCCTCTTGCCGGCTTCACCGGCGACACTATTGATTCCGAGGGGGTAATAACCCTCCCGGTGATCTTCGGCGACGGGCTCCATAGAGCCCAGCTTGAGGTGGAGTTCGTCGTCGTCAACATTGACTGCGCCCACAACATCATCCTCGGCCGGCCAGCCCTCGAGGACCTCGAAGCCATCATCTCCATGAGGCATCTCTGCCTCAAGTTTCCCGCCGAGGGGGGAATTGGCTACTCCCGGGGGAACCAGAAAATTGCCCGCGCCTGCTATCTTCAGGTCACTAAGAAGGTAAGCAAGACGGAATTCCGTGTTGACACCATCACCGGAACCGTCGACCAAGAGGAAAGAAGGCCGAGGGCTGAACCGGCCGACGACGTAGAAGACTTTGCGCTCGATCCGGCCCAGCCGGAGAGAGTCGTGAAGATTGGAGCCCAGCTCCCTGAAGATTTGAAGACCGGTATCACCGACGCCCTCCGCGCCTACTCCACTGTCTTTGCATGGGGGCCGGAGGACATGCCGGGAATCAGCCGAAGGGTCATCACCCACCGCCTCTCGGTGGACCCTTCGGCAAAGGCAGTGCAACAACGAAGAAGACCCCTCTCCGCCGAGAGAAGGGAATTTGTGAAGAAGGAGGTCGCCATGCTCCTCTCCATTAAACACATCAAGGAGGTGAAATATCCCTCTTGGCTGGCGAATGTAGTCCTCGCACAGAAGCCCCCTACCTTCCGCATGTGCGTGGACTACACCGATCTCAACAAAGCATGCCCTATGAATCCATTCCCTCTACCAAACATTGATCAATTGGTGGATGAGACCGCAGGGTGTGAGATCATGTCCTTCCTCGATGCCTTCCGAGGGTACCATCAAATTTTCATGCACGAGGAGGACGCCGAAAAAACTGCCTTCATGACTCCCGAGGGCATCTTCTGCTACCTAGTGATGGCCTTCGGCCTAAAGAACTCGGGGGCCACTTACACCCGGATGGTGGCCCGGGTCTTTCAAGCCGTCCTAGGGCGCACCATGGAGGCCTATGTTGACGACATGATCGTCAAGAGCAAACAATCTTCCAGCCATGCTGACGACCTCCGGGAAATCTTCGCCATCATGCAAAAATTCAACCTTCGGCTAAACCCGAAGAAGTGCACCTTCGGCGTCCATGGGGGCAAATTCTTGGGCTACATGGTGAGCCGAAGGGGTATTGAGGCCAATCCCGAGAAGATCCAGGCCATCATCAACATGGATCCCCCACGCAATGTGAAGGAAGTCCAACGGTTGACGGGCCGCCTGGCAGCCCTCAACCGCTTTCTATCTAAATCGGCAGAGAAGTCTCTACCCTTCTTCAAGATCATGAGGAAGACGGCTGGCTTTCTATGGACTCCAGAATGCCAGGGGGCTTTCGACGAGCTCAAACGATATCTATCTTCACCTCCTGTGCTCTCCAAACCCAAGGTAGGGGAGACCCTCTACCTCTACCTTGGGGTTAGCCCGGCGCCCGTCAGCTCTGTGCTCATCCGGGAGGAATACGGCATCCAACATGCCATCTTCTACGTTAGCAAGACCCTAAGGGAGGCCGAGCTCAGGCACTCCCCTGTGGAAAAAACGGTGTTAGCCATCGTTTGGACTGTCAAAAAGTTGGGCCACTACTTTCAGGCTCACCCGGTTCAGGTGAAATGGGCTATCTTCTTGAGCCAGTACAACATTGACATCCGCCCAAGGCCTTCCATCAAAGGCCAAGCCCTGGCGGACTTTGTGACGGAGTGTACCGCAAGGGCAGCCACGGACGGGGAGCCCTCGGCTACCTCGGACGACTGGTGGACCCTCTACATTGACGGCTCCTCCGCGACCAAAGCATGCGGGGGAGGGGTAGTCCTCATTACTCCCGAGGGCTTCAGGGCCTACTATGCAATCCGCTTCTCCTTCAAGGTCTCCAACAATGAGGCCCTCCTATGTGGCCTTCGGCTGGCTGCCAACATGAGGGCTCGGCAGATCCACATCAAATGCGACTCCAAGTTGGTCGTTGGCCAAATCTCCGAAGAGTATGAGGCCATGGAGGGGAGAATGAAACAGTACAAGGAAGCGGCCAAGGAGTTGCTTAAGGTATTTGAGGCACACTCTCTCACTCAAATACCGAGGGCTCAGAACTCCGAGGCCGACATATTATCTAAGCTCTCGGCGGACTCCCCCGAGCACATCTCCAAAATTGCCAAAATCGAAGAACTCAGCCTCTCAAGCATCCATGCAAGCCCCGTTATGAACATACAACAACGTCAGGAGGATTGGATCTCAGATATCACCGCCTTCATCTCCACAGGGCAGCTACCCGAGAATGAGGCCCGCGCTAAACTGGCAAAGCTGAGGGCTCCCAGCTACACCATCGAAGATGGAAGGCTCTACAAACGATCTTACAATGGCACGCTACTTCGGTGCCTTCATCCAGATGAAGCCGAGGTCGCAATGGAGGAAGTGCACAGTGGCACTTGCTCAGCTCACCAGGGACCCTTCTCCATGTCCCGAAGGCTCATTCTCCAGGGCTACTTCTGGCCAACCATGGCCCGGGATTGTGCTGACCTTGCCCGGCGGTGCACCGCATGTCAACATTTCCAGAAAGCTCCCGGCAGGCCAGCGGTCAACTATGCCCCCATCAGCACCTCTGTCCCATTTTCTCGATGGGGGATAGACCTTGTGGGCCCTCTGCCGAGGGGTACCTCCAACAACAGGTACATCATTGTGGCCGTCGACTACTTTACCAAGTGGGTGGAGGCTGAACCCCTCGCCAGCATCACAGAGGCGAAGTGCCGTCACTTCGTCCTCAAGAACATCCTCACAAGGTTTGGCGTCCCCCAGCAGATCATCTCCGACAATGGGACACAATTTGAGGCAGCCCCCTTCTGTGCCCTTCTGGAGGCATGGGGCATCAAACACACCTTCTCCTCCGTTGCCTACCCTCAAGGCAACGGGCAAGTAGAGAATGTCAACCGGACCTTGCTCGAGGGCCTCAAAAAGAAGCTAGAGGCCGAGGGCGGTGGCTGGGTGGAAGAACTCCACAACATCCTTTGGGCCTATCGCACCACCCCTCGGCGAGCAACAGGTGAAACACCCTTCTCCCTCTGCTACGGTTTCGAAGCCAAAGCTCTTACGGAAGTCACCCTTCCCACCCGAAGGGTGATCCAATATGACCCCGAGGTCAACGACAGCAACATGGCCCTCCACCTCCACCTCGTTTCAGAACGCCGGGAGCAGGCCATCATCCGGGCAGAAAACTACCGAAGGCAAGTCAAAAGCTACATCGACGCCAAAGTTCACACCCGAGAATTTCAAGTGGGGGACTATGTCCTCCGGAGGAGGGAAGCCAGCCAACCGACCGAGGGAGGAAAAATGGCACCAAAATTCGAAGGCCCCTACATCATAGCAGCCATCATCAAACCCGGGACCTACAAGCTCAAACGCCCCAACGGGAAAGAAGTCCCTAGGCACTGGAATGTACACCACTTAATTAAATTCTACCAATAATGTAAGAGCGGCCAAGCCCTCATAACTAGTGAATGTACTATCCTAGGGCCCAAGGCCTCCAATTTCGAAGAATGAAGATACATTCAAGACATCAAGCCCTCATACTGACTACAGGCCCACCACCTCACCACGAGAAAAACCCCCTCCGGCACCAAGTGCCGAGGGCGGACGCCATCAACACCTACAACATCAGTGAAAACACCACATGTTTTCTCTCAAAACCCCTCGGTATCAAGTACCGAGGGAGGGAACTCCTATCACCAACAACAAGGAACGCCATGTGTTTTATTTCCCTTCGGCACCCAGTGCCGAGGGTACATTCCCACCTTCAACATCAAAGAAGAAAAAGATGAGAACACCAAGTGTTCCTACAGAAGACCCTTCGGCACCCAGTGCCGGGGGTACACCCCCATCATCAAACATCGAAACGAAGAAAAAACACCAAATGTTTCAAAGAAGACCCCTCGGCACCCAGTTCCAGGGATATGCTCTCCTATCAACTTCCAAACATCTGTTGGGAAACACCAAGTGTTTCATTTGAAGACCCTTCGGTACCAAGTACCGAGGGTAGACGCCTACATCAACTACGACAAAAGAGAACACCAAGTGTTCCTACAGAAGACCCCTCGGTACCACGTACCGGGGGCTACACATCGAAACTAACACCAAGTGTTGTTTCTAAAAGCCGTACCCCATGAGGACGCATATACCGAAGGCGCCACCATCGGTGCCGGCGGCACGTAGTGCCCCCGGCCATTTGCAACTAGTGTGCAAATGAAAACCCTTCCTTGAAACGCTTTCCGCGTCACTACCCCCAGGGTATGACAGGCATGAGAAATGCCCAGGATTCGACTTTCAAAAACGGAACGCTATCCGCGTCACTACCCCCAGGGTATGACAGGCATGAGAAATGCCCAGGATTCGACTTCCAAACCGAAACGCTCCCCGCGCCACCACCCCAAGGGTGTGGCAGGCCACGGACTATGTCTAGCGCCGAGGGGACGACTTTCAAAAATGAGGCGCTTTCCGCGCCATCCCCCAAGGGGAGGCAGGTTACGGACCACCATATCTTGTGCCCAGGAAACGTCCCTCGATCCCCTCGGAACTCGGAAGGTTAACCCGAGGGAGGAGAGCCATTGGTGTATTCTGATGGTCTCCTAATAGGCCCAGCCTTACCAAGAAACCAAGTTTCTTGATGCCTCCCCTTCACCACCAACCAAAAAAAAAAAAAAAAAAGAGGGGGTGAAGGGGAGTAGACTCAGCGAGAAATCAAAGAGTACACTCCAACAGATCACAACAAGCCGAGGGCTCCCCTACCTGGTCACCCCCGGTCACAAAAAACACCGAAGGCTTCAACAATACGAAGGGACTGGACTATCCAAGGTCCACTAAACGGTACTTCAAACAAACACCGAAGGCATCTGTTATGCACAAATACCGAGGGCCCTTTCCCCCATGACAAGGGTCAAATTCTACAACTTTTAAAGTGTATGCCGAGGGCACACACTCCTCATTGGCTTTCTTCACAACAACAGGACTCAACATCAATTTATGATTAGAAAAAATTCTAAGTCCTGAAGGAGCAGCCCCCGGGCATCTCGCGAAGTAATGTAGAGTCAGAAGGCACCTATCACCCGAAGGCTACACAAAGAAACAACACTTGAAAAAATTCCAAGTCCTAAAATTGGGCCCCCGGCTCAATCAACATTACAGCCAGGGGAATACAATAGCCGAAGGCTATGCGATACAACAACACTTGCAAACAAAGAAAATTTCTATGTCCTAAAGATGGGCCCCGGCTCAGTCAGTATTGCAACTGGAGGAATATGACAGTCGAAGGCCATACATCGAGAAGGGATGCCATCTCCCGAAGGCTCCCAAGGGAAGATCCACACTTAGAATGTTTTCTAAGTACTACATGCTTTTCCCCGGTCAACTACTCATACATCAAGGAGGGATGCCATCTCCCGAAGGCTCCCAAAGGAGATTTTGCACTTAGAAGATTTTCTAAGTCCCACATATTTTCCCCCCGGACAACTACTCATACATCATGAAGGGATGCCATCTCCCGAAGGCTCCCAAGGGAAACTCTACACTTAGAAGATTTTCTAAGTCCTACATATTTCACCCTCATCTCAAGGGACCTAATTGCCGAAGGCTGTCTATCAATCGAAGGCTATAGTACACAAAGAATCAACACTGAAGAAAATTTTCTAAGTCCTAAAGAATTGGCCCCCGGCCTATTCAATATTTCAGTTGGGGCTCCACAGTAGCCGAAGGCTACATGACATACTACACTTGCAAAAAATCTCTAAGTCCTGTGCATTGGGCCCTCGGTCCAACATTCACACATCCGGAAGGGATGCCATATCCCGAAGGCTCTCAAGGGGAAACCTACATTTAGAAATTTTTCTAAGTCCTAGGATTTGGGTTACTGCAAACCCGAAGGCCCTATGGTGTGCTACACTTAGAAAAATTTTCTAAGTCCCAATTCCTATAGAACCCTCGGTTGCATATCCAGCAGAGGGTACCCAACTACCGAAGGCTTCCAGTGGCAAGCTACAATCAGAAAACATTCTAAGTCCTAAAACATACATTCCAAGGATCAAGACATACATCCAAATCAAGACAAAGGCATGCATTCGACAATAAACAAATCCAAAGGAAGCAGATTGTATATCAAAGGCCCGAGGGCGTGTGTACTCATTCATTCAAAAAAAAAGAGAAGTTTGATTGTGCTTTACAAAGGGGGCCGAGGCCAACAAATTACAACACCAAAAGGGGGGAATACAATTTAAGAGGGGGGAACTGTAGATATCGCCTCGCTCTCGGCTTCATCCTCTTCACCGCCAAGGCCGCACTCCCGGAGGGTCTCCGAGTCTTCAAGAACCGGTCTCTCTTCCCCCTCGGGGAGCGGGATCCTGACATCTGGCTGGCGGGGGGGGGGGGGGGGGGGGGGGAGAGGCCATAAGCCTCGGGACGGAACTCCTCCGGTGCCACCTGGAAATGCTTCGCAAGCTTCCGGTAGATGAGGCGTTGGGTGAAGAACTCCCCGCCTTGGTAGTACGAGTCGCCCCTCTCAGCAAGCCACATCTTCCCGGGGCCCCCGACCCACTCGTCTACTGAAGCCCCCACCACCGAAGCGAGCCACTCCCTCCGGTCTTCGGCCTTCCACCCTTCGACCATGAAGCTGGCCACCACATCCTCTCGGGCCTTGGAGACGGCCTCTTCTTGAGCCGCGCGGGCTTCATCGGCAGCAATACGGGCGGCTTCGGCGGCGGCCTCCCCGGCCCTGGCTAGCCCCTCATTGACCCCTTCGGCCCTTGCAGCCTGCACCCTCTGCTCCATGCCGTCGGTGGCTAGCCGGAGAGAGTCCTCGGCTTCAGCGAGCTTCTTCCTGAGAAGGGCGGCCTCCCCCTCGGCGGCACCCTTGGCCTCCCTCATTTGATCCACCCTTCAGAGGTGCTCGCAGAGGCCCATAAAAGCCTGCAATTCACGAAGGCAAGAATAAGGCATAATGAACATAGTACAGAAGGAAAACATAACAATGAGCAGAGAAGGGAGGGTGACTTACGGAGGCGGCATTCAGGAGGACCTTCGCCTCGAGGGGTCCCTCGTCCAGCCGGGCAAGGGCCAGTCGGTCGGCCGACGGCAGCATCTGGCTCATCAGAGCCGAAGGGTTCAAACTGCCCTCCAACACGGAGGCCCCCTTCGGTACTATCGCCTCCAACCTCTCCCGCCCAAAGAACTCCTGATTGATTTGTTCCTGGGGGGTGGAGGCAGAAGCGTGCCCTTCGTCCACGATCCCCACCACATCGGTGATCGGTTGTTTGGTAGGGGCGGCGGTCTTCGGCTTCTTGGCCGGGGGCTCGGTCCCCTTTCCAGCAACCTTCTTTTTTACGGGCCCAGCACCCTTGGACCCTCCGGCGCCAGCAGCAGCGCCAACAGTTTGAGAGGGCCCCTCCCTGGCAGGAGCGCCCGCCGGGGCCTTCTTCTTTCCTTTCGCGTTTTTTAAAGCGAAGAGGGAACCAACGTCCATGTTGTTACCTGCAAGCAACAAAAAAAAAGGAGGGTTAGATCGAAGGCTACCAGTCACTACGTCATAAAAAAAACAGGCGGAATGCGAAAGAACTATCAACGCATCAGTGAACATTTCGGTGATCACCTCCGGCGCCTTCGAAGACCCGATCGAGGGGAGGGTATCTCTCATCCGAAGAGCCCCTCGGCCTGAACTACCGGAAGCCCAGGCTAAGCAGATCCTCCGGAACGGTGACTTCTCTGATCTTGACATGCTTGTCAGACCCCTCCGGCTTCTTGGCAAGCACTTTGCCATTCTTCTCCAAAGCTGCACTCCCCACCTTCGGGTGGCGCCGGGAGCTATTACGGAGCTGGGCCGGGAAGGGATTCTCCTCGAGGCGGATATAGCAGAACCTCTCTTTCCACCCCTTGTGAGACGAGGGCACATCATCAAAAAGCCGGAACTCCGGTACCTGCTGAAGGTTGGCAAAGCCCTCAGCATTTGAATGTCCCCCCCGGCAAAGGTTGAAGGACATGAAGAATTGATCGAGTGTGGGCTCGACCCCCCGGCTCTGACACAAGGAAAGGAAGCCGGCCACATAGGAGTGGCTGTTGGGCGTTAGCTGGCAAGGGGCCAACCCCACAAATCTCAGGTACTCCAAGAGAAAAGGATGGAGCGGGAGCCGGAGCCCCATCTCCACCGAGAGGGTGTGAGCAGCAAAGCACCCCTCGGGCGCGTATCGCAGCAAATCATCCGCCCTGGGCTCCACCACGCGCGCTGAAGGCCCAACCAGCATCTGGGTGGACTGGTATTCTGCCGGGGATGCCTTCGTCTTCAGCTCTAGAGCGGCAGTATTCAAGAACGAATGGCCCTCGGGTATGCCCACCGGCCGCCCGGCATCCACTGCCGCTTGCTTCTTCCTCGGGGCCGCCTTCGTCTTATGTTTCTTCCCGGGAGCCACACTTATGGGCGTCGGGTCCAATGGCCGGGAGGAGCTGGCTTCCCTGGCACCCCGGGGGGGAGGAATGGCAACCGTCACCTTCAGCCTCTCCCTCTCCTCTTCCTGCTCGGCGGTTTGCACGGCGAGGGCAAGCTCCTCATCCTCGTTTTCTTGCTCGAAGCCCTCGGCTTCGACTTCGGCCTGGAGGTCCTTCTCCACTTCCATAGCCACTGCGGCATCACCAGCTGCCGAGGACTCCACACTCGAAGACTCCACATCTGAGCATGTCACCATCTCTACCGAAGGCTCCCCCGAGATATCCTGGGAATCACTTTGGGACGACATGCTGACTCTGGTTCGAAGGCTCGCAGACGCTAGTGTTTTCTAAATTTTCTATCTCCTAACCTAAGGGCACAGTACAGGTAGCTAAGAGGCGAAGGGAAAGCGGGCACTGACCTTGAAAGCAGAAGTTCTGACCGAAGGCCTGAGTTTCTCTCACTAGATTTTTTGGCAGAGCTTCGCTAAGGCAACTGAATTCGCACAGCGGGAATGGCTCTGGCCTTGGGGTATTTATAGGCGCTGGAATCCGGGCTTGGGCCCGGAAACCGGGCCTCCGGACGGACCGCCATCATTACACACCGCCGTTTCACCCAACCGGTGACGCCGCCCACGGACAGCCAGCCATCACACGCCACGTGTGCCCCCCCCAAGGGCTATATCCTGTCGTTACATATTCCAACGGCTATATTTCCAACGGCTATATTCTGGAAGCCCCCGGGTTTTTTACTTCACTCCACTTCATCAAGGATAGCCTTCGGGTACACTTACCCAGAAGCGCCCCCGGGTTGTGCCCCACACATCGCATAACTGACGCCTTCGGGATCACTCCCTCAGAAACCCAGGGTTTCATATCAGGGCACCCCTCGGGGATCCCCCCTCAGCGTTGCAAAACCGGGTAGCCCCCGGGGCGTTACCTCATTGACGGATAACCCATGGCACACTGGTAATGGGAGCCCTCGGGTATCTTCATCACCAAGTAATCAACAAACAGTGGACCCCCCGGCGACAGTCAAATTACTGCCCTCATCTGGCAGGCCCTCGATCCCTGGATTGAGGGGCTCCCCTTTGGCGCCACCAGGACATCAACAGCAAGCCTTCGGCTAATCAACACAGGAGCCCTCATATGAGAGAGCCTTCGGCATTCCCGTCATTCTCCATTTTTTACCAAGGTTTGACATCTTCGATTCATCATTGGGGGAATTCGGTGCACTCTTTTTCCCTCATTAGGATTTTTTCCCAAAGGGTTTTTCCTAATGAGGTTTTTAACGAGGCATCCCCCCAAAATGAAACGAAGAGCGCCAGCCTTCGGCCCACAACAGCAACGTAACTACTTTACTCCTTTTCACCACTTTACAAGTGCCTCAAGGAGTGGGGGACTGGAGGACCCCCTCGGGAAAATCATTAAATTACAAAAGATGTAGAAATTCCAACAAACAACGAAGCAAGCCCTCAAGTCCCGACATGTGGGTAACTGAGGGACTGCCTTCGGCAGGGACATAAAAGCAACAACCCATCACCAACTTCAGAGATCACGACGGGACAACATCAAAGGGCAAGCACAAATTACTCCTTTTCCCTCAAGTACCTTTCGGCAAAAGGAGTGAGGGACTCCTGATGGAGTATATGGCCCGGGAACCCCCGGCCCACAGACTCCTACTACTCCAGCGGAGGCCCAAAAGGCCCAAAAGGCCCAACAGGCCCAAATCACAGCGCCCAGAGTACCAGGCAGTCCGCACTGCGCGCCAGGGGTGCCTTCGGCCCCCTGGCCGAAGGCTCCAAATTCTCACATAACGGGTTTCTCAAGCAAATTAAGAAACTGGGAGAAAACGGCGAAAACAGTAGCCCTCGGCACTGTGAGCCCTCGGCACCAGGGTGCCATCGGGTGGAAGAGCCCTCGGCTACTGCCCTATAGCCGAAGGCATCTCACTCGACAAAATATCCGCCTCACATGCGTACAGATCACCATACCCCGCACAGACGTCCCGTCCAACAGCCGCATTAAATGCGGCCACATGCGGCTGCCAGCGCCAACCAGTTGAGGTGACCCCTCGGCCAATGAGCGCTTGACACGTGTCCCAGCCCGGCATTTATTGCTACTATAAATAGAACCACATTTCCCCATTTGTAAATACGCTGAAAACGGCATTCATATTGAATACACTCTCTCTCTACTTTTATTTACTTGCTCTGACTTCTCTCTAAGTTATTCCCCGTAATAACCCTTCGGATATATACCCCCGGGTAGACTATCCATCACATAGAAACATGCATGTATATTAAGAAAAACATGCATTAAATAATTAAAAACATGCCATAAAATTTCGAGCATGCATATTAATATTCGGAAACATGTAAACATTAAACATATACACATATTCAATGCATGATAACTTATTAACATATACACATTAAATTAAACAATTAAAGAATATTAAGAAAAACATGCATTTTCTTTTTGGCATTTTCAAACATTCATTCTAAAATATTCGGAAATTAAAGAGTTAGAAACATAACCTCGGAGAAGAAGGCAAGAAATGAAAGGGAAAGAAGAGAAGGCCGGCTTCGAAGAACGGCGGCAGGGGTGGAGATAATCCGCGGTGGCCGGTGAGATGTGTGCGGCGGCGGTCGGCGGGTGTAAGAGAGGCAGAAGGGCGGCGGAGTGGGAGGCGTTTGGGAGGGTGGCGGTCGGCGGGTGTAAGAGAGGCAGCAGGGCGGCGGAGTGGGAGGCGTTTGGGAGGGTGGCGGTGGGCGGGTGTCGGAAGGCGTAAGGGAGTAGTGGGAGGCGTTTAGGGTTGCTGAAGGAATTGGGAAGCGTAAGAGAAAAAAATGGCTAAGTGTCGTTTATATATTAGGGGTTGTCACGGACCCGTCCGTGACAAAGCCCGTGAGAAGTTAATTACGGATTTTTAAATTTGAAATTTGTCACGGATTAATCCGTGACAAAGTTATCGGAACTTGTAAACTGCGGAACAGCAGTCGAGGCGGCAGGGAATGGCAGACGAGGTGGCAGAACGGCAGGTTGACCGGTTTGTCACGGATTCATCCGTGACAAATCCGTGACAAAATCAAAAATTTGAATTTTGTCACGGATTTGTCACGGATGAATCCGTGACAAACCGGTGCAGGGAATATTAAAGCTTTTTCAGCCTTAATCAGACGAGGCGTCAGCTACTTTAATTGTCACGGACCTATCCGTGACAAATTTAAGTATAAATATGTGCTTAGAATCCCATTTTTTCGGTGCGAAAAAATGGCTAATCCAGAACCAGATGTGTGGAAGTTGATCAGTAGAAGTGTACAAAGATTAAAACAAGTTACACAGTTGATGAAGCCTCGAAATGCAGAAGCAGTTCAAAGCATCTGTGAGCTGATGAGTAGACCGCTTGAAAGCTTTGGCGATATTATAGACTATGAATCGGACTCATACAACGTTTCAAGAGGGAAAAACTTGCGTAGGGCACTTTTACGTGCAGAACAATGTTCGGAGTATATGATACCTATAAACGCGGAAGTTGCAGAAAGAATTAACGAGCTACTTGATAGGCCTCTAGATGAAAGTTTTGACGCTAATGAATAATATTGTGTTTATTTGTTTATCTGTATTGTGAGTTGTTGAATGTAATAAATGATAAAAAAATTGTGTGTTTTCTACTTAGTTTTTAAATTTAATAAATAAATTCATGTTCTTGTTTATTAAATTTCGAATTATTAAAATTTTGTAATGTTAAAAAACTAATAACAA
The DNA here is from genome assembly GCA_945859875.1 of Cuscuta europaea. Lineage (NCBI taxonomy): Eukaryota > Viridiplantae > Streptophyta > Magnoliopsida > Solanales > Convolvulaceae > Cuscuta > Cuscuta europaea. The sequence continues at coordinate 12,734,474 of CAMAPE010000048.1, forward strand.
ATAATGTTAAAAAACTAATTTCCGAATTTTAAATAATGTTAAATTTCGAATTATTTAATTTTCGATTTTCGAAATTACCTAATTAATTTTAAAGTTACGAATCGATAATAATGAACCACTAATTTTCAATTGAATAATTTTAAAAACTTAATTTTATTAATTAATTAATCGCTATTTTACAATATAATATGGAATAATTATTTTGTTTAGAAATGATAGTTGCGAATTACATACCTAACTATTTTAAAAATTCAAATTAAAATAGTTCAATTAAAAGTAATTACATTGGTTGTTAACTATACATTTAATCGCTATCAGAATCAGTATTTTCTTGATAGGCAACTTCTTCTTCTGTATCTTCATCACCAGATATCCATTCTTCTTCTTCCTCCTGGTCATCGTGCAGTTGTTGTATATATAATTCTTCAATTTCGCGCTCATTTTGAGGTATAGGGGGCGGAAGGTGTGTTTCAGGCATAACTTCAACATCTCCGCCATTTGGGTCACTTAACTGAATGTTATGGTTGATCGTATCAGCAATAGGTGGAGGGTGGAAAAAATCTTGCTGAAAAGCATCAAAGTCAATATCCCTTTGTTGAGCCTGTGTTACAATTTTGCTCGGACGGATATTAATGGCACACACCCAAGGATTCCGTGTGCGCCTCGTTGAAGGATACTCTGCATAATAAACCTGGGCTACTTGTTGAGCGAGTATAAATGGCTCATTTTTCTGATACACACGAGAGTGGTTGACGTCAATTATATTATATTTTGAATTTTTTCTCACACCACGTGTAGGGTCGACCCATGTGCAGCGAAACAACACGCATGTTAATTCTTGCAAACCAGAAGGCATTTGAAGTTCGAGAATCTCATGCAAGAAACCAAAAAAATTGGTTTCCGAGTTATCAGAACCGATGGTCGGGACACATAACCCGCTGTTCATTGTTGGTCGACCTTCTCCATATTCAACTGTGTGATACGTATAACCGTTTATCACATATGAATGCCAAACCTTTGCATAGGAAGAAGGGCCCCACGATAATGATACTAACAGAGGGTCGTTAATCCCACGGTACCTGATCTGCAAATTAAAACATGATAACATTAGGTAATGATTAAAAATTACTAGCTAATAGTATATATAATGTATTTATATATATATATATATATATATATATATATATATATATATATATATATATATATATATATATATAATACCTGCTGTTGGTACCATAATGCAAAGTCAGAGTCCACCATTGCATCAATTGCATCATCAGGAAATGCTGATAAAGACACTCTAAATTCACTGTGAATTGAACATAAAGATATTATTATAACACTCTAATTATTAAAAAAATATTAGCTATATTACAAATGTAACTACCAATTCAACTTACTTATAAAATGGTAAGATTTCTGGACAATTCATGAGGATGTAAGTATGTGCAATTTTCATTTCTCCGCCCACGATGTAACGGTAAGTCGCAGCTCCTTTACCTCTACCTGGGTAGTTGAAAATAGAAACTACTTTATCATATGAATCCTCGCCAATGTCATCGTTCCGAGCAGGTCTCTTTCTTTTACTGATTACTTCACGCTCAAAATAAAAAGATGAAAACGTTGAGGTTTCTTGTTGAATATATGCTTGACAAATTGAAGCCTCAATGTGTGCCTTGTTGGTCGCTTTCTTTTTCAAATCTCCCAGAAATCTGTCATGCAAAATAAAATTTGTAAACAAACAAATGTTCTTATTAAACAAATCATCGTTTATAAATGAAATTATGACTAACCTTTCAAATCTGTACATCCAACGATAGAAGACGGGCCCTCCATTCAAAGCCTCATACGGAAGATGTATTAGAAGATGTTCCATTACATCAAAAAATGATGGGGGCAGTATCTTTTCCAGATTACACATCAGAATAGGAACAGTGTCTTCTAGTCTCCTCAGGGATTCGGCATCCAAAACGGCGGAACATATCGACTGAAACAATTGACTGATTTCGGTAATACAGCCCCAGACGTCTGCAGGAAGCATCTCTTTCAGTGCAATCGGCAGAAGTCGTTGCATGATTACATGAGCATCATGAGTTTTCATGCTCGACGTCATTGTTTGTTTGTCCAGGTCCACGCATCTTGACAAGTTAGAACAATAGCCATCTGGAAAGTTCAGAGAAACAAGCCACTCTAATATTGATTCCCTTTGTGGGGCTGTGAGTTGGTAGACTGCTCTTGGAATTTTTTTACCCACGTATTCTAGATCGACGGCGAGTTCGGGTCTGTCGCACCAAATTGTCATGTCTTTTCTAGATGCAAGACCATCTTTGGTTTTGTGGGTAAAATCCATAACCGTGTTAAATATATTGTCAAAGACGTTCTTCTCAACGTGCATGACATCTAAATTGTTACGAATGAGAAGGTCCTTCCAATACGGCAACTCCCAAAATATACTCCTCTTTGTCCACTTATGGGTATCACAATACCCATTTGGCTCCCCGTGGGGTTGCTGCACGGCCGTAGGAAAACGTCGAACCCGGTTAAAAACTTGTTCACCTGTAAGTCTCGGAGGAGGGGGATCTCGTACCACTCTTCCGGCAATAAAAGATGTCTTGTCCTTTCGATATCGATGGTTCATAGGCAGAAACTTGCGGTGACAATCAAAGTAACTTGGTTTCCCGCTAAATTTGAGCCAATTGGCCTCTGATTGATCCATACATATCTGACATCCCATAAGACCGTGTGTGCTCCATCCTGAAAGCATACCATAAGCAGGGAAGTCGCTAATGGTCCAAATGATGGCAGCTTTCATGATAAACATCTGATCTCTCGAAACATCATAAGTTGGTGTCCCAATGGCCCAAAGTTCTTTCATCTCCTCGATCAGGGGTTGGAGATAGATGTCTATCCTTTTTTTAGGATCCGAGGGACCTGGACAAATTAAAGTTAAAAAGATGAAATGACTTTTCATGCACATGTCGGGAGGAAGATTATAAGGAGTTAACATGACTGGCCAACATGAAAATTTCTTCCCAAACTTTCCAAAAGCAGCAAATCCGTCTGAACACAATCCCAGTCGCACATTCCGTGGCTCCATTGCAAACTGAGGATGACAACGGTCAAAGTGTCTCCAAGCTTCACAGTCGGAAGGGTGAGACATCAAACCCTCTTTGGTTTCGTGCTCATCATGTGTTTCGTGCTCAAGCTTCACAGTAGCATTTGAAGCATACATCCTCTGCAGGCGTGGAGCTAGAGGGAGGTAAAACAATTTAGACAATGCAGACCTTTTTCGTGGTTTTTTTCGTCTATGAGGAACAGGCTTGTATCTCTCTCCACCACAGAACTTGCAGGTCTCAAGTGCCACATCATCCTTCCAGAACAACATACATCCTTCTGGGCACGCATCAATTTCTATACAAGGAAGCCCCAACTGAGACATTAATTGTTTCATTTTGTAATATGAATCAGGAAGATTATGGTCACGCGGTAACATTCCTCCAAATGACTGCAATAACCTAGACATGCAAGATTCAGGAAGATTGTATTCAGATTTAATGTTCATCAACTCTGTAACGGCGGATAGCTGAGAGTATCCCTCACAATCAGCATACAGAGGCTGATCAGCAGCTTTTAAAACATCTTGAAATCTTTCAGCTAAGTCTTCAATATGAGGAACATGAGAATTCGGATACTCATCCGCAGCAGACTGATAAAAGGTCTGATCTTCATCCGCATCGGGTTGATACGAGGTCGAAGCTTCGGGAAGATCGTTAAATGGCTGTGGTGGGTTAAACTGCATCGTTGAAGCACCGTATACATCATATGTCATTCTTTGATCCCACGTCATTTGATCATAGTCTCCCCATCCACTCATCTCGGTAGGGACGTTACGAGATGAACCCACTGTTTGCGGTAAAAGTGATGGATCGAAAGGTTCGCCATGAGAAGTCCAATTATAATAATTGGCAACGAAACCTTTTTCGTACAAATCCCACACAGTTTGGTCGACATCTTTAAATTGAAGATTTTTACACTTTGTACATGGACATCTGATTTTATCTCCATCCATATAATTCTTCTGTTCTTGTGCAAATTTAATAAAATCTTCAACACCATTCAAAAGTTCACTGCGTATTCCATAGTTATCACGATGTTTTTGGTACATCCAACTTCTGTTTTGTCTATACATTATGCCTGTATATATATTATAATCAAAATAATATATGAGTACATTAATATTATTAATTAACTAAAAGCAGTACATTATCTAATTTGTGGCATTAATAATTTGAATTAACCAACTTTAATTTGTGACATTAACTAAAAGCGTTGATTTACTAATATTTAACTAATAGTAATATGTTAATGGCATTAATCGTTTTAATTATTAACTACTAAAGTTTGAATCCTAACTGAAATCACTACAAATCCTAAATTATGCATTAACAATAATTAACTAATAAACAAATTAAACCTAATCATCATCATTGATCAATTAATTAACTAATATTTAAATCTAACTAATATTATCAACTCAAATTCCTCAATGTTTTAACTTAATTAATTAGTTAATTAATTTACATTTAACTAATATTATTGTTAAATATTATCTCATTAATAATTCATAATAATAATTCACAATAATAATTCACAATAATAATTCACACTAAACTAATTAAAAATAAAGTTTCAACCCGGCCTAGCTATATATATTATGCATCCCATTAACAATAATTAACTAATTTAACTTATTAATTAGTTAATTTCCATTTAACTAATATTGTTAAATATCATTAATTCACAATAATATATAATTCACACTTAACTAATAAAGTTTGAATCCTAACTTAAATCACTACAAATCCTAAATTATGCATTAACAATAATTAACTAATTAATAAACAAATTAAACCTAATCATCATCATTGATCAATTGACTAATATTTAAATCTAACTAATATTATCAACTCATCAAATTCTAAACCCATTTCCTCAATGTTTTAACTTAATTAATTAGTTAATTTCCATTTAACTAATATTGAGAATTATTATTGTGAATTCACAAAAAATAATTCACAATAATAATTCACACTAAACTAAATAAAAATAAAGTTTCAACCCTAGCTATATATATTATGCATCCCATTAACAATAATTAACTAATTTAACTTATTAATTAGTTAATTTTCATTTAACTAATATTGTTAAATATAATTAATTCACAATAATATATAATTCACACTTAACTAATAAAGTTTGAATCCTAACTTAAATCACTACAAATCCTAAATTATGCATTAACAATAATTAACTAATTAATAAACAAATTAAACCTAATCATGCATTATCATCATTGATCAATTAACTAATATTTAAATCTAACTAATATTATCAACTCATCAAATTCTAAACCCATTTCCTCAATGTTTTAACTTAATTAATTAGTTAATTAATTTACATTTAACTAATATTATTGTTAAATATTATCTCATTAATAATTCACAATAATAATTCACACTAAACTAAATAATAATAAAGTTTCAATCCTAGCTAGCTATATTAATTATGCATCCCATTAACAATAATTGCTAATAAATAATAATTGGTGATAATTAATAACCTAATAATTAAGCTAGCTAACTAATTAATTAAATCACTACAAGTCACTAATTAATTAATCTATAATAAGCTAGCTAATACTTAAATCATCACTACACATCCTAAATTATTATGCATTAATAATAACAATAATTTAACTAATTAATATTTATATTTAAATTTAACTAATTAAATTACGTTAATAGTTTAATAATATATTGTTAATAATATGAAAATTAACATGACCTCACTAAATTACGTTAATAGTTTAAATAAATGAACAATAACTAACCTCACTAATTAATTATTAAGCTAATAATTAATTATTATTATATAAAGAAAAAAGAATCCTAACCTCACTAATAATAATTAATTAATTAAGCTAATAATTAATTTATCACACAATTAAAAGAAATTAATTAAAATGACATACCTTATCAGCATAAACTCGGAAAATGATGAACTGACGGATTACATCATTCAATCTTTAAACCGATACTACATCACTCGAATCTATGAATTTTTGAACTGATTGTTGTTCTTGCAATTGTAATGGACGATGGAGTTGGGTTATATAAAAAAATTTGTCACGGATTTGTCACGGATTTATCCGTGACAAATCTTTTTCTGTACCGCATTATTAAAGGTTACCGCTAGAAAATCAATAATTGAGTTTTTTTGAAATTTGTCACGGATTTGTCACGGATTTATCCGTGACAAATCTTTTCCCATACCGTATTATTAAAGGTTACCGCTGGAAAATCAATAATTGAGTTTTTTTGAAATTTGTCACGGATTTGTCACGGATCTGTCCGTGACAAATGCCCAGAAGCAAAAAAGTATTCACCGGAGTAAAAAACCGGTCGCCGAAGTCAATTTGTCACGGACCAAATCCGTGACAATATATTGTCACGGATTTTGTCACGGATAAATCCGTGACAAATAATTTTCGTGACAAATCCCAGAATTCCGTGACAAAGCCCGTGACAAATTTGTCACGGCCGGAATCCGTGACAACAATCCGTGACAAACGGCGTGTTTTTTTGTAGTGATATGGTGCATATTAAATTTGTATTGATGCATAAAATAAGTTAAACTTTATTATCTATGCAATAAATTATTTTTACAAATTAAGAAGTAAATGAAATGTGTAATTTTAGATCCACTTCAAATGATCTAAGAACTATTTAACTTGGATGTTTTTACTTAGACTGTGATTCCTCCCAGACCAGTTCAGACCAGACCAAACTTGGATAGTTAAAAATACAGAGAAACTAGACCAGATCAGACTAATTCAGACTAGACCAGACCAGACCAGCAAATTCAAGTCCAAGTAAAAACATCATGTGTCTCGTATTTAATATTGTTTGATATTTTAAAAATCGAGTACTAATTATCTAATAAATTAAAGATAATCAAACATTTTAAAACTATGATTTTTTATATAATAGGTAGGGAAAACTGTCAAATAGGTCCTCGAACTTTCATAAAAAAATCAATTAAGTCCTTCTATAGAAGACTTTGTCCGGTCGTCACGATATGGGGCGGTTTCAATGGAATTTTTTGATGGAATTTTTTGAGCATCTTATTCATCAAGTCTAGTTTACTCATACCAAATTTCAGCTAAAAATTCAATCGGGAACACATTCAAATTAATTCTTGAAGATAACTGCGCATTTTTGCGTTCTCGAATTAATTTGAATGCGCTCCTGTTTACATTTTTAGCTGAAATTTTGTATGAGTAAACTAGACTTGATGAGTAAGATGCTCAAAAAATTTCATCAAATAATTCCATCGGGAACCGCCTCATATCCTAAGTCTTAAAGGATGAGTTGTACACTTATTTATTTGTTTAAGTTATGTAAATTATTTTAGATGTTTCGTATTTTCTCTCCAATTAAGTATTACATAATGTAAAGATATAAATTAATTTTGAAAACTAAAAACTAAGGGGAGCGAGCACATATATCTAATTAAAGTATAAAAACTTTATGAAAATATTACATATATATTAGAAAATTTTGAAAGTCCAAGGGGGGCGACCGCCCCCACGCCCCCTTTAAATCTCAGATTATACGGTGCAACCGGCGCACCATGAGGATGGTGTGTCCGGTTGCAAAACGACGCAGTAGTGGCCTGGTTCCATTATATATTTTTTATTGATTTTGTTGTTAAAAACTGTAATAACTTTTTTATTTTTCATTCGATTTTTAAATTTATATCAACATTTTTTATTTTTTATTATCTTTCAAATGTGACCAATATTGCTTATGTAATTTTAAGAAATTATCGAACTATTGTATTAATGAGTATTGGATAATAAGGAAAATTGAACTAAATTTAATATAGAAAATTAATTGTGTAAATCACAATTTATCTTAAAATTGTGTATATAAAAAATTTATTGTATTATGTATTTATTCATGTGAGTTACATATTTTTATACGTAAAGTTACATACTTTTACACGTAAAGTTACATATTTATACACACGAGTTGCATTTGGCTTGCCTCAACGCGAGTTACATATTTTTACACGTAAAGTTACATATTTTTACACTTAACTAGTATAGTACCCGTGCATACGCACGGGAAAAACATTTGGTGCATATATTTTAAATTATTCATAAACTAATTAAATTTTAAAATAAAATAAGTTTTTGAGATTTAGGTTTTATAAAAATAGGAGCACATGGGAGAGGGTTTCGTGCTCAGAAGAGGACAGAGGGTTTAAATTCTTTCATTTTTTGTTTTTTTCAATTATAAACAACTCCTATATGAGCGATTAAAAGTAAAAACCTAAATCACTTTTACTACGGCTTTCTTATTACCGACGTCATAGGAAAACATAAAAGTCACCCGCGAGCTTACTACTACCTCTAAACGAAAAAACTGAAATCGTACCACGTCGGTTTTAAATAAAACCGTCGTGAAAAATAAATTCATTACCTATTAGGACTGTTTTTCAAAAACCAACGTTAAAGAGGCTACGCAGTATGTCATTCGTGCAGTAGTGACAATAAGCTAATATCATTAAGTATAAGCTCATGTAATAAATATTATATGAAGAGAGCATTAAAGAATTTTTTTCGACACCACTCATTAGAATTTGTTACTAATTAGTTTTTATGATTGAATTAATTTTAGAACTAAACATTATTCTAAAAAAGTGAGCACAATATGTGAGTGTCATAAGCCAACACAGTAAATATTAAAAGTAACAATTATTAGTGAAATACTCCCTCTGAATTATCTTTCGAATATGATTTTGTACATGGATTAAGATAGTGATAATTGTGTGATGAAGAGTTGTATAGAGGAGAGATTAATGTGTAAACATGTGTAAGAAACACTGCAGACCCATGAATTCTTTGTCGAAAAGGGAAAGAAAATTATTTTGGAATGAACGGAAAAATAAAAATGTAGAAGATCAAGGGAAGAGGAAGTATTAAACTTAACTTCACTTTATTCTGAGTTTTTTTTTCTATCACCTTTTCTTATTCCTTTTTAATTTTTTCCTTTTCTGTTTTCTGGTTAAAAAATTGAATAATGTGATTTTCATAATCATTTAACTAACTGAGAAGAAAATAAATAAAAAACCCATAGAACTTTAAATCAATTTCAAAATGGCTACTAACCATAATTGACCACAAAAAAGAATTACTCCATTTCATGTTCTAAAATATTCCAAATGGTATGTTGGCATTAATTATAGTCTCAAGTATGAAATTATGGTATGTTGACATTAATAATAGTCTCAATTATGGTGCGAGTTTAATGAAAATGTGAACTAATAAAAATGATAATTTCATACTCTCAAGTTACAAGAGGTTCGTTGCTTGAATGAGTAGTGTGAAATAATTATAACCTTGGATTGGAGCATAAAGCCATTCATAATCTCGGGCTTGATGACCTCAAATTCTACTTCAATCATTCTTATATTAACCTCCTTAATTTGATGATGTTTTGGGTTCAAGTTTAATTTTTTTATTTAGGCTTTCAACGTAAATCCTAAGACTTTGTGTCTGAATTTTATTATTGTCCCATATGTCAGAATATTCTCCATTTTATTAAGACTTAGTTTTTTCATTCTAGTTAAAGGTTCCTTTAACTTGTCTCTGGTCTATCAGTGAGTCTGATATCTAAATTAGTTTTTTATTTTCTATTTTTCGTTTTATAATAAGGATGATAACTATTTTCAAAAAAAAATAAGGATGATAACTTATGTTTTTCTTCTTCCTAGATATATGGTCATTGTATAGAACTAATAATTTCATAAACATTCTCTCCAACCATTTTTGTATTTTCCTAATATAAATTAGAATGTTTTAAAAATAAATCAGAATTGTCTTTGATTTTTTTTCATATCTAAAAGATGCAAAATGCAACACACTGAGCATCCTCCAAATAGAATGGCTGCAATGAACAACTAAACAATCTATTTTTAATAACGTACACATTGGGAATGTTCAGACAATTTAGAGACGAAATCAAGGAAAAACCTAATGGAAATAGAAATCAAATAAATTAGATACAATCACATGATAAAATCGAAAGTTGTGGTATAGATGCTCACACAGCTAAATTGTAAAATATGAACAGAAAATGTAATTCATGTTTTATATATAAGAGGTAAATAACACGAACATCATTGGACAGAATTGCATGGAGCATTACATTTAAACTGTTTGTAAGAATGGAAGTCGCGATTTGACGTGCTTTGGCAGACTTCCAGGGGATTGAGCGGGGATTGGCGTGCTTTAACCAAGTTTTAAACATTGCAAGATAGGTTGATCTTCTATAGCCTTAAAAAGTGATTTGTAGTTCAGGCTGAGGTGCAACTCAGGGTGTTGATGCAATACATGTAATATGACCATCAACTCAGAGATGATGGTGCATATATACCTCTTAGGTCTTACATATATGCTAGGAGAGATGAAGTAAAATTAGCTTGGATGCATCTGCAACTAGGGGTGGGCAGAAATACCGGAAAACCGGTATACCGCACTTATCGTACCGAAAAATACCGGAAAATACCGGAATGTTGGTATACCGTCATTTTCGGTATGGTATCATACCGTACCGCTTTATTTCGATACGGTAACGGTATATGTTTCTAAATACTGCGGTATACCGGTATAATACCGTACCGATTCCATATTCAACATTTATTTTATATATTTTTTAAATATTGTAGAAGTCCACACAAATTTTCAAGCCCAAAATAAAATTCAAGTTGGTAATAAATACCAAAATACAAAAATTAAGGCAGCTGATTCCTTCCCTTGTGACATTTTCGTTTTGTAAATGAGTCCTTTAATCATTATTTGTAATTTGTAAACAAATTCCCATTCGGTACGGTACGGTAATACCGAAATTTTTCGGTATACCGAATCTTTGGTATGGTAAGGTATGAGTTTTTTGCCAAACCGATATTTCGGTATACCGAAACACGGTATACCGAAAGTCTCGGTACGGTATCGGTATAAGAATTTGTCATACCGCATTTTCGGTACGGTATACGGTATGGGTTGAAATTTTCGGTATACCTTACCGATCAAGCCCTACCTATAGTCCCTGCAAGAGCTCGATGAACCCTCCAGTAACCATTGGTTTCCTCCTGTAGGACGTGTCTTCCCTCCGCTACCTGCTCTAAGATGAATTCTATACTTTTTCTCCACCACTAGGTCTTCTTCGTAGTTCAAGTGAAAGAATTTGTCTGAGTGTCCAATTAGCCCACATATAAAACAGAAGTTTGGCAATTTCTCATATTTGAAATCTACCCAGAAGCTTTTGTCATCCTTCTTCAGATTAGTACCTCTTCTCAGTGCTTTCTCCACATTCATACACACTCGTATACTCATATAGGCCTCCCACTTGTCACTACTCTGATCATCATCATATTTTATAAATTTTCCTATCAAATTTTCCTATTTAAAATAGCATAACATATCATAGTTAACATAACGTATACAACAATTTTAAAGAAATGTCTACTATCAACTACAGCCCGTTTGGTAACACTGAAATCGGCTAAATCGGCTGATTCTGCTGAAATTTATGAAGTTCTGACTGAAGTGGTTGTATTGACTGTTTCTGCTGATTATGAAAAATTATATTTAAAATATATTATATTAATAAAATAAAGAAGAAATGATATGAAAAATAGATAAAATGGTCATCTACAACAACTGCAGTCAATACAGCCTGAAAAGTAACTTCAACCTTATTTTTCTTATTATTACATAATTCAGCGCGTAAAATCAAAAGTTACATGTTTGATTAAAAAGTTGGTTGATAAGCCTGATAAGCCGAAAACAGAGTCACTAAACGGGCACTAAAATTTTATAAAGTTAATGTCCTCTATCAACTAAAAATAATGGGCATGCATATGAGAAATCAAATTTAAAAAGCCTACATTTGAAAATTTCGATCCAATTACTTAGCATTATTTTATTTGGATTTTTATTTAAAATATATTCGTTAGCTTTGTTTCTATTTTAATTTAATACAATTACCAATTTATTTGTGTAACTTTAAGGACTTTGTTGTTGGGCTGATTTTAGTCTTAGATCAAATCACATCAAGCCAAACTATGCGATAATGGCTCAAGCGACTGAAACTGCTATATTAGGAAATAATGATATTTAAATTATACTTCATCCGTCTCTTTTTAGTTGTAACAGTCAGCATTTCACGTTTGCCAGCGCACAACTTTGATCGTCATTATATTTAATTCTATTTTAGTAAAAATAAAATAAAAATCAGATTATAAGACTTAATAATGAGACGATTTAACAATATATTTCAAAAATAATTCACATACATTAATAAATAAAATGTAGTCAAAGTAAAGTATATGAATAATGTATTCCAATGTTGTAAATAATGTGATACGGAGGATAGTATGTTATAAGATATGAAAAAAAGTCATGAAAAAGTGGCTAAGATGATGCTCTTACGGTAACTTCAGTCATCTCGCCGAAAAAATGATTTTAACTTGCTTATTTTAATTATTACAAATTCAGTGCGTGAATTCAAAAATTACGTGTTTCATGATGAAATTAGTTTATAAAACAGATAAGCTCAAATTTGGGGATACATACTGCCTTTATAATAGTATTTGCTATGAAAAAAATTGGGTATAGGTTGAGAAAATTAGATTTAGATTAAAAGTTGAGCTATAGACATGCATGATAACAATAGGTGTCCCAAGTTGTTCCATAATATTTTAATTATTACAAATTCAGTGCGTGAATTCAAAAATTACGTGTTTCATGATGAAATTAGTTTATAAAACAGATAAGCTCAAATTTGGGGATACATACTGCCTTTATAATAGTATTTGCTATGAAAAAAATTGGGTATAGGTTGAGAAAATTAGATTTAGATTAAAAGTTGAGCTATAGACATGCATGATAACAATAGGTGTCCCAAGTTGTTCCATAATATTTTAATTATTACAAATTCAGTGCGTGAATTCAAAAATTACGTGTTTCATGATGAAATTAGTTTATAAAACAGATAAGCTCAAATTTGGGGATACATACTGGCTTCATAATAGTATTTGTTATGAAAACAATTGTGTATAGGTTAAGAAAATTAGATTTAGATTAAAAGTTGGGCTATAGAGGTGCATGATAACAATAGGTGCCCCAAGTTGTTCCATAATATTTTAATTATTACAAATTCAATGCGTGAATTCAAAAATTACGTGTTTCATGATGAAATTAGTTTATAAAACAGATAAGCTCAAATTTGGGGATACATACTGGCTTCATAATAGTATTTGTTATGAAAACAATTGTGTATAGGTTAAGAAAATTAGATTTAGATTAAAAGTTGGGCTATAGAGATGCATGATAACAATAGGTGCCCCAAATTGTTCCATAAATTTATTTTCAAAAAAGTGGACTCCCAAGGAATCGATCCCTCAACCTCCCAAACATATAGAGCCTAAAGATTGGGCATCCAACCGTTGCTCAAGCTCCATATTTGTATTCTAAACTAGTTTCCATTGTATAAATACACTGATTACTTAATTTTATGTAAAATATATACAAATATATATAGGTATTTTTTGTAGGTCCATGGGGTCCCGGGACCCCGTGGGACCCTTAGTGGGTCCGCCACTGTGACTCCAGGCCATACCTAAATTAACCAGACTATAAGGCACATTATGAACCTGAATCCAAAAGTCTGCCTCATTCAGAATAATTTTGTGAGGTATATCATCAGGTTTAACCTCTTTTAATAACATCAATTTTTTCTCAGATTGACATGATCCTCCGTCCAAAACACGATTCATATCTAACTGATAATAAAAAGTAAAGAGATACCTTTTCTCCCCGACTTCTTTAACTGATGGGCCTTTCCCCGATCTCCATAGCGACGCTAACATCTCTTTGATTGCCAGGAAACGGACCTTCATCCTCCTTCGGCTCCTCCGCATCGTCTAGATCCAAGTCGTCCTCCTCCTCCTCCTCTAGAGCCATCCTTCTATACTTGTCCACTACACTTTCCATGCAAGCGAACCTTCTCCCTCAATCTTCCAGTAAAGCCGCTGGCTGAACTACTCCCGCAGTGAAGCAGTCCGACGAGCCTACTCGAAAGCTGAAAAAACAAATCCAAACGTAGCCCTCTGCAACCGTCCTAACCGACTAGAAAGCTGAAAAAACAAATCCAAACTTAGACTACCGACTCCTCGAGCACGAAGCTCGGAAAACGGGACCCTCGCTCCACACGACTCCCGCGCAAACGTAGCGGGATACCGGCAGCGACGGATTGGCCTAGGCGTTACCGGTGGGTAACTCTAGAGAGAGAGCGAAAAATATTTAATGTAGTTCCCAATTTGTACTTTTTAGAATGGTTACTTGGTTATATGAATATTAATTATACATTCATATTTGGAGCAATTAAACTTAATTAATGGACATAAAAATAAGGTAGAAAATATTAAAAACATTATAAAACAATAAATTAAGATAGAGATAAATAAGGTAAAAAGGATACGTTATAAAAATAAAGAAGAAACAAAGATAAAACATAAAAATAAAAGATAAAACGAGATCAATACTTCATAGGTATATTGTTCATCTACTTCGCTCTTTCCAACGTCAATCGTACTCTCATTAAATGTTCCAATTCAAGAAGTACCACATCATTCTTGATTCCTCCAATTCACATCTTTTAGGTAATTTTCTTCTTCATCTCTTTTCACAATCTCTTCACGCTTCTAATTGGTACATTACTCAATCTTCTATATATGCACAACATCAAATCACCACAAATCACAATCCATACTCGCAACTTATCTTCAATGATGTTACTATCACTTTTTGTCTCTACAATGTTCACACATCCAAATCAACAAACAAGTAAGGTACCCTAATCTTTCAGATACGACTAAGACAAAATGTGATAATTAAAAATCTACCTTATGAGGTCACTGCTCATAGGCTTTAAGTGTTTCATTAATAAAAAATGCTATAGGTATCCCATTTTGGGGTACCCCATTTTTACCCTCTCCCATTGTGTGACTCAAATGGGACAATACATTTAACTGGGACAACTCATCTAAGTGTGATCTCATTTGGACCACACATCTAGGTGTGGGGTAAAAATGGGGTACCCTAAAATGGGGGTACCTATAACACAACCCTTCATTAATTGACTATCACAAAATTCAATTCATTTTCATTTTGGGAGACCAATTGGTAATTCGAAATAAACAAAAATGCATTTTTAAATTAATGAGTAACACTAAGATGTGTGTTCATTTATCAATCATTATCAATAACCGATCATTCAAAAGAAATGCGTGCGTATTAAATATAGTAATTGTCCTGTGTAGGACTAAAAGTAAACATAAATCCTTAAATAGGACTACAAGTTTTTAATTCCCTAAATAAGACTCCGGATTACCATTATACCCTCCTGTATAATAACATCAAAATCCTAAAATTATAACGCTCATTCTCGATCATTATCTCTGCGCCTCACCTCTCTCTCTCCCCCTTTCATCCGCCGGTTGTTCTCCTTCTTTCGGCTGCAGTTGGTTCTCCGATCCTTCACCACACACCTCTCTACACCAGCCGTTGGTTCTTCATTGCTACCGTCGTCGCTCCCCATCTTCCAGGTTTTCTTCTCATCCCTTGCTCTTCTGCTCCTCTTCCGATCCTTCTTCTTCTTCATCCCATCCTCTGTTTTTCATTTAGAAATCAAGCAAATCATTGATTTTGTTGTTTTTCCGAAGTTTTTTTATTTGATTCAATTTTCTGAGTTTTCACATCATTTTTTCTGTTTTTTTAGAAATTGATTTCGTAGATCTGATTTCAATTTCATTGAACTTGTAATTTCATTAAAAATTCCGTTTTTTTATTTTGGACACTGGGTTCGTTTTTTGGCACAATTATGGCAGTTTCGTGTAATTTATTATGGCAGAAAAAACACATTTTGTTTTTTCTTCTTCTTCCATGTTTTTTCTTTTCTGTAGATTTCTTTTATGTCATCAATTTTTATGAGTTTTAAAATCGATTTCTCTGATTTCGTTAAAAACCCTGATGTCTAGTTTATGATTTTGTATATCGGGTACATATTTTGCCAACATTTTGGCAGAAAAACTATTACTTTGAGATCAATTACAACATACTTCCACTTTTATGGCAAATCAAATATTAATAATGACAGAAAGATTTTAAATTTATTCCAATTTTATGGCAAATCTGATATACAACATGATTTTTTAGGTAACAAGATGGCAGATTTGCATCTACAAAACTGACAGAGATGGTTGGAGTGGGGCATCGCAATAAGGAAAGGCCAGCAGCAGCGGCACCGGAAAGGGAGGCGGCGGTTGGGTGGCCGCAGATTTTTTCCGGCAGCGGCATTTTTGTGGTGGCGGATTTCTTCCCAGCGGCAGTTGGGTGGTTTTGGTTCCGTCAAACGCTGGGAGATTGTTAGGGTTGTTTTTTTATTTTATTTTTAATTGTAAATAGAATTAGAAATTCATTAAGGGTGACTTTGTCAACTAAATACATTTTTAGTCCTATTAAACATGGAAGTCCTATTTGTGCACTTGTCTATTGTTTTAGTCCTATTTAAGGCATTAACTCTATTAAATAAATTAAATAAGTATCCATGAATCCCGAACACTAATGTGTCATGTTACTCATGTAGGAATTGAACTAAATAATAAATACGTTTGTAAATAGTTTCGTTCAAATTAAAAGGAGTTTACCTAATTATGCGATGAAATTTTAGAGTAAAAACACAATATCATTTTCAACAGTATCTTAAAGTTTAGCATGTAAAAGTGTACCGTTGTGAAATTTAGTGTACATAAAAGGTGCATCATACTCCGTATTTTAAACAAAATTAATGCGCTGGAATCAAAAGTATTGTCAATTTGTCATGATCCATACTCGTAATGATACACTTTATACTACTTTTTCGGTGCATATTTAGAATTTCCAAAATTATATTAATGCCACCGATAATCATAATGAAATTGATCTAATTCACTAAGCGACGAATGCTCTAGATTCATTTCACTTTTGTAGTGGTATTGGTCCACCTCCACTGGGTCATCCCTGAGTTGCCTTTGGTCCACCTCATTTAAGGAGTTGGTCTCCTATTTATTGCACTGGCCCAATTGGGCTGTATACCCGACCAAGCCAATTCCCTTACCCGTTTGTCTTATACCCAGCCCATGCTCGTGTGGCCCTCTCTTATATTGTTTGGTTCTTCTGGATACCTCCTATTTCAGCCTCTCCACCTTCTCTCTATCTGATGTCTCTCCCGTTCAGTTACCCTAGACCTAGAGTGAGAGAGTGCCGGTTTCCTCTGAGCTTTAGCTCCGGCTTTGCTCCGGTGAGACCTTGGGGTTCCTATTGGGGTCTTCACTCTAGTCTGGTAGTGTGGTGGGTTATTACTGCTCCGGTGGGACTTCTGGGCTGGGGTCTGGGTTCTGAGTGTGAGGGTTAGTTGGCTGTCGCCCTTTCATCTTCCTGGTTGTATCCCTGGTGGTGAGTGTGAGCAAGCCTTTGGGCTTTGTGGTGATTGAGGTCTGAGCCGGTCCGGTTTTCTAACAGTGGTATCAGAGCCTGGACGTTGCTGCCTCTCTCGGACACCGGAAGCTCACCGGAGAACTCCCACACCGGTAACGTCTGGAGACTCCATCGGAGAAGGTAAGTCGGGTTGTCTCTCAGTGACACCCGCTCAGGTATAACACTTAAACTCTAATCCTTGGACTGCCGGAGTGCCACCGGCTTCTGTGATGCATGGGTGTTCAGAAACCCTAGGTTGAGGAACTACCGATTAGAAACCCTAGTTTCTTAACCATTGCATGTGTAGATTTTGTTTAGACAAGATCTGCAGAAACCCTAGGTTGTTGATATAGTGCATGAGTGGTCCAATCTGTGTCGAACTTGACCACTGATATATGTGAACTTGTTTGTGTTAAATTTATTCTCTGTGTGATTACCTCTGAACCTGTCTCTGTATTGCTGTAGCAGGCCCTATTTTCTGCTGTATTATTTTTTTTTTGTTTTTTCTCTGCTCAGTCAGTCTATCAATTTCTTCCTGTTCTTTGTGTTGAGTTCTGGTAATTGTGTGGCTTCCTAACCCCTGGTTGGCTAGGTCACCTGAGGTTAGGGCTAAGTGATTCCCTGCCAGCCACTTCAGTGGCCCCGGAACTGCGTGGTCACTTAGTCCGCAGCCCAAACCATCAGGGTTAAGCCTTTATATTACCTGTATCTCTGCAGTTGTGTTGTGACTGTTATCATGGCTTCAAACCAGTATGGTATGATGCTTTTAATGGTAAGACTGACTTTGACATTTGGAAACAGAAGATAAAATGTGTGTTAATACAACAGAAAGTTCATAGAGCTATTACTGGGCAATACTTAGAAACTGAGGAAAAACCCAAACAAGTTGAAATGAATGAAACAGCCTGCTCAACCATATATTTAAACTTGTCTGACTCTGTCCTTAGAAAGGTTGGAGTCATTGAGTCTGCTAAAGACCTCTGGGATAAACTTGAGTCTCTATATACTGATACTTCCCTTCCTGGCAAACTGTTTTTGTTGGAAAAGTTTTTTAGGTTTAGACTTGACCTAACAAAAGATATTGATGAAAACCTAGATGTTTTTAATAAACTAATCCAAAACATTAAGCAGGCTGGGGATAAACATATAGATGACTACACTGCCATAGTCTTATTGAATGCTATACCTGATTCCTATAATGATGTTAAGTCTGCCATTAAATATGGGAGGGATGACATAACCCTTGATATTGTTATTAATGGCCTGAGAAGTAAAGAACTTGACTTAAAACATTCTAGGAACCATCATAGGGAATCTGGGGAAGCTTTGTTTGTTAGGGGAAGGTCTAAAAGCAGGTCTAAACACCCTAAAAAGGACAATCAGGATAAGAATGGTAGACAACCTAGTAAGAAAAGGTATAAGTCTAAGAAAAGGGTGTGCTATAACTGTGGGAACCCAGATCATTTCATAAAAGACTGTACCCAACCCAAAAGAAATGAACAGGCCAACTCTGTGACTAATAAGGAAATTAGTGAAGAAGTGTTCATGGTCTGTGATCAGGCTAATTCTGTCCTAAGCAACCTAACTGAACTTGAATGGTTAATAGATTCAGGTTGTACCTACCACATGACTCCTTTTAAAAATCTGTTTGCTTCTTATAGTGCTTGTGATTCTGGTTATGTGTCCCTAGCTGACAATAAGAAGTGTAAGGTTCATGGTGTGGGTGACATAAGTCTTAAGTTTGAAAATGGAACTGTTTTCAAATTAAAAAATGTTAGACATGTCCCTGAACTTAGGCACAATCTGCTCTCTGTTTCTGTTTTGGAAGAATGTGGGCTTGAGGGTAAATGGGGTAATGGGTGTATGAAAATTCTGAAAAACTCCCTTGTTTTGTTTAAAGCTTTAAAACAAAATAACCTTTATGTTGTGCATGCCAAACCTTTTTCTGAAAATGCTAATGATGTACTTAGTGACAAGTCTGTGCTTTGGCACAAAAGACTAGGCCACATGAGTAATAGAGGATTAAATATCTTGAAACAAACTGGATGTTTTGGTAATGACTTGGTGTCACCTATACCTTTCTGTGAAGGGTGTGTCTTAGGTAAACAACATAGGGTTCAGTTTCCTGTTTCTAGCTATTCTAGTGAGCCTAAGTCCAAAGCTGTCCTTGACTACATACATGCAGATGTATGGGGTCCTTCCAGTGTCCCTACCCATGGGGGTAGGAGGTATTTTCTGTCCATAATTGATGACTTTTCTAGAAAAGTCTGGGTCTGTTTGTTAGAACATAAATCTGATGTGTATGCTAGGTTTAAAGAATGGAAAATTATGGTAGAAAATCAAACTGGATGTAAGGTTAAAACCCTTAGAACTGACAATGGCTTAGAATTCTGCAATAAGGATATGGATAGGTTGTGTGTTGAGAGTGGGATTAGGAGACACAAAACTGTGCCCTATACTCCCCAACAGAATGGCTTGGCTGAGAGAATGAATAGGATCCTCCTAGACAAGGTTAGGAGTATGCTTGCCACTTCTGGCCTCCCTAAGAAGTTTTGGGGAGAAGCTGTCAATACTGCCACCTACTTGATAAATAGATCTCCTTCTGTACCCTTAGATGGTAAATGTCCTGAGGTTGTCTTCTCTAAGAAGCCCATTGACCTGTCACACCTAAAGGTGTTTGGGTGTGCTGCCTATGTACACCAACAGACTGATAAGTTGGACCCTAGGTCTAAGAAATGCATTTTCTTAGGATATCCTGAAGGTGTTAAAGGATATAGGATCTGGGATAGGAACCAGAGTGGTTTTAAGGTCATTATAAGCAGAAATGTTGTGTTCAATGAAAGTGATTTTCCCTGCTTAGTTAAAAATGTGACTGACCCTCAAACTGTGCATGATGGCACCTCTCCTAGTGAGGTGGAGCCTATCCAGACCACTGCTGCCCCTCTGTTAAATGAGTCTATTACTCCTGACTTGACCAACACTATGCATGACACCCACTCCACCTCCAGTGAGGTGGAGCAGCCCAGTGGTAATGATGAAAATTTGCATGATGTGATTGTTCAATCTGATTTTGCTGATAATGAAGAACTTGGAGAGATCCAAGTTGAGAATGAAAGTCTAGATGATTATGTGTTAGCCAGAGATAGGACTAGAAGAAACATTAAGAAGATTTCTGATAGCATGACTGACTATGCATTTCACCTGTATGATACTTCATTATTTGCTTTCTCTGTTTTTGAAACTCTTGAGTTGAATGAGCCTAAAACCTACCAGGAAGCCCTTGCCTCTAGAGAATCTAAAAATTGGCTATGTGTTATGCAAAGTGAGATAGATTCTCTTAAGTTGAATAAAACCTGGACCCTAGTTCCTAGGACTCCTAATTGTTCTTTTGTTGAGTGCAAATGGCTTTTCAAAGTTAAAGAAGAACCAAATGACATTAGGTTTAAAGCTAGGTTAGTGGCTAAAGGTTTCGCTCAAAAGGAAGGGGTAGACTATGCTGAAATTTTTGCTCCCGTAGTAAAATTCACAACAATTAGGATGATGCTTGCCCTAGTTGCCCATAATGACTGGGAGATGAAGCAGATGGATGTTACCACTGCTTTCCTGCATGGTGAACTCTAGATAAATAGATTTTCATGAGCCAACCTGAGGGTTTTATTGACCCTAAGTACCCTAGACATGTCTGTCTACTTAGGAAGGCCCTCTATGGCCTGAAACAGTCTCCCAGACAATGGAATATCAAGTTTGATCAGTGTATGTCTTCCCTCTATGACCCTTGTTTGTATATTAAGAATACTGCCTCTGTACCTGTTTTCTTGTTGATCTATGTTGATGACATGCTTATCATCAGCCCCTCTGTGAATGCTATTAAGATTGTTCAAAAGTGCCTTTGTGAAAACTTTGCTATGAAAGACCTTGGAGATGCTAAGAGAATCCTAGGGATTAATATACTTAGGGATAGGAGTAGGTGTACCCTTACCCTGAACCAAACCTCCTATCTAGAAAAGGTCTTGAAAAAGTTCAAAATTGACTCTGCCCAACCTGTGAATGTTCCCCTTAGCACCCCATTTTGTGCTAAGCAAGGATCAGTCCCCAAGGACTGCTCCTGAGATAGATAGGATGAAGGTTGTACCCTATTCTAGTGCTATAGGGTCAGTCATGTATCTCATGGTAAGCACAAGGCCTGACATAGCTTATGTTGTTAGTTGCTTAAGTAGATATATGGCAAACCCTGGTATGTTTCACTGGACTGCCCTTAAATGGCTCCTTAGATACCTTAGGGGTACATCTTCTCATGGGCTTGTGTTTTCTAAAACTGAAACTGGCATTTTACTTACTGGCTATGTTGACTCCAATTATGCAAATGATAGGGACAATAGAAAGTCTACTACTTCCTACATTTTTACTCTTTGTGGTTCCTGCATAAGTTGGAAATCTCAACTTCAACCTATTGTTGCACTGTCCACTACTGAATCTGAATACGTGGCAGCCACTGAGGCCTTTAAAGAGGCTATTTGGCTTAAATGAATGCTAAATGAAATTGGTTTTCTTAAGCAGGTTGTGAAAGTCTACTCTGATAGCCAGTCTGCTATCCAATTGTGCAAGAATCCTGTATTCCATGACAGGACCAAGCACATTGATGTCAGGTTTCATTTTATAAGAAATATTGTGGATGCAGGTTGGATAAAGCTGTCCAAGATACCTTCTGAATTTAACCCTGCAGATATGGGGACTAAATGTCTCACTTTTGAAAAACTGTTGTCTTGTAAACGTATTCTTAATCTAGATTGTGGCTAGATAAGAACTGTAAAACAAGAAAAACCGGCGATGATGATTCTCCCTTTCACATTGTGCTCTACACCACCAGGGGGACCAATAAGGTGGAGATTGTAGTGGTATTGGTCCACCTCCACTGGGCCATCCCTGAGTTGCCTTTGGTCCACCTCATTTAAGGAGTTGGTCTCCTATTTATTGCCCTGGCCCAATTGGGCTGTATACCCGACCAAGCCCATTCCCTTACCCGTTTGTCTTATACCCAGCCCATGCCCGTGTGGCCCTCTCTTATATTGTCTGGTTCTTCTGGAAACCTCCTATTTCAGCCTCTCCACCTTCTCTCTATCCGATGTCTCTCCCGTTCAGTTACCCTAGACCTAGAGTGAGAGAGTGTCGGTTTCCTCTGAGCTTTAGCTCCGGCTTTGCTCCGGTGAGACCTTGGGGTTCCTATTGGGGTCTTCACTCTAGTCTGGTAGTGTGGTGGGTTATTACTGCTCCGGTGGGACTTCTGGGCTGGGTTCTGGGTTCTGAGTGTGAGGGTTAGTTGGTTGTCGCCCTTTCGTCTTCCCTGGTTGTATCCCTGGTGGTGAGTGTGAGCAAGCCTTTGGGCTTTGTGGTGATTGAGGTCTGAGCCGGTCCGGTTTTCTAACAACTTTCATTGAAAGAATATTTTTTACTTGAACCCATCCACACACACTTCTTATTAGGGGAAATTCTCAAAATAGAGAAAAATATTTTGAAATTTCAAACAGGATTGTCATCCTTTTAATTCCTAAATATGAGTAATTATGGTCAAGCTTGAAAAATACAGTCATGTTTTAAGTCTAGCAATGATAAAATATGACAATAATTACTCATATTTAGATAATAAAAGCATGATCATCCTATTTTAAAATTCACAAAATAATTTTATCCTACTTAGGGTAATTTCATTCATATTATCATTCAGGGCCGTAGATGAGGGCGTGCAAAAGTGCTATTGCACAAAGCCTCTCGATTTAAGAAGGCCCAAAATTTTAAATATAGTCTACATAATATAATAAATCTTTATTTATTTGATTAAAAATTCCTATCTCGTATTTTTTAAAAAACAAGCATTAAATTGTAATATTTATATGTAATTAAAATACAATTGTTAATTACAATTGTGTAATTTATCTATTTCACAAGGCCTAGTTACATTAATTAGCACAAAAGCCCTCGTACAGAATGGAACAAACTTCTGACTACTTTCTTTTTCATACTTTGTCATTATTTACGTTTCTTAATATATTCTCTTTTCTACGTTTTCATTTACCTTACACCTCTACACTACTCCTACTATTTTCTTCATAAAACCCACAAAAGACCTAAGGAGACTATTATTTAAAAACAGTGAGAGTATTAATATAGTGTTTTATACTTTAGGGCCTCATATTCAATTTTGCACAGGGCCTTTTGTATGTCTGAGCCGGCCCTGTTATCATTAGGGAGATTATTATGCCGGAAGATTTACTCATTTAGTCTTGCACATCTTGCAATTTTGTACCTAATAGATGTGAAGTGTGAATTATTCAAACGGAACGTACAATTTCTTGCAAACAATGGATTCAATCTGGATTTTGCACCAAAAATTAAACATAAAATGGAAGTCTTTAATATGAATACTTTTTTTAGTTACATGATCCAATTAACAAGTAGGTGAAATTAACATACTAATATTGAGCACATTAAACAAGTTATGACACAAAATCTACAATTTTTCTCTAGTCATAATTCTTATGAAGTAAAGTATGCAAGTATTATACTACAACCTCCCTCCAACTAACATTGTGACATATGAAAAGTGAGTTTATATGATTGATAAAGTAAGAATGATTTAGAACCACACAAATTTTACTAAGTTTAGTATGAGACAATATTAGTGATATTGGCCGAGAAGAAAATATGGGACAATTTTAGCGGGACAGAGGGAGTATATAATTGAATATAATTATGCAAATATAGTACTCCCTCCGCTCTTATAAATTTGTCATTTTCCTTTTTTGGTTATCTTAAAAACTTTACCATTTTCCCTTTTAATCAACAAATTTGTGGTTTCTATTATTTCACTCTCATCTGCATAAATATCAACCACGAAGTTTTTAATTTATTACTTTCTATGTTGGTTAACTTGTTAAACTTGACAAAGTTTTTATGGGACACAGGGAATACATAAAATTGAAGTATGCAAATATAACAGAGAGAGAAACAAATTATTATATACTCAGATGTTAATTTAATTTTGGATGTTACAATAAATTATAAATATTTAAGTCTTATAGGCATGTGTGACTTCATTTTCATCGATCATTTTTATATTGAATTTATAGTGAAGTCATACGAACTTCATAACATTTCTCATAATATACATTGCTTAATGAGTAAGTAATAAATATTTGTAATAATCTTGGTCAAACACATTCACAATTGGCTATTCATCATATTTGTGACAAGTATAGATAGTTCTGTAATTAAATAGATGAGACAATCACATTGTACCCGCAATTTAATGTATGTTGGGTTGGAAACTCTTCTCCTAAACACAAATAGAGTTATAGGAGTCAAGCTCATTAAACTAAAAAACAGCTTGCCTCACACGTGAATCTTTCTCACTAGAGTCTTTACACCTTTTTGGTCAGCTCTCTCATACCATTTTGTAGAACGAATATACACCAATATTTATAGACTAAGTACTACATACTAGCCTATGAGGGTCAGTGGCGGACCCAGAGAATTGTCAGAATAGAGGTACACTAGTAGTGAAATTCTTGGTCGGAAACGGGACATTTATTTTACTCTAAGGACTAGTAGTGAAATTACTGACCGAAGCGGGGGCAATACCTCTAGTGTGAAATGAGGTTGGAATAATATAATAAGCAATCCTCCCTAGCTCGAGTCCCAAACGAAACATCATAAGCCGAATCATGTTAGGATGTAGAAATTACTTTTCTTTATGGATTGAGCTTCTTGAAAGATCCTTATCTCATAACTTGTGTTATTAAAGGGGGTTACGTTGTGATTCCCCACCTCATAATTATATTGCGTTAATTAATCATGGAGAAAAACATCTTTGAAGGTTTACACACTTCTTCACATACTCTCCTTGGCTTTGAACATTTAAAAAGAAGGCAACGAACACATCGTTATTCATAAATCTTGAACAAAGGAGATCATAATGGGGGCAATCACCTCTCCACACATCTCATTTTCAAACACGCACTATGAAAATAGCTAACATGTCTTCTTTACACCGTGGAAGAAAATAGTCATCATTTTGTAATTTCCCATCTCCAGGCTCCTTCCTCTGAATCACCACCACGTATAAAGGCCCCTTCTAAGATCATGCAATATTAGATGATATAGTGTCATCATCATGCTTCTAGAAATTTGGAAATCGTATGCAAACTCGATCTCTCGAGAACTTTCGAGAATTTATTATCGATCATGTGATCCATCAAGCCACAATGATAGCGTCAAAGAATGCAATGATCTTGAACTGTGTTTCCAATGAAACTCTTCATATTGTAGCCTTCACGTCTACATCTAGGTCTTTATACCAGTCTCCACTTTGACCTCCACCTCCATTATATTCTGCCCCCGTCTCTTAGCTTCCTTTATATATATCCTGACACGAGAGCATATATATGTTACCATCTTTGTTGTCACTTTACCTTTGGGGGCAGAATTATTGAGAGTGAAAACAAGCATCTCTTACTTTCAGGTAGATAATTCAAGAGCAATGTGGCATGCTCCTCCTATTTGAGAATCTATTTGACAACTCAAAGACAAATCACTATATCATATCCTTGATGAATTGTCTTGTGTGTTCAATTAAGGATGTGTCATTTCATAACTTGTGGTTCCCATGATGTCTCATCACCATGGCCTTGTTGATTTGTTGTGGATCTTCAAGTTTTTCCCATACTTTATATGCATTAGTTTCTAATATTGAGGGACATGATGAACAACATTGTGGTCAATCAATTATATTGTTTGACTTTTTCCACCATTTTCTTATTCATTAACATCCCCCGTCTTTGGTTTGATGACATTATTTTTATAGGCTCTGTTAAATCCTTCAACTTTAGCAAATATTCTGCCCTAGGCTTTCACATATTGCAAATAGTATGAGTAAGTCAGACTATCGTACTGAACTTGAAGATTTCATGAAAGTCGTGTAATTTTTCTCTTACATTTTTTGGGGTGAAGAAATAGTTAAAATCGAGATTAAGAATGGATCCAAAAGGGTCGAAATGGTCATGTGCACCTTTCCAAGATCAATACACTCTCTTACAAATTATAGGTCAATGTGTAGTTTTCACAGTTGCAGATGACCAGGGTAACTCAACACCACGTGTCCCTTACCGGCCCTAACTAGGCGATGGTGTGGCACTACAAATCATTAGTTGCCTATTGACATGTTCACTTTCGTGGCGCTGATGTGGAGCCACATGGATGATGACTTGTTTATGTGATGCTCTCTACATGAGACACTACCATGGACGTTGAATGGGTTATCTTCAATCAACCTCCAAACAACGCATATTTCACGTGCTTGTGAGTGGAGCGACACTCCATTGTGTGGTGGCGCGTGGTGGTGCCTTGCATCTTAATTCCCCCTTTATTATTTTTATATCACAAGTTAATATTGTTCATATTAAAAAATGTTTCCAAACTTTATCATATATTTATGATTCTTTCGAAAAAATGTTAATATATGTGCGTTGCAATGTAAAAAAAATCATTATTTTTTGTATTTTTTGCACTATAAAATTACATGTTTTGTATGATTATTAAGTTTAAAAAAATCAAAGAATGTTATTTCAAAAAATGCAACATATTCGAAATTTCGAAACAAGACTAAAACTAATATTTGGGAATTTGAAAAATAATAATTTTTCCTTTTAAATGAAGATTTACAAGGAAAAATAATAATTTTTCAATTTAAAATTAAAGAGTTAATATTTTAATATAAAAATAAATCTTTACTTTTAACTCTTTAATTTTTTAATTTTTCAATTTCGAAATAAAACTTTATATTTTTTTAAAAAATCTATTTTATTAATTTAAAGTCAATAAAAGTGAATTTGCTCCTCTATAAGAACATTAAGGGTATTGGTGCACCTGTTTAGGGATATATGTGCACTTTTACATATACAAGTACTCTGTCGTATATTTGCTTTGTAACTTTCCCGAGAAAAATATGATGGTATGCTCATTATTAATTTTAACATAAATTAAAATCATAAATTCTAAAGCACTATGTTCCCTCTAATATCTTTTTGAAATTTAAGCGAAACGAGCCACATTTTACAGAACATATTTACACAAATATTTATAGGCTAAGTGCTACATACAAGTCAACTACTGCCCACGTCCCTATAACTTTGTCTCATTTTACCTTTTTCGTGCGTCTTATAACTCTAATTAAGTTTGTCTCATCTCATATTTGGTAATATTTGAGTGGTTACAATTCATTTTTACTTTATTCACATTTTATCAATTCAATATCAACCACACAATTCTACTTTTTCTTAAAACCACATGATGGATAGTGTACCCGGGGGGTAGCTTATCCGAGGGTTTACCGCGAGGAGTAGCTTAGAGAGAAGTCAGAGAAAGTATATTGAGTTTAGGCATTAAAGCGTTTATGACCTGGTTACAAATGGGGAAAAGGGGTGCTATTTATAGTAGCAATAAATGCCGGACAGGGGCACGTGTCAAGCGCCCATTGGCCGAGAGGTCACCTCAACTGGTTGGCGCTGGCAGCCGCATGTGGCCGCATTTAATGCGGCTGTTGGATGGGACGTTGTACAGGGTACGGTGATCTGTACGCATGTGGCGCGGATATTATGTCGGGAGAGGTGCCCTCGGCTGCAGAGGACTAGCCGAGGGCTCTGAGTGCCGGAGACCCCCTGGGTGCCGAAGGCTCCAGGTTGCCGAGGGCTACTGTTTTCTGCCGTTTTCTCCCAGTTTCTTAGTTTGCCTGAAAAACCTGTTAAGTGAGAGTTTTGAGCCTTCGGCCAGGGGGGCGAAGGCTCCCCAGTGTGTGCTGTGGGCTGCTAAGTGCTTGGGGCGCCGTAATTTGGGGCTTGCTGTGCTTCCTGGGCCGGTTGGGCCTTTATTGGTGTAGTAGGAGTCTGTGGGCCGGGGGTTCCCGGGCCATATACTCTATCAGGAGTCCCTCACTCCTTTTGCCGAAAGGTACTTGAGGGAAAAGTAGTAATTCGTGCTTGCCCTTTGATGTTGTCCCCTTGTAATCTCTGAAGTTGGTGAGGAGTCGTTGCTTTCATGTCCCTGCCGAAGGCAGTCCCTCAGTTACCCACATGTCGGGACTTGAGGGATTGCTTGGCCGTTTGTTGGAATTTTTCACCATTTTGTAATTTAATGATTTTCCCGAGGGGGTCCTCCAGTCCCCCACTCCTTGAGGCACTTGTAAAGTGGTGAAAAGGAGTAGAGTAGTTGTGCTGCTGTTGTGGGCCGAAGGCTGACGCTTTTCGTTTCATTTTGGGGGGATGCCTCGTTAAAAACCTCATTAGGAAAAACCCTGGGGGGAAAAATCCTAATGAGGGAAAAAGAGTGCACCGAATTCCCCCAACGATGAATCGAAAATGTGAAACCTTGGCTCAAAATGGAGAATAAGGGTAATGCCGAAGGCTCTCCTTGTTCTGAGGGCTCATGTGTTGAATAGCCGGAGGCTTGTTGTTGATGTCCTGGGAGGTGCCGAAGGGGAGCCCCTCAATCTGGGGATCGAGGGCGTGATGGATGAGGGCAGTAGTTGAATTGTCCTCGGGGTGTCCCCTGCTTGTTGATTAGTTGGTGATAAGGGTACCCGAGGGCTCCCATTACCTGTGTGCCGTAGGCTATCCGTCATTGAGGCATACTCCCCGGGGGCTACCTGGCCCTTACAGTGCTGAGGGGGAATCCCCGAGGGGTGGCCTGATATGAAGCCTTGGGCTTCTGAAGGAGCGATCCCGGAGGCGACTGTTTATGTACTGTGCGGGCGCAACCCGGGGGCGTCTCTGGGTAAGTGTACCCGGAGGCTCTCTTTGATGAAGTGGAGTGAAGTAAAAAAAATTCGGGGGCTCCCAGAATATAGTCGTTGGAAATATAGCCGTTGGAATATGTAACGTCAGGATATAGCCGTTGGGGGGTACACGTGGCGCGTGATGGTTGGTTGTCCGTGGGCGGCATCACCGGTTGGGCGAAACGACGGCAAGTAATGATGACTTGTAGCCGGGGGCCCGGTTTTCAGGCCCAAGCCCGGATTCCGTGGCCTATAAATACCCCGGAGCCAAAGTCATTTCTTCTTGCGTGATCATTTGTCTTAGCGAAGTTCTGCCGAAAATTTTCTAGAGAGAGAAAATCACCCTCGATCACAGCAACTTCTAGAGGTCAGTTCTTCCTTCGTTCCTCACCGTTTTTCGTAAGCTTTTGCTCCCTAGCCTTAGATTAGGTGTTAAAGCTTTGTAGAGAACCCTCGGTTTAGGAGTCTTAGCTTAAGTACACCAAGGATGTCGTCCCAAAGTGACTCGCAGAATACCTCAAGGGAGCCCTCGGTTGAGGACGAGGTTGCTTCTGACGTAGAGTCAACTAGCAGTGCGCCCTCGGTTGCCGATGACGAAGCCGTAGCCTTGGAGTTGCAGAAGGCCCTTGTTGCTGAAGTGGAAGTCGAGGGCTTCGAACAGGAGTGCGAAGATGAAGAATTAGCCCTTGCGTTCCAGGTGGCGGAGGACGAAGCTCAAAAGGAAGCGATGACGGTTACCGTTGCTGTGCCACCCCCTCGGAATGATTGTGGTGAGCCTAGTACCTCCAGGCCGTTGGACCCGACGCCTATGAGGATGGCCCCCGGCAAGAAGAGGAAGATGAAGTCGAGGAGGGCTGCCTCCAAGAAGAAAGGTGTTGCTGCTGGTGTTGGGGGGCCGGTTGAAATGCCCGAGGCGTATACCTGGCTAAATACCGAGGCCCTCGATATCAAGTCGAAGGCGGACAAGGCGGACTTGTACATCACGCAGCTGCACGTTGGGCCTTCGGCCGTAGTGGTGGAGCCAGGCGTCGATGATTTGCTGTCCCGGCCACCCGAGGGATGTATTGCCGTCCACATCCTGTCGGTGTCAATGGGCCTCCGGTTCCCCCTGCACCCATTCCTCCGGGAGTACCTCAGGTTCGTTGGACTTGTCCCTTGCCAACTTACCCCCAACAGCCATTCATATATTGATGGCTTTCTGCACCTGTACCGGACGAGGGATGTTACTCCAAGCTTGGACCTCTTCTTCCAAAGCTTCAACTTGTGCCGAGGGGGGCACGTGAATGTCGAGGGCTTCGCCAATTTGCAGCAGATAGCGAAGTTCAAGTTGTTCACCGAGGCGCCCTCGTCCAACAAGGGCTGGAAAGACAAATGGTGCTATGTCCGGTTGGCCGAGAACCCCTTCCCGAGGGAGCTACGGGACCGCTTTCGGCGCCATGAGAAGGTGGGGAGTATCGCCCTGGAGAAGGATGGCCTGAAACTCGCCAAGATCCCGGAGGGAAAGAAGAAGATCGTGACGATCAAAGAATGTACTTTCGAGGATGACTTGCATGCCCTCGGGTTCCAACGGTACCGGTACATTGGGGAGGCAGATGGGAAGTACCCCAAGCTGGACAGACCCTTCGAGGGGGCTGGAGGTACTAGCTGAGGGCCCTTAGTTGTTGTACTTAGGCTTTTTTATTTTGCGTCCCGATAGTTGTCTGTCGTACGGATCCTTCGGGTTAATCTTTTCTCTTCATTGTTTTGCAGGTATGGAGGCTCTCTTTGCCATGAAAAAGAAGAAGGAGAGGGCTCAGGTCAAGAAGAAGGAGATAAAGGAGCCCTCGGGCCAAAAGCCCGTTGATGAGGTCTTCCCGAAGGAGGTTGTGGAGCCTTCTGCTGATGCTGCCCTTGCTACTGAGGTCGGGGGGCCGAAGGCCGAGGTGGCCGTCAAGAAGAAGAAGGGAGGCAAGGGGGTGGAGCCCCCGATCAAGAAACAGAAGGTTGCCGGGGGCACCGTTGGAATGGCGGCCCCCCTCATAGTAATTGATGATCAGCCCTCCGCTGACTCCCCG
Organism: Cuscuta europaea; assembly: GCA_945859875.1. Taxonomy (NCBI): domain Eukaryota; kingdom Viridiplantae; phylum Streptophyta; class Magnoliopsida; order Solanales; family Convolvulaceae; genus Cuscuta; species Cuscuta europaea. The sequence goes on from CAMAPE010000048.1 coordinate 12,765,996, forward strand.
GCCTTTGACACTCCGATGGCTCAGACAGATCTTCCCCCGGAGGGCTTGCCTCGGGAGATTCTTCAGCTCTCCCTCGCCCCGGGGGCATCTGTGCTGCACGGTTCAGCTGAACTGATGTATTTCCTGAGGGGGATTACCTCGATGATGGATAAGCAAGCCCTCTCCACCTACGACGACGACGCCCTCGAGAGCAAAGCCCTTCGATCATCTCTGGCTGTAAGTATTTTTACTTTGCTTTTATCTTAACACTTAGTACATTCTCAACGCCCGTCTGAACCCATTGTCCGTTGTTTAACAGACGTGTATAGTCCTCGGTGAGCAGGCCCGAAGGCGTGAGGAGTGGTGCCGTCATAAGGCTGAGCTAGAGGAGTCCGTGAAGGAGTTGATCCATGACAAGGACGCTCACCTCCGGGCGGTGTGCAAGCTGGAGGACGCCCTTCGGCAAGCGGAGCTGAAGCTGGAGAAGGCCAGAGATGACGGCAAGGCCGAGGGCAAGGCAGAGGCCGAGAGGGTTGCGGCCGAGGAGAGGAAGCAAGCGGCTGAGGACGCCGAAAATGCCAAGGCCGAAGCTGTCGTCAAAGCCTGAGAAGAGGCCATCGCTGGGTTCATCTCCGAGGGTTGGAAGGCCGAGGGCCAGAGGGAGTGGGTGGCTTCCGTGGTGAAGGCCTCGATCGAGGAATGGGTGAAAGGCCCCGGGCTCGACTGGATGAACGAGAGGGGCGACACCTATTATCAAGCCGGCGAGTTCTTCACCCAGCATCTGGTTTACCGGAGGCTCGCCCGGCATTTCGGCACCTCCTTGGAGGAGTTTGACCCCTCGGTGTATGGCCTTCCCCCGTTGCAGCCAGATGTGAGAGTCCCCCTCCCCGAGGGCGACGAGCGCCCGGTGATTCATGATTCTATGATGATGAGCGGCGATGATGATGGTGCTACCGTCGGGGACAATGCCGTCGAAGAAGAAATCTCCTCCAAACCTGCCGCAGGGACCGTCGATGAAGTTGCTGATAAATCTTAACTTGTACTTAACTGATTTTTGAAAAATCTTTGTAATGAACCTTTGTCACCCCTCGGCTCTGGCCCGTATGTAATAGTTACACTGACTTTCCTTTTGATGATTGATGGATGAATGTTAGCCTTCGGGCTTTTGTATATGAATGTGTTGTCCTTCTTTTCTTTTGAATGTATGTTTAGGACTTGGAACATTTCCTTCCAATTGCGGTGCTTCTTGTAGCCCTCGGTTATTAGTAACCTTTAGTTACTTTAACGTTTTACCGGGGGCGCAATGTTCAGGACTTAGGAATATTTCCAAGTGTGTGTTCCCTTGTGTAGCCTTCGGTTAGTAGTGTTTTCCACTTGAGATTTTTCGAGGGCGACATTATTTTGGAATAATCCCCCTTGGTTGGCCTTTGATGATTTGTAGTAGATGCCTTCGGTCGTTGGGTGATATGTGAGCCTCCGGCTGTTGTCATTTTCTCAAAAGTGTGGACTTAGGAAAATTTGTAGGATATTGATGTTGTAGTGAATGCTGGTGGGATATAGGTGCCCTCGGCATTCATTTGAAGGGTTCTTGAGCTGCCTTAGTCAGTTGGATCCCCTTTTAAAGGATAGGACCCCTCGGTAGCAACGGATGACTGATGGTAGGTGCCCTTGGCACTTATTAGAAGTGAACTCATCCCTTTGTATTGTTGAGTAGTAACCTTCGGGAAATAAGCGCCTTCAGTTACCGGAGGTGTTCCCGTAGGGAGCCCTCGGTATGCTGTGATTTGTTGGAGTGTTGTACTCATTGATTTCTCGATGAGTCTACTCCCCTTCACCCCCTCTGTTTTTTTTTTTTTTTGGTTGGTGGTGAAGGGAAGGCATCAAGAAACTTGGTTTCTTGGTAAGGCTGGGCCTATCAGGAGACCATCAGAATACACCAATGGCTCTCCTCCCTCGGGTTAACCTTCCGAGTTCCGAGGGGATCGAGGGTCGTTTTCCTGGGCACAAGATATGGTGGTCTGTAACCTGCCTCCCCTTGGGGGATGGCGCGGAAAGCGCCTCGTTTTTGAAAGTCGTCCCCTCGGCGCTAGACATAGTCCGTGGCCTGCCACACCCTTGGGGTGGTGGCGCGGGGAGCGTTTCGGTTTGGAAGTCGAATCCTGGGCATTTCTCGTGCATGTCATACCCTTGGGGTGATGACGCGGAAAGCGTTCCGTTTTTGAAAGTCGAATCCTGGGCATTTCTCATGCCTGTCATACCCTGGGGGTAGTGACGCGGAAAGCGTTTCAAGGAAGGGTTTTCATTTGCACACTAGTTGCAAATGGCCGGGGGCACTACGTGCCGCCGGCACCGATGGTGGCGCCTTCGGTATATGCGTCCTCATGGGGTACGGCTTTAGAAACAACACTTGGTGTTAGTTTCGATATGTAGCCCCCCGGTACTTGGTACCGAGGGGTCTTCTGTAGGGACACTTAGTGTTCTTCTTCTATTTGACGTTGATGGGTGGAGATGTGTACCTCCGGTACTTGGTACCGAGGGGTCTTCTGTAGGAACACTTGGTGTTCTTATCTTTGATGTTGACAGTGGAGATGTGTACCCCTGGCACTGGGTGCCGAAGGGTCTTCTGTAGGAACACTTGGTGTTCTTCTTTTTTATGTTGATGGTGGAGATGTGACCCCCAGCACTGGGTGCCGAAGGGTCTTCTGTAGGAACACTTGGTGTTTCCTGTTGCTGGTGATGGGAGTCCCCACCCTCGGTACTTGGTACCGGGGGGTCTTGTTTGAAACACTTGGTGTTTTCACTGTTGTCGAAGGTGTTGATGGTGTCCGCCCTCGGCACTTGGTGCCGGAGGGGGTTCTTCTCGTGGTGAGGCCTGGGGCCTGTAGTTGGTATGAGGGCTTGGCCGCTCATAAGTGTTTTGCGGTTGTTCTTGATGTCTTGAATGTGTCTTCATTCTTCAAAATTGGAGGCCTTTGGCCATAGTATAGTACATTCACTAGTTATGAGGGCTTGACCGCTCTTACATTATTGATAAAATTTAACTAAGTGGTTTACATTCCAGTGCCTAGGGACCTCTTTCCCGTTGGGGCGCTTGAGCTTGTAAGTCCCAGGTTTGATGATGGCTGCTATGATGTAGGGACCTTCGAACTTGGGTGCCATTTTGCCTCCCTCGGTCGGTTGGCTGGCTTCCCTCCTCCGGAGGACATAGTCCCCCACTTGGAATTCTCGGGTGCGAACCTTGGCGTCGATGTAGCCTTTGACTTGCCTTCGGTAGTTTTCTGCCCGGATGAAGGCTTGATCCCGGCGTTCTGAAAGGAGGTGGAGGTCGAGGGCCATGTTGCTGTCGTTGACCTCGGGGTCATATTGGATCACCCTCCGGGTGGGAAGGGTGACCTCCGTAGGGGCTGGCTTCAAACCCGTAGCAGAGGGAGAAGGGTGTCTCGGCTGTTGCTCGCCGAGGGGTGGTGTGGTAGGCCCAAAGGATGTTGTGGAGTTCTTCTACCCAGCCACCGCCCTCGGCCTCCAGCTTCTTTTTTAGGCCCTCGAGCAAGGTCCGGTTGGCGTTCTCTACTTGCCCGTTGCCTTGAGGGTAGGCAACGGAGGAGAAGGTGTGTTTGATGCCCCATGCCTCCAGAAGGGCACAGAAGGGGGCTGCCTCAAATTGCGTTCCGTTGTCGGAGATGATCTGCTGGGGGACGCCAAACCTTGTGAGGATGTTCTTGAGGACGAAGTGACGGCACTTCGCCTCCGTGATACTGGCGAGGGGCTCAGCCTCTACCCACTTGGTAAAGTAGTCGACGGCCACGATGATGTACCTGTTGTTGGAGGTACCCCTCGGCAGTGGGCCCACGAGGTCTATCCCCCACCGAGAAAAGGGGATGGACGTGCTGATGGGGGCATAGTTGACCGCTGGCCTGCCGGGGGCTTTCTGGAAATGTTGGCATGCGGGGCACCTTCGGGCAAGGTCAGCACAATCCCTGGCCATGGTTGGCCAGAAGTAGCCCTGGAGAATGAGCCTTCGGGACATGGAGAAGGGTCCCTGGTGAGCCGAGCAAGTGCCACTGTGCATTTCCTCCATTGTGACCTCGGCTTCATCTTGATGGAGGCACCGAAGTAGTGTGCCGTTGTAAGATCGTTTGTAGAGCCTTCCGTCTTCGATGGTGTAGCTAGGAGCCCTCAGCTTTGCTAGTTTAGCGCGGGTCTCGTTTTCGGGTAGCTTCCCTGTGGAGATGAAGGTGATGATATCTAAGATCCAGTCCTCTTGGCGTTGTTGTATGTTCATGACCGGGCTCGCATGGATACTCGAGAGACTGAGTTCCTCAATTTTAGCAATCTTGGAGATGTGCTCGGGGGAGTCGGCCGAGAGCTTAGATAGTATGTCGGCCTCGGAGTTCTGAGCCCTCGGTATTTGGGTGAGAGAGTGTGCCTCAAATACCTTAAGCAACTCCTTGGCCGCTTCCTTGTGCTGTTTCATTCTTCCCTCCTTGGCCTCATACTCCTCGGAGATTTGGCCAACGACCAACTTGGAGTCGCATTTGATATGGATCTGCCGAGCCTTCATGTTGGCAGCCAGCCGAAGGCCACATAGGAGGGCCTCATACTCGGCCTCGTTGTTGGAGACTTTGAAGGAGAAGCGGATTGCATAGTAGGCTTTGAAGCCCTCGGGAGTAATGAGGACTACCCCTCCCCCGCATGCTTTGGTCGCGGAGGAGCCGTCGGTGTAGAGGGTCCACCAGTCGTCTGAGGTAGCCGAGGGCTCCCCGTCCGTGCCTGCCCTTGCGGTACACTCTGTCATAAAGTCCGCCAGGGCTTGGCCCTTGATGGCAGGCCTCGGACGGATGTCAATGTTGTACTGGCTCAAGAAGATAGCCCATTTCACCATGCGGGAGGAGCTGGTGGGGCTCCTCATGAGGGCGCCGAGGGGTTGATGAGTGAGGACCTGAACCGGGTGAGCCTGAAAGTAGTGGCCCAACTTCTTGATGGTCCAAACGATGGCTAACACCGTTTTTTCCACAGGAGAGTACCTGAGCTCGGCCTCCCTTAGGGTCTTGCTTACATAGAAGATGGCATGTTGGATGTCGTCTTCCTCCCGGATGAGTACGGAGCTGATGGCTGCCAGGCTGACCCCAATGTAGAGATAGAGGGTCTCCCCTACCTTTGGTTTGGAGAGCACAGGGGGTGAAGATAGATATCGTTTGAGCTCGTCGAAAGCCCCCTGGCATTCTGGAGTCCATTGAAAGCCAGCCGTCTTCCTCATGATCTGGAAGAAGGGTAGAGACTTCTCCGCTGATTTAGATAGAAAGCGGTTGAGGGCTGCCAGACGGCTCGTCAACCGTTGAACTTCCTTCACATTGCGTGGGGGCTCCATGTTGATGATGGCCTGGATCTTCTCGAGATTGGCCTCAATACCCCTTCGGCTCACCATGTAGCCTAAGAATTTGCCCCCTTGGACGTCGAAGGTGCACTTCTTCGGGTTAAGCCGAAGGTTGAACTTCTGCATGATGGCGAAGATTTCCCGGAGGTCGTCGGCATGGCTGGAAGATTGCTTGCTTTTGACGATCATGTCGTCAACATAGGCCTCCATGGTGCGCCCTAGGACGGCTTGAAAGACTCGGGCCACCATCCGGGTGTAAGTGGCCCCTGAGTTCTTTAGGCCGAAGGCCATTACTAGGTAGCAGAAGATGCCCTCGGGAGTCATGAAGGCTGTCTTTTCGGCGTCTTCCTCATGCATGAAGATCTGATGATACCCACGGAATGCGTCGAGGAATGACATGATTTCACACCCCGCGGTTTCATCTACAAGTTGATCGATATTGGGCAAAGGAAAAGGGTCCATAGGGCACGCCTTGTTGAGATCGGTGTAGTCCACGCACATGCGGAAGGTAGGAGGCTTCTGTGCGAGGACTACGTTTGCCAGCCATGAGGGATATTTCACCTCCTTGATGTGATTAATAGAGAGGAGCATGGCGAACTCCTTCTTCACAAATTCCCTCCTTTCGGCGGAGAGGGGTCTTCTTCGTTGTTGTACTGCTTTTGCCGAGGGGTCCACCGAGAGGCGGTGGGTGATGACCCTTCGGCTTATTCCCGACATGTCCTCCAGCCCCCATGCAAATACAGTGGAGTAGGCGCGGAGAGCGTCGGTGATACCGGTCTTCAGATCTTCAGGGAGCTGGGCTCCAATCTTCACGACTCTCTCCGGCTGGGCCGGATCGAGCGCAAAGTCTTCTACGTCCTCGGCTGGTTCAGCCCTCGGCCTCTTTTCTTCTTCGTCGATGGTTCCGGTGATGGTGTCAACGCGGAATTCTGTATTACTTACCCTCTTCGTGACTTGAAGATAGCAAGCGCGGGCAATTTTCTGATTCCCCCGGGAGTAGCCAATGCCCCCCTCGGCGGGGAACTTGAGGCAGAGGTGCCTCATGGAGATGATGGCCTCGAGGTCCTCGAGGGCTGGCCGGCCGAGGATGATGTTGTGGGCGCAGTCAATGTTGACGACGACGAACTCCACTTCGAGCTGGGCTCTATGGAGCCCGTCGCCGAAGATTACCGGGAGGGTTATTACCCCCTCAGAATCAATAGTATCGTCGGTGAAGCCGGCAAGAAGGGTCTTAATGGGCCGAAGGGACCCCCTCTCCAGATGCAGCTCTCTAAAGGTGCTGAGGTACATTACATTGACGGAGCTGCCTGTGTCAATAGAAGTTCGGTGAATGATGGTGTCGTTTATTTCAGTCCGAATCACCAAGGCATCCCTGTGAGGAGAAGAAGTAGGAGGGAGATCTACGTTGGTGAAGGTGATGGGTTCCTCCCTCAGTCGCTTTACCGGGGGCATATGAGTGACTTCCCCCACGTAAAGCGATTGAGCCCACTTCTTCTGATGGCTGGTGGAATCGCCCCATGTATTGCCACCGGTGATCATGAGGATGTGGCGTTTTTTCTCCTGGTAGTGGGGGTACTCCTCCTCTTCCTCCTCCAAGTTTCCGATCTCCCTCTTCTTGCCGAGGGGGATGGTGTTCGGGTTCACCCAAGCGTTCACCTTCGTGTGGTGCCCTCGGGGAGGTCCCTGATGAGAAGGTCCCTCCTGCCGAAGGCTCTGGATAAACTGGGACAGATGGCCCGCTTGTATCAATCTCTCGATGGCCGTCTTTAGCTGATGGCAGTCATCGGTTTTGTGCCCCTGATGCCGATGGAAACGACAGTAGGGTAACTGAGGGTTGATAGCATGTACCTCCGGGGGTGCGCGAGAATCGCGCTCAACGAGGCCCCTCTCCTCGGCAAAATCAAGGATGATGCTGACGGGGTGCGTCAATGGTGTCCGGGGGCGGTCCAGGAGAATGGGTTGTGCCCAAGTCTTAGGGCTGCTCTTATAACCTCCCCCGGGCTTAGCCTGGCCTTGCCGAGGGCGGTCATCAGAGGGTCCTGAAGACTTGGGGTGATTTGGAGGAGCCCCCGGCCCTCGGTTGTTCTTGTTGTCAGCCTTCGGGGGCTGCTGATCCGGATGCTGGTGGTATTTTTCCACCTCCTCGGCCTCAGCATATCGGGGTCCCCGCTGCAGGGCCCTTATGTAGTCGCGGGGGGTTCAATGATGAGGCTCCTTGAAAAGTTGTCGGTGCGGAGTACGGTTTGCAGGAGGGCCAGGAGGGTCCCGTCGTCAGCACCGTCGACTTTGTCAGCTTCCGTTCTCCAGCGCTTCAGGAAGTCCCGAAGGGTCTCATCCCTCCTTTGGCGTATGGTTAGGAGGTGGGAGAAGTGCTTCCTCGTGCGACGCCTCCTGGCAAATTGCGTCAAGAATCGCTGGGCGAGTTCTTGCCACGAATCAATGCAGCCTTCGGGCAACCGGTTGAACCATTCGTACGCCGGCCCCTCTAAGGTGGAGAGGAACCAACGACACAAATATTCGTCCGACGCCCCTACCATCATCATGTTGTTCTGATATTTGCTGTAGTGTTCCTGGGGGGCCGTCTTCCCGTTGTAGGGCTGTATGCGTTGCCCTCGGTATTTTTCCGGGATCCGGGCCGCCAATACCCTTGGGGTAAATGGCGTCCGGGTCCGGAGCTGGATGACGGGTTCCCCGGAGCCCTCAGCTACCTTCTTCTGTAATTCCTCCATTTTCGCCATCATGGCCTCGTATTTGAGGTCTGAATGAGGGGTGGAGGTGGTGGCGTGAGCTTTGTTGGCCTCCATTTCATCAAGTCGGCGTTGGAGGGCCGTAATAATTTCGTCCCGAGGGTCCTTCGGGAGGGTCTCCGCCCCCTGCGAACGAACCCGGGTCGAGTGGGCCTGGTTGATTTGGTGGCGAGCATCGTCCGCATGAAGGGGTGCCTTGCCTTTGTCCCGAGGGGGACGCTCCTCGTCTGCCCTCGAGACAGACCCTCCGCTTTCCTGGGGCCTTTGGAGTGCTTTTCCTCCGAGGCGATCATGGACCCCTTGGCGGTCTTGCCCCCCTCCGAGCCGGTTGAGGGCGGAAGTGCGAGGCCTTTCTCTGTTGTCATTGTGGCGATCCTGGGACTGAACTTTCTGGGAGGCCGTATCTTGGGCCACTACCCCTTCGTCATTCCTAACCCGAGGGATGGGGTTTCCGAAGGGATGTGGCAGAGGGGAAAGTATGATGTTCTCCCCAACCTGGGTTCTGAGTGAGCGTTTGGATGAAGGCGGAGAGCGTCGAATGAACGTCGATGGTGAGAACCGGAGGGCTGATTTGGTCATCGCTCTGGTTCTTCTTCTTGGCCTCGATGCCGAGGCGGGCATCGGGGGCATTCTGCTGGATCTGAAGGCGTAGGTCGACAGCCGCCTGTTCCAGCCCAGCGATGACACCGCCCTCGGGAGCCCTGTGAGAGGCTTCGGGGGCGTTGACGTCGCCGAGGGCCAGGTTCTTGTCTTCTACGTTTTTGGAGTTGGCACGTGTAGTTCTCACCATTTTGGTAGAGGGCTAGTGTTTGGCGAAGGGGGAGGGTTTCTTACTCGATTGTTCGACCTCTCAACGAGAGCACCAAATGATGGATAGTGTACCCGGGGGGTAGCTTATCCGAGGGTTTACCGCGAGGAGTAGCTTAGAGAGAAGTCAGAGCAAGTAAGAGAGAGAAAGTATATTGAGTTTAGGCGTTAAAGCGTTTATGACCTGGTTACAAATGGGGAAAAGGGGTGCTATTTATAGTAGCAATAAATGTCGGACAGGGACACGTGTCAAGTGCCCATTGGCCGAGAGGTCACCTCAACTGGTTGGCGCTGGCAGCCGAATGTGGCCGCATTTAATGCGGCTGTTGGATGGGACGTTGTACAGGGTATGGTGATCTGTACGCATGTGGCGCGGATATTATGTCGGGAGAGGTGCCCTCGGCTGCAGAGGACTAGCCGAGGGCTCTGAGTGCCGGGGACCCCCTGGGTGCCGAGGGCTCCAGGTTGCCGAGGGCTATTGTTTTCTGTCGTTTTCTCCCAGTTTCTTAGTTTGCCTGAAAAATCTGTTATGTGAGAGTTTTGAGCCTTCGGCCAGGGGCCGAAGGCTCCCCAGTGTGCGTTGTGGGCTGCTAAGTGCTTGGGGCGCCGTAATTTGGGGCCTGTTGTGCTTCCTGGGCCGGTTAGGCCTTTATTGGTGTAGTAGGAGTCGGTGGGCCGGGGGTTCCCGGGTCATATACTCTATCACCACACAACACCTCTTTGTCCCAAACTTAGGGGGACTAAGAAAAAAAAGTGTTAAATACCAACCACACAATTCATTCTTCTTTTTTTAGGGGGACAGAGTAACATAGAACAAGTACTAAATACAAGCCAACTACAAAAACATTTTCTTGCTCCACTTATGTCAACCTTGTATGCTACGATGGTTATATGCATATTTAGTTGTGGGGTAAATTTTCTGATTTTAATGTCCCAGAAAATTTAATCATTCCCATTTAAATTAATAAATATGCGGTTACATTTATTTCTACCTTTTTTGTACAAATATCAATTACACAATTTTTACTTTATTTTTCCATGTGCAAAACAATTTTGACCAAATTTATAGGACAAAGAGAGTTGTGTTTTCCATAGCATAAAACCAAAAATAAAATAAAAGAGATTTATTTAAATATTAAACTCTACTCACGTAGTCGCGTCTAGGGGTGGACTCGGGCAGGGCTGGGTTGGGCCCAACCCCGACGGGCTTTTTTCTGCAACATTTTGGCCCGGTACAAGCCCGGTTTGCTCCGGTACCGGTATCAGTTCCGGTTCAGGCCCAAACAATATCAGGCTGGGTCGAGGCCGGGTCAGTACCACCCATTTAATTATTTAAAAAAATAGTGCAGGTTGGCCCAGACCGGGCTCGGGTCAGGCCGAAGCAGGCTCGGGCCAGGCCGAGCCCAAAAAATTGAGCTCAAAGCCCGCCCCTTATAACCACCGGTCCGGGCCCCGGGCCCAATCCACCCCTAGTCGTGTCCATTGAACTTAGCCTCTGGCGTAAGGATGGACTGGGACGGGTCGGCCCGACTCGGGTCCGGTACTGTTTAGGCCCGACCCATTACTGTATAGGCCCGACTGCACTATTTTTTAAATTGAATTCTCAGTCCCATCTCAAAGCCCAGCCCAGCCCGGTACTATTTGGGCCCAGCCCGACCCAGTACCGGTACAAACCAGGGCAGGTATCGGGCCCAAACTCCTTGAGCCCAAAGCCCATCCACTCCCGAAGCCCGTTCCTTCCCATTTGTAAAACTCTCCGTCAAACAGGTATTAAATTATTAATCACACCCATGTCTTGCAATGCCCGTTTTTAACCACCATCGGAGATCTTCAGACATTTATATACGGATATGATATAACTTGGGGACACGCCAATAATAATAATGTAACGGACCACGTCTAATCAATCCTTAATACAGTATTACTTCCAGATTTTGTAGTTATTCACTAATTCCTAAGAATGTATAACAAAGGAAGTGGGGCATATCATTCCTCATCATATGATATTTGCGAATCTATAGCCTGTAAATGTGAGTAAAATAAGTTGTAAATAAGATCAAATATCATGTCATGAGGGTAGAGAATTGATAAATTTTAACACATCAAATTTAGGTTTCACAATCTTCTGTACAAAAAAATGGTTAATCTGGAACTCTGTCGATGGAATGAGTTTGTGATTGCTATGAAGCAATTGTCAAGTATGCCCAATTATATATGTGGAACGATTCATCCAAAAGGATATATATGTATCTATGCATGTATATTTACACATGTTAAAGAACAAAAAAAGCTGCAAGTGCCAAATAAGCTTCCAGTGATGGGGGATTATGGTTCACCCTTGAGAGAGAGGGCAGCAAACTGCAAACATAACTGTAGCAGAGGATCTTGATGGTTATTATTATTATTATTATTATCAACCAATGGCCGTATATCCCAGATGTTGATAAGTTCAGTAACCTTAGAAGCCTCCTGTACGGTGTCAAGGGTTGCAACAATATAAACAAGGCCGTCAATCTCATAAAGCAAAGACTCTGTGAGCATCTTATTGTTGTTTGTCACACACAGTTGGTTATTCTGAGGCTGCTGATGTGAACCATCTGATATCTTCATCAGTACAGATATGGCCTTTTTACGAAAATCTATGCTACTTATCCTTGACATTGCTTTCCAAAAGCTTTCATGGACATTGACCACCTGTAGCACACAGAGATGTAGATGCCTTGCGTAACAAATACAAAGAGTCCCAAACTTTTCAAAAACCAGTAAAAATTGGACTTTAGGGAAGTCATAAATGCAAAAGAGACTTGTTAATCTCTAATCAATCATAACATTTCCATTTATATTTGGAACTCAGGAAACAGTGAGGAAAGAGAAAAAAGAAATGTAGAAGACAATTTTTTTGTTTGGTTTTTATCTTGGAAAGTATATGGCAAATAAAATTTGAATATAACTTTCAAAGTTTAGTGCACTTATATCCTTAAACTTTCTATATCATAAATATGCAAATAAAAGGAGTTTCAAAAAATATCTAAAATTGATATATCGAGGGGTGTGAACCTTTTTTTCTCCTACGTTTTCTTTCCTGCAAAACTCCCCCCTATTTTCATTCCATAGCATTTCCCATGTTCTGAATTGAGCCTTTGACTACAAAAACGAAATGGATCCTCAACTAGTCCAAGCAGATTTTTTGGCCAAGGTGAAACCATGAAAATGAATGTCGAGCATCCAAATCTTCCAAGAAAAAGTGATTGGTAGGTGAGTTGTCCTATGGTTAAACCAGTGGCCCCATGCTGAGTTGATGGTTCATATTCGCCAATAAAAGAAACAGAATCCAAAATAAAAAACCAATGGAGCATACCTGGAACTTTGCAGATTTGAACAGTCGCTGTTCTAAATAGAGTCTGATATCAAGTATGTCAACATCTACCAGTGAAGCTGCCATGGCTTTTGCTAAGTTTATGTCTTCACAAGCATCATAAAAACACTTCCTACTCTTTGCATCATTAACAACTTGTCTCCAAACAGAATCACGCCCTTTAAGAGTTGCTCCATTGCCAATAATCCATAGGGCATGCCTGCACAGCAGCTTCTAGTAGTTTAGGAGCCAAGAAAAATTATCATGAAAAACATAATGACAAAAATAACATTTAATAAAAATAAATTGTCCTAAATAAGAGTAAAGCGATGCGAAATTTCAAGATAGAAGTAATATGTTTTCCCATAAATAGGTGTAATATCCGTCATGTTTGGAAAATACGGTTAATTATGACATTAATATTACCATTAATGCCAAAATAGGGCAATATGATTTTAGGATGACAGTAACTTACTCCATGTAGGGGAGAAACATAGTACTCCTATTTTGGAATTTCAGATTGTTTATACTCCTATATTGAGAAATCTCCCCTTAATAAGTTACAAAGTAATACCTTGCTCTAGTGAGAGCAACATTTGCCCTTTGACTGCTAGTAAGGAAGCCAACAGATCCACTCCCATTTGATCTTACAGTTGAGATTATAATTATATCCTTCTCACCTCCTTGAAAACCATCCACAGAGCGAACATCAACAGAAAAGCCGTTATATGCATGCATGTTGTATGCAGTCAAAACATTCTCTTTGATTGCATCAACTTGGGCAGCATATGGTGATATGATCCCAACAGTGACCTTTTGTTTCCACCTGGCACATTCTGAAACAAGAAAAGAAATGATATAAGTAAATAAAAAACGATCTTCTAAAGTAAAAAGACCGAAAGTTTTTAAATGTCATGACAGTTGTACCTCGAAAGAGGTTTGCAACTACCTCACAAACCACTGCTACCTCAACCATGTTCCTGAATTTATGCCCACTTATCACTTCTTCATTTCCACATCGCACATCAATAAAGGAATAAGTGCCATACATGTCACCTTGAAGAAAGCTCTTCTCATATACTTCACTTTTGACACTTGGGGAATCAAAAATTCTATTTTGGTAAAACGCCTTGTTAGGAAATGAGCTTATTGAAGGGTGCATTCTATACTGGACACTGAGAAGGTGTTTTTTGTAACCTTTTGTTGCCAACCTTTGGAACAAGCTTCTTCCAAAACCTATCTCTTTGCAAATCTGAACCAGAAAAGTTATTATTGGAAATAAAATCCAGTTTGTGAATTTGAAAAAAAAAATAGACTGTGCAAACCTCGCTTTTAACCAATGCAGGAAGCTGTTGCTCATCCCCAATGAGTACAGCATGACGAAGACCAGGAATTTGCAGAGGAATAGTTGATTCACACTCTTTGAGCTGAGCAGCTTCATCAATAACTAACAACTCTACTTCTGTACAGTATAATTTGATGGCTGATGAGGCAGTGCAGAAAAGTAAGCATGAACTTTCCAATATTTCTTCTCTCATTGAGTACGTGTCTGCCTTCACAAAGAAACGCTTAGGAAGGGATTCGAGTATCAGCAAACACTCATTTTTGACCAATTCCAGCTCAATACATCCATCCACATTTCTTTGCTCACCTCTTCTTTTAGCGAAGACTTCTCTCAAGTTACCGCCGGCAACCATAAACCTACATAGTAAACTATGAAAATACCCCAATAACTTTAAAGCTTTTGTCATGTCATTTGCAACTCCTATCGATAGTAACGACGTCGGTAGGTGACTTATAAGATTCACAATGCAAAATTTTATGTCCTCTACTTTACAGCTCAATTTCTTTATGAGAAATTCCTCAAATTTTAATCTTGCTCTACGCCTTGGAAGGTTACCGTCTTTTTTAGGGACAGACTTTTTATTCTGGCACCCTTGTCTGGCAGCCCGGTTCTCCTTTTTGTCTAATTTCAAAGACTTGGCAAAGACTTCATGCCAAATCCTCATGTTTGCCTCATATTTGAAGCCTTTATCCATAGATCCACAAGAATCACTACAATAACCATCCTTGTATTCTATATTATAGCATTCATCATCATCCTGGTCGTTCGTTAAGTACACTTTAAATTGATATTCAGGATCTTGGATTAAGCAAACCAAAGAATCCAACATATGACTCCAGCCGGATTTGGGAGCAAGGCAACTTTTTAGAACTTTTATACGGTGATCAAGAAAGACATGAACTAGTTCGCTTTCATCGACCAATTTCATCCTTTTTTTGTTTCCAAACAAAACTACATCCCCAAGTCCATAGCCATAAGATAGACAGTTAAGTGATTCCATCACCAGCCGCATAAGCCTTGAAGCAACTTCTACTACTGCTATGTTAGTTGGAGCACAAGTAAGTGTTCTACATTTCTGACTTAAAAGTGCAAATAATAACGCACATGTTGTCTTTGTTTTTCCTGTTCCTGGAGGACCCCAAATTAGTTTGGTTGTACTCTCGTGGTCACAATACTTTATGGCAAAACATATCTCTACTGCCTCTTGTTGGAATTCATTCAGAGTCATAGAACGAGTCGATGCAAGTACTTGGCATTTAGAAGCAGAATATGTTCCATTTTTCAAGCAGTGACTACATCTTTCCTTACTCTGTCAGGTTATGTGAAACATGAAGAAGAAAAAGAAAAGAGTAGAATTTGTTTAAATTGGTCTGTTTTCGGTCAGTAAAAATGAAATTGGAAGCCCCACTTCTTAATTGGTAAGTAAGAATGTATTCTTAAATTAAAATGAGAAAAGGAAAAAAGAATGAATATTCACAGAGAAAAGAGTGTCATAGTCAATTGGAAAAGCATTAGGGAAATCATAAAAGCTATGGCAGACAAAGTGAACATATATCCAAGATTGTAAGTTAAGAAGGCATGATGCTTACGGAATAACTAGGTTGCAGCACTTTCTCAATGATTTTCAGGTTCCTCCCTTCAGACCTCAAGTTCAATGCAGTCCAAATGCGAATATTTGTCAACATGTTTATAAGGAAAACAGCATATAAGGTTTTATTTTCCTGGAGTATCTGATTGGCTAGTTCACGCAAGATGTGTTTGGATGATAGAATCTGAATCCTGAAATGGTCTCTTTTATCTGACACCCTCTGAACTAGGGCAGTAAGATAGGGCACGGCGGGTCTACTCAGATCTTCAACACATTTTGGGATTACATCTGTAAAGGCAATGAGATCGCCTGTCTCAGGATCACGTGAAGCATCTTTTGTTTCGGTTTCAATAGTGAAGATTGGTTTCTTAGATAACCCATCATACCCAAGCTCTTCTTTTTCAGACTCAATAGACATTATTCTGTATGTAGATGTGTTTGACACAGTATCTATGCTAGAAAATAAATCAGCATGAGTTTCTTCAACAAGAGGGAGAGCAAATGCTCTTAGATAAGAAGACAAAGACTCAAATTCAAGAGGTATGTTCTGCACCTGTAGGGATTTGAAAAACATAAACAAGAATTTAGAATGGTCAAGAGAACAAGAAAGACTTGAAAATGATTGAGAAATTATAATTAGTTACTACAAGTTTTAAAGTCATAAACAATAATTTACTGCAGTCTTGCAATACAAGTAATTTATCACCTCATAAGATAAGCATTTTTTATATTTTCTTTGGCCTTCATGATGCATTATGCTATTTATGCACAAGCCTTGTGAAATAGGGTAGGCAACTAAAGAATTAAAGATTAGGCAGAGGATTAAAAAGGAAAACTACATTGCTGAATGATTAGGCATTAACCCTTTCCATTATAATCTATGATATGTTTAGCCACATATGGTTGTTTTTTCCATCAAGGATTAATGGGACAAAGTAACTTAACTAGCCTACTTTTAAACACATACCATGTCAATGCATTGGGGCTTTGAAACTTAAACAACAGGAACATAGGTGGAAATAATGAAACAATTGCAGTTTCTTTTTAATATAAAAAAATAATACCAAATAGGCAACACCAACTCAATGTACAAATAACTTGCCAATTAAGAGCATGAAAGAAATCAGAGAACCATTGAAGCTACAATTTGAGAGCACCAAGGATGGTGTGACTAAAATGAAATACTTCCAATGGAAAATAGGTTATGCGAACGGCAAACCTTGTCCTTGTAAAGGTCTTTGTTAAGAACATCCTCGAATGACCAAGACAAGACAACATCTACTATGTCGTTATTCTGATGAATAGTAGCTTCCGAGTCATCATCAGCCTCCACTTTGATCATTTTCTGAAAAAAGTGATTATCAAAAATAAATATACTCCCTGTATATATGCATCTTTCACATATATTTAAAATAAACTCTTTTATTAAGAGCATACATGCAGAATAGTAGAACCAGCAAGTGTTTGCAAGAAATCTAGGAATGGAAACAAAAATGAAATAAAATAAAATTAAATTAAAATCAAGAGAATACCTCAAAGTGTAGCTAGACTGTTCCTGCTACGGTAAAATTCTTCTTTGCTATGCCGCGGAGTAGGGTTTTAGCTCTGAATAAGGCAAACTTTTTGAACACTCGTGCATTGCACTATTCGCTAGCCTGGATAAAGTTTACCAATCACGAGTGAATTAGGTTCGTGGCCCTATCAAACTACTCCCCCTTGCCCCATATTAATAATTTGAAGGCAATGAGAAATCTTATATGATACTCCATAAAGTATTTTGCAGCGAGTAAGGCTGGGTAAACATTTTTTCCAACATTTTTTTATGTGCACTCATATGTGGTATACATTTTTTAACTTAATATATGTGAATACACATTGGATGTCACATATGAATGTACACAAACAACACAAAAATGTAACTGTATACTTATTGTTTTCCCTTTAGTTTACATTCAGGGAGTGAGGCAAGTGGGCCATGTAACACCTGGTTTTAGTTGGGACCAAGAAAAGTTCAAACATTTTGGGACGTGTTATTTTAGATTAAGAAAAAGGCTACCTTTCCGCATTGTTAGTTCAGTCTAAGCTTCAGGTTAGATTGGTTAGTAATTAAAAAAATAAAAGTACTCCTTCTGTCCTACTAAACTTGACTATTTTCTTATCTATAATTTTCTAAAAAACTTTGTCACTTTTCATTTATAGAAATCCGAAACAAGGTTGTGGTTTATATTATTTCTCTTTCTTTTACACAAACTTTAACCACACAAATTATTTTCTTATTCCACATGCAATTCAAAATTGGAATAGTTTAGTAAGATAAAAGGTGTATATATTTGAAGTACAAGATACTCACATAGTTGGCATCTTAACATAGGGAGTAACATACTCAATTTATATGTTAGTGGTCATCAGTTTGGTTTTGTGGGACAAAAACTCTCGTAATTTTCTCTTTGTTTAAACTGCAAAGTCTAGCCCGGTGTTTTAGAGCATCCTGACTATAATTTTTAAAGAGTATGGGATTTGGAATGGGTTATCCTACCCTTATTTAAACTTGTCGATGACCAAGAAAGAGAGACAATATGATTGCCTCTCCTTCCTTCAGAAAACAAAAACAAAAACTATATGGTAAAGCTTAAAATAGTTGAATTTTTTGAACACCTTCATGAATTTTAAGCCAAAATGGGGAAATAGAATACACTGGAATATGGGGGGAAACTAAAAATATATTTTACTGATCATCTTTAAGAAAATATGGAGTATATGACAAAAATACTGAGATGATCATTTTCAGCAACTTAAATGTGAAGGCATTTACATGCCTACTTTTCGTATTACTACACCTTATGAACCAAATTTCGAATCTAAAACTCTATTTACACCAAATATGCTCTATTTACTCAGAAAATGCTAGTATTAATTACATCAGCACATATTATTTGATGATGTATCTCACTGGTAAAACTACGGAGTAGAAAACAAAAACAATGGCTATAAAACTCCCACCAAAAAAACACTCAATAGTCTAGCTTCACAGAGATCTAATGGATCTCGATCTGGTGAAGTAATTCAACTGAATAAAATCTATCCGAATAAGTTGCTATATCAACAGTACAAATGAAATATAGACATTAACTTTATCCTATAACTGAGTTTCATTTAAATACCAATAGAGTAACTCCCATCGAGTTACTCCACAATATTGACAGGATATGAGAGCGGGATGACAATATTGACTCTATTGTTAAAAAAACAACAAAATCAACTGAAATGCACTGTAATGTTAAGAACTGCTAAAAATATACTACTAGTAGATTAACAACCAAAGCATAAATAGTACTCCAGTAAATAAGTTAAGAACTCAAATGAAGAACTACTTTAGGAATGAAATACTGACTTTCTGATCAGAGTTGAAATAAATCTTCGCTAGAATGCTACGGAGTCCGGTGGTTGCAAGTGCTTACACTTCTCTTGCTATCCCCAAGCAATTGAAGCAAAGCCTTGAAGTTTTGCCGTTCTGAATTAACATTTTAGTTTTTCTATTGTCGAGTCATAAGCATTTCTCCGCTGAACTGGGCCAAAATATTTTACTTTGAACGGGCGGATTTAATATTTTTCAACCTATGTGACGTTCGGCCCACACAAGTAAATCACAGCTAAGTGGGTTTCTGTACTCTTCAATTCTTGTGTCCATCAAAATGGCTGACTGGGCAGTAGTATAGTCATGGGTATATTGAACTAAATTGTTACAAAAAAAAAAATTGAGATAATCTTTTAAATATATTTTACATACAAATTCAAAGCATCTTTTTAATTTGGGATGGACCGATACATGTTATGATCCCACTAGCTACGTTCATGTAACTAGGGATGGAGGAAATTGAAAAATATGTTCGATGAAAAACATGTTAATAAGAGTGCATCATATGTAACAATATCATAATAATAGAGTTATTATTTTGATGTAGGTGCATGTGGCGCATCCAACTATCAAAATGTTTCTTGTGAATTCAAGTGGCCTGGGTCTCCATTCTACAATATTTTATAGTGTATATATATTTACGAATGTTTACATCTAAAAAAGATTGTTGAAATGTGAACTCTTTATTAGTTACATGAATGAGAAAGTAAAAAGAGTTATGTACTTATATTTGTACTCTTGAGATGATTATATTAGGGATAATTAGCACATGATAATGATAGACGTCATGAAAGTATTTATACCTATAAACTGGTTAAAAAGATAGATATATATGAAATAGGTTAAAGATATGACAAGTAATAATGAAATATATGAACAATGGAAAGAAGTCGAGTTAAACTTTTTGAATCAAAGTGAATTAATTGGGTATAATAAAATAAAAAATCCGGCCAAAAATAGATTGTGACACTTGATTCTAGAATGTCTGAGTTTATATAATCAAAAGATAATTTGATTCTGGAATTCGCCTTAAGTATATTGCAAACGTACAACCAATTCTAGAATATGCTTCCAAAATGTATAGCGCAGAGACTCTCCTTCTAGAATTTGCCCAAAAAATAATCAAAATCATACCGAATTATAGAATCTGTCTCATAAATATATAGCCAAAACACATGCATCTAATTCTAGAATTTGCCCCAAACATAATTAGCCAAAACTTTGATTTGAAAATGTGAAGTTGAGTGTTCCAAAAAAGTATGATCAAGATAAATGGTTGTAGGTGTAATGTTTAGTCTTTTCAAACTTTCATTTCTCACATGATGCATTGGGTGGGATTAAATAAAAAGCCCACCCAATGAAGCAAAACCAACTAAATAAGCCCAAGTTTCTAAAAACAATAAGGATAAGTGAGGGGACCTTATCCTTTCCTCTCATTTGAGAACCACAAGCATCATTTAGTGAGAGAGGGATGTATGGGAGCAGCTCTCACTAAAATCTATCTTGGAGAAAGCCAGAGGAGAAGAAATCTAAGAAGAGCATGCAAGAATTGGAGGTACGAACCTAACTAGCGTTCTTATAGTTACTAGTTCTTCATATGATTTTCAGGAAATCATATGGTGGAATAAATAGGATTTCCTACAAATTTAAATGTGCGGAATAATGTTATAAAGTGTTGGTATTTAACTTAGAAGAGTTGTTGAACCGATAGGATGTGAACCCCCCCCCCCCCCCCCCCAGAAATCGGCATTGAAAGGAGGCTGATTCATGCTCCATGGGCCAAATGTTGTGTAGTATTTGGTGAAAGCAGCTCGACTTTTTCTCACTATCCAACAACTTCATTTTGAATCATCCTCATTTGGGGGGTTTGACAATGGGGCTTCGATAGGAAAGCTTGTTGGACATATTTGAAGTGAGGATGACAGACTTATGTTGTTTATATTTAGTGAGTTGAGCATGAGATTACCTAAGTACTCAAAATATGATTTTGATGGAATTAAATGGTATATTTGAATGTGAATAATGCGTTATTGCTATGTGGACAATGATAAATGATTATAAAAATGTGAATAAGCAAAGAGACTATCCATGAGGGGAAAGATTCTTGAGATACTAGGTCTGTTGACTTAATATTGATGGATTCGAGTGATATACAAAATGTGAATTATGTATGATTGCTATGTGGATATGAAAAAGGATAAATGGATACACATATGTGAAAAGACAAAGTGGTGAAACATAATGTAAGGAATCTTATTGTGATAGATGAGTTGATATGAATTCTTGTTGATTACTTGTGAGTTTTATTCAAGATATCAAGTATTTATTTAAAATGAGTGATGGACTACGGTCATGCTCAAATAGAAAGGTGAAGACTATCTAAGACCTGATCATGCTCATATAGAAAGGTGAAGTCTATCTAAGACCATGTGAGGGCAGCCCAGGAAGTCTTGATAAAGACTAGCCTGAGGTTGATAGATTACGATTACTCAAAGATAGGAAGTATTATTATAGTTGAATCTATGGTCAAATGAGGACATAGAAGTTATGCGATATTCGGGGTGTGTAAGCTCTAGGCAAATAGATTATATTCGGGTGAATAAGCCCTAAACGAACATCGATTATATTTGGGGGTGTGTAAGTCATATGCAAATAAAGATTATATTTGGAGTGCGTAATCCCTAAACGGACACAGATTATATTCAGTGTGTAAGCCCTACACAAATAGACGAACACAATGTAAATTAGGTGGGACGAACAAAGTATTACTTATATTTGAATGTCTATTCTTGTTATTTGCATATTTTTTGCCTTAACATTTAATTTTTAAAGGTATTTATGTTATAAGAGTTATAGATTTAAAGGGCATAAAAGTAATTCATCATATCTGTGATATAAGATATCTTTCAACCAAATAAATTATGACACACTCTCTTGAGGTTAACCAAACACAAATGGGAATCAATTGAATACATTCTCATCAATATAACATACCCAATAATCTGAAATTCCCATAGTAATCTGACATTCATTGAACCAAATATACCCTTAGGGTATGTTTGGTTGGGGGTAATCATCTATGGAGGTCCGAATCTAATGCCCGGAATGTGAGATGTTCGCGTTTGGTTCACGGGTCTGATTTTTTTGGGAATGTTATATTCCCAAATAGAAAATAATGGAGTGACATGTCTAGGAATGTCAAACCCATATACCTCTTAGGTTATCTTACATTCCTCCCTCCTTGATTAAAACTTACTCATGCTAATTTAATTAGCATTCTATAATAGCTCTTCAATCCTATTTAGGTCTCCTATCCAATCATTCTGTCCAAAAAAAATCATCTTCATTTTACAAGAGTCTCCTACATCAAGTAATTGCTCCCTCTAAATTTAATCTTTAATCCTCTTTAATCTTCTTTTGATTATTCCTTAATTTTCTTTTTAATCTATTTTAATTTTCTATACATTTTTTCAACACATTATGACGTTCTTTAGTTTATCTTTAACCTTCTAATTTTTCTTTGAATCATAAGCAGATTTAAATATGCTTTTCTTATTATTGTGCCTATTGGTTTTAAGAATTTAGTTCACTCGTTTGCTAACTTGAAAACAGAGTTTAGCAAAATTAAGTAGAGCAACATTGACTTGTTCTTTTTATACAACTGTTTTGATAATGATATATTCACATTTATTTATTAATGTATGTCATTATGTATTTATTTAAACAAAATTATTTTTTAATGTTCACTAATCTCTCTCTTCGGGTGCAACATCCACAACGTATCTTTGTCATTTGTACAATTAATCATATTAATTCATTTAGTTTTGATTTTTTATTGTTAAAGTATTTCTTTTTTTTCTTTAATTTAAGTTAGTTTAAATGTAGGTTGTAATAAATTTATTGTGCTAAAAGAATCACCAACTCTAGTATAAGATATCATTCAACCAAACAAATTAATGTGATATTCCCTGAGTCTCAACCAAAGCACAAATGAGATATAATTGAATACATTCTCATCAATCAAACATGCCGAATAATCTGACATTCCCAAAGTGATGTGACATTTCGTGAATAAAACAGGACCTTAAAGTATTTAGTGAATCATAGTCGTTCATGATGCATCATAATAAGATGCTCCATATTAATATGCTCCATATTTTTATTCAATTTTTTCAAATATAAACTCAGAGAACAATGGGACAATAGAGTACAACTGCACGTGCCCATCAAGCGTACCGTTGAGATATGAATCGGGTAATCACCTTACATTTTCCATATTTTGTCAAACTAATGCGTTATATTCAAACCAAATGCACACCAGAGTATATTAATTCGCTTTTCGTAATTATTACGCGAAAGCGAGGGCACTAAGTACCTGACAGCCTGACACCATTATTATTATCTATCTATTTCCTGTCACAAAAGAAGAAGAATCCATAACGGCTCTATTATCACATTGCCCTGCCCCCCGCCTGCACTCAAAATTTGAATCCCTCTCTTTATTTTCAAAAAATCAGTGAATTTCTTGAACTCAATCCTTCTCTCTCAGTTCTGTAATTTTCCCATTTCTCACTTCTTGGGGGTAAAAGATGGGAACTTGCTTGAGCAAGAAGAGCGCCACTGCTCCCTCTCCTCCTCCTCTTCCTCCCACCATAGCGCAGTCTGCAATTAACTCGAACCCCTCCAAGCAAGAAACCAAACCCCCAGATCTCCAGAAGAAGAAACCAGAAGAAGAAGGGAGAGCAGTAAAGAAGGATATTTTCGTCATTAGGCACAGGAAGAGCCACGAGACAGAGAGGCAGTCCGTAGACGGAAATGGCGATTCCAAGAAGGACCCGGATGAGGTTTCCGAACCAGTCAAGGGTCCCACAATTAAGAATGGGTTGAGTCACCTAAGTGTAGTTTCAGCCCCAGTGAGGACTTCGAGCTGTACGAAAGAAGAGGTTGATGCCATATTGATTCAGTGTGGGAAACTCAGTAGGAGCCCTTCCAGATCTGTTGGATCTTCTGACAACAACAACAATGGCAGCCTACAGAAGACCAAGAAGTACTCTGGGTCAAAGAGAAGCTTTGACTTTGATAAGGAAAACGAAGGTGCTGAGGAGAATGTGGAGGCCGACGGGGAAACAGAGAGACTCCACCGGCAGAGACAACGCCAGCAGCGCCAGCCGAGGCATAGCCTCAGCCCTTCCACGTCTTCCCGGAACCGGAGGAGGACTCCGAGTAGGGAGAGGGACCCACATGAGCAAAGATCTGGAAGCAGAGAAAGAAGTGGCGGTGGCGCTGCTGGTGGTGGGAGGAGGGTGAGCAGATCTCCTGGTAAAAGGTCTGAATCACCAAACACAGTTACTTCTGGCAATTGTAGGCCAGGAAAGATGGTTTCTGTGCCTGCCACTGTGGCAATGGATAAGAGCATTGATGGAGAGAACATCTTAGCTGCTTCTGCTGTGAAGAGGATTCAGGTGAGGAGGAATGTGGGTGGTGGTGGTGGTGGTGATGGTTCAAGAACCACCGTGGTGGCTTCTCCTCGCGCTCGTTCCCCTGCCACGAACCAGCAGCAGCAGCAGCCTTCGCTAAGCCGGAGCAATTCTAGGAAGGCAGAACACTCTCCTTTCAGAAGAAACCCTCTGGGTGAGATTGACACTAATGTGATAATTGAACCATCAGGAGGAACTAATAATAAGCCTGCCAAACACAATTCTTCTTCGCAGGTATGGCTGCTTGCTAAGTTTGTTTTACTGATGTTCCTTACCTTTATATCACTGCCTGTTTGATTTCACCGCTTGTGTTAAAAAATGTGATAGTATGGATGAGAGGTGCTCTTAATCTAACCAAAGTAAAATAACCTTGAACATTAGAGCCATCTTGGTGATAACTCATACTACCTCCTTCCCAAAAAATACTTCCTCATTTGACTTGACACGCTTATTAAGAAAGTGAAATAAAGTGAAAATGTATGATTGTAGTTGTGTAAGAAAAAGGTAAAATGAACTTGAGTCACACAAATTGTCCAAAAAGGAAAAGTGGGAAGAATTTTTTGAAACGGCTCATAAAGGAAAGTGAGAAGTATTTTTTGGGACGGGGAGGGAGTATTAATGATTTGGTTGAGGATAGGCTAAATAAAAGTGTTTGGTGATTGTTTTTGACTACTTTTTGGTTAAAATGGTTGAATGGATATGTAATTACAAGGATTTGTAGTATTTTTTGTAGTGGAAGAACGAACATATATCCCTCATTTTACTTGCATGTCCAGGGAACAAATGCACGTTTAAAATTTCTTTTGGAATGATCAAATGCAAATGTTTTTTAATCTGGAGTAAATATATTCTTGAATTATGTAGTCCCTTTATTAGAGAACTTATACATCTCCCATTTCTCTCAACCATTTGTTCATAAGGCCACATTTGTGCTAACTTTATAATTTTTATTCGGGAGAACTATCAAATAAGCACTCGAACTTTCATAAAAAGTGCGAATAAGCCCTTTTACGGGAGGCTTTGTCCGGCTGACGCCGTTTGGGACGGTTTCCGGTGGAGTTTTTTGATGAAATGTTTTGATCATCTTCTTCATTAAGTCTAGTTTACTCATACCAAATTTCAGCTAAAAATTCAATCGATAAGGCAGTCAAATGATTTTCTGAAATATACTGCGCTATCTAACTGCTCAGTAATCTTCAAAAATTCATTTGACTTCCTTCCCCATTGAATTTTTAGATAAAATTTGGTACGAATAAACTAGACTTAATGAAAAAGATGCTCAAAAACTGTCATCAAAAAATTACACCGGAAACCGCCCCAAATGGCGATGTCAGGACAAAGCCTCCTATAAAAGGACTTATTTGCACTTTTTATGAAAGTTCGAGGGCTTATTTGCTAGTTCTCCCTTTTTATTTTTAAATTTTAACTACAGTATTATAACAGAAAAGCGAGGGGTGTATTTTTTGTTCTTAATATGAAGATATATTTGTATATTCTTCCTTTCTTTCATTCTTTGGTATAGTGCAACACCAAAAAGGAAAAAGTATCAGTTCATTTAAAAAATAAGGAAAGGTTAAAAACAGTAGCGATATGTCAATATTTGGCTGAAATGCCCAACCATCCTGAGGTGTTTTGATGTTCCTTTCCAATCTTTCAAGGCTTGTATGCCCATTTGAGCATACCGAACGAGCTCTTAACAAATAACCTTGACCCTGAACTCTCAAGGTACTAGACTTAGCCCTCAATAATAATGAAATAAATGTCTTTAGGCATGTTTACCTGTCAAACTTGACCCTGAACATTCAAACTTTTGATATAGTTGGACTCAATTTGTTGAGTCAAATAGTGTTTCTTTTCATTTTTCGCTTGCAACTGTTCATATCATTGATTAACTTTTTCATAGTTTTGTTTGTCTTGATACACCAAAGTTCAAAGCTGGAATATGATGTATATTTTCTTGATTACACTCAGGTGCAGAAGATGAATGGAGAGAATATTAGCAACATGAAAGTGGGATTGCAAGGAAGTAATACCAATAAGCTTATTTCTAACAACAAAACTAAAGAGGAGGAGCATCTTGTGATAGTGGAGGAGGAGCACAAAGTGGTTGGGGGGAATAGTGCTAAAGTGAATGTGATTGCTCCAGCAGGAGCAGTAGAAAGTCTCAAAACAGTAACAACAAGAAGCAGGTCCTCTAGATTGTCTCGAGATTTAGACATCAACCCTGAAGCTCTATTATCAAATTGCTCAAGTTCCACTCAAAACTACACGGCATTATTGCTTGAAGATATCCAAAACTTTCATCAAAAGAACACCCCAAACGCCCCCTCAGCTTTCAGTCTCCCAGCTTGTGTCACCAAGGCCTGTTCAATCCTTGATGCAGTGGCTGACTTGAACTCCTCCACTTCTGAGGACAGAAGAAGAAACTTCAAATCTGATCAGTTGGTTAACACGAAAAGCATAATAGGGGTGAAAGATCAAGAATCCTCCTCAATAGAGCCAAGCGTTCACAAGTATGTGACTTTGAGAAGGGGTAATATTGTTGAAGATGAGGAGGGTGATGAAGAAGATCAAGAATCCTCTGGGAGCAACAGCTTTGCTGGTGGTAGTAGCGGTCAACAGAAGCCTTACTGGCTCTCCTCATCTTCTTCCACTTGGGAACCGAATTCAGGTGACTCAACTTCAAGGTCTTACAGCAGGGGGGATGATAACCACAGGAGCCCACTAGCCGGAGTTCAAAGGCATGATACTACTATTATGGATGAAAGTGGTATGAGGAGGTTAGCTGCAAAAAAGAAGAGGGATATGGAGCAAAGTGGAGCGGGGAATGTTAAAGTTGGAGGTGGTCCCCACATGTCATCCATGGTATAGCAGTTGCTGCAACTACTACTGCATCAAGTTGAGAGGAGGGTTTATGCGTGTGAGTTGACACTTGAGAGTATATTTGTTGTCTTGTGCTTTGGTCTTTTTGGTTTAGTTAGGAACCGGTTATTATTTGTATAACTGGAATCAATGAACACACGTTAGTTTCATTCATGTTTTTTAATATATATGTATGCATGAATCAGTCAGTAAGTAGGTAATGTTTGGAACAATAAGTTTGCACTCAAAATATATTTGATTACACTACATTCATTTCATTACGGTTTATCACATGTATGTAATGTTAAACATGTATCTATGAGTCTCTTGTAGGAATTCCTGTGCAAACATTTGTTGAACTGGTACTCTCTCACAAGTAAAGTTTGCTCTGGTACTCTCTGTGCAAACATTTGTAGGTGAATTCCTGTGCAATAATCAAAAAACATTTCATGCTTCACCCATGCTTTTATAGTTAACCATGTAAATTGCTCCCAGTGTTACCAGTGCGCCAACCAATTGAAGTGGCGTGAAGGTCTCACCAAGATATATGAACCTGATCACACACAACAAATCAAACACCAGCTGAAAATATTTATCTTCACTTCTAGTTCATGAAGTAGGAAAATATTTCTGTCTAGATGTCTTACCCAAATATTGATGCGAACATGGGAGTCAAAAAGGTAAGTGAGCTGAGCTTTGTAAGGCTGCCTGCAGTGTGTTAGATGACTTAAAACGGTATGTACTGAAGTAAAAAAATGCAAGTTATACGAGTAAAATGACAAGAATGATACATAATGCCTTCTAGAATAAAAAAAATGCCATTTCTAGCCATTAAACATTGATTGCTCCTAAATGCTCATTTATAAATGAAGCTAGACTGACCTGATGTTGCATTGTAGAAGTAAACACCATAGCTCAAGGCACTTCCAAAAACTGATGTATACAGCAGTGCCAAAACGTCGTTTGAAGTAAGCTCCCCCAAACTCCCATCAAGGGCACGATCGTGATTAATCACGGAGATAGCAGCCAAAGGGAGGCCACCAATAACCATGTGCTGCATAACAAATTCTTTGAATATAAAAATAAAACTCTAAACATTGACGATGTGAAATTCGGAAGAGGGGTATGGATATTATTTTACTTCACTAAACGATTTTACTTTACCAAATAACCCTTACCAAACAGACCCCTACTTGAGCTAAAAACTTATGATAAAGTGGGAGTTATACCAATCCAGTAGCCATGATGGGATCAGAGTACTTGGAAACCCAACGGAACATTACTGTGCCAATTGCCATGCTTTGTGCAGCAAGAAGCATCCACCACTCCCCACTTTCCCTCAAATGAGAAAAATTAGTCTCATCAAACTTCAGTGCAGGCACCTGCGTGTTAGTTAGAATCATAAATGAGAATAATCTGCTTGTATGGTTATCTTCTTAGAATGGAAGGTATACAGAATAAAGCAGCACAACATGAATGAACAATGGCATATACCTCAAGAAGCAAAAGACCTATTACCCCAAGTACAAGCCCTGCAGCTCCTACTAATCCAACAGACTCCCCAAATAACAGTGCAGCAAGAATAGCCACTGTCAGAGGCTGTGAATCAATAATTACCTGAAACAATGCGTGTATATAACATAAGGGGTGATGACTTTCTCAAACATAATTAGGGTTTAATGCACCAAAATCCCTCGTGAAATATAAAATCGGCGCATTAGCCCCCTGTGATTTAAAAAATGCGTCAAACCCCCTATGTTATGGTTATTCATGCGCAAAACCCCTTCTATGAACAAATTTAATTGCAAAAAATGAGAAATAATTAGGTTTTTTGTATAATTTAGAAATTTTGACAAGGTTACTTGCATATTCAATCATATTATTAAGAAAAGTAATTTCAAAAACTGTAAATTTGTCCTTGGAGGGGGTTTTGCGCATGAATAATTATAACACGGGGGGTTTGATGCATTTTTTAAATCACAAGGGGGTAATGCGCCAAATTTATATTTCACGGGGGGTTTCGATGCATTAAACCCAACATAATTACAATCTTAATCCAACAATCACTTAAGTGCTTGTTTGGTGCCGGGATTCCAGAGTATTTTTTAAATTACTTCTGAGTTTAGATCGCTAAAAATATAGTGGAGATATAAGCAATACAAAATACATGTGTCTTACTAATCATATCAATTCACCCAGACACCCACCTCTTACCTTCCTTCTTATTTCTCTAAACCAACCAAGTTCCCAATCCGTGGCGGAGCCAAAAAAGCATCAAAACTGGGACATGTACACCATCAAAAAGGTCGGATTGTTTTGAGTCAATGCTTGAGTTGAATAAGTCATATGTAGGTGAGATAAATCATAAATATTAGTTCAAATGAGACAGAGAGCTATTAATTTGATATATTTGTAATATATTTTAAAATTCACTTAGCTAATGAGTGAATAAAACCTTAATTTGAAAATTTGGGGATGTAACTAATATTACTAGTTATGTACAGTTATACTCTTTACATTCATTTACATGTTAAATAATAATGTTAACAAATACTACTCCGTATCATATGGCTATTACATAATCTATGTCTCGTGCATCGCACAGTGGAAAATCTAGTTACTGCAAATTTTATTTAAAGTCTAGATGATGCTGATTTTCGAGGATCCATAACTTTTGACTCGTATTACAAGAGTTAGACTATATCAAATCGAAAGTATTTCACCGCCCCTGTTTCCAATGATTAGTGAAAAAAGAATGCACACTACCCACACACAAAAAAGTGAATTTGTTAATACCAAGGTAATTCTCGATTCAACTTAAATCAATTGATTCATAAACTATGTAAATACTGGAATATGAATAATTCACTCAAGAATTTCAACCTACACTGCCTAAACCAGCTGATGTCTTTTCCAACCCCTCAGCGAGAAAACCCTGTTGGCCATTGAAATAGACCCTTAGTTAGTCGATCAGACTCAAGATATCCACACGCATTGATTATAAAGCACGATAATTGAAACCTGAAAGCAAGCGGCATCAATTAGTGCAAAGAGTGTGATAGAAAGCCACGCATTCAGCCCTGAAGGGAATTTCCGGCCCTGAGAAGCAGCAAAGCTTACTAAGAGAAAACCCGCAGGAATCAATCGGAAAGCAGACACGAAAAAAGGCCCAGTTTTGGGTAAAACTTCCTTCATTGCCACCATAGCCGTTCCCCAGAAGAAGAAGGGCGACACTAGCAGTGTCCATTCCCAGACTTTACCCAACAATTCTGCTTTCTCGTCTTTCAAATGTTGGCTCTTGAGCTCTGGTTTTCCTGGATCTGCGTCAATTTCGGCCACTGAGGGTCGGGAATTCTCCTCCGAATTGAAACCTTTCGCCTTGAATTTGATGTAGCTTCGGGACTTGGAGCTGGTATATGAAGAAAGATTTCTTCTTTGAGAAAGGAAGCGGTTATAGAGCAAGGGGTCAGCCATGGATGTCGCGATTCTGCCATTAACGGTTGCAGAGAGAGAACAGTAACAAGTTGACAGAGGAGATAATGTGACCAACGTCATCCTCCGACTCTTGTCTGTTTTCTACCGTTAGTACTTCGTTTCATCCATCGATTGGACCATTGTAGCCTGATCGTGTGGGAAGTTCTATGGAATCGATATGCGGCTTGCGCATGACTGCCACTATATCACAAATGAACATATTTTTCATTTTTATATCCTGTGATCGGCGGACCGAGGATAATGGGCCCCATTCCAAAACCAGGTTTCTTTATTTTTTATTTCTTTTATTAATAAAAATTGTAATAACTTTTTTATTTGATATTTGATTTTTATTAATTTTATATCAATTTTTTTTATTTTTCATGATCTATCAAATGAGACCAATATTGCTTATGTAATTTTAACAAATTATTTTGAAGTTACATTTGATAATATATCATGAAGTTACATCTTCTTCTGCGTGAGTTACATCTTATTGTACGCGAGTTACATCTTAATATACGCGAGTTACATCTTAATGTATGTGAGTTACACCATGAAATAAACCTCTGCTACATCTTTCATTTTTATCATTTGAAAAATAGTGTATGAATATGAAATACAATATACTTATTTTATGTGGATTAATAAAATTTTGTATTAAATTGGCAAAGAAAAAAATTAATTCAGTTATAATTGAATTAGTTCAAGATAAAGATAAGTAAAAAATCACAAATAATTAGATATAACTCACACATAATTACATGTAACTCGCGCATAAAAGTATGTAACTCGTGTATAACAAGATGTAATTCACACATAACAAAATGTAACTCACACATAATTACATGTAATTCGCGCATAAAAATATGTAACTCGTGTATAGCAAGATATAACTCACACATAACAAGATGTAACTCACACATGATAACTTGTAATTGGAGTATAAGATGATGTAACTTCGTATATTGTCAAATGTAACTCCAAGCTAGAAGCAAAATAAACAAACTCAATATCTTAAAAACCTCTAAAAACATATAAAAGTAATAAAAAAAATATTATAGAAAAAATGTATGCATATAAAAATATATTACAAAAAATGTATGAATGTAAAAAATTAAAATTACATAGGCAATATTGGTCTCAGTTGAAAGATCATGAAAAATAAAAAAAAAATGATATAAATTTTATAAAAATCGGATCAAATATAAAAAAAAATTATTAACAATTTTAAGAAAAGGAGAAATAAAAAATAACAAAGGGTGCATGGTGCTCACCATGCACCGGTTCCACGGTGTAAGCACTGGTATAAAAATAGATAAAAAAATCACAAACATTTTTCATTTTTTTCCCGTATAAAAATAGATGATTACTGGGATTTGTAGAGCACATATTCATATAGATCCACAGTCATATGGGGATTTATGCAATTTTATGAGGCTCCAAAAAATATTTGATGAACATGTATGGTGTGCTGCGAATGATTTTATTATTTTATACTGAGTAGTAATTTTCTTTAGATAATTTGGGAAATAATACAAGCTACCTCCGTTCTCTTTAAATTACAACATTCGATTTTTGCCCTATTCACATATTCTACGTTGACTAAATTTTATTAATGAATGCATTATAATTTAAATTTTAAAAAAATATTGTTAAATTCTTCTCATTCTAAATTTTCAAAATATAAATTTTTAAAATTTTTTACTAATAAGGAATGAAAGATATTAATGATCAAATTTATGTGTTGGCAACATGAAATGTTGACTGTTTCAATTCAAAAGGAACTGAAGAAGTATAAGTTAAGTTGCAAGAATAGACATATGAAGTTTGTATTCTCCAAAATGGGGGTGCTTAATAATTCGTATTATAATTCTACCATTGTCAAATTCTAATATTAAAATAACTTTTTTTTGTTATAGATATATGATAAAAACATAAATAGATGTTGGCATCTTCTCTCATTCATGCCGTCTTCTAGCAATGTCACTGTCACTGACCCTAAAAAATGTCAA
Source organism: Cuscuta europaea (assembly GCA_945859875.1). NCBI lineage: Eukaryota > Viridiplantae > Streptophyta > Magnoliopsida > Solanales > Convolvulaceae > Cuscuta > Cuscuta europaea. The sequence continues at coordinate 12,798,434 of CAMAPE010000048.1, forward strand.
TATTTTTTTGTAGGAATGCTATCTTGCATCAATAGTGACATCTTAATGGCATCTTCAACGTAAAATATGGCATTTTTGTAGAGTAGTGATGCAAAATTTGGTTTGCATAAGTAGAAGAAAGACGTCATCTTTGCCGGCAAAAAGTCATCCGTTTGGTAGAAACAAAACATCTTGAATTTTCAACGGGAGGAAGAAGAAGGGGAGGAGGAAATAACAACGAGCTACTTCCCTGCGACTACTAGATCTGGATTCGTGGTTAGCCAATGCTCCCTGGCTGCTCGTCGATGCTCGCTACCACTGCCTCACCTTGAATCTCTTCGTTGCATAAACTTTATATGATGAGTGAAGAAGAAAATTGGAGCCGCAAATGATTGGAGATAATTAGCTTAGAGGGGAAGGAAATTTTAAAACAATACTCTTATTTAGAGAGTAAAAATATGCATACTCTTATTTAGGAATTTAAACAACACTTCACTCCTATTAAAGGCAATTTCCCAATTTTTCAATACAGAGTATTTATTTTTCGTATCTAAATGAGGATCTCGAGTTAACCAATGCGAAAATAAGCTGTAAAGTCCCAACTTCACCTCTAATGAGAGGATTCAAGACATATGTGCGGGAAAATCAAAATTCTGAATTCTTCCAATTGTACACCTTCTAACAGAGCAAAAATGATCCATACTTGATTATGAGTGTTGGTTTAACGGATATAACATGATCCGATCGGATCGGATCGAATCGGATAACACAATCCGAACTCTAACCAATTTGTTGGGCACGCAGGTGGTAAAGGGCGGGTATAGCAGCGGGGTCATAATTTTCCCATCAATCAAGCTCAATACATGAAATAGTATATACACGTATTATAATTTTTTTTGATAATCCAGGTGTCGGGTCTTACGCTCCCATAATCCTGGAGTCTATGAACTACCCTCCAAAGCCCCTAGACAGTTAAATCCGGATCTGATCACAGTCAGTCTCGTCAGTACTCGCTCCAAAGGACGAATCCAGCAGGACTTACATCACCTTTCAGGCTGCTCCTCCCACCACACGAACCCGCTACCTTCATTACCATCCTCTCCCTTCTCAGCCGCTGAGCAACTCCGTGAAGGTAGGAAGAATCATTGGGAGCAAGACCTCCCTCATCTCCCCTTGGTAGGAATTGAACCCAAGACCTCCCACAAAGGAGAGACTTGGGGGTGGATGGTCATCCATTGGACTACACCCACCTTCCCATATACACGTATTATAACCTTTGACCCATGGAACATTGCCTACTTTAATTTGAATGTGGAATAATAAAGGTAAAACTTGTATGATTAAGATTTGTGCAGAGCAAAGAGAAATAAAGGGAATCACAAAATCACTTCTTTAAAAATAAAGTAGTAAAGTTTTTGGAGCAAACAAAAATGAAAAGTTGACAAAGCCTAATGGAACAGAGAGAGTATGAAATGACATAGTTTTGTAATACTTCGTATAATATACTCCCTATGTCCCGCTAAAATTATCTCATTTTTTTCGTTTGGTTTGTCCCACTAAATTTGTCTCATACAAAATTTAAGAAGATTGTGTGGTTCTAAATCGTTCTTACTTTATTCTCATTTTATTAATTCAATATCAATCATATAAACCCATTTTTTAATAACTGAATGATTTCTTCATGTTCTAGTGTTAGTGACATGAACATAATACCTCTTTTGTGCAACCCTAGTTTATTTTAGTCACTCCTTATCCTTTTGTGAGACCTCATTTCTAGGACTCTCATCATTTCTATTTGAGTTTAGCTTCACTGTGTGCTTTGAAGTTTGAGGCTCAAAACGTTGGGAGATAGAAACTCGAGTCCGGAATTAAGGATTCTAAATTGGCCAGATGTTACAAATCTCTTTCAAATGAGTATTGATCCGATGCAACGGACATTTTGTCAAGCTAAGATCAAATAGGGGTTTTCTTATTTGTTAACTTATAACAAATTCAAAATTTATAAAAGATAAGATTTGAGCATGTGAATTGTAATAGCCTATCCTTGGTCTTTGTGTAGTGTGATAAACGTTATACCTACTTACATGCGTAACTGTGACGTAGTGTTGAAAAAGAAGAAGAGAAATCAGACAAGAATCTCAAGTTTAGTCACAAACATAAACTATATATGGCCAAAAGTAAAGAAACATCGGTCAACCTGATAAGAGAAGTAACTCAGATTTTAATATAGCTTCGGAGGTACACCTTATACAACGCATGATCTTGATCATCAAAGAACGTTTGAAATAGTAGGAGAACTCCTATGCGAGACGCCGAGACCTATGAAAGTGTAGGACTATAGAACTCCAACACAAAACCCACCTATATTCCGTCACATATCTTTAAAATTTTGAAGTCTCTGAGTTGGCTTGGAGAACTTTGGTGCCCCAAAAGACGCCATAGTTGAAAAATTTACAGTAAAATACATTATGTGCTCAAATATTTTAATGAGAAGTCAAGATTTGGAGAGTATAGCTACGTCAAATTTTATCGTTCCATACTCAATCAAAATCGTAAATATACTAAAATATACCAATCTTTAGCTTATTTAAAGTCATCAATCCATCAATTCACTACTTATTGATCATCCCATCATCATATTAATTCTAGTTTTTCATTTTTTTTGTTAGTGATGTTATTTTGTTTGTGGAGAAAAGATATCCCTTAACAATTTGTGCTTAAATATTACAGTACTAGATTTCCGACCGTGCGATGCACCACGAAAAAATACATTTTGTATTTTTTGGGAAAAAGTTATATATATAAGGATGTCGTATGAGAATATTGTGTCCAGAAGGCTAACGAAAAACTTGCATACGCCTTCTACTTAGATTGTTTCAACTTTCAAGAAATATGATACGGAGTATTATATTACATGTATAACGCATGCAACTACTGAATATTCAAAGCATTATATCTATATGACTATATATAAATGATTGAAAATGGGTTCTTCTACTTGGTTCTCCCGTTTGAAATGAGTTATTCACACTCGGCTACTCGAGAGAGACGTTCAAAAGTAAGAAATATACATATACTATCGTATAAAGTATGACACTTGGAATACTTGCATAGTTACATTATATCATTTGAAATCTATCTTAATGCATAAGTGTAAAAAACATTAGAAAGTAGTTTGTGGTCTGAAGGTATCACTTACTGCTGATCTTCCAAAAAGGATTTCACATGTTGAGCTAAATCATATCCAACCAAGGATGTTAGCATTATCTTGAACAGATACTATATATAATAAGTCTAGAAGGTTTAAAATGATATATCCAAATATCCAATCAAGGATGTTATAACATCCTATTTTAATTTAAGATCTATCTATAATACGTACATTTTACTAGTCTTTTCCCCCAAGTAACTTGAGAACCGAGAGCTCTGGCGAAAACCTAATGACCGAATCTGTGGTTGCGCCGCCATCCTCCGGCGGCGGTAAGGGAGGTGGAACATGGAATCAAAAATCCTTTGCGGATGTGGTTGCTGGCCGATCAGAAATATCTCCAGACAAATCAAGATTTAAAGGAATGCCGTCCATATCTTTTTCTAATGATGATGTTCAAAAGCTTGCTGACAAACACAAAAGAGCTTTGGTTGGATACTTTTTTAAAGGTAAACCCAGTTTATTGATCTTAAGGAAAGCTTTTGAAATCATTGGTTTTAAAGGCTCGTTTCAGTTGGGAACATTAGATCCGAAACATGTATTAATTCGTTTCGAATTGGAAGAAGATTTTATTCGATGTTGGAATAGGCAATCCTGGATTATCCAAGGTCATGTGATGAGGGTCACTAAATGGACTCCGGAATTTTGACCTAATGTCGAATCACCGGTGGTCCCAGTTTGGATTACGTTGGAAGGGTTACCAATTCATCTTCAAGATAAATCTGCCTTATTTGCTATTGCCAGCTTAATTGGAAAGCCTTTAAAGCTTGATGAAGCTACGGCAACTTTATCTAGACCTGCTATGGCCAGGGTTTTTGTGGAAATAGATCTCACCAAGGAGATGCCGTCTAAAGTGTGGATTAATTGTGGAGTTAATGGATTCTCACAGCCTATTGGGTATGAGAATAGACCAGATTACTGTAGTGTTTGCCTTCATCTAGGACATTCCCATATCAAATGTCCTAAAAAACAACCACAACAAGCTATAACTCTGCCAAAGGACAGATGGGTCCAGAAAAAGGAGACAGACAAAGACAGAAAATACACAAGGCAAGAGAAAGGTAAAGATAAGATTACATATCAAACTGATTTAAACAGACAATCTACTTCTAAGGTTAACTTGGAGGAAATACACTCTGATGTTGAAACTGAGATTGAGGAGGTCTTTCTTGACTCCATGGAGCAGCCTGTGGGGGAAGATATTAACAAGATTAACTTTTGTTAGCTGAAGATATCCCAGGTCTTAGCAAATCTGACCCTAAAGACATTAAAGGGATTAAGGATGATACTTTCTTATCAAATTTCCTTGGAAGTAAGCTCCCTATGATGGTAAGGGATTGCTACCCTGATGGGGAGGAGGACCAACCTGTAAACCCAGCTTCTTTCATGGATAATTGGGCTACCATATGTTCAGGGGTTGCTAATATTGTAAAATCAAGTGTGAAGGACAAGGATAGTGATCATATCATTGAACTTGCAGAAAACAAGGAGGATGATTCTGGAGTTCAATTTGAGGAGCAGTTAGAAGACAATTCTAAGATTGCTAAAAGAGCCACTAGGAAACAAAACGTCACAGAGATTCAGAAGAAAATGAACACAAGAAGTGCAGCTAGGGGAGGGGAAACAGTTTCTCAATGAATTGTTTAATTTGGAATACTAGGGGTCTTGAATCCTCCAGTTCAAGACTTTATTCCCTAGTTCATAATTGGAGCTTGCAGTTACTTATTGTTATTGAGCCTATTGTGGCTAACAATAAAATTGATTTGTTCAAAAATACCCTGGGCTTTTACAAAGCTATTCAATCTTCTATTAACAAAATCTGGATTTTTTGGGATTCTTCAAGAATGGATATTTCTGATACAATTTGGCATGAACAGTATGTTCATTTTAGAGTTGATAGCTCATTGTACAAAGGCTGGATTACTAGAGTTTATGGTGGCCATACTTATATAGATAGAAGAATGCTTTGGGATGGGCTTATTTCTTTTTGTTCCAACTTGCAAGAACCCTGGATGGTGGGGGAGACTTTAATGCTATTGCTAGCCATAATGAACATAAAGGAAATTCCTTACCTATTCTTCAGGATGTTAATGAGTTTGCAGATTGTATAGCAACCTGCAATTTGATTGATCTTCCTTTTTCTGGACCTAAATATTCCTGGACTGGTAATAGGGCAAATGGTAGAGTTTGGAGGAGGTTAGACAGGGTTTTATTCAATAATAAATTTCTTCAAGCCTTTGACAATATTCAGATTTCTTTGTTGAATAAAACTCCTTCAGACCACAATCTTATTCTAATACAATCATCAAATATAGGATGGTCTGGACCTAAGAGTTTCAAATTTCAAAATATGTGGCTCAGTAGTCCCTATTTTATGGATCTGGTCAAAGCTAAGTGGGCATCTGTGGGACATCAGGGGGGTATGAGAGGTTTTATCTCAAGATTGCAGAATTTAAAGAAGGAGCTCAAAGCATGGAACAAAACAACTTTTGGCAATATTTTTGATGCTATTAAACAGGGAGAGGATGAGGTTTTGAAGGCTGAGATGAAATTTGAAGAAAACCCCTTTGATCAGAATAAGGAAGACTGGTTTTATTAAAAATCCTTGCTGATTCAGAAGTACAAACAAGAAAAGAAGTTTTGGAAACAGAAGGCCCATATTCGTTGGCTCAAGGAAGGGGACAGCAACACAAAATTTTTCCACTCCTTTGTTCAAGTTAGAAGAAGGAAACAGAGTATTACCTCAATTAAAAATCAGGCTGACCAATAAGTCCAGACTCTTCCTCATATTGGAGCTGCAGCAGTGGAATACTATTCCGCTCTTTTTTCTGATACAAGTCTGGAAAGTCCTATTGATGATCATCCTGCAAGTAGGAATATTCTAAATTACATACCTCAATTGATCACACAAGCAGATAATAACACTCTTACCAAAATTCCTGACATTCAAGAGGTAAAACAAGCTGTGTGGGATTTAGATCAGAACAGTGCACCAGGTCCGGATGGTTTCAATGGCAATTTTTTTAAGAAATGTTGGGATATTGTGGGTATGGATATGGTCAGGGCAGTTCAGGACTTTTTCTTAGGGACTCCTATACCTCAGGGAATGGCTAGTGCCTTAATGGTGCTAATCCCTAAATCTGATCATCCCTCTACCTTCAATGACTTTAGACCAATTTATCTATCTAATTTCATTTGTAAGGTATGTACAAAGGTTATTGCTTCTAGATTGAAAAGGATTCTCCCTAATAACATTTCTGAGGAGCAAGCTGGGTTCATGGCAGACAGAGATTCAACTGATCAAGTTTTAATTGCTCAAGAATTGGTCCACAATATTGACAAAAAGGTCAGGGGTGGCAATGTAATGATTAAACTTGACATGGCCAAAGCTTTTGATAGGGTTTCCTGGAAATTTCTTTCAAACATCCTTATCAAATTTCGGTTTTCTAATCATTTTGTTATGATAATTATGAATCATCTTAAAACTTCCTATCTATCTATTCTGGTCAATGGTGTTCCTCATGGCTTCTTCAAACCTTCAAGAGGAGTTAAGCAGGGTGACCCACTATCCCCTTTTTTATTCATTATTGCTTCTAAAGCATTTTCAAGGGGTTTAATTTCTTTGATGGAGGAAGGTAGGATTAAACCTTATTGGACTGGATGTCATGGGATGGCTATCTCCCATCTGGGATTTGCTGATGATTTGTTAATATTTTTGAATGGTGATTCAAGATCTCTTATACAGTTTAACAAATTTCTTCAGTCCTATCAGGAAGCTTCAGGACAGGTTGTTAATTTTTCAAAGAGTTCTTTTATTTGTGGAAAAAGTCCTTTGGTGAGACAGAATAAAATAAAAGAGATTCTGGGTATGAGAATGGCATCCTTGCCTATCAAGTATCTTGGTGTCAATCTTCATAAAGGCATTAATCGTTTTGATTATTGTGGGAATATTATTAAGCAATTTGAAAATAAACTTTCTCCTTGGAAACAGAAAAATCTTTCTCAAGGAGGAAGACTTATCCTTATCAAATTTGTGCTCAACTCCATTCCCTTACATCTTCTGGCGACTGACACTCTTCCTAAGAAGGTTATTAAGATTCTAAACAGCAAAATGGCTTCATTTTTTTGGAGTTCTTCTCATGAGAAAAAGAAATATCATTGGATCCAATGGAAAAAACTCTGTTTACCCACCTTAGAAGGGGGTTTGGGGATCAGATCTCTAGTAGATATAGAGAGGGCCTTTTCTCTTAAATTATGGTGGAAGTGGCATAGTGGTGACTCTCTTTGGAACAAAGTAATGAAAGCTAAATATGATAGAACAGGTTGCATGGTTCCTAAACTTACAGATTCAGTTGTGTGGAGAAGGATTTGCTCAGTGAATAACCAGGGGTTAGAACTCTGCTCCCTTGACAACTCTGGCAAGCTAACCTGGAATGAAGAGGAGGATGATCAATTCTCTTTCAAAACAGCTTATGATGAGGTCAGAGAGTTTAATTTCAGCTCTTATACTTATCAACACATTTGGGATACTCAGGTGGAACTTAAAGTTAAGTTACTTCAATGGAAAATTGCTAAAGGCATTCTTCCTACTTCAGACAACTTAAGCAAATTTCAGTTGGTCCTCAACCCATCTATGTGTCCTTTATGTAAATCTAGCAATGACTCTATGAAACATCTCTTTTTTCAATGTTTTGTCACTACTCAAGTTTGGCACTTTTGGTCCTTCAATGGCTAATCAATGAAGATGGTACCCTCCTATTGAATCTACTTATGGATCAAAGTAGATTGTGTTACTGGAGATCTGGGGCTACAGAGAAAAGCTTGTTTGACATTATCAAAAGGAATATCCCAGGTATTATTTGTTGGTTCACCTGGAAAATTTATGCAGATCAAATTTGGGGAGAAGGGGGCAAGATACCTTCTCCGGACCAAATCATTGTTAAAATCAAGCTTTACATTCAAACTTGGGTTACTACCTTATCCATTTCTAAAATTAGAGTTATTGGATCCATGTTATCTGAAGAGGGCTTTATTCCAAGGAATTTTAAACTCAACGGTTTCAAACCCTTAATCATAAGATGGAACAGACCAACTTACCGATGGAAACTCAATATTGATGCGAGTTATTTACCTGATAAAGCAAACGGCGGAGCTATTCTTCGCAACCAGCATGGGGATTTTGTAGCTGCTTTGTGCTTCCCGTTGGTTTGCCGACCTCCCTTGGACGCTGAAATAAGGGCTATCTTCTTTGCGGTCAGATGGGCAATTGATGCTGGATATGAAGAGTTTCAGGTTGAGACGGATTCCTCTCTTGCCCTGGAATACTTCGCAGGAAGGGAAGGAAGAAGATGGGCGAATGAACTTCAGGAAATCTCACAGATCTGAATTAGGAAACGGCTGTCTTTTGGACATACATACAGGGAAGGCAATTGGGCTGCTCACTATTTGGCCCAGGAAAGGGTTGATAGGCCAAAGTTCTTTTCTTGCTTTGATTTATTACCCACTTTTGTTAAAAGAGCTTATTGGATGGATTATTTTGGTATTCCTTCTTTTAGATTTTAAATATCCTTGATTTATTTTTCTCGGGTTTTGGTTTGGTCCCCCCGAATTGTTCCTCTGTTTTTCTCCATTAATAAAATTCTGGCAAATGTCCCCGGCATTTGCCCCACTGATTTGGTTGGCCTTCCGGGGGTAAAAAAAAATACGTACATTTTACTATACCATACGTGGTATTAAAATTCGGCACATGGAGTTTTAAAATCATGAAAGTTGTGTTTTAAAGTAGTAAAGCTTATGTCCGTTTTGATTTTTAATGATAGTTATTGCATGGAGTATGCAGACTACGTATTTTGTATAAATGATTAAAAAAGACTGTAAATGTAATATGCATTGCAATTTACAATATTACATGTAATGATGCAGGGCCGTAGATGAGGGCGTGCAAGAAGTGCAACCGCACAAGGCCTCTCAATTTCAGAAGGCCCAAAAATTTAAATATAGTCTATATAATATAATAAATCTTTATTTATTTGATTAAAAATTCCTATATTATTATTTTTTTAAAATACAAACATTAAATAGTAATATTTTTATGTAATTAAAGTACAATTGTTAATTACAATTGTGTGATTTCTTTATTTCACAAGGCCTAATTACATTATTTAGCACAAAACCCTCGTACAGTTTGGAACAAGCTTGTAACTACTTTCTTTTTCATACTTTGTCATTACTTTACTTTTCTTAATTTATTCTCTTTTCTACTTTTCATTTACCTTTAGGGCCTACTATTTTCATCTTAAAACCCACAAAAAACCTAAGGACACTATTATTTAAAAACGGTGAAAGTAATAATATAATAATGATTATATAATGATAAAAAAACTTAGGGCCTCATTTTCAATTTTGCACAGGGCCTTCTATATGTCTGGGCCGGCCCTGTAATGATGTAAATCATCTCTTCAACATATATGGAAAACACATTCAAGAGTTGGTTCGTACTCATTCTTGGCATGCACTCTTCACTTGGTTCGTATCCCATCTCTCCAATGAGATAATCTAGTCAAGTGTAGTCTATAGGAGAGACATATAAATAGAATGATTATTTTGAATTAATGTACTGAAAGTGGTTTGCAAGGGAAAATGAAATAGAGGAGAGAAATAGAAGTAAAGTGTACCAACTACCAAGTGTCTGTGAGAATGTTCATACATGGACTTGAGATTCTATAAACAAAAATGAATGAAAAGTGGATTAAAAGTGATGTAAAAAAATGAAAAATGAAAAAAAAATATGAAGATATATATGTTCTGCAGATAAAAATGTGAGATAAAAAATGGGACACACGAATGGAGATGCCATTGTATTTGTTTTTGGGACATAGACTTAAATAGGACTAAAAAAAGGTTGGGAAAGTAAATAGGAGTTCATAGTTTTTAAAACCTAAATAGGACTACTTTTAGACGTAGAGACATAAATACCCTTGAGATGTTGCGGTCCGCATATGATGTTGCCGAACACATCTATTCATGCCTCGCCGTCAATGATATTCAGAATTTCAGATCTTTGATTACCGGATTTATGTCATTCTCGTCAGGCACATGTCACCGTCACTGCATCCATTGCTGCTCTGCCGCTGGTGGTCGCCAGTGCAAGTTACTGCCGCTCTAGCGCCGCTGCTTTAGCGCTGCTCTGCCGCTGGTGGTCGTCGAGTGGTAGCCGACAAGATTCCTCTTCTTCTTCCTTTTCCTTTTTCTTCTTTGCCCGGTGCAAGTCTCCCCTGTTTCTAAATTTTATCGGATTTCTTCTATGCCCTTCAGTACCTCTTTGTACGTTTTTGTTATTGTTTGACTTTTCAATTCCTCATTCTTTTGCCTTTCAGATTCTTCGCAGATACCTCTTCGTACGTTGTTTTTATTGTTTTTGCCTTTAAGTTAGTTTCTGGAAATTATTTAGTGTTATTTTTGAGAAAAAAATATTACTCCGTAATAATAAGATAATAAATATAGTGACATTTTTCCTAATTCAATACATTATTAATGACATTATCTTTATTTTGTTAGATTTTATTGCATTATTTTGGGTAGTCAAATTAAATTACATTATCCAACTTTATTAAAAGGGGAAAACAATGTCTTATTAAAATGTCATGTTAAAATAAAGTCAAATTTATTGAATATTGATGTCACAATTTAATCATCTATGGTTATAAAATTTTCTATATGGGCCACAAACCTTTGTGGGATCAAACTTTTAACTAACAATGTTACAATTTATATAAGTGTCAATGTCACTAAAATGTTATAATGTCACAATGTCAAATTTTGAAGATGTCAATGTTATAAAAATGTTATTATGATAATTACAATGTCAATGACAATGTCGTGACCATGTCAATGTTACAAAAATGACATTGTAATAATCACAATGTCAATAACTATACTGAAAATGTAATCATTTACTCCGTAATTGTTTGAAAATTATCATTTATGTTTATAAAATTTTCATTATGGGCCACAAACCTTTGTGGGATCAAACTTTTCACTAACAATGTTACAATTTATATAAGTGTCAATGTCACTCAAATGTCATAATGTCACTTAAATGTCATAATGTCACAATGTCAAATTTTGAAGATGTCAATGCTATAAAAATGTCATTATGATAATTACAATGTCGTGACCATGTCAATGTTATAAAAATGACATTGTAATAATCACAATGTCAATGACTATACTGATAATGTAATCATGTAATTGTTTGAAAATTATTATTTTGAGTAAAATAAAACTAAACCAACTAGTCAAAAAGAAAATAAAAAAAATGTGCCAATGTTGATTGACTTAATTTATTATCATTTTTATTATTAACAACATGACATTATGATATTGTGACATTGTGACATTGGAATATTATGACATTGATATATATAGTGACATTGAGATATTAATATTGTGACATTGTCAAAAAGTGACATTATTTTGCTGATGAAATTGAGATATTGTAACATCATCATGCCATTGTAAAAAGATAAAAATATCATAAAACTATCAAAATGTCGGAAAATTGTCACAATGTCAAATAATGACAATGTCAATGCCATTATTTATTGTATCATGACATTGACAATGAAATCAAATCCCACCTGTATTAGTCACTTTCACATTGTGAATTCGATTGTTATATTGAAAATATTGTCATTAATGTAAACAAATGTCACACTTTATTAAAATCATTTATCAACAATAATGTACGGAGTATTAATATCAATATCATTGTAAAAATGAATGATAATGTATATAAACGACATTGTAATGATGTATGTCAATGACAATATCGTGAATGTTGAACCATTATATATTACTAAAAATAATGTCAACGACTGCCTCCGACGACCGGCACTTCCAGTGCTTCAATGACCCTACGCAGTTGGACCATTGGTAACCGCTATCCGTATTACTCCTGCGAACTCCGCCACCAGTCCTCCGATCCGCCGTAAAAAGAAGATGCTACAAGGTAAAAAGATGACATAATGCGAAGATAAAATTGCACAATGTCAAAATAATGTCATAATGTCTAACATTATGATAATAGCATTCTTGCAATTCAACAATGTTACGCTGTAAACATTGTCAAATGTCATATTGTCATAAAATGTCACTACATCAAAATTGTTGAAATTAATGTCATAAGTATATTCAACCATATGCTTTATCAACTCTTCAAATAATGTTGGAATTGAAACTGCAGTTTTGAAACAATGACATAAACTAACATTCTTTCAATTTAATTTCAAAAATTTAAAAGAACAAGACGCTGCAAAGAAAGGAACACATCAGTCATAAGAAAAAGTGTAAAGTATGGGTCCTTTTGGTACAAATCCTTTTTAATCACTCATCATCCTCTTTAACCACTCCTTAATCTTATGCCACCTAATATTCTCATTAACTAAACATAATAATTTGCCATTTTTGCTTTTGGGTCCTTCACCGGCTTAGAAAAAAAAGGTTAAACTGAACAAAATCGTCAAAGGAGATTTATTTAAATAGAAATAAATAAATATTTAATTGTCAAAGTATGTGCAAAGTTTAAAAGTATTCAAAATAAGAATTATTATTTGTAGTTGGACAGGAGTACAAAAGTACCCCTTGAAGCTTGACAAAACTTAATGCGGCCGAACATCGCTGTTGACCGCTGGCAGCCGGCGCTACACATTTGGCCGCCGTCTTTGTACATCCGGTCAGATATGGGCGTCACCGATTTGACCACCGACATTGCACATCTTGCCATGAATCACCATCGTACATCTGACCAGATCTGGCCACGTCGGCCGCCAGTGCTAAAGATCCAGCCTCTACCGCTAAAGATTTGGCCTACACTGATGCCGACGCCGCGGATCCGGATCACCGGTATAGGGAACTATGGGGCAATTGTTTATAGGTTTAAATATGATTTAAGTCCTTGCAAAATATTTTTTTATGTTTTTCATTCTTGTATTATGCATTGTTTGGTTTTTAGTATATCACTAAAAAAAAGCATCCCTATAAATTTTTTGAGGAAAATATGATAGTTAAAAAAATAAAAACTAATTACTCACATTTTTAAAATACGTATTAAATTCCATCATTAGGTAGACTAAAAGAAAAACTAACATACATTTTAGAAATGAAAAACAAAAAAATAATTTTGAAGGGATACTATATTTGCAGAGACTAAAAAATATTTAAACCTTATTTATATTAGGAAGGACAAATATGGTATAAAAGTCCTATTAAAGAAACAATTCAATCATATTTAGGCTAATAACTCAATCATCATTACAAGTCGTTAATCATATTTAGTAGCACAATACTAAAATGTGGCTGGATAAGAAAAGGTGTGTACCGGTGCACTCAAAATTTAGGAGTGCACCGTAGAATTTTCCTTAAAGTATACCTAGATCTGGTAGATCTGGCAGCTTAAAAAAAGACGGGAATGAAAACAAGACGCAGGAAAAAGAAGAAAACGGGGGAGGGAACTTCCCAGAAAATTTCACGGTTCCGCCTCTATCTTGCCGCCGCGTCGTTGCGCCGCCGCCGCCGCCGCCTCACCAACTCACCGTTCACCGCTGCCGCGTCGCCGTGCTGCTGTCTCTTCTCCGTTGTGTCTTATCTCCGGCTCGGCCTCGTCCTCGTCCTCAAGCAAGCACTTGGGCTGCAGGTGGCCTTCCAATGGAAGTTGATGTAAATGACCTTGCCGGATTTGTTGATGAGGTAGAAGGTGTGGATGACGAAGCCTTCGATGTGGCGGTAGTCAGTGTGGAAGGTAGTTGAGGATCCTCCGAACTAGTTCTATTGAAGGCGTCGATGAGTTCCGGCGGCAAGTGGTCAAGTGAGTGCCGTCCATGATTGAAGAAGATGGATAAATAGTTACAGAGTTCGAGTTGGTGAGGCTGCGATGGTAGCTGCTTCATTTAATTAAACCAGGGACAAAAGAGGTATAACAACAAAAAATGGTCCTATTTAGGTATAAAAAAGTTGCAAGTCCTATAGGGGTAAATAAGTTATTTTTGGTCCTATTGAGGACCATTTCTCTTTGTTTTTCTAGAACTTATTGTTGGGTCAGGGTTATTTGTAAGGCTTGGCTCGAAAGTTGTATTGGAGACCATATTATCGTCACTTGCATGATGTCAACTGGATCCCAAAAGTCAAACAAGTGATGTGGCCCACACTAAAGGCTCAAGTGAATAAAAGGGCGGAATGGATAAAACAAAAGGAGGCTCGGAAGAAAAGGAAGACGGTTACAACCGAAGGAAGAAGAAGCCGCCTATTTCGGAGGAGAAGCTACGGACTCGCAGGAGATAAGCTTGCCACTGGGGAAGAATTCTAGTTTAAAAAAGGGATGTGAACTCTAAGTAGAAGCACAATCAATTCTGATCAAGAGCATACCTTCATTCTTGTATTCATAGCTACACAATTAAATCATTATATAATTCTATCTGTATTTTTCATTATTGGCTAGAAATCATCTTGTACGATTTTCATTCATTTCACTTGATTGTTAAGAGAAATTCCTGTTTCTTGCTTAAACACTTACATTTGCCAATCTTTTCTTATTATACTCCGTAAAAGTATATATTTCGTATATACTACGTATATACAAGTATAGCAGTATGGATTTCCTTTGTTGAATTTCGTATTCTATAAAATGACTAAGAATACAAAAAAAAAACTTCACTAAGAATACAAAAAAGCATCATTATAATATCCAGGGGTGGACCGTAGTACAGACCCAGGGGTTTACCGCCCCCAACAAAAAAATTTTTAGTGTATATATATATGAAAAATAATTTTCTCCCTCCGAAAAAATATTTTGAACTCCAAAAAACTATTTTCACCCCCCAAGATGACTTTTCTGGATCCAGCCCCCCATAATATCTATCCAAACTTGCAATGACTACCCTTAACCCGTATGTCATTAGCCTGGCTAAGGCTATCCACGTCCACTCTACACTTCACCCAGAACTTCCACTTCGTAAGCTTCAACTTCTCCAGCTTAAGTCTCACCGGGACTTCTGCCCTGAGATTCAACGGAAAGCTTCCCTCCGACTGCTGCTCTGCCATCATGGACTGAAGCAGCCGGGAGGCGACCTCTGTTTGACCGGTCAATGTGATGCTGACCACGGTTGTATTGCGGTGGCTCTGATAGAAATCCGGGAATATCCCTTCACAGAGCTCCGTCCCGGCGTAGGAAACGCTCAAATGGCTGCCTCTCTCGTAGTATATTCCGACATTCTTGTTGGGATTTGTCATGGTGATAATAACGTTAAATGTGACAGAGAGACTGTTGTCGGGGTTGGTGCTGAATTGGGTGATTTTTATGTTGTCGATTGAGTACCTCGGGATTTTTGGCCGGAAAGAAAGGTATACGGCGAGTGCAGATATGCCGGCTGCGATGATCACGGCGGAGAGGATGCCACCGGTTAAGTACAAGCATCTTCGATTGTATCTCACTCTTTGGTTCATTAGTCGGATTAATAAGCCCGGTCCAGACATTTCAAGTCTTTTGTTCAAATTAAACGGTCCGGCCTAAAACGTAAACGTGACAAAAAGTGTTCACATTTTCCATAATAATAATAAAACTAAATTGAAATTCTGTTAATTAATGTAATGAAACCAAACATATTCAATTCCACAGAATCATTGAACCGAAACAGAAATTTTAATGAAGCAATAAAATATTTGAAATAATTTTTTAATGATATCTTCATATTAGATTTTCTCCAATTGATCAAATTCAAATGTTATAAAAGTTCTTATTGGAACCATTTAATAAATTTTTGGCATAAAAATAACACGGAGTACTCCGTGAAAGAAGAATTTTGTGTACAAGTTTAAGATCGATGCACTGCAAATATCAGCTAGATAGATTGAATGCATTTACAGTTTTTTTTCCTTAATAATTAAAAAGACGTTGGTAGACTATTTTTTCCGCTCAATATAATAATTATTATTGATGTAATATCAAAATTAAATAAATACAAACTGAATTGTTTGATGGAGGGCACGGACCGAACAAAAAGTAGAAGTATTACGTAGTAGTACATCTGAAGATCAAGGAGCTAGTAATTAGAAATACGAAGTATAAATGACAGAACGTTAATAAAATTGGGCAAGGAGGATACTACTCCATATTATTTATAACCCGTTTCGTGATCCTGTTTTTCGAGTTATTAGTCTTATCAATTAACTGTTTTAATCAAATACGTAGTTTTTTATTTCACAAATTGAATTGCGTAATAATCAAAATAAGTGAATTTGAAGTTTATTTTTTTGGGTTAATTGCCTGGATAATATTTTCATATGGAGTACAATTTTTTCAGATGGAGTATAATTTTTCTTTACTTTATTAATAAAATATACTATCGTATTTTAAATAGATTTTTTTCATGATTCAGCAAAATCAACCCATCAATTCACTTCGCCAGAACTTCATAAATTTCATATTGAACATATTTCAATGTTACTAAATATGAACATATTTAAACACCTTTAAAAAAACATATGAACATGAACAAAACAAAAAACGATATTAAAAAAATCGATATTTAAACACCTTTCAAAAAATATCCCAATAATACCTTCGAAGCTTCCTGTGTTTTAACTTTAATTTCGGAGACATAAATTGAAGGATCCTTGTCCAAGAAGAAGTTTGTGTTTTCATTTATAGAGCATGCATTCATAATTTCACATGCATTGACATTAATAAACGTCTTTAACTTAGTCACCTGTGTACGTATTTTACTCCGTATATCTTTGCAACATTTCATTTATGAAAATATTGAAATTGAAAGCATCCCATGAACAAATTTTGATGTGGTGGTGATGGAGTATATTCCCGTATACCTCAGGGGTATCATGATCGCCGGTAGAAAGCATTATAGATCCATCAAGGGACGCAAAAATACTAAGTCCACATTTGGAACCAACCCCGACCCCCGACCAACGAGGTCGGGAAAACACCAAGTTCAGGAATCAATCTAACTCGACAGATGACGAGGCTGACCGAGCCCGACCCCGACCCCCGAGGTCGGGAGAACAACAGGCTCAGAATTCAACTAGACTCGACAAGTTATGAGCTCGACCTCGAACCACCCGAGCTCGGCATCGGGTCTGACCTCGGGAGTCAAACACATGGTCAACGGAAGGCAAGCGCCACACAGTCAGCTACCTCAAAGGCGGGAACAAAGGACAAAGGGGCGAGTCCTCTCATCACGAGCCCGAGCTCCCGGATACCGACCTCAGTAATCTCCAAGGTCTGAATGAAGCATCATGGACTTAGACAAAATCCGCAAAGACTTACCTCGCAAGGAGACACCGCAAAGTCACTTTCAACATCAGAGAATATTCCAGTTATCCACGCATGACTACACGGGGTTTCTGGCAGCAATTCTGTTAGCAACAAACTCCAATCAGCCAGCTGTCCAAGGCTATCTCTCCAATCACCTTTACACGTGGTTGCTCCCCATCGAATTAGTCTGTTAGTTTGTTAGAGTAACTTTACACGAGTCCTTCTGTTATTAGATCAACGTCTTTTTACTTGGGCACCAAGTATTTCCCTTTTCTCCTTAGTATAAATATCACCTCCCAACTTGTGGAAAGGGATGTTGAATCGATCGCCCTTTCAATACTCTTACTATTATTTTGCCGGATTGCATACTTGTACTTTCCGATCAGTTCGCTCTCCTCTTTTACTTTCATTCTAGTTGGATTCCGACCACCCCCGGTCCGGCAATCCATTATTTTTGGTGCTCTCGTTGAGAGCTAAACTGTGAACAGGTCAGATCCTCCTAATTCTCTCCAGATCTAC
This sequence comes from Cuscuta europaea, assembly GCA_945859875.1. Classification (NCBI taxonomy): domain Eukaryota; kingdom Viridiplantae; phylum Streptophyta; class Magnoliopsida; order Solanales; family Convolvulaceae; genus Cuscuta; species Cuscuta europaea. Next base: position 12,816,463 of record CAMAPE010000048.1, read on the forward strand.
ATCAAGCTTTTCTGCAACAATGGAGGGAAAGAGAATTCTGAGAAGTCGACGTGCTGCTGCTGCCGTCGCACAGGTGGAGCCCTCGTTAGAAGCTACTGCTACTTCCGGCGCCAGGAGGGCCGCCCGAGGAAAACAAGTTGTTGAAACTGTTGCGGATCTGTGCAGTCAGATTCAGCGTGCTTCCCCAGATCTTCGTCAACAGATCTCGATCAATCGTGATGCAGCGGCAATGTCGTCCGCACAGGTGATCCCACAATTCTAGAACCTTCTGATGGTGGATCCCTCTGCGGCGGTTGGCGCCCTCATCTCGAGATTGCAGCAGGTACTCCCCACGCTGCAATCTCAGTCAGCAACCACAATGGCTCCTCACGCCACTAGGCCTATCTCACCGGCGAATTCCATATCTCGGTCTCTGAGAGTAGGCTCTATCGATGCCCCTTTGGTGGTGGAGAGACTAGCACAAATGGTCTATCAATCTCCCCCTCGCTAGAGGGCAACTTCGGGGATCAACTCTCCCCCGATCCGCCAGGTGGCTTCCACAGCGCCTGTGAACGTTGTGCCTCTCGCGCAGCAGGCGGGAACTTCTCGCCCCGCTGCGGCACCACAGAGGATGGCGCCACCGCCACCTCATGCATTGTCGTCCAAATACACGGCACGCCGCGTGGATTACGGTTGTGCCAATGATGAAGGTGTCTATGTTGTCACCACTGAGGACTCCTCACAGTCCCTTTCCCCACAGGGGCAGCAACAGGACGACAACCCTAATCCCTGGATTGAAGTGGGAAGGCGTCTCATCTTCTCTAGATTGGCAGACAGATCAATGGCGAATCAGCGCCTGTTTGTCAACAACCGGGGGATTAACCCGGCGAATTCCACAGTTCTCAACATTCCCCGGCAGCAATAGCAGCAACAGCCTGGGAGAAGGACTCAGAGCGCGTACCTGCTTTGGAGAGGCTAGGGAGCAATCATTCCCCTAGATTCGCCCCACCACGCCACCAGCAGATGCCTTCTCCCCCAAGGCAACAATGTGCCTCACCACCACGCCAACAACAACAACAACCCCTGCGCTAGCCTAGGCTCTCACCGCTAAGGCGACAGGTTGAATTTCCACCTTGGCGCCAATGACAGGTGGACCCCCGGGAGGAGCAGATCCGCCTCCTGACTCAACAAGTCAATGAACTACGGACTGCGGCAATGACAGCCGTACCGCCTCCGCCGCCCCAGCAGACGACGCGTGATGCTCAACTGAAAGCACTAGCGCTCCAGGTCCAGCAATTCCGGGCCTAGGGCAATCAGGAGCCTGTCACGATGAGGGTAAGGACTGCTACCCCCTTTACCACTCGAATCATAAAGGCCCCTATACCCCCAAAGTATAAGGGGCCCAACATTCAGCTCTATAGGGGTAAAACTGACCCCCCAGGAGCATTATATCTGCTACCAGTCCGGCATGTATATGTTGGGCGCTAGCGATGAATACATCTGTCGTATGTTTCCCTCCACCTTAGAGGGGGAGGCATACAATTGGTTCAATGATCTCCCTCATGAATGCATTGATTCATGGAGAGAGCTAGCTACACGCTTCCTCACCCATTTTGTCGCAAGGGCAAGGACGAAGAAGCATTTCTCCTACCTGCTGTCTGTCAAGCAGGAAAGAGATGAGCCTTTGGGCAAATTTCTGGAACGATGTAATGAGGAGACCTCCAAAGTCTACGGGATTGATGACAACACCCGCATAGCTATGCTGCAAGAAGTCCTGTGGGAGGGGGGCTTTTCGAGAAGCCTCATCATTGACCCCCCTCGAGACTATCAGCGGGCACTCCACCGCGGGCAGAACTATACCCTGGCGGATGATGTGCATAGCCGTAAGAGGGCACACAAAAATGCCGCCAAGCCACAAAAGCAGGAACATAAACAGTAGAAAAAGCCAAAGCAACCGCGGGAGGAAAAACCCCGCGATGATAGTGACAAAACCCGGAGCAGGGGTAATTTTAGAAGCAGACGTTCCTGGGATGGTCCCAAGCTTCTAGCACCGGAGGTTCTGACACCACTGACCCATTCTGTCAGTCACATTCTGGAGGCTGCGGACCAGGAAGGGCTTGTAGTTCGGGACCCGTGGATCAGCGAAATCCAGCAAGGGGACAAGTCAAACCCCGATTGCAAGTTTCACAGGTTTCATGGCCACACTACTGATGAATGCCACACACTGAAACTGGAAATTGAAAAACTGATCAATCGTAATTACTTGACACGGTTTGTCCGGAAGACGGAATCTGGCCAGAAGCGGGGCCATGAATGCAGATCCCGGGATGAGGAACGAGAGTCTGAACGTCCCCCCGCAAGAAGGATATCGGATTGATCTCCGATGATGATTCGGCAGAGGATAACAAGCGCAACCAGCGGCGTTGACATGAGGTCCGGATGATCATCAGAGGAAATACAGGCGGAGACACTGCCGCACAAAGAAAGAAGTGGAACAACAAGCTCTACGTGGGGGAAATCACAAATCCCCCACCTACTGCCAAGAGAGCAAGGTCGGATGTGATCTCGTTCACCGACTGTGATCTGCCAGACTTCCCTTCTCCTCACAAGGACGCTCTGGCGGTGAAATGCGAGGTGGACGCAGCCGTCATCCACCGCACCTACATTGACACCGACTCCTTTGTCAATATTATGTACATCCAGACGTTCCATAAGCTGGATCTCCACCTCAACACTCTGAGGCCCATCCGAACTCCCCTCTCCGGATTTACCGGTGACTCCATAGACGTTGAGGGCAGTATTGAGCTCACCCTTAGATTCGGGGACGGATCTCACCACTCTAAGATCCCCGTGGAGTTCGTGGTTGTGCGACTCGAGTGTGCCCACAATGTCATACTTGGAAGGCCAGCATTGGAGGATTTGGAAGCAGTGATTTCCATGCGGCACCTCTGCATGAAATTCCCGACTGAGACCGAGGTCGACTACTGCAGGGGTAGCCAGAAGATAGCTAGATCATGCTACATGAAGATGACCAAACGGATGGCAACCAAGGACATGCGCATCAACACCATTTCACAGGCCGCGCTTGAGGAAGAAATTCCGAGAGCTGAGCCTGTGGACACGCTGGAGACCGTTATCCTGGACCAATCCAATCTAGAAAGAGTTGTGCAGATCGGGACGAATCTGAAACCAGGGTTGAGGAAAGCAATAATTTCTTTTGTTGTTAAATACAAAGTTATTTTCGCCCCGGGACCCAATGAAATGTCGGGGATTAGTCGCGACATAATCACGCACAAGCTATCCGTGGACCCGAACGCGACTCCTGTCAAACAGCGCAAGCGGTACCTGTCTACGGACAGAAGGGAATTTGTCAAGGCTGAGGTGACTATGCTCCTTAGCATAAATCACATCGCCGAAGTCAAATACCCGGATTGGCTAACGAATGTTTTCTTGGTACCCAAGCCACTAACATTTCGTATGTGTGTCGATTACACCGACCTCAATAAGGCTTGCCCGATGGATCCATTCCCACTGCCGAACATCAATCAACTCGTCGATGAAACAACCGACTGCGATCTCATGAGCTTCCTGGACGCCTTCCGAGGCTATCACCAGATCTTCATGAATGAGGCCGGCGCACAAAAACAACTTTTATGACCCCGGAAGGCATTTTCTTTTATCTAGTCATGGCGTTCGGACTAAAAAATTCAGGTGCCACCTACACACGTATGGTGGCCAGGGTTTTCAAAAGCTGTGATCGGCAGAACGATAGAAGCATATGTGGATGACATGATAGTCAAAAGCCGCAAAGCTAGCACGCACGCCGAGGATATTGAGGAGATCTTCAAAATCATGGACAAAATCAACCTCCGACTGAACCCCAAGAAGTGCACATTTGCAGTTCAAGGGGAGAAATTCGTGGGCTATATGATTAGCCAGCATGGGATTGAACCAAACCCGGAGAAGGTGCAGGCCATACTAAATATGGAGCCGCCCTGAAATATCTAAGAAGTCGAGAGGTTAACTGGGAAATTGGCAGCCCTCAACCAGTTCCTTTCAAAATCGGCTGAGCGTATACTACCTTTCTTTCAAATCATGAGGAAGTCTGCAAAATTTCAGTGGACTACCGAGTGCCAGACAACATTCGATGACCTCAAGCGATATCTTGTCTCTCCACCAGTATTATCAAAACCTGAGCACGGAGAAACACTTTACCTCTACCTTGGTGTCAACAATGGGGCCGTGAACTCGGTCTTAATTCGCGAGGATGATGGGCCCCAAAAGCTTATCTACTACATAAGCAAAACTTTGCGCGACGCCGAGCTCCGATACTCCCCAGTAGAGAAGACTGTACTTGCAGTGGTGTGGACCGTGAAACGCCTAGCTCATTACTTCCAGGCTCACGAAGTCCATGTTCTCACCCACCAACCGATGGGCCAACTAATGTGGAGCCCAACAAGCTCGGTCAGGATGGTCAAATGGGTTGTCTTTCTGAGCCAATACCAGATCGAGATCAAACTGAGGTCGGCCATCAAAGGGCAGACCCTCGCCGACTTCATGGCAGAATGCACTGCCAGAGATCTAACCCCGGTCACCTCAGCTGATGAGGAGGGCTGGTGGACACTGCTCACTGATGGCTCTTCTGCAGCTAAAGCCTACGGGGGGGTTGTACTCATCACCCCCGAGGGCTTCCGAGCTTACTATGTTATACGCTTTGCATTCAAAGTCTCCAACAACGAGACCGAATATGAAGGCTTATTATCTGGCCTACGCCTTGCAGCTAATATGCAAGCGGGAAAGCTGAGGATCAAGTGTGATTCAAGGCTCGTGGTCGGGCAAATAAACGGCTCCTATGAAACAAAGGAGGCCCAGATGAAAGAATATAAAGCTGCTGCACCGGAACTCCTAGGAACTTTCCAGATGTATGAAATCTTGCAGATACCACGAGCTCAAAATCAAGAAGCTGATATTTTGTCGAAACTGAGCCCGGACACGCCTGAATATATCTCCAAGATAGCTCATGTGGAGGAACTGTCGACACCAAGCATACACCAAACTCTCATACATCAGGTACAGCCCATCCCGAGGGACTGGACAACTAACCTGAAAGAATACATTGACAACGGGCAACTGCCCCAGGGTGAAGCCGAGGCCAGACTGGTCAAACTCCGAGCGCCGACCTATGCCCTCCTTGATGGGACGATATACAAAAGATGTTACAATGGTACGCTTCTACGCTGCCTCAACAACGCTGAGGCTAAGCTGACCATGGAGGAGGTACATGTCGGGGTCTGCTCTGCACACTAGGGCCCTCACACTATGTCCAAAAAGCTCCTTTTACAGGGATATTTCTGGCCTACCATGGCGAAAGATTGTGCTCGTATGGCACGCACTTGTAATGCTAGCCAACAATTCCAGAACGCCACAGGACGCCCAGCAATGAACTACGCCCCCATTAGCACAACAATCCCATTATTCAGGTGGGGCGTAGATCTCGTGCGAAAGCTCCCCGGGGGTACTGGCAACTGCAGGTGGATCAAAGTCGCCATTGACTATTTCATCAAATCGATAGAAGCGGAACCACTGACCAGCATAACCGAGGCGCAATGTAGGAGATTTGTCCACAAGAATATCCTCACTCGCTTCGGTGTACCGCAGCAGCTCATAACGGACAATGGTGAGGTCGGAAAATTACAGACGCCAAGTCAAGGGGTTACTACGACGCCTGAGTCCGAGGTCGGGAGTTCCAATGCAGGAAGTGTCATGATCCCTCAAGATGCTACCAATGCGGGGAGGCGGAGCACTTGAGAACAAATTGCCCACAACTTGGGCGAGCCATGGGTGCAGGACCTAGTAGTGGGACTACGACAAGTAGGAACTAGATGGGAGCACCCCATGCGAATACAGGGCACGGCGGGCCAAGTACGAGCAATGCACCATCCATGAACCAAGGCAAGACCCAATCTAGGGTCTATGTGATGACGGAGGCGGACACACGTGCTAACCCGGACTTCGTTGCGGGTAATTCCTTAAACTCATGTTATCAACTCTACTGTAGGCAATAGGGGTGTTTGAAACGTCAAATTTATAACCTCGACCAATTGTGCCGGTTTGGGAATAAAAATGAGTGAAGGACACTCGCCTTGGGCGAACGCCGCTCGGCTTCTACGGAAGCCGCCCGGCTTCCGTTCGGATATAATTGGGGAAATTACTACGACAGTGATCGTCGGCTGGTGGTTATAAAACCCGGCCGACACACGGAAATAATTCCTCGTAAGAAGCAAAAGCCGCCCGGCTTTTGTATTTAGTAAATTGAATTAAAACTACGGCGCTGAAGAGCGGCTGACGTGTGTGTAACTCGGTTTGCCAAACACGAAAACCGCCCGGCGTAGGCAAAAGCCGCCCGGTTTTCGCAATTATCTAAAATCAAAATTTGATTGGTGCTGAAGATCGGCCGGCTTTCGTAGAAACCGGCCGGCTTTTGGAAGTTTTTTTGGAATAAAAGTTCGGCGTTTGTTTTGTTGAGGAAATTCTTCGCGACCGAAAACCCGTCCGGAATTAGTTATTGAATTAGAACTACGGCGCCCAGACTCGGTCTTAGGAATTGAAACATTGATTATATTCATTGTAGTTGTCATCGTACTTTTCAAATGCTTGAAAGTACTGACCTCCCCTTCACGGGGGATGTCACCTCACAGTTTCAGGTAGAACTTTAAGGTTGCTACCACCGTCCATTGCTTCGGGAAGATCGAGGAGGGAAGACTTGGTTCGTGCTTCCTCCGTTTCTGTTTTAAAAATAATTTTATAAATGCTCATGGATATTATTTTCTGAATAAATATTTAGGGGCTTGTATGCCTAATGATGCCAAGTGTGGCTTGAACACTTGTATTAATGTTTCCGCTACGTCTCCTAGACCTACGTCTGCCACACCGTCAGCCAGACGTTTGTCGGCCACAGAGAGCTCGCAGAGTCAATCATCCATACTTAGCTCGTATATTCAAATGTAATCAGTCCAATAGAGGCCTTATATTGTAATGGGCCTCCCAAGACCAAGACTTGGGAGCCAAGCCCATACTTTCCCTATAAATGCTCCCCTTGGGAGTAGTTGTAGGGGTTCGAAATTCATTAATACAAATCACTTCTCTCTCTAGCTCTCACTCCTCTCTAGACATATATTCTATCATTTGGTGCTTTCATTGAGAGCTAGAACAATCAAGTTAGCATCCTTCGTCGCTACTGAGCACAACTAACTGACAATGGGAAGAACAAGGTCAAACCGTAACCCCGTCGGCAAAACGATCCCTGAGACTCAAGACGATCGTCCGATCTCAGGCCACGCCACGAACGTCGACAAGGTAGGGGACGAGGAGGTCTTTTAGGAGGCCATCGACCCCACGCCTGACCTTTGCAATCAGCTCAATATCAACGCTCAAGACGTCCGCATCGGCTTTGAGAAGAAACGCATCGAAAAAGGCGACAACGCCCAGGGCAACAGATTATTCCCGCCGTGGACCGTCAACTCCAGGCCGCTGTATCGGCCATCATAGCCAACCTGTCTCAAAACCCCATCGTCCTCAGCGCACTCATGTCAAGGATGGGGAGAACACTACTCCACCACCTCCTCCGCCTCACCCATTGGTCATGAACGTCGGCAACGAAGAAGGGGTCGTGGCCCAGGACACGTCATCCCATTCCGATCCTGCTTCCCCTCGTCGAGCTGAGCCGACCCCGGTGCGTAGTGCCTCGCCCTTCAATAGGCTAGGGGACGCGCATCGTCATCCAACATCAGAGAGGCTAGCGGGACGGATCGGTGAACGTGAGCCTGTCTCATTAAGGGAAGGCTTGGGGTCCGTATCCCAGACAGCGGATCGACCCCGCCTTGACAAAGGCAAGAGGAAGCTACATGAGGACGACACACGTCGCCACATCAACACGGCCCGTGCAACCCACTTGGGGATGCACATTGCCACAACGGTCGCCAAGGATCCTAGGGACGATGTCATCGCCCAACTGGAAAAGAGGATGGCCCAGATGGAAGCAAAGCAAATGGCCGGTGCACGTACGGCCGCTACGTCCGGGGGTCCAGGCTACGACACCCTCTTACATAAGGTCAGTGCCTTGGAGAGGGAGCTGGCTGAGGGGAGCGGTGACCCCGTCATCCAAATCAGGACCAAAACCCCCTTCACCGCCAGGGTACTCTCGGCCCCAATATCTAAGAAGTCCTGAGGGAATGCCATCAAGCCCTACGACGGCCGCACAGACCCCCCAGGAGCATTTCAGCCATTTATTAGAACAACATGTTGATGGTGAATGCATCTAATGAATACCTCTGCCATTGGTTCCTCTCCACTCTTGAGGGACCAGCGTACGAGTGGTTCAACGCGCTACCCGAAGGAAGCATGGACTCATGGCAAGATCTTGCCCAACGCTTGCTCACCCACTTCGCCGGAAGGAAGCGCGTGAAGAAACATTTCTCCCGTCTCCTCTTCGTCAAACAGCAACACGATGAATCACTCCGGTCTTTCATTGACTGATGGACGAAGGAGACAGACGAGGTCGAAGGTGCCGATGAGCGCACCCTACTCGTCCTCTTTTAGGACGCTCTCCACAGCAGCCCCTATGCGAGGAGCCTCATCACTGACCCGCCGAGGTCATACGCCAAGCCACTCTAGTGAGGGAGCTTGTACGCTGACGCCGATGAGCTCCATGCCCATAAGAAGGACAGCCATCAGTCGAAGAAGCCCAGCAACGCTCCTTCAGCCCCCGGCCAGGTAAAGCACGCACGCTGTGGTCCCAACGGACAAAGACGAAGCGAGAAACCATGGCACCCAAGGACGAACGTACCGAGGACTCCACTCACACACTCGGTGAGTACCATCCTCGACTGTGCGGAGGAGCAAGGTTTCATCCCTAGAGACCCCCGGTCGGCCAAGGAAATATACGCCGTCCAATAAGGCGGCACCTACTGTCGTTACCACAAGAACACCTCCCATAATACTGACGATTGCATCACACTGAAGAAGGCCATTGAGCGCTTGAACCAACGGGGTGAACTCCACCAATTTGGTACCCCAAGGAACTTCACCGGCAATCAGGAAGGGGACACCTTGACAAAGAAGCGTGAAATTGGAGACTCAGTGATGACGAGGACTTCGAGGAGCCCCAACCAAAGAAGCGTCACATCTGCTGATCGCACCCTTCACCGAAGGACGCACGCCCGATGAGGAGGAGGGAAATTAGCCCCCAAGAATACATTGTGCCGCAATCAAGAACGGCGCGTACCAACTCACGCCCTAATGGGTCAGGAGCTCCCCGCAAGCCGAAGAAGCACCACATCCATTGACTATGTCCTTCGGCGAAGGGCTGCCAGCAAGCCGACGGACGGCTGAGCCAGCAAGCCGACGGATGGCTGAACCAGCAAGCCGACGGACGGCTAAACCAGCAAGCCTATGGACGGCTAGGCCTACGTGTTGAAGTTCTACAAGTAAGCCGACGGACGGCTGATCCAGCAAGCCGAAGGAAGGCGTAAATTTAGCCCCCAAGATACGAGGGATCGTGCGTCGTCGGTACAACAATCGTGGGACACACACTACTTGGTGAAGTTCTATCAACAATCTGAGGGAGGTGCGACTAGCAGAGCCCCCCACCCCTCGGTAAAAAGCTCAAAAAGTAAGCTAATGCCTAAATGGATTGTTGATAGATTACCACCCTCGGCCATGAGCCACTTATATCAATGCAAAGTTGTGTTCTACTTATTTTTTGTAAATTTAAGTAAAGGATGCCACACAACACAGCACATCGCATCGGCCCCTTCAAGCAAAATGCTCAGGTATGGCCGACGATGCCACACAATCCAAACATCGCATCGGCCCCTTCAAGGTGAAATGCCCAGGTATGGTCGACGATGTCTAGGACGAAGGGCCTGCAAAATGGCATGCGTCTGGAAACGAGAAGCTCACCGCGTCGTCATCGCGCTAAATCGCATTACAACAGTCCTGAAAGAATGGCCGAGGTGACAAAATCCCCACACTTGGGGTTGGGAAACGGCAACCGTCGGCAATTGACCAAAAGCATAGCCCGCGCCATAAATAGACGACGGGACCCCTCGAGATCACGGGACGATCCAGCGCCAGAGGACTGACTACCCTCCTAGACTCCCTACCGGCTGAGGGAATAGCAAAACCCTTCGGCCAAAGCCTGAAAGAAGGATCCCACACCTCGCTCAAAGTAGAGGAAGTCAAAAAAGAGGGACAACCGAGGACGATGCACTCGCCGCCCTCGAGCGAAATCCCCACAAATCAAAAGAGGGAAGCCGAGGACCGTGCACTCGCCGACCTAGAGCGAAATTGCAACACTTGAGATTTAATTTAAATGGATTAATAGTACTATTCATAACAACAAGGTGCATCTCCTTTTAAGGGAGCTCATCAGCTAAGAGCTCCAAATTTAAGCATGCTTGCACATGAGTAGTCTTAGGATGGGTGACCCCTTGGGAAGTTTCTCAGGGCGCGCCCGAGTGAGGACAAAGTGCGCAGAAAAGGCTAGTGGAGGTTTGTGAGGACAATACTAGAGGTCTGCAAAGGTGTGTATGGGGTAACTACCATGGGTCCTGCAGGGCCGAGGTGTTACAGGTGGTGTAAGAGTAACCCTGTGACAATGTGTTGTCCCGTTGAATATCGGGCGAGCACTTAGCGGGGGAGGATTCTGGGATTTGATTAAGATTTGAGATTGGTTTATGGGCGTAACGAGGGCGTTGCGTTCCTAAGTGGGGTGATTGTAACACCTGAGATTTAATTTAAATTGATTAATAGTAGTATTCATAACAACAAGGTGCGTCTTCTTTTAAGGAAGCTCATCAGCTAAGAACTCCAAAGTTAAGCGTGCTTTCACGGGAGTAGTCTTACGATGGGTGACCCCCTGAGAAGTTTCTCAGGGCGCGCACGATTGAGGACAAAGTGCGCGGAAAAGGCTAGTGGTTGTTTGTGAGGACAGTATTAAATGTCTACAAAGGTGTGTATGGGGTAACTACCACGGGTTCTGCATGGCTGGGGTGTTATAGAAATCTCCACAAATCAAAAGAGGGAAGTCGAAGACCGCTCAATCGTTGGCCTCGAGCATTAAAAATAAAATCCCCACAAATAAAGCCACATATTTCGCTAAGTACATATTAGGCAAACACAATGCATTATGCACGAAGCAAGACAATACATGTGGTTCAGACGAGCATCCAATGTCGTCCATCTTCAGGTAGGTGCTGATGCCTTGTCCTTCATAAAAGGACGAGCGTCCCCAACGCCGCCCTTCATCTTCAAACCAGGGGCAAAGCCTAGTCCTTCATATGACGAACGGTTTCATCAACGGCGTCGTCATCAAAGGACGTGCGTCTAGCGCCGTCCAACTTCAGACCAACATAAAAGCCAATTCTTTCATATGACGAGCGACTTCACCAACGCCGTCATCATCAGGGGGCGATCGCCCAGTGCCGTCCTCCATCTTCAGACGAGTGCCCAGTGCCGCCCTCATCATCAGACGTGCGTCTAAACGACGTCCTTCATTTTCAGACGGGCTCTTCAGCACCGTCATCCTCAAAGGACGTGCGTCCCAAATCCGTCCTTCATTTTCAGACGACTGGCTTCGCTAGCACCGTCGTCATCAGGAAACGAGCGTCATCAGCGTCGTCCCTAAACTTCAGACAAGCGCCCCGCGCCGTCTCTCATCTTCAGACGAGCGTCGAAACGCCGTCCATTTAAAGACGACCTCATCGGTGCCGTCCTCATCATCAGACGTGCGTCCCAACGCTGTCCTTCATCTTCAGACGACCAACTTCATCAGCGACGTCATCATCAGGGGAAGAGCGTCCTACGTTGTCCTTCATCTTCAGACGAGCGCCCAGCGCCGTCCTGCATGTTCAAACGGACTTCATCAGATCCGTCATCATTATCAAATAAGCGTCCCGAGCGCCGTCTGTCATGCCCCAGACCGCATCTAAGCGCGTGTACAACCGCCGTGCGATTAAGTGACGTCACTCGCAAGTCAACCCCACATAATCACACAAGGCGTTCATGAACATCGTTCACACCATACTCAGTAAGTAAACATACATAACAACATCACATCATAGATTGAATGAATAGCGGAAAATATTCACGGTCAATCATAAGCCACATATGGCAATCGTAAGCTCGCAGGCCAAAAACAATGTAATAATACAAAAATATCCATGAGCATAGTTTATGATTTTAAAGTAATAAAGGAAGCACGAACCACGTTGACGGAGTATATGGCCCGGGAACCCCCGACCCACAGTGTAACACCCACCCCGCCCGGTCTGGCCGGTTCGGGACGGATATCACTACGGATGCCACTGTCGTTTATCTTTTTAAAAAAAATATCTGTATAGCTACTTTAGATAATGCTTCTCATAGAAAAGTAATAATAAGATTGATATTATTTGGTTCGATCAATGGTAGTCTGAAAATAAAAGAAAATTAACCCAATACGTAACAACTTAAAATAAAACTCTGATTATCACATAAGCATACTTAGTTTTAAAATGATGTTCGTTGTACCAACTTATTTAAAATATGACAGTAAACGAAACATGTGAAATGCACTCTCGTCCAGATGTCACATTGTCCCGGGGCTCCGGCTTGCTTCTCATATTCACCTACGTGTAAAAAAAAATACACGCTCAGCAATGAATTGCTGAGTGGTACTATAATATAACATGTGATTATATTTGCTACTCAAATAAATGACAAAGTAATATTGATATCATTATAATCCATTTACATCATTAAAACATCTGAGCAAAAACATATGACACATTATCATCATAGAAATCAAATTTAATGATTAATTCCTTATAACATAAGTATTCATGTTTACAGATTAGTACCGACTAAGTGGGTAAAATAAATCATAAGAAATTAGTCAAATTAGTCAAACTTTATATTCAAAAATACCTGTGAGGATTTTATACAATCCTACTTCACACTTCTTTCTAGTTCATATCATTTCATAACTTGTACATCTTTCGAACCAGGTTTAAGTGATTAATTTCACATAAAAGTAAACAAAAACATATATCCCTTAAGGAAAATAACCGCATACACTTCTTGTTCAAATTCATAATCGAAGGATCCGACTTTCTGAATACTTAATACTTTATTCATTTAATTTCAGCCTTTACTCATAGGACCAGACTCTAGCTAAGGATAGAGATAAAGTAATTCTGACTGAAGTCTAGTTACTTTACCCATCAGATAACAGAGATTTTCAGATCACAAGGATCATCACATAACAGAACACAGACTTCAGATTCAGAGGACCCTGGCCTGGGCCGTATGGTAGCACACCGGAGGAGTCGTAGTCGGTAAAACCAACTCGTACCCAAAACAGAACAGAACAGAGGTACCCATAACTAGCATCTAAATCCCCGGAGTAAGGCTCTTTTCTAAAATATTTCATAAACTCATGAACGGTTTGAAAAATAATAATCAGAAAACATCACTAAGCATACGGCCATATACATATAAGTATTCATCTAAACATATTTGAGGACTTATCACTTATGCTCGGTATTCATTTGTACATGATAGAATAATTACCTAATAATAATAAATATTGGTATTATTTAAGGTTTAAAATTCTGAACTTATGTCCATGCATACGTACACATTTATTGGAAGTAACATTGTAGTGCTAAACTTATCCTCTTATCTCTAATTAACTGAATATAAAATCAATATAAAAGCATGTATTATATATAGCAGAGCACTAACATCTCTTTAATAATAAAAACAATGAAAATAACGAATGTCATATTATAGTACAGACCTTAATATAAAAGTATGATTAAAGATGAAATGCACTCATTTCATCCATTGTTGATTCTCTAGCAGCCGGGACTTCCCTCTCTCTCATAACTCATATCGTACTACTCTCTCCGAATGGAGATTAGATTTCGAAGTGAGCTCCTATGATACTTAGACTTGTTTTATATGCTAGCCCATTTATTTCTGATTTACTTAATTTAATTTTAATTTTAATATGATTAATATTTTTGTTCCTTTCTAAAGTTATAATGCCGCGTGTCCTATATAATATGCAGATGACTTACACGTCTCAATGCATGTCTGCATATATGTGAATATGCATGCATGATGTATTTGGTTTTGCCTAAGCTTAGCTATCCACGTATGACCTAATATATCTCATTAATTTAGTTTTTAAATCTCATTTTGTCATTATTCTTGCTAGTGCCCAAAAAAACATGCAAAAGGGGGTTTGCAGGTAACATTAGAACGTATTTATTGATGTGATTCATTTTTAGTTTGAGACTAGTGCACCACATCAATATCCTCCTAGCATTTTTATTCATTTAGTTCCTTTAATTTTTGTAATTAAAATTTTAAATTGTATTTTATTTATTTAGTTTGCCCTGTTATTTTTTTAATATTCAATAATTTCATAAGATAAAAATGAAAATGAAATACCTCAAACTCCATAAATAACTAGGCCCGGTTTTAGGGTGTTACAATTACTTTTCATTATAATTGTAAATCAAATTTTTGTTTAAACTTGCGGCTCATTTAACCTTAACTTCCCTAACATTTATGTAGTATTATTTTAAATATTAATTTAAAAATGTCTAGAAACAAAATCTATTCATTACTATCATTTTATTATAATTTTCAGCTAGACCGGATTTTGGGATGTTACACACAGACTCCTACTACTCCAATAAAGGCCCAATAGGCCCAGGAAGCACAACAGGCCCAAATCACGGCGCCCAGAAGAGTACCAAGCGGCCCACAATGCGTACCAGGGGTGCCTTCGCCCCCTGGCCAAAGGCTCTGAATCTCACAGGAGGGTCAAATCAGGAAGACAAGGTTACTGGGAGAAAACGGCGAAAATCAGTAGCCCTCGGCACCTAGAGCCCTCGGCACTAAGGGGGTCCCCGGTACTCAGAGCCCTCGGCTAATCATCTACAACCGAGGGCACCTTTGCGACATAATATCCGCTCCACATGCGCTTAGATCACCGTACCAAGTACGACGTCACATCCAACAGCCGCATTAAATGCGGCCACATGCGATTGCCAGCGCCAACCAGTTGAGGTGACCCCTCGACCAATGGATGCTTGACACGTGTCCCCATCTGGCATTTATTGCTACTATAAATAGCACCCCATTCCTCCATTTGTAACCAAGAATCAAATACGCTGTATACATTTTCTAATAAACTCTCTCTCTCTCTACTTTCTTGCTCTGACTTCTCTCTAGTTATTCCCCGTAATAACCCCTCGGATAAGCTACCCCCCGGGTACACTATCCATCATTTGGTGCTCTCGTTAAGAGGTCGAACAATCAAGTAAGAACCCCTCCCCCTCGACCAAACACAAAACACCTAGCTAAAATGGTGAGAACAACTCGTGCCAACTCCAAGAATGTCGAGGACAGGAACCTGGCCCTCGGCGAAGTCGACGTCCCCGAAGCCTCTAACAGGGCTCTCGGGGGCGGCGTCTGTTGGTCCCGGTTGTACTAAATACAGTCTAGAGGGGGGTGAATAGACTGTATTGGTTTTTAACTTTTTCAAACTAAGTACCAGATTTAACAGAATAGCCTGTTCTGTTGGCAGAACAGACTGGCAGCGGATGGGGTTCTAGTAGGGAGTTCTGTTAGTATAGCCTCAGAGAAGCAAAGGTAGTAGGCCTTCTGTTAACTCACAAGACAAGTTCTGCTGAGCACAGATACCAAGTCTCTGGAGTTAAGCAGTTCAAATAAAAGCGATAAATGTAATGCAGAAAGTAAATGACACCAGGGCTTTTTATAGTGGTTCAAGGAACAACTTGTTCCTCTAGTCCACTGTTCCACTAAGCTTGTAAAAACGACCGTTTACAACGCCTTAGCCCTATCACTTAAGAAGCTCTCCACGTCTTCTTCAAGTGTAGATGTCTTCTTGGATGCACTTCTGGCTTCCCTAAGATTGGTCCTTTCACTGAGCTTTCCCGGAAGTATCACCACTTCACTGCTCCAGGTACTTGGACGTCCTTCTTGTGAAAGAAGAGGTTCTGTTGAGAACAGGGGTTCCTCCAACTTGATTCGTTACAAAAGATTTGTATATGAAGTGCTTGAAGAGTTGAAGAACGATGAGAACTTTGCTTGAGTTGGAGGTAAGGATCTTTCCCACGTCTGCCTTCTCTTGTAGAAGATAAAGAAGATTTAATCTCAAGGAGGCTTTTGCGTTTTTAGCGTTTTGAATATTTTGTATGTGCACAGTTGTAGCAAAGTTATCCGGTTGTTCTTCGTAGTGTATCTTTTATACTGAGGTTGTCTTCCCGTTGGAGGAGGAGGACAACTGCATTAAATGAGCGGGCAGTTGACTTGACCAGTAGGACCCAACAAAGATGGCGGGTTACTATTTTGGGATAAATTTATCCTGACATTGCGGCCAATCATCTGCATTTACTCTACAGAGTACGGGAGGCATTAAATGTGGATTTAATGCGCGTACTGTAGCTTTTCCGTTCAAGACTCCTAGCCGTTGAAGGAATCTTTCAGTTGGTTTACCGGGTTGGTGAAATTCTTCTAAGTGTCAGGCCTTCTGGTGTATTTAGCAGAGAGTTGATCAGGGAAGGTCTTGAGCACTTCTGTTGAAGAAATATCCAACAGAGAACCATGAGGGTTTCTGTCAGAGTAAATGCTAACAGAGACCCTGAGGTCTTCTCTTCTGAAGCAGAGAACCAAAGGTCTTCTGTTCAACCAAAGCCTCATCAAGGGTCCTCTGTCAGGGGGTCTTCTGTTCTGGAGGCCTTCTGCTCTGGAGGCCTTCTGCTCTGGAGGCCTTCTGCTGTGGAGGCCTTCTGCCAGTCGATTATACTAAAGAACTTTACAAGGAAAATTCTAATACATTAAGTCTAAAGAGGAGTACTCTAAAGTCCTAATTAATATAGCATCATCAAAATCTAATTACAAATATTCCTTAAAATTTCCCCCTTTTTGATGATGCCAAAACCCTTTAACTATTTCCACAGAAGTGCCTTCACCATAAAGAATTAAAGTTTAAAACTTTCATTAAAATCTTGGTGGGCAACTTGGCATAGGAAAATAGTAAGAGTACAATACATTCAGATAGCAGATAATAAATCAGGGAGCAATCAAACATAAACAAAAGAAAGAACATAAATTGAGGAATTGCCTTACAAAGTGTGAGGCAGAGATGTTCTTTTATTAAGGGTAGATTACAAGGATATCTGATTACATAATAGCCCTTGCAGCTTCAGCTCTTGCTTTTTCATCCAATCCTTCTAGCCTCTTTAGCTCTGCATTCACCTCTTCTCTGATTCCAACGAGATTTCCAGATCTCTGGTAAAAAGCCCAAACGGGTGAGAGCTTGCAGTCTAGGTAGTTCAGAACACCTTCATGAATATCTTTTCCTGGGACAATGCTGTTGTGATACCAGAACTCTGCCTCCTCCAGAGATCCACCATTTCTAACCTTTACATGACCATCATGGTCCAGATAAAGGTTCTGTTGTTGTGTGGAGGTCATCTTCTGCTTCATTTCCTCAAATTGGGTTTTGGTCATCACCTGAGATCCTCCCAGTCTCCATTCTTTAAAGCTTAGAGCTTTCTTCTTCTTAGTGCCTTTCTTCTGTGGAGATGGAGGTCTAGGGATACCAGCTAACCGTTTCTTCTGGAGGGCAGCTTCAAAATAAGGAGTGGGATCCACAGCTGGTTCAGCAGATGATGAGACTCTGGTGGTCCTGGGTTTAGGCAGATGAGGATCTTCTTCCCCCTTTTTAGCATCATCTAGATCACCAAGCAGAAGGGAGAGTTTCTGGAATTTTGTGGCCTGAGTAGAGGCAATCTGTTCCAGGGTTTCTGGTAAGGTTTGAGTGACAGATGTGAGGCCTTCAATCAGCCCCTGTTTTTTCTGGATGGCAGACAAGACATCTTTGTTGCTGGCTTCTAAGAGAACCATCTTCTGATAGCGTTCTTTGTCTGCAACTAGGAGGAGATGTCCTTGAGTAGAATGATCATTGCAGAGGGTGTTTAGTTCTTGTAACCTTGCATGAAGTACAGAATCAGATTTCTGAAGAGATGCCACTGCCTGGGAAAGGGTTGATAGTGTCGTATGTTGGGAATTCAGGATCTGATTCATGGCAGTCAGAACAGTCTTAATAGATTCCACTTCAGTAGAGACAGCATCAATCTTGACATTAGATGAAGACATGAAGTCCTTAAGAACATTTGTCAAAGTAGCAGACATGTGTTTGAAGCCGGATTTCACATTGTCATCCACGTGTTGCAGACCCTCATAATGTTTATCATTGATCATAATGAGTTTGTTCATGCCTTCTAACATTTGACCTCCAAAGTCCTCTGCTGCTGCTACAAAGTCATTGAAGGGTATCTGATTCTCTTGTCCACCAGAGTGAGGTAGCTCTAAACCTCTTCCCTTAGGCAAAGGGTGATGCTCTTGGACAGAGGAGAGGGATTGGACAAGTAGTTCATGCTCGAGTTGAGTCGGGGGGGGGGGTCTTCTGTCTCTTTGAGGTAGCTTTGTAGGACTTGCTGACAATGAAGCCATCCATGTCAGAGGAGTCTTCGTAGGAGGAGTAGATTGGGATTCTGTTCCTGATTACCTTTTTCTTTTTCCGGAAGGAGGGATTGGGGGCAGTAGAATGCCTAGAGTATCCTTGCGGTGCAGAGATGGGGGAGATGGTCGTAGGATCAGAATCTCTTAGGAACCAGACAGGTTTTAGCTGAGTTGGGGGTTGGTGTGGTGGAAGAGAAGCTTGGGGAGTGACTTGATGTTCAGACTTGGGAGGTGAAGGGGATTTCTGTTGAGATGGTTGTGATGAGGAGATTATCTGTTGGGGTTGGGTTTGAATAACTTGTCTTTGAGGAGATGGGGGAGGGGAAGGGGATTTGTTCTTTGGGGGAGATAACGGTTTGCAGGGTGAAGGAGGTGTAGATTTGGGGGTTGAGGGTTTTTGGGATGTGGTGGTTTTCTGTTCAGAAGAAGGTTTTTGATGATGTGAGGAGGTGTTCTATCGGGGGTTGGGAGTGTATGCACAGAGGGAGATAAGGGAATCAGGGGTTCTGTTGGAATAAGTACAGAGGGAGATGAAGATGTTACCTCAAGTACTTGGTCTTCTATCAGAGACGATCTCCCTTCTGAAATGAGTTCCATCATTGCTTGACCTTCAGTCATTGGTACAGAAGGTTCCCCAGGAGTAGAATAGGGCACAACAGATTCCCTTGCCTTCTTGGCAAACAGCCAGACTTCGAACGCATCAACCTCTTCATCAGCAAGGGGTTTCACTGGCTCATCAGAAGGAGTAGAGACCAGGACTGCCTTGCCCTTGTAGTTGGCCTTCTTCTTCTCAAGCACAAAGATGAGAAAATTCATGGCAAAGCACTTAGAAACATCATCTGTGCCTACCCAGTTAAGTACCTCTGCCTCCTCAAATTCATAATGGTCGAAATATTGGATAATCTTCTGTAGAGGCCTCATCCTCCAGCTTCTCCAAGCTAACACACGCTTAAACTGCTTGTCAAGAGCTGTTCTGTAGTCTGTCTGAGGTTCTGGGATGAGAGGTGTTAGGTGTTCTGGAGAGTGAGCAGCTCCATGGTCTTCTGTCATGCGTGCAGACTTGACAGAAGTCTCAGATTCCCCCTGAGATGTGGCAGCCTTCTCCACTGACTCACTCTTGGAGTCACTAGACTCGAAGGTGATTTTCTTCCCTTGCCATAGAGAGCTCTTGGCTTGAAGGGGTAGAGCAGGTTCTGTTGGTTGTTCCCCCTGAGTTTCTGAGGCAACCTTGGGGATAGGAGTTCTGATCTTCTGTTTCTTAGAAACTGGGGGTGCAGAAGGGGTAGAAGATCTGGATTCTGAAGAGGATTTCTTCCTCTTGGGATTTGGTTTCCTGGTCAATACCTTCTTGACCTTCTCTGGTGCAGCTTTCTTGGTAACTGCTTTCTTCACAACTTTTCTCACCAGAGGTGCTTCCTCAGAGCTGCTGGAGGTATTCTGTTGGGAGGGTCTCTGTTGGAGCTTCTGTCTGTTAAGGTCTAGCTTGGCTAACCTCTTGACTTCAGCTCTTATAGCTGCTTCTCTGTTGCTGGTAGATGACAGAAAGATCACCTTGGAGTGATCTACCAGAATTGGTTTCCTGAGCCCAGTTCTCCGCATTAGAAGCTCAGAGATGAGGAGAGCATGACCTACCTTCCCAGAGTAGATCCCTGTGTCCTTGCTCTTTCTCTTTGCCACCTTGACAAACTCTATCATGGACCTGACAATCACTTGGCCCCAGTTGATGTTTGCCTTGTGCATCAGAGCATAGACTGCCTTGGCTTGAGAGATGGTGAACTCATCAGTGGATGTGTATCTGCACCATACACATCTGTGAAGGATATTCACTAGAAGCTCAATGTCTCTTTTCAGAGAGTGTTTCTTCCCTGTCAGCTTTGGAAGGTTGGCCCCAGGTCTGCCATAGTTCATGGCGAATTCCTCAGCAGTGAGGTCAGCATCTTCTAGGTCAAAGAACCCGTCGGATTCATTGACAGCCACAATCTGGAAGAGACTATTGATGGCCCCAACATCAATGGTGACTTGCTCTCCATTTACAGTAGAGGTGATGACCTCGTCCTCAAAATCAGCGTTGAGATAGAACTCAACCACTTCAATACAACTGTACTGAGTGTAGTTGTAGGTGATGACCTTTGCCAGTTGGGAGTCGTTGATGCATTCCACTATACGCTCCATCAGTGACTCATCTTCAGCCAGTCTAGGGAGTGCGAATAGTTCGCATTTCATCCCTGTGAGAACATTTTTTGTTAGGGTTTCCTGTTGATCCTTTGGGAGAGTGTTGAAGTTGATGGGAGCCATTAGAGCAGAAGAAAAGAGTTTTGAAAGCTTGAGAGCTATGGAGGTTTGAGAGTTTGAGGATATTGAGAGTAGTAACGGTTGAGGTTTGAGAGACGGGAATATATGGGTTCGGGTTAGTGGACGTTTGAGATTATTTACGGTTTCAAGGTACCAATAAATGAAAATGGAGGCGCAGTAAATATTGTGCGACTGAAATACCGTTTTAAGGGTAAAAGGGTAAAAGACCGTTAATAAGTTACTAGGTCACCCGGTTTTTCAAAATATTTCCAAGTCCACAACCTTCTGTTCCAGGTAAGGTTTTCAGAGGGTAAGAAAGGGGGGGAGGTCTGTTGCTGAGGTGTTCTGTCAGGAACGGAGGTTTTCTGTTCAGGATAGAGAACAGAAGGGGTTAACAGAAGGGGTTCTGCAACAGGTATTCTGTTAGCATAGATTTTGCAACAGAGGGCCTTCCTTTTCAATTTTCTCTTGGAATTTCATCCATCATTCCCAATTCCTCTCTCAGTTTGTTGAATCTAGCCTCAGGCAGAGGCTTTGTCAGAATGTCTGCAAGCTGGTCTTCTGTTGGCACATGCTCCATGCATATGTGCTTCTTTTCAACATGATCTCTGATGAAGTGATGTCTGATCTCAATGTGCTTTGTCCTGGAGTGAAGAACTGGATTCTGAGTGATGGCAATGGCACTGGTGTTGTCACATAGCAGTTTGATCTCCTTTGCTTGAATGCCATAATCCTTCAGTTGTTGCTTCATCCAGAGTAACTGAGCACAACAACTCCCAGCTGCAATGTATTCAGCTTCTGCTGTACTTGTTGAGATTGAATTCTGCTTCTTGCTAAACCAGGAAACAAGCCTTCCTCCTAACATTTGGCAGTGACCAGAGGTGCTCTTCCTATCTAATCTGCAACCTGCAAAATCTGAGTCAGAGTAACCAATTAGTTCAAAGTTACCTCCCTTTGGATACCATAGGCCTGCATTTGGATTTCCTTTGATATATCTGATGATTCTCTTTGCAGCACTAAGATGGATCTCCTTGGGCTTTGATTGGTATCTGGCACAGATTCCAACAGAGAATGAGATATCTGGTCTGCTTACAGTCAGATACAACAGAGATCCAATGATTCCTCTGTAGGTAGTTGCATCGACATCCTTTCCTTCATCATCCGGACCAATTCCTTGTGAGGTGTTCATGGGAATCTTCACTGAGGATCTGTCTTCCACTCCAAACTTCTTGATCAGGTCTCTAGTATACTTCCCTTGATTGATAAAGATTTCTTCTGGAACTTGTTTGACTTGTAGTCCTAGGAAGTAGCTGAGTTCTCCCATCATACTCATTTCAAATTGACTCTGCATTACTTGAGAGAATTTCTTGCATAGTTCTGAATTAGTATTACCAAATATAATATCATCAACATATATTTGTACTAACAGAATATGATTAGCAACAGAGATTTGAAATAAAGTTTTGTCAACCTTTCCCTTAGTAAACCCATGGTTCACTAGGAATAGGGACAGTGTGTCATACCATGCTCTCGGAGCTTGCTTAAGACCATAGAGGGCCTTTTAAGCTTGTAGACACAGGAGGAGTGAGTAGGAATGACAAAACCTGGTGGTTGTTCCACATAAACCTCTTCTTCAAGATCTCCATTCAGAAATGCACTCTTGACATCCATCTGGTAGACCTTGATGTTGTTGTAGGCAGCATAGGCTAGAAATATTCTGATGGCTTCCAGTCTGGCAACTGGTGCAAAAGTCTCATCAAAACCTATTCCTTCTTCTTGGCAATAACCCTTAGCTACCAGACTTGGTTTATTCCTTACAATGTTGCCATCTTCATCAGCTTTGTTCTTGAATACCCATGTTGTTCCAATGACATTCTGGTGCTTTGGCCTAGGAACAAGTTCCCATACTTTATTCCTTTCAAATTGAGTAAGCTCTTCTTGCATTGCATTGATCCAATCTGAGTCTGCAAGAGCTTCTTCTATAGTCATGGGTTCCATCTGAGATATATAGCAGTCAAGCATTGCTTCTCTCCTTGTTGATGCTGATCTGGTCTGCACACCACTTCTGATATGTCCAATTACTTGGTTAGGGGGATGGTCTCTTAACCATGTCAGATCAGGTTCTGTCAGTTGCTGTCTGGGTCTCTCTAGTTCTTCATCTTCTGAATCTTCATCTTCATTCAACAGAAGGGGGTTTGGTGCAGGTGTTGGAGATGCAGGGTTATCTGCTACCTCTTTTGTTGGTTCAGGTGTTCTGTCTTTTATGCTGACTTCTTTGAGGATCTCTGTTACTTCTTTAACAGAGGTGCTATCATCAAACTTTACATGTATAGACTCTTCAACATGTAGAGTCATTCTGTTGAGTACTCTATAGGCTTTACTGGTGTTTGAATAGCCTATAAAGATACCTTCATCAGCTTTCTCTTGAAAGACTTTCAGATGCTCCTTTCCATTGTTAAGGATCTAGCACTTGCATCCAAACACATGAAAGTAACTGATGTTGGGTTTTCTTCCTTTCCAAAGTTCATAAGGGGTCTTCTGGTGATTCTTGTTGATCATGCTTCTGTTCTGGGTATAGCATGCAGTGTTGATTGCTTCAGCCCAGTATCTCACAGGTAAACCAGATTCTGCAATCATTGTCCTTGCAGCTTCTTTTAATGTTCTGTTCCTCCTTTCTGCTACGCCATTCTGTTGAGGGGTTCTGGCGGCAGAGAGTTGATGAAAGGTTCCATTTTGATCACAGAAGTCCTTTATGACTTGGTTGACAAATTAAGTTCCTCTGTCAGACCTGATTGTCTTAACCTTCAAGTTTTTCTCAGTCTGAAGTTGCTTTAACAGAGATGACAACTTCTGAAGAGTTTCATTCTTCTTTGACAGAAAGATAGTCCATGTATATCTGGAATAGTCATCAACCATGAATAGGGTGTATTTCTTGCCACCAACACTTGGAGTCTCAACGGGTCCAAATAAATCCATGTGGATCAGATTTAAAGGACTTGTAGAAAGATCTCCAGCAATGGGTTTGAAAGAGTTTTTCTGTTGCTTTCCCTTCTGGCATGCACTGCAGAGGGTCTCTTTCTTGTAAACTATGTCTGGCAGTCCATCAACGATGTGTTCGCTTGCCAGTTTGTTGATTGTTTTGAAGTTCAAATGGCTAAGCTTCTTGTGCCAGTCCCAGCTTAGTTTTGAATCTCCCTTGACTATTAGGCAAACTCCATCCTTTGCAGTGTTCCAATCAACCACATAGATGTTCTTCTTCCTTGATGCTGTAAGAACCACTTCTTTTGTTGTCTCATGCTTCACATAGCAGAAGTCCTTTGTGAATTCAACGGTGTAGCCTTTGTCACAGAATTGGCTAGCACTCAGCAAGTTGAACTTCAAGCCTTTGACATATGAGACATCATCAATGGCTATCTGGTTCTTAATCAGCTTCCCTCTTCCTTTTGTTTGGCCATCTATGTCATTACCACCAAAAGTAACTCTGGGCCCTTTGATTTTCTGGAACTCTGTAAGGCAACTCTTGTCACCTGTCATGTGCCTGGAGCATCCACTATCAATAAACCATTCTTGCTCTGAGGTAGCTCCAGCACACAGTTCCTGCAAGATCAAAAGAAAGATTTAGGTACCCAAGCAATGTTGGGTCCTGGGGGGTCATGGAGTCTGGGTAGTTGGTACCATTTTGGTCTCATCACGTGAAACCTTGGTGGATGGTACCCATTGTCCACCTGGTAGTTATAGTAAATGAAGTGTGATTCACTTTGGGCAGATGCTTGTGAGGGTCATGCTTCCTGTTTACATACTTTTGCATAGCTTTCTTTGTTGGAAAGAAGTCCCATATACTATCAAGAGCAAAGGAACGATTAGCTCTGGGCTTCTGAAGTTGACCAGCCAACCTCTTCTGTCTAAAGTTAACTCTCTCTTGATATCTACCCTTCTGGTGGTCATTTCTGGCACGGTTATCATGAGGTTGTCTGTCAATGAATGGTGTTTTATTTTTGTTATTCTGAAAACCCTTTCTGTTGTTAGGTTTTCTGCCAGGTTCATTATTTTTCAAAAAGGGTTTCTGTTGAACCTTTATCTTCCCTTTTTCTGGTCTGACTTCCTCATGAACAACCTTGGTGCCAGATACACCAACTTGGCAGATGGGGCTAGAGATCAGTGGCACTATGACCTTATCTGCCTTAGCAACACTGGTGCTAGGCATTACAGAAGGCTCACCCGATTCTGTTGAGCCATAACCAAGACCAAAGCCAATGCCAATTTGTTGATCAAGTAAAATCTTTTCCATGGAAGACTGGGCCTTCTGGTAAGCTTTGTACTTAATCTCAAGAGGCTCAATTTCTCTTATTCTCTTGAGAAGAGAAACATTTTCAGTTTCTAGCTGATCTCTCTCCTTAATTAGAAGATTGATTTTGATCTCAACCTCCTTTTTTAAGTCAAGAATTTCAGCCTTCAGCTTACTGTTTTCTTCTGTGACAGAGGAATAAGTGGCTTGAATGGCCTTAAACTCTTCCCAAAATTCTGACATTGAATCAGAATCAAAAGCTAAGCCTATCATTGGGAGTGAGGAGCCTGTCATACATATTGGAGATGCTTTCACCAGGAAGAAGCTTGAAGTCATCAAACTTCTTGTTGGCTATAGTCAGCTTGTTGTCCTTCTCTTGCTCATCACCAGTTCCAATGAGCTCAAGAGTATCCCAGATTTCTTTTGCAGTCTTGCACTTCTTTATCCTGTTGAAGTACCTATCATCGATGGACTTGTAAAGAATGTCTTTAGCAATGTTGTCCAGATTGTACTTCCTTCTTTCTTCAGTAGTCCACTCAGATTTGGCCTTATTGATCATCTGAGGTCTGGTGTTATCAATAGCATGCTCAGGGTTGACCTTCTGGAAGCTTGTGAAGGGCCCAATGTCAAGTACTTCCCACATCTCATCATGCAGAGCACAGAGATGTGCCTTCATTCGGATCCTCCAGTCATCAAACTTGAGATCTGAGAACATAAGATTCTTGGAAAGGGAGTGATCCATTATATCAGATTAAAAATGTGGTAAAACAGAAAAACAAATGGATCTTTGTTCTGCAAATAACCTAAGTGATTATTAGAACAAGGAGGCTCTCATACCACTTGTTGGTGTAATACCCGAGATTAATATAAGAGGATTAATAGTACTACTCATACCAACAGAGGTGCATCTCCTTTTAAGGGAGCTCATCACCCAAGAACTCCAAAGTTAAGCGTGCTTGCACGGGAGTAGTCTTGGGATGGGTGACCCCCTGGGAAGTTTCTCAGGGCGCGCATGAGTGAGGACAAAGTGCGCGGTAAAGGCTCGTGGTGGTTTGTGGGGACAGTACTAGAGGTCTGGAGTAACTACCTCGGGGCCTACGGGGCCGGGGTGTTACAGTTGGTCCCGGTTGTACTGGATACAGTCTAGAGGGGGGTGAATAGACTGTATTGGTTTTTAACTTTTTCAAGCTAAGTACCAGATTTAACAGAATAGCCTGTTCTGTTGGCAGAACAGACTGGCAGCGGATGGGGTTCTGGTAGGGAGTTCTGTTAGTATAGCCTCAGAGAAGCAAAGGCAGTAGGCCTTCTGTTAACTCACAAGACAAGTTCTGCTGAGCATAGATACCAAGTCTCTGGAGTTAAGCAGTTCAAATAAAAGTGATAAATGTAATGCAGAAAGTAAATGACACCAGGGCTTTTTATAGTGGTTCAAGGAATAACTTGTTCCTCTAGTCCACTGTTCCACTAAGCTTGTAAAAACGACCGTTTACAACGCCTCAGCCCTATCACTTAAGAAGCTCTCCACGTCTTCTTCAAGTGTAGATGTCTTCTTGGATGCACTTCTGGCTTCCCTAAGACTGGTCCTTTCACTGAGCTCTCCCGGAAGTATCACCACTTCACTACTCCAGGTACTTGGACGTCCTTCTTGTGAAAGAAGAGGTTCTGTTGAGAACAGGGGTTCCTCCAATTTGCTTCGTTACAAAAGATTTGTATATGAAGTGCTTGAAGAGTTAAAGAACGATGAGAACTTTGCTTGAGTTGGAAGTAAGGATCTTTCTAACGTCTGCCTTCTCTTGTAGAAGATAAAGAAGATTTAATCTCAAGGAGGCTTTTGCGTTTTTAGCGTTTTGAATATTTTGTATGCGCACAGTTGTAGCAAAGTTATCCGGTTGTTCTTCGTAGTGTATCTTTTATACTGAGGTTGTCTTCTCGTTGGAGGAGAAGGAGGACAACTGCATTAAATGAGCGGGCAGGTTACTTGACCAGTAGGACCCAACAAAGTTGGCGGGTTACTATTTTGGGATAAAGTTATCCTGACATTGCGGTCAATCATCTGTATTTACTCTACAGAGTACGGGAGGCATTAAATGTGCATTTAATGCACGTACTGTAGCTTTTCCGTTCAAGACTCCTAGCCGTTGAAGGAATCTTTCAGTTGGTTTACCGGCTTGGTGAAATTCTTCTAAGTGTCAGGCCTTCTGGTGTCTTTAGCAGAGAATTGATCAGGGAAGGTTTTGAGCACTTCTGTTGAAGAAATATCCAACAGAGAACCAGGAGGGTTTCTGTCAGAGTAAAGGCTAACAGAGACCCTGAGGTCTTCTGTTCTGAAGCAGAGAACCAAAGGTCTTCTGTTCAACCAAAGCCTTATCAAGGGTCCTCTATCAGGGGGTCTTCTGTTCTGGAGGCCTTCTGCTCTGGAGGCCTTCTGCCAGTCGATTATACTAAAGATCTTTACAAGGAAAATTCTAATACATTAAGTCTAAAGAGGGGTACTCTAAAGTCCTAATTAATATAGCATCATCAAAATCTAATTACAAATATTCCTTACAGCGTCATCGCCGGGTTGGACGAGACGGCTGTCGACCTACGCCATCAGATTCAACAGAATGCCCCCGATGCCCGCCTCGGCATCGAGGCCAAGAAGAAGGACCGGAGCGAGAATCAAATTAGCCCTCCGGTCATCACAATCGACGTACAATCGGCGCTCTCCGACTTCATCCAGACGCTCACCCAGAACCCGGGTGCCTTCGGCACTTTGGTTCCCGTCCAACCTCAGGTCGGGGAGAATATTATGCCTCCCCCTCATCCACACCCCCTCGGGAACCTGGTCCTCCGGATTGGGAACTCCGAGGGGGTCGTGGCCCAAGATACGGCCTCCCAGGAAGTCCAGTCCCGGGACCGCCACAACGTGAACAAAGAACAACTCCGGACCTCCGCCCTCGAGAGACTCGGAGGGGCGGAAGACCGCCGAGGGGTCCAAGACCGCCTCGGGGGGAAGACGTTCCAGAGGCCTCAGGAAAGTGGCGGATCCGTCTCCAGGGCCAATGAAAGGCGTCCCCCTCAGGACAAAGGCAAGGCACCTTTCCATGCCAACGACGCCCGCCACCAAATCAACCAGGCCCACTCGGCCGGCATCCATTCGCAGGGGGCGGAGGCCCTCCCGAAGGACCCCCGGGACGAAATCATTGCGGCCCTCCAGCACCGGCTCGACGAGATGGAGGCCACCAAAGCACACGCCACCACTTCTGCCCCTCATACAGACCTCAAGTATGAGGCGATGTTGGCCAAAATGGAGGAAATGCAGAAGAAGATAGCTGAGGGCTCCGAGGAACCCACCATACAGATCCGGACCCGGACGCCATTTACCCCAAGGGTATTGGCGGCCCGGATCCCGGAAAAATACCGAGGGCAGCTCATCAAGCCCTACGACGGAAAGACTGACCCCCAAGAGCACTACAGCAGGTATCAAAACAGCATGATGATGGTGGGGGCATCAGATGAATATTTGTGTCGCTGGTTCCTCTCCACCTTAGAGGGGCCGACTTGCGAATGGTTCAATCGATTGCCCGAGGGCTGCATTGACTCATGGCAAGAACTCGCCCAGCGATTCTTGACGCAATTTGCGGGAAGGCGCCGCACAAGAAAACACTTCTCCCACTTGCTGACAGTGAGGCAGAGGAAGGAGGAGACCCTTCGGGACTTCTTGGAGCGCTGGAGAACGGAGGCTGATAAAGTTGATGGCGCTGACGACGGGACCCTCCTGGCCCTCCTCCAAACATTACTCCGCCCCGGGAACTTCTCGAGGAGCCTCATCATCGACCCCCCCCCCCCCCCCCCGCGATTATATAAGGGCCCTACAGCGGGGGGACCGGTACGCCGAAGCCGAAGAGGTGGAGAAGTGCCACCACGTCCCGGATCAGCAACGCCCTTGGCCAGACGACAAAGGTAACCGGGGGCCGGGGGCTCCCCGCAATCATCCCAAGGATTCTGCCCCCTCCGGTGATCGCCTCCGGCATGGCCAAGCCAAGCCCGGGGGAGGCTACAAGGGGAACCCGAGGGCTTGGGCACAGCCTGTCCTCCTGGAGCACCCTCGGACACCTTTGACGCACCCCGTCAGCGTCATTCTTGATTTTGCTGAAGAGAGGGGCTTAGTGGAGCGGGATTCACGCGCACCCCCGGAAGTGTTTGCCATCAATCCAAACTACCCCTACGGTCGCTTCCACCGGCACCAGGGCATAGAACCGATGTCTGCCATCAGCTGAAGACGGCCATCGAAAGGTTGATACAAGCGGGCCATTTGTCCCAATTTATTCAAGGCCCTCAGCAACAGGCCCCCCCCTCACCAAGGGCCACCCCGAGGGCAGACTGCGAGAGCAAATGCATGTGTCAACCCCAACACCATCCCCCTCGGCAAGAAGAGGGAGATTGGAAATCTGGAAGACGAGGAGGAGGAGTACCCTCGGTACCAAGAAAAGAAACGCCACATCCTCATGATCACGGGGGGCAATACCGGGGGTGATTCTACGAGTCAACGAAAGAAGTGGGCTCAATCACTTTACGTGGGGGAAGTCACTCATATGCCCCCAGTAAAATGGATGAGGGAGGAACCCATTATCTTCACTAACGCTGATCTCCCCCCAGTGTCCTCCCCACACAGGGATGCCCTCATCATCCGCATAAAAATAAATGACACTATTATTCACAGAACTTACGTTGACACGGGCAGCTCCGTCAATGTAATGTACCTCAGCACCTTCAGAGAGCTGCATCTGGAGAGGGGGTCCCTTCGGCCCATCAAGACCCCTCTTGTCGGCTTCACCGGCGACACCATTGATTCCGAGGGGGTTATAACCCTCCCGGTACTCTTCGGCGACGGGCTCCATAGAGCCAAGCTCGAAGTGGAGTTCGTCGTCTTCAACATCGATTGCACCCACAACATCATCCTCGGCCGACCAGCCCTCGAGAATCTCGAAGCCGTCATCTCCATGAGGCACCTCTGCCTCAAGTTCCCAGCCGAGGGGGAATCAGTTACTCAAGGGGGAACCAAAAGCTTTCCCGCGCTTGCTACCTTCAATTGACAAAGAAGGTTAGCAAGACGGAGTTCCGCATTGACACCATCACCGGAACTGTGGAAGCGGAGGAAAGGAGGCCGAGAGCTGAACCAGCCGAGGAGGTAGAAGACTTCACGCTCGATCCGGCCAAGCCGGAGAGAGTCGTGAAGATTGGAGCCAAGCTCCCCGAAGATTTGAAGACCGACATCATCAGCGCCCTCCGCGCCTACTCCATTTTTTTTGCATGGGGGCCGAAGGACATGCCGGGGATCAGCCGAAGGGTCATCACCCACCGCCTCTCGGTGGACCCTTCGGCCAAACCAGTACAACAACGGACGAGGCCCCTCTCGGCCGAGAGGAGGGAATTTGTGAAGAAGGAGGTCGCCATGCTCCTCTCTATCAAGCACATCAAGGAGGTAAAGTACCCCTCATGGCTGGCAAACGTAGTCCTCGCACAAAAACCGCCCTCATTCCGCATGTGTGTGGACTACACGGATCTCAACAAGGCGTGTCCCATGGACCCCTTTCCTTTGCCAAATATTGATCAACTTGTGGATGAAACCGCGGGGTGTGAAATCATGTCATTCCTCGACACATTCCGCGGATATCACCAAATATACATGCATGAGGAAGACGCTGAAAAAACAGCCTTCATGACTTCCGAGGGCATCTTCTGCTACCTTGTCATGGCCTTCGGCCTAAAGAACTCAGGCGCCACCTACACCCGGATGGTGGCCAGGGTATCTCAAGCTGTCCTAGGGCGCACCATGGAGACATATGTTGACGACATGATCGTTAAAAGCAGGCAATCGGCAAGCCATGCTGATGACCTGAGGGAGATCTTCGCCATCATGCAGAAGTTCAGCCTTCGGCTGAACCCAAAGAAGTGTACCTTCAGCGTTCAAGGGGGCAAATTCTTGGGCTACATGGTATGCCGAAGGGGGATCGAGACCAACCCCGAGAAGATCCAGGCCATCATCAACATGGAGCCCCCACGCAACGTAAAGGAGGTCCAACGATTGATAGGCCGCCTGGCAGCCCTCAATCGCTTCTTATCAAAATCGGCGGAGAAGTCCTTACCCTTCTTCCAGATCATGAGAAAAACCGTCGGTTTCCGGTGGAGTTCAGAGTGTCAGGGGGGCTTCGAGGAACTGAAACGGTACTTATCTTCACCCCATGTGCTCTCTAAACCCAAGGTGGGGGAAATCCTATACCTTTACCTGGGTGTTAGCCCGGCAGCCATCAGCTCAGTACTCATACGGGAAGAGGATGGCATCCAACACGCCATCTTCTATGTTAGCAAGACCCTCAGGGAAGCGGAGCTCCGGTACTCCCCTGTGGAAAAAACAATATTGGCTATCGTGTGGACCGTCAAGAAGTTGGGCCATTACTTCCAAGCTCACCCGGTCCAGGTTCTCACTCACCAACCCCTCGGCGCCTTGATGAGGAGCCCCACTAGCTCCTCCCGAATGGTAAAATGGGTTGTCTTCTTGAGCCAATACAACATCGACATCCGTCCTAGGCCCGCTCTCAAGGGCCAAGCCCTAGCGGACTTCGTGACGGAGTGTACGGCAAGATCAGCCACGGACGAGGAGCCCTCGTCTCCTTCGGATGATTGGTGGACCCTCTACACCGACGGCTCCTCCGCCGTCAAAGCATGTGGAGGAGGGGTGGTTCCCATCTCACCCGAAGGCTTCCGGGCCTATTATGCAGTCCGCTTCTCCTTCAAAGTCTCTAAAAATGAAGCCGAATACGAGGCCCTCCTCTGTGGCCTTCGGCTGGCAGCTAACCTGAAGGCCCGATAAATTCACGTCAAGTGCGACTCCAAGTTAGTCGTCGGCCAAATCTCCGGGGAGTACGAAGCCAAGGAAGGGAGAATGAAGCAATACAAGGAGGCAGCCAAGGAGTTGCTTAAGGTATTTGAGGCACACTCTCTTACTCAAATACCGAGGGCTCAACACTCTGAGGCCGACATTTTATCAAAACTCTCGGCAAAATCCCTTGAGCACATCTCGAAGATTGCCAAAGTGGAAGAACTCAGCCTCTCTAGCATACATGTTAGCCCCGTCATGAACATACAACAAAGGCAGGGTGACTGGATCTCAGACATTATCGCTTTCATCACCACAGAGCAACTGCCCGAGGATGAGGCCCGCGCTAAGCTAGCAAAGCTGAGGGCTCCGAGCTACACTATCGAAGACGGAAGGCTTTACAAGAGGTCCTACAACGGGACATTACTTAGAGAGAATAATCTAAGTCCTAAATACTTGGCCCCCTGTGGAGCCACCAGTCAACCGAAGGCACGTCTGAGACAAAGCTCTCACACTTCACCCGAGGGCTCCTACCTCGTACAACTACACTTAGAAAAAATTTCTAAGTCCTAAGTATTTTTTACCCTCGGTCAAATCTCCATGCCGCCAGAGGGGCCATACGGTTGAAGACTTGGTGGAGCTACACTTAGAAAAAATTTCTAAGTCCTAAACATTTTGAGCCCTCGGTTATATACCCACGCAGCGAAGGGTACCCACGCACCGAAGGCTAGACAATATCCAAACACTTAGGAAAATTTTCTAAGTCCTAAGCACCTTGCCTCCGGTTATCTCATGAAGGCTACACAGAACCGGAGGGAAGGAATTAGCCGGGGGCCAACAGATGAACAACACTTAGAAAAATTTCTAAGTCCTAAACATTGGGCCCTCGAAAAATTGTTCAGATGACTAAATAGGCCCAGTATCCGAGGGCTACAGGAGACACTATACTTAGAGAAATATCTTCTAAGTCCTAAACATGCATCCATACACAGAGAAAAGACGAAGGCATACATACAGAAAAGGCGAAGGCATACATTAAAAAAAAGAGGGCATGCATTCAAAGAAAAACAATCGAAGGAAACGAATTATAGGCAAAAAACCGAAGGCGGGTATCCATTCATCAAAAGGAAGGAGTTAAAATGTATATTACAAAATGGCCGAAGCCGAGAGCATACAAATATTTGTTACAACAAGATTGTTCAGAATTTTCTAAGTACTACACAATGACAACATCATCAGTTACAGCAGAATCGCCTCCGTGGGCAGGCTTCGATGTAGCATCCCCCGCAGCATCCTCTTCCTCATCATTGCACTCCGCCATCAGGACGGTGTCCTCGAGATCTGGCCTGCTAGTGCCCTCGGGGAGGGGAACTCTTGTGTCTGGCTGAAGAGGGGGGGGCCCATATGCCGACGGGTCGAAGGCCGCCGGGTCCATCCCCAGATGCCGGGCCATCCTTCGGTAGATGAGGGCCTGAGTGAAGAACTCACCCCCATCATAGTATTCTTTGCCCTTGCGGGCCATCCACTCCCAGCCAGGGCCTTTGGCCCAGTCATCTACAGACTCCCTCACCACCGAGGCCACCCAGTCCCTGTGCCCTTCGGTCCTCCATCCGCCTTCAATAAATCCGGCAACAGCTTCCTCCCAAGCCCTAGCCACGGCTTCTCCCCTGGCGGCTTCGGCGTCTTCGGCGGCCTTTTTGGCGGCCTCAGCCGCAATCTTCTCCGCCTCGGCTTTACCCTCGCCCGCGACCGTCACCTTGGCGTTTTCGAGGATCTTGCTGAAAGCGGCTTGTTCAGCTCGGAAAGTTTCCTCAGTCTCCCGAAGTTTCCTTTGGGTTTCAGATAAGGCCTCATCAGATTTCTGCTTCTGGAGGGAAGACTCCTCCATCCTGCGGATGAGCTCGCCAAGGCCGAGGCTTGCCTACAAAGGAGAGTAAAAAACATCGAAAGATAAGCCACCATGCAATATATGATAAGGTCTGAGATAAACATGAATGGAAAGCAGGGAGGAGGGCACTTACAGTGACCGAGGCCTGGAGGACCTTGGAGCAGAGGGCGTCATCGGGCTGCCGGGAAAGCACGGACCTATCAGTTGGAGGGGTGGCGGCCCTCAAGAACTCCTTCGGATTCAAGGTCCCGTGCATGATGGCGGTTCCTTTAGTGATGGAAAATTGGACGTGGTCCTGGGGCCAGGCCAGGCCAGTAGCTGGATCCGAGGGCTTAGGAGGAGAGGACTCATCCACAACTACGACGGGGGTTCCCTTCGGCTCTGAGGCCCCCTTCTTCTTCTTCTTCTCCTCCGGATGTGCCGGGCCTTTCCCGGCTCTTTTTCTCTTGGGCTCCAATCCCGGGGAGCCCCCGCGTCAGAAACGGCGTCCTCGCCGGTCGCAGCTTTGTCCATCTGCCCCGCATTCTGGCCCCCATCGCCGATCGCCTTCGGGAATATTGCATCAACTGCCCTCTATTGCGCCGGGGCCTCTTCCTTCTTGTCCTCTTTGGCCAGTTGCCTCTTTAACTTGGCAAGTTTCCTGGCATCCATATCTGGTCCTGAAAGATAAAGAAGACATACAAATATTAGCTTACCACTGAACAGTAAAGCAAACAAAAAGAAGGGGGAACAAAAAATTCTAAGTATAAAAACTAAAGCCCTCGGCTAGGTAACAACCTTCAACACTCTCATACATACGGTCGATCTCGGGGTAGCCTTCGGCGCTCTCCCCCATCAAACGATACCGACGGAAACCGATTTTGAGCAGCTCATCCGAAAGGGTAGCATCTTTGATCTTTACATGCTTGTCCGATCCCTCCGGTTTCTTGGATAGCTTTCGGCCATTCTTTTCTAGGATGGCGCCCTCTGCCTTCGGATGCCGCTGGAAACTGTCACGAAGGGGAGCAGGGAAGGGGTTCTCCGCAAGGCGGATGTAGCAAAATTTGTCCTTCCATCCCTTATGGGACGAAGGCACCTCATCAAAAAGTCTGAACCCCGGAAGCTGTTGCAAGTTCCCGAAACCCCCGGCATTAGTATGCCCCCCCCCCCCGGCACAAGTTGAACGACAGGAAGAACTGCTCCAATGTTGGGAGACCCCCCGGCTCCGGCACAGGGACAAGAAGCCCGTTATGTAAGAATGGCTATTCGGCGTCAGTTGACATGGAGCTAGTTTGACAAAACGCAAATACTCCAGTAGAAAAGGATGAAGGGGAAATCGAAGCCCCAACTCCACCGAAAG
Organism: Cuscuta europaea; assembly: GCA_945859875.1. Classification (NCBI taxonomy): domain Eukaryota; kingdom Viridiplantae; phylum Streptophyta; class Magnoliopsida; order Solanales; family Convolvulaceae; genus Cuscuta; species Cuscuta europaea. Next base: position 12,851,714 of record CAMAPE010000048.1, read on the forward strand.
TAGATGGACAACGAAGCACCCTTCGGGCGCCCTCAGCAACACATCGTTTGGCCCCGGTTCCACCACTTGCGCCGAAGGGCCCACGAGAAATTGCGTAGCCTGGTACTCTGCTGTCGTCGCCCTCGTCTTCACCTCTAAGGCCGCAGTATTGAGGAAAGAGTACCTTTCGGGAATCCCGACCGGTTGACCAGCATCAACGGCAGCTTGCGTTTTCGTCGGGGCCGTCCTCGCCTTTTTCTTCCTAGCCGGAGCCACAATGAGTGGTATCGCGTCAAGGGTCCGGGAGCTTCCGGGCACTGCGACGGTGACCCTCATGCTTTCCTTCTGGGCCTCATCCTCAGCCACTTGAAAGGCAAGTGCCAGCTTCTCGTCCTCGCACACCTGCTCGAACTCCTCCGCTTCCAATTCTAGTTGAAGGCTTGCTTGTACCTCCTCAGCCACCACAGAGTCCTGGTTGACCGAGGTGCGTTCGCTTGAGGACTCCGCTTCAGAGAAGCTTTCAATCCCTACCGGAGGATCCCTCGAGACGTTTTGGGAGTCACTTTGCGAAGACATCCTCAACAGCTAAGGGATGAGGGGTTTCTAAGGCAGGAGGCTTCCTAAGGCAGTTAAGCACTTAACCTAAGGCCACACAACTACGACTCACTAATGCTACAACAGATGGGCGGAGAACTGACCTCGGAAGATTGGTTGATCGAAGGCAGCTGTTTCTCTCTCTAGGAATTTTGGCAAAGCTCCGCTAACACAGATATCGCACAAGGGGGAGTGTGGCCTGGCCTTGGGGTATTTATAGGCACCTGGATCCGGGCTTGGGCATGGAAACCGGGCCTCCGGTTGAACAGCCATCATTACGAAACATCGAACTGCCCAATCAGTGACGCCCGCCCACAGACAGCCAACGAGCACGCACCACGTGGAAGCCCCCCCTAACGGCTATATTTTGACGTTAGGTATTCCAACGGCTATATTTACAACGGCTATATTCTGGGAGCTCCCGGCTACAGTTAGCAGACCACTCCTTCATCAACCAAGAATCCAGCCCCGGACTTTCTACTTCACTCCACTTCATCAAGAGGAGCCCCCGAGTGCACTTACCCAGAGAGACTCCCGGTTTATGCCCCTCATACTGCTTAAACAAATGCCTTCGAGCTCACTCCTTCAGAAGCCCGCGACTTCATAACATTCCTCATCAATGCCTTGACCTCTACTGATCTCACCCAGCAACGTAGGTCTAACCTCAAACCTCGCTATGAGTGCCCCGCTCGAGGACACCTCCACGTGTGCCCGTAACGCTCGTAGGCATGTGAGTAACACCCCCGACGTACTCTTCCTACTCAGTGCATCGGCCACCACATTGGCCTTACCGGGATGGTAATCGATGATCAAGTCATAGTCTTTTATCAACTACATCCATCTCCTTTGTCTCATATTCAACTCCTTCTGCATGAATACATACTTCAGGCTCTTGTGATCGGTGTAGATGTGACATGTCTCCCCGTAGAGATAATGCCTCCAAATCTTCAGTGCAAACACTACCGCCCCCAATTCTAAGTCATAGGTAGGGTAGTTCACCTCGTGTTTCCTCAACTACCTAGAAGCATAGGCAATTACCTTCCCGTTTTGCATCAGCACACATCCAAGCCCTTGGATGCTAGCATCATTATAGATATCATACCCTATCCCTTGTATGGGTAGAGCAAGAACTGGTGCTTCGGTGAGTCGTTTCTTTAGCTCAAGAAATCCTTTCTCACACTTGTCGTCCCATACCAACTTAGCCCCCTTCTTCGTGAGCTTCGTAAGTGGTGACGCCAACACGGAGAATTTCTCCACAAATTTCCGATAGTACCCCGCTAAGCCAAGGAAACTACGTATCTCTTTCACATTCTTGGGTCGCTCCCAATCGATGATAGCTTCTATTTTTGCATGTCCACCGCAACGCCCGATCCGGATATGACATGTCCGAGGAAGCCAATCTCTTTAAGCCAAAATTCACATTTTGAGAACTTGGCAAAGAGTTGTTTCTCTCTTAGCCTTTCAAGCACAAGCCTTAGATGATGCTCATGTTGTTCTTCGTCTTTTGAGTATATCAAGATGCATCAATGAATACAATCACAAACTGATCTAAGTACTCACTAAACACATGGTTCATCAAGTCCATGAATGCTGCTCGTGCGATGGTTAAACCAAATGACATCACAAGAAATTCGTAGTGACCATATCTAGTGTGAAAAGCACTCTTAGGTATGTCACTCTCCTTGATCTTCAATTGATGATAGCCCGATCTCAAATCAATCTTTGAGAACACCATAGCCCCCCGCAGTTGATCAACAAGTCATCAATCCTCGGTAAAGGATACCTATTCTTGATGGTGACCTTGTTCAACTGTCGGTAGTCAATACACATTCGTAATGTACCATCTTTCTTCTTCACGAAGAGTACCGGTGCTCCCACGGTGAATGACTAGGTCTAATAAACCCATTGTCCAGTAGTTCTTGTAATTGGACCTTCAACTCTTGAAGTTCTGTCGGTGCCATTCGATAAGGAGGAATCGAAATGGGTTTGGTTCCCGGCTCTACTTCAATCACAAATTCGATCTCTCTATCGGGTGGAAGCCCCGGTAAGTCCTTGGGAAAGACGTCCGGATACTTACACACGACACGTACATCGTTGATGTCGACCTCCTTCTTTGTCTCATCTACCACGTAAGCAAGGTACGCGTGGCAGCCTTTCTTCATCATCTTCCGCGCTCTCATCACGGATATGATACAACTTTGAGTTCTTCCTCGATCTCCCTCGAATAGTAGGGAGTTTCCTTTATCATACTCGAGTTCTAAGACCTTGGTGTAACAATCAACTCGAGCTTGATGCTTCTCGAGCCAATCCATCCCTAGGATCGCATCAAACTCAAGCATGCTTAGAGGTACGAAATCACAAGTCAAAGGTTGACCCATCACTTCCACCTGACATGATGGATAGTAATGATTCCTTTCCACATCGTCTCCTAACGGTGTGGAGACTAGCAAAGTTTGCATCATTGGTGTCAATGGCACGTCAAGACCTTCGGCGAATGCCTCACTCACAAATGAGCGTTGTGCCCGGTATCGATGAGGATCCTCGCACTCCTACCGTTGATCTTTAATGTCCCTACATTTATTCGCCATGTAAGATACACCTTCAAATGTTTTTGGACCCCTTTTGGAGGTTATTACGTTTACATTAATGTTTGGAATCAAATGGGGGTCCGATCGTAGAAGAATGGAGCGAAACATCGGTTTTTCGGGCGACGGAGGTCTACGCACGGTCGTGCGTGGAACACGCACAGTCGTGCGTGTGTGAGAAACTCGGATCCGGCCACTTCCGGCTATGCACGATCGTGCGTACTCGGACACGCACGATCGTGCGTCCACGCACGGCGTGCGTACCGGCACGCACGGTCGTGCGTTTTGCGCGAAAACACCACGGAGTTACTGCCCCCTAAGCACGATCGTGCGTGGGGTTGGACGCACGATCGTGCGTCCCTTGTTTCAACCGGTTTTGGCCTGATTTCCCCCCGGTTTGACCCCGGGGCGGCCCACACTCGATCCCTACGACTTATATGTTCAAAAACATGCCTAGAACACAGAAAAATAAGTGTATTACCTGCGACGGAGTCCGGGTTTGCTCGCGCATCCGCCTCGGTCATCGCGTACACCCTTGCTTGGGCCTTTCCTTGGTTGAAGGACGCGGAATAGCTTGTTGACGCGCCACCTCTTCCCGTACCACCATGTGACGGCCCGACATGGTTCCTCCCCGTCATGACCCCTCCTTCGGCTCCCAATGCATTTCCTTGTGTGATTTGAGGGCAATTAGCTTTCATATGCCCCACATTCCCGCACTTGAAACACCTCGGTGGTTCATTGCACTTCCCAAAGTGTTGTTTAGTGCAATCGGGACATCTCGGTGCCCCCGAATTCTGTGGCCTAGGTCTGTGCCACATTACATCTTTATTCTTCTTTGCCGGCGGCGCCGGTGGTCTAAATGAACCACCACCGCCGTGGTTGCTCTTTCGGGAATGATCGGGTTGCCCCGAATTATTCCATTTCCTCTTTTTCGCCTCCTCATCATCCCTTTCCTTCCTCTCATTCCACTGGGTTTCCCCAAGCATGTCCTGTTCTACCACCTCGCTAAAGGTCATATGGCGAGAGTACGTAGCTCGGTCACGGATGTCCAAGAGTAAGGCATCCCAAAAATGCTCCGTCAAGCGGTCCTCATCGGCCGCATACTCCGGTAAGAACCTCGCCAAGGCTCTAAAATCTTGCTCCAATTGCTTAACAGTTACACCCTCCCTTTTCTTGAGGTTGGTGTACTCCATACGCTTCACATTGACCTCGTAGTCGGAGTAGTATTGGGTATAGAACTCTTATTCAAAGTGTGTCCATGAGATATTCTCACGGTACTTTCCTTCCACGCTCTCCCACCATGTAGAAGCTATCCCCTCAATCAAACGTGAAGCAACAGTCAACTTCACGTCAGGTGTTATTTGCATGTCTCTTGATGCATCTTTCACATTCTTAATCCACTCGGCGGCAACGGTAATATCATTGGTGCCGTCGAAGGACCTGCACCCCAAGGCTCTAGCCTCCTTGAGGTATTTGGAGATCCCCACACAGACATCTCCTTCGCGTCTATCCCTAGACGCCCCTGAAATAGCTCTTGAAGCTCCTCTGCTCCCTTGACCCGATCCGCCTTGAGAGCCACGCCTTGCTTGGCATCTAAGATCTCTCCTTTGTTTCTCTTTTTTATACCATTCGGGCAATTTCCCCATTTGAGCAAATCGGGCATCGCTCTCATCATTGTTTTCATCATCGGTGTGGAAGTCACCCCCATCATACGGGGTCTCCTCATGTCCCGTTTCGGGAATATAGGTTGCATCATATTCCTCGGTATTAGTTTCATACACCGAGCTAACATGACCATCGCTCACGGTTCGGTCTCGATGGTGAAAGACACGAAAAGCACCTAAGAGGGGGGGTGAATTAGGTATTTAAAAACAATTGTGCTGAAGATATGAACGCAGCGGAAACAATTAAAAATATATCAAACAATAAGTGAGTGTTAGTGCACAAACAAATGTAAGTTAGTGTGTGTGTGTGTGCATGTTCAAACAAGAAAGCAATTAACAAGTAAGAACATGATGATTTATAGAGGTTCGGCTAATCCTACTCCTCTACCTAAGGGCACCTCCCTCAGGATTTCCAAATCCACTAAAAATGGTCTCCCTTGAACACAAGAAGAGCACCACCTAAAGTTTTGGCAAACAAACCCTTGCCAATGAGTATGAGTTTTACACGGGCTAACTCACAACCTAATGGTTTTCAAGAGGATCAACCAAAAATCTCAACTAATGGTTTTCTAGAGGCACACCAAAAACCTCACAGTGGTTTTCAAGAGGCACAACCACACAACCTCAACTAAGTTGGTTTTACAACGGGCTAACCAACAACCTAAGATTGGTTTTAGGAAAACCAAACAAAACCTTACAAGATGGAGAATATAAATACAAGTAGAGAATATGATCTCAAACTCTCAAGCAGAATATAAAGATTGGTGCTTGACGTAGAGTTGAGAATTACAAGGCAATACATACAAAGATATAAAGTTTGATCAAGAACAAGTGTGATTGCAAATATCAAGTAGCTCTCTCAAAAATTGGTTTTTATCAAGATTAAAAAATATGAATTCGAAGATCTTAAAACCAATGTGAATTTCTGCAAATAAATTTTAAAGTGATAGCACAACCAAAATTCAAGACAGAGAGATTAGGAAAAGCTTCAGAGACGAAGTGGACTTTTTAGTATAATCAAAGTGTAAAGTATTTCGTCAGGGATTTTTCGTGCTAGTATTTCATGTGTAATTTTTCGTACTTGAATCAGTGTAGAAGACTGAATATATATAGGAAAGGATTTGGTCGTTGAAGATTTGAAATCAAAGATTTGGAAGGAAAGAATCGCGGAATTATTGGCTTCAACGGCTATAATATCAATTATTGATATTTGATTGATTTCCTTATTTGGACGATAGTGCCAACGGCTAGAAAGATTAATAAAGAAGCTTCAACATTCAGAAAAGGATCTCGGTCCCCAAATAAATTAATTGTCTTTACCAGACGACAAAATAAAATATTTGTCTTTACTGGAAAAGTCAACGAAAGAGTAACGCTGAACTTAAGAATCAATTTGGATTGAAGTCTTGACTGATTTCTAAGGAAAGAATACTTAGAATAAAGATTAGTGTAGCAGACTTCTAGGAGAACAACCTCAAGGAAGGAGCGGGCTGCTAAGGGCAGAGGGCTAGGAGCAGTAGCCTCAGCAGTTGGCTCGAAGAAGTTGACTTGAGCAGTTGGCTGAAAGAATTTGGCTGGAGCAGTTGGCTCGGCAGTTGGCTCGGCAGAGGGCTCGGCAGAGGGCTCGACAGTTGGCTCAACAGCAGCGCCCTCAGCAGTTGCCTCGAGCAGTTGGCTGCTGAAAAAGACAACTAAAAGCCCAAACTCTAGGGAACTTTAACCACGATTCAAACACATATTTAAGAGGGATTTAGAGCACTTAAAACGAGGTTAAGTTGCTGCAACTGGATGGAGAAAAGCTTGAAGACAGCTCACTCAAAATGAGAGAAACTCAGAGAAGGAAAACTAGTGAACTATTTTGAAAAAGCACTCAACTGTTGGGGAAAACTTATGAATTTGACTCTGCTGTGCAAAAGTAAAATGTTTGATTAGTTATAAAGAATATATTTGTAGTGATAAAATTGATTTTGAGAGCCTTTAATATGCAATCCACACATTCTTGATGAAACGGCTTTTCTAGCTATCAAGAAAGACTATTTTTAGTGGATTGACTTGAATGAGTAAATCTGCAGCATCTCAACACACATATTAGCTTCATTATTTGTAAACATAAAAAACTAAAGGTAGCACAAGTCGGCTAACAATCTCCCCCTTTTTGATGTTGACAAATAATGACTTCAAGAGAGCATAAAAACAGTTAGGAGCACATGAGAAGATATGAAAAATATAACAGCAAGCTCCCCCTCACTTCATGCAACTCTCTTGATACCAAAATATATAAACATTCTCCCCCATACAAAGAGAATCTCTTTCCTTTTTTTATTGACTTAGGTCAGGGACTTTTTCCCATTAATGGTATGAGACTTACTTGAAGTCGGCATATTTCTCCCCCTTTGTCAATATCAAAAATGGAGGGTCATGGAGAAAATAAACAAAGGAATGCACATAGAGGATATATAAGATATCAATTAAAAGAATAATAATGATACCAAATAAAGAGGAGTAGGTTGGAGAAATTTAAGGAATGTAGGGGTTGGGTTATGATCATGTTAATAAATGATTAAGTATAGAGAACACTGTTTTTCGTCCAGATCTTGATCTTTACAACCTCATTCCTGCCTTGATGCTTCTGTCATCTGTCTGATACCAATTTGAATCAATTGAATCAACTTTGAACCAATTTCAGTCATCTGCTAGGTAACAGCAATCTGTTAGTTGTAGTAGTTGTTTGCTTTTTCTTTTAATACATCTGGATCACTTTCTTGGAGCATTCTGCCTTTAGGACAAGTGTTTTTCATACTTAACCAATAACATATCAAAGCACACAATTCTCAATTAATGATTGACAGTGAATGGAATTAATTTAATTGATTTCAAGCATTCCCAATTCACGTCTTAAAAAGCTAAAACGTGCATAATCTAGCAGTTTAGTGAATATATCCGCTAGTTGGTGCTTAGTGTCCACAAAATCAACACAAATGTCTCCTTTTTGCACATGATCACGAATAAAGTGATGACGGGTCTCAATATGTTTGGTCCTTGAGTGCAAACTAGGATTTTTGGAAATATTAATAGCACTAGTATTGTCACAAAACATAGGCACATTAGTAAAACTCAAATTGTAGTCTTTTAATGTTTGAATCATCCATAATATTTGAGCAACACAGCTGCCTAAGGCAACATATTCTGCTTTAGCAGTAGATATGGCAACTGAGTTTTGCTTCTTGGATGACCAAGACACTAAAGAATGACCAAGAAATTGACAAGTACCACTGGTACTTTTCCTATCAACTGTACACCCAGCATAATCAGCATCACTATATCCAACTAAGGAGAAATTGGATCCCTTTAGATATCCAACTAAGGAGAAGTTGGTTGTGCTTTTAACATATCTAATGATACGTTTAACAGCCACAAGATGAGATTCCTTTGAGCAAGATTGATAGCGAGAACAAACACAAACAACATGCATAATATCAGGTCTAGAAGCAGTTAAATACAATAAACTACCAATCATATCTCTATAGACCTTTTCATCAGTGGATTTGCCATTCTCATCTTTGTCAATCTTGGCCGTTAAGCTCATTGGAGTATCAAAATGTCTACCTTCTTGTAGATTAAACTTTTTAACCAACTCCTTAGCATATTTGGACTGACTTATGAAGGTTCCTTCCTTCATTTGTTTGATTTGAAGTCCAATGAAGAATGTGAGTTCACCCATCATGCTCATCTCAAACTCATTGGTCATGACTTTAGAAAATTCTTCACACATAGAGTGATTAGTAGAACCAAATATAATGTCATCAACATAGATTTGAACTAACATAATGTCATTAGCCAATGTGCGTACAAACAATGTTGAGTCAATAGCCCCTTTTGAAAAACCATTTGGAGATGCTGTGAGAAGACATCTTAGAAATTAAGCACAAACAAAAAAACTAGCAGAGCACTCAAATACTACAGCAGTGGACTCAATTACAATAGCAGAGGGCTCAACACACAGTTCACTTAAGCACACAAGAGAGGATCACTAGGTACAATTAAGTACTATTCTAGTAACCTGGCTTTGATACCAATTGAAAGACACGAAAAGCACCTAGGGGGGGGTGAATTAGGTGTTTAAAAAAAATTGTGCTTAAGATATGAACGCAGCGGAAACAATTAAAAATATAACAAACAATAAGTGAGTGTTAATGCACAAACAAATGTAAGTTAGTGTGTGTGTGTGTGCGTGTTCAAACAAGAAAGCAATTAACAAGTAAGAACACGATGATTTATAGAGGTTCGGCTAATCCTACTCCTCTATCTAAGGGCACCTCCCTCAGGATTTCCAAATCCACTAAAAATGGTCTCCCTTGAACACAAGAAGAGCACCACCTAAAGTTTTGGCAAACAAACCCTTGCCAATGAGTATGAGTTTTACACGGGCTAGCTCACAACCTAATGGTTTTCAAGAGGATCAACCAAAAACCTCAACTAATGGTTTTCTAGAGGCACAACCACACAACCTCAACTAAGTTGGTTTTACAACGGGCTAACCAACAACCTAAGATTGGTTTTAGGAAAACCAAACAAAACCTTACAAGATGGAGAATATAAATACAAGTAGAGAATATGATCTCAAAATCTCAAGCAGAATATAAAGATTGGTGCTTGACGTAGAGTTGAGAATTACAAGGCAATACATACAAAGATATAAAGTTTGATCAAGAACAAGTGTGGTTGCAAATATCAAGTAGCTCTCTCAAAATTTGGTTTTATCAAGATTAAAAAATATGAATTCGAAGATCTTAAAACCAATGTGAATTTCTGCAAATAAATTTTAAAGTGATAGCACAAGCAGAATTCAAGATAGAGAGATTAGGAAAAGCTTCAGAGACGAAGTGGACTTTTTCGTAGAATAATCAAAGTGTAAAGTATTTCGTCAGGGATTTTCGTGCTAGTATTTCGTGTGTAATTTTTCGTACATTAATCAGTGTAGAAGACTGAATATATATAGGAAAGGATTTGGTCGTTGAAGATTTGAAATCAAAGATTTGGAAGGAAAGAATCACGGAATTATTGGCTTCAACGGCTATAATATCAATTATTGATATTTGATTGATTTCCTTATTTGGACGATAGTGCCAACGGCTAGAAAGATTAATAAAGAAGCTTCAACGTTCAGAAAAGGATCTGGGTCCCCAAATAAATTAATTGTCTTTACCAGACGACAAAATAAAATATTTGTCTTTACTGGAAAAGTCAATGAAAGAGTAGCGCTGATGTAAGGAATAATTGTATTTAGATTTTGATGATGCTATATTAATTAGGACTGTAGAGTACCCCTTTAGAAATTATGTTTTAGAATTTTCCCTTGTATAGTTCTTAGCATATTCGACTACCAGAAGGCCTCTCTACCAGAAGTCCTCCAGACAGAAGATCTTGGTTCTCTGTCTAGGAACAGAAAACGTCAGGGTCTCTGTTACCCTTTAGCGTGACAGAAACCCTCATGGTTCTCTGTAAGCTACCAACAACAGAAGTGCTCATGATCTTCTCTGAATCAGTTCTCTGCCAATGACACCAGAAGGTCTGACACTCGGAAGAAATCCACAAAGCCGGGAAGTCAACTTAAAGATTCCTTCAACGGCTAGGAGTATGAAACGGAAAAGCTACAGTGCTCGCATTAAATGCTCATTTAATGCTCCCCATGCTCCGTGGAGTAATTGCAGATGATTGGCCGCAATGTCAGGATTACTTTATCCCGAAATAGTAACCCGCCAACTTTATCGGGTCCTACTGGTCAAGTCAACTGCTCGCGCATTAAATGCAGTTGTCCTCCTACTCCTCCAACGGGAAGACAACCTCAGTATAAAAGATACACTACGAAGAACAACCGGACAACTTTGCAACCTTGATTCAACTTTGCTATCACATTGCTACAAGCAAGATATTCAAACTCTGAAAAGCAAAAGCCTCCTTGAGATTCAAACTCATTATCCTCTACAAGAGAAGGCAGAAGTCGGAAAAATACTTTTTCCAACTCAAGCAAAGTTCCAAGTGTTCTTCAACTCTTCAAGCTCATCACATACAAATCTTTGTAACGAAGCTAGTTGGAGGAACCCCTATTTCAACAGAAACTCTTCTTGCTACAAGAAGGACGTCCGAATAACTGGAGTAGTGAAATGGTGATACTTCAAGGAAACTCAGTGAAATGACCAGTGTTAAAGGAAGCCAGGCAGTGCATCCCAGGACACATCTAGGCTTGAAAAAGACGTGGAGTGCTTCTTAAGTGCTAGGACTAAGACTTTGTAAACGGCAGTTTTTACAGCTTAGTGGAACAGTGGATTAGAGGAACGAGTTGTTCCTTGAACCACTATAAAAATCCCTGGTGTCGTTTACTTACTGCTTTTAATACTTGCACTTAGTTAGAACTGTATAACTCCTTGGACTTGGTATCTGTGTTCAGCAGAACTTGTTCTACGAGTTAACAGAAGGTCTACTGCCTTTGCTTCTCTGAGGCTAATAGAACTCCCTGCCAGAACCCCATCCGCTGCCAGACTGTTCTTTAAACAGAACAGGCTATTCTGTAAATCTGGTACTTAGTTTAAAAAGCTAAAAACCAATATAGTCTATTCACCCCCCCTCTAGACTGTATCCAGTATAACCGGGACCAACAAGTGGTATCAGAGCCTCCTTGTTCTAATAATCTTTTAGGTTATTTGTTGAACAAAGATCCACTTGTTTTTCTGTTTAACCTCATTTCTATCTGATATAATGGATCACTCCTTGTCCAAGAATCTTATGTTTTCAGATCTTAAGTTTGATGACTGGAGGATCCGGATGAAAGCACATCTATGTGCCCTGCATGATGAAATGTGGGAAGTTCTTGACATTGGCCCCTTCACTAGCTTCTAGAAGGTCAATCCTGAACATGCCATAGACAACACCAGACCCCAGATGATCAGCAAAGCCAAGTCAGAATGGACCACTGAAGAGAGGAGAAAGTACAACCTAGACAATATTGCCAAGGACATCCTCTACAAGTCCATTGATGATAGGTACTTCAACAGAATCAAGAAGTGCAAGACTGCTAAGGAAATCTGGGATACTCTTGAGCTCATTGGAGCTGGTGATGAGCAAGAGAAGGACAACAAACTAACCATAGCCAACAAGAAGTTTGATGACTTCAAACTTCTCCCTTGTGAAAGCATCTCCAAGATGTATGACAGGCTCCTCACTCTCACTGGAGAGATCTCTGAGCTTGGCAAGGATCTCACAACCAAGGAGATCAACCTGAAGGTGTTGAGGGGACTGCCCTCAGCATGGAAGATGAAGGTAGTTGCTGTCCAAGCCAGCAAGGATGTAAAGACTTATCCCACTGATAAGCTCATTTCAGATCTCAAAGCTCATGAGTTTGAAATGATTGAAGAGAAGGAAGATGTACCAGAAGAGAGGACCACTACAGCCCTCACTGCCAGCACATCTAAGGTAAATGATTTTGACCCTTCAGTACTTTTATCTGATGAATATATGGCTGCCTTTGCCAGGAGATTCAAAAAGTTTATGAAGAATCCCAAAGATGGAAGGAGTCCATCTTTCAACAGAAAGCCATACCAGAAGGTCAAATCAACAGAGAGCAGTGGAGAGCTTCTCTGTTATAACTGCAGACAACCTGGTCACTTCAAGGCTGATTGTCCCCATCCCAGAGTGTCCAAGAAGCAAGGACAGGATGGAGAAAAGAAGAAGTACGAGGACAACTCCAGAAGAAGAAAGGCACTTGTGACAGAACAGCTGGAGAAAGACCCTCTGTCAGAAACAGAATCCAGTTCTGACTCAGATTCTGATGAGGCCTTCTGTTGCCTGGATACATAGACAGAAGACCTTTGCCTGATGGCTCATTCTGATGATGAGGTAACCTCTACTTCTGGATCTAGTTTTTCTTCGGTAGGCTTAGCTTTTGATTCTGATTCAATGTCAGAATTTTGGGAAGAGTTTAAGGCCATACAAGCCACTTATTCTTCTGTAACAGAAGAAAACAGTAAGTTGAAAGCTGAAATTCTTGACTTAAAGAAGGAGGTTGAGATCAAAATCAATCTTCTAATTGAGGAAAGAGATCAACTGGAGACTGAAAATGTTTCTCTTCTTAAGAGAATAAGAGAAATAGAGCCTCTCGAGATTAAGTACAAAGCTTACCAGAAGGCCCAGTCTTCCATGGAAAAGATTGTGCTTGATCAACAGATTGGCACTGGTTTTGGTCTTGGTTATGGCTCAACAGAATCAGGTGAGCCTTCTGTAATGCCTAGCACCAGAGTTGCTAAGGCAGATAAGGTCATAGAGCCACTGATTCCTAGCCCCATCTGTCAAGCTGGTGTATCTGGCACCAAGGTTGTTCATGAGGAAGTCAGACCAGAAATGGGTAAGATAAAGGTTCAACAGAAACCCTATTTGAAAAATAATGAACCTGGCAGAAAACCTAACAACAGAAAAGGTTTTCAAAATAACAAATATAAAAGACCATTCATTGACAGACAACCTCATGTCAATCGTGCCAGAAATGATCACCAGAAGGGCAAATATCAAGAGAGAGTTAACTTCAGGCAGAAGAGGTTGGCTGGTCAACTTCAGAAGCCCAAGGTTAACCGTCCCTCTGCTCTTGATAGCATATGGGACTTCTTTCCAACAAAGAAAGCTATGCAAAAGTATGTAAACAGGAAGCATGACCCTCACAAGCATCTGCCCAAAGTGAATCACACTTCAGTTTACTATAACTACCAGGTGGACAATGGGTACCACCCACCAAGGTTTCACTTGATGAGACCAAAATGGTACCAACTACCCAGACTCCATGACCCCCCAGGACCCAGCATTGCTTGGGTACCTAAATCTTTCTTTTGATCTTGCAGGAACTGTGTGCTGGAGCCATCTCTGAACAAGAATGGTTTATTGATAGTGGATGCTCCAGACACATGACAGGTGACAGAAGTTGCCTAACAGAGTTCCAGAAATGCAAAGGACCTAGAGTTACCTTTGGAGGTAATGACAAAGAAGGTCAAACAAAATGAAGAGGAAAGCTGATCAAGAACCAGATAATCATTGATGATGTCTCATATGTCAAAGGACTGAAGTTCAACTTGCTAAGTGCTAGCCAATTCTGTGACAAAGGCTACACTGTTGAATTCACAAAGGACTTCTGCTATGTGAAGCATGAGACAACAAAGGAAGTGGTTCTTACAGCATCAAGGAAGAAGAACATCTATGTAGTTGATTGGAACACTGCAAAAGATGGAGTTTGCCTGATAGCCAAGGGAGATTCAAAACTGAGCTGAGACTGGCACAAAAAGCTCAACCATTTGAATTTCAAAACAATCAACAAACTGGCCAGAGAACACATTGTAGAAGGGCTACCAGACATTGTGTACAAGAAGGAGACCCTCTGCAGTGCATGTCAGAAAGGCAAACAAGTGAAGAATTCCTTCAAACCCATTGCTGGAGATCTTTCTACAAGTCCTCTAAATCTGATTCACATGGATTTATTTGGACCTGTTGAGACTCCAAGCGTTGGTGGAAAGAAATACACCCTAGTCATGGTTGATGACTACTCCAGATACACATGGACTGTTTTTCTGTCAAAGAAAAGTGAAACTCTTCAGAAGTTGCCATCTCTGTTAAAGCAACTTCAGACTGAGAAGAACTTGAAAGTGAAGACAATCAGATCAGACAGAGGAACTGATTTTGTCAACCAAGTCATAAAGGACTTCTGTGATCAGAATGGAACTTTTCATCAACTTTCTGCCGCCAGAACCCCTCAACAGAATGGCATAGCAGAAAGAAGGAATAGAACGTTAAAAGAAGCTGCAAGAACAATGATTGCAGAATCTGGATTGCCTATGAGATATTGGGCTGAAGCAATCAACACTGCATGCTATACTCAGAACAGAAGCATGATCAACAAGAATCACCAGAAGACCCCTTATGAACTCTGGAAGGGAAGAAAACCTAACATCAGCTACTTTCATGTATTTGGATGCAAGTGCTACATTCTCAACAATGGAAAGGAGCATCTGAAAGTATTTCAAGAAAAGGCTGATGAAGGAGTCTTTATAGGCTATTCAAACTCCAGTAAAGCCTATAGAGTACTCAACAGAAGAACCCTACATTTTGAAGAATCCATACATGTGAAGTTTGATGAAAGCACCTCTGTTAAAGAGGTAACAAAGATTCTTAAGGAAGTCAGCATAGAAGACAGAACACCAGAACCAACAGAAGAGGTGGCAGACAACCCTGCATTTCCAACACCTGCACCAAACCCCCTTCTGTTGAATGAAGATGAAGACTCTGAAGATGAGGAACCAGAGAGACCAAGACAGCAGCTGACAGAACCAGACCTAACATGGTTAAGAGACCATCCTCCTAACCAAGTGATTGGTCAAATCAGAAGTGGAGTTCAAACCAGATCCACATCAAGGAGAGAAGCAATGCTTGCCTGCTATATATCTCAGATGGAACCTATGACAGTTGAAGAAGCTCTTGCAGACTCAGAGTGGATCAATGCTATGCAAGAAGAGCTCACTCAGTTTGAAAGGAACAAAGTATGAGAACTTGTTCCTAGGCCAAAGCACCAGAATGTCATCGGAACCAAATGGGTATTCAAGAACAAAGCAGATGAATATGGCAACATTGTAAGGAACAAAGCAAGGCTAGTAGCTAAAGGATATTGTCAAGAAGAAGGAATAGATTTTGATGAGACCTTTGCACCAGTTGCCAGATTTGAAGCCATCAGAATCTTTCTAGCCTATGCTGCCTACAGCAACATCAAGGTCTACCAGATGGATGTCAAGAGTGCATTTCTGAATGGAGATCTTGAAGAGGAAGTTTATGTGGAACAACCACCAGGTTTTGTCATTCCTACTCAATCTTCTTGTGTCTACAAGCTTAAAAAGGCCCTCTATGGTCTTAAGCAAGCTCCCAGAGCCTGGTATGACACATTGTCCCTTTTCCTAGTGAACCATGGGTTTACTAAAGGAAAGGTTGACAAAACTCTATTTCAAATCTCTGTTGCTAACCATATTCTGTTAGTACAAATATATGTTGATGACATTATATTTGGTAGTACTAATCCAGAACTGTGCAAGAAATTTTCTCAAGTGATGCAGAGTCAATTTGAAATGAGTATGATGGGAGAACTCAGTTACTTCCTAGGACTTCAAGTCAAACAAGTTCCAGAAGGGATCTTTATCAATCAAGGGAAGTACACCAGAGATCTGATCAAGAAGTTTGGAGTGGAAGGCAAATCATGAGTGAAGATTCCCATGAACACTTCACAAGGAATTGGTCCAGATGATGAAGGAAAGGATGTAGATGCAACAACATATAGAGGAATCATAGGATCTCTGTTGTATCTAACTGTAAGCAGACCAGACATCTCATTCTCTGTTGGAATCTGTGCCAGATACCAATCAAAGCCCAAGGAAAGCCATCTAAGTGCTGCAAAGAGAATCATCAGATACATCAAAGGAAATCCCAATGCAGGCTTATGGTATCCCAAGGGAGGTAACTTTGAACTAATTGGTTATTCTGACTCAGATTTTGCAGGTTGCAGACTAGACAGAAAGAGCACCTCTGGTCACTGCCAATTGCTAGGAGGAAGACTTGTTTCCTGGTTTAGCAAGAAGCAGAACTCCATCTCAACAAGTACAGCTGAGGCAGAGTACATTGCAGCTGGAGGTTGCTGTGCTCAGCTACTCTGGATGAAACAACAACTGAAGGACTATGGAGTTCAAGCAAAGGAGATCAAGCTGTTGTGTGACAACACCAGTGCTATTGCTATCACTCAGAATCCAGTTCTTCATTCCAGAACAAAGCATATTGAGATCAGACATCACTTCATCAGAGATCATGTTGAGAAGAAGCACATCTGCATGGAACATGTGCCAACAGAAGACCAGCTTGCAGATATCCTGACAAAGCCTCTTCCTGAGGCTAGGTTCAACAAACTGAGAGAGGAATTGGGAATGATGGATGAGATTCCAAGGGAAAGTTGAAAAGAAAGGCCCTCTGTTGCTCTTTTGCTGTTGACAGAATACCTGTAGCAGAACCCCCTCTGTCAACCCCTTCTGATCCCTACCCTGGCAGAACCCCTCAGCAACAGAAAACCCCCCCTTCTACAGAAAAACCCTCAGAAGGTTGTGGACTTAGAAATTTTCTGAAACCGGGTATCCTAGTAAATTATTAAAGGTCTTTTACCCTTTTACCCTTAAAACGGTATCAAGCCGTATAATATTTACTGTGCCCCCGTTTAATTACTCCGCCCCTTTTTACATTTATTGGTTTATTGGAACCATAAATTAATTCCAAACGTCCACTAACCCAAACACATAAATTCCCCTTTCACAAACCTAAACCGCTACTGCTCTCATTACTTTCAAACTCTCAAACCTCCATAGCTCTCAAGCTTTCTGCAATTCTTCTCTGATCAAATGGCTTTCATCAACATCAACGACCTCACCAAGGAGGAAATCAACACTCTTGTTTCAAATATTTACACAGGGATGAACTGCTACCTCTCCGCACTCTTTGAACTCGCTTCAAACCACGAAACGATGATGAAGATCATAAAGGGAATGGAGGACTCCCAACTGAAGAAAGTGGTAGGTTATCACTTTGATTCCTACAGTACAAGGGACGTAGCAGAGTTCTATCTCAACGCTACATACGAAGGGGAGACCATCCGGTCTAATGTCAATGGTGAAGACATTACCCTCACTCCTGCAGACCTCAACGCTCTCTTTGGCATAGTAGAGGACCCACAAGAAGAAGAAACTGAAGGTTTCCTAACTCTGGACAGTGTCAACGTCACTGTGGACAACTTTGTCCAACTCTACTGCCGACCTGAAGTGGGTAGAGTTCCTAAGCTCTACATGAAGAAAAATCTTCTTCTGAGCGACTATGAGAAATTGGTCAACATTCTGCATAGGTGTGTCTGGAGCAAGAGCACCTCCACATATGACATGAATGCGCTGAATGCAAAGGCTGTCTTTGCAGTTCATCATGGGATGAACATCAACTGGGGACAGGTAATTGTCAAATCCCTTGTTGAGTTCATCAAGAAGAAAGACAAGGAGACCGGTCTGTTCAAGACCCCCATGGGTTATGGTCTCCTAATCTCTGAAACCTTGCTCAAGGCAAGGATAGGGCTAAGAAACTCTATTGAGGCAGACTACACCAAGCTGCTCTTCCTCAACACTTCAAGTGACGGGAAGGTTGCTCTCAAGGCAGAGCAGAAAAGACTCAGAACCCTTGAGTTCAACAGAGAAAGGCAACAACACAAGGTTGTTCAACCAAAGAAAGTTTCAAAGAAGCAACAGAAACCTCCTACCCCTTCTGACTCTGAAGAAGAAATACCTTTGGTGAAGAAGGTGGTCAAGAAGGTTCCCAAGAAAAAGATCACACCTGTCAAAGTCCACAAGTTGGTGGCAAAGAAATCCGCCCTTAAGAGAAAGGCTTCTTCACCTATCTCTTCAGCAAGCGCCCCTTCTGCCTCCCCCATTGCAAAGAAGGCCAAAATTTTGACACCTGCAGCACAGGAGAGGCTGGAGGACTCTGTCATCTCTGCCCCAACCAACAGAAATGCTTGGCACGACAAGAGGATCATCTTTGAGTCAAGTGACTCAGAAGAAGAAGAAGTTGTGCAGAATGCCACTTCTCAGGGGGAACTACATTCTTCTCCTCCTGCCTCTGCAAATGATCAACCTATGGTGGTTCCTTCACCAGAACACCAAGAAGGAAGCAGTACTTCTAGCCCTGATAGGAAATTCATCAGGATTCTGGCATGGAGAAAGTGGAGAGTGGGACCTCTCACTGAGCTCCTCAAGAACTTGTCCTACTTCATCTCTGAAGAAGAAGAAGTACTCAGATGGGCTGACACAGAAGATGTGGAGTCCTGCCTAAACAAGGATTTTCTTCTTTCTGTCCTACAGAAGAAGAAGGAGAAACTTCAAGGAAAAGCACCTCTGGTCAGCAACTCACCAGAAGACCATGTGAAGGCTCTTCAAGAGCATGAGATGAATGATTTTGATGCTTGGCTAGTCGAGAAGAAGAGGAAGGAATCAATGATCAAATTTCGCCACAGTGCACATGGAGAAGGTGAACCCTCTACTGCCAATGATCTACCTCTGGTCATGAAAAAACTTATCAAAGAATGGAGAGACTCTCTGTTCACAGAAACAATACTAGAGGTAATTCCCCCAATCATTCCTTCTCCCCCTCCCTCTCCTAAAAAAACTTCTCCCCAACCCCAACAGAAATCCCCCTCACTCCCACAGAAAACCATCTCTGCACAGAAAACCCCTTCACACCAGAAACCCTCCACCCCCAAATCTTCATCTCCTTCACACTGCAAACCGTTCTCTCCTCCCAAGAACAAATCACCATCCCCTCAAGGACAAATTATCCCTTACCAACACCAACAGATCATCTCCTCTACAACTTCACCCCATCAGAGAACCTCCTCACACAAAACCAAAAATCCATCTCCCTGCAAATCCCAACCCTCAATCAGATCCAGATCACCATCACCTCCACCCTCTCCTCCACAACAACAGCATGCTCCCTCACATCAACAAGAAAACCCCTCCATCAACAAATCCAGAACTGCTTCTCCACAGCCTACACCACAAGATGCAGCCACACCTATCTCCCCTCAACACTCTGTGGCCTCTACCCCCATCAGGAAACCTATCTTCAGGGTGCCCTCCTCTTCCAGTGACAATGATGGATTTCTTACATCCTCCATTGCTGCTGATGAAACTTCCAAAAGGAGGAAGACCCCTCCTCAGAGTGAAGAACAACCCAGAAGGCCTCCTATGCCTAAATCAAGAGGTCTAGGTATGCCTGGGAAAACAGAATCCAAAGAAGATAAGCCCCAAATCTCCTTCAATCAGTTTGTCACTGCAGCTGAAGACTTTGGTGGTAAAATGCTTGATGGCATGGATCAATTGGCTGAGATCAACACCAAGCACCATGAACATCTCACCTTTGTTCACAATCATCTTGAGGCTGGACTTCAGCATATCTCAGAGAAGGTTGAAGCTCTGACCCAGACATTGGTCACCTTCATGGAATCATCATCTGCAAAGCTTAATGCTGTTGCCAGAGAAGTGGATGGTGTCCACTCTGTTCTCTACTCCCAGTCTCAGATTCTCAACAAGCAGAGTAAGCAACTCAAGGATATAACAGAATCCCTGGACATTGTACAATGGTATGAAGACCAATCTGCTGAGAAGTTTATGCAGCTACAACTCTTGAATAATGATCACAAAGATCAAGTGGCCACCCTGATCAAGAAGGATCAAGAAAGGTATCAGAAGCTGATACTACTTGAAGCTGGCTCTCAGGACATCAAGTCTGCTCTTGATCGTCAACAGAACTTAATAGAAGGTCTGACCTCTGTCACGCAGACCTTGCCAGAAACTCTTGAGCAGATAGCCATCTCCCAGGCAACAGAGTTCCAGAAAATCGCCATGATGATCTCTGACCTGGATGATGCCAAAAAGGGGGAAAAGGAAAAGGACCCCCAACAAAAAAAATTGCCCCCTAGGCCAACTGCTGGGCCCTCATCTGATATTGACCCAACTCCTTACTTCCAGGCCTCCCAACAGAAGAAGAGAGAAGCTGGTACTTCAAGACCTTCTTCTCCTCGCAGAGGTTCTACCAAGAAGAAGAAAGTTTTCAACTTCACAGAGTGGAGATTGGGTGGCTCTCAGAAAATTGACAGAGCTCAATTTGAAGAGATGAAGGCTAAAATGACTCCTACCCAACAACAACACCTCTATCTGGACAAAGATGGTGTTGTCAGAGTTAGGTATGGAGGATCTCTTGAAGAAGCAGAAGAATGGTACAAGAAGAATATTGTCCCAGGGAAGACCATACATGAAGGTGTCCTTAACTATTTGGACTGTAAGCTTTCTCCTATATGGGCATCTTATCAAAGGTCTGGCAATCTGGTCAAAATCAGAGCTGAAATAAACGAAGAACTGCTCAGGCTTCAAAGACTAGAGGAAGAAGCTCTACAGGCAGCTAATCTGGAGAATGTGTAAGGCTTAAACCCTGTAATATCTATCTAATAAAATCACATCTCTGCCTTCTAACTTTGAAGTGCTTTTCCTCAAATTCTTGTCTTTTTGCCTTCTGCTTGTGTTTGTTTATTTCTGTTATATTCTGCTATCTGAATGTATCGTACTCTTACTATTTTCCTATGCCAAGTTGCCCACCAAGATTTTAATGAAAAGTTTTAAACTTTAAATTTTTATGGTGAAGGCACTTCTCTGGAAATAGTTAAAGGGTTTTGGCATCATCAAAAAGGGGGAAATTGTAAGGAATAATTGTATTTAGATTTTGATGATGCTATATTAATTAGGACTGTAGAGTACCCCTTTAGAAATTATGTTTTAGAATTTTCCCTTGTATAGTTCTTAGCATATTCGACTACCAGAAGGCCTCTCTACCAGAAGTCCTCCAGACAGAAGATCTTGGTTCTCTGTCTAGGAACAGAAAACGTCAGGGTCTCTGTTACCCTTTAGCGTGACAGAAACCCTCATGGTTCTCTGTAAGCTACCAACAACAGAAGTGCTCATGATCTTCTCTGAATCAGTTCTCTGCCAATGACACCAGAAGGTCTGACACTTGGAAGAAATCCACAAAGCCGGGAAGTCAACTTAAAGATTCCTTCAACGGCTAGGAGTATGAAACGGAAAAGCTACAGTGCTCGCATTAAATGCTCATTTAATGCTCCCCATGCTCCGTGGAGTAATTGCAGATGATTGGCCGCAATGTCAGGATTACTTTATCCCGAAATAGTAACCCGCCAACTTTACCGGGTCCTACTGGTCAAGTCAACTGCTCGCGCATTAAATGCAGTTGTCCTCCTACTCCTCCAACGGGAAGACAACCTCAGTATAAAAGATACACTACGAAGAACAACCGGACAACTTTGCAACCTTGATTCAACTTTGCTATCACATTGCTACAAGCAAGATATTCAAACTCTGAAAAGCAAAAGCCTCCTTGAGATTCAAACTCATTATCCTCTACAAGAGAAGGCAGAAGTCGGAAAAATACTTTTTCCAACTCAAGCAAAGTTCCAAGTGTTCTTCAACTCTTCAAGCTCATCACATACAAATCGTTTGTAACGAAGCTAGTTGGAGGAACCCCTGTTTCAACAGAAACTCTTCTTGCTACAAGAAGGACGTCCGAATAACTGGAGTAGTGAAGTGGTGATACTTCAAGGAAACTCAGTGAAAGGACCAGTGTTAAAGGAAGCCAGGCAGTGCATCCCAGGACACATCTAGGCTTGAAGAAGACGTGGAGTGCTTCTTAAGTGCTAGGACTAAGACTTTGTAAACGGCAGTTTTTACAGCTTAGTGGAACAGTGGATTAGAGGAACGAGTTGTTCCTTGAACCACTATAAAAATCCCTGGTGTCGTTTACTTACTGCTTTTAATACTTGCACTTAGTTAGAACTGTATAACTCCTTGGACTTGGTATCTGTGTTCAGCAGAACTTGTTCTACGAGTTAACAGAAGGCCTACTGCCTTTGCTTCTCTGAGGCTAACAGAACTCCCTGCCAGAACCCCATCCGCTGTCAGTCTGTTCTTTAAACAGAACAAGCTATTCTGTAAATCTGGTACTTAGTTTAAAAAGCTAAAAACCAATACAGTCTATTCACCCCCCTCTAGACTATATCCAGTATAACCGGGACCAACAACTGAACTTAAGAATCAATTTGGATTGAAGTCTGGACTGATTTCTAAGGAAAGAATACTTTGAATAAAGATTAGTGTTGCAGACTTCTAGGAGAACAACCTCAAGGAAGGAGCGGGCTGCTAAGGGCAGAGGGCTAGGAGCAGTAGCCTCAGCAGTTGGCTCGAAGAAGTTGAATTGAGCAGTTGGCTGAAAGAATTTGGCTGGAGCAGTTGGCTCGGCAGTTGGCTCACTAGCAGTTGGCTTGGCAGAGGGCTCGGCAGTTGGCTCGGCAGTTGGCTCAACAGCAGCGCCCTCAGCAGTTGCCTCGAGCAGTTTGCTGCCGAAAAAGACAGATAAAAGCCCGAACTCTAGGGAACTTTAACCACGATTCAAACACATATTTAAGAGGGATTTAGAGCACTTAAAACGAGGTTAAGTTGCTGCAAATGGATGGAGAAAAGCTTGAAGACAGCTCACTCAAAATGGGAGAAACTCAGAGAAGGAAAACTAGTGAACTATTTTGAAAAAGCACTCAACCGCTGGGGAAAACTTATGAATTTGACTCTGCTGTGCAAAAGTAAAATGTTTGATTAGTTATAAACAATATATCTGAAGTGATAAAATTGATTTTGAGAGCCTTTAATATGCAATCCACACATTCTTGATGAAACGGCTTTTCTAGCTATCAAGAAAGACTATTTTTAGTGGATTGACTTGAATGAGTAAACCTGAAACATCTCAACACACATATTAGCTTCATTATTTGTAAACATAAAAAACTAAAGGTAGCACAAGTCGGCTAACAGATGGCCCCCACGACCTCCGCGACCTTCACGACCTCCTCTTCCACCCCTTGAACCTCGAGATGCGGCCCGGCTAGCCCCAATAGAAGCTACCGATGTTTGCTCACAAATAAAGCCACGTATTTCGCTAAGTACATATCAGGCAAACACAATGTATTATGGACGAAGCAAGACAATACATGCGGGTCAGACGAGCATCCAACGCCGTCCATCTTCAGGCAGGTGCCGATGCCTTGTCCTTCATAAAAGGACGAGCGTCCCCAACGCTGCCCTTCATCTTCAAACCAGGGGAAAAGCCTGGTCCTTCATATGACGAACGGTTTCATCAACGCCGTCGTCATCAAAGGACGTGCGTCTAGCGCCGTCCAACTTCAGACCAACATAAAAGCCAAGTCTTTCATATGACGAGCGACTTCACCAACGCCGTCATCATCAGGGGGCGATCGCCCAACGCCGTCCTCCATCTTCAGACGAGTGCCCAGCGCCATCCAAACGACGTCCTTCATTTTCAGACGGACTCTTCAGCACCGTCATCCTCAAAGGACGTGCGTCCCAAATCCGTCCTTCATTTTCAGACGTCTGGCTTCGCTAGCGCCGTCGTCATCAGGAGACGAGCGTCATCAGCGCCGTCCATAAACTTCAGACAAGCGCCCCGCGCCGTCTCTCATCTTCAGACGAGTGTCGAAACACCGTCCAATTACAGACGACCTCATCGGTGCCGTCCTCGTCATCAGACGTACGTCCCAACACTGTCCTTCATCTTCAGACGACCAGCTTCATCAGCGACGTCGTCATCAGGGGAAGAGCGTCATGCGTTGTCCTTCATCTTCAGACGAGCGCCCAGCGCCGTCCTGCATGTTCAGACGGACTTCATCAGATTCATCATCATTATCAGATGAGCGTCCCCAACGCCGTCTGTCACGCCCCAGACCGCATCTAAGCGTGTGTACAACCGCCGTGTGATTAAGTGACGTCACTCGCAAGTCAACCCCACATAATCACACAAGGCGTTCATGAACATCGTTCACACCATACTCAGTAAGTAAACATACATAACAACATCACATCATCTTACTATATACAAATCAAAGTGGAAAATCAGGTCATGTTCCCGCCTAAAAATACGGTTCAAAATTCGGGTCACCAATAAACCCGGCTGAAATGGATTGGGGTAATGGAGCTTTTTGGACCATGCGCAGTGTTGTTGCCCTCGGAAATATTGAAATGCTTTTCCTAGTTTTCAAGGTTGTCAATCACAATAATGTGAAACAGATGAATTTCACAACGGATATTAAACCTCCACCTTGAATAAAGGTGAATGGGGTCAAAGTCATCCTATAGTCTCCATATCCAACTACTGTAGCTTTTAGTTTGTTGTGTCAATCGTAAACAAAACCATTTCATTCGAATCTTCTCCATGACAATCGCGTATATTTAGTGGGTTGGCGTAAGAATCGGTCGGGCAAGCAGTGATATGGCGTCGAGGAGGCAAAGAACAGGCTATTCGGTGGTTTATTGGCTAGGAGTGTGGCATGTCGGCATCCACCGTACTGGCCAATTGAGACTGTTCGCGACCAGGCATCTCGGCAACAAATTTTCTGATCTTGGGGACGACGACCGACCCGGAGGCTGGAGCTTTCCTTTTCCGCTACCGTGGCCGGCAGAGCTATAGCGCCAGAATTGAGGCAGAGGGGAACCAGTAAAATGAAGGGAATGACGGCAGTTCAAAGAGGTAGCGGAGGCCGGCGGTAGCTAATGCTGAGTCGTTGACTGAAGTTTTCAACAAGCACCATAGCCCACAACAGGTTATTTTCAGCTTTTGAGTTCAACGGTTATAGTAATGCCTTCCATTTGAACATTAATGTATACGCCTACCCACTGCTACCAATTTTCATCTTGACAAGGTAAGTTCAGTGAGTATTAGCTTCTTACTCCGGGTTTAATTTTTATTGGAGCATGTTGTAAATAGTTAGAAATTAAATAAATCAAAAATATAATTTGAAAATGCTTTAGAATAATGGTTTTGATAAAAATAGGTGATTGTAATTGATACAGAGTATTAGTTAGACGGGGTTGTGTTGATAAATATTTGTCTAACTAAATTGATAAACATTAGCAATTATGCTAAACAGTACTGCTATTAGATATACTCCTGCATGTATTTTTATTTTTGTTAGAAAAAGGATGGATTGTGATTATTACATGCGAGTAGAATAATTAAATATGGACAATGACTTATACGTGTATGTTTGTATTCATACACAAACATACATATATTTTTCTAGACAATACTCGAAAATATCATGTATGGAAAAAAATTGGTTCCCTTAATTTTTGTAATTTGAATAAAGTTTTTTTTTTGGGAAATTGAATAAAGTAAAGTTGATAATATTTGTATTGCAAATGATAGAATTGGGTTAAATTTTAAGCTGGGCGTAGAATATTAAATATTTATATATTCTCGTATGTTTATAAAGAGTTAAAGATATACTGTATAATCTTAGCCATTATTTTATT
The DNA here is from genome assembly GCA_945859875.1 of Cuscuta europaea. Lineage (NCBI taxonomy): Eukaryota > Viridiplantae > Streptophyta > Magnoliopsida > Solanales > Convolvulaceae > Cuscuta > Cuscuta europaea. The sequence goes on from CAMAPE010000048.1 coordinate 12,877,577, forward strand.
TTCTTTTAATTATGAACTTAATGATATAATAAATGTAAGATTGGTGTATTATGTATAACAAGTTTTGTATTATTTATTTAGATTTTCTTATTCAAGTGCGTGTTTATATGTCAAAATTTATTTGATAATTATTCTTATGCGTAGTATTATAGAGAATTAAAAATAATGAAAATGAAATCGACAGAGATATTATTTGGTGTATAAATATTGTGAATGTAACCATCATAGATAACGGTGGTATGGACACGGTCCACGGTCTTGGACCGGAGCCGACCGATTCCAAGAACTAGAACATAACTGTTATTTCCAATTCGGATCGGTAACATTGCCTATTAATGTTTTTGGGACACAAAAATCAGCCGGTCACTGTCGGTCCATTTTTCCATTTTATTAATTTCAACTTTCAAGATGTATAGGCATTTTAAAAGAGAGATGAATTCATTTTTATGATATATATATATATATATATATATATATATATATATATATATATATATATATATATATATATATATATATATATATCCTACTATACTACTCCCTCTGTTCCTAAAAATTCTTCCCAGTTTGACTTGACACACTTATTAAGAAAGTGGAATAAAGTGGAAATGTATGGTTGTGGTTGTGTAAGAAAAAAGTAAAATGAATGTGAGCCACACAAATTGTCCAAAATGGGAAAGTGAGAAGTATTTTTGGGAACAGTCCAAAAAGGAAAGTGAGAATATTTTTGGGAACGGAGGGAGTATTAAAAGATGAAAGGAAGTTAGTTGGTCCTATTCCGTGAAAACAGTGCTCGACGGAAATCCTTTTCGCCATTACTACTGTAGTCTTCGGTTTGACACCGCTAGATAATATCCAGCCCTTTCGGTGCCAGATATAACTTCGTTTCCTTTCTGCGCTCTTCGAATTCGAATTGATAGTCTAGGGTTAGCAACATCCTTCCGCTGAAGCCATCCAGAGTTCGCAATAATCCTTCCGCCGAAAGTCGCCCCGAGTATCATTGCTTCCCCAGTAAGTTTTCTTATCCTATTTTGGTTCTCTTAGGTTTCTATTTCATTTCATGGGGGGGTGGGGGGGTGGGGGGAAGTTCTCTGTGCGATTGCTTGTTTTGTTCGAAATTGGTCTTAACTCATTTATTGTGTGTGGTTGTCTTATGAAGTGCGTTGTTTGTTCTTTTGGGTATTGTTGAGGATGACAGAGCTGTTAGTGTTGAAATTTGTTCATAACGTTCCGATGGAATAAAGTAGAGTGTCCTATTCTTGTCTGATGGATCCACAAAATCCAATCGATGGATCTGTGTGTAGCTACTGGTATACTAATATTCCTTTGTCATTGGTATTCTTCAAATGCTATGCTCATGTTCTTACATTTACATTCTCGAAGACTCTAAGAGTAAAATGTTTTTACATAATAATTTTATTTACTTTGCATTGAAAATTCATTTGAACATTTGATTAATTCTGAGGTGTTCCTTACTGAATCATTTTTTGGATGTGATGCTATTTCTATTTCCTTGCGTTGCTTTTATCATGATCCTTTATATATTGTTTTATAATTTTAATCATGAATCCCTCATGGTTACCTTATTTTCATCTCTGCAGTAAAATTGAGATTGCATATCAGGAGGCTGTTGCTTTGAAAAGGCAAGAAGAACTTATTCGTGAGAAGGAGGCAGCATGGATGGCTGAAGTTGAGCTGAAAACAAAACGTGGCACATCTGAGAAGGAGAAAAAATCAAAGAAGAAGCAGGTACTTTATTTTGGATGTTTGTTTTGCAGATGGGAGCGGTTAGGCATGACGCTTTCTTAGGTTGTCTTGAGTCTCAAATAGTTGGTCAGTGGAGTTCATTGTAAATTTTGATCCACTGGCAGAATTGGGAGTTTGGATGTCACATATTTTATTGCCTGATGTCTATTTCAAATCTAATGATAATAGGATTACACAAGTTGCTAATGAATCAAATTTAGTAAATTTCCTTTGTGTCTGGTATGAGAAAGGCGGTTTCAGAAGAGAATCAGGAGATATAGACACAGTAAGTTTAATTTTACTAATCACAAATATACTTTCATCACTTCATCCTTTTTACAATTATACACCAGGGCAAACAGAAACGCAACAATCACAAGGCGAAGGATAAAATGAGTAGGCTTTTGATCCTAGGAAAAATGAGTACACTTAAACATATTTTACTTGTACTAGGGGCTCGGGGGATGTGGGTGATCCTTTTCACCTCTCTATGTATGCAACATTACCTCACCCAGCTTTTCACCGAATGTAGGAACCCTCCGATTCAGTGCTCCTATATTTTACTGTCACTATATATACAGATGCCCGACATAGGTTTTTATGCTCTAACTACCCAAGTAACAGAGGTACTCTCTGCCTTTTTCCTTACATTGAATGATTCATAAGTTCCGATGGCCAATTACTAATTATTTCATGAAAAACAAAATTAAATGCTCTGATTATGTATTTAATGATTTTTTTCTCAAACATAGGTCTGGCAGCTCATTGCTTATGACCTATTTTACTTAGATGCAGGCCATTGCCTATTCAGACCAATATCTTAAATCTATCTGTTTTAACATATCCCCCTCACTTAATAACTGCCCCAAATAGTTGTTATTGTATATGAATATACTATCATGTATAAAAAATGCCTTACTTTTTTATACATTTATGTTTGATTTTAAACTTAAAAGCAGTGGTTTTCATAATACCTTTTTTAGCTAGATCCTTGTTTTCTTTTTTACGGTTGCTAACTGTGGACTTTGTGAGCCTCCATATATTTAAAATCGGTACTCTTACATGACCTGGTTTTGTGTCATGGATGTAATTTATGCATTGTAGCAGTTCTTTTGTAGCAACAACATTATAAATAATATTGGGTACAGCTGAAATAATTATACATTGCACACATTAATTGTTTTGAAACATTGAACTGCTTAATAGTTCGAATAATACATAGATATATAGTTCAGCATTGTCATTTTTCATTAAACTACCAATAACTGTTTGCCACTAAAAGTTACTATGATGTTCAACAATATTTGATCAGTTAGTTATAGACTCATCTAATGCGAAAGGAAAAAGTACCACGTTAGAGTATATTCTAGGAAATCAGATCACTGAGAGATCAGTGAGTCTATGTAATTTAGATGTATTTTTTTCAAGCTTTTGTTTTTTCATTTTATTACATATTATTTTCCTCTTGGTGAGGAATTTTTTTCAGAATAGCATGGAGACTATAAATCAACTTCCACCACTAAATCATGATCTTCTAAACCAAATCCTGCCTGAAAGGCTACCTACTATAGCTGAAACACAAATACCCACTGCAGAAAATGTGGTTAAGTCTTTCGATCATTTAAAATCTCTGTACCATCTCCATGCCGGGTTAGGGATGGACTCAGGTCCGGGCCGGGCCTAGGCCCGGGCGGGCCGGCGGGTTAGAAATGGTGGACCCGGGACCGGCCCGGGTAACCACCGGGTCCGGGTCCGGGCCGGGCCCGTTATATTTTTTTTTGTTTTCCTCTTCCTAATTAACCCCCTCCCACCCCCAACCCCCCAAACCACCCCAAATGGCCCAAAATACCCAGCCCAACCCGAAAATTTAAAAAAAATTGAAAAAAAAGAAAAAAAATAGATTTTGGCCCGAACCGGGCCCGGCCAGGTCGGGCCCGGCCGGGTCGGGCCTTGTTTTGGGTGACCCAAGCCCGGACCGGAAAACCAACGGGTCGGGCCTACCCGGACCGGTCACTGACCGGGCCACCGGGTCGGGCCGGGCGAGAACAGTACCGGTCCTGAGCCGGTTCCGGGTCGGGCCACCCGGCCCGAGTCCATCCCTATCTCCATCGAAATAAACAAAACCTCATCACAGACACTGAATTGGCTTAGTCGATTTCTCATCATCACAAAGTCGTTTCCAAATTTTCTCAGTCTCAAGTCCCTAACCCCAATGCAGACTTGCAAACACTGTTAGCCAACCTTCAAACCCAGATCACCCGCATGCATTCCCAAATCACCCAGAGACAGATCTCATGCAATCTCAAATCACCCAGAGACAGGACCTCATGGAGACCCAATTGGTCCAGTTGTAGTCACATGTGCAGGCTGAAGTTATTTGAGGTCCATTTTTTTTTAATATCTGCATTAATTTGACTGGTTGACTTTTGCATGGTAAAATAGTTATGGAATCTTCTTCAAAAAGTTGGTAAGGAAAGGCAACTTATCTACAAGCCACGGCTGAAATTTCTACCAAAACAGTTGGTTTTTAACTTTAATCAATTATTTCAATTTTCAAACATGTTGGTTTTAAAAAAAACCAGCATTTCTTAAACTACAATGCAAAATTTAATTTTACGATCATTGTGGTTTTAATAACTCATTATAGATCACAGACAAGTGAAAGCGTATGACTAGCTTATGACTAAAAATAGAATAGTAAGCCGCTTTTGACTAGCTTATTTAGCTAGTGGATGTTCAAACTTTCTTTTTAGACGAAAAAACAGGCACACTAGGTAACCTCGACCAAAAATAAATCTAGCCAAACTGGCACTTGCACATAAGGTAAAATCTCTCACTATCAATTCAACTATTTGGATTTTGATACCCAATCATGGTTTGATGAAACAGTACCCTCTAGAGCTTCTGAATGCAGCTTCAATGTGGCTCCACACAATATATGCCTACAAACACGAGGAAATGTAAATTAGAAAGGGGAATAAGTATTCAGGAAGTGTTGATGACTTTTATAACAGATTATTATAAAACATGAGAAACACAAATGAAATAAACAAGAAAAAAGATGTATATGCACAGTTTGGTTTAGAAAATTACTCAAGTTTGCATCCATCACTAGCAAGAATAATATTCTCGCTCTTATCCGAACCTGCACAGTGAAAAAAAGGTAAAGTAAATCATCTTAAACAAAATAGTTTAATTTAAAAAGAGTACCTTACCAAATCTTATGCCCTCAAATATTCAACCAGTTCATTATGCCGATGAAGAAGTGTGTGGTTACTTTTTCCAAATGATGACTCACTATAAAACCAGTGAATGCAATTCATTTGATCGTGACTAAGATGATTAATATTGGTAACGTTGTTAGGGATCAGGTCTATGGGAGGGATTGAACCTACAGGATATGAAATTTGATCAAATGCGAAGTTTGGAGGAGGGTGTGGAGCAGAATGGTCGATCATTATTTTGCAAACAGGGCGGAGATTCTGAAGCCTAGTGGTATTAGAAGCACGGACACGGGCAACTTTGATTTCAGCACCCAGCACTAGTAACTCAATTCGCACGAGCCCTAATTGGGCCTCGATTTGGGTCTGTCTTTGGATCATTTATGTCTACACTTCTTCCTTCCACTCGATAACTTGGTCCTGCATCTTTGGTGATGCAATTGGTCCAATTGGGTCTGCATGAGAGCCTGCCCTTGGATCACCGTCGCCCTTTGGTGATGCATGGTTCGTCAGCACCGTTGTCCTCTCAAATTGAAGGGCACTCCTCGTCCTCGAAATGAAGGACGTTCCTTGTCCTCAAAATGAAGACATTCATCGGCCTCGAAATGAAGGACAAAAGGCAACCAACAATTGTGGCACCGCCTCAGCCTCGAGATGCAGGACAAAAGGCAGCCAACAATTATGACACCGCCTCGGCCTCAAAATGAAGGACAAAAGGTAGCCGACAATTATGGCATTGCCTCGGCCTCAAAATGAAGGACAAAAAGCAGCCAACAATTGTGGCATCGCCTCGGCCTTAAGATGAAGGACAAAAGGTAGCCAACAATTATGGCACCGCCTCGGGTATAAACTCCAGAACTCCTAGGTAATCTTACGAAGGCCAAAAGCATCAAGACAACAACGATCTACTCTCTTTCACTTCGTCTACATCTCAGTCTCAAGACCTTAACCCCAATGTAGACTTGCAAACACTGTTAGCCCAACTTCAAACCTAGATCAGCAGCATGCAATCTCAAATCACCCAGAGACAGGATCTCATGCAGACCCAATTGGCCCAGTTGCAGGCAGAGGTGCAGGCCCAAGTTATCGAGTGGAAGGAAGAAGTGCAGACACAAATGATCCAAGGGCAGGCCCAAATTGAGGCACCATTAGGGCTCGTGCGAAATGAGTTCCTAATGTTTGGTGCTAAAGTCAAAGCTGCCCGTGCTCGTGCTTCCAATGCCACTATGCTTCACAACCTCCGCCCTGTTTGCAAAATCATGGTCGGCCATCCTGTCTCACACTCTACTCCAAACTTCGCTTTTGATCAAATTTTATATTCTGTAGGTTCAATCCCTCCCATAGACCTGATTCCTGACAATGTTACCAATATTAATAATCTAAGTTACGATCAAATGGATTGCATTCACTGGTTTTATAATGAGCCATCACTTGGGAGAGGTAACCACACACTTCTTAATCGGCATAATGAATTGGTTGAATATTTGAGGGCATAAGATTTTGTAAGTTACTCTTTTTAAATTACACTGTTTTGTTTAAGATTATTTACTTTACCTTTTTTTTCACTGTGCAGGTTGGGTTAGAGCGGGAGTATTGTTCTTGCTAGTGATGGATGCAAACTTGAGTAATTTTCTAAACCAAACTGTGCATATGCATCTTTTTTTCTTGTTTATTCCATTTGTGTTTCTTATGTTTTATATTAATCTATTATAAAAGTCATCAATACTTTCTGAATATTTATTCCCTTTTCTAATTTACATTTCCCCATGTTTGTAGGTATACAATGTGTGGAGCCGCATTGAAGCTGCATTCAGAGGCTCAAGGGTACTGCTTCACCAAACCATGATTGGGTATCAAAATCCAAATAGTTGAATTGATATTGATAGATTTTACCCTATGTATAAGTGCCAATTTGGCTAGATTTATTTTTGGCTGAGGTTACCTAGTGTGCCTGTTTTTTCGTCTAAAAAGAAAGTTTGAACAACCATTAGCTAAATAAGCTAGTCAAAAGCTGCTTACTATTCTATTTTTAGTCATAAGCTAGTCATACGCTTTCACTTGTATGTGATCTATACTGAGTTTCTAAAACCACAATGATCGGAAAATTACATTTTGTATTGTAATTTAAGAAATGCTGGTTTTTTTAAAACCAACATGTTTGGAAATTAGAATAATTGATTAAAGTTAAAAACCAGCTGTTTTGGTAGAAATTTCAGCCGTTGTCTGTAGATAAGTTGCCTTTCCTCACCAACAACTTTTTGGAAGCAGATTCCATAACTATTTTACCATGCAAAAGTCAACCAGTCAAATTAATGCTGCGATTAAAGAAAAATGTGTTTTCCGAACAACTTTTCAACAAACTTTAGCCAATCAGAAACTGGTTTAGCTTTGATTGTAATCGATAGTTGAAATAATCAATTTCTCCTGCCATCCCTTTTCTGTCTCGTTTTATCTTTTTATTCTGTCCTACCGAGTTTGTATCTTTGTATCAAACTAGTGCCCTATTTGGTAATATTTATATTGTTGCAATTCGATTTTGCATCACTCACTATTTACCCAATTAATAACAATCACACATTACTAGAAAAATATCTATTTGTTAAGGTCATTTTTAGATAATTGTTGCGGTTTTGAACTGCAGCAATTGGTGGAGCCATGGATGGACTTGAGCTTAGGGGTGGACTCGGGCCTGGAATCGGACCGGCCCGGTGAACCGGTTGGTTGGCCGGTTCGGGCCACCCGGCTCAGTGGGATCTCGGATCGGGCTCGGGCCTTCAAAAGGTGAACCGGCCCGGTCGATTCGGGTCGGGGCAATTTTTTTTTGAATTTTTTTTAAGTGTTTGGGTTGGACTCGGTATTTTGGGCCATTTGAGGTGGTTAGGGTTGGTTTGGGGGTGAGGGGGAGGGTTGTGGGTTAACTAGGAAAAACCAAAAAAAAAAAAAATATAACCGAGGCCCGGCTCGGCCCGGACCCGGGGGTTACCCGGGCCGGTTCCGGGCCTCCCATACCTTGAACCGAGGCCCGTCCAGTTGAGCTGGGTGGTTTTACGGTGCGGGCTTTGGTCCCCCAAATGATGAACTGGCCCTGCCTGGCCTGGTTCTGGGTCTTTTTTTTTCTTTCTTTTTTTTTGATTTTTCTAGGTTGGGCTGAGTGTTTAGGGTCATCTGGGTGGTTTGGGGGGTTGGGTGTGAGAGCGGGTTAATTAGGAAAAGAAAAAAAAAGTTGGCCGAGGTCCGGCCCGGACCCAACCAGGTGGGTACCCAGCCAGTCTCGGGTCCATCTATCCCCAAAGTTGGCCCGCCTGGGATTAGGCCCGACCTAGACCCGGCCCACCCCGAGTCCACCTCTAGGTGGAGCAGCAAAATGTAAGAAAACGTATTTGTTGTGGTTAAGAACTGCAAATTGCTATTTAAAAAAAATGAATTTTCATTTATTGTTGTGGTTCTGAACCTCATCAAATAGTATTCCAAAAAAAATTAATTTTTGACTTATGGTTGCGGTTCTGAACCGCATCAAAGAGTATTATTTTTAATATTTTTTTGCAGCAGAAAATATTCAAAGAGTTCGTCTACTTTCTGAGACCCTTCAAGTACTGAAATAGAAGCTCTTTTCTTTTAGTTATTACAATCAAATTGTCTTTCACAGGCATGTGCTGTTTTAGGACGTGTTTGGTAGCACAAATCGGCTTATTGAAAAATAATGAATATATTTTTGTGATCATATTCACTGAGTATTCTATATACAACTTCTGCAAACATTAACCTGGAACAATAATGATTAAAACAAGGAATGGAGTGGTCAATTCTGTTATACAACTTCTACAAACATTAACCTGGGACATGACAATACATTAAGGCTGTCGGCAAACAGGACACTCTGCTGCATTGATACCTCTTCATAGTTAGCAGGCTCTCTAGGATAGGGCATTGCAGTAGTAGTTAATGTCTCCATGAAGTAGTGCTAATTAGGGCTGGCATTTTGAACCGAAAAACCGAAACCGAACCGAAAATAACCGAATCGCTTTATAAAAAACCGAACCGGACCGAACCAAACGAAATTGGGTCCCAATAATCGGGACCCGAAAAAAATTGGTTCGGGTTCAGTTTATGTGCACAAAATATCGGTTCGTACCGAACCGAACCGACATTTTTATATTAATAATAATAATTGTTATTTATAATAACAATAGTAATTAATGACGTTTATTGAAGGTATAATACTAAACCGAGTATGATTTGAACGTGCTTGAAGAGTAGCCGAGTTGGTTATCCAGCCCTTGTCCTCTCCCTTACGTCGCGTGGTTGATTCCAGCAGTTGGGTTATTTTTTTGTTTTTTCAGCTTCTTTTCCTATTCTCTTTAATCTTGTCCCACACCGGAAAATGAGAGACATCCTACTCCAAAGCTTCAATATAAATAAGGTCCCCTTAGTGTAGAATGTCAAGATATGTTCTAGGAAGCTAAGTTACGTTCTGGGCTTCCATTGTGCTAATCGGGCTCAAATATTGGCAAGTTTCAATGGGCTTTAGTCAATTGAATGTTAGTTCAAACTTATTTATTACACTTTTGTCGGTTTCTTTCGGTTTCTGGTAAACCGAACCGAAAAAATCGGGTACCAAAAATCGGTACCCGTTTGTAGTACGGTTCGGTTTCGGTTCTGATAATTTGGTAAACCGAATTATCGGTTCGGGTATATTATTCCGGTACTGCTAATAGGTGTGTTTTTTCCCATGGAGGGGTGTTTTTCAAACTTATTTCCCAAACCAAGGTACTTTTAAACTTATTTCCCAAATAGGGGTATTTTTTTCCCAAACCAAGGTACTTTTAAACTTATTTCCCAAACTTAAGTAGTTTCTTAGCTATGTTCTGGGAAATTGCACGCCTACAACTAATGCCGTGATTAAATTAGAAGCAATTAATAAATCTGATTTCTCTCTGTAGACGGAAAAACTAAATAAGACTACTTCTAGTATAAGCATTAATAGCAAATCAACTACAAAGAACAACAGTTTGTAAAAGAAAGAGAGAAAAAGATATTCATCGGAAAAAGTAAGGTCATGTTAATGCTTTTTTCATTATCAGCTCGACAATCTCTGGTCGACAAAATATCCGTAAAAGATCCGTAAAAGAAATATAGTATATCTCATTTCAACTACCTGAGTTCCAAGACGTCCGATACTTCAATTTTCCTGGAAATGATAGTTTCTGTCTTACAACTTTTACATCAGGATAATAAGAATTTAATTGATTTGCTAATATCAATACAAATTGACAGATTCGGTTTCAAACGTCTATAGTCTTCAATATAATCGTGTGGTGTTTTTTTAGACCCTTCGATATGGCACACAAGATAAACGCAATTGAAGAGATCAATCATCAATGATGCAAAGGAGACATGGAAGATTGTGGTTAGGGTGATATCACTTTGTTCTAATCTTCTTCTTCAAAATCCTAAGCGTTTTCTTCTCTGAAAAATTCTGAACAAATTGGCTAATATACCGCTACAGCTTGCCATGTACAATAGGGTCTCTCATCTCTCATCTATTGCCTCTCTAATAACACAGTTACGCTGCCTCTTCTGCTAATTCCATCATCTTTCTACACATTTTTAATTATTGCCTGATTCATTTTTCCGGATAACCTTAGAGGTATTGAGTTGAATTATGTGACACACTTTTATTGTTGTATTCACTTTTTCGCGTTTAGTATTTGGCGATGTATTTATTTATCTGTTATTACATGACTTTTAGGTGCATGTGCACGAAAGCATGTAAGGTAAAACATATAAGGTGTTTTATAATTCAGCCTATCAGTTTTAGTTTTTTAGTTTAGATGATAATGTCTTCTATAATCATCAAAAGAACTTTGATTTTTAAAAGTTCTTTTGAAAACCGCAAGACAACCTCATATGGCATTTCTAGCTTGGCTTTTATCATCTCATATGGATTCTATTCTATTTATATATAAGAAAAGAAATGGCTGTTCAAAGTACAAATATGCCCTCTAAGAATCCAACGTGTCCTCCTGTCCTTATTTCACTATGCTTCTCTCGGCACTCCACGTGGCTTCGTTGAGAAGAAAAAAACTCACCTATTAAAATCACTCCCCTCCTCCTGCGCATATAGATATTCCTCCTGAACATACGATAAAATAGCTCGCCACTTTCTTCTCCGATAATTCCTCCACAGATATCTGCACATTCATCACCCCAGCAATCTTAACGCATCTCGCCCTGCGACTTGAACGCTATTTGCTTACATTAGAATTCTCCATCTCTAATCGTATGTGCCCGGCTCTTCACAGAAACTAGGAGACCTCCAAATTACACCGCCACCATATACAGATGCATATCGACATTAGGGCTTCATACTTTCACTGCCCGAGTAGCAGAGGTACTATCTCTACATTCTCCGTTCTCTAATCTAATACCCTATTATGTAATATATTGCCTTAGCTTTATGAAAGAATTCTACTGCACAAGATGATATTTTGAGATATTCGAATGCCAAATTTCTTAAAACAATATTGTTGCTTTTAAGTTTTATGTTTATTTTTGTCTCAGGTTTTCTTTTCAAGCACAAAATATTGGGTGCCCAAGTAGCATAGGTGCTCCTCTAATTCTTGATTTCATATGTTTCACGATTTATTTCCATCATTTGCAATGGAGCCAAAGATTCATTATTTTTTGGCTTGAGATTATGATGGAATAAAGCAAAATGGCTCACTAAACTGTCTGCGATTCTTTGTTATGGAGAAGCAGTCAGTCCATGCAATTTTGGACGCGATTTTCACTATGGGTCATCCGGAAACAGTCTCTATGTGCTTTAGTACAGGGGTAAGACTGCGTACATCCGACCCCCCCTTACCCCACCGTAGGGGGGAGCCTTTGCGGCACTGGGGTAAATGAAAATGAAATGAAAATGATATGTTTCACGATTCTATGTGAATACAGTTTCAGTCCAGCTTTGATTATATTTTTCACATGTGATGCTTGATTAAATGCTTACATGTGTATGTCACTCATATTTCTGGCTGAGTTAATCTAAACTACTATAATTTGCTTGGTTACTGCCTATTTTGTTTGAACTGGTTTTTATGTTTCTCAGAACTAAAGTTTTACATAATAACTAATAATAAGGATGTCAGTGGTGAGGAGCAATTTTAATTCCTTCAATAGGTTATTGGGCTCCTTTATACTCCCAAATATGTTTTGCTATCAATGTATCTTTTATTTAACCATTAACTAAGATAGTTTAGCATTGTAGTGCTTCATACTCCCAAATATGTTTTGCTTTTGTAGAAATAAACTAAGATCCAATATGTCTGTTTTTTAAATATAAAGATTTAAATAGCTCTAAAGCAATCCCCATTTAGGAATGTACTAAAGCAATCCCCATTTAGGAAAACACATCAACGTTGCTTGCATAATTCTAATCTGAACACTCAACATATACCTAATACTTTTTAGATACTATTGGTGGATCTAAAGCTAAAGGATAGTACACATAGGTCTGAAGAATTGCATCCCAGCTCTGCAAGAGAAGAAAAATTGCATTTAATGCCTATTTTGTTTGAACATGTTAGTCAATATACATAGGTGAATAGATTCACTTATCATGAAAATAACAGAGTGTGTTTTGTTTTTGTAGAGATGAACTAAAATTCCATGTGCCTGCTTTTTTATAAGAACCTTTCTCAATTTTATAAGGTTATAACAACCTTCTTAAGAACCTATAGGGCTATAATTAAGAACCTTTCTCAAGTTTATAAGACTGTATAATGTATACCAGATAATTAGTGTATTAGTCATTCTCATACTTTCTTTTAAACTTTCTTAAACACATTTAGAAGTGATCCTATATTACTTTAATTGTGCATAATGCGCTGTTTCTGAATTATAACTAAAGTGTTACTATTGTCAAGTGTTGTGTATTACTGTTGTTAAGTAGCTATGTAATAGTATGAGACATGGAGAAGTCTACATATTCATCACTTTTCTATAAAAAATCAATGCATTTTCTGTGTTTCTCTTTTGAGTAGTTACTCTACCCAAAAGTATAATGCCTTTTGTTTCTGTTTCTTTTCATTTGCTTTTTTTAAGGAACGCTGAATAGGAATCATAATGGAAAACTTCAACATGAAAAACAAACACAAATAGTAGAAGAGAACCCAAATAGTCTTATAATTGAAGATAACAAGGACATTTGAGCTCTTATCATTTATTTTTAATTTCATGTTGATTGTTTAGGTTTTGAATGAAATGCAGTTAAAAACAAAAATAGTCTGTTACCACATTTACTTTCGGAAAGGCCAACTTTAATAAACCAAAGCTTGAATAGACCAAAGCTTCAATAAGAATGGCAACAAAGACTCTGTTGGCTCTTTCATTGCCATTCACTTAATCAAAACATAAAATTCCGCACCCATAACTTTAATCAAAACTTCAAATTCAGTAGTTTATGCAAGAGAAGAAAAATGCAGAATTTTCTTCATAGATTCTGTCAGACAGAAATAACTAGAGTAGATGTAAAACTGTAGTTCTAAAAAAACAGAAACCAAACTCTATCAGCCACATTGAGATGGAGGGTATAATTGTAATTTGAATAGACAAGCCCGAACCTCTAGATTTTTCTTCTCCGGAAATTCCAGAACAGATTGGCTGAGATTGGGATATACAGCTAGGCTTACCATGTATAACACATCTCTCTCACTTTCCTGGGAGTGATAATGTCTGTCTTATAAACTCTAAATCGGGAAAGTAGGTTATTGCGCTCCTTTAATAATAGTACATTCTGCAAAATGTTGTTTGTTTTCTGAAGGGATAGCACAATCATGAAAACCTAAACAAGTTGGAGGGGTGTACTTTTCTGAAAATTTTTCATAACCTAGCAGATGTGTTGGTTCGTTTCGTGTTTAGGTATTTTGTATTTTATTTTTAAAACTCTTAAAAGATCCGTAAAAGAAATATAGTATATCTCATTTCAACTACCTGAGTTCCAAGACGTCCAATACTTCAATTTTCCTGGAAATGATAGTTTCTGTCTTACAACTTTTACATCAGGATAATAAGAATTTAATTGATTTGCTAATATCAATACAAATTGACAGATTCAGTTTCAAACGTCTATAGTCTTCAATATAACCGTGTGGTGTTTTTTTAGACCCTTCGATATGGCACACAAGATAAACGCAATTGAAGAGATCAATCATCAATGATGCAAAGGAGACATGGAAGATTGTGGTTAGGGTGATATCACTTTGTTCTAATCTTCTTCTTCAAAATCCTAAGCGTTTTCTTCTCTGAAAAATTCTGAACAAATTGGCTAATATACCGCTACAGCTTGCCATGTACAATAGGGTCTCTCATCTCTCATCTATTGCCTCTCTAATAACACAGTTACGCTGCCTCTTCTGCTAATTCCATCATCTTTCTACACATTTTTAATTATTGCCTGATTCATTTTTCCGGATAACCTTAGAGGTATTGAGTTGAATTATGTGACACACTTTTATTGTTGTATTCACTTTTTCGCGTTTAGTATTTGGCGATGTATTTATTTATCTGTTTTTACATGACTTTTAGGTGCATGTGCACGAAAGCATGTAAGGTAAAACATATAAGGTGTTTTATAATTCAGCCTATCAGTTTTAGTTTTTTAGTTTAGATGATAATGTCTTCTATAATCATCAAAAGAACTTTGATTTTTAAAAGTTCTTTTGAAAACCGCAAGACAACCTCATATGGCATTTCTAGCTTGGCTTTTATCATCTCATATGGATAAACAATGTTTACTGCTAATTAATTAGTAGCAAACCTTGGTTTCAACTGGACAAGTATAGACACTTCTTTCCATTAACCAAAACATAGTCTACTTGGTCAAAAGGAATTCAATTTCATTCATGAAAACCATGTATGAATCAAACCTTGCCAAAAGAAAGTAATAGCTTGAAATTCTTTTGAAAAATTAATGAGACTATCTGACACGAATAAACCAATTCATTGTAAGAAGTGATAAATGTAGTTGTTACAGTAGACGGAAAATTAAGTTATAGTTGTTGCTAATTTTTCTCCATTTTTACATGAGTTTTAGGTCTACCAAAGCATATAAGTTGTTCAATGAAATGTTCATTTCAGGAAATTAGTAGCCAATGAACAATGTCTGCGGTTTTTAGTAACTTTAGACAATTTTAGCCGATTTGTGTTTTCAATCCTCTCATAAGTTTTCTAATTTAGTCAATGTAGTCAATTATAGGTTTCTCGCGATGCCTGTCATTTGAATTTTTCTATATCCCCATGTGCTTTTTGAATTCGAAACTCATTAGATATTAATTGAAACCCAAATATGAATTTTCATACTAAAACTTTCTGAACATTCTACCTCACAAGGTAATTCTAAGCTCCTTAATTAACTCTTTATTTGCAGATTTGGAAAGTAATGGGCACTCTTATTGTCACTCAACATGCCCCGCTTCATCCAGTCTTAAGTAAGTTTATAGTCACTGACTTAATAATATTAATTTGTTCTTAAAATGAACCTGTTCATCATTTTCACACAAGTTCTAGCACAAGTCAAGTGCACAGTTACAGAAAGTTCGGTGAAATAGATTAAAGATGAATTTATAAATTACTTGACATCCCATATTTAGCTAAAAGGTTAAAGAAGCAAAAAGATTTAAATCGTCTTCATAGAGATAACACCAATATATGTTCTGTTTCTGTTTTTCCTCTTTCACTTTTTCTAATTGTTATATTTTTACTTCATTAAAGCATGTTGATCATTCTGAAACAACCAAACTATATGTCAATCTAATGTGTGCATTGTAGGAGCCTTTAATAGGAACCTATTACTAAATAATGTTCTTATCCTCCAAAGTAAGTTTAATAGCTACTTAATTGATTTCAATTGCAACATAAAACTCAAATAAAGCATTAAAAGTGCAGCAACAAAAAAGGTGGATAAGCTCTCAGTTCGTCCTCAATATTGTTCTGATACTTCAAAACTATTCCAGTGATGAGTTGCGTCTCTTGGCCACTACTCATAAAAGTTATTTGGGGAAATTAAACGTTTACATTTATTCATTTGCTGAACTAACATTGTTGGACATGCTACTCATGTATACTTATTTTAGCATAGATTATACTCTCACATACAAAGGGGCTTAGAATGAATACATGTACAATGAATATAACGCATCTTACGAAGCTAAAAGATCAAAGAAGTATAAAGAGCAGAATATATGGGCTTCTACTTTGATTATGACCATGTCATTGAGATAACCAAAATATGTGTCATACCAGGCATTTAATGGTGACTATCGTGTAAAACACTAAGTCCAGATTTAAATGTTATGTCCCACTAAATAATTCCCGATGTTTCCCCAAATTGCCACTTTTTTTGAACCATCATTATTTTCCCTTATCGCACGAATCTAATAACCTGTACAACATTATAGCCGCTCAACATGTGACGACTACCCAAGCACATCAAATCGCAAATTACTTTCTTGCAAACTGCTAAACGGTAATGCTGCTTACAATTTCCTTCAATTGGGGTTTCAATAAGTTTGACTCTTTAGTTCAGATTCTTCACTTGAAATTTATTTTTGTTCTGAATTTAAAAAACAATTTCCATTGTCTTCACTTCTCATATGTACATTTCAAATATATCATATGTGCTTTCTAAACTTCGTACCTACACTGTCCGTTCGTCCTGAATGTTCAAGTAATGTAGATTTATCTGTTCAAAAGTTTTCATTTATGCACTTTCTTTCATTCCAACCACATCTCTTTCAAACCGTGTTCATACTTCTTTCTAGGTATGAGTCAAATCATGTACTTTCCAAATGTGCATAAAATCGCATGGAATATCTCGCATGCAACTTAAGTTAATTAATTTATTCATCTAACATGATTTAAAAGTAATATCTACACCCATTCGTCATAATTGAATCAAAGCAATTTGGACTTTGTTTCTCCGAACACATATTCATAGGTATGCACTTCATCCTTTGCTACTATCAATTTGCACTTGCTTTGGTAATGCGATCCACAAGTTCCTCCACTAGATCTTTCACTTATATTTTTTAGTTTCTAATACCTGAAACTAGAGTCTTTTACTTATTTGTCATTATGTATGTCAAAGAGTTTTTTTTTTTAAATTTTATTTGCAATTCATTATAGCCCTTAGATTTAGACTTTCTGGGCATTGGTCACTGTGTTGATGCCTCTGTACTTTTCAGACGTCAAACAAAAAGCAAAACCACAAGTTCATGTCAATTTGCACTTGCTTTGGGTGTTGTAAGAAATTAGAGGTAAAGTCTCCTGCATGTGTAAAGGTACTGTGATCCACACACAATTTCATTCTCACCATTTATGATTTTTTTAACAAAGATTTATTTTTTAGGTCTTTTATCATTACCGTGAAGAGTTTCCTCTTTCAAGCAAACACACAGCAAATTACTTTTTTTTCCCTTCCTTTTCTCATCTTCTTTTTTTTCTATAAATGTTTGATATGCTAGCAATGACAACCGTTTATAGTTTATGTGTGATGAAGTATGCAAAACATGTGAGGTTTTGATAATTTAGTTACTCATCAAACTACTTCCCTACCCTTTTTTTGTTTTATGAGGGACATGTTTGACAAATTCTCAGTAGTGCATCTATGTACTTTTTCAGTTTTTCCAATATTAACTTTTGTAGTTTTACATTTTTGCAGTTTATCTAAGTTACTCGAAAGATATTTTTGTGCCCTCTCAAAATGTCTATTGCTTGAATGAGTAGTGTGAAATATTTATATTTCTAACTTCAATTTTGAGTTGCAGATGCATCCAAGCTAATTTTACTTCATCTCTCCTAGCATATATGTAAGACCTAAGAGGTATATATGCACCATCATCTCTGAGTTGATGGTCATATTACATGTATTGCATCAACACCCTGAGTTGCACCTCAGCCTGAACTACAAATCACTTTTTAAGGCTATAGAAGATCAACCTATCTTGCAATGTTTAAAACTTGGTTAAAGCACGTCAATCCCCGCTCAATCCCCTGAAAGTCTGCCAAAGCACGTCAAATCGCGACTTCCATTCTTACAAACAGTTTAAATGTAATGCTCCATGCAATTCTGTCCAATGATGTTCGTGTTATTTACCTCTTATATATAAAACATGAATTACATTTTCTGTTCATATTTTACAATTTAGCTGTGTGAGCATCTATACCACAACTTTCGATTTTATCATGTGATTGTATCTAATTTATTTGATTTCTATTTCCATTAGGTTTTTCCTTGATTTCGTCTCTAAATTGTCTGAACATTCCCAATGTGTACGTTATTAAAAATAGATTGTTTAGTTGTTCATTGCAGCCATTCTATTTGGAGGATGCTCAGTGTGTTGCATTTTGCATCTTTTAGATATGAAAAAAAATCAAAGACAATTCTGATTTATTTTTAAAACATTCTAATTTATATTAGGAAAATACAAAAATGGTTGGAGAGAATGTTTATGAAATTATTAGTTCTATACAATGACCATATATCTAGGAAGAAGAAAAACATAAGTTATCATCCTTATTTTTTTTGAAAATAGTTATCATCCTTATTATAAAACGAAAAATAGAAAATAAAAAACTAATTTAGATATCAGACTCACTGATAGACCAGAGACAAGTTAAAGGAACCTTTAACTAGAATGAAAAAACTAAGTCTTAATAAAATGGAGAATATTCTGACATATGGGACAATAATAAAATTCAGACACAAAGTCTTAGGATTTACGTTGAAAGCCTAAATAAAAAAATTAAACTTGAACCCAAAACATCATCAAATTAAGGAGGTTAATATAAGAATGATTGAAGTAGAATTTGAGGTCATCAAGCCCGAGATTATGAATGGCTTTATGCTCCAATCCAAGGTTATAATTATTTCACACTACTCATTCAAGCAATGAACCTCTTGTAACTTGAGAGTATGAAATTATCATTTTTATTAGTTCACATTTTCATTAAACTCGCACCATAATTGAGACTATTATTAATGTCAACATACCATAATTTCATACTTGAGACTATAATTAATGCCAACATACCATTTGGAATATTTTAGAACATGAAATGGAGTAATTCTTTTTTGTGGTCAATTATGGTTAGTAGCCATTTTGAAATTGATTTAAAGTTCTATGGGTTTTTTATTTATTTTCTTCTCAGTTAGTTAAATGATTATGAAAATCACATTATTCAATTTTTTAACCAGAAAACAGAAAAGGAAAAAATTAAAAAGGAATAAGAAAAGGTGATAGAAAAAAAAACTCAGAATAAAGTGAAGTTAAGTTTAATACTTCCTCTTCCCTTGATCTTCTACATTTTTATTTTTCCGTTCATTCCAAAATAATTTTCTTTCCCTTTTCGACAACGAATTCATGGGTCTGCAGTGTTTCTTACACATGTTTACACATTAATCTCTCCTCTATACAATTCTTCATCACACAATTATCACTATCTTAATCCATGTACAAAATCATATTCGAAAGATAATTCAGAGGGAGTATTTCACTAATAATTGTTACTTTTAATATTTACTGTGTTGGCTTATGACACTCACATATTGTGCTCACTTTTTTAGAATAATGTTTAGTTCTAAAATTAATTCAATCATAAAAACTAATTAGTAACAAATTCTAATGAGTGGTGTCGAAAAAAATTCTTTAATGCTCTCTTCATATAATATTTATTACATGAGCTTATACTTAATGATATTAGCTTATTGTCACTAGTGCACGAATGACATACTGTGTAGCCTCTTTAACGTTGGTTTTTGAAAAACAGTCCTAATAGGTAATGAATTTATTTTTCACGACGGTTTTATTTAAAACCGACGTGGTAATATTTCAGTTTTTTCGTTTAGAGGTAGTAGTAAGCTCGCGGGTGACTTTTATGTTTTCCTATGACGTCGGTAATAAGAAAGCCGTAGTAAAAGTGATTTAGGTTTTTACTTTTAATTGCTCATATAGGAGTTGTTTATAATTGAAAAAAACAAAAAATGAAAGAATTTAAACCCTCTGTCCTCTTCTGAGCACGAAACCCTCTCCCATGTGCTCCTATTTTTATAAAACCTAAATCTCAAAAACTTATTTTATTTTAAAATTTAATTAGTTTATGAATAATTTAAAATATATGCACCAAATGTTTTTCCCGTGCGTAAAAATATGTAACTTTACGTGTAAAAATATGTAACTCGCGTTGAGGCAAGCCAAATGCAACTCGTGTGTATAAATATGTAACTTTACATGTAAAAATATGTAACTTTACGTATAAAAATATGTAACTCACATGAATAAATACATAATACAATAAATTTTTTATATACACAATTTTAAGATAAATTGTGATTTACACAATTAATTTTCTATATTAAATTTAGTTCAATTTTCCTTATTATCCAATACTCATTAATACAATAGTTCGATAATTTCTTAAAATTACATAAGCAATATTGGTCACATTTGAAAGATAATAAAAAATAAAAAATGTTGATATAAATTTAAAAATCGGATCAAAAATAAAAAAGTTATTACAGTTTTTTAACAACAAAATCAATAAAAAATAATGGAACCAGGCCACTACTGCGTCGTTTTGCAACCGGACACACCATCCTCATGGTGCGCCGGTTGCACCGTATAATCTGAGATTTAAAGGGGGCGTGGGGGCGGTCGCCCCCCTTGGACTTTCAAATTTTTCTAATATATATGTAATATTTTCATAAAGTTTTTATACTTTAATTAGATATATGTGCTCGCTCCCCTTAGTTTTTAGTTTTCAAAATTAATTTATATCTTTACATTATGTAATACTTAATTGGAGAGAAAATACGAAACATCTAAAATAATTTACATAACTTAAACAAATAAATAATTGAACAACTCATCGTTTAAGACTTAGGATATGAGGCGGTTCCCGATGGAATTATTTGATGAAATTTTTTGAACATCTTATTCATCAAGTCTAGTTTACTCATACAAAATTTCAGCTAAAAATTTAAACAGGAGCGCATTCAAATTAATTCGAGAACGCAAAAATGCGCAGTTATCTTCAAGAATTAATTTGAATGTGTTCCCGATTGAATTTTTAGCTGAAATTTGGTATGAGTAAACTAGACTTGATGAATAAGATGCTCAAAAAATTCCATCAAAAAATTCCATTGAAACCGCCCCATATCGTGACGACCGGACAAAGTCTTCTATAGAAGGACTTAATTGATTTTTTTATGAAAGTTCGAGGACCTATTTGACAGTTTTCCCTACCTATTATATAAAAAATCATAGTTTTAAAATGTTTGATTATCTTTAATTTATTAGATAATTAGTACTCGATTTTAAAAATATCAAACAATATTAAATACGAGACACATGATGTTTTTACTTGGACTTGAATTTGCTGGTCTGGTCTGGTCTAGTTTCTCTGTATTTTTAACTATCCAAGTTTGGTCTGGTCTGAACTGGTCTGGGAGGAATCACAGTCCAAGTAAAAACATCCAAGTTAAATAGTTCTTAGATCATTTGAAGTGGATCTAAAATTACACATTTCATTTACTTCTTAATTTGTAAAAATAATTTATTGCATAGATAATAAAGTTTAACTTATTTTATGCATCAATACAAATTTAATATGCACCATATATAAGAATTAGCAATATAATATTATTCTAAAAATAATAATCTCAAATATAGTATCGTAATATTAGCAAAACTCCTCATGACTTACGAACACCCTTCTTGGTAAACAAAATTTGCTATTCAAAAATCAATTCCTTGTATCGATAAGATTCATGTAATTAAACATGTCAAGAGTTATTTAAAAAGCATTGATGGGTTGTGCACCTTTTAACTCTTTACATTCAAATAGTTGGATAAAATGTTATATATCCTCTTTTATTTTCAAATAATTTTTCTTTGATATGCTATTTCTTACGCTTTAATTTATCAATACTTTCTTTTAAAACACTTACAATTATAAAATCTAAGTTATTTTTCCATTTTCTAAACTTAGAATGTAATATATTTAAATGTCATCATGTATGTACCTATGATTTTTTTTTGAATAAAAATTAGCCGCAAGGCACTACACTATTGAAAAAAATCGCCCTACTACATGACTAGGTTCGCTCCACTACACTAGCGAAAAAAATTCACCCACTACACTAACATAAAAAATTTCGCCCCTTTGACTCGAAATATTGGATCCGTCTCTAATTATGAGGTCCACAGAAATAAAGAAAAAGGAAGCAGCTTGGAGTTCTTAAGTACAGTGGGATTCCAGACTTCCAGTGTGGAGAACAAGAAGCAAAGGTTAGTGGAAACCCAAAATGGCGGAGTTAATCATGTAATAAGCCGAAAAAGTAAGGTTGGAGTTACTTTTCTGGCTTTATTGGCTGAAGTTACTGTAGATGACCATTTTAGCTATTTTTACATATAATTTTTTCTTTATTTTATTAATAAAATATATTTTAATTTTTTTTTTCTTGTATCAGTAGAATCAGCCAATGCAGCCACTTCAGCCAGAACTTCATAAATTTCAGCAGAATCAGCCAATGCAGCCACTTCAGCCAGAAATTCATAAATTTCAGCAGAATCAGCCAAAACAGCCGATTTTCATGCTGCCAAACGGGCTCTGGGAATCATGAATTCGGCCTTGATTTTATTTTATTTTGAGTACTAGTTACGTAACGCGCGTTGCGCGTTCGTGGTGATGCCCAAGGCCATTGCAGGGATATTAATTCCTCAGCTTAGGTTGAGTCAATATATGAATAATATGAATACAATATTTGAATTTTGAATACATACTTTGTTACTTATTGATAAGGAATTCTTATCAATAAGGTATTTATAGGCTATATTATATTTGAGAAAATAAAGCAGCCAAAATGACTAATAACCATAATAGTAGGAGTAAGGTTCACATCAAACAATAGCATGCAAACCACAACAACAAGTTGTGCAATATCAATGTAAATGAACATGCAAACAAACTTTTTTATGTTTGGTACAATTCATGAACATAGTTCTCATAGCTATCGAGCATATTTCAATTCGTTTATTTGACTGTTTTAGGGCACCGATGTTGGTACACCCTTAAACATTATAAACTTGCAGTCACTTATCACACTTGGTCTTTATGCTAATTTGATTGGGTTTTCATTTACATTTAATTTTATAATGAAGTTGCTTGAATGGATGGATGGTAAGAAATTCCGAGCTAACGATGTTGATCGAGCGGTCCGGATAGAGCCTCTTGCCAAAGCCAAAAATTTGGATTCTGGGGAAGAGCACTTCAAAAGGTTGCCAGATTATGAAAATACTGCTAGGACAAATGGTGCACTTTTAACTGCTACTGTCTTCAGAAACATTCAGAAAATGCTTCTGATCTTTTTGCGAAGATGAAGGAAGAGAAAGTTATATCTAGTTTAAAGTATAACAATATCATGAGGTTTTATTTAATGACTGGCCTGCCAGAGAAGGTTCCTAAAGTGGTGAAAGAAAAGGAAGAAAAAAAAACTGAATTGGATGTATATACTTACAATCTGTTGATTAACAATTATGGTGCCCTAACATTGAATCATTAGGAGCTACATTACGCTCATTTAAGGCTCACTTCTAACATTGAATCATTAGAAGCTACATTAGGCTCATTTAATGCTCAACTCTAACATTGAATCATGAAGAGCTACCAACTAAAAGAATAAGAACACTATTGCATTCAACAATATTTTTTTATTTAGTTTAACACAATAGTTACTTATGAGGTACAAAGTGGACTTTAATAAAATAGACTTAACTTTGTTAATCATCAATGTTTTATTTTCATTTCATTTAACACGAAAATAACTGAACCAGACTCATGTAAACCATTAAAGTTGAAAAAAGAATCGCTTTCCATATGATTAAGCAAAGAAGATAAACAATTAATAAGGCAATTAATTTATTTTTGTAGGAAAGGCAGCTGAAAATTTTAAATAAAACAGAAGACACAAGCATACATAGGTATAATGTAATGTGACAAACTATCGTACTCCAAGATGAAACAAGCTGAGCTCGAATTGCCAACAGTCTCTCCAGCCTGAAAAAGGTTTAAAAAACTACATAGTATCTTAAATTAGTCTCTAAAAAGGTGGAAAACCGAAAACCATACTAACAGAGAGTTTAATAAAATCACATTTATTAGTTATGCCAAGACGTTGTCATGCAATTATTTGACATTTGCTAAGGCAGAATAGTTCAGAACTATGCACTCATTAAACTTGAATAAACTAAAAAATGGGAAATAAGGTGTGAAATCAGTGTTTTTTAATCGACGTGAAATCAATGTTAATTTACCCTTTGTTGGCAAGTATTTCAGCATCACCGGGGTTCGTTACAAGGGTATATTTGTACCATTTGTTTTTTCACATTACAGTAAGGAAATATAGTCACTTAAAACTATAGGCCAAGTCAAGAGCAAGTCATGTAACCGCACAAACTCTGCTAGCCAAATTATTAGTCAATTTTGTAATTTTATTTCAATAACTCTGAACTATAATTATATATTTGGGGAAATGTTGTTAAAGGAAAATGCTTTGTCATAAATTAAGTTTTATTATGGACTTAAAATTATACCTAAACCATGCTCCTACAGTCCTACATAGTTTGGAGCATGTATATGTAGGCTAATTATGGAGAGAGAAAAAATCTAAATAAGACTGATTCACCCATAAAAGAAGAGATAGAGTATAGAGAATATTTTTTCGACATATGCGTAGGGCGGTGATATTCCTAGCTGAGAAGTCAATGCCTACACCATTTTTATCTGTAGATTATGCCATTCTCCAGTGTTTCGTTGCAAGGAAAAAGCGATACTCTTTTATGTTTCAAATATGAAGTCCTTATCATTTCTGCTTTCTGTGACTAATATTGACATAAACTCGTAGTATTAACTTTTGTAAGATTATAAGATGAAATTTTAGGGTGCTACTGCTGCCAGGAAGTTGGGCACATGGTATTACAGTTTTACCAATAGTAATTTGGTTCTTAGTGCAAGAGATAACTTTAGGGTGCATCCAAGTAGTTGGGAATATGTTTGTGCCACAGATGCATGCTACATTACTCATTTTTTTAATCATATGCATGATAAACACAAAACCAACATTTTCTTGTTTTCAAGCAGGTGTATGATTTTTGGATATTCTGGGAAATGACACATTGGATATTCTGGGAAATGACACTGTTTGACATCATATTCGGATATTCCTATTCAACTATTTAAACTTGTTCACATATCAGTAAGGTTGTCGAATGCACATGTATACTGTTATGCTCAGGTTCTTAGGTATTTCTTTATTTTTTTCTGTATAGTTGGCATGTATGCTCTGTCCAATCAAATTCACAATCACTATTCACTGGCTAAAACAGAAAAGTTTGCAAAACGGTGTGGAAATAGGTTTCTATGGACTGAATATTGGACATGAACTTTTGAGTGATTTTAAAATTACTATGAATGGTGTAATGGATGGTGTGGGAATTGGCCTTCACAACAACTATTACCTCATATGCCAAGAAATTCCAACACTTTAACCAAATGAGTTGGCCAAATACACATAAGTACATTACCAAGTGAGCAGCTTGTCTGTGTTTTTTATACCAAAACAGACAAAGAAACACCAAGAAGAAAGCATACAAAACTACCCTATGAACCAGCACACTGAAGTTAAAATAATCAAAATTGCCTTTTTTTTCTTCTGCATATTTAAGAAATTATTTTTATTGCAAGGTAGGGTTGGATGAGATGTGTCACATTTTAAGAAATTGAAAACACTATTTCCGCCGCCTCCCTTTCCGGTGCCGCTGCTGCTGGCCTTTCCTTATTGCGATGCCCCACTCCAACCATCTCTGTCAGTTTTGTAGATGCAAATCTGCCATCTTGTTACCTAAAAAATCATGTTGTATATCAGATTTGCCATAAAATTGGAATAAATTTAAAATCTTTCTGTCATTATTAATATTTGATTTGCCATAAAAGTGGAAGTATGTTGTAATTGATCTCAAAGTAATAGTTTTTCTGCCAAAATGTTGGCAAAATATGTACCCGATATACAAAATCATAAACTAGACATCAGGGTTTTTAACGAAATCAGAGAAATCGATTTTAAAACTCATAAAAATTGATGACATAAAAGAAATCTACAGAAAAGAAAAAACATGGAAGAAGAAGAAAAAACAAAATGTGTTTTTTCTGCCATAATAAATTACACGAAACTGCCATAATTGTGCCAAAAAACGAACCCAGTGTCCAAAATAAAAAAACGGAATTTTTAATGAAATTACAAGTTCAATGAAATTGAAATCAGATCTACGAAATCAATTTCTAAAAAAACAGAAAAAATGATGTGAAAACTCAGAAAATTGAATCAAATAAAAAAACTTCGGAAAAACAACAAAATCAATGATTTGCTTGATTTCTAAATGAAAAACAGAGGATGGGATGAAGAAGAAGAAGGATCGGAAGAGGAGCAGAAGAGCAAGGGATGAGAAGAAAACCTGGAAGATGGGGAGCGACGACGGTAGCAATGAAGAACCAGCGGCTGGTGTAGAGAGGTGTGTGGTGAAGGATCGGAGAACCAACTGCAGCCGAAAGAAGGAGAACAACCGGCGGATGAAAGGGGGAGAGAGAGAGGTGAGGCGCAGAGATAATGATCGAGAATGAGCGTTATAATTTTAGGATTTTGATGTTATTATACAGGAGGGTATAATGGTAATCCGGAGTCTTATTTAGGGAATTAAAAACTTGTAGTCCTATTTAAGGATTTATGTTTACTTTTAGTCCTACACAGGACAATTACTATATTTAATACGCACGCATTTCTTTTGAATGATCGGTTATTGATAATGATTGATAAATGAACACACATCTTAGTGTTACTCATTAATTTAAAAATGCATTTTTGTTTATTTCGAATTACCAATTGGTCTCCCAAAATGAAAATGAATTGAATTTTGTGATAGTCAATTAATGAAGGGTTGTGTTATAGGTACCCCCATTTTAGGGTACCCCATTTTTACCCCACACCTAGATGTGTGGTCCAAATGAGATCACACTTAGATGAGTTGTCCCAGTTAAATGTATTGTCCCATTTGAGTCACACAATGGGAGAGGGTAAAAATGGGGTACCCCAAAATGGGATACCTATAGCATTTTTTATTAATGAAACACTTAAAGCCTATGAGCAGTGACCTCATAAGGTAGATTTTTAATTATCACATTTTGTCTTAGTCGTATCTGAAAGATTAGGGTACCTTACTTGTTTGTTGATTTGGATGTGTGAACATTGTAGAGACAAAAAGTGATAGTAACATCATTGAAGATAAGTTGCGAGTATGGATTGTGATTTGTGGTGATTTGATGTTGTGCATATATAGAAGATTGAGTAATGTACCAATTAGAAGCGTGAAGAGATTGTGAAAAGAGATGAAGAAGAAAATTACCTAAAAGATGTGAATTGGAGGAATCAAGAATGATGTGGTACTTCTTGAATTGGAACATTTAATGAGAGTACGATTGACGTTGGAAAGAGCGAAGTAGATGAACAATATACCTATGAAGTATTGATCTCGTTTTATCTTTTATTTTTATGTTTTATCTTTGTTTCTTCTTTATTTTTATAACGTATCCTTTTTACCTTATTTATCTCTATCTTAATTTATTGTTTTATAATGTTTTTAATATTTTCTACCTTATTTTTATGTCCATTAATTAAGTTTAATTGCTCCAAATATGAATGTATAATTAATATTCATATAACCAAGTAACCATTCTAAAAAGTACAAATTGGGAACTACATTAAATATTTTTCGCTCTCTCTCTAGAGTTACCCACCGGTAACGCCTAGGCCAATCCGTCGCTGCCAGTATCCCGCTACGTTTGCGCGGGAGTCGTGTGGAGCGAGGGTCCCGTTTTCCGAGCTTCGTGCTCGAGGAGTCGGTAGTCTAAGTTTGGATTTGTTTTTTCAGCTTTCTAGTCGGTTAGGACGGTTGCAGAGGGCTACGTTTGGATTTGTTTTTTCAGCTTTCGAGTAGGCTCGTCGGACTGCTTCACTGCGGGAGTAGTTCAGCCAGCGGCTTTACTGGAAGATTGAGGGAGAAGGTTCGCTTGCATGGAAAGTGTAGTGGACAAGTATAGAAGGATGGCTCTAGAGGAGGAGGAGGAGGACGACTTGGATCTAGACGATGCGGAGGAGCCGAAGGAGGATGAAGGTCCGTTTCCTGGCAATCAAAGAGATGTTAGCGTCGCTATGGAGATCGGGGAAAGGCCCATCAGTTAAAGAAGTCGGGGAGAAAAGGTATCTCTTTACTTTTTATTATCAGTTAGATATGAATCGTGTTTTGGACGGAGGATCATGTCAATCTGAGAAAAAATTGATGTTATTAAAAGAGGTTAAACCTGATGATATACCTCACAAAATTATTCTGAATGAGGCAGACTTTTGGATTCAGGTTCATAATGTGCCTTATAGTCTGGTTAATTTAGGTATGGCCTGGAGTCACAGTGGCGGACCCACTAAGGGTCCCACGGGGTCCCGGGACCCCATGGACCTACAAAAAATACCTATATATATTTGTATATATTTTACATAAAATTAAGTAATCAGTGTATTTATACAATGGAAACTAGTTTAGAATACAAATATGGAGCTTGAGCAACGATTGGATGCCCAATCTTTAGGCTCTATATGTTTGGGAGGTTGAGGGATCGATTCCTTGGGAGTCCACTTTTTTGAAAATAAATTTATGGAACAATTTGGGGCACCTATTGTTATCATGCATCTCTATAGCCCAACTTTTAATCTAAATCTAATTTTCTTAACCTATACACAATTGTTTTCATAACAAATACTATTATGAAGCCAGTATGTATCCCCAAATTTGAGCTTATCTGTTTTATAAACTAATTTCATCATGAAACACGTAATTTTTGAATTCACGCATTGAATTTGTAATAATTAAAATATTATGGAACAACTTGGGGCACCTATTGTTATCATGCACCTCTATAGCCCAACTTTTAATCTAAATCTAATTTTCTTAACCTATACACAATTGTTTTCATAACAAATACTATTATGAAGCCAGTATGTATCCCCAAATTTGAGCTTATCTGTTTTATAAACTAATTTCATCATGAAACACGTAATTTTTGAATTCACGCACTGAATTTGTAATAATTAAAATATTATGGAACAACTTGGGACACCTATTGTTATCATGCATGTCTATAGCTCAACTTTTAATCTAAATCTAATTTTCTCAACCTATACCCAATTTTTTTCATAGCAAATACTATTATAAAGGCAGTATGTATCCCCAAATTTGAGCTTATCTGTTTTATAAACTAATTTCATCATGAAACACGTAATTTTTGAATTCACGCACTGAATTTGTAATAATTAAAATATTATGGAACAACTTGGGACACCTATTGTTATCATGCATGTCTATAGCTCAACTTTTAATCTAAATCTAATTTTCTCAACCTATACCCAATTTTTTTCATAGCAAATACTATTATAAAGGCAGTATGTATCCCCAAATTTGAGCTTATCTGTTTTATAAACTAATTTCATCATGAAACACGTAATTTTTGAATTCACACACTGAATTTGTAATAATTAAAATAAGCAAGTTAAAATCATTTTTTCGGCGAGATGACTGAAGTTACCGTAAGAGCATCATCTTAGCCACTTTTTCATATGACTTTTTTTCATATCTTATAACATACTATCCTCCGTATCACATTATTTACAACATTGGAATACATTATTCATATACTTTACTTTGACTACATTTTATTTATTAATGTATGTGAATTATTTTTGAAATATATTGTTAAATCGTCTCATTATTAAGTCTTATAATCTGATTTTTATTTTATTTTTACTAAAACAGAATTAAATATAATGACGGTCAAAGTTGTGCGCTGGCAAACGTGAAATGCTGACTGTTACAACTAAAAAGAGACGGATGAAGTATAATTTAAATATCATTATTTCCTAATATAGCAGTTTCAGTCGCTTGAGCCATTATCGCATAGTTTGGCTTGATGTGATTTGATCTAAGACTAAAATCAGCCCAACAACAAAGTCCTTAAAGTTACACAAATAAATTGGTAATTGTATTAAATTAAAATAGAAACAAAGCTAACGAATATATTTTAAATAAAAATCCAAATAAAATAATGCTAAGTAATTGGATCGAAATTTTCAAATGTAGGCTTTTTAAATTTGATTTCTCATATGCATGCCCATTATTTTTAGTTGATAGAGGACATTAACTTTATAAAATTTTAGTGCCCGTTTAGTGACTCTGTTTTCGGCTTATCAGGCTTATCAACCAACTTTTTAATCAAACATGTAACTTTTGATTTTACGCGCTGAATTATGTAATAATAAGAAAAATAAGGTTGAAGTTACTTTTCAGGCTGTATTGACTGCAGTTGTTGTAGATGACCATTTTATCTATTTTTCATATCATTTCTTCTTTATTTTATTAATATAATATATTTTAAATATAATTTTTCATAATCAGCAGAAACAGTCAATACAACCATTTCAGTCAGAACTTCATAAATTTCAGCAGAATCAGCCGATTTAGCCGATTTCAGTGTTACCAAACGGGCTGTAGTTGATAGTAGACATTTCTTTAAAATTGTTGTATACGTTATGTTAACTATGATATGTTATGCTATTTTAAATAGGAAAATTTGATAGGAAAATTTATAAAATATGATGATGATCAGAGTAGTGACAAGTGGGAGGCCTATATGAGTATACGAGTGTGTATGAATGTGGAGAAAGCACTGAGAAGAGGTACTAATCTGAAGAAGGATGACAAAAGCTTCTGGGTAGATTTCAAATATGAGAAATTGCCAAACTTCTGTTTTATATGTGGGCTAATTGGACACTCAGACAAATTCTTTCACTTGAACTACGAAGAAGACCTAGTGGTGGAGAAAAAGTATAGAATTCATCTTAGAGCAGGTAGCGGAGGGAAGACGCGTCCTACAGGAGGAAACCAATGGTTACTGGAGGGTTCATCGAGCTCTGGCAGGAACTATAGGTAGGGCTTGATCGGTAAGGTATACCGAAAATTTCAACCCATACCGAAAATGCGGTATGACAAATTCTTATACCGATACCGTACCGAGACTTTCGGTATACCGTGTTTCGGTATACCGAAATATCGGTTTGGCAAAAAACTCATACCTTACCATACCAAAGATTCGGTATACCGAAAAATTTCGGTATTACCGTACCGTACCGAATGGGAATTTGTTTACAAATTACAAATAATGATTAAAGGACTCATTTACAAAAAGAAAATGTCACAAGGGAAGGAATCAGCTGCCTTAATTTTTGTATTTTGGTATTTATTACCAACTTGAATTTTATTTTGGGCTTGAAAATTTGTGTGGACTTCTACAATATTTAAAAAATATATAAAATAAATGTTGAATATGGAATCGGTACGGTATTATACCGGTATACCGCAGTATTTAGAAACATATACCGTTACCGTACCGAAATAAAGCGGTACGGTATGATACCATACCGAAAATGACGGTATACCAACATTCCGGTATTTTCCGGTATTTTTCGGTACGATAAGTGCGGTATACCGGTTTTCCGGTATTTCTGCCCACCCCTAACTATAGGTATGGAGAGGGGATTAAATCAAAAGATAGGTTGAGAGATGGGAGGAAAGATTTGGGGGCAGATTCAGAACAAAGTATAACATAAAGAGCAAGAGAAGAGAATAAGGAAGAAGCAACAAGAGAACAGAAACGTATGAGGCCGTGAGAGACTCAGGGAGATGAACTGCAGGGGAAGAAAAGTATGGCACTGGATGAGACAAAAAACGGGGAGGAGGCGGGCTTCGATCAGTAAGCCCGCCTAAGAAAAGTCAGAATCAGAAGCAAGGATTCCTGATAAGGATGCAGAGCAAGCAGATCGGGAGACAGATTATTATTTTTATTTTAATTTTTATTACTACTCAGACTTCTCAGTATGTTTTTTATTTGGTTTTGCTCTTGTTTTTCCTGGTTGTAAACATTGGATTTGGATGTGGGTGACATTGGAATTGAGGTAATCGTTTATGACTCATTTGTGTCCACTAAAGGATCAACGAGTTATACTGCTTCTAATGAGGTGATTAACTCCGAGTCTAGTTCGCGGGACAACAGTTGTTAGAATTCTATTTGTCGGATTACCCATCATCTAAATGTTGAGATTTCAATATAAGCCAAGTTCTTCGGGAAAAAAAGGTCAATTGATCCCAAACTTTGTTTGGAAGTAAGAGGTTAGTTTTTGTATCACAAAGAGGATGGTTTTGTGCATAATTATTGGAGTCTTGTTGGCTTAGTCTTATAAATGGGGAGCAGAGATACGAAATTTTGGCTCAGTAAACTAAACGACGTATTATATTTTTACTGCGTGGTTTGCCGGCCCCACGCCATTATTCACTACAAGAAATCAGAACGTCATCTCTTCCTTCCTTTTTCACCTGAGAAGCTTTTCACCTTCGCAACTTTCCTCTCATTCTTGTTTTTCCCTTTATTTTCCTCCCTTCACAGTAGTACATATATACGTCGGTTTCCTTAATCGCATCATCTTTACACTTTCATGCTTTTATTTGTAGTTTTGTTATTGACACACATTCTGTTTTCTTGTTGACTTCGGTCAACCTAAGTGCTCCAGGTGCTTTACTTTCTTGATCAAAAATTTATAATCATCCTGCTTTTTTCAGTACGGATTTCCCCTCTTCTTTGGGTTTGCTCCATCTTAAAGGCAAAAAAGATCCCACTTTTTTTTGGCAAGGTTTTGAGATGTTAGCTGGTTAGATCTTCATTGTTTCTTCCAGGAATTATGGAAGCTGCAAGCGAAGCTGCTAAGAAACATGCAGAGAAGAAGCGCCAAGGGCAAGGCCTCATAGATGCTGTGTTTTCTTGGTCTTTAAGAGATGTCATGAATGAAAATCTATTGAAAGACAAGGTTTGGTTCTTTTCACTTTCTTTTTTCCTAAACAGGAGGGAAACATAAGTTTTTCTTGAACAGAAGTAGGACTCCAAGGTCAAAGGAGCCCTTTCACACTTGTTATGATGTTGATGTATGATCGAGAGTTCACTGGTTGCAGTGAGATCCTTCCCTGAACTCTCCGGCTGGCTTCAATGTGCACTGAGTTGTTCTTTGCCCTTGGAGTATTGACCCTTCCCTGAACTCTCGGGGTGGTGTCAATGTGCACCAAGCTGACCTTTGCCCTTACGAGTATTGACCCTTCCCTGAACTCTCGGGGTGGTGTCAATGTGCACCGAGCTGACCTTTGCCCTTACGAGTATTGACCCTTCCCTGAATTCTCGGGGTGGTGTCAATGTGCACCGAGCTGACCTTTGCCCTCGGAGTATTGACCCTTCCCCGAACTCTAGGGGTGGCGTCAATGTGCACCGAGTTGACCTTTTCCCTCGGAGTATTGACCCATCCCCGAACTCTCGAGGTGGCGTCAATGTGCACTGAGCTGACCTTTGCCCTTAGGAGTATTGACCCTTCCCCGAATTCTCGGTGGCATCAATGTGCACCGAGCTGACCTTTACCCTTGGAGTATTGACCCTTCCCCGAACTCTCAGGGTGGCGTCAATGTGCACTGAGCTGACCTTTGCCCTTAGGAGTATTGACCCTTCCCCGAATTCTCGGTGGCATCAATGTGCACCGAGCTGACCTTTACCCTTGGAGTATTGACCCTTCCCCGAACTCTCGGGGTGGCGTCAATGTGCACCAAGTTGACCTCTGCCCTCGAAGTATTGACCCTTCCCCAAACTCTCGGGTGGCCTCAATGGGCACCGATCGAGCTGACCTCTTTGCCATTGCTTTCATCAGGTCAAAGAAATTCCAAATAGCTTCACATCAACCACTCAATACCGGAACTCATTCGTGTATCCACTCCTGGAAGAAACAAGGGCTGATTTGGTCTCCAACCTGAAAAGCTCACTCCGTACAGCCCCTTCTTGCGAGGTGTCAGACGTGAAAATCTCAAAGGGTTTCAAGCCTCCAAAGGACTTACTTTACACCATTCGAGCTAAGAAGACAATTGACAGTGAGGGCAGTTTCTTTAATAATGATGATGAGGGTATGAAGCACCTGCCCTACAATCCAGAGGTAGGTGACCTTGTTGCCTTCTCTGATGTGAGGCCGAGGCGGATTGAGGATCTCAACCGGCCGAAGATGACCTATCTCTTGGCGGTGGTTCAAGGCCGGAAAGGCGGCGGATCGTCTTCAACGTTTCCAGTCTTGGCTTCTAAACCAATTGAATTCCGGAAAGGGGACGCTTCGGTTGGGATCAAAAGAGATAAGCTTTTTGTTGTTTACCTTACGAGCTTGACTACAAATAATCGGATTTGGAAGTCTCTGCACATTGACCAGGAAGCTGCTAACTTTAATATCATCAGAAACGTCCTTCAAATCGATCCCAAGGTCAGTCAACTACTTATTATAACTTCTAACTTTCTTTTTTCCTTCATTCCAATTAAAACTTCCACTTTCTCCTTTTGGTAAAGAATTTGTGTTTCACAACATTTCATACACATTTTTCTCTCCTCTGCACAATTCTCCACCACATAATACCCACTATCTTAAATTGCGTGTCAAACTTATTTGGAACTTATAATAGGAACGGAGGTAGTATGTAGTATCAATTCCAAGTATCATGTACGTATTCAATATGGATGTTCACCGATACGTGTCATGTACTTATTGTGTCCGTATTCACAATTTAAGTAAAGTATTGAACTTTTTAAAATATATATATACACTTCTGATACCGGTATCCATGAACCGATATGTGTATCTAATCCAATAAACCTGATCTCATACACGACATAAATAAAATTTAATAGCAGCCCATGCGATCACAAATTCACAAGATTTGGAAAATATTGAAATACTATAATTTCCCAATTTGTCGCTTGATAAGCTTTAATTGAAATCAGTCATGTTAAAAGACTTAGATGTAAATGAAAATAGAGAACCAAAAATATTATTTGATTTTTTTAGTCGAATCTTTGAAATTTTATTATAATCATTAATTTTGGGTACTATTATCACTATTATTATTACTATTACTATTACTATTACTATTATTATTATTATTATTATTATTATTATTATTATTATTATTATTATTATTATTATTATTATTATTATTATTATTATTATTATTATTATTATTATTATTATATTTACGAACCTCTTATTTATACTCCCTCCGGTTCTTAATTAACTTGACACTTTGACTTCACACATACTACCTCCGTTCTCTATTAAATGCAACATTGGACTTTTTGCACTATTCACATGTTCTACTTTGACTCAATTTTATTTATTAATGTAATATAAATTAGATTTTAAAAAAATACTATTAAATTTCTCTCATTTTAAATTTTCAAAATCTAATTTTTTAAATTTTCAAAATCTAATTTTTTAAATTTTTTACTAATAAGGAATGAAAGATATTAATGGTCAAACTCGTGGGTTGGCAACGGCATAATGTATGACGACACAATTTTAATAGAGCCTGATCTTTTAGGATGAAACTTGAGATACCACTATTGTGAGGAAGGGTGTTGAAGTCCTTCAGTGGAAAATTGTGAAATAATAAAGTGCTATATTGAAATGAGTTACTCCTTCGTTGAAACTTTTAGAATGAAACTACATATCTTAATAGAATACTTGTTTC
Organism: Cuscuta europaea; assembly: GCA_945859875.1. Lineage (NCBI taxonomy): Eukaryota > Viridiplantae > Streptophyta > Magnoliopsida > Solanales > Convolvulaceae > Cuscuta > Cuscuta europaea. Next base: position 12,913,344 of record CAMAPE010000048.1, read on the forward strand.
TTATATTTGTATGTGATACAAACCTACCCATCATGATTCATTTTGGTTTTTCTTAACTGATGTTCAAACATTATGACAGGATGAAGGAAACTGTCCAGTCTGCACCCATGAAGAAACGAATCTAAGGAATGTCAGGGAAGCCATTCAGCCATTTGGCTTGGATAACTCCCAAGAAGAAGCTGTTCTGAGCTGTGTAAAAGCTAGCCAATGTCATCACCAAAACATAGTGAAGCTAATATGGGGTCCACCGGGGACCGGTAAAACAAAGACTGTTGCGTCCTTGTTATCTGTCTTGTTCGACATGAAAGTCAGAACGTTAACTTGTGCCCCAACTAACGTTGCTGTTATCGGAGTCGCAAAGCGGTTGTTGGAGCTGATAGGTGGCAATCTCCAGTATGACACTTACGGGTTAGGAGACATTGTCGTGTTTGGTAATGGGGAAAGGATGAAGGTGGATGACCATGATAATCTCCGTGATGTTTTCCTAAACCATCGTGTAGCTGCTCTTGAGAAGTGTTTGTCGCCATTGGTGGGCTGGCAGTCAAGTTTGAATTGGATAATATGCTTACTGGAAGAGCCAGAAGGGGAATATATGAAGTTCTTGCAGAAAAAAAGAGGGAAGAATAATGCAAGCTCTGTTGACGAGGAGGGGATGGAATCTGAATGCTCTGAAAATGATGAAGAAAGTGATAGTGATGATGATGATGAGGAGGGATTTGTCACCAATGAAGTCATGAGAAAGACCAAGGGGAGTCAGCATTTTAGCAGGCAACTTGTGCTTCAGACCTTAAGGGTACGTTTAAGTCCTGAAAAGGGTTACTTTGGGATATGGAAAAGAGTGTCATGGAATATGTTTTCTTATTGGGAGTGCTTATTTGGTTTCCCCTTTAAGTATTCTCATAGTCCTAAATAGGAGTAAACTAGTCCCTAAATGCACCCATAGAACTACGTTATTTATTTTTCCAAAATAGGACTAAGGTATACTCTATCTTCTTAGTCTAAATAAGACTTTTTTATTTTATTAAAATTATTTGATATTTTTATTCGTTTTTTTTACAATTTTACTATAAATAAAGTTATTTATTACATTTATGTTTGATTCATTAATGAAATATGAATTGTGTTAAAACAAAGCAACGGTAAGATTCAAAAAGTAGTCAGTCCTATTTAGGGAATTTTAAAGTTATACTCTCCTATTCTTACAACTAAAGTTTCATTGAAGTCTTATTTCGGAAATTCCCCCACGATCATTTTAATTTTTTTTATCATGGAAGGTATTAACTTTTTTCTGTTATTAATATAGTACTTTTTTGGCCTCACTTAAAGATTAATCGTTTAATCGTCTTTGATTTTCTTAATCAATGATATTAATTTTTTACCATTAATTTATTATTAAGCATAATTATTTACCATATGAAAATACGTAGTAATATATTTTTAAAAATTCACTCCTACCTAAAAGTATAAAAATTGTAACTCTCATAAGAGTACATAAGTTAAATCAGTGGTAAAAGATGCCACAATTTTAATAGACGGGAGTGTTTTTATTTATTATTTTCAAAATCAACTATTTCAACATATCTTAGTGTTTTATCAAACAGGATCTTAGTGTTTCTATTCATCTATCTTTTCATTGTTAATGATTTTAAGATTCTCAAATTCTGTTTTTGCAGTTTCATAAATTTTTAATGCAGTTTCCATAAATTTTATTATACTATTAATTTAAATTGTATTCTGGGAAATTTAACTTTGACTTTATTCAGAGCTTTGCAATCCAGAATAAGACTTTTATTTTGGGAAAGTACTTCAAATCTTAGTGCTGATGAACGAGACATATATAAGTGGGAGTTTTCTACTTTTTTATAAGTTTCAGTCTTTTTTTATTTTCCTCTGCCAAATGGATACTAAAGGAATTGAAGAAAAAGGCGAAAGATGAATCTTCTTCTCAAAGGAGAGTGACTGTTGATGAGGAGATACTGGTTTTGACATTTGAAGAGTTCATGTTGAAGCAGTATCAAATGTTAACGGATCAATTGGACTTTTGTATGAAGACTCTCTACACTCATTTGCCCACATCTTATGTCCCCTTGAACTTGGCGAAGAAGATGCTTATAGCACTTGGAGTGCTCCAATCTCTTGGCAATTTGCTGAAAAAAGCTGTCGAAACTTGTGGAGGAAATCTAAGAGATTGCTTCAATGGAAAAGACATGCCTTTTAGTGCTTGGGAGAAGCAATTCAAGGTATTGCAGACTACAAAAACAGAATGTGTTTCTATACTGAAACTTCTTCGCGGCACCATTTCCCTGCCATGTTTTTCTGAAAGCTATCAAATTAGAAGCTTTTGTCTCAAAAACGCGGTCTTGATTTTCTCCACTGTCTCAAGCTCATCGGAACTGCACACCGAAGGCAATGTTCCTATAGAGCTTTTGGTTATTGATGAAGCTGCACAGCTTAAAGAATGTGAATCGACTATCTCGCTGCAGCTTCCCGGCCTAAGACATGCCATACTCATTGGAGACGAAAAGCAACTTCCAGCAATGGTTCAAAGCAATATATGTGAGAAGGTGGAGTTCGGGAGAAGTTTATTTGAACGGTTAGTGAAATTAGGACACAAAAGGCATCTCCTCAATGTTCAGTATAGAATGCATCCCTCTATTAGTTTGTTCCCAAACAAGCAGTTTTATGAAAATAAGGTGATGAATGGGCCTAATGTCACAAAGGAAGGATTCGAGAAGCGGTTTCTCAAAGGAGAAATGTTCGGACCTTTTTCTTTCATCGACATTCGAGGAGGAAGAGAGGAACAGGACATCAAACATAGCAGTAAAAACATGGTTGAAGTCTCTGCTGTTGCTGAAATTGTTGCTATGCTTTATAAAGGTATTCTGATTTCTCTATTGTCTATCCTTCTTTTAAGGAATACTTGTTTTTGTTAGTAACTCTTTTTTTGTTGGACGGATTTAGAGTATGTAGCTTCAAAACAGAAGGTGCATGTTGGCTGCATTTCCCCTTACAAAGCTCAGGTTTTCGCAATCCAACAGAAGCTCGGGAAGAAATATAGCACAGATGTTGACAGCGATTTCTGTGTGAATGTGAGATCTGTTGATGGGTTTCAAGGTGGTGAAGAGGATGTTATCATAATATCTACGGTACGGTCTAACGGAAGGGGAGCCGTTGGATTCTTGTCCAACTTGCAACGCACGAATGTGGTTCTTACTCGAGCAAGGTATTCTACTGTTTCATCAGATGTTTTGCACCTTACATCATCCAAATAAATAGAAAATGATAGGATTAATCATACTGTATCAAACTTGCCTATCTATTGAATCCAATCTTTTGGTAAAATTTGGCCAAAATGTTTTATGGTCAATACAAATCCACATATATAAGACTATAGACTGGCTTCTGTAATGTAATCCCAAGTCATAATAGACTAAATTAAACCACATAAGAGATTAAATTCTTAACCTTATTGCATAGGCTAAACAAGTTGAGATTCATATCATATATAATGTTAGTCTTGAATATATTTTTGTTGCTCTTGTTATAGGTATTGCTTATGGGTAGTGGGCAATAGCTCTACGTTGATCAATAGCGGGTCGGTTTGGAGGGACTTGGTGGTGGATTCTAAGGCCAGAGGGTGCTATTATGATGCCTGCAATGATAAGAACTTGGAGAAAGCTATTGCAGATGCATCTGATGATCTATCAAGTAAACTGTCATCAATGAGTCTTAATGATAGGTTTGGATCTTCTTCTACATCTAGGTGAGTCTATACTGTACAAACATCACATCTTTTTCTTTCATAAATGTGATTGCTGTATTCTGGGAAACAATGAAATTCATAAACTTGACATGCGTATCAGGAAAGGAATGTTTTCCAGAAGAACATAGCTCACCATGGATGGTCAGGTTCAGATTTCAATACCAAGTTCTAACTTAAGATCAGAAGATGTCTTTTCAATGTATTTTACCATGAAATGCCATTCCTTTTGCATAATGCTTGAGAAGTTAAACTCCAACACATTAAAGAAGAATTGAGAGCTTATTTCCAATACTACTCTGGGAGTGTTTGTGGTTTGTTTCTACTTTAAATCTTCCACGATAAATCATTACATTTTCTTTTTGTAATTTAAAATCCGTTTTCAAACAAAATTATCACAAACACAAAGCGACATATACTCACACAAATGATAATCTCCAAATAAAACCACCAAGTATTCAAAGTAAAAAATCATTTATCTTAATGTTGTGTACGTAAAAGACACATGAATTAATAATAATCATATATACTATATTAAAAGTAACGGCTTCAAATCTTGACCGCTTTGTGTTGGGTTATTAATTTAACGGCCATTAGTTAGCTTAAATTTTCAAGTTCTGTTTGATTATTTAATTGGACCACCAAAAGAGAAAATCAGACTCGTAACATCATTTGAGTCGATCCTTGGTCGGTTTTAGTGTTTAATACTGGTGTGGACCCTATTTGAAAAGGAGGAATGGTCCCTAAGGGTATACTCATTGCGAGGATTATTATGAGATTAAATTGGTGACATGATTGTTTTTTAGAGAATTATCATTGAGTGATATAGATTGTTTAATAGAATTATTTGCTACAGTAATCTGGGATCAAAATATGAATCTCGATTATTTTAAGATTATTTGAAAAGTATATGTAATAGAAATTAATGCAGGACAGAGAAAAAACATATTATTTGAAGATGATGAGTGAGAGACATAAACGAATTTTGAGATTATTTTATAATTAATTAAATGACAATATTTAAATGGTAAAAATCATAAAAAAAATTGATTATTAGAGATCATGAATGGAGATGGTCTAAGACAATTTGTAGCGGTGAAAGATTAGGAGTCAAAAAATTAAAAATGGAACTTTTAGACTCTTAATTGAGCTAACAGAGTGAAAGAGAGTAAAAGAAATAACGGCGGGCTCCTGCGTTGTTCATGCATTCTGATGACGTCATGCTGATCAACTACACAATTTTTATTTTATTAATTCTCTTGCCGGTCAAAATTGGTAAAGTTTTAAGGGACAAAAGGAGTAGCTGAATATTCCATACAAGTCAAAACAAGTTATAATGTTTGCCCCATCTGTCAATTTTTTGCGAACTGAAATTTATATGATATGGTGAATCAATTTTCCGTTAGGGTGGGAATAGGCATGTGCCTGGCCTTGGGCTTTTCTAAAAGCTCGTTTATCTAAATAGGTCAGGCTTAGCTCAACTCTGAATCCTCTTTAGCTTAACAGGCCGGTTTATATATGTGTGTATAAATAGGTTTATATGTGTGTGTGTGTTTAGTTATATTTATATTTATTTGTACTATTTATATTATTTGATGGAAAAACTAGAGAAATGAAAACAGGAAAATGTGTTTACTGATCATTTTCCAAAATCAAAAAAATGAGACATGTCTTTGTTTTTCCTAATGAATGGGAGAAATGTTTTTTTACTAGTTTTCCAATATTGAAAAACGTAGATGTTTCAGTGCTACTGCAATGAATTTGAACAGTTACGCCTACTGGTGGAACTGATCCCGCTCCGGTCTTAGGTTCAGTCCGGTAAACGATCAACGACCCGGTGGTCCTGTTCGGTAGAATCAATGATCTGACGCTCCTTGTTTGGCCCGGTCGACGATCCAGTGGTTTTTGTTCGGTCCGGTCGGCGATCCGGCGATAGCTATCCGATTTACGGTCAGGCAATCCCGGCCCGGTCTCGTCAACGACTGGGCGATCTCTATCTGGTCTGCTTAATGACTTGGCGGTCCCTGTCTGGTACAGTCGACGACCGGGTTGTCCGATCTAGGGGTGGGCAAAAATCCCGGTCCCGGTGTCCCAAACCAAAAAATCCCGATGCCGTTCTGAAACTTTCCCGATCCATTTAGGATGCAATTTTTTCATCCCGAACCGGTCCCGTACCGATATTAATCGGGACGGGACCGGGAAAGCTATAAAATATCATGTCCCGTCCCGGTGTCCCGGTTGAAATTAGTAGGTTATTTTTAAATTTTCAATGCTATGTAATAGCCAAATCCAATTAAAACTTTCTAGCCCTTAGTCTTCTTATTGTAATTTTATCTTGTTTCATGTCTCTCTTAGTCTCGTTTCTTTTGTTTCTATCGATTAAAATTTGTTTAGTTCTCATTCCTATATACTCCATAATATAATATTGTGCGGAATATTATTTATGATGGAATAACTACTACTCCACATGTTGTTAGAGTTTTGATATTTTCCAAAACAACTACTAGAAAGTATATATAGTCTTTATAGATATGATATTTAATTTAATATGGTATTGAAAAATTACAAGTGTACTAAAAAATATAAAAGTATTTTGCGCTACTATTCTAGTATTCTACGAGGAAACACATGATTAGGGGGACAAAAAAAATTACAAGACAATAATTAAAAATAGTTAATTAGAGGTTTTACTTAACTTTTTAGAGAAGCTAAATTTGCAAAAATAGTTACGTCCTTATTTTGATTTTACGCTTATTTTATCACTTTTCACAAATGTATATTTTATGGGACGTTCTGAACCGTCTCGATTTTTCTCGGGATGTCTCGACCCCGTTTTAAATGGAACAACATTGGGATAAAGACTTATCCCGAATCATACCAGACCGTTATTATAATACCGGATCAAGACCGGGATAAGCCAAATCCCGAACCGTACCGGACCGTGCCCGCCCCTAGTCCGATCAATGACCCGACAATCTCTGCTTGGTTCGGTCAACGACTTGGTGGTTCGGTCATTGTTTTTTAAATCATTTTTCAAATTGAAGAATTTCAAAAGTGGCGTTGGATTGCCAACCAGCATGTAAAAGGGAAAAGAATTTGTCAAATTAGCCGTTGGGACCGACCAGGACCAGTCGGTTTCGGTCCCAACCTTCCTATACTTGGGACCGGCTACCCTACTTGGGCTGAACTAGGTTCCATTCTAGATCGGGACCGTACATTTGGTCTTTCGGCCAGTCCCAGAACGAGGTGAAAAAATTTGATGAACATGTGTTCAGATTTGAAAATGAAAAACTGAAAAATGAAAATAGAAAATTGGAGTTAGAAAAACTAGAAAATGAAAATAGAAAATTGGAGAACAAAAACCAGAAAAAGAACTGAAAAATATCTCTGTTAGTAAACGGGCTCTTACTTATTAAGTAATTAATAGTTTTTCTGAAAGTAGTTACTACTTATAGTTAGACTAATATAGTTCAATAGACAAATTTGGAGAATATTATTCTTGTATGAATTGAGATTGAATCTCTTTTTAATTCTTTTAATGTGATTGATAATTTAATTTGATAAAAAATGTTTAGTGTACACCATTTTAAGTAGACGAACAATGTGTGTGAACGGTACATAAAACGGTGTACATCAAACATATTTTTTATTTGATTATCGGATAACTTTACTCAGTATTTCCTTGTTCCAACAAAAACTTCCCAAATGTTGAAATGTCTTAGCTTGGAATTCCGAGTTTTTTTCTCAATATACTGCTAAATAAATAAATATTTCCGAAAATAATGTTGAGTTAAAAGTATTTCCCAAAATACTGCTGGGATAACCACACTTAAAAAACCGTCACTTGAAGTGGCAGCTTATATGCGGTAAATTATACGGTACAGTCGGATGTACCATGAGCATGGTATAGCCGGCATTTTTGTAATTAGTTAGAAGTTTAAGGGTTATAATTAGAGTAAAGTTATTCTAGTTTTTTTCCCGTCGCATGCACTCCTGCACTTCCCTGGCGTTTGGTTTGTTCTCCTTTGAGTCCTTTCTTTCCCACGGCGCACTTCTTTTTGTTAGTTCCGCACTTTCTTAATTTTTTTGTTAGTTCCGCACTTCTGCTTTTTTTTTTTTTGTTTTTCTTAGTTTGTTATCCTCTCTTTTTTTTTCTCTTTATCAACCTTTTGCTTTAATTATATATTCAATTATTATGAAAATGTTTTGTGCATTATATATTCAACCTTTTTCTTAATTTGTGCATTATAAAATATTTTAGGTATTAATGTTTTATTTTTTTTATTTTTAGTTTAAAATATTTTAGGTATTAATTTAACATGAGTTTTGTGTTATACTTAAATGTGCATAGTATTAATTAAATATGCATGAGTAAATATTATAAAAAGAACCTGATTATATTTATAATTCAAGAATGAAAGACTATAAATTAAATTATTTTTAATATAAAATTACTATATTTTTTCATTACTATATTACATTAGAGAATTCAAACAAGCTTTTGAATTTTTCGATGCTCATTTTGTAATATACGTTTGTTCATTAAGTACTGATTTTAAGCTCATTTTAAAATGTCATATAAATGAATACTTAAATGTATCCAGGGGCGGATCCAGAAGTCTACAATGGGGTGGGCTGAGAAATAAAATTTGAAGACACACACATAGTAATATTGAAAGTCGTCAACACTTTAAGTATTCATCAAAACATCATTTAAGTTGAGCCCTACTTGACTTCAAAGTATAAAATTCATCAATAATATAGAATCTACATCTATTAATGCAAAAAAATGGAGGTAGCCCCAAATTTGAGATAGTTTGGATTTCAGGGATTTAGTCTTGTGGAGGAACCTCATTTTGTAGATCTTACATTATTGTAGGTATAGGTTGAGAACTTCCTTCACCAGTTTGACGATTCACTTTAGGAAAGAATGACGAAATTAACTTCTTTCCTTTCTTAGCAATATGTCCATTAATCATTATCCATTCTAAAAAAACATATTTAATATTGGTATGAATTAAAACACTTCTATAAAATTATAAAACTAATAAGAAAAAACAATAGTTGTACATAAAACTAATAAATATTCCCAATTTCAAAATTTAATTGATAATTTTAATTCTTTCTTACACGTCCAGACAATGAATAAATCAATCAATATTCTTCAATTGTATAATAAATAAATCATTCTCTAATCTTTAATTCTATCTTTAATCATTATAAATTTATAATGAATAAACACTATTTTGTTATGAACTGAGAAATTCAATTAATTATCGAATTGATTCTCTAACCCTAAAAATAAAAATACACAACAACAATACACAAGCTGCTAGGCTCTGCTTCGACCTAGAGGCTGGGGCTCAGGAGCTATAGGCAGAGCGGAGAGCCGGAGAGAAAACACGGCCGAGTGGGCGACGACGTCTGACAGTGCGGTTGGTGGCTGCAGGTCAGCTTGTGTCGCAAGCTGCTAGGCTCTGCTTCGACCTTCGTTCTTCAATCTTCGCATAAGGATCAGAAGGCCGCAGGTGAGTGGATTAGTGGAATAGTTGGACACCTGGATTAGGCTTGGATTGGGCTGGGAATTAATTTTGGGGTGGGCTGCTAATCAAACTTATATCTATATTAATATATAAATAAAAAATTGGGATGGGCTTGAGCCCACCCCTGCCCTCACAATGATCCGCCACTGAATGTATCATGTTAGATTTGCATAAGAGTTAGATTAGATACATGTGAAATTGTGAACAGAGATTATGATATTCAATTGCATGCTTTTGATACTCAATAGAGGAGGTTTGATGATCAACAAACATGTTTTGATGTTCAACTAATTAACAAATATTATGATTTTTATATCATTGCTCATTTGGAAACTAATGTATGCTCATTTTGTACTGATGTTATGCTCATTTTAAAATGTTATATCAATGCATATTTGAAAAGTATTATATTACATTACATTCATGTAAGAGTTGATTATAGATACAAGAGCATAGATCATGATACTCAATTGCATGTTTATAATACTCAAAACATGATGTTTGATTCTCAATGAAAATGTCTTGATGCTCACTCAACTAGAAAAACTTATAATTTTCATACAAACACTCATTTTATAAGTTAGTATACTCAATTGGTAGTCATGTTATACTCATTTTTAAAATGTCATATCAATGCATATTTCAAAAGTACCATATTACATTAGATTTGCATATTAATTGAAATTCATAGAAGTTGATTATAGATATAATTTAATGAGTTTTTATAAAAGATAAAATAAGAAAAAGAAAGTGAATTACAATATATGAAGTTGATATCACAATACTCATTATTTGACTCTTAATACTCAGTAAAATACGTCTGGTGCTCATTAACAGTGTATTAATGTTCATCTAACAAAACCCGTGAGTTTCACTGAAATTACAAAAATGCCACCGTTTTTTAGTTGTGATATCAGCTTTCTTATAATAACATGGTGCTCATTATTAGACTTTTAATACTCATTAAAATTGGACTATTGCTCATTAACAGTACACTAATGCTCAGATAGCAGAAAACATGATTTTCACATCATATTACAAAACTGCCACCAGCAGTACGGTGTTAACCGTACAACCGGTTATACGATGGACGGACTCCTTATATGCCTAAAAAAATTGACGCACGTACTAAGCTAGGAGGAAGGAGAAGTTGACTCATGGGTCCCACCATCAAATAAAATATCATGTTTTTTTAAAGTGGTATAACTTTTTTATTTGTACTCCGATTGTTATAAAATGTATATCAAAATTTATAAATTTTTATTCTTTAATATGACACCAATATCGAGTATATAAAAATAATAATTTGACACTTTAAAAATATCTACTTTTTAAAGCGTTATATCCTTTTTTTATTTATACTCCGATTGTTATAAAAAATATATCAAAATTTATAATTTTTAATATCTTTAATATGACACCAATATTGAATATATAAAAATAAAAAATAATAATTCAACACTTTAAATAAAAAATATTGTATAATTTTTTGTAGCTTAGGATGCTTTTTATTATCAACAATTTTTTTATATATGCAACATTGATATTATATGAAAGATAATAAAAACCTATGAATTTTGATATATATTTTGTAATAATCATAGTACAAATAAAAAGATATGCTCCTTTCTTCCCTTAAAACTTTGCTAACTTTTCTTTTTTCATGTCCCATTAACTTTGTCACTTTCCCTTTTTAGTAAATAATTTATGGTTCTAGTTAATTCTCTCTCCTCTGTACAAACCTCAACCACACGGTTTTTACTTTATTAATCTTCATGCCGGTCAAACTTGACAAAGTTTTAAGTGACGAGAGAGTAGCACTTTAAAAAAGTAGATATTTTAAAGTGTCAAATTATTTATTAATTTTTATATATTCAATTTGGTGTCATATGAAACATAATAAAAAGTATGAATTTTGATATATTTTTTATAAAAATCGTAGTACAAATAAAAAAGTTGTATCATTTTAAAAAAACATTATATTTTATTTGATGGTGGGACCCATGAGTCAATTTCTAAGTATGTGCGTTAATTTTTTTAGGAGGCATATAAGGCGCAATTATATGCTACATCAGGGTGTACACCTGCACCCGGTATTTTTGTAATTGTTTAGAAGATGAGCTATGTGGTTGGTCAACTACCCGTTTGAATTTCGCATCATCCTTTAATTTTTTATTTCAAATTGAAGCTAAGCTGCGGCACATGCGAAGAGAAGATAAATAAGTTGACACGAAGGAGCTCCTAGGGTTTTGGCCCATCTGACGCGTGGAGTGCATGCTGGAGTGCTTTGATTTATGTGCAAGATTGCTGGATTGCTTTGATTAGTTCATGTCCTAGCGGTTACTCATTTTTTGAAATGCTTTTATCTTACACATATATGAGCACCACTTTTAAAAAAATGAGTATTTGTGTAACATTATAAATGTGTACACAAAATGAGGTTTATGCTATACCCAAATGAGTATAATATTTACACGAAATGTACATCGATATAACGTTTTAAGATAAGCACTATTACAGCTCACTATTTAATTACGATGTTTTGATGCTCAATGGGTTTAGAAGTATTTATGCTCAATTGCACAGTGTCAATGCTAAATAGAGAAAACTTGATACTCAATGAAAATGGCTTGATACTCAATGAAATGTCTTGATCATATTCCAAAAGTATAATATTAAATTAGATTCGCATATTGGAGTCCATAGGAGACTATTATAGATATAATTGAAAAAATTAATACATAAAAGACAAAAAATGAAAAAAAAAGTGAATAAAAAGTTATGAAGCATAATTCATAATGCTCAATAATACTCAACAGAACATGTTTGATTCTCATTAAAAGTATATTGATGCTCATTTAACAAAATCCTTGATTTTCATCTCAATAAATGACGTTTGGTGCTCAATAAACATATCGTTACGTTAAACCACAAATCTTAAAATTTTCATATCAATGAACATTTTATAAGTTACATATACTCATTTGATACTGATGTTATGCTCATTTTAAAATGTTATATCAATACATATCTTAAAAGTATCATATTACATTAAATTCTCGTACGGAAATCCATAGGAGTGTATTATAGATATAATTTAATTACTTTTTATAATACAAAAAATAAGGAAAAAATTGAGTTAGAAGATATGAAGCAGAGATCGTGATACTCGTTGTTAGCCTCTTAATACTCAATAAAATAGATCAGGTGCTCATTAAAAGTACACCATTGCTCATTTAGGGGGGTGTATTGAATATGGATTGTGGTGGACCTTTTTTAATCCGTGGACTTTTAAAAAAGTCAATGGACTTTTAAATCCATAGACTTTTTTTGAATGAATTCTATGGACTTTTAAATCCATGGATAAGTTTATTGACTTTCAAAAAGTCCATAAACTTTTAAATGCAGACCACCACTCTTGGTCGTCGAAATTTTCACTTAGATCGCTGCTACCGATTTGCCCATCCGCCTCCGTCACCGGAGTTCCCCGCTGTCATCATCAGACTGATCCGATGTCGTCATCGGACTGATTCGCCACCAACAATATCGATTTAATTAATTAATTAAATTAGGGGTGAATATGTAATATTTAGTCCTATTTAAGGAAAACCAAACATATGATCATACTTTAAGAAGAATGCTATGTTTTAGTCCTACCCTGAATAATTTCTTCTGTATAATACGGAGTATGATAAGAAACAAACAAACAAACAAACCAAATAAATAAATAAAACAAATGTAATTCATATAGCAACATAAAGTTCTACAAGAATAAATGAAGCATAAGAATCAAAATTTATTTTTATTAAAAACACTCAAAGTTTCAAGAATGCTCAAGAATTTTGGTCATTTTATTAATGAGTAATAACATTAATCGTTACACAACCGTTACACTCATTGCTACATGTGATACAAGCATAGTTGCAATCGACTTTTTCTTCTTAATAAATGTTTTCTTTTCATTTCTATCTTGTAAAATTTTGTGTGCTTATTTACAGTAATATATTTATTAATTTGAAATTATATTTTTATGTGTTAGCGATTTAACGATGAAAGAAAGTATTAGTTAAAATATTTATTTTCTTAATGGTTAGGTGACGACGTACCAGAATTTCACGATGTAATACTATCGATTCTTATACCAATTCTTCTAGAAACTTCAAGAATTGAACCATTATGGGATTAACGAATCGAGGGGGGATCGAGGGGGGTGGGGTGGGGCAAGCTGAAGAAGAAAAAAGAACGGAAGGAGAGGGGTGGGGCGAGCTGGGCTGAAGAAGAAGAAGAAAGATTGAAGGGGAAGGGGTGGCTTGGCTAAAGAAGAGGGAGAGTTGGGCAAGAGGGGAGGGATGGGGTGGGACGGGATGAAGACCGATATAAGAAAAGTCAACGGAAATCTTTAGTGAGGAGAAGAGACAATTGAAGAGAATCAATGTACTAAAAATGAGTTAAAAGTCCACGAGAATCCATGATTTTAGAAATCCATAAGAATGAACGGAACTTTGAATATGTCCAGACTTTTATAGACTTTTAAAAATCCACATTGAATACATCTAAACTTTTAAAATCCATGGACTTTTAAAATTTTGCCACTGAATCCTAATACAATACATCCCCCTTAGTGGAAGCGGTGATTTTTCGCTTAAATTACAAAAATGCCACCGAAAAAATTAGGTTGTTTTAATTAAATGGACTGTCTTTCTTAATTGGGTCTTTTTTGTGGGCCTTATTAGGTTTTTTTCCTTACTTTTTCATACATATAATGAGCATTACACCAATATTAAATGAGTATACATACTTACGAAATGAGCACCAAAAAATTCAGAAAAATCATTTAAAAACTCTAGTATGCTCAAATATTAAATGTGAATACATAACGTGTGAAACGAGTATCAAAAAGTTCAAAATGAGCATTACACCAATATGCATAGATACGACATTTAAGTTGTCTAGTGTAATGCTCATTTTAAAATGAGCATTACAACAATATAAAATGAGAATAGATAATTTACGAAATGAGCATCGAAAAAATTTAAAACTCGTTTGAATTCTCTAATGTGTTCAAATGTTCGCACATATATTATAATGACAAATATAGTAATGACAAATATCATAATTTCATATCAAAAATAATTTATGGTCTTTCATTCTGGAATTACAAATATAATCGGGTTCTTTATATAATATTTACCCATGCATATTTACTTTACACTATACTCATTTCAGTATAATACAAAACTCATTTTAATAATTAGCACATAATATTTAATAAACTAATAAATATTCTTCTTAAATTGAAAATAGAAAATTAAAAGATCAATACCTTAATTATTCATCATAAATTAAAATCAATGGATATAAGGTGGTTAAGAAAAAAAGGAAAATGAAATAAACAAAAGTCTACGTAAAAAGAAATAAAAAATCCAGCCATATGCACTCTAGCATATGCAAGTAAATTAAAGATATACTACGTACTGATCTTTTGCCGACTAAGTCACCGTGATTTACTCCCCCACCATCCTGTCGGGTCGGGGTGGGGGGCCCTTGGGGTTGAGGATTCAACCTTTTGGACGAAGATATACTACGTACGTAAAAAAGGAGACGAAGGATGCTGGTGGCCGGTAAAGAGAGCATACGCATGGAATCCACTTACGCACGGAAGAGGGAAGAATGTGGATGGAGGAATTACAAAAATAATCGGATGTACGGTGAGCACCGTACATCCGGGTGTACGGTATAAAGATTGCATATAAGGGGCACTTCAAGTGGCGGTTCTTTAACTATGATTTTCCCAACACTATATTGGGAAATAGTTTTAACCCAACATTATTTTTGTAAATATTTATTTATTTAACCGTATTTTGGAAAAAAAACTCTGGAATTCCCATTACTAGAAAATGAAATTTAGAAATTATTTTATAAGAAAATAAAAAATACGAATATTTTACCCATTTAGAAATAAAAAAGAAAAAGAAAATTAAAAGGAAAAATTGATTATAATAATCCCAACTATTGGCAGTCCGCTCATAATAATCCCAACTATCGATTATTTCAGAATAATCCAACTTTAGGGTTCTTCCGCCAATAATGGTCCGAGGTGACCGATTATAAATAAATTCTTATAGTTTCTATCGATGTATTAATTTTAATATTTAATGATTAATTTGTCACTTATGATTGTTAATTGTTTCCTAAAATGAAAATGAGAACCTTCTAATGGGACGTCCAAAAAAGGAAAGTGAGAACCTTCTAGCGGGACGGAGGGAGTAGTAGGTAATCCCTATAAATAATCTCGAATTTCAATTTTACGCTTAATTTCTATTAAAAAATAACTTGTTAGAGCATGTAATATGCGATCATGAACCATTATTGGTGGACGATCCATATAATTGGGATTATACATAGTTGAGATTATTATTTTTAATTTTTCCAAATTAAAATGGGACTTCTTATTGAGGGAGAATATATGAGCGGAAGAAGCGGTCAAGCTGGAACCATAAACCATGAACTACGTTTAGCGGGGATAATGCAAAGACCAAAACGTAAGAGAGAATAGATAGGTCTGGGTTATTTTCATCGAGGAGAATAAAGCTTTGATCTTTGAAGAGGGAGGATCCGTCAATCTTGCCATCTGCCACCGCCGTCTTCGAATACTCACCGTATGTATATCGTTTTCAGCACATCTCATTTATGCTGTTCAATTCATAGCTACTACGCAGGCTGGGAGTTTGTATTTTTATACTCCGTAATTGAATTTGGTCTTATGATGATAGGATGAGTAGAGACGTCCCATGTCGCGACGAGGTACTATGGGCTTCCATTCTTAATGCCAAAGGTATGAATTTCACTCCTAAACTCAATTTTCAGTAACGGGTGCAGTACAAATTTGAGTGGCGTGTTTCAATTGTTTTCTTAAAAGAAATAATTACATAAATATGACCAAAATAAAGATGATTTACAAAAATATGACTAATGACTAGAGTAGTAATGAAATCATAGTAATTCATGTTCAAATTTTGAGCTTAAGTTACCATAATACCACATTGTAGTAATGAATAGTCATATTTATGTAAATATGTTTTATTTTAGTAATATTCTTGTAAAAAACTCTTCTTAAAATGACATGAATACTTTCATTTATGCCTGGTCATTCCGGAGTAATCCCAGTTATAAGTTAATCATGAATTAGACCAAAAATTAACATGCCAACAGATGCCAAGGTTGAATGTATTCAAATAATTTTTCAGATAAATTTTTATACAACATTTAGTGCATGTATTCAAATTTTTTTTTCAAATTTTGTGCATGTATTTTTGGGAACATCGGCACATATCTGGTTGTAATTTTTATTCACTCCCTGTCTCATAAAATTTGGTCAAATTTAACTTGCACGGGAAGTAATATAGTAAAAATTGTGTCACTTTGTTTGGTTGATATTTGTGCAAAGCAGAAAAAATAAATATAATCACATTAGAAAATTTACACTATTCGTGTGTTCTACTCTAATTATATTTTATTTATGAATGCAATAAAAATTTACTATTTAAAAAATATAATAAGGAATTAAATATATTAATGGTCAAAGATGTGCATTGGCAAACGTGAAAATGGAAGCGTTGCAACTCAAAAAGAACGGAGGAAGTATTTAGTACTTTAAATAGAAATGGTAAAATTCTGTAGGATGACTAAATAAGCAAATTTGGTAACGTTTGGTGGGACTAAGGGAGTATGTATTTCCTTTTAGAGTTGGACTTGGGGTACACACTTTTGGTGTACACACTTTTTACACATGTCAGTGTAAGGTTTTTTTTATGTCTGTACAGACATAACGATACGTTATGTCTGTACAGACATAAAAAAAACCTTACACAGACATGTGTAAAAAGTGTGTACACCAAAAAGTGTGTACCTTTAGAATTTTTCTTCCTTTTATTAATTATTTAGGGAATGTTTGCAAACACTCCAACTTTTAACTCTTTCCTTAAAATCACTTTTTTTAAACACGGCCATCCTTTACTATTAGGCACTTTATAAAAAATTACTAAAACAATCACTTTTTTTAAAGTAGAAGCAAACGCACTGCTTTAACGACATTGAGTTTCTTTTAGTATCACTACCCGAGGCTGATGTTCCTTATTTCAGTTCCATCATGACAAATTACATCAAATCACACTGAAATAGACTAGCCTAAATCAAACGACATATCAAACTAGACCATAACATCATTTAATTAAAATAACTAGATAAACTGGATCAGACTTGGACAAACTAAACAAGTTCAAACTAGACCAAGAGAGGAAATTCTCTTGCAAAACAACAGGGCCTAATTAAGTACCTCCATTCCTGCATAAGTAAGGGCATAGTTTGTTTTGCTTAAAAAAGGGTTTGTTAGTTTTTAGCTTAAAAAATAATTAAAAGCAGTGTTTTCAAATAGGTGCTTCTGCTTACAAGTTTGAAAAAAGGGGAGGGATGCTTTTAACTGGTTTTCACTTTTTCTATTACACAAAAAACACATTTTACAAAATACTATATATAGACTTTAGTTTTTCAAGAGGTTGTTTTTCGCGTTACCAATTTTTACTGTTAATCATTTCCCATATAATCTTTAAAATAAATCACTTCTAAGTTTCTAAAAACTCATAGCAAACACAAACACTAATTAAGTTAATAAGAAGTATGTTCTTGGGTGCGATTAATACCGTTGTTTGTTGTTTTTGGTATTTGTACAGCTTATGAAGGTGCAATTAGGGAAAGACAGGGACAGCATAAATTCAAAAGCAAGGTGTTAGTGCATGATACTCAATTACTCATTTATATCTATTTTCTTTTTTACTTGATCATCGTAGTATCATTATGTATAAAATAAATTGTATACAACTGAAGTAGTAGGAGTTTCAGGAGTTGGCAGTTAGAGGTCCAAAGGGGCATGGTGATAATGTGGATAGAATAAGCGAACTGCCTGATGACATTCTTATATCCATAATCTCACGGCTCACATTGCGAGAAGCTATAGCCACCAGCATCCTTTCCGCTCGCTGGCGACATCTCTATCACCACACTGCCCGCCTCGACTTCCCTTCATTTTCAGATACTTTACCTTTTCATCAGGTGTTGCATCAAGAAATTGACAAAAGATTTTTAGATTACATAAAGATGATCAACCGTACCTTAGATTCGTATAAGGGTAACCACGTGAAAGAATTCAAGATTCATATGTACAGTTTTGAGGGAGCAAATATTGAAAAGTGGCTGGACTTTGTGTTGTCTAGGGGGGTTGAGAGCATCAGATTACACATAGACCATGTAATCTTCAACTCGCTTCAAATTACAAATTTGTTTGGGATGAAATGTGGGACAAGCCTCACGTGCGGACTTAAAGAAATATCTCTGAGTAATGTTCAGGTGAGTGATGGAGAGGTTCAGCTTTTGCTTGCAAATTTTCCCCTTCTTGAGACCTTGTCTATCACAGGGTCTGATATGTTCAGAAATCTCTTGATTGTTGGCCATTCTGGGATGAAGTTGAAGCGCATTGATATATCTTACGCTGTTCGTATGAAATCCATTGAGATTCACGGGATGACTAACCTCGTCAGTTTGACGTATATCACATGCAAGCCTGCTATTCTACGACTCAGTGATGTCCCTAAGCTTACAGATGTCACCATTGCTCTTTGTCGACACTGCACACTTAGTAGTATCTTTCATGAGGTACCATCTTGCGTACTCAGTCAACTGCTACAACTTCATATATTCCTCGATCCCAGAACGGTTAGTGAAAATCAATGCACCTTGATTTTTTTCCTTGTGGAACATGCATTTATTAGCAATCATATATTTGATATAATTACCAAAAGGAAAACTATGTGGGTAGTAGTATCAAATTTATTTCAACTGGTCTCCAACTTTTCCCTGTCTGCCTGCTTCTATCATTATCCTTATCGAAATTTTGTTCTGATGTTGCAGATTCCTTACTCAGCTGGCAATTGTGAATATGTAAATGTGAAACGTCTAACGCTAGCATATCGCTCTGATTATAGTTCGATTTCACTATATGGTATGGTTGAAACATGTCCTTCATTGGAGGAGCTTGAGATAAAGGTATGTTGTACTTGTAAAAACCTACAACTACCTAGCCTCTACTATTATGGCATTACATTATTTTTCTGTTTTTTAACCTTTTAGAATAAAACCTCAACGGGTGATATGGTATCAAATGGATTTCAGCTTTTAACCTGGAACCCAAAGGCTATCTAAGAATAATTCAACCTGATTAAGACTCGAAAAGACTCGAATAAACAGCAAAATACAAATAAATGTAGCACACTTTTGTGTTGTTAGTTTACGCGTGTTACAACCTTTCACAAAATTTTCTAGGTGAAAACGAGTATTGTTTGAATGTTTATCTGTGTTACAGTTGCTGCGGAGTTGCCCGTTCAAAGTAATAAAATGCACATGCGGCGAAGGGTTATACAATTTTCCGCCAACGAAAAAGTTTTCTCCAAATTTGAGAAAGTTGAAGCTCACTGGATATATAGGATGTCCATGTGAACTGGAATATGTTTTGTATATCATAAAGAATGCTGTGACACTCAAACTAGTGATCGTTAAGCCATGTGACCTATCTCAGGACATTGCAATAATAGTGAAGGGGCGAATACGGTTGCATCTTCGACCACAGATACCAAGCTCTGTGAATTTGGTTGTCATTTGATGAGCTAATTAGCTGCTTAACTTTACTTTGAATAGTTTAGAATTCAGTTAGAAGCAGATATTATTTCATTTGTTCATTTTTAATGTAGCTTTGTAAAGTTCCTTCCTGACAATACTAGTTTAGGCCGTTGGAATGTTGGATGATAATCTATGAGTTTTTTATACATGTGTGTTAGAGTGAGTTAGACCGTGAGTAGAAATTATTCTTGAGAAATTGGTTGTGTTCTTTTCGAAACACAAGATTTCAAGTGGCTGACATTTAAGGTAGAGATGAGTTCGTTTTTCAGTTCGATTTTAACTCCAATTAAAAAGTTATGTTTTGTCTTTCATAACATATAATGTTTTTAGCTATAAAAAAAACTATAATGGTTTACTTAATTCAGTTAATTTCAGTTTTTTACAAATGTTGGCAATCTTGGCATCTTTCTTGAAAATGACTAATTGAAAAACAAACAAACCTGCAACCTAATAAAAAATGAATAAAATCGGAATGAATTAGTATGTCCGTATAACTTTAAAAAGATTATTTCCATCATTTTCGATGGAGCTAACGATTCGTTATTTTTTGGTTTGAAAATATGATGGAATAAAGCAAAATGGTTCACTAAATTGTCTGCACTTCTTTGTTTAGAAGGGGCAGTCAATTCATACAACTTTCGAGCGTTTTTCACCATGAGTCGTTCACAAACAGTATTTATTTGCTTTAGTACACGAGTAATGCTAAATACATCTGTTCTCCCTTATTCCATCGAAGAAGGTAGCCTTTGAGAAACTAGGGTAATTGTAATGATGATGATGAACTTTAAAAAGATTAAGGCCTTGTTTGGATAATGGTTGATCAACCATTTTTTGACTTCTTTGACCATCATTAATGAGTTTGACTAGATAAATAGCTGAAATTAGTGTTTCATAAATATTTGGTTGACTTAGCTTATTGGGTTGAACCAACCAAAAACTAAAATGTTGCAGGGGCCAACGTTTAGTTTCAATGATTTGTCTTTGTGTCTTTCCTACCCTTTGATCTCGCATGCGTATCTTATGTGGTCTCATTATCTCAAAAACTTTGACAACCATTTCAAAATGGTGTAAATTATATTGAACAGTGGGTTGTACCGTGCGCACGGTACAACCGGCCTTTTAGTTTGCAAATCGCAGATCGCTGGACTTCTATCGCAGTTCACAGGCTTCCATCACAACTCGCAGATCATTCTCGTTTCTCGTCCTTCGCTCTCCGCCTACATAGATGACTCTCGACAGCCCCAATCCTCTAGCACGAGCGGAGGTTCCTCAAACTTGGGCTTGAGTGGCGGCTCCTTTTGGTGTATAGCCCTAGTTGCTGCTCCTCCCTCGGACTCTTCATTTTTCTCTTTTCTTACCCAAGTTCAGTGAGTGAATTTGGTCACCTGTTGGCCGCAGTTCAGAGAAACCTAAGTTATACGTAGTTCGTGAGATATGAGCATAACAAATGAAATTATGAGCATAGTAGACATTTTAAATGAAATTTTTTATTTTTTTCAATTCTTATTTTGTAATTTATGTATGAGCATTTGGTATTGGTGTAATACTCATTTTAAAATATCATGTTCATGTATATTTCAAAAGTATAACATTACATTAAATTCACATATTGGATTGATATGTGTTCATTGTAGATATTTTAAATAATAAGAAAAAAAGTGAATTATAAGATATGAAGTCGATATCACAATACTCATTATTAGACTTTTAATACTCAGTAGAATAGATTTGATGATCATTAAACGTGCATTAGTGCTCATTTAAATGAAGTCATGAATTTCACTTAAATTACCAAACTGCCACCGGCTGTACAATTTGTATCGTACAGTCCACTGTAGGGTATACGGACTCTACAGAATGGTTAGTCCATTACAGTCCAAGTAAAAACATCCTTAATTTGAATTTTTAAGTTGAGCGTGAAACATTTCATGAATATGTATGTTCCTCTGAGGTACAATGGAAATGAATATTTATTTGTTTCCTTGATAAGAACTTTTAAGATACAAAAGAGACAAAAAACTACTAGAAACATATAGCAAAGACACGTTATATCATTATTTTTGGAAGAAATAGGTTTATATTGAATTCTCAACATTTAGATTATGGGTAATCTGACAAACAGAATTCTGACAATCGTCGTCCCGCGAATCAGACTCAGAGTTAATCACCTCAACACAAGCAAAATAACTCGCTGATCCATTACTGGGCACAAAATAGCCAAAGACGGTTACCCCAATTCTCTCATCCCCAAATCTAAATCAAACGTCTCTTACACCACGAAACCAAATAAAACACAAAGTAAAAGGAAATATCAGGAAAAATAAAACTAAAACTAATAAACTTGAGTTGGGGTCCGAGCATGTCGATCTACACAAGTACCCAAATTTTATTCTTCTGCATAGGAATCCACTTAGGCGGACTTACCGGTCGAAGTCCGCCTCCTCTCCGTTTTTTGTTTCATCCAGAGCCATATTATCTTTTCCATTCTGTCCTTCCCCCTGTTTCTCCCATAGCCTCCTTCTCTTCTGTTCCCCTACTGTTTCAGCCTTGCCCTCTTCTCCCACTCCCTATGTTATACTTTGCAGCTGACTCTCTTCCTTTGCCCTGAACCTGATTACCCTCTCCAAACCTTTGGTCCTTGCCAGAGCTCGATGAACCCTCCAACAGCTATTGGTTTTCCCCTGTAGGGCCCGTCTTCCCCCCACTACCAGCTCTAAGCTGGACTCCATATTTCTTTTCTAGAACCAAGCCTTCTTCATAGTTTAAATGGCAGAATTTATCTAAATGTCCAATTAACCCGCAAATAAAACATAACTTGAGTAACTTTTCATATCTAAAGTCCTCCCAATAACTCTTACCATCCTTTTTCAGATTAGTACATCTTTTCAGTGTCTTCTCCACATTCAGACAGACTCTTATTCTCATATAGGCCTCCCATTTATCACTATTTTGGTTATCATCATATCTTATAAATTTTTCTATAAAATTTCCCACCCTTCTGGCAGTGCCTAAATTGACAAGACTATAGGGAACATTGTGGATTTGAACCCAAAAATCTGCCTCATTCAAAACAATTTTATGAGGAATATCATCAGGTCTTACTTCTTTTAATAACAACAGATTCCTTTCAAATTGCCAAGGTCCTCCCTCTAGAACACGATTCATATTCACACGATGATAAAAAGTAAACAAATACCTTTTTTCCCCGACTTCTTTAACCGAGAGACCTTTGTCCGGCCTCCATAACGAAGCCATAAGCTCTTTAATAGCCGGAAATCTTACCTTACGGTCTGTCAACAGGACACCTATCACCGGAAAACCCGACTTGTTTCCTTCCACCGGTGGTTCCTCTGGCTCTGTGTCGTCCAGATCCAGATCCTCCTCCTCTTCCTCAAGCACCATTTTTCTATATTTATCAACAAAGCCTTCCATGAACTGCCCTCCCACCTTGGTTCGTAAAACTCGTTGCAGATAGAAACCCGTTGCTTCGTGAATCCTCCGTCGAGTAATCCAGAGAAGGTCGCACGCGCAAACAACACCACGAAGCTTCACTCTAAGAACTCGTAGAAGAAAGTCCCGCTCTCCAACCGGCTTACCAACAGCGGCAGATGCCCCTGGTAGTGCTGACGGCGGAATACGAACGCTAGGCGTTACTTGAGGCGGTAACCCTAGAGAGAGAGAGGTCCTAGTGTCATACACTTTGTTTATGTATTAGTTAAGACATCATTATAACACATAAATAAAATGGGGATTTTCAAAAATATTACTAAAATAATTACGCAAGCATGACTAACAATTACTACAATGTCATGTTATGGTAACTTATATATAAAAATTGAAAATAAGTTACTAAAATTTCATCACTAATCTAGTCATTCATCACATTATTGTAAACAATCTCTATTTTGATCATATATATATGTGTGTGTGTAGTTATTTCAAATAAAAAATTAATAGTTCAATATAGTTGTACTATAACCGAGATTAAAAGTAAAAATAAAAAATTCAAGTGAATTGAACTATACATATAGCAGTTCAACACCTTAAATAAGAAATATGTAAAAAAAATCGTAATACATATTGAGTAGTCAGAGGATACATTTCTAACATACAAAAATACACAAAAATCCGTTTTAAAGTAATATTTGACCAATATTTAACTTATGATCAAATCGATTCGATATTCACATATGATTCGTTAACTGTTCGTACTGATACACGAATATATATGATTCGTTAACTGTTCGTACTGGTACACGAATAAAAACAGAAATCAAAATTAAAATTCATTTTATATTCGAATTCGTTTTAGACTCCACAAGTGCACATTTCTTTTCAAATCATTGTTCCCGGTTTTCGAATAGACACAACCACAAGTGTCCCAACTCTTGAACTAAAATGTAAGGGTATATAACGTGTCGGGTTATGAATGACTTGATTGCCCATTTAAGCATGTATAAAAATAAAGGCTTGAACTTTGCTCTAATCAAGCTATAAACATACTTTATAAATGGGACTCGAACCAATTTTTCCTATAAAAGTATTTGCACAAAGAACAAAATATATTTATGGAAGTTTGTGATTCAGAATCTTTAACGAAATCAGATTTACTGTCAAAATTGGCTTCATATTTTGTCAAAATTGTAAATCTAGTATACATGTAACACGTAAAAGTAAAGTAAATTTGGCTTCATATATTGCCATATTTGTAACAATTACATGTAATGCTATATTTTCCTGTAAATTCATTATAAAGTAGATATGAATATATGATAACATGAAAGTTTTTTAAGATACTTTCAAGTTTGTTTTGTTTATAAAACTTGAAACCATTTGATTATGACAAGTTAAATGAGTGTTATAAGATAATTGATCCGAAGATGATTTATTGCTACTCTATAAATTTGGGTCTTACATGTTGTATCAAATATGCAACTAAAAGGTTTTATGCAAATTCTACCGTCCTCAAGGTACATTACCTTATCTACAAGATTAATTAGAATATTATGATTGAACGATTTAAATATTAATAAATGATGAAATAATGATTTGAATCAATCAAATCTATTGTAGATGTTCTCATTTATTTGTGAGGAACCGTAGCACTCAATAGGGGTGGATACGGTCCGGGTGATTGAAAAAATTTCAATAACCGCTGATTCTATTTAATGGGTAGACTCAGTATGGGTATACAAAGTCTCAAAATAGGAATCAGACTTTACCTGCCCTGTTTGAAACGGGTTGGTTTGAATCGGGTTTTCGTTTTCTGTTTATGAGAACGCTCTGTTAGCAAAATATCTATTAAACCGAGTAACATTTTCAACCTAATCAAGTATCAAAGTCACCATCATAATATAATAAAAGTTCAAAATAAATATATAAAACAATATTTTGAATTAGTTAACAAAATGTTTACAATTATAAATCTATAAATTAAATAGCACACAATATCAATCATACAAACTAAATAACACCAAATTGTGAAATTAGAAAATTAGACATCATCATTCATAAACTAAAAAGGTAACATCACAAAGTCCTAAAAATTTAAACTAGTCATTATACATATATGCCTACGAGAATAATTTAAAACTTAATAAATATCATAATGTGAGTAAAATTAATTAAGATACTTAAATGAATGTGTCACACTTTATTTGAGCAAGAGTTTTTATCAACAGTAAAAATGATTGAATAAAGGAAAGAGGATTAGGGATAATAATTTAGGAATTTATATGATTTTTTATTTTTTTTAATACTCACAAGTTTTCTTCAATTGAGAGTCTTCATATAGACACAAGAACATAAAATGTTATCACATGTGGGTTAGTATATTATACGCAGTATTAAGCATAGTATGGTTTTTTAATGTGGAGTATTTTATAACAAGTTGGTCCGAGTGCTCGTTTTTTTTTTTCAAATTTTAAGCCACATTCGGTTCCTACGTTTTTTAGTACCTGTCTCACCCCGTTTCGGTTTTCTAAAATTACTACTAAGCCCTAACCTGCACCAAACCTATATTACCTGATCATCTGTTTCTATACCCGTGTGTCCACCCCTAACATTCATCAAGTTTTAAAAGACTTTTTAAATAGTACCCTCGCCCCATTCAAAGGTTCTCACGGTGCTTTTACTCACGTCTCAACTAAAGGTTCTCATTTTATATATAAAAATAATAATTAACACTCTTATGTAATAATTTAATCATCAAAACTATTTTTAAAAATATACTCGAATTAGCATCTTTAAATATTATCTAAATAATCGTGTCATTTTTCAATTACACATTTTGAAGGAATATGAATTTATGTGTATGTACTTTATAAACATACACTCAAGAGCTTCTAACTTGCTTTTAAAATAGTACTCCCTCCGTTCCTAAATAAACTTCCAACTTTCCTTTTTCGTTCGTTCCAATTAAAACTTCCACTTTCCCTTTTTGGTAAAGAATTTGTGGTTCACAACATTTCTTACACATTTCTCTCCTCTGCACAACTCTCCACCACACAATATCTACTATCTTAAACTTTGTGTCAAACCGGGAACTGAGGTAGTACTACGTAAAAATTAGTCCAGTGTGACTTTATGTACTCTAGAAACATAGACTCAAGAGCTTATAACTTACTTTTAAAATAGTAAAAATTAGTCCAGTGTGACTTTATCTACCACTTAAAAATGTCTTAATTAAATGAGAGAAGCTCTTTCAGAAAAAGAAAATGAGATAAGCTAAGCCCAAGTATGATAATCACAATAATAATGACATAAATATGTTTCGTGTGTGAAAACAGCAACTTCAATATATGCCTGCTCATTAGAAGAAGTGAATCTGTTAATAATATAATTATTACTACGTATAATTATTGGGAGCAGTGATTTGCTGCTGCAAAAGAATTAGTGAAAGGTCTGTAATGAATGGGTGGCGCTTAAAACGAAACGACATCATTCATTCTTCTTCTTCATCCATTCCGTTGTCCGTACCCATGGCTTCCAACTTTCTGACATCATTAGTCTGCCTCTCCATTCATTCCTTAATTATTGTTTATATATAGTACGTACGGTTTACTCTCCTTAAAACTCAAAAGTTAAATCAGTTTTTCCCTTCACCGACCTTTGCTTTTGCTACAGATACACGTTCTGTTTTATTCTTGACTTCTCGTCAACCTGAGTGGAGGTCCTTTTCAAGTCACACTTTCCTTTTATAAGAACACTTTATTTTGGTAGTACGGATTTTCTTTCCGTTTAAGTTTTGATGCATCATATAATCGAAAAAAATGCAGTAGCTACTTTATTTGAATATATTCATTTGATCATCCAGGAAGAATGGAATTTGCTGCAAAAAAGAAGAAGAACCCAGAGAAGAAAGTCAAAGGGCAGGGCTTGATTAATGCAGTTTTTTCTTGGTCTTTAGAACATGTGATGAACCAATCTTTGTACAGAGATAAGGTAGACTGTTCCCGCGCGCCTATCATCTTCTTTAAACATTATTTGAATATAAACATTTTATCTTCCCAGAACAATCTTTTATGTTATACTCTTGTTTATTAAACCATACTTGTAGGGTATGTACTAAAAAAAGATCTTTTATGTGTTTAAGAAAACATTAACGTAGTTATCAAGTAGTGCTTTAGATTTAGGATTGAGCAAGTCTTATAAAACAATTGTGAGTTTAATAGTAGAAATGTGTGAAGATATATACCTAGTAATATGCTGAAGGAAGTATTTATTACTTTTATTCCCTTTTTAGCACTGTTTCAACCATACTTTTAGCATAAAAGATGCATACTATATGGTGTATTGATCCTACAAGTATAGTAATATATGTTCTATCTGTTATATTTGCTATGAGTGCAGTGGGTTTTTTAAGAACAAATTAAAGATGTGAACTTTTTCTTCTTTGGTTGTATAGTAAGGTGGTCTGTCCATTTGTTTCAGGTTAAAGAAATTCCGGAAACGTTCTTGACAGAAAATGATTACCTGAACTCATTTATATATCCTCTTCTCGAAGAAATGCGTGCTGATTTGTGCTCAAACATGAAAAGCTCACTACACAATGCTCCGGCTTGTGAGGTAAAAAAACTACAAAAATCAAAGGGTTTTAACCCTCCAAAGCAGCTGTTCTACAAAGTTATGTTAAAGAGAAGTAGAGAGGGTAACGATATGCGTGTACTGCCGTACAAACCAGAGTCTGGTGATCTAATTGCTCTCTCTGATGTGAGACCAAGGCGCATTGAGGACCTGAACAGACCAAAGTTGTCCTATCTCATAGCTGTTGCGCAAGCAAAGGAAGAGGATGATGAATCTGATTGGTTTCCCATTTTGTCATCAAAGCCCATTGAATTCCTTAAATCTTTTGAGGAGGATAGACGAAAAGGAAGCAAGCTTTTTATTGTTTACCTTACTAATCTGACAACGAATATTCGCATATGGAATTCCCTGAATGTCAACCCGGCGAATACAAACATGAACATTATAGGAACAGTGCTGCATAAGGGTCCAAATGTAAGAGGTTTCTCTCTTTTCCTACCCACTTTGTGTTTCATTGAATAAATATAGACAAACTAATAATACCATATGGTGTTAGAAGATTTAGCGCTTATCAGCTGAATATCAAATTACAAACCAACACATAAGGTTTATGTAGCTGTGAGAACGGAAGCCCTTATTATATCATAGCTTTCGTGATGTTAATTACAAATCAAAATATATATGTTGATCTTTTATGATGAAACCTCGAACAAGTGTTTATATGGTTTGTTTATTTTTTTGTTTGCTGTATAATGTTTGTAATTTATGAAAAAAATATCCTTTGGGACTAATTTATAGTTAAATCACAAACAGGATGGAGGAGTTTGTGCTTTTTGTACCCAAAAAGGCAGCAATGAAGATGCTATACTGTTGAAGGCTAAGGGAGACATTCAGTCATTTGGCTTAGATAAATCTCAGGAAGAAGCTATTTTGAACTGTGTTAAAGCAAAACAATGTTCTCACCAAAGTAGTGTAAAGCTAATATGGGGTCCACCCGGGACTGGGAAAACAAAGACGGTTGCGTCCTTGCTATCTGTCCTTTACAACATGAAATGCAGAACCTTGACTTGTGCGCCAACTAACATCGCAGTCATAGGAGTTGCAAAGCGCTTAATGCAACTGATAAGGGAATTTAGTCTTCAACATGATAGTTGTTATGGTTTAGGAGACATTGTCGTGTTTGGTAATGGCGAAAGAATGAAAATTGAAGATCATGAAGACCTGTGGGATGTGTTTCTGTCTTATCGTGTCGATGCCCTTGCTAGCTGTATCACACCTTCTGTGGGATGGCAATCTAGCTTGATAAGGATGATCAGTTTGCTGGAAGAGCCTGAAGAGGCATATACAAAGTACTTGCAAACAGAAATGCAGAATGAAGTGGATCATGGTGATGATGAGGGGAAGCTAATGGAGGAACGAGGAATGGTAAGCTTTAGCCGGGAGATGAGAAATAAAGACTCAAAAACCCCAAAGTTAAACAAGAATCTGAAGAACTTCATTATTCAGACAGTGAATGAAAACAAGAAGAAAAAGGTGACCAAAGCCAAGTCTTCTCGCAAAAAAAAGGCTTTCGGGACTGATGATAAAGTAGTGACAAAGCAGGCTTTAAAGTTTTGGACTTTTGAGGAATTCTTTTTTAAAACTTATAAATCATTGGCTGAGCAATTAGAGTTCTGTGTGGAAACCTTTTGCACTCATTTGCCCACATCGTACATCAGTTTGGAAGTAGTAAAGAAGATGATTGGTGCACTTGATTCCCTTCAATCTCTTGGAGCATTGTTGACGATTGCTAATAGCCATGGTGAACTTAAAGATTGGCTCAAGGGGACTGGAGCTTCTTCTTGTAGTCTTAAGTGGAAATATCACTTTAATTCATTGCAGTCAACAAAATCTCGATGTATCATTCTTTTAAAATCACTTCGTGGCAGCATTAAGCTGCCAAATTTTTATGGAAAGCATCAAATTCGGGATTTTTGTCTTAAAAAATCACTCTTGGTTTTCTG
The DNA here is from genome assembly GCA_945859875.1 of Cuscuta europaea. NCBI lineage: Eukaryota > Viridiplantae > Streptophyta > Magnoliopsida > Solanales > Convolvulaceae > Cuscuta > Cuscuta europaea. The sequence continues at coordinate 12,943,403 of CAMAPE010000048.1, forward strand.
TACTGCCTCAAGCTCATCCAAACTGTGCAGTATTATATCTGGCAGTGATGATGTTGTTCCAATAGAACTGTTGCTGGTTGATGAGGCAGCTCAGCTTAAGGAGTGCGAATCCACTATACCTTTGCAGCTATCTGGCCTGCGCCATGCCATACTCATTGGAGATGAGAAGCAACTGCCGGCGATGGTCCAGAGCAAGATATGTGAGAAGGCTGAGTTTGGTAGAAGTTTGTTTGAGAGGCTGGTTAAGTTAGGCCACAAGAAGTACCTGCTTAACATTCAATACCGAATGCATCCCTCTATTAGTTTGTTCCCAAACATGAAATTCTATGAGAAGAAGGTGATTAATGGCACTAATGTAACAAAGGCAGGATACGAGAAGCGGTTTCTCAAAGGAGAAATGTTTGGACCGTTTTCTTTCATCAACATAAGAGGAAGCGAAGACCGTGATGAAAGCTGCAGCACTAGAAACAAGGCAGAAGTTTTTGCTGTAGCCGAGATCATTGCTATGCTCTACAAAGGTTTTTTTTTTTACTTCTCTATCTAACATTAGTGTTATCTGATCATCTTTTTCTTAATAAGAGTACTCTTTTTTCAATGGTGATGGTAGAATTTCTTTCCTCAAAACAAAGAGTTCGCGTAGGGTGCATATCACCGTACAAGGCGCAGGTGTTTGCCATCCAACAAAAACTTGGCAGAAAATACAGCACCGATGTTGACAGCCGCTTCTCAGTGAATGTGAGATCGGTAGATGGTTTTCAAGGAGGAGAGGAAGATGTTATCATCTTCTCCACTGTGCGGTCCAATGGTGGTGGATCAGTCGGCTTCTTGTCCAACTTCCAGCGTACGAATGTTGCTCTAACTCGAGCTAGGTAGGTACATTAGTACATAGTGCATTGTTTATATTAAGATGTAGGGTTCCATAAATCAATCTTGATGTCTGTTTGGGTAAAAAATCCTATTAACACTTGACATTCTATATGAAAAGATTAACCCAATATGAAGAGGAGTGCAAGATCTTATGTGTGTGTTTGTATCTTTTATGAGTTAGAGTGGCACATCAAAATACTAGAGTGTGCTTTCCTTTGTATAATAATGTGTCATACTGTTTTTGGTTTTGTGCAGATATTGCCTATGGGTATTGGGAAATAGCTCAACCATGATCAATAGTGGTTCTGTTTGGAGGGACTTGGTGGTAAACTCTAAGGCTAGGGGGTGCTACTATGATGCCTGCAATAACACAAACTTGGCAAAAGCAATTGCAGATGCATCCTTTTATGACTTATCAAGCAAATTCTCAGCAATGAGTCTAGGCCAAAGCCTTATTCCTGAAGGGTAACCGTTTTTCCTTTCTTCTTCTTCTGAAAATAACTCTTTGGGATTCTTGAAGCTTTTGATTCTTGATCAAACTCATTTTTAATACCACGTAATAAACATGCATATCAGAAATAGGAAGATTTTCCAGAAGAATAAAGCTCGGTTTTCTGAAGGACGTTGAAGCGGTCAATGATTCTTATGAAGATGGAGAGGTTGATTGGTTGAAGATAAAGCAATGAAGATTTGCTGCCTCTGGCCCAACTTTATTAACCGTGACAGACATTCTGTTTGTAAAGATCAAAACTTGGGTTATATGGGGTCAAATTCTAATATTATTGCCCTCAAGTATGAACACTGCATGTGAACTATGAAGCCACTTTTGTACTGGTTATAAACGAAAAGATTAAATTGACCAAGATTTCTATATCCTCTCAGTTTGGATTAATTACCTACTAGACTCATCTAGTCTATTCTTTCTTACACTTTTACATGCATTGAGTAGTTTTTCGTTGAACTTTCAATAAGTTGCTGGCATCTGGGCAATGCCAAATGAATCATCTCAAACTCGCAAGAACATGGCCGAATTTGTTGGTATATTGCCAAAATAAATTTGAAAATGATTTTATAATTTTATAGTACATCAAATTAAAATGAGATATTACCCAAAATAGGACTAAAACGGTTTGAAAATTCCAAAATAGGAATGCCATGTTTTTATTCCCAAAATATGACTAATTACTGTCATGTTTTGGCAGTACCAAACTTCAAACATGACAGTATTTTCTAAACATGACAATAATTAGTCCTATTTTGGGAATAAAAAACATGACAGTCCTATTTTGAATTTTTGAAACTGTTATAGTCCTATTTCGGGAACTTTCCCAATTAAAATCTAAATGAATGGGGTAAGTATTAATTCAAAAACCTAAAATATGTATAGATGAGTATGTATAATATCAATAATAATTTACTAATGTGTTTTATTTAATCATCAAGTTCTAATCAATTATGCCCATTTACATATAGAAAAAATTACATAAATATTACCACTTCAAAACTCCCTTACATAAATATTACTAGAGATTATCTGTTATTTATATTAATAAAAACCCGTTTTCGTTATTCCTTTTGTGCCCTTGTCATAACGGTCCCTATGTTCTCAAACGCCACCTAAACTCTCGCCTTCACTGCCATCGAAATTATCGCCTTGAATTTTAATACTTTGACGTCCTTGCTTGGTAAATCGCATTACCAATAAACCCTGTAATTGATGCCACCACTAAGAATTCATTAGTTCATTACTTCTTCTCCTAAATCTAATCTCATTACTAAATAAATCTAGTAAATATGAATTCATTACATCATTACGTCTTCTCCTCAAAACTATTTCATTAGTTAATAAATCTAGTAACTAAGAATTCATTACTTCTTCTTCTCAAATTACATTCATTACTAAATAATTACTAAATAATTTAAGTACCTACGAATTCATTACAACATTAATTCTTCTATTCAAATCAATTTCATTAGTACCTTGTCCAGTCACTAAGGCCTGGATTACTTCTTTTCCTTAAAAAAATATTCATTACTTTGGTTTCATTACTACAACAAAATTGCTTTAAACACTAATCCTTCATTACTTGTTCTCCGAACTACAATTTCATTATTACCTACATCAGAAACTAAAAATTCATTACTTCTTCCACCACACACAAGACGATTACAATCAGTAACACCAAAACGTTTCTTCGGTCCCGATGTACACAAAATTAAAATTCATTCACACTTCATGACTGTAACTTCAGAATGGTTCCTTTGGTTCATGATTGTAAACCAAAGGACATCATATTCATGCTCAAGAAAAATATAAACAGAGAGCCAACATGCAAAATCAGCCTCTTCTTGACCTTCGCACCCTCAATCTGTGGTTTACTGCTTTGGGCTTCGAATGAATTATCTCCCTCCTCCATACGTTATGAATACACGCTTCCACCTGTTTATCCGCTAAATATACACCGGAATTCCTGAGATTTAGCCTTTCCATAACCGTTTTAGGGCACTCAAGTCATTTTCATTCATTACTAAGAGCATGGCGCACGTGTTCGTTTGTTTAGTCACATTTATGTAAACCCAATTACTATTAGTAATATTTATATAAAAAACTCTTACATATAATAGATAAAATATGAAATTTTAATATACTAAATTACTAATGGATTGTTCTTTTGTAATTTTAGATTTGTGTTCGTATTTTACATATTCTATTGAATAGGTTCTCGTTACTCGCACAATAGAAATATCTATCACTTTATCATTGTATTTAGTGTTTTATTTTAGTCCGACCAATTCGATCATTTATATTTCATAATTTTTTGGAATTCAAATATATTAAATTATCAACTACGTTACTCTCTACATTTCAGTTTATTAAAACATATTTAGATTTTAATGAAGAAATTAGATTTCTTTCAGATGTTTTAGGATTTAAATACATTTCCTTCCTGGATGATTTGGATGATTTGGAATCTATAATTCTAAGACACCATGACGCTGCACTTGGCTAATCAAATGGCTAGTCTTTATTTTTCATTATCCCAAACCAAACTGTAATAATGGTTCCATTATATGCCATGTTATTACTCTGCACAAAATTCACCGTTGAAAACATAATTATTTTTCATTATCCCAAACATAATTATTTTTATTATGTGTTTCATTTTCAACCTCTGTGAGATGAATCCTTTGGCGACCTCTAGTAAGCCTCTTATTCACAGTGTTGCTAGACCTGATAAAACTAAATAATGTATTTGGTTTAAAATATCTGTTTAAGCAATATTTATGCTAATTCAAACAATCAATGAATCAAAAGAAAGATGTGGGGTGTCGTACAAGAATCACAATGAAAGTATGCAAAGATTATGAATACGAAATGTATAAGCTTTATGTTGATAATGATCAATGCATTACAATGATAATAATTTCTCAGGTATCTCTCTCTTGCTAAAGCCCCCCAAAACATTTATACTAGCACTCTTCTCTTTCCGTCTCCCACTTCCAACTCCTCTCCGATTTAAGCTCCTTCTCCGTCGGGTTAGGGAATTAGTTGCCATGAGTTATCCAACTATTGTTACCCGTACCTTAGGCTTGGTCTCGTTGCATTTATCTCTTCCTTAAGTTTCGGTCCGGGCTTCCAGCATCTTTATACGAACATGGGTCCATTTTATTTATCAAATTCTCAGCCCAACAATTGCCCCTAATTCAGAGAGGAGGAAGGCGTCAGATTTGAAAATTTAAAAAGCCAACCGATTCTCTGAATTTCTACCATCATGACATCGCCTTGGAATGCGTAAAGCCGTCAGTCATTTGGCATTGATCAATCAATCGTCAATCCCTTCCTCCTTTAGTTAATTCACTCAGCAAGAAAAACTTCTTTTCTTCTATTCAGCTTCTTGCAATCCCTAGTCAGTGCCTCGGTTTTTCATGGCTTCTCAGCCCTTTATTCCGCAACACATCTTAGATCCAAAGAACTCAAAACAGGCGAAGCTTTCAGAATATCATGTCGAACTTATCAGATCATCCATCGGCTTTCCCCATGATGCGATTATCCGCTTTCCAGCAGCGAATGAGAGGATGGACTGGTTCTGTGATGGATGGGTAAACTTCTTGATGTATCCTTTCAAAATAGGCATGAAATTCCCCTTCTCACGTTTAGTCCAAGATTTTCTTGCTTTCGTCAAAGTATCTCCTTCTCAAATTATGCCCCAAGTATGGAGGGTGCTCAGAGCTTTAGAGGTCTTGAGCGAGAAACACAATTTGGCCCTTGACTTCGAAGACCTGGGATTCACCTACGACCTTAGGTCTTCAGGAGCCGGTCGTTTCACCTTAGCAGTGAAAGAAGGAAAGGAGGCTCTTATCCACAAAGTGGACAAAGCTAATTGCTTCTCTCTCTTCAGGACCGGGGATGGATGAATTTGTACTTTTTTGTCAACAAAGAGTCGCTAGGTGCTGACGGATCATTCTTGGAGGAGAATTTACATAAAGGTTAGCTTCTCTCTCGAATCACGTTTCTTGACTTGTTCTGTTGACTGTGTGCCTTTATCCTTTTCCGTTTCCTTTTTTCATTATTTGATTTACAACCTCGGGCGTGTGTAATGGCGTTGGGTAACTTCAGATGGCTTTCTGTGTGTCTGGATACATGTATAAACTTTAATATACTTGGTATTGTTTCTTCGTGTTGCGCAGAAAGGAAGACTATTCCACTGGTTCCCGGTCTGCATTCTGAAGAGAGAAATGCTAAGATTCTTTCGTTCCCTATTGAGGATCGAACTTATGTGAACCTGGTGTCATATTATCAAGGTACGTCGCCTCTTCCTGTTGAGTCTGATTATGTGGGGTTAAGGCGATCTCGTAGGCACACTCCTACCGCACACGATTTGAATCAGAATTCACATGTCGTTTCCGTAGAAGATTCAGGGCAAGGATCTAAAGTTTCAAAAGATGATGGTGAGGGCACGAGCGCTTTTGTCCCCTTACAAGTTGTTTTTCCGATTGCTAAGAATACTCCCGTGCCCCCAATCAAGGATTCCACTCCTATTGCAGGTATTTTTTTTATCTGAGGCCTACGTTTTTCTTTATTAGTGCCGAATTGAATACCCCTCACTCCTATTCCTCTTATTTGTTTAGCTACTTCATCAAGCACTTCCTGTTCCGTTCCTTCTGATCACGAGCTGTTGGCCATGGCATCAAGGAGGAAAAGGATGCCTTCTAAATTGCCTGCAAATCCACCAAAGCTCCCCAAGTATCCGACGCATGATGCTGCCACAACTCCTAATGTTCCCAATGTGGAACATGGGATTGATATCCGGGCCATGCCACCACAAGTCATGCACTTATCGCTTTCCCCGGAATTCTGCGATTTGAAGGACGCTCTGATCATGAAAGATGAAATGGCTCAGTTCCAATTGGCTTCCTCTGCTCCTATTTTTGACTGCCTGCCCCCTACCAGTGTCATTGCTGCATCTTCTGCTTATGCGTTTCAGGTGCTGTCGAGTCACCATGCTTAGTGAGATTTCTTCCCTTTACTCTCGATTAACTTGTCTTGTTTTCTTCAGAGTATTCAGGCGAGCCTTGCCACTGCTGCTCGTGTTTCTTTACTAGAGAGAACCGTTGATGAATTGAAGAAAAAGGAGATCTCCCTGGCATCCAAACTTGATAAGAATACAAAGTTAGTTCAAGAGTTGGAGGACAAGAGTTCTACTCAATCTGCCCAGATTTTGCAGCTCAATGCTAGAATCAAATCTTTGGAGGCTTATGGTCGTAAAAAGAAACATGAAGTAATTGACGCCGCTTGCTATTATGCTTGGAAGACCAGGGGTGAGCTGATGGCATCTTTCATTAAAGGAGAGATGACATACTGGTCAGCGGAACGAGACGTGGCGACATGGCACAAGCTGAGGGAAGAGATGGATCCTCCTGTAGGAGAGGACGGCTTCGAGGTGGGTCATTCTGACGATGAAACTGACTCTTAATGTTTATTGGTTAGATGATCATGCTTCCCTGTTTTCCTAAATTTGCTGGATTCCAAACATTTCCTGCTTTTGAATCACTCTGACACTATTCGACTTGCGTTAAGGTCTCCTGGTGGTTTATCCGGGACTTAACGCCTTGTCGCGCTACTCATGGGCTTTACGCTTGGCGGTTTAGCCCAGCCCTGTCCATATTATTCTGTGAATCTATCACTGTTTTTGCTATTGTTTGAACCATGCTTTCGCTTGTGCGCATTCTGTTGTGTATGCACGCCTGTCGTTTACGTGTGCAACATGTCATGTGTATGCTTCGTTATGCTTTGTCATAGATGCGTGTGTGTTTTGGCCAAAACATATTAGGTTTTATGGACCTTCATTCATTATTTTTTCATGATGAGTTCCACGTCCCCTAAGCATTGACGTATTATTGTGATTAAGTTTGCTCGGGCGTTCGTGTCGTCTTGCGTTTAGGTTTTATCCCATCATAACCCTGCAATGATACAGTGTCGTTGGGGTTGGCCGTTGGCTTGAGGCCAACGGCCCTCCGACGATTAAGTTAGTAAACGATGAATTGCATTTGCCATATCAAGGATGACGTGAAACGTAACTAATTACCTGTGACTTTGCCAATTTCGTGTGCCTTCCTGCATCAAAGTCATTATTAGGGTTGGTCGTTGGCCTTAGGCCAACGGCCCTCCGACGGTCAAGTTAGTAACCTCGTTTTGTGATAAAGACAGATATGCAAAAAATAAGTGATAGAGTATATCTCCTAGATTCTAGAGAGAAGTGAGAGCTAGAGAGAGAAGTGCAATAATATGCTTCAATAGAATGATTTGTAACCCCCTACAACTACTCCCAAGGGGAGTATTTATAGAGAAAATTAGGGTTGGGCTCCCAAGCCTTGGGCTTGGGAGGCCCATTTACAACTGGACCGCTACTGGGCCGAATACAAAGCCTCTAATGGGCTGTACAAATGAGTAAGTATAGAATCCGTTTCTGGGAGGTCTTCGTGGCCGACGAGGGCGTGGCCGACGAGGGCACGGCCGACGAGGGCACGGCCGACGAGGGCACCCGAGTTCCTTGGGTTCAAGACCGTAATCTGAGTTGGCCCCTTTTTGGCCGACGGGGGCGTCTTGGCCGACGAGGGCGCCACTCTGTTGTCTTGTGCTCTGTTCTTCCGAGTATGTGGGTCCTGGAGCTCAGACCCATATACTCCATCAGGAGTCCCCCACTCTCTAAGCTGAGACGTAGACGAAGTGAAGGAGAGTAGATTTCTGTGCTTTGTTGCTTTTGGCCGACGCAGTCATTTCCAGGCCGTTAGCCGTTGCGGTATTGGCGCTGTTTCCATTTTGGTGATCCTGTTATGGGCTTTGGCCGTTACCTGCTCCTCGCTGTAGGCGGGGAGGCCGTTGTTTCCTTAATTTGTTTTGGGACGATGAGTGTCCTTCTTTCAATGGTGGCCGTTGAAGGCGCGCTTTCCCTTTCCTGGCCGTTGGTGGTTGAAGTTTATGTTTGGGCCGGTGAAGCCGATGAAGTTCCGTTGTGCTGTATGGATGATGTGGCCATCCTTTGTGGTTACCTTGTTCGCACTCTTTTGTTTTGTTGAGGCCGGTGTAGTCCCCCAGTCCCCCACTGCTTCAGGCTGAGGAGTGTGAGGGGTGAAGGAGATGCTTGAGTCCCTGGCCGAAGCGGTCTCGCCGTAGTCCCCCTGAATCCAACTCTCATGGCGATTTTCTGGCCAAGGTAACCCTGTGGGAGAACCCTTGTGCGCAGATCGCTTGTAGAGGGTTATCATCAAGGGTTATTTACGAGGAGCCGATGGCTTTTAGGCTCTTGGGTCCTTTGATCTTGTGGCCGTTACGTTCCTGGCCGTTGCCGTCTTCTTATTGTCTGGCATTTGTGATCTTGGTGAGCAAGTGGGACGTTGTGGGCGCTTGCTGGCAGTTGTAAAGCCGCTGAGCGTGTGTAGGCCGTAGAGTCTGATTTGCCAGTGGGCCGTTGATGTGGCTTGGGCCTGGCCCGTTGGTGTCGTGGTGGCCTCCCATTGGTGGCCGTTGATGTGGCCATTGGGAGAGTGCCACGTGTAGTGACCGTTGGTGGGGGGGGTCTATAAATACCCCTTCCCCTCCGACGAAGAATCACATTTGCATTCTGAATTTGTCGAAGTGCTGGCCGATTTTCTAGAGAGATAAACTCCCAAGCCTGTTCTTCGTGTTCTTCGTTGTTTGAGGTTAGTGTTCATCACGATCTTCCTCACTTTTCATATTTTGCTCCGTAAGTAGTTGATCTAGTGTTAGGCGTTTAAACACCTTTAGATAGTAAGTTGTTCTCCTTAAGCCCGTAGTAGTAGTAATGAAGAGCTTGAATGAGGACTACTACCCCTACGACGACCAGCCCTCCACAAGGTCCCTTGACTACGAGGTGCTCGAGGAGTTTGAAGAGGAGATAGAGCGTTTAAGCCCCTACAAATCCGAAGAGCTGGTGGGCGAGGAAGGCGAGGACGAGGAGTCCGCCTCCTCCTCAGAGGGTGAGGACGTAGGCGCGTCCCGAGCGGTGGACGGGGCGTCCACTTCTGCTGCCGTTCCGTGCCCGAGGCCGGTGTCTGCCGTGAAGGGAGCAGCTAAGCCGAAGAGGGTGAGGAGGCCGAAGAATGGGCTGGGCCTCTCCTACCTGGACCTCACCAACATATTCCTGATCAAGCCGGAGAGCAGTGCGGCCGACTATCTTGTCGCCCAGATGTACGTGGGGCCGTACGGGCGGGTTAGGGCACCCAGGCCGACGGACCATGTTCTACTTCCGCCACCGGGATACTTTGGAGTATACCCGATGAGTTTTGCTAAGGGGTTGAGGTTCCTCCTTCACCCTTTCGTCACTGAGTATCTGGACATTGTGGGGCTTCCTCCGGCCTTGCTGACGCCGAACAGTTATTCCTTGATAGTGGGCTTCTTGCTTCGGTGTGAGGAGTTGGGCTACAGGCCGACCACGGCCTTATTCATGAACTTGTACCAGATCGGCCGAGGAAGCCACAAGAACTGTGCGGCCTATGCTACTCTTCAACAGTTGCCGAGGAAGAGGAGCTTCACGGATTTGCCTACGTCCATTCATGGGTGGAAGAGCAAGTTCGTGTTTGTGTCCATTGGTGAGAGTGGCACCGAGTTCCCCTCCCTGGGCCATACCGGGAGGTTCAATCTTCATGACCCGCCGAAGAGCTCTATTTTGGACGCTCAGGTGGAGGCTTTCCTGGAAGGGGGGGCCGAGGAGCGTGAAAGATTACGTCACTGAATACAAGATGACGGCCCTCGGCTTCTTCAGATATCACTTGTATGGAGATAAGGAGGATGACCTCCAACTCTGGCCGAGGATGACCACCACCTTTGAGGAGGCCGATGGCCCGGATTTGGGCATTCCTGCTGAGGCCGACGGTAATTTTTCTTCGGCTTTCTGTCTTTACGTTTTGTCCTTTGCCTTACTAATCTGTTTGTTTTTTCTTTGTAGACTTTGTCATGGACCGGCGCTCCATAATGGCCGTTGCCAAGGCCAAGGCGGCCGAGGAGCTGGCTGCTAAGGCGGCCGAGGCGGCCCGACGTGCCGCTGCTGGTGGGAGCGGGGCTACTGCTGACGCGGCCCCAAAGCCTGCCCCGTCCAAGAAAAAGAGACCGGCCACTGACGGCCAGAAAAAGTTGACCGAGGCCGGCGTGAGCGTCTCTAAGAAGACGAAGAGGGCTCCTTCCCCTTCTCCGGCTAGTGAGGCAGGTACGCTTACTGTCCCCAGCGTGGGCGATGGTGGTCCCGTCGTGGACCTTACTGTTGCTGATGATGCCGCCCCAGCGCTTCCTCTCGTCCAGGAACCACGGACGCAGAGGGCCGGCAAGGAGATTGCCGGTGCCACCTATCAGAAAGTGATAGAGTACCCCGTCGGCGGGGGCGTGTTTAATGAGCTCGTCCCCGGCCACGTCGTCCTGTCCAAGGCCATGCCGGCCAAAGATCGGGCTCATTTGAAGAAGCTCGAGGACCCGAAGATTTATGAGGGCGGCATGGATCTCCTCGTCCAAGTAAGTGATTGTCCTTATATTTTTGTCTCTCTTCGTCTATGTAGAGTTTTTTGCCTGACCTTTGTTTTTCTTCTGCAGAGTGCCTTCATGCTTATGGAAAGCCATAAGAGGCAGTACTGGGAGATAGCCCGCCTGCAAGCGCTGGAGCAGAAGGCTGCCTCGGCCGACGAGGCGGTAGCTTGCCTTGACCGGCTCCGGGAGGATGCCAAGGCGCTGCAGGCCAAAGCTGATGAAGCCGTCGCGGCCAGGGACGATGCCCTGGTCAAACTCGAAGAGAGCAAGAGGGAGCTCGCGGAGTCCCACAGGGCGCTTGAGGCCGAGAAGCGCCGGAGCGAGGAGGCCGCCAAGGCGAAGGCTGAGGCCGAGGCCGTCGTCGTGAAGGCTGCCGATGAGGCCGTCGAGAAGTTCTTGGCCGAGGGGTGGAAGGCCGATGAGAGGCTCCCCTGGTGCTACGAAGTGGTGGCCGCCAGGCTTGAGAATTGGGGGATGAACTCCCCTGCCGGCCGGGAGTATTTCAGCCGGGAGATGTCCGTTTATTACAACCTGGGCCAGGAGCGCATGCAAAGGCTCCTGTGTCGGCGGCTATCCCGGGCGTTGAAGGCTATGAATTACACGTCTGGATGGGCTAGATGGAACCTGAAGCTGCCAAAGCTGATGAAGGATCCCGAAGAGCAGGCCAAGCTTCCGCTGTCGGAGCGGGAGTCCCCCATAGAAAGCTCCGGCCTCGGCGAGCCGGACTACACTGAATTTGACTTCTTAGATGATGCCACCAGCGCCGCTGCCGGCCAAGAAGCTGAGGACGAAGAGGGAGCTGATGAGGCCGATGAGACAGCCGCAGATGGTGATGCCCCCGAAGCTTGATAGACTATTCATTTGTAATTAGCGTTTCAATATTTTGCCAAGTGGTGTAACGGCCGTAGTGCCCCCCAATTGTAATGAAGTTTATCAATTGAAGAAATTTTTGCTGTCCTTTTCGGCCTTGAATCCCTTGTATGCTTGTTTTCTTTGTCATTTCAAGTCTGTAAATTGTCTAAGTATCAAGTCATAACTTGGGTCACCCGCGAGAGTCCGCTACGTTCGTAAGGTGGGCCTTCCTGTCCAGTAGTCTGGTCGTCCTCTTTGCTTTGTCATAACACTTAGGATTTTGTATCAAAAATTTTCCAAGTGTTTTTGGGTCCATGTAGCTGCTGTCTTTACGGCCTAGTGGCTTGATCGGCTTGGACGTAGTTTCATAATACTTAGGAATTTCTTCAAAAAAATTTCTAAGTGTTTTGGGATCCACTTAGGTGCTTTCCTTTCGGCCTGGTGGCCTTGTCGGCTTGACCGGTGTTCCTTTGCCATCATAACACTTAGGATTTTTTCAAAAAATTTCCTAAGTGTTTTGGATTCCTTTTAGGTGCTTCCCTTTTTAGCCTTGACCGTAGTGTCCGTTCCGTCCAAGCGTTGGCGTCCTTATCGTCCTGGCCTTGGATACATCTGGCCATGGCCGTTGTCGGCTTGTATCCCTGTGTTCTGGTCGATAAGGGCACCTTCACCATGGTCTCGTGGACTTTGAATTTTTTACAAGTACACATGTGAAGGTGTAGGTAGCTAACGGCTTTGTAGTATACTGGTACCCGCTTCGGCTAGAATTCCTTCATTTGAGTACTTAGATAATTTCCTAAGTATAAATGTTAGGCATTTACTTCTTCGCGGTGCCACTGCCGGCCAAGGTCTGGCTTGTGGCCGATGAGGGTGCTGGATAAGGAATAGCTTGTCCAAGGAGATGGTCATGTATTCGTCGGCTAGCTATGGTTCCAGTGCCTGCGTCGGCCATCCGAGGTGCTGTGGCAAGTAGAGGTTGTTTCTTGATTACTTGATCCTTTCGCGGGTGTGATAAGTGCCCGCTTCGTCCCGGTCATCCTCAGGATTGCGATGCTTTGTTTCATACCAAACGTTGGTGCCTCAAAGGACTATGTCCGATGAAGGTCACCTCTCGCGTGTCACCCAACCGATGTGGTTAGGGTTTTAAAGGCGTGTGTATCGGCCTTGATTGTTCCGTTGTAGTGTGTGGACGTGTCGTCCATGTTGCCTGTCAGTGGTACTACACTTGTGTTTAACTGATATGTACTTGGCCAAAATGGGCCTGAATTTGTGGGGATTTTATTTTTTCCTTGCTCGAGGCCGGCAAGTGTGCGCGGCCGTCGGCTTCCCTCTTTTTCCCTCATATATTTTTTTCTTTTTTTTTTTTCGTTTCGGGGGGTATCCTTCTTTCAGGCTTCGGCCGAAGGGTGTGCTCGTCCTTCGGCCGGTTCGGACTTCGTTTATAACGTCCGTGGTCTCAGGGCGGGTCCCGTCGCCTATTTATGACGCGGGCTAGACTTTTGGTCGGTTTCCAACGGCTGTCGTTGCCCATCCCTGAGTTTTGGGATTTTGTCACCTCGGCCATGATTTCAGGCCTGTCGTCCTGCGATCTGGCGCGTGGACGACGCGGTGAGCTTCCCGTTTCAAGACGTGGGCCGTTTGCGGGCCCCTCGTCCTGGGGACATCGTCGTCCATACCTGAGCGTTTCACTTCTAGGCTTACGGGGCCAGGACGATGTGCTCTCTCAGCTAGGCCTGAGCCCTTCGCTGATACAAAATGCAATGGAGTGCCTGAGCTTGTCGCTCGTAGGCTGCAAATGCAAGGGGCCATGTCGGCCAGACCTGAGCCATTCGCTCTAAGGTGGCCGACGAGGGCACCTGCTAATGTTTTACTTTAAATTCCAGAGAAAAAATTAGAACATGATTTTATTCATAAGTGGCTCGAGGCTGAGGGTGGCGTTCAATCAGTAACCCGTTAAGGGGTGAGGGCTTCGCCGTCTACACCTCCTTCGGATTACTGATAAAACTTCACCAGATGATGTACATTCCATGTTCGTGGTACATTGGACCCATTCGGTCGTTTAAGTTTGTAGGTGCCGGGTTTGACCACGGCACTGACGATGTAGGGCCCTTCGTACTTCAATGCTAGCTTGCCACCCTCTGTCGGCTGGCTTGCTTCCCTTCGGCGGAGGACGTAGTCCCCCACCTGAAATTCCCGGGAACGTACCTTGGCGTCGCAGTATGATTTTACTTGACGCCGGTAGTTCTCCGCTCGGACGTAAGCTTGCTCACGCCTCTCATCGACCAGGTGCAGGTCAATCTTCATGCTTTCCTCATTGGCGTCAGGCTCGTATCGTTCCACCCGTCGGCTGGGGATAGCAACTTCCGTAGGCGCCTTTGCTTCAAAGCCGTAGCACAGGGCGAAAGGCGTTTCACCTGTCGCCCTCCTCGGCGTGGTTCTGTAGCACCACAGGATGTTGGGGAGCTCGTCGACCCAACTACCTCCTGCGGCCTGGAGTTTTTTCTTCAGCCCCTCCATGATCGTTCTGTTGGCGTTCTCGACCTGCCCGTTGCCCTGAGGGTAGGCAACGGAGGAGAAATGATGCTTTACCTCAAACTCCCGGAGGAGCTCCTGGAAAGGGGCTGCCTCAAACTGGGTGCCGTTGTCTGATATGATCTCCTGGGGGACGCCAAAGCGTGTGATGATGTTCTTGTAAACAAATTTTTGGCATCTGGCCCCCGTGATGCTGGCCAAAGGTTCCGCCTCGACCCACTTGGTGAAGTAGTCGACGGCGACGATGATGTAGCGGTTATTCCCGGCTGCTCTGGGCAGGGGGCCGACCAGGTCAATCCCCCATCTGGAGAATGGAATTGCGGTGCTGACAGGGGCATAGTTGACAGCTGGCCGACCAGGGGCCTTCTGGAGTACCTGGCATGTGGTGCACTTCCTGGCCAGGTCAGCGCAGTCCCGTGCCATCGTCGGCCAGAAGAATCCCTGGACGACGAGACGCCGGGACATGCTGAAAGGACCCTGGTGTGAGGAGCAGACGCCACAATGAACTTCTTCTATGGCGGTGTCGGCCTCGTCCTGGTGCAGGCACCGGAGGAGGGTGCCATTATAGGACCGTTTGTAGAGTTTGCCATCTTCGATGGTGTAGCTTGGGGCCCTGAGTTTGGCGAGTTTGGCCCTCTCCTCGTCCGGGGGCAGCTCCCCTGTTGTGATGAAGGTGGCGATATCGGAGATCCAGTCCTCTGGTCGCTGTTGGACGCACAAGACGGGGCTGGCATGGATGCTGGACATGCTCAACTCCTCGATCTTGGCCAATTGGGAGATGTGCTCCGGGGTGTCCGAGCTGAGCTTGGAGAGGATGTCAGCTTCGGCGTTCTCGGCCCTTGGGATCTGAGTGATCTCGTGGGTTTCAAACGCTTTCAGCAATTCCTCTGCCGCTTGTTTGTACTGCTTCATCCGGCCTTCCTTTGCTTCGTACGATCCCTCCACCTGGCCCACTACCAGTTTGGAATCGCACTTGATTCTGAGGTGCTTGGCCTTGAGACCGGTGGCGAGTCTGAGACCGCTGAGGAGGGCCTCATACTCGGCTTCGTTGTTGGATACCCTGAAGTTGAAGCGGATGGCATAGTAGGCTCTGAATCCTTCAGGGGATATGAGGACGACGCCGCCGCCGCATGATTTCGCGGCCGACGAGCCGTCGGTGAACAGGGTCCATGTGTCGTCCGGCTCCGGCCCGGGGTTGGCGACGGCCGTCTCCCTTGCCGTGCATTCGATGACGAAGTCGGCCAAGGCTTGCCCTTTGATAGATGGCCTTGGCTTGATCTCAATCTGAAACTGGCTGAGGAAGATCGCCCATTTCACCATCCTCGAGGAGCTAGTGGGGCTCCTCATGAGCGCGCCAAGAGGCTGCTGGGTCAGCACGTGGACGGTGTGGGCTTGGAAATAGTGCCCCAGCTTCTTCACGGTGTGGACGATGGCCAGCAGCGTCTTCTCAATGGGGGAGTACCTGAGCTCGGCCTCCCTGAGTGTCTTGCTGATGTAGAAGATGGCCTTCTGCACCCCTTCGTCCTCACGGATGAGCACGGAGCTGATGGCCGACGTGCTCACTCCTAAGTACAAGAAGAGGGTTTCGCCGGCTTTGGGCTTGGAGAGTACGGGTGGGGACGACAGGTACCTTTTCAATTCGTCGAATGCTTCCTGGCACTCCGTCGTCCACTTGAAGCTGCTTGCCTTGCGCATGATCTGGAAGAAGGGAAGTGCCCTCTCAGCTGACCTGGAGAGGAACCGGTTCAAGGCCGCCAGGCGCCCCGTCAGTCGTTGTACCTCCTTGACGTTTCGGGGCGGCTCCATGTTGATGATAGCCTGCGTCTTCTCCGGGTTTATCTCGATGCCTCTCCGGCTGACCATGTAGCCAAGGAACTTGCCGCCCTGGACGCCGAAGGCGCACTTCTTGGGGTTAAGGCGGAGCCTGAACTCCTTCATGATTTCAAAGATTTCCCGGAGGTCGTCGGCGTGGGAGGTGGCATGCCTGCTCTTGACGATCATGTCGTCGACGTACGCCTCCATCGTCCGGCCAAGGACCGCTCTGAAGATCTTGGCCACCATCCTAGTATAGGTGGCGCCGGAGTTTTTGAGTCCGAAGGCCATGACGAGGTAGCAAAATATTCCCTCTGGGGTCATGAATGCCGTCTTCTCGGCGTCATCTTCGTGCATTGAGATCTGGTGGTACCCTCTGAAAGCGTCGAGGAACGACATTAATTCGCACCCCGCCGTCTCGTCCACCAACTGATCAATGTTGGGGAGAGGGAACGGGTCCATGGGGCACGCCTTGTTCAGGTCAGTGTAGTCAACACACATTCTGAACGTCGGCGGTTTCTGTGCGAGCACGACGTTGGCCAACCATGTTGGGTATTTTACCTCTTTGATATGTTTGATCGATAGGAGCATGGCGACCTCCCCTTTGACGAAGTCCCGCCTGTCGGCGGACAAGTAGCGCCGCTTCTGTTTGACAGGCGCGGAGGCTGGATCGACGGTCAGCCGGTGAGTGATCACCTGGCGGCTGATGCCTGGCATATCGTCCGGGCCCCACGCGAAGACGACGGCGTATGACCGTAGGACGAGGAGGATGGCGTCTCGTTGGTCTTGGGGGAGTTGCTTTCCGACCCTGAGAACCCGCTCCGGCCGGGAGGTATCCAGAGGGATTTCCTCGACCTCCTCGGCCGGCTCCGCATGTGGCTTTTCCTCGTTCATGGCGACGGCGGCCGTAATGGTGTCTATCCGCTGTCCTTCCCTTTCGGCCGGCCTCGTTAGCTTGAGGTAGCAAGCTCTGGCTATCCTCTGATTTCCTCTGGCGTAGCCGATGCCGTCATTGGTGGGGAACTTCAAGCATAGGTGCTTCATGGAGATGATGGCCTCCAAGTCCTCCAGCGCTGGCCGGCCCAAGATCAGGTTGTGGGCGCACTAAAGGTTGACCACCATGAACTCCATGTCAATTTTGGCATGGTGGGGGCCGTCACCGACTTCCACGGGGAGACTATCGTACCCTCGGCGTCGATAGAGTCCCCGGTGAAGCCGGATAACGGGGTCTTGATCGGCTTCAGCAGAGCCCTGTCCAGCTTCAGCTGCTTGAAGGTGTCTAGGTACATCACGTTGACGGAGCTCCCCGTATCGATGTAAGTACGGTGGATGATGGAGTCACCGATCTCACATCGGATGACGAGGGCGTCCCTGTGTGACTCCGTACCCGGAGGCAGATCCTTGTCGGTGAAGATGATCGCCTCCGTTCGCTGCTTCTTCGGCTGGGGGGGAACGTGGGACACCTCTCCAATGTAAAGGGATTGGGCCCATTTCTTTCTCTGAGTGGCGGAGTCCCCCCCAGTGTTCCCGCCTACGATGAGGTGGATGTGATTCTTCTTCGGCGGAGGCTCCTCGAAGTCCTCGTCGTCGCTGAGCCTACCAATCTCGCGCTTCTTCGCAGAGGGTTCGCCCCCACGTTTGCCGGTGTTTACCCAAGTGTTTTTACGTGGGCCACCTTTGACAAACTGGGAGAGTTCCCCCTGGCGAATAAGGCGCTCGATGGCCTTCTTCAATGTGATGCAATCGTCGGTATTGTGTGACGAGTTCTTGTGGAACCGGCAGTACGTGCCGCCCTGCTGGATGGCCAGGATCTCCTCGGCCGGCCGAGGAGCCTGCTCGATGAGGCCGTGCTTCTCGGCATAATCGAGGATGGTGCCGACCGGGTGGGTGAGGGCTACCCCTGGCCGTTCCAGCCTCGGCCGCCAGTGGCGGTCTTTCTTACTTTGTCCACCAGAGCCGTGGCGGCCTTGGGCACCCTGGCCGGCCGGGGACGGACCCGAGGCCGGCGAAGGATTTGTCTTCTTGGGGGGATGCCCCCCTCTCTTGTGATTGTGGAGCTCGTCAGCATCGGCATACAAGCCTCCGCGTTGGAGCACCTTGGCGTACGACCTCGGGGGGTCAGTGATGAGGCTCCTAGCGTACGGGGAGCTGCGGAGGGCTCCCTGGTACAAGGCGAGGAGGGTGCGCTCATCGGCCCCCTCGACCTCCTCGGTCTCCCTCGTCCACCGATCGATGAATGACCGGAGGGACTCCTCGTGCTGCTGCTTGACGGAGAGGAGGTGGGTGAAATACTTCTTGGCGCGCTTCCTTCCGGCAAAGTGAGTGAGGAAGCGCTGGGCGAGATCCTGCCATGAGTCAATGCTTCCTTCTGGCAGTCCGTTGAACCACTCGTACGCTGGCCCCTCGAGAGTAGAGAGGAACCAACGGCAGAGGTATTCGTCGGACGCGTTCACCATCAGCATGTTGTTCTGGTAACGGCTGAAGTGCTCCTGGGGGTCTGACCGGCCATCGTAGGACTTGATGGTGTTCCTCCTGTACTTCTCGGGGATGGGGGCCGAGAGGACCCTGTTGGTGAAAGGGGTCCTAGTCCTGACCTGGATGATGGGGTCACCCCGCCCTTCGGCCAGCTCCCTCTCCAGGGCGCTAACTTTGTTCATGAGCGCGTTGAGGCCGGGGTCGTTGGAGGCGCCGGCCGTAGGGATGTTGGCCGACTGCTTGGCCTCCATCTGAGCCAGCCTCCTTTCCAGCTGGGCGATGACCTCGTCCCGGGGGTCCCTGTCGGCCGCAGCGGCGCCCGGCTGGTTCCTCAGGCGCTCGTTGTGGGCCGCGTTGATCTGGTGACGCACATCATTCTCGTGCAACTTCCCCTTGCCCTTGTCCGGGCGGGGCTGGTCCGCTGTCCGGGACACAGACCCCAAACTTTCCCTTGGCGAGCCAGGACGAAGATCACCAATCCGTCCCGCCATCCTCTCCGAAACCGGACGACGGCGCGTGTCACCTAGCCTATTGAAGGCAGAGGCTTTTCCACGCGCTGGGGTCTGCCTGGGCCGAAGAGGGGAAGCAGGGTGGGAGTGGGACGACGCCGTGTCCTGGGCCACAACCCCCTCATTGTTGCCTATTTGGACGGCCAACGGTTGGGGATGAGGAGGTGGAGTGACGTTTCTCCCGGTCCTTGGCAAGAGTGCGCTGAGGGCGGTGGGGTTCTGAGCTAGGCTGGCGATGATGACCGACAGCGCGGCCTGGACCTGTGGATCTACGGACGGAGAGGCCGCGGCCATAGGCTGGGCCGGGGCGTGATCCGTCTTTTCAGCTCGCTTCTTGTCCAAGCCGAGGCGGGCATCTGGGGCGCCGCCGTTGAGTTGGTTGCGGAGGTCCGTTGTGAGGTTGAAGGCCTCCTGGAAGAGGTCCCCTCCGCCGACCTGGTCGGCCGTGGCGTCCTCATCGTGCTCCCTGGGCTCTTGGTCCTCAGGGATGGCTTTGCTGACGAGGTTGCGGTTTGACTTAGTTCTCCCCATGATCAGTGGTTAGCTGTGCTTGGTAGCGACGAAGGGTGCTAACTTGATTGTTCTAGCTCTCAACGAGAGCACCAAATGATAGAGTATATCTCCTAGATTCTAGAGAGAAGTGAGAGCTAGAGAGAGAAGTGCAATAATATGCTTCAATAGAATGATTTGTAACCCCCTACAACTACTCCCAAGGGGAGTATTTATAGAAAAAATTAGGGTTGGGCTCCCAAGCCTTGGGCTTGGGAGGCCCATTTACAACTGGACCGCTACTGGGCCGAATACAAAGCCTCTAATGGGCTGTACAAATGAGTAAGCATAGAATCCGTTTCTGGGAGGTCTTCGTGGCCGACGAGGGCGTGGCCGACGAGGGCACGGCCGACGAGGGCACCCGAGTTCCTTGGGTTCAGGACCATAATCTGAGTTGGCCCCTTTTTGGCCGACGGGGGCGTCTTGGCCGACGAGGGCGCCACTCTGTTGTCTTGTGCTCTGTTCTTCCGAGTATGTGGGTCCTGGAGCTCAGACCCATATACTCCATCAATAAGTTAAAATGAAATTGTTTTAAGTGTACCACATTCCAACTTCGAGGGACTCGTTTACCGTCGACTGTTTCCAAGCGGTATGCCCCCTGACCAACGACGTCAATGATTTTGTAGGGCCCTTCCCAATTAGGACTAAACTTACCAGCTGCTTCATTGCTAAATGCTCTCCTTAAGACCCAGTCTCCCCTCTTGAACACCTTCGCTCGGACATTTTTGTTATAGCTTTTCGCAACCATCTGTTGATATGTCTGCAAACGAATCTTGGCTCATTCACGGATCTCGTCAATGGTATCCAAGTCATGCGTCAACTCCACATTGTTCAATTCCACAGTCATGAGTCCATATCTTGAAGAAGGTACTTCAATTTCAGCAGGAATGACCGCTTCGCAGCCATACACCAGAGAGAATGGGGTTTGTCCGGTTGCATTTTTTGGAGTTGTCCTGTCTGCCCATAGTATCAAGGGCAATTCGTCAGCCCACCTGCCTTGCGCCTTTTCGAGCTGTTTCTTTAAGTTGACAACGATAATTTTGTTGCTGGATTCAGCCTGTCTGTTAGATTGCGGGTACCTGGGCGTCGACGTTTCCAATTTGATATTGTATTTGTCACAAAAACGTCTGGTCTTAGCACTTATGAACTGAGATCCGTTGTCGCAGAACCTGCAAAGTATGTTTGTCTTGATAAACGAAATTACCTGGTCATCTCGTATTTGACGAATTGGCTCAGCCTCCACCCATTTCGAAGAATAATCCGTCATTGCCAGCATGTATACTTTTTGCCCCGGCGCTTCTGGCAATTTTCCTACGATGTCCATACCCCATTTCATAAAGGGCCATGGCGATAGGACTGGATGAAGCGACTCAGAAGGTTGATGACGAATTGATCCGTGCATCTGACAAGGCTTGCATCTTTGAGTGAAAGTGGCTGCGTCTTCTCTCATGGTTGGCCAGTAATATCCAAATCTGAGAGCTTTGTTAGACAGACTTCGCCCAGCCGCGTGGTTGCCACATTCCCCTTCATGAAGGTTTTTCAATACTTTGACGGCTTCTTGAGGTGTCAGACATCTTTGATACGGACCTGCGACAGATCTTTTAAATAAAACACCATCAATTAGTAGAAATTTACTTACCTTAGATAGGAAAGCCTTGGCCTCTTTTTTGTCTTCCGGGAGAGTATTGTGTTTTAAGTATGCTATGTATTGTTGCGTCCAGTCTTCTTGTGTTGGGGTTTCAATGGTAGAGACAACCTCTGATCTGTAAATCGCTGGGCTCATCAAGTGTACATAAGGGATGTTGCGATTAATTTCTGCCCCCAGACATGATCCGACGGCAGCCAGAGCGTCAGCTTGTGTGTTTTCTTCACGTGGGACTTGTTCAAGGGTTATCTCATCAAACGCCGTTATCAACTCTCGCACAATTTGCAAATAAGATGTCATCTTGGGGTCCTTTGCTGCATACACACCATTAGTTTGATTAATTATCAGTAAAGAGTCGCATTTTACCTCCAAGATTTTGATGCCCAAGTCCCTTGCCAATGTGAGTCCGACGATCAGTGCCTCGTATTCTGCCTCATTGTTCGTAGCGGTGAAATCACAGTGTACTGCTTGGAGCATGGTGTCCCCTTGTGGTGACTTTAGTACCACGCCCAGGCCTGCGCCGTTCTGGTTTGATGCTCCGTCAATGTGCAACGTCCATTTTTGCTTTGGCAATCCGTCGATCAGAGTGCAGGTCTCTTTTTCTGCCTCATCTTGGAGCTTCGGACTGAAGTCCGCCACAAAATCTGCCAGTGACTGTGATTTCAGGGCTGTTCTTGGTTCGAATCTTATGTCATAAGCTCCAAGTTGAATCGACCATTTAGTCATGCGACCTGTCAATTCTGGTTTCCTCATTATCGACTTCATGGGATAATTAGTTCTAACACAAATGGTATGTGATTCAAAATAAGGGCGTAATTTAATCGAAGCAACGATCAAAGCTAAAACTAACTTTTCAAGTAAGGTGTACCTGGATTCCGGGCCATTTAGGGATTTACTTACATAATAGACCGGAGTTTGCTGCCCCTGCTCCTCTTTTGTCAATACTGCACTGACGGTGTGTTCTGAAACGGCCAGATAAAGCTGCAATTCGTCGTCGCTTCTGGGTTTTGCGAGCAACGGTGGCGACACCATGTATTCTTTTAATCTCTGAAGTGCCTGCTCGTGCCGATCTGTCCATTCGAATTTTTTGTTCTTTCTCAATACGTCATAAAACAAAGGGCACCTGTCCGACGATTTCGAAATGAAGTGATTCAGAGCCGTGACTCGTCCCGTCAACCTCTGGACATCTTTGACGGATTTTGGAGATTCAATGTCAATAATTGCTCGTATTTGTTCCGGGCTTGCCTCTATTCCTCGTTCACTGACGATATATCCTAAAAATTCTCCTGATGTCACTCCGGAAGTGCATTTCGCCGGATTGATCTTCAGGTTGTATTTCCTCAGCCTTCTGAAGGGTTCCGTCAGGTGATAGATATGATCCTCTTTTTTCTTTGATTTGACGATCATGTCATCAATATAAACTTCCATAGTATCCCCCATCAAATCTTTGAACATCAAGGTGACTAGTCTCTAAAACGTCGCACCTGCATTTTTTAGTCCAAAAGGCATAACAACATAACAATACGTACCTGTTTCCGTGATGAAGGCTGTGCTTTCTTGGTCATCGGGGTGGAGTTGTATTTGATGATAACCACTGAAAGCGTCCATGAAGGATAGCATTTCGTGCCCTGCCGTAGCGTCAGCTAATGCGTCAATATGTGGCATCGGAAATGAGTCTTTGGGACATGCTTTGTTTAGATCAGTGAAGTCCACACAGACTCTCCATTTGATTGGCTTGCCTTCCTCATGCCCTTTCTTTTTCTGAACAACAACAACATTAGCTAACCAATCGGGATATTTTACCTCCTTTACCTTACCGGTTCGAAGCAGCGTATCGACTTCCTGGTTTATAATGGCATTCCTTTCTTTTGCAAAACGTCTTCTTTTCTGTCTGACGGGTTTGTGTGATGGGCTGACGTTTAACCTGTGAGTTATGATATTAGGATCAATACCTGTCATGTCGTCGTGACTCCATGCAAACACGTCTTTATGTTCTTTGAGGAAGTTTATCAGCTCGTCTTTGAGATGCGTTGGTATGTCTTTCCCGATGCGGATGACCCTTTCTGGATATTCGGGGTATGTCTTTCCCGTCCATGCAAACACGTCTTTATGGCGACTTCTTGTGTTTTGGCGTCATCTTCCACCAGATCAGGGCCACTCTTTAATTGCTATGCGGTCTTGGAGGTAGTTTGGTCCGCAGTCGGCCTCATCGCTGTTTGGTAGCAGGATTTGGCTGACTTTTGATCTCCCCTGATGCTTTGCACTCCCCATGGTGTTGGGAACTTGACTACTTGATGATAAGTCGACGGAATTGCCCCCGTTTGATGCAGCCACGGAGTTCCCAAGATCATGTTGTAGGCTGATAGGCTTTCGACCACATCGAACTTGACCTGCACATTTAAACCATGGGCATATACGGGTAAAGATATATTACCTAGAGTTCTGCTTGGCTTCCCGTTGAATCCGACCAGGCTTGACCCGGATCCCATTATATCTTCCTCCTTGACTCCCAGTTCTTTCAATATTTTCATGGTGGTAATATTTGCGGTGCTTCCGTTGTCTATGAGAACTCGTTTGACTTCGCTATTTGCCACTCTGAGGAAGATTACCAATGTATCGTGATGAGATTGTACCGGATCAGAAATATCTGTTTCATCAAATGTGATTGACGCATTTCTCCATTCTTCTTGACGTTTCTCGATTCTGTAGACCTGCAACGACTTGTCTCGGGTGTAATCCCGAGCGTGTCTCTTTGCTGCAGAATACGTTAGCCCACATAAATCTGATCCACCATTAATAAAGTTGATTACCTTACACGGGGCAGAAGGTGAAGGCGGCCAAGACTCATTTCGTGACGCTTTATCATTTCGTCCTAACAGTGATTTTGTGCGTTCAGACATGATCTCCGCCAGATAGCCGTTTTTCAGCAAATAAGCCACCTCTTTTCTCAGTGCGACACAGTCTTCCGTGTTGTGTCCGATGTCATTGTGGAAATCACAGCGCTTACTCGGGTCGCGACGGCCTGCTGGTTTGTCCGTCTTTCGAGGCCATCTGACATTTTCTCCCAACTTCTCCAGAGAATGAATGAGGCCCGGAGTGGCAACATTGAAGCAGTAGTCAGTAATGACAGGGGGTAGGTCTGGATCGTCAAGCCAGTTTGCTATCGACGATACTGGCCTATCTTCAGTTCTGACGTAGGGTTTTCCGGTTCTGTAATCATGTTTTCTGGATGTGCCCGATTTGCGCTGCCCTCCGTCATAGGCATCATGCTGATGCCGTGTCTGCTGGTCTTCCTCAAGCCTGATGAAGGCTAAAGTTTTAGCCTGGACGTCCTCAAAGGTCCTGCACGGGTACTTTGTTAATTCCCGGTATAATTCTGAGTCGTCGGCTAAGCCTCTCCGAAATGCTTCAATTGCTGTCGGAATGTCGCATCGTGGAATGGAAACTTTTTCTTTGTTAAAACGGTGCAGGTAGTCTCGTAGCGATTTGCCTCGTCGCTGCATGATTCTATAAAAATCGCTAGTCTGCTTCTCAAGTACTCGACTGCTCGCGAACTGATGATTGAACAAGTCGACCAGTTCTGCAAATGACCCGATGCCCTCGTTAGGCAGATTGACAAACCATTTGAGTGCTGGGCCGGATAGCGTTGCTCCGAAGCCGCGACACATGCATGCTTCCCTTTGATCTGGTCGGAGCGATACGGCAAGCATTCGCTGCTTGTATTGGGCGACATGTTCTACCGGATCGGATGTGCCGTCGAACATCTTCATAGACGGAGCGGCGAACTTGCGGGGTACTTCGACATTTGTGATCTGTCTGCTGAAGGGAGAATCCGCATAACACGTCTGTGAGGCTCGATCCAAAGGAAGGGGTACTCCGGGCAGTCCGTTGATTTTGTCCTGCATATGCCGGAGTTGTTCCATAATCATCGCTAACGGATTCACCAGACCTGGCTGAGTTAACTCCGACGTTGAAATTGTCGGTCCTGCCATTTGGGTCTCTTCGGGATAGGTTGGTGACGGAATGACTATGATCTCTAGATGTCGCTCTCCGCAACTCTGTCCTGCTGAAGCGGCTGGTCCACGCTGTCGTTGTGCTTGAAATTCGGGTGGCAGCTTGTCAAAAATATTCCGCCCCCTATCCTGTATGAGACTGGACGAGCCGAGGTCACCACTAGTTCTGCTTCTGTAGTGAGGGACGTACGGTTCTGTCGGGGCTGATGTGCCTGACGTCATGGGTAGACTTTGAGTGGCCGTTTGCAAACCTGTCCTTCTTGTTCCGGGACGTAAGGACTTCGGGAAGAAACAAGTCGGAATGCTGGGGACAGGGGTCGTTTCAGGGACGAGCGGTGTGTATGGTATCACTTGAGAGATGACGGTGGGATGTGATTCCCCGGCGGGTGAGAGGCCCAATGTGAGGGAGATGGGCTCGGAAGTGACAGTGGGTGTATCCGTCACCGCCGGAGTGGATTCCAAATCAAGCCTCGTGACCACGGGCATGAGATCGTTTCTTCGATTGCCCCTGGAGTTGGATGCGATCGAAACTGCTGACTGAACTTGGGACCGGAGCAGATCGTTCTCTCGCTGGAGATGTGCCATCCTTTCCGCCAATTCCCGGTAAAACTCTGTTCGAACTGCCTCCATTTGAGTGTGGATTTCCTCCAACAAGGGGTTGTTTCCGGCCATGGTTGATGATCTTTCTCTTGCACGATGCCCCACGGTGGGCGCCAAATTGTTTAAGCAATATTTATGCTAATTCAAACAATCAATGAATCAAAAGAAAGATGTGGGGTGTCGTACAAGAATCACAATGAAAGTATGCAAAGATTATGAATACGAAATGTATAAGCTTTATGTTGATAATGATCAATGCAATACAATGATAATAATTTCTCAGGTATCTCTCTCTTGCTAAAGCCCCCAAAAACATTTATACTAGCACTCTTCTCTTTCCGTCTCCCACTTCCAACTCCTCTCCGATTTAAGCTCCTTCTCCGTCGGGTAAGGGAATTAGTTGCCATGAGTTATCCAACTATTGTTACCCGTACCTTAGGCTTGGTCTCGTTGCATTTATCTCTTCCTTAAGTTTCGGTCCGGGCTTCCAGCATCTTTATACGAACATGGGTCCATTTTATTTATCAAATTCTCGGCCCAACAATATCATGCAATCAAGTATGACACACATTATAGAAGTTATAGATCGTATTTACAACCAACTTAGTGGTGCCACTTGTAGTAATTTAATATTCCGTACAAAATAAATCCACTTTACGACTTCGTTGAATGGATTTTGATTACTATTGTGTAGGTATGATCCAACTATGCTAATACTTCTTTACATTTATGGAAAATAGGTCATGATTGAATTGGGGAACATAAATAAAACCTTGTCAATTTATTAGATATTGTAAGTACATTTTAACATCGTCACTTAATATCATCACTTTTATTAGCATTGTCTCTAGACATTTTCAAAATAGAAGTGTTTAAATTTATTAATATATTAGATTAACTATTTTGACAATGTAAACGTTGGAATATCATTATGGTGATATCGTCGTGAGTAAATACGCATGATCTATTCTTGTACGTACGGTATTAATTTAGTACACCTCCAATAGACTTTAGAACTTCTACTCAAATTATGTAGTCGAGAAACTACATTTAAATTAATGGTAAGTAATCTAATATTTTGGTTATTATATTTTACGATCCCCTAATCTTTTGTGTGTTTATATAAGGGTGTTTTTGTCCAATCACAAATTATTACTCCTATGTACAGAATTCTAAACATCGGCTCATATTTTGCATTATAGTCTTGTTTGTCTTCTATGGTGAGAATTTTCTCAAATTTAATCAAACCAATTAGCATTTCGTTTTGAAAATTTCTTGGAACAATGTTAATATTAATAAAGATATAATCTCTCATGAAAAAAGTATTTAACAACATCTAATAAAATGAAAAGAACTAGTTTTACTCTCCCATGACAAATTGTCTAAAAATTAATGAATATATTATATTATTAGCATATTTGGATCATACTGAAGTAAGATATTCAAATTCCGTAATTTGAAAAAATGAACAACATAATTTAAATATTAGGGAATGTTAATTTGATACCATATTAATCATGTCGTAAGATATTACAAAAGTTGAAGCACAAGAATAGACATCTATAAATAATACTATCTATAACTATCTACACCTTCACCATAGTTATCTCAATACTTTAATTCAACCAAATATATCATATTGCTTTGGAGAATGTCTAGCAATAATGAGAATAAGAGAGTTAGTAAGGGACGCCAAAGGATCCCTCTCATCAAAATTGAGAATGAGATTAGCCGTCAAGTAACATTTTCCAAACGTCGTTCTGGCATATTCAAAAAAGCTAGTGAGTTGTCTACTTTGTGTGGTGTGGATATTGCTATGGTGATATTTTCACCTGCAGATAAGGTTTATACTTTTGGAAGCCCAAGTGTCGATGCAGTACTTAACAAATACTTTAGTGAAAACGCTACACCAGAGGCAGGTGTGACCGATGAGATTATTCGTGCACATTATGAAGACAACATGAGAATCGTTACACCGCAAATAAGTGACATGGAATCTCTTGTTCATGATCTAACGAAAGAAAGTCAAGCTCACGGTGAATCTGAAAAAGGTAGACCACTTATTTCAAATCTACAATTGCATGAGTTGGAGAATATGAAACATAGCTTGGAAACACTTTCTTCTCAAACTTATGAAACATTAAAGGAACCTTTGATGCAAGTTCAATCTCATGACCTAGCCACTCCAATGGATAGAGGTAGCTTGTATGGCCCCTTCTCATATGTTCGAATCAATAATGACGGTTCTGGACCAAGTGGAACAAGCTAGTTCATAACTAAAATGGTTCTTTCAACATCATGCATGGATGAGCAGAGTTATTTTTCTATATTCATATCCGGCTTAAAATTTCCTATGTTATTATGTGTGATTGTCATCAATAAAAATGTCTCTGTGTTATTTTTTCTGCAATAATTAATTTTTTTATTAGGAAAGGTTACGTTAATAGACACGTTACTTTGTAAACCTGTGGTCAAATTTGCTAATAAAAACTGTTGGTGAATGAATCATTTGTGTTCAATGTTGACATGTTGTGTACCACAATTCACATCTTACACTTTTACATGCATTGAGTAGTTTTTCGTTGAACTTCCAATACGTTGCTGGCATCTGGGCAATGGCAAATGAATAATCTCAAACTCACAAGAACATGGCCAAATTTGTTGGTATATTGCCAAAATAAATTTGAAAATGATTTTATAATTTTAATAGTACATCAAATTAAAATGAGATATTACCCAATATCGGGCTAAAACAGTTTGAAAATTCCAAAATAGGAATGTCATGTTTTTATTCCCAAAATAGGACTAATTACTGCCATGTTTTGGCAGTACCAGACTTCAAACATTGCAATATTTTATAAACATGGCAGTAATTAGTCCTATTTTGGAATAAAAAACATGGCAATCTTATTTTGGAATTTTGAAACTGTTTTAGTTCTATTTCGGGAACTTTCCCAATTTTTTTTTTGAAAGGAAATCTAACATTTTATTAATTCAACTTTTCGTTTTCCAAAAGGGATACAACATAATCAGGTGGATAATAAAACTGATAATAACCATCCGTCATAGAAAGCGCAGCCCTAGCCAATTTGTGAGCTACTCCATTCGCGGACCTCTTGCAGTGAATGACATCAATACTAGCTTCATTACGAAGAATATGTCTAATATCTTCAATAATCGTATCAAAATACGACTCGCCAATTCTATCCATCAAACCGGATAAAATATGTATAGATGAGTATGTATAATATCAATATTAATTTACTAATGTGTTTTATTTAATCATAAAGTTCTAATCAATTAATTATGCCCATTCACATATAATAGATAAAATATGAAATATGTATAGATGAGTATGTATAATATCGATCAATATTAATTTACTACTGTGTTTTATTTTTTCATAAAGTTCTAATCAATTATGCCCATTTACATATAATAGATAAAATATGAAATTTTAATATACTAAATTACTAATGGATTGTTCTTTTGTAATTTTAGATTTGTGTTCGTATTTTACATGTTCTATTGAATAGGTTCTCGTTACTCGCACAATAGAAATATCTATCACTTTATCATTGTATTTAATGTTTTACTAACTTTCAAGCCCGTGCGATGCACGGGTAATATGTAATTTAGCTAATTTGAAATTTAATTTCTATCGGATCACATAAAATGTGATTTAAAACAAAAATAAACTTAGTCTAATATAGAGTCTGTTTGATAATACTAAAGTAAATATAATTAACTTATTTTGCTGAAATTGATAGAATTCTGGTTAAATAGGTGGAATCTTTTGAATCACGAAAAATAGATGTGAAATGTATTCCATTTGTGAAACAAAGAAAAAAATATATGAAAAAAAGTTAAATTGGTCTTCTACATAAGCATCTCAAGTAAATATAATTGTTATGAACCTAATAATAACAAAAAATCGATATTTCTTAATTGTTAGATCTTACAGTTTACTCATGAATAAGAACATTTTTAATTGAATTAAAATTTAGGGTTTGATTTGTTATGAATTAATATGGTCTATTAGATGTCTGTTTTTTATGTGAGTTATTGTTATAATTATTAAAGTTTGATCTGATCTGATTTAATCTGGAACTGAAATCAATCCAATTAAAAACATTCTATTAAAATAAAATTAAAGTAGGAATTCGTAAACCTAAAAAGATTTTCTAATTTGGATTAGGAATCTATTTCAAAAGTGAAGACATATTTGAATTAGTTTCCATATCAATAAACGTTATTAGAATTTCACTTTGATAACCAATAATTATTTTATATATTTGAAGCTTACCAAATTAATTGAGATGCATGGATTTATAAGGATTTTTGTTTCCATATCAAAATGCAATCAAAAACAGAATCTAATAAAAACAAAAGGTATAAAAATAAGTAAATAATTGTTATATATAATGACATGGCATGATTATGTGGCGCTTTGTATGCTCTTAAAAAGTTCCTCTTTTATATATATATATATATATATATATATATATATATATATATATATATATATATATATATATATATTGATTTTAGTCCGACCAATTCGATCATTTGTATTTCATAATTTTTTGGAATTCAAATATATTAAATTATCAACTACGTTACTCTCTACATTTCAGTTTATTAAAACATACTAGCTTTCAAGCTCGTGCAATGCAGGGACAGTATGTAATTTAGCTAATTTGAAATTTAATTTCTATCGGATCACATATAATGTGATTTAAAAGAAAAATAAACTTAGTCTAATATAGAGTCTGTTTGATAATACTAATGTAAATAGAATTAACTTATTTTGCTAAAATTAATTGAATTCTGGTTAAATAGGTGGAATCTTCTGAATCATGAAAAATATATGTGAAATATATTCCATTTGTGAAACAAAGAAAAAAATATATGAAAAAAAGTTAAATTGGTCTTCTACATAAGCACTCAAGTAAACATAATTGTTATGAACCCAATAATAAAAAAATCTATATTTCTTTATTGTTAGATCTTACAGTTTACTAATTAAAAAGAACGTTTTTAATTAAATTAAAATTTCGGGTTTGATTTGGTATGAATTAATATGGTCTATTAGATGTCTGTTTTGTGTGTGACTTATTGTTATAATTATTAAAATTTGATCTGATCCGATTTAATCTGCAACTGAAATCAATCCAATTATAAACATTCTATTAAAATAAAAGTAGGAATTCGTAAACCTATAAAGATTTTCTAATTTGGATTAGGAATCTGTTTCAAAAGTGAAGGCATATTTGAATTTTAGGTGTAAAATAAAGAAACAACCAAAAAAAATTACTTATTTGGCTAAGCTAAACATATTTACTTGTGAAAAAATATATATACTTTATGTTGTTTATAATTTTTAATTTCATTTTTAATTATTTACTTATTTGAAGCTTACTAATTTATTAATAGGTGTCAAATTAATAAGCAAACTAATTTGCATATTTGTTTCTATTTAATTCGGTGTAGTAAACTAATATAAATTAGTTTCCATATGAATAAACGTTATTAGAATTTCACTTTGATAACCAAAAATTATTTTACTTATTTGAGGCTTACCAAATTAATTAAGGTGGATTTATAAGGATTTTTGTTTCCATATCAATATGCAATCAAAAATAGAATCTAATAAAAACAAAAGATATAAATTTTTTTTATCCCGGTAGGTTGGCCACCAAAATCAGTGGGGCAAATGCCGGGGAACATTTACCGGATTAAATAGATGAAAAAATCGAATACATCAGGAAAGGGGGACTATACCAAAACCTTTCCAAGGAGGAAATACTCCCAAAAATACATCTAAAAACAGAAAACGAGCAACAACGAACATTAAAAACGGAAGGACGAAATTCCATAAAAATCCATCAGATATGCCCGATTAGCAAAAATTGGAAGCTGGGAGGGTTATGTGGCGCTTTGTATGCTCTTAAAATGTTTCTCTTATATATATATTGATTTAGATTTTAATGAAGAAATTAGATTTCTTTCAGATGTTTTAGGATTTAAATACATTTCTTTCCATGACGGCTAATCAAATGGCTAGTCTTTATTTTTCATTATCCCAAACCAAACTGCAATAATGGTTCCATTATATGCCATGTTATTACTCTGCACAAAATTCACCGCTGAAAACATAATTATTTTTCATTATCCCAAACATAATTATTTTTATTATGTGTTTCATTTTCAACCTCTGTGAGATGAATCCTTTGGCGGCCTCTAGTGAACCTCTTATTCACAGTGTTGCTAGACCTGATAAAACTAAATAATGTATTTGATTTAAAATATATTGCAATCAATTATGACACACATTATAGAAGTTATGGATTGTATTTACAGCCAACTTAGTGGTGCCACTTTGGTGTTTTTTATGGCATGTTAGGTTATGTAGTAATTTAATATTCCGTACAAAATAAATCCACTCTACGACTTCGTTGAATGGATTTTGATTACTATTGTGTAGGTATGATCCAATTATGTTAATACTTCTTTACATTTATGGAAAATAGGTCATGATTGAATTGGGGACATAAATAAAACCTTGTCAATTTATTAGATATTGTAAGTACATTTTAACATCGTCACTTAATATCATCACTTTTATTAGCATTGTCGCTAGACATTTTCAAAATAGAAGTGTTTATATTATTAATATATTAGATTAACTATTTTGACAATGTAGACATTGGAATATCATTATGGTGATATGGTCGTGAGTAAATACGCATGATTACGTACGGTATTAATTTAGTACATCTCCAATAGACTTTAGAACTTCTACTCAAATTATGTAGTCGAGAAACTACATTTAAATTAATGGTAAGTAATCTAATATTTTGGTTATTATATTTTACGATCCTCCAATCTTTTGTGTGTTTATATAAGGGTGTTTTTGTCCAATCATAAATTATTACTCCTACGTACAGAATTCTAAACATCGGCTCATATTTTGCATTATAGTCTTGTTTGTCTTCTATGGTGAGAATTTTCTCAAATTTAATTAAACCAATTAGCATTTTTTTTTGAAACTTTCTTTGAACAGTGTTAATATTAATAAAGATATAATCTCTCATGAAAAACCTATTTAACAACATCTAATAAAATGAATAGCACTAGTTTTACTCTCCCATGACAAATTGTCTAAAAATTAATGAATATATTATATTATTAGCATATTTGGATCATACTGAAGTAAGATATTCAAATTCCGTAATTTGGAAAAATGAACAACATAATTTAAATATTAGGGAATGTTAATTTGATACCATATTAATCATGTCGTAAGATATTACAAAAGTTGAAGCACAAGAATAGACATCTATAAATAATACTATCTATAACTATCTACACCTTCACCATAGTTATCTCAATACTTTAATTCAACCAAATATATCATATTGCTTTGGAGAATGTCTAGCAATAATGAGAATAAGAGAGTTAGTAAGGGACGCCAAAGGATCCCTCTCATCAAAATTGAGAATGAGATTAGCCGTCAAGTAACATTTTCCAAACGTCGTTCTGGCATATTCAAAAAAGCTAGTGAGTTGTCTACTTTGTGTGGTGTGGATATTGCTATGGTGATATTTTCACCTGCAGATAAGGTTTATACTTTTGGAAGCCCAAGTGTCGATGCAGTACTTAACAAATACTTTAGTGAAAACGCTACACCAGAGGCAGGTGTGACCGATGAGATTATTCGTGCACATTATGAAGACAACATGAGAATCGTTACACCGCAAATAAGTGACATGGAATCTCTTGTTCATGATCTAACGAAAGAAAGTCAAGCTCACGGTGAATCTGAAAAAGGTAGACCACTTATTTCAAATCTACAATTGCATGAGTTGGAGAATATGAAACATAGCTTGGAAACACTTTCTTCTCAAACTTATGAAACATTAAAGGAACCTTTGATGCAAGTTCAATCTCATGACCTAGCCACTCCAATGGATAGAGGTAGCTTGTATGGCCCCTTCTCATATGTTCGAATCAATAATGACGGTTCTGGACCAAGTGGAACAAGCTAGTTCATAACTAAAATGGTTCTTTCAGCATCATGCATGGATGAGCAGAGTTATTTTTCTATATTCATATTCGGCTTAAAATTTCCTGTGTTATTATGTGTGTGATTGTCATAAGTTATTTCCTAAGTTATTTTTTCTAAGTTATTTCCTATATTCATCATCAATTTCCTAAGTTATTTTTTCTGCAATAATTAATGTTTTTATTAGGAAAGGTTACCTTAATAGACACATTATTTTGTATACATGTGGTCAACCTTGCTAATAAAAACTGTTGGTGAATGAATCATTTGTGTTCAATTTTGACATGATGTGTACCACAGTTCACAGCTTACACTTTTACATGCATTGAGTAGTTTTTCGTTGAACTTCCAATAAGTTGTTGGCATCTGGGCAAAGGAAAATGAATAATCTCAAACTCACAAGAACATGGCCAAATTTGTTGGTATATTGCCAAAATAAATTTGAAAATGATTTTATAATTTTAATAGTACATCAAATTAAAATGAGATATTACCCAAAATAGGGTTAAAACAGTTTGAAAATTCCAAATAAAGAATGTCATGTTTTTATTCTCAAAATAGGACTAATTACTGCCATGTTTTGGCAGTACCAGACTTCAAACATTGCATATTTTATAAATATGACAGTAACTAGTCCTATTTTGGAATAAAAAACATGACAGTCTTATTTTGGAATATTGAAACTGTTTTACTTCTATTTCGGGAACTTTCCCAATTTTTTTTGAAAGGAAATCTAGCATTTTATTAATTCAACTTTTCGTTTTCCAAAAGGGATACAACATAATCAGGTGGATAATAAAACTGATAATAACCATCCGTCATAGAAAGCGCAGCCCTAGCCAATTTGTGAGTTACTCCATTCGCGGACCTCTTGCAGTGAATGACATCAATACTAGCTTCATTACGAAGAATATGTCTAATATCTTCAATAATCGTATCAAAATACGACTCGCCAACTCTATCCATCAAACCGGATAAAATATGTATAGATGAGTATGTATAATATCAATATTAATTTACTAATGTGTTTTATTTAATTATAAAGTTCTAATCAATTATGCCCATTCACATATAATAGATAAAATATGAAATATGTATAGATGAGTATGTATAATATCGATCAATATTAATTTACTAATGTGTTTTATTTTATCATAAAGTTCTAATCAATTATGCCCATTCACATATAATAGATAAAATATGAAATTTGAATATACTAAATTACTAATGGATTGTTCTTTTGTAATTTTAGATTTGTGTTCGTATTTTACATATTCTATTGAATAGGTTCTCGTTACTCGCACAATAGAAATATCTATCACTTTATCATTGTATTTAGTGTTTTACTAGCTTTCAAGCCCGTGCGATGCACGGGTAATATGTAATTTAGCTAATTTGAAATTTAATTTCTATCGGATCACATAAAATGTGATTTAAAACAAAAATAAACTTAGTCTATTATAGAGTCTGTTTGATAATACTAAAGTAAATAGAATTAACTTATTTTGCTGAAATTGATTGAATTCTGGTTAAATAGGTGGCATCTTCTGAATCACGAAAAATATATGTGAAATATATTCCATTTGTGAAACAAAGAAAAAAATATATGAAAAAAAAGCTAAATTGGTCTTCTACATAAGCATCTCAAGTAAACATAATTGTTATGAACCTAATAATAACAAAAAATCGATATTTCTTAATTGTTAGATCTTAGAGTTTACTCATGAATAAGAACGTTTTAATTGAATTAAAATTTAGGGTTTGATTTGTTATGAATTAATATGGTCTATTAGATGTCGGTTTTTTATGTGAGTTATTGTTATAATTATTAAAGTTTGATCTGATCTGATTTAATCTAGAACTACAATCAATCCAATTAAAAACATTCTATTAAAATAAAAGTAGGAATTCGTAAACCTATAAAGATTTTCTAATTTGGATTAGGAATCTATTTCAAAAGTGAAGACATATTTGAATTTTAGGTGTAAAATAAAGAAACAGCCAAAAAATTTACTTATTTGGCTAAGCTAAACATTTTTTAGCTTACTAATTTATTAATAGGTGTCAAATTAATAAGTAAACTAATTTGCATATTTGTTTCTATTTAATTCGGTGTAGTAAACTAATATAAATTAGTTTCCATATCAATAAACGTTATTAGAATTTCACTTTGATAACCAAAAATTATTTACTTATTTGAAGCTTACCAAATTAGTTAAGATGCATGGATTTATAAGGATTTTTGTTTCCATATCAATATGCAATCAAAAATAGAATCTGATAAAAACAAAAGGTATAAAAATAAGTAAATAATTGTTATATATAATGACATGGCATGATTATGTGGCGCTTTGTATGCTCTTAAAAAGTTCCTCTTTTATATATATATATATATATATATATATATATATATATATATATATATATTGATTTTAGTCCGACCAATTCGATCATTTATATTTCATAATTTTTTGGAATTCAAATATATTAAATTATCAACTACGTTACTCTCTACATTTCAGTTTATTAAAACATACTAGCTTTTAAGCTTGTGCAATGCAGGGACAGTATGTAATTTACCTAATTTGAAATTTAATTTCTATGGGATCACATATAATGTGATTTAAAAGGAAAATAAACTTAGTCTAATATAGAGTGTTTGATAATACTAATGTAAATAGAATTAACTTATTTTGCTAAAATTGATTGAATTCTGGTTAAATAGGTGGACTCTTCTGAATCATGAAAAATATATGTGAAATATATTCCATTTGTGAAACAAAGAAAAAAATATATGAAAAAAGTTAAATTGGTCTTCTACATAAGCACTAAAGTAAACATAATTGTTATGAACCCAATAATAATAAAAAATCTATATTTCTTAATTGTTAGATCTTACAGTTTACTGATTAATAAGAACGTTTTTAATTGAATTAAAATTTCGGGTTTGATTTGGTATTAATTAATATGGTCTATTAGATGTCTATTTTTTATGTGACTAATTGTTATAATTATTAAAATTTGATCTGATCTGATTTAATCTGCAACTGAAATCAATCCAATTAAAAACATTCTATTAAAATAAAAGTAGGAATTCGTAAACCTATAAAGATTTTCTAATTTGGATTAGGAATCTGTTTCAAAAGTGAAGGCATATTTGAATTTTAGGTGTAAAATAAAGAAACAACCAAAACAAATTACTTATTTGGCTAAGCTAAACATATTTACTTGTGAAAAAATATATATACTTTATGTTGTTTATAATTTTTAATTTCATTTTTAATGATTTACTTATTTGAAGCTTACTAATTTATTAATAGGTGTCAAATTAATAAGCAAACTAATTTGCATATTTGTTTCTATTTAATTCGGTGTAGTAAACTAATATAAATTAGTTTCCATATCAATAAACGTTATTAGAATTTCACTTTGATAACCAAAAATTATTTTACTTATTTGAAGCTTACCAAATTAATTAAGGTGGATTTATAAGGATTTTTTTTTCCATATCAATATGCAATCAAAAATAGAATCTAATAAAAACAAAAGGTATAATTTTTTTTATCCCGGTAGGTTGGCCACCAAAATCAGTGGGGCAAATGCCGGGAAACATTTACCGGATTAAATAGATGAAGAAATCGAATACATCAGGAAAGGGGAACCATACCAAAACCTTTCCAAGGAGGAAATACTCCCAAAAATACATCTAAAAACAGAAAACGAGCAACAACGAACATTAAAAACGGAAGGACGGAATTCCATAAAAATCCATCAGATATGCCCGATTAGCAAAAATTGGAAGCTGGGAGGGTTATATGGCGCTTTGTATGCTCTTAAAAAGTTCCTCTTATATATATATATATTGATTTAGATTTTAATGAAGAAATTAGATTTCTTTCAGATGTTTTAGGATTTAAATACGTTTCTTTCCATGACGCTGCACTTGCCTAATCAAATGGCTAGTCTTTATTTTTCATTATCCCAAACCAAACTGCAATAATGGTTCCATTATATGCCATGTTATTACTCTGCACAAAATTCACCGCTGAAAACATAATTAATTTTCATTATCCCAAACATAATTATTTTTATTATGTGTTTCATTTTCAACCTCTGTGAGATGAATCCTTTGGCGGCCTCTAGTGAACCTCTTATTCACAGTGTTGCCAGACCTGATAAAACTAAATAATGTATTTGGTTTAAAATATATTGCAATCAATTATGACACACATTATAGAAGTTATGGATCGTATTTACAGCCAACTTAGTGGTGCCACTTTGGTGTTTTTTATGGCATGTTAGGTTATGTAGTAATTTAATATTCCGTACAAAATAAATCCACTTTACGACTTCGTTGAATGGATTTTGATTACTATTGTGTAGGTATGATCCAACTATGCTAATACTTCTTTACATTTATGGAATATAGGTCATGATTGAATTGGGGAACATAAATAAAACCTTGTCAATTTATTAGATATTGTAAGTACATTTTAACATCGTCACTTAATATCATCACTTTTATTAGCATTGTCGCTAGACATTTTCAAAATAGAAGTGTTTGAATTATTAATATATTAGATTAACTATTTTGACAATGTAGACATTGGATTATCATTATGGTGATATGGTCGTGAGAAAATACGCACGATTACGTACGGTATTAATTTAGTACAGCTCCAATAGACTTTAGAACTTCTACTCAAATTATGTAGTCGAGAAACTACATTTAAATTAATGGTAAGTAATCTAACATTTTGGTTATTATATTTTACGATCCTCTAATCTTTTGTGTGTTTATATAAGGGTGTTTTTGTCCAATCATAAATTATTACTCCTATGTACAGAATTCTAAACATCAGCTCATATTTTGCATTATAGTCTTGTTTGTCTTCTATGGTGAGAATTTTCTCAAAAAAATTCTTGGAACAGTGTTAATATTAATAAAGATATAATCTCTCATGAAAAAAGTATTTAACAACATCTAATAAAATGAATAGCACTAGTTTTACTCTCCCATGACAAATTGTCTAAAAATTAATGAATATATTATATTATTAGCATATTTGGATCATACTGAAGTAAGATATTCAAATTCCGTAATTTGAAAAAATGAACAACATAATTTAAATACTAGGGAATGTTAATTTGATACCATATTAATCATGTCGTAAGAAATTACAAAAAGTTGAAGCACAAGAATAGACATCTATAAATAATACTATCTATAACTATCTACACCTTCACCATAGTTATCTCAATACTTTAATTCAACCAAATATATCATATTGCTTTGGAGAATGTCTAGCAATAATGAGAATAAGAGAGTTAGTAAGGGAAGCCAAAGGATCCCTCTCATCAAAATTGAGAATGAGATTAGCCGTCAAGTAACATTTTCCAAACGTCGTTCTGGCATATTCAAAAAAGCTAGTGAGTTGTCAACTTTGTGTGGTGTGGATATTGCTATGGTGATATTTTCACCTGCAGATAAGGTTTATACTTTTGGAAGCCCAAGTGTCGATGCAGTACTTAACAAATACTTTAGTGAAAACGCTACACCAGAGGCAGGTGTGACCGATGAGATTATTCGTGCACATTATGAAGACAACATGAGAATCGTTACACCGCAAATAAGTGACATGGAATCTCTTGTTCATGATCTAACGAAAGAAAGTCAAGCTCACTGTGAATCTGAAAAAGGTGGACCACTTATTTCAAATCTACAATTGCATGAGTTGGAGAATATGAAACATAGCTTGGAAACACTTTCTTCTCAAACTTATGAAACATTAAAGGAACCTTTGATGCAAGTTCAATCTCATGACCTAGCCACTCCAATGGATAGAGGTAGCTTGTATGGTCCCTTCTCATATGTTCGAATCAATAATGACGGTTCTGGACCAAGTGGAACAAGCTAGCTCATAACTAAAATGGTTCTTTCAGCATCATGCATGGATGAGCAGAGTTATTTTCTATATTCGTATTCGGCTTAAAATTTCCTATGTTATTATGTGTGATTGTCATCAATAAAAATGTATCTGTGTTATTTTTTCTGGAATAATTAATTTTTTTATTAGGAAAGGTTACGTTAATAGACACGTTATTTTGTAAACCTGTGGTCAACCTTGCTAATAAATAAGATACTTTTGAGTAGTGAACGCTAGAGACGTGAAAGTAAGAATGTGCATACTTTAGAATCGTGCTCCAATAGGAGACATTTATGTGTTGAAGACTTCATGTACTTTAAATTTTAGTTGAAATCAAAATAAAATTACTTAAATGGTTATGTTTCCCTCTTGTTTTTTTGAAAGGAAAAACCGCTTATATTAATATCATTAAGATTCAGATCGTTACAACAATAAAATGCCTTTCCCCGGTAAAAATCAAGTAAAAAAGTTCAATTATATATGTTTTGAGAGTCTTCCACAAATTGAGACACGTGTTAGTCCATCTTGAGGGTGGACCGGGCCAAGTATAGGTTACCCGAAGTCCGAAAGCTTTGCACTCCGTTGCTCATCTAACAAAAAATGTGATGATTCGAAGTCTGAAATTAAAACATAAATTTATGTGTTAGGGGCATTTGTAATACCAATAACAAACAAATAAGTGAAGCTAAAAATTCATCCCTTCATGCGAATAAACCAAGACAGATGCATATATTCATATAGAAAAAGATTCCTTTCTGATGCATCAAACAACTACATATGGTGTTTCATAAGAAAACATAGAGCAAGTTGTGGGTGGCACATTTGACTTCACTGTCTTTCTTTCCCTCTACTTTTCAGCATTGTGGAATAGACAACATTTCATTAAATAAGCAAACCACTGCCAGAGATTTTGATTCACGAGAAATTCTAAAATAAAAAAAGACAGTAAAAAGAACATCAAGAATAGTAGTAACTAGGTGGGTGAATAGCACAAACTGTACATAATTGGGATGCAAAAAAACCTAATAATCGTCAAAGCTAACTAACCAATAGCTTGGGGCATCTAAAAACACACAAGACAAACACCTGTGGGGTAGTGGACAGAACACAGAGTTATTCATTCTTCTGGCAAGCCTGCACTAGAAAAATTCTAAAAAAGATTCAACTTTTGAGCTTTTTTTGTGGAGCAACCCCCTTTTGAGAGTCTCACATGCACTTATCAAATGAACTGCTCAAGAAGAGAAAAGGAAGAAGAATAAGAAAAGAAAGACTTGACTAATCAAGAGAGAGAAACAATGAAATCGTTGAAAAAAGCCGTCTCCCTTCTATAATATCTCTATTTACCTCTGTTTCTTTTTTAAGAAATTACACCACTTCTTTTTCTTCACCTTCAAGTCTCCCACACAAGAACTTGCAACTGAAATAATCATTTCTAGTGATTAGAGAAGGAACTAATGAATCAATCAGTGAGTATATTCTAACAAAATTTGAAATACTACTTCCTCAGAAGTATAAAATTTTACATACTGTAAACTAATAAAAATATTTCTATGTACTCTCTCACCTGCAGGAGAGTAGCTAGAATTGACTTCCTCAGAAGTATAAGTCCCTTGATCTGAGTGGTTGATACCTCCTTCATGAGCATAAATAGAATTATAGTGCACCTCTGCCCAAAAAACTCAAATATATGATTGCATGGAGAGATGAAAGGTCAAAGTGTCACATTACCTTAAGAAAAACTACACTAATGCTCAAATTGGGAAAAGAAATCTTTAAATCTATTGCACAAAATATGCACATGATCCACACACACTGTGCACACACTATTCACAGAGTTTACACAGGACATTACTATATACACCGCAACAACAAAAACTGACACTATGATCATCATTGAAGTATCGGTGTCTTATTACTAATACAAAACTCTTATGATATTTTGGAAAAATGTTAATAAGAGCTGTGTATTAAGGCCACAGTCAAATTTTCCTCTTTGAAGATATGATCAATAGAAACAGAGATGATGAAACAAATCACTTCTCTTAGTGGAAATTGGTTCTTATGGAAAGGTAGAAGTCAAGCAAAGCACAAAATCATATCTTGCAATGCACAATCTGCCATTATTTTCATTTTTTTATTGATCTTTCCAGTTAGTTAAAATAGAAAGATTTCTCTTCATGTAGTAAATGCATTTTCCATAATAAATTTCTCTTCGATTGTATCAACTGATATAGAAAGTTAGAAATGTACCACATTTAGAAGAATCAAAAGGAAATTACCTCTATATGACTTTTGTGTCCTTGATAGAATCTCGATGAAACAGGTCTCCTTGTATGATGTTATGCCAACAATCTTCACACCATACTGTCCAACAAGCAAAAAGTATCACCAACATAAGTTGTTACGAAATATTATTATATGTAATATAAACTAGTTTGTAAAGAACTAGATTAATACCAAGTTAGCAACAGCCTGCAATATTACATGATCACCCCACTCTCTATCCCTGAATTTGTTAATAGTAATTAATAAATTCATACTATATTTAGTTAAAATAAGAACAGTATGAAACTAAAGAAATAGGAAAAGTAAAACAACGGAGAAGAACTGAGTAGTACTCCATCATCCTCTTCAAACAACCACCATAAGCCATTGGTACGTACGCATCATACACCTCTGGGTGATTCATAAGCTGATGGAATTGAAAATTAAAAAAGATCACAATGAATATGCGCTCAAGGAAATCCATATTAAGTATCAGTAAAAATAAGATCTACTGAAAATCACCTGATTAACAACTTGTTGTCTCACAAAAATGTGACATTCGAGCATCCGATAAAACGGATCTGATAGAGCACGGAACTGGAAGAGAACACCATAATAAGAGAGGTTTTATTTAAAAGTCAACAAGAGAATGAAATCTGCAACTAAATGGAACAATGAAGGAGATAACCTGACAGCTCCCATCCCATTCAACTATGTTCTCAACCAGACCACAACGCTGCAATCAAAAACAGAAATTATGAAAGTGGAGAAGAAAACGTATGTAAAAATAACTTTGTCCAAACGTTATAAAGTCACTAAGAACCTTAATGAAAAACGAAAAGGTTTCAAGATGTCCAAAGGCAGAATTATGCAAATATCATGAAAAAGTATCAAGAACTTTTTCCAAATGAATATTTTTCAGGAAATGTGCATTTTTTTACTTTGATAAACTTTCAAAAGCAAAAAATGTGTCAGTCCAATTACTGCTCATTGGGTATTTGAAGTATCTCTTGGTTGTTTTTAGGTTTTTAGCTCACACAGTACTTGCACTACACATGCACATAAGTTACATTGTTACTGTTTCTGCATTCATGCTTTACAAATCATTACACCTAAACATAATAAAAAACCCAGTTGACACTTCAAAATGAAGCTTGTCTAAGAAACATCAGCAATGTCTCTTTAATGAAAACTTTTCCAAAGACTAGCAATTACCTATGTAGAAAACTTTTCAAGTAGGGGCCGGGCCTGAAGCCATATCTCATAAAGAAATGCTTCTAAATAGGTAATTGCTAGTCTTTGGAAAGGTTTTCAATAAAGAAACATTATTGATGTTTCTTAGACAAACTTCATTCTGAAGTGTGAACTGGTGTTTCCTTATTATGTTTAGGTGTAATGACTTTTAAAGCATGAGTGCAGAAACACTGACAGTGTAACTTATGTGCATGTTTAGTGCAAGTACTGTGTGAGCTAACAACCTAAAAACAACCTAGACATACTATAAATACCCAATGAGCAGTAATTGGATTGAAACTTTTTTGCTTTTGAAGTTTATCAAAGTAAAAATTATGCACATTTCCTGAAAAGTATTCATTTGGAAAAAGTTCTTTATACTTTTTCATGATATCTACATAATTCTTCCTTTGAACATCTTGAAGATTAAATAGTGCACATTTAATGAAAAGTATTCATTTGGAAAAAAGTTCTTTATACTTTTTCATGATATTTGCATAATTCTTCATTTGGAAAGAGTCCATATGTTTTGGACTCTCAAAACATATATAATTGAACTTTTTTAGTTGAGTTTTAGCAAGGAAAAGCATTTTATTGTTGTAATGATCCGAATCCTAATGATATTAATATAAACGGTTTTTCCTTAAAAAAATAAAACTAGTCAGAAACATAGCCATTTAAGTAATTTTATTTTGATTTAAACTAAAATTTTAAAGTACATGAAGTCTTCAACCATAAATGTCTTCTACTGGAGCACGATTCTAAAGTATGCACATTCTTATTTGCACATCTCTGGCGTAACCTTTCAAAATGAAAACATTAATTGCAGTAAAACAACTTTTTTTGTTCCGGAAGGCAAACCACCTAAGTCGGTGGGGCAAATGCCGGGAAACATTTGCCAGATTTTATTAAAATAGAATTAAAAATACAGCAATAGAATTAAAATAACATAGAGACATTTTTATTGATGACAATCACACATAACATAGGAAATTTTAAGCGGAATATGAAATTAGAAAAATAACTCTCCTCATCCATGCATGATGCTCAAAGAACCATTTTAGTTATAAACTAGCTAGTTCCACTTGGTCTAGAACCGTCATTATT
The DNA here is from genome assembly GCA_945859875.1 of Cuscuta europaea. NCBI lineage: Eukaryota > Viridiplantae > Streptophyta > Magnoliopsida > Solanales > Convolvulaceae > Cuscuta > Cuscuta europaea. The sequence continues at coordinate 12,987,893 of CAMAPE010000048.1, forward strand.
GATTCGAACATATGAGAAGAGGCCATACAAGCTACCTCTATCCGTTGGAGTGGCTAGGTATGAGATTGAACTTCCATCAAGGGTTCCTTTAACGTTTCATAATTTTGAGAAGAAAGCGTTTCCAAGCTGTTTCATATTTTCCAACTCATGTAATTGTAGATTTGAAATAAGTGGTCTACCTTTTTCAGATTCACAGTGAGCTTGATTTTCTTTCGTTAGATCATGAACAAGAGATTCCATGTCACTTATTTGGGGTGTAATGATTCTCGTGTTGTCTTCACAATGTGCACGAATAATCTCATCGGTCACACCTTCCTCTGTTGTAGCGTTTTCACCAAAATATTTGTTAAGTACTGCATTGACACTTGGGCTTCCAAAAGTATAAATCTTATTTGCAGGTGAAAATACCACCATAGCAATATCCAAACCACACAAAGTAGACAACTCACTAGATTTTTTGAATATGCCAGAACGACATTTGGAAAGGGTTTCTTGACGGTTAATATCATTCTCAATTTTGGTGAGAGGGATCCTTTGGCGCCCCTACTAACTCTCTTATTCTCATTATTGCTAGACATTCTCCAGAGCAATATGATATATTTGGTTGAAATAAAGTATTGAGATAACTATGGTGAAGGTGTAGATAGTTATAGATAGTATTATTTATAGAAAACTATTTTGTGGTGAGAGATGTGTGCATATTAGGAGGGATGTGAGGGATGGGAGAAGAAAGGTGAGATGGAAGAAGAAAGAGCAAGTGAGTGATGGGATAATAGTTAGAGCTATGCTAAAGGTACCCCAAAGTTGTACCCCATTTTTACACCACTCCTAATGTGTGGCCATAAATGGGGCAACTCATTTAAGTGGGGCACCACTTAAATGAGTTGCCCCATTTATGACCACACAATTAGGGGTGAGGTAAAAATGGGGTACAACTTTGGGGTACCTTTAGCATTTTACTAATAGTTATAGATAGTACGGATTATTATTTATAGATACCAATGAGATCATGAATTTAGCACTTGGGGATTTACATAAGAAAATTTTGGACCTAAAAATCTCGAGCTCATATATATATATATATATATATATATATATATATATATATATATATATATATATATATATATATATATATATATATATATATATACATACACACACACACACACACACTCTATATGTACATTATTGATGTCATATTAAAGAGAATAACAAATCATGAATTTTGATATATTATTTATAAATATTGGAAAATAAATAAGAAAGTTATAATAGTTTTTAAAAAATGAAGTAATTAGATACCCGAAACTTTATATAAAAAATTTAAATGCCCTAAACTTTATATAAAATAAGATTTATGGGTAAACTTATAAAAATATCCCAAACTTTGAAGGGGTGTGAGGTAAATACCCCAAACTTGCATATGTAATTTAAATACCCTAAACTTTATATAAAAATTTATTTTCGCACCATTATCATGTAATATTTCTTTCAAAAATGAATTTTTATGGGGTTATTGCATAATTTAAAATAGGAAAATTAAAAGTGTTGCAATTTTATAGATTGGGGGTAACATTATTTATTTTGCAATGGAAATTTATAATGTTAATTGTGTCTTCATGAATTCTAAAATATTTTAAATTATGCAATTAACACGTACCATAATTTTACATTTTTGAAATAAATAATACTTCACTATGGTGTTGAAATAAATTTTTATATAAAACTTAGGGTATTTAAATTACATATGCAAGTTTAGGGTGTTCATCTCACACATCTTTAAAGTTTGATGTATTTTAATTATTTTCCCCTTAGATATATATGTGACAAAAATAAAGATTATTTATAAAAAATGTGACTAGTGACTAGAATAGTAATGAAGTAATAATAACTTATGTTTAATTTTTAAACTTACGTTATCGTGACACTACATCATACTAACTATTAGTCATATTTGTGTAAATAAATTTTGTTTTAGTAACATTTTTGAAAAAATCGGAAAGAAAATAGGGAATTTTATTTCTAAGTGGACCCGACCCGTGCATTAATTCCTCTTGCGGTCAGCCTAACAAACTACTCTCAAGTTCTCATAATCTCAAATGGGTCATTTCGTCAGTTGAAAATCCAGAGCCCGAAGCCAAAAAGACCGAGACTTATCTGGAACATTACTCCACAGAGCTAAAATCAAATCGCAGCATGGCGAATCCTAGAAGGGTCCTCTTACTATGCGGTGATTATGTGGAAGACCACGAGGTTTCAAACTTTCAACTCTAAGTTTAGCAAACTAGTGCTAAATTTTCTCCATGTTTTCTATGTGAAATGATTTGGTGCAGGTGATGGTTCCATTTCAAGCGCTGCTCGCTTACGGAGTGGCCGTCGACGCCGTTTGCCCCGGGAAGAAATCCGGCGATATTTGTAGAACTGCTGTTCATCAACTTGGCTGTCACCATGTATGTCTTATTTGGACTAGTATTTGGATTTATTTATAAAAACATGAACCCGAAAACCTATATGATAATTGTGCTGTCCGCACTTGATTTCGTGTGTGATTTTGGTTCTGTGTTGGAATGGAAAAATTGAAGTATTGCATTTCCCCTTTCCATGGTACCATCTCCAAATCACCTGAATCTGGATGGCTGGATGGTATATATCAATGAATATAAGATTGTTTGTGCAATTGACATTAATCTGGACATACTGAAGTTATAGCATCCAAAAGCTAGTATCTTTAAGTGTATGAAGACGGACTAAAATTATTCTTCTGGATTGTTTGGTACTTGATTTAGTCTCTTTTAGGTAGTATGTTGTAATGAATGTTAAATACACCACCTGGTGCTTGATAAAAAAATCACATAATAAGGCTGAAGGTGGGGTAATTCAATTATACCGTGTGATTTGGCTCATGCTTATTTTTATTGAGATTGACCCATCTCCAAATATAGGCCCTGTTAGTGCTAACCAATAATAATGCGTGATTTTTTGCTTTTCTCATTTTAGTTAAAAACAGATGATTTAAGTACTCTATTGCATTTTTTTGGCATTACTGACCAATGCCTTATTATTAATTACTCTAGACATATTCCGAGTCCCGAGGTCACAACTTTTCACTCAATGCAACATTTGATGAAGTAGAAGTGTCAAAATATGATGGGTTGGTCATCCCAGGAGGACGTGCCCCAGAATATTTGGCTCTTAATAAGCAGGTATTGGAGTTGGTCAAACAATTTGTCAGCTCTAATAAGCAGATTGCTTCTATCGGCCATGGACAATTGATCTTGGCTGCTGCAGATATAGTCAAAGGCCTAAAGTGCACAGCTCTTCCTCCTGTAAAACCTGTTCTTATAGATGCTGGTGCACATTGGGTAGAACCAGAGACAATGGCTTCATGCATTGCTCATGGGAATCTCATTACTGGGGCAACCTCTGAAGGGAATCCTGAGTTGATCAGGCATTTTCTCAAGGCACTTGGAGGAAAAATAATTGGGTCAAGCAAAAAAGTTCTATTTCTATGCGGAGTAAGTCATATCCGTTTTGTTTTATTGAATAGGAAAAAAAGTATGTTAAGAGTTCTTCTACCTTCTGAGTTAAAATGGCTTCTTTATAAAGTTTTTGATTTACCTAACTGATAAATTCAATTATCTGTACCCGTACAGTCTGCTTTGAATCTAATGTACCACCATTTTCCTTTTTGCGATTGAGGTTTTTTCTTATTAGTCGGAGATTTCTAGTATATTTCTTTTAGTTGTTATACATGTTTGATGTTTTCAGCTGCTTGTGTAATGAAATGCATATTTTTTACATAGTTTGAATAAATGGCTTAAATATGTTTTTTCGTTTTTCGTCCATGTAAATGTAATATATTTCAAAATATTATTTTAATTTATTCTATGGCCCTATACTTTGTGGTTATTCATTCCTGTAATTTGCATTTGTTCTTATTTTAGTCATCTCTGTCATCCTTGATTTTAAAAAACCGACGTGGCTCACTGAATTTTAGTGTAATTTTTCAGTGGCATTTTTAATGTTCTTTATTTAATTTCCAGAGAGTTAGAGAGGCATAGAGTCAAAAATGGAATTGTAATTTTGGTTTAGCCCTAATTCCCCTAATAGTTTCCGATGAGTTATAAAAATGTATAAGAGTGCTAAATTGGAGTTCTGTGACCTAAAACCAAGCGGGAGAAAACAAAGTTTTACTCTGAACGTTATTTCCAGGAATGAAAAACACTTGTGCTTTTGATTCAATTATTACTGCAACTTATACCTGGGTTTCATAGTGTGTTATGTTTTCTGTTCCATTAATGGGTCTTCATCAGACTGGATTACTGAAAGTCTGAAACGTTTCAATTCTGTTTCCTTTAGGATTTCATGGAAGACTATGAAGTGGCAGTGCCTTTCCAGTCCCTACAGGCACTTGAGTGGCATGTTGATGCCGTTTGTCCAAGGAAAAAGGCAGGTGAGAAATGTCCAACTGCTATTCATGATTTTGAAGGTGACCAAACTTACAGTGAGAAGCCTGGTCATGATTTTACCCTAAATGCTAGTTTCGAAGATGGTGTCTGTGCTTCAAGCTATGACGGGCTTGTCATTCCCGGTGGGCGAGCTCCAGAGTATTTGGCACTGGATAATCATGTTCTTAGATTGGTAAAGGAATTTATGGAGTCCAACAAACCGGTTGCATCAATTTGCCATGGTCAACAGATATTGTCGGCTGCAGGTGTTCTCAAGGTAACACGTTACTCATGCTTTTCTATTTATTATTAATTTTTATGTAGTTCACACACCAAAGGGCCTGTTTAGTTGGAAGGGACTTGGAGGAAAAGATTTTGGAGGGCTTAGCCTGCATATTGTCTAGATATATATAGTACTCCGTAGAATGTCTAATTTCTAAAGTCCAGGGTTTGTCTCACATTGGCTAAATATAAAATACCAAACCGACTTAGAAGATGTTCTCTTCACCTGATCTGAATGTTTTTGATTTGAATTTTTTAAGTTCTGATCTGAGCTGAATTTTTCTGATCTTTCTGAATCTCTCTTATCTGATCTGAATCTTTCTGATTTGATCTGAATCTTTCTGATCAAGTCTGATCTGATGTGAATCTTTATGATCTGATCTGAATCCTTCTTATCTAATCTGAATCCTTCTTATCTGATCTGATTTGAATACTTCTAAAATTATATATATAATTATTATTATTATAATTTTAATTATAAATATAATTTTAATATAATTATAATCATAATTATAAAAAATTATAATTATAATTAAAATTGACATTTTATAATAGGTACGATTATTATTATAACTATTATTACACTAAATATAATAATAGCTATAATTATAATTTTTATAATATTTGTAATTATAATTATTTCTATAATTATAATTGTAATTGTAATTAGAATATTAATTTCTATAATTATAATTATTATTACTCCGTATAATTCTAATAATAATAATAATAACAATAGTAAAAATAGTAATAATAATAGTAATTGTAATAATAATAGTAATAATAATAACAATAATAATAATAATTATAATAATAATACTAAAAATAATAATAATTATTATTATTATAATAATAATAATATTAAAAATAATAATAAAAAAAAATAATAATAATAATATTAAATCATTATTATTATTATTATTATTATAAGAAAAAAAGATAAATCATGCCTGAACTTTTCTGATCTGATATGATCTAAATATTTCTGATCTGATCTGAATGTTTGTGATCTGATCTGAATGGTTGTGATCTGATCTGAATCTTTCTGATCTGATCTGAATCATTCTGATCTGGTCTGATCTGAATCTTTCTAATCTGAATAATAAAATAAGAATAAGCAATAAGTTATAAAAATAAGACTAACAGAACAACTTCTTATTTGTCTATTGGCTGGTATAAGTTTGACCTTTTAAGATGATACTTGTCTTAATATGCATCTATCAAAGTGTACCCTAAGGGTGTGTTTGGGAGTTGGGTTTTGGAAGGGAGGGGAAGGTTAACGGGGATTTATGGCCCTCCTTTTCATGTTTGGGAGTTCAAAAAATTGGAGGGGTGGTTTTGAAGGGTTTTTGTAACCCTTCAAAACCCTCCAAATGCATGATTTTTAAGTTCCTCCAATTCGGAGAGATTTGGAGGATAATTAACAAGATGGTAATTTAAGCGAAATTAGAATTGAATATCAGCTCAATGATTTGAATTCATCATATCTCAAAGTGATTTTAATTATAATTCCTTCAAAAATCTTCCCCTTCCAATTTTATTACTCCCAAATACAAAGAAGGGTTTGCTCATCCTCCCCTCCCTTTCCCTCCAACAACATACCTCCAAAGCCTTCCCCTCCTCTTCCCTCCAAACTTCCAAACATACCCTAAAGGATTCATATATGCTTATAACCCACCCCCCAGTAAGCTGTAAGCATTCTAAGCTATAGTCATTATTCACTACTCTCTGCCCCCAGGTTGACTTAGATCCCACTGAAACCTGATTAGTTCCTGTTTCGGGACAAGTAAATGGTTGATGTAACAGAATTGGTTTGGAATGCAGGGGAAGAGGTGTACTGCGTACCCTGCTGTAAAACTGAATGTGGTTCTTGGAGGGGGCACATGGTTGGAACCGGAACCAATAGACAGATGCTTCACTGATGGAAATCTGGTGACAGGGGCTGCTTGGCCAGGTCACCCGGAGTTCATTTCTCAGTTCATGTCATTGCTCGGAGTGCGTGTAGCTTTCTGAATTTGTAGCAAGGCGTCATAGGTGTCTAGCAGCAGGTCTCATGTCACCCATACAATCCCAAATAGAAGAAAGGCAGCGAGTGTTTCAATAAAAGGCATCATGTGTATCTCTTTCTTAGGATTAAGACCTTAAAATTTGCATTTGTATTATATGTAACTCAGTAACTGGTGCCTCTCTCAATCGTATCAAAAACCTTATATGAAAAAATGAAAGGAGTTTTCTCAATCCAGAGTTTTGATGAATTTTAAATACAACCAGCTGATGATAAGACTGATACTAGTTAGCTACTGTGTATATGAGTAACAAAGATCTATCATCATAACAGTACAAATAAGAAGCAGCAGTCATTGGATTTATTTGCCTTTGGAAGGTTCGTTGTTTTACATACACTTATTTGACCTGGACACGTGGTCGTCAAACCAGTTTATCATGTCTTGATGCGCCTCTGCTGCGCTATTGACAGCAAAAGTATTATTGACAAAGTACCTAATGGTCCATCCATGACAAACACGGGGGTACATCTTCACTAGGTGATCAATCTGTGCAATTATTTATTAATCAATTAATACATTAAGTAATTAAACGGTGTCCTTATCGTTGATTGATAGTAGTAATATTGTATTTTATGAAATCACTAATGACTTGCCTTATGCTCAGGAGATGATAAAATCTCATTAAATAGTGTCATCTGTGCTACTGGCAAACCATTATCACGTTCAGCTCCCAAAACAGCTATTGGGACTTCAACCGCTGCCACAAACAAAAACAGCTTTTTTTTAGTCATGGAACTGCACGAACATTTGATGCGAGCTTTGCTTTATCAAGTGTGTATGACTAAAACTATGGAGTTTCTATCCAAAAACTAACATGCATATATTTGAAACATACCTTTCATCTCCTCAGCAGTGACATTACTAGGATGCAACAGAACTGCAGCCTGAGCTTCTCCCGTACTTGCCAGCTTCACGGCTACCTTTCCTGATCCATCAAATTGAGCGCATTCAACCGATAAGCGAGTCGAATTGACACCGTATGAACCTACATGTCTCTTTTTAATCATTTATATATGCATGAGACGTTTAAAAATTGTAGCTGACCGACCTCCCCAGCAAAACCCGGCTACCCCAATGGCAGATATGCCATTTTGTTTCAAAGCATCAATTACTGATTTGGCATCTTCATATCCTTTTTCCTGCAATTCACCATGCAAAAATATGTACGTGTACTAGCTGTGTGAATAAGCATATAATTTACTATAAATAATCACCCAGTCATTACCATGGTTATTAATAGTGTTAAGCCAGTAAACAAATTATATACTCTTGTAAATTGTTCCACTAACCGCTGTATGATTTAGCTTCCAAGCGGCTTTATCATATTTAGGGTTGCCTGGGTTAGCAGAGTCACCATGGAAGAAATCAGGAGCCACAACTAGGAACCCAGCACCTGAAATTTTGTCTGCAACGCTTCTGCAAACCAAAAATTTTCTATCAGGACTTGGTTTTATATTTTGTTTTCTGTTTATGTGGGATGACTTAATCTTTGTCTTAGGTTACTTACTCTTTTAGGTCATAAAATGCATGACTTAATTAGTACTCATTATGTTGGTTTGTCACATTCTTAGACACGTAGTACATGTAGAATTCCAGCTCCCAGCAAGCCCACTCCATCCTTCATACCATGGGATGGTCTTCCATCTCCTGCCCACTGAAGAGAAGCATGGAGAGGCATGGAGAGGAGGCATGGGTTGTAGAATGGGTTGTAGCATGGGTACCAATGAATATGTCTCCAGCCTTGCCTATAAATAGAATACTCTTCCATTGTTCAAATGCATCAAAAATCAGAGAGAAAAGTAGTGAGAGTGATACACATATAGTGAGTGTATGAAAGGGTTGGTTTTTTTGTAATAGTTGAGTGAGAGAGTTGCTCCTCCTATTGTAATTCTGTTCTGGTTATGAATAGAAGAATTTTTCAATCCTAACAAGTGGTATCAGAGACAGTTTAGTCCAGAAATCCAGATTTCACCATTTTACTCGAATTTTTGGTCAAAATATTTTTGTTCCAGAATCTTGTTTTGAGAATACCATTAGAAAGCTCTCGTTTTGAGGATTCCAAAAATATATTTTTTATGAATTTTTTGAGCACCGGAAGGCCTCCAAACGTCCGGTCAAAGTTTCTCTCTCCTGCCAGTCAAGCCACTGCAGTACTCCAGTCCGGCAGCAACCTCGCCGGAGAAGACGACCAGTCATCTAGCCACGTCATCACCAGGTCACGCCACGTCATCGACACGTCAGCGCCAAGTCATCTGCCACGTCATCGACGACCGGCCAATTGGACCACCTGTCGGTGCCACGTCAGCTGCCACGTCATGGACACGTCACTGCCATGTGGTGCCACGTCATCAGCCTGATTGGCTGCCCTCTGGTTTTGGCCAGAACCGGTCCGGTTCGGCTCGTGGTTCAACACTCCGGTTCACACCCTTTCTGCCCGGTTCTTGAAGAGGTGAGACCGGTACCCACCATTTTTGGCCATTCCGGATTCAACGGTGTGCTCCGTTGGGGCTAATTCAGCTTCCAAATTAAGGTACGGGAAAAATTGTACACTTTATCATGGAAAAATCATCATCGGATACCATGATTGCGCTAACTTCCACGAATTACAACATGTGGAAACCTCGGATGGAGGATTTGCTAAATTTGAAAGATTTAGCTGATCCTCTTGATAATAATGGCGTTAAACCAGATAAAAAGACGGATGAAGAATGGGCTAAGATGAACAGAAAAACTGTCGCACAAATCCGACAGTGGATTGATCATAGCGTGTTTCATCATGTTTCTCAAGAGCAAAGTGCTCACACACTATGGGAGAAACTTAGTAGCATGTACCAAGCCAAAACTGCTCGGAATAAAACGCTGTTGATGAGACGATTAGTGAACCACAAGTTACGTGGTGGCATTTCTGTGTCGGAACACACGAGTCAGTTCCAGGATCTTGTGAACCAATTGAGCACCACTGGATGGGTCCTCAAAGATGAAGAACAAGCAATACTTCTACTTAGCTCTCTACCTGATAATTGGGAGACTCTTGTTGTTACTCTCAGTAATTCTGCCCCAAATGGTACCGTGACTATGCAGATGGTCACGGACGCCTTGATGAATGAGGAAGCACGAAGGAAGGAAGCTGGGACTGATCAGTCTTATGCTCTCGTCTCAGAAATCAGCAGGCGAGGGGGAGACAGAAATGGAGGTAGAGGACGAGGACGAGGCAGAGGCAGAGCTCGAGGTCAAAGTAGAGGGAGATCTCAAGTTCGAGGAAGATCACAAGAGCGGGGGAAGTCCGTCGATACCAATACTTGGTTCGAGGGCTATTGCAACCATTGTGGTCATTATGGGCACAGAAAGAGGGAATGCCGAAAGTTTCTACGGGAGCAGCCTCAGACGAGTCAAAGTTCAAGCAAAGAAGATGGTGAGACCATGGTCACCATGGCACCAGACATTGCACTTGTTACTTGCGGAGAAGAAGCATGCCTACATGTAGGTACGCATGATATTGAATGGGTGATTGATACCGCTGCATCATTTCACGCCACTCCGCACCTAAATTTATTTGCAACTTATAATCCCGAAGACCATGGTGCTGTAAAGATGGGAAATACAAGTTTCTCAAACATTGTTGGCATTGGAGATGTGCACATTCAAACAAGTGTTGGTTGCACACTTGTGTTGAAAGATGTTCGACATGTTCCAGATCTGAGATTGAATCTTATCTCAGGAGTTGCTCTGGATCATCAGGGGTATGAAAGCCAATTCAAAGAAGGTACGTGGAAATTATCTAAAGGCTCTATGATTATTGCAAGAGGTCATATTTGTGGTACTCTTTACAAAACCCATGTAAAGTTGTGTCGTCCAAGTCTCAATGCTGTTCAAGGAGAGACATCACCAAATCTGTGGCATCGGAGGTTAGGCCACATGAGCGTAAAGGGACTGACAACTCTTGCAAAGAAGGAAGCAATTTCTATTGACAAAGATGTTGCTTTGGACCCCTGCGAACACTGTCTATTTGGGAAACAACATCGGGTTTCTTTCAGTTCCACTAGAAAAAATCATTCTGAGTTACTCAGCCTTGTCCACTCTGATGTATGTGGACCCATTGAAGAGGAGTCACTTGGAGGTAGCAAATATTTTGTGACATTCATTGATGATGCGTCACAGAAGGTATGGGCTTACTGTCTCAAAACTAAGGATCAAGTATTTGATCGCTTTAAAATATTTCATACTATGGTAGAAAGAGAGACATGAAAGAAGCTGAAGTGCCTTCGTTCTGACAATGGAGGCGAGTACACTTCTCGAGAATTCTCAACATATTGTGCTGAACATGGAATCAGACATGAGAAGTCAGTGTCACGGACCCCACAACACAACGGTGTAGCCGAAAGAATGAATCGAACTATCGTGGAGAAAGTTCGGTGCATGCTCAGTATGGCTAAACTTCCAAAGCCATTCTGGGGCGAAGCTGTGCTAACAACTTGCTATCTTATAAACAGGTCACCCTCAGTTTCCTTAAACTTTGAAGCTCCTGAGAAGAAATGGTCAGGAAAAGACATTTCTTACTCTCACTTGAAAGTGTTCGGGTGCAAGGCATTTGCACATGTGTCTCAGGAGTTGAGGCAAAAACTTGATCTTAAGTCAAACCCATGCATCTTCATCGGCTACGGAGATCAAGAATTTGGATACAGGTTGTGGGATCCTGAAATGAAGAAAGTCATTCGAAGCAGAGATGTGGTTTTTCATGAATCCCAATTTCATGAGTTTACTCCAACACACAACAAACAACATGCTCCTGAAGATGTTCCTGTAGTATCACACGTTCCTCTCAACAACGAGGAAGTGAATGATAATACTGAACAAGTGCACGATGGCCCAGTAGATGTTGATGATGTTCAAGATGATGAAGTTCCTGAGCAGGGGGAGCTTTCACATGAAGGCCTTGATGACAACGCTCAACTTCGACGTTCTACGCGAGGTACAGTTCCACAACGAAGATACCCGACATCTGAATGGATCCTTCTTACCAGCGAGGGGGAGCCAGAGAGCTTTCAAGAAGCTCAATCTCATCAAGACAAGTCCAATTGGTGGGAAGCCATGGGAGATGAGATGAAATCCTTGCAGAAGAACCAAACTTATGACTTGGTGCCACTTCCCAAAGGAAAGAAAGCCTTGAAAAACAAATGGGTTTTCAAGGTGAAGAAAGATGTCAATGGTAATATTGTGAAACACAAGGCAAGACTCGTGGTCAAAGGATTCCAACAAAAACAGGGAATTGACTTTGATGAGATTTTTCCGCCGGTTGTGAAGATGATGTCGATCCGAGTTGTACTCGGGTTGGTTGCCAGTCTAAATCTTGAACTTGAACACATGGATGTGAAAACTGCATTTCTCCATGGTGATCTAAAAGAAGAAATATACATGGAGCAACCTGAAGGTTTCCAAGTTCCAAAGAAAGAACATCTTGTTTGCAGGTTAAAGAAGAGCCTCTACGGTCTCAAACAAGCCCCGAGACAATGGTACAAGAAGTTCGACTCGTTCATGGTAGAGCACCAATACAGGAGAACAGTTGCAGACCACTGCGTGTACCTGAAGAAGTTCCCAGATGGAAAATTTATCATCCTTTTGCTCTATGTGGATGATATGCTTTTAGTAGGCCAAGATGTGTCTCTCATCAACAACTTGAAGCTAGATTTGTCTAAGTTTTTCGATATGAAAGACTTGGGCCCGGCGCAACAAATTTTGGGCATGAAAATTGTTCGTGATCGAAAGACAAGGAAGTTGTTCTTATCACAAGAGGAGTATGTTGAGCACGTGATGAAAAGGTTCAACATGGATAGTGCCAAGCCTGTAGGCACTCCGTTAGCCAATCACTTCAAGTTGAGTAAGGAAAGTTGTCCTTCTTCTGAGAAAGAAAAGGAGATGATGAAAGCGGTGCCCTACTCTTCAGCCGTTGGAAGTTTGATGTATGCAATGGTGTGTACAAGACCTAATATTGCTCATGCTGTTGGTGTTGTAAGCAGGTTCTTGTCAAATCCAGGAAGAGAACACTGGGAAGCTGTCAAATGGATACTCAGGTATCTGAAGGGTACATCAAAGCTGTGTTTGTGCTACGGGGGAGCGAAACCAATCTTGGAAGGTTATACAGATGCTGATATGGCTGGAGATCTTGATAGTAGAAAATCTACTTCAAGTTACATATTCAAACTAGCAGGGGGAGCCGTCTCATGGCAGTCCAAGTTGCAAAGGTGTGTAGCATTGTCTACGACAGAAGCTGAATACATTGCCGCTGTTGAAGCTGGGAAGCAGCTCAAGTGGCTGAAATGTTTTCTCCAAGAGTTGGGCTTTCCTCAAGAGGAGTACATCATTCATTGTGATAGTCAGAGTGCTATGGATCTTAGCAAGAACTCAATGTATCATTCACGCACAAAACATATCGATGTTCGATATCACTGGCTTAGAGAAGCAATTGAGAAAGATGAACTAAAGCTCTCCAAGATACACACAAACAAAAATGCGGCAGACATGCTAACTAAAGTGGTACCACACGAGAAGCACAAGCTATGTACAAACATCATTGGAATGAGAGAATTACGGAAGAAGCTGGAGGGGGAGATTTGTAGAATTCCAGCTCCCAGCAAGCCCACTCCATCCTCCATACCATGGGATGGTCTTCCATCTCCTGCCCACTGAAGAGAAGCATGGAGAGGCATGGAGAGGAGGCATGGGTTGTAGAATGGGTTGTAGCATGGGTACCAATGAATATGTCTCCAGCCTTGCCTATAAATAGAATACTCTTCCATTGTTCAAATGCATCAAAAATCGAAGAGAAAAGTAGTGAGAGTGATACACATATAGTGAGTGTATGAAAGGGTTGGTTTTTTTGTAATAGTTGAGTGAGAGAGTTGCTCCTCCTATTGTAATTCTGTTCTGGTTATGAATAGAAGAATTTTCCAATCCTAACAGTACAGAGTATCATTTTGTGAAACAATAAACTCCTAGACAGCCTGAAGGGCTCAAGAGATATCCCAAGTCCCAACCACTTATTTTTTTATATTTATTCTTAACCACATTGGTGGATAGGGTAAATTACACCGTAAACCGGCTGTACCTAGAGTATGGTAGAGCAGGTTTTTTTTGTAATTAAATCCAACTTATAGGGCAAAGGTTGGTCGGTGGTTGCTGTTGATTTTCTTTTTCTGCCGCCACTTTCGTTGTTCTTCGTCATTTTTTTCTTTTTTCGTTGATGGCTGCTAAGGCTTTACTCCTCTTTCTTGTTTTTTTTTTGTTTTCTCTTTTCTTTCGTTGCTTTTCAATTTAGGAGATTTCTATGGTGCCTGTGTTAATTTACGCGGCACCGGTGGTCCGGTACCCAGCTGCTTTTAGTGGAGTTCAAATTTTTTTACGGAGTATTTAGTTGCAGTTCAAATTCACACACGTCTTGCTTTTACTGGCCATCTAAGTAGATGCACCATTACACACTCCTAAATACTACAAGCATCTTAGAAGGATCCTTCAATTTATTGCTTTTCACTTTTTCCTTTCTCTTCTTTTGTTGTTCTCTTTTCTGATCTTTCTTTTCTTTGTTTTCTCTTTAACATGCTTTACTTTTTATATACTACCTCCGTCCCACTAAGATTTAAACAAAAGAATGTGACACGATTATTAAGAAAAGTGAGTTTGTGCGGTTGATATTAAATTAATAAAGTAAGAATAAAGTAAGAATGATTTAGAGCCACACAATCTTTACCAAATTTGGTATGGGACAATCTTAGTGGAACTTCCCGAAAAGGTAAAATGGAACAATCTTAGCGGGACGGAGGGAGTAATTGTTATGCAAATTTATAATATTAAATATGGTTAATGTTTGAGATTGTTTTTTCTTCTTTTTCCAATCAACCTTCTAATTTGAGTTTTTTTTTTTTTAATTTCTGCATTATATGTAAGCTCATTTGGTACTAATATTATGCTCATATTAAAATGTTATATCAATGCATATGTGAAAAGTAGCATATTACATTAGATTCAAGTAGGATTTAGTTACAGATACGAGAGCACAGACCATGATATTCAATTGTATGTTCTTATGATTTTCCTACTAATGCTCATTTATAATTTACGAACGCTCAATCGGTACTCAATAGCACGTTTTTAATACTCAGTAGAGGAGATTTAATGTTCAATGAAAAATGTCTTGATGCACAATTATTTTCATATGCTCAATCGATACTGATGTTATACTCATTTTTAAAATGTCATATCAATGCATATTTCAAAGGTATCATATTACATTAGATTCACATATTGAACTTCACAGGGATTGATTGTAGATATCATTTAATATGTTTCTATAAAAGAAAAATATAAAAAGAAAGTGAATTAGAAGATGTGAAGCAAAGAGTGTGATGTTCAATATTAGACTCCTAATACTCAACACAATAGGTTTATTGCTAATTAAAAGTTCATTAATGCTCATTTAACAGAAAACGTTATTTTCATCTCAATATAGGAGGTTTGATGCTCAATGAAAATGTTGTGACGTCCAACTAACAAACCTTACGATTTTCATACTTATGCACTTTTTGAAAGTTACGTATGCTCATTTGATACTGATATTATGCTCATTTTTTAAAATGATATATCAATGCATATTTTAAAAATATCATATTACATTAAATTCGCATATTGAAATTTATAGAAGTTGATTATAGATATAATTTAATAAGTTTTTATAAAAAAATAAGAAAAAGAAAGTGAATTACGAAAATGTCACCGTTTTTTTTGTTGCGATATCAGCTTTCTTGTAATAACACGGTGCTCATTAAAATTGGACTATTCCTCATTAACAGTACACTAATGCTCATTTATCAAAAACCGTGATTTTCAAATTAATTACAAAAATGCCACCGAATTATTTTGCAATTTTTTCCTTGGGCCTATTACGTATGGACTTATTATGGGCATGTTTAGCTGCCTACTAGTTTGTTCCTTTACGGTGCTCACCGTACAACCGGATGTATGATATATGAATCCAGTGGATAGTTGATTACGTCATTTCTATTAGAATTTTATTCTTAATTTTTTCAGTAGAAAGATACGGAGTACTACGGAGTATCTTTCGGAAAATTAAAACAAATTGTTTTTCAGCTTTTTGCTTTAAAAAAGCTGAAATTGGTGTTTTCAAATAACAGCTTCTGCTTAAATTAAGTACTCAAAAGCTAAAAGCTGGTAGCATTATCTGGGGTGCTTTAAAGTGTTTTTCATTTTTTCTATTATACAAAAAACATTTATTTTATCAAACACTGTCAACTTTTACTTTTTCAGAAGCATTTTTTTTCAAACACTAATAACTTTTACTACTAAGCACTTTACCAAAATCACTTTAAAAAGCACTTTTTTAAAAGTAGAAGCAATCACAAACACTCCCTAAGTTTGTTAATATTTATGTACCAAAAAAGTGTAAATTTTTAATCTATATGGAATATCTCAATTAGAAATACCTTTTACTTAGTACGGACTATTTTATTATAATTTTCTTATCAATTACTCCCTTTATCCGATGTAAAGGTTCTCACTAACCTCTTTTGGATGTCTAATTTAAAGGTTTTAAGATATATAAGTAGCAACTCTTAAATGACAATATAAATATATAATCATCAAATATTAAAACTAATACACTTGTAATGTCACAATTATATTGCATTATATTATATGTCCACAAAAACTATGTAGTACTTCTCGTATTAATTTGTCTTCTCATATCTATTTAAGTTATATAGCCATTTAACCATAAGCTATAATATTCTCAAATCACGTGCCTTGTTTAATTATAATATAAAAACGTTCAATTTTAATGGAAACTTAAAGCCCTGACCCATGTAGTATTTAAATATACGTGGTATATTATTTCTAGTCTTCTATTAAAAGCATGTCATTTTGGAATCGCTGAATCATAAGCTATTTTTAATTTCTTACTACCGAAAATATAACACACGTTAAATATTCCCTTCCTTTCAAATATTCGTCCGAGAATCCCCGAAATATTTTTCTTAACTCATCAATCCACTATTTTACTTTCTAATTCTAGATATTAAATGTTTTACATGTTCAAATTTTATTTTAAGCTATTGAAATTTTTAAATGTATGTTTTAAATATGCCATTTAATTCCTTATAATAACTTATATGTTCAAATTAAAATGAGAAAATACTTATGAGCAGTTGAGTACTAGAGACCAAGACAAAAAAGGAAAGTCAGAAAACGCACTAATAAGCGATATACAATGACTGCCCGACTATGCCCGAGGTTCTATGTAAAACATTGATCGTACCTGAAAATCGGAGGTTCATTCCCTGCACAACGTGCGAAAGAAATAGCACCATTATGAAAGTACGGAATATTAACACAGAATTAGTACGTACACAACTCCTAATTGTTGTGTATACTGACAATTAATTTGAAAAAGGACAGAATTTTACCCCAAAATGTATATGTGTACGGGTAGTGTACAATATGTGTATACATCAAGAATTACTCTAAAATGTCTGAATTCTCAACTGTAAATGGATATAATGATATACCTATATGGCTATATGCACAGGCTTTCGTTTTTCTTCTTCTTTTAGAAAAATTACTTGTAAGCAAAGACAAAATAGGATCAGGCACAAAAACGTGTACAAAAAGAATGTTCCATATATGTGTGTGTCATGTGTGTGAGAAAGAGTGTGATGTCTTGATTTTATTCGAAAGTGGACCTTCAATCTCACTTTTCCCTTCAATCTCACTTTTCCCGATCAGGGTCCCTTGCGCATCGGACGGTCGGGTAGCGGCGAAGGATGGCTTCAAGATCAGCAAAAGTGTGGATCCCAAGATCTACGGTCGCAGAATTTGCGATTGGATGACTGTCCGGAAGCAATGCACTCTACCTTGCTCTAAAACAAGGCAGAGGCTCCGGATCCCACTTTTCCACCTCTAATACTTATCTAACGATTAATATTAATTTCTCATTAAAATCATATTTAAACTCTGAAAATTTAAGTTTTTTGATGATCTAGGAATTGGACAAATAATAGATGATCCTAACGATAGAATAAAAAATTGAATCATAAACATTATTTTCGACCAACAATCGGAAGTAATATGAATGCTACTTATGCAATATATATAAATTACACCATTCGTCTCATTTTATTTTGGTTGTGTTACTTTCTCTTTAAGTTTGTCCTAAAATGGATGTCATGCTTCACTTTATTCTACTCAATCTCAATCATAACTATTCGGTTACAAAACTTACCATAAATATCAGAGATCATAAGAATTGCATTTTTGGAATGGGGTGGTCCGGTGAGATAAGTTTGGAGGCCACCAAGTTGTGTAACAGTCCCGGCTCCACAAGACGAGCAGAAGGTTGGCCGCTCGCTGTAGCACGCCGCCAGAGGTGGCGGAGAAGGCCCGGAGGAGCTTCCAGTATTCGCCACCAAACTCAAGACCAGCAATCCTATCATCCTCCTCATGGCTTAATTTGCCTTTGCCCCAACTTGGTACATGTATTTATTAATTAAATTTGTCTTAAATCTTAATTACTATGTTGACCAAATTGGTCAAAATAATACAAAGATATTGAAATGTCAGACATTATGTTTGGCCCATCATGTCGCTCTAATTACAAATGTCAAAGAGTGGGGGGTATTGACCATTGTTTATTTATTGTTGTAACTTGTGAGCCGAAATAAATTGGAGGGCCGACCTCCTCTCAATATTTTTTCTTATTCCCTACTATTACTCCCTCCGGTTCGTATTAAAGTTCTCACTTTCCTTTTAGGGATGTCCCTTATTTAAGTTCACACTTCCATTATAGGAAATAAAATAGTGCAAAACAGTGCCAAACAGTGTCAAACAGTGTCAAACAGTGCCAAACAGTGCCAAACAGTGCACTCCACAGTAAAGTCAAATTTATTTTCTTAATCTGTGTGAAGTCAAACCGGGAACTTTAATAGGAACCGGAGGGAGTATCTAATACTCCCTCCGTCCCGTTGGAATGTTTCCGGTTTGACATACACATATACTAAGGAAATAAACTTACCAGAGGGAGTAAATTTACTGTTTTGACACTATTTCGACACTGTTTGACACTGTTTTGCACTGTTTGACCCTGTTTTGATGTAGGATAGCTTTCCATTTAGGGAAATAGAAACTTTCCACGAGACATCCAAAAAAAGAAAGCGGGAACATTCCAATGGGACAGAGGAAGTACTAGTATATGATCTCTTGTGTGTTGTGATATTTAAAAGCAAAAAAAAAAACACTAATCAAGTTCAGGTTCAAACATGTCCACATAAACAAGCAACATATACTCGTATATATCATCCTCCCTTTTCTCAATAAATAAAAGATAAAATTAAAAATATTCACATAAAAACCAATAGGAAAATAATTAAAATACCCCAAGCTTTGAAGGGATGTGAGATAAACATTCCGAACTTTCATATGTAATTTAAATACCCCAAACTTTATATAAAAAGTTATTTTGACACCATGGTTATGTATTATTTCTTTCAAAAATGTAAATTTACGGTGTTAAATGCAGAATTTAAAATAGCAAATTGAAAACATTAGAATTATATATAGTGGTGGGTAATACTATTTATTTTACAATGGAAGCTTAGAATGTTAATTGTATCTTTATGAATGCTAAAAATTATCAAATTATGAAATAAACACCAAAAATTAATATTTTTGAAAGAAATAATACATGACCATGGTGCTAAAATAATTTTTTATATAAAGTTTGGGGTATTTAAATTACATATGCAAGTTTGGAGTGCTTATCGCACACTCCATCAAAGTTTGGGGTATTTTAATTATTTTCCCCAATAAAATATACTCCCTCCGTCCCTAAATAAAAGCATCTGTTTCCTTTTCGGGCCGTCCCTAAATAAAAGTTCTCTTTCCTTTTTTGGCAAACAAAACAGTACAAAACAGTGCAAAACAGTGTCAAACAGTGCCAAACAGTGCCGAACAGTACCAACCAAACCCACTTTTTAAAGATGTGTGTAAAATGAATGGATACTTTTATATAGGGACGGAGGGAGTATACTCTATACGGAGTACAATATTTCTTATTGAACCAAAAAGGAAGTAAATTATTGCACGAATTTCCTAAGCATATAATCCTAGCTAGTTAAATTAATTTCTAATTATTCAGGTTTGTGTAGATTTTTCTTTTCAATTTACCAAGGACCCAAAGAAACACTTTAATCAATATATGGAGCAAATTGACGTGATAAGTAATGCAAATTATCTAAATGGGAGTAAATACATCTTTAATTGCCAAAATAGGACTAAAGTTTAAAAATTCTCAAAATAGGAGTTATTAATTGTAATTGGACAAAAACACCCCTGAAGCTTGGAAAATCGTACTGCCACCGACAGAACGCCGGGCCGCCTCAGGTCGCTGGCCGCCGCTGACGGCCGCTGCTGCAGAATGGTCGCCGCTGCATATCGGCCCGCGTCCGCCGCAAATCTGGCTGCGTCTGCCGCAGATCTGGCCACCGACACCGTAGATCAAGCCACCGCCACCAGCCCCCGGCTGCCCCTACAGATTTGGCCACTGCCACTACAAATCCGACCTCCGCCACTGCACACCCGTCCTCCGCCGCTGTAGATCCGGCCAACGACGCCGGTTATGCCAACATTTTATCAAAATGCCATCATAAATTGAGAATGCCATCTAAATGACATTTTCAAAGGAAAACGTGAAATTGTTTGAAGAGGATGAATGCCATTTTTATGGCATTTTCAAACGAGATATGGAATTTTTTAACAACCAAATATGAAACAGAGCTTTGGTCATGCAACGAAAAGATGAATTAGGGATACCATTGTAATGACATTTTCAAAGGAAAATACAAATTTTTTGTAAAATAAGAATGCCATTTTGATGGCATTTTCAGTGTTGAACTTGATATTTTTTACCAATCAAAGAAGAAATCGAGCATCTGCAACGAAATAGAAGAGGGAGAGAACTGGAGAAAAGGGGAGGAAGGAGAGAACCTACCTTTGAAGAAGAGAAGATCTCCGACGGCGACGGCGACGGCGGCGGTGATGGCTATGACTGGGCAGTGGCGGAGAACTTCACGTCAGCGGAGGCAGGCTCGACGCTTTGGTTGTTCTAGTGCGAACAGCAGCCCGAAACCTCTTTGTCAATCCCTTCTTTTTTATCAAAGCGTGAAGTTCTCCGCCACTGCCCAGTCATAGCAATCACCGCCGCCGTCGCCGTTAGAGATCTTCTCTTCTTCAAAGGTAGGTTCTCTCCTTCCTCCCCTCTTCTCCAGTTCTCTCCCTCTTCTATTTCGTTGCACATGCTCGATTTCTTCTTTGATTGGTAAAAAATATCAAGTTCAACACTGAAAATGCCATCAAAATGACATTCTTATTTTACAAAAATTTTGTATTTTCCTTTGAAAATGCCATTACAATGGTATCCCTGATTCATCTTTTCGATACATGACCAAAGCTCTGTTTCATATTTGGTTGTTAAACAATTCCATATAAATTAATTCCATATTGATAATGTCAACCAATAAAAAAGTCAATGCACCCTATCGATAATTAATTCCATTTTTAATAATTAAAATTTATATATTCAAAAACTATATTAATATTTCATCAAAGTTGTAAATTCCAAATTAGAATATTATTAAAAATTGACATCCTAATTAAGCAAATAAAATGAAATTGTTTGACCAAGAAAAGTCAAATTTGCAAATCAATTTGGTACGAAGGTAGTAGTATATTACTACAAAAAGAATTGGGCTCTTCCAATTTTTTGGACCTTTCCAATTTTTTGGGCCTTGTGCGGTTGGACACCCTACACACCCTCAGGGCCGGCCCTGATCACATCAGTCATCATCGTATACCGTAGTAGCAATACTCCATTGCTGGATTAATATGGAGTAAATCGTACTCCTTCCGTCCTTTAAAACTTTGACATCTTTTCTTTTTGGAAGTTCCAAAAAACTTTGTAACTTTCGTTTTTAACCACACACTTTTTATTTTATTATTCTTGTGCAAGTTAACTTTGTCTTTTCACTCACGTTTCACTCCATAAAATTACCAGCGACCCTTCACGGCCAGCCACAGAGCGTTTCTTGACCGATAAGAGCGGCGGTTGAAATCTGAGACCGACGTAGAAAAACACCGTCTGAGATAGAGAGGGGGAAGGGAAACGCAGGAGAGAAGGATCAACCTGCTATTGATCTATGCAAACAGGGAAAGCCGCAGCT
Source organism: Cuscuta europaea (assembly GCA_945859875.1). Taxonomy (NCBI): domain Eukaryota; kingdom Viridiplantae; phylum Streptophyta; class Magnoliopsida; order Solanales; family Convolvulaceae; genus Cuscuta; species Cuscuta europaea. The sequence goes on from CAMAPE010000048.1 coordinate 13,009,967, forward strand.
ATCTTCCAAATTAGGAGACGACCAATCGTAGGAGGTTCACATGATTATGAGCTGGTTTGATAAGTTGCGGTGTTCTTCCAATCTCAGCCGCGTAATTGCCGGCATTCTTATATTCATGCTTTACCATTCCTTTCAATTGATCTCCAATTTCCTACTTCCTATACGTCCTTAAACAAACTCCTCCACCACCAACAGCGAAACGCACATTAGTTTTTATTCGTACAATTTGCACGGATCGTATATAATTCAACTAATAAAACGCATCAATCTTGTTTATTCTCTCAACGCCCGTCTGAAGATTTCATGGATCTCAAAGATGATGATTCCAGCTCAAATAGAAGTATCTTACATGGTTAGTATACGACAATTTTGGAGACTCATTATCTCAGTCCTTTTATATACGTCCCCTTGTCATTCTCAATGCACTATTTATTGAAACTAGAAAATTTTGATGGTGTATTTGCGATAAATTACATTTAGCATAGCCGTTAAAACTGGCTAGGTGTAATGTGACACTGTAGTGTTTGAAACCGTAGAGACAAAAAGACTTTCATTGTGCCCTAGTTATATATATAAAAAAAGGATGACACCCCTTCACCGAGGGCCCCCGACTCCGACGGGACGGTACGTTGGGAGGATGTAAATTGTACTATAATACCAATCTACCAGTTGAGCTACGCCCACCGGTATGCCCTAGTTATATAATTGTTGCATACTTGCATATTTGTCTTATTTCCTCACAGGAGTAGGAGCAAGGGACCAGTTATTGTTATAGAATATAGACTGTGGTCACACATCTTTTCTTAAATAATACTACCTCTGTCCCACTAACATTGGGACGGAAAAAGGTGTCACGATTATTAAGAAAAGTGAGTTTATGTGATTGATATTGAATTGATAAAGTAAAAATGATTAAGAGTCAAACAAACTTTACCAAATATGGTATGAGACAATCTTAGTGGGATTTCCTGAAAATGTAAAATAGGACAATCTTAGGGGGACGGAGGGAGTACCTGCTTTCTGTTTTTAAGTGTGGAAGGCCAGCCTTGAAATCCAACCTGTGTGACTCTCTACTAATTGGCTATTGTCTTCCTATTGAGTGCAAGTACCACTTTAGGGCATGTCTTTTGCATTACATCATACTAAGGTTCACAAGTGAGTGATTTATGCTTTTAGATACAAGTCATGAATATTCATGTGTCCTTACTAGTTGTGTATCTAATGTCCACCGGGCAAGGTTTTATATGGTCTACTTTTGAAAATCTATTTTCTTGTGATTTTGTGAATCAAGTTTATTCACTTTTTGATGTAGTGCTGTTTGATTCACAGACACATTTACTTCCCACATTGGGAGGCAATATAATTCTTCTCCGTCCGTAATTGTGATTGGTGGAGGTATCTCTGGATTAGCAGCTGCACGTACCCTCCAGAATGCATCTTTCGAGGTGGGCAAACTCATATTTGTGTGCATGCGTCCTTAATCCTTTTTAGCTGGAAAATGCTGTTGTGAAATTTTCCTTTAAGTAATGTCTCTATGGTACTATTCCAGGTAGTGTTGTTGGAATCAAGAGATAGAATTGGTGGGCGTATTCACACTGACTACACATTTGGTTGCCCTGTTGACATGGGAGCATCATGGTATGTTAGTATGTTATATTTTCAGTTTTATCTTTAAATGTTTTGTTGAGAATGCTCTCTTGTAGTTTTGTGCAGCTTTAAGTACATCTCACTGCTGGGTACATCACTGGTTTTAACTTATAAAGAGAAAGTCCTTTTATGTATCCGCATGCTTAATTTGTTTTGTGGTGTTCTGTTTTACAATTGATGGTCTTGATGCATTATTTTTTTTACTCCCAGTAATTTTTTATCATATCATTATAGATCACTGCCTCACTCGCACATGTATTTTGTCTCAGGCTACATGGTGTTTGTAATGAGAATCCTTTGGCTCCAATGATACGGCACTTGGGCCTCAGCTTATATCGTACAAGTGGTGACGACTCTGTGTTGTATGACCACGATCTGGAGAGGTAAGTTTACCCATACCATCCAAATAAAAGATCTGCACGTCACTTGTGCACTTTTGGGTTACCTCAGCTGAAGGTAGATTGGCTGCTTAGCTGGAGATTCATAAGCTGCCAGTCATACTAAAAGTGTGGTCTAAGCATCTACTGAAAATGTATCAAAGGCAAGGTAGTCAAAGTCGTGAGGTGCAATCAAGGCGCTAGAGTACTCAAATTGCCTGAGTCGCAAGGCGCAAAAAAGCTCTCGCTTGACTCAATACAGGCGCACCATCTATATACTATAATATATATACCATAGTTATAATTCTAAAGTATAAAACAAGTTAGAAAAAGGAACAAAAAAAACTAAAAGAAGAAAATTGTTAGTTGTTAGGAGATAAAGTATAAAACAAAAGAAGAAAATGACAGATAAAAGAAAGAGAAAAGATAAAGATATAGACTTTTAAATGCTGATATAAAAAATTAAGAATAAAGAAAGATGTAGATTTAACATTCAAAAGGCAAAAATAAAAAATAAGAAAAGAAGAAATTAAGAAGACCAGAAAGAAGATGGAAAAAATAGGAGGAGGTTACCTTGTGCATGTTGTGTAGGTTGTTGGTCAAACACAGAAAATAAGAATGCAACGGTGAAAACTTTCTAAGTTTCGTAGACTCCTTAATACATTGACTAAAAAGGGTTTCAACAAGGTTTAAGTTGCTTTTCCCCTATTAGTTGGATACTTGGATGGGCTATATCTTATTATTGATATGGGTTTTATTTAAAATAAGCCCAAATCTTTTTTAAAAAAGTTCAGAACCCTTTACCAGTCCAGGCAAGTTGGGCGTGCGCTTCTAGCGCATTTGCGTCTCTGCGCTTCTTGTGCTTATATTGCGCCTCAGTCAGACAGCCTCCCCTGGAAGAGTATAAGGCGTTGCACCTCTATAACGCCTCGCCTGGTGCGCTTAAGCGACAAGGCGTGCACTTTTGGCTACCTTGGTCAAATTTTATTTCCATCATTTGCAATGGAGCCAAAGACTCACTATTTTTTGGCTTGGGAATATGATGCAGCAAAGAAAAATGGCTCACTAAACTGTCAGTGCTTCTTTCTTATGAACCAACAGTCAATCCATACAATTTTTGACGCGATTTTCACTACGGGTCATCCGGGAATAGTCTCTCTGTGCTTTAGTACAAGGGTAATGCCGCGTACATCCGACCCCTCTTACCCCACCATAGGTGGGAGCCTTTGCGGTACTGGGGTAATGATAATGATCAAGAATGGAATAACATTTTACTATTATTTAATATTCAAAACTCATTTCGTAATAGAGGACTTCAACAACAACTAATATAAGACAACGAAATGCATACATTGATATAAATTTACTTGTCATACTAATGTATCATATTATAATACTTCCTCCGTCCCAAAAAGGTTCGCCAAATTGATTTTTCTTGGTCAATGACAATCAACTTTGACCAATGCTATTTTTTAATATGAAATTATTTAGAATATGAAAAATATATGAAAATGTTCCTTATTCAAAATATTTTCATAAAAGTATAAATTTTATAAATTACAAATAAATATAATACTTAAAATCATTGTCCAAATTTTACCATCATTGACCAAGAAAAGTCAAATTGACGAACCTTTTTGGGACGGAGGTAGTAATAATTATGAGAAGGATATTTTTGACATTACCATTCCTTATAAACCAAGACTATTAACTAATACTACCTCCATCCCACTAACATTGGAACAAGAGGTGACACGGTTATTAAGAAAAATGGATTTATGTGATTGATATTGAATTGATAAAGTAAGAATGATTTAGAGCCACACAAATTTTACCAAATTTGATGTGGGACAATCTTATTGGGACGAACCAAAAAGGAAAGATGAGACAATCTTAGCAGGACGGAGGGAGTAGTATAATAAAAGAGATGAAGTACTTGATACAATAAGAAAAGATGATCTAAAACAGAAAATGATTTCATCATACTCATCAGATGTTCTCTCAGTAAACAATATGATGATCAACTAAAATTCAGACATAAAAAATTTACTATGCACGCCTGATGTTGGAACTCGTTCACACAGTAGGGACCTGGGCACATGCTTATGTGATTTTAGTATTTTACCCTTTGACCGGGCATGAGTACTAATTTACTACTATTATATCCCCAGAATATTTTATTGTGATTACTATTGTGCATTATCTTCTTATGCCAATTGACCTATCTATTCTTATTATTTTATTTTTTATATTGAGTTTCATTTTCTAGTTGAGAGTATTCTTTAGTGTCTCTTCCCTTAGGTTTGCTTAGGCATCACAGATTGATAAATGAGCTTGGGTTTAGGATTTTGACAGGAACATATTTCGTTGTAATACTGGGGGATATCTGAGTAGAAAATTGAGAAATCTGCTTCAGCTCCATGTTCCTTTTTTTCTCTTGGTTATTTTCCCATAATTAATCCAATGGTGGACATGTCACATGTGTATATTTGTATTTTCAGTTTTATGCTATTCAGTATTGATGGTAAGCAAGTTCCACAACAGACTGTTGTTGAGGTTGGAGATGCATTCAAAAATATTCTTAAAGAGGTTCTTTGAACGATCTTTTTCCATTATTTACTTTCATAATCACACATGAGATTGTTTATTTAATTAATTATATAATTCATTTGTTGACTTGTTATTCATAGACTGAGAAAGTGAGGGATGAACATAGTCAAGACATGTCAGTGCAGCATGCAATATCAATAGTACTGGACAGATATCCAGAACTGAGGTATGTTCAAAGATAAGATTGTATACCATTATTAATTATTAATGGCGTGCCTACTTAAACATGAGTATAGTTATGTAGTGTACATACATACTTTATGCCATGTAGGCAAGATGGACTTGCCCACGAAGTGCTGCAGTGGTACATATGCAGAATGGAGGCATGGTTTGCTGCAGATGTAAATTTGATATCTCTGAAGACTTGGGATCAGGCAAGTTGTTTTGAGTTTTTTCTTTTGCACAAATTAATGCAGTTTTTTAGTCATAACCTTTTGCTTCTAAACTGGAAGGTGCCAATCTTCTCTCTCAGCCTCACATTATGATACTGTGGAACTGTAATCTCTTAGATGTTAGCCTGTTTCCATGAATCCGTATTTGTTCTATTTCTTTCGTTTCTTCTTAAAATCTGTTTATCATAAGTTCATGACCTCCTGCTGCAATACAATTGAAAGAAAGGACTGAATTTTGTTATTGATTTTAGTAGCTTGTAGCACTCGTATTTACTTCTAGCTTCCAGTGTTTCTTGTCTCTTGTTCTGTTTCATTACCTTCCCACCTTCTATCATATTTCCTTAGAGCTGATGTGAAACTTTTAGAGTTTTAGTAAATTCATTTAGGCTTCATAGAAGGTTCTTATCTTATGATAACCTTGTTCTAGAAGTAAGTTGGTTCCTAACCTGATGGCCCGACCATACAAGGTTAAAACAATTTATTTGGTGGGCTCATCAGCCTAACCTTCCACACAATTCATTTATCATACTCAATAAATATATTTATATGCATGTTAGTATAGTATAGAGTTTTGCTAGATCTGTTCATGCTCTTTCATGCGCAATTTGTTGTGGATTGTATGCTGGCAACGGTTTTGCTAGATCTGTTCATGCTCTTTCAGATGCAAATTGCTGTGGATCGTACGGGTTGTACAATAATAATTTCAATGGTAATGTTTGGTACTTCATGAGTTCTGATTTGATGAGGAAGGGTCATTCTCATGTGCAGGAGGATGTGCTTTCTGGTGGTCATGGACTAATGGTGCAGGGTTATTACCCTGTAATTCAGGCTTTGGCTAAAGATATCGACATACGTTTGAACCACAGGTATGCCAAATTGCCATGTCTTGTTTTTTTAACATAATGATAGGTTGTCTTGACTGTGCTATTTTTTTCGCTTTCCATAAAACAACAATCAAGGAAAAGGAAAGATGGACAATGAACACAAAGCATCAGGAATATAGCTATCCTTTATGTTAATGTTATGTTATCTGAATCTGAACATTATTATTTTTATTCATATGAGGGTAATATGATTTTGGAGAGAGCAAAGTGGAGGGAGAATATACGTACTTGTAAAGGATTGGTATAATTTTGTTTATCTCCATTTTTCTCTATTTATTATTTATTAATCCTGATGTCGTATGTCAATTCATGTTGGTGACCCCAAACTTTTTTGGGATTAAGACTTGGATTTTGTTGTTGTTCATGTGAGTGCTTGTAAATTGCGCATAGGTCTTCCTAGTGCAGACGACGATTTCTTTGAAAGTAGATGCTGAAATTGTTACTTATTGTGATGAGTAATGTTTTACTTCTACTTCCTCCATCCCATAAAATTCTTCCTGGTTTGACTTGGATCGGTGTTTAAGAAAGTGAAAATAAAGTAGAAATGTATGATTGTGGTTGAGTAAGAAAAAAAGGTAAATAAATGTTAGCCACACAAACCTTTTCAAAAATGAAAATGAGAACTTTTGGGACATCCCAAAAAGGTAAGTGAGAAGAATTTTATGGGACATAGGGAGTATCATTTATGTTCAATTTCACATAGTAAGGGCTGTGAATGGAGGATTTCTACAGTGTGTATTGACTGCATTGAACTTCTCATGGTCAACAGGGTTTTAAGGATTACAAATAGGTATAACAAGGTAATGGTGTCAGTTGAGGGTGGGAGAAATTTCATAGCAGATGCAGCTATAATAACTGTACCCCTCGGGGTTCTCAAAGCAGATTTGATCAAATTTGAACCAAAACTGCCTGAATGGAAGGTATCTGCTATACGGGATCTTGGCATGGGGAATGAAGATAAAATCGCACTGCAGTTCGACAATGTCTTCTGGCCAAATGTTGAATTCATAGGCATAGTTGCCCCAACTTCTTATGCCTGTGGTTATTTTCTCAATCTTCACAAGGCAACTGGCCATCCAGTCCTTGTCTATATGGCTGCTGGAAGCTTAGCTAATGACCTTGAGAAGCTATCGGATAAGGCTGCTGCAGATTTTGCAATGTTGCACCTGAAGAAGATGTTTCCCAATGCAAGTGAACCTGTAAGTACTCTTAGGCCCTGTTTGGTGACACTAAATTCCTTATTCTGTTTATTAATATTATAAAATGAATAATAAAAAATAAAAAGAAGATGTTTTCAAAGGTGACTTGTTCGGCTTGTTTTATCAACCATATAACCTTGGGTCATGGGATGGGCAGTTACATTTTTCAGGATTTGATCATTTGATAATGTTTACGGATGCAGGTTCAGTATCTGTTTTCACGCTGGGGAACGGACCCGGATTCTCTTGGAAGTTACTCATATGATGTGGTTGGGAAGCCAGCAGATGTATATGACAGGCTTCGAGCTCCCTTGGGGAATCTCTTCTTTGGAGGTGAAGCAGTCAGTCTTGATCATCAAGGATCTGTTCACGGTGCGTATTCAGCTGGAATCATGGCTGCGGATAACTGTCGCCGACATATAGTCAAGAAGAGACTTGGGAGTCTTGAAATGATGCAACTTGTCTCCCTCAGAGAAGATGCTCTTGAAACTGCAGTTCCCCTCCAGATCTCTAGGATGTAATGTCTCTCGACTCTCTTGTGTATATGGGTGTGCATGCGCGCAAGCGTATCATGTACTACTATTACTATTACTGCTTAGTCAACTAATAATTCTAAGATTGTTCTGGAATCAATAAAATTCCATCTATTTTATTTTTGCCTCTCCGCAAATATACTTGCAGTTCAAATACTGCCCCTTATTGTTCCGTTTATATTTTATGTAGCGTCAGGCAGTCACGCATTCCAATCGATTTATGTCTTATCAATATATCAGTAGTTATTTTGCGAGTATTGGGATTGATTAGGAGTGGACTCGGGCCGGTTCGGGCCCGGTTCGGGCCTGGGCCCGGCCGGGCCTCGGTTCAAGAAGGAGAGGCCCGGAACCGGCCCGGGCCGGGCCGGGCCTCGGGTATTTTTTTTTTTGTTTGGGGGCTTTTCCTAGTTAACCCCCACCCCTCCCCCTCACCCCCAAACCAACTCTAACCACCTCAAAAGGCCCAAAATAACCAGCCCAACCCAAAAACTCAAAAAAAATTCAAAAAAAAAAATTAAAATTGGCCCGGCCAGGGCCCGAACCGGCCGGGCCGGTTCACCTTTTGAAGGGCCCGAGCCCGAACCGAGAATCCACCGGGCCGGGTGGCCCGAACCGCCCAACGAACCGGTTCCCGGGCCGGTCCGGGCCCGCACAGTGGCGGGCCGGTCCGGTTCCGGGCCGGTTGGCCCGGCCCGAGTCCACCCCTAGGATTGATTTAGCAATCACGTTTTGTGATGATTTAGGGGGTGGACAAGGTCGACTTTCATTTGGTGATCAACCTGAGCTGCTCTTTTTAAGATAATTATGTACGGACTATATGCAGCACCGGGACCGAAACGGAAGCGGGGAAGGAAACGGGGACGAGGGAACTCCAATCTCAAAATATCAAGATACGGGTACGGCGCGGTAACATCGTAATAAAATTTAAAATTTTACTAATATAAACAAATATCTATTAAATGAGGTCCACAAAAATAAGAAAAAACATACCAAACATTTGTCCTTTGTTATAATCCATATACAGCCATAAAAAATGAGTCAGCGATTGCTATTAAATCTGAACTGGAGAGAAGATTGCTAAAGTGCGGATACTAGACTACCAGTCTCTTCGCTCGTGTCTAGCCGTTTGCTTAATGACCCAGACTCCAAGTCGGACTTGCCTTCTTGCCGAGTTGCCGTCAACCATCGTTACTGAGTGGGAAATTGCTAAGCTCTCGCCGTTTTCCGATTCTCAAGTGCCAGGTATATGTTTCAATTTTAGCCCGGTTAGTCGATAGCTTATGTGCAGCAGATTAAAGGAGGGATTTCTTTTAACAGCAGAAACATGAGGCGTCAGATTTAAAACGCATCAGAAACGTTTCTGGAACCGGGCCCAACAGCCCAACCCGTCAGATACGTTTTCCGGCGTTTCCCTCCCGTTTCCAGGTGATACCACACGTTTCCCGTCTCTGAAACGTTTCCGAAATGGGCCGGGTAAATCGACCCGTAACCGGCTCAGCCCGATATTGTTACGGCCCGGCCCGGACTGGTACCCGGGTCTGTGCCCGATTCGGGCCACCCGGCCCGGTACTGTTACGGGGCGGTTCCCGGGCCTCCCAAACTATGAACCGGCCCGGCCGGTTCAGGCCCGGTTCGAGCCTTTTTTTTTTTGTTTTTCAAAATATTTGGTAGGTAAATGGGTTGGGCTGGAGGTTTTGGAGGGGTTTGTAGTGTAGGGGGGTGGGGGGGGGGGGTAGGAAGTAATTATTAAAAAAAAGGTTACTCGGCCTGGTACCCACCAGGTGGCCCGGCCCGACCTGGGCCCGGTAGCTACCGGGGCGGTTGCGGGCCTCAAGATTCCAAAAAAAAAGCCCGGCCCGAGGCCCGACTCGAGTCCATGCCCGGGGGGGGGGGGCATTATTATCCTAACGGGACGAAAAGGCCTTAATGGGCCAAAACGGGGCCCAACTTAATAGGCTCCGTACTGGGGTAATGTCTTGAGCCCTAGACAGTAGTGGACCGGGATAATATACCTCAACTCAGTATGTAAATGTCGCAGGCTCACTACTATTTTAATGTGTTTTTGTAATGTGTTGGTTGAGTGGATTGTAATATAGTCTTCTTACCATTTTTCCAAGACAGTACTACGAATCTGCGATCCAATCTAGGTGCAAAGAACACAATCCAAAACTGGATTCTCCCCAATCAACTGAAACACCTCGCCCATTCTCTCCACATGTCGCCATTCCATCTTAATTATGTCACAAGGGCATGCTCATGTATGAGAATACTTGAGAATTATCTTGATGATGCAGAAGACTTTTTTGAAGTTTATGGTTGAGTAAATGAGATTATTTTAAAAAAATTATTAGATAAAAATATGGTATCAAATATTGAATGCTAGGTTCTTCAAAATTATTCTCAAGTTTCAATGACACATTTGATGCGACCATGTTTTCCAGTTTGGAATAAGTAAAATACATTCTAGAAAAAACTCCTTAAAAAATTAAATTAATAGAGATCACGGTTGAAGGAGAATAGTAAGATTTGATTATATTTATGTGACAATGACATGACAAGAGACAAATATAAAAAATGTATTGGAAGTATTGGTCCTACTAAGGCCTCCTGTCCACTTCTTATGTTAAGCCCTCTATCTTATATCTCTTGTGACTCTACTCCTTGGCCAGTTGTATTACCATTGCCTTCTAATAATTCAGCATGCACCCTATGTTTAGCCCTCTATCTTATATCTCTTGTGACTCTACTCCTTGGCCAGTTGTATTATCATTGCCTTCTAATAATTCAGTTTTGGCTATGTGGCCTTACCTATCCGTTGCAACCTGTCTGTTGGTGTTTTGTCCTAACTTGATAATTGAGGACATCTCTCATGTTATATTAACTAGGCAGCCAGCTCCTTTCTTTAGTGTGAGCATTGCGGATAAGATAAAAGTGAGGTGTGTGAGAGAGTGTACCTACAGTCTTTCCCAGGAAAACCCAAATTACTACTCAATTTTGTAATTAATTCTCGCTTCCGCTTCGTCCATCCCTACTCGCGCATAGGCTTCCTTCTTCCTCTTTGTGAGTTGAGAGTGAGCTGAGAGCTAAACTTGGAGAGTGGAGTGGCTAAGCAATCCTGGGGTGGTGTGTGTGAGTTGTTTTGGGTGGAGACCTGAGCGAAATACACACCCAACAATGATATCAGAGCCGGATTCTGCCCTCCCCCGCCGTCCGCCACCGCCGATTCAAGGTCTCTGAAGTTCGTCGACCGTTGAGTTCAAAGCTGAAGCCACCATCGCCGTCTATGTGTTCAGCCGTCGTCACCACCAGAGGTCACCTTCTCATCGCTCGACCTGTCTACAACTGGACCTTGAACCCTAGGTGCTGACTTGGCAGATGTGTTCTGGTTGACGCACTTGGACGGGACCGCTGGATCTGGTTGATGCACCTAGACGAGACCTCTGGTGCACATGCAGAGGATAGGGACGAAAGTTACCGCTGCAGAAGCCGGACTTGGGCTTGACTTGCGCTGCTCTATCCTGGAACGCCTGGAGCCATTGTCGTCTGGGTGTTCGCCGTTCGCTGAAGATCAATCGCCGGAGCCGTCGTTGCAGAGAACACCTTTCTTTTTTCTTGTTGCCATCGATCCTTGTAGGTTGTTGGTCGCGTTTGTAACGTAGGACTTGAACGCACGAAGGAGAACCGGCTGAAAGCTTATTGGACTTTGGGCTGGATTAGGGTGAAATTGGGCTGACCTTTGGGGGCTGTTCAATGGACCTGAAGGACGCTTGAAGGAGACTGCTGGGTTATGTTGAACTGGGCTACTGCTGAGCTTCTGGACCTGGGCTGGTGCTGCTGGAGTTGCTAGAAGCAATCAACGCCGGTCAAAGTCAGTCAACAGTCCGAAAAATCCCAATTTTTTAAAAATTGGGTGGGTAAGGTCGAAACGCCTCTCCTAGTGTTTCGCTTCGGTGTATTGACTTGAAACTTGCTTTTATCGCTTTTGTAGTGATTCAGTCTTTTATTGTGTAGAAATCCGGGTTTAGGTCGATTACTGCCTTTAAATTGATAGAATTTGATGGATAGTGTACCCGGGAGGTAGCTTATCCGAGCGGTTATTTCGGAGAATAACTAGAAAGAAGTCAAAGCAATAAGTAAGAGAGAGTAAGTATTCAATATATGAATTGTTGTCTCTTTACAATGGAAAAATAGGCTACTATTTATAGTAGTAATAAATGCTAGGCAGGGACACGTGTCGAACATCTGACGGCCGAGGGTCACCTCAATCGGGGTGGCACCGGCATTCGCATGTGGCCGCATTAAATGCGGTGGTTGGATGTGACGTTTGTACTTGGCACGGCGATCCAGCACATGTGGAGAGGAGATTCTGTCGTGGAAGACGCCTTCGATTGTACATATTGTGCCGAAGGTTCCATGGGCCAGGGGCCTCTATGTGCCGAGGGTTGTAGGTGCCGAAGGCTTGGTTTTCAGCCTTGTTTTCCTGTGATGTTCCTGGGTTCGATTCTGTCAACGATAGCCTTCGGTCATGAGGCCGAAGGCACCCCCTTGCGTGTTCTGGGATGCTTAGAGCTTCATTTTGCTGGACTTGGCCCGCTTTGGGCCTGTTGGGCCTGATTGCAGTAGTGGGAGTACGTGGGCCGGGGATCCCCGGGCCATATACTCCATCAGAATTGTTGTGCTATTTTGTGCTGAAAATTTATTATTTATTTGTGCATATACAAGGGGTTTGAACTTGAGTTTGGTGCTCATTAATACTCCCCGTGTGTTCATGCTAGTTATTTCGTATAATTCTAGCCTTAGAAATATTTAAATTGTTTTTCAAAGAAATTTACATTTTCTTTTGTTGCTTGTTTTTCTCTGTCAAAATGTCTGCTTATAATCAGTATGTTATGGCTCCATTTAATGGAAAATTCGATTTTAGCATTTGGAAGCAAAAAATTAATTGTATTTTAATACAACAAAAATGTTTTAAAGCAGTTGGTGAGACCTATTTAATTTCTGACACAGAAGATAAAAAAGTAGAAATGAATGAAAATGCATGTTATGTGATTTATTTGAACTTATCCGATTCTGTGATTAGAAAAGTTGGAATTTTAGAGAGTGCTAAAATTCTATGGAATAAATTAGATGAACTGTATACTGAAACCTCTTTGCCTAGTCAGATGTTTTTACTTGAGAAGTTCTTCAAATTTAGACTGGATATGTCTAAGGATATTGAGGAAAATCTAGATGTTTTTACCAAACTTATTTATGATATTAAGTTGTGTGGTGATAAGCATATAGATGATTATTCCCCTATTTCTCTTTTAAATGCTATTCCTGATTCCTTTAGTGATGTGAAATCTTCTTATAAGTATGGTAGAGATAATGTGACTCTTGACATTGTGGTTAATGGTCTTAAGAGTAAGGAATTAGATTTAAAACAGATGAGTGAGGGTAGAAAATCCGAGGAGGTTATGCATGTGAGGGGTAGAGAAAATAATAGACAACATATATCTAAGCCTAGGTCTAATTCGAGGCGTTTCTATTATTGTCATGAACATGATCATTTCATAAAAGACTGTCCTAAATTAAATCTAGGGAAAATAAGCATAGTGAGCATGCTAATTTGAATACTTGTGAAGATGATTTAAGTGATGTTTTTTATGATGAGAAATCTATGTGATTATGACTATTTGAGTTCTATGATATCTGATTCTTTGGGTAAATCAGATTGGGTGGTAGATTCTGGTTGTACTTTTCATATGTCTCCTTTGAAAAATGTTTTTTCAAACTATAGAGAGATTGAGCATGGTTTTGTGTCTTTTGCAAATGAGAAGAAATGCAATGTGCTAGGAATAGGAGATGTATGCCTTAGGTTTTCTTCTGATTGTGTGCTTACTTTGAAGAATGTTAGGCATGTTCCTGAGCTATGTTGTAATTTGTTATCTTGTGTTTCTCTTGAAAATGATGGTTTGAAGGGAAAATCGGGAAAGGGAATCATGAAAGTTGTGAAGGGTTGTTTAGTTGTTTTCAAAGCTGAGATGAAAAACAACTTGTATGTTTGTCATGGTGAACCTGTTCTTGATTCTATGAATTGTGTGCAACCTTGTCTGCTAGGAAAACAGTCTAGAGTTAGTTTTCACGATTTGCCTAAGTGTATTGATGTGCTTGACTGTATTCATGCTGATTTGTGGCGTCCTAGTAATGTTTCCACTCATGGTGGAAAAAATTATTTTGTGACTTTGGTTGATGTTTTTTCAAATAAAGTGTGGGTTTTGTTGATTGAGAATAAATCTGATGTTTTTGATAAGTTTAAAAACTGGAAAAGCCTTGTTGAAAATCAAACCGATAAGAAAATAATGTGTTTAAGGACAAATGTTAGTTTTAATTTTTGTGATGATCAGCTTGGTGATTTATGTGATACTTGGGGTATTTCTATGCATAAATATGTTCCTTCCACACCCCAACCGGATGGGGTTGCTGAGAGGATGGTTATAACTCTTTTAGAGAGGGTGAGGGCTATGTTAGCATCATCTGGGCTCTCTAAAAGTTCTGGAGGGAAGCTATTTGTTATGCTTCTTATTTAATTAATATGTCCTCGTCTGTTCCCTTTGGAGGGAAATGCCCTGAATTTGTGTTTACGGCGAACCGCTTGACTTGCCAAATTTGAGAGTGTTTGGTTGTACAACTTATGTGAATCATGAGAATGATGAATCTGAACCTAGGACTAAGGAATTTGTTTTGTTAGGATATAATGAATGCATGCAAGGTTATAGGCTTTGGTGTAGAAGTGAAACTTGCTTCAATGTGTTGATAAGTAGAAATGTCATTTTTTTTGAAAATGAATTTTCCTTGCCTGCTTGTTTCTCCTGATGTTGCTCCAAATGAGGTGGAGCATTTTCCTGTTGAAGTTCATTCTGATTTACTTGTTGAATCTGAACCCAAATTTGTGAATGAAAATGTTTTTCAAGTTGAAAATAAAGAAAATAATATTTCTATTAAGGTGGAGCATGATATGAATGTTATGTGCGATATGCTTGAGTTGTGTGATTGTTATGTTATTAGAGATAAAGACATTAGGGAGCATGAGAGAAATGATAAGTGCAAAGTGTTAGACTATATTTCTTCTGAGTTTGCCTTAAATGTGCTTAATTCTCTTTTAATTAAATTCTTTGTGATATTTGGTATGCTATTTTCTCTGTATTTTGAAAATGTGATAACAAGTGATTATGTGAGCTCTACTTGTCCTAGTTATAGAAATAATATTGTTTCTTTTATTTTCTGTGCACTTGCTTTGTGTGGGTGTTAGATTAGTTGGAATCCCCAACTTCTCCCGGTTGCTTGATTGTGTGGTCTATTAACATGCATTGTGTTTGTTAATAGTTTCGTGATGATTTTGGTTCTGAACTCGAAGACCGATTGGTAGAGTTCAGTCCATTATGAATTGAGTTTGCATGGTAAGCTTGGTCCGAAAGGGAACTTTGGTTCTCATTTATTACTTGTATTATCTGAATGATGTACTTGTAATGGTTCAACGATGATGAGTCTCCTCACAGCCATGTATTTGTTGCTTTACACCACCTAGGACCAATAAGGTGGAAAATGTTAGAGGTATTGGTCCTACTAAGGCCTCCCGTCCACTTATTATGTTAAGGCCTGCACCCTATGTTTAGCCCTCTATCTTATATCTCTTGTTACTCTACTCCTTCGTCAGTTGTATTACCATTGCCTTCTAATAATTCAGTTTTGGCTCTGTGGCCTTACCTATCCGTTGCAACTTGTCTGTGGGTGTTTTGTCCTAACTTGATAATTGAGGACATCTCCCCTGTTATATTAACTATGCAGCCAACTTCTTTCTTTAGTGTCAGCGGTGCGGATAAGATAAAAGTGAGGTGTGTGAGAGAGTGTACCTAGAGTCTTTCTTCTTCTTCCTCTTTGTGAGTTGAGAGTGAGTTGAGAGTTAAACTTGGAGAGTGGAGTGGCTAAGCAATCCTGGGGTGGTGTGTAAGAGTTGTTTTGATTGGAGACCTGAGCTGAAATACAGACCCAACAAAATCGAATATTTGAAAAGTACTTCTAAGAACCACCCTCACAATCCCATCTCCACAACTATAGTGAGAAAAGAGAAACAATTCCACATTAAAAGACGTAACTGTTGAAGGAAATTCTGTGTAGTGTGCTATCGTGTATATAGAATATGTATTAGGATCATTCTATGTAAACTACCTATTATATGGGCCCATTGGCCCATCTATGTAAACCCTAATATCTCCCTATTTATAGGGCCTTTTATAATGAAACTATACACCCAATTCTCCCTACAACACGTTATCAGCACGTAGCCCTAAACCTATTTTTTTCTCCCGTTCTCCCTACACTCAATCCGCAGCCGCGCCTCCAGCAGTCCAGCCGCGCCGCCAGCAATCCAGCCACGCTTGGCCGCCTCCCAACACACCGACCGTCGCCCGGCCTCCCCCCTTCCTAGCCTGCGACTCACCAATTCCCGGATCTCTGTTGAGGTATTTTTTACTCAAAAATCATTGCAGGATCTTATGTATATGATTTATTGCATCATGTTTACCATTGTGATGAACATCATTGATTTTTTTTAGAGATTAAGTTGTCAATTTTTTGAGATCCATTTCTTGCACCCCAAGTGTTTGATGATATGCCTCATCCATTTTTTGAGAGATAGATGCAATTTTTTATTATAATTCCGTAATGCTATATGTTATAATCATATAGTTGGAATTAATATCACATTATGCATCCCTCTTCGTTTTTATACATCTATGTGATCATACTTTTTCGTAAAACTATATGCCATATACATATAGTTGGAATCAAAGATCACACGATTAATCTTATTTTCATGTATTTTATATGATTATATGATTATACTTTCCGTAAAGCTATATGTTAGATAGATATAGTTGGAATTAAAATCATATTATGCACTTTTTTAATTATTTTAAACATATTATGTGATTATATTTTTCTGTAATGCTATATGTCACTTACATATAGTTGGAACCATAATCACGTAAGATTACTATATTTTATGCCTAATCCGTTCATTAAACCAATATTAATACTTTCTATATTAAAACACCATATAACATCCTATAAAAATCTCTATGATTTTTTTAAGGAGGTGAATATATATCTCCTCACTTCGATGCATTGTAAAATATTGTCTACAAAGAGACATACTCTCATGATTAATTTTTTGTCATAAAGAATTTTCACACAAAGAATCGATTTTGTTTATACACAAGTTTCTGTTTTATATCATATGAACTACACAAGTTCATGAATTTACTCATGATCATGTAATTTTTTTTAAGATGGTTGACCATCTCAACTTGTATTTGGCATTTTGGCCTCGGACGGATTTGAGTACCATTATTCAGTTTTCTATATTAATTATTTGTGTGATAAAGAATTTCCACACAAGGCTCTACAAATTTAATTGACCAATCAATTTGACCGGAGTTTGACATTATGCACTCAAATGAACTTGAGTATCTTCAACGCTTATTTTAGAATTCAATGCTACTCCGGCATACTTTGTGAAAAGCAAATCACAAAAGCTTATTTAATTTGATAGAAAAAAAAATTAACCATTTTTACACATACTTCTCTAGACATATACTAATGCACCAGTATATATTAAATAATTATGTAACTAACTAGCTTTTAGCTGGCACTAGTGAATGATGTTTATTGTTATTGTGTCTTTTTTTTGAAATGCAATTACAATATTTTTTGGGGGGATAAAGAAACCTCCCAAGAGTTATTTGGATAAAGAAATTTCCAAATAAAAAAATTGAAAATATAAATTTTAAAGTAAATCCCTTAATATAAGAGGATTAAATGTGATTATCTCGTCAGGATATATATAACTTGAAAATATACTTTTAATTTTTATCTTCGTAGAATCTCTAAAGAATAAGAGATTCACCGCATGAGAATATAAATTAAGTTTCATGATTGTCTACTATTTTGAGAATAAGAACACTCTCTAATTATTGGGTTTATCCATTTTTTATTTTACTCTTTCATGAGTTTTAAAAATATGAACATTACTAATTCTAATTAGACTTTTATTCAAGTCTTACAGTTTGGTATAAATTATATTCGTTTGAGATTTTTAATTAATTTAACATCTCATTGTTCCATCTGAAATTGTATTTGAGATGTTTATGCATTCGAATTCATTACATGCATATCTTTGAATTTTATTCATAAAAGAATGGATACAAAGGAATATATCCACAAAATAGTAGAATGATATGTACCACAGTCAACTTGGGGTCATAGCACTCTAAGGTATATGGGTGACATTTGTAAATTATTGAAATCTGTGACAAATAGGTGATTTAACACATTGTGGTGATGTACAATAAATTAAGGAATATATTTATCGAAGTAATCCTTAAAATCAGTTATGATTGAAACAATTGTATTCATCTCCTCACATAGAATGAAGTCATGTCATGAGTTTGAATCTGGTGACCAGTCTCTTGTCAAAGTAACACTTTAATGGGATTTTATTTGTGTTTCAATGACGAAGTGAAGTGGCATGCAAGAAAATACTCCATAATAATTGTATTTGAACGATGGTGAAGCCACGCGGCATTCAAATGACAAAGGAGAAAACATAGGATTGAGAGACATATAAGTTTACTTAAGGGCAAATTTGTCTTTTAATGAGGTATTTGTTTTCTTATATATAAATAGATTTTTAATATATATTTTAAATATAGTTTTTTCATACTTCAGTATAGATTCAGCCAACACAAAAGTCAGAAACTTGAGACATAATTTCTTAAATTTCATATAACTTAACAGATTTAACCAATTTCCGTATTATCAAATGGATTGTCATTAAGTTTACTTAGGTTGTGTTTGTCAAGCCACTTCAGCTCATAATGGGCTGAATCTTTATAAATTCAGTCAATAATAATAAAATTTGTAGTGTTTGGATCAGAGGCTAAAAGCAACTGAAGCTGAAAAAAGAAGACTGAACTGAAACGTTAGCAAGCATAACGTCTGCGTTCAACCCAATTAAATAATACTCCCTCCGTCCCCTTTTAAATGTCCCATTTTACCATATTGGGATGTTCCTATTTAATTGTCTCATATCTTATTTGGTAAAGTTTGTGTGGCTCAAAATCATTCTTACTTTATTCTTACTTTATTTTTACTTTATCTATTAATATTAACCACACAAACCTATTTTCTTAAAACTCATGTCACCCTCTTTCGGGACATTTAAAAGGGGACGGAGGGAGTAAGCATTTGTTCCTAAATTAACCTTGCACTCGCCCCTTCGTGCAGATTTTTCTTCACGTAGTAAATCCTCAAAATCGGGTAAGGTATGAAAATGATTTGTAAACTTTATATTCCCTCCGTCTCTTTTTAGTTGCAACATTCTCTTTTTCACGTTTTCCATCGCACAACTTTGACCGTCATTATATTTAATTCCGTATAAGTAAAAATAAAATAAAAATCAGATTATAAAACTTAGTAATGAGACGAATTTAACAATGTTTTTCAAAAAAAATAATTCACATACATTAATAAATAAAATGTAGTCAAAATAGAGTACATGAATAATGCATATATTCCAATGTTGCAACTAATGTGATAAAGAGGATAGTATTGTTATCCTTGATTGTTGGCCGCGGTGTCCATCATCAAGTGTATTCACAACCTCTTGTAACCATATCCTTGATTTGAAAGGCTGAAAACATACAAAGCATTATAATAAATATTTTATTATATTAATAAATCATATGCCCTTTTATTTAATTTAATATTATCGCAACATTTTTCAGCTCATTTTGTCATACAAGTTTACTTTATTCAGTTAGCGATTGAGGTCAACACTTCAAAGTTCAGCTCCAGACAATAATCTATTATTTAGAAAATAATCCCTATTTCAGACATTAACCTTCGGTTTCAGCTTGTTGTGTCAAACGTAGCCTTAATTTCATTCTATTAAAAGAGAACTCCAATTATGGTTTCAAAAAGTTGCCGGAGTCGAGTTTGTGTAATACGGAGTAGTTTTCGACTTTGGTTTCGTCCTGTTTTATTTCTTTGCACGTACAACACTATAATAAAAAAAAAGACAAAACAGAAATACTCCGTACATAGCTTACTTAACATTTGATATAAAGTTATAAACAAATAAAAATATGGATTACTATGGATCTATTAACCACCCATTCGGGTCATGTGGGGCCACCCGTATTCAGGCGTTGGTTCTTTCTAGCCCCCTCAACACACGCAAGTGTAGACGACTAATCCACTGCACCTTCTTGATACTCCCATTTTCTTTTCTTTACTCTTTTCTCAGTTTCTCCATTTCTCCTTCTGCAACCTATCTTTAACCTTTCCAGAATTATATTAAGCGCCATATCTCCGAGAATTCGTAACAAGATATTTACAAATTTAAAACGAGAAGCATCTCTTCTGCTACTGTATTATTCATTCGCTTCATCTCTTCCGATGGCGTCGGGCGGTCACCAGAATGTGAACGCAAAACTCGTGAGTCCATCGTTGCACACACTTGCTATATGTCTCCTTGTGGAAGCCGTCTTAGTTTTATTTCGATTTCTCTTTAACATCCTGATTTTGATCATCAGGTATTGTTGGGTGACATGGGAGCTGGTAAATCAAGCCTTGTGTTACGATTCGTCAAGGGTCAATTTCTCGAATTTCAGGTGATTCTCCATTCGGATTCTGTGTTTTTTAATCATTTCGTCTGATAGACAATTGATGATTCGCGCTGTGAGATCGCCTTGATGGTAACGATGACTATTTGCAGGAATCGACGATCGGGGCGGCTTTCTTCTCGTCTACACTGTCCGTGGACAACACCACAGTGAAGTTCGAGATCTGGGACACGGCTGGCCAGGAGAGATACCACAGCCTGGCCCCGATGTACTACAGAGGCGCTGCTGCTGCAATTATTGTCTTTGACATTAGTAACTTGGTACGGCTCCATTTCTCCAACATAGCATATGATTGTGCGTGTATTGCTTCCAAGTCCCTCTGTTTCCACTTCCGACCTTGCATGACAAGCAATCAAGCATTGCAAGCTTTAGCAGCTCTGAATGGAGCTGTTTCCATTATTTAACCAGCTAAGTTTAGCTGTGTAATCAGTTTCTAGTGAATGGAGGGGTTGCACTTATGTGTCTGTGCAGAGAAATATTTAAATAAAAAAATAAACATTTCATGTGGTACCAAGAATTAATGTAAGAGTATGAGAGGAAATGGTTGATAGTGAGAGGTTTGTTGGGGTTTAATAGAGAATTAATGATGCAATGCTTATTGTGTTATATAGATGCTGCAAATTTTTGATTTGGAAACTGATGTATCCAGTCTTGCAACAGAGATTTGGATACTGTTATGGATCAAATAAATCTTGCATCGTAGGAGTGGAGTGTTGTGTAACAGAAAAATAAAATCAACGGGGTAAACCGTTGCCCAGATAATCAACTATAAAAATACCGTTGATCAGGTCTTCTCCGTCAAACGAGGGCAGCATCGTAAGAGAAGTGCTGCACAGATCAGTTCCAAATGTGGATGTTGATGTCGCATCGAGTGAAGCCACTGCCGATGAATTCTCCTCCGCCGCTGGTGGCGCGAGAGCTTTCGTGAGCGCAGCCAAGGAGGATGCGATCTCTGCCAGTAGGATTCCTTGCGCGTCCAGCTTCGCACCCCTCGCGTCTAGTTTTTGGTTCATCAAAATCAGTTTAGCCTCCACCTCTGACAAACGTTCACTGGTTGATCTCGTCATTCCAGCCGGAACGGGTTCCGACAGGTCGGACCAATTGTTGTGTAACAGAAAAATAAAATCAACCGGGTAAACCGTTGCCCAGATAATCAAAGATAAAAATACCGTTGCCCAAAGCCAAAAGGCTAAAACCAATTTTATTCCAAGATGAGCCAGAATGAATCCTAACAAGGGGTTTAAATACCCATCTACTAATTCCCAAACTAGGAAACTAAATCCTAGAAATCCTAATCAACTACAACTAGGAAATAGAATAAAAAAGATCCTAATCAACTTCAAATAGGAAACAAATAATAGAAATCCTAATTAACTCCTAATAGGAAACAAATATTAGAAATCCTAATTAACTCCAAATAGGAAACAAATCAGGAAAATTAAAAAGATAAATATTAATAAAAGCAGCCTGCAACCAGCCCACGAAGGTGGGCTCAAGCCCGTTCCCGCCTTCAGTAAACCCACGGGGGCTTCTGCCCCTCTTCTTCCAAGCCCAGATTCTGCTTCATATCAGTGGAGTTCCTCTACTAGTCATGGTTTATTATCATGGAGTACATTAGATTAGAGATTGGATGAATGGATCTCAAAATGGATGTTTGGTTATGTTATTGTTGTGTGAGTGCTAGGGAAACATAGTAAGTTAGTAACTTCATATGTATAATGAGATAGCCTGTTTCTCTTTTCTTAGTATGGAAAATAGACAGAATCTACCTGCCTCTTTCTTCATGCTATTTTTCTTGGTTAGAGCAATTTCTTTTACTCCGTTCGAATCACATTGTGATTTTTGGTGTGGTATACTAACCTATGCTTCTTGATGAATTTACCTCTGTAATATGTTATTATTCATTTACTTGGTGTTGCCAATTCAAAATATTTACAGTTGTTGCTGAATTATAGGAATCTTTTGACCGTGCAAAGAAGTGGGTCAAGGAATTACAGAAGCAAGGTTCTCAGACGCAAGCTTACTGGTTCATCATGATATATTGAATCAATTTCTTTTTATGGATATTTTGCGTATTGTCTCCTGTACTATTTGGTTGGTAGTTAAAGTAGAATAAAATTTAAAAGAAAATATTGTACAGGAAAATTTGTTGTATTGCTATGTGACTATTTCTCTTTTATATTTATTACCTGACATTCTTTTAACTGTTAGCTTTGAAGAAAATTCAACACACGCTTATCTATTGGAAGGTAGAAAAAGAAGTAATATTCCTTCTGAATTCTTGCAGGTAATCCAAAGATGGTTATGGCACTTGCTGGTAACAAAGCTGATATGGAAGACAAGAGGAAAGTGACTGCAGAAGTAAGAACATCAGATCTTATTTGTATTGTATTTTTTGGACTATTAAGTTCCATTTGTTATATCATGTATTTTCATGTTAATTAATATTGAGTCGTTTTGCAGGAGGCAAAAGTATATGCAGAGGAAAATGGTCTTTTCTATATGGAAACCTCTGCAAAAACTGCTCAGAATGTCAATGAAGTTTTCAGTGAAATAGGTAAGAAATATTTTCTATTTGCATTATTTTCAAATCTACAAGTTCATTTGCATGGAAATATGGAACAGATACTTACTGCTTGTTCCTTGATCCGTTTAATGAACGAAAAAGAATTTCATGTGATGTGATAGCTGTTTTTTCTCTTTACTTTTTTGGGTGATGCACTCGACACTGGTAGGAGTTGCTAGGCAAACAAATAGTATTGGAAGCGTAATTTCATGTAGCACAATCATAGTAATCACTGGCAATGGAGGAGCTGTGCCAGGCTCTGTCGACTCGCCTAAATTCTCCAAGTCGACCTGGGGCGTTGGTTAGGGACTGTCCAGTGTCCACAGTGATGCAAGACCATTTATTCTGACTGCATGCCTGACTTGGAAATCCCTACACCTTATAAGCCATTGATCTGCCGCAGGTTGCAGAGTAGGCCCTTTGCCATCTTGTACACTCGCTCTTCGCTCTAAAATCTGAAATTTTATCTCTTTTGGCATTTCATTTTCGTTGTTCCCAAAGGGTCTTCTTAACATTGTTCTCGACTTCTCCTTTTATGCACCCTGTCCGTTCCATTTTCATATTCATACTTTCCTCTTCCATCCGTCCCAAAATAAACTTCACTTTCCCTTTATGGCAAAGATATTGTGATTCGCATGAAGTTTCTCTCCTCTTGACAACTTTCAACCACATAATTCCATTTTCTTATTCTATGCGCATATCAAACTAGGTGTATAACAGGACACATGTAGTATTAGGTAGTTGCATTCTAGCTGGAGTCAAATGTATATACACAGCTGATGTGTATGGAAAAATAGTGTAGAAGACTAGAAAAGGATGGGCTAATGTATCAATATTTTCAAATTAAATTGATGCACATTTTTTGCTCAGTATGATACTACTATTGATATGTAAACATTTCAAATTGAGCATTTGAGTTTATCAATTTGTGAGAGCAATGAGTTCTCTAATGGTAAAGGTTCTAGGCTGTTGCCTTGTTGGACTTTTTTGTTTTCCTCTATCTAGCTTGTTTATGTCTTGCAATTGTATCCACTTCTTGAACTATAACCTGTTGTGTTTGTACAGCTAAACGGTTGCCTAGAGCTCAAACTTCTTTAAATCAATCTGGGATGGTTCTTGTAGACAGACCTGCTGAAGGAACTCGTGCAACATCATGCTGTGCTTAATTTTCCTTCTTCTCTCCCCGCTCCTCCATCCATTCTAGAAAAGGTTCATATGTGTATGTGGTTGCACATTGCAGTATTGAATGACTCTTTTCTATTAGGTAGAATTGGGCGTCACACATCATCATAGGTTCTTCTCAGCTGTGTAATAACTTTATGTTGGGTTAATGTTGTTATTGTTTGAACTTATTTACCAAAGTTATTGTGCATGTATTTGATGATTTCCTAGAAATATGCATGCATACTAATCTCATTAAGTTGAGTTACAAGATCTGCCTCTCCCAGTCTTCTTTTCATCCTCATTTTCGGAGGCTGTGTGCGGTGTGCCTTGAAACTTTCTTATTTCGCGGTTTCGCCTCTTGAGCATATTCCTCCAGCCCATTCCCTACAAGGAAGATGAACACATGCAAGCTAAAGCGTTATGAGTGGTGATCAACATAGTCATAACTCATAAATCATCATAATGCATTTGGTTTCAAAAAATTACTGGGTATATATAAATATATAATCACAATAGTTTTTGATAAAAAAAAGAGATTGATTTGTGTATAGTATAATAAATTTTGATTTTTTTTTTGACCCTGTAATTGGTTAATCGCTCAAGTATTTTGAATTATGGGAAAATGATATTTAAAATGTATACATACTAATGTGTTTATATATCCTTGTAACAAAACCTTAAAAGTAAAAGAAACCTAACCTTAAAAGTAAAAGAAACCTAATACTGATGTGGGTATTTTAATATCTTTTTAAAGCAAATAAACTGAAGAAAATTAAGATAGCTTAGAGCGTCAATTAGACATAAGAAGTTAACGCCATGAGTCCATGACACTCTCATTGAGTAATAGTTCACACAAGCCCGAAAAATTCCCTGCCATAATTTTGTCCGGCAGCACAAGTAATATTAAATCCATCATCTTCCTTCTAGGAAATGTCATATATTTCAAAAAAATAAGAAAAATAGATTATTTTAATGATTGATAATGAGGAAGACAATGAATATATAAGAATCGGCAAGGATTGTTCAATTAAATAGAGAGGAGGGACTACTGGACTATGAGCATGAATAACCAACAGATGAATACAGACACTCTGGAGCATTCTGAAAGCTACTTGCGGTGCAGTATTTCAAATATATATATTTATTTTAATGCTTTTGCAATTCTAAATTCGAATGATCATATATTTGATTCAGACCAGGTGAACTTGTGTGGAAATGTTACAGAGTTGTGCTGCTGCTGTGAGAATTCCTATTAGGAAAAAACTTTAATCAAATTAAACGTCATAAATGGATTACTGGAATATGCCACAACCTACATTTTCCCCTTGCTTTATGAGAATGTTGTGTGTTTTCCAATTAGCAGCTGTAATCTTTTTGCCTGATTTTCCATATTTGTTTAAATTCATTATAGTTTGAATTTTAGTTTTTTAGGTATGCATTGACCAAGGCACTTGAGATAAAAAAAAAAAGGCAAAGCAGGTGTGAATTTATTCACATACGATAGTATTATGTGTTGAAACAGTGTGAGCATATACAACTTATTTCAGTTATGCTGCTTTTGCATTTCCATATAATTGGGTAATTAGTCTTACTTCTAGTCTGCTCATAACTTAGACTTCCTATGATCACTTTCTGAGATGACCAAGCTCTTAGCCGTAGCTCTTAGGAGGTGCTTTTGAACTTTTCCGGTGGATGTTCTTGGCAAATCCGTCACAAACTTGACCTTCTTCGGCACCATGTATCCGGGCAGATTTTCTCGACAGTGCGCCATGATGTTAGCTTCTGTCCAATTTCCGGTGGATTTCAGGACTACGAAGGCGCAAGGGCTCTCGCCCCACAGGGGGTGCGGCATAGCGACGACAGAGACCTCGGAAACACCGGTGTGATTCAAGATCACGCTT
This sequence comes from Cuscuta europaea, assembly GCA_945859875.1. Taxonomy (NCBI): domain Eukaryota; kingdom Viridiplantae; phylum Streptophyta; class Magnoliopsida; order Solanales; family Convolvulaceae; genus Cuscuta; species Cuscuta europaea. The sequence continues at coordinate 13,035,965 of CAMAPE010000048.1, forward strand.
TCCACTTCGACGCTGCTTATATTTTCTCCGCCGGAGATGATGACGTCTTTGGACCGGTCCTTGATTTCGAGGTAGCCGTCAGGGTGGATGACGCCGACGTCCCCAGTGACAAACCATCCGTTTCTGAAGGCGTCGGAGTTGGCCGCGTCGTTCTTGAAGTAACCCTTCATCATACTGCTGCCACGAAGGACGACCTCCCCCATTGTCTGGCCGTCGTGTGGAACTCGCCGCATTGTCGTGAGGTCCCATACCACGTCGGCATCGGCAAGTGTCAATATGATGATCCCCTGTCTTGCCTTCAAACGGGCATGTTCCTCCGCCGGCAACTGATTCCATTTCCCCTGCCACTCGCAAACCGTCGCCGGTCCGGTGGCCTCGGTGAGGCCATAAGCATGGGCGACGCGAAACCCCAGCCCCTCGATTTTCTTGAGGAGTGGTGGCGATGGTGGCGCCCCTCCGGTGAGGATCTGGACCGGAGCAGGCAGTTGCCGGCGCTCGTGCGGCTTGGCATCCAAGAGAATGGAGAAAACGATTGGCACACAACACATGTGTGTAACTCCGTGTGACGCGATGCTGTCGTATATGTTTTTGGCGGTGGTGTTGCGCATGCAGACGTTGGTTCCGCCACGGGCGGCGACCCCCCAGGTGAATGTCCAGCCGTTGCAGTGGAACATCGGGAGTGACCACAGATATACGGGTTGGATCCCCATTTCCCATCCCAAAATCAAGCTCAACGTGCTCAGAAAGGCTCCCCGGTGACTGTACACAACTCCCTTGGGCTGAGATGTCGTCCCCGATGTGTAGCTCAAGGTGATCGCGTCCCACTCATCGTCGATAGCCACATCGCTCTCATCCTCCTCCGTGCCATGATAAATCCGTGCTCGGAGTATCAACTCCTCGTACTCGAGGTCGCCTAGCCGGATTCCGGTGGGGGCGGCGACGTCGTCGATGTCAACCACTAAGGGCACCGGTATATTTTCGGCCATCATTATCTCCAATGCCTTCTTCGCATTCTTCACATACTCATAGTCCACGAAGAAGACCTTGGCCTCGGAATGCTTTAGAATGGTGGCAATGTTCTTCGCGTCAAGCCTCGTGTTGACGGTGTTCAACACCGCCCCCGCCATTGGCACCGCAAAATGCATCTCGTACATTGCCGGAACATTTGGCGCCAACACCGAAACCTGTGCATATCGGATCAAAGACGAGATTGGTTTAGTTTTTCGATCTATGACATTGTACTAGCTAGTATTAATTACTAGAGCATATATATGAAAATTTAATGAGGCAAGTATTTTAGAACAAAAACAATTTCATTATAGCATATTTGCATATATATACATACGGAGTAATATTTATAAAATTAAAATTTGGTGCTTACGACGTCGTTCTTGACAATGTTGAGAGCTCGTAGGGAGGCGGCGAGGCGGCGACATCGGTCATAGGTCTGGCTCCACGTGAAGTGGACGCCAGCATAGATGACGGAGTTGTGGTGGGCATAACACTTGGATGCCCTTCTCAAGAAATTGATGGGAGTGAGGGAAACATAATTTGCTCCACATTTGGCCAATTTATCCATTTTGCAGCTGGTTAATTATGCGGAGTATATATTTCAGTGTTGGATCGGACGCTACCTGTGCGATTAATCTCTAGATTTGTTCTAAAGATGAATGGATTTGATGTTTAATTAGTTGGAAAGCAAATGAAAGAGGAGCTGTTTATTTATAGGTGCATATGAATAAGCTTCTTGTGTTTTTGCATCAGGTGGAAATGTGTGGGAACCTGACGTGAATGTGTCGTATGCTGTATTCAAAGTTTCCATGTTTTTAACAAACTCGATAGACTTTCCTTCCCACGTTTCAATTGCATGTGTATTGAAACGTGTATAACATATTAGCATAACTATCGAAGTCTGATTTGATCTCGTCTAATCATAGACATAAATTAATCCAATTAAAAGCATTCGGCAAAAAGAAATGAATTTGTAATTGATTGATATGACATAATACAAGAGTCTTGATAATTCAATAGATATTCATGAAATTCAATGGGTAATTTCTATACCTAATTTTGAAACTACACATGTCAGAATGATTATCAGAATGTTTTTGCTCGAATTGATTTTAGTCTTAGACTAGATTAGACCAAACTAGATTTGAGTAGACCAACCCAAACTTTTAAATTATAAAATATAGAGGTGGACATATCGGTTTTCCAACATTTTGGAACAGATTGGAAGAATCATTATTAAAAAAAATCATACTCACTTTGATGCATATTAACTATAGTAATATTTTTGCGCACTAGTTATATTTCAGTAATATTTAAGAAAAAACTACGTTTCTAAAACATCGCATAAACTATAGTGCGAAACATACAACCAAGGGCTTATGTAGATTTTTTTAAATAACATAATAACAATTGTAGTTCAAAAAATGTGCATAACAATTATCCTATTAAAGCTTTGCCCTAAAAATGTTATAAGAGAAGAAATACATCCGATATCTTTGTTTTTAAAAATTCTTTTAAAATGTATTGTTATAAATGTTGTTTATCACCATTCAATTAATGTCAGCTTCTAACTTAATTCAAAAATATGATTGTTGAAATGAATTAGTACGAAAGATTGTTGATTTATGTGATGTAGTTATGATCAATTTTATTATTTATGTGATGGGTTAGACTACATTTTGTATATTTTAAATTAAAATACTTCGTTTTTTATAACTTTATTTTGCCATGTCTCAATTAGTTCTGTATTTTTATGTTACTAATGTTTTTGTAAATATTGTGTTTATATTTATTGCCTTTATTCTAATTCTCCTGATTATTTTATTTATAGATTACAACTCTTAATGAGATTTGTACGTAATTTTTTATTCTTACTAATTATGGAGCAATTAAATGTTTTATTAGGAGAATAAATTTCTACTTCTTTTATTTCTAAAGTAAATGGATGTATAATTGAATTACCACCACATTGTCTTTGCTTATAAAAGTATTGTTAATCTTTTTAGCACATATTTGCCTTGTTTATCAAAGCATTTAGATTTAACAAAGCCTCATTAATTTATACCAAACAATTTGTAACTGGAGTGGGCATGCGTATCTGATTTCAAAAGGAAATAAAAATAACAACATATTTTGGAGTACGGCCACAAACCCATACCATGAACTAACTTATATGGCAATGAAAAAAAAAACAGTTGAATGGTACATTTCCCAGCCAAGAAGAAGATGATTTGTGGACGGTATTTTCTTAGGCACACGAGTACTGTTTAGCTATGATTATGTTTCATCATAATAATGAATGAATATTTCCTAACTTCTATGTGTGGCTGCGTATTATTTGGAGTTATATCAGATTTTTTAGTCATATTTGTATATGAACCCGTTGACCATGCTTTAGATGCTTATCCAAGGTTTAATGCGCCAAACTCACTCTTGATTTAAAGAATGTGTCAAATGCTCATGTGTTTTAATTATTCATGTTTAAAACTTTCTTCAAGAATAAATTTTAAAATTTTGAAATCATTTTTTCTAATAATATGATTAAATATGCAAGTAATTTTGTCCGTGTTTTAAAGAAAAAAATATTTGTATGTCAACCTGTTGACTAGGCTTTAGATACTTATCCAAGGGTTTAATGCGCCAAACTCTCTCATGATTTAAAGAATGTGTCAGACCCTCAGGCCTCATATATATGCTGTGTTTTAAAGAAAAAATCAACATAGACCCACAAGCTAAGGCCGGATATCATCTGTGTTATTATGTAATGTTAAAATTTAAATTTAAATATATTTAGTTTGTGGATATGAATGATCATTGTTGGCTATAATAATTGTATAAATAGGGGTAGACTAGGGATGGACCCCGGCCGGTCCGGTTCCGGTTTCGAGCCGGACCCGGGCGGTTTTTTTTCTTATAAACATGGGCTTGAAACCGGCCCAGGATGATACCGGGTCCGGTCCGGGTCGGGCCTACCCGGCCGGGTAGTGGGCCGGTTCGGGCCGGGCCCGGGCTATTTATTTATTTTTTTGTTTAAATATTAAATTAAGATTACTTCGACATAAAAAAGTTAAAATATATTTATTTGAAATATGTAGTACAATTGAAAATTGAGCAAAAATTAAAACATGAAATACACTTTTTAATAAATAAGAATCAATCGGAATTTCCGCCATCTTCGGTTGTTTCTTCCATAAAGTGGCGGGTGGATTCAATGCTAATTTCTTGAGTTCTACGTTTGGCCTTCAACCAATCGTGGAAGCAAACTAGCGTCTCAAGAAAGTTTGCGCTCAATCTCGTTCGATAATCCGTTAGGACGTTGCCGGCCGCTCTAAACTCTAGTTCCACAGCAACTGTTGATACCGGCATTGCTAGCACTTGCTCAGCCATATTTGATAAGATCGGGAACGTTCTCGATCTCTTTTTCCTTCCACCATTGAAGAACGTCAAAGTCATTCCCTTCTTCATAGTCAACAGGAAATGTTTGATACAAAGAAAGCTCGTTGATCAAGCTTTGTTCATTAACCGGAGTTGATTTACTTTTTTTCATAAGATTGCCAAATGCAGATTTCAAAATTGATTTTCTTTTAGATGAAGAAGATGTTCGTGGCGGGTGAGGGGGTGCGTTACCATATTGTGCATGAAACTCATTAAATAATTGATATAATAAATTACTAACCTCTTGGAACTGTTGCATGTTTAGGGTCTATGGCCTTTTCGTCGTACATAGGCAATGGACCAAAAAAAGAAGCATAATAATAGTAATCTAAACATTGCTCCAAAGAAGCAATTCTAAAACGAGGATCAAGAATAAATGCAATACTATATATATGCGGAATATAGGAATAATACTTTAAAAACTTTTGTTTCATGAAATCACAAAAATAACTAACGTAAGCGGCATCATCAAATTCACAAAAAGCGTCGGCGAGATTAACAGCTTCAACAAAAAATTGGTTTGCGGTAGGTTTATAAACATGACTAAAAGTTTGAGTTGCATTATTAAAATACACCAAAACATTCACAATTTTTTCACAAGTGTGGATGTCAGCCGCGTTTATAATATAGTTAGCATATTCTTTTAAAAAAGCAGGAAAATGGTTTTTAAATCTAATAAGCACCTTAATTAAGTTATAAGTACTATTCCAACGAATAGACAAATCTTTAGTAAAAGCACAATATTTGACACGTCTTTCTTTCAAATAATTTCTCCATTGCATCCTAAGTTGATTACTAGCCCAAATAAGTTTAATCCCCCCCCTCACCACCTCCATAGCATCTCCCAACGCCGCTAGCCCGTTCTTTACACATAAATTTAAAATATGACATGCACAACGCTGATGAAAAAACCTACCCATCAAAGAAGATGAACCACACAATTCACGCAATCTAGGAATAGCAGCAGTATTATTAGTAGCATTATCAAAACCAATAGCAAACATCTTATTAATCAAATTATACTCAATTAAAATACGCTCAATGAGATTATAAATATTATCACCGGTGTGTCGATCATTAAATTCACTAAAAGCAAGAACACGTTTATGCATACACCAATCATCATCAATATAATGTGCAGTTACACCCAAATAATATAAATGATGATGAGTATCCTCCCATATATCACTACATATACTAACACGTTCATCAAAGTTTGCGAAAAACGTTTGTAATTTTTGCTTTTCCAAAACAATTGCCTTATAACTTCTTTTTTAATAGTTTTGCGACTTGATGTGAGTTTTCTCGCACTTTAAAAGATTGTAGAATAGCGGTGAAAGTACGAGTATCGTCTCCACAGGGACGGACAAAAGGGAATCAAGGATTAATTAAATTCAGCGATTACAAAAAAGGAATAAAATAAAATAAATGCGTCGTGCGAGATTGGTTGGTTGAATTAAAATTAAACTAATGCGAATGAACGACTAAAATAAAAGATTGGGTTCTCTCTAATTAACGACGAAGGGAACAGGGATTGATTCCGGGGTAATCAGATTTCTGGCAAATCCGGCCTAATTACATGAAATTAATTTAATTGAGCCTAACTAATCAATACTAAGTTCTTACCGCTCTCACGGCGTAGAGTACAATAATTTAGGGGACCAGGCTGATCTCTCATGCGACAGGATCCTAAATTATTGCCAAGACGAACGAGCTTACGGCCCCTTAATCGCTACTAATCTCTTAGCAAACGATTAAGTGTGTGTGAATGTGTCCTAGAATAAACTAGATCTCTCTTAATTTATTCTATGTGCAATTGTAATTCTAGCCGCGGTTCCAGGTTACAAAAGATATCAATTAAATTATTCAAACACAAATTAAACGGCATTCATGCAATTAAAACGAAAAGAATCTAGCCATCAATCATGATTAACCCCTTCATCAATCCCAAATCCCTAATTAAACTACTCACAATTCATAATTGAAGAATCAACAGAATTGAGAAGAATAGAATAAATTGTCATTAATTAAAAAGATGAACTTACAAATAATCCCAGGGTCTTGGAAGAAAATAGCATAAAAACGGTGTTAAATTCGTCCCTAGGCCTCTCCGTAATGTTCGTAACCACTAAAAAGGGTTAGGGGGGCCTTATTTATAGAAAAGAGGGGAAAAATCACCATTCTGGTCGATGTGAGAGATTTCCGCGTGTAACTCGGGGCTACGCACGATCGTGCGTCCCTGGCTACGCACGATCATGCGTAGCAGGCAGTAGCTCCTCCACGGTTTTGGCTCTTACGCACGATCGTGCGTCCCAGACGCACGGTCGTGCGTCCCAGACGCACGGTCGTGCGTCCCAGACGCACGGTCGTGCGTCCCAGACGCACGGTCGTGCGTCCGTGTTCTTCAGCCTTTTCTCTAGTCCGAATTTGACAAAACTTCCTTCATGACAGTTTTAGATAATGAAGTCCTCTATCCACCCCAACTTGCCGAATGTGATTTAAATCATTTAATCAAGAGATATGATCAAAACGGTGGAAGGTGTCATTCTGAAATCGCAGCAGAGATCATCTGACTTCATCATCTGTTTTCACCTTCTTTCTCTCCTATTCTCGTAACGGTGTCTTCATATGATTTATATCCCTTGAAGTTGTCTTTAATATACAACTTGAATCATGTCCATTAGGTGTTTCTACAAAGAGATATTCTTGAATGATTGACAGAAGGTCATCCTGATCGTCGTTTTCAAGCTTCATTCATCTTCTTTTGATCCCGAAGCCAATCCTAGAGCTCTTTTGTCATCAAATCTTCATCGTAAACCTCCCGCTGACCTCCATAGCTCTCAAATCAATCTCAAATGCTTTTCAACTCATCCCGATTTCTCCTCAAGCGCCAGTGCCGAACTCTAAAATCCTGATTTTGACTCCAAATGACACAAAACTCGAACCAACGCCCGGTAAACATAACTTGAGCTAAAATTGAGACTTGTAACACCTTAAAGCTAGGGAAAACCATCAAACCCGATCCCAACACGCATCAAATGCATGTCTAAATACGGACTTATCAGATTCCCCCACACTTAAGCTTTTGCTTGTCCTCAAGCAAACTGAACAACGGGACTTACGATAATCACCACACGGAATTAAAATAATTAGCATGCACATGTAGCTAAAGGGATATTCACAGAACAGACAATCTAAACCAAGAAAATTCTTTCCTAAACTACATCTTTGTACTCAAGCTAAACCATTCGACAAAATTGATCACAACATCCTTAAAGTAATGACAGCATACACAAATAAACTAGCTATTGATCATAAGGACTTGTGAAGATGATTGTGAATGGTGAATGGTAATAAACAGTCCCTTTCTTTTGAGAGATTGGAATATTCTAACAAAGACTCAATGCATTCCGGAACTTCAGGGCTATTCTTAGGATCAAAGAACTCAGTAGGCCACAATTTAGGAACAATCATCTAAACCTATACAAAGAGTAGACATGGTGTACAACTAAGCTAAACCGTCGTGGCACATTGGTGCTTTGACGTATACTTGAAGTACGTGAAGGACTAATGCTAATTTTTCAATAGCCTCCAAGTTCATTAATTATGTTTAGTTTTCCTTGTCATGTTGGCACGAGGACGCCATTTCTTTCGAAAGATACCCAAGTCTCATCTTATTGTGCAGAACACTTACGCTTTTTGACCGGGGCTCCTATTCTATTTTTCGCAAGGTAAGAGGTCTAGATATATTAATTTTTCACCTTTCGGATTCTCACTAGACATTACCCCATTCTAATCTCGGCCTCACCAAGGAAAAATAGCAATTAAAGTTCATTTAATCAAAGTGAATCCATGCCTACAATGCAATCCTCGAAAGTATCAAGTTCCTAAAAAGTGACCGCTCTTACCCCATTTGGGGCATAGGAACAATGCCAACGGTGGCTCCTACAGAACTTCCCTAAACTTAGCAAATTAATCCTCGCGTTCCCTAAACATCAAGACCATGTCAGAAATATTCACGGGTAAGAAAGCATGCCATTTGGCTATGGAACTCAACTAATCGGGTAGACAATAAACGGTCAGGCTCAAAGTGGCTTCTCCTAAAGGACTTTTTCAAGTGGGATGGATGATTTATGAATTAATTCAATGGGTGACTAATGCCTTCATCATCTCAATAACTAGATTATAGTGCAAGCAATTTAAGTCTAAACACTTCAAAGATGTTCTAAAAGCATAGTCAAAACGCTAGCTAGCTCACAAAGACATAGTTTAAAGAAAAATTTTCAAAAAATTGACATTACTTTCCTATGAATATACAACTAACACCTGTGCATGCTAACTCTAGTAATTCCATGTAGCAACTACTGCCCGAATGCCCAATTCACTCCCCCACACTTAAACTTTGGCATCGCCCTCGATGACCAAATATGCACTATGCACAAGGGGTAAAGAGGAAAGTGTCACACGTGCTCAAAATCAACTCAAGTCATCATATTAAAACAGGCGAGTAAGAGTCATAGGAACTTCCCTAAGGCGCTGGTTAGTGCAGAATTAAACTGAGTCAATGTAAATTGTGGCGCATCATCCCGAAAAGACCTGAGCTACAAAACAAACACAGAAACACAAAAAAACACACAAAACAAAAACAAAAAAAAACATGCAGAAAACAAAAGTGCAGAAATAAGCTTGGGTTGCCTCCCAAGAAGCGCTATTTTTAACGTCGTTTGCCCGATGATACCTCGTAAGCTCTCAAATAGCAAAGATTGTAATGGTGCACTAATTTTCAAAGCTTCTAACTTTCGCTCCACAAATGCAATTATGTGGCGCAGACCTCTAAATTCTCGAGTCCACGTAGGCAGCATATGATCTTCATAACCGTCATATTCAAAGTGCATCACAAACGCCTCCTTTACTCTCTCGAATGTACCATGAAAATATTGAGTAGCTCCTCTTGACTCGCTGTCACTCTCCATGAAGGCATCCCAATTTGTTTTGTCACTGTTCTTATTAATGTATTCTCGGATGATGTTGTCACTCTCCACACAAAAAGGAATATCATCATCAAGGAGTGAATCAAAGAAATTCAAATCTGAACCCACGTAAGATTGAATCGGTGCATGTGTACAAGAGGGGTAATCTTGCTTGTGGAGTGGGACTTCTTCATTATGAACACCATCTACCTCACCCCCACTCTCTTGAAACGTGTAATCATCTTTTCTCAACTCATCTTCAATACCCAAACCTACCTCAGTAACACCATCATCATGACTAATCTTCTCCTGGCCCTCCTCAGGTGTTGAGACTAATGATAAATCAAACGGCTGGGGAGTTTCTGTATGAAGATCACAGTGATTTGTGATTTCATCACTTACAGCTTGTACCGTTTCGAACCTTTTCCTGTATTCTTGGAAAAATAATTTGACACTATAATCTTCTTCTTCATCATCTTCAAACATAGGTGGGTCTTCAAATGCATCAGGAAGTGTATCATCCATCACACTCACACCTTCGCTGTCTGAATCAATGCCATGATCATCCTTATTGGTCTCCTCAGGTTGGGCTTCTGTGTCGTTAGGATGAGGTCTCCCGGGCTCCTCAGACAGGGCATTAAACAGCTGATCCAAGTGATTTTCCATGTTCTGCATCCTTGCATTTGCTTGTTGATTATTTACCTCAGAAGCTTGTATGAATTGCTTGAGTGTTTCTTCCAGGTCAGATAGCTTCTCTGAAATTATCTCTTCCAATTCGTCGTCTGAATCCTGCGGCTCATAGCTCAGCAAAGACGTAGGAGTGATTGAAACATTTGTATTTGTAAGTTGTGGGGAGGACGAAGTGGGGTATGCAGTTGCCCAGTAAGGATGGTCGTATGGAGGAATGGGGCAAAGACATGAATGGTGACCACCTCCACAGAAGTTACAAATGCTATTTTTAGGAAAGCAATCAACCAATTCCTCAGGACTTTTAGTTCGAATGAGAAATTCTAGAATGGAGCCACGTTGTGCCCTATGATATTGTGGATAAGGATAATGATTAGGAGAATGAGATTGGGAGTATTGCGTATTTGGAAGAGGGTAAGAATAGGAAGATGGAAATTTTTGTGGTGTTGAAGAGTAATATTGGCGAGTTGTGTAGAATTGAGGAGGAGGAGGAGGAGTGTAAGGAGGGTATGACGTATATGGTGAATATTCCATGGAGGTGAATGAGTTCATCTCATGCCTTTTAGAAAAATACCTGAAAGGTTAGTACAGAAAAATCCTACGGAAAACTAAAAAAAATCTAACTAAAAAAAATCTCGCTGAAATTAATTAACCCTTAAAACCGACACCGTCCCCGGCAACGGCGCCAAAAACTGATGTGAGTTTTCTCGCACTTTAAAAGATTGTAGAATAGCGGTGAAAGTACGAGTATCGTCTCCACAGGGACGGACAAAAGGGAATCAAGGATTAATTAAATTCATCGATTAAAAAAAAGGAATAAAATAAAATAAATGCGTCGTGCGAGATTGGTTGGTTGAATTAAAATTAAACTAATGCGAATAAACGATTAAAATAAAAGATTGGGTTCTCTCTAATTAACGACGAAGGGAACAGGGATTGATTCCGGGGTAATCAGATTTCTGGCAGATCCGGCCTAATTACATGAAATTAATTTAATTGAGCCTAGCTAATCAATACTAAGTTCTTACCGCTCTCGCGGCGTAGAGTACAATAATTTAGGGGACCAGACTGATCTCTCATGCGACATGATCCTAAATTATTGCCAAGACGAACGAGCTTACGGCCCCTTAATCGCTACTAATCTCTTAGCAAACGATTAAGTGTGTGTGAATGTGTCCTAGAATAAACTAGATCTCTCTTAATTTATTCTATGTGCAATTGTAATTCTAGCCGCGGTTCCAGGTTACAAAAGATATCAGTTAAATTATTCAAACACAAATTAAACGGCATTCATGCAATTAAAACGAAAAGAATCTAGCCATCAATCATGATTAACCCCTTCATCAATCCCAAATCCCTAATTAAACTACTCACAATTCATAATTGAAGAATCAACAGAATTGAGAAGAATAGAATAAATTTTCATTAATTAAAAAGATGAACTTACAAATAATCCCAGGGTCTTGGAAGAAAATAGCGTAAAAACGGTGTTAAATTCGTCCCTAGGCCTCTCCGTAATGTTCGTAACCACTAAAAAGGGTTAAGGGGGGCCTTATTTATAGAAAAGAGGGGAAAAATCACAATTCTGGTCGATGTGGGAGATTTCCGTGCGTAACTCGGGGCTACGCACGATCGTGCGTCCCTGGCTACGCACGATCGTGCATAGCAGGTAGTAGCTCCTCCACGGTTTTGGCTCTTACGCACAGTCGTGCGTCCGTGTTCTTCAGCCTTTTCTCTAGTACGAATTTGACAAAACTTCCTTCATGAAAGTTTTAGATATTGAAGTCGTCTATCCACCCCAACTTGCCGAATGTGATTTAAATCATCTAATCAAGAGATATGATTAAAACGGTGGAAGGTGTCATTCTGAAATCGCAGCAGAGATCATCTGACTTCGTCATCTGTTTTCACCTTCTTTCTCTCTTATTCTCGTAACGGTGTCTTCATATGATTTATATCCCTTGAAGTTGTCTTTCATATACAACTTGAATCATGTCCATTAGTTGTTTCTACAAAGATATATTCTTGAATGATTGACAGAAGGTCATCCTGATCGTCGTTTTCAAGCTTCATTCATCTTCTTTTGATCCCGAAGCCAATCATAGAGCTCTTTTGTCATCAAATCTTCATCGTAAACCTCCCGCCGACCTCCATAGCTCTCAAATCAATCTCAAATGCTTTTCAACTCATCCCGATTTCTCCTCAAGCGCCAGTGCCGAACTCTAAAATCCTGATTTTGACTCCAAATGACACAAAACTCGAACCAACGCCCGGTAAACATAACTTGAGCTAAAATTGAGACTTGTAACACCTTAAAGCTAGGGAAAACCATCAAACCCGATCCCAACACGCATCAAATGCATGTCTAAATACGGACTTATCACGACTATAGTTTCGAAATTGAGGATTTAAAATACCTTGATCATATTCTTTTAAAGCAAGACTTTCAGAAAAATAAAAGCCAAATTTTCTTCAACAATTAAATGAGACATACGAGTCAAATGTCTTTGATCATCATAGGAGAAATTACCAAAGGGTTGGCCAGTTGCAAATCTTGAAATTTGTGTTTGGTTTCCCTTGCCTTTGTCCGATTTCGCATATTCCGCCGGGTGCTTGGCCTTAAGATGCCTTGTGGCACTCCCGTACCCTCCAGAAATTCTCAAGTTATACTTTTTGTTGCAATGCTTGCAAGTGGCGTACCATATCTCGGTTTCGAGGTCTTTAACTTTTGTAAAATTGGTCTTAAAGAAAGATTCAGATTTCTCATCGCCTTGGGCAGAAGTAGCCACTTCCGCTTGCTCTTCCTCATTGTCCGTTGTGCCATGAACCTCGTCCTCGACCATTTGCGGATCCCCCTCCTCCGCATCATCATCCTCAATCTCTTCTTCGTCAATGTGGCGTGCACTTGTCGTTAGGTGCACTCAAAATAAATACAATACAATCACTAATACGTAGTATAGTGTAGTAAGGTTCGTATCCACAGGGAAAGGAATACTTTTCTTTTATATAAATAGTAACAAAAGGGGGGTTTAGATTTGTTTGCTTTAAAAACACTAAGATAAACAACCTATATGAGTTTAATTCAATGAGATGAGGACTTGGTTTTTCTTTTATCCACTTAATGAAATGTTCGTCGATCCCGGTTATATATTTAACTATCTTCCTCTCGAATACTCAATCGAGGAGTATATCCAGTTCATCGAGGGTAGTTATTAATAACGAGATGCGTTCATTAATAAAACTTACTATCGAGTCAATATAGAACAAGCGCCGTATATTAACTTGATAGTAGCAATAAACTTAAGATGAAAACGATTGAGATTGATAACCTCAACACAAGCGGTTTATTGGTTCAATCAATATAATTAATTCCCCTTGGCATATTAACCATGAGATGCATGCATTAATATTCCAAGTTTACTACCGTTGAAAGAACCGGATTAATAACAAGCGTATTAACCGATTGATTCTAGTAATAATTAATATGAGAAACAATACTAGTTGATACTTTAAGTAATGTTTAAGATATTAACATGAAATGTGAATAGGAATTAATTAATACTCAAGGAAGAATATTAAAGAATATGAATCCTACTATGATTAATATCAAGATGTTAACTAATTGTCATCTTAGTAACACTCCCCAATATTAACATAGAGGAAGAAATAGCTATTACTATAACCAATGTCAAGATGTTAACTAATTGTCATCTTAGTAACACTCCCCAACTTTGATATAGAGATAGTATTTTGAAAGAAAGAATTAATATTCAAGGAAGAAGATTAAAGAAAATAACTCACAACTTACAAATTCATTAAGCTTCAAAGTAGCAAAACCAAGATGGAAGAGTTTAGCTCCTCATTTGGAGACTAAACATGATGAAAAATATAAAGAAAGAGCTATTCTATACTGAGCTTAGATGTACAAAGGAATTGGATATCTTTTTGTGAAGGAAAGGAGGTGTATTTATAGGCTTTTGGGATGGGATTCGGGTACTCGATCGGGTATATACATGGTACCCGATCGAGTACGTGTGTAACACTCGATCCGAGGTATACTCGACCGGTTTCAGGCTATTTTCCATAAGTATACCCGATCGAGTATATATTAATACCCGGTCGAGTATGCTTAGAAAATGGTATTCGGACCATACTCGACCGATCTTCGTTTGAAATTCAAAGGCATACCCGATCAGGTATGTCGGTCTACCCGATCGGGTATAGACATAAAATCGTGGCCGAAATCTTCCTGGCATGTTCCCTTGTCTTCGGATCTGATCCGATTTGAAGTTCCAACCTAATACCCGATCGAGTATAGACCAAAATTCAGGATCTTCTTTTGTCTTTGAACTTTTGCACCTTCTTTCCACTTTTTGGGTTCACCAACTGTACTTCGAGTGATCAATACCTGTTTGAGCTCAGAATATATCTAATCTAACCTATTTACAAGAATTTAACAAACTAATCTATTACACCAAAAGTGTGTAATTTCCATAGTAAAGATCAAGCAAAACTAATTAAAAACACAAATATAAGTATGGAAATTACAAACATATCAACTCCCCCACACTTAAACCTTTACTCGTCTCGAGTAAGATCAAATGTTTACAAGTGTCAAGTTTATCCAAAAGTTTCACAGTTCAACAAAAACAATATACAAACACAAAGACCACCAAGGATGACAAAGAAAAATGAGTTTTAAACTCAAATTACAAAAGAGCATCTTGGGTTTAATGGCCTCCTAGTGTTATCTTCTCTTCTCCTCCTCTCTTCTTCTTTATCTTGAATCTTCTTATTCTTCACAGGGATACAATGAGTGCCTGCAAGAACAAACATTTCTCTCATATCTCTCATTTTTCCTAGGAGCCTTTTCAGGTTTTCATCCTAGCATCTCTTTTCATTTTCCATTCTCTCCAACTCACTCATTTTTTTTATAAGCCCTTTTTGCTTAGATTGCCCATTTTGTTGGGTTTTCAACCTAACTAGCATTTATTTTCTTTTGTTTATTTTTTTTTGTGTGTAAAAGTTCAAAAGAATTACATGCATAGTGCTAGGTAGAAATGAAAATTACATACCATCATGAGTGTCTCCCCCGCACTTGAATCAAGCACTGTCCCTAGTGCTCGCCTTCTCCTCCGTAGTAGCTCCCTCCGAAGCCGCTCCCTTGGCCACCATCTCCCATATACGTGTCCCCGCCATCTCTGCCGTTGTACCCTCCACCCCCGGAGCCAGATCCTCCAAAGTTACCCCAATGAGTGGGGTCATACCACGAGGGTGGTGGAGGGGGGTTCGCCATGGTATGGAAGGATCCCTGTTGTGCCATATAAGAGTACATAGGTCCGTAGAACCTATGTTGGTCTTCCTCATACCGATGTCTATCGGCCTCCCTGAGCTCCTCCAATCGCTGAAAGCCGGCTCTTTGCTCCTCCTCTAATCGCTGAAAACCGGCTCTTTGCTCCTCCTCTAAGCGGTTGAGCCGGTTGTCCATTTGGGCTATTCCCGTAAGCAGTTGTTGTTGACCCTCCAGAAGTTGTTGAAAGAAGTCGGGTGGTGGAGGGTTTTGGCTTTGTTCTGGGATGTCCTGGCCCATGTTGTGATGGCTATGGAGTTGAGCATATGGCTCGTAATCGGGTTGGTGTTGGGGAGGTTCTTGTTCTGGTTCCTGGAGATGTGGTGGGAGGGCGTGTGGGAAGAGGTAATGTTGCTCCTCTCTTGCTGTTTTGTAGTGGAGTTGGGGGAGTTCTGGGTTGGGCAGGAGGAAGTATTTGAGGGGTTTGGGGTGGATGAGCCAGTTGTACATATTTCTGGGCCTTTCTTCACCATAAACGGTGTGTGAAAAAGATGTACAGCCCGAGTGGCCCAGCCAAGATATGTTCTTCAAACAGTAGTCGGGTATAGGAGAGTTATCCGTATACCCGAACTTTGTGGCCAAATGCATAATCACCCCGTCCACTACAATAGCGCCCTTTGCCACGCTTTCTTTTTTGAGATGTGCCCACATAAGATTACATAGGTTGAAATCCACGTGGACACGGAATAGGGCTACCGAGATCAGGCATACATTCCCCATCCTAGTGTGATGGTTGTTGGGACGTCCAAGCAAGGAGTTGGCAAGGAATTTCAGAAATAGGCGGAGGACGGGATGTTGGACATGACTAATATAGAGTTGGGAGGAGCTAAATTTAGTCTCCCCGGTCATTTTTGTCCATAGGGTATGGCCGAAGGCGGTATTGTCGGATATAGATTTTTGGTACGGGACCGGAATACCAAAGTGTTCGGCGAACTCAAGTTTCGTGATGGAGTGGTTGTGGTTAAACAAGCGAAACTTGTGTTTATCATCCCTAAAATCCTCTTCATTGTTCTCAAATTGCACAGAGCTTAGGAATTCATAGATACTTTTTTATTTGAGTGATATTGCATTTTGAATATCTTATCCATGCTCAACTCATGAAAAAATTTCTTAGTCATTTTGTATACTCCTAATTCCTTTAGGGCATCATGGCATAAAAAGCGAGAAGGTTTAACTTGCCTTTCAATGGTGGACATGAAGCGGGTGCGGTGTTCGTTGTCCATGAAGAGGATGTCCTCGTAGCCCAGGATGAATGCCCTAGTGTTTGAGCTTTGTCCTTTCTCTTTCCTTGGAGCCATTTTGGAGTGAATTTGGCCTTGAAATCCGAAATTTGAAGGTGGGGGGGGGGGTAGGGTTTTTCGGACCTCTGAAAATTGGGGGAGAATGGGATTGGTGAGTATGAGTGTGTAGAGGAGGATGAGGGGAGTGTTTTTGTGTTGAAATGAGATGATTTGGTGAAGAAATGGAAGAGATATGGTAGAGAGAAGGTGTAAACATGGAGGTTGGGGTGTTTTGTTCGAATTAGGGTTGGGGATTTTGGGGAAAATGAAGTGTTTGGGGCTGATTTGGGGTTATAATGCCCGTATACCCGATCGAGTATGTGCTGTTACTCGGTCGGGTATGTCTGGAAAGTGGCCTTTTTGAACAGCCTGCCTCCTGTACTCGATCGGGTATGTGCTGTTACCTGGTCGAGTATTGCTGGAAAGTTTAGTTTCTGAGCAGCCTGCCTCCGGTACTCGATCGGGTAATGTAATGTTACCCGGTCGAGTATTTCTGGAAAATGAAGTTTGTGAGCAGCCTGCCTCCGGTACCCGGTCGAGTATTATTCCATACCCGATCGGGTATGTGCTTTTTTCTACTTTTGAGGCATGTACTCGGTCGAGTGTGGGAGTCAGTCTCCTTCAACTTTAGCATTTCTATACATACCCGACCGGGTGTATAGTGATACCCGGTCGGGTATCCCTTGTTTTTCAATTTTGGAGCCCTGTACGCGACCGAATATGGGCATCAGTTTCCATGGTACTTCGACTTTCTGTACATACTCGACCGGGTATATAGTGATACCCGATCGAGTATGTCTATTTTCTTGCAAAAAATCATGCTTCCTCGATCGAGTAATGCCCGGTTCCCCTTCTTTTGGCCATACCCGACCGAGTATAAGGTGATACTCGATCGGGTATGTCCCCAGATGTTTCAAAACCTGCATTTTTATTTCTTTTCCTCCACAAACCTGTGATTAGTGCCCTCTCTCTCAACCTCCCAAAAACATAATTGAAAACTTTGACAGGGGAGTTAACAATAAAAGAAAAATGTACCTTGCTTGGGTTGCCTCCCAAGAAGCGCCTTAGTTAACGTCGTGGCACGACGCCATTGTTGTGTTTATTCTTCAAAGATTGGATCGATGAGATCCATGCATTCAATGCTTTCTTTCAGAAAACCTTCAAGGAATGGTTTGAGTTGATGTCCATTAACCTTGAGGATTTTTCCGGTGTCGAGGCTTTTTATTTCCACTGCGCCATGGGTGTAGACTTTGACCACCTCGAATGGTCCTTCCCATCGTGATCTCAATTTTCCGGGGAAAAGGCGAAGGCGTGAGAGAAAAAGAAGGACTTTGTCTCCAACTTGGAAATCCTTTCTTATTATCATTTTGTCATGCCATACCTTCGTCTTTTCCTTGTAGATGGCGGCATTCTCATAGGACTCCAATCGAAGCTCTTCTAGTTCTTGGAGTTGTAACTTCCTTTGCTCTCCCACTTTAGCCATGTCGAGATTGAATGTTTTGACCGCTCAATAAGACTTGTGTTCGAGTTCGACCGGAAGATGACAGGCCTTACCAAACACGAGTCTATAGGGTGACATTCCAATTGGGGTTTTGAAAGCGAATCTGTATGCCCATAAGGCATCGTCCATGCGCAGGCTCCAATCCTTACGGTTTGGATTTATTGTCTTTTGAAGAATAGATTTCAGCTCTCTGTTCGATACCTCAGCTTGACCGTTTGTCTGTGGGTGGTAGGCGGTGGAGAGTTTATGTGTGACGCCATATTTTTTCAACAAGGCACTCACAGTTTTGTTGTAGAAGTGAGTGCCTCTGTCGCTTATCAAGATGCGTGGTACTCCAAACCTTGAGAAGATGCGGGTTTTGAGGAATTCAGTTACCGCTTTGGCATCATCGGTCTTTGTGGCTTTTGCTTCCACCCATTTGGATACGTAATCTACCGCCAATAGAATGTATAGATTTCCATGGGAATTAGGAAAAGGTCCCATGAAATCTATCCCCCACACATCAAAGATATCCACGTAGAGCATAGGAACTTGTGGCATCTCGTGCTTTCGAGAGATGTTTCCCATGCGTTGGCAATTATCACAAGATTGACAATAGACATGAGCATCTCGAAATAAGCTTGGCCACCAAAAACCATATTCAAGTACCTTCATGGATGTTCGTTTCCCTCCAAAGTGGCCACCACATGCATGTGAGTGACAAAAAGCAAGTATGGATGCAATTTCTGTTTCGGGAATGCACCTTCGAATGACCTGATCTTTGCAATGTTTCCATAAATATGGTTCATCCCATACGTATTGCTTTGCATCATGTTGGAGTTTCTCTCTTTGAGCTTTAGAGAAGCTTGGTGGAAACCTGTTTAGAACAAGGAAATTAACAATGTGAGCGTACCAAGGACGAATTTCCTTAAGGGAGAAAAGGGTCTCATCGGGAAATTCGCCTCGGATATCATCTTTGATATGATTGTTTCCTTCACCCAAGACCAAACGGGCTCAAGTGATCGGCCACCAAGTTCTCCATGCCTTTCTTGTCCTTGATCTCAACATCAAACTCGCTCAGGAGTAGTATCCATCGAATCAGCCGTGGTTTGGCCTCTTTCTTTGTCATCAAGAACCTAATAGCCGCATAATCAGTGTAAATGATCACTTTGGTACCAACTAAATTGTCACGCCCCGGACCTACCCGGACACGTCAACAACCCGCCGTACAGTACGAATAGTCAACCGCAGTCCGACTCATCCATACTATACAAGGCGTCTTGAATACCATTCACACATAGTACATCCATAAACAAACATAATGTAAATCATTTATTAAAGCAGCGGAAACAATTGATACAAGTGTTCAAGCCACACTTGGCATAATTAGGCATGCAAGCCCCCAAAGTAATTATTCAGAAAATATTATCCATGAGCATTATTCATATTGTTTTCAAAACGAGAACGGAAGAAGCACGAACCAAGTCTTCTTCTCAGGAACTTCCCGAACAGCGGCTGGTAGTAGCAACCTTCAAGTTCTACCTGAAACTGTGAGGTGGCCTCCCCTGTGAAGGGGAGGTCAGTACTTGGAAGCATTTGACAAGTACAATGACAACTATACTAAGTATAATCGAAGTTTAAATCTCTAAGGCCCTCAATCTAGAGCATTATTACATTATAGTTAATCCGTTCATTGAGTATCAATTCATCATTATTTACTACGGTCTAGAGCCCAGCTCATAATCACCGTTATCTACTACGGTCTAGAGCCCCGCTCATAATCACCGTCATCTACTACGGTCTAGAGCCCAGCTCATAATCACCGTCCTCTACTACGGTCTAGAGCCCAGCTCATAATCACCGTCATCTACTACGGTCTAGAGCCCAGCTCATAATCACCGTTATCTACATCGGTCTAGAGCCCAACTCATAATCACCGATTCTTTATAATTCTCATTCTTAGGATCTAATTCATCCATTTCTCAACTAACATTTCCAACTAATATTTTAATGCTAGTTATTTATTTATTTCAATATAATTCTTCCTTCATGCATGATTGACCTAAATATCAAGTATCACTTTCATATCTTCATGGCTTCTCCTCATGGTATCAAAGTATACTATCTCAAATGAAATTCATGGTTGGCACAACCATCATACACACATATTCATAACATCTAAGCATACACAATTTATTCATAAATTTGTGTATCATGCATACTATACTTAAAATCAATAGTAGTTTTATTTAGGCATTATTAACCATTAACAACCCATGCACATCACATTTGTATTCACTTAGGAAATCCCATGAAATTAACCCAAAGATTATAAGTAACATAGTCGGTCATCCCCACCTTAATTAAGCTTAAGCGCGTTCTACGTTTCTCGATTGAACTTTGACTAGTTTCGGCGAACTTTGACCAACTCCGGCGAACTTTGACCAACTCCGGCGAACTTTGACCAACTCCGGCGAACTTTGACCAACTCCGACGAAACTCCGGCGAAGCTCAAAAATACTTTAAATCAAGTTCCTAACAAGGTTTTATCATCACAAAACCCATATCAACACAAATAACCTATAAAAGGTCATTTTCCGGCAAACCGGCCGATTTGGCTTCTAAGTCCGTTCTTGGACATAGAACCACTTTCCAACCCATAAATCCATACTTAGAACATGGAGAACCATCCCAAGGGTTCTTCATATAATAAATATTCCTCATGGTAGAAGAAAAATAAAGGGAAAGCTATGGCAAGGTGATTACCTCAATTTCCACACCTTCCTACACCTTTTTCCTTCTCCAAACACTCCTCCTTGGATCCTCCACCTTGAGCTCGAATTTGGGTGTGAAAATGAGGAGTTTCAGACAAATGAGAGGGGTGGTTTTTGTCTCATTTAGACAAATGAGTGAAGGGAGGGGGTCTACTACATGTCAAGGGTGTCTCCCCCATCCTCTCAATTGTTGTTCAACCATCTTAGCACCCATCCAGCCCCCAAGGGTTGACAAATTCGTGGGGTGGCCCCCACCTATGTGGGAGGTCATCCTAATTTGTCCCAAAGTGTACAATTTGCCCCGAAAGTTGTATTTTCCGGACTGTTTTAGATATATTTTATTTTATCGGGTTAAATAAATATATTACGTGTTCTTAATCATTATACCATTTAGAATGAATATGCATTCCCCAACTTTAATTTATAAGCCTCCAAAATCCAATTTCGGGCTTTTATCTGATAAATTTATCGATACCGGTATTTGGGCCTCCATTGACCAATCGGTCAACTCTGGGCCTTTCCATGGCCCAAATGAAGTATCCACCATCTATAAATATTTTTTTTAGACCCAGATGAATATAATATGTGGTCCCGATAATATCGGGCGGTCCCCACTCCCGATGTGGGCCCCACGTGCATTTACTATTCACGCGAAAAAATTAATACAAATTCACAACCTCGTAAATTCACAAAAATTTCATAGGGTTCAATAAATTATTCGCTTTAAGATAAATACATTTGGGGACGGTGTTACAAGTTCACCCCCCCCCCCCCCTTATTTGGTATTTCGTCCCCGAAATCCGCGTGTCTAATCGAAAAGGAAAGGGTATTGCTCCCTCATTGAGACCTCAGTCTCCCAGGTTTCTTCTTCGACTCGATCACTCCTCCAAAGGACTTTTACCATAGGAATCTCTTTGTTCCTCAGTTTCTTTACCTGTTGACCCACAATCTTCACCGGTTCCACCGCATATTGTAGGTCTTCACGTATCTCTACCGGTGGTTTCTCAAGGATATGAGACGGATCTCGCACGTATTTCTTGAGCATCGATACATGGAACACGTCGTGTATCTTCTCAAGTTCTGGCGTCAATTTGATACGGTAAGCCACGGCCCCTATCCTTTCAAGGATTTCAAATGGGCCAATGTATCGGGGGTTAAGCTTTCCCCTCGATATAAATCTGATGATACCTTTCCAAGGAGAAATCCTTAGAAAAACCTTATCACCGACCTCAAACTCCAATGGCCTGCGTCGTTTGTCAGCATAACTCTTCTGCCGATCTTGGGCAGCCTTGAGTCTATCCTGAATGACTTTCACCTTAGCCTTGGTGATTTCGACAAGTTCAATCCCCTCGAGCTTGGCTTCGCCAACCTCGTCCCAACACAACGGTGTTCTACATTTCCTCCCATACAATACCTCGTATGGAGGCATGCTAATACTCGCCTGATAACTGTTGTTATAGACGAACTCGACCAAAGCCAAATGCTTGTCCCAACTCCCTTGGAACTCCAAAGCACATGCCCTAAGCATATCTTCCAGAATCTGTATCACCCTCTCGGATTGCCCATCCGTCTGTGGGTGGAAGGCTGTGCTAAATTTTAGCTTCGTACCCAAAGATGCTTGAAATTTTGGCCAAAATCGGGATGTGAAACGTGGGTCCCTATCCGAGACAATGGATATCGGAACTCCATGCAGTCTCACAATCTCCTCCGTGTATAGCTTTGCCAATCTTTCAAGAGGATTAGTAATGTTGATAGGCAAAAAGTGTGCACTCTTGGTGAGCCTATCAACCACTACCCATACTGCATCATAGTTGTTCACTGTCCGTGGTAGCCCCACCACGAAGTCCATGGTCACGTGCTCCCACTTCCATTCTGGAATGGTAAGTGGTTGCAAAAGTCCCGCCGGGTGCTGATGTTCCGCCTTGACTTGTTGGCAAGTAAGGCACCGACTCACGTACTCTGCGATGTCCCTCTTCATACCCGACCACCAGTAACTTTCCTTCAAGTCTCGGTACATTTTAGTACCTCCTGGATGCATGGCATACGCCGAAGAATGAGCCTCCTCCAGTATGGACCTTTGGAGCTCCTCATTCCTTGGTATGCATACACGGCTTTTAAACAATAAAAGACCGTCATCACGTACCCGAAAGTTCTCAACAGGTCCCTCAAGGATCCGTTCACGGATCTTCTGACATTCTTCATCAGTGGCCTGACATCTACTGATTTCACTCATCAATGTAGGCCTAACCTCGAATCTAGCAATGAGGGCCCCACTCGTGGACACCTCCACCTGTGCCCTTAATGAGCGTAGACACGCGAGTAACGTCCCCGATGTACTCTTTCTGCTCAGTGCATCGGCTACTACATTGGCCTTCCCGGGATGATAGTCAATGATCAAGTCATAGTCCTTGATCAACTCCATCCATCTCCTTTGTCTCATATTCAACTCTTTTTGAGTGAACACATACTTCAAGCTTTTATGATCGGTGAAAATGTGACACGTCTCCCCATAGAGGTAATGCCGCCAGATCTTCAGTGCAAACACTACCGCTCCCAACTCTAGATCGTGGGTAGGGTAGTTTGCCTCGTGTTTCTTCAATTGCCTTGAAGCATAGGCAATCACCCGACCGTTTTGCATTAGAACGCATCCAAGCCCTTGGATGCTAGCGTCACTGTATATGTCGTACCCTATCCCTTGTGTGGGTAGAGCGAGGACTGGTGCTTCTGTAAGCCGTTTCTTTAGTTCGAGAAACCCTTTCTCACAATTGTCGTCCCATATGAACTTGGCCCCTTTCTTTGTGAGCTTTGTCAATGGAGACGCCAATACAGAAAATTTTTCAACAATCTTACGATAATATCCTGCTAAGCCGAGGAAACTACGTATTTCTTTCACGTTTTTGGGTCTCTCCCAATTCATAATGGCTTCTATCTTGGCTTCATCCACCGCAATGCCCGAACCTGACACGACATGCCCGAGGAACCCGATCTCTTTGAGCCAAAACTCGCATTTAGAGAACTTGGCAAAGAGTTGTCTTTCCCTTAGCCGTTCAAGTACAAGTCTCAAATGATCTTCATGCTCCTCCTCACTCTTGGAGTATATCAAAATATTGTCAATGAATACTATCACGAATTGATCTAAGTATTCACTGAACACACGGTTCATCATGTCCATGAATGCCGCTGGGGCGTTGGTTAGCCCGAACGACATAACTAGGAACTCGAAATGACCATACCTTGTGCGGAATGCACTCTTCGGTATGTCATCTTCCTTTATTCTCAGTTGGTGGTACCCCGACCTCAAGTCAATCTTCGAAAACACCGTCGCCCCTCGGAGCTGATCAAACAAGTCATCAATTCTAGGCAAGGGATACCTATTCTTGATTGTGACCTTGTTCAGTTGACGATAGTCAATGCACATTCGAAGTGTTCCATCTTTCTTTTTCACGAAAAGGACCGGTGCTCCCCACGGAGAGTGACTCGGCCTTATGAAACCGTTATCCAATAGCTCTTGCAATTGGGTTTTCAACTCGTTAAGTTCAGCGGGTGCCATTCTGTATGGCGGTATAGAGATTGGTTTGGTGCCGGGTTCGACCTCGATCACGAACTCAATCTCCCTATCGGGTGGAAGTCCCGGCAAGTCTTTTGGGAAGACATCCGGATACTTGCACACAACTCTCACATCATTAATGTCTATCTCTTCTTTGGTTTTGTCCACCACATACGCTAGGTATGCGTGGCACTCCTTTCTCATCATATTCCTTGCTCTCACGGCGGATATGATACAACAGTTTGATTTGCCTCTATCTCCCTCGAAGCGTAAGGTCAACCCTTCTCCGCCTTCGAGTTCAAGAACCTTCGTGTAGCAATCGACCCTAGCATGATGTTTCTCAAGCCAATCCATTCCTAGAATTGCATCGAACTCGATCATACTCAGCGGTACGAAGTCACACGTCAAGGTTTGGCCCTCCACTTCCACCTCACATGATGGATAGTGGCTATCTCTTTCGATATCATCCCCTAGAGGCGTGGACACCAATAGGGTTTGAGTCATCGGTACAAGTGGTCCGTTGAATCCGCTGGCGAACGCCTCATTCACAAATGATCGTTGTGCCCCGGTATCAATAAGGATTCTTGCGTCTCTCCCGTTCATCTTTAGTGTTCCTACATTCATAAGTAACGTAAGACACACTATCTAATTAATAGGTTCGTTTCTTAAGTCGTAGAGTATGTTGGTTGTGTTTCGGGTGGGGTCCGTTCGATACCCTTCCGAAATTTCCCGGTTTCTAACCTTTTGGACCGTTTTAGGACCAATCCAGGTGAAAGCCGGCCGCTTTTCACGAAAGTCGGCCGGTTTTCGACTGTGAGAATAATTTCAAGTATTTAATCACGAAAGCCGGGCGGCTTTTACGAAAGTCGGGCGGCTTTCGTCGCCGTAGTTTTTATTCAGGGAATGGTTTCGAAGTCGGCCGGTTTCTACGAAACCCGGCCGGGTTTCAGCAGCGCAGGAATCCCCAGGCTTAACGAAAGCCGGGCGGCTTCCATGAAAGCCGGGCGGCTTTCAGCTGCGAGAAATTTTCCAGGTGAGGTGTTTACGAAAGCCGGCCGGTCTTCACCAAAAGCCGGCCAGTTTTTGGTTGCGAGAATTTTCTTTGATTTAATCTTGACGAAAGCTGGGCGGTTCTCAGTGGAAGCCGGCCGGCATTCGTTGCCATGGTATTATCCCAATTAAATCAAGACGAAAGCCGGGCGGCTTTCGTCAAAGCCGGGCGGTTTTTACCCAGGGCGAAGATTCTCCTCCCTTTTTCCTTTCAAACCCGACCAAACTCGTCGGGGTTATAATTCTACAAGTTCCACACTCCTATTGTTTACGAAAATTAATACGTGAGTTTAAGGAATTACCCGCAACAGAGTCCGGGTTGGCTCGAGCATCCGCCTCCGTCATGGCATAAACTCTTGCTTGAGTTCTTCCTTGATTCACGGACGGCGCATTGCTCGTGCTCGCTCCCCCTGGCCCACACTAGCATGAGATGCTCCAGCCCGGTTCCTACTTGCCGTGGTAGCGCCGCTTGGTCCTGACCCCCGGTTCCCACCAAGTTGAGGGCAGTTTGGCTTAATATGCCCTGTACTCCCGCATTGGTAGCACCGTGGTGGATCACGACACTTACCGGTGTGGTTCCTGTTGCAATTCTTGCACCTGGGCGTCATTGGGGCTTGTGAGCCCGAGTAGTGCCCGCTCGTGGCCGGGTTTCCCTTGGATGGTGCTGCCGGTGCCCTGAACGATCCACCTCCCCCATGGTTCCCCTTCTTGTTGGGACCTTGGGGGCCATGGCTTTCCCACTTTCTTTTCTTAGCCTCTTCGGCATCTCTCTTCTTCCTCTCCTCCCATTGCTTTTCTCCTTTTAACCCTTGGGCGACCACTTGGCTGAAAGTCATGTTGGGCAATTGAGTTGCCCTGTCACGTATCTCCAAGTCCAGGGCCTCCCAAAAATGATTCACCATTCGGTTTTCATCACAAGCATACTCCGGTATGTGATCAGCAAGGTCCCTGAACTTGTTCTCAAGTTCTTTCACCGTCATGTTACCACCTTGGGTTAGGAGAGTGTATTCCCTCACCTTGGCGTTTACTTCGAAGTCAGAGTAGTACTGGGCAAAGAATTCTTGTCGAAAATCTTCCCATGTAACAGTTCCGCCATACTTACCCTTGCTTCCATCCCACCATTTGGATGCCAACCCTTCGAGTAACCTTACCGCGATTCTCAGTTTAAAATCGGGGGTGAGCTGCATGTCAAGGGCTGCCTCGTTCAGCCTCTTGATCCACTGTGCGGCAACCGAGATGTCTCCCGTCCCATCGAACGGTTTGCACCCTAAGTCCCTCGCCTCTTTGATGTATTTGGAGATCCTTATGGCTGGACCTCCATCGCCCCGACTTCCATGCGCTTCCACATGGGTTCTCGAATCGCAATAGCTCCTCCCTCTTGCAGCCCCGCCCGAAGGTTGCTTTGCACGGTGCCTTCGGCGTGCCCTCCTTTCTTCGCGCTCCCGATGATACTGCTGGAGCAGCGCTTCGATCCTGGCCAGGGATCCACTTTCCTCCTCATCACTCACATCATCATCACTCCCTTCGTACGGGGTCTCAACTGGCTCATTCCCCGGCTGGTAGGTTGAGTCCTCATAGGACCAATAGGTCTCACTCTCGGTATCAACGTGGCCATCGCTCACGGTTTGACGTTGGCCTCCACGGCCCCTTCCTCTTGATCCCCTAGAGGACCCCCGGCTACCGCGCTCGGACCCACCCGGTGCACGGCCCAACGGGTTCCTTCTAGTGATCCTTCCAACTGGTTCCATTTCTGAAAGAAATTAGAATGAGTCATTAGACTCGTATCGAATGTCAAATGACGGACGGGTACTTAAAGACATCCTTCGGCTCAAATCACCGCCATACCAATTGTTAAGGGTACCATCTTAACAATTAGAGGCATTGCAACTCAAGTACCAAAAGTTCTATAAGTACAAAACTTATGCTCATGGTTTTCAAATTCATTTTCAAAAAGAAATTTTGAAGCTTCATTATGATGTTTACGGACTAAGGCTCTGATACCATTTAAATTGTCACGCCCCGGACCTACCCGGACACGTCAACAACCCACCGTACAGTACGAATAGTCAACCGCAGTCCGACTCATCCATACTATACAAGGCGTCATGAATACCATTCACACATAGTACATCCATAAACAAACATAATGTAAATCATTTATTAAAGCAGTGGAAACAATTGATACAAGTGTTCAAGCCACACTTGGCATAATTAAGCATGCAAGCCCCCAAAGTAATTATTCAGAAAATATTATCCATGAGCATTATTCATATTGTTTTCAAAACGAGAACGGAAGAAGCACGAACCAAGTCTTCTTCTCAGGAACTTCCCGAACAGCGGCTGGTAGTAGCAACCTTCAAGTTCTACCTGAAACTGTGAGGTGGCCTCCCCCGTGAAGGGGAGGTCAGTACTTGGAAGCATTTGACAAGTACAATGACAACTATACTAAGTATAATCGAAGTTTAAATCTCTGAGGCCCTCAATCTAGAGCATTATTACATTATAGTTAATCCGTTCATTTAGTATCAATTCATCATTATTTACTACGGTCTAGAGCCCAGCTCATAATCACCGTTATCTACTACGGTCTAGAGCCCCGCTCATAATCACCGTCATCTACTACGGTCTAGAGCCCAGCTCATAATCACCGTCATCTACTACGGTCTAGAGCCCAGCTCATAATCACCGTCATCTACTACGGTCTAGAGCCCAGCTCATAATCACCGTTATCTACATCGGTCTAGAGCCCAGCTCATAATCACCGATTCTTTATAATTCTCATTCTTAGGATCTAATTCATCCATTTCTCAACTAACATTTCCAACTAATATTTTAATGCTAGTTATTTATTTATTTCAATATAATTCTTCCTTCATGCATGATTGGCCTAAATATCAAGTATCACTTTCATACCTTCATGGCTTCTCCTCATGGTATCAAAGTATACTATCTCAAATGAAATTCATGGTTGGTACAACCATCATACACACATATTCATAACATCTAAACATACACAATTTATTCATAAATTTGTGTATCATGCATACTATACTTAAAATCAATAGTAGTTTTATTTAGGCATTATTAACCATTAACAACCCATGCACATCACATTTGTATTCACTTAGGAAATCCCATGAAATTAACCCAAAGATTATAAGTAACATAGTCGGTCATCCTCACCTTAATTAAGCTTAAGCGCGTTCTACGTTTCTCGATTGAACTTTGACTAGTTTCGGCGAACTTTGACCAACTCCGGCGAACTTTGACCAACTCCGGCGAACTTTGACCAACTCCGACGAAACTCCGGCGAAGCTCAAAAATACTTTAAATCAAGTTCCTAACAAGTTTTTATCATCACAAAACCCATATCAACACAAATAACCTATAAAAGGTCATTTTCCGGCAAACCGGTCGATTTGGCTTCTAAGTCCGTTCTTGGACATAGAACCACTTTCCAACCCATAAATCCATACTTAGAACATGGAGAACCATCCCAAGGGTTCTTCATATAATAAATATTCCTCATGGTAGAAGAAAAATAAAGGGAAAGCTATGGCAAGGTGATTACCTCAATTTCCACACCTTCCTACACCTTTTTCCTTCTCCAAACACTCCTCCTTGGATCCTCCACCTTGAGCTCGAATTTGGGTGTGAAAATGAGGAGTTTCAGAGCCCCTCCTTGCTATCCTAGGGTGCTGAATCGTGTGGGTGGAGATGGTGAGGTGAGAGGGGTGGTTTTTGTCTCATTTAGACAAATGAGTGAAGGGAGGGGGTCTACTACATGTCAAGGGTGTCTCCCCCATCCTCTCAATTGTTGTTCAGCCATCTTAGCACCCATCCAACCCCCAAGGGTTGACAAATTCGTGGGGTGGCCCCCACCCATGTGGGAGGTCATCCTAATTTGTCCCAAAGTGTACAATTTGCCCCGAAAGTTGTATTTTCTGGACTGTTTTAGATATATTTTATTTTATCGAGTTAAATAAATATATTACGTGTTCTTAATCATTATACCATTTAGAATGAATATGCATTCCCCAACTTTAATTTATAAGTCTCCAAAATCCAATTTCGGGCTTTTATCTGATAAATTTATCGATACCGGTATTTGGGCCTCCATTGACCAATCGGTCAACTCTGGGCCTTTCCATGGCCCAAATGAAGTATCCACCATCTATAAATATTTTTTTAGACCCAGATGAATATAATATGTGGTCCCGATAATATCGGGCGGTCCCCACTCCCGATGTGGGCCCCACGTGCATTTACTATTCACGCGAAAAAATTAATACAAATTCACAACCTCGTAAATTCAAAAAAATTTCATAGGGTTCAATAAATTATTCGCTTAAAGATAAATACATTTGGGGACGGTGTTACATAAATATGACCTGAATTTTTCAAGCGCATAAACGACGGCCAACATTTCTTTTTCGGTGGTGGCGTAGTTGCGTTGGGCATCATTGAGTGTGGTGGATGCATAATAGATCACATGAGATGCTCTTCCCACCTTTTGGCCCAAAACGGCCCCGACCGCATAGTCACTAGCATCACACATGATCTCAAAGGGAAGAGACCAATCCGAGGCTTGGATGATAGGTGCGGTTACTAGCTTCTCCTTCAAAGCATTGAAGGCCTTCTTGCAGTCCTCGGAAAATATGAACTCCACCTCCTTTTGCAAAAGTGTGCATAAAGGAGATGCAATCTTTGAGAAATCTTTGATGAACCTCCTGTAGAAACCTGCGTGTCCAAGGAATGATCGTATCTCCTTAACGGTGGTAGGATAAGGTAGTGATTGGATAACCTCCACTTTTGCTTTGTCCACCTCTATTCCTTTGGACGAGATCACATGGCCTAGGACAATTCCTTCCTCCACCATAAAGTGACATTTTTCAGAGTTCAGAACAAGATTTGATTCTAAACAACTCTTCAAAACAAGAGATAGATGAAGTAGGCATTAATCAAACGAGTCTCCATGGATTGTAAAATCATCCCTAAAGACTTCCATAAATAGCTCAACATATTCAGAGAATATGCTCATCATGCATCGTTGGAATGTGGCCGGGCATTGCAAAGTCCGAATGGCATGCGCCGGTATGCAAAGGTGCCAAATGGACAAGTGAAAGCGGTCTTCTCTTGATCTTCAGGGGCTATAGGCACTTGAAAGTACCCAGAGTAGCCATCAAGAAAGCAATAGAACTTATGCCCGGCAAGTCTCTCAAGCATTTGGTCGATGAAGGGTAAAGGAAAGAAATCCTTTCTAGTTACCGCATTATGTCTACGGTAATCTATACATACCCTCCATCCATTTTGAATTCGGGTGGGCATAAGTTCTCCATGTTTGTTTTCCACTACCGTGACTCCGGTCTTCTTTGGAACCACTTGGGTTGGGCTAACCCATTTGCTGTCGGAGATGGGGAAGATTATCCCCATTTGGAGTAGTTTGATCACCTCCTTTTTGACCACCTCCATCATAGGTGGGTTTAGTCTTCATTGCGGCTGTCGTACCGGCTTGGCTTCATCCTCCATTAAGATGCGATGCATGCAAGTAGATGGACTAATGCCTTTGATGTCGGCTATAGTCCATCCAATTGCTAGTTTATGCTCCTTGAGCACCGCTATCAATTTGCCTTCTTGTTCCCCGGTCAATTTGTTTGAGATAATGACCGGTAGTGTCTCTTTTTCCCCCAAGAACACATATTTTAAGTGTGTTGGGAGTGGTTTCATCTCAACGTCGGGTGCCTGCAAAACTGAAGGTAGAGGCTTTTCCTCGGGGATGGTTAGCGGAAATGCCCTAGACCCCGGTGGCATAAGTGGGAGTTGGAAGTGAGTATCCAATTCCACTATCATAGCTTGTGTGTTGGGGGTTAAGGCAAGTTCCGAAGAGTTTTCCCCGAAGTCATTCTCAAGTATACTTAACAATTCGTCCTCCTTATCGATTTCAAAAGTATTTTGTACAAGGGGGTCAACAATATCAATGGCAAATAAAGAATGATTTTCATTTGGATATTTCATGGAGTCATAAATGTTGAATTCAACTTTATCCCCATCAAATTCCATTGTTAAAGAGCCGCTAAACACGTCAATCTTTGCTCTAGCGGTTTTCAAAAATGGCCTTCTTAAAAGGATAGGAACCGCATTCTTATCATTCTCCATTTCCAAAACATAAAAGTCAGCGGGGAAAATCAAATTGTCAACCATAACTAGTACGTCTTCGACAATACCTTTAGGGTAGGCATTTGATCTATCCGCAAGTTGAATGACTACTCAGGTTTCATTTAAAGGGCCAAGCTCAAGTGATTTGTATAAAGAGTAAGGAATGACATTAATTGATGCTCCTAAATCGAGCATGGCTTTTGAAAACGTAGTTCCTCCCAACTTGCAAGGTATAGTGAACATGCCCGGGTCATTGTATTTTTTTGGGAGTTTCTTTTGAAAAACTGCCGAAACACATTCACTAACTTGGACTTTTTGTTTTCCATTGAGTCTATGTTTCCTTTTTATTGTACATAGTTCTTTGAAAAATTTTGCAAATCTAGGAACACCCTTTATCAAGTTAAGGAGAGGGATATTTACCTCACATTTGGAGAATGTCTCATAGATGTCCTTGTCCTTCTCCAGCTTTCGCGTTTCCCTTAGAGCCTCGGGGAAGGGTGCTTCAATCTCAGGAATGACCGGTGGTGGGGTTGGGATTTGAACTTCCACCTCCGGTTGAGTTACTTCCGCCAGCTCCTCTTCTTCCTCCTCTTCGCCAATGTGGCTCTTTGCCTTCTCCTTGGCAATAACCAACTCCTTGCCACTCCGTAATGTGACTGCATGGGCTTGTTGCCTAGGATTTGGCTCCGTTTGAGATGGTAGCCTTGCCGAATCCTTATCTTCAAGCCTACTCACGTCATTGGAGATTTGGCTGATTTGGCTTTCTAAGTTGTGGATGCTGGATTTTGTTGTTTCTTGGAATTGAACCACACTTTGTTGCATTGTTGCCATATTCATGGCAAGTGATCGAATCATGTCTTCGGTGGACATGTTCGAGTTTGAAGTTTGGCTTTGTTGTTTATATTGTGGAGGAGGAAGATTTGATGGTTGAGGAGGTTGAGAGTTTCTGTACCTTAAATTAGGATGATCCCTCCATCCCGGATTGTAGGTGTTGCTTTGAGGGTTATACCTCTTTTGATTTTGGAAACCCAAAGCATTGATCTGTTCAACGTTCTCCTCTTGTAGTGTTGGGCAAGAGTCGGTGGGGTGCCCTTGTGTCGAGCATATGCCGCAGACCTTGACTTCTTGAGGTTTCAGATTTAAGAGAAAATCTTTAACCAAAGAAGTCAAGCCAGCTACTTGACTTTCCAATGAGTTATTGGATTCTGCCGCCATAACTCGTTTTGATGATCGCCGATCATAGTGCCTACAGTTCTCGGCCAACTCCGAGATGAGGTTTGTAGCTTGAGAAGGGGTCTTGTTGACAATCCCTCCTCCACACGCGGAGTTTATCATCCGCCTATCTTCATTGCAAAGACCATCATAGAAATATAAGATGAGGTCTTGCTCCGAATAGCCATGATAAGGGCAGCTTGCACACAGTTTCTTGAATCGTTCCCAATATTCGTAGAACGATTCATCATCTTTCTGCTCCACGTTGCTAATTTGCTTTTTTAGAGAGGATGAGACAGAGGCAGGGTAATACCTTTCCAGGAACGCTTTCTTCATGGCCGCCCATGTACCTATACTTCCTGAAGGAAGATAGAATAGCCAATCCTTTGCGGTATCCTTGAGTGAAAATGGGAACGCCCGCAGTTTGATTTGTTCTTCTGTCACACCGTTTGGGCACATGCTTGTGCAAACGACGTGGAACTCCGATAAATGTTTGTTCGGGTCCTCTCCCCTCAGGCCATGGAAGGATGGCAGCAGATGAATGAGCCCAGATTTCAGCTCAAACGTATTACCCTCATCAAGTGTAGGGAAGGTAATACACAGTGGTTGTTGGTTGAGGTTTGGAGCTGTGAGCTCCCTCAGCGTTCTTGTTTCAAGAGCCATTGTGGTCGGCTCTTCGGTGTCGCTAGAACTAGAGCTAGCGGTGTATGAATCTCTGGAAGATGATTCTTCCGAGTCGGTGTTAGAAAATTTACTTTTCAACCGCTCGAAAGTTTGTTCTATTTCTGGGTTTTTGTGATATGTGATTTCGTTTATGGAACGATGTTTAACCATAAACTCCACTAAGCTCAGAAAATAGAAAAATAAACACTCTTTATATTTTTGTTTGATATATTTTTTTTTTTGATTTTTCTTGATATGAAATAAAAGAAAAATTAATTGCCTTTCCCTGGCAACGGCGCCAAATTTGACGTGCACTTGTCGTTAGGTGCACTCAAAATAAATACAATACAATCACTAATACGTAGTATAGTGTAGTAAGGTTCGTATCCACAGGGAAAGGAATACTTTTCTTTTATATAAATAGTAACAAAAGGGGGGTTTAGATTTGTTTGCTTTAAAAACACTAAGATAAACAACCTATATGAGTTTAATTCAATGAGATGAGGACTTGGTTTTGCTTTTATCCACTTAATGAAATGTTCGTCGATCCCGGTTATATCTTTAACTATCTTCCTCTCGAATACTCAATCGAGGAGTATATCCAGTTCATCGAGGGTAGTTATTAATAACGAGATGCGTTCATTAATAAAACTTACTATCGAGTCAATATAGAACAAGCGCCGTATATTAACTTGATAGTAGCAATAAACTTAAGATGAAAACGATTGAGATTGATAACCTCAACACAAGCGGTTCATTGGTTCAATCAATATAATTAATTCCCCTTGGCATATTAACCATGAGATGCATGCATTAATATTCCAAGTTTACTACCGTTGAAAGAACCGGATTAATAACAAGCGTATTAACCGATTGATTCTAGTAATAATTAATATGAGAAACAATACTAGTTGATACTTTAAGTAATGTTTAAGATATTAACATGAAATGTGAATAGGAATTAATTAATACTCAAGGAAGAATATTAAAGAATATGAATCCTACTATGATTAATATCAAGATGTTAACTAATTGTCATCTTAGTAACACTCCCCAATATTAACATAGAGGAAGAAATAGCTATTACTATAACCAATGTCAAGATGTTAACTAATTGTCATCTTAGTAACACTCCCCAACTTTGATATAGAGATAGTATTTTGAAAGAAAGAATTAATATTCAAGGAAGAAGATTAAAGAAAATAACTCACAACTTACAAATTCATTAAGCTTCAAAGTAGCAAAACCAAGATGGAAGAGTTTAGCTCCTCATTTGGAGACTAAACATGATGAAAAATATAAAGAAAGAGCTATTCTATACTGAGCTTAGATGTACAAAGGAATTGGATATCTTTTTGTGAAGGAAAGGAGGTGTATTTATAGGCTTTTGGGATGGGATTCGGGTACTCGATCGGGTATATACATGGTACCCGATCGAGTACGTGTGTAACACTCGATCCGAGGTATACTCGACCGGTTTCAGGCTATTTTCCATAAGTATACCCGATCGAGTATATATTAATACCCGGTCGAGTATGCTTAGAAAATGGTATTCGGACCATACTCGACCGATCTTCGTTTGAAATTCAAAGGCATACCCGATCGGGTATGTCGGTCTACCCGATCGGGTATAGACATAAAATCGTGGCCGAAATCTTGCCGGCATGTTCCCTTGTCTTCGGATCTGATCCGATTTGAAGTTCCAACCTAATACCCGATCGAGTATAGCTAATACTCGACCGAGTATAGACCAAAATTCAGGATCTTCTTTTGTCTTTGAACTTTTGCACCTTCTTTCCACTTTTTGGGTTCACAACCTGTACTTCGAGTGATCAATACCTGTTTGAGCTCAGAATATATCTAATCTAACCTATTTACAAGAATTTAACAAACTAATCTATTACATCAAAAGTGTGTAATTTCCATAGTAAAGATCAAGCAAAACTAATTAAAAACACAAATATAAGTATGGAAATTACAAACATATCACAATGGTTTGCGGGATGTCTTGTTGATGAAAAAAGCACCCTTGATTTTGTTGCAATAGTTGTTCTAGTTGCTCATCGGACATCGCATCCCCATATCTTTGGTTGTAATCCGCATCAAAATAATCTGAGCTTTGAGATGAAGACCCGGCCCCTCCCTTACCTTTGCGTGACCTTGGATGATTCCTCGCAATCTCCTTTGTTCGGTTGCGGCGGAGGTTACCCATATCTACAGAAGCTCTAGCATGTTCCATCTTAAAAATATAACAAATATTAAATTCGAAGTACAATTAAACTAGTGAATTTGAAACAAATCTAACAATTCAAAATACAATTAAATTTGAACTATGCAACTACAATGTAATAATGCAATGTAAAAATTCGAACTATTTGTTTTAAAATGTAACAACTTTATTTAAAAAGTTTAACAATTAACTAGTTTTATAGGAGAATAATAAATGTAACAATTAACTAGTATTATAGGAGATTAAGAAATGTAACAATTAACTAGTTTAACAATTAAACAATTAATTTTGAATTATTGTCTAACAATTTTTAATGTAACTATTTCCAATAAACTAACAACTAACAATTAACTACTTTTATAGCAATGAACTAATACTAAAATGATAAGTGAAACAACTAACTAGTTTTATATTAATAAAGAATGTATGAGTGTGACAATAATTAAATTCGAAGTAAAATTAAACTAGTGAATTTGAAATACAAATCTAACAATTCGAAATACAATTAAATTCAAACTATGCAACTACAATGTAATAAACTTAACTACAATTACATAATAATGCAATGTAAAAATTCAAACTATTTGTTTTAAATTGTAACAACTTTATTTAACAAGTTTAACAA
Source organism: Cuscuta europaea (assembly GCA_945859875.1). Taxonomy (NCBI): domain Eukaryota; kingdom Viridiplantae; phylum Streptophyta; class Magnoliopsida; order Solanales; family Convolvulaceae; genus Cuscuta; species Cuscuta europaea. The sequence goes on from CAMAPE010000048.1 coordinate 13,072,435, forward strand.
TTAACTAGTTTTATAGGAGAATAATAAATGTAACAATTAACTAGTTTTATAGGAGAATAAGAAATGTAACAATTAACTAGTTTTATAGGAGAATAATAAATGTGACAATTAACTAGTATTATAGGAGATTAAGAAATGTAACAATTAACTAGTTTAACGAGTAAACAATTAATTCGAATTATTGTCTAACAATTTTTAATGTAACTATTTCCAATAAACTAACAACTAACAATTAACTACTTTTATAGCAATGAACTAATACTAAAATGAAAAGTAAAACAATTAACTAGTTTTATATTAATAAAGAATGTATGAGTGTGTAAACTAAATTAATGGGAGTGTGAGAGTGTATAAGCAATTGGATAAGTAGATAATAAGTGTATAAGTAGATATACTTAATATATATATATATTTATAAGTAGATAATAAGTAGATTAACTAGTAATATATAATATTATGTTTATAGTAAATTTAATATAAGTATAATACTATAAGATTAGTAATACACTTATATATAATACTTTAATATTGATGAAGTATTAACTCCTAGAGAGAAGTGAGAGCTAGATAGAGAAGTGCTGTAATTGCTTTGTATTAATGATTTGTGAACCCCCTACAACTACCCCCAAGGGGAGTATTTATAGAGTAAATTAGGGATGGGCTCCCAAGTCTTGGGCTTGGGAGGCCCATTTACAATCAGGCCACTGTTGGGCTGAGTACAAGATATGTAGAAATAACTAAGTACGAAATCCGGTTCTGGGAGCCTTCTGTGGCCGACGGAGCCATGGCCGACGCGGCCATGGCCGACGGAGCCCCGACCGATGGGGACACCCGGTTCTCCTGGCTTCCGAACCATGTTCTGAGTTGATATGTTTCTGGCCGATGGGGGGCCATCTGGCTGACGGAGGCCTCACTGGGTGACAGCTGTGCCTCTCATTCTTCTGAGTATGTGGGTCTCGGGGTCCAGGCCCATATACTCCATCAGGAGTCCCCCACTCTCTGAGTTGAGGTGTAGATGAAGTGAGGGAGAGTAGATTCTATGTTTTTGATGTTTTCTGGCCGTTGTGGGACCGCTATGGGGTTTTCCCTGTTTTGGCCGTTATGGGCGCTCTTCGTTGTAGCCGTTGTATGGCCTTCGTCGTGGACGAAGAGGGCTGATGTTCCTTTGATGGGGTGAGTTTGTTTGTCTGAGGACGATAAGTGTCCTCCCTCTTTAGTGGCTGGTATGTGCTCTTGATTTGAATAGCCGATGCGGGTGCTGTTCTTTCTGGTCATCAACGGTTGCCTTTGATGGTTTGGCCGAGGAGGCCTCACGATTGCTTGTGCTTAAGGCCGAAGTGGTGGTATCCGTAACTTGGTGTCCATGCTTTGAGGACGATAGCGGTGCTGATCCGGAAGGAGTAGTGCGTATCCCGATTCCATGGACGATGGTGACCTGAGGACGCTGGGTTCCTGTTTTAATTTCCTGGCCGAGAGTGGAGTTTGTGATCTCAAAGCCGTTGAGTGGAGTATGTGATCTCAAAGCCGTTGAGTGACGTGCATTTAGGGACATTACACGTCACATCTTGGGAGGAGTTTCTTTGTTTGCAATCTTCATTTGGGGACGATAAGTCATGGACGTTATGGTGCACATATGTCCTAATGTTGTAGTTGTGGACTTAGTATATTTTCAGGTTTCTTTGACTTTGTCTTCTTGTATTCCAGAGGCCGGTGTAGTCCCCCAGTCTCCCACTGCTTCAGGCCGAAGAGTGAGCGAGGGGTGAAGGAGTAAGGCGTAACCATAGGCCGAAGCGGGATTCTTGTATTCCTCTGAATCCAACCCCTTGGTGATTTCCTGGCCAAGGTAACCCTGTGGGAGAACCCTTGGACACAGGTCGCTTTCAAGAAGTTATCATCAGGGTTTTATACAAGGCCGAAGGCTGTGCAGTTGTTTTTTGCTTTGCTGTTGTGGCCGTTGAAGGGGCCATGCTATTGGTATTCTGTTTGAGCCGATATGGGCACACTTTGTGGTGTGACCTACCTTTTTGAAATCATTTTTGCGTTGGGGCTGATGTAGGCGTGCTCTCTTAGTGTGGCCGTTGAATGATTGGCCGTCATGGACGCTGATTACTGGCACGTTGGCGATGGACTGGAACTGATGGAAGTGGGCCTGACCCGTCTTCTGAACCAATGCCAGCCCAATGGGCCTTGGGGTGGTGGCCGTTCGTGTGGCCAATGGGGGAGTGCCACATGTAGTGACCGTTGGGGGAGGAGGTCTATAAATACCCCCTCCATCCGAAGGAGCTCCCTATTGCTTTCTGAGATATCGAAGCGCTACCCAAATTTCTAGAGAGAGAAAGGTTGTTCGAGTGTTCTTCAAAACTTCATAACTTCAAAGGTCAATTCATCAATCTTTTCTCCTCCTTTTTACATATTTTGCATCCCTAACGCCTCGATCTAGTGTTAGTGAAAAACCAACTTTAATCTTAAGTAGTCTCTCCTGGGCCTTCGTTAGCCGTTATGATGAAACCTTTGGACGATGAATAATACCCATATGACGATGAGGCCTCCATCAAATCCCTTGACTACCGGGTAGTAGAGGAGTGCTGCGAGGAGATAGAAGACTTGAGCTCCTTTAAGTCAGGGGAGCGAGAAGTTGAGGAGAACCAGGACAAGGAGGCCGCCTCGTCGTGTGAAGGTGAGGACGTTGGAGTCTCTCGTGCCATGGACGGGGCATCTACGTCTGCCGCGATACCTTGCCCGAAACCGGTCGCCGCTGTTAAAGGTGCTGCGCCGAAGAGAAGGCGCCGGCCGAAGAAAGGGCCTGCTGTCTCCTTTTTTGATCTAACCAACGTCCGCATCATCAGGCCGCAGAGCTGCGCGGCCGAGTACTTGCCTGCTCAGATGTATGTGGGGCCGTTTGGTAGGGTTAGGGCCCCTAAGCCGACAGACCATGTGCTGAATCCGCCTCTGGGGTACTTTGGAGTATACCCCATGAGCTTTGCCAAGGGGCTTAGGTTTCCCCTCCATCCATTCATCACGGAGTACTTGGACATGGTGGAACTTCCTCCGGTCTTGCTGACCCCGAACAGTTATTCGCTGATCATCGGCTTCCTCATTCGTTATGACGAGTTGGGCTTCAAGCCGACATACATCGGCCTTGAGTTCAGCTCTCAATGAAAGCACCAAATGGTGGAGTATTAACTCCTAGAGAGAAGTGAGAGCTAGAGAGAGAAGTGCTGTAATTGTTTTGTATTAATGATTTGTGAACCCCCTACAACTACCCCCAAGGGGATTATTTATAGAGGAAATTAGGGTTGGGCTCCCAAGTCTTGGGCTTGGGAGGCCCATTTACAATCGGGCCACTATTGGGCTGAGTACAAGATATGTAGAAATAACTAAGTACGAAATCCGGTTCTGGGAGCCTTCTGTGGCCGACGGAGCCATGGCCGATGCGGCCATGGCCGACGGAGCCCCGACCGATGGGGACACCCGGTTCTCCTAGCTTCCGGACCATGTTCTGAGTTGATATATTTCTGGCCGATGGGGGACCATCTGGCCGACGGAGGCCTCACTGGGTGACAGTTGTGCCTCTCATTCATCTGAGTATGTGGATCCTGGGGTCCAGGCCCATATACTCCATCATATATATAAGTATATATTAACTATTAAGTATATGTAATATGTAAATATAAGTAAATAACAATAATATAATTAGATATTAATATAAGTAGATAATAAGTAGATGATAAATTTTATAAATATAATATATGTAGTTATAAATTTGAGAAGATGAAGATGGAGAAGATTAGTAGAGAATAGAGATTAGAGAGTAGGAATATTTGGAGAAGATGTGTAGTAAATTGTATAGAAAAATGAAGTATTTATAGATTTTTTGTACCCCACCCCCCACCCCACCCCAACCCACCCCGGGACCCCCTGGCACCCTCCCAACGGATATAGAGCCGTTTGGGTTTGAATGCAATGGCTCTAAGGCCTTATTTGGATGGAAAAGATTTTTTTTAAAAAAAAGAGCCGTTAGGCCCAGACCGGGCCCAAACCGGCCGGGCCGGTTCGCTTTTTTCCCGACCCGTGCCCGAACCGCCCTACCTGATCGGGCCGGTTCAAAGCCTGAACCGCCCAACACATACCCGGGCCGGGCCTGCACAGTAGCGGGCTGGGCCGGTTCTGGGCCGGCCCGGCCCTGTTGGGTCCATCCTTAGGGTAGACTAGTCCATTTCTAGTTCCCGTACTAGCTACCCGTTCACATTTTTTTCTTAAGTATATATTATGTATAAATACTTTTAATATATAGATAATATGTTGATATTTTAAAAGTTGACCCTCGCAATGTAAAAATTTTCAGACCCCACCCCCCATTGTAGATTTCTGGCTCCGCCAGTGTTAGGTAGGTGATGGATAGTGTACCCGGGGGGTAGCTTATCCGAGGGGTTATTGCGGGGAATAACTAGAGAGAAGTCAGAACAAATAAGTAAGAGAGAGAATGTATTCGGATATGTGAACTTGTTGTGTTTTACAATGGGGAAATGGGCTGCTATTTATAGCAGCAATAAATGCTAGATAGGGACACGTGTAAGCATTTTGGTGGTCGAGGGGTCACCTCAACCGGGGTGGCACTGACACTCGCATGTGGCCGCATTAAATGCAGTGGTTGGATGTGACGTTTGTACTTGGTGCGGCGATTCAACGCATGTGGAGAGGAGATTCTGTCAAGGAAGATGCCTTCGGCTGTAGGTGACAGCCCAAAGGCTCTTCGTACCGGGGGCCTCATAGTGCCGAGGGCTCCAATTGCCGAAGGCGGGGTTCTCAAGCCTTATTTTCCTGTGATGTTTCCGAGCTCAAATCTGTAGACGGTATCCTTCAGCCATGTCGCCGAAGGCACCCCCATGTGTGTATTGTGGCCTGTTTAGAGCTTTGTCTTGTTGGGCTTGGCCCGCTTGGGCCTGTGGAGCCTGATTGCAGTAGTGGAAGTGTGTGGGTCGGGGATCCTTGGGCCATATACTCCATCAGTAATAGGGCTGAGCAAAACCGACCCTACCTGAATAACCCGATCGGGTGAACCCGATTTTTTGTGATTGGGTCGGTTGACCCGACCCGAACCCAGCGACCTGACCCGCCCACCCTATACTTTTTGGACCGACACCCAGCGGGTAGGGTCCTCCTAATCCCCACCCGAACCGCCCGAAAACCCGACCAAGCCTAAGCCCATTACCCAACTCCCCAACTACCCAAGCCTATAAGGCCATTACCCAACTCCCCAAGCCCATTAGCCCACTCCCTTAGTCCCTTTCCGGCTTTCCCTTATCCCCATTTCCCTTCGCCGGTTAACCACTTAACCCTAACTTACACTCTCAGACTCTCTCTCTCTAACTCTCTAAGCGGCTAACCCTAATTTGGTCCGACTTCTCACTTCGTCGGCCGCCGTTGCCGTCGTTGTAGGGCTGTAGGCCTGTAGTCCTCAACCGAGTGGAAGCCTTCATCTCCTTGTAGGGTTTACCGTCTCTACTCTCTAACCTAGTGGAAGCCTTTCATCTCCTTCGTCTCGAGCCGTTGAGGTATAAAATACTTATTCCGTTATTCGTATTATGGTAAGTTTAGTCCTTGATGATGCATGGATGTTCTGAGTTGTGATTAGTCTTGTGATGTTCGTATATTTGTGAAACATGCATGTTCAAATCTGTTCGAATGTTCGGTTATCCACTTATCCAGTTGTCCCTGTTAATTGTTGATGTATATTATGATGCATTCAGAATTTCAAATCTGTTTATTTGAAATATGAATGAAGTGTGGAAGCTAATCAAGCTATATATTCTATATTCATGTGTTGCCTACTGAGTACTGACTACGGTTATCCAGTTGTCCCTGTTATGTTGTTTGTTGTACATAAGTAACATAACTGCCTTATTATTTTGATGAAGAAGCCTTTTTCAACTCTAGCACTCAAACGAGTACAAAGAGTGAACTGGGTTCTTCAGAGTCTGTAGAGAAGTGAAAAAGCAAAGTGCTTTTATCCTTCTGTAAATCAGCTTGCTGATTGTTCCAGACTTACACATTATGGTTATTATTTGTGAGATATGAACTCTGTGGAAGCTCTTACTGACTGCATATGTACAACTCTTATTCATGTGTTGCGTACTTGCCTTATCTGTGAGGTATGAACTCTGTGGAAGCTTAGTATACACATATCAATATATCATGTGTTGCTTACTTGCTTACATTAGATGGACCCTGAAGAATGTGTGACCTTTTCTACATCTGGATCTCAACCTCCTCCGAGTCAAGAAATAGTGGTGGAAAGTCAAATTCCTGAGCCTAACATTACCAATGAGCAGACTGCACCACCTGCTGTTTCTGGACAAAAGAGAAAAGTGGTTGACAAAAGATCTATGATTTGGGATCACTTTGATGAAATTAAGGATGAAAAGGGTGTGGTTATTAAGGGGAGGGGCATATACTGTGCAAAAATATACTGTTGTCACTCTAAGAAACATGGAACTTCCTCCATCAGAAATCACATGCTTAATTGCATGAAAAACCCCCATGCTAAAGACACTAGACAAGCCCTATTAACCTTCCAGCCTGTACCTCCACAGACAGGTGAACCATCTGGAAAGACTGGGCTCATGGGAACTTGGGTATTTGATCAACAAGCTATTAGGAGAGTTCTAGGTGAAATGCTAATCATTGATGAGCTTCCTTTTAGATTTGTAGACAGACAAGGTTTTAGGAATTTTGTTGCCGCAACCTGTCCTAGGTTTCAAATTCCTTCTAGATGGACAATTGCTAGAGACATTTTTCAAATATACCTTGATGAAAAAATGACTCTAAAAAGGAATTTTAGGGAACAAACTCAGAGAGTTAGTATAACTACTGATACATGGACCTCTATTCAGAGGATAAATTACATGTGCATTACTGCTCATTTCATAGATCATCAGTGGAAGCTCCAGAAAAAAATAATTTCCTTTGTCCCTGTCACCTCTCACAAAGGGGAGTACCTTGCTAAAGCCCTAGAGAATTGCTTACTTGATTGGGGTCTGAAAAGTATTTTTACTGTGACTGTTGATAATGCTAGTAGTAATGATACAGCTGTTGGTTTTTTCAAGAAAAAATTAGTAGCCTGGGGTGCTTCTTCTGTAAAAGTAAAGTATGTTCATATGTGTTGCATTGCACACATCTTGAACTTAGCAGTACAAGATGGTCTTAAAGATTCAGACACTTCAGTCATGAGAGTTAGGGAAGCTGTTAAGTATGTTAGGAACTCACCTGCTAGGCTTCAAAAGTTCAAAGATATATCTGATTTGATAGGAGTGGAAGCCAAGAGTGGTCTGCACCTGGATGTTCTAACTAGGTGGAATTCCACTTACCTGATGCTAAAATCTGCAGTTTGTGATGAGAAAGTGTTTGAAGCCTATGAGGAGAATGAATATGCATATAGTACTGATTTGGGTTCTGACATGCCTGATGTTTTAGATTGGATTGCTGTTGAATCTTTTGTGACCATTCTAAAACATTTTTATGAAATGACACTAAGAATTTCAGGCTCACTATATGTTACTTTCAATACCTTTTTTTCTGAAATTTCTGACTTGTTCCTTGTCCTCAAAGATATGGTTGCCTCTACAACTGCTTCTGTCAGTGCCATGGGGAGTACTATGAAATCCAAACTAGACAAGTACTGGGGTGATACTGAAAAGATGAACTATCTAATCTTCTATGCTAATGTCTTAGATCCTAGGGACAAGTTTGAGTATATGCCATTTCAGCTAAATGCTTTATATGGTGATAAAAAAGGTGCTGCTTTTTTTCTAAAAGTGAAGTCAGGTCTAACTGAGTTATTTGTTGATTATGTTTCAAGTTACCCTGACTGTGTTGGTGGAAGTTCTAATACAACTTTTACTTCTGGAGCATCTATGGAGTGTGGTAATTCTGAAAATAGGCCTGTGTCCAGGTTTAAGGCTGATCTTAAAAAGAAGAAGCTTGAGAGTGGTCAGGTAGGAGTTAAAAAATCTGAACTTGATATATATTTAGCTGAGTCCATAATTGAGGAAGATGGGGACTTTGATATTCTAATATGGTGGAAGTTAAATAGTGAAAGGTTTCCTATACTTTCCAAGATGGCTAGGGATGTACTTGGTGTTCCCATTTCCACAGTTGCTTCTGAGTCCACTTTCAGTACAACTGGTAGGGTTTTGGACTGTTTTAGAAGTTCATTAAGTTGTAAAATTGTGGAAGCCCTTATTTGTGCACAAGTTTGGTTGAGATTGTCTCACCAGCCTATCTCAATTGAAGAAAACATTGATGAAGTAGAGAGACTGGAAAAAGGTATAACTTTTATAGTTTTATGTGTTTTCATGTATTATTTGCTTATTATGAATCTTCTTGTTTATATTTCATAATTCTAACAATTCTCTTTGTTTGTTATAGAAATAATGGATGGAAATGTTGGTGGTGGAACTGCTGCTTCTACTGGATCCTCTATTGTGCCATTAAGTGTACATTTTCTATATTTTTATAGGGTTTAGGGTTGGCATTGCTCTTTCAGTTCATAACAAGCATTCTGACTTCTGAGCTATATGACATGTTTGGTTTTTGCCATTATTTGGTTGTTTGGCTATGATGAAGCTTCCACTCATTACTGCATTTAGGGTTTAGGGTTGGTGTTGCTCTTTCAGTTCATAAAATGGTAAGTTGTTACTGAAATTGTAGCAGATGCCCCCTATTTCCCCTTATGAATGATAAAAAGCATTCTGAGCTCTGAACATTAGTACATCAGTAACTGATTATGTGCATTCTGAGCTGTATGTGTATGTGCATTCTGACTTCTGAGCTCTCTGATTATGTATAATGTATTATGAGTATGTATAATGTGTATAGGTTTGAATGTTTGAATGTGTATGCACATGAGTACATGACTCTCTGATTTGGCATTATGTGGTTGTTTTTCCATGTGCATTCTGACTTCTGAGCTCTCTGATTATGTATAATGTATTATGAGTATGATTATGTCATTCTGGAAACCATTCTGGCAACTGTGAACTGTCCCTGGACTCTTGTCCCTTGCTCTGACTTGTTCAGGTTTTGTGTAAGTAACTCATAATCCCATTAATCCTTGACTATATCATTTCTATTAAATTTCATTGGCTATGATGAAGCTTCCACACATTACTGAATGTATGGTTTAAGGTTGGTATAGCTATTTCAGTTCACAACATGTAAGTTGTAACTGAAATTGTAGCAGTTGCCCCTATATTCCTGGTGAAGGATAACAAGCATTCTGAGTCAGTGATTTTTCTGATTTGTTGTTTTGTTTCATTAACTTATCCAAGTTACTCTGACTTATTATACATGTATAATTGACTTATTATACATTTATACATATGCAAGTGGAAACTTGAAGCTGGTGAAGGATGTTAATGAATTATGTAGCATTTTGTAATTTGTTTAAGTTTGTTCTAAAGTTTGTTTATTAAACTTTGTTCTAATTTTGTAATTTTGCGTACTTGTATTAAATTTGTTTATGAAGCTGGTATCAAATTGCCATATATTTTACTTGAACATTTTGTCTATGAACATTTTGTATGAGTTACTTGAACCAGACATAACCCGATACCCGAACCGAACCCGCCCTACCCGAAGCTCATTAAAACCCGAAAAATTTAGGGTAAAAAAACATAGAGTAGGATAGGCTAATTACACATCCGATACCCGAAAGGGTCGTGGGTTCACCCACCCGCCCGACCCGAACCCGCCCGATGCTCAGCCCTAATCAGTAGGGTTCTCCATCATTTAGATAAAGGAAAAATTGATTGTAATAATCCCAACTATTGGCGTTCCGCTTATAATAATCCCAACTATCGATTATTTCAGAATAATCCCAACTTTAGGGACCTTCCGCCAATAATGGTCTTACATGACTGACTGTAAAAAAAATCCTATAGTTTCTAAAAAGATATAGCAGGTAATCCCTATAAATAATCCCAATTTTAAATTTTTACGCTTAATTTTTATTAAAAATTCACTTGGTGGAGAAGGTAATATGTGGTCATGGACCATTATTGGCGGACGGTCCATATAGTTGGGACTATACAAAAATAATCAATAGTTGAGATTATTGTTAGCGTACCGGCAATAGTTGGGATTATTATTTTCAATTTTTCCTTAGATAAATATATAAGCGCCAAATGGATCCTCTTGTTCTCTACAGAAAGTCAATTAAATCTTTTACTTTAAATTTTATTAATTACGTGTCAGTACTTAAATTTTATCAAATGTGACTGGGTGCACGCTTGTACGGACACAGTGTACACGTGACGGCCAATGTCACCTTTTTTGATCTGCTTCTTTTTCTTTATCTTTTTTTTCTTTCTTTATTCCTCATTCCCTAAGTACTCTTCTTTCGAGACCCGCAAACCGTCTTGTTCCTTCAAGCATACAATTCTTCCATGGAATCTTGATGTGACCGTCTTTCTTTCTCTCTTTCTATCTTTGTTTCTCTTTCCTCGTTCCACCTTCTTTCTTTCCCTATATATCAACGACCAACAAGGGCAAGATGTGGTTTGGGAATTTATAGGAATTACTCCCTCCCTCCCGTTAACAATGGGACAAAAGGGAGTGACACACAAATTTCATGGATAGTCTACCCGGGGGTATGTATCCGAAGGGTTACTGCGGGGAGTAACTAGAGAGAAGTCAGAGCAAGCAAGAGAGAGAAAGTGTATTGAATATATGAGTGAAAAGTGTATTCCGAATCTGGTTTACAAAGGGGAAATGGGGTGCTATTTATAGTAGCAATAAATGCGAGAAGGGGACACGTGTCATGCATCCAACGGCCGAGGGGTCACATCAACCGGGTGTCACTGGCATTCGCATGTGACCGCATTCAATGCAGCGGTTGGATGTGACGTTGTACTTGGTACGACAACCCAGGCGCATGTGGAGAGGATATTCTTATCGGGGAAGGTACCCTCGGCTGTAGGTGATAAGCCGAGGGCTCTTCCTGTTGAAGGCCCCTTAAGGCCGAGGGCTCCAGGTGCCGAGGGCTATTGTTTTTTGCCGTTTTTCTCCCAGTAACTTTGTATGCTGAAAATAGCCTTTCTGTGAGTATCAGGAGCCTTCGGCCAAGGGACCGAAGGCACCCCCAGTGTGTATCGTTGGCTGCTTGGTACTCGGGGTGCTGTGATTTGGGCCTGTTGTGCTTCCTGGGCCTATTGGGCCTTGATTAGAGTAGTAGGAGTCTATGGGCCGGGGGTCCCTGGGGCATATACTCCATCACGAGTCCCTCACTCCTTTTGTCGAAAGGTACTTGAGGGAAAAGGAGTAATTGTGTTTGTCCTCTACCGTTGTTCCGTTGTAGTTTGTAAAGTTGTGAGGAGATCTGTGTTTGCATGTTTCTGCCGAGGGCAGTCCCTCAGTTACCCACATTCCGGGACTTGAGGGATCATGTTTGCTGTCGTGGGAGTTTTTTTTTGAAATTTTTGCATTTTGAGATTTTCCCGAAGGGGTTCTCCAGTCCCCCACTCCTTGAGGCACTTGTAAAGTGGTGAAAAGGAGTAGAGTATTGCCTGCCTGTGATATGGAGCCGTGGGGTGACGTTTTTCGTTTCATTTTGGGGGGATTCCTCGTTAAAAACCTCATTAGAAAAAAAAAACATGTGGGAAAAAATTCTAATGAGGGAAAAAGAGTGCACCGAATTCCCCCAATGATGAGTCGAAAAGGTGAAACCCTGGTCTGAAATGAGTGGCAGTATTCTTGCCGAAGGCTATCCTTGTCTGAGGGCGCGTGTGTTGCTTTTCCGAAGGCTCGCTTCTGATATCCAGGGAGATGCCGAAGGGGAGCCCTTAATTCATGAGAATGAGGGCACGATGAACGTAGGTGATATTTCCTGTGTTGTCGAGGGGTCCCTTGTTTGTTGACAAGTTGGGGGATGCGGTGCCCCGAGGGGTTTCCTTGTTGCGTAGCCGGGGGTAGCTGTTGATGAAGGTGTTCTCCCCGGGGGTTACGTGGTCCTCAATGTGTTTGAGGGCTGAGTGTTCCCGAGGGGTGTGCCCGTTGTGAAGCCGTGGGCTTCTGAAGGAGTGAGCCCGAAGGCACTTGTGATGTATTATGAGGGGCATAGGCCGGGAGCACATCTAGATAAGTGTACCCGGGGGCTCCTCTTGATGAAGTGGAGTGAAGGAGAAACCCCGAGTTCCCAGAATATAGCCGTTGTAATATGACCGTTGGAGGGGGAGTACATGTGGCGCGTGGCCGTTGGCTGCCTGTGGGCGGGCGTCACCAATTGGGCAGCTCGACGGTTTGTAATGATGATTTTTCCATCGGGGGCCCAATTTCCAGCCCAGACCCGGATTTGGGTGCCTATAAATATCCCATGGTCTGAGCTCTAGCCCTTGTGCGATCTCATTGGTAGCGAAGCTCTGGCCATTTGATTTCTAGAGAGAGAAACACCTGCCTTCGATCAAACCAATCTTCCGAGGTCAGTTCTTCACCCGTTCGTTGTTATATTAGCGAGTTGTAGCTTTGTCACCTTAGATTAAGTGTTTAAGAACTTTTAGGAAGCCCTCAGCATTTAAAGCCCCCTCATCCCTTAGTTCTTGAGGATGTCTTCGCAAAGCGATTCCCAGGACATCTCGATGGAGCCTTCGATGGAGGAGGAAAGCATCTCAGACGTGGAGTCCACGAGTGAGCAACCCTCGGCCGGGAATGATGCCGCAATGGCCATAGAGGTACAGAAAGACCTCGTTGCTGAAGCCGAAGCTGAGGACTTCGAGCAGGTGATCGAAGACGAGGAGATGGCCCTCGCCGTTCAAGTCGCTGAGCAGGAGTAGCAGAAGGAGAGGTCGAGGGTTACTGTTGCCGTCCTTCCCCCCGGAATGCGGGTGAGGCCAGCACCTCCCGGCCCTTGAACCCCACGCCCCTCAGGGTAGCCCCCGGGGCAAAGAAGACGAAGAAAACGGGAGCTTCCAAGAAGAAAGGTGTTGCTGACCAAGGGAAACCGGTTGGGATTCCCGAGGGGTATTCCTGGTTGAATAGTGCTGCCCTCGCGATAAATTCGAGGGCTGATCGGGCTGATTGCTACGTGACGCAGTTGCACGTGGGGCCTTCAGTGGACGTGGTTGAGCCGGGTCCGAATGACGTACTCTCCCGGTCTCCCGAGGGGTGTTTCGCAGTCCACATCCTCTCCGTCTCAATGGGCTTCCGGTTCCCTTTGCACCCCTTCCTCCTGGAGTATCTTAGGTACGTTGGTCTAGCCCCCTGCCAACTTACCCCAAACAGTCACTCCTATGTTGCGGCCTTCCTGCATGTCTGCGAATCCAGGTGGTGGCCCCCACTCTGGACCTCTTTTTTCAGAGCTTCAACCTGTGTTGGGGGGGGAGGGGCATGCTAACTCCGAAGGCTATGCGAACCTTCAACAGATTTGCCCCGTGGAGGCTCTTTGACGACGTACCCTCGTCCCACAAGGGCGTGAGGGACCAGTTCTGTTACGTGAAGATGTCGGGTAATCCATTCCTGAGGGAATTGCGGGATCGTTTCAGGCGTCACCCGAAGGTTGGGAGTGCTTCTCTCGAGAAGGCCGGGAAGATCATCTCCGCTATCCCCGAGGGGCACAAAAAGCACATGATGGTCAAGGAGCTGACCCTCGACGATGACTTGTATGGGCAGGGCTTCCGCCGTTTTCGTTTCTTAGGGGAGACGGACGCTAAGTACCCTGTCCTCGAACATTTTGTAGGAGGTAGGTCTCCGAAAGCTCTGCCTTTTTGTACTTAGGATTTTGGGCGTAGATTAATTTCTTTTTTTTTTACCCTCCGGTCTCATTCGTTTGCCTTATTTTGCAGGTGTGAAATGGATTTGAAAAACTTCGCGGGCTTTATGAAAAAGTCGACGAAGGAGCCCAAAAAGAAGGACGGGGGCGTCCAGAAACCCCTCGATGCACTCCCCAAGAAAGTTGGGGAACCTTCGGCTACTGCCCCTGCTGATGCCGCTGCCAAGAGGAAGCCAGTAGGCAAAGGTCCGGGTCCTGAAGGGAAGAAACCCCGAAGAGGGGATGCTGAGAAGAAAACCGCTCTGGTTGTGGTCGTGGGGGAGGACTCTGCCTCCGGGCTTCACGTTGTGGCGGAGACCACTGCCTCTGGCCCCCCTTCGGCACAGAGGGGCGAGGGGGGCTTACCCCGGGAGGACATACCTTCTTCCCTTCTGAGAGGGACCATGCATCCCATAGAGTTCCTCCGGGGTGCTACCCCCTCGTTCGACAGGGCCGCCCTCGGCAAACTTGAGGACGAAGCCCTCGAGTCCAAGATCCTCCGATCTTCCCTCACTGTGAGTTGTCTCCTTTGTTTCCGCTTTTCTTTAGAGTACTTAGTATGGTGTCCTGACTCCCCTGTTATCTCCAGGCTTGTATTGCCCTCGGTGAACAAGCTCGAAGGCTAGAGGAGTGGCGCCTTCAGAGGGCCCAGGACGCTGAGAAGATGGCAAAGCTGGTACATCACAACCATGATGCTGTGAGGCGGATGGCCCAGCTGCAGGAGGACCTCCGGCAAGCGAGGGAGGAGGCCGAGAGAGCCAGGAAGGAGAAGGCCGAAGCTGCCAAAGTTGCTGCCGAGGCCGCACAAAAAGCCGCTAATGAGGCCGAGGCTGCAAAAGCAAAAGCTGTTGTCCAAGCCCGGAAGGATGCTGTCGCCGCCTTTCATGCTGAGGGGTGGAAAGCTGAGGCTGAGGAGGGATGGGTTTCCTCGGTTGTTGCAGCCTCGGTAGATGACTGGGTTAAGGGCCCCGGGGTTGAGTGGATGGCCCAGAAGGGCAAGAGTTATTACGAGGGCGGGGAGTATTTCACCCAAGCCCTCATTTACCGGAGGCTTGCCAGGCATTTCCAGGTTGATCCGGAGAAGTTCGACCTTGGAGCATATGGCCTCCCCCCTCTGCAACCAGACATTCGTGTTCCCCTCCCCTCGGGCGAAGAGAGGCCGGTTCTTGAAGACTCGGTCCTAATGGCGGAGGCACCGAGTGATGATGATGAGGGGGATGTCTCCTCTAAGCCTGTCTAGAGTGCTTCTGTTGAAGTGGTTGATGATGTTGTGATTGTATGATTTGAACATCTTTTGTATAATCATGTATGTAACTTTCGGCTTCGGCCATGATTGCCAACAACTTTTACTCCCTGTTTGTGAATGAATGCCTGCCTTCGGGCCTCCTATACATAATTCGCTTTTTCTTTGAATGTATGCCTTCATTTTTCTGTGTGAAATGGATGCCTTCTAACATGCCTTGTAAGTTCTGTGGATGATAGTATCATTGATCTCCATACGGATGACAAAGGGCATCCTTGTGCGGAGAGGAAGCGGAGGGGAGATCGGCGTTTGTGAATGTGATGGGCTCCTCCCTCAGCCGCTTTACCGGGGGCATATGAGTGACTTCCCCCACGTATAGCGATTGAGCCCACTTCTTTTGTTGGCTGGTGGAGTCTCCCCCTGTGTTGCCACCGGTGATCATGAGGATGTGGCGCTTCTTCTCGAGGCCGTGGGGGCACTCTTCTTCTTCCTCTTCCAAATTCCCGATCTCCCTCTTCCTGCCGAGGGGGATGGTGTTTGGGTTAACCCAATCGTTTGCTTTCGTTGGGCGCCCTCGGGGTGACCCTTGGTAGGGAGGACCCTGTTGTTGAGGGCCTTGGACGAACTGGGACAGATGGCCCACCTGTATTAACCTCTCGATAGCTGTCTTCAGCTGATGGCAGTCATCGGTTTTGTGCCCTTGATGTCGGTGGAAGCGACAGTAGGGGTAGTTTGGATTGATGGCATATACCTCCGGGGGTGCGCGAGAATCTCGCTCCACCAGACCCCTCTCCTCAACGAAGTCGAGGATGACGCTGACGGGGTGCGTTAAAGGCGTCCGAGGATGCTCCAGGAGAACAGGTTGCGCCCAAGTCTTCGGGTTACCCTTGTAACCTCCCCTGGGCTTGGCTTGGTCATGCCAGGGGTGATCACTGGGGGGGTGCTGAACCCTTTGGTTGGTTATGAGGAGCCCCCGACCCCCGGTTGCCTTTATCATCTGGCCGAGGGCGTTGCTGATCAGGGTTGTGATGGCATTTCTCCACCTCCTCGGCCTCGGCGTATCGGACCCCCTGCTGTAGGGCCCTTATGTAATCGCGGGGGTCGGGGGAAGGGGGGGGGGGTCGATGATGAGGGTCCTTGAGAAGTTGCTGGGGTGGAGCACTGTTTGGAGGAGGGCCAGGAGGGTCCCGTCGTCTGCGCCATCAACTTTATCAGCTTCCGTTCTCCAGCGCTCCAAGAAGTCCCGAAGGGTCTCCTCTTTCCTTTGCCTCACTGTCAGCAAGTGGGAGAAGTGTTTTCTTGTTCGGCGCCTTCCCGAAAATTGTGTCAAGAATCGCTGGGCGAGTTCTTGCCACGAGTCGATGCAGCCTTCGGGCAATCGATTGAACCATTCGTAAGCCGGTCCCTCTAAGGTGGAGAGGAATCAGCGGCACAAATACTCATCCGATGCCCCCACCATCATCATACTGTTTTGGTACCTGCTGTAGTGCTCCTGGGGGTCAGTTTTTCCATCGTAGGGCTTGATGAGTTGCCCTCGGTATTTTTCTGGGATCCGGGCCGCCAATACCCTTGGGGTAAATGGCGTCCGGGTCCGGAGTTGTATGGAGGGTTCCTCGAAGCCCTCGGCTATCTTCTTCTGCATCTCCTCCATCTTGGCCAACATGGCCTCATACATCAGGTCTGCATGAGGGGCAGAAGCGCTGGCGTGCGCTTTGGTGGCCTCCATCTCGTCAAGCCGGCGCTGGAGGGCCGCAATGATTTCGTCCCGGGGGTCCTTCGGGAGGGTCTCCGCCCCCTGCGAACGGACACGGGCCGAGTGCACCTGGTTGATGTGATGACGGGCATCATCGGCATGAAGGGGTGCTTTGCCTTTGTCCTGAGGGGGACGTCTTTCATCCGCCCAGGAAACGGATCCGCCACTTTCCTGAGGCCTTTGGAGCGCCTTCCCCCCGAGGCGGTTTTGGACCCCTCGACGGTCTTGCGCCCCTCCGAGTCTCTCGAGGGCGGAGGTTCGGGGCTGTTCCTTGTTCATGTTGTGGCGGTCCCGGGATTGGACTTCCTGGGAGGCCGTGTCTTGGGCCACGACTCTCTCGACGTTCCCAATCCGAAGGACAGGGTTCCCGAGGGGGTGTGGATGAGGGGGAGGCATGATGTTTTCCCCGACCTGAAGTTGTAGGGGAACCAGAGTGCCGAAGGCACCCGGGTTCTGGGTGAGTGTCTGGATGAAGGTGGAAAACGCCGACTGTACGTCGATAGTGATGACCGGAGGGTTAACTTGGTTCTCGCTCCGGTCCTTCTTTTTGGCTTCGATGCCGAGGCGGGCATCGGGGGCATTTTGTTGAATCTGAAGGCATAGGTCGACAGCCGTCTGATCCAACCCGGCGATGACGCCGCCCCCGAGAGCCCTGTTAAAGGCCTCGGGGACGTCGACTTCGCTGAAGGCCAGGTTCCTTTCCTCAACGTTCTTGGAGTTGGCGCGAGTTGTTCTCACCATTTTCGATAGGTGTTTTGTGTTTTTCCGAGAGGGAGTGTTTCTTACTTGATTATTCGAGCTCTCAACGACAGCACCAAATGATGGATAGTCTACCCGGGGGTATGTATCCGAAGGGTTACTGCGGGGAATAACTAGAGAGAAGTCAGAGCAAGCAAGAGAGAGAAAGTGTATTGAATATATGAGTGAAAAGTGTATTCCGAATCTGGTTTACAAAGGGGAAATGGGGTGCTATTTGTAGTAGCAATAAATGCGAGAAGGGGACACGTGTCATGCATCCAACGGCCGAGGCGTCACATCAACCGGGTGTCACTGCATTCGCATGTGACCGCATTTAATGCGGCGGTTGGATGTGACGTTGTACTTGGTACGGCGACCCAGGCGCATGTGGAGAGGATATTCTTGTCGGGGAAGGTACCCTCGGCTGTAGGTGATTAGCCGAGGGCTCTTCCTGTTGAAGGCCCCTTAAGGCCGAGGGCTCCAGGTGCCGAGGGCTATTGTTTTTTGCCGTTTTTCCCCCAGTGTGTATCGTTGGCTGCTTGGTACTCAGGGTGCTGTGCTTTGGGCCTGTTGTGCTTCCTGGGCCTATTGGGCCTTGATTAGAGTAGTAGGAGTCTATGGGCCGGGGGTCCCTGGGCCATATACTCCATCAAAATTAATAAAAAGTGGTTCATGTGGTTGATATTGAATTGATAAAGTAAGAATGATTTAGAGTCACACAAACTTTACCAAATTTGGTATGTGACAATCTTATTGGGACGAACCGATAAGGTAAGATGGGACAATCATAGCGGGACGAAGGTAGTAGTATACAAGGAGAAAATGGACTAGGGTCACATGTACTAATGGGTTGGACCCCAATCATATGTATGGGTTGGGGAGTAATGTCATCCATGTATTACATAACACTTTAGTATCTTTGGATGTACATAACTAAACAAATACAAGTATTACAAGAAAATATAATACTCCCTCCGGTCATAAATAAACTTCACACTTTGACTTCACACAAATTAAGGAAATAAATTTGACTTTACTGTAGAGTACACTGTTGTGACACTGTTTGGCACTGTTTTGCATTGTTTTGATAATAGATAGTTTGCCAAATAAGGAAGAGAGAAGAAGTATGAAGTTTATTTTGGACCTACCCAAAAAAGAAAGTGTGAAGTTTATTTAGGACCGAATGGAGTATTAAATATTAGTATCTCTATACACGTTGGTGATGCCGCCTCATTAAAAACTTTGTGTGTAAAAAATCAGAAAACATTAGTCACTTTATACGCCACGTGGCTTTAAGATATTGACATATTTTTGAACAATAACTATTTTCGATTATACACATTTTTATAAGAAAAGTTTGTTACTTTTTTGAATAGGTGCCCTTCGTGATTAGTCTCTTGGTCATAGTACTTTAAATCCCAATCGGATCCTGCGTTTTTGCTAACTTTGGAAGTCTAAAAATATCAACAAGTTTCCCTTCATCTTCCTCATCCAAACTCCACTACTTTAGTGCATAGTTTGGTTTGCCGTAGTCCACCCGGAACGAAAAATCATGGGAGTCAATTGTTAGCGAGAGAATTTATCTTAAGAAGACAGCAAACATTATTGGGCTCGATTCCATGCTCATAAATTCCGTACACTTCTCGTTTATCATAATTATTTATTTTACAGATTTTCGAGACACACATACAACAAAATATTCATTGATCCGTTAAATCTGGATTCCATATTAAGGGTACTCCTTGAATCCTTAGAATATAATCATACCCCTCTATGCTAGGTAAAGGCGGATCTAGGAATTTGGTTTGAGATGGGTTGAAGAGTAAATATACTAGGCTTAAATATTAGAGGAGTGTGCTAAATATGAAAAATGAAAAAAAAATTAAACCAAAAAAATGCAAAAAATAATTCACGTGGCCCAGGGGTGGACATGGTTGATTGACCGTATTTCGGTTAATCAATTTATGGTTAACCATACCATAATGACGGTTAATTGGGTAATATTTAACCACAATATAGGTTAATCATTAATCGGTTATCCAAAAAATTATATGAACAAGCTTAGAATTCTCGTGATTAGCAGCTGTGAATTGGGGAAATAGGAAGAAGATCGAGATGAACCGGGTGTGGTTCTGATTCTTGGAAATGACCTTCACGTTTGCTTCTACAGGCTAAGCCCACGCCAAATCTCAAATCATCAATGGCTCCGGCAGGGGAAGCCTTGCTGCTATTTTCTTCCAGAAAAGAGTATGGCTTTACTGGGTGTGTTCATGAGGAGTTTGCGGCTAATATTTCAGCACCGGTGATATTTTAACATTGGATTTGGATAATTGGTTAACCAACGATATTTGATTTTAAAATCGTACCATACCGTAAATATATAATTTTTGACGCGATTTCGCTTTCAGTCATCTGAAAACAGTCTCTTTGTACATGAGAAGACTGCATACATCCGATCTCTTACCCCACTGTAGATGGGAGCCTTTGCGGCACTGAGGTAATGATAATGATGATGATAATGATGACCATATCGTAAATTTTTAAGAACATTGTATGATATTGTCAAACGTTTTTCGGATATTTACCACGATTAATCGGATATAGTTTTTATGGTCACCCCTAATAACCCACACATAGATCGTCCCCTATATCGGGTCTTGCAAAGCTTATGTAATGAGCTGAGGCATATCATAAGAATCCTAATTCTTTTGACGCAGCCAGAATATTTGTAGAGAAATGGTTCTCAATAAGACCGAAACTTCTTCTATGTAATTAAATAGGACTCCTACTTTTTTAAACCCTGAATAGGACTACATGTTAGCCGAACTACCATTTTTACCCCTGCTCTCTTTGTTCGTACTTCCTAGTGGGCTAGCGGCTAACAGAGGATCTCAGTCAAAATACACCTTCATCATCTAACAAAACAGAAGCTCGAATACTACACTTCGACAACAGCAGCGAGGTGAAGACGGATGTGAGACGGAAGCGGCAGAGACAGAGATGGCGACGGAGGCATAGGGGTCCGTGTTGCGTGTCGTTCCTCCTACGTACCTTCTTCTTTCGATGTTCTTCCGAGTTCCTCCTGTTCTGCTCATCATCCTCTCCTTCCTCTATCTTCGTTTTTTCCTTCGATCTCTTTTGATTCTTCATTACATTAGAGTGGGTAATGGTTTTGCTTTCAATATTTGTTCTTCTTTCGTTTTTAATTGTTCTTCATTCGTTTTTATGAATTTCCGATTTCTTCTTATATTTGTTGTTTTTCTAAATTATTTGCCTTTCTAGTGCTTTATTAAGCTTTCTTTGATTTCTTTTCCACTTACTTTTTTCAATTTCTTATTTCATTATACTTGCTTTACTAGATTTTATAATCATGAAGATTCCTAGAGTTTTAATTTGAATTGTTGAAGGAAATGGGAGTGGAAAGTGCTGATGAAGGTGGGGACACTTCATTTTAGACAGTAACTTTTTTGAGTGGGTGACGTAGGGATGGAATTTGCATGGAATTGTATTACCCTTGGAACAAGTGGGCTGATATTGTCCGGACTACATTGACATTGTCACGGCAATCTTTATATTATAACATTGATAAATAAAGGAAAAGTAATACTCATAACTTACAGTACGAAATTGAAAAGTAAAAAACTACGTAGTATAACAAAATATGCGAAGAGAACCCACTAATAAAAGAGAACTAACAAACTCAAATAGGAGCAAAAGTTTTCATATATACTTAAATAGGACATTGACCTTTTTTTACTCCTACATAGGACTAATTTTTTCCAGTGTTCCAAATTTACCCTTTCTGTTCGTTTCTTTGACTCCTTGACACCAGGCGCCTCTCAGACCCTTCTGCTCCCAACTCTTCGTGAAAAGCAAATGTTAGAGAACTGAGATCAAATCTGTGAAAAGAAAGTGCACCGACGATGAAAGAGTAGATGGGCGGCGAGGAAGATGCAGGTTATCGCCGGCGAAGGTGTCACCGATCAAATCTGTTTCTTCTTCTTCTTCTTCTTTTTCCTCTCTTTTCTCCTCCGCGTCTCCTTCTTCCCTTTTCTTTTTTTCTTCGTCAATGGTTCGCGGGCCACTGCTCATTGATCTCTTTCTTCACATCTGATTTCTTCCGTCTCTTTTTCATTTTGCTTTTTCGATTCCTTCATAAAGTGGTTTCTAATGTTTGTCTTATTCTAATTTCCTATTTGGCTACTTCGTCCAAAAGGTTGAATCCCCAACCCCAAGGGCCCCCCCACCCCGACCCGACAAGAGGTGGGGGAGTAAATCACGGTGACTCAGTCGGCAAAGCGGCAGTAGGCCTTTACCCGTGCGCACCAGAGGGCCAGCCTTATTTCAGGTTCTGAAAACCCCCTTTTGGCCGCTGCGGGATTCGAACCTTGGTCTACGTCCAATTTTTCCCACCGCTCGACCAACTGAGCTACCCGTGCGGGTTCCTATTTGGCTACTTCAATTTGTATCGTAAGTGCTTTTTTGTTACATAAGTAAGTGCTATGTTTTTTTAGAGAAGAAAAGTGTTGACTTTAATTTGTCAATGTAATTGGAGATTGTTGATATTGATATTAATACATTATTGTTGATAAATGATTTTAATAAAGTGATTGTTATAGTGATTGATATTCTTATGACATTGTTATTGACATTTTTATGACATTGTCATTGACATTCTTATGACATTCTTATGACATTGTCATTGACATTGTTTTCTATTGACATTTTTATGACATTGTCATTGACATTCTTTTAACACTGTCATTGACATTCTTATGACATTGTCACTAATACTCATTGATGACAATTTTGTTTGTCAATATAAACAGTGAAATAATTTCTAAATGTTAATATAAATAGAATTCAAAAAAAACTTGAATAGATGAATTTGGAAAATCCAAAAAAACAAACAAACACAATACTACGTACTTCCTAAGTAGGAAGTTGAAAGGCAAAAAAAAAAGATTTGAAAAGTCAAATCAAACAACTACAACAAAATTTTGGAAGACTTCCTCACAAAAAAAACGCACAGAGACAAATTGTAGAGCAGAAGAATTCAACAAAATCTGGGAAGAGGGGATCGAAGACTTGCGTCGAGCACAAAATTAGAAAATGGAAGAAGAATAAAGAAGAAGATCAGGTGGAATCTCGCACCAACGACCATTCCAGCGCTCACCAGAAACAGAGCAATAGCTATTGTAGCAGCCGTGACCTGTGACTCCGGCGACCACTCCGGAGATGACTTACGACAGATCGGCAGAGAATTGTGAATCCTATGAGGCACGATGTTCCTCTCCTGGAAGATGAGAGGCATGAGTGGGCAAATAGCTGGAGCTCCAGATTGTACGAGGAGAGGGCTGAAGGAGAGGGTTGCGGTGACGTTTGAAGAACAGGGGTATAATTATCCAGCTGTTCAAATTTAGTCCTATTTAGGGTTTAAAAAGTCTCAAGTCCTATTTATCTTCGGGTGTTGCTTCCTACACCCCCATAATTGCTTAACGTAACCATGAACGGACAAATTTGACCTTCTTAATTATTAATTAAAGTTATTATAATTAAATGTAAATAAAAAAATGCTTCCCGCACCCTAAGGTCTCCATGCTCGGCTGATGGGTTCTATCATGTGCTAAAATTTTACATTAAATGCACATCCAATAAAATGGTGTCATGTGGCAAATTTTTTTTTTTTAAATGTCACAACTTTTTCATTTTTGCTCCGATTTTTATAAAAATTATACCAAATTAAATATCTTTTTATGATCTTTCATATGACACCCATATTATATATGTAATTTTTTTTAAAAAAAACTGGTCAAGTCTAGTCAGATCTGATCATATTTGTTTGAATCTATGTGGTTCGAAATCAGTTCAATTAAAAACATCCTAAATATCACGCACATCATAAATCTAGTCATGTAACATGGTGTGATGGAGTTTTAAAAGGCGGGGTCCTCCACCTTTGAAATTAGTCAAACAAAAAATGAAGATAATTAGTTTACTAGAATTAAAAATGTTACTTATTCAAATCTATAATCTACTATAGAACTCCCAAAAAAATCTAATATAGATTTGTGCAAAGTAAAAAACAAAACATTTGTGTTTTTATAATATATAAGGTTTATATCAATCATCCAATACAATTGGAACAGTGTCTCTTATAA
The DNA here is from genome assembly GCA_945859875.1 of Cuscuta europaea. Lineage (NCBI taxonomy): Eukaryota > Viridiplantae > Streptophyta > Magnoliopsida > Solanales > Convolvulaceae > Cuscuta > Cuscuta europaea. Next base: position 13,096,131 of record CAMAPE010000048.1, read on the forward strand.
CATTACGACATTCTATAAACTGTTTAATTCGATGAAGAAGTGGGGTATCCCATCCTGTAACACTAGCGTCGTGATAGTAAGACCATGTCGTAATGACTGGTGGCAACAGAGCATTGTCGTCAAGCCAAACCTGTGTATCAACAAAAGTTTTCATTTTATGCAAATCATATGGTAATATGAATATAAAAAAGGTAATGTGAAAACAAAATGAAACTATAAAATATTGTTTGCTTACAGCTATGTAGTGTTGTTTGGAATCAAGCCGAGCAATGCAAACAATTGTCTTTGGAGGACTACTACACGGGGGAGCGATCGTGGGCAAACAAGTGACTGGTTCGTGGAGGTCAAGGTGCACTAAAATAACCTGGTATAACGTTGCAAAGATCAATCCAATGTGCGACATGTGTATCCAATACCGGGGTGGTGCGGGACTGATGTAGTAGTCTATTTGCTCCCGCAATTCATCAATAGTGTCAAGAAGGCATATAGGATTATATAGATCACGATGACGATCGAGTTCTTCCACTAACTCCCTTCGAACTCTAACCCATTCTTTTTCTCCCCATCCTAAAAGCTCTGCAAATGAGCGATATCCGCAATGTCCATCTCCAATAACGTCCACAACTTTACTAATATGCTTAAGCATGAATGTCTCAACATCATTACCGAAATTAAATTGCATTCGATTTTGACGTGTGTGAGATTTCCTTTTAATATCCTTGCCACATCCACGAGACCCATGATGTGATATTGTACCCTTGGATTTTTTGTATTTTTTCTCAGTGTACTCCCATGCACTTGGGTCTCGAGTGGTTGATTTTTTTTTGGGCCTTCCCTTCGTTTCATGAATCGGTGGCTCTTTCATAGTATTAAGTTTTGGATTCCTCATCTCATTCCATTTTGCAACAAGTCTTTTTTTTTCTTGTGTTGTCATATGACCTGATTGAAACTCATCAACTATGGTTTTTAGGACCACATCATCAACACTTATATCATTGGCCTTGTCATTGTCTTGTTCCTTATTTACATGCCATTCAACTCTTCTCCAAAACTCATGTACCATTGATGGATGTAGTGGACGATTATCGTGATTACAAGTTGCTAGCTCGTGTGGACATGGTAAACCATAACATTCCCTCCACCAATAGTCATTGCATATTGGATCGTAATTTCCTGCTATGACCTCATCATGCATCCTTATTAACTTATTCATGCACTCATTTGACACCATGTGTTGAAGCTGGCTAAGTATTGGAATCTTATCCAATACCGTTGGAATGGTGCAACGTGACAATTCTAAAGATCGCCTCACTTCATCCAATTGATCATTCAACAAGTTATTTATCTCAGCAAAAACATTGTCAAACCCCTTAATGGATGAGCCTAATTGTAGCTTTAGCGTTGCATGTGCAGATTCCGCCCTGCGGCACAAAGTTAATGAAAAAAAAAAAAAAATTGTTCATAATTTTTTATAAATATATTTATTTAATTTACCTGTTAGTAGTCCTTGTGCCAAAATGTGTGACATGGTCCGTCCACACTCTCACTAAACGATCTTTGTACGGGTCCAACCAATATTCAGTAAGATATCTCATAAGGCCCCAATTGTTCTTCCATTTCGATCTCATATATTTTAATTGCTCCTCATATTGATCGACAGTGGTTGAACTAAATAGCTTCATGCATCCTTTTGAAAAGGATAGTTGGATCGTCTTCATGTTGCTCAATTTTAAAGCTTTATCTTCTATGTTACGCTTGACATGTACCATGCACAATATATGCTTAGATTCTGGGAAGACTTCACTGAGTGCTTTTATCAAACCTAACTCTCGGTCAGTCACAATCGCTAATGGGGAACAAGGACATATTAACTTTAACTCATTTAAAACCCAAATATAGTGCTCTGCGCTTTCAGCTCCCATCCACGCAAATGCAACAGAGAATGTCTTCAACGTACTTGTGAATCCCACTATTTCCAGAAAAGGCATCTTGTACCTGTTATAATTAATCAAGTATATTACATGCAATTTATATTATTTGCTTGAATGAATAGTCATAAGGGTTAATTACCTAAATAGGAGTAAAAAGTAATCAATAATCACAATCAGGGCTACATTATTTTTTAACTCACTAGTAGGACTAATTATGTGTATTTCGATAAGTATACCCTTATAACTAATTGAATGTTTTAATGCATAGTAAAATCATATTAAATTATAAAAAACATAAAAAATTAATAAAAATATTAACAAAAAATTTAAAAAATCATAAAAAATTACAAATATTTTTATTAATTATTAATTTTTTCCTACGTTTTTTATTATTTTTATTTTATTTTATTATGAATTAAAATATTTAATTATGAATCTTGACTACTTTCTACTCCTATTTAAAGGAGTGGTAAGAATGGAATGAAAAAGTACGTATGTTTTCAAATATTTAATTTTACCTGTTTGTCTTGTATGTTGTGTCCATGATGAGAACATAAGGAAAAAGTCGGAATAATTTTAGTGAATCTCGATGCGCGAATATCATGTCATGTAAATCTTCACTCCCTGGCACTAATCTATTGGCCTCAAAGTAATCATACTTTGAAATCAAATGAAGTAATTGTTGCATGACGGTGCGTCCATCCATCCATTCCTTCTTAAGCTTGCGTCTTGCGTTGTACATCTGCTTTCTGGATGTAACATTTTCAGAGTTCGTAATTTTTAAACTTTGGAGAATTGGCTTAGGCTTGCATCCCGCCTCGGATAAGTCTCTCACCAAAGAAATCTCTTGCTTTGTCAATTTACCAGCAAATGCGTGCCCCACTAAGCTCGTTGGAATAACATGATTGTGAAATCCACAATTAACCTGCAATCGGCATAAATTCTGTTTCACTTCACTCCCATATAATGCAAAAGGGCAATCACTTTTTTTTGTTCTTGTAGCTTTCTTTCCTTTATCTTGTTGCACCCCTGGAGCATTGACTTTTTTTGCAGCTCGATACTTCCCAAATTTTTCACATGCGAGAAGGACATTACCAAGCTTTTTAGAATTACTTGGCCTCGATTTTGCAATAGTTAGGACCATATTTCTCTTATGGGCCTCAACTCTAGCCCAATCAATCATAGACTCCTGATCCGCCCAAGTTTTATGAGTTCGAAAGTCTTCTGAAAAGTCATGTGAAGTGAATGGTTGTGCTTCTTCAACAATTGGAGGTTCAAACTTTACTTCTTCTTTGACAAAAGTCGAGCTATCATCATGAGTAAGACTGACATACACGTCACTGTCATCCTACAGATATCATATTTTTGAAAAAGCAGAAAAAAAATGAGATACATGTATTACAAGCAAAATATGATTTGTCGAGCTTCAAAGCACATTTTTTTGAATAACCCCGAAAAATCTAAACATTCATAAGATGAGACTGAAACGAGTTCAACCGAAAATATCAATTACACTATACAAGTTTAAAAATGATCAAAAAATTAATTATGCCTATTTATATTTAAAATTTTGGATAAATAAAAAATATATTAAACTAACATTCTAAATTATTATGCAGGAGTCGTTAATTTATAAAAAAGACGATTTGAAGTGTACTTATTAGTTTGACAAAAATTAATTATTGGGTGACATTAATTTTAGTTATTATAATACAAATAAGGATGTTTTTAATTGAATTAAAATTTACTAGTCTAGTCTAATCTGGTATATCTTATCTTATTTGTTCTATTTAAGTTTGGTCTAGTCTATATGAACTGGTCTGCCCTATTAGATGTATGTTTATGTGCGGTTTTTTTCTTCTATTTGTGTTATACAACTATTGAAATTTGATTTGGTTTGATTTGAGATGAAAAAAACATCTCAATTAAAAGCATTCTAGATACTGTCATATTGTAGTTATATGATAATAAAATAAAAACAATATTATTCAATATAAAGATGAATGAAAAAGTATATATATGATCATCAAAATATTAACGAATATTGTATACGACAAACTTAATGAATCACATCACAAAGAAAACCTGAGATACAGATAGTGGGGCGGATGAATACCTCATAATTGTGAAAATCAAGAGTACTATCATATAGATAATTTTCATATTCATCCTCCATTGTATAAGAAGATTGTAAAAAGTTATAAAAACATTAGTAATGAGTTCCAAATATTTATATAGTAGTTGTTTGATGATAATTAGAAAGTGTAATCCTGGTTGTATTAGGAATTTAAGTGTATTTGGAAGCATGTAACACAAAATTTTGGAAATATAAAAATCTATTTTTTGAAAACATGCGTGTGAATTTGGAAGCAATAAAGTCAAAAAAAAGGCTGATTGTTAAATACGTGGTGCGCCTAGCTACAATTAGATTTTTACACATGCACCGTGTGATTGAATAAGGACAAAATTGTCCAGCTTTGTCAAAAAAATGGTGCGCATAGCCATTTAATAGGCGCGCAGAGCACGAGCGTTTATCTTCACATCCTTTGTTTTAGTCTTATTAATGTCTTTTTCCCATATTTGTAGGGCTTTATAAAACAAAAGCACCAATTAAGCCCAATTGAAAGTATCATGAAGTACGCACCAAATTAGGGGAATTATCACAAGTAAACCTAAGAGTGAAAGTAATATCACTTTTTTTCACTTTTAAAAGTGTTTTCAAAAATAGATCGACTAGAGTTTTCCTTTCACAAATAGATCTTATACAACTCATCGGGACAAATTGAAAAATCAAATCCGTTGGAGACTTTTGTTCCAACAATCACTGCCTTGGCAGCGGAAGATTTGAAAACGTCATAAAAGACCTGGCTATTTTTTTCTTTTCGTCTTCAATTGCATTCCGACACCGAAGTCGGAGGGGACATGCTGCTCCAGGATCAAAACTGTGATGAAAACCAACTGTGAAGGGTTTTAGAATTGCGCTACAAGGCAGTGACGATTCCCTCTGCTTGCGACATCCCTACTGCAATCGTTAGCCACTGCAGCTTGAATAGCACCGACAATACATCACCATCTCCTGCTCCAACGATATTGGCATCATCTCCCAGAATGGTCCGCCTGTTTCAGTGGGATGTCCGCCAGGGAGTTTGCTGGTGCCAAAAGCTAATTCTCCTACTCAAGAAAACTTTGTTTCCTCAGATCCATTGTGGTAACGACCTTTGTTGATACAATTGTTGCTGCATTTTTGGTGTTGTTATTTTCAGCTTGAAACAAACTACTAATACTGTTAGAAGACTTGTGTTCATCCGTAAAAGGAATGACATTTTGAGACGGCATGATGCGCCTTCTCGCTGTGTTGAATAGTCATATACTGGACAAGTGATCACTGGTAGCTAGGACATATCCGCAACCAGAGTGTGTTTACTCTTTGTCTCATGCTGGGAATTGTTTAGTGGTAGCAATTGCTAGAAGACATGTTAACGTCTATGATTTGCGAAATATGTCTCAACCTGAGCAACCGAGGGATCGGAGTCATAACTAAAATACCAGACAAGTTGTGCTCTTAGTTCAGTTGAAGGTTGTGCTGCCATTCAATTTTTTATCTCCGTCGGGCTAGTTAATCCACAAGTATTCAAATGTCATCGAAATTCTGAAGCTAGAAGGGAGGCTGTCTACCCTATAAATGCAATTGCATTTCACCCTATATATGATACTTTTGCAACTAGGGGTTGCAATGGTAATGTTAAAATTTGGGATGCAAACAAGAAGAGATTATATCAGTATTCCAAATACCCTTCCCGCATCGTAGCCTTGTCATTTGGTAGAGATGGAAAACTATTGGTTGTTGCGTCGAGTTATAATTTTGAAGAGGATGATAAAGCTCATGAACTAGATGTCATATTCATCGGGAGTTTGAATGAAGTTGAAGTGAAGCAAAAATCTGAAGTATTGGCAAAAATAGCTATCTTGAGGAGAGCCATAATAGTATCTTGTTACCGTATATTTTTGTGATAAAAATTACTTCATAAAATATTTGATCAAATGTAAGATATAATCATTTTGGAATACTGAGAACACTTTTATATCATCTTTTCTGTAATGCAAATAATTTGGCTAATCAACCATGAATTATTTATGTACACACATACACACACATATTGTTATTTGTTGTTGTATTGTGTTGTTTTTTGTTGTATCATGTTGTTTCTTTTTTGTTTTTTGTTGTATCATGTTGTTTCTTTTTTGTTGCGCTTTGTTTCACATTGTTGTGTTGTTTTTTGTTGTATCATGTTGTTTCTTTTTTGTTGTATCATGTTGTTTCTTTTTTGTTGCGCTTTGTTTCACATTGTTTCATTTTTTTATTTATTATGTTTCTTTTTGTTGACTTTCATAAATAAAAATTTGTGTATTTATGTTTTTATTCATTGACTTTCATATGTACAAATATATGGTTTATCATTATATGTATATATAGTTAGTTTATGCCCAAGTAGCAAAAATAATTGGAAAAATGAAAAGAAAATCCACACAACAAAGAGCAACAATATACAACAAATAGAAACATGATACAAAAAAATGCAACAACATGCAACAAAAAAAGAATAGATACATACATGGGCAAGTGTTAAATGAATACATAGTTTAATTTATAATCATAATCACTATTACAAAGTATACACTGTCATTGTGTATGGTGTTTCTATAAGAATAAGAATCACAAAATTTTGGATGTATCAGAAAAACACTTCCTCTTTAGGAGAATTGATCACCACATCCTTTCCGATTAGATAAAAATATACATCATGTGTGGATGTATACTAAATCAAAAGCTGGCAATGAATTTCCATGAGATCCTGTCAGATCCTGAAGCATTACAATAGCAAGATTCATCAGTTAAACACTTAAACTCTTCACATTTTTTAAATTCAAATGTAGTAGATGACTAGTAAAACGTTGTTCAATAGTTCATGTGAATCTTGAAAGTACAAATGTTTTATGGTGGTCTCAAGTGTAGACACTTTTTATCCCGAAGTACAAATGTTTTATGGTTTTCTCAAGTGTAGACACATTTTGTCCCACAGTACAGCCAACATGAGAAAAATCACCATAGCCAACACCATGAAAAATCCAGGCATGGCCTTGAAGCCAAACAGACCCTAAATTAGAAAATAAAATTACAGCATACCAAGAAGTCTCAATCCAATAAACCAGGACAATCCCCTATGCACAAGTGAAGCAAGATCTAGAGCCCCTCTTACTCTAACAAGTAACAAGTTTTGTGACTTGGCTGCCATCCCATACCAATACCATAGCCAATACTTTAAGGAAACTTTTAACAACAATAAAATAATATATTTTTCCGGGTGCAAGAACAACATATAACCACAGCAGCAGTATTCAGTAAGCCATACGATGATACTCATGCACCCCATATCTTTTCACTTTCTTCAAAATCTCTTTTAAAACCTGCTTCTGCACCGGTACCTTGTTGGTCTGGGATGCCATGTTGTCATGTTGAGAGTCGTATGGTTTACTAGAACCATCTGCTTAAGTGACAAATCCAACAACAAGTGCTAAGAAGGATGAATCTCATGGAGTTTCCCTGAAATCTGATTAAACTATTAACATATTCATCTTAGTCATCACTTAAAGAGTTAGTGAATCGAGAAAGAGGCACTTGAGTTTAACATTCGATTACAACAAAACACTGTTTCACATCCTCACTCCACTATTTAACAATTGAAAACCTAATTAAACATTTGGCCAGTGATACCTTGAAGTGTACAACAACAAATAAATCATAACAAATTGGGACGTGCCTAGTGATACCAGCTAAAATACACTCAAGAGCTCAACTAAAACTGAAAGTAAATTATACGGAGTAACAAAAATAAAGGAGATAGTAAAATAAAGTTGAATCGGAAACCAAAATTCAAGCTTAACCCTATGAATTACAACAAAAATAAAAGTGAAAGCAAAATGCTGAAAATCTCAACCATGTATCTGCAAATCAGAGACTAGTGAGGCAGTCAGGACGCGATTCAGCGAGCAGCGGAGCAGCCAAGTAAGCAGGGCAGAGGTCGGAGTCGCGGAGGCCAGAGGGCGCAACCAGCATAAGGCAGAAGGGGAACAACCACACACATCTCAGACCTTAATTTTCTGATTAAGTGCTTCAGTTTTCGTCGAGACTATGAGGATGGAAGGAGGACGTATGTGCGATACTGTCAGGGATCGACGATATATGGCCTTTGGGTTGGGGCTTTGATTTAGGTTATTTTTGAAATAAAAAAGTAAAATTGAAAAGATGAAAGTTATTATTGAAAAGTAAATCATACGTAGACATGAAAGAAATACATTTAGAAAAAGTGGACCGCACAGGATATTTCCACACCAAATTACTCATTTTCACTTAAAAACTACACATAATTTTCAATGCACATTGTCCTACAACATCTCAGTTAAGAACTTTCAAGTTACTATTTTACAAAAAAAAAATAATATTACTGTTTCACAAAAAAAAATCTCTTTTAGCCGTATCAAATAATAAAGGGAAAATGGTCAGATAGGGCCTCGAAATTACAAAAAAATGTCAAATAAGACCTTATATAGGAGCTTCTGTCCGGACGACGCCATTTGGGGCGGTTCCCGGTGGACTTTTTCAATGAAACTTCTTGAACATCTTACTCATTAAGTCTAGTTTACTCATACCAATTTTCAGATAAAACTTCACCCGAGAAGGCATTCAAATCCAGTATTGCGCATTGATGAAGTATCGTGCTCCGTAATTACAATAAGAAAGTCGCACAACCCGAAGGCCAAGTATTTAAGTTGTGATCTTTATTGAAATAATTAAATATCAATTTGAACCTTCTATAAGTTCGTACAGATAACATATATTAGCATGTAATAGAAGTATAATATATATGTAATTTATATATAATATATAATTACACAGCAGTTACATTAATCTTTTGTCCAAAATCACAGTGATCAGCAATGCCACAAATGTAGTAGCTCGTCCCGCTAGTTAATCTGACATGATCGTGTCCTGAACTTAGCGTCTTCCCAACCGGTTTGCATGAATCGTAGTTTTCCTTGCTCACTATTACCACAGTGTGTTCTGCTGGATCATATTTAAACACTGTTTCACATGTATTAGTGACTTGTCATTACACTAAACTAAACATAATATATATTAGGACATGAATATTATAACTTGGAGTGGTTCCGGATCAAACCAAACCTGATAAGACTTGGCTCAGACTAAATCAGACTAAATCAAACTTACACAATAGTAAAATACCATACAATATTTCCCACATAGAAAGAATCAAGCCCAAATATATGTATATATATATAAAGAAATGCATGTAAATATAAATTTAAATGTCACACCAAGAATATCGCCGGCTTTAAAAGTTTTTCCATTTGGCCAGCCACCCATATCATAAGTCCATCCGGCAGAATCACCAACGGGAATGGTGTGTGCATTAGCCAAAGCACACAATAACAACACTTCTGCTACAGCTAAAACAACGAACATTTTGTGTGATGACATCTTTAAATCCAAAAGAAATAAATGAAGACAAGAAGCAATTCAAGGATAGATGATATAGTGTTTTTTCTCTTTCGATAAATCTTTTTGTGAAACTATCCATCTCTTTTATAAGGCGGAATGTCCTCGATAATACACAAGATAGAGACAAGCATTGAATAGGAAAAAAACTTATAAGGAAACTGATTAAAATGAGTAGTTCAATGGACACGCCCAATTGGGTACAAAATCATTTTATTGCCTTTAATTAGGAGATTTGTTTTTTGAAAAATACATGCATAACGCAAGAAATCTAAATCCCTCATTCTCATATATATTCACACAATCAAGGCAATTTATTTTTTGAATCTCTGGATGAATTTGTTTTTTTATTGTAGTAGAACTTATCACATGATTTGTGAATATGTATAATCACTCCGTATTTAAAAGTTCACTATTATAGATATGGGCAAATTATTTAAGGATTAAATAATAGGAGTAATTAACAGTGTAGATAAAAAGTTTGAGAGATGGTGGAAAAGTATGAATGATAGGATAAAGAGTAGAAATAGTAAGAGTAAGTGAGTATTTTTAAAGGAATACTTACCCAAAAAAGAAAGTGTAACAAATGTTTAAATACATCGAAGAAAGTGAATGTGTAGCAAACTTTAATATATGGAGAGAGTATATATTAATAATAATTCATACTAATATATACGTAGTAATACATCCGTCCAACTTAAACTACTCGTTAAAAAATGACACAGTTATTTAAACAAGAATTAAATAAAGTAATTCAAATATATTTTCAGAAGTAATTTTGATGAGTATACAACATACAGAGGTCATTATATTGATGATATATTTGATTTTAATTATAAGTGTATTATTTTTTATAGTCCCAAAACTTAACGATCGAACAATCATAACGGTGATAAAGAAGCAGATAGAAAGACATCAAGATTAACAACACCTTTGGTATACCGTGTAAACTGGCCGCTGCTCTCCCTAGAGAAGGAGAGCAGCGGCAAACCCTAATCTCTCTATCTCTGCGCCTCTATTCTCTAAAGCCTCGATCGCTTGGGTTCCCGTAAGTTAGCCTCCTTTTATAGGAAAAGTTGGCTAACTTACGGGTTACAAGGAAGCTAACGGGCTGATACACATTTGTGATCCGTGTTACACGTTTAATTAAAACCTACACAAATACAAAGATATTTAATTAGATTGGACACCATAAAATATTCCCAACAATTTTTAATATTTGGTGATTAATTTGTTATTCAAGAATACTAATTATTTCCTAAAATTAGAATGAGAAACTAATGTTGGGCCGGACTTCCAAAATCGACAAGTGAAAAGCTTAAACTAACTGAGATAGAGAGGTCATGTACCTTGTGATCTTCCAAGAAGGAGGTCACATGTTCGAATCTCGATCATCCTGGTTCAAAAATGTTAGTCTTAACATATAGAATATATACTAGTACTATAATATGTTAGAAAGAGGTCAGAAGTAACTACCTCGGGGCCTGCGGGGTCGGAGTGTTACAAGTTCGGCACTAAAACAAAAAACTCAAATGATAACAAAATTGGAGCTATAACATGGAGAGCATTTACATGCTCTAAAGAAGGCATGACAAATGTGTCTTCGCGGAAGACTAATAAAATTGTCTTTGAAAGAAATAGGGGCGAGACAAGGTGTGGGTGTCATGCTTGCTAAGATGCATGTTTCATGGAATTGAGAAAGAAATGTTTGGATCGTGTCACGATTCGAGAAGACCCATAATCATGATCTTGTTAGCCCGAGTAAGATCCATTTGATTCTTTCTCACCGAGAAGTGTCATCTTCGAAGAGAGCATTGATTAATGAGTGGGGGGATGCAAATATTGAGACACATACTCAAATTCGATTGTTGGAGAATAAAGCTGGAGGTCTATCTACGATGGGGTGCACAAAGACTGATATATATAACTACGGTGCATCTTTGAAATCCAAATTTAATGGGATTGATGTGAAAACAATGATTCATGGATTTCAAACTGAAAAGCAAAGGAATTGTGACTTCTTCTACAAATATGAGATTGATAGTGAAAAAGCTCTTACTTAGATGCTTCTGGGCCGATAGTGATAGTTGGAATGCATACTTGTTTTTTGGTGAAGTGGTTGTACTTGATACAACATTCAATACAAACAAGTACGGCTTCTATCTTGCTCCCATTGTTGGTGTTAATCATCATCGTCAAACTACTGTTTTCGGTTGTGGTTTGCTAAGGGATCAATCGACAGAGTCATTTTGTTGGCTACTATCACAATTCTTAGAAGATTTGGATCCTAGACCCCATCCAAAAGTAATAATAACTAATCGAGATGCTGCTATAGCTCGAGAAGTGGGTGATGTATTTCCAGATGCATCACATCATCATTGTTTATGGCACATGCTCAAAAAGTTCCCATAAAAAATGAATGTCTGTAGCTCATCCTATACTGAACTCCATAAAGATTTAGTTGATATTATTATGAGTTCACAGAGCACAAGTGATTTTGAACAACGGTGGTCTGATAAACTCTTGTTACCAGAGTTAAATGAGAACAGTTAGCTTGCTGATATATATGAAATCCGAGCAAAATGGGTCCCTTGTTTTGTAAAACATATTTTCTGTGCTGGAATGTTAAGTAGTCAACGTGTCGAAAGCACACATGTTTTTTTAAAAAGTATGTTAACAAGAAATGCACTGTGAGCCAATGTGTGACTCGTATTACTCGGTCTATTATGAGACAAAGGCACAGAGAGCTTATTGCTGATCACCGCGACCGTAATGAAGTTTCTCGGATAAGTTCATGTTATTTAATGGAAAGACAAATGACAAATAGATACACAAAGGCAACTTTTTGTAAGTTCTAGACGGAATTAGACAAGTGTGCTCTTTACACTTGCCACATGACATCTAGCTCTGCTGGAACCAAGGCCTATGATGTCAAAAGATATGATCTAAGTTCAAATTCTAGCTCTACAACACATAAACTGGTGTATGACATATCCTTGGATTTCGTTTGTTGTAGCTATAAAAAATTTGAATTTATGGGGATTGTTTGCAGACATATTCTCATTTGGATGAGGCTTGAGCAAGTGTTATTATTGCCTGAACGATACATTCTTCATCGCTGGACAAAAAATGCAAAAATAAACCTTATTTATCAGCATACAACTGGTTCGTTTGTTGGTAAGAAATTGTGGGCAAGGCGGGTGAAACTAAGTTCGTCTGCGTTTGAGGTTGTTGACGCGGCATCCCTAACCGAAGAACGAAGCAACTATTTTGCAGAAATCTTAAAGGGTGCTATGGATCACCTAGCGCATATGGATGATGGGGGAAGAAATACTAACCAACCATCAATAATGTCCTCTGAACCACAACAAGTTGTTGTGAAAGATCCAAAGTCCGCAAAAATTAGAGGTTCAGGTTCACGTCTTAAGCATCAATCTGAAAAAGCTAGACGTTGTAGAAAATGCAAGAAGGTTGGACATATAATGCAAGATCATGTCAAGTTTCTCAGCTAGAGAGGTGAAAATTTGCCTTCTTGTTTCATATTTAATATTTTACATTTAACTAAGTAATTTATTTATTACTTTAAATTCCTCAAAATAGTTGAAAATATTTAATGTATTTGTAACACATGTGATTAATCTGGCAGGTCTCAAAATTGTAATAAGCAGTTTGATCTCAATCTCCCGGATTTAGAATGTTGAGGAATAGCAAAGAAACAATTCTGCTAGAAGATCCTGAAGCTTGAGATGTATTCAGATGCTAGATTGTTGCTTTATTTATTGTTTCATGATCATAACATACGAAACACAATAAGTTAAATCATCATTGAGTTGTTCTTTCATATGCAGTATTGTTGTTTATGGATTAGATATCATTGATAATTTTGATGTTAATGTGATAAGCAGTGATATAGATTGTCTTTCATAAAAAGTTAACATTGGGTTTAGGGAAATCATCTAAATAATCTATGACTGTGGTGCCGTGCTCACACCAATTCTGAACTTGAAATTGCATGTAGCAGATAAGACAGTGTTGAGACAACGCAAAAGTGGCATGGGATGACAGAAAACAACTGAATTCATATTACAAAAAAGAAAGAAAGAGAAAACTACCTGCTTGAGCTTTTCAAGCAGCGATTGGCTTTCTTTTTCTTCTTCTCAGAATCATGCAAGTATGAATGAAAAACCAATGAGGATGTAAAAACAGCTCACATGCTATGTGAAGACTTCATTATCACTCCTTCCGAGGAAAAAAGGGGATGTTGATAAATAAAATTCCACCAACTATATTAGCTTTAAAAAATAATGCTTCACTGAAGTATCAGATTTCACTCCTTCATTCATGAACTCTTCAGCCTCCTTGAATATAGAATATATGAACCAAAAACATATTAACACAATACTCTATGATCTGTGAAATAGTTTTCTTGAGAATAGAGATTCTAAAAAATATCTCAACTTGTGAATTTCATTGAAATTCACTACTTGAGGGGATAAGGTGATGCCTTGGGAGTTTCTATGGCTCCACTAGAAAAATCAAGAGTGTTCAAAAGATCTTGAAATGAGAAATGAGGTCCATAAGGTAGGTTAGTATAAGGGAAAGAAGAGCAAGTCATTGGATTAAATTGATACGGGGACTGGAACTCGGGTATGATTGGTGTAAACGGGTTTGGTGCTTGACTTGTGTAATTACCATGGGTGAGATTTTGGGAGCTTGGGAATGGATTAGACTTGGGTTCCATGTCTTCCGCTATTTGTCTGCACATCATCAAAGGAAATAAAGAAAAAGAACACAATTTTGCTACTTTAAGTACAATCTCATCAGAAGCTCAAAACGCACTTATAGTACATTATTGCCTCACTACCTATGAAGGAGAGTATTAGGATTTGGCCTTGTTGTCTTACAAAATCAATCAAAAATATTCATCATGGAAAATATTTTGCATCTCTTTGAGAAAGTTCAGAATCTTTCTATGTAATTAAGGAAAAAAGGTTTACTTTAATTTTATTACCTTTTAATGTAGAGTTTTCTACTGCTACTGGGGTGTCCTTTCACAAGGTTGGGATTGGCAGGGAACTCAGTGACATGTCATCGGTTCACAAGGTTAAGTGTTTTTCATTTTCCATAACTTTAAATTCCAGATTTCAATTAAACTTTCATTTGATGTTATAAATGGCAAACCTTAAATACTTCGTTTCCAATACCACTATGATAGAGATGTGTAAACTAGATCTTCCTGGTTCAACAAATACTAGAAATTAAAGAAGGAAATAAAGAACATATATGAAATCGGGAACAAAGTATAGAGGATTAACCCTATATTAGTATATAAAAAACTTAATTATTAAAAAATTACATACCCTAGCAGGAGAGCAGTTGCTGCGGCGACTTGGAGATGGTGAACTTGAAATAAGAATTCGTGGGGATGTGGAAAACTGATAGCATATATATGAAAGCAATTTTCGCATAGTTTCCCTCCAGCAATTTTTGTTTCCCTCTATTTTTTGGAAGACGTGCGAGCCTTTTTTTTCCTGAGTCACCAAGTCTCGTAGCTCGTCTATACATGAACGTCCGCCTTCACGGTGTTGAGTTTTTTTGACACGTCAGCGGGCTGTGCTTGGAGACTACCTGCATTGGAAGGATATTTCATTGTACAATGTCTAAATTGATGACATGGTGAATTTTATCTACACTAGACATACCACCGCTGCAGATGCTCTAAATAACACCTTAACAATGTCCCAATGAAGTCATCTTTATAAAAGTACACATTCATCAATTGTCTTACATGTAATTTTACGTTATGTACAGAACATCTTAGAGCTTTGATAAGCACTAGTTGTTAGTGCCTAAGTATACATTTTTATTATTGTTTGTAATGTTTATTTACTAGTTTTGTGCAAGTTGATGTTGTTAGTTTGCATTTGATTGTAATCGTATTTCTAGCATTTTATTGTTTGTTGTAAGTTGTAGTTAGTTTGGCTATAAGTTTAGGATAGGTTTGGAAGCAAAAAGGATGAAGAAACCTGAGTTTTGTGCAAAACCCGGTCGGGTATGGACTTTACCCGGATGGGTATGAAGTGACAAAGGAAACTGCTGCAAAACTAGCAAATACCCGGTCAGGTATTCCATATACCTGGTCGGGTATGAAGTGGTTTCGGACCAAAGAACGTGCAGAAGACACAAAAACATGGGAAAATATTTGATTTGGTAAATACCCGGTCGGGTATGTCAAAATACCCGGTCGGGTATCCGGCATTAGGTGTTGAAAACACCTATAAATAACCCCATTTCCTTCACTTTTCATCATCCAATTCCTTTGTACATCTAAGCTCAGTATAGAATAGTTCTTTCTTTATATTTTTCATCATGTTTAGTCTCCAAATGAGGAGCTAAACTCTCCCATCTTGGTTTTGCTACTTTGAAGCTTAATGAATTTGTAAGTTGTGAGTTATTTTCTTTAATCCTCTTCCTTGAATATTAATTCTTCCTTTAAAATACTATTTCTATATCAAAGTTGGGGAGTGTTACTAAGATGACAATTAGTTAACATCTTGACATTGGTTATAGTAAATAGCTATTTCTTCCTCTATGTTAATATTGGGGAGTGTTACTAAGATGACAATTAGTTAACATCTTGATATTAATCATAGTAGGATTCATGTTCTTTAATATTCTTCCTTGAGTATTAATTAATTCCTATTCATATTTCATGTTAATATTGTAAACATTACTTAAAGTATCAACTAGTATTGTTTCTCATATTAATTATTACTAGAATCGATCGGTTAATACGCTTGTTATTAATCCGGTTCTTTCAACGGTAGTAAACTTGGAATATTAATGCATGCATCTCATGGTTAATATGCCAAGAGGAATTAATTATATTGATTAAACCAATAAACCGCTTGTGTTGAGGTTATCAATCTCAATCGTTTTCATCTTAAGTTTCTTGCTACTATCAAGTTAATATACGGCGCTTGTTCTATATTGAATCGATAGTAAGTTTTATTAATGAACGCATCTCGTTATTAATAACTACCCTCGATGAACTGGATATACTCCTCGATTGAGTATTCGAGAGGAAGATAGTTAAAGATATAACCGGGATCGACGAACATTTCATTAAGTGGATAAAAGCAAAACCAAGCCACCACATCTATTAATTAAACTCATATAGGTTGTTCATCTTAGTGTTTTTAAATCAAACAAATCTGAACCCCCCTTGATACTACTTTTATAAAAGAAAAGTATTCCTTTCCCTGTGGATACGAACCTTACTTCACTATACTACGTATTAGTGTTGTATTGATAAATTATTTTGAGTGCACCTCACGACAAGTGCATGTCAAATTTGGCGCCGTTGCCGGGGAAAGGCAATTATTTTCTTTTATTTTAAATATAAAAAAATTAAAAAAATTCATATAAAAAAAAAAATTACTTTTCTGTTTTCTGAGCTTGCATGAGTAAATGGATACCAACACATTATCGCTAGAGAGTCAAATTTGTAGCTTAACTTTTTTAGTAAAGGAGTTTCTCTTATGCTCAAAAGTTCAAGATTCCAAGGCCTGCAACATTTGCATGTCACAAAGGCATCTTACGGATTTTTGCCCAAAGCTTCATGAAGATTACTTTGAACAAAGTAATGATGTTGGTTTCCAAGAGAGGTATGATTCATTCTCCAACACATATAACCCATACTCAAGTTCTTATTCCAACATGTCCACTGAAGACATGATTCGAGCTCTCACTATCAATGTGACAAAAATGCAACAAGATATGTCACAATACCCGCAAGAAACAGTGCTCAAAGAACTGAACTTGGAGAATCAAATAAAACAAATGTCAAGCGTTGTGAACTACATCCGCGAGGAGGAGGAAGAAGAGGAGCCTGCAGAAAAAGCTCAACCGGAGGAGGAAGAACCTCAAAACTCAACTCCATCACCGACCATTCTTGAGATCATGCCATCATTTTCTGAGGCTCTAAGGGAAACACAAAGGGTAGAGAAGGACAAAGACGAAATCCTCAGCGAATCTGAGGGTAATTCAAATGTACTTGTCGCGGTTGCGAATAAACCGAGAGAGTATCATTTAGATTTCTTTTCATTCACAAGTATGCGAGAAATGACAGTGGAGTTAAGTAAACATTTGATACCCCCTCTTATGCCACCAAGATCAAAACCCTTTCCATTGACCATGTTAATCGGTACAAAATTTCCCTCACTCTCACAACATAAAGCAATGGGAATCTGGATATTTGATCCTGGAAAGATTGTCAAAATGGGTGGTCGACGAATTGAGCTCTTCTATAAGAGTCACCGGGGTAGAAATGTGCAGAGGATGGGTCATCATGAACCGAACATGAAAGATTGAAGTAGAGAAAATAACGGCGTGCCGCGACGTTAACTAAAGCGCTTCTTGGGAGGCAACCCATGCAAGGTACGTTTATATCTTCATTTTTTTTTCCTCTTTGAACTTTAAAAAAAAAGTTTTTGAAGTAAAATTGGGAACAAACCCGGCCGGGTATATACCACACCCGGTCGGGTAACAAAACAATGAAGGAATACCCGGGCAACACCTCAGGCGGGTGAAATTTTTATAAAACCAAAAAAGAGCTAAAACCTGATCGGGTATACCTGAAACCCGGCCGGGTTTTCACTTATTTATGCCCCTGTGAGTCTCTGGAAGTAATACCCATTCGAGTTTTTACATTAAAACCGGCCGGGTGACCAAAAAATGAAAAAAATATATAAAATGGCCTAATACCCGACCGGGTATCACGAAAACCCGGCCGGGTTTTTGGTCAAAACAGCCACTGCCAAGCGAAAAAGAGCATACCCATTCGGGTATTACTAAAACCCGGCCGGGTAATCGGGATTTTAGTCCGATTTGGTCCCAAATCAGCCCACAAAACACTCATTCTCTTCCCTAATCTCCCAAACTCAAAACCTCAACCTCCATTGACAATCACCCAAACTTCAAACCACTCCAATCTCAACCAAAACATCCAAATTAACCCCACATTCTTCTTATCCACATCATCCTCTCCAACCCCAAAACCTCCAAAACAAAATGTCATTTCTTTTTCTCCTCACCCTACTTTCCAAACCCACACACACAAAACCCACCAAAGTTCCCAAATACCCTACAAACCGAATTCCTTAACCCCCCAAGCTCAACTTTGGAATTCACTAAAAAAACGAAAAAAGCATCAAAAAGAACACATATCTTCGACCACCAAGGGTACTTCTCCAACATGCCCACCTAGTACAACAACCGACGTGGTATTATCCCTCATATTAGGGCGATTGGGAGTTTCTAGCTCCGGTGAACATAGTCTTGGTGGCGATGGTGGTTATAGAGGGTACGACGACGATCATGGTGCCGAACACTAGGGACAGTGTTTCAAAAAAAGTGTAGGGGAGGCACTCATTTGGTATGTACTCATTTTTTTTAACATTGTAACTTGCATTTTTTTCTTCAAAAAAAAAACAAAAAAAAAATAATAAAAGAAAAAAAAAATGCTAGTTAGGTTGAAAACCAAAAAAAAATGGGCAATCTAAGCAAAGGTGGCTAAAATGAGTGAGTTGTTAGAAATAAAAAATAAAAAGAGAGGCTAGGATGAAAACCTGAAAAAAGCTCCTAGGCAAAATGAGAGAATGAGAGAAAAATATCTATTTATGCAAGAAGATAATAAAAAAAACAAGAAAATGTTGGATGGTTGTTCTGCTACTCTTGTGGTTTTTGAAAATTTCATGGACATATTTTAATTTACTCGAGACGAAAAAGGTTCAAGTGTGGGGGTGTTTGATAGGCATTATTTGTTAGTGCCTAAGTATACATTTTTATTATTGTTTGTAATGTTTATTTACTAGTTTTGTGCAAGTTTATAATTGTTAGTTTGCATTTGATTGTAATCGTATTTCTAGCATTTTATTGTTTGTTGTAAGTTGTAGTTAGTTTGGCTATAAGTTTAGGATAGGTTTGGAAGCAAAAAGGATGAAGAAACCTGAGTTTTGTGCAAAACCCGGTCGGGTATGGACTTTACCCGGCCGGGTATGAAGTGACAAAAGAAACTGCTGCAAAACTAGCAAATACCCGGTCGGGTATTCCATATACCCGGTCGGGTATGAAGTGATTTCGGACCAAAGAACGTGCAGAAGACACAAAAACATGGGAAAATATTTGATTTGGTAAATACCCGGTCGGGTA
Organism: Cuscuta europaea; assembly: GCA_945859875.1. Lineage (NCBI taxonomy): Eukaryota > Viridiplantae > Streptophyta > Magnoliopsida > Solanales > Convolvulaceae > Cuscuta > Cuscuta europaea. The sequence continues at coordinate 13,115,850 of CAMAPE010000048.1, forward strand.
TGTCAAAATACCCGGCCGGGTATCCGGCATTAGGTGTTGAAAACACCTATAAATAACCTCATTTCCTTCACTTTTCATCATCCAATTCCTTTGTACATCTAAGCTCAGTATAGAATAGTTCTTTCTTTATATTTTTCATCATGTTTAGTCTCCAAATGAGGAGCTAAACTCTCCCATCTTGGTTTTGCTACTTTGAAGCTTAATGAATTTGTAAGTTGTGAGTTATTTTCTTTAATCCTCTTCCTTGAATATTAATTCTTCCTTTACAATACTATTTCTATATCAAAGTTGGGGAGTGTTACTAAGATGACAATTAGTTAACATCTTGGCATTGGTTATAGTAAATAGCTATTTCTTCCTCTATGTTAATATTGGGGAGTGTTACTAAGATGACAATTAGTTAACATCTTGATATTAATCATAGTAGGATTCATATTCTTTAATATTCTTCCTTGAGTATTAATTAATTCCTATTCATATTTAATGTTAATATTGTAAACATTACTTAAAGTATCAACTAGTATTGTTTCTCATATTAATTATTACTAGAATCGATCGGTTAATACGCTTGTTATTAATTCGGTTCTTTCAACGGTAGTAAACTTGGAATATTAATGCATGCATCTCATGGTTAATATGCCAAGAGGATTTAATTATATTGATTAAACCAAAAAACCGCTTGTGTTGAGGTTATCAATCTCAATCGTTTTCATCTTAAGTTTATTGCTACTATCAAGTTAATATACGGCGCTTGTTCTATATTGACTCGATAGTAAGTTTTATTAATGAACACATCTTGTTATTAATAACTACCCTCTATGAACTGGATATACTCCTTGATTGAGTATTCGAGAGGAAGATAGTTAAAGATATAACCGGGATCGACGAACATTTCATTAATCGGATAAAAGCAAAATCAAGCCACCACATCTATTAATTAAACTCATATAGGTTGTTCATCTTAGTGTTTTTAAATCAAACAAATCTGAACCCCCCTTGATACTACTTTTATAAAAGAAAAGTATTCCTTTCCCCGTGGATACGAACCTTACTTCACTATACTACGTATTAGTGTTGTATTGATAAATTATTTTGAGTGCACCTCACGACAAGTGCACGTCAAGCTTACATTCAACTAACAAATTAATAAGTACTATACGTCAAACTAGTCAAATTGCTAGTCAAATATAGTCAACGTGGCCAACAAAAACATTTTATACTCGTATTTATATGTCAAGAACATGTTTGACAAGTTTAAATATTTATCAAATAATCATTCAAATTTGTTCAAAATGAGTAAGAAAATATCCAAACCACACACCTAGCTCATTTTCTGTTTTAAAGAAAAAATCAACACACTCCCACACTGGCATAAACTAAGTTTATGTATGTTAATATATGTGACAAGAGTGGTCTAATTAATAATGTCACACTTAACATTCTCTATGTTTAGAAGGCAATAAGCTAGTTATGCTAACCAGAAAAGAGACATTGAGGGACTAGCTAGGTTTTCAAGTTAGTGAACCCAGCTATCTCCAGAATTAGCTCAAGTAGTGGTGATCAGTCTCGCTACAAGAGGGTGTGAACGTTACTACTTTCGTCCCATTAACATTGACACAAGAGGGGTGCCACGCACGATTATTAATAAAAGTGAGTTTATGTGGTTGATATTGAATTGATAAAGTAAGAGTAAAGTAAAAAAGATTTAGATAATATCTTTACCAAATTCAGTATGAGACGATCTTAGTGGAGAGTACATTTGATACAGTTGGAACTTGGTAGATGTTGAATATGTTGTTTTGTTGATGACTAACCATGTAGGTGAAATGGTGGACAGAACTGCTCTCAGTTCCATTAGGAACGAAAATTAGAACTATACTTAGTTCTGATCTATATGACTGATTGTTGTGCATAATGAATAAATTAATATGTGCCTGCATGATAATACCTCATCTACGTGCCTAGATTGATCATGCATATTCTTAATGTACGTGGCACAATTTAAATATCTTTCCGTGTATGACTAAGCACTCACCTTTATGAGTTGGCCTATATAGCTTTATAGCTTATGGAAAGAATCATTGTTTATGCTACATAAATATCCTGCATAAATTGACCGTAGCATATTTAGATCCACTAAGTAAATATTTCCTTATCACTTAATGTTAAAAAGTCATTATATTAAAAGATAAATTTTGGAAAGTATCTTGGCTTGCATGATCTGTACCACCTTATTTGAATATCTTACTTATATGATCGTTACATATTCAAACTTGTTAAAGAGAACTAATCATTGATTATATAAAAATGTTGTTGCTACATAATGTCCGTTGGATGCTTATATTAAGAGAATAAAATATTCTCCTTATATGTGATGATATATATATTCATTGCAATACGTAATAGTCTCCATATCTGTTTTGTTATTGAGTGATTTACTCATAATATGCACGCATCCACTTACTTCCATATATATATATGGTTGACCGAGGATCACCATATTTGTGAGCCGGAAGATCTTTGAATAAAAGGAAAGAAGAGGCTACGGATGCTATATATATTGGACTAAAGACCAGACGAAAGAGTGTGCTTGACCAAGCTTCTATTGAGAAATATACACAAGAATATCTACTAAGTCCAAGGCACCTGAACCTGCTCACGGAGTTCCAAACAGAGTTTCCTTTTCCTTTCTTCATATTGTAATTGGGTTTTTGAGGATTGACTAAGTGTAGCATCCTCGGGTCAGTTAGTGTGTTGTGAGAGCTTTGTTGTAAAGCTAAGAGGCTCTCTACCCACAAGGTAGAGAAGCATAACTCTTCCTAGAGAGGATATAGTTGGGGTGGCTCAAGGGTAGACTAGGAGAGTTTCCCTTGTAATCATTCAAAGGCTTTTTAGTGAAGTTGTTCAAATTCCTCCGAGGGAGGTCGAGGTTTTTTAATCCCTTTGAGCCAAGGGATTTTTCCTCGTTGAATCCTGTGCACTTTATTATTTCGTAAATCCCTGAACCCCACACTAGAACTGTGCGAAAAACTGTCACGGTTCCACACACACACAATTCACCCCCCCTCTTGTGTTGCTAATCGTTTCATCAATTGGTATCAGAGCCGGTCTTCACCACAGAAAGGTTAAAACCTTGGGAAGAGATCCGGCAGCATGAATACGGTTGAATGATTGGAGGAAGGATACTCGACTCAACGACCACCGTTGTTCAACGGCAAATTTTATCAATTCTGGAAGAGTCGAATGGAGAACTTCATCAAGGCTGAGAACTACCAGGTATGGAACATAATTGAAGTAGGCGATAACATCATTACTAAAGAAGATGCCGAAGGTAAGGTTATCCCTAAACCCAAATCTGAATATACCTCTGATGATTATTGTAAACTCGAGCATAATGCTCAAACATTGAAATATTTGATTTGTGGACTTGGTCCGGCTGAGCACAACCGTGTTCTTGGATGCAAATCCGCAAAACAAATGTGGGATTTACTTGAGATTACGCATGAGGGTACCTCGCGTGTAAAAAGATCCAAAATTGACATATTTATGCGTAATTACGAATTATTCGTGATAAAGCCTAAAGAATCAATTAGGGATATGATTACATGTTTTACTAATATTATCAATGAGCTCTCAGCACTTGGAAAAGATATTACTGTAGAAGATCAGGTGAGAAAAGTTATGAGAAGCTTGCCATCCGCATGGAAGCCTAAAACTACAGCAATAGAAGAAGCTAAAGATCTCTCTACCATGACGCTAGAAGACTTGACCGGCTCACTCATGACATATGAGCTAGGCCTACAAGAAGAACAAGATGCAGAAAATGTGAGAAAAGAGCGAGGAATAGCTCTCAAGGCTCGAGAAGAAGAAGAAGAATCCGGAAGTGAATCGGAAGATGAAATGAGCATGTTCGCCAAGCAATTCGGAAAGATGTACCGAAAATTCAAAGGCAACCGAAATAAACAAGGTAAAAAGGGTTTCCAATCTTTTAATAACCAAGGTTGTTTCGTTTGTGGTTCCTTTGAGCACAGGGCAAAAGATTGTCCTCAAAAGAAAAATGATAGAACCTACGACAAGAACAAGACCAGTTCCCATCGGAGGTCCGGTGAAGATAAAGGATTCAACAGAGACCTCAAAAAGGCAATGATGGCAGCCTGGGGAGACTCATCCGATGATGAAGAAGAAGAAGAAGAAGAAAAGGGCCTAAATCATGCTGGATTGTGTCTCATGGCTAATTCCGATGTAGAATCCGACCAAGAGAATTTCGAGGTAAATTTGGAGAGCTTTCTTTCTAAATTTGATTCCCTCTCTAAAGGCAAGGTCCGAAAGATTTTCAAAAGATTAACAATCGAACTAAATCAAAGTCTTTCTGAAAACGATAATCTGAAATCACAAATCACCGAACTTGAGTCTAAACTCGAGGAAGCCACTAGAGCCAAGATAAGGCTGGAAACAAAAGTGGGAGAGTTAATAGATGAAAGGCTCAAGTATAGTGAAGTGGTTTTGGAACAAGATAACCTCATTTGCTCACTCAAGCTCGATAATATGAATAAACAAGTTAATGACGAAGAAAAACTTCTAAGAAAAATTCCGGACATTGCCTTGCTCATAAATCATCTCAATCGCCTTGAGAACGAGAGACAGGATTTTAAAAACAAACCGGAATACCAACCATATAGTACCAAGGTAAGAACCAGGTCTAGACAGCATTCTAGAACTGGACCCTCTCGGTACAAAAGAAAGGAAAACGAGACTGCTGGTCTCGGATACATTCCAAGAAATTCTCAAACAAATCAAAAACCGAGTTTTCAGAACCAACCCTTTTATGGTAATAGAACTAGAGAACAAACCAGTTCTAGACCGTACCATAGACAACCTAGAACTGGACCAACCTGGTTCGATAAGCTGGTTCAAAGGCACAAAACAGGTTATGGTCAAACACCTAACCGAGGATTTTATAAAAGGGGCAAAGATCATTTCGGAAATCGGAAAACCAAATATGTTGATACATATGACAGCCGGATTTGCGGATATTGTGGCAAAGACGGACATCTTATGTATCAATGTCACTCTCGACAACAGGCCTTAGAGAGAAGCCTTAATTTCAGTAAATATTCCTCAAACCAATATAAAATGGAACCCAAGCAGGTCTGGGTTCCACGCACTAAACCTTAATCCTGGAACAGCGCCGAGTGAGGGGGAACAATCATTGGTTCCTTGACAGTGGTTGTTCTAAACACATGACCGGAGATAAATCTTTGTTCCTCTCACTGCAGCCATTTAGTGGTGGAAAGGTGACATTTGGAGACAACAGCAAAGGAGAAATCATTGCTGTGGGGAAAATTGGAAAGTCACCCGACCATGCAATAGACAATGTTTTCTTAGTCAAGGGTCTAAAGTTTAATCTGCTTAGCATTTCTCAGTTTTGAGATCGAGGTAACAGTGTAGTTTTTGATCATAATGTACGCCGCATTGTCAATAACGAATCTCAGCAAGTCATACTAGAAGGCAAGAGACTTGAAAATACATATAAAGTTGATCTCGATTTATTGCCAAGTATAAGTTTAACCTGCCTAAGCGTTATTGACAATGATCCCCTACTCTGGCATAAAAGATTGGGCCACGCTAGCTTTTCGTTGATCAATAAACTCAAAAATAATGAATTGGTAGTCGGTCTACCTAAAATCAAATATTCCCTTGATCATATTTGCTCTGCCTGTGCCACCGGAAAACAATCTCGATCATCTTTTAAGACAAAGAATTTTGTGAGCACAAGCAAGCCCATTGAACTAATTCATATGGATTTGTGTGGTCCAATGTCAGTCCGAAGTCGGGGAAACAAAGAATATGTGTTAGTTATTGTTGATGACTTTTCACGATTTACATGGACTATCTTTCTTGCAAGTAAGAAAGATACGTTTAATGAGTTTGTTGTTTTTGTAAGGAAAATTGAGCATCAAACAGGATTGCACCTAATTAAGATTCGATCCGATCATGGAACCGAGTTTGACAACTCACTATTTGAGGAATTCTGCAAAGAACGAGGCATAGACCACAACTTCTCCGCTCCTAGAACTCCTCAACAAAATGGGGTAGTAGAACGGAAGAATAGGACACTGGAGGATATGACTAGAACAATGCTGATTTCTAGTGGTCTGGCAAGAAACTTCTGGGCAGAAGCACTTAACACAGCGTGCTACATAATTAACCGAGCTATGATCCGCCCACTCCTAGGAAAGACACCCTACGAACTACTCAAAGGAAGAAAACCAAACATCAGTCATCTAAGAACATTTGGATGCAAATGTTTCGTCCACAATAATGGGAAGGACAATATTGGCAAATTCGATGCAAGAAGTGACAAGGCAATCTTTCTCGGATATTCCACTCACAGCAAGGCTTACAAAGTTCTAAATAAACGAACTCAATGTGTGGAAGAAAGCATCCATATAATCTTTGATGAAGCTCTTTCATTAAAGCCGAGGCAAGATGATGAAGGAGACATAGGAATTCTCCGCAAGGGAAATCACTCCCATGAAAACATTGAAACAAGCCATGACCAAACTGAGGAATCACTGGACAATGAACAAAACGAACCTAGAACTGAAGAAGGACCCGGACTGACCACGACTAATCCAAGTGAAGAACCAGCTGGTCAAGGTCCAGATACCCTATACGAGTTTGTGGATCAACCCAACGCTCCAAGAGGATGGAAACATCATCGATCACATCCCCTGGATAACCTCTTAACAGATCTAAATCAGGGAGTAACAACGAGATCCAAATTAAGAAATTTCTGTACTTTCTTTGCTTACTTATCACTTATAGAACCGGAGAACCATGAAGTGGCTCTCTCTGATATTGACTGGGTTCTAGCTATGCAGGAAGAACTAAATCAATTTGAAAGAAACAAGGTGTGGCATCTAGAACCAAGACCCGAGAATAAAACCGTGATTGGTCTCAAATGGGTATTTAAAAATAAGCTTGATGAGCATGGACAGATCACAAGAAATAAGGCAAGACTAGTCTTCAAGGGCTATAATCAAAAAGAAGGAATAGATTTCAATGAAACATTCGCACCGGTGGCAAGGCTAGAAGCAATCCGGATGCTCATAGCGTTTGCGGCTCATATGGGTTTCACCCTCCACCAAATGGATGTCAAGACAGCATTTTTGAATGGTTATCTTAAGGAAGAGGTATACGTTGAACAACCACCGGGGTTTGAAAATCCAGATTTACCTAATCACGTTTTCAAACTAGATAAAGCACTATATGGGCTCAAACAAGCACCACGTGCTTGGTATGAACGTCTATCTAAATTTCTTTTGGAAAATGGTTTTGAAAGAGGAAAAATCGATAAAACACTTTTTCTAAAAATAAAAGATCAATCCCTCTTGGTTGTTCAAATTTATGTAGATGACATTATATTTGGTGCTACTAACGACTCACTTTGTGATGAATTTTCTTCTCTTATGAGCTCCGAGTTCGAGATGAGTATGATGGGCGAATTAAATTATTTCCTTGGTCTCCAAATCAAACAAACAAGTAAAGGAACTCAAATATCTCAACAAAAGTATCTCAAGGAGCTTCTCAAGAAGTATGGAGCAAGTGAAGGCAAAACAATGACAACACCGATGGGAACAAATGACAGACTGGATGCAGACGAAGCAGGAACCAGCATAGACCAAAAGAAATACCGAGGAATGATTGGGTCTCTACTATACCTAACTGCCAGTAGACCCGACATAGTTTTCAGCGTAGGTCTATGTGCCCGGTTCCAGGCAAATCCCAAGGAATCTCACCTCAAAGCAGTCAAGAGGATACTCAAATATCTCAAAGGAACTATGAATCTGTGTTTATGGTATCCACGAAATGAGGATTTTAATCTTATTGCATATTCAGATTCTGATTTTGTAGGTGATCTATTAAACAGAAAAAGCACATCTGGAACGGCTCACTTCCTAGGTCCTTGCCTGGTTTCATGGAGCTCTAAGAAACAGAACTCAGTTGCTCTTTCAACAGCCGAAGCCGAATACGTAGCAGCCGCATCGTGTTGCTCACAATCCTTGTGGATCATGCAACAAGTAAGCGACTACGGGATCATCCTAAATTGCACACCAATTCTATGTGACAATACTAGCGCAGTTAGCATCTCAAAGGATCCAGTCATGCACTCACGAACAAAACACATCCACATCCGGCATCACTTTCTGAGAGATTGCGTGGAAAAGGGGCTAATCAAGGTAGAATATTGCAACACTGACAAGCAAATTGCCGACATCTTTACAAAGCAAATTGCAACACTTTCTGAGAGATAGCGTGGAAAAGGTTTGAATTAATTCGACTTGAACTTGGTCTCATCAATGCTTAAAACTATTTCATAAAATTTATTTTTTGAACAACTTAAGAAGAAAATCTTTATTTAAAACTGAAATCTTTCAGTTTTTAAACTGTCAGTTTTTTTTGGGGACGTAACTGCCACACAACCGGCCACTTCCTATTTGGAAGGAAATCATTACAAAAATTTTTGGGAAGTGGGAAAGTATCCCGTATACCAACACGCCGCCCACTTCCATATTACAAACCTTCCATAACCGCCTCCCTCTTCTCCTTCTTAAAACCACCATGGTCAAAACCAGAGGCTACGCTCCTCCCACTGCTCCTCGTCGTTCTAGCCGGAAAAGAAGCGTACAACCACCCCCACCTTCATCACCTACCCCGATTGAACTCGAATCCTCACCTCCTTCGACCATGCACTCCGAATCTGGTGACTCCTTACCACCATTCCCGGCGTCCTCTCAGGGGGAACAAGATAAAGATTATTCATCACCAATTAAACCTCCCAAACGAAAACCAACCACTCGCGACGGAAAGGTACTGCCCCAAAAATACACCTGGAAAAGAGCAATCGCTGAGGGAATCATCTCCGAAAAGGACTCCACCAAAAAATATCCAAGGATGGGGAGGGTAGTCGAGGAAGACGCTGCACGACTCAAGGAGGAATATCTCTCCCGGGGAATAGTTAAGGTACTCTCCATCTCCTCTGGTGATATTACTCAAAAAACCTCTGATTTTACTGAGCTTATTTCGTTCCAAAAATGGGAAACCTTGTTTGATTCCAAGAATTGCCCCTCTGTGTTTCCTGAACTCATCTCAGATTTTTTGGCTAATCTTATTATCAAAGACAGTTTCTTATCCTCTAAGGTACAAGGCACAAAAATTCTGTTAAATGTGAGTGATCTAGGTCAAATATTGGGTGTTCCATGTACTGGTATATGCCAATATAACAAAACCGAGTGGCCCCTAACCAACACCTCTCAAACAGTTGCACTGGAATACTTTAACCCAACCATTTCCGAATCCTCTCTTCATGTTGCTAGCCTTGCCCCAATTCCCAAACTACTGTTTTACTTTGTTCATCACAACTTGACTCCTAGGCTAGAAGGGAGATTCACACCCTCTAGAGTTGAACTGGCATATATGTACCTTTTAGCCAACAAAGTTCCTATCAACCTTCCTGGATTGATGATGGCCCATCTCAGTTCTATCATCAGTTCCTCATCCCGAAGGATTGGGATTCCATATGCCCCACTACTCACCAAAATATTTCTCTCTAAGGGCATTACTCTAGACAAATTCTCCTCTGAAGAAGCTTGCAAGGTCCTGGACAAGAGATGTCTCAGCAATCTAGGACTAATTATATCAAATTCTCACCTTCTTCCTAAACCAACAGATCCCTCTTCTTCAGAACAAAAACCCAGACCCAAACCAACTCCAGTTCCTTCCATCGACCCAATGATGGTGGTACCCCCAATCACTGACCGCATAGATCTCCTGGAACGTTATCTTCAACACCATTTTGCTTCCCTTTCAGACTCCATCTCTGCATTGGCAAAAAAGGTGGACACACTGGCTGACACAACCAATGCTATTCGGAATGATTTCCAATCCTTCAAACAGGAAGTGGCAGAGCGGCTCTGTGAATCTGGCTCGACTAATCGAAGAATAATTTATTCTTCTGAGGATGATTAAACATTTCTTTTCTGGGGGAGGGTTTTTGCTACATTAACATCTTCACAAGCTGTCCTACTTTGAAATTTTACTTTGCACTGTTTTAGTTATTTTCTGTTTCCTTTTGGTTGATGCCAAAAGGGGGAAATAATCAGGTGCCTGCTTATTTTGCTACATAAAAACACCGACTGTTACTAATCTGCAGGGACACCTTTATTATGGCACCTAATGTTTGTCATCAACAAAAAGGGGGAATTTGTTGAATATGTTGTTTTGTTGATGACTAACCATGTAGGTGAAATGGCGGACAGAACTGCTCTCAGTTCCATTTGGAACGGAAATTAGAACTATACTTAGTTCTGATCTATATGACTGATTGTTGTGCATAATGAATAAATTAATATGTGCCTGCATGATAATACCTCATCTACGTGCCTAGATTGATCATGCATATTCTTAATGTACGTGGCACAATTTAAATATCTTTCCGTGTATGACTAAGCACTCACCTTTATGAGTTGGCCTATATAGCTTTATAGCTTATGGAAAGAATCATTGTTTATGCTACATAAATATCCTGCATAAATTGACCGTAGCATATTTAGATCCACTAAGTAAATATTTCCTTATCACTTAATGTTAAAAAGTCATTATATTAAAAGATAAATTTTGGAAAGTATCTTGGCTTGCATGATCTGTACCACCTTATTTGAATATCTTACTTATATGATCGTTACATATTCAAACTTGTTAAAAAGAACTAATCATTGATTATATAAAAATGTTGTTGCTACATAATGTCCGTTGGATGCTTATATTAAGAGAATAAAATATTCTCCTTATATGTGATGATATATATATTCATTGCAATACGTAATATTCTCCATATCTGTTTTGTTATTGAGTGATTTACTCATAATATGCACGCATCCACTTACTTCCATATTTGTGAGCCTTTCCCTTTAGGAATCTTAACTCCTTAAAAGAGGCTTCCCTTTATAAGGGGGTGAAAATCCCTTGAGTTTTTCGGTGTGGGATAAAACACACTAGAAACTCATCATTTTCCCAGTTTTTCCATTACAACGAGCGAACTTCGAGAATCAATTTCTCATTCACCCGTTATCCGTTTTGAGCGTACCATATATCGAATTGTAGCCCTTAACAAGGACAATCTGAAACCACTTTGACCCGAACCAAATCGGAAGTGGACCCCACTCAAATAATTGCCCCAAAATGACCATTTAATGCAATTTTTAACACATTTTTCCAACAATCCCCCACATGAATGAAAATTGATTTTCGAGACTTAAAAAGACACGAAGATAGGAGGACACGTTGTGTTCACCGGATGATCCTTGCATACGGAGAGGTAGGTTTTATCCTTTGAACCTTCCGTTGTAAAGACACGTTTATTTACTGGCTGTCTAGTAGACTCGATGTCCTTGAACTATACTGCCGTCGTGTAAACATTGACTTATCTTTACACAAGAACCTTCCAACTTTGTTCCGTTCTCATGGGTGTGCCCGTTTTGGCCATGGGTCACCGTCCTGGTTCTGCAAGAGTTTCTAAAGAACTGAGCCTTTACAGTTCTCCTTCGAAGCGGCCCTCTTCTCTCTCACATAGGTGATTCTTTCACGAGTATCCCGCATACTCTTCCAATGTTATCGAGTAGATCAACATTTTAGAATCATTAAAGCAAACGTTTTTGCTAACCTCGTGCGGGAGTCACTGTTTTAACGAGGAGTGGGTAGGAGTCCGGGACCCCCACAGTGACCATCCTTCGCTCTATAATTTAGTTGTCCCTTTTGAACCTAGGACCAACTAGGTTGGGTATCCACTATAGAACTTTTCAATTCACGGGCTTTAGTCCCATTCCTCGTGACAACTTCTCCAACAATTCTCTATCCAATGCCTTGGTTAGCGGATCCGCTATGTTATCCTTTGACTTCACGTAGTCAACAGTGATAACACCCGTTGTGAGGAGTTGTTTAATGGTGTTATGTCTACGACGAACGTGTCTAGACTTACCATTGTAGAGATTGCTCTGTGCCCTTCCAATTGCCGCTTGACAATCGCAATGTATGCATATTGGAGGGACAGGCTTCTCCCAACTTGGAATATCCTCGAGAAAATGGCGTAGCCATTCAGCCTCTTCAGTGCACTTATCCAAGGCTATTAGCTCAGATTCCATCGTGGATCTAGCTATTAACGTTTGTTTCGAGGATTTCCATGACACGGCTGCACCTCCCAAAGTGAAAACATATCCACTTGTGGACTTAGAGTCCTTTATGTCGGATATCCAACTAGCGTCGCTATACCCTTCAAGTACAGCTGGATATCTTCCATAGTGCAGTCCAAGGTTTTGGGTTTTACGTAAATACCTCAAAACCCGTATTATTGCCTTCCAGTGTTCATCACCGGGGTTGCTAGTATATCTACTTAGCTTACTAACCACAAAGGCAATATCAGGCCTGGTACAACTCATTAGATACATCAAACTTCCAATAATCCTAGCGTATTCTACTTGAGAAATACACTCTCCACGATTTTTGGTAAGATGAGTGTTTTTATCTAAAGGCGTCCTTGCCTCTTGATAATCATCCTTATTAAATTTAGTAAGGATTTTATCAACGTAATGGGATTGGCTTAGCGTTAGACCGTCAGGTCCTCTAATTATTTTAATCCCAAGGATTAAATCGGCCAGCCCCATATCCTTCATGTCAAATTTAGAATTTAACATGTTTTTGGTAGAATTAATCATTAGATTATTGCTACCTACGATGAGTATATCATCCACGTATAAACATAAAATGACATAGCCGTCTACTGTGCTTTTCACATAGACGCATTTGTCACTTTCGTTTATCTTAAACCCATTAATTAACATTGCATGATCGAACTTTTCGTGCCACTGTTTAGGGGCTTGTTTCAATCCATACAATGATTTAATTAATTTACACACTTTCCTTTCTTGGCCTGGAACATGAAAGCCCTCGGGCTGTTCCATATAGATTTCTTCGTCTATATCGCCATTTAGAAAAGCGGTTTTTACGTCCATTTGATGAACTTCCAAATTCCGCAAAGCGGCAATCGCTAGTATCATCCTAATGGAATTTATTCTCGTCACGGGAGAATACGTGTCAAAGTAATCATGGCCCTCACGTTGCTTGTATCCCTTGATTACAAGTCTGACCTTATACTTATCAATGGAACCGTCTGGTTTCATTTTACGTTTAAAAATCCACTTGGATCCCAAAGGTTTACATCCCGGAGGGAGATCAACCAATTCCCACGTGTGATTTTTTAGGATAGAGTCCACCTCACTTTTGATGGCTTCTTTCCACATAGGACCTTCAGTAGACGTCACGGCTTCCGTATAAGTCCGTGGCTCATTTTCTACCAAACATGTTAGAAAATCCGGTTCATTTTCTACCATACATGTTAGAATATCCGATTCAAATTCTACCAGGTAGGTGAGAAAATCCGGTCCGAAGGATTTTTCGACTCTAGCACGTTTGCTACGTCTGGGTTCGGGTTCTTCTCCGGATCCCTCGCTAGTATTTTCCATAGCTACGTCAAATGTTCGTTTTGACGTGCTTGGTCCTTCGTTGGACTTGCATGGAAATACGTCTTCAAAGAATGAAGCATTCCTTGATTCAATTATTGTGTTTTTATGTACATCCGGATTATTCGAATCGTACACTAAAAACCGATACGCACTACTATTTTGTGCATATCCAATAAAAATACAATCCACCGTTTTTGGACCTATTTTTATTTTCTTAGGTGTTGGTACAAGCACCTTAGCAAGACACCCCCACACTCTTAAATATTGATAGGAAGGCCGTCTGCCTTTCCACAACGAGCGAACTTCGAGAATCAATTTCTCATTCACCCGTTATCCGTTTTGAGCGTACCATATATCGAATTGTAGCCCTTAAAAAGGACAATCTGAAACCACTTTGACCCGACCCAAATCGGAAGTGGACCCCACTCAAATAATTGCCCCAAAATGACCATTTAATGCAATTTTTAACACATTTTTCCAACAATCCCCCACATGAATGAAAATTGATTTTCGAGACTTAAAAAGACACGAAGATAGGAGGACACGTTGTGTTCACCGGATGATCCTTGCATACGGAGAGGTAGGTTTTATCCTTTGAACCTTCCGTTGTAAAGACACGTTTATTTACTGGCTGTCTAGTAGACTCGATGTCCTTGAACTATACTGCCGTCGTGTAAACATTGACTTATCTTTACACAAGAACCTTCCAACTTTGTTCCGTTCTCATGGGTGTGCCCGTTTTGGCCATGGGTCACCGTCCTGGTTCTGCAAGAGTTTCTAAAGAACTGAGCCTTTACAGTTCTCCTTCGAAGCGGCCCTCTTCTCTCTCACATAGGTGATTCTTTCACGAGTATCCCGCATACTCTTCCAATGTTATCGAGTAGATCAACATTTTAGAATCATTAAAGCAAACGTTTTTGCTAACCTCGTGCGGGAGTCACTGTTTTAACGAGGAGTGGGTAGGAGTCCGGGACCCCCACAGTGACCATCCTTCGCTCTATAATTTAGTTGTCCCTTTTGAACCTAGGACCAACTAGGTTGGGTATCCACTATAGAACTTTTCAATTCACGGGCTTTAGTCCCATTCCTCGTGACAACTTCTCCAACAATTCTCTATCCAATGCCTTGGTTAGCGGATCCGCTATGTTATCCTTTGACTTCACGTAGTCAACAGTGATAACACCCGTTGTGAGGAGTTGTTTAATGGTGTTATGTCTACGACGAACGTGTCTAGACTTACCATTGTAGAGATTGCTCTGTGCCCTTCCAATTGCCGCTTGACAATCGCAATGTATGCATATTGGAGGGACAGGCTTCTCCCAACTTGGAATATCCTCGAGAAAATGGCGTAGCCATTCAGCCTCTTCAGTGCACTTATCCAAGGCTATTAGCTCAGATTCCATCGTGGATCTAGCTATTAACGTTTGTTTCGAGGATTTCCATGACACGGCTGCACCTCCAAAAGTGAAAACATATCCACTTGTGGACTTAGAGTCCTTTATGTCGGATATCCAACTAGCGTCGCTATACCCTTCAAGTACAGCTGGATATCTTCCATAGTGCAGTCCAAGGTT
The DNA here is from genome assembly GCA_945859875.1 of Cuscuta europaea. Classification (NCBI taxonomy): domain Eukaryota; kingdom Viridiplantae; phylum Streptophyta; class Magnoliopsida; order Solanales; family Convolvulaceae; genus Cuscuta; species Cuscuta europaea. The sequence continues at coordinate 13,131,004 of CAMAPE010000048.1, forward strand.
TTGGGTTTTACGTAAATACCTCAAAACCCGTATTATTGCCTTCCAGTGTTCATCACCGGGGTTGCTAGTATATCTACTTAGCTTACTAACCACAAAGGCAATATCAGGCCTGGTACAACTCATTAGATACATCAAACTTCCAATAATCCTAGCGTATTCTACTTGAGAAATACACTCTCCACGATTTTTGGTAAGATGAGTGTTTTTATCTAAAGGCGTCCTTGCCTCTTGATAATCATCCTTATTAAATTTAGTAAGGATTTTATCAACGTAATGGGATTGGCTTAGCGTTAGACCGTCAGGTCCTCTAATTATTTTAATCCCAAGGATTAAATCGGCTAGCCCCATATCCTTCATGTCAAATTTAGAATTTAACATGTTTTTGGTAGAATTAATCATTAGATTATTGCTACCTACGATGAGTATATCATCCACGTATAAACATAAAATGACATAGCCGTCTACTGTGCTTTTCACATAGACGCATTTGTCACTTTCGTTTATCTTAAACCCATTAATTAACATTGCATGATCGAACTTTTCGTGCCACTGTTTAGGGGCTTGTTTCAATCCATACAATGATTTAATTAATTTACACACTTTCCTTTCTTGGCCTGGAACATGAAAGCCTGCGGGCTGTTCCATATAGATTTCTTCATCTATATCGCCATTTAGAAAAGCGGTTTTTACGTCCATTTGATGAACTTCCAAATTCCGCAAAGCGGCAATCGCTAGTATCATCCTAATGGAATTTATTCTCGTCACGGGAGAATACGTGTCAAAGTAATCATGGCCCTCACGTTGCTTGTATCCCTTGATTACAAGTCTGACCTTATACTTATCAATGGAACCGTCTGGTTTCATTTTACGTTTAAAAATCCACTTGGATCCCAAAGGTTTACATCCCGGAGGGAGATCAATCAATTCCCACGTTTGATTTTTTAGGATAGAGTCCACCTCACTTTTGATGGCTTCTTTCCACATAGGACCTTCAGTAGACGTCACGGCTTCCGTATAAGTCCGTGGCTCATTTTCTACCAAACATGTTAGAAAATCCGGTTCATTTTCTACCATACATGTTAGAATATCCGATTCAAATTCTACCAGGTAGGTGAGAAAATCCGGTCCGAAGGATTTTTCGACTCTAGCACGTTTGCTACGTCTGGGTTCGGGTTCTTCTCCGGATCCCTCGCTAGTATTTTCCATAGCTACGTCAAATGTTCGTTTTGACGTGCTTGGTCCTTCGTTGGACTTGCATGGAAATACGTCTTCAAAGAACGAAGCATTCCTTGATTCAATTAGTGTGTTTTTATGTACATCCGGATTATTCGAATCGTACACTAAAAACCGATACGCACTACTATTTTGTGCATATCCAATAAAAATACAATCCACCGTTTTTGGACCTATTTTTATTTTCTTAGGTGTTGGTACAAGCACCTTAGCAAGACACCCCCACACTCTTAAATATTGATAGGAAGGCCGTCTGCCTTTCCACAACGAGCGAACTTCGAGAATCAATTTCTCATTCACCCGTTATCCGTTTTGAGCGTACCATATATCGAATTGTAGCCCTTAACAAGGACAATCTGAAACCACTTTGACCCGACCCAAATCGGAAGTGGACCCCACTCAAATAATTGCCCCAAAATGACCATTTAATGCAATTTTTAACACATTTTTCCAACAATCCCCCACATGAATGAAAATTGATTTTCGAGACTTAAAAAGACACGAAGATAGGAGGACACGTTGTGTTCACCGGATGATCCTTGCATACGGAGAGGTAGGTTTTATCCTTTGAACCTTCCGTTGTAAAGACACGTTTATTTACTGGCTGTCTAGTAGACTCGATGTCCTTGAACTATACTGCCGTCGTGTAAACATTGACTTATCTTTACACAAGAACCTTCCAACTTTGTTCCGTTCTCATGGGTGTGCCCGTTTTGGCCATGGGTCACCGTCCTGGTTCTGCAAGAGTTTCTAAAGAACTGAGCCTTTACAGTTCTCCTTCGAAGCGGCCCTCTTCTCTCTCACATAGGTGATTCTTTCACGAGTATCCCGCATACTCTTCCAATGTTATCGAGTAGATCAACATTTTAGAATCATTAAAGCAAACGTTTTTGCTAACCTCGTGCGGGAATCACTGTTTTAACGAGGAGTGGGTAGGAGTCCGGGACCCCCACAGTGACCATCCTTCGCTCTATAATTTAGTTGTCCCTTTTGAACCTAGGACCAACTAGGTTGGGTATCCACTATAGAACTTTTCAATTCACGGGCTTTAGTCCCATTCCTCGTGACAACTTCTCCAACAATTCTCTATCCAATGCCTTGGTTAGCGGATCCGCTATGTTATCCTTTGACTTCACGTAGTCAACAGTGATAACACCCGTTGTGAGGAGTTGTTTAATGGTGTTATGTCTACGACGAACGTGTCTAGACTTACCATTGTAGAGATTGCTCTGTGCCCTTCCAATTGCCGCTTGACAATCGCAATGTATGCATATTGGAGGGACAGGCTTCTCCCAACTTGGAATATCCTCGAGAAAATGGCGTAGCCATTCAGCCTCTTCAGTGCACTTATCCAAGGCTATTAGCTCAGATTCCATCGTGGATCTAGCTATTAACGTTTGTTTCGAGGATTTCCATGACACGGCTGCACCTCCCAAAGTGAAAACATATCCACTTGTGGACTTAGAGTCCTTTATGTCGGATATCCAACTAGCGTCGCTATACCCTTCAAGTACAGCTGGATATCTTCCATAGTGCAGTCCAAGGTTTTGGGTTTTACGTAAATACCTCAAAACCCGTATTATTGCCTTCCAGTGTTCATCACCGGGGTTGCTAGTATATCTACTTAGCTTACTAACCACAAAGGCAATATCAGGCCTGGTACAACTCATTAGATACATCAAACTTCCAATAATCCTAGCGTATTCTACTTGAGAAATACACTCTCCACGATTTTTGGTAAGATGAGTGTTTTTATCTAAAGGCGTCCTTGCCTCTTGATAATCATCCTTATTAAATTTAGTAAGGATTTTATCAACGTAATGGGATTGGCTTAGCGTTAGACCGTCAGGTCCTCTAATTATTTTAATCCCAAGGATTAAATCGGCCAGCCCCATATCCTTCATGTCAAATTTAGAATTTAACATGTTTTTGGTAGAATTAATCATTAGATTATTGCTACCTACGATGAGTATATCATCCACGTATAAACATAAAATGACATAGCCGTCTACTGTGCTTTTCACATAGACGCATTTGTCACTTTCGTTTATCTTAAACCCATTAATTAACATTGCATGATCGAACTTTCCGTGCCACTGTTTAGGGGCTTGTTTCAATCCATACAATGATTTAATTAATTTACACACTTTCCTTTCTTGGCCTGGAACATGAAAGCCCTCGGGCTGTTCCATATAGATTTCTTCGTCTATATCGCCATTTAGAAAAGCGGTTTTTACGTCCATTTGATGAACTTCCAAATTCCGCAAAGCGGCAATCGCTAGTATCATCCTAATGGAATTTATTCTCGTCACGGGAGAATACGTGTCAAAGTAATCATGGCCCTCACGTTGCTTGTATCCCTTGATTACAAGTCTGACCTTATACTTATCAATGGAACCGTCTGGTTTCATTTTACGTTTAAAAATCCACTTGGATCCCAAAGGTTTACATCCCGGAGGGAGATCAACCAATTCCCACGTGTGATTTTTTAGGATAGAGTCCACCTCACTTTTGATGGCTTCTTTCCACATAGGACCTTCAGTAGACGTCACGGCTTCCGTATAAGTCCGTGGCTCATTTTCTACCAAACATGTTAGAAATTCCGGTTCATTTTCTACCATACATGTTAGAATATCCGATTCAAATTCTACCAGGTAGGTGAGAAAATCCGGTCCGAAGGATTTTTCGACTCTAGCACGTTTGCTACGTCTGGGTTCGGGTTCTTCTCCGGATCCCTCGCTAGTATTTTCCATAGCTACGTCAAATGTTCGTTTTGACGTGCTTGGTCCTTCGTTGGACTTGCATGGAAATACGTCTTCAAAGAATGAAGCATTCCTTGATTCAATTATTGTGTTTTTATGTACATCCGGATTATTCGAATCGTACACTAAAAACCGATACGCACTACTATTTTGTGCATATCCAATAAAAATACAATCCACCGTTTTTGGACCTATTTTTATTTTCTTAGGTGTTGGTACAAGCACCTTAGCAAGACACCCCCACACTCTTAAATATTGATAGGAAGGCCGTCTGCCTTTCCACAACGAGCGAACTTCGAGAATCAATTTCTCATTCACCCGTTATCCGTTTTGAGCGTACCATATATCGAATTGTAGCCCTTAAAAAGGACAATCTGAAACCACTTTGACCCGACCCAAATCGGAAGTGGACCCCACTCAAATAATTGCCCCAAAATGACCATTTAATGCAATTTTTAACACATTTTTCCAACAATCCCCCACATGAATGAAAATTGATTTTCGAGACTTAAAAAGACACGAAGATAGGAGGACACGTTGTGTTCACCGGATGATCCTTGCATACGGAGAGGTAGGTTTTATCCTTTGAACCTTCCGTTGTAAAGACACGTTTATTTACTGGCTGTCTAGTAGACTCGATGTCCTTGAACTATACTGCCGTCGTGTAAACATTGACTTATCTTTACACAAGAACCTTCCAACTTTGTTCCGTTCTCATGGGTGTGCCCGTTTTGGCCATGGGTCACCGTCCTGGTTCTGCAAGAGTTTCTAAAGAACTGAGCCTTTACAGTTCTCCTTCGAAGCGGCCCTCTTCTCTCTCACATAGGTGATTCTTTCACGAGTATCCCGCATACTCTTCCAATGTTATCGAGTAGATCAACATTTTAGAATCATTAAAGCAAACGTTTTTGCTAACCTCGTGCGGGAGTCACTGTTTTAACGAGGAGTGGGTAGGAGTCCGGGACCCCCACAGTGACCATCCTTCGCTCTATAATTTAGTTGTCCCTTTTGAACCTAGGACCAACTAGGTTGGGTATCCACTATAGAACTTTTCAATTCACGGGCTTTAGTCCCATTCCTCGTGACAACTTCTCCAACAATTCTCTATCCAATGCCTTGGTTAGCGGATCCGCTATGTTATCCTTTGACTTCACGTAGTCAACAGTGATAACACCCGTTGTGAGGAGTTGTTTAATGGTGTTATGTCTACGACGAACGTGTCTAGACTTACCATTGTAGAGATTGCTCTGTGCCCTTCCAATTGCCGCTTGACAATCGCAATGTATGCATATTGGAGGGACAGGCTTCTCCCAACTTGGAATATCCTCGAGAAAATGGCGTAGCCATTCAGCCTCTTCAGTGCACTTATCCAAGGCTATTAGCTCAGATTCCATCGTGGATCTAGCTATTAACGTTTGTTTCGAGGATTTCCATGACACGGCTGCACCTCCAAAAGTGAAAACATATCCACTTGTGGACTTAGAGTCCTTTATGTCGGATATCCAACTAGCGTCGCTATACCCTTCAAGTACAGCTGGATATCTTCCATAGTGCAGTCCAAGGTTTTGGGTTTTACGTAAATACCTCAAAACCCGTATTATTGCCTTCCAGTGTTCATCACCGGGGTTGCTAGTATATCTACTTAGCTTACTAACCACAAAGGCAATATCAGGCCTGGTACAACTCATTAGATACATCAAACTTCCAATAATCCTAGCGTATTCTACTTGAGAAATACACTCTCCACGATTTTTGGTAAGATGAGTGTTTTTATCTAAAGGCGTCCTTGCCTCTTGATAATCATCCTTATTAAATTTAGTAAGGATTTTATCAACGTAATGGGATTGGCTTAGCGTTAGACCGTCAGGTCCTCTAATTATTTTAATCCCAAGGATTAAATCGGCCAGCCCCATATCCTTCATGTCAAATTTAGAATTTAACATGTTTTTGGTAGAATTAATCATTAGATTATTGCTACCTACGATGAGTATATCATCCACGTATAAACATAAAATGACATAGCCGTCTACTGTGCTTTTCACATAGACGCATTTGTCACTTTCGTTTATCTTAAACCCATTAATTAACATTGCATGATCGAACTTTTCGTGCCACTGTTTAGGGGCTTGTTTCAATCCATACAATGATTTAATTAATTTACACACTTTCCTTTCTTGGCCTGGAACATGAAAGCCCTCGGGCTGTTCCATATAGATTTCTTCGTCTATATCGCCATTTAGAAAAGCGGTTTTTACGTCCATTTGATGAACTTCCAAATTCCGCAAAGCGGCAATCGCTAGTATCATCCTAATGGAATTTATTCTCGTCACGGGAGAATACGTGTCAAAGTAATCATGGCCCTCACGTTGCTTGTATCCCTTGATTACAAGTCTGACCTTATACTTATCAATGGAACCGTCTGGTTTCATTTTACGTTTAAAAATCCACTTGGATCCCAAAGGTTTACATCCCGGAGGGAGATCAATCAATTCCCACGTGTGATTTTTTAGGATAGAGTCCACCTCACTTTTGATGGCTTCTTTCCACATAGGACCTTCAGTAGACGTCACGGCTTCCGTATAAGTCCGTGGCTCATTTTCTACCAAACATGTTAGAAAATCCGGTTCATTTTCTACCATACATGTTAGAATATCCGATTCAAATTCTACCAGGTAGGTGAGAAAATCCGGTCCGAAGGATTTTTCGACTCTAGCACGTTTGCTACGTCTGGGTTCGGGTTCTTCTCCGGATCCCTCGCTAGTATTTTCCATAGCTACGTCAAATGTTCGTTTTGACGTGCTTGGTCCTTCGTTGGACTTGCATGGAAATACGTCTTCAAAGAATGAAGCATTCCTTGATTCAATTATTGTGTTTTTATGTACATCCGGATTATTCGAATCGTACACTAAAAACCGATACGCACTACTATTTTGTGCATATCCAATAAAAATACAATCCACCGTTTTTGGACCTATTTTTATTTTCTTAGGTGTTGGTACAAGCACCTTAGCAAGACACCCCCACACTCTTAAATATTGATAGGAAGGCCGTCTGCCTTTCCACAACGAGCGAACTTCGAGAATCAATTTCTCATTCACCCGTTATCCGTTTTGAGCGTACCATATATCGAATTGTAGCCCTTAACAAGGACAATCTGAAACCACTTTGACCCGACCCAAATCGGAAGTGGACCCCACTCAAATAATTGCCCCAAAATGACCATTTAATGCAATTTTTAACACATTTTTCCAACAATCCCCCACATGAATGAAAATTGATTTTCGAGACTTAAAAAGACACGAAGATAGGAGGACACGTTGTGTTCACCGGATGATCCTTGCATACGGAGAGGTAGGTTTTATCCTTTGAACCTTCCGTTGTAAAGACACGTTTATTTACTGGCTGTCTAGTAGACTCGATGTCCTTGAACTATACTGCCGTCGTGTAAACATTGACTTATCTTTACACAAGAACCTTCCAACTTTGTTCCGTTCTCATGGGTGTGCCCGTTTTGGCCATGGGTCACCGTCCTGGTTCTGCAAGAGTTTCTAAAGAACTGAGCCTTGACAGTTCTCCTTCGAAGCGGCCCTCTTCTCTCTCACATAGGTGATTCTTTCACGAGTATCCCGCATACTCTTCCAATGTTATCGAGTAGATCAACATTTTAGAATCATTAAAGCAAACGTTTTTGCTAACCTCGTGCGGGAGTCACTGTTTTAACGAGGAGTGGGTAGGAGTCCGGGACCCCCACAGTGACCATCCTTCGCTCTATAATTTAGTTGTCCCTTTTGAACCTAGGACCAACTAGGTTGGGTATCCACTATAGAACTTTTCAATTCACGGGCTTTAGTCCCATTCCTCGTGACAACTTCTCCAACAATTCTCTATCCAATGCCTTGGTTAGCGGATCCGCTATGTTATCCTTTGACTTCACGTAGTCAACAGTGATAACACCCGTTGTGAGGAGTTGTTTAATGGTGTTATGTCTACGACGAACGTGTCTAGACTTACCATTGTAGAGATTGCTCTGTGCCCTTCCAATTGCCGCTTGACAATCGCAATGTATGCATATTGGAGGGACAGGCTTCTCCCAACTTGGAATATCCTCGAGAAAATGGCGTAGCCATTCAGCCTCTTCAGTGCACTTATCCAAGGCTATTAGCTCAGATTCCATCGTGGATCTAGCTATTAACGTTTGTTTCGAGGATTTCCATGACACGGCTGCACCTCCCAAAGTGAAAACATATCCACTTGTGGACTTAGAGTCCTTTATGTCGGATATCCAACTAGCGTCGCTATACCCTTCAAGTACAGCTGGATATCTTCCATAGTGCAGTCCAAGGTTTTGGGTTTTACGTAAATACCTCAAAACCCGTATTATTGCCTTCCAGTGTTCATCACCGGGGTTGCTAGTATATCTACTTAGCTTACTAACCACAAAGGCAATATCAGGCCTGGTACAACTCATTAGATACATCAAACTTCCAATAATCCTAGCGTATTCTACTTGAGAAATACACTCTCCACGATTTTTGGTAAGATGAGTGTTTTTATCTAAAGGCGTCCTTGCCTCTTGATAATCATCCTTATTAAATTTAGTAAGGATTTTATCAACGTAATGGGATTGGCTTAGCGTTAGACCGTCAGGTCCTCTAATTATTTTAATCCCAAGGATTAAATCGGCCAGCCCCATATCCTTCATGTCAAATTTAGAATTTAACATGTTTTTGGTAGAATTAATCATTAGATTATTGCTACCTACGATGAGTATATCATCCACGTATAAACATAAAATGACATAGCCGTCTACTGTGCTTTTCACATAGACGCATTTGTCACTTTCGTTTATCTTAAACCCATTAATTAACATTGCATGATCGAACTTTTCGTGCCACTGTTTAGGGGCTTGTTTCAATCCATACAATGATTTAATTAATTTACACACTTTCCTTTCTTGGCCTGGAACATGAAAGCCCTCGGGCTGTTCCATATAGATTTCTTCGTCTATATCGCCATTTAGAAAAGCGGTTTTTACGTCCATTTGATGAACTTCCAAATTCCGCAAAGCGGCAATCGCTAGTATCATCCTAATGGAATTTATTCTCGTCACGGGAGAATACGTGTCAAAGTAATCATGGCCCTCACGTTGCTTGTATCCCTTGATTACAAGTCTGACCTTATACTTATCAATGGAACCGTCTGGTTTCATTTTACGTTTAAAAATCCACTTGGATCCCAAAGGTTTACATCCCGGAGGGAGATCAATCAATTCCCACGTGTGATTTTTTAGGATAGAGTCCACCTCACTTTTGATGGCTTCTTTCCACATAGGACCTTCAGTAGACGTCACGGCTTCCGTATAAGTCCGTGGCTCATTTTCTACCAAACATGTTAGAAAATCCGGTTCATTTTCTACCATACATGTTAGAATATCCGATTCAAATTCTACCAGGTAGGTGAGAAAATCCGGTCCGAAGGATTTTTCGACTCTAGCACGTTTGCTACGTCTGGGTTCGGGTTCTTCTCCGGATCCCTCGCTAGTATTTTCCATAGCTACGTCAAATGTTCGTTTTGACGTGCTTGGTCCTTCGTTGGACTTGCATGGAAATACGTCTTCAAAGAATGAAGCATTCCTTGATTCAATTATTGTGTTTTTATGTACATCCGGATTATTCGAATCGTACACTAAAAACCGATACGCACTACTATTTTGTGCATATCCAATAAAAATACAATCCACCGTTTTTGGACCTATTTTTATTTTCTTAGGTGTTGGTACAAGCACCTTAGCAAGACACCCCCACACTCTTAAATATTGATAGGAAGGCCGTCTGCCTTTCCACAACGAGCGAACTTCGAGAATCAATTTCTCATTCACCCGTTATCCGTTTTGAGCGTACCATATATCGAATTGTAGCCCTTAACAAGGACAATCTGAAACCACTTTGACCCGACCCAAATCGGAAGTGGACCCCACTCAAATAATTGCCCCAAAATGACCATTTAATGCAATTTTTAACACATTTTTCCAACAATCCCCCACATGAATGAAAATTGATTTTCGAGACTTAAAAAGACACGAAGATAGGAGGACACGTTGTGTTCACCGGATGATCCTTGCATACGGAGAGGTAGGTTTTATCCTTTGAACCTTCCGTTGTAAAGACACGTTTATTTACTGGCTGTCTAGTAGACTCGATGTCCTTGAACTATACTGCCGTCGTGTAAACATTGACTTATCTTTACACAAGAACCTTCCAACTTTGTTCCGTTCTCATGGGTGTGCCCGTTTTGGCCATGGGTCACCGTCCTGGTTCTGCAAGAGTTTCTAAAGAACTGAGCCTTTACAGTTCTCCTTCGAAGCGGCCCTCTTCTCTCTCACATAGGTGATTCTTTCACGAGTATCCCGCATACTCTTCCAATGTTATCGAGTAGATCAACATTTTAGAATCATTAAAGCAAACGTTTTTGCTAACCTCGTGCGGGAGTCACTGTTTTAACGAGGAGTGGGTAGGAGTCCGGGACCCCCACAGTGACCATCCTTCGCTCTATAATTTAGTTGTCCCTTTTGAACCTAGGACCAACTAGGTTGGGTATCCACTATAGAACTTTTCAATTCACGGGCTTTAGTCCCATTCCTCGTGACAACTTCTCCAACAATTCTCTATCCAATGCCTTGGTTAGCGGATCCGCTATGTTATCCTTTGACTTCACGTAGTCAACAGTGATAACACCCGTTGTGAGGAGTTGTTTAATGGTGTTATGTCTACGACGAACGTGTCTAGACTTACCATTGTAGAGATTGCTCTGTGCCCTTCCAATTGCCGCTTGACAATCGCAATGTATGCATATTGGAGGGACAGGCTTCTCCCAACTTGGAATATCCTCGAGAAAATGGCGTAGCCATTCAGCCTCTTCAGTGCACTTATCCAAGGCTATTAGCTCAGATTCCATCGTGGATCTAGCTATTAACGTTTGTTTCGAGGATTTCCATGACACGGCTGCACCTCCCAAAGTGAAAACATATCCACTTGTGGACTTAGAGTCCTTTATGTCGGATATCCAACTAGCGTCGCTATACCCTTCAAGTACAGCTGGATATCTTCCATAGTGCAGTCCAAGGTTTTGGGTTTTACGTAAATACCTCAAAACCCGTATTATTGCCTTCCAGTGTTCATCACCGGGGTTGCTAGTATATCTACTTAGCTTACTAACCACAAAGGCAATATCAGGCCTGGTACAACTCATTAGATACATCAAACTTCCAATAATCCTAGCGTATTCTACTTGAGAAATACACTCTCCACGATTTTTGGTAAGATGAGTGTTTTTATCTAAAGGCGTCCTTGCCTCTTGATAATCATCCTTATTAAATTTAGTAAGGATTTTATCAACGTAATGGGATTGGCTTAGCGTTAGACCGTCAGGTCCTCTAATTATTTTAATCCCAAGGATTAAATCGGCCAGCCCCATATCCTTCATGTCAAATTTAGAATTTAACATGTTTTTGGTAGAATTAATCATTAGATTATTGCTACCTACGATGAGTATATCATCCACGTATAAACATAAAATGACATAGCCGTCTACTGTGCTTTTCACATAGACGCATTTGTCACTTTCGTTTATCTTAAACCCATTAATTAACATTGCATGATCGAACTTTTCGTGCCACTGTTTAGGGGCTTGTTTCAATCCATACAATGATTTAATTAATTTACACACTTTCCTTTCTTGGCCTGGAACATGAAAGCCCTCGGGCTGTTCCATATAGATTTCTTCGTCTATATCGCCATTTAGAAAAGCGGTTTTTACGTCCATTTGATGAACTTCCAAATTCCGCAAAGCGGCAATCGCTAGTATCATCCTAATGGAATTTATTCTCGTCACGGGAGAATACGTGTCAAAGTAATCATGGCCCTCACGTTGCTTGTATCCCTTGATTACAAGTCTGACCTTATACTTATCAATGGAACCGTCTGGTTTCATTTTACGTTTAAAAATCCACTTGGATCCCAAAGGTTTACATCCCGGAGGGAGATCAACCAATTCCCACGTGTGATTTTTTAGGATAGAGTCCACCTCACTTTTGATGGCTTCTTTCCACATAGGACCTTCAGTAGACGTCACGGCTTCCGTATAAGTCCGTGGCTCATTTTCTACCAAACATGTTAGAAAATCCGGTTCATTTTCTACCATACATGTTAGAATATCCGATTCAAATTCTACCAGGTAGGTGAGAAAATCCGGTCCGAAGGATTTTTCGACTCTAGCACGTTTGCTACGTCTGGGTTCGGGTTCTTCTCCGGATCCCTCGCTAGTATTTTCCATAGCTACGTCAAATGTTCGTTTTGACGTGCTTGGTCCTTCGTTGGACTTGCATGGAAATACGTCTTCAAAGAATGAAGCATTCCTTGATTCAATTATTGTGTTTTTATGTACATCCGGATTATTCGAATCGTACACTAAAAACCGATACGCACTACTATTTTGTGCATATCCAATAAAAATACAATCCACCGTTTTTGGACCTATTTTTATTTTCTTAGGTGTTGGTACAAGCACCTTAGCAAGACACCCCCACACTCTTAAATATTGATAGGAAGGCCGTCTGCCTTTCCACAACGAGCGAACTTCGAGAATCAATTTCTCATTCACCCGTTATCCGTTTTGAGCGTACCATATATCGAATTGTAGCCCTTAACAAGGACAATCTGAAACCACTTTGACCCGACCCAAATCGGAAGTGGACCCCACTCAAATAATTGCCCCAAAATGACCATTTAATGCAATTTTTAACACATTTTTCCAACAATCCCCCACATGAATGAAAATTGATTTTCGAGACTTAAAAAGACACGAAGATAGGAGGACACGTTGTGTTCACCGGATGATCCTTGCATACGGAGAGGTAGGTTTTATCCTTTGAACCTTCCGTTGTAAAGACACGTTTATTTACTGGCTGTCTAGTAGACTCGATGTCCTTGAACTATACTGCCGTCGTGTAAACATTGACTTATCTTTACACAAGAACCTTCCAACTTTGTTCCGTTCTCATGGGTGTGCCCGTTTTGGCCATGGGTCACCGTCCTGGTTCTGCAAGAGTTTCTAAAGAACTGAGCCTTTACAGTTCTCCTTCGAAGCGGCCCTCTTCTCTCTCACATAGGTGATTCTTTCACGAGTATCCCGCATACTCTTCCAATGTTATCGAGTAGATCAACATTTTAGAATCATTAAAGCAAACGTTTTTGCTAACCTCGTGCGGGAGTCACTGTTTTAACGAGGAGTGGGTAGGAGTCCGGGACCCCCACAGTGACCATCCTTCGCTCTATAATTTAGTTGTCCCTTTTGAACCTAGGACCAACTAGGTTGGGTATCCACTATAGAACTTTTCAATTCACGGGCTTTAGTCCCATTCCTCGTGACAACTTCTCCAACAATTCTCTATCCAATGCCTTGGTTAGCGGATCCGCTATGTTATCCTTTGACTTCACGTAGTCAACAGTGATAACACCCGTTGTGAGGAGTTGTTTAATGGTGTTATGTCTACGACGAACGTGTCTAGACTTACCATTGTAGAGATTGCTCTGTGCCCTTCCAATTGCCGCTTGACAATCGCAATGTATGCATATTGGAGGGACAGGCTTCTCCCAACTTGGAATATCCTCGAGAAAATGGCGTAGCCATTCAGCCTCTTCAGTGCACTTATCCAAGGCTATTAGCTCAGATTCCATCGTGGATCTAGCTATTAACGTTTGTTTCGAGGATTTCCATGACACGGCTGCACCTCCCAAAGTGAAAACATATCCACTTGTGGACTTAGAGTCCTTTATGTCGGATATCCAACTAGCGTCGCTATACCCTTCAAGTACAGCTGGATATCTTCCATAGTGCAGTCCAAGGTTTTGGGTTTTACGTAAATACCTCAAAACCCGTATTATTGCCTTCCAGTGTTCATCACCGGGGTTGCTAGTATATCTACTTAGCTTACTAACCACAAAGGCAATATCAGGCCTGGTACAACTCATTAGATACATCAAACTTCCAATAATCCTAGCGTATTCTACTTGAGAAATACACTCTCCACGATTTTTGGTAAGATGAGTGTTTTTATCTAAAGGCGTCCTTGCCTCTTGATAATCATCCTTATTAAATTTAGTAAGGATTTTATCAACGTAATGGGATTGGCTTAGCGTTAGACCGTCAGGTCCTCTAATTATTTTAATCCCAAGGATTAAATCGGCCAGCCCCATATCCTTCATGTCAAATTTAGAATTTAACATGTTTTTGGTAGAATTAATCATTAGATTATTGCTACCTACGATGAGTATATCATCCACGTATAAACATAAAATGACATAGCCGTCTACTGTGCTTTTCACATAGACGCATTTGTCACTTTCGTTTATCTTAAACCCATTAATTAACATTGCATGATCGAACTTTTCGTGCCACTGTTTAGGGGCTTGTTTCAATCCATACAATGATTTAATTAATTTACACACTTTCCTTTCTTGGCCTGGAACATGAAAGCCCTCGGGCTGTTCCATATAGATTTCTTCGTCTATATCGCCATTTAGAAAAGCGGTTTTTACGTCCATTTGATGAACTTCCAAATTCCGCAAAGCGGCAATCGCTAGTATCATCCTAATGGAATTTATTCTCGTCACGGGAGAATACGTGTCAAAGTAATCATGGCCCTCACGTTGCTTGTATCCCTTGATTACAAGTCTGACCTTATACTTATCAATGGAACCGTCTGGTTTCATTTTACGTTTAAAAATCCACTTGGATCCCAAAGGTTTACATCCCGGAGGGAGATCAACCAATTCCCACGTGTGATTTTTTAGGATAGAGTCCACCTCACTTTTGATGGCTTCTTTCCACATAGGACCTTCAGTAGACGTCACGGCTTCCGTATAAGTCCGTGGCTCATTTTCTACCAAACATGTTAGAAAATCCGGTTCATTTTCTACCATACATGTTAGAATATCCGATTCAAATTCTACCAGGTAGGTGAGAAAATCCGGTCCGAAGGATTTTTCGACTCTAGCACGTTTGCTACGTCTGGGTTCGGGTTCTTCTCCGGATCCCTCGCTAGTATTTTCCATAGCTACGTCAAATGTTCGTTTTGACGTGCTTGGTCCTTCGTTGGACTTGCATGGAAATACGTCTTCAAAGAATGAAGCATTCCTTGATTCAATTATTGTGTTTTTATGTACATCCGGATTATTCGAATCGTACACTAAAAACCGATACGCACTACTATTTTGTGCATATCCAATAAAAATACAATCCACCGTTTTTGGACCTATTTTTATTTTCTTAGGTGTTGGTACAAGCACCTTAGCAAGACACCCCCACACTCTTAAATATTGATAGGAAGGCCGTCTGCCTTTCCACAACGAGCGAACTTCGAGAATCAATTTCTCATTCACCCGTTATCCGTTTTGAGCGTACCATATATCGAATTGTAGCCCTTAACAAGGACAATCTGAAACCACTTTGACCCGACCCAAATCGGAAGTGGACCCCACTCAAATAATTGCCCCAAAATGACCATTTAATGCAATTTTTAACACATTTTTCCAACAATCCCCCACATGAATGAAAATTGATTTTCGAGACTTAAAAAGACACGAAGATAGGAGGACACGTTGTGTTCACCGGATGATCCTTGCATACGGAGAGGTAGGTTTTATCCTTTGAACCTTCCGTTGTAAAGACACGTTTATTTACTGGCTGTCTAGTAGACTCGATGTCCTTGAACTATACTGCCGTCGTGTAAACATTGACTTATCTTTACACAAGAACCTTCCAACTTTGTTCCGTTCTCATGGGTGTGCCCGTTTTGGCCATGGGTCACCGTCCTGGTTCTGCAAGAGTTTCTAAAGAACTGAGCCTTTACAGTTCTCCTTCGAAGCGGCCCTCTTCTCTCTCACATAGGTGATTCTTTCACGAGTATCCCGCATACTCTTCCAATGTTATCGAGTAGATCAACATTTTAGAATCATTAAAGCAAACGTTTTTGCTAACCTCGTGCGGGAGTCACTGTTTTAACGAGGAGTGGGTAGGAGTCCGGGACCCCCACAGTGACCATCCTTCGCTCTATAATTTAGTTGTCCCTTTTGAACCTAGGACCAACTAGGTTGGGTATCCACTATAGAACTTTTCAATTCACGGGCTTTAGTCCCATTCCTCGTGACAACTTCTCCAACAATTCTCTATCCAATGCCTTGGTTAGCGGATCCGCTATGTTATCCTTTGACTTCACGTAGTCAACAGTGATAACACCCGTTGTGAGGAGTTGTTTAATGGTGTTATGTCTACGACGAACGTGTCTAGACTTACCATTGTAGAGATTGCTCTGTGCCCTTCCAATTGCCGCTTGACAATCGCAATGTATGCATATTGGAGGGACAGGCTTCTCCCAACTTGGAATATCCTCGAGAAAATGGCGTAGCCATTCAGCCTCTTCAGTGCACTTATCCAAGGCTATTAGCTCAGATTCCATCGTGGATCTAGCTATTAACGTTTGTTTCGAGGATTTCCATGACACGGCTGCACCTCCAAAAGTGAAAACATATCCACTTGTGGACTTAGAGTCCTTTATGTCGGATATCCAACTAGCGTCGCTATACCCTTCAAGTACAGCTGGATATCTTCCATAGTGCAGTCCAAGGTTTTGGGTTTTACGTAAATACCTCAAAACCCGTATTATTGCCTTCCAGTGTTCATCACCGGGGTTGCTAGTATATCTACTTAGCTTACTAACCACAAAGGCAATATCAGGCCTGGTACAACTCATTAGATACATCAAACTTCCAATAATCCTAGCGTATTCTACTTGAGAAATACACTCTCCACGATTTTTGGTAAGATGAGTGTTTTTATCTAAAGGCGTCCTTGCCTCTTGATAATCATCCTTATTAAATTTAGTAAGGATTTTATCAACGTAATGGGATTGGCTTAGCGTTAGACCGTCAGGTCCTCTAATTATTTTAATCCCAAGGATTAAATCGGCCAGCCCCATATCCTTCATGTCAAATTTAGAATTTAACATGTTTTTGGTAGAATTAATCATTAGATTATTGCTACCTACGATGAGTATATCATCCACGTATAAACATAAAATGACATAGCCGTCTACTGTGCTTTTCACATAGACGCATTTGTCACTTTCGTTTATCTTAAACCCATTAATTAACATTGCATGATCGAACTTTTCGTGCCACTGTTTAGGGGCTTGTTTCAATCCATACAATGATTTAATTAATTTACACACTTTCCTTTCTTGGCCTGGAACATGAAAGCCCTCGGGCTGTTCCATATAGATTTCTTCGTCTATATCGCCATTTAGAAAAGCGGTTTTTACGTCCATTTGATGAACTTCCAAATTCCGCAAAGCGGCAATCGCTAGTATCATCCTAATGGAATTTATTCTCGTCACGGGAGAATACGTGTCAAAGTAATCATGGCCCTCACGTTGCTTGTATCCCTTGATTACAAGTCTGACCTTATACTTATCAATGGAACCGTCTGGTTTCATTTTACGTTTAAAAATCCACTTGGATCCCAAAGGTTTACATCCCGGAGGGAGATCAACCAATTCCCACGTGTGATTTTTTAGGATAGAGTCCACCTCACTTTTGATGGCTTCTTTCCACATAGGACCTTCAGTAGACGTCACGGCTTCCGTATAAGTCCGTGGCTCATTTTCTACCAAACATGTTAGAAAATCCGGTTCATTTTCTACCATACATGTTAGAATATCCGATTCAAATTCTACCAGGTAGGTGAGAAAATCCGGTCCGAAGGATTTTTCGACTCTAGCACGTTTGCTACGTCTGGGTTCGGGTTCTTCTCCGGATCCCTCGCTAGTATTTTCCATAGCTACGTCAAATGTTCGTTTTGACGTGCTTGGTCCTTCGTTGGACTTGCATGGAAATACGTCTTCAAAGAATGAAGCATTCCTTGATTCAATTATTGTGTTTTTATGTACATCCGGATTATTCGAATCGTACACTAAAAACCGATACGCACTACTATTTTGTGCATATCCAATAAAAATACAATCCACCGTTTTTGGACCTATTTTTATTTTCTTAGGTGTTGGTACAAGCACCTTAGCAAGACACCCCCACACTCTTAAATATTGATAGGAAGGCCGTCTGCCTTTCCACAACGAGCGAACTTCGAGAATCAATTTCTCATTCACCCGTTATCCGTTTTGAGCGTACCATATATCGAATTGTAGCCCTTAACAAGGACAATCTGAAACCACTTTGACCCGACCCAAATCGGAAGTGGACCCCACTCAAATAATTGCCCCAAAATGACCATTTAATGCAATTTTTAACACATTTTTCCAACAATCCCCCACATGAATGAAAATTGATTTTCGAGACTTAAAAAGACACGAAGATAGGAGGACACGTTGTGTTCACCGGATGATCCTTGCATACGGAGAGGTAGGTTTTATCCTTTGAACCTTCCGTTGTAAAGACACGTTTATTTACTGGCTGTCTAGTAGACTCGATGTCCTTGAACTATACTGCCGTCGTGTAAACATTGACTTATCTTTACACAAGAACCTTCCAACTTTGTTCCGTTCTCATGGGTGTGCCCGTTTTGGCCATGGGTCACCGTCCTGGTTCTGCAAGAGTTTCTAAAGAACTGAGCCTTTACAGTTCTCCTTCGAAGCGGCCCTCTTCTCTCTCACATAGGTGATTCTTTCACGAGTATCCCGCATACTCTTCCAATGTTATCGAGTAGATCAACATTTTAGAATCATTAAAGCAAACGTTTTTGCTAACCTCGTGCGGGAGTCACTGTTTTAACGAGGAGTGGGTAGGAGTCCGGGACCCCCACAGTGACCATCCTTCGCTCTATAATTTAGTTGTCCCTTTTGAACCTAGGACCAACTAGGTTGGGTATCCACTATAGAACTTTTCAATTCACGGGCTTTAGTCCCATTCCTCGTGACAACTTCTCCAACAATTCTCTATCCAATGCCTTGGTTAGCGGATCCGCTATGTTATCCTTTGACTTCACGTAGTCAACAGTGATAACACCCGTTGTGAGGAGTTGTTTAATGGTGTTATGTCTACGACGAACGTGTCTAGACTTACCATTGTAGAGATTGCTCTGTGCCCTTCCAATTGCCGCTTGACAATCGCAATGTATGCATATTGGAGGGACAGGCTTCTCCCAACTTGGAATATCCTCGAGAAAATGGCGTAGCCATTCAGCCTCTTCAGTGCACTTATCCAAGGCTATTAGCTCAGATTCCATCGTGGATCTAGCTATTAACGTTTGTTTCGAGGATTTCCATGACACGGCTGCACCTCCAAAAGTGAAAACATATCCACTTGTGGACTTAGAGTCTTTTATGTCGGATATCCAACTAGCGTCGCTATACCCTTCAAGTACAGCTGGATATCTTCCATAGTGCAGTCCAAGGTTTTGGGTTTTACGTAAATACCTCAAAACCCGTATTATTGCCTTCCAGTGTTCATCACCGGGGTTGCTAGTATATCTACTTAGCTTACTAACCACAAAGGCAATATCAGGCCTGGTACAACTCATTAGATACATCAAACTTCCAATAATCCTAGCGTATTCTACTTGAGAAATACACTCTCCACGATTTTTGGTAAGATGAGTGTTTTTATCTAAAGGCGTCCTTGCCTCTTGATAATCATCCTTATTAAATTTAGTAACGATTTTATCAACGTAATGGGATTGGCTTAGCGTTAGACCGTCAGGTCCTCTAATTATTTTAATCCCAAGGATTAAATCGGCCAGCCCCATATCCTTCATGTCAAATTTAGAATTTAACATGTTTTTGGTAGAATTAATCATTAGATTATTGCTACCTACGATGAGTATATCATCCACGTATAAACATAAAATGACATAGCCGTCTACTGTGCTTTTCACATAGACGCATTTGTCACTTTCGTTTATCTTAAACCCATTAATTAACATTGCATGATCGAACTTTCCGTGCCACTGTTTAGGGGCTTGTTTCAATCCATACAATGATTTAATTAATTTACACACTTTCCTTTCTTGGCCTGGAACATGAAAGCCCTCGGGCTGTTCCATATAGATTTCTTCGTCTATATCGCCATTTAGAAAAGCGGTTTTTACGTCCATTTGATGAACTTCCAAATTCCGCAAAGCGGCAATCGCTAGTATCATCCTAATGGAATTTATTCTCGTCACGGGAGAATACGTGTCAAAGTAATCATGGCCCTCACGTTGCTTGTATCCCTTGATTACAAGTCTGACCTTATACTTATCAATGGAACCGTCTGGTTTCATTTTACGTTTAAAAATCCACTTGGATCCCAAAGGTTTACATCCCGGAGGGAGATCAACCAATTCCCACGTGTGATTTTTTAGGATAGAGTCCACCTCACTTTTGATGGCTTCTTTCCACATAGGACCTTCAGTAGACGTCACGGCTTCCGTATAAGTCCGTGGCTCATTTTCTACCAAACATGTTAGAAAATCCGGTTCATTTTCTACCATACATGTTAGAATATCCGATTCAAATTCTACCAGGTAGGTGAGAAAATCCGGTCCGAAGGATTTTTCGACTCTAGCACGTTTGCTACGTCTGGGTTCGGGTTCTTCTCCGGATCCCTCGCTAGTATTTTCCATAGCTACGTCAAATGTTCGTTTTGACGTGCTTGGTCCTTCGTTGGACTTGCATGGAAATACGTCTTCAAAGAATGAAGCATTCCTTGATTCAATTATTGTGTTTTTATGTACATCCGGATTATTCGAATCGTACACTAAAAACCGATACGCACTACTATTTTGTGCATATCCAATAAAAATACAATCCACCGTTTTTGGACCTATTTTTATTTTCTTAGGTGTTGGTACAAGCACCTTAGCAAGACACCCCCACACTCTTAAATATTGATAGGAAGGCCGTCTGCCTTTCCACAACGAGCGAACTTCGAGAATCAATTTCTCATTCACCCGTTATCCGTTTTGAGCGTACCATATATCGAATTGTAGCCCTTAACAAGGACAATCTGAAACCACTTTGACCCGACCCAAATCGGAAGTGGACCCCACTCAAATAATTGCCCCAAAATGACCATTTAATGCAATTTTTAACACATTTTTCCAACAATCCCCCACATGAATGAAAATTGATTTTCGAGACTTAAAAAGACACGAAGATAGGAGGACACGTTGTGTTCACCGGATGATCCTTGCATACGGAGAGGTAGGTTTTATCCT
The DNA here is from genome assembly GCA_945859875.1 of Cuscuta europaea. Lineage (NCBI taxonomy): Eukaryota > Viridiplantae > Streptophyta > Magnoliopsida > Solanales > Convolvulaceae > Cuscuta > Cuscuta europaea. The sequence goes on from CAMAPE010000048.1 coordinate 13,152,264, forward strand.
TTGAACCTTCCGTTGTAAAGACACGTTTATTTACTGGCTGTCTAGTAGACTCGATGTCCTTGAACTATACTGCCGTCGTGTAAACATTGACTTATCTTTACACAAGAACCTTCCAACTTTGTTCCGTTCTCATGGGTGTGCCCGTTTTGGCCATGGGTCACCGTCCTGGTTCTGCAAGAGTTTCTAAAGAACTGAGCCTTTACAGTTCTCCTTCGAAGCGGCCCTCTTCTCTCTCACATAGGTGATTCTTTCACGAGTATCCCGCATACTCTTCCAATGTTATCGAGTAGATCAACATTTTAGAATCATTAAAGCAAACGTTTTTGCTAACCTCGTGCGGGAGTCACTGTTTTAACGAGGAGTGGGTAGGAGTCCGGGACCCCCACAGTGACCATCCTTCGCTCTATAATTTAGTTGTCCCTTTTGAACCTAGGACCAACTAGGTTGGGTATCCACTATAGAACTTTTCAATTCACGGGCTTTAGTCCCATTCCTCGTGACAACTTCTCCAACAATTCTCTATCCAATGCCTTGGTTAGCGGATCCGCTATGTTATCCTTTGACTTCACGTAGTCAACAGTGATAACACCCGTTGTGAGGAGTTGTTTAATGGTGTTATGTCTACGACGAACGTGTCTAGACTTACCATTGTAGAGATTGCTCTGTGCCCTTCCAATTGCCGCTTGACAATCGCAATGTATGCATATTGGAGGGACAGGCTTCTCCCAACTTGGAATATCCTCGAGAAAATGGCGTAGCCATTCAGCCTCTTCAGTGCACTTATCCAAGGCTATTAGCTCAGATTCCATCGTGGATCTAGCTATTAACGTTTGTTTCGAGGATTTCCATGACACGGCTGCACCTCCCAAAGTGAAAACATATCCACTTGTGGACTTAGAGTCCTTTATGTCGGATATCCAACTAGCGTCGCTATACCCTTCAAGTACAGCTGGATATCTTCCATAGTGCAGTCCAAGGTTTTGGGTTTTACGTAAATACCTCAAAACCCGTATTATTGCCTTCCAGTGTTCATCACCGGGGTTGCTAGTATATCTACTTAGCTTACTAACCACAAAGGCAATATCAGGCCTGGTACAACTCATTAGATACATCAAACTTCCAATAATCCTAGCGTATTCTACTTGAGAAATACACTCTCCACGATTTTTGGTAAGATGAGTGTTTTTATCTAAAGGCGTCCTTGCCTCTTGATAATCATCCTTATTAAATTTAGTAAGGATTTTATCAACGTAATGGGATTGGCTTAGCGTTAGACCGTCAGGTCCTCTAATTATTTTAATCCCAAGGATTAAATCGGCCAGCCCCATATCCTTCATGTCAAATTTAGAATTTAACATGTTTTTGGTAGAATTAATCATTAGATTATTGCTACCTACGATGAGTATATCATCCACGTATAAACATAAAATGACATAGCCGTCTACTGTGCTTTTCACATAGACGCATTTGTCACTTTCGTTTATCTTAAACCCATTAATTAACATTGCATGATCGAACTTTTCGTGCCACTGTTTAGGGGCTTGTTTCAATCCATACAATGATTTAATTAATTTACACACTTTCCTTTCTTGGCCTGGAACATGAAAGCCCTCGGGCTGTTCCATATAGATTTCTTCGTCTATATCGCCATTTAGAAAAGCGGTTTTTACGTCCATTTGATGAACTTCCAAATTCCGCAAAGCGGCAATCGCTAGTATCATCCTAATGGAATTTATTCTCGTCACGGGAGAATACGTGTCAAAGTAATCATGGCCCTCACGTTGCTTGTATCCCTTGATTACAAGTCTGACCTTATACTTATCAATGGAACCGTCTGGTTTCATTTTACGTTTAAAAATCCACTTGGATCCCAAAGGTTTACATCCCGGAGGGAGATCAACCAATTCCCACGTGTGATTTTTTAGGATAGAGTCCACCTCACTTTTGATGGCTTCTTTCCACATAGGACCTTCAGTAGACGTCACGGCTTCCGTATAAGTCCGTGGCTCATTTTCTACCAAACATGTTAGAAAATCCGGTTCATTTTCTACCATACATGTTAGAATATCCGATTCAAATTCTACCAGGTAGGTGAGAAAATCCGGTCCGAAGGATTTTTCGACTCTAGCACGTTTGCTACGTCTGGGTTCGGGTTCTTCTCCGGATCCCTCGCTAGTATTTTCCATAGCTACGTCAAATGTTCGTTTTGACGTGCTTGGTCCTTCGTTGGACTTGCATGGAAATACGTCTTCAAAGAATGAAGCATTCCTTGATTCAATTATTGTGTTTTTATGTACATCCGGATTATTCGAATCGTACACTAAAAACCGATACGCACTACTATTTTGTGCATATCCAATAAAAATACAATCCACCGTTTTTGGACCTATTTTTATTTTCTTAGGTGTTGGTACAAGCACCTTAGCAAGACACCCCCACACTCTTAAATATTGATAGGAAGGCCGTCTGCCTTTCCACAACGAGCGAACTTCGAGAATCAATTTCTCATTCACCCGTTATCCGTTTTGAGCGTACCATATATCGAATTGTAGCCCTTAAAAAGGACAATCTGAAACCACTTTGACCCGACCCAAATCGGAAGTGGACCCCACTCAAATAATTGCCCCAAAATGACCATTTAATGCAATTTTTAACACATTTTTCCAACAATCCCCCACATGAATGAAAATTGATTTTCGAGACTTAAAAAGACACGAAGATAGGAGGACACGTTGTGTTCACCGGATGATCCTTGCATACGGAGAGGTAGGTTTTATCCTTTGAACCTTCCGTTGTAAAGACACGTTTATTTACTGGCTGTCTAGTAGACTCGATGTCCTTGAACTATACTGCCGTCGTGTAAACATTGACTTATCTTTACACAAGAACCTTCCAACTTTGTTCCGTTCTCATGGGTGTGCCCGTTTTGGCCATGGGTCACCGTCCTGGTTCTGCAAGAGTTTCTAAAGAACTGAGCCTTTACAGTTCTCCTTCGAAGCGGCCCTCTTCTCTCTCACATAGGTGATTCTTTCACGAGTATCCCGCATACTCTTCCAATGTTATCGAGTAGATCAACATTTTAGAATCATTAAAGCAAACGTTTTTGCTAACCTCGTGCGGGAGTCACTGTTTTAACGAGGAGTGGGTAGGAGTCCGGGACCCCCACAGTGACCATCCTTCGCTCTATAATTTAGTTGTCCCTTTTGAACCTAGGACCAACTAGGTTGGGTATCCACTATAGAACTTTTCAATTCACGGGCTTTAGTCCCATTCCTCGTGACAACTTCTCCAACAATTCTCTATCCAATGCCTTGGTTAGCGGATCCGCTATGTTATCCTTTGACTTCACGTAGTCAACAGTGATAACACCCGTTGTGAGGAGTTGTTTAATGGTGTTATGTCTACGACGAACGTGTCTAGACTTACCATTGTAGAGATTGCTCTGTGCCCTTCCAATTGCCGCTTGACAATCGCAATGTATGCATATTGGAGGGACAGGCTTCTCCCAACTTGGAATATCCTCGAGAAAATGGCGTAGCCATTCAGCCTCTTCAGTGCACTTATCCAAGGCTATTAGCTCAGATTCCATCGTGGATCTAGCTATTAACGTTTGTTTCGAGGATTTCCATGACACGGCTGCACCTCCCAAAGTGAAAACATATCCACTTGTGGACTTAGAGTCCTTTATGTCGGATATCCAACTAGCGTCGCTATACCCTTCAAGTACAGCTGGATATCTTCCATAGTGCAGTCCAAGGTTTTGGGTTTTACGTAAATACCTCAAAACCCGTATTATTGCCTTCCAGTGTTCATCACCGGGGTTGCTAGTATATCTACTTAGCTTACTAACCACAAAGGCAATATCAGGCCTGGTACAACTCATTAGATACATCAAACTTCCAATAATCCTAGCGTATTCTACTTGAGAAATACACTCTCCACGATTTTTGGTAAGATGAGTGTTTTTATCTAAAGGCGTCCTTGCCTCTTGATAATCATCCTTATTAAATTTAGTAAGGATTTTATCAACGTAATGGGATTGGCTTAGCGTTAGACCGTCAGGTCCTCTAATTATTTTAATCCCAAGGATTAAATCGGCCAGCCCCATATCCTTCATGTCAAATTTAGAATTTAACATGTTTTTGGTAGAATTAATCATTAGATTATTGCTACCTACGATGAGTATATCATCCACGTATAAACATAAAATGACATAGCCGTCTACTGTGCTTTTCACATAGACGCATTTGTCACTTTCGTTTATCTTAAACCCATTAATTAACATTGCATGATCGAACTTTTCGTGCCACTGTTTAGGGGCTTGTTTCAATCCATACAATGATTTAATTAATTTACACACTTTCCTTTCTTGGCCTGGAACATGAAAGCCCTCGGGCTGTTCCATATAGATTTCTTCGTCTATATCGCCATTTAGAAAAGCGGTTTTTACGTCCATTTGATGAACTTCCAAATTCCGCAAAGCGGCAATCGCTAGTATCATCCTAATGGAATTTATTCTCGTCACGGGAGAATACGTGTCAAAGTAATCATGGCCCTCACGTTGCTTGTATCCCTTGATTACAAGTCTGACCTTATACTTATCAATGGAACCGTCTGGTTTCATTTTACGTTTAAAAATCCACTTGGATCCCAAAGGTTTACATCCCGGAGGGAGATCAACCAATTCCCACGTGTGATTTTTTAGGATAGAGTCCACCTCACTTTTGATGGCTTCTTTCCACATAGGACCTTCAGTAGACGTCACGGCTTCCGTATAAGTCCGTGGCTCATTTTCTACCAAACATGTTAGAAAATCCGGTTCATTTTCTACCATACATGTTAGAATATCCGATTCAAATTCTACCAGGTAGGTGAGAAAATCCGGTCCGAAGGATTTTTCGACTCTAGCACGTTTGCTACGTCTGGGTTCGGGTTCTTCTCCGGATCCCTCGCTAGTATTTTCCATAGCTACGTCAAATGTTCGTTTTGACGTGCTTGGTCCTTCGTTGGACTTGCATGGAAATACGTCTTCAAAGAATGAAGCATTCCTTGATTCAATTATTGTGTTTTTATGTACATCCGGATTATTCGAATCGTACACTAAAAACCGATACGCACTACTATTTTGTGCATATCCAATAAAAATACAATCCACCGTTTTTGGACCTATTTTTATTTTCTTAGGTGTTGGTACAAGCACCTTAGCAAGACACCCCCACACTCTTAAATATTGATAGGAAGGCCGTCTGCCTTTCCACAACGAGCGAACTTCGAGAATCAATTTCTCATTCACCCGTTATCCGTTTTGAGCGTACCATATATCGAATTGTAGCCCTTAAAAAGGACAATCTGAAACCACTTTGACCCGACCCAAATCGGAAGTGGACCCCACTCAAATAATTGCCCCAAAATGACCATTTAATGCAATTTTTAACACATTTTTCCAACAATCCCCCACATGAATGAAAATTGATTTTCGAGACTTAAAAAGACACGAAGATAGGAGGACACGTTGTGTTCACCGGATGATCCTTGCATACGGAGAGGTAGGTTTTATCCTTTGAACCTTCCGTTGTAAAGACACGTTTATTTACTGGCTGTCTAGTAGACTCGATGTCCTTGAACTATACTGCCGTCGTGTAAACATTGACTTATCTTTACACAAGAACCTTCCAACTTTGTTCCGTTCTCATGGGTGTGCCCGTTTTGGCCATGGGTCACCGTCCTGGTTCTGCAAGAGTTTCTAAAGAACTGAGCCTTTACAGTTCTCCTTCGAAGCGGCCCTCTTCTCTCTCACATAGGTGATTCTTTCACGAGTATCCCGCATACTCTTCCAATGTTATCGAGTAGATCAACATTTTAGAATCATTAAAGCAAACGTTTTTGCTAACCTCGTGCGGGAGTCACTGTTTTAACGAGGAGTGGGTAGGAGTCCGGGACCCCCACAGTGACCATCCTTCGCTCTATAATTTAGTTGTCCCTTTTGAACCTAGGACCAACTAGGTTGGGTATCCACTATAGAACTTTTCAATTCACGGGCTTTAGTCCCATTCCTCGTGACAACTTCTCCAACAATTCTCTATCCAATGCCTTGGTTAGCGGATCCGCTATGTTATCCTTTGACTTCACGTAGTCAACAGTGATAACACCCGTTGTGAGGAGTTGTTTAATGGTGTTATGTCTACGACGAACGTGTCTAGACTTACCATTGTAGAGATTGCTCTGTGCCCTTCCAATTGCCGCTTGACAATCGCAATGTATGCATATTGGAGGGACAGGCTTCTCCCAACTTGGAATATCCTCGAGAAAATGGCGTAGCCATTCAGCCTCTTCAGTGCACTTATCCAAGGCTATTAGCTCAGATTCCATCGTGGATCTAGCTATTAACGTTTGTTTCGAGGATTTCCATGACACGGCTGCACCTCCCAAAGTGAAAACATATCCACTTGTGGACTTAGAGTAAGAGAGAGCCTTTCCCTGCGCACACAAGTCGCGGTTTTTCTTCTCCGTTTCGGGATTTGATCGGCACCCCCCCCCCCCTGCGCGTAAGAGAGAGCCTTTCCCTTTAGGAATCTTAACTCCTTAAAAGAGGCTTCCCTTTATAAGGGGGTGAAAATCCCTTGAGTTTTTCGGTGTGGGATAAAACACACTAGAAACTCATCATTTTCCCAGTTTTTCCATTACAACGAGCGAACTTCGAGAATCAATTTCTCATTCACCCGTTATCCGTTTTGAGCGTACCATATATCGAATTGTAGCCCTTAACAAGGACAATCCGAAACCACTTTGACCCGACCCAAATCGGAAGTGGACCCCACTCAAATAATTGCCCCAAAATGACCATTTAATGCAATTTTTAACACATTTTTCCAACAAGAGTGTGCTTGACCAAGCTTCTATTGAGAAATATACACAAGAATATCTACTAAGTCCAAGGCACCTGAACCTGCTCACGGAGTTCCAAACAGAGTTTCCTTTTCCTTTCTTCATATTGTAATTGGGTTTTTGAGGATTGACTAAGTGTAGCATCCTCGGGTCAGTTAGTGTGTTGTGAGAGCTTTGTTGTAAAGCTGAGAGGCTCTCTACCCACAAGGTAGAGAAGCATAACTCTTCCTAGAGAGGATAGAGTTGGGGTGGCTCAAGGGTAGACTAGGAGAGTTTCCCTTGTAATCATTCAAAGGCTTTTTAGTGAAGTTGTTCAAATTCCTCCGAGGGAGGTCGAGGTTTTTTAATCCCTTTGAGCCAAGGGATTTTTCCTCGTTAAATCCTGTGCACTTTATTATTTCGTAAATCCCTGAACCCCACACTAGAATTGTGCGAAAAACTGTCACGGTTCCACACACACACAATTCACCCCCCCTCTTGTGTTGCTAACCGTTTCATCAGTAGACTTAAATCACAAGTTGGTAGGTAGCGAGTGAAGGTCTGAGCCATGTACTTCAAAGGCCCTATGCATTTGAAGTACATGTCTGAGCCATGTACTTCAAAGGCCCTATGCACCATAATCTTGTGGTGCCCCCTTTGTACCAGTGAGCTACGCTTACCGGCCTTGTAGCTAGTACAAAGCTATTTATATATGGTAGGCATGGAAAGGTCCCAAACCGGTCGGTTCTGAGGGTTGGGTATATTGATCTGAGACCAGTGCCAGTTATTCCAGTTCGCCGATTCAGTCCTGATCTGATCTCAGTTCAGGTTTTCATTGTAATAGAGTAGTTTTTATATTTACTTATAATTGTGGACTCCTTATGTAATTATGACATTTATTCTCTATATATATATATGTCAGGGCTACCAATATGGTTAAGCCTGGTAATTATTCTCACATGGTATCAGAGACATAACATTCTTACCCTAATTTTTTCGGCCGATGTCTTCAATCGATCCCCTAGCTCCGCCATACCAGCATCTTCTACAACCATGTCTGCGCCAGTTTCCACTTCAGCTGCGACCGGCGAGTCTTCTTTCATCGAGCCTATCTCTACCGCAGCAGAATCATTCCCTTCTCCATCATAATTTTCTTGACCGGTTATTTCCCAAATTGCTCCGCTGCAGCCATCTTCTTCCTTCCCAATCTCGGATGGTCTGGCATGGGTCCCGCCGGTGTTTAATTGGTCTCCTACCAGGCCAACGATCTTCAATCCTCCTGGCTTGTTTCTCGAAGATTGTTCAGCAGCTTTCCCATTTTTCTCCCGCGCTCGAGTCCCCTCTGATGAGCCCTCTGGTTCCAGCTTTGCCGAACAAACCCTGGCTGGTGCTCCAGGTGCAGCTCCTTTGCTTCCTGCTGTTTCTCTAGGTCCAATTGGGACACGGGCTGCTGCAGTGCCATCACCAGGTTTTAATCTATCAGAACTTGTTAAAAACATTGGTTTTTCGGCACTTAATATCACCAATATTGTTACTACAAAACTTGCTCCTGTTGAGGATTATTTGACTTGGATTCTTGGGAATTTTAGATGGGTCCATTCTTGCTCCCTCCACATATATTTTTTATATGTATCAGCAAGAGACAATTAATCCAGACTATTATAATTGGCTTAAACTGGATCAAACTGTGCGTTCTTGGTTATTTGCTACGTTATCCCGTGATGTATTAATTGAGGTGCACGAACTTAAGAATGCTTTTGCTATTTGGAACCGCTTGAAATCCCACTTTATGTCTGCTAGTCTTGCTCATTCCATGGAACTGAAACGTCAACTTTCTCATTCTAAGAAACGTTCTAATCAGCCCATGGAACACTATCTCCGCGACATTAAAGATATTGCTAATCGTCTTGCTGCTATTAATGCCCTGATGTCTCGTCAGGAGTTGTTCCAATATATTTTACTTGGCCTTGGTCGGGATTATGAGTCTCTCATCACTTTTGTGGACCTATTTCCGGATAGCTTTACGTTTGAGAATCTTCATATTAAGTTGCTTGAGAAAGAGTGCACTCTTCAATTCATGAATGCACATGAGGAGTCTCAGACCGCTCATGCCTTCACGGGACAAGCCCAGCCGGCTGCCCAGCAGCAACAAGGCCACGGCCAGCAGCAGGCCGGCGGCCAACAGCTGGTGGACAACAACAACAGCACCAAGCCGGTGCTCTAGCACATCGAGGCAGGGGCAATCGCGGTGGTCGGGGTGGCCGAGGACAGCGAGGTCGCTGTGGTCGTGGTCAACGTGGTCGTGGTTATGCTCATCCGTTTGACTATGCTTATCCTCCACCGGGCTACTTTCCAGGGGGTGTACCACATGCAGGCATTCTTGGGGCTCCAGGTTTAGCTGGTATGTTTATTCAGTCAAATTTTTATACTTATGCCCTATCTACTTTCTCTACTAACTGTGGTTATGCAGGCTCTTCCTTAGTTGAGGGAAATTCAGTTCCTCCTTTGGTTGTTTGTCAGATTTGCTATGCTCCAGATCATCCCGCTTCCACTTGTCCCTCTCGTTTCATTCAGCCGGCTGCTCTTGCTCTTGCTGCTCAGGCTCCTGATGCTTCTAATTTTTGTTTGGTATCCTGACTCTGGTGCCTCAGCGCATATGACTCCTCACTCAGGTATTCTATCAAATAAATCTTTTTCTCCTAATTCGCATTTTATAATAGTAGCAAATGGAACGACTCTCTCGGTTATGCAAACGGGACAGGTCTCATTACCTTCTTCAACACGGCCTCTTCACTAGAAATCTGTTTTGCATGTTCCTCACATCAAATATAATCTTTTATCCATTCAGAAATTGTGTGCTGATAACAATTGTGCTGTGATTTTTGACAAAAATAATTTTTTTGTTAAGGATTTAACAACGGGGGTGGTCCTTCTTCGAGCACTCAGTCATAACGGCGTTTATCTCATCCGTCAGCTTGCCCCTTAGCCTGTTGCCCTCTCTACTGCGTCCCTTTCCATTTGGCACAATAGATTAGGCCATTGTGGCTCTCGTGTTTTAGATCAACTTAGATTAAATAATTTTATTTCTGGCACTTCTGCTAATATTTCTGATTGTATTCCCTGTCGATTGGGCAAATCGTAACGGTTACCATTTAATAAAGTTTTTCATAATAGTCCATATGCTTTATATTTAATTCATTCTGATGTTTGGCAGTCTCCTGTTCTTTCGCATTCAGGTTTTAAATATTATGTTTGTTTTGTGGATGAGTTTTCTCGCTTTACTTGGGTCTATCCTATGCGGCGCAAGTCTGAGGTTACTACTCATTTTCATCATTTTAAACTAATGATTGAAAATTTACTTGACCGCAAAATCAAGATTTTTCAGAGTGATGGAGGGGGTGAATTTGATAATTTTAGCATGCATAAACTTTTCACTGATAATGAAATAATTTTTCAAAAATCTTGTCCTGAGACTCCACAACAGAACGGTGTTGCTGAGCGTAAGCATCGACATTTACTTGTATTAGCTCGCACTATGCTCATCACTGCTGGCTTGCCAGCGAATTTTGGGTAGATGCCGTTCTTACTGCTACCTTTATAATTAATAGAATTCCCTCTCCGACTCTACATGGTTTGTCTCCGTTTGAAAAACTTTTTAATCTCAAACCCGATTTATCCTTTTTGCGTGTTTTTGGGTGTGCTTGTTTTCCCAATTTTACTGCTTCTTCTGCCAATAAGTTGCATGCACGCTTTGTTTCTTGTATATTCTTAGGCTATGCGTTTGAATATAAAGGGTACCGTTGTTTTGATCCTATTTCTAATCGTGTTTATATTAATATTTTTCCTTATTGTGATCTGGTACGTACCACTGTGTCATCCTCTACGCAGCAGCCTCATGCTTCTCTTATTTATTGCCCCACCCGAGATCAGCCTCCACCTTTCCATACTCCTCCTTCACCCAGTATACTACAACCTTCTCCAATAGTGCCTGCTTTAATTCCTTCACGTCCCCACTCAGCCGACTCACCCAGTACACCTGCTACATCTTCTACTGACAGCCCATCTAATGTCCTGACATCACCATTTTATGCCACTTCGAACCACATCACAGCACCCACCTCTGCCCAGACTTGGGCCGAGCTCCCTGCAGACCCAGACCATAGCCGAGCCTTGCACCGGCCTCTTCCTTCCACAACTGTGACCATTTCCGCATCCGCTGAGAGTTCTTCCCCGGTCGTTAACCTTCACCCCATGCAAACTCGGTCCAAATCCAGAATTTTTAAACCCAAAACAATTTTTAATTTGAGCACAGTTATTAACACACCTGATCCTACATGTTTTTCTTCAGCAAATAAACATCTTAAATGGAGAGCTACTATGGTTGAAGAATTTAATGCTCTTATCTCTAATCATACATGGGATTTAGTTCCATTTGATGCCACTAAGAATGTGGTTGGGTCTAAATGGATTTATAAGACTAAGTATTTCGCTGATGGGTCTGTTGATCGCTATAAAGCTCGATTGGTTGCACAGGGGTTTAATCAGCATGCAGGTATTGATTTTACTGAGACTTTTAGCCCTGTTGTTAAACCTACTACTGTTCGCCTGGTTCTTACTTTAGCAGTGTCGTTTGGTTTGCCTATCCGCCAAATGGATGTCAAAAATGCTTTTCTTCATGGTCATCTTACGGAGGAGGTATACATGCGTCAGCCACCGGGTTTCGTTCATCCCCAGTTTCCTCATTATTTGTGTCGGCTTCGTAAAGCCATTAATGGTCTTAAACAGGCACCTTGGCCTGGTTTCATCATTTCAGTAGCTTTCTTCTTTCTCATGGTTTTGTCTGCAGCCGATCTGATAATTCTCTATTTATTTTTCGGTGTAATTCCGATGTTATCTATATCTTGATGTATGTTGATGATATTATTGTTACTCGTAATTCCTCAAGATTAGTTACTCATTTTTATCACTCCTTGCTAAATGCTTTGCCATGAAGGATTTGGGGGATTTGCATTTTTTCCTGGGCATTCATGTGACTCGGACTTCGTCCGGTTTATTTCTTTCTCAGCATAAGTATATATCTGATCTTCTTCTCCGTTTTCACTTTCATACATTGAAACCTGTCTGTTCCCCACTTCCGAGTCGCACGAAACTCTCTCTCACTGGTGGGCAGCTACTTGCAGATGCTACGAAGTACAGAAGTATGTTAGGTGCATTACAGTATTTAACTTTGACTAGGCCAGATATTACTTTTGCTGTACACTTGGTTTCTCAAATTATGCATGCCCCCCGTACTTCACATATGTTGGCTCTTAAGCGTATTGTCAGGTATCTACAGGGCACATCCATGCATCGACTTCTTCTCCAGGCTTCTCGTGAACGTCCGACTATTATTGCTTATTCAGGTGTTGATTGGGCTGGATGCCCGGATACCGGTCGGTCTACATCTGGCTATGCTATTTTTCTAGGGCCGAATCTCATCTCCTGGCGTTCCAAGAAGCAACCTATTGTGTCCCGTTCCTCCACTGAAGCAGAATATCGAGATGTTGCACTCACTGTTCATGATACTCTTCATATTCGGTCAGTCTTATTTGAGTTGGGTTTTCCAGTTCGCGACTCTACTACGTTGTACTGTGATAATATTTAAGCATCATATCTCTCAGTTAATCCGGTTCATCATGCCCGTAGTAAGCATATCAATATAGACTATCATTTTGTTCGTGAACGAGTGGCTCATGGTGATTTGCGTGTGAAGTTTGTTCCTACTCAGGCCCAGCTGGCAGATATTTTTACTAAATGTCTATCTTCACTATGGTTTGTTCTTCTTCGTGACAATCTGCGCATTGTTCCCCCTGCACAGCTTGAGGGGTGTAATATAGTAGTTTTTATATTTATTTATAATTGTGGACTCCTTATATAATTATGACATTTATTCTCTCTATATATATCTGCCAGTGCTACCAATATGGTTAAGCCTGGTAATTATTCTCAAACATTGTTATTGTTATTTGTATATGTTTCTAAGCCTATGTTTCTAAGCCTCCTACCTGCCTCCCTACCCCTTTTAACTTTTAAATGGACTTGCACCTCTTTCCAAATGCATATAATGCTTTCAAATGAACTTTGGAGCAATGTTTATCCTTATCCCTGCTGGCTTAGCTAAGGAGAGTTTCCACACAGGTACCACAGTCACCGATTCGGCATCTCTGAGCACTGAGCTATACTAGTAAAGTTCTACTGCCAATTTCTATGCATAATAAATTTTTTCATGGTCACACTCTATGTCTGCTATGTGATATACTATCTCCATTCCAATGAACTTTGCGTTCTTGGAATTAGGAGAAAAATAGGAATAGTAAAAATTGTGTTGTTGAAGTTTGTTCATAAGAGAGAAATGAGCAGAATTACAAAATAATTATTTTAATAGGAAAGTGACCGCGTTTGTTTGGGACAAACAAAAAGAGAAAGTTGACAAAGTCTAATGAGATAGAGTACGTAATATGATGTCGGCCAAACCGCCAAACATAACCAAGTACTTCCGTATTTCATTACAATTACTGCCGTGTAATTTTATTAAACATAATAATGCTCACTAAAGTTGTTATTATAGACCTATAGTCAGTGTTCTCAAAGGCGGCATAAGGCGGGGCCTAGGCGCGCCTAGGCGTGAGGCGGCGGAGAAACGCCTCGCATTGTAGAAAGGCGTGGAAAATGCGGTCAACTCTAAAGTTGACCACCAAAGGCGTGAAAAGACGAAGCCTAGGCGTGAAAAGGCGTGAAAAGGCGAAAGTTTTCCATATGAAATATTTTTTGCAAATAAAAACTGATTAAATTTAAAAATAAAGTACTTTTATAAACATGTTATATATGTAATCTAATATGGAATAGTAAAAAACAACAATGTATCCTTTTGTATTTGCACTTTTTATAATATATTAGGCTCAATCTTGTATAATATATTTTGGACATTTATTTTCTTCTTCATATATTAGTATTAAAATAATAATTATCAATAGAAATCTAAAACGCTTTTTCCCGCCTAGGCTTCGCCTATTCCCGCCTAGGCTTCAAAGGCTTGAGGCTTGGCCTCGACGCCTTGGCACGTCTCACGCCTTTTAGAACACTGCCTATAGTGACTGCAGGTCTGCAGTATAAAAACACGTTTTTATCTATTACTCATTTACTCCATCCGTGTTCCACCTTTCCTTTTCGGGCAGATTCAAAATTAAGTTCCACTTTCAAACATTTCCTTATTATCTATATCAAAACAGTGTCAAACAGTACCAAACAGTACCAAACAGTGCCAAACAATGTTCAAACAGTGTCAAACAGTGCACTCCACAGTAAAGTCAATTTTATTTTCTTAATATGTGTGAAGTCAAATGTGGAACTTGTTTAGGAATCGGAGGAAGTATTTTCATTATAATTATACTCCCTCCGTCCCAATTTACTTAGCCATCTTTGACTTTTGCAGTCAAAGATGGTAAACTTTGACCAATTATTTAAACTAATATATTTATGCAAAATTTAATAATTTTATACTTTTATGTTAGTATTTTTAACAAAAAACATTTCCATATCATTTTCCTATTATTGATACTTTTTCTATATAAACATATAATCGGTCAAAGTTAGACTCCAATGACTTTAAAAGTCAAGATTTCCATTATCCCTTGAATATAACCCCTATATTTGATATACACGACCCAAAGCTCGTCAATCTTCCTAAAAAAGCAATGTCCTGTTTTTGACTTTCAGTAATACAATGATTTACTCTTATTAATTTTTTTATTTTTTTAAGCATATAAAATGGATCGGAAATGTCTTAGTCGTGTAATTCTTCAACCCAAAAACAATCCGTTAGTGTGTTTGATAATTTTGTTTTTCTGTTTATCAAGCTTATCAATCAACTTTTTAATCAAATACGTAACTTTTGATTCCGCGCATTGGATTCTGTAATAAAAAAATTAACGTTAAAGATACTTTTTTGATTGTATTGGTTGAAATTATATAGATATATAACCATTTTAGCTATCTTTTCATATAATTTTTTCTTTATTCCATTAATAAAATAGGAGTATGTGTTAAATATATTTTACTCATAAATCAGCAGAATCAGCCAATACAACCACTTTAGCCATAACTTCATAAATTTTAGCAGAATCAACCGGTTCAGCCGATTTCAATTTTACCAAACAAGCTCTGCATTGCGGCTCTTGAATTTTCAACATGATAATAATGAGTGAGTTTTTTTCCGGATTAATATTAATTAATTAAATAATTACGGAATTAATGTTGAGTTAAAACTATTTACCAATATAATGTTGAGCTTAACTCTGGTCAGGAAAAGTCGTCAAACAGTTTGGCGACTTATCAGGGGACGTACGTTCCAACAAGCCAGCAAGTCCATGTGTTTGGCGAAAATATATTTCACCAAAATTTAACTGTTTGACGACTAATCAGGAGACGTACGTCCACTCCGTACCAAAATGTTGGTACGGAGGGGACGTACGTCCCCTGATAAGGTGGTATTGAGGGGGACGTACGTCCCCTTATCGCGAGGGATTCCAGCGATACGAAAATGTTGGTACGGAGGGGACGTACGTCCCCGATAAATCACCAAATTGTTATATTTTGGCGAAATATATTTTCACCAAACACATGGACTTGCTGGCCTGTTGGGGACGTACGTCCCCTGATAAAGTGATAAGTCGTCAAACTGTTTGGCGACTTTTTCTAATCAGAGTTAAGTGCAGAAGTATATTGGTAAATAGTTTAACCTAACATTAATTCCGTAATTGTTTAATTAATTAACATTAATCCGGAAAAAAATCATAATGAAAAATGCTTCGTGTAGACGGCATTTGTACATGATATTTTACACGTTAGTCAAATTATTTGTAAAGTGCCATTTACAAATAGCATGTACTTACATCATTATAATGATGTCACAAATGACCATTGCTATTTTTTGAAAGGATCATGAATGACGATTGCTGCTTTTGAAGTTTCAATTATTCAATATAAAACCTTTTCCGTTCAAACCTTTATTAGTGGAAAACTTTGTTGAATGTGCAAAATGAATAAATATAATAAAAACGGAGAAAAAACAAAAGTAGAAATCATTTTTTATAGTTCATGTTACTTTGTGTAACCATAGGGTCAGTCGTCCCCACATTAAGGGGCATATGTAATTATAAAAATTACATAAGTTACTATGATTAAATTATTAGAACAATCATTACAATGCAATTTTTTTTTACTCCATGGGATGTCTGGGGGAGGGGAAGTGGGGGCCTAAACTAATCAGGTTTGAAACTCACTCCATTGAATTTCAAACCATTTATGTGTCTAGCGGGTTTCGAATTCGAGACCTCTCGCTAGGCACGGTAACCTCGCAACTAGCTGGGCTGGAATGCTCGATTACAATGCAATTTTTTCTTTATATATATATATATATATATATATATATATATATATATATATATATATATATAGGAAAATTCTCAGGTCCACCACCTCCGGGTCCGAACGCCGTCCAAACAACGCCTTTTGGGTCGGTTTCCGGCGGAATTTTTTGATGAAATTTTTGGAGCATGTTCCTCATCAAGTCTAGTTTATACATACCAAATTTCAGCTCAAAATTCGATCGGGAAGGCAGTCAAATAATTCGTTGAGGTTAACTGCGTTTTTCTATGTATAATTTGGCGCAGTTAACTTCAACGAATTATTGGACTGCCTTCCTGATCGAAGTTTGAGCTGAAATTTGGTATGGATAAACTAGACTTGATAAGTAACATGCTCAAAAAATTTCATCAAAAAATTCCGTCGGAAACCGCCCCAAACTGCGGTGTTCGGACGGCGTTCGGACCGGGAGGTGCTGGACAGGAGAATATATGACTAAAAAATAGAATTTTAGGCCTCTTTTAGTTGAGGTGCTTTCAGAACATATTTTTTGATAATTTTTTTTGAGTATGTTCTCCATGAAGTGTATGTGTCTACCAAATTTTAGCTTAAAATTTAATCGGGAAGTCACTTAATAATTTTTTGTAAATTGGGCAGTTTTTTATAGATAAAACATGCATTTTTTTTCAATAATTTAGTTAACTTACTTTCCGATTGAAATTTTAGTTAAAACTTGATGAACATAACCTACACTTCATGCACATATATAACGGTCACAAAACTTCTTCAAAAAATTCAAATCTAAAGCACCTCAAATAAAAGATGCGTAATTAAAATTTGTAACTTTTACACTCACCTTACAAAATCATTATCATGTGTGCGCGCGCATTATTGTATATTTATAATTTCATGCTTCAACCTGTGTCACATTTTAAAATCCATGTGCCCAAGCAAATGTTTGATTGCCCAACAATGGATATGATATCCAAAGTAATAACAGACAATTCTGATCGGCATTTTAAAATGTGAAGGACAACAATTTTTTTAAATACTATCATCCTGAATTCCTATGAATGTTAGGAAATAAGTACTTTAGTGTTGAAATAAGAGTTAATTTCAATTTTGGTTTTATGTGTATCACTCAACCTCTTTCACTTTTTTCACTGTTGGTACTTGATTAAAATTTCTTAATATTTCTTCGTCCAATTTGAGCATTAGAAATGTTATCGGAAGAATTATATATGGGTGAAAAATAATAATCACGCATTAAATTAAATGTAATCAATGTAAAATTGTGAATCAATTGTGAAATTGATGCAATACTCATAGAATTAAAAAAACCAGAATGTTGCACCCAAAATTGTCTAAAACAAAGTAACACGAAACATATCCATCGAAAGTTTTCCTAAAGTCCAAACAAGCGAGTAGTTTTTGCAAATTAAGAATACAACAATATTATTCTTAAAAGTGGAAATTAAATATCAAGATTACAATGTAATACTAGCTCCAACGGCTGTATAGTAACTTTGAGACGAACAATATTATAATGATAAATAAATGTAATTCAATGTATTTTATGGGAGAGTAAACATATTATTTATAGGGTTGTGTTTAATTGTAAAATACTACGCATACATTAACGTTGTCCTACGGTTATTTTTCCTATTAATAATAGAGAAATGGTGCCCAATAGCACTTTAAGTTTCCGTATATACTTAAATAGGACTTTGACTTTTTTAACTCTTAAATATGACCTAATTATTTCCGTGTTTCAGGTTTGCTTCTGAATCTATTACGCCTTATTCCCTGGATCTTGGCACATTCGTCCCCATGAGCTTGCCTCCGTTCGTCCCCATGAGCTTGCTGTAACACCCCGGCGTCACAGGATCTGAGGGAGTTACTTCAGACCTCAAGTACTGTCCTCACAAACCTCCACGAGCCTTTAACGCGCACTTTGTCCTCACTCGTGCGCGCCCTGAAAACTTCCTAGAGGTCACCCATCCCAAGACTACTCCCGTGCAAGCATGCTTAACTTTGGAGTTCTTGGTGATGAGCTCCCTTAAAAGGAGATGCATCTTGTTGGTATGAGTAGTACTATATATCCGCTTGAATTAAATCTCAAGTATTACAATCACCCCCACTTAGGATCGCAATGTCCTCGTTGCGCCCACAAGCCAATTCAATCTCAATCATATCCCAGAATCTTTCCTCCGCTAAGTGCCCGCCCGATACCCAACGGATCACCACACTGTTGCAAGGTTGCTCTGATACCACTTGTAACACCCCAACGTCACAGGACCGGAGAGAGTTACTCCAGACCTCTAGTATTGTCCTCACAAACCTCAAGGAGTCTTTAACGAGCACTTTGTCCTCACTCGTGCGCGCCCTGAGAAACTTCCGAGGGGGTCACCCATCTCAAGACTACTCTCGTGCAAGCACGCTTAACTTTGGAGTTCTTGGTGATGAGCTCCCTTAAAAGGAGATGCATCTTGTTGGTATGAGTATTATTATTAATCTGTTTGAATTAAATCTCAAGTATTACACTTGCCTCCTTTGTCCTGCCAGGATCTTGGCTTCCTGCCAAGGGGGTGGCGACATTCGTCCCCTCAACAGAGACGTTTGTTCTCATGAGCTTGCCTCTTACCTCCCGTCAGGATCTTGGCTTCCTGCCAAGGAGTGGGAACATTCGTCCCCATGAGCTTGCCTCCTGTGTCCCGCCAGGATCTTGGCTTCCTGCCAAGGGGTGGCGACGTCCGTCTCTGCAAACAAAGAAAGGACACAGGGGACGTTCGTCCCGATATCCAGCGCACGTTTCAATGCTTGGGAAGAACACTTATGTTGAGGGGTATTTTTGTCTGCCCGTTCAAAATAAGTCCTATTTAGGAGTTAAAAACTTATGACTCCCATTTACATACTTAGCCATTGATTTAGTCCTATTTGAGTCTTATTCCCTTAATAATAGTTGTCGCAGTGGATGACGTCGACGTCTCCGGTGACGAACTACCCGTTTCTTGAAGTAGCCCTTCATGATGCTGCTGCAACGGAGGACATTCTCGCCCATTGTCCGGCCGTCGCGTGGAACTCTCCGCATCGACTTGATGTCTTGGACCACGTCAGTGTCGGGATGTGTGAATATGCTAATCCCCTATTTTGCCTTTAAGTCGACTTGATCCTCTGCCGGCAACCGGTTCCATTTCCCCTGTCACTCGCAAACCATCGTCGGCCCAGTGGCCTTAGTGAGGCCATAGGCATGGGCGACGCGAAACCCCAGACCTTCAATTTTCTTGATGAGTGGCGGAAGCAGTCCCGCCCCGTCGGTGAGGATCTAGACCGGAGCAGGCAGTTCTCAGCGCTCCTACAGCTTGGCTTCTAAGAGAATGGAAAAAATAGGGATGGACCGGGCCCCGTTCAGGCTGCGCCACGGGCCGGGATTGGGAGGTACTGGGGATTTGGGCTGAAGGCCCGATACCGGCCCGAGTTTGAATGGGATCGGTACGGGCCGAGGCCAAGTCGTATCGGGTCATTTTTTTTAACAAAAATATTCTTTTCTAATTCATTCCTACCGCCCACCCCCAAACCCCGCTAAAATACCCAACTCAACCCACCTAGCAGCGGCCCAATTCCACAACCCAAAAAATATATGGCCCGAACCGGTCCTGAACTGGCCGGGCCGGTCCACTAAACCAAGTTCCCGAAGCCCGCCCCATTTTACCCCCGGTTCGGGCCCCAAAGCCCGCCCCCGATTGGTCGGGCCGGGCCGGATACCGGGTAAGTCCGAACCGCCCAGTCCATCCCTAGGAGAAAACGATCGGCGCGCAACCAGTGGCAGACCAAGAAAAATAGAGTCATGGGATCCATACTCTAATGTACCTCGAATTAATAATACATATAAAATTAAACAAATAACATGGCAAACAAAATACAACATCTTAAAAGGGAAATAACATGATAAAAAAATTTGCATTTGAAAACCCTATTCCCAAGTCATTCTTAAACAAATAACATGATAAACAAAATGCAACATCTTTAACGATACTGCATTTCAACCATTTGTGCTCATCAAACCAACTTGAAACAAAACTACGTCTTTTGACGTCAATTACCTTAACAGGGAAATCATGATCTGCCCTTTTGAAGGTGATGGAGTATTTTGCCCGGGAACACCCGGCCCACAGACTCCTACTACTCCAGTGAAGGCCCAACAGGCCCAAATCACAGCGCCCAGAGTACCAAGCAGCCCGCAATACGCACCAGGGGTGCCTTCGGCCCCCTGGCCGAAGGCTCTAAACTCTCACAGAACGGGTTTCTCAAGCAAACTAAGAAACTGGGGGAAAAACGGCAGAAAACAGTAGCCCTCGGCACCTGGAGCCCTCGGTTCTCAGGGGTCCTCGGCACTAAGAGCCCTCGACTAGTCCTCTGCAGCCGAGGGCACCTCTCCCGACATGATATCCGCATCACATGCGTACAGATCACCGTGCCCTGTACAAACGTCCCATCCAACAGTCGCATTAAATGCGGCCACATGCGGCTGCCAGTGCCAACCAGTGGAGGTGACCTCTCGGCCAATGGGCGCTTGACACGTGTCCCTGTCCGGCATTTATTGCTACTATAAATAGCACCCCATTTCCCCATTTGTAACCACGCTTTAACGCCTCAACTCAATATACTTTCTCTCTCTTACTTGCTCTGATTTCTCTCTAAACTACTCCCCGCAGTAAACCCTCGGATAAGCTACCCCCCGGGTACGCTATCCATCATTTGGTGCTTTCATTGAGAGGTCGAACAATCAAGTAAGAAACCCTCCCCCTTCGCCAAACACTAGCCCTCTACCAAAATTGTGAGAACAACACGTGTCAACTCCAAAAACGTAGAAGACAAGAACCTGGCCCTCGGCGACGTCAACGCCCCCGAAGCCTCTCACAGGGCTCCCGAGGGCGGTGTCATCGCTGGGCTGGAACAGACGGCTGTCGACCTACGCCTTCAGATCCAGCAAAATGCCCCCGATGCCCGCCTCGGCATCGAGGCCAAGAAGAAAAACCGGAGCGATGACCAAGTCAGCCCTCCGGTTCTCACCATCGACGTTCATTCGGCGCTCTCCGCCTTCATCCAGACGCTCACTCAGAACCCAGGTGCCTTCGGCACCCTGGCTCCGGCTCAACCCCAGGTTGGGGAGAACATCATACTTCCCCCTCGGCCACACTCCTTCTGAAACCCCATCCCTCGGGTTAGGAATGACGAAGGGGTAGTGGCCCAAGATACGGCCTCCCAGGAAGTTCAGTCCCGGGACTGCCACAATGACAACAGAGAAAGGCCCCGCACTTCCGCCCTCAACCGGCTCGGAGGAGGGCAAGACCGCCGAGGGGTCCAAGACCGCCTCGGAGGGAAAGCACTCCAAAGGCCCCAGGAAAGCGGAGGGTCTGTCTCGAGGGCAGACGAGGAGCGTCCCCCTCGGGACAAAGGCAAGGCACCCCTTCATGCCGACGATGCTCGCCACCAAATCAACCAGGCCCACTCGGCCCGGGTTCGTTCGCAGGGGGCGGAGACCCTCCCGAAGGATCCCCGGGACGAAATTATTGCGGCCCTCCAACGCCGGCTTGATGAAATGGAGGCCAACAAAGCTCACGCCACCACCTCCACCCCTCATTCAGACCTCAAATACGAGGCCATGATGGCCAAAATGGAGGAATTACAGAAGAAGGTAGCCGAGGGCTCCGGGGAACCCGTCATCCAGCTCCGGACCCGGACGCCATTTACCCCAAGGGTACTGGCGGCCCGGATCCCGGAAAAATACCGAGGGCAACACATACAGCCCTACAACGGGAAGACGGATCCCCAGGAACACTACAGCAAATATCAGAACAACATGATGATGGTAGGGGCGTCAGACGAATATTTGTGTCGTTGGTTCCTCTCCACCTTAGAGGGGCCGGCATACGAATGGTTCAACCGGTTGCCCGAGGGCTGCATTGATTCATGGCAAGAACTCGCCCAACGATTCTTGACACAGTTTGCCGGGAGGCGTCGCACGAGGAAGCACTTCTCCCACCTCCTAACCATACGCCAGAGGAGGGATGAGACCCTTCGGGAATTCCTGGAGCGCTGGAGAACGGAAGCCGACAAAGTCGACGGTGCTGACGACGGGACCCTCATGGCCCTCCTACAAACCGTCCTCCGCACCGGTAACTTTTCAAGGAGCCTCATCATTGAACCCCCCGCGACTACATAAGGGCCCTGCAGCGGGGGGGCCGATATGTCGAGGCTGAGGAGGTGGAGAAATACCACCAGCATCCAGATCAGCAACCCCCGAAGGCTGACAATAAGAACAACCGGGGGCCGGGGGCTCCTCCAAATCACCCCAAGGCTTCGGGACCCTCTGATCACCGCCCTCGGCAAGGCCAAGCCAAGCCCGGGGGAGGTTATAAGAGCAGCCCTAAGACTTGGGCACAGCCCATTCTCCTGGACCGCCCCCGGACACCATTGACGCACCCCGTCAGCATCATCCTTGATTTTGCCGAGGAGAGGGGCCTCGTTGAGCGCGATTCTCGCGCACCCCCAGAGGTACATGCTATCAACCCTCAGTTTCCCTACTGTCGTTTCCATCGGCATCAGGGGCACAGAACCGACGACTGCCACCAGCTAAAAACGGCCATCGAGAGATTGATACAAGCGGGGCACCTGTCCCAATTTGTTCAGAGCCCTCGGCAGGAGGGACCTTCTCATCAGGGACCTCCCCGAGGGCACCACACGAAGGTGAACGCTTGGGTGAACCCGAACACCATCCCCCTCGGCAAGAAGAGGGAGATTGGAAACTTGGAGGAGGAAGAGGAGGAGTACCCCCACTACCAGGAGAAAAAACGCCACATCCTCATGATCACCGGTGGCAATACAGGGGGCGATTCCACCAGCCAGCGGAAGAAGTGGGCTCAATCGCTTTACGTGGGGGAAGTCACTCATATTCCCCCGGTAAAGCGACTGAGGGAGGAACCCATCACCTTCACCAACGCAGATCTCCCTCCTACTTCTTCTCCTCACAGGGATGCCTTGGTGATTCGGACTGAAATAAACGACACCATCATTCACCGAACTTACATTGACACGGGCAGCTCCGTCAATGTAATGTACCTCAGCACCTTTAGAGAGCTGCATCTGGAGAGGGGTCCCTTCGGCCCATTAAGACCCCTCTTGCTGGCTTCACCGGCGATACTATTGATTCCGAGGGGGTAATAACCCTCCCGGTAATCTTCGGCGACGGGCTTCATAGAGCCCAGCTCAAAGTGGAGTTCGTCGTCGTCAACATCGACTGCGCCCACAACATCATCCTCGGCCAGCCAACCCTCGAGGATCTCGAGGCCATCATCTCCATGAGGCACCTCTGCCTCAAGTTCCCCGCCGAGGGGGGCATTGGCTACTCCCGGGGGAATCAGAAAATTGCCCGCGCTTGCTATCTTCAAGTCACGAAGAGGGTAAGTAAGACAGAATTCCGTGTTGACACCATCACCGGAACCATCGACGAAGAAGAAAAAAGGCCGAGGGCTGAACCAGCCGAGGACGTAGAAGACTTTGCGCTCGATCCGGCCAAGCCGGAGAGAGTCGTGAAGATTGGAGCCCAGCTCCCTGAAGATCTGAAGACCGGTATCACCGACGCCCTCCGTGCCTACTCCACTGTCTTTGCATGGGGGCCGGAGGACATGCCGGGAATAAGCCGAAGGGTCATCACCCACCGCCTCTCGGTGGACCCCTCGGCAAAAGCAGTACAGCAACGAAGAAGACCCCTCTCCGCCGAAAGGAGGGAATTTGTGAAGAAGGAGGTCGCCATGCTCCTCTCTATTAAGCACATCAAGGAGGTGAAATACCCCTCATGGATGGCAAACGTAGTCCTCGCACAGAAGCCTCCTACCTTCCGCATGTGCGTGGACTACACGGATCTCAACAAGGCATGCCCTATGGACCCTTTTCCTTTGCCCAATATCGATCAACTTGTAGATGAAACCGCGGGGTGTGAAATCATGTCATTCCTCGACGCATTCCGCGGGTATCATCAGATCTTCATGCATGAGGAAGACGCCGAAAAGACAGCCTTCATGACTCCCGAGGGCATCTTCTGCTACCTAGTGATGGCTTTCGGCCTAAAGAACTCAGGGGCCACTTACACCCGGATTGTGGCCCGAGTCTTTCAGGCCGTCCTAGGGCGCACCATGGAGGCCTATGTTGATGACATGATCGTCAAAAGCAAACAATCTTCCAGCCATGCCGACGATCTCCGGGAAATTTTCGCCATCATGCAAAATTTCAACCTTCGGCTAAACCCGAAGAAGTGCACCTTCGGCGTCCAAGGGGGGAAATTCTTAGGCTACATGGTGAGCCGAAGGGGTATTGAGACCAATCCCGAGAAGATCCAGGCCATCATCAACATGGAGCCCCCACGCAACGTGAATGAAGTTCAACGGTTGACGAGCCGTCTGGCAGCCCTCAACCGCTTTCTATCTAAATCAGCGGAGAAGTCTCTACCCTTCTTCCAGATCATGAGGAAGACGGTTGGCTTTCTATGGACTCCAGAATGCCAGGGGGCTTTCGACGAGCTCAAACGGTATCTATCTTCACCCCCTGTGCTCTCCAAACCAAAGGTAGGGGAGACCCTCTATCTCTACCTTAGGGTCAGCCCGGCAGCCATCAACTCCGTACTCATCCGGGAGGAAGACGGCATCCAACATGCCATCTTCTATGTAAGCAAGACCCTAAGGGAGGCCGAGCTCAGGTACTCTCCTGTGGAAAAAACGGTGTTAGCCATCGTTTGGACCGTCAAGAAGTTGGGCCACTACTTTCAGGCTCACCCGGTTCAGGTCCTCACTCATCAACCCCTCGGCGCCCTCATGAGGAGCCCCACCAGCTCCTCCCGAATGGTGAAATGGGCTATCTTCTTGAGCCAGTACAACATTGACATCCGTCCGAGGCCTGCCATCAAGGGCCAAGCCCTGGCGGACTTTGTGACGGAGTGTACCGCAAGGGCAGCCACGGACGGGGAGCCCTCGGCTACCTCGGACGACTGGTGGACCCTCTACACCGACGGCTCCTCCGCGACCAAAGCATGCGGGGGAGGGGTAGTCCTCATTACTCCCGAGGGCTTCAAAGCCTACTATGCAATCCGCTTCTCCTTCAAAGTCTCCAACAACGAGGCCGAGTATGAAGCCCTCCTATGTGGCCTTCGGCTGGCTGCCAACATGAAGGCTCGACAGATCCATATCAAATGCGACTCCAAGTTGGTCGTGGGCCAAATCTCCGAGGAGTATGAGGCCAAGGAGGGAAGAATGAAACAGTACAAGGAGGCGGCCAAGGAGTTGCTTAAGGTATTTGAGGCACACTCTCTCACTCAAATACCGAGGGCTCAGAATTCCGAGGCCGACATACTATCTAAGCTCTCGGCCGACTCCCCCGAGCACATCTCTAAGATTGCTAAAATTGAGGAACTTAGTCTCTCGAGTATCCATGCGAGCCCCGTCATGAACATACAACAACGCCAAGAGGACTGGATCTCAGATATCATCACCTTCATCTCATCCGGGCAGCTACCCGAAGATGAGACCCACGCTAAACTAGCGAAGCTGAGGGCTCCTAGCTACACCATCGAAGACAGAAGGCTCTACAAACGGTCCTACAACGGCACGCTACTTCGGTGCCTTCATCAAGATGAAGCCGAGGTCGCAATGGAGGAAGTGCACAGTGGCACTTGCTCAGCTCACCAGGGACCCTTCTCCATGTCCCGAAGGCTCATTCTCCAGGGCTACTTCTGGCCAACCATGGCCAGAGATTGTGCTGACCTTGCCCGAAGATGCACCGCATGCCAACATTTCCAGAAAGCCCCTGGCAGGCCAGCGGTCAACTATGCCCCCATCAGCACATCTGTCCCCTTTTCTCGATGGGGGATAGACCTTGTGGGCCCTCTGCCGAGGGGTACCTCCAACAACAGGTACATCATTGTGGCCATCGACTATTTTACCAAGTGGGTGGAGGCTGAGCCCCTCGCCAGCATCACAGAGGCGAAGTGCCGTCACTTCGTCCTCAAGAACATCCTCACAAGGTTTGGCGTCCCCCAGCAGATCATCTCCGACAACGGAACACAATTTGAGGCAGCCCCCTTCTGTGCCCTTCTGGAGGCATGGGGCATCAAACACACCTTCTCCTCCGTTGCCTACCCTCAAGGCAACGGGCAAGTAGAGAACGCCAACCGGACCTTGCTCGAGGGCCTCAAAAAGAAGCTGGAGGCCGAGGGCGGTGGTTGGGTAGAAGAACTCCACAACATCCTTTGGGCCTACCGCACCACCCCTCGGCGAGCAACAGGCGAGACACCCTTCTCCCTCTGCTACGGGTTTGAAGCCAAAGCTCCTACAGAAGTCACCCTTCCCACCCGGAGGGTGATCCAATATGACCCCGAGGTCAACGACAGCAACATGGCCCTCGACCTCCACCTCCTTTCAGAACGCCGGGAGCAAGCCTTCATCCGGGCAGAAAACTACCGAAGGCAAGTCAAAGGCTACATCGACGCCAAGGTTCGCACCCGAGAATTCCAAGTGGGGGACTATGTCCTCCGGAGGAGGGAAGCCAGCCAACCGACCAAGGGAGGCAAAATGGCACCAAAATTCGAAGGCCCCTACATCATAGCAGCCATCATCAAACCTGGGACTTACAAGCTCAAACGCCCCAACGGGAAAGAAGTCCCTAGGCACTGGAATGTACACCACTTAGTTAAATTTTATCAATAATGTAAGAGCGGCCAAGCCCTCATAACTAGTGAATGTACCATCCTATGGCCCAAGGCCTCCAATTTTGAAGAATGAAGACACATTCAAGACACCAAGAACAACCGCAAAACACTTATGAGCGGCCAAGCCCTCATACCAACTACAGGCCCCAGGCCTCACCACGAGAAGATCCCCCTCCGGCACCAAGTGAGGGCAGACACCATCAACACCTTCAACAACAGTGAAAACACCAAGTGTTTCAAACAAGACCCCTCGGTACCAAGTACCGAAGGTGGGGACTCCCATCACCAGCAACAGGAAACACCAAGTGTTTCATTCCAAGACCCTTCGGCACCTAGTGTTGGGGGTACACATCTCCGCCATCAACATCAAAAAGAAGAACACCAAGTGTTCCTACAGAAGACCCCTCGGTACCAAGTACCGGGGGTACACATCTCATCCATCAACGACAAATAGAGGAAGAACACTAAGTGTTCCTACAGAAGACCCCTCGGTACCAAGTACCGGGGGCTACATATCGAAACTAACACCAAGTGTTGTTTCTAAAAGCCGTACCCCACGAGGACGCATATACCGAAGGTGCCACCATCGGTGCCGGCGGCACGTAGTGCCCCCGGCCATTTGCAACTAGTGTGCAAATGAAAACCCTTCCTTGAAACGCTTTCCGCATCACTACCCCCAGGGTATGACAGGCATGAGAAATGCCCAGGATTCGACTTTCAAAAACGGAACGCTTTCCGCGTCATCATCCCAAGGGTATGACAGGCACGAGAAATGCCCAGGATTCGACTTCCAAACCGAAATGCTCCCCGCGCCACCACCCCAAGGGTGTGGCAGGCCACGGACTATGTCTAGCGCCGAGGGGACGACTTTCAAAAATGAGGCGCTTTCCGCGCCATCCCCCAAGGGGAGGCAGGTTACAGACCACCATATCTTGTACCCAGGAAACGACCCTCGATCCCCTCGGAACTCGGAAGGTTAACCCGAGGGAGGAGAGCCATTGGTGTATTCTGATGGTCTCCTGAGAGGCCCAGCCTTACCAAGAAACCAAGTTTCTTGATGCCTTCCCTTCACCACCAACCAAAAAAAAAAAACAGAGGGGGTGAAGGGGAGTAGACTCATCGAGAAATCAATGAGTACAACACTCCAACAAATCACAGCATGCCGAGGGCTCCCTACGGGGACGCCTCCGGTAACTGAAGGCTCCTACTTCCCGAAGGTTACTACTCAACAATACAAAGGGATGAGTTCACTTCTAATGAGTGCCGAGGGCACCTACCATCGGTCATCCATTACAACATCAAATGAATGCAACTATCCTTCAAATGAATGCCGAGGGCACCTATATCCCACCAGCATTCACTACAACATCAACGTCCTGCAAATTTTCCGGAGGCTCACATATCACCCAACAACCGGAGGCACCTATTGCAAACCATTAAAGGCCAATCAAGGGGGCTTATTCCAAAATAATGTCGCCCTCGGGAAAACTTAATTGGAAAACGCTACTAACCGAAGGTTACACAAGGAAGCAACACTTAGAAAATTTTCTAAGTCCTAAAGATTGAGCCCCCGGCCTGATCAATATTTCAACTGAGGGACCATGATAGCCGAAGGCCACGTGATATAACAGCACTTAGAAGATTTTCTAAGTCCTACATATTTGGCCCTCAATCAAGTAGTCACACATCAGGAAAGGAGGCTACCAGCCGAGGGCTTCCAATGGGAAACTACACTTAGAAATTTTTCTAAGTCCTAAGGATTGGGTTCTCAACCTAATCATCACACAGCGATTGAACTGCAGTCATCCGAGGGCTCCTACTTCACGCATACTACACTTAGGAAAATTTCCTAAGTCCTACATATTTTGGCCCTCGGTCAACTCTCCATACTACCGGAGGGGTCATACGATTGAAGGCTTGGTGAGACTACACTTAGAAGTATTTTCTAAGTCCTAACTATAGCTGGGCCCTCGGTCATACATCTAGCGAAGGGTGCCTAACTACCGAAGGCTATGACTGTATTCAAACACTCAAAAATATTTTCCAAGTCCTGAGCATTGGGCCCTCGGTGAAAGGTTCAATTGACTAAAGATTACTAGTAGCCGAGGGCTACAAGAAGCACCGCAATTGGAAGAAAATATTCTAAGTCCTAAACATACATTCAAAACGAGACGAAGGTATACATTCAAAAGAAAAGAAGGACGACACATTCATATACAAAAGCCCGAAGGCTAACATTCATCCATCAATCATCAAAAGGAAAGTCAGTGTAACTATTACATACGGGCCAAAGCCAAGGGGTGACAAAGGTTCATTACAAAGAGTTTTCAAAAATCAGCTAAGTACGAGTTAAGATTTATCAGCCACTTCATCGACGGTCCATGCGGCAGGTTTGGAGGAGATTTCTTCTTCGACGGCATTATCCCCGACGGTAGCACCATCATCATCGCCGCTCATCATCATAGAATCATGAATCACCGGGCGCTCGTCGCCCTCGGGGAGGGGGACTCTCACATCTGGCTGCAACGGGGAGAGGCCATACACCGAGGGGTCAAACTCCGCCAGGGGGGTGCCGAAATGCCGGGCGAGCCTCCGGTAAACCAGATGCTGGGTGAAGAACTCGCCGGCTTGATAATAGGTGTCGCCCCTCTCGTTCATCCAGTCGAGCCCGGGGCCTTTCACCCACTCCTCGATCGAGGCCTTCACCACAGAGGCCACCCACTCCCTCTGGCCCTCGGCCTTCCAACCCTCGGAGATGAACCCAGCGATGGCCTCTTCTCGAGCTTTGACAACAGCTTCGGCCTTGGCCTTTTCGGCGTCCTCAGCCGCTTGCTTCCTCTCCTCGGCCACAACCCTCTCGGCCTTGCCCTCGGCCTTGCCGTCATCTCTGGCCTCCTTCAGCTTCAGCTCCGCTTGCCGAAGGGCGTCCTCCAGCTTGCACACCGCCCGGAGGGAAGCGTCCTTGTCATGGATCAGCTCCTTCACGGACTTCTCTAGCTCGGCCTTATGACGGTGCCACTCCTCGCGCCTTCGGGACTGCTCACCGAGGGTTATACACGCCTGTTGAATAACGGACAATGGGTTCAGACGGGTGTTGAGAATATAATAAGTGTTAAGATAAAAGCAAAGTAAAAATACTTACAGCCAGAGATGATTGAAGGGCCTTGCTCTCGAGGGCGTCGTCGTCGTAGGTGGAGAGGGCTTGCTTATGCATCATCGAGGTAATCCCCCTCAGGAAAGACATCAGTTCAGCTGAACCGTGCAACACAGATGCCCTCGGGGCGAGGGAGAGCTGAAGAATCTCCCGAGGCAAGTTCTCCGGGGGGAGATCTGTTTGAGCCATCGGGGGTGTCAACGGCCGGGGAGTCAACGGAGGGCTGATCATCAATTACTATGAGGGGGGCCGCCATTCCAACGGTGGCCCCGGCAACCTTCTGTTTCTTGATCGGGGGCTCCACCCCCTTGCCTCCCTTCTTCTTCTTGGCAGCCACCTCGGCCTTCGGCCCCCCGGCCACAGTAGCAAGGGCAGCATCAACAGAAGGCTCCACAACCTCCTTCGGGAAGACCTCATCAATGGGCTTTTGGCCCGAGGGCTCCTTTTTCTCCTTCTTCTGGACCTGAGCCCTCTCCTTCATGGCAAAGAGTGCCTCCATACCTGCAAAAAAAATGAAGAGAAAAGATTAACCCGAAGGATCCATACAACAGACAACTATCGGGATGCAAAATAAGGATGCCTAAGTACAAGACTAAGGGCCCTCGTAGACTACCTCCTTCTCCCCCGAAGGCCTCAGTAAAAACGGGATACTTCTCGTCCGTTTCCCCGATGAAGCGGTATCTCCGGAAGCCGAGGGCGAAGAGTTCCTTGTCGGCAGTGTAATCTTTAATAGACACTTGCTTCGTGCGACCCTCCGGGATTGTGGCTATTATCAAGCCATCCTTCTCGAGAGCGGCGTTTCCAACCTTCGGATGCCGACGGAAGCGATCCCGAAGTTCCGCCGGAAATGGGCTCTCAGCAACTCTGACGTAGCACCATCGCTCCTTCCAGCCCTTATTGGACGAAGGCGCCTCTGTAAATAGCTTCCACCTAGCTATCTGCTGCAGGTTAGCGAAGCCCTCGGCATTCGCGTGACCCCCTCGGCAGAGGTTGAAGCTCTGGAAGAACAAGTCCAGGCTGGGGGTCACCCCTCGGTCCCTGCAGAGGTTCAAAAAACCCGCCACGTAGGAGTGGCTATTAGGTGTCAGCTGGCAGGGGACCAAGCCAACAAACCTAAGGTACTCCCGGAGGAAAGGGTGCAGAGGGAACCGAAGGCCCATGGAGACCGACAGTACGTGTACTGCAATACACCCCTCGGGCGCCTGAGACAGCATATCGTCAACTCCCGGCTCGACCACCACGGCCGAAGGCCCTACGTGTAGCCGCGTGACGTAGAAATCCGCCTTGTCCGCCTTCGACTTTATCTCAAGGGCCTCAGTGTTCAGCCAAGAATACCCCTCGGGCATATCAACGGGCTTCCCTTGGTCGGCAGCCCCGACTTTCTTCCTGGTAGCAGCTTTCGCCTTCTTCTCCCTCGATCCGGGGGCTACTCTCAAGGGCGTCGGGTTCAGTGGCCTCGAGCTGCTTGCTTCACCAGAGCCACGGGGGGGGGGGGGGGGGGGGGGGGAAGGACAACCACTGTCACCCTTGTCCTCTCCTTTGCTTCCTCCTCCTCTGCAACCTGCACGGCGAGGGCTAGGTCTTCGTCCTCCGCCTCCTGCTCAAAGCCCTCGGCTTCTACTTCAGCCGTCAGGTCTTTCTGTACCTCTATCGCCATCGCGACGTCCTCTTGGACCGAGGGCTGCTCACTTGAGGACCCAGCGTCTGAGAAGCTCTCCTCTTCCACCGATGGATCCCTCGATATGTCCTGGGAGTCACTCTGGGAAGACATCTTGGCTATAGTCCGAGGGCTCGGAATCACTAGTGTTTTCTAAAAAATTCTATCTCCTAGCCTAAGGGCACAGGGCACGGCTAACTACAACGAGAAGAGCAGGGGGGAACTGACCTTAAGGCAGGGATTGATCGAGGGCTGCTGTTTCTCTCTCTAGAAATTTTGGCAGAGCTTCGCTATAGGGATTTCGCACACGGGGAAGGGAGCCGGCCATGGGGTATTTATAGGCGCTGGAATCCGGGCTTGGGCCTGGAAACCGGGCCTCCGGATGGACTGTCATCATTACACGCCGTGTCTTCGCCCAACCGGTGACGCCGCCCACGGACATCCAACCATCACGCGCCATGTGTACCCCCCAACGGCCATATCCTGACGTTACATATTCCAACGGCTATATTTCCAACGGCTATATTCTGGGAGCCCCCGGATTCTCTTGCTTCACTCCACTTCATCAAGGAGAGCCTCCGGGTACACTTACCCAGAGACGCCCCCGGGTTGTGCCCACACAGTACATAACAGTCGCCTTCGGGGCCACTCCTTCAGAAACCCAAGGCTTCATATTAGGCCACCCCTCGGGGATTCCCCCTCAACACTGTAAGGGTCGGGTAGCCCCCGGGGAGTATGCCTCATTGACGGGTAGCCTACAGCACACAGGTAATGAGAGCCCTCGGATATACTCATCACCAACTAATTAACAAGCAGGGGACACCTCGGTAACAATTCAACTACTGCCCTCATCCATCACGCCCTCGATCCCCAGATTGAGGGGCCCCCTCGGCACCTCCCAGGACATCAACAGCAAGCCTTCGGCTAATCAACACATGAGCCCTCAGAACAAGCAGAGCCTTCGGCATTACCGTTATTCTCCATTTGGAACCAAGGTTTCACGTTTTCGATTCATCGTTGGGGGAATTCAGTGCACTCTTTTTCCCTCATTAGGATTTTTTCCCACAGGGTTTTTCCTAATGAGGTTTTTAACGAGGCATCCCCCCAAAATGAAACGAAAAGCGTCAGCCTTCGGCCCCATGCTACAACGGACTACTCTACTCCTTTTCACCACTTTACAAGTGCCTCAAGGAGTGGGGGACTGGAGGACCCCCTCGGGAAAATCATTAAATTATAAAATGGTGAAAAATTCCAACAAACGGCAAAGCAATCCCTCAAGTCCCGACATGTGGGTAACTGAGAGACTGCCTTCGGCAGAGACATGAAAGCAACAACTCCTCACCAACTTCAGAGATTACGACGGGACAACATCAAAAGGGCAAGCACAAATTACTCCTTTTCCCTCAAGTACCTTTCGGCAAAAGGAGTGAGGGACTCCTGATGGAGTATATGGCCCGGGAACACCCGGCCCACAGACTCCTACTACTCCAGTGAAGGCCCAACAGGCCCAAATCACAGCGCCGAGAGTACCAAGCAGCCCGCAATACGCACCAGGGGTGCCTTCGGCCCCCTGGCCGAAGGCTCTAAACTCTCACAGAACGGGTTTCTCAAGCAAACTAAGAAACTGGGGGGGAAACGGCAGAAAACAGTAGCCCTCGGCACCTGGAGCCCTCGGTTCTCAGGGGTCTTCGGCACTAAGAGCCCTTGGCTAGTTCTCTGCAGCCGAGGGCACCTCTCCCGACATGATATCCGCATCACATGCGTACAGATCACCGTACCCTGTACAAACGTCCCATCCAACAGCCGCATTAAATGCGGTCACATGCGGCTGCCAGCGCCAACCAGTGGAGGTGACCTCTCGGCCAATGGGCGCTTGACACGTGTCCCTGTCCGGCATTTATTGCTACTATAAATAGCACTCCATTTCCCCATTTGTAACCACGCTTTAACGCCTCAACTCAATATACTTTCTCTCTCTTACTTGCTCTGATTTCTCTCTAAGCTACTCCCCGCAGTAAACCCTCGGATAAGCTACCCCCCGGGTACGCTATCCATCAGAAGGTAACTGCGACATACCTCATCTTGAACATTAGGATGAAAATCAACAGTTTTTATTTTCAATCCATGATCAGATTTTAAAGATTCAAAATCAACATGTTATTTATGTAGATTATAAGTCAAATTAGTTTCAGTTCAGCAATTACTTGATCCAATTCTTCATTTACTAATGGTGAACCATTTGAATTAACATCTAAACTACTCCCGATACTCTGGATTTCTTTAAATCTGGGTACACTATAGAAATATTTTTGCATCCTAAATCGTAAAATATTTAAAAAACATTCACAAATACACAAATTTAATAATAAGAAAATTCTTTAAATAAGACTCAAACATGGATAGAGTTCATAAATAGGGCCATCAATGTTTTATTTCCAAAATAAGACTCATTCACTCCTATTTTGAGAAATTTTAGTCAAGTTATTCTTATTTGGGAAATAAAACACACATAGTCCTATTTTTGAACTTTGTATATGTTTTAGTCCAATATTGAACAATTTTTATTTAATAATTTAATCTTAACATTCAATTAAATTTCAATAATTAATCCCAAAATTGAATTATGCATAAGGTAAACAATAAAATATGGGAAAAACAAGTAAAAAATGAATTATGCAAAAAAAGGAGGTTGTAGGGAATTCGAACCATGCACTCCTATTTTGAGAAGTTTTAGTCAAGTTACTCTTATTTGGGAAATAAAACACACATAATCCTATTTTTGAACTTTGTATATGTTTTAGTCCTATATTGAACAATTTTTATTTGATAATTTAATCTTAACATTCAAATAACTTTCAATAATTAATCCCAAAAAAAAACAATTATGCATAGGGTAAACAATAAAACATGGGAAAAACAATAAAAGTACAAAATGAATTATGCAAAACAAGGAGGTTGGGGGGAATCAAACAGTATAACTCCTTCGGGGTGAAACAGCTTCACATCACACTTACTACATTCAGCGACTCAAGTCTTTTAATTCCTTCATAGCTTGTGTTGTATATATACATTTATTGATTAATTTTACATAAAATATGTATAATATATAGGTATTTTTTGAAAGTATTCAGGGTGTGAATTGGACTTTTTTTATATGTGTTGTAGCGATTTTTTTTACTGCTTAGCCCACCGCACCTATTATTTTTTGATCCGTACCTGCCTGTGACGCGATGTTGTCGTATATGTCTCTTGGCGGTGGTGTTGCGTATGCACACGTTGGTCCTGCCATGGGCGGCCACCCCTCTAGGGCCGCCCCTATCTTCCGGACAACTTTTCGTACTAATAATCAACCCAAAGTCATGAACTACATGCACCTTTCCAAGATTACAACTTTGTTTGACAAAATTTCCAAGATTGTATGGAGTGAATGTGTTTATTGGGTGTGTAATTACTTAAAAGGGTGTGCAGTGGTATTTGTGCATAATTAAAGCAAAATACAGAAGGTTAGAGTCGTAATTCTTGAATGAAAATTACTACCTCCGTCCTATAAAATAAGTCTCACTTCAATTTGGATCGGAGTTTAAGAAAAGGAGAATAAAGTAGAAATGTATGGTTGTGATTGAGTAAGAAAAAAGTAAATGAATGTTAGCCACACAAAACTTTCCAAAAAGAGAAATGAGAACGATTTTTTGGGACGATCTAAAAAGGAAAGTGAGACTTATTTTATAGGACGAAAGGAGTATACTCCTATATTCATTTATAGAGCATTGTTTGTTTTTTCTAATGTACTTCAAGTCTGGAACCTTATTATGAATAGACAAATATAATATGTACATTCATTAAAACTAAAAACAACAACGATGTCCCAATCAACTAAAAATTGACAATCGGCTAAGTCAAAATTTGACATACAAGCCCTTGCAGTACCCTAAATTATAAGCGGGACAGAGCAAGGATACTCTGCTCCGGATAATGGTGATTAGGATATATCCGCTCCCTTTGTGTGTTAATTGTTCGGTTAGTCCGGTTACTAATCGGTTCTTTAGACTTATTATCATTTTCAGTGATGACCAATGTCTTCGCCGCCGCCCTTAGGAGGTGCTTTTGAACTTTTCCGGTAGATGTTCTGGGCAATTCCGTCACAAACTGGAACTTCTTGGGAACCATGTATCCAGGCAAAGATTTCCGGCAATGGGCCACTAGGTCCGCTTCTGTCCGTTTTCCGGCAGATTGCAGGACTACGAAGGCGCAAGGGCTCTCGCCCCATCTGGGGTGCGGCATAGCGACGACGGAGACCTCAGAAATGCCAGCAAGATTCAAGATCGCGCTTTCCACTTCCACGCTGCTTATGTTTTCTCCGCCGGAGATGATGACGTCTTTGGACCGGTCTTTGATCTCGAGGTAGCCGTCGGGGTGGATGACGCCAACGTCTCCGGTGACGAACCACCCGTTTCTGAAGGCGTCGGCGTTGGCCGCGTCGTTCTTGAAGTAGCCCTTCATGATGCTGCTGCCACGGATCACGATCTCGCCCATTGTCCGGCCGTCGCGCGGAACTCGCCGCATTGTCTTGAGGTCGGAGACCACATCGGCGTCGGCGAGTGTGAGTATGCTAATCCCCTGTCTCGCCTTCAACCCGGCTTGCTCCTCCGCCGGCAACCGGTTCCATTTCCCCTGCCACTCGCAAACCATAGCCGGTCCGGTTGCCTCGGTGAGGCCGTAGGCATGGGCGACGCGGAATCCCAGACCCTCGATTTTCCTGAGGAGCGGCGGAGGCGGCGGCGCCCCGCCAGTGAGGATCTGGACCGGAGCAGGCAGTTCCCGGC
Source organism: Cuscuta europaea (assembly GCA_945859875.1). Classification (NCBI taxonomy): domain Eukaryota; kingdom Viridiplantae; phylum Streptophyta; class Magnoliopsida; order Solanales; family Convolvulaceae; genus Cuscuta; species Cuscuta europaea. The sequence continues at coordinate 13,188,923 of CAMAPE010000048.1, forward strand.
GCTCGGGCGGCTTGGCTTCTAAGAGAATGGAGAAAACAATCGGCGCACAACACATGTGCGTCACGCCGTGAGAAGCAATGCTGTCGTATATGTCCCTGGCGGTGGTGTTGCGTATGCAGACGTTGGTTCCGCCACGGGCGGCGACCCCCCAGGTGAAGGTCCAGCCGTTGCAGTGAAACATCGGGAGTGACCAGAGATAAACAGGCTGGATCCCCATTTCCCATCCCAAGATCAAGCTCAACGTGCTCAAAAAGGCTCCCCGGTGACTGTACACAACTCCCTTCGGCTGAGATGTCGTCCCGGACGTGTAGCTCAAGGTGATCGCGTCCCACTCGTCGTCGATGGCCACATCGCTCCCTTCCTCCTCCGCGCCCTGATAACCACGGGCGCGGAGTATTAACTCCTCATACTCAAGGCCGCCTAGCCGGATTCCGGTGGGGGCGGCGATGTCATCAATGACAACGACCAACGGCATAGGTGTATTTTCGGCCATCATTAACTCCAATGCCTTGCTCGCCTTCTCCACGTACTCGTAGTCCACGAAAAACACCTTTGCTTCAGAATGCTTGAGAATGGTGGCGATGTTCTTCGCGTCGAGCCTCGTGTTGACGGTGTTCAGCACCGCCCCCGCCATCGGCACCGCAAAGTGCATTTCGTACATTGCTGGAACATTTGGGGCTATCACCGAAACCTATATGGATCAAAGCCGAGATTGGTTTAATTTTAGGATGAATGAGACAAGCAATGAGAACAAAAGTAACTTTATTAGAGCACCTTTGCCAATTAGAAAATTAATTAATAAGGAGTAGTATTGATAATATTCAAATTTGTTACTTACGATGTCGTTCTTGGCAATGTTGAGAGCCCGGAGGGAGGCGGCAAGTCGGCGGCAGCGGTCATAGGTCTGGCTCCATGTGAAGCGGACACCGGCATAAATGACGGAGTTGTGATCGGCGTAACATTTGGATGCCCTTCTCAAGAAAGTGATTGGGGTGAGGGGAACATAATTTGCTCCACATTTGGGCAATGTATCCATTTTGCAGCGGCTTATATATTCCTTTTGAAAACGTAGATGATTGAGAGTGAATTGCAAAGGAAAGAGGAGCTGTGTATTTATAGGTGGCCCAGAGATAAGTTTAGTTTTTTCTTTCATCAGGTGGAAATGTGTGGGAACTTGCTGTTGCTATATTCAACCTCTGACTGTTTTAACAAGGTAGACAGACTTTCATCCATCCACATCTTTCTCCATGTAAAAGAAATGATTTTTGAATAGCTTTTATTCGATAGCTTATAGGGGGTGTTTGGAACCACTTTTAGAAACTGATTCTGCTATCCCAAGGAGCACTTTGAAGCAGAATCAGTTTTGAAGGTGTTTGGATCTGCTTTTAGAAGTGATTTTAAAATGGCTCAAAAATCAGATTTTTAGAATCTGGGTAGTAGCAGCTTCTCCAAAAGTGATTCTGATTCTTTTAATTTTTAGAATCCGGAAACCCTCCCTCAAAAAACGACGCACACCTGCGCTGGGCAAGAACTAGGGCAAGGACAGGCCAGAGCTCTTCCCACCTACGCTGCCCAAGAGCTTCTTCTCCGCCGATTCTGCTGGTCTTCTCTTCTCCGTTCCACAGCCCAGGTAAACCAGTGAGCTCTTCTCTGGAGTTGTGGATTTTTCTATTCTCCTTTATGTATATCAATTAATACCTTTTCCCATCATTGTGTGTTTGGTGCTTCACTTTTATGCAATTAATTTCTTTTGGTTAGTCATATGCTTGTGATTTTCACCATTAACGGTTGAGATATGCTTGAGATTTTTTTTAATTAGGTCACCATTTTAAAGTTCATTTTGGGTAATTTTTGCTTAGAATCTGTTCACAAGCTTCTTACTTTTGCTTGATCATGCCAGAAAAACCTTACTTTTTGCACTTTTTATGATCACTTTTAATAAATTCATATTGCTAACAAGATTTAATCGGGTTTGGAGTATGAAATTGTGAATCAAGTTTGCTAATAGTATGTTAAATTCAGGTATGGCATCTCACAAAGTTAGTACTTTTGATGACGAAGGGAAACAAAAAAATGATTCCAAAAAATTTCATTGGGACCATGCAACCCATATGACCTTCATTGATGTATGTCTTGTTGAAGTGCGAAATGGTAATAGGCCCGGTAGCCATTTTAATAGGTTGGCCCGGTAGACTCTGAGAACGAAGTTGACGAGGAAGATAGTCAACATGATATATTGTGTGGTATTATTGTCTCTGGCATATTATTTGGACACAGTTTGCATAGGCAAATGCGGATCCCTTGTCGTACATCTGCTCGTTCAGGAGCTATGTTTATTCGGGAAGTTCTAGAAGGCCACCCTATTCGATGCTATCAAGACTTTAGGCTACACAAAGAAGTGTTTATCAGTCTATGTGAGGATCTTAAGTGTCACTATGGTTTTGTTGAGTCAAGAGAACTATCCATAGAAGAATCTTTGGGTATTTTCCTAATGACATTGGCTCATGGTGTGGGAAATAGGTTGGTTCAAGAGACTTTTAATCATTCCGGTGAGACAATACATCGTCATTTTCACATAATTCTCCGAGCCGTGTGTAGACTTTCAAAGGATTTAATTCGACCCAATAATAGCTACAATGAAGGATGTCCATCTTATATACGCCACAACTCACGATATTGGCCATATTTCAAGGTGAGTAGTATTTTATTTTATGTGTAATAAAATTAAATGTTTGTTAATTATTTAATTATATATTATTTTAATAGAATTGCATAGGAGCAATTGACGGTACTCATGTGAAGGCTAGTGTTAGAGAGGGTGAGCAAACAAAATGGATTGGGAGGAAAGGCTACCCAACACAAAACGTACTAGCAGTTTGTGACTTCAACATGTGTTTCACATATGTATTGGCGGGATGGGAAGGATCTGCTCATGATACAAGAATATTTACCGATACGATACGGAGGCAAGACGGAAACTTCCCACATCCTAGTGGAGGTAACAAACAACATAATAATCATTTTTTTTCTTTCTAAAATACTAAAAGTCATGTTGTTTTCTTTTTCTTATAGATAAGTATTATCTAGTTGATGCGGGGTATCCAAATAGTAGGGGCTATCTTGCACCCTATAAGGGAACACATATAAGGTATCACTTTCAGGATTTTCGAAGAGGCAAAACAAGAGGAGCACGTACTCCAAAGGGGACAGAAGAGAGATTCAACTACATACACTCATCTTTGCGCAACGTAATTGAGAGGACTTTTGGAGTTTGGAAAGCAAGATGGTCTATACTCAAAGACATGCATGTCAACTACACTATTGCCACTCAAATTGACATCATTGTTGCATCCATGGCGATACACAACTACATTAGAATGAAGCATTCTCAAGACGATGCATTCCTAGTGGCTCAAAATGAAGCATATGACCCGCATGAAGAAGTTGATCCTCAAGATGTTCCATTCACACAAGGAGAGGGATCATCAAGTCAAAGAAGTGAAGATGTAGTGCACATGAATGCTATTAGAAACATAATAGCAAATGCGATAAATGCTAACTTTCGTTAACTTTTATTTTGGTAAAATACATTTTCAAACTTTCATGCATTAACATTTATTTTTGCCCGAATGCATGTGTAGTTTATATTATTTTTGACAACTCATCTATATGCTTTTACATTTGTATTTTTTATTTTTAAATGATCAATGCGATTTGATGAGTATTTACTATTGTTAATGTGCACGTGTTCGAACATATCTATTTAAAACGAATACATATGTAATTTACAAAAGAACAAATGAAGTGCTTTTCAAATAAACAATTAATTTTTTCATATTTTTGTACAAGTAATTTATTACGTTATAATTAATTTTATTTGGATTATATTATTCAAGTATTTGTTTTCCTAATATCTCTATCTTAGCCTATGCAAATAACAATATTATTTTATATTGCAAGAAATGCCTAATATATATGTCCTTTTGGTAAATTTACATCAAAAGCAGTTTTTAAAAGCAAGTTATCCAAACACTCTAAACTGATTCTCTATTACATACAGCAGAATCAATACCAAACACTCCAGACAGAATCACTTTTCCAAACAGCAGAAAATTCTGATTCTGATTCTCACTTAAAAAAAGAAGCAGAATCAGAATCAGTTCCAAACACCCCCATATTATCTGTTCTTATTTAACCTTAAGATTGTAAGGACACGTTTACTTCACGGGTGACTAAATAGTGGTTATTATATCTCGTGTTAATAAGCGGTGTATAAAATAAACGGTGTTGTAAGCACATGTTTACTTCAAAGGATTTAAAACACCGTTTAACATTAAAATGTCCAAAATAGCCTTTTACGTATATAGACATAGAAACATACATGAACACAAGTATATAATATAATACATGAGCGTCACCTCGTATGCGTACCAAATCCCCACCACCCCTAACCACCGACTCCTAACCCTACCCTGACCCTAACCCTTTCCCCCTACCTCGACCCTACACCGACCCTCGTACCCCTAACCCCCTTGTACCCCCTACACACCCCCTAGGTAGGGGTAGGGTGTAGGGATGGGGGTGTTTAGGGTCGGGGTGGGATCGAGGTAGGGGCAGGTGGTAGGGGTAGGGTTGGGTAAGCGGTAGGGTACGAGGTGGGGGTTAGGGCAGGTGGTAGGGGGTAGGGTCGAGGTAGGGTAAGGGTATGGTCGGATCAGGGTGGGGTCGAGGTAGGGGCATGTGGTAGGGGTAAAGGGGTAGGGTAAGGTATGGTCAAAAGGGGGGTAGTGGGGTGGGGTTGGGGTTGGGGTAGGGTAGAGATAAAAAGGTGTGGGGTCAGGGTGGGGTGGTAAGGGTTAGGATATGGGTGGGTCAGGATAAGGTAGAGTTAGGGTGTGGGGGTGGGGGTAGGGTAGAGGGTAACAATAGGGTAAGGGCAAGAAGTAAAGGTAAGGGTAAATTCGGAAACTGAAAAAGCTTAAAGTGTCGCTTAATTAATACATGGGTGGGTTGTATGCTTAGTAAGCGACACTTTAAGCACCTTTTTCGGTTAGTAAACGGTTTTTTAAACAGCTTGCGTGTTTACTTCACCTGTCTTACTAACCTAACTGTGACTTTAGCAGCGAAGTAAACGCCTCCTAAGAGTTTGACTTTCATAAGTCAATATACAAGTTTGAGTGCAATTATACTAATTATGTACGTAGTACTATCATGTGCAAATATAGCAGCGAAGTAAACGCCTTCTATTAGTAACCATGATAGAGTATATAGACTCGGACCCCCGGGTCTCACGACTATTGGACCCGGACAGTGGCCCACATACGCTCAGTAGATAGCATTTATTTCGTTGTACACTCCATTTTATTCATGTATACCCGTTAGAATAGATTAAATACCATTTGTTAGCCATTTATTGGCCTTTTATTGTAAATGGGCCTTCCAGGCCCAAGCCTGGAAGCCCAGCCCGCTTTTCTCCTATAAATACTCCCTAAGGGAGTCATGTAAAGGGTTGGAAATTCATTATATATATCACTTTATCTCTCTAGCTCTCCCTTCTCTCTAGGAGTCAATACTCCATCAAACCATTATAAAAAAATAATATTCAGAAAAATCACGTTAACATAAATTTAATAATATTTTATACATAATAATTTGATTATACATACATCATGGTCAAAATAAATTGTGTGAATAGTGTAAAAATCTTAATGTACGTTGTAACTATTAAAGAATGGAAGAAGTACGATTGGAAGATTAGAGTTTTATTAATTTAGGAAAAATTGAAAATAATAATCTCAACCATTGTCAGTCCGCTAACAATAATTCCAACTATTGATTATTTTTATATAATTCCAACTATATGGACTGTCCGCCACGATCCATGACCGGGTATTACCAACTATAACAGGTCAATTTCAAATAGAAAGTAAACGTATTTACAAATAATCTGAACTATACTCGTTCTTGTTTCAATAATCTGAACTATCAACTCAATTTTTTTTACAAAAATTAAAAAAAATTTAAATTTTTATTTTTGAATTTTATAAATGAAAGTTTAGCTAAATATAAAAGTGGAATAGCATTTTAGAAATAAAAAATGTTATTTTTTTATTTTTGATAAATAATCGTTTTTGGATTCTTTTAAGATTCGTGATTTTATTGTTTTCTAATTAATTTAAAATGATGTAATATTTTAGGATGATTAGCTTTTAAATTATTTAATATTTTAAAAAAAGTATTATTATTTTTTACCTTTTTTCACTTTCTTAATTTTTCAAATCAAGGTTTTTATTTTTTTAATATGAATTTGTACTTAATTTGAATTTCATTTTTCATTTAAGGTTTTTATATTGACCTTTTTACTCTCCTTATTTATATATTTTGTACTCATTATATATTTATAATATCTTACATGTTATGAAATTTTAATTAAAAAATTTATATAAGTTTTTCCATATTCTATAATTATTTATTTTATATTCTTTAAGTTTAAAAACTACCTAAAAGGTTACTTATGTAAAAATAAGTTTTTATAATTTTTTTATCCTTTCGATTTATTTATGGAAATTTTATTTTTAATATTTTGGGTCCAACAAAAGTAGACAGATGATAGTTCGGATTATTATAATATGATATTTCTTTTTTAGTTGACTGAACAGGTAGTCAGTCACATCGGACCATTATTGGCGGAAGGTTTCTAAAGTTAGGATTATTATAAAATCATAAATAGTTGAGATTATTATGAGCGGACCGCTAATAGTTGGATTTTGTTGAATATAAAGGATCAGGTTTTTATATTAAAATCGAGAGAAGATACAAGATAACATCCGGACAGTCATAACAGATCCGATTGTGAGCCCTGAGAATAGACATAGAATCAGCCACTTCACATAAAGTAACCTAATTTGCTAGACATGAAATAGACAATTTAAAGACTAAAATGATCAGAACTGGAATAAAAACGAGTACTACTAACGGAAAAATAAAAATAAAATAAAACTTTTCCAGAAAACTCTTCATTGCACAGAAATAGTTTTGGAGGAGGAATTTTGGTGTCCTTGTTAGAAATTTTTATTGTGTCCGATCATTATATGTATATTTGTATTTCAGCTATTATATAGCTGAAGGGTAATATTTGAAATTTCAAGTCCGTTACTTGTATTCCATGAACCGATAAAAGCAAAAAAACCGCAACCGTAATTTTTACTTTTTCAACCATTTTATTAAAAGTTATGTTAAATCAGAGTAGGACACATAAAATGGAATGGAAGTGGTCTTTTGCTCTCATTTCACATCCTACATACTATCATATTGGGAAAACTGTCAAATAGGTCTTCGAACTTTCATAAAAAAGTCAATTAAGTCCTTCTATAGGAGACTCTGTCCGGTCGTTGCAATTTGGGGCGGTTCCCGGTGGAATTTTTTGATGAAATTTTTTGAGCATCTTATTCACAAATTTTAGTTTACTCATACCAAATTTCAGCTAAAAATTTATTCGGGAGCGCATTCAAATTAATTCGAGAACGCAAAAATGGGCATTTATCTTCAAGAATTAATTTGAATGTGTTCCCGATTGAATTTTTAACTGAAATTTGGTATGAGTAAACTAGACTTGGTTAATAAGATGCTCAAAAAATTCAATCAAAAAATTCCACCGGGAACTGCCCCAAATCGCGATGGCCGGACAGAACCTCCTATAGAAGGATTTAATGGATCTTTTTATGAAAGTTCGAGGACATATTTGACAGTTTTCCCTATCGTATTTGGCATCACGTAAAGAGGCCAATACATAGCTTTTGCGAAAAATATATTCCCTTCGTCTCTTAAAACTTTGTCAACTTTCTTTTTTGGATATCCCACAAATTTCATCACTTTCCCTTTTAAGTAAAGAATTTATGTTTTCAGTTATTTCTCTCTCCTCTACCCAAAACTCAACCACATGGTTTTTACATTATTAATCTATTTACCGGTAAAATTTGGAAAAGTTTTAAAAGAGGGAGAGAGTATGTTATTGCCTCTGTCATTCTTTCATACGGAGTATTTACGTAAATCTGAGTATCTGACTCCCTAATTAATACACTTGATACAGTTGGAAGTACACTCAGACCATGAATTTAGGATCCCATGTGTATCCAGAAAATGTAAGTAATGAATCTAGAGCCTTTTTTGGTCATCTCATTAAACGTGTGGACCCTGTAGCTAGCAGCTAGTATAAATTTATTTATGTGGTAGCCGGTAGGCATGGACTGGTCTAAACCGGCCAATCCTGGGGTTGGGTATATTGAATCAAGGACTGGCGAGGGTTATTCCGGTCCTGGGCTCCAGACTCCAGCCAATCCCGGTTTGATTTCGTTGCCTTTTTTATTTTTTATCATGGGTAACCATTTTTGCACAAATTTTGAGTCAGGGATCTGTTAATTCGTGTAAAACTCTTGACTAATTGCATTTAGCGAGAACAACAATGAATGTATTCTTTGTATGTGTTTTTACTCAACAAAGGTCATCCAGCATGTTAAAAACTCTACCATATCCTTGACCTCAGGGGCGGAGCCAGGGGAGGGCCAACCCTGGCCCAGACCCAGCTTAAATTTAAAAAATCTTTATATTTTTAGTGTAAAAAATTCTTTGTAAATTTTTTTCCAAATATATTCTTTGTACCGGCCCAATCCGGCCCAGTACTCTGGCTCCGCCCTGCTTGACCTCTAACTTTGAACAAAGATAAGTCATACTTAGTAAAGAGATTATCAATGTTATTTTTCAAAGAAATTATCATTATAATTATCATATACAGAGTACTTTTTTAAGAAATTATCACCTTATATAATATGGAGCTGTTATTTTTTTTCTCTGGGTAGGGCACGAGTTTTATAAGAAGTAATACTCCTTAATACATAATTTGGGAATGACACTTAGCTTGTCCTTATATCCCTTTGGTCCTCCCGCAGTTGGGGGCATTTTGACTAGTCTGGTATCCCAATTAAATGCATCACGATTCAGTTCAATAGCCTTCAATGAATTTCATTTTCCAATCTAACTCTATACTTGACTACTTACGTGCCTTTTGTTAACATGATCCACCTTAACTCAATGGCGGTTTGCGGCTGTAATGCTTTGGCGAGTTCATATTATGGAGAGCTAGCATTAATGCAAACCGGGAAGATAGATCAATAATTTGAAAAGGTTTATCCTTATCCCTATATCCGTAGGGGCTATGGCCCTTAATTGGCTATACTAGTAATTTAAATAACTATGATGGATTAGTGAACCCGGGGTAGTTTATCCGAGGAGTTATTTCGGAGATAACTACAGAGAGGTCAGAGCAATAAGTAGAGAGAGAATATGTATTCAATATGTGAATTCGTGATGCTTTACAATGGGGAAATGAGCTGCTATTTATAGCAGCAATAAATGCTAAATAGGGACACAATGTCAATAATCTGGTGGTTGAGGAGTCACCTTAATCGGGGTGGCACCGGCATTTGCATGTGGCCGCATTAAATGCGGTGGTTGGATGCGATGTTGTACTTGGTACGGTGATCCAGCGCCTGTGGAGAGGAGATTCTGTCGAGGAAGACGCCTTCGGCTGTATATACTGTGTCGAAGGCTCCCTGGGCCGGGGGCCTCTATGTGCCGAGGGATGTAGGTGCTGAAGGCTTGGTATTCAAACCTTGTCCTCCTGCGATGTTCCTGAGCCAAATTCTGTCATCGGTAACTTTCGGTCATGGGGCCGAAGGCACCTCCTTGTGCACTGTGGGCTGCTTAGAGCTTCTTTTTGCTGGGCTTGGCCTGTTCTGGGCCTGTTGGGCCTGATTGCAGCAGTGGGAGTACGTGGGCCGGGGGTCCCCGGGCCATATACTCCATCAGGAGTCCCTCACTCCTTTTGCCGAAAGGTACTTGAGGGAAAATGAGTAAATGTGTTTGTCCTCTGACGCTGGTGTTTACCTCGTTGCAGTTTGTACAGTTTGTAAAGGAGTTTGCGTTTGCATGGTGTACTGAGAGTGGTCCCTCAGTCCCCACATTTTGGGACTCAAGGGCGTTTGATGTTCTGGGAGAAGTTTCTAACATTTTTTTGATTTTCCCGAAGGGGTTCTCCAGTCCCCACTCATTGAGGCACATGTAATGTGGTGAAAAGGAGTAGAACAGTGTTTGCCTTCAGTCTAGTACCGATGGCTTACGCCTTTCGTTTCATTTTGGGGGGATGCCTCGTTAAAAACCTCATTAGGAAAAACCCTGTGGGAAAAAACCCTAATGAGGGAAAAAGAGTGCACCGAATTCCCCCAATGATGAATCAAAGAGGTTAACCCTTGGTCTGAGTATAGTGCTAAGTGACGAAGGCTATCCGTGATCTAAGGGCTTGCTTGTTGATTCGTCGGAGGCATGTTGTTGGTGTCCGGGGACCCCGAGGGGGTTCCCCAATCATTGAGGACTGAGGGCGTGATGACACCAGATGATAGTTTCTGTATTGCCGAGGGGGGTTCCCTGGTTCTCAACATATGAGGGATGAAAGTTCCCGAGGGGTTCTCCCGTTTTGACGTTGGGGGCTCCTCTTGATGAAGGATTTTAAATACGATAGCACGAGGGCTGGCCCAATTGTTGCGCGAAGGGTGTCAACTGGGGGCGCCTCCGGGTCCTCAAAAAATAGCCGTTGGAATATGACCGTTGGAGAGGGCTTCCATGTGGCGCGTGTTCGTAGGCTGTCTGCGGGCGGGTGTCACCGGTTGGTTGAAGTGGCGATTTACAATGATGGTTTTGGTAGCCGGGGGCCAGATATCGGCCCAGGCCCGAAGTGGGGAGTCTATAAATACCCCATGGCCAAACTCCATTTGCCTTTATGCGTTCTTGTTGTAGCGAAGCTCTGGCGAAAATTTTCTAGAGAGAGAAACTCCCTTTCAATCAAACCCTAGCTTTCGAGGTCAGTCTTTGCACCGTTCTTTGTACTTCTTGCATAGTTTTGCTTTTTTGCCTTAGCTTAAGTGTTAGAAGTCTATAGGAAGCCTTCAGATTTATTACCCTCCTACTTTTAGTCTCCAAGAATGTCGTCGCATAGTGATTCCCAAAACATCGCTGGAGAGCCTTCGGTACAAGCCGAGAGCTGGTCGGAAGAGGGGTCAGTCAGTGGGGAGGCTTCGTCCCAGCATGATTTCATCGTAGCACAAGAGGTGCAGAAGGACCTCGTGGCCGAAGTCGAAGCCTAGAACTTCGAGCAAGTAATTGAAGATGAGGAGATGGCCCTCGCCATGCAAACGGCCGAGGAGGAGGAGGAGAAGGAGCGGCAGAGGGTCACCATAGCCGTCCTTCCTCTGCGTAACGATGGTGAGGCCAGCAGCTCTCGGCCACTAAACCCGGAACCTCTTAGGGTGGCCCTGGGGAAGAAAAACAAGAAGAAGACAAGAGCTCCCAAGAAGAAGGGGAGTGTTGCCGACCAAGGGAAACCTGTCGATCTGCCGGAGGGTTACTCATTTTTGAACACCGCCGCCCTAGATCTGAAATCGAGGGCTGATAGGGCGGAATGCTACGTCACGCAGTTGCACGTTGGGCCCTCAGCAACAGTGATAGAGTCGGGCCTTGATGATGTTTTGTCCCGGGCTCCCGAGGGCTGCATTGCGGTTCACATCCTCTCAGTGTTAATGGGCCTTCGCTTCCGACGCTGCCGTTTCCTGGGGGAGATGGATGAGAAGTACTCCGTCCTTGATCGAGCCTTCGAGAGTACATGAGGTAGTTTCCCGAAGGCGTCGATTTTTTGTACTTAGAAATTTTTGTTGTAGTTTAATTCTTGTTCATGTCCGTGATCCCTCGGTCTTACCTTTGCGTTGTCTTTGCAGGTGCCAGAATGGATGTGAGGAATTTTGCTAGCCTTTTGAAGAAGTCGACGCAGGATCAGAAGAAGAAGGAGACGGGCACCCAGAAGCCCGTCGATGAATTCTTATCGAGGGATGATGGGCCCTCGGATGTCCCGGTCGATGCTGCTGCTGCTGCAACAAAGAGGAAGGCGGCGGGCAAAGGTGTTGCCCCCATCGGCAAGAAGCCGAAGAACGGGGAGACCGGGAAGAAGGCTCCCCCGATTCTGATCGTTGATGAGCACTTGACCTCTGAGCCTCTAGTCGTGGTGACGACGGCTGCATCCAACCCCCCTTCGGGAGACTTCCCCCAAGAGACCGTGCAGTTCTCCCTTGTCAATGGCACCGCCGTGATGCACGACACAGTTGAGCCGAAGGCGTTCCTGAGGGGCATCACTTCGGAGATGGATAGGGCAGCCCTTGGCACCTACGATGATGATGCCCTCGAGAACAAGATCCTCCGGTCTTCTCTTACTGTAAGTCCCTTCCCTTTGTCCCTTTCTCACCCACTTAGCATATTTTGAACAATAGTCTAACTTCTTAATTTGTTTGATTGTAGGCTTGTGTTGCCCTCGGTGAGAAGGCCCAGAGGGTTGGGCAGCTGCGTCGTGAGAAGGCGCAACAGGATGAGCAGCTGAGGAAGCTTGTCCACGACAACACCGACGCCGTGAGGCAGATGGCGAAGTTGGTGGAGGACCTTCGGCAAGCGAAGGTTGAGGCCGAAAGAGCCAGGGGGGGAGAAGGCCGAAGTTGAGAAGGTCACTGCGGAGGTCACGAAGAAAGCTGCCAAGGAGGCGGAGGCTGTCAAGGCGGAAGCCATCGCCAAAGCTCGAGAGGATGTCGTTGCTGCCTTTCTTGCGGGGGTGGGGGGTGGAAAGCTGAGGGCCAGAAGGAATGGGTGGCCTCGGTAGTAGAAACTGATGGTCCCAGATAGGCAGAAACCTCGGTGGATGCCTGGGTGAAGGACCCTGGGGTTGAATGGATGGCCCGGAAGGACAAGGAATATTACGAGGGTGGCGAGTATTTCACCCAAGCCCTCGTCTACCGGAGGCTCGCGAGGCATCTCCAGATAGATCCGGAGAAGTTTGAACCGACGGTGTATGGCCTTCCCCCTGCAACCAGACGTTCGTGTTCCCCTCCCCCCGGACGCAGAGAGAACGGTTCTTGAAGACTCCGTGCTGATGGTAGAGGCACCAGATGCTGATGAAGAGGCCGAATGAGACATTTCCTCGAAGCCTGTCGAAGAAGGTGCTGCCGAGGCTCACGATCCATAATTTGTACTTAGTCGATTTGGTGAACAATTTTTCTGTATGGTAATGTTTTGTAGCTTTCGGCTTTGGCTTTCATGTAACAAACAATTAACATTGTCCTCCTTTTGTTTAATGTATGCTTGCCTTCGGGTTTTTGAATTTTATTCGTTTCTCCCCTTGGATGAATGCCTTCGTTTTCCTTTATGCATTTTCCATAGTTGTATGATAGTATGTTTGCATGGTGATTTGGCCGAGGGCCAAACTTTTAGGACTTAGAAAATTTTTCTAAGTGTTGTTCACCACTTGGCCTTCGTTGTGTGGTGAGTTGACCGAGGACCCACAATGTGGACTTAGCCAAAATCTTGGGTGGTGCCATGGGCATGCCCTCGGCTTGTAGCAGTCTTAGATAAGATCTCTCTTGGCAGAGTATGGTGGTGCCGGGGAGCCTTACTTTTTGGCTTACAAAAACGTCCTTTGACTTTGCCATTTGTAGCCCTCGGTCCTTGTTGATCATGTGAGCCTTCGGCTTTAATGGATTCCAAAGTGTGGATTTAGGAAATTTTGTAGAACACTCATGTTGTAGTAAGGGCGGATGCCTTCGGTTCATGTTGAGGTGTAAGGTGCCGCATAGCAAGAGCTTTCGGAGTTGGCCACAGAAATGTGGGTCCTCGAATTCAGGCATCAAACGGAGAGTGGATGCCCTCGGTATTCCTTTAAATTCCGGAGGCTATAGTAATTTGGACTTAACCAAATTCACCCTAATTGTAGGATTAGGGCCCTTGGTATTGGCTGCCCCCGGAGGTAACAAGATTGTGGAATTAGTCAATTTTTGGCTATCTTGGTAAGAGCCTTCGGTATGAGCTGGATTGCTTTGTAATAACCTTTCTTGCTAGCTGTCGAAGGATGTTTTGTTGTAATTTGTACTCATTGATTGCTCACTGAGTCTACTCCCCTTCAGTCTACCCCCCTTCACTCCATTTTTTATAGTGAAGGGAAGGCTTCAAGAAACTTGGTTTCTTGGTAAGGCTTGGCCTATGCGGGAGGCAACGATATAAGTTGTTGGTTCCCCCCTCGGGATTAACCTTCCGGGTTCCGAAGGGATCGAGGGTCGTTTCCTCAGCCCGAGACATAGTCTGTTGCCTGCCTCCCCTTGGGGGATGACACGGAAAGCACCTCAGTTTTGAAAGTCGTTCCCTTAGCCCGAGACATTATCTGTTGCCTGCCATTCCCTTGGGGTAATGGCGCGAGAAGCGTTTTTTTTTTGAAAGTCGAATCCTCGGCCCGGGACATAGTCTGTTGCCTGCCATTCCCTTGGGGTAATGACGCGGAAAGCTTTTCAGGGAAGGGTTTTATTTTCATTTTAGTTGCAAACGGCCGGGGGCACTTGGTGCCTTCGGTGCAGTTGCGTCCTCAAGGGGTACAACTTTAATTTTAGCACTTGGTGCTGTTTTTAACATCGAGGGGTATTTTCTTTTGAAAACACTTGGTGTCTTTGTTATCGTAGTTGATTGGAGGGTCCACCCTCGGCACTTGGTGCCGGGGGGTCTTGTTCGTGATAAGACCTTGGGCCAGGAGTTTGTATGAGGGCTTAGCTGCTCACAAGCGTTTTGTTCTTTGTACTTGGTGTCTTCAACGTATCTTTATTCTTGAAAAATAGGGGGCTTTGGGCCACTGGATAATACATTCGTGAGTTCTGAGGGCTTGGCCGCTCTAACATCATTGATAAAATTTAACCAGGTGGTGTACATTCCAATGTCGAGGGACCTCGGTCCCATTGGGGCGTTTGAGTTTGTAAGTCCCTGGCTTGATGATGGCCGCAACGATATAGGGGCCTTCAAACTTTGGTGCCATCTTTCCACCCTCGGTTGGTTGGCTAGCTTCCCTCCTTCGGAGCACGTAGTCCCCCACTTGAAATTCTTGGGAGCGAACCTTGGCATCGATGTAGCCCTTCATTTGTCTTCGGTAGTTTTCTGCCTTTTGGAAGGCTTGCTCTCGTCGTTCTGAGATCAGGTGAAGGTCAAGGGCCATGTTGGCATCGTTGACCTCAGGCTCGTATTGGTCCACCCTTCGGGTAGGAAGGGTTACCTCAGTGGGAGCTTTGGCCTCGAATTCGTAGCAGAGGGAGAAGGGTGTCTCGCCTGTTGCCCGTCGAGGGGTGGTGCGATAGGCCCATAAGATGTTGTGAAGCTCTTCTACCCAGCCTCCCCCTTCGGCCTCAAGTTTCTTTTTCAGGCCCTCAAGCAAAGTTCGGTTGGCGTTCTCCACCTGACCGTTGCCCTGAGGGTAGGCAACGGACGAGAAAGTATGTTTGATGCCCCATGCCTCTAGGAGGGCACATAAGGGGGCGGCCTTAAATTGAGTCCCGTTGTCGGAGATGATTTGTTGGGGAACGCCAAACCTCGTGAGGATGTTCTTGAGGACAAAATAGCGGCACCTGGCCTCTGTGATGCTAGCGAGGGGTTTTGCCTCCACCCATTTGGTGAAGTAGTCAATGGCGACGATGATGTACCTGTTGTTGGAGGTACCCCTCGACAGTGGGCCTACTAGGTCAATACCCCACCTGGAGAAGGGTATTGTTGTACTAATGGGGGGCATAGTTGACTGCTGGCCTGTCGGGGGCTTTTTGGAAATGCTGGCACGCGGCGCACCTTCGGGCGAGGTCTGCACAATCCCGGGCCATGGTAGGCCAGAAGTAGCCTTGGACTATGAGCCTTCGGGACATGGAGAAGGGTCCCTGGTGAGCTGAGCAAGTGCCACTGTGTACTTCCTCCATTGCAACTTCGGCTTCATCTTGATGAAGGCACCGAAGTAGCGTGCCATTGTAGGATCGTTTGTAAAGCCTCCTGTCTTCGATGGCGTAGCTGGGAGCCCTCAGCCTTGCTAGTTTCGCGCGGGTTTCATCCTCGGGTAGTTGCCCTGTGGAGATGAAGTTCATGATATCTGACACCCAATCCTCAGGTCTTTGTTGTATGTTCATAATGGGGGTGGCGTGTATGCTTGAGAGGCTGAGTTCCTCAATTCTCGCGATCTTCGAGAGGTGCTTAGGGGATTCAGCCGAGAGCTTTGATAAAATGTCGGCCTCAGAGTTTTGAGCCCTTGGTATTTGAGTGAGAGAATGTGCCTCAAATACCTTAAGCAACTCCTCAGCCGCTTCGTTGTATTGTTTCATTCTCCCATCCTTGGCTTCATACTCCCCTGAGATTTGGCCGACAACTAACTTGGAGTCTCACTTCACATGGATCTGCCTGGCCTTCATGTTAGCTGCCATCCGAAGGCCACAGAGGAGGGCCTCATACTCCGCTTTGTTGTTGGAGACTTTGAAGTAGAAGTGGATGGCATAGTAGGCGCGGAAGCCTTCGGAAGTAATGAGAACTACCCCTCCTCCGCATGCTTCGGTGGTTGAGGAGCCATCGGTATAGAGGGTCCACCATTCATCCGAGGGTGCCGAGGGCTCCTCATCCACTACTGATCTTGCCGTGCACCCCGTCACGAAGTCCGCCAGGGCTTGGCCCTTTATGGCAGGCCTCGGACGGATGTTAACGTTGTATTGGCTAAGGAAGATAGCCCATTTTACCATTCGGGGGGAGCTGGTGGGACTCCTCATCAAAGCACCGAGGGGTTGGTGTGTGAGGACCTGGACCGGATGGGCTTGGAAGTAATGGCCCAGTTTCTTGACGGTCCAAACGATGGCAAGCACCGTCTTCTCCACGGGAGAATACCTGAGTTCCGCCTCTATGAGAGTCTTGCATAACATAGAAGATGGCATGCTGGATGTCGTCTTCCTCCCGGATTAGCACTGAGATGATGGTAGCAGGGCTAACGCCGAGGTAAAGATACAAAGTTTCTCCCACCTTGGGTTTGGACAGCACAGGGGGCGAAGATAAGTACCGTTTCAAGTCATCGAAGGCTTCCTGGCATTCTGAGGTCCACTGGAAACCGGCGGTTTTCCTCATGATCTGGAAGAAGGGGAGGGACTTTTCCGCTGATTTTGACAGGAAGCGGTTGAGGGCTGCCAGGCGGCCCGTCAGCCTTTGGACTTCCTTCACGTTGCGTGGGGGCTCCATATCGATGATAGCTTGGATTTTCTCTAGGTTGGCCTCAATGCCCCTTCGACTCACCATGTAGCCTAAGAACTTGTCTCCTTGCACGCCGAAGGTGTACTTCTTCGGATTTAGCCGGAGGTTGAATTTTTGTATGATGGCGAAGATTTCCCGGAGGTCATCAGCATGGCTTGAGGATCATTTGCTTTTGACGATCATGTCGTCAACATAAGCCTCCATGGTGCGTCCTAGGACGGCATGAAAGACTCTGACCACCATTCGGGTGTAGGTGGCACCCGAGTTCTTCAGGTCGAAGGCCATAACCAGGTAGCAGAAGATGCCTTCGGGAGTCATGAAGACTGTTTTTCAACGTCTTCCTCGTGCATGAAGATTTGGTGATATCCGCGGAAGGCGTCGAGGAATGACATGATTTCATAGCCCGTTGTTTCATCTACTAGTTGATCAATGTTTGGTAGAGGGAAAGGGTCGATTTGGGCATGCTTTATTCAAATCTGTGTAGTCTACGCACATGCGGAAGGAGGGTGGCTTTCGTGCGAGGACTACGTTAGCCAGCCATGAGGGGTACTTTACCTCCTTGATGTTTCCGATGGAGAGTAGCATGGTAACCTCCTTCTTTACAAAATCCGTCCTCTCGGACGAGAGGGTCCTCCTTCTTTGCTGCACAGGTTTGGATGAAGGGTCGACCGACAGGTGGTGAGTGATCACCCTTCGGCTAATTCCCGGCATGTCCTTCGGCCTCCATGCAAAAACAATGGAGTAGGCGCGGAGGGCATCCGTGGTGCCGGTCTTCAAATCTTCGGGGAGCTTGGCTCCAATCTTCACGACTCTTTCCGGCTTGGCCGGATCGAGCGTAAAGTCTTCTACCTCCTCGACTGGTTCTGCCCTCGGCCCCTTCTCTTCTTCCTCTACCGTTCCGGTGATGGTGTCTTCACGGAACTCTGCCTTATTAACCTTCTTCGTGATTTGGAGGTAGCAGGCGCGTGCGAGCTTTTGGTTTCCCCTTGAGTACCCGATGCCCCCCTCAGCTGGGAACTTAAGGCATAGGTGTCTCATGGAGATGATTGCCTTCAGGTCCTCGAGGGCAGGCCGGTCGAGGATGATGTTGTGGGCGCAGTCGATGTTGACGACGACGAACTCCACTTCGAGCTTGGCTCTATGGGGTCCGTCGCCGAAGAGTACCGGGAGGGTTATTACCCCCTCAGAGTCTATAGTGTCTCCGGTGAAACCGAACCGAGGGGTCCGGATGGGCCGAATGGACTCCCTCTCCAGAAGCAGCTCCTTGAATGTGCTAAGGTACATTACGTTGACAGAGTTGCCCGTGTCAACGTAAGTTCTGTGGATGATGGTGTTGTTGATCTCACTTTGGATCACCAGCGCATCCCCGTGAGGAGAGGAAACCGGGGGGAGACCAGTGTTGGTGAAAACAATGGGCTCCTCCCTCAACCGCTTTTTGGGGGGCATATGAGTGACTTCCCCACATAAAAGGATTGTGCCCACTTCTTTCTTTGGCTCGTGGAGTCTCCCCCAGTGTTGCCGCCGGTTATCATGTGGATATGGCGCCTCTTCTCCTGGTACTGGTGGTACTCTTCCTCCTCGTCGAGGTTCCCAATCTCACGCTTCTTCCCCTGCAGATTTCCCAAAGGGATGGTGTTTGGGTTAACCCACTTGTTGGCCTTCGGCAAGGGCCCTTGGTGATGAGGGGTCCCCTGAGGAGGAGGCCCCCTGATGAACTGAGAGAGATGGCCTGCCTGTATCAACCTCTCAATGGCTGCCTTCAGCTGATGGCAGTCGTCGGTTCTATGCCCTTGGTTACGATGGAAGCGATAGTATGGTTCATCGGGGTTGACGGCATATACTTCTAGGGGTGCGCGAGAGTCTCGCTCCACAAGGCCCCTCTCATCGGCGTAATCCAAGATGATACTGATGCGATGCGTTAGAGGCGTCTGAGGGTGCTCCAGAAGGATGGGTTGCGCCCAGGCCTTCGGGTTGTTTTTGTAACCTCCCCCGGGTTTGGCTTGGCCATGCTGGGGGTGATCACCCAAGGGGGCCGGGCCTTTGGATTGATAGAATGGAGCCCCCGGCCCCCGGTTATTCCTGTCATCCTGCCTGGGGCGTTGTTGTTCGGGGTTTTGATGAGACCTCTCCACCTCCTCGGCCTCCGCGTATTGGTCTCTCCACTGGAGGGCTTTTATATAATCGCGTGGAGGCTCGATAATAAGCCTCCTAGAGAAGTTGCCGGTACGGAGGACCATTTGTAGGAGATCCATAAGGGTCCTATCGTCGGTGCCGTCGACCTTGTCCGTTTCTAGCCTCCAGCGCTCAAGGAAATCCCAAAGGGTCTCCTCCTTCTGTTGTCTAACTGTGAGCAGGTGGGAGAAGTGCTTCTTGGATCGATGCCTTCCTACAAATTGTGTCAAGAAGTGCTGGGCTAGTTCTTGCCAAGAGTCAATGCTGCCCTCCGGGCAACCGGTTGAACCATTCGTATGTCGAGCCCTCCAAAGTGGAGAGGAACCAACGACACAAATATTCATCCGATGCCCCCATCATCATCATGTTGTTCTGGTATCTGTTGTAGTGCTCCTGGGGGTCAGTCATTCGTTCATAGGGCTTGATGGGTTGCCCTCGGTATTTTCCCAGAATTTGGACCGCCAACACCCTTGGGGTGAATGGCGTCCTAGTTCGGAGTTGGATGACGGGTTCCCCAGAGCCCTCGGCAAATTTCCTCTGTATCTCCTCCATTTTGGCCAGCATAGTGGCGTATTTGGGGTCTGCCTGCAAGGCGGAAGCGGGCGTGTGCGCTTGGCGGGCCTCCATTTCATCAAGGCGGCGTTGGAGAGCCTCAATAATTTCGTCCATGTGATCCTTCGGGACGGCCTCCGCCCCCTGTGATTGTACACGGGCTGAGTGGGCCTGGTTGATTCGATGCCTGGCGTCATCGGCATGCAGTGGTGCTTTTCCTTTGTCCTGAGGGAACGCCTCCCGTCTGCCCTTGATACCAACCCCCCGCTCTCTTGAGGTCTTTGGAGTGCCTTACCACCGAGGCGGTCTTGGACCAATCCGAGCCTCTCGAGAGTGGAGGTCCGAGGCCTCTCTTTGTCCGCACCACGCTGATCCCGGGATTGGACCTCCTGAGATGCGGTATCTTGAGCCATGACCCCTTCGTTGTTCCGTAGCCGAAGGATAGGGTTCACGAAGGGCGGCAGAGGTGGAGGAGGAATGGCGTTCTCCCCGACCTGCGGCTGAACTGGTACCAATGTGCCGAAGGCACTTGGATTCTGGGTGAGTGTTTGGATAAAGGCAGAAAATGCTGACTGTACGTCAATAGTGAGGACCGGAGGGCTCACTTGATTTTCGCTCTAGTCCCTCCTTCGGATTTCGATGCCAAGGCGGGGATCAGGAGCATTTTGCTGGAGCTGAAGGCGCAGGTCAACAACAGCCTGTTCCAACCCAGCGATGACTCAGCCCTCGGGAGCCTTGTTGAAGGCTTCGGGGGCGTCGACTTTGCCGAGGGCTAGGTTGTTGTCCTCAAGGGTCTTGGACTGGGCACGAGTGGTTCTTCCCATTTTGGTAGGTGTTTTGAGCTGAAGGGGAGGGTTTCTTACTTGATTGTTCGACCTCTCAATGAAAGCACCAAATGATGGATTAGTGTACCTGGGGGGTAGTTTATCCGGGGGGTTATTTCGGGGGATAACTAAAGAGAGGTCAGAGCAATAAGTAGAGAGAGAATATGTATTCAATATGTGAATTCGTGATGCTTTACAATGGGGAAATGAGCTGCTATTTATAGCAGCAATAAATGCTAGATAGGGACACGTATCAATAATCTGGTGGTCGAGGAGTCACCTCAATCGGGGTGGCACCGACATTTGCATGTGGCCGCATTAAATGCGGTGGTTGGATGCGATGTTGTACTTGGTACGGTGATCCAGCACATGTGGAGAGGAGATTCTGTCGAGGAAGACGCCTTCGGCTGTATCTACTGTGCCGAAGGCTCCCTGGGTCGGGGGCCTCTATGTGCCGAGGGCTGTAGGTGCCGAAGGCTTGGTATTCAAACCCTGTCCTCCTGCGATGTTCCTGAGCCAAATTCTGTCATTGGTAGCCTTCGGTCATGGGGCCGAAGGCACCTCCTTGTGCACTGTGGGCTGCTTAGAGCTTCATTTTGCCGGGCTTGGCCCGTTCTGGGCCTGTTGGGCCTGATTGCAACAGTGGGAGTACGTGGACCGGGGGTCCCCGGGCAATATACTCCATCAAACTACTGTCAATTTCTATGCATATATTGCTTACAAATAAAAAATTTTATCGCCCGGCTTTTATTTCATAGACTTTAAAACCCATTTTAAAACACTGAATTGGTTGAATCAGTCGTTTCTGCTGAAATTTATGAAATTCTAGTCGAAGTGGTTGTATTGGCTGATTCTGCTGGTTTATGAAAAAATCATATTTAAAATATATTTTATTAATAAAATAAAGAAAAAATTATATGAAAAATAGCTAAAATGGTCATGTACAGTAATTCCAACCAATACACTCAGAAAAGTAACTACAATCTTATTTTGTCTTATTATTACACGATTCAGAGCGTGAAATCAAAAGTTACATGTTAGGTTAAGAAGTTGATTGATAAGTCTGATAAGACGAAAAACAAAGTCACCAAACGAGCTCTTAGTTTATTAGGTCTGCTAAGTGATATTTTTAGTCGGCCAAAGTTACGGTTACCAAACATACCCGTACTTTAACCTTTTTTTGGAAGTATTTGGCTTAAATTGAAATCTCAACATTCAGATGATGGGTAATCCAACAAATAGAATCGTGACAACCGTTATCCCGCGAACCAGGCTCAGAGTTAATCACCTCATCAGAAGCAATATAACTCGCTGATCCATTAATGGGCGCACATGAGCCATAAACGGTTACCCCAATTCCAATGACACCCACATCCAAATCCAATGTCTTACAACCAAGAAACACAACAGCTAAACCAAATAAAAAACATGTTGAAAAGTCTGAGAAATAATAAAAGCTAAAATAAAAAATAAGAGTCTGCCTCCTGATCTGCTTGCTCTGTATCCTCATCAAGATTCCTTGCTTCCGGCTCTGAATTTCCTTAGGCGGGCCTACTTCTCGAAGCCCGCCTCCTCCTCGTTTTTGTCTCATCCAGTGTCATACTTTCTTTCTCGTGCAGCTCTTCCCCCTGTGTCTCCCAGAGTCTCCTGCGCTTCTGTTTTCCTGTTCCTTCTTCCCGATTCTCGCCTCTTGCGTCCTTTGTTATACTCTGTTCTGACTCAGCCCCCATATCCTTCCTCCCTTCTCTCACCCTATCCTCGTATTTAGCTCCCTCCCCATACCTATGGTCCCTGCCAGAGCTCGATGAACCCTTCAGTAACCATTGGTTGCCTCCTGTAGGACTCGTCTTCCCTCCACTACCTACTCTAAGATGAACTCCAAACTTCTTCTCCATCACTAGATCTTCCTCATAGATCAAGTGACAGAATTTGTCTGAGTGTCCAATTAGACCACAAATAAAACATAAGTTTGGCACAAGGCCGGAGTGCATATTCATGTGACTCTCACATTGTCGTAGTCAGGGTTCTCAACCCAACTGATTTACTCAGTCACCGTTGAGCTACTCATGCGTTGTCTTAAACTTCATCTTGCGGCGTATTGTGTTAGTTGTCGAGTCAAGCAATTCAGAAAATTTATGAAATAAGAATAAAAATAATGTAAAATTTCAAACCAACATTAATATTTTCCCTTAAATATAAATATGTCTCTATTATCTTGAAATTTTACTATCATACCTTGGCATCATCAAGCTATTATATGATACGATAGTATTGTAATACTTTCTTCTAATATTATAATACTTTCTAATAACCTTGATAACAGTTACTCTCGTTTAGAGAAGGTAAACAAGAGAATGAAGAGATGGTAAAACCGAAGCAAGGGTTGGATGCATCTGAAGATGTTCTTCTTTAATATATGATTCTACGGATTTTGATGATCTGAAGATCAAAGGGTATATAGATTTAAGCGCAATCATGATCACTTAAATTACTATAGTAATCACTAAAGTACAAAAGTCATCGTTAAAGTATTTGTCGTACATCGAAAATTATAAAATAGTAAAATACTATATAAGACTTTGAGCTACTCTTTAAGCTTTTAGAATAGAACTAAGGTCTTAACATGATCTCAGAGCCAAGTTCGATTGTGGTTTGACAGCTTGTTTAACACCCATTGATTAAGAGTGACTTTGTTAAGCGTCCATTTGATCCATTTATACATCCCGATATTGTCCAGTTCGATTCGCAACTGATGGAACGGTTATATTTGAGTCCACGATCTATTCTTTTGATCATATACTTATCATTATTTCATAATTAAATTCTTCACAGTTGTTGTGTACGAACGTAACACGAATAATAAAAGGCTACAAGCAACTCACGCCATGGCCGGTGCAAAAGTCATCTATCTTGCTCTCCAATTTGGCTCTGCCGCCCTTCCCGATCATTAATTTCGGTCACATGTTAACCGGATAAGTTATTTGAAAATACAGAAATTTGCAATATTCATCCTATAATTTTTGACCGATATCATTATTAGTCTCGTAACTTTAGTCACTTGCAAATTCGGTCTTCTAACTAATTAATATTTGCAATTTAAGGACTTTTTCACTGAAAAGTACACTTTCCGGCAATAGCATATCGGAAAAGATGTCGCCGGCGTTGGATTTTTCCATCGGAAAATGTACTTTCCGGTGTGAAAGTCCTTAAATTACAAAGATTTATTAGTTACAGGACCAAATTTGCAAGTTCTTAAAGTTACAGGACCAAAAACGATAACAGACCGAAAGTTACAGGACTAAAATTACAGATCTCCCTTTGAAAATACTTACGGTACCTGATAACACAAAAGCAGTCTTAATTAGTAATGTTGTTCGAAATAATTATTTGAAGTGATACATTTTGATCACTTAAATTAGTAACGATTAATTTTAGCAACTCAAAAGTAATGAATGATTCTATTGTAATTGTTTGAGAAAATTAACACTTTGATCTAGTCATATTTTATACAACAAATGGCCGTGACTAATTAGTTCTAAAACCAAGAGACTTTTTCTAAGAAGTGATTCAAAATATCTTCTCCAAAAAAATCTCAAAGTTTATTACGATTCCTAAAAGTGTTGTATTAAATACTACGTATGTAATTAAGTGTTTTTAGACACTTTAAATAGTACAAAAACTGTACTCCGTGATATACCGGCATTAGCCCACCAAACATGCATGCATTGCACTTAACTTGAGTGATTTGTAATAGTATACGGTTAATAAAATATTACATTGTAGACTATAAAATATACAGATTAATTATATACAATATTAATGATAATGAGAACTCAAGCTAGAAATCTCTATTATAATGAAAAATAAATAAAATGTTGACATGAAATAAAAGACGAAAGAGAATTTGATGAGTTGTGTTTAATCATTTCTACTATATTTTAATAATAATAATAATTTATAATATAAATAATTTAAAGTAAAAATATAATATTGCTAATTATTATACGTATTCTTGCTTCATTAAATTTAAAATGACAAAAAATGTAAAGGAAAGGTACGTTAACACCACTAACTCTGAGTTTATTTTTAATTTGTGAAAGAGTTAACTAGTTGAGATTACTGTCAGTGACGGAACCAGCTCAGGTGTGTTGGGGGGCACATTAGGCATTAGAACTTAAATCAATCCACACATATATCATTAGGGAAAATTCCTGAAATAGGAGTAAAAAGGTTCGAAAATTCCAAAGTAGGACTGTCATGTTTTTATTTCCAAAACAGGAGAAATACTACCAAGTTCGGAAAATACTGTCATGTTTGAAGTTTGGTATTGCCAAAATATGGAAGCACTTAGACCTATTTTGGGAATAAAAGCATGATAGTCCAATTTTGGAATTTACAAATATTTTTAGTCCTATTTAGGGTAATTTCCCATATCATTAATGTTATAATAAACGAAACAATACAATTTAAATAAAATACTTAATTAACACTACAACAAAATAGGCCTTTTGTAACACCTACAAAATGTTGCATTACATAGTTAAAATGTTACAAAAGGCTTATGTAACACTTGTATTAGCGTTACTTCAGGTCTCGTTGCATAAAGTCATATGCAACATTTTTTACTATATTATGCAACGTTTAACAAAAATGTTACATAAACTACTCTAATGCAACACTTTTACACGAGAAATTTAGCACCATCTTATGCAACACTTTTTTGAATAAATGCAACACTTATAATATGACTTTTTGCAACATATTTATCATATTTAGGTAACATATTTAATATATCCTTTTGCAACATTAAATTACATTATGTAACATTTTTATCACTATTTTTTGTAACAAATTTTTTGAAATGGCAACACTTTTATTGAGTTATAGGTAACACTTTTCTAAGAATATGTAATATATATATATATATATATATATTTATTTAAGTATTTATAATTATTTATACAGCAACCACTTGATCAATACATATCAATAAAAATGTAAAAGTATCGCAATAATACATTATCCAATCAAGAAATATTCATCACATATCTTATGTGTCCAAGAAAACTCAATGGATAACATTATAACGAACATTCCAAACAATCTGTCATGATATAGTAAAGAATCTAAAGTTGCACAATTTGAAATAGAAAGTAGTACTCTAAAATATCAAAATAATAATAGCAATCAATTAATCTTTTATGAAATTAATTAAATATTTTGGACTCTATACTCCAAGCGAGGTGACATCAAAACTTGGAACCATGGCAGAAAGCTTTGCTAAAATCAAATCCATTTTCTGTTTCTCAACTTCACGCTCCTTCCGCATTTGTTCTAGCTCGGCGTCCTTTTTCTCATTTTTCTCTTCAATCTCCTTTCTCAAAGTGCTCATGATTGTCTCCATATCATTAGAAGTCATGACAAACGACTGCACGACCTCTTTTGTATTAGCAAGGTCTTTCTTGGTAACACCTCTTCCACACATTATTGGACCACCACTTTTCTCCTTTGACATAACATCATCATACCCATCAATTGCAGCTTCACCTTCTTCATTATTTTCTTCCTCATAATTTTTCATTTCAATCTGTAAATGACATATCATGATAATCATTAAACATTCCAGTTTTTTGCCTCATAATTCTACATCTCAAATCTGCAAATGACATTACGATAAACTATACTACCGAAAATCATTATCAATGTACCGTTCCATAGATTTTTACTCAAATTATTGTACTTGAAACAAAAACAATTGATCTAACATATAAGCAAAATAAAATGGTCTTAAGTGTGTGAGTACCACAGAACAGAAACAATAAACTAAAGTACTCCGTAAACACAAACAAATAACGCACAAACTGCTCCATAAATTACACTCGATACACTCAATTTGCAGGAGCATCACAAGTCGATATTAAATTTGTGATGGGTAATAAATCACTGAAATAATTAAGAGATAATATAATATGATAATGCAAGACTCACAATTTTTGCAGCAGTATCTTCATATGATCCTTTATATTGACGCCCCTCAGTTCTTTTTGCACCAGTATCTTCATATGTTCATCAATCATAACATCACTAATATTCTCTTCTATATCTTTGTCACCACCTGCTTAAAATAACTAGTATAATCAAATCTCTGAAATTAGACTGCTAATATGGACATGTTCAATTTTATATCAAGAGAGAATTTATAATGAACGAGAAATTGCATTAATAACATCAAAGTTATCATGGTGCAT
Source organism: Cuscuta europaea (assembly GCA_945859875.1). Classification (NCBI taxonomy): domain Eukaryota; kingdom Viridiplantae; phylum Streptophyta; class Magnoliopsida; order Solanales; family Convolvulaceae; genus Cuscuta; species Cuscuta europaea. The sequence continues at coordinate 13,215,882 of CAMAPE010000048.1, forward strand.
GACGATCATCAGCCCAGGACTTCTTGTAGCCGATCAGACATAATTAACTTATGCACGCAAGAACCCACTGAGTAACTATAAACTGGTCTCTTACATATATAGAAAGGATATTATGGAAAATCCATAGAAATAAATTCATTATATCCATGTATACAATACAACATTAATAAAATATTAAAATCATATGTCATGTCCACCAGATTGCATTATCTCGCTTACAAGCAATCACTTTCAGCATTAGCATAACAATAATTATTAACTCATACCTTCCGTTCCCCCGAAATCATCATACAACTCAAAAATCTCTTCATGTGTCCATGCATCAATACCAATATGCCCTTGCCCTGTATTGTTAGTTGAACTCATAATATATATTTATCAACAACTAATAATATTGAGTGTGCATAATATAGTATGATAATAAAAAAAATCACAAGTAATTAATTTCAACTTAATACCATTATTTTCAAGATGGCGGTTATGATCTTCAAATCCAAGCTGCATATTTGATCTTGGACCCTCTTCACCTTTTTTCCTTAAGAACTCAGCCATATTGATAACTGCATTTCTTGGTGAAGTCTTGTTTTTTTTATTCTCTGTAGGCTGTCTTGGAATAACGTTGTTATGTGCAACTTTATTCACAAGACTATCTTGGAAGAGTGTTGTGACCTCTTGCTGAGGTTGATTTTGGTCCATTGATTTATTTGTTGACATTCCGTGAGGTCTTTTATTCCTTAGAACCCTGTGAAGTGATAGTGGTGCAATGCACTTTTGCTTTTTCTACAAAAAAAAAACAAAAAACAAAAAATCTTGGATACAGTACATTACTTTCAAAGTAAAAAGATTATATCTTGATATGTCAAATTATCTTTTTTTAAACGATAGATATGATTAATTACAAAAGTATTAATCTGATATGTAAGACTTACCTTCTTCACCGGGCTTACTCTTTCTGTGACCTCTAAGGAATTGCCTTCTTCACTAGGATCATAGTTAGGATCATTTCTAGGCTTGTCTTTTCTCTTTCTCGAACCATTGATGTCTGCCAAACTTGATAGTGATTCAGAGATAATTGGAATATTTAATTGGCGCATCCTTTCCTTATTCAGTTGAATTTGTTCTTTCCGTTGCAGCTCATAGTTTGTCAACTTTCTTTCACACTCAACTGATACTCTCTTCTTTGCTATGTTTCTAGCAATATTTTTGTTGTTGACTTTGTCCATTACCTGAAAACATAATACAATCTATTTGTTACTTTCACAGCTAAACACAATAATGATTTATTTTTTTGTTGCCACCTCATGCTACATTCTTCTCATTAGTCCAAAATAGATCCTTAACACTGCATAGAAGGTGCAATCTGCCTCACAACTCATTGTTGTTCACAAAACATACAAACATTTGGAGAAAGATGCTTTCTAAAGAGAAAACAACACCGGTCTAATGAAATACTCCGTAAAACCTAATTAAAATGAGTATATGCAATAAGAAAAATTTGTCTCACTATTTAAGTTTAACACAAAAAAGTCTACCAATCTAATGACTGAAGTCTAGCTAAACCCAATCAAGGCAAATCATCTTATATAAAAAGAAAGGCAAAAATGAAATAGAGAAAAAACAATCAAGATGGTGTTAAGATTAATAACAATTTGTCTTGCTTAATTATGAAAAAGGAAAAGCGAAGTTAATAATCTTCTTCGTCACTAGCATGCATCCAATCCCATAGTGTATCATCTTCTTCTTCAGATTCATTTTCAATTGCAGTGCTTGATTGACCAACATTCACAGTCTCTGTTTCAGCATCAAGAATGATTGGAGCAAGGTCTTCTCTAGCAAGACTAATGTCATCCAGAACAACATTGGGAAAAGACTGAACTCAATGATCTATAGGCTCCTGCCAGTAGTTATTTTGTGCCTCTTCATTAATCTCTGTCTCTACTTCAAAGATATTTCTAGGGATTCTTTCCATAACATAGCATAGCTCACTGTTTATAGGATCAGACACATAAAAAACTTGATTCACTTGACCTGGAAGGACAAAAGGATCATCTAAAGAGCAAAATTTTGAGGAGTTAACACATGTGAGCCCATAGTCATCTTTCTCAGCTTGATACCATTCACACCTGAACAACACAATCTTGAACTTTGACCAATAATTTAATTCAATTATATCTAAAACTGCACCATAGTAAACAACTTCACCAATAATTGGATTATTGTCTTTAGAGCTGGCAAAACTGTTGGTCATAGCTGTTAAAGTCACACCACTATTTTGAGTTTTGCATCTTTCATCCCGATTTTTTGTATAAAAATGATAACCATTCACAAGATATCCACAATATCTCTTTGCACTTGGACATGGGCCTTTAGCTAACCAGAAAATGTTGTCAGACACACGGTGATATGATACTTTATCCTTTAACCAGTATGTAAATTCATTACTACAGTTGAGATCTGTTGCCCATCTAGTTCTTTTTTTGCTTCTAGAGACCTCATCTTGATGTTCACTATTCAGAAAAGGTAGAAAAACTCAGTAAGGGAAAAAGTAAAATAAAATAAGATATCATATATTTACTCTCTTACCGGATCAAATCTTCTAATTCTTTAGAATCTGAATTAAATAGAACATAACGATGTGCCAGTTTACACGTTTTATCGTCCAAGGTGAATGATTTTCCTTGTCTTCTTTTCATTCCACCGAGTGGAATGCCAGTGACATTGAAAATTGTCAAATGATCATTGGCATCCTGCTTAGGGTTATTTGGGGCAGTATGTAGCTTTCTATTCGCACCAGTCTTTAAATAACGTGTGCAGAATGTCAAGCATTCTTCGATCAGGTACCCTTCTGCTATAGAACCTTCAGGGCGACTTCTATTACGAACATATGTCTTCAATTTGCATAGATACCGCTCCACGAAATACATCCACCGATAATGCACAGGTCCCCCGAACCTTATTTCTCTCACTAAATGAATAGGTAAATGTAGCATTATATCAAAAAAACATGACAGAAATATCTCTTCAAGGTCACACAATACTTCCTTGATTTCTAGCTCTAACTGATCAAGCTCTGATGTTAAAAACACTTTACTGCATACTTTCTGAAAGAATGAACCCAACCTAATTAAAGGGATGGCAACATGTTTAGGAAAAGATCTTCTTATTGCCACTTGAAGCAAGAAGTGCAACATAATATGAGCATCATGGCTCTTATATCCCGAGACTTTCTTCTCTGAAACATGTACACAACGTGCAATATGTGATCCACACCCATAAGGTAACTTAACCTGTTTTAGAGCATGACAAAATAACTCTTTCTCTTTGGCAGAAAGTGAAAAACTTGCCTTTTTAAGAATAACATTCTTTCCATCATCAGAAAGAACAGGTTGCAAGTCTTTTTTAAGACCAAGTTCTACGAGGTCAAGTCTGGCCTTAGTGTGATCCTTGGTTTTTCCTGGAATATCTAATAATGTTCCAATTAAACTATCACAGATATTCTTCTCTATATGCATCACATCTAGATTATGTCTACATTCATTGAATTTCCAATATTGTAATTCAAAGAATATAGACCTTTTTTTCCAAGCGCAACTACTGTCAGTTTTCTTCTTCTGTGACTTGCCAAATACATTGTTAAATGTAGATAACTCCTCAAGAACATCGAATCCAGTTAATGGCTTAGGTGCAATCCTCTTCTCAATTGATGTCCTTGTTTTTCGCTTTGGATGTTTAGAATCTAGAAACATACGATGACCCATGTAAATTGTTTTCCTGCTATGCTTGAGATACATAGAAGGAGTATCATAATTGCATTCTGGGCAGGCAAACTTACCTTTGGTTTTGTAACCAGAGAGCATAGAGTAACCAGGGAAGTCACTAATTGTCCAAAGTAGTGCAACATGTAATCTAAATGTCTCGTCTCTAAATTTATCATACGCCTCAATACCTTCAGTCCACAAATCCTTTAAATCTTCTATCAATGGCTGCAAGAACACGTCGATATCATTTCCAGGAGAGTTTGGTCCTGGAATTAATAAGGACAACATCAAGTATTCTGATTTCATGGACAACGAAGGGTGAATGTTATAATTGACTAACACCACTGGCCATGTACTATGTGCAATACTCATTGTTCGGAACGGGTTAAATCCATCACTTGCAAGCCCTAATCTCACATTCCTACCTTCTTTTCTGAAAGTAGGATGGAGTGAATCAAACTTCTTCCACGCTTCACCGTCGGCCGGATGTCTTATCTTACCATCCCTTGGACGCTTTGTATCATGCCATATCATTTGTTCAGCAGTTTCAGAGCACATATACAACATTTTTAACCTTGGTTTTAATGGAAAGTACCATAAAACCTTAGCTGGAACATTCCCTTTATGCTTATTTTGTTTGTCATCATTCAATTTCCACCTAGAGGTATGACAATACCTACATGATTCTAAATTAGCATTTTCTTTCCAGTAGAGCATGCAATCTTGAGGGCATGCATGTATCTTTTGGTAATCAAGCCCAATGTCCTTAACCATATTCTTTGCATCATTGAAGGAATTAGGAAAATTACCATCAGGAACTACTTCTTTGAAAAGACCTAGCAGTTCTGAAAAAGCAGTATTGCTCACTCCATTGACTGTCTTGAAAAGTAAGAGTCGGATTGTGAAAGAAAGAACGGTAAAGTTTTTACATTCTGGATATAATTCTTTCTTTCCCTCCTCTAATAAACTATAAAATCTCTTTGCATCTTCATTAATCCCGCTTTGATTCTCACCTTCATGAATTCCTCGAAATCTATCATCTAAAAGATCATCAATATTGTCATATTCAACTGTATCGTTTTCATAACCCCTGGGATCAGCTGACATAGGTCCCTCTCCATGAAAGTTCCACTTCAAATAATTCTCCACAAATCCCTTTGCTATCACATGATTCCAAATTTCATCTCTACGATACCAATAACGATTTTTACATTCTTTGCATGGGCAAAGAATTTGACCCCCACGATCGATTCCTTTAGCAAAAGCTTTATCAAGGAAACTGGACAAACCATTCTTGAATTCGAGTGAAAGTCTATGAGTATACATCCAAGTTCTATCTCTCTCCATTACCTTAGACTTCATTGAAAAGGAATAAATAAATAAATAAATAAATAAATAAATAAATAAAACATAGTAAAGTCAAACAAAATTCGAGCTTTACTAGAATAAATAATTAAAGGTGGATCCTCTGGCAGAGAAAGTTAAAAAGATACAACTAGCAAAAGTCGGGCTTTTCTGAAAAGGATGTTCTATAAATGATTTTTTTGTGTTGATTTCACTACACACACACACATCTTTCACAAGGTTGTTGACATCCTCCTGTTTTTTAAAGTAAGACTCAAGCACTTTTTACAAGGACAAAACTCAAATTCAAAAACTCATCAAACTGCTCATCATTAAATATTAATAAAAAAATCAGAACACACCACTTCACATTATGACACCATACACTACTTGTCTACTTCACTGGTAAAAAGTTTTATAAGGAGCAAATCACAAAAAAACATAATTTGATTGTGACAAAGAAAAAGAAAGCCTTTACTACTCTTAAGTAGTTATAACTTATGTAAGTAGTTTATTTTCTTTGTTAAGTAGGTAAAACTTAAGTAGTTCACTACTCTATGTAAGTAGTTAAAACTCTATGTATTTTTCTTATTGTGTAGGACATTCCCAGTAAAACAAAGAAAAAGCAGCTATGGGCAGAGGAAAGTTCAAGGCCAAGCCCACCGGTCGACGCCAATTCTCCACTCATGAGGAGATTCTTGCTGGTACTTCTACTCGTCCTCGAACTTTTAAACGGTATGAAGCTGAAGCAGAGGAAAATGAGATACCCGAATCTGAAGAGGAATTTGAGGAATTCGAGGGTGAGACAGAAAAGCAGAAGGGTACTCAGGGTATTATTCAGATTGAAAATCCTAATCTGGTCAAGCCCCAAGAATCTGAAAGCAAAAAATGTGGATATTGATAAAACCACTGAACTTTCAAGACGTGAGAGGGAAAAGATAGAGAAACAGAAAGCTCATGAACGGTACATGAAGCTCCAAGAACAAGGGAAAACAGAACAGTCAAGGAAAGATTTAGACCGTTTGGCCCTGATAAGGCAACAAAGAGAAGGTGCTGCAAAAAACCAAGAAGAGGAGAAGGTTGCTAAAGTATAGAAGAAGTTGGAAGGTCGGAAACGAGTTATGATGAACGCTCTCTGAATGAAGTTGAATTATATTTTCTACAGATAAAGTACATCACTTAATGTGCCTACTATTGGCATGTGCAAATTTCTTTTTATGCCCTAGACTAGATGGCTCTTAGTGGAGGGGCTGGGTTCAACATTCCATTACTTCTATTTATGCCTGGATTTAACCAATTTATCCCGTCTGTTTCAGCATGTGTTTTACATGCTTAACCTTTATATGTTCTGTGTGGGTTTTGACCATTGATATAGCCTATCATCTCTATATGACTACACTTATGGGGTCATGATGTATGGAGTAAGAGGAAACACAACACATAAGTAATACACCACATTACACATTTTGTACGCTTAGGTAAAGTCGGGTTAGAAACAACCATTCTCAAAATTCCATCACAGTTGATTTAAACACTTTACACAGATAATAATTAATGTTTGTTACCTTAAAAAAAGGTTAAAACTCTATGTAACAAGAGTTTTGCAGAAGGAGTTTTATTTTTGAACCAACTAATGTCATAGAGTTTCTATATGACATTAGTTAACTACTCTATTATAAGGAGCAAACAGTTTTAACTACTCTATGTAAGTAGTTTCTATATACAAACTGATGTAAGTAAACATATATGACAAAATTAACTACTCTATGATAATCAAGCAAGCACCATGATAAAGAGAGCAGAAAGATTGAAACTAATCATTGTTCCACAAGCACATGACAGTTGATACTACTCTATGTAAGTAGTTTCTATATACAAACTGATGTAAGTAAACATATATGACAAAATTAAGCCAATTTTTTATTAGATTATATATAATTTCAGTAAGAACATAAACCACTTCAGAAAACTAAATCTCAATTTCAGAAAAATAAAAAACCTAATTAGATTCAAACTAGAATAAACAATTACTCAGCAATCCCTTAAATCGATATTCATACGAACATCCAAAAAGAAGATAAATCGTAAAACTAAGTAGTACAAGATTGAGGTAAACGGCGTGCCTGAGATAAATATGGACCGCGGATGGAAGAATTGGCCGACGATGGTTGAGTTTGCCGGTGTGGGTTCTCTGGAGCGAACGTTGTTCAGCGACCTAGAAGCAGAGAAGCTTTGTGGTCGCGGTGGATTGGGAAAGCCAGAAGGAGGCGAGCTTTTGTCGTTGAGAGAGCCAGGAGGAAGCGAGCCTAGCTATGCGCAGGGTTGAGATCGAATTATGATAGGAATTGAGAAAGGGCAAGAGTTTTACTTAGTATATTTGTCTCCTGGGCTAAAGAGTTTAATTATTGGAGCTGGCGCGAACATGAAAATTTTAATAGCGGGCCGGGAGTATGTATTAAGAGTGTACGAATAAAAAATAATTCAAAACTAAAACTTAATTATTTTTATTTTTGGGGATATATGTTGCATAAGACTTGACCAAAAGCAACATTCCTAAGAAGTGTTACATAAAAATCACCCGTAAAAATATTTATTTATCAATTGCAACACTTAAAATATAAGTGTTGCATAATATTTAGTAACATGCAACACTTTGCAAGAAGTGTTACATAATTTTATACTCCAAAGGTTTGAGCAACAGTTATAAAAAAGTGTTGCATAATTTTAGATCTGAATGACATATGTAACAAAATAAATAAATGTTACAAATAAAGTGTTACAAAAGGTCAATTTTGTTGTAGTGTAAGTAGTACTTTAATTTTGATTAGAACCTGAAGCGTCAATCCAGACATATATTATTAATGTTATAATAAACGAAACAAAACAATTTAAATAAACCAATTAATTAAATAGTACTTTAATTTTGATTAGCAACTGAAACGTCAACCGCACATCTCCATACCTTGGCCCGTTTAGACCAAGTAGCCAGTTTGGTCTTCAGCTGGGACACTCGGCTGGCTCCGAGCGGCACCCATGCCTTGCGCTTAATGAGATCAGAGATCAAGACCTCAAGTGGGATGTCCAACATAATTGACGGGAGCACGAGATTGCAGTCTACAACCCGTTTAAGCCTACAGTAAAATCTCACTTCCTTTTAGGTTTCTCCGGATGGCAATCAGGTCCGCAAGATATCGGTAGGTTTCAAGAGCACGACATCATCCTCTTTGACTACAGTCTAACAGTCCGCCATGCCGTCTCTTGACCTTTCGATCTTGCGACGATTTCTACTTTTCACTCATCTCGAATGATGACTCTAATCAGATTTCCCTGCCGGATTCATATGCTAAATACGCGGATCGTAGGAGTTGCAGTTCCAAGAAGCACTGCTCTTCTCCATACAACCACCGCTGCCTAGATTTCTTTATCGCAGGTATGTATTATTATTTTGTTGTGAGTTTTAGACTGCCTTGTGTGTATAACTACCAAAATTAATTAGGGTTTGTGTTGAATTTCGTTAATAATATTGTTGTGTTATTGATTATTTCAATTCTAATTTTTAATTGGCCTTAAATAATATGGGTAATCATTTTCTTAAATATAATATTCTGCTCTTCTGTAAGTTCACAATACGGTTTCCTCTATATTTTGGTTCTTTAAGCATCCTATTGAATATGATTGATGAAGTAATCTTTGATTTTGCAGGAATATGGTCCAGAGACTCTGTATTGTGTACAATGATTCTTTCCTCCTTAACTACAAAACGTTATTTTGAAAAAGATGCCATGACTCTTTCTTCCTGTGAATAAAATCTTAGACAAACTCTTGATGATGTCTATAATATTTAATGATATATCAAATTACTTATAAAAATACTTGAGGTTTATTTTTTGAATAAAACTCTTTTCGTTCGTTAACCTGTTTTCAGGAGTTCTGGATAGCCTAAATGCAGTATGTTAGGTAAGTATTGTTTTATCACATTCTATTTTGTTTCACTTTTTGTATGTATATGAGTGTAGGTAAAGTGTTTGATAAAATGTTTGAAAGGTTATATGATTACTATTTCCACTTTGTTAGGGGTTTATGTCTTGATAGAAAATAATTCAAAGATATAGGAATTCAAAGATATAGGAAGCCTGTTGAGAAAGAGAATAGATGATCAGACAGATGAGTATGAATTTATCTTTCAAGTATTTCTATTAGCCTATTGCTTTATATTGCTGTTATTTCAATATTTATTTTCAGAGTCATGGTAGAGCTTTGAAAATTTGACAATTCAAAAAAACAATTGAGTTATAAAATGTGGTACAACCATGAGATTGGTTTTTGTATCTATTTGGGGTGATGTAGAGCCAAAGAATAATTTAGCAATAAAAATATCTTTATGGATTTCTAAATTTGAATATGCAATTCATCAATTAGCACAAGATTTTTTTTACTTTTTACTAATCTGAATTCTAAATTAACTATTTTCCTTCAATGGTGGTGGCTTGTCACGTATGAGGCATCCTCGTTGACTAAAAGGGGAGCTTTTGATAGACACATGAGTACTAGCATAGGTTGAGGTTAGTTTATTATTTGGTATTTTTTCTTTCATTTCTGTTTTGATGGATGAAAAACTCAGATTATCTCATAATTCTAAGTCATATTTAACGTTTAATCTCAGTTTGTTAAGATATTGTTTTATATAACAGTCATTTGATGTAATTGACAATCCAGCCACAAGGAAGTAATTGTTCGTGAACTATTGGTTATATATGATATTTAAACCTATACCACAAGATATCAATTTATATTACTTTATATATAACTCAAGAGACTAGAAAGATAATAGCTTATGTTGATTGTTCTTCCGGTAAGCTTAAATTGACAAGAGTATCTTTTTGCAGAGATAAAAGGAAAGCCACTTTTACCAGGTCTTTAAGAAGAACCATTCAATTGTTTTTTATATCATACAAAGCATAATAATATTGTTTCCAGAATCAAGTACAACACAATATGACAATAGTATCTTATGTTTAAAATCATACAATTACCTAGAATTAGTACAGCGTTAACACTCCATCCATAATGAAGATTCAAGCATACAACGTAGTTAGCTTCTTTGTGGATTTACCAATCTGCATTAGCAAGAATGTTCTTTGGCTTCAAATATCGATGGAACACATTTGCTAAATGCATATACTTTAGACCCCAAAGAAGTTGATACAAAACAAAACTGATAATGTTCAGGTGTCGGGTTGTCATTTGTCTTAATTACATGGTGAAGGTCACATTCCATCAACTCAAAGACAATATAGGTATCTTTGAATTCTCTGCTGCATGGAGGCAGCATTATATGTTTTATTTCTACGATATCAAGGTGGCGAAGCAAGCGAAGGAGCTTTATTTCTCTCATGATACGAGTGGCTTCAGAAACATGCTCAAAAACATCATTCGAAATGGTTTAACTCTCCAACAGAATATATTTCGAAAAAGATGTTTATCTCATAGGATTGACATGTTGAAAATTTCAATGCTTTTACAGGAATGGGTCACAGATTCTTCATTTGTAATATCACTGAGGATAGCTTTTGAAGATAGTGTGCGTGCGGCTTCTACGTAGGTTGATGACTTTGGTCAGTCTGATTTAATTTGGTTGGTCATTCTTTAAGTATGATTTGATTAATATGTTTTCTTTGGGTATGCATGTCCTCTGAAATAGTTTCATGGTATTCTTGGTATCAACTAGAAGCATGCGTGACAATGGTTTTCACCTTCTCCAAATCCTATTATTTCTTGGTCAGAGAGAATGAATTCATTGTAGATTATTGTGATTATGATTGAGCTGGAGAATTAGAGCAAATCAAAGAACAAGCCAAGGGAAGATTTAGATGATGCAATGACTTGCAAAGTTGCCTCTCACCGTGATATGATGTTTGCTATTTTATTGTACTGGATTTTTGTTAGTAAAATAGATTCCCTTAGTTGTATTGTAAATTGTAATTCAGATCCATATACTTCAGAGAGTAGGAAAAAAGCTTTAACCACGTGATGTGTGTAAACAATACAGTAGTTGCAAGGATTTTTTTAATTTTTATTTGAACTACAACGACGGTTATATGAAAAACCGGCTTCTTATGTTCTTTTAGTTTTTACTTATATCGACGATTATTTGAAAAAACCGACGTAATAGGCTGTAAAGATCTATGGTTTAGTAGGCTTTTTACGTCGGTTATGACAAATAACCGACGTTGTAGATTTATTTATTTTTAATTAGAAGAGTTTTTACGTCGGTTTTTGAACCGACGTAGAAAGTATATACCTATTACGTCTCTTACTTAGACGTCAGTTGCAAAACAACCGTGAAAGGGTCAAAATAACCGGCGTGAAAAGCCAATTCTCTACTAGTGTGGAGATTAAACCTGCCGCCTTGGCGGTGAGAGCCTTGGTTGGCGCAGGGGTTGTTGTTGTTGTTGGCGCGGTGGAGAAGCGTGTTGCTGCCTTGGGGGAGAAGGCATTTGCTGGTGGCGTGGGGGGGGGGGGGGTGAATCTGGGGGAATGATTGCCCCTAGCCTCTCCAAAGCGGGCACACGCTCTGGAGTCCTTCTCCCAAGCTGTTGCGGCTGTTGCTGCCGGGGGATGTTGAGAACTAGGGAATTAGCCCGGTTGATCCCCCGGATGTTGACAGACAGGCGCTGATTCACCGTAGATCTGTCCCCCAATCTGGAGAAGATGGGACACGTTCCCACTTCCACCCAAGGATTGGGGTTATCATCATGCTTTTGTCCCTGTGGGGAGAAGGAATGTGAGGAGTCCTCGGTGGTGACGGCGTAAATGCCTTCTTCATTGTGGCAGCCGTAGTCAACGCGGTGTGCCGTGTATTTTGACGGCAATGTGGGAGGTGGTGGTGGGGCCATCCTCTGTTGTGCCGCAGTGGGACGGGAAGTTCCCGTCTGCTGTGCCTCGGGCACAGCGCTCACAGGGGCTCCAGAAGCCACTTGGCAGATCAGGAGAGAGTTGAACCCCGGAGTTGCCCTTTGACGAGGGGGAGATTGATAGACCATCTGTGTCGGTCTCTCCACAACCAGAGGGGCATCAATGGTGCCCACTCTCAGAGACCGGGATCTGGAATTCACCGGCGAGATGGACCTGGTGGCGTGAGGAGCCACAGTAGTTGGTGCCTGGGATTGCATCACGGTGAGTACCTGCTGCAATCCTGAGATGAGGGCGCCAACCGCCGCAGAGGGATCCACCATCAGAAGATTCTGGAATTGTGGGATCACCTGAGGGGGTGGCATTGCCGTTGCATCACGATTCAGCGAGATTTGTTGACGGAGATCTAGGGAAGTACGTTGGATCTGGCTATGCAGATCAGCAGAAGCCTCAGCGGCTTGCTTTCCCCTAGCGGCCCTTCTAGCGACGGCTCAATTTGGGCGACGGCGACGGCGGCACGTCTGTTTCTCGCAATTCTCTTTCCAGCCATTGTCAAGGAGGAAAACGCACCGTAGATTTAGGAAAAAGTGGGAGGATCTGACCTGATTCACAGTTCAGCTCTCAATGAAAGCACCAAAAATGGTGGATCGTTGGACCTGGGGGTGGTCGGAATCCAAGTAAAACGAGAGGGAACTGATCAGAAAGTACATGCAGATAATCCGACAGAGTAACAGTATGAGAGTTACGAATGCGATCCCTTTCCACAAGATGGAAGGTGATATTTATATACTGAAATAGGCAATGCTTGGTGCCCAAATAAAAAGATGTTGATCTAATAAGAAGAGGACATGTGCCCAATCTATTCTAACAAACTAACAGTCCAAGTTGATGGGGAGCAGCCACATGTAAAGGTGATTGGAGAGATAGTCTTGGATAGCTGGCTAACTGGAACTACTTCTAACAAACTGCTAACCAAATACCCGTGTGGTTACGCGTGTGCGATCTGGAATATTATCCGTTGCCAAGAGTGACGTGGCTGTGCCTCCCTGTAATGCTGGTCCTTGCGGATTTGTCTAAGTCCACAGTGCTTTAGTCAGACCTCGAGCTCACTAAGGCCAGTATTTGGAGACTAGGGCTTATCGTGAGGGAATTCGCCTTCTGTCTTTGGTTCTGTCTTCGAGGCGGTTGACTGCCTGATGCTGACACCGATTGACTCTGTAGTGATGTCCGAGGACAGGTTTGGTGCCGAGCTTGGTGCTTTCGAGGTTGGGCTCATAACTTGCCGAGTTTGGTTGATTCCTGAGACTGGTATTTTCCCGACTTCGAGAGCCGAGGTCGAGTGTAACACCCCGACCCCGTAGGTCCCGAGGTAGTTACTTCTGACCTCTAGTACTGTCCTCACAAACCGCCACTAACCTTTTCCACGCACTTTGTCCTCACTCGTGTGCGCCCTAAGAAACTTCCCAGGGGGTCACCCATCCCAAGACTACTCCCGTGCAAGCATGCTTAACTTTGGAATTATTGGCTAATGACCTCCCTTAAAAGGAGATGCACCTTGTTTGTATGAGTAGTACTATTAATCCGTTTAAATTAAATCTCAAGTATTACAATCACCCCCACTTAGGAATGCAACGTCCTCATTGCACCCATAAACCAATCTCAATTATATCCCAGAATCTTTCCCCCTGCTAAGTGCTCGCCCGATATCCAACGGATCAGCACACTGTCGCAGGGTTGCTCTGATATCATTTGTAACACCCCCACCCCGTAAGCTCCGAGGTAGTTACTTCTGACCTCTAGTACTGTCCTCACAAACTGCCACTAGCATTTTCCGCGCACTTTGTCCTCACTCGTGCGCGCCCTGAGAAACTTCCAAGGGGTCACCCATCCCAAGACTACTCTCGTGCAAGCACGCTTAAATTTGGAGTTCCTGGCTAATGAGCTCCCTTAAAAGGAGATGCACCTTGTTTGTATGAGTAGTACTATTAATCCGTTTAAATTAAATCTCAAGTATTACATCGGGGTCAGATGACTCCTTGGTCCTTAATTACTTTGCTGCCTGGCGCTTGTTCCTGACCCTAGTTGGTCGGGGTCGGGGTCAGTTCTAGTTGTGGACTTAGCATTTTTATGCACTCCAGAATGGGTATGTGATACTTTATGCCGGCGATTGTGATACCCTTGGGGTATATGGGAATATACTCCATCAGGTGTATATATTAAATACATGCCCATAAATATCTATTAATAAGGGTGTTTTACCTATATATACGGGAAAGGGGGGGATTGGTTGCCAAAATAAGGGGATTTTTTTAGGTTTTACCAAATAGGGGGAGTCGGAATTGGGTGTTCCGACTAGGGGAGGATTTCCAAAAAAACCTAAACCTCCTGACGGATTAGTGAATTCCGACTAGGAGTTTTTTTGTTTTTTTGTAAATTTTTGATTTTAAGTTCGTAATTGGTAAATTTTTTATTTTAAGTTTTAAAAACTAAAAGTTTTAAATTGTAGGCCTAAATTCTATCCATTCCAAATTTTAAAGTTTTTTTAGATTCATGAAATATTTTTAAAATGAAAACTTAGCATTTTCTTTTTTTTTGAGTAACAAATCATTTGTTTGCTTTATATTGTTTTTAAATCCATTTGTATTGTGAATTTTGTTGTAATTGCAATTTTTGTAATTTTAAGTGCAATTTTGATTTAATCCATTGGTCAAATGAGATACCAATTTGATTTTGTTTAGGTGCAATTTTTGTAATTTTAATGGAAGTGAAAAAAACAAATGTAGTTTTCAATGTAATTTATTAATGAATAGACAATACATACAATATTAAATTTAATACTATATCTAACGTTGCGTGCTCGGCCCTGCTCCGTCCCCACCGCCAGTGTTCCAAGGCCCCGTTGTGTCTCCATAGTGAAACGACGAATCCAGAAATGAATCAACATAATCACCCGCTTGTGTGGAGTATTGATAAGAATTATAATACGGCGGTGGTTGATCAAATGAGACACCTTGATGCGTTGAGAATTGAGGGGGTGGTTGATCAAATGAGACACCCTGTGTTGATAATTGATGGGGCGATTGTGAGTGCTCACCCCCACCTTCATGTTCATCTTTATCATCATCTTCGTCACTTCCACCTTCATCTTCATCTTCATAATGGAATACGCCCCGACGGAGCATCTCTTCATCACCTACGGCCAAGGCCATCTGATGAAGTCATTTTTGACAGCCCTCATGACTCGCGCGGTCGGCTAAGAGTCGATTCACCTCGTAAAAGCCTTGCTTCTGCATAAAAATGTAACATGTGTAAATAATATGCCACGATATATGTTAATGAATATGGTATGTGTTAAAAAATTACCACAATACCCCAATCGTGTGATGTCGGGGTGTTGCCTGTCGTGGGCACATTGTGAGAAGGGTTCTGGACACGTGTCATGCCATGCTTCTTGTACCATTTTCGGTACCTCTTAGTTGCTTCGTCGGACATATGTTGATCATAATCAAGAAAGTATATATTATGTTGTATGTCCGCCCACATCGCCAAGGCATCAGTTACTATGTTGGAACGATTGCCGTGATGATCAGTACCCGTCAAAGGAGCATCCGGAGTATCTTGCCTTATATGGAACTGCCGAAGATATCGATCGGGGTAATGCATTTCGGCCATATTGCAAAATATGAGCATGACCCTAGCCGACCAAAGCGGAGCGTCCTGAAGGATGATAGGTGGGAGTTCCTCGGACGCGTAGTGAGTGAAATCAAACTGTAAAAAGTTTAATTTGCAATTTAAGAGTTATAAAACAATGTGTTGAAAATTGAATAACATGGTGGAAGTAAAACTTTCAAGTACTACCTGACTCTCTCTCATGCGGTCTAGGTCATCCCGGTACAAGCGTATGCAGTGTCTTAGGGATCCCTTATATGACTTGGGGACGACCCACCTACATTTATTGATTACCGATATGAAGTTAAAAAATCTAACGTCATATAAAGCATTATCAATTATTAAAATGTAATTGCCAACATACCTGCAGCCATATGGAAGATGGTCGTGTTGAATGACTTGAAGTACTGAGGAACGGACCATCGAAATCCTCGACCAAACCCAAATCTGTAACCAGTGCATACAACCGCCAACTTGTTTGGTTTCCCACTTGGTGCCGTTGCACAAGTTATGGTAAAGGTAGCCGAGAACCGCTGATGCCCAATTCCATCGACGGGCTAAAGCAAAATCACCAGCCAAGACCTCTAAAAAGTACAATCTTATTCTTTCCCCACTCTTGTCAGGGAACAAAAACCCTCCAAGCAATTGCCATATTAGGGTCCTGGTGTGTTGGGTGACCTCTTAGTTTGTACTGTCAGGTACGATCGGGTGACGGGTAACAACACTCATGGTGATATCACTCATGCGTATATCAGTCTCTAGAGGAGTGAAACCACACGACTGCGTGCACATGCCGATCCACTTAGCCTTACCCTTAACGGTTGGACCACTAAGGGGTATACCCCGAATGGGCAAACCAAGGATGATCGACACATCCTGTAGACTAATGCCGACCTCACCGAATGGAAGATGGAAAGTATGTGTCTCCGGCCTCCATCTCTCAACCAAAGCACATATTAAACTATGATCCACCTTCGTACGGGCAATGTGTTCTACCCTCAAGAAGCCAACATATGCTAACATATCTATCACTCTTTGATCTCGCTCTTCATCTCTGAATGCGTGAGAAGGGCAACTGATGCATTTCAAGCACGAGTCTTTGAATCTGGTTCATACCATACACGGTCCGCACGATGGGCACGCTGTGGCAACGTGAGTAGAGAATGGTTAACAGGCCCGGGGCGCGGAATGTTTTGGTCCATTTGAAATTCCTAAAATAAGCAGTTATAAATTACTAAATTCGAATTTGAACGGTGAACACAATTGTAACTAAAATAACTACTTGTAAGGTCATAAATTCGAATTTTAAGGCAAAGTCTAATTCGAATTTGAAATAACTACGCTTTCTAAGTTTCTAGTATTTTATGTAGCTAAATTTTACTATAAAAGTCCAATTTCACAATCTAAATTAAAAAATTTAGAATTAATAAATTAATTACTTCCACACTCCTAAAACCGAAATTTAAGGCAAATTCCAAATGTAACACACTTTCTAAGTTTCTAGTATTTTATAACTAAATTTTACTCTAAAAGTCCAATTTCACAATCTAAATTAAAAATTTACAAATTAATAAATTAACTACTTCTACACTCCTAAATTCGAAAATTAAGGCAAATTAAAAATGTAACACAATTTCTAATTTTCAAGTATTTTATTTCTATATTTTACTCTAAAAGTCCAATTTCACAATCTAAATTAAAAATTTACAAACTAATAAATTAACTACTTCTACACTCCTAAAAGCGAATTTTAAGGCAAATTCCAAAAGTAAAACACTTTCTAATTTTCAAGTATTTTATAGCTAACTTTTACTCTAAAAGTCCAATTTCACAATCTAAATTAAAAATTTACAAATTAAAAAATTAACTACTTCTACACTCCTAAATTCGAAATTTAAGGCAAATTAAAAATGTAACACAATTTCTAATTTTCAAGTATTTTATAGCTATATTTTACTCTAAAAGTCCAATTTCACAAACTAAATTAAAAATTTACAATCTAATAAATTAACTACTTCGACACTCCTAAAACCGAAATTTATGGCAAATTAAAAATGTAACACAATTTCTAATTTTCAAGTATTTTATTGCTATATTTTACTCTAAAAGTCCAATTTCACAATCTAAATTAAAAATTTACAAATTACTAAATTAACTACTTCTACACTCCTAAATTCGAAATTTAAGGCAAATTAAAAATGTAACACAATTTCTAATTTTCAACTATTTTATAGCTATATTTTACTCTAAAAGTTCAACTTCACAATCTAAATTAAAAATTTACAAATTAATAAATTAACTACTTCTACACTCCTAAATTCGAAATTTAAGGCAAATTAAAAATGTAATACAATTTCTAATTTTCAAGTATTTTATAGCTATATTTTACTCTAAAAGTCCAATTTCAGAATCTAAATTAAAAATTTACAAATTAATAAAATAACTACTTCTACACTCCTAAAACCGAAATTTAAGGCAAATTCCAAATGTAACACACTTTCTAATTTTGAAGTATTATATAGCTAACTTTTACTCTAAAAGTCCAATTTCACAATCTAAATTAAAAATTTACAAATTAATAAATTAACTACTTCTACACTCCTAAATTCGAAATTTAAGGCAAATTAAAAATGTAACACAATTTCTAATTTTCAAGTATTTTATAGATATATTTTATTCTAAAAGTCCAATTTCACAATCTAAATTAAATATTTACAAATTAATAAATTAACTACTTCTACACTCCTAAATTCGAAATTTAAGGCAAATTAAAAATGTAACACAGTTTCTAATTTTCAAGTATTTTATAGCTATATATTACTCTAAAAGTCCAATTTCACAATCTAAATTAAAATTTTACAAATTAATAAATTAACTACTTGTACACTCCTGAAACCGAAAATTAACGAACCTGGAAATTTGGTTGATCCCAAAGGTTTGATTTGGTATTGAATACTCTTGCTTGAGATTGATAAAATTGAGATTGAGTAATGATGTAGGAATGATTGTTGGGATAAATTTTAGAATTATTTATAGGGTTGGAGTTACCTGGAACACAACCAAGCCGGTCAAAGATAGAATACTCCTAGTCGGATTTGGCAGTTCCGACTGGAGAAGTGTGCTTGTTTGAGATTCCTCCCAGTCGGATTTGGTAGTTCCGACTGGAGGATATTTTTTGTGACCGTAGGATTGTGATCCGCGTCAACTTCCAACGGTTAGGATGTTGCTAGAATGTGTTTGTTTGTTTATTGGAGTTAGGTATGAGAATTAAAAGCTGTGACACATTATTAAATTATTGTACACATATGGTTGCCCATAATATTGATTGATCTGATTAAATTTATCTGATTAAATTTATCTGATTAAATTTTATCTGATTATATTTTATCCGACCAGTTTTTCTAATTTAATTTATCTGATGGAATTTATCTGATTAAATTTTATCTCATTATATTTTATCTGACAATTTTTTCTAATTAAATTTATCTGATGGAATTTATGTGAACAAAAACTTCAGATACAATGAAAAAGAGAACAAATATTTCATTAGTAATTGGATTCAAAACAAAAAATCCAGCAAGGTATACATTACAATATTACTCATATCCTCTCCTTGTAGCACGCAAATCCATTTAATTAGGAAATCGAGTTCTCTGTGGCCTACCGGCTCTGGCCGATCTATTGTTTGTGGGCGGGAGAAGTGTATGCGATGTTTCTGCCATTACATTGAGGTAATTATTAATAGGCATAATATCGGAAGCGTACGTCCGGATGTACACATTTAACGAATACACAGCTGGGATGAGGCCTTCTACGGTTATTCTTAAAAACCGACAAACCGCATACGCGTGAACACATGACACCCCGTTCTGCTTCCAATACTCGCACCCACATTCCTGCCTAGTCAGATCGATTGTCACTGGATCATGCGAAACAATAGCTACAGAGTAAATTCTCGTTGTTCGATTGTGCGGGACAATAGTTGTGTGATACCTACGCTGTGACCGCTCAAGAACATCCTTCCATATGTTCTGTGGATACAAGAATCCCGCTTGGTGCCACATTATTCCCGCATTTCGTCGATCGGCAAATAGTTGGACGACTTTATCGAATGTGGCCTTTACTAGTGCTGTGATAGGCAATGTGTGGCATCCCTTTAAGACATTGTTAAAACTTTCATAAAGGTTTGTCATCAAAATGCCATATCTTTTTCCATCATCATAGCTCAGGGCCCACATCTCAACATGAATCTCATTCAAATATAGAAAGGCATTCTCATTTATGCCTCGTATTTGTTCCATACACTCATGAAATTCCTATTCTGTGGGAGTGCTACCAGCTTGCCAACATAATTTTTTAAGTTCCGCGTTCCTAAACTTGGTCATGAAATTACTCCGTATGTGACGGAGGCAATAACACTTTGAAACTTGTGGCGATCTCAACTCTGGCAAGGCTCTAAATGCACTTTCAATTCCTGCATGACGATCAGAGATAATGCACACACTACGATGACTTCCAACCACATCACGCATAACCCTTGCAAAGAACCACGACCAACTGTCAGCATTCTCACTCTCAACAACAACATATGCAAGAGGAAATATTTCACGGTTAGCGTTCATGGCTACCGCAACTAGAAGAACCCCCTTGTATTTGTCATATAAGTGAGTGCCATCAACCGAGACTACGGGTAAGCAAAATCTGAAACCGTCTATAGAAGCTTTGAATGACCAGAACACTCGGCGGAATTCGGACATATGAGGAGTGCCGGTCTGTTATGATTGCAAATGAACAACAGTCCCCGAATTTGAAAACTGTATAACTTTCAACAACTTAGGAAGTTCATTATATGACGCCTCCCAATTGCCGAATTTACGGTCTAGAGCGATCAAACGTCCATTCCAAGCTTTTTTATATGAAACACAGATATTAAATGTTTCATATATGTCGGACATTATCAGTTTAATGTTGTAGTCCGGATCGACTTTGACTTTTGGAGCGATTTCACTGGCTATGATCTTGGCCGTTAGGATCCTGTCATCCCGAGCCGTTCTAGGATCCTCCCTACAACTGTGATGGGGTTGGTATTTTTTTACTTTCCACTTTTTTCACGTCATACCTTCTCCTGCTTGGATATGCCAAGTGCAAAGGGTCGGGTCTATGCAAACCGCCTTCCAGGACCGTGCTCTTTTGTTATCCGTTCTGAATTGACGATATTGACGAATGTTTTCTATCGCCACTGCTTCTTTCAGTACATCATATGAATCGTAAACTGCGCCGACTTCGATCCTTTCAGGCTGACAATCCACCGGTACAACATATGATTCTTGTAGCTCTACATTGGCCCACGTTGTGTCTACTTCCTCGTCACCATCATCGCTTGTGGATGAATAGACGTCACTACTAAAACCTTGTTCGTAGTCAGGGTCATCCGACTCTTCACCCGAGTTTATTTGTGTACAAGGTAGACACATTCATAAATTTCAATATTATTAGCTACTACAAAAAATAAATAACATTTTATTTGAATGTTATAAAATGTACTTTGAATAAAAATTACTAAAATAAATACTTCTATTTATTTCTAAAGTTATAGTTTAAACAAAATAAAATAACAATGTAATTTATAAATTTTAATTTATATAATTTCTTAAAACAAAAGAGATTTTTTCTAAAAAACGCCCCCTAGTCAGAATTGAGCTTTCCGACAGGAGTTTTTTTTCATTTCCATTCGATGCATTTAATTTCACAATTTATAAATTTTAATTTATATAATTTCTTAAAATAAAACAAGAATATTTCTAAAAAACATCCCTATTCGGAATTGGGCTTTCCCACATGAGGATTTTTTTTCATTTTAATTCGATACATTTAAAATATATTTTTAATTTACATTTAAAATCTAAAATTCATTTTTAATTTACATTAATTTCACAAATCAAAATTAAAAAAAATTACAAATTAATAAATTAAGTACTTCTACACTCCTAAAATTGAAAATTAAGGCAAATTCCAAATGTAACACACTTTCTAACTTTCAAGTATTTTATACCTAAATTTCACTTTAAAAGTCCAATTTCACAATCTAAATTAAAAATTTGCAAATTACTAAATCAAGAACTTCTACACTCCTAAAACCGAAATATAAGGCAAATTCTAAATGTAACACACTTTCTAACTTTCAAGTATTTTATAGCTAAATTTTACTTTAAAATTCAAAGTTAAGGCAAATTTAACTCAAAAATTTAACTTTGCGGTGCCTAAAAAAATAATTACTAATTACTAAATTAAGTACTTCTACACTCCTAAAACTGAAAATTAAAACAAATTCCAAATGTAACACATTTTCTAACTTTCAAGTATTTTATAGCTAAATTTCACTTTAAAAGTCCAATTTCACAATCTAAATTTCACTTATAGCCTAAGTAGATATATATATATATATATATATATATATATTTACAAATTATACAACGATCAATTATACTCTAAAGTATATATAACAATTAATTACTAAATATACTCTAATTATTTATTATACAACGATCACATATAGCCAAATTTAACTCTAAAATTCCAATTTAACAATCTAAATTAAAAGATTTACAAATTACTAAATTAACTTGAACAATACATACCAGGAGATTCGTAGTTCTGAAACGTTTGGCGGTTGTTCCTCCGACCATATACCGATTATGGGCCTTCCTCTCCGGGAGTTCCGTGGAACGTCAAAGTTTGTGGCGGGGTCGCAGAAGCTTCCACGTAAATGTGCAATTCCTCATACTCTTTTGTAGCGAACCGGAAAAAATGATGTCATATGCGCTCATCGTGAATGGGCTATAATCTAGAAGCAACATATTCTGAATTCTTATATTTTGGCAATTTTCCGTAAATTAAAGAGGATATACTTCGTATTCGTAAATTTTGGCAATTTTTATATTTTTCTCCCGCATTCGGAAGCCCTCTCCTTTGTATATCACTCAAGTCACAAAATTAAAGAAGATATACTTCGTATTAGATAAGTTGAGTAAGAACGCAAAATATGATAAACCAAATTAACACAATTGAAGTGCACTACATAATGTGAATGTTAAGTGAGTAATTTTGTAATTGTAACATACGCAAAACTCAGTAAACCTATATTGTTTAATACTTTATTTTTTTATGTTTTGAAGTGAAACTTTGGTAAGAACATAACTACAACCAAAACAATTAATAGGGGTGGCAGGGGTGATAGCCGTTATATTTACTTATGTTTAACATAAGTATTTATAAGTATTTGTTGAAGAAAGGAAGAGAAATCGGGCAAATACCTTCAGAATGAGAGCTAGAGCATAAAACATTATGATGAAGAGCTTTTTGGACCAAGAGGATGACATTCTGCCCATAATTCGAGTATAACTTATTGTAGAGAACTCGAAATCTTTCGATTCGAATTTTATGTGAATTTTAACTCAATAAGGTACAAATGTTATGAATACATCATGGCCAGAATATGAAAGGATCAAGACTCAATCAACCAATAAAGTCAGATGATGCTGGTGGGATTTCAGGATGCGTACCTCTCAGTGTTTTATCCATAACTTTTGATTGGATGATTGAAACGACTTCATTCAAGTTTTTGTGGATAGAATACTTCATTATCTACAACTTTGGTGAAGGAATCATTTCCAAATTCGTAGCGGAATACCCTCAAAATCCCAGGACAAACAGGAGCCGGAATCTCACGAAACCAGCACCGGTCTAATGATTTTTTGCACATATATACAAACCAGTAGCTTAACCGGCGCCGGGTTACCCCTACAACCGGCACCGGTTATGTCAAAATTCCAGATTTTACCAGCGTTCAAAGCTTAACCGGCGCCGGGTTAGTCTACAACCGGCGCCGGTTAAGCCTGATTCTGCTAAAACACAGAACGTGCAAGAGGATTTTTTATGGGAAAACTCCATCTTCCTCATTTCTTTATCAAATATTGCTCCATACCTGATTGCTGGGCTCGAATAGACTAAAAGATGTCATTCTTTAGCCTATATAAAGCTCTCAATTCATCAAACAAACACATTCCATTCCATAGATTAATTCTTAGCTTTTAAATTTTTATTCTTGGTATTTTTTTCAAGTTCTTGAGGAGGGAAGTTAATCCTCCGAAATCATTGATGTTTAGGTATTATTTCCTTTGTAATTTCATGTTCCATTACATTTATTATTGTAATTTTGATTAATATGAGCGTTAGAGGCTAATTTCTTAGCTAAGGCTAGGGATGAACTTCTATGCCCACTAGGTGTTTGATAAAAGTTCTAAACCAATAAATTGTGATTTATCCTTTATACATTGATTGTTTATGACTATGGTGTACAACATAGAAGTATGTTAAATTTAGTTTATACTTACAATTAATGTTGAAATCTAAACTATGAACATTAAAGGATAAACATATATAGTATCGAGAATAGAAATATATCCGGTCTTATATGATACGAGTGTGATGTCTTGATATTCAACGGGGTTTTCGGTAGATGAATGTAAGCCATAACAGGACTTACACATAATGAAAACCACGCTCTCGCTGCCTTAACTGGAGTTGAGAATATATTAGCGACATCGTATTCATAATTATTGGTAAAGAATTAATATTCAACCCTATTAAAGCATTTAAGTGATTCCCGAAGCCTTAGTTGTTGTTATCATTCATCTTAAACTCAAAATTAGTTAACGATTATCTTCTAGAACAAAAAAGGAAGAACCAAAAATATAAAACACAAATCAAAATCCCTACACTTTACTCATTTATTTATTTAAAGTCATTTAATCCCGGACTAAATTAAACAACGTTTCCCTGTGGATTCGACCCGGTATTTTACCAGAATTTATTACCATATCGTCACTTGTACACTTGCAAGTTTAGCCCGGTCAAGTTTTTGGCGCCGTTGTCGGGGTAACGGTCTTGTTTAATAAAGTCCAAAGATAAAAAATATAATCAATCAAAAATCCTGATTTTTTTTTATTTCCCATTGCTTTTCACTTGTTCTTGTGGTATTTTTCATTTCATGTGTGTAGCCTATCCTTTGTGTTTGAATGCATTTGAGAAGTCAAGGTTCTAAACATATTGAACCTATTGATCTTGAAAAAGAAAGAACTTTCAAACACATCCGAAAGGAAAGAAAAGAAGCAAACATGATGCCAAGAAAGGAAGAGGCCCGTGGTTGCCGCCACTCCCTCATGTATTGTCCTAAGCAAGGCGGCAAGGGACTATGAAATGAAGAATAGCTACTTCAATGCTATGCCTCAATATCATGGTCTTCCGAGGGAGAATCCACTTAACTTCAACACCGAGTTCTATGGATTCATCCAAGGAATTCATAGGCATGGTCTCACCGAGGACGACCTCAAACTTAAGAGCTTTCCCTATACTTTGAAAGGGGCGGCAAAGGGATGGTTTTTGGAGCAAGCACCGGCGATCTATACAACGTGGGAAGGTATCTATAATGCTTTCATTTCTAAGTATTACACACCCACGATGACTCAAGAGCTAAGGCAATGGATCTTCAACTTCAAACAACAAGTTGGAGAACTATTTCAAGACGCATGGAGGCGTTTTAAGGCCTTGTTGAAGGAATGCCCACATCACCGCATTCCTCTTGATCTTCAAATTGACACATTCTACAATGGCTTGAACTCTTCATGCCAAGCCATTGTAGATAACCGTGCAGAAGGTTATATTGGTAACAAAACTGAAATGGAAGCATTCAGAATCCTCGAATCCATTGCTTCAAATCCTCAATTACAAGGAGGAGATATCAAAGTGGCCGGTGTGAGTGAGGTTTCCATATCTCATGAATTGGACAAACGGTTTGCTGATTTTCAACAAGCCATACACAAGAATCTTCAAGCTTCTATTCACACGGCTCTACAAGCCGTGATTGGAGGAGCCAATCAAGTGGCCAATGTGGAGAGCATAACACACCCGGAAGGTAATTCACCTCAAACTCTTGAAGATGTGAATTATATGAACTCATATGGGAATAGGGGGAATCAAAGAAGCAATAACTAACCCAACAATCAACAAAGGTGGAATCAAGGTAACTCTTGGAAACCACAAGGAGGTCTTTCTAATCCTCCATCTGTTTTTCCACAAGGGAAAACAATGGAGGAGATGATGAAAACCCTCACACAAAATATTTTGGCTAGTGTGAAAGCCCAAAATGAGGAGAATCATAGTAGATTAGAGGCATCCATTGGGAATCTCCACTCTCAATTCACAAAGATTGATCTCCAGTTTGAAGATCAAAACCGAAAACTTCATCAACGCATGGACAACATAGAACAATACACCAAGTCATCTATTCACAACTTGGAGGTTCAAATTAGGCAAATTGCCCAAGGAAAAAGCACTACAGAGCAGGGACGGTTTCCCACAACAACGGAAATCAATCCAAGAGAGAGCGTCATGGCTATTACCACAAGAAGTGGGAAGCAAACAGAGGACCCCAAGATGCATGAGAGGAGAAATACATCGGAGGGGCAAGAAGAGGTTGCACATACACCATTACCACCTATCATGGCTCAATATGTTCCTCCCATCCCCTATCCACAAAAATTGAAGAAGAAAGAATATGACAAGAAGTACAAGAAACTTCTTGATATTTTCAAGAAATTGAGCATCAACATACCTTTTGCGGAGGCCATTGCGGAGATTCCATCATATGCAAAATTTCTTAAAGGTATCATCTCCAACAAAAAGAGGTTAGAGGAATTCAAAACAGTGGCACTAACGGAGGAGTGTAGTGCCATTATTCAAAACAAACTTCCTCCAAAACTAAAAGACCCCGGAAGCTTCACTATCCCATGCTCTATTGGAAAAATCGGGGAGGTAAGGTCTCTTTGTGACCTTGTTGCTAGCATAACTCTTATGCCCTACTCCCTATTTAAAAAGCTAAGTGTGGAGGAACTCCAACCAACAACGGCCGCCTTACAATTAGCGGACAGAACAATCCGCTAT
This sequence comes from Cuscuta europaea, assembly GCA_945859875.1. Taxonomy (NCBI): domain Eukaryota; kingdom Viridiplantae; phylum Streptophyta; class Magnoliopsida; order Solanales; family Convolvulaceae; genus Cuscuta; species Cuscuta europaea. The sequence goes on from CAMAPE010000048.1 coordinate 13,242,566, forward strand.
CCAATAGGCATCATGGAGGATGTTCTTGTCAAAGATGGAAAATTCTACTTCCCGGTAGATTTTTTTGTTTTGGACATGGAAGAGATGGAGATCCCTATTATCCTTGGGAGATCATTTTTGGCCACCTCCGCATCCGTCATTGATGTACAAGCGAGCACGGTAAAGCTAATAATGGAAGAAGATGATGAAACATTCCATGTATGGAAGACACAATCCACTCCAACTCAACACATGGAGGACAACACAAACCGTTTCACACCTCCCAAGGTCATAAACATCATGGACATCAAGAAGGCACAAATATTTGTGCCCGAAGATCCTCCAACACACCCCGAAGACGTACTCGAGATCACACCAACGAACAACGAAGTTCCCCCGAAACTCTACCCGATGAAAGGAGGCTGATAATCATGTAATTTCCATGTGTATGTTTGTATTTTTAATTAGTTTTGATTGATTTTTACTTTGGCAATTACACACTTTTGGTGTAATAGTTTAGTTTGTTAAATTCTTGTAAATTGTTTAGATTAGGTTTATTCTGAGCTCAAACAGATCTTGATCACTCAAAGGACAGTTGGTGAACCCCAAAAGTGGAAGAAAGGTGCATAATCTCAAGACAAAATAAGGATCCTGAATTTTCGGTCTATACCCGGTCGGGTATCATCTATACTCGATCGGGTATCTTGTTGAAACTTCAAATCGGATCAGATCCGAAGACAAAGAAACATGCATGGAAGATTTTGACCACGATCGAGTGTCTATACCCAATCGGGTAGACCGACATACCCGATCGGGTATGCCTTTGAATTTAACCCCAAATTCGGTCGAGTATAGCTCGAATATCATTTTCTACACATACTCGATCGGGTATAAAAACACACCCGATCGGGTATACCTATAGAATATAGCCCAGAACCGATCGAGTATGCTTCGAAGTTGACATTTTACACAAACCCGATCGGGTACCGTGTATATACCCGATCGGGTACCCGAACTGCATCCCAAAAGCCTATAAATACACCTTCTTTCCTTCACAATAAAAAACCAATTCCTATATACTTCTACGCTTAGTCTATAATAGTTCTTTCTTTATATTTTCTTCATGTTTAGTCTCCAAATGTGGAGCTAAACTCTTCCATCTTGGTTTTTCTACTTTGAAGCTTAATGATTTGTAAGTTGTGAGTTATTTTCTTTAACCTTTTTCCTTGAATATTAATTACTTCCTATTCATATTCCATATTAATATTTTGAGCATTACTTTAAAGATCAACTAGTTTTGTTTCATCTATTAATTATTACTAGAATCAATTGGTTAATACGTTTGTTATTAATTCGGTTCCTTCAAAGGTAGTAAATTTGGATTATTAATGCATGCATCTCATGGTTAATAAACCAAGGGGAATTAATTATATTGATTAAACCAATAAACCGCTTGTGTTGAGGTTATCAATCCAAATCGTTTTCATCTTCAGCTTATTGCTACTATCGAATTAATATACGGCGTTTGTCCTATATTGACTCGATAGTAAGTTTTATTAATGAACGCATCTCGTTATTAATAACTACCCTCGATGAACTAGATATACTCCTCGATTGAGTATTCGAGAGGAAAATAGTTAAAGATATAGACGGGATCGACGAACATTTCGTTAAGTGAATAAAAGCAAAACCAAGTCCTCATCTCTATTAATTAAACTCATTTAAGTCATTCATCTTAGTGTTAATTAAATTAAATCTAATCAAACTCTAAACCCCCCTTTTGTTACTGTTCTTATAAAAGATAAATATTCCTTTCCCTGTGGATACGAACCTTACTTCGTTATATTACGTATATTCGTTGTATTGTATTTATTTTGAGTGCACCTCACGACAAATGCACGTCAAATTTGGCGCCGTCGCCGGGGAAAGGCAATAATTTTTCTTTTATTTCATTTCAAGAAAAGTCAAAATAAAAAAAAAGTATATAAATAAAATATAAAGAGTTCTTATTTTTCTATTTCTGAGCTTTGAAGTATATGGTTAAATATCGTTCACTGAACGAAATCACCTACCAATCAAAACCCCGAAATAGAACAAACTTTCGAGCGGTTGAAAAGTAAATTTTCAAACACCGACTCGAAGGAATCATCTACCAGAGATTCATCCACCGCTAGCTCGAGTTCTAGCGAATCCGAAGAGTCCTTTCATATGGCTCTTGAAACAAGAACACTGAGGGAGCTCCCAACTCCAAACTTGAATCAACAACCACTGTGTATTACCTTCCCTACACTCAACGAAGGTAATACATTTGAGCTTAAATCTGGGCTGATTCATCTACTTCCTTCCTTCCATGACTTAAGAGGGGAGGCTCCAAATAAACACCTCTCGGAGTTCCACGTCGTATGCACAAGCATGTGTCCCAATGGAGTTACCGAAGAGAAAATCAAATTGCGGGCCTTTTCATTCTCACTTAAGGATACCGCAAAGGATTGGCTTTTCTATCTTCCCTCGGGAAGTATAGACACATGGGCAGCCATGAAAAAATGCTTCTTGGAAAGGTATTATCCCGCTTCCATTTCATCATCTTTACAGAAGCAAATCAGCAACATCGAGCAAGGTGATGATGAATCACTTTATGAATATTGGGAGCGCTTCAAAAAGCTTTGTGCTAGCTGCCCATATCATGGGTATACGGAGCAAGACCTCATCCTCTACTTCTATGATGGTCTTGCGGAACATGATAGATGCATGGTGAATGTGGCGTGTGGAGGGGGCATCGTGAACTCCCTCTCAAGCGAGAAACCTCATCTCGGAGTTGGCCGAGAATTCTAGGCATTACACCGGGCGGTCCTCAACCCGAAGAGTTGCCACGGCTGAATCTACATCATCTCTCGAAAGTTAAATGGCCGGATTGACTTCTTTGGTTAAGGATTTCCTTTTAAATCCTAGAAACCAAGAGGTCAAGGTCTACGGCATATGCACACAACAAGAGCATCCAACCGATTCTTGTCCAACTCTTCAAGAAGAACAAGTCAATGCCTTGAGTTTCCAAACTCATCAACAGAAGAGGTATGATCCGCACTCTAACTCCTACAATCCCGGATGGAGAGATCACCCGAATTTGAGATATGAGAACCCTCAACCACAACAAAGTCAGCCCTGGCAACAATCTTTCCCAAATCACCAAGGCCAAACTTCAAGCTCAAGTATGTCCACCGAAGACATGATCCGAGCACTCACCTCAAATGTCTCAACCATGCAACAAAACATGGTTCGATTTCAGCATGAGACCAAGTCTAGCATTCAAAACTTGGAAAGCCAAGTGAGTCAAATAGCTGGAGCCGTAAGCAGGCTTGAAGAAAAAGATTCCGGAATGTTCCCTTCTCAAACAGAACAAAATCCAAGACATGTAAATGCTATCATGTTGAGAAGCGGAAAAGAAGTGCAAGAAAAAGAGGAGGATGAAGAGGAAGATATTCAAGAGGAAAAGCAACCGGAAGAGATGGTCACAAGGAGTCCACCAGTGTCATCATACGAACCACAACCTCCTTTTCCCGAAGCATTGAGGGAGACAAGGCCGCTGAACAATGACAAAGACATGTACGAGACATTCGCCCAATGCGAGGTAAACATTCCCTTCCTCAACTCGCTTAAAAGTGTCCCTCGATTTGCAAATTTTTTAAAAGAATTATGCATAATCAAGAGGACTCAAAACTTAAAGGGCAAACAGAAAATTGAAATTAGTGAACATGTCTCGGCAGTTTTTCAAAAGAAACTTCCAAAAAAATGCACTGACCCAGGCATGTTCACTATACCATGCAAGCTAGAAGACACCACTTTTGGGGCCATGTTAGACCTAGGGGCATCAATTAATGTGATCCCCTATACTCTTTATAATTCCTTGGACCTTGGCCCTTTAAAGAAAACCGGTGTCATAATCCAACTAGCCGATGGAGCAACTGTTTCTCCAAAAGGAGTGGTGGAAGATGTACTTGTCTCGGTGAGCGATCTAGTGTTCCCTGCTGATTTTTATGTGATTGAAATGGAGAGTAATAGACATGAAGTCCCTATTTTATTAGGGAGACCATTCTTAAAAACTGCTAGTTCAAAAATCGATGTGTCTAGCGGGCTTTTAACTATGGAATTTGATGGAAGAAAAAATAGAATATAACATCTATAATTCTATAAAAAAGCACACTCCATTTAAAGAAAAAAATGAATCAATCTTGATCATTGAGGAAGCACTAGACAAGTCACCGTTAAATAAACCCTCTGAAAATGAATCAAAACCATCAGAAATTGAGGTGGTAACTAAAATGAAAATCCGGTCTAAATGGAAAAGACCGAAACAAAAAGATAAAAAGGTGACGCACAAGGCTGTTGTTTGTGAAGAAGGGGTTACTCATGATCCCACCTGAAAAAAAATGAATAACGTCGGGCCACGACGTTAACTAAGGCGCTTCTTGGGAGGCAACCCAAGTTTTATTTTTCATTATTTCGAGTGTTTAAAGTTCATTTTTTTAATTGTTTGAGAGATCAGTGAGAGAGGGCACTAATCGCATGTTTTGGAGAAAAAAGGAAAATGCAGGTTTTGAATTATCCGGGGACATACCCGATCGAGTACCACCTTAGACTCGGTCGGGTATGGCTAAAAAAGGGGAACTGAATCACTACTCGATCGAAGGAATATATTTTCTCAAGAATACATGTATACTCGATCGGGTACAATCACATACCCGGTCGAGTATTCATAAAAAGGAAAAGCTAAAAAGAACCTGCCCCAAACACTCGATCGAGTACGGGGTTCAAATATTGCAAAAGGAAGAATACTCGATCGGGTATCACTACACACCCGGTTGAGTATGTTCAGAAGGACGAAACCAAATAAGAGCCTGCTCCCAGCACTCGACCGAGTACAGGGCTCAAAATGTGAAAAAGAAATATACCCGATCGAGTATGACTATACACCCGGTCAGGTATTGCTGGAAATTCAAAAGCCCAAAAAAACTGTCTCCAGTATCCGATCGGGTATGGCAAGATACTCGGTCGAGTATGGCTGGAAAACCGAAGTCCTGAACAAACTGTCTCCAGTACCCGATCGGGTATCACACAATACTCGATCGGGTATACCTGCGTTTTAACCCCAAAACAGCCCGAATCACTTCATCTTCCCCAAATTCCCAACCCAATTTTCGAACCCTCTTCCCCAAACTCCATTTTCGAACCTTCTCTTTACCATATCTCCCTCATTTCTCCATCAAATCACCTCATTCTTCCACCAAAATACTCCCCTCACCTTCTTCTACACACCTATTCCCATAAACCCAATTTTCCTCCAATTTCCAAAGGTCCGAAAAAACCCTAACCCACTTTCGAATTTTCCAAATTTCAAGCTCCAAATCTACAAAAATGGCACCAAGAAAGAACAAAGGGCAGAGCTCAAGGGCTATGGAACCCATCCCGGGCTACGAGGACCTCATTTTCGCCGACAACGAACACCGAGCTCGGTTCATCATTACAATTACAAGGCAAGTAAAACCTTCCCTTTTTTTATGCCATGATGCTCTCCGTGAACTAGGCATTTATAGGAGCACCAAGCAATTCTTTCGTGAGTTGGACATGAACCGTATTTTCAAAATGAAATACAACTCTAACGAAAGAATTGTCTATGAATTCATGAGCTCGGTGAAGTTTAAGAACGATGAGGCTGATTTTAGAGATGACAAACTCACATTCCGTTTGTTTAACCACACCTATTCAATAACGAAACATGGGTTTGCCGAACATTTTGGCATCCCCATCCCCTACGAAAAAGCCATCTCCGACAACACCATTTTCGGTCATTCACTATGGACCCAGATGACCGGAAAAGTGAGCTTTAGCTCCTCCCAACTATATATGAGTCATGTCCAACACCCCGTCCTCCGATTGTTCTTGAAGTTTTTAGCAAACTGTTTGCTTGGGCGCCCCAACAATCACCACACTAGGATGGGTCGGAGGATGTGTGCTTGATGTCGGTGGCTCTATTCCGTCGTCATGTGGACTTTAACCTGTGAAATCTCATGTGGGCACATTTAAAAAAGGAAAGCACAGCGAGGGGGGCAATTGTTTTGGGTGGAGTGGTTATGCACTTAGCAAGTAAGTTCGGGCATACGGATAACTCTCCTATACCCGATTATTGTTTGGTGAACATGGCTTGGTTAGGCCATTCGGGATGCACAGCTTTTTCCCACACGGTCTGTGGTGGTGAACAACCGAAGAACATGTATTACTGGCTCATACACCCCAAGCCTATCAAACATTTCCTCATGCCTAGTTCAGACCTTCCCAAACTACTCTACAAAGTTGAGGTAGAGGTGCCCCATTACCTATTCTCACACGCCCTTCCACCACATCTCCAAGAACCGCAACAAGAGCCACTCCAATACCAACCCGAGGACGCACCTTATGTCGAACCCCATGATCATGAAGACATGGACATCCCCGAGCAGCACCAAAACCACCCTCCACCCAACTATTTCCAACAAATCTTGGAGGGTCAACAACAAATAATTGCCGGGTACAACCAAATGAATGCCAACTATATCAACATGGGAGAACGGCTCAACCAAGTGCAGGAGGAGCAAAGGGCAGGTTTTTAACGGATGGAGGAGCTCTGGGAAGCCGACATGCATCAATATGAAGAGGATCAACGTAGGTTCTACGGACCTATGTACTCTTACATAGCCCATGAAGGATCCTTTCAGACTATGGCGAACCCCCCTCCACCACCCTCGTGGTATGACCCCACTCATTGGGGTAACTTTGGAGGATCTAGCTCAGGGGGTGGAGGGTACGATGGCAGAGATGGAGGGGACACATACATGGGAGATGGCGGGCAGGGGAGCGGCTCCGGAGGCAGCTTCTATGGCGGAGAAGGCGGGCACTAGGGACACTTCTTGGACTAAGTGTGGGGGAGAGACTCCTCATGGTATGTAATTTTATTTCTTACCTTTCACTATGCATGAATTTCTTTTACCCTTGATACACACAAAAAAAATAAAAAAAAAGAATAAATAAAAGAAAAGAAATGCAAGTTAGGTTGAAAACCCAACAAAAATGGGCAATCTAAGCAAAAAGGGCTTATAAAAAATGAGTGAGTTGGGGAGAATGAAAAATAAAAAGAGATGCTAGGATGAAAACCTGAAAAGGCTCCTAGACAAAATGAGAGATATGAGAGAAATATTTGGTTTTGCAGGCACTCAATTGATCTCTTTGGAGAATAAGAAGATTCAAAAAGAAGAAGAAGAGAGGAGAAGAAGAGAAGATAAACACTAGAAGGCTATAAAATCCAAGATGATATTTGTAATTTGAGCTTAAAACTCATGTTTTATCCTTGGTGGTCTTTGTGTTTTTATCTTGTTAAAATTGTTGAAACTTTGGAAGACTTGACTCTTGTGAACATTTGACTTTACTCGAGGACGAGTAAAGAAACTAAGTGTGGGGGAGTTGATAATCATGTAATTTCCATGTGTATGTTTGTATTTTTAATTAGTTTTGATTGATTTTTACTTTGGAAATTACACACTTTTGGTGTAATAGTTTAGTTTGTTAAATTCTTGTAAATTGTTTAGATTAGGTTTATTCTGAGCTCAAACATGTCTTGATCACTCAAAGGACAATTGGTGAACCCAAAAAGTGGAAGAAAATTGCATAATCTCAAGACAAAATAAGGATCCTGAATTTTCGGTCTATACCCGGTCGGGTATCATCCATACTCGATCGGGTATCTTGTTGAAACTTCAAATCGGATCGGATCCGAAGACAAAGGAACATGCAGGGAAGATTTTGACCACGATCGAGTGTCTATACCCGATCGGGTAGACCGACATACCCGATCGGGTATGCCTTTGAATTTAACCCGAAATTCGGTCAAGTATAGCTCGAATATCATTTTCTACACATACTCGATCGGGTATAAAAACACATCCGATCGGGTATACCTATAGAATATAGCCAAGAACCGATGGAGTATGCTTCGAAGTTGACGTTTTACACATACCCGATCAAGTACCGTGTATATACCCGATCGGGTACCCGAACTGCATCCCAAAAGCCCATAAATACACCTCCTTTCCTTCACAATAAAAAACCAATTCCTATATACTTCTAAGCTCAGTCTAGAATAGTTCTTTCTTTATATTTTCTTCATGTTTAGTCTCCAAATGAGGAGCTAAACTCTTCCATTTTGGTTTTGCTACTTTGAAGCTTAATGATTTGTAAGTTGTGAGTTATTTTCTTTAACCTTCTTCCTTGAATATTAATTACTTCCTATTCATATTCCTTATTAATATTTTGAGCATTAATTTAAAGATCAACTAGTTTTGTTTCATCTATTAATTATTACTAGAATCAATCGGTTAATACGTTTGTTATTAATTCGGTTTCTTCAAAGGTAGTATACTTGGATTGTTAATGCATGCATCTCATGGTTAATAAATCAAGGGGAATTAATTATATTGATTAAACCAATAAACCGCTTGTGTTGAGGTTATCGATCTCAATCGTTTTCATCTTAAGCTTATTGAATTGCTACTATCGAATTAATATACGACGCTTGTTCTATATTGACTCGATAGTAAGTTTTATTAATGAACGCATCTTGTTATTAATAACTACCCTCGATGAACTGGATATACTCCTCGATTGAGTATTCGAGAGAAAGATAGTTAAAGATATAGCCGGGATCGACGAACATTTCGTTATGTGAATAAAAGCAAAACCAAGTCCTCATCTCTATTAATTAAACTCATTTAAGTCATTCATCTTAGTGTTAATTAAATTAAATCTAATCAAACTCAAAACCCCCCTTTTGTTACTGTTATTATAAAAGATATATATTCATTTCCCTGTGGATACGAACCTTACCTCGTTATACTACGTATATTCATTGTATTGTATTTATTTTGAGTGCACCTCACGATAAGTGCACGTCAGAGGCACAATGATCAAATTCTACAGGAGTAAAACATCACATCCACCGCCTTAAAAGAGGTACGTTCGTCCGGCCTATGCCGTTAAACTAAGCGCTAATTGGGAGGCAACCCAGCAAAAAAAAGAAAAAAAATCAATTATAAATATATATGTTAGTTATACACATAATCATTTTTATTTATAATTGAACAAGAATCAATTATGAATAAATACGCTTATTTACAAAAACATATTCGTATTTATTTATAATTGATGAAAAAAAAATCAAAACAAAAAAAAACAAAAAAAAATCAAAAAAAAAAAAATTATCATCTCAACTCAGGTATCATGGATTTCCTACTCTCAAGAACACCTCGTCCCACTATCTCAAGTGTCGGGGGTGCATCTCATGGTTAGTTCAACAAATTTTGTGTACAAAATAATTTTTTTATAGGAAGGTAAAAGTTGTGATAATTCTCTTTTAATTTTAATGGGTATTTGGTTGAGAAAGTTTTGATTATTCACAAATAAAAAACTATCATTTTTTTAGATTTATTACATTACTCTTTACTCTTGAAAATCATTCCCAAAACAAACCTTGTGACTAGGAAACACCATCTTCTTCCATTTCCAAAAATGGTTTAAGTACAATTCAAATATTGAAGAACCATTTTGGAAAACAAGCCACTGCACCCCCATATCTCATCAAATAAATTGGGATGATCAAAATGACTTTCAATAACTGCTTGTTGAGAACCAATTCAAATGAGTTCAAAAAAAACTCATGGTCTCTTTCAAGAATTTCAACTGGTCCACTTCCATACTGAAAAGTCAAACACACCAAAAAGCCATTCTACACACCCCAAAAGTCCTAGTCACAATCCACTCATCTACTCTCAAGGTATAAGTAATTTTTCTAAATCTAATGATAGTTTTGTGTGTCTAATAGAAATTTGGTTTTGGACCGAGAATGATAAAAGAGTTTGCATAATTTTTTTACCTCTCTTAAAATTAAAATTATTTTTGTTCATATATTTTTGTTGAAACTAACCAAGGCATCCAAAGGTGATAACATTGCTCGAGGACTAGCAACGCTCAAGTGTGTGGGGGTTTGATAGCCGTTATATTTACTTGTGTTTAACATAAGTATTTATAAGTATTTGTTGAAGAAAGGAAGAAAAATCGGGCAAATACCTTCAGAATGAGAGCTAGAGCATAAAACATTGTGATGAAGAGCTTTTTGGACCAAGAGGATGACGTTCTGCCTATAATTCGAGTATAACTTATTGTAGAGAAATCAAAATCACTAGATTCGAATTTCATGTGAATTTTAACTCAATAAGGTACAAATGTTATGAAGACATCATGGCCAGAATATGAAAGGATCAAGACTCAATCAACCAATAAAGTCAGATGTTGCTGGTGGGATTTCAGGATGCATACCTCTCAGTGTTTTATCCATAACTTTTGATTGGATTATTGAAACGACTTCATTAAAGTTTTGGTGGATAGAAGACTTCATTGTCTACAACTTTAGTGAAGGAATCATGTCCAAATTCGTAGCGGAATACCCCGAAAATCCCAGGACAAACCAGCGTCGGAATCTCATGAAACCGGCACCGGTCTAATGATTTTTTGCACATATACACAAACCAATGACAAACCAGTAGCTTAACCAGAGCCGGGTTACCCCTATAACCGGCACCGGTTATGTCAAAATTCCAGATTTTACCTGCGTTCAAAGCTTAACCGGTGCCGGGTAAGCCTATAACCGGCGCCGGTTAAGCCCGATTCTGCTAAAACACAGAACGTGCAAGATGATTTTTGATGGGAAAACTCCAACTTCCTCATTTCTTGATCAAATATTGCTCCATACCTGATTGTTGAGATCGAATGGACCAAAAGATGTCATTCTTTAGCCTATATAAAGTCCTCAATTCATCAAACAAACACATTCCATTCCACAGATCAATTCATAGTTTTTATATTTTTGTTCTTGGTATTTTCTTCAAGTTCTTGAGGAGGGAAATTCATCCTCCGAAATCATTGGTGTTTAGGTATTATTTCCTTTGTAATTTCATGTTCCATTACATTTATTATTGTAATTTTGATTAATATGAGCGTTAGAGGTTAATTTCTTAGCTAAGGCTAGGGATGAACTTCTATGCCCACTAGGTGTTTGATAAAAGTTCTAAACCAATAAATTGTGATTTATCCTTTATACATTGATTGTTTATGACTATGGTGTACAACATAGAAGTATGTTAAATTTAGTTTATACTTACAATTAATGTTGAAGTCTAAACTATGAACATTAAAGGATAAACATATATAGTACCGAGAATAGAAATATATCCGATCTTATATGATACGGGTGCGATGTCTTGATATTCAACGGGGTTTTCGGTAGATGAATGTAAGCCGTAACAGGACTTACACATAACGAAAACCACGCTCTCACTGCCTTAACCGGACTTGAGAATATATTAGCGACATCATATTCATAATTATTAGTAAAGAACTAATATTCAACCCTGTTAAAGCATTTAAGTGATTCCCGAAACCTTATTTGTTGTTATCATTCATCTTAAACTCAAAATTAGTTAACGATTATCTTCTAGAACAAAAAGTGAAAAGCAAAAAATGTAAAACACAAATCAAAATCCCTACACTTTACTCATTTATTTATTTAAAGTCATTTAATCCCAGACTAAATTAAACAACGTTTCCCTGTGGATTTGACCCGGTATTTTACCGGAATTTATTACTATATCGTCACTTGTACACTTGCAAGTTTAGCGGTATAATTCTGACTACATATAAAAAATTACTTACATAAGTACATCATTTTTAGAAACTCACATGCAAAAGTGTCAATACACCAATAAAGCAAAAATGGAGTAACCAAATGAGTTAATATTAACCAGACTCAATAATTACTCTTTAGTCTAAATTTAATACAATTTCAAATTTTAATAATTATTCATGATTATTTGCCTCGAGTGTGTGAACTCCGGTTCACTAATTAAGACAATTAATTTTATTTAGAATTCAATTTACACTATAATTAAATTAAATATAAATACTACCTCCGTCCCGAAAAGGTTCGTCATATTGACTTTTCTTGGTCAACTTTGGACAATGATTTTAGTTATTATATTTGCATATAATTTACTCCGTATAAATTTTATACTTTTATGAAAAAAAATTGAATAAGGAACATTTTGATATAATTTTCATACTCTAAATAATTTTTTATTAAAAATATCATTAATTAGTCAAAGTTGAGTGTCGTTAACCAAGAAAAATCAATTTGACGAACCTTTTCAAAACGGAGGGAGTATATAATACTAATATATTTCTTTTTAATTTTGAGGCCCCTAAAAATTGGGTACCCTAGACAATTGGCTAGGTAAATTGCCCCCAAAGCCGGCCCTAACAGGAAACCCCGCTGTATGGGTTTCCCGTATTTTGGTAAAAGACCAGCTAATTGTAGCGTGTTGAACTTAAAATGCCGGAAACCTAAAAACTCCAATATGTTATTCCGATTCAAAATGATTCTTTTTGAATGGTCATAGAGAATATCTATCCTAGTATAAGTCCAAAGCTAGCTAGTCTACAGCCATCCTAATCAATGCATTCCAAACTCTTCAAAGACTTGAAATTCCATAGGACTGGACTTTTGTTCTCAATCACTCCCGTTGGTCGTGGACCGAGAACATGTACTCCCTCCCTCTCATAAAATTTTTCTCATTTCTTTTTAGGTCATTCTAAAAAAAATTTCTCACTTACCATTTTTTGACAATTTGTGTGGTTCACATTCATTTCACCTTTTTCTTACACAACTACAACCATACGTCCATACATTTCCACTTTCTTAATATCCGTATCAAGTCAAAGTGGGAAGAATTTTTAGGACGGAGGTAGTAATAATTAGGAAGTTAATCAACTAAATATGATGTATGTAGTGATTATTATAATGATGTCATAGAAATGACGATTGCATGTGGACTTTCAGCTTTCAATTAAATAAACCTTTTTTCAATTAACTAAACTTTGTTGAATTAGTGAAAGTCTTCGTTGAATAATACTCCGTAACAAAATAGAAAAATAGAGTAGCGAATAACCTAAAAACATACGGAATATAAGTATAAATCAGTTTCGATTGTGTATTTGTACGTGTACATGACTAGAAGCACAAGTATTTTACTTTTGACGAGATTGTTTGCCAAAGAAAGTAGTTGTAAAGTTTATGTCAAAATACTTGACTTTAATGACAAATAATGTCACTTATTCACAACATAATTAAAAATATTTACTATAAAAAAATTGAATACCCTAATTTGATAGTTATTCAATTTATTTCTCATATCCCTATTACATGCATATCATTAGAAAGTACTCCCTATGTCCCGTTGGAATGTTCCCGTTTTCCTTTTTGGGATGTCCCGTTGGAAAGTTCCCATTTCACTAAATGGAAAGTTATCCTACATCAAAACAGGGTCAAGCAGTGCAAAACAATGTCAAACAGTGTCGAAATAATGACAAACAGTGTCGAAACAATGTCAAAACAGTAAAATTTATCCCCTGGTAAGTTTATTTCCTTAATATGTGTAGGTGAAACCGGGAACATTCCAACGGGACAGAGGGAGTATTAATTACACAATATTATAGAGAATAAAAAATAAGGGTCTTAAGGGAAATATGCTTTATATTTAATATGAGTGCAACACAATTTAATATATATATATATATATATATATATATATATATATATATATATATATATATATATATATATATATATGCACTCATAATTTACTTAAGTTATTATATATTTGAGTAGTGCTATTTCATTTCCTTATCGCGAAAATCTCAATGTGAAATTGCTATTGAAATTGCCATTTAGTTTTCTTGTCATAAATGCATGTACATTTATTATAAAATATCAATTTCGTAATCATTTTAAGGAGAATATAACAAATGGAAGAAATATATTGGGGAATTTTGAGTTACACCCCACTTTTTGGATGATATTAGACTTTGTACCTCATTTTCAAAACTTTTAAACTTTGCACCCTATCTACAACATTTTGTGAAGAAAAAATCATGAACGGGGTGCAAAGGCAAAGACATTTTAGGGGAAATAGGGTGCAAAGTCTAAGAGTTTTAAAAATGGGGTGCAAAATCCAATATGACCCAAAAAGCGGGGTGCAAAGTCAAAATATCCCAAATATATTTTATATTTACTTTTAAGAATCACATAATGTGTATCTTATCATAATTTACTTATTAAATTCTAATTAAGAAGTACTATTATAATTCCTTAAATTGAATAACTCACTTCCCGTTTTAATCCTAATTTGGAACACATAATTTGTTCGTAAATGTAAAATTCAATTTGATAATAAATGAAAAAAATACTTCAATTATTTTTAATCATTTCCACTAATGTTTATTATGCATCAACATTTTAATCGCTTATTCTAACAAAAGCTATTAACTTATTAGGTATCTTATAGAAAAAGTAATCATTATATATTTTTTTATTATTAAGAAATATATAACCCACGTGAATTTTTAAAATCATATACTCCCTCCGTCCCGTTGGAATGTTCCCGCTTTCCTTTTTTGGATGTTCCGTTGGAATTGTTTTCATTAAAACCAGTTGAATATTACAGAACAGAAAATGTATTGTTTTTTATACATCAGAATGGAACACAAAAATGAACTATGCATATGTATAAATATGTTAACGTATAAAATATTATTTGAGTTAATTCTTAAATAAAATTTACACTATGAAATTAGATTAATTAAACTTGAATATCCCATATTAATGTTTACGTACATGTATATGGCATGGCACGTTCTTGAAGTCTAGTAAACTAAATAAAGTTAACTAGTCTTTCACCCGTGCCGAGATAATAAATTACTAAATAACTCGTGAAGATTTCTAGTTTCCCATATCAACTCTATTAACTTGAAGTCAATATCACTACAAAAAAATTCGCCTGTAGTCACAGACTTAGTCACGGACCGTAGTGTAAAAAATCCGTGACTAACACTTTTAGTCACGGACTTCGTCCGTGACTAGTTCAGTGACTAGTTCCGCGTGACTAGAATGTAGTCACGGACTTTGGCCGTGACTAGGTGTAGTCACGGATTAGTCACGGACGTCGATCCGTGACTACATCTTGACCGGAATAAGCCTCCGGCACGTTAGTCACGGACAGGATCCGTGACTACTTTTAATTTAAATTTTTTGAGTTAGTCACGGACGGGGTCCGTGACTACGTTTAATTTAAATTTTTTTATTTTTAAAGTAGTCACGGACGTATCCGTGACTATGTTAAATTTAAAAAAATTGAATTTATTCCGGATAAAATGTAGTCACGGATCTGGTCCGTGACTAATGTTTTTGTTTTTTTAAAAAAAGTCGATTTTAAATAAAAAATTAAAAAAATGAAAATTGAATTTATTCCGGATTTAAAAGTAGTCACGGATTTAGTCCGTGACTAATGTTTTTGATTTAAAAAAAACAATTTTTTATAAAAAAAAATTATTTTAATTTTATTTTAAAGCAATTAGAATAAAAATAAATTCCATACAATCTTAAACATAAAAAATGTTATTACAGACAGAATTATAAAAACAAAATTCATACAATGTCAAACAATATTATGTAATTACATGCCCGTACGTCGGACTCCATTGTGATAAAAATTACAATCATCATAATCATATTTGTAACACCCCTAAATTTCCCGCCCAAAACATTGATATATTTAAAAGAAATACTTTATTCATTCATCAAAGAGTTGAAGAAATACAGCGGAAGTCTAAAAGGGAAATGAGTGTTACCGCCACATTCGGTCATCTCTTAACCGAATGCACATGCAACTCAAAGTAAAACAATAAAAACTAATGTAATAATAAGTAAATGTTTGATTTATGACTAGATTTAACTAAGGCATCTTCTAATTCGCACTCAAGCTCGAGCAATCCGTCAATCCACATAGGTATCCAACTCATCACCTGATTTAAGGGAGAAAAGAGAGACAAGAAAATAACAAAAATTAGCTTTAGAGCTAACTAAGTACTACCCAACCCCGTAAAATAATCAGGTTTGGCTAAAAATAGATTTTTATATAATAATATATAAAAATACTCACACCATCAAAATTCTTCTCACTTTGATTTTTCTCAAACTACTTCTTTGCTAAAATCTTAAACTTCTCTTGGAAAATCTCTTAGTAACTCTTCTTTTTAAACTTCTTAAGAAAATCACTTCTTCTCTAACTTCCTAGTAATTTAGAAGGGCGGTGATCAACCTTTCGATAGAGCCCGGTGAACCGTGGTTACGGACGGCCACCCCGAACAAGTGCCGGTACCACAACTGCTCTGTTGGAAACGAAACGACTACCTTAAGTGTGCACACCCCCTAAAAGGGATTCCAAGCCCTCCGAGTAGTAAGTCATCCCGAGTGGTCGGAACCCAACCACCCCAAATTCTGAAATTCTTGAATGATTAGGGACTACTACTATAACTTCTTCTTAAAAGGGATCATAGATCCAAATCTCACTTAAAAGGGATCATAGATCCAAATCTTGCTTAAAAGGGATCATAGATCCAAACTGTACTTCTTAGTAGTAGTAGCTCTAATCACCCTCCACATTTATCCGGATGTGGAAAAACCGACACCTCGGATTACTCCCGAGATGCTATCTTCTTATGAAAATGTAAATTTTATCTTTGCTTAACAATACTTCAAAAATACTTCTTAATTCCTCTAAAAAGTCTTGAAGGTATTTAAAAATATTTAATACCCCAAAAATATTTGATTTACACTTCTTAACTACCATATATATACTATCTTCTCAAAATCACATACACAAAATTCACAAATCACACTTAATCACATAATGCATAATAAGCATATAATACGAGGAAACAATTTTGGATTGGCAGAGAAACTTACCTCAAATCCAATGCTCCTAATTCTCTTCCTCTACTCCGGTCTCTAAATAATCACCTTTTTAATTAAATATGATAAATTAGTCACTTATTCTATTTGTAATTACTTTACCCGATTTTCTCCTTTTATTTTATTATTCGAATTTATTAACTTAATTTATTAATTATCCGAATTTATTTGATTACTCACTTTCTATTAATAAAATTACCTTAATAATTTTATCCATTAATTTTCAATATTTGAAATAAAATATCTGAATATAAATGATTACAACATCCAATTTTTATTCAATAATCCCTATTAATATTAATATTTCCTTATTTAATTACTTAACTAGTTTTATATGGCCTAATTTAAATAAATAGACTAAGAATCGACTTTATAAATTAAAAACCGTCTATAACTATATTTTGGGTCTATATTCGACCTAGGTTGTCCAGATATCTATTTTATAATTATTTCCCATAATTATTCCTTTAATTTCATATATCTATTAACCGGTTTAATTACAATTAAATATACTAAACCTTATTTTTATTAATTATAAATGGTCCATAAGGTCCTAGTTAGTCATATAATTATCCTAGTTTACTCCAATATTTATTTCATAATTATTTTCGTTATTTAGTTAATTATTTACTAAATGTGTATAAATTGGCCCGATTACCATTAAATCAATTAAAAATAGTTAAAAATATTATTTTTCAATTCTGGTTGGTCCTAATATGTATATTTATACTAGGTATTTAATTTATATTTTTCCAGATTTTATTTATTTCATTTACTATTTTATTTTTAATTTTTATTGCAACTGGGCCGAACTGGCCCACATTAAATTTTCTGGCCCAACCTGAAAAGGCCCAAAACAGACCTCAGCAGATTGCTGGGTCGTCTTCCTCCCCAGGTCGCCGGAAAAACGGGAATTTAAGGGGGGGGAGGTGTTACCTCGTCGGACGAGCGAAACGGCCGGCTATTGGCTCCGTTTGGGACGGCGAATGTCGGTGGTGGGTTGGCGGCAGCGGCAGTTACTCCTTCTTCTCTGTTTTCCGTCGAAAAATTTTTCCCCGGCGAAACTCCGGCGAGGCTTTTCTCCCTCGTTTCACGACCGTTTTCGACGATTCTTTTTCCGTTGGATTCGTATCACGAAGGGGAAGGTTTGAAAAGTATTTTCAAGGCTTGGTTCTGGCTAAAACGCTGGGTCGCAAATATATATATATACGTATATATGTATATTTCTTAGTTTTTTGGGATGAAGAAAACGCAGGTTCTGGCCTATTATTTATAGGGAAAGATGAGGGTTTTAGGCTGAGATGTTAGAGTTGGAGTTGGAGTTTAATCAATTTCGTTTTTTTTTTGAAGTTGCCGGCCAACAAATCCTACCTAGGAGTATAGTATTATAATTAGGTTATAGTAGTTTATTTAGGAGTATTATAATTATATTTACTATATACGTAGGTAGCTTAGTTTAGTTATATTACGTATGTATTACTAAGTAGGTTATACTATTATGTGTATATATATATATATATATATATATATATATATATATATATATATATATATATATTACTTACGTATATATATATGTATTATGAGTATTTTAATTATTTAGTTTATACTTTGTATATTATACAACCTAAAATAGTTATATAAAAATTAATTTTATACTAAAACATAACTTCTATTATCGGGTCATTTTTATCTGACTAAAACGTCATAATTTTTGAAATTTTATCTGTTTAGAATTTTACAACTGTTGAATTTTTGTCTGACTCAAATAATAATTAAAATGTTATTTTCGTAATATTTTATCTGATTAAAAATTATTTTTATTTTTATTTAAATTTTTTGAAGTGTCACATTCTACCCTCTTTAAAAGATGTTTCGTCCCGAAACATTCACTAAATCTAAATACTCAAATTCTTAGGTATTACAATATTCATCATCATTATCATCATAGTCACGATGATGATCCTCTTCTGCATCCACGGTGTCCAAGGGTCGGGAACTTCCTCGGCTGCCTCGGTTGCCTCCTCGATTGCCTCCTCGGTTGCTTCCTCGGTTGCTTCCTCGGCTGCCTCCACCCGATGACTGAAACTGATTGAGCATATCAGACGACAGAGATCCGAATGTCGACCCAATTGCAGGCATGGCACCATAACCGGAGTTAGAGTGGTAACCCATACTACCCATGTGCGGAACCTGAGGAGTCTGCTCAACGTGCATAATGTACGGCCGAGGATGAGGCTGAGGCGGAGGCTGATATCCAGCAAGGATCCGTTCCATTGCTTCCAGCCGGGCCCTCGTTTCTTCATCATTCTTCCGTTGCTGTTCAAATGCACGCTCCTCCTCCTCCAATTCTCGCTGCAATTGGGCAATGCGTGGATCCTCTCCTCGCCTAGATCGAGAAGATGATGAAGCTCCGCTGCCGCTGCGATCGTACAAAATACGTTGCCCCTCAGCCCCGAGGCATGGAAGCCGACCCTTGTACACCCGTTGTTCACTGTTGGTCGGCCCTGTCCGTAAGCGACTGTGTGATAGGTGTAACCGTTTATCACATATGACCGCCAAACTTTAGCGTAGGCACCAGGGCCCCACGATAATGATATTAACAAAGGGTCCACAATCCCATGGTTATTGATCTGTAAATTAAAACACAATAACATTGGGTAATTATTAAATATTATTAATTAATAATATATATAATTAATGTGTGTGTATGTATATATACCTGATGCTTGTACCACGGTATAAAATGAGAGTCCACCAATGCATCAATTTCATTGTCAGGGAATGCTGAGTACTCCGCTCTAAATTCACTGTGAAGTCAAACATGAAAATATTATAAATCAACTACCTTAATTGTATATATATTACATAGATAACTACAAATTTAACTTACTGATAAAACGGTAAGATTTCTGGACAATTAATGAGCATATAAGTATGCGCAATTTGTAATTCTTTTCCCACGATGTATCGGTTTGTCCAAGCTCCTTTACCTCTACCTGGGTAATTGAAAATGGAAACTACATTTTCATACAAATCCTCGCCAATGTCATCGATGTATCGGGCAGGTCTCTTTCTTCTAGTGATGACTTCACGCTCAAAATAAAAAGATGAGAACGTTGAGATTTCTTGTTGAAGATATGCTTGACAAATTGAAGCCTCAACGTGTGCCTTGTTGGTCACTTTCTTTTTCAACTCTCCAAGAAATCTGCAAAGTAAAATAAAAGTGGTACACAGATTAATGTTGTTATGAAATAAATATTCAAAGATAAATGAAATTGTGACTAACCTTTCAAATCTGTACATCCAGCGATAGAAGACGGGTCCACCATTTAAAGCCTCATACGGAAGATGTATTACAAGATGTTCCATTCCATCGAAAAACGACGGAGGCATTATCTTTTCCAAATTACACATCAGCATGGGAACAGACTCTTCTAGTCTACGGAGGGATGCTGCATCCAAAACGCTTGAGCATATCGACTGAAACAACAAACTGATCTCAGTAATGCAGGACCATACGTGTTCAGGAAGCATCTCTTTCAGTGCAATTGGGAGAAGTCTTTGCATGATTACATGACAATCGTGAGTTTTCATGCTCGACGTCGTTGCAAGTTTATCCATGTCCACACATCTGGACAAGTTGGAGCAGTAGTCATCTGGAAACTTCAGAGACACAAGCCATTGTAATATTGATTCTTTTTGTGCTTGTGTGACTTGGTAGACTGCTTTTGGAATATTGTTGCCCTGATATTCTAGATCAACAGATAGTTCAGGCCTATCACACCAAATAGTCATATCTTTTCGAGATGCAAGACCGTCTTTAGTTTTACCTTTGAAATCCATCACTGTGTTAAATATATTGTCAAACACGTTCTTCTCAGTGTGCATGACATCTATATTGGGACGAATGAGAAGGTCTTTCCAATATGGTAACTCCCAAAAGATACTCCTCTTTGTCCACTTATGGGTATCACAAAACCCATATGGCTTCTTATTTGGTTCTTGCATAACCGTAGGAATACGTTGAACCAGGTTAAAAATTGCTTCCCCGGTCAATCTCGGGGGCGGGGTGTCTTTTACCACTCTACCTCTAATGAAAGACTTTTTGTCCCTTCGATATCGGTGGTTTTCCGGGAGAAATTTGCGGTGACAATCAAAGTAGCTTGGTTTTTTACTGAAAGTTAGCCAATTGGCACCTGATTTCTCCATACATATCGGACATCCCATAAGACCACGTGTGCTCCATCCCGAAAGCATGCCATAGGCAGGGAAGTCGCTAATGGTTCAAATGATGGCAGCTTTCATTATGAAATTTTGATCCCTTGAAACATCATATGTTGGTGTCCCAATGGCCCAAAGTTCTTTCATCTCCTCGATAAGGGGTTGGAGATAAATGTCTATTTTTTTCCCTGGATCATTGGGACCCGGACAGATTAGAGTCAAAAAGATAAAGTGACTTTTCATGCACACGTCGGGAGGGAGATTGTAAGGAGTTAACATGACCGGCCAACATGAATAGTTCTTCCCAAACCTTCCAAATGGAGCAAATCCGTCTGAACACAATCCCAGTCGCACATTTCGTGGCTCCATTGCAAACTGAGGATGACAACGGTCAAAGTGTCTCCAAGCTTCACAGTCCGAAGGGTGAGACATCATACCCTCTTTTGTTTCGTGCTCAACATGCCATGTCATGTGTTTCGCAGTAGCAGTCGAAGCGTACATCCTCTGAAGTCGTGGAGCTATTTGGAGGTAATACAGTTTAGACAATGCCGACTTATTTCGTGGTTTCTTTCTACTTTGAGGAACTGGTTTGTATCTGTTTCCACCACAGAACTTGCAGAATTCAAGTGTCTCATCATCCTTCTAGAACAACATACATCCTTTCGGGCACGCATCAATTTCTATATAAGGTAGCCCCAACTTAGACATTAATTGCTTCATGTGATAATATGAATCCGGAAGGTTATGATCACGTGGTAGCATCCCGTCTACTGACTGCAAGACTCTAGTCATGCAAGTTTCAGGGAGACTGTATTCAGCTTTTATGTTCATAAACTCTGTAACGGCGGATAGCTGAGAGTATCCCTCACAATCAGCATACAAGGGTTGATCAGTTGCTTTTAAAACATCTTGAAATCTTTCAGCTAAACCTTCATCCACATAAGGTTCATAAAATATCGGATTTTCATCCTCATGTGGTTGATACGAGGTCGAAGCTTCAGGAGGATCGTTAGATGGTTGTGGGGGGTTGAACTGAGACATCGATGCACCGTATGCGTCATATACCATACGTTGCTCCCATCTCATTTCAGCAGGGTCTCCCCACACACTCATCTCTGCAGGGACGTTACGAGACGAACCTACCGTTTGTGGTAAAACAGATGGATCCAAAGGTTCGCCATGAGAAGTCCAATTGTAATAATTGGGAAGGAAACCGTCCGCGTACAAATCCCACCCAACTTCGTCTGGGTGTTTAAATTTGAGATTTTTACACTTTGAACATGGACATCTGATTTTATCACCACTCATATAAGCCGGGTGTTCAAGTGCGAATTTAATAAACTCCTCAACTCCTTCAAGAAAATTTGATTGCATTCCGTACAATACCGCATGTTTATCATACATCCAAATTCTATTTTGTCTATACATTATGCCTGAATATTATAATAAAAAAATTATACAGGTTAAAAACTCTAAATTATAAACATTACCAACATATTATATGTGGAGTATTATTAATATATTAAAATCAACTAATTCCCTAAAATTCCCTTAAAATTAACTAATTCCCTTAAAATTAACTAATTTCCTTAAATTTCACTAAATTTCACTAAAATTCCCTTAAAATTAACTAATTCCCTAAAATTCCCTTAAAATTAACTAATTCCCGTAAAATTAACTAGTTTACTTAAATTTCACTAAAATTTCCTTAAAATTAACTAATTCCCTAAAATTCCCTTAAAATTAACTAATTCCCTTAAAATTAACTAGTTTCCTTAAATTTCACTAAAATTCACTAAAATTCCCTTAAAATTAACTAATTCCCTAAAATTCCCTTAAAATTAACTCATTCCCGTAAAATTAACTAGTTTACTTAAATTTCACTAAAATTCACTAAAATTTCCTTAAAATTAACTAATTCCCTAAAATTCCCTTAAAATTAACTAATTCCCTTAAAATTAACTATTTTCCTTAAATTTACTAAAATTCACTAAAATTCCCTTAAAATTAACTAATTCCCTAAAATTAACTAATTCCCTTAAATTTCACTAAATTTCACTAAAATTTCCTTAAAATTAACTAATTCCCTAAAATTCCCTTAAAATTAACTAATTCCCTTAAAATTAACTAATTTCCTTAAATTTCACTAAAATTCCCTTAAAATTAACTAATTCCCTAAAATTCCCTTAAAATTAACTAATTCCCTTAAAATTAACTAGTTTCCTTAAATTTCACTAAAATTCACTAAAATTCCCTTAAAATTAACTAATTCCCTAAAATTAACTAATTCTCTTAAATTTCACTAAATTTCACTAAAATTTCCTTAAAATTAACTAATTCCCTAAAATTCCCTTAAAATTTACTAATTCCCTTAAAATTAACTAATTCCCTAAAATTCCCTTAAAATTAACTAATTTCCTTAAAATTAACTAATTCCCTTAAAATTAACTAGTTTCCTTAAATTTCACTAAAATTCACTAAAATTCACTTAAAATTAACTAATTCCCTAAAGTTCCCTTAAAATTAACTAATTCCCTTAAAATTAACTAATTGCCTAAAATTTCACTAAAATTCACTAAAATTCCATTAAAATTAACTAACGTCCAATAATTAATATTATTAAACTATAAACATGCACAATACGTTAATGACATTAATTTAATATAATCCACAATACTAAAATTATCAACATCTTAATCTTATTAATAATGCACATTTAACAATTTACTAAATTAAATAATATGAGCAAATCCAATAATTTGAGCATATATATATAATAAACACATTTAAATTAAATTAACTAACCCTAATTTAAATCATTATTAATCCTAAATTAGGCCGCCTTAATTAACAATAATTGCCAATATAAAGAAATCATATACTTATATTTAATCATATATATATATATATATATATATATATATATATATATATATATAAAGTCATTTGAATTAAATAATACTTACATTTAACTAATATTAATAATATGCATTTAAATTATATCTAATCATATATACTTACATACGTATTTAACTAATTTACGTAATTTTAACCCTATATTTTAAAATTAATAACATATGTATTGCCAATATTATATTTAATAATATACTTACATATGTATTTATTAACAAATTTACATATTTAACTAATTTACAAAAATGCATAATTCAAATTACATAACTTATCTGCATAAACAGGAAAAATGATATGAGATGGGTAGATTACATCCTTCAATTCTATCTGGAATTCTATCTGGAGTAGATGGTGTGATTTTGTTGAATGAAGCGGAGGCTGCATATATAAATTTTGTAGTCACGGACTTAGTCACGGATGTGTCCGTGACTACATTTTTTTGTACGAATTGTCGGTGCACTTTAAATTTGGAACGTTGAAAAATCAATTTTTGAACTTGTCACGGAATTAGCTAATTCCCTAAAATTCGTGACTAGGTCCGTCACTACCTATAGTCACGGACGTAGTCACGGACAAATCCGTGACTACTTTTTTTTAACGGTTCCGTGACTAAACCGTGATTAGAACCGTGACTAACTAGTCACGGACCAAATCCGTGACTACGGTCCGTGACTACAGGCGAATTTTTTTGTAGTGTATTCTTGACTGTAAATATGATACACTATCATCAAATTTATGGTTTCTATTCAAGTGTGTATTCAAGATAGCAAACCAAAAAATAAACATGTATAGTAAGTGAGCTAACAGTTGCACACATGGATGACTCAGATAAAATTTTCAAATCATCATCAGAGTTCAGTTTCTAGAAATTAGAATTTGAAGAATTGGCAGGCATAAAAATGAAAAGGTTACCACAAAATAAATAAAACATAAACCTAATTCATTTATATACCACTTTGATACATAATTTGTTCTCGTGAGAAAATGGTCAATTCATAAGTTTGTTATTTTGTGTGACACCTTAAGAAGGATGCTTTGTAACTAATAATCGATTATTAGTTAATTACCCAGATATGATCATTTGGAAAGCATATATTACGGTGGATTGCTATATAAGGGAACAAAAGAGTCCTAATGACAAAACACAAGTTGATGTATAGGATTTCAAAGAAGAAGCCATTTCTTCACTTAATCTTATCACAACAATATTAATTCATAGCTGGGGTTGAAAAATACTTGTCCTTGAAAAATTGTATCAATAAGAAAGAAAAGAAAAGAAAAGAAAGAAACAATTTTTATTTTTACATTTGAGTCATTTAAAATAATACTCCGTAGCTATTAGTATTGCACAGAAATTTTTAAAAAATAGACCATACTCCTCAAATTTGTCCATAAATTATACACATATGCATTGTAATTGTTGCGTGCATGTACATTTCCTGCATGACATGTAAAGGGGGAAACTGAATTAACATATATAAGCAATTAAACTACATGCTTCAAAAAATCAAAGAGTAAGAAAGAAAAGAAATGAAGGGGGAAACTGAATTATTAATGAAAATGATATGGTTGCTTCTGTTTCCTTAATTTTGCTTTCCCTAGATGCACTCATATATATTCCCATAGTGATTTGGTTCACCAAAAAATATGATTACCTTTACTATGAGTAAGGGTGGGGGAATTTCAGAACATCACTTGATGCACTTAACATACGTGTTAGGATCGTATCCGTCTCCGGCTCAGGTCTCCAACCACTCTAGACTAAACTCACACACACCCTCTAGGGCTAGGCCACAACATCTCCCATGTTTACTCACTCTTCTTCACTCCACAAAGGAACTCTCACACAAGGAAAAGGAAGAAGGAAGACACTGCTCTCTGGAAGAGGAATTCACGCAGGCTTATCTCAAAGGGGCAAACAAAAGGACTACAAATAGGCTGCCAAGGAAAGTCACGGGTGAGGCTAATCAACAGGGTGTCACAGGCTGCCAGACAGGAGGTGCAGCGGACAACAACAAAACAAGGGGGCTCACATATTGTAAGTCAACAGGCACCAATGAGTGATTTCAACTAAGGGAATCAAAGTGGGAGTAAACATGGGGTGCAAGCCTTAATAGTAAAGTGGAAGGGAGGCCTTGGTAGGACCAATACCTCCAACATTCTCCACCTTATTGGTCCTAGGTGGTGTAGAGTAGCAAAACAGGTTGTGAGGAGACTCATCATCGCCGGGTCACCCGGAATATCAACAGATAAAACGGGCAAACACTTTATTACGCAACCCACAGTTATCCACAGTCAAAGTTTAACATGCGTTTACAGGACAAGTGCTTCTCAGCAGAAAGACACTTGGTACCCATATCCACAGGGTTAAGCTCTGACGGGATCTTGCACAGCTTGACTCCACCTGCATCAACAATATCACGTATGAAATGGAACCTAACATCAATATGCTTAGTTCTATCATGAAATACAGGATTTTTGCAAAGTTGGATAGCCGATTGGCTATCCGAGAAAATGGTAACTCCCTTTTTGAGAAACACAATTTCGGAGACAAGGCGTTTGAGCCAGATGGCTTCCTTAAACGCTTCTGTGGCTGCAACATACTCGGACTCAGTGGTAGAAAGGGCCACAATAGGCTGTAGTTGAGACTTCCAACTAATGCAGGAGCCACACAAAGTAAAAACATAAGAAGTGGTCGACTTCCTGTTATCTCTATCATTTGCATAGTTAGAATCAACATAACCAATCAATTCAATACCACTAGCACATTTAGAGAAAATTAAACCATGCTTCACAGTAGAAATCAGATATCTAAGCAACCACTTAAGAGCATTCCAATGGGGCAAACCAGGGTTGGACATATATCTACTCAAGCAACTAACCGCATATGCAATATCAGGTCTAGTGCTAACCATAAGATACATAACCGACCCTATTGCACTGGAATAGGGCACAGATTTCATTTTCTCAATTTCAGGAGCAGTCTTGGGAGACTGGTCCTTACTTAACACAAAGTGAGATGCCATAGGGACATTAACAGGAGAAGCAGATAACATATTGAATTTACTCAAAACTTTTTCTATGTAAGAAATCTGATTCAAAGTAAGAGTGCGCTTACTCCTATCCCTAACAATGTTTATGCCTAAGATCCTCTTGGCATCACCTAGGTCTTTCATGGCAAAATTCGCACACAGACATTTTTGCACATCTTTAATAGCATTCAGAGAAGGACTAACTATCAGCATGTCATCCACATAGAGTAACAAAAATACAGGCACAGAGGAAGTATTCTTGAAATACAGGCAATGATCACAAACAGATTTTTCAAACTTCAAAGATATCATGCATTTATCAAATTTGATGTTCCACTGCCTAGGGGATTGCTTCAGGCCATACAATGCCTTCCTAAGCAAACAGACATGCTCACTTCTCTTGGGATCCACAAATCCCTCAGGCTGGGTCATATAAATTGTTTTGTCCAATTCACCATGCAAAAAAGCAGTAGTTACATCCATTTGTTTCATTTCCCAGTCATGGTGAGCAACTAAAGCAAGCATCATACGAATAGTGGTGAATTTAACAACAGGAGCAAAGATTTCTGCATAATCTACCCCCTCTTTTTGAGTAAACCCCTTCGCAACCAACCTAGCCTTAAACCTAACATCACTAGGTTCTTCCTTAACCTTAAACAACCACTTACACTCAACCACCGAACAGTTGGGGGGTCTAGGTACAAGGGTCCAAGTCTGGTTCACTCTCAAAGAGTCCATCTCACTTTTCATGGCACTAATCCATTTCTGAGACTCTTTGGAACCTAAGGCTTCACGGTAGGTCTTGGGTTCATTCAGCTCTAGGGATTCAAACACAGAAAAAGCAAACATAGAAGTATCATGCACAATGAAAGCATAATCAGGCATACTATCAGCAGTTCTCCTAATAACCCTTCTACCCCTATCTCTAGCAAGTTGATAATCATGCAAATTATCACTACTAGGCTCCACATGTAACTCATGCAAATTATTGTTGTCATGAAAATCAGATTCAGCACCCATGTCATGCAAATCATGCTCAGTATCATGCAAATGCTCCACCTCACTCGAGGTGGTGGGACTATCATGCTCAGATGAATCAGAATCATGCATAACAATATCATCAGTAATAACAGGATCAACAGATAAAGGACTAGCAGCAACAGGGACAAACTCCACCTCACTAGGAGTACTATCTGACCTAGACTCAGGATTAGAAACAGACTCGGTCAAGCAAGGAAAATCAGTTTCATTAAACACCACATTTCTGCTAAAGACCACCTTAAAGCCTACCTGGTTCCTATCCCATAACCTGTAACCCTTTACCCCCTCTGGATAACCTAGGAAGACACATTTCTTAGACCTAGGATCCAACTTGTCACCCTGTTGATGTGCATACGCTGCACAACCAAACACCTGAAGGTTAGACAGATCAAGAGGCTTACCGGTAAAGACGGCTTCAGGACATTTACCACCAAGTGGGACAGACGGGGACCTATTCACCAAATAGGCAGCAGTAGTAACTGCTTCACCCCAGAATTTCTTAGACAAACCAGAGGTAGCTAATGTGCTTCTAACCTTATCCAACAGAGACCTATTCATTCTCTCTGCTATCCCATTCTGTTGGGGAGTATAAGGCACAGTTTTGTGCCTTTTTATCCCACAATCCACACACAGCTTATCCATCTCCTTATTACAGAACTCTAACCCGTTATCGATCCTAAGGGTTTTAACCTTCCTGCCAGTTTGGTTTTCAACTAGGGTTTTCCACTCCCTAAACTTCACAAACACATCAGACTTGTGTTCTAAAAGGCTAACCCACACCTTCCTAGAGAAATCATCAATAATTGAAAGGAAATATTTCCTGCCCCCGTGGGTAGGAACACTGGCAGGACCCCAAACATCGGCATGAACATATTCAAGCACAGACGAACACTTAGACAGATTAGGGTAAGAGGAAGGAGGGAAGCTGACTCTATGCTGCTTGCCTAACACACATGATTCACAGAAAGGCACAGAAGTCACAGAGTCCTTACCAAAATAACCAGCCCTACGCATGACATCTAAACCCTTATTGCTCATATGTCCTAGCCTATTATGCCACAAAGAGGTCTTATCAGAACATACAACATTCACAGACTCAGTAAAAGGTTTAGCATGACACACATAAAGGTTATTCACCTTCTCAGCTTTAAGCAACACAAGAGAATTTTTCAAGATTTTCATGCAACCATTCCCCCATTTTCCCTGTAAACCACTACTCTCCAAAGCAGCAACAAATAACAAGTTATGACACAAATCAGGGACATGCCTCACATTCTTAATGGTAAACACAGAGCCACAAGAAAACTTCAGACATATATCACCCACACCAAGCACATTGCATCTCTTATTATCAGCTAAGGAAACATAGCCACTATCACATAATTCATATGTAGAAAACAAATCTCTAAAGGGGGACATGTGATAGGTACAACCAGAGTCAATCAACCATTCATGCTCAGACAGGGAATTACGCACAGAATTAACATGGTCACAAACCATCAAAATATCACCAAGGTCAAATTTATCAACAGCTACACTAGCATGCTCGGTCTTCTTAGGTTTAGGGAAATCCTTAATGAAATGGTCAGCGTTACCACAATTGTAACACACTCTCTTCCTAGATTTGCTCCTCTTTCTCCCAGGCTGACTAGTGTTCTTACTTTGACTATTTTGCTTAGAGTTCTTAGACCTACCCTTAGATCTACCTCTAACAAACATAGCCTCACCGGAGTCCCTGGACTGACTGGCATTACCCCTAGCATGCTTCAGGTCTAATTCCTTACTCCTTAACCCATTAACAACAATATCTAACGAAATCTCATCCCTACCATACTTAATAGCGGACTTAACATCATTATAAGAGTCGGGAATGGCATTAAGTAATACTATGGGAGTATAATCGTCTATGTGTTTATCACCTGCCTGTTTGATATTCTGTATCAGTTTATTAAACACATCCAGGTTCTCATCTATATCCTTAGTCAGGTCAAGCCTAAACCTAAAGAATTTCTCAATTAAGAACAACTTCCCGGGCAAAGAGGTATCAGTATAGAGACTATCCAATTTCTCCCACGATTCCTTAGCGGACTCAAGAATACCCACTTTCCTAAGCACAGAATCAGACAGATTCAAGTAAATAGTAGAACAAGCAGTTTCGTTCATTTCAATTTGCTTAGCCTTATCTTCTGATTCAAGGAAAATACCAGTGACAGCTCTGAAAACTTTTTGTTGTATTAAAACACACTTAATTTTCTGTTTCCAAATATCAAAATCTGTTTTTCCATTAAATGGAAGCATACCATACTGATTAGCAGCCATGGTATCAACCACAAAACAACACAAAGCTAAGCAGACAAATTTGACATAAAATAATCCAACCCGGGCTATAAAGTATTCACTTTAATAACCACGGGCAGCATGCAACAAATAGAAAATGTGGACAGTTTGGCACATGAAACAACTTCGGGCAGCAGTTAACATTAATTAATTCTACCCCTAACCCCCAATAAACCACCTCTACGCATAACAAATGAATTAAATAACACTTAGCAATTTAATTAACACACTAAAACAATCTGCCACAAAGGAGAGGGTTTAGCAAACGCACCTGGGGGGTTGGCGGCCGGGATACAATCTACCGGCGGCCCGCGGGGAGGGGGAATAAAATGAAATCCGGAGGCACCCGGTGCACCTAGGGTGTTTATAGCCAATTTACCTTAGCGAAACCCTAGGAGAGGGTTTCGACCTTACCTACCCAATTTTTTTAAAAAAATGGGATTTTTCTGACTGTTGACCGGTGTTGACCAGCGTTGACCGGCGTTGACCGGCGTTGACCGGCGGTCCAGCTGCTCCAGCAACTCCAGCAGTCCAGCAGGTCAGTCCAGCGGCCCAACAGCACAGGTCCAGTAGCTTGGCAGCCCAAATCCAGCAGGTCAGCAGCCCAGCTCCAAATCAGCAAAGAAGGTCCAACAGTGTAGCAGCCCAACAGGCCCAGATCCAGCCCAAAGTCCAGCAAGTGCAGCGGCCAGCTTACGTCCCTATCCTCAGGGATGTCGGCGACAAGCCTTCTGCGAACAACAAGACTGCCGGCGGTGGCTCCGAAGGGCGAGCGACGGGTCCAGTCACGAGCGACCACCGTCGATAGCTCTCCGGCGACGGCGGATGGCGGCTTCGGTGGCTTCGGCGATTTGCGCAGCAACAGGCTTCCAGTCCGACCCTTCCGAGTTCAGTTCTTCAGGTCCAAGCTTACCAGGCGATGGACACCTCCACGGACGGCGAATCGACGGTCACGACTTCCCAGACCTCGAATTGGCGGCGGACGGCGGCAGACGGCGGCGGTGAACGGCGGCAGACGGCGAACCCTCTCTGATACCACTGTTAGGATCGTATCCGTCTCCGGCTCAGGTCTCCAACCACTCTAGACTAAACTCACAATACGGATAAATACTGAATCTATCCAAAATTCTAATATACCAAGATTTTTATATGAGTTTTTTCACTTTTAATCTTCCAAGTATATCATAATGGTGATATTTTTGGTTCTTCGATTGTTATCATAGTGTCAATTTTAGTCATTCACTTATTGTGACACAAAGATAGTAGAAGGACTACAAATGTAAGTTTGACAAAACTTAAAGGACTCATTATGAGGAATAATTTTAAAATCCGAGGATTAAAAATGTCTATCACACAATCCTCAAAAGGGCTAAATTCAAAATTCAAAATGGAGGATCATTAAAGTCATTGTCACAATAGTCAAGGAACTAAACGTGACATAAATGTTTTCCGATAAATATGATATGGTACCATATCAAATCATTTTGATAGGGTATTAGTATATATCACTACAAAAAAAGCTTCCAGTTTGTCACGGATTTTGTCACGGATTTCAGTTCAAAAAATCTATGACAAAAAAAATGTGTCATGGACTTTATCACGCGGTTTTATCCGTGACAGAAAATGTGTGACTAAAAAGTTTGTCACGGCCAATATTCTGTGAAAAACTTTGTCACGGATTTGTCACGGCCGCCATTCGTGACAAAACAAGGAACCGGAGCAACGCCGATATTTATTTGTCACGGATTCGTCTGTGACAAACGTTTTTCTATGTTTCTAAATATTTCATTTTGTCATGGATTTATCCGTGACAAATGTTTTTTTTTTTGAATTTATTTGAAATATCCGAAATGGGCTAGGCGGATAACTTGAAATTTTTTGAATTGAAATATTTTCATTTTGTCACGGATTTATCCGTGACAAATATTTTTTTGATTTTTTTTGAAATATCCGAAATGGGTTAGGCGGGTAACTTGAAATTTTTGAATTTCAAATAATTTTCATTTTGTCACGGATTAATCCGTTTCAAAATATTTTTATTTACAAAAACTATTTTTTTGTTACGAAATAATTAGAATAATTTTTTGAAAAAGTTTAAGAAGTTGAAAATTTGTCACGGCCAGAGTTTCGTGACAAACATTTTATATTTTAAAAAAATATAAAAGAAATCTGCGACTTTTTTATAAAAATTCAAATTTAAAAACTTTGTTTAAATTTTTTTATAATAATTAATTGCTTCATGTTGTAATATGAATCAGGAAGACTGTGGTCACGTGGTAGCATTCCTCCGATTGACTGCAACAGCCTAGAAATGCAGGTTTCTGGAAGACTGTACTCAGCTTTAATGTTCATCAACTCCGAAACGGCGGATAGCTGAGAGTATCCCTCACAATCACCATACAGAGGTTGATCGGTAGCTTTTAGAATATCTTGAAATCTCTCTGCTAAACCTTCAATATGAGGGACTTGAGAATTCGGATTTTCATCCGCATATGGTTGATACGAGGTCGAGGCTTCAGAAGGATCATTAAATGGTTGTGGAGGGTTAAACTGAGACGTCGAGGCACCGTATACATCATATACCATTCTTTAGTCCCAGTTCATTTGAGCATAATCTTCCCACCCACTCATTTTTTGGATAAAATGTAAATATATATATATCCAGAAAAATAACAATACATGTATCAGAAAGATCAATCTAAGCTAGCAAACTAACCTAAAATCGAATCTACCGTCTACACCCCCCCCCCCCCCCCCAACCTTGCGGTAGGGGGAAGGAGAGGATTTATTTTAAGTCCAAATACATCACAAAAATATAATCCAAGAATGGTACGGGACAGTCCCCGACTCATTCATCAAAAATAAATCAAAGCCCAGGTCTGAACCAATGAAGGCCCATCATTGGGAAAATCCAGCACGAAATCACCAATTGGGTCATCCAAGCTTCCTAGCTTCTGGGCCAGTAAAGGCCCGTCCACTATCCAGCATCAAAAAAGCATTAAAACACCATCATCCAAGCTTCCTAGCTTCTGGGCCACCTAAGGCCCGTCCGCCACTCAGCATCACAGAACCAACAGCTCCAGCGCGAGGCCCAGTAGGTGAGCCCATTCCAGCGTCCAAGCAGAAGCAGGCTAGGGTTGCAGGTCGGCCCAACAGGGCATCACTTCCGTCCTAGCGCCGCAGTAGATCCCAATTCGAAATTCGAATTTCAACAACATGGGGCTCGTCAGTCAAAGGACAGGCTGGCAGTGCAGCTCTCAGTCAGAGTCAACCCACTCCACCCCACCCTCAGCCTCCCCGATAGGCTTCGGTACCACCCGTCGATCAGGCGGCCGGAGAACGAAGGTCGTAACCCAAACCGGAAACCCCCCTGTCCCAGCCCCCCACCTGGTCCGGCGACCCCAGGCTTTCCGGTGATCGGAGACCGGAGGCAAAACAACCAAAAACCCAAACCGGACAGTAACCAAAGCCAAAACGACGATCCTCAAAACCACTCTCCACCCCCGTTGAGCTCCGACAGCCCTCAACGACATTGGCAGGCAAGTTTTTGAGGCGGAGTGACAGTAGCCGGAAACCACAGTCAGAACAGAGCACAAAATGACAGGCGGTTCCAAATCCCCGTGGCCGGTCATCTTCTCCGGCGAATCCCGTACCTCATCAAGCACCTTAACAAATCCAGACGGGAGAGTCAAGTTGGAGCACCCTCATTCACGAAGGGATAAACTCCTACCTTCTTCTCCGATCCAACATGTAAGGAATAAATGTATTTAGATTTTGATGATGCTAGGTTAATTAGAATTTGAAAATACCCCTTTAGAAATTTTGTATTAGAATTTCTTCTGTAAGTTTTAGCTTAGTCTTCGTGCCAGAGTTCCACATTGCTTCTACCAGAGTTGCTCCCAGAGTTGCTCCCAGAGTTGCTCAACAGAGAAGCCATCAGAAACTGGTCATCAGTGTTGATACCAGAGTTGGCAACAGAGGCAGACTTCAGAGATTGAACCAGAGAGCCTCATAAGACTCTGCTAAACACACCAGATTCCGAAAGCACTTTCCAACGGTCGTTAAACTAACGGGAAATCCCCTAACGGTTACGAACCTTTCAACGGAAACATGGTACTGTACACACATTAAATGCACATTTAATGTTGTACGTACGAAGAGATATTTAAAGCTGATGATTGACCATGCGGGTATCTTCACGCCCCCAAAATAGCAAGTCGAAGGTCCAACCGGTCAAGTCAACAGTACAAGCATTTAATGAAGCTGTCTTCTACACTCCAACGGGAAGACTGCTCCCAGTATATAAGATACACTCTGAAGAACTAAGAGAATAACTTTGCTACAACATCTGCAAAACGAATTTGCTCAAAGCCTTCTTGAGATTCAAACTTCATTCTTAACAAGAAAAGGCTACAGTTGGAAGATACATTTTCTAATCCCTCATCCAACTAGCAAGTTGCAAAGTTACTCAGTTCTTCAACACTTCGAAAACTTCATCTACTCATCCTTTGTGAAGAAGCAACGTTGGAGAAAACTGATTTTGAATCAAACACTTCTTGAAAAAGAAGGGACGTCTCAAACTAGCTGGAGTAAGTGAAGTGGGGATACTTCGAGAGACTCAGTGAAACGAGACCAGTCATCAGGAAGCAGGACTGCATCCCGGGTGGCAACTAGACTTGAAGAAGACGAGGAGTGCTTCTTAAGTTCTAGGGATTAAGGCGTTGTAAACTGTTGTTTTTGCAAGCTTAGTGGAACAGTGGACTAGAGGAACAAGTTGTTCCTTGAACCACTATAAAAACCCCGGTGTCATTTACTTTAAGCTTTTAATTCCCGCACTTAAGATTCTACTGATTAACTCTTAAGGTTGGGCTCTGTGTCCAACAGATCTTCCTTCAGAGTTATCAGAAAGGCACTTTGCCTTAGCTTTTTCCTTTGAGGCTACCCGAACAGAAACTTATCCGCTGCCTGGTCTAGTTCTGCCATCAGAACCTGACCATCTCTGTCACCAGATTTCGACCATCTCTGATAAGTCAGTTTTGACTTAGAGAAAAGTTTAAATTCCTGAACAGTCTATTCACCCCCCCCCCCTGTAGACTGTTCCCATTACAAACGGGACCAACAAGTGGTATCAGAGCCTCCTTGTTCTTGTAATCTTTTAGGTTACTTACTAAACAAGAGATCCACTTGTTTTAGCCTCTTTAATCTCATATTATGGATAACACTCTTTCAAAGAATCTTATGTTCTCAGTAACAAAGTTTGATGACTGGAGGATTCGCATGAAAGCTCACCTCTGCGCACTCCATGATGAAATGTGGGAAGTTCTCGATGCAGGTCCTTTCACAGAGTTCACCAAGGTCAACCCCAGATGATCACCAAACTGCGTCATGAATGGTCCAATGAGGAAAGGAGGAAATACAATCTTGACAACATTGCCAAGGATATCCTCTACAAAGCCATAGATGACAAGTACTTCACAAGGATCAAGAAGTGCAAATCTGCCAAGGAAATCTGGGATACTCTAACCCTGATAGGAGCTGGAGATGAGCAAGAAAAGGACAACAAACTTACCATTGCCATGAACAAGTTTGAAGACTTCAAACTTCTACCCAAAGAGTGCATTGCTGAGATGTATGCACGCTTGCTCACCCTCACTGCTGAGATATCAGAACTTGGGAAGGAACTTACTCCCAAGGAGATCAACTTGAAGGTTCTCAGAGGTTTACCTTCACCATGGAAGATGAAGGTCACTGCCATGAGAGATAGCAAGGATCTCAGAACCTACAGCACTGAGAAACTCATCTCTGATATCAAATCTTATGAGTTTGAGATGAATGAAGAAGAGAAAGAAGAAGTTGAGGACAGAACAACTACTGCCCTCACTGCCAGCACCTCTCAGGTAAATAACTTTGACCCTTCTATTCTTTTAACTGACGAATATATGGCGGCTTTTGCTAGGAAGTTCAGGAAATTCTTGAAGCCAAAGGATAGCAGAAGTCCACTCTCTAGCAGAAAGCCACACCAGAAGTCCAAACCATCAGAGAGTAGTGGAGAGCTTCTCTGCTACAATTGCATACAACCAGGGCATTTCAAAGCCAACTGTCCACACCCCATAGTCTCCAAAAGGTAAGGCCAGGAAGGAGAAAAGAAATATGAGCACCGAAGAAGGAAGGCACTCATCACTGAACAACCAGAGAAGGACCCCCTCTCTGAGACAGAGTCCAGCTCAGAATCAGAATCCGATGAGGCATTCTGTTGCCTGGATACAAAGACTGAAGACCTATGTCTTATGGGTCAATCTGATGATGAGGTATCCTCTACTTCTAACTCTAGTTTTTCTTCGGTAGGCAGAGCCTTTGATTCTGAATCAATGTCAGAATTTTGGGAAGAGTTTCAAGCCATTCAAACCACTTATTCCTCGGTTAAAGAAGAAAACAGTAAGCTTAAAGTTGAAATTCTTGACTTAAGAAAGGAGGTTGAGATCAAAATCAATCTTCTAATTAAGGAAAGAGATCAGCTGGAAGCTGAAAATGTTTCTCTTCTAAAGAGAATAAGAGAAATAGAGCCTCTTGAGATTAAGTACAAAGCTTACCAGAAGGCCCAGTCTTCCATGGAAAAGATTGTACTTGATCAACAAATTGGCACTGGTTTTGGTCTTGGTTATGGCTCAACAGAATCAGGTGAGCCTTCTGTAATGCCTAGCACCAGTGTTGCTAAGGCAGACAAGGTCATAGTGCCACTGATTTCTAGCCCCATTTGTCATGCTGGTGTATCTGGCACCAAGGTTATTCATGAGAAAGTCAGACCAGATAAGGAAAAGATAAAGGTTCAACAGAAACCCATTTTAAAAATTAATGAACCTGGCAGAAAACCTAACAACAGAAAAGGTTTTCAGAACACCAAAAATCAAAGACAAACCCATAACAGACAAACTCATGATAACTGTGTCAGAGATGATCACCAGAAAGGCAGATATCAAGAGAAAGCTAACTTTAGGCAGAAAAGGTTGGCTGGTCAACTTAAGAAGCCCAAAGTTAATCGCCCCTCTGCTCTTGATAGTATATGGGACTTCTACCCAACCAAAAAGGCTATGCAGAAGTATGTAAACCGGAAGCATGATCCTCACAAGCATCTGCCCAAAGTGAATCACACTTCCGTTTACTATGATTACCAGGTGGACAATGGATACCACCCACCAAGGTTTCACTTGATGAGACCAAAGTGGTACCGGCTGCCAAGACTGCATGACCCCCTAGGACCCAACATTGCTTGGGTACCTAAATCTTCCTTCTAATTTTGTAGGAACTGTGTGCTGGAGCCATCTCTGAGCAAGATTGGTACATTGATAGTGGATGCTCCAGACACATGACAGGTGACAAGAGTTGCCTAACAGAGTTCCAGAAAGTCAAAGGGCCCAGAGTTACCTTTGGAGGTAATGATAAAGATGGCCAGACAAAAGGAAGAGGGAAGCTGATAAAGAACCAGATAATCATTGATGATGTCTCTTATGTCAAAGGATTGAAATTCAACTTGCTGAGTGCTAGCCAATTCTGTGACAAAGGCTGCACAGTCGAATTTTCCAAGGAAGGCTGTTCTGTCAAGCATGAGACAACTAAAGAAGTGGTTCTAACAGCAACAAGGAAGAAAAACATCTATGTAGTTGATTGGTCAACTCCAAAAGATGGAATTTGCCTGATAGCCAAAGGAGATTCAAAACTCAGTTAGGAATGGCACAAGAAACTGAGTCACTTGAATTTCAAAACAATCAACAAGATAGCAAGGGATCACATTGTTGAAGGTCTACCCAATCTTGTATACAAAAAGGAGAACTTATGCAGTGCATGCCAGAAAGGAAAACAAGTGAAGAACTCCTTCAAACCCATTGCTGGAAACCTCTCTACTGG
The DNA here is from genome assembly GCA_945859875.1 of Cuscuta europaea. Taxonomy (NCBI): domain Eukaryota; kingdom Viridiplantae; phylum Streptophyta; class Magnoliopsida; order Solanales; family Convolvulaceae; genus Cuscuta; species Cuscuta europaea. The sequence continues at coordinate 13,280,933 of CAMAPE010000048.1, forward strand.
TCCCTTGAATCTAATTCACATGGATTTATTTGGACCAGTGGAAACTCCAAGTGTTGGTGGAAAGAGATACACCTTAGTCATGGTGGATGACTACTCCAGATTCACATGGACTATCTTTCTGACCAAGAAAAATGAAACTCTGCAGAAACTACCATCTCTGCTAAAGTTACTACAGAATGAGCAGAATCAGAAAGTCAAAGCCATCAGATCAGACAGAGGAACAGAGTTCGTTAACAAGGTCATACAGGAATTCTGTGACCAGAATGGTACAAACCATCAACTCTCTGCAGCCAGAACTCCTCAACAGAATGGAGTTGCAGAAAGAAGAAATAGAACCTTGAAGGAAGCTGCAAGGATCATGATTGCTGAATCAGGTCTACCTTACAGATACTGGGCTGAAGCAATCAACACTGCATGCTACACCCAGAACCAGAGCATGATTCACAAAACTCATCAGAAAACCCCCTATGAATTATGGAAAGGACGAAAACCCAACATCAGCTACTTTCATGCATTTGGATGCAAATGCTATATACTCAACAACGGAAAGGATCACCTCAAGGTGTTTCAAGAAAAAGCTGATGAAGGAACATTCTTAGGTTACTCCAGCACCAGCAAAGCCTACAGAATACTCAACAAAAGAACTCTACTTGTTGAAGAATCGATTCATGTCAAGTTTGATGATCTCAACTCTGTTGAGAGCATAACTGAAAACTTGGAGAAAGCGAATCTAGAAGAATCACCAGAACTGGAACCACCAGAGACGGACATACCAGAATTGGTAACTAACTCTGCCATACCAATACACCATCAGAATCCCATCCTACAAGACAAAGATAGTGATGAAGAATCAGGAGGAGAACAAGAGAATCCAAGACAACCCTTATCAGAACCTGATTTAACTTGGTTAAGAGATCATCCTCCTAATCAAGTAATTGGACAAATCAGAAGTGGAGTCCAGACCAGATCTGCTACATCAAGGAGAGAAGCAATGCTTACCTGCTACATATCTCAAATGGAACCTATGACTGTGGAAGAAGCTCTTGCAGACTCAGACTGGATCAATGCAATGCAAGAAGAGCTTACTCAGTTTGAAAGGAACAAAGTGCGGGAACTTGTTCCTAGACCAAAGCACCAGAATGTCATTGGAACCAAATGGGTATTCAAGAACAAAGCAGATGAAGATGGCAACATTGTAAGGAATAAAGCTAGGCTGGTAGCCAAGGGATATTGTCAAGAAGAAGGAATTGATTTTGATGAGACTTTTGCACCAGTTGCCAGACTTGAAGCCATCAGAATCTTTCTAGCCTATGCTGCTTACAACGACATCAAGGTCTACCGGATGGATGTCAAAAGTGCTTTTCTGAATGGAGATCTTGAAGAAGAAGTTTATGTGGAACAACCACCAGGTTTTGTCATTCCTACTCATTCCTCCTGTGTCTACAAGCTTAAAAAGGCCCTCTATGGTCTTAAGCAAGCTCCTAGAGCATGGTGTGACACATTGTCACTCTTCCTAGTGAACCATGGGTTTACTAAAGGAAAGGTTGACAAAATTCTATTTCAAATCTCTGTTGCTAATCATATTCTGTTAGTACAAATATATGTTGATGATATTATATTTGGTAGTACTAATCCAGAATTGTGCAAGAAATTCTCTCAAGTGATGCAGAGTCAATTTGAAATGAGCATGATGGGAGAACTAAGCTACTTCCTAGGTCTTCAAGTGAAACAAATTCCAGAAGGAATCTTCATCAACCAAGGAAAGTACACCAGAGATCTAATCAAGAAGTTTGGAGTGGAAGGCAAATCATCAGTAAAGATTCCCATTAACACTTCACAAGGAATTGGTCCAGATGATGAAGGAAAGGATGTGGATGCAACAACATACAGAGGAATCATAGGATCTCTGTTGTATCTAACTGCAAGCAGACCAGACATCTCATTTTCTGTTGGAATCTGTGCCAGATACCAATCAAAGCCCAAGGAAAGCCATCTAAGTGCTGCAAAGAGAATCATCAGATACATCAAAGGAAATCCAAATGCAGGCCTATGGTATCCAAAGGGAGGTAACTTTGAACTAATTGGTTACTCTGACTCAGACTTTGCAGGTTGCAGATTGGACAGGAAGAGCACCTCTGGTCATTTCCAATTGCTAGGAGGAAGGCTTGTTTCCTGGTTTAGCAAGAAGCAGAACTCAATCTCAACAAGTACAGCTGAAGCTGAGTACATTGCAGCTGGGAGTTGCTGTGCTCAGTTACTCTGGATGAAGCAACAGTTGAAGGACTATGGGATTCAAGCTAAAGAGATCAAGCTGTTGTGTGACAACACTAGTGCCATTGCTATCTCTCAGAATCCAGTTCTTCATTCCAGGACAAAGCACATTGAAATCAGACATCACTTCATCAGAGATCATGTTGAAAAGAAGCACATCTGTATGGAGCATGTATCTACAGAAGACCAGCTTGCAGACATCCTAACCAAGCCTTTACCTGAGGCAAGGTTTAACAAGCTAAGGGAAGAACTGGGAATGATGGATGATCTTCCCAGAGATGCCTGAATCAGAGACTCACTGAGCCAGAACTGTTTTCTTCTGCACCAGAAACTCACATCAGAGAACCCCTATCTCTGTTCATCAGAATCTCACATCAGAGAAACCCCCTTCTTTGACCAGAGATCCCTATCAGAGAGACAGCAGATACGGATGTGGACTTTGCAATATTTCGAGGTACGGGCAAGACCTAATTAATTGAAACGGTCTTTTACCAGAATACCCCTGATCGTTACTCTTCTAACGGAAACGTTTTCCGCCCGCATTTCATTAAATGTTACCTCGAAACTGCCAATATCTCAAACGTCCACTATTCTAAACCTTTTATATCCACCGTCTTCAACCTAAATCCCTACTGCTACTTTATCTCTCTCAAAAACGCTCTAGCATTCAAGCCTTCAGATCCTCTAAATCTTTCAATCCTCAGAACTTTTCGTAACTCAGAATGAACTTCCTAAACATCAATGATCTCACTAAGGAAGAAGCTAAGACCATCGTCGCCAACATTGTCTCCGGCATGAAGGTCGACATGTCATCCCTACCACTACTTGCAGAAAATCAAAAGAGGATGACCAAGATTATCCAGGGGATGACAGACTCACAACTCTCAAAGGTTGTTGCTCATCCCTACGAGCATTTCAGCATCAAGGATGTGGCTGAGTTCTACCTCAACGCCACCATCTCCAAGACTGGCATTCACTCCCAGGTGCAGGGTCAACGAATTTTTCTGAATGCAGATGCTCTAAACGAGTTCTTTGGGGTACAACTGAACTCCCAAGACCCTGAAACCAACAATCTTCTCACTCTTGATTCAGTGGAAGTCTCCACTGAAGGATTTGTACAGACCTACTATCGCCCGGAGGCCGCAGGACTGGACAAGCTGTACATGAAAAAGTTCTTGCTGAAGAAGGACTATGAAAAACTTGTCAGCATTCTGCACCGGTGCTTGTGGTGCAAAACTGCTTCAACTGACGAAATGAACAAGAACAATGCCAAGGCAATCTTTGCAGTTCACCATGGCATGAACATCAACTGGGGCGAGGTAATTTTTGGCTCCTTAACTGAATTCATTAAGAAGAAGGACTCAGAAACAGGTCTTTTTTCCACCAAAATGGGACATGGACTTCTCATTTCTGCCATCCTTGCTGCCAAAGGAGTTCAACTCAGGGATATCATCCCAGTTGATCACTCCAAAACAATCTTCCTCACAGCCTCTCCAAAATTCAACATAGCCATCTCCTCTGAGCTAAGGAGAGAGGAAAGGCTAGAGAAGAAGAGAGAGGAACAGGCTGCTAAGTCTAAACTTGCTCCTAAGAAAGCTCCCAAGAAACCCAGTGAGACTTCAAAACAACCTGAGCAGTCACAGGCTGTAAGGGAAGTCAGAAAGAAGAAGAAGGATGACAGAATGACAAGATCAGAAAAGGATGCAACAGATGAGGTTGCATCAGAGTTGCCCTCCCCAAAAGCCACCAGAAAATCTCCTGCCAGAAAGCTAAAGCAGAAGAGAAGAAGAAAGCTAGTTGTACAGAGTGATGAATCTGACAACTCTAGCCCTCAACCAAAGCAGAAGAAGAGAAAGACAAAGGAAATCTCACCTGTCAAGAGATCAGAAGTTCAGGGGGAACTTGAACCAGAATCTGGAACTCAACCTGAGGCTGAACAAGAATCTGCACCAGAGTTGCCAAGTTCTGCTCTCTCACCAGAACATGAAGCCTCACCAGAAAAGGAACCAGAGATTGACTACAACATCATTCTGCAGAAGCAGTTTGATAGAGTCTTAGCATGGAGAAGATGGAGAATGGGACCTCTCCAGAAAATCATTCAGTTCTTTGATGCCTATGAGGAAGAAGAAGCTGCAGTTCTTCACTGGGTAGGCACAGAAGATGTGTCAGAATGCTTCAACCTTGCCTTTCTCATCTCTGTACTACAGAAAAAGAAGGAAAAATATCAAGGTAAAGCTCCAACAACTGCCCTGTCTCCTGAAAGGCATGTCAAAGCTTTGGAAGAGGATGAGATGGAAGAATTTGATGCATGGCTGATGGAGAAAAAGAGAAAAGAATCTCTCATCAAGTTTCGTCATAGTGCCCTTGAGGAAGGAGAACCCTCCACAGCAAATGACATTGCTCTAACCATGGAGAAGCTGATCAAGGAATGGAGAGAATCCATGTTCTCAGAAATTGTTCTTGAGGTAATCCCTACACCTCATCCTTCCCCACCCAAATCTCCTGTTACTCAACCATCACCCTCCAAATCCCCCTCTAAACCTTCATCTCCACCCCAACAGAAAACCCTCTCACCAAACCAGAAAACTTCAACCTCCACTAGAACTCCATCTCACCAGAAACCCAAATCCAGACCCTCATCACCTTGCAAACAACCCTCAAACACTAGAAATCGATCACCTTCACCCCCACCATCCCCCTCACACCAACCTATTCCTCAACCAATAATCCCATTTCCCCAGAGTTCACCTCATCAGAAATCCTTACCACCCTCCAGAACTGCCTCACCACAGAGATCATCCCACCACTCTGCAGCCTCTACACCTAAGAAGAAACCAATCTTCAGAGTCCCCTCTTCAGACAGTGACAATGATGGTTTCCTCACCTCCTCCATTGCAGCTGATGAAACATCCAAAAGGAGAAGGACACCTCCAAGAGTTCCTTCCCCTCCACCATCCACCAGAGCTCCTCCATTACCCAAGGGCAGAGGATTGGAGATGCCAGGATTTACACCTGAAAAACCCCAGATTCCCTTCAACCAGTTTGTGAAATCTGCAGAACAATTTGGTGGTCTGTTGTTCATGATCTGAGCAAGATCATTGAGCTAAATGACAAGCATCATGAAGAGCTAACCCATACCAATCTTCAAATCACAATCGGATTCCAGCATTTGACAGACAAGGTTGCTGCACTGTCAGAAACTCTGCACAACTTCATGCATTCATCTACTTTGAGAATAGACTCTGTCACCAGCGATGTCAGTGGCATCAACTCAGTTCTCCACTCTCACTCTCAAGCTCTACTTGCCCAGCAACAGACAGTCAAGCAGATCTCAGACTCTGTTCATACTCTTCAAAAATCTGCTGACAGTTCATCTCAGAAGGTCAATGTCTTACACTCCCTCGGCAAGGAGCATCAAGAGCAAGCCCTAGCTCTCCTCAAGTCTGATAAGGAACGATACCAGAAGATGGTTCTTCTAGAAGTCAGCACTAAGGATCTTCAATCTGCAGTCGACAGACAACAGAGCCTAATTGAAGGTCTGGCTTCTGTTACTCAAACTCTGCCAGAGACTCTTGATGAGATCAGAGATGCCCAAGCCTCTGAGTTATCAAAGATTGAGCTCCTCCTTGGCGATCTTTGTGATGCCAAAAAGGGGGAAGATACCAGAGAAGAGGAAGGACCTAGCACTAAAGCCCTATCTATCAGAGAACCCTCCTCTACTGTTGATCCTGCTCCATACTTTGATGCAACCAGAAAGAAGAGACTAGCTACTGCAGGTACCAGACCTCCACCTCCTCCTCCAAGAAGCTCAAAGAAAAAGACTTCATCATTTTCATTCAATGATTGGATGAAGAGCGGTCTGTCAAGGCCAGACAGAGTTCAGTTTGAACAAATGAGGAAGCTGATGACTCCCCTTCAAAGAGAGAATCTGTTCATGGATAGTGATGGACTTGTCCAGATCAACCATGGTGGTTCTATCCAAGAAGCAGAAATGTGGTACGGAATGAAGATTCTCACTGGCAAGAACTCTGCAGAAGCTGTTAGAAATTATTTGGACTGCAAACTTGCACCCCATTGGGCTGACTATCAGAATCCGAGGGATCTAGCCTCTATCAGAGCTAAGGTAAATGCAGAACTCGAAAGGATTGACAGAGCAGGACCATATGTAGATGAAGAAGACCTCTAACTCTCTATCTCTGACTCTGTAATGCTTTATTTTCTCTATCAGATAAATAAGATACCAACTCTGCCTCTTTTTGCATGGCTTATTCAAATATCTGTTCTTATTCACCTTCTTTGTGTTTATTCTGTTACCTTATTTGCTTTAATTGCTATCTGATTGTATCGTACTCTTACTAGTTTCCTATGCTAAGTTGCCCACCAAGATTCTAATGAAAAGTCTTAAACTTTATTTTATGGTGAAAGGCACTTCTCTGGAAATAGTTAAAGGGTTTTGGCATCATCAAAAAGGGGGAAATTGTAAGGAATAAATGTATTTAGATTTTGATGATGCTAGGTTAATTAGAATTTGAAAGTACCCCTTTAGAAATTTTGTATTAGAATTTCTTCTGTAAGTTTTACACTACAAGAAAATGTAGGTTTTACCCATACACGGATGTGTAGGTGAAAGTTTAATTATGTGTAGGCAATAATTTTTACCCACACATATATTAAGTGTAATGATGTGTGGGTATATGGAAGTAGGTAAAAGTTATTACCAACACATGAACTATGTGTGGGTAATTATATATCATTTACCTACACATTCGTGAGTGGACAAAAACTTATCGTATGTGTAGCTATTTGTCTTTAAAAAATGACAGCGATGACGTGTCATGGCATATTACGTGGTGCTGATGTGGCAAAATTTGTTTGTAGTATACAATTTCCCACGTGGAAATGGTTATGTGGCTAAATTTAATTGTATGTGTAGGTAAATACTCGATATAAATGTGGGTGAAACGTTTGTTTGTGTAGGTAAAAATGTAATTCACATTTATATATTGGTAAAAATTGCTTGGTTAATATTAATTTATCATTTATTTTTTTTCTTTTATTATTGCTAGCTTTTCTTATAGAATAATAGAAATCTGATATACATACAATATAAATTTCAACATTAATGCCAATAATATCCATAATACATAAGACAATGCATTAGAAATCAATCTTCAACATCTCATATTCGCTTTCCAGAAAGCCAAACATTGCAATAAAATCTTTCTTGGAATATTAGCCTAAACAAGTACCATACTAAAAATGTATATTATGCCTTGTGTGAAAGCAACTCATCAAATTCAGGAGTGAAGAGACTCCATAGCCATTAGATTACTGCCCTCGACTACTAACAGGTGAGCTGCGATTGAATGACCGGAACATTGAATTATCTCTTCATAGATGCATTGTTTTTCTGTTAAAATAAGAAAGGAATATGATAACTCGTTAATGTATATTGTCAAAATATTTAAAATAGATACCTCGCATACTCACACTCAGAAATTAAAAATACTCACATACTTAGATTCTAATTCTGAAGATACTTGACCACGTTTTAATGCCAATAAAAGAGATGGCTGGCCTCAATATGTCTAGCAGCACTCTCCAACCCAAACATTCTTCAGAGCTTATTCTATAAAAAACAAGAAAAGTAAAGGTACAATTTTAGGATAACTGGATAAGAAGTAAATAGCAGCTTGCATTTCTAGCATTTCTACAAACCTTAATTCAGAACTCATGCTCACATTTTATGTCACTGTGAGATTCACATAATGTAATTCAGGTGTGCAAGCTTTCTCCTGACCTTAAATTTATAAAATTGGCAAAAGTAGGTGAGGAAATGTTAAACGTTAGTTCATGCAAGATATACCATTTCTCAGTATGAAGTGCTTAAGTTACCAGGTTGCTTCACTACTTCAGTGGGTTGAGATGCTTCTGGAGCTGTATTTTTATATAACCAAGGTTAAATTAATAAATATAAAGACAAACACTTACTTGAAAGTAATTCCTTTTACTAGTCATCTGAACGTTGTCTCAAAATCATTGAACCTTGGTTATAATTCATCAGAGTCATTGTCACTATCATGTTTTCAGTTAAATTTGAAGGGAGATTTGATTCATTTGTTTCTCGACCCTGCAAAACATGTAAAGAAAATAATATAGAATTAAAAAATGTTGAAGAAATTCTATTTAGTCTGGAAAATCTATTTATTTTCGAGACTTAATAATTAAATTTATTTTTAATTTTTCTATTATTGACCATATCCCATATAGTCTGCAGGCCACGTAAAATCTATTAAAGAAAATATTATATAATCTCATTTAAGAGACCCGAGTCCAAATTCCAAAATATACTACTACGTAATAACATTGAATCTTGGACCTGTTACAATTAGCAGCTTGTAGGTAAATACTGAAAAACACAAATAATGAAGCCAAAGATGCAAAGTCCATTTCCTCAACCATAGAATAACATAAACATCAAAATAAAATGATCGTTAAGGACAAAGCTTACACTCTAGATGGTAACAAGATATGCACAATGACAAAAAGCACATGATGGTGGCAGCAGTATCAGAAGCTCAAAGGTAGCAAACCAAAAGAAAATCCTGAAAGTGAAAAAGAACATGTATGTAATTGACTTTAAAATTAGTGTCATTTATTTAATTTACAAACTCTAAACAAAGAGTCAGCTCAATAATACCTCTAGTCCCATGAGAACTGAAGTTATTTCACAGTTATCCAAATTATGATGTGCTTCCAGCAGATCAAAAACTAAAGAATTTCTATAATCCAAGACCTATAAATATCACTGTTCATCAAGATTTAAACGGATCGCTCCAAGCCTAACCTAATCAAGTGAGAACTTAAGATCAAACAAGAACTTATTATTAGTAGTAGTAGTAAAATGATATGATAATAATTATTATTAATAAATAGTGTATGGGTAAATTGGGAAAAATGTTTCAGTATGCATGAATTTTTATAAGGATGGATAAAAGAAAAGCAATAAAAACAGATCACTCACCCAATTGAAAATAAAATATATATTGCAAAAGAAATAAAGTGCAAACCAAATACTGCCCAATTAATCACCATACTAAATCATATATATATATATATATATATATATATATATATATATATATATATATATATATATATATATATATATATATATATATATATATATAAGTGCCTTAACAAACTGTTTTCCGACTAGTGTCCATCTCTTATTTCTCAATTGTAAGATTCTTCTAAATGAGCATCCGGAGGAGAACATAAACAGAGAGCGTCAACCATGCTAACAAATATTAAAAACTAGAGTAAATCAAGAACAATATTCGTAAGATATTTATAATTGAATGGAGAGAAAAAGTTCGCATAAATTGAATCCAATTCCAAACCAAAATTAAGACAAACCAACCGGTCAAAGAGAAAAAAAGTCCTCATAAATCGCATAAATCGACTACCTCCGCCTACTTCAGTTCAATGCAAATAGGATGCAAATAGGCGGAGGTAGTCGATTCCGCCAAGTTTCCCAGCAAGAAATCAAGGGACTGTATTGCCTCAAATTCTAAATTGACTCAGGAACAGGTTCGAGCGTTCGACAACGATCAAAAGCCAAACCTAAAAGAAAAGGAACTGAAAGCGAAAGTGATATGCAATTTTATAGATAATGGGTAAAAATCGGAAGAAGGTTAACCTCGTAGCAGATTGCAGTTCAATCTTCCTTCGATTTGGTATGCGTTCGTTTCCTTCACTTCCTTTCTTCCGCGTAGACCGAAATGTGTAGGTAGTATGGAGGTCGGCCGTCTCTACTCTATAGTTTATAATTTTATACGGAGTATGACTAAGCGTCTAAGCCTAAGGGTTTCTGGAACGTGGGATGGTGGATGACGTGTGGTTTTAATTTGATTTTCTTTATTTTTAAAATTAAAAAGGTAAATCAGTTTTAGTTTTAGCCACACTTAAACAATGTTACATAATTATGTGTGTGATAAGAAACCCTATCACTTACACATGATTATATGTGTGGGTAATTCAAAGGGATAATTTGAGTTTGCACCCCATTTTATTGTCGAAATTAGACTTTGCACCCCGTTTTTGAAATCCTTAGTATTTGCACCCTAACCCCGTATGAAAAGACAAGAATGCCTCTCGATCAGAAATATGTTGAAGGCCAACAAAATTGTTAACTGAAGGGCATTTTAGTCTTTTCATACGGGGTTGGAGTGCAAATACTAAAGATTTCAAAAATGGGGTGCAGAGTCTAATTTCAACAATAAAATGAGATGCAAACTCAAAATATCCCTTAATTCAAATTACAAATATTCCGCCTCGACAACCATAATTAAAAAAGCATTCCCTCAGATGCCAAAATAATTGGCGCCAACGTTAAAAAGTAGAGGGAAATTTTCCCACTTAATTTAAATCTCCTATATATATTTTACCCACACATACATTGTGTGTCTAATTCAAACTGTTTTCGTTTATTAATTACCTACACATAGTTAAATTATGTGTAGCTAAATAGCTACACATCATTTGTGTAGCTATTTTATGTGTGGGAAAATCATATAATTTCTTGTAGTGTTAGCTTAGTCTTCGTGCCAGAGTTCCACATTGCTTCTACCAGAGTTGCTCCCAGAGTTGCTCCCAGAGTTGCTCAACAGAGAAGCCATCAGAAACTGGTCATCAGTGTTGATACCAGAGTTGGCAACAGAGGCAGACTTCAGAGATTGAACCAGAGAGCCTCATAAGACTCTGCTAAACACACCAGATTCCGAAAGCACTTTCCAACGGTCGATAAACTAACGGGAAATCCCCTAACGGTTACGAACCTTTCAACGGAAACATGGTACTGTACACACATTAAATGCACATTTAATGATGTACGTACGAAGAGATATTTAAAGCTGATGATTGACCATGCGGGTATCTTCACGCCCCCAAAATAGCAAGTCGAAGGTCCAACCGGTCAAGTCAACAGTACAAGCATTTAATGAAGCTGTCTTCTACACTCCAACGGGAAGACTGCTCCTAGTATATAAGATACACTCTGAAAAACTAAGAGAATAACTTTGCTACAACATCTGCAAAACGAACTTGCTCAAAGCCTTCTTGAGATTCAAACTTCATTCTTAACAAGAAAAGACTACAGTTGGAAGATACATTTTCTAATCCCTCATCCAACTAGCAAGTTGCAAAGTTACTCAGTTCTTCAACACTTCGAAAACTTCATCTACTCATCCTTTGTGAAGAAGCAACGTTGGAGAAAACTGATTTTGAATCAAACACTTCTTGAAAAAGAAGGGACGTCTCAAATTAGCTGGAGTAAGTGAAGTGGGGATACTTCGAGAGACTCAGTGAAACGAGACCAGCCATCAGGAAGCAGGACTGCATCCCGGGTAGCAACTAGACTTGAAGAAGACGAGGAGTGCTTCTTAAGTTCTAGGGACTAAGGCGTTGTAAACTGTTGTTTTTGCAAGCTTAGTGGAACAGTGGACTAGAGGAACAAGTTGTTCCTTGAACCACTATAAAAACCCCGGTGTCATTTACTTTAAGCTTTTAATTCCCGCACTTAAGATTCTACTGATTAACTCTTAAGGTTGGGCTCTGTGTCCAACAGATCTTCCTTCAGAGTTATCAGAAAGGCACTTTGCCTTAGCTTTTTCCTTTGAGGCTACCCGAACAGAAACTTATCCGCTGCCTGGTCTAGTTCTGCCATCAGAACCTGACCATCTCTGTCACCAGATTTCGACCATCTCTGATAAGTCAGTTTTGACTTAGAGAAAAGTTTAAATTCATGAACAGTCTATTCACCCCCCCCCCCCCCCTCTAGACTGTTCCCATTACAAACGGGACCAACACAACACCGGCACGAATCTCCCCCTTCCATCACATCTTCCATAGAACCTTGTACGAATCCTCTGCACCGACCACGAACCCAAGAGCCTAGCACTTCACCTTCCAGGATTTCCGTTTCGCACCAGACCAGTAGCCATCACCTTTACGTCACCACCTCAAAAATCCCTGGACTCCAGCCGCCATCAGTGATGGCGTGAATCCAGCTCGGCCGGATTTCCTTTGCAGCGGCGTATGAAGCTCAGCAGTTCCAACGGTTCAGCATCATCAAACCAATAAACAAAATACCAACAAACCAAGAACATCCCACAAAAGTGGAAGATTTTCCAAAAATTCGTATAGAACAATAAAGAAACCCAGCCCACCGGAGCCAGGAGGGCCCCGGCGGCGGCGACCACTGTGAGTGGCGTCGCCGAGACGCACCGAGGGGAAGAAAGAGCAACCTAGGATCGGATTTCTAGTGAGAGACGCTCTCAATTCTCTCTAGAACCTCGAAATCGGGCGCTGGTTTCAAAGTGATGAACCTACTGGTTTTGGTAAAAGTGATGGATCAAAAGATTCGCCATGAGAAGTCCAATTGTAATAATTGTCAGCGAAACATTTTTTCGTACAAATCCCACACAACATCGTCGGGGTCTTTAAATTTGAGATTTTTACACTTGATACATGGACATCTGATTCTATCACCATCCATATGATCCTTATGCTCAAGTGCAAATTTAAAAAACTCTGTAATTCCTTCAAAATATTGAGGTTGCATTCCTCTTTTTTCGATATGATCCAACTTCTATTTTGTTGATACATAATGCCTGAATATTATAATATTTTTTTTTTAATTTAATATTATAAAAACTACAAATTATAAACATTAATTAATCATAACTAAAAGCAATATGTTTGTGAAATTAATCATTTCAATTAACTAACTAGTGAATCATAACTAATTAACATTTACGAACATTAATATATTACATTTCACTAAAGTTCATTAAATTTAATCATTAATCATTTAAATTACTAACTAATTACACACTAATCATTTAAATTACTAACTAATTCACAATATTTAGAAAAATTAATATATTAAATTTCACTGTAACATTAATTAACTAACAGTCAATTAATGTTATTAATAATTAACTAAAACCAAAACATCAATTGCATTAATCATTTAAATTAATAACTAATTCACAATATTAGGATTTTAACACTAATACACACTAAATTATTACGTTAATGGCATTACTTCAGAATACTAAAATAAATTGCCGGATGTAAATAAATTTTGGCCGGAGTAAATTGCCGGTCACGGGAGGATTTTTTTCAGGGATTTTGTTACGGATTTTTCCGTGACAAATATTTCCGTGACTATTCCGTGACAAAGTCCGTGACAACTTTGTCACGGCCCGAATCCATGACGAAAATTCATGACAAACGGACTGTTTTTTTAAAGTGTATGTTTAAGATGTTCGTTGTTGATATACCATTATACTGAAAGTTCAATCGTTTCCTTAAAATTATAAAAGTGACTTAATATGCATGTTGTTTGAATTTTTTTAGTTTTTTTATTAATTTTTTTAATTTACAATTAGGAATTGAAGTTAATCAAGTAAATATGATGTATGCAGTTAGATCATTTTAATGATGTCACAGAAATGACGATTGTTGATTTTGAGCGTTCACTTTTGATTGTGCATAAGTACGCCTATATAACTACATTCATAAGTAATTTACTTTTGGCGAGATTATATTGTTTCACGAACAAAGTAGTTCTAAGTTTAAGTTCAAATACTTAGATGATATATGCCACTTAAATTATTCACAATGTAAGCATATTGATGATGTTTTCTTTTAGATTGTGTTCGGTCCTAGACCAGATCAGATCTCCATAGTTAGAAAATACACAGGACCTGACATTTACCAAACTAGACTAGACCAGATCAATCTAGAACAGACCACAACAAACCAAATTAGCAAATTTCAATCCAAAATAAATCATCTTCATTAGAGAGAGAAAATTGAATGCACAAATTTGAGAGTAATTCAATTTATTCTCATATTCCTATTGCATGCATATCATTAGAAGGTATGAGTTACGTACATAATATTACGGAGAACAAAAAAGTAACAAAAATATGATTTGTATTTAATTTGACGATAGTACTCCTAATATACCTCGGATACTTTATATTTTATCATCACTATTTTGAGTTTATCAAATCTAAGATCTCAATAAGCTAAGAAATTCTTATGGGAGATTGTACAACTTTGAAGTTTATACATCCTATTTATTTTTCTTATCCTAAATATAATGCATGTACATTTATTATAAACTGTGAATTTTATAATTATTTTATGCATTGCTCTAATACTCGCTAGGCATTAAGCAGTCAACTAGGCTGATTTTTTGGCTGACTAGGTCCATTTTATGATCGACTAGGCTGATTAGTCCTTTACAATGAGGGCCGACTAGACCAACTAGCACTACAACAAAATAGACCGTATGTAACATGGAAAACATGTTACATAAGATTGTTAAAATATTACAAAAGGCTTATGCAACACTTTTGAGAGCGTTACTTCAGGTCTCGTTGCATAAAGTCATACGCAACATTTTTCATCATCTTAAGCAACATTAAAAATAAATGTTGCATAAATAACTCAATTGTAACACTTTGTTGCAACACTTCAACCAATATCTTACGTAACAGTTTTCTAATGAAGCGCAACACTTGAATTAAGACTTTATGCAACACTCCCTTGTATTAAGGCAACATATTTATTCTGCACTTATGCAACACTATATGTATATTATGTAACATTTCATTGATGATTTATGCAACATTTTTATTGAAAATGGCAACAATTTTATATAATTATAAGCAACACACTTTATAAGATTTTACGACATAAATTACGATGATATACCAAGACCTCTAATACATTAGTACTTATACAATCAAAATCATATGAATTTTAAAAAGTATCCAACAACATGTCCTGTTTAAAAATAACATAAATTTGACAACAATAAGCATCACAATTTTTTCCTCCTTTAACGTAACACCAAAATATCCATCAACTACAACTCTCTTTCTTCAATCTTCTTTGATTTAAAGAACTTCAATGTGGTAACATCATTGGTGCATCACAATCTTCCCTCAAGGCTTAAACTCTCATCAGTATTAATTGTTTGCCTGCAAGTGAGGAGAGAGTGTCATATAATTATCAAATTAAGACCAATAGTGATATATAATTAGCACAATTAATACTGGTTTAAAAAATTAATGGTTTTAAAGCCTATTATTTAGTGAGATGGCAGCAATATCTCGCGATAGCAAATCTGATAGAAGCATATTAATTCTATGCAGTCCACATTTGACAAGTTAAAAACTTGTTCATGTAAAAATGGCTTAAATTAATACCGTAAACAAACTACCTGATGCATGAAACGTTTACACTTCACGGAACACCAAAGGCTATCTCAATTTGTATGTGATAGTACCTAAACAAAGCATTAGGTCAGATTAGAATTAAAATATAAAAGTAAGTAAACTGTTTAATTTTAAACAATTAAAGAAAAAGTTGTGCTTTAGGGTACATCTTTTGAACCTTTGTCTGAAAGTGGAAACATCAGTTTCTCTCATGGACGATTGATAAGCCATGGTTTAGTATATTCTGCAACATTCATCGGTAAAATAATGTTGAGAATCAAGTCCTCAACAAAATAAATTTGAGGCATTAAGCATGAGAAAATAAGAAAATAGAAAAGGAATTAATCATGAAACAATAAAAAAATCTGCAATTGAAGTTAACAATTGTATGATTCTAAGCTGCCTTCACAAGATCATGGTCATTGTTTACCATTTTTCACATGATTCCATTGTTATAAACACAACTCATTAACCGTGAAAAGGAAAATTCAGCCTTACTAGCTCACTCCTTTTAATGTTGCTCATTCAAATGACAATCTAATGCTGCTTTTTGTGTCATTTCACACATTCTGGAAAAGAGCTTCAGTTTTTACAGAGGTATTCAAGACTAGGATTAAAAATTGAAAAACTCATTGAGACAATTTTACAAGCACCTTAAAGGCACTATAAAATTTAGAATCTCAGAAATGGATATTTTCACACTCCATCTCAAATTCAAAGTAAATCAGTAAACACTATACAAAAATATATAAACAGTTCAAACTATAAGCATATGACATATTTTATTGTCAAATATATCTCAAAAAAGCATAAGTTTTTATTTTATTTTCATTTCATTGCACAAGTTTTATTTTCTTATGTACTACCTTGCTTGTTTCAAATCTGGAGCTTAGATGTTTAGTAATAGCAATTGTTTTAAGGCCATCATGTCTATAGAGGCTAGAATATGGTAGATGTAATATACTTGAACTCTAGGATATTACCTGAACAAATTGACAGATGGACAAAACGGCCCTTCAAATTTATCCCATCAAGATTCACTGATCAAAACAGATGCACACTATGATCATTGGGAGTGGGCACTAGATATAAAAGAAGAGA
This sequence comes from Cuscuta europaea, assembly GCA_945859875.1. Taxonomy (NCBI): domain Eukaryota; kingdom Viridiplantae; phylum Streptophyta; class Magnoliopsida; order Solanales; family Convolvulaceae; genus Cuscuta; species Cuscuta europaea. Next base: position 13,297,603 of record CAMAPE010000048.1, read on the forward strand.
AAAGTAAACTACATATATGCAGTCCAGATTGAAAGTAGAGTAAGAGTGTATATCACTTTGGATTACATGTGAATTTCCTAAACTCTTAAATAACAAAGTATGTGATATTTATAAAAATATACCTCTAGAGCCTGTAAAAGTAAAATTGTTGGACTATATTTACTAGTCATGGTAGCAAATGTGTAGAAGGAATCATTTCATTGAAATGAGTGATGCACTCAAGCTTCTTCTTGGTTGTGTACATGAGGTAACCCTGCATGTAAATTAAGTGTGTTATACATTTTTCTCACTACGAAAAAAGAACTTGACTTTTAGCAGGCGGGACTCCGGACTTAAGAGGATGATTTAGAATTGAAAAGGCTATTGAGGAATTATTACAAACACCTTGAAGGCATGGTAGAACTAGGAACTTTAAAACCGAAACTTTTAACACTCCATCTCAAATTTATAGCGACTGAATCAACAAAACTAAGCAAAAACAAATACAAAACCGAACTCTGAGTTTACTAAATTTGTCAATGTTAAATATATATCGTGGAAGAGATGTACCTGAAAATAGAAGTCGCCCTAGGCAATGGAGAGCGGGGCTGGTTGATGGACGCCTCGTGACTTCCAAGAATAAGCGTACTCCACAGAATAGGACAATCTCGACCGGCATCGCTAGCCCGCTGCATCCCAGATGACCTAACAGCTTTGATTCATAAAAAATCTCCCAGAATTTCGATGGTAGCAAATGTGTAGAAGGAATCATTTCATTGAAATGAGTGATGCACTCAAGCTTCTTCTTGGTTGTGTACATGAGGTAACCCTACAAAATAAAAAACGTTGCAAAAGAATTGGGTCTTTGGAAGAGTCTAGAGGCTATAACAGAAATGAGAGAGGGAATGCGGAAGGGGAATTGCTTCCTGGAGATTGGAGGGCAATTAGGAGCGGCGTTTATTCAAGAGTGTTTGCCGTTGCTTTTTTTATTTAAGAGGGTAATTTTTCAAAGTAATTTAGAATTTGGAATAAGTTGGTAGTACGTACTACTTAGTACTTCCTCCGTCCCCTTTTAATTGTAACAATCAATATTTCATGTTTGTCAACACATAAGTTTGATCATTAATATCTTTCATTTCCTATAAGTAAAAAGTTTAAAAAATTCATATTTTGAAAATTTAGAATGAAAAGAATTTAACAATATTTTTTAAAAATTTAATTTATAATACATTAATTAATGAAATATAATCAAAGTAGAATATGTGAATAGTGCAAAAAATCCAATGTTGTAATTAAAAGAGAACGTAGGTATTATATAGCAAGAGATGTGTTTTTTGTGTACTAGAAAAAATGTAGTTTGTTTTTATTTGGACTGTTTTGAGTCCCAAATCTGAACATGTCAAATCAGATCAGACTTAAACAAATTAGATCAAACCAAACTTAAACAGATCAGATGAGGCCGAACTTCTAAAGTTATAAAATACACAGAGGTTATACAATTACCAGGCTAGACCAGACCAGTTTAGGCTATAGATCACACCAGACCAGAAAATGTTAATCCAATTCAAAACATTCTAAAGCATTCCTACACCTATTTTCAACTCTTAGCATTTAAATGTTTAATTTAAACAAAGTTGTCACATGAAAACACTTATTTAACTTTTTAAGCCAAAAGCTGAAAAAATATTTTTTTACTTTTTTGTAAACCCTCTCTGAAATGTGCTAGGTATGGTTTGCTTTTTGTTAGTTATAATAACATTCTAGAAATGGGTGTTACATAATATTGAATCTTATGCAACACTTTATACTAAATGTTGCATAATTAAATAATTTAGATTTTTATGTAACATATAAAAATAAGTGATGCAAAATGTTAACTCCTAGTGACATATGTAACAAAAAAATAAGCGTTGCAATCAAAGTGTTACGAAATGTCCATTTTGTTGTAGTGTAGGTCGATTAATCGGTCCGACTAGGCCGATTTTTAGAACAATGTTGTTACGTAAAGTATACCAATATGGAGAAATATGTTTTATATTTAAGTTCTGAGAATCACACAATGTGTATTATCTAATCATAATTTCGGAGTATATTATAATTGAGCAGTACTATTTCAATTCTTTAACAACTGAAGGTGAAAGTTTTTTCAGGTAGAGGGGCTGCAGCCCCCTGTGATTTAAAAAATACGTCAAACCCCATGTATTTTAATTAATCATGAGCAAAATCCCTACTATGAACAAACTTAATTGTCAAATACAATAAAAATGATTGACATTATTGTATGATTTAGAGATTGATATATTTACTTACATATTCAATCCGAATATTAGAAAAGGTGATTTTCAAATCGTTAAATTTATTCATAAAAGGGGTTTGTGCTTGATTAATTAAAGCACAAGAGGGTGGACTATTCTCCTGTTGTTTGTGTGAAGACGAAGCTGAAAGTTCTATACATGTTTTGGGCCAATGTTGAGTATCTATCTGGTTATCCAAATTGAAGTTGCAGCTTTGGAATTCTTTGAATCGGAGTTTCCGGGGAGGAGAGCTCATTTGTGGGATAAATAGAGTTTGTTTCGAAGTCAGGTGCTGAAATTTGCATCATTGTTACGATGTTATGAGGTCTTTAATTGGAAGGAAATAAATTATATTTATGGAATTAGTGGAGAATCAAGGAGGTTTGGGAGGTCAAGTGTTCCTGCTAATTTAAATCTTGAGATTTAGTATTAATACTTGTGATAAAATTATGAGAAATGTATAGTAAACGACTACTGAATGGTGATCAACCGATTCCTTGAAGTTAAATATGTTGTTGTCACCATCTCACTTTCTTTGGAAAGTGACATTGATTATTTGTTGGTGGCATGCATTATCTTAGTCTAGATTTGAGGTCAATGATATGATAAGATTTCTAATATGTATGGTGAGCTGAACTTAATAGATTGGAAACTCTTACCCTGAATAAAAATTCATACATAGTATATTCATTGTTTTGTTTACCAAGGAAAATTAGTTGGTGTAGTTCTTGCACAAATTAAAAAAACAAGTTTGGGAGTGATTTGTTTAAATATTTATTCATGATCACTAACATCATGGGATATTCTTGTAAAAGAAAAGGTGAGTTTTGACAAAAGCAATATATAATCATAATAGAGATTTTACAAAAAGGTGAACTTATAATCACTAGAGAATTATATCGGGAAAGTAGTTTAGCTCGACCCAGTGCTTCACATTGAGATTCACATCATACGACCATTGCTCTTTGAATGTGTTATCTTACCATCTAAGTTCTTAACAATATATTTGATGATGGGAGTGATTTAAAATCAAGGGACATTGAAAGTACCTTGGTACCAACGATGCAAAACAATAAAAAAATAAATTAGTGTTCACACGATTAAGAAAGCTTAGGGATTGATGAACAAATTGTCACAATTCTTATAATAAAAATATCAAAATATTCTCGAGGCAATGAATTTGCGTAAGAGCAAAGGACTAATGATAAATTTCAAGATTTGAGAGAAAATGGATGAGAATAAATTGAGTATTGTCTGACGTTAATAGTGAAGTTTGTTAAAGGATGACTAAGCTTAAATTAGAGCTCACAATTCTTTTCAATATTATCAATGTTGATCTTCACAATAAGTTATGAGATGAATTTCTTACGAATCATTTAGTATGCTCAATCCAGAGAGATATTTTAGTAGTATTATGGAACATTTTCAAAATATGAGAATTTTACTAAGATTATCCATCTTCTCTTGTTGATCGGTCCTACTAAGATCGACTCATATCAAATTTGGCATAATTTGTGTGGTTCTTAATTATTTTTTACTTTTATTCTTACTTTATTAAAATACTTGCTACATTATATTAGAGCATTTAGTATAATTATTCATTCTTAATTTGTCATGTCTCATTGTTGGTGGAGGTAGTATAATTTATACGTACTACTAATTACTTTCTTTTTACTATTTGTACTATATTTGGAGTTATTATATTTCATATTGTATAATTGTCAAGTGTGTCCTTCCTGTCATAAATCTCTGGATCCACCAGTGACTGTATCAATGCAGTGGTGCATGCAAGCTTAGCTTGTACCGGCGGGATCAAGTTAAATGTTGACGCAACATAAAAAGGTACCAACGTTACCGGGCTCGAGTCATATTTCAGGAATAAAATAATGATACACCTATTCAAAAAAGTTGTTATTATTTTATTTCTATTTGAAATTTTCTCTTTATTTATATCTATAGTGCTTAAGTTAGTTTTATGAACTATATAATGGTAAGTGGTGAAACATATAATGGTAAAAAAAATCATCAAAATTGAACACGACATTAATTCATTATCAGTAGTCCTTCCGTATTCAAATGTTTCCTACACTTTCTTTTTGGGATGTATTTTAATTTTTGCCTCATTTCCCCTTTTTAATAAACTTTCTGTTTAAAAAATATTTGATTACTCTTACTTTTTCTAGTTTTTTCGCTATATCATATTTTTCACGTCTCTCCTACTTTTCTACATTATTCACACTCCAACTACTTTTCTCTTACACATTTTGTCAAACTCTATTGTAGCAAACATTTCAATACAAATGAAGTATGCAGTAAAAAAATAGTACTACGTAACTAATAGTTTTATTATATCACTATTAAAGCTTACTTTTATATTTCATTTGACATGTAATAATTTAATTTCTTGTGATAAAATCCGAACGCAACATGAAACGACATTTCATCAATAACGTACTATTACCATATCAAAATTTTGTAAGCTAAGGTACTGTTTTTTTGTATACTAAAAGTTTTGTTGTAGTAAAAATATGAAATAAAATATCCAATATATCGTATCAAACCACTCATAAGTACCAAGTATACTTTTTTGCTATTATGGATGAAGATATTTTGGGAAATAAGGCTTAGCCTTTTGATAGCTATAGCCACGTATTTATATAAGTTAGGGAGCATGTTTAGCTCTCCTATTTACAAGGAATACAAGTACAGTATAGATAAGTACAAGTAAATATTAAAGAGATAATTACAAATGATGAATAAATAATATTAATCTATCATGCTCCCGCAAGCGAGAGTGGGCCGGAACGGACGCCAAGCTTGGACCGATGGGATAAAAAATGGTGACGAGCAAGTGGCTTGGTGAGAGAATCAGTAAGTTGATCGTGTGTATTAACGTGAGTTACACGAAGGTGATCATTGGCAATTTGTTCACGCACAAAATGAAAGTCAATAGCCACGTGCTTCATACGAGAGTGGAAAACAGGATTAGCACAAACATAAGTGGCACTCAGATTATCACAATAAACTGTGGGTGACTGTTGGACTGGAATGTGAAGTTCTTGGAGAAGATGGCGAATCCACATAAGTTCGGCGGTGGCAGAAGCTATGGCACGGTATTCGGCCTCGGTGGATGAGCGAGCATGTATTTATATAAGTTAGGGAGCATGTTTAGCTCTCCTATTTACAAGGAATACAAATACATTATAGATAAGTACAAGTAAATATTAAAGATAATTACAAATAATGAATAAATAATATTAATCTATCAATGGAAAGTAATACTTTTGTTCAATCTCTTGATTTTGGTTGTCACGCCCCGGACCTAGCCGGACACGTCAACAACCCGCCGTACATTACGAATAGTCAACCGTAGTCCAACTCATCCATACTATACAAGGCGTCATGAATATCATTCACACATAGTACATCCATAAACAAACATAATGTAAAACATTCATTCAAAACAGCGGAAGCATTTAATAGAAGTGTCTTAGCCACACTTTGGCAAACGTGGGCATGCAAGCCCCCAAATAGTTATTCAAAATAATATCCATGAGCACTATTATAATTGTTTTGAAAACAGGAAACAGAAGAAGCACGAACCACGTCTTCTCCTTTGAATATCCCCGAAGCAACGGGCGCCGGTAGCAACCTTCAAGTTCTACCTGAAACTGTGAGGTGGCCTCCCCCGTGAAGGGGAGGTCAGTACTTGGAAATATTTGACAAGTACAATAGCAACTATACTAAGTATAATCAACGTTTTAACTTCCAAGACCCTCAAAATAGGGTGATATCATAATATAAATAACAATTTATATTTCCCACTTATTATCTTTGTAACATGTGAATTTTATTCATTTGTCGGCACACGGCCCTTCTTATATGTTCCTTTTCATTTAGCATTTGCACAACCCAACCCTTGGGTCTTATTATTTCTACGGGACTTGCTACCGCTGTCCGAGACCTCATGAGGCTCCCGGTTCGGACTCCAACATCCCGCCCCTGGACTCGTACCCATCATCCCGTAGGAAGGTAAGGCCCTTCGGGGTCCTATCTTATGTGTTACCGCTACCGGAACCTAGTTAGGTCTCCGATTCGGATTCCACCCTAACCCGTGATCACGATGTAAGTCCATGCTATCCAACCCCGCTCTCTAGAGTCGGGAAGGGCCATGGTCCTTACTATTTCTATAATTCAACCGGCTATCCATAAGGACTACCGAACACACCCGTAGGCCAATCCTATACTTAGGATCAATTTATTATTTACTTTATCTTGGGTATCCCTTAAGGCCTACCCCTAGTATAACTTAGAGTTCATACGTTCCTACCTTAAAGCATCTCTTAAGACTACTCAAGGCATAACATTTCACAATCCAACCTTAGGATCAATCTTAACAACATTTCATTTTAATGTCCAACTAGTATCTTAATACTAGTCAATTTAATATCAACAAACCCAGTTCTCAACTCATAGTCCTATAGACAATTCCAACTGATTTTCCTTTGAAAATATCATTTATCTCAATATTCAAAATATCACTTTTAATCACTCATATTATCTAATATGGAGAAAAAAGTATATTTCAACATATGTTTCATAATAAATTCCACATTCAAGTCAACATACTCACAACACATGAACATACACAATTTATTCTTAAATTTGTATATCATGCTCCTTTTTCTTTAGACATTTAGTCTTTTCATTTTTAGGCATTATTAATCATTAATAATCCATAAAAAAACACATTTAATTACCTTCGGTAATCTCATGAAATTAACTCACTAATTATAAGCAATATAGTCAGCCATCCTCACCTTATGAAGTGCTGAAATAGTTGCCTTTGTTAAACCCTATGATCAATACTCGTTCCAAATCGAGAAGAAGATGAAATTGGGCTGTCTGGGCAAAAGCCGGCCGGCTTTGGCAAAAGCCGGGCGATGTTCGTCAGCCTGCAGCACGAACAACTTCCTATATGTGGCGGTTTCCGGCGGTTTCGACTCCTATCGATTTGCCAACCCTTCTAAGTTAATTACCACCACTTTATAACAATATTCCACACTTTTAAACGTGTAGAACATCATGTTTAATCCATCATATGATTTCTTACAAATCATACATGATAAAACTAGTTAAAGAACAATAGTTATGTTCTTACCTTAAACTCAAGCTATTTCTTGTGGATTTTTCCTAGCTTCCCTCTTCTTCCAACTAGAGTTTTGCTTTCCCTTGGGCTTCTCTTGCTTTGTGCTGGCCGAATGACACAAGGTAGGGGGGAGGCATCTCCTCTCAATCAATTAGAAGAGATGCCAAGAGGGGACATGGAGCATGTTCATTTGTCTCTAGGAGACTTCCTCCCATTGATTGTGCGTACCAGCACATTTGTTTGCTCCCATCCTCTTATCACTCAGTCCATCAGCACTCCTAAAAACGTGGGGTGGCCCCCACTTATGTGGGAGGTCATCCCGTTATGTCTCGGTATGTATAATCGGTCCCGAAAGTTGTATTTCTCGGACTGTTTTAATCATATTTTTTTTATCGGGCCAAATAAAATATATCACGTGTTCCTAATAATTATGGGCCTTTAGAATAGATGTATATTCCCCAACATTAATTTAGGAGTCTCCGAAACTCTTTTCGGGTTGTTATCCGTTAAATTACCAATACCGGAAATTGGGCCCCGTTTGACCAACCGGTCAACTCCATGCCTTTCTTATGGCCCAAATAGAATATCCACCCCCATATAGATGTCATCTAGACCAAGATGAATATAATATGTGGTTCGGGAATTATCGGGCGGTCCCCGTTCCCGTTGTGGGCCCCACATGCAATTTACTATTCACGTAAAAGAATTAATAAAAATTTACAATCACGCAAATTCATAAATCATCTTTCAAGGTTTATTACATAATTTACTAAAAGTAAATATAATCGGGGTCGGAGTGAAAATGGATGATCTATGACTATTTTATTCGCAACGAATTGAGCAATTCAAACATGCAAGAAGGAGAGATTGGGAAAAATAGAAAACGTAACATTAATTTCAAACAGCATTACTAAAAAGGGGAGATTGGGAAAAATGGAAAACATAACGTTAATTTCAAACAACATTACTAAGCTAGATTCTATGGTATTTATCATACTTTTGTCCACATAAATCAATCAGAATGTTGTCGTTTAATTATTTAAATATAAATTAAATATGATATAATGATTTAGACCGATGAGCATGGGAGTTGTCACCATTGTTAATTCTTGTTCATCAGGTCCAACACTCTTCTCCAAGCAGGTCTGCCACAAATGTCCAAATACCAAGCATTCAAACTCTTCCTGCTACTAACCAAATGGCCAAAACCATCTTCGCCGCCGCTCGTCAAGAACCTGAGGGCTGGGAGGTGGCTGAGATCAGCCAAAGAGAAGAAATCTCCGGCGAGGTATTTACTCTTGGAAAGCCTTTCTTCATAAACATCAAGCACTTTGCCAAGCTTGTCGGCGCATTTCTTGACCACAGTGGGGTCGGTGGGCTGCCCCATTGTGGGGAAGATGAGCAGCTGAAGAACAATGTTGTAGACTGGGTCGTTGAAGTAGTTGGATTCCACTTGTAGCCATTGATCAACCACAGCTCTTTCTTCTTCTGTAGTTCCTATCAGGTTGCACCCTTTTTCTGCGTATTTTGTTGCATAGTATCTTATAATCGCCCTAGACTCTGATAACAAACAACAACACTCATTAATATAAACCAATTTTTTCTACATTTTTTGTAGTACACTGAAGTCAAATTTATTTTCTTAATATGTGTGAAGTCAAATCGAGATTTAATTGGAGGACGGAGGGAGTAAATGTTTAGTTGCAACCGGTCAACATCTTTCACAAAAAAATTCAGTTTCTTATAAATCATGACAGTATCTTTGTAGAACAAGTGAAGAATTGTAATTGGTTTTTGGAATTATATTATATCACCAAAAAGCTTGAATTCTCCATCCTCAATTGCTGGAACCTGTCCGAAGGGCTGCAAGAGAATAATATAATATGTCATTCGTATAGAGAAAACAGAGAAAGAATATTTTATGTATTGAGTTCTGTAGGGAAATTATAAGCATAAATATAAAAAGCTCACAAAGAGGGCCTATTTAGAAATCAACACAACAAAAAAGAAATTAATACTTCGTACATTTATACAAGAATGCTGCTCACAAATACTATTGAATAGGTTTATATGAATTTCCCTCTTTCTATAAAATGCATAGTACTTCATGCATCAAATGTGTGATGTAACACAAATATATTCAAAAGTAGGGGTGACCGTATTGGTTTGGTTTAACGTAACCGAGACGAATTGTAACAAACCGAATTAAACCAAACCATATGCAATTCGGTTTGAGTTTGATAGTATTTCTTTCAAACCGCATTAAAACGAATCGAACTAGAACCGAGAAAATTCGAATAAAACCAAATCCAACTAAGAAGTTCAATAAAACTTTCATATGTGATTAAAAAATAACAAATCCAAACCGAATCAAAGCTAACTAAACCGAACCAAACTGGTGAACTAAGCCGAACCAAACCAAACGAAAATGGTATGGGCTTTGTTTGGTAATAATTCTTCAAATCCATTTCAAATTGAACCAAACCAAAAAAATCGAACTAAAAACCGATATGCATACCCCTACTCAAAATAATGTGTACTTTTTTCAATTCCCTCCTAATCTCATATTTAAAATTTCTATTTTCATTTTGGGATGTCTTTAACTAAAGTTCCATTTCTTTATTTAATCAAGACAACTTTATCAATTTACTCTTCTACCTCATGTAGGAGTAATTATACAATGTCACCGTGATACACATACTGTACAATAATATTTACCCATTGTGTAATTTAAATTTTGAAAGTCAAAGAATAAACCAATTTCCAAGCCTGAATGGACACGTGAAGATCAAATCAATTAGGATGTCCATTAAGGGAGGCATGTAGTATTAAATTATACCCCGTATATGGGCTAAACATAGGTTATGAATCAAATGAATGTGCTCATTACAATCAAACTTAAACAAGACTGAAGTTCCTATAAATACTGCGTACTCTATTAATTAAGACTTGGATTATGTACTAAAAGGTGTACTTTTGGAAAAAATGTTCATTATTTTAAATCTATTGATTTGTATCTTTATATATATGGCCAATGTTGGATGGTTTAACATGCTTCTCCAAGATGGCAATGTGCAAACTAATCTTGAAGTTCAAGTACGCGCTGTTGAGTATTAGGCATATCAATTGCTCATTTGAGTTTGAGTGACTCTCTACCGTATAAAGACTTGAAATTTCGTCCTAAAAGGTCGACTTTAATATGTAGTACGGAGTACTAAATAGGACTAAATGTGATTTGTTTCTAAATTAGACTTATGTAGTGCTAAGAAAATAACAAGAGCCATTAAAACTTCAACTGTTAACAATGGTGATTGATCTTGTTTGAGAAAATGTATTTTATTTTAGTACTCCTACTATTTCTAAAAATCTAATAAGAATGTGAGTTACTTGGGCCAGTTACTTTTGGCTGTAACGTTAGGATGTTATCATTATTGATCTTGTAACTTTAATTTCCAAGTGAGAGGAAGTATGGAAAAGAAATGAATTTGGCAGCTACATACCTGGCGAAGTAGAAACTCTGGAGTTTTCTGCTCAAAGGAGTTAAGGTCAACATGGATAAGCTCAAACTCCACCCCCAGTTCAAACAGGCAAGCCATCACCCTTTGCGGGCATGCCGCTACTGCTGAACCATACACCTTTACTACCATTATTATTATGTTTATTTGTCTTGCCTATCTAGCTACCCAACCACTTGTATATATATAGCTAATTAAGTGCTTGTTAGAGGAATGTATTAATTAATCAACCGTGATTCGTATATACGCGTGTCTTTCATGCCGGTCAAATTGTCTATGTACAGACAAAATTTTTCTCAATGCGAAAAACAATTTCCTTTACAAAATTTTTTCTCGATGCCTAAAAAGAACATCTTTCTATAGACTATAGAGATGGAAGATGATAATTGGTTGACTATTTGGTGGTTGGCACACGAACTCGAACCAGCCGGTAGCTGGCTAGCTTCTGCTGCCTTGTGGTGGGCCCCATGGGTGTTCACTTACCAAGTGATGTGGCCGTCTGGGGATCACATACTTGGAGGCTACCTACCTAGCTTCTTGGTAAAATGGACACAACATAAAATTTAAGGTCAAACTTTTTGAGTGTAGATTTCTATTTTAGATTAGGTGACAACTCTGATACCTTTCTAAAAATGGGGTATCGGACCTTTGATTGGACGACATTACATTATCATTTTTAATTTAGATTTAAATAATTCAACTACTACATTTTCATTGGTCCATGTGGACAAAAGTATGGTACCTTATAGGTACCATAAAATCTACCTTTAGATTATTCACATGGGAGCAAATTGTAAACATAGTGGTCCCACTTTTGAGTATGGTCTTAATTGTAGGACCTAAAGAAAAGAGAGTCCTAAAATGACCTTATATGTAAGCTAAATGGAAAAAAGGAATTGAAGTTAAAGACAAACGAAATGTTACAATTAAGACATTATTATAATAAGGTCATATTTGCATTAACAATGCATATGCATGGTCATCATCAATCGACCATGTTACTCCCTCCGTCCCATTGAATTTTGATCTTCCCACTTTTCTTTTTGAGTCGTCCTAAACAATTCTTCTCACTTACCATTTTTGGACAATTTGTGTGGTTCACATTCATTTCATCTTTTTCTTACACAATCACAACCCTGCATTTCCATTTTTTTAATCTTCGTGTCAAGTCAAAGTGGGAAAAATTTTATGAGACGGAAATTGTCTTAATCAAATTCAAATCGTCATTTTCAAACAGTCATTTTGATCGGTATAAAAAGACATACAAACAGGTAGAAGAGGACTTGTAAATTAAAGATGAAACAGGTTGGAATATCTAGAATTTCGAGATGATTGTTGTTATGACATTCTTGTTACAATCCTAGCAACTCACTGCTCGTAAATTCGATACATGGGAGTAATTTGCTAGTATGACCTTATTAAAAGGCCGTTTGGTAACATTGTTTTTCGGCTTATCAGTCAACTTTTTCATCAAACACGTAATTTTTGCCTTTGCGCGCTGAATTGTGTAATAAACAGAAAAAGTAATGTTGTAGTTACTTTTCTGGCTGTATTGGCTGATGTTACTGTAGATGACCATTTTAGCTATTTTTACATATAATTTTTTCTTTATTTTATTAATAAAATATATTTTAAAAGTATTTTTTTTAATCAGCAGAATCAGCCAATGCAGTCACTTCAGCCAGAACTTCATAAATTTCAGCAGAACCAGCCAAATCAACCGATTTTCGTGCTACTAAACGGGGTGAAACAAAAGAAATTACTCTAAGTAGGACTAAAACTATGGCAAAAACTCAAAATATGACTTACTATGTTTTTCTTTTCAAAATAGAACCATATTAGTCCTATTGGAAACATATCTATTTTTTCATTCCATTCTTACCCTTCCTTTAAATATGAGTTAATTAAATGTTTAATTCATAATACATTCGAAAACAATTCAAAAATTCGTAGAAAAATAATTAAAAAAATTATAAAATATTTATAGAACAAAAAATTTATAACAAGAATTTTTTAAATTTTTTTATTTTTTTTAATTAATAAAAAATAGTAAAACTCCATAAAAAAATATGGATGTCTTTCCCACCACCTGTACTACCTCCTTGCACCACCATCTCCGGGCGGTGAAAAAAATGTCATTTTTCCTAAAAACTGCCTTTTTTAAATACCAAAAACATGACATATTTATCTTTTACAATGCTAACATTTTCATTATTTTCTGCCATAAATATGGCATTCGTAATGAACTTGGCATTTTTTTCCCCTGGTGACTGGAGGTGGTGGTGCAGAGGCGGCAGAGGCGACGGTGAATTTTATTTTATTTTTTTGAGTTTTTTATTTTTTTACTTTTTTTTTATTTTTTTTAAAATAAATAAATAAATAAATTATTATTATCGAAATATTTTTATTAATTTTTTAGTATTTTTTACAATTTTTTATTATTTTTTAGTATCTTATTATGAATTAAAACATTTCCATAGCTATAAGGTTATATTTGTTCAAGACACACATAATTAGTCCTATGAAAACATAATTTATTTTTTGGTCCTATTTGTGCAAAGTGAGTGACTTTTAGTCCTATTTTGATAATTAACCCTTGAAACAATGATGAAGCATACAAATTGTGTCCACAAAGAGGCTATTTTGAATTCAACTACTGGTGAGAATCATACAAGAACAAACTTGAATTGACAAGATTAGATTCGAGTTTTCATTGTTTTTTGTTCGGGAACAACATATCTCTCAAGTTTGCTACTTATTTTAATACTTCGATTCATGACATGAACGGAGTAGTTCTTACCGTGTCAATTCTATTATTATTCTTCAATTATAATTTGTGGATAGTTTTATTTATAAATTTAGGAGTGGTGAAGGAGTATTCTTTTCAGGGCCGATCCTAACAAATCAGGGGCCTGTGCAACAATGAAATTTGGGCCCTTTGTTTAATGAAGTAAAAAACATAATACACTGTACACTATATTAGTAACAAATGACTAATACTTTATGTCAAATTACAAGTTACTAATTAACTAATTAAAACAGTCAAAATAAATGTATTCGTTAATAAAATACACTTTATTTTAAAGGAGATATTCTATGAACATATTTTAAATGAGTTATAATCAATGTCTTATAGGCTCAAGACGACAAGGCTAAGTCTTTCAAGCCTAGGCGAGGTTGAGACGTGAATAGACGTTTTGTCTATACACTTTATTTTAATTTTTGTAGAAATTTTTTAGATATGCAAGTCAAATTTTAAAGATTATCTTACAAAAAATCAATTTTTTCTAATTTCCAAGAGAATTAGATTTCCAGATTCCTTATAAATATGACAAATATAATATCATGATCGTTTAATTCTAAAAATTGAATATATGTTATTATGATTAAAGTGACTATCGTCACGATATTAAAAGGTCACATTTTTATAAATATGGAGTAGCTTTTTATCATAAATTTGTATACGTTTTTAATAGTAATACTTGGTCAATATTGTGAGCATATTTGCCCGTATTTTCAATTTTACATTTTAAATACAAAATTAGAGCAAGAACACAATACTTTTCTATTTTAAAATTCTTATAGACATATTAAATGGAAGTACTTTATAACATTTTCGTATATGAAGCAAACCTGAAGTTGTTAGAACTAGCAATGGGCGGTGTGGGCCTTGCTGTTGAGTGGTAAGTTATGATCTGAGAAGTCTAAAAGACCACGAAAATCCCAAAAAAAATACCCCGTAACATAAGGATTTTTGTTCCTTGGTCTTCATTTGGTTTCCCACACCTATTAGAGAGAAAAGTTTCTTAGCACTATTCTTTTATAAATAAGCCTTCTCCCTTTGAAATTCTTATATCTCAGGAGGCTAGCAGCCTATCTAAATCGCAGCAACTGTTTTTTGGGCCGCCAAGTTGTTTTATAAACACGTCACCAAGTCACCGAAAGGCCCACTTTGGAGGCCTGTTTCAACATTTTCGAACACTGGTTATACTAATTGTAGACTAAATAATTTTTTTTGGGCCTTTATTTTTTTGGGCCCTGTGCGGTCGAACTGCCTACACATGCTCTGGGCCGGCCCTGATTCTTTTGATTTAGAGTTCTATGCTTATGAGTTTTACCTAAATTGTGACGTAAATGATTTAATTGTTATCATTTCTAACCCGAAGTAGCCACTCACATCATCGATGTTTTTAATTGGACTAAACTTTCTGGTCTGATCTGGTTTGATCTAATCCAGGGCCGGCCCTAAGGGTGTGTAGGGTGTCCAACCGCACAGGGCCCAAAAAATTGGAAGAGCCTAATTTTTTTTGTAGTAATATACTACTACTTTCGTCCCAAATTGATTTGCAAATTTGACTTTTCTTGGTCAAACAATTTCATTTCATTTGCTTAATTAAGATGTCAATTTTTAATAATATTCTAATTTGAAATTTACAACTTTGAAGAGATATTAATATAGTTTCTGAATATATAAATTTTAATTATTAAAAATGGAATTAATTATCGATAGCGAGCATTGACTTTTTTTATTGGTTGACCAAAAAATGTTGACTTTGCAAAACAATTTGGGACGGATGGAGTAATATTACTTAGAGGTGGAGCGTGTATATATATATAGGAACGAAGGAGTACTAAATCCTCCGTTTTCACCGGTGTGGGAATCTTAAGCTTTAGAAACTAAAAAGATAAGAAGCGAGGCATGCGGGATTCGAACCCAGGTGAAAATAAAATCATGCACACTGATCTCTAAACATCAACCCATTGAACCGAACTAATTGTTTAAATAAGGATGTACAAGCTTTATATTACCTATTTGTTCTACAAAATAAATAATTAAAAATACCTCATAATAAAAATCGGTTCGGTTCGGTTTGAACTCATTTTATAACTCAAAAAACCTTCATTAAACCGATTTATGTTCGAGTCCTGACTTTTGAGTCCCGTTTGAGCCGGTGCGGTTTCGGTTCGGTTTTTTAAATTATGTTGCAACTTTGAAAAGAAGACCCAATTATTTTTGTTGCACATGGCCTTCATTTCCTCAGGACCGGCCCTGATCTAACCTCATCTATTAAAATCCAGTCTGGTCTGATAAATGTCTGGTCTCTATGTATTTTACAACTTTCCAAGTCTGATCTGGTCTATTTAAGTCTGATATGGTTTGATGTGTTTAAGTCTGATCTAGTCTAGGACTAAAACCAGTCCAAGTAATTAAAAACATCCTATAATAGCATAAAGAATAATTTATTAGAGATTTGAATGGCTCCAGAACATGTTAACACACACATTTCTACCTGATAAAAGATTATCACAGTTAGGGACCCGTATGGTCGTACGTCCGACAACGATATGGAGACATGTTGTCAGTGAGAGATCAGCCTTATTCGCAAAATCATTGTTCTCTATGTGGTGAGAGTGATAAAAACTTTGAATTGATTATGTTGCTCAATTATATACTCCGTACTACATAATTTTCATGTAATTCAATCATAATTCCTTCTCAAAATATGTATAATTTAATCTGTTTTCACCAAACGTGATTTGTTATTTAACCATTATTAGTTCAAATTAGTTTAATCTGTTTTCACTGAATTCAATATTCAAAATTGCTGAAAATATTGAAACAATTAGTTACCTTTTTTGTCTTCATGGAGCACTATAATATTTACATTTGATTTAAGTGCAAGAAAACTCATTATCATATCTTTATATAATATAAAGTAACAGTGTTTGCACCACAACCGGAGGGAAAAATTCCGCCCAAAATAAGGGTAAAATAGGGAATTAATATGAAAAACAAATTTGGTAGTTAATTGCATTAAGTGAACGGTACTAGAGTAGGAAGGAAATATAATAGATAACGACCAAACATTAATAATGATGAAATATTTGATAGTGTATGTATGCATAGCAATTTGGCAAATTTGGATAATTTATACATACGATAGTAATTTGCCTCAAGGATAATAATTTTACCATCTTTAAGAGAAACCTCATTTGTATACTATAAATTAAATTGTGAACACTGTTAAATTGGAGTTGGACAAAAAAAGTTCAATTGTGAACAAATTGGAGCAGGACAAAAAAAATTAAATTGATAGTACAATTATGAAATAATTAATTATTTATGACTAAATTAAAGATCTTTTACAAAATTGTGACGAATGACTAAAGTAGTAACGGAACCATAGTAACTTATGTTCAATTTTTCAACTTAAGTTATCAAGACACTACATTGTAGTAACTATTAGTCATATTTATGTAACTAGTTTTATTATAGTAATATTTTTGAAAACAAAAATCTACAATAATTAGTTTGTCTCATGAAACTTTTTTTGATGTGCTTTCTTGATAGATACTCTCTCCGTATTTTAAAGTTTACTACAGTTTTCTTTTTAAGATTTATTGAAAAGGTTGTTACACTTTCGTTTTTAGTAAGTGTTCTCTTAAAAAAATACTCAATTTCCCTTAACTTTGATACGTAGTATGGAATACTTTGTATTTACTCTTTCATACTTTAGTACGTTCTCTTTTACTTGTTCTATATTATTCATTCTCCCTACTACTTTCCTCCCTTTTCTTCCTTAAATAATGTGTCAAAATCATATATAACAATCTTTAAAATACGGATGAGAATTCATTGCTGCCAACAGCTAATCACTGCATCTGCTAGCGAATTCGGTCATCGATTGGTACACCGTAGGATGTCAGCGTTTAAAAGAGCAAATATTATACATGAGGGGAAATACAACAAAACAACAAAAATATCATGAGGTCCACTAATAATTGTAATATCAAGTTATTTCATTGTTACGTAGAGTTATTGATTGTACCTAATCGCTTATTTTAATTTTATTTGAATTTTTTACAATCTAATATTTCATTTTCATACAACTACTACTACGTATATAATTGAGGAAAAATTGAAACTATAAATCTCAACTATTGTCGGTCCACCGTTAATAATGTCAACTATCAATTATTCATGCGTGGTCCCAACATTAAGGACAATTTTTTAAAAGTAGTCTCTAATCGGTTACAACCCCATATAGCAGGACACTTTTAAAATGTGAACTATGCGCAAGCTATAAATAATCTCAAATTTAATCGATCTTATTTTATTAATCCTAATTATCAACTCTCAATTTTCTATAATCCCAACTATAGATTTAGATATATTATTATAAATTTTCAAACTAAATACTTTTGAGCATGAAAAAAATAATTACGAAAACTCTACAAATGTACCGAAATTCATATTATTTTCACTAAGATTAATTTTTTCCCTTGTTTGCAAATTGTTGTTAACAGTTGTGTAACCAATTTATGCTTTAGTTATGTTTTCCTTTATTAAAAATTATATTTTCTATTTTCAAAAAGTAAATTGTGATTAAATTTTTTACAATTTAGATCTTTATTCTAGCTTAATCTAAAAAACTAAACTTTCTATTTATTTCATTTTAGTATTTCTAATTTCTACCAATGTGAAAATCTGAATAACTTGAAATGACGATAGTAGAATGTTTACCAAATGTCAATACTTTTTCAACCAAAATAGTTGAGATTATTATTAGCATTGTGATACACTTTTTCTATATTTTTTACAATTTCCATTATATCACTTAAAATTATAATATTAATACATTCTCTTTAAAAATAATCAAAATCTCTGAAACCCATACCCAAATAACTAAAATTAAATGATAAACTATAATTTATAGAATATAATGATATAAAATAAATAAAATAGAAAGAAATTAGAAATACTAAAATGGAGAAAATCGGAAATTTAGATTGTAAGAATTAAGATAGCATTTCAATCTTTGTTGATTTTTCAAAATCAGAAAATATAAATTTGAATAAAGGAAAATAATACAAATCATAAATTGATAACACAACTGGGATAAACAAATTGGAAAAAAGAAAAAATATAAAATTTTAGTGAAAATAAATCAAAAAATGACTAAAAATATTTTATTTAACTTTGGTACAATTTTATAATTTTCTTACTTGTTTTTACATGTTTAAAAATATTTATTTTGGAAATTTATAAAAATATTTCTCTATTTACCGAAAATTAAGATTGGATAGTTGGATCAATAAAAAAAGGTCGACTGTAGTTCGAATTAAAAATTGAGCTGCTATATCAAGTTGTAATCCGTTAGGGAGTGTTTATGGAAATGACTCATATAGTTGGGACCATCCAAGAATATCGATTGTTGAGATTATTAACGGCGAATCGGCAATAGTCATGATTATTATTTTCAATTTTTCCTATAATTAATTATTAAAAGTAACAACACATACACTTTATCATCTTTTTTATTTAATAAAGTTACACATTATGTACTATCACGAAACATAATTTTGATTAAGTCATTTTTTAATTCTAGATATGTCACGTGCATCGCACAGGTACTTCGTCTATAAATAATACTCACTCCGTCCCTTAAAACTTTGTCAACTTTCCTTTTTTGGATGTCCCACTAACTTTGCCATTTTCTCTTTTAAGTAAAGAATTTGTGGTTCCGATTAATTCTCTCTCCTCTACACAAATCTCAACCACACAATTTTTACTTTATTAATCCACGTGCCAGTCAAACTTGGCAAAGTTTTAAAGGACGGAGGGAGTATGAACAAAAGTATCCAAATTTACGGTAATGAAGTTAATTTTAAAAGTTGCGTTATTAATTGATCTACTAGTCGTTATTGACGGTCCCAACTCCCAATTCATGATCATCTAGTCCCGCTAGACTAGTTCATCAAGTGGTCGCACGAATCAGATTGTGACGTGGGAATTAAGGGGAAAATTTACATAAAGCGTACTCATTTTTCCAAAACTAAGACTTAAGATTAGCGTAAGACTCAATTAAACTTGCATTGACCACAATACTCTTACGTTGGGGACGTACGTCCCTTGATGTAGGGGGGAAGCGTCTCTAGTTCAGGACGTACGTACCCTGAACTGGAGAATTTCAAACTCAATTTACTTAAGCTGAAGGGGCAAATTTGGAAACTAATAATTGAGTTTCTTAAAATAGGAGTACATGTGTCACACGAATGGAAGAAACATTAGGCAGTCCTAATTTTGTAAAAGTATTATGATTTGGTCTTACTGGCGGTAATTTTCTCGGAATTAATTCTGTTTGAAACTAAGAAGTCTTGAGCAATCACTAGTGTTTTTTTCCTACAATGCAATGAAAACAAAGAACAAAAAAATTACTCCATATTTATTAAATTTGATGTATATATTTCCCCTAAGCCAATGTACACTGCACATATTTTGGGGGTGTTTAGATCTGATTCTTAAAATTGCTTCTGCTCCTTCAAGAAACAAAAGTAGAAGTTGATGTGTTTGGATGAAAGTGCAAAAGTACTTCTAGTGCTCTAATTTACTCATAGAAACAATTTTTTTATAAGTTGGGGAAGACCAGATTCTGAAAACTGATTCTGATTCTGCTTCTATTTCTATCTAAAAAAAGCATAAGCATAATCAATTCCAAACACCCTTTGATTATGCAAGAGACTAAGCAATTTGCATAGAAAACGCACAAAGATTGGGTGAGAAATTAGGATTTTATTATACACATCATTATCGTCTAGAAGTGTACTTGGAATATCCTCCAAACCATTGGATATTCGGTCTCCTACCCTCCTTGTGCCGATTCTGGGACTGAAATTTAAGTAAGGTCCGGTTTCACTCCATCCAAATTCAATTTTTTTTAAAATAAAGTACATGGTCTAGAACAGTCTCATTTTAGTGACCAACTATATATGTATGCGTTGGGCCGATTTTGTGTACTTTCGACCTTGCTCAATCCTGAATTTTTGGGCCAGCTTGACGTCTGATCAAACTGGTCCAGGTCAACCACTAAACATTTGCTCTTCCGAATAGATTTTAGACTTCACTACTTGAAATTAGAGCTTGGTCCGAAAAAACAAAAACCGAAAACCGAATCAAATTAAATCGAACCGTGACCAAATAAAACCGAACCTCTAAAAACCGAAACTGAATGTGAAAAACCGAACCTAACCATATAGTAGTTTGGTTCGGTTTTGGTTTGTACCCTTCAAAACCGAACCGAACAAACCGAACATAAATAAAATATGAAATTTTATTTGTTAAATGTAAGCATTAATCTTAATATCATCAATAATCTTTGAATTTCCTGTGCTAGAGAAATAATGTTTATGCTATGTTTAGTTTAGTTTATAAATGCATTTACACATTCATTGCCCATAATAATGTAGCTATATTAATTAATCTATTATGTCTTTTATGTATGTATGTTGCAATTTGTAACTTTTATTTTTATGTAACTTAATTCTTTTTTGTAACTTAATAAAACAAATAAATATTCATCTCGACTAAATCACACAGGATGTATGTATTCATAAACGTTTTTCAAACTAGTCACAAACATTGTAAATTAAGAATAGATACACACTTTTATCTCTCCTGCATACTCATATAATTCAAGACATATTTGTTTATTATTATTTTCTTCATTTGTTCAAGTATGCTTGCATTCTTATGTAATATGTTTGATCCCTCCAACTTTTATATCAATTTTAAATTAAGTGACAAATATTTAGTAAAAAACCGAAAAAATCAAAACCGAACCGAAACAAACCGAACCAATCAAACCGTGGTTTGAAGTTTTGGAGTGTAAAACCGAACCGAAATCGAACCGAACTTTTACTTTGATTCCGTATTTGGTTTTAGGTCAAAACCGAACCGAAAGAACCGAACCCACCCCTACTTGAAATTTTCCGCACGAGCCAGTTATGCAGCCCGAGGAAAACAATCCGGGCATCAAAACATAGTGTGTAATAGCAAGCGTGAAATTTAGTAAAGATAGTACTCCGTATTAGGGATAGACCCGGGGCGGGGTCGGTACTTGTAACACCCCGATTTTTATGAGCTAGTTATATTAATCAACATTAATATTTATTATATATATATAAGTTTCTTTTATGACTAACGTGATTTATTGTTTGATCACATGTTGTTTTGGCAGGTAACGTTGACCGGTAAGCTCTAATAATTTTAAGTGAAGAAATAAGTAATGTTTTAAATTTTAATCAGTTTTTTTTTCAAAGAAAGGACATTACTACTATTTTGGGCTTGGACAAAAGCATTTCCGTAAAAGAATATTAGGAGCCCTAATCAATCATAGCCCAAACCAGTCTCTTTTAAATTCAATCCCAGGAGAAGCTACGCCTCTTTCCTAAGAGTCGAATACTCCCCTCTGGTAGTCCGTATCTTTCTTCTTTGGAAAAGTTAATCCGTCAAAGCCTTCTTCCTGCTCAGCCGGCTTCTTTGTTGAAGGTCTCCTAGTCTTGTAAGTCTGATTCGTTACCTTCATTATTTATATAGTGGCTGAACAGTGGATCGATTCTAGTTAATGTTTAGGTCTCATAGTATCTCCTAGATTTTGGGGTTTAAATTTCAGATAAACATTCATCTATAAAACTTCCAGTAGCATGCTCTCTTTAGAGACCTCTGTTTAGTTCTAACAAGGAGTTCAATTTCAAAATCAGGAGTTTCTTATTGCCTATTGCTGTGTTCCAATTTAAAATCCTTGATTTGTGGTTGGTTTGATCACCCATGTTCAAAACCTACGTATTGATCAATGTTTTGATTCAAAGCACTGAATTCTTAATTATGCATAATAATAGTTATACGTATGTGAGCACTAGTTTTCTTACTGCTACGCAGCAGGAGGAAAAGAAATTTAGTGACCAATTTCATTTATAAAAAAAAAAACTAAACTGTTAATTATACATAGCTTTGCTGAAAAAAAAAAGATTAATTATTTTCCCGTATTGAAGGTCCATTAAGTAGTCTCTCTGGTTACTATGTCCCAAACTTTGAGATAAAGTTTCAGTCGCATGATTTTGTTTTAAAATCTGCCCGAATTCTTATTTTATATTATTACATTCAATTAAAGATTTTAAAGAAGAGCTTACCGGAAGACGTTATCAAGGTGCCATCCATATCTGAGTGATTTGAGTTCATTTTTTGACAGGTAAATTCACTACCACCTGTACATGTTTGTTCAACCAAATGAAAGAAAGAAGTCTGGTTGATTTTTAATCGATGATTTTAGACTATTTGCTATTATGTGAACTTGGTGAACTATTTGATGAGTTATTTTAACTGTTGTATTAAGTTATGCTTATTATCTGGCATAGACAAGATTTTGACAGTACTTTTGTTTCCAGATTTAATGATGTTTTTATTCAAGCGTCACCATAAAAAGAACTAATATTTAAAGTGAAAGATCAGGTGATATGTACTCGGGAACAAGTTCCCTCAGATTATCAGTTTATCAGTTTCAGAGAGTCCTATATGTTTAGTGGGTCGCTCCCCTGAGCTGTCGGATTGGCGCCTTTGAGTACATATCACGGGCCCACAGCTAAAATTAGCCACAAAGAGTTTTACAGAAAGTTTATGAGATCCCTTTTAGAAAGTTTTACAGAAAGTTGTTTTTGAGATCTCTTTCAGAAAGTTTTACAGAGATGTTTTAAGAAATTTTGAGATCTCTCGAGTAGTTTTGAGAATTTTTTTTAGAAAATATTTCCTTTTAGGGATCTCTCTCAGAATTTATTTGGGAAGCTATTTGTTAGTTGTATGTTTAGTGCATGCTTATAGCCTGAATTTATCTATTGATAAATTAGCATAGACTTCTCAGATATTTTTGTGGATCCATAGTGACTTACTAAGCGTAAAGCTTATCAGTTTTCTTGCTTCGCATGTACAGAATTACAGATACTAAAGGTAAGGCCAAGGCCTAGGAAGATGATGAGAGAGTGGAACGCGTGCCGAAATGAGTTAACGGGAACGACCTTGACGGTTTCTAGCTAGTTATTATTTTATTTAAGCATTTCAGATGTTATAGTAAAGTGATTATTATTACTTTATTTTATTTGAGGATTTGAAGTTTTAGTAAATTCCTGGATCCAGGTGGTTATCACATTTGCTGGTGATAACTAGATTTTATTGATTTTTTTTGGAGTTATATTTTAGTTATATTTGAGATTTTATCAGGGTTATTTCTTAAACAAATGGCCGCTATATTGCAGTTTTTTTTAAAGTAGTAAGTTTATGTAACGTTTCCTTTAACCCTGAGAGGGGCGTTACAAATTTGGTATCAGAGCCCAGGTTGTCCCGTAACTTCATTTGTCACCCGTGCACGTGCTCATCATCTTCCAAGTAAGTATTTAGTTATGTTAAAAGTTATCTATGTGAAGGTATGTTTGAGTGTTGTTTGTATGAGTTACATAGAAAAGTCAAGTAAGAGTAATATGTACTCAACTCGTAAAAACATTTGTGTTATTATGAGTTATTCAGATTAAAATTTTATTTGAGTGCCTATATTCTTGAGTTAGGTCTTCTACTCTATTCACGAAATACGTAGGGTTGTTGTCTAATACCTCTCATATTTACGTATTCACAGCCTTCCATATTAGCCTAGGTTGATCTTTCATAGCAAGTATGTCTCCTACATAGAGGTTACTCATGATTAAAATCCGAGTTAATTTTTTAAAAAAAAATGTCATATAGTCTTTATTTTCTCATGATTGAGTACTTGAATTACGTCACAATCAGTGCTATTTTAGTTGTCTATTTAAATAGCTGGTAGTTTATTCTTGGCCTAAGTCTTGTTAGTTATATTTTTCTTTCAAATTAAGAATAATGAGTTTGTCTGATAATTTTTTTAGCATCACCAGTAATTGAGTTTACAAGAGATAGAAGATTTTTTTTATATAAGCATACAAATCAGTTTGTTATGTATTTTTAATTATTTTAAAAACAGTTCAAGGAGTTATAAGCTGTAGCTTAATCTTGTGTGTATAAAATGTTGAAGCTTCACCTTGGATTTCAAAAGTTCTTAAGTAATTGATTCAAATGTTTTATAAAAAGTATCTTAAGTGGCATGATTTTTTTATAGTGTTGAGTGTTGGTATTTCATGTTGGAATCTTGAGTTGCTGGGAAGGCCCCTCATCAATTTGACGATTCCAATATTAAATACCGGTGGTCAAACACCGCTTTAGTTGTGTTTTCAAGTTGCAAATGCATATTTCAAAATAAGTTTTAAAGTGTGATGATTAATCACTAAATGCGTTTAGTGATTAATCACATGCCAGTGATTTTTACCAAAAGTCAAATAAGAATGTATTTTTAGTGATACATTAGTATAATATTTAGCTATTTCCTCAAAAGCATGTTTCAGAAAAAGTTTGAGTTTTAACTTGTTTCAAAGAAATATTCAGAGCATCCTCAGTTTTTGGCACTGAGATGTAAACAGTGTTGTACATTCTTTTTACCAAGGTTGTCCTCATATGATTGTTACCATTTAGTTACCAAAAGATATCGAGTCTCATCACCTAAAATCTTTAGAATGACCTACCATTAAAGTCTATATACATGATTCAAAAGTTTTTTTATAGAATCTGGTTCTTAAAGTTAGATTAGAAGAGATCAGTAGAAGGACTAGATTAAACCACTTTTTGGTAAACCATGAGTGTTATGACCTCTTGTACACAATATAAGGATTGTCAAGTGTGTCTCAATACAATAAGATCTAGAGTATGAGACTTTCAACAGAATATAGGGTATGGTACCAACAAGCCCTTTTTAGCATTTACGTACGAGTATATGTAGACAGCAGCCTATGAGCTTGTGTTGGGAAGTAGTATGCTCTTTGAATAGTAGAAGTCTCAGTAGGAATAAGAGTATAATGAGTTTGGCACGACAAACTATTCTTCTGTTATCAGTCATCAACAATTCAAGGGCTTGAATCCCAACAGTTGAGTAAATTATATAATGTGATTCTTTCATTGAGTAAAATAGTGTCAATCAAAGTTAAGAATATACGAAACTAGTAAGAGGGACCTAACGATGATGTTAGATTTTCTTTTGAATGATATCAGTGTAAATTCCTTGATCAGTTGATTATTATTGCAATTGAAATCTAGAGAGCATAATAATAAAGAGGCTGTGTAAAAAAAAAAGGCTCTGAATAGAATTTTATTACGGAAAATTTTAGTGGAGTTATGTGTTCCTTACTGTTTGACTTCCTTATTGTTTGGAAGGCTACGTAAACTTTACCGCTACGAATGAACCATACTTCCAAAGTTATATAGTTAGAAGATTAAAGTTAGAAGGAACAATACTGTGGAATATCAGTGAAGAAATAACTATTGATAATGAACGGTCTAATGGAAGTTTACGATTAAACTATTAATTTTTATCTCGTTTAGACTACATATTTGAATATATCACATTTTGATTAGTGAAGGGATGAAAGGTTTAATTGAGAGAGGAAAAAAAAATAGTACTTTCCTGAATCTTTCTATAGCTGAATGAGGAAGCTAAGAGATTAGAATATGTTATCATTAGTGAAAACAAAAGAATTTATGTTGTCAAGTTTTTTTTTGTGTCAGACATTTATGTGTTTGACAACGTCAATTTTTGTTAAGCAGAAAAATTATTACGCCGTTCATATAAGAAATATGAAAACTTGAAACTAAGCAAAATAATCCTTAGAGTGTTAAAATTTAACCCACATACTGATTTTCTAAAGAGAGTCCAAGGAGATTTAGTTCAAAACTTATAACATAACTTATCAACAAAAGACTTACCCACAAGAAAGTTTCCTCTAAATTTGAAGGCAATTAGCCTCAATTAGTAAATTGTGTTCAAGACTAAATAAGATAGGTGCACACCTCAATAGAATTTGTTCTTTTCAAAACTGAAATTCTGAAGTGTAATGGAGAATATATTTTAAAATTTTCAATCAACTTTCCTGACTACTTCGCCACTTCGGGACACTAATCAATGAAGTTATAGTTTTTGGTTCCAGAGGTACATAACTATAAGAAAGTTTTTCTTTTGATGAAAAGATGTCTTTTTTTAGATGCTTGAGTGGTTAAAAAAACGTTTAGTAGTTTAATCTACTTTAGACGTTAAAAGAATTCCTTTTGATACAATATATACTTGAGTCAAACTATAGTGGATTTTTTTAATGAAGATTTTCTCATAAGCCAGATTAAAGTTTTTCCCGATGTTGAGCCGTCTTGATAGCAGAGAGTATGAATGTTGTCTCACAGATACAACAATAAACTTATAACAGCGTCCAATTATTAACATCATTAAAATAGTGCAATTTTAGGAGTTTCTAGGGTTAGATAGAGAGTCCTTGTCATGGTCATTAAGAACAGATGGTGAGATAGTAGTATAAGAAAAAAAAAGTGGCAATATAGCATAATTAAAACCATCAACTGGACAGAAGGGAGAAAATGGTGAAAGAGATAACTCCATCCTTCCACACTACATAATCCTATTGTGAGGATGAACTCTTAAAACTGACAGAGAATGGAACCCATTTTTTTCATATATTATAATGCCAGAATGTCAACAATCAAGGATGAATATTAAAAGAGTTTTATTCTCCAATTCAAAAGACAAGTTGATCTATGTAAGCACACCTATAGAATGTGATTCTGAATTTCATTTTTTGTAGTATGTGGGATAAGTTTTTATGACGAGGTTAAAGTTTAGTATTGTCTTTCTTTTTCATATTAATAAGAAAACACGTTAAACTAATTCATTTATAAAGATTGATGTGAGCTAGTGTTTTTGTGTTATAGCGCCATGAGAAATCATGAGAAGTGGATTTAAACAATGAGAGTTTTTTTTTGTCCTTGTTTTGGTCATTATATGAAGTAGTTGTGTGTTTCGTCAATCTTGGAAATTTGATCAATTTAGAAATAAGAAGCAAAGTCACTACAAACTTCTCTCGTATAAGTTATATGCTCAAGAAATAAAGGAAGTAGCCATGTGAAAGGTATAAGGCTATTAAAGTTTTACTAAAGCCAAGTGAGGAGTCTAGATTGAAATTTTGTGAGACTATACCAGGTTGTTTAAGTTTCGAGGACGAAACTTTTATAAGGTGGGAGGGGTTGTAACACCCCGATTTTTATGAGCTAGTTATATTAATCAACATTAATATTTATTATATATATATAAGTTTCTTTTATGACTAACGTCATTTATTGTTTGATCACGTGTTGTTTTGGCAGGTAACGTTGACTGGTAAGCTCTAATAATTTTAAGTGAAGAAATAAGTAATGTTTTAAATTTTAATCAGTTTTTTTTTTTCAAAGAAAGGACATTACTACTATTTTGGGCTTGGACAAAAGCATTTCCGTAAAAGAATATTAGGAGCCCTAATCAATCATAGCCCAAACCAGTCTCTTTTAAATTCAATCCCAGGAGAAGCTACGCCTCTTTCCTAAGAGTCGAATACTCCCCTCTGGTAGTCCGTATCTTTCTTCTTTGGAAAAGTTAATCCGTCAAAGCCTTCTTCCTGCTCAGCCGGCTTCTTTGTTGAAGGTCTCCTAGTCTTGTAAGTCTGATTCGTTACCTTCATTATTTATATAGTGGCTGAACAGTGGATCGATTCTAGTTAATGTTTAGGTCTCATAGTATCTCCTAGATTTTGGGGTTTAAATTTCAGATAAACATTCATCTATAAAACTTCCAGTAGCATGCTCTCTTTAGAGACCTCTGTTTAGTTCTAACAAGGAGTTCAATTTCAAAATCAGGAGTTTCTTATTGCCTATTGCTGTGTTCCAATTTAAAATCCTTGATTTGTGGTTGGTTTGATCACCCATGTTCAAAACCTACGTATTGATCAATGTTTTGATTCAAAGCACTGAATTCTTAATTATGCATAATAATAGTTATACGTATGTGAGCACTAGTTTTCTTACTGCTACGCAGCAGGAGGAAAAGAAATTTAGTGACCAATTTCATTTATAAAAAAAAAAACTAAACTGTTAATTATACATAGCTTTGCTGAAGAAAAAAAAGATTAATTATTTTCCCGTATTGAAGGTCCATTAAGTAGTCTCTCTGGTTACTATGTCCCAAACTTTGAGATAAAGTTTCAGTCGCATGATTTTGTTTTAAAATCTGCCCGAATTCTTATTTTATATTATTACATTCAATTAAAGATTTTAAAGAAGAGCTTACCGGAAGACGTTATCAAGGTGCCATCCATATCTGAGTGATTTGAGTTCATTTTTTGACAGGTAAGTTCACTACCACCTGTACATGTTTGTTCAACCAAATGAAAGAAAGAAGTCTGGTTGATTTTTAATCGATGATTTTAGACTATTTGCTATTATGTGAACTTGGTGAACTATTTGATGAGTTATTTTAACTGTTGTATTAAGTTATGCTTATTATCTGGCATAGACAAGATTTTGACAGTACTTTTGTTTCCAGATTTAATGATGTTTTTATTCAAGCGTCACCATAAAAAGAACTAATATTTAAAGTGAAAGATCAGGTGATATGTACTCGGGAACAAGTTCCCTCAGATTATCAGTTTATAAGTTTCAGAGAGTCCGATATGTTTAGTGGGTCGCTCCCCTGAGCTGTCGGATTGGCGCCTTTGAGTACATATCACGGGCCCACAGCTAAAATTAGCCACAAAGAGTTTTACAGAAAGTTTATGAGATCCCTTTTAGAAAGTTTTACAGAAAGTTGTTTTTGAGATCTCTTTCAGAAAGTTTTACAGAGATGTTTTAAGAAATTTTGAGATCTCTCGAGTAGTTTTGAGAATTTTTTTTAGAAAATATTTCCTTTTAGGGATCTCTCTCAGAATTTATTTGGGAAGCTATTTGTTAGTTGTATGTTTAGTGCATGCTTATAGCCTGAATTTATCTATTGATAAATTAGCATAGACTTCTCAGATATTTTTGTGGATCCATAGTGACTTACTAAGCGTAAAGCTTATCAGTTTTCTTGATTCGCATGTACAGAATTACAGATACTAAAGGTAAGGCCAAGGCCTAGGAAGATGATGAGAGAGTGGAACGCGTGCCGAAATGAGTTAACGGGAACGACCTTGGCGGTTTCTAGCTAGTTATTATTTTATTTAAGCATTTCAGATGTTATAGTAAAGTGATTATTATTACTTTATTTTATTTGAGGATTTGAAGTTTTAGTAAATTCCTGGATCCAGGTGGTTATCACATTTGCTGGTGATAACTAGATTTTATTGATTTTTTTTGGAGTTATATTTTAGTTATATTTGAGATTTTATCAGGGTTATTTCTTAAACAAATGGCCGCTATATTGCAGTTTTTTTTAAAGTAGTAAGTTTATGTAACGTTTCCTTTAACCCTGAGAGGGGCGTTACAGTACTGGCCGAGCCGGGACTGGTATAGGTTCAGAAAATCTGGTGCCCGGTACCGGCCCAGTATGCTCCGGTACCGGTTCCGATCCGAGCCCGACCGGGGCCAAAAAATCAAGCCCAAAGCCCGCCCCTTATAACCACCGGTCCGGGTAGTAGGCTGGTACCGGTCCCGGAAAACTGGACCCGGGATGGTACCAATAGATCCTATCGATCCCGGATCTGTCCCAGGCTGGGATGTACGAGCCCAATCCATCGCTACTCCGTAGTAAAAATATTCCCCATTATCATAAATTTTAGAGATATTACCCAAAATAGGACTAAAACAGTTTGAAAATTCCAAAATAGGGCTGTCATGTTTTTATCCCCAAAATAGGACTACATACTGCAATGTTTTGGCAGTACCAGACTTCAAACATGGCAGTATTTTCTAAACATGGCAATAATTAGTCCTATTTTGGGAATAAAAAACATGAGAGTTCTATTTTGAAATTTTCAAACTGTTTTAATTCTATTTCGGGAACTTTCCCTAAATTTTAATGCGTACGTAGTTCAATACGTACAAAATGATTCATTATGTAACGAGATAAAGCGATCTTACTGCTTCCATTTCCTAAAGTATTTTGATCTTACATTTTATTAAATATGATAAATTTTCTTCTTCTTCAACCAAACATCATTACTTTTCAACGACTTCTAGCTCCGGGCCTCCGGGCCTAACCGAGTTACTGGGATAGTAAGGGTGAACACCAACCTCTCACCTAAGTATTAATTTTTTTTGAAAGGCACCTAAGTTACTAAGGATTACTCCATCTGTCCCTCAATTAAGTTACTATTTTACTTTTTGAACAGTCCCTAAATTAAGTTCACACTTCCTTACTTTCCTTATTTGGTAAATTATCTACATCAAAATAGTGTCAAATAATGTTTGAACAGTGTAAAACAACGCACTCCATAGTAAAGTCAAATTTATTTTCTTAATACGTGCGAAGTCAAACCGGGAATTTAATTGGAGGCACGGAGGGAGTAAATTATTTTCCAAAATTGGAAATTATGGTACCAGTCTCAGACTCAGATAGTCATATGCCCTTAATCCGTCACTGAGGGCTATATTCCTAATTGACTCTCCATTAATATACTTTTCTAAGAAATAGCCTATAGAATTAATTAATGTAAATGTTTAACAAAGAATGTCATGGAAATTATCTTACATGCATGATGCTAGTTATGATAGTGACTATCACTAATGACGGTTATGCCATGAAAGATTCATCTCCTCTTCATAATTTTAAACCGTTCTTGTGGAGGCATCATCATAAAATGTCTTTTCATGAACTAAAACATCACCTAAAATCTAATGGCCACTGCCTCTTGTCCGGTTCCCCTCATTGTACGTCCGCCATTACTCACCTTATTTTGATTTTTGATTACCTTTACTGTATATTTTATTTAAAGTATATAAAGCCAAAAACTGATTACTTTTTTGTCTATATTTTATTCCATCCGTCACTAAATTATCTTCCAAAGAATATTTGTCATTAAGAATATTTGCAACTTTTATGGAACGAAGTAAGTACGTAGTTTTATTGAAGTAAAAACTCATGAATGAAAATGTCATTAAAGTTATTTTGCGTATCTATCATAGCCATTATATTGTAAAATTGAACATAATCAAAATTACTATTCCCTCTGTTTTTGAATTATCAACTTCTTTTTACATTTGTTCCAAAATAATATTCCATTTTCTTTTTTGGCAAAGATTTTCTATTCTAGTTCACAAGTTTATAATATTTCTCACATATTCATACATATTTCTCTTCTCTCTACACAACTATCCACTATATAATATTCAGTATCTTAACACCGTGACAAATATTCTTTGGAAGATAATTTAGTGAAAGTCAAACTGTTGCAACTTTTATGCAACGGAGGATAGTATTAAGCAAAAAACTCAAGCAAAAGAACTCCAGTAGCGTGCTTAAACTTGGTACACTTCGTGTTTATTCTAAGCACATAAGCATAAAAAATAACTGTTATCGAACACAGTCCAAAACTGTTAGCACCGCCCTCAACCAAAAGAATAAACAGAACTTAAAGAATGCCACACCAAATAATAGCTACATAGTGATTGTCTAAGCAAAGAAAAGTAGAAACAGCTGATGTTTAAGGTGGCCAATGAACAACACAACTTTTCACATCCTACTTTCAGAAGTATAAAATGTTCAGTTACACCGACATATAGTGATGCTAAAACATTTTAATGTACATATATTACCTGCCTATTAATGCTTCAAGTAGAGCATTAGTTGAATTTTAAGGTTCTGTTCAAGTTCTTGCCAAATGGGAAGGGGTTGTTGATGGTCAAATAAGAGCTTTTGCATATGCAATAGGTAATGAAAGAAGCTTCTTCGGTTTGCTCACGTATGCCCTTCTTGTGAAGTTGTTATAGTCATTCGCTTCAATCTCGTCTAATATCTTGCGGTACAACAGCAGTGATGCCCACACCTGAGTGAGAGAGAGAGACCACCAATCTAAGTTTAGTTTAATGAGGAATAAGTAGCGTAAAGTGCTTAATTTAGTATGACTTTAAGAAGGTTACCGGCCATCTACTGGCAGAGCTAAGATCGGTAACTCCTCTCTCTGCCTCGTCAAAAAACTTCCTTGCTCTCTGAATTTGCTTCTTCATGAAGCTTCTCCATTTATCAGTAACTTTTCCAACAAATATGTCGTCATCACAAAGTCCTGCTTGGGCTAATTCATCTTGAGGTAAATAGACTCTCCCCCGTTTGGCACTGAAGCAAAAGAATAAGACGCAGTTAGAGCTAACTAACTATTAACATTTTTCAGATCTCTTAGGGAGCATTTAGTATATTTAGTTCATTAAATATGAGATTATCCTGGATAATATGGTTCTATCTCTACGGGAATATATGTCTTCATAAATATGAGATAACCTAGTTTACTTCGCTGCTCGAAATATGGTTAGATTACTAATGGAGTTGAAGTAAACATGTTACTTCATGGGAAAAACACGCATACTTATCATAAGGGGCTCTTAACCTGTTGCTACATAAGCACAACCCCCCGCCCACATCAACAAAATCAATTGTCGGCTTGTCGCCATTGCTGCCTGCCGGCGCCACCAATGCCTGGCACAACCAACTCATTGCCAGTTTCCAGCACCGCCAGCAACACCCGCGATCACCATCAACCACCACCATTTACGGGTTCCATCACCAGACATTAAGGGCAAACATGTCATTTACTACTTAACACATGCTTAGCATTATTGAGTAAATGCATCATTCATTTTATTAGTAAACTCGTTATCACTATGAAGAAAATCATTTTTATGACTCAATGCATATTAAGCATTGCTTACCAACACAGGCCTTAATAAGCATCACTTCATAACCTGAAGTAAACATGTCCCTAGGCTTGAATGTTTGGTTCGCAGAATGTCACACACTTATGCTATAATATTGTCAATGACAAACTCAAAATTGTTAAAATATTATCTTGTAATTTAAAGAAAATAGAGGTAATCTCATCTCCCTATTTTTTACTTCAAAATCTTAACATGATGGCAATGTTACATAAGTGAGCTCCCTATTTTTTGACTTCAAAATCTTAACATGATGGCAATGTTACATTAGTGAGCTGCCTATTTTTTACTTCAAAATCTTAACATGATGGCAATGTTACATTAGTGAGCTCCCTATTTTTTGTACTTCCAAAATCTAAACATTAAGTCAATGTTACATTAGTAAGGTAATCAAATTACCTGACCAAAGGTTCTGTTACATTACCTTAAGTAATGCCACAATTCTGCAAACCAAATGTGCCCTTAGGGTAATGCTATAGCCTATAGCCAGATCCAGGTTCACCACATGGATGACATTTAGGAGGTAAAAATGTTGTTCTTTCCTTGCAGTAATAATTTTACTTATT
The DNA here is from genome assembly GCA_945859875.1 of Cuscuta europaea. Classification (NCBI taxonomy): domain Eukaryota; kingdom Viridiplantae; phylum Streptophyta; class Magnoliopsida; order Solanales; family Convolvulaceae; genus Cuscuta; species Cuscuta europaea. The sequence continues at coordinate 13,331,703 of CAMAPE010000048.1, forward strand.
AAAGTTTGGATACCATGGTCATTTGACTCCCAAAAAGATGTCACCCAAGCAGTCAACCTGAAAGAGAACTTGGCATTGCTATTTATACACTTCTATGCGAAACTGGAATATCGGCCTCACAAATGGCAGATTTGTTGAATATAAACTTTCACACTTACTCCTCTCCTACGTCTCTGAGAATGTTGGTCAGCTGATTTGCAATGCCTAAAGCCAAAGCAGCATTGTAGACACTCTCTGTAGTTGCCTTTGATTCGGGTGCGATTCCCATTATTGGAACACTCATCAAACCAACAGTACCAGCAACATAATAACAATAAAGATAAAGTTCGTCAAAGTTATTGTATCTTGACTTATGTAGATCCATACGCATTCCTTCAATCATATCCCTGAAAGGCTGTCAGCAAAAAAAAAAATCAAGAATTAGGATATATTTGGACCATGTAAAATGTAAGAGAAAAGAATAATAATACAGAGTAATGATAATATAAATAATAATTAATAATAATACTAATAATAGTAGTAGTAGTAGTAGTAGTAGTAGTAGTAGTAGTAGTAGTAGTAGTAGTAGTAGTAGTAGTAGTAGTAATTGCTAAGGAAAGCTAGTTTCCTGTGTTTGGTTTTACCTCGGCAAATGCAAAAGGAAAACCAAAAAACTGATTAACCCTGATTGTGTGTAGAATTCTTAATCCAAATAATCGAAACAAATATATAAAATGAGTTTGAGAAAAATTTAAGAATAGATTATGGAGTTTGAACTGATGTTTTATAGACCAATTCCTGAATTATTTACTAATAGAATACATATTAGACATAAATGTAATTCTTAATTTTAGGATGTAATTGTCCAATACAGTTACTAACCGTCAACTGGTCATAAGTCATAACCATAGACCAAGTAGTACCGCAGTTACAAACATGTAACTGGCCAGTTGACAGTTGGTAACTGTGTTAATGACATTTTTGTTCAATGAGTAATTAATTAGTAATAATACTTCAGGAAAATTGCCAAATTTTATTTTCCCCCACATTGTCTTCATTCAAACTTCACCAGTATTTTTTCCCATACTTTCTCCGAATCCATTCCCAAGTTCCAAACGGACCCTTAAAGGACAGGTGCTTCCCAGTCATTGATGAAGTGTAGGAAAGTGTAAGAGACGAACATTCAAGAAATTAAGATTCAGTAAAGATGAAGGAATAAATATCTTGTTTATACCTGAATATCAACTGCAAATCTGGAGACAGTATCTGAGAGGGCAGCATCAAGCATATCAAATGGGCGTCCTTTAAATACATCTTCCAGCCTATCTTCCCACCTATCCAGGGCTGACGGAGTTATATGTGACGCATTAGGCCCGTCAACAAGCTCATCAGTTCTCCTACACCACACTGTTAAAAAATAGCACATCATGAACTCTCTAATTTCATCTGCTTGTATTTATTAGCATTATCTAATTCTTGTTGGCACAAAAAATAACATGGCTTACTGCACGTGCAGCAAAGTCAGAAGACACCCAAGTCAGAAGTCCATATCAAAGATTTCTTGTAAAAGTTGTCATACTTTGTGTAGCCTAATCTAACAAATTAGCTCTTTAATATAAAAAATTCTTGAAAAGATTGAATTAACAAGATAAAATCTATTTTTATGCATGCTTACTATCTCTAATTTATACGGAGTAATAGAAATTACATGCCTCAGATTCTCACCATATATTGCCCAAATAGCTCTTCTTCTCTCAGGTGTCATTAGCAAGGTCCCTGGAAAAAATAAATATAGATTATTATAAGCATCAAATAGTTTTTGTTATTAACAGAAGGTGTAGATAAAGAGGCTAACCCAAATAAAAAGTCTTTGCATACTCAGCACATATTTCACCACACCGATCATAAGCTTCACTCAAAAGGTCCAAATTTTTAGGAAGAACAATATCCGGTTTCGCCTTCAAATCATCATCTTTTGAAATCAAGTTCCTCTTCAGCAAAGCAGCCTGCTTAAGAACTACATCATATACCTTCTGCTCGGATGGCATCATCATTTCATCAGATGGACTAGCCACAACACTTGAAAGGGCATATGATTTTCCTCCACTCTTCAAAAATGATTTTCCCAAAGAAAAGTATCTTAAATCTGCATCTAGAGATGCTTGCAAGTTCCACCTTTGTATCTTATCCCTCTTAACCCTAGCATTGCACACTGAACTCATATTCCTCCCAAGAAACTTAGGTGAGTCCAAAAATCCAGTACCATTTGATAGCTCCAAAGTCGGAGAAACAACTGACGGCAAGGGAATTGACATGCTTAAGGTGGAAAGCTTTATGAGCAAATACTAGAAAATTTGTTTTTGCCCTCTGTGTTCCCCCGATTTTCTGGCTGAGTGTAGTTTATAGCAAAAAATGGACGATACCCACTAAAGCATAGACCTGAGTTTGTGTTTCCTGGAGTAGTTTATAGCAAAAAATGGAAATGCCCATTAAAGTCTATCACTCTATCCACTTTCAGGCAATACCCACCAATGGTTTTTGTAAAAGACTATTGAAACCCTTCAACCAAATCAACCCAACTTTGCAAGCACAAAGCCTTGGGTATATGAACAGCAAGCCCACCTATACTAATAGCATCAAACATTCGTTTAAAAAATTGCCGGTACATGCTTTACTATAGCATCAAACTTTCACTTACGAGAATCAGTAAGATTTAGTTAATTCTTAAGTCGGTTTTGGGCTTCGATTCAGATACTTCTTTAAGATCTTAATCATGAATTTTGGCCGTATGTGAGAGTGATTTTTTAGAGTTAACAGTGCTTTTCCTATATGAAATAGAGAATCACTTCTCACAGTTCTCAGTAACTTTGTGTTTACCATATGTGGTAAATTGATATTTTAATTTTACATTTAAAAGATATTACTTGGGGAATTAACCTTCACATTAACTTTCGGAGAAGTTAGTCACTCTGACTTCTCAAAAACTTACAGTTATAAGTGATTCTCGAGTTTTACCCAAACACTCCAAAAATTGATTATGCTACTAATTAAGTAAATAACATTCCTTGAGGGAGCAAAACCAATTTCCAGAAGTAGATCTAAACACTCCCACTATCATAAAGAAAAGCACAAAGCAAGGATCGTAATTTTTATTAAAAAAACAAAGCTTATACACCAAGCATCACACCTTCTTGATGGTTATCGGTCGTTTCTATATTTAGTTAAATTGATAAAATAAACGCACACTCCATATCTTTTCTACATACACATATACCTAACTTGAATAGACCAAAGCTTCAATGGGAATGGCAACAAGAACAATAAAATAAACACTAGACAGAAATGAACCTGCTAATTGGCTTCAGAGAAACAATGAGATGGACATGGGTTTAATGTATCAGCATCAGGTGGAGAAAAAAGAACCCAACAATGGGCAGGCAAAACATTTCGATTCGAAAAGCTTTGCTGGAGAATTCTAACTATATTTGCTTGCCTTTGAGCTTGAATATTCTAAAGACTCTGCTGGCTCTTTCTCTGCCGTTCACTTTTCCTTTTAATCTTCATGTCCCATTCGGGTGATAGAATTGGTTGTGGTGTCTTTTTTACGACCATAATTTAACCACTCAGTCCAGCTCCACGGCTCCATTTCCAGATTCAGTTGCTGCTATAATTTGATGCCCTTGTCAAAGCAATTTCTTAACCCGATTTCTACGGTTCTTGTAATCCGGGTCCGGACACACATTCTTGGACATTTAAGTCATTTAGTGCGGTGCATACGGTATAATCGAGTCTTGATGTACTCACATTTATATCTATCTTATACTCACCACCATGTTTGTAAATGTTTTTTTTTCTGTTTTTGAATCCGGTGTACAGACGAAATATCACATATTTTGTTCGTGCAAACTTTGCACAAAAAAAATTGTCTGTGAATGAAACTTATAGATAAAACAAAAATCATTCACAAACATGTGTGGATATAAGAGTGGATACAAACATCATTTTTGTAATCAAGTGGCGCTAAAAGTTAAAACTTAAGCATCTATCGATCAATAACATCGGTTCCACAAAGATGTTTGAGGATTTTGTGATTCTCTTAACCGACTCTTTTCCAGCTTAAATTAGGATATACTCCGTAATATAGTACCTCCATCACGTTAAAAGGTTTTCGGGACAAAATATACGATCATTTAGACAATAATTAAATAAGATTGTTCGAGTATATTTTGAGAAAAAATTTAATCGGTGCATAATATAATGGGGTTAGTGTTGTTAATTGTGATAATATAAATGTATTACTCCATTTTTTATATTTAATGATTAATTTGTCATTTAAGATTGTTAATTATCTCCTAGAATGGAAATGAGACCATTATATGAGATATCCACAAAAAGAAAGTGAGAATCTTTTTATGGGATAGAGGAGTATGTAGTAATAAAATTACCGATGATGATTGTGATGCGATGTGTATCACTTTAAATACTTGATAATTAAGTTGTAATTTAGTAGTGTTAATTATTTTCTAAAATAAAAATGGGAAGCTTCTTGAACATCCAAAAGAGGCAAATGAAAAATTTAAACTGAAACGAACAATTTCTGCTGTTTATCCAAATCCAATGCTAAATTGACGATATGTGTTTATATACCTACATATCCATTTGACAAATGACTAGAAAACTCTTTATGGAATCAACAAAAATGAACTCTCTTTCAAATACAAAAACGCATAATAATAAACGTTATAAAGAAAATTCAAAGAGTTTTAGTGATTTATCCAACTTGTCACAAGAATATGTATTGTACAAAATATCACAAAGGTAGATAGTAATAAAGGGGAATAAATTATTTTTCATTTTTTTGTTACATCCTAAGTTTGGATTGAAATGAAATAGGAAATAATTAACAATTTTTTTGTAAAATATCTCTCGAATATTGATTTTTTAGTGTCATTGTTCTCTACCTAAAATAAGATACATTCATTCTTATTTTGACACTTTTTATTGTTTTATCCTTTAAGAAGACTATATATGTCTTGTTTGACAATAGAACATAAAGAGTATGTAGTACTTCTAGGATTATTTTATTTTCAATTTTCCACTTATTTAAGAGGAAGTATTCTTAAGCATATTTCGAGGATGGACACGCCCGAAAAGAGCATCCTTAATTTAAGAACACACCAAAAGTGCTTTTGGTAGTCACACTAGTTACATAATTTCAAATGGTTGTCAAACTCGTGTAATACCAAATTAAATATCATTATGTCATGTTATGATACCGTTGACAATCATGCGTCTACTCTACACTCTCCTCTTTTATCCTGACAGTAGTCAGACATGATCCAAAAAATGATGGCATGGTGAAGTTTAATTCCAAATTAAACATCAATAGCATATAAGCAATTTAAATAACAGGTTAAATATTACTCATATTATTACTATAGTTATTAGAATACAAAGTTCTCAGCATTTTTTTAAGTTGCAATTTAAATTTTCAGAAAAGTAGAATGTATAAATAATAATGGTAATATTTTCCCTCGGTCCCATTAAATTTGTCAACTTTATTTTTTTTTATTGTCCAAAATCAACAATCACTTCCTGTTAAAGGAACTAGTTTTTGATTATACAAAATTTACTATAAGAACTACACAATAGCATATCAAGTCACACTAGCCAAGACAAGAAAGAATCTATTCAGAGCATACCATATTGTACCAGACTCGATTGATCATTCATGAAAGGTTAGCTCAAGAAAAATTCGAACTATATTTACCAACTCAGATTAGAGAGTACAAGACTTCTATTCACTGATATAGCTAGCATACATACAGTCACACAGATGTTAAATGAGAACCTAACTATACCAGACATAAAAATCATATATGTCTCATGACCAAACAAAACAAATCACAAAAGATAACTTTAAATCAAAATAAAGGAGAGAATAACAAAACATCAAGCATGTTGAAGTTTGGTTTTAGACTGAAATAAGTCCAGTAATGAAAGTATGAAACTATAAGGATAATTTTACTCGGACTAGTTTCAGTCATAAATTGGACCATATTAGACCTAAACAAACATTAAAAGACGAGTTCAAACTATGAACAAACAATGACACCAGAACAAAATAGACTTGAGAGAGTGAACAAGACTTAGACAATAATAACATACACATGACACTAGACATTAGACATCATAACCAGGGGCGCAGGTAGATGGGGGCTAACCGCCGCTCGGCTCACCCCAAATTCGATTTTTCTTTTTGTATTTTTAGCGTATAAATTTATGTGAAAATATTCTTTGTACTGGCTCACCCCAACCTTGGATCGTGGCTACGCCCCTTATCATAACAACAACCAGCCTATGAAACCCATACTAGATTTAAATATATTACACTAGATCAGACCAGTCAAGACAAGAGTAGATCGTATTAGACTTGAGGATATTTTCACTTAGGCAAAAACTTTATGGTTGATCTTTTTAAACTATTTTGTGGTCTGATCTGATATATTTAAGATATAATATTGTCAAGTGTGATCAGGTATAGTTAAATGTAGTCTGATATTGCATGTATTAAACTAAAATCAATTCAAGTAAAAATATCATATTTGATATCATACTATTCAAAGTGCAATGTGTTTGTGTGATACCTAATGCTCGCTTAAGGTTTCAAACAATTAAGAATGCGCCAAAAATTTGGGACGTGTTAATTCTACATTGTCATCATATGAAGTTGATACACAACTCGACATGGATGACATAAATGGATTTTGCAGGTAAAAAGTACACAAAAATGTGCGATAATCACCAATGTGTTATTATGCACAAAACATTATAAGGTCAATAAAAATAGTTGAAACATCGCACAATAAAATATGGGATAACAAAATTGAAAAAAACAGCAAATTAATAGAGATAAACAAGGGAAAATTGGTATCAAAAAACATTTTTTAACACAAATCTACAAACGGCAAATGCCAGAACTAATATAAAACTATAAAACCAAAAAATAAACCAAGACATCAATAAACGGCAAACAATAGCAACTAAAATAAGAAATTATATATATTTAAGTCTAGGGATGTGAATCTCAATCATGTGATGAAGTTGCTATGATTTAGTATGAAACTGTGATTCTAATTTTCTCAATTGATTGAATTTTATTCATAATACTTATTCGCTTAATTTATTAAGTTAATTTCTGATTAATTTTAGCATGATTGGTTAAGTTGTTTAAATAGATTAATGGAGTGCATGACATGCCTATTAGTTCGGGCTCTTTTGGATACACGAATAGGTAATTTAACTATCTTTTTAGTGGTGTATTTGGTTCTAAATCGGAAATTTCCGTAGTTCTTGTGTAATTAAAGGGTTTTAAATATCTAGAACGAATACTCATATCTTTGTCTAGAACGGATTCTGAATATTATTAATTGACAAACTAATTAGTCACATTTACGAAAAACTAGCCACTGATTTATAATCATGGACGATCTTCATTTTGCTAAATTCATTCTCAATGGTTCTTGTGTTGGTTATTTAATCACCTTATTTTTATTACTTCAGATTCCTTGCATTATTTCAATTCAAGCTTTACTTTTAAGTTTCAAATTAAATTTCCTCAAAAAATGTTTCAAATTAAACAAATTCAGAACTCGTTTTTTAGTTAAATCAATTTCACTTTTACTTTTACTATTTTCATATTACTTGGTTTCATTTTCCCTATGAATTTGATCCTTACTTAAGCAATATACTATCCCCGTGATACGTACACTTGTGAGGACTTATTAATTTATCTATCAATTGTTGTCGCGGTTGACGAAGAATTTGGTTAACCAGTTTTTGGAATTAAATACCGGTAAAATAGTGAGTTGATCATCGATGGACATTTGTTTTATAAGATTCAAAGTGTTAGTTAAAGTAAAACAATGATGTGAAGTACATATTTTTGTAGTTGTATACTTCCTCCCTTCTTTAATAGATGTAACATTTGTGTTAGTTAAAGTAAAACAATGATTCAAAGTGTTTGGGAGTTCACACCTCATAAAAGGGACTCCCAACTGATTAAGAAGATTGCTCTTATCCGTGATCAAATCATTTCACACTTTGATTGTACACAAGCTGCCATCAACCATCTTAATGGTCTTCAAGTTGGAGGAAAGCTCTCCTCGGCCAAGGTGTATGATTTACTCAGAGTTAGGGGGGAACCTCGCATTTGGATGTCTTTCATTTGGAAGCACTATATCCCCCCAAAATTTAGCTTCACGGTTTGGTTAGCTTTTCGTAATCGTCTTGCTACTTTTGATAATTTGCATAGATTAGATGTTGTTAATATATGTCCCTTTTGTAAGGGTGGTCCAGAAACTGTACCACACCTATTTTTTGCTTGCCCTTTTTCAGGAGATGTTTGGCGCAAGGTGACGAAGTGGCTGGGGATTCCTAGGGAGATGAGGACTATGCAAAGCTCGCTCAAGTGGATCAAGAAGGAAAGACAAGGCTCGGGGATTAAAGCTAAGGCGACTAGGATTGCGTTTTGCTATTCCATCTATTGGATCTAGAGGACCCGGAATGCTGCTTGTTTTGATGGGCTGCTGCCGAAAAAGGAGGATGTTTTTGCTAGGATTCAATATATCACTTATAAAATCCTTTATAACCTCTATCCTTATGAAGTTGTTACCATCTAGTTTGAGGAATTTGTTTGGTTCCTCTTCTGGTTTTTTGCTTTGTTTGTTTTGTTGGCGGCCGTTTTGTTGATTTGTTTTGCACCACTTTGTTTGGTTGGTGCTTAGGCAGGTTGTTCTTGTGATAGGGAGGGTTATCCTTGTTGGATAACCTGCATTTTTGTTTCCTTTCCTTGTTTGTACATTCTTGACCCCTCCTTTTCTTGGGTGTGTTTTTCTAATATACTTACATTTCACCCAAAAAAAATAATAGATGTAACATTTTGATTTTTGCACTATTCATTCAGCTGACTTTGACCATGATTTTCTATTAATATATATAATCAAATTATTATGTATAAAATAGCACCACAAGAAAAACGATTTTGGGCATCGAAGGAATACATTATGTGCGACACAATTTTATTTTGTTGCAGTTGATCAAGTGTTTGGGCGACCAACATTAAAGTATAACACTTCTATCTTTGGAAAACAACTAGGTATTAATATTGCATAACTCAAAACTTGGGCAACGAATTTGAAATTTACTGCTCTAAAATTAATTTTGTGCTACCACAGCTATTGTTCGTAATGGATAAAGTGAGAATGTGCAACAACTTTTTTAAGTCATTGCTTAATCTGATTAGAATTAGAATATGGGACGAGCCGACCCACCAATCTGCGTTAGGAATTTAGGACGGTAGAAGCTTTTGAAATCCCTAGTTTTATACCTTGTACTTCTCTGCCTCCCTGATATGTCCTCTCCGACACTTACGCTCTACGTTGTTCGATCATTCCTCTTCATCCTCTTCACTGAAGGTACGTTCCTCCTCTCCTCGCTATGTCCACTACAAAAAAACACGCCGTTTGTCACGGACGGTAGTTCAAAAAATCCGTGACAAATGATTTTTTGTCACGGATTTGTCACGGAAAAAATCCGTGACACCAGGGGCGTGATAACGTTTTTGTCACGGAAATTAATCCGTGAGACTGTTTGTCACGGATTTGTCACGGCCACCGTCCGTGACAAAACACTTCACCGGAACCCCGTCGTCTTTCATTTGTCACGGACGCATCCGTGAATAAATTTTTTTATTTTTCAAAAAAAAAATAATTATTTGTCACGGAAATTTCCGTGACAAATTTAAAAAAAGGTTTTTCGAAATAGAGTGGGCGGGTATTTGAAACGATCCGGAAAATTCAAATTTTAAATTTTGTCACGGAAATATCCGTGACAAAACATTTTGAAAAAAATTTGAAAATTTTAAAATAGAGTGGGCGGGTGCTTTAAAATTTTCAAAAAAATATTCAAAATTTTGAATTTGTCACGGATCCCATCCGTGACAAAACATTTTTTTAAAACAAAATACGTTATTTTCAGCGTTTTATGTATTTAGAATAAAATGAATTTATATTTTGTCACGGAACAGTCCGTGACAAAAGTTTAAATTTTTTAAAAAAAAAAATTAAAAATTCAGCGCATTAATTTTTTGAATGTTTATTTCAAAAGTTTATTTAATAAATAATAACCATTAAAATTTAGGCGCTTTTTCAAAAATTTAAACTTAATAAGCATTGTTTTTAATAAATAGTTAAACAATAATCTTAATAAATAATTGTTTATAATAAATAATTAAACAATCATCATTAATCATCATTAATCACCATTAAACATTAGGTATCATAATAAATAATAATCTAATCAAACCATCATTATAAAACACAAATAATTAATATTCATACATTAACACATCAAAATTTAAAAATCCTTAAAATGTTAATAAACTAATTATTACAAACCATCAATGGTCATCATAATCAGCATCAGCATCATCAGGTTCATCACGATGATCGGGTTGCCTTCTGTGGCCACGGTTGCCACCACGATGGCTGCCTCGACTGCCACTGCGGCTGCCAGCACGACTGCTGCCACGGTAAGCTTGAGCTCCGGGAGTCGGGATATCATCATAATATCCATATGGAAAGTTGTTGGAGATATGGCTATAATTAGCAAAACCCCTACTGCCCATACTGCCCATATTGTCCATATTGCCCGCGAAGGGAACTTGTGGGGTCATCTCGGGGTGTTGTATGTGCATGGATGGACAGTAGGTGGCGTTGAAAATACGCATTTGGCGTTCCATCTCTTCCAACCTTTCTCTTGTTCTTCTTTGCTCTTCATCCCGTATCCGAGCTTCTTCATCCCGCCTTCGAGCCTCGGCTTCACGTTCCTCCAATAGTTTCTCGAGGCGGGTAACCCGATCATCATATGCCGAATGAGAAGATGAGCTAGCTCCTTTGGCCTTCTCTAGGATCCGTACGCCTTCAGAACCCATAAGCGGCACCCGGCCCTTGTAAACTCCGGTTGCCGCCAAGATGGCCTCATTATCTTGATTTTCATCAAGTTCGTCATCAGAATCAGCCAGCTCATCAACTCTCTTCCCCCGCTCTTCCTCATATTTTTTCTACAAGTTCAAAAAATTATTATATAAGAGATAAAAAAAATCGAAATTTATTGAATTATGTTTCATTATTTACTTCAATTTCAGAAAGGCGGGGAGGCGGCATGGCACCCTTCTTCGTTCAACAATGTGCCATGAGTTTCAATGGCGTGACCCGTTTTTTCACGGGTCCAGATCCTTCCTACACGAATTTCAAAGTTAATAAAAAAATATATACATAAAGGTATGGAATGGAAATAATTTTAACTAATTAGAGTTTAGGAGATCTTTTTTATGTTGAATTTGGGGTTTGCGGCCCCCGTGCCATTGAACTTCCTTGGCTTTCTCGGAGTTCCGGTTTGCCTTGGCCGTTTCGCTTCTCAGCAAAAATGAGGCATCCGTAGCCCAGTGGCGGCAAAGCATCTCCCACACATCATCGTCAAGGAATTTTGGCTTTTTACCCGTAGACCGGGCGGTCCTAAAAGTGGGTCTCAACCACCCAGAAATCCTAGAATTGTATTCTTTGAGAATAGCTTGGTCTAGGGCAAAATGCCAACGATGGGAAGCCTTCATGAAAAATATTGATATATCATCATTTCTTAAATTTAAGTTATTAAAATGTAACAAAAAAATTTATTTTTACCTTGAACAACCGCCACCATAGTTCACGAGTGGCCGCCGGAACCTCACCATAAGTCGACCACGACCCGGTGAAATGACCACAAACAATAGACTTGATTCTATTCAAGACCTCGGAATCGCTTCAAAAAATTGATAATTGATAAAAACAATTGTATTAATTCTTAGATGTAGAGATTATACTATTTTATATTAGAGAGTGTTAGTTTTTTATTACCTATGGATTGATTGAGGTGTCACCTCAAGTGAACCGGGATTGTGGCGCTCTTCTTGAGTGGGGGGGGGGGGGGGGGCATATATTGCACGAGATGAAGGAGGTGCATGAGATGATGCCCTCTCCCCATGCACGCTTATATGAGCGTCTGATTGTTCGGAGGGAGGAGTTTGGACATGTCCGTCAAAAGCTTGTCCTTCGTCGGGATTGATATCATCATTGATATCACGATCAGCGTTTGAGGCCCGTCGTGAATTCTGACGCCCACGACGAGCAATGGTGGAAAGGCAGCGTTCGTGCTCACTCATCTAAAATTATTGAGAAATAATATATAGAACATATTAAACTTGTGCTTAATATGAGAGGTCAAATGAGTTTTTAGTTTGATTTTTATGTTATGGAATTTAATTGTGTTAGATATTATTTTATCAAACCTTATAAAATCAATTTATGGAGTTTTGTGTGGTATGATATTTTAAACTTAATGAGTTTCCCTATTTGGTTATCAAACTTTGAAATATAGAACATATTAAACTTGAGTTTAATATGAGAGGTAGAATGTGTTTTTTGTATGATTTTTATGTTATTGAATTTAATGGTGTTAGGTATTATTTTATGGTGTTTTTGTGTGGTATGAAACTTTGATAAATAGAACATATTAAACTTGAGTTTAATATGAGGGGTCGAATCAGTTTTTTGTATGATTTTTATGTTATGGAGGTAACTTGTGTTGTGTATATTTTTTATCAAACCTTATATAAAATCAATTAATCAAACTTTTTATATTAAACTAATAAAATCAGTTTTTCCATATTAAATTATAAATCATCGGAAATCAGTTTTTTGCATTAATTTAGAAAAATACAGTTTATTACATCTTGTATTTTGTATTATTTATAAAAAACAGTTTTCTAAAATCAGTTTATGGAGTTTTTGTGTGGTATAATGGTTTAAACTTATTAGTTTCCTATTTATTTATCAAACTTTGAAATATAGAACATATTAAACTTGAGTTTAATAAGAGGGGTAGAATGAGTTTTTTGTATGATTTTTATGTTATTGAATTTAATTGTGTTACGTTGATGGATAGTCTACCCGGGGGTATATATCCGAAGGGTTATTACGGGGAATAACTTAGAGAGAAGTCAGAGCAAGTAAGTAAATGTAGAGAGAGAGTGTATTCAGTATGAATGCCGTTTTCAGCGTGGTTACAAATGAGGAAATGGGGTGCTATTTATAGTAGCAATAAATGCCGGACAGGGACACGTGTCAAGCGCTCATTGGCCGAGGGGTCACCTCAACTGGTTGGCGCTGGCAGCCGCATGTGGCCGCATTTAATGCGGCTGTTGGATGGGACGTCTGTGCAGGGTACGGTGATCTGCACGTATGTGAGGCGGATATCTTGTCGAGTGAGATGCCTTCGGCTATAGAGCAATGGCCGAGGGCTCCTCCAACCGATGGCACTCTGGTGTTGAGGGCTCACAGTGCCGAGGGCTACTGTTTTCGCCGTTTTCTCCCAGTTTCTTAATTTGCTTGCGAAGCCCGTCCTGTGAGAGTTTAGAGCCTTCGGCCAGGGGGCCGAAGGCACCCCTGGCGCGTAGTGCGGGCTGCTTGGTACTATGGGCGCTGTGATCTGGGCCTGTTGGGCCTTCTGGGCCTGTTGGGCCTTCGCTTGAGTAGTAGGAGTCTGTGGGCCGGGGGTTCCCGGGCCATATACTCCATCATACGTATTTATCAATCTTTGAAATATAGAACATATTAAACTTGAGTTTAATATGAGGGGTAGGATGAGTTTTTTGTATGATTTTTATGTTATTGAATTTAATTGTGTTAGGTATTAATTTATAAAAAACAGTTTTCTGATTTTTGAAATCTATAAAATCAATTATTTCAAAAAAAAATTTAAAATCAGTTTCATTTTTTGTTTATTCATGAAACCTATATGATGGATAGTCTACCCGGGGGTATATATCCGAAGGGTTATTACGGGGAATAACTTAGAGAGAAGTCAGAGCAAGTAAGTAAATGTAGAGAGAGAGTGTATTCAGTATGAATGCCGTTTTCAGCGTGGTTACAAATGAGGAAATGGGGTGCTATTTATAGTAGCAATAAATGCTGGGCAAGGACACGTGTCAAGCGCTCATTGGCCGAGGGGTCACCTCAACTGGTTGGCGCTGGAAGCCGCATGTGGCCGCATTTTATGCGGCTGTTGGACGGGACGTCTGTGCGGGGTACGGTGATCTGTACGCATGTGAGGCGGATATCTTGTCGAGTGAGATGCCTTCGGTTATAGAGCAGTAGCCGAGGGCTCTTCCACCCGATGGCACCCTGGTGCCGAGGGCTCACAGTGCCGAGGGCTACTGTTTTCGCCGTTTTCTCCCAGTTTCTTAATTTGCTTGAGGAACCCGCTCTGTAAGAATTTGGAGCCTTCGGCCAGGGGGCCGAAGGCACCCCTGCCGCGTTGTGCGGGCTGCTTGGTACCCTGGGCGCTGTGATTTGGGCCTGTTGGGCCTGTTGGGCCTTCGATGGAGTAGTAGGAGTCTGTGGGCCGGGGGTTCCCGGGCCATATACTCCATCACTATAAAATCAATTTTTCATGAAACATATGAAATCATTTTCGTATTATATAAACAAAAACAGTTTGTTTAGTTTTTTATTTCTATTTTAATATATAAAATACATTTTTTTACTTCATTTCTGTTTTTTACCTATGAAAAAGTTTATTATTAATTTCTGTATTATTTCAATTATTTCATATTTGCTTATCAAGCTTATCAACAATGTAAAAAAACGACGTTTTTTATGTTTTTTATGAAACAACGTTTTATTTAAAATAAAATATTATAATATCCGAAATTATTTAAAAATCAGTTAAATAATCCGAAATTTTTAAAAGTGTTTTATAATATTAAAAAAATATTATAATATCCGAAATATTATAAAAAAAATAATTATCAGTTACATTATTTTGTTGGGTTAGACATGTTAACTTTTTTGAAAGTGTAACATGAGGGGGCGAAAATTAATGGAGTTGAAATTATTATTCTTAATAAATATCCGAAATTAACAAAAACTCAAAAATAACCTTGACTAAATATTTAATAATTAACTATTCTAAAGCAGGCATTTTTAAATTAACAATATCTAAGGCATATTTAAAGCATATAAACAAATGATATACACATATTATGAAACGATAAATCTAAAGCAGACATTTTTAAATTAAGAGAATGCATATGAATATAGGAACAATAAAATTACGAGCATGCATATGAATATTCGGAAACATATAAACATTAAAACAATATAAAGAAAAACATGCATTAAATAATTAAATTTACGAGCATGCATATGAATATTAAGAAAAACGTATAAACATGCATGAATATTAAGAAAAACATGCATTAAATAATTAAAAACATGCAATAAAATTTCGAGCATGCATATGAATATTCGGAAACATATAAACATTAAAACAATATTAAGAAAAACATGCATTAAATATTTAAATTTACGAGCATGCATATGAATATTAAGAAAAACATATAAACATGCATGTATATTAAAAAAAACATGCATTAAATAATTAAAAACATGCAATAAAATTTCGAGCATGCATATGAATATTCGGAAACATATAAACATTAAACATATACACATATTCAATGCATGATAACTTATAAATTAAACAATTAAACAATATTAAGAAAAACATGCATTTTATTTTTGGCATTTTAAAACATTTATTCTAAAATATTCGGAAATTAAAGAGTTAGAAACATAACCTCGGAGAAGAAGGCAAGAAATTAAAGGGAAAGAAGTGAAGGCCGGCTTCGAAGAACGGCGGCAGGGGTGGAGATAATCCGCGGTGGCCGGTGAGATGTGTGCGGTGGTGGTCGGCGGGTGTAAGAGAGGCAGAAGGGCGGCGGTCGGCGGGTGTAATAGAGGCAGAACGGCGTTTGGGAGGGTGGCGGTCGGCGGGTGTAGGAGGCAGAAGTGTTTGGGAGGCGTTTGGGAGGGTGGCGGTCGGCGGGTGTAGGAGGCAGAAGTGTTTGGGAGGGTGGCGGTTTGGGAGTAGAGAGTAAGCAGTGGGTTAGGGTTTGCTGAAGTTGGGAAGCGTAAGGAAAAAAATGGCTAAGTGTCGTTTATATATTAGGGGTTGTCACGGACCCATCCGTGACAACGCCCGTGAGAAATTAATTACGGATTTTTAAATTTGAATTTGTCACGGATTAATCCGTGACAAAGGCATCGGAACTTGAAAACTGCGGAACGGCAGTCGAGGCGGCAGGGAACGGCAGACGAGGTAGCAGAACGGGAGGTTGACCGGTTTGTCACGGATCCATCCGTGACAAATCCGTGACAAATTTCAAATTTTTGAAATTTGTCACGGATCTGTCACGGATGGATCCGTGACAAACCGGTGCAGGGAATATTAAAGCTTTTCAGCCTTTTTCAGACGAGACGTCAGCTACTTTAATTATCACGGACCTATCCGTGACAAATTTAAGTATAAATATGTGCTTAGAGTCTCATTTTTTCAGTGCGAAAAAATGGCTAATCCAGAACCAGATGTGTGGAAGTTGATCAGTAGAAGTGTACAACGATTAAAACAAGTTACACAGTTGATGAAGCCTCGAAATGCAGAAGCAGTTCAAAGCATCCGTGAGCTGATGAGTAGACCGCTTGAAAGCTTTGGCGATATTGTAGACTATGAATCAGACTCATACAACGTTTCACGAGGGAAAAACTTGCGTAGGACACTTTTACGTGCAGAACAATGTTCGGAGTATATGATACCTATAAACGCGGAAGCTGCAGAAAGAATTAACGAACTACTTGATAGGCCTCTAGATGAAAGTTTTGACGCTAATGAATAATATTGTGTTTATTTGTTTATCTGTATTGTGAGTTGTTGAATATAATAAATGATAAAAAATTGTGTGTTTTCTACTTAGTTTTTAAATTTAATAAATAAATTCATGTTCTTGTTTATTAAATTTCGAATTATTAAAATTTTGTAATGTTAAAAAACTAATAACAAATAATGTTAAAAAACTAATTTCCGAATTTTAAATTATGTTAAATTTCGAATTATTTAAAATTTAAATAATTTTCAATTTTCGAAATTACCTAATTAATATTAAATTTCCGAATTGATAATAATGAACCACTAATTTTCGATTGAATAATTTTAAAAACTTAATTTTATTAATTAATTAATCACTATTTTACAATATAATATGGAATAATTATTTTGTTTAGAAATTATAGTTGCGAATTACTTACCTAACTATTATATCTTGGAATAATATAATAATGACGAAAGAAAGTTAAAAATTCAAATTAAAATAGTTCAATTAAAAGTAATTACATTGGTTGTTAACTATACATTTAATCGCTATCAGAATCAGTATTTTCTTGATAGGCAACTTCTTCTTCTGTATCTTCATCACCATATATCCATTCTTCTTCTTCCTCCTGGTCATCGTGCAGTTGTTGTATATATAATTCTTCAATTTCGCGCTCATTTTGAGGTATAGGGGGCGGAAGGTGTGTTTCAGGCATAACTTCAACATCTCCGTCATTTGGGTCACTTAACTGAATGTTATGGTTGACCGTGTCAGCAATAGGCGGAGGGTGGAAAAAAACTTGCTGAAAAGCATCAAAGTCAATATCCCTGTGTTGAGCCTGTGTTACAATTTTGCTCGGACGGATATTAATGGCACACACCCAAGGATTCCGTGTGCGCCTCGTTGAAGGATACTCTGCATAATAAACCTGGGCTGCTTGTTGAGCGAGTATAAATGGCTCATTTTTCTGATACACACGAGAGTGGTTGACGTCAATTATATTATACTTTGAATTTTTTCTCACACCACGTGTAGGGTCGACCCATGTGCAGCGAAACAACACGCATGTTAATTCTTGTAAACCAGAAGGCATTTGAAGTTCGAGAATCTCATGCAAGAAACCAAAAAAATTGGTTTCCGAGTTATCAGAACCGATGGTCGGGACACATAACCCGCTGTTCATTGTTGGTCGACCTTCTCCATATTCAACTGTGTGATACGTATAATCGTTTATCACATATGAATGCCAAACCTTTGCATAGGAAGAAGGGCCCCACGATAATGATACCAACAGAGGGTCGTTAATCCCACGGTACATGATCTGCAAATTAAAACATGATAACATTAGGTAATGATTAAAAATTACTAGCTAATAGTATATATAATGTATTTATATATATATAATACCTGATGTTGGTACCATAATGCAAAGTCAGAGTCCACCATTGCATCAATTGCATCATCAGGAAATGCTGATAAAGACGCTCTAAATTCACTGTGAATTGAAAATAAAGATATTATTATAACACTCTAATTATTAAAAAAATATTAGCTATATTACAAATGTAACTATCAATTCAACTTACTTATAAAATGGTAAGATTTCTGGACAATTCATGAGGATGTAAGTATGTGCAATTTTCATTTCTCCGCCCACGATGTAACGGTAAGTCGCAGCTCCTTTACCTCTACCTGGGTAGTTGAAAATAGAAACTACTTTATCATATGAATCCTCGCCAATGTCATCGTTCCGAGCAGGTCTCTTTCTTTTACTGATGACTTCACGCTCAAAATAAAAAGATGAAAACGTTGAGGTTTCTTGTTGAATATATGCTTGACAAATTGAAGCCTCAATGTGTGCCTTGTTGGTCGCTTTCTTTTTCAAATCTCCCAGAAATCTGTCATGCAAAATAAAATTTGTAAACAAACAAATGTTCTTATTAAACAAATCATCGTTTATAAATGAAATTATGACTAACCTTTCAAATTTGTACATCCAACGATAGAAGACGGGCCCTCCATTCAAAGCCTCATACGGAAGATGTATTAGAAGATGTTCCATTACATCAAAAAATGATGGGGGCGGTATCTTTTCCAGATTACACATCAGAATAGGAACAGTGTCTTCTAGTCTCCTCAGGGATTCGGCATCCAAAACGGCGGAACATATCGACTGAAACAATTGACTGATTTCGGTAATACAGTCCCAGACGTCTGCAGGAAGCATCTCTTTCGGTGCAATCGGCAGAAGTCGTTGCATGATTACATGAGCATCATGAGTTTTCATGCTCGACGTCATTGTTTGTTTGTCCAGGTCCACGCATCTTGACAAGTTAGAACAATAGCCATCTGGAAAGTTCAGAGAAACAAGCCACTCTAATATTGATTCCCTTTGTGGGGATGTGAGTTGGTAGACTGCTCTTGGAATTTTTTTACCCACATATTCTAGATCGACGGCGAGTTCGGGTCTGTCGCACCAAATTGTCATGTCTTTTCTAGATGCAAGACCATCTTTGGTTTTGTGGGTAAAATCCATAACCGTGTTAAATATATTGTCAAAGACGTTCTTCTCAACGTGCATGACATCTAAATTGTTACGAATGAGAAGGTCCTTCCAATACGGCAACTCCCAAAATATACTCCTCTTTGTCCACTTATGGGTATCACAATACCCATTTAGCTCCCCGTGGGGTTGCTGCACGGCCGTAGGAAAACGTCGAACCCGGTTAAAAACTTATTCACCTGTAAGTCTTGGAGGAGGGGGATCTCGTACCACTCTTCCGGCAATAAAAGACTTCTTGTCCTTTCGATATCGATGGTTCATAGGCAGAAACTTGCGGTGACAATCAAAGTAACTTGGTTTCCCGCTAAATTTGAGCCAATTGGCATCTGATTTCTCCATATATATTGGACATCCCATAAGACCGTGTGTGCTCCATCCTGAAAGCATACCATAAGCAGGGAAGTCGCTAATGGTCCAAATGATGGAAGCTTTCATGATAAACATTTGATCTCTTGAAACATCATAAGTTAGTGTCCCAATGGCCCAAAGTTCTTTCATCTCCTAGATCAGGGGTTGGAGATAGATGTCTATCCTTTTTAGGATCCGAGGGACCTGGACAAATTAAAGTTAAAAAGATGAAATGACTTTTCATGCACATGTCGCGAGGAAGATTATAAGGAGTTAGCATGACTGGCCAACATGAAAATTTCTTCCCAAACTTTCCAAAAGCAGCAAATCCGTCTGAACACAATCCCAGTCGCACATTCCGTGGCTCCATTGCAAACTGAGGATGACAACGGTCAAAGTGTCTCCAAGCTTCACAGTCGGAAGGGTGAGACATCAAACCCTCTTTGGTTTCGTGCTCAACATGCCACGTCATGTGTTTCGCAGTAGCATTTGAAGCATACATCCTCTTCAGGCGTGGAGCTAGAGGGAGGTAAAACAATTTAGACAATGCAGACCTTTTTCATGGTTTTTTTCGTCTATGAGGAACATGCTTGTATCTCTCTCCACCACAGAACTTGCAGCTCTCAAGTGCCACATCATCCTTCCAGAACAACATACATCCTTCTGGGCACACATCAATTTCTATACAAGGAAGCCCCAACTGAGACATTAATTGTTTCATTTTGTAATATGAATCAGGAAGATTATGGTCACGCAGTAACATTCCTCCAAATGACTGAAATAACCTAGACATGCAAGATTCAGGAAGACTGTATTCAGATTTAATGTTCATCAACTCTGTAACGGCGGATAGCTGAGTGTATCCCTCACAATCAGCATACAGAGGCTGATCGACAGCTTTTAAAACATCTTGAAATCTTTCAGCTAAGTCTTCAATATGAGGAACATGAGAATTCGGATACTCATCCGCATCAGGCTGATAAAAGGTCGGATCTTCATCCGCATCGGGTTGATACGAGGTCGAAGCTTCGGGAAGATCGTTAAATGGCTGTGGTGGGTTAAACTGAATCGTTGAAGCACCGTATACATCATATGCCATTCTTTGATCCCACGTCATTTGATCATAGTCTCCCCATCCACTCATCTCGGTAGGGACGTTACGAGATGAACCTACTGTTTGTGGTAAAAGTGATGGATCGAAAGGTTCGCCATGAGAAGTCCAATTATAATAATTGGCAACGAAACTTTTTTCGTACAAATCTCACACAACTTGGTCGACATCTTTAAATTGAAGATTTTTACACTTTGTACATGGACATCTGATTTTATCGCCATCCATATAATTCTTCTGTTCTTGTGCAAATTTAATAAAATCTTCAACACCATTAAAAAATTCACTGCGTATTCCATAGTTATCACGATGTTTTTGGTACATCCAACTTCTGTTTTGTCTATACATTATGCCTGTATATATATTATAATCAAAATAATATATAAGTACATTAATATTATTAATTAACTAAAAGCAGTACATTATTTGTGGCATTAATAATTTGAATTAACCAACTTTTCAATCATGTAGAAACGCCCACTAAAATATTATTTAAAAACATTAAGCTGGCCGGAATTAATAATTTACTAATATTTAACTAATAGTAATATGTTAATGGCATTAATCGTTTTAATTATTAACTAATAAAGTTTGAATCCTAACTGAAATCACTACAAATCCTAAACTATGCATTAACAATAATTAACTAATAAACAAATTAAACCTAATCATCATCATTGATCAATTAATTAACTAATATTTAAATCTAACTAATATTATCAACTCAAATTCTAAACCCATTTCCTCAATGTTTTAACTTAATTAATTAGTTAATTAGTTTACATTTAACTAATATTATTGTTAAATATTATCTCATTAATAATTCACAATAATAATTCACAATAATAATTCACAATAATAATTCACACTAAACTAAATAAAAATAAAGTTTCAATCCTAGCTATATATATTATGCATCCCATTAACAATAATTAACTAATTTAACTTATTAATTAGTTAATTTCCATTTAACTAATATTGTTAAATATCATTAATTCACAATAATATATAATTCACACTTAACTAATAAAGTTTGAATCCTGACTTAAATCACTACAAATCCTAAATTATGCATTAATAATAATTAACTAATTATTAAACCTAATCATCATCATTGATCAATTAACTAATATTTAAATCTAACTAATATTATCAACTCATCAAATTCTAAACTCATTTCCTCAATGTTTTAACTTAATTAATTAGTTAATTAATTAATTTACATTTAACTAATATTATTGTTAAATATTATCTCATTAATAATTCACAATAATAATTCACACTAAACTAAATAATAATAAAGTTTCAATCCTAGCTATATATATTATGCATCCCATTAACAATAATTAACTAATTTAACATATTAATTAGTTAATTTCCATTTAACTAATATTGTTAAATATCATTAATTCACAATAATATATAATTCACACTTAACTAATAAAGTTTGAATCCTAACTTAAATCACTACAAATCCTAAATTATGCATTAACAATAATTAACTAATTAATAAACAAATTAAACCTAATCATCATCATTGATCAATTAACTAATATTTAAATCTAACTAATATTATCAACTCATCAAATTCTAAACCCATTTCCTCAATGTTTTAACTTAATTAATTAGTTAATTAATTTACATTTAACTAATATTATTGTTAAATATTATCTCATTAATAATTCACAATAATAATTCACACTAAACTAAATAATAATAAAGTTTCAATCCTAGCTAGCTATATTATGCATCCCATTAACGATAATTGCTAATAAATAATAATTGGTGATAATTAATAACCTAATAATTAAGCTAGCTAGCTAATTAATTAAATCACTACAAGTCACTAATTAATTAATCTATAATAAGCTAGCTAATACTTAAATCATCACTACACATCCTAAATTATTATGCATTAATAATAACAATAATTTAACTAATTAATATTTATATTTAAATTTAACTAATTAAATTACGTTAATAGTTTAATAATATATTGTTAATAATATAAAAATTAACATGACCTCACTAAATTATGTTAATAGTTTAAATAAATGAACAACTAACCTCACTCATTAATTAATTATTAAGCTAATAATTAATTATTATTATATAAAGAAAAAAGAATCCTAACCTCACTAATAATAATTAATTATTAAGCTAATAATTAATTTATTACACAATTAAAAGAAATTAGTTAAAATGACATACCTTATCTGCATAAACTCGGAAAATGATGAACTGACGGATTACATCATTCAATCTTTAAACCGATACTACATCACTCGAATCTACGAATTTTTGAACTCATAATTGTTGTTCTTGCAATTGTAATGGACGATGGGATTGGGTTATATAAAAACGTTTGTCACGAATTTGTCACGGATTTATCTGTGACAACTCTTTTTCCGTACCGTATTATTAAAGGTTACCGCTGGAAAATCAATAATTGAGATTTGTCACGGATTTTGTCACGGATGGATCCGTGACAAAGTTTTTTTGAAATTTGTCCCGGTTTTGTCACGGAACGGTCCGTGACAAATGCCCGGAAGCAAAAAAAGTAGGTTTTGGGTTATATAAAAACGTTCGGACAAATAAATTTTACTCCGTATATTTTAACTAGTTCGGTTTGTTCGGTTCGGTTCGGTTTTGACGGGTAAAAACCAAAACCGAATCAAACAACTACGGTTCGGTTCGGTTTTTTACATTCGGTTTCGGTTTGTTAGCGGTTTGGTTTTATTTGGCTACGGTTCGGTATGATTTGATTCAGTTTTCGGTTTTCGATTTTTCGGACCCAGCCCTAACTGCAGGTGAACGGGTGGAGAAGTTATCCTCTATTTTTCCTCTCATAATTATTTTGTTAGATTATAGTTTTTCTCACCAACTTTTTCAGCAATTTTGCTATGTTTTACCCCACGTTTTATTTCTTGAATTGTGAAAATTAAGGAGTGCATTTTTATGCTTAGATAGAAAAGATTTTTAAATTAAGTATACTTTTGAGTTCTTTATGTTTTTTTTTTCTTATGTAAGTTGACCATTCTAGTCGGATTGTGTCATCAAAATATGCTTTTGGGTATATTTGGATCCTGGAAAAAGATCATCAGAGTTCATTCTCATCTGCCAGAGTATATCAGGGTGTTAACATCCTTCCATTACAAAAGTGAGCAGTGGCGGATCCAGAGATTTGTGAGAGCAGGGACACACTAGACACTAAACTTAGTCTATTCAGCGGTGTGGGCGTGCGGCGGTGCAGCGTCAATTCAGCAAGACAGCGAAATCCCCAGAGGCCAGAGCCAAGGCAACGACATCCCCTAAAGTCGTAATTCGTAAACCGTCTATAGGTTTTGTTTTTGGAGAACTTCCGCTCTTTTTATTCTAATCTTTCAAATGTTAGTGGGTTTTGTTTTCAGACTTTTAATAGTTTTAGGTACCTGCACATTTGGCTACTCTTTCGTATTTTAACTTTTTTTTGTTACTTTTTGTTTTCATCCCTTAATTATTTTTTTGTTTGTTTTTTGATAATTCTATATCTTTTATTTTAATTCAGCTAAAATTTAAATATTTTGTATTAATTTTTTATTTATATAATTGTAACATTTTAGTATCTTAATTATCAAATATTGGTATGAGGCGGAGGCACTGATTTTTATCTTAAGTGCTACTAGTGAAATTTCAGGCCTGATGCGAGGGCACTGGTTTTTACCTTAAGTGTTACTGGTGAAATTCCAAGCCTGAAGCGGGGGCACGTGCCCCCCTTAACCAAATTTAGAAAGATTCCAGATTATGTCTGAAAAAGATAAGAGATTCAGTTCCATGGTAAAGTCACACATAATTAGATTTTTATAGCATATGTTTTCTTTTCACCAACACTTTCAAGGATGCAAGCACACTTATGGCTTTCTCCAACACTTTCCATGGATGTGTGCAGTTGAGTTATTTAGATGGAGCATAATTAACTTATTCAACATACATCTATATAGGTGTACTCACTCACATATATATCTATTTAGCTGCCAAAGCTTTTCACTAATAAAAACCAAGCATTGAATTGATGTTGGTATCTGGCTCAGTTCTAAAAATCGTTCTAGGCGTCCGACTAGTCCCTACCTAACCGCTAGGCGGTGGTCAAGCCTCCCGATCTTCGTCTAGGAGCTCCGACTAATTGGTTTGCCGCTAGGTGAATTAGTCGGCCGCCTATGGTGCCTAGTTGCCCGCCTAGAGCGCCTAATCGGCCGCCTAGGTTGTCAAAATTCGCCGAACATTACTTTACGTTTTAGTTTTAATTTTCTAAGCAATATATGTACTTTAGCTTTAGCCATGTATATAAAAAAATGAAGTTGTAAATTAAGATAAAACTATATATGTTTGTATATATACCTAAATTTTATCATTATTTATATTTATAATTTATAATATAATGAAGTTAAGTGAGGATGTTTTTACTTGGACTGTTTTCAGTCCCAAACCAGACCAGACCAGACTTGAACAATTATAAAATACACAGGAACTAGACTTTACCAGACCAGACCAGTTCAGACCAGATCAGATCATACCAGACCAGACCGGACCAAACCAGACCGAACCAGACCAGACTAGCAAATTTCAGTCCAAGTAAAAACATCTTGATTAGTTATCATATACTCCGTATTACCTCCGTCCCAATGGACTTTGCACTCCTTAAGTTATGTGAGAAATAAGAATAGTAAAAATTATGTGATTGAAGTTTGTGCAGAGGAGAGAGAAATGGTTGAACCACAAAATAGTTACTTTAATGGGAAAGTGGCAATGTTTTTTTGGACAACCAAAAAAGGAAATATGGCAAAGTCCAATGGGACGGAGGGAGTACTACGTATGATTAAATGTAATAATCATATCATTCATGTTTGTTAATGTATATTTATATATGTATTTTATACACACAAAAATACAATATTACTTATAATATATATGTAAAAATCTAGATAAAAATGCAATTTTTATGTCTCCGACGACTTCCTGACTAAGCGTCCACCTAACCGCCTAGGCGCTGGGCTGGCGTCCGATTAGCGCCTTTTAGAACATTGGTATCTGGAGACACCATTTATACAGCTGAAATGATTATTTAATTCCATAGTAAAGTGGACTAGTTTATTCTAAGTATTTAAGTGGTTGAACTTGGATGATCAATGTTAGGTATGATATGGCTGCCCAAATGATAGGAACAAATGATTGAAAAAGAGCTTCTAAGAAACCCTCCAAAAGCTTCAAAGGAACCATCATGAAAGCAAACTTATTAAAAGCACCGGAAAGTGCGCTTAATTGACAAAGCAAAGGGAGCGTCCCCAAAGCGCTTGGCTTTTCAGCAGTGATGATGGATAAGAAAGTGTCTCTCTTTTCTGGTGCTTTTCTGAAGCGGTTGATTTTTTGAGCTTTTCACAAAAATCTGCAATCGACTTCTTCCAAGGTAAAGACATCGTTCGACTTCTCCAACTCCGTCATTTCTTTGGCTACTCCTTTTACATTCTCTCATGCAAAAGTTGTCAGAGCTGTAACCACTAGACTTCTTATTCTTTGTCTTCTAACTGGCTGCTCAACTTTTGTTGTTGAGGTAATATTCCCATACAACTTATTTTCTAATTTCTATTTTTTCCAATAAAAAATATATCTAAGAACTAGTTTGGTAATGTTTGTCAATTGAGGGGATTATAATATTGAAATTGAAATTCTGTATCAAATGTTAATAAAGTATTTGTCCCACACCGGAAAGCTATAAAACAATAAAACACTATATAAGTCTTTGAGTTATTAATATGGTATCAGAGAATCCAAAAAAAAAAGACAAAAAAGGTATCAGAGAATCCAAGAAGCTAGTGATAGTGAAAGTAGTGTGAAAGCTAAAGTTGAGGCCTGTGAAATTTTTTATGTGCATCTGGCAGAAGCTGTCAGGTCGTATCTAGTTCGAAATCTGGTCTTGCATACTCCGGTGCCTACCCAGAGGCGGTTTGAGAGATTTAGTTACACCGATGAGATGGCTGTGGACCTTGAGGGTGAAGGTGGAAGAATGATTAGCGAGGGAGATGATGTGTATTCTAGCATCAAAGCTTGTGGCCCGATTGAAATTACAACTTCTATTGTGTCTCCGTCATTTTAGATTTTTAGCTGCTTCACGTTTCTTTCACGTAGAATCAACAGGATGATGGCAAGCGAGCACCATTTAATGAGACAGCTCATCTTGAAACCCATTGTCATAATTTCTTTTTCCTATATCAAACTTTGACCATGTTTTGATCATTTAGTACAACCGAGTGTGTTTTGTCGTCGCCTCCCCGATATCGTCCATTCGTCCCCACTCTTTTCGACCAAAGTTACTGTAAGTATGGTGATGGAGTATATGGCCCGGGAACCCCCGGCCCACAGACTCCTACTACTCCAGCAAAGGCACAACAAGCCCAGAAGGCCCAACAGGCCCAATTCACAGCGCCCGGAGTACCAAGCAGTCTGCACAACGCGCAGGGGTGCCTTCGGCCCCCTGGCCGAAAGCTCCAAATTCTCACAGAACGGGTTTCTCAAGCAAACTAAGAAACTGGGAGAAAACGGCTAAAACAGAAGCCCTCGGCACTGTGAGCCCTCGGCACCAGGGGTGCCATCGGGAGGAAGAGTCCTCGGCTACTGCTCTATAGCCGAAGGCATCTCACCCGACAAGATATCCGCCTCACATGCGTACAGATCATCGTACTCTGCACAGACGTCCCATCCAACAGCCGCATTGAATGCGGCCACATGCGGCTGCCAGCGCCAACCAGTTGAGGTGACCCCTCGGCCAATGAGCGCTTGACACGTGTCCCTGCCCGGCATTTATTGCTGCTATAAATAGCACCCCATTTCCTCATGTGTAACCACGCTGAAAAGTGATAACACACTGAATACACTCTCTCTCTCTACTTTTATTCACTTGCTCTGACTTCTCTCTAAATTATTCCCCGTAATAACCCTTCGGATATATACCCCCGGGTAGACTATCCATCATTTGGTGCTCTCGTTGAGAGGTTGAACAATCGAGTAAGAAACCCTCCCCCTCGACCAAACACAAAACACTAGCCCTCTATCAAAATGGTGAGGACAACACGTGCCAACTCAAAGAACGTAGAAGACAAGAACCTGGCCCTCGGCGACGTCAACGCCCCCGAAGCCTCTCACAGGGCTCCCGAGGGCGGTGTCCTCGCTGGGCTGGAACAGGCGGCTGTCGACCTACGCCTTCAGATCCAACAAAACGCCCCCGATGCCCGCCTCGGCATCGAGGCCAAGAAGAAAAACCGGAGCGATGACCAAGTCAGCCCTCCGGTTCTCACCATCGACGTACAATCGGCGCTCTCCGCCTTCATCCAAACGCTCACCCAGAACCCGGGTGCCTTCGGCACCCTGGCTCCGGCTCACCCTCAGATCGGGGAGAATATCATACTTCCCCCTCTGCCACACCCCTTCGGAAATCCCACCCCTCGGGTGAGAAACGACGAAGGGGTGGTGGCCCGAGAAACATCCTCCCAGGAAGTTCAGTCCCGGGACCGCCATAATGACAACAGGGAGAGGCCCCGTACTTCCGCCCTCAACCGGCTCGGAGGAGGGCCAGACTGCCGAGGGGTCCAAGATCGCCTCGGGGGGAAAGCACTCCAAAGGCCCCAGGAAAGCGGGGGATCTGTTTCGAGGGCAGACGAGGAGCGTCCCCCTCGGGACCAAGGCAAGGCACCCCTTCATGCCGATGATGCTCGGCACCAAATCAACCAGGCCCACTCGGCCCGGGTTCGTTCGCAGGGGGCGGAGACCCTCCCGAGGGACCCCCGGGACGAGATTATTGCGGCCCTCCAACGCCGGTTTGACGAAATGGAGTCCAAAAAAGCTCACGCCACCACCTCCACCCCTCACTCAGATCTCAAATACGAGGCCATGATGGCCAAAATGGAGGAGTTACAGAAGAAGGTGGCCGAGGGCTCCGGGGAACCCGTCATCCAGCTCCGGACTCGGACGCCATTTACCCCAAGGGTATTGGCGGCCCGGATCCCGGAGAAATACTGAGGGCAGCACATACAGCCCTACAGCGGAAAAACGGACCCCCAGGAGCATTACAGCAAGTACCAGAACAGCATGATGATGGTGGGGGCGTCAGACGAATATTTGTGTCGTTGGTTCCTCTCCACCTTAGAGGGACCAGCATACGAATGGTTCAACAGGCTGCCCGAGGGCTGTATTGATTCATGGCAAGAACTCGCCCAGCAGTTCTTAACACAATTTGCCGGGAGGCGTCGCACAAGGAAGCACTTCTCCCACCTCCTAACGATACGCCAGAAGAAGGATGAGACCCTTCGGGATTTCTTGGAGCGCTGGAGGACGGAGGCCGACAAGGTCGACGGTGCTGATGACGGGACCCTCCTGGCCCTCCTACAAACCGTCCTCCGCACCGGCAACTTTTCAAGGAGCCTCATCATTGAACCCCCCCGCGACTACATAAGGGCCTTGCAGCGGGGGGGACAGATATGCTGAGGCCGAGGAGGTGGAGAAGTATCACCAGCATCCGGGCCAGCAGCCCCCGAGGGCTGACAACAAGCACAACCGAGGGCCGGGGACTCCTCCAAATCGCCCCAAGGCTTCGGGACCCTCTGATGACCGCCCTCGGCAAGGCCAAGCCAAGCCCGGGGGAGGTTATAGGAGCAACCCTAAGACTTGGGCCCAGCCCATTCTCCTGGACCGCCCTCGGACCCCATTGACGCACCCCGTCAGCATCATCCTCGATTTTGCAGAGGAGAGGGGCCCCGTTGAACGCGATTCTCGCGCACCCCCGGAGGTACACGCTATCAACCCTCAGTTCCCCTACTGTCGCTTCCATCGACACCAGGGGCACAGGACCGATGACTGCCATCAACTGAAGACGGCCATCGAGAGATTAATACAGGCAGGGCACCTGTCCCAGTTTGTCCAGAGCCCTCGGCAGGATGGACCTTCTCATCAGGGACCTCCCCGAGGGCACCATACGAAGGTAAATGCCTGGGTGAATCCGAACACCATCCCCCTCGGCAAGAAGAGGGAGATCGGAAACTTGGAAGAAGAGGAGGAGGAGTACCCCCACTACCAGGAGAAGAAACGCCACATCCTCATGATCACCGGTGGCAATACAGGGGGCGATTCCACCAGCCAGCGGAAGAAGTGGGCTCAATCGCTTTACGTAGGGGAAGTCACTCATATGCCCCCGGTGAAGTGATTGAGGGAGGAACCCATCACCTTCACCAACGCGGATCTCCCTCCTACTTCTTCTCCTCACAGGGATGCCTTGGTGATTCGGACAGAGATCAACGACACCATCATTCACCGAACTTACGTTGACACGGGCAGCTCCGTCAATGTAATGTACCTCAGTACCTTCAGAGAGCTGCATCTGGAGAGGGGGTCTCTTCGGCCCATTAAGACCCCTCTTGCTGGTTTCACCAGCGATACTATTGATTCCGAGGGGGTAATAACCCTCCCAGTGATCTTCGGCGACGGGATCCATAGAGCCCAGCTCGAAGTGGAGTTCGTCGTCGTCAACATTGACTGCGCTCACAACATCATACTCGGCCGGCCAGCCCTCGAGGACCTCGGAGCCATCATCTCCATGAGGCATCTCTGCCTCAAGTTTCCCGCCGAGGGGGGCATTGGCTACTCCCGGGGGAATCAAAAAATTGCCCGCGCCTGCTATCTTCAGGTCACTAAGAAGGTAAGCAAGACGGAATTCCGTGTTGACACCATCACCGGAGCCGCCGACCAAGAGGAAAGAAGGCCGAGGGCTGAACCGGCCGAGGACGTAGAAGACTTTGCGCTCGATCCGGCCCAGCCGGAGAGAGTCGTGAAGATTGGAGCCCAGCTCCCTGAAGATTTGAAGACCGGTATCACCAACGCCCTCCGCGCCTACTCCACTGTCTTTGCATGGGGGCCGGAGGACATGCCGGGAATTAGCCGAAGGGTCATCACCCACCGCCTCTCGGTGGACCCCTCGGCAAAAGCAGTGCAACAACGAAGAAGACCCCTCTCCGCCGAGAGAAGGGAATTTGTGAAGAAGGAGGTCGCCATGCTCCTCTCAATCAAGCACATCAAGGAGGTGAAATACCCCTCATGGCTAGCAAATGTAGTCCTCGCACAGAAGCCCCCTACCTTCCGCATGTGCGTGGACTACACCGATCTCAACAAAGCATGCCCTATGGATCCATTCCCTCTACCAAACATTGATCAATTGGTGGATGAGACCGCAGGGTGTGAGATCATGTCCTTCCTCGATGCCTTCCGAGGGTACCATCAAATATTCATGCACGAGGAGGACGCCGAAAAAACTGCCTTCATGACTCCCGAGGGCATCTTCTGCTACCTAGTGAGGGCCTTCGGCCTAAAGAACTCAGGGGCCACTTACACCCGGATGGTGGCCCGGGTCTTTCAAGCCGTCCTAGGGCGCACCATGGAGGCCTATGTCGACGACATGATCGTCAAGAGCAAGCAATCTTCCAGCCATGCTGACGACCTCCGGGAAATCTTCGCCATCATGCAAAAATTCAACCTTCGGTTAAACTCGAACAAGTGCACCTTCGGCGTCCAAGGGGGCAAATTCTTAGGCTACATGGTGAGCCGAAGGGGTATTGAGGCCAATCCCGAGAAGATCCAGGCCATCATCAACATGGAGCCCCCACGCAACGTGAAGGAAGTTCAACGGTTGACGGGCCGCCTGGCAGCCCTCAACCGCTTCCTATCTAAATCGGCAGAGAAGTCTCTACCCTTCTTCCAGATCATGAGGAAGACGGCTGGCTTTCTATGGACTCCAGAATGCCAGGGGGCTTTCGACGAGCTAAAAAGATATCTATCTTCACCCCCTGTGCTCTCCAAACCCAAGGTAGGGGAGACCCTCTACCTCTACCTTGGGGTTAGCCCGGCGGCCGTCAGCTCTGTGCTCATCCGGGAGGAAGACGGCATCCAACATGCCATCTTCTACGTTAGCAAGACCCTAAGGGAGGCCGAGCTCAGGTACTCCCCTGTGGAAAAACGGTGTTGGCCATCGTTTGGACTGTCAAGAAGTTGGGCCACTACTTTCAGGCTCACCCCGTTCAGGTCCTCACTCATCAACCCCTCGGCGCCCTCATGAGGAGCCCCACCAGCTCCTCCCGCATGGTTAAATGGGCTATCTTCTTGAGCCAATACAACATTGACATCCGTCCAAGGCCTGCCATCAAGGGCCAAGCCCTAGCGGACTTTGTGACGGAATGTACCGCAAGGGCAGCCACGGACGGGGAGCCCTCGGCTACCTCGGACGACTGGTGGACCCTCTACACTGACGGCTCCTCCGCGACCAAAGCATGCGGAGGAGGGGTAGTCCTCATTACTCCCGAGGGCTTCAGAGCTTACTATGCAATCCGCTTCTCCTTCAAGGTCTCCAACAATGAGGCCGAATATGAGGCCCTCCTATGTGGCCTTCGGCTGGCTGCCAACATGAGGGCTCGGCAGATCCACATCAAATGCGACTCCAAGTTGGTCGTTGGCCAAATCTCCGAAGAATATGAGGCCAAGGAGGGGGGATTTCTTTCCGGCATCCCCGGTCTTGGGCTTCTTGCCCTCGGGATCTCTGCCCGAGCCCTTCCTTTTGGCGGCAGCAGCAGCATCAGTGCTTGGGCCCACCGACGGCCCCTCCGTTTTTTTGAAGAAGTCACCGGCGGGTTTTGGGACACCGGCGTCCGTCCCCCTCGGGCCCTTGGAGGGTTTCTTCTTCTTCAAATCTGCAAGGCCTCTAACATTCATCATTTTCACTGGGACACCTGCGAAAAACAAAGGAATGGGGTTAGAATCGAGGGGTCGCTGACCGAAGGCACAATGAACAAAAAAAAAAAACGAACAGGATAAGCTATGTGCTAAGGGACCTCGTAGACTACCTCCTGTTCCCCCGAAGGCCTCAGCAAAAACGGGGTACTTCTCATCCGCTTCACCAATAAATCGGTATCTCCGAAAGCCGAGGGCGTAGAATCCCTTGTCGGCAGTATAGTCTTTGATGGAGACCTGCTTGGTGCGACCCTCCGGGATTTTTGCTATCACCAGGCCGTCTTTTTCGAGGGCGGCGCTTCCAACCTTCGGATGCCGACGGAAGCGATCCCGAAGTTCCACCGGGAATGGGTTCTCAGCAACCCTGACATAGCACCAGCGCTCCTTCCAGTCCTTGTTTGACGAAGGCGCCTCCGTAAACAGCTTCCACCTGGCCACCTGCTGCAGGTTGGCGAAGCCCTCGGCATTCGCGTGACCCCCTCGACAGAGGTTGAAGCTCTGGAAGAACAAGTCCAGGCTGGGGGTCACCCCTCGGTCCCTACAGAGGTTTAAAAAACCCGCCACGTAGGAATGGCTGTTAGGTGTCAGCTGGCAGGGCACCAAGCCAACGAACCTCAGGTACTCCCGGAGGAAGGGGTGCAGCGGGAACCGAAGACCCATGGAGACCGACAACACGTGTACTGCAATGCACCCTTCAGGCGCCCGAGAGAGCACATCGTCAACTCCCGGCTCGACCACCTCGGCCGAGGGCCCTACATGTAGCTGCGTCACGTAGAGGTCCGCCCTGTCCGCCTTCGACCTTATCTCCAAGGCGGCCGTGTTGAGCCAGGAATACCCCTCCGGCATATCTACGGGTTTCCCCTGATCAACAGCTATGACCTTCTTCTTGGGGACAGCCGCCTTGGCCTTCTTCTTCCCGGGGGCCACCCGGATGGGAACCGCGTTCAACGGCTGGGAAGTACTGGCCTCACCAGCACCCCGAGGGGGAAGGACGGCCACAGTGACCTTCGCCCTCTCCTTCTCCTCCTCCTCTTCAGCAACTTGGACGGCGAGGGCCAACTCTTCATCCTCAGCAGTTCGCTCGAATTCCTCCGCCTCGGCCTCAGCCGTCAGATCCTTCTGCACCTCAGTGGCGAGGGCTGCATCACCACAATCCGAGGGCTGACCACTGCTTGACTCCACATCGGAGATGCCTTCGTCCTCCATCGAGGGCGTCCTCGAGATATCCTGAGAGTCACTCTGGGACGACATTCGCACCTTTGTTCGAGGGCTCGTAGACGGTAGTGTCTCCTAACTTTTCTATCTCCTAAACTAAGGGCACAGTACAGCTATGCTAGAAGGAGAAAGGCAGGGAGCACTGACCTCGAAAGCTGAGTTTTGACCGAAGGCTGAACTTTCTCTCTCTAGAAAAATTGACAGAGCTTCGCTAACAAGTTTATCGCACACGGAGGAATGCCTGGCCTTGGGGTATTTATAGGCGATGAATCCGGGCTTGGGCCTGGATTCCGGGCCTCCGGATGGACGCCATCATTACACACCGCCGTTTCACCCAACCGGTGACGCCGCCCACGGACAGCCAGCCATCACACGCCACGTGTCCCCCCCCCCCAACGGCTATATCCTGTCGTTACATATTCCAACGGCTATATTTCCAACGACTATATTTTGGAAGCCCCCGGGTTTTCTACTTCACTCCACTTCATCAAAGATAGCCTCCGGGTGCACTCACCCAGAAGTGCCCGGGATTGTGCCCCACACAGCACATTACATACGCCTTCGGGATCACCCCTTCAGATCCCTAGGGCTGCATATCAGGGCACCCCTCGGGATTTTCCCCTCAGCACTGCAAAACCGAGTAGCCCCCGGGGAGTGCCTCATTGATGGATGGCCCATGTCCCTCGGGTATCTTCATCACCACCTCATCAACAAACAGTGGACCCCCCGGTAACAGCTTCACTGCTGCCCTCATCTGGCAGGCCCTCGATCCCTGGATTGAGGGGCTCCCCTTCGGCGCCACCAGGATATCAACAGCAAGCCTTCGGCTAATCAACACAGGAGCCCTCAGAAGAGAGAGCCTTCGGCATTCCCGCCATCCTCCATTTTTTACCAAGGTTTGACATTTTCGATTCATCATTGGGGGACTTCGGTGCACTCTTTTTCCCTCATTAGGATTTTTTCCCAAAGGGTTTTTTCTAATGAGGTTTTTAACGAGGCATCCCCCCAAAATGAAACGAAGAGCGTCAGCCTTCGGCCCACAACAACAACGTAACTACTTTACTCCTTTTCACCACTTTACAAGTGCCTCAAGGAGTGGGGGACTGGAGGACCCCTTCGGGAAAATCATTAAATTACAAAATCTGTGAAATTCCAACAAACAACAAAGCAAGCCCTCAAGTCCCGACATGTGGGTAACTGAGGGACTGCCTTCGGCAGGGACATAAAAGCAACAACTCCTCACCAACTTCAGAGATCTCAACGGGATAACATCAAAGGGCAAGCACAAATTACTCCTTTTCCCCCAAGTACCTTTCGGCAAAAGGAGTGAGGGACTCCTGATGGAGTATATGGCCCGGGAACCCCCGGCCCACAGACTCCTACTACTCCAGCAAAGGCCCAACAGGCCTAGAAGGCCCAACAGGCCCAATTCACAGCGCCCGGAGTACCAAGCAGTCTGCACAACGCGCAGGGGTGCCTTCGGCCCCCTGGCCGAAGGCTCCAAATTCTCACAGAACGGGTTTCTCAAGCAAACTAAGAAACTGGGAGAAAACGGCTAAAACAGAAGCCCTCGGCACTGTGAGCCCTCGGCACCAGGGGTGCCATCGGGAGGAAGAGCCCTCGGCTACTGCTCTATAGCCGAAGGCATCTCACCCGACAAGATATCCGCCTCACATGCGTACAGATCACCGTACTCTGCACAGACGTCCCATCCAACAGCCGCATTAAATGCGGCCACATGCGGCTGCCAGTGCCAACCAGTTGAGGTGACCCCTCGGCCAATGAGCGCTTGACACGTGTCCCTGCCCGGCATTTATTGCTGCTATAAATAGCACCCCATTTCCTCATTTGTAACCACGCTGAAAAGTGATAACACACTGAATACACTCTCTCTCTCTACTTTTATTCACTTGCTCTGACTTCTCTCTAAATTATTCCCCGTAATAACCCTTCGGATATATACCCCCGGGTAGACTATCCATCATATGGTCTAATCAAAGATTTAGTAGTCTTGAAAGTTGCCAAACCGGAGCTGCATGGTTTATCCACTCGATTATCTAAAAGTCTAGCATCTACGCCGGGGAGCCATAACAGGGCCATTAATAGTGTCATTAAAGATGGTTGCAATTCCAAATATCGCCTGTGAAGTGAAGTTGCTGCAGTTATAACCGTATACTAGCAGTTCCGTTCCATATCTGGTGGAGCACTATCAGGATGGTTAACCATCCTTAGCAGCAATTATATTTGATTTTATATTTTTTATTAATTCAATCGTGGCAGATGGATAGAACAGTGATATCTCACATGGTATGCACATGATGTTCAAGGGCAGGAACAGTTTTTCCCCATCCGGTTCCCTTTATATATAGAGAGAATAAATCCTTAACAATGAACTACATTATAGGGCCATCCTAGCGCGCTTATCTCACATCTCCCTCTCGCTTAAACCCTTTCTAGACCCTTTTCTATCCTCTTGCTCTGCTCTCATTCCATTGTACGCTGCTCACATCAGTTTCAAATGGTTAAGAATAAGAAGAAGTGAAAGGTAGAGGGAGAGGCCGGTCCATCATCCAAAGCTCCCATGTTAGAGTTGGAGCCGACCTTCGACAAGTACGAAGAGACCCTAGTAAATCACAAGAAGAAGTGGATCATCATGATGATAGGGGGACTGATGCAAAGTATATTGAACTTCTTTGGTGGTTGAAATATATGGGATGCAGGGATGGGACTGCGTTTGACGAAATTGAAAACCTGAATGGGGTAAGAGGTTGTCCTTTGGTTGAGGTTGAGATAGCATACGGTGATGAGTGGGTTAAGTTCTTGATAGCTAAAATGATGTTGTATGTAGTGGGCTTTATAACAACGGATGGAGAAAAGTTTCACTTTAGGAGGTCGTGTGGATTTCTAATAGAAGGACTTATGGAGCTGCAAGAATACGACATGAAGTATACTGCTGAGCCCTGGGAGAGAAGCTAAGGTTGACCTTTTAGGATGGAAACTCGAGTCTTAACAAGGTATCAGAGCTAATTCAGGTTGTGGTTTGACTGCTTGTTTAGCACCCGTGATTACAGGTAGCTTGTTAAGGGTCTATTTGGCCCATTTTTACATCCCGATATTGTCCAACTCGGTTTGGGCTGAGGGGGTGTGTTAAAGTATTTGTCCCACATCGGAAAGCTATAAAACAATAAAACATTATATAAGCCTTTGAGTTACTCCTCCTATTAGGTTGACCTTTTAGGATGGAACCTCGGGTCTTAACATCAACCCCTAGGAAAGTATGTAATGAGAATACATGAGTAGTTTTCTATGTACGTAAGATCCTGCACATTTACAGTTCACAAGGAATATCCTAAATAATTTGACCTATTTGCACCTATATTTTGTCGCGACTCAAAGTACTCTAATTTTTCCTATTCCGAGTTTTGAGTTTTGACCCAATATTCATCTCAGTTAAACTAGAAATGATATAATAAATTGTAATTAGCTCCCTAGCTAACAATGATTGTATTTAAATCATTAGAATAATTATGCTTGGTATTTTATTTGGTAGTATATACGAAATTCAATGAAAATTTGTTTCTTTTATTGAAATATGAACTTTTGGGTAAAAAAACTTAAGTTTTAGAGAGCTATCATCAGTTTTTGGGACAAAGGAGTAATTTTTACCTGCTTTAGCTGCTTTGTTTGACATATTTAGTATTTAATGTGATATTAATTATCTTTCTTATACAAAGTATTTCTTATATATATCAGCTGCAAAACCTTTAATAAGCAGGTGTAAGGGTTATTGTCTTCTCTAATCCTCTGCCTCTTTAGTTTGAACAGAAAATAGAGTATTTTCTCTCATATTCCTAATCTATTGACATTCACTTTGATTTTTCACTCAAGTCATTGTTGGTGTTTTTTGGTAGCGGTTGAACGTATTTTCGGTGAAAAAAGGGACCATGATACTAAAACTTCCGTTGTTGCGAAGTGAGAGGGTTGGAAAAAGAATCACCAGGGCCATCAAATACATAGATTGATCAGGTAAATTATTGAATTGTTTCATATTTAAGTACTGAAGTTCATATTAGTATTAAATTTGTAGTTTTTGAAATTGAAGTGTCACACATTATGTAGCTACATCATTTGAGCATAGACTCTTCTTATCATATCCCACAAACAAGCACATTATACAAATGTTACGGTTGTTAGCACTAAACATGATTTATTCAATGAATGTAATCATCAAGCAATGAGAGATTTTTTATGCATGGTGCTTTCAATCTTGTAATACACAACTTGTTATATTTTTCATGTTATACAGGGGATTTTCTATGTTTGAAGAGCATACAAGCACTTTAAGGGGTTGAGCACAAAAGATTTGAAATCATTTGTCCAGTAACGTTTACAGCGAGTGAATGATTTATTCTTATTATTATTTTATTAAATTTCTACGTTTAGAATGTCAACAAATGTTATTCTAGTAGTTTTGTTATATTTGGCTTAAGATTAGAAGACTGAGATTATTATTTGTATACATTCTAAGTTTCTAAAAAAGAATATTTATTTTAGATATTGTTTTTTATTTTAGTGATATTCTAGGTGTTTATATAGTATTTACGTATCAAAAGAGAGTTTCATTGCACAAAATATTAAAATCAATTTAGAGTATTTGTATGAATACTATGTTTGTGCAGTGAAAAATCTAATATTTGTTTCACAAAAGAGTTGCATCGAACACGAGATTTGTTTCCTTGCACAATGGACTCCCATTGGCCATGAATTGAGGTGTTGCACAAACAATGTATTGGGCAACGTAGTTGAGTTTATTGCCCAAAGTAGCATGTGTCACGATGATTAGGCAACAACCTCGTGACGAGTTCAATATTGTTGCACATATGTTTGGGCAACAAATTATCAATGTTGGTTACCTCATGTAAATACATAAATGT
Organism: Cuscuta europaea; assembly: GCA_945859875.1. Classification (NCBI taxonomy): domain Eukaryota; kingdom Viridiplantae; phylum Streptophyta; class Magnoliopsida; order Solanales; family Convolvulaceae; genus Cuscuta; species Cuscuta europaea. The sequence continues at coordinate 13,370,456 of CAMAPE010000048.1, forward strand.
ACTTTTATATTGAATAACATATATGGTCGGATAGTTAAACATAAGGAGAATAAACCATTATATTAGACCTTTTGTAAAGAATGAGTGCACATAAAGATTTATCTCAAGCCTTTTCTTAAGGGACTTAGCCTCTAACGATTATATTAGTTAAATTTAAAATACTTGTAAAGTTAAATAGTATGAAAATACAAAGAAAATAATACATAATTACCAATGGTTACAAGAGATTATCTGCCCCCCACAAGAACAACACACGTAGCAAGATCAAAATACAGAAACTAGTAAGTCAATAATGGAATCATATGATGGATAAGTGATGGATTAGGGGTTTATATAGACTAAAGAATTACATCTTCTAGTATTTTCATGATCTTAAATTGGTATGCGGTGAAATTTTTGAGCTATCATTTCCAAATTTTCACTTCTCATCAAAAATATCCTTGCATGTCTTTCTATTTTCAACATTCTCACAAGAACGACACCGGTTTGAGCATGTCCGGTGTCGGGGCCCACTTTCCGGCCCTAATTAAATATGACATTTTTAGCAAACTTGTGCTGGTTTTGGTGGTGGTTTCGGCACCGGACTTGGGCAGAACCTCCCGAGAAGTTGTGGAACAATAATTCTATCTGGTGTTCGTTTGGGCAGATCTAGCAACGGTTTGGATAGAAAAGAAGTGTCGGGTTTGAAGTCTTTCAACTTGTGACTCTTCTTTGTTCAATTTAAGTGTGCCTCTTCTTTGTTCAATTTGAGTCTTCAATCCCCGCTTTTGGCCAAACTCATGATATGCCTTATATTCATCTTATTTACTTCAATATATTCTTACAACTACTTGTGTAAAATGTTAGTTATAACACTAAATCACCAAGTCATTTCCCCCTTAACTTGTGATGTAACTTTGATAAATTGGGAGGATCTGAATGGATCATTTATAGAAGCCTCTCGATGAAATCGCTTTGATATATATATATATATATATATATATATATATATATATATATATATATATATATATATATATATATATATATATAGACAAATGTTCAGGTCCAGAATTCCGGACCAGAACTGCCGTCCGGACGACGGCGTTTGAGGCCCTTCCCGGTGTCTTTTTCTGATGAAAGTTTTATGGCATGTTCTTCATCAAGTCTAGTTTATCCACAAAAACAATTAGCTAAAAACTCAATCCGTAAGGTTGTCAAATGATTTTTGGAAGTTAACTGCGTTATATATTTTTTTTTTGCGCAGTTAACTTCAAAAAATCATTTTACAACCTTCTAGATTGAGTTTTTAGCTGAATTGTTTTGTGGAGAAACTAGACTTGATGAAGAACATGCCATAAAAATTTCATCAAACCAATCCACCGGGAAGGGCCCCAAAAGCCGTCGGCCGGACGGCGGTTCCGGTCAGGAATGCCTGACCGGAACACTACTATATATATATATGATCTTATGAAAAAAATGAGAATGAATCGAGACCGTTAGATTTATTTTATGTGAAATTCAATGTGCATTAGATGAAACTGTAATGTGTATTAGGTGAAATTGAAATGTGCAGCACAAATGGTACAATGTAGTGACATTATGTGAAGCTAAATTGTGAATTAGGTGAATTTGAAATGTGCACTAGATGAAACTAAAATGTGCAGAATAAAAGGTACAATGTGATGTTATTTTTGTACCTTTTATTTTAAACATTTCAGTTTCACCTAATGCACATGTGAGTTTAAATTTTAATTCTGCACATTTCAATATCATCTAATGCACATTTCGGTTTCACCAAATGCACAATTCAGTTTCACATAATTCAATCCAACGGTCCAGATTCGTTCTCATTTCTCTCCTAAGATCCGTTCTTACCGGAACCGCTCTCTCTCTCTCTCTCTCTCTCTCCTCTCTCTCTCTCTCTCTATATATATATATATAGGGGATGGTTCAAATATAAAGAGGTCTTCCCATGCAAAGTGAGAATTAATCTCGTGCATTCATTTTCAGATCTAATGGCTCAAAATGAGCAAAAAGTGAACTAAATTTAATCAAAAACGCGGTGGCAATTTCGTAATTAAAACGAAATTTTTTGCCATTGCGAAAAAGTGCAACATAAACACGCAAAAGTGCAACGCGGTGAGGAAAAAGTGCAACCGTTCGCACTTTGCACGGAAGAACCTCTTTTTATTTTGCACCAATATGTCATATATAATTTTATTTTAAAAGAATAAGTACAATATGTATACAATCAACCACAAGAAACATCTTCATATATACATGCACAAGAATATGTATCAGACACACGATCACTAATATCTAATGCACAAGAACCGGTATCTAAAACACAATAAGTATAAGAAAAATTAAAACAAGTATCTTAAGCACAAAATCCAATATATAATGCACAAAGAACAATATCTGACATACAACAATTAAAAACTAATTAATATCTAAACATAAGGATTTCACACAACTTAAACTAATATATAACACACAAGAAAACAATATCTAATGCACAAGAAATATTAGTGATTAGGTATGTACCTAACACACAAGAGCTATTATCTAACACACAAGAGCTATTAAAAAATTATTATATCATATGCAAATTATGCTCCGCGTTAGAATAAATCAAGAGCTATTATCTAACACACAAGAATATGTAGCTAACACACATGTACAAATATCCGATACACAAGTACAAGTGTTCAACGCACAATATGTATAACAAAACACTATAATAAGTATCTCAAGCACTAAATCCAATATTTAATGCACAAAAAGTAAGAACAAGTATGTCATGCACAAGAACTGATATCTAGCACACAACTGCGAATATGTAATGTTTATGCACATATAACTAACACACAACTCATTTATGTAATGCACATGAACATGTATATATCTCACATTTTGTATATGTCAATTGTGTATTATTGAATGTGTGTTATGCATATTAGAATAAGTGTACATTAGAATAATTTGTGTATCACTATATGTTAGTTGTGCACTATAGTCAATTGTACAATATATTAAGGAGTATTTAGAGTTTTTGAGAAAATAGTCTTTGACAATACAATAGTGCACAAAAGTACTTTACTTAAAAAAAATAACAATCATTATTAAAATGAAGACATGCCTCCTTACGTTGAATATGTCAAACAAAAATAATGGAATGAACTAAGAATATTTTCTTTCCTAAAATGAAGCACACGTATTAATTGAAATGACGGTTACAAAACTATCAAAATGATTTATACGAAAATGCCCTTTGATACTTATTCGATCATCTCAATGCATTGTATAATCTGAATGACTCAGATTTGTTCTCACGTTCTCACGTTAAGACTCGTTCTCATTTGAACCAAAATCTCTCTCTCTCTCTCTATATATATATATATGTATATATATATAGGGAAGAGATCAAATAAAAAGAGGTTCTCCCGTGCAAAGTGCGAACAGTTGCACTTTTCCCTCACTGCGTTGCACTTTTGCGTGTTTCTGTTGCACTTTTTCGCGGTTGCGAAAAACTTCGTTTTAATTACGAAATTGCCACCACGTTTTTTGATCAAATTTAGTTCACTTTTGGCTCATTTTGAGCCATTAGATCTGGAAATGAATGCACGAGATTAATTCTCACTTTGCATGGGAAAACCTCTTTGTATTTGAACCTTCCCATATATATATATATATATATATATATATATATATATATATATATATATATATATATATGTATGTATATATATATGGTGCAGTTCCAGTGAGAATGAAGTCCTAGGAGAGAAATAAGAATAAATAATCACCGTTGAGATTCTTGATCTAAAGGCCAAACTTGATTATTCAATTAATGATTAAATCCGAGAATCAAGGACATTGATTGAACGTAATTAAATTAATTTGGAGTGATTTATTAGAATAAGGGTTTATATGTAATCTTGAAATGCACGTGTTGCTGTTATGATGAGGAATTATTAATCAGTTCCTATATGGTACATCCGGGTGTACGTACACCCGACCCAACTAAGGAAGACAGCCCAATAACTGATACAAGCCAAAAAAAATTGGTGGCATTTTTTTAATTTAAGCGAAAAATCACGACTTCTGCTAAATGAGAAATATTGTACTTTTAGTGAGTATCTAAACTATTTTATTGAGTATTAGGAGGCTAATAACGAGTATCACGATCTGTACTTCATATCTTCTAATTCAATTTTTTTCCTTATTTTTTCTTTTATAAAAACTTATTAAATTATACTACCTCCGTCCCAAAACTTTGCCATTTCAAAAAATTTGAACATTGATTTTGATTACTATAATATTATGGAAATTAAAAATTTTATACTTTTATGAGGGTACTTTTAACAAAAAAACATTTTCATATAATTTTTATATTATAAATAATCTTCAATAAAAAGATATAGTCGGTCAAAGTTTTGAAAATGACAAAGTTTTTTGGGACTGAGGTAGTATCTATAATATACTCCTATGAATTTCAATATGCGAATTTAGTTTAATATGCTACTTTTGAAATATGCATTGATATGACAATTTACAAATGAGTATACAATCTGTACCGAATGAGCAAATTTAACTTATAAAATGCGCATTGATATAAAAATCGTCAGGTTTGTTAGTTGAATATAATGACATTTTCATTGAGTATCAAACCTCATCTCTTGAGATGAAATTAATCACGCTTTCCGTTAGATGAGCATTAGTGAACTTTTAATGAGCATTAAACATATCTTCTTGAGTATTATAGTTTAATGTTGGACATCGTGATATCTGCTTCATAACTTTTAATTCACTTTCTTTTGGTTATTTTCGCTTTTATAAAAAAATTCTTAAAATATATTTATAATCAACTCTTATGAATTTCAATATGTGAATCTAATGTCATATGGTACTTTTGGAATATTCATTATGTGACATTTTAAAATGAGCATATCATCAGTACCAAATGAACAGACGCAACTTACAAAATGAGCATTAATATGAAAATTATAAGTTTTGTACCAAAGACATTTTCGGTGAGCACCAAACCTCCGATATTGAGTACTAGAATTATGTGATCGAGTATCATGATTTGTGCTCGTGTGTTTATAATCAACTCATATGTGAATCTAATGTAATCTGTTACTTTTGAAATATGCATTGATATAACATTTTAAAATGAGCATAACATCATTACCGAATGAGCACACATAATGTACAAAATAAATATCTAAAAATGCAAAAAAAAAACTTTTGTGTATTTTCATTCCTTTTAGGTGTATACTCATTTGAGCTTAATATAAAACTAATTTGAGATCAATAGCATCAATGAAGTAGACTCCCCTTTCGAAAAGTAGAAGCTCAATCGGCAACATCTCGAACTCGAACTCAATATCCGACCTCCTCATGGAACCAGAAATCAATTTTTTCAATTCCTTTTCTCCACCATCCTATTTTCCTAGAATTTATCTAATAACCTGCAAATAAAAAAAGATAACAATATGGTGTTGTACTACATCTACATGAGGCAAAACCCCATATTCTTGGTGAGCTTCATAATCTGGTGGTCATGGTGGGGCGGCGGCAGAGCCGCAGACGAACCTAGTGACACTAGGGTGCAGGCCGTGCAGCATAGTCAGCGTCACCGACGTCTCCATCTTCCGCCGGAAATCCCGGAATCTAAACACAACGTATCAAAAGCTGAGAGCTCAGATAAGGAACCAAAGCAGTAATCATCACTTCGCCATGGGACATGAGTTGAAGGGAAGCAGCGCCCTGCCTTTGCCCTGTTTCACGGCAGCAGATTACACAAAGAAGATGATCGGCGGAAAAAAAGGTTGTGAATATTGTTGGAGGTATTGGTCCTACCAAGGCCTCCCTTCCACTTTATTTGCTGAGGCTTGCACCCTATTGTTTTACTCCCACTTTGGTACCTTTTCTTTGGTATATATCCTGATCAAATATATACCTATTTTGAGTGGTTGACTTAATCTCTTGGCTGGCCCCTTCTCTGCCTCCTGTCCGCTGCACTCATTGCTTGGCAGCCTGTGAGCCTTTTTTTGTCTTGGCTCTCACCCATGACTTCCTTCTGGCCGTTGCTATTATTTAGAGGCCTTGGCCTCTTCCTGTGGAAGTAGCCTGCGTAGAAAAATGCCTGAGAGCAGAGCTCCCTTCTTCTTCCTTTGTGTGAGAGTAGAAAGGTCTTAGTGGAGAGTTGAGAGTGGATGCTATAGCCTCCTCCTAGTGTGGTGTATGTGATTATAGTGAAATAGACCTGAGCCGGAGACGGATAAGATCCTAACAGTGGTATCAGAGACAGGTTCGCTGTCTGCCGCCGTTCACCGCCGACGTCCCGCCGCCGCCGCCCGCCGTATGCCAGGTTGGAGCTCACCGACGCAGGGAGTTGCTCGCCGATTTGTTCGTCGCTGGAACTGCCGCCTACCAGCGTCGCTGCAGGCCACCATTGCTGCGAACATCCATAGACGCTGTTGAAGCCCTGCGCACATCCATTGACGCTGGGAGTTGAAGCCCTGCCATCCGTCCGCCTGGAAATCGTCACCATCCGAGCCGGTCGCCGCCGTCCGAGAGTCCCGCGGAAGTCAGCCAAAAGCCCCACCTGCGAAGGTCTGGAGTTCGTTCCTCGCGGAACGCAGATAGCAGGGACGAAGAAGTCTACTGGGCTTCAATTGCTGGACCTTGGGCTACTAGATTTGGGCCTGGTGGACTGCTTCTGGAGCTGAAGGAGCTGGGCTGCTGACCTGCTGGATTTGGGCTGCCAAGCTACTGGACCTGTGCTGTTGGGCCGCTGGACTGACCTGCTGGAGTTGCTGGAGCAGCTGGACCGCCGGTCAACGCCGGTCAACACCGGTCAACGCCGGTCAACAGTCAGAAAAATCCCAATTTTTTAAAATTGGGTAGGTAAGGTCGAAACCCTCTCCTAGGGTTTCGCTAAGGTAAATTGGCTATAAACACCCTAGGTGCACCGGGTGCCTCCGGATTTAATTTTATTCCCCCTCCCCGCGGGCCGCCGGTAGATTGTATCCCGGCCGCCAACCCCCAGGTGCGTTTGCTAAACCCTCTCCTTTGTGGCAGATTGTTTAGTTGTTTAAATTGAATTGGTAAGTGTTACTTAATTCTTTTGTTATGCGTAGGGGTGGTTTATTGAGTATTAGGGGTAGAATTAATTAATGTTAACTGCTGCCCGGAGTTGTTTTATGTGCCAAACTGTCCATATTTGCTATTTGTTGCATGCTGCCCGGGGTTATTAAAGTATATACTTTATAGCCCGGGTTGGATTAGTTTCTGTCAAATTTGTCTGTTTAGCTTTGTGTTGTTTTGTGGTTGATACCATGGCTGCTAATCAGTATGGTATGCTTCCATTTAATGGAAAAACAGATTTTGATATTTGGAAACAGAAAATTAAGTGTGTGTTAATACAACAAAAGGTTTTTAGAGCTGTCACTGGTATTTTCCTTGAATCAGAAGATAAGGCTAAGCAAATTGAAATGAACGAAACTGCTTGTTCTACTATTTACTTGAATCTGTCTGATTCTGTGCTTAGGAAAGTGGGTATTCTTGAGTCCGCTAAGGAATTGTGGGAGAAATTGGATAGTCTCTATACTGATACCTCTTTGCCCGGGAAGTTGTTTTTACTTGAAAAATTCTTTAGGTTTAGGCTTGACCTGACTAAGGATATAGATGAGAACCTGGATGTGTTTAATAAACTGATACAGAATATCAAACAGGCAGGTGATAAACACATAGACGATTATACTCCCATAGTATTACTTAATGCCATTCCCGACTCTTATAATGATGTTAAGTCCGCTATTAAGTATGGTAGGGATGAGATTTCGTTAGATATTGTTGTTAATGGGTTAAGGAGTAAGGAATTAGACCTGAAGCATGCTAGGGGTAGTGCTAGTCAGTCCAGGGACTCCGGTTAGGCTATGTTTGTTAGAGGTAGATCTAAGGGTAGGTCTAAGAACTCTAAGCAAAATAGTCAAAGTAAGAACACTAGTCAGCCTGGGAGAAAGAGGAGCAAATCTAGGAAGAGAGTGTGTTACAATTGTGGTAACGCTGACCATTTCATTAAGGATTGCCCTAAACCTAAGAAGACCGAGCATGCTAGTGTAGCTGTTGATATATGTGACCTTGGTGATATTTTGATGGTTTGTGACCATGTTAATTCTGTGCGTAATTCCCTGTCTGAGCATGAATGGTTGATTGACTCTGGTTGTACCTATCACATGTCCCCCTTTAGAGATTTGTTTTCTACATATGAATTATGTGATAGTGGCTATGTTTCCTTAGCTGATAATAAGAGATGCAATGTGCTTGGTGTGGGTGATATATGTCTGAAGTTTTCTTGTGGCTCTGTGTTTACCATTAAGAATGTGAGGCATGTCCCTGATTTGTGTCATAACTTGTTATCTGTTGCTGCTTTGGAGAGTAGTGGTTTACAGGGAAAATGGGGGAATGGTTGCATGAAAATCTTGAAAAATTCTCTTGTGTTGTTTAAAGCTGAGAAGGTGAATAACCTTTATGTGTGTCATGCTAAACCTTTTACTGAGTCTGTGAATGTTGTATGTTCTGATAAGACCTCTTTGTGGCATAATAGGCTAGGACATATGAGCAATAAGGGTTTAGATGTCATGCGTAGGGCTGGTTATTTTGGTAAGGACTCTGTGACTTCTGTGCCTTTCTGTGAATCATGTGTGTTAGGCAAGCAGCATAGAGTCAGCTTCCCTCCTTCCTCTTACCCTAATCTGTCTAAGTGTTCGTCTGTGCTTGAATATGTTCATGCCGATGTTTGGGGTCCTGCCAGTGTTCCTACCCACGGGGGTAGGAAATATTTCCTTTCTATTATTGATGATTTCTCTAGGAAGGTGTGGGTTAGCCTTTTAGAACACAAGTCTGATGTGTTCGTGAAGTTTAGGGAGTGGAAAACCCTAGTTGAAAACCAAACTGGCAGGAAGGTTAAAACCCTTAGGACCGATAACGGGTTAGAGTTCTGTAATAAGGAGATGGATAAGCTGTGTGTGGATTGTGGGATAAAAAGGCACAAAACTGTGCCTTATACTCCCCAACAGAATGGGATAGCAGAGAGAATGAATAGGTCTCTGTTGGATAAGGTTAGAAGCATGTTAGCTACCTCTGGTTTGTCTAAGAAATTCTGGGGTGAAGCAGTTACTACTGCTGCCTATTTGGTGAATAGGTCCCCGTCTGTCCCACTTGGTGGTAAATGTCCTGAAGCCGTCTTTACCGGTAAGCCTCTTGATCTGTCTAACCTTCGGGTGTTTGGTTGTGCAGCGTATGCATATCAACAGGGTGACAAGTTGGATCCTAGGTCTAAGAAATGTGTCTTCCTAGGTTATCCAGAGGGGGTAAAGGGTTACAGGTTATGGGATAGGAACCAGGTAGGCTTTAAGGTGGTCATTAGCAGAAATGTGGTGTTTAATGAAACTGATTTTCCTTGCTTGACCGAGTCTGTTTCTAATCCTGAGTCTAGGTCTGATAGTACTCCTAGTGAGGTGGAGTTTGTCCCTGTTGCTGCTAGTCCTTTATCTGTTGATCCTGTTATTACTGATGATATTGTTATGCATGATTCTGATTCCTCTGAGCATGATAGTCCCACCACCTCGAGTGAGGTGGAGCATTTGCATGATACTGAGCATGATTTGCATGATATTGGTGCTGAATCTGACTTTCATGACAACAATAATTTGCATGAGTTACATGTGGAGCCTAGTAGTGATAATTTGCATGATTATCAACTTGCTAGAGATAGGGGTAGAAGGGCTATTAGGAGAACTGCTGATAGTATGCCTGATTATGCTTTCATTGTGCATGATACTTCTATGTTTGCTTTTTCTGTGTTTGAATCCCTAGAGCTGAATGAACCCAAGACCTACCGTGAAGCCTTAGGTTCCAAAGAGTCTCAGAAATGGATTAGAGCCATGAAAAGTGAGATGGACTCTTTGAGAGTGAACCAGACTTGGACCCTTGTACCTAGACCCCCCAACTGTTCGGTAGTTGAGTGTAAGTGGTTGTTTATGGTTAAGGAAGAACCTAGTGATGTTAGGTTTAAGGCTAGGTTGGTTGCGAAGGGGTTTACTCTAAAAGAGGGGGTAGATTATGCAGAAATCTTTGCTCCTGTTGTTAAATTCACCACTATTCGTATGATGCTTGCTTTAGTTGCTCACCATGACTGGGAAATGAAACAAATGGATGTAACTACTGCTTTTTTGCATGGTGAATTGGACAAAACAATTTATATGACCCAGCCTGAGGGCTTTGTGGATCCCAAGAGAAGTGAGCATGTCTGTTTGCTTAGGAAGGCATTGTATGGCCTGAAGCAATCCCCTAGGCAGTGGAACATCAAATTTGATAAATGCATGATATCTTTGAAGTTCCAAAAATCTGTTTGTGATCATTGTCTGTATTTCAAAAATACTTCTTCTGTGCCTGTATTTTTGTTACTCTATGTGGATGACATGCTGATAATTAGTCCTTCTCTGAATGCTATTAAAGATGTGCAAAAATGCCTTTGTGCGAATTTTGCCATGAAAGACCTAGGTGATGCCAAGAGGATCCTAGGCATAAACATTGTTAGGGATAGGAGTAAGCGCACTCTTACTTTGAATCAGATTTCTTACATAGAAAAAGTTTTGAGTAAATTCAATATGTTATCTGCTTCTCCTGTTAATGTCCCCATGGCATCTCACTTTGTGTTAAGTAAGGACCAGTCTCCCAAGACTACTCCTGAAATTGAGAAAATGAAATCTGTGCCTTATTCCAGTGCAATAGGGTCGGTGATGTATCTCATGGTTAGCACTAGACCTGATATTGCTTATGCGGTCAGTTGCTTGAGTAGATATATGTCCAACCCTTGTTTGCCCCATTGGAATGCTCTTAAGTGGTTGCTTAGATATCTGATTTCTACTGTGAAGCATGGATTAATTTTCTCTAAATGTGCTAATGGTATTGAATTGATTGGTTATGTTGATTCTAACTATGCAAATGATAGAGATAACAGGAAGTCGACCACTTCTTATGTTTTTACTTTGTGTGGCTCTTGCATTAGTTGGAAGTCTCAACTACAGCCTATTGTGGCCCTTTCTACCACTGAGTCCGAGTATGTTGCGGCCACAGAAGCGTTTAAGGAAGCCATCTGGCTCAAACGCCTTGTCTCCGAAATTGGGTTTCTCAAAAAGGGAGTTACCATTTTCTCGGATAGCCAATCGGCTATCCAACTTTGCAAAAATCCTGTATTTCATGATAGAACTAAGCATATTGATGTTAGGTTCCATTTCATACGTGATATTGTTGATGCAGGTGGAGTCAAGCTGTGCAAGATCCCGTCAGAGTTTAACCCTGCGGATATGGGTACCAAGTGTCTTTCTGCTGAGAAGCACTTGTCCTGTAAACGCATGTTAAACTTTGATTGTGGATAACTGTGGGTTGCGTAATAAAGTGTTTGCCCGTTTTATCTGTTGATATTCCGGGTGACCCGGTGATGATGAGTCTTGTCACAACCTTATATTGTTTCTCTACACCACCTAGGACCAATAAGGTGGAGAATGTTGGAGGTATTGGTCCTACCAAGGCCTCCCTTCCACTTTATTTGCTGAGGCTTGCACCCTATTGTTTTACTCCCACTTTGGTACCTTTTCTTTGGTATATATCCTGATCAAATATATACCTATTTTGAGTGGTTGACTTAATCTCTTGGCTGGCCCCTTCTCTGCCTCCTGTCCGCTGCACTCATTGCCTGGCAGCCTGTGAGCCTTTTTTGTCTTGGCTCTCACCCATGACTTCCTTCTGGCCGTTGCTATTATTTAGAGGCCTTGGCCTCTTCCTGTGGAAGTAGCCTGCGTAGAAAAATTCCTGAGAGCAGAGCTCCCTTCTTCTTCCTTTGTGTGAGAGTAGAAAGGTCTTAGTGGAGAGTTGAGAGTGGATGCTATAGCCTCCTCCTAGTGTGGTGTATGTGATTATAGTGAAATAGACCTGAGCCGGAGACGGATAAGATCCTAACAAATATGAAAGCCTTAAAGTTCATTGTTATTACAAAAATACCTGGTGTACCTGTACACCCGGATGTAGGATATAAATTGCCAATTATTAATCACTGTTGCGTAAGTTTCCAAAATTATTTTATCCGTTTTAATAAACAAAGATGTCATCTTACTCACGTAAGTTTTTTTAACCTTTCAGTAAATGATGCATTATTAATATAAGAGCATCCTCATTGATAGGATTATTAAGAGATTAAATAAGTGATGTGGCAGATTTTTTAGAGAAGCATCATTGAGTAGCATAGATTATTTAATGAGATTATTTGCTACAATAATCTGGGATCAAAATATGAATCCGGTTTATTTTAAAATTATTAAAAAAAGTATATGTAATAGAAGGTAATGTTGGGCCGAAAAAATCGGGTTATTTAAAGATGATGGTTGGGAGACATAAACAAATTTTGAGATTATTTAAAAATTAATTATATAACAATATTTAAAAGGTAAGAATCATACAAAAAATTAATAATTAGAGATCATGAATGAGGATGCTCTAATGGCATGCATGCATCAAAACATTAATAAATGTGCAAATCATGTAGCTAACGGTGCTAGTGCACATTTTCCATCAAATAACCTTTTCCTAATATATTCAAAATCCTTTTAAATTAATCATCAAGTTTTGACAAATAAATTGCAAAATGAAAACATAAATTTGCATTTTTACACCAAGCATATCAACTATATATCAAGTATATATTCTGCACTTTCTTACCAAAGGTTTTTATAATGGGCTTTAATAGTAAAGATAATGCACTTTTATGAAAATCATTATGCACTTTGTATATAATATAACTTTAGTCTCTAACAAACGTGATAACATAATACACAATCTTAAAAGTGCACAATTAGAATGTTCAAAGTGCACAATTAGAATGTTCAAAGTTCATATTAGTTTCATCCACAATCTTAAATAAAAAATGCACACCAATACGTATGAATGATGCACAAAGTTCTAAACCGACAATAGTGCATACAAAAGTACGTCCACTTTCAAATTGATATATATATATATATATATATATTATATAGAAATGCATTTTCAATATGTATATACTATTTTAATTTTAATAATTTAGATCCACAAATAGTTGGGATAAAAATTAGTACGAAATTAAGAGCATGTTTGAAATATAGGCCACCTTCAATTATATATATTAATACGTTTAAAATCACTAAATAGCATTGAATAAAAAATACATTCAAAACCAGTAATTATATAGCCAAGTTCGTATATTAATAAATGAAAAAGAAAATAAAAAATGTAAAGTAAAAATCAAATATAACGGTGAAGCAATATGAATCCAAATCTTACATCAAAGAAATGATGAGGATATAATAAAAAGTAACAACTAATAAAAGAAAAAGTTATTTAAGAGTGAATATCGTGAAAGAATTAATTGATGAGTGGGAAGTATACAAAATATCACCGTTAAACATGGAAATGTCTAAGAAATGACAAAATAGTCTGATGTATATAATTACGATTTTCTAAAAAAGGCTAATGATCGGATGGTTACAATTCATTCTCATTTCTCTTCTAAGATATCTTTCTCACTTGATCCTAAATCTATATATATATATATATATATATATATATATATATATATGTGTGTGTGTGTGTGTGTGTGTGTGTGTGTGTGGGGGGGGGGGGGGGGGGGGTAAAGTTCGGTCCCCCCAATTTCCGCTTTTGTTTATTTTCATTAACGTATTTCCATGTATTTGAAATCTACCAATAAATTTAAGTTGATCCTTGATCCTTGTTTTATATGGCTCATAAGAGGAGAATGTACAAGTACATAATATGGGCTAAGACATTAACTTGGTCCAGTATGTCCAAATGTAAAGGTCTATTTAAAGCCCAACATGAACGCTTATAACTTTATAAATACACAATGTAAAATATTAACTACTAGACGCATATGTGTCTATCTTCACATTCTTCAATATGAAGTCTCTATAATTAATTTCATCTTCACATGTTAATTTCTTGCACGACTAGTATTCCATTCTTTTTGAAACATTGAATTAATTAATAATTGCGGCATGCATTGCAGTTAATTCAAGTCTCGTGCATGTATAAAAATGTTTATTACGTTCTCGATGACTTATAGGTTTACTAATTTAAGTTGGTAGTTTTGTTGCTGTTTTTTTGTGGTTCTTTTTTTATTTTTGGTCAATCAGTTAGTGGTTAATCGAAATTTTGGTTAACCGATATTCGGTTAACCGGTGCTACGGTATGAATAATTGTATTGAATATATAGTTACCAAAATCTCGGTTAACCGATTGTTGGTTAACGAAACTGTGGTTAACCACATATGCCCACTCCTAGCTATTATCACTCATAGAAAAAAACAAGGTAATAATATCAAATTTCTTTCCTAATATTATCAAACAAATCTAAGATATAACTTGATGTAAGTGCCTAAAATTCAAATGTGGGGTTGACTGGTTGTTACAGACGAGTTTAATATTTAAAACTACTCCGTACTACGTAATAAAGTAGTAGTAGAGTAGTAGCTATAATATTTTTTAGGGAAAAGTATCAAATAAGTCTTCGAATTTTCATAAAAAATGCAAATACACCCTTTTATAGGAGGTTCTGTCCGGCCGTCGCCATTTGGGGCGATTTCCGGTGGAATTATTTGATGAAATTTTTTGAGCATCTTCTTCATTAAGTCTAGTTTACTCATACCAAACCTCAGCTAAACATTCAATCGGGAAGTCAGTCAAATGAATTTTTGAAGATAACTGCGCACTTAAACATCACGGTATATTTCAGAAAATCATTTGACTGCCTTCTCGATTGAATTTTTAGCAGATATTTGGTATGAATAAACTAGACTTAATGAAGAAGATGTTCAAAAAATTTCATTAAACAATTTCACCGGAAACCGCCCCAAATGGAGACAGCCGGACAAAGCCTCCTGTAAAAGGACTTATTTGCACTTTTTATGAAAGTTCGAAGACTTATTTGATAGTTCGCCCTATTTTTTATAATCACTATACATTGTTGTTTAGTTGATTTGGGCTTCTAATCACGTAGTGTAGTTATGTTCTTTTACATTATACGTACGTATCTATGGGCATATAGCTGGGTTAGTGTGTTTCAAAATAACTACCCAACCAAGAAAATTGAAGCCCAACGATCTGCAAAGCCCAGAACTCTACAAACAGAAATTAGGGTTATTAATAAATTAAAGTGCAAATACAAATAAAAATAGAAAATTGTGTACACATGTATATAGGGTACTCGTGACAAAAATTCCAAATATGTGCTTTCTGTTTGGACGCGTAAATGATAGTGACATAGCCCAAGTGTGAAGCCATTTATTTATATTCAATCGAATGTCACACATTTATTGCCCATTGAAAAAGATACCAAACATTTACCAATCTGCTTCTAGTCATGTCTAATACCTATTCCTCATTTGGTCAATGAATCCAGAACCAAAATATATTATACTCCCGATGCAATATCATCATCAGTACTCAATATTTAGTATACAGATTATTAATTTAATACTACGTACTACGTAACATTCAATTTTAATAACGGAAATATAGAACTTAAGGAAAAATATGGTGATAAAAGATTAGGGGTTATGTCAAAAAAAAAAAATCTAAAACAAGAGCTTTAGACAAAAAAGTGAACTTTTTTAAAAATTTTCAAAAATAAGACTAAAAATAGGCTAAGAGACTATTATACCCCTTATTTCACCCACTTATGCTACAGAAACAGTACAGTGACCAAAATCGATAGTGACCAAAACCGGATAATGACCAAAGCCCAAAAGTGACCAAAACCCGACAATGACCAAAGTCCGATAGTGACCAAAACCCGACAATGACCAAATCCCGATAGTGACAAAAATCCGATAATGACGAACGTTCGTTGGTCCTGGTATAATTACCCGATTTGTCCAATTACAGTTACCAGATCTGTCCAGTTACAGTTACCTGATCCGTTTAATTAGAGTTATCTGACTCGTCCAGATACACTGACCCAATCTGTCTAGTTACAGCTACAATTACACTTACATAGTTCAACTATTTACGGACTTGTAATTACCGGTCCTAAAACAACCACCGCTGGCTGCCACCAGAAACCACCACCTGCCACCGAAAACAACCGCTTAAAACCACCGTCGGCTAACTACCACCACCAGTGCCGCCGCCAACCACCACCGCCCAACTCCGACTCGACTCCCCAGTTATCAGCAACGTCCATAGCCCCCTCCCAACCCCCAACCACCTACGCAACCCTCTCTACCACCACCCTCCTCCACGACCATGCCCGCCCAGATCCGCTGCCTACCCCACCAGACCACCCCTAGGCTCCATTGACAGAGCCGCCACCCCTTGCACCGTCCAGATCCGCCGCAGCTTGCACCGGCCAGATCCGCCTCCACTTGCAGCGGCTAGATCCTCTGCCACTTGCACCGGCCAGATCCGCCGCCACATCCAGTGGCCAGATCTCCGAACCCTAGCCGCACGCCATGATAAGATCCAACAGTGTCGTTGCCTCGCTACCACCGCCACCATCTGCCACGTAGTCACCAAACCCTAGCCGCCGTTTGATATCCATCTCAATGGCCGTTCGTCCCTCATCACCCAAATCGGACGATGTCCAATTGGTTCGAGAAGAAGAGCAAAATGAAGAAGTTGAACACGGAGGTGGTGCGCCTGGACGATGGAGGTGCTACGGCGTTGGAGGTGCTTCATCGGAGACGGTAGATCTTCATTGGTCGTCCTAATGCGGTGATGGATGGTGCGATGCTGAAGGAAAGAGACGATCGGAAGATTTGTGAGAGAATTTGGGTTTGAATTGTATAATTGTATTAGATGTGAGGGTATTTCTGCCTATTCATTAATTATTAGTCTTATTTTTGTCCAGATTTTAAATGAGTCTTATTTTTTACTTTTAAGTTTGTGGTAGTATTATATCCGCCATTCTTTCAAAAGATTATACCATAAGGGCCCGTTTGATAACACTTAAAAGAGCTCGGAGGAATCTATTGAAATTTACGACGTTCTGATTGAAGTGATAACAATATCATTGTATTGATAACAATGAGCTTTTCCTTAATAAAATAATGAAAAAATTATATGAAAAATAGCTAAAATGATCCTTTACAGTAACTTCAGCCAATGCAGGCAGAAAAGTAACTTCAACCTTTCTTATTTTAATTACATAATATTACACTATTCAGCCCGCAAAATCAGAAGTTAGTTATTTGGTGAAAAGAATGGCTAATAAGACTGATAAGCCAAGAAATATAGTTATCAAATGGGGTCTAAATAAAATAAATCAAGTTTAAAGAGAGATTTAAAAAAACAACGTATTGTCAAGTTTGATTGCATTACCGTGACATTCTTAAGAAGAAGTCCAATGTTCAAATTTCATCATAATTCAAGAATGGTAGCTTTACAATGAAACATATACTTACAATGAAACATATATTTTAATAAATTGAATAAATTACACTTTTGGTCCAACGAGTTTCATATCAATTCCGCATTTAGTCAACATCTTTCACTTTGTTCATTTTTTATACATGACTATTGTATTTTCATCCATATATGATCTTTCTGGCATTGTTTCTGATAGTTAAAATCGCCGCAAAAGGATCACAAACGGTTAAAAAACATTAGTTAAGTACGAAATGTGAACAAAGTGATAGACGTGAACTAAAGGTGGAATTGATCAAAAGTCGTAGGATAAAAAGTGGAATTAATTCTTAATAGATTAGACTTTAATAGATTAGGTAGTTGAGCGAAAAGAAAGACGAGAAACTAGAACAAGTGGTCAAAGTGACGGGCCAATAGGGAGAGGCAAGTGAAGGTGACGATTTAAGAGTGAAGCAGCAGAGCCAAGTTTGGGCTTCTTCAAACCACAGAAACCCAATTGGACGAATGGACAAAAATTAAACCCAAAAGGAATGTTGGAATTATTCCAGACTTAGCAGTTCTCAGTCTGTTCTAAAAACCCATACAAGTTAGCTGGAATTACTGAGCGAAGAAATAGGGGGATATTAAATCTTTTTCAATATCGAGTCCCCCACTTCTGAATTATTTAGTTGTCCAGTCGGCCCTACCCCGTCATAAGGCTTAGGTGATTGAAAGAGTGTCCTAACACCATATTTTAATTCCTTTATAATTTTTTCACTTGATCTTAAAACTAATTTTATTAGATCATATGAAATTAAATTATATCAGATCAAATAAGACTTAGTGCCCATTTGGTTACATTGAAATCGACTGAATTGACTGATTCTGTTGAAATTTCTGAAGTTCTACCTGAGGTGGCTGTATTGACTGATTTTATTGATTTATGAAAAAATTATATTTAAAATATATTTTTTAAATAAAATAACGAAAAAATTATATGAAAAAAAGCTACAATGATCATCTATGGTAACTTCAGACAATACCGACAGAAAAGTAACTTAAACCTTATTTTTTCTTATTATTACACAATTAAGCGCGCGAAATCAAAAATTATGTATTTGATAAAAAGTAGAGTCACCAAACGGACTATTAGATTTGACTAAATAAAACATATGAAAAAATCATGTTAAGTCAAAATATTCTTGATTCGTGTCAATTACACTAATTGTGATTTTATTTGGATCGAATTTTTGAAGCTTGCTTTGGTCCAATACGATGTAGTCACGTCCCATCTCTTTAAGTATGATGATATATTCCGAATTCCACAATGGTTTATTTAAGTCTTATTCCGTATTATGTCATTTTACAATTAAAGCATAGGCATGTTGGGTGTTGCTTGGGTGATCAAGAATGATTTATCTAAGTCTATTAATGTCCGGTCTAAACTTTGTAGTCGGGTGATTTTTGATATAATATTATAATCTGATGATGAACTTATGTCAAATATCAAATCTCTATGCAAATATGGGAAAGCAGCCCTAAACATTGTCAAGCTTGATTTAACATTTCAAAATTAACTCTTGGGTCGATGATGGGGTATCATCTTAAATATGGAATTGATGTACGCTACGGGGTATATTTTAAAAGATTAGGGCTCATTTTTACCAAACTCGAATATTTGATTTATTTTGTGTATCCCACAAAATTTGACTGCTTTTACTTTTCTGAGTCAATGATAGTCAACTCCGACTAGTGATACATTTAATACAGTATTATTTTAAATACGATCCAAATCATATGAAAATGTTTTTTTTGTTAAAAATATTTTTAAAAAAGTATTCCGTATAAAATTTATAACGTTCATGAAATTATAATAACTATATAAAATCATTGTTCAATCTTATTTTTTATTGATTAAGAAGAGTCCATTTGATCAAGTTTAATGCCACAAAGACAATATAGATTAAAAATTATCCCACAAAATTTGTTATTTGAAGTTTACGTTTGACTAATAATATTAACAAGTTACATTGTTGGGTTAATGGCCCACGGGGGATTGGCCCATAAACCCTTAAAGGTCTACCCTACGAACGTCCCGAGAAGGCCCAAGACAACGTGTTAGCCCCCTAGCGAGGTTCGTCTCCAACTTGGTCAAAGAGAAGGGGGCGTACGTCTCCAAGTGTAGGCAGGTACCTTATCCCAGAGGCATCACAAGACGCACGTCTCAC
Organism: Cuscuta europaea; assembly: GCA_945859875.1. Classification (NCBI taxonomy): domain Eukaryota; kingdom Viridiplantae; phylum Streptophyta; class Magnoliopsida; order Solanales; family Convolvulaceae; genus Cuscuta; species Cuscuta europaea. Next base: position 13,390,135 of record CAMAPE010000048.1, read on the forward strand.
AGGACGTTGCCCAGCAGGAAACAAGAGGCAAGCCTTGGGTACGAACGTCCCCAGAAGGCCCAAGCCAACGGGATACCCTTCCCCATCTAGGGGACATACGTATCCCAGAGTGGCAGGTACCTTGGCCCACGAGCATCATCAGATGCACGTCTCACGGGAAACAGGAGGCAAGTTCATGGGGACGAACGTCCCAAGAAGGTCCAAGACACCGGGGCACCATTCTGCATCATCCAAGGGACGTACGTACTCTAACGCACAATGTACCTTGGCCCAGGAGCATTATGAGATGCATGTCTCGAAGGACTTCGACATGAAACAACAGCTAGGATCATGGGGACGAACGTCCTCTGAAGACCCAAGGCAACGGGATACCCTTCCCCATCATCCAGGGGACGTACGTATCCTAGCGTAGCATATACCTTGGTCCTGGAGCAGGACTTGGGGATGAACGTCCCCACCCCTTTAGCGGACAGCAAAGATCCTGGCAGGATTCAGCATTTAATACATAATATTTGGTGGTTGCGCATTTAATGCAGAAGATTTGATGGTCGTGATTAAGCTAGACAAGCCCATGGGGATGAACGTGCCCACCCCTTGGCGTGAAGCCAAGATCCTGATGGTCACGCATTTATTGCAGATGATTTGGTGTTTGGAGTCAAGTCATCCACAACTGGGTTCAATGCATCTAACTATCCATTGGCGGTATAAATAGCAACATCTATTTCATTGTAGAGGGAGGCAACTTAGCACTCTAGTATTGTAGCATTCCTATTATCTCATAGCATATCTCTGGACGAACGTCCTCACTTTGTAGAATAACATTTGTACGAACGGCTTCACGCCTTGTAAGTACGAACGACTTCACCTTTGTAAACACGAACAACCTCACACCTTTAGCAGTGAAAATACAACCAAAACTTCTTATTGGGCTTCATCTTACTTGTTCAATCTTACTCTCCTAAAAACCCCACTCGAAACCCTTAGGTTGTGTGTTGCACCTACGGGTTGAAGGGAATAAACCTCAACATACATATTTACAAATTACAATAAAAATTTACATGAGAGCAAAATTGGATTTGAATAATGATAATTATTATGAATGTCGGCACAAAATACGTTTAACACCTTTTGAGGACAAATGTTAGTCTTAGTTACACGTGTATTATAACTATAGTATGAGAGTACGAATGATGTAGGAGAGGGTGAGAGCTAGAGTTTAGAGCAAGCAAATCACATTCCCTTCAAATTATTATTTGCTATTTTGAATCAAAACTATTGTGGTATTTCCTTATTCAATTAAGTCACTTTCTAGTACTTTTGAAATAGATAAGTACAATTTTTATATTCACTAAGTTTAAGCAGCTCCTGTGGTGGCCTTTATGCTCAGCCGCACTCCACCACCTTCACGATTTATATAAGGGTTCCAGTTTTTGCCGTCCTGTGTGCAGCGTTTAGATTTAGTCGTCTTTTGGAGCGACGATTAGATTTGCAGAGAATGAATTGTTCGCATGAATATCGCTAGGCGTGCTGTGGTGGCCGATGGAGAAGGAGTTGCGGGAGCCAAGGGAGGGAGAAAGGGAGGCATCTAGAGGGGTTGAAATTGCGGGGCAGACGGAGGATGCGTGTCAGGGAATCAATCGAGCGACGGGCGGGTGCTGTGCCTTGTTTGTATAAAAAATCATAGCGATGGTCCGACCTCTTCCTGAACCGTCGCCAGAGGATGATCGAGGTGCTAGGGTTCAAGATACTTGTTTTGCTAATTTAGTTTGTTTCATGTTTTGTCCTCCTCTTATTAGTTTTTATTATTTTAACTTTTAGTTTCTTGTTACCGTCTATTTCTTTAGGTTTCTCACTTTGTTTGGGAATTTAGCCTCCTTTTATGTCATTGGGTATGTTTGGATCTATGGGAACAGAGATGATTGTGTCAAGCCTACTGCTTAGCGATTCGTGTTGCTCTTTTAGGGGTGACCGTCTCAAAGTTTCACCATAGGCAGGGGCGGATCTACTAACACTTTTATGGGGGCAGCTGCCCCCCATAAAACCCTACTAATCCCATATAATTTATTAGTAAATATTAAAATCTAGATATTTGCCCCCAATAAAAAAAAACTGGTTGCCCCCAATAACTCAGCAGTCTGCCCCTAATAAAGTTGTAAATCTTAAATTTACATTTCAAAATCACTCAAACCGGAACACACACTTTAGGATTGACTAAGTTCGAGTTTCTGATTTACGCCTGAATAGGAAAGAAGACACTGAGCTACGTTGATCGTTGGGTTAGTACCGAACGTGCGACTGTACGTGTTCTGCAATTGTTAAACTCTAAAGTTGTATGTTAATTTTTTTAATGAGTATGTTACTTTTTATATAAATAATTAAATATGAATACTCCGTAACAGATAGTGTTATTAAACTTGTTATAATATTATAATTATTATGTTATTACTTTATTTTATGGTTATTAGAGTACATCCCTAAATTGAATTTGTTTGATGACTTACTAGAATTGTTATTCATCTACTAGAATATGTTTTTTACATCTATTAGAAAATGTCATTTAATAAATAAAATTTTAAGTTTAAATAATATGTTAGTACTCCCTCCGTCCCATTTTACATAACATGTTAAATAATACTCGTATGTTACTTTTGTTCCACCTTTTTTACATAGTACTCCTTTCATCCCATTTTACACATCTTACTTTCCATTTTAAGTTATCCTAAAATAGTGTCACATTTCTCCCGGAAAGACATGAGATCCACAATATTTCACCTTATTATTATACTCAAATCACTACTTTAACTTTTACTTCTTCGAATCACTTTATTTATAATAATAATGTTAAATCGAAACAAGACACATAAGTAGTATTTTTAGAGCCCGTTTGGTAATTAATATTCAAATCGGCTGTATTGGTTGATTCTGCTGAAATTTATGAAGTTCTAGGTGATGTGGCTGTATTGGCTGGTTCTGCTGATTTGTGGAAAATAATAATTTAAAATACATTTTATAAATAAAATAAAGAAAAAATTGTTTGAAAAAATAGCTAAAATGTCCTTCTACACCAACTTCAGCCAATATAGCCATAAAAGTAACTTCAACCTTACTTTTTCTTAATATTGCACAATTCAGCCCGTAAAACCAAAAGTTACGCGTTTGGTGAAAAAATTGGCTTATAAGCCTGAAAAGTCAAAAATCATGGCTACCAAACGGGCACTTAATCACTCTGCCCCCAATAAACTTTTTTTCTGGATCCGCCACTGACCATAGGGTTTACAATCGTAGTTGTTGGTGTTTAGTTGATGTCAGATTTGATTTCCTTTGATTGATGTAATAATCCTGAAACTTATGATATGAATAGAAACAAGTTTCCGTTCAAAAAAAAATTCAGTCACTTTCTTATTAGCCTTCAGCTTTATGTTTCATATAAACAATTGGATCTTTTGTAATTAATCCTTAATAAGCAAATTACTTCTCAACAAATCTGCCGCAAAGCTAAGATAAATCAAATGGTTTCGAAGGTTCTCCGTCTCGTCATAGCAACCGAGTGAACTAAAAAGGGAAAACTGTCAATTACACCCTCGTACTATGGGCGAATCCTCAATTGAGTCCTCCTACTTCGAAAACCTTCAATTGAATCCGCCAAGTCTCCAAAATCAATCAATTAGGTCTACATTACCGGTTGGTTCCCGGTTTGCCGGTTGCTTGCCTTCAATTGATCTAGCTAGGTTTTTTTTACTGTTTTTTGATTTATTTTTAATTTTTTTCCTTCTCTTTTCTTTTTTCTTTTTCTCTTCCTCTTCTCTTTTCTCCCCGATCCTCTCCTCTCCGGCAATCTGACACCGTACCCTCTGAATTCCACCTCCGCTGTCTCCCCGATCCTCTCCTCTTCGAACCCACCATCGACTTCGATTTCTGCACCAGCTTCATCCCAGAAATCTCCCCGGCGGACGAGCTCTTCGCCGACGGCAAGATCCTTCCCGTTCAAATCAAGAAACCCGCCGCGCTCTTCGCAGATTCCAAATCCCGGCAGCCCAAGATCGCAAATACCGACGACAACAAGAAGATGTTGAAGGAGTTCTTGTCTGCAAATCCTGAGCCGGAGCTGGAGCCGGGAACTCCCGCGTCGCCGGCGAAGCACTTTTGGCAATTCGGGCGGAGCAGCAGTCTGAACTGCGATACCCGCCGAGGGAACAGCCTAGGCCGGTCACTGCAGTTCCTATCTAGAAGCAATTCCACCGGTTCCGCCCCAAACGGCAAGCCCTCTGCTCCGCCGCCGCAGGCAGAGGCCGCCCGGAAGCAGAGATCCAGACCGGAGCCGTTCCTATCGCGTTCAGTTTCGTCAGTACTATTCAACACTCATAGACATGACCATTTGATGCCATCAAAGAAGACCATGAACAGCCCATTGAAGAAGAGCTGTAGCTTCAGATCTTCTGGGTATGGAGTTAGAGTCAATTACCGGCAAACCGGGAACCAACCGGTAATGTAGACCTAATTGATTGATTTTGGAGACTTGACGGATTCAATTGAAGGTTTTCGAAGTAGGAGGACTCAATTGAGGATTCGCCCATAGTACGAGGGTGTAATTGACAGTTTTCCCAACTAAAAAATAACAACACTTCAAGGAGTCTATCCCACTGCCCGCGGGCACCCACAATTTTATTCTTGTTTGAATTTTGTTTATAATTAGTTTACTTATATTGACTCATACGTTTAAGTCTGATACTCAAATTAAACTTGACTGAAAATTAGATATGATATACATACATACAGACATATATATTATATATTGAATTGTGTTAATTTAGAGTATGTGTTTCAATACAAAACATAAATAAAAGTCATGAATATGCCACACAAACTTTAAAATATTAAAACTTATCAAAATCGATCAATAACATACTCCCTCCGGTTCTTATTAAAGTTCCCAGTTTGACTTCACACATATTAAGAAAATGAATTTGACTTTACTGTGGAGTGCACTGTTTGGCACTGTTTGGCACTGTTTTGCATTGTTTTGTTTCCTAAAATGGAAGTGTGAACTTAAATAAGGGACATCCCAAAAAAGAAAGTAGGAACTTTAATAAGAACCGGAGGGAGTATCTGTTTGAGAGTTTATGTACTGCTTATATAGTTATATGTATAGAATTATAGTGCATAACATATATGTGAAAAATGCACAACATTATGCACCTACTTAAATTTTCAATACTTATTGGGTAAAGATGTTTTTTTAAAGTGGAGAATCTATCAGGTTCAATTCGTGCAAATGAATAAAAGTCCACTTCCATTTATGACTTGCAATAAGGACATCAATATTACCTATAGCTTTGTCAAGTACGTACAAAAATATGACTACTTTTTACTATTTCCAAAAATATGACAAAAATATTATTAAATCTCAAAAATATCCCTAAAAATTAAAATCCTCCTTCGGTCTCTACTATCGCTCCAGAACTTGGCCATCGACTTGGAGAGCAGGCAAACAATCGATCTGGAGCTTCTCCTCCATCTTCAACCTCCGCCATCATCGTTACTCTCCGAGGTCAAAGCTCCTCCTCCTCCATGTCGCATCGCTCTGTCGTCAAGCCGCTCCGCGAGGTCGCGATGGATGCCGAAGCCCCTCGCCAACCTTTTTCATCTTCTTCAATGGAAGACGACAACGCTCCGATCTAATGGAGGCATTGATCGATTACTATGGTCTTCAATCTCAGATTCATTAGTGTTTTGTGTTGCAGATCCAAAAGGTCACGACAGCTAGGGTTGGGGATGGAGTTGGTCAGGGGTTGTGACGGCGCTGGGGCTGGGGCTGGGATGGAGTTGGTCGAGGGTTGTGACGGCGCTGGGGCTGGGCTAAGTCTGGTCGTTGATTGTGCCTGCGACTAGGGTTGGGGGCTGGGTCTGGTTGGGGTCTGGTTTGGGCTTGGATTGTGCCTGGTGACGGGCTGTCACGGGTGGTGCGGTGGTCATCGGTGGCGGTGATTGGCGGTGGTGTAACTACCCAAAGTCATGGTGTCACCGTAGCCAGTGTCATTGTTGCAACTAGTGTCACTATGGCCAGCGGCGGTGTCACTATGGCAGGCGGCGGAGATGTCACTGTGGCCAGAGGTTGGGGCAGAGACAACACTACGAAGTTGTCACTGCAGATGTGTGACTGTGGTTGGCAGCGGTGATCGGGGATGGTAGCAGTGGCGTTAGTGACACGGGTGATGGCGGCGGAGATGTCACTGCAGAGGCGTCACTGTGGCCGGCGATAGCAAGGATGTCAATGCAGAGGCGCCCTTGTGGCCGGCAATGGCGAAGATGTCACTGCGGAGATTTGTTGCGAAATGTCACTGCGGAGATGTCACTGTGCATTAGTCACATTTTTGACCAAATGTAAATGTGGTCACTTTTTTGGATAATAACTTTGGTTTAGTAATATTAAGCGAAAAACCTCTCAAAACTTTAAAAGTGTTCTTAAAATTTTAAGTTTCAAATATGAAACTTTTCTAATGATGTATAGTTTAAGCATACAATATCAAAGTGTTCTTAATATAATCTTATTGATTCACTATGAAAGTGGAAAAGTGCAATAGTCGAGCCTATTTGCCTCACAATAGAATATCGAATGGACGTTCCACACATAGATTCAATTTGCATATGTGGTATCCTAGTGTATAGTGAAGTTGTAGGGAGAGATTATTTTTTGAAATAAATGAATGATTATGGTGGATCATACAAGCTTATATGATTTAATTATATAGGAGCTTTATATAACATTTTTGACTCTAAGATAAATGGGAGAACTTATTCATCACACCCCTCATTAATTATTACGTACCTATCCACCACCCACCATAATATAATGGTGTATACATATAGTTTTCATCTACAGACTACATATATATGTATTCCTATATAGAGGGAACTAGGGAAGCAATATAGACAGAGATTCTATTCCTATATAGATAGTCATTTATAAGCCAGGTTGTCACTTGACAGTCAACCGATGTGTGTTTTTAGGGAATACTGAGCGTATACCGTATACGAGTATATATCTTAATTAGTACGTTGTATGTACGTATAATTTAATCAGTATACACTGTGAAACAAATTTTGGAGGCCATGACAAAATAAAAATAAAAAAACATTTTTTAACTAGTAGTTTAATTTGTTTTTAAATTATACGCAAAGTGAATGCGGTGTTACACAAAAACGATGCACTAATTTATTTTCACCCTCCAAACTTAATGTATTTTACATGCATCGTACAACGCAAACTTTCCAAAAAATACGGAGTATCATTTAATTCAAATTTAATAATTAAGTCAATTAATGTAAATATTTATGTCCCTACATTATTTCAGATGATATTAAAGCACTCAAGATGTTGCTGAAAAATGAAAAATTGGGGGAAAATGTAAATATAAAGCTACATTTACAAATATTTTTCATATACACGTACATATATATTTTTTATCATAGGGTGAGCTTCAAATAAAGGTAATGTGAGAAGTGTGATTTTTTAGTTTTACTTGACAACACTCTACTTTAAGATTCAAATATTAATTTCTTTTCAGTGACAAAAACATTCACTTAATATATTTACACTATCTTTAATTGTTAAAACATTCACTGAATATACATTTCTAGTGGAGTAATGGATTAGAGCATCTCAATGCAATAATGTACACATAGATATAGGCACATGAAATTAAATCAGTTACATTTCTCACAAATTTCTATATTTTCAATTCCTTTTAATTAATAAGGTCAATCACAATTTATATATTTAGACATTGTACTTGATTTTATAGAAAAAAAGGTACCAAAAAAGATAAGTGCATTCGAATATGAAGACATGCCTCTATTATCTTTATTCAAATTTATGTTTATCTTTCTCATTTGTTGCACTTTTGCACTATAGATGCTCTTAGTATAAAAGTATGATGACACCTCATCCTCGGGCGTCTTCGACACCGACCGAACAGTTAGATTGATGATGTAAATTAGACTGTAATCACAAGCTGATAGATAGAAGGTGAGGCTCAACCCAATTTCGAGTAAGTGGATTATCTACTAGGAATGATGAAATTAGTCATTAACATTATATTACGTAATCACATGCGTATGGTGTAAATTATGAATACGTAGATAACTCGTTCACCCCAACATGACAGCCAAATATATGGCTAACAAAGTCATAAGGGTTAGACAAAACAATCACTAGATTGAGATATACTCCGTATAAATAGATGACTGATGGGTCTTAAATTGTCCACAGTGTGCTTAATAGGTACAATTAGAATCCGTGTGGATCAATAGGTCAAACAAGACTAGTTGATAGCTTAAAGATGAGTTATTGTTGTTTTTCAAAATCAAGTATTTTTTGTCTCTTATTAATTCCAAAATATGGTTATACCGTTCATATATGCCTTTTAAAAAAAGAGAGTAATGTATTAACTACTTCTCTTCGAAATCAATATCACACTACCAAACATTTTAAAAAAATGCTCAAATTATTATCAAAGTATAAAAAATTCAAAAACGGGATTTGGTATATTTTAAGAAATTCACGTGTCTCCATCCCAATGAGAGAGTTATAAATGATTTACTAGGGAAATGGAACATGAAATTTTTAAATGTGCTATCCGGTTTATAAATATTTATACATACATATATTGAATATCTTGTTGTGGCAATCAGAGTCTTTCCCGCCTCTTTGTGTATTCATGTATTCACCAGAGTACCCTTATTTACAAGATTTTTCTCTATTAGTTTCTTGTCCGAAGTGGTTTCAACCACCTAAATTTAACATCTTAATCTACAAGAATACCAAATTAATCAGAATTTTATGTTAGAAGAGATGGAGGGGAGGTGTATATATCATGAGTATATGCATGCATGTATGAACAAATTAAAGCGTATATGTGTACATATAATGGTATAGGATGGTAAAGTCGCAATCTTGGTAGGGACAAGGGCAGTGTATTGTGAATAAATACAACTGCAAAGAAACCACAATTCTATTCCCTCATCATAGTGCCATCATAGCCTTGTGATGACACCCACCCACCCCCGCCTCTGAAAAGTAAAGGCGTTGGAAAGAAAAGAAAGACTTTAATGTACAGTACAAATTACTCCATTTCTTTATTTTTTCTTTCTCTCGAGGCATGATTCTTTAATTCTCTCTGGAATACGGAGTGGAGTAGTATATACGTACTGCTTATTCATTCAATCATAAAGCAATCGATTACAAAATGATTTACTCCCCCCCTCCCCCCCTACTCTCACATCTATCTATCTATCCATCTTTTCTGCTCTGCCAAACGAGTCCTGCCTGCGCCCTTCTCTGCCGTTTGCATTAATTACACCTTCTCGGTGAATGGGCCTGCTTACACCCCCACCCCCACCCTCCTGTCGCCCTCATATGTCAACTTCTAATCGGTACAACCTTGTTCCCAGTGTCAACGTATAGTACCTTTACATTTCGAATGCATTCACTCTTCATTTACTAATTCTTTTACCATTTGAATTATAATCATGTTTACCTTCTAATACATATCATGTTAGAAGTTTATTGGCATGTTTGGCATTCAGCAGTTAGTGATTAGCGAATAGTGCATTATGTTATCGGGTTGCTAATAGTGGATTCGGTCAGCCGGTTTGACTAGCGGAATAAATAGACGAATTGTTTGGCAATTTAGCTGTTTTTGGCCATAAAATTAGTAGAAAATGCCACTTCTCAAAATGTCAACCCAAAATTGTCCTATTAGCAGCGTTTTCATTTCAGCGTTTTCGTCCAAAAACGTTGGTGCTTAACAGCTATTTACCAAACAACTTTTTCACTTATTAAAAACGCTAAAAGTGCTCAAATCGCCATTTTTGAGCTGAAACGCCGATTACCAAACACCTCCATAGTCTGATTTGTTTTGATCTAACCTAATCTCATCCGTTCTTATATGAGATGACATTATCTATTCTGATCTTTTAAGTTTGTTCTAGTCTAGATTAATTTATGCAATTCTCATTTGGGGGTGTCTTATCTGTTAATGTCAGTGTTATGACAGATTCAAAGCAAAGCGAAGAAGAAATCAACACGAGAAAACAAGAAGATATTTGTAGGGTGAACCAGACAAAATTCACTAAATAGGAATAAAACAATGATAAAGTTCATAAATAGACCATCATTGTTTTATTCCCCAAATAGGACTCATTCACTTCTATTTTGGGGAGTTTTGATCAACACATTCTTTAAATAGAATTAAATAAGTCCTATTTGAGGAATAAAACATATTTAGTCCTATTTTTTCACTTTGAGTATATTTTAATCCTATATTGAGCAATTCCCAGGTGAAAGAACCATGTTGGTTACATCCAAAGGTAGAAGGAGATCGGATTTTTCGGACGAATTCAGATTTTCAAATTACAGAAAACACATAAAGTCGGGCAAACAGAGTATATAAATATAATACTCTAAGTAAACCGTTTATCGAGCTATTTATTCCACATTTCCACACCGAATTGGTTTAAAATAATAAATAACTATATAAGATTTTAGATTACTCCTTCTATCGGGTCAACATTTTAGAATGAACATCTAAGTGTTAATGTAAACCCTAAATAAATTAGGCCAAATCACACCCACGGACCCACAATGAGACTCCACATACTCCCAAAGTACTATGTCATCAGATCAAGCATATTAGGAGTCTTCTATTTAGTGTATTATTATTCATTTATTTGAGTCTCGATCAAGTGAAATCTGATATGATTTGATATGATCTGAAACTAAAAATATTGTTTATTTTTAAGCATTCATGCTTAAACCGAGGAAGAGTGCCGGTTAGTAAAACGCATCACATTGCTATTGACTAGATTCTATTTTTATTTAACTGTACATCTTTCCTCGGCTTATTGAGCGTATGAAAACAGTCTCCAAGTAACGAGCATGTCTGCCATATGACAGCATGTCTTGAATTCTTCAACTACAAAGTTTAAATGTTACTTCAGAATTTTAATACGGAAACTGTTATTGTATCCCTAAAAATATAATTAAAAATATTAATAGAATATTGTTTGAATAAATACAGTATTAATGAACTCCTTACAGGCTGATACTAGTAATGGGGGGACATTCAGCTCCAACCACCCTCCCAAGGAATAAACTTAATTAAGCCCAACGGTTTTCATATCCATTGTTAAATTAATTGTCTTGGATCCTTAAAAAAATATCAGCAATCATATGCCTAAAATACATATTGATCTTCTAGATTATGTCTTTTCCCATCTTTTGTGTTCAAGCTTAAAAATATCAGCAATCATATGCCTAAAATACATATTTGCTATACCAGGTTGCAGCAGGTTAGAGACCATTTTTGGAAAATGGTCCCTATAGTTGGGACCACCCAGGAATAATCGATAGTTGGGATTATTAGTGGCGTAACGGCAATAGTTGTAATCCATTTATTGTAATCCATTTTTCCTTTTCAATAAATTTTTGTCAACTATCTTTAATTTATTTAGCTGTTTCAAAACTTTTTTTCATTTCCATTTATTGTAATCCATGGAGTATATTTGTTAAGACACAGGAGTCCGTCCTAAAAGATCAATCTGATTAGAAGAGTAGTCCAAAGTCTTATACAATGTTTTATTGTTTTATAACTTTCCGATATTGGACAAATATTTTAACAATATTTTCACATATTGTCACATTCTAAAAGGTCGACCTGATAGAAGAAGTAGCCCAAATTCCTATGCAGTGTGTTATGAAACCCATAACAACACTAGGCCCTTGGTAGTGCAGCGTGATTCGGCAAAGGAAGCTCTTGCAGTGCAACATCGTTGAATCCCAAGAGCTAGTTTATTCTCATTTATAACCTAAATACTTCTTTTACCCAAAACTCCAACATGTATGCCTATAACTTTTTTTCACTTTTTTCTTCACTTTCATACAGTTTTTATCATTACTATTAACTCGGGTCATACAATTTTTCTTAGTATATGTGGAATATTTAATTTCCTAAGTAGTGTAGAACGGAAAAAACTATATATAGGTTTTTTGATGACTTTTTTCTTTAAAATAATTTGGGACGGAGGGAGAGTACTAAATATGATCTATCGATAAATTTGTGACCAATATTATCGGTACTCTTATGTTCGGTGCAATGTAACATATATTGAATAGAGTCATAGTTACTAAAAATTACATGATCACACTTTTATTCATTATTCTTATATCAAATGTTATTTCTTTTTCAAACCTTTCAACTTCAATATTTTTCTTTTGCCAAAAGGGATGAAGGATATACCAGTTTTTGTGTTCTTTCCATTTTATTCTTCAATTCTACGACCCTACCCTAGTGTCTACATACTATAGCTATCACCCTATCTATATGTCCCTTCCCTTTCATAACTTGTCTTACTCTTTCAACCTTCATGCACCTACTACTCGCCCATTTTTTTAATTCTCCTACTGTATTATATATCACACCTTTCATCTCATCGACCTGTTTGATCAGACCGGCTGCCAAGGATATTCAAATCTTGTACATGGCATGGTGGACTCAACGATTAATATTCTTAATTGTTTGGATGCGAAAAATAAGAACAATACTGCACATATACCTTGGACAAGACAAATCTCCTTTGACCACCATATTTATTACGACTAATAATGCTACTATACGTAGTTGTTTAATACAGTACATTTTCAAATCACAATTTTTTTGCTTTGAAAGTTTCAACTCACTAGTATCTGCGGCTGGCCGATAATGAAAAATGGGGTAACACGAGAAGTAAATTTAAAGAATTCCTTTGATTTTGATTTTGAGAGAAATATCAGATAAGCTCTTGAACTTTCATAAAAAGTGCAAATAATCCCTTTTATAGAATGCTCTGTTAGGCCATCGCCATTTGGGGCGGTTTTCGTTGGAATTTTTTGATGAAATTTTTTGAGTATCTTCTTCATTAAGTCTAGTTTATCCATACAAAATATCAGCTAAAAATTAAATCGGGTAGGCAGTCAAATGAAATTTTGAAGATAACTGCGTAGTTAGACAGCGCAATATATTTCAGAAAATCATTTGACTGCCTTCTTGATTGAAGTTTTAGCTGAAATTTGGTATGGGTAAACTAGACTTAATGAAGAAGATGTTAAAAAATGTCATCAAAAAAATCTATCGGAAACCGCCCCAAATGATGACAGTCGGACAAAGCCTTCTGTAAAAGGGCTTATATGCACTTTTTATGAAAGTACAAGGGCTTATTTGATAGTTCTCCCTTTGATTTGTTATCAAACACATGCATAAGTTTTGATTTTACACTAAATTTACAACAATTAAAACAAGTTAAGGGTATACTTACTTTTTTAGTTGCATTGACTGAAGTTACTATAAAAGATGTTTTAGCTATTTATTCATATTATTTTAATATTTTATTTATGTTATTAATAAAATATATTTTAAATATAACATTTTCCAAAATGCAACAAATTCAGTCAATTCAGACGTTTCGAGCAAAACTTCATCAATTTCAGTAGATTAAGTTGATTCAACGAATTCCAGTGTTACCAAACGACCCCGAGAACCGTTTTATTAATCTGTCTTGGTCCGCACTTTTGCACCTCAAAATCTGAATGTAAATGATTGCATGTAAAATTTTAAAAAGTAGTCATTGTGCATGTAAATCAAAATGTTTTGTCTGATTATGTGTACTTAATTTTTAATGTGCACCCAAGCTCATTGCGTTGCTTTATAAAGAGCTTGTAAAGTATTTTACTAGCTACCCCGTATAAATTATTTCACATTATATTGTATAGTGTGAAATGCTTTAAAAAATGTGTCACAGTTTATATCAAATAATCAAATCAAACGGTGTAAGCTTTTTGCATTCGTACATTTTAAGTGCAAAGAAGTTGTTTTTGTCATGATTTCATACTAGTTTTTTCTTTACAAAACCTCTTTAGAACTGATTTTGAAACATCCATAGATTCGTACCAACATCCATGTGAAAGTCGTTTTTCATGAAATTAGTGCGAAACAAAGAAAAAATGCAATGCTGATCCGTGATAAGTCCATGTTAAAACTATTATTTATGTAAGATAATTATTTCATTTTGCTATTCAATATTATTTTAGTGTAATTTTAAAAGATGAAATTTGATTTATTTTTGCTAATTCAAATATTATTTGGGAATACTTAAATTACACAAAGTAGCTCATTGTAATATGGAGTCACCGTGATTTACATTCTCCGAAATGGCTTGTTGGGTTAGGACATGAGAGACTCTTGAGATTGAGGATTCATCCTTTGGAAAATTGTAATACGGAGTATAATGCAATGATAGTGAGAAATCAAGAACGCTTCATTTTGGTGCAATTAGTTGAGGCATAGTTATTCTACTAGACAATCGACCCCTATTACAAGGGGACCATGGTGTTAGAAATATACATGGTAAAATAAATGGGAGTTGAATCAAAGAATCCTCATGATTATGAAACTCTAAGTTAACTTTGAAGATTGATGTTGGTATACTTGTGCTGGATTGTTGGAAGTGAGGCTTGTCCATTATCCTCCCAATGAATTGGGCTTGTGATGGCTTAAACAATCCCAATTACACATTTAAGTTTACACAAGCCCAATTACGCATTTAGGTTCTTGAAATCATTTCATTTGTACTGTAACATTTCACATTGCACAATCACTATGATCGGCATACACTTACAAATCCGACCATAAGTGAGACTCTAGTTTTAGAGCTTATTGAGACCTCACACTAGAAATTCCTAAATGAAGTTTTCAAAAATATCTCAATATGGGGAAAAGGTAATAAAGTCTACCCTCAAGCCTGCACTAGCTATACTGCTCTAGATTTGCTTGAACCGGTTTTATAAAAAAAGATGACACCCCATTCTTGAGAGTCCAGAATATCAACTGAATAGTTAAATGAGAGGATGTAAATTGGACTTTACTCACTACCTAGCAGATTGTACATGAGGCTCTAGCTCACGTACTTGAAGAACGCATATGCATTTTATAGAGTAATATCTCATCGCATTGCCCAGATATTTGTAGAAGTTCTACGCGTGTTTACATATAGTAACATCTAATCGCAGTTGCCAAAATTCGAATTCGATATTTACTGTTTGAGGCATTCCTTATCTACATATATCGATTTTCTAAACATTACTTCTTGTAACCAGTGCATCAACTATCAAATATGCATTACCTAAATTTACACAGATCATTATTTAAATAAAAGCTATCGGTGTTTATCCAAATACTAGTTTTACAACGCACGTTGCACAATAATGTTTGATATGCACATTGAACGCAATAGGATTGTGAATCCAAAAGGACCATATTATATGCTAAAGTCTATCTCTCACATTAGCTATAACAGAGTCTTATAAGAATTGTCAAATATGGTATACAGTCATTGTATGGTCCACACACCCCAACTGGAAATCTGTTGTTTGCGCGACAGTAGTGACAACCATTGAGGTACATGTGAAAGCATTAGCCTAAATGATCCTTCAGTTGTTCTAATCCCCTATCAAACATATGCTGAAAATAGTTTGAATGAAATACGAACTTTATGTTTAAAATAGTTTGAATACACACACGAAGTACGTGAACTTTGATAGTAATCTGGGAAAGCTCAAAATCAATGAAAGAATTCATTTATAAATAGGAAAATCCACCTTTGGTCTCTCAATTAGTTACCATACTGAAATGTCAGACATGTGTTTCTCAGATTGTGAATGTCACCCCTTAATTGACAGATGTATTTGAAATGTCATCCTCTCCGTTTATAATTTATCTCTAATTCTGGACTACCGTACCAATAAATTAACCGGGGATGACATTTGCAACACATTTGTCAATTCGGGGGTGGTATTGACAATCTCGTGGACACGGGTCTGACATTTTAGTATGATGACTAATAGTGGGACCAAAAATACAATTTTTCATTTTATAAATTTAAAAAACAATTGGAGAAAGCAAAGTTTTATACCACGAAAGAATTCAAAACAGTGCAAGCTCAACGTCCAATTTTCCACTCATATCCAAGCTCTATAGCAATCCCTTTTCATTGATAAACCCTTTGGTTTTATACATTTGTATGAAATTCTATCGCATGGAATTACAAATTCTTCCTTATATGTACTCATTACAAAAGAGAAAATTCCAAAATTTGATTTGTTGAGATGCACCGTGAGACATACTCTTTGAACCTCTGGCATATCTCGTTGTCTTCATTTTTATTTTCTTTGTTCATTTTAGTATCACTCATTTATTTTTAATTTCTATAATTCTATTAAGAAGCCGTTTCTTTTTTGAATCATATTTAACTCAGATGCTACCATTAATGAGATGAAGTTGTTCCATAAAGTTGTACAACTATCGAATTACTCAGATTGTAGGTAGTTACACAGGGGTTCTTATGAGACGATCCTAAACTCTTTGTTGACCAATGATTAAGTAAACTGGTTAATAGCAAAACTTTCCTGAAGTGAAATTCAAGAAGAGTGGGTACAACAGAGTTTTTTCTCGAGATATTACTAATTAAATAACCAAGTGGGGGGGTTTTCTAAAAAATTACGCATCGACAAATAACCAAGATGTAATGCCAAATTACCAAGATGTAATGACAAATAACCAAGATGTAATGACAAATAACCAAGATGTAATGCCAAATTACCCGCACGGGTAGCTCAGTTGGTTCAGTGATGGGAAATTTAGATCAAGTGATCAAGGTTCGAAACCCGCAGCGGCCGTGTGGAGGTCACAGAATCTGAAATAAGATTGGGCCTCTGATGCGCACGGGAAAAAGGTCTACCATCATTGGGCCGACTGAGTCACCGTGATTAACATCTTCCCAAAAATCCTGTCGGGTCGGGGTATGGGGGGCTCATGGGGTGGGAGACTCCACCTTTTGGACCAAGATGTAAGGCCAAAGTCAACAATACATGCTAATGGGTCCCACCCAAATTAAAAATCTTCTGTTTTCTTTGAAGTGCTATAACTTTTTTATTTGTAATCTGATTGTTACAAAAAATATACTAAAATTCATAACTTTTTATTATCTTTCATATGACACCAATATTGAATATATAAAATCAAAAAATAAATTAACACTTTAAAAATTACTGTGTATCTGTTTTTAAAGTGTTATATATTTTTATTTCAATTATTACAAAAAAATATCAAAATTTATTATTGTTTATTATCTTTTATAGGAAAGCAATGTTTCATATTGAAAAAATCTATTAATTTGTGTAGTTTAAGATCGTTTTTTATCATGCAAGTGAGGTCAAGGAAGAGATGATGGAATACAATAAGCGGTTGCCATGCTCGATGTAGGGGTGTTCATCGGTTCGGTTTGGTCGGTTTTCGGTTTTGTCATTTCGGTTTGGGGTAAACCGAACCGCACTACTTGAGACGGTTTCGGTTCGGTTTCAGTTCGGTTAATTTTGATCGGTTTGTGTCGGTTTTTGTCGGTTTTAGCATGTTTTTTTCGGTTTTTATCGGTCGCTTTCGGTTCGATCTGTTTTTTAAGCCAAAAAGTGAAACCGTAAACCAAACCGCCAAAGATTAATCGGTTTGAGTTGGTTCGATTTCGATCGATTTGTCGGTCGGTTTCGGTTTTTTTGGTGTTTTTGTTCACCCCTAGCTGGATGCGTGGATTTTAACAGATATAACGGGTGATCAAGGGTACTAGTCTATGGTACAATGACCAAACCATATTGTACAATAGCATGTTACTTTGTGTTACATCAACACATTTTATATACCAAAAATACCCTAACCTTCATTGATGTTTATAAGATTTTAGATACGAAGCACAACCGTTTACTTCGAAAAGAATACCAACGATTATGAATTTTTTGTGGACTAGATATTAAGCTATGAAATTAAGGAGTCTGATATAGAAATATTATTATGGAGTAAAATATAGTTGTACTTACTACCACAATCATGAGGGATCGGTATAACTAATTTAATTTCACGTATTACAACTATTATATAAATTATTGCAAGTCTCGAAGTATAAAAAGATTCATCCTTATTTGACTGAAAAATCTAGTCAGTTATCTTTCATTCAAATGATAGCTGATTGTAGGTTTAGTCATAACTCATATGTTAGTTTAGGTTATCCATTTTAGCACTTTTTAACGTTAATGAAGCATAAAGACAAGTTGTACACTACAATAGTGATTACAATTTACGATTTACGATTTCTAAAATCTAAGGAATGCACCCTTAATTGATCAAATTAAACATCGAAAGTTAATTAAATTTATTTCTAGTTTCTCTTTGACATCTTCTAAGTGTAGATTTTCCCATTTGGATCTTTGCCTCTTTGGTATATTATTGGAAAGATATATATCCATGTCTACACTTTTAATAGAGACCAAAGTGATCACAATTAGTTGACATGCTATGCAAAAAGGAATAGATTCCGATTCAATTCTTGACATCTAAGCAATGTGACAACCTTGCATGTTCACTAAAGAATTCAGACGAATATTTTTTAGAACTTTTCTCATTGTAAAATATCAAGTAATTAAGTATTTGTTAGTACTTCTTCCGTCTCATACTAAATTTATGAGGAGCAATGTTGAAGTAACAAAGTATTATATTAAAATTTGAGACTACTCCTTCTATCAGGATTACTACTTTTAAGATCACACCGTTTGCATTACAAATATTATATGTGAACCTTTTTTTAACGAGGTAAGCAAATCACTAAAATCACTTGGGCAAATGGTGAGAAATACATTTGCCATATTATCATAAATAATGAGAATAAAAGTACATATTTGTGAAGGGGACTGAGCAAAATCTCAAACAAGAAAAAATCCTTAAAACAGAATGATCTGAAAAGCAAAAGAAAACAAACAAAATCAAATAACATAAGGCGTCGAATCAGCATACAGCTTAATTACACCCTCAAGCTCCCTAGGAATTGAATAAAATTACCCAACTTCCAATTCAAAGCATGTTCAAAGCCCATTTTAGCCGCTCTATTTGAAAAGTAACGCACGTAATTTGGTGGAAGAATATTTTTCATGCCTTCATTCAATGATTGGATAAACATATATACAGTTGAGGGTGAAACCCTTCAGCTACAAACTAGGAAGAGACAAAGGCAAAAAAACAACAACCTGTACAGCTACTCAAAGGATAAATACATGCACCAAAAAAACATAACCGACAATGAATAAAAGAAGTTATCTCCAAGTGGGTCAGTGTGCATGAACCTGTACACAACAGCACACAACACCCCCCCTCAAGATGGAATGTACGGATTTTGAACACCCATCTTGGATAACAAGTACCGAAAGGAGGATTCCCCAAGAGCCTTGGTAAAGATGTCAGCCAACTGCTCGGAGGAAGAACAATGAGAGGTGTCAATAGTGCCGACCTGAATATGATCACGAACAAAGTGGCAGTCAATCTCAATATGCTTAGTACGTTCGTGAAAAACAGGATTCGAGGCAATATGTAGGGCTGCTTTATTGTCACAAAACATGCGAATAGAGTGCTTGTGAGATACACCGAGTGAAGATAAGACACTTTTAAGCCAAACCAATTCACATGCAAGCGAGGCCATAGCGCGGTATTCTGCCTTAACAGAGGAATGTGATACAGTAGCTTGCTTCTTAGTACGCCAAGAGATAGGAGACTCGCCAAGCATAACAAAGTATCCAGTGATAGAACGTCGTGTGAGAGGACAACTAGCCCAGTCCGAGTCGCAATAACCAGTCAAGGAGAGGGAAGAATTTCGCCGCAGAAGAACCCCCTGGCCCGGGCAGCCTTTTAGATAACGCAGTACCCAAAGTACTGCTTCCCAGTGAGCAAGACGTGGTTGCTGCATGAATTGAGATAAAATATGCACTGCATTACTAAGCTCCGGACGGGTTAAGGTGAGATAAATAAGTTTGCCCACTAGTCGCCTATATTGTTCTGGATTGTCATAGAGAGGTCCATTATCAACTTGAAGACCATGGTTTGTGATCATAGGGAAAGGAGCGGGTTTGGCACCGAGCAAACCTGTCTGAGTCAAAATATCCAGGACATACTTACGCTGACAAAGGAATATACCCGTGCTATTACGGGCAACCTCAATCCCAAGAAAATATTTAATAAAGCCTAAATCTTTGACAGGAAAATGCTGAGCAAGATAGGATTTGAACTCAACAATTAAGGTGGGATTGTTTCCAGTGATGAGTAAGTCATCAACATAAACCAAAATACACAATATCTTATCACGTCGACGATATGTAAATAACGTGTAATCAGCATATGATTGACAAAAACCATATGATTTGAGTGCACAAGTAAGCTTAGAAAACCAACATCGAGGCGCCTGTCGAAGCCCATAAAGTGATTTGAGTAATCGGCAGACCTGCCCGGGGCGTGACGAGATGTATCCGAGTGGAAAATGCATGTACACTTCTTCGCGTAAGTCACCATGTAAGAATGCGTTATCAACATCCATCTGGTGAATTTCCCAATCCCGTGAAGCCGCTACAGCGAGAATGGTACGTACGGTCACCATTTTAGCCACCGGAGCAAAAGTTTCATCATAGTCCACACCATGTACTTGTCTGTTGCCACACACTACGAGACGGGCCTTGTATCGTTCAATTGAGCCATCATTTTTATACTTAATTTTGTACACTCATTTGCAAAAAATGGGCTTCTTCCCAGGAGGTAATTGTTGTACCTTTCATGTCCCGTTGCGTTCTAAGGCCTCAATTTCTCGTTGCATGGCCTCACGCCAAGGTGGTTGTTGGACTGCCTCCCGATAAGTATGTGGCTCACGAGTAGTGCTAATGGCCGCAAGGAAAGCCCGATGCTGAAATGAAAAACGATTATAATTCACATAATCAGATAAAGGATACGGATTACCTGAGTGTACCACTCGAGCAGAAGAAGAGATGGGGAGATGGTCCACTTTCACAGTATTAATACAGACTTCATAGTCTGAATGCCATGCAGGTGGATGCCTTGTTCGTGCACTTCGCCGAACTGCAGGTACAGCTGGAGTTGATGACGTGTCAGGAGAATGCTCATGAGTATTTGAATCAATGGCAAAAGAATTGTCCGTAACATGCACTGTCTCGGTCATGTGTTGCATTGGATCATCTGCAGCACTGTCAGAAGAGATGATAATCCCCTCAGTGTGTACGTGTTCTCCATCATTTTGAACATAATTATGCCTGGTTTCATCAGCTTGTACACGTGCCAATTCTTGAGTAAAAGTGGGTTGATCAGAAGATGATAGTTCAGGATCTGTTGATGCAAACGGAAAAATATTTTCGAAGAAACGCACATCCCGACAAATAAAATGCTTATGATTATCCAAATCATAGACTTTCCACCCCTTTTTGGAATATGCGTAACCAAGAAAAATACATTTATGACCCCGAGGAGCAAATTTATCTCCCGTCCTGTCCTTGAGATAAACATAGCACAAACATCCAAAAACAAATTATTATACCTTGGCAAACTACCATGTAACAATTCGTAGGGAGTTTTATGATCAATAACTCGAGACGGCAAACGATTGATAAGATAGCCCGCCGCCAAGATACATTCCCCCCAAAATTGTATTGGTAGATTAGCACGAAATCGAAGTGCTCTTGCTATTTCAAGGATTTGTCGGTGTTTTCTTTCAACTCGACCATTTTGTTGAGGTGTGTATACACACGAAATTTGAAAAATTATCCCTTGGTCCAAAAAATAATTTTTCAATCCAATAAATTATGTCCCATTGTCGCTTCTTACAACACACACATCCTTATTAAATTGCCGTTTTATCATAGCAAAAAACTGTTTAATCACATTGGGTACTTCGCCTTTCTCCCGCAATAAATGGACCCACACTGCTCTAGAGCAATCGTCAACAATAGTCAAGAAATAACGGGCTCCACAGGAGGTGGAATGACGATAAGGCACCCACACATCACAATGAATTAATTCAAAACTCTCAACGGCTCTAGCATTACTTATTTCAAAAGTATCTCGTGTTTGCTTAGCACGTAAACATGCATCACATACTTTATTAAAAGAGGAAAGACTAGGAACTAATTTATTAACTCCGGAAATTGAGCGCACCACTGAACCCGACGGATGACCCAAACGTGCATGCCACAATTTGCTGGAATCCACTACCCTCACTGTATTTGCCACCAGATCTTCTATACTGTGAAAATAGTAGATCCACCCATGTCTCCTACCCACTCCAATCGGCATCCTCGAAGGTCGGTCCTGTATCACACATAACTGATTAGTGAAAAATACATCGCATTTCATATCATCAATCAGGCGTGCTACTGAGATCAAATTGTAAACAAGTCCAGGAACATACAACACATTTTTCAATAACATTTTGGAACTAAGCTGTACTGTTCCAACAAACGTAGCATGAGCAGTGTTTCCATTTGGTAAATTTACTGGAAGTGGTGGTATTAATTCTTTTGTCACAATTTTTTTTTTGTTCCCTGACATGTGGTATGACGCACCAGAATCAAGCAACCACTCGAATTGTGTTAACATACCTGTCAGTTTCTCAGTTGGGGAGTTTATCTTACAGTTTTCCATAAGGTGTAGAAATCCCTTCCACTGCTCATCGGTAAACAATTGTGATGGCCGTTCAATTGAGCCATCTGTATGTGAATTACCTGCCATTTCATCACTTCCCAGGTTCTGAGATTGCACAGCATTGACCACAGCTCTCCCACGTCCCTGACCAAAACCACATCCAGTGCCTCTCCCTTTATTTCCTCGTCCCCTGCCTGGGTTATTGAACCACCATTCGGGATAGTTTCCCGTTTTCTTAAAGCAGCTATCAACGTCATGACCCGTTTTCTTACAGTAGGAGCACATGATTTTCTGATTTCCCTCATGGTAACCCGCAGATCCTTTGACGGCAAAAGCTACTGCCTCTGAGCGTTCTTCTCGTCCTTTGATCTAGTTACGATGGCGTTCTTCTTGTGTCATGATCTGGTACAATCTGGAAAGGGATGGCAGATCATCGTTACTGAGAATATTGGAACGTAGTGTTCCAAATGTCTCACTGTCGAGTCCAAGTAAGAACTTGTGAGTTTTCTCGTCCTCTATCTGCTTACGTGCCTCTGTTTGGATATCACACACACAGCCATTGCATTTACACTTGGGAAGTAGCCTGTAGCCATCGTATTCGTCCCACAGGCCCTTCAATCGTCCATAGTATTGAGCAATTGTCTCACCATTCTGCCGGCAGTTTCTGAGCAAATCTTTCAATTCATAGATCCTCATTGGATCTCCTACAGCAAAACGGGCTTTAACATCTACCCACAAATCACAAACATCATTCATGTATGTGATATTTGTCCGCAAAACCGGGTCAATAGCAGTCATAACCCAACCAACAAGCATCGAATTTACCGTAACCCAATCTTTAATGTCCTCCAGGCATTCGGTTGGCTGGGTGATGCTTCCGTCCACAAATCCGATTTTTCGCTTAGCACGAAAAGCATTTGTCATTGCTGTTGCCCACTCACGGTAATTGCTTTCTCCTTTGAGGAGCATTCCACAGATGTTCATACCCGGATAATCCGAGTTGGACAAATAATACGGCGAAGAAGGATCTGTGATTTTCCGTCGCGGTATTCCGTTGTTGATGGACAACCTATTAGCCGAAGAACTTTCAACGTCCTGGCCATTCACGTTGTTTTGGTCATTCATTGTTGAGGTGGCGTGAGATTATTTCAGTTTGTTTTCCTTGCTCTGATACCAAAAAGTAACACACGTAATTTGGTGGAAGAATATTTTTCATGCCTTTATTCAATGATTGGATAAACATATATACAGTTGAGGGTGAAACCCTCCGGCTACAAACTAGGAAGAGAAAGGCAAAAAAACAACAACCTGTACAGCTACTCAAAGGATAAATACATGCACCAAAAAAACATAACCGACAATGAATAAAAGAAGTTGTCTCCAAGTGAGTCAGTGTGCATGAACCTGTACACAGCAGCACACAACAATTTGCACCATCCGGAATAAACTCCAAGCCCAAATTCCCCCGGCCCAAGTCATAATAGCCCGTCTCTAGAATCCTTAAACAGGAAACACAGGTCACCACATTAGGAAACTCCATTCCATCCGCCCAAGCCACCGCATGATGAAATACCTCCTCCTTCATCGCCGATGAACCACTCAAAGGGAAGCCATTTGCTGCAACCAACGCTCCAGAGTAATCGTGAAGTAAGAATCCCGCAGCCGGTTTCCCGTTCTGTCCAATGACCACCTAGTTAAGCTTCTCCTGGGATTCCACCGGTCTCTTCCATTTGAAGATTTGAGGCTCCCTTTGACTAAATTTCCGAGGTAATAAGCCAAGTTCTTGTAATTTTCACTCCCCTTTAGATTAATATTCGACCAACACCAATTAACCATAAATTTACATATTTAATTTATGATCAAATCTCTAACCGGCATTGATTCCTTCCAAATAGAATCCCAATAATCTTTCCATAGATGCCATGCAATTACTCCAGGTAATATTCCCATATAAAGTTTGTCCATTGTATTTCCAGCAATTGATATATATCCACCATTTCATGGGTTGATTTTGAATCCTATTAGTTGTATCCCCTCCAATTTGTAGTGGTAAAGAAATTCCATACAGAGTCAGAGAAAGAGCAATGAAGCAAGATGTGGTCTTGTATGTGAGGCATTGTCTTGGTTGCATAAGGGGCATATGGAGGGATACATAGCTGAGAAGGAGACCAATTGCTCAGAGATTGGTAGCCCTCTATACCACACCCTCCATAGGAATACCCTGATCTTTGGCACCTCTTTCTTGTGCCATATGTGATTTGTTGATAAAGCTCTTCCTCTTTGTGTCCATAAAGCCTTATAGGCTAATTTTGTTGTAAATTTCTCATCATTAATTAGTGTATTTCCAACCTAGAGATTGAGATCCCCTTACCACTATACCCTCAACCTCCTCATGAACAAGGCTAATTCTTCTCCAAGTTGGATCATCTGTAGGTATACACTCCCGTGGCGCTCCCTTACCGTACTTGCTTTTCTATGTGAACCTTACAATATCAATAACATTACAACTTTATCTTTATACCACATACTCCTTGTGTTCTTAAATAGTTGTAACATTAATTTTTTTTACAATATTCATGTGTTCTACTTTGACTGTGTTTTATTTATGAATGCATTAAAAATATATATTTTAAAATATAATAAAATTATGGTCATTTTAGATTTTGAAAATAAGTTTTTAAAAAAATATATAATTAGGAAATTAAATATATTATGGTCAAAATTATGTGTTGAAAAATGTGAAAGTGGATGTATTGCAACTAAAGAATAATAGAGAAAGTATAATATAGCGTATCAAAGTGGTTCCCTATTTCAGCTCCGAAACTCTCATAATGGAGTATAAGGTTAGGTCTCAAATTTAGTATGTAGTATTAAATTTGAATGTAATATGAATTGAGGTATTAATTAATACTGTCATATGATAGCTTTCGTATAGGGGTTGTCTTTCCGGCAGGCTGTTTGTGCCGTTTCTTGTTCGGTGAATGATTTGGAGTGACAGTGAGAGGGCGGTGATTACCACATTCTGCCTCTCCATGCTCTGGTTTTCTAAGGTTGATGTTTCTGGATGTGATGCTATAGATCGAATCTGGGGTCTGTGATTAATACATTCGATTGGAAAATTGCCTGACAATTTCTGGATCGAGTTCTGAGCAAGCACTAGTGCAAAATATACATTCTATATCTAGGTTTTAATATGGGTTCACTTTGAATTGTTATTATATGTATGCGCGGGGTCATTTTTATAAATAACGAAAGTTCAAATAAGTTTAATGGGTCAATATTATAAATATATATTATTATTTGTAACGGTTATAATAAGAACCGACATAGTAAATTAAAACGGCGTCATCTATATAATTTCTGGAAACTTAAAACGGGGCTTGTTTTATAATATTTAAAATGCTTTTTAATGTCGGTTCAGTTTTAACCCTTACCAAATTAGACGCTTGGGATGAAATATCGGATGCAATATCGGATCTGTTTGTCTAACCATTTGTCTCCTATGTTCTAATGCTCGACGATTAAGATGAAGAGGACGCCGCAGCAGGCTGACTACTTGGACAAAGACGCCACCGCCGCCGCTCCCATCCGTCTGCCTAAGCGCCGTTGCTGCTTCTGACGATTTCAGCGAAGAGGACGTCGCTGCAGACCGACGACTTGGATGAAGACGGTGCCCCTGCTGCTCTCGGTTACTTCGACGAATACTCTGCCGTAGCAGACTGATGACATGAACGAAGACGATGCCCCTGCTGCCACCGATGACTTCGTTTTCGACGAAGCCGCAGCAGCAACAGAACGACGACTTGGACGAAGACGATGCCCCTGCTGCTCCAGGTGACTTCGACGACATTCAGTTATCTTCCTGGTAAATTCTCAACTTTCTCTTCAATGGCTATGTCCTTCTCAGTTCTGAGATTCCTTTTTTGCTAATTTATAAACTCAGAATGATTATTTCAAATAATTACATACATTCATTTCTATATTCAATTCCTAGGGTTTTTGGAATGAGGAAAATCGGATTAGGTATGTATTTATAGTGAATACATACCTAATGTACGTATTAATATAGTTCATTTTAGGTTTGTTTTGTAGGTCTGTGATAAGTTCGTATTTCAACACGCTTTTAATGCATGTTGGAGTCGAATTTTGATGATCTCCCTCGCTTTGAGGCGTCATAAGTATCATATTTAGTTCAAGTCATGTTAGTTGGGTGTTGGAACGAGTTTTGGCATTTTAGATATAAAATCAGGTCTTTTAGGGCCCGGTATTGGCGCATCAAGGATTGATCGGGATGAGTTGAGGATTGTTCGAGAATGAATTCAGAGTTTTGAAGGCCACGAGGAGATTCACGATGAAGATTCGATGAAGAAAGAGTTGTTCGATTGATCGCGGGGCCAAACGGGAACTTGAACGAGAGAAAACGAAGAATTCGAAACAAAAAGGGTCACGCACGGCCGTGCGTGCAAGGACGCATGCGTGCGTCCAATGAAGAAAACGAAGACTACCTTACTGCCAGCCACGCACGCGTGCGTGGCTAGGGACGCACGTGTGCGTCCCCCTTTTTATGCGGCCGTCTGTCGGACGCACGGACGCCACGCACGCGTGCGTGGTGCCGTGCGTACCCAAAATCTGTCCTAGTTCACCCCAAATTGCCTTGTTTCCTATTAATACCACCACCATAACCCTAATTAAGGGGGATGGAACTTTAGAGAGAGATTAAGGACGAGATTAGAGAGCTTTTTCAGCCAGGTTTTTCAATTCCTTAACATTCTTTGTAAATTGCTACTTTTTGATTAATGACAATTAATTCTATTTATCCCAATTCTATTGATTCTTCAATTATGAATAGGGAGTAGTTTTAATTAGGGATTTGGGGTTGATGAAGGGGTTAATCATGATGTATGGCTAGATTCTTGATGGTGTAAATTGCATGAATGCCGTTTAATTTGTGTTTGAATAATTTAATTGATATCTTTTGTAACCTAGAATGGCCACTAGAATTACAATTGCATATAGAATAAATTAAGAGAGATCTAATTTGTTCTAGGACACATTCACACACACTTAATCATTTGCTAAGAGATTAGTAGCGATTAAGGGACCGTAAGCTCGTACGTCTTGTCAATAATTTAGGATCCTGTCGCATGAGAGATCAACCTGGTCCCCTAAATTATTGTACTCTACGCCGCGAGAGCGATAAGAACTTAGTATTGATTAGCTAGGCTCAATTAAATTAAATTCATGTAATTAAGCCTGATCTGCCAGAAATGTGATTACCCGCAATCAATCCCTGTTCCCTTCGTCGTTAATTAAGAAGAACCCAAATTTTTACTTTTAGTCGTTTATTTGCAATTTTAGTTTTCTCAAGCAACCAAATCTCGCACGACCGCATTTGTTTTATTTATTTTTATCGCTGATTTTAGTTAATTCTTAATTCCCTTTTACCGTCCCTGTGGAGACGATACTCGTACTTTCACCGCTATATTACAATCTTTTTAAGTGCGAGAAAAATCACATCAGTTTTTGGCGCCGTTGCCGGGGACGGTGTTGGTCTTAAGGGTTAATTTTACTCAGCGATTAGTTTTTAGTTTTTCGTAGGATTTTTGTCTGCTAACCTTGCAGATCAGCTCTGTTTATGCATACACGTTCCAAGAGGGGAGAACCGCTAATCCCTCTTAATCTTGAGATTGAAAAGCTCGCCAGACAAAACCGTAGGGCTCAAAAGGAAAATAATAACATGGACCACCAGTCTTCATCTGGAACCGCAGGGATGTCGAGTAACCCTAACCCCACATCTCAGCAAGATTTCTATGTGAACACGTCACCCCAATCTTTACCACCAATTTCACCTAGAAACCCTCCAGGTTTTCAAAATTACCGCACTCCGATTTTTTCCCAAAATCAGCCTTCACCACAATTTAATCTCCCTCCATTATTTCATCTCTTTCAAAATACCCCTACTGCTCCTGAAACAAATTTTCAAAATCAAGTTTATGGGATGCAAGGAGCAGGGCAAAGTATTCCCGTTTTCCAACCGAGACAGAACCCACCTCCAATCAATCAACCTACATTCCAAAATCAGACCCAGTACCAAAACCCATACCCCAATCAATTTCAAAACCACACTCAAGTCCCACCTACTCAGCCACAACCAGTCCCTCAACCTAGACATCAGGAGCCTCCACCCAATCCCTATATACCACACAATAATCCACTCTATCAGCGCCAGATCATTGCAGAGTTCCTTACACCAAACGTTTCGGAGTACAATAATATTCAAGTACCGGGAATTACTGCCAACCGTTACGAGATCAAGCCGGCGGTGATAAACATGGTATCCAATAATCAATTTGGAGAAGGCCCTACTGAAGATCCAGTGGCGCATATTACCCATTTCCTGAGGATGTGCCAGACTTTCAAGATACCTGGGTTAACTGATGATCAGGTGAGAATGATGCTTTTCCCGTTCTCACTGAGGGATGATGCACAGAGGTGGTTGGACAGCAATCCTCACCACCACCTCCAGACTTGGGACCAGCTGCATAGTGCCTTTATTAAAGAATATTTCCCTACATCAAAAGCTCTGAAATTGAAGAAGCAGCTACAAGAGTTCAAACAGGGATCGCTGGAGACTTTAGCTGAAGCGTGGAAAAGATTCAAGGTGCTGAGGAGAGCTTGCCCTCAGGGCAATTTGACTGATTGTGAGGTTCTTTTCTATTTCTATAGCGGGCTCGGAAATGAAGGGAAGATGATGCTTGATGCCTCGGGTGGTGGAGCCTTTTCTGATTTACCATCCGAGGTGGGGGAAGAATTAGTGGAAAAAATTGTTTCGAACAATGCATCCTGGTACAGCGATAGGAGTACAACTCACCAGAAGGCCCCGGGTTTGTATGAGATCAGTGATAATTCTGCCCTTTCTGCAAAGGTAGATACTTTGACTAGTATGATTCAGAAGCTAGCTACCACTGTGGAAAATAATCAGAAGAAGATGGAACTTGCTCACTCGGTACCCAGTGTAAACATGGTAGCCCCCGGCCCTTTTAGTCCCTCTTGTACTATGTGTGGGGGACTCTATTCGCCACATGAATGTACTATGATGGCACACTCGGCAGCCCCTGGAGTAGAGAAAGTGGATGCGATGTATTATCAGCGACAGGGCTACTACAATCAGCCCTACGGACAGCAGCAGCAAGGAAATTACGGGCAAGGAAATTAGCAGCAACAGTCTAGAAACTATAATCAACCCCAAGCACCTCAAGATCAGCAACAAGCCTCTCAACCAGTGCAAGGGAGCTTTAGGAGAGAGACAGAACAAAGATTTTCTAGCATAGAAGAAACACTCAAGAACCCAAATTTTTACTTTTAGTCGTTTATTTGCAATTTTAGTTTTCTCAAGCAACCAAATCTCGCACGGCCGCATTTGTTTTATTTATTTTTATCGTTGATTTTAGTTAATTCTTAATTCCCTTTTACCGTCCCTGTGGAGACGATACTCGTACTTTCACCGCTATATTACAATCTTTTTAAGTGCGAGAAAAATCACATCAGTCTGTTATACGGAGTAAGAATTAATTGTGGATATAGAAGGGATCAATTTTTGCTCATCGTATGTGCTCACCGTAGTAAATAATAAACTGCTAGGTACTGTTGAGTTGGGAAGTAGTGCTGAAGATTTTCTGCATGCAACTGAGGTCAACGAAATGAAGGGTGTGAACACACCATTGGCCAGCACGGCAATATTGCCATCCCATGTAAAAGACATACAATAACGGTTATTATTTAGCCGATATCGAAAGTTTCAATAACGGTTCTACGTCACATGTTATGGACTATCTTTCGTAACGGTTATTAAATGTACCGGACTTTTAATATGTGCTGCTACAATAACGGTTTGGAACCGTTATTAAAAGTCCGTTTTAACCGTTATTAAATCCCTATTTTCCACTAGTGAAGGGAGAAGACATATCGGCGGTCCGCCCCCTCCTGAACCGCAACCCTGGAGTGACTGAGGTGTTAGGGTTTGGAAGACGTTACTTCAAGAATACTGGCGGGAAGGAGTTTGGAGTATTCGTCAATTATTTTATTTTTCATTGTCTTACTTTCACATTAAATTTGTTTATGTTGGTCTATTTTTAGTTGATGTCTTTAGCTTTAGGCCTACAATAAGGATTAACGATTCTGCTATATATTATGTCGTTAGAAAGATCTATATGACCTGTTATTGCTGTGTCACACTCGTTTGGTGGTTAGCGATTCATATTGCTCTTTCAGGGATGATCGTTTCTAAATCTAGTCGTAGGGTTGATAGTGCTAGTTGGTTACCGATAGTTGTTATCAATGTTGGTTTCTTTGAATTTGTTGTAATGATCCAATCCTAATAATATTAATATAAACAGTTTGAGAGAATTACCTAAATAAGAGTAAAAAAGTTTTGAAATTCCAAAATCGGAGTATCATGTTTTTTATTCCTTGAATTGGAGTAAATTTCTGGCAAGTGTGGCATTACTTTGCTTTAAAACATGGCATTTTTTTTTCAAACTTCGTAGATTACTCCTATTTAGGGAATACTCGCACTTTGGAATTTCAAAACGTTTTTGCTCCTATTTAGAGTTTTGCTTTAAAAAAATATTATCATATAATATTGGGTAAGAATGTCAAAATACGTTAATATGATTTGAGAATAACAATAACTTTATTCCTATTTATATAAAAAAGTATATAATCTTATTTTGCAATACCACATTATCTTGACATCGTGAAATTTTCCCAAAAAAGAATGATTGAAACTAATTTATAGGCAACTGTGTAGACTCAAACTTTTTAATTTTGTTTGAGAAAAGGGTCAAATAAGGCCTTCTACTATTATGAAATAGTCACATAAGGCCATGTACTCAATAAAGTGTCATATAAGTACTTCTTGTTGTAAAAATCAATCAAATGAGTCCTAATAATGACCTATTTAACATCTCTTAATCCCCTTTTCAACGTACTTCTGACCATCCTTTTAGAATACATTATATGGCATATGTTAAATATTTAACTAAGATTGATTGAAATACAAGTCAAAAAAATCGACATGTAAGCTAAAATCAGGATTAGAAGGTGTTAAATAAGCCGTTAGGACTCATTTGATTGCTTTATACAAGTAGAAGTACTTATATGACACTTTATTGAGTACATGGCCTTATGTGACTATTTCATATTAGTAGAAGGTTTTATTTGACCATTTTCTCAATTTTCCTTTGATCCATACCCATTGAAACTATTTTTAATCAAGAGAAAATTATGACATTATATTTTTCTTTTCTCTTATGCCCAGAGCCGGTTTTAGCACGTTCAACATATTCTACAGAACAGGACCTCCCGATTTCTGGGGCCCCAATTTTTTAAAATATTATTAGTATTACACAGTAATAATATATATTAATACTAATAAGTAAAATAAAGTTTTTGGCGGTCCTTTTACTCCTGTTTAACTCAAATTGATTGAGTGATGAGTTTGTTGCTTTAAATCAAATATTAAGTAATTTTTAGAAGTTTTTATTACATTATTTGATGAGTATTCAATTGATTTCAATATAAGTATTTGATTGAGTTTTTTATTTTATTTTTTATATTAATATGGGGCATCGATTTTACTTTTGGAACGGAGCCTCCAAATTTATTAGACGGTTCTGCTTGTGCCTTATAAATCTTTGCTAATGTTCAAAAAGCCTTTTTTCAAAAATCCTTAACAGCCCATTTTTACGTTAAAACAGTATGTTTTAATTTATTAAGCATGTTCGTGTGTGCTACTAAATTTTTTTGGTGATTTATTCATCAATTGTGGATCTAATTTTCTTGTACATCGATATTAAATGTTTACTTTTTTTCTGATATCTGACTAAATTGGAACAATTATCACACTTGACTTCTTGATGGATAAAACTAATAAGAAGATTCATAATTCATTTTCACTGGATGGGGAAACCAAAATGTATGATTATATCCATTGTTGAGGTCGGTTAAATCAGCTTTTTGGGATATTTTGACCTTTCACCCCACTTTATGAGTGATATTTCACTTCATTTCTCTAAGACTGCACTATATTCGAAAATTTTCTTCGCAAGTACAATGAGGTGTAAAGTTAATTTTTCTTCATTTCTCTTAAAAGTCTCACTAAAAAAGTAGGATGCAAGTCAAAATTCTCTTAATGATTATTTTCCCTGAACAGTACACTACAAAAAAATTACGGGATTGTCACAGAATTTGACATGGATTTATCGATTTTTCGTGTCAAACAGCTCGTGCTAAAGTGTTTTTGGCACGGATTTGGCATATCCTTGTCAAAATCCCTGTCAGATTCCTAACAAAATCCTTTTCAATCTCAAGTCTCCAAATTTAATACTCCCACCGTCCCCCTAATATTGGTATCGAAGGGAGTGGTGTGGTATTTAAAAAAAGTAGAATTATGTGGTTGATAATGAGTTGATAAAGTGAGAATAAAGTAAGAAGAAATTAGAGCCACATAAATATTACCAAAAATGGAAAAATGGGATAATTATAGGGGACAGAGGGAGTACTAACGGAGTGATTCGGCCGTTTTGTTTTGAATCTTTTTTTGTCCCCAAAATCTCTCTTTTATTTTTTGATCAAATTAATGTATAGTTTCTATTATTTTCCTCGATTTTCTCTTCATGAACCCTAATCATACCATTTTTATTTTTATTACATTCTTTTCCGTGTCAATGCAACTTGATAAAGTTATGATGACGGTGAGGGGCTAGAGATATATAATTAACTTTAATTATTTATAGATACGGCTGATTTACGATGTTTTTACTTGGACCGTAATCCGTCTCATACCAAACAAAACCAGACCAGACCAGATCAGACCAGACCAGTTCAGATCAGATCATATCAGACTTGGATATTTATAAAAATACAAAGAAACCAGACCAGACCAGACCAGACTAGACCAGACCAGACCAGTTCAGACCAGACCAGACCAGATCAGATCAGACCAAACCAGCAAATTACAGTCCAAGTAAAAACATTCATACTTCCTTCGTCCTCTAAAACTTTACCATCTTTTCTTTTTGTGACGCCTCAAAAAACTTTGCCACTCTCTCTTGTAATCAATTATTTTGTGTTTTTTGTGATTTTTCTCTCCTCTGCACAAACCGCACCACACAGTTTTTATTTTATTATTCTTTGTGCGACTGTGTCGGCAACTTTGGCAAAGTTTTAAGGGACGAGGTAGTATGTGTGAAGTCTAAAAGATTTTTCATGAAACGTTTAATGCAGATTGAAGTACTTCGTACTTCCTCCGCCCCCTATAATTGTCTGATTTTTCCATTTTTAGATGTCCCTTTATTATTGTCTCATACCATATTTGGTAACATTTGTGCGGCTCTAATTCATTTTTACTTTACTTCCACTTTATCAACTCATTACCAAGCACATAATTCTACTTTTCTTAAAAACCACATCACTTTCCTTCGTACAAATGTTAGGGGGAGGGAGGGAGTATTATTTTATTGTTTTAAATTATGCGCAGTAAAATAATTGACGTACTCTGAATAAGGTCAAAAGACCCCAAAAACCAGTAAAAGCCACAAAAAAGACGATGGAAAAGAAGTATCGCACAGGTGTGGGAAATGGAGGAGACGAAAACAGTTGATTTGATGGTCGATCTGTAATATATAGTCAAACCAAAAAAGTATGTGCAAAACGTGATTATTCTTCTTTACACTGTGCATCCCTTTAATTGCGAATTAAATACTGACATACGGAATTATGCTCCCAAGTCCTAACTAATTAAAATTTGCAGGTTCTTAGAAGATACATGTCAAATTAATGCATGCGGTGTTAAAAAAAGAATAAAATGTTCTTTAATAATTCTAAGCTTCAAAAAATAAAAAAATGTTAAATTGATACACAAAAATTAAAGGTTGATGCGATACGTCATGGATAAATAAACTGAAAGAGAGACAAATATAATTAAATTCTATTTAGGAAAGTGTTAATGTTTTTTGGAAATAAAAAGAGAGAATTCCCTAGATAGGAGTAAAATATAGGCGAAATGCAAAAATAGGAGTACTATGTTTTCAATAGGAGTAACTTTAGTGTTTGAACAAGTACACCCCTACCCAAGCCCCAACCACTTTAATTAATAATTAAAACAGAAAAGAAATACTCTGTAAGATTAATTAATTTATAATAAAATTGAAAAAAATAAAAAAACACAAAAAATATCAAATAAAATATACTCCGTATTAAATAGAATAAAAATTATTAAAATAAAAAAAATAAAAAACTAAAAACTAAAAAAAATATTTAAAAATGAAAAAAATATAAAAAAAATATGTAGGCGTCTGCTGCCGCCTCAACAACCTCCCAGCACCATCAGCTCTGACCACTGAAAAAAATGCCAACATTTTCCCGAAATGCCATCAAGATGGCAGATTTTGAGAAAATTTGGCATTTTCAAATAATAAAACTGCCATCTTTATGGCATTTTCAAAGAAAATGGAAGTTTTTACATAAAATGAAATTTTTTTCGCCGATCGGAGGTGACATTGTTGGGTGATGACTGAGGCTGCAGGAAAGACCTGTATAATTTTTTAATATTTTTTAATACAGTTTATATATTTTTTTATTTTTAAAGTTTTTTTTTTCAAAAATAACTTTTTTAATTTTTAATATTTTAATATTGATGGGATGAACTTAGATTATTTTTAAAATTAAATGGCCTGCATAAAGGTATCGTTTCTAGTTAATGAACTTAGATTTTTTTTAATAGGATCAAATAAGTCATATTTTAGAATTAACTAGGTTAGGGATATTAAGGGTACAAAATTAATGTTTACTCCTATTGAAGGAAGTTTTAAGTTTTACTCCTATTTATGCAATTATGTTTATGTTTACTCCTATATTGGGCAATTCCTCAAATAAAAATTGTTAGTGTATTTTTAAAAAAATTAAGACGGATAGAGTAATTAATGATATACTATTTATAAATTATAGGGATAAAAGATGATATTAAATTACCAACGGAATTTTATTTTGGGACATTGAAGAAAAATGTGAAATTAATTATAATATTCAGTAAGTATTACTATAAAATATTACATTTTTACAACTAAAATAAGGTTATTACAAAAATATGACCTGCTAAGTAGTATAGTCACTATAGTCATGTTTTAGTAATACTCAGTAAATATTACTATGATATTTAACATACTTATGTTTCACTTTTACACTTAAGTGATCGACCATAACACTAATTGCGAAAGCATGTTAAAAATAACTGATGATAAGAGTTCTTAGCGTGAGTATTACCAAATTTGGTGTACAGTAAGAACACCTTAAAACTACACAAATATTATCAACATTAGAAACTTCACTAATTTTTGAGTGTGAGTAAATATGTAAAACCATAATTTAAAGATAATAAAAGGATTATTATTATTATTATTATTATTATTATTATTATTATTATTATAAATAAGCTCAATTTTTAGATGGGGTTGATGGAAGATTTGGGATTATGTTGGGGGAGTAATATTGATTTGGGGTGCACCTAATGGTATTTTCAACTATTTTGTGTCGCCAGATGAATGGTTAGGACAAGCGTAACTGGGCGATACAAAAGTAAGAGAAAATCAAGCATGCTTTTAGAAAGTAAATGGGGTGGACTTCACCCATCAGTTGTTGTTGGCCAGGTGTGTGCAAGAAGTCCAAGGAAAGTAAGAACTAAGAAGGCGAGAGAGAATTAAAGCAAAGAATGAATTTAGTGTCTATAGAATTTATTGTTGAGAAACATTGTTTAAATTTATGAAGGGATGTATACCGGATAAATGTATGTTTAAATATTTACTCAAACTATTGAATACAATAGTTGTTTTAGAAATAATTTATAAATGAGCGGCAAAGGGGAAACCCCACCCGCCTCATTCTCTTCTTTTCTGCTCCTCTTTCAATCTTCTTTTGATTCTAATAATGAAAAGACTCAGCTTGATCAGTGTTTTCAGTTCTACTTTTATGTTTATTTTCAGTGGCAAAATGTCGCTCACTAGATGTATATTCCCAGCTATCATCGATTCATCGGTCGGGTGTTCTTGTGTGCTAGTAAAAGGTTAGTATTGGTTTCTTTATCAATCATGAATCAGAATTTCTTCTATACCAATATAGAGGTCGACCCCCCCCCCCCCCCCCCCCCCCCCCTTGAACCACTGTCGATCCAGGAAGATGGAATTGAATGAATTGTTTTCTTTTCAGTAGCTAGTGAACTCGGAAAAATTTCTGCACTTGGCTCCTTACCGGTGGCTCGAAAAACCGGCAAGTTTAATAATTCCTTTCTAATGGCTGGTCAAATCGAATGACATCTTTGGAGGTGGTAGATCGAACATCTTCTTCCTTGCTGGTGGCTGGTAGAACTAGGATTTGTGATTCTTTTGTTTCTTTTCAGGTTATGAACTCTAGCTAGTTTTTTAGCACTTTGTCTTAGCAAGTACAGTGATGCTATTAGAATAATCTACCATTGTGCGGAGTTAGCGATCTGGCATAGCCTTTCAGAGCTAGTTTGTTCTGTGTCCCACTCCAGGATTGCTCTGAACTATTGATTTGCTTTGTCTATGTTTACTTTCATTATTGTTAATAAATGAATGTTTTTCATTCCAAAAATAATAATTTATAAATTAACTTCCATAACAAAGTAGGTAGCAAGTAAATACGCGATAAGTTTTTATACTTTCAATTATTGTGAATGAACAAGAAGATGTAATTGACTTTTTGTATACGATTTGAGAGTGATCGGACAAATTAATTTTGAGGTCACTCTAGTTTTAATATGCCAAATAGTTTGGTGGCCATTTTTGAGCCTAGAGGCATCATAGTGAATGAACAACGAATTAACTATAACTTCGTATCATATAGAAAGCAAACGCTCCAATGAGTATTAAATGTGGTTTTCATTCTTTGATGTCATCTTTCCAGCACGTGCCTTAACGCTCCCATTGCTCACATTCTCTCTTAAGATAAAGCATTTGTAGGGAAGTGATGAGACCTTTCTTTGCCTATCACTTCTTTCTCAAAGCTGGCGGTGGCAAAACACGTGCTCCCTCCGCCCCAATTTGATGGTCTCATTTCTTTTGGGCACAAGTTTTAATAAAGTGGTTGAAAAGGTAAAAGTTGTGGTTGAGATTTGAGTATAATAAAGTGAAATGATATGGATCACATCTTTCTTTTCAAAAAGGGAAACATGACAATCATTTTGGGACATCCCAAAAAGGAAATACAGGACCATCATTTTGGGACGGAGGTAGTATATATGCTAACCGTGGGACGTACTAGAAATTGATTCCGTGGAAACCATTTTCTCACTTTTGGGGAAACATTATTAAAATAACAAGAAGAAAAGTGTAAATTTAAGGATTAAATTGCTACTTTTTTTAAATAAATCGTTTGTCGTGTACAACATGGTGGGTGCGGTACTAATGTGATGCTTAACGTGAGAACACTCACATTTAAGTCAATGTGGTACACAATGGAACTCTTTTGTTTCAAATTTCTAAATTTGCCAAAATTAAGCTAATACGTAATAGTTGATAACACAGTGGCATTAAGCCAAAATTTGGTCTGTAACTAGGTCCGTGACTACATGCGAATTTTTTTGTAGTGATAACACAGTGACATTTTGGTAAATATGTTGACAACTTGAAAAAGCGCAATAGTGGAATTTTATTGTGCATCATGTTGGGGTAAAATGGTGTTCTCATGTTCGCACGTTAATTATTGTTCTCATTTGATCTTTAATTTATAAAAAGGAATATGTGCCCTTAACTTTTTTTGTTTCACACATATATATGAAGTTTAAGGAGGCTAAGGGGGTCTATTTTGTTTCATACGTGCCCTTAACTTTTTTTGGGGTACATCGGAAAGAAATTGAATCCAAAGTAAAATATAAACGAACATGGTGCATTGTGAGTAATCTTGGTGAGGGAGTTTGTATATCTATTCCCCTCTCGGCTCTCAGAGGATGTGGCTTAAGATGATCCCTAGACAAATTTGTTTTCGTTCCCTACAATCCTCAATGAGACTCCGAGAGTGACATCTTCCCCACCCCCTTCCTTTTTTGAGATAAAATGTAAATGTATTTATCCAAAAAATTAATAAATACAATGCATCAAAACTATCTAAGCTTGCTAAACTAACTAAAATAGTATCTTAGTGAATAGTGATAGCATTGAAAGCTTCATTATATCATAGAGAAAAAGTTATAAATGATTGAAAATTATCAATCAAAGATCAAAATTTCATAACTTTTGATTTATTTGATTTTTTTGTTAATTCCGTTGCTAAGTTTTGATGAATTTTTATTCACAAAAGTTTATTAGCTAGTTTAATAAAACTAAAAAGTGTCTTAGATTAATAGTTCATTTACTTTTCGGATTCAGAATTCATAAAATTTCTAGAAAAATCTATTTGAACATTTCCCCTTCAGGGGCACATACATCTTTTTACAAATTCGAATGTAGTCATAGTATCTGGCTAAAATTTATTTCATCTGTTTCATTTGATTTGAGATATGAAGAAGTTGTGGAATGATTAAAAAAATGTAAATAAATGCTTGATATAATAATCATCATCATAAGAAAGAAATAGAAACACATAAAATTATATACCAGTAGTATATAATTTTTGACATCCATTTTTGTTGAATATGTAACTTTTGTGTTTTAATTCGAATGTATATTTGTATACAATATGTACTAAGTAGCATATTTTTCAGTAATTTTTCATGTTGGATTGATTGAAGTTATTGTATTAATAATGTGAAGGACAATTCTAGTCATTCAAAAATATAATTTCATCGATTTCAATATATTTAACACATTCAATTAATTTTGATAAGACCGATAACACTGAAAATTAACGGTGAAAAAGTTGATTGATAAACCTGATAAAAACATAAAAATAGGATCACTAAACATGCTCTTAAGCACTCTTTACTTGTAGTCTAATAAAAAAAGACAGTTTAAAGGGGAATAGCTTTCCTTGACGAAAGAGATCGGTTAAGGGTCACACCAAAACAAAGGTGTAATGGGACTATGGGAGCAAGGTCTCTCAATAGTTGAACATGTTACCCCTCCTCACAGGAAATTAGTCTCAAATGCAACTTATAAATAAACATATATAATCATCCTAATTAGTTTGACTGTTTTTCCTTAAAACTTCAAAAAATGGAAAAAATGTTACCACTACACTTTTTTTTTAAAAAAAAAACTACTTTTCATTTTTTAAAAAACGTGACTCCCCTTTTCTATTTGACATACACTTCTTTTAGTTCTAATTCTTATCCAATTACCCACCTTGTCCCTGCCCCACCCTTGCCCCTTTGCTTCCTCCATCAACATTTCCCCGGAAAAACAGTTATCGCCTACCGCCTGAAAAATGGCCAGAAATTTTCGCTTTTTTTTTTTCATTTTTTTAATTTTCGCCGCAAACTGTCCCAAGGAGAATTTTCCAATGGACACATTGATATGTTTTACGAAGACAATGATACCGGTGGCGGTGATAGTGACATTGGTTGGGGGCAGCAACGACATTAATTGACATATTAAATTGATAATGACATTAGAAAATCTGCGAGTAAAATATTAAAGTGGTAGTGACATTGTGATTTTAATAAAAAGTGAATGATTAAGAAGAAAAACATAAAAGGGAAATGAAATAAAAATACGCGAAGAAAAAGAAAACGATAAAATATCTATTTTCGAAGAAAATTGTACAAAAAAACTCTCTTAATAAAGTGAGAAATAGAATAATAAATATGAGAAATTAATAAAACCAAAAGGATGGAAAGAAGAATAAAAAAGTGTCTAGGGATAAAAATAAAGAAATAAGAACTTTAGGGAGGAAAAAGAAAAATGAAATTAAACATGCATGGAACTGTTTTGGGCAGATTTATGAAAGGTGGGATTATTTATGTATGGTTTTCAAAGAAAATTAGACAAAAAACCTGGTATAGTAAGGATGTTTTTACTTTGACTACTTTCAGTCCCAAATCAGACCAGACCAGACCAGACTTGGATAGTTATAAAATACACAAATACCAGACATTTACTAGATCAGATTAGACCAGTTCAGATCAGACCAGACTATCAAATTTCAGTCCAAGTAAAAACATCTTAAGTCATTAATCGGTTAGGGCCCAATGAAAGAAAATGGGGTGCAAAGGAGAGATTATTATGACATTATGTAAATATGGGATTATAAGAAGATTGGTCAAAAGTGTGATTATTCTTGTTATTTTTTTCATTAAAAAAAATTGAAGTTGAATTATATAAACATAACAAAATGAAGACTTAGAATCAATCAAATGCATGCTATATAGGTATATATACCCCCATTTTTTAATTAAGTAGCATAGCACTCACTAAGAAGAAAACTAAAAACTAATGTTTGATATTTGTATTAATGAGGAAAAAATACTCTAAGTAATAAATTCATTACTTTAAAAGAAAAATAGGATTTTTAGGATAAATAAAAGGGGAGTTGGCAAAGTTCAACGAGAGAGATAGAGTATTGAAGTTAATTTAAAAAGTGATTATTTTTACATATGGGCATAAACATTCAAGAAATGCAAAGAAAAATAAAATATTCAGGAAAATGTAATTTTATTTTTTGCGATTGTTTTATTTTTCTTACATTTCCCCAAATGTTTTATTTTTCTTTCAACTTTTTCTTTCCCTAATCTTTTCGTGGCATAGATTTTTTCACATAGTTGATGGAATTAATGAGTGGACTTACTTAGAAATATATGATAATGCGAAAGAAGAAAAATATATTGATTGTGGAATGAAGACGGCAAGAAGAAAGAAGAAAAAACATAAAAAGTAACAAAAAGAAAAAAAGGGGAAAGTGAAAATAAAAAGAAAATATAAGAAAAAGTAGAGTAGAAAAAAGATTTTTAATAAAAACAGAATGATTAAGAAGAAAAACATAAAAAGGAAATGATATAAAAATACGAGAAAAAAGAAAGTGACAAAAAATCTATATGGGAAAGAATTTGTACAAAAAACTCTTTTAATACAGTAAGAAATAGAATAATAAATATGGAAAAGAAATAACACTACAAGAAAAATGTTCATTTATGACGGGAGATACCGTAGTTAAAAGATACAAACCCGTCATAGAAGAGTTTTAATGAGGGGAAATCTCTTGTCATCTCCCGTCACTACAGCTTCCGCGGTTAAAAGTAAATAATGATGGATATATAATCCTGTCATTAATGAGTATGCAATGAGAGTGGATTTACCGTCATTAAAAGCCTCTTTTTATGACGAGAAATCCCATCATTAATACAACTAAACCAAAAATACAAAAACAACATCAGGTGTGTACATTTGACATACGCCCCTATTCAACTAACATTCAGTGTGTACATTTGCTATACGACCCTTTTAAACTAACAACGTGAAAAGTATCACAAAGTATACTCTAACAAAAAACTAGTACACACATATCAGAATAGTCTTTAATGTTTCACCCCGATTCCACCCGCTTTCATAATAGAGTATTTTCAGCTTCTAATCAAACCGCCTTCTTCACTTCACAGACAAACTTCATTGCTATGCTATTAAGCCCCTGCATTATACACTGGCATAAATAATCAAGAAGTTTTTAGTTCAACTTAATACATTCCTAACTCAATGAACAAATAAAAATGACATGATCTGTTTTTCAGTAGTTATGCTCTTGCTGTAATTTATTAAATGTACACCAATACAAATGAGCACTAGAACAGAACCTCCAAACTAACCTGAATGCATTCATAAAGGTATAACCACTTCATTTTAATTTTGAGACTGATATATTTATAGAGTACTTCATAAAATACAAAGGTTGCAATGAAAATTGTGCAAAAATGAACCAAGTACATTTTAGGTATGTTTCATGCAAAACACCCATAGACATTTTTTAAGGTTGATCTTCAAACTGACCATAAGATGCACATATGTTACAAGGTATCTGCATAAAAATAAATTTTAAAATAAGAAATCACATAAAATTTTCCCCAACATTTTGAGGTACAACCAAACACCAAAAAATGCATTTTCTTTAGTTCTTTTCTTCAATACCATATTCTAAGCTAAACATATTGCCTAAATTACAACATATCAAATAAACTTATGTGTCTAGAATACAGGATAGCCTAGCTGCCTAGTCTTAAGAAATAGAACTAATAGGACAAAGTCAAAAATATTTAGGATCCTTAATTTTGCCAAACCATTACTTCAATATAGCAAAGAGAGGCGAGGCAGTATACTAGATTACCAGATCAGATTTATCATTAAAAAAATATCCGAGTTAACACTTTCTTGACCAATGCTTCAAGTTTCAACTAAGAGCTACTAAGTCAGACTTTTTCCTGCTAACAAAATAGGAAGTGAAACCAAAATATCAGCAAGAATAAAAACAAATTGGAGGAGACACCTGAAATCAATTATATGACCCTCACTAACTAAAAATGATTCAGTCACCAACTCCTAAGGTCTAAATATAGGGGATTAAAATCAGTTTCTGCATAAACGAATAGTAAGCCCCTGCAAAAGTTTCAGATCCAGTGATGTCGAGAGAAGTCAAGAAAAAACAGATATATCAGCAAAGCGACACCTTCGAAACAAGAAGCACCATGATACATATGATATATATATATATATTGGTTCAAATGAGAACACCTCTGATTGTAAGAAATGAGAACAAATCCTAGCCATTCATCTCTCTACGTCCGTATACCATTTTAATCATTTGTTATTGGGTATTTTAGTAATCATTCATGGGTAGGTTAATTTGGTATGTGTTTGACCGACTACCACTATATAAGTTTAGCAACTTACGTATTTAATTTTAGATGGAACCTGACTTTTTAAAGTTATATCATATTATATTGAATAGAATAAGGGTAATTTTGGAAGCATTTAAACATTTTCGTTATTGTTTCTTTCCATTAATAAATATTCATTTCATGTGGTGATGTGCATTAAATATTTATTCTTGTGTATCTACATCTACATGCATCAAATGATGATTATTAACTCGTGCATCAAATTATGATTTAGTGTATTAAGTATTTATTCTTGTGTATTTTAACATTTTTCAATTTTTGTGTGTTAAATATTAGGTATTGTGTATTTCAATTAACTGCATAGTCTGTGCGTCAAATTAGTGTGATTAACTTGTGTATTAAATTGTGATGTATTTTTCATACGTTTGTGCATCAAATATCAATTATTGTGTGTTATATTCTCACTAAGAGTAAGATGTTGATCCATGTGCATTAAACATTGATTGTTGTGTGTTAGATACTGATTTTTATGGGGTACATACTTATTGTACCACATATACGTATTATGCATTAGAAATCAATTCATGTGTGTTACATACTAGCTTAAGTTGCATGAAGTTCTTATGTGTTAAATATTATTTAGTTCTTAATTGAATTGTGCATGAGATACTAATATTTATGCTTAACATACATAGTTCGGTGCATTATATATGTACTGTGCTTTTGTTAATGATTCATGTGCATTATATGCCTGTATAATGGTATGAGTTCTTGAATGTTAAATATCAATTCATATATTATATATATGGCAAGTTCGATTTCATGATTATAAGCTAGAGCTTTATTTGGTAACCAATTTTGATTGTGCATTAAATTATTATATTTTGGAGAAGTGGAGATACGTAACCCACTAATTCATCATAAATACTCATGTTCACTATTACATCTTTTCCCCTAGACAACCTACGTAAATTAATTTCCGTAGAGATAGACATTATATTCTATGCTTATCCACACCACATTTAGGTGCACGTGAGATCATCCATCCGTTTATTAATTAAGATTAGCGATTAGGATATGTTCTCATTTCTTACAATAAGAGTTGTTCTCATTAGAACCACTCCCTATATATATATATATATATATATATATATATATATATATATATATATATATATATATATATATATATATATATTAAAAGTTTAAAACATATATACACACATATATATACACACACACTTGACACCAAATTAGCGAGAAAATAAAGTGTTGACCGTAAACTGGTAGTAAAAACTAAAAAAGGAT
The DNA here is from genome assembly GCA_945859875.1 of Cuscuta europaea. Classification (NCBI taxonomy): domain Eukaryota; kingdom Viridiplantae; phylum Streptophyta; class Magnoliopsida; order Solanales; family Convolvulaceae; genus Cuscuta; species Cuscuta europaea. Next base: position 13,434,877 of record CAMAPE010000048.1, read on the forward strand.
TATAGCCATATGTAAATCGCAGAATCTAAACCCCATCTATGCAACCGCCATTTTTGGAAACTTTCTCCAACATAATAGCAAAGACAACTGTAAACATATGCCAACTCCAGAATAATTTATGTCAGTATTAAGGTCCCTTGGTGTTACCACTAATCAATTTTTAGTCACAAGTAGAAGTAATTCTAGGACATAGAATGTGTTTGACAGTAATTAACAATGACTGCAGCGACCCGATATATATCATTAGCCACTTCAGAGCATATTAAACATGATTGATGAGTCAACTTCTAGTTACTTAATTTTAATGATAAACCACATCTAAATATAACCACATACCAACGGAGAGTGAAGAGATAAGATGTATCCACATTCCTGATTTCATTTTCAATGCTTTGTACAGAGCATTGCAGTGAATCCCATATCGATGGGAGAAATAAGCTGAGGAACATAACATTAAAAAACTAGTTTCAAAACATACATAAACTTCATATCATACTAAAAGTGTAAATCAATTTCAATTTCAATCTCAGAGTCATAATTGGTCAAATAAATAAAATGATAAAAACTAAACAAAATTCAAAACTCGGAAATCAACAGCAGTAACTGTAGCCATTAAGGAACTAATTTCAGAATCGAAATCAAACTGAAAACATCTTATGCATCAGAGAAGTCTAAAATCAATAAAAACAAACAAATAATACCTGGTAATTGACTAGTTAGGCCGGACAAGAATCTGAGATCCGGCAAACCAGATAACTGGAAAATACAAGAAGAATCCGAGAAAAGACGAATCCAATAAGAATCCGATAAGGGGCGAATCCAATAAGAATCCGAGAACCGACAAATCCAATAAGAATCCACGAACCGACTGAGCGAATCCATATTGTAATTGCAGAGATGGTTAGAATCCAAAAGAGAACTATGGCTAATGGTTCCCGCATGCCAACGATGGTTGCTTCATGCCGAAGAGATGTAGAGCGGAAAGACAACTACGAGGTGAAAAATGGAGACGACGAGGTTGTTTTAGTCGGTTGGAAAGAATACTAGGGCTAGCTCGAGTTAAGCAGATCGACGGATCTACTAGAGTGTTACGATTATTTGTTTTGAAGTGTTAGAGAGAAGAGGCGCCGACAATGAATTACGTTATAGTGAGGGGGTTAAAATTTTCTATTATCAATAATGAGGATAAAAGTAAGAATTTCTCATTAAAAGTAATTTTTTTAGTTAGAGGATTTTGTCCCCTCACAAAAGGTCTACAAATGTATCATTAATGACGGGATTTTCTTACCCGTCACTAATTTTCGTAGTTAAAAGTTAGTTTTCTTGTGGTGTAAGAATAAAAGGAAGGAAAAAATAATTAAAAAGTGTCTAGAGATAAAAATAAACAACGAAAAAGTTTACGGAGCAAAATGAAACATGGAACTGTTTTGAGAAAATTTGTGAAAGGTGGGATTATTTATGTAAGGTTTCCAAAGAAAAATAGAAAAACTGATATAACAGGTCATCAATATTAGATTATTATGAAAAGATCGACCAAAAATCAGATTATTCTTGTCAATTTTTCCTATTATAATTGGTCCATGTCACCATATGAACAATGTATGATACCTTGAGCTATCATATAATTTACTTTGTTACCTCTCATCCATCTCAAAACTGATAATGTTGAAGGTAATAATATTTGAGGTAAATTCCCAAAACTGCATACCAAACAAAACAAATAAAATAAAATCATCTAGGATATTCCGTATGCGCTGTTAGACTTGTCCTCACGAGGCATATACAGATTCTATTTGCAGACATATTCACACCTGTTTATTTATTTACTACAGAGTACAAACCATTTTTTGTTGTAAAAAAATTGAATTGAGAATAACACGTACGTCCAATAATATACGTAGTAAGTTTCCTATGTTGTTTTGCTATCCTTTTTTATCTGCTCTCCATGATTCAAATTCAACGTTTTAATCAAATTTAATTATGTTTAAGTTACTCTAATCATTTACCTCCTTTTTTTTTTGAAAATAAATTAAAAGAACATGAAAGGAAAATAAAAGTGCCAAATTAAAGCAAAACCAGAACAGAACAATCATATAGCTAATCTCATGGGAAATTTCTGGATTGGGACCTGGTTCTCATGCTGTGCCGCCTTCTATTCTTTTGAGATTTCCTGTAGATTTTTAGCTGCGTGTTTAGGTTATCGGTTGGCAAGCAATTTTCTGAGGTTACAAAAATTGCTTTGTGGCAGATCGCGGCATTTAGCTGCGTCTTTGATATAATGTGATTGAATATATAGAAATTGCACTGAATAGAAGTAAAAACGCTTTCAAATTTCAAAATAGGTCTTTCAAGTTTTTATTTCCTAAATGAGAGTAATTTCTGCCAAGTTTGGAAAAACTTGACAGAAACTACCATGTTTAAGGCATGATAATGCCAAACTTGGCTGAAACTACTCTTATTTAGGGAATAAAAACACGACAATCATATTTTGGAATTTTTCAAAACTAGAATGAGTTTTCACATGAGTAGAACCATCAATAGAAGACTTAGAAGACTTGTATGTGAAAGAACTCTGTGACCGAATGCCTGAACTTGAGCAAGTATTCTTGAAAGTACAACAAGACTAAGTGAACAAAGATTTTGATTTTTCAGAAAATTTTTGAGTCTTGCAGCCTCCTTTTGAGTTTCTTTGAAAATCCAATCCATCCTCTTCTCTTGACGTTTATTAAGAAAATTACCCTTCGATTTTTCAAAATGAGAGTGAGATGATGAGCCATTTTCTTTAGAAGCATGTTGAGAAGGAGGTTTCGAAAAAATGGTTTTAGAAACATGAAAGGAGGTTTGTTGAGAGATTGTTCTTTTTGAGAGAGGATATTTCATTTAGAACCATCTCTAAAATTGAGGAGGTAGAATCATAGAACCATCTAAAATTGATTTTAGAAGACTTCTAATGATGGTCTATTGAGAGGTTGTTCTTTTTGAGAAAGGATATTTCATTTAAAAGATTTTCATTTTCTTCTTTAAAAACATTTTTTCAGTTTCCAGATATTTATGAAGATCAACGATTTTCTTAATGATCTCTGGAATGTATGGTTCAAAAACCTTACATGTGGAGGCTTCATCCTCAGTAGACACAGTTTCATTTTCATGAGCGAAGGGGGAAAAATAGTCATAAGATAGAGGAATTTGTCTAGTAATGTAGCTTTCATTAAGTGCAGAATAATTGAAACTAATTTCAGCTTTTGCTCTATTTTTCCTTTTATCCTCTTCTTTCTCAATAGTTTCAGAAGCACAAGTGAAATGCATTAAATTGTCTAATCCAAATCTCATATATCTTATGTCATAAAATTGTTTGCAATTAACTTTCTTTAAGTTACATGGGTTTTGACAGCTTAGTCCTTCTCTTGGATCATAAAATTTAGTGTCATTCGATTTTGTTATTTAATAGAAAAACAATTTGTTCAAATTGGCCTCTCTTACTAAGAATATTCTCTAAATCCTTAATTTAGAGTAAACATGACCTTGTTGAAGACTATTTTATTGTGTATCAAGCTTGTCAAATGTCTTGTAATAGTCTAGCCTTTACTATACCTTTGTGTATTTATACTTTGTATTTATTAGGGTATAAAGGATATGGGGCAAAAGTTGTCAGACCCATATCCCAGGCATAAGGCCTTTACGCAAACCTGCTTGCGCATATAAATAGGCGCATAAGGTGTAGGTTTGCGTTAACTTTGGCATTTAACCTTTAGAGCTCTCAGCGCCATATTATTTTGTAAAGGTTCACAGTATATCAAAGAAGGGTTTAAACGATCTTCAGAGTATTTATCATTCTGTTATTTTCATCTTTGATATATCAATATATTGCTGTTAGATTAGATTAATCAATAAACAGGGACCTACAAATGGTATCAGAGCCGATCGAGAACTGATCAGACGAACAACGGTGAAAAACTGTGCTATTTTTACGTTTCTCCAGTATTCTCGAGTTTAGCATCTGTAATCTTGTTTTTAGTCGAAAAGTTGTAAAAGTTATACTGTTAGAATCGCATTTTCGAAACGATCAAGCAGTATATCTTATTTTTATTCTTCCACAAGATTTCAACCCAAAAGATCTCGATACCAAGATCTCGAGATTCATGTTTATTCGAGTTCTACTTAATATTTTGATCTGAAATTTTCACAGGAGGATCTCGACATTCAGGACTACAAATAACAGATCTCAGTTTTTGAAAATTCAAAATTTTGTATTTGAAGGATCTTGACATTTTAGGATCTCGAATTTCGGATCTCGACATAAGGATCTCGACATTAGGACTTCGAAATCAAGAATTCGAAATTTGAAATCTCGGAGTTCAAATCTCGAAGTTTCAAATCTCGATATTTGAAATCTTGAATTCAAAACTCGAAATTTGAAATCTCACAGTTCAAACCTCGAAATCACAATCTCGATAACCCTATATCGAAATCTTAAATCTCGAGATTAGGATTTCGACTTCCAAGATCGAATGCCTTAGATTTTTTCTGATCAATTTCTCGAATGGTCAGTTTTTAAAACAACAATGGACTCAGTAGCACAAGGAAACAACAACAACCCCCCAGTACTCAGAAATGGAGAATACCAAATGTGGAAGACTCGAATTCTCAACTTCCTTGAAAATCGAGACAACTCTTCTGCATTGTTGGAATCACTCACACAGGGACCTGCAGAGCTATGGATAACAGTTCCAGGGAATGAAAACAATAACCCCCCAATTGAACAAGTCAGATGGATAAAAACACCTACAGAATACACAGCTGAGGACAGGAAGAGATTGAAGGCTGATCTCACTGTCAAAACCTATTTGCTGCAGGCCATCCCTAATGACATCTATATCATGATAGATAGCATGCAAACCTCAAAAGAGATGTGGGATGAGGTTGCTAAACTGCTCCAAGGAACCGCAATTGGGCTGAAAACCAAGAAAGCCAGTACTCTGACGGCATATGACTCCTTCAAGGCCTTACTAGGCGAATCTCTCATTCTAACCCACAAAAGGTTTATGACACTGATCAATGAGCTTAGAAAGATCAACATATTCAAATCCAATATAGAGATGAATATTAGATTTATGTCAAGTCTATCTCCAGAGTGGATGAAAATTGTAAAAGATGTGCGAACAAGTCTGGACCTAGATTAAGTGGACCTCTGTACCTTACGTGACCATCTCAGAACATTTGAAAATGATGTTGCAGAATTGGAAGGACAATATTCAACTGATCCTTTAGCACTCGTGATGGAAGCTCAACCAAAGAGATCCATGAAGGTTCAGAAGAAGAAGAAGAACAAGAAGGTTGTTGTTGAGTCAGAAGAAGAAGAAAGTGAAAAAGACTTTGATATTGAGAATGAAATGGCAGAGTTGCAGAAGAGAATGGCACTCTTGACCAAGAAATTTGGGAGAAAGGGCAGTTCCTCAAATAAACTGAGAACCTCCTTGTCAAATTACAAACAGAGAATCCATGAGCAAGGCAGCTCTGGAAAAGCAGTTGCAGTTGATGAATCCCGCAAGTGCTATAACTATGGGAAGCCTGGACATCTTCAGAAAGACTGTCGCCTACCCAAGAAAAGGGACATCAATTTCTATAAACAGAAGATGTTATGGAATAAACAGAAGATGTTAATGGCTCAACAAGAAGAAGAGAATGGAGTTCTGCTTGCTGAAAAGGATCATTGGGCTGAGGACTCATCTGATGAAGAAGAAGAGGAGAACTATGAGCTAATGGCGTTGTTAGAGGAAGAAGAAAAGGAGGGTGATGCTGCGATCCCCGAAAGTGAAAGCTCTAACAGCACTGTAAGTACTTCCGATTCTCAATGTTCTTGCTCAAATCAAAGTCAATCCTTACAAGATAAGGATGACACAATTAATGACCGGAGGGAGAAGTTAGACGATAACTACAAAGCCTTAGTTCAGTGTCTTGACCAGAAAACCTCCTTAAGCATACAACTTCAAAATGAAAGGAAATTGCTAAAAAGATGACATTTGAAATTGATGTGCTTAACACTCAAGGTTGCTGATCTTACAGATAAAGTGTTTCAAACTGAGATAGAGCTAAGTGCAGAAAAGGCTGACAAAAACTGTCTAAATAATCAAAGAAATACTCTTTTCAGTAAAATCAAAGAACTTGAGGATCTGATTGCTAGAAGAGGCCAATCAGAACAAACTATTTTTCTAATTCAAATTAGTGATGACCGATATTACAATCCAAGATCCGGACTTGACATGTCTAATCCATGTTATTTAATGAAAGTTGATCGCATTTAGCTTTATGACTTAAATTACATGAGAAAAGAATACTTTGACAAAATAGAGTATACCGGTGAAGAAGAATGTGCTAAAAAAGAAGACGATAAGAGAAAGAACCCAATAGTGGAAACTTCCTTCAGGTGTTCTAACCTAAATGAGAGCTATAAGAATAAAGAACAAGTGTTTTTGACTGATGAGTGTGTGAATCCTTACGCTCTTGTGAAGGAAGTTGTACCGGACTAGGGACATCCCTAAGACCCACCTCCAACTATTGGTATCTCTAAGTTTGGAAAGGAACCCTGTATTTTTCCAATGGCCCAAAAACTTAAAGATTTGCAAAAAACAATAGAAGATGAGAGAGAAAGGTTTGAAACGAAACAGAAAACTTTTCAAAGTGAATGGGAGAGACTTTTGAGTGAGTATAATCAGTTGAGCGAAAAGTAGCACTTGCCGTGACAGTCTCCGTGGCCTCAAACGTTCGCATGAGGATCCCGATGCTTCGGAACCTCATGAGGGGGAGAACAAGTGGCCACGTACACTTGAGCAAGGTGCTTCCATCAGCCACATCCCACAGCGAGACCAACCTGAATCCTCCACCAACCAACAACCACCCACCTCCAGCCAAAACCAAGCCAAACTTTCTAGCCTGGTCGAGCTAGATGAAACATCCTGAGGCTTATCTCCAAGAGATACTGACCGAGGAGGGGATGGAAGTCCTGACGATGCTACCTCTGGTACATCATTAAGTTCTGGCCATCAGTCAGAACTCAGTTCGAAACTGATGACAACATCCTGAGGCTTGTCTCCGAGATATACTGACCGAGGAGGAGATGGAAGTCCTGACAGTGCTACCCCAGGTACATCATTAAGTTCAGGCCATCAGTCATAACTCAGTTCAAGGCTGATGTCAACGAGCAATCCGAGTGAATCCGGTCTTAACTCCAAGAACGAGGTGCAAGCAGCGGCAGCAACGGTATCTCCTACCTCTCCGTCCATGGATATTCACGATGAACTAGAAGAACTTGTTATACACGACAAATGACCTCGCAAATGGACAGAGTGGGATGAAATTAGACAAGAAGAAGAACAGTATGAAATGCAACGAAGTTGGTACATTCGAGAACTGATTGCAAAGTGTGTTGCTGACATTATAAGGCTTGATGAAGAGGAACTCAAAGAGGGGAGGATCACAAGAGTATTTCAAAGGTGCTTGAATCTACTGTCAGACAATCAGCGGCTCAAATGCCCAAAAAGGAGAAGCTCTAGGAAAACGTGCGGATAAATGCCCCCTTCCAAGAGGAACTCAGAAAGCAAATATGGCGCAAACCCGAAAAAGTGAAGCAACTTGACGAGCTGAAACTTTGAGGACTCATACATCTTAAGGGAAAGCAAGTAGGCGGACATCTACATATGCTCAGTCATAGATCCAGTGGCAAACAACGAGAAGTCTTGGAAAAGAATCTACGGACAAGCATACATCCAATCTGTGAGATCTTAAAAGTGCTAGAAGAGGACCATCACACCATCAAATTCTACAGTTTCAGGGTTCACCGCACAGACTCCAGTGAATTTATATGTCAAGAAAATGATTTCATGATGCTCAAAATGGACGACGTCTATCAAATGTTCATGGCTTGCAGATATCATCCAATCAGCCATGACAGAGTGTGCAGAGAAGGCTTCGAGACAATCAAGAGATTCATGCTTATGTCGAGAAAGGTGCCCTCGGCTGTAGATGATTAGCCGAGGGCTCTGAGTACCGGGAACCTCCTTAGTGCTGAGGGCTCTAGGTGTCGAGGTCTACTGATTTTCGCTGTTTTCTCCCAGTAACTTTGTTTGCTTGAGTTGGCCATCCTGTGAGAATTTGGAGCCTTCGGCCAGGGGGGCGAAGGCACCCCCCAGTGTGCCACGTGGGTTGCTCAGTACTTGGGGTGTTATGATTTGGGCCTGCTGTGCTTCCTGGGCCTATTGGGCCTCCCTTAGAATAGTAGGAGTCTATGGGCGGAGGGTCCCTGGCCATATACTCCATCACCCTCAATTACCCCGTATGAAAATATACTTACTTTATATAAAGTCAAGTAGCCGACTTGTGGGCCCATGTTCATTTTGAAACGTCCATCCCTATTCCCCGTGACTACTAGTCACGATCGTCATAAACTTTTAGTAGGTCAATATGTCGTCATAGGGTCTTACCCTAGTACATTATTTCACTATCATAGAGCCCCACTCTATTACATTACCACAAAATGCTAGAGCCCCACTCTAGCCATCACTACACCGTGCTAGAGTTTCGCTCTTAGCCACCATTAAGACGTGCTAGAGCCCCGCTCTTAGTCACTATTAGGATGTGATAGATCCCCGCTCTTAGTCACTATTAGGATGTGATAGATCCCCACTCTTAGTACCATTATTCAATCCCTAAGCAAGTTCTATGCTTAGAATCAATTTATTTTGAGTAACCTTTAAGGCTTGCCCCTAATATTACTTAGAGTTCATACACTTCCACCTTAAAGTATATCTATTAGGACTACTTAAGGCACAATCTCTCACAATCCAACCTTAGGATCAATTCTATCATAATTCACATCAATATCCCGACTAGTATCTTAATACTAGTCGGATTAATCTTAGAACAATCAAGTTCTCAATTCATGGTCATTTAGCAAATTCAAATTGATTTTCCGATCAAAATATAATTGGAAAGTTCCCGAAATAGGACTAAAACAGTTTCAAAATTCCAAAATAGGACTGTCATGTTTTTTATTCCCAAAATAGGACTAATTACTGCTATGTTTAGAAAATACTGCCATGTTTGAAGTCTTGTACTGCCAAAACATGGCAGTAATTAGTCCTATTTTAGGAATAAAAACATGACAGTCCTATTTTGGAATTTTCAAACTGTTTTAGTCCTATTTTGGGTAATATCTCAAATATAATTTATTCACAATACCCAAAATATTACTTTTATTCATTCATGTATTCTTTACATGAAGCAAAATGTATATTTTATAATAAGGTTTTATAGTTAGTTCAACTATCATGTCATCGTATTGATAACACATAATCATACACAATTTATTCATAAATTTGTATATCATTCTCCTTATCTTTCTAGACAATAGTCTCCTCATTTTTACGCATTATTAATCATTAATAACCCATGAAAATACATTTAAACACCTTAGGTAATCTTATGAAATCAACTCACTAATTATAAACAATATAGTTAGCCACCCTCACCTTATATGTGCTTAACTAGCTGCCTTTGCGAAGCCCTTTGATAAATCCACGTTCTAGGCCGATTGAAAATGAAGAAGCTGGACAGAAGCCAAAAGGCGAGGGACTTTTGCAAAAGATGGGCGGCTTTCGAGCCAGCAGCACGAGACCAGTCCCCTACAATGGCGGTTTCCGACAGTTTCAACTCCTACCGATTCCACGACTCTTCCAAGTTAAATACCAGCACTTTATATCAATATTCTACACTTTTAAACATTAAACGTGTAGAAACTCTTGTTTAATCCATAATATGATTTCTTAAAAATCATATCAATATAATACTAGTTAAAACACTAGTTGAGTTCTTACCTCATTTCTAGTCTCTTTGTGTTGGGTTTTCTTTCTTCTTGCTTTCTCCAAGCTTGTTGTTTGTGAGAGCTATTTCGAAAGCTTCTCCTCCTTTGGTTTGGCTGAGTGATGCAAAGATGATAGGGGGAAGTATCCTCACACCAACTAGCTCCAATTATATGAGGAATAGGGCATTAGAAGGCCTTCCCATGTCCCCAAACATCCCTTCATTCAATAAGTCCGCACCTCCCATCTTAAATTGTCTCAATTTGATTATTAGAGTCTACAAGATATGTAGGAAAATCCTCAAGTGGGTGACGGATGTCCCACTCTAATATTATTGCTATTTTTAGCAAGTTGGATCCAAAATAGCACTTGGGTAGCCTAATTATTTTCTTTAACTTTAGTTTGCATTTTATTGGACTTCTACAATTATTATGATGACCTATCCAAATATTTGGTAGCTTTTTCTCAATATTATGGGCCCGATAAATAATTAGATAGGAAAATTAAATGCATATTGAATTTTAATTTCAAGTACATCTGGGTGCAGTGTCATGGTGTCGAAGAAGTTGTCGTGCATTGGCTAAATAGTAAATACAAGTGTGAAATATGGAGTATGTATTATGTAATAACCATAAATCAACAAATAAGATCTTACAATCCTCTTAACAATATGATCTTTTAAGATGGATGTGTAAGGATATATACACCTACATATAGGTTCAAATAGATTACTATATAAATACTCTAGCCTTTGCATAATTTTATATTTTGGTTTATAGAAGTTGTCCTAAATAGGACAAAATTGTGCCTAAAATGCCCAAATAGGATCAATGCATTAAATCATTCGTATAATTATACGACTAAGCATTGATCTTCTACCCTAAATACCCTTGAGGGTATTAATTCATAATGAAATGAATTAATTCATAATAAAATCATAAAATATAATAACAAATCATACAAATAATAAAAATCGAAAAAAAAAATATAAAAATATTTTAAAAATAAAAATGTTAAGAAAATTAATTTTTGGAAAAAAATTAATAAAAAATAGTAAAAACCCATAAAAATATGGATACCTTTCTCACTGCCTCCTATCACCACCACCCCCGATCGGTGAAAATTATTCCACTTTTTGAAAAAAAAGGCTTTTTTTCTGAAATTTTAAGAAAATGACATTATTATTGTTGATAATGCCAAAATTTTCAATGAATCTGCTATTATTATGGCATTACTAAAAATGTTGGCAGTTTTCCTCCGGTGATTGGAGATGGTTGTGTTGGGGGTGGAAGAGACGGCAATGTTGGTTTTTTGTTAAGTTTCTAGATTTTTTTGTTTCAATTATTTATAAGAGAGTTATTTTTTGAATTTTTATAAATATTTTATTAATTTTTGATAGTTTTTTATGATTTTTGAATTTTTACGATTTTTTTGAATTAAAACATTTCAAAAGTTACAAGAGTATATTTATTCAAACACACATAAATAATCGTACTGGGGATGTGAATTTTGGCCCTTTTTTAGTCCTAATTAGATAATTCATTCTTTGTTTTTTTATTAAAGAAAACAGGTCAAGTTTTGGAAACGGTTTTTCAGCCACAATTTCAGTTTTGAACGGGTGAAACGGTCGGTTTGATTCGAGATAAAAATTGGAATAGACTCGGTATATATGGTCTCCAGATTCTACTATATCACAAGTTCTGTTTTGGCCCCGTTAGATTGCTTAGGGCATAGTTAATTTTAATGAATAAAACTTCATTCTTTGATTTGTAATGAGTAAACACTAAACACTAAACTTCTTGCTTTCTCCAAGCTTGTTGTTTGTGAGGACTATTTCGAGAGTTTCTCCTCCTTTGGTTTGGTCGAGTGATGCAAAGATGATAGAGGGAAGTATCCTCATACCAACTAGCTCCAATTATATGAGGAATGGGGCATTAGAAGGCTTGCCCATGTCCCCAAACATCCCTTCATTCAATAAGTCCGCACCTCCCATCTCAAATTGTCTCAATTTGATTATTAGAGTCTACAAGATATGTAGGAAAATCCTCAAGTGGGTGACGGATGTCCCACTCTAATATTATTGCTATTTTTAGCAAGTTGGATCCAAAATAGCACTTGGGTAGCCCAATTTTTTCTTTAACTTTAATTTGCATTTTATTGGACTTCTACAATTATTATGATGACCTAACCAAATATTTGGTAGCTCTTTCTCAATATTATGGGCCCGATAAATAATTAGATAGGAAATTTAAATGCATATTGAATTTTAATTTCAATTACATCCGGGTGCAGTGTCATGGTATCGAAGAAGTTGTCGTGCATTGGCTAAATAGTAAATACTAGTGTGAAATATGGAGTATGTAATAACCATAAATCAACAAATAAGATCTTACAATCCTCTTAACAATATGATCTTTTAAGATGGATGTGTAAGGATATATATACACCTACATATAGGTTCAAATAGATTACTATATAAATACTCTACCCTTTGCATAATTATATATTTTGTTTTATAGAAGTTGTCCTAAATAAGACAAAATTGTGCCTAAAATGCCCAAATAGGATCAATGCATTAAATCATTCGTAAAATTATAGGACTAAGCATTGATCTTCTACCCTAAATACCCTTGAGGGTATTAATTCATAATGAAATGAATTAATTCATAATAAAATCATAAAATATAATAAAAAATCATACAAATAATAAAAATCGCAAAAAATAATAAAAAAATTATAAAAATATTTTAAAAATAAAAATGTTAAAAAATCATTTTTTTAAAAAAAATAGTAAAACCCCATAAAAATATGGATACCTTTCTCACTGCCTCCTAGCACCACCACCCCTGATCAGTGAAAATTATTCCACTTTTTAAAAAAAAATGGCTTTTTTTCTGAAATTTTAAGAAAATGACATTATTATTGTTGATAATGCCAAAATTTTCAATGAATCTGCCATTATTATGGCATTACTAAAAATGTTAGCAGTTTTCCTCCGGTGATTGGAGATGGTTGTGTTGGGGGTGGAAGAGACGGCAATGTTGGTTTTTTGTTAAGTTTCTAGATTTTTTTGTTTCACTTTTTTTATAAGAGAGTTATTTTTTGAATTTTTATAAATATTTTATTAATTTTTGATAGTTTTTTATGATTTTTGAATTTTTACGATTTTTTTTTGAATTGAAACATTTCAAAAGTTACAAGAGTATATTTATTCAAACACACATAAATAATCGTACTGGGGATGTGAATTTTGGCCCTTTTTTAGTCCTAATTAGATAATTCATTCTTTGTTTTATTAAAGAAAATAGGTCAAGTTTTGGAAACGGTTTTTCAGCCACTATTTCAGTTTTGAACGGGTGAAACGGCCGGTTTGATTCGAGAAAAATTGGAATAGACTCGGTATATATGGTCTCCAGATTCTACTATATCACAAGTTCGGTTTTGGCCCCGTTAGATTGGTTAGGGCATAGTTAATTTTAATGAATAAAACTTCATTCTTAGATTTGTAATGAGTAAACACTAAACACTAATAAACGTTGTTTGGAGATTATCATGACGATCCGCCCCTCCCCACCTAATTAAGTAGGGGAAAGAGGAAAAGAAATAAGCAAATACCAAATGGTCAACAATTAACATAAGATGAAATTTTGAACGACTATAATAGGTTTCCCAAAACTTAAGAAAGCAGTGTATTATCATTTGAGAAATACGATATAGAAAGTTCAACTTTTAATTTGCTAAATTTGGAAGAATTTTAGCGTATCCGAATTCATTATTTTTATTAAACGGGCCATATGGTAAATGATTAAACACGGTCTCCTACCCACGAATAATAAGAGAGAAGTTAACATTACAAATAAATTAAATACATCTATTATCTACCACGTATTCTTTTATGAAAAAAATACATTAATATTACTATTTAGAATGTGATAAAAAAAATATTACTCCGTACTTAGTAACTATTAGTAACTATGATTGTGTTTAAATTTATATCTTAATAATTACATGTAAGTTACTGCGTAGTAAAATTTAAGCATAACTATAGTTACTAATAGTTACAAAGAGTAATATTTTAGTCTATGACTTTTTATTAGAAATAATTAAGGAAACCCTGTTGTTTATATTTAGAAGTTATGTTATTTTTCGCTGGCTAACATTTATATAATTAACATTATTTTAAAGGGACATTCAAATATACAATTTTCTTTTATCATAAAAACTGGTTTCATTAATAAAGAGCAAACATGCAAGATAATATCTAGACAGCTACTACAGATCCTATCGTAAGTCCTAGGAATAGACTTAGAATAAGTCACCCACACAAAGCAAACTGACTCACTAGACTCAAAACGTTCAAAAGAAGTCTAAAAAGACCGAAAATGAAGCACTACCTATCAAAAATTCTTCAAAAATCAAAGTTCAAATATACATTTTTAACAATTAATATATTACATTCTCTTAATCATATGGGCGGTGATGAGAGTACACTTTAACTGCCTATTCTCTTCTTGCAGGTGTTTATTTTCCATCATCTTTAACCGCATATTATTATCTCCTAGTGCGAAGTTTGTGTTGATTTATTCATGGAATTTTATCACTCTGGGACCTGAAATATGAAATATATCAGTATAGGACGCGAAAAATGAAAAACTATCAATCTAGGACCTAACATTTCATATGCTTTGATTTATTTAATTTTTTATTAATTCCATTATTTGCTAATATTTGGTGAAATTTTATTCACAAAAGTTTATTAGTTTAATAAAACTAAATATTATTTAATTTTTTTAAAATAAAAATAATTATAAAATTTATGAAAATTTAGGTCCTATATTGATAGTTTTCCATCATTCAGGTCATATACCGATACATTTCATTTTTCAGGTCCCGAATTTATAGTTCGTCTATCTTTCAGGTCCCGGATAGATAAAATTTCTTTATTCATCAATTATTGTCCTTATTATCTATTGCACCGGTATCCAAACTGCTCGCACCCCTCCCGAACTATCATTGTTCCAATATGATAGAAATATGTGTTTTTATTTTATTTTCAGTGGCTAATGAAATCTTACTGTTGGCTCGCCAAACTGGAAGGACTTGTAGTCAGGGGCCCCGTAGTAGAGACCCAAAATGATTTTCCAGGGTCCGCTCCTGCTTGTAGTTCGTTTTAGGTGCATGATTGTGAACTCACTATGCTGAGTCCGCATACCGAAAAATGTTCACATAAGCACGTTTACTTTGAACACAATCAATCCAACCATCTTGATATGCTATAGCGGATCATTTTTGAAAAAAATAAATAAATTAATACTTCGTAGAATATATTTAGAAATATTTGAAAATTCATATAAATCGTAAAATAACATAGAAATAGAAATATACTTCCTCTGCCCCATATATTTTTTCGATCCGACTTGGATCGGAGTTTAAGAAACCGAGACCAAAGTGGAAATGTATGGTTGTGGTTGATTATAAGAAAAAGGTAAATGAATGTAGACACATAAAACATTCTAAAAAGGGAAAATAGGAAGAATTTTTTGAGACATCCAAAAATGGTGAGTGGAAGAATTTTATGGGATGGAGGGAATAAAAAATAGTAAACAATAAAATGAAATGAAAAACTGAAAATATAATAAATCCCAAAATAAATGAAAATGTAAAAATTATAAAATGAAAATTTAAAAACTTATAAAAAGTAGTAGAATATACAAATCATTCCAAACACACAACCACAAAATTACATTCTTAAATTTAATTTTTTCTGAATTTAAACAATTCATTAGGTGTTTTTGTTCAATAAAAACTGGTATAACAAATCAAAAACTGGTTAATGTCTGGATAAATCGATTTTTATGGAGTATGTGATTTTTTTATAGAAATTGTCTTAAATAGGAGCAAAAACGTTTTGAAATTCCAAAATAGGAGTATCATATTTTTTATTCCCTGAACAGGAGTAATCTGCAAAGTTTGGAAGAAAATGCCATGTTTAAAGCCTAGTAATGTCACAGTTGGCAGAAACTTACTCCTATTTAGGGAATAAAAAACATGATAGTCCTATTTTAGAATTTCAAAACTTTTTTACTCCTATTTAAGGAATTCTCTCATTTTTTATACATTTTAAGTAGATGCTAAGGATTTAAGTGATGGATTGATAATATTAGAAGGGTTTATTTGAACATTTTATATTGATTATAAAAATATGTTAAAATATAGCGCAATTACCGCTCAGTACTTTGGATGTTTTTTATTAGACTTATTTCACTCACATATTAGACCAGACTTAAACAGATTAAACCATATTTTAACATTTCATATCAGACCAGACTTTAATAGAACAGAGAAGACCTGGTTTCAAGTTTAATCCATCTCATTTATAAATTCTCTTATTTTGTGAAATAATATATAGTATGTATTATTTTGTGTTGATTTGTTTTTAATTTAATAGAGGGATTGGGGAGGTTTGTGGCTTAGAAACCTGAAGACATCAAGTAGCCATGTACACAAATTAAACTTTCATTTTTTCCGTTACATGATTAGCCCAATAACTTTTACTGTTCGTTCAGTCGTTTGTCAATAATAATGCTTCATTTATTGATTTTGTATAAACAATTTCCAAGGAAAAAGAAATATAATCAGGATTAATGGATTATCATTAATTATAATTCTTTATATGTATTGTCCGGGCCACCATCGAGTGCAGAAAGAAATAATGGGCGGAAAACACAAACGAAGAACAATAATAAAGATGGACCGCACAAAGATATTTGTAATTACTCTTATACCAAGTTTTATTAATTAATTAATAATAATCTTCAATGGACGCATTAATAGTGCCAGGGAAGATACTTCCCAATGTGTAGAAGAAGAAGAAGCCAGTGTCATTATTATACTGCTTAAGGGGGACCCAGATAAAAAACATTGAAATGAATTTTTATGCTTTGATTTAGCTTGGGTTTTAAATAGTGGGCGTGGGGTGGTGGGGAGTCAATGTAAATGTCATAGAGGAGGACACCATACAAACCTTAGATGCCAGACAAAGTTGTTGCGAGATTAGAAGGGAATATTTGGGACTATGATACGAGAATTAGAAGGTAATGTGTGTGTGTGTGTTTTTCTTTAGGTGAGTCCACATGTGCATTACTATTCATTTATTCAAAAATATTGTTTTTAACCATTACATCACTTTTAATAAATAAAATTCTATTTAAACAATGAATGAAATAAATAGTTAAAACTAATGATTAAAATAAATTTGACCAATATAGGTCTGTGTGTCTATATATGTATATGCATATGTATGGATATGTGAGCATGTGTATGTGTCCGTGTATTAGTGTGTACGCATGCGTATGTTTTGTTTCAAATAAATCGGTGGGCGTAGCTCAACTGGTAGCAAGAGAATGCCACAAGGGTTAAGTCCCGGGTTCGAATCACGGCAACTGTGATGACGGGTTGCTATGCTAAAAATGCATAGGGCCTCTGCAAGTACCGGGGATAGAGCCTCACTCTCTATCTGTCAGATTGAGATTATAGTCCAATTTACATCCTCCCAACGTACCGTCCGATCGGGGTTGGGGGGCCCTCAGGGATGGGATGTCATCCTTTTTTGTTTCAAATAAAAAGTGTATTTCTCATTAAAAATAAGGGTATATGAGTACAACCTACAAAACCAAAAGTTATGTCATTTGTTTATGTAAAACCAATTAACCGTCAAGGACAGAGCTGGCGCTTGGCTTATGGTGTCAATTGACACCACTAAAGACATCCACATTCATGAGTTTATAGTTGAGAAGATGAGAATATTTTGAAAGATTGTTTAGATAAAAAAATATGGTATCAAATATTGAATCCTATATTATTCAAGATTATTTCAAAGTTTCAATAAACACATTTAATGCAACTATGTCTTTTAATTTGGAATGGCTAAATTACCTCCTTGGAAATAATAAAAAAACTCCATAAAAAACTAAATAAAAAGAGATCATTGTTGAGGGATAATTAGTAAGTTTGATTTTATTTATGTGTCAATGACATGACAAGAGAAAAATATAAATACTCTCTATATGTATACTTTTTTTTGAAAGAAGATAGTTTTATTTTTAAAAAACAGAGAAAGAGAAAATACAACAAAGAAACATGTGTTGAAATTTAATGAATTAGTCATCTCTTGACTATTCATGATTAATAAGCCATTATTATCATTATCAAGATAATCTAGAAATCACAATTATGATTTCTAGATAATGATTATGTGGCTAATATTAATCCCTCATCTTGAGCTAATCACTTGTTTAGCCTATAAATAGAGGTTCTTTGCTTCATTGTAAATACACCTTGATTACACCATTATCACACTCTCTAATACACCTCTATAACATAAGTGTTCATACTATATATTCTCTCCATGATCTTCTGCTTATTTCCTTCCATATTATAACACGTTATCAGCACGAATTTGCTCCAAATCCCGGAAATCATCATCTTCCAAGCAGATATGGAGTTAACTGAAATTTCTCCAAATGGCTTTGAACAATGTTTAATAGACAGTGCCACAACACACCATTTTGAGACATAGAGATTATTTTTCTCATATGACATTAGTTGATGTTAATGTCAATACAATCTCAAGTGTTGCTAAACTCATTGAAGGTTCTGGAATAGGCAGTGTAATTCTCCCAAAAGGGACACAATTAATAATTAAAGACGCTTTATACTTTCAGTAAATCACGGAGAAATCTTTTGAGTTTCAAAGATATGCGTCTAAATGGTTTTCACATTGAAACCATGTCTGAAAATCAAAAGGAATATTTATGTCTGACGACAAATAGATCTGGCAATAAATACATTTCAAAAAAAATGCCAACATATTCCTCCGGACTATATTATACATATATCAGTCCAATTGAAATAAATGTGGTATCTAAAATTAATGACCACAATGGAATGCAATGAAATAGAAAAGATATTGATGTTAACGATATATTTTCATATGCCATCGCCACAGATATAATGAATGAACAAGATGACAATGAGCCTAAATCTATTGATGAATGTCATCGTAGAAATGATTGGCCAAAATGAAATAAAGCGATTCAGGTAGAACTAAAATCGCTAGAAAAGCGTAATGTTTTTGGACCAATTGTCCACACGCCAAAAGGCGTAAAACCTGTAGGTTTTAAATGGGTGTTTGTGCGTAAACGCAATGAGAAAAATGAAATCGTTAGATATAAAGCCCGACTTGTTGCCCAAGGTTTTTCTAAAATGCCAGGAATCGATTATGATAAGACGTATTCTCAAGTAGTTGATGCTACTACTTTACGATTTTTAATTGGCATGTCTGTTTTTGAAAGGCTGCAAATGCGCCTAATGGATGTAGTGACCGCATATTTATACGGTTCACTCGATACAGACATATATATGAGAATTCCTGGAGGATTTAAAATACCTGATGCTTATAGCTCTTGTTGAGGTTTATTCCCCTCAACCCGCAGGCCCAACACGTAACCTGGGGTTTCGAATGGGTAGAAGCAAATGAACTCACTAAATCAACGGGGATGGATTAAATGACTGTTTCCTTCAATATTATGATTACAAGCCGAAAAGGCCGAACGTACTGAAAATGTGATACGTACTGCTGACGCTATTACAACTCTAGAGTAACGATGTGCGAACCCTTTACAATGAAATAAATGCGGCTATTTATAGTACCCCCTGGTGGTTGGGGGGCTGACGTGGCCGGCTGTGGGCGACATGATTCCAACTACCAAATCTTCAGCATTAAATGTGCTTCCCGCCAAGATCTTGGTTTCCCGCCATAACGCGGGGGACGTCCGTCCCCTAAATTGGACCCAACTCTTTGGTGGCAACCTGGGCCTTTAAGAATATCCCACAAGACGTCCCTTCCGTGGTCCTTGGACCCTGAGGCCTGGCTATGCAGGGCTACGTGCGTTTCCTGGCCCTTGGACCTTGAGGTCTGACTATGCTGGGCTACGTACGTCCCCTGGCCCTTGGACCCTGAGGCCTGGCTATGCTGGGCTACGTACGTCCCCTGGCCCTTGGACCCTGGGGCCTGGCTATGCTGGGCTACGTACGTCCCCTGGCCCTTGGACCTTGAGGCCTGGCTATGGCGGGCCACGTACGTCCCTTGGCCCTTGGGCTTCGGGGGTTGATGGGCCGGTCCTGGAAGGCCATTAACCCAACACAAGTCCCCCACTTCTGATGTTCCGAACCTGCGCGGGACATGAAGAAGTAAGATAACTTCCGCCGTACCGTTTTGAGCCGTTGCTCCTTTTCTCTGGGTGACGGTTACTTTCCGCCATACCGCCTTGAGCCGTTGCTCCCTTTTCCCCAGGTGACGGTTACTTTCCGCCGTTGTTTGCGGGGCTCTAGGTGCCAGCTATTAGGCCTGTTCAACTTCCAATAAAAAGTAATCATTCTGTATCAGCCCGTCTTTATGCGACACGCGTCCCTGTATACGCTGCTTGCCACGCGTCGCCCGCGGGTTGGTTGTTGAGTCGGTGCCTTCCCCTATAAATACCGGAAATCAGGGAAGGGTTAGGGCTTTTCATCTGTTGTCTTCTCTTGCCTCCTCTTGCGCCGATCAGCGAGTATTTTGGTCCCGGTGTTTGTTCCTTTTCCAAGCTTCTAGCTAAGGTAAATCCCCGACTCCAATCTTCTCCTTCCTTCTCGTATCTCCCTATGGCCTGCTCCATGGAGATTTCTTCCTCCTCGGAAACTAGCTCCGGCTCTTCTACTGGTTCTTCAGTCGGTTCATCTTCGGCGTCAGAACTCAGATCCCATTCTTCGGCTGAGGCGAGTGGATCTGGCCATTCCAGTGCTTCTTCTATGGCAGTCCCTGATGTAGTGACCGATGCCGCCAACCCGGTCATTGGGGAACATGTTGACATGGCCGTTGATCCTGAAAACGCCGTTGCGATGGCGGCACAACCTGCCGCGGCGGCGGGGCATCCAGCCGACCACGACTCGGGTGAGGAGGCTGAAGAAGGGGATGACCTCCGAATCTACAAGCGGGGCATCCCCATGGACGATCACAGGCACATTGTGCTTATTTCGAACGTAGCTGTGATCGAGCAAGTTTTCTCCAAGAGAGCCTTGAGGGAGCTGCAAGTTCTCCTCCCCCCACCTGCCTATTATAGCCTCCGGGGCGCGGATAACCTCTTTATGAGACGTCCGGGGATGGTGATGGTACATATGGACTCTCTGAAGGCCGGACTGCGGTTCCAGTTACATCCGTTTTACCTGGATTTCTTCGAGTTCTACAGCGTGGCCCCGGCTCAATTCATGCCGAACTCCTACCGCCATATCTTTGTGTTCCTTGTCCTTTGCAAATCGCTGGGGCTCGCTTCCTCCCTGGAGCTGTTCCACTATTTTTTCCAAGTTACCCCCCAAAATGCTGATGGGTTCCTGAGCGTGGCCGCTCCTCCCAAGAGGAAGATGTTCGAGGGGGCTCCCTCCTCTATCCATGACTGGAAGAACCGCTACTTCTTTATTCGTTATGCGGGCGATCGGCTCCCTGTTCGGTGGAATGGGTACCCTCCGAAGGTCTAGACACCGGAGCTGACCCCAATGTTGCTGGAAGCCATGGACAAGCTGAGGCTGGGCGGCGTTATGAAATTAAAAGGCCTTCTGACCATTGAGGCACTCTCCAACGTTGGGATAGGTACCGCCCGTGATCCCTGGACTGGCCTTCTCTAGTGTTCATCTTGTGGGCCCGGGCGGTCTGTTCCCTGAGGAGAGTGCCTTTGTGATTCGCACCTCCCGGTACTAATGTTACTTTTCCATTTTTCAGGTCCTCCCCCTACTCAAGAGCAGATGGACAACGCGGCTATGGCACTTCGACGTGAGGCAAAGGCTGCCAAGGAACGGGAGGCGCTAGCTAAAGCCCGTGCAGCTGCTACGTCCTCTGGGGCTACCTCTTCGGCCGCGTCCCATGCTAGTCAGCGGGTCGCCGATGCAGAGCGGCTTCTAGTCGCTGAGGTGACCGGGCAAACCTCTGAGGCCCCTCCTCAAGATAACCGGGTTCTGAATGTGAACCCGGTCGGCGTTGCTATCCCTTCTGGCGGGGATAAGGATAAGGGAAAGAAGACGAAGAGGTCGTGCCTTGAGCCTTATGCTCCCAAGTCTACGAGCGTCGCGGTTCCCTCCGCCGTTCGTCCCATTTCTGAGGTCTGGAAGGACATGGCCCTCCAGGCCGGGCTGGAGTTATCAGGTCGTTCCTCGGGCGACTCTGTTGATAACGCCCTGCTTCTGAGCCTTGAGGTATGTTCTCTAGCCGTTTTCTGTGTTATCTTCTGACTCTGCTCCTCGTTCCCACCTAAACCATTTTCCTTTTTTGCAGGCCAGGTTGAGCTTGCTGCGGGCTAGGTCTGCTCGGGAGAGAGATCTCGTCGAGCTTAGGAAGAAGGCCGATGCGGCCCTTAAGAGGGAGCAGGAGGCTTCGCTGCAGCGAGAGGCCGCTCAAGCAGAGGTGAAGAGGGCGCAGGCTATTCTGGCCCAGGCCCAACAGGAGCTCTAGGCCGTTCGTGCTCAGGGCGAACGTGAGAAACAAAGCCTGCTCACCAAGGTAGCCCTGGCTGAGAAGCATGGGATTTTGTTTGTTCCTGCCGCAAACCCTGCCCCCCATCTCGAAGGTGGAGATCCTTCCACTGACGTTCTGACCATGTCCCTTAACGTGGAGGAATTCAAGAAAACTTCTCAGTTCCTCCAGGCTTCTTATGAGTACTGCCAGGGGGCTGCTGCTCCAGGCTTCTTATGAGTACTGCCAGGGGGCTGCTGGAGAGGTTTTTGAAGCCGAACTGCAGTCGGTGGTGGATACGAAGCGTTTAGATCATGGGGTGCAGCTTTTGGGGAAGACTTCCCTTGGTGGTGAGTGGCTTATGGAGCTTGCTGATGATGCCTTTGCCAAGGGGTACTTTGAAGGTGTAAAAGCCCTTAGAAGCGTGCTCCCTCTGGTCAGCTGTCCCCCGTTTAATGTGGATGATTACACCGATGGGGCTGAGCTTCGGCGAGTTATGGGCAAACTCGACCGAGCCGAGCAGCGCACGGCGGCTGTTCGGAGGGGTGACAACCCTGATCCCCCCACTCCCGAGCCTCCCGTGGTGCCCGCAGAAGATCCGCCGGCCTCCCCACGCTTCCCTTCCCACGGTTTTCTTACATAGCTTTGCTAGTTCCCTCTTCTGCTCAATTGGACGTTTCGGCTAGTAAGGCCGAAGAATAAAGTCTCCTTGTATTTAAAGCTTGCGTTCTGTTTACTCATTCTCTTTTTTTTTACGAGGAACGGCCCTTGATCCTTGTTCATGGGCTTTCACCTCTTCTTCTGACGAGGAACGGCCCTTGATCCTTATTCACGGGCCTTCACCTCTTCTTCTAACGAGGAACGGCCCTTGATCCTTATTCGTGGGCCTTCACCTCTTCTTCTAACGAGGAACGGCCCTTGATCCTTGTTCATGGGCTTCCACTTCTTCTGGCGAGGTACGACCCTTGATCCTTGTTCATGGGCTTTCACCTCTTCTTCTAATGAGGAACGGCCCTTGATCCCTATTCATGGGCTTCCACTTATTCTGGCGAGGTACGACCCTTGATCCTTGTTCATGGGCTTTCACCTCTTCTTCTAATGAGGAACGACCCTTGATCCTTGTTCATGGGCTTCCACTTCTTCTGGCGAGGTACGGCCCTTGATCCTTGTTCATGGGCTTTCACCTCTTCTTCTAACGAGGAACGGCCCTTGATCCTTGTTAATGGAAGGCCATTAACCCAACAGCTCTAAATCTCGAGATTTATTTTCCATAAAATTGCAAAAGTCATTATATGGATTAAAACAATCTGGACGCATGTGGTATAACCGTCTTAGTGAATATTTGATCAAAGAAGATACAAAAATGATCCTATTAGTCCATGTGTTTTCATTCAGCGATCTGAATCAGAATTCACCATAATTGAAGTATATGTTGATGATTTGAATATAATCGGAACTCCCAATGAAATTGAAAATACTGTTAAATATCTCATGAAAGAATTTGAAATGAAAGACCTTGGGAGAACAAAATTTTGTCTCGGCATTCAAATTGAACATTTGGGAAATGGTATTTTTATCCACCAATGAAATTATACCGAGAAACTTTTGAAGCGGTTTTGCATGGAAAAAGCTCACCCACTCAATTCCCCGATGGTGGTTCGATCTCTCAATGTGCATGATGATTCTTTTCGACCTTGTGAAGATGATGAAGAAATCCTTGGTCCCGAAATACCATATTTGAGTGCTATTGGAGCGTTAATGTATTTTGCTAATAATACCCGACCAGATATTACTTTTTCTGTAAATTTATTAGCCAGGTACAGTTCTTCCCCTACAAGAAGACATTGGAATGGTGTGAAACATATATTACGCTATCTCAATGGTACAATCGATCTTGTATTGTATTTCAAGAACGGTGCAAATGCCACTTTAATTGGCTATGCCGATGCAGGGTACTTGTCTGATCCACAAAAGGCAAAATCACTAACAGGATATGTATTCACCTCTGGTGATACCGCTATCTCATAGAGATCAATGAAGCAAACATTAACAGTCACATCATCAAATTATGCAGAATTAATTGCTCTTTATGAAGCAGGTCGAGAATGTGTCTGGTTGAGATCAATAATCCAACACATACAAAATGAATGCGGTATAAAATCTTTTACTTGTAATCCTACTGTGATTTATAACACATCATGTATAGCTCAGATCAAAGGAGGTTACATCAAAGGGGATAGAACAAAGCATATAGCACCAAAACTTTTCTCCACACATGATCTTGAGAAAGAAGGAACAGTTGATGTCAAACAAATCAAGTCCTGCGACAACCCTGCTGATTGATAAGTACATATTACAACACGCATTTGATGCGTGTTGGGGTTGCATTTTGATAGTTTTCCTAGCTTTAAGGTGTTGCAAGTCTCAATTTTAACTCAAGTTATGTTTACCGGGCGTTGGTTCGAGTTTTGTGTCATTTGGAGTCAAAATCAGGATTTTAGACACCAACACCGGCACTTGAGAAGCAATCGGGATGAGTTGAGAAACATTAGAGATTGATTTGAGAGCTTTGGAGTTCACCGGGAGGTTTACGATGAAGAGTTGAAGATAAAAGAGCTCTAGGATTGGCTACGGGATCAAAAGAAGACAAATAGAGCTTGAAAATGACGATCAGGATGACCTTCTGTTAATCATTCAAACATATCTCCTTGTAGAGACATCCAATGTACACGTTTCAAGTTCCATATGAAAGCCAACTTCAAGGGCTACAACTTCAAAGCCAACTTCCAAGACACCTTTTCTAGAATCGGATAGGAAGAATGTGAAAACAGACGACGAAGTCAGATGATCCCGGTTGCGATTTCAGAATGAGACATTCCACCATTTTATTCATATCTGTTGATTGGATGATTCAAATCCAATTCGGAAAATTGGGGTGGATAGAGGACTTCATTATCTACAACTTTCAAGAAGCAAGTAAAGTCAAATTCGGACGTTTTACCCAAGCCGTGCGTGCCCCGTTTTTGTTTCCTAATTTAAGTGCGAATTTCCTTGTTTCCTAATTCAACCCGAATTGCTTTGTTTCCTATAAATAACACCTCTCTAACCCTAATTAAGGGGAGGAGCTTAGAGAGAGGCCTATGGACGAAATTTCTTCTACTTTTCCATCTTGTTCTTCAATTCTCTTGGATTATTTGTAAGTTCCATCTTTTTAATTAATGACAATTAATTCTATTCTTATGAGTTGTGAGTAGTTTTAATTAGGGATTTGGGGTTGATGAAGGGGTTAATCATGATGTATGGTTAGGTTCTTGATGGTGTAAATTGCATGAATGCCATTTAATTTGTGTTTGAATAATTTAATTGATATCTTTTGTAACCTAGAATGACCACTAGAATTACAATTGCTTATAGAATAAATTAAGAGAGATCTAATTTGTTCTAGGACACATTCACACACACTTAATCATTCGCTAAGAGATTAGTAGCGATTAAGGGGCCGTAAGCTCGTTCGTCTTGGCAATAATTTAGGATCCTGTCGCATGAGAGATCAGCCTGGTCCCCTAAATTATTGTACTCTACGCCGCGAGAGCGGTAAAAACTTAGTATTGATTAGCTAGGCTCAATTAAATTAAATTCATGTAATTAAGCCTGATCTGTCAGAAATCTGATTACCCCGGAATCAATCCCTGTTCCCTTCGTTGTTAATTAAGAAGAACACAATCATTTACTTTTAATCGTTTATTTGCAATTTTAGTTTTCTCAAGCAACCAAATCTCGCACGACCGCATTTATTTTATTTATTCTTTATCGCTGATTTTTAGTTAATTCTTAATTCCCTTTTACCGTCCCTGTGGAGACGATACTCGTACTTTCACTGCTATATTACAATCTTTTTAAGTGCGAGAAAACTCACATCACTGATTTATTCACAAAGTCATTGGCACCGAAGAAATTTGAAGAACTGGTCCATAAAATTGGAATGTGTCGTCTTCGTGATATATGTTAAATTGAGGGGAGTAATATAATGCACTGCACTCTTTTTCCCTTCGTCGGGTTTTTATCCAACTGGGTTTTTCCTGACAAAGGTTTTTAACGAGACAGTACATTATAATACTATGAAACTAATACCCATGAATAATCGGAAGATGACCATTCAAGGGGGAGTGTTGAAATATAATGAATTAGTCATCTCCTAACTATTCATGATTAATAAGTCATTATTATCATTATCAAGATAATCTAGAAATCACAATTATGATTTCTAGATAATGATTATGTGGCTAATATTAATCCCTCATCTTGAGCTAATCACTTGTTTAGCCTCTAAATAGAGGCTCTTTGATTCATTGTAAATACACCTTGATTACACCATTATCACACTCTCTAATACACCTCTATAACATAAGTGTTCATACTATATATTCTCTCCCTGATCTTTTGCTTATTTCCTTCCATATTATAACAACATGAATATTATGAAAACAAGAACACCCTCAAAAATAGCTTTATTGACAAAAACACCCCTGTTATAATATTTCAGTTAATGGTTGAGAAAGAAATGCACGTTGCACGAGGTCTGTGAGTCGAAACTTTGGGCAACCGCAAATGAAAAAACACCACTCGCATGCGTTGCCTGCCTCCGGCCATCTGCCCTCCCCGCCACCTCCCACATGGGCATCTCCATGCTTAGGTGGAGGAGGAGGAGGAGGAGGAGAAGAAGAAGAAGAAACCTGATTTGCAGAGGAGAAGAAGAAGACATATCTGATATGGAGAGGATAAGAAATTGATCGATTGAGAAGGGGAGATAATGGTGCGTAGAAAGGAGAGAGAAGTCAGTGAGCGAAAGAGTGGACCGATGATGGGTTAAACATAGTAGGGGCAAGAATGGAATTGAAAAGTCCATATGTTTTAAATAGGAGTAATATGATCCTATTTGAGGAAGAAATCATACATACTTCTATTTAAGAATTTCTCTTAAGTTTTACTCTTATATGAGGCAAATTACTCAAATATTTATTTATGAATTGTTCTAAACCCAAATGTGTAGCGTCATGAATATGGAAGTCCAGTGGCGGCATTTTTGTAAGAAAAAAATTATGCCATTGTGAATTATGCATTTACATTATTTTTATTTCTGTGATCAATAAAACAAGACAATATGTATGTTACACACACTAACACACACACAAGGTGCCACTAAATCGGGCCGTAGCTCGCCACAAGAGATAGGTGACACATTTAAATTCAAGCAACGACTAGGAATAGAACCTCAATTTCTTTTCATCAAAGTATGATCAGTTTTGTTTCTTCTGAGAGCCCTCTTAAATGAGTATTTTTTATAAGTGCCACTAAAAACCACACACATATATAAGGTGACACTCAAATGATAAGATTGTGAACCTGGTTTGAGCTTGTTTTGTTCCATGGTTCATATTGCACTTGGGTCATATTCCATGGTTCTATGTTTTGTCCCTTAAAACTTTGTCATCTTTCCTTTTTCGGACGATCCAAACTTTGTCATTTTTCTTTGTAATCAATTATTTTGTGATTCATGTTATTTCTCTCCTCTGCACAAATCTCAACCACACAGTTTTTACTTTATTATTCTTCGTGGCGGTCAAACTTGGCAAAAGAGACGGATGTAGTATTTGTTGTCCATGAACGCTCAAGGAGCCCGTTTGGTAGCCCTATTTTTCGGCTTATCAGGTTTATCAGTCGGGTTTTCACCAAACACGTAACTTTGATTCCGCGCGCTGAATTGCTTAATAATAAGAAAAGTAAGGTTGAAGTTACTTTTCTGGTTGCATTGACTGAAGCTACTGTAGAGTATCATTTTAGATACTTTTTCATATAATTTTTTATTTTGTTTATTAATAACAAATATTTTAAATATAATTTTTTTATAAATCAACAGAATCAGCCAATACAACCATTTTCTCTGAAATTTCATAAATTTCAGCAGAATCAATCAATTCAACTAATTTCAATATTACCAAACGAGTTCAAAATCTTTTTAACAAAAAAATAACTTTTGTTTCCCAATGTGAGGCTCTTACATAAAACGTATCTAAATGGTTTGCATATCTAATTTGTACCGTGGACAGCGAGGTATTTTGTTACTACCTCCGTCCCACTAACATTGAGACGGAAGAAAGTGTCACGATTATTAAAAAAAGTGGGTTTGTGTGGTTGATATTAAATTGATAAAGTAAGAATAAAGTAAGAATGGTTTAGAGCCACACAATCTTTACCAAATTTGGTATGAGACAATCTTAGTGGGACTTCCTAAAAAGGTAAAATGGAACAATCTTAGCGGGACGGAGGGAGTATAATATAAGTACAAATAAAAAATAATTTTCTAAAAAAAATTATCTCTAGGAGGTACTATTTTAAGTGGATCTATATATAGTTGTAGACCTAGCAGAAAATGAAAAGAAAAAAGAAATATGTACATGTAGCATTGAAAATCCGAAAGACGTTGAATACATGATTTGATCTGCCTGCCCATTCTGTAGCATGGAAAAGGTGTAGCTCTATATTCATTAATGTACTAACTTGCACAAGAACTACGAAAATACATACAGTATATATTAATTAAATGTTTCAAAACTATTGTGGTATGTATTTAAATAATATATGAGCAGTAAAAAGTAAATTAAATGAGAGTGAGAGGAGAAGAAAAGACCAGAGGTAGGGAAGCAAAGAGGGTGGGGGAAAAAGAATCACAGAGATGTGTCTCTTTCTCTCTCAACCATTTTTCTAACCCGTTCTCTACGGGGAAGTCATGAAAAAAGGGGAAATCAATCAAAAAGCGACCCTTTATCTTTCTTTTTCTTTTTAATAATAATAATTTAAAAGTGTTCAACCTTTGTTAATTATTTCTGCGTCAATCTTCTTTTTCTTCATTTCTTTTAAACCATAAAAAAGAAAAGGGTTTGTTTTTTGCTAGTTTTGACTAGTTAGTATAGATGGATAGAGAGACCTCATTGTTCTAGTGTCATTTTCCAAGATATACTCTCGAGCTAGGAACACCTCACCCCAAATCCCCCTTCTTCAATTCCCCTTTCTCCTCCGATCCTTTCTCCAATTCCATTCCCTTCTTCTCTCTGTCGTCCTTAATTGGCAAAAAAGGCAAAGCTTTTTCATTTCTCTCACTAAAAAACCTCCATACCCGCCACCTCTCTAAGCTCTATCTCTCCGAATAAAGGAGAGGGTCTTTTGCAGAAAGGCTAAAGCAAGTCTACGCTGTGGGTTTCTTTAGAAGGAAGGAAGAAAAAAGGAGTCTTTTTGAAGATCAAGAAAAGGGAAAAACATGCCCTTAGAAGGGGTTTTCATAGAACCTCCAGCTTCCGCTCATTCAAAGCCAGATCTTTCGCTCCACATTAGCCCTCCAAACACAGCCTCCTCCCCGCCGCCGTCTTGCATCGATGAATTGGTAGCTGCCGCCACCGGATTCGATATCCCGACGACAAACCGCCATCGGCCGTCGGTTGCGTACCCGGAGCTCTCCTTGGCCGGTAACCTGACAGCTGATGACGTGGCCCGAGAAGATGGCCGGTTCTTTAAAACCGCGGGTGGTCCGGGTGGTAGAGAGCATCCTCATCAACATCATCAACAACAAAACCAACCGCCGCCGCCGTCTCTTCTTCCGCCTCATCAAAGTTATCCTTATTATCATCAAACCCGCCTCCAAAACCACACTTTTCAGCAGAATAATCATAATAATAGTAATAACAATAATAGTGGCTGCGCCGGCGGCGGTGGCAGTCAGCAGGTGAGTAACATAAATCATGGGGTCTCACTGTTGGATGTATCCGACGGCTTGAGACCCATCAAGGGCATCCCGGTGTACCATCAGAACCGTCCATTTCCCTTCTTGCCTCCCGTAGACCATCATCCTACGGCCAGAGAGAACACTAAGGATCCAAGAAAGATGTGCTTCTACCCAATGCAGCCTCCCCCGCCGCCGCCGCCGCCCACATCGTCATCTCCATATTTCAACGGCTTCGATCATCTCTCCCCTTCCTCATCCGCTTACCGGAGATTCAACGGCTTCTCCTCCGCTTACCAAATCAATAACCCGCAGCAGTACGGCAGCGCAGCCTCTCAGCACCACCACTTCCACGACTCCCAGCCGCCGTCGGTTCCTGGGATGTTGATCAGATCGAGATTCCTCCCTAAGCTCCCGGCGAAACGCAGCATGCGGGCCCCAAGAATGAGGTGGACCAGTACCCTTCACGCCCGTTTCGTCCACGCCGTCGAACTCCTCGGTGGCCATGAAAGTAAAAACCTTAAAAATCCAATCTTTTCATCTTATTATTGTTATTATCACACAAAAATTACTTTCTTGACGAGTAATTATTGAAAAGATTGTATTTTTGACGAAAAATGCCGGTTGGTTATGAAGGGGCAACTCCAAAAAAAAGATTATAACTATAATATACCTTAAAAATCCAATCTTTTCTTCTTATTAGTGTTATTATTCAAAAAGAATT
The DNA here is from genome assembly GCA_945859875.1 of Cuscuta europaea. Classification (NCBI taxonomy): domain Eukaryota; kingdom Viridiplantae; phylum Streptophyta; class Magnoliopsida; order Solanales; family Convolvulaceae; genus Cuscuta; species Cuscuta europaea. Next base: position 13,465,767 of record CAMAPE010000048.1, read on the forward strand.
ACTTTCTTGATTAGTAATTATTGAAAAGATATGTATTTTTTGACGAAAATTGCCGGTTGGTTATGAAGGGGCAACTCCAAAATCAGTACTAGAGCTAATGGATGTCAAAGATCTCACGCTTGCTCATGTCAAGAGTCATCTCCAGGTACGATTTAAACAAAAAAGAATTACAAAAAATAAAACTACACTCCATATTGCATAATCTCTGCTGAAGGTGGGGGTGGGGTGGGGGTGGGGGTGGGGTGGGGAGGTCGGGCAGGCAGGCACAGTAGCCGATGAGGCCGGGCAGTAGTGAATGAATGAAATTAAAGAATACACAGTAAATGAAGTCTGATGACAGAGAAAGGGGGGAGAGAGTGTAAGAGACAAAAGTAAGTCATCATTTCTCAATAATACAGAAACAAGGTGCTAGGTATAGTATACCTAGATAGGCCGTGTAGTAGTAGTCTTACTACTTCCTTCTTATCAAACATCTTCCTCGTGACTAATGACTAGAAAGCAAGCAAAAAACACACACATTATTAGTACATGATTACTACTTCACCCTCACCCTCCTCCAAAACCCCATTCTGCCCCATCTTTAATCTTTATCTTATCTGTACCTATACATATATAAAATGTCTGTCAATAGAGATAGAGATAGAGAGAGAATGGCATGGTTGGACTATATTATTGGATTATTATATCTGATACATTTGTTTTAAGTAATTGGTCATTTTGTTGGGCTTATATAGTTTATTAGCAAGAAAACAAAAGTGGGGTGTTTCTTTTTGATGGGTTATTGTCTTAATTCGGGATATAATAAAGAAATAATTAATAACGCTTTGATTTCCCCAAATGCAGATGTATCGAACAGTTAAAACCACTGACAAACCAGCTGCTTCCTCAGGTATATTCATATATACTTAATTCTTTATTATTAATCTTGGTCAGTCTTGACTTTGATTTTAGCCTAATTTTCTGGGGTTTTGCATCGATTTTGGTGAAGGGCAATCGGACGGCTCAGGGGATGAAGATCTGACGGTGCTGGGGAGTACAGGTGGCGGTGCAGGAATCCGGCTCATGGACCAAAGGGGGCCTCTTGATGGTTCTCTGCAACAAGAACCGGATTTTCTCTCCAGCACTGCGGCTAGCCTGTGGAGTAACTCTTCAAGGTAACTTTTTGTAATAAAAATTAATTGATTCTCAAAATGTACTTCAAATTTTTTCTTTTTATGAAATGGAAATAATAAAGAGCCGAATAAATTGAGTTGAGTAATTAAAATGCACTCGTACAAGCTAAGTATCAGGTGGCTTTTTTGAGTAATGAAAATTAATTGTCATGCCCACCGGCCATTTTTCACTTCATCAAGAAAAATAAAGAAAATCCCTTTCTTTTATTATTATTATTATTATTATTATTATTATTATTATTATTATTATTCTCACAGCTCTTTGCTTTAAATTTGCTTTTCTTTCATTCAATTCCCCTCCTTTCCCTTTTTCTTTTTTATTTTTTAATCATAAGAGATTGTCGGTCCACATTGGATAAACCCAGCTTCGGAACAACTTATTTCTGAGCATTATGTCCCTTTTTCCAACTAGGCCACACCTTTCTTTTCTTAATTTCTTTTTTATTTAATTAAAGGAAAGTTTTGGTATTTACAACTCATATTTCTTCAAAAATTTTATACGTACAATATGTTGATTTCTATAATTTTACACGCATTAGACTTTATAATGAGTACTTAACTTTGCACTCAATCATTTTAGACATGATTGTTCATTTAGGACAGTAATGTAAAATTAACACAAACTCATCATCATTATCGAAAGACTGCCACCTACGGTGGAGTAAGAGAGGATCAGATGTACGCAACCTTACTCTTGTATTAAAGCACTGACATAATGTTTTCGGGTAACTCATAGTGAAAATCGCGTCGAAAATTGCACGGATTGATTGTTGTTTCATAACAAGAGCGTAGATAGACATTTTAGTGAGTCATTTTGTCTTATTCTATCATATTCCAAAGTCAAAAATTAGTGAGTCTTTGACTCTATTACAAATGATGAAAAAAATAACACAAACTAATACATAAAATTTCTCAAGTAATCAATTATATATACCTATGTGGGACGCTGATGGGATGGAAACTGAAATAAAATAAAGTAGGGGATAGAAAGTCAAATATTTGGATAACATGAAACCATCTAAGTTCAAAACTTTTTGCCCAGCTTTTCTCTTTGACATGTTGAGTTTGACTGTGATTTGGGGTTGCAAAAGTAAAAAGTATTTACCACTATATTGCATTGCCTCACCTTTTCAGTGTATTGTAGTTACAATAATAATATAAAATGCATTTCAAGTTTATTCCATTCTCGAGGAAATTTAGCATATATGAGCAGTCTTCAGAAAGGGACCAGAATCTTGACCTAAGTGCTCTCCTTTTCACGGAGTGGTATTTATGTATATAAGCCACCCGTTGTTTTTGTGTTCGTGTGTTTGTCTTTTTGTATGTGTCTTTTGAGTTTTCATACAAAAGAAAAAAGAAAAAAGAAAGAGAGAGACTGTCTCTGTATTTATACACACATATTATACCAAAGAATATAAAATATTTTTGAGTCATACATACCGGACAGATACAAAGAATATTTTTGATAAACAAAATTATACCGAATTTTTTATTTTAAAATTTAAAGCATTTTTAAAATTTGGGGTGATCCGAGGCATAGGTTGGCCCCTAACTCTACCCTTGTGTTTATTAAACCTCATATGAATTGGAGTTTTGGAGCCATATATTGTCTTCCCTGATCATCTACTTATATATTCTCTCCCCACTTCTTCAAGACCAACAACACTTAAAGTTGTGTTGGGAATAAATCACACATCGTCTTTCTAAGTGATGTAAAAAAAAGGAATAAACAGAACGTTTCCCGCTTATTAAGTTATCTAGATAAAATGCTAAAAAACTTATATGCTTTTCTATCGGGTTGAAAGAAATAATATATCCTTTCATATCTCCAAGTTATCGTAGAAGATCATTTTAACTATTTTATCATATTTTTTTTCTTTATTTTATTAATAAAATGTATTTTAAATTATTATTTTTCACAAATCAGCAGAATCAGCGAATACAGTTACATCAGTCAGAACTTCATAAATTTCCATAGAATCAGCCGATACAGCCGATTTAGTTATTACCAAACAGGCTCATAATTAGCCACATTTGTGAATTTATCCCATGTTGCACTGCTATATTTGGGGGAAAAAATAATGATTGATGGTGTAATGACAAATTTCAAAATTTTAATAATTGAACAAAATTGTCTCCGGCCCAGTAATCAAAAGTCAAGCATGTTCCAACAAACAAAACTTAGTTTCTTCCAAGTCACCTTTAAATAGTGTTTATGATATTATAAATCTGATTGATAGCTTGTATATACTATTTGTACACAATACTCAATATCTAAGAGTTATAGTTTGATCAAACATAATCCCTCTTCTCGCTTTTGTTATGTTAGTGAAAGACATGACTGAAGATATTTTTAAATATATTTTCATAACACTTAAATAAATACTGCATATAAGCAAATAAAATTTGATTAGAAAAAACATGTAAGTTTTATAAACGGAATTATATAGGGACATGATTATTCGACTGAAATAATTTTAAGGACTTCTAAAATAAAATAATAGTTCACTTTGATCAATGAATAGTAAGGATATATGTTTTCACCTACACGGTAATTTTCTGATTTATTTTGTTCTAATATAATATGGTCTATTCTTTTTATGTCTAGTCTAGTAAAGCTTGATATATGTGTATTTACTACTCCCTCCGTCCCGTTGGAAGGTTCTCATGAGTAAATAACACGATTTTTTATAAAAGTGATTAAATAAAGTAACTTGGGTAAAAAAGAGATGAAAGAGAATTTTGAAATAAGTAAACATATATGAGTGAAAGTAATTAGAGGAAGATAAGTTGGGGGAAAACATTGTGAGACTTGACATATGATGAGTAGGTAAGAGAAATTTGAGTAAAGGTATAATCAAACAGAGTAAATTATTTTCTGAAATGTAATGATAACCTTTAAATTGGACAGTCAAATAAGAAAAGTGAGAATCTTTCAACGGTATAAAGGGAAGGGAGTATTATATAATTTTACTAAAACAAGTACATTCGAAAGCATCCTAGTAACTAGGACAAGTAGACCATGACAATGTGAGTAAGGGGTTGTAGAGCTTTACATGCACTAATATTGGTATGCATTGATTACGCTTTTAAGTTTTAAAAATATGTGGTAATAAAGGGAAGAGAAATTACCCAAAACAGGACTAAAAATGTCTGTATATTCCAAAATAGGACTCTCATGTTTTTATTCCCAAAATATGACTAATTACTGTCATGTTTTGGTAGTACCTGACTTTAAACATGACAATATTTTCCAAACTTGACAGTAATTACTCCTCTTTTGGGAATAAAAACATGACAATCCTATTTTTGAATTTTCAAACTTTTTTACTCCTGTTTCGAGAAATTTCCCGAAAGATATGGCAACAAAAGAAATGTTTGAATACATGCATTTGATGTAGGGGATCAAAAGCGCAAGCTAATTAACATACTCCATATAAACTCTAAGTGGGATTGGAATCTTAAGATCTTGTGGTCTTTCTTTGGCTATGTTTCTCTTTTAGTGTAGTGGCCTTGATCAACAATTTAATTTCGTAATATGTATGAGCTTTTATGAATAAGCTTTTTCACTACATGTGCAACTTTTATTTCACACACTAAGTTGTGTAATAATCGCAAGAAGCAAGTTTGAAGTTACCTTTTCTTTTGTACTAGCTAAATTTACTATACAGGACCATTTTAGCTATTACGAAGTGTATATAACTTTTTCTTTATTTTATTATTAAAATATGTTTCAAATATAATCTTATCATAATTCAACGAAATCAATCAATCCAACCATTTTCCACCAAAATTTCATAAATTTCAGCAAAATCGTTTAGCCAATATTACCAAACCGGCTCTAAATCTAACATACTCCGTATTATAATGTGCAAAAGCACACCTTAGTACGATTTCATATGATCGGCGTGTCATAAGCTAGCCACTCATAAGTTGTATAAAATTGTTTTCCATGTTGTGAACAACGGGATAATGTGGAAAATTAAAAGTGATACTACATATGTGCCGAAAAGGTTCGTCATATTGAATTTTCTTGGTTAATAATTGCAAACTTTGGATAATGATTTTAATTATTATATTTGTCTAGAATTTATAAATTTTATATTTTTATGAAAATATTTTGAATAAGGAACATTTTGATATAATTTTTACTCTAAATAATTTTGTATTAAAAAATATCATTAGTCAAAGTTGATCGTCATTGACCAAGAAAAGTCAATTTGACTAACCTTTTCGGGAGGGAGAATATATTAATGATGGCCTGATTTTTTCAAAGTCTTCAGCAAATTGACATTATTGTCTTCCAACTTTCAGCAGCAGAGAAGGATGGTTACAAACTGGTAATTCCCTCGATGGGAGTGGGCTTATCAGATCATCATCCTTTCAACAGCAACAAAGATGTGGTCATCCAATCGAGGTAGGTCTTCTAATCATATTAATAATTCTTAAAAGTGATACAAATCAATCATTTTTAATATGTTGCCATTAATTAATTTAATTAGTAGAGCTGACAAGTGGCAACCATAAATATTCAGGGCAGTTTTATGATATACTGTATTTCTAAAATTTAGAAGAAAGGTGTTTTGCATGTGTTGCCCTAAATTAAAATTTTCTTCAATTTAATGAAAATATATTGAGATCGCAAGTTGCTTGTGTTGCCCTAAAAATAACATACATAGTCAACGGACGCTATGGTGGCGGTGCTGAACTTTGTTGCAATTTATCTTTTATTCCAACTATCTAGGTGGTAAACAAATAAGTAATCAGAAGATGTCCTAAATATGAGTAAAAATGTTTTAAAATTCCAAAACAGGAATATCTTATTTTTTATTCACTGAATAAGAGTAATCTGCCAAGTTTGGAAAAAAATGTCATGTTTAAAGCCTAGTAATTTCAAACTTGGCAGAAATTTACTCTTATTCAGAGAATATAAAACACGATAATTCTATTTTGGAATTTCAAAAGGTTTTTACTCCTATCAAGAGAATTCTCTCATAAGTCATAACTAAAGTGTTAACAGTTAGTGGTTAGAATCTTAGAATGTGTAGAGATGTCAGTGGTAACATGTTAAATCTTAAATGGTGACAATGACATTGTCAAGTTTAATGATGGTAATTGTGAGGAAAACAGTAATAATAAAAATTAGCATTTAAAATGAAATAATAATGACATAATATGTATATTACTAAATAAAGATGATGGATAAGAATGATATCTTATATATATCTAGAGACCATATTAAGAACTTTTAGTTATTATGATAATGTTCAATTTAGCATTATAATGGCCATAATGTTATACTTATAGTCTCATAGTAACTCCAATCACTTTTTATCTAGAAATCAAATTTCGATAATATCTTAGAAAAATCTTTTTTTTTTTGACAAGATAGAAAAATCTCTTTTACCAAGAATACTTGACTTTGCACCCCATCTACATTGACTTTCAAATTAGACTTTGTGATTAATCAAATATGCAAACCCATGAATTTTGCAGGACTGTGAAAAGAACCCTAGCTTGGAATTCACATTAGGCAGACCAGACTGGGTTCAAAAGGAGCGTGACTAGACCAATACTATAACGTAACTATCGAATTGCAGCCGAGAGTACTCTTCTGATGATCTGTGGATCAGCTATCATCTGATTTTGGGGTTTTTAGTTAATTAATTAGGTTATTCTTTTTATTTGATTTCTTCTTTTTGGTTTTCTAATCCTCAGAATTGGTTTCTTGGGAATGAGTATGTAAAGTTTAGGGGTATTTCCAGCTGAAAAGCTCCGTCCCATGCATTATCAGCCGACAACCAATGTGTTGAACGTGGCTTAGCTTTTCTAGAGCTTCCATGTTTAACCTAATCAAGCATATATTGATATATATGTTCCTATACCTAGCCCCCCCCCCCCCCCCCCCCCATGCTGAGAAAGTTTGATATATATGCTCAAGGTTATGTATCCCTAGATGATCGTATCATATCATATCATATCGGAGTGTGTATACCTACACACATATAGATTTTAGATGGAATGAGAATGTGATCTTATTAGATAAATGAGATGAGCAATTCATATACATTGTTTTTTGTTTGTATGCAATTTCAGTGAAAAGGCTAGAGGGTTTACTGGCGAATGATGCACCTTGTTTCATCCCAATACACTATGTTTCGACTAGTGTGCTAATAGCATTGGTAGAGAAGGATGTGCTTATATAGAGATAGAATGTAACTAAAGTTACTAAAAGTTTAAAAATTATTAATATAGTCATTATTGAATATAAGATGTCACTCTTTGTGCTACTATATTATAAGATGTTAATGTTGTATATAAAGTTACTAAATTGTTATTTCATTGTTAAGTCGTTATTTTAAGTCACCTTCAGTCATTTGAATAAGTGGCCCTTTTAATAAATGATGGTTGCGAAATAGTAAAAGGGCTTATTTTATCCTTTTTCCAAGTCGGGCACGTGTTATGAAATAACATTCTATCTAACTAAATTGACTAGCTACTCAAACTAGATTTGATCATATCTAAATAGATCAAATTTGATCAAAGTGGATCAAGTTAATTATACATGAAGAAAATCAGCAAACTAACATTGCATAAAGTCTGCATATAGGATCATATTATAGTCCAATTTACATCCTTCAATGTACCATCCGGTCGGGGGTGTCATCTTTTTTTTGCATATAGGATCATATTGAACCACATAAGAATAGACCATATCAGTAAAAGCATACCATCATGCACATTAGACCATGCCTCATGCAAAAAAAAGTTGAAGAGCTACTTAGAAAGACATTTTTTAAGCATGACTTGTTTAATAGAAAAATGTTCCTTTCAAAAAAAATAGAAAAATGTTTAAATGCACCTTTCAGTTTTGACCTTTAGCTGCTCGTGCAATAAAGCCCCTAAGGTTTTGTAACGTAACGTGGCTAAATATCACAAATGTTTATTTCATGAAGCAGATTGAACCTTGTTAGTTTAAATGCAAGAAAAATAATTAAAAATCCCCAAGAGTAGACAATTAATACGTACATTAGGTAGGGAAAATAGATAATGAACAATGTGTTTGCTTTATAGACCAAACCTAAACAAACAGATGAGTTTTTTTTTTTTGCTTTAGTGATTGGTCAAACACCATCAGGTTCCTGCAAAAAAAACTCACATACTGCCACTTGAGGCGTGACAAAGCACTGGTTCCATGACCATGAGAGCTAGCCCAAGAGGCTAGAGGATCACCCTCTGAGAAAAATCTCTCAAATTATCTCTTTGATGATTTGAACTCAAGACCTCTCACAAGGAGATAATCTGAAGAGTAGGAGTGAGTCTACTTGAACCACACATTTCACTTGTCATCTTAGTATCTAAGCTTTACATCAATTTCACTGTTTTCGTAAAACTCAAAAAAATTGGTTATAATTTTTTAAAGAAAAACAAAATTGTTGGTACTATTTATACTAAATTTATGTGTTTATATAAATATTGTTAGTTTTTCCTTTTAGATAATTTATTTATATTTTGCATTTGGTATATATTGAAAGAATGTTAAAGTTTTAAATATGATTAATAACAATTAATTTACAGTAATGTAGTGTATATGACTTTTAGTTGTACTCTGCTATCATATTTGTGTAGTTTTACAACTTACTTAATATGGTTTAAATCTGAGCGCTCACGATGAAAATATAAATTTAAATTAATATTCAACCTAGACAAACAAGAAGAAGAATGTTGAATTTTTCTATTATTTTCAACAATTTGATGATATTCATTTTGTATTTTAACACAAATTTAATAAAGATGATATTTATTTAGTGTATGTATCACTATTTTGCTAAATATGATATCTGCTAATTACAAGATTTGTTCAATAAATTTAGCATTAGTTTAGTATTGTATCGTACCGTTTTGTATTGTTCCGAAAGAACATGGTACCGAATGATTTGTTTCTTAGATTCGGACAGTGCTGAACCGTTAGAAACGTCACGGATATATTGCGGGTTTTGCTAATTTACTGGATTGTTTCGGACCGCGATCACCCCTATTAAAAACTAAATTAAAAAATTACAGCACGTCTTTGAAAACTTTGCAACACAGCAGTCTTAAATTACGTGCTAAATTGTTTCAAAAAAAATTACGTGCTAAATTTTCAATTATGAAAACAATATACGTAGTATTAAGCTTATACGGAGTATAATAATAAAAAGAATCACTTTAACACAACATACGTATGTTACACTTTTTAAAACAAAGTGCAGATAGGGTAGACCTTTCACATATGAGAGTGATAATATGGTGTTAGGAAAAATCGATGAGGTGGAAAAATAATAAAGGTGGAGAATAATGGCTTACCGTTGTGGTAGGTCTAGTGGTGTATTTATATTAATCAAGATATAAATAATTACACATAAGTTCTCAATACTAAACAATAATAATAACACACTACTAGCTACATCCCCCAATTTGTGCGGGGAAAATCACGTGCAGATTGGAACGCAAAAATTCAGAACGCTGACTAGTTAAGTTCTTGGTAAAAATATTTGTCAAGTGGTATTGAAGACTAGTCCTAGAGGAAGGAGCATGTGGCTAGTCGAAGGCACGGCAAGCACAAGAATATGGATGCTGCGGAAAAATGATTTTCAGGGCGGAGTGGGAGTAGAAGGGTAGGGCCGTAGGACTGGATTGTGACTACGGCGGATCCAGACAAGAGCAAAACAAAGGAAGGAGACTTAGTGAGCACTGAGGAGATGCCGGGAGAGCAGAAGTGTAGGAGATTCTAGGAGGAGCAGGAATAGGAGGATCCAAATGGAGATAACATGGCTCTTGACAATCCAAAAAACGAGAGGAGGCGGGTCCTTAAATCCAGACCCGTCTGGAGCTTTGGGGCATGGTTATTTTTATTGTTGTAACACTCTTGCATTATGATTGGGTGATGGGAGGCCTGCTTTAACCGTCATTTGCTCAGATATGCCCATTATAAGATCAGCAAGTCATATTGTTTTTTGAATGTAATTGACTCTAAGTCTGGTTCGAAGGCTGGCGACAGTCAGTAATCGGGGGAGACGACGGAAGTCACTGCATGAGGTGGTCACTATTTGTCCAGTCACTAAAATTGCAAGTTAATGCATACTAGTCATTCTTTTGAAATTTTGTTCATGTGATCATTTTTTTGTCTTTTAACCTTTATTTAGTAATATTCATAAAATAAGGCCTTAGAAATCTACATAAGGAAGATATAAATTAAATTGAACAACGAAAGGGTCACACGTGTGCAAGTAGTCAAGTTGGTTTTGCTGAGCCAAAAGTGTGTTTGATCTTTTGGTTTAAGAAAAGATAAAATGGGTGTTTTTAAACCATAGTGGAGCGGTGTTTCAAAACATTTTTCACTTTTCCAAAAGGCTAAATGCAAACCATAGTGGAGCGGTGTTTGTAAACGCTTATACTTTAAGTGTCAAACATTAGTGCAAAAGATTGTCATAAATATCTTTTTTACTGGCGTACACTAATATTTTTATCTAGCTACAACACTCCTATTCATCTCATGTTATAGTTTTTGTATACTGTTTTACTAGAAACAATATGTTGAATTTAAATCTCAAAAATAAATATTGTTTATTGACCGTCTGGACCTCAATATTGTTCTAGACGATCCTGTCCGGTTTTACATTCTATTCGATTTTGGAGGGTTGTTGGGTTTTTTCAGACTTTAGCATATCAACGGGGTTGAGCTCTACCAGATTCATTTAGGCTTCAGGTCGCCGGATTAATTCTAGGTCGACCTGTTTGGCTCTTGTAACACAAATTCACACCGGGAAATAAATATCAGAAGTTCTCATAGATTTGTTCAAAAATAAATCTGAGAGGGACTTTTCCAAATTTTCGGTCCATTAGTTTGGGCTGCCATGGCCCAGCCTGCAACAAATGAGCCACCTCAGATGTCCATAATTGTCATAAAGAGCGGACCGGGCCATCCACCGAGTTGTCTGGCCTGAAAAGACTTGAGTTTATTTTCCAGTAATATCAAAACAACTTAGAAACTTTTAAAATAACATAACCGTTTTTTTAAATTATTTATCTCTATATAATGTTAATATGTCTCTCAATTTATTGCATATACAAATAATATTTAAGCAAATAATAATCATAAAAACCATAACTAGAATTAATTTTATTCAAGCATCAAGTATTACTTGTAAGTGTAAGAATAAATATTACATTTGATTGGGCCAGTAGTTAAAAACATAAAAAGTAAAAATCAAACATAGTGGATTATAAATATATATGATCACAGTGGGTCTCATATTACATACTTATTATGTCTATAATAAGTAAATATAATATAAAAAAGTAAATATAATATATTAATATGAGTGTGTTTTAATTTTAAATAAAAGTACTGGGCCAGATTTATAAGCCCAAATGGGCCTACACCTTATTCGAAGTCCATTCATATATATATATATATATATATATATATATATATATATATATATATAGAGAGAGAGAGAGAGAGAGAGAGAAAGTACTCTTCCGGTCAGGAATTCCTGACCGGAACCGCCGTCCGGACGGCGGTATTTGGGGCCCTTCACGGTGAAATTTTTTGATTCAATGTTTATGGCATGTTCTTCTTCAAGTCTAGTTTATCCGTAAAACATTTCAGCTAAAAATTCAATCGGGAAGGCCGTGAAATGATTTTTGAAAGATAATTGCGCCGGAATATACATATAAAACGCAGTTAACTTCCAAAAATTATTTGACGACCTTCCCTATTAAATTTTTAGGTGAAGTTTTTTATGGATAAACTAGACTTGATGAAGAACATGCCACAAAAATTTCATCAAAAAAGTCAACCGGGAAGCCGCTGTCCGGACGATGGTTCAGGTCCATGTGTGTGTGTGTGTGTGTACATGTCTACATGTTTAGGAGGGCGAGTTGGACGCGTCAAACGGACCGTCCCATTTTGTACAAGTCTAGAATTTCATAACTTTTATATTAATAGAAGATGTCTTTTTATTATGTACCATATCTTTGCACTCTAAAATCTTAAGAAATTGTTCTAAATAAAATTAAAAAATTCATAAAGTGCATATATGTGGTTAATTATGTTTTTCCCTGAATTAAGATTGATGTGATTAACTAAAATTATAAAAATTTCTTATTTTTAGGTCAATGAGTCTTATATTAGGAAGAAAATAAATATATTCCTACTTATGTAATTCAATTTATCTATGTTTTAATAATATTTTAATAATTTTCTCAAAACCCATGTAATGCATTGCTTCTTTGCCACTTTTTAATACTGAGGATGTTATGTAGATGTGAACACTAGGGCTTGTTTAATAACATGAATATTTTCTATTTTTTCAGAAAACATGAAAACTGGATAAAGGAAAACATATATCTCCAAAATTTTAAAATATAGACATATTTCTGATGTTTTTCTTGAATTGAAGAACTCACTTTTTGATGTTTTCGAAAATGGAAATATCGTATTTGTTTTGCGTTAGGGTGTTCGATTATATTGGAGTTACTTTTTTAAACTACATATTTTTTAGATATATGCAACGGTGTATGTTGAATAATATATTTTATTTATTAAATTATAAAAATCAATTTTCACGTGAATTTTCAGTGTATCATAACTTTTCCAAAATAAATAAGTTTTAGATACTAACTCTGATCCATATATCATTAAAAATTATGTAGCTTTAAAAAAAAGTGTAACTAGTCTTATGTACTCAAATGTGTTATCAAAAAACATGTGGCTTTAAAACTAAATTTCTGATAGTAACTATGATTCATAATTTTCACGTCAAAGTATTATTGGTGTTGTGCATTGTTTTTCTTTAAAAGTAGTTGGCCTCTTATTAAAAAATGTCACTTATTAAGTCTTGTTCATTGATTATTGTGTTTTGTCTTATTTCAAATGTTTATATTATTGAGTACTTTATTTTCCATTATACATTCATATTAATTTTTTAATGGTATCTGGTGATAATTGTCATTGTTTACACCTTCGGTTCTATCAAATTTCAATTCTTCAATTTTTTTTGAATAAAATAAACCTTCTCATTAATTAATAAGATCATTCTCAACCTGAGTTACGACACAAGCTGGGATAACACCACTATCACAACTAAGACCTGGTTGAAGAACGCTAGCCCTTGCAAATGCATGGGTGGCACGGTTAGGAGATCTTTTACAGTAATTTAGAGAAAAAGATAAATTCTCGTTTAATAATAATTGTTTAATGTCATTCACCCAAATGTCCAAGTAAGACCTTCCTCTTTCCTTCCTCATCGCTTGAACAATTGTCAAAGCATCCATCTCGAAGTCCACGTTACTTCATCCTTCCTGGACTGCCCAAACCATTGCCTCCCTGAGACCTTTGAGCTTTGATAGAGGTACCCCATTTGATACTATATTTGTGGTTCACAAAAGCCCAACACATTAAATGAATTGCTCCATTTTAATGAAGTGCTTTTGTGAACCACAAATATAGGGAGGAGTACAAAATGAGGTACAAATTGGGGTGGCAATAGCTTTTGTGAAGACCTTTTGCTTCCATCTCTTCTAGTGTCAAGTCTGCTACATAGGAGCTGCACTTAGCCTTGAGAATAATTCCTTGTGAGTCCCGGGCAATACAGCCCCAGGCTTGTCTCCCTCCTTCCATGTTGCAAGCCGCATCGACATTGACCTTGACCCGCCCATAACTTGGTTGCTGCCATTTTGAATTCACACAACCCCTTCATCTAACAGCGCTCCTTTTCAAACTAGTTCATTCCGTCTTTTTCACAAGCTCCAAAGGAGCATAATAACACTACAAAAAAACATTGAATAAGCAACGCAACTAGGAACGGGAAAATTATATATTCCCGTCGGAAACAAAATCACCGACGGAACTACTACAGAAAAAATCCGTCAAAATAGAGTGGTTCGAAAAGTTGCCGACGGATATTTGCTACGATTATTTTAAACACCAACAGATTTCTGACGGAATAAAACCGTCCCTATTAGCAACAGATACAACCGGCGCTATCTTCTCAATAAATATATCAATAAAATACTTATAGCAACGGTTACTTCCGTCAGAAGTATACCAAATAGTAAAATACTCCGTATACAAATATACAATACAGTTCCTCCACAAAATTTAAATGGAAAATACATCGAAAATTATACTTTGAACATTTCAATCTTACATGCTGATTTTTCAAGCTTAAAGCATAATTACATAAAAACAATTAATATAACAAAAATATGAAGTATTTATCATTGTAAGGATCGTATTCGTTTCAGCTCACGTCTCCAATCACTCTAGACTAAACTCACACACACCCTCTAGGGCTATACCACAACACCTCCCATGTTTACTCGCTCTTCTTCACTCCACAAAGGAACTCTCACACAAGGAAAGGAAGAAGGAAGACACGGCTCTCCAGGAATGATATTCACGAAGGCGTGTCACTCAAAGAAGAAGGATACTCAAAGATATAGAAGGCTGTCTGCCTGAAGGCACTCACGGGTCTGAAAAAGAACAATCACGGGTGAGCCAAGACAAAATCAAAGGGTGCAGCGGACAACAAGCAGTGGGGCTGACTCCAGGTAAGTCAGTAAGCATCAATGGGTGATTTCAACTAAGGGAATCAAAGTGAGAGTAAACGTGGGGTGCAAGCCTTATTGATCCTAGGTGATGTAGAGTAGCAAAATAGGTTGTGAGGAGACTCATCATCGCTGAACCATTACAAGTTCATCATTCAGATAATACAAGTAATAGATGAGAACCAAAGTTCCCTTTCGGACCAAGCTTACCATGCAAACCCAATTCATAATGGACTGAACTCTACCAATCGGTCCTCGAGTTCAAAACCGAAACCATCACAAAACTATTAACAAACACAACGCATGTTAATAGACCACGCAAGCAAGCAACCGGAAGAAGTTGGGGATTCCAACTAATCCAACAATCACACAAAGCAAGTACACAGAAAATAAAAGAAACAATACTATTTCTACAACCAGCACATGTAGAGCTCACATAATCACTTGGTATCGCATTTTTAAAACACAAAGAAAATAGCATACCAAATATCACAAAGATTTTAATCAAAAGAGATTTAAGCACATTTAAAGCAAACTCAGAGGAAATATAGTCAAACACTTTACACTTATTATTTCTCTCATGCTTCCTAATGTCTCTATCTCTAAAATGGCAATCACGCAACTCAAGCATATTGCACATAACATTCAAATCATGTTTCACCTTAATAGAAATATTATTTTCTTTATTTTCAACTTGAAAAACATTTTAAGACACAGATTTGGGTTCGGTTCCAACAAGTAAATCAGAATGAACTTCAACAGGCAAATGCTCCACCTCATTTGGAGCAACATCAGGAGAAACAAGCAAGCAAGGAAATTCATTTTCAACAAAAATGAAATTTCTACTTAGCAACACATTAAAGCACGTTTCACTCCTACACCAAAGCCTATAACCTTTCATGCATTCATTATATCCTAAGAAAACAAATCCATCAGTCCTAGGTTCAGATTCATCATTCTCATGAGTCACATAAGCAGCACAATCAAACACTCTCAAATTTGTCAAGTCAAGCGGTTTGCCCGTGAACACAGATTCGGGGCATTTCCCTCCTAAGGGAACAGACGGGGACATATTAATCAAATGAGCAGCATAACAAATAGCTTCCTCCTAGAACTTTTTAGAGAGCCGAGATGATGCTAACATAGCCCTCACCCTCTTCAAAAGAGTTCTAACCATCCTCTCAGCAACCCCATCCGGTTAGGGTGTGGAGGGAACAGATTTACGCAAAGAAACACCCCAAGTATCACATAAATCACTAAGCTGATCATCAAAGAAATCAAAACTGAAATTGGTCCTTAAAATTTTATTTTCTTACCGGTTTGTTTTTCAACAAGGGTTTTCTAGTTTTTAAACTTATCAAAAACATCAGATTTGTTTTGAATCAACAAAACCCACACTTTCTTTGAAAAATCATCAATCATTGTCAGAAAATAATTTTTCCTACCATGAGTGGAAACACTATAAAGACCACACAAATGAGCATGAATACAATCAAGCACATCAGTACACTTAGGCAGATCAAAAAAACTAACTCTAGATTGTTTTCCTATCACACACGGTTGCACATAATTCACAGAATCAGGAACTGGTTCAGCATGACACACATACAAGTTATTTTTCAACTCGGCTTTAAAAACAACTAAACAACCCTTCACAACTTTCATAATTCCCTTCAAACCCTCATTTTCAAAAGAAGCACAAGATAGTAAATTACAGCAACAGCTCAGGAACATGCCTCACATTCTTTAAAGTAAGCACATAACCAGAAGAAAACCTAAGACATACATCTCCTATTTCTAGCACATTGCATTTCTTCTCATATGCTAAAGACACAAAGCCATGCTCAATCTCTCTATAGTTTGAAAAAACATTTTTCAAAGGGGACATATGAAAAGTACAACCAGAATCTACCACCCAATCTGATTTACCCAAACAATACGATATCACAGAACTCAAATAGTCATAATCACGTAGATTTCTCATCATAAGAACATCACATAAATCATCTTCACAAGTGGTCAAATTAGCATGCTCACTATGTTTATTTTCCCTAGATTTAGGACAGTCTCTTATGAAATGGCTAGGTTCATGACAATAATAGCAACGTCTAGAATTAGATTTAGACTTAGATCTATATCGTCTATTATTTTCCCTACCCCTCACATGCATAACCTCCTCGGATTTTCTACACTCACACATCTGTTTTACATCTAATTCCTTACTCTTAAGACCATTAACCACAATGTCAAGAGTCACATTATCTCTACCATACTTAATAGCAGATTTCACATCACTAAAGGAATCAGGAATAGCATTTAAAAGAGCAATAGGTGAATAATCATCTATATGCTTATCACCACACATCTTGATATTAGAAATAAGTTTGGTAAAAACATCTAGATTTTCCTTCATATCCTTAGACCTATCTAGTCTAAATTTGAAGAACTTTTCAAGTAATAACATCCGGCTAGGCAGAGAGGTTTCAGTATACAGTTCATCTAATTTATTCCAAAGAATTTTAGCACTCTCTAAAATTCTAACTTTTCTAATCACAGAATCAGATAAGTTCAAATAAATCACAGAACGTGCATTTTCATTCATCTCAACCCTTTTATCTTCTGTGTCAGAAATTAAATAGGTTTCACCAACTGCTTTAAAACATTTTTGTTGGATTAAAATACATTTAATTTTTTGCTTCCAAATGCTAAAATCAGATTTTCCATTAAATGGAGCCATACCGTACTGATTATAAGAAGTCATTTTCACACAGAAAAACAAGCAACAAAAGAAAATGTTAATTTCGCTGAAAAACAATTTAAATATTTATAAGGCAACAATTATACGAAGCAACTAGCACGAACACACGGGGAGTATTAATGAGCACCAAACTCAAGTTCAAACCCCTTGTTCTTCCGTATAAGCACAAATAAATAATAAATTTTCAGCACAAAACAACACAACAATTCTATCAATTTTAAAAGCAGTAAGAAACCTAAAACAAGATTTCTACACAATAAAAGACTAAATCACTAGAAACGCGACAAAAGCGAGATTCGAGTTAATATACCAGAGCGAAACCCTAGGAGAGACGTTTCGACCTTAACCACCAAATTTACAAAAAAAATGGATTTTCTGGAGTTGACTGACGTTGACTGGAGTTGACGGAGCGTTGACCAAGTCTGACCGAGTTGACTGAGCAGTTGACCATGTCTTTCCTCTGCTCCAAGTGCAGCCCCAAAATCAGTCCAAATGCAGTCCAAGTCAGCAGCCCAGCTTCAACCCAGTCCAAAACAGCAGCTCCAGTCAGCCCAGTATCAGCAGCCCAGCAGCTCCAGCAGTCCAGGTTCAGTTGCTCCGGTCCAGAAGCCCAACGGCCATGGCTGAAGCCCATCAGTCCTCCAGCGTCCAAGCTTCAGCATATAGGTCCAAGGTCCGGCTTCTGCTTTGCGTTCCTTCCACGCGAGAGATGGCGACACCTCCAAGAACAGCTCAGCTCCAGAGATGGCGACAAGCCTGGACGATTGGCAGAGGATGGCAATCGGCGACAGTGACTCAAACGGACGGAGGCCCGACGGCGGAAATTTCCGGTGACGACGGATCCAGCTGCGGACGGTTCCGGCGAATAACTCCCTGCGCCGGCGAGCTTTTAGGCGACGGGTGACGATTCTGGTCTAACGCCTCCAGAATCGACGATGGGTTGGAACGGTGAACGAACTCCGGAGGTGCTTTACGGACCTTCGGCGAGCTCCAATCGACAGCTAGCGGCGGACGACAGACAGCGAACTCCGGCTCTGATAATCATTGTGAGTGAAATTTACACGGGAGTAATGTATCTATGTACAACTATAAAAGTGCTCGAAACTGTAAAAAATTGTAGAAGTGTTTGAAGAATAGAACCACCACAAAATCTGACGATATGGCGTTTTTTGTTGCCCGATGGGCAACATTTGAGGTTGGGAGGTTCAACATCTGGCAATGATTTGAGCTTTGACGGCTTGAACAGGTGAGAACGGTTGAGGTTGGGTGGCTTCGATGGTGGGCAGCGATTCCGGGTTTAACGGCATCGGCGGTAGTCAACGAATCCAGGACCAGAGGAATCGACGGCGTGGACCGACTTGAGGTTGGGAGGCTTCGACAGGGGGCAACGATTTGTGATCGGGAGGCTTTGTTGGCGGGCAACCAATTGAGGTTGGAAGACTTCGACAATGAGAAGTGATTTCATATTGGGAGGGTTTCTTCACATATAAGCAGCTAAGTGTGGATAAGAATGTGGGTAAGGATGAATCTCGGGGAGGAAATAATTGTGAAGAGGGGCGAACTGGTAAATTTAAACATTCACTGACACGAAAAACCGTCGGTAAGCCGTAGGAGATTCAGCGACGTAAATTAACTGTCGATAAAATCGTTGTATTTGGGTGCCAAAAACGAAGAAAATTTTGACGGCTTTTCGACGGTTTTTCGACGGTTTCATTGATGTACCGTCGGTAATTCCGTCGCTAATGACCCTCCATTTTATCGATGTTCTATTGTAGTGTAAATCTGCACCAAGTCTCAGCTTCTCGCCCTTCCACTTGTCTTTTCACTCATTCCTCCAGGCCTGAAACTGGAGTCTCATCATGCATACGTGCTGCTTGCCACACATCCTGTGACTTAGCACACGACTGTAAAACATGAAGGGTTGTCTCGTCCTCAAATCTACAGAGCTTGCAATCTGGCTGCACTTCAACCCCCTTGCGACTTAGTCTCGAAGCCACATGAAGGCTTCCCGTCATTGTTTGCCAAAAAAATACTTTACTTTTGGTGGTAATTTCAAACCCCACATTTTGGTCCACCCAAGCCACGAGTTTGTATGCCCTTCTTGTGTTAGTAGCTTATAACAGCTTTTTACCGTGAATAAGCCGTTCTTTTCCCCTCCCCACCACAAAACATCTTCTTGCATTCGGATACTAATAGGGACTCCCAGGATCCGTCTGCAATCTTCTGGGACAAAGAGGGAGGTAATTCTCTCCTCATTTCAGGTGTGTCCATCTTCTGACAGAAGAGCCGCTACATTCATGATATATAGGAAGGATTTCTTCCTATCTTTGCTTCCAGAAAAGACGACTCAGGAAAGTACCGGGCTTTGAAAATTCAAATCGCTAGACTACCGGTTTCGGTAGTAAGTCTCCAAGCTTGTTTAGCAAGCATAGCAATGTTGAAGTCCCATACCCTTCGGAAACCCAACCCTCCCTCCCCTTTCGGACGACAAAGACCACTCCAAGCTTTCCATCTCATACCTCTTCTTTCCCCTTTCGATCCATTCCACCAATATCCATTCATAAGTATTTCAATTTCTTCGCACAAATCCTTCGGTAATAAGAACACATTCATTGCATAGTTAGGCAGTGCCTGCAAAACGTTTTTGAGAAAAAACCGCTCGTCCCGCTCTGGACAGAAACCTATAATTCCATCCCTTAATTTTATTTATAATCCGCTCTCGAAGGTAACCTAGAATAGCACGCTTTCCCCTCCCAATTAGCGATTGTAGCCCAAGATAACGGGGCTGAATCCCTTCGTGCAAAACACCCACCTATTACAGATAACCTCTCGGACTGCCCCCTCCACATTTGGGCAGAAAGTAATACTAGATTTGTCAAAATTGACCATTAGCCCAGAGATTTCCTCATAGTGATGTAAAACTGACTTGACAGCTTCACATTCTCGTGTTGTGGCTTTAAAAAACAGGAAACTGTTGTCCGCAAATAATAGATGGGAAACCTTAGGAGCTTTTCTACACACCGCTACTCCACGAATATCCCATTTAGCTTCAGACCTTTTCAAAATAATACTCAAACCATCCGCCACTAAAATAAAGAGAGAGGGTGATAAGAGATATATCTCCCTGCCTAATTCCTCTTTCTGGCACAATGGGACCAAGAAGATCCTTATCGTATTGAATAAAATACCGAACTGTCATAACACATTCCATTATCATGTCAACCCACCTCCTATTGAACCCCAGTCGTGCCATAACATGCCTGAGAAATGTCCATTCAACTCTATCATACGTCTTGCTCATATCTAATTTAAGAGCTGTGTATCCTTCTTTGCCAACCTTTTCACATTTAATAAAATTTTGTGTTTCGAAGGCTACCATAACATTATCAATTATAGATCTACCAGGAATAAAAGCACTCTGGTTGATAGAGTACATGGGCCTAGACTTCATGACTCACATACTCAAAAGACTAAATAAGCACAGTTGGAACCCACGTGGTCCTCCATCAGCCAGATGGTCCTCCATCTGTCAAACACTCACCAACTCAGAATATGGTCCAGAAGGCCAGGAGCATACCCTCCGTCGGCCAGGCCCTCCATCGACTTGGTCTTCTGTCGTACAAAGAGACCAAAGCAGAGCTATATCTTATGCGTAGCCAAATAAATCATGTATCGAGCCCAATAGAGGCCTTATTTTGTATTGGGTCTCCCAAGCCCAAGACTTGGGAGCCCAACCCATATTTTTCCTATAAATACTCCGCTTGGGGGTAGTTGTAGGGGTTGAGAAATAATAATTGCATTCTCTCTCTCTCTCTCTAGCTCTCACTTCTCTCTAAGAGTCAACACTCTATCACTTGTTTTCCCCCACCACGTCATCCAAAATACCTTTCATACGATTAGCCAATACCTTAGCAAAGATTTTGTAAACAACGTTGCACAAAGCAATAGGACGCCAATCACTCGAGAGTTCTGGCTTCTCCTTTTTTGGAATTAGTACTATGTTAGTAATATTAAAATCAGCAGGTAGCTTACCCTTTTCAAAAATGGAGCGACATAAGAGAACAATGTTTGGTCCTACTATATCCCAGTAAGACTAATCGAAAGCTGGATTCATTCCATCTGGTCTCGACGCCTTCTCCGGATACATTTCAAACAATGTTGCCTTAACTTCTTCCTTGCTAATCTCACATAGCAAGGCTCTATTTTGATCCCTAGATATCCAGGAAAACCCCCCCTAGCCTCTAGCATCTGTTGTTGCTCATTAGCCGTAAACATAGATTTGTGATACTCCTTTATCATTATCTCTATTGTGTCCCGATCAGTGACCCACAAACCATCGTTTGAGACTAAACCACGAATCATGTTCTTCCTACGTCGTTGTTTAACTGAGTTATGAAAAAAAATTGGAATTTATGTCCCCTTCCTAAAGCCAAAATTCTTTAGCTCTCTGCCTCCAAAATATATTTTCTTTTTTCAGAAGAGCTTGCAAAGAAGCACGTACCCCACTAAATTCCGCACAACTGTGAGCATCTACCTTGTCTCGTAACCATTTCAGTCGTTTCTTACAACCTTCAATCTTTTTTCGAAAACCTCTCATTCAACTACTGCCCCAGCGATGTAACTCCTTGCCGCATAGAGCAATCATTGCATTAATGTCCCAATTGGAATTGAACTCGCCCTCCAGCTCCTGCAAATAATAACCCTACATTCTTCTTCCCATATCCAGCCATTTTCGAATTTAAGCGGCATGTGTCTCCTACAAACACTCGATCGACATATCGTGATTTTCAATGTTAGATGATCGCTGGCACGATTCTGCACTTGCTGAAACAAACATACTCCACCAATCCTCATTGACTAAAACTTTGTCTAATTTTTCTTGTACCCATGCTATAGTACCGTGTCCCCGTCCCAAGTCCACTGATACCCAGTAAACGGGAAATTCTGCAGACCACTCTCCCATATAGCCTCCCTGAATCCTAGTAACCTCCACGGTATTGCTGGGATTCTCCCCTTCTTTTCATCATTGAACATAATGTCATTAAAATCTCCTGCTACCAGCCATGGAAGAGAGAATCGGTTGACCAAATGACACAGCAAATCCCAAGCTTCCCTTCATCTATCACTTTCCGGAAACCCATAAAACCGTAAACCTCCATTCGCTTTCATCCGCCATCACTCTCACCTTGTTGTCAATAAAATGACTACCGGAGCCAAAAGGATAGGAATTGGTGTCATATGAAAAACAATAAAAAGTTACAAGTTTTGATTTTTTTTGTAAAAATTGGTGTATAAATAAAAAAGTTATAACAATATAAAAACTGATAGGAATTTATTTTCTTGGACTCGCTCCCTCCCGACATCATGATGGGTTACAAGTTATAACTATCTCACGATCTTTTTGGCAAAGTAACAGTTCTAGAGAGTCAATGGGTTAGCTAAAAGAAGACTCATCCCTCCCATTTCCATTTTTAGTCTCTCAATTGCACCTCTAAAGACCATTTGTAATGTTGAACAATCTATTGTTCCAAAAAGGTGGAATCTCCCACCCCAGGAGCCCCCCCACCCCGACCCGACAGGATGGTGGGGAGGTTAGTCACGGTGACTCAGTCAGCAGAATGGCAGTAGGCCCATACACCCGTGCGCACCAGAGGCCCAGCCTTATTTCAGGTTCTGTGACCTCCACCCGGTCGCTGCGGGGATTCGAACCTTGGTCCATTGTTCCAAATCTCCCACCACTCGACCAACTGAGCTACCCGTGCGGGTGTGTTGAACAATCTAAAAAGTTGAATATAGAATTTATCAATATGAAAATAGTGTTAAGACTCAATCAATACTATTTTTCCCTACATTCAAGTACCGTCTATAAAGTACATTCAACATATTATTTTATGTATCAATTTATGAAAACATTATTTAATTTATTATAAGTAATATTTTCCTTTTAATTTTTTCCCCGGAATAATTATGAAATAAAAAATACACATTTCGATGTAAAAATATATAAATTTCATTAAAAAGAATGTACGTTTTTCGATTAATAAAAATGAATTGAGTTCAAGTAATTGTTATATATGTAACGCGAAAATTAAAATTGAACCGACTTCAAGTAAATTATTGCTAATCTCCAAAATTTATTGTTATATATGTATCTCCAAAGAAATCGTTATTTTTTTTAACTTTTTCATTTTTAATAAAAAATAAAAATGAGTTCATGCCATATTCGATTAATTTTAAGGCTTTATGGATTTAAAATTTGAGCTTCGTGTTTTTTGGGCCCAAGAAAATTCCAATAATTAAAATATCGTATTATCTTTACGCTTTTTATATGTAAAATTGGTGTAATATGAAAAATCATAAAAATTTATGAATTTAGATAAAAAAAAAAATATTGGAGATCCAATACAAAAGTTATAAAAGTTTTAAAAAAATTGAGACATTATGATGCAAGGATGACGTCACTATAGCGTCATCCACACCTAACAGCAAACCTGCGTGTCTTTCTTTTTTCTTCCTTTTTTCTTTTCCCGCTCTTGTCAACCTATCTACATTTAATCCCCTCCACTCCATTTCCCACTTCTAATACCCCTATTAATCTCTCATTACACATAATCAGGAATCCAAAAAATTCACATATAGCCTTTTGGACTCCTAAGACCATTTGTATTGATGGAGATTAGTACTCAAAAGATTAAAAATGCAGATATGTGACTCATATTTCCGTGTAGTGGTGGGTTAAAAGGAGGATTAAAAATGAGAAAGGTGATGGAAGGGTGTAAACATAGAGGGTGGGTTGTCACGGAAAAAAAAAAGGAAAAAGAAAAGCAAAAAAGTGGAAAGGAGATTATTCGTTCGGGTGATGTCACGCACACGTCATTAAAATCCCAAATTGTTTTAAACTCTTATAACTTTTTTATTTGTTTTCCTAATTTTTCAAAAAATCTACCAAAATTCATGAAATTTTATTATCTTTCGTATAACACCAATATGTAATACGAAGTATATATAATGAAAAAATGTAAATTTAACTGTTGAAGTTTTCTTGAACCCAAAAAAACATGAAACACAAATTTTTTATTCATAGAGCCTTCATAAATAACCGAGTATTCCATAATCAAACTTTACTTCAACTAAGTTCATTTTTGTTAACCAAAAAACATTAAAAAAATTAATCAAGTTTATTTATTTTTACATCGAAATGTGCATTTTTTAATTAAATTAGCCATTTCATTAGGAAAATATTTCAAATTTTAGTTTCTGTAGTATTAAATTTATGTTATACCTACAAAGTGTTTGTTGAAATTCTTCAATGAAAAATCATATCAATAGCTTATACTTTGGTAGAGTAATGGTAATCACTTCTTTTCATTTCAAACAATTTGAGGAACTTCATTGAGTTTTTTTCTTTAAGACTTCAGTAACTATGGAGCCGTGGAGGAATGCCAAAAGCTCACATGTCTAGATAACTAGCTTTTAGTTCTTATACCATGGTCATGTGAACTATTTTTGAATGTATCTTAGAACTTCATTTAGTACTTTGATCGTGATTTAGCATATAGTGAGTCTTTGTTATTTGATTTATATTATAATTTTTCTGAAATAGTTCTTGAATCTTTTATTGTCTTGATTTTACTTTTGAGAGTTACAAATTTGGGTTATTGTGTTTTTGTCTTCTTTTCCTAAGTTCTCCTTTTGGGATGGAAAATATATAGTTAGATTGATATGTTTTTTACAGTTTGATAGAAGACTTGAGGGGTTTAACTTGAGATAAACATGAAGAACCAATGTACGGGAGAAGCTTTTTTGCTCAAACTATTTATTTTCTTTATTGTCCTGGCAATGAGATTTTGATATTTGTTGGCTGGTTATTAGTAATTATTCTTTTGATTTTCCTTCTATAGAGCGATTGTGTATACTTCCAACATGCCATTTTAAGTAGCGGATCTTGTTACTTTCCGCTTTACTTGTTGCAATTGAAAAATTGAAAATTTCATTTATGCATTCCGTTGTGTTTGATTAGTAAATCACACAATGTCGTTTCGTAAAATTTACATTCATTTATGTATCCGTGAGTTTTGTAACGGTCCAGTACGGTCCGGTTCTAACGATGGAACCGTTCGGTACCATGTCGTTTCGGAGCGGTACAAAACGGTACGGTACAATGCCAAACTCATGCTAAAAAACTTGAACAAATTTTGCGATTAGTAGTATCATTATCACACCAACCAACTCACGTGAAATGTTGATATAAATACAAGAATTGCATACGTAGTATTAAAATTCACAAATACATAAATAGTGCAACACAACTAAGAAAAAATGTAGCAAAAAGATGACACACGAAATAAATACCATCTTTAATTTACTAAGTTCATGTGAAAATATAAAAACGAATAGTATCAAATTGTTGAATATAATAGAAATCTTCAACGTTCTTCTTCGTTCTAGGTTAAATATTACTCCGTGGTTCTAATTTAATTTATATTTGAACCTTGTAAAAATTGCACAAACATGATACAACAACAAGTCATGTACACTACATTACTAGAAATGAATAGTCATTAATGATTTCTACAATTATCTAAAAATAATTGTATATAGAGAGAGAGAGAGTAGTGTTCCGGTCAGGCCTTTTTGACCGGAACCGCCGTCCGGCCGACGACTTTTGGGGCCCTTCCCGCTGGATTTTTTAGATGAAATTTTTATGGCATGTTTTTCATCAAGTTTAGTTTATCCACAAAAAAATTCAGCTAAAAACTAAATCCGGAAGGTCGTCAAATGATTTTTTGAAGTTATCTGCGCAAAAAAATACATATAAAACGCAGTTAACTTCCAAAAATCATTTGACGACCTTCAGGATTGATTTTTTAGCTGAATTTTTTTTAGATTTGATGAAGAACATTCCATAAAAATTTCATCGAAAAAAGCCAGCGGGAAGGGCCCCAAATGCCGTCGGCCAGACGGTGGTTCTGGTCCGGAATTCCGGACCTGAACATTATATATATGTATATATTTATATATATATATATATATTAAATTAAAGTTAGCATGACATAAATGTGTTCAATTTTTAGTATCATGCTAACTTTAATTTAAAAATTGAACATAAATTACTACAATTCCATTACTACTCTAGTCACAATTTTATAAACTATCTTTATTTTAGTCATATATGTGTAATTATTTTTTTTTAAATAATCTGTATGGAGATTTGAGAATTGTTTTAATAAGCCTTCAACTTTTTTAAATTTTACATATCCAATATTGGTGTCAAATGAAAGATAATAAAAAATTATGAATTATGGTATATTTGTTATAAAAAATGGAGCAAAAACAAAAAAGTTATGCGCGTTTAAAGAAAAAGGGTGATTTTACTATCATGTGTCCTATTAACTATGTCACTTTCTCTTTTAAGTAAAGAATTTGTTTTTTGATTTAATTTTTTCTCCTCTGCACAACCTCAACCACACAATTTTTACTTTATTAATTCTCGTACCGGTCAAACTAGGTAAAGTATTGAGGGACGGAGAGAGTAGGTTATACAGAATATTTGTTGGCCTTCCTACGTGTTACTTCCGCGTGAGAAAGTCGCCACTCCATTTTGCGACTTCAAAGTCACCACTTGGCTTGACGACTTTAGTCTACTATGGTTGATCTCAGCAGTATTTTGGTAAATACTTTTATTCCGACCCTAATTTCGTAAATAGTTTTTTATTTAACATTAACTCGGCAAAAAACCTCTAATACCTCTCCATCCACTGCAAATGATCTAAAGAGGTTTTGGTCCTATTCAGTGGCGGACCCACTAAGGGTCCCAAGGGGTCCCGGGACCCCGTGCACCTCCGAAAAAAACCTATATACTACCTCCGTAACACAAAGATCTTCCCATTTTGACTTTTCACGGTCTTCTAAGTTGAACTTTGACTCTAAATATCTACATATCTATATTTATAAAATTCATAATAAATTAACGTTCAAATAATATGTTTTACAATGAGGTATATGAAATAAATTTTTAATCATAACAAAATGTGAGATTTGAGTAATTAATGGTCAATGTTTATAAAGTTTGACCCAAAAGAGTCAAACTGGGAAGATTCTAGGGTTACGGAGGTAGTATATTATATATATATTATTTAAAATTAATGTTTCAATGTATATTTACACACAAAGCCACTTTAAAACCACAAGAATGTGGTAGCCGAACGGGAGCAGGCGCGGATGCCAAGTGTTTATGTTGCGGGAGGTTTTGTGTTCGAATCCTGTTGGTATTTTTTTTCGGCATTTTTTTGTCTTGAACAGAAGGCATGGTATAGCCCATGTTTTATTTTGGAACTTAGGCCCAAAACAAAAGACCCAGGCACCCAGGCCCCTCTTTTCTTTTCACGCTCGACTGCGAGTCTGCGACGATTTGCGAACCCTCCCTAAGCTCCCTCCACGGCTCCACCTGCGATCGGCCGACGACCACCGGCGAGGCGGCGAACACACCCCTCCCTCCACGCCACCTGATTACCTGAAGGTACTCTTCTCTTCTCTTCTCCAGTAATGGCGTTTCTCAAGTTTTTGGGTCCGATTTTCTTTATGCTCAAAACTTAGGGATTTCAATTTCTAAGTTCTTTTAACTGCTTTTTTTGGTACTTTGCATATCTTTTTTTAATGTTAGATTAAATTAATAAATTCATGTATTTATAAATGTTATTTTCAATTTCATACGATTTAGGATGAAAAGATATTTTGATGTTGTACCCAAATTTAAAGAAACTCAAAGTATCGGGAGTAATTCAGGTGTTAATTCAAATGATTCGTCATTAATAAATGAAGAATTGAATCAAGCAATTGCTGAAAGTGAAGCTAATTTGGCTTATAATCTACCTGAACAACCTGAGGATTTTGAAACTTTGAAAGCGGATCTTGGATTAAGAAAAAGAATTGCTGATTTTCACCCTAATGTTCAAGACGAGGTACGTCGTAGTTACATTCAAAAAGGACCGTTTCAACCTCGGGATCATGATTTCCGTTTTAAGGTAATTGGAAGCAAAAAAGGTAGATTTGTTTCAAGTAGAGACCCCGTGACTCCGACTTTCTGGGTCCGCCACTGGTCCTATTGGACAAAAGGTGTGATGGAAAACGTGCTGATTACTTCTTTATGATGCTTTTCCATTTGAATTTTATATCTGGGAAAAATAAAATGAATTTTGTTTGAGTAATATTTTAAAAAACTCTTCTTACTTGTTTTAAACGTTTTACAAATAATTATGGTGGTTATAAAAATTAAATAATATCGTCGATTGTGATCTTTCTGAAGATTATCTCCAAATCTAGAGCGGGGCTATGCAATTTCAACTCTGGACGCGAGGTAAAGATCTTTTCCATAGGAGATCTGGACCTAGGACGTGGGATTGTCAGTTCAAAGAGCCCGAATGTTTCCAACAAGAATAATTAAAAAAAAAGTACTTTCTACACGCGTCGAATAGTTTTTTAATGTTCTGATTTCAGTTCAAGTTCGCCCATAATGTTGAATTATTGTATCGTGATGTTTGTACACACTCTTATACACACTTTTGTATACACCTATGTCTGTGAAAGCTTTTTTTTGTCTGTAAACATCGATTCACAGACAATGTTTTGCACAAACAAAATATTGTCTGTGAACCGGATTCACAGACAAAAAAAGCTTCACAAACATGGTGTGTATAAGGTGTGTACAAGGGTGTGTACATCAAGAATGTTACTCCTTCCATCCCGCAAAGAAGTTCATGGTTTGACATACACACATATTAAAGAAATAAATTTAACAGGGGTAAATTTTAATGTTTTGACACTGTTTAATTCGATGTTGTTTGGCATTGTTTGGTACTATTTTGCACTGTTTGGCACTGTTTTGATGTAGATAACTTCTCATTTAAGCAAATGGGAACTTCTTTTTAGGACTGCTAAAAAATGAAAGTGAGAACTTCTTTGTGGAACGGATGGAGTATTATATACTCTGTAATTTTGTTGGTATTGCATGTCCTATGCAAAAGTTTCATTCTTAAATAAATACTCCGTATGTATATCAAGTTGTAAGTTTATTCTATTCATATATTTTTAACCGGTTTGATAACATTTAAGAGCTCGTTTGCCAATTTATATTTTCAATTTGTCAATATTCAAATATCTTAGTAAGCACATAACTTTTGAATTCGCACGTTATATTGGGTAATTAATAAAATAAACTTGGAGATACTTTTTGGGCTAAATTGATTGAAATTTTCGTAGAGAATCATTTTAATTTTTTCATCTATTGTTTTCTATTTATCAATAAATATATTTTAAATATATTGTTTCCATAAGTCAGCCGATTCAACCAATTCAGTCACTGCGGTCAAAATTTCATCAATTTCAGTAGATTCAACCGATTCAACCAATTTTCAATATTATAAACGAGTTCTAAATTGTTTGAATCGGCTATATTTGGAACGTATAAACATATTGAATCTGCTGATTTATGAAAAATTATATTGAAAATATAATTTTTAATACAATAAAGAAAAATTATTTGAAAAAATGTTAAAATAATTATGTTCATCAAATTCAACCATTCATCAAGAAAATCGACTCCAATGTTGCTCATTAGTCATTTTAACCTTTTAATTATTATTCAATTCAAAAAAAATGTTGAGTTTTATTCGCCGCAGCCCGGAAGTTCAACACCCCTTTCGGGAGGGTTTCGTGACTATGGGGAGATAATACAATGTAAAACAATGATTTTTATGTGGGAACCCGAAAAGAAGAAAATCACGGGACAGTTTAGGCTAATGTCCAAGCCCTCTCCTTTTATTTATGTTCTCCTCACCATTACAATGTACAAGCTTCCATTAATGGAGTATAAACTAACTAAAGAGAGAGG
Organism: Cuscuta europaea; assembly: GCA_945859875.1. NCBI lineage: Eukaryota > Viridiplantae > Streptophyta > Magnoliopsida > Solanales > Convolvulaceae > Cuscuta > Cuscuta europaea. The sequence continues at coordinate 13,496,182 of CAMAPE010000048.1, forward strand.
GAGGAGAAGAAGGGATCTTTTGGGGAAGAAGAGAAAGATCCTAAATAAGGAGGGGAGTCCTCCTATTTATAGAGAAAGGGGGGAGGGTGCAAAGCTACCCTAATGGGCCGAGTGGGTCGAAATGGGCCCAAAGGCCCAAAATAGGACTGATGGGCTGAAATGACCCTCGTCGATTGGGCTCCATACTGGGGCAATGCGTTGGGCTCCTGAACGGTAACAGACCAACATAATATATCCCAACACAAGTCCTCCAGTTTCTTGAGTAGTGAGCGTGCGAATCTGCTCGAGAAAGTATATTCTTGCTCGCGCTCTTCCTTTGTCTTCCTTGGACCCGAGTCTTCAAGCAATCCTACTGCATGGGTGGGTGTCTGCCCCTTTGAACATAATCTGTCGGTAAGGCGCTCTCCCTCCCAACTAGATCGGCAAGGGACGCTCTTTCCCGGACCCTCTCCCCCTGAATGTATCAGGCGGGAGTAAAGGACTACAACCTAGGTTTGCTACCCGTGGACCTTAAGAGGCTCGAATCAAGCTCCCTTGAAAAATATGGATAAGACGAACACAATGCATGTGTGTATGGATGAATATATGAGATGTGATGCATGATTGTATGAATGCGTGTAATGTATGAGTGCAATGTATGAAAGAGGGTGTAAGAGGCGTGATATACAATGACGAGTCCCATCCTAGAAAGGAATAATACTTATCCCAACATGAACAAGACACGATGGCACTGAGGGGCCGATCATGCTGCATAAAATGGTGGTACCCATCCTGTAATGAATGGGCGGAGCCGACCATGATCGAGGTACGATGGCGCTGAGGGGCCGATCGTACTGCATACGACGGTGGTCACCATCTAAGAAAGTATGGACAAGCCGACCGTGAACGGGACACGATGGTGCTGAGGTGCCGATCGTACTGCATAAGACGATGGTCCCCATCCTCGAAGGAATGGGTGAGACCAACCGTGAACTGGACATGATGGCGTTGATGGGCCGATCGTGCTGCATAAGACGGTGGTCACCATCCTGGAAGGAATGGACGAGCCGATCGTGAACAGGATAGGATGGCGCTGAGGGACCGATCGTACTGCATAAGATGGTGGTCCCCATCCTGGAAGGAATGGACGAGTCGTTCGTGAACGGGATACGATGGCGCTGAGGGGCCGATCGTACTGCATAAGACGGTGGTCCCCATCCTCGAAGGAATGGACGAGCCGACCGTGAACGGGATATGATGGCGCTGAGGAGCCGATCGTACTGCATAAAACGGTGGTCCCCATCCTGAAAGGAATGGGTGAGCCGACCGTGAACTGGACACGATGGCGCCGAGGGGCCGATCGTGCGGCATAATTTAGCGGTCCTCATCTGCTCGTCGTACCTGCCCTTTAGCCTGGTCCTCTGGATCCTGAGCTGAGCTAGACCGTCGTGGTCTGTGAGGGGCCGATTGTGCGGCATAAGTTAGTGTTCCTCATTTGCTCGTCGTACCCGCCCTTTAGCCCGGTCGTTTGGATCTTGAGCTGAGCTAGGCTGTCGTAGTCTGTGAGGAACAGTTTGATCCTCTTGGGATTCTTTTGTTTGATCCGTCTTGGGAGTCTTTTGTTTGATCTGTCTTGGGATTCTTTTGTTTGATCCGTCTTGGGATTCTTTTGTTTGATCCGTCTTGGGATTCTTTTGTTTGATCCGTCTTATGATTCCTTTGTTTGATCCGTCTTGTGATTCTTTTATTTGACCCGTCTTGGGATTCTTTTGTTTGATCCCTCTTGGGATTCTTTTGTTTGATCCGTCTTGGGATTCTTTTGTTTGATCCGTCTTGGGATTTTTTAATTTGTTTGATCCGTCTTGGGATTCTTTTGTTTGATCCGTCTTGGGATTCTTTTATGTTTCGTTCCGTCATCCGCTCGTCGTACCCGCCCATTTGGCGCGGTCAGTTGGATCCTGAGCTAAGCCGTCGTAGTCAGTGAGGAACGAGTTTTTCCCCATTGGGGATTCCCCAGCCCATATATATATATATATATATATATATATATATATATATATATATATATATATATATATATATATATATATATATATATATATATATATATATATATATATATATATATATATATATATATATATATGGGCTGGGGAATCCCCAATGGGGACAAACTCGTTCCTCACCTTTATTTTTTTGGGGCTTTTCTTCGTTTCGCCATCCGCTCATCTTACCCGCCCTTTAGCCCGATCCTTTGGATCCTTGGATCCTGAGCTAAGCTAAGCTGCGATTGTGATGGGAAACGGGTTTATCCCCTTTGGGGATTCCCCATTTCTTCGTTTTGCCATCCGCTCGTCTTACCCGCTCTTTAGCCTGGTCCTTTGGATCCTGAGCTGAGCTAGGCCACGATAGTGATGGGAAACGGGTTTATCCCTTGGGATTCCCCGATGCCCCTCTAATTCTTTCTTTGAATATGATGATGGCTCCGTACTAGGGGGTCGGTGGCTATATAAAGGTGTCAGCTGGGGTCGATCTGCAAGAACCAATCAACGGTCCTCACCCGCGAGGAGCGGGGACGAGGCCGGTCTTCAAATGTGACGATGGCACCGTACCAGGGGGTCGGTGGCCATATGATGATGTCGGCCCTGGGGGGAGATCTAAAAGAATCAATCAACGGTCCTCATCCGTGAGGAGCGGGGATGAGGTCGGTCTTCAAATGTGATATGGCACCGTACCAAGGGGTCGGTGGCCATATGATGATGTCGTCTCTCGGGGGCGATCTGAAAGAATCAACCAACGGTCCTCATCCGTGAGGAGCGGGGACGAGGCCGGTCTTCAAGTATGATAATGGCACCGTACGAGGGGGTTGGTGGCCATATGATGATGTCGGCCCTGGGGGCGATCTGAAAGAATCAATCAACGGTCCTCATCCGTGAGGAGCGGGGATGAGGCCGGTCTTCAAATGTGATATGGCACCGTACCAAGGGGTCGGTGGCCATATGATGATGTCGTCTCTGGGGGCCGATCTGAAAGAATCAACCAACGGTCCTCATCCGTGAGGAGCGGGGACGAGGCCGGTCTTCAAGTATGATAATGGCACCGTACCAGGGAGTCGGTGGCTAGGAAATGATTTCGGCACTGGGGGACGATCTGAAATAATCAACCAACGGTCCTCATCCGCGAGGAGCGGGGATGAGGCCGGTCTTCAAGTATGATAATGGCACCGTACCAGGGGGTCGGTGGCAAGGAAATGATGTTAGCACTGGGGGCCGATCTGAAATAATCAACCAATGATCCTCATCCGCGAGGAGTGGGGACGAGGCCGGTCTTCAAATGTGAAGATGGCACCGTACCAGGGGGTCGGTGGGCATATGATGATGTTGGCTCTGGGGGCCGATATGAAAGAATCAACCAATGGTCCTCATCCACGAGGAGCGGGGACGAGGCCGATCTTCAAGTATGATAATGGCACTGTACCAGGGGGTCGGTGGCCAGGAAATGATGTCGGCACTGGGGGGCGGTCTTAAATAATCAACCAATGGTCTTCATCCGCGAGGAGCGGGGACGAGGCCGGTCTTCAAATGTGATGATGGCACCGTACCAGGGGGTCGGTGGTCATATGATGATGTCGGCACTGAGGCCGATCTGAAAGAATGAATGGACGAGTGGGGATGCTCGTCTCCAGGCCCTTGGGATCCCATCCAAAAGACACATTTATCCCTTGGGATTCCCTGGTGCCCCTCTATCTTTTTTTAGGGGTCTCCTGGGGTGGGGAAGCTCGTCTCCAGGCCCTTGGCCTCTGGGTGGGGATGCTCCTCTCCAGGCCCTTGGTCTCTGGGATGGGGATGCTCGTCTCCAAGCCCTTGGCCTCTGGGGTGGGGATGCTCGTCTCCAGGCCCTTGGCCTCTGGGGTGGGGATGCTCGTCTCCAGGCCCTTGGCCTCTGGGGTGGGGATGCTCATCTCCAGGCCCTTGGCCTCTGGGTGGGGATGCTCGTCTCCAGGCCCTCTGGATTCTTTCATATTCTTTAGCCTGGTCCTCTGGATCCTGAGCTGAGCTAGACCGTCGTGGTCTGTGAGGGGCCGATTGTGCGGCATAAGATAGTGTTCCTCATTTGCTCGTCATACCCGCTCTTTAGCCCGGTCGTTTGGATCTTCAGCTGAGCTAGGCTGTCGTAGTCTGTGAGGAACAGTTTGATCCTCTTGGGATTCTTTTGTTTGATCCGTCTTGGGAGTCTTTTGTTTGATCTGTCTTGGGATTCTTTTGTTTGATCCGTCTTGGGATTCTTTTGTTTGATCCGTCTTGGAATTCTTTTGTTTGATCCGTCTTATGATTCCTTTGTTTGATCCGTCTTGTGATTCTTTTATTTGACCCGTCTTGGGATTCTTTTGTTTGATCCCTCTTGGGATTCTTTTGTTTGATCCGTCTTGGGATTCTTTTGTTTGATCCGTCTTGGGATTTTTTAATTTGTTTGATCCGTCTTGGGATTCTTTTGTTTGATCCGTCTTGGGATTCTTTTATGTTTCGTTCCGTCATCCGCTCGTCGTACCCGCCCATTTGGCGCGGTCAGTTGGATCCTGAGCTAAGCCATCGTAGTCAGTGAGGAACGAGTTTGTCCCCATTGGGGATTCCCCAGCCCATATATATATATATATATATATATATATATATATATATATATATATATATATATATATATATATATATATATATATATATATATATATATATATATGGGCTGGGGAATCCCCAATGGGGACAAACTCGTTCCTCACCTTTATTTTTTTGGGGCTTTTCTTCGTTTCGCCATCCGCTCATCTTACCCGCCCTTTAGCCCGGTCCTTTGGATCCTTGGATCCTGAGCTAAGCTAATCTGCGATTGTGATGGGAAACGGGTTTATCCCCTTTGGGGATTCCCCATTTCTTCGTTTTGCCATCCGCTCGTCTTACCCGCTCTTTAGCCTGGTCCTTTGGATCCTGAGCTGAGCTAGGCCACGATAGTGATGGGAAACGGGTTTATCCCTTGGGATTCCCCGATGCCCCTCTAATTCTTTCTTTGAATATCATGATGGCTCCGTACTAGGGGGTCTGTGGCTATATAAAGGTGTCAGCTGGGGTCGATCTGCAAGAACCAATCAACGGTCCTCACCCGCGAGGAGTGGGGACGAGGCCGGTCTTCAAATGTGACGATGGCACCGTACCAGGGGGTCGGTGGCCATATGATGATGTCGGCCCTGGGGGGCGATCTAAAAGAATCAATCAACGGTCCTCATCCGTGAGGAGCGGGGATGAGGCCGGTCTTCAAATGTGATATGGCACCGTACCAAGGGGTCGGTGGCCATATGATGATGTCGTCTCTGGGGGGCGATCTGAAAGAATCAACCAACGGTCCTCCTCCGTGAGGAGCGGGGACGAGGCCGGTCTTCAAGTATGATAATGGCACCGTACGAGGGGGTCGGTGGCCATATGATGATGTCGGCCCTGGGGGCGATCTGAAAGAATCAATCAACGGTCCTCATCCGTGAGGAGCGGGGATGAGGCCAGTCTTCAAATGTGATATGGCACCGTACCAAGGGGTCGGTGGCCATATGTTGATGTCGTCTCTGGGGGCCGATCTGAAAGAATCAACCAACGGTCCTCATCCGTGAGGAGCGGGGACGAGGCCGGTCTTCAAGTATGATAATGGCACCGTACCAGGGAGTCGGTGGCTAGGAAATGATTTCGGCACTAGGGGACGATCTGAAATAATCAACCAACGGTCCTCATCCGCGAGGAGCGGGGATGAGGCCGGTCTTCAAGTATGATAATGGCACCGTACCAGGGGGTCGGTGGCAAGGAAATGATGTTAGCACTGGGGGCCGATCTGAAATAATCAACCAATGATCCTCATCCGCGAGGAGTGGGGACGAGGCCGGTCTTCAAATGTGATGACGGCACCGTACCAGGGGGTCGGTGGGCATATGATGATGTTGGCTCTGGGGGCCGATATGAAAGAATCAACCAATGGTCCTCATCCACGAGGAGTGGGGACGAGGCCGATCTTCAAGTATGATAATGGCACTGTACCAGGGGGTCGGTGGCCAGGAAATGATGTCGGCACTGGGGGGCGGTCTGAAATAATCAACCAATGGTCTTCATCCGCGAGGAGCGGGGACGAGGCCGGTCTTCAAATGTGATGATGGCACCGTACCAGGGGGTCGGTGGTCAAATGATGATGTCGGCACTGAGGCCGATCTGAAAGAATGAATGGACGAGTGGGGATGCTCGTCTCCAGGCCCTTGGGATCCCATCCAAAAGACACATTTATCCCTTGGGATTCCCTGGTGCCCCTCTATCTTTTTTTAGGGGTCTCCTGGGGTGGGGATGCTCGTCTCCAGGCCCTTGGCCTCTGGGAGGGGATGCTCCTCTCCAGGCCCTTGGCCTCTGGGATGGGGATGCTCGTCTCCAGGCCCTTGGCCTCTGGGGTGGGGATGCTCGTCTTCAGGCCCTTGGCCTCTGGGGTGGGGATGCTCGTCTCCAGGCCCTTGGCCTCTGGGGTGGGGATGCTCATCTCCAGGCCCTTGGCCTCTGGGTGGGGATGCTCGTCTCCAGGCCCTCTGGATTCTTTCATATTCTTTAGCCTGGTCCTCTGGATCCTGAGCTGAGCTAGACCGTCGTGGTCTGTGAGGGGCCGATTGTGCGGCATAAGATAGTGTTCCTCATTTGCTCGTCGTACCCGCCCTTTAGCCCGGTCGTTTGGATCTTGAGCTGAGCTAGGCTGTCGTAGTCTGTGAGGAACAGTTTGATCCTCTTGGGATTCTTTTGTTTGATCCGTCTTGGGATTCTTTTGTTTGATCCGTCTTGGGATTCTTTTATGTTTCGTTCCGTCATCCGCTCGTCGTACCCGCCCATTTGGCGCGGTCAGTTGGATCCTGAGCTAAGCCGTCGTAGTCAGTGAGGAACGAGTTTGTCCCCATTGGGGATTCCCCAGCCCATATATATATATATATATATATATATATATATATATATATATATATATATATATATATATATATATATATATATATATGGGCTGGGGAATCCCCAATGGGGACAAACTCGTTCCTCACCTTTATTTTTTTTGGGGCTTTTCTTCGTTTCGCCATCCGCTCATCTTACCCGCCCTTTAGCCCGGTCCTTTGGATCCTTGGATCCTGAGCTAAGCTAAGCTGCGATTGTGATGGGAAACGGGTTTATCCCCTTTGGGGATTCCCCATTTCTTCGTTTTGCCATCCGCTCGTCTTACCCGCTCTTTAGCCTGGTCCTTTGGATCCTGAGCTGAGCTAGGCCACGATAGTGATGGGAAACGGGTTTATCCCTTGGGATTCCCCGATGCCCCTCTAATTCTTTCTTTGAATATGATGATGGCTCCGTACTAGGGGGTCGGTGGCTATATAAAGGTGTCAGCTGGGGTCGATCTGCAAGAACCAATCAACGGTCCTCACCCGCGAGGAGCGGGGACGAGGCCGGTCTTCAAATGTGACGATGGCACCGTACCAGGGGGTCGGTGGCCATATGATGATGTCGGCCCTGGGGGGCGATCTAAAAGAATCAATCAACGGTCCTCATCCGTGAGGAGCGGGGATGAGGCCGGTCTTCAAATGTGATATGGCACCGTACCAAGGGGTCGATGGCCATATGATGATGTCGTCTCTGGGGGGCGATCTGAAAGAATCAACCAACGGTCCTCATCCGTGAGGAGCGGGGACGAGGCCGGTCTTCAAGTATGATAATGGCACCGTACGAGGGGGTCGGTGGCCATATGATGATGTCGGCCCTGGGGGCGATCTGAAAGAATCAATCAACGGTCCTCATCCGTAAGGAGCGGGGATGAGGCCGGTCTTCAAATGTGATATGGCACCGTACCAAGGGGTCGGTGGCCATATGATGATGTCGTCTCTGGGGGCCGATCTGAAAGAATCAACCAACGGTCCTCATCCGTGAGGAGCGGGGACGAGGCCGGTCTTCAAGTATGATAATGGCACCGTACCAGGGAGTCGGTGGCTAGGAAATGATTTCGGCACTGGGGGACGATCTGAAATAATCAACCAACGGTCCTCATCCGCGAGGAGCGGGGATGAGGCCGGTCTTCAAGTATGATAATGGCACCGTACCAGGGGGTCGGTGGCAAGGAAATGATGTTAGCACTGGGGGCCGATCTGAAATAATCAACCAATGATCCTCATCCGCGAGGAGTGGGGACGAGGCCGGTCTTCAAATGTGATGATGGCACCGTACCAGGGGGTCGGTGGGCATATGATGATGTTGGCTCTGGGGGCCGATATGAAAGAATCAACCAATGGTCCTCATCCACGAGGAGCGGGGACGAGGCCGATCTTCAAGTATGATAATGGCACTGTACCAGGGGGTCGGTGGCCAGGAAATGATGTCGGCACTGGGGGGCGGTCTGAAATAATCAACCAATGGTCTTCATCCGCGAGGAGCGGGGACGAGGCCGGTCTTCAAATGTGATGATGGCACCGTACCAGGGGGTCGGTGGTCATATGATGATGTCGGCACTGAGGCCGATCTGAAAGAATGAATGGACGAGTGGGGATGCTCGTCTCCAGGCCCTTGGGATCCCATCCAAAAGACACATTTATCCCTTGGGATTCCCTGGTGCCCCTCTATCTTTTTTTAGGGGTCTCCTGGGGTGGGGATGCTCGTCTCCAGGCCCTTGGCCTCTGGGTGGGGATGCTCGTCTCCAGGCCCTTGGCCTCTGGGATGGGGATGCTCGTCTCCAGGCCCTTGGCCTCTGGGGTGGGGATGCTCGTCTCCAGGCCCTTGGCCTCTGGGGTGGGGATGCTCGTCTCCAGGCCCTTGGCCTCTGGGGTGGGGATGCTCATCTCCAGGCCATTGGCCTCTGGGTGGGGATGCTCGTCTCCAGGCCCTTGGCCTATAGGGGTGAGGACTCTCGTCTCCAGGCCCTTGGCCTAGGGGGTGGGGATGCTCGTCTCCAGGCCCTTGGCCTCTAGGGTGGGGATGTTAATCTCCAGGCCCTTGGCCTCTGGTAGGGGAGAGCAAACCCGACCCTACCCGATTGACTCGATCGGATATATCCGATTTTATTTTTTCGGTCGGATAACCCGACCTGAATGACCCAAACCCGATCCGATTTTTGCAACCCGAGAGTTAAGAGGGTAGCGGGTAGGGTTACCAATTATGCTACCCGACCTGCCCAAAAACCCAAACTAGGGTAGTATATATACTACTTTGAATTATTATGCATGTTCAAATATCTCAATTATTGTATGCCGATTACCATATTATGCATATTCAAATATTCCAATTGCCGTATTTGTAAAACTATAACTTTGAATGATGTATTGTTATGATTTTGAATGATATTTTGACCAATTATCATTTTATTTATCACAATATCAAATATGTCAATCACCATATATTATTATTTTACATATTCAAATATGTCGATTACCGTATTTATACAACTATTACTTTGAATGTTATACTAGTATAACTTTGAATGATATTTTTACCAATTACCATTTTATTTATCACAATTTCAACAAAAAGAAATTAAAATCCAAATGGACCCGAAAACCGAACTAACCCGACCGAAACCCGAACTTCTTCAACCCGAAAAACCCCATAAATTTTTTGATCGGGTAGGGTTTGAAATTATCAATCCGATACCCGAACGGGTTAACCATTTTTAACCCGACCCGCCCGAACCCGACCTGTGCTCTGCCCTAGCCTCTGGAGGTCTTCTCTAGATCCATGGCCTTTGGGGTGAAGGTGCTTTTCTTCAGGACCTTGGCCTTGATGGTCTTCTTGGGACCCTCGGCCTCTGGATCAACCTCTAGGGTGAAGATGTTCGTCCCCAGGCCCTTGGCCTCTGAAGGTATTTTCTAGACCCTCGGCCTTTGGGGTGAAGGTCCTCTTCTTCAGGACCTTGACCTTGATGGTCTTCTTGGGACCCTCGGCCTCTGGATCAACCTCTGGGGTGAAGATGTTCGTCCCCAGGCCCTTGGCCTCTGAAGGTTTTTTCTAGAACCTCGGCCTTTGGGGTGGAGATGCTCGTCATCTCCAGGCCCTTGGCCTCTGAAGGTCTTCTCTAGACCCTCGGCCTTTGGGTGGAGATGCTCGTCTCCAGACCCTTGGCCTCTGATGGTCTTCTCTAGACCATCGGCCTTTGGATGGAGGATGCTCGTCTCCACTATGATTCATCTGTTATCGGTCATCCCGATCATGATCTTTATCTGCACAGTGAACATAGTAACGCAGCCAAATGGCCAGACAATATGCATATGTGTACACCCAACTTTTTTTGTCGGCCTGGGGCACTTCCGAGTGTGACCATCGGCCTAGGGGTTCTTTCGGACGTGACTGTCGGCATTGGGGTATAATGACCCTCGGCTCGGCTTGTCACCTAGTTCTCTCGACACTATTTAATTTCAAGGTATTAAACCCCTATTAAATAATGATGATGCCTAAGATAAGAGTAGCAATACTTCTTCTACTATAATATTTAAGTACTTCAATAAAAATAGAACGGCTAGAGTACTTAGCTCCTGAATGGGATGAAATCCGCCGTTTTGTAGAGTGTTGGCCCTTTCGGAAGCTGAATGACCGAAGTTGTAGCCAAAAAATTTATAACGTAGCCTACACCACAAGAATTAGTCGTGCCCCCCTCACATAGGGAACACCTAAGCATTGCAGTTCTGCCCATGACACATGGTAGCCCAACCAACTAATGGCCCATGACCATATCAGTGCTTTCACAATTGAGAAGCCCAATTTGAACTCTGCATACGGAAGAAAAACTTCTTTCTCCATGAAAACGAAACGCGAACAGCCACACACGGACTGAGCAGCGCCAACTCCAGACGGCCGGCTACCTTCTGGGAGGTCTGAAGTCATTTCCCAGTACTGAGCGATATCAAGCGCCGTGACGGTGGCCGGCTGTCAACCGTGAGACGAGCTGTGAGCCACCACTGGCCGGTGATCGGCTAGCCAACAGAATCACGGACCTTAGACCGGACGGACTCATAGTGACGGCGGCCATAGGGGCGTTAGGTCACAACCGAGTTCTAGGCGCCTTGGTTTGGTTTGGTGCGCCACGCCGAGCGCCAAGCCACAAGGCGGCCCTGGATGGTTCGGTGAGTTGTGCAAAGAGACGGCCGATAACTTAACACCGCATGTCGGTGAACCATGTTGGCTAATTGAGGACGAACGGGGAAGGTGAGACAATGCATAACTCAATTTGGTGAGGCCAGGCATTTCTCGTTTGGCACTCCACCGTCGGGGCCACCCACCCCAATTCAAATTGTAGTTACTCGGCCTCTGTGCTTTGCTCAAATGACGGATGGCTCCAGGCCGAGTGGTTGCTTCAATAGTGGTCGGGCCACACGTTAAGCTCCTGGTGAAACTGTGTCGAGTGACCACTGACCAGACGGCAGAACATCCAAGGGTCGAGCTGGCGAACCCTGAGTGGTCCGGCGAAGGTTTGCAGTTGGTGGCCCGAGGAGGATGAGTATAGGTACGGGCTGAGCGGCAAGGTGTGAGGTCCTCAACTATCAGCCCAGAACCTAGACTGGATGTCGAAGTGCTTGGAAACTGGACTGAAATGGTTCCGATGCCACAAGGAAACTTCGGGCGTCCTGACTTCACTTAGTGCGCTGGAGAATTATCTGAAACATCTTATGCTGAAGAGTCTGGGCGGGGTGATCCTTTGGACCGAACGACCGTTCTATAAAGAATGTTTACTGTGTTCAGCGATTCCGGCATGACCTGTTCGGGGCTGGCCGAATGACCACTTATGGGTACTTCTATGGAAGCCGGATGGTCATCCACGAGGTGCCCAAGTTGTTCCCTGAAACGCGTTAAGCATGTTCTGCAAGACCGGGTGGCCTTATGGACTTGAAACTGTGCGGTAGGCTTACAAGGTGTCTGAGATGTCCCTTGGAGATGTAGAAACCGTGCGGCTGGAAGTCACGTTGGGTTTCTGGCCGAATACTTACTTACCAAACCAGGGGCCGGACGCCTGGTTTATCTAGGTGACTTGCCGCGGGAACAACGAGGCTGCCGTTTGGTAAGTAAGTATGTTGGTAGCCCCTTGAGCGTTGGGGTGTGGTCGATTCCAGTGAGTATCCCTTAGCACAGGGAACTATGTTCGTCCGCGCAGCTCAGCTCATTCCATGGGTGAACATGGCTGCCGCCCCTCAACTCAGAGCTTGGCTACCAAACCAGGGTGTTATGGTTGTTGACGTAAGCGGGAGGCTTCCATTGTGCTACCTATACCGCTCGGCAGGAGGTAAGGCCGAGCAGCGTCTTGTGCGTCCATTTCCTTTTCTTAATGAATTGAAAAGTCAACAGGGGGGCACGAAGTCAAATCACTATCTTTTGATCGGAATCTCCTTACGTCTAACCAAAGTCCATCTTCTAGCTACCCCGTTACAGGGGTAGGGTAGGCCCTTGCACGATCCCCTACCAGGAGGTAGTATACCCTTCCGACTTCCCCGACGTGGCCCAAGCTTGGCTACCTGCTACCAACGGCGGTGAACCTCGGTCCACAGTCTCCGGCGACGGCGCCGCGACGGCTATACTTGGAAAAGGGTGAGGCTAGCTAGTATAATAGCGCATGATGCAGCAGAGGGTGGCGACGGTCTCAGGCAGCTCCGACTGCTCCCTTCCACATCCATATGATCCCAGATCCCAAACTTCCTATATTCTTCATCTTCTTTCCGCCTTTGGTCATTTTTTTTGTTGAAAATTAGTTCTTCGAGACAAATCTTTGCAAAATATCAAGAACACATGAATCTTTTTGAACAGTTTCCCACATACGGCGCTAGTGTTGAGTTTTATTCGCCGCAGCCCGGAAGTTCAACACCCCTTCCGGGAGGATTTCGTGACTATGGGGTGATAATACAATGTAAAACAATGATTTTTACGTGGAAACCCGAAAGGGAGAAAACCACGAGACTATTTAGGCTAATGTCCAAGCCCTCTCCTTTTTTATTAATGCTCTCCTCACCATTACAATGTACAAGCTTCCATTAATGGAGTATAAACTAGCTAAAGAGAGAGGGAGGAGAAAAAGGGATCTTTTGGGGAAGAAGGGAAGGATCCTAAATAAGGAGGGAAGTCCTCCTATTTATAGAGAAACGGGGAGGGTGCAAAGCTACCCTAATGGGTCGAAATGGGCCCCAATGTCCAAAATAGGCTTGATAGGCTGAAATGACCCTCCTCAATCGGGCTCCGTACTGGGGCAATGCGTTGGGCTCCTGAACAATAACAAACCGGCATAATGTATCCCAACAAAAATCAAAATAAAAAATTAATAAAAATAATAATTAATAAGGCCGATGACATTAAAATATTGGTTAACAAATGAACGGTCCGTTTGGTTGCACAAATTATTATTTTTATTATACTATATAAATATTGAACCGACTTCCATATGATAAAATTATTAAAGGGAAATATCCTAAGTGAAGTTACAGCCCATACTTTAGATGCACCTTTGTAAACATTAAATATTTATTTAATTTTATGTGATAAATAAGAACTGTCTCATCAATTATAGCTTTGCCATCCTTTTTTGAAATTGTCCTGATAATTTTATTATTTCCACTCATTAATCCATCAATAGATGTACCTATAATTTCTCTTTATTGCGGACATACTTCAATCGCACCTTTTTTACTTTATTAAAGTACATATTTGTATACTTCAACCAAACATACGTAGTAGCTTTTTCTAAAAATAAGATGTACGCAGTAATGTTTAAAATTTTCATAAATAGAAATTATTATTTACGATTGAACAAAAATATATACTCCCTCCGGTCTCTATTAAAGTTCCCGGTTTGTCTTCACACAGATTAAGAAAATAAATTTGACTTTACTGTGGAGTGCACTGTTTGGCACTTTTTGGACACTGTTTGTCACTATTTTGTTTCCTACAATGGAAGTGTGAACTTAAATAAGGGACATCCCAAAAAGGAAAGTGACAACTTTAATAGGAACCGGGGAGAGTATACAGTTGACAGCAATGCGGCTAGCAGACCGTTGATCGCCGATACCGCCAAAGTTCTGTGTCGCTGTAGAAGTTTGACTCCACCACCAGATTATGACGCTATCAATGGGCTGGTCTTGATTAAGCAAGGAAACTAAAGGGTAATTATTTATATTAAGTATTTTTTTAAAAAAAACGATGTGATCCCATTTTTGAGCAATTTTCTCATTATCTTTTTTTTCTTGATTGAAACCCTAGTCTATGTTCTGCATTGGGCCCCATCAATCTTTTCATTTTTTAGGTGAAAAGCTCTTGTCTGAACGGGATGTTTCTGATATGGTGTGGGATGCAACCCATATACAGATGGATCCATTGTTTTCGTTCAATAATTTATCATAGAATGTTTTGAATCTTTAATCTATAGATAGCTCTCCTCAAGTTGTCAAGGTGAGTATTACTCGTACTAGATTTGCCGCACTATTAAATACGGAGTATTTTTATTACATGAAACAGTGTTTCAATTGTTGCGGGTCTTTTAGGGAAAAAAGGAACTAATAGTCCTACATACCATGTACTCCCTCCGTCCTTTAAAACTTTGTCAAATTTGACTGGCACGAGCATTAATAAAGTAAAAATTGTGTGGTAGAGATTTGTGCAGAGGAGTGAGAATTGATTGTAGGCACAAATTCTTTACTTAAAATGGAAAGTGACAAAGTTAGTGGGACATCCCAAAAAATAAAGTTGACAAAGTTTTAAGGGACGGAGGGAGTATTATTTAAGAAAATATTGGTAACAATAAAATTAGCTGATTACGTTGAAATTTTATAAAGTTTTGAGTGTTGGATTGGTTAGTTCTTCTGATTTATGAAAAAAAATTAAATTATATTTGTTACTAATATACAGAAAAATTACATGAAACAATAACAAAAATAGTCCAATAATTTAAGTTAATCCTGTCACAAAGTAACGTCAACATAGCGCGTGAAATTGAAAGTTCCGTATTCAGTGAAAAAAATTGCTAATAAGACTAAGTCGAAAAACGAAGTTACTAAATGGGCTCATAGTATAATTTACCAATCGTTATCATGAGTAGCTCACTTGCATTAAGAACTTTTGCACGGAGTATTTTGCAAACATTCCCTCTCAACATAATCTGGAAATGCATAATTTACAATGCATAATTTACAAGGCTGATAATTAGCCCATGATCCCTGTCCCTATTTAAAAGTCTCTCTTTCCTTTTCAGATCGTCTCTAAAAAAATCTTCTTTGCTTATTTGATAAACAAAACAGTGCAAAACAGTGTCAAAATGTTCAAATAGTGTCAAACAATGTCACTTTCTTAAATTATGTGTAAAAAGAAAGAGCGCCTTTAAATAGGGATGGATGGAGTACATAAATTAGGAAAATCAGAAACAGTGGTTTTATAACTGAGACCGATTCCCATTTCCAGTCCAGCCCCTTAAGAAAAGAGGTCGTTTTCTATTACTTGAACTGAAATTGGACCGTGTCCACTGTCCCACCTCTTAGCTTTTCTGTTGAATATTTGTAAACTTAACTACTTTATGATAATTACGAGTAATGATGATTCCTTATACAACTCATACCAGTTGTAACACATAAACCCCCAAAAGTGACAACAAGCGACCACCCAAACGGGGCCTTAGCTGCTCCTCATTTAATGGTCCCGTGTGACATGAGGGGCCCTTCAATTTCAAGAGTATGACCATAATGATTCATCATTAGGCAGATAATAACAAAGATTAGCCATCTACCTTTTAAGCATACTATATATAGCCTTTACATTTTAGTGAAGATGTACTTATTTTTCCTTTATATCACACTTGTACAACAATCATTAGACATTTCCAAGATCTAAGGAGGCACTACCCTTTGGTAATGAACCTCTTTAATACTCACTAACCGAAACGATTATTATTAGAAGAAGATAATAACTATGATCAAGCATAATAGTAATCAAATCATATACACACTTAATAAGATGTGTGTGTATCCTTCAGCCTTTTCTTGTGTGAAAAGAATGAGCATAAGGTGATGCTTGAGAAACCATTTTTGTAGTATTGCCCAGTTGGCCATTAGACTTTGAGCTGAAAGAAGTGTTCCTTCCTTGTTTATTATTATAATGCTTTCTTGTTGGTTGTGATGACCTTGGGATGAACACTCCTGTGCCTTTGCTGCTGCTAATAACTTCTCTTCTGCAGATTTGCTCTTGAAGATACACAGATGGAGATGGTAGTCTTACTGGATAATGTGCCCTTGGAAATGTCTGAAACTGAAGCATTTTTTACATAACATTAAACATCATATTTTTCCTATAAATATATTTATGAATGTTTACTCTGCATTTTATTATGGAAAATGCAAACCTGGAAAGAATAGGAAGGGCATGCAGCAAAGACTGGTTCTACATCACCATCGTCTTCCATTATCAGCAATGATATTTGCTTGCTTATGTCTGCAAAAAACAGGTCATCATCTAGCTCAACTGCTACTTCCATTTCTTCAACTTTAAACAGAGGTTATAAGAGTTTGCTGTTGATTCTCCAAAAAAAATGAGTTTGCAGACTTGCAGTTTATTTGGCAAAAGGAACAGTAATAGTAAGGATGAGGTACTCTTAGTTTTCTATTGGCTTCTTTTTTCTCCAGTGCTATGGGGATTAAATTTAAGGGGATATAAATAGAGAAAAGAAAAGGAGAGGATGAGGTAGTGAGTTAGAGAGGGAGGGGGTGAGATTAGGTAGGGGGAAAGTGCATGTGGGAAGGTGGGACCTAATGGCAGTTAAGGCCAATCTGGCTAAAAGTCCCTACAAGAATCAAGAAGCTGTGTTATAATGTTATCCAGTAGGAATATTTTAAGAAGATAGAAGAACCAGAACAAGAACAAGAACAGCAGGAGCAATAGCCCACACCCAGATATCCAATCCAGATCTGCTGTAACATGCATGCTTGGTTGTAATTTGTTTAGGCCTCATTTCTTATCCTTTTACATATTTCTGTCCAGGCAATAAGGTATGGCTCAAAAATCTATCTCCACGTTATCTTAAAACATAAGAGTTTTCTCCACTTTTACTCCTCTAAGGTACGACACTACCACAATAGTCGTACCATCACAACAACAATTTGAGAAATAACATTGAAAAAAAATCAAAAACAAGTACTCAAAAGTTTATTCATCACAACAATAAGTGAAAAAATTGAAAGACTTGGTACCAAAGATGTCATTGCCAATATAATCAAAGGGCTAAAAACGAGAAAACAAATACAAAAGCTGCAAAGAACTACTCCGTATAATATTTGATTCATTAATAATTAGTTAATTAGTACATGCCTTGGTACACCCTGCCTTTCACTAACCAAGTTCATGGCACATAATATGGGTGCACCCTGATTCTTTGGTACTATGAATTCAATGACATACAGCTCAGGCTAAGGAGATCATATGCAATGAATCAGATTAGAAGAACCCACAAAACTACATTCTTCCGAGTTCAACTCCTCCATCTTCAAAACATCATACTAAGGAAACAATCATTTGCTACTTCAAAGCTCTTTAGAAAACCGAGCTCTATTCTTCTGGAAAACATTGCTATTCCTGAAAGGTGCATTTATCTATTTATTACCAACAAGGTTGAGTAGAGAATCAGATGCTAAATTGAAATAAAGAGAAAAAACGATTACCCTGCAGGTCTGTGGCTTTGGGCTATATCCATTGCTGAAAATTTGTTAAATAAATCATCAGATGAAGCAGCCTCTGCAATTGCTTTTGCCAAGTTGCTGTCATTGCAGGAATCGTAGTAGCAGCCCCTGACCTTACAATCTACCACCAGGTCCCTCCAAACAGAACCACTATTGATCAAGGTCCAGCTATTTCCCAAGACCCATAGGCAATATCTACATAATGCCAAATACAGTAAGACCCATTATATCTAAAAGGCAAGCACTGTAATATTTCGATGTAGGACTATATAACTCATAAACAACATGGAATAGTAACAACGTGTAACGTACCTTGCTCGAGTGAGAGCAACATAGGTGCGCTGAAAGTTGGACAAGAAGCCAACTGATCCGCTCCCATTGGACCGCACAGTGGAGATGATGATAACATCTTCTTCTCCCCCTTGAAAGCCATCAACCGATCTCACGTTAACAGAGAACTGACTGTCAATGTCTGTGCTGTACTTCTTCCCAAGTTTTTGCTGGATGGCAAACACCTGCGCCTTGTACGGTGATATGCACCCTACGCGAACTCTTTGTTTTGACAACAAGCATTCTACCATCACCATTGAACCAGAAAAACTACCTTGTTTTAAAGACAAGAAACGACAATTGAAAATGACATTATATTAGAAAGGAAGAGTAAAAAACCTCTGTGGAGCATAGCAACAATCTCAGCTACTGCAAAAACTTCAGCCTTATTTTTACTGCTACAGCTGTTGTCACGGTCTTCACTTCCTCCTCTTATGTCAATGAAAGAAAAGGGTCCAAACATCTCTCCTTGAAGAAACCGTTTCTCATATCCTTCCTTTGATACATTAGGACCATCCATCACCTTTTTCTCATAAAACTGCTTGTTTGGGAATAAACTAATAGAGGGATGCATTCGGTATTGAACATTGAGGAGATGCTTTGTGTGTCCTAATTTAACGAGCCTCTCAAACAAGCTCCTTCCAAATGAAGCCTTCTCACAAATCTTACTCTGAACCATAGCTGGCAGTTGCTTCTCATCTCCAATTAGTATAGCTTGTTGCAGACCATATAGCTGCAAGGGGATAGTGGACTCACATTCCTTAAGCTGAGCTGCCTCATCAACCAGCAACAGTTCTATTGATCGCATCCATTCAGCGTGCAATGTGTATGAGCTTGAGGCAGTACAGAATATCAAAGTTGCATGTTGCAGAATAAATTCCCGAATTTTATGTGTTTCAGAGTCTTCAGACAAATCATATGGTAGAGTAATGCAGGTACGAAGAGATTCTAGCAGAGCAATACATTCTGGTAATGTTTTCTGCAAAGAATCATATTCATCCTTCCACTTGAAAATACAAGAAGAAGAAGCTCCACTCCCCTTAAGGCCTTCACTAAGTCCTCTATGGCTCTCTGCAGACATCAACAATCCTCCAAGAGTTTGAAGGGAACCAAGTGCCCCAGACAACTTCTTTAGTGCTTCCAAAGGGATGTATGAAGTGGGCAAATGAGTGCAAAAGGTCTCCACACAACACTCAAATCGCTCAGTCAAGGATTTATACCTTTTCAAAAAGAATTCCTCAAAGGTACAAACCTTTACCACCTGCTTGGTCTTGGCTACATTGTCACAACAAATCCCTGAAGCTTTTTTCTTGCAAGAAAAGGGTTCGTCTCTTGCCTTTTTCTTCTTGCCTTTCTTCACCATCTGAACAATAAACTTTTTCAAACCCTTGTTTATATTTGTTTTCTTCAAGTCCTTATTTTTCATCTCTCCGGTTTCTTTTTCCTCCAACTGGGGCTCCTCATCATCATCATTGCTACCCCCTTGTTTCAAGTGCTCTGTATACGCTGCTTCAGGTTTTTGCAGCAATTTGATCATCTCAATCAGAACAGATTGCCACCCACGACGTAACACCCATTTCTTAATCGCAGCAACACGATAAGACAGAAACACATCCCAAAGGTCCTCGTGATCTTCGATCTTCATCCTTTCCCCATTACCAAACACGACAATGTCTCCCAAACCATAAGTCTCATATTCGAGACCAGCTGCCCTTACTAATTCCATTATCCGCTTTGCCACTCCTAAAACTGCAATGTTTGTTGGGGCACAAGTCAAAGTTGTGCATTTCATATTGTAGAGGACAGATAATAAGGATGCAACCGTCTTTGTTTTCCCAGTCCCAGGTGGACCCCATATTAGCTTCACTGACTTTCGGTGCTTGCATTGTCTGGCTTTTACACAGCTCAATATAGCTTCTTTCTGAGAACTGTCCAACCCAAATAACTCAACGGCAGTCTTAGCCTTTAATGTTAAAGCATCATCATCAGTACCATTACTGGTGCAAAGAGAACAAGTTCCTGCATCCTGATCAACATGTTTTCAGAACACTCATTTATTGGAGATTGGGTGAGTTTGGGAGTTGAGTATTGGCGGGTTTCGGACAGTCAATATATATTTTTAGATGGATTTGAGGTTTTACAAAAAAAAAGATGAATCACATAATTAATGATAAAAACAAAATTTGAATCAACTACTTTTGAGAAAACACTGCATTTAAGCTTCCTTCCAAAACCCTCCTCCATCCAACAGACAGTTTGAGTTCAGGTATAAAGGAGATTGAGCTTTAGGAGTTGCAACTTGCAAAAATAAGCTCCAAACCAGAAACAACAATATGGAAATAGCTAGCTTAGTAGGGGAAGAGACAAATAACTTGCATTTGGAGGAGGATGGCTGCTGTGCAGAACTGTCCTAATAATCTGGAAGTTTGGAAGCATCACCTTCGGAGTCCTCCCCTCCCCCTTCAGAGACATCCATATCCGAATGTTTGTTGTCAAATTAGTGAGATAAACAATAAAAAGCATATTTCCCTTTTTCACATCCTCCGCTAACCTTTGGAGGAAGCTAAGGGGCTTGGATGACAGGATGGGGAACAAATCAGTTTCTTCTACCTCATCCTCTTCTTCCTCCTTTCCTTGAACTACAGCTAAGAAATAAGGTATCTTTGGTCTGTTGAGATCCTCAATGCGATTCGGCCTGATATCAGAGAAAGCTATTAGGTCTCCGGACTCTGGTTTATACGGCAATGTCCACTTATTATTACGATCCTTAACTCGCTGCAACAGAGTGGTGATCAAAGGTTTAGGGCTTTTCGGCTGATCAAGATCCTTGCTTGGCATTAGCAGCTCTTGGACCTCACAAGCCGGAGCATTCCGGAGTGAGTTTGTCAGGCTTGAGTACAGATCAGCATGCGTTTCTTCCACAAGAGGGTCCACGAACGACTTCATGTATTCATTTGTGCGCAGAAAGGTTTCTGGAATTTCTTTAATCTGAAAAAATACACTCAGTATGCATTACTTGTACACATGAAGAAAATGTAACGCCAACAGAATTGTCCCGCGCAGCGCGCAGTGTGTAATACTCCCTCCCTCCCTTAAATTGTCCCAAAAAACTTTGTAACTTTCCCTTTTAATCAATTATTTTGTGGTTTCTGTTATTTCTCTCTCCTCTGCACAAAGCTCAACCACACAGTTTTTACTTTATTATTCTCCGCGCCGGTCAACTTTGGCAAAGTTTTAAGGGACGGAGGTAGTACTACTCTGTGTCTCCCTATATGGAAGCAAAATGTTTTCAGAAAAAAAAAACCATGCTTGTTGTATTTTTTATTTGGGTCATGCTTGGTGTACACTGTACACAAAATGTGTACATTGACGATGTAAGCAGCGAATTGGGTATTAAATTTTGTCTTTTTTTAAATGAATTGACTGTGTACACGGGCAACTAGGAGATTTTTAGAAAATCTGCAACAAAATTAGAAGTTGTTGTTGTTTGTATGTCAGACCCGACATATTAAGCATGGACGGCTTTGTAAAATACATGACTCGCTAAAATTCTACTCGGTACTAAACGTGACTTAAACAGACCAGATTAAATCGGAAAAAAATTCAGTCAAATTAAAAACATACTCCGTACTATTTACTGTATATTACTTCCTCAGTCACGTTATAATTGTCTCATTTTTTTCATTTTTGGGACGGATGAAAGTTTGAAGATAATACTCGTATAAGGATTGAGGGAGTAATATTTTTAGCTATGTGAAAAATATGTACCAATTAGTTTGAAACAATTTCTAAACAAGGAAAAATATATAAGAATGAAATCTATAATATTGTATAAAATCTAAACTGTTTCTACATTGAAATTTACAAAAAGTACAAGTACATCGGTTCTTATTTATTGTAATACTTGCGTAAAAGCCATAAAAGGTCGATACTTTGAAATTTTTATTTGAAAAATTTTCACCATGAGTCATAATAAACATTCTATTTATGCTTTAATACAGAGATAAGGTTGAGTACATCCGATACCCGTGACTCCACCGTATGTGGGAGCTACATTGGGTTAATGGTGATGATGAGAGTAAGAAAAAGCAGATCAAAATAAGATATTGAATAGTTGGGAAGTTAAAGTGTGTTACTAGTCTTACGACTCATGAAAACGAAAAAAGATATATTTTCAAGTCTATGCAAGGACAGATATATTAAAAAAATACTATTATATGCAAAAAAAGCCCACAATCGGAGTAAAAACGTTTTGAAATTTCAAAATAGGACTTTCATGTTTTTATTGCCTAAATAAGAGTAATTCTGCCAAGTTTGAAAAAAAATGTCATGTTTAAAGCCTAGTAATGTCAAAATTGACAAAATTTTACTCTTATTCAGAAAATAAAAAATATGATAGTCCTATTTTGGAATTTCAAAACATTTTACTCCTAGAATTTTCTCATTCAAAAACTTTATAACAGTATCTTTGTCTTTGTTTTAAAAAAATCAAACTAGTGTTTTGATAAATACTTCTCCATAAAGAAAAGCCATAAAGCTAAAAATGAGGGAGGATACTTTAAATTGCATTTCACTCACCTTCTACATAAAAAAGTACGGAGTATCTTTTTACTAAGCACTTTAAATTTCTACTTTCTCAAAATTATGTTTCTTAATTTTTCTACATTACCAATTTATTATTGAGCATTTGTCATAGCATATCATTTTCCAAAGGTATATATGATCGACTTTTCATATATACACCCCTACTCATTTTCTCTCTTAATGTTATATGTGTGTATATGTGTGTGTGGGTAAATAAAATTTGATATGTTTTTTAATTTGTCAAAAAAAAAAAATTGAATATGTTTAGCACCTAGTTTTAACTTGTTCATGTTAGGCTAAATCCTATTTGATTATTGGCAATTAATGTTTTAACTTGTTCATAATTTAATCTATGTGGGGTTTCACTTTTAAAATTTTGTTTGAATTAGTCCTATTAAATACGGATTGATTATAAACATAGTGTGATACATCATCACATGTAAGGAGTGCTGATGGAGTATATGGCCCGGGAACCCCCGGCCCACAGACTCCTACTACTCCAGCAAAGGCCCAACAGGCCCAACAGGCCCAAATCACAGCGCCCAGAGTACCAAGCAGTCCGCACAACGCACAGGGGTGCCTTCGGCCCCCTGGCCGAAGGCTCCAAATTGTCACAGAGCGGGTTTCTCAAGCAAACTAAGAAACTGGGAGAAAACGGCGAAAACAGCAGCCCTCGGCACTGTAAGCCCTCGGCACCAGGGGTGCCATCGGGAGGGAGAGCCCTCGGCTACTGCTCTATAGCCGAAGGCATCTCACTCGACAAGATATCCGCTTCACATGCGTACAGATCACCGTACTCTGCACAGACGTCCCATCCAACAACCGCATTAAATGCGGCCACATGCGGCTGCCAGCGCCAACCAGTAGAGGTGACCCCTCAGCCAATGAGCGCCTGACACGTGTCCCTACCCGGCATTTATTGCTACTATAAATAGCACCCCATTTCCCCATTTGTAACCACGCAAAAAATACATATTGAATATACACTCTCTCTCTTACTTGTTCGCTCTGACTTCTCTCTAAGTTATTCCCCGTAATAACCCTTCGGATATATACCCCCGGGTAGACTATCCATCATTTGGTGCTTTCGTTGAGAGGTTGAACAATCGAGTAAGAAACCCTCCCCCTCGACCAAACACAAACACTAGCCCTCTATCAAAATGGTGAGGACAACACGTGCCAACTCAAAGAACGTAGAAGACAAGAACCTGCCCCTCGGCGACGTCAACGCCCCCGAAGCCTCTCACAGGGCTCCCGAGGGCGGTGTCCTCGCTGGGCTGGAACAGGCGGCTGTCGACCTACGCCTTCAGATCCAACAAAACGCCCCCGATGCCCGCCTCGGCATCGAGGCCAAGAAGAAAAACCGGAGCGATGACCAAGTCAGCCCTCCGGTTCTCACCATCGACGTACAATCGGCGCTCTCCGCCTTCATCCAAACGCTCACCCAGAACCCGGGTGCCTTCGGCACCCTGGCTCCAGCTCACCCTCAGATCGGGGAAAATATCATACTTCCCCCTCTGCCACACCCCTTCGGAAATCCCACCCCTCGGGTTAGGAACGACGAAGGGGTGGTGGCCCAAGATACATCCTCCCAGGAAGTTCAGTCCCGGGACCGCCATTATGACAACAGGGAGAGGCCCCGTACTTCCGCCCTCAACCGGCTCGGAGGAGGGCCAGACCGCCGAGGGGTCCAAGACCGCCTCGGGGGGAAAGCACTCCAAAGGCCCCAGGAAAGCGGGGGATCTGTTTCGAGGGCAGACGAGGAGCGTCCCCCTCGGGACAAAGGCAAGGCACCCCTTCATGCCGATGATGCCCGGCACCAAATCAACCAGGCCCACTCGGCCCGGGTTCGTTCGCAGGGGGCGGAGACCCTCCCGAGGGATCCCCGGGACGAGATTATTGCGGCCCTCCAACGCCGGCTCGACGAGATGGAGTCTAACAAAGCTCACGCCACCACCTCCACCCCTCACTCAGACCTCAAATACGAGGCCATGATGGCCAAAATGGAGGAATTACAGAAGAAGGTGGCCGAGGGCTCCGGGGAACCCGTCATTCAGCTCCGGACTCGGACGCCATTTACCCCAAGGGTATTGGCGGCCCGGATCCCGGAAAAATACCGAGGGCAACACATACAGCCCTACAGCGGGAAAACGGACCCCCAGGAACATTACAGCAAATACCAAAACAGCATGATGATGGTGGGGGCATCAGACGAGTATTTGTGTCGTTGGTTCCTCTCCACCTTAGAGGGGCCGGCGTACGAATGGTTCAACAGGCTGCCCGAGGGCTGCATTGATTCGTGGCAAGAACTCGCCCAGCGATTCTTGACACAATTTGCCGGGAGACGTCGCACAAGGAAGCACTTCTCCCACCTCCTAACAATACGCCAAAAGAAGGATGAGACCCTTCGGGATTTCCTAGAGCGCTGGAGGACGGAGGCCGACAAGGTCGACGGTGCTGACGACGGGACCCTCCTGGCCCTCCTACAAACCGTCCTTCGCACCGGCAACTTTTCCAGGAGCCTCATTATTGAACCTCCCCGCGACTACATAAGGGCCTTGCAACGGGGGGACCGGTATGCTGAGGCCGAGGAGGTGGAGAAATATCACCAACATTCGGACCAGCAGCCCCCGAGGGCTGACAACAAGCATAACCGAGGGCCGGGGGCTCCTCCAAATCGCCCCAAGACTTCGGGACCCTCTGATGACCGCCCTCGGCAAAGCCAAGCCAAGCCCGGGGGAGGTTATAAGAGCAACCCTAAGACTTGGGCCCAGCCCATCCTCCTGGACCGCCCTCGGACACCATTGACGCACCCCGTCAGCATCATCCTCGATTTTGCCGAAGAGAGGGGCCTCGTTGAGCGCGACTCTCGCGCACCCCCGGAGGTACACGCTATCAACCCTCAGTTCCCCTACTGTCGCTTCCATCGGCACCAGGGGCACAGGACTGATGACTGCCATCAGCTGAAGACGGCCATCGAGAGATTAATACAGGCGGGGCACCTGTCCCAATTTGTCCAGAGCCCTCGGCAGGAGGGACCTTCTCATCAGGGGCCTCCCCGAGGGCATCACTCGAAGGTAAACGCTTGGGTAAACCCGAATATCATCCCCCTCGGCAAGAAGAGGGAGATCGGAAACTTGGAAGAAGAGGAGGAGGAATACCCCCACTACCAGGAGAAGAAACGCCACATCCTCATGATCACCAGTGGCAACACAGGGGGTGATTCCACCAGCCAGCGAAAGAAGTGGGCTCAATCGCTTTGTGTAGGGGAAGTCACTCATATGCCCCCGGTAAAGCGATTGAGGGAGGAACCCATCACCTTCACCAACGCAGATCTCCCTCCTACTGCCTCTCCTCACAGGGATGCCTTGGTAATTCGAACGGAGATCAACGACACCATTATTCACCGAACTTACATTGACACGGGCAGCTCCGTCAATGTAATGTACCTCAGCACCTTCAGAGAGCTGCATCTGGAGAGGGGGTCCCTTCGGCCCATTAAGACCCCTCTTGCCGGCTTCACCGGCGATACTATTGATTCCAAGGGGGTAATAACCCTCCCGGTGATCTTCGGCGACGGGCTCCATAGGGCCCAGCTCGAAGTGGAGTTCGTCGTCGTCAACATTGACTGCGCTCACAACATCATCCTCGGCCGGCCAGCCCTCGAGGACCTCGAAGCTATCATCTCCATGAGGCATCTCTGCCTCAAGTTTCCCGCCGAGGGGGGCATTGGCTACTGCCGAGGGAACCAAAAAATCGCCCGCGCCTGCTATCTTCAGGTCACTAAAAAGGTAAGCAAGACGGAATTCCGTGTTGACACCATCACCGGAGCCGTCGACCAGGAGGACAGAAGGCCGAGGGCTGAACCGGCCGAGGACGTAGAAGACTTTGCGCTCGATCCGGCCCAGCCGGAGAGAGTCGTGAAGATTGGAGCCCAGCTCCCTGAAGATCTAAAGACCGGTATCATCGACGCCCTCCGCGCCTACTCCACTGTCTTTGCGTGGGGGCCGGAGGACATGCCGGGAATCAGCCGAAGGGTCATCACCCACCGCCTCTCGGTGGACCCTTCGGCAAAAGCAGTACAACAGCGAAGAAGACCCCTCTCCGCCGAGAGGAGGGAATTTGTGAAGAAGGAGGTCGCCATGCTCCTCTCTATTAAGCACATCAAGGAGGTAAAATACCCCTCATGGCTAGCAAATGTAGTCCTCGCACAGAAGCCCCCTACCTTCCGCATGTGAGTGGACTACACCGATCTCAACAAAGCATGCCCTATGGATCCATTCCCTCTACCAAACATTGATCAATTGGTGGATGAGACCGCAGGGTGTGAGATCATGTCCTTCCTCGATGCCTTCCGAGGGTACCATCAAATATTCATGCACGAGGAGGACGCCGAAAAAACTGCCTTCATGACTCTCGAAGGCATCTTCTGCTACCTAGTGATGGCCTTCGGCCTAAAGAACTCGGGGGCCACTTACACCCGGATGGTGGCCCGGGTCTTTCAAGCCGTCCTAGGGCGAACCATGGAGGCCTATGTCGACGACATGATCGTCAAGAGCAAGCAATCTTCCAGCCATGCTGACGACCTCCGGGAAATCTTCGCCATCATGCAAAAATTCAACCTTCGGCTAAACCCGAAGAAGTGCACCTTCGGCGTCCAAGGGGGCAAATTCTTAGGCTACATGGTGAGCCGAAGGGGTATTGAGGCCAATCCCGAGAAGATCCAGGCCATCATCAACATGGAGCCCCCACGCAACGTAAAGGAGGTTCAACGGTTGACGGGCCGCCTGGCATCCCTCAACCGCTTCCTATCTAAATCAGCGGAGAAGTCTCTACCCTTCTTCCAGATCATGAGGAAGACGGTTGGCTTCCTATGGACTCCAGAATGCCAGGGGGCTTTCGACGAGCTCAAAAGATATCTATCTTCACCTCCTGTGCTCTCCAAACCCAAGGTAGGGGAGACCCTCTACCTCTACCTTGGGGTTAGCCCGGCGGCCATCAGCTCTGTGCTCATCCGGGAGGAAGACGGCATCCAACATGCCATCTTCTACGTTAGCAAGACCCTAAGGGAGGCCGAGCTCAGGTACTCCCCTGTGGAAAAAACGGTGTTGGCCATCGTTTGGACTGTCAAGAAGTTGGGCCACTACTTTCAGGCTCACCCATTTCAGGTCCTCACTCATCAACCCCTCGGCGCCCTCATGAGGAGCCCCACCAGCTCCTCCCGCATGGTTAAATGGGCTATCTTCTTGAGCCAGTACAACATTGACATCCGTCCAAGGCCTGCCATCAAGGGCCAAGCCCTAGCGGACTTTGTGACGGAATGTACCGCAAGGGCAGCCACGGACGGGGAGCCCTCGGCTGCCTCGGACGACTGGTGGACCCTCTACACTGATGGCTCCTCCGCGACCAAAGCATGCGGAGGAGGGGTAGTCCTCATTACGCCCGAGGGCTTCAGGGCCTACTATGCAATCCGCTTCTCCTTCAAGGTCTCCAACAACGAGGCCGAATATGAGGCCCTCCTATGTGGCCTTCGGCTGGCTGCCAACATGAGGGCTCGGCAGATCCACATCAAGTGCGACTCCAAGTTGGTCGTTGGCCAAATCTCCGAAGAATATGAGGCCAAGGAGGGAAGAATGAAGCAGTACAAGGAGGCGGCCAAGGAGTTGCTTAGGGTATTTGAGGCACACTCTCTCACCCAAATACCGAGGGCTCAGAACTCCGAGGCCGACATATTATCTAAGCTCTCGGCAGACTCCCCCGAGCACATATCCAAAATTGCCAAAATCGAGGAACTCAGCCTCTCAAGCATCCATGCAAGCCCCGTGATGAACATACAACAACGTCAGGAGGATTGGATCTCAGATATCACCGCCTTCATCTCCACAGGGCAGCTACCCGAGAATGAGGCCCGCGCTAAACTGGCAAAGCTGAGGGCTCCCAGCTACACCATCGAAGATGGGAGGCTCTACAAACGATCTTACAATGGCACGCTACTTCGGTGCCTTCATCCAGATGAAGCCGAGGTCGCAATGGAGGAAGTACACAGTGGCACTTGCTCAGCTCACCAGGGACCCTTCTCCATGTCCCGAAGGCTCATTCTCCAGGGTTACTTATGGCCAACCATGGCCAGGGATTGTGCTGATCTTGCCCGGAGGTGAACCGCGTGTCAACATTTCCAGAAAGCCCCCGGCAGGCCAGCGGTCAACTATGCCCCCATCAGCACATCTGTCCCTTTTTCTCGATGGGGGATAGACCTTGTGGGCCCTCTGCCGAGGGGTACCTCCAACAACAGGTACATCATTGTGGCCGTCGATTACTTCACCAAATGGGTGGAGGCTGAACCCCTCGCCAGCATCACGGAGGCAAAATGCCGTCATTTCGTCCTCAAGAACATCCTCACAAGGTTTGGCGTCCCCCAGCAGATCATCTCCGACAATGGGACACAATTTGAGGCAGCCCCCTTCTGTGCCCTTCTGGAGGCATGGGGCATCAAACACACCTTCTCCTCCGTTGCCTACCCTCAAGGCAACGGGCAAGTAGAGAACGCCAACCGGACCTTGCTCGAGGGCCTCAAAAAGAAGCTGGAGGCCGAGGGCGGTGGCTGGGTAGAAGAACTTCACAACATTCTTTGGGCTTACCGCACCACCCCTCGGCGAGCTACAGGTGAAACACCCTTCTCCCTCTGCTACGGTTTTGAAGCCAAAGCTCCTACGGAAGTCACCCTTCCTACCCGAAGGGTGATCCAATATGACCCCGAGGTCAACGACAGCAACATGGCCCTCGACCTGCACCTCATTTCAGAACGCCGGGAGCAGGCCTTCATCCGGGCAGAAAACTACCGAAGGCAAGTTAAAAGCTACATCGACGCCAAAGTTCGGACCCGGGAATTTCAAGTGGGGGACTATGTCCTCCGGAGGAGGGAAGCCAGCCAACCAACCGAGGGAGGAAAAATGGCACCAAAATTCGAAGGCCCCTACATCATAGCAGCCATCATCAAACCCGGGACCTACAAGCTCAAACGCCCCAATGGGAAAGAAGTCCCTAGGCACTGGAATGTACACCATTTAATTAAATTTTATCAATAATGTAAGAGCGGCCAAGCCCTCATAACTAGTGAATGTACTATCCTATGGCCCAAGGCCTCCAATTTCGAAGAATGAAGATACATTCAAGACATCAAGCCTTCATACTGACTACAGGCCCCAGGCCTCAACACCTACAACATCAGTGAAAACACCACGTGTTTTCAGTCAAGACCCCTCGGCACCAAGTACCAAGGGAGGGAACTCCTATCACCAACAACAAAGAACGCCATGTAATTCATTTCCCTTCGGCACCCAGTGCCGAGGGCACATCCCCACCTTCAACACCAAAAAAGAAAAGATGAGAACACCAAGTGTTCCTACAGAAGTGGGTGCCGAGGGTACACCTCCATCATCAAACATCATCAAAGAAGACCCCTCGGCACCCAGTGCCAGGGATATACTCTCCTATCAACTTCCAAACATTTGTCGGGAAACACCAAGTGTTTCATTTGAAGATCCTTCGGTACCAAGTACCGAGGGTAGGCACCTCCATCAACTACGATAAAAGAGAACACCAAGTGTTCCTACAGAACACCCCTCGGTACCAAGTACCGGGGGCTACACATCGAAACTAACACCAAGTGTTGTTTCTAAAGCCGTACCCCACGAGGACGCATATACCGAAGGCGCCACCATCGGTGCCGGCGGCACGTAGTGCCCCCGGCCATTTGCAACTAGTGTGCAAATGAAAACCCTTCCTTGAAACGCTTTCCGCGTCACTACCCCCAGGGTATGACAGGCATGAGAAATGCCCAGGATTCGACTTTCAAAAACGGAACGCTATCCGCGTCATTACCCCCAGGGTATGACAGGCATGAGAAATGCCCAGGATTCGACTTCCAAACCGAAACGCTCCCCGCGCCACCACCCCAAGGATGTGGCAGGCCACAGACTATGTCTAGCGCCGAGGGGACGACTTTCAAAAATGAGGCGCTTTCCGCGCCATCCCCCAAGGGGAGGCAGGTTACGGACCACCATATCTTGTGCCCAGGAAACGTCCCTCGATCCCCTCGGCACTCGGAAGGTTAACCCGAGGGAGGAGAGCCATTGGTGTATTCTGATGGTCTCCTAATAGGCCCAGCCTTACCAAGAAACCAAGTTTCTTGATGCCTTTCCTTCACCACCAACCAAAAAAAAAAAAAAAGGGGGGGGGGGGTGAAGGGGAGTAGACTCAGCGAGAAATCAAAGAGTACACTCCAACAGATCACAACAAACCGAGGGCTCCCCACGGGAACACCCCCGGTTACTGCAGGCTCATATTTCCCGAAGGATACCACTCAAACAAAGGTCCCATGACAAGGGTCAAATTCTACAACTTTTGAAGTGTATGCCGAGGGCACACACTCCTCATTGGCTTTCTTCACAACAACAGGATTCAACATCAATTTATGCTTAGAAACATTGATGTCCTGAAGGAGCAGCCCCGGGCACCCGAAGGCTACACAGGGAAGCAGCACTTGAAAAAAATTCTAAGTCCTAAAGATTGGGCCCCCGGCCCAATCAATATTACAGCCAAGGGAATATGGTGGCCGAAGGCTATGCAATACAAACAACACTTGCAAACAAAGAAAATTTCTATGTCCTAAAGATGGGCCCCGGGCTCAATTAGTATTGCAGCTAGAGGAATGTGACAGCCGAAGGCCATACATCAAGGAGGGATTCCATTTCCCGAAGGCTCCCAAGGGAGATTTTGCACTTAGAAGATTTTTCTAAGTCCTGCATATTTCCCCCCGGTCAACTACTCATACATCATGAAGGGATGCCATCTCCCGAAGGCTCCCAAGGGAAACTCTACACTTAGAAGATTTTCTAAGTCCTACATATTTCGCCCTCATCTCGAGGGACCTAATTGCTGAAGGCTACCTATCAATCGAGGGCTACAGTTCACAAGGAATCAACACTCAAGGAAATCTTCTAAGTCCTAAAAGAATTAGCCCCCGGCCTATTCAATATTACAGGTGGGGCTCCACAGTAGCCGAAGGCTACATGGCATACTACACTTGCAAAAATCTCTAAGTCCTGTGCATTGGGCCCTCGGTCCAACATTCACACATAAGGAATGGGCGCCATATCCCGAAGGCTCTCAAGGGGGAATCTACACTTAGAGATTTTTCTAAGTCCTAGGAGGTGGGTTACTACAAACGCCCGAAGGCCTCATGCTGTGCTACACTTAGAAAAAAATTTCTAAGTCCTAATTGCTGTCGAACCATCGGTTGCATATCCAGCAGAGGGTGCCCAACTACCGAAGGTTCCCAAGGGCTAGCTACAATCAGATAGTATTCTAAATCCTAAGACATACATTCAAAGGAACAAACACATACATTCAAAAATGCCGAAGGCATACATCCAAGAATAAAGGAATCGAAGGGAACAAGTCATATATACAAAGCCCGAAGGCGATCATTCAATCATCAAAAAGAAAGCAAGTGTAATTGCGATGTTACTATTACAAGCAGGCCGAAGCCGAGGGATAAATAATGTCATCATTACAAATGTATGTTTACGTGATAAAAAGTACATATCAACTCATGTTACTCCCGGGGGCCGCCTCCCCCGATGGCTTCGAGGTCACTTCTGCGTCGGCCTCAGGTTCGTCGCCCTCGGCTTCCTTCATGAGCTCAGAGTCCTCTAGGTCTGGCCTCTCGACATCGGGGGGAAGAGGAACGCGGATGTCTGGCTGCAGGGGGGAGTCCGTATGCTGCCGGGTCAAAGTCCTTTGGCTCGATCTTCAAGTGGCGAGCCATCCTCCGATAGATGAGGGCTTGAGTGAAGAACTCGCCCCCATCGTAGTATTGTTTACCCTTTCGGGAAACCCACTCCACGCCAGGCCCATCGCACCACTCGTCGACCGAGGACTCGACGACCGAGGACAGCCATTGCTTGTGCTCCTCGGACCGCCATCCCCCTACCAAGAACCCCGAGATTGCGTCCTCCCGGGCTCTCTCGACGGCTTCAACCTTCGCGGCCTCGGCTTCCTTGGCAGCCTTCTCCAAGGCCTCAGCTGCGGACCTCTCGGCTTCTGCCCTACCCCGATCCGCGGCCTCCGCTCGCAGGGTCATTTGCCGAAGGCTCTCCTCCAGCATGGCCATCTGCCGCACAGCGTCTGCATTCTGGCGGATGAGCTCCCGCATCTTGGCCTCCTGCTCGGCCTTGCGAAGGCGCCACTCCTCTAGCCGCCGGGCTTGCTCCCCGAGGGCAATGCAGGTCTACAAAAACAAAGGGGTTAGCAAGGCCAAATATGGTTTCTGAGCTCCAAGTAAAACGGAAAGAAATAGGCGTGAAAGACTTACTGTAAGGGAAGACCGGAGGATCCTGTCCTCGAGGGCTTCGTCTTCATCAGCCCCGAGGGCAACCCTGTCAATCTCGAGGGTGATGCCTCGCAGAAGCGCCCTCGGGTCGGCGGTACCATTCATCACGGCCGTACCAGCCGGGAGGGAAACCATGAGGACCTCGGAAGATGGCCCCTGAACTCCCGACGGCACCTTCGCCACCTGCATGTCCTCATCTGGCCCGGGGGCAGGGCCTTCATCAACAATGATCACCGAGGGGGATTTCTTCCCGGCATCCCCGGTCTTGGGCTTCTTGCCCTCGGGATCTCTGCCCGAGCCCTTCCTTTTGGCGGCAGCAGCAGCATCAGCGCTTGGGCCCGCCGACGGCCCCTTCGGTTTTTTGAAGAAGTCACCGGCGGGTTTTGGGACACCGGCGTCCGTCCCCCTCGGGCCCTTGGAGGGTTTCTTCTTCTTCAAGTCTGCAAGGCCTCTAACATTCATCATTTTCACTGGGACACCTGCGAAGAAACAAAGGAATGGGGTTAGAATCGAGGGGACGCTGACCGAAGGCACAAAGAACAAAATAAAAAACAAAAAAAAAAACGAACAAGATAAGCTATGTGCTAAGGGACCTCGTAGACCTCAGCAAAAACGGGGTACTTCTCATCCGCTTCACCAATAAACCGGTATCTGCGAAAGCCGAGGGCGTAGAATCCCTTGTCGGCAGTATAGTCTTTAATGGAGACCTGCTTGGTGCGACCCTCCGGGATTTTTGCTATCACCAGGCCGTCTTTTTCAAGGGCGGCGCTTCCAACCTTCGGATGCCGACGGAAGCGATCCCGAAGTTCCGCCGGGAATGGGTTCTCAGCAACCCTGACATAGCACCAGCGCTCCTTCCAGCCCTTGTTTGACGAAGGCGCCTCCGTAAACAGCTTCCACCTGGCCACCTGCTGCAGGTTGGCGAAGCCCTCCGCATTCGCGTGACCCCCTCGACAGAGGTTGAAGCTCTGGAAGAACAAGTCCAGGCTGGGGGTCACCCCTCGGTCCCTACAGAGATTTAGGAAACCCGCCACGTAGGAATGGCTATTAGGTGTCAGCTGGCAGGGCACCAAGCCGACGAACCTCAGGTACTCCCGGAGGAAGGGGTGCAGCGGGAACCGAAGGCCCAAGGATACCGACAGCACGTGTACTGCAATGCACCCTTCGGGCGTCCGAGAGAGCACATCGTCAACTCCTGGCTCGACCACCTCGGCCGAGGGCCCTACATGTAGCTGCGTCACGTAGAGGTCCGCCCTGTCCGCCTTCGACTTTATTTCCAGGGCAGCCGTGTTGAGCCAGGAATACCCCTCCGGCATATCTACGGGCTTCCCCTGATCAGCAGCTATGACCTTCTTCTTAGGGACAGCCGCCTTGGCCTTCTTCTTCCCGGGGGCCACCCGGATGGGAACCGCGTTCAGCGGCTGGGAAGTACTGGCCTCACCAGCACCCCGAGGGGGAAGGACGGCCACAGTGACCTTCGCCCTCTCCTTCTCCTCCTCCTCTTCAGCAACTTGGACGGCGAGGGCCAACTCTTCATCCTCGGCAGTTCGCTCGAATTCCTCCGCCTCGGCCTCAGCCGTCAGATCTTTCTGCACCTCAGTGGCGAGGGCTGCATCACCACAATCCGAGGGCTGATCACTGCTTGACTCCACATCGGAGATGCCTTCGTCCTCCATCGAGGGCGTCCTCGAGATGTCCTGAGAGTCACTCTGGGACGACATTCGCTTTCTTGTTCGAGGGCTCGTAGACGGTAGTGTTTCCTAACTTCTCTATCTCCTAAACTAAGGGCACAGTACAGCTATGCTAGAAGGAGAAAGGCAGGGAGCACTGACCTCGAAAGCTGAGTTTTGGACCGAAGGCTGAACTTTCTCTCTCTAGAAAAATTGACAGAGCTTCGCTAACAAGTTTATCGCACACGGAGGAATGCCTGGCCTTGGGGTATTTATAGGCGCTGGAATCCGGGCTTGGGCCTGGGTTCCGGGCCTCCGGATGGACGCCATCATTACGCGTTGTCGTTTCACCCAACCGGTGACGCCGCCCACGAACAACCAGCCATCACACGCCACGTGTGCCATCCCCCCTACGGCTATATCCTGTCGTTACGTATTCCAACGGCTATATTTCCAACGGCTATATTCTGGAAGCCCCCGGGTTTTCTACTTCACTCCACTTCATCAAAGACAGCCTCCGGGTACAATCACTCAGAAGTGCCCCCGGGTTGCGCCCCACACAGCACATAACAGACGCCTTCGGGATCACTCCTTCAGAGACCCAGGGCTTCATAGCAGGACACCCCCTCGGGGATTCCCCCTCAGCACTGCAAAACTGGGTAGCCCCCGGGGAGTTTCCTCATTGACGGATGGGGAGCCCTCGGGTATCTTCATCACCAACAAATCAACAAACAGTGGACCCCCCGGTAAACGCTTCACTGCTGCCCTCATCTGGCAGGCCCTCGATCTCTGGATTGAGGGGCTCCCCTTCGGCGCCACCAGGACATCAACAGCGAGCCTTCGGCTAATCAACACAGGAGCCCTCAGAAGAGAGAGCCCTCGGCATTCCCGCCATTCTCCATTTTGTACCAAGGTTTGACATTTTCGATTCATCATTGGGGGAATTCGGTGCACTCTTTTTCCCTCGTTAGGATTTTTTCCCAAAGGGTTTTTCCTAATGAGGTTTTTAACGAGGCATCCCGCCAAAATGAAACGAAAAGCGTCAGCCTTCGGCCCACAACAGCAACGTACCTACTTTACTCCTTTTCACCACTTTACAAGTGCCTCAAGGAGTGGGGGACTGGAGGACCCCCTCAGGAAAATCATTAAATTACAAAATCTGTGAAAATCCAACAAACAACAAAGCAAGCCCTCAAGTCCCGACATGTGGGTAACTGAGGGACTACCTTCGGCAGGGACATAAGAGCAACAACTCCTCACCAACTTCAGAGATCACGACAGGACAACATCAAAGGGCAAGCACAAATTACTCCTTTTCCCTCAAGTACCTTTCGGCAAAAGGAGTGAGGGACTCCTGATGGAGTATATGGCCCGGGAACCCCCGGCCCACAGACTCCTACTACTCCAGCAAAGGCCCAACAGGCCCAACAGGCCCAAATCACAGCGCCCAGAGTACCAAGCAGTCCGCACAACGCACAGGGGTGCCTTCGGCCCCCTGGCCGAAGGCTCCAAATTGTCACAGAGCGGGTTTCTCAAGCAAACTAAGAAACTGGGAGAAAACGGCGAAAACAGCAGCCCTCGGCACTGTAAGCCCTCGGCACCAGGGGTGCCATCGGGAGGGAGAGCCCTCGGCTACTGCTCTATAGCCGAAGGCATCTCACTCGACAAGATATCCGCTTCACATGCGTACAGATCACCGTACTCTGCACAGACGTCTCATCCAACAGCCGCATTAAATGCGGCCACATGCGGCTGCCAGCGCCAACCAGTAGAGGTGACCCCTCAGCCAATGAGCGCCTGACACGTGTCCCTACCCGGCATTTATTGCTACTATAAATAGCACCTCATTTCCCCATTTGTAACCACGCAAAAAATACATATTGAATATACACTCTCTCTCTTACTTGTTCGCTCTGACTTCTCTCTAAGTTATTCCCCGTAATAACCCTTCGGATATATAGCCCCGGGTAGACTATCCATCAAGTGCATTCCACAG
This sequence comes from Cuscuta europaea, assembly GCA_945859875.1. Lineage (NCBI taxonomy): Eukaryota > Viridiplantae > Streptophyta > Magnoliopsida > Solanales > Convolvulaceae > Cuscuta > Cuscuta europaea. The sequence goes on from CAMAPE010000048.1 coordinate 13,532,847, forward strand.
AATCTCCTAATATATAAATTAAAGCTTAAGTTTTGAAAGCATAAATCTTTTACTTAGATTAAGAAAATCTATTTAAATATAATGTTTAGAATTATATGAATATTGTATAATGAAATGTGAACGTATTTCAATGTTTAAATTGTAGGTTGATTTTTACTGTATATCTGAAATTGAAGTATTTTTTTCAACAAGATCAATAAAAGTGTATAATATGCATACTAATAATGAGTTTTTGAAAGCAACACAAACCTTATCTCTATATAAATTTCTATTCATGACGTCTTCTAAAGACCAAGAAAACACCGCATTAATCAAGCCTTCTCCCTGGACTCTGCTCATATTTGCAATACACCAAATGAATATCGATCTTCAATGGCTCAAAACTTTCTTCTTTTTACCAGATATTTTGCATTAATCAATCTCTTTTAATCATAGCTGAGCACCAAATATATGCACGAAGATATAGAGAGACTCGGAAGAGAGAGTCCCTTCAGTTTCCACTGTGTTTCTTTCTAGGAGACTGGGACATTCTTCTCCTTTAAGAAAGGGGAAAACAAAAGTACGTACATGGCAAATTATGTAGTAAAACACATCATTGTGTGGTAATTGATGAGTTGTATTCAAGTAGACATTAGATAGTTCCAAGAAAATGAGTAAATATAGTTTAACAAAAGTATACTCGTAATAAGAGGAAATAGGGAAATCTTGCAATGCGTGTTGTCGTCCTAATATACTACAAACTTAGGGGTGTCCCCAACAATGAGTTTTGAAATTCGAATAGAGTCTACGAGATTATCGTAGAATGTTTTGTATGCAGAAATCCACCAAAAACCATTAAAATTCATCTAAATAAGTAATAACAGAAATTGATGGAATGATCGATAACACCTTGATATTCATAAATTCCATAGAAATTCAAATTGGGAACACTTGATTTCTGACGGAATTCTAAGCTCTATTAAAATCTTTCAGAATCCATGTTGGGGACACCACTTTTAATTCTCTTTATGTATGATTTGATCTAATTTGAAGTTGTAACAGGTAAAAGTTAAAACTTATTTTAGTTTACGATAATAAAATGATGATAGTTTTATGATTAACAATACTTTAACAAGTATTAGTTATCATAATATATATTTCTAAGGTACAATTGAAATTAGAAAATGTTAGGTTTTGTGAATGAAACGATATTAAAACAAAAAGGGCGGTAGCTGTTTGGTAAAGAACTAATTATTTGATTTAGTTTCATTTAGTATACAAGCTGCTGCGATAATTAATGCTAAAAGGTTTATAGACTTTTCTCAAATAATACTATTTAATGTAATTTCTAAAGAAATCTTTTATTTTGAAAGAATCTCTTAAAAAATCTGCCTTGTGTACAAGAAGGTAGATCTGCCTTGTGTTAGGGATTCGTTGGGGGTGTAGGTAAGAGTAACGGTAGTTCAGACGGTAAATGACTTCTGTCTCATTTATTTTATTTCCGACACTCATATGGTAGGTTTGGATTAATGGCATACATATTTAAAGTATGGATTATTTTTGTTTAATTGATTAAAGCATGGATTATTCTTATCAATTTTGCCTAAAATGATTGATAAGCTGAGTATATGGGTTATCAAACGATCACTTAGAGCTCTCTTGGTAACACTAAATTAACTGGAAAAACTGATTTTGCTGAGAATGGCTACATTATTGGCCGATTCTGCTGATTCACAAAAAAGATATAAATTATTTTGTATTGATAAGTTGTATGAAAAAATAGCTAAAATGATCATCTATAGTAACTCTAGTCAATACAGTCAGAAAAGTAACTTCAACCTTACTTTTTTTATTATTACACAATTTAGCGCGCAGAATCAAATGTTACGTGTTTGGTGAAAAAATGAATATAGAAAAAATGGGTTCTAAATTGCGTAGTTTGTATTTATACCCGTTATTAATCTTGTTATTTTATTAATAAAACATATTTTAAATATATATTTTCATAATTCAATATATATTTTCATAATTCAATAGACTCAACGAGTTCAGCCATTTTAGGTAGACCTTCATCGGTTTAAGCAGATTCAATCGATTAAGTAAAAAACAATATTACCATACAAGCTATAGAATTAACTGAATCTACTTAAATTGATGAAATACTATCTGAAGCGTCTCGATTTGCTGAATTACAGAAAAATTATATTTAATATTACTCGCGTGTCACGTCCCACTAACATTAGGACATGAGGGGGTCATGCGATTATTAAAAAATTGAGTTTATGTGGTTAATATTTAATTGATAAAGTATGAATAAAGTAAAAAAGATCTAAAGCCACATAATTTTAAAAAACACGTGAAGAAATATTTAAAATAGTACTTCACACTAACTTCAGTCATTTCAGCTAGAAAAGTAACTCTCATCATACTTATTTTGATTATTACACAATTCATCGTGGTAAATAAAAAAGATGTATTTTGTAAAAATGTGATTGATAAGGCTTAAAAATTGAAAATAGAAGTTATCAAGTGGGTTCTTTATAACGGGACTTGTTACTTAATTTTGAATGTTTCCGAATTCCGACGAAGTATATTTTATATGTAAGAGCTGAATCTTTTTTCTAGTGACTCAAAAAATGTTGGAAATTTTAATGTCATCAGTCTTAGTTAGATAAATTGTGGGCTAATGTATAATATTTTATTATTTCTTTTTCTATTTTTTTCTTTACGTTTTGTTTAAATAATAAATACAAGAAGATGAGATGGAATACTATTTTCATTTTCTATTCTAAAATACAGAACATGATCAAATAAAATGATAAACATTAGACCAAATCAAATCGAACTGAATTGAACCTAATAATTTTCATTTTGGTAAACTGATCTTCAAAACAAATCACACCGAAACCGAACCGAAATACAAATGGTTTTAGTTTGGTATAATATCTCCCAAACCAGATAAACCGAACCGAAATCGAAGAAAACCAAACGTAAATCGAATTGCCCACCTCTAGTACCACCTACTTGTCGGTCTGGTTTCATTGGTTTCGGTTTTAGAAAATGTGAAACCATAAACCGAATCACATTACTTAAGTCGGTTTCGGTTTAATTAATTTTGGTCAGTTTTTGTCGTTTTCGGCCGGTTTAAGCATGTTTCTGTCGGTTTTTGCCGGTCTATTTTTTTACCCCAAAAGGCGAACGTGTAAATTGAATCGTCAATGGTTAATCGGCTTTAGTCGGTTTCGGTTTGAGTCCATTTCGATTTTGGTCGGTTTTGGTTTGAGTCTATTTCCATTTCTCTTCTTGTGTTCACTCCCAGCTGCTATGCAGTTATCCAACTGATCGCAAATCGCAATAACATTCACAGTTCTGCTCAAATTCGTAGTCTAGGTTTCCTCCTTCCAAACAAAAATGCCGCCATTAATCTCTCTGCAACTCCGACGGCAGCTTCTTCACCACCTCTTCTCCATCCCCTCTCAACCCCCATTTTACCTCTACACACCCCTTTAGATTACCATTCACGCTCTCTAACCCATTCACAACCCAAACCGCAGATTCGATTGCTCAATCTCTTTCCAGCAATTCAGACCCTCTAGAGATTACCCAAAGACTCAAGCTTCACTTCTCTCACATCAAACCCACCCCTCTGTTAATCACCCAAACTCTGAATATCTCCCCGGAGGCCGGCCGTTCTGTTTTAGGGTTTAACGATTGGGTTATCTCCCACCCCGATTTCAAACACTCGGATGAAACGCTCTCGCACTTCGTCGATTATTTCGGTCGAAGAAAGATTTCAAAGCTGTTCAAGATTTGCTGGTCAGTGGTAACATATCTGTCGCGGGCCCTAAAACTCTCCACTCCTCCATTGATAGGCTGGTTCGTGCTGGTAGGCCCACTAAAGCTCTGGGTTTTTTCGAAAGAATGGAGAAGGAGTATGGGTTCAAAAGAGACCAAGAGTCGCTGAGATTGGTTGTGCAGAAGTTGTGCGAAAATGGGTATGCTAGCTACGCGGAGAAAATGGTGAAAGACTTGGCCAATGAGATATTCCCTGACGAAACAATATGTGATCTGTTAATCAATGGTTGGTGTGTTGATGGAAAGATCGATGAAGCCAGAAGATTGGCTGGGGAGATGTACAGGGGGGGCTTTGAGATTAGCACAATGGCCTATAATGCAATGCTTGATTGTGTTTGTAAGCTTTGTAGGAAAAGAGATCCATTTCGGCTTCAGTCTGAAGCTGAAAAGGTGTTGCTTGATATGGAAACTCATGGAGTCCCAAGGAATGCGCAGACTTTTAATGTGTTGATGAATAATCTTTGCAAGATTAGGAAAACAGAGGAAGCACTTGGTCTGTTTCATATGATGGGGCAATGGGGGTGCAATCCCGATTCAGAGAGTCATTTAATTTTGATCAGAAGCTTGTATCAGGCAGCTCGAGTCGGGGAAGGGGATGAGATGATGGATAGGATGAAGTCTGCTGGGTTTGGTGAGAAGCTTGATAAGAAGGAATATTTTGGCCTTTTGAAGATATTGTGTGGGATTGAGAGGGTTGACCACGCTATGACTGTTTTTGAGAAGATGAAAGCTGCAGGCGATGGGTGTAAGCCCGGGGTAAAGACTTATGATTTGTTAATGAGGAAATGGTGCGCTCATAATCGCCTTGCTAGAGCCAATGCTCTTTACAATGAAGCCTTGATGAATGGCGTCCCCGTGGAATCTAAGCCGTCTTTTATGATAGATCCAAGATACGCAAAGAAAACTGAAGCTGTGAAGAAGGAGAAGAAGAGGGAGAGTTTGCCTGAGAAAATGGCTAGGAAGGGGAGACGTCTTAAGCAAATTCGACTGAGTTTTGTAAAGAAGGGTCAGGGGCCAAGGCGCTTTGCCTAAACTTGCCTTACTGAGATTTTAAGTGGAATGACACTTCCCATTGGTGGTAAGAAATGTTGTAATTTGTAAAAGATCTGAGTGATGCTTCGGAAATGTGGATTATCAAATGGGCACTAGGTCTATACTCCTTAAATATGCCAATACTTTGCAATGTTTTAAAATTTTTTAGCATATGAGATTGCAGTTTTTTAAGTATAATGTCTCTCTACGTAGTCTGAATCTTTAGTTTGTATGAATATACAGGCACAAAGATGTTGGAAACTGATCAGACTAGGGGAGACTGTTCAAGTTGTTTGCACTGAGAAAAAGTGAATAATTTTGGTATGTTTGAAGAAAAGGAAGCTCTATGTTTCGAGTGAAGAATTTGGAATAGGTCATTTTGATCTTAGCACATACGTTCTTCTTTATTATAGGGCCTAATTTTATCATGTAGGAGAATGATGAAGATATGTTCCTCAATTCTTCTCCTTCTCCCATCACTAATCTCACAAATCTTGAATGCAAAGAATGGTTAAATTCAGTCTGTGTAGTAGTTTAGTTTTTGTTGTTGACATTTTTTTTGGCAGCACTGGAGGACTGTTATAAATTTTATAATCTATCCTTAAAATTTATACATGGTTGGGGGGAAATTGAGAGATGATTAAATCGAAACAAATATTCTAATTAAATAGTCATTATCTAGTACTACCTCCGTCATGGTGGACTTTGTCAAGTGCAAAGTAGGTGAGAAATAAGAATAGTAAAAACTGTGTGGTTGAGATTTGTGCAAATGAGTGAGAAATGTGCAGAACCACAAATTAGTTGCTTTAATAGGAAAATGACAAAGTTTTTTGGGACAACCAAAAAAGGAAAGTTGGCAAAGTCCAATGGGACGAAGGGAGTATAAAACTATCAAACAGAAATACATTATAAAAAACAAAAAAAAAATATAAAACCTCGCCTAACCCTCACTGTCCCCTGCAAAATGCACCAACCAAACAAGCCCTATGATAGATGGTTAGGAACTTCAGTTACACACATCATGCTAGTTAACCTTATTAGCTCTTCAGTCTCTCCATCCATTTGCACATCATCTTTCTTCATCCATTCAGCAACATTGAGTGGCAGTTTACCAGCTAGGGGTGGATTTGGTTCGGGCCACCCGGCCCGTGATCCGGCCCGTGACCCGGCCCGGCCCGGTACTGTGCGGGCCCGGGACCGGCCCGGTCGGGCGGTCCGGGACCGGGTGTGGACCCGAACCGGTGGGAATGGACGGGGCGGGCACGGTGCCGGATAAATGTGACCCGGCCCGGGTCCTGGCGGTCTGATTTTTTTTAAAAAAATTTTGAATTGGGCTACTAGCCGTTGGGGGTGGGCTGGGGACAACCCAAACGGCTATATAGCCTTTGGGTGGGGTGCAGGGGGGGTCCGGGGGGTTGGGTGGTGGGGGTGGTGGGGGGTGGGAGGTATAAAAACCTATAAATACTCCTAATCTTAAACATTTTTTCATATCTCTTCTCCAATTCTTCCTAAATACTATTCTTAACTCTCTACTCTCTAATTCTCTTATTCTCCAATATATTATATTTATTATTTATATATCTACTTTATAGTTTATACTTAAGAAGTTAAGATGGAAAATCAAGATGCCATTATACGGTATAATTTTGATAAGCAGAAGGACCCGAAGATCGGGATGTGGTACGCAATTTGCAAATGGTGCGAGAAAAAATGTAGCATGGGGGTTTCAGGCGGATACGGGATGGCAATCAAGCATATGAAGTCATGTGACAAAGCCAAAGGATCGGGAGTTGCGGGAAGTTTCGATTGATTACAATTTTCAAAATGTTTATCTCTTAAAGTTTGTTTTAATTTTCAAATGTAGTTCCTATTTCATTTCAAATAAATGCACTTGAAGTTTATTTTTAATACTCGTATAAAACTATAAACTATAAAATATAAATTATATAAAAAAAATTAACCGACCCGGCCCGAACCGGACCCGACCCGTGACCCGGACGGGTGGCCCGGCCCGAACCGGACCCGTCCAACCCTCGGGCCGGTCCCGGGCCAATGTCATACAAACCGGCGGCCCGACCGGGCCCGACCCGACCCGAGTCCATCAATATGACCAGCTTGATGAAGTATAACTATCAAATCATCTGCAATCCAACATTACCTTGCTCTTCAATTACACCAAACATATCTTGTACAATCTTCACATTGGGGTCCCACTTCTTGACTTCTTGAACGAAGTGAGAACTTCATTCATCTTCTTATGTTTCATATAACCCCACGCAGGGCCGTGCCTTCCTTTAGGCTTGGGCCTCAGGACCCAAAAAAATTAAAAATTAGGAGCCCAAAAATTTAAATACTGAAGTATGTATTAAAAATAGGGGCTACACTGTTTGTCTTAAATTGTCCGCTATAGAAGTAACAAAACAGGCGGAACTATAGAGTTATCAATCAAGTAGTGAAGTGCAAACCCGAACTCCCAAATTTACTGTTATGTTATTATTTCCCAAAAAATCAGCTTTTATTGATTTACTAATTCGATAAATTATTGATTTGTGAACGATTGAATGACTAATTTATTAATTTCTATTTTCTAATTGCTATAAATATTGACTAATTCTTATATTATTGGTTAATTTCAAGTATCTTCATAAACAAATGCTATTTATAAATTAAAAGCAAGTTGAGTCTTGCTTGTTTTACAAAGTAGTCAAGCAGGGTCGTGCTGAACTTTTCTCACACGGTGTTAAACTGTTAATGTGCAAGCTCATTTCATTTCATTTCATTTTCATTTACCCCAGTGCCGCAAAGGCCTCCCACCTACGGTGGGGTAAGGGGGTCGGATGTACGCAGTCTTACCCCTGTACTAAAGCACATAGAGACCGTTTCCGGATGACCTATAGTGAAAATCCCGTCCAAAATTGCATGGACTGACTGTTGCTTCATAACAAAGAAGCGCAGACAGTTTAGTGAGCCATTTTGTGCAAGCTATTAAGATATTTTCAAATGTCATTCTGCTTCTTGTTATTGTTTATAATAATGTTATCTTCTGGAAGTTGTTAGAGTTGAACTTATGTTATTTGGTGTGCACGGCAGCAATTCTTACTTATGTCACTACATGCTGGGGCATCTGATTACAGAATACAACAAATGGAAGTTTTAGCTCCAGTGGCAGCCATGTTCCTCGTTCAATCTGTTGTAATGATAAGGATGGAGGTGCTAGTGGACCCAAAAGACTGACCACCTTTGTATATAATGTTGGCAGTTCTAGTAGCTCTGATCTAGAGAATGATGAAAGTAGTAGTCAAAGCTGGAAGATTTTGAATTAATGCTCAGATATATCAGAATCATCTATCAGTAGAGAAGATTACAACCAGGATTCATATTCGATTTCAACGCTTCATCTTGAAGTTATCTTTCCGATCAACTGCAAAGAGCAATGTCAATATTTCATCCTCTAGTTACCTCTCAGATCAAATGCAAAGGGATCAAAGTTCTGGGGAGTTCTGAGGTGAAACATTTAGAGAAGTCTTAATATCTTTTGACGGTCAAGGATCTCAGGATTCAATTGGTTTGTGGAAAATAACATCATTTATTGACCCGTCTCACCCTGAAATCTTAAGAGAGAGCAGTGGTAGTCATTTGTCATTCAATAATAAGGGGACTTGTAACTTAAGCGATATTGGCTTGAATTTACAAAGCATTGATGCCGTACATAAGCAAGAGGATGAAGCCCCCGCACATAAGCAAGAGGATGAAGCTTCATTACCTCTATCTTGTGCACATTTGTTTTAAATGAAGGACACCATGATGTGAAGTTCCAAATGTCTGTGAAAGCGAATATGGTGAATATAAAAGCTTTAACTCATTTTCCAGTGAAGAAATGGTTGAGCACTTGTAAAGAATTGAGGATGACATTCTGAGTAATGATGTAGAAATTTCTACTTTCGGTTCTGTAGAGAGCAGCACAATATCAAATTTCCTGTCAATGAATTTTGATGATGAAGCAGGTGGGCATCATGGTTCCTCCCAGAATAGTGTCAATTTTTTTCAAGTCAAGTGAATGACTTGGAGCCAAGCCTCCATTCAGAAATATCAGTCAGATGCCAAAACCATGTCCTGGCATGGAATATGAAACAAACAAGGAACATTACCTTTCTGTATCAAAACCTGCGTCAGTTAAACAATTACTACTTATAATAAATTTATGTGTATTTGCTTATTAAATTCCCTTCAGTTTAGATGTTCATCTCTTTATGAAGGACCCTACCAATTTTTACAGTATTTGTTGTAGTTGTCGGGATATTGGGTTCGTTTGTTTTTTAGCGTTTGAATGGAAACGCCGTATCAAATCGCTGCAATTTATAGCGTTTGATGTGTTTAATATGTTAGCGTTTTGATTGAACCGCCAGCAGCCAAACAAGGGCATTGACTAATTTTAGGCCTCGTTTTGGTAGCTGTATTCAGCTTACTAGTATTTCACCCGTGTGTTGCACGGGGTGTAAAATACTAATACTATAAATCTAAATCATTAATTAAAGATTATATTATAATTTATCGCTGGAATAAGAGTAACCATTACTAAATGCATAATAAAAAATATTTGAAGTTTAATATGCATACAATTTTACAAATTATTGAAGACTTCTTTGTATACAACATTTTTTGCGGTTTTTTCTGCTTTCCCTCGTCGTCACATATCATGAACTTCAATCCAGACGGACTCGTCACTCTCGAAACTCACTAGTCCAAAAACTGCATTTTATAACTAACATTTTATATGGGTTAGTATACAACCGTGATAGTATGTAGGCGCGGGGTTAAAATTGCAATTTTTGAAAGTTTATACCTTACGTTGGGCTTAATAATACACACATTCTATAACGGATAGTAAAATAACCGAAGTTAAATATAAAACCGGGGTCATATTCATAATATTTCAAAATGTATGCAGGTGAAACGGGGTTCATTTTATAAAATTGAAAACTACGGAGTATTATTAATGTCAGTGAGATATGTTGCCCCTTATTAAAGTATTTGATTTTTATTCTGACCGCCTGAGTCCTGACCTACTACAAAAAAACAAAGGATGAAAATTTCCCGCTCCTGAAGACCTAGCGGAGCTACAAGAAGATGTACGGTGCTGCAATACTCGTCCTCTAAGGTGACTTCCGGCTGCTCCTTCGCCAGTGATGACGCTCTATCCTCACGCCAAATACCGTATCATTACTCGTCATCTCTCTCCTTGTTGCCTAGCGTCGGTTCCACATCAGTAGTTATCAGTCTCTCCTCACCGTTGAACGTCGTGTCCACATCCGTTGCAGCGGGCTCTCTCATCTGTGCAGAATTCCGCTTCTATATCTGCATCCACAGACTCAATCTACAACATATCTTCTACTCTATCTAGGTAAAAACCAATATTTTGCTGCACACTAATTATGCAATTATTGGGTATACATTTTTGTGTTTTCATATACACATTTGTTTGCGGTTGGTTTGGTTCCTTCATATTTGATGTTTAGCTCATATACAAAATGAAATAATAGGGCTAAGAAATTAAATTTGTAATGCTTATCATCTGTTTGTAAAATTTCCTGAATGATGTTAACTAATTTGGATAGCACACATTCTCATTACACATAATATAGCATTCAGTTTGCAGTTTATGACTCAAGTGTTCATACATAATGTAGTTTATTATTTCAGTTTGCAGCTTATAATTGTTTGATTATATTGTGTTATTTGAAGGGATAAAATCAATGCTACTATGTCTTATACAGGAAAAAAAATTACATTTCAGCTTCTAATTTTTTTTCCTGACAAAGATGTTACATGAACCAAGTCAGAACAAAGTCAGAACAAACTTTCTCAAGGTTTTTTCACATTTTTTGATGACAGAGTGATTCTGATTTTGTGCTCTTGCTCCTGTGGCTCTTCCAGCCCATGTTTTGTTGTCTTAACCGCCTTATAAGTCATAACTAGAGGCTATTTACTTCCGAATATAGGATTATTCAATCAAGCCTGCAATTTGTTCATTTCAGTTTGCTGTTTATTAATATATCCTTTTGTTTCAGTTTGCACCTTATTAATAATGTAATTTGTACATTATTGATATTTCAGTTTGTTCTTTATTGTTTTGAATTTCAGTTTATTTAATCAAGGCTGCAATATGTTCATTTCAGTTTGAACATGGTAATTCTTAATTTGATATTCAAATTCATCCACTGTATCTTAATTATAGTCTATATCTTAATTATAGTCTATGAGTCTATCAAGCGTTTTGAGTGACCATTTTGGTTCAAACAGCATGATATAGTTTGATAACTGAATGATGTTATTGTATCCACTTCTATTCCAATTTCTTTTTCTGTATTTCATCTATTTCTTGTTTCGCTGAAGAACAAATCAATTAATTATCTATATTTCTGTTTCTTTTCCGATTTCATCACCCTATTGTCAACTCTCCTCTCTATTTTTAATTTACTCACTTTCTTCCAAAACCTTTTATTCTGTTTCGTTTGTTTTGTTTTTTAAAAAAATCACTGCAGGATCTGTTACTCTGTTTTTTGTTTGATTTTGATTGGCATATACTAGGAATTAATATGAATAGAACTATGAGATTGTTACTTGGCTTGAAATTTCTATATTCAAAAATTTGATTTTGATGCTAGATTTGATAATGATGCTCATTGGTATAGAACAATTCAGCGAAGATAAAGGAACGCAGCTACCCCGCCGCCGCGATGATCTGCGAAGACGGATGAACACGCAAGAAGCTCCTCCACCGCCACTCCATGGATGACCCGCGAAGATAGACGACGCACAAGACGTTCTGCCGCCGCCGCTCTCCATGGATGACCCGCGAAGATAGAGGAACATGCACGATGCTCTGCCTCCGCCGCCGGTCTCCGTGGATGACCCTCCCTTACATCATTAGCCGCTGGTGATCAATCACCTGAGATTAACGCCTCTGAAGCCACATCTCGGTAAAAACACATTTCCTTGCTATATTATATACGGAGTATATACTACATATTTAATATTTTCTTGGATTCTACTTATGTACTTTCTTCTTGTTGTTGTGTGTGTCTATTTGCTAAATTTTAGATGAAATTGAAAAAGTTTAGTTTTGAGCTTTTTATTTTTTTACTTGCCTATAAGATGTATGTAAAAATGTCTTTAATTTTCAAATGAACGTGGTTTCAAAATTTCATTCTTGTAGGATTAAGCTAGGAAGAAGAACAATTATTCAGCAATCTTCACTAATGTGATTCTTTTACCTTCGTAATTATATATAATAACCACACAATAATAATACATTTCTTTAGCCATTTAACTTTCCTTACTGTCCATCTTATATTTTTGAATGCAGCGATTAGTTATGACACTGACCCAGCTTCGGTAGGTATGAACTATGAGATTGTTACTTGGCATATACCAGGGCTCCTAACTTCCTAACCAAGAGAGAGCCTTAAGGCCTAAGGCCCAAAAAACTGCCCACCCACCCCTGTTCTTATGATTAGTATGCTTTTTTGGAATATCTTTGGGATTGGGAACACCCAATCCACTAACAGGTTAAACCTTCTTTGTAGAACTTATCATATCAATTCTCTTGCTATAATTGAACCAAAGACTAATTCCAGTAATCTGCATTCTAAAATGATCAATCTGGGCTTTTCAAACTCTTTTGCCCATTCTCTCAATAAAATTTGGGTACTTTGGGACCGTTCCTACACTGTTAACATTATTTCTGATCTCTCTCAGTGTGTTAATCTCTCTGTTACTAATGTCCATATGAATCAAACCATTTATATCTCTGTGGTTTATGGTGCTAATAGCAAAATTACTAGAAGAACCTTGTGGATGAACTGTCTAATTTTAGAAACAACATTGGGAATCAACCTTGGATCCTGGGAGGTGATTTCAATGTTATTAGAAACATGAATGAGTACAAAGGTAAAAGTGTCCCGAATACTAGTGACATGGAGGAGTTTAATGATTTCATTTTTGCTAATAGTCTGTTTGACCTTAAGTTTCAGGGTACTCCCTTCACTTGGATGGGGAATAGGATGAATGGTCTGGTGTTTAAAAAATTGGATCGAGTTATGGCTTCTAATGAGTTATTTCAACTCAACAGGAACCTAACTCTTAAAAAATTAAATAAGTTTGTTTCTCATCATAATCCCCTGCCCTCTTCTTCAAGAAAATCCTGTCCCTAACTCTGGCCCCAAAAGCTTTAGATTTTAGCATATGTGGATTGAACATCACTCTTTTCTTGAAACTGTTAGAGCTTCTTGGGATTCTCGTTGTGATGGTTATGGCATGTGGCTTTTTTCTAAAAACTTAAAAGGCTTAAAAGTGTGCTTAAGGACGGGAATCATGACATTTTTGGAAATAGTTTTAATCAACAGTCTGAAGCTGAAACCCAAATTGAGATTCTTGAAAATAGGACCTCTGATTTCCTATCTGAGGAAGATTACCTTACCTTGAAACATGCTCAGGCTAGATACATACAAGCCTCAGCCGACATTAATTCTTTTTATAGGCAGAAGGCTAAAGTGAAATGGCTAAAGGATGGCGATGCAAACACAAGTTTTTTTCATCACTCCTTAAAAGCCAAACATCAAAAACTCAGTATTCATAGAATTAAACTGGAGAGTGGTTCTTGGATTGAGAATAATGATGATATCGGTAGTGCTGCTATTACTTTCTTTAGTGGACTTCTTACTGCCAATGCTGCTGCTACTGACTCTCTTGACCCTTGCAGTTACCATAGCAATATCAATCCAGTTATTACTACCGCTGATAACGAGAATCTCATGGGACCAATTACTACAAAGGATCTCATAAAAGTTGTCTTTGGTCTGGACAAAAACAGTGCCCCTGGCAGTGATGGTTATGATGGTTTGTTTTATCAATACGCTTATGATATTATTGAGCATGACTTGTTTATTGCTATGAGTGAGTTTTTTCTGTGGAGTTCCTATTCCTAAATCTATAGTTTCAGCTATTATGTTGATTCGTATAAGTTAGTGATGGCCTTTTATTTGTGTTTATATAAGCAACTAAATTAATCACTGTTTTAATCAGGACATCATGATTATCATGAAGCTTTATTTTCAAGTGGTGCAACTTTTTTCCTTATCTGTTGAACATGAGGTGCATGTCTATCAAGAGACGGGCGTCTGCTCTCACAGGGTAAAGGAGAACAATGGAGACTAAGCCGTTGAAAATGTCATGTAGAGTTGGCCTGGTCTCGTTTCTGCTCGTGGATGAACAAACAGTAAATCACAATGCTTTTGTTTGAAGTTGTCAATAGTAAGTTAGTAGTAATCTAGAGTTGGCCAGTGATCTTGCTACAATAAAGTAGTTATTGTACTAAATGCTTCTTTGTGTTGTGCGTTGCTATGTTATTTACTTTTGATTTATGTATTTCGGTTGTGCAAATGAGTCTATTGTTCTTTTTGTTTTGAATTAATAAATGTAAAGAATTGGGCTAGGGGTTGCATACATATTTCTCATTAATTTGTAGACAATATATATTTTTAGTATGAATTAGAAATTTTATTATGTAGCAAATTTAAATAAAAACATTACATTTTAAAATACAAAATCACTTATATATATAAGTGACAGAAAATGCGATTATTGTTTTTTTAAAAAAATTGACTTTCTATAACGGTTGGTGGTTTAACCCATATAAAAAGGATTTTATATGGGGTATTACTGAACTGACACGGAAAACATTCTATAACGATTAAATTCGTAACCGTTATAAAACACATTCTATAACGGGTACTACTACCCGACACGAAAAGTGCTCGACTTTCTATGTCGCTGGCTTCTATGTCGTTACGGGAACCGACATAAAAAGTGATTTTTAACCCATATAAAAAGTGTTTTATACACTAGTGATTATTATATTTAATCATCATAATTGATACATTTAAATGGGTCTTAATACTATAAATTAATGTACTATTGTTACATTTTCATATAAATTTCAACAGGCATTGTTTCGAAGCTCTAGATAGAAGTATGAGAGATGTACTACTCTCTTGCTCTCATGATGGCAATCCAAAATTGCCTTTTGGTGGAAAAACAATTGTTTTTTATGGAGACTTTAGACATGTGTTGCCTATCATTCCTAAAGGCACAAGACATGATATTGTTCACGCATCTTTGAATGCATCACATTTGTGGCAGTATTGTACAGTGTTGAAGTTAACAAAAAATATGAGACTCAAGAACTTCACAAATGAATCGGCCAATCCAAGTATTTTGAAGCTTTTTGCCGATTGGATACTGCACATTGGTGATGGTGTTCAGGTAGGGAGCGATGATGGAGAAGAAGAAATTGATATACCTGAAAATTTTCATGTTGGAGAAATGTCTGATCCCATTGAATCCATTGTCAACAGTACCTATCCAGATTTTTTAAGAACATGATCTCTTAAAAGATGAAGTTATTTCAAAAATATTACTTTTTTTAATTAAAAAAAAAAAGAATAAAAGTTACAACAATATAGTTAACATAAGTTAACATGGCTAAAGTTACTATTTCAACCTTTTTTAACAACTTTTTTTAAAATCATAAATATGTAAGTATTTCTAACGTTTTTTTGGTGCAATTTGTTTTAACTTTATGAATGAAGTTTTCAATGTTTAATATTTAATATCAAGAATTAGAACAATAAGATAATCTAGACTAAATAATAATACTAATAATTGTATTCATAGTAATATTTTAAGAAGTTCATGATGTTGATGACGATAACAAACAATTTTATAACCAAACTAATTTTATTACGTAGAGTAACATAAATATTACTACTATTTTTTGTTTTAATAAAATTGCATTGTAATTTAATAGAATAAGTATTAATTAAATTCACCGTGGGCAAATCATACCTATGTATCATAGGAGCCTCATCCCAAATAATCAACTTGACCATTTGAATCAATTTAGCCAATGGACTACCACGCTTTATATTGCATGTTGAGTCTTCAGTAGCATTGAGTGGAATAGCAAACCATGAGTGCGCAGTACGTCCTCAGGGAGAATAAGTGATGTAATCCCACTCGATGCAACGTTCAACACTATTTGACCTCGTGATCTTATTGTTGTTGATAAAGTCTTCCATACATATGTTTTTCCAGTGCCACCGTGACCATACAAAAAGAAGACACCTCCACATATGTGTCTCGACCATAGCAGATTTGTCATACTTTAACTCTTCATGGATTATGGTGTCTTGAATGGAAGGAATATCGGATTCAGGTGACATTGGCATTCCCACAAAATCTCGTAGTGATCTGCACATTTTCCTCAACAGCTTCTCAATCTCGACCAAGCAATATTTTCTCACCTCATCTGTGCTCAATTGGTACTCTATATACATATATTTTATTATTTATATTTGTAATATTACGATAAAAACTCATGCACGGAAACTTAGTTATAATTGAATCAATTAGTTTAAGTGTGGTTTGGTCTAATCTGTTCTGAGAATGAAGTAAGTGCAAGTAAAAACATCCAAAAATCCTAGGTCATATTATATCCCATTGAAATAAATGTCTTTAAATCATTTAAGTATTTATTTAAACAATCCATAATCATCTAATAAATAACGTATGTATTCCATATTAATTCATTCCTTTTAATGCATCAAAGTAAAATGTAGAATATGAGAATAATTTTCATATTCAGAGCCCGTTGGTTGACCCTATTTTTCTTCTTATCATATTTATCAGGCAACTTTTTCACCAAACGTGTGTATCTTTTGATTTTATGCACTGAATTGTGTAATAAAGAAAAAGTAAGGTTTGGTTTACTTTTCTGTTTATATTGGCAGAAGTAACTGTATATTATTATTTTAGCTATTTTCATATAATTTTTTCTTTATTGTGTTATTAAAAAATATTTTAAATATAATTTTTTCATGAACCAATTCAGACACTTCATCAAGAATTTCATCAATTTATAGGGTGTAAAATGCATTCCATAAAAATATGTCAAGAGTTTCCATCCTAATAGACTGAAATCATATTAAGTTGCATATAATATTAATTAAAATTGGTTTAGTTACGTACCAGGGTCATTGAGGTCCCTTCTAATGTTGTAGAGAATGTCCTCTGAAAAGTATTGCCAGCACTTCTTCGATACTAATTGTGGCTTTGACAACACCATCCGACAACAGAAGAGTAACAAACAAATTACGCAGTGCATATGCTGATGCCCAATGACTTGTCTCAGTGATCCCATCTATATATTTCTTATCATCCTTTAGCAATCCACGTGCATAGCAAGCATCCCTAAAGCTGGAAAATAATGTCCCATTACAAGTGCGCAGTTCTTCAAAGGATGTAGCACCTTTAACAACATTCAGTAGCGTCCTCAAATAGAACTTTTCCCCTGCCCCAGGACGTACAAAAAACACACGACCAATTGAGAATCCCTTTTTCCTTGGCACCCACTCCTTGGTTGATTGTTTCCAAGTAAACTTGGTTGTAAATTCAACGTATGTCAACTCTTGTGCCTCTGGATATTTTTCATTTGCCTTCCTCCAAGCCAAGAATTTTGTGTCATGAAATGTGCTTTTTCCAAGAACAGATTCCACCGATTCATTCGGATGGTAGTATACCGGTTGCTCGTCTGGCAAATGAAAACTGAGACGTTCCACTGGCACATCTCGATAATGGATAGGATATCCAAATATCCTCCATGCAGCCTCGCATGCTGAGATGTAGCGACAATCGTAGTACATTGTGATTAAATTAGGAGTTCCACATTTTGCTTCTATATATAAAAGTGACGTGCACATAATTAGGAGTCTTGTAGTAGTAGGATATTAATAAGATAAAAGTTCCATTTTACTCCATTGAAATACATTACTTTTTAAAAGTATACATTGAAATAATTTAAAATCACTAATATTTAATGTGAGAAAATAAGGTCCAAATTGAAATTGAAATCCATAAAAATAGGGCAAGATTTTTTATCCTAATAGCTAACCTATTACTAAAAGAGGGCAGTAAATACTTCCATCTTACTCGTGTTTCGAGAAGAAAAACATAGCAGTCCTATTTTAGAATTTCAAACCCTATTTAGTCCTATTTCAAAACATCTCCTAAAACTAACATTAATTAGTAACTATATATTTCATAAAGGCAAGATTTTGTTATTGTTTAAACAAAATAAAATGTCATAATTCGTACGGAGTATTTTCTAGGGGGTTTATATGTATAGGAGGAGCTTAGTAATTTGCTACCTTAGTTATTGATAATTGTAAGAAGTCGTCTCTTTAATTTACCCTCTATTTTTAGTGCATTTTGATATGCATTTTTTCAATAATGAAAAATACCTCAGCTAATAAAGAGTCGTAAACTATTTTAATCCTAATTTACCCTCTATTTTAAATCCATTTTACTCTCACAGTATTTCAATATAATCAACAATCATTTGAATAACATGTAATTAAATAACACGGTATGATAACCCATTCAAATACTTTTAATCATTTAAATTTTGCTTCATGGAAGTAACACAGTATTTAAATAACATGGTAATCTCCATATGAAAACACAAGATCTAGAACATACCTGATAGTGCCTTTGATTCCTGAACGTCATGGGACTTCATCACTAATAAATTGGCATACTTTGTTTTGAGAGTAGAAGGTGTCTATTATTATTATTATTAATACTAGACGAAGTACCCGTGCGATGCACGTGATATATCTAGAATTGAATACATAATGACTTAAATTAAAATTATGTTTTATGATGATAAATAATGTGTAACTTTGTCAAATATAAAAAAGACGATAAAGTTTATGTGATGTTACTTTTAGTATTATATATGAAGTATGTAGTAGTTGTTGTAATAAAATACAAAAGTGGACCATAAAAATTCAAGTAAAATGAAAATAAACACTAAGGTATAACCAATAACTCTATGTGACAATGAAATATAACTTGATAGTACAAAAATTAGTGGGCGTCATGAGACTTTTTTTATCTGTATTTTCAGACATATATAGTATATGTTATGTTAAATGATAACATCATAAGACATACAAACCGGTGATCGACAATATGCTATCACATGTAGTGATTAGCGGTTTGCAGCAATGAAAACTTTGGGACATTATTTAAAGAGGGAAGTAATAAGAGTACTGAATAATGCAGAAAAAGTAAGCAAATGTGTTAATGCATGAAAGAGAAGATAAACAGTATAAAAAAGTAAGGGAATTTTAGTATTTTTAAGAGACAACTTACTCAAAAGGAAAGTGTAGCAAACTTTTAAATACATCATAAAAAGGAAAGTGTAACAAACTTTAAAATACATAGAGAGTATCTATAAAAAAGTTTTATGAGATACACTAATTATACTATCAAGTTAATTCATTGTCACATACACCTTATCTTTTATTTTAAAGTTACTTGCAGTTTTTAATGTGATCCAAATTTACTTTTTTTACATAAAAAAGGTTTTATGAGACGCATTAATTATACTATCAAGTTAATTCATTGTCACACAAAGTTATTGTCACATACACCTTATCTATTATTTTAAAGTTACTTGCACTTTTTAATGTGATCCAAATTTACTTTCTTTTTACAGCTACTACTATGTACTTGTATATAATTAATAAAAGTTACAACACATAAACTTTATCGCCTTTTTATTTGGCAAAATTATATATTACATACCATTATAAAATATAATTTTAAAAAAGTTACTATTCAAGTCAAGATATATGCAGTGCATCGCACAGATACTGCGTGTATTTTATATTGAAAATGTTACTTCCATTGCTATGGATTGTGGTATTTACTTTTTAGTGTTGGGATCTTAATTTGTGTGAATTTATATTATCAACAGAAAATAATGTTTTTTATTTAAAAAGTTAAAGCAGTGTTTCCAAAGACGTGTTTTTTGCTTAAATCACACACTATAATTGTACTATCAGGTTATATATTTAATTTATTTCGTTGTCACATAGAAATATTGTTATACTTTATCGTTTATTTTAATAGTAATGGGTGTTTTATGAGAAACCCTCATTACAATTTTGGATTTCATCTTGTTCTTATATAAAAGGGAAATTGCAATGAATAAGACTAAAAATATTTGTATATTCCAAGATATGACTATCATTTTTTATTCCATAAATAGGAGTAACTATTGTCACGTTTGAAAAATACTGTCACGTTTAAAGTCATGTACAACCAAAACATGGCAGTAATTATTTTTTTAGGAAATAAAAATATGACATTCCTGTTTTGGAATTGACAAACATTTTTACTCCTATTTAGAGAAAAATACCTTTATAAAAATAAAGATTATAAGAAATAATATTGATAATTAATACTATAAATGTAAATCGATGACTAAATTATAGGGAAATTGTCTTAAATAGGAGTAAACATGTTTTCAAATTTCAAAATAAGACTACTTTACATGTCTTTCTTTACGAAATAGGAGTTGCTATTGTAATGATTGAAAAATACTATCATTACTATATTTATTTCGGGAAAACAAATATAGTAGTCCTATTTTGGAATTCCAAAACATGTTTACACCTATATTGGGAATTTTCTCCTAAATTATACGCCCTCCGTCTTATTCAACTTTACCAACTTTTCTTTTTTGTTTGTTCCAAAAAACTTTATAGCTTTCATTTTAAACAGTGAAACAACTTGTTTTTCTCTCTTGTGATAAACCCGAATCTCATAATTTTTACTTTTATTATTTCTCACATATTTTGAAGCTGGCAAAGTCCACCGGAATAGAGGTAATATACTTTCTCTGCCACATATTTTTTACTTTATAAAAATAAAGATTATGAGAAATAATATTGATAATTAATACTGTAATTGTAAACCGATGACTAAATTATAGAGAAATTGTCTTAAATAGGAGTAAACATGTTTTCAATTTCAAAATAGGACTACTTTACATGTCTTTCTTTCCGAAATAGGAGTTGTTATTGTAATGACTGAAAAATACTATCATTAATGACAATACATATTGTCATGTCAATGCTGAATATTGTAACTATTTTGACGGTGAAAAATCGAAAATGACAGTAAATACTCTTATTTCGGGAAAACAAATATAGTAGTCCTGTTTTGGAATTCCAAAACATGTTTACACCTATATTGGAAATTTTCTCCTAAATTATACCCCCTCCGTCTCACTCAACTTTGCCAACTTTTTTTTGTTTGTTCCAAAAAACTTTAGGGAAAATGGAAACTAATAATCCAACCTTTTAGCGGTCTTCTTACATTAGTTCCACCTTTTGATTATTCATGAATAATCTAACCTTTGCACTCCATCTTCATTCATTGGTCCCTGACCGATTTATGACCTGTTATTCCAAGTTATTTTCTTATCTTTGTAAAACATTATACCATAATTCCCACCTTATGATCACATAATATTTTGCAAAGATAAAAAAATAACTTGGAATAACAGGTCATAAATCGGCCAGGGACCAGTGAATGAAGATGGGGTGCAAAGGTTGGATTATTCATAAATAATCAAAAGGTGGGGACTATTGTAAGAAGACCGCTAAAAGGTTGGATTATTAGTTTCCATTTCTCCAAAACTTTATAACTTTCATTTTAAACAATGGATCAACTTGTTTCTCTCTCTTGTGACAAACCCCAATGTCATAATTTTTACCTTTATTATTTGTCATATAAGTTGAGACGAAGAATCCCATTGAATTAGCAACTCAGTTAATTACGTTGTGTAATTAGAGTATTTAAATGATTATAATTATTCATTGGTTATAATAACTTCATTTTTATATATCTTTGTGTATATTAAAATTTGTGACACATTACACGGAAAATAAGATTTACGTTATAAGATTTAACTTGGAAAAACTGTAGCACAAACTTTGTGCGGTAATTAATTATGATGACAGATTTGTTGCCAAATTTGAGTTAAACTATTCTTGTGTCTACTATCATTAGTTATTAGTATACGGAGTACATATATGGTAGAGAATTTATACAAAATTAGAGATATCATCATAATTAACTAATACGTAGCATCTTATTTTCATTTTAGGCGGGAATTTTGGAGCCAAATTTTCGTTCATTTAATATAAGTAATTACCAAATTTGGGTTTTTCATTAATTCCCTATTTTGTCCTTATTTTGGGCGGGAATTTTCCCTCCAATAATTGTGCAGACACTGTTACTTTATATTATATAACGATGTTCTTATTTAACTGTAGTTTAGACATTAATCGAATGCAAAAGGATTTTAGTATAAATTTATTAGTGAAAAATCCACATTAAAAATAAAAGATTTAGAACGTACCTATTTTTAGTATAAAAGCCTTTGCTTTGTTGTGTGCAAGTCCATGTTGGAATGAAGTTGTGAAGATTAGGTTTATATATTTATATAAAAGAGTTGTCATTATATTTATTATGTTATAAATGGAATCTGTACTATTTATCAAACATTGCAATTAAATTAGTAGATTTTTTCCTTGCACAAAATTGATGTGAACATATTGGTCCGTATTGATCTAATGAGTTATTGCTTATTGTAATATTACTAATAGTTTCCTAATATAAGAGGTCTATGTATTCCCTATTGTGTATTACATATGATATGTTAATGAAATATACTCAATCCAGTATTCGGTTTTTATTTTTATTCAAAATCAATTTAGATCCAATCTTTAACCCACGTCCAGCACCCACCCCTAGCTGAATTTAGATCCAATTTTTACTCTAGATATTATTAACAACCACAAAAGTTGATGAAGCTCACACTAACAAATCAAATTTACTTATTTATGTGTTGATTGGTATGCATACCTCTCTCAATAAAAAAGATTGAATCCAGCTTTTCAAGTGTAGTATTATAGAACATGTAACTCATCACAGTAGGACAAATTATATAAGTAAAAAATGTGGACACATTTAGGCATTGCAAAACCAAAGAAGAGGCATCATCTTACATGCACTTTGAAATATTTTTCGGACAAAAAATATTTACTTTTTCTTGAAAAAAGAGAGTTAACAGTTCAATCCAACATAACCTTCTTATTTCTGATACTGGTTCCTATTTTTGTCCAAAATTAAGCAAAATATAAGTGAACATATTCACATAACTCAAGCAAAGAATATAAGTTGAATGAGGATATTATTAGGAAAAAATTAATAGAAAGCACATCCTCTTTATTGTAATTCAAAACAAAAAAACAATGCATAAAATCCAAATCCTATAATAGGTAAAAATAAACCCCCAAGGAAAAGCCCAACATAAGTGCTAAAATTGAAAAGAAAACAAAGAACAATATTTCGTCTAATTGAAACAATAGAAATAATGTCACGGCTTTTCAATTTTCACGGACTTCAACTTCTTGTTAGATGATCCCTGAGTTGAGCCATCGCAATTTTCACGGACTTCTGGCATGGAATATGAAACAAACAAGGAACATTACCTTTCTGTATCAAAACCTGCGTCAGTTAAACAATTACTACGTATAATAAATTTATGTGTATTTGCTTATATATTAAATTCCCTTCAGTTTAGATGCATGTTCATCTCTTTATGAAGGATCCTACCAATTTTTATAGTATTTGTTGTAGTTGTCGGGATATTCAGGTTATGTTGCTTATTCTATTATCAGTACAGTAATCAGAATAGGCTCAACTAGTTTTTTTAGTGCATTCTTCTGCTTCAGCCAAATAACCACGACCAAACAGGTCCTTATAATTCTTCCCATTTTTAATTCATGTTTTTTTCAAGTGGCTTATGATCTCTAGTAAGCCTTTTGAGCAACCATACTTAACTCGTTTGAGCAACCATATAAATAGTTCAAAGGGAGGCGTTTTCAAGTTTGCTAGTGTTTTTTCTTGAGAAAAATTCAAAATAATAGTCTCAATTATTCTCAGTCCGCCGTTACATCCCAACTATCAACTATTCTTGACAGGTTCCAATTATATGGGTCATTTTCAAAAATATCCATGATCAGCTACAACCTGGTATAACATGTTATTTTTAAATGCAAACTAAGCGTCATTTATGAATAATATCAATAGTCGTTCTCTTTTTATTAATATCATCAACACTCAATTATCGGAAGAGATATTTTTTAAAATTTTCTAAGCTAAATATTTTAGGCACGTAAAAATAATTACGAAATTCTACAAAAGTACCGAAGTTAAAAAAATGTTTTCGTCATTTTTAATCTATTTTTAGTAAAATTTTATTGTTAATTTCAAATACAGTGATTTAAAATTTAAGGATTAAGAACTATTCATTTAATTTTGTTATGCTGTCTCAATTCTAAAAATCAAAATTTCATGTTTTTTCCATTTTAGTATTTTTTATTTATTTCTACTTTATTTATTTTATATTGTTATATTCTATAAACTATATGATATAGTTCATCTTTTAATTTTCAGGTTCTTGAGCTTTTGACTATATTTATTGGTAAAAATGGAGATTATAATTTTAAGTCATATAAAAGAAATTATACAGAATATAGAAAAAGGTTAAATAGCTTGAAATAAAGATAAAAATGTATGAATAGAGGACAAAAAGTGAGAAAAGTAAGGAACAACTTGTATGAATAAAGATGTAAATGTGCGTAGAGGCTTATGTAAGAGTTAGAGTTTGCTTAAGTTAGACTCCTTTTATACGTAAGGATGTCTAACTTAAGGCTTACAAGTGGGCTAACGGGCTGAAATACATTTGTGACCCATATTACACATTTAATTAATAACTACACAAATACAAAGATATTTAATTAGATTGGACACCATAAAATATTCTCAACAATCTCCCCCTTGGTGTTCAATCAGCATTGCAACGCGGATATCTTTGTCTTTGTGTTTATTCAGCATTGTAGAGGAGAGCGTAAATAAAATGTGTTGTGTTGCTCCTCTTTTGTCTTGATCTTCAGTAGAACTCGGTTTCCTTTGTCTTCGTGTTGAACTCGACTTCTTTAGAGGGCTTTCTGAAGAAATCCTAGCAATCTCCCCTTTGATGTCTTCTTGGCAATTTGATCTTTGATGTCGGGGTTGAGGAATCTTCTGTGTCTTGCATGTAGTCCTTGCCTTCCAGAAGTTGATCTTGATCAGCTTGGATGAAATCCGGTGGCGCCTCTAGAATGAATGTCCTTGAAAAATTGCAGATGCACATGTGATTCTGATTACCTGACCTCTGTCTCCTCCACAATGTAGTCTTTTTGACTATTTGAGGTGAATGCTTTTGAGGAGAACCAGTCGGTTGCACAGCGGAAAATGATGATTGACTTGTGAGCGTAGCTGACCATTTGATGTGAAGCTGACTTGGCAGTTTTTATGATTTTAGAGAGTAGAGAGTTGTCATTTTTTGTGATGGAGGAGAAGTATCCGAGAATGATTTTTGAGAGTAAACAGCATGCAGACCACTCTCCCCCTCATGATGATCCGATGAATTGGGACGTCATGCCTTTATTCTTTTATTCTGGGTAACAAAATAGAAAAACAAAAAGAAAGGTTAAATGATAAAAACCGGATACACTTAGATGTTCCGTTAACACAACATCAATGTAAACATTGATGTGTGGCCTGTAAAAAAATGATAGAAACATTAAAGCTCTAACAGGACTTCCAACCAGTTATTGTGAGGCATCCAAAATAGATGTCACTCTGGTTGTTATGGCATGATCATAAAGATCAACAAAGATAACGTAGCCCCTCGAGGTCGTGTAGACACCCGTTATCATCACTATAGAGATCCACTCTAAAGCGATGGCCTGAACATGTTGGTGATTCCTATGTTGCAACAACAGGACTTCCTTCCAATCATTGATCTTCATCTATAGTAGATGAGCCCTATGGAAGTTCTTGCGGGTCATGAAGACCTGCAACTGACTCTAAAAAGTGTTTGTGTCCTAGAAAATTCAAAACATTTGGGAGTGAGAGAACTAGACACGACGTGATCAATGAATGTTCAGTGGCGTGGGGCTGTGGGCCACTGTAATCAGTATCAGTCACCTCAGAAGGAGACGGTGATAAGAGATGAGGTTCCCCGTGAAATATGATTAAACACCTGTCTGTTGGGAGACAAGTGAGTGGTCTTGGGTATGGTTGTGCATGCGCCGTTTGGACAAAATGCAGCGACTTCTACCCGGGATATGAATAAATTCAGTCCTGAACCTATGGGGATTGTCCAGAGTATTTGAGTGACTGAGAGTAATTCTCTTGATTGATGGCACAATAGAGGTAGCAGATTTGACAGTGATTATTGTTCTCTTGCTCACTTGATCTTTCTGCTTCCTTACTCTCATAGTGTTCACTCAGTTACTCACTCACGGCTTTGTCCCTTGGGTAGGCTTAGTTGGGTTTACTAAGCCATTATGACTTATCTCTCATTTTTCTTTGATCATTTCTCTCCGTGCTCCCCCTCAACTGGAGCATTCAGTAGGATGCCTTTTACGATGATTAGCACTTGGGAGGAGAACTTTGAAAACTCCCCCTTAAAATCTGCATCCTTGAGAGAATCCGTGCATTTTACATTGTCTAGCACCAGAAGGAGAAAAATAAAACTCCCCCTCAAAAGTTGCAAGTAGTGGTTTTTGTTACCCGGGGAGTAAAGTAGAAAACTCCCCTTGGAATGTGCCTTATTCGTTGTTTGGCTCCAGGAGGAGTGAAAAAGAAACACCCCCCTCAGAATAAGCACTTGTTTTTCGTTCTTGGCATGTGTTGGTGTTGAGGTGTGCATTTGATGATTTTCAGCTTATTTGGGAGTGTATGCGCCAGTACTCCCTTTCATAATGTGCACCAGTTGATTGCTCACAGCTCGTCTTCATACCCGCCATGTGTGTGGAGCAATCAGATCAGTTACCACACATGACGGATCAACGAAACAAATTAAGTAATTTTTTGTACCCATTTCCAGATGGGTCCTTCTTTGGCAGCATTGAAAAAGTGTTGCACTTTCTGTTTGATTTGGGATCCTAGGCTAGTTGGTTGAGAAAAGTTGGACAATCCTAACTTTTCAGCTTCAGCCTTAGGAACCCATTGTTGTTTGAGCTTGGGTGCAGGAGAAGTTTCACTATCAGTGAGTGAATGATCAGACAGATAGTCCTTTAAGATTGGTTCTCGAGAGAGTCTTTTCAAGTGGTTGAGTGAGTGAACCTTGAGGGGATACTTTAAACATGGTAAATGATACTCTCCCTCAACATCCACTGTAGCGGAAGCTGATTTCTTAGGAATTGGCTGATCATTCACACATCTATCTTTCATGGACGAAGCAACGAACTCAGAGCAGTAGGCTTTTCTAGACTTAAATCGGTTCCGAGAAGAGGATCTTGAATGATGATTCTGAACGTACATTTTCTTCTTACCATAGAATAGAGCACTTGAAAAACAACTTCTGTTCCTTTGACGAGAATCTTCTACCTGCTTTCTTCTTCTCAACTTCTCCTCAATCCATTCTCCTCTTCTTTCCTCTCTTCTCTTCACATTACAACTTGTCGGGGAAGTAGGCTCAGAGTGAGAAGTAGATGCTTCAGGATCATCGGTTGACGTTTCAATACATTTTTCCGAGGATGGAGAAGAAGGGGATTGAGAATCAGTGCTTGATTGAGACGATGCTTTCAACAAGGATATTTCATTTAAGAGTTGTTCTCTTTTCAATTCAAAAGCTTGTTTTGCTTTATCAAAAGTCTCTTTTAACTCAACAAACTTTCTCATAAGAGGGGACATGTTTGCTGGTTTGAGTGCAGACTCTGAAGTTGAAAGTGCCTCTGTATCTTGCCCAGTCTTCTTTTCAGGATGCCAGGTAGTGATTTCTTCAGGAGGAGTTATCAGAAGCTTTTTAGTTTTATAACCCTCATTTAGTGCATCATAATCACAGGTAAATTCAGCTGCAGGATTGGCTCTTTTCTTGTCTTCTTCCTCTTCTGTCTCATCTTCACCGGTATAATCCATTTTCTGACCGTATCCTAGTCTCATGTGATGTAAGTCATAAAGCTGGATGCAGTCAACTTTCTTTAGATTACATGGATTGGGCATACCAAGACCAGCTCTTGGATTGTAATACCGGTCATCACTAATTTGATTTAGAAAGATAGTCTGTTCTGATTGTCCTCTCTTGGCAATCAGATCCTCAAGTTCCTTGACTTTTCGGTAGAGAGCACTTCTTTTATTTTGTATAAAATCGCAATCAGTCTTGGATGTGCTTTTCTCTCTCTCACTATCTTGCAATTTCTTCGTCAAATCAGCTATGTTCACTTCTAGCTTCTCTGTTTCCTGAGTCAACATTTTCGTTGTGTCTTTGGAGTTCTCCAACTGAATGCTCAATGAGGCGGTCTTATCCAGCTGCTTCAAAAGGACTTGGTGATTATTGGCTAATCTCTCTTTCAATTCCTTGATGATTTTGTCCCTATTTTCTGAGGAATGAGTGTCCAATGCTGTAGATTGTTGAATGTTGACCGTAGACGTGAGGTTGATTGAATTTTCTGCAATTTTTTTTGGACCTTGAAATGTAGCTTGGACCTTGAGAAAAATAGTCTTAACCTTGAGATTTTTTTTAATTAATTAAATAATATTTTTTTTAGTTTTTTTTTAAAAAACTCAAGGTTGAGTCTTGGAAGCTTTGAATGTAAGGTTGACCCTTTGGTGTTGAAGATTTGAGCTCGAAAATTGAAATGGGCTCAAAATTGGCTCTTTCAGTGGGAGTTTTATAAAAAGTGTACTTATCCTAGAGAAGGAGAGAAGGAATCTTTTTAACAATCCCACACCTAAACTCCTTGGGAACTTTTGAACATATAAATATGGACCACTCCTTCCTTAGTATTAAAAGGTGAAGGAGAATAAGGGAGCTCTCGCGCATATGAGATTTCAGCTTTCAGTTCAAAATTGAAAATTCGCACCCCTTGCGCGGGCGACCTGTGGACACCAATGCTGCAAAAATCAGCGGGTCTCAAAAGACAATTTTGCCCCTTTTTTTGGAACGATCAAGAGCTACTCGGAACAGTTTTAAGATTTTCAAAATTCGAAGTTTTGATTTTCCTGTATAAATTTCGATTCGAAATCCTGTGAAACACCTGGACACAAGTTGATCTCGAGATCTAGAGTATAGAGATCTCAAAAACCAAAAACTCGCGCAAATAAAAATTTAAGATATATTGCTTGATCGTTTCGAGAACGCGATTCTAACAGTATAACTTTTACAACGTTTCAACCAAACAAGATTACACAAGCTAGAACTCAAAAAAACAGATAAGAACACAAAGGTCGTCTCAGAAAATTGCAGATCCGAAAAATCGCAGATGGATTCAATATGTTTCATGCCTCGGCTCTGATACCAAATGTTAGTCCCAAAATCAATCAACAATCATACAATAATATAGAAGCAGAGAATCACAGAATGATAGAGATATGTTGATCGTTGAAACTCTCTTCTATATACCGTATAAGCTCTTAGAATAATATGAGCGTGAATGTGCGTAGAGGCTTATGTAAGAGTTAAGGTTTGCTTAAGTTAGACTCCTTTTATACATAAGGATGTCTAACTTAAGACTTACAAGTGGGCTAACGGGCTGAAATACATTTGTGGCCCATATTACACATTTAATTAATAACTACACAAATACAAAGATATTTAATTAGATTGGACACCATAAAATATTCTCAACAACAAGTATACAAAAGTGGTGCATGTAATGAAATATTTTCATAAAAGTATATGTGGAAATTTAATAGATAATTATGAAGTACCGTTTTTATGTTTATTTGCAACGTTTTTTGATCGATTATATTACGGCTATTAAAAATGCACCTGATGAATTATAAACCCTGAGAGAGAAGTGAGAGCTAGAGAGAGAAGTGGTTTGTATTAATGATTTTCGAACCCTTACAACTACTCCCAAGGGGAGTACTTATATGGAAAATATGGGTTGGCCTCCCAAGTCTTGGGCTTGGGAGGCTCATTACAATACGAGGCCTCTACTGGGCTGATTACATTCGAATATACGAGCTAGGTGTGGAAATCTGGCTCTGCGAGCTCCATGTGGGCGACAGACGTCTGGCTGACGAAGTCCTTGGAGACGTATGTCTGGCTGACTGAGGTGGTGGCAGACGAAGTCCTTGGAGACGTACGTCTGGCTGACTGAGGTGGTGGCAGACGAAGTCCCTTGGAGATGTACGTCTGTCTGACTGACAGGGCCGGCCCTGATGGTGTGCAAAGTGTCCAACCGCACAGGGCCCGAAAAATTGGAAGGGCTCAATTTTTTTTGTGGTAGTATACAACTACCTCCGTCCCGCTATGATTGTCTCATTTTACCTTATCGGTCTGTCCCATAAGATTATCTCATACTAAATTTGGTAAAATTTGTGTGGCTCTAAATCATTTTTACTTTATTCTTACTTTATCAATTCAATATCAACCACATGAACCAGTTTTTATTAATTTGTGTGTCACCCCCTCTTGTCCCAATGTTAGCGGGACGGAGGGAGTAGTATTACTTAGGTGGACTAGGACAAGACTTTGAAGCAGACCTGGTTCGTCACTTCGCGTAATCCTCATCTGCAAAGGAGGAGTGAGCGAGGCATGCACGATTTGAACCCAGGTGAAAATAAAACTTTGCACGCTGATTTCTAAACATCAACCACCGGACCAAATCAACTAATTGTTGAAATACGGACGTACAAGTTTTATATTACCTATTTGTTCTAAAAAATAAATAATTAAAATACCTCTTAATAAAAATTGGTTCAGTTCGGTTTGAACCGATTTTATAACTCAAAAAACCTTCATTAAACCGATTTATGTTCGAGTCCCGACTTTCAGGTCCCGTTTGAGTCGGTGCGGTTTCGGTTCGATTTTTTTAACTTGTGTTGAAACTTTGAAAAGAAGGCCCAATTATTTTTTCTGCACAGGGCCTTCATTTCCTCAGGACCGGCCCTGCTGACTGAGGTGGTGGTCGTACGTCCCCGGGGTGACTGTTACATGCCGGAGGCCATACGTCCCCGGGTGACTGCTACGTGCTGGAGGCCATACGTCCCCGGGGTCTTGCCATGTGCTGGAGGCCGTACGTCCCCAGAGTCTTGCCATGTGCTGGAGGCCGTACGTCCCCGGAGTCTTGCCATGTGCTGGAGGCCGTACGTCCCCGGAGTCTTGCCATGTGTTGGAGGCCGTACGTCTCCGGGGGTCTTGACACGTCCTGAGGGACGAACGTCCTCGGGGCCTTAGTCCTGTTCGTAGTAGTGGAAGTATGTGAGTCATGGGGTCTGTGGCCATATACTCCATCAGGACCGATCATAGTTCGGATTATTAAAAATAAGTACCCTTTTTAATTAAGAAAAATCGGTAACCAGTCACAAGGGACTATTATTAAAAGATGACCCCTATAGTTAGAACACACAAGAATAATCGATAATATTAATGATATTAGTTTCAATTTTTCCTTTTCAAATATTTGGGGGAAACTAGTAAATGCAGTGATTTTAACATCAAGAAAGTTTATTTATTAATTTGGGGGTCTTAGGAACACTTGGGTAGTTGGCCAATATGACCAGAAGTGGTCATAATGTTGTATGGCTCGTTCATTTATCGTTAAAAGAAAGATGTTTTTGAATTTTTGTGTAAATAACAAACAAAGTATAATGCTTTTGCCCCTTGCTAAACAATAAATATAATCAATTAGTTCGATGTCATCATTGTGATTTGTGACATTCTAAAGAAGGAGGTCACGTGATCGAAACACATTCTAGTTCAAGAGCAGGAATGTTAGAGGTGATTGGTTAATGGTTTTTTCACTTGATTCTTTGCCCTAAACAACTAAAATTAAAATGCCAATAAACTGTTGGGAATATGAGTGAAAAATACTTTTATTACTTTCAATAATAGATAGAAGAGACATACAAGTTCTAACTAAATATTCTCAAAAATACCTCACATATTTCTCAAGGATATTCACAACTTTTCTTGGTTGTGTTATGATGATTTTGATAAGAGCAGAAAAATAACAATCAATTGTAGCAACCGTTGCCCAAGCTTAAAACTCAAACACCAACTTTTTTCAATAATAATGGATGGTTCAGATAACCCTATTAAGGGATATAAATAGACCGTTAGTTCTAATTAAGGTAGAACTCTTAATTAATTCATACTAGGAAACAAAATTAAAATAGGAAACGTAATAAAAGGAAATAACTAGGGAATTAATTAATTAATTAAAGCCAACTTAAATCGCCGGGCCACGGAGGTGGGCTCAAGCCCGTCCCCGCCTACGGTAGATCAACAAGGGCCTTGGGCCCGACGCTTCCTTGATCACCCCGTCTGCTCCCTGTCAACTTCATCCTCCTTTGAAAGAACGTAACCTTGTCTCGAGGTTGAAATCTGGAAAGTGACCCACAAAACTTGCTCTATCAGATTTATGATGTAATGATAAAAAGCAATACAAGTTTCTCTGTTTATAGTACCAAAACTATGTAGTAGGAAGGTGGGAGGGAAGTGAGTTAAGCTTGAAGGAAGCTTTAACGGTGGTTAATAAACTTCTCTTTTCATTCTTGGATATGAAAGAAGCTTCATAGATGCTAGGAATTGAATTCTCCGATGTTTAAGCTTTGGCTTTTGAGCTTTTCATTTTTCACTATTCTCGTTATGTTCCTATTTCACCAAGATGTCTCTCTCTTCCCATAAGCTGCCTTAGGGATTTCTCTTCGTATTCGTCTCACTCCTACTCAGCTAAACACCTTCTGTCGAAGAATAAAATTATAAAAACTATCAGTTGGAGCAACACAGGGCTTAGAATTCCTTCATCGTTGTGAAAATTCTTGTTTGGGTGGATGACACTTTGGGAGATAAATGACTGCAACTGTTTTAATGCAACGTTTATACGATCTAATTTCTCATTCTTCAAAAATTTTATACAAAGTATTTGATGTGTGAACTTTAAACGAAGTTACATTTATGTTCATTAAGTTTATGTTTAGATGCCCACTTCAGCTCAAAATGAGCTATAATTTACTCCGTAATAAATCTAGACCATTAATTGACATGTAACCTTATTCAGATTAAGACTAATCTTGAATGGATTTAAGATTAATTAACAGATTTGAAGTATTACTAATTGTAGCATTTCGGTTCACTATATGAAGGAATAATATGCTCCATATTGTAATTGTGAAGAAGCGACTATTGTATTTGTCAACACATAACACATAGGCCTCTATAACTCGATGATAAATCGAAAATTATCTTTGTTTTGGAAATAAGTTAAAAGGCCCATAACTTAGGAGATGAGATTTAAAACAACCCTACTTTGGAAAAAGCTTTATAATATATAGTAGAACACTTAGTAGATCAACTATGTAGTTCTAGAACACGCGACACAACCCTCAAGTAGACCAGCACTGGTACAGTTTACCTCGAAATTGTTTTTAATTGCATGCACGATTCACATAGATAAAGAGTTTTTTCCACTTTTGATCCCCCGACTATTGTGTCAGTGACACTTTTGATTCCCGACTTTTAATTTTTCTATTTTTAATCATCGACTATTGTGCAAGACACACTTTTAGTCCTTGACTTCAAAGTTTCCCACATTAGCCCCTTGAACATTATCAAATTGACACTTTTAGTCCTTTCACTATAATTTGGACACAATTTGTGGACTAAAAATGTAACTACTATAATATTTGAAGGACAAAAAATGTCACTTCTATAAAAGTCAAAGGATCAAATATGGAAAATTTTAAGGAAAAATATCAAAAATCTCTTTTTCACATTAGTTAAAGGACTAAAAGCGGAAAAAATCAAAATCAAGTACCAAAAATATCAGTGGTAAAAATCGTATAACTAAAAGTGGCAAAAGCTACATCCATAAATATCTCCACATTTCGTATATAAAGAAATATACAAAGCATCTTCATTATTTTGGCATTCAAATAGAAAGTAAACAATTCATATATGATATATCCACTAGTTTGTACCTAATTTGTGCTTAAATTTTGAGTGTCGTCAAAAAATTTCCTAGGTAGATTTTCTTGTAATCGAGGCCTAGGAAAATGCAATTACGCCATCTTTAAGCAAATGTGTACAAAAAATACCAGTTAAAATATGTGAAATTAAATGATTTAAGTTATTTAGCCCAAAGTATTTCATCCGGTCCAATGAGAAAATCACATGCCCGAGATCTGGCATAACCTAATCCTACTACCGCTGCACCAATTCATCCGATCTCAGCCAGACGGTCGTACGCTATATTGCTCTCTCCATTTCCATCTCCTCTTCCTCTTCCCCTTGGGTCGGACGCAGTCTACACCGCCGCGCCGTTCTTCTAAGCTGAGGTTAATCGATTATTGCTAACTGTCTTCTTCTTTTTTCGCATCTTGTTTTCTTTGTTCTTACATATCTTTTTATATCTTATCAGCTGTGAATAGATCAATCAAGCTTAGAGGGTGTCGTTGAGGTTCGTTCTTTGTCTGTTCTTTCATTTAAACGATGAATAATTTTATAACTTAAGGAGTTGTAATAAGCTACTATAATTTACTGACCGACCAATACGCTGGCAGTGTTGCCTTCGTACCTGAGGTAAGCCAAAATTATGCAGATTGACTGTGAGCACGCGGCACATCATCCACTGATGACATCATGATGATGTCATAGTGGAGTCATCATTATCAGGCGGGAACAGCTATCCCAGGCGGTCCAGCTTTTATATAGTATATTCTTCATAGTATTGGCTGGAATACTGGCACAGCAAACTGCACATATATATTCTTCACTGTGATTAATTGAAACTATGGCTCTCATGTCATCTACATAGCTTGGAATAAGATTCCTCTGAACATTGTGGTGGTTATAACTTTTCCTGCAGGAAGCTTTTGATTGTAAAATCAAGTCCTGCCAACAAATTTCACATTGTTTGGTCTCAAAGTGGGAAAGTCTATTTAGCTTTGCTACTTGATTTTACTAGAGGTTTGAGTAATATATAAGCTATGGCAGAGATTCGGACTTCTGGGAAATCAATTGATCAGTTGTTGGAAAAGGTTCTGTGTATGAACATTCTTTCTTCCGATTATTTTAGAGATCTTTTGCGGTTGAAGACATATCATGAAGTGATTGATGAGATTTACAATCAAGTTGATCATGTGGAGCCATGGATGACTGGAAACTGCCGTGGTCCTTCAACAGCGTTCTGCCTTCTTTACAAGTTTTTTACAATGAAACTTACTGTCAAACAAATGCATGGCCTTCTAAAGCACATGGATTCACCGTATATCAGAGCTGTGAGTAGTTTCTTCTCTCAAGCCATCCACAGATAGGCAATTTCAGTTATCATTTCTTTCACATGTCATTATATTTTATCATATATTGCATGAAGAAGTATCACAGTCTTTATTTTAAGCACAAATGAAGAAAGAGTTTTCATGGTCTACAATTGTGTTATACATTTCTTCTTATCATGTAGCATTATAATTTTATAGTGGAACTGAGTTTCATTTAAAGGGAAGAGTTTATCTTTGCAATATCAATAAGGTTGGCATATAAAGAGGTTCCTCTCTTTCAGCATGATTATTTTTGTGAAGCTATGTAAAATATCTCATTTAAGAATTTTTCCTTCTCCAGGTGGGATTCTTATACCTGAGATATCATGCAGATCCTAAGACATTATGGAGTTGGTATGAGCCATATCTTAAAGATGATGAGGTGTGAATAATGTTTTACACTTCTACCTTCCTTTTTTGCCATTTGTTATTTTCCAACCAGCTCATTTATGAGGCATATCATTTTGTTCTTTTAAATGACTTAAACTGGAAAAGTGTAATGCACAAGTGATTGATTAACATTTTAGTTTTGCTTCAATCAGTTGTAACTTGCAAAATTTTGGGAGTTGCCGAGTCTGAGGGTTTCTTGGTTTTTTATGCCTGACTGTATTTTATTGGTTTCAGCTTTTCTTATTATAGTACCAATTGTATATACTGCTTAATTTAATTAATTAACTATTCATATTTATTAGTACCCTTGTCCCACAATAAAATTAACTATTCCTGTCAACTTGATTCCCTTCTAATCTCATTTATATGTTACTAGTAATTTTATTTTATATTCAAATTCAGTGTTTGTAGTTCAATTGAGGATAGTTAACTTTATCATCAATCAAATTTCGGAAACCAAAACAAGATCTTGATTCTAGGACATCAGAAACCAAAATTGGAACTTGATTATAGGACAGAGGGAGTTCTTTTTCCTGCTGTGTTGATTTTATGTTTGGATTTTTGAACGTAATTTGTCGTGGTGCCTATTCTTCATTTTAAGCACTGCACTACCGGAGCTCGTATTGTGATTTTTACATACCATGAAGCCTTTGGTATCCATAAAGCTTTTACCTTATGTACTTACCCTGCTTTTTGCAGGAGTTCTCTCCTGGATCTAGTGGTAAAATGACTACTATGGGTGTATATGTGCGCGACTTGCTCTTGGGACAGGTCAGGTGCCAAACCATTTATCTCATAATTACTTAATAATCATTGCTTCTCTTCCACCCTACTGCTTCAAGTTTCAGACACTCATATGATTTGCACACTGAATTGTTCATTGTTTCAGTTGAGGCAAGTTTATGCTCTCTTTCTATGTATACTTTACTGGCACATCTAAGTTGAATCCTTCTCAATTGGATCTGTTACTTCTGTAAACTATTTGCGAGTATAAGTTTATTATTTTAAAGGTCGTGTGGAAAGTTTGTGCTCCGCATGGCATTATTCACTCATTTACATAGGCAGATTTCTTATGTTTCTTTTTACTCCCTCCGTCCCATTCAAAGGTTCCTGTCCACTATTCACATGGTCAACTTAAATCATTCTTAATCTTTTGCTTTATATATCAAATTTTTGTCAAATTTACATTTTCTTTATCAGGCTTTGTAGCAGTTTTAATGTAGTTTCTGAATATGTAAATTTTATTTACTAAAAATAATCAGAGTGTGAGCAGGGATTAAGTTGCTTTATCGTCAGTCAAGTATCGTAAACCGTAATTGGAACCTCCTCATGGGACTGAGGGAGTAATATATAGTGGGAAGAATGCACAAGTCATGCGAGAGGTGAGTCAACCTATTAGGTTATTAAGAATGCCCATTACAACTAAATATCAACTAACCTCAATAGATGCTAATCATGCAATTGGCTCATACCAAGATCATGAGATGTACTGTTATCAATTAAGGTGTTTTTCTCCAATCCTGGGGAGTGGGGAATAGCGAAAGTCTCACCTTTTGCCTTATCCTTACCTAAAACACACTGATTTTGTTAATCATGGGAACCATGTCTTTCTTTCACTTGTTCAACTTTATTGATCATGTGCAAATATGGTTCCCATGATTATGATTTTTCAATGAAGGCACACTTTTCCCATATAATAAATTCTTGACTTTTTATCCTGAACCTTGATTTTACTGAAGATATTAACTTTCTCTACACAGAAAGCTTCCGTGTAATTTTTTCATTTTTTTGAACTATCAAGTTGACAAGGAAATGAGGAAACAGCATGTGGCATACTTAATTGGGTACTAGCAGCACTGGCCTGTCAGCCTGCAGTTTGATCAGTAAAACTTATTTTGCCTCTTTACTGTTTGCTATGCACTTGTTTGGTTTGGAGGTGGGGGGTTCAGAGGGAAGGAAAGAGGAGGGATGAAATGATTGTATAGTTTCTTAATTTATTCTCACATTTGTTTGGTTGGTAATAAAGTGAAGACGAATAAGTATATACAAATACGTGATTTTACCATAATATATAGTTCTTTTCTAGTCTTTATTGATGAATAGAGATATGAATAGAGTTATGTTGGTAAAAAAGCCTCTCTACCTAATCACCTAACCAAACAAGACATACAATTTTCCACTCCATTTTTTATATATCTGGATATTTAAACTCACTTTGAGTATTTTACAGTGTTCTGTTTGTGGCAAAAGCCAACTGCTCTGTATATATCTTCTCCTTGATGGGAAGTGAACTTTTATGTTTTACTTGATTGCAGTACTACTTTGATACACTTTTGCCCCGCATCCCGGTCCCCATAATGCGCACAATGGTATCAAATCTTGAGAAAATGAAGTTTCCTACGAAACCTTCTGGTTCAACCGGGGATTCAAGCCGTGGATCAGAAGAAACAGCTCGTCGGCCACCTTCGGTCAAAGCCTCCCTCTCTGTCTCGTTTGGTCAGCGCGCACCTCACCGTGCGTCAACCCGTGATTCATCACCCATCCGTCGTACACTGACATCAGCATCGTCATCTACCTATGATGATGCTAGACGGTCCCCTGCTAACCATCGTAGTCAAAGCCGCGATAGAGACGGGGACCACAGGACGCATGATAGAGATTCAGATAGGGGTAGGGATCGGGATAGAGAGAGGAGGAATGATTATGATAGGGAGAGGGAGAGAGGTAGAAGGCATGATGATTATGATAGGGATAGGGAGAGGGAGAGGGAGAGGAGAAGTAGAAGGGATAGGGAGAGGAGTAGAAGCAGGAGTAGGAGTAGGAGTCATGGTGGCAGTCATGCTGATCATCGGCGAAGCCCGGCAGCAAAGGATGAAGTAAACAGAGATAAGGCTTCTGGGGTCTCCAGCAATCTGGCAAAGCTTAAAGACATCTATGGCGACTTGAGTACCAGCCAAAAGGATGACGGAAACTATGATAGGGGGGCTTCTAGGAGGGACACCAGTACGGAGGAGGTTATCCGACTTGGTGGTTCTACTTGGAGATAGAAACGGAAAACACCCTTACTATGTGAAATGTAAGAGATGTGATGAGATCTGCATCTGCTTTGTACTCTCAATTGGCAACGGTAGCATGATGTACTCCGTAATAGACAAATTAGCTTGTGTTATTCTGTTGGATATTTGTAGTTCACCAGATGTGACACATTTCTCTAATTTTCAGAATTTCATTGATACAACTGAGTTGATATTGTCAAATACGTACTACTCCCTCCGTGTTCTTTATTAACGGTCTCGCATTCCTTTTTTAGACGTTTTTAATTATTTGTCTCTCTTGCTATTTTAGGAAAGTTTTTGATAAAATACCTCCACTTTTATTATTGTTACCCCTCTTATTTTTTACAAACTAATTTCTCTTTCTTTATCATTAAGTTTACTCTAGTTTAGGGATGGACTAAACTGGCCTGACCCGCTATTGTGCGGGCCTGGACCGGACCGGTTGGCCGGTTCCGGGCTTTTAGCCCGTTTGGGCGGGTTGGGCGGGTTGGGCGGGCCAGGCTCGGGCCCAGTTTTGGGCGAACCGGCCCGGGTCATTATTTTTTTCAATTTTTTCTTTTCCTAGGGTAGGGTTGAGTGTTTTGGCGAGGTTTAGGGGTGGGGGTTGAAGGGGGGGGTCAGGGGATAACAAGAAAGCAAAAAAAAATTAGACATTGAACCGGACCTGGTATCAACCTGGGCTGGTTCCGGACTTCCGGGCTCAAGGATTTGCAAAAAAAGCCCACCCGGCCCCGGCCCGGGTCCATCACTACTCTACTTAATATACTCTCTTTTCTACTTTATCATTACTTTACTCTTTTTAATATATTCTCTTTCCTACTTTATCATTTACCCTACACACTCTACATTTACTCTACTATTTTTCTATTAAAACTCGTGCCCAAGACTAGCGCCTAGCGGGACAGATAATAAAGAACGGAGGGAGTATTTGATAAATTTCTTTAATATTATAACCATTCCCTACTTTAATTGTTTAGTTAATGTTCTCAACACTTGCAATTTCTGTGGTCAATTTAACTTGTAGCAAATCAGAATTTCTGATCCCATAAAAGTCGTTTAGCTTTAAATGTGTAAATTGTAAATTTGTAATTATCAATACCAATTTATACGGAATTAGGAGAGATTCAGAGAAGCGACCGAACATTATAATCTAAACGTGAATTCATTTAGGGATGAGCACTATTATACTTCCTCTATCCCATTTTGGTTGTCTTACTTTCTTTTTCGAGTTATTCCAAAATATTCTCTCCATCCCGAATTGAATTGCAAACTTTGACTGACACAAGGATTAAAGAGTGACAATAAATGATGCTTTGTTTCTTTTTACACTTTTGCCCATATTCTCAAAAGTAGATGTCTTTAAGTTAATGAAAAAAAGTAAAAGTAAGGGTAAATTCGTCACTTTATTCTTATTTACATACATAAAATAGAAAGTAGAAAATCATTTTGGGACAACCAAAATAGGAAATTTTGCAAATAAAATTGGGATGGAGGGAATAGATGTTTTTTTATGTAGCAAAAAATGTGGTCTTTATCATTTTATTTTATTATTTTCAAATCACAACCACGTCATTTACTTTAAAACCATTTCATTAATAATCGTGCCAAATAAAAGAATAAGCATGATTTGGGACAAAAGTAGTACTTGTCTAATTTTACCAAGTCAAGGCCCTCCCGCACGAGCGACGAGGTACCTCACCCGAACTGCTCGTATGTTGTTGACTGTCGGGTATGTCCGTAAAGGTAAGAATGTTTATATTTGGACTGTATTTTTTAGTATGGTTTATTTAAGTATGATCTAGTGGTGTCTGAACTAGTTCAGTCAGATATATGTCTATTTTATGTGTATTTTACAAATGGAGAATTCTGGTTAATTTGTTTAATTCTAATTTGATTTGTGATTGAAATCAACTCAATTAGAAATACCCTATATATGTAAGAGGTGCTATCATTTATTTGATCTTTTATGGTGTTTTACCTGAACGCTTCGGTTAAAACCAAAAATTAAGTAGACCTTAGACAGTTACTCATTGACCCAACTGGGACACCAATGACCAGTTCAGCTATCTCTGGAGCCTGGCAAAATTCCAAATGTCAATGAAGCATAGCATTTTGTATCTGGACAGTACACTATTAGTTTGCATAATTTCCATAATATCAAATATCACATGATTTCCCTTTAAAAAATCAATCCCATCCCTTTGATAAAAAAATATATAATGTTGAATGGTTGCGATTCAATTTTGTTTCAGGGGGGCTTTTTTCTCACTTCGTCATGTGTATTACTTTATTTAAAACTAGACATAGTTGGGTGAGCCAAGTTTAGGGCTGTTAACGAGCCGAACCCGAACACCCAAAGCTCGAGTTCGACTCGATAAGGAATTAGTGGTGTTCGGGTTCGAGCTCGAAGCTCAACGAGCTTTACAAATTAGGCTCATGTTTGGATCAATAGGCATTCGATGTTCGAAACGTGCGCTCGATAAGCTCGATAAATACGCTCGAATTAAAAAAAATAGGTGATGCCCATTAATAGGCTTGTGCTCAAATGAATCGACAAGTATTCGATTCATTAATAATCATATTTAAATTCAAAAAATCATACTAATTATATTTAAATTTTGAAATATATATAAACTATATTTATAATTTCAGGTGTTCGATATGCTCAAGTTTGAACCGAGCCAAATATTACTATGTTCGAGCTCGGCTCGATTAAGTTTTCGAACTTAAAACTCAGCTCGGGTTCGGGTTCGAGTTCGAGAGTTCGTTAAGCTCGGCTCGTTAGGTTCGAAACCGAGCTCGAACTCAAATAGTTCGATAAAAGCTCGGTTCGGTAACAGCCCACCCTTCCCAACGTAAAAGAGGTTAATAAAACTGTGAAAAGAGGTTTGAGATCACCAGAGCCAAAAAGAATCCGGACTGGGACCTGCTCTAGGTCCAAATGGAGGCTTCTTTACCCGTAATGAGAACCACGTACAAGCAGTCTGGGTGCAGTTTACCCTAACAGTTCTGGTCAGATTTGGATCTATCTATGGACTAGTTTTCAGGCTATTTAAAGGAAAACTGGTTGCCAATACTAGCTTCATTACGGAATCGGCAAACCGGTCTAGCTTACAGGCACCTGGCAGGTCCCAATCTGAGTCTTGAACAAGAGTTTGTACCTCAGCACAAACGAACACAACACGAACCAGAAAACAAAACAACCTGAATATCATAACTAGCAAACGTCAATAAGCTACAAGAAGAAACAATTATATTATGCTGGGTGTAACCGTGTAACTGGCAAAATCAGAAAAAGGTTTTTGGCCATAGCTCAAGACAATACAAAGTTCTTCTCAAGTAATTTAGAAAAAAACTACGTTCTCAATGGTATCTCCTAAACCTCCGGAGTTCCCAGCAGATCTGTAAAGCATAACAGGGGTAGGGCAAGGAGAAGACCAGTGACCATCCAAATTTCCATTAGAAAGCTTAGTTATTATTACTCGCACTTTATGGAGCGGTAAATATGGCGGACAAAAAAGAGGGAAGCACGGAAACCAACAGTCCCAAGCATGAGGAAGAAGCCATAACAGATGCAAGCCATGTACCCAAAGAAGAATGACGTTTGCATGAAGCCAGACATGTCCGAACGTGCATAATAGTAATATAAGCAGTAGCCATAGATGAATAACCCAGTTGATCCACCGCAAACGAATGATCTAATCCATACAAAGCCAACATAATCATGCAAATAGTTAGAACCCATCTAAATAAATGCCTAATGATTTTGAGTGCAGTAGATCAGTAAAATGGATGATGGCTGCAGCCCGTGAGAATTAGTGCTGGTTTCATAACTTCAATTTTCTGCTTATTACAAATTTTTTTGGAACAGGAACAAATATACCCTCAACTATGTCAGAACACATAGATACCCTTCAAGTTATTTTTGGAACAATTACATATAAAATGGTGAAGCCCGGACAAGTATACTATTGAACTATATACTACGTATGAGAGAACACACCCCACAACTATGTGACATAAGGGCATATTTGTTCAAGCTTAACAATTCTTGTGTATACACGTTGTCTAACATATGGTTCAGGGGCATATATGTTTCTTGTCCCAAATTTTATTCTACCAAACGTTAATTTAATTGACTGTACTAGCTGAATTGGCTCATAACGAAATATGCAGTGGGCTGAAATGAAAGGAAATGAGAGTTACACATTTTTTCTTTAATTTGATTTTCAAAAATATATAGTAAAGTGTATTATTTACCTTAACAGGCTCTATATAATACACATAATTTATTAGATATGGCAAAAACTCGTAAAAATTAGAACACTTACCTCCACCACCATTCATGGTCTTCAGCAGCAAGTTGAAAGTATGTTAGCGCCACAGTAATGAAAGCAGTGACAATCAGCAGAATAATAAACACAATAAATAAAATGCTGTAGATTGTGTAGATCCTGTGGCCCCAAACACTTGCAAATATATAGTACAGCTCTATATATATGGCACTGAAAGGCAAAAATCCAGCCATGGCCATCTGAGGAAGCGCTCCACGGTACCAAGGTAAAGGAGGGATTTCTCTCGGGTACTTAGTAGTACGGCAAGGGGCTTGGAATTCCGCCTTGCTGTTTTTTCCAGCAATACCTCCTAAGACCAGCAAGGGTGACGTAACAAGAGCCCATATTAAAAAGATTACCACAATGGTACCAAAGGGCAATGCTGCTGTTGCACTGTAAGCAATGGCTACAGTGTTCAGGAAACAGAAAGTTAGAAACAGAGGCCCACAAAACAGCGCCCCAGTTAATAACAGATTCCTGACCTGTTAAGACAGAAGTAATATTAGCTTATCGGAATATTCCTAAATAGAAGTTAAACAATGACATTCCGAAATAGAAGTATTATGTTTTCCCCCTGTCATGCTTGAAAATACTGCCAATTATGGCCTTAATATTGTCATATGAATGACTTGTCACTAATGCCAAAATATGGCAGTATGATTTCAGGATGACATTAGGTTACTCCCATTTAGGTAAAAAATATATTATCCCTATTTTAAAATTTCACATAATTGTACTCCTGTTTCAGGATATTTCCATAGTTTATTTTAGGCAAGAAATACATGGATATGCACTTTCAGGAACCAATATGGCAAGCATAAAATTTAGAAGGTGCACTCAAAAAGCATAAACTATACCCCCTCCGTCCAAAAAAGCCTGGTTTCGTGATTTTTTTGCCCCAAAAAAGGGTTTGGTTTAAAAAGACAAGTTTGGTTTTTATAAAAATTTCATGCACAGCCAATTACTATAAACAAAATTTGGAAATAAGTTTTAGGGATATAATGATAAGTTGGCCATTCATAATAATTTGAACAAACTTGTACATAGATTTCGGAAACAGTCTCTCTGTACTACAGGGGTAAGACTGCGTACATCTGACCCCCCCTTACCCCACCGTAGGTGGGAGCCTTTGCGGCACTGGGGTATCAGATGATGATGAAACTTGTACATAGATTGAGTTGACTAAAAAAGTTGTACCTTAGACACAGAAACACAAACACACACACATATACGGGACAGGATAGTAATAAGAGGCACAAAACTTGTGGATATTAAAACTCTCGAGTGTTTGTATATTGAAATATATGAACAAAAGCCATAAACAGA
Organism: Cuscuta europaea; assembly: GCA_945859875.1. Classification (NCBI taxonomy): domain Eukaryota; kingdom Viridiplantae; phylum Streptophyta; class Magnoliopsida; order Solanales; family Convolvulaceae; genus Cuscuta; species Cuscuta europaea. The sequence continues at coordinate 13,577,119 of CAMAPE010000048.1, forward strand.
CCCAGTTTGTTCCTTCTAGTTGGCAATAGAAGGAGGAGGCGGTATAGCCAGCAACCCCTGAAGTGAGAGCATATATGACGACCAAGGCAGTGAATAAAGCTCCACGATTATAAGGATAGAACACACCAACCAGTGCCAGGATGAATATAAAGATTGTCCTGTGAATTGGACAACATGTATATATATATTATTGGGGCAAAAAGCTTGTGTGTACTACCGATATTATACAAGGGATACTTACATTGTGAATAACTGAGAACCAGAACCCAGTGCTGCAGCCAACAAAGATTTATACTTCGGATATCTAAAAACATCACCATGGATGTATTTCCACCCAGTTTCTTCTTGATCATCAACAGTTTCCTCATCATGAGCATACCTTAGTAATAATTATACAGTAGTACTAAATTCACTAAATCTGTAAAGGATGAGAATGCAATGAAAATCATAAATTAATAAGTAGATATAAATGGTACCTACTTAACAAAGTCATTTTTAAGGACTCGCATAAGAATAGTCGCCAGGAAACCAGTCAGGAGGAGAACTGTCACACAAGAATTGATTATTGAAAACCAATGGATTTCCAGGTGATGTGGCAACGATGAAGACTGAGAGTACTTATCCATTCTTTTCTCAAAAGGAGTGTTTGTTTCCTTCCATTTCACAGAATACATGAAGTCTACATTAACCTCTTTGTCCTCCGTGATGTCAACAAGGGCATTGGGATCAGTTCGTGCATTGATCTCAATCACACGATCGTTGTTATAAAATATCTCAAAATGAAGATGCTTGAATAGGTAATATTTGTAATCATTCGGGTCAGATTTTCCTTCCCTATCAACCTTTCCAAGAAACCCCCAAATGGGAAGGTCGTCATAGTACATTTGGAAGTAGTAATCCTTGGCAACAGCATCACGGAATTGTGCAACTTCTTTCTTTAACAGTGTCTTCTCACAAACTGTTTCTGAGTCCTTTTCATGCAAAAAGTCAAGCTTGTAAGGGGCACTGACCAATCGGTCCCCATTCAGGACTTCACCAAGAGCTTCCTTTTTTTCTTTCAAATGTTCTGACAAAAAAATCAATAATTTGAGAATCAGAAAAATGTACCAAGCTAGCAACTAAAAATAATAACTACAATAATCACAATTATAATAATTAGTACTACTACTATTCTTATTATTTTTATATCAACATATTCAGCATGTACAGGACTATACCAAATTATCAATATATCAAACTAATACATTCTGAATCTTAACAATCTAGCAACTCTGGGTATAGAATACTGTGATGATTACTAACCTGGCAGACAGAAGGGGAGGTCAAAGTATCGGTATGTTTCACTGCAGCATCCAAAAAGAAAAACCAGCTCAATTAGTCAAACATCAGATTGTATGAGTTCAGACACATCAATTGACTGAAGTCACTGAACACTAAGTGCTGTCTACTACACAGCTACACAGGTGCATACACAAATCCACACATCAATCCGGTAAACACTATGTTGTAGTCTAACATCAAATATTTTATGTTAAGTTGTATATGTACATGGGAACATCCAATCTATGCTCTATGTAAAAGCGGCTCACATTTGTTCCCTTTTGCAAAGACTGGTATACTGTTTATCTGCTTTTGTTTTATCTTTTGCTTGTATAATCAGATTATTAGAAAAATGGATTAGTGGAATGCTATCAGAGTAGAACTCTACTCTCTCAAAGTGGCAAAATTGCACGTAAGGTTGTTTGATTGCATGTTGAATTACATGAGATAGTGAAGAACTAAAGTAATTGTTATTCTCATATCTCATATTCTCAATAGTTTGAAACTAAATATATATCATGTAGCACATGCACAAGACACAAGTCCATTACTCCTAAATAAAGCCTACTTGTCATTTGATCAAGATCACTGTCCTAAAGACCCTCAACGAGCTCCACTTAAGGCGTTAGCACTTGCTTGACTGGATCCAATATTTATAATTGCAGCCCTGCCACACACACACACCCGCTTAGGCCCTCCTAGGTCTGGCTAAATGCCTAAATCCTACAGCCTCGGGTGCTGTCTACAGCCTAAAGGATGTTTAGCAATTTTCATGATACTGCTTAGATTTCATTTTATCATGATACTGCTTATATTACTCCCTCCGTCCTAAAGTGTAGTAATATACATTTGGGTTTGGCACTGGATACAAAAAAATGACATAGTGGTTCCTTTACAATAGTAGGTCAACCAGATGCCAAACCAAGTAGCTGCAAGACGATCGAATCCCTACTAAATGATAAGAAATTTTCAAGCATCCATGTTCTCATCTTGATGTAACAGTTACATTTAACACCAAAGAACTTAGCACACTAATATAACTAGTTATCTATTAGTAAAAGAAATGAAAAACTGATTATGTGATGAACATGCAATAACATTTCACATATTATGGTTTTTTTCCCGGCTTAATCCACACTAGGTGGAGGGGGTGCCGGGGAACACCTCCCTAATTTATTAAAATAAAGTTGCGAGTACAAGAGATTAAAGAACAAGAAAAGTGAAAGAAAAATGAAGCCAGACAGAGTATGGCTCGGAAAAACCAATCGCTTCCATAGCTTTCCGTATAGCAGAGATGGGTGGTCGTTTGAGTGGGAAGGTCCCAACTAGGGCGAATCGGAATTTAGATGCAAGGACCTGAACGTCATCTCCAGAGAACGAAACAGCCGGAAAACCTTTAAATCGGCTGGGCGATTTGACCGGCATTCCGTTGAAGTCCACATCGGAGAAGAGATGCAGTTGACAGTGCAGTCGTTGGCCGGGGAGGATATCCCTTACCGCCACTGCGTATGACTGAGCGATTGGAGTAGTTGCCAGTTCGTGTCCCTCCGCCGGCGGCATCGCTGCCGCACAGGCATCGGGTGTGAGACCGACGCTACCAGAGAGATCGCGCTCAGGAGCTTTTCGCACTAGGAATTTTCAATCGTATTTTTTCTATGACAGGTAATGCTATTAGTCCTTCTCTGACTCAATACTTGCCGAGGTACGTGGTAGACTACATTCACAATTTTTCACATAATATGGTTTTTTGGATACATTTGATAATAAAATATGGTCAAGTTAAAGTACTTAAATAGTGCAAAATTCAAAATTCAAAAGGAGGAAGTACTAATGACTGAGCGATTGGAGTAGTCGCCAGTTCATGTCCCTCCGCCGGCGGCATCGCTGCTGCACAGGCCTCGGGCGTGAGACCGACGCTACCAGAGAGAGATCGTGCTAAGGAGCTTTTCGCACTAGGAATTTTCAATCGTATTTTTGCTATGACAGGTAATGCTATTAGTCCTTCTCTGACTCAATACTTGCCGAGGTACGTGGTAGACTACATTCACAATTTTTCACATAATATGGTTTTTTGGATACATTTGATAATAAAATATGGTCAAGTTAAAGTACTTAAATAGTGCAAAATTCAAAATTCAAAAGGAGGAAGTACTAATGAACCCAGAAAAGTAGGTTAATCCGCAATTGACCGAATTACACATACTGCTAGACACAAAATTGCAAAATCACAACAATGATACTTAGAGACCCTTAATAACACACAATTCCCCATTCATTTCGATAGTCACCAACAACCATAGGAGCTTAGTTAGGCTGATTGCGAACAGGATTCGCAATCTTAATTCAGCTGGAGAGGCTACACCGCGTGTCATTAAGAGGAAAACATCTAGAGACGGAAATTTGAATACCTTGGGTTGTGAAAAGGCCCGACCTTGTTGGCGTAGAGAGGGACCGCATCACCGGACTTGTATCTGTGATCTGATGCATCCGATCTCGCCGGAACCGCACTGCACAGCACGAACAGAACAACGACGCACCACGATACCGTCTTTTTTCCTTCCATGTTTGTCATTACCTTGGCCTGTGAGCGTGAGTAGAGAGAGAACAGATCTCGATCTCCCTCAGCAATGGTGCAGCGGGGAGAAAACGTCTACAGCCTAAAATAATGACATATCACTACTCTGCTTCCATGGTTCGTCTCTCACGCGCTACCTCGAGTGAGTTGGGCACAATAGATGCGGACGGGCGGACGGGCTTGAAGGCAGATGCAGTTTAAGAAGCCGTGTGTAGTTTTGGGCTTATCAAGTTATCAGCCAATTTTGTTAAATACGTAACTTTTATCTAATAAGCAGAAAAAGTAAGGTTGAAGTTACTTTTCTGTCTTTATTGATCGAAGTTACCGTGGATGACTATTTTAGCTATTTTTACATATAATTTTTTCTTTATTTTATTAAGAAAATATATTTTAGAATTATTTTTTTCTTTAATCAGCATATTCAACCAATGTAGCCACTTCAGCCAGAATTTCATAAATTTCAACAAAATCAGCCAAATCAGCCGATTTTCGTGCTACCAAACGGGCTCTAAATTGAAACATTAGGGATGGCAATGGGCATTAGAAATGGTAATGGGCATGGCCGACTCGGACACAGTTATGTACTCTTCCATCGGATTTTGCCAACTTTTCTTTTTTGATTGTCCCAAATATTTTGTCACTTTCCTATTAAAGCAACTAATTTGTGATTCTGCACATTTCTTTCCTCACTGCACAAATCTCAACCATACAGTTTTTATTATTCTTATTTATCACCTACTTTGCACTTGGCAAAGTTCACCGGGACAGAGGTTGTATATAATCTGTAATGATATTCATCCATTGGATAAGGATATTTTTACTTTGCTGAAATTGGTTGGTCTGGTTTGATCTGATCTGTCTAGTCTGGTTTGGTAAATGTCTGGTCTCTTTGTATTTTAAAACTATCCAAGTTTGGTCTGAATTGATCTGGTCTGATCTGATCTGATATGGTCTGAGAGAGAAAACAATTCAAGTAAAAACATCATAATTTCCTTGGAAAGTTTTGTGTGGCTAACATTCATTTACCTTTTTCTTACTCAACCACAACCATACATTTCCACTTTATTCTCACTTTCTTAAACTCCGATCCAAATTAAAATGGGACTTATTTTATGGGACGGAGGGAGTAATTTTTTTTTAAATCATAATTGTCTAGAAGGATATTAGGTACATGGTCTTTTATTATACTCCCTCTGTCCCAGAATTTACTTACATAGTACAAATAGCACACGGATTAAGAAAGTGAGAATTGTGTGGTGGAAAGTTGTAAAGAGGAGAGAGAAATGTGTAAGAATGTGTAAGAATTACTTTGAACCACAAATTCTTTGCCAAAAAGGGAAAGAGAAGTTTTTTTTTGGACAGACGAAAAGGGAAAGTTGGAAGTAAATTATGGGACGGGGGTAAATATTACTAATATAATATCAAATGACAAAAAGTGTCTCATAAACTAGATTTCCAAAAAAATGATTACTAGATAATTAATCACGTATGGTATTTAATTGGTATATTATCTTGTATAGCTATCAAATAAAACAAACTATCGTGCATTTAATCAGGGCCGGTCCCGAGAAAACGGAGGCCCTGTGCAACAATAAAATTTGGGCCTTTTTTCAAGTTTAAACGCAAGCAAATTGTCTTACAATACAAGTTACTAATAAACGTAATAATTAAAATGAAAAAAGTCATTAATAACTTACAGTTTATTTAAAAAGAGACATTCTTCGAGCATATTTAGATGCGAAGTCATCTACCAAACTTGCAATGTCAATCTCTTCGAGTGTTTCAGATTCTATGGATATCAACAACGCCAATCCATTGAGTCTCTCTTGTGACATAGTTGACCGTAAGTAGGACTTCAACAACTTCAACTTGGAAAAACTTCGTTCTGCTGATGCCACTGTAATCGGAATGGTTAGCAAAACTCTGTACGCAATAAAAGCATTTGGAAAACAATTCATTTCTTTTAAAGAATTCAAAATTCTTGTTGCCCCTATCTTTTCCTTTGGCAAAATCTCTCTAAGCAACTTCAGCTCAATATACAAATCGTGGCCATCAACATCGCTGCATTGCCCATCCCTCTGCAGTACTGTTTGTAAATGAGTGCAAGATGACTCCAAATCTAAATCCGTAAGAGATTGTAACTTCTCAGAATTGAACAAAAACCCAAACATATTTTCATATACTTTGTATTGCTCAAACCTCCGTGTCAATGAGCCAATAGATTGATCAACTATGTAGACAAAGTATTCCACTCTGAACAGCTCTTCTGGTGTTGATGTGGATGATACAGAAGATTCACCAACACTCTCATCAAATTGTTTTTTTCTGCGAATTACACGCTTCTGAGGAAACACTGGTTCAACTTCCAATTCACTGGCTATTTCTTTAGCCACATGCATAGCACTAGAAAAACCAGTTTCTCTATACTTCTCAAAAAAAGAAATTAGCCTTTTGACTTCAACAATAGCAACATCAAGAAGCATATCTTTTGCTTGTAGATTTTTGCTCACCAAATTAACAGCATATAATATTTCATACCAAATAACTGTAGCAAGCAAAAATTCAAAATTACAAAGATCATTTGTAGCTAAGGATCTAGCTTCACTTTGTATTTTAGAATCATTGTCTGTCTCGGCCAATTCTAGCAATGCTTCTCGAATGTCACTTATTTGAAATCTTATTGCTTTGACACTTTCCACACGACTTTCCCACCGAGTGGTTGATAAGGATTTTAGAGTCAATCCTTGGACATTGTTTTTTAAAATTTGCCATCTTTTTGTAAAATTAGCAAAGAGTGTGTAGATTCGTTGCACTACTCCAAAAAAATCTCTTGCTTTTCGAGAACAATTAGCAATGTCACACAAGGTCAAATTAAGGTTATGACTACCGCAAGGAGTATAGAATGCCCTAGGATTTACATCCAAGAGTCTTTTTTGCACACCTTGATGCGTACCTCTCATGTTTGATCCATTATCATATCCTTGTCCTCTAACATTATCAATATCAAGATCAAGAGACTTTAACACACTTTGCAACACTTCAAAAAGACCAAGTCCTGTCGTGTCATTCACAACCAAGAATTCCAAGAAAAATTCTTCTATTTTAATCGGATAAGAGGAGATATCAACACATCTTAATATCAAAGTCATTTGTTCTTGGTCACTCGAATCAGGAGTACAATCAAGTATGACAGAAAAATATTTAGATTCTTTGATTGTTTTAATGATCTTAGATTTTACTCCTGAAGCAAGCATCTCTATCAATTCATTTTGAATCTTGTGACTAAGATAATGATGATGAGTATCCTTATTGTCGACGCGACGAATAAGCTCTTGAATAACAGGATCAAATTCACCCAGCATCTCAATTAATCCTAAAAAATTCCCATTATGATTCTGATGGAGCCGCTCATTCGTTCCACGAAAGGCCAAATTATGCTTAGCAAGATATTTCACAGTTGCAATCACCCTAAACAACAATTGCGTCCAAAACTCTTTTTCTTTCAAAAGTTGATCATGAGCTACTTTATCAATTGTCTCATTTTTTTGTAATCGAAGTCTCAACTCTACCCAACTCCTCATGTTACCCATATGCTCCACACCTGTTTCATGTTCTCTCAGTCTAGCACTAAGATGTCCCCAATCATCAAAACTCGTGTTAGCTAAAGAACCTTTGCCTACACCTTTTCTAAAAATCTTACAACAGAAGCAAAATACCCTATCAAGCTCCTTTGAATAAACAAGCCGGTCTCTATCACATTTCTCTACATTAGGCAAACTTCTAGTGTAAAAAACTGATGAGAATCTTCTAGAGAATTTATCTTTAGGCCCTTCCACAAAATTTAAATCTCTTTTAGGACCATTCTCTACCAAGGTGTCTGTCAACTTTGAATCTAGAGCATCCCAGTTTCTTGGATCATATATGTCAAATAAAGCAGAATTATTTGGCCTATCATCTAAAACATCAATTCTGTGGTCCTCTTTATCAGAATTCTCAGCCATTTCGTTAACACATTGATCAGGTATTTCAACATTATTTTCAACATTCACTTCTTGTTGTTCACCCTCTTGAACATCTCTAACTTCTTTAATAATAAACTTATCAAGAGCTCCTTTTTGAGATTGGGTTAACTCCTCAAGTCTTCTTTTCCTTTGACGCTTTTCATGACCGGATTGGTATTTATATGGAAACATAATTATTACCAATTATTGAAATTCTCCTATAATCCTGTACATGTTTATAAATTTTAAATTAATATTAAGTTTAAAATTAGGGTGAAAGCATGATTTACTTTAAATGCAAAAAATCAACAAATAACAACACAACAATTCAACAAACATTAAATCTGAAAATAAACAAATTACAAGATTTCAACAAACAATTCATCAATTCAAATATTCAATAAATTGAAATTTCACAAGAATTAGCAAATTAGCAACTAAATGAATAAAAATTATAAAAGAATTAGCAAATTAGTAACTGACCGGAAGGACGGCGTCTGAGGGAGGCCGGAGGGCGGCGGAGCCGCGGAGCCGTGTCGGACTGGCGGGACTGCGCGCAGTTGAAGGACAGAAGGAGTCGTGGTCCACTGGTCCTCGTTCCTCGACTCCTGGCGGACGGCAAGGCGGCGTGGCGGACCTGCGGGCGGCGGTGTCCCTTGACGAGTTGACGGCTTGACTCGGTGTCTCGGTGACGGACAGACGGTGACTCCCTTTGGCCTTTGTCGGGAACGACGGGAAGACGCGAAGAGGGGAAGACGGAGTGACGGACCAGGGGAATTGGGGAAAAGACCCAAACGGATTTGAGGATTTTGAGGGCTGGGAATTGATTTGGGCTAAAAATAAAATTTTTGGACTGGGTAATACTATTTTTTTTGGGCCCTCCAAAATACCGGGCCCTGTGCAATCGGGCTGGGCAGACAGGCCCAAAGCCGGCCCTGAATTTAATACAAAGCAAATCACTTTTAATATTGTATTCATTGAATTGCGGTAACTAAAGTCTAAAGGTTAGGAGGAGATTAAAGTTGAGCCCAGACTTTTTCTCATCCTATTCCCAGTTTTAATAGACAAATAGGATTGATTTGTAAATGTGCTTTTCTATCTTAGATTGCCATGAAATAAGGTTTTGTTGTAAGAATAATGTTTGGGGAAGTTGTGGACTATTGGTGGTAGTAATCTAAACGAATAGCATGGTGTTAATTACGGGGTGTGTATATTGATTATTTTGTGACACGGTGTATATAGATTGTTGATATTGTGTTTATTATATTACATGATCTTACGCTATGGTAACTATTGAGCTTGCAGTCACTATAAAATTTGATGCTTTATCATTACATGGACTTCCTAATCTTCAGTGACCACGAGTCATGTTCTTGATCACCGGATTCTAACACAATCCTGTCACTTCGTAGTGACTACAAGATCTACTCCTTCACCACAACTTTACCATTCACATTTTCCCAACTTTTCCACCACACCCCAACCTATACTGTCAACTATGCTCAAATATCTAATTTAGTGACTCTTCGAGCACAACACACCACACCATTACCACACTCTCAATTACTCTTAATGACTAAATCATCCAAATCTCACCTCACTGACAAGTGGCAACTCCTATGTATAGTGATCCAACCAACCCCAACATCACTATGTACCCTTCTTCCATCACAATTCACAAAATACTAGTCTCAATGACCCAACCTCTCAAATTTCATTAGTGACTCAATTGCACCCTACGCCAAGCTCAAACCAAACAAATTGAATTCAATAACCCCTACTCTCCCTCAATGACCCACTCATTATTCTAGTCACTTGTAACTTAAACATTGTCACTATAATATATTATTTCATCTTTGACAAAAATGAAGAAGATGAAGAAGATTTAAAAAAATCTCAATTCGTGTAGAAGGAAGGACCTTGGTCGAATAACATGGCAGTCATGAGAAGGGAGTGGATCTGGCCGTTTCTTGATGTTATTTGACAGAAAATGTAACTATATGCAGGAAAAATGGTGGCTACATAGGGTGAATAGATTTAGAGTGAGGGTTTACACAAAGTATTAAATGAAAGCACTAGCACTTACACAAAATATGTTATCTAAAGTAAACCAATAATTACTTTAGGAGTAATATATGAGTCACTTTTTGTAGGTATAATCATATGTAACTTTTTCCTTAAATGAATCATTAATATTTTAATATAAAGAATAAATGTTTTAAAAGGAGTATCACATCATATACTATGCGACTCTAAACGTGTGTGACATCACCTAAAAGTCTTCTTACCAAAATTAATTTAAAACTGAAAATACTTATACTGAAATAAGCAATTAAACAAGAAATATGTCAGATGAATCAACAAGATTCTTAAAGTTTATTACAGACTTTCTTTCATACATTGTAGTGAGTACATTGCATCCATATATACACAATGGAGGGGGGGAAATTCTACCACTTTCACTCAAACAATTTAATATCTACTTATGTTCTCTGAAATACAGTAAGCAATTTTGAAAAACAGACCCAAACACCCTCATACTCGCACACCTAAAACGAATGTCATTTAAATTTAAGTTTTAATTAAAAAAAGTGCAGCCCATGGTAAGCATTATACTCACACACCTAAATTATTTAAATTTAAGTTTTAATTAAAAAACGTGTGTGAACGGTGTATGTTTTTTGTTTCATTATTTTTCGCGATGTAAATCTCGCATATTCAAATATAACTCGCGTTATTACACATATTATCTCAAATAGCGGCATATGTTAATCTCAAGAGTCTCCCTCCCTCCGGCAGTTATCCTCTCACCTCCCATATATGAGATGCAAATTGCGCGTGTGCAAAATGTAGCTTGAAGCAAGTCGAAATGAAAATTGTGTGTATGCAAAATGTAACTTGAGACCAGTTGAAATGTAAATCACGTGTATACAAAATTTAATTTGAGGCAAGTTGAAATGTAAATCATTAGTAGCTCATTAGCTCGTATGAGCGGCGATTTATTCTCTAGAGTGTCCTGGGTTCTTATTCTCCGGTTAATTTTGACAGTCATTGTAGGATGATTTCTGTTCAAACTAGCACCCAAGTTGCTACACGATAGATGTTATACTATTGTTTAATTGCTATTGAAAGCACTCTTTCAGTCGATCTTATACCTTCTTTTCTCAGAGGTCATCTTTTTTCTCAAGTTGTCTATGACATATTAATGGCTCGCCTCCTCTTGAACCACCACCATTGATCAGAATGGTGATTTTGTATTTTTATCAGAATGAAAATCATTGGTGTTCTTCTGGGCGCAATATATCTACAAATTCAATGGAATCAGGCGAAGCACTACATGATCGGACATTGATGGCTAGTTTCAACTATAGTTAAAATTTCACTTATTTAAGCACATTGTGTTATTTGTTGTTCATTCGTTTCAATTTTTATAGGGGTTGCAACTTTTCATTCTAAATATCATGTTGGAAGCATACAGATCGACGTGATCAAATAATCTTCCAATTGCCAGTGAAATGATTAGTGACTTTTACGGCTCATAGGTGAGTGTTAGAGTCTATATTTAATATTGAGCTTCTAGTTAATGATCTTTGATTTATTAAATTAAAATTTAGTGCCTTTTATTCAAAAACAAACTCACATACTGAATAATCACCCAATAAATTCATAATCTATAAAAAAAGTCTAAAATATCTTTTTACATGTTAAATCAATACATGAATAGATGCGGCACTATTGATGTAAGCAACTAAGCACCACTACTACATTTTTAGACCTAATGTAACATTAGAGATGTAACATATCTATAATAGTGTTACCTATTTCCCTAATGTAACACTTTTTAGACCTAGTGTAACACTTTCTAGAAGTATAAGTGTTACATTAGGTACTATAAAGTGTTACAATAGGTCAAATGCAACACCAGCAAATGTAATGGTAAAAAAATGTTACATTTTCTCTATTGTAACACTTTTCAGAGAAAATGTAACATTGTTTTACCATTACATTTGCTGGTGTTGCATTTGACCTATTCTAACACTTTATAGTACCTAATGTAACACTTATACTTCTAGAAAGTGTTACACTAGGTCTAAAAAGTGTTACATTAGAGAAATAGGTAACACTATTATAGATATGTTACATCATTAATGTTACATTAGGTCTAAAAATATAGTAGTGCACTATCGACCCATGTTTATTTGTTAAAATCATATATCAAAATCATTTTAATAAATCTTGGAAAAAGATTTAAATAATTCCCTTTACTATTATATATCCATCATTTAAGTCTTTGTACCTAAAATGTCCAATCCGCTTATTTCGAAAATTCGATCAATCCAATAATTTAACCAATTTTTGACCTGTTATAGTAGGAGTTTTTAGAGGAAAAATCTATAATTGTTTAATAAAAAAAGAAAAATAATTGTAAACAGTATACCTTTTAGAATGTCAATATATATACATATAGAATTATTTGTATATTCTACATCTTTTGAAAATATTTACATTTTAATTTTTTGTACATTTTCACGTAATTCTCTCAATTAATATTTCTAACATGATCTGCTATAACAGGTCAAGATGGTTGGATTGATTGTGTTTACAAAGTAAATGTGCGTACATGATACTTCTTTTGGGTGTATGGACTCAAGTAATGAATTTTAAATAGTTGATAAACCTATCTGGCTATCTGAACCTTTTCCCTAAATCTTGTGTAGCTTATGCAAATCTATAGCATAACCCGACAATTGCTAAAACCGATAGAGTTAAGTTATACTTAATTATAGGAATATGTTATCTTATAATTACATATATTCTATGTATATATAGGTTGTATGTAACATGTTTATTAATGAGTATATTTCAGAATAATAATTTTCTTAATATTACATCAAGCTACATTGAACATGAAAGAATCAAATCAAATCAGATCAAATTGCATGAGTTCAACTTAGTTCAAACCTCACTAAATATAACAAATTCCTATTTCATTTCAATGTAATAAAGTATACAGAATATAAAAAAGTATATCGGACCAAGTCTGACAAAACATAAATAGTATTAGACTAGTAGTATTAGCATACCACACTCGAACATACTTAAGGCAACCCCATTTAGACCATACTAGACCACTAGTTTATACCAAATTAGACTAGAATACTTTAATCAAAGTAGACAAGTCATTATAATGACAACAATATAATATGATACTACATCCGTTCTCTTTTAAGTGAAACATTCGTCTTTTCATGTTTGTCGCTTCACATCTTTGACCATTAATATATTTAATTCTCTATTAATAAAATAAGGCAAATTTGGCGTAAATTCACACTACCGCCTCTTAAAATATAAACAATATTGTAAGTTTTCATAAAAATAAGCTGAACTAATAATGATGTCCACATACAAGAATAAATTGGAGTGAATTCAAACTATCTCACTCTCTCCTTCCTCACTCCTTGTCTCGGGTGGCATTTCCATGCCATCTTCCAACCTATGGAAAAGTGGAGAATCACATATGATGGAAATGTCGTTTTCAATAAACGGACATTAATTTGAATTCACCGCGAGAAAAAGATCAAGCGGGCAAGGAAAAAGTAAGAGTGCGGGTTGAGAGTATTAATTAAATAAGCATTAATTTGAATTCACTCCAACTTATTATTCTTTTGAACACAATTGCTAGTTCAGATTGTTTTTATGAATAACTCTCAGTAGGGATTATTATTATTATTATAGAATACCTAAAAGTAGAGATCATTCTTATGAATTTCGTTATTAAATAATTGGAAAGTTCAGATTTTGAAAACCTATGATGACACAAAAGAATAATGATATATTTTTTAAATTATTTTTAATACATTAATGCATAAAAAGTAGTCAAAATAGAAGTGAAGAACATGTTAATAGTGTAAACTTTTAAAAATTGCACTTACTAAAGATTAGAGGTGCTATCATACAAGTATCCTAATCGTCACAAGTATGTTATGGGCATGGTATGATTCAATATGTTAAACTTGAATTAAGTTATGTATGATGTGATTTCTTTTTATCACAAGTGACCTAATTTGAGATTGAAACAAGTTTAAACTAAAGTCTAAGATTTAAAAAAGAATCAGACTTTGAAAATGCTATCAATTCATAAATGTGTTACCCAATTTTAATAATCACATAAGTGGGTTCGAAACACCGTCTAGTATGTAAATAAATGTTTAACATAAAATGCAAATGCCATATCAATTCATAACATGTTAGTTGTTACCCAAATGTTAATAAGATGGTAAGAATTGAGAGGCGTTGGTGCTTCTTATAAAGTGAAAACAACATATAATTCCTATGTCGCTAAATGCTTTTTTTTTCATTTTGATCCGTCCCACTAAGATTGTATTATGCCAAAATTGATCACGTTTGAGTGATTGTAAATCATTTTTACTTTATTCTCACTTATCAATCGAATACTAACAACACCAAGTCACTTTTCTTAATAACTTCACCGCCTACTCATATATATACCAAACATATATAGAAGTAGTATATCAATAATTGAACAACGAAAACAAAACAAGGCCAACTTTCTATAAAATAAAACAGTGATGATGCAAAAGTAAGAACTTCGATGCATACTAACCATTAGTAGTCATAAATTGAAAAGAAAAGTAATAGCCGTTAGATTAAAAAAGTAACAAAAATAAACAAAAAAAAAAGATAAAGTATCACAAATCATGTCTTTTGTTTTTGAATATTCACAAATCATGACATCTAAAAGCAATTAATAGTCCACATTTTAGCCCACTACATGTTTTATTTTCCTTCTTTATTACTAAACTTTGTCATTTCTTCTTATTTAGTTAAAACCTTTCTTATTTACTTTTATAATTCTCCGTAATTAATTTGTGATTCATATTATTTTTCCCTTCTCTATATAAATTTTAATCACATAATTTTTACTTATTACAGAGAATTTCACTGTGCAAATACAAATGGACAACTTTTCAGAGAGGGAAGGAGGAAGTAAAATCTTCAATACAATCTTCACTCAACTCTGGAATTGTCTGGAAGTGATGAGTCCGAGGGCGATTAAATGTTTAAGAGCGACAACTAAACTAGGGAATATTACATACTAATTAATAATGTTCAATAATGAGTAATCTAATACAGAGTATAAGAAAAATGTGTATGTGTGTGTTATAATAAAATTGGTTCTTCAATATGATTCAAGATAATTCGGTTCAGTACAGTTCTCGGGTGATACTCACTAAAGAATCTACAAATTAGAGCGTTTTTTGGTATGGGACTCCAAATTTCATATATGCAGCTGTTTTAATTTTTTGACTAAATTAAAATAAATAATTCTCTAATAGTAGACTGCCCAAACATAGTGATACTTCGAATAAAAATAGTAAATGTAGTACTACCTCCATCCCGAAAAGGTTTGACATATTGATTTTTTTTGTCAATGATGGCGAACTTTGGACAATGATTTTAATTATTATATTTGTATATAATTTATAAAATTTATACTTTTATGAAAATATTTTGAATAAGGAACATTTTGATATAATTTTCATATTCCAAATATTTTCGTATTAAAAAATATCAATGGTCAAAGTTGATGTCATTGACCAAGAAAAGTCAATATGGCGAACCTTTTCGGGACGGAGGGAGTATTAATTTTTTTCAATTGACATGCTAAAATAAAAAGTAGGACACGAATGGTAAAAACTATAAGGTTTATAATAATTTATTACTTTACCTAATTTGAAATGAATAAAATATATTCTTTTTGTGTTCATAGCATATTGTAAACCATGCTCGCTAAACATTGGAGCCAAATAGTATAACACTATTCTCAAATGATCGATCTATGAAATCTATGGACCAAAAATCATTAAAAAACTACCAAACCTGAATATTAAGAATTCGCTTATATACATTGAATTTTTTTCCATGACTTTCTCCACAACCCAATAGTTCATTAGTTCTATATTACTCATTTATAACAATCTGTACTAGAACCTGATAACACAAAAGTTATACAAACTATATCATGTTCACATAATTATAATTACTATACTCTTGTATTATAATCTAGCGGCGCTTCAATCTCTTGAACGAAGTAAATGATGGATTCTGCGTACGAAGAAAGTAGATCTGGAGATGAGAATGAACAAGAAATGTCTAGTTCTCAGAAAGGAAAGAAGCAATACCATCGACATTCACCACAACAGATTCAACAACTTGAAATGTATGATTTTACTTAATTTTATTTGGATCTTTGTTATTGTTTTGTATTCATTTTAGATTTCTTTAGATTGTATAGTAACTATGTATACCTTCAACTTTGTTACAAATTCAAAATCGTACACGATCAAGGCTGAATATCTAGACAAAATTTTAGATGACCAATTTTTGGTTAATTATAAAGCATTTGCCAATAATAATTAGCATGGTTGTTAATGGTGTGCCTTTATCCTGTTGCTTTTGGTTAATTATTTCAATTCTCATAATAATAACATTCTTTTGGTTGTTGTTAATGAAGGTTTTTCAAGGACTGTCCACATCCAGATGAGAAACAACGACAACAACTCAGTAAAGAACTCGGACTAGAGCCTAGACAAATCAAATTTTGGTTCCAAAATAAAAGGACACAAACAAAGGTATACACAAACTTGTATTTCATCGCGACCAGCTTTGTAAGGATATAATTCAAATTTTATATGTGTGTTTGTATTTTAATATTTATCTGACATATGATAACTTAATATAACCCAATAAAATGGCGGCTTATAAGAGAATCAATCTTGATTTTCACGGTCTTTTAGAAATTTAGTGACACTATTTGATAATTTGAACTGATTTGACCTTTAAGTTTCGTTCACATGCGAATACCCGACGTTTCACATGCGTCGGGTATACCTTTACATGCGAATACCCGACGTTTCACATGCGTCGGGTATACCCGACGAAATTTATAACATAGTAAGACTTTAAGTTTCGTTCCAATAAGTCACCCTTTTTGCGGGAATACCCGACGTTTCACATGCGAATTTGTATATTTGTATTTAATATGTGTGAAAAAATTACACAATTTATATTTTTGAGTTAAAGTTTACTAGTGTAAAAAGTTATTCATAGAAAATGAATAAAAGCATATGTTATGTGATACTCCTATGATATTATTATTTTTTAGTTCTTCAGAAATAATGACTTTCCTAAGTTTAGACAACGTCCTCATACTTCGAAAACTTATGCATGATACATCCAAATTTAGTAATTTCTCTTATAAATTTAAAGTGATAGAAATTTTTGTTGGATCTCATATAACTTAACCATCCATAGGTATACAAGAAAAAGTGGAACTAATTAATATTAAATCATATTAATGTGTATATAATCTTACAAGACAAGGGCACTAAGACCTCTATTTATAGGGTGTGGGAAGGAGAGATAAGAGAAAAAGTTTTCAATCTCGTAAAAGAGAAACAACTAAAACAAAGAATTATAAATCCAAACAATTTTATTTTCACAATTATATTTTGTTAAAAACATATTCCATCAATTTGTAAATTTAAAATTGCTAAACATGTATTTTAATCATAACAATAATAACCAAAATATTTGGAAATAAAAGAAGAAGAAGCAATTTTAGCATAAACTACGAAGCTATTCACTTGTTCTCAAGATAGTAAAGTGATTTTGTTATTCTCTGAACTACAATTTTTAGTATAAGGATGGAAAAGTGATATATTGAATGAAATGAATCTAAATTGCTGGGTAAAATTAAACAACGACTAGTTTCGTGACTGCCAACTTATTAGAGTTATAATTAAAAAAAAAACATGTCCATTTCATGATAGGAATACTCTTTTATCCCAAATTGATTTACAAAGTCAATATTTTTTGGGCAACAAATGAGAATGTTACATCATCCACTGTACCAATAGATAACATAATTAAATAGAATATACCATATTTGCAGGTTCAAAGTGAGAAGGCGGATAACAATGCTCTTCGAACTGAAAATGAGAGAATCCACTGTGAAAATATCGCTATGAGGGAGGCACTCAGAAACTCTGTTTGCTTAAGCTGCGACGGTCCTCCTCTTGGAGAAGAAGAGAGGCAACATGTCATTCAACTATTGAGAATGCAAAATGAACAACTAAAGAAAGAGGTTGGTCTATCCGTCCTTTTCTATGAAAAGTACTACACTTCCATCTTGCAAAATAGTTCTTAAGGTTTGAACCATTCATGCACGTGATGAGTCCTGAGTATGTCTTGGTGTGGGTGAGGGAGGTGCTATATTGTAAAATTATATTCGTTCGGCCTTGAGAAATTTAAGCCTTATAAAGTTATATTACATATATTTTCATGTCACCATATGTAATAATGTAAACTCACAAAAAATTATAAAATGAGTATACATGTAGTCGTTGTAACTTTATAGAGTTGTGCTAGGTTTTTTTCTAAATCCAGAAGGCAAACCACCATCGGTGAGGTAAATGTCGGAGAACATTAATGAGATTTGATTAAAAATTAAGAAATGTATGAGAGAGAGGGCGTCCACACCAATACATCTTCAATGAGACATACCTTCACGAAAAATAGAGTTTTGTTAGGTAAAATATAATATGGAGTAATAAATTTACGCTTACAGTATATATTTAATAGTTAATTTTTTGTAAATTGTCTATATAACCATTATTAAGTCCAAACATAATGCATCATACATAGGGTGCGGATCTGGTACAAATTGTGCTTATTGTGCAAATGTTTGTATGATGCATCTTTACTCTATTTATATTGCATATCGAGATTCAAAGAGTTGCATATTATTATGTGATGAAATAACAATTACATATTAACTATCAAAGAGTTGCATTCGGAAAAAAACTTGGTTTTATTACCAAAATGCCACCGTGTGATTCCAACCATCAGATCAATTCAACGGATGATCAAGATGAGTTTGTAGTTTGTAAATTAGGAGAAGTTTGCATTTGATCCCTTATCATTATACCTATTAATTTACATAAGCTAGTACTAGTAGCCATTACCTTGACTATACCCTTGAAGTGGGAAAACGTCCAAAAATTCTGCTTTAAAGTCACGTGCTCCGATCTGGCAATCCTAAAATGTATGTGAGTAATGTGACAATACTCATATTTACGATAACTGGCTTATACTTAAAACAGTTTCTTCATTGTAGTGGCATACGTTAGGTGAAATACTAAAATGATAACTAGTTACGTACGTGATATGAACACCTGCCGGAAAAACTTATGAACTGCATCATGAGACTTTTACGTATCTATCTTCTTCCTTCCATTCCGTCGTCCCTCTTCTTTTCTAGATTCAGACTATGGAGCTCTTGTTTGCTAGACACCACACCTCTACTCCTCTGTTTTTGTTTAAAAATCACATTATTTCTTCATCGACTTTGTTGTTTTCGATAATTTTTTTATTTCATTCAACTTTTGAGTTACAACATCGAACCTTCTGATTTTGGCCACTAGTTTTGTTGGGTCCCCTCTTTAATTCAGAAATTCATGAGAATTCTAGAATATTGCAGAGATGCGTAGAATTATCTAAATATGAGTAGAGAAGTATTGAATGTTCTAAAATATTGCGCAGCTTTCTAGAGAGACGAACACTTATATATCTAGAAGCGTGTGGAAGAGTAGAATATTCTAGAACATTGTGGAGTTTTATAGAAAAGTTTGAATTCTCTAGAGTCGTGTAGAAGTGCGTGAAAGACTCTAGAACATTCTAAAGAAATTCATGTGGAGTCCTCTAAATCCTTCCTGAGGATTAGAGTTTCTTGTGAAAACTTCTTGGAAGATTCAAGAGGTGTAGTGGTGTGTAGAAGTTTTAGAGAAAATTAGTATAAATAAGGGTGAGACTCCTCATTCCTATGAGAGCCTTTAGGAGAACTCTTGAGTGAAAGTGAGAGCCTTTTTTATAGATGAGAGTGCGTGAGAGCCTTATTCTGAGAGAAGAGAACCCAAAGATGTCTCTTCGTGAGTGTAAGCGAATAACATCCTTGATGGCGAGAAGAGACAATCTAAGAAGGCTTCTCATAAGTGTATGTGAGTTAGGTAGGCTGAAACAATCTCATATACAAAGAGTGTAGTGAACATCTATTTGCTGGTAAAATCTTTCTTGTAAATTTTAATTGTTTAATACAAAGTGATATTATCAGATTGAGTGAGTCTTTGTATTACTGAGTGTGTGTGTGAGTATACAAGAGTCATATAAGCTTGTGATCCTAAAAGAGGTTGTGGGGGTTCGTGTTCATCCAATATATAGTTTAGTAGTTTTAATTTCTTACGGAGTATTTCATTATGTTTCCGTTTTCATTAAAAATTCCGGATTTTCCGATTTCCGGTATTGGCTTCATGTTTTGCCAAATTTGTGATTGTTACGTGTAATATTTACAATTATGTTATGGTAGACTTAACTTTTTTATATCAATTCAAAAATATTACCATCTTTATGGCAGACTTGACAATTATATTATGACAGAAAAAACTCTTGTTTTCTTCGACAAATTACCGAGTTTAATGAAATAACTATCTATGCCATTATCAATGTAAAAAATAAATATTTTTCATATTTGAGATTTTTACAAGGTTGTCATTAAGATGACATTCCGCCACTAAAATGGCACTTTACACTAGCAGTCTCTCTAGGTCATAGGTTGGCATCGATTCTTCCAGAGGAGGCGGTGGTAGTGTCTGAAGACACTGCGGCGTGGCAGTGGCCTCATCATCGTCGAAGATCGATGGAGGAAGAAGCTATTGTCACCGGAGCCAGCCACCTGGCTGTCTGAGGAGATGGAGAGCGATTGCAACAAGGGCTTCATTGAAAGGGTGGCGGCAGCAAGTTGCGGGAGGCAACGGAGACGACGGAGATTAGTGGATGCGGCAGTAACTGCTAGGGGTTTGGAATACTTATTTATTTTTCTGTTTTAAATTATAGATATACCTAAATTTTGAATAAGAATAATTTGGTCAAGCCATACACTTTTACTCCTATCAAACATTGAACTCTTAGTTTGGAACTTTTTAATGTATAGACTTATTAAAAGAATTAACTCGTTTGTTATGTAATCCATTCCGCGGTTACGCTTTTTTTAGGGAAATAAAATGTTATTAAAACTCATAGGAAAGTACAACGCTAATGAAAGAGGATAGCTAATGACGGATGAAAACTAAAGAATAAATATAAAACTATTGAAAAGAAAGTCTTCAGTTTCTCGAGGCCAGCCTTGCACTCCTTCTTGGAACCTTAAAACGGTTCCAAAAGGGATCTCCTGCGCAATCTAGAAGTTCTCGATATGATAATCTTGTCGAAAAACTCATAACTTCAAATTTTTCTTCAAACTTTTCTGAACTTAAAAGAGCTTGAGTGTGATAAAGCTTGAATTCTTGTCCCTCAGTTGAGTTCACAATCGCGGGAGTAGCTTCATTTTTGAAGGCCATTTCCACAACGGTGCTCTTACCCTTAATAATATTTGCAAAGCTCTCTTTCGACCGTGCTTTAGATTTGACAACATCCCTATCTAAGTCCGACTTCTGCTTTTGAAGGTCTAAAGTTTGGGTTAATTGTCAAAACATGACAGAAGCTGGTCACTTTTCACAAATAGGATCAAAAGGTAAACTGTGTTTTGATAGGACTAATTATGTGTGTGTTGGACAAATATACCTTTGTTGCTATTGAAATGTTTCAATTCATAATAAAATAAAATAATAAAAATTCGTAAAAAATATTAAAAAATTAATAAAAAATATTTAAATGATAATAATTAAATTAAAAAAAAATTAAAAAATTAAAAAATTAAAAAACGCAAAAAAAAATCACTGCCACCTCTACCGCCCAGCACCACCACTTCCAGTCATCAGGGGAAAAATGCCACATACATTTTCAGGAAAAAATTGCAGTTTTTAGAAAAAATTGCATTTTTACACCAGTCGGAAGTGGTGGTGTAGGAAGGTAGTACAAGCGGTGGGAAAGACATCTAATTTAAAAAATTAAAAAAAAATTAAAAAAATTATTTTTTAAAAAAACTAAAAAACGCTAAAAACAAAATCACCTCTGCCTCTGCCGCCCCAGCACCACCATCTCCGGTCACCGGGGAAAAAATGCCACATGTATTAGGAATGACATAGTTATGGCAAATTCAATGAAAATTTTGGCATTCTCAAATAGAAATATGCCACTGTTTTGGCATTTTAAAAAAAATGACATTTTTTACATCGATCGGAGGTGGTGGTGCAGGGAGGCAATACAGGCGGTGGTAAAGGCATCCAGATTTTTTAATTTTTTTTATAGAGTTGATGTGAGTTTTCTCGCACTTTAAAAGATTGTAGAATAGCGGTGAAAGTACGAGTATCGTCTCCACGGGGACGGACAAAAGGGAATCAAGGATTAATTAAATTCAGCGATTAAAAAGAAAAAAAAATAAAATAAATGCGTCGTCCGAGATTGGTTGGTTGAATTAAAATTAAACTAATGCGAATGAACGATTAAAATAAAAGATTGGGTTCTCTCTAATTAACGACGAAGGGAGCAGGGATTGATTCCGGGGTAATCAGATTTCTGGCAGATCAGGCCTAATTACATGAAATTAATTTAATTGAGCCTAGCTAATCAATACTAAGTTTTTACCACTCTCGCGGCGTAGAATACAATAATTTAGGGGACCAGATAGATCTCTCATGCGACAAGATTCTAAATTATTGCCAAAACGAGCGAGCTTACGGCCCCTTAATCGCTACTAATCTCTTAGCCAACGATTAAGTGTGTGTGAATGTGTCCTAGAATAAACTAGATCTCTATTAATTTATTTTATGTGCAATTGTAATTCTAGCCGCGGTTCCAGGTTACAAAAGATATCAGTTAAATTATTCAAACACAAATTAAACGACATTCATGCAATTAAATCGAAAAGAATCTAGCCATCAATCATGATTAACCCCTTCATCAATCCCAAATCCCTAATTAAACTACTCACAATTCATAATTGAATAATCAACAGAATTGGGAAGAATAGAATAAATTGTCATTAATTAAAAAGACGAACTTACAAATAATCTCAGGGTCTTGGAAGAAAATAACGTAAAAACGGTGTTAAATTCGTCCCTAGGCCTCTCCCTAATGTTCGCCCCCCTAAAAAGGGTTAGAGAGGCCTTATTTATAGAAAAGAGGGGGAAAATCGCAATTCTTGGCGATGTGGGAAATATTCTGCGCGTAACTCGGGGCTACGCACGATCGTGCGTAGCAGGCAGACAGTTCTTCGTGATTTCGTATCCGACGCACGGTCGTGCGTCTGGTATGCACGATCGTGCGTCCCTTTTTTCTCCCTTTTCTTGTTTTCTTGCCCCAAACGCTCCCGCATGCAAACGGGGTCAATCCAAATGCTCTTTCTTCATCAAAGTTTCACCGTGAATCACCCGGTGACCTCCAAATCTCTCAAATCTTTCTTGAATGCTCTCTAGCTCCTCCCGATTGTCTCTCAAGCGTCGATTGTCGGACTCTAACTTCTTCAATTTGACTCCAAATGCAACAAAACTTGATTCAACGTCTGGTAATCACAACTTGAGCTAAAATTGAGACTTGCAACACCTTAAAGCTAGGAAAACCATCAAAATCCAACCTGAACACGCATCACATGCGTGTCTAAATACGGACTTATCAAGAGTGTTACTATTTTTTATTATTATTTTTAGTTTCTTTTAAAACAATTTTTAATATTTAATTTTTATTATTTTTCTACGATTTTCTTATATATTTTTGAATTTATTATGAATTAAATATTTAAAGGAGGGCTAAGAATGGAATGAAAAATAGGTATATTTCCAATAGGAGTAATATGATCCTATTTTGGAATAAAAACATAACAAGTCCTATTTTGGATTTTTGTCATAGTTTTACTCCTATTTGGACTAATTTCTGCTGAAGTTTCGAAAATACAGTGTGATGGAGTATATTCCCGCATACCCCAGGGGTACGACGACCGCCGGTAGAGAGCCTTGCGGGTTCATCAGAGGCAAGAAAATACTAAGTCCACATCTGGATCCGACCCCGACCCCGACCGCCGAGGTCAGGAAACATAAAACTCAGGAATCAAGTAAACTCAGCAGATGACGGAGTCAACCGACCCCGACCCCGATCCCGAGGTCGGGAAAACATCGAGCTCAGGAGTCAACCAAACTCGACGATTCATGAGCCCGACCTCGAAACATCCGAGGTCGGCACCAGGTCTGACCTCAGAAGTCTCACTCCAGGTCAACGTCAATCGAAGCACCAGGCGGTCAAACCACCTCCAAAGCAAGAATTGGGGACAACAAGACGAGTCCTCTCAACATAGGCCTGAGCTCCCAGATATCAACCTCAGTAACTTTCGAGATCGGGGGAAAAACACCCTGTACTTAGGCAAAATCCGCAAGCACTTGATTAATGAGGAAATGTCGCCACGTCACTCTCCACACTGACGAAATATACCGGATTATCTGCACACGGCTACACGAAATCTTTGGCAGGAATTATGTTGGAGGAATAATCAATCAGCCAGCTATCAGAAGCTCTCTCTCTCCAATCAGCTTTCCACGTGGCTGCTCCCGGTTCATTTAGTCTGGTAGTTTGTTAGAGTAGCTTTACATGTGCCCCTCTCCTATTAGACTAGTATCTTTTTACTTGGGCACCAAGTATTTCCCCTTCTCCTTAGTATAAATATCACCTTCCAACTTGTGGAAAAGGTTGGATTTTGGATGCTTGAGTTCTAATTAATCGCACTCTGAATTTCATACTGTGAGACTTGCAAACTAGTTCACTCTCTCCCTTTCCTCTCTTATTCTCGGTGGATTCCGGTCACCCCTGATCCGACGATCCATCACAGTGCATGTTTGATAAATATAAATTCCTAATGTCTAATTTTTGTATGATTTAAAATGCCTTTTAAAACACTTAATTTTATGACCAAATACAACAATTTTTAGAGTTTTTCTTTAAATTTATGATGTTTCGAAAAGCTACATTTAGTAGCTTATGAGAAAACATGTGTAATTTGTAACATTAATGAATCATCATAAGAAGATTTTCTTATCCAACATAACTACATCAAATAATCAACTTTTATTGTAAGTTATAACACTGCACTTTTCTGTATAGATATTTTTAAATACTCTTTGAGGCCGTTTGACAACACTGTTTTTCGGCTTATCAGGCTTATCAGCAAACTTTTTCACCAAACACGTAACTTTTGCTTTCGCGCGCTGAATTGTGTAATAAGCAGAAAAGGTAAGGTTGGGGTTACTTTTCTGGCTGTATTGGCTGAAGTTACTGTAGATGACTATTTTAACTATTTTTACATATAATTTTTTCTTTATTTTATTAATAAAATATATTTTAAAATTATTTTTTTCTTAAAACAGCAGAATCAGCCAATGCAGCCAGTTCAACCAGAACTTCATAAATTTCAGCAGAATCAGCCAAAACAATCGATTTTAGTGCTACCAAACGGGCTCTTTATCTTTTAAATCTGGTTGGGCCAAGCCATAATGTGTATGTGTCATGTGTGTGGAGTAGCTCTTTATTTTAGTTGTTTTATTAAAGTCATTTTAGTTGATTAAAAAATCCCAGTTTAATTGTCATCTTTTCTTTTAAGTGAAATTTACAGGCATGTGACCAAAACTTTGGGAGATTCCCAACATATGACTAGTCATGTGAAAGTGATAAAACTATGAGTTGATATGAAGCAAGAAAAGGAAAAAACGGAAGACACCATATATTATTATGCATGACATGTCACATGTGTCATTATAATAGGAAATATAACTGCCTAGTCGAGAAAGATCAATTCTTTTAATGGCATGGTAAATTTCTCTTCTTTTAAAGAGTAAACAGTAGTACATGAAATTGTGCATTATTATATGAATTGAAATTGAATGTCTTTAATTTATGGTTTTTGTTCAACCTTAGCTTGTTTGAAACTTGCTTGAAAGAGCTGAGAATGTTTTTGTATATATATAGCACGAACGGATAACAACTATCATTTACAATATCATGGGAAGATCATCAGTGATGAGTGGATCTTTGCTCGAAGAAAACAACTATTCATCTTCCACCGGCGGCGGCGGCGGTCACCAGGGATCACTCGGCGGCGGGATCATCTCAACATCCACTACTGACCAGCAGCACGAAACAGAGCACCGGAATATTCATCCAAATAGCAGTCCGTCGTCGTTCCCTTTCACACTAGGCGGAGGAGCAGGAGAGGGAGATAAAGGCATGGTGATAGACACGGTGGCAGCTGCCATTACTGAGGTTGTTGAGCTTCTGCGAACGGATGAGCCGCTTTGGACCCGAACCCAGGGCGAAGGGAGGTTAGTCATCCACCGTGAAAGGTACGACAAGGTTTTTCCCAAGGGGAATTATTTGAAAAGCAGCGCCGCTAGGACGGAGTCTTCTAAAGATTCCGGCGTTGTCGCCGCCACCCCTGTTCAGTTGATCGAAATGTGTCTTGATCCGGTACGTTGACTTTTTAACTTCCTTTAATATGGTGTATCTCCAATACTAAAATGTTAACGTTGCATACGTGTCATGAGAAATAACCAATTAAAAAACAATAAACAGAATATCTCTCTCCTTACAGGAAGGATCTTACATTATTTTGATAAGTTTTTCTTCACAATGTCAAGCACCATGTCTAGACGTAGACATTGTAGTTGACATTGCAGACAAAAACTTACCAAAAACACATAAGACCGTGAAAAGAATGAGAGAGAAATTTCATAAAATCAATATTTTGTGTATATATCTCTCATACTACATGTGCACCGTGCACATTGTAGCATTGGAGATGCTCTAAGTTTTAAAGAAAGTGATGTTTGTACACTTTATTCTAACACGAGTATATGTCATCTGCCACCGACAATTTGACACGTGTACAAAAAATGATTAAAAGTTTAAATGCTACACTTTTTCTGACAAAAACTTTACTACGTATTTTTTATGAAATTTATAATGCATTTTAAATTCAAGTTGTCTGCATTTTTGACACTTTTAGAACTCTAATAAGAATATAATATCCCAAATTTAATGAACGAAAATTATTATTATTTCTCACGTTAAAATTTCTTTTTTATTTGATCGAGATAATATACTACGCTCTACGGAGTACATATGTATATACTCCGTACATGTATGTCAATATTAATAATTAAAGTTGAGGAGTGTTTTTGTAATAAACTAATAATTGTTGCAATTTCTGGTGATTTCTCAATCAAATTGTCATAAATGTGTCATTTGGATTGATATTACCAGGCCCTATAATTGCTGGACAAAAAACTGCATAACCACAGTAATAGCAATTTTTGAAATTTGGATTTTCTGGTCTCTTGGGTGGGGCATATGGATGACTAAAATAGATAAGAAAAGAAATGAAGAGTCGTGACACGGAAATGAGATGATTCGTCTGATTATGTTGAAATTTATGAAGAAATGAGAAGTAGTTGTACGGGTTGTTTCTACTGATTTAAGCAAAAAAAAATTAAATATATTTTATTAATAAAATAAAGAAAAAATTATATGTAAAAATGGTTATCTACAGTAACTCATCCAATACAACCAGAAAAGTAACTTCAACCTTACATTTTCTTATTATAACACAATTCACCACACAAAAACAAAAGTTACGTGTTTAGTGAAAAAGTTGGCCGATAAGTTTGATAAACCGAAAAACAATGTTACACTGTTACTGTTACCAAATGGTCTCGAAAACTAGCACTAGTGACAATTACTCATATAACTCACAAATAAGGAACAAAACCAACACGACAGAGTAGAGTGAGTAACAACAGTTTTGTAACAGTTAGCAACAGTAATGCATGGATTAAACATATGGAATTTATATTTGGAACTGAATATATTGGGAACTTATACTATTATTGTTAATCAACTTACATAACTAAGATGGAGGTATGATTTTGCAGAGTAAATGGATGGATTTCTTCCCAATGATGGTGCCAAAAGCTAGGATCATTGAAGTTCTTGATAGTGGGATGCTTGGAGGCTCCTTACAATCGGTAAACCTTTATTAATTAGAAAATCCGTAGGCACGAGCAAGTTATAAATAAAGTGATGTTTAGACAACATTTTACATAAAAGATAATAATTTAATACTGTAAAAAATAATAATAAAAAGTATTGGCAAATAGTTGATGTATAATACTAAAAATAATAATTTAATTAAAAATCTATGTTGGATGAATATATTGAGGGTGATGAAGTATAATGAAAAACTAGATTGACGGAGTGAATATGCAATTTTCGTATAAACTGATTGGAATTGTGAACTTGATTTATTGAAAGAGCGCGCTTGCAACCATTCTAAATACCTAAAGAGGAGTAAGTAATGACATCATGGAAACTACTAACAAATTACCCAATTTGGTAGTGTCATATGCATGTCTGATCACATGTCATAATATGGCAATACCATTTCAAGATGATTACTCCTAGTTAAAGAAAAACTACTAACATATTACCCAATTTAGATGAATCACTTTGTTTTACTTTTATATATTTGGAGAAATTGAATCTTAAGAAGTTGTCTACATTTGTTTTATTATATTGTATATATAATGAAATTTAAAATAATTAGACTATATTTGGTATGATGTAATCAATCATGTAATGTAATGAACATTACATGTAATATTTGGTTATGAGATTTTATTTTAAACCGTAATGTAATGTGCATTACGTATCTGGATCCATTACTTTAATATGTGTAATAGACTTTACATTAGAAACGTAGTGTATTTAAGATTACATTTTCTTGTATTTCTTTTATTAAGTGTGGTCAGTTGTTCTCTCTCTCGGCAACTGATTTTTCACTTTCAAATTTGCGCCTTTTCTTCTTCTTGATTGTTCTGCCCTTGCTAACCAAACATAGTGATGGAATATTGATTTCATTCCATTACATTACAATTTTTATTGCCACTACAAAAAACACAGGATCGACAGCGATTTTGGCAGGAATTTGGCAGGGATTTTGGCAGGGAAGTGCCAAATTCGTGCCAAAAACACTTTGGCACAAGCTATTTGACACGAAAAATCGGTAAGTTCGTGCCAAAATTCGTGTCAATCCTGTAATTTTTTTTGTAGTGTGCATTACATACTCTATTCCAATGCATTGTGTCACACCATACCAAACATAGCCTTATATACATTATCATGTGAAAAAAACAGATGTATGAGAAAATGCACATTCTTTCACCCATGGTGGCTCCCCGAGACTTCATTTTCTTGCGTTATTGTGGACAAGTTGAGACAAACGCATGGTTAATGGTGGATGTCTCATATGATTGCTTCAAAGATCAGCTTGACACTTCTGCTCCATCTAACTCTTGGAGGCTTCCTTCCGGATGTTTGATCCAAGATTTGCTCAATGGAACATCTAAGGTAATATCCTTAAACCAATCTATTAATAGAACGGTGATTATTATTTTATACATAATAATTTGATTACATATATTAGTAGAAAATAATGGTGAAAAAAGGAGATTTGAATAGTTCAAAAATCACAATGTTCAAATTACTAAAGAACATATTAGGGCGCGTGCTAAAGTAGTTTGATTTCATAATTAAATAAAATTTGAAGATCAAGTAATTTTCGTGCCACTAGAAACCAAAATCAAATTAGGGGTTTAAGATGTTTTTAATTGAATTAAAAATTGGAAAAAATAATTAAAATACACTAAATTTTTAAGGGATGTAAGATAAACACTATGATGGAGTATATGGCCCGGGAACACCCGGCCTACAGACTCCTACTACTCCAGTAGAGGCCCAACAGGCCCAGAAGGCCCAGCAGGCCCAAATCACAGCGCCCGGAGTACCAAGCAGCCCGCATCACGCGCCAGGGGGGCCTTCGCCCCCCTGGCCGAAGGCTCTAAACTCTCACAGAACGGGTTTCTCAAGCAAACTAAGAAACTGGGAGAAAACGGCGAAAACAGTAGCCCTCGGCACCAGGGTGCCATCGGTTTGAGGAGCCCTCGGCTACTGCTCTATAGCCGAAGGCATCTCACTCGACAAGATATTCGCCTCACATGTGTACAGATCACCGTACCCTGTACAGACGTCCCATCCATCAGCCGCATTAAATGCGGCCACATGCGGCTGCCAGCGCCAACCAGTTGAGGTGACCCCTCGGCCAATAGGCGCTTGACACGTGTCCCTGTCTGGCATTTATTTCTACTATAAATAGCCCCCTTATTTCCCCATTTGTAACCACGACATTCATTCTTAATACACTCTCTCTCTCTCTTACTTGTGCTCTGACTTCTCTCTAGGTTATTCCCAGCAATAACCCTTCGGATATATACCCCCGGGTAGACTATCCATCATTTGGTGCTCTCGTTGAGAGGTCGAACAATTGAGTAAGAAACCCTCCCCCTTCGCCAAACACTAGCCCTCTACCTAGCCCTCGGCGACGTCAACGCCCCCGAAGCCTCTCACAGGGCTCCCGAGGGCGGTGTCATCGCTGGGTTGGAACAGGCGGCTGTCGACCTACGCCTTCAGATCCAACAGAATGCCCCCGATGCCCGTCTCGGCATCGAGGCCAAGAAGAAAAACCGGAGCGATGACCAAGTCAGCCCTCCGGTTCTCACCATCGACGTGCAATCGGCGCTCTCCGCCTTCATCCAAACGCTCACTCAGAACCCGGGTGCCTTCGGCACCTTGGCTCCGGCTCAACCCCAGGTTGGGGAAAACGTCATACTTCCCCCTCTGCCACACCCCTTCGGAAATCCCACCCCTCGGGTGAGAAACGACGAAGGGGTAGTGGCCCAGGATACGTCCTCCCAGGAAGTACAGTCACAATGACAACAGGGAGAGGCCCCGCACTTCCGCCCTCAACCGGCTCGGAGGAGGGCCAGACCGCCGAGGGGTCCAAGACCGCCTCGGAGGAAAGGCACTCCAAAGGCCCCAGGAGAGTGGAGGGTCTGTCTCGAGGGCAGACGAGGAGCGTCCCCCTCGGGACAAAGGCAAGGCACCCCTTCATGCCAATGACGCTCGCCACCAAATCAACCAGGCCCACTCAGCCCGGGTTCATTCGCAGGGGGCGGAGACCCTCCCGAAGGATCCCCGAGACGAGATTATTGCGGCCCTCCAACGCCGGCTAGACGAAATGGAGTCCAACAAAGCTCACGCCGCCACATCCACCCCTCATTCAGACCTCAAATACGAGGCCATGATGGCCAAAATGGAGGAATTACAGAAGAAGGTGACCGAGGGCTCCGGGGAACCCGTCATCCAGCTCCGGACTCGGACGCCATTTACCCCAAGGGTATTGGCGGCCCGGATCCCGGAAAAATATCGAGGGCAACACATACAGCCCTACAACGGGAAAATGGACCCCCAGGAACACTACAGCAAATACCAGAACATCATGATGATGGTAGGGGCGTCAGACGAATATTTGTGCCGTTGGTTCCTGTCCACCTTAGAGGGGCCGACATACGAATGGTTCAACAGGCTGCCCGAGGGCTACATTGATTCGTGGCAAGAACTCGCCCAGCGATTCTTGACACAATTTGCCGGGAGGCGTCGCACAAGGAAGCACTTCTCCCACCTCCTAACCATACGCCAGAAGAGGGATGAGACCCTTCGGGACTTCCTTGAGCGCTGGAGGACAGAGGTCGACAAAGTCGACGGTGCTGATGACGGGACCCTCCTGGCCCTCCTACAAACCGTCATCCGCACCGACAACTTTTCAAGGAGCCTCATCATTGAACCCCCCCCCCCCCCCGCGACTACATAAGGGCTTTGCAGCGGGGGGACCGATATGCTGAGGCCGAGGAGGTGGAGAAATATCACCAGCATCCGGATCAGCAACCCCCGAGGGCTGACAACAAACATAACCGAAGGCCGGGGGCTCCTCCTAACCATCCCAAGGCTTCAGGACCCTCAGATGACCGCCCTCGGCAAGGCCAAGCCAAGCCCGAAGGAGGTTATAAGAGCAACCCTAAGACTTGGGCACAGCCCATACTTCTGGACCGCCCTCGGACACCATTGACGCACCCCGTCAGCATCATCCTTGATTTTGCCGAGGAGAGGGGCCTCGTTGAGCGCGACTCTCGCGCACCCTCGGAGGTACATGCTATCAACCCTCAGTTCCCATACTGTCGCTTCCATCGGCACCAGGGGCACATGACCGATGACTGCCATCAGCTAAAGACGGCCATCGAGAGATTAATACAAGCAGGGCACCTGTCCCAATATGTTCAGAGCCCTCGGCAGGAGGGACCTTCTCATCAGGGGCCTCCCCGAGGGCACCACACGAAGGTGAACGCTTGGGTAAACCCGAACCATCCCCCTCGGCAAGAAGAGGGAGATTGGAAACTTGGAAGAAGAGGAGGAGGAATACCCCCACTACCAGGAGAAAAAACGCCACATCCTCATGATCACTGGTGGCAATACAGGGGGCGATTCCACCAGCCAGCGAAAGAAATGGGCTCAATCGCTTTACGTGGGGAAGTCACTCATATGCCCCCGGTAAAGCGACTGAGGGAGGAACCCATCACCTTCACCAACGCAGATCTCCCTCCTACTTCTTCTCCTCACAGGGACGCCTTGGTGATTCGGACTGAAATAAACGACACCATCATTCACCGAACTTACATTGACACGGGCAGCTCCGTCAATGTAATGTACCTCAGCACCTTCAGAGATCTGCATCTGGAGAGGGGGTCCCTTCGGCCCATTAAGACCCCTCTTGTCGGCTTCACCGGCGACACTATTGATTCCGAGGGGGTAATAACCCTCCCGGTGATCTTCGGCGACGGGCTCCATAGGGCCCAGCTCGAAGTAGAGTTCGTCGTCGTTAACATCGACTGCGCCCACAACATTATCCTCGGCCGGCCAGCCCTGGAGGACCTCGAGGCCATCATCTCCATGAGGCATCTCTGCCTCAAGTTCCCCGCCGAGGGGGGCATTGGCTACTCCCGGGGGAATCAGAAAATCGCCCGCGCCTGCTATCTTCAAGTCACTAAGAAGGTAAGTAAGACGGAATTCCGTGTTGACACCATCTCCGCTCCCTGAAGATCTGAAGACCGGTATCACCGACGCCCTCCGCGCCTACTCCACTGTCTTTGCATGGGGGCCGGAGGACATGCCGGGAATTAGTCGAAGGGTCATCACCCACCGCCTCTCGGTGGACCCCTCGGCAAAAGCAGTGCAACAACGAAGAAGACCCCTCTCCGCCGAGAGGAGGGAATTTGTGAAGAAGGAGGTCGCCATGCTCCTCTCCATTAGGCACATCAAGGAGGAGAAATATCCCTCATGGCTAGCAAATGTAGTCCTCGCACAGAAGCCCCCTACCTTCCGCATGTGCGTGGACTACACCGATCTCAACAAAGCGTGCCCTATGGATCCATTCCCTCTACCAAATATTGATCAACTGATGGATGAGACCGCAGGGTGTGAGATCATGTCCTTCCTCGATGCCTTCCGAGGGTATCACCAAATTTTCATGCACGAGGAAGACGCCGAAAAAACTGCCTTCATGACTCCCGAGGGCATCTTCTGCTACCTAGTAATGGCCTTCGGCCTAAAGAACTCGGGGGCCACCTACACCCGGATGGTGGCCCGGGTCTTTCAAGCCGTCCTAGGGCGCACCATGGAGGCCTACGTTGACGACATGGTCGTCAAGAGCAAACAATCTTCCAGCCATGCTAATGACCTCCGGGAAATCTTCGCCATCATGCAGAAATTCAACCTTCGGCTAAACCCGAAGAAGTGCACCTTCGGCGTCCAAGGGGGCAAATTTTTGGGCTACATGGTGAGCCGAAGGGGTATTGAGGCCAATCCCGAGAAGATCCAGGCCATCATCGACATGGAACCCCCACGCAATGTGAAGGAAGTTCAACGGTTGACGGGCCGCCTGGCAGCCCTCAACCGCTTTCTATCTAAATCAGC
Source organism: Cuscuta europaea (assembly GCA_945859875.1). Taxonomy (NCBI): domain Eukaryota; kingdom Viridiplantae; phylum Streptophyta; class Magnoliopsida; order Solanales; family Convolvulaceae; genus Cuscuta; species Cuscuta europaea. The sequence continues at coordinate 13,610,989 of CAMAPE010000048.1, forward strand.
GGAGAAGTCTTTACCCTTCTTCCAAATCATGAGGAAGACGGCTGGCTTTCAATGGACTTCAGAATGCCAGGAGGCTTTCGACGAGCTCAAACGATATCTATCTTCACCTCCTGTGCTCTCCAAACCCAAGGTAAGGGAGACCCTCTACCTCTACCTTGGGGTCAGCCCGGCGGCCATCAGTTCCGTGCTCATCCGGGAGGAAGACGGCATCCAACATGCCATCTTCTACGTTAGCAAGACCCTAAGGGAGGCCGAGCTCAGGTACTCCCCTGTGGAAAAAACGGTGTTAGCCATCGTTTGGACTGTCAAGAAGTTGGGCCACTACTTTCAAGCTCACCCGGTTCAGGTCCTCACCCATCAACCCCTCGGCGCCCTCATGAGGAGCCCCACCAGCTCCTCCCGCATGGTGAAATGTGCTATCTTCTTGAGCCAGTACAACATTGACATCCGTCCGAGGCCTGCCATCAAGGGCCAAGCCCTGGCGGACTTTGTGACGGAGTGTACCGCAAGGGCAGCCACGGACGGGGAGCCATCGGCTACCTGGGACGACTGGTGGACCCTCTACACCGACGGCTCCTCCGCGACCAAAGCATGCGGGGGAGGGGTAGTCCTCATTACTCCCGAGGGCTTCAGAGCCTACTATGCAATCCGCTTCTCCTTCAAAGTCTCCAACAACGAGGCCGAATATGAGGCCCTCCTATGTGGCCTTCGGCTGGCTGCCAACATGAGGGCTCAACAGATCCACATCAAATGCGACTCCAAGTTGGTCGTTGGCCAAATCTCCGAGGAATATGAGGCCAAGGAGGGAAGAATGAAACAGTACAAGGAAGCGGCCAAGGAGTTGCTTAAGGTATTTGAGGCTCACTCTCTCACTCAAATACCGAGGGCTCAGAACTCCGAGGCCGACATATTATCTAAGCTCTCGGCCGACTCCCCCGAGCACATCTCCAAAATTGCCAAAATTGAGGAACTCAGCCTCTCAAGTATCCATGCAAGCCCCGTGATGAACATACAACAACGCCAAGAGGATTGGATCTCAGATATCACCACCTTCATCTCCACAGGGCAGCTACCCGAGAATGAGACCCGCGCTAAACTGGCGAAGCTGAGGGCTCCTAGCTACACCATCGAGGATGGAAGGCTCTACAAACGATCTTACAATGGCACGCTACTTCGATGCCTTCATCAAGATGAGGCCGAGGTCGCAATGGAGGAAGTGCACAGTGGCACTTGCTCAGCTCACTAGAGACCCTTCTCCATGTCCCGAAGGCTCATTCTCCAGGGCTACTTCTGGCCAACCATGGCCAGAGATTGTGCTGACCTTGCCCGGAGGTGCACCGCATGTCAACATTTCCAGAAAGCCCCCGGCAGGCCAGCGGTCAACTATGCCCCCATCAGCACATCTGTCCCTTTTTCTCGATGGGGGATAGACCTTGTGGGCCCTCTGCCGAGGGGTACCTCCAACAACAGGTACATCATTGTGGCCATCGACTACTTTACCAAGTTGGTGGAGGCTGAACCCCTCGCCAGCATCACAGAGGCGAAGTGCCGTCACTTCGTCCTCAAGAACATCCTCACAAGGTTTGGCGTCCCCCAGCAGATCATCTCCGACAATGGGACACAATTTGAGGCAGCCCCCTTATGTGCCCTTCTGGAGGCATGGGGCATCAAACACACCTTCTCCTCCGTTGCCTACCCTCAAGGCAACGGGCAAGTAGAGAATCCAACCGGACCTTGCTCGAGGGCCTGAAAAAGAAGCTGGAGGCCGAGGGCGGTGGCTGGGTGGAAGAACTCCACAACATCCTTTGGGCCTACCGCACAACCCCTCGGCGAGCAACAGGTGAAACACCCTTCTCCCTTTGCTACGGTTTTGAAGCCAAAGCTCCCACGGAAGTCACCCTTCCCACCCGAAGGGTGATCCAATATGACCCCGAGGTCAACGACAGCAACATGACCCTCGACCTCCACCTCATTTCAGAACGCCGGGAGCAGGCCTTCATCCGGGCAGAAAACTACCGAAGGCAAGTCAAAAGCTACATCGACGCCAAAGTTCGCACCCGAGAATTCCAAGTGGGGGATTATGTCCTCCGGAGGAGGGAAGCCAGCCAACCAACCGAGGGAGGAAAAATGGCACCAAAATTCGAAGGCCCCTACATCATAGCAGCCATCATCAAACCCGGAACTTACAAGCTCAAACGCCCCAATGGAAAAGAGGTCCCTAGGCACTGGAATGTACACCATTTAGTTAAGTTTTACCAATAATGTAAGAGCGGCCAATCCCTCATAACTAATGAATGTACTATCCTTTGGCCCAAGGCCTCCACTTTTGAGGAATGAAGATACATTCAAGACACCAAGAACAAAACACTTATGAGCGGTGAAGCCCTCATACCAACTACAGGCCCCATGTGCTCTCAGTCAAGACCCCTCGGTACCCAGTGCCGGGGGTACACATCTCCACCTTCAACATCAAAAAAGAAAAGATATGAACACCACGTGTTCTCGCGGAAGACCCTTCGGCACCCAGTGCCGAGGGTACACCTCCATCACCAACATCAAAACGAAGAAAAACACCAAATGTTTCAAAGAAGACCCCTCGGCACCCAGTGACAGGGATATGCTCTCCTATCAACTTCCAAACATCTGTTGGGAAACACCAAGTGTTTCCTCCGAGGGCCCTCCGGCACCAAACACTCCAATCAAAACACCAAGTGTTTCATTTGAAGACCCTCCGGTACCAAGTACCGGGGGCTACACATCGAAACTAACACCAAGTGTTGTTTCTAAAAGTCGTGCCCCACGAGGACGCATATACCGAAGGCGCCACCATCGGTGCCGGCGGCACGTAGTGCCCCCGGCCATTTGCAACTAGTGTGCAAATGAAAACCCTTCCTTGAAACGCTTTCCGCGTCACTACCCCCAGGGTATGACAGGCATGAGAAATGCCCAGGATTCGACTTTCAAAAACGGAACACTATCCGCGTCATCACCCCAAGGGTATGACAGGCACGAGAAATGCCCAGGATTCGACTTCCAAACCGAAACGCTCCCCGCGCCACCACCCCAAGGGTGTGGCAGGCCACGGACTATGTCTAACGCCGAGGGGACGACTTTCAAAAATGAGGCGCTTTCCGCGCCATCCCCCAAGGGGAGGCAGGTTACGGACCACCATATCTTGTGCCCAGGAAACGACCCTCGATCCCCTCGGAACTCGGAAGGTTAACCCGAGGGAGGAGAGCCATTGGTGTATTCTGATGGTCTCCTAATAGGCCCAGCCTTACCAAGAAACCAAGTTTCTTGATGCCTTCCCTTCACCACCAACCAAAAAAAAGGGGGGGGGGGGGGGGTGAAGGGGAGTAGACTCAGCGAGAAATCAAAGAGTACACTCCAACAGATCACAACATGCCGAGGGCTCCCCACGGGAACACCTTCGGTAATTGAAGGCTCCTACTTCCCGAAGGATACTACTCAAACAAATATCATCAAGAAACGGCTAAGTCCACTGCCTGGTCACCTCCGGTCACACAAGCACCGAAGGCTTCAACAATACAAAGGGACTGGACTATCCAAAGTCTACTAAACGGTAATTCAAACAAATACCGAGGGCATCTGTTACGCACTAATACCGAGGGCCCTTACCCCATGACAAGGGTCAAACTCTACAACTTTTAAAGTTGTATGCCGAGGGCACACACTCCTCATTGGCTTTCTTCACAATAACAGGATTCCACACATATTTGGCCCTCGGCCAGAGACTCATACAACACAAGGGATCTACATCCGGAAGCTCAACATCAATTTACGCTTAGAAAATATTCTAAGTCCTAAATGAGTAGCCCCCGGGCATCTCGCAAAGTAATGTAGAGTCAGAGGGCACCTATCACCCGAAGGCTACACAAGGAAGCAGCACTTGGAAAAAGTTCTAAGTCCTAAAGATTGGGCCCCCGACCCAATCAATATTACAGCTAAATGAATATGACAGTCGAAGGCTATGCATCAAGAAGGGAGGCCATCTCCCGAAGGCTCCCAAGGGAAAATCTACACTTAGAAATCTTTCTAAGTCCTACATATTTCACCCTCATCTCAAGGGACCTAATAGCCGAAGGCTACCTATCAATCAAAGGCTAAAGTACACAAGGAATCAACACTGAAGAAAATTTTCTAAGTCCTAAAAAATTGGCCCCCGGCCTAATCAACATCTCAGTTGGGGCTCCACAGCAGCCGAAGGCTACATGACATACTACACTTGCAAAAAAATTCTAAGTCCTGTACATTGGGCCCTCGGTCCAATATTCACACACCAGGAAGGAGGCTACCAGCCAAGGGCATCCGAGGGCAAAACTACACCTGGAAATTTTTCTAAGTCCTAGGAATTGGGTTCTCAACCTAATCACCACACAGCAATTGAACTACAAACACCGGAAGGCCCTATGGTGTGTTACACTTAGAAAAGTTTTCTAAGTCCTAATTATTGCTGAACCCTCGGTTGTATATCCAGCAGAGGGTGCCCAACTACCGAAAGCTTCCAAGGGCAAGCTACAATCAGAAAATATTCTAAGTCCTAAAACATACATTCAAAGGAGAAGACATACACTCAAAAAGGAGAAGGCATACATTCAAAACATAGGGCGCATTCAAATGTGAAGAGCCCGGAGGCAGCATGCATTCATCAAAAACAGAAGTGAGTGTAAAATTACAAACAGGCCGAAGCCGAAGGATCAATGTTGTTCATTACAAAATATGTTCAGACATTCCTAAGTATAAGATCACTCAACAATTTTGACGGCATTCCCGGAGGCGTCCTCTACTGCAGGCTTGGACGCGGCATCATCACCAATTTCCTCCTCTTCGTCACTGCCCTCGGCCATCAGCAGGGAGTCTTCCAAATCAGGCCTCGCAACACCTTCAGGGAGGGGAACCCTGGGGTCTGGCTGAAGAGGAGGAAGACCATAGGATGCCGGATCAAAGGCCTTCGGGTCCACCCCAAAATGTCGGGACAGCCTTCGATATACGAGGGCCTGAGTAAAGTACTCACCCCCGTCATAATACTCTTTCCCCTTTCGGGCCAACCACATGGCGCCTGGGCCTTTCACCCATTCGTCCACCGAAGCTTCCACCACCGAAGCCACCCATTCCTGCCGGCCTTCGGCTTTCCATCCCTCCTCGGCAAAAGCGGCAACAGCATCCTCCCGGGCTTCGGCGACAGCTTTGATCCGGGCCTCCTCGGCATCCTCCGCGGCTTTCTTGGCAGCATCTGCCGCAGCCTTCTCCGTCTCTGCTTTGCCTTCGGCTCTGGCCACCGTCTTGGAGCCCTCGAGGATGTCTTTGAAAGCCTCTTGCTCAGCTTTGCGAGCGTCCTCGGCCTCCTTGAGCTGCCTTCGGGCCTCGGCCAGTGCTTCAGCGGCCTTCTTCTTCTCCGAGTCATGCTGTTCTATCCTCTGGACCAGCTCGCCAAGGCCAAGGCTCGCCTGAAGGCAGGCATGAATTACCGGAGGATTAGCCACCACTCATGTAAAGAATGAAGTTATCTACAAAAGAGGAGGAAGGAAACTTACCGTAACCGAGGCCATCAGAACCTTGGAGGAGGACATCGTCGGCCTGACGGGAGAGCACAGACTTATCGGTCGGAGGGGTGGCACCCCTCAAAAACTCCTTCGGGTTCAGGGTCCCGTGCATGATAGCAGTCCTCTTCGTAATGGAGAATTGGACTTTGTCCAGGGGCCATGTCAGATCAGTGGCTTGACCCGAAGGCTTGGGAGGAGAAGATTCGCCTACGACCACAACGGGGGCTTCCTTCGACTCCGGGGCCCCCTTCTTCTTCTTCTTCTTCTTCCCCTCCGGTTGTGTCGGGTCCTTCCCAAGCCTTTTTCTCTTCGGCTCCAGACCGGGAGCGCCCCCGACGGCGGCCTCCGGTACGGGCCCCACCTCCTTGGCCTCTTCAGCCGCTCCCGCCTTGGGGAAGATCTCATCGACCGCCCTCTGCTGTGCGGGGGGCTCCTTCTTCTGCTCCTCCTTGGCTAGCTGCCTCTTCAGCTTAACGAGGTTCCGAGCGTCCATGTGTGGTCCTGAAACACAAGAAGGCACACAAGGGTTAGTTCACTACTACAACGAAGCAAAAAAAAAGGGGGAAGAAATATTTCTAAGTATGAAAATTGAAGCCCTCGGCATTACAACAACCTTCGGCACTCTCATATACGCGATCAATCGTGGGGTAGCCTTCCTCCTTCTCCCCCATCAGCCGGTACCGACGGAAGCCGAGCTTATACAACTCACTGGAGACCGTTGCGCTTTTGATGGACACATGCTTATCGGAACCCTCCGGCTTCTTGGACAGCGCCCGCCCATTTTTTCGAGGGCATACCCTTCCGCCTTCAGGTGCCGCCGAAACCTATCACCAAGCGGGGCGGAGAAGGGGTTCTCGGCCAACCGGATATAACAGAACTTGTCCTTCCACCCCTTGTGAGACGAAGGCGCCTCATCAAAAATCCTGAACCTTGGGAGCTGCTGCAAATTACCATAGCCCCCGACATTCGAATGCCCCCCCCCCCCCCCCCCCCCGGCATAAGTTGAACGACAGGAAGAATTGATCCAGAGTAGGGGGGACCCTTCGGCTGAGGCACAGTGACAGGAACCCTGCCAGATATGAGTGACTGTTCGGGGTCAACTGGCAGGGGGCTAGCTTGACGAAGCGTAGGTACTCCAGCACGAAAGGATGAAGGGTAAATCTGAGGCCCAGCTCCACCGAAAGCAGATGTACGACAAAGCAGCCGTCGGGGGCACGAAGGAGCACATCATCCGGCTTTGGCTCTACCACTTGCGCCGAAGGCCCTACCAAAAATTGCACCGCCATCATCTCCCCTCGGGTAGCTTTATTCTTGACCTCCAAGGCGGCCGTATTCAGGAAAGAATAGCCCTCGGGCAGTCCCAGTGGCTGGCCAGCGTCGACGGCAGCTTGCTTCTTCTTCGGAGCCATCCTCGCCTTCTTTCTCTTCTGCCCTGGGGCCACACTCAGGGGTACAACGTCTATAGGCCGAGAGCTCCCAGCTTGAGTATCACACTGAGGGGGAGGGATAGCTATAGTCACCTTCAGGCCCTTCTTCTGGGCCTCGTCCTCAGCCACCTGACAGGCGATATCAAGCTCCTCATCCGCGTTCACCTGTTCGAAGTCTTCGGCCTCGAGCTCAAGTTGAAGGTCACCCTGTATCGCCTCGGCTACGGCCCTATCATCGATGACCGAGAGCTGCTCGCTCGAGGACTCCACGTCAGATGGCACTTCGACGTTCACGGAAGCCTCCCCGGAGATGTCTTGGGAATCACTAGCTGACGACATTTTTTTTCTAAAGGGCGAGGGGTCGGGAAACTCGTACAAAGGGGGGGTCCTGAAGGGTCCTAAAGACTAACCCTAAAGCCAAAAACTAAGTACTCAAATGGAGCTAAGGGCGGAAGGAGAACTGACCTCTGAAAGTTGCTGTGATCGAGGGTGATTTTCTCTCTCTAGAAAATTTTGCAGAGCTTCGCTAACAATATCGGACGCACAAGGTGAATGGTCTGGCCATGGGGTATTTATAGACTCCGAAGTCCGGGCTTGGGCCCAAAAACTGGGCCTCCGGCCAAACATCATCATTACACACCGTCGTTTCACCCAACCGGTGACGCCCGCCCACGAGCAGCCAACGGCTACACTCCACGTGTACCCCCCCAACGGCTATAAATCTGACGTTACATATTCCAACGGCTATATTTCCAACGGCTATATTCTGGAAGCCCCCGGGTTTTCTACTTCACTCCACTTCATCAAGGAGAGCCTCCGGGTACACTTACCCAGAGACGCCCCCGAGTTGTGCCCACACAGCACAAAACAGACGCCTTCGGGATCACCCCTTCAGAAACCCAAGGTTTCATATCAGGGGACCCCTCGGGGATCCCCCCTCAGCGCTGTAAAACCGGTAGCCCCCGGGGAGTTGCCTCATTGACGGATGGCCTACGGCACACAGATAATGGGAGCCCTCGGGTATCTTCATCACCAACTAATCAACAAACAGTGGACCCCCCGATAACAACTCCACTACTGCCCTCATCCATCAGGCCCTCGATCCCCAGATTGAGGGGCTCCCCTTCGGCACCCCCAGGACATCAACAGCAAGCCTCCGGCTAATCAACACATGAGCCCTCAGAAGAAGAAGAGCCTTCGGCGTTACCGTTATTCTCCATTTTGACCAAGGTTTCACATTTTCGATTCATCATTGGGGGAATTCGGTGCACTCTTTTTCCCTCACTAGGATTTTTTCCCACAGGGTTTTTCCTAATGAGGTTTTTAACGAGGCATCCCCCCAAAATGAAACGAAAAGCGTCAGCCTTCGGCCCACAACAGCAACACAGCTACTCTACTCCTTTTCACCACTTTACAAGTGCCTAAAGGAGTGGGGGACTGGAGAACCCCCTCGGGAAAATCATTAAATTACAAAATTGGTAAAAAATTCCAACAAAACGGCAAAGCAAGCCCTCAAGTCTCGACATGTGGGTAACTGAGGGACTGCCTTCGGCAGGGACATAAAAGCAACGACTCCTCACCGACTTCAGAGATCACGACCGGACAACATCAAAGGGCAAGCACAAATTACTCCTTTTCCCTCAAATACCTTTCGGTAAAAGGAGTGAGGGACTCCTGATGGAGTATATGGCCCAGGAACACCCGGCCCACAGACTCCTACTACTCTAGTAGAGGCCCAACAGGCCCAGAAGGCCCAGCAGGCCCAAATCACAGCGCCCGGAGTACCAAGCAGCCCGCACCACGCGCCAGGGGGGCCTCCGGCCCCCTGGCCGAAGGCTCTAAACTCTCACAGAACAGGTTTCTCAAGCAAACTAAGAAACTGGGAGAAAACGGCGAAAACAGTAGCCCTCGGCACTGTGAGCCCTCGGCACCAGGGTGCCATCGGTTTGAGGAGCCCTCGGCTACTGCTCTATAGCCGAAGGCATCTCACTCGACAAGATATCCGCCTCACATGCGTACAGATCACCGTACCCTGTACAGACGTCCCATCCAACAGCCGCATTAAATGCGGCCACATGCGGCTGCCAGCGCCAACCAGTTGAGGTGACCCCTCGGCCAATAGGCGCTTGACACGTGTCCCTGTCTGGCATTTATTGCTACTATAAATAGCCCCCCATTTCCCCATTTGTAACCACGGCATTCATTCTGAATACACTCTCTCTCTCTCTCTCTTACTTGTGCTCTGACTTCTCTCTAGATTATTCCCAGCAATAACCCTTCGGATATATACCCCCGGGTAGACTATCCATCACACTATAAACTTACATAAAGAGTTATGTTAACACCATGATCATATAATTTTCACCATAAATTATACGAGTAGAGTTTTTCCTTGTATATTACTAATAAGAATGTCATGGACAAAATTGTGACTTAGTAACTATTAGTAACTATAGTTGTGTTCAAAGTTTGCATTACAGTAACTTACATTTAGTTACTACGATGTAAATTTTGAACACAATTTTAGTCACTAATAGCTACCAAGTAATATTTTTGCCCATAACATTTTAAAGAGTAATATTTATAGATTTTTTTTCTAAATTATATGACCATAAATTTTAAACTAATATATATATATATATATATGTGACCATGTTGCTAAAACAACTCTTTATGTAAAGTTTGAGGTGTTTAAATTACACATGCAAATTTGGGATATTTATTTCACGCCTCTTCAAAGTTCGAAGTATCTGAATTATTTTTTCCCTAAAATTTTTAATTGGACTGAAGTTTTTTGATCCAATCTAATCTAATCTTGTTTGGTCTAAACTGATATGCATGATATATTATTTATTAAATGTTTATTCTGTGTATTTTATAACTTTTGAAGTTCGGTGAATAATAGGTTACATGGGTTGAACATGTTCAAGTGGACGATAAAAAACAAACCCATCGACTTTACAGAGATTTAATTTGCGGTAGTCAAGCCTATGGAGCAAAACGATGGATTGTCACACTTCAAAGGATGTGTGAACGATTTGGATTCTTCTTAGCATTAAGAAGTATACCCGATGAAGGTTCGTACAAATAAAGCATCATCTATTTTTGTTTATTGAATTTTTCTAATATACCTGCTACTATCTTCATCCCAAATTGATTTACAAATTTGACTTTTCTTGGTCAAACAATTTCATTTTAATTGCTTAATTAGGATGTCAATTTTTAATTATATTCTAATTTGTTGTTTACGATTTTGAAGAGATTTTAATGTATTTTCTAAATATATAAATTTTATTTATTAAAAATTGAATTAATTATCGATAGGGTTGATTGACTTTTATTATAGGTTAACCAAAAAAATGTTGACTTTTCAAAACAATTTGAGACGGAGGGAGTATATTCGAAGTACTACGTAATCCATAATGAACTACTTTCATAGAGGATTTTACCAAATTTTCTTTTTTGTTTATTTAAAAAAAAGTCGCTTTATTTTTAAAGCAAAAAATTATGTTCATTTGTCTCTTTTGCATAAATATCAACCGCATTGTTTTATTTTTTCTAATTTCACTCTCAAAATAAAGTTGAGTGAGACAAAGGTAATATCATCCGAGCTTAGACTATTATAAAGGCATCATGCCGTAATCGATCTATTATACTCACTAGCATAGATTATCATACGACTATCTCTTATATGAAACTTAAAAAAATGAATTACTTCAAATGGGACTAAAATATGAGTATTTATGTTTTATCTTAAAATATTTATTTGATCCTATTAAAAGTGTTAACTTTCACGATTAAAAATGAACGAATCCTATTTATACATTTTGTCTGTATATTTTAAGATATTTTCTCTCTATTTTTTAAATGAATTGTGTGTGATTGGAAGCCAATAGTAATCAATGCGCCAGAAGGGAGGAGGAATATGATGAATTTATCACAAAGAATGGTGAAGGGCTTCTGTGAAATATTGAGCATGTCTGACAGAGTGGATTTCCCGCACGTGACTCATATGATCAATAACGGTGGGGTCAGGATTTCACTGCGCAGAAGCAACGGAAGCGGGCAACCGGGCGGTCTGGTAGTTTGTGCCGCAACATCTCTGTGGCTTCCTCTTCCCTCCGAGCAGCTCTTTAATTTCTTTATGGATGAGAAGCTGAGAGGCGAGTGGGATGCTCTGTCCGGTGGCAACCCGGTCACCGAGATAGCTGCCATTTCTACCGGCAGCTATCCTGAAAATCGTGTCTCCATAATCCAGGTAATTAATTACTCCTTCCGATCCCAAATTAAAATCACCATTTCCTTTTTTTAGATAGTATATACACAACTTAGAACAAAGCTCTTTAAGGTCTTCCTTTTGCTTAGTATTGAGGATGCAAATGAGCGAGCTCGAACTTGAGTATATATTCTTGAGGTTGAGGTTGAAATGAATGCAATCATGGGCGGAGGCCAGTCGAGCCCCGGCTCATACTAAATTTGAAAATTCTTTGTATTTTGTATTTTTAGCGTAAAGATCTATGTGCAAAAAAAAAAAAAAAAAATTCTTTGTAACCGGCCCACCCCAACCTTCTACCCTGGCTACGCCTCTGAATGCAATAGAGCTCAAGCTCGAGTTAGCCTTATATTTTTGCTCAAGCTAGATTCGAGCTCGGGTCGGGCCAAAATCGAGCTTAGTTTGGGCTCAATTCGGGCACCATTCAGGCTAGGTTTGGGCTCGACTCTAGCTCAATTCGAGTTTCGCTCACTAACTTAATTGTTCCGCTCATTAACTTTATAGGTGCGATATTGAATGAGATGCTCGAATTTGAATGAAAAATAAATTTTCTATTTACTTATGTAATAGCGAGCCAACCGCGAGCCACACGTTAAAAGGAATTGAGTTCATGAACGGTTAGACTCGTTTGTACACTACTCAGTAGTTTAGGTTTTGATCTAGCTACCCTAGGTGGTCAGTTGAACCGTTACATAATAGAATAGTTATGTCCATCAACCTACATTTAACTTTGGCCATGTTTGGTAAATGGCGTTTCAGCCAAAAATTGGCGGGTTTGACTAAAATTGGCGTTTTCAATTGATCAAAACGCTGAAATAAAGTGTTTGGGAGATGGCGGTTTAGAATGGCGTTTTGGTCTGAAACGCCAAAAACCAAAACGCTTCAAAGTGCAGCGTTTACGGATTAGCGGCTCCGAATTAATTGTCAATTCTCAACCGTATCCTTCCCTATTCTTCATTCCTTATGTCGCAGATATACCTTTCACCTGAAGAAAAAATGGTCGGGCAGCTTCACATGAAAAGATCCCCAAATTATCACAAGCTTTTTTGTTGTATTCTTCTCTTCATCCCTCCCTCAATTTTCTCCCCCCGTTCTTCTCTCTCCCTATTCTTCACCCATTCCCTACAACATAGACGGCGGATGCAGATCGTGATGTCAAAATCGGAAGCGGCGAGCATCTCTCCTCCATCTCTCCTATACCCCTGAAGTGCTTACAACTATGTTTCCAAAAAATTGCATGAAGCTTCGACACCAATCATCTGAAGCTAGGGTTATTTTTAGTCCACCTGTCTGTTTTTACTCCTTTAAAACATAAGACTTCTGTTAACTCATCCATTTTTAGTCCACCTATCCATTTCAATTGTTATATTTTTATTTAATTATTTTTAAAATTATTAGTTAACTCACATATACATACATATATATATTCCGTAGTACGGAGTAGTATACTTATAAGATCATACGTAGTATTAAACAAAAAAACAAAGAAACAAATATTGTCCATCCTAAAGCCCTTTTTTGTATTTTCATATTTTAACCGCTAAAAGCAAACAACTAAGTTACCAAACAACTTTTTGTAACCCGTCAAACTAATCCGCCGGTCAAACCCGCTACCTCAATCCGCTATTTAAAACCCGCTAACACAATCCGCTAACCGCTAACCGCTAACCGCCGATTGCCAAACAAGCCCTTTATGGTAATAAGTACGGAGTATAAGAGTATTAACTTTCATGATGCAGCCTCTTGGTAGAAGAGAAAGCAATATCGTAATGGTGCAAGAGAGCAGCATTAACTCCTTGGAAGCGTATGTAATGTACGCGACAATGAAGCTCCGTGATATCTCCTCCGCCATAAACGGAGACGATCCGGTAAAATTCCCGATATTCCCATCTGGATTCGTGATCAGCGGCGATGGTCGACGGGAGAAGACGAGTTCATCAAGCGGGAGCAGTTCAAAGGCTAGGGCACAATGTGGGTCCCTATTGACAGTGGTCATCCAGAGTATGATGAGTAACAGCTCCTTCTCAAAGGAGGACAGTATGGAGTGTATGGCTAGTGTGCATGCCCTCATTAGCACCACCATCCAGAAAATAAAAGCTGCTTTGGATTGCTCAGAATTGGACTGATGAGTACTCTTTCTTGCTTGGTTACTTGGACTTATTTCTGTTCCTATCTTGGGTAACCAAATTTACCTTTTGGTTCAAACTAATTGAATGATGTTGTTAATTTCCCATTTTTTTTGTCTTTACCCCCTCAGTACATTTGACATATGTTCTGGAGATGTGGATTCATTTGAGTGCTATTTATTAAATCTGTCAAAAGTAAGGATATACATTGTATGGCCACCAAATATATATAGCTCCTTGGCTACATATTGTGTGAGACTCTAACTAGGCCGTCTAATGAATTTGGAGGTCCCGGTTGTAAATGTAAAATTGAGGCCCAATTAATATAAAAAAATATAAAAGAATCTCATTCCAAATACTTATACTCAAATCAATGGAATACTCATTAAAAGAGAACTAAAAGAGAGAAGAGACCAATGGAAAAATAATGGATCTTTATTTTTCTTTCTTACTAATTGTATTTTACTGATTAGTATTAATATCTAATATTGCTAAATGGAGTATAATACTAATAAATTTTTAAAAATCTGGGGCCCTATAAGTTCGGTGGCCCTATTCTGGATAACCGGCGCTGACTATGAGGTGAATGGTGTAAATATATCAAATTAAAGTATATTCACTCCAAAGTTACATTCAATTGCATAGAGGGGTGGGGGCAGGGGGTTGATTTTGGGAGAAAGAAGGGGCTAAATCCATGCTAGTTGACTTCAACTGTTAAAAAGAAGTGTAGGCAAAAGGGAAAAGGGGAAAGGCTTACGTGGAGGATGAGCATGAGAATTGAAGGGAAGACACAATTGTATAATAGCAGTAAAATCAGTGGAAACTCCAAAATATGAGTTATACAAGGGTTAGGTCAAAAGGGTTATACAAGAGTTATACCGGTGGACGTAGCTCAACTGGTAGCAAGGGAGTGCCTCAAGGGTTAGGTCCCGGGTTCGAATCTCGACAACTGCGATGAGGTGTTACTATGCTAAACTTATTTTATGTGGATTAATAAAATTTTGTATTAAATTGGCAAAGAAAAAAATTAATTCAGTTATAATTGAATTAGTTCAAGATAAAGATAAGTAAAAAAATCACAAATAATTAGATATAACTCACACATAATTACATGTAATTCGCGCATAAAAGTATGTAACGCGTGTATAACAAGATGTAACTCACACATAATAACTTGTAACTGGAGTATAAGATGATGTAACTTCATATATTATCAAATGTAACTCCAAGCTAGAAGCAAAATAAACAAACTCAATATCTTAAAAACCTCTAAAAACATATAAAAGTGATAAAAAAATATTATAGAAAAAGTGTATGCATATAAAAATATATTACAAAAAATGTATGAAGGTAAAAAATTAAAATTACATGGGTAATATTGGTCTCATTTGAAAGATCATGAAAAATAAAAAAAATTGATATAAATTTTATAAAAATCAGATCAAAAATAAAAAAATTATTAACAATTTTAAGAAAAGGAAAAATAAAAAATAACAAATGGTGCATGATGTTCCGCGATATAAGCACTGGTTCCGCGATATAAGCACCGGCAGAGATGTGGATACCCTAGCAATGAGGAAAAAACATCATATTCACCAACTATTCTCTTTTTTAGAGCACACTATTTATCATTTTCAATAGTGTTTACATATTCATATTGTCATGTTGACTAAGTTAGAACAATAGAAGTTATTAATTTTTATTTATAATAACTAAAAAGGGAGGAAATATCCAAGTAGATTTCGTTACATTAAAATATGTGACTTTTAAAATTTAAGAATTTATAAGAAGTTAGAAAAATATATGTATAACAAAGAAACTAAAGGTTTATTTATTGTATGTAAAAATACAGAGATGAATATATTGATCGTTGTTGAGGTGGAAGGAAAAACTAGATTAACACAAGAAATATATGGTTTTTCTACTCACTCTATACTTGGTTATTTTCAACTCTTTCTTTCTCGATTTCTACTACCCCAAGGTCGGTGAAGCCATCCATGTTTTTTAGGTTGAGGATCATATAAGCTTAGAAATAATACTCCATCTGTCCAACAAATTTTGGTTTGATGATGGATGCTCACTCTATCAATCTTGTTCCACAAAATTGAATGCTCAACTTCAAGGGCCTTCACATCCCAATCCGTCAAAATATTTGGGATGTTGTAACTCACGGTGTCTTAGTAAAACTCAACACACAAGAACTCTAACCTCTGCACAAATTTTATAAGATGGACGAACCCTCAAAATTCTGTGGTAAAAGACTAAAAGATGGACTCCGTAGAATTTTATATTTATTGCTCCGAACTACTCCATATTATTCTCTTCTCATAAAACTTGGTGTATTGACGAACCCTTGTCCCCAATCATATTTGAAAAACGGCCAACTCCACATTTAAACCTGGCTTTAAATTTTGACGGTCATATTATCTAAAGGAAAAATTGATCCTAATAATCCAACTATTTGCGGTCCGCTCATAATAATCTCAATTATCGATTATTTCAGAATAATCCAACTTTAAGGTCCTTCCGCCAATAATGGTACGAGGTGACCGACTATAAATAAAATTCTATAGTTTCTAAAGAGATAACAGGTAATCCGTATAAATAATCCCGAATTTTAATTTTTACGTTAATTTCTATTAAAAATTCACTTTTTAGAGCAAGTAATATGCGGTCATGAACCATTATTGACGGACGATCCATATAGTTGGGATTATACAATAATAATAAATAGTGAAATTATTATTAACGGACCAGCAATAGTTGAAATTATTATTTTCAGATTTTTCTTTTAAACCGTTTCACTCCTGCAAAAAAACCAAGGCTGCTTTATTAGCCAGCTACGGCCACTGACCCCGGATTCACGGACTATCCATCCGGCGCCGGCGAAGCAGACTTCCGGGGAACAGAGATACACAAGGCAAGCTTTAAGTATGCCCAATAGTGTACTACTACTATTACTACCACATCTCCTAGCTTGGACACTCTGTTGTACAGCTCCATTAGTATTTTCCCACTACAACCGGTCACCCTCCTCCTCCTCCGCAGCCTCGTCGCAGTCGGAGTGGCGTCCAGCAACCGCTACCTACTACGCGCCGGCAGATCCCAGGGACGCGGTGGGAGGGGCCTGCGGGTATGGGGATCTGGAGAAGAGCGGGTACGGCAAGTCCACGGCCGGGCTGAGCACGGTTCTGTTCGAGAGGGGCCAGATCTGCGGCGCGTGCTTCGAGGTGAGGTGCGTGGAGGACCTCCGGTGGTGCATTCCGGGGACTTCCGTCATTGTAACCGCTACCAATTTCTGCGCGCCCAACTATAGCTTCGAGCCGGACGCCGGCGGCCACTGTAACCCTCCCAAAGCCCATTTCGTACTGCCCATTGAATCCTTTCAGAAAATCGCCGTTTGGAAAGCTTCCAATATGCCTATTAAGTACCGCAGGTGCGTAATTACTTTGTATAATCTGCCGCATTACCATCACTACATGAAATATGGTTTGGATGAAGTTAAAGAATCCATCCGTTTCAGGAAATAAAGCTTATCATAAATATGTTGAAATTGTATTCGAGAAATTGTTTTTCTAAAAAATGTGAAGTATTTTTAAAACATTTTATGCCATTCAAAAAATGCTGCACCACCAGCCTCCTGATTCTGGCCGAGCACAGGTCAGGTTCGGGCGGATCAGGTTCAAAAACTTTAAACCCGTTCGGGTATCGGGCTAATATTCTACAACCCAACTCTTAAAAAAATGGAAAAAGTATTTCGGATATTTTCATTTTCGGATTCAGTCGGGTATCGGTCGGATTTCGGATATAATTTTTTTTGTAATGGAATACTAATCTACCAAACAGTTTAGTTATTTTTTCATTGCATGAAATTTTTTAACATAGTGAACAAAATGTACACAATATATAACTTACATAAGTGTAAAGTGTTTAAGTGTTCATACACTACAGATACACTGGGGCATACACAAATACACAATAAGAGGAGTGATAAGTGTTTAAGTGTTTAACACATAACAAAAGTAACAAAAATTACACAACATAAGTGGCATATCCCAGTTCATAAAGAAAGATAGTTAATGAACTTACAAGTTCATAAACTGACTAACTTCTCAGTCAAGGCAGTTAGGCATGCATAGAAATCAAGTTTGGAACAATCACCAAGGAGATTTACAAAATAGTACAAGCAGTAGGCTTAACTATTCTCTACAGACTTAGAAGAACCAGTGAACTCTAACTACTCAGCTTGATTGTTTGAGTCAATCAGGTAACTTCTACAACAACAATAGGCAACATGTAATAGGCAACATTTATATACACAACCTTACGTAGCTCCCACTATCAAGCAAATACATAACCATAATTTATACTTAAATACAGTTTCAGACAGACATGCCCACAAATCAGTCCTCAATATTCATGTAGCACAAACAGTGACATAAACTATCACACAAGCATCATTTTTACTTCCACAGTTTGACATTCAATTTACATAATAAACAACAACTCACAAGTCACAACCACAATTTACACTCTTCATCAAGCAGAGAATAGAAGTTATACCTCATGCTCGACTATGACTGATTGACTGAGAGTGGGACACTTAGAGTGAGCTTGGCTTTACCGGAAAAGGGGCAATGCTTCCACAGTTCAACGTTTGACGACTTTAGGGTTTCAACTTCAAACCAAGAAGCGTGTGAGAGTAAGAGTGGGAAAAGAGAAGACTGAGGCATGAGTAATAGACCGATAGTTTGAAACCCTCACAGACTCACCGTCACACAGTCGGCGTCCGAAGAGATGAAGTGGTCAGCGAAGAGAGTTATCATAGAGTCATAGTAGAGAGAGATAGAGAAGTAGGTGGAAGTGGGCTAGGGTTTATTAGGGGAGTATATATAGTTATATATGGGATGTATACTGGGCTGGGTCTTCGGGTTTTCGAACGGGTCGGGTGGGTTATATCCAAATCCTACCCGGCCCAGTAATCAATAGGGATAATTCTGGCGGGTTTTCGGGTTTGGTGATCGGGTCAGTTGACCCTATCCAATCGGGTAAAATCTGAAATATCCGGTGAGGTATTCGAGTTGGGTCGGGTTTTGCTCAGCCCTACTCCTGATTCGGAAAGCCCAACATTTTAAAAATATACTACTACTTTAGTGTTCTTTTTCCTGTTTAAATATTAAAAATTCCTACTTTAGTGTTATTTAATATTTAAAAGTTGTTAATACATAATTCTTGATCAATGTAGTGCAATATGTGTATATATAAGGCCTAGTTGTTTTAACTTGTACTCCCTCCGTCTTCCTATCATTGTCCCATTTTTTCATTTTTGGATGTCTCACTATTATTTTCTCATATCATATTTGGTAACATTTGTATGGCTGTAATTCATTCTTACTTTATTCTCACTTTATCAACTCATTATCAACCACATAATTCTACTTTTCTTAAAAACCACACCACTCCCTTCTATTCCAATATTTGGGGGACGGAGGTAGTAATTAGCAATATGGTTTAAGGATTGCAATACTTATAATGTTTTTATTTGGATTGAAATATGTTGGTCTGGAGTGGTCTATTTAAGTCTGATCTGGTATGGTTTGGTCTGATAAGTGTTTGGTCTCTGTGTATTTTATAACCGTGGAAGTCTGGTCTGGGTCGGTTCGTTCTGTTTATGTCTGGTCTGGGGCTGAAAACAATCCAAGTAAGAGAGAATTCCCCAAACAGGAGTAAAATTTAGGCAAAATGCAAAAATAGGAGTACCATATTTTGAATAGGAGTAACTTTAGTGTTTGGACAAGTATACCCCTATTCAAGCTCCAACGACTTTCATTAATAATTAAAATATAAAAGAAATACTCCGTAAGATTAATTAATTTATAATAAAATTGTAAAAAAAAACACAAACATATATCAAATCAAATATACTCCGTATTCAATAAAATAAAAAATTATTAAAAAAATAAAAAACTAAAAAATTTTAAAAATAAAAAATATAAAATGAAAAAAATATAAAAAAATATGTAGGCATCTGCCGCCGCCTCAACAACCTCCCAGCACCATCAGCTCCGACCACCGAAAAATGCCAACATTTTCCCGAAATACCATCAAGATGTTCAAAGAGTAAATCTGCCATCTTTATGACATTTTCAAAGAAAAATGGCAGTTTTTACATAAAATGGCATTTTTTTCACCGATTGGAGGTGACATTGCTAGGTGATGACCGTGGCTGCGGGAAAGGTCTGCATAATTTTTTTATATTTTTTCATACAGTTTATCTATTTTTTATTTATTTTTAAAGTTTTTTATTTTTACAAAAATAACATTTTTAATTTTTAATATTTTAATATTGTTGGGATGGACTTAGATTATTTTTAAAATTAAACGGACTGCATAAAGGTATTTCTTCCAGTGAATGAACTTAGTTTTTTTAATAGGATCAAATAAGTCATATTTTAGAATTAACTAGGTTAGGGATATTAAGAGTACAAAATTAATATTTACTCCTATTGAAGGAAGTTTTAAGTTTTGCTCCTATTTGTGCAATTATTTTATGTTTACTCCTATATTGGGCAATTTCTCTTCAAGTAAAAGCATTTGTACCTCTACAATGTACTCCGTAGCTTTTTTTGGTATTTACTACCTCCGTCCCCCTAATATTGGGACGGAAGGGAGTGATGTGATTTTAAAGAAAAGTAAAATTGTATGGTTGATAATGAGTTGATAAAGTGAGAATAAAGTAAAAATGAATTAGAGCCACACAAATATTACCAAATATGGTATGAGACAATATTAAAGGGACATCCAAAAATGAAAAAAATGGGACAATAGTAGGAGGACAGATCGAGTAATTAATAGATGAAGTGTTCTCCGCTCCTTACCCCACGTTGTGTGAGCTAACACCAGGATTTTAAAAAAGAGTAAATTCCGTGGATAGGAGTAAATAAACCAAGAAATGCATAAATAGGAGTCTAGTTTTTAATAAGACTGAAAGTAACATGAGTTGAGCAATTTACCCTTTAAATTAGAATCCCCGATTCCTGCAGGTCATCTTCTCCGCAACGTACGAACCTCACACACCAATCATCACCTGCGGCAAGCCCCAACAACCAATGTCGTAGGCCATCTCCACCGCCATCGGCCGCCACCGGCTGCCATCGGCCGGAAATCCGTCGGCCTTGGCACAACATCCAGAATCCCGCCGCCTATCGCCGCTGCTAGTCGCCGGAGATCCAGTGATGCAAAAAAAAATCCAGAATTTTTCCTCAATCTTTCTGCCACCACCTTTATGCCCCCACACCCCCACCGTAGCACCGCTGTCGCAGGCCGCCTCTATCGGTTGCTCTACCCCTGTTGCTGCCACCCATGTCATCGCCGGCGAGAACTCTTCCACCACCGCCCGCCACCTCTGTCACCACCACTATTAGTTACTCCACCGCCACCGCCAACGCCTCCACCTCCATGGTGCCATCTCCACCGCCTATGTCGCCGCCACCAGGCGCCACCAATGGTTTTATCCACCACCTACCATGGCAAATCTCTAGTCTAACCTCTGATTTGTTATGGTCCTTATGGATATCATATAAGTGTAGTAGTTAGATTGCCATTTTAATAACATTATTGGCATCCTGACGGAATAAGATGACATTTTCAGATAAAAAACATGGCATTACTATATTTTCGAAGAATTTATATTGTCATCTTTGTAACATTAGTTTCATAACGATGGCATTAGGTGTGGAAATAAGTTATGGATATCATATAAGTGTCGTGGTTAATTGCCTATTTAATAACATTATTGTCTTCCTGACAGAATAAGATGACATTTTCAGATGAAAAACATGGCATTACTGTATTTTCAAAGAAGTTATATTGCCATCTTTTTAACATTAGTGTCATAACGATGGCATTAAGTGTGGAAATAATATTTGCACATAAAAAATAGGCCATTATTAGTATTGCATTTATAAAGGAGTAATATTTTCAGTAATGCCACAAAAATTATAAAAGTAATTTGAAAAGTTACAAAAAAATTGATTGAAATTCATGTCAAAAATTATAATCTTATTGTAAAAGATAAAATAAAATGGTAAAAAAACAAAAGGTGAAAGAAAAATTGAAAGAGTGAATAAGACCAAAGTAAGAAAAAATTTGATACAGCAATCAAAAGAAGAAGAAATCACATGTAGATGAAGAACAAGGATGAAGGAGAGAAGAAGATGAGGAGAGAAGAGGAAGACATACATTTCACTAGAATTCACCGTTCAAGGAGAAATTTAGAAAAGAATTGATCAGATCGGAGACGGTAATTACTTTTTCTTCCACCCTTGAGGTTCACCGAAAATTAGAGTCAAGAAGAGACGTAAATTAGAAAAAATAGAATGGATGAAAGAATTGGAGAAGAAAGACGAGATGGAGAAGAGGGGGTGGGTGGGAGAGTAGATGGAGATGAGATAAGATGGAGCCATGGAGGGTGGGTGGGGTGCCTATAAGAAAGGAAAATGAGGAGAGAGAATGTGGGAGGGGAGGGAGGGGTGATACCTGAAAGGAAAAATAGAAATAATAGGGTGAGTTGCTGCGGGGACAAGAGAAGAGGGAGAAGGGAGAGGAGGAAGGGAGAGGAAAAGTTGGTGCGACCATGTGCGTGACAGCAAGGGTAGGAATGGAATAAAATTAAAAAAGGTCATTTGGGGATAAAAAAAACATAAGGTCCTATTCTTGCACAACTACCATGTTTTAGTCCTATTACCCGAAATAGAAATAAAACAGTTTGAAAATTCCAAAATAGGACTGTCATGTTTTTATTCTCAAAATAGGACTAATTACTGCCATGTTTTGACAGTACCAGACTTCCTATTTTGGAATTTTCAAACTGTATTAGTCCTATTTCGGGAACTTTCCCAAAGAATTACAATACTTTGCTGTAGAAAAACTATACTCTGTAGTACTTATACGGAGTATTTATGAAAAATACATATGTTCCATTTCTCTTTAGGGTTATTTTTACAAATTAAGGTTTTATGCGTTTCAGCCACATTTTCTTGAAGTTAAATCTTTTCTTTTAACCTCTAATCCTATTTAATAAATTTTGATCGTATTCGAGCTCATTTTTAATAAATTTTCCTCCATTGTTATAGTGTGTAGATATAATTTGTAGAGCTGTAGTTATTCATTAATACTAATCTAATAATGAATTTTATCATGAGTCAAATTTAAATTGGGACAGAGAACTACATAAGAAAAAATTACGTGGTAGTATACAAGAAGCAGTGTTAATTGTTCTTAATGTGTCTGGTTGCTTGGATGTATCGCAAGGCATGTTTATTTCTTTTGAAAAATCTATTTTGCTTTGTGCAGCAATGCAGCACGTTTAACTTTTATGATTTAAACTTTTAAAGATTTGCAAGTTCCACAGTAATAAACCCTTCTTAATCGGAATGCAGACCATAGTAACAATCTATTCTGGTTGCTTTCATCAAACAGAATAAAATGCAGGAAGGAAGGAGGAGTGAGGTTCACAGTGAACGGTGCCGGAATATTTATTTCAGTGCTTATCGCGAATGTTGCCGGAGCAGGTGATATAGTTGCAGTCAAAGTGAAGGGTTCAAGAACAGGATGGCTTCCGATGGGCAGGAACTGGGGTCAAAATTGGCACATAAATGCAAACCTGCGCAGTCAACCTCTCTCGTTTGAGATCACTAATAGTGATCATGTCACCCTCACATCTTACAGTGTTTCTCCCAAGAACTGGAATTATGGTCAGACCTTTGAAGGCAATCAGTTTGATTCTTAGAAACACGTTTGGTTGCATTTCATTTGGGAGCCTACAAAAAAAGAGTTGATGTAATGAGAGAAACTGCTTTAGTGCCTTGTTTCTAATGAGATTTCTTATCAACACCCAAAAAAAGTAGTGGCTATAGATTTACAGTAATAGAATTACTAATGTTGAAATCATACAATTCGTTTAAGATATATGTGGTTCAAAAGAGGAGACTACAAGGCCTACTAGGGATTATGGATGGACTCGGGCCGGGTAGCCCGACCCGGAACCGGCCTGGGACCGATACTGTTCCGGCCCGGCCCAACCCAGTGGCCCGGTCAGTGACCGGTCCGGGTAGGCCCGGCCCGTGGTTTTTCCGGTCCGGACTCGGGTCACCCAAAACAAGGCCCGACACGGCCGGGCCCGGTTCGGGCCAAAAACTATTTTTTTTTTCAATTGTTTTTAAATTTTCGGGTTGGGCTGGGTATTTTGGGCCATTTGGGGTGGTTTGGGGGGTTGGGGGTGGGAGGGGGGTTAATTAGGAAGAGGAAAACAAAAAAAAAATATAATGGGCCCGGCCCGGTCCGGCCCGGACCGGACCCGGTGGTTACCCGAGCCGGTCCCGGGTCCACCATTTCTGACCCGCCAGCCCGCCCGGGGCTAGGCCCGACCCAGACCCGGCCCGGACCCGAGTCCATCCATACTAGGGATGGACCTGGTCCATCATCCATGGGGTGTTAACTGGTTATTTCCCTGGAACCCAACTGGAACAATGGTTCAGCATCAGAAGAGCTCCTAGACTGAGCTGATTCCTTCAAAACATGACCAGATCAATTTATGGCATGGTACATTGGTACCAACTTTTATCTTAAAATAGGCTAAAAACTGACTTGAAGGCTGGATGTGAACAAGTTAGAACCAAATTCAATACACCGGGTTTACTTTTGAGGTAATTTGCGTATGCACTTCATTTTATTGTTCAAATTAGACTTTGCACCCTAATTTTAAAAATCTTTGTTTTTACACCCCAACCCTGTATGAAAAGACAAAAATACCTTCAATCAGGGATATGTGGAAGGCCAACAAAAATGTCAATGGAGGAGTACTTTTATCTTTTCATACGGAGTTGGGATGCAAATACAAAGAATTTTAAAAACGGGATGCAAAGTCCAATTTGTACAATAAAATGAGCTGCAAACACAAAATACCCCTTTACTTTTCGGTTACTACGTCTAGAAGACTAGAACTGGAACTGGTCCACCTGAGAATAGATGAGATGGAAGATTCCCAGCTCCTCTCTTTATTAAGGGATGAGCAAGTTTGTTATTTTCCCTTCGTCTCATTCCCTTTTCTTACTCCCTCTAATATCAAAGTGAAGGAGTTCAGCTTTCCTTCGTCTTGAATACAAAGTTCCAAACACATTCTTAAAGGAAAAACATATATGCATGGAAATCTTATAATGGATTGATGGCGCACTGTATATATAAAAATTGCTTGTAAATAATACAAGTAAAAATGCTTTTACATGAGAGCACAAATGCATCATCCATTTGCTCATATCAAGGATGGATGTGGAAAAATGAATGCCTTCTCCAGCTCTATAAGACCTACTATGCATTAACAGAAACAGCAGGTTAGATGAGGGACCCATAACAGCCCGGCCCCTTCATCATAACAACTTCTGGTTGGACTCTATAACCAATCCGTTTAACATAACTTGAACTGCCGCATCATAGACAATCCCATCATAATGCATACCATCTGTGGTGCATTCTGGCCCGCAATTACCGCTCAAAGTGTGAATATCCAACAAGAAAAAGGGCCCGCCGTATCCTAACAGCAATTTACTACGATAAACTTCTTCACTATAAGCCTTCCATTGAGCATCAGTCATCCTCTCCCTCTTTTCTTCTGTGTTCAACATTGAATTAATCAGCATCGGCATCCCGACCCAAAACATGCGGGGCGAGCGACCTGTACCTGACTCAGATTCCGGGTAGATGGGTAAGGACATCACTAGAGAATCTCTCAACAGCTTCAATGATACCCCATAATCTGATGCATCATTCACGTGTAACATATCCCATAGACCGGACCCCATCACTAACACATCAGGGTAATAGTTCTTATCCTTGAAATCAAACACCAAACGAGTCAAGTTACTCACATATGGTGCCCATCTGTAATCAAGCTTCATCCCAATATCATCCAACACAATGCTGTAATCACTGTGTCTCTTGAAGAGATCCCCGCTGACCTCATTTGACCCCAATAACAACTCCAATAGTGAAACCACCAAGAGTCTCGCCTGTGAATCCCCTGCAACAACGACCCATGACCCGTTTAGCAAATCTGAAGCATCCCGTTTCCTCAACTTCTGAAATTCACATCGATCCACAAGCTCGGAATGTGCCCAATCCCAAGATTTGTTGCTTGTGTCTGATTTCGGGACACTGAATGTGACTTGATGAAGTGAGGAAATGCAAGAATTAGGGTTTAAATCTGGAGAGGATTCAGAATGCGGGAAACCCGGAGATGGAAGGAGGGAGGAGATTGAAGGGAAGTAAGGGGTTAAGTGGACGCCGACGGAGAGGGTGATGAAGAGGGCGCAGCTGAAGAAGAGCATCTTGTTGCGGCTCAAATGCCAGCCCGCCATACCAAGCGGAACGAAGAGCACCACGCAAGCCGCCATTATTCCCAATTGGACAGCCCCAAACATCATCTGGGTTCCTCGTAATAGATTAACGGGGCCTCCTGTCCAGAAATATTAAAAAGGGATTATTTTAATATACCCTTTTTAACATGTCTATACTAATCTATAATAATATATAAAGGGAATCGTGAGCTTCAACAGCTCCCGCCTAGAAATATTTTCAGAGTCTTCTATAGCAGCAGTGGATATTAAGTACTATCCGGGCCCACATATTAAAATACAGATACACACTTGGCCCACTAAATTGATTACATAGACGCTTGCACCGTATGATGGAGATGACCCAGGAAATAATTGGCCATGTCTTAGCAGACCTTGATCCGAATCATAATATCCTTTTGTCCTTATTTTTAGCCACCTGTGAGATACATTTAAAATAAAATAAAAAATTATTAAAATACCTTAAATTATAAAATATTCATAATTAAGTTAACAGCCATGTAGAGGCATATAAGCTGAAATATGATAGTAAGCAGTTTTCAGCACAACATACACGGGAGTTAATTAACGGACAATCAATTGCACCGCACTACTACAAGTCAGAAACTGTCAAGAGCTAAGAGCAGAAATATACACGGACACCCATTTCCCCTATGTATTGGGCAAATCATCAGTTCTATATTACACAATTGGCAGCGGTCTGTATTGTTGAAGAGTTAGCCAAAGAAAAGATGTTCAACAGGAATTTCGAGTTGAACACGACATGGACAGATTTGAGCATTAAGAGTAAGTTGGTTTGTTGCTATGCATATTCAGATTTTAATAACAAGCTGGATCAAAGTGTTCCAAATAGTTTGAAATGTATCTTTCATCATTCAGACATACTTTTACAAAATTTGTTTACAGGACTTGCTTTTAATGATAGTGGAATCCCTCATATCTCTGTTACTTTTTTAAAATTTAAAGGGTAACCGGATCCACTGAAGCATTCGTAAGGAACACATTGCTGAATTTAAGGGCAGAGAAGGAAGTTTATACATCCTACGAAATTCCATTGTTACTCCTAACACTCATTTCATTTTCATTTACCCTAGTGCCGCAAAGGCTCCCACCTACGGTGGGGTAAGGGGGGGTCGGATGTACGCAGTCTTACCCCTGTACCAAAGCAGGGAGAGACGGTTCCTGGATGACCCATAGTGAAAATCCCATCAAAATTGCATGGACCGACTGCTGCTTCATAAAAAAGAAGCGCAGACAGTTTGAGCCATTTTGCTTTATTCCATCATAATCTCAAGCCAAAAAATATTGTTACTCCTAACACTATGAAATACAAAACATTGAGAACAACCACAAACATATTTCTAAAGGTGTATACGTCACAACATATGACTTCGGAAGAAGGCAAGAAGACAATACACATTTGACTTGCTTCTGGAGAGAAAGTTAGCATCAGGGAAAAATTTAAAGCTAATTTATGGGCTGCTCCATCGCTGACTAATTACTTGGTAAAAAAAATTTGAAATGATAATTCGATTTACAAGTGAACTTATAATTTCTTTACTATGTGCAAATCCCTCAGAAAGTACCAGTTTGAAACCATAAAAAAACAAATTCATTTAACTAAATCAAGGTTATTTTGCAAAACAGAATTCTCTATCCATACCTATGTGCACATTGCTACTAATTTAACTAACCAAAAAGATTGTATTGTAACTTGGAATAAGACCGGCTAAGATGGAGAATAGAAATCTGAAGAACCAAAAATCAGGGTGTTACAACCCCTCTCACCATATAAAAGTTTCGTCCTCCAAACTTAGAGCAACTCGGTATAGTCTCACATTATTTTAGCCTAGACTTCACACTAAGCTTTAGTACATCGATATTGCTTTAAACCTTTTCAAGGCTACTTTTTTTATTTTTATTGTTGAAGCATTTAGAGGCCGCTTGGCAACACTGTTTTTCGGTTTATCAGGCTTATCCGCCAACTTTTTCACCCAACACGTAATTTTTGTTTTAGCGCACTGAATTGTGTAATAAGCACTGATTTGGCTGAAGTTACCGTAGATGATCATTTTAGCTATTTTTACATACAATTTTTTCTTTATTTTATTAATAAATTATATAAAAACAATTTTTTCTTAAATCTGCAGAATCAGCCAATACAGCTACTTCAGCCAGAACTTCATAAATTTCAGCAGAATCAGCCAAATCAGTCGATTTTCGTGCTACCAAACGGACTCTTAAGTGGAATGCTAAAAATACATCTGAACCCTTTTTTATTGACAAACAGATGGAATATCTACTGTTTAGTAGACATACTACTAATTCTTTTATATAACAACCTATACTAAATTTCATAATAATCTTAAAAATTGATTTAAACAATATAGCTTTCAATGTTTAAATGCTCTTCTCATGTGCTCTCTTGGAACTACAACACAGAATCACGTACACTAGACTTTAAACGAGATGGCTCACTCTTTTGCCTATTAATATGGCGAAGAATGCCAATACTAAATATTAACCTTCTCATAATAACCTACCCCAGTACCCCACACTACTAAAGACGAAATTTACAATCACATACTACCTGTGTGCTTACATAGGTCAACTTGTCTTTTAAAGCTGGAGAATAAAACTCTTTCTAAAATTCGTCCTTGATTTCTGAAATTCTGGCATT
This sequence comes from Cuscuta europaea, assembly GCA_945859875.1. Lineage (NCBI taxonomy): Eukaryota > Viridiplantae > Streptophyta > Magnoliopsida > Solanales > Convolvulaceae > Cuscuta > Cuscuta europaea. Next base: position 13,639,469 of record CAMAPE010000048.1, read on the forward strand.
ACAATATCTTAAAAATTTGTGTTTCATTCTCTGCCAGTTTTAACAGTTTCATCCTCACAATAGGATTACGTTGTGTGAATGGAGTTTTTTCCCCACCATTTTATCACTCCTGTCCAGCAATTTGTTTATTTATGGAAAAAATTTCACTTTTGGTCCCATGACTATTATACCACTTCCACATTTAGTCCCTTACTTTCAGATTGTCCACATTTAGCCCGTGACCATTATCCCCTCACCACCCTCGGTCCTTCCGGCCAAAATTCCGGCAAATTTAATCCACTTCTCAGCCTCAGAGTCGGTCTTTGCATTTAATTTTATCAGGTTGGGTTTTTCATATCAGTCTTTGCATTAAATTTGGTTTTTCATACGTAAAATCTGCATTAAATTTGCCGGAATTTTGGCCGGAAGGACAAGAGGTGGTGAGGGGATAATGGTCACGGACTAAATGTGGACAATCTGAAAGTAAGGGACTAAATGTGGAAGTGGTATAATAGTCACGGGACCAAAAGTGGAAATTTTTCTTTATTTATGTCATATCCCCACTTTTTTATACTATCTCACAATATGTTCTTAATGACCATGTCGTGAAACTATTTATCTAACTCTAAAAACTGTTAAAACGATACGAACTTCAATTATAGTAATAATCAGATACAACAACAACATCATCCAAGCCTTAGTCCCAAAAGATATTGGGGTCGGCTAACATGAATCGATACATGATATCACAACCAAAAGGAAAAGAAGGAATAAAGATAAAAAGATAAGCTATTATTAAAAGATAATATAAAAAAAGATGAATATATATATAAATGATAAAATAAAAAGGCTGCAAATAATGCTTATATATATATAAGGATAAAAAAAACTAGGAAAAAAAAAGATGAGGGAAAAAGATTATCAAGATCACTCCTTCACGTGAATACCCGCCCTCCACTTAGTTCTCTCCAAAGTCATACCCTCATCCAACCCCAGAAGAAGCATATCACTTCGAACTCCCCTAACCCACGTCTGTTTGGGTCTTCCTCTCCCTCTCTTCCCTGCCTCTTCTCCACACATCTCAACTCGCCTAACAGGTGCATCACTCGGTCTTCTACGCACATGACCAAACCACCGTAGGCGCGACTCCCGCATCTTGTCTTCAATAGGTGCTACTCCCACCCTTTGTCTGATTGTCTCATTCCTCACGTGGTCCTTCCTAGTATGCCCACACATCCAACGCAGCATGCGCATCTCTGCCACACTCATCTTTTGAATGTGACATTGTTTCACCGCCCAACACTCTACGCCATACAGTAATGCAGGCCTAATTGCTGTCTTATAAAATTTACCCTTCAGTCTAGTCGGCATACCTCGGTCGCATAGAAATCCTGACGCACTCTTCCACTTCATCCACCCTGTTCTGATTCTATGGGATACATCTCCATCTAACTCACCGTCCTTCTGAATTATGGAGCCCAAGTAACGGAACATATCGTTGACTGGTTTCTCCTTACCATCCAGAGTAATTCCGCTATTACCACTACTTCTACCTCCACCAAACTTGCACTCCATGTACTCTGTCTTGCTCCGACTTAGTTTGAAACCCTTATTCTCCAATGTTTGTCGCCATACTTCTAACTTTGCTTTAAGACCTGATTGCGTCTCATCAATCAATACAATATCGTCGGCAAACATCATGCACCACGGTATATCGTCTTGAATTGACTTCGTAAGTTCATCCATGACTATGGCAAATAAGAAAGGACTCAAGGCTGATCCTTGGTGCACTCCGATAGTAATAGGGAACTCTTCAGTCCTCCCTACACTAGTACGAACATTTGTAGTACAATCCTCATACATATCCATGATGATGCCGATATACTTGCGTGATATGCCTTTCCTAGTTAAGGCCCACCAAAGAACTTCTCGAGGTACCCTATCATATGCCTTTTCTAAGTCAATGAAAACCAAATGCAGATCCTTATGAGCATCTTTATACTTCTCCATAAGTTGCCGAAGAAGGTGAATGACCTCAGTTGTTGAGTGACCAGGCATAAAACTGAATTGATTCTCTGAAATCTTCACAGTCCTTCGAAGTCTTTGTCAATCACTCGCTCCCAAAGTTTCATGGTGTGACTCATAAGCTTAATCCCTCGATAGTTGGCACATTCTTGTACATCACCTTTATTCTTAAATAAGGGGATAAGAGTACTCTTCCTCCAACTCGTTGGCATCTTGTTGTTTCTCCAAATCATGTTGAAGAAACTTGTTAACTACTCGACGCCTCTCTCTCCCAAACTTCTCCAAGCCTCGATCGGTATGCCATCTGGCCCCATTGCTCTTTTCCGTCCCATCTTCCTCAGAGCTTCTTTAACTTCCGTTGTTTGGATCCTTCTCACAAAATCACGGTTTACCATACAATCTGGTATGGACAAATCGCCGATATCTTGCGTTTTGTTCCCGTTGAATAGTGTATCAAAGTATGACCTCCACCTCTCTTTTATCTCTCCGTCGTCCATTAATATCCTCTTATCAACATCCTTCACACACTTAACTTTTGCAATATCTTGAGTTCTGCGATCACGAAGACGAGCAAGTCTATAAATATCTAGTTCTCCTTCCTTAGAGTCCAACTTTTCATACAACTCCTTGTTCACTTTCCCTCAAGCTTCCCTTACGGCTTTCTTTGCTTGTCTTTTAGCCTCCCTGTATGCTTCTATGTTCTCATCACTCCAATTTGTCCCCAACTTTTTGTAGCAATCTCTTTTGTTCCTTATGGCTTGTTTCACCTCATCATTCCACCAAGATGTGTCCTTTTTAGGTGGCCGACATCCTTTAGATTCTCCAAGTACCTCCTTTGCCACTTTGTTAATGGTCAACTCCATTGATAACCACACATCATCCACATGTGTTTCATTATCAATACGCCATACATCTTCACCGACCATTTTGTGTGTAAAGCTTTGTTGAAGATCTCCCTCAAGCCTCCACCACTTTATCTTTGGCTCCACTTGTTGTTTAACTTGTCTTCTATGGTTCTTACCTCGAAAGTCAAGCACAAGCATCCTATGCTGAGTGACAACACTCTCACCTGGAATAACCTTACAATCAGTGTAGCTAGTTCTCCAAGTGGTCCGTACTAAGAAGTAGTCAATTTGGGTACTATTAGCTCCACTTTTATAGGTTACAAGGTGAGAGTCTCTTTTCTTAAACCAAGTGTTCATTATAGCCAACTCATACGTCAAGGCAAAATCCAAAATGTTCTTTCCTACCTCATTCCTAGTGCCAAAACCATGTCCGCCATGAATATTCTCAAAGCCATCACGACTCGAGCCCACATGCCCGTGGAGGTCACCTCCTATGATCAACTTCTCTCCTCTTGGCACTCGTCGCACCACGTCTTCAAGATCTTCCCAGAACGGTTGAGTTGTAGATGCATTCAATCCCACTTGTGGTGCATAGGCACTTACCACAGACACAATCTCACCTCTTATCACTAATTTAATGCTCATGATGCGATCACTCTTCCTGAAGACTTCTACCACATCCTCAACATAGTCACGCACCACAAATAATGTCCACCCCATTTCTAGTCTTATCTCTCCCTGAATACCACAACTTAAAACCTCCGGGATTAATCTCGCGTGCTTTCTCTCCAACCCATTTAGTTTCTTGCACACACATAATGCTGATATTCCTTCTGCTCATAACCTCGACTACCTCAGAAGATTTGTCTGTAAGAGACCCAACATTCCATGTCCCAAAACGCAATCTAGCATTCCACCTTCTGTTCTTAGCCCCATCTCGGACCCCACCATGCCCTTGCATATTTGACATCATCCCCGGGCAATGGGATGACGCGCCGCTTCTGGGCGGCGACCTAGCAACCTTAGCATTCTTATAACCACACCCAGGTCTATCAAGTGTAGCGCGCCCTTGCATATTTGACACCACCCCCAGGCGGAGGGATGACGCGTCACTTACGGGTGACGACCTAGCATTAGCGATATTCATATTTCGATTCATGTCATGTGATGTGACTAGGTGATACTGTTGGCCGTCACATGCCTACCACAGCACCCTCCTCCTTTATCCTGGCTTGGGACAGGCATGATACCAAAAAAATGATATCATGGTGGAGTTGTAATAATCAGATAAAATTACAAATTTACAGGGCCGTTTTTTAGCATGTTCGGTAATCTGGAACAGGGTCCACCAAAATTGGGGCCCATTTTTTAATGTTAGTATTATAATATAGTTATTTTTTTACTACTATAATATAATATTAATATGTAGTTATTTTAAATTGTGTCTTTTCTCTATATGAACACTTCAACACAATAAATTTTGTTGAACTATATGAGTTTGTTAATATATGTGATATTATTTTTATTCATATATGGGGCCTCAATTTTGAATTTGAAAACGGGGCCTCCAAATTCAGTAGACGGCCCTGCAAATTTATTACTGGATCTTGGAGACATCTCTTCTCTGTATGCTTCATATGACAATCAATCCGGGCACATCATTTATGATTTCAGGAAAATCATACTTTGGTATCTTACATGGTTGTACTCTCTAATATCAAGGCTGCTCTGCACATGTAAATCTTTTACTAGCATATGAGAAAATCTTCATTTCTTTTCTTTTAAAACCCATTTCAGTTTGAGATTTGAGTACCAATTATATCATATTTCTTTAAGACTTAAAATAGATTTATAATACTAAACTTAATTCTTTAAAACTCAAGCATCTCAAGATTATCTTTTCATCAAAAGAAAACGTCATTATGATTGTAAGCCCTCTTGAACCCGAACTATAACTTAACTGATTAGTATACCACAGTAGTCATGAAGCTAAACAGAGTTTGATTAATTGATTTTAAATTTTTCTTTTTAAAGTTGCAGCTTTAAACAGAACAACAATTTATAATAAAGTGACCATCCAACTACTCCAACCTTTGAACTCGTCTTGCTAATTGAGACTTGTACCTTCTCTGTCTCGAGCATAATCTTTTTGGGTAGGTCATGTTAAAGCACATATTCTAGGTCTCTCACCAGACAAAAATTATGTGGGTTAACAACAAACTTAATTTACTGCTTTGATTAATTTCAGAATCTCATGATATGCATTAAATAAAATTTGTTTTACAACAATTAACTTAACTTCACTACATCACATAAAGGTTTGAGCCAAGATATTATGTTCAACTAGTAGAAACTAGAAAGCGGTGCCAGAGTGAACTATCTCAAGTGTAGAGCTTCTCATTCATTTCATTTCATTACATGTTTTCTATAATGATTCAATGGCCCTATTCCTTTGATTGTTATAGCATTAAAAAATTACTCCGTCATAGTTAAATCTATCTCTTACCAAACTGTGTATTACTCGAGGTATAACTTTAAGTGAGACAAGAGATATATCAATATGTCAGCAAGGCAATTTCATTCTACCTTATAAGATGGAGTAGTTTTTTTTACAGAACCCATACTTCATTTTGTTAGCAGACTGCGCTACATATATATGTGTGCTCCTTAACATATCTAACTATAAATATCCTTCATTTTGTTAAGGAACTGCACTATACGTGTGTGAGACGAGTAAGAGCATAGACAGATAAAAATGCAAAGACTATACGGCCTTTCTAAAAGTAAGGTGGAAGAGAATTTTAACATCTCCTGCTTGCAAAAATAATATCCCTTCAATGAAAAGCACAAAATAAGAAAGAGAATTTTAGCTTACTTCAATAAAAGTAAGGTGGAAGAGAATTTTAACATCTCTCATACTTGAAGTGTGAGAAAGAGAATCAACGACAAAGAGTTCTTTACGAGTTGGAGTCTAACAAGTATACCCTTATTGGACTCTTGTAAGAAACTAAAAAGTTAAAGAAGAAAGAGAGCTATTTCAGAATACTTAACTCTTTCAAAGCTGACGGAGAGAAATGCTTTAAATCTTATGGCCATTTCGAAAAGAAAACTACAATACAAAAAATAAGTCTTTCTTGTTTCATACTTTCATATTTTGAACTTCCAACTCATTCTATTTTTCTCAATCCAAAGTCGCATAATAAGCCTTTTAGCGGTTGAAGCTTGATAATGAAAGAATAGTTTGTGGTGCTAGACTTTATTTAATATTCTCTATTTTCACAGAAACTTTTACTATTTTACTATTGAAAGAGCATAATAGTTCCCAGCACAAGCTCATTGGGCTAGCATCTACAAACACTCGTAATGAATATAAAAGAGCTTGATGGTACTGTGATTCTTATTCTATTAAAATCCTTGTACTATAGCTCTAACTGTATTGAAGCACACTTCACAAATCCCCATATCGAGTGCAATGTCTAATGAGACTCAAAGGCGCCAACCCGACAGATCAGGGGAGCGACCCACTAAACATATCGGACTCTCTGGAACTCTAAACTTTGATAACTCTGTGGGAACTTGTTCCCGAGTACATATCACTTAATCTTTCACTTTAAATATTAGTTCTTTTTTGATAGGATCATGATAAACTACTACTTTCTACTTGTTATGGTGACGTTTGATTAAAACATCTTTAAAAACTTAAACTGACGTAACTACATAATCTTAACTATGCCAAATAACAAGTGTATCACAAGCTCAACAAATAAGGCAACTTATCACATATTTCCACAAACATTTCAACTTATCATATAATTCCACGAACACCTTATGAGTACAATTAAAGCATCATAGTCTAAAGTTATCTATTTTAAAATCAACCAGACTTCTTTCCTGATAGAAGTTGAACTCAATTTACTTAAATAAGTATGGCATCTTGATAATGTCTTCCGGTAAGCTCTTCTTTTAAATCTTTAATTAATTTAACATTACAATTAAAAGTTAAAACACATTATACTATAACCAAAACTGAAACCCATTGTACTGTGAGCCAGAACTCTATAATTGAAACTGCCTTTCTGAAATATGCTGACCAAGTGATCAGTTCAATGGTCTATTGCAAGATTCCAAATAAAATTAAGTCTTCAAAATATGAAAATCCAGTTTTACACACACCCAAAAAATAAATTGTGGAACAATTAAACAACTAAATTCTCTTCACTTCAGCGCTCACACATAGATAGCAAGCAGCTGAACTGATACGAGGAAAGAAAATGCTAATCTGTCTATATGCCCATCATGAGCTGGTTAAAAGATTGTGATACAACACTGGAAGTGAGCAGGCATATCAACCAACGTAGGTCAAAGCGCACAAAGAAATCGCCAGCGCACTTGGAGGATCATATCATGCATTAACATCGTGGTGTTCTGTTATTTCCTATTCCGTATTTTTTAGGTTATGCACGTAGAGTATTTCATTGCATGCCCATGTAATTTAGTGATACTTAAGCTTTACTTGACATCATCTGGAACTATCAACTATCTGAAGTTATTCCAAAACTGTTTTTTCATTCTTAAACTCTCGCTGCTTTCTGGAGTATACCCTGACTCGAATAAGGGCCTTCTGATACAAGTATACAACAAGAGTGTATCAGATTGCTTTTCCCCTAAAAATGCCTTTATCCTGGCATGACTTTGGTAGAAGGCAAGACAATACACATTTGACTTGCTTCTGGAGAGAAGGTTAGCATCAGGGAAAAAATTAAAGCTAATTTAAGGGCTGCTCCATCGCTGACCAATTACTTGGTAAAAGAATTTGAAAAGATGATTCGATTTACAAGTGAACTTATAATTTCTTTACTACTCCGTATGTGCCAATCCCTCCGAAAATATCAGTTTGAAACCAGAAAAAACAAATTCGTTTAACTAAATCAAGGTTATTTTGCAAAACAGAATTCTCTATCCATACCTATGTGCACATTGCTACTAATTTAACTAACCAAAAAGATTGTATTGTTACCTGGAATAAGACCGGCTAAGATGGAGAATAGAAATCTGACGAACCAAAGCGGGAACGATGGAGAGGAAAGTTTTTCACGCCTCAAAAAACGACGAGCCGCTCCTAAAGTTAACTCATGCAGCAAGGGTTTATAGCTATCTTTTCTAGGGATAATGTGCGATCATTTCGAGTGGATATTCCGAATATTGGTTCTGGATCCGCCGTGGTAAAGACCGGGTTTTTGGATGATGAAGGGAACAGGCATGAAGTTATGGGATGGATGGATCGTTGGTGAGGATTAGTTAATCAGGAAGGAATCGGGATCGGTTGATGTTCATAGCACAACAGAAGGGAGGTGAATGTAGTCACTCGTCACCGACTCAAAGTAGCAATTAGTACTGAGCATTTAGGAGTTATAAGGAGTTCCAAACGAGATCAAATTTAAAGAGATCATATTATTTCAGATCAGATCTATATAGATCAGATCAGATCAAAACAGATGAGACTTCCATAGTTATAAATTACATAGAGATCGGACATTTATCAAACCAGATCAGACTAATTCAAATCAAACCAGAATACCAGATCTGATAAGACTTAAACAAATCAGACCAGACCAGCAAATTTAGGCCCTGATAGACTATAAGTCTAGAGAGAAAGGAGAGCTAGAGAGAGAAGTTCTATATTTGCTCTTTATTAATGAATTTGTGAACCCTTACAACTACTCCCAGATGGAGTATTTATAGGAAAAATTAGGGTTGGGCTCCCAAGTCTTGGGCTTGGGAGGCCCATTTACTATAGGGCCACTAATGGGCCGGATACAAAAGTGTAGAAATGATTAAGTATAAAACCCTATTCTGGAGCCCATCTGTGGCCGATGAGGGCACGACCGACGAGGGCACGGCCGACGAAGACCCGGCCGACGAGGTCACCCGGCTCTTACTGGCTTCTGGATCACGTTCTGAGTAGACTTCTTTCTGGCCGACGAGAGTCATCTAGCTGACGAGGGTCCCACCAGGTGGTCGTGATACCTTTTGTTCTTCTGAGTATGTGAGCTCTGGGGTCCAGACCCATATACTCCATCAGGCCCAAACAAAAACATTCTTAGTTATTGGATTTGATTTGGTTTATTCGGGAGATGATACGACAAATAAGAAAAGTATTTTACTCATTCGCTATAAATTGAGGAGTATACAATACATGAGTTCGTATACTGTACAATCGGCTGTACAGTCAGTGAGCATTTACAGTCGGTGGCATTTCAGTAATTTAAATGAAAATCACGGCTTTCGCTAAATAAGTATTAATGCACTTTTAGTAGTCTAATATTAAGCATCGTGATCACTATTTCATACTTTGTATCTTCTAGTGCACTTTCTTTTTCTTATTTTTTCTTTTATAAAAACTTACTCCGTATTAAATTATATTCATGCTTCACTCCTACGAATTTCAATATGCAAATCTAATGTAATATGATACTTTTGAAAATATACATTGATATGACATTTTTAAAATGAGCATAACAACAACACCAAATTAATGAGCATGCATAACTTACAAAATGAAAATTAGTATGAAAATCGTAAGTTTTGTTAGTTGAACAATAAAATATTGTAATTGAGCATCAAACCTCCTCCAATGAGTATTAGAACCATACAATTAAGTATCATGATTTGTGCTCCTGTGACTATAACTAACTCCTATGTGAATCTAAAGTAATATGATATTTCGAAATATAAATTGATATAACATTTTCAAATGAACATAACATCGATACCAAATAAACATACATAAGTACATAACTTACAAAATGAGTATCGAAAAAATTCGAAAACTCATTTGTGTATGTTCATCCTTTTAGGCGTTGTACTCATCTGAGTTATAGGTCACCTTCTCTCTTCTCTTGTTTGTTGGTCATCTTTAGTTTTTAGATGATGCCTTATGAGGGCGTTTACTTATATAGATGACACTCTCTACATTAAAATGCTTGAAGCTAAAGGTTACTCATCCGAGCCGATCTTATTCCAGGTTTGGCGTCCCCCAGCAGATCATATCCAGTAATGGAACTCAGTTTGAAGCAGCCATCTTCCAGCGACATGGGGAATAAAGCACAGCTTCTCCTCCGTCGCCTACCCCCAGAGAAATGGCCAAGTAGAGAACGAAAACAGAACAATGCTGGAGGGACTAAAGAAAAAGCTCGAAGCTGAATGAGGAGGATGGGTAGAAGAACTGTGTAACATCATATGGGCCTATCGAACCACCCCGCGAAGGGCAACAAGTGAAACCCCCTTCGCTCTGTGTTACGGATTCAAAGCGAAGGCACCTACTGAAGTCACCATTCCCACCAGACGAGTTGATCAATATGACACCGAGGCCAACAAAACCAATATGGCCCTCGACCTTCATCTCATCTTAGAGCGAAGGGAACAAGCCTTTTTTAGGGCGGAGAACTGTTGGCGCCAGGGGAAGAGGTACATCGACGTTAAGGTCCGATCCCGGGAGTTCCAGGTGGGGGACTACGTCTTACGAAGAAGGGAAACCAACCAACCAACCGAAGGCGGAAAATTGGCACTGAAGTTCGAAGGGCCCTGCATCATCACTGCCATTTTCAGAACAGGGACCTACAAGCTAAAACGTCCGAACGGGACTGAAATCCCTAGGCTATGGAATGTACATCACTTGATAAAGTTCTATCAGTGAGGCAATGCACGAGTGGCCAATCCCTCAGCCATCGCACACTGATACATATTAAGCCCTCGTCCATCGCACACTGATACGTACTGAGCCCCCGGCCTAAGGCCTTTTTGTGAATTAATGAGAAATTTGTTCCTACCTGTTTACTCCTATGAACACCTCGAACCACCTCACAAGAACCCTCGGCACCGAGTGCGCAGGGGTAAGCAACGAAGAAATACATGCACTAAGAAACACCAAGTGTTTTAGCCTCGAGACTCATAAATCTCGCAAAAATAAGTTCTCCCCTCGAGAGCGCACTAATTCAAAATGATGCCAAGTATCACATCAAGGGCTAAAGAGCCTTCGATCTAGAGGGGTACCAAGTACCCCCGGGCACTTTGTGTTGAGAACACGAACAAAACCCTTCCCAAAACGCTTTCTGCGCCATCCCTCAAAGGGAGACAGGACACGGACGATGTCCCGAGCCGAGGAAATGACTTTCAAAATCGAAACGCTTTCCGCGCCATCCCTCAAAGGGAGGGAGGCAACAGACGATGTCCCGGGCCGAGGAAATGAATTTCAAAACCGAGACACTTTTCCGCACCATCCTTCAAAGGGACGCAGGCAATGGACGATGTCTCGGGTCGAGGAAATGTCTCTCAAACCCCTTAGAATGCAGAAGGTTACCCCCGAGGGCTGAACCAACGGATTGCGTCGTTGGCTCCCAAGGGATCAAGTCCATCAAGGGACCAAGTTCTGACGCTACCATTGAGAACTCAAAAAAGGGAATGGAGCCGAGGGATCAACATCGATGTTGGAACTCAAGAAAAATATCCACCCCACGAGGAAACACTGGTGCAAAATTACCTTTTTGCGGCGCTTAAATCAACCAACGTGCGGCGCTTTCAGGCGCCGCACATCTCGGTGCCGCAATTTAACGCATGCGGCGCTTTTTGCATATAGGCGCCGCAAAATATTTTTTTAAATTAATAATTTAATACGTAACCGTGCGGCGCTTTTCTGTAAATAAGCGCCGCAAATATTTTTTTAAATTAATAATTTAATACGTAACCGTGCGGCGCTTTTCTGTAAATAAGCGCCGCAAATATTTTTTTAAATTAATAATTTAATACGTAACCGTGCGGCGCTTTTCTGTAAATAAGCGCCGCAAATATTTTTAAATAAATTAAATTATTTATTTATTTTAACTTTCGCGGCGCCTTACACAAATAAGCGCCGCAAGTTTCCAACATTTTTTAAAAATATTAAATCATATTTAGGATCTTTCAAAAACGTCCTGTAACAGAATTAACAAAATACAAAAAGTGTAAACTGTTTAAAGTCATCACAATATCAACAACATGAACTTCACAAATTACAAAATCAGCAAAGTGTAAGCAATTCAAGTAACCTACAGATTACAAAAATCTTCATAAAAATGATTTCAAAAAACACTTAACACAATACATAACCAATGTAATCAACTTTTACATATTTAAGAGTACATCCAAGAAAAATTGTGCCCATATATTGCGAATGTTATTAAACTCATCTTCAGAATATGCCTCAGTTCTTGAATACCAATCCTACAAATATTTAGATAAAATAAAACATAAATAAAAAATATTACAACTTTTAACTTAGAAAAAATTAAACGAAGTTAAAAAATAAGAATAAATAATGATATACCTTTCCAATATCAAAGCTATCAAAATACGAAATCACTTCCCATATGTATCGCATGGTATAATATCCGCATTCTGTGTTTCCATTTTGTCTGGCACACTTTTTTGAAATACAAATTTACAAAATATATGTATCAAAGTTAATGGTGATTGAAATAAGTTATTGATGAATTTACCTTAACATTATGCCATGTGATTGGCTTTCCATCACCATTTCTTGCGGAAGCAACTATGTATGCTCTACATTAAAAATTTTATGTTAAATGATATAAATAATAATAATAATAATAATAATCTATAGCAATTATTATAAATAAAAAATATTAAAAGAATACTTACAATGCTAGATCTTTCTGAATGCTGATATTAGAAAAGCTTGGGATTGAATTGAAGATATAGCCTTTATTAACTGAGGGGCAAATGACTATCAAAATCCAATGAAATCTAAAAAGAATTCTTTTTCTTAGTTCACAGGTAGCATACCGCTACTTTATTCTATTTGTTTTTACCGAAAATAAAATAAAACATTTTCAGCTTTAAAATGAGTTAAACATCATTATTTAGGAGACAGATCTAGTATTATGGAATCTAGCAATCAAATACATGAATTAGTTGATAATCCGCTACATTTCTTCTCTTTTTTCCAAACCAGCCAGAACTCAGGAATATGAAAAATTATACAAATGTTTGCTGAACTTTTATTTATCTATATTTTCATTTCACAGATCAACAATGGAAATTGGAAATTGTCTTTGTAGTCAAATGAGAGCATCTTTGAAGTGTTATTAATTGCATCTATGGGAACTTGGCTCACGTGCCCGGTTCGGAAGAACAACTTAGTATATCCAACTTGATACATATCAGGCAGAATTTTGAACTGATGGAGTATGGAAACTGAAACACTGAGTGGATCTTGTGGTGCAGCACGGTGCCACGGTCCAATAGAAGAAATCCATATCTGATGGCATTATTATGAAAGATGGTAAAACTAAAACTATAAATTTAATGACGAAAATCAAAATCTGTAAAAAAATACCTTCTAGCGAACTTTTGGTGGGACATTCTGGTAGGATATCCAGATCTGGATATTCGAACTACTTCTAAGACACCGCAACAACGCAGCTGCTGCAATACAAGTCCTTGAGGAGCGACGACGTCCCTCGACGGCTTCGATGGCAACCAAGTTCAGCGGAGGAGCGGCGGACCGGAGGAGCGACGACGTCCCTCGACGGCTTCGACGGCAACCAAGGTCAGCGGAGGAGCGGCGGACCGGAGGAGCGACGGCTTAGGGTTTCTCCCAGAAAAATCTATTCTCTACTGCGAGCGACCGGCTATGACCGCATAAACTGTTCCAGTTTATGCGGCGCTTTTTACAAAAAGGCGCCGCACGCCCCTTTTAAAAATCCGATTTTTTAAAAAAAGTAGTTTATTTTCTGCGGCGCTTTTTACAAAAAGGCGCCGCACACCCCTTTTAAAAATCCGATTTTTTTAAAAAAGTAGTTTATTTTCTGCGGCGCTTTTTACAAAAAGGTGCCGCACACCCCTTTTAAAAATCCGAATTTTTTAAAAAAGTAGTTTATTTTCTGCGGCGCTTTTTACAAAAAGGCGTCGCACGCCCCTTTTAAAAATCCGAATTTTTTAAAAAGTAGTTTATTTTCTGCGGCGCTTTTGAAATATAAGCGCCGCCTAGGAAATCGGAACACGTATGCGGCGCTTTTTGCATATAGGCGCCGCACGCCTCTTTTAAAAATCCGATTTTCCAAAAAATTAGTTTTTTTTGAATAAAAATTTGACGTCAGTCTGCGGCGCTTTTATAAATAAGCGTCGCAAAGACCCGAAAAATTAAATAATTAAAAAATTAAACACATATTAGAGGCGCTTAAAGAGAAAAGCGCCGCACGTCGTATATTTTGAAGGCGCTTGTTTATTAAGCGCCTCAAATGACGTGACGCAATTTAACAAATTTTTACTAGTGAAAACATGCACTTTTTAAGACCACAAGTGAACAAGACCCTTCGGCCATCTATTTCAAGAAAGATGTGAAGGGACAATGAAGACATTACGAGGCTGAATTTGCAAAAACATATAAATTGGCTAAGTCCACAACCGATGACCCATCGACGCCACTGTCGGGGTCGTACGCGAAAGTACAACAAGATAACAAGGAAGGAAGAGTTGAACATGACCACAAGATTTTGGCTAAAACCACATAATTGTGCTAAGTTCCAAATCAGGGGGTCTCAGCCATCTAAACGAGAGCTTCCGACCTACATTACTAAAAAAAAGTCCAAAGACTCAAACGCCCTCGGAACTAAGTCTTGATCACAACAATTTTTGTCTAAGTCCAGAATTCGAGAGCTTCGGCAACCCAAACGAGAGCTCTCACCTCAGCACGACAAAAGATTTGGCCAAGTCCTAATTGCCTAATTGTGAAGTCTTTCTAAGTGCGAAAATCACTCAAGTACAACAATAGCTCATTTGAAGCCATAACCCTATCCAATTTTTTAAAAACTAAACCTTTCATCTTATTGCCCATCCAGGTATAGAGGGTGCCCTGGAAGTTAAGCTCAAACAGACTATTAGAGAAAATAAAAACATTGAAATCATCCATAGCAAGCCTATTAGGGACACTCTTACCATTATACTCATCCAAATTTCTGATGTCATTGAAATCTCCTTCTAGGAGCCAAGGTTTAGAGCAAATGTTGTGTTAAATCTGGGGAGTTGGGAAACTGTTTTAGAAAATCTGGCGGATTTCTCAGAGTATCGTGTGATCACTTTCCGAATCTAATATTTCGACCCTATGCTTGGGTTACACGAAATTTAGATTATGGGGATAATCACTCTGAGAGACAGTCTAAAACTGAGGCACCAATATATAGACCACGAACTAGCAGTTTTAGTAGAACTCGAATTCTTCTGATTACCAAAGAGATAAGGCCAATCGGTTAGAGTTTTACTCTAACAGAAAGTCATTCTATTAAATAATTAATATGGACATGTTTATCCGAAAATAAATTTCCACATTTATTTCTTTAATAAAATAAAATTTTGGGCCGGGGCCCCCGCCAGGGGCGCTGCCCCTTGGACCCCGCAAGGGGGCGCAGCCCCCTTGACCCCCGCCATTTAATCGAACCAAGTTTAAATTTAATTTCGTACAAGTGTGCGCTCCGCACCTCCTAACTTGTCTAAAATTAAACTTGAACTCCATTGGTAATCTGTAAATTCCATTACACTAAAATGAACCTGGTGATACTAAAATCACCAACATGTTGTTTCTGAAAGCGGACAGCTCATTCCAAATAAGAGAATGTATATTTGGGGCCAAGACCATTTTTAGTGGGTAGGGCAGAATATCGTGATAGAGTTGCATTTACTGGTTTGTCCATGATAGCAGTTGCAATTGCATGCACACTAATAAGCAAATTATGACGAGCAAACACATTAGTGGGGGGGTCCTGAGAGAAATATTAGTACAGGGAGCGGAGTCCCCTGATGAGAAATATCCTTTCTGGGAGGGGAGGGATTATCCTGGCTCATAGTAATAGTGTCTTTCACATTATTAGTCTTATCTGGGGGTACTTTCAGAAATACATGCACTGTGAGGTGGGATAGTACTGGGGGGGCATTTCCTGGCTAATTGGCACTAAAATGGGTTCCGATAGACTATCCTCCAGAATCCGGAGGGCATTCTCAAAAAAAAATTGAGTCCCAATTTTTTTTCTGGAGGACATCATATCCTCAAATTGATCAAAATGAGTCCCATCATCTCGAATTCCTGACCCTTTAAGACACCAGACGTTTGACATTTTTCTAGATCAATTTTAATGTATGTGCATACATAAAGTACTAGCCAAACCATTTGTGCGTTGTACGGAGATGAAATAAATTTATTTTTAGAAATAATTTTAGTCAAGTCTAATGCAGGAATATCAATTATTTTCATTGCACTATACGGTTTTAGTAGCCGGATTCATCCCGCTTAAATATGTAGTGTAGTACTTTGTTTTATATTTTAGAATAAGTGCATTTCATTTTTTAACTTTATCCGTTATGCCTCTTAATTAATTCTACATGTGTACTTTCTAATGATTTTATTTTATAATCATTATTATTCTAATGTTTTATTTGTAACTTACGACTATTAATTAAACTTATACTTCAATATTCATTGTTATTTCATCCGTCCCATTAAGATCGACACATTTTTTCTTTTTGGTCCGTTTCTCTAAAATGATCTCATACTAATTTTGGTAAAATTAATCTGTGTGGTCCTAAAATATTCTTATTTTATTCTTACTTTATCGATTTAATATTAACAACAAAAAATCATTTTTCTTAATAACTCCACCATCCTTTCATGTCCCAATGTTAGTGGGACTGAGGTAGTATTTATTATTGAGTTATTGAATAATGTTTCATTAATTGATGATAACAAATTTTCACTTCTTTTGGTTCCAAATGGATTTCTATTTAGATTTCCACTATATTGTCTTTACAAATTTTCACGGGAAAAAACAGTTGATCCTTATATATTTTTGTTCATAATCTAATTAAATACGTAATATAAAAATGTTTTTTTACAATTCTATAGCATTTCAAAAAATGGAATACAATAAGTTAATATCAAAAAGTATAAATCCATACAACAAATATTCAAAGTAAAAGAAAATTAAAGTAAAAAACATCAACACTATCCATTAGAATTTGCTACGTAATAATTAATATTATTATTGGCAACAAATAATAAAATATTGAACATAATTGTTAGAGTTTTCAAAAACTACTTTAAAGAGAACTTTTAGTAGTAACGTCTAACGTTTTTCTCTTCTTATAATGTATCAAAATTATCAATCCATATTTTCACCCTCAATAACGTCATATATATAAAGCATTACATGACTAAAATATGTCTAGGTAGGAAATTATATTTCTTCTTTTTCCAGTGATATAGCTAGAGATTTATTGATTATCATCACATATGTGACAATTTTATACACAAAAGCACTGCGAATGAGAGAAAAAATTTTCTCATTCAATTATTAGTTAGTTTATCTTATAACTAAAAATACTACATATGAGAGAGAATTCTCCAACTCAATTATTCCGTATTAAACAGCTTACCTTATACTTAAAAGTAATACATATAAGAGAGAAAACTTTCCCGTTCAATTATTAATCCGCTTATATTTTACCTAACAACACTTCATATGAGAGAGAGAAATTTTTTTCGCTCAATTATTAATCCGCTTATCTTATAACAAAAAACACTACACGTGAGAGCGAAAATTCTCGCACTCAGTTATTTGTCCGCTTATCTTATACTCACTCCGTCCCCCTGTTATTGTCCTATTTCCTATGCACTTGGTCAACACAAATCACTCTTAATCTCTTACTTTATGTATCAAATTTTTATTACTCTATTATTATTACTTAAAACTCTAAAAGGTTTTTGACTAAAAGGTATAAACAAACCTAATATTTTGATAAACCCATTTGAATTAACTAATATTTAAATTTAACTAATATTATCAATTGAAATCCTAAATTAACGGTATTACCAATAAATTATAAGATCACTAACATTTGAAGTTGATTATATTGTTAATTAATTAACAACCTCACTAACAATTGTAGTTATTTAAACAAAAAAGAAATATTTAGCATTAAAAAAGATACATAATTCAAATGACATACATTTCCTGCATAGGCAAGGAAAATGACATAAGATTACATATTTTAATCTTTCAACAAATACTATATTATATTCTGATTGAATTTCAATCAGTATGAGTGGTATGAAACTGTTCTAGCATATATAAAACATTAAGTCACGGATTTTGTCACGGATTATTCGGTGACAATCTTTATCCGTTCAACATTAATTCGGTGACTGTTGGAAATAAAAATTATTGAGCTTTGTCAAGGAATTTGTCACGAATCCGTCCGTGATAAACGAAAAAAGTTAATAATTTTGTCACGGATTTTGTCCGTGAGAAACAAAAAAAAAATAACAATTTTGTCACGGATTAGGTCCGTGACAAAACGCCGGAATAAAAAAAATACGTCGGCATAAGTTTCAGGTCACCGGAGCGGTGGTGTCACAGCAGTTGTCACGGAAAGCGTCCGTGACAAAGGTTTGTCACGGATTTGGTCCGTAACAAAGGTTTTGGGTGACATGTGAGATAAATCTGTGACAAACTTGTCACGGACCAAATCCGTGACAAAAATACGCGACAAAAACGTTGTTTTTTGTAGTGTGGAAACATTTCGTTTTTTGAAAGGATTTGTAACATTTCAGTAAGCACCAATTTATAGTGTAATTTAAACAGCCTATTCTTTTCTTATATATAAATAGAAGATAAAGATATGTAGTAGGGGTGAGTTCAAATAATAAAAGTAGTCTTTAAATGAAAAGTGAAAACAATTTTTGACCTGTAATCACTTGAAAATAGATAGATTAGATGAAGTTTAATTACAAGAGACGTGATCAAAAAATGTGCAAATGATTACTCTACAAAGTGGATAGTTAATGATCAAAAGTGCACTCATAGGTGTTAAATAAGATTATCAATTTTTTCTAACTTTTGTGCCTTTTGTTATGTACCGTATTGCACTTTTGTGTTCTACATATATGTGCACTTTTTAGCTATTTTTATACACATTAGTCACAATATTTTTATTAAAATTTCTTCATAATTCCTAAAATGTCACTGCGTTTCCATTTTAAAATATTATCTCTTCCATCCATTTTTTCATATCAGTGGTCAAGATTAGTTCTTATTTTTCAGCTAGGAAGTACTTTTTATTTTGAACCAAACTCTACATAGTATGTATGTATAGATAGAGAAAGAGTTTTATGACAATGTAAAAAAGCGTTCTTAGAAGAAAAGTAACAATGAATTACAACCAGTTTCATTTTGTTTGTTTTCTTCTCTTATTAAAGGGTAAATAAGAGCTTTATTAATTATATCGATGTACATGAATTAATTATTTCTATAGTTGGTGTCTTTAAAAATTACTACCCTCGTCTCATTTTGTGTGTCATACTTTGATTTGACTCTATTATTAATAAAGTGTTAGAACTTGAGGATATAAATTGTAGATTATATAAGGGTGTAGAAATATGACTGGACCGGATATCACTTCTAGTCACGTATTAAATACGCTTTCCTAAAAGTTTACTATCTACCCTTATTACAGTAACTGGGTTACAAGATAGAACTTTTGGGATAAAAAGAAGGTGTATGGTGTATTTTAGTTACCAATAAAATAACACCGAACAAGTGATTTATATAAAAAGTGGTCTAAACACTTTATTACTAATACTGCAGATAAAAGTAATAGAGTAAGCAAATAGACAAGATTGACAAACCGGTGTTTCCGTTCATCCCTCAATTCGACCAGATCCTTCCTATTTATAAAGAAAATAACTCTTTCAAATGGGTGGTTAATAAACCAACCGAATAAACCTTTTTCATTGAACAGTTGTGATGCTTTCAATAAAATGAAAAGGTGCGGCCAAATAAAAGGACATGACTAATAAACAAAGGTATCCACAAGTCATTCATTTATTAAAAGAATTAATGTAAAAATATTGCAAACGAATGTGTCCTGCCGCAAAGTGCCATTTTATTAAAATAACACATTTAATATTTTCAAATAAGATAAGAAAACAAAATGTAATTGAATAATACTATTATAATTATGAGACCATCATCACACGTGTACAAAGTAGTGCTCATAATGTATAATAATAACAATTACATATAAAGATTCTATAATACCGTATTAACTTATAAATGGTTTAGGACTAGTAAATTAATACTTGAGTTTTATTTTCCAATAAATTTCCAACAATCCTCCTCCATTTATTGAAAAATAAATTACACTCAATTCTTGCCAAATAGACCACTTATCAAGATTTATGCATAATGAAAGTGTCGTAAAGATTGAACTTTCATTTAGTGCAATATTCTTTACAATATTTCGGATCATAATAGTAGACTAAGCTTTGAACTATATAACCTCTTTGAAATATTGAAGATATTACACACATAAACCTTTATACAATTTCACTTAGAAACTTGACACTATTAACGGCCTTGTGTCCATATCCATTCATGAGCTCCAACAAGTAAAGCCTTAAACTTGGTGAATCAGCCGCCATTCTAGCTCACATAGGTAGACCTTTTCAAACTGTGTTCTGCAATCAAACACTTTATCAAAAGATCTATTAAGACATAGTCAACCTCATTACACATTGCAGACTCAAGCACTTACCTCGGGATGGTTATTATTCAAACGTGCTCCAACCACAGAGTGACTTACTCATCGTCATTGAACTCAAGATCTAGCGTTGTACTAGACGTTGAGTTGGGCTTTCTTTCACTTGTGATTATTTTCTAAGGGCTTTAACCCCATCCCTTTTGCAGTTTTGTACACCATGTCTCTTGGCATTGCTTTTATAAAAGGATCCGCCAAATTCACATGCGACCGTACAAAATCAATCACAACAACTCCAGAACTAATAAGTTCCCGCACATAGCTGTGCCTCACTCCTATGTGTCTTGACTTACCATTGTACACATGGTTATAAGCTTTCGACAGAGTTGATGCGCTATCACAATGGATTGATATCGGAGCCATCGGTTTAGGCCATATTGGGACTTCTGACACTAAATCCTTTAGCCATTCCGCTTCTTTACAAGCTGATGCTAAAGCTATAAACTCCGAAGCCATGGTAGAGTCTGTGATACAAGTTTGTTTCTTAGATGCCCATGATATAGCACCTCCTCCAAGAAGAAATAACCATCCACTTGTGGATGAATAATCCTCTTGATTAGTTATCCAACTCGCATCCGTATAACCTTCTAATATAGAGGGTTCACTCTTGTAACATAAGCCGAAGCTCATTGTTTTCTTTAGATATTTCAGCACTCGCCTCAAGGCTTGCCAATGAAATATACTAGGATTACTAGTATATCTACTTAGCTTTCCTACCGCAAATGCAATATCTGGCCGGGTGCTAGTCATTGCATACATCAAACACCCAATCACCCTAGCATATTCAAGCTGTGATACAGCGTTCCCACTATTTGGAACTAATTTCCAACTAGGATCCATGGGAGTGGAAACCGGTGAACAATCCAAACTCCCAAATCTTTTCAACACTTTCTCTATATAGTGAGATTGTGTTAAGGTGATAGTATCACCTTGCTTGATTATCCTAATTCCAAGGATAACTTCCGCTTCACCCATATCTTTCATGGAGAAGTTTGAACAGAGGAAAGCCTTTGTCTCATTTACTTGCCTCAAATCAGTGCCAAATATGAGCATGTCATCCACATATAGACAGATAATGACACCATTACCATGCTCATTAAATTTGCTATATACGCACTTGTCTGATTGGTTTATTTTAAAACCATTTTTTAGCACCACCTCATCAAATATTTGATGCCATTGTTTAGGTGTTTGTTTCAGACCATACAAGGACTTGACAAGTTTACAAACTTTCTTTTCTTGTCCTTTAACAACAAACCCTACGGGTTGTTTCATATACACCTCCTCCTCCAATTCACCATTTAAGAATGCAGTTTTGACATCCATTTGGTGAATCACAAGATTGTGAATGGCTGACAAAGCAATTAACAATCTTATGGTAGTTATTCTGGCTACCGGTGCATATGTATCAAAGTAATCAATACCATGTTTTTGTTTAAAGCCTTGTGCAACCAATCTAGCTTTAAACTTGTCAATGGTACCATCTACTTTCATTTTCTTCTTGAAAATCCATTTACAACCGATTGGTGTGCAACCGGGTGGTAAATCACTTAGAACCCAAGTATTATTACCCATGATTGAATCCATTTCATCATTCACGGCCTCTTTCCAGAAGGAAGCATCTTGTGATTTCATTGCCTCCTCAAAAGAGTTAGGATCCTCCTCAACACTATAACAATATAGTGTTTGAGTTTCAAGGGTCTCTCTTGATCCCTCAACCAAATACAATTGAAAATCAGGACCAAATGACTTTTCTTTTCTAGCCCTCTTACTCCGTCTAATTTCAGGCTCATTTTCATGACCCTTTTCCAGTTCATGAAAATTTGAATTACTTGGACTGAGATCAACATTTTTTGGCTTAGGAATAGAAGTGAACCGCTTCTCATCGAAAAGAGCATCCCTAGACTCAATAACGGTATGAACCGCAATTGAGTCATTCGGTTCAATAACATAGAATCGATATGATTTGCTATGTTCAGCATATCCAATAAATATGCACTCTATCCCCTTTTCACCTAACGTTTTTCGTTTAGGTTCCGGTAATCTCACGATTGCCCTACAACCCCATACCCTAAGATAACTTAGTTGGGGTGTTCTTTTGTGCCAAAGTTCATATGGGGTTATTTTATTTCGGGAAAACTATCAAATAAGCCCCCGTACTATACCGAAAAAGTCGATTAGGCCCTCGTACTTTACAAACACTCAATTAAGTCCTTGAACTATTAAAAAACGTTCAATTAAGCCCTTTTGGTGGGTAAGTAACCGATTTCCCGTTTAAACGACGGCGATGGCGACGATGTGCTCGAACCCCAGCAACGGCGGCTTCTGGGAAACAGGTTACATTTAACCGCGAAACCGGTTACTTACCGACCGAAAGGGCTTAATTGAACGTTTTTTAATAATTCGAGGACTTAATTGAGTGTTTGTAAAGTACGCGGGCCTAATCGTCTTTTTCGATATAGTACGAGGGCTTATTTGATAGTTTTCCCTTTTATTTCTCTTGTTAGGAACTCGATTAAGAATATAACAAGCAGTTAACATAGCATCACCCCAAAAGCCATTACTTAAGCCCGAATTAGACAACATGGAATTAATCATTTCTTTTAAAGTTCTATTCTTTCTTTCAGCTATGCCGTTTTGTTGCGGCATGTAAGGGGCTGTTGTTTCATGGATTATTCCAACAGATTCAAAAAGTTTAGGCTCATAATATTCTCCTCCTTTGTCAGTTCTAAGCCTTTTTACTTTCTTTCCGGTTTGTAACTCAACTTCCATTTTAAAAACTTTGAATCTATCCATTGCCTCATCTTTTGAAAATAAAAGATATATATAACAATATCTTGTGCAATCATCAATAAATGTGACTACATATTTTTTATTTCCAAAAGAAGGAGTGCTATGGAGATCACACAAATCACTATGAACTAATTCAAGCATGTTGGATTTTCTTTCAACATTTTGAAAAGAGTTTCTAGTGATTTTGTTTAACATGCAAGTTCTACATTTTTCTATGTTCAAATTAAAAGGAGGAATTAAACCTACTTTAGACATGTCACTAAGTCTACGATAATTAACATGACATAACCTATTGTGCCACAAAAAAGAATCACAAACCATATAAACAGAATTAAGAACTTTATTTACAACACTTAGTTTGAACATGCCATTACAATAGAAACCTTGGCCAACAAATACACCACCCTTAGATAAAATAAACTTATTTGCTTCAAAGCTAAGTTTAAACCCAAAGTTATTTAGGATCCCACCGGAGACAAGATTTTTCCGGATTTGTGGTACAAAGTACACATCATTAAGAATTAATTTCTTTCCGGAAGATAATTCCAACTCTACTTGCCCAATTCCTTGAATTTGCACAGTAGAGTCATTTCCCATGTATAAGATTGGCCCCTCTTGCAACTCTTTTAAAGTCTTAAAAGATTGCCTATCTTTACATACATGCCTTGTTGCTCCGGTGTCGATCCACCAAGATTCATCATCCTGCACAACACAAATTTCAGAAAGCATAGCTACAAAAATCATGTTGTTATCAACATCGTTTGTAACTATAAAAAGATTCTGACCTTGGTTATCTTGGCCACCATTTGGATGGCCGTTCGATTGGGCCTTCTTCTTCTTCACCTTCGGGCAGTCCCTCTTGAACTGTGGACCACCACATTCCCAACAAGAGCCTACTTTCTTATCTTTCGACTTCTTTTGAAACTTGGAACCTTTGGTGAATTTCCCGGGACGTTTTTTATTTTTCTTAGTCCCACTTGACTGTCCCTCCTCCATAACATTTATAGAGGAAATTGGAAGGTCGTTCTTTTTACCATTGTCACCTTCATGCAACTTAATGCCTTCTTCAATTTGAAGTCGGCGACCAAGTTGCTCCATTGACAAATCCTCCTTTTTGCGTTTGAGGCTATTTTTCACTTCCTTCCATGAAGGTGGTAATTTGTCGATTATAGAACCAACCGCAAAGGTTTCATTTACATGCATGTTATGAATCAAAAGTTGATCATACAAACGTTGAATCTCATGAAATTGTTCCATGACCGGACGAGAATCCACCATTTTGTAACTATTAAAGTTACTAATGAGAAATTTCTTACTTGAAGCATCTTTGGTCATATATTTGGATTCTAGAGATTCCCACAACGTTTTAGCATATTCAACATTTTGATACACATCAAATAGAGAATCGCACATACCGTTCAAAATGTGCCCACGACAAATGTAGTCGTCATTATCCCACTTTATGCGGCGGCGGCTTGTCTCCAAAGACTCATTTTCTTCTTCTTCGGGCGGCCTCGGGGTGCTTAACACATAGACCACTTTCAAAGTGGTGAGCAAAAAATGCATCTTTTTCTGCCACCTTCGAAATTCCACACCTTCAAATTTTTCCAATTTTTGAAAATTGGTGTTGATATCACGTTGCGTAGCGGCCATATTTACGGAATAGTAAACTTTTAGATTGTTAGAACTTGAGGATATAAATTGTAGATTATATAAGGGTGTAGAAATATGACTGGACCGGATATCACTTCTAGTCACGTATTAAATACGCTTTCCTAAAAGTTTACTATCTACCCTTATTACAGTAACCGGGTTACAAGATAGAACTTTTGGGATAAAAAGAAGGTGTATGGTGTATTTTAGTTACCAATAAAATAACACCGAACAAGTGATTTATATAAAAAGTGGTCTAAACACTTTATTACTAATACTGCAGATAAAAGTAATAGAGTAAGCAAATAGACAAGATTGACAAACTGGTGTTTCCGTTCATCCCTCAATTCGACCAGATCCTTCCTATTTATAAAGAAAATAACTCTTTCAAATGGGTGGTTAATAAACCAACCGAATAAACCTTTTTCATTGAACAGTTGTGATGCTTTCAATAAAATGAAAAGGTGCGGCCAAATAAAAGGACATGACTAATAAACAAAGGTATCCACAAGTCATTCATTTATTAAAAGAATTAATGTAAAAATATTGCAAACGAATGTGTCCTGCCGCAAAGTGCCATTTTATTAAAATAACACATTTAATATTTTCAAATAAGATAAGAAAACAAAATGTAATTGAATAATACTATTATAATTATGAGACCATCATCACACGTGTACAAAGTAGTGCTCATAATGTATAATAATAACAATTACATATAAAGATTCTATAATACCGTATTAACTTATAAATGGTTTAGGACTAGTAAATTAATACTTGAGTTTTATTTTCCAATAAATTTCCAACATAAAGTTGTTGAAAAAATAAGAGTTGTGATTGAGTTTCAGTTAAGTATAATAAAAATGAAATGTTGCAGACCACATATATCTTTCCAAAAAAATGTGACACTAATTTTGGGACAATGCAAATATTACTACATCCATCCCATCTTATGTGTCCTACTTTGGTTTCATACAATTATTAATAAAGTGGCTGAAAAAGTAAGAGTTGTGTTTGAATTTTGAGTATAAAATGAAATGTTGTAGACCATGTAAATCTTTCCAAACAAAAGGAAATGTGACACTTATTTTTGGACAATTCGAAAAGAACGGTACTACATAGTAAAATGATATGGAGGGAGTATTTTTTGACACATTAATTATGAATGCTTGTTCTTTCTCAAGGTAGATAGACTCCTACCATTTCCTTTTCAAACGAAAATATCGCATGCAACAAGCACATGAATTGGGGTGCACTTAATACGAAAAATAATAAATCCAATACAGACGAAATGCAATTGTTTCACTATAGCGAATGTGTCTAACTTGATTGTTATAATGAAGTAAAGTGTTTTGACAAGTGCAATAAACTCAATACGAAGCACTTTTTGAAAGAATTAACGTCATTAAGCACCTTTAAGTATACAAATTGCTATTTGAGTATGCACGAGTTCATCATCATATTCCATATGATGTGATGCACAAATGTAGCCTATTAATGAAATGATAA
The DNA here is from genome assembly GCA_945859875.1 of Cuscuta europaea. Taxonomy (NCBI): domain Eukaryota; kingdom Viridiplantae; phylum Streptophyta; class Magnoliopsida; order Solanales; family Convolvulaceae; genus Cuscuta; species Cuscuta europaea. Next base: position 13,665,916 of record CAMAPE010000048.1, read on the forward strand.
ATACGTGTAAAACAGGACAAATGATATGCATAAATCCTAAGGAATTTGCTTGCCTTTAAGTGCATTACATTTATACATCCTTGTGCATCGTTTTTTAACTATATATGCGAGGAACAAACATGATCATTTGTATATTACTTATACTAGCTATAGTGCATCAATTTACCTGATCAATATATTTCATCTATTTGTAATTTCATGTGCAACATGCAATTGACAATATTATTAATGTTGGAAATTTTAAATGTATTTCAAATAAACAAATTATTATTTTTATTAAATGTGTTTACTCTAATATAACCGAAACACTATTTATTGTTTTGTTTAACAGCATGAGCTAAAGTAAGGTATGATTTTGCATGTTACTTGCTTGTCCTCTTAATTCTCCATTTTAATAGGATCAATAACTATGTCCACTTCTATTCACTTTTTAATACATAGCATATGGATTGGATGAGGAAATGGTCCAACCCAGCTAGTCGCCAACTCACTCTCCCTTACGGGAGGTCTCGGGTTCGAAACTCAATGGAGTGAGTTTCAGCCTAGTTTACTCCAGCTCCCCAGCCCCCCTCCCCCAGACGCCCCCTAGAGTAAAAAAAAACATATCATATGGATTGGATTTTACGTTGATATATATATTAAGAAGGCTTTTGTATACGAATACCTTAAGCTTTAAAACACTGCTCGATTACATACTATACATATATATCCTCGGCTCTTGCACCTTCAATCATCTTAGTGATTTGGATAGTCCCCTTTGGACATTCGCTCAGGTATAAAAGCTTGAATCTGATTCTTAGGTAGCTGGAGTGCCACTGACTTCTGTGTTGCATGGGTAGATTTGTACTCGTTGGGAATAGATCTACCATAGAATTATTGGATCTGTTGTTGCATGTGTAGATTTCATCTCTTATTGAGCGGATCTGCAGAACCTTAGCTCGGGTTCATATTAGCATGAGTGGATATACTCTGTGTCGACTTGGATCCGTTGTTTATCTCTGTGATTGGATTACATGTATTTTCATCTATGTGAATCATACTTGTGTTTGGTTCTCCTGAAACCCGTGTACTCTTCATATAATCCGTTATTCGCTCTTGCTTCTAGTCTTCGTGTTCGCCTCTGTTTTTGGTTTGTTTTACCTGTGTCAGTCTCTGACTTATGGTAATATTGTGGCTTGTTAGCCCCTTAGTTAGCTAAAGCACCTCAGGTTAGGGATAAGGGATTCCCTTCCAGCCACTTCAGTTGCCCAGGATATAAGTGGTTCCTTAGTTCGCGGTCTAACCTTAGCTTCTAGGGTTAGCCCCTTATTACTTGTAGTTTAGCTATTTGTGTGTGCGCGCACATGCTACCATGACTTCTAACCAGTATGGTATGCTGCCCTTCAATGGTAAAACTGACCTCGATATCGGGAAATGACATTCATGTAATTTTCATGTTTATGTTTGTATTTTTAATTAGTTTTGATTGATTGTTACTTTGGAAATTACACACTTTTGGTGTAATAGTTTAGTTTGTAAAATAGTTGTAATCTGTTTAAATTAGGCATTTTCTGAGCTTAAACTAGGTAAATATCATCAAAAGGATCCTGGAAAGGTCAAGGAAAGTGCAAGGGACAAGAGAAAGTAAAAATTTGGGAAAACAGTTAAAAACCCGGTCGGGTTTTGCAAAAACCCGATCGGGTTTGACTTGATCCGAAGATCAAATCTGATTTGGAGGCAATTAAACGTGCAAGGCGAAGATTTGGCAAAGATTTGTCTTTTACCCGATCGGGTAAATAAAAAACCCGATCGGGTAGATGTGACTAACGAAGATTCCGGGCAGTTACTCAATAAACCCGATCGGGTAAATAAAAAACCTGATCGGGTAGATGTGACTAACGAAGATTCCGGATAGTTACTCAAGAAACCCGATCGGGTTTCTGAAAAACCCGGTCGGGTAAATGACCATGTCACCTCCAAACACCTATAAATACACTCATTTTCCTTCCCATTTGATCACCAATTCACATATACTCTTAATCTCAGTTTAGAATAACATTTCTTTATACTTTTCTAGCTATGTTTAGTCTCCAAATGATGAAGTAAAATTCCATTTCTTGGTTCTGCTCTTGAAGTTTGTTGATTATTAAAGTTGTGAGTTATTTTCTTGACGTCTCTCCTTGAATATTAATGTTTCCCTTAATCTCATTCTATATTAATGTTGGGGTGTTGCTAAATGACGATTAGTTAACACTTCGACATTAATTATTACTAGAAACGATCAAGGAACCGATGGTTAATCGTTGATGGTTTCATAAGTAAGTAACTTCGGTTTATTAATTCACGGTTTTGGTTAATAGACTTAAGAGGGATTAATTTTGTTGGTTAAACCGAAACCATTGTGTTGAGTTTATCAATCTCAATTGATTTCATCAAGGAGTTAAAAAGATTAAATGCTACTATTAAATCGGTATACGGCGTTGTTCTATATTTGATTAATAGTAAGGGTTGTTAATGAACGGTCATTGTTAATAATTACCCTCGATGAATTGGATATACTCCTCGATTGAGTATTTGAGAAGGGATACTTATAGATGTAACAAGGATTGACTAAATATATAAACAAGTGGAAAGTAGCAAAGCCAAGTTCTTTTTATCTTTGAATTAAATCACATATAAGTTGTTCATCTTAGTTTTTAATTAAATTAAATCATTTAAACCCAAGACCCCCCTTTAATTACTAGTTCATAAAAAGAGAATTATTCATTTCCCTGTGGATACGAACTCTACTTCACTATACTACGTATAAGTGTTAGTATCGAAATTATTTTGACGCACTACGACAAAGTGCCCGTCAGGAAACAAAAAGATTAAATTTGTGTTAGTCCAGCAGAAAGTTTATAGAGCTGTTACTGATCAGTACTTAGATTCTGGGGATAAACCTAAACAAATAGAAATGAATGAGACACTCTGTTTTACCCTTTACCTGAATGTGTATGACTTTGTCCTTAGGAAAGTGGGTATTTTAGTCTGCCAAGGAACTTTGGGATAAGTTAGAATCAAACTGACACTTCTTTACCTGGAAAATTATTTTTACTTGAAAAATTCTCTCGGTTTAGGCTTGACCTAACCAAGGATATTGATGAAAACCTAGATGTTTTTCATAAACCGATTCAGAACATAAAACAGGCTGGTGATAAGCATATTGATGATTTCATCCCTATTGTTTTACTTAATGTCATTCCATATTATTATGATGATGTTAAGTCAACCATTAAATATGGCAGGGATAATATTACTCTATATGTAATTAATTAATGACTTAAAGTGTAAAGAACTGGTAAAAAACAAGCCATTGTCACGCTTATAGAGATTTCAACACTCAACGAGAAAAGGAGTGCAATCTATGCAAGTAGATTTAGGGGTTGTCACGGTCCGAATCAGTCCAGGTAATTGATAAATTTTTCAGAAATCACTGGTTTCATTTAACGGGTAGGTTTTGTCCAGATATGTCAAGTCTTGGAATATGAATCAGACCTTACCCTGCCCTGATTGAAATGGGCCGGTTCAGTCCGGATTTTCGGTTCTTATTCTTTGTAAAACCACGCTAACAAAAAATCTAGTAGATCATAAAAATTTCAAACAAATTAAGTATCAATGTCACCTTAATATAGTAAAAATTTTTAAAATGAAAATATATAACAAAGTTTTGAATTAGTTAACAAAATATCTAACCACAAATCTATAGATTAAATAGCACAAAAACAAACAAATTCAATAATACCAAACTTTGAAATAGAGAAAATTAGACATCATAACTAAAATATAGCACCACAAAGTCATAAGAAACTAAAGTAGTCACTCTACATATATGTTTAAGAAAACAATGTAAATCTTCATAAATCTTAAAATGTAAGTAAAATTAAGATAAGTAAATGTACATGTCACAATTTATTGAGCAAGAGTCTTTGTTTACAAAAATAAAAATAAAGAAAATTTGATGCATTTGAAAAAAATGGGAATAATAATATTTTAGAAGTTTATATGAATTTTGAAACTCTTTTTAATATATTCATGAATATTATGAAGAATTTAAAAAATATAATTTCTTATTTCAAATTTAGAAGTTAGTATATTATTCCCAACATTAAATATGGGTCTTTTGACATGAATATTAAAAAATGAGGACAAAAGACAAAAGTGACATCTTTTTTAGATTTCAAAAAATGTGACCAACTTCACGATTATACACTGCAGTGACATAAGTGACACCACTTCCGGTGACACAACCCTAGTGACATGCTAACTGCGACGATGAGATTGCCGCCGTCCAACCACAGTGACACGCCACCGCCGGTCACCACCATCCCACCATTTCCCCTCACCACCGAGTCATCATCATGCACCCACGTTTTAGTCCCCCAACCTTCCCAGCCGAGGACACCATGAGAATGGCCCAACCTCCGCCAACACCACATCCCCTGCCCCCTGATCGCCTACGGCTCCCTACCCCAGCCTCCGTTCCAGCTCCTCAGTCGTAGTCCTCTCCCCTGCACCCCAACCCCATCCCAGATCCCATGTCGCAACCCCTTCCTTACTCCCATCCACAGTTCCCCAACCACATCCCACCGCCACGGCTTACCACGCCGCAGCGTTGCCCAGCCCTCAGCGCAAACTTGTAACCCCGCTACCCCCAGCCCACCATTGTAACCCTAACCCGACGTAAGAAGAAATTAAGAAGAGAGGAACTAGAACTTCGATCCAGCGGTGAAGGGACGTAGTTTTCGATGGTGATGCGATTCGTAATGGTGATTTAGAGCCGGATGTAGTAATGGTGATGCGATTCGTAATGGTGATTTAGAGCCGGGTGCGGTAATGGTGATGTGATTGGAAGGTGTCAAAGATGATACAGTGATGCGATTCATAGTCGGTGGTAATGCTGGGACAGGCGATGGACAAAGAATCGATGCAGGGACATGCAATGGAGATGATGTGGAGTTTTGAGTTCGGATGGAACTAAGAGATGTTCGATGGATGCTTCGTTGGGAGTGCAGATGGAGACGACGTTCACCGGGGGGAGATGGGGACAACGGCAATTTTAGAGCTATTTGCTACCAGTATGTTTTAAATGAGTTACTCCCTCCGTCCCATTCAAAGGTGCTCGTCCACTATTCACATGGTCAACTTAAATCATTCTTAATCTTTTGCTTTATATATCAAATTTTAATCAAATTTACATTTTTGATGAGGCTTTGTAGCGGTTTTAATGTAGTTTTTAAATATGTAAATTTTATTTACTAAAAATAATCAGAGTGTGAGTAGAGATTAATTTGCTTTATTATCAGTCAAGTATCGTATACCGTAATTGAAAGAAATAATGACAATAATATTACCTATGAGTAATCATTAGACAGATATAAGACCATATTTAAAATTGGACAAAAATGTGATCATTTAATTAGGAATGGACTGAATACCCTAATATAATCCAAGCTTTTAACTTATAGCAGCGTAGTCTTCAACCCGTTGCCTCGACGGACAACACAGGAGCCTTTGTCGCCATCCTACTGTCGCGAACCAACCTCGCCGCCGCCTTGCAGTCGTCCGGTCTGCAGGTCTCTTCCTCCACCCGGCTCTCTTCTTCAGCTTAGAATGAATTCCATGAAAGCCCTGTAGAACCACTGCTTTAGCGATGGCGAACCAAAGAAGAAGGGCTCAGACAATCCACTCGTCCCTTCAATTCCGCCGCTCCAGTCGCTTGGAATTGCACTTCTCCTTCTTTCGATTGATTTCTGGAATCAGTTTCTTAGAAATTAGGTTATACTTAAAACTGAAAATTGGAATTAAGAGGTTGAATTGCATGCAGTGCACGAAAGGTTAGGGACGGAGATTGATGTCAATGTAAGAAGACCTAGAAAAGGAGCGACTAGCGAGGAAATGGCATCTTCCGTGTTGTTGGTGGGGAAAATTGTTGGGATTTGTGGGAGCTATTAGGCTGGCTGGGCCTTAATTGAGTGGTGGCAGGAGATGGGATAGTGGAGGGTGAGTGAAGGGGATACATGCAGGGTGGGGAGGCGGTGGTCATGGTGTCTGCGGTGGTGGGGAAGCAATGTCACTGGACGGACAAGGTCGCAAATAAGGTCACTATGAGTGGGTTGTTGTAAAATTATCTACTCGTAATGGTAACGGTAAGCGGGGCGGTCACTCATCGCCAACGGTGGTCACTGTTGCGGTGGTCACTGTGGTAGTGGTCACTATGTCGGGTCGGGTCATTGTAGTGGAGGTCAATGGAGCAGTAGTAACTTGGTGGTCAATTGAGCAGTAGTAACTGGAATGATTGTTGGTAGTAACTAGAAAGGATGATCACTAAGTGGTAGTAAATAGAATGGGGTGGTCACTGGAGCAGTAATAACTACAACGAGGTGTCACTGGAGCGGTAATAACTGCAACGAGGTGTCACTGGAGCGGTAGTAACTGGGGCGGTAGTAACTATGATAGTGGTCACTTGAGCGGTACTAACTGGAACGATGACCATGGGAGCGTTAGTAAGTGAGACGATAGTCACTGTACTAGAGCGGTGGTAACTGGGACGATGGTCATTGGAGAGCGGTAGTCACTGGGATCATTTTTACACAAATTTTAGTGTAATAAATTAAATATTTACAATTGTCCAAAAAAATTAAATATTTTACAACTCATATATTTCAATATCTTAAGAAATAATGGCATGAATATTACTCCATAACTTTGTTTGGACAAAAATATGACCTCTTTAGAGATAGACACAAAAGTGACCAGACTCTTCTCGTGCTTTCAATTTTTCGACTTCAGACTTCCGTACTAAAGGTACCCATTGCCTTCTCTCTTCTGACTTCCGTCCTCATGAAACCACCACCGCCGAAGCTTAGCCAGCGTATCCTTTTGGCTAGCCCTCTCTCCTCCGTCCTCGTCGGCTTCGTCGCTAAAGCACCAACACCCAAGTTCACCGCCTGCGTCCTTTGTTCTTCATAGCTGATCTCTGCCCTCATTGTTGGCTTCCTTCATCGTTCTCCTCCTCCTTTTCACCTATACTCGATGGCATCAACAACGACAGGGTTGATAAATGATGCTAGGGTTTTGAATTGCAAATAGGAACTGAAATTTCTTCTCCTTCTCCCAATTTCTGCATCTACGGTGAGATCTCGGTTGATGTGTACATCTGACGCGACAGTGGGAGTCGACGGCGAAGCAAGATGCATTGGACAGTAAGGGCTTTGCAGATCCGGTGGCAGCAACGACTTTGAGAGCTAGGCGATTTGGCGGCGGCGACTCCAATACTTCGGCAACAATTAGTGTTACAGAGGGCTGCTGCGTGTGGGTGGGTGGGGGGTGCAGGGGCGGGTGGACTGGTGGGTAGTGAAAGTCCAGTGGGGCTGGTGGGTAGTGGCGAGTCTCATGGGCTATGATGGGGCAAGGGGGGCGGCGACATCCAGGGTAGGGGTGACAACAACGGTGGACGGGCAAGGACGGTGGACGGGTAGGGACGGTGGAGGCTGGGTGAGGCAGAGGGGCTGGGGTGACGCAGGGGAGGGGGCTGGGTGAGGCAGGGGCTTGGGTGTAGACTGTGGTGGTTGCCAACGGTGGTTGCAGTCGTTGGCTGGAGGTGGTGGTCGCCGGATGCAGTGGCCGATGGAGGGAATTGGGCGGTGTAGCGGCAATAATTTGGCGGTTACGCCGGCAGTGTCATTGTGGCTTGGGGCGGTGTCACCATGACGACGTCATTGTGGACGGGGCGGTGGCCACAGTGACACGGGCGGTGGCCACAGTGACACGGGCGGTGGCAACAGTGACACGGGCGGTGGCAACAGTGACACGGGCGGTGGCCACAGTGACACGGGCGGTGGCCACAGTGACACGACCGGTGGCTACAATGACACTAGTGGTGGTGAAAGTGATATTCGATAGTGACATTAAATTTGATCAGTGACATTAAAATGTGGTAATGACATTAATATGACTACTTTAGACACATTTTTGTCCAAATCAAAAAATGGTCACATTTTAGGAAATCACACTTAATTTAGTAATATTGGAGGAATAACCCCATATCTTAATACGTAGTATCTAACTTGAGAAACAATATTAAAATAGAAAGAAGCACTAATGGTTAGAGAATGCATTCGCACGCAGTGCATTCTAATGCAGTGAAGTGATCCGGCCAGATGCAGCTTTGAAGTTATCCGGATGCAGCAAGGGTAATTTGGAGAAGTGAGTATTTATTAGTCACATTTATTGTCCATTAGCTATTTTTTAGTAATATTAATGTCAAAACCCCTAAATGAAAACTCCTACCGGATTGGAGAGAGTAATTTTTTGGAAAATGTAAAAGTTGTCTACTAAAAAATATAGGAGCATTTAAAAAATACTACGTATGAAAGACTTCTATTAAAAAAATATTAAAACGGTTCGATAAACTTCAATGACGGGCTTTTTTTTACGAAATTCTGAGAGAAGGGAGTATCGGAATTTTTCTGGTCTTTTACTCTCTCTGGCCGCAAATTGTGGCTCAGTGTAGCTTGAGCGATGGAAATCAGCATAGGCACAGAAGCATGTAAGTATGTTTGGGAAGGAGCGATTCCACTGCAGATTCATCTTCACGAGTCCGAAGTCACTACTCTTCCTCTTCCTCCCACTGCTCTTGTGAGATCCACCTTTCTTCCCTCTCCCACCCACTCTATTCGCAGCTCATTGATCATCATGGTTATGCACATTGCTTAATTGCTGTTTAGAGTATGCGCGTGTGTATTCATTCATATTGACATGAGTGCTCTAGGTTTCACTTGTGGAGTTTTATGGCCATTAAAAAGATTGTCAAGGGTTTAAGTGATTTTGGCGTTCCAGTTCAAGCAGTAGCTTCAATGTGGAAGTGAGCTATAAATGTCCCTTTGAATAAGAGTTTCCTTCCCTAACCTAACTAATCCATAGTTTGCATTTTGTTGATGTTGTTACTTTACTTTCAAACGTAACCATAAAGCTATTCAATACCGCCAAGTTTCCTCTTCCCGACTTTTGTATTGTACATGGCTACATGGATGATGAATTTCAACTGTAATTAATCATTTGACCACCTTAAAGCTACCACACCTTCAACAAAGATTTAAAGCATGACCCACATTGCACACTTCTTGATTAGGCTTACAATTTTGGTTTAGTTTTGCTTATATAGCTCCCTTGTCCCATGTTTTTCCTGCTCCAGATTTTAGCTCCTCGGATAGGGTACCTGCCCCTATTAGCACCACAAGTTAAACCTTTCTTCAGCAGTGCGCTACCACCAGGTGTGGACACTATTTGGTTTGACTACAAAGGACTTCCTCTGAAATGGTATTGTGCCTTTACATGAAGCTCTATATACACACATGTGTTTGTGTGTATGTCTGTGTGTGTGTTATCAAATTTTCCAAAATAAAAATTGACGTTGTTGGTGACAAACATTTATTCAAATGAACATCTATGATAACTTGCAGAATAAAAAAACAATTTGCTTCATGGATATCTGGATTTTGCTAGTGACATGATAACTTCAATATTATCAAATGCGTGTGATGAAAAGTCTTTTAACATTTTGTTAGGGTTCACTTCTGTAAACCTTTAGAAGTGACTTTTGATTAAAACTGCAACATATCCATGTTCAGATCACCTTATCTACAATGCATAAGTTGCTGGTTTAATTTGACGGTGCTGTTCTTCACCATGGCCTAAATTGTCACCTCCCAAAACTAATTTTGTTAGGTTAGAACTGTTAGATATATGCTGGGTTCTTGTAATTGGTATTTGTGCTATGCGTGCAGGTATATACCTATTGGGGTACTCTTTGACCTTCTCTGTGCAGAACCAGAAAGACCATGGAATCTAACGGTATACCCTCAACAGTCAACACACACAGTACATCATATACGTATGAAAGATCACTATACTTCGTGAATAGATACTATTATTATCTAGTCTACATTTCAATAACTATAATGGATACATGCTGTTCAAAGTGTACATAGAAAATCATTGATTTGTGTTAATGGATTATGGCTCAACAAAACCAACAACAGTATTTGCAGAATAATTGTAATTTGTGAAAACTAAAGAAGGATATTGAATGTAAAACAGGGGAGGTTTATGTGTACGATTATCATTGAATGTTGAAAAGTCTAAGCGGAACTGGTAAATTTGCTGTTAATGTTTGTATGAAGGTTTCCAGGATCAGTAGTTATCTCTCCAGGGGTAAATCTTCTGAATATATGGAATTAAGCTTGCAAGTTTCAGTTGGATGGATACGATGAATATCTTTTAGAAAAACTAATCAATGCTTGATGATGGTGGCTGCATTGGACGACCTGGACAAATGTAGCATTTCTTTTATACAAAAGTGTTGTTAGCAAACATAGTAGGGCCTACGGGCCCCTCCAAATATGTAGATCTGAGGAGCTTTTCACAATTAATCATGTGTTAATTTGTCTTTTAATGCCTCGTACTCAATGCTCCGGCTGACTCCCCCATCCCCAAGACCCCAATCATAATCTTTTGGAACAACCAATGATGTGTAGCTTGGACAAGATACTTTGCTGAAGGTTCAAGGAAATCATTAATGACAGCTTTATGGTGTTCTGCATTTAGTGCTTGAATTTAGCTTGATTGGTTACTATAAGTTGCTCGCGAGTAGTTTAACTAACTCATTGTGTTTGGTGTATTTGTTTTTATGTGGTATGCTTTAAACATAATGGTAATTTGTTATGTTGAATTTTTTATTCTTTTTTATTTTTGGCTTATTTGAATTTGTTTCTATTTTTTCTCCACATATATAGTTCTTCGAAATTGTCAAAGATAATCTTTCAAAACATCATATAGGTACATTTTAGAGGATACCCTGGAAGCATTTTAACCCCATGTGAAGCTGAAGACACCGTGAAATGGAGTTTTATTAATTCATTAAAGGAGGTCGGGTATATGTCTCTTTTGTACATTAACTCTCTTATGGTCTGACATTTCTGAGTCTTTTTTTGAACTAAAGGTGATTGCAGTGAATAGAAGTTTGACAGTCTCAAATTTTCAACACTGTAGTAGCAAGTTAATAAAATGTGTTTGGGTATATGTGTGGCCTCATTCACTTCTTTTTGCTAACTTGTGTGGATTTGGCTTGTAATCTTCTGTCAATAAAGTATCTATGAAGATCATATGCCTGATTGCCTGTATCATAATCCGCCCAAGATTTTTTTTTGAAAATGCAAATCTTTATTTCATGGACAGTTTACTAAAATGCGAGCTGTTACTTTCCTTTTGGTGGTTAATCTCTTAAGAAAACTCTTTTACTATGTGCTTCACAGTGTTCTTTATTAGAGCAATTTGATACCCATGGAGACACGGAGTCATGTACCGGACATGAAGTTCTGTAGAAATAAACTTAAAGAGTGAAATCTATAATATGAATCTATTATTCATAAGTGTACTATGATAATCAATATCCGAAGTCCTAACCGGGACTTTAGTGGTTGGTTCTTTCTGAAAGGTAAGAGAAGTCTGGACAAGGGAATCCTTGGTTAATGTGAGCTGGCAAAATTATCTAAAAAAGGCTGTACCATTAAGTTTGTACCCTAGAATGTTACATATCGTGACTTGTGAAAGTCATTGCAGTATTGGTCTCCATATGGACTTGATACGCTTCTTGTTGTATATTGTTTACTTGTTATTAATTGCTGATTGTTGTTGGTTTCAAAGATTTGGGTTATTTTTGTTCGTCCTTTATCTTAGTTTCACTATGCAGGCAGCATACATCATCAATGGGAACTGCAAAAACATCATGAATATGTCTCAAATTGATCAATCAGAACTATGGCGCTCTGTTTTGAACTGTATGTGACGTTAGATCCAAAGAATGCTTATTACTTTTATCCTTTAACTTTTCCACATTTTTACTTAGTTTTCTTTGTGATAACATGCAATTTCGATAATATGCTTTAAAAAAGTGTTTTCAATTAGTGTGTTTCTCTTGGTGTGTTTGTTTTCAAAAGTGGTTTCTTTTGGTGTACTTTTGAAGTCCAGTCCTAGACCATTTGTAGTGCAAGGGGAGTAGGAGTCCAAAAGGCTATATGTGGAGCTTTTTGACTCTTAGTTGCTTACATGGGGGGAGAAAAAAGGGGTTTCATAGGGGAAAAGGGTGTGGGAAGCTAAATGTGGAGCTTTTTGACTCTTAGTTGCTTACATGGCGGGAAAAAAAGGGGTTTCATAGAGGAAAAGGGAGTGGGAGGGTTTAAAAATAGAGGGTGGGTTGACAGCCCAAAAGAAAAGGAGAAAAGGAAAAAGGGGAAGAAAAAGAGGTACACAGGGCTGCTGTTATGCGGTGATGTCATGCTGACGTCATCCCTGCCTAAAAACCCTCTATATCAAAATTCCTATATTTTTATGATCTTTATTATGTAGTTATTAAATTGATTGTTAAACGAGTCTAGTGCTAGGGTATGTAGAAGCTTGGTGCTCTATGCCAGTAATCTAGTATTTAACTGCTACATACTTCTGCTCTAGGTAATTTGGAAGCTTATCTCCGCGTTTCTTCTAAGCTTAAGCTGAGTGTATATGGAGGTGATTTTGCAGTAAAGCTGGATTCTTACAAGTGTCAGCAAAGTACTAAAAGTGATGAAGATGCCCCTGTAGTAGTAAATAAAGGTGGGACAAACTCACAAGGTAATTTGTTCGAATGATATGAATTCTAACATCCTTCATTTGTTAGTTATTACCCTTTAAATTAACAGTTGTATGCTTTCCCGTTATCCAATGAGGAGTGTATTTATCTAGGACTGGATAGTGGCGGTTGAATACATAATGATATTTTTAATAACTAAGAAGGGTAGAAAAGATTGTAAAACATTGATAAGCATGATTTGGTACATGGAACTTTCTCTTTCGCACTCCTCTGGCTACCTTTACCTACTTGCATTTATCATTAACTTAACAAAAGAAAGATAAGTTCTGCTTTGCTGGGACTGTCTTGAATTGTTTGTCCAAATATTTTGAATGCAGTTGTATTTAATCTTGAATGGCATTGAAGTGGTGTTTTTAATGTTTTGTTATCTGTTTATTGTTATCTGTGCATGTTAGGTAGAGTTCCAGTTCGTTTGTATGTCCGGAGCTCTAGTGAAGATTTTGATTGTGTAGATGATGCACCTGTGGTTGAGTGTTGGGACAAGATCTCTTACATCAATCGACCAGTTGAGATTTGTGAAGATGGTTGGTAGAACAAATTAAATTCTGTAATTGCATTTGCTGACTATGTCCTATATCACTCCTTTGGTTTTAACTGGTCAACCTCAATAGTCTGGCTGGAGAAATGATTATTAAAGGTTGATGTGTTAATGAGCAGTTGCACAAAGTGTCAGTTTTTCTAAGGAAATGATGGCTTCTCACATACCCACCATTTGTGGAATATTCTTTCTTTCTTTGCAAACTTTTCACATGGACAGTTTCTTGAAAAGTTTTGTTTGGGAATTGGATGTCAAATTATGGTGGACTTAATTTATATCTTGATATATGTATTTGAGATTTTATAAAGTTTTAAAAATTAACATGATGTGCAATCATAAAAAAATCAAGGGAAAATGGAAACTAATAATCCAACCTTTTAGCGGTCTTATTATAATAGTCCCACCTTTTGATTATTCAAGAATAATCCAACCTTTGCACCTCATCTTCATTCAGTGGTCTCTGACTGGTTGATGACCCGTTATCTCAAGTTATTTTCTTATCTTTGCAATATATTATACCATAAATCTCACCTTACGGTCACATAATGTTTTGCAAAGATAAGAAAATAACTTGGAATAGCGGGTCATCAACCGGTCAGGGACCATTGAATGAAGATGGGGTGCAAAGGTTGGATTATTCCTGAATAATCAAAAGGTGGGACTATTATAAGAAGACCGCTAAAAGGTTGGATTATTAGTCTCCATTTTCCCAAAAATCAATTACCTTTTACTTATTTCTAGAAACATGTTACGGAGTATTTATCAAGATATAGACCAGGTCCCTTAAAGTCTTCCCCTCCTGACCCCTCTAAAAACCTTCACCCAAACATACCGTAAAGAAAGAACATCCTACACTGCGCCATCTTACATCCCACTTTTCGGAATTCAAATATCATGTCCCACGTCTCTTGTATATATTATGTACTACTCATTCTGAGTGGTACGCCAATGCCATGGAAAAAATAGGCTAGAAGATTTCAGCCCTACCAACAACGATGTATTTTAAATTTGGGTTGTGGCCCTTGTGTGTGGGAGAGCCGTTCTTTCATGGGTAAAATTGCACAATGTTTAAGGAATCTAATTTTGTACCTGCAGACAAGTTCTTCACATTGGGCGATGCAGTAAAAGCGCTTCTTCCTGAGGTTTTTATGGAAGACATCACCTGCAGAGAGGAGGAAGAAGGCGAGGGGGAAAGATCAGCTTCAGAAGAGACAAACTTTACCAGTGCTAAGGAATCTGGTGGAGAAGCATCAAATAATCGAGAAATCAAACTTGTTAGGATCCAAGGAATAGAGCCAAAACTGGAGATCCCTTTTGCTTGGGTAGTGAAAAACTTGGTAAACCCCGAATACTTTCTTCATATTTGTGTATACATCAAAGCTCCACAACCAATTGCCATATAGTGGGAGATGGGATCTTCTTACATGATTGATAATGCTTAGGCAATGTAGCTTTCTTTCGTGAGATGTTCATTGTGCGTGTGCGTTTAGTGGTGGTGGTGGGTAGGTGGAGTCAGAGGGGAGATAATATAGTTCACACTTTCTGTATAGAAAGAAGAGTTTAGGAGTGTACATATAACACGTTTCTAGACTTGTTCTTTTAATTGCTAGTATTTGTTAATGTTGTACTGTTGTCTATGATATTTTTATTCTGATGTGTTGGTTAAGTACAGAATGAGAAGGTGAGTCATTGCTGAAAATTAATCATCTGTATGCCTTCAAATAGTTGATTCCACTCTTGGTCCCTCGACCTATGGTGGCATTGCTTTTTGGTAAGGATGGGCATGGTCCCAATTTCGTACCTGACTCAGATCGGGACCAGTCAGTTTTATAACTGGAAACTACACCACGTCACGTCGTCACCACTGAACAGGTTTATAAATGCTATTGGGATCTGTTCAGGCCATTTTCAACCTATATATGGTGCCACTGAATATGTACTTAATTGACTGATTCTATTTTGGGTCTGGAGTTTTTATCCGCTTTATTTTCGCTTGCTTCACGCACTGCATTGCAGCTCAACAGATATATCGCCATGGGGACGGGGGGCTCTTGCAACGCTTTCGTATAAATTCCTTATCGTATACGTAATGTCCCTACGTACTATTCTTATATTCATACTTTTTACACCTTACATTCCTTCACTTTTAGAGAGAATGTTTCAACTTGTATCTATTCATTCCATTGCATGTGCAAAGTATGTATCTGCAAAATGAGATACTTGAGTTTCTGGAGCGTTGAAAGACGTTTCGAAGAAGGTGCAAAAAATTACGGAAGTTTCAAACTTAAGTTGATGCTTGAATGCGTGAACTTTTAAAACGAAAATCCCTCAACAAAACAAATGTACTTATGTCTTAATTATCGTTATTTTGTCATAAAGTTCACTTACTGTAATTATATTTATGCACGTTTAAAGTACTTTAATGTTTTTTCTAGAAGTACTAACATGTTAATTACTTGAGATGTTTTCGATTGCACTAAAGTTCGACATTGTAAATACTTATAAAATAGACTATATTAGAAAGTTTCGATCCAATATAAAACATCTTATAAAATCAAATGTTGTAAACACAATCATTTATAAGTCCTGTATTATTTGAAATTTTGAACCAGTAACTCTTATTATAATATTGTTTTAAACAACCTGCAATTTTCCTGTTTTGAAAAGGATTGGTTTAACCAGGCTGCCGTTAAGGCAGCATCAGTCAAGTTTCCTCAAATTTTAGGCAGCAACTGACCCATATCGAATTGGCCTGTTAGGAGTCTAGGGATGGATTCGGGCCGGGTCGGGCCCGGGCTGGGCCTAGGCCCGGTCGGGCCACCGGTTCAAGAATAGTGGGCCCGGGACTGGCCCGAGGGTTGGACGGGTCTGGTTCTGGCCGGGCCACCCGCCCGGGTCACGGGTCGGGCCACCCGCCGGGCCGGGCCGGGCCGGGTCGGTTACATATTTTTTTTTTAATTTATATTTTATACTTTATAGTTTTATACAAGTATTAAAAAACAAACTTCAAGTGCATTTATTTCAAATGAAATAGGAACTACATTTGAAAATTAAATAGGAACTATAATTGTTTTTAATCGGAATCTCCGGCATAGGTAGAACCACCCTCTGTTGTAGATTCATCCATAAAGTGTTGGGATGGAGTGATGTCAAAACTAATTAACTATTTATCTAACCTATTAATTCGAGTTATAGCAAATTAAGTAGTGAATTAACTAGTTTTGTGTAAAACATATTTTTTAAACTAGAGTCAAATGTAGCAATTAATAAAAAATTGTAAAAAACTAATTAACTATTTATCTAACTATCAATTCGAGTTATAGCAAATTAAGTAGTGAATTAACTAGTTTTGTGTACAACATATTTTTTAAACTAGAGTCAAATGTAGCCATTAATAAAAAATTGTAAAAAACTAATTAACTATTTATCTAACTATTAATTCGAGTTATAGCAAATTAAGTAGTGAATTAACTAGTTTTGTGTACAACATATTTTTTAAACTAGAGTCAAATGTAGCAATTAATAAAAAATTGTAAAAAACTAATTAACTATTTATCTAACTATTAATTCGAGTTATAGCAAATTAAGTAGTGAATTAACTAGTTTTGTGTACAACATATTTTTTAAACTAGAGTCAAATGTAGCAATTAATAAAAAATTGTAAAAAACTAATTAACTATTTATCTAACTATTAAACAAGAGTCAAATGTAGCAAATTAACTAGTAATTAAACAAGTGTAAATAATAGAATAATTTCGTACCTCTTTCGGACTTTCGGTCTTTCGGATGGGAGTAATAGAATGACTTCAAATTAATTAGATATAATTCCAACTATATTAATAGATATAATAAATATATAAGTAATATATAATTAGATAACAAATATAAGTAATATAATACTATTTATATCTATTTATAGTTTATATAAGTAGATAATTAATATAAACTATAAATAATAAATATAATATATTGGAGAATGGAGAATAAGAGAATTAGAGAGTAGAGAGTTAAGAATAGGATTTAGGAAGAATTGGAGAAGAGATATGAAAAAATGTTTAAGATTAGGAGTATTTATAGGTTTTTTTACCCCCCACCCCCACCCCCCCACCAGCCAACCCCCCCGGACCCCCCCTTTACCCCACCCAACGGCTATATAGCCGTTTGGGTTGTCCCCAGCCCCACCCCCAACGGCTAGTAGGAGACTAGGAGTAGTAGCCCAAACCATTTTTTTTTTAAATAGACCCGGACTCGGGCCCGAGCTCGACCCGGCCGGGCCGGGTCACAATAATCCAGAACCGAGCCCGCCCCGCCCCTTCCCATCGGTTCGGGTCCATACCCGGTCCCGGACCGCCCGACCAGGCCGGTCCCGGGCCCGCACAGTACCGGGCCGGGTCACGGGCCGCGTGGCCCGAACCGAATCCATCCCTAGTTAGGACTTAGGAATCAGAATCAGATTGATTCCACCTCCTTGTAGAGCTGTAGTCCCAAGTTTTGATATCAAAACATCTAAAAGAATAATTCTTTGGGAAAAACAATTAAAATACCCCAAACTTTGAAGTTTGAATGAGTTTGAGGTAAGCACCCCAAATCTTCATATGTAATTTAAATACCCCAAATTTTATTTAAAAATTATTTTAGCATCATAGTCAAGTATTATTTCTTTCAAGAATGTAAATTTATGATATTAATTGCATAGTTTAAAATACTTTAATATTCATGAAGACACACACACACACACACACACACACACACACCCACACACACACACACATATATATATATATATATACACACATATACATATATGTATATATATATTGGGGGTAACATTATTTATATTACAATGAAAGTTAAGAATGCGAATAAAGTTACATAATATATATTTATATATTATGTATATCTATCTATATATAGATAGATAAGAGATCAAATACAAATCATGCGAAGAAATTCCACTTATGGTCCTACGAGTTTTGCACCAATTCCACAATTAGTCCTCGTCTTTCATTTTATCCATTTTCGGTATCTGACTATTGTTTTCTTAACCATTTATAGTCCTTTTCCGATAGTAAAAATGCTCAGAAATGGATCATAAATGGTCAAGAAAACAATAGTCAGGTACCAAAAATGAATAAAGTGAAAGATGAGGACTAAATATGGAAATGACACAAAACTCGGAGGATCTAAAGTGGAATTAATTCTATATAAATCATGCTTAACTTACTAACTTACAAACTCAATGATATGCAACACTTTGAACTTCAATATGCAGTACAAATAATGTAAAGATGCATTCTTTGAATTTCAATATGCAATACAAATAATGTAAATATGAAACTGCTATTTTATGACTTGAATAATATGAAACACTTTGAACTTCAATGTGCAATACAAATAATGTAAAGATGATTTGAATGAGAGGACTAGTTTGTATGTGATGCCACCCCTGCATCTTTAGATTATTTTTACTGCATATTGAAGTTTAAAGTGATGC
Organism: Cuscuta europaea; assembly: GCA_945859875.1. NCBI lineage: Eukaryota > Viridiplantae > Streptophyta > Magnoliopsida > Solanales > Convolvulaceae > Cuscuta > Cuscuta europaea. The sequence goes on from CAMAPE010000048.1 coordinate 13,684,654, forward strand.
ATATTATTGAGTTTGTAGGTTAGTATTTTAAGCATGATTTGTATTTGATCTCTTATCTCTTATCTCTCTCTCTCTCTCTCTCTCTCTCTATATATATATATATATATATATATATATATATATATATATATATATATATATATATATATATATATATATATATATAGGGGATGGTTCAAATACAAAGACCTCTTCCCATGCAAAGTGAAAATGAATCTTGTGCCTTCATTTCCACATCTAATGGCTCAAAATGAGCCAAAAATGCACAAAATTCGACCAAAATCACGGTGACAATTTCGTAAATATGTTGCACTTTTTCGTTACCCGCGAAAAAGTGCGACAAAAACACACAAAAGTGCAAGCGAAACATGCAAAAGTGCATGTCTTCGCACTTTGCACGGGAAGATGTCTTTTTATTTGAACTTTAACCTATATATATATATATATATATATGGGTGAATTCTAATACAAAGGGGTCTTCCCGTGAAAAGTGAGAAGTGATCTAAGCCCTTGATCACTTCAAAATGAATGGAGTGGATCAAAACTCACGGTAAACCAAAATGTGTAATACATAATAGTAAAAGTGCATATGCCATATCTAAGAGTGCATATTCACCTCCTAAAAAAATAACACGAACGATTTCTATACTTGTTGCTTTCCACCCTGAAAAGTGATGCACTTTTGTGTTACTCCAATGCACTTTTTCTCCATAGTCATGCACATTTATCATTTACACTATTGGAACCGAATTTTTTAATATTACACTATTGGCACCGAATTTTCCACTTTAAAATTGATCTGATTCATTCATTTTCTCATTTTAACGGCTAAGATTACTTCTCATTTTTCATATAAGTAGTACTTTGTATTTGAACCTCCCTCTCTCGCTCTCTCTCTCTCTCTCTCTCTCTCTCTCTCTCTATATATATATATATATATATATATATATATATATATATATATATATATATATATATATATATATATATATATATATATATATATAGAAAAGATCCCATGAGAAGTCCTAATTAAGCTGAAAAGTGAGAACTCATTGTAGCCGTCTGATTACCTCTTCTCAGCTGTCCGATTGATGGCATTACCTCGTTTCATTAATGGCAGATTTGAAATTTTCGTAAACTATAAATCCTTTTGTTAAACAACATGTTTGGCTCTGTATCCGCCTCTCCCTTAAACAACGTCGAACTGCAATTCATCGATGAAGTTTATCATCTACAACCTGTACTTGTTCCAGCGCCGTAGAAGAGGATAGAACAAGTTTTGATCACGACGACTGCCCATCGAAGACATATCGAAGGTCCGAATCATCTTCTTTTTTCCTAATCTGAACTACTAAACTCTTCCCCTCAATCTGCTCCAATTTATGCGCTGCCATTTACTTTAACCTTGGATTTGGTTTTGATTTTGTGAATTCTAAATTATGATTTAATATATTCCGATTGAATTATCTTTCAACAAACAGTTTTGCTCATTACTTTTTTGCCTTATTTTTTTTCATAAATCAATTGAAACTATATATTATGCCCATCATGTGTTTGTTAGAATGTTTCAACGGTAAAAGAATTCGTTTGAGCCTAGAGTGTAATTTTATGAATAACGTATGAAACTCATTGACTGGTTTTTTATTAAACCTTTCTCTGTATAGTTATAGTTTTGTCCTCTTAAATTTACATTTTTATTACTATTTAAACCTTCTAACATTTAGACCAGAGTTTTCAATAAAAGTTATATATTTTGATTAAATAGTTATTGTTATTTGACTAAAAGTTTTTTAGTTGACAGAGAACCTCAAATTCCAATCACTATGTATAGTACTTTGAAAGTTTGAATTGATGTAAGAAAGCCAAACGATTTGGGAACTCAAACCATGGGCCTTGAAATAGAATAGTACTAGGGGTTCATTAGTTGTTTTGGTTTTTTTATTTGCAGCAGTTTTGGAGATTGTTTTTTAATTGATTATTGCATGATATTGCTGAAGTTGTAATTATGTATAAATCATTTTTTTGAGTGACTTTTCTTTGTCTTAATGTTTATTGCTTTTTAGTATAATGGATCAAGTTGATGATGTTGATGTTGTTGATGTGAACTCAAATATGATCTCAACTCCATTCTTGAGCACTTCCTTTTCTTCTAAAGAATGGATTCCAGCTTGCCCTCCTGATTGTAAACCTGCTGTTGGTATGACTTTCTCTTCCTTAGGAGATGCTAAGCTCTTTTACAATCAGTATGCTTCGATGTGTGGATTTGAAGTGCGGTTAGGAAGTGATAATAAACACCGAGATGGTACTGTTTTAAGGAAATATTTTCTATGCAACAAACAAGGTTTTAAAGAGGATGGTGACAATAACCAAAAGCGTGTGCTTAAATCTGAAAAACAGAAATCTGGTAAAAGTGCACCTCGCCGAACTGCCCTAAAGAGAACGGGCTGTCGTGCTTGTATGAAAGCCCGTTTTTCTTCTTTTGGTTCATATATAGTATACCGGTTTCATGAGCCACATACACATGAGTTTACTACTCCGAAAAGTCAAATGTTTCAAAAGCAAAACCGTAATATGACTGTGGTTCATAAGAAATTTATTTTTGACAATGCAAAGCTTAACAAGGGAGCAAGTTTGTCTTTTCATATGATGAAAGAACATGTCGGTGGGTATGCAAACATTGGTGCTTCTTTAGTTGATTTTAAGAACTGTTATCGTGATTTGAAGACATATGTTAAATATGGAGATGCGCATATGTTTATTGAGTCTTTTAAGCAAAAGGTTGTTCATTCAAGTGGTTTCTTTTTTGATTATGTTGTTGATGAGACTCAGAGATTGACTAGAGTTTTTTTGGGCAGATGCATTATGTAGGAAACATTATGCATTGTTTGGTGATATGGTTACTTTTGATTCCACGTTTTCTACGAATAAATATTCTATGGTTTTTTCACCTTTTACTGGGGTAGATAACCATCGTAAATGTATTACCTTTGGGTCCGCTTTGATTGCTAATGAGGATATTGATTCATATACATGGATTTTTGAGACATTCTTGCGGTGTATGGGTGTTTGTCAACCTATAAGTATCGTGACAGATCAAGACCCTGCTATGAAAATAGCTATATCCAGATTTTTTGACAAGGCAAAACATAGGCTTTGCATGTGGCACATAATGAAACAAGTTCTTGACAAAGTAGGGTATAAACTTTGTGATGAAACTGATTTTCTTCTCCGTTTGAATGCTGTTGTGTGGAATCGTGAATTAGAACCGGATGAATTTGTTGTTGGTTGGTTGTCCGTTATGGCTGATTTTGGATTACAGAAACACGACTGGTTTGTGAATTTGTTAGATATTAGAGAAATGTGGATTCCTGCCTATTTCAGAGATGTATTTTTAGGTGGAATTTTAAGATCTACTCAAAGATCAGAGAGTGAAAATAATTTTTTTGACCACTTCTTAAACCCATTCCTATCTTTGGTCGAATTTGCATCTCGCTTTCAAACTACCATAAAGTCTCGACGTTATCACCATGACCGGTTGCATGCTAATTCAAAAAAATCATTTCCTCAATTGCTCACACCATTACCACTTGATAAGCATGCTTCTGAAGTTTACACCCTTACTGTTTTTTACTTGTTTCAAAGTGAGTGGAAAGCTGCGTGTTTTTCTTGTGGTATTCAACGCTTCACTACTGATGAATCGGGCTGTGATCATGTTTCTGTTGTTGATATTCTTCGTGAAAAAACATATGAAGTTACATATAACCCCGTTGATCATGATAGTTCTTGCTCTTGCAAGATGTTTCAGAGGGAAGGTTTATTGTGCCGTCATGTTTTATTCATTATAAAAGGTAAGGGTGTTCGGGAGCTGCCCAATCAATATATACTGAATCGTTGGACAAAAAAAGCTTTGGAAAAGCCTATATTTGACTGTTTTGGAAACATATTGGATGGATGTGCTGCTGATTCTAAAAATAAATTGGTGGGTGATCTTTGGTCTTCTTTTTTTAGTTGTGTTTCTTTTGCTGAGAGTTCAAATGATGATTTGCAGAAGTTATTGGACATGGTTGAATCTTTCAAAGGCTTAATTCTTTCAAAACATACTTCCAATGATGTTGGAAAAGGTTCAAATGACATTGAAAGCCTCTTAGGTATCAGCTCTTCATCAGAATATAGTATTCATCCTCCCAAGATTTCTGTTAATAAAGGCAGAAAAAAAAGAATGATTAGTGAGCGTAAAAAAGCTATACTTAAGAAGAGGTCAAGTAATGTTGATAAGAGTGATGCTTGTGCCACAAAGGATCAAGTCAAGAAGCCAAGAACATGCAAATCTTGTGGTGAAGTTGGTTTCCATGATAGTAGAAACTGTCCAAATAAAGAATGTGACAGTTCTTCAAGGTAATAACTTGTTTACTATTTTAATTGGTTTTTAATTTCTCAATGTCTAAGTGTTATTTTTTTCAGTTCTTGATATATTGGACTCGTCTCCGTTTGCTGCCTCTTGCTGTCTTTGCAATTTTTGAAACGGTATCAGAACATCCGCTCCTTGTCATCTCAAGAAGGCCTCATCTCTCCCCTTCCCTAACATGTTCTGAACTTTGTGTCATTTGTTATGTTCATATATCGATCATGAAGTCGAAGAGTTGTTAGTGAGCTTGCTTTTTTATGACTTTAAGTTGTTGCAACACATTGATGGCAACAATTGTTTATTGTACTTGGTTTAAGATTTTGTTGTACACATTTTGAAGGCAATGAACCATATAACTTAGAAAGATTTGATTCAATCCATCCATTCTTGTTATTATATAAAAATGTCCAGGGCAGGGCATAATGATTCTTAGACCCAGACATATGTTGGAGTAATAAAGTCAATAACAGAAAGTTTGAGAGCAAAAATCACCGCTCTTTTTGGGCTAATGTGTCTTTTTTCTCAACTCATCTACATCCATTTATGCAATAAAGATGAATGGACATACGTTTATAACTAATAGATCCAATATAGTAACTTCTAAAAGTAAATTCCTAACTTTTAATTAACATCAACGGAAACATCAAAATCAGTAGTTATATAATTTATGCTACTATAAGTAAATTTTATTATTAAAAAATTAAGGTCAGGAGTCCTACTGTTCCTACAAGCAAGTGCTTGTTAGGAGTTGCTCAATATATCAAACTATTAATCAATCATATATGGTACTCACTAACCACCATTATATTTTAACACACAAAATCTAATTTAGAGTGAAAAATGATGGGTTGAATTGAATTTTAAGGGAGATAATTGCTAATACGTGATTTAAAAATGACATATTTTTAATAAAAGCAAAATGCCAAGTGGCCACCAAGCCAAACATACTGTAAATAAGCATTTTCACAAAATCTTATAGATGCATAACTAAAGCAGATAAAACATGCCATCAATCATTCAAATGTTACTTGTATTACAAAATCATAAACATTTGAGCAAATCTTATCAGAGTATTTAACACATAATCTTGGACAATCATATCATATATTGAGAACATATAGTGCATTGTCCACTTAAGTACTGCAACAGTATTACAACACCCTTTTTCCTTCTTTTATTTCTTTCATTTTTATGAACTGCTCAATCTTCTTCTTTACTTCGTTGAGCATTTCATTCTTTTGATACCTCGTAAGTAATGAACAGATCTCTGCCCGATGAAACTTTCTATCTTCCACCTGTTAAAGATAATTTAATTATTAGTTCGTTATATATCCCAAACAAACTAAAAATAAATTACTATCAAATATAATAAAAGGTTTTACTAACCTTGTTGAGAGTATACTTAAAACTCACTCCCTCAAACAAGATCATTGTCATGAGCAAGTATACACCACAATCATTACTTTCTCTATTGATTTTCCAATCAAGCATCACATCTTCAAACTCATACTTTGGCATTTGCTTAGCCTTTGGGTGCTTTTTCTTCTTCAACTAGGTTGACATCTCTGAGCACTGTTTTGAAATAATTGTTGAAAACAATCATGTTTTTTAGTTCTATATCAATAATAATATTAATTACAGATAATATTTAATAACTTTTACCAGTATTCCAGCAAGAAATTTAAGAAGACCAATGTCCTCCTTTTTTCTGTAGTCCACCAATTGGGCTTTCTTCGACAATGTATTTATAAAAAGTGACGTATAGTGGTTCTTGTACAGAAATGGAATCACTATCTGCAAGTAGATTTACAACACTACATAATTTCTATATTTTTGTGACTTATTTTGAATATTTTTGCAAAATAATTACTTACAAAATCTACTTTTGCAATATTCCATTGTTTATTACTCACACAAATCCAATCATCCCATGCTCTATGTAAGGCATTTCTTGCTTCAATATTAAAACCGTTTTCCATTATCTTAGTCAATATGGCCTGCACAAAAGATTTCCTGCATGAGAATGATTTTTCATAAAATTAAAAAATGAAAGTATTAATTCTTACTGAATGACAAATGCCAAAGTAGAATCTTTTTCCCATTTCTTGGTCCAATATCAGCTCTTCTTCATTCAGATAAAATGCCCAACTGTTAACAATTTCAGCAGGTATAAAGTTTGTTGAACCCAAGCAGATCATATGTTCCTTTGTTATACAAATCCTTCCGTTGAACCTGACAAGCAATTCTCTGAAAAATAAGACATAAACATATTAACTTATTACATAAGTTCAGTAACGAATTAATCATTATTTGTAAGTTGTTATCTATTATTCTAGGCTCTTTATAACTGAAAGATAGAACGAAGTATTTCTTATTAATTCTTACTCTTTTTCTATTCCAGAATCATAAAAGCAGTAGTCCACAAGATGCTTATCATAATCTGTCATCAACTCCCAATGAACAGAACACCTTTCCTTCATGAACTGTGATAGGAATGTAATGCGCTTTTTTGTTCTCCCTTCTTTGTTCACATCCACACATGCTTGTTCCCATTGTTCATTCCTAGCAGCATCTTACCTTTGTTTGTTCACATCTACAAATGGATGTTCCCCTTGTTCATTCCCAGCAGCATCTTCCTCGTTTACTGCTACAACATCCTCTATCTCTTTGTTTTTGTCAATGTTCTCTTCTTGTGAACTTTGCTTGATATCCATCAGCATATCAACTACAACATCCACAATCTCAAACGTTTTAGGGTCATTAAAAATTTTGTCGAAGCTGGTTGTGGATTGGGAGCTTTGGTTTTGGCTAACTTGTTCTTCAAATTCCATGTCTTGTTTTGAAGACATATGAGCTCGGAACACCAGTTCCACATCCCTTTTGACCAACATCAGAGTTTTACTTTTCTCCTAAACAAAGGAAAATAAATAAAAACCATTTACACCTTTAATTAATAATTTTTCCTAAAAAAGATTACTTATTAATAATAAATGTTAACTTTTAAACCATATATCAGAACTTGTAAATAAAGTTACTCACATCTTTTGCTTTTCTGTTAATATCATCATCAGTGGGCATTCCTTCTGGGATATCTAATCTGATGAACCTCGATCCCTGTTCTTCCCTGTTCATTGTTTCAATTTGTTTATTAAAACAATTTTTCACTTTCGAGATCGGGTAGGCATTATCAATTGGGCCTCTACCAAAATCATCAGCTTTGATTTCATCTTTTACCCTTGCTTTCACTTTCTCAGAATTCCAATTCTTGATCAAGGGCAACGTTTTTGGAACTTCAACTCCTTTGAACACTGACCTTTGAAAATACAAAGTTTGGAGAAGCAACAAACATCCTCCAACAAAAGCATTGTCAAGATTGTTTTTGAACCTTTGCACTGCACTGCACAGTTTTTTCAAAACATAACCACACTAGTTTAAATGCTTGATCTTACAAACATCTTCTAATGCAACCACCAATTGTAAATTAGCTGTCCTATTAGAGGTTGGTGCCATTAAATGAGAAATAACAAATAAAACAAACAACCTTTTAAATTCATCACCTCCTTCCTTCTCTACTTTTAAAGCATCACTTATTTTTCTTAGATTTATAGTACCTGCTCCAGTCACACCAAGCTTTGATTTCCAATTTTTCATTACCACCTGCCCAATAGTTTTTTCAGTTGGCTTTTTTGTATTCCTTGGCCATTCTGCTTCAACAACATTACTTCCAACAATCCAAGGTAATAGAAACACATCATGCACATCAGCTTGAGTGACTACAAATTCCTTCCCAGATCCAATAGAGAACATCAAACTTCCACTATCAAAGCTCTTCAATAACCAAACACCATTCTACTATTCATTTTGTTACTTATTCTGCAATTCAGTACACCTTCAAAACCAATGTCTTTTACATCTTTGATTTGTTTTTCAGACAGATCATCAAATATCTCTATCAAACACTGTGGCCTACAGGCTGCTTCATTTCTTTTTCTTTTTCAGGTCTGTATTTAAATGAAATTACAAAATATTTCAGTTTATGAAAAAAATTGCTTTTATAATGTGACATGTCAAAAACATTTAAACTCTATACCTTTGGGCTTTGATCCTTTTGTATTGATCTTTCGTTTGTGGTCCAGCTTTTCTGTTTCTTGGTCGAGAAGTTGTAGCAATTTCACTCAAATCACACTTTCTTTTGGGAATAGTCTTCTTTGTAGTCTCAAAATCAGTATCCTCCTCAATATTCATATCAGCTATATTTCCAGTTACATTAAGCAAATCAAAGTTTAATGATTTTGATATTTATAACTTACTATAACATCCAAAATTAATGATTACATGCATTTATAAATAATATTCTTCAATCAGAACAAAATATACCTTCTTCATTAATTGAACCTTCCTCGTTTCTCTCTGCAATATTATGATCATCTATAAAAACCAAAATCATAAATATTCAAACTTGTATATAAATAACTTGAACCTTTAATAACTTACTTTTAATTTTAATTAGAAGTACTTATCCTATACTCTTACGTATCCAGAACTTCTAAAATTACATATTAAATGAATTATTGTGCATACCTTGTTTTCATTTTGTTACAATTACTTTTAAAAGATAAGATAATATACCTTCTTCATTACTTGAAGCTTCCACATTTTCCTCTAAATTGTTCTGCTCATCTTTAAGAAGTCAAAAAAGAAATATTCAAACTTGTGTCTAAATATTCACAGAGAAATTATTTTTAAAACAGAATATAAGATACATTCTTCTTCATTCCTTGAAGACTACTCATTTCCATCAACATTGTTATGGTCGTCTATAAAACCCAAAACACAAACATTTAAACTTTTATATAAATAACTTGAACTTTTAATTAAATAATTTTAACTTTTGATTAGAAGTATTCATTTTGTATTGTCACTATAAAAAGCCAAAACAGAAACCTTCAAACTTTTATACCAATAAGTTGAACTATTAATACAATAAATCTAACTTTTAATTAGAAGTGTTCATTCTATACCCTTCACTAGCAACACTTTTTGTAATTCAATATTAAGGGATATATTGTGCATAACTTTATTTCATTTTCTGCCCTCAGTTCTATATTATTTATACACATACTATTTGTAAAGCACAACATAAGATACCTTCTTCATTCAATTCAACTTCCACATTTCCCTCTTCCTTGTCATGCTCCTCTGTAAAAAGCCAAAACAGAAACCTTCAAACTTTTAAACCAATAAGTTGAACTATTGATACAATAAATCTACTTTTAATTAGAAGTGTTCATTCTATACACTTCACTAGCAACACTTTTTGTAATTCAATATTAAGGGATATATTGTGCATAACCTTATTTCATTTTCTGCCCTCAGTTCTATATTATTTATACACATACTATTTGTAAAGCACAACATAAGATACCTTCTTCATTCAATTCAACTTCCACATTTCCCTCTTCCTTGTCATGCTCCTATGTAAAAAGCCAAAACAGAAACCTTCAAACTTTTAAACCAATAAGTTGAACTATTAATACAATAAATCTAACTTTTAATTAGAAGTGTTCATTCTATACACTTCACTAGCAACACTTTTTGTAATTCAATATTAAGGGATATATTGTGCATAACCTTATTTCATTTTCTGCCCTCAGTTCTATATTATTTATACACATACTATTTGTAAAGCACAACATAAGATACATTCTTCATTCAATTCAACTTCCACATTTTCCTCTTCCTTGTCATGCTCCTATGTAAAAAGCCAAAACAGAAACCTTCAAACTTTTAAACCCAGAAGTTGAACTATTAATACAATAAATCTAACTTTTAATTAGAACTGTTCATTCTATACACTTCACTAGCAACACTTTTTGTAATTCAATATTAAGGGATATATAGTGCATAACCTTATTTCATTTTCTTCCCTAAGTTCTATATTATTTATACACATACTATTTGTAAAGCACAACATAAGATACCTTCTTCATTCAATTCAACTTCCGCATTGCCCTCTTCCTTGTCATGCTCCTCTATAAAAAGCCAAAACAGAAACCTTCAAACTTTTATACCAACAAGTTGAACTATTAATTCAATAAATCTAACTTTTAATTAGAAGTGTTTATTCTATACCCTTCACTAGCAACACTTTTTGTAATTCAATATTAAGGGATATATTGTGCATAACCTTGTTTCATTTTCTACCCTCAGTTGTATATTATTTATACACATATTATTTCTAAAGCACAACATAAGATACCTTCTTCATTCAATTCAACTTCGGCATTTCCCTCTCCATTGTTATGCTCCTCTATAAAAAGTCAAAACAGAAACCTTCAAACTTTTATATGAATAACTTGAACTATTAATAAAATAATTCTAACTTTTAATTACAAATGTTCATTTTATAACATTTTTGTAATTTAAAAATCTAAAACAAAAACATTCTTACTTTTATATAAATAACTCCATCTTTTAAAAGTATAATTCTAACTTTTAATTAGAAGTATTCATTCAATACATTTTACTATCTACAGTTTTAGTAATTTCATATTAAGTGAACTCAAATACCTTGTTCATTTCTTGTAACTTCCTGATTGCCATCTTATTCTTCTGCTTCTCTCTTTGTGTCCCTAGTCATGTTCTACCAAACTTTTGCTTGATGACACCCCAATTTTAATGTCCTTCATTATTGATTTAAAATATTCAAATATGTTAAATAGTATTCCTCATTACAAATAAAATTTACTAATCAAAATTACAAAAGCAGAAATTCAAATTACCTTCTTCAACTGCAATACTTGCTTCAGCGGGCTTCTCTAATTCAGATTCTTCCTCAATGAACTCCAACTTTTTATTAGTTTTTTTCCTTGGAAGTCTCAATCGGCCCATTTTAGAAACCTTAATCAATAAAACAAACTATATTGTTCAAACAATAACTTTTAGTTGTAAAATCAATAAATTATTCAAATACTTGCTCTACTCCTAAATAGCAAATTAAAACCGAAGGTTTTTCAAAAATAAATCTATAATTGACTTCAACAAATTTGTATGAGAATCTATAAGTTAACCTGAATCGGCTACTTGGAATGCATGAAAATGTATATGTTAACCTAAATCTGTATTTAGAAATTCAATGGAAAAAGTTTATAAAATGAGTCGAAGTTTATAAAATTCAATAAAATTACCTTTGAACATACAAGCAGAAGTTCGGAAATGTCTGATGAAACTTCGGAAAACTCCGATTCCAGATGGTTGAAGTTCGGACAAATCTGACAATACTTCGTCCAGTCCGATCGATTGAAGTTTGTCGAGAACTCTGTCACAACTTCGGCGGAGTGCGTTCGATTCAAGTTTGCTGAAGTTCGGAGAATTCTAGCACTGCCATTGAAGGTAATCGAAGTTATTGCGAGAGATATATTGAATGTTGGGAGAGAGATTGCAGAGAAGTTTTGTTGCGCTTAGTCTCGGTTAGTGAGCGGTTGCAGAGAAGTTTTTCGCGGATTCCAAAACTTCATTATGATGTCGCTGCTTTTGTCTAAATTTTAAATTAGAACCGTAGGATTTCTTCTAATCGGACGATCAGAATTGCTTCTCATTTTTCAGCCGTACAAGGCTTCTCACCAGATTCATTCTATATATATATATATATATATATATATATATATATATATATATATATATATAAGAGATCAAATACAAACTATGCTTAAAATACTAACCTACAAACTCCATAATATGCATCACTTTGAACTTCAATATGTAGTAAAAATAATGTAAAGATGCAGGGGTGGGATCACATACAAACTAGTCATCTCATTCAAATCATCTTTGCATTATTTGTATTGCACATTGAAGTTCAAAGTGTTTCATATTATTCAAGCCATAAAATAGCAATTTCATGTTTACATTATTTGTATTGCATATTGAAATTCAAAGAGTGCATCTTTACATTATTTGTACTGCATATTAAAGTTCAAAGTGCTGCATATTATTGAGCTTGTAGGTTAGTAAGTTAAGCATGGTTTGTATGTGATCTCACCCCTATATATATATATATAAGGAAGAGATCAAATAAAAAGAGGTTCTCCCGTGCAAAGTGCGAACAATTGCACTTTTTCTTCACCGCGTTGCACTTTTGCGTGTTTCTGTTGCACTTTTTCGCGATGGCAAAAACTTCATTTTAATTACGAAATTGCCACCGCGTTTTTGATCGAATTTAGTTCACTTTTGTCTCATTTTGAGCCATTAGATCTCAAAATGAACGCACGAGATTAATTCTCACTTTGCATGGGAAGACCTCTTTGTATTTGAACTCTCCCCTATATATATATATATATATAGGGAGCGGTTCCGGTAAGAACGGACTCCCAGGACAGAAATGAGAACGAATCTGAACCGTTGGATTGTATTATGTAGATCTGGATTGTGCATTAAGTGAAACTGAAATGTACATCAGATGATATTGAAATGTGCAGAATAAAAATTTAAACTCAAGTGTGCATTAGGTAAACTGAAATGTGCGAAATAAAAGTTACAAAAATAACATCACATCGTACCTTTTATTTCAGCACATTTCAGTTCACCTAGTGCACATTTCAGTTTCACCTAATGCACAATTCAACTTCACATAATACCATTGTATCGTATCATTTGTGCTGCACAATTCAATTTCACCTAATGCACATTACAATTTTATCTAATGCACATTGAATTTCACTTAAAGCAAATCTAACGGTCCAGATTCATTCTCATTTCTCTCCTAAGATCATGTTCTTATTTGAACCAAAACCTATATAAGCCTATATATATATATATAGTGGTGAGTTCTAATACAAAGAGGTCTTCTCATTAAAAGTGAGAACTAATCTAAGCCTTTGATTACTTAAAAATGGATGGCATAGATCAAAACTCACGATCAACAAAAATGTGTAATACATAATAGCAAAAGTGCATATGCAATATGTAATGCACATTATTGCAATATGCAATATGTAATGGTGCACATCAAGAATCATCTTTATACTTGTTATGTTTTTCCCGAAAAGTAATGCACATTATTGTTAGTCTAATGCACTTTTCCTCCGTAGTGATGCACATTGTCACGTTAGTTTTCAAAAAAGTTTTTAATAATTACACATTTGGCACCGAATTTTTCCCTTAAAAATTGATCTGATCCACTCGTTTTCTCATTTTAACGGTTAAGATTACTTCTCATTTTTCATATAAGTAGTACTTTGTATTTGAACCTCCCTCCCTCTCTCTCTCTCTCTCTCTCTCTCTCTCTCTATATATATATATATATATATATATATATATATATATATATATATAGGGGATGATTAAAATAAAAAGTGGTCTTCCCGTGTAAAGTGCAAAGTTTTCACTTTTTCATGATTTGCTTGCACTTTTTCTTGCTGTCGTTGCACTTTTTCGCGGCAGCTCAAAAAATGGGTTTATTTACAAAATTGCCACCGTCATTTTGGCCGAATTTGGCCAAAATCAAAATGGCCAAAAAGTGCAACACAAACAAGAAAAAATGCAAGCGAAACATGAAAAAGTGAAAATTTTGCACTTTATACGGGAAGACCACTTTTCATTTGAACTCTTCCATATATATATATATATATATATATATATATATATATATATATATATATATATATATTTAGGTTCATGTGAGAATATAATCTTAGGAGAGTCAAAAATAATAGATTTCCACCGTTGGATGATCTTCTAAATAACCGTGCGTCTAAACCCAAGTAGAGGGTAATGAAGTCATCTCATTTTGTACGTAATTAGAGTGCCTAAAATCACGCTGCATGATTCCTTCCATAACCGTCTCTCCCCGATTCTTTCCAAACCTATCATCGATCTTCCTCCTCCGTCGTTCTTCTCTCCCTCTGCGTAGGTATTGATGGAAATTAACGTATTGATCAGATTATTCCACTTGCGCCGTTCTGCTATTTTTTCCATCGGTTGTGGGTTTTCTTCTGCAACCTATCTTTCTTCAATGTAGTGCAGTAAGTATCGTTTATTTGATTTTGCTCATTGTTTTTAGTCTCCGAGTGTTATGTTCATGGTTGAATTTACATGTGAATATTATTATTATTTTTTTGATTGACATAGTATACAAATTAGACTTGTTCAAATTGCACTAAACTAATTATTAAGTTTGTAGATTTGCACTAACAATTAGTGCACCTACATTGTTATGTGATGCATTTACATGTTTGGTATGGAACACTTTCATGATAGCTATCGATTTGATTTTCATATAGTAATAAAGATGGTTTTATATTAAGTTTTTGATGCACTTCTCATGCTTTGATCATGCACTTTCATTAGTTTTTACTATTTCACTTTTTTTGCAGATATGATGCAGTGCCAATAAAGCAACGGTGATCCATTTGGAAGAAAAAGTGCATTTTGTTTTGTAAAAATGTCAACGTAAAATGGTAGAGAGTTTGTTATAATAGTGCACTTTTGTATTATATCAAATGCATATGATATAAGTCCATGTCATTCTATAAGAAGGGTGTATCTAAAACTTTTGAAAATGTGATATAATGTTGCACTTTTGTATACATTATTTGTTTCTAAGTTTAGAAAGTATGATGTAATAGTGCATATTTGTCTTATTCTAAATCCACGTAGCTGATAGTTTAACCCTTGTATATTTATATTAGTTTTTTGGCAGAAATGTATGGATGTGTCGAATAAATGCTTGAAGTGTATATTAATGTTTTAAAAGTGCAAACTAATAACATTAAAGTGTAGTTTACAACACTCCAAATTAACCTAATAAACTTGTATTTCCGTGTAGGTTGCAAATATATCTAAATATGTAACTAAATTGATGTTGCAATATGTTTCAAATAAAAGTGCAAGTATTCAATATTTAAGTCCAAATATACAAAATTAAGTGGATGAAATATTGCCTTTGAAAAGACGATAAGACGTGAAAAATGCACAATTCGAATAATTTTTTTTAACAAATTACTCATCCGAATTATATGTGAGAATACTAAATTTATTTTGGAAAGAAAATTAAAATAATGGAATATATAAGAGGGAGGTATGTTACTCCCTATTAATTATTGCCTACTTTTTAGGATGAATTCCTATTATAGTGCTACATACGTATTAATGCTTGAATGAAATTTACTCTGATGCCCCTTATTTAATTTTCACTCGGAGAGTTGCCATATATGAGACCCTAATGATCCGAAGCTAGTAATAATTTCGAAAAATGCTAAGTCATTAGATCAAGTTAATTAAAGGTTGGATATAATTCTTTTTTCCTCTCCTAACAGGAACTAACCCCTATATAGATTTATATATATATATATATATATATATATATATATATATAGTAGTTTTCATGTACGGACGGCCGCACCAGACCCACCGTCCGGCCGACTGCGTTTGGCCACCTTCCCGGTGGAACTTTTTGATGAAATTTTTATGACATGTTCTTCATCAAGTCTAGTTTATCCACACAAAAATTCAGCTAAAAACTCAATCCGTAAGATCGTAAAATGATTTTTTGAAGTTCACTGCGTATTTTTTAGATAAATAGGAGCTGATGAAACTAAATTGCTAATTAGTTTTATATTTTATCAATATTGGCCCTTCATCTAAACAAGACAATATATATATATATATATATATATATATATATATATATATATATATATATATATATATATATATAATATCAATTAATTGTCCGAATTTATCAAATATCTAGTCATTTTGAACTGAAGTGGTCATCATTTAAGAGTCTAAAATTTAACTTTAAAAAATGCATAAGACAAGATGAATGTAAGACCAAAACGTACACAAAATTTAAATGAAGTGGTCATCATTTATAGAGATTGCTTAATATAAGACCAAAACGTACACAAAATTTAAAAATATGGCTTATTCTTCAAATAGAACTTATTTGATTCTATTAAAAGAATGACTTGATTAAAACATTCAAAAATAGGAGAGAATGAGTTCTCAATAAAACATTGATAGTCCTATTTATGAACTTTATTCATGTTTTAATTTTATTTAGGGAGTTTTCTCATGAGATTACATAAAATAATAAAAGATAGAAAAAGAATATTGCAAGAGTACCTTTATTGTTTAGGAATGAATATTTAAGTTTTGCATATAAGGAAAGTGATCATGTTTAATAATAATAATAATAATAATAATAATAATAATAATAATAATAATATATCAATAACTTGCACAAAAAGAAAGTATATATATAAAGTAAAAGGAAATTGAAAAAGAATAGGGGTTTTTACTTGGATATTACTAATTTTGAAACAATTACCCAAAAAGTGACCACTTTTATAAAAGGGCAAAAAAGTGATCAAGAAGGTCATATATGTGCAACTAGAAAACATGATGTAACTGCAAAAATTTTATGTCATTGCGTGTTCGTTTTTTTGTAACTACAACCACCACCCATGTCATTACAACCACCACATGTGTCACTATAGACACCGCCCGTGTCACTACAACCACCGCATGTGTCACTGTAGCCACTGCCCGTATCACTGTAGTCATCGCCCCGTGTCACTGTAGTCATCGCCCATGTCACTGTAGCCACCGCCCGTATCACTTTAGCCACCGCCCGTGTCACTTTAGCCACCGCCCGTGTCACGTTAGCCACCGCCCGTTTCACCCGTGCACCCCACCCCTAGCCCCTAGCTCCGGAGCACCCCATCCCCCTCCCCTCCACCACCGACACCGCGGTTGATCCGTCCCGCATACACACCCGGAAAACACCACCTTTGACAGCTTCCACCTGAATCGTAACCACACCGGGACCGGACCCTCCCCAGCCCACCTCCCCGTCTCCACCGCCTCCTCCCCTGCAAACCAGCACCCCTCCCAGCCCCTCCCCTGCCAATCAGCCCCCTCCCCAACCGCTCCCCAGCCAACTAGCCTCCCAGCCCCTCCCCTGCCAACCAGCCCCCTCCCCTGCCAACCAGCCCCCTCCCTAACCAACCAGCCCCTCCCCTTCCAACCAGCCCCCTCCGCAACCCACCAGACCCCTCCCCAGCCAACCAGCCCCCCTCTCCAACCCATCAGCCCCTCCGCAACCCACCGGTCCCTTCCCCAGCCAACCAGCCCCCCTCCCCAACACACCAGCCCCCAGCCCCTCCCTTGCCACCCAGCCCCCTCCCCTTCACCCCCATCCCCTCCCCTGTCCCCCAGCCCCCTCCCCTTCACCCCCAGCCCCCTCCCCTGTCCCCCAGCACCCTACACCTCCACCCCCCAGCCCCCTCATCTGCTCCCCCAGCCCTCCCAGCCCCCCAGCCCCCAGCCCCCAGCCCCCTCCTTTGCATCTCCATCAACCTCCCCAGCCCCCTACACCTCCACCCCCCTCCCCTGCTCCCTCAACCCCCTCGATTTGAACCATAACAGTCTGATCTAACACTAGCTAGGTTGCACCGCCGCCCTCGATTTGAAACCTAACAGCCGGATCTAACAATAACTTGGTTGCGATGGAGATGGGGGTTGCAATTGGCGGTGGAGGTCGCGCGTAGGTTGGGTAGCAGTGGCTTATGGGGACGGCGACGAGGTCGCAGATGGCGGGTTGCGAGGTCGAAGATGGCAGCGGCGGGCAGATCGACGGTGAGCTGAGAGATAAGGCGCAGGAAGCGTGAAGGAGAGAAGCGGACGGAGGTGAAGTGTGAAAGAGAGAAGGGGAGATGCGCAGGTCAGCCCAGGGGATTTTTTAAATTAATCACTTTTCTGTCATTTTAGAAATCACTCATATTTTTGTCTACTTAAACTCTAATAGTAATATTCAGGCCATTAATTTTATTAGACTTCACCAATTGGTCATTCCAATCACGAGTTCAAATATTAAGGTTTGGAAAAGCGAAAAGAAAAGTTTAACTTAAAAACAACCCAAATTGAGAAGGATAATGATTATAAGAATGAGTACATTACATGAAGCAATAATAGTTAGACAAAGAATATTCTAAAAAATGTATTAGAAACTATGGAGTACTACGTATATTATTAAAAATTATGTATAAGAATGACTACGTTGTTTAGCTATGAAAAAAAAAAGTATATAATCTTGAATAAAGGTACTCCATATAAAAAAACAAAAGAAGAATAAAGGTGCGTTGAAGTATTAGATTTTAGAAACGCAGAGGCTGCAGAGAAACGGTGCAAAAATAACAAAACGCCGTTGCCGGGGATCGAACCCGGGTCACCCGCGTGACAGGCGGGAATACTTACCACTATACTACAACGACTTGATGCCAAATGTCCTGATGTTTTGATATATGTTCATTGCATTGAGCACGAAAACCTCAGCCAAAAGCTCTCGCGCCCCATAATTTCAAAACGCAAAAGCTCTATCAATCTATATGGAGTATTTAATTAATATTTACGAAAAGAATATGCCAATTTTTTAAAAATCAATATGATTCCTAAAAAGTACCATGTCCATATTTTTTTATTTGTTCGAATTTCTTTACACTACTCAAATTTGCACCGATTCATCATTGGTTTCCCTCGTTACGTTATGTAATCTGCCTTGTACGTTATTTTCTTTGAAAAAGAAATAATCTCATCCTATATTGAGCCACTACTCCATCATTGTTTTCATGCTTATGGGCTAGTGTGGAGATAATCATAATTCATAATTCTTTTTAGAGAGAATTCCCTAAATAGGAGCAAAAACGTTTTGAAATTCTAAAATAAGAGTATAATGTTTTTTATTCCTTAAATATGAGTAAATTTCTGCCAAGTTTGGCATTAGTAAACTTTAAACATGGCATTTTTTTCAAACTTGGCAGATTACTCCTATTCAAGGAATAAAAGACATGATACTCCTATTTTGGAATTTCAAAACGTTTTTGTTCCTATTTAGAGCAATTTCTATCCTTTTTAGCGTCGCGCCGCAAAGTTAGGAGTTCATGTTTTGAGTGTCTAAACAATTTAGGGTATGTTTGGGAGTTGAGTTTATGACTCTTTCTTTCATGTTTGAGAGTTAAAAAATATGAAGGGAATCGAAGATTTTGGAGGCCTTTTGTAACCCTTCAATTGCTCAATTTTCAAGTTCCCCCAAATTGGGGGATTTTGAAGGATAACCAATTAAATGAGAACTTTAGCTCAATTTTAAATAAATATAAACTCAATTATTTGAATTCGGCATACATGTGAAGTGATTTTAATTGTAATTCATCCGAAACATTTATCTTTTCAAACTTGATACTCCCAAACAAGAACAAGAGTTTCCAACTCTCTCTCCCCTTCACTTCCGATGACTAACCTTCAAAATTTTTCCCGTTTTCCTTCAAACTCCCCAACTTTTAAATTGTTTTAATAAATCTAAATTTTAACATACACGTAAATTTTATGGAATAATATCACTAATGTAGTTGTGCCGGTGATTGTGCATGCATTTAGATGGTCTTACTAGTAATATAAAAGTAACACCTACTTAGGCATTTGTAAGCTGCATTGATTGCTTAGTTCTGATAAAAGAGATTAGTTACAAAAATAAACTTTTCCTTACAATCTTAATCATTTAGAGACGTATTCGAGCCACTATACATAAATATGCACGGCGCAATGTCAACCACAATGTCAACATCTAAACAGTCTTCTTGACATGGTGGAGAAAAACTTATCAAAATTGTATAAAACCATTCGAATAAGGAGAGAGATAATTTATTTGCTAATATTTATGTCGCTATCTCGCATGCCACATTTAGACATATCATGTAGTAAATGACATCTATTGTACAATAGTCCTCACATTTCTTTGCCAACTCTTCTAACCAAAATCAATATAGTTCGTCTGCATCTATATCAAAGATCTGATACTGACCTCCCACGTATTCTAGTCTTCCACTACCGTTCTTCTTAAATACCCCCCATGCCAAACCCTAATAAGGGAACATAATTGTTACAAATCAGAACACTATAAAACACTAAGAACCACATTTTATCAACATATTCAAAATAAAAATCATACAAAAACAACCACCATAACTTTTTGAACAACCCAATAAGCAGATAAACCAGAACGACAACAATGATCGAAATGAAAGACAAATTACTTTACCATTCTTCTTTCTGCTTTCATCTGTAGTAGGCTTGTCTTGAAGTCGTTTGAATTCCTTCAAGGGTGCGAAGAGGCAATATCACGAACCTCTTGTTTGTCGCAAATGGTGATAGAATTGGGTTAGAATTCAACGTAGTTGAAAGAAGGTTAATGTTGTTAGGTAGCCTTTTTAAAAATTTACCGGGTAAGCCGGTTGCCAATGTCGTGAGAGTGTTTGTGGAAGCATACCCCACTAATTCGTATTAATCTGGAATAACACATTGTAGGGATTAATAATGGAATAATGCTAATAGGTGGGATTATTGGTGTGAATTTTTCCTTTAATTAAACTAGTTTAATTAGTCCATTAATCAAATAAGCTATTTATTAAGTCTAAATATATTAATTAATTTAGGCTAACTAACTGTTGGGATAATGGGCCAGGTCCAAGACTATCGGCCCGTTACACCCGAGCTTTGCCCCGACCAAGCTCAGAACACAGCCCGGCTAATGGATATTGATCTAGGATTATTTACTTATTTATCGGGCCAGTTGGCCCGTTTGCTTCAGGATGTATTTTTAATTTGGGCCAAGCCCACGTAGATTAACCTTTGGACTTGTGATGGATGCCTATAAATAGGCCATCACCCCCATTTATTCTCTAAGTTATTTTTCACTATACTGAAATGATGCTAGTTTCTCTACCCAGGATATTTTCTACCAACATTGGTGCTTTCATTGAGAGCCGTGTTGTCCCTCGTCTCACAGCCGATGCAACTTGATGGATATGCCGGTTGAATTTTTTTATTTCCGCCATTAGTGGCAGCTCGGAGTTCGTGAAGTAGTAGGAGGGACTACCTGCGACCAGGCTCCTCTTTTTTTCAGCCCTTCTTCAGCCATCGGAGGAAGGACGATTGACAAAGTCATCTCAAGCGATCGACATATTCCAGTGGGCCAACGTCCTCCAGCCAAGTTGTGAGTCTAACGGCGGTGACCAACCCTTTCCGGAAATGGCTGGTCGTTGCTTACTCTGGACACGGTGATGTTGAAAGCTTAGCACTGCCCAGGTCAACGATTGCAGGCTTGCGATCCCCAAAGCCGTGCTTAATAAAAAAGGATGGACCATCCACCCCCAAGTCTCTCCTTTGTGGGAGGTCTTGGGTTCAATTCCCACCAAAGGGAGATGAGGGAGGTCTTGCTCCCAATGATTCTTCCTACCTTCACGGAGTTGCTCAGCGGCTGAGAAGGGAGAGGATGGTAATGAAGGTAGCGGGTTCGTGTGGTGGGAGGAGCAGCCTGAAAGGTGATGTAAGTCCTGCTGGATTCGTGTCCACAGGTCGCCAGATGCTTGAGCTGCCTCCTGGTGGACAAGACGACAGGCTCCCCGCTGGAATGGAAGCATGCTCCTGGACGGGCTAGAGGCAGACTCCTGACCGGGCTGGAAGGCAGGCTTCCTACTGGGCTGAAGACAGGCTCCTCATTAGGCTGGAGACAGGTATCTATCTGGACTGGAAGGCAGGCTTCCGATTCGTCCGGAAGGCAGGTCGTCTTGGGTTTTTGCTCCGCTAGACTTCTGCTCTACCGGACTCCTCTTCCTTGATGGGCTTGAGCGGCTGGGCCGGCTTGAGCTTTGGGTTGTTGGGACCGCTAGTCAGGCTGGCCTGATGAAATAATGGATTCGAGCTTGGGCCTGCTAGTCCAGGTCATGGGCCTGAACTCACGGGTCCAAGTTCGAGGCATGGACCTTGGGCCGGGCCTAGTCCCATAACTCCATCATTCACCAAATACTTGTTTGCAAATCTCTTAAAGTTGACAAATGTCTTTGCAAATCGCATAATAGATTAGTTTAGAGTAGGTACTAAACCAATTACGTAAATTAGTCCCCATTTTTGGTAATTTGTTGTGTAATATTGTGAAATAATTAATTACGTAAATTAAGTATTATTAGTCCTTTTGTTTAAAATAGATTTTAGGATATATATGTTTTAAAAATGGCCCATTCTATAATATCACGTTAATATATATATATATATATATATATATATATATATATATATATATATATATATATATAGAGAGAGAGAGAGAGAGAGAGAGAGAGAGAGAGAGAGGGAATAGATCTGGTGAGAACCCTTATATGGCTGAAAAGTGAGAAGTCATCCTGATCGTTCGATTCAAAGTAATCTACGGTTGTAGTTTTAAAGTAAAGCAAAAACTAGTCAAGTGAGTCCTGGAATCCCCCAATTTTCGTTCGGCAACCGTTCATAACAGAGACATCAGTTTCAGAAGAACTTTCAATCTCTCTCCCAATCAGTTTGAAGAACTTGAATCCATCTTCGACGAACTTGAATCGGACTTCGACGAAGTTGAATTGGATTCCGCCGAAATTGTGTCAGACTTTTCCGATCTTCGACCGAACTTTAATCGGACTGCACCGAAGTTGTGTAAGACTTCTCTTAACTTCGACTTGAATTTTCAAAAGTAATTTTAAGAAATTCGATAAACTTTGTCTCTATTCTTAAACTTGTTTCTGCAAATTCTAAATGCATTCCAGAGCAAGTCTCTGATTTAGGTTAACTTATAGATTTTGAACCTAATCTGTTGAAGCCGATTGTAATAAATTTGGTAGGAAGCCTAAAATAGTTCAAGTGTCCGATTAAACTAATCCAGTATCGATGGTACAAATGTGTGTTTGAAGTAATAATATGAAGTGCCCTATTAAATGAGTCCAATCTCCAAATATATGCTTGTACAGTGGAGCTACTTGTACCAAGTGTTCGTTGAAATATTTGAATGATTAATAAGTCAATAATTTTAGGTAGCAAGTAAGCGTTGAAAGATTTAACTTAAGTTACACCTGCCAAGTATTCGTTGAAATGCTTGAATGATTAATATGTCATTAACTTAAGGTAGCAAGCAGTAGCATAGGACTATATGGCTGCAACTTGAGTTTGATGTTTACAAAACTTTTAGTTCTTACCAGTTGACCAGTTTCATCGATGAGTTATTTCTAGTAAATGAAAATAAGATTTAAAACAGATTTATTAGTTTTTGTTGCTTTTTAGTTCTTTTTGTTTAGTTATTCACTTTTTTGTTATCGGATAGTTCTTCATAGAGACTTGATTTTATTGAATTGCTTTTAACGTCATCTAGTTGAGCTAATTGTATTATTGATCTTTCACCTCATTTTATTTATTTGAAATTCTATTTTGTTGCTTAAAAGTTAGTAGTGAACATGTCTAGCTTGGACATATGATTTTCATGTTAATTATATTTAATCGTGGATTGCTACTTTGGTAAAATCACAAAATTTACTACCTAATTTTTGAAACTCATACTTCTGTAGTCAGTATAGTATCAATTTCACTAGACTTGAAGTGAGACTACAAGTTATTACCTTCTTTCTATAAGTTATAATTTTGACTTTATTAGTTTATGCTAATATGAAAGAGTTCTTGATTAATTTAGATAAAAGGACTCTCACTTATAAAGCATTCTGATTGTTTCAAGCTAACAGAAGTATTCTGAAAGTTGTTTTTAAATCCAAAAATTTCACTTTTTCCTTTCGGATTACCCCACGAAATATAAGTTATGCATTTATATTTAGAAGTGCAACTTAGTTAATTAGAAGTAATGTCGTAATGAGAAAAGAAGTATCTCATTAGTTTTTGAGAAAAAAATCATTGGATAGCCCATGCAAAATTTATAGCACATATAGTCTACTCCTAGAAGGGGACTAATCATGTGTTTCAATTCAGTTTTAGTAGTTATTAAAGTTATTACTTTTCTTTTAACAGTTATAAATATTACTTTAGGAGTTACATAATCTTACATGTAAGAACTTTCTCTAATTAGTTAATTAGCTAATAATAATAACATTATATATAATATTGGCAAGTAGTTTCATTTTTTTAAACCACATGTGTACTGATTTTGAGGTTTTTGGATCATGTGAACTATAAGTTGCTGATTTCTTGTTAAAAGTTACGATTCTAATTATGTTTGTGTTGCTAAAGTGTTTCTTTTTTAAGAATGATCCAAAAAGCGATGGTCAACATGATAACTTTATTTATGCAATTCTTTCATGTCATTGCTTTTCATTTTGAAGTGTATATTAATGATTTAGAAGTTACTTGTTATTGTATAATTTTGCACTCATTTTCTTGCTGGTTTTGATATTTTTAGATAATATTTTGTAGTGGTTAACTTACAAGTTATGATATACTTTAAAAAAGTTGTCATTTTTGTTATATTAGTATGTGTAGTGAAACTACTTTTGGAGGCATGTTGTGAATCGAATAAGATGGAAGTATAACACATGGACACCGTGTCATGTAGAAGTATTAAATATTTGCACTAATAATACTAAAATAAAAGTGGTTCACCGTTTTTGTTTTGTTAAAACTAGTTCCATATTGATTTTGATCTTTTCATCATATATGAGCTAGAAGTTGTGGACTTCTTGTTAAACGTTATGCTTCTAATTTTATTAGTATATTGCTACATGACTCTCTTTTACCTTGACAGGTGAGGACAACTATGAGTCTATGAGCGAGTGAATGAAGATGAAATTGGGCATGCGAATTATTCAAGTCATGGAGAACATAACATGTTGAATTCATTTTTGTAGTTCTGTCGTGTCACTAAGAGAACTAGAGTATTTGCTCTACTTTTTATGGTAGAACTTATGATGAGTGTTGTTGGAAGTCTATTTTTATCTTTAAATAAATTCTCTTGTTGATTTGATCTTTCAAAAGTCATGCATTTTGTTTTAGAAGTTATGATTACAGTGCTATTAGTTGTAGCGAGCCTAGTTATTAGAAGTTGGATATTTTGTGAAGCAGTCCCATTTGTTGAAGACAATAGAGAGGGTGTTGTCATGTGATGGGGCTGATAGGCTCCAAGCGAGCATGATGAGGCATCTGGCAAGCCCGTGTTGCTATTGGACAAGTTCTTCTGTCTATCTGCTGCAAGGATTTCAGCAATTAGAATGCACGGGAGGCTTTGCTAGCCAAAAGAGTTCTTTGAATGAGTGTCTAAAAAATTAATAGAATTATAGGCAAACAAGTTTATAAAAAGGTAACAAAAGAAGTATGTGGATGCAACATAGGAGAAAAAACAAGCAGATTGATAATAAGGGGAAAAAAGGCAGTTAATATGAGGAAAAAGAGAAGGAAAAGTTAAGAAGAAGAAAAGTTGCAGCTGCAGCCTGCAACACTAGATGTTCAAAGTAACAAGAAGCTTCACACAAGCTGAATTGGACTTCAGGTTCTCACAAACTTCAAAAATACAATAGAGCGAGTGACAGGTTATACTACATGGTCATTATATAGACTATGCAGGACTCGAACCTGCATCTTTGTGCATATTTGCACATTGTTCTACCATTTGAGCTAATAGCCTTGACAATATATTACAATAGACACCAAAAAGAGTATTTAACATCACAAAAGAAATAAAAAAGAAAAGAATCAATAATGCAATCAAGAAGCAACAGTAACTTGTAAAAGAATGAGTGTAATTTTCAACATAAAATGAACTTTAAAAGCTGTGATTTGAAGGCACTCCTCCCCCTTAACCTCAAGCTCTTTGATTTCAGACCAAAGTTCACAAGCTGAGCTGAAATCAATGGCAGGGTCACATAGTTCTATGTATTCATTTCTTCTTTTTTTTGTGGCCACCATATCCCTGCAAGAAGTGTTTAGAGCACAGTTAGCCTATTCTGAGTTGTATACTATCCTTGGAGGCCTCAAAAGTTCTTTCGTATTCTTTACTTTGCTAATGTTCATCGAAAATTATCACAAGTGTTTATGGCCTCACAGTAAATGTAATTAATCTAGTATTTATTCATTACAGCCTTTTTTGAATTTTGATGAATCGTTTGCCTAATTGAGATTCCTGAATTAGAAAACGAAGGAATATACACATAGAAATGAAATTAGAGCAACTAAAAGGACTAGGTTGATAGTATCATGTACTCTAATAACAAATGATAGAACAAATTTTAAAGATATTATATCAAACACTTGAAGTGCAAAATAATAACTTCTTTTGAATGACTATTGGAAGTATTTCCATTACTAGTATTAATAACATGAGAATAAAAATACCCCACCATTACAATTATAAAACACGGAACCTAAAAACATAAAATCATATGTGACCTGCAATTTTTTTCTATTATAATGGCCATCAAGTATTTCAAGTTAGACATGAACTTGCTTGGTTTAACCTCAAAACATATATCCTAGTAAATAACGCTCAAAGAAGATTGGGAAGAAATGGCTGAAACTCACGGTTGTGTTTGACAAAGAATATTGGCAAGTCCGCCCCAAATCCTATTTAATAGAAATTTGGTTGTGATTTGTATGTCCTGCAATCCGCATCACTGAAAGATAGAATTGGTGAAGGAAACAAAACCATATCAACAAACCAAGTTCAAGTCTGTTAGAAGGGATGAGAGAACGGAACAATAGAAGCTTGTAGTAAATTATTCCGACGATTCGATCGAAATACACAATGAAATTCGTTAGGAATCTGGGAGGAGAGAAACTGAATGACGGAGAATTGTGTTTCTATGAACAAAGTATCGATACTAAT
Source organism: Cuscuta europaea (assembly GCA_945859875.1). Taxonomy (NCBI): domain Eukaryota; kingdom Viridiplantae; phylum Streptophyta; class Magnoliopsida; order Solanales; family Convolvulaceae; genus Cuscuta; species Cuscuta europaea. The sequence goes on from CAMAPE010000048.1 coordinate 13,711,737, forward strand.
AGTAGGTGGTTTAAAGCCTCATAGGCATTTTATACTAGCATAAGCTACTATCTCATTCTACTTTTGTTTTATTTATCTAATTCCAACTCTTCGTTTTCATGTGATAAAAACATGTAAGACCAGAATATAAGAAATCTTATATACTCTGTAACTTTTAGCATAAAATGTATAACTTATAACAACAAATGGATAACTTATAATTTAAAGGTCAAATTGGCTCACCTAACTCGTTTTAAGAAAGTGATTTACTAATCAAACACAACTGAATGCATAAATGAAATTTTACATTTTTCAATTGCAACAAGTAAAGCGGAAAGTAACAAGATCCGCTACTTAAAATGACATGTTGGAAGTATACGCAATCGCTCTATAGAAGAAAAATCAAAAGAATAATTACTAATAAGCCAGCCAACAAATATCAAAATCTCATTGCCAAGACAATAAAGAAAATAAAAAGTTTGAGCAAAAAAGCTTCTCCCGTACATTGGTTCTTCATGTTTATCTCAGGTTAAATCCCTCAAGTCTTCTATCAAACTGTAAAAAACATATCAACCTAACTATATATTTTCCATCCCAAAAGGAAACTTTAGAAAAACAAGACAAAAACACAATAACCCAAATTTGTAACTCTCAAAAGTAAAATCAAGACAATAAAAGATTCAGGAACTATTTCAGAAAAATTATAATATAAATCAAATAACAAAGACTCACTATATGCTAAATCTCGATCAAAATACTAAATGAAGTTCTAAGATACATTCAGAAATAGTTCACATGACCATGGTATAAAAACTAAAAGCTAGTTATCTGGACATATGAGCTTCTGGCATTCCTCCACGGCTCCACACTTACCGAAGTCTTAAAGAAAAAAACTCAATGAAGTTCCTCAAATTGTTTGAAATGAAAAGAAGTGATTACCAATACTCTACCAAAGTATAAGCTATTGATATGATTTTTCATTGAAGAATTTCAACACACTTTGTAGGTATAACATAAATTTAATACTACAGAAACTGAAACTTGGAATATCTTCCTAATGAAATGGCTAATTTAATTAAAAGTACATGTTTACAGAATCAAATTAAAACCACATCTTTTCCTCGTAGTTTTGTCAAGTAAATAGACAAATCTTCAGTACATAGATTGATGACACAAAATCAAAAGATATTAAGAGCAAATATTGAGGCTTGATCATTTTAATTTGGAACCTATCTTCGATGGATTTGGACTAACCTTAACGGCCTTGATGGTTTTCCATATATTGGACATTCTACGTATGTATGTATGAAGCATATCGCAGACGAGTGTTTCAGATATGATGAACTTGTTGCTCACTATTTCAATCGCTGGTTGATTGCTGTAATTAAAATCAAAATGTTGGATTAAGATGAAACAGAAGCAACCGATCGAAGAAAACCATGGAAAACGACGAGGGAGGAGATCAGGGACAGAGACGGAGAAACGAAGCCCAAAACTATGAAATTTTTGGTCAATTAATAAAAGGATATAAATTAAGAAATATTTACCAAATTTGCCATTAATGAGATGCGCTTGTTTTGGATTGATCTGACGGTCGAGCATACTAATCCGACGGTGGAGTATGCTTCTCATTTTTCAGCCCAACATACACTTCTCATGGGATCTCTCTCTCTCTCTCTCTCTCTCTCTCTATATATATATATATATATATATATATATATATATATATATGTGTGTGTGTGTGTGTGTGTGTGTGTGTGTGTGTGGTGAGTGTGTGTGTGTGTGTGTGGTGAGTGTGTTTGTGTTAATTTTAGTTCTTGATTTATGTTTATATATTATATAAAATGTGATAAAATTGTAACGTTAAAATGTAGAGTATAAAGATACAATACACTTCTGCAACTATATATGTGTGTATGTCTGGAATGAAAGTAGACCAGCCATTATTCACTATTATTCCTCTTTCAATGAGTTTTTATTTTACTAATTTTTCCTTATATTTTAGAAACTTTCAGACCTTGCATGTATGATGATTTTGTTAAATGCTTTTTATCCTCGTACTTTAAGCAATTATACCTAGGGATGGACTGGGCCGGGCCAAACCAGCCCGGAACCGGACCGGCCCGCTACTGTGCGGGCCCGGTTGGCCGGTTCCGGGCTTTTAGCCCGTGTAGGCGGGTCGGGCGGGCCGGGCTCGGGCCCAGTTTTGGGCGAACCGGCCCGGGCGGTTCGGGCCGGGCCCAACTCAATTTTTTTTTTTTTTTTCAATTTTTTTTCTTTTCCTAGGGTTGGGCTGGGTGTTTTGGGGAGGTTTGGGGGTGGGGTGAGGGGGGGGGGGGGTCGGGGGATAACAAGAAAGCAAAAAAAAAAGTATTGAACCGGGCCCGGCCCAGCCCGGTTAGGCCCGGACCCGGTAGCAACCCGGGCCGGTTCCGGGCCCAAGGAATTGCAAAAAAAGCCCGCACGGGCCGGGCCCGGTCCGGGTCCATCCATAATTATACCTCATTAAAATTTCTAAAATTATACTCTGTATAATTCTCTTCTACACGAGAAGAATTTTTATTACTACCTCTATCCAGGCCTAATTCTCATTGGAAAATGACACAATTATTTAAACAATAATTAAATATTGTAACTCAAGTATATATTTAGAAAACTAATTTTGATGAGTATATAATATAAATGGGTCATTAATGATAACTGTAATGTTAAAAATATATGGAGTATTATTTTTAATATTTGATAATTGAAAATATCTAGAAAATGGAAACCTTTAATTGGGAGTTGGGACATCCAAAAATTGAAAATCAGAATCTTAGGCTGAAATTAAAAGTTATAAATAGGGCAAATTATACTATGAGATCGACACAATATGTGCATGGTGTGCCGATCACACTACTCCTATATTTTACTTCCCTTCAATTGCGCATTTCATTTTCTTTTTGCTTCTTTTTCTTTATTTTCCTTTCCTATAATATAATTCTTTGTTTTTCTTCTCAGAATTCTAAAAATATAATTGCAATTTTAATCTAAATAAAATAATCATATTTTATTTCACATTCATATACTCCCTCCGGTCCTAAATAAACTTCATACTTTAACTTCACACAAATTAAAGAAATAAATTTGAATTTACTATAGAGTACACTGTTGTGACACTATTTTGTGTAGATAATTTGCCAAATAAGGAAGGGAGAAAAAGTGTGAAGTTTATTTTGAACATATCCAAAAAAGAAAGTGTGAAATGTATTTAGGATCGGAAGGAGTACTATATTTTTTAATGTAATATTTTTTTGTATTATACACTTTTTTTGTTTTTTGTTATATTCATAGACTTTTGATCTATAATATATATTTTATTTCTTTTAGACATTGAGTTTATTTATTTTGATTCATGAAATTATATTTGTTATTATACGGAGCTTCCGACTATATATTTTTAGGCACATGTTACATTTTTTATGCGCGAGTTTCATTTTCTTATACGCGAGATACAACTTTTTATGCGCAAGTTTCATAATCTTATACGCAAATTATATATTTTTATGCATGAATTGCATCTTCTATGCTCAAGTTACATTTAGATTTTTCTCAACAAATTTTATTTTTCATATATCTAAATTAGATTTTTCATTGACGTAAATTACTTTTTTCATGGCACAAGTTACGTCACAAAATACACCCCTACTATTGAGACAAAAAATCATTTTATTTGTGACAAAAAAATCATGACCTTAATATTAAAAACAAAACATATTCACTTTTTATGTAATGTAGTTAAGCAATTAAACTCCTTTTTATCATTGTTTACAATGAAATCAATGTTCAATTTTTTATACTCCGTATTAGACAAGTTACATTTCAACTTATCTACAGATATATTTCTTATCAACATAAGTTACATTTCTTATGTGCAAGTACTTACATCCCTCTCCTACTCGAACAAAAAAAATTATTATCTACACTATTACTGTTCACGCGTGTTTTAGCTGTTGGAGCATTATGTTCACCTTTGACTGCTCTCACGGTATAACAACTTATTGATGACAGGCTTCTATTCGAACATTGTGTCTCTGTCTATGTGCATCTGGTATGATTGTAGTAATGAGAAATTATGAAAATCCCACAAAATAGTACTCCCTCCATCCCGCTACAAGATTCCCGTGAACGATTTACGATGCTTGACTGACGATAAAGCAACTTAATCCCTGTTCACACTCTGATTAGTTTTAGTAAATAAAATTAATATATTCAGAAACTACATTAAAACCACTACAAAGGCTAATAAAAAATGTAAATTTGATAAAAATTTGATTTATAAAGTAAACGATTAAAAATGATTTAAGTTGACCATGCAAATAGTGGACGGGAACCTTCTAATGGGACGGAGGTAGTATTTAACTGTATTGGTGTCTACAAAATTATGAAAATCCCACAAAGTTAAATGGTCAGGTAGTGGAAGCAAGGGATGGAGACATCTCTTCATCATTCTCTTCGGGAGTAATAAAAGGGATAGGCTTGGTAGGAGCGGGAAGGCGCCCTACACTATCAACTTTGTCCCTTAGTTTAGGAGGTGGCCTTGCAGGCCTTGGGAGTAATCTACCCTTCTTCTCGAACCACTCAGGTTTGAGTAGTGCACGCAGACCAAGCTTATTGTAGTGCACTTTCCTCACTGAACCACCTTTAGCTTCCACAGCTGCTTTTGCTCTAGCTGTTACCCTGGAAACCTATATACAAGAAGATGTGCACTTTTATAACAAGTCAGCACACCATTCCAGACAGAGTTCATTTCTTTTTAGGAGGGTGTTCGGTTCACAAAACGTAAGATTAACTTAGTAGGATTACTTCCTTAATGTAATGTGAGTACAGAGGGATGTAAGCTTGACTAATGAGTTTGGTTGGGATGTGAGGGGTTAATTATCATGGTTCGAAATTGCAAAATGCAATAGCGCCTTGAGGCGCATCTCACAGATTTTTAGTGAGGTTACCATTCAAGGCGTAACAAGTTTCACACAATACCAAGGCATATGTCTTATATGTGCCACACACACACCATAAGGCGAACGATTAGGGGCGCAACAAGGCTTATGTAATTGGAGTTTCAACAATATTACATGAAAGTGTCCTAGTTAAATAATAACTGGGTACAGTTTTTATTCAAACCCAATTATTTATTATTTTAATAATACTAATAAAAATAATAATAATAATACACCATGTTAAAAGTAAACCAGTATTGGTGTTCAAATCCAACAGAATAGCCTCAGGTTTATTGTCTGTACCTCAAAATGAATGGGCCATTCAATTTTTTCGGCTCCGCGTCCCATTAATCTGACACCATCTCCAATTTGTTTTCCCACTGCTCCAGAGTCCTGTAGTGAGACGAGGAGAATCATTCAAACATAGAAGGATCAGGTCAAGTAGGAGCGAAAGATACAAACCTTGAGAGTTTTCATAGTTATCAACTCTGATGAGTCGATCTTTCCTGCATTGATCAGCTTTGCTACCTTCCCTAGCCCAATTGGCTGAGACAGAAGAGCAATCATGGTAAATAGGCATTAAAGAGCAATATGAAGAACACCCATTTTCACTTCATATGATGAATCATTTGTACATGGATGAAAGCTTGTACATACATACCTGAAAAGTGAGAGAGAACGGATTATTGAATCCGCGCTTAGGGAGACGGCGGCGGAGGGGGGTCTGACCTCCTTCAAAACCGAATTTCATAGTGCCGCGTGCCTTCTGGCCCTTGTGTCCACGACCCGCAGTCTTCCCCTTACCTGACCCTATACCACGGCCTTTCCGGGTGTTGGGCTTGCGGGCGCCCTTATTGTCCCGGAGGTCGTTCAGGCTCAGAAGACTATACGCCCTCAGAATGTGGTGGCCAGAAAACCAACCCAGTTCACGATGCTGCGCAAAAATGGACTGCTGGATCGTGGATCCAATAATCGTGGAGCAGGATCTCTGATTCGTCTGGACTGTGGCTGCATTGCGGAACGGCGTTGAGGATATGAGTGAAGTGAATAGCCTTCTTTTCAACATTTATGATTCTGTTTGGCGGATTTTATGACTAGCAGGGCCGGTCCCGAGAAATCGCAGACCCTGTGCAACAATAAAATTTGGGCCTTTTTTTAAAAGTTCCAACGTAAATAATTTGTGTTAAATACCAGATAATAATGAAAATAATAATAAAAATAAGGAAAAATAACTTTAAATAATACCAACTATCTTCCATGAACCAAGAATAATACATACTTTAGATTTAACTTCTAATAATACCAACTTTTTGAATGTAGAACAATAATAAAATGGAGTCGCTTTTATACAAGAAATCCAGCCTTTTAAAACATAAAAAACTAATACTAAACCTTCAAATAAATGATATTTGGAAATATGGTCACTTATTCGATATTTTGATATTATTCTTTGATGAGTTAAATGACTGATTGTTTAGTGAAAATTTACTATATATTACTTTTGGTATATATTCAAATAGTTGGTATTATTAAAAGTTATTTCTAAAGTACGTATTATTCTTGGTTCATGGAAGATAGTTGGTATTATTTAAAGTTAATTTCCCCAAAAATAAAAGTAGATATTCTTCGAGCGTATTTAGATGCCAAGTCATTAATCCTATACATGTTTACAAACTTTAAGTTAAAATTCAGTTTATATTTTGGGTAAAACCAGGAGGCATGAACTAATGAAAGAGTATAATTATAAGCCTAAAGGTAGGCCTGGGACCGGTTCGGTTCTTATTCAAATTTGGTGGAACCGTTAAGAAATAAGTAACTCTTAATATCAGTTCAGTTCTAGTCAAAAATTTGTAGAACCGTTAAGGAACCAAATCAAATCCTAACGGTTCGGTTCTTGCTTATTATCGGTTCCTAAAAATACAATAACCCTTTTACTAAAGTTAAAAATTGATAGCCTTGTTACTTTACAAAAGCTGTTTGATTCTACTACGATTTAGTTCAAAGGAAAACTTCCAGTTTTTTAGACCAGGTTGATTCAATTCTATGCATAAAATAAGGTATTATCTGGAACAAGAACAACACTAACAAACACAAATACCATTGTTATTCACGTTACTGAAATGGAATCAATCATCCCATAGTTCACAACCCCAAGCAAAAATTAAAATCAGCTCATAAATATTCCATCTGTAACTAAATCAAAATCTGAAAATCCCAAAACTGAGCTTCTGAATACAACCATGCATCTACACCACAACAAATGAGCTTAATCCAAAAATACCTATTCATAAGCCAAAGCTTACCAATCTGAAATTATGTTTTGTGTTTTTATTAAAACTTCGAATGCAAAAACTTGGGGGAAAATGGTTTTTCAAAATTTTAAAATGGTAAAATGATATTTAAAAATTATATTTGGTGTTATTTTTGGTATTTGGGCTGAGTCGAGTTTTATTTTTAGAACGAATCACATAATGTTTTAAAATAAAACACAGATATGCAAGATCGATTTAAGAATTACTTACAAAAGAAAAGCTTTGTTGATTTCAACATCGGATCTTGCATATATGTAAGTTTTAATATTTTTTTCTGTTCGGCCGTTATTTTTATGGTTGTTTTTTCACATATTACGAAGAAGAGTGAATGGTGATCGTTCGATCTACCAAAAAACCCCTGATATCAATGAAAACAAACAAAATTACCAGATCTACTATTACCAGATCTGTATGGTTGGTTTTTTTTCCAATAAAAAAGGTTGCATGTTTTTTGCGTGTTAACAAATAACGAGTAGAAGGATTGGTGTTGTGTTCGTGCATGCAAGCGTTCGTGTGTTAGGTGCGATATGAGATGAAAAGAATTACCGATTTAAAATTTGATGTTGAACGGTGTAGGTTGGTCGTGGCCGCCGGAAGGAGTTTTGCACTGCGTCAACGTAGCATCGTTGTCAACCGGCCGCTGCGTAGTTCGTTAGAGAGAGAGATGTGTCTCGTGAGAAGCGGAGGGTTTTGGTAGAATGATGGGTGTCTGTCATCCGATGTATGTTGCCGGGTCATGTTTTTTGGGCTTAAGCGTGTGGGCTGGCTCTGCAGACTTTAGTTTATTTGGACTGCAGTGCATTTGGGCTACATTTCAAAAAATAAGGATACATGTTATATTACCCCGTCCCAAAAAATTATTTACACTTTGACTTGACACGGAGATTAAGAAAGTGAAATAAAGTCGAAATTTGTGATTGTAGTTATATAAGAAAAAGGTGAAATGGATGTGAACCACACAAATTGACCAAAAATGGTAAGTGAGTAGAATTTTTTGGGACGACCTAAAAAGGAAAGTGGGACGAATTTTATTGGACAGAGGTAGTACGTAAATATTTCAATTTTTTTGAAAGTTGGACTTGGTTATTTTTCCTAAAGCCGGAAACTATCCTTAAGGTCGCGGGTTATGTAAATTAGGTCCGTGTGGGGGTTTTTTGTAGTCTAAATTCGGTTTGAGTTCGTGTTTGGCAGGTTATATCCTAAATGTGAAATAATCTCATTTTACGGTTATATCTTAAAATCTAATTTCAGATATAATTAATAAAAAGTACAAACTGTAATAACACATAGTATTTTCCAAAATCCCCAACGATTCAACTCTCAAGAAGATAACTATAATAATTATTTTGTTTAAGGTGTATAAAAATTAATGATATAATAAGTGTCTAAAAATGTTAAGAAATAAAATTTATCGATAAAATGTGTCAAAGGTTGCTATAAATATGTTAGCATGGTCGTTACGGTAAATAAATTGAACATTTTTGTGGTCACTAAAAATTATTAAGTCAATTTTTAGTCCACCGTTATTATAATCATGTATTAGTAATTATGTTGGTTTATTATATTTTTTCAACATTATAGCTAATTATTTTTAGTAATTAATTCTCAAAAAATTAAATTAGAGTTATAGATGGGCAAAACAAATCAAAAAATTAGTTCTCTTTCATTAAATACACAACTATACTATATTTTAGACCTTCGGAAAATAGTTGTGATAATTGAAAATGTGGCCATGCATCATATGAACTTACTTAGACAGTTGTATGTTGCAGTATCCAGGGTTACCAATCGTCGTGGTTTAAAAATTCTAATTGTTGATGAAGATTAAGGAACCACTGACAAGACTCAGAATGTTGTATTCAAAGAAGTGTTCAACAATGTCTAGGTATACGTGAATTGTATTTATACAATGTTATGGTTTCTACGTAGTTTAATGTTTTTTATCTTTCAATTAATGGTAAGTGCTCATTTTTTAACCATAATATAATGAATGTGTTCGTTCGTTGGTTTGATCTATATAAGTATTCAATTGCGATAGATCAGAGCATTATCAATTGATAGTGTAATTTAAAAAAGTGAGCACAAATAAATTTGGGGAAAAAAATCTCAAACCGTGCATCGCACGGGTGAGTTTAATAGTTAGGGAAAAAAAGCAATTTACGACTGAGAGTCTGATAGAAGTTGTTTTTGTAGGAGAGATAAAATAGAAAATTAACATATAGAAAAACAAAAATTATAATGATTTAACCGAGTAATGAAGAAGTTAGATAGCTTGTAATTAAGGTAATTCACATATCTTGGCCTTACCTTCTCTTCGCCCTTGACGGGAGGGAGCACCGAGCAAGTAAACTAAAACGAACTTCACTCTTGATAGGAGATCTAACACCAGAAGAAACGTTGATGAACGGAACAAGAAGGCAAGGCAAGACTTTGATAAGAGAGAATTTGAAAGAGCAAATTAGCAGAGCAGCAAAGAGGCTAAGTTTTTCCTCCTAATGCTATGTGTAGTGAGCAGGCTAATGGGCAAACACTTGAAGAGGCCTTTTGGTTGTCTAATGGGCTACGTGGATTTACTGAACGGACCTCCTCCGCGCACCTTTAAAATGGCTGGGCGCGCCCCTTTTCTTCCGCAATTGGACAAATTTGTCCTCTTGTTTCTTAGCCATTGATTTTTGCAAACGGAACTCCGGCACGTATCTTGTACAGTTAGATTGATTTTGTTACTTTTTCATCTGGGTAATATTTGAATGGTCTGTGTAATTTTTCATCCATTTTTTTTTTGTTTAAATGGTAATTTTGAATGGTAATATAACTATGATTAACATTGTTTAAGATACTTTTAATTGGATTGATTTAAGTTAGAGCAATCCAGACTTAATCAGATCAAACCAGACCAGTTTAGATTAAATCACACATTCACATCAGATAAAATCAGAAAATTTCAATCCAATTGAAAACATTATTATTGATATTATAATTATAAATTTCAATCCAAATGAAAACATTCTGTCAAATTAATATGTTCTAGTATTGTACCGCACGAGAGAATAAAATTTACAAATTGCGGAATAGTTTATTATTATACACAATTATTTCATATTATCATATAATTTGGGGACGAAATCTTTTTGTTTACAAAAAATATAGTTTGATTGATATCTACGGTTTACACTTTCTTTTATACAACCGTTACAACTGCATGATTGATCATCACTATTATTCAAACTCGAGTTTTTTGGAATTTGATTGCGGCGTATAACTATTCGTATACTTTCTTTGTTCCTTAAAACTTTGTCAAGTTTGACCGACATAGAGATTAATAAGGTAAAAACTGTGTGGTTGATGTTTGTGCAAAAGGAGAGAAAATTATGACATGGCTTGTCGACAATGCTCTGTTGCCACCAGTGATTACGACATGGTCTTACTATCACGACGCTAGTGTTACAGGATGGGATACTCCGCTTATTCATCGAATTAAACAGTTTACAGAATGTCATAATGTTATAAGAGACCTCGTTACAATTGTATTGGATGATTGATATAAACCTTATATATTATAAAAACATAAATGTTTTTTTAACTTTGCGCAATTCTATGCTTCGTATTAGAATTTTTTGGAAGTTATATATTAGATTATATAATTTAATAAGTAACATTTTTAACTCTAGTAAACTAATTATCTTCATTTGTTATTTGTTTGACTAATTTCAAACGTGGAGGGCCTCGCCTTTTAAAACTCCATCAGCACTATGCTGATTCCACATTACGGTCATATATGTTACATGACTAGATTTATGATATGAATGATATTTAGGATGTTTTTAATTGAACTGATTTCGAACCAGATAGATTCAAACAAATCGAATCAGATATGACTAGACTAGATTTAAATAATACTCCGTATTATTAATCGACCGTTCACGAGACTTGACCTGTTTTTTTTAAATTACATATATGACATTGGTGTCATATGAAAGATCATAAAAAGATATTTAATTTGGTATAATTTTTATAAAAATTGGAGCAAAAATGAAAAAGTTATGACATTTTATTAAAAAAAATGAATTAGTTGCCACACGGCAGCATTTAATTGGATGTATATTTAATGTAAATTTGATATAGACAAAATGCTGGAGCACGGATCTCTGGAGGTGCGCCAAGCAAATGTAATTAAGGTGTTACTTATATTAAATTTTAAGTAATAATTAAGAAGACTAAATTTGTCCACTCATGGTTACGTTAAGCAATTGTGGGAGTGCGCGAAGCAACCCCTTTTACGGAATATGGATAAGTGGAATAACCCACCACACTAGTTGTCTAACTATTACTCTGTATGTAGTAAGATTTAGGGCCTGTTTGGTACCAGCTGTGACAGCTGAAACTGCTGAAATTGCTGAAATGGCTGAAAATGCTGAAGTGAAAGTGTTTGGTAATGTCTTGGCTGAAGTGGCTAATTGAATGTATATTTACCAAAAAGGGTACTTGTTTCTTTGTATGTTAAATACATGTGAGTTAGCTTTGCTAGTAAATCTGTTTTACTAATATGAGTAAACTAATTTAAAAAGTTACACTTTATTAACTACGTTAAAAGCTCACATGTAAATAAATAAATAAAAATGAGACATAAAATTAGAATATGGCAGGAACATATTAATTCATTTTGCTTGAATTACAGAATTGGCAGGAACTAACACTTCAAATGCATGGAAGTGATGAAACAAGTTTGTGTGCAGAAGATTATATAGAAACGGTAGTCAAGATTACTTGTTCTTGCATTTTATCATCCTTCTTTAATATACATGACTACAACTAACTCACCCCCTCACCCCTTGTTCAGCCACAAAAATAAATATATGAATAAACAAGTCCACCCCTGATTTGGTTGAAGTTTTAACCAAGCAATGGACAAGGTGCTATACATTGTATGTTTAGTTTCACACCTTCACAGAATCACAGGAGTGTTAAAGAACACTAGCTACAGAGAAATCTGTGAGGTGTATTTGAAGGCTTCCGTAGCTCTCATTTAAATGAAAAATAACAAGATATGGAAGAACTTAATTAATATAGAAATCAATATAAATTTCCTATCTAAATAATTATGTTTCAGATATTTATGATAAATTGGCTGCCTTTGTTTCGATAATTTTAGCTTCAGCTCTTTAAAAGCAGAATAGCTGACCAACGAGATGAACAACCAAACAGTTTGAAGAAAGGCGTTAAGGCAATCTGTGATTCCTGGATCAACCGACCAACCGAGACAAAACAATAAGAAGTAAATCTATTATCCTGTTTTGCCTACTAACCTTATTTTAATTGCTTTATGATATCAATTTACAGCAAGTATTTAAAATTCATAATTTTTAATATCAACAAAAATCACCAGTGAGCTAAAACCCGCAATAAATTCGAAATTCAGCATGTCTAAAATGTCCAAGCCACATACAAAACAAAATAAAAACTCATGGCAGATCATAAGACCAAATCGATCTACTTCGAACGATGACACCCAATGAAACCCCAAAGGATAGAAATTTCAGTCGGTAAACCTAAGAAAGTTTAGAAAGGAATGTTAATATTGAGATGAAGACGAAATCAATACTTACCTTTGGATGAATCAGGAATAGCCGAGCAAGATGAATCAACGCATCTGGAATGAAGTCACAGGAAGAATGTACGCATCTGGGAGCCGCAGGAAGCCGACTTGTGCAGTTGTGCGTAGAAGAGAATTAAAGGATGACATATACGTCGGGTTAACAGTATAATAATAGAATTCAGCAAAAAAAGGGGTTGGACTACTTTTTGAACTTATAATAAAAATCAGGCACTTCAGCCCAATAAAGGGGTGTTTGGTGAATTTTTTACATATTTAGGCTTATCAGCCCATTTATGGTCTTCCAAATGGTAACTTAAGAATGAATTCTCATTAACGGTTCCATATCGGTTCTACGTCAAAATATTTTTAACAAACTGGGAACCAAATCGATATTATCAAACAGGAACTGAACCAATAATTTTGTTAACACCATAAATAGGAACCGAATCGAATCATACTATATCGGTTCGGTTGGGTCATTTTTTCGGTTCCCGGTTCTAAAATCCCAAGCCTATTCGTTAATAACATTAAAATAGCCTTATTAGCCCAATTTGAAATAGGTTTTCGAATAGTATTGGGCTATGGCCTCCAGAAGAGATTTATTGGCTATAAAACTCTCTCTTTCCTCCTCTTATAAATAGGGCTAAGGAGACCCACGAATTCAAGAGTTAAAAATTCACATCTCAAAACCTACAGAGAGATAGAAAGAAGAGAACACTAGCACGTTCCCTGTGGCTGATACAGTCACGTGCGTATGGATACCGGTAGAGCTCGGGATTGTTTTCTCGGACTGTCTGACATCCTTTCTTAAGATTACCATGTAAGTCCCTCTTATGTCTTGTAATTTCGTTAATAGTAAGAACCTCAGATCTGGTTGTTTACTTTTGGGCAGTATTTTTTTTGTTTAATCCGCTGCGTTTTTCTGCCCGAATCCCAACACGTTCGGCCTCATAACACCAGCCCACTTGAGGCCAGACGGAACGCAGAAGGCAATCTTTAGGGGGACGCTCGTCCCCAAGGTCATATTTTTGGAATTTTGAAAAAGATGTCAAAATTTTGTCTTTTATCATTTTTTAGTAATATTTAGGCCAAAAGGCCTTTACGATTTTCCAAAAAACTGATCTCTTCCTATGAACGTCCCCAGAGATATGGGTGCATACATCTCCAAAGGCCATTCAATTTGGGGCGGCTATGTGCGAGACAGCCAAGGTGGGGGTGAGGTCCGTCCCCAAGGGGGACGCTCGACCTCATAACACCAGCCCACATGAGGCCAGGCGGAACGCAGAAGGCAATCTTTAGGGGCACGCTCGTCCCCATGGTCTTATTTTTGGAATTTTGAAAAAGATGTCACATTTTTGTCTTTTATCTTTTTTAGTAAGGGCTTTTGCCTTGAATAATACCAAATTAAAGTCAATTACAAAAAATGTGACCACTTTAAAAAAACAAAAATGTGACTAAGAAGGTCATATATTTGGAAAACATGGTGTCACTGCCAAGGAGTGGAGACGTTCGTCCCCATGATCTTGCCTCCTGCTTCCCGCTAGGATCTTGGCTTCCTGCCAAAGAATGGAGACGTTCGTCCCCGTGAGCTAGCAGCGACGGGAATGGTTGGATAAATTCAGACTATTTTTGAAATTAAAAGAATAGGCATTGAAGGGTCGGTTACTTTTTTTGTCCAGGGAAAAAAGAGTCATATTTTTGTCCACCTAAACCCTCTAAGTAATAGAGAAAATTACCCTAATAAGACTAAAAGCTAATAAGTTTCCAAAAATAGGACCACATACCACCGTAGGACCAAAGATGAATGTATTTGACCATAATACCCTTAGCGTAATTGTATACTATGTAATAGTAAACAATAAATACACAGTTGGGGACGTACGTCCCCTGAAGTAGGGGGAAACATCTCCAGTTGGGGACGTACTGTAACACCCAAAAAAAGGAGAAATAAAATAAATAATTTTATTAGTTAGATAAGAGGTTACGAAAGTGACATTTTAATAATTAAGTGAATCAGTCAAAACTTTAACATCGGTGACACTTTTAATCAGAAAAAAATGTTCCAATAATAAAAGTGACGACTTTATAATAATTATGTGATCAAATAAGACCTTGACTTGAATAACAAAAATGACATTTCGTAACAAGTAATAATAATACATATGTAGTATGACATAAAAAATAAGAGTGATGTTTTAACAACTTCAATTCAAATGTATCGCGTACTATTATGTGTACAAAAATACTCCAAAATAATAGGGAGTATGTAATATTAGAAGAGTTAGACTTTTCTAATCTAATACCTACATGCCTATCTATACTCAATAACAATATCATACTTCGTACATACCAATAATAATATACCACTAGTACTATGCAATGTATCAATTCACAATGATACATAACCATATCAATAAAAATAATGCAATTTGAGGACCTATCCAATTAAAAGAACGACCAACACACATACATACAACCCATAATTCATGTAGAATGGACTGTCAATAATATAACCCTGCAAGATAAAACAAAGATGACCTTTACATACATGTGAACCTGCGTGAACGGCCAAAAAACCCACATGCTAATCAGATGAGGCCAAATTTATCCAATGAATCCTTCGGCTGAAACGGAAGAAACACTCGCACATGTGGTGTAGTTAAAGAGAGCTCGAATCCTTATAGTTTACTTATAACCTTCCCCCAAGTAATATAAATAGAGGGGATCGTCATAGAGAGTTGCATCTCAACAAAGTTCAATCGTGGATACATATACATATACATACATATATATATATGTATATATATATATAGAGAGAGAGAGAGAAAAGATCAGGTGAGAAGTCCCTCTTAAAATGAGAAGTGAGAAACAATCTCAGTCCTTGGATTTGCATCTAATTTTACAACGTAGTAAACTTATAGACTGAATATAGGAACTTATTGTAACACCGCCCCCAAGTAATTGTACTTTATCAAATTATGTATTGAACACTGAGAAATGAATAAAAGCATTTTTACGTAATTGTAAATTTTTATCATTTCTTTTACGTGAATAGTAAAATTCACGTGGGGCCCACACCGGAAGTGGGGCCACCCGATATTATCGGGACCACATATTATATTAATCTTGGACTAGATAATATGTATATGGTGGTGGATATCCTAATTGGGCCATGGCAATGGCATAGGGTTGACCGGTTGGTCAAACGGGGCCAAATTATCAGTATCGGCAATTTATCAGATAACAGCCCAAAAAGGGATTTCGGAGACTTCTAAGTTAAAGTTGGGGAATTCATATTGATTCTAAGGTCCAATAAGGATTGGGAACAAGTGTTATATTTTATTTGACCCGATAAAATAAAATATAATTAAAACAGTCCGGAAAATACAACTTTCGGGACCGATTGTACACTCCGGGACACAAAGGGTTGACCTCCCACATAAGTGGGATCCAACCCACGATTTTAGCTCTGCAAGGAGGGCAGGGGAGGCGTATGAGAGCTGTGAATTGAGGCTGAGGTGATGGGGAGACCAACTTAATCACGCAAGGGCCCCTCCTCACATTATTTTATGCTATTGAGACAAAAGTGAGGGGTTCCATCCACCCACCTTCAATCAGATCGGCCCATCCCTCAAGTAAGGTGAGAGAAGCTCTGTGATACTCCATCCTTTCCAGCCATTTTCGCACAAAGCAAGGAGAGGAAGAAAGAAAGGAAGAAAGAAGAGAAAGGAGGAGGTTTGGAGAGGAAAACTTGTGTTTAACGAGGTAATGACTCCATTAATCCCATTTCTTGCTCTTCAATCCTCTTATATGATTATTAAATCATATTTCACACCCTAGGATTGTTCTACACGTTTGGAAGTGTAGAATGAGGGGTTGGAAGGTAGTTCTAAGTCCAAGAACGGACTTAGAGGCCAAAATGACCGGTTCGTCGGAAAACAACCTTTTGAAGGTTATTCGTATTACTATGGGTTTTATGATGATAAAAACTTGTTAGTAACTTGTCTAAAGTATTCAAGGAACTTTCACGGAGTTGAACGGGTCGCCGGAGTTGTCGCCGGAGTTCGTTGAAGTTTGCCGGAGTTTCGCCGGAGCTAAATCGGGAAGGCTAGAACTTCATAAGCTTCATTAAGGTGAGAAGACAGATTTATGCTTTATAACTTTTGCGTGAGGCATGAGATTACCTAAAGTAATCAAAAATATGTTTTATGGAATGATTAAGGATAATCAAGTATTTGCTTATGTCCTGATTATATATAAAACATAGTTGAAAAGCATGTTATTTACGTTTGTTGATTAAAAATGTGATAAGTTATTATGTGCGATGTTCCAGGGATCCAAAATGGTATTTTTGAATTAAGGACATCAAGAAGTACACGTGTGTAAAATTTCACGTTAATTGGACTCCGTTTGGGTGGTCAAACGGGCGTTCACCGCCAAGTCAACTGCCATACCCGACCGGGTATTGACAAGTACCCGACCGGGTATTTGCTGAAAATTTGCCCAGGGAGGCTACTGCCTCCTATACCCGACCGAGTATGGGTAGATACTCGATCGAGTATACATTAAAAATTAGTCTTATGGGCTACTGTCTCCTGTACTTGACCGAGTATAGGTGGGTACTCGATCGAGTATTGGGTTATGCACAAAATGGGCAGTTTTGAGTAGGTTAATGTGGGTCGTTCAGGTGGGACCCGCCCACATTGGTTCCTAAGGATAGTTATATGACTATGGGGCTAGGTATTGTCCATAGCTAAAGGAACGAAAAGTTAGCCATATCCAGGTTAGGGTTTGGTAAGGATTAAGTTTGGGGTTGAGTATCCCCGGGGCGTATAAATGATCCTGAAACTCAGTTGGGGTTGAGCATCCCCGGGACTATAAATGATCCTGAAACTCGGTTTGGGTTGAGCATCCCCAAGACTATAAATGATCCTGAAACTCGGTTGGGGTTGAGCATCCCCGGGACTATAAATGATCCTGAAACTCGGTTGGGGTTGAGCATCCTCGAGACTATAAATGATCCTGAAACTCGGTTGGGGTTGAGCATCCCCGGGACTGCAAATGATCCTGAAACTCAGTTGGGGTTGAGTATCCCCGGGACGGCAAATGATCCTGAAACTCGGATGGGGTTGAGCATCCTCGGGACTGCAAATGATCCTGAAACTCCGTTGGGGTTGAGAATCCCCAGGACTGTAAATGATCCTGAAACTCGGTTGGGGTTAGGTATCCCCGGAACGGTAAATGATCCTGAAACTCAGTTGGGGTTGAGCATCCCCGGGACTGCAAATGATCCTGAAACTCGGTTGGGGTTGAGTATCCCCGGGACGGTAAATGATCCTGAAACTCGGTTGGGGTTGAGTATCCCCGGGATGCTAAATGCTTCCAAAACTCGGTAGGATATTATGAATGTAGAATGTAGCTTGTGAGCTAGGCATTCGGGAAAGGAGTGAGAAAGGTCAGGTAAGAACTTTATCTCTAAAAGACTCTTTGAATGAAATGACCTACGGGTCGAGTATTTTACAAATATATATAGTATGTATCATCGGATGGATGAGTCACACACATATATATGTGTGTGTGTGTGTATCACCCTATTTTTGGGTCTCGTGTCTGAAACATTAGTCATTCTTCATATATCCTGCTTGTCACTAGTACTTCTATGGAGTACTGACCCCTCTGGGGGCCCTCACATTTTTCAGGTTAAGGCTAGAGTCCTACTACCTGCACCTTTGCCTAGGGTGATTGATAAAGAAGGAAGACGTGGTTCGTGCTTCCATTCTTATTTCAAATTTATAAACTGTTCATGGATTTTCGAATAATGTTTTCTTTAAAACAGTTGAGGGCCTGCGTGCCCGTGTTTGCCATGTGTGGCTACGTATCAAACATATTATTATTTCCGCATTTGTTTGATTATGATATTGATGTCGATTGTATGTGTTTACTAATCGGTTTGGCAATAGAATCAATCGGACGCCTTGTACAATTCAATAAGGTGTTAGTATATATGTCCTAGCGACAATCATTTCTTTAAAGACATATGTACTTGATCACATTTAGTTTTTATATTTGATATATACACGGTATTACACTTTATGAATGATTGTTTTCGATTGTCAATGTTTTATTCATAATTGTGTTCCCTTGGATTTATGTTGTCAATAAGTAAGTGGGAGCTTATATGATATAACATAAGGTCCTAAAATAGCCCCAATCAATGATCATCAAGAATGGGATATTGATGATATACGATAAGATTGGTATGTGGACTGCATCATACTTTTAGAAAGTATAGTTGATCTCACGACTATGAGTTCCTGTAATTCATGATGGTCACATAGATATTTTAGAGAATATTGGCATACCCACCGAGAAACCATTTGATAAGTTCTATTCATGTGTCTATGGGATTATCGGCGTATAGAGTAGTGTAATAGTCCTCCGACTTGAGGTCAATACGTACTACATGTGCGGAGTGATGTACTTTGACCATGACCAACGCTTGCACTCCAATCGGGGTAGATACGGCATGTGTTGGGTGCATCACGAAGCACATGGAGTAGTAGTTGAGCCAAGAAAGGATTCATTCCTCATAATAGATTAAGAGAGAACATTCTACTTCTCATATCTAGATGGATCATAAAGTCATTGGCCAATGCAAAGATATATTCGTTTTGGATATCGAATATGATCGTTATGGATCATCTAGAAAGATTGAGAGACAGAGACTGAGTTATTGGGATGGACACTATATCATGTTCTAGACTTAGTTGAATGTTCGCTGAATGAAAGGACCGTATCACTATGAGCTCTATATTACAGGGAGTTTGTATAGTCCTCGCAAACGTCCTTATATATTAAGTTTGTCTGGAGAATCGTCTAGGGATTCGCTAAGACCTTAATTTGATTAGTGCTTAATATATAAGGCCCTATGGGTCACACAACAAGTGATTATACCTTCCGATTGAATTGTTAGAAGGAATTAAATATTATTAATTGGATTAAATAATATTTAATTCGTAATACTGAAAATGAATTAAATATTAATTAGATTAAACATATTTAATTCATGAAGCTGAAGGAGAGTTCTATTTGATAGAATTAATTAAGTAAGATAAATTAGATTTATCATACTTAAATAAGATGTATTTATTATTAAATAAAGTAGATATTTTCTTTTGTAATTTGGAATTAAAAGAAAAGTAAATAAAATAAATATTAATATATAATAATTAGAAAGTGGCGTGCAGCCACATCTCAATTATTATTATTATTATTTTGTTTTGTTTTATCTACTTATTTAATTAATTAGGAGTATTGGTCCTAGTAGGATTAGAACTCATTAATTAGAAAGACTTTCATTGTGATTGGGAGACTAGTTTCGAACTAATATAAATACATCCTTCTCCTTCATAATTTGTAGACCAGTTTTAGATTCAGTATTACCAGTTTATTTCCCCGCAAAGAGATTTCCTAGCCTTTCTCTTAGGGAGATCTAACCGTTCTTTCGGAGAGGAGAAATCACGTGGATACCTAAGGTCAAGGATTATCACCGCTAGGCTGGAAGATCTGTAAGTTCTAACTCAGATCTGTTATAATTATCATATTCGTTATTTTGTCATAATCAGGAAAGATCTGTTTGGAAAAATTTTAAACTTCCGCTGCCGTACTTTCGAGGTACGTTACATCAATTTCCTAACAGTGGTATCAGAGCCAAACTGATTTTAATGACATTATACGAATTTTAGATATTTTTATCTGTGAAATCTATTCTGATTTGAGTACACGATTGGAACGAACTGTTTTTTTTTGTGCTGCTCGGTTTTATCATAAAGTACTCCGTATTAATTTTTTTGAAATTGAAATTGCAATCGATCTTTCAGATTGAGGTCAAAAATTGCCACGTGTGATTTCCAATTAGCTAGATCTGACATACTCTTTAGAAATCAAATTTGATTTCTCGGTTTGAAGATCTATCTAGCGCTGCAATTTGCGATGTATTTGTGCCGCTGCCCTGTTTTAGAAATTAGATAAACTTTGCTACGAAACTTTTTCGATCCGCTGTTCTAAGAGTTTCTTTTTGACAATAGATAGTCTCTAGGAGTAGGATCTGTTTGTAATTCTTTTAACAATAGCCCTAAATTATTTTTAATAATTGGGACGTTGTGTGACAGTGCACAATAAAGGGGTAGTGTTTTGCTATGGACTCTACTTAGTTTGATACTACGTATAAGTTGGAATCTTTTACTGTTATAACGTTACCTAAGGAATGTTTTAATAAAATTAAGCTTTTTAATTAGATTTAAAAGGTAGCTTAATTAATTTTAACAAATTTGATTTGATTGATAATTATGTTATTATCATTCGTTTTTAGCATGCTGATATTAATTGTTGATTATATCTGTTTATAAATTAGATTTATATTGCATGCTTTAATTTTATATGTTTGAGTTAGATCTCGTTAAACATATTATTTGATAATATGTTTAAGCATCTTGATTAAATAGAGTAATTTAATACCCGCTAAATGTTCCCCATAAATTAAAATTTAAGTCTTATCTGGGATAACGACATCACCCATCATAATTAAATTAGTAGAAATATTTTTTCGTTGAAGAATATTTCACCCAAGTGTTTATTCCATTCGACAAAATATAGAACTAATTTATAGATACATATTTTTGTGATCGTGTGATGGTTTTGACTTACTTAAATTAGCTCGAGTCGCCCAAGCGTCAGTGTTAATTTAGGGATGTCGATCAATTTAAAATTGATCAACCAAAAGTTGCTTGGATGCAATTGGTCTAGGGACCTACCCATTATATTATTGCAGTAATCAGCCCAAGCTGGGACTGTAATAGTATGAATGAGGATTTTGGCCACTATGATTGTAAAACATTTCATGTTCTTTTTATTGGGGTCAAAGAGCATGTAAAAATAGTGGGAGCTAAATAATTAAAAGTCCATATTATTTAGTTAACTAGATGTGATCATAGGAATTAATATATGATTTTAATTCCGTCCTATTTGAACTTCTTTAGGCTTTTAGGTATGTCGAATTTATCATTGAGAAGTATCTTGGATACAAATAATCTGATTGAACCAAACTTTCTAGACTTGGAACAAAATATGCATTTCGTTCTTAGGCAAGAAAATATCGAACATGTATTTGATACATGTGTACCCGAGATACTTGATGTTAGCTCTTCTGAATTAGCCATGTTTGACAAGGACATTCAGAAGAATCACATTGCTGAGGTACCAAATGATGTATGTCTCTACTGCAAAGAGATAGGACATTGGAAGAGAGATTGTGAGATTTACAGGACTAATCTAGCCAAAGCACCGAGTGCTTCTAGCTTAGCATTTTTGTCATTGATATTAATATGTCTACAACTAACTCTCACTGTTGGGTATTAGATACGGCTTGTGGCTCACACATTTGCAATAGTGTGCAAGGCCTAAATGACAGTAGAGCAGTTAGGCTGGGTGAGATTGACCTACGTGTAGGAAATGGAGCAAAAGTTGCTGCTGAACGTGTAGGGACTTATATATTAGATTTACCCAGTGGTTATAGATTAGAACTAAATAATTGTTATTTTGTTCCTTCTATAACAAAGAACATAATTTCCATTCCTATGTTAGACATTGAGGGTTTTTCCTTTCATTTTGCTAATAACACTTGTTGTTTTTCACAAAATGGTATTGTGTATGGAAATGCTCCTCTTATGAATGGTTTATATGTTCTTAATTGTAGACATGACATATTAAATGTTCAAAATAAAAGACCAAGGTTAAGTAATCTGAAAAACACCACATATCTTTGGCATTGTAGGCTTGGTCATATTAATGAAGCCAGAATAGCAAGGTTAAGTAAATTAAATTACTTAACACCATTTGATTTTGAATCATATGGTAATTGCGATTCGTGTCTCTCAGCTAAAATGACGAGTAAACCTTTTCTTGGAAAAGGACTACGGGCCAAAGAAGTGCTTGAATTGGTTCACACAGATGTGTGTGGACCATTCCCAACTCAAGCTAGAGGAGGTTTTTCTTACTTCATCACGTTTACTGACGATTTCTCTAGGTTTGGATTTGTGTATCTTATGAAACACAAATCAGAAGCTTTTGAGAAATTCATGGAGTATAAGGCTGAAGTAGAGAAGCAACTTGACAAGAGTATCAAGACTCTACGATCTGATCGTGGAGGGGAATACTTGAGTAAGGAGTTTCTTGATTACTTAAAAGGTGAGGGAATTCAGTCACAATGGACTCCTCCAAGAACACCTCAATTGAATGGTGTCTCTGAAAGGAGAAATAGAACCTTGTTAGACATGGTTAGGTCCATGATGAATTCCACGTCTCTTCCAACATCTCTTTGGGGGTATGCATTGCAAACTTCGATATACATTCTGAATAGAGTTCCATCTAAATCAGTGCAAAAGACACCATATGAGTTATGGTGTAATAAGAAGCCTGTTCTTTCACATATTAAAGTGTGGGGTTGCCCTGCTTATGTAAAGAAATTGCACACTGATAAGTTAGGAGCTAGAAGTGAGAGATGTTATTTTGTGGGGTATCCTAAAGAAACTAGGGGATACTATTTCTATCATCCTGAGGAACATAAAATCATTATTTCCAGACAGGCACGATTCCTAGAAGAAGACTTGGTCTTCAAGGAATTCAATCGTGAGAAGATAGTACTAGAAGAAATTCAAGAATCACAAAATAACATAGAGGATGAAGACTTGTTAGATGGTCAAAACAAGGATTCAGTGGGAGGATTAAGCGGAAGTATGTCTCTAGGAGGATATCCTTCAGCTAGTGGGAGTAATATAGGAAGCACCTCGCACCAGCAAGTGGTTCCTATTAGGCATGAAAGAAATGACATGGTTGTCATTCCTTCTGCACCTACTTCTCCTTCTCTGGAAACACTTAAAAGTGTAGCACTAGAAAATTCTCCGAGCATTGGACAGTCCAATGCAAGAGAACCTCTTCACAATCAGAATGAGCAGCCTGAACAATCGCAAAATATTCAACTTCGTAGGTCTACTAGGATTCGTCATGAACCAACTAGGTTTGGCTTCCTCATGGAGGATCATGATGATGTTGAAGTTCCTGACAAGGATGAACCTAAGACTTACACTGAAGCAATATTAGATATTGATTCAGAGAGGTGGCAAGAAGCCATGAAATCTGAAATGGACTCGATGTATATCAATCAAGTATGGAACTTGGTTGACTTGCCTGTTGGGGTTAGACCCATTGGATGCAAATGGGTTTTCAAGAAGAAAATTGATGCCGAAGGCAAGGTGCAAACATACAAAGCTAGGCTAGTGGCTAAAGGTTATAGTCAAAGAGAGGGAATTGACTATAGTGACACCTATTCGCCAGTTGCAAAACTCAAGTCCATTCGAATTTTGCTTGCGATAGCAGCATACTATGATTATGAAATTTGGCAAATGGATGTCAAAACTGCTTTCCTTAATGGAAACCTCAAGGAGGAGGTGTACATGGTACAACCTGAAGGTTTTATATCCAAGTCAAATCCCAAATCAGTATGTAAATTGGAGAAATCCATATATGGGCTAAAGCAAGCCTCAAGGAGTTGGAATATCCGTTTTGATGAAGCGGTCAAATCGTTTGGCTTCATCAGAAGCAATGAGGATGCGTGTGTATATACAAAACGCAGCAAGGATAGCGTGGTCTTTATGGTCATATATGTTGATGACATTCTGATCATAGGGAATGATATCCCCTTATTGAAGTCCGTGAAAGAATGGTTATCCAATATCTTCATGATGAAAGATCTAGGTGAAGCCTGTTATATCCTTGGGATTAAGATCTATAGAGACAGAGTTAATAGGATGTTAGGTCTTTCACAATCCACGTATATTGACAAAATACTACATCGATTTAAAATGGAAGAATCTAAGAAAGGATTCCTCCCGATGGGTCATGGGATATCGTTATCAAAGAAGGATAGTCCTTCAACTGATGATGAGATCAAACGCATGAGAGGGATTCCATATGCTTCTGCAATTGGTTCAATCATGTATGCTATGATCTGTACCAGGCCAGATGTGGCTTATGCGCTTAGTATTGTTGGTCGATATCAAAATAATCCAGGAGAACGGCATTGGAGTGCTGTTAAGACTATTCTTAAGTATCTTAGACGAACTAAAGAATATTTCTTGGTTTATGGTGGACAAGAGAAACTAATAGCATCTGGTTACTCTGACGCTAGCTTCATGACAGATAAGGATGACTATAAGTCACAATCAGGATATGTTTTTAATCTCAATGGAGCAGCAGTAGACTGGAAGAGTTCCAAGCAGGACACTACAGCTGATTCGACAACAGAAGCCGAGTACATTGCTGCATCAGAAGCAGCTAAAGTGGCCGTATGGATACGTGAATTCCTCAAAGAATTAAGGGTTGTTCCAAATGATAGTCATCCAATAACCATTTATTGTGACAATACTGGTGCTGTTGCACAAGCAAAAGAACCAAGATGCGACAAGAGGAATGGACATGTGCCGAGGCGCTATCATGTGATTCGAGAGCAGATAGCAAGAGGAGAGGTTGCAATAGAACGTGTTTCCACTGAGGACAACTTGGCTGATCCCTTCACCAAACCTTTGAGCTGTGAGAAACATACTAGACATTTTGAGAATCTAGGTGTTAGACGCATTGGTGATTGGCACTAGGCCAAGTGGGAGATTGTTAGTATATATGTCCTAGCGACAATCATTTCTTTAAAGACATATGTACTTGATCACATTTAGTTTTTATATTTGATATATACACGGTATTACACTTTATGAATGATTGTTTTCGATTGTCAATGTTTTATTCATAATTGTGTTCCCTTGGATTTATGTTGTCAATAAGTAAGTGGGAGCTTATATGATATAACATAAGGTCCTAAAATAGCCCCAATCAATGATCATCAAGAATGGGATATTGATGATATACGATAAGATTGGTATGTGGACTGCATCATACTTTTAGAAAGTATAGTTGATCTCACGACTATGAGTTCCTGTAATTCATGATGGTCACATAGATATTTTAGAGAATATTGGCATACCCACCGAGAAACCATTTGATAAGTTCTATTCATGTGTCTATGGGATTATCGGCGTATAGAGTAGTGTAATAGTCCTCCGACTTGAGGTCAATACGTACTACATGTGCGGAGTGATGTACTTTGACCATGACCAACGCTTGCACTCCAATCGGGGTAGATACGGCATGTGTTGGGTGCATCACGAAGCACATGGAGTAGTAGTTGAGCCAAGAAAGGATTCATTCCTCATAATAGATTAAGAGAGAACATTCTACTTCTCATATCTAGATGGATCATAAAGTCATTGGCCAATGCAAAGATATATTCGTTTTGGATATCGAATATGATTGTTATGGATCATCTAGAAAGATTGAGAGACAGAGACTGAGTTATTGGGATAGACACTATATCATGTTCTAGACTTAGTTGAATGTTCGCTGAATGAAAGGACCGTATCACTATGAGCTCTATATTACAGGGAGTTTGTATAGTCCTCGCAAACGTCCTTATATATTAAGTTTGTCTGGAGAATCGTCTAGGGATTCGCTAAGACCTTAATTTGATTAGTGCTTAATATATAAGGCCCTATGGGTCACACAACAAGTGATTATACCTTCCGATTGAATTGTTAGAAGGAATTAAATATTATTAATTGGATTAAATAATATTTAATTCGTAATACTGAAAATGAATTAAATATTAATTAGATTAAACATATTTAATTCATGAAGCTGAAGGAGAGTTCTATTTGATAGAATTAATTAAGTAAGATAAATTAGATTTATCATACTTAAATAAGATGTATTTATTATTAAATAAAGTAGATATTTTCTTTTGTAATTTGGAATTAAAAGAAAAGTAAATAAAATAAATATTAATATATAATAATTAGAAAGTGGCGTGCAGCCACATCTCAATTATTATTATTATTATTTTGTTTTGTTTTATCTACTTATTTAATTAATTAGGAGTATTGGTCCTAGTAGGATTAGAACTCATTAATTAGAAAGACTTTCATTGTGATTGGGAGACTAGTTTCGAACTAATATAA
Organism: Cuscuta europaea; assembly: GCA_945859875.1. NCBI lineage: Eukaryota > Viridiplantae > Streptophyta > Magnoliopsida > Solanales > Convolvulaceae > Cuscuta > Cuscuta europaea. The sequence goes on from CAMAPE010000048.1 coordinate 13,738,720, forward strand.
ATACATCCTTCTCCTTCATAATTTGTAGACCAGTTTTAGATTCAGTATTACCAGTTTATTTCCCCGCAAAGAGATTTCCTAGCCTTTCTCTTAGGGAGATCTAACCGTTCTTTCGGAGAGGAGAAATCACGTGGATACCTAAGGTCAAGGATTATCACCGCTAGGCTGGAAGATCTGTAAGTTCTAACTCAGATCTGTTATAATTATCATATTCGTTATTTTGTCATAATCAGGAAAGATCTGTTTGGAAAAATTTTAAACTTCCGCTGCCGTACTTTCGAGGTACGTTACATCAATTTCCTAACAGTGGTATCAGAGCCAAACTGATTTTAATGACATTATACGAATTTTAGATATTTTTATCTGTGAAATCTATTCTGATTTGAGTACACGATTGGAACGAACTGTTTTTTTTGTGCTGCTCGGTTTTATCATAAAGTACTCCGTATTAATTTTTTTGAAATTGAAATTGCAATCGATCTTTCAGATTGAGGTCAAAAATTGCCACGTGTGATTTCCAATTAGCTAGATCTGACATACTCTTTAGAAATCAAATTTGATTTCTCGGTTTGAAGATCTATCTAGCGCTGCAATTTGCGATGTATTTGTGCCGCTGCCCTGTTTTAGAAATTAGATAAACTTTGCTACGAAACTTTTTCGATCCGCTGTTCTAAGAGTTTCTTTTTGACAATAGATAGTCTCTAGGAGTAGGATCTGTTTGACTGAGGCTGATGCTCGGGCCAACCCGGACTCCATTGCAGGTAATCTCTTGATTAGACACGTATTTTGTTCATGTATTTGAATTAAAAATCTTCAAAAAACTATGAAGGACCCGATCGGGTATCCCTATAGACCCGACCGGGTATAGGCCATGCTTCGATTTTGAAGTGTGTACTCGTTCGGGCAAGCAAGGCAGGATATTTCATTTTTGACACTTCGAGCAATACCCGATCGGGTATGGCTATATACTTGATCAGGTATGTGTAAAATTTGAGCTTCGAAGTGTGTACTCGATCGAGCGTTGATGACAGGGAGCTATTACTTGAGAATTTCGAGTGATACCCGACCGGGTATTGACAATTTGCTTGAGTTTGAAGCGTGTGCCCGATCGAACATTCAGAGCAGGACGTTTTGATGTTTCTAGCCATACCCGACCGAGTATGGGAATATACGCGACCGGGTATAGATAAATTGTTCAGGTTCGAGGCCGGTACTCGACCGAGCAAGGGAAACAGAAGGTTTTTTCCTTAAGGACTCGAGTAATACCCGACCGGGTATAGGGCCTTACCCGACCGGGTATAGGGTATCCCTAGGCTGAAAAAATTTTCGTTCGGTCCTTTTCAGTCGGGATGTTGAGTAGTGTGTCTTGCATGACTTATGTATGTAGGGACACTAAAGATCAACGATAGGGATGCGAGAATTCTCATCGACACCGGAGCACAACGTTCTTTTGTGAGTGAAGCGTTTGCCAAGGGTTTGGGCATGCCTTAGGTAGCAATGATGCAACCTTTGTTGGTCTCTACGCCATTGGGAGATGATGTAGACAGGAAACACTACTATCCCTCGTGTAATGTAGGGATAGGGGAGCACTGTCTAACGGGTGACTTTGTGCCGTTAGATATGCTCGAGTTTGATGCTATACTGGGCATGGATTGGCTCGAAAAACATCATGCGAAAGTAGATTGCTACACCAAGGTGTTAGAACTAAAAGATGGAGAAGGAAATACTCTATGCTTCGAGGGAGATAGAGAGAAATTCAATCCTTTTATCATATCGGCCATAAGAGCAAGGCGTATGATGAGGAAATGGTGTCAAGCATACTTGGCCTATGTCATAGGCAAGGAAGGAAAGGGAAAGAATCTCACTGAGGTGAGAGTGGTGAGTGAGTACCCAGAAGTTTTCCCTGAAGAACTCCCGGGACTCCCACCAGATCGAGAAATTGAGTTCACCATTGAAGTAGAACCCGGTACAAAACCCATATCGATTCCTCCATATCGGATGGCGCCGGCCGAACTTCAAGAGTTGAAGGTTCAATTAGAAGAACTACTGGATAGCGGATTCATTAGGCCGAGTCATTCACCATGGGGAGCACTGGTACTCTTTGTAAAGAAGAAGGATGGTACAATGAGAATGTGTATCGACTACCGTCAGTTGAACAAAGTCACGATAAAGAACAAATATCCTTTACCAAGGATTGATGACTTGTTCGACCAGCTACGGGGAGCAACCGTGTTCTCTAAGATCGACTTGAGGTCAAGGAGAGTGACATACCCAAAAGTGCATTCCGTACAAGGTATGGTCACTATGAGTTTCTAGTAATGTCGTTTGGGCTTACGAATGCCCCCGCAGCATTCATGGACCTCATGAACTGAGTATTTCACCAATACTTGGACCAGTTCGTCATAGTATTCATAGATGACATCTTGATATACTCCATGAATGAAGAAGAACACGAGAAACATCTAAGGCTTGTGCTTGAAACACTGCGGGAGAAGCAACTTTTTGCCAAATTCTCTAAATGTGAATTTTGGCTTGGGGAGATCGGTTTTCTCGGGCATGTGGTATCGGGCTCGGGCATTTCAGTTGATAACTCGAAGATTGAAGTAGTCACTAATTGGGAGAGGCCCAAGAATGTGAAGGAGATAAGGAGATTTCTCGGTTTAGCAGGGTACTACCGCAAATTTGTGGAGAAATTGTCGGTGATAGCGTCTCCACTCACGAAGCTCACTAAAAAGGGGGCTAAGTTTGTGTGGGATGACAAGTGTGAGAAGGGGTTTCTTGAGTTACAGAAACGTTTGACTGAAGCACCAGTGCTTGCCTTACCCGTGCAAGGGTTAGGGTATGACATCTACAGTGATGCTAACATTCAGGGACTTGGATGTGTACTGATGCAATCGGGGAAGGTAATTGCTTATGCTTCTCAGCAGTTGAGAAAGAATGAAGTAAATTACCCCACACACGATCTAGAGCTAGGTGCTGTGGTGTTTGCATTGAAGATTTGGAGACACTACCTCTACGGAGAGTTGTGTCACATCTACACTGACCACAAAAGCTTAAAGTATGTGTTCATTCAGAAAGAGTTGAACATGAGACAGAGAAGATGGATGGAGTTGATCAAGGATTACAACTTGATAATTGACTATCATCCAGGCAAGGCTAATGTAGTAGCCGATGCGTTGAGCAGGAAGAGCTCATCATCGGGGGTTTTACTCACATGCTTACGGGCATTGAGGGCACACGTGGAGGTATCCACGGATGGGGCGTTATTGGCCAGGTTTGAGGTGAGACCCACCTTATTAGATGAAATTAGAACATGTCAAGGCAATGGCGAGGAATTTCAGAAAATCCGGGAACGGATGCTTGTGGGGCCCGTCGAGGGTTTCCGTGAGAGAGAAGATGGACTTCTACTATTCAAGGAATGAGTGTGTGTGCCATCGGATGAGGAGCTCCGAAAATCTATCCTTGAGGAGGCTCACTCATCTGCGTATGCCATGCACCCGGGCGGTACAAAGATGTACCGGGACTTGAAAGTAAGTTACTGGTGGTCGGGGATGAAGAGAGAGATTGCAGAATACGTGAGCCATTGCCTTACCTGTGAATAGGTTAATGCAGAGCACCAACACCCAGCAGGGTTACTACAACCACTTACCATTCCAGAATGGAAGTGGGAGCATGTTACCATGGACTTCGTGGTGGGTCTACCACGGACGGTTAGGAACTACGACGCAGTATGGGTGGTAGTGGATAGGCTGACCAAGAGTGCCCATTTTCTACCTATCAACACTACCTATACGCTCGAGCGACTGGACAAGTTATACACAGATGAGATTGTGAGATTGCATGGAGTTCCGGTTACCATAGTATCTGATAGAGACCCACGGTTCACATCATGATTTTGGCCTAAGTTTCAGGAATCCATGGGTACGAAGTTGAGGTTTAGCACCGCATTTCATCCTCAAACGGATGGGCAGTCCGAACGTGTAATTCAGATTTTGGAAGACATGTTGAGAGCATGTGCTTTGGAGTTCCAGGGAAGCTGAGACAATCAGTTGGCTTTAGTGGAATTCGCCTATAACAACAGTTATCAGGCGAGTATAGGCTTTCCTCCATACGAAGCATTGTATGGGAGGAAATGCCGGACACCATTGTGTTGGGACGAGGTCGGCGAGGCTAAGCTCGAGGGCACCGAGCTAGTCGAGATCACTAAAGAGAAGATAAAAGTCATACAGGATAGGCTCAAGGCTGCCCAAGACTGGCAGAAGAGCTATGCTGATAAACGTCGGAGGACGCTCGAGTTTGAGGTCGGTGACGAGGTATTTCTGAGGGTATCACCTTGGAAAGGGATCATCAGGTTCCTCAATCGAGGTAAGCTTAACCCACGTTACATAGGTCCGTTCAGAATCCTTGAAAGGATTGGGGTTGTAGCCTACCGACTTCAGTTGACCCCAGAGTTAGAGATGATTCACAATGTGTTTAATGTTTCTATGCTCAAGAAGTATGTGCGGGACCCGTCACATATTCTTGAGAAACCACCGGTGGAAATCCGAGAAGATCTACATTATACGGTGCAGCCGGTAAAGATCATAGACCGACAGGTAAAGAAGCTAAGGAGCAAAGAGGTGCCGATGGTAAAAGTACTTTGGAAGAGTGATCGTGTCGAGGAGCAAACTTGGGAAGTGGAGACCCTAATGAGGGAACAATATCCATTTCTGTTTGTTTAGACACGTGGATTTCGGGGACGAAATCCCAAATAAGGGGGGTAGAACTTGTAACACTGCCCCCAAGTAATTGTACTTTATCAAATTATGTATTGAACACTGAGAAATGAATAAAAGCATTTTTACGTAATTGTAAATTTTTATCATTTCTTTTACGTGAATAGTAAAATTCACGTGGGGCCCACACCGGAAGTGGGGCCGCCCGATATTATCGGGACCACATATTATATTAATCTTGGACTATATAATATGTATATGGTGGTGGATATCCTAATTGGGCCATGGCAATGGCATAGGGTTGACCGGTTGGTCAAACGGGGCCAAATTATCAGTATCAGCAATTTATCAGATAACAGACCAAAAAGGGATTTCGGAGACTTATAAATTAAGGTTGGGGAATGCATATTGATTCTAAGGTCCAATAAGGATTGGGAACAATTGTTATATTTTATTTGACACGATAAAATAAAATATAATTAAAACAGACCGGAAAATACAACTTTCGGGGCCGATTGTACACTCTGGGACACAAAGTGTTGATCTCCCACATAAGTGGGGGCCAACCCACGATTTTAGCTCTGCAAGGAGGGCAGGGGAGGCGTATGAGAGCTGTGAATTGAGGCTGAGGTGATGGGGAGACCAACTTGATCACCCAAGGGCCCCTCCTCACATTATTTTGTGCTATTGAGACAAAAGTGAGGGGTTCCCTCCACCCACCTTCAATCAGCTCGGCCCATCCCTCAAGAAAGGTGAGAGAAGCTTTGTGATACTCCATCCTTGCCAGCCATTTTCGCACAAAGCAAGGAGAGGAAGAAAGAAGGGAAGAAAGAAGAGAAAGGAGGAGGTTTGGAGAGGAAAACTTGTGTTTAACGAGGTAATGACTCCATTAATTCCATTTCTTGTTCTTCAATCCTCCTATATGATTATTCAATCATATTTCATATCCTAGGATTGTTCTACACGTTTGGAAGTGTAGAATGAGGGTTTGGAAGGTAGTTCTAAGTCCAAGAACAGACTTAGAGGCCAAAATGACCGGTTCGCCGGAAAATAACCTTTTGAAGGTTATTCGTATTACTATGGGTTTTATGATGATAAAACCTTGTTAGTAACTTGTCTAAGATATTCAAAGAACTTTCACGGAGTTGAAAGGGTCGCCGGAGTTTTCGCCGGAGTTCGTTGAAGTTCGCCGGAGTTTCACCGGAGCTAAATCAGGAAGGCTAGAACTTCATAAGCTTCATTAAGGTGAGAAGAAGGCTTTATGCTTTATAACTTTTGCGTGAGGCATGATATTACCTAAAGTAATAAAAAAATATGTTTTATGGAATGATTAAGGATAATCAAGTATTCGCTTATGCCATGATTATATATAAAACATTGTTGAAAAACATGTTATTTGCGTTTGATGATTAAAAATGTGATAAGTTATTATGTGCGATGTTACAGGGATCCAAAATGGTATTTTTGGATTAAGGACGTCAAGAAGTACATGTGTGTAAAATTTCACGTTAATTGGATTCCATTTAGGTGGTCAAACGGGCGTTGACCACCAAGTCAACTCCCATACCCGACCGGGTATTGACAAGTACCCGACTGGGTATTTGCCTCCTATACCCGATCGAGTATGGGTAGATACTCGATCGAGTATACATTGAAAATTAGCCTTATGGGCTACTGTCTCCTGTACTCGACCGAGTATAGGTGGGTACTCGATCGAGTATTGGGTTATGCTCAAAATGGGCAGTTTTGAGTAGGTTAATGTGGGCGGTTCACGTGGGACCCGCCCACATTGGTTCCTAAGGATGGTTATATGACTATAGGGCTAGGTATTGTCCATAGCTAAAGGAACGAAAGGTTAGCCATATCCAGGTTAGTGTTTGGTAAGGATTAAGTTTGGGGTTGAGTATCCCCGGGACGTATAAATGATCCTGAAACTCGGTTGGGGTTGAGCATCCCCGGGACTATAAATGATCCTGAAACTCGGTTGGGGTTGAGCATCCCCGGGACTATAAATGATCCTGAAACTCGGTTGGGGTTGAGCATCCCCGGGACTGCAAATGATCCTGAAACTCAGTTGGGGTTGAGTATCCCCGGGATTGCAAATGATCCTGAAACTCGGTTGGGGTTGAGTATCCCCGGGACGGTAAATGATCCTGAAACTCGGTTGGGGTTGAGCATCCCTGGGACTGCAAATGATCCTGAAACTCGGTTGGGGTTGAGTATCCCCGGGACGGTAAATGATCTTGAAACTCGGTTGGGGTTGAGTATCCCCGGGATGCTAAATGATTCCAAAACTCGGTAGGATATTATGAATGTAGAATGTAGCTTGTGAGCTAGGCATTCGGGAAAGGAGTGAGAAAGGTCAGGTAAGAACTTTATCTATAAAAGACTCTTTGAATGAAATGACCTACGGGTTGAGTGTTTTACAAATATATATACAGTATGTATCATCGGATGGATGAGTCATATATATATATATATATATATATATATATATATATATATATATATATATATATATATATATGTGTGTGTGTGTGTGTGTGTGTGTGTTTGTGTGTGTGTGTGTGTGTGTGTGTATGTATCACCCTATTTTTGGGTCTCGTGATTGAAACATTAGTTATTCTTCATATAGTCTGCTTGTCACTAGCACTTCTATGGAGTATTGACCCCTCCGGGGGCCCTCACATTTTTCAGGTTAAGGCTAGAGTCCTATTACCTGCACCTTTGCCTAGGGTGATTGATCAAGAAGGAAGACGTGCTTCGTGCTTTCGTTCTTATTTCAAATTTATAAACTGTTCATTGATTTTCGAATAATGTTTTCTTTAAAACAGATGGGGGCCTGCGTGCCCGTGTTTGCCACGTGTGGGTAAGTATCAAACATATTATTATTTCCGCATTTGTTTGATTATGATATTGATGTCGATTGTATGTGTTTACTAATCGGTTTGGCAATAGAATCAATCGGACGCATTGTACAATTCAATAGGGATGAACTGTTGTTGTTCTTATCGGGTTGTACGGTGGTTGTCTACGTGGCACGGATGCGGTCTGGGGCGTGACACTTATAACCAATAAACTATAACTTATAAAGTTGTCCATCACAATTACGAAAATGCCATCGCGTCCAAAAATTTTCAAGGTTTCCAGACTTATTTTTTTGCAGTGGCATTTTCGTAATTGTTTTCTACGGGCTCTATAAGTTATGATTTATTGGTTAAAAGTTTGTGTTTTTAGTCTATTAGTTAAAATTCGCAGTTCTCAACCTAAGAGCACTTCTCACCTGATCCACTCCCTATATATATATATATATATATATATATATTCATAATTACATATATATACTAGTATATGCAAGTTTCGACCCCTCATTTTAGCCAGAACCGAGCCTTGAAAACAACTCTAAAACCTTCCCCTTTGTGAGAGGAATCCCACGATGAAGGAATCATTGAAAACGGTCATGACACGAGGGAGAAAACCTCCGCCAGAGTTTTGCCAGACTCACTACCTTCACAACGGAAAACGGAGAAGAAGGAGCTTCCGCCGCCGCCAGTCCAGTTCTGACCATCGCCAAGAAGAGCCGATAGCACTGCCATTTCACACGTCCATCAAGGTAACCTCTTGCCCTTGTGTTTAGCCTTTCGCGATCTCTCGAAGAAGACGTTTGTCCTCACCAGGAAGACGACGTCCGTCCTCATTGATAATGTTGATTGATATAATAATTGAACAAAGTAATTAATGAAGACTACGTTCGGGGCAGACGACGTTTGTCCTCACGAAGAAGAAGACGTTCGTCTAATAATATCGATTAATATAAAATGGAATAGTTTAATCAATTATAACGAGGGAGACGACGTTCATCCCCTTACGAGGGATACGACGTTTGTCCCTAAACAGTCCTGAGTTTAACCCTTATGACGTTCGTCCTTAAAAAGATGAACGTTTTAGTCCTTTCCAACGTCCGTACTTAAGAGGAGACGACGTTCGTCCCCGAGAGGAAGATGACGTTCGTCCTCGAAAATTGAATAGTTTATTTATTTATAATGAAGAGGACGACGTTCGTCCTCACAAGGATAAGACATTTGTCCTCACTAATAATGTTAATATAAAATAGTTTAATTAATTATAATTTGAGTGAAGACAATGTTCGAGGAAGAGGACATTCGCCCCCTTACAAGGAAGAGGACGTTCACCCCCTCACAAGAAAGACAACGTCTTCGTCCTTACTGGTTTTAATAATGTTAATTATTTGGATCATGACCGGACGTTCGTCTCCACAAGGAGACGACGTTCGTCCTTTTGAGGCTGCGGTCTGCTTTTCCGAGAAATTTGGCCGGTCCAGACGTTCTTCCTATAAAGGAAGAGGACGTTCATCCCCTAAAATTGAATAGTTCAATTAATTATAAATTCCATGTTAAAAGAAGACGTTCGGCCCCTATAGGAAGCGGACGTTCGTCCCCAAAAATCGAATGGTTTAATTGATTATAAATTCGTGAGCCGGTGAGATGCAGAGGCCAGAGGAGTTGAGCGGTTGAGCCGCCGCTGAGGACTTTGTCGCTAGCTTGAAGTTCTCTTTTGATTTCCGTTCCTCCCTCCTCTATTTCCTTAATTTCCTTGGACCTCGGCTGCAGTTGTATAATACTACTACTGTTTTTTTGGGTCTTCAAAAATATTGAGCCCTGTGCGAGTGGGCTGGCTACCCTTTCTCTGGGCCGGGCCTGATGACTAGGGTTTTGAAGTTATGGTTCACAATTTATATCCTACACCTGGGTGTACATGTACACCCGATTTTTTGCAATTCTTAGCAAGTTTGAGGAAAATTAATTGGTTGAGCTGCTTCCTTCCCCTGCCACCCACGCCTGTGCTTCTTTTCTTTTCTTACTTCACGCCGGTTTATCTTCTTTTTTTATTATGGGGACGTCTGTCCGATGAATCTGGGGACGTCCGTCCAATGATTCTTGGAAAGCCAGTCTTCAGATGTAGAATCACGTTTGATGATTCTGAGGACGTTCATCCGGTGATTCTGGGGACGTTTGTCCTCTGATTCTCGACGTGATTTTTCGCTAAAATTACAAATAAACCTGGATGTACGGTTCCCACCCGTACACCCGGGTGTACGATATACGAACTGGCAGAACTCCACCGCAATTTATATCCTACATTCGGGTGTACATGTACACCCGATTTTTTTTGTAATTATTAGCAACTTTGAAGAAAATTAATAGGTTGATCTGCTTCCTTCCTCTGCCACTCACGCCGATGCTTCTTTTCTTTTCTTACTTCAAGCCAGTTTATCCTCTTTGTTTATTATGGGGACGTCCGTCCGATGAATCTGGGGACGTCCGTTCGATGATTCTTGGAAAGCCAGTCTTCAGATGTAGAATCACGTCCGATGATTCTGAGGATGTTCGTCCGGTGATTATGGGGACGTTCGTCCTCTGATTCTGGAGACGTTTGTCCAATGGACGGTGTGATTTTTTCGCTAAAATTACAAATAAACCTGGATGTACGGTTCCCACCCGTACACCCGGGTGTACGATATACGAACTGGAACTCCACAGCCCGTAACGCTCTCTCAACCACAGCCACCGCACCAAGACCGTCAAGAAATCCTCCCGCCAAGTCATCGAGCGCTATTACTCACGCTTGACCCTCGACTTCCACACTAACAAGAAGGTTCTGCAAGAGGTGGCCGCCATCCCGACGAAGCGTCTCAGGAACATGATCGCCGGATTCTTGACGTGCACTTCGTCACGGTGCGTCAAAATAATTTTCAATATTAACACTTATACGTAGTATAGCGTAGTAGAGTTCGTATCCACAGGGAAAGGAATAATTCTCTTTTTATAAAACTAGTAAATAAAGGGGGGGGGGGGGGGGGGGGTTGAGATTGAATGATTTAATTTAAAAAAAAACTAAGATGAACAACCTATATGTGTTTATTTCAGAGATAAAAAAGGACTTGGCATTGCTACTTTCCACTTGTTGATATATTTTAGTCGATCATTGTTATATCTATAACTTATTCCCTCTCGAATATTCAATCGGGGAGTATATCCACTTCATCGAGGATAGTTATTAACAACAACCGTTCATTAATAACCCTTACTATTAATCAAATATAGAACAACGCCTTAGAGCATCCACACTCATGCTTCTAACATAATCTGATTTTTTGTGATTCTTACCTTTTAATATTTGCCACATAATTGTTTTAGAAATAATCTTGTCCCCTCTAAATTACCTTCAACCATCATCCCGAAATAATCTAATCTTTTGCGGGTCATTTATTAACTAATTAACTCTAACTTCACAAATAATCTCAAAATAATCCGGTTTCATATTTTGATCTCAGATTATTCTATCAATTAATCATGTCAAATAATCTCTCTCACTCAACCATGCTCCCCAAAATAATTAGTTAGAGTTAATTAGTTAATAAATGACCCGCAAAAGATTAGATTATTCTATGCATACTCAACTCTCACACAGAGTGATTCGCGAGATGAGTAGAGCCCCTTTTCGGAGATGAAATTCTCGACACACGAAGTGTAACCCCATAACAAGAATCAGTTGCTTGCTTAGCATGAATTTATCCCGATATGCTTAGAAAGCAGAGCTCCTTACGGAGTAAGGATTTTCAACACCTGGCCAGTCAAGCAATTACTTATGACGAACTAGTGAATCACGAGTAAAACCGAATTTAATCAACACAAATCAAACCATCTAACATGCCAACATTCCCAATAATATACACACCACCCCGATGATTACACCATTACTAATTCTTTCCAAGAAAGATGGAGGAGACGGAAGATTACAAAAGAAAATAAAGATTAACAAGTTACCTCTGTTGCGTTGCTAAACTAGAAAAAAGAACCTCGTGCACCTCAAAATGTTTTCAGACAGAATAACTTCATCACCAAATGTCATGTCCAAGCTAAAACCAAACCTCCCCACACTTAGGGGTGACATCGCCCTCGAGGTCAAAGAAAAGATTAAAAAAAATAACGGGGGCAAGTTAAAGAATACAATGGTTTTCAGCCCGGCAACACATCATAATCAGAATAATAATCAACACAACTCAACAAAGGAGTAATAAGACAATAAACAAACATTATTAGCAGCGTAGAAAGAGTTGACAGAATACCGTGCAAGCCAAACGACGGTGAATAACCTCCCGAATAACTTCAAATCTCTGCATCTTATAGCTCCTCCTCTCTGGTGGTGAGGAATCTAGGTAGTGTGCACATGACTGTCTCGTGATGCATCTGGAAGTCTCTCAACTCCCTGATAAGTTTGGATCGCTGCCCGGTGAATTTGTAAAGTATAAACTCTCTCATAGGCACTGACATGTCCATTGCGACACGCTCAAATCAGCTGCAAGAGGAGAAAATGAAACATGGTAGCACCTTGCTCGCAATCTGGCTGTTACTATGGAGATTATTTCCCATGAAGAAACACGTTAAGGCAGCCTGATTTACTGTCTGTTAGAACTCCTATGAGCATCAAACTCTGAATCGTGTGTAGAATGACATTCCCAGAAGGCTTTTAGCCCAAATTAGTTGGGAAAGTAGGTGCTGGAACTCATCTGTTCGCTCATACGCCGAGTCATAGAAATCCAGGCGCCACCCTGATGATTGTGCTGGTTGTTGCATCCTCTCTTCGACACTGTGATGATTCAAGTCTCTGTCCAGAGACCCTGTTCCTCCAGCACGCGTATCTCTCAAATCATTGTCCCTACAAGTGTCTGAAGTTGAATCCCAGTTCAAATATCACTATCTTGCCTGCTGTGAAGTAAATTGCAGCGTGTAGCTCTGAATAACCCCATTTACATGGGGCTGCAATTTTTCCAAAATCAATTCATGAACTCCCATGCCACACCTACAATTCAAGGCAAAGAAATCCAACCGCACAACTCCGAGATGAAAACACAAAAACAAAGACAAAAAATGCATAAACAAGAGATACTAAACTCCTATTTTTTTTGGTGGGTTGCCTCCCAGAAGCGCTTCTTTAACGTCACTAGCTTGACGATAAAATCTCATTCAAAGACGGGTTCGAGGCTTAAAACCTCCTGCTTTTCAAACATTCCCCCAAAATAGTGCTTGAGTTGGTTGCCATTGACCTTGACAACCCGGTCGTCATTATGCTCAATCTCCACGCTTCCATAGGGATAAACTCGACGTACAGTGTATGGTCCCGTCCATCGGGACTTCAGCTTCCCAGGAAAAAGTCTCAACCTTGAATTATACAACAACACCTTCTCCCCCTCTGCAAACTGGAGGTCTGCCTTAATGTGCTTGTCATGAGCTTACTTTACTCTCTCTTTGTATAAGTATGAATTATGAAAGGCCTGAGCCCTCCACTCATCCAATTCATTCACCTGAAAGAACCGCTCCTTACCTGCACTAGATGAATCAAGACAAACAGTTCTTAAAGCCCAGAGTGCCAAATGCTCTACCTCCACAGGTAAATGACAAGACTTCCCATAAACTAATCGAAAAGGAGTAGTACCAATCGGAGTCTTATAAGCTGTCCTAAAAGCCCATAACGCGTCATCTAATTTTTCTGACCAATCCTTACGAGTTTGCGCTACAGTTTTTTCTAGGATAGCCTTAAGATCCCGATTTGCATTCTCTACTTGCCCCTGAGTTTGGGGGTGATAGGCTACTCCTTGCCGATGTTGAACCCCATATTTAGACAAAACACGAGCTAGCGGATCATTACGAAAATGGCTTCCTCGATCACTAATCAAAACTTTGGGGACTCTAAACCTAGAAAACAATTTTTTTACAAAACGCACAACCACTCTAGCATCATTAGTAGAACTCGCAATAGCCTCTACCCACTTCGACACATAATCAATAGCGACTAAAATAAATTTATTGCCTCTTGAGCTAGGGAATGGGCCTACAAAATCAATCCCCCAGACATCAAAAACTTCACAAGGCAATAGATATGTCTGGGACATCTCATATCGTTTAGAAATATTTCCTACCCTTTGACACTTATCGCATGAGGCAACATAAGAATTTGCGTCTTTGAACAATGTGGGCCAGTAATACCCACACTCTAACACTCTTCTTGCTGTCCTATTACCAGAAAAATGCCCCCAGTGGGGCCAGCATGACAATGGTAAAGAATCTCATTCATTTCACCCTCAGGAATACACCTTCGTACAACTTGGTCAGCACAAATCCTGAACAAATAAGGATCATCCCAGAAATAATACTTAGCATCAGACAGAAACTTTTTTGACATGTGTCGAGATAGCCCGGTTGGCTCAACATTGCCTACTAAGTAGTTAGCTATGTCTGCATACCAGGGTACCTCAGATCCAATCTCAACCTGCAAAAGACGTTCATCAGGAAAAAGTTCTTCAATAACATCATTACCGAAAGAGTCTACCAAGTCAACATCTAATCGTGATAAATGATCAGCTGCTTGATTGGTGGAACCCCTCCGGTCCCTAATCTCTATGTTAAATTCCTGCAACAACAAAATCCAACGGAGAAGTCTAGGTTTAGAGTCGTGCTTCTGAAATAAATATCTCAACGCTGAATGATTGGTGTAGATAATTACTTCAGATAAAATAATATACGACATAAACTTCTCCAAAGCATACACGATAGCTAGAAGCTCTTTCTCTGTAGTGGTATAATTCAATTGGGGTCCCGCTAAGGTTTTGCTAGCGTAATAGATGGGGCGGAAGTGATTATCCTTCCGTTGGCCAAGAATGGCCCCGACCACCTGATCGCTAGCATCGCACATTAGCTCAAAAGGGATTTCCCAATCTGGAGCAACTAAAACTGGAGCTTCCATCAACTTAAGTTTCAAACACTTAAAAGCAAGCAAACATTCATCATCAAACAAAAAATCAGCATCTTTCTCAAGCAAACGGGTGAGAGGTTTGGCTATTTTTTGAGAAATCCTGAATAAAGCGACGGTAGAAGCCGGCATGCCCAAGAAAACTACGGACAACCTTTACGGTCGTTGGAGGCGGGAGTTTCTCAATGGCCTCGATTTTCGCCTTGTCAACCTCAATACCCTTAGATGACACCTTATGACCTAGCACAATACCCTCCTTGACCATGAAGTGACACTTTTCCCAACTCAAGGCTAAGTGGGTCTCCTCACACCTAATCAACACTTTCTCTAAATTATGGAGGCATTCATCAAATGACTCCCCAAAAATAGAGAAGTCATCCATAAAGACCTCCATAAAATCACCAATAAACTTCTCAAAGATAGCAATCATGCAACGCATAAATGTGGCAGGGGCATTGCATAGACCAAAAGACATCCTACGAAATGCAAATGTCCCAAATGGGCAAGTAAAAGTGGTCTTTTCCTGGTCAACGGGATCAACGTGTATTTGAAAGTACCCGCTCATCCCGTCAAGGAAACAATAATAAACATGCCCTGCCAAACTCTCAATCAACTGATCAATAAAAGGTAAGGGAAAATGATCCTTTCGAGTGGCTTCATTTAGTTTACGGTAATCGACGACCATCCACCACCCGGTCACCGTCCTACTTGGTAGGAGTTCCCCCTTCTCATTCTGAATCACCGTCATACCCCCCTTCTTGGGGACCACGTGAGTAGGGCTAACCCATTGGCTATCTGAAATTGAGTAAATTATACCCACATCCAAAAGCCTCAGGACTTCTGCCTTTCCATTTCCATCATCTTGGGGGTTTAAACGTCGTTGCGGTTGCACGACTGGTTTATACCCCTCCTCACACTTGATTTTGTGGGTATAGAAGGTTGGGCTAATCCCACGAAGATCCTCAAGCTTACGCGCAATGACATGCTTGTGACACCTAAGGACATCCATCAATTTTTCCTTCTGTCCCGACTCTAACTGGGCTGAAATAATGACATGGTGTTGGCCCTGTGTGTCTAAAAATGCATACTCCAGGTGACTAGGGAGCGGTTTGAGTTCAGGAGTAACCTTATCGGTGGGCTGCTCCTCAAACTCAGTAAGCAACGTAGGGAAATCATCATTCCTAATCACCTGCTCGCAATCAAGAGTCATTTCTTCTTCATTTTCAGCCACCATATCCCCCACGTAATGAATGTTACTAACAGGTGGGGTAATATCACTATCGCCTTCAAATAAATACCCCTCCACTGACTCAAACATATCAAGATAATGGCATGATTCAGCAGGGTCTGAGGCCTTACTCATCACCTCTGAGAGTTTAAAAGTGCACACATCGTCCCCAACTCTCAGAGAAAGTGAACCAACAGCAACATTGACAAGGGCCCTAGCAGTAGCCAGAAGGGCCTCCCTAAAACAAGTGGAGTCTCACGATCTTCCTCCATGTCCATGACCACAAAATCGACAAGGAATATGAACTTGTCCACTCGTACTAATACATCCTCTAGAATTCCTTTCGGGTATTTCACTGATCGGTCCGCTAGCTGAAGGCTCATATGAGTGGGCTTTAGTTCACCCAAGCCAAGTTTCATGACCACAGAGGAAGGCATCAGGTTGATGCTAGCTCCTAAATCAGCTAAAGCATTATTAAACATAAAATTTTCAATAGAACAAGGTACAGTAAAACTCCCTTGGTCTTCTAGCTTCAGAGGCATAGTCTTCAGAAAAACTGCTGAACATTCCGCATTAAGATCCACCGCTTCCGGCTCTTCCCACCTCCTCTTTTTCGTGAGGAGATCCTTCAGAAATTTTGCGTATCTCGGCATCTCCGTCAAAGCTTCTATGAATGGGACATTAATATGAAGCTGCTTCAGATGCTCCATTAATCTAATCAGGTTCGTGTTATCACTGCTTCTCTTCACCCGTGTAGGGAACGGGAGAGGTGGAGTCATCTTACTCTTCTCTTTCTTCAGAGAATCTTCTTTCTGAGCTTCATTACTCTTGGAAGGAATAGGGACAGCCACTGGTTCTTCTTCAACCTCCTGGGATTTCGGGTCTTGATGCCGCTGGTCATCATTTTGTTGAGGCAATGGTGGAGTATTAACTTCTGTAAGGGTCTTCCCGCTGCGTAGTGTAACGGCCTGCACTTGCTCCCTTGGATTGGGTTCTTTTTAACTCGGAAGGCTGCCCGGTTCTCTAGGAGCAACTGAACCAAGCTGGCGGATAAGAGCTTCTAGATTGCTGAAACGCTGGTGCATCTCCGCTTGATTTTTGGCTAATTCAGCCATTGTTTTCTCTAGCGCTGCATTTATCGGAGGTGGTTCAAGCTGTCTTTGGTGAGGCGGGACATAAGCGGGCTGATTTGAATTGCCTCTATTCTGGAAATTTGTTTGGTAATTGGGAGCATTCCGCTGCCCCTGATTCTGATTTTCAGATCTCCACGAGCCTCCTCCTTGCTCAAAGTTTCCTCTCTGAACTTGATTGTTGAAAAACTGCCCACCAGCTCTCTGGCCTTGACCGTATTCCATGAAATTCACATCACGGACCACTGGAGCTGCCTGATTATGAACATAAAGAGGGAAGGTGTGAGTGAGGTGAGCTCCCATGCACATTTCGCAAGATAAAGCTAGTTCTTGGCCAGTTGGACTTGGATAACTTGCTCGAACTGGAAGTGGGGTAGAATTCATAGGATAAGAGGGCTGATATGTCCCAATATTGTGAACATGTTGCTGCTGAGAGGTCTGTGCCTTCAAGTCTTTGACATCCACTGCCAGTCCCTCGATCTTCGATGTGAGTGCAGTGATGGAATCTAAATTGAGCAGACCAGGTGGATTTTGAGCTCTCTCCTTACCCGCGTACCAATATTTATCATTTGAAGCCAAATTCTCTATTATCTGCTCTTCTTCCTGTGGGGACAATTTTAGAAACATACCCCCCTGAGATGCCCGGTCTAGTTCTCTCATATACTCCAGCCGAAGACCATTATAAAATCTGCACTTAATTGTTGCTGAATTAATGAATGTTTCTGGACACTTCCTTCTCAGCGTCTTCAGCCTATCCCATGCTTCACTGAAAGTCTCGGTCGGAGCTTGAGTGAAGTTGAGAATTTCTGTCTGAACTTTGATAGCGGCAGAGGGAGGAAAGTACTCCTGCATAAATGCCTGATGAAGCTTCTCCCATGTATCAAAATGCCCGTTTGGAAAGCTACGGAGCCACCGCGATGCCTTGTCTCTCAACGAGAATGGAAATAAGGTCAACCTCACTGCCTCGCTGGATACCCCATTGTATTTGAATGTGGCACATGTCTGAATAAAGCTCTCAATATGCTCCATTGGATCTTCATGGGTGTATCCGCAGAATGGATTATTAGCAAGCATCTGCATCATGGCCGGCTTGATTTCAAAATTGTTGGCCTCAATGGTGGGTGCATCAATGCTATTTCTCGCCACATAGTTAGGCGTCAACTTCTCCAGAGTTGTCTCATCGGCCATTTTGTTCAAGTCTTCTTGCAACCGCCTTTTAGCTCTTCCTCGGAATAAGCGTTCAGGATCCGAATAACCTGCAATTAAATCTTGTTCCCCCAAGGAGCGAGTGTGCATGCACTGGTTCCTGCAGCTTAGTTCACGTGCAAAGAACACCAAAAACAAAGACAAATAACAGAAAAGAAATAGAAAGTCTCACCGACTTACTTTTACCTATTCCACAGAAAGTACTTAACAAACAACCGTGCCACTCCCCGACAACGGCGCCATTTGATCGGAGAAATTTTTTTAGTGAGTAAAACGTAGTTGGTTAATCCGTAGAATAACCAGACCACGAGTATCGTCTCTCAAGGAGTGACAAAAAGGAAGTTTTAAATACAGTCCGTGATCACAGGCTAGCACAAGTCATGGTAATCTTTCCGTATAAATTGTTTTCGGGTGATTAAAAAAAACTAACTAACAGCGAGTGCAAAAAAATATAGAGTAAAGAAAGTAAACTGATTCTAGATATTAAAACAGGGTTCAAATTGGATAGTTCGGATTCTGGGTGTTCTTTTGAGATGAGAATTAAGTAAATTAATTTTTAATTATTCCTGGAAAGAAAATGAAATAAATTCTCCTAGACAAGAATTAAATCAAATTATCACAATCTTAACTTATTTCTAAGATCAGATTGCTTGTATAAGATCCAAGCTAATTTAACGCAAATTCCATAGACAAGAATTGAATTAAATCCAAACATTCATATATGAGCGCGATCAAATTCATATAGACAATTAAAAGTAATCTTATACAATTTTCCAGAAAATTCATTGAATTTCAAAAACTAAATTCACACCCTCAAGAGCCCATGAACCCTAGCCCCAATTCAAACCCTATATGGAATTAGCTACTCATAATTAAAATTAACATCACACTAATATTGATACACATGATACGGAGCTAGCAAAAAACTGGAATATGACTATTTAATGGTGGAAAAAAACTGAAATTATATGTTGGAGATAAATAAATTCGAAGTTCAATTCAAAATTAAGAGATAGTAATGTAAAAACGGCTAACACTTACAATTCTTGTTCAAAAGCTAAATTGAATTGGAAGAAATTAGAGAAAAGTGAAGCTGATGCATTTCTTGCTGCTGCGGCTATTCTACTAGAGAAGAAAAGAAGTACTTGTTGCGGCTAATTCCAGAAACGAACAGAAAGAATTCCTTCCCTGCGGTTGCTTGTAACTAAAATGAAAGAAAACCTGGTGCGACTAATCTGATGTGCTTCAAATGAATAGAATTGATCTGCGGCTGACTTCACAAAATCCAAGGAAAGAAAAAAAAATGGGTGCGGCTGATAGTTCCGGGAAAAAAAACCCCACTCCTTTTTGTTTTTTTGGGCTGCACTTGGATTAAACAAATTGCTGCAGTTTTTTTTCATTTGGGCTGTGCAAAACTATTTTTCAAGAGCCTTTAGAGTGTCCCGCTCTAACATAAATGCGTTATTCACCGCAAATTCGGCCTCTACAATCACAACTCACCACACCCGCTAATCATATGCAATTTTACAATCAAATTACTCCAAAAATGTCAAATTATGTAGAAAAATACTACACCGAATACGAATGCCACCGGGACCGAAAATAGCAAATTTTCACTCAAAACCCCCAATAGTCACCCGATTAATTATAAAAATTAGACAATTAACACCTAAAATATGGGTGAAAGATAGGGACGGAACGAGCCTATCAATACCCGATCGGGTATAGGCAATACACGACCGGGTACATGAGTATTTTTTCCAAATCGAAATCTTTCTTGCCTCCTTGCACTTCCCTTGATCTTTTAAGGTCCAATCTTGATCCCTTGGATGATCTTTGACCTGTTTAGCTCAGAATAGTCCTAATCTAAACAAGTTACAAATAAATATGAAAATAAAGTATTACACCAAAAGTGTGTAATTTCCTCAACTAGAAATAATAAAAACTAGTTAAAAATACAAACATACAATCGGATATTACATGAATATCAACTCCCCCACACTTAGCTTCTTTACTCGTCCTCGAGTAAAGTCAAATGTTTAATAGTTCCAAGTCCTCAAAAGTTCAACAATTAACCAGAAAAAGCAAAAGACCACCAAGGATATTATATGAGTTTTACATTGAGTGTTTAGCTCAAAGAATAATATCTTCTTGGGTTTGATGGCCTTCTATGCTCATCTCCTCTTTTCATCTTCAAGAGATTAAATGTTGTCCTCTAAAAACAAATATATCTCTCATATCTCTCATTTTGCCTAGGAGCCTTTTCAGGTTTTCATCCTAGCATCTCTTTTATTTTTCCACCTCTTCACTCACTCATCATTTTTTGTAAGCCTTTCTTTTGCTTAGATTGCCCATTTTTTGGGTTTTCAACCTAACTAGCATTTCATTTTTTTTAAGATGTTTGCGAAGAAATTAATGCTAGTTTACAAGGTATCAAACTTAAGTACGCACCGATGAGGGACTCCCCCTCACTTAGCTCGAAGCACTGTCCCTAGTGCTCGTCTCCATCATAACCGGGCTGACCTGGTGCTCTAGATGAAATACTCTCGCCCCTTGTTCTCTTTGGTGCCATTTTCGCTTGATGATTTGAATTTTGAGTTCCAAATTTCGGACTTGGGGGAGAGCGTAAGGCATTATTTTTGGACTTGAGTTTTTTTTTGGGGGGGGGGGGGGATGTGGTGTTGATGGATATGGGGTGTAGAGGGAAATGTGGTGAAGATTTTGGCGTTGGTTTGGAAAGATTTGGTGGAGATTTGAGGGAGTAATGGGAGAAAGAAACTTTGAAATTTGAGGTTTGGGGAAGATGAAATGGGTGTTTTGGGTGGCTAAGTTGGGTTTAAAGACCGTGTACCCGACCGGGTACCCTGACATACCCGATCGGGTATGTCTGTGTTTCTTCAAAATCCGGGGTCCTACCCGATCGAGTTGGGGTATACTCGATCGGGCATTTTGGTGCGAACATATTCCCAAAAAAAAATTAACATACCCGACCAGGTATATGGAGCTGCCCGATCGGGTACTTCATAATTTTCCACCCCTGAGTCAATCGAGTATTTGGTTACCCGAGTTTCACCCTTTATATTTTTGTTTGTACCCGATCGGGTAGTACGTGACACTCGATCGGGTATGGTGCCCCTGGTTTTTTTTTTGAAATGAAAACTACAAGGGAGAAAAGAATATGTACATTTGCTTGGGTTGCCTCCCAAGAAGCGCCTCGTTTAACGTCGCGGCACGACGCCATCATTGTGTTCAATCGTTCAAGCTTGGATCATGATCATTATTTTGACTCTTCACTTCGAAAATCTTTCGAGGATCAAATATCCAGATTTCCATTGATTCATGTGGTGAGAGTGAGGGAAAGAAATTATCGATTAACGTGATCAATGGAAAATGTTTTGATCTCTCAATTTTTGTGAAGATTTCAAAAATGTCTTTATCCTTTTCAATTTTATGAGTTTCCCTCGAAGTTTTTAGAACTGTTGGGGGTACCTCAAAGAATGATAAGGATAGATATTTGACCTTGAAACACGGTTCATCCTCTTCTTTGACCAGCTCGAGCTCCGTGTCTCTTTCTTCTTCTACTTCTTCTGGATTTTGGATCTCCTCTTGCATTTCCTTCTCATTTGTCAATGTGATTGCAAAAGTTTGCTGTTTAGGATCACATTCTATTTGAGAGGAAAGTTTTCCCGAATCCCTTTCTTCAAGCCTACTCACGGCTCCGGCTATTTGACTCACTTGAGATTCCAAGTTCAAAATGCTAGACTTGGTCTCATTTTGGAATTGCACCATGTTTTGTTGCATGGTGGTCACGCTGTTAGTAAGAGCCCGAACCATGTCCTCCGTAGACATGTTAGAGTTGGAGAATGGATCATACCTCATGTGAGGTACATAATTAATTTGTGCGAGGTATTCTTCTTGGAGCTTTGGGCAAAAATCCGCAATATGCCTGTGAGACATGCAAATATCGCAGGTCTTGGCATCTTGAGTTTCTGAGCTTAAGATAAACTCCTTTATGAGAGAAGCCAAAACGGAAATTTGATTCTCTAAGGATGATGTGTTGGTATCCATATACTAATGTAAGCTCAGAAAATAGAAAAGTATTTTTTTTATATTTTTGTTTTGTTTTTTATTTTTATGAGATAAAATAAAAAGAAAAATAATTGCCTTTCCCCGGCAACGGCGCCAAATTTGACGTGCACTTTGTCACGGTGCGTCAAAATAATTTTCAACACTAACACTTATACGTAGTATAGCGTAGTAGAGTTCGTATCCACAGGGAAAGGAATAATTCTCTTTTTATAAAACTAGTAAATAAAGGGGGGGTTTTGAGATTGAATGATTTAATTTAAAAAAACTAAGATGAACAACCAATATGTGTTTATTTCAGAGATAAAAAAGGACTTGACATTGCTACTTTCCACTTGTTGATATATTTTAGTCGATCATTGTTATATCTATAACTTATTCCCTCTCGAATACTCAATCGGTGAGTATATCCACTTCATCGAGGGTAGTTATTAACAACAACCGTTCATTAATAATCCTTACTATTAATCAAATATAGAACAACGCCTTATACCGATTTAATAGTAGCATTTAATCTTTCTAACTCCTTGATGAAATCAATTGAGATTGATAACCTCAACACAACGGTTTCAGTTTAACCAACAAAATTAATCCCTCTTAAGTTTATTAACCACGATCGTGTATTAATAAACCGAAGTTACTTGTGAAACCATCAACGATTAACCATCGGTTCATTGATCATTTCTAGTAATAATTAATATATGAAACAAAACTAGTTGGTCCTTTAAGTAATGTTCAAAATATTAATATGAAATATGAGTAGGAATTAATTAATATTCAAGGAAGAATATTATTAAAGAAGATGAATCCTACTACAATTAATATCAAGATGTTAACTAATTGTCATCTTAGCAACACTCCCCAACATTAATATAGAGGAAGAAAATATCATTCTAACTAATGTCGAGATGTTAACTAATTGTCATCTTAGCAACACTCCCCAACATTAATATAGAGATGGTATTAAGGAAACAACCATTAAGGAAAGAAGTTAAGAAAATAACCCACAACTTTAATAATCAACAAGCTTCAAGAGCAACACCAATAAATGGAAGTTTAGCGCCTCATTTGGAGACTAAACATGCTATAAAATATAAGAAATGCTATTCTAAACTGAGCTAAGAAGTATATGTGAATTGGTGATTTTATTATGAAGGAAAGGGGTGTATTTATAGGCTTTTGGGAGCTGCAGGATCTGATACCCGACCGAGTATATAGGATACCCGACCGGGTATCTTAGGAAATTTCCCAGAAATTCACTTTTCTGGGCATACCCGATCGAGTGTGTCGACATACCCGATCGGGTATGTGACGAATCTTTACGAAAATTTGCTCCCACAATCATTTGTTCCCGGATTTGATCTGGACAATCGAATCAAGCAAATACCCGGTCGGGTATAGGCAATACCCGACCGGGTACATGAGTATTTTTTCCAAATCGAAATCTTTCTTGCCTCCTTGCACTTCCCTTGATCTTTTAAGGTCCAATCTTGATCCCTTGGATGATCTTTGACCTGTTTAGCTCAGAAAAGTCCTAATCTAAACAAATTACAAATAAATATGAAAATAAAGTATTACACCAAAAGTGTGTAATTTCCTCAACTAGAAATAATAAAAACTAGTTAAAAATACAAACACACAATCGGAAATTACATGAATATCAACTCTCTACCCATCTCATGAAGCGGACCTAGAAGGGACCTGTTAGGGGCATAACGACCAGACGCTTCATCTAGATCTTGCCGTCATTCATTTTTTTCGTCGGTTCATCATTGTTAGTTTTCATAATTGTGTCATCATTTTTCATAAGGGGGTCCACACCGTGATATGGATCGGTTTGGCTCTGATACCATGTTAAGACCTCAGGTTCCATCCTAAAAGGTTAACCTGATAGGAGGAGTAACCCATTTCTTAATATAGCACTTTGTTGAATCAAACTTTTCTGGTGTCGGACTCTAACACATTAGTTGTATTTTGGGTGATAGAACTTGATAGAGTATATGAGTCCAGACCCCATGACCCACATACTCACCAAGTAAGAGTAGCCGTCTGTCGCTAGTAGTACCTCCGTCGGCCAGGAAGCACAGTCGTCCGTCCCCAACAGGCCAAGGCAACGGATCTCCATCCAGGGGATGAATGTCCCTAGAAGGCCCAAGGCAACGAATCTCCATCCATGGGACGAACGTCCCGAGAAGGCCCAAGGCAACGGATCCTCCATCGAGGGGATGAACGTCCCCAGAAGGCCCAAGGCAGCGGATCCTCCATCCAGGGGACGAACGTCCCCAGAAGGCCTAAGGCAGCGGATCCTCCGTCCAGGGGACGAACGCACCTAGAAGGCAAAAGGCAACGGATCCTCCATCCAGGGGACGAACATCCCCAGAAGGCCCAAGGCAACAGATCCTCCATCCAGGGGACGAACGTCCCAAGAAGGCCCAAGGCAACGAGATCTCCTCCATCCAGGGGACGAACGTCCCCAAGGATATCCTGCATCCAGGGGACGAATGTCCCCAAGAAGACTCCGCAGAGATAGATTCATACTTAGTCAAATCCTATGTACTGAACCCAATAGAGGCCTTATATTGTAATGGGCCTCCCAAGTCCAAGACTTGGGAACCCAACCCACTTTTTCTCCTATAAATACTCCCCTTGGGAGCCATGTAAAGGGTTCGAAAATTAATTAATACAAATCACTTATCTCTAGCTCTCACTTCTCTCCAAACATATAATCTATCATTTGGTGCTCTCGTTGAGAGGCTAGAACAATCAAGTTAGCATCCTTCGTTGCTACCAAGCACAGCTAACTGATTATGGGAAGAACAAGCTGAAATTGTAACCTCATCGGCATGGCGATCCCTGAAACTCAGGAGGATCGTGAACACTCAGGCAATGCTACAACCGACAAGATAGGGGACGAGGACATCTTTCAGGAGACGATCGTCCCCACGGGTGACCTTCGCGATCAGCTTAACGTCAACGCTCAAGACGCCCGCATCGGCCTTGAGAAGAAACACCCGAGAAAGGCGACAATGCCTCGGGGCAATAGGCTACTCCCATTGTGACCCTCAACTTCAGGCTGCTCTGTCGGCCATCATAGCCAATCTGGCTCAGAACCCCACCATCCTAAGCGTGCTCATGCCAAGGACAGAGGAGAACACCACTCCACCGCCTTGTCCTCCTCAACCATTGGTCATGAACGTCGGCAACAAGGCGGGGGTCGTGTCCAAGGACACTGCATCCCATTCCGATCCTGTTTCCCCTCATCGAGTTGGACTGACCCCAGTGCATAGAGCCTCGGCCTTCAATAGGCTAGGAGACACACATTGTCGGCCATCATCAGAGAGGCTAGCGGGACAGATTGGTGAACAGGATCCGGGATTGCCAAGGGAGAGCTTGGGGTCTGTATCCCGGACAGCGGATCAGCCCGCTTTGACAAAGGAAAGGGTAAGCTACATGAGGACGACGCACGTCGCCGCATCAACACGACCCATGCAACCCGCGTGGGGACGCACGTCGCCATTACGGCAGCCAAAGACCCCCGGGACAATGTCATCGCCCAGCTGGAAAAGAGGCTCGCCCAGATGGAGGCCAAGCAGCTGGCCGCTACTCCTATGGCCAACACGTCCGGGGATCCCGACTTTGACGCACTCTTACACAAGGCCAGCGCCTTGGAGAGGGATCTGGCCGAGGGACGTGATAACCCCATCATCCAAATCAGAACAAAAACTCTGATCCCTTCACTGCAATGGTGCTCTCGGCCCCAATACTCGAGAAGTACTGGGGGAATGCCATCAAGCCTTATGACGACCGCACCGATCCCTAGGAGCATTTTAGCCGCTATCAGAACAACATGCTGATGGTGAATGCGTCTGACGAATACCTCTGTCGTTGGTTCCTTTCCACTCTTGAAGGACCAACGTACGAGTGGTTCAACGCACTGCCCTCAGGAAGCGTGGACTCATGGCAAGATCTTGCCCAACGCTTCCTCACCCACTTCGCCAAAAGGAAGCGTGTGAAGAAACATTTATCCCATCTCCTCTTCGTCAAACAGCAACACGATGAATCACTCCGGTCCTTCATAGACTGATGAACGAAGGAGACCGACGAGGTCGAAGGTGCTGATGAGTGCACCCTCCTCCTCATCTTTCAGGGCGTTCTTCGCAATAGCCCCTACGCGAAGAGCCTCATCACTGACCCGCCGAGGTCATACACCAAGGCACACCAGCGAGGGAGCTTGTATGCCGACGCCGACGAGCTCCATTCCCACAAGAAGGACAGCCATCGGAAGAAGAAGCCCAACAACGCTCCTTCGGCCCCCGGCCAGGGAAAGCACACACACTCTGGTCCCAGCGGGCAAAGACGGGGAGAGAAACCATGGCACTCGATGACTCCACTCACACACTCGGTGGATACCATCCTTGACTGTGCGGAGGAGCAAGGTCTCATCCCCAACAATCTCCGGTCGGCTGAAGAAATATACGCCGTCCACCAGGGCGGCACCTACTGCCGCTACCATAAGAACACCTCCCACAATAGTGTGATTTTGCATCACACTAAAGAAAGCTATCGAGCGCTTAATTCAGCAAGGTGAACTTTCCCAGATTGTAAAGGGTGCCCCAAAGAAAAAGCGTGAGATAGGTAATCTCACTTACGACGAAGAAATGGGCCCCCAGCCGAAGAGGCATCACCACGAACGTCGCTAAGGAAGAGCAGGCACCATCACCGTGAATGTCCCCCGACAACCTGGTGGAAAATGACCGTCGCCAAGGACTTCCTACTAGCCGAGGGAAAAGCAACCCCCTCAGCCGAGCCGGAAACAATTCCATCATGCCCGAATGAAGAAGCGACGCCATTGCCATGAACTTCGCCAAGGACTTCCTCGATGCCATCACCACGAGCGTCCCCCGGTAACCCAGTTGAGGATGAACGTCGCCAAGGACTTCCTTGTCACCATCGCCATGAACGTCGCCAAGAACGAGGAGAGGCCGCATACTGAGCCGATCGAGGACGCCGAGGAAATCCCTTTAGGTGCCTCTTAGCTGAAGCGAGTCTTGAAAATTGGGAGCTGTTTAAGCAATTTTTATTGATAAGCTAAAACTAATTAAAAAAGACTTTATATGAACAAACGGGCTTCGAACAAGAGCAATGAAGAAGATGACAAGTGAGTAAATAAGAGTGAAAACTTATGTATCATTCGAATATGAGCTGCCTGGTTACAATGAGGGATATCCTATTTATATGAAGGGTAATTAATGCTCTCATGATGGCTTTGAACGTTACTGACGGGTTGGCTGTCCGTTATGACGATTTCGAATATGTCATAAAGGTTGGACAATTACATTTAATACCTTCCTTAATCACATTAAAGAGCCTAATAATGTACAGAAAACGTTACAACATCCACCATTAAGCCTTATGACCGTATCATTAACTTTTATGACAAACACTCTTTAATGCAGCATAAACTGTCATATTCTTGCTCCAACAATTCCCCCTTTCGAGAAGTTGACGCGCACGATGCGTGGGTCGGATCATTAAATGGCAATTTGTCGAAATTTTGAAAGAGCTATACTTCACCTCTTGGTTCATTGCATCTATTGACACATCAACGACTTGTCGTGACATTTTGACCATTTCAGTTGACGAAATGTTCCCTTCTTTCTTTGAAATAACCTTCAATTGAATTAATCTCCTTAACTAAAATGACGAAAACTGAAAACTGACATGTTAT
Organism: Cuscuta europaea; assembly: GCA_945859875.1. Taxonomy (NCBI): domain Eukaryota; kingdom Viridiplantae; phylum Streptophyta; class Magnoliopsida; order Solanales; family Convolvulaceae; genus Cuscuta; species Cuscuta europaea. Next base: position 13,766,644 of record CAMAPE010000048.1, read on the forward strand.
CTTCTCCCCTCCAAAATTGCCTAGTTCGACTAGATGACAAAAATTTGTAACATCTTTCATATTGATGTCAATATGTCAACTGGCAAAGGGAACACCATCCATCATTGAAGATGATGAGATGGGTTGTGTGAACTTGGTCCATACCCTGCAAAAACTTTAAATAGCGTTACGTTTGTCGTTTGTATTATCTCCTTATGTTGGAGCATGTGCTTCTATTGTGATGTTCTGTATTTTTTGGTTGCACGTGCGTTGTCATATATGTTTGTAGGTTTTGGCTAAAATGTATTGGATGGGCTCTGTTAGGACTGTGATCCATGATATTCTCATGGGCAGCCTAACCCTTCCCATTTTGACGTTTAAGAAATATGTTTGTTCGATGTGGGTATGAATGATGTTTTATACCCCTTGTAGATCGCCTAAATATGTGTGTGATGTTATGGCTTAACATAGTCCTGCATTTATCACAAAACGTCAAGGTTGGCCGTTGGTTTTGGGCCAACGGCCCTCCGATGGTTAAGTTATTAGTAAGTCGTCTGGGATGATAAATAAGACATAACGAAATTAAAAATGGAAAAGATTAAGGTGTACCACATTCCAACTTCTTGGAACCTGTCTACCATCTATTGATTCCAATTGGTATGCCCCCTGTCCAATAATGTTGACGATCTTGTATGGGCCTTCCCGATTGGGACTGAATTTTCCACTTGCTTCATTTCCAAATACTCTTCTTAGAACCCAGTCACCTTTCTTGAATATTCTAGCTCGGACATTTTTGTTAAAGCTCTTAGCCACCATTTGTTGTCTTGTTGATAAGATTGTAGTCGGATCTTGACTTTCTCTCTAACTTCATCGATGGTATCCAAATCATGTACTAATTCCACGTTATTTCGTTCTACGGTCATAAGTCCGTATCTCGAAGAGGGCACCTCTACTTCTGCCGGTATGACCGTTTCACAACCATAAACTAAGGAAAAGGGGGTTTGTCCGGTTGCGTTTTTGGAGTCTTTCTGTCTGCCCATAGTATCAAGGGTAACTCGTCAACCCATTTGCCTTGTGCTTTCTCAAGTCTTTTCTTCAGGTTGGCAACAATGATCTTGTTGCTGGATTCAGTCTGTCCATTAGATTGCGGGTACCTAGGAGTTGACGTTTCCAACTTGATATTGCACCTTTCACAGAACCGTCTGATCTTTGCCTGACGGAATGGCTCAGCTTCTACCCATTTTGAGAAGTAATTCGTCATCGCCAGCATGTATACTTTTTGTCCTGGTGCCTCTAGCAATTTCCCGATGATGTCCATTCCCCACTTCATAAAGGGCCAAGGTGATAGGACTGGATGAAGTGACTCGGAGGGTTGATGACGGATGGGTCCTTGTAACTGACAAGGCTTACACCTTTGAGTGAAAGTAGTTGCGTCCTCTCTCATGGTTGGCCAGTAGTATCCGAATCTGAGAGCTTTGTTAGATAGACTTCGTCCGGCCATGTGGTTGCCACATTCCCCTTCATGAAGGTTTTTAGCACTTTGACAGCTTCTTGAGGCGACGGGCACCTTTGATATGGACGTGCTACAGACCTTTTGAACAAGACACCATGAATTAATAGAAACCTACTTACCTTTGAGAGAAATGCCTTGGCTTCTCTCTTATCTGTTGGGAGGATATTGTGCTTTAGGTATGCTACATATGTCTGAATCCAATCGTCTTGTGGTGAGGATTCAACAACAGCGATAGATTCCAACCTGTCAATACCACGTCTTGACAAATGGGCGAAAGGAATGTTATTGTTCACTTCTGCTTCCAGGCATGATCTGATTGGTTCTAAGACATTGGCTTGCGTGTTTTCTTCCCTTGGGACTTGCTCGAAGGTAATTTCTTCAAACGATGTTGTCAATTGTATGATGAGTTGTAAACAAGACGTCATCTTGGGGTCTTTTGCTGCATAAACACCGTTAGTTTGATTAACTATTAATAGATAATCACATTTTACCTCAAGGAATTTGACGCCTAGATCCTTTTCCAATGTTAGTCCGACAATCAATGCTTCATATTCTGCTTCATTATTCGTGGCATTGAAATCACAATGGACTGCTTGGAGCATGGCGTCCCCCTGTGGCGACTTTAGGACTACGCTCAGGCCTGCTCCATTCATATTTGATGCTCCGTCAGTGTGTAGCGTCCATCTTCGGTGGGGCAATCCATCAACCAGCAAGCATGTCTCCTCTTCTACCTTGGTCTGGAGCTTTGGGCTAAAATATGCCACAAAGTCAGCAAGTGTTTGGGATTTCAAGGCCTTTCTTGGTTCATAAATGAGATCGTAAGCTCCCAATTGAATTGACAATTTAGCCATGCGACCTGTCAACTCAGGTTTCCTCATGATTGATTTCATGGGATAATTAGTCCGAACACAGATTGTATGGGATTCCAAATAAGGACGTAATTTAATTGAAGCCATAACTAATGCCAAAACTAACTTTTCAAGTAAAGCGTACCTGAATTCTGGTCCATTTAGAGACTTACTCATGTAGTAGACTGGTGCATGTTGTCCGCTCTCTTCCCTTGTCATAACGGCACTGACAGCATGTTCCGAGACGGCTAGATAGAGTTGGAGTTCCTTGTCTTCTCTAGACTTTGCGAGTAGTGGTGCGGCTGTCATGTACTCCTTCAACTGTTGAAGTGCCTGCTCATGTTGTTCCGTCCATTCAAATTTTTTATTCTTCCGCAAAATGTCATAGAACAGGCGGCACTTGTCTGACTATTTTGAGATAAATCGGTTTAAAGCTGCGACTCGTCCTGTCAACCTTTGGACGTCTTTGACAGATTTGGGCGATTCGATGTCGAGGATGGCACGTACTTGTGCCGAGCTTGCCTCTATACTTCGTTCACTGACGATGTACCCCAAAAATTCCCCTGATGACACCCCAAAAGCACACTTTGCCGGATTGAGCTTTACATTGTATTCCTTCAGTCTTCTGAAAGATTCCGTCAAGTGATTGATGCGATCTTCCTTTTTCTTGGATTTGACGATCATATCGTCGATATAGACCTCCATGGTGTCTCCCATCAGATCCGTGAACATCATAGTGACCAACCTCTGGAACATTGCACCTGCATTTTTAAGTCCAAATGGCATAACAATGTAGAAGTACGTACATGTTTCCGTGATGAACGCCGTTTTTTCCTTATCGGCGGGATGCAGCTGGATTTGGTGGTAACCGCTGAAGGTGTCCATGAAGGAGAGCATTTCGTGCCTTGCCATTGCATCCGCCAATGAATCTATATGTGGCATTGGAAAACAATCCTTCGGGCATGCTTTGTTTAAATCGGTGAAGTCGACGCAGATTCACCATTTAGCCATTTTGCCCTCCTCATTTCCTTTCTTTTTCTGGACGACAACGACATTTCCTAACCAATCAGGGTACCTGACCTCATTTAATTTTCCGGTATGAAGCAGTGTATCGACTTCTTTATTCACAATAACGTTTCTTTCTTGGGCGAAGCGTCTCCTCCTTTGTCTGATGGGTCTGTGTGATGGGCCGACGTTTAACATGTGAGTTATGATGTTAGGATCAATACATGTCATGTCGTCGTGACTCCATGCAAAGACGTCACTGTGTTCTTTGAGGAACTCGACCAACTTGCCTTTGAGGTGTTCTGGCATATTCTTTCTGATTCTGATGACTCTCTCTGGATGTTCAGGATCAATGACAATTTCTTCGGTTCTGTCATCATCTTCTTCCAGAGCAGAGCCACCCTTTAATTGCTATGCCGAAGTCGACTGGCCTGTCGTTGGTTTCATGGCAGTTTGGTAGCAGGACTTGGCTGCTCTTTGGTCTCCTCGAATAGCTTGCACTCCCCATGGTGTTGGGAATTTGACGACTTGGTGGTATGTTGACGGGACAACTCCCATTTGATGCAGCCACGGAGTTCCCAGAATCATGTTGTAGGCTAGGAGGTCTTCAACCACATCGAACTTGATTATCTCAAAAATCACTTCTCTAAAATCCTCAACTTTTCTTTGAAAATATCATAGTAACTCTTCTCCTTGAATTCTTCGAAATTCACTTCTTCTCTAACTCCCTAGTAATTTAGAAGGGCGGTGCTCAACCTCTCGGCTGAGCCCGGTGGACCGTGGTTACAGACAGCCACCCCGGTCAAGCCATTACCACAACGCTCTTGCGGAAACGAAACGACTACCTTAAGTGTGCACACCCCCTAAAAAGGATTCCAAGCCCTCCGAGTAGTAAGTCATCCCGAGTAGTCGAGACTCATTCTACCAACTACCCCTGAATAAAATACCTCTGAATGATTAGGGACTACTACTACAACCCTGCTTCTTAAAAGGGATCATCGATCCGAAAGTTACTCAAAAATCTCTTCTTAGTAGTAGCCCTAATCAACATCCACATTTTATGGGACGTGGAAAACCGGCACCTTGGATTACTCCCAAGATGCCTACCTCTTATGAAATCATTCTTTTATCTTGAATTAATATACTTCAAAATATTCCTCGATTTCTCAAACTGCTTAAAAAATATTTAAATAAAATATTTAATACCCAAAAGCACTTAGTTTCACTTCTCAAAAGTGACAGATCGAGCAATCTCAAAATCACATGCTTATACATTATAACTCACATTGAAATCATGTATCACATAATACATATATAATACGAGGAAACGATTTTGGATTGGCAGAGAAACTTATCTCAATCTGAAGCTCCTAGTTCTCCTCTTCTATTCTCGTCTCTAAATATTCACCCTTTTAATTAAAATGATATAACTAGTCACTTATTTAGTTATTTATCCAATTTCCCCCTTTTATTTTATTATACGAATTTACTAATTTAATAATTAATTATTCGAATTATTCACTTTTTATTAATCAAATACAAATTAGTTATATTTTGTGGATGAACGTCCTCTTCTTCTAGAGGACGAACGTCGGCTACATCGTATCCGAATTAAACTATTCAATTAAGCTATTCAGTTTTAGGGGACGAACGTTGATAGGCACTAGTTGTTAGTGTCTAAGTATACATTTTTATTATTGTTTGTAATGTTTATTTACTAGTATTGTGCAAGTTTGTAGTTGTTAGTTTGCATTTGATTGTTATTGTATTTCTAGCATTTTATTGTGTGTTGTAAGTTGTAGATAGTTGCGCTTTAAGTTTAGGATAGGTTTGGAAGCAAAAAGGATGAAGAAACTTGAGTTTTATGTAAAACCCGGTCGGGTATGGACTTTACCCGGCCGGGTATGAAGTGACAAAGGAAATTGCTGCAAAACTACCAAATACCCGGTCGGGTATTCCATATATCCGGTCGTGTATGAAGTGATTTGGGGCAAAACAACGTGCAAAAGAACACAAAAACATGGGAAAAGATTTGATTTGATAAATACCTGGTCGGGTATGTCAAATACCCGGCCGGGTATCCAGCCATAGATGTTGAAAACACCTATAAATAACCCCATTTTCATTCACTTTTGATCATCCCTTCTTCCATACTCTTAAGCTCAGTTTAGAATAGCATTTCTTTATATTTTCCTAGCTATGTTTAGTGTCCAAATGAGGAGCTAAACTTCCAATTCTTGGTGTTGCTCTTGAAGCTTGTTGATTATTAAAGTTGTGAGTTATTTTCTTAACTTCTTCCCTTGAATATTAATTATTAGTTCTTCCTTAATACTATCTCTATATTAATGTTGGGGAATGTTGCTAAGATGACAATTAGTTAACATCTTGACATTAGTTAGAGTAGTATTTTCTTCCTCTATATTAATGTTGGGGAGTGTTGCTAAGATGACAATTAGTTAACATCTTGATATTAATTATAGTAGGATTCATCTCCTTTAATAATATTCTTCCTTGAATATTAATTAATTCCTATTCATATTTCATATTAATATTTTGAACATTACTTAAAGGATCAACTAGTTTTGTTTCATATATTAATTATTACTAGAAACGATCGACGAACCGATGGTTAATCGTTGATAGTTTCAAAAGTAAGTAACTTCGGTTTATTAATGCACGGTCGTGGTTGATAAACTTAAGAGGGATTGATTTTGTTGGTTAAACCGAAACCGTTAGTGTTGAGGTTATCAATCTCAATTGATTTCATCAAGGAGTTAAGAGATTAAATGATACTATCAAATCGGTATATGGTGGTGTTCTATACTTGACTAATAGTAAGGGTTATTAATGAACGGTCGTTGTTAATAACTACCCTCAATGAATTGGATATACTCCTCGATTGAGTATTCGAGAGGGAATAAGTTATAGATATAACAATGATCGACTAAAATATATCAACAAGTGGAAAGTAGCAATGCCAAGTTCTTTTATCTTTGAATTAAAACACATATAGGTTGTTCATCTTAATTTTTAATTAAATTAAATCATTCAACACCAACACCAACCCCCCTTTTATTTACTAGTTTCATAAAAAGAGAATTATTCCTTTCCATGTGGATACGAACTCTACTTCACCTATACTACGTATAAGTGGTAGTATTGAATTTGTTTTGACGCACCGTGACAAAGTGCCCGTCAAACGTCTTCTCCCACTTGAGGATGAACGTCATCTTCAACACGCTGAATTTATAATCAATTAAACCATTAAATGTTTGGACGAACGTCTTCTCCCACTCGGGGACGAACGTCGTCTTCAACACGCCGAATTTATAATCAATTAAACCATTAAATGTTGGGGACGAACGTCTTCTCCCACTTGGGAACGAACGTCGTCTTCAACACGCTGAATTTTATAATCAATTAGACTATTCAATCTTCGGGGACGAACATTCTCTTCCTCTAGGGGATGAACGTCTTCTTCGATATGTACGAATTTATACTCAATTAAACTATTCAATTTTCGGGGACGAACGTCCTCTTCCTCTAAGGGACGAACGTCTTCTTCGATATGTATAAATTTCTACTCAATTAAACCATTCGATTTTTGGGGACGAACGTCCGCTTCCTATAGGGGACGAACGTCTTCTTTTAACATGGAATTTATAATTAATTGAACTATTCAATTTTAGGGGACGAACGTCCTCTTCCTTTATAGGACGAACGTCTAGACCGGCCAAATTTCTCGGAAAAGCAGACCGCAACCTCAAAAGGACGAACGTTGTCTCCTTGTGGGGATGAACGTCCGGTCATGATCCAAATAATTAACATTATTAAAACCAGTAAGGATGAAGACGTTGTCTTTCTTGTGAGGGGGCGAACGTCCTCTTCCTTGTAAGGGGGTGAACGTCCTCTTCTTTGAACATTGTCTTCACTCAAATTATAATTAATTAAACTATTTTATATTAACATTATTAGTGAGGACGAATGTCTTATCCTCGTGAGGACGAACATCGTCCTCCTCATTATAAATAAATAAACTATTCAATTTTCGAGGATGAACGTCGTCTTCCTCTCGGGGATGAACGTCGTCTCCTCTTAAGTATGGACATTGGAAAGGACTAAAACGCTCATCTTTTTAGGGACAAACGCCGTATCCCTCGTAAGGGGACGAACGTCGTCTCCCTCGTTATAACTGATTAAACTATTCCATTTTATATTAATCAATATTATTAGACGAACATCGTCTTCTTCGTGAGGACGAACGTCATCTGCCCCGAACGTAGTCTTCATTAATTAAATTGTTAGATTATTATATCAATCAACATTATCAATGAGGTCGGACATCGTCTTCCTGGTGAGGACGAACGTCTTCTTCGAGAGATCGCGGAAGGCTAAACACAAAGGGAAGAGGTTACCTTGATGGACGTGTGAAACGGCAGTGCTATCAGCTCTTCTTGGCGACGGTCAGAACTGGATTGGCGGCGGCGGAAGCTCCTTCTTCTTCGTTTTCCGTTGTGAAGGTAGTGAGTCTGGCAAAACTCCGGCGAAGGTTTTCTCCCTCGTGTCATGACCGTTTTCAACGATTCCTTCATCGTGGGATTCCTCTCACAAAGGGGAAGGTTTTGGAGTTGTTTTCAAGGCTCGGTTCTGGCTAAAACGAGGGGTCGAAACTTGCATATACTAGTATATATATATATATATATGTGTGTGTGTGTGTGTGTGTGTGTAAATATGAATATATATATATATATATGTATGTATCCATGTCTGAACTTTGTTGAGATGCAACTCTCTATGGCGATCCCCTCTATTTATATTACTTGGGGGAAGGTTATAAGTAAGCTATAAGGATTCGAGCTCTCTTTAACTACACCACATGTGCGAGTGTTTCTTCCATTTCAGCCGAAGGATTCGTTGGATAAATTTGGCCTCATCTGATTAGCATGTGGGTTTGTTTGTCGTTCACGTAGGTTCACATGTATGTAAAGGTCATCTTTGTTTTATCTTGCAGGGTTATATTATTGCCAGTCCATTCTACATGAATTATGGGTTGTATGTATGTGTGTTGGTCGTTCTTTTATTTGGGTAGGTCCTCAAATTGCATTATTTTTATTGATATGGTTATGTATCATTGTGAATTGATACATTGCATATTACTAGTGGTATATTATTATTGGTATGTGTGAAGTATGATATTGTTATTGAGTATAGATAGGGATGTAGGTATTAGATTAGAAAAGTCTAACTCTTCTAATATTACATACTCCATATTATTTTGGAGTATTTTTGTACACATAATAGTACGCGATACATCTGAAATGAAAGCTCTTCATGATACTCTTTTATGCAACTTAACAGCTGAACATCGCACGATTTATGATGCTGTTATTAGTGTTGTTCATTCTAACAATGGAGGTGTTATCTTTGTATATGGGTACGGTGGTACCGGGAAAACTTTTGTTTGGAAAACTCTATCATCAGCTCTACGTTGTAAAGGAGAAATTGTGCTTAATATAGCATCAAGTGGAATAGCTTCTCTTCTGTTGCCTGGTGGAAGAACTGCTCACTCAAGGTTTGCAATACCCATAAATATAAATGAAGATTCGACTTGCAATATAAAGCAAGGCAGTCACTTAGCCGCACTCATTGTTAAATGTAAACTTATCATATGGGATGAAGCTCCGATGGTCCATAAGCACTGCTTTTAAGCACTTGATAGGACTATGTGTGATGTCTTGCAATTCACCAATCCTACGAGTTTGAACATGCCTTTTGGAGGAAAAACCATTGTTTTTGGAGGTGATTTTCGTCAAATATTACCGGTGTTTCCCAAAGGTTCTCGAAATGATATCGTCCGTGCTACTATTAATGCTTCTTATCTGTGGAGGTTTTGTACGGTTATGCGGCTAACAAAAAATATGAGGCTACAAAGTGCTGATACCAGAGGCAATTTGGAAGAGATTAGAAAATTCGCTGAATGGATTGCAAGTGTTGGTGATGGTGTGATCGGAGATTCATCAAATGGGTTTGCAACAATTGAAATTCCGGATGATATTTTGCTCAGATATGAAAGTGATCCGATAGCGTCCATAGTTCGAAGTACATACCCTGACTTTCCTGATATTGATGATGATGCAGCATACTTAGAGAAGCGGACTATATTAGCTCCAACTTTAGATGTAGTTGACTCTATCAATCAATATATGATGCCATTGAACACACGAGAGTCAAAAACATACTTTAGTTCAGACAGTGCTTGCCAGTCAGACACTAATGTCGATGTTTTAGCTGATGTGCATACGTCTGAGTTTTTGAATAGCCTTAAATGTTCTGGTGTTCCGAATCATGAGTTGACTCTAAAGGTTGGGACCCCGGTTATGCTGTTGCGCAATATAGATCATTCTATGGGACTTTGCAATGGAACACGACTAATTATTACAAGGCTTGGAAATCATGTTCTCGAAGCTGTAATACTTTATGGGCATACAACTAGGCAAAAAGTGTTGATTCCAAGATTGAACTTAGCTCCTTCAGATGTGAGGATGCCTTTTAGTTTCCAGCGAAGACAATTTCCCACAATGTTGTCATATGCAATGACGATCATCAAAAGTCAAGGTCAATCACTTTCTCATGTTGGGTTATTCTTAAAAAAACCATGTGTTTTGTCATGGGCAACTGTATGTGGCCGTGTCACGAGTTACCAAGCGTGAAGGGTTAAAGATATTGATATGCAACGACGACGGTACCTCGAGTTCGTCAACATTAAATGTTGTATATCCAGAAGTTTTTCAGAATGTTTAATATTTTTTTTTGAGAATGTTTAATGCTTTTTATGAAATGAAACAACTGTTCGTTATATATCATACATGCGTTTAATTGTTAGTTGAATAATAATATTCTACAAAAACATTTCAATATGCACCTTACATTATTATAAACAAAAACAATTATACACTTTTGTCCCGTGCATCGCACGGGTACAATACTAGTTTGAATTGAAGTTGTTAAAACATCACTTTTATTATTTATGTCATACTACGTATGTATTATTATTACTTGTTACGAAATGCCACTTTTGTTATTCAAGTCAAGGTCTTATTTGATCGCATAATTATTACAAAGTCGTCACTTTTATTATTGGAACATTTTTTCTGATTAAAAGTGTCACCGATGTTAAAGTTTTGACTGATTCACTTAATTATTAAAATGTCACTTTCGTAACCTCTTATCTAACTAATAAAATTATTTATTTCATTTCTCCTTTTTTTGGGGTGTTACGGTACGTCCCCAACTGGAGACGTTTTCCCCCTACTTCAGGGGACATACCTCCCCAACTGTGTATTTATTGTCTACTATTACATATTATTGTACAATTATGCTAAGGGTATTATGGTCAAATACATTCATCTTTGGTCCTACGGTGGTATGTGGTCCTACTTTTGGAAACTTATTAGCTTATAGTCTTACTAGGGTAATTTTCTCTATTAGTCAGAGGGTTTAGGTGGATAAAAATATGACTCTTTTTTTCCTGGACAAAAAAGTAACCAACCCTTCAATGCCTATTCTTTTAATTTCAAAAATAGTCTGAATTTATCCAACTAATATAATATACATGTAATACAATATACTATTTTATATAGCCACTATTTCGGGACATTACAGAACGGTTTGGTTCAATACGGTTCTCACTTAAGAATCGGTAATGACCATATTATTAAAAAAGTTCGGTACGGTACGTTACATTATTATATTTTTTCCGGCACGTTCGATTCTGGTACAGTTCGGGACGGTTCTCGATACGGAACGGGAGATCTCAGATCCATGCTCAGCCGTAGTACAGGGGCCTGTCTGTTTGACCATTTAGTCTTTTTAAAATCAATTAAGTGCATGTGTGTAAGACATGGTATCATGTATTCTATTTTTAAAAATGGTATAATAGAAACTCATTCTTCTCCATTTAATTGAATCTTGATCCATAAATAAAGTTCATGTTACATGCATCTCACATAGTCTTTTAATATAGCATCTCTTCATTTCATCTCATATATGATAAACTACTACCCGTACTTCGTAATAATCTAATGTATAAAAGAGTTCAAACTCACATTTTGGTAGAATACTAACTTAACTATTCACTCTTTTTAATTGGTTGTACATTAACTAATTATAATAGAATTTATATTTGTGATATGTATCTAAGTATGATCTAAGTAAGCAAGGCGCTTCACTATTGAGTGAAAATAATCTGAGGTAAATGGTGGGATAAACCTCAAAAGTATTTATTGGTTGGAACTTGGAAATTGACGCCCTCAATTTTATTTCATAAAACTTTTTTTCCAGACAAATAGCTCTTCATATAACATATGCAAGTGGCTTTGTTGATTATCACTAATAGAAAATCTACACATAATGACACTTTCTAATCACACTATTTTCAATAGAATGAGACATATGTTAGTTTAACAAATACTCCCTCCGTCCTTTTTGAGTTGCAACGGTCAACATTTCACATTTGACAACGCACGTCTTTGACTGTAATTATATCTTAATTCTATTGGTAAAAAATATTAAAAATTATATTTTGAAAAATTGTAATGAGATGAATTGAACAATATTTAATAAATAATAATTTTCATAAAATAATAGCGTAAAATGTAGTCAAAGTAAAGCATGTGAATAGTGCAAAATTCAACATGTTGCGATTAAAACGGAACGGGGGATAGTAAGTGTCAGTGATTATTCACATAATATATTCTCATTCCCCCTCCCCGCCAGCGTCGCCTAACATTCCAAGCTCCATGGTCGGCCTCTATTGTGCTCACCTTCCACCGCCATACGAAGTCAAACATTCTCTAGGATGAGCGCACTAATCACGTACCCATATTTTTGTGGCGCTAACGCTCCTTCAAGAACCTCACCATCTACCACGGGAACAAGGCCTAGTCTCTCTACTCTTAACCACGACATGTACTCCTTGTCTCTATGTTGGTCGCTTGGTCAGTTTAAAGGAGGGTTGGAATTTGTGCACCATTTTTTGAATTAATGAATTAAATAACTAGAAATAGAAACAAAAATGGCATTTATGACTCTTTTTTTAGTTATACTTTTTCTTGAAAGGTTTTCTTTAGTTATATTTGATAGCTATATCAGAAACCCTAATGATATTTTAGAGAGAAAGTAGAGTTATGTAATAAAGGGTGAAAGTAGCCTATAATAAATGATTTCCTTGAACCCTTACAACTACCCAAAGTAGGAATATTTATATTAGTCCAGAAATGCATTAAATGCTAGCACAAGTGTTACTATTCAATGAGCTCAACCCATTTGATGAGTGTGATAGCGATAGGATGCGTGACAAAGTCATCGATGTTAGGAGAGTCATTATGTCCATTATCACATTGATTCACCTATTAAGTCCCTTCATCCATAAATGAGGACGAAAGATAAAAACCGAGGTTATAGACAAAGGGTCAAGTCTCGAGAATCCTGCTTTAGTTTGCGATCTGCATTGTCGATCGAACCTTCATCCTCATGTGGACTAGGCCAAGAGGTGCCTTATGTGTTTGGGTTGTGACGGATAGTATATCCGGGGATACCCTAAGGGTATCTAGAGAAAAGTCGGAACAAGTAAGAGAGAGAGTATGTATGTAATAAATGAACTTGTTATTCGATACAATGGAAGAACGGATGCTATTTATAGCAGCCATAAATGCTAAGCGCATTTAATGCGGCTACACGTGTCAAGCAATCAATGGTGGAGGGTCAACTCAACCGGGGTGGCGCCGGCATAACAGGCGGCACCACATTCAATGCGGTGGTTTGGATGTGACACTGCATTAAATGCGGTGATTCAGAGCATGCAAAGAGGAGATCTTGTCGGGGATAGCGTCCTCGGATGTAAGTACCCGAGGGCTCCATGTACCCGGGGGCCTTATGTACCGAAGGGTGCATATGCCGAGGCCTGACTATTTTCGGCCTTGATTCCCACTTGTGTTCTTGGACCGGGGCAACTGTTTTCTTGAATGTGAAGCCTTTGGTCATGGGGCCGAAGGCAACACGCTGTGCATTGTGGGCTATCTGGAGCTTTGGATGCTGCATTTGGGTCACCTAGGCCTATTGGGCTTGTTTGTAGTAGTGGGAGTATGTGGGTCGGGGGTTCCTAGGCCATATACTCCATCAGGAGTCCCCCACTCCTTTCGCCGAGAGCTTCTCGAGGGAAATAGGAGTAAGGTTCTGGCCTTAACCGCGGTTGGGGTGGCTATAAATACCCGAACCTTATGCTCATTTTCCTTGCACGATTGTGTGTTGAAGCGAAGCTCTGCCAAATTTTCTAGAGAGAGAGAGAGAGTTTAGATCGATCGAACCAAGTTTCCGAGGTCAGTTCTTCTCCTGTTCTTGATTCCCTTAACATATTTTGCTCCTCCTGCCTTAGATCTAGTGTTAGTGTCCTTAGAATATTTTTTTTCACCCAGTCCTTCATCATCGATATTTCCGAAGGATGTCTTCCGCTAGCGACTCCCAGGACATTTCCAAGGCGCCCTCGGTTCAGACAGAGACTTGGTCTGAGGAAAAATCTTCGAGTGGTTACCCCTCATCCCCGGATGACTCAGACGTGGCCCAAGATGTTCAAAGCAAGCTCAGGACTGAGGTCGAAGCCGAGGAGTTTGAGCAGGTAATTGAAGACGAGGAGATGGCCCTTGCCGTCCAAGCGGCCGAGGAGGAAGAGGAAAAAGAGCGCCGACGGGTCACAGTCGTTGTTCTCCCACAGAATACTTGTGGGGCGGGATCTTCTCGTCCAATCAGTCTGGAACCCGTTCGGGCTGCGACGTTGAAGAAAGAGAAGAAGGTGAAGGCTCCTCCTAAGAAGAAACAAGCTGATGCAGACGCTGGTCAGTCCGTAGGAATACCCGAGGGGCACTCATATTTGAACACTGCTGCCCTCGAATTGAGGATGAAAGCTGAAGAGGCCGACTACCACGCCACTCAATTTTATGTCAGGCCCTTGGCGACTCTGGTAGAACCAGGTCCTAATGACCTGTTGTCTCGCCCCTCGAAGGCTACTTCTCTGTGCACATCCTCTCGATAGCTTTGGGCCTTCGGTTTCCACATCATCTGTTTGTGTTGGAGTATTTGAAATTCGTAAAGTTGCCCCCTGTGAGTTGACTCCCAACAATCATTCATACATCGTCGGATTCCTTTCGTTGTGTCGGGCCAGGGATGTATAACCCTCTTTAGATCTCTTCTTCCTTTGCTTCAATTTGTGTCGGGGCGGTCATGCAAACAACGAAGGGTTTGCCAACCTCCAACCGGTCCCAGAGTGGAGGCTATTCTCTGAAGTTTCTTCTTCCCACAAAGGATGGAAGGATCGCTTCTGTTACATCCGTATGGCGGATAATCCATTTCCCGAGCCCCTCTGAGACAATTTTCGGCGGCATCTGAAGGTGGGCAGTGCGGGCCTTGAGAAAAATGCGAAGAAGCTTTCGGCTCTGTCGGAGGGGTCTGAGGACTTGGTGACGATTAAGGACGCCACCCTCCCATATGACCTGTATAGCTTGGGCTTCTGGAGTTACCGCCTATTTGGGGAGAATGACGAGAAGTATCCCCTGATTGATCATGTGTACGAGAGTGCTGCGGGACCCGAGGGGGGAGTCGGAGGTGCTTACCGAAGACTTCATCTTTTGTACTTAGAAATATTTTGTTGTGTTTTATTGCTTCCTTCTATGGTTTTTGCCCTTGGTAACACTTGTTTGTTTCCTCTATCTTTGCAGGTAGCAACATGGATGTTAAGTCCCTTGCAGCGTTAAGGAAGAACCTGGGCAAGGCCTAGATGAAAAAAGAGTCGGCGGCACACACGTCCGTCGATTCCTTCTTCAAGAAGGAGGGTGAGGAGCCTTCAAAGACTGCAATCGTTAGAGACGGAGCCGGGGGCTCCTAGGTCGTCGCGGCCAAGAAGAAGAAAAAGGCCGAAAAGGGCGTTGAGCCCCCGACGAAGAAGCAGAAGATTGGTGACCCTGAGAAGAAGGGCATCTTCGACTCCATGGTCATCCTGGAGGGCCACTCTGCTTCTGACCCCAGCGCAATGTGACGACTCCCCCTCGCTCACTTCCAGAGTACTTTGACGAGGCATTCTTCGGTCGGGAGACTCTGGAGGTCTCTATAAAGAAAGGCCTCACCATTATGGCCGACACCCTTAAGCCCCTAGAGTATATGAGGGGGATGACGCCCTCGGGTGACCGGTCCCTGCTTGCCCGGTTTGAGGATGATGTCTTGGAGGACACGATCCTTCAAGCCAATGCCTCAATAAGTAACAATTTCCCTTAGCTTATTTTTTATTGTCTTTTGTTTAGGATAGCTGATCCGTTGTTTTGTTCTATGAAGAATTATATGGGCCTATGTGAGCATCTCCGGAGGGCCCGACAGATGAGGAAAGGGATGGCGGCTACTGACGAGGCCCTGAAGCTTGCTGATGCAGAGAACCAGAGCCTTCAAAAGAAGCTTGCGGACGTTGAGGAGACCCTCCGACTGGCTACGGAGGGTATCGACGAGAGACTGGCGGTGACCGAGTCTAAGGGCAAGGCCGATGTTGAGAGGGTCACTGCTGAGGTCGCGAAAGCGGCTGCGCAATCTGCCGAGGCGGCTAAGACCAAGGCGGTGGCCAAAGCTGAGAAAGCCGTCGTGAATGCGTTCGTTTCTAAGGGCTGGAAAGAAGAGGAGAGGCAGGACTGAGTGGCTTCTCTTGTGCAACAAAGTGTCGATGCCTGGGTGGAAGGCCTCAGGAAGGAATGGTTGGCCCAGAAGGGTAACTCCTTCTTCCAGGGGGGTGAATTCTTCACCCAACGCCTGATTTACCGGAAGCTGGCTCGGCATTTCAACGTTCCCTCAGAGAGCTTTGAACTGGAAACCTACGGCCTTCCCCCTCGCCAGCCGGATATCAGGATCCCCTTGTCCCCGGATGTATAGAGGCTGATACTTGAAGACTCTGAGCTTCTGAGGGAGTGTGGCTTGGTTGATGAAGAGGAAGGCGTTAGGGAAGAGGTGACTTCGAAGGCTGCAGAAGAGGACGTTGATGATGTTCGTACTTAGAATAATTTTTGTTCTCATATGTAACAACATTTTTAGGCCTCCGGCTTCGACCCTGTTGTAACAAACAATCCTGTTTCTTAATTTTACGTTAATGAATGACTTATTTTGCCTTCGTATGTTGTTCACCTTCAATTTTGCTTTATATCTGTGTGTATGTATGCTTTCCTTCCATCTGTGTACCGGGGGCCCCAAGTTGTGGACTTAGATAATTTGAGACATCTTTTCATTGCGTACCACTTTGACTTCCACTAGGGGGAATTCGTTGTAGACTTAGTAAAATTTAGAAATATTTCTGATGGAGTATATGGGTCTGAGCCCCCGGACCCACATACTCGGAAGAACAGAAAGCTCAAGACAACAGAATGGCGCCCTCGTCGGCCAAGACGCCCCCGTCGGCCGAAAAGGGGCCAACTCGGATTATGGCCCTGAGCCCAAGGAACCCGGGTGCCCGCGTCGGCCGTGCCCTCGTCGGCCAAGAAGACCTCCCAGAATCAGGTTTTATACTTACTCATTTGTACAGCCCATTAGTGGCTTTGTATTCGGCCCAGTAGCGGTCCAGTTGTAGATGGGCCTCCCAAGCCCAAGACTTGGGAGCCCAACCCTAATTTTCTCTATAAATACTCCCCTTGGGAGTAGTTATAGGGTGACGAAATCATTCTATTGAAGCATATTATTGCACTTCTCTCTCTAGCTCTCACTTCTCTCTAGATATACTCTATCATTTGGTGCTCTCGTTGAGAGCTAGAACAATCAAGTTAGCACCCTTCGTCGCTACCAAGCACAGCTAACCACTGATCATGGGGAGAACTAAGTCAAACCGCAACCTCGTCAGCAAAGCCATCCCTGAGGACCAAGAGCCCAGGGAGCACGATGAGGACGCCACGGCCGACCAGGTCGGCGGAGGGGACCTCTTCCAGGAGGCCTTCAACCTCACAACGGACCTCCGCAACCAACTCAACGGCGGCGCCCCTGATGCCCGCCTCGGCTTGGACAAGAAGCGAGCTGAAAAGACGGATCACGCCTCGGCCCAGCCTATGGCCGCGGCCTCTCCGTCCGTGGATCCACAGGTCCAGGCCGCGCTGTCAGTCATCATCGCCAGCCTGGCTCAGAATCCCACCGTCCTCAGCGCACTCTTGCCAAGGACTGGGGGAAACGTCACTCCACCTCCTCATCCCCAACCGTTGGCCGTCCAGATAGGCAACGATGAGGGGGTTGTGGCCCAGGACACGGCGTCGTCCCACTCCCACCCTGCTTCCCCTCTTCGGCCCGGGCAGACCCCAGCGCGTGGAAAAGCCTCTGCCTTCAATCGGCTAGGTGACACGCGCCGTCGTCCGGTTTCGGAGAGGATGGCGGGACGGATTGGTGATCTTCGTCCTGGCTCGCCAAGGGAAAGCTTGGGGTCTGTGTCCCGGACAGCGGACCAGCCCCGCCCGGACAAGGGCAAGGGGAAGTTGCACGAGGATGACGTGCGTCACCAGATCAACGCGGCTCACAATGAGCGCCTGAGGAACCAGCCGGGCGCCGCTGCGGCCGACAGGGACCCCCGGGACGAGGTCATCGCCCAGCTGGAAAGGAGGCTGGCTCAGATGGAGGCCAAGCAGTCGGCCAACATCCCTACGGCCGGCGCCTCCAACGACCTCGGCCTCAACGCGCTCATGAACAAAGTTAGCGCCCTGGAGAGGGAGCTGGCCGAAGGGCGGGGTGACCCCATCATCCAGGTCAGAACGAGGACCCCTTTCACCAACAGGGTCCTCTCGGCCCCCATCCCTGAGAAGTACAGGGGGAACGCCATCAAGTCCTACGATGGCCGATCAGACCCCAGGGAGCACTTCAGCCGTTATCAAAACAACATGCTGATGGTGAACGCGTCCGACGAATACCTCTGCCGTTGGTTCCTCTCTACTCTCGAGGGGCCAGCGTACGAGTGGTTCAACGGACTGCCAGAAGGAAGCATTGACTCGTGGCAGGATCTCGCCCAGCGCTTCCTCACTCACTTTGCCGGGAGGAAGCGCGCCAAGAAGTATTTCACCCACCTCCTCTCCGTCAAGCAGCAGCACGAGGAGTCCCTCCGGTCATTCATCGATCGGTGGACGAGGGAGACCGAGGAGGTCGAGGGGGCCGACGAGCGCACCCTCCTCGCCTTGTACCAGGGAGCCCTCCGCAGCTCCCCGTACGCCAGGAGCCTCATCACCGACCCCCCGAGGTCGTACGCCAAGGCGCTCCAACGCGGGGGCTTGTATGCCGACGCCGACGAGCTCCACAATCACAAGAGAGAGGGGGGCCATCCCCCCAAGAAAACAAATCCTTCGCCGGCCCCGGGTCCGTCCCCGGCCGGCCAGAGTGCCCAGGGCCGCCACGGCTCTGGTGGACAGAGTAAGAAAGACCGCCACTGGCGGCCGAGGCTGGAACGGCCGGGGGTAACCCTCACCCACCCGGTCGGCACCATCCTCGATTATGCCGAGAAGCACGGCCTCATCGAGCAGGCTCCTCGGCCGGCCGAGGAGATCCTTGCCATCCAGCAGGGCGGCACGACTGCCGGTTCCACAAGAACTCGTCGCACAACACCGACGATTGCATCACATTGAAGAAGGCCATCGAGCGCCTTATTCGCCAGGGGGAACTCTCCCAGTTTGTCAAAGGTGGCCCACGTAAAAACACTTGGGTAAACACCGGCAAACATTGGGGCGAACCCTCCGCGAAGAAGCGCGAGATTGGTAGGCTCAGCGACGACGAGGACTTCGAGGAGCCTCCACCAAAGAAGAATCACATCCACCTCATCGTAGGTGGGAACACTGGGGGGGACTCCGCCACTCAGAGAAAGAAATGGGCCCAATCCCTTTACATTGGGGAGGTGTCCCACGTTCCCCCTCAGCCGAAGAAGCAGCGAACGGAGGCGATCACCTTCACCGACAAGGATCTGCCTCCAGGTACGGAGTCACACAGGGACGCCCTCGTCATCCGATGTGAGATCGGTGACTCTATCATCCACCGTACTTACATCGATACGGGGAGCTCCGTCAACGTGATGTACCTGGACACCTTCAAGCAGCTGAAGCTGGACAGAGCTTTGCTGAAGCCGATCAAGATCCCGTTATCCGGCTTCACCGGGGACTCTATCGACGCCGAGGGCACGATAGTCCTCCCCGTGGAAGTCGGTGACGGCCCCCACCACGCCAAAATTAACATGGAGTTCATGGTGGTCAACCTCCAGTGCGCCCACAACCTGATCTTAGGCCGGCCAGCGCTGGAGGACTTGGAGGCCATCATCTCCATGAAGCACTTATGTTTGAAGTTCCCCACCAATGACGGCATCGGCTACGCCAGACGAAATCAGAGGATAGCCAGAGCTTGCTACCTCAAGCTGACAAGGCCGGCCGAAAGGGAAGGACAGAGGATAGACACCATTACGGCAGCCGTCGCCATGGACGAGGAGAGGCCACATGCGGAGCCGGCCGAGGAGGTCGAGGAAATCCCTCTAGATACCTCCCGGCCGGAGCGGGTCCTCAAGGTCGAAAAGCAACTCCCCCAGGACCAACGAGACGCCATCCTCCTCGTCCTACGGTCATACGCCGTTGTCTTCACGTGGGGCCCGGACGATATGCCAGGCATCAGCCGCCAGGTGATCACTCACCGGCTGACCGTCGATCCGGCCTCCGCGCCTGTCAAACAGAAGCGGCGCTACTTGTCCGCCGACAGGCGGGACTTCGTCAAAGGGGAGGTCGCCATGCTCCTCTCAATCAAACACATCAAAGAGGTGAAGTACCCGACATGGTTGGCCAACGTCGTCCTCGCACAAAAACCGCCGACGTTCAGAATGTGCGTTGACTACACTGACCTGAACAAGGCGTGCCCCATGGACCCGTTCCCTCTCCCCAACATTGATCAGCTGGTGGACGAGACGGCGGGGTGCGAGTTGATGTCGTTCCTCGACGCTTTCAGAGGGTACCACCAAATCTCCATGCATGAAGATGACGCCGAGAAGACGACATTCATGACCCCGGAGGGAATCTTTTGCTACCTCGTCATGGCCTTCGGACTCAAAAACTCTGGCGCCACCTATACTAGGATGGTGGCCAAAATCTTCAGAGCGGTCCTTGGCCAGACGATGGAGGCGTACGTCGACGACATGATCGTCAAGAGCAGGCAGGCCACCTCCCACGCCGACGACCTCCAGGAGATCTTTGAAATCATGAAGGAGTTCAGGCTCCGCCTTAACCCCAAGAAGTGCGCCTTCGGGGTCCAGGGCGGCAAGTTCCTTGGCTACATGGTCAGCCGAAGAGGCATCGAGATAAACCCGGAGAAGACGCAGGCCATCATCAACATGGAGCCGCCCCGCAACGTCAAGGAGGTACAGTGACTGACGGGGCGCTTGGCGGCCTTAAACCGGTTCCTCTCCAGGTCAGCCATGAGGGCACTCCCTTTCTTCCAGATCATGCGCAAGGCAAACAGCTTCAAGTGGACAACGGAGTGCCAAGAAGCATTCGACGAATTGAAGAGGTACCTGTCGTCCCCACCCGTGCTCTCCAAGCCCAAAGCCGGCGAAACCCTCTTCTTGTACTTAGGGGTGAGCACGTCGGCCATCAGCTCCGTGCTCATCCGCGAGGACGAAGGGGTGCAGAAGGCCATCTTCTACATCAGCAAGACACTCAGGGAGGCCGAGCTCAGGTACTCCCCCATTGAGAAGACGGTGCTGGCCATCGTCCACACAGTGAAGAAGCTGGGGCACTATTTCCAAGCCCACACCGTCCATGTGCTGACCCAGCAGCCTCTTGGCGCGCTCATGAGGAGCCCCACTAGCTCCTCGAGGATGGTGAAATGGGCGATCTTCCTCAGCCAGTTTCAAATTGAGATCAAGCCAAGGCCATCCATCAAAGGGCAAGCCTTGGCCGACTTCGTCATTGAATGCACAGCAAGGGAGGCGGCTGTCGCCAACCCCGGGCCGGAGCCGGACGACACATGGACCCTGTTCACTGACGGCTCGTCGGCCGCAAAATCATGCGGCGGCGGCGTCGTCCTCATATCCCCTGAAGGGTTCAGAGCTTACTATGCCATCCGCTTCAACTTCAGGGTATCCAACAACGAAGCCGAGTATGAGGCCCTCCTCAATGGTCTCAGACTCGCCGCCGGCCTCAAGGCCAAGCACCTCAAAATCAAGTGCGACTCCAAACTGGTAGTGGGCCAGGTGGAGGGATCGTACGAAGCAAAGGAAGGCCGGATGAAGCAGTACAGACAAGCGGTGGAGGAGTTGCTGAAAGCGTTTGAAACCCACGAGATCACCCAGATCCCAAGGGCCGAGAACGCTGAAGCCGACATCCTCTCCAAGCTCAGCTCGGACACCCCGGAGCACATTTCCCAGTTGGCCAAGATCGAGGAGTTGAGCATGTCCAGCATCCATGCCAGCCCCGTCTTGTGCGTCCAACAGCAACCAGAGGACTGGATCTCCGACATCGCCACCTTCATCACAACGGGGGAGCTGCCCCAGGACGAGGAGAGGGCCAAACTTGCCAAACTCAGGGCCCCAAGCTACACCATAGAAGATGGTAAACTCTACAAACGGTCCTATAATGGCACTCTCCTCCGATGCCTGCACCAGGACGAGGCCGACACCGCCATGGAAGAAGTTCATTGTGGCATCTGCTCCTCACACCAGGGCCCTTTCAGCATGTCCCGGCGTCTCGTCGTACAGGGCTTCTTCTGGCCGACGATGGCGCGGGACTGCGCTGACCTGGCCAGGAAGTGCACCACATGCCAGGTACTCCAGAAGGCCCCTGGTCGGCCAGCTGTCAACTATGCCCCTGTCAGCACCGCAATTCCATTCTCCAGATGGGGGATTGACCTGGTCGGCCCCCTGCCCAGAGCCGCCGGGAATAACCGCTACATCATCGTCGTCGTCGATTACTTCACCAAGTGGGTCGAGGCGGAACCCTTGGCCAGCATCACGGGGGCCAGATGCCAAAAATTTGTTTACAAGAACATCATTACACGCTTTGGCGTCCCCCAGGAGATCATATCAGACAACGGCACCCAATTCGAGGCAGCCCCTTTCCAGGAGCTCCTCCGGGAGTTTGGGGTGAGGCACCGTTTCTCCTCCGTTGCCTATCCTCAGGGCAACGGGCAGGTCGAGAACGCCAACAGAACAATTATGGAGGGGCTGAAGAAGAACCTCCAGGCCGCAGGAGGTAGTTGGGTCGACGAGCTCCCCAACATCCTGTGGTGCTACAGAACCACGCCGAGGAGGGCGACAGGTGAAACGCCTTTCACCCTGTGCTACGGCTTTGAAGCAAAGGCGCCCACGGAGGTTGCCATCCACAGCCGGCGGGTGGAACAGTACGAGCCTGACACCAACGAAGAGAACATGAAGATTGACCTACACTTGGTTGATGAGAGGCGTGAGCAAGCTTACGTCCGAGCAGAGAACTACCGGCGTCAAGTGAAATCATACTATGACGCCAAGGTACGTTCCCGGGAATTTCAGGTGGGGGACTACGTCCTCCGCCGGAGGGAAGCAAGCCAGCCGACAGAGGGTGGCAAGCTAGCATTGAAGTACGAAGGGCCCTACATCGTCAGTGCCGTGGTCAAACCCGGCACCTACAAGCTTAAACGCCCGAATGGGTCCAATGTACCACGAACATGGAATGTACACCATCCGGTGAAGTTTTATCAGTAATCCGAAGGAGGTGTAGACGGCGAAGCCCTCACCCCTTAACGGGTTACTGATTGAACGCCACCCTCGGCCTCGAGCCACTTATGAATAAAATCATGTTCTGATTTTTTCTCTGGAAATTCAAAGTAAAACATTAACAGGTGCCCTCGTCGGCCACCTTAGAGCGAAAGGCTCAGGTCCGGCCGACATGGCCCCTTGCATTTGCAGCCTACGAGCGACGAACTCAGGCACTCCATTGTATTTTGTATCAGCGAAAGGCTCAGGCCTAGCTGAGAGAGCACATCGTTCTGGCCCCGTAAGCCTAGAAGTGAAACACTCAGGTATGGCCGACGATGTCCCCAGGACGAGGGGCCCGCAAACGGCCCACGTCTTGAAACGGGAAGCTCACCGCGTCGTCCACGCGCAAGAACGCAGGACGACAGGCCTGAAATCATGGCCGAGGTGACAAAATCCCAAAACTCAGGGATGGGCAACGACAGCCGTTGGAAACCGACCAAAAGTCTAGCCCGCGTCATAAATAGGCGACGGGACCCGCCCTGAGACCACGGACGTTATAAACGAAGTCCGAACCGGCCGAAGGACGAGCACACCCTTCCGCCGAAGCCTGAAAGAAGGATATCCCCCGAAACAAAAACAAAATACAAGGGAAAAAGAGGGAAGCCGACGGCCGCGCACACTTGCCGGCCTCGAGCAATGAAAAAATAAAATCCCCACAACTCAGGCCCAACTAGGCCAAGTACATGTCAGTAGAACACAAGTGTAGTACCACTGACAGGTAACACGGACGACACGTCCACACACTACAAGGGAATAATCAAGGCCGACACATGCCTATAAAACCCTAACCACATCGGTTGGGTGACACGCAAGAGGTGACCTTCATCGGCCACAGTCCTTCGAAGCACCAATGCTTGGTATACAACAAAGAATCATAATCCTGAGGATGACCAGGACGAAGCGGGCACTGCACACACCCGCGGAAGGATCAAGCAATCGGAAAACAATCCTTACCTGCCACAGCAGCCAGGATAGCCGATACAGGCACTGGAACCAAGGCTGCTGGCCAAGCGAAAGTTCTCTGGGAATTGGTTCAAGTGTTTACCTAACACTTAGAAAAAATCCTGAGAAAAAAGAAAAGAGGATTCCTCAACATGGAACCATGGCTGGCCGATGAAGGTAGGACCACCTCCTTGGCCGACAGCGGTACCGCAAAGAAATAAATGCCCAGCATTTACACTTGGAAAATTCTCTAAGTACTAAAGTGGAAGAACTCTGGACGAAGCGGGTACATATACATATTCCAAGGCCGTTAGCTACCTACGCCTTACATATGTACTTGGGAAAAATTCAAAGTCCACAAGACTATGGTGAAGGCGCCCTTATCAGCCACAACACAGGAGAGGCCGACAAGGCCACCAGGCCGAAAGGAAAACACCTAAGTGGATCCCAAAACACTTAGAAAATTTTTGAAAAAATCCTAAGTGTTATGAAACTGCGTCCCGGCCGATCAAGCCATTAGGCCGACCAGACTACCGGACAGGAAGGCCAACCTCACGGACGTAGCGGACACTCGCGGGTGACCCAAGTTATGACTTGACACTTAGACAATTTACAGAATTGAAATGACAAAAAGCAAACAAGCATACAATGGATTCAAAGCCGAAAAGGAGAGCAAAAATTTCTTCAATTGATAGTCAAGTTCATTACAATTGGGGGGCGCTACGGCCGTTACAACATTTGGCAAAAAATAAAAACTAATTACAACAGGGAATAGCCGATCAAGCCTCCGGGGCACCTTCATCCGCGGCTGGCTCTTCAACCTCATCAGCTCCCTCATCGGCCTCAGCTTCTTGGCCGGCAGCGGCTGCGGCGCTGGTGGCATCATCCAGGAAGTCGAATTCAGTATAGTCTGGCTCGTCGAGGCCGGAGCTTTCAATGGGGGACTCTCGCTCTGACAGCGGAAGCTTGGCCTGCTCTTCTGGATCCTTCATTAGCTTCGGCAGCTTCAGGTTCCGTCTAGCCCACCCAAACGTGTAATTCATGGCCTTCAACGCCCGGGATAGCCGCCGACACAGGAGCCTTTGCATCCGCTCCTGGCCCAGGTTGTAATAAACGGACATCTCCTGGCTGAAATACTCCCGGCCGGCGGGGGAGTTCATCCCCCAACTCTCAAGCCTGGCGGCCACCACCTCGTAGCACCAGGGGAGCCTCTCATCGGCCTTCCACCCCTCGGCCAGGAATTTCTCGACGGCCTCGTCAGCAGCCTTCACAGCGGCGGCCTCGGCCTCAGCTTTTGCCTTAGCGGCCTCCTCGCTCTTGCGCTTCTCGGCCTCAAGCGCTCTTTGGGACTCCTCGAGCTCCCTTTTGCTCTCCTCGAGCTTGGCCAGGGCATCGTCCCTGGCTGCGGCGGCTTCATCAGCCTTTGCCTGCAACGTCTTGGCATCCTCCCGGAGCCGATCAAGGCAAGCTACCGCCTCGTCGGCCGAGGCAGCCTTCTGCTCCAGCCCTTTCAAGCGAGCTATATCCCAATATTGCCTCTTATGGCTTTCCATAAGCATAAAGGCACTCTGCAGAAGAAAAACAAAGGTCAGGCAAGAGACTCTACACAGACGAAGAGAGACAAAAACATAGGGACAGTAACTTACTTGGACGAAGAGGTCCATGCCGCCCTCGTAAATCTTCTCGTCCCCGAGCTTTTTCAGGTAAGCCCGATCTTTGGCCGGCATGGCCTGGGCCAGGACGACGTGGCCAGGGACGAGATCATTAAACACGCCCCCGCCGACGGGGTACTCTACCACCTTCTGGTAGGTGGCACCGGCAATCTCCTTGCCGACCCTCTTCGTCCGTGGTTCCTGGACGAGAGGAAGCGCTGGGGCAGCATCGTCAGCAACAGTAAGGTCCACGACGGGACCACCATCGTCCACGAGGGGGACAGTCAGAGTACCGGCCTCAGTAGCCGGAGAAGGGGAAGGAGCCCTCTTCGTCTTCTTCGAGACGCTCACGCCGGCCTCAGTTAACTTCTTTTGGCCGTCAGTGGCCGGCCTTCTCTTCTTCGATGGAGCAGGCTTTGGGGCCGCATCAGCAGTAGCCCCGCTCCCACCGGCCGCGGCACGTCTGGCCGCCTCGGCCGCCTTAGCAGCAATCTCCTCGGCCGCTTTGGCCTTGGCAATAGCCATCATGGAACGACGGTCCATGACAAAATCTACAAAGGAAAAACACAAACAGATTAGTAAGGCAAAGGACAAAACATAAAGACAGAAAGCCGAAGAAAGAATTACCATCGGCCTCGGCAGGAATGCCCAAGTCCGGGCCGTCGGCCTCCTCAAAGGTGGTGGTCATCCTCGGCCAGAGTTGGAGGTCATCCTCCTTGTCACCATAGACATAGTACCTCACGAAGCCGAGGGCGGCCATCTTGTATTCAGTGATGTAATCCTTCACGCTCCTCGGCCCCCCTTCCAAGAAAGCCTCCACCTGAGCGTCCAAAATAGAGCTCTTCGGCGGGTCATGCAGGTTAAACATCCCGGTGTGGCCGAGGGAGGGAAACTCGGTGCCACTCTCACCAATGGACACAAACACGAACTTGCTCTTCCACCCATGAATGGACGTAGGCAAATCCGTGAAACTCCTCTTCTTCGGCAGCTGCTGAAGAGTAGCATAGGTCGCACAGTTCTTGTGGCTTCCTCGGCCTATCTGGTACAAATTCATGAATAAGGCCGTTGTCGGCCTGTAGCCCAACTCCTCACACCGGAGCAAAAACCCCACCATCAGGGAGTAGCTGTTCGGCGTCAGCAGGGCCGGAGGAAGCCCTACCATGTCCAGGTACTCGGTAATGAAAGGGTGAAGGGGGAACCTCAACCCCTTAGCAAAACTCATCGGGTATACTCCAAAGTATCCCGGTGGCGGAAGAAGAACATGGTCCGTCGGCCTGGGTGCCCTAACCCGCCCGAACGGCCCCACGTACATCTGAGCAACGAGATAGTCGGCCGCACTGCTTTCCGGCTTGATCAGGAAGATGTTGGTGAGATCCAACTGGGAAGTGCCCGGCCCACTCTTCGGCCTCCTCACTCTCTTCGGCTTAGTTGCTCCCTTCACGGCAGACACCGGCCTCGGGCACGGAATGACAGCAGAAGTGGACGCCCCGTCCACCACTCGGGATGCACCTACGTCCTCACCCTTTGAAGAGGAGGCGGACTCCTCGTCCTCGCCTTCCTCGTCCACTGGCCCTCCGGATTTGTATGGACTTAAACGCTCTATCTCCTCCTCAAACTCCTCGAGCACCTCGTAGTCAAGCGACCTCGTGGAGGGCTAGTCGTCGTAGGGGTAGTAGTCGTCGTTCAAGCTCTTCATAACTACTACTACGGGCCTAAGGAGATTTAACTTAAGATCTAAGGGTGTTCAAACACCTAACACTAGATCACTAGTCTAGGAAGCAAAATATGAAAAGTGAGGAAGATCGTGATGAAAACTAACCTTGAACAACGACGAACACGAAGAACAAGCTTGGGAGTTTATCTCTCTAGAAAAATGGGCAGCACTTCGACAATTAAGAATGCAAATGTGATTCCTCGTCGGAGGGGAAGGGGTATTTATAGACCCCTCCACCCAACGGTCACTACACGTGGCACTCTCCCAATGGCCACATCAACGGCCACCAACGGGAGGCCACCACGTCACCAACGGGCCAGGCCCAACCCACATCAACAGCCCGTTGGCAAACCAGACTCCAACGGCCTACACACTTGCCGGCTTTACAAGTACCAGCAAGCGCCCACAACGTCCCACTTGCTCGCCAAGATCACAACTGCCAAACAACAAGGCGACGGCAACGGCCAGGAACGTAACAAACACCCATAACGGCCACAGAACAAAAGGAACAAAGAAGCCCACAGCCATCGGCTCCTCGTACTAACCTTTGATGATAACTCTCTACAAGCGATCTGCGCACAAGGGTTCTCCCACAGGGTTACCTTGGCCAGAAAATCGCCATGAGAGTTGGATTCAGG
The DNA here is from genome assembly GCA_945859875.1 of Cuscuta europaea. NCBI lineage: Eukaryota > Viridiplantae > Streptophyta > Magnoliopsida > Solanales > Convolvulaceae > Cuscuta > Cuscuta europaea. Next base: position 13,794,739 of record CAMAPE010000048.1, read on the forward strand.
GGGACTACGGAGAGGCCGCTTCGGCCAGGGACTCAAGCAACTCCTTCACCCCTCACGCTCCTCGGCCTGAAACAGTGGGGGACTGAGGGACTACACCGGCCTCAGCAAAGCACAAAGGAAACACTACAAAGAACATGAATGTGACCACAAAGCATGGCCACATCATCCATACAGCACAACGGAGCTTCATCGGCCAAAATCCCATAACGTCATTAGCGACGGCCAACAAGCCACTAGAGACAAGGACACTCATCGTCCTTCGCCATCACTTAATCACAAGGGGCTCTTCGGCCAGAAACATGAAAGCTAATCAACGACGGCCAAAAGGAGTGCGCAATCACCCTCATCGGCCATCCAAAGGGAAAGACGCCATCGTCCTCGAAGCAAGGACCAACTGCAGTGGCCTCATCGGCCCAAACACAAACTTCAATCATCAGCGTCCAAGAAAAACATGCCTTCAACGGCCACCATTGAAAGAAGGACACTCATCGTCCCAAAACGAAGACATCAAGTGAACAACGGCCTCCCCGCCCACAGCGAGGAACAGGTAACGGCCAAAGCACAGAACAGGATCACCAAAGAGGAAACAACGCCAACGCCGCATCGGCTAACGGCCAAGGGCAACAAAGCACAGGAATCTACTCTCCTTCGCTTCGTCTACATCTCAGCTTAGAGAGTGGGGGACTCCTGATGGAGTATATGGGTCTGAGCCCCCGGACCCACATACTCGGAAGAACAGAAAGCTCAAGACAACAGAATGGCGCCCTCGTCGGCCAAGACGCCCCCGTCGGCCGAAAAGGGGCCAACTCGGATTATGGCCCTGAGCCCAAGGAACCCGGGTGCCCGCGTCGGCCGTGCCCTCGTCGGCCGTGCCCTCGTCGGCCGCACCCTCGTCGGCCAAGAAGACCTCCCAGAATCAGATTTTATACTTACTCATTTGTACAGCCCATTAGTGGCTTTGTATTCGGCCCAGTAGCGGTCCAGTTGTAGATGGGCCTCCCAAGCCCAAGACTTGGGAGCCCAACCCTAATTTTCTCTATAAATACTCCCCTTGGGAGTAGTTATAGGGTGACGAAATCATTCTATTGAAGCATATTATTGCACTTCTCTCTCTAGCTCTCACTTCTCTCTAGATATACTCTATCAATTTCCATGTCATGCCTTCGTGTTGTAAATCTGCAATAAGCTTCCAGGGGCATGTGATGTGGACTTAGAAAAATTCCATCCCAACACATGAAGTAGATGTGGACTTTAGAATTTCTTCAATCCAACATATGAAGCGATAGCCTCCGGTGCTGGTTGATATGCCGGGGGCTGCTAAGATGTGGTGTTAGCAAATTTCTAGCCCAACAAGTAACCATAAACCTCCGGTGGTGGTTGATGTGCCGGGGGCTCTCAAAATGCGGGCTTAGCCAAATTTCAACCCAACACTCAAAAGCAGGCGCCTTCGGTGCTTGTTCAATCGAACACATAAGGTTGAAGCTTTCGGTTCCGGTAGACTAGCCGGGAGCTATTGAGATGTGGACTTAGAACAATTCCAGCCCGACATGTAAAGCAAATGTGGATTTAGAAAGATTTACATCCACATATAAAGCGGAAGTCTCCGGTGCTGGTTGATTTAATTATTTAATGTAAACTACAGAACACTTTTTAAAAATATTTCACATTGATTGAACCATGTAAAGTACATTACATTGGGGGTTGGTCAACTACTATGTATGTCTTTTATACACTATTGCAACGATTATAACTAGTGAGAAGTGAGAGCTTCTGCGCATGATCGTGGCGACTTAGGGTTTCTTGGCTTCGGTAGCAGTTTGGGCTGCTCCGGCCGGTGGGTCGGGAGCGACAGCAAGGTCATTTGCAGAGGTTCTAGCGGAAAACAAAGAGATCCCATTGAAGGCTCCTTTCAGGCATAAAGGAATGCCGGCAGTACAATTTTCTGAGGAAGAGGTTTCCACCCTGGCTGCTCAACATAAGTATGCGTTAGTGGGAGCTTTTGTTGGAGGAAGACTTCCAATGCTTACATTACGCCAGGAATTTGACAAAATTGGGTTCAAAGGAGCAGTCTCCTTAGGCTTGTTGGATCAACAACATGTGCTTCTCAAGTTTGCTACGGAGGAGGACTTTGAAAGGTGTTGGCTTCGTCAGAGGTTGGTGATTAAAGATTTCAAAATGCGCATTACTCGGTGGACCCCGGATTTCTGCCCGGATATAGAGTCCTCCGTTGTTCCTGTCTGGATTACGTTTGATGGTTTGCCTCTCCACTTGCATGACAAACGAGCATTATTCTCTATTGCGGGAATGGTAGGTAAGCCTCTCAAAGTGGATGCGGCGACGACCAACCTATCTCGGCCATCAACGACAAAGGTATGTGTGGAATTGGATTTATTGAAAGAAATACCCTCTAAGGTATTGATTATGAGTGGACGCAAGGAGATCATACAATCAGTTGATTATGAAGATCTACTAGAATATTGTGTGAAATGCAATAAAGTAGGGCATAATAAAATGGCATGTGGGTTGTCTAAATGTATTGAAAACATTACCAAACAACATACTGGAGGGAAAATGACGTCGACTAAGGGTATTGGATTGCCAGGATCACAACCGCAAGATCAATTGATTCAGGTTACCGAGAAAAATAAAGGAAAGGATAAAATGGTAGCTCCCATTACCATGGACAAGGCAGAATCTTCTAAGAGGGGGGCATGAACTTCTATGGAGATAATTCATGTGGAAGATTTGGAGACAAGTCACAAGCATCAAGGGGTAGCAGCCTCTAATACAGGTCAGAAATCTTTGGGGGAACACATTACTGAGAGGGAAGCCACAAAAGTTGTATCATTGGAATCTGATGTTGTTAGGGGAGGTGAAAAAGTGGATGAAAAAGTGGATGAAGCAGTGCTTTTGAAGAAGGAAGTGATACGGCCGAGGAGGGGCGGGTTATTATTGAGCAGAATGGTTATGTATCGGAAGGAGATATTCCGGTAGTAGAGGCGGCTACTAAAGAGTCTTGGAAAGAAGTGTGTATTGAGCTTCAAAAAAAGGTTGACCTTATTTTTTCAAACAAGGCAGAGGCATTGGATGTAGTTCTAAGGAGAAAAATCAAAGAGGTTCATCCTCCATTAGCGGTTCAAACTAGATTGGCCGCTAAGATGGTTTAAACTGATTCTAATACTATTGTTTCCTCATGAAGCTGCTCACATGGAATCTCTAGGGTTTAAACTGATTTTAATGTTGTCTCTTTTATCTCGGAATTTAAGGGCCGTACATGTCCTCTTATTAATGACATACTGGACTTTCAAGAATGTATTGATAGTTGTGACCTATTGCAGCTGCCAGCACAAGGGTCGTCCTTTACTTGGACATAGATGAGATCGTCTGGGAGGGTGTGGGAGAGACATGATCGGTATTTAGTGAATCAGGTGTTTGTTTCCAGGTTCGAGACAGTTAAAATACAGTACCTTAGCAAAACCTCCTCGGACCACTACCCTATACTATTGTTGTGTAATCTAGCTACAGACAAGGGACCGAGGCAATTCCGTTTCCAAAACATGTGGTTCACCAATGACTCTTTCCTCTCGTTTGTTAGCAAGAAATGGATGGAGTATCCAACCATAGGGGGATTAGAGGTTTTGGTGCTAAACTGCGATCTTTGAAGAGCGATTTGAAGATTTGGAATAGAGAGATATTTGGTGACATTTGTGCTACTGTCAGAAAAATGGAAGAAGAAGTTTTGGCTGCAGAGAAGGAATATGAAGAACAGCCAACAGAATTGTCAAGGGCGGATTGTTATAAAAAACAAGCAGAGTTGCTACTTAACACTAAAAGACATGAGATTTCTGGAGGCAAAAGGCAAATATTAAGTGGATTCGGGAAGGATATGGTAATACTAAATTCTTTCATGCTTCGGTGAAGGAAAAAATTAGTAGGTGGAACATTAATGTTATTAAAAAAGCCAATGGGGAGTGGTGCTATGATTCTAAAGAGATTGGTCAGGAAGCAGTTGATTTTTTTCCACTCTATGCAAAGGAACCTACAAGCTCCTTTGATAAAATTTTGGATGTTATACCTCATATTGTGGAACAGAAAGATAATGACAGCTTAATTAAGCTCCCAGGGGAACTGGAAGTTAGAGAGGCGATTTGGGATTTGAGTAAAGAGGCTGCCCCAGGTTCAGATGGGTTTGGAGGTTATTTTTACGGGGGCTGTTGGGATATTATCAAGAAGGAAGTGGTTATGGCGGTTCAGGAGTTTTTCTTGGTTTTGACATACCTAAATGCATTGGTAGTGTAAATATGGTGTTAATACCTAAAAAAAAGAATCCTTCATCCTTTGGTGACTACAGACCTATCTGTCTCTCTACATTTATCAGTAAGATAAATACACACATTATTGCTTCAAGGATGGCGTCTATACTTCCTAGAATTATTTCTAAAGAGCAGTGCGGCTTCATGAAGAAAAGAGAAATTAAAAACCAAATTCTAATGGCTTCTGAAATGTTGCATCATCTGGACATGAAAGTGTGGGGTTCAAACATGGTTTTGAAGTTAGACATGGCTAAGGAGTTCGACATGGTGGATTGGGATTTTCTCGAGGCAAATTTACAACGATTTGGGTTTGATCATAAAGTCAGACATCTAATTTTGGGGAACCTTAAAGCAACTTTTATTTCTGTTCTGATCAAACCGTTTGGTTTCTTTAAACCTTTCCGTGGAGTTAAACAGGGGGATCCTCTCTCCCCGTTGCTTTTTAGTATAGTCTTTGAGGCCTTTTCTAGAGGTGTTAACAGACTGCTACAGATTGGAGCTATCGATGGATACAAGTTGGGAAGACACGGGAGCTACTCTCACCTTGCTTTTGCAGATGACCTCATGGTATTTATGAATGCTACTATTAAATCTATAAAAAGCTTTTCTGCCTTACTCCAAGATTATCAAAATGCTACAGGTCAGTTAGTTAATAAAGATAAAAGTTGTTTCATTGTGGGGAAGCATACTCAAATGAGTAGGATTCTACACCTTGAGAACAATTTGGGTATGAAGGTTTCCAAGCTACCGATTAAATATTTAGGAGCCCAACTTCACAAGGGAATTACCAAAGTGACACATTGCCAGGAAATTCTAGAGGTGTTTGACAAAAAACTTTCAAATTGGCGTGTGAAGATGCTCTCCCAGGCTGGAAGATTAATCCTCATTAGACACGTCCTTAATTCTATTCCTATTCATGTCTTAGCGGTTACCAGCCTTCATGCTTCGGTGGTTACTTTGATTAACAGGAAAATTGCAAAATTCTTCTGGGGTGTTGTGGACAATAAACCGAAGCACCATTGGGCTCGACTTAAGGTTCTATGCAAGCCAACTGAAAATGGAGGTGTGGGAATTAGGTCTATTTTGGATATTCAGAAAGTTGCTTCTCTGAAACTTTGGTGGGAGTTTCGAAGAGGTCAATCTATTTGGTCAGAAATGATGCAAGAGTATTATGGCAAGCGCATCCTGGGAGAAACCAAGGTTACAGATTCTCCGACCTGAAAACGGATCTACCTCATTCATGAGGAGGCTAAGCCTATGGCCCATAGGGATCCTAACACTATAATCTGGAAACATACAAAGGATGGGATTTTTACATCAAAATCGGCTTACTTAGCCCTCTGGCTAAATGAAGGGAAGACGCTTTCAAATACCCAAATCTGGCATCCAAAGCAGGTGCCTAAGATAAGGGTATTTTTATGGAGACTTTGGCATAAGGGTCTGCCGTTTCCAGAACAATTGGCAGCTTTCTGTGCTTCTTTCCCATCCAGGTGTCCATTCTGCAAAAACGCAGCTGCTAGCCAATACCATTCTTCTCTCAGTCCCTGTTGCAAGGGGGTCGGTCAGCATCCAATATCAAACAAGAGTTAATCAAATGGTGGATTAGTATCTCAGGGAAAACCTTGGACGCAGTTTATATAAGCATTTTACCTGGAGTTGTTGTGTGGCACTTGTGGAAGGCTTACTGGGACTGTTATTGGACTGGGACGGAATACCAGCAGGACCGTTTGATTAAATAAATTAATAGCTTCATGTTATCCTGGTGCTATGCAAATGATAATATAAAAGGGCATGAGAGATAAAAAAATCTAGGGATCTTACCTAGCTCTTTTCGGAGAAGGAGGCCTCAGATCTTCCGGTGGGTGAAACCTCAGGCAACTCATGTGAAGCTTAACTAGGCGGTGTTTAGGGGAACGGGTAAATCTTCAGCCGATTTTCTTCTTCACGACCATGAAGGTGAAGCAGTGGCAGCGGAGGGGTTTCCGTTGAGTGGCTCGGCCAATTTGGAAGAGGAAGCGCTAGAGAGGGCGGTGGACTGGTTGGTGACTCTGCGCTTTCCTAAAGTGGAGATTGAATCAGATTTTTCTAGAATGAGGGAGGTTGGACGAATTTATTCTGATCGGTTTGGGCTGCTTTATTTTTCGGAAATTCCGGCCCATGTGAACAAGGCAGCATTTTTGGTGGCTCGTTTGGGCCTACAGAATTCATTTCATTGGAAGAAAGGGGAAGAATTACCTCAACAGCTTAAGGGAGCTATTGTTATGGATTTCTTATCTATTCCTTATGTAATTTAATTTCATTTTGTTATGGGTTTGGTATTAAGCCCCCCCAAGTGTATTTTGCTTTGTGAGTGGCTATAAAATTTGGTAAATGTTCCTTGGCATTTACCCCACTGATTTTGGTGGTTTACTTACTGGGTTTAAAAAAACACTATTACAACGATTTTACGTGCAACTTAAAAATAAATTAAATATTTAGGCAAACAATACAATCTATTTTACATACAAAGTAATTGTTTCTCTAAACTTTACATGTAACCATTTCACATGTAAATTTAACATGTAAACTACCAAACAAGCCCTAATATATATCTAGAACATAACCTTTCAAATTCATTTGAAAAATTCATTTGACAACCTTTATAATTTGTTGTGATGAAACTTCATTCATATGACTTCTCTATGATGCATTATCGATATTATAATTGATCAATTAGACTAGTACATAATCAATCAACTTTATATCAACAAACAATAACTTAAATGGAACAAATCACTTTGCTGAACTTATAGGTGGTCAACTTTTTTATACACATGTAATAATTAGAGATAATTTGACTTTGGACCTCATGTTTTGGGTGATATTTGACTTTGCACCATATTTTAAAAATCATCAATGTATGCACCCCAATTCACTATAAAATCATTTGACTTTGCAGTCTACTCCTTCATAATTTTTGGGCTAATGAGGTGCATACATTAATGATTTTAAAGATGAGGTGCAAAGTCAAATATCATCCAAAATATTGAGTGCAAACTCAAAGTCTCCCTAATAATTATCTCAAATAAATTAGTTTTTAAACTGTATTTATTCAATTTAAAGTTGAATTACCTGTGTGTAATTACAATACAAATTATGAAGGTAACAGTTGAGAATTTTGGGGAGGGGTATTGCAGAACTGTACAGGTCACTTGATCAATAAAACCTATTACTGTTAGATTGAAGTGAAAAATGGGCTATATATGTTGTATAGTCCAATTTTGTTACCTTCTCAAAGTCTCTTGGTCTAACATATCTACCCATCTTATGTTCTCACCCATTCTATCCCAACTGAATTCATCTCCAAATTCCTCAATATTTTGGTTATCATCACCCCGCCATTCTTCCATAACATATCCAGAAGAACCTGTGTTTTGAAATCTCTCGTTCTGAGGAAAGAATGCGAACTCGTCACTGTAATCTGATGCGTTTATCTGGTTTATACAGTCATGCGCACCAACTGTTCGATGATTTACGTCTTCAGAAACGTAGCTCGGCTGCTGCATCTGGGACTGGAGATAGCCCGATTGAGTGAAATCTGGAACTTCGAGAGATGGTAGCGCGAAGAGATCCTGGAACGTTGCAGGATAACCGATTCCAGATCCGTCATTTGAGACAGACATGGATGAAGATGGCGTCGCCATTGCGTAGGCTGAGCTCGACGTCTGACCTTCACTACCGGCGGCGGAGATAGGGTAATTCTCTCCGATTTCCGAGCCATTTATGTTTCTCTTAAGCACACGGCAAAGCGCATAGGCGTCTTGCAAGCCCGACCGGGTTTCACATTCCCTTTCCTCTAAGCGGTATTCGTGCATGATCCAATCCGTTCGAGCTCCATGGGGAGCTCTCCCTCTGTGATAGACTAGGGTTTTCTTCATCCCCACCGCCCGCATATCTGAATTTACCTTCCTGTCCTTCCCTGTTGCCTTCCAATATCCGGCTTTCGTTGCCCGGTTCGTCCTTGACCCGTTTGGGTATTTTCGATCTCGAGGACTGAAGAAATACCACTCCAGGTCTTTGCTGGCCAACAATGCCTTCCCTGCCACACAACAATAATGATGATAATAATCAAAACTTAGGCACTTTTTACCTTGAAATATGACCATTGTTTATTTGGTATTCAAGTTATGGTTGATAAGCCATGAAGGACATAATTCTCCAAAAAGTTTTTTGTGTATTACAGTATTACTAGTAAAAGATAGACATTTCCTATGTCTATTGGCTATTCTCACATCTCCTTGCAACATAGCTGATGACTAATGAATAAAATATACTCCTAAATATGAACACTTAATTATATTCTTTTTTTCCATGTTAGATTTCTTCTTTGTTGGTCCATCTTTGATTCCTTTTTCTTTTGTTGTTCTTTCATCTTTTATGCGTGTTTCTCGCCCCTTTATTTCTTTTTTCTTTTCTTTTCCTTTTTCTTTTTTTGCGGCTGTTCTTTTTATCTACTTATCATGTTGGTAGGGGATTATGATTGGTGTAGCATACAACCATACATGCTCTAATTCAATATCAGAGATGATTGATTCATAGTCAAACTCACTATTAGTCATTCAATATATAAACATTGCTTATATAATTCAATTTCTGTAGTAGAAACTCACTAAATAAAACATACCCAAGGATCTTGACGATTGTTTTTTTATTTAAATTACTAAGAAAACACGCTGCATATTTCCAAAGTTTTAGGTCTCATTCATGAAATTCAACTTTTGCAGGCATGACTTCAGCAAAATCAGCCCTGCCTAACATGAATCTATAATTTTTTCAATGTATAACAGCTCCAAGATAGATGGGTAGAGATAAAGGTTGGTACCTGGCAACTCCCAGGGCTCACATTTGTAGAGATCAACTTCAGGGATGACATCAAGTTCAATAATTCGGCCATTGATCTTTCGTTTAAGATAGTAAGCGACGAGTTCTTCGTCTGTCGGGTGAAACCGAAAGCCCGGCGGCAAAGCAACTGTAGCACCACCTGAGGCCATCATTCTCTCACTTCAAATTCCCTCCAAATCCCTCTCTCTATCTATCTATATATAAACCTCACACACACGCACACAAAAAAAATAAGAACCTCAAAGAACCTGATCAATCACGCCCTAGCTAATGTGTAAAGCTTCAGTTTATTTGATTTTTTTATGATGGGAAAACAAAAAGAGAAGATGCGAAAAGTGATGTAGGGTGCCTGCCTACGTGCTAAACACTTTATCTTTAAATTATTTCAATTTTTTTTATTGAAAATTGAAACAATCTTTCTTCACAAGTTCGATGATTCGGTCTCTTGGAAAAGGTCTAATGGTAAATTAAAAGTAAAAAAATCCGATCCTTGGTGATTTTTTTTAAAAATCCAATCCTTGGTGATTTGTTTTCGTGAGCCTTGCCATCTCTAAATTATGTGTTTCTATTTTGAGTTTTTGACCATTTTTAAAAAGTTGCTAATTCAACCGCGACTTAGTAAATTTTTTGAATTTTTTGCCAATTCCGGAAACAAATTTTGTTCTGAAAATTAAATTCAAATCTGTCAGTTTTGTGGAACGTTGAGAGGCTCAGATGGAGGCATGGAGCTAGGGGTGGGCAAGAATACCGGCAAATCGGTATATCGCACTTACCGTACCGAAAAATACTGGAAAATACCGGAATATTGGTATACCGTCATTTTCGGTACGGTATGATACCGTACCGATATATTTCGGTACGATAACGGTAAATGTTTTCAAATACAGCAGTATACCGGTATAATACTGTACCGACTCCCACCCAACGATTACTATAAATTCTAAAATATTATAAAAATCCATTACAAGTTTGAAGCCCAAAATTAATACTTATGTTGATTACAAATACTAAAATACAAAAATAAAGCCCCGATTTCCCAAATCCACTATAACCTTCTAGGCTTCTACTACGCAACATTCAAACAAACAAATCCTAATGACTAATGAGTAATGTACTAATGTCTAGACCAGTCCATCTTGTTCCATAAGCTTGCGAGTCGCGATAACTGAGTCGCTGACCGCTGAGTAGCTGACGAGTGAAGAGGGATACACTTATGTGACGAGTGTATTGACATAGAGATTCCGCAAGTCGAGGCACATAACTTTGTCCGAAAGTCTTATTCAAATATTTTATTTAAAATTATAAAAAAGACTAAATACACAATATCATATTATGGATAAATGATTTTATATCCACGTTGTTTGAATAATTTTATTTATTTTTGGTAGTGATCATTATTCATTTAATTATATCTATATTGCTCAAGTTATTTAAATATGCTGAAATGCTTAAATATACTAATAATAATAATTGTTCAATATTGAATATGACATCAATAGATTATTAATTGTATTTTGTAACATTTTAATAATGGATTAAATATGTCGTTAGTACACCGATTTACTATATTTTGTTAGTCTATGATAATTTTTTGAATTGGGGGACATGCATGGTAATTTACCGATACCGTACCGTTACAGAACCGAAACTTTGGTATACCGAAATGTGGTATACCGAAACTTCGGTAAGGTAACGGTATATAAATTTTGTATACCGAAAGTTTCGGTATGGTAAAGGTATGACAGAAAATATTCGGTATACCGTACCGAACCACCCCTACATGGAGCGGTGTAGCCAAAGCACCGGATCGGCCTGGTACAAATATTTTTTTTTGATAATTTTTTACTCTAATAGTTAACGCATTTTTAAATTTGGTGTGCGTGAGATCAAGTATTTTGTGGTCTGATGGCATAACTGTGACACTCCCAAGAAGGAGGTCACATGTTCGAAACTCATCACAGTTTCAGGATGTTGGCCTTAACATAAAACATATACTTCCCTAAACTAGTCGTAAATGCTAGGTGAGTTAAATGCACATATACGTGTAACAGTGTAAACTAGGGATGGACCGGTTCCGGTTCGGGCCCGGCCGAGCCTCGGTTCATGAAAGGGGAGGCCCGGAACCGGCCCGGGTAACCCCCGGGTCCGGGCCAGGCGGGCCTCGGTTCTTATTTTTTTTTTTGGCTTTTCTTAATTAACCCCCAACCCTCCCCCCTCACCCCCAAACCACCCCAAACCACCTCAAATGGCCCATCATACCCAGCCCAACCCAAAAACATAAAAAAAATTCAAAAAACAAATTGGCCCGGATCGGGCCTGAACCGGCCGGGCCGGTTCACGATTAGGAGGCCCGGCCCGCCTACCTCACCGGGCCGGGTGGCCCGAACCGGGTGGCCCGAACCGGGCACCAACCGGTTCACCGGGCCGGTCTGGGCCCGCACAGTAGCGGGCCGGTCTGGGCCCGCACAGTAGCGGGCCGGTCTGGGCCCGCACAGTAGCGGGCCGGTCTGGGCCCGCACAGTAGCGGGCCGGGCCGGTCCGGTTCTGGGCTGGTTGGCCCAGCCAGAGTCCACCCCTAGTGTAAACTATTCTATGAAGAAGAGCCCCCATGATGAGGGCGTCGGCATATGGCGCGACATTAAATCCGGTAGTTGGGCGCTATGCCGCGTTAGGCCTAGGGGTCTTCCTATGGGGGCCTTTAGATAAAACTCCAAGTTTTAATAAATATCAAAAAGGCTAATTTGTGCTCATACTATTGCGGGATCAAATATGGAGTTCAATCTAAAATAATACTCCTGCTACCGTGCTAGTGGTTCAGGAACCCGGGTTCGGGCCGGTGGTTCAGGAATGCTGGACCCGGGACAGGCCCGGGTAGCCACCGTCTCCAGTCCGGGTCGGGCCTCCGGTTTGGGTATTTTTTTTTGCGCTTTCCTAACCCCCACCCCCTCACCCCCACCCTCCCAAACCCCCCAAACCCATCCTAACCATCAAGCCTAACCCGGGTGGAATCTCAAAAATGAAAAAAAAAAATCAATTTGGCCCGGGCCGGTTCGCCAAATATGAGACCCGAGCTCGAACCCGCCCTACCCCCCGGGCCTAGGCCCGACCCGGACCCGAGAACCGGGCCGGTCCCGCACAATATTAATATTGAGGGAACATGTGTCTTCTTAAAAGTGTTATAGTGACACAGTGTTTTGATTTGAAATAATGGCGTCGATATAACCCCACAAGTTTCTAATTCCAAACATATGATCACTTTAGGATTTTCCAAAAAATTGATCTCTTCCTACGAACGTCCCCAGAGATATGGGTACGTACGTCTCCGAAGCCCATTCAATTTGGGGCGGCTATGTGCGAGACAACCCAAGGTGGGGGTGAGGTCCGTCCCCAAAGGGGACGCTCGGCCTCATAACACCAGCCCACTTGAGGCTAGGCGGAACGCAGAAGGCAATCTTTAAGGGGACGCTCGTCCCCATGGTCATATTTTTGGAATTTTAAAAAAAGATGTCACATTTTTGTCTTTTATCTTTTTTTTAGTAATATTCAGGCAAAAAGGCCTTTTGATTTTCATGATAAAAAATATATTATTACAAATTTAGTCAATTAACTTGACTAAAATAAGATACGATTAAAAATAAGATAAGATTAAAAAATAAGATAAGATTTAAAAAGAAAGTTGTGAGCTAGATCAAATTTACAATAATAAGATTATTAAATTTTGATGCATTGCGATTCACTCGAATAGTTTTAGAGTATCTCCAATGCAAAAACATGAACGGTGTATACGTGGCATTAGAGATAGCCAATTAAAAAACAACAAATCGAATATCTCTCTCCTTGTTTGAAAGTCTTATATGTTTTTGGTAAGTTTTTCTCTATAATGTAATCATAATGTCTAGATGTAGACATTGTGGTCAACGTTGTTGAGAAAAACTTACCAAAAGCACATAAGACCGTGGACAGAAGGAGAGAGAAATGTCATAAATTTAATCTTTTATATAATAATGTCAAAACTTACCGGGGACGCTATTTTTATATATAATGTTTTCTTTATTTTATTAATAAAATATATTTTAAAAATATTTTTTTCTTAAATCAGCAGAATCAGCTAATGCAACCACTGCAGCCAAAACTTAATAAATTTCAGCAGAATCAGTCAAATCAACCAATTTTCATGCTACCAAACGGGCTCTTAAGTATGTATTATTTTTTGACTAATTTTTTGAAAGATTCCCATTTTAACTTTTTCTTGTAACTTTTTCTTTGTTTTACTAACAAATTCTAAATTAAATTTAAGTTTTTCATCATTCAATATGTTCAGTCAATTAAACTACTCCCTCCGTCCCGCTAACAATGGGACAAGAGGGAGTGACACGTAAATTAATAAAAGGTGGTTTATGTGATTAATATTGAATTGATAAAGTAAGAATAAAGTAAGAATGATTTAGAGCCACACAAATTTTATCAAGTTTTGTATGGGACAATCTTAATGAGATGGACTGATAAGGTAAAATGGGACAATCATTGTGGGACGGAGGTAGTACAATTTAAATAGATTTGATCATTTAGCATTGTTCTACGTTATGAATCAAATCTTCCATTGTAATCATAATAAAAAGTTGGTAAAAAGGAAAATTATTGATGGAGTACATGGGTCCAGACCCCACGATCCACTTACTCAGAAGACTAAGAGGAAGCACGGCTGTCACCCAGTGGGTCCTCAGTCGGCCAGATGGTTCTCCATCAGCCGAAGAAGAGCCAATCCAGAATATGGTCCAGAAGACAAGAAGAAGGCTTGTCCTCCATTGGCCAATGTCTTCGTTGTCCGGGGTCTCCATCGGTCAATGCCTCCGTCGGCCAATTCCTCCGCCAGTCAGACAGATCCTGCAGGAGCAGTTTCTATACTTAGCCAAATTATTGTATCCAGCCCATTAGAGGCCTAATATTGTAAATGGGTCTCCCAAGCCCAAGGCTTGGGAGCCTAGCCCATATTTTCCCTATAAATACTTCCTATGGAAGCCATGTAAAGGGTTGGAAATTCATTAATACATATCACTTCTCTCTCTAGCTCTTCCTTTTCTCTAAGAGTTAATACTCTATCATTTGACGCTTTCATTGAGAGCTAGAACAATCAAGTTAGCATCTTTTTTCGCTACCAAGCACACAGCTAACTGACAATGGGAAGAACAAGGTCAAACTGTATCCGCGGCGACAAGGCAATCCCTAAGACTCAGGAGAACCGGGAAAGGTCAGGCGACGCTACGGCCGACCGAGCAAGGGACGAGGAAGTCTTCCAGGAGACTATCGACCCTATGGCCGACCTTCGCAACCAACTGAACGTCAATGCTCAAGATGCCCATCCTTCAGACGCCCGCGCCGGCCTTGAGATGAACATCAATGTTCAAGACGCCCGTGTCAGCCTTGTAAAGAAACACATGGAGAGATGTGACCATGCATCGGGGCAGCAAATTACCCCCATTGTTGACCCTCAGCTTCAGGCCGCTCTATCGGCCATCATAGCCAGCTTGGCTCAGAACCCCACCGTCCTTAGCACACTTATGCCAAGGACGGGGGGAACATTACTCCGTCTCCACAACCCCAGCCGTTGGCCATAAAGATTGGCAATGACGAGGGAGTTGCGCCTCAGGACACGTCTTCATCCCACTCCCACCCGCCTCCCCTCCATGTGGTGGACCGACCCTAGCGCGAGGAAAAGCCTCGGTCTTCAAAAGGCTAGGTGACATGCATCGTCGTCCAGCATCGGAGAGGATGGCGGGACGGCTTGGGGAACGTGAGCCTGACTCAATGAGGGAAAGTTAGGGGTCCGTATCCCGGACAGCGGATCGGCCCCGCCTTAACGAAGGCAAGGGGAAGCTACATGAGGATGACACACGTCATCACATCAACACGGCTCATGCAGCCAGCGCCAGGACTCAATAGGACGCCACTACGGCTGCCAAGGATTCTAGGGACGATGTCATCGCCCAATTGGAAAAGAGGCTTGCCCATATGGAGGCAAGGCAAATGGCTGGCAAGCCCACGGCCACCACCTCCCAGGACCCCGGATATAACGCCCTCCTGAACAAGGTTAGTGCCCTAGAGAGGTCTAACAAATTCTAAATTAAATTTAAGTTTTTCATCATTCAATATGTTCAGTCAATTAAACTACAATTTAAATAGATTTGATCATTTAGCAATGTTCTACGTTATGAATCAAAGCTTCCATTGTAATCATAATAAAAAGTTTGTAAAAAGGAAAATTATATTTATACATACCCTTATACACGTTATCGGTACTACAGCAATTCGTAAAACAAAATGCGTTTTTTTTTGTGTGACACGGATAAAATATATGAAGTGTGTATAAAACATGTACAAATGGGTGAATACACCAAGAATTATTACTTTACTCTGACAAAACCTCATGGCTGGCTTATGGACTTGACTACATGCTAACATGCCTACAGAGTACAGACTACAGTGTACGAGGATATGTGCCGTGGGCGGTTGACCCAATGAAAAATCATTGAAAAATGACTCATCCTTAGCTTTGAAGAACTAATAGAGTAAATTTTATCCAGTTCGAAATAAAAGTCGAAATTTCATAAATACAAATGTATTGACAAAGAAAATATTAATTTCATGAAAGTAACAAACTATCCAATTTATATCCTACACCGTGGTGTACATGTACACCCGCTATTTTGTAATAACAATGAACTTTAAGGCTTTCAATAACACTCTTCTCCCAGATCATATCGCTCAAACGTGGGTAGGTTATTCTCAAACCCCTTTTTCGCTGATCATCTTCTTCGTGTAAGCTACTGCCATTGTTCGAAGTCCAGGGAGCCATTGCCGCTGATTAGGTAACCGTTGACGTCGTCGGAAATTGAGATGATGTTGCCGTCGTCGTTGATTTTGAAGATCACACACACCTGAGATCGTCGTTGTTCGCTGTTGCTGCGAGAAGAGGAAGAGTGAGAGATGGCCGTTTGAGTCGGTGATTGATGATTTCTGGTTCCGCGACAGGCTAGAGGTCGAAAATTGAGTTCGAGATGTTGCCGATTGAGCTTGTGATTTTCGGAGACAAGGGGAGTCTACTTCGTTGCTGAGGAATCCTTGTTGTTATTGATCTCAAATGAGTTTTATATTAAACGGCCACGGCCAGAGTTCCCATTCGAGGATGATGAATGTCCTTCATTGTGAGGATGATGAATGTCCTTCATTCGAGAATGAAAATGTCCTTCCTTGATGTTTCGGCCGACGCGA
This sequence comes from Cuscuta europaea, assembly GCA_945859875.1. NCBI lineage: Eukaryota > Viridiplantae > Streptophyta > Magnoliopsida > Solanales > Convolvulaceae > Cuscuta > Cuscuta europaea. The sequence goes on from CAMAPE010000048.1 coordinate 13,811,202, forward strand.
GACCGTTGTGGCTGTTCTTTGCGTTTGGCCGCTGTGGAGCCTTTGTTTCCATGTCGTAGAGGATGCGTGCCTTTCTTCTCTAAGGACGATGAGCGTGACATGTTCTTTGTACGTCTGTGTCAAGGATGATGTGTGTCCTTTATTTTGAGGACGACGTCTGTCCTGATTTGGCGTGTTGACTTGGACGAAGGAGGTCCTTACCCAGTAGACGTTGCACGTCCATGGTTTTTTAAGACGATGAATGTCCTGTCTTTGTACCTTGGACTTTAGCTGACGGTGGACGTCCGTGGCGTCCTTGTCATTCTGGCCGACGGAGGATCACAATGGTTGAGGACGTCTGTGGCTTGTGGTCCTTTGTCATTTTTTGAACTTGTTTCTCGGGATCTTTTTGGAGCCCGTGGAGACCGATATAGTCCACCAGTCCACCACTCCTTGAGGCACATGTAATGAGGTGAAAAAGAGTAGAGTAATGCACGTCTCCAACAGGGGGCCGAGGGTCGGCACCTTTTGATCCACAATGGGGAGATACTCGTTGAAAACCTCATTAGGAAAAACCCTGTGGGAAAAAATCCTAATGAGGGAAAAAGAGCTCACTGGATGCCCCCAAAATGAACTCCAAAGGGTGAACCCTTCGGCATGGGTGTGGAGTTGCAGCCGTGCCCGTCTGCTGGTGAGGACGACGACGCTGATGAGCCGGTCCGAATCTGAGGACGAGACGATGGACGCCTGTCTGATCATGAGGACGAGGAGGTGGATGCTTGTCTAAATATGAGGACGAGGTGGTAGATGCCTGTCTGAATATGAGGCCGACGACGGTGATGAGCCGTGCGTCATATGAAGGCGACAGTCGCTATCCAGGAGGGGATTAGCGAGCTCGATCCCTATAACAATACTTCGGCGTTGAGAGCCTGTCTTGAGATTAATAATCACGCCAAGGCTGAGGGGCCGGTCGTGATATGAGGATGACGACACTGAGTGGCCGGTCCGGAAATCCATGCAACGGTCGCCATCCGGTAGAGGAACGACTAAGACCGGTCTTGAGAAAGATGATCACGCCAAGGCTGAAGGGCCGTTTGTGATGTAAGGACGTCAGCGCTGATGGTCCGATTGTCAGATAATATGATGACAAGGCGATGATGAGGCCGATCGTCATATAAGCTCAAGACTCTCGGCGCTGAGGAAGCCAGTCTTGAGATAAAGGATCGCGTCAAGGCGGAGAGGCCGTTCGTGATCTGGGGACATATGGTGATGTGGAGCCGGTCCTATAACATGATGATGGGGGGATGATGAAGTCGGTCGTCATATTAGCTCAAGGTTCTCGGTGTTGAGGAAGCCGACCTTGAGATATAGGATCACTCTGAGGCTGAGGAGGCGCTAGCGATCTGAGGACGATGGACTTGAGAGGCCGTTCGTCGTAAAGGCGACGGTCCCCATCCTGTAAGGGATGGAGAGCTCTATTGCTAGCTCAAGACGGTCGGCCCTGAGGAGGCCGGGCTTGAGATAGAGGATCACGTTGAGGATGAGGAGTCGTTCGTGATTTGAGGACGACAACACTGAGAGGCCGTTCGTCGTATGAAGGTGAGGGTCGCCATCCAGGAAGGGATTGGCGAGCCCGCTCGCTGGGTCAAGACGTTCGGCGTTGAGGAGCCGGTCTTGACATAGATGATAACGTTGAGACCGAGGGGTCTGCCGTGATCTGAGGACGACGGTGTTGATGAAGCCATTCGTCTCATGAAGGCGAGGGTTGCCATCGAGGAGGGGATTGGCGACCTCGCTCGCTGGGTAAAGACGTTCGTCGCTGAGGAGCCGGTCTAGACATAGATGATCACGTTGAGACCGAGGGGTCATCCGTGATCTGAGGACGATGGTGCTGATGAAGCCGTTCGTCGTATGAAGGCGAGGGTCGCCATCCAGGAGGGGAATGACGAACTCGCTCACTGGGTCAAGACGTTCGGTGCTGAGGAGCCGGTCTTGACATAGATGATCATGTTGAGACCGAGGGGTCTGCCGTGATCTGAGGACGACGATGCTGATGAATCTGTTCGTCGTATGAAGGCGAGGGTCGCCATTTAGGAGGGGAATGGCGAGCCCGCTCGCTGGGTAAAGACGTTCAGCACTGAGGAGCCGGTCTTGACATAGATGATCACGTTGAGACCGAGGGGTCTGCGTGATCTGAGGACGACGACGCTGATGAGGCCGTTCATCGTAAAGGCGACGGTACCCATCCTGGAAGGGATGGAGAGCCCGATCGCTGGCTCAAGACACTCAGTGCTAAGGAGGCCGCTCTTGAGAGAAAGGATCATGTTGAGGCCGAGGGGTCTGCCGTGATCTGAGGACGAGGGTGTTGATGAAGCCGTTCGTCGCATGAAGGCGATGGTCACCATCCAGGAAGGGATGGCGAGCCCAATCGCTACCCTAAGACGTTCGACACCGGGGAAGCTGGTCTTGAGATATATAATCACGCAAAGGTCGAGGGGCCGGTAATGATGAGCGAATGGCGATGCTGAAGAGCCGATCCGCAATGTTGATGACAAGGCGTTGATGAGGCCGGTCGTCATCTAAGCTTTAGACTCTCGGCACTGAGGAAGCCGGTCTTGAGATAAAGGTTCACGTCAAGGCAGAGAGGCCATTCATGATCTGGGGACGTACGGTGATGAGGAGGCAGTCCCATATTAGCTCAAGGCTCTCAGTGTTAAGGAAGTCAGCCTTGGGATATAGGATCATGTTGAGGCTGAGGAACCATTCGTGATCTGCGGACGACGGACTTGAGAGGTTGTTCGTCGTAAAGGCGATGGCCCCATCCTGGAAGGGGTGGAGAGCCCAATCGCTAGCTCAAGACGCTCGGCGCTGAGGAGGCCTGTCTTGAGATGTAGGATCACGCCGAGGCTAAGGAGTCATTCGTGATCTGAGGATGACGGCACTGAGGAGCCGTTCGTCGTATGAAGGTGATGGTCACCATCCAGTAAGGGATGGCGAGCCCTATCGCTAGCTCAAGACGTTCGGCGTTGAGGAAGCTAGTCTTGAGATAAAAGATCACGCTGAGGCTAAGGGGCTGTTCGGTAGATTAGAGCCCGGGTTGCACCATTTTTGGGATTTTAACCGCATAGTAGGTAGTGATAATAATTACACTTACTTGATAGAAGACGGGTGCACCTGGATGAAGGATGCGTAACTCTCTTCGCCGATGGTGCACTTCTGGCTGATGTGTGCTTGTTTATCTTGGGCGGAGTGAAACTCTTCCGGTTTGTATGACCGATGATTGTATGGCCGATGATGCAGCCGGGGTGATCCCCGGTGTTGTACATTTTAGTCGAGGGGTGGAGCACTACTGTCGCTCTGTTGTTTCCACTATTTACCTTGGTCGAGGATGATGCGGTGGACGAGGGTCCTCTAGCCGAGGGTGAACTCCCAGTTTGAGTCGATGGTGTGTTTTGTTTGGCCGAAGAGAAGCCAACCGCTGCTCGAAGATGAGGGTCCCATTTGGCCGAGGGGACGTACGTATGTTTGACCGTAGTGACCCTGATTCTGACTGGCCGAAGGTGACCCACCTTTGGCCGAGGTGAGGCCTCACCGAAGGGTGACCTGGGATGCAGGAGGTGCAACACTGTTCTGTGGCCGAGGAAGGGTATTTGGCCGAGGCGACATCTTGCCCATCTGTTCATCTTTTACAGAGGGGCGCCGACTTTCGAGTTGGACGAAGGGTCCCGTCCGTTTTCCTATTGACCTTGGCCGAGGGTGGAGCCACTCCTGTTCTCAGGATGAAGGGGGAGAGATTCGTCCTCCTGTCCAGGTTTGACCGAAGAGGGAGCCGCGGTAGATGAGGGGTGCCCACAAGCTCTCTTAGGCCGAAGGCCCTGTCGTCCTCTGTCTGAGTCGATGACTTAGTGGACGATGTGTTATTGCCATCCCACTGGCTGCTGTTGTTGTCATGGTTTTTAATCCTTGGCCGAGGGATACACTGACCAAGGGATCCACAGAGGCTTCCCCTTACCGCGAGGTGAGCGTGGATTGTGTTTTGATTTCGACCGAGGGGTCAACTCTTGACACATGGATAGCTTTAGGCGTCTTGGTGGCCGTTGGTTGTCCAGATGTCGCATGGTAACTTGGCGAGGATGGCCAATGAGTATAACAAACGTGCCATTCTGCTCCTAGGCCGAGGGGGCATGTTACCCCAGCTAGGGCCGATGTGGTACCATGCCATTCGTTCGTATGATATGTTTTTCGTTGGGAGGGTCTCACTTGATTTATTCTAGCTTTCTATGAAAGCACCAAATGATGGAGTATATACTCCTAGAGAGAAGGGAGAGCTAGAGAGAGAAGTGATTTGTATTAATGAATTTCCAACCCTTTACATGGCTCTCAAGGGGAGTATTTATAGGAGAAAAGTGGGTTGGGCTCTCAAGTCTTGGGCTTGGGAGGTTCATTACAATATAAGGACTCTATTGGGCTCAGTACATAGTTTATTTGACTAAGTATAGAAGTTGCCTCTGCAGAGTCTTCTTGGGGACGAGCGCCTGGCATATGGGAACTCTGGCTGATACTTGATTGGGCCCTCTAGGGACGTACGTCCCCTGGATGATGGACTATAAAACATACGTACGTCCCCTGGACGGAGGATATCTCGTTGCATTGGTCTTTCTGGGGACGTTCGTCTTCTGGATGGAGGATATCTCATTACCTTGGGCCTTCTGGAGGCGTTCGTCCCCATTAGCCTGCCTATGTAAGGATATGTACGTCTCCTGGATGACCGGAAGGATATCCCGTTGTCTTGGTCCTGTTGGGGACGAACGGCTATGCTTCCTAGCCGACGGAGGTACTACTGGCGACAGATGGCTACTCTTTCTTGGTGAGTATGTCGGTCATGGGGTCTTGATCCATATACTCTATCAGCCATATAATGCATATTTCAAAAGTACCATATGACATTAGATTCGCATATTGAAAATAATAAGAGTTGATTATAGCTAGATACAATTTAAGAATTTTTTATAAAAGCGAAAGTGAATTAAAAGTTATGAAGCAGATATCACGATGTTCAACATTAGACTCATAATACTCAACAAGATAGGTTTGATGCTCATTAAAAGTTCATTAATGCTCATTTAACAGAAACCGTGTTTTGCATCTGAAGGGAGAAGGTTTGATGCTCAATGAAAATGTCGTGCTATTCAACTAACAAACCAGACGATTTTCATATCAATGCGCATTTTGTAAGTTACATATGCTCATTTGGTACAAATTTTATACTCATTTTAAAATTGTCATATCAATGCATATTTCAAAAGTAGCATATTACATTAAATTCGCATATTGAAATTCATAGGAGTGGATTATAGATAAAATTTAATAAGTTTTTATAAAAGAAAAAATAAGAAAAAGAAAGTGAATTAGAAGATATGAAGCAGAGATCGTGATGTTCATTGTTAGGCTCTTAATACTCAATGAAATAGGTCAGATGCTCACTAAAAGTACACTAATGCTCATTTAGAGGAAGCCGTGACTTTTCACTCAAATTACAAAAATACCACTGTTAAAAAGTTGGACCTTTCACTTGTTTTCCACCTCAGACACGGGACCTTTTGGTTATGGGCTCTCTTCGTTAGTTGGACTATCTTCGTTAATTGGACTCTTTGTTAGTTGGGCTAGATGTACGTACATCCGGGTGTAAGATATAAGGACTCAACAAACTAAGCTATACTTAATGAGGAGTTATAACTTATACGATAGTATGTTACAATTCAAATGATGAATGAAAGAATATACTGTGATATATTCTCACACTCCCTCAGTCACACTCGACTTTGTCAACTTTCCTTTTCTGTTTGTCTAAAAAAATTATTACTTTCCTTTTACAACAAAGAATTTGTGGCTTGTATTTTATTTCTTTCTTCTCTACACACAAACCTCAACTATACAATTTTTACTTTTCTAATTCTATACTAAATATGAAGTTGACAAAGTTGAGTGGGACAGAGGTAATATATATTAATTTAAAACCACCTTAACATATTTCTTATAAGTCTATGTCGTTAATCATCTCATGCTTAGTAACTTAGAGCATCTCCAATGCTACAATGTGCACGGTGCACATGTGGAATGAGAGATACCAACATAAATATTAGCAAATACATTATCTCTCTCCTTATTTGAATGATTTTCTACAATTTTGGTAAGTTTTTTACCATGATGTCAAGAAGGACGTCTAAATGTTGACATTGCACCATGCATATTTATGTATAGTGGCTCAAATATGTCTCTAAATGAATAAGATTTAGAACTAAGCAATCAATGCAGCTTACAAATGCCTAAGTAGGTGTTGCTTCTGTATCACTAGTAACACCATCTAATTGCATGCACAACCACTAACACAACTTCATTATTGATATTATTCCATAAAATTTATGTGCATGTCAAAATTTAGATTTATTAAAACAATTTAAAAGTTAAAGTTTTGATCGATAATTTTTGTTAGTTCCCTAAGGGTATGTTTGGGAGTTTGAAGGGAGGGGGAGATTTTGAGGGTTAGTCATTGGAAGGAAAGAGGAGGGAAAGAGTTGGAAAAGAAAGATTTTGGATGAATTATAATTAAAATCACGTCACATATATATGCCGAATTCAAATAATTGAGTTTATATTTATTTAAAATTGAGCTAAATTTGTCATTTAATTAGTTATCCTTCAAAATCCTCCAATATAGGGAAATTTGAAAATTGAGCATTTGAAGGGTTTTGTAGGGTTACAAAAGCCTTCCAAAATCTTCCCTCCATGTTTTTTAACTCTCGAACATGAAAGAAAGAGTGATAACCTTTGTCAACTATCCCTTCTCCTCCAAAACCGAACTCCCAAACTGTATCCTAAATTGTTTTAACTCTGCGTCGCGCCGCTAGAAAGAATGATGATTATCTCCACACTAGCCCATAAGCATGAAAACAATGATTAGTTTAATATCTGAAAACAACAACGTTGTAACGTACAGTTCAACGTCTATTATGAATGTTTTTCAAAGAAAATACTCTCTCTGTCTCGAAATTATCTTCATTCTTTCGTTTTCGATCCGTCCCAAATTTATCTCCTCTTTCCTTTTTTGTTAAAGAATATGTGGTTCACAACCATTCTTACACATTTTTTTCTCCTCTTTACAATTCTCCACCACATAAATTCCACTATCTTAATCCCCGTACCTAGTCAAAACCGAAGTTAATTATGGGAGGAAAGGAGTAGCGTACAAGGCAGATTACATCACGAGGGAAACCAATGATGAAGCGGTGCAAATTTGAGTAGTGTAAAGAAATTTGAACAAATAAAAAAATATGGACATGGTACTTTTTAGGAATCATATTGATTTTTAAAAAAATTGGTGTGGGTCTCATTATTTTTTATTTCTCTTTTATTTAAAATGATAATAATTTTTTTATTTTTGATCCGATTTTTATAAAATTTGTATCAAAATTTTTTATTTTTCACGATCTTTCAAATGAGACCAATATTGCCTATGTAATTTTAACATATTATCGAATTATTATATTAACTGTTATTAAATTATAAGGAAAAACGAACGTGTATAGATATGTAACTTTACGTGCGATATAGATATTGGTTAATACTCCTAATACACGTTCAATAAATTGCCTCATTATTGATAAAAAAGGGACCCACTTTTCAAATACAGCTTCAACTAGCGGAACTTTCCAAATACTACGTTGGTGTACCGTCCTCATCGTGGGACGGTCCCACGGTAAAATTTGCGTGTAAAAATATGTAACTTTACGTGTAAAAATATGTAACTCACGTTCAGTCAGGCCAAATGCATCTCGTGTGCATAAATATGTAACTCTACGTGTAAAAATATGTAACTTTACGTGTAAAAATATGTAACTCGCGTTCAGACAGGTCAAATGCAACTTGTGTGTATAAATATGTAACTCGCGTGTATAAATATGTAACTTTACATGTAAAAATATGTAACTCCCGTTCATGCAGGTCAAATGCAACTCATGTGTATAAATATGTAACTTTACGTGTAAAAATATGTAACTTTACGTATAAAAATATGTAACTCACATGTATAAATACATAATACAATAAATTTTTTATATACACAATTTTAAGATAAATTGTGATTTACACAATTATTTTTCTGTATTAAATTTAGTTGGATTTTCCTTATAATCCAATAATCATTAATATAATAGTTCAATAATTTGTTAAACTACATAAGCAATATTAGTCTCATTTGATAGATCATAAAAAATAAAAAAATTAATACAAAATCAGATATGAAATAAAAAAGTTATTACAATTTTTAATAACAAAAGGAATAAAAAATAATGGGACCCAGTGTTATTTTTGTTACGGAGCTCGCAAAAAATAAAGATCGATATACGGTGCTCACCGTATACCGGTCATATGGTATAATTTACGGGAAAGTTAGCATCAAGTCGTTGTAGTATAGTGGTAAGTATTTCCGCCTGTCACGCGGGTGACCCGGGTTCGATCCCCGGCAACGGCGTTTTACTGTTTTTGCACTGTTATCTCTGCAGCCTATGTGTTTGTAAAATTGAATGAAAGAATGGCAGGAATATTACCATTTTGGGCTTTTGCCTTGAATAATACTAAATTAAAGTCAATTACCAAAAATGTGACCACTTTTAAAAAAAGACAAAAATGTGATTAAGAAGGTCATATTTTTGGAAAACATGGTGTCGCTGCCAAGGAGTGGAGACGTTTGTCCCCATGAGCTAGCCTCCTGCTTCCTGCCAGGATCTTGGCTTCCCACCAAGGAGTGGAGACGTTCACCCCCATGAGCTAGCCTCCGCTTCCCGCAAGGATCTTGGCTTCCTGCCATGGAGTGGAGACGTTCGTCCCCATGAGCTTGCCTCCTGCTTCCCGCCAGGATCTTGGCTTCCTGCCAAGAAGTGGAGACGTTTGTCCCCATGAGCTAGCCTCCTGCTTTCCCCCAGGATCTTGGCTTCCTGCCAAGGAGTGGAGACGTCCGTCCCCATGAGCTAGCCTCCTGCTTCCCGCCAGGATCTTGGCTTCCTTGTGAGGAGTGGAGACGTTCGTCCCCATGAGTTTGCCTCCTGCTTCCCGCCAGGATCTTGGCTTCCTGCTAAGGAGTGGAGACGTTCGTCTCCATGAGCTAGCATCGACAGGAATGGCTGGATAAATTCAGACTATTTTTGAAATTAAAAGAATAGGCATTGAATGGTTGGTTACTTTTTTGTTCAAGGAAAAAAGAGCAATATTTTTGTCCACCTAAACCACCTAAGTAATATTCCTGTCATTCTTTCTTCTTATAATCATCATCCTTCCCAATTTGAGTTGTTTTTAAGTTGTTAAACTTTTCTTTTCGCTTTTCCAAACCTTAATATTTGAACTCGTGATTCGAATAACCAATTGGCGAAGTCTAATATTCTTTTTCAATTTCCTTTTACTTTATATATATACTTTCTTTTTGTGCAAGTTATTGATATATATTATTTTTATTATTATTATAACATGATCACTTTCCTTATATGCAAAACTTATACATTCATTCCTAAATAATTAATAAAGGTATTCTTGCAATATTCTTTTTCTATATTTTATTATTTTATGTAATCTCATGAGAAAATTCTCTAAATAAAATTAAAACGTGAATGAAGTTCATAAATGTGACTGTCAAATGTTTTATTGAGAACACATTCTCTCCTATTTTGGAATGTTTTAATGAAGTCATTCTTTTAATAGAATTAAATAAATTCTATTTGAGGAATAAGTCATATTTTTAAATTTTGTGTACGTTTTTGTCTTATATTAAGCAATCTCTAAAAATGATGACCACTTCATTTAAATTTTGTGTACGTTTTGGTCACATTCATCTTGTCTTCTGCATTTTTTTAAAGTTAATATTTTTTTCTATTCCAAAACCTAAAAGGTTGAACTTGTCATTCGAATTAGGGTTGGACCGGGCCTGGCTCGGGCCGGGATCCGGACAGGATTGGGCGGGCCTGGGTATTTGGGTTGCAGGCCCGGTACCGACCAAGGTTTCTACTTGGACCGAGACGGACCAGGCCCGGGTCAGGTCGGGTTAAGGATTTTTTTTTTAAATTTGTATAAAATGAAAAAAAAAAGCAGGCACGGACCGGTCCCGGACCGGCCGGGTCGGTCCACCTATTCAGCAGCCCGAAGCCCGCCCCTCATACCCCTGGTTCGGGCCCCCAGTCTCGATCCCGCACAGCAGCGGGCCGGCCTGGGTACCGGTTCGGCCGAACTAACCCATTCCATGCCTAATTCGAATAACTAAGACTATTAAATGATGACCGCTTCAGTTCAAAATGGCTAGAAATTTGATAAATTCGGACAATTAATTGATATATAGTCTTGTTGAGATGAAGGGCCAATATTGATAGAAGATAAAATAGAAATTGCTCTAAATAGGAGCAAAAACGTTTTGAAAATCCAAAATAGGAGTGTCAATTAATAAAGTTCATTGTTTTAAATTTCATGTGACATGTATCTCATATAGTCTTTAATAAAGTTCATTCCAAAACGTTTTGAGCCATTAATAAAGTTCATGTGACATGTATCTCATATAGTCTTTTAAATTTTAATACTATCTATGCATTCCATCAATACATATGACATTCAGATTTAAAACATCCTATTTGAGCATTTGAGCCACTACGTCATCATAACTAATATACAGAAGAGCTAAAATTCACATTTAATTTTAGTAGAATACTAGCTTAATTATTCACTCTTTTTAATTGGTTGTACATTACTTGTCATATTATTTTATATTTGCAAGTATGAATGTATGATCTAATTAAAAAATACATGAATGTATTTTATAAACCTCAAAAGTATTGATTGGTTGGAATTTGGAAATGCTCTCAAGACACACTCCAGTTTAATTCTTCTAAACTTTTTTCCAACAATTAGTTCTTCATTTAGCATGTGCACGTGGCTTTGTTGATTATCACTATTCACTAATAGAAAACAAACTTATAGTGACACGTTATAGGTAAATGTCAGTGATAATTGACATAGTATTTAATTAATATAATGATGCTAATTTAAAAAAATCCTCCATATTTTAAAGTTTGCTAGACTTTTCTCTTAGGAGTATTTAAGAATTTAATGAACTCTTCCATTTTGGTAAATTCTTCCTTTAAATTTTTTTTTGTTTGCGATGATTCCTTTAAAAATATTGAATCATCTTTATTTCTTTTACTTCTTATCTTTGTCTTTCAAATTATTCCACCATATGTCCTACTTTTTCTACCGGCACACAATTAGATTCCGTAAACTTTGTGCTCTTACCCAAGAAAAAACAGCTCTCCCACACACAAGGACCATAACCCAAATTTAAAAGGGGAAAATAATTAAAATACCCCAAAGCTTGAAGAGGTGAGATAAACACCCCAAACTTGCATATGTAATTTAAATACCTCAAACTTTATATAAAAAGTTATTTTAGCACCATGGTCATGTATTATTTCTTCCAAAAATGTTAATTTTTTGAATTGATTTTATAATTTAAAATATTTTAGCATTCATGAATTCAATTAACATTCTAAACTTTCATTGTAAAATAAATAGCATTAGCCCCCCACTCTGTATAATAGCAACATTTTCAATTTGCTATTTTACATTTGGCAAATAACATCATAAATTTACATTTTTGAAAGAAATAATACATGCCCATGGTGTTAAATGACTTTTTATTTAAAGTTTAGGATACTTAAATTACATATGTAAGTTTGGGGTGTTTATCACACACCCCTTCAAAGTTTGGGGTATTTTAATTATTTTTCCCAATTTAAAATACATAGTCGTTGCCTCATTGGTATGGCTGAAATATTCTAGCCCATTTTTCCCATGGAATTGGCTTACCGCTCAGAATGAGTAATACATAACTTATACAAGAGACGTGGGACATTATGTAAAATCTCATATGCAAATATTAAGATAAAAATTATCTAAAATCTCATATGCAAATATTAAGATAAAAATTAAGCCCTGCATAGCTATCCCTCCCAAACCCCTTGAGAATTTGATGTCCAATTTCCAAGCAAACCCTTTCAAGAAACTGTCCATGTGAAAAGTTTGCCAAGGAAAGGAAGGATATTTCAGCAATGGTGGATATTTCACTTCACTTTAGAGGAAGTGACACTTTGTGCAACTTCTCATCAGCTTCAACCTTTAATAGTCATTGCACCAGCCAGACTATTGAGGATGACAAGTTAACCCAAAGGATTGATACTGGACACAGCAAATGCAATTACTGAATTTAATTTGTTCTACCAGCCATCTTCATAAATCTCAACAGGTCGATTGATGTAAGAGATCTTGTCCCAACTCTCAACCAAAGGTGCATCGTCTACACAATGAAAATCCTCACTAGAGCTCCGGACATACAAACGAACTGGAATTCTACCTGACATGCACAGAAAAAAAACAGATAACAAAAACTGAAAACACTACTTCAAAGCCATTCCAGATTAAATATAATTGTATTTGTATTCAAGCCTTCAAGGTATTCGCACAACAATTCAACACATAGTCCCGGCAAAGCAGAATTTAACTTTCTTTTTGTTAAGTTAATAATATTTGCAAGAAGGTAACCAGCGGAGTGCGAGAGGGCAAGTTCCATATGGAACCCACATCATGCTTATCGATATTTTACACTTTTTTCAACATTTATTCATTTTATTCAACTAAGAATAATTAATAAATGATTACACTTCTACCTTCTTAGTTATTAAACATATCAGTCTGTATTCAACCCCAACTATCCATTCCTAGATAAATACACTCCTCATTGGATAAAGGGAAAACATTCGAGTGTTTATTTATTTAAAGGGTAATAACTAATAAATGAAGGATGTTAGAATCCAACCATTTGAACAAATTACCTTGTGAGTTTGTCTTGTCTTTTTTTACTACTACAGGAGCATCTTCATCACTTTTCATACTTTGCTGACAGCCTGACACTTGTAAGAGTCCAACTTTACTGTAAAATCACCTCCATATATATTCAGCTTAAGCTTAAAAGAATGGCAGAGATAAGCATCCAAATTGCCTAGAGAAGTATTTAGCAGTTAAATACTGCATTGCTGGCAGAAGTATTTAGCAGTTAAATACTGAATTGCTGACATATCAGCATCGTCAAAGTCACTTCTAAAGGTTTACAGAAGTGAACCCTAACAAAATGTTAAAAGACTTCATTACACGCCTTTCATAATTTTGAAATTATAATGTCACTAGCAAAATCCAGATATCCATGAAGCAAAATCCAGTTACCGCAGATGTTCATTTGAATAAATGTTCGTAACCAACAACTTAATTTTTTTGGAAAATGTGATATATATTCACACATACACACACAAGCACACACACACACACATGTGTGTGTGTGTGTCTATATATATATAGTTTCATGTAAAGGCACAATACCATTTCAGAGTTACTAACACAATCTGATATTGAAACACGCTCTTTCTGAGCTTTGTGGCGTACCTGAAAATAGATCGTATGACATTATTGAAATTAAACCTTTCAAAACCAATCATGATTTGTTTACCATCAACAAACACTCTCTCACTCTTGGAGGGTAAGAACAATGTGATCGAGATGAAGCACAACATCCTTGAAAATTATAATTGCAACCCGTCAACAGTGCAACAACCAAACATGCCATCATGAGTAACCTCAGGGGTAAAGCTCCCATCCGACCGTCACACGGTCACATTTATACAGCGTTGATTCGCGTCCCAACAGAATCCCATCTACTAACAAGTAGGAGCATTGATTGCAGCGTCCACATAGGTAAGTGTTAATCGTCTGAAATAGCTGCACAATTTTCTAAAAGAAAATCCCATTTCAGCCAAATAAGTAAGAAGCTCTACTTAATCTAGAGAATAAGCCACTTAGCTTTTGGCAATAACACAGCCTGTGACAAATTGGAAACGCAGCTAGATGAGGAGCCACTCTTCAGTCCAAACTTGTGGGTAAGCTAAATGCAGGAACCTTGCATAGTTTCCTCTCCTTCAAAATATCTCTCATCCTTTCCACATCATCCCAATGACCACTACTAGCATAAATATTGGACAAAACTACATACACCCCATCACTCCAAGGTTCTAACTCTTGCAAGTGCTTAGCTGCCCATTCTCCCATTTTCACGTTCCTGTGCTTTTCACAAGCCCCCATAAGGCATCCCCAGACCACCACATTTGCCTTCATCGGCATCCCCTCGATCATTTCCCTTGCCTCTTCAAGCAACCCTACCCGCCCAAGCAAATCAACCATGCACCCATAATGTTGTAACATTGGCATGATCTTATATTCATTTTTCATCATCCTAAAATAATGCTTTCCTTCTTCTACATTCCCACCATGCACGCAAGCACTCAGAACACCCACAAAGGTCACATGATTAGGCCTCACACCGGCTTCCCTCCTCATGCAATGGAAGGACTCAAGAGCCTCCTTCGCATGTCCATGCAGGGCATAGCCAACAATTACAGACGTCCACGATGATACATTCCTTTTTCTCATCCCAGAAAACACTCTATGGGCAAGGTCCATTCTCCCACATTTCCCATACATATCAATGAGTGAATTCATCATCAACATATCACATTTCTCATCCACCCTCACCTGAACCACACATTTATGCAATTGCAAACCCAAACTCAGGTCCCCTAAATTCCCACAAGCAGATGTAGCACTAACCATAGTCACATCATCAGGACGAAATCCAGCCTTCTTCAACTCCATAAATATGTCAACTGCTTCTTTTGCCCTCCCTCCTTGTGCCATCCCAGAAATCATAGCGTTCCAAGACCCCAACATGCTCTCACTATTTTCACCAAACACCTTCCACGCATTCTTAAACTCACACGTTTTTGCATATAAGCTTATCAACCCACTCTCGCAATACATATTAGCGCTGAGCCCAAGCTTTAGCACATGACCATGTAGCTGTTTTGCTAGAATATAGTTCGAAATGTGAGAAACTGCCTTCAACATGATGGGCATGGTATATTCATCTCCAGCTACACCATCTCTCATCATTTCTACAAACACTTGTATTGCCCTCTTGGGAGAGTCTAGTCTTGTGTACGATCGAATGATGATGTTCCAGTAAAAGGGTGCTGTGTAAAAATCTTGAAAACGGGTCCGGATCAGCCTGGCCTGAATTTGCCCGAGGTGCAGAATGTTCGTGCAGGAATTTATATGGATCGCAATCGTGGTTGCGCAGTCCAAGTGGCATAGTGTCCTGGTGGGGATTTGGGTCGCTCTAACTGTGGCGGAGAGTGCGTTGGTGAGACGAGAAGTGGGTTGCACGTACATGTACAGAGAGGTAGAAATCTTGACAGGAAAAGAGGGAATGGTGTTCATGTGCTTGAAGAAGAATATAAGCTTTGGATGTTAGGACTCAGCAACTTGATCACCCAGATTATGGTCCATGACTCTGTGGTAACCCGCTGAAGGGTAGCTTTTATCTAAAACTTAGAGCAAATCTACAGCATAGGGAGGAGCATAGCACACAAAGGAGGAGGGCAGAGCAGAGGAGGAGAGGGACCAGGGAGGAGGAGTATTGCAGCAGCGTGAGGTAGCACTCTTACCTACGACCCAAGACTCATGACCCAGCAAACCTGACCCGGATTCTCCTCTCGAATCAAGGATTACAGATGACGGAAACCACAACCAACCTCCGGAGAGCATCTATCTCCTACGAAGGACACCCGCAACCAATAACAACCGACGTGCAACCTTTGGCATGGGCCATAAATGAAGCCTTAGAAACTTCCGATTTGATATCGTGCCTTCATTGTTTTACTTTTCAAGCAGCCGCTATATGTTTCTATAAACATTGTACCTTCAATGATAAAATATAATAACGATAAAACAACTAAATCGTCATCAAGCATCACTCAATCTAAATAAAATCCATACAAAGAACATACAGATATGGCATAGTCTCTATATTCATATTTATAATATTTTAACTGCTATAATATATATTATAGTTTGGTTAGTTTCACTGTTTTTTAAGGGCAGTAATAACAGCCGGAGCATCAAATATAATTCAGAATGCAGCTCCTAATAAAACCCCTCCCTTTCCACATTCTGAGTGCATGCACAATCTCTTCTTACCACTCTGTTCACTATTTAGTTGTGGTAAAACTCTCACCTGATCTCCCTCTGTCAAGTGCATAAAACTAGTAGTACAATAAGATACATGTTAAAATATATATGTATATTCATTCCTCTTTAATACTGAAGCTTCTATTTATGTGTGGAGTACTAGCTAGGTGTCTTAAATTTAAGCATTTCAGTTAGCTAGGCAAATTGTTAAACCGGATACCAAAGCCTCCTTTTGTGTGTATGTGTAATGTGTGTGCAATTCAGTGTCTTTCTAGTGATTTTGTGTCTATTAAAATTTTCTAAATTGTCCTACCTGCCCCAAAAAGGATTTCCTCTTTATGTTGATTGTTTTTTTTTTTAATTTCATTATAACTGTTTCAGCTAGAAAAATGATCATGGAGGAGTCTTTGATTATAAGCTTACCTTTAGATCTAGATCTTGTAAAGTCCTAGAGAAAGAAAAGAATGTTCATGAAAATTATTAGAGTGACAGAGTAACAAAGATGCTTATAGCCTCATACATAGACATCAATATTACTTTCATGCGAAAAAGACGCAATGTGTATAAAAAAGGGGGGAAATTTTCTCATCTCTGATTAAATGAATTTTTGTGTTCCCAGCAGGTGTGTACATTGTAAAAACAGAAGAAGAGTCAAACAGTGTTACCATAGGTGGAGATGTGGAAATAGTATGAAACAATGAATGTTCTCATTGTTATTGGACACAATACAAATGTACAATCACTACTTCATCTACAATTGACAACAATTATCAATTAGTCTGTAATTTACTGAAAATTTTTCTAAAAAATCAAGCTTCTTGTTGTAAACTAGTATACATTCACAATAATGGATTTACCTTTTCTATCTTCTCATTCGAGAGCACTTCATAATGTCTTCATATGAAATCTTAACTCTTTATTCACATTATCATCAAGCTACTTGAGACAACCTTAGGGCCGGTTTGATAATACAGAGCAAAAATGTTGTAATATAAACACCACGTTCAGACATGCACACCACAAAATGCTTGACACCTCACTGTTTAAAACTAAAAACCCACAGTCTATGTTAATTGTCCCTGGGTATGTTTAATTTTTTCTAGCGATTGATGCCTCTGGCAGGAGACCTTCTAATTGAAGAGCTTTTATTTAATTTTCCGTATAGTACAACAACAGACAAAGAAGACATAGCAGATGGAGTATAATAGGAGGTTGATTGGGGAGGAAATAAGAGTTGTATCAGACAGCAATGGGTCGGAAGTAAGAATAAGATACCTCAAAGCTGTAACCTGCGATCGATCCAGGAAGATTCAGGAGCAGAGTACCGCGCAAGAGGAACAAGTGATAGAACGAGCATCGAAAGTCTGCAAACAAGCGGCTAAATATAAACCCCTCTTCCCTCAACTTTTTATAGTCCATTAGTGTTCGAATTCTAAGATATCTATTAGAATTCGACTAACTAGAATATGAATACAAATTTGATTTGTGATTTGAACACTTTAAGAATACGATTATACATATGGTAAGAATACGGGGGGAATTTATAAAAAAATTATAGTGTTGAAATAAAGAGAAAATTCTGAAAGTTGTGCAACCATAGCATCAGTCATATGAAGTAACATATGTGTTTTAAAACACAGAGTTAATCAAAGTAACTGTGGTCATATCAAATCTGTTAATGATTTACCCTTAGAAAAGTAGCAAACATTTGTGTGGTTTGGCTTATGGTGGTCTGTAGTGAGAAACATTTGAGGTATCTTTTGTTTTACCAATACCCTGAATTAAATAAAGAGTCAAATTAAAAGAATAAAAATAAAGTTAGATTCATTCGCATAGTAATTGAATGTTAACAAGACCAGGAAGCTTCCTACTATATAGTGTTGCTGGTTTAATATATACAAATAAAATTAATGTTAAATTATACCTTTAATAAGTAAAGGAAATGGCTTGTCTTTTATATGGAAAAATTCATAATACGGAGTATAATGGAGAGTTAAGATGAAATAATGGCACAAAGTATTACGCAGTATGTTAGTGTGAGTTTGTAACCTGAAATTGTATATGTCAACGGGTAGGTCATGGGCCTTCTAAACTTAAGGAAAACATTGTGTAGAAGGTAATTTATTTTAGTTATTGTTGAAATTAAAGAGAGTTGATAATTGACAAACAACGATCAACTTAGGCGTTCCTGCAAACACTTTGTGAATACGATTAAATTTACCAAATCCAAGAGGAAGCTGGTGATGAAGGTCAAAATCGCAGCTTAAATTGCTTTTATGAACTAACCACTACCATGGAATACGGATGAAGAATCACCATCTTTTGGAGTACTAATTTGTTGTTATAATTTTGGTTTATGTGTTTATTGTTGTAAAAGTTATTAATTATAGGACTAACCACCACCATGGAATACTCCACTAATTATAGGGCTAATTATATGATAAGGAATGATAAGAAGAAGCTTTGGATTGGAATTGAGAATATGTAGAGTTTATAATTTACATTATTTTGGATATTCACATTTATTATTGATATTGTACGATTAGAGTCTAGTCCACTTGAATTAAAGTATCATTATTTAAAAAATGTTGAAATGTTTCGAAATTGAGTGTACATTATAGTGTGAACTATTTATGACTACTGTCACTAACACCCGTCCACGTGAATTAAGGTTCCCTAAATATTTCAATGTGTGAAGCTTACATAATGTCGAGTGTTAGTTATTTAACGCTTTCCACCTACTTTTTTCCCCTTTTCCATTATAGCTCATCCATCTCCGTTTTGTTTAAAACTAATTAAATGTTTTCATAATAAAGTTGATAGAATTTTTGTTGACCAATAAGAGAGTGACACACACAATTTGACACACACATAATAAATGTTTTCATATATATATATATATATATATATATATATATATATATATATATATATATATATATATATGTTAGCAGTTTGAAATCTTGTTTTACTAAATAAAATAATAAATTTAAATATTTAATGAAAATTGAATTACTTATATGTGTCACGACACTACTGTGTAAACGTGCATTTCCCATAATGCACATTTTAACTCAAAATTTAATATAGATATTATATACTATATCATTGATTTATAGCTCAAGTATTACAATAGTTTATATATATATATATATGTAATTTGGTGTCATATGAAAGATCATAAAGTTTACGATTTTTGATATATGTTCTGTTAAATTTGGAGTGATGCATTGAATGAGTTGATTGGATTAAAATGAATAGCAGTGATGGACCGAGTGAATAACAGTGATACACCGAGTGAATAGCAATGATGCACTGAGTGAGCTTGGATTAATTAAATGATTTAGTAGTGGTGATAATGAAATTTTTATTAACCAATATAAACTCACACATCATTGATTCATACTTCAGTTTGATTATATAAAAGTAATATTTTTTTATTTTTATATATGCAATATTGGTTTAATATGAAAGATTACAAAACTTATTAATTTTGATACATTTCTTACAAAAATTGGATTACAAAAAAAAGAAAAAATCTCTTCCCCTTTCTCTAAAAAAGTTGGCGTGATTAAAGTGAATAAATGATGCATCGAGTAAATAGCAATGAAGCACCAAGTAAACTTGAATTAATTAAATGTTAGAGTAGTAGTGATAACAAAATTTATTAACTAATTTATAACTACATTTTATTATATGAAATAATATATTTTTATTTTTATATATGCAATATTGATGGCATATGAAAGATCAGTCAATTTTGATATAATTTTCGTAAAGATTGGAGTACAAATAAAAAGTTATAGCACATTAAAAGATATTTTCTCCTTCACTTTCTCCAAATGAGTTGGCATGATTAATATGAATAACACTTATGCATCAAGTGAATAGCAGAGATGCACCGAGTGATCTTGGATTAATTAAATGTTTTAGTAGTAATGATTATAAATCTTTTATTAGCCAATGAGAATGTTATAAATTTTGATGTATTTTCTGTAAAAATTGGAGTACAAATAAATGAGTTTTAATACATTTTAAAAAAGTTTTTTTCTACTTCATTTTCTCCAAATGAGGAGTGATACATGTACCGAATAGCAATGATGAATCAAGTGAGCTTATATGAATTAAACGTTTTAGTAGTAGTGATAATATAATTTTTATAAATCAATAGAATTTTTAACTCGGATTTGCTATATAAAATACTACCTTCATCCCATTCAAAAATTCTCGTCCACTATTATCTAGTCAACATAAAGTCTTCTTAATCAATTACTTTATATATCCAAGTTTTATCAAATTTGAGTTTTTCTTTTGCGACTTTATAAAACTTTTGATGTAGTCTTTGGATATTTAAATTTTATTCACTAATAAGAATCTAATTACGGATAGGATCAATTAATTTTATGATCAGTTAAATATCGTAAACTGTGTGGAACCTTTCTACGGGACGTATATGTGTATATATATATGTGTGTGTGTGTGTGATATTGGATGGTGTCATATGAAAGAATAAAAAGTTAGGAATTTTGATATAACTTTTATAAAAATTGGATTATATAT
Organism: Cuscuta europaea; assembly: GCA_945859875.1. Lineage (NCBI taxonomy): Eukaryota > Viridiplantae > Streptophyta > Magnoliopsida > Solanales > Convolvulaceae > Cuscuta > Cuscuta europaea. Next base: position 13,831,902 of record CAMAPE010000048.1, read on the forward strand.
AAATATAAAAGTTATATCACTTTAAAAAGAGAGATTATTTCTCCTTTTTTGCTCCAAATTGGTTGTGATGTAGGAAGTTTTTTTTGAAATAGCCGTGTGATGTGAGTTAATTAATTGTTTTCATTATTGTGATAATAGAATTTTCTTTATCCAATAGGAAGTTGACATATCATTAGTTTTTAACTCAACTTTACTATATAAGACTATAGATATATGCTACTCCTTATAAATAAATATAATTCAACATAAAAATATTAATAACATAATATTTATGTAAATATTTTGCATATTTTAATTTAAAAGTTATTACTCTACCAGGTCAAAATAGCTTCATTTAAAGTTATAATTCTCTGTTGATTTATTTATATTGATGTTAAATTCTAAGAAGCTAAGTTACTTTTATACATATATTTTGTGTGGTATGAAATATGCAATATGAAAATTAGTTAAAAGGAGCAAACTATACATCAAAATTTTAATTATTTTCATAATGTAAATTTAATATTTTTCAAATTTGAATATTCAAAATAATATTCAAAAAACATTCGAATATATCAAAAAAATCGAATACGAATATGAAATAAGATTTGAATATTAAACGAATACGAATATTCAATAATTATATGAATACGAATAATATTGTCAAGTATTCGATTCGATTCGTTTACCACCTATAGTTCACTCATTTATTTCACTTTAAGGCTTTAAGCTTGTTTCATCCCTTCAAACAAATATCAGACTAGTATAATTAAAATTCACTGGACTTAAAAGATTATATCTCTTCTTTAACAGAACCAAAGTAGGGATAGCTAGACATGGGTCGGGATACGGGATTAGAGTTATCTCAGTCACAACCCAATTAGTAATAACAGTACAGGATGGGATGGGATCATGGGATAAACCTTTGTCCTAATCCTGTCTCGTTTAAATCGGGACCCTTGGGAGCATTATGTACCGGTACCACTGTATACTCTTGAAATTAAAAAAAAAACTTGGGAGCATGATGCTCACTAAGTTACATGAGATACCAAACATGAGTTACATCAGCCTTACTAGGCCGCTCATTAGAGTTTTCATTTAATAGTATAAATCAAACTCCATGTGTGATTCTATGTATCCGGTTAGTGTGTTTCAGATTGAAATAAGAGTCACCGATGTTCTATCGGGTTAGACATACCTACAAGTTTATTGGAGTTAGGCAAGGGTGCTACTGATACATGATTGGACAAGGATGACTAGTTTCAACCATATTTACAATTTCGTTTGTTTATACTCCTTTTATTATTTAGTTGTTCATTCGTTTTGAATTTTTAGAGAAATTGTATGTCTTTCATATCAAGTTAAGAAGCACAGAAATCAACATTGGCAAATTAAGCTTCCATTTACCTATTGCATGATTAGTGACTTGTGTGGCTCATTTGTGGGTGGTAAAGTCTAAGACTCTAAGCCTAATAATTGGGCTTCTTATTGAGCTGGTATTATATCTTGAATCTATTGTAATGATGTTTGATTTATTAATTTCAATATAAGCTATTCACATTTAATTTAAAAAACACTCCCTAGAAATATATGTTATTGTAGTATATAGGGTGCATATAAAGTGGAGACAGTTGGGGTAATTGCCTCTCAACCCCTATGTATAACCAAAAAATTAATAACAAATTGCTCAAAATAGTAGTTAAACATCAGGAAAATTTTAAAATAAAGCTAAAAGTATTTTCTTCCTCAAATATGAGATTTATGTGAACTTATTAAAAGAATAAACAGATAAAATTCCCTTAATAAGAGTGCATGAGTCCGACTTTGGGAAGAAAACAATAATACTTCTATTTGAGAAAGTTTGTTATGTGTAATTCTATTTAAAGAAATTCTTTCAAAGTTTATCTATAATTGCATCTTTGCGCAGACGTAATATAAAATGGTCTAGCTTCTTTTTATACATATTTGTGCGTTTGTTTTTTGTGAAATGTGTGAATAAATTGCAGTGAAAAATTTGTTTCCACTAGGAAAATTTTCGAAATACGCCATGTAAGATAGGCACATTAGCTCAAACTTGGCAGCCGCTTCATTATCTCTCAATGAACGATAATTTTTCTCCAATTTGTGTACAGAATTTTGGCATTCCTAGAATTTGTGTACATAAGTTTATGAGCTTTTTTTCCCTAAAAGCCGCTAGCTTTTAATGAAGAATGGTTCCACTTCTTCTGAATTGATTACAATAGCTCCAGTTTTTAATTTATTCATGTTCTTCTCTGGTGTGGGTTGTACTCTAAGTTTTGGCAGAAATATATTTTTTATTTTAAAACCTTGGTCTTTGTTGCCCAAAGTAGCAATTTTTTAATGCTTAAAATTCTTTTGAAAGTCACTTATATCATTTGTTCTTCCAACCAAAAATTCCATTTTTAGAAACTGATGGTGAGTTGTTTAACAGTCAAGGTGAGATAAACAAAATGATGAAACGAATATTGGTTTTCTAATTTGAGAGACTAAGAGGGCACTTTATTGGTGTAGCGTAATGACTTAATGAGTCAACAGGAACACCATCGACTTGATATTGATTTTTCAACTTTAAGCTCACTAAAATGTCGAAAATTAATTTGTATTATGAGTATTCTTATTCTAACTTTGATAAACCCTGAATTCAAGTGGTTGTATACTTGTATTGTTTTAGTAATTTGTCCAAGTTTAAACAAAGCTTGACCTTTTAATATTATTGATCGAGCCATATTTCTCAATTTTATTTTTACACACTAAACAACCATTATTTTCACTCTTTTAAGGCTTTGTTTGGCAATCGGCTGTTAGCTAGTTACGGCAATTGATTGACAATGACGGGTTGTGTCAACTATTTTAATTGCCTAGTTATGTTGGCTTATTGTCAATAAATGTTTGGTAAATTAGCTGTTTAAAGATAATTGTTTGCATGTAAAATGACATTTAAGGACATTAGAATTAAATTTAAATTTTAGCTATTGCTTATAAAAACAAAATTACCCACATTTATTATTTACACCGTTTAGAAATTTCAATCGCAATCCTTGAGTTTGTTTGTTAAGCATTTCCTTTTTGATGTGGTTCCCAAAAAACAAGCTAATTTGTTTTTTTAATTGTAGCTCGTAGCTATAGTTTTACATACGAATTTCAACACCACGATAGACGCAAATAGATGAAGAAAAGATAGAATGAACACACAGAGAAAAGATAGAATGACCATTTTCGAGTGCAAGAAGCTAAACCTATAATCCATTTAAGTAATTTAACAAACAATAATTTTGAGTAGTCAGATGGTCAAACTCATTAATTATAGTCAAAGAAGCCAAAACTGGCTGATAAGTTGTTTTCCAAACAGGGCCTAATTATTAAGTTATTGTACCAATTTCCTTGACTCAGAGAAGGGTACCACATTAAGGGATTTAAGGGCTCATTTAGAATTTCAATTCGTAGTATCGTACACCCCACTATTGTAATTTGTAAATGACAATGTAAAGAAGTAGGATTGTAAATGATACTCCCGTCCTGTTGGAACTTGGAAGGTTCCAGACTTCCCGTGATTAAGTGGCACGATTTTTTTAATTAAGTGGTTAAATAAAGTAATTTGAATAAAAAAGAAAGGAAAGAGAACATTTAGAAAAAATAAACGTATAAAGTGAAAGTGATTAAAGGGGAATAAGTTTGAGGATGTGGGACTCGACATGTAACGAGGAGGAAAGAAATTTGAGTAAATGTGTAATTAAAGAGTAAATTAATTCCTAAAATGAAATGGTAACCTTTAAATGGGACACTCAAACAAGAAAAGTGAGAATCTTTCAACGAGACGGAGTGATTATTAAATATAACACAAGTTCCTGTGGAGAAATAAAGGGATACAATAAGTGAATAAGATGTTTATAGGAGATGATAGGGAAAAAGGGTGTACCGAGTCCAATCAAAATTGATACATATTCCTTCTTCAAGGATGTTGTAAACTTCCAATTTACAGAAACACCATTGGAAGTTTGTTTTGATTTCCTACTCCCTCCTCTCTTTACTCTATGGTGACTTAAGAGGGGTAAAGGGAAACTAGTCTCTCCGGGGCCTTTTATTCTGCCGTTTGTCCTGCTCACGGTACCTTTCTCGCCGTTCCTCCCTCCTGCGCCTCTTCAAGACTTGTTCTTCCTTGGCCCTCTCCACCTCAGCTGCTTTCTTTTTCTCTTGGTCTTTGAGTTTACGCTTTTTAACCTAGAAAGAAAAAGCCAAAACATGACATGAGAGGAAAATGGAGTACATACACACCATTGTACTAGGTTTTCCCAAAATTGGCAAAAGACAAACCTTCTCACTCCTAATAAGACGGAGATGTTGAAGAACCCGTTGCAGCTTCTTCTCATTAGGTTCCATCACAACTGCCCTTCTTTTTTCCAGTGTTGGTCTCTTCCGAGCTGGAATATCTTTTGGTTTTGAAGAGAAGGGGAGATCCGCTAGTACCGATTTGGGAATAACAAACGGGTTGAACTTTTTCGGCTTTCTATCAATTGGCTGTTGAAGGTTGAAACAAAACATTAAGTGGCAATATATACATGTAGCTAGGTGTATTTATAGAGAGACTGTAGGGATCAAGTCATGTGCATCTGATGGGTGGCCAAAAATCAACTCAAAGTTCCAGATTTCTTTGCTCATTATCATTACACAACAACATTACCCCCAAGGTTTTGAAAGGCAAAATCAGGCCCCGAGGGGTAGCCTCACGAGGCGTAAGCCTCGAGGGGTAACGAGGCGTAAGCCTCGAAATTAATTGCTTAAATATTAAACAATATCACAGCTAAACAAAATCACAAGTAAAATGATTTGTTTACATGAATTTAAATAAACTAGTTGCACAAAATAGCCAATTAATAATCAACTTTACAAAAGAAGATATAACCAAACTGTAATGAAGTTAATTATAATATTTCTAATTAAATTAAATTGTAAATCTTGATCCAAGTCAAGTAGTAAACTAGTAAAGTACGTAATATTAAACAAATTAATAAGCTGGAATGGAAGCAACTCTGAAACATCGAAGTCCATGTAGTATGTACTCAGCTTCGAGGCTTCGACTGAGACAGCTCTTCAAGTCGTTTCTTCGTAGTAGTGGAACTAGGGCTGTCTTGTGTCGACTAAGAGATAAACGTGAAGTAGTTTTTTTTATTTTTAAAAATCGAGGCCCCCAATAATTAAAAAAACAAGTTGCATTTAATTAAATGTGTACGCCTCAACTACGCCTTGCGCACTGGACCGCATCACCGCCTCAGTAAAAAAAAAGGCGTAAGCCTTGTTAGTGGAAGGTAAGGCTTTGCGCCTTTGCGCCTTTAGCGTGAATTGTTAACGCTTTAGAGCCTTTGCGCCTCAGAGGTGTGGATGGAAATGCCTTTTAAAACCATGATTACCCCAGGGCTGCAAAGGCTCTCACCTACGGCCGGGTAAAGGGGGCCAGATATACGCAGCCTTACCCCTGTACTAAAGTACATAGAGACTGTTTCTAGATGACACATGATGAAAATGGCATCAAAAATTGCATGGACTGACCGCTGCTTCATAACAAAGAAGTGCAAATAGTCTAGTGAGCCATTTTGCTTTTTCCATCATATTCCCAAGCCATCTTTGCTCATTATCATTGAAATTGTTAATTTTAACTGCTCCAGATCATGTCAACAAATATAATTTTACTGCTGATTTCTAATAATGAACTAGTCTAAACTGTTAGATAAAACCTACATGACATAAAGTTAGTTTATGGCATCTATATTCAAATAAATTAGATCTAACAGTTGAAATTAATAGTTGACACTAATGAGTAAAAAAAAATAAGTGATCTAATTGCTAAAATGAATGTTGGCCAGACTAACTGCAAGCCATGAATGCGGGACAGGAATACTATATGTGTGTAACCATAATATGAACTCTAACAAACACCACATCCTTACCTTATACAAAGAGTCCTTGTTGAGTGGTACTGGCAGGTTGTTCTCTCTCCTCAACTCAGAAACAGTTTTCATTCCTTCCCAGGTCTTATCGCGTGGCTGCAATGCAGTAGTCAACGGATTGAAAAAACAAGGGACGTCAACTTGTGTCCAAGCACGCAAGAAAACAATGTCACTCATCAGAATCCTATCCTCAAAGGTGCACCTAGCAATCCCTTCTTTGGCAAGACCACCCTTTTTTCTAGCTTGGTTACCAATCTCCTCTCCGGCAGCCTTTTTTATATTTTTTATTGAACAAAAGAGAAAAAATTAATACCAGCTCAGAGTAGTTCACAACTTAACATCATCAAGATCATATAAGTTTAAAAACTGAAGCCCAAAAACAAGACTAGAAGACAATAATACCTTTTTAACCTGCCCACGGATTCCACTAACAGTTCGAATAGCTGCACCTTCAAACCTGGCTATTTCAAGATCTGAAGTGAACATGTCCTTAATAAGTGCTGTCTTCTTGAAAATTTTACATGGGTAACCAACTAGCTTGATCTTTTTCACTATCCGTGCAGCATGATTGAACTCTAGCACGGTCCCAGTCGCTGTAATTCTAAAATCTGCCTGAAGTATGATGAAAAAAATAGCAGCAGTACTAATAGTTAGAAAATTTATAGAGTATGAAACAGTGACTGCACTCGATAAAATTTATGTTATATACTTGTATAGCTAAAAGGCAAAAACATCCAAATTCAGGGATTAGGAGTGTTTCAGAAGAAACAGATAACCACCTGATTGTTTGATAATTTCTGGACAGCAATCATTCCAGTGCGGGGTGGGGCCAGAGGACCCCAAAACATGGCAAGACAGTGCATGTGTTCAGGCGTGTACTTAAGCATACGACAGCGACCATTCAGGTCCTCAATAGCATAAACTGGAGTTGTTTGGTAACGCCTCCATCCCATAGAAACAATTATTGGATCTCTTGTCTTCAATACTTTCCTGTGCCACCGGTGCCTCTTTATCCGAAGCTACAGATAAAATGTGTAAGATTCTGAAACTGAGGTTCTAATGCATACAACGAATATAAGCCAGTTAAAGCAATTAACTAATACACATCAAAATTAAAACTAAAAACAGCAAATCTTTCACTCCCCATGTCCCAAAGACGTCATATTTTACCAAAACAAAGGTCATTTGTCATGTCATTTAATAATGATTTGCTAAAAAGAAAATTACAAGCAAGTTAAATATGATACTCCCTCCATTCTTAAATAAATGCCCCTATAGGTTTTCATGGAGATAAAAAAATAGTAGTGGGTAATGATGTAGAAAAATCTGGAAAAGAAAAAAGAGCGGAAGAGGAAAAGAGAAAGTAGAAAAAGTATGAAAGAGAATATGAAAAAATAAGGTACAAGTTGCCAAAAATGGAAATGGGAAAAAAAATATAAAGAGCTCTAAATCGAGGAGAGGCCTAACCTGCATGTATCCAACACTTTCCTCACCAATAGCAAGCCCTCCAACTAGAACAGGATGACAAGGATCAAAATACTCAACCATCTCAAAGGGAACATCATGAACCTCAAGCCTAAGATACATCCCAGTTCTGAAACCTTCTATTTCTATCCGGGTGGCATCATCAAGTTCATTTAGTTCAGCTATATTTAGTTGCTTTCTAAGTTCAACTTCTTCCTTTAACTGTAACAATTGTAAAGCAACACATATAGTTAACTGATATTGATCCGTCTTTTGATGATAAAAAAACAAAGAAAATCATCACACCTTATCAAAGTATCCAGACCCACTGGCTTGATCGCGAGAATCAGCTCCAGGTTTATCATCATTGCCTTCGTCAGCTGATTCTGGATCATCAATTGTGTGCTTAAGTTAAAGTCTACAAATTTTGAAACACAATACAATGCAACATGCATGACATGCTGCAAACATTAAAGGTCACAGATGATGATGGTCAATATGCCAAATTGCCAATAAAGCAATAAATCAATAGTATCTTCCTAGGAGCAGAAAACCATTCATGTATAAAGGAAATCAAATCAAATTTGCAACTGGAATAACGATACTATGAATTGTATTCGTGTGAAGGATATTGAGCATCGAATTTGGCACGAAGAGCCAACTTTTTGAGCATTCGCTTCTTAGCTTCTTCTTCTTCCCCTCCATCAATTTTAGCAGATATGTTGCTTCTTAGTTCTTGACTCTTGTATTCCTGTCCAGTTTCCAAATCTTCAAAATCACCAAATACTTCATCATCGTTGTCATCACGGACACCATTTGTCGACACACCGGCAGCAGCTTCTCTTGACCATCCTTTGGTGACAAAACGATTACGAATACTCTCAATTGAATCTTCATCCTTCCAGTTTTTCTCAATTGAGTGGTTGATGAATTTTGAACAATCCTCAGCATCCAGACTATCGTACAGTACATTTTTCCCTTTCTGAGTGAAGTTTTAAACAAAAAAGGCAACATTTAGACAGGGCATTTCAGTGAAGAATATGGTCTATTTAGTGGCATTCTATAATAGATATAATAATTTTATTGCTAGGCAAAGATAAAAATTCATAGTAGAATGCAATAAATTGGATGGATAAGTATAGTTTCATCCAAGTGCGAACCTTCTTCCCTTCCCCTTTTGGCTTAAAGAATTGATCATCCTCGCTTTCATCATCTTCACTAATTTGTTCAATATCAAAAGCAATAGTTGAGCTCGCCTCAGTTTTCCCATATACAAGTTGCATAAGATTAATATTCTGTCGTGACGAGGCTCGTTCTGCTAAGGACTCTTTCCATCTTGAAGCATTTCCCAACTCATTCTCTAGTAGTAAAAATAAAAAAGATTTTAATTAGGAGTGTAAATACTAGACTGATATGTGTGGGGAAAAATCAAAACAGAGTTCACTTATTGCTAAGGATGATGATCACATTACTTCAAATAAAAAATAACTGATATGCAGCTATGCGAATGACAAGGAATAAAAAAACAATATGAAAAGGCACGAGAAAAACACACCAACTCTAAAAAAATCTTCTCCCTCATTTGCAGGATGTTGCAGCAAGTGTTGGTCAGTTTCATCAGGCAAAGACTCTTCATCTGTCTCATTAAAATTATCCGAATCGTCACATTCTTCTTCATCTAGTTCTTCACTGTCTTCCTGATCCTGAATCAATATAAAAATATATAACAATTGAATGCAAAAGGAATGTAATGAAATGAGGTACAATATGAATAATTTGATACTCAAAAAATGTGTTTGTTTCACAAACTTTTGCCTAAAAGATCAATCCACTTTGATTTAAACAAAGCAGAATTAAAAGTAATTTCAAAAAAAATCAAAGGGTCCCAACAAATTACATATGATACACTAAGTAAGCCAATTTTATACTTTACCAAAATTAAAATTGTACAGTGGCCAAATAAAAAAATAGGTCAAGGTAGTGTTATGTTTCACAAATCCGATGATGTCACCAATTTATATGTCCCATAATAAACTTGCCACTTTCTTTTGGCACGAATTTAGGAAAACAGAATTGTGTACGCAATCATCAAAGAAGATTCAAGTTTAGCTTTTGTATTTAGGTAAAAGTTATAGTGTAGCTTCTAAAATATATATTCACTCCTCTGCACAAACCTCAACCACAGTTTTTACTTTATTATACAATGTGCGAGTCATGAGTGACTTTGGCAAAGTTATAAGGGACGGAGAGAGTAAGTTTTAATTATCAATACTAACTTTTATATGTGCACACAGAAGAGTTAAGTTTAATTACAGTAAACCCAGACAATAGGAAATGGAACAAAGATATTGGGACAAAGGTAGTAAGTTCTAAGCTAATGTACATTTACAGTGCAGCTCAGAATAATAGAAGTGAGAGAGCACAACCTGTCTGAGTGTCTGACTAGGAAAATGCCAACACATGAGAACATATTTAATCAAGGAGTAAGGACACTAGGGTTTGCATAATTCATTGCCTCAAAGAGTCCCAGAGAAAAAAGGGTTACCGCAGGAGTTAACCTCATGCATGTGAGCCTTAGGGTTTTGCATAGTGGCCCAATCTCTCAGATAAAATATTCTAAAGATGAAATGGTAAACATATTTGGTAAAAATGAGGTTTGGACTGCCTCGTGAGGCTTGCACAAGGGTTACGCCTCATGCATGTGAGCCTTACCCCTCTAGACAACACGTAAGGACCCTCAGGACCGTGAGGTTTAAGCCTCATGGAGTTGTACTCTAGTGCCCTGAGTTCACCTCAGGCAATAGAGTACTCTAGCGCCTTGAGTGCACCTCACAACTTAACTGCATTGGTTGGAAGTCAAGGAAAACTGGTTTTAGAAGCAGAACAATGTTCAATAGAGTTACCTCAGCATCCAGATCATCGTCATCGTCAAAAATAGCTTTTCTCCTCGTCCTTCCATCATGGAAATCAATCTGCTCTCTAAACCCATTATTGGATGTGGGGAGTTGCTCTGATCCAGTATCATTTACTTTATCCAACATATCATTTTCTTCATCAGAGATTTCTTCTCCATCTAAACACTCAGATTCATCTACATTATGGGTAATCGTTTCTTGATCTGGTGCGACTTCTTGAGCTTGAGGTTGAGGTTGAGGTTGAGACTCAGATGATGCGTTGGGCTTTTTTCCAAATAAAGAGATAAAACTCTGCTCCAACTTTTCATTAATTGAATATTTTGTATTCTGGAGTGATTTAACTAAAGTTTCCCCCACATCATGTTTCTTCCCTGGTCACAGACAGTAAAAATTAACAGGAAAAAATAATTAAAACTAAAAACAAAATGGATATGAAAACAAATTCAACAAAATCACAATTTATCTGCAAAAGTTTAACTAGAAGCTAAGAAAAGTAAATTAGACCTGAGATCGATGGTCAGATTTTACATGGTTCAACATAAAAAGAGTGAAGTGTTAAGATGTAACCTAATCCCATACTAACTAAATTTAATATCCACAGAGACTAAAGGCCAAATTGTAAAAAATGAATAGCTAAGTAACACCTGGACGGAAACGGGTACAGGACAAAAGAAAGTGGCAAGTTTACTATTCATTATACAACAACAACATCCAAGCCTTAATCCCAAAAGAATTTGGGGTCGGCTAACATGAATCGATCTATGATATCGATGCCAAAAAGAGAAGGCGGACAAGAAAAGGAAAAAAAAAGTAAGATAAAATGAATAAAATAAAGATACATAATATAAGATAACAATAACACAAGAATATAACCAAGATAAAAGAAAAATAAATAAAAGAGCATAAAAAGGCTAGAAGATAAAAATAACATAAGAATATAAAAAGATAAGGAAGATAAACGATAAAAGAAACAAGAGAGGAAAGGTAGACAAGACATCAATCGTCCACATGGATGTGCGCCCTCCACTTTGCTCTCTCCAAAGCCATACTCTCATCCAACCCAAGAAGACGCATATCAGTTCTGATTACTCTAATAGTCTAATCCAAGTTTGTTTGGGTCTTCCCCTCCCTCTCTTCTCTGACTCTTCTCCCCACCCCTCAAGTCGTCTAACAGGTGCATCACTCGGTCTTACTATTCATTATATGTATTGATAATGACAATGATGACCTGTACTAATGCAGTAATGCTAGCAAAATGTGGAGACAAAGATAAAAAAAGGACACGTAAATTTAGATTGAGCCAGAACCTTTTCTTGTCACACCACCATTTGCATCATCTACTTTAGAGAATTGCACAAAGTGATCATTTATGTTAATGTAGACAGCATCTTTATCATAAAGAAGGTCCCCTAATCCAGACATTGGAGCATAAAACAACTTCTCTTTGTCCCTTAAGCCCTTTTTCTTGGCCGCCATTGGTAGTGGACAAGGGTCAGGTAGGGCTGTAACACCAGCCATATCGTAATCGCCAACACCAGCAATATGCACCTGCTCATATCATAGCCTAATCAGGATAAGAGAAACAATACACACAACCACACATAAATACACACATGCACATGAGCATATTTATATATATTGTACTTCTAAACTAGAAGAATTTCATTATTTTTTATTTCAATATCTTCTTTAAATATATAACTTGAAGTTATATATTTAAAGAAGATATTATTTTTAATATTTCATAATAAAGAAGATACCTTTTGGACAATTGGGTTATAATGTTCGGCATATGTGCTTTAGAATCAATACTGTTATTATCCAATACTATGCGAATATAACACATTTTGCATCAACTAGAAAGGAAACAGATTTTATGTTCATCCAGAATACACTTTGACCTTTATTCCTACATGAGAGATGGAAAAATGTTTCATTCGCAAAGAGAATCGTGGATATCATTGTATTACTAAACTACAATATGATTAGCTCATAGAAGAAGTCTGTATCAAATAAATGGACAACTACAAGCATAAAAATAGCACACTTTGGGGTTTTCTTACTAATGAATTATATGAAGCATATAGCAAGTCGCACAAACCTTTGTTCCCTTCTTCAGGTTACAACCACGCAGATAACCATACAAAGTAACATTCCTGTCACACTTATTATTCATTCGTACTTTTTCTGGAGGAGTTACATCTTCAAAACGGTCAACCAATATGTAAGGGTGGGACTGTCTCCATGACAATGGAGGAAACTTCATAACAGATATAAACCTTGCAAGATTGTGTACTTCACGAGAAGCGTACCTGTTGAATAGCAAAATGCCATTGCATAACCAGCACATGAGACTCCAAAATACAAATTGAAAGTAGAGGTTTTCTCGGTGATGAAGCGATTCCAGGCCAGCATATGAGACTCAATTAGAAACAAAAAGGAAAGACTTACTTTCCATTAATAAGACCAGACAAATAGAATAGTTTAGCTCCATCGTATATCTCTGTCCAGAACCGATGCTTTAATTTTTGTTTTGTTTTCCTGAGTTTCTTTGCATCTTTGAATTTGTCCAAGTGTGTAAGAACACCCATAACTTTAGGAAACCCATGATTTTGCATTATATTAAGGAACTCGAAACTCTCCTGCAAAATCATTCGATCACAGCTTCAGAAGCAGAGAAAATTACGCACTCCAAACTTTGAAATTATGTCCTTCAATCCCTTTATGCTAAGAAAGGAAAGAAACCTCACCATTTCAAACCCATAGTTTCCATCAATGAGAAGCAATGCTAAATCCGCAAACTTAGCAACATCAATCATGCCATTGATATCATTTGGACACTCCACAAACTGCAGACGCCTTTGCTTACCTACAACATTAACACTTTAGCTATTAAAGTATTAATTACCCCCTATAAACAAAAGCAAATAGTGTGTGATCATATTAAGCAGCCAATGCTGAAATGTCATCACGCTGACTTTGGAAGATTGTTGTTTGCTTCATGCAGCCAACTTTGGTGATGTGGGAATAAGGTGTTCTTGTGAACCTGAACACCAAAAAGGCAAGACCGCCCCAAGGGCAAAGCCTCTGAAGCTAGCTAGGCTTTACAGCTCAAAATTAAAAACTTTTGTGAAGAAATTACTGCTAATAGGAGTAAAACATGATTTATATACATCAACAGGACCACTCTTTATTACTCAAAATAGGATTCATTTAGTCCTAAGGAAAAAATAGTGGTTAATACTTCTTTTCTAGGATTAAATGAGACTTGTTTTTAGGATAAACAATGATGATGCTGTTGGTTGGAATGTGTTACTCACCCTGTCCCTTAAAACTTTGACAACTTTCATTTTTTGGTTGTCCCACTAACTTTACCATTTTCCCTTTTAACTTTTTAAGTAAAGAATTTGTGCTTCAAGTTAATTCTCTCTCCTCTGCACAAATCTCAACCACACAGTTTTTGCTTTATTAATCCCCGTACCGGTCAAACTTGGCCAAGTTTTAAGGAGGAGGTATGTTTTAGTCTTATTTATGGAATATTTCTTTTATATATAGGGAAAAAGGCCACTGAAAGTGTCCCATTGTTTATCCTTTATATCAGTCCATTGTTTAATTGACTCGTATTTTTACCAGCTTACATTTTTACAATATCTTAATTCGGATTTTGCTATAGGCCTCCATAAGGTTGGGACAGCTCAGCGAGAATGCAATAAGTTGGGGAGAGACACATAATGTATGACGATAAGATATGACTAGGTGGTCACAAGAATACGACAGGATGTATGGGGTATTCATTTAGCAATTTAGTAGGAACGTATATTTTTAAACAGATATAGGTGTTCTCTTTTGGGAATAAGGTTTGGATGTTGTATATAGGAGTTCTCCTAAATCTTAAAAAAATACAACATTAAGGTGGGAGTCTTTGTTCATTTGTTGCATCCAAACTCCAGAACGAAGACCAAGTAAGCTCATCCCGTATAAATGTAAATGGAAGCAATCAAACCTGATATAATTGTGATAGGGCCATGAACTTCTGTTAAATTTTGTTTTGTGTAGTGCTTGATGAGGCACTTTATCAGAAGTGATTTTCCAACCTACAATAGAGCAATCAACTTACAAGTTTCCATGGCATATGTACCAAAAAAACATCTGAAGTATGCACAAACACACAAGCATATACAGTGCAACAACCTTCGGTGGTCCTTGAACTACGACAACATATGGAGCTGGCTCCCCAGTGGAGCGGTCAATTGTCGGAACATGAAGTCTACGCTGCTCTTTTTCAGTGTTTCTGGCTTGCAGCCTCTTTCCTTTTATGGATTTAGTGTTACCCTAAAAATCAACATAGTTTCAAAAGCTTCAGGTATTCAGTTTGTTAATCAAATTAACTAAAAACTACTTATGTATATACATAAGAAATTGTGGAACCTTAGGATTTATCTGTGTTTTATTTTCATCTGACTTGGATTTCTTCTTCGCAGCAGAAGGGCCAGATTGTGGCTTCCTGTGTGACTTGTGCGACAGATCCTTTCCACTATCCATGGTGTTTGAACAAAGAGACTCAGTTTTCTTGTCACTATTGCCACATACATAAGCTTCGTAGCAGAGCTAGGCTGTGAAGGATATGAGAACAAGCATGAATGAGAAAAAAACAATGACGTCAACTTCAGTTGTCATTGTACTTGTACCTGTTAGCTATTCAGAAATAATATGGAATTTGTTCAAACTTCAATGTATGCAAGAAACCAAGATTTTAAACGGCTAAAATGGGCTCGGAGTCATTTTGCTATACCATCATAAGATGAGCAAAGAACTTCTTTGCGTAAAACAAATGAATAATTACAAGATCTGTTGTTCTAAAGAAGAATAATAGCATTTCTAAATCCATAACAAGATCAGAGAGAACACATAAGAATCTAAAATTTGATGGCGCGCGTAATGCTAGGAACAACCACGAACTCACGAAGCTCTTAAAAAATTTATTTGAGTATTTCTTGTGGAACTTATGAGCATCTACCGCTTGCAGTTGCTTATGGAATTGCTCAACACTTTAAGCTGAAAAGTTTTGAGCTGTGTCATACACTCATACTACATTCGTCCTCCTAAGATTAGGACAAGAGGGGATGGTGCGCTTTTGAAGAAATGTAGAACTATATGGTTGATATTGAATTAGAACCACACAAATATTACCAAGCATGGTATGGGAAAAACTCATTGGTATGGACAAAGGGGGAAATGGGACAATCATTATGGGACAGAACAGAGGGAGTATTTTAGAATGTGAATATTAGGGCCTGTTTACTAACAGAGATATTTTCCAGTTTTCTATTTCTGTTTGACGTTCTCCAATTTTCTGTTTTCATTTTCGAGTTTTTCTATCTCCAATTTTTCGTTTTCATTATCTAGTTTTCCATTTTCCAACCTGAAAACACGTTCATACAATTTTTTCACCTCGTTCTATGACCAACCAAAAGATCCAAAGTAGAGTCCCAGTCCAGAACCGAACCCAGTACAACCCAAGTAGGGTATTGGGTCCCACATATAGGTAAGTCGGGACTGAAACCGGCCGATCCCGATCGATCTCAACAGTTAGTTTCATGGTTGTTACGGCGGGGTTTTGCGGCGCGGCGCCTTTGGATTGCCACACCGCCATGGCGATATGGCGCACGTCATGGCGGAATCGCGACGATAGGTCGACATATACACTGATAAATTCATAATATGTTTTACATACTAAAAAGCCTATATGTAACACTTATAGAGTTATAGTCAACACTACTAATGAACTAAATCAAGTAATAAAACATGTAATCATAGAAATAACATAATCCATAAGACCATAACCATAAGTCTAAAGTTCATCAAAACAATTATGAAATATAAAATTAAAAAAAAACTACTGAAATTTAATCATTATTTGGGGAAAAACTGAAATTTACTTTCATAATATTAAATTTTTTCTTAAAATAGTAACAGTAGTACAATACTAACTTTTCAAAAACTATTTGACTTTCTGTAAAACATTAAAAATTCATCACATTTAAATACAACATTAAATTCAAAGCATTCAACCAAATATTAAATACATTTTTTTTTGAGAAATATTAAATACAAAGTTAATATACAAGGTTGGATGATTTTAAACCCACGTACTAACTGAAGTAATAACTAAACAAATACGAATACCCACACACTAAAGTTAAAAGTCCAAGTCTAGAAAAAAATTTGAAGCAAGTAAAACTACGGACCAGGGCTGAGGGTGCGGACAATTCAAGCGACTAGTAGAGTGAGCTATTAAAACGACTAAGCCAACGACGGAAATACCTGGCGGGAAGATTGACGTGCGGCCGATTGAAGACGGAAGGGAAGAAGAGCGCAAAGACGGATTCAGCGCAGACGGAAGGGAAAAAGAGCGCAGATGGATCGGTCTCTTATTTTATTTGATGGGTTTAAAAAATTGGGTTTGGGCCTGTAATTTCTGCAGCCTGTTCAAACTACGAGGCTCTTTTAAAACTCTTCATTTTAAAAAATGATTCCGAAAACCCGAGACTGAACTGTCAGATCATTGACCAGCCCGGACAGGGACTGCTGGGTCGTTTACGTACAGGCCCGATACCCTCAGGTACTCTATTGCATCGAACACAGACCGTCGATCCATTTTCCAAATAGGTTAGGGATCGTCGGCTCATCGACCGGACTTGATCGGGATTGCTCGAACGTTGATTGGGTCGGACATGACCCGCCGGATCAATGACCAGACCGGACCGGACCAAATAGGAACCGTCGAATCGTTGACTGAACCGGACTGGAACTTACATCGGAGAGTAACCGGATCCAATATTAGACGTAAGTATGCAAATTCATTGTAGCGGCACCGCAGCATCTGCGTTTTCCAAATTTGAAAAACTATTAAAAGTCACTTCTTCAATTCATTAAGGAAAGCGGAGACATGTCATATATTTTGATTTATGTAAACGCAATTTTTTGTTTTCCTTTCTCCAGTTTTCCACCAATTTTTTGGTATACACGTTTTCTATTTGCTTTTATTGAAAAACAGGAAAATGTCTCCTACTACCTTTGTCCCATAAAACTTTGCCAAATTTGACTGGTACGGGAATTAATAAAGTAAAAATTGTGTGATTGAGGTTTGTGCAGAGGAGGGAGAATTAACTGGAAGTACAAATTCTTTAATTAAACGGGTAAGTGGCAAAGTTAGTGACCGAGGAGTAGTAAACAAGCCGTTAACTTTTCATTTTCGGTTAGAGATAAGTGGCATGTTAAGGGTGAAAGAGCATGTGCGGCGCTTGCACCAAGGGTCTCAAGTTTTTTCCTTAGTAAAATAACTGGGCAAAGGGGTGACGAGTTGCGCAAGTACTGCAGAAGCTTAACTGTAGAAATAATGATTGTAGTCCCAGTAACAAAATTCAAGCTTTTGGAAATTTATCCCACCCCAAAAATTGAAGTGTTGAAAACAGCTCGTTCTCTCACTCTACTATTGAATTAAAGAATTACTTTTGCAAACCGTGAAACTCAACATCTCTGCATAAAATGTTCTTCTGCAGGTTTTTTAGCGCAATAGTAGTAGATAATACTAAAAACTAAAATCCAGACATCTATATATCTATATATATATAAAAGCTGGACCGTATGGGATAACTGTTCCCGCCTGGCAATGATGCTTGCAGTTAATCTGCAGAATTTTGGCTATCCTCCATACGAAGGCAACACTGCCAGCGTCTTGGTTGGTCATTAAGTTACAGCTTATTACAACTCCTTAATTTAGAAAATTATTCATCGTTTAAATGAAAGAACAGATAAAGAATGAACCTCAACAACACCCTCTAAGCTTGACCTATTCACTGCTGGTAGGATAAAATTAGATATGTAGGAACAAACAAAACAAGAAGACATAATCATCAAACGGCGTCTGACCTAGGGGAAGATGAGATGTTTTTATTTTTTAGTTTTTCTATCTCCAGTTTTCTGTTTCTATTTTCTAGTTTTCTATTTTCAAATCTAAAAACATGTCCATCAATTTTTTCACCCACTTCTGTGATCATCCAGAAGACTGACACTTTACTTCACAGGTTACTAAATGTTGCTTATTATGACTCGCGTTAATAAGCGACGCATAAAATAAGCAATGTTATAAGATAATGTTTACTTCAAAAGGTTTAAAACACTGTTTGACATTAAAATGTCCAAAATAACTCTATATATATATAGATACACAAACATTCATGAACACAAATATATAATATAATATGTGGGGTCAATCACCTCGTACGTGTACCCATACTCATAACCCCTACCCTGCCCTTATACCTCGTACCCCCACCCTACACCCAATTTCACGCCCTTGACCCCTACCCCTACCCTTACCATGATCTTACACTCTACCCATACTCCCCTAAAACCCTTCATCCCCACCCATACCTACTCGTAGGGGTCGGGGTAGGGAAGGAAGGTATGGGTGGGGGTGGGGTAGTAAGGTCTAGGGGTACGGGTTGGGTGGGGTAGTGGGTGGGTTAGAGTGGTGGTTATGGGTAAGAGTGGGGGTAGTGAGTGGGGTTGGTGTTGGGATAGGATGGTGGTAGGGTGGGGGCGAGATCAGGGTGGGGCCGAGGTAGGGGAAGGGGTAGGATGGTGGTGGGGGTAGGATGGCAGTAGGGTGGGTGGGGGGTAGCGGTAGGGTGGGGCTGAGGTAGGGGCATGTGGGAAGGGGTAAGGGGTAATATACGAGGTGGGGTAGGGTAGGGGTGGGTCGGGGTGGGGTTGAGGTGGTAGGGGTGGCGGTATGGTAGGGTGGATCGGGGTGGGACCGATGTAGGGGCATGTGGTAGAGGGTGGGGGTAGGGTCATTGTAGAGAAA
This sequence comes from Cuscuta europaea, assembly GCA_945859875.1. NCBI lineage: Eukaryota > Viridiplantae > Streptophyta > Magnoliopsida > Solanales > Convolvulaceae > Cuscuta > Cuscuta europaea. The sequence continues at coordinate 13,851,095 of CAMAPE010000048.1, forward strand.
AGGGGTATGCGGGGTGGGGGTTGGGTGGGTAGGGTAGGGTAGGGGTAAGGGGTAAGGATGGAGGTACTAGAATAGAATCGATATCGAAGCGGGATCGGACCCACCACTAGGTGTAACCGTGTAAGTATGCAAATTCATTGCAGCGGCCTGTAGCATGTGCGTTTTCCAAATTTGGAAAAAAGAAATTATTACAAATGGGACTAAAACATGGTTAAAACTCCAAAATAGGACTTGAAGTTTTAAATTGCTTAAATGGGACTCCAGATTACAATTTTGCCCTTCTACAATTAAAATCCACATCCCCCTTCAATTCATCGAAACCCTCTCCTGCGGTGCATCGATCCCCCCTTCTGCAATTCATCGATCCCTCTACCCCTTCTGCAATTCATCGATCGATCTTCCCTTCCGCACATCCCTTCCTCTCATGGAAAGCAACTTCGCCATCGCTATTGCCACGCACCGCAGCTCCGTCATCGACCATAGGTATCCTCCCCCCTTTCTCCTCCTCCTCCTCCTCCTCCTCCTCCTCCTCCTTCTCTATTCCATCTCAAATTTTTGGTCCTATGTTCTCTTCTTCTTTAGATTTTTTGGATTTGAATTTTATTTATTAATTTAGATTTTTTGGATTTAAGTTGTATTTATTAAGTACATAAAATGCCACTCGTATAATTTGAGAATGTCAAAATTGTTGGTTATTTGGAGAAAAAAATGTCATGTTTGTGGCATTACATTTACTTCTTTGAAACTATCATGAAAGTGATTGTACAAACCTCCATGAGGAATGCCACTTCATATGCGAGAATGTCACTTAATATGCATAATGACACAATAATGACAATTTTGTATAGAAATATGACATTCTCAATATGATATTTTCAAATATTGTAATGACATAAATGTGACATTTTTTAAATATACCTAATGATTATGACATTCTCTCTTTCAAAAGTAACATTTTCTGGAAACATCAGTCAAGGCATTTTGAGAATCAGAGTAATCAAAATTGATAACAAGAAATTCAAGTGTAGATATAACTTCATTTGAAACTTTCAAAAATCAAAAAATTAGAAAAAATCTGATTGATAAAATAAAAAAAGCAGAGAACTAGGAAGAAGAAGAAGAAAAAGAAGAAGAAGAAGAAGAAGAAGAAGAAGAAGAGATTACCTACCTGGTCGCCGATGAGTGCAGGGTTGGTAGCCGATGATGCAGGCTACAACACATGGCGCTGCGGTGCTCTGAAGGTATCGATGGAGGTTGATGTGCATCGCTGGTGTGCATCGCTGGTGTGCATCGCTTTTTAACTAAGGGTAGTTTTGTCAGATTACCTCTTTTTAGTCCTATTTTTGTTAAATAAAACATAGTAGTCCTATTTTTGCAATTCTACCTTGATTTAGTCCTATTTAGGTGAATCTCTCTTTGGAAAACTAGTAAAAGTCACTTCTCCAAATCATTAAGGAAAAGAGAGACATGTCTCATTTTTTTGGTTTTGGAAAACGGTTTGGTAAACACGTTTTTCTGTTTTCCTTTCTCCAGTTTTCCAGCAATTTTCTTTGGTAAACGCGTTTCGTATTTTTTGTTTTCTAGTTTTCCAATTTTCTGGAAAACTAGAACATATCTCTGTTAGTAAACAGGCAATGAGTTTCTACCACTCTAGAAAATAAAATGCAGGACTCCATGTAGTACACACATGCACATAATTGAATTAAAATAATATTTAATTAAATTTGTAAATATGGACACATGCATTGGCGAACGCGAGCAATCCATCAATACAATTGAACTAATGGACATAACTATTAATTTATTAGAGTGTAACTGAATTAATGAGCAATGATGTGATGTGAGGTTTCAAGACTTTTTACGGGTGTGTATATCCGTCTTGGTTGTGCTGGTACGTAACAAAGACAATTCGAGCAAGGTTCACAATGCGCCAGAGAATATCTCCTGAAACGGGTGTTGGCTTAAGAATTCCTTCATTCAAATCTTTCAATGCATGTTTGGCCATCTTTTGGAATGTCTCTTTTGCCTCTTCCAGAGATACATGATATTCACTCATGTAACATTCGATACCTGTTGTAACTTGTCCTCTCTCTTTCTCAACCTATGACATAAAATGAGAAGCAATTATTATTTACTTGATTTTCTCATAATAAAAATACATATAATTTTACACTAAGATATACATTGAATTACATACTAGCTACGAGAGTAGTGTCTTACATCAAAGGTACCTATATCGTCAATAATCCTGCACAAAGTTACGCTTGCCTCAAGAATTTTTGGATTTTCGCTAAGCTAGTCAAATACCTTTTCATCAGCCAGCTTCACACCATAGCATGAAATTATGGCAAGCAAATAATAAGTGCAACTAACGAATGCATTTCTCAAGTATTCGGCAAATATAGGCTTATGTCCTTCAATGAACCAATTTGCTTCAATCAAGTAACATTTGACAAGCTCCTTCATCTAATATAATAAAAAACAGCTTTATTTCTCTTTAGTTGAACAAAGTAATAACTTTAAAAAGAAAGATAATTTCCCGAATATTATTCAAATTACTGTATGGATGAAGTAACTATAATAGTATACATACTCTTTACATCGCATGTTTAACGACATATGTTTTTTCATCCTTAGAGAGCTTAATGATATCCTCTTCAAAAAGGTCTAAAAACGCTTTGTAACTTAACTTCATATAGTCTGGAAGTCGGTCCATTTCACTAATATCCCACCTAAATCCGTAAGAAAATTAGGATAAACATTAGACCAAGTAAACATATAGAAATTACATGACCTTGAAAACTACTATGTGCTATTGCACTTCAATTGTACATAAAATTCGTACTTACTTGCATATAGCATCTGTGTAGACATTCAGTTCTTCTATGGTACCATAAGCATCATAAGTGTCATCTAAAATTGAAACAATTAAAATATTCTTAGCAAGCATAACTTGGGCCTTAGAATATTGAGGCTCAAAGCAGGGGTGGAGACAGGGGGCTGGCGGTGGCCACGACCTCTGCAAGAAAAAAATTGTGTATTTATATATGTATAAATATTTATATGTAGTAAAAAATATAGTGAAAATTTAAGTTTTGGCCCCTGCTATATAAATTCCTGAAGCCCCGGCCCCTGTAACCTGTCAATCCTGGCTCCGTCACTGGCTCAAAGTACACTCCAAGTGCCCAAAAATAACATTTAACTGCTCGATCTCTTACATAAGGAAGCATTGTCATAAAGTCAAGCTCTTTCCACCACCTGCATTTTTAAGGAAAGTAACATATTAGAATAATTCGTAGAAGTATTGGACAGACATCCATAGAACATATATGTACACAAATGATCTTGAAACTTAGTAGCTCACCTTGACACTTCACTAAGTTCTTTTTTGTGCAACATCTGCAACAAATTGAAATCTAACTTGGCAAAGCGAAGTAGCATGTCATTCCTAAATCTATCCTCTTCTTGTTCATATATTGAAACAAAAAAGCGTGTTTCAATTATGGGCATGCCGGTGTGCAATGGTTGTTCAAGGGCGTGTAACACAAGCTTCTCCAAAGTAGTGTTGGATTTCAAAAGCAGAACTTCAATTTGAAGACGAGTCATGGCAAAGGCGAGAGCATCATCACAAACATCATCACCATGTGTTCTCGCAAATGAAGCTTCATACAGACTCAATAGACCATTGACATCAGAGGTCTCTTTGAATTTTTCGCTGCTATCAACAAAATTGTTGAATATATCTACATTTGAAAAGATAAATCATAAGAATATTTTTATTGAAAGCTATGCTCATACAACTTCATGTAATATTATTCATATTACACACATTAAAATGGTAAGTGCATGGTTTAATGTATTAAACAAGACTTGATTTTTTATATATGATTATCAGAAGATATCTTGAAACCATGTTGTCTCAATAACCGAAATTGAAGAGAAACCATTTCCATATCATCAAAAGAGTGTTGGGGACGATGCAATAAGAAACTATGTTAGAGTTTTTCTTCAATCTCTTTCTCAAAATGGTATGCTATACCAAGTCGTTCTAGTAAGTCGATAAGTTTTAGTTTCTCATCCACCTTTTCGTTGCTTGAACCAAGCAACATTTCCCTTGTTTGCTCCTTCAAACATTCAATCTCTTTTGCATATGATTCCGCAACCTAGCGGCACAAACTCTACTTGTGTTTAGTTCATGAAATATATACTTCATTTGAAACCAATATAACTGAAGCAGGCTAATAAATGTGAGACCAAATGTAGAAATTATTTTACACTACTACTAAAAGTCATTCAAATAAATAATTTTCTTAATGGGATCATTTTGAAATAAACAATGAATAATATACGTGGCTTTAGTTATAACTTTCAATTAAAAGTAATCATAAATTCATAATAGTACTCGCATGTAATACAGACGAAGTATGAACTAATACACACACATATTTGTGTACTTCCGCAATAATTTTTTATTTGGAGTTGTAGCTTAAAAGTAATGGATACTGTCATACTGATACTACGTATAGTATATAATCCGTATATTATATTAAGGCTTTCTTTGAGTAATTATATTAATATATCCACATAGGAAAAAATCGGGGGTGTAGATCATATAATAAGTTCCTATTAATTTAAAAATTGATTAGTTCGGTTCATTACTATTTTCAAAATCAACAAGCCAAAATATGAATATCCTTACCAACGGAACTAATCGATTTATAAACTATTGAATATATAATCTCTTGATATATAGGAATTAAATTCCACTTAAGAAAGAAAAAAAAGATGAATTAATAACCTTATTGTCGATAGAGTAAGAGTAGAAGCAATCACCCCATAAACTAGGGGAGAAGTTGACCACATGCCGAACGATATTATCCGAAGGGGAAAAGACTCCAATAGGAGTAAAACATGGGCTTGGTATACAGATAAGACCTCCTACTTTTTAAACCCTAAATAGGACTTATTTGCATCTGGACGGACAAAAATAACCCCAACCCCCTCACTCAATCGTGATCCACCGACTTCGCAGAACACCGAGAGCTTCAGCTGTCTTCAGCCCATTCCAATGGCTGTCGAAGCTCGGATAATCTTCAACAAAAAGCTCCAATCGATTTTCTTCATCAATTTCAAAGACTCATTCGTCGAAGCTCGGATTACATTGGCGAAGCTCAAAGACTCATTCGTCGAAATTAATATCAGGCTACAATGTCATTCAAACCAATTCCGAACGATTTCGGGCGAAAATCCGATCAATTTAGTTTCTTTCAACATATCTTTTGCGCAAAAACATACCTTTCTCCTTTTTCAGTTTCTTTATGTCCTGCTATAGTGCCACGTCAAAACATGTTAAAATGGTGAAATAATGACACTATGTATGTCACTATACTTTAAATATTATCAAAATAAAGTGGAAATCATCAGAATGTCTTAACAATGTCAATGTCTTAACAATGTCAATGTTGTAGCAATGTCAATAAAAAACAATGTCAATGATAATGTCATAAGAATGTCAATGACAATGTCATAAGAATGTTAATGACAATGTCATAAGAATGTCAATGACAATGTCATAAGAATGTCAATGACAATGTCATAAGAATGTCAATAAAAACAATGTCAATGACAATGTCATAAGAATGTCAATGATAATGTCATAAGAATGTTAATGACAATGTCATAAGAATGTCATACGAATGTCAATGACAATAAAATACATTCCTTATTTCTTTGCTTTCAGTTTGTTCGTATGTACAGAGCACTATCATATAGTTTGACAATGTTGATATCATTTATCAATACTAAAAACAATGTCACAATTTTGAAATGAATCCACCTGATAGGAAAATCGGTCCCAGATTTAAAAGAGAAGAAGAGAAGTAGAAGAGAAGGAGAAAAAGAAGAAGAGGGGGAGGAAGAATAAGAAGAAGGGGGAGGGGGAGGAGAGGAGAAGAGAGACGCAGGTTACGCAGCAGGGCCTTCAGCCGCACCGTCACACCGCCGCACCGTCGCACCTCCACACCGCCACACCAAAAATACTACCGCACCGCTGCAACACCATTTTAGCTCAGCACCTCCATTATTTTGACGGTGATATGCCTTGCTTAGCTGTGGAGGAAGGAGAGAGATGATTAGGCGAGGCTATTGCCGAGAGATAGCTGGGGTGCGTTAGAAAAGGCCAGACGAGAAAACAGGGGCAATTTTGGAAACACGGAAAATTTTGGTCTTATTTAGGAGTTAAAAAGTAAAGGTCTTATTTAATTACATACGGGAAGTTAAGCTCTTGTTTAGCACCATTTCTCTTATCCGAACTTGTCATTTTAAGAAATGATTTTTTATGGCTTTGAATTGCTAAAACTTAGCTGCTAATGGACGAAAAATAGCTGATGCTTTGATGATGAAGGAAAGTTACTACTCCTTAGTATTTATATATGGGAAATCAGATAGCAAGATCATATAATATAAATATTATATCAAGATTTATAAAATGAGTGGCCGGTCAAATAAGGCAGACATTCAGCTATAGGAATTTAACCAATGTAAGAATTTAAGAAGTGACAATAATCCTAATTCCTACATGACACACTCCCACGGTCGCTGTACCCCACAAATTGAATGCCTTATTTTAAAAACAAGTGGGCTCTAGATATCTTCCGCGGACTAAATTTCAAAGATGGAATTGCGAAATTATCTTTAATATCTGAGTAAAAAAGTTTAGAAATTATAAAGGATGATATATTCCTATTTTTTTAAATAGGAGTAATTATTATCAGGTTTTGAAAATATTATCACTTATGAAAGTATATGGTCACATTTAAAGTATGATATTGTAAAACACATTGAATTTATAAGATAACAATAACTTATTCCCATTTTGAGGGGGGAAACGTAATTTTTTTAGGATTTTCAAACATTTTTTACACTTATTTTTGGAAAATATCCCTAAATTTTAACTTTCAAATAAAAGAAATTTATTCCCTATATTGCTTTCTTACGTTTTTTGAATGCACATATTGGGTATGAATTAGAATTAAAAAATATACGATAGTACATAGTACTAAAATGAAAAGTAGCTAAGTTGACAAAATTTTGAATAAATATCATTTACAGTGAGATTTGGTTTATGGGTTTCCTATATATATTGTTGCACAAATACAAAGTAAATATATTTGTAGATACATACGTAGTATATTTATTATTTATTTGAATAATTTAAATTTAAAATTCACTCGCACACAAATTTAACCACTAATATTATTAATTTCGTATTGGAAAAATTGTAAGAAGTTATCTTTCGAATTTTAGTTTCAATTATGTTAATGTAATTATATAATATACTACGTATTAATTATTAATTTTTATTCAAAGTGAAATTTGTGAATGTGTTAAAACTCTAGTGTTGCAATCGTTAAGAATTACTACGGCATTATTACTCCGTATTACGGAGTACTACGTATTATTTTATAGTAGTCCGAAATATGTGTCGTGGATGGGTGGCGCTTAGTTGTGAATTACTCCGTATTTAATTGGAGTCATACTTCGTATATGGTATGTTCGATTTGCGGCGGCGGGGGATTGTGGGAAGTCAACAATTGCCTATTTTGGAAAGAATGCATGATTTACACTTCATTTATTTTAACTAGTATAGTACCTGTGTGATGCACGGTTGGAGAAATTTCACAGGTATAATGAATTTCAGGCAAATTTGAAATCAAAAAACAAACATGTAATTTAAGTTGAAACATTTAGTATCATACTCCATGCTATAATGAAGTTTGACGTAAAATGAAATATATTTAATATAGTTTATTAATGATTACAAAAACTCCGTTTTCTAATAACTATCTCGTATTCCTTTTTGAGATGTTTTTATTACCTCTAATACTTTGTCCTTTAAGTAATTTTTTCTTATCAAAATGTCTTTATATTCTCACTTTAATTACTGTAACTTTTTTTTTTTACTTTTTACAAACCATTTTCTCTTTCCTACTTTTTCTTTACTTTTCTCTTTATATATATATATATTTCTTACCTTTTCATTTACCCTACATCCTCTATATTACCTTTACTATTTTCCTATTAAAAATCGTGAAAAATCGAAGGGGGCAACTATTAGAGAACAGATGGAGTAGTACACAAACTTTTTTCGCCCCACAGAATAGTAAGCAACATGCAATATAAATATAATTTGAAAATATATTACATTTCATGTTAAATACGATTTACCAATGATTACAGAGCAGTACACAAATATTTATAACACCACAAAATAATAAGTAGCTCACAGTATAAATATAATTTGAAAAAAATTAGATTCCATGCGAAGTATTAATGAAACACTTCTTTATACACAACATTTTTGGTTTCAATGTTTGTCCCACTATCATTTTTTTCAATGTGATTCATTAACCCTCAAAGATGAGTTACTCTTGACGCGATCACGTAAAACTGACCAAGACTACAAACAGGGTTTTTTCAACAACAAACCAACATTGAACACCGGTTGTCTTTGACTTTTATTTACAGTCATAACATAATAAGTCATGTTTGGGTGTCATCACCCTAGATTGATCATAGAGAGTATAAGTTTGATGAAAGCCCAATTTTAAGTCCATTAACCTCCCCCCGTTCCTTTTCCCTTCTCATTCCATATTCTTCTGTTTTTTTACCGGTGGGCGTAACTCAAATGGTAGCGAGAGAGTGCCACAAGGGTTAGATCCCGGGTTAGAATCCCGGCAACTGCAATGGGAGGTTAATATGCTAAAAATGCATAGGACTTCTGTAAGTACCGGGGACAGAGCCTCACTCTCTATCTGTTAGATTGTGATTATAGTCCAATTTACATCCTGCCAACCTCCTGTCCGGTCAGTGTTGGGGCCCTCAGAGATGGGGTGTCATCCCTTTTTTTCATATTCTTCCTCTCATCTCTTGTCTCTTCCGCCCCCCTTTCTTGTGCTACCAAACAAATTAACCCCTTTGCCCCTCTACAAACTTCTGGAGTCACACTATACATTATTACTGAATTCAGAAACAGACCGGTAAACATTCGTTCTTCTATCTAGCTCATCCCTTTTACTATTTTGTCGTATCCCTGCAACCCCCGCCCTCCCCCTTCTCCCCGTGAGAAGTCTATCTATCCCGTCTCCACTAATTGATTGTGTTGTGCAAAGATCTAACTCAGAGATAGTAAAATTAATGCTATTTACTTGTATTTTAGCAATAAAAGTCCTCTTCTACACCTCTTTCTCTACACTTATAGTTACTGAATTAAATGATATTTACAGCTTTTTTCTGCCTGAAAGGCTAGGATTATTACTCATCCAAGGGGTCTTTTTTAATATTTTCTTCTTTGTCTTGTAAGTAAGAAAGATGAAGGATTTGTTCTGGATTTATAATCAAATTGAGATATATATGTTAAACATCACAGTTCAAGCTTATTTACCTAATAACATTTATATAATTTTTATGTATTTTTTACTAACATTATTGTGTGCTTTTAAACTAAAATGACCACAAACATCCATTTTATTTAAAATATACGGAGTGGTTTAATGCCTCAAATTCTATAGATATAAACTCCATCCGTCCCGGTCATTTCTTCCAATTTTGACCGGTATCGCAAATTTAGGTAGTGGGAATAAAGTGAAAATGTATGATTGTAGTTGTGTACGAAAAAGATGAATGAATGTGAACCACATATTTTTTCAAAAAGTGGAAGTTGGAAGAATTAATTGGGACGGCCCAAAAAGAAAAATTGGAAGAAATGACCGGGAGGAGTATATATCTTGAAACCTTCCCCATAATTTTAATTAAACTAATCGGCACCCCATTTTATAATTTTTATTGCGTAAATTTTTTAAATCTCTCCTCAAGGCCGGACCTCTATTGTCTCTTTTCTCACCTACATTAGACTTTTGTACCATCCACTCTCACAGTTCAATTCCGACAAAGAAGCCCATCGATTGCTTGGCTTAAATCTGCAACAACTTTGTCCGGAGAAAATCTGTGATACATAGTATTTTTCTTACAGGTCTAACTTTAGAATGTAAAAAAATCATTTTACTTCTGTTTTATCCACACTTTTTCTCAAACCATTTCTTTATTTATATATTACTCATATTACTCCGTATGTATGATTTACACTTCAGAGAGAGACTTACAGACCCCTATGTTACAATAGGAAAAAATAAAAAAATACTCAATTACTTAGTATATGCATATGTCTGTGATAAAGCTTCAGTCGTCGTTTCTTCATCCTCCGCACTTATCCCCCATGCTCACAATATGTGCTTCTAAACATATAGCATGCAGTGTGAACACTTGAACGAATGAGATGAAAAATGAAAAATTTATGAAAACTGAACAGAAGAAGGATGTGTTGGTATCCAATTTTGATAGATTTTGATGATGCCACTATACTTAACACATGTACATTGTGTCTCAGTTTTATTCTTGTGGTAACACTAAAAAATGTGACAAAAATAAATGTACAATTTTTTATACTAATGAAATACTACCGAAAAAATAAAAATGCAATAAGGTAATTTTTATTTACCTTAATAGGATACTTTGATCCTACCGGTATATATTACTTAGTCCAAAGATTAACTAAATATCACATTTTTATTACATACATTGAATATGTATGATTGAAGACATATTTGACCGGCATTTAATGTCAAATATGTACAGGGGTCCGGAGCAGTGTACGCCACATGAGACTAATTCTGAAGTGAACCTTCAGCGGCTGAATTATTCAAGACAAAGAGATCAGCCTCAATAAATGCTCCAACACAAGAAGATGAATATACAATTCGTCCTTACAAGAATTTCAACGTCAGAGATTAATTCATCCTAACCAACGGATGAGAATAATCCAAAGGAGAAGCCTATAAATATAGGCTCAAACGAAAGTTTCTAACCAAGCTTTGAGCATCCAAAGTAGAGAAATTCTTCCACGAGCATTCACGAGCTATCTAGCAAAAGAGAAAGTGCTATTCTAAACTTCACTCTCTGCTTGGACTCATGCTTCACTAAAACTTCCAGTTTATAAGCTATTCATTGTTAAATCATAGAAGTTTAGTTCCTAGTTGAAGGTTAGAACTTTCTTGTAACATTTCACAAATTGTTGTAAACACTTAGGAGAACCGTTGTTTGAATCCTAAAGTGTGGATAGATAGATAGAGTGCCCTTTAATCCCCACTGGATTGATTGAGAAAAAATCTAAGGACTGAGTAACTTTGAGTGGTGCTATACTCACTGTGAAAAATCTTCAATCTAGGCCTAAGTGTTGTAAAGGCTAGATTGGCACTAAGTGTATTAGGCTAAATACTTTAGTGAAATCCATCTGAAAGATGGTGGACTGGACGTAGGAGGATTACAACACCTCTGAACTAGGATACACTGTGTGTTGATTTACATTTATTCAACAAAGCACACACTTAGCACAATCCTAAGCAGTTGTCTTAACTGACCCAACTGCTTATCCTACTGCTTAATTACTTACCTTCTTTGAGATCATTTTCACACAAGAGACATGCATCAGTACCACTAAAAGGCCTGCTCTATCAGTTTCCAGAAACTCAGTTTCTAAGTATGGCAGGTGCCTCAGCAGTTCCCTGTAAACCACCCAACTGCTGAGCCCTCTACTCATAAACACTTGTTTCCCTTGAACATCTCAATATCACCAGACCTTCATAACATTACCAACAAGGGGGTTGACCCAACTGCTATCTGAAAATCACTTTCTAAACTAAGCAGGTACCTCAACAGTTCCCTCATCACCACTCAACTGCTGAGACCACTGCTCCAGTAAAGCTTCTGATTACTTTTATTAAAGCACATTTTCTGAAAGCGCTCATCATTCTCAGCAACATTCCATCATCACTTTCATCAAACACTCAATATTTCCTCAGCTGTTGCCTTAGCAGTTCCCTGCTATCTAGCCAACTGCCAAGCCAACTGCCAGACATTTGGGATCAATCTTCTACCAAGAAAGAAAGTATTCACACACTGATTCCATAAAGGGTAAAGACTTCCGCTGTGCATCTATCAATCTCGCAAAAGATTATAGATTAACTCTTTAGAGGGAAAAGTTTTTAAAAAAGCTGAAAAAGATTTAAAATTCTATTCACCCCCCCCCCCCCTCTAGACTTTTACCCTATCCAAGACCATCAAGTGGTATCAGAGCAAGAGTGTTCTTAGAGTCAGTCTTTGACTAATTTGAACTAAAGATCCAAAACCACTATACTTCCCGAACACTTTCTAAAAATGGACAATCAGCTAGCAAATAATCTGTTGTTCAACTTGAACAAATTTGATGACTGGAAGATAAGGATGAAGGCACATCTCAGTGCTTTACATGATGAAATGCTTGAAGTAATTACTGCTGCACCTATCATAATAATGAAGGTCAACACATCTAAAACTGATGACCACGAAGATGTGTACATTCCTAAACCAAAATTGGAATGGACAACTGAGGACAGGAAGATGAATAATCTTGACAACATTGACAAAGATATTCTCTTTAAATCTGTTGATGAATCCATATTTCCCAGAATCAGGAAATGTGAAACTGCAAAGGATGTATGGGATGAGCTCACAAAGATCAGAGTTGGTGATGAACAAGAAAAGGATAACAAACTGACCATAGCCCTCAAGAAATTTGAGGACTTCAAAATGTTGTCTAATGAGTCTATTCATGAGATGGAATCCAGATTCCTAAAGATCATAGCAGAGGTCTCAGACCTAGGGAAACATCTATCCCAAAAGGAGATTTTCCTCAAGGTCTTGAGAGGCCTGCCCTCAATATGGGACATGAAGGTGATTGCTATGAGATATAGCAGGGATCTAAGAACCTTGTCAACTGACAAGCTCTTTAGTGACCTAAAAGCATATGAATTTGAGATGAAGGAGATGAAAGATGAAAAAGAGGATGAATCCAAGACACTAGCCTTAGTGTCTGAGCCAAGCACATCAAGATCCACTGAAAAATCCCTCAACAATCTCCTCACGGACGAGCAGTTTGCTATGTTTGTGAGGAAGTTTAAAAGATTTATGAAGAAGGAGGGATCTGCCCCAAAGAATCCATACAACATGCCACCCAGGAGACAAGGGTGACCTCAATCCAGTGAGGACACTGTCTTGTGCTACAACTGTAGACAGTCAGGACATTATAAAAATGAATGCCCTCTGCCCATAGCCCAAAAGTATCAAGGGCAGCAGGAGACTGGTCAAATAGCTGGTTACAAGAAGGATTTCAAAGGCAAAAGACAAGCCTTTGTAAGTGAAAAGAAAAAGGAGGAACCCCAAACTGATGATGAAAGCAGCTCGAGTGATGAGAGCTCTTCCTCTGATAGCTCAGAAGAAGCACTTCTTTGCTTAGGATCCTGGCAGGTGGCTGAAGAATGCAGCAGGCGCCTCACTGAAGAGAGCAGCAGGTGGCTCAACAAGCCTTCTACCAGTGGAAGAAAAGATGATGAAAGCTGCTCCCCCAAATGCTTAATGGCCAAGGACCACTACAACGATGTTGAGGTAACATCCTGCTCTTCTTATAGCTCTAGTGATTCTGGACCAAACAATATCACACTGGAGTCTTTGTTACAAGACTTCCAAAAAGTCCAAAATCACCATGTTCTCTAAAAAGCTGAAAATGATAGACTGAAACAAGACATTAAGGCCATTCATTCTAAATTACTAGATGCCTTAAGCAAAAATGATGTCTTAGAAAAGGAGAACAAAGAGCTGAAAAACTCCAGCACGAATAGTAAAAACTTTCACCCTACTGCTGAAGTTATTCTAAATAGGAAGAGAAGAGGTCTTGGTTAATCATCCCCCACTAGACTCACTCAAAACTGTACATCTACAAGCCATCAACCAAACACAAGAAAGCTAATCTACCAAAAAATCCATTCCCCAAATGTTCCCACAAGAAGGAACCAACCTGCTCCCAAACCAAAATCCAAACTCCTGTATAAATCAACACCTCCTAACCATCAAAACACAAGAACCCATTAGCAACCAACCAATAAGACCAACCACATCCAAAATACCAAGCATACCCCTCAAACCAATAATCCATTTCCCACTCAACAAGGAAAAGGATTAACAAATACATAGCCATTCCCTATGATTACAACACCTCAAATGGCTATAGACCAATCTGCTTAGAGCTTAATGGTTCTAGATGGGCATGGATGCCTAAACTTGTACAAGGGAAGTCGCCCACTAACTTGTGGGTTACTACTCAACATTGATCTATACAGGAAGGTGCTGGAACAGCTGAAACACAAACATGGTACATAGATTCAGGCTACTCCAGGCACATGACGGGCAGCAGGCGGCTCCTGTCAAACTATACAGCAACGGAAGGACCCAAAGTGACATTTAGGAATGTAGAAAAACAAGGAGAGACCAAAGGAGTTGGAGATCTAACAATCAATGGACTTACAATCCAAAACATATCCTATGTTAAGGGTTTGAAGTTCAATCTCATAAGCACAAGCCAGCTCTGTGATAATGACTATAACGTTACATTCTCCAAAGACATCTGCCTGATTAGAGATGTTAAAAATGACAAAATTGTGCTCTCTGGAAGAAGGAGGAAGAACATGTATGTAGTTGATTAGAGCTCAGCTAAGGAAGGGATCTGCTTGGTGACAAAGACAGATTCAAATTTGAGTTGGGAATGGCACAACAAATTAAGCCATCTCAACTTCAAAACCATCAACAAACTGTCTAGAAAAGGACTGGTGAAAGGACTCCCTGAAATCAACTTAAAAAAGGACCATCTCTGTGATGCTTGTCAAAAAGGAAAACAAACCAAGGTGTCATTCAAATCAAAGGAAGTGGAATCATCAACTAGGCCTTTAAACCTACTACACCTTGACTTGTTTGGACCAGTTGAACCAACAAGCTTAAGTGGTAGAAGGTACACCCTGGTTGTAGTTGACGATTATTCTAGATACACTTGGACCATATTCTTAAAGAAGAATGAAACAGAGAAGAAACTCCCTGAATTGATGAAGCTAATTCAAAATGAGAAGAGTCTCTCAATCCAGAAGATCAGGTCAGATAGAGGTACTGAATTCCTCAACTCTATCATAATTCAGTACTGTGAAGAAAATGGAATCATCACCAAACCTCAGCAGCAAGAACACCTTAACAAAATGGTGTTGCTGAAAGAAGGAATAGGACACTCAAGGAGGCTGGAAGGACAATTCTAGAAGCAGCTGGCTTACCCAAAAGATTTTGGGCAGAAGCAATCAACACGGTGTGCTACACTCAAAATAGAAGTCTTATTCATAAGACTCACAAAAAGACACCATATGAGTTGTGGAAAGAAAGGAAACCTAATGTTAGTCATTTCCATGTGTTTGGATCCAAATGCTTTATCCTAAACAATGGAAAAGACTCTACAAGCCATTTGATCCCAAATCTGATGAAGGGGTCTTCCTGGGCTACTCAACAACAAGCAAGGCATTCCGGATCCTCAACAAAAGAACTCTGGTGGTAGAACAATCAATCCATGTGGTGTTTGAAAACCACCCCACCGCTCATTTAAAAGATGAAGGTGAGTCATCCAAATCAAAGGATACTGGAAAGGCTCCAAGATGCCTTCCAAATAATAATGTTCAAAAAGATGGAAAGGCAGTTGACTCAAACGGCAGCCCACTGCCAGCAGTTGACTCAAACGGCAGCCCACTGCCAGCAATTGACTCAAACGGCAGCCCACACTGCCAGCAGTTGACTCAATTGTCAGCCCACTACCAGCAGGTGACTCACCAAAAGACAACCTTCCAGACACTCATGACATTCCTAATCATCCTATTCTACCAGAGGATAGTGAAGAAGAAGAAGAGGAGGATGACCAACAAATTCTAACCAAAACAAAAACATCTGACATTAGATGGTTGAATAAACATCCTCCTCACCAAGTAATTGGAGACATCAATACAGGGGTTCGTACCAGATCAGCAATTCAGAGAGAAGCACTATTCTCATGCTTCATCTCACAAATTGAATCCAAGAAAATTGAAGAAGCCCTACTTGACTCTGACTGGATACAAGCCATGCACGAGGAACTCAACCAGTTTGAGAGAAACAATGTGTGGGAGCTTGTGCCCAGACCCTATCATCAACATGTGATAGGAACTAAATGGGTATTCAGAAACAAAATGGATGAGGAAGGCACCATAGTCAAGAATAAGGCAAGGTTGGTAACCAAAGGCTACTGCCAGGAAGAAAGGTATAGATTTTGATGAAACCTTTGCTCCTGTTGCTAGATTGGAAGCAATAAGAATCTTCTTGGCTTATGCTGCTCATAAGCAATTCACAGTCTATCAAATGGATGTGAAAAGTGGCTTCCTAAATGGTCTACTAGAAGAGGAGGTCTATGTGGAGCAACCTCCTGGTTTTGAAATCAATAGAGAGAAGGATCAAGTCTACAAATTACACAAGGCTTTTTATGGACTCAAGCAAGCCCCAAGAGCATGGTATGACAGTCTCTCTGAATATTTAGTGAATAATGGGTTCACTAAAGGAAAAGTAGACAAGACTCTGTTTAAAATAGAAGAAGGTCCCCACATACTGCTTGTTCAAATCTATGTTGATGACATAATTTTTGGAAGCTCAAATCAAGCACTATGTGAAAAATTTTCAACTCTCATGCAAAACAAATTTGAAATGAGCATGATGGGAGAGTTGAACTATTTTCTGGGACTACAAGTGAAGCAGACTCCTCAAGGTATCTTCATCAACCAAGCCAAATATACAAGAGATCTCATGAAAAAGTTCAAGGTTGAAGACAAGTCTACGGTCAAGATACCCATGAATACATCACAAGGTCTAAGTCAATATGAAGATGGCAAAGATGTTGATCCTACACTTTATAGAGGTTTGATTGGTTCCTTATTATATCTCACCACGAGTAGGCCAGATGTATCCTACTCAGTTGGTGTATGTGCAAGATTTCAATCTAAACCTAAGGAAAGCCATCTTCTAGCTGCAAAGAAAATATTGAGGTATCTAAAAGGTAATCCTAACTCTGGATTATGGTACCAAACAAATGGAGGTTTTGAACTCTATGGCTATTCAGACTCAGACTTTGCCGGATGCAAAATTGATAGAAAAAGTACCTCAGGTACTTGTCAATTGATTGGTGGAAGACTTGTCTCTTGGTTCAGCAAGAAACAAAACTCAATTGCTACTAGCACTGCCGAAGCTGAATACATAGCCGCAGGCAGCTGCTGTGCTCAAATACTATGGATGAAACAACAATTGAAGGATTATGGAGAAGAAACAAAGGAGATTAGCATACTGTGTGATAACACAAGTGCTATAGCTATCACTCATAATCCAGTTTTCACTCAAGAACCAAGCATATTGAGATCAGGCATCACTTTATTCGAGAACATGTTGAGAAGAAAACCATTAAGCTTGAGTACATCCCCACGGAAAAGCAGTTGGCTGACATCTTCACCAAGCCATTGAATGAAGCTAGATTCAACCAACTAAGGTAAGAGCTTGGAATGCTAGATGACCTAGATCAAGTGAAGGAATAACCCTGCACCTATTCAGGGGGAACTTGATTACTAAATCAAGGGGGAATTCCTAGCCACCTGCTGAGGGGGAACTGTTATGAAATACTCAGGAGTAGCCACCTGCCAAAGGTAAGCTACATAAAACCACAAGGAATGAAGCATACAGGTCCATGAAAGTCACTACTACACTTTCAAATCAAAATTCGAGCAGTTGGCTCAGCAGGTGACTGCGCACTAGCAGCAGTGGGCTCAGCAGGTGACTACTAATCAGTCCACTGCTACCCAATCAAAAAGAGGAACGTTCACCAATACTTTCATAGAAGAATTAAACATGGACTAGAAAGAGAAGGAAAGCTAATGGAGGTAAAGACACTGGTTCAAATTCGCGCAGGTGCCTGCCAGCAGGTGACTGCCTCAGGAGTAGGTCACTGCTTCAGGACAACAGTTGGCTCAATTTCTGACAAATGTACATGGAATCTCAGCTCATGGCTTATATCATCCTGATCACCTCATATCAAGGATTCCAAAAAGGTACCTCTTGTTCTCAGAAATCATCAAAAATCTATTCAAAAATGAGCCCCCTCCTACCAGTGTGAACAAAGAAACTGGCAATTAATATCGGTCGTATTCTCCAACGGCTACATTCCAACGGCTAGTTCCCGATAGCCTATAAATACTCCCTCCGTACACCTCCTTCACACTTTTCACTTTGCAATCTCTTTCTACCTTATTCTAAGGCTCTCAAACACTCTCTAAAGCTCTCAAAAGCAAGTCCATTGCACTTCCAACTCACCATCCATAAACCCAATCTCCATACACACAAATGGCCTCTCTGATTCAAATCGCCAAGTCCATATTCACTGGGTCCATCCTGAACACCCCCAAAATCCTTGAGAAAGTAGAGAACAAAGATCTCATAAGGGAACTTCTCAGAAAGCTAGAGACAACAGGACTTATGAAAATGGCCACCTACCCATACCCCTGCTTCTACCCCGAGGTAGTAGCAGAGTTCTACATCAACTCCACTCCTGAGACTCTGAAATCTGTAGTGATGGGGTTTGAAGTAGAGATAACGGAGGAAGAAATAAAGGAACTCCTTTCTCTACCTGGGGAGGAAGCCAGAGACATTGATGACATCACCCTTGACAAGCAAGGCTTCAAGGAAATGGTGTTCCTTCCAAAGGCACAACACCTCAGCACTCTCAAAGTGAAAAAGGGTATGTTGGTCACAAAATACTCCCTTCTGCTTGATATCCTTTACAAGTGCATTGACAACAGAACCACTGCACTGGATGAAGTTAATGCACAAAGGGCACTTCCACTAGCAGCCATCATCTCTGGCTCCCCACACAACTGGTCACGGTAAGTCTACAACGAGCTTATTAAGTATGTAAATAAGTCTCACAAGGGATGGGGAAAGGATGGAAGCCTACCATTGCTAGGGTATGGATTCTTAATTGGGGAAATTCTCAAGAAAAAGGGCATTATAGGCGAAATCAAAGAAGCGACCAACTGGAGGAAGTTTCTCCATCAAACCTCTAAAGCAGGGGCTCCGAAAATACAGAAGCAAGATGTTACTCTCCAATCCCACGAGCCTCTCCAAACCGAACTCAACAGAATCAAGACAAAGCTAGCCAAGAGACCAAGACCTGGTTGCAAAGAAATCCAGTCCAAGAGACCAAGGACAGCAACCAGAAATTTACGAGAAGAACTGGAAGAAGCGGCCTCATTCATACAGGAAGAAGAAGCAGTGCTCTCCCCTCTAGCAGTCATTCGCGAAGCAATAGAGCCCACTTCCAACTCTGCAAATGAAAGCAACAGCTCTGCTCTCCCCCTTTCCATACTTATTCCCAGGATAACTCAACAGGGGGAAAAGGTAGCTCCCCTGGAAACGGAGCAGGTCACTCAACACAATGAGCAGGTGGCTCCCCTAGAACAAGAGCAGATGCCTCCTCTAGAAACAGAGCAGGCCCCTCAAATCAGCGAGCAGATGGCTCGTCAAGACGAGCAGGGGCCTCAATCACCAGCAGCGGCCTCACCTGTCCTGACTCCTCTAGAGCAATTAGATGCAGAATTTGCCAGAGTCAAGGCATGGAGATCATGGAACCTCCCAAGAATCCTTCATCAAGTTGAGACCATAACACACTTCATTGAAGAAGAAGAGTTTGTGGTGGAGTGGCTTGGGACTGATGACATGGCAGAAGCAACGAAGTTACTAAAAATCAACCAGGTCTATACAATAAAAAAGAAGCAGCTCACTGCCAAGGATGCAATTGAAGATTCAAGTGATGATGATCTAGATGATGATGATGATCCTGATAATGCTCCTAAGGGACCACCTCGCTCAACAGGTAAACATATCATTTACTCTTCCTCCTCTAGTGATAAAGAAACCAGGAGGGTCATGGAGAAATCAAGAATGGAAACTCAAGGAGGAGGAGAATCCTCTAAATCTCCCCAAAAGCTGCTAGTTGCCACCATCCAGCAGGGGACTGCACTGATAGATCTCAACTTGGAACCCCACCAAGATACAACACCTGAGCAGCCTGCCACATCAAATGAAATTAGAGATCAAATTCTGCATGATGGTGAAGAAGCCACTCCTACACTGGCAGAGGTCTTCATCAACGAAAGAAGGGCAACCATAAAATTCATAAGTAATGCTGAGGTTAGGTTGCACAAACGGCTAATCAAGATGAAGAAACATTTTGATGAACTATTGGAGATGAGGTTTGCTGAAGTTCATTGCCATCTCAAAAGCAACCTCATGATTCAGCAAGTGTTCAACTCCGAACAAAAGGCACAGCTGCAGATCCAACTCTCCCAGCAACCTGCTCAAATGGAGGCAATTCACAAAGAGCTTGAAGCTTTGAAAGCCAGGGATGAAGAGCTAGAGAATCAAATCGTAGAATCCCTCAAAGAACTAAGGAAACAAGAGCTAGCAGCTGCCTCCGAGCCAACATCATAGGTCTCTGCTCAGGTACCTGCTCTTCCTAATCTTCCCCCTAACCTTGAGCAGGCCCTTCTAACAATACAGGCACATGAGGAGTTCTTAGAACACTTAAAGACCAAGGAGCTACCTGCCATTTTCCATCTCTAACAAAAGTTGGTCACAAAGCAAGTTGAACACTCTAAGACAATTGGTAAGACACGAGCTGATGTTGCCAAGCACCTCAATGACCTTCACAAAGTCACTCAAGAAGCCTTCCTCGAGCAAGGAAGTAACTTCCAGAAACTAAGCCAAAACTTGGAGGCAGCTACCCAAAGGCTACAACAGCTAGAAAACGAGGTCAAAGATGAGGTAAGAGCAGAACTGATGGACATTAACAACTACATCAAAGCCTTATCTATCAAGGTATATGGTCTAGATCCAAGAAAAAGAGCACAAGAAGAAGCTGCCTCTGACCCAGAAATCGAAGCTCTCTTCGACGAAAGCAAGACCCGTGCTGATGCCAAAAAGGGGGAAGAGTCAACACAAGCAGGCCCCTCCTCCAGCAGGTACCTAGCAGCCAAGAAAGGAGTTGAAACCAGAAAGAAGAACAAACGGCTCCAAGAAGAAATGGAGATAAGAAGAAGAAAAGCTGAAGAAGCAAAAGCCAAAGAAGAGGCAAAGAAGAAAGAGGAAGACAAGTAGATTAGATGTAAAGTCTGAAAATGACTAAAAACTGTTGTACCTTAGAAGCTAGAACAATGTACAAAAAAAAATCAATGAAAATCAATAAAAATATTTGCTTCTTGTGTTGTATAGTTTTGGCATCATCAAAAAGAGGGAAATTGTTAGTACCCAATTTTGATAGATTTTGATGATGCCACTATACTTAACAGATAGATGTACATTGTGTCTCAGTTTTATTCTTATGGTAACACTAAAAAATGTGACAAAAATAAATGTACAATTTTTGAAACTAATGAAATACTACCGGAAAAATAAAAATGCAATAAGGTAATTTTTATTTACCTAAATAGGATACTTTGATCCTACCGGTATATATTACTTAGTCCAAAGATTAACTAAATATCACATTTTTATTACATACATTGAATATGTATGATTGAAGACATATTTGACCGGCATTTAATGCCAAATACATACAGGGGTCCAGAGCAGTGTACGCCACATGAGACTAATTCTGAAGTGAACCTTCAGCGGCTGAATTATTCAAGACAAAAAGATCAGCCTCAATAAATGCTCCAGCACAAGAATACGAATGTACAATTCGTCCTTGCAAGAATTTCAACGTTAGAGATTAATTCATCCTAACCAACGGATGAGATTAATCCAAAGGAGAAGCCTATAAATATAGGCTGAAACGAAAGTTTCTAACCAAGCTTTGAGCATCCAAAGTAGAGAAATTCTTCCACGAGCATTCACGAGCTATCTAGCAAAAGAGAAAGTGCTATTCTAAACTTTACTCTCTGCTTGGACTCATGCTTCACTAAAACTTCCAGTTTATAAGTTATTCATTGTTAAATCATAGAAGTTTAGTTCCTAGTTGGAGGTTAGAACTTTCTTGTAACATTTCACAAATTGTTGTAAACACTAAGGAGAACCGTTATTCGAATCCTAAGGTGTGGATAGATAGATAGATAGAGTACCCTTTAATCCCCACTGGATTGATTGAGAAAAAACTAAGGACTGAGTAACTTTGAGTGGTGCTATACTCACTGTGAAAAATCTTCAATCTAGGCCTAAGTGTTGTAAAGGCTAGATTGGCACTAAGTGTATTGGGCTAAATACTTTAGTGAAATTCATCTGAAAGAGGGTGGGACTGGACGTAGGAGGATTACACCACCTCTGAACCAGAATACACTGTGTGTTGATTTACATTTATTCAACAAAGCACACACTTAGCACTTCTCACAAAAAGATTGAAGTTTGTCAGCAGAATCCTAAGCAGTTGTCTTAACTGACCCAACTGCTTATCCTACTACTTAATTACTTACCTTCTTTGAGACCATTTTCACACAAGAGACGTGCATCAATATCACTAAAAGGCATGCTCTATCAGTTTCCAGAAACTCAATTTCTAAGTATGGCAGGTGCCTCAGCAGTTCCCTGTAAACCACCCAACTGCTGAGCCCTCTGCTCATAAACACTTGTTTCCCTTGAACATCCCAATATCACCAGACCTTCATAACATTACCAACAAGGAGGTTGACCAAACTGCTCTCTGAAAATCACTTTCTAAACTAAGCAGGTACCTCAGCAGTTCCCTCATCACCACTCAACTGCTGAGACCACTGCTCCAGTAAAGCTTTTGATTACTTTTACTAAAGCACATTTTTTGAAAGCGCTCATCATTCTCAGCAACATTCCATCATAACTTTCATCAAACACCCAATATTTCCTCAGCAGTTGCCTTAGCAGTTCCCTGCTATCTAGCCAACTGCCAAGCCAACTGCCAAACATTTGGGATCAATCTTCTACCAAGAAAGAAAGTATTCACACACTGATTCCATAAAGGGTAAAGACTTCCGCTGTGCATCTATCAATCTCACAAAAGATTATAGATTAACTCTTTAGAGGGAAAAGTTTTTAAAAAAGCTGAAAAAGATTTAAAATTCTATTCACCCCCCTCTAGACTTTTACCCTATCCGGGACCATCAGGATGTGTTGAAGCTCTCCACCACAACTATGATCTATTTATAGCTGTCTATGGAGGTGAAGTGCATGAATTCCGAGCCAACTATTTTTCACATTGTTATTGATTAAATTTGTGTAAGAAAAATCTTTCCTGACTTATTTAAAGATTTTGGAAAGATTTTGAAAAGATTTTGGAAAGATTTTGTTAGGGGAGACGAATGTGGTCACAATTTTAAAGTCATTTAAGAAAATAATTTAATCATATGAGTTGTGAACAGTGCGCACCTCTCTATAGACCAATAGGAATACCCGATTTTTTTGCAGCTCTGTCCACCTCCTTTTTGACCAATAGGAACTGTTTAATCACAATCTTGATTGCATGACCGAACTAATATCTTTACGCTACAATTCTTTTGTATTTATTTTGACTAAAAAAACAAAGCATGGAAGTTGACATTTCTAGGCGGGACCACTATTCCTCAAAATTCTTTTGCTTTTATATTAGAATAGATACTCATAGTTGACAAACTTGACGTAACCACAAATCATTGCTCCATTATCCTTGTAAGCTTTTCTTTACACATTTTTATTTGGAGGCCCTTTTGGTACACTTAGGGGTGCAAACGAGCCGACCCGAGCCCGATTCTCTATAGGCTTGACGAGCACTTTGTCACGGTGCGTCAAAATAATTCGATACTAACACTTATACGTAGTATATGTGAAGTAGAGTTCGTATCCTCAGGGAAAGGAACAATTCTCTTTTTATGAAACTTTAGTAAATAAAGGGGGGTTTTAGTGATGAATGATTTAATTAAATTAAAAACTAAGATGAACGACTTATATGAGATTTAATTCAAGAATAAAAGGGACTTGGATTTGCTACTTTCCACTTATTGATATATTTTAGTCGATCCTTGTCATATCTATAACTTATTCCCTCTCGAATACTCAATCGAGGAGTATCTCTAATTCATCGAGGGTAGTTATTAACAACGACCGTTCATTAATAACCCTTACTATTAATCAAATATAGAACAACGCCGTATACTGATTATAATATTAGCATTCAATCTTTTTAACTCCTTGATGAAATCAATTGAGATTGATAACCTAAACACAACGGTTTTGGTTTAACCAACAAAATTGATCCCTCTTAAGTCTATTAACCACGACCGTGCATTAATAAACCGAAGTTACTTACTTGTGAAACCACCAACGATTAACCATCGGTGCGTTGATCGTTTCTAGTAGTAAATAATGTCGGAACGTTAACTAATCGTCACTTAGCAACCCTCCAACATTAATATAGAATGAGATTAAGGGAAGAATTAATAATCAAGAGAGGAAGTTAAGGAAATAACTCACAACTTTAATAAACAACAAGCTTCAAGAGCAAAACCAAGAAATGGAAGTTTAGCTCCTCATTTGGAGACTAAACATGCTATAAAATATAAGAAATGCTATTCTAAATTGAGCTTAGGAGTATAGAAGAAGGGATGATTTTTTGTGAAGAAAAAGTGTGCTATTTATAGGTGTTTTTCAACACCTTTGGCCGGGTACCCGACCGGGTATAGTGCTTACCCGACCGGGTACCGGTCAAAATCAGATCATCTTCCATGTTTTTGTGTTTCAGCACGTTAAAATGTCCTGGGTCAAGTCAGACCCGACCGGGTCAAGTAGGGGACCCGACCGGGTTTTACCAAAAATCAGATATTCTCTCATTCTGGTGATCTTTGGCACGTTCTGGTGTTCCGGGTCACATCTGACCCGACCGGGTCAAGTAGGGGACCCGACCGGGTCTAGCTATTTCCTCATGGATCCGGTTCTCAACTCAGACCCGACCGGGTATAGTGCCTTACCCGATCGGGTTTTGTGCTTCTGGACATTTTTATCTTCAGCTTTTCTCTCCTTTTCCTTGCTAAACACACTACCACTATTCTACAACTACCATGAAAGCTAAAAACAATTACAAACAACATAAAACAAGTGTTTACAAACTAACTAAAGATGATGAAAAATCTACACAAAGTCAATACAAAAGCATACATTTATGCACTATAAAGTAGTGCATATCAAGGCTCGAGCTCGAAATATATTGTATTGACTCGAGTTCTGGCTCGGCTCGAACGAGCTTAAAAAGTCGAGGCTCAAGCTCGACTCGCAAATATTTATAAGGCTCGGTCCGGCTCGATTGGCTCGATAATTTTGTGCACTTTAAATTTTGAGTTTTCTTTTATTTAATATTTTTAATAATTCTTATTTATTACTCTGTAATTAATATATATTAATATTAATATATGCATTCCATATAAATCTAGGCTCGCGAGCCTAAAATTAGAAGGCTCGTTTATGGCTCGATTGCTTAACGAGCCGGCTCGAGCTCGGTTCGAACTTGAGTTTGACCGAACCGGATTTGAGCTTTGACCGAGCGGCTCGGCTCATTTGCACCCCTAGGTAACATTGTTTTCAACTTATCAGGCTTATCAGCCAACTTTTTCACAAAACACGTAACTTTTGTTTTCACGCGCTAAATTGTGTACTAATAAGAAAAAGTAAGGTTGGAGTTACTCTTCCGGCTGTATTGGCTGAAGTCACTATTGATGACCATTTTAGTTATTTTTACATATAATTATTTCTTTATTTTATTAATGAAATATATTTTAAAAATAATTTTTTCTTAAATCAGCAGAATCAGCCAATGCAGCCACTTCAGCCAGAACTTAATAAATTTCAGCAGAATCAGCCGAATCAGCCGATTTTCGTGTTACCAAACGGGCTCTTGAGTTAGGGCCATCTCTTAACTCTCAATTGGGTGAATCTATCCAAATTGACTATGTGTGCGGTGGATCCGATTCAACTATGGCCGGTTTTGGTTCTAGGGGTTGGGGTATGTTGAATCGAGAGCGACATCGGTTATTTCTGTTACGGGCCAATATCAATCCCTAGCTAGCTGCAGTGGTCCGGTCTCGATTTTTTTGAATTTTTATATATTTTTGAGAAAAGGGGTAAATAAGCTCTCAAAGTTCTCCCGATCCGGTTCTTGGAACCAACCGGTTCCCATTATGACCGGTCCACTCCTATAATTGATGAATTTTTAGTTAAAACAGTTAATTGAAGTGAAATAGTGAATATGTTGAGTTACCTAGTACTCCCTCCGTTCCAATTTGGTTTGCAAAATTTCCTATTTTGGTTGTCTCAAAATGGGTTTCTACTTTCTATTTTAGGTATGTAAATAAGAATAAATTGACAAATTTACCTTTACTTTTACTTTTTTCCATTAACATAAAGACATCTACTTTTAGACAGGAAGATGAGCAAAAGTGTAAAAAATAAGCATCATTTATTGTCATTCATTAATCCATGTGTCAGTCAAAGTTTGTAATTCAATTCGGGATAGAGGGAGTATTAATTTTTTAAAAAATATATATTTTATCAATAAAGTAAAGAAAAAATATAAGAAGAAATAGTTGAAATAGTTCTCTCAGGCAACTTCAACCAATCGAATAAAATTTTATTGTAAGTGTACTTATTTTTTTACTAACCATTGAGTGCGTGAAATAAAAATTACGTGTATACTAACAAAATCGGTCGAATAGTTTGATATGAAAAAATATGAATTCTCAAATTTGATCTTAAGGTAAATCTTCTAACAAAGAGTTATGGTTGTAATCTTTTCATTTTTATTTCACATTTTTCTTATGATGTAGTAAAACATACTCCGTATTTAAAAATTTTCCCTTTTGGAAGTTATTTTTTCATACCATATTACTCCCTCCGTCCCGAAATTATCTTCATTCTTTCATTTTCGGTCCGTCCCAAATTTATCTCCTTATTTCCTTTTTAGCAAGTTTTACCCTATCCATTTACCCTAATACCCTTACACATCTACCCACATTCATTACTCCTAATTATTCTAACCGGCCACCACCACCCACCCAACCATACATATCCCCACTTTTTACGCCCCTCTCTCTCATGCCTCATTGTATTCCTCTCTGGTCTCTTCTTGAACTTTCTCTCTTTCTCATGTGATTACAGACGCTCCTCTCTCTCCTCTGCCTGAACTTTCATCTTCTCGCCTCTAACTCCGTCTCCCCTCTCTCTGTTCATCAACCATAGTTGCCATCTTCGGATTTGTGCAACCTGTGTGAAGTCTTCTCCAGTGACACCAGATTTGAAATTGTAGATCCATTAATGGCGGAAAACCCTCTATCTTGGTCTTGCATGGCGGTGCGGTGGTTGAAGACTCAGACGATGACTCATGTTGTCGCAATGTTGTCCCTTATTCCAAAGATGATCTGACATTGATGAGGGTTGAAGACAGTGAAGAAGGAGATTGGAGCGATGCTGGGCAGAAAGTTGAAGGATTACAAGAGGGGCTGCAGTCGGAAACTATGGAAACTAGGATTACAGCCTCCATTGAGAGCATGGCCGCCATTTACTTTCATCCTGTAGATACAATGATAGGGGAGTATTTTCCACTTGCGTATCTTCCTCCGCATCCAGACCCAAAAGTTCAACAGCGCCTTGATGAATTGATTAAAATATGGCTACCTCTTTACAAAAAACGAAGGTCGTACATCCCTACTTACTAATCTTTTCATCTTGTTTTGTCAGTGCATGGACTTGTAATGTCCATTATATGATGCTTGCATGTTTTCATTTGCACAAATGTTGATATGTGTGTCCTGTGATGGCCTAAGGTAGTCCCTATCGTTATTTTGTGATGATTTATGAATTCTGAGACTCCTACTTCTTGATGCCTATGTGGATTTTGTGATGCATTATCAATTGTGAGAGTCCTGTTTGGTTGATGCCTATGTGTGTTCCCTACTTGCCTAACAGATGACTGCCTTAAGCAACCAGGATAATCCCAGGGAGGCTTAAGGGAGCTCTCTATGGATTCTATGATTGCTTTTAAAGTTTGAGAGTCCTATTTTTTGATGCCTATGTGTGTGCCCTTGTCGCATACCTGAGCATTGCCTTAAACAACTAAGATAATCCTAGGGAGGCTTAAGGCAACCCTCCATGGATTCTGTGATGCATTCTGAAGTCTGAGAGTCCTATTTGTTGATGCCTATGTGTGTGCCCTTGTTGCCTAACTGAGGATTGCCTTAAGCAACTAGGATAATCCTAGGGAGTCTTAAGGCAGCCCTCTATGGATTCTGTGATGACCCATTATAAAGTCTGAGCATCATTAACTATGATGAAAGTGTGCTTGTATATTCAAAAGATAAGACAAGATGCTATCATAGCTTATGACTGTGTTGTTTGTGTACATTAACTATATGTGTATCCCAAACCAAAAAAGACAAAAATTCAATGAACTGTCTGTCTGTAGCTAGTACACACAAAAACCTAAAAACCCAAAAACATAGTGCCTTGTCTGCTTTTATAAAAAAAACATTGTACCCAAAAATCCAAAATCCATCTGCTTGCAACCTACTCCTGAGCATTAACACCCTCTAACAATTGCATCACCTCTTTCATTGTTGTTGTGTCTGCATTCACTGAAATTGGTACTGCCCCCATCCTTTCTAATCTGTCCTTACCAATATGGGGTAATTTGTAGTTGTTCCCACCCTTAGCATTCAAAATTTCATTCATACACAGTTGTAGTGATACCCATACCTTGTTCAAAGTATGAGGGCTGAAGTCCTCAAATGCTCTCCTCACCCCTGCCACCAAGTCTGAAACTGTTGAACTTGTTGTTGTTTGTTGTAAGGACTGAATTGCTCTAAAAACCCTGGGTCTAGCACATTTACATCAGGACTATTAGGTGGTTGGATGATAGTTTGATGTTAAATCCCTTCATGAACTCACTGTCACTGTCATTATGTTAAATCCCCATATGCATCAATTGGCCACTTCGCCTTGATGGCAGGCAGAACTTTAGGGTTTAGGGTTTATATATATCTTTTGTTTGTAAATATCTTTTGTAACACTGTCAATTGCCTTTTCTTCAATTGTCCCTGCAATTCTATTTTTGTTGTTTCTTTTTGCTGGCTCAAATGATGTGACGGGAAAAATACCAATTTTCCATAAAATAAGACGTGTGAGTCTTCTGATAACCTGGATGTAGCAACAACACTTGGGAACATCACTTTGGTGATGAACCTCTTGGACTTGCAAGTCCTGTGAGGTTCATCTTCCCCTGGAAGCGGTAGTACCTATTTGAGGTTTTGGTCATATAAAACCATTTTTCATCTACATGCACGTAGTTAAACATGGGCTGAAACACTGGTTGTGTTAACATTGATTCTGGGACAATGTGTGAAATGACCCATTCAAGTCTCTTAATCATGTTTGACTCAGTAAGAAAGGGTTTGATAGCATTTGTATGTGCCTTTAATTCACCTTTTTGTATGAGTCCGTGCACCGTACTTTTTGAATATCCCATGGCTGCAGCTAGACTAGACTCCTGATATTCTTTCTTTTATGAAGCTCTATTTCCTTAACATGAGTAACAGGTAGAATCTTTGCTTTTCTGCCTACCTTTCCAGTCATGTGTCTGTCCACATTAATAGATAAACCTTCCATCTCACATTTCTTTACTTGCTTCCAAATGAATGAGATACACCTTTGTGACACATCATTTTCTATTGCAAGTGCAGTTAGTACTCCTCTCTTGAGCTTACCATTTGAGCAGTTGATGAGAAGATGTTACATGATTCGTTGCCTTGTTTCATCGGACAACCTCTTTTTTTTGGAACAATTCCTGCCATTTGTTTGAGCTTACCTCTTGTTGTTTGTACTTTAGCTATTTTGAGAACGGTTTGGTCGTATATATTGACTGAAATCTGTGGTGTTTTTAATTTTTTAGAGGGAGTGGACAAATTATTGGGAATTCCTGCCACTAGTTGGTCCTTGTGTTTTTGTTTGTGGCCGCTGCTTTTTTATTGGAGTACTGTATGTACCAGTCCAAAAAGGCTGCTACCTTTTTAATGGAGTACTATTTATTACCCCTTTCTTGGCTTATTACCCCCTTTCTTGGCCGTAAATAACTCAAGGGCAAAAGTAGAAAGTCTAAGCAAAACATTGCCTTTTCTTAACCTCCGTGCCCAGTCAAAACCGAAAATAAATCTGGGACGGAGGGAGTACTAAACTTAACACCGTGTCCCAGGTACTCTCGACTCACGAGTTGCATATAACCATAATGGGCTGAAATATTTTGAATCCAGTCATTAATTGAAAAAGCAGACCCATTCGGAGACAAGGCTACATGAGGCTAAAGTGGAAAAATAATGTCTCAGTTGAAACGTTAGCCAAGCTAGTGTTTCTATTCAGTCAGCTGAGAATAGATCTTCAGTTCCTAAATTATCCCTGTTTTTCTTCTCTAGTTTCTTAACTGCATGTGATCTCCTGCACTTAAGATTTATTGGCTTGCTTTTCTCACTATCCTAATCCCCTATTCTCTATGGTCCGCTAATTTTCCTAGTCTTATCTGGGATCGTTTGCTGCGTTAATATACGAATTACCTTGCGCTGATCTTTGTAGGCAGGTAAGGTATGAATGTTATCTCGAGAGAAAATATAATGCCCGCTTAAAGGGGAAAAGATTATCTTGTAGGTTTGTAGGGCATAGTGGGTGATCTTACGTGTCTAAAAGAAAGTATAAACTTGCATAAGATTATAGGTAAAAGGTAGGAATATTATTATACATAAAATTCTGTAATTTTTTCTTAATACGGAATTTTAGTAATTATTACTAATATTTATGCCTCTAATGTAATTTCATATTATCTAGACATCTTTCAAGCTACTTTCTCCAAACGAGACTACTTCATTCAGCTAGTAGTTCAAATTTAGCACTTCAAAATTCAATTCCAGACAATAATCTCTAATTCAGACACTAGTCTCCAACTTCAGCTCGTTCTACCAAACATAGCCTTAGCCCCCAAACTATATACAAAAATTTAGTAATCTTTACCTTTGTGTCGTCTTTTTTCTCTTTCTTTGTTTTTTTCCTTTTTTTTTAATTCTCTTTTTCACTTCCCAGTTATTTTAATTTGTTTACTACCAGTGATGTTCCTTTGCCATATACGATAGTATATCCATATGATTTTTGAAATGAATATTCACACATAATTAAACTTAATTAGTTAATTTTATTCCATGTCTTCAACATCCATTTATATGTACAACACTTTCAATGACAAAGAAGAATATTATAGATATGACAATATCCTATACAAAAATATAATACATTTGGTACATAAGTGACAACCGGTACTTGCCCTATTGATTTTGATTATTTACCTTTCGGAATATAAAAATCACTATTAAAAAATAATATTTTAATTGTAAGTACGACCAACAAAAACGTGTAATAATAGCTAATTAAGCTAATATTCTACAAAACCTTTGAATTTTAGCTTTTATATATATTAAGTTATTACAAAGTATTAATTTATCAAATGCTCAGATGGGCTATTTTAAATTTGAAAGTCATACATTAGATAAAAGGCTAAAAGGTCAAATAAGTACATGAACTAACTTAAAGTGTTCAATTTGCCCCTTATATAAGAGGTTCTGCCCGGCCGTCACCAATTGGGAAAGTTCCTGGTGGAATTGTTTGATGAATTTTTTTGAACATCTTCTTCATTAAGTCTAGTTTACTCATACCAAATTTCAGCTAAAAATTCAACCGGGAATGCAGTCAAATGATTTTTTGAAGATAACTGCGCAGTACATTTCAGAAAATCATTTGACTGCCTTCACGATTTAATTTTTAGCTGAAATTTGATATGGGTAAACTAGACTTAATGAAGAATATTCTCAAAAAATTTCATCAAAATTTTTACCGGAAACCGCCCCAATTGGCGACGGTCGGGCAAAACCTCCTATATAAGGGGCTAATTGAACACTTTAAGTTAGTTCATGTACCTATTTGACCCTTTAGCCTAGATAAAATGAAGAGATAACATATTAAAAGACAATAGGGAAAATGTACAAATAAACCTCTGTAGTATAGATGTGGGAACAAATATACTCTTGTTATATTTTTCAGAACAAAAATACCCTTGAAATATATGTTGAAGTGCATATATACCCCTGAACTTTTAAAAAGTGTAAAAAATATCCATCATGTTCTTATAAAAGATTTACTCATATTGACTTTAAATAGATAAAATAAATTTCAAAAAACACAAAAAAATAAATTATAAATTCGAAATTTCAAAAAAAAAAGATTTATTATTATGTTAAAATATTAACTCGTTAATTTTAAATTTCAAAATTAAAACTTATCCGTTGTAAATGAAGCACTTCAAAAAAATTAATATATATTTTTTACATTGCGATAGTAAAGTAATGTTTTACAATATTAAATTGTAAAGTTTATATATTAAAATGTTTTACAAAAGAGTATTTTTTTTACGTTTATATAGTAAAATTTTGAAATAATATTTTATACTAACAATATTAAATTGTGATATGCAAACAATAAAAGGGAGAATTGGACACAAGTACATTTTTAAAATTTTTAATTTTTTATTTCGAATTTAGAATTTATTTTTGGTATTTTTTGAAATTAATTTTATCAATTTAAAGTCAATAAAGGTAAATTTGCTCTTTTATAAGAATATGAGGGGTATTTTTGCACCTTCTAAAATTCCAAGGGTATATATGCACTTCTACATATACTTCATGAGTATATTTGTTCCGAAAAATAGAACAGGGGTATATTTGTTTTCACAGTTATACACTTATACTACAGGGGTATATTTGTACCTTTTCCCAAAGACAATATGAAACCCATCTTACTCGAACTTTATTAAAGGCTCAAGACTTAATTACACACATATACACATAATTGAATTTAGAAAAATGAATTTGTAAAATGTGGGCACTGCACGCAGGCAACCCAATATTACGATTGATCTAATAGATATAACAATTAATTTATTAGAGTGGAACTGAATCAATGAGCAATGCTGTGATATGAGGTTTCAAGACTTTTTCCGGGTGTGTATATCCGTCTTGGTTGTGCTGGTACGTAACAAAGACAATTCGAGCAAGGTTCGCAATGCGCCAAAGAATATCCCCTGAAACGGGTGTTGGCTTAAGAATTCCTTCATTCAAATCTTTCAATGCATGTTTGGCCATCTTTTGGAATGTGTCTTTTGCCTCTTCCAGAGATACATGATATTCACTCATATAACATTCGATACCTGTTGTAACTTGTCCTCTCTCTTTCTCAACCTATGAGAGAAAATGTGAAGCAATTATTATTTACTTGATTTTCTCATAATAAAAGTACATATAATTTGACACTAAGGTATACATTGAATTACATACTAGCTACGAGAGTAGTGTCTTACATCAAAGGTAGCTATATCGTCGATAATCCTGCACAAAGTTACGCTTGCCTCAAGAATTTTTGGATTTTCGCTAAGCCAGTCAAATACCTTTTCATCAGCCAGCTTCACACCATAGCATGAAATTGTGGCAAGCAAATAATAAGTGCAACTAACGAACGCATTTCTCAAGTATTCAGCAAATATAGGCTTATGTCCTTCAATGAACCAATTTGCTTCGATCAAGTAACATTTGACAAGCTCCTTCATCTATATAATATAAAAAATATATATCAACTTTATTTCTCTTTAGTTGG
This sequence comes from Cuscuta europaea, assembly GCA_945859875.1. Classification (NCBI taxonomy): domain Eukaryota; kingdom Viridiplantae; phylum Streptophyta; class Magnoliopsida; order Solanales; family Convolvulaceae; genus Cuscuta; species Cuscuta europaea. The sequence goes on from CAMAPE010000048.1 coordinate 13,884,836, forward strand.
ACAAAGTAATAACTTTAAAAAGGAAGTTAATTTCCCGAATATTATATCAAATTACTATATGGATGAAGTAACTATGATATTATACATACTCTTTCCATCGCGTGTGTAACGGCATATGTTTTTTCATCCTTAGAGAGTTCAATGATATCCTCTTCAAAAAGGTCTAATACCGCTTTGTAACTTAACTTCATATAGTTTGGAAGTTGGTCCATTTCACTAACATCCCACCTAAATCCGAAAGAAAATTAGGATAAACATTAGACCAAGTAAACATATAGAATTTACATGACCTTGTAAACTACTATGTCCTATTGCACTTGAATTGTACATAAAATTCGTACTTACTTGCATATAGCATCTGTGTAGACATTCAGTTCTTCTATGGTACCATAAGCATCATAAGTGTCATCTAAAATTGAAACAATTAAAATATTCTTAGCAAGCATAACTCGGGCCTTAGAATATTGAGGCTCAAAGTACACTCCAAGTGCCCAAAAATAACATTCAACTGCTCGATCTCTTGCATAAGGAAGCGTTGTCATAAAGTCTAGCTCTTTCCACCACCTGCATTTTTAAGGAAAGTAACAGATTAGAATAATTCGTAGAAGTATTGGACAGACATACATATAACATATATGCACACAAATGATCTTGAAACTTAGTAGCTCACCTTGACACTTCACAAAGTTCTTTTTTGTGCAACATCTGCAACAAATTGAAATCTAACTTGGCAAAGCGAAGAAGCATGTCATTCCTAAATCTATCCTCTTCTTGTTCATATACTGAAATAAAAAAGCGTGTTTCAATTCTGGGCATGCCAGTGTGAAATGGTTGTTCGAGGGCGTGTAACACAAGCTTCTCCAAAGTATTGTTGGATTTCAAAAGCGGAACTGCAAATTGAAGACGAGTCGTGGCGAAGGTGAGAGCATCATCACAAACATCATCACCATGTGTGCTCGCAAATGAAGCTTCATACAAACTCAATAGACCATTGACATCAGATGTCTCTTTGAATTTTCCGTTGCTATCAACAAAATTGTTGAATATATCTACAATTAAGTAGATATTAAGTAAGATTTTTTATAGAAACTACGTTCACACACCTACATATAATTTTGTGCATATTATGCACACACATCAAAATTGTGTTTTTAGGATTACTTGAAGATATTTTGAAACCATGTTGCCTCAATAAGCGAAACTGAAGAGAAGCCATTTCCAAATCATCATATGAGTGTTGGGGATCATGCGATAAGAAAATATGGTGGAGTTGCTCTTCAATCTCTTTCTCAAAATGGTATGCTATACCAAGTCGTTCTAGTAAGTCGATAAGTTTTAGTTTTTCATCCACCTTTTCGTTGCTTAAACCAAGCAACATTTCCCTTGTTTGGTCCTTCAAACTTTCAATCTCTTTTGCATATGCTTCCGCAACCTAGCAGCACAAAACTCTACCAGCATTAGTTCATTTGAAACCAATATAATAGAAGCAGCCTGATAAGTGTGAGGGCAAATGTAGAAATCATTCCACTGCACACTAGTTCTAAAAATCGTTCAAATCAATAATTTTCTTAATGGGATTGGAATGAAACAAGGAATAATGTGGTATTTTAAAACGAAAGTAATCACAGAAATAAATCATTGAGAAAAATCCAATTAGTCAATTATTATATAAGCTATGAATGAATTAATAGGAGTAGAAATTCACAAGCTAACAATAGTAAAAAAAGATGAATGAATTAATTACCTTATTGTTGATGGAGTAAGAGTAGAAGCAATCACCCCATAAACTAGGGGAGAAGTTGACCACAGGCCGGACGATATTTTCCGAACTTGTCATTTTAAGAACCCAGGGATCGATTGAATGAAGAATTGGTTTTTTATGAGCTTTGAAATGCTAAAACTTGGCTGCTTATGGACGAATAATGGCCGATGTTGTGATATGATGAAGGGAAGGGAAGGAAAGTCACTACTTATATACGCAGGCGTGAACAACCAACGGTATTATATTACTGTAGGATTTTTAATTAGTGTGGCCGGTCAAATAAGACAGACAGTTTGCTATAGGAATTAAACCAATTTCACAATTTGCCATTTTTATTTTTTTGCCATTTTTTAATTGGATACCGTATTTTAAAAGCAGTCAATTCGAGACATCTTGAGTTGACTTGCATGGGCAAACTTTTACTACTGTGTCACTTAAGTTGCAATTGAAAATATATTATATTAAAATAAAAATTGTATGATACGATTGAGAGTTATACAGAGGAGAAAGAAATGATATGAACTACAAATTTATTGATTAAAATGAAGTGATAAAATTTTTGGAACATCTAAAATATGGATGTTGACAAAATGAAAAGTTTCTCATTACGGTAGGATTTAATTATACTACCTTCATCCCTTAAAACTTTGACAAAGTTGACCGGCACGGAGAATAATAAAGTAAAAACTGTGTGGTTGAGGTTTGTGCAGATGAGAGAGAAATAACAGAAACCACAAAATAATTGATTAAAAGGGAAAGTGGCACAGTTTTAGAACGAAAAAGATAAAGAACATAAATGACGTGTTTGACATTTAGAGGTTAGCGGTTAGCGCATATCGAATTATGTTACCGTGTTGTTAATAGCGGATTTAGGCAACGGGCTTAACCAGCGAAATAAGTTTACGAGTTGCAAACAGATGTTTAATAATTTAGTTGCTTAGCCATAGCAATTAGTAGAAAATTTAGTATTACAAAACGATAATCCAAAAAGCTGTTGTTTGCAGTGTTTTCATTTCATTCACTCCGTCCAAAAGTGATAGAACCGAACAACTATTTATCAAACATCGTTTTCACTTATAGAAAACGTTAAAAGATATCTAACATTCATTTTTTATTCAAATGTCATTTTCCAAACACCCCAAATTTAAGATGAAAATATCACGAAGTATTATTAGGTGACAACTCCGGTACCCATTTAAAAAATGGGGTACCGTACATACCACTCACTTGATTGTTCAAATCATTACATCATTTTTAATTTAGATTTAAATAATTCAACTACATCATTCTTATTGGTCCATGTGGATAAAGATATGGTACCTTAAGGGTACCACAGAATCTACCTTATTACTCCCTCCATCCCGCAATTAAGATACAACTTTCCTTTTTGGGCAGTCCCTAAATTAAGTTCACACTTCCTTACTTTCCTTATTTGGCAAATTATCTACATCAAAACAGTGTCAAATAGTGCAAAACAGTGTCAAATAGTGTTCAAACAGTGTTTGAACAGTCCACTCCACAGTAAAGTCAAATATATTTTCTTAATACTCCGTGTGTGTGAAGTCAAACCGGAAACTTATTTGGGGGACGGAGGAAGTATTAAATAAATAATCGGAAACAGGTGTGGTCGTTGGTGGCGCCTCCAAGCTAGTTGTGCAGATAAGAATGCGAATTGTTTAGCTTGGACTGGAGGTCAACTTGCCTAATTTGGTAAGGATTTTTTATTTATACGTCTTCTATATGAATTTTCATTTTCATATAATTGTAGTCCGTACATAATTGTTCCTCCATTATCGTTGTAAGTATTTTGTATTGGCTAAAGGGTCAAATAGGTCCCTGTACTCATATCAATAGCTCAATTGGGTACCCGAAAAAAAAAGGTCCAATCCAATCCTCCAACTCTTCAAAATCGTTCAATTTTTTCGTTTAGCCGGTAAACTCCCGGTACTCAATTGAGCTATTGATATGAGTACAGAGACCTATTTGACCCTTTAGCCTTTCAAAAAACGAAAAAATTGAATGATTTTGAAGAGTTGGAGGATTGGATTGGACCTTTTTTTAGTTCAGGTACCCAATTGAGCTATTGATATGAGTACATGGACCTATTTGACCCTTTAGCCTTTTGTATTAGCTTCCTTCCGTCAATTATCATCTTTGACTTCCAAGTAATAATAATAATCTCTAGCGTCGTCGTCTAATGAATTTGGAGACCTCCATTCAAAATACAAATTTGAGGCCCCACTTTAATTTAATATTTCATCCGTCCCTAAATAAAAGCATCTGTTTCCTTTTTGGGCCGTCCCTAAATAAAAGTTCCCTTTCCTTTTTTGGCAAACAAAACAGTGCAAAACAGTGCCAAACAATGTTCAAACAGTGTCAAACAGTACCAACCAAACCAACTTTCTTAAGATGTGTGTAAAATGAATAGATAATTTTATATAGGGACGGAGGTAGTAATAGTATAAGAAACTAAAAAAATATTTTCAATCTAAATTCTTATTATACTCAAATTAATTGAATACTCATTAAATAATGGAATTAAAAAAATACACATTTTCCCTTTCAAATAATTAATCTATACATTTATTTGTAAGGTGTTTCAATTTATGTTGACATTATTAAGTGGAGTAGTGGAGTATGTATTGGCCGCAGCCCCTATTCATATACTTCCTCCGTTCCATAAAAGTTGCAACATTGAAATTTCTGCACTATTCACACACCTTACTTTGACTATGATTTTCTAATAATATATATAATAAAAATATTATGTAAAAAATATTAATAAATTTGTATTAATGTAAATTTCCAATATATTAACTTTTTTTAATGTTTAGTAATACGTAACTAAATATAATTACAGTCAAAGTTGCGCGTTGGCAAACGTGAAAGTCAAACTGTTGCAATTTTTATGGAACGGAGGATAGTATTATATTATACTCCGTATTATTATACTCCCTCTGTCCCTTAAAACTTTGTCATCTTTCCTTTTTGGGACGTCTCAAAAAACTTTGCCCCCTTCCCTTTTAATCAATTATTTTGTGGTTTCTGTTATTTCTCTCTCCTCTGCACATACCTCAATCACACAGTTTTTACTTTATTATTCTCCATACCGGTCAACTTTGACAAAGTTTTAAGGGACGGAGGTAGTATTATTAATTAATTGATTAATGTTGGTGGCCTAAAAATAATACTACTAATGTCTTATAAATATGGCAGGCCGTGGAAAGTGAGCAATTTATAGGGTACACCGAGAATGTACATATACACTCGATATTTTTGTAATTATTTTGAATGACTATAATCACATACTCCCTCCGTTCCTAAATAAACTTCCAACTTTCTTTTTTCGTTCGTTCCAATTAAAACTTCCACTTTCCCTTTTTGGTAAAGAATTTGTAGTTCACAACATTTCTTACACATTTCTCTCTCCTCTGCACAACCAGGGGCGGACCCAGGAAAGTCATTTTGGGGGGGCGAAAATATTTTTGGAGGGGTTTAAAATACTTGTTGGAAGAGCAAAAATTATTTTTCGTATATATATACACTAAAAAAATTTTTGTTGGGGGGCGGTAGCCCCCCTGGGTCTCCACTACGGTCCGCCCTATGCACAACTCTCCACCACACAATATCCACTATCTTAAACTTTGTGCCAAACCCATTTGAAAGTTAAAATGAGAACGGAGTTAGTATTACTTTTTCTGTCCGCATCCTTCCCTGCGTATGTCTACTAGAGGGCGCTTCGTATGTGGACAACCGTCTTCTTTCATAGGATATAGGAGGTGTAGCTGACGACTTTTGCTTAGGACGTTCTTTTTTATTTCTCTTTCCTTTTTTACTTAACCACCATATCCATTGATTTCAATTTAGGATGAATATTTAAAGTGTTCATGTGTTATTTTTCTATTTTCAATTTAACATGAATATTTATTAATTTATTAAATACTACTCTCTCTGTCCCGCTAGAAGGTTTCCATGAACGGTTTATGACGTTTGACTGACGATAAAGCAACTTAACCAATGTCCACACTCTGATTATTTTTAGTAAATAAAATTAACATATTCATAAACTACATTAAAACCGCTACAAAGCCTGATAAAAAAAATGTAAATTTGGTAAAAATTTGATTTATAAAGTAAAAGATTAAAAATGATTTAAGTTGACCATGAGAATAGTGGATGAGAACCTTCTAATAGGACGGAGGGAGTATGTGCTAATTACTAACACGAGTTTCGTGTTATACTGAAATGAGTAAAGTGAAAAATAAATATGTATGGGTAAACATTATAAAAAGAACCCGATTATATTTGTAATTTCAGAATGAAAGTCTATAAATTATGTTTAATATAAAATTACTATATTTGTCAATATAATATATGTGCACAAATGAACATTTAAACACATTAAAGAATTCAAACGAGTTTTTGAATTTTTTGATGCTCATTTTGTAAGTTACGTATGTTCATCTGGTACTAGTTTTATGCTCATTTTAAAATGTCATATTAATGGATATTTCAAAAGTATCATATGAGATTCACATAAGAGTTAGATGTTCAATAGAAGAAGTTTGATGTTCAATGAAAATGTCTCGATGTTCAACTAATAAAGCTTATTATTTTCATATCATTGCCCATCTGGTAAATTATGTATACGCATTTGGTACTTGTGTTATGTTCATTTTAAAATGTCATGTCAATGCATATTTCAAAAGTATCATATTACATTAGATTAACAAAATAATTGATTATAGATACTAGAGCACATACCATGATACTCAATTGCAGAGTTCCAATGTTCAATAGAGAAAAGTTGATGCTCAATGAAAATGTCTTGATGCTCAATGAAATGTCTTGATGCATATTCCAAAAGTTTAATATTAAATTAGAGTCGTATATTGGAATCCATAGGAGTCTATTATAGATATAATTTAAAAAATGTATTATAAAGAAAATAAGAAAAACAAAGCAAATCAGAAGTTATGAAGCAGAAGTCATGATGCTGAATAATACTAAAAAAAAATAGGTCTGATGCTCATTAAAATTTCACTAATGCTCATTTTACAGAAATCGTGATTTTCCTCTTAATAGAGGAGGTTTGATATGATGCTCAATGAAAATCATTATGTTAAACTAACAAACCTTACGATTTTCATATCAATGAACATTTTGTAATTTACGTATGCCCATTTGGTTCTGATGTTATGCTCATTTTAAAATGACATATCAATGCATATTTCAAAAGTATCATATTACATTAAATTCGCATATTGAAATTCATAGAAGTGTATTATAGATATAAATTAATAAGTTTTAATAAAAGAAAAAATAGGGAAAAAATTGAATTAGAAAATATGTAGCAGAGATTGTGATGCTCATTGTTAGCCTCTTAATACTCGATAGAATAGGTCAAATGCTCACTAAAATTACAATAATGCTCATTTAGCGAAAGCCGTGATTTTTCTCTTAAATTACAAAAATGCCATCGAAAAAAAATCTGAGCTATATGAGTTAATGGGCTATCTTCATCGGTTGGAGTGAATGTACCTACACCCGGATGTAGGATATAGGGGCTGTGGTAAGTAGGACCTTGTTTTGTTTAACTTAATTAAAATGTTAAAAGACGGCTCTAATCTTTAGATAATATAATAATTATGACTAATGTAATATTATGGAAGTTTTTAATATTATACTTTATGAAAGTATTTTTATCAAAGAATACATTCATATCATTTTATAATATAAAACATTTCCTATAAAAATATATTATTGATCAAAGTTTAATTTGATTGAATCAAAAATATAAGATGATAATGTTTTATGGGAACCAGAAGTATTTGGCATCAAATTTTAAGATTGTCTCATAGGAGTTCTAAATTTAGTAAAATTTGTGTGATTTTAAATCTTTATTACTTTTTTCGTACTTTATCAATTTACTATCAACTACATAAACTCAATTTTTTTAATAACCTTATCATCTTCTTATGTACCAACGTTAGTGGGATGAAAGTAGTATAAAAAGTTACCCCCGTCCCTAAATAAAAGCATTTGTTTCCTTTTCGGGCCGTCCCTAAATAAAAGTTCCATTTCCTTTTTTGGCAAACAAAACAGTGCAAAACAGTGCCAAACAGTGCCAAACAGTACCAACCAAACCCACTCTCTTAAGATGTGTGTAAAATGAATGAATACTTTTATATAGGGACGGATGTAGTATTAGCCAATAGAATTAGTTCTCAATTCTCATGGAGTTATGGTCTAAATGGCTACCAATGGGCCGTTCAACCCCAAACCCATGAACAAGGTTTTGAAAAGCAAAACCATGCATCGAGGCAGTCAGCTATAGCTTGGCTCATGAGGTGTAATCCTCGAAGCGTAGTGAGGCGTTAACCTCAAAATTTACTTCACGGTTTTGACTGCTTTTCTCATTCCATGGAAGTAACTTACATTTTTGGTGTATTTGAACGAGGGGTCGATGCAATTAATACAATTGCAAGGGTAATTTAGTTTTTTAAATTACTTTTATTAATTAATAATTAATTTAATGGCAGTGAATAGTAATAGTAATTTGGGGACTGTGAATAGAATTCCCCTAACAAAAATACGAGTAGCAAATAAGCGGGACCGGCCCAACGTGCGTCTCCCCGTTTTTCACAGGGGCACTTAAAATAGAAGGCCCACAAAATTCTTCATAATGTCCTTTATAGTTTTGTCATTTTACTTTTTTTAATTGTCACAAAAGTTTTGACACTTTTCTTTTTATCAATTAATTAATGGTTTCTATTATTTATGTCTTCTGCACAAATCTTAAACACATGTACATTTTTACATTATTTTCTTTTATTTTTGGGGTTCAATTGTTTCAATATTCAATTGAGCTCGTTTGATGATACTGAGATTGGGTGAATCTAACGAAAGTAGGCCGATTTCTTTATTTAATATGGATATCGGCACTAATCTTTGAGGTAATATGCCATACTTCTTTTTATGCCATATGAATTATACTATCGTATTTGATACAGAGCCTCCTTCCATTCCTCAAAAGTTTGTCAAGTTTTATTGACATGTAAAATAATAAAGTAAAAATTATGCGATTGAAGTTTGAGTAGATGAAAGAAAAATAATAGATTCTACAAATTACGAGTAATTGTTTAAAAGGGAAAGTAATGAGAAAAAATTTGGGTCAACAAAAAAAGAAAAATTTAGCAAAATTATAAGGGACCAGGAAAGAGTATTATGTTTGGCATAAATGTCGTCGTTAAAGTACTCCCCATAGGAAGAAGTCAATTTAATTTGTACTCCCTACGTCTCTTAAAAATTTGCCAAGTTTAACCGTCACGTAGAATAATAAAGTAAAAACTGTGTGGTAGATATTTGTGCAGAGGAGAAAGAAATAACATGAGCCACAAATTGATTGATTAAAATGAAAAGTGACAAAGTTTTTGGGAGAACCAAAAAAGGAAAGTTGGCAAAGTTATAAGAGACGGAGGGAGTATTGTTTACTAACTTAGGCTATGTTTGGCAGACATAAGTCCATGCCTTCTAACTTTTGTACTATTGTATGTTTGGCATGCCAATTTTTAAAAACTTTTATAAAAATAAAAGATCTTTTTGAGATGGTACAATGAGTATGTTTGGCACAACTAGTTGAAAAGACACTTTTATGAGCTTTTTAATAACTGTTAGCTTTTAGTGACTCAAAAGATCCTAAAAGGAAAAGGCAGTAGCTGTTTGGTAAAAAACCGACTGTTTGATTTAGCTCTGTTTGGTATACAAGTTGTTAAGACTAATTAATGCTAGAAGTTACAGACTTATCTGAGATGCTACTCGCTGTAGCATCTCAAAAAAGATCTTTTATTTTTATAAAAGCTCTTAAAAATTGGCGTGCCAAACATACAATTAGAAGCTTTTAAAGACTTTTTAAATAGTACAAAAGCTAGAAGGCAAGAACTTATGTCCGCCAAACATAGCCAATGAGTAACATCTCAGATAAGTCGGTTGCTTCTAGTATTAATTAGTCTTAACAGCTTGTATACCAAATAGAGCTAAATCAAATAGTCCACTTTTTAACAAACATGTACTACCTTTTCTTTTTAAGATCTTTTCAGTCACTAAAAGCTAATAGTTACTAAAAAGCTCATAAAAGTATCTTTTCAGCTAGTTGTACCAAACATACTCTTACTCTCATAATTTTTTAGCGAGGTATTTACCTAAATAGGAGTAAATCAATTTTTAATTTCCAAAATAGGAGTAAAGTCTAAAAATTTCCTAAACAAGAGTAATAATCTGTAATTGGACAAAAACGCCCTTGATGCTTGGAAGTGATATTGCTGCGACCAGAACACAGCCACCGCCTTTCGCCGGTCGCCGCCACTCGCTGTCAGTTTTCGGGCATCTCCGTCTCCACAAAAACAGACCGCTGTTGTAGATCTGGACACCACCGATGCAGATCTGGCTAGCGTCGCCGGAGATCTGGACAACTCTAACACCCGTCGGCCGTCGGAGGCTGCCCCTGCAGATCTAGCCACCGTCGCACCATATCCGGCATCTACTGCTACAAATCTGACCTCCTCAGTTCCAGATCTGGGCGTTGCCGATGTGAATGCCAAGATTTTTATCAAAATGACATATTAATGGCATTTGCAAAGGAAAACACAATTTTTTTGAAGACAAAGAATGCCATTTTGATGGCATTTTCAGATTTGAACTTGGCATTTTTTACAAACCAAAGAAGAAGTACAACATCTCCAACAAAATATAATAGTGGAAGAGAGACCAAGAGAAGAGGGGAGGAAAACGGGGATAACAATCAGAGAAGAGAACCAGACCTTCGAAGAATAGAAGAATGCCCTTGGCGGCGACAGCGGCGGACTTCGCATAACCAACGGCGGTGGGTATGATTGAGCATCTAGGTTTGGTTGTTGCTGTGCGAAGGGGAAGAAGAAGATGTGCAAGGAAGGAGAATGAGATGTGTGGGGAAGGGATAAGAAGGTGCGTAGGGGGGAGGGGAAGGCGGGGAGAGAAGAATATGCACAGGGGAGAAAGAGATGCGCGTACCCGACGTAGAGAGAAAAAAAAGGGTAAATGTGTAATTCAGTCATATTTAGGGAAAAAATTATACATAGTCCTATTTAGGAATTTGAGTAATTGGCAATAATTCTTTTTTAGCCCCAATTTATGAAAGGTGAGTGCTACTCACAAATAAATGAGCCGTACTTGCAACATATTTGATTGGTCTAACTCATTACCCCATGGTTATTTATTAATTTAAAAATTTAAAATCGTAATATTATGTAGAATTTGCCTATATTTTACTTGGCAATGCCAACCATCTTTTGAATTTAGAAACAAGGCAAGCTCACCTTCCAATTTCAAGAATATACTAATAACCTGCAGATGACTAACCAACTAATAAACCAGGTAATAACAAAGGTCTTCTTATATGGATCAAAGCCTCAATGTAAGATCAAGTGGAGACTGATCAACCTTCTTCGGAAATGCAGTCCTTATATCTTCATTGTTCTCTGCATATCTAGCAAAAACAAAACGACCCCAGCTATTATTATTAGACCGTCTCGGCAGAGGAGCGGATGAGAACAGAACCCTTCTGGTTGCTCGTTTCGCAATAAACCGTTCCTTCTTATGGGCGTTCTGGTGACCCCCAAGAGCCTGTGAGCTGCAGAATTTGCGGTGGCAGAAATTGCAGGTATAAGCTCTTGAAGAGGCTGACCCTTCTCTTTGGGTGTCTGCAACTTTTTCATCACAAGGGCTGGCTGTAGAGTTGAAGCTGAGAGATATATCAAGTGAAACTGGGTCTGAACTTGGCTGGTCATGATGAGATGTTGTGGGATTTGGGAAGAGTTGAGAGAATAGGCCATGGATGGATTTGTTAGATGTGTTTATGGCAGAATTGCTCATTTGAGATGGCTCCTCATCAAGAGCTTTAAGATCAAACTCTAATGGTTTCATGATTTTCACTTCTAGCTAGCACCAAACCTGGCCAATAGATCATCAAGGAGAATGGGCTAAACATATAAATGATACCATAACAGATTGATATTGATGCAAATATGCAATTTGAACCATTATATTGATGAACTAATTAAGTTGGTCCCGTAAATACATTTAATTGGTTCATTGTGATATCACCTTGAAATTCCGGTCAAAATAGTTTTACTAGATAACCTTAAATTCACTTAAGTTAGACTTGGTACTTTTATACTCAAAATATGAGTAAAACTATGAGAAATTTTAAAATACGAGTACCACATTATTTCCCGTAAAGGAAGTTATTATATACTTTGCACTGTTTACTATGACAATAATATTACCACATTAATGTATGATAATGCCAAAGCATGGACATACATTTTCTGGATGACATTAATTTCTTCTATTTAAGGAGAAATATAGTACCTTATGTTGAAATTTAGCCAAAATATAAGCATTGAACTACTGTTAGGAAATTCGCCTATATTGAATCGCTCTTAACAGTGAAATCAAAAAAAGATGTTTTAATTGAATTGAATTTGGTCTCATACCAGATCGGATCATACCAAATTGGACTTAGATGATACGGAGTAATAAATTACACATACACCAGACATCTATCAGATCCGACTTAAGCGTATCAGACTAGATCCAATCACATTTAGATAAACCAGACTAGTCTATAAATTATAATCCAATTAAAAACATTGTACCAAACAAGCCTTAATTAGTTATTGAGTAAATAATTAATAAGCATTGTAGTAGCTTTGGCAAAAGAAAAGAAAAGAAAAACACGAGCTCGAACATCCTGATTGATTTACAGATTAAATTAGTTAATTAATTAAGAGACATGGTGATGATCAAGCTTATAAGAACGTAACGTAACGATTAAAATGTTCTGATCAAGAAATAAATCAATCTGCTTAATTTTATAATGTGAAGATCATTTGGATAAGAGAATTATGATTTTGTAACCTGCTTTTATAATCTTCTTTTATTTTATTTATGAATTATGATTTTAGCTTCAATTCGAAGGATATTATATACTCGGAGTATCAGTTTATTTCATAGTTCGTTGACTAAAACGTAGTCCTATTTAATTTATGGAATATTAAAAGGGTAAGAAAAATTTAAAACCACTGGTTGATATTTTCATAATTTTGTTTTTACTTTTGAAAACAGATTTTCTTTAATGTTTGAAAATAGAAAATTAAAAAGCAAAAACAAAAAAGATAGTCAAAGAGAAATTTTAATGAAATAATTAACTATATAACTAAGCTAGATACGACTAAAACGCACACAACTTATTTTATCTGACCAACATTTTTTATTCTTAAACCAATTCTTCTTCTTAGTAAATCTTATAATTTACGAAGTTTGACTAACATTTAAAGTGTATACATATTTTAGAATTGCGCTAAAAATTCTCTTGAAATATTGAAGTGCAAAACTAGATCAAAAATTTGATATATAAAATCGTAGATCAAATAAAATTAAAAGGAATGTGTTGACATGACCACATTAATACTACTGACCAAAAAAGTTTGAATCAAATTCATTCTCTTGAATTTCAATTTCAAAAAGACCCACAATTTTAGTAACAATTCTCTTCAAATGAACAAGTCACTAACCAGCTAATCAGCTCTATGAGACATATCGACCTTGTCGAAGCAGCAGGCTAGTAAGTGATGGATAATCTATTCATCTTCAAAGAATGGGGCTTACAAAGTTATAATACAGTAATTAATGGCCATATGCATAATAACTTCTTTAATTTGGGCTTAAAATTTACACATACATGGTAATTCAGGTTTTATGAATGTTAATTTATATATAGAGCAAAAGTTGAGATGACTACGTCTACCAGCTGGGATGCTAGGCCAGGCTGGATGAAGGTAGGATAGGGTCATTTAATGAAGTTATCTGGAAAGCAAACTGCCAACGCAAAGAGTAGTGCAAAAATAGCGTGACAAAGGGGAAGAAAAGTTGAAAACTGAGAGTGAGATCAGATGAAGCGCAAGTCATTTGTAAAATGCTTAGTCCGTACGTACGTACATGGAAATACATATCTATATTCATTAACATTGTTTGTCTTCTTACGCATGCATATGCTAATTAACAACTAACGCTACGCTGGAGCATCACACTACTTACACATTCATAATTATGATGGTCTTCCGCTAGCGGGTTTAGTCAGCGGTTTTGGGGGCCTTTATCCCTTCTTCCCGTGCATTCAAGTTCAAAATCTCGTCATCACCTCCTCGCTCTCGGACTCTCTTGCGCTTCAGATCAGTGTGCAGCTAGGTACTCCTCATTGGACTGTATCGTCGCTCATTTATTTTTTTCATCGGTTTTTTCAATTTGTCATCATTTTTTTTTCACACGGCACACAAAAACGCCATGTATGGATCGTTTTCGCATCGATACCACACTCACACATGGTATTATATTGGGGGTGTTCGGAAAATGGCGCTTCAAAAAAAAATGACGATTTGACCCATTTTAACGTTTTAATAAGTTAAAACTTTCTTTGGTAAATAGCTACTCGACCCTAACATTTTTGGACAAAACCGCTGAAAATACGAGAGTCTTGGGTCAGAGTTTTGAAATATGACGTTTTCTGCTATGACCAAACATTTTCGGAAAACATTGTATGTGTAATTAAGAGAGTAATTGTTATGGCCAAATAGCCAAACATCTTCTGCCAACTCGCCAACTTATTTCGTTAGTCAAATCTGTTGACTGAATCCGCCATTGACAAACTATTTACTTAATCTGTTATTCGTTAACCGCTAAATGACAAACACTCCCATCGCGTTCTAAAAAGTCAAATTGATAAGAGTAGCTCTATATCTTACCTACGGAGTATAATTTATTTATATTTCAGGAATTAGCCTAGCTTTTCTTTGGTCAAGCTTATGGTATCAAATATGAAAGGGCACGATGGGGGTCGATGTGGTGTGAAGAAGAGAAGGCAGGGTGCTAGATTGCGTTTTAGGACATGGAATGTTTGCTCTCTTATGGGAAGATCATCTGAGATAGCCGAGGCTATGAAGAGGAGGAATATAAGCATAATGTGCAGGTAAGAAACTAAGTAGGTTGAAGAAAAGGCACGTGAGATTAATCCCGAAGGTTTTAAACTGTAGTATTTGGGGAGAGAGGGGAACAGAAACGGAGTAGGTATTATGGTGGCACATGATTTTGTTGAGGGTGTGGTTGAAGTCTTTAGGAAGAACGATCGCACCATGAGCATTAAGTTGATAATAATTAGGAGATGAGATCGTGCCCGTGGTAAGTGCCTATGCATCACAAGTGGGATTGGATGCATCTATCACTCAACAATTTTGGGAGGATCTTGAGGAAGTGGTGAGACGAGTCCCAAGGGAAGAGCAACTAGTCATAGAAAGCAACCTCTACGGGGATGTGGGCCCAAGTCGTGATGGTTTTGAGAGTATCCATGGCGGACATGGTTTTGGCATTAGAAATGAAGCGGGGAAGAACATTTTGAATTTTGCCTCGACATATGAGTTAGCAGTGATGAACACTTGGTTCAAGAAAAGAGACTCTCACCTTGTCACCTATGGAGCTAATAATACCCAAATTGACTACTTTTTAGTACAAACGACTTAGAGAACTAGCTACACTGATTGTAAGGTTATCCCATGTGAGAGTGTTGTCACTCAGCAAATGATGCTTGTGCTTGAGTTTTAAGGTAAAAAGAGGAGGCAGGTTAAGGTACAAGGGGAGCCAAAGATAAAGTGGTGGATGATCGAGGGGAATCTCCAACCAAGTTTTGCACACAAAATGTTGGAGGAAGATGCATGATGTATTGATAATGACGCACATGTGGATGATGTGTGATTATCAATGGAGTCCACCATTAACAAAGTGGCGAAAGAGATTCTCGGAGAATCTAAAGGACATCTGCCACAAAAAAGGACACGTCTTGGTGGAATGATGAGGTGAAGCTAGCAATAAGGACCAAAAGGGTCTGCTATAAGAAATTGGGCAAAAGTTGGAGCGACGAGAACATAAAGGAGTACAAGGAGGTTAGAAGAAGAGCAAAGAAAGATGTGAAGGAAGCCAGAGAAAAAGTGAACAAGGAATCGTATGTACAATTAGACTCTAAGGAAGGAGAAAAAGATATCTACATACTTGCTGGCCTTTGTGACCCTATGACTCAAGATATCGGAAAAGTTAAGTGTGTAAATGATGTTGATCAAATGGTACTAATTGAGGATGATGAAATAAAAGAGTGGTGGATGTCAAACTTTGGTACCTTGTTCAATGGGAATAAAGTGCAATGTATTGATTATCTTACTATACCAGAGTGTATGGTAAATCAGGACTTCGTGAGAAGGATTCAAACAATAGAAGTTAAAGAGGCTATGAGAAAAATGCAGTGGTCCCGGATGGCATACGGATCGAGGCTTGGAGTAGTTTGGGAGGGAAATGCATCGAGTGGCTAACACATTTCTTCAACAGAGAAATAACAAAATGCATTGAGTTGGCGAAAGATCACTCACATTCCCCTATTTAAAAATAAGGGTAATGTACAAGAATGTGTCAACTATCGAGGGATTAAGCTTATGAGACACACGATGAAACTTTGGGAGCGTGTGGTTAAGCAAAGACTTCGTAAAAGTGTGAAAACATCGGAGAATCAATTTGGTTTTGTGTCTCGACGCTCAACAACTGAGACCATTCACCTTCTTAGACAAGTTGTGGAGAAGTATAAAGACACAAAAAAGGATCTGCATTTGGTGTTCATTGACTTAGAAAAGGCATATTTTAGGGTACCTCGAGAAGTCCTTTGGTGGGCCTTAAGTATATCAGTATCATCATGGATATGTTATTATCTACAATTCCTTCTCGATTTCTTTATCGTTTATCTTCTTTATCTTTTTATATTCTATATTATTTTTATCTTCTAGCTTTTTATGCTCCTTTATCTTTCTCTTTTATCTTTCTTATATTCTTATGTTATTGTTATCCTATATTTATTTATCTTTATTATTTTTATCTTACCCCCCCCCCTCCCTCCTTGTTTGTCTCTCTGTTTGACATCAATGTCATAGATCGATTCATGTTAGCCGACTCCAAATTCTTTTGGGATTAAGGCTTGGATGTTATTGTTGTTGTTTAGTTTTACCGTTAAGAAGGTATTATCACAATAAACAAGTTCAAATATATGACTATTTGTTTGGCATGATTATCACTCATTGGAAAAACGTGCCTTACCTTCTTGGACTTAAAATAAACATCACACGCATGCGGCGAAGAAATATAATCCTTAATACCATTCATAAAAAATAATTTTCGCCCACACGTATTATAACAAAGGTAGGGCCGCCAGTAATAGTCCAATCTCCCGTTCACCCATCCCAATCAGCTTATACAACTACTTAAAAAAGCGTATTTTTGAATGAGCGATATTTTCTAAAGTATATTAACAATTGGACATGCATTTAATTTAAAATAAAAATGAAACATAAAATACACATAAATATGAATTAGATTTCATTACTTGTTTGAAAAACATTAAGCAAAGAAAAAACATAATAGAACACATGCAATCGTCATACACCATCAATGACGTTGCCTCATATTACACGTCAAATTTTCTGTAATTTCATCTCGTAATGCAATCATACGTTGAGAACTTGCATCACCAACCTCATTTGAAGACCTTTTAGTGGGTTTTTGTGTTGGTAGAGTAATGCGATCTTCCGGAACAAAATCAAGGTTTGTCTCAAAAAAAGAAAAGCGGGTTCATCAT
This sequence comes from Cuscuta europaea, assembly GCA_945859875.1. Taxonomy (NCBI): domain Eukaryota; kingdom Viridiplantae; phylum Streptophyta; class Magnoliopsida; order Solanales; family Convolvulaceae; genus Cuscuta; species Cuscuta europaea. Next base: position 13,902,358 of record CAMAPE010000048.1, read on the forward strand.
TAGAAATCAAGGTTTACAATGCTACCATTACACATAAAACACACTTCCTTTTTAACAATACACTTCATAATCTACAACAGAAAACAAACATACATATAATAAACATATTATAATGACAAGAAATAGGCAAAGAAGCAGTCTCCTCTCTTTGATAAGACTTACAAGTAGCTGTTCTTCCCTTTCTTGTCCGTCTTCTCTGTTTGGCATCGCTATCATAGATCGATTCATGTTAGCCGATCCCAAATTATTTTGGGATTAAGGCTTGGATGTTGTTGTTGTTGTAACTGGGCATGGCAATGGGTCGGGGCGGGGCGGGTACTGCAAGACCCAGACCTGCCCCGTGACTTGACGGGGCAGGTCCGCTCCGCCCGTGAACTGCACGGGTCCAAACTTGTTGACTCATGACCCGCCCCATGCGGGGCGAGTCTGCTCCGCCCCATGCGGGGCAAGTCTGCTCCGCCCCATGCGGGGCAAGTCTGCCCCGCCCCGCCCCGCCGTAACCTAATTAGCGATTATGTATTTTTATTTGTGAGAAGTTGTTACCAATTGAATCTACATAAAGTTTATCTTTAAATAATTAGTAAAAATTAATATATTAAATCAAATTCACGATACGCTAGAAATTTCAAAAGTTAAGGAAAAATCACTTAGACTTCAATAGTTAATCTATTTAATCATATTAATACTTGAATATATGTATTAAAATGCTATATATAAAGAAAACATTGATAATCCATCGTTCATCTCAATCTAATACACACACACACATATATTGATATATTATAAGATCAAAGAATTTATGATTTATTGTATACACGCATATGTATGTTGAAGTGTATTTGTAGTATAATTTAAGAAAAAATATGTATATACTTATATATTAAGCGAGTCGGGGCGGCACGAGTCAATACTAATACCCGGACCCGCCCCATTGTATAGGCGAGGCGGGGCGGACCCGCCCCATTTGCAAGACGGGGCGGGCCAGACCTGCCCCAAATGTCTCGGGCCAGGGCGGGTCATTGCGGGCCGGATTTTTTTGACATCCCTAGTTGTAACGTCAAAAGTTTTTGTTATTGCTTATCAAAATTTGGTGGAAACAGAGTGACTAACGTCAAAAGATACGATCATGGATCGGAAATCAGAACTACATCTGCACTCATCGAATTTATAGATCTAAAAATCATGAGATTTCAATAGAATTAAAATATTGTCCAAGGAAATTATCTGATTATGGAGAGCCGCACACCAGCAATATAATTTAAAAAAAATTGATCTGTAAACTTAAACAACTATGTCCAGCAAAATAACAGAGAAGCGCTGCTCTTGAATTCTATTCTTTTCTTGATCTTTTAGCTATCAATGCACTGAGAAACTTCCCAAGCCTAAAAGAATAATTTGGCAAAGAACAATTTGAATTATCCTTAATTAAATTATAATAGAATTATTAGAGGCTTAGTATTGTACTTTACATTAAACTCCCTCTAATATAAATATATCTGTCAGGGCTCTTCAGGGAGTAATCTTTCCCATTATTCTCACATGATATCAAGAGCTAGTTAAATTTTCTTTTTTATCTCTCTCTACCCGATCACTGCCGTGCAACCCTAGCCCCGCCTCTCTCCCTGCCGCGAAACCCTAGCGCCGCCGCACTCCAGATGTCGACGGCAGCTTCTGCAGCAACCAGCACCGGTCCATCCTCGGCCCAGCATCTCTCTCCTGCCGTGGCCACCATGCCGCCATCAACCGGTGCTCCCCCTACCTCCTCTAACGGTGTGACATTCTCCTCCAATTATGCATCACCAAGCCGGACCTCTTTGCCATATTCTTTGTTTCCGAATATTCCACAGATGTTTCCATGGTCGGCTCCGGTCCCTGTGCAGCCCACACCTCTGGAACCGCCACCCTTCTCGGCTGGATCATCGTTTGCCGGTCCCACTTTTGTCGGCTCACCTGGTGTCTCCTCTGTCATCCCTCCCTCTCGCACACCAGCAGCCAGCCCGACTGGTTCACTCCTCACAGATCTCGCCCAGAGTATCTCTCATGTGACAACTAATGTCACAAATATTGTAACTACCAAATTATTAGCGGTGGAAGACTACACTACCTGGCGCACACAGTTCGAATCGTTTTTGGTGTCCCAAGCTCTCCTTGGCATGGTTGATGGCTCCATTCAGGTACCACCTGCTTATTCCATAGATGCTCTTAACCGTCAAACTCCCAATCCCGAATTTTCTACTTGGTTAAGAATTGATCAAATCATCCGTTCATGGTTATTTGCAACCCTATCTAGGGATGTTCTTATCGATGTACGTGATTTAAAACATTCATATGAAATTTGGGAGCGGTTGGAGTCTCGGTTTATGTCTTCCAGTTTAGCGAGATCTATGGAATTAAAGCGTTTATTTAATCAAATTAAAAAGAAACCTGATCAGTCCATGGATAATTATTTGCGAGAAATTAAAACATTAGCTGATGATCTTGCTACAATCAATTGCCCTGTGCCTCAGCGTGAAATTTTAAAACTACTATTATGGGACTAGGACCTGAGTATGAATCTTTATTCACTGCTGTGTCCTTATTTGGACAAAATTTCCCGTTTGAGACTTTCCGTAATCATCTTCTTGAGTTAGAGCAGCGGGTCCTTTATCTCCGCTCCCAGGAGTCCCAGTCCCTTCATCAGGCGTTTGGCGCGGCTGTTTCGTCTCCCAGGCAGTCGTCTGGGCAGCAGCCGACTCAGCAGAATTCAGGATCCACTCACCCGGTCGGGCAGCAGGCTTACTCGGTCGGGCACCCTCGGCAGAACGGCGCTCCACAGCGCGGGCGAGGACGTGGGCGCGGCAGAGGCCGCGGAGGCAGGAGGCGTGGCCGAGGACAGCAGCAGCAGGCATATTGGTTCCCCCAGGGGCAGCCGGTTTATTACCCCGGAGGGGGTGGGCAGCCGAGTACACCTGCAGGGGGTGTGACATCTACGGGTACTGTTATTTGTAATTCTGCTGTGTCACGTTTAAATATTAATGCTTTACCTATCTGTGTTACTAACCGTAGTCATACAGGCTTGCCATCAGACGTGGGTATTCTCGGATCTGTTCCCCATCCTATTGTCTGTCAAATTTGTTTTTCTGCAGGTCATTCTGCCATTAACTGTCCTTCTCGTTTCACACAACCGACGTCTCCTGCTCCGTTGACTACTCCCGGTGACACTACTCCTGCTCTATGGTTTCCTGATTCAGGAGCTTCTGCTCCTATGACTGCATCTGAAGGTAATTTAGTTAATAAATCTCCCTACACCGGCTATAATTCTGTTAGTGTTGCCAATGATGTCCATCTTCCCATATGTAATGTTGGTGATGTTGCTTTACCTACATCTGGTTGTCCTCTCACTTTAAAATCTGTTTATCATGTGCCTCAGTTAAAATATAATTTAATTTCCATTAAAAGGCTCTGTGCTGATAATAATTGTACTGTAATTTTTGATAAAAATTCTTTTTTGATTAAGGACAAAGCAACGGGGGCAATACTTCTGCGAGCTACTAGTAGTGGGCCACTTTATCCTCTCCATCTGCCGTCATCATCACCATTAGTTTTTGCTTCAGTTTTAGCTTCTGGCCCTGTGTGGCACCGTAGATTAGGTCACTGTGGTGATAGTACTTTACAGTTTCTTAAGAGAAAACAATTTTTATGTAGTCATACTACCTTTACTCATGAGTGTGTGGCTTGTCGTTTAGGAAAATCACAACGTTTGCCTTTTATGGATGCTAGTCATAATTCTGCTTTTCCTTTGGAAATTATTCATTCTGATGTGTGGCAGTCACCTGTGTATTCAAATTTGGGATTTAAGTATTATGTATGTTTCATTGATGATTTTTCTCGTTATACCTGGATATATCCCATGTGTCACAAAAATGAAGTTTTCATGCACTTTAAAAATTTTAAAGCTTTGGTTGAAAATCTTTTTAATCAGAAAATTAAAATTTTTCAAAGTGATGGGGGAGGTGAATTTGTTAATAATAATATGCAGCAATTTTTTTCTGCTAATGGCATTTATTTTAGAAAATCTTGTTCTGACACCTCTCAATAGAATGGGGTTGCTGAGCGCAAGCATCGTCATTTACTTGAGTTAACTAGGACCATGCTTCTTGAAGCTTCGGTTCCGAGTCACTATTGGGTCAATGCCATATTCACTGCTGCATATATTATAAATAGATTACCCTCTCCTACCTTAAATGGTCTTACTCCATTCCAAAAACTTTTTAACCGTGTTCCAGATTACTCCTTTATGCGAGTATTTGGTTCTGCCTGTTATCCAAATTTTAATGCCACCTCAGCCAATAAATTATCACCTCGTTCAGTTCAGTGTGTTTTCCTTGGCTATGCATCTGGTTATAAAGGCTATCGTTGTTTGGATTCTCTCACAGGTCGAGTCTATGTTAGCCGTCATGTTAGGTTTCATGAGGACACATATCCTTTTAAAACTCTCTCGTCTGCTCCATCCAATTCTATTTCTACTACACCATCTCCTATGCATCTCACCGATATCACTCTTGACCCACCTGTCCAGTCTGTTCCCACAATTACGGCCGCACCACCATCACCCCCCCCATCACCACCTCGGTCACCAAGTATTCCTATCACTCCGTGTGTCCCATCGCCCCATCCCTCCTTCCCCACATCCACAACCAGCCCCCCACCATCACATGTCTCCTCCCATACTTCGTCTAGCACGCCACAGACAACCTCAACCGACACTGTCTCACCTCAAACCACCTCACCTACGTCCACTCCGGTAGTTAATCACCATCCCATGCAAACCCGTGCTAAGTCAGGAATTTTTAAGCCTAAAACCATTTTTAATTTAAGTACGGTTACTATCACTGCAGATCCTACATGTTTTACTGAGGCAAATAAACAATTAAAATGGCGTGAGGCGATGGCTGATGAATTTAATGCACTCATTAATAATAATACGTGGGACTTGGTGCCCTTTGATAACTCTAAAAATATTGTTGGATGTAAGTGGATTTATAAAACTAAATATCATTCTGATGGATCCTTGGAGCGTCATAAAGCTCGATTAGTTGCACAGGGTTTTAATCAGCAGGCGGGTATTGATTTCTCTGAAACTTTTAGTCCTGTCGTAAAACCCACCACTGTTCGTATTGTACTTACTCTAGCTATATCTTTTGGGTGGGGTATACGACAACTTGATGTTAAAAATGCCTTCTTACATGGTAATTTGACAGAAGAAGTTTATATGTGGCAGCCCCGTGGTTTTATTCATCCTCAATTTCCTAATCATATATGTCGTCTGCGCAAGGCCATTTATGGCCTTAAGCAAGCTCCACGGGCCTGGTTTCATAGATTTTGTAGCTTTCTTCTACAACATAATTTTTCATGTAGCAAATTTGACAATTCTTTGTTCATATACAGCCAGAATAATACTATTATTTATTTATTACTATATGTGGATGATATTATTATTACTGGCAATTCTGAATTATCTGTTACCCTATTTATTTCAATTATCTCTAAACATTTTGCTATGAAAGACTTGGGTAATCTCCATTATTTTCTGGGTGTTGAGGCCATTCGTTCAACTAAAGGTATGTTTCTCTCTCAACATAAATATGTTACCGACCTTCTAGCTCGTTTTCACCTTCATACTGTCAAACCTGTTCGCACCCCGTTAGCTTCCCGTACCACTCTGTCTCTTTCTGATGGTGAGTTATTGTCTGATTCTACTGAGTATCGCAACATGGTTGGTGCATTACAATATTTAACTTTGACACGGCCAGATATTACTTATGCAGTACACTTAGTGTCTGAGTTCATGCATGCTCCTCGTACCACTCATCTTTTTGCAGTCAAGAGAATTTTTAGGTACTTGCAGGGAACACGAGATCATGGACTTTGGCTTCAGCAGTCTAATCGGCCAACCTGTGTAGTTGCATACTCCGATGCAGATTGGGCAGGTTGTCCTGATAGTTCTCGGTCCACCACAGGTTTTGCTGTATTTTTGGGTCCTAATTTGGTTTCCCGGAAGGCTAAGAAGCAGCCCACTGTGTCCAAGTCCTCCACAGAAGCGGAATATCGTGCCATTGCTTACACAGTAAAAGACACACTACATATCCGCTCAGTACTGTTCGAACTTGGATGGCCTATCTCAGAGCCGGTACATTTATTATGTGATAATATATCTGCTTCTTATTTGACTGCAAATCCAGTTCAGCATGCTCGCAGTAAACATATTCAGATTGATTATCATTTTGTTCGCGAACGGGTTGCTCATGGAGATCTGATTGTTCAACATGTTCCTACTCATCTACAACTGGCAGATATTTTTACTAAAAGTCTCTCTAGTCAACGTTTTCATTTTGTGAAAGACAACATGCGCGTTGTATCTCCCGCACAGTTTGAGGGGGTGTAATAGAATTATTAGAGGCTTAGTATTGTACTTTACATTAAACTCTCTCTAATATAAATATATCTGCCAGGGCTCCTCGGGGAGTAACCTTTCCCATTATTCTCACAAATTATAATCCAAAGATGATAAAATATGAGGATGGTAGTCATAAGACAGACATAGAACATCTACCCCAACAACATCAAACGTCATGGCCTCATGGGCACTGGGATAATCTCACAGTTTCCTCCTTCACAGTCGAGCAAGAATAGAGGACATCGCACAATGAAGAAGAAGATGGAGTCTAGCGCAACTTACCTTGATAAATATGGAGAATCCGAAGAATCGTGTTAATTTATTTCTGAACAACTACTTGCCTTCTATGCATCCATCATAATTGTTTTTTCCCATAAAAAGTGTGGTGTTGAAACAAAAGTTATGACATTAAAAGGCGTAACAGTGGCATACTTTTCCCACTTTCAAAATCAATATATTCTTATATTTCAAAAGTACTCAAACAAAATACAACATTTGTGCCTCCATATCTTTATCTATAGCATTTTTCCACATTTGGCAAACAATAACATTGAAATGCAATCAACAAAGTTAAAAAAAGTTTAAATTAAAGTTAAAGAAGTTAAAAGGAAACACCGGTTGACCTGTCATTTTTTTCCTTCTCCATAATAGTGCAAAGCATTCACTTTTCAAGATTAAGCTTTCATCAATCACATACTTAAAAAAGCAGCAGCCACAAAATCATCAAGTATGTCATTTTATTATAAAAAGAAGTTACTAAACCATATATTTTACCAAGATATTATGTTTAAGGTTATGTTTGTTATGCCATTTAAGCTAATAGTAGGCTGATATTTCTATATTTCAGTCAATTATCATGTGATTAGCTTTGTTTGGATAAAAGACTAAAGTGAGTTTGCGGTCAAAAAAGGAAATAATGTTTCACAGAACCATTTGATGTCCATTCTTTTTTCAGAATCAAAGAAAAATTGAAGCGAAAGCAAAGCCGATATCAGTAGAATTCAAAAGAAAATACAAGTTGGGGGGGAAATGAAGGAAAAGAATCTTTACCAAAGAAAGAACTCGATGAGACAAATTCACGAACACCTAGAGCGCTTCATTTTTATATAGCATGGCAGAGAGCAACCGTAATTCTATGGAACCACGGTATGTATTGAAATATGCTTGAGGTCATTAATATAACTTTGTAGCAACACAAAGTTCTACAAGAATAAATGAAGCATAAGAATCCGAATTTATTTTTATTAAAAAAACTCAAAATTTCAAGAATGCTCAAGAATTTTGGTCATTTTATTAATGAGTAAGAACATTAATCGTTACACAACCGTTTTACTCATTGCTACATGTGGTGCAAGCATAGTTGCAATCGAGTTTATCTTCTTAATAATGGTTTTCTTTTCATTTCTATCTTGTAAAATTTTGTGTACTTATTTACGGTTATATGATAACCGCTTACGCGGCGTTGTAGTAAAACGGAGTCTAACCTTTCGGTTTTTTCCCGAGTATCGTGTCTCTTGAGGAATGGCGGAGGAGTTTTCTTAATTTAGTCTTAGTCACGGGCTATCGCTAATTGTTGGAAGCTTTTTCAATACAAAAAGGTGATTGTGTTCTAGACTAGGCCAATTTGCACAATTATACTAGGAGCAAATATCTACTAAAGATTTAAGATCAAATATTCTAAAGATTAATGAAAAGATTGGGGCAAGTAAGGGCAATGAATTGAGTAATTGGAAATGGATATGTTCTTGGACCTAGTAATTAGGGGAATTTAAAACTAAAATTGGACTAATAATTTCTTTTCTCATAGACAAGAATAGAAATTACTTTCATTAATTTATCCTATTTCTAGGTTTCATTAATGTATTCAAAAATGGTTGGCTTAAATTAAATTCTAATCTCATAGACAAGGCAGAAATAATTCTCCAAAATTTTAATTAATAAAAATAGCCAAATTCATTAACTAATTAAATTCATTATTTAAGCAAATTGAATTTATTTCTCATAGACAAGATGTAAATCCATTTCATTAAAATTATCCTATTTCTAGGCCTTATTAATGTGCTTGAATACGGTTGGCTCAAATTACTTTCTAATCTCATAGACAAGATAGAAATAATTTTCCAAAATTTAATTAATGAAATTGGCTAACAATTATTAATTACTAATTCATCAAATTGAATAACTAGCTCAATTAATTAATTTTAACCCCTAATTTTCGGCTAACAAGTCAATCCATATTCCTTTACTCAATTCATGCCCAAAACAAATTTAGCTACTAAACATTATTTTTGCATTCAACAATATGGTAAATAAATCAAACATTAACAAGGAATTAAACATGTATAATAGCAAAAATTAAACAAAAACAAGATATTGTCAAAATAAACTTTCTGGAACTACAATATGACTTTCTGGATTTTTTTTTCGAATTTTCAAACCTAAAATCCAATTTTAACAATTAATTGATAATTTTCTCACTTTTAACTATAAAATACAAAAGGCAATTAAAAATAGGCTAAATTCTTTCAAAATTTTCTATTGACTACTGGGGGTGATATTACAGTGAAATAAACTGGAATTAGAGCTGAGACTATTTTTTTCTATTTTTTTTTGTAATTAATTGAATTTATGCAATAATAACAACTAATTACCGAAATTAATTAAAAATTACTTGCACTTCGTGAAAATTAACTTTCTTCATATAAATAACAACCTTGAGGCTAGTGAACAACTATATATAATTAATTTGAATGAATTCAACATCAACAACTATTTTATTTAATTTATGGCAGAAAATGCGAAATACTAGATAAATATTCTGGAACAATTCGAAGAACAGATCGAGAAAACAAATCACAAATTCAGATTCTACTCGTTGAGAAGATGAAAATACATATAAAGAACTTACAATTTGAAGCTAAAATGAAGAAGATATGGAGATTTGAAGTTTCTCTCTCCAAAAAATAGCTTGGAGCTTGGAAATGGCTGAAGAACTGGAACTTTTTGAACTGAATTAGGGTTGAAAGAGGTGTATTTTGAGTTGGGGATGGAAGAGAGCTTTTATAGCTGGAGTTTTGTGGAAGGCGGCCAGAAGGGCGGCCGCCTTCCGGCCATGGCCGGCAGCCTTCCATCAAATCACCGACAAAGCTGCGTGCACGCGTCAAATCCGTCGCAGGCGCCCGTGGAGGGCGGCCGCCTATTTGGCTGCCTCCCGTCTTGTCTCAGCGACCGGCAGCTCAAAAGTCACATCGCGCCGCAGGCGGCCACAGAGGGCGGCCGCCTACCGGTCCTTGTCGGCAGCCTTCCATTATTTTGTCGCCATGCAAAGCCCTGTGTGCTGAAACTGTCAAAAACTCGTAGGCGGCCAGAAAGGCGGCCTCCTTATCGACCGCCTCACGTCAAATGGAAAATTTGTCTTCACCAAAGTTGTATATCTCTTTCTTGGCTAACTACTGGTGTTTGAACTACATTCATTGGATTTTTAGTTTATGAGATATGACCAAAACGGTGAGCATGTGTCACTTTTCATCGCAACTGCAAATGTTTGACTTCTTTGAGAAATATGTCCATTCTACGATTGTTATTTGGTTCTGTGTTCTTCATAAGCGTTGTAGAGCAAGAAGATGTCAATGTAATGCAACTCGTATCACGAACTTTGAGCAATCATGTGCAAAGTTATGATCAAAATACGAACATGTGTCTCTATGCATCGTCCATTTTCATCAAAAGTGGCCATATAGGCGGCTTCTTCTTGGTTTTGAACTTCCTTTCATGATTTTTTCATCTCGTGGACTCTTATTTTTGAACAATTGGTCAACATATCTTTTAGACTTCCGTAGCAATTCATTTGTTGGGAAAAAATGTTACTTTCTTCACGCAATTGATCTGAAATTTCGCCAAACATATTATGAATGCGGTTTTCACCTGATTTCATGAAACTTGAACCAAAATATCTAAAACATGCCTTGTTTTTCTATTTTCTATCTGAAAATCGCTCAAATATGATGAGAAAAATAAGTACAAAAATGAACTTATCAATCTCCTCACACTTAAACGTTGCTTGTCCTCAAGCGACAAATCATTTGCAAACACATTCAAAAGGTAAAACCTGATTGAATCACAATCGAATTGCTATTAAAGAAATAGAAACAAAAATCTCCCTTTTTTATTCTCAATTTTTAAACATTTTAGAAAAATCACCTAAAATACAAGAATTTAAAATTATTATTACTTTACAAAAACTATTGATTATGTTAAACCACCAATCAATTCCTTAAACCAAGGTTTTCATTATTCTAATTTGGACATATATCTTATTCACAAATTATGTTTTTTTGCCTCTTTTCCACTCTTGTTGGCGGTGTTATCCCATGGTAGATGCATATTTCATTCTCACAGACTATGATTAACGAATGAAACAGAGCCCCTTTTCAGAGATGGAATTGTCCTATAACAATGAGTTTTGAAGAGATTTATTAATAATAGTATTTTTTTGTTTTTTTAATGAATAAAATGAATGTCCAATTAAAACAAAAATTAACCCCTTACATTCGCAACCAAAAACCTATAACAATAAGTTTTCTAAAAATAATAATAAAAGTAAATTCTTATAATAAGGGTGATTTTCTAAGCTATTATGTGATTGATAACAACTTGAGAATTTAGTGTTTCATATAAAAATAGTAAAACGATTGTTCTAAAACAAGGTTTTAACTTTTGAGTGTAAAACGCAACCTCCTCACACTTGAGCTGGACCTCGCCCTTGAGGTCTCTTTTTAATGCACAAAGTTTTGAAATAAAGGCACATTTTTTTTGTTCTTTCCTCACACTTGAGTTTTGAAAAGATTTTGTGAGAGGAATGATGAAAAGAGGAATAAAATTGTTTTAAAAATATCCTTACATCATCCATAGTCAGTTTTTTTTGAAATCGGGTCAAAGCGTTCAACTCACAATTTATTTATTGAAGCATAACCTGCAATCACACAAAACAAACAAACAAACAAACAAACAAAGTTATGAAAAACATGGGTTGCCTCTCAAGAAGCGCTTCTTTAACGTCACTAGCTTGATGTTTGAGAGAGAACTCTCTGTAATGCCAATCAGTTGTGGAGCACTCATCATTAGTGCCTCCACCTTATCCTCCAGATATGCCGTCAGATGGCGTAGACCTTCGAACTCCCGTGACCACCAAAATGTGACATAATCTTCAAAGAACACGTCGTTCGAACAAGGAATTAGCACATATCCTGCGTCACTCTCATTAGTAGAATCAACAAGTATTTCAGGATCAGGTGCCTCTGGTTTCTCCAACCGCTCAAATGGAGTCATCAAGATAAAAGTAGCCTGACTAGAGATTTCATACTTCTCTTTATGAGTTTTCTCTTCTTCATCTATGCCCTCAACATGAAAATCACAAAGTTTAGACTCTGTGTCACTCTCTAAGAATGCATACATTACAGCGCCCTAAATCTCCACTAAATCAATGGACTTTTAAAATTTTGCCACTAAATCCCAATACAATACAGCCCCCTAAATCTCCATCCTGCATTCATCGAGGAGTTTTAACAAACACCCTCCTAACATGATGCTTAATCAGATTTAATCTCAAAATTTTAAAGTGAAATGCAGAAATTGAATAAATCAACAAATAAATAGAAGGAACTAAACCCAAAGAGTGTAGCTGTTTAATTATTCTGGATGGGAGTGAAACAAATACTAGTGTCATTTATGTGAAATGATAAGTAAAAAATAGAACGCTAAGTGAACGGTTAAGTGAAGGCCCCAGGTGATTGAGAAGCTTTGCTTCTTCTAGCGATGAATTGTCTTTTTTAATTTTACCTACTCATTGTTTAAGACAATTTTGTTGAAAACTTCATTGAAGGTTTTTATAAAGGTGACAACTCCGGTACCTTTCTAAAAAATGGGGTACCGTACCTACCATTAATTTGATTGGACCACACCACTTTATCTTTTTTAATTTAGATTTAAATAACTCAACTGCTATATTCTCATTGGTCCATGTGGACAAATGTATGGTAACTTATGGGTACCATAGAATCTACCTTTTATAAATAGTCACGTTAGTGGTCTTGGAAAATAAGATTCTAATTGTATGATTATTCACGGCGGCCAAGTCCCTCTAGTAGGGTTTGAAACTTCCGCCGCTACAGTGCGGATTGATGCGAGTACAGAATGATGGCAAGTAGATCACCAAGAAGATCAGAGAGCTGGATGGAATCTCAGGGAGGAGGCGGCGATGGCTCTTGGAAGACGATCGCAGGTTCCGACGAGGAAGGGGAAGAGACGGCGACTGCAGGTGTTGGGAAAAGTGTGGAGCGACTATCCGCCCAATACGACGGTTTGGGGATTGGGAGCACGGGGGACAAGCTGTTACTGGACGATGAGGACATCAAGGAAGAAGACACTGATGCGGCGAAAAAGGGAGTGGAGGAATTTCCCGTGGTCGGTACGATTCTGTCCGACAAAGTGCTAAAATTCTCAATTTTTCGCGATCTAATGGCGTCTCTCTAGCGCCCAAGTAAAGGAGTACTGATTCAGGAGATTGGGGAGAAGAGGTACTTATTTACTTTTTACCATAAAATCGATATGAATCGTGTGCTGGATAATGGCCCTTGGTTGTTTGATCAAAATTTGCTAGTGTTAAAACCTATTAAACATGGTAATATGCCTCAGAGAATATCTCTAGATACGGCTGATTTTTGGGTTCAGATTCATAATATTCCGTATGAGTTTTCAAATTTGGGATATGCTTGTAAGATAGGGAATTATCTGGGAAAATTTTCATCCTGGGGTGACAGACGGTTTGATGAAAAATGGGAAGCCTACATGAGGATCAGGGTTACACTGGATGTGAGGAGGCCTTTAAAAGTGGGTACTACGTTGAAAAAGAGTAGGGGAGAAGGTTATTGGGTAGATTTCAAGTATGAAAAACTGCCTAGTTTCTTTTTTGCTTGTGGTGTCATTGGACACACTGAAAAATTCTGCCCATCTCTGTATGATAAAGGCGATGGAGAGTCGGTACGACATTATGGCCCATGGCTTCGGGCGGGAGGAGGGAGGTCCCGACTAACTATGGACAATAAATGGCTAGTCGGTGAGGGAGGGGTTGGAAGAGACCAAACAGGGATGAACATGAACTCCTTTGGCAATCAGCATCAGGGACAGTACAACCTGGATAATCAGAAACATGAAGCTGAAGATGAAGCAATGGGTAGCATAAGTGGAATCGGAGAACAAAAGAGAAAGCAGACATCGGAAGAAAGGGGACAAGAGATGAAGCAGCTGGGAGAGGACGCCATGGTTCTGGAAGATCCAAAAAATAGGATGGAGGCGGGCTGGGGCTCCCAGACCCGCCAAAATCAGTGAAGCTTTGGATTACTTGGAGTTTAGAGTTTTTATCGTTTTTAATAATGGCTTTATTTCTATTGATATTTGCGCTGGACATTGCGTGATTTTGATTGTTTTTGTTGTTTGTTTTACCAAGACTCTAGAACATAGGACAGGGGATGGAGAACCTAGTTTACTAATCATTGGCTCAAGTAAGCCCAATTCAGGATCAGCGAATCTGGTTGCTTCGCTAGAGGTGGCAGATTCTAAGTCTGGTTCAAGGGCAGACGGTAGGCATAGAGTTCTTTGTCAGTTTGTACTCTGTTTGCGTTCTCTCTTATTAATATAAGCCACCTACTTCCAAAAAAATTGTATGATTATTCAACATCACCATTAGATCATTTTTTGAATATAAATGATCAGCTATTTATATTAAAATTAAGAAAAGATACAAGATACTTGTATATAACATCCTGTTATGACATATCCGATTGTGAGTCACAGGAATAAAAATAGAATCAATCACTTCATACAAAACAACCTAATTCGCTAGACACGAAACAGACAATTTAAAGGTTCCTAGGCAGTAGAAGGAGACGACACATTGGAGTCATAGGAATTTAATTGTATCATCAGTCAACATCGGAGTAACACAACAAGAACTTCTCTAAGTGGTGCATGAAGTGCTATTTATATAATAACTTATTTGTTTCTAAACAATATTTATGAGAATCATTTCTAGCTTCCTAGGCAGTAGAAGGAGACGACACATTGGAGCTGAAAAAGGTTCATTGTTGGAGGACAAATAAATGGTAGGACATACAAGATACCATTAAAATTAATATGGTAGGACAAATAAATCAAACAAAACATAGCAATTCTTACAATTTGTTTTGCTTTGTGGTTGCAGGGTACTCTTGGGAAATAACAACTCTTGATGTGGGGTATGGGTTCGGTGTACTATCAAGTAGCCGAAAGCTCATTTTTAATGGAATCAATGAATGGACTCATCATACAATGATCATATCGCTGCACATTACTCCGTCAGTGATCTTTCTAGAAAGGTAGCGATCTCTTTATTCCTTCCGTTACAAAAAGGTTGACAAAAATTGACTTTTACGTGAATTAATAAAGTAAAAATTGCGTGGTTCAAATTTGTGTAAAGGAGATGGAATTAATTTTAGCCACATATTTCTTACATTAAATGGAAATTACAAATCTTTTTGGGATATCTAAAAAAGGAAATTCGGTCAACCTTTTCGGGACGGAGGGTGTTGGGTGTGTTTCGGAAAATAAAGAAAATTAATTAAAATAAATTAATTAAATAAAATGACTAGAGAAAAACAAGAAAGGAGATGAAGCAGAATTAGCCAAAGCTCGTGCTACGCACGATTTCCTTAAAACGTATTTGTTGCCTCCCACGGTGCTAGGAGCGTTGCAACAATCGTTTCCCAGGATACGATGACTACGAACTAATGTTTGAGCACACAAACAAGAGTTCCAGCGAACGAGAACCAAGTATGAACACAAAAGGAATTTTGGGAGTAGCCGGAAGAGTTTTTAGCTCAAGAAAACGTGAGGAAAGTGTTGTGCGTTGTCAAACCGTGTGTCTGTTGCAAAGCACCTGCCAGCTATTTATAGGAGGATTTGTTGTGTGTTAAATGGGGTGTTAATGGACCTGAACGTTGGACATCAATGACCAGTCCGTTGGGCATTGAATCGTCCATAAACTGTCCATAGCATTAAAAGAGAAGAACGTTGGGCATTAATTGTTGTAACGGAAGAAGTGCGCGACAGAAGACCCCAACAGAACCCCCTTGGAGGGTTTCTGTCCGGAGCACTTCTGGAAAAAATAAACGTTTCGGGAAGAAAACAAAAATTAACCGTATCTCTTGAGAGAAAGATTTTTGGTAGACCCCAACAGAACCCCCGTTGGTAGACCGTATCTTTGAATGATAGGTTTTCGGATGACATTTTTGTCCGCAGGTCGCCCGCGCACACGAGTCGCGGTTTTTCTTCTCCGTTTCAGGATTTGATCGGCACCCCCCCTGCGTAAGAGAGAGCCTTTCCCTTTAGGAATCTTAACTCCTTAAAAGAGGCTTCCCTTTATAAGGGGGTGAAAATCCCTTGAGTTTTTCGGTGTGGGATAAAATACACTAGAAACTCGTCATTTTCCCAGTTTTTCAATTTCAACGAGCGAACTTCGAGAATCAATTTCTCATTCACCCGTTATCCGTTTTGAGTGTACCACATATCGAATTGTAGCCCTTAACAAGGACAATCCGAAGCCACTTTGACCCGACCCAAATCGGAAGTGGACCCCACTCAAATAATTGCCCCAAAATGACAATTTAATGCAATTTTTAACACATTTTTCCAACAGAGGGAGTATGAGTTAGTGCAAATGCACTCCTGGACTCTTTGAGAAGGGCAAAAGGGGTTATTGTTAGGTGTACATCTTTTTATGTATAAATTCGGCGCAATTTCAGAATTCGGTGCAAATGCATCGAAACCCCTTGTGAAATATAAATTCGACGCATTAGCCCCTTGTAATTTAAAAAGTGTATCAAAACCCCATGTGTTATAATTATTCATGCGCAAAATCCCTCAAAGGACAAATTTACAGTTTTTGAAATTACTTTTCTTAATAATATGATTGAATATGCAAGTAACTTTGTCAAAATTTCTAAATTATACAAAAAACCCTAATTATTTCTCATTTTATTGCAATTAAATTTGTTCATATAAGGGGTTTTGCGCATGAATAACCATAACACGGGAGGTTTGACGCATTCTTTAAATCACATGGGGTTAATGCGCCAATTTTATATTTTATGAGGGGTTTTGGTGCATTAAACCCTATATCATTGACACATTTTGTCTGTCTAAATAGACAGATTCATCTATATATAGACAATTCATCTGGAAATACATAAGTTGTCTATATATAAACAACTCTGTCTTCACAGATAGACAACGTACACGAATAATGTACACAAAAACATTTTTGCTTTAAAAATGCACTGCTTAATAAACAAGCATTTCAGTCCAGCTGGTTGTGAGGTTACCGTGCCTAGTGAGAGGTCTCGAGTTCAAAACTCGCTAGGCACATAAGGGTTTGAAGCTCAATGGAGTGAGTTTCAACCATGATTACACCCGGCCCTCCATCCCCCCTCCCCAGACGCCCCCTGGAGTAAAAAAATGCATTGCTTAATTTGATTCCAGAGTTCCAACAACTATAAGAGATTTTTTCCATTTCGGGTGGTAATTCTTCCAAAACCAGAATAATACTAAAAAAGAAAAGTGTTCCATCCGCATGATGTAAATCGGACTATAATCTCAATCTGACAGATAGAGAGTGAGGTTCTATCCCCGGTACTTGCAGAGACCTTATGCATTTTTAGTATAGCAATCTCTCATCGCAGTTGACGGAATTCGAAACCGGGATCTTACCCTTGTGGCACTCCCTTGCTACCAGTTGAGCTACGTCCACCGGTGCTAGTTGTTCCATAAAAAAATACACGTACCAATATGTAATTTACTCGTACAATTAGCCGCCATAGTCTTTAGGTGTGAAAATTGTTATCGTCCATCTCAACACCGTCTTTCTTTCCGGCCGCTTCGCCATTCTTTTTGGATACGACTTTGTCAGCCAATTCATATTCCCATATTGGAGATACTCTTAAATAATTGACGAGTTTTGAGTCAACGTTAGATCAAATTAGATTAATCATATCAAACGTTCTAAAATGGAACAAATATTAAACAGATCATACTAGTTCTAACTAGACAAAATCAAACCAAAGTACAAAAAATTATAATCCATTTAAAAAGATCCTAATTGTGACATTAGTGCTATTTTCATTTGAAAATGAGAAAATAGAAACTAATAATCCAATCTTTTAGCGTTATTCTTACAATAGTTTCACTTTATCGTAATTCAAGAATAATTTAACTTTTACAATTCATATTTATTCGCTAGTCCCTGACCGGTGATAACCTACTATTTCAGGTTTTTTCATTTTCTTTGCAAATCGATAAATTTCATCTTTCATAAATCTTTTTCAAGTTGTCCTACGTATCATTTTTCTTTTCTCTCTCTAAAACTTTTCCCTTTTTATTTTTATTGTCTTGACTCTTTTATTTCCATTTTTGGTCTTCTAATTTTTTTTCAATTCTTTTCAAAAAAAATTCCAATGTTTATGTATTCCATTTCCCTTCTTTTTCTTCTTCCCGTTTAATATTTCATCTCATTTTTATATATTTTTTCGTATTAGTTTCCTTCTGATAAAATATCTTTTTCTCAATATACTAACTTTTTACTTTACTTTCTCTTTACTGTTATTTATTTCTTCTTTCCTTTTCTTACCTTTATTCCACCTTAATATATTTTGAGAAAATAGTCTCAAAATAGGACTAAACCAATCCCTGAATGCACAAATAAGACTATATATGTTATTTATCATCCCAAAATAGGACTAAAGTACATTATATCTTCTTATTCTACATTTTTCCCTTATCATAACTTAATAGGATAATCACATTTGATAGGGAAAAGTACGGAAAAGGTACTTGTGGTTGGGCCCGCTTTCAGACAGGGTCATGTGTTTCATTATTTATCAAAATAGTTCATGTGTTTGAATTCTGTTATCACAAGAGGGTCACGCAGTTAAAAACGACTGGAAAAGACCGTTAAAAGTAACTCCGATTTTCAAAAGTGCCCAAAAACTTAAAAGAAAAATACCGAAAAGTGCGCCTCATCAAGATGACCTCCAAACCACTTTCGCCTTTGGATTTTTCAGATCTGTTTGAAATATTTTTTAAAAATGATTTCACTAATATCACTTTTCTGATGGACTTTCTAGTGAAAAAGGTGGCTGAAAACAAACAAGAAAGATAACCTAGGGGTCGTCTTATTGAGGCGCACCTTCCGGTATTTTTCTTTTAATTTTCCGGGCATTTTTGAAAACCGGAGTTACTTTTAACGGTCTTTTTCAAGCGTTTTTAATGACGTGACCCTCTTGTTATAACGGAATTCAAACACATGAACCACTTTGATAAAGAATGCAACAATGACCCTATGTGAAAACGGACTCCAGCACAAGTACCTTTTCCGTACTTTTCCCTATTTTATATTATAATAAAAAAGAAAAATAACAAAAAGTATTTCAATTTATAAAAATATAGTATAAAAATAAAGGAAAAGGTTAAAACTATTTTTTTAAACATAATTATAAATAATCATAAAAAACAATTTAAAGAAAACTTTAAAAGTAAGTAAAATTAGATAAATTACATTAACAGTTAAAAACAAAATTGGAGGCCACTTTTGCAGCCTCGCCACTTCCCAGCAATGCCAATTCCAACGGAAAAAATGCCATTTATGTAAACACTATAATTTTTCCTCTAAAAATGCCATGAATATGACATTTTTACTCTTTGAAAATGCTGATTTTTTTTTTAAAAATGTCATCAACATGGCATTACTAACACATGTTGGCATTTTTTCCGGTGGTTGGAGCTGGTGGTATTGGGAGGTGGTTGAAGCGGCAACAGATGCCTACATTTTTTTTTTACTTTTTTTATTATTTTATATTGAGTTTTGAATTTTTAATTTTTTAATATTTCATTTTTCCAATGTTTTAGTTTTATTAATTTTATTTAATTTTGATTTTTGTTTTTTTAGTTTTCTACATTTTTATTATGAATAAGGTTATGTTATTACTTTTATGTTTTAATTATTAATGAAATATGAATTGCACTAAACAAATCAAGGATAGACTTTGAAAGCTAGTCCTATTTAAGGTATTTTGAAATTGTACTCATATACTATTTGAGGAATGTCCCCTATATTTTTCTCTTTTCTAAGGGCATCCTCATTCATGAGTTTATTTGAAGATTAATTGGATGATGTGTAAGATTATTTTAAAGATTGTCATTGTGAATGAAAGATTATTTAGTCAGATTATTGAAAAAGAAAATCTGGTATCAAGATTCCAATCCCGGATTATTTTATATTATAGTTAAATTACATTTAATGCATGTCCGGAAAAAACTGATTATTTGAGTATTATTGTTGATGAAGAGTTTTAAACTTTGAGATTATTTAAAATTTATTGAATAAATGTGATGTGGCAATGATGTGTAATAAAAAAAACGTTTATTTAGAGAGCATGAATGGAGATGCTCTAACAACTTCAAAGCAAAAATATAAACAAGTAGCCTGGACAAAATTCTAAGAAGAGACTACTATGAATAGGAATAAATAAAAAGGAAAGAAAAACTTTAGCAAGAAAAAATCATATGTGGAACCGTTTCGAGAAGATTGGTAGAAGGTGAGATTTAAGGTTGAATGATTTGAAAAGAAAATAAAAAAACCTGGAATAAGAGGTCATCAACCGGTCAGGGAACAACGAATGAAGATGGCATGCAAAGGTTGGATTATTCCTGAATTACGATATGGTGGGATTATTGTAAAAGGCCGCTAAAAGGTTGGATTATTAGTTTTCATTTTCCCTTTCAAGATTGCCTTTGTAGAACGCCAATTTGTACACTTTTTGCAACGCTGATTAGAATATAGGTAAATAATAAGGGAAAGGGTGCAAAGAAGCCCTCGAAGTAACCGAAAAAGTGCAAATCACCCCTTTTATAGGAGGCTCTGTCTAGCCGTCGCCATTTGGGGAGGTTCTTGATGGAACTTTTTGATGATTTTTTTTGCCATCTTCTTCATTAAGTCTAGTTTACCATACCAAATTTCAGCTACAAGTTCAACCGGGAAGGCAGTCAAATGATTTTCTGAAATATATTTCTCTGTTTAACTGCGCAGTTATCTTCAAACTATTATTAGACTGCCTTCCCGCTTGCATTTTAAGCTGAAATTTGGTATAAGTAAATTGGACTTGATGAAGAAGATGGTAAAAAATCATCAAAAAATTCCACCGATAACCACCCCAAATGGCGATGACCAGACAGAGCATCCAATAAAAGGGGTGATTTGCACTTTTTCGGTTAGTTCGAGTGCTTATTTCCCCCTTTTCCCTAGGTAATAATCTTTTGCATATTAAAGGAACCGATCAATTCAAACTGCACATGATGCTTTCACTTGGAATTTTTAGTCTCACACCATAGTAGACTTTAACAAGCCAGAGTCAAGGAGTCTATACTTAAAAACAGTAAAATGAAAATATAACCTACATTCACCAAATCAAACTGAATTGGACATAAACAACTCAGACTAGACTAAATCAAATTAGAAAATTACAATCTAAGTGAGAGCATCTTTAAATACATCGTGTGGGACAAAACTGAAAATTTTCACTACACATCACAAGCTTGTTTGGTAGTAAGGGGATCAGTAGAATCTGTTGAAATTGATGAAATTCTGGCTGAAGAGACTGAATTGACATTATTTGTTGATTTATGAAAAAATGATACTGAAGTATAGTTTATTTTAAGTAAAGTGATCATCTACCATAAGACTAGCAAATGAAGTCAGAAAATTAACTTCAACCTTATTTGTTTTGTCTATTATATAATTGAATGCATGAAATAAAAAATTACATACTTGAAAAAAAGTTAACCCATGAACTTGTAAGTTGAAGATAGGAGTTACCAAAGCTTCATATCCTAATGAAGGTGTTTGGAAAATGACATTTTAGTCCAAAAAATAGTGTTTTGACTTTTTTTAGGGTATTCAAAAAGTGAAAATATTGTCTAGTAAATAGGAGAGATGTTTGGCCCTAGCTTTTTTTGACGGAGCCGATGAAATGGAAACACTAATAACAATGTTTAGGGTTAGCTTTTTGAAACAGGTCATTTTCCGCTAATTGTTGCGGCCCATTAGCTAAATTAACAAACATATTTTGTAGCCCGTCAACTTATTCCTCTATTGAAACTCGCTATCTTAATTAGCAATTAACAATTCATTAACATAATCCATTATTGATAATCGTTAAATGCTAAACACATCTAATATCCGAGTGATTAATTGATTATAGCTTAATGTAGTCCGAAGTCCCGACAACGCGTCCGGGAGAGAGGCCTTGATGAGTGTATTATTTTCTTTCAAAAAAGGCACGACCAAGAAAAACAGTATACTTTTGTTAGTTTTTCTTTAAAAGCATGGCAAAAACGTGTAGGCGTGTCGCAGTTGGAGAGTAAGGGATCTGCTGCCAACTCCACGCCGGTCTACTCGGTTTGGTAGAAACTTCAAAATCAGGGCATTTCTAAAAAAAAAGATGACACCTAATCCCTGAGGGCCCCAACCTCGACCGAACGGTACATTGAAGGATGTAAATTGGACTATAATCCCAATCTGACAAATAGAGAGTGAGGTTATTTCTCCGGTATTTGCAGAGGCCCTATGCATTTTTAGCATAGTAACTCCTCATCGCAGTTGCCGGGATTCGAACTCCGGACCTAACCGTTGTGGCACTCCCTTGCTACCAGTTGAGCTACGCCCACCGGTAAATGAGGGCATTTCTAAAATTTGAAGGAAAAATTTACTCAATTTGGTTATGGGAAACATTTAAATAAGGAACTTTTCTAGTCATACCATTGATAAAAGTTTAACGAGAGATTTGTAATTTTAATCTCATAATTTTAGATTGTTATTAGTAATGTAGCTTTAGTCATTGTATGTTTGTTTCTATAATTAATAAATCTCTACGATTTAAGGGTATTTTCTCGAAAAAGTACACTTTTCGACAAAAATATACTGAAAAAGATGCCGCCGGAATCGGATCTTATGTCAAAAAGTGTACTTTTCCATGGAAAAATTCTTAAATGACAAACACTTACTTGGTCCAAAAAGGTGGAATCTCCCACCCCAGGAGCTCCCCATACCCCGACCCGACAGGATTTTTGGGAGGATGTTAATCACGGTGACTCAGTCGGCCCAATGATGGTAGGCCTTTTTCCCGTGCGCACCAGAGGCCCAGCCTTATTTCAGGTTCTGTGACCTCCACACGACCGGTGCGGGTTTCGAACCTTGGTCACTTGGTCCAAATTTTCCACCATTGAACCAACTGAGCTACCCGTACGGGTAAGACAAACACTTACTTGTAGTAATGAATAATCACTGCGGGTATGACAAACACTTACTTGTATTAGTTACAAGATGATCACTACAATGTGGTGTTGTGGTAAATTGGTAACTTAAGCTCAAAACTTGAACATGAATTACTATGATTTCATTACTACTCTAGTCACTAGTCATATTTTTGTAAATCATCTTTATTTTGGTCATATTTATGTAACTAGCTTTCAAGCCTGTGCGATGCACGGGCAGTATGTAATTTAGCTAATTTGAAATTTAATTTCTATCGGATCACATATAATGTAATTTAAAAGAAAAATAAACTTAGTCTAATATAGAGTCTATTTGATAATACTAAAGTAAATAGAATTAACTTATTTTGCTGAAATTGATTGAATTCTGGTTAAATAGGTGGAATCTTCTGAATCATGAAAAATATATGTGAAACATATTTCATTTGTGAAAAAAAGAAAAAACTATATGAAAAAAAAATGTTAAATTGGTCTTCTACATAAGCATCTCGATCAAGTAAACATATTTCTTAATTGTTAGATCTTACTGTTTACTCATTAATAAGAACGTTTTTAATTAAATTAAAATTTCATGTTTGATTTGCTATGAATTAATATGGTCTATTAGATGTCTGTTTTTTATGTGACTTATTGTTATAATTATTAAAGTTTGATCTGATCTGATTTAATCTGGAACTGAAATCAATCCAATTACAAACATTCTATTAAAATAAAAGTAGAAATTCGTAAACCTATAAAGATTTTCTAATTTGGATTAGGAATCTATTTCAAAAATGAAGGCATATTTGAATTTTAGGTGTAAAATAAAGAAACAACAAAAAAAATTACTTATTTGGCTAAGCTAAACATATTTACTTGTGAAAAAATATATATATTTTATATTGGTTATACTTTTTAATTTCATTTTTAATTATATACTTATTTGAAGCTTACTAATTTAATAATAGGTGTCAAATTAATAAGTAAACTAATTTGCATATTTGTTTCTATTTAATTCGGTGTAGTAATTAAACTAATATAAATTAGTTTTCATATCAATAGACGTTATTAGAATTTCACTTTGATAACCAAAAATTATTTTACTTATTTGAAGCTTACCAAATTAATTATGGTGGATTTATAAGGATTTTTTTTCCCTATCAATATGCAATCAAAAATAGAATCTAATAAAAACAAAAGGTATAAAAATAAGTGAATAATTGTTATATATAATGACATGGCAGGATTATGTGGCGCTTTGTATGCTCTTAAAAAGTTCCTCTTATATATATATATATATATATATATATATATATATATATATATATATATATATATATATATATATATATATATATATATATATCTATATATATATATAATCAATATATATATATATATATATTGATTATTTCTAATAATACTCATTGTATTTTATTATTACTAAGAATGAAAATTTTATAACTATTGTTACTTCAACAGTATAAATCATTTTCATAACAGGAAATTTTAAAATTTGTTGAATAAAATCTATTTTAATACATACTTTGATATATCGAATGTTCATCATACTACAAAAATTTATAGTATCTAATTTTATAATCACTCAATCATATAATCCAAAAACATCAAATTAATTGAAGATAGAGAGCATAACTAATAACATAAAATATTAGTTAAGCATATATTATTCGTCTAGATAGTACTACGTATTTGATTAAACAAGTTTTGTTTAAAATAATTAGAGTAATTATTACTTGGTACTATATATTACTTAAATGATTAATTTAAAAAATGCTAACTCAAAACAATGAAAGCAAAAGAAGTGAAAAAAAGAAAAACCAGTAAGCAAAATAATTGAGTTGACTAAGGCCCTGTTCGGCATACCCCTTCAGCTGATACGGGACTGAAATTTATTAAATTCATTCAAATAAAATAAATGTAGACCTGTTTGTTTAAAGAGCAGAAATGAGCTTGAGCTGAAATAAATAGTCTGAATTCAAACGTTTACACCCGTAGCCTTAATATTCAGCCCACTATTTCGAGACTTCCTTTTCTCGTCATGCCCCTCCTCCATTTTACGTCATTCTCTCTCTTCCCATTTGATGGATGGTCTACCCGGGGGTATATATCCGAAGGGTTATTACGGGGAATAACTTAGAGAGAAGTCAGAGTAAGTAAGTAAAAGTAGAGAGAGAGTGTATTCAGTATGAATGCCGTTTTCAGCGTGGTTACAAATGAGGAAATGGAGTGCTATTTATAGTAGCAATAAATGCCGGGCAGGGACACGTGTCAAGCGCTTATTGGCCGAGGGGTCACCTCAACTGGTTGGCGCTGGCAGCCGCATGTGGCCGCATTTAATGCGGCTGTTGGATGGGACGTCTGTGCGGGGTACGGTGATCTGTACGCATGTGAGGCGGATATCTTGTCGAGTGAGATGCCTTCGGCTATAGAGCAGTAGCCGAGGGCTCTTCCACCCGATGGCACCCTGGTGTCGAGGGCTCACAGTGCCGAGGGCTACTGTTTTCGCCGTTTTCTCCCAGTTTCTTAATTTGCTTGAGAAACCCGTTCTGTGAGAATTTGGAGCCTTCGGCCAGGGGGCCGAAGGCACCCCTGGCGCGTTGTGCGGACTGCTTGGTGATAGAGTATTAACTCCTAGATTCTAGAGAGAGGTGAGAGCTAGAGAGAGAAGTGCAATAATATGCTTCAATAGAATGATTTTGTAACCCCTATAACTACTCCCAAGGGGAGTATTTATAGAGAAAATTAGGGTTGGGCTCCCAAGCCTTGGGCTTGGGAGGCCCATTTACAACTGGACCGCTACTGGGCCGAATACAAAGCCTCTAATGGGCTGTACAAATGAGTAAGTATAGGATCCGATTCTGGGAGGTCTTCGAGGCCGACGAGGGCGTGGCCAACGAGGGCACGGCCGACGAGGGCACGGCCGACGAGGGCGCGGCCGACGAGGGCACCCGAGTCCCTTAGACTCAGGACCGTAATCTGAGTTGGCACCTTTTCGGCCGACGGGGGCGTCATGGCCGACGAGGGCGCCACTCTGTTGTCTTGTGCTCCGTTCTTCCGAGTATGTGGATCCCGGGGCTCAGACCCATATACTCCATCAGGAGTCCCCCACTCTCTAAGCTGAGACGTAGACGAAGTGAAGGAGAGTAGATTCTTGTGCTTTGTTGCTTTTGGCCGACGCGGGCATTCCCAGGCCGTTAGCCGTTGCGGCGTTGGCGTTGTTTCCTCTTTGGTGATCCTGTCCTGTGCTTTGGCCGTTACCTGTTCCTCGCTGTGGGCGGGGAGGCCGTTGTTTCCCTAATTTGTTTTGGGACGATTAGTGTCCTTCTTTCAATGGTGGCCGTTGAAGGCGCGCTTTCCCTTTCCTGGACGTTGGTGGTTTGAAGTTTATGTTTGGGCCGGTGAAGCCGTTGAGGTTGTTCCTTGCTTTGAGGACGATGGCCTCATTTCCTTTGTGTGGCCGATGAGGGTGTTTGCGCGCTCCTTTTGGCCGTTGCTGGTTGGCCTTCGTGTTCTTGGCCGAAGAGCCCGTCGAGATTAATTGTTGGCGGAGGACGATGAGTGTCCTTGCCTCTAGTGGCTTGTTGACCGTAGCTAGTGACGTTATGGGCCTTTGGCCGATGAAGTTCTGTTGTGTTGTATGGATGATGTGGCCATGCTTTGTGGTTACCTTATTCGCACTCTTTTGTTTTGTTGAGGCCGGTGTAGTCCCCCAGTCCCCCACTGCTTCAGGCCGAAGAGTGTGAGGGGTGAAGGAGTTGCTTGAGTCCCTGGCCGAAGCGGTCTCGCCGTAGTCCCCCTGAATCCAACTTTCATGGCGATTTTCTGGCCAAGGTAACCCTGTGGGAGAACCCTTGTGCGCAGATCGCTTGTAGAGAGTTATCATCAAGGGTTATTACGAGGAGCCGAAGGCTGTGGGCTATTTGTCCCCTTTGTTCTGTGGCCGTTGCGTTCCTGGCCGTTGCCATCTGCTTATTGTTTGGCATTTGTGATCTTGGTGAGCAAGTGGGACGTTGTGGGCGCTTGCTGGCAGTTGTAAAGCCGATGAGCGTGTGTAGGCCGTGGGGTCTGATTTGCCGGTGGGCCGTTGATATGGGTTGGTCCTGGCCCGTTGGTGACGTGGTGGCCCCCCAGTGGTGGCCGTTGATGCGGCCATTGGGTGAGTGCCACGTGTAGTGACCGTTGGTGGGGGGTCTATAAATACCCCTTCCCCTCCGACGAAGAATCATATTTGCATTCTGAATTTGTCGAAGTGCTGGCCGATTTTCTAGAGAGATAAACTCCCCAGCCTGTTCTTCGTGTTCTTCGTTGTTTGAGGTTAGTGTTCATCACGATCTTCCTCACTTTTCATATTTTGCTCCGTAAGTAGTTGATCTAGTGTTAGGCATTTAAACACCTTTAGATCGTAAATTCTCCTTAAGCCCGTAGTAGTAGTAATGAAGAGCTTGAATGACGACTACTACCCCTACGACGACCAGCCCTCCACGAGGTCGCTTGACTACGAGGTGCTCGAGGAGTTTGAGGAGGAGATAGAGCGTTTAAGTCCATACAAATCCGCGGAGCTGATGGACGAGGAAGGCGAGGACGAGGATTCCGCCTCTTCTTCAAGGGGTGAGGACGTAGGTGCGTCCCGAGTGGTGGACGGGGCGTCCACTTCTGCTGTCATTCCGTGCCCGAGGCCGGTGTCCGCCGTTAAGGGAGCCGCCAAGCCGAAGAGAGTGAGGAGGCCGAAGAGTGGGCCCGGCGTCTCCTACTTGGATCTCACCAACATCTACCTGATAAAGCCGGAGAGCAGTGCGGCCGACTATCTGGTTGCCCAGATGTACGTGGGGCCGTTCGGGCGGGTTAGGGTGCCTAAGCCGACGGACCATGTTCTTCTTCCACCACCGGGATACTTTGGAGTATACCCGATGAGTTTTGCTAAGGGGTTGAGGTTTCCTCTTCACCCTTTCATTACTGAGTATTTGGACATGGTAGGGCTTCCTTCGGCCTTGCTGACGCCGAACAGCTACTCCTTGATGGTGGGGTTCTTGCTCCAGTGTGAGGAGTTGGGCTACAAGCCGACGACGGCATTATTTATGAATCTGTACCAGATAGGCCGAGGAAGCCACAAGAACTGTGCGGCCTACGCTACTCTTCAGCAGCTGCCGAAGAAGAGGAGCTTCACGGATTTGCCTACGTCCATTCATGGGTGGAAGAGCAAGTTCGTGTTTGTGTCCATTGGTGAGAGTGGCACCGAGTTTCCCTCCCTCGGCCACACCGGGAGATTTAATCTGCATGACCCGCCGAAGAGCTCTATTTTGGACGCTCAGGTGGAGGCTTTCCTGGAGGGGGGGCCGAGGAGCGTGAAGGATTACATCACTGAGTACAAGATGGCCGCCCTCGGCTTCGTGTGGTACTACGTTTATGGTGACAAGGAGGATGACCTCCAACTCTGGCCGAGGATGACCACCACCTTTGAGGAGGCCGACGGCCCGAACTTGGGCATTCCTGCTGAGGCCGATGGTAATTCTTTCTTCGGTTTCCTGTCTTTATGTTTTGTCCTTTGCCTTACTAATCTGTTTGTGTTTTTTCCTTGTAGATTTTGTCATGGACCGCCGTTCCATGATGGCTATTGTAAAGGCCAAAGCGGCCGAGGAGATTGCTGCTAAGGCGGCCGAAGCGGCCAGGCGTGCCGCGGCCGGTGGGAGCGGGGCTACTGCAGATGCGGCCCCAAAGCCTGCCCCATCCAAGAAAAAGAGACCGGCCACTGACGGCCAGAAAAAGTTGACAGAGGCCGGCGTGAGCGTCTCTAAGAAGACGAAGAGGGCTCCTTCCCCTTCTCCGGCTAGTGAGGCCGGTACGCTTACTGTCCCCAGCGTGGGCGATGGTGGTCCCGTCGTGGACCTTACTGTTGCTGGTGATGCCGCCCCAGCGCTGCCTCTCGTCCAGGAACCACGGACGTAGAGGGCCGGCAAGGAGATCGCCGGTGACACCTATCAGAAAGTGATAGAGTACCCCGTCGGCGGGGGCGTGTTTAATGAGCTCGTCCCCGGCCACGTCGTCCTGGCCAAGGCCATGCCGGCCAAAGATCGGGCTCATCTGAAGAAGCTCGAGGACCCGAAGATTTATGAGGGCGGCATGGATCTCCTCGTCCAAGTAAGTGACCGTCCTTATATTTTTGTCTCCCTTCGTCTATGTAGAGATTGTGGCCTGACCTTTGTTTTCCTTCTGCAGAGTGCCTTCATGCTTATGGAAAGCCATAAAAGGCAGTACTGGGAGATAGTCCGCCTGCAAGCGCTGGAGCAGAAGGCTGCCGCGGCCGACGAGGCGGTAGCTTGCCTTGACCGGCTCCGGGAGGATGCCAAGGCGCTGCAGGCCAAAGCTGATGAAGCCGTCGCGGCCAGGGACGATGCCCTGGTCAAGCTCGAAGAGAGCAAAAGGGAGCTCGCGGAGTCCCACAGGGCGCTTGAGGCCGAGAAGCGCAGGAGCGAGGAGGCCGCCAAGGCGAAGGCTGAGGCCGAGGCCGCCGTCGTGAAGGCTGCCGATGAGGCCGTCGAGAAGTTCTTGGCCGAGGGGTGGAAGGCCGATGAGAGGCTCCCCTGGTGCTACGAAGTGGTGGCCGCCAGGCTGGAGAGTTGGGGGATGAACTCCCCTGCCGGCCGGGAGTATTTCAGCCGGGAGATGTCTGTTTACTACAACCTGGGCCAGGAGCGGATGCAAAGGCTCCTGTGTCGGCGGCTATCCCGGGCGTTGAAGGCCATGAATTACACGTCTGGATGGGCTAGACGGAACCTGAAGCTGCCAAAGCTGATGAAGGATCCCGAAGAGCAGGCCAAGCTTCCGCTGTCAGAGCGGGAGTCCCCCATAGAGAGCTCCGGCCTTGGCGAGCCGGATTATACTGAATTTGATTTCTTGGACGATGCCACCAGCGCCGCTGCCGGCCAGGAAGCTTAAGCCGATGAGGCCGACGAGGAGGGGGCCGACGAGGTTGAAGAGCCAGCCCCGGAGGCTTGATCGGCTATTCCCTATTGTAGTTAGCTTTTCATTTGTTGCCAAATTATGTAACGGCCGAAGTGCCCCCATTGTAATGAATTAATTAAATGAAAGAATTTTTGTCATCCTTCTCGGCCTTGAATCCATTGTATGCTTGTTTGCTTTTGCATTTCAATTCTGTAAATTGTCAGTGTCAAGTCATAACTTGGGTCACCCGCGAGTGTCCGCTACGTCCGTAAGGGTGGCCTTCCTGTCCAGTAGTCTGGTCGTCCTCTTTGCTTTACTATCATAACACTTAGGTTTTTGTTTCAAAAATTTCCCAAGTGTTTTTGGGTCCATGTAGCTGCTGTCTTTACGGCCTAGTGGCTTGATCGGCGTGGACGTAGTTTCATAACACTTAGGTGCTTTCCTTTCGGCCTGGTGGCTTTGTCGGCTTGACCGGTGTTCCTTTGCTATCATAACAATTAGGATCTTTTCACAAAATTTCCTAAGTGTTTTTGATTCCTTTTGGGTGCCTTCCCTTTCAGCCTTGACCGCAGTGTCCGTTCCGTCCAGGCGTTGGCGTCCTTATCGTCCTTATCCCTGTGTTCTGGCCGATAAGGGCACCTTCACCATAGTCTCGTGGACTTTGAATTTTTCACAAGTACACATGTATAGGTGTAGGTAGCTAACGGCTTTGTAGTGTACTGGTACCCGCTTCGGCTAGAATTCCTTCATTTTGAGTACTTAGATAATTTCCTAAGTATCAATGTTAGGCATTTACTTCTTTGCGGTGCCATCGTCGGCCAAGGTCTGGCTTGTGGCCGATGAGGGTGCTGGATAAGGAATAGCTTGTCCCAGGAGGTGGTCCTGCCTTCGCCGGCTAGCCATGGCTCCAGTGCCTGCGTCGGCCATCCGAGGTGCGGTGGCAAGTAGAGGTTGTTTCCTGATTGCTTGATCCTTTCGCGGGTGTGTGTAGTGCCCGCTTCGTCCTGGTCATCCTCAGGATTGTGATTCTTTGTTACATACCAAGCGTTGGTGCTTCAAAGGACTGTAGCCGATGAAGGTCACCTCGCGCGTGTCACCCCACCGATGTGGTTAGGGTTTTATAGGCGTGTGTATCGGCCTTGATTGTTCCCTCGTGGTGTGTGGACGTGTCGTCCATG
This sequence comes from Cuscuta europaea, assembly GCA_945859875.1. NCBI lineage: Eukaryota > Viridiplantae > Streptophyta > Magnoliopsida > Solanales > Convolvulaceae > Cuscuta > Cuscuta europaea. Next base: position 13,933,330 of record CAMAPE010000048.1, read on the forward strand.
CTACATGTTAGTGGTACTAAACTTGTGTTCAACTGATATGTACTTGGCCAAAATGGGCCTGAATTTTGGGGATTTTTTTTTTCATTGCTTGAGGCCGGCAAGTGTGTGCGGCCGTCGGCTTCCCTCTTTTTCCCTTGTTTTTTTTTTCGGGGGTATCCTTCTTTCAGGCTTCGGCCGAAGGGTGTGCTCGTCCTTCGGCCGGTTCGGACTTCGTTTATAACGTCCGTGATCTCAGGGCGGGTCCCGTCGCCTATTTATGACGCGGGCTAGACTTTTGGTCGGTTTCCAACGGCTGTCGTTGCCCAACCCTGAATTTTGGGATTTTGTCACCTCGGCCATGATTTCAGGCCTGTCGTCCTGCGATCTGGCGCGTGGACGACGCGGTGAGCTTCCCGTTTCAAGACGTGGGCCGTTTGCGGGCCCCTCGTCCTGGGGACATCGTCGGCCATACCTGAGCGTTTCACTTCTAGGCTTACGGGGCCAGGACGATGTGCTCTCTCAGCTAGGCCTGGGCCCTTCGCTGATACAGAATACAATGGAGTGCCTGAGCTTGTCGCTCGTAGGCTGCAAATGCGAGGGGCCATGTCGGCCAGACCTGAGGCTTTCACTCTAAGGTGGCCGACAAGGGCACCTGCTAATGTTTTTCTTTAAATTCCAGAGAAAAATTCAGAACATGATTTTATTCATAAGTGACTCGAGGCCGAGGGTGGCGTTCAATCAGTAACCCGTTAAGGGGTGAGGGCTTCGCCGTCTACACCTCCTTCGGATTACTGATAAAACTTCACCAGATGATGTACATTCCATGTTCGTGGTACATTGGACCCATTCGGTCGCTTAAGTTTGTAGGTGCCGGGTTTGACCACGGCACTGATGATGTAGGGCCCTTCATACTTCAATGCTAGCTTGCCACCCTCTGTCGGCTGGCTTGCTTCCCTTCGGCGGAGGACGTAGTCCCCCACCTGAAATTCCCGGGAACGTACCTTGGCGTCGTAGTATGATTTTACTTGACACCGGTAGTTCTCTGCTCGAACGTAAGCTTGCTCACGCCTCTCATCGACCAGGTGTAGGTCAATCTTCATGTTTTCTTCATTGGCGCCGGGCTCGTATTGTTCCACCCGTCGGCTGGGGATGGTAACTTCCGTAGGCGCCTTTGCTTCAAAGCCGTAGCACAGGGCGAAAGGCGTTTCACCTGTCGCCCTCCTCGGCGTGGTTCTGTAGCACCACAGGATGTTGGGGAGCTCGTCGACCCAACTACCTCCTGCGGCCTGGAGCTTCTTCTTCAGCCCCTCCATGATTGTTCTATTGGCGTTCTCGGCCTGCCCGTTGCCCTGAGGGTAGGCAACGGAGGAGAAACGATGTTTTACCTCAAACTCCCGGAGGAGCTCTTGGAAAGGGGCTGCCTCAAGCTGGGTGCCGTTGTCCGATATGATCTCCTGGGGGACGCCAAAGCGTGTGATGATGTTCTTGTAAACAAATTTTTGGCATCTGGCCCCCGTGATGCTGGCCAAAGGTTTCGCCTCGACCCACTTGGTGAAGTAGTCGACGGCGACGATGATGTAGCGGTTATTCCCGGCGGTTCTGGGCAGGGGGCCGACCAGGTCAATTCCCCATCTGGAGAAAGGAATTGCGGTGCTGATAGGGGCGTAGTTGACAGCTGGCCGACCAGGGGCCTTCTGGAGCACCTGGCAGGTAGTGCACTTCCTGGCCAGGTCAGCGCAGTCGCGTGCCATCGTCGGCCAGAAGAAGCCCTGGACGACGAGACGCCGGGACATGCTGAAAGGGCCCTGGTGTGAGGAGCAGGCGCCACAATGAACTTCTTCCATGACTGTGTCGGCCTCGTCCTGGTGTAGGCACCGGAGGAGAGTGCCATTATAGGACCGTTTGTAGAGTTTGCCATCTTCGATGGTGTAGCTTGGGGCCCTGAGTTTGGCAAGTTTGGCTCTCTCCTCGTCCGGGGGCAGCCCCCCCGTTGTGATGAAGGTGGCGATGTCGGAGATCCAATCCTCTGGTCGCTGTTGGACGCACAAGACGGGGCTGGCATGGATGCTGGACATGCTCAACTCCTCGATTTTGGCCAACTGGGAGATGTGCTCCGGGGTGTATGTGCTGAGCTTGGAGAGGATGTCGGCTTCGGCGTTCTCGGACCTGGGGATCTGAGTGATCTCGTGGGTTTCAAACGCTTTCAGCAATTCCTCCGCCGCTCGTTTGTACTGCTTCATCCGGCCTTCCTTTGCTTCGTACGATCCCTCCACCTGGCCCACTACCAGTTTGGAGTCGCACTTGATTCTGAGGTGCTTGGCCTTGAGGCCGGCGGCGAGTCTGAGACCGCTGAGGAGGGCCTCATACTCGGCTTCGTTGTTGGATACCCTGAAGTTGAAGCGGATGGCATAGTAAGCTCTGAATCCTTCAGGGAATATGAGGACGACGCCGCCGCCACATGATTTTGCGGCCGACGAGCCATCAGTGAACAGGGTCCACGTATCGTCCGGTTCAGGCCCGGAGTTGGCGACGGCCGTCTCCCTTGCCGTGCATTCAATGACGAAGTCGACCAAGGCTTGCCCTTTGATAGATGGCCTTGGCTTGATCTCAATCTGAAACTGGCTGAGGAAGATCGCCCATTTCACCATCCTCGAGGAGCTAGTGGGGCTCCTCATGAGCGCGCCGAGAGGCTGCTGGGTCAGCACATGGACGGTGTGGGCTTGGAAATAGTGCCCCAGCTTCTTCACGGTGTGGACGATGGCCAACACCGTCTTCTCAATGGGGGAGTACCTGAGCTCGGCCTCCCTAAGTGTCTTGCTGATGTAGAAAATTGCCTTCTGCACCCCTTCGTCCTCACGGATGAGCACGGAGCTGATGGCCGACGTGCTCACCCCTAAGTACAAGAAGAGGGTTTCGCCGGCTTTGGGCTTGGAGAGTACGGGTGGGGATGACAGGTACCTTTTCAATTCGTCGAATGCTTCCTGACACTCCGTCGTCCACTTGAAGCTGTTCGCCTTGCGCATGATTTGGAAGAAGGGGAGTGCCCTCTCGGCCGACCTGGAGAGGAACCGGCTTAAGGCCGCCAGGCGCCCCGTCAGTCGCTGTACCTCCTTGACGTTGCGGGGTGGCTCCATGTTGATGATAGCCTGCGTCTTCTCCGGGTTTATCTCGATGCCTCTCCGGCTGACCATGTAGCCAAGGAACTTGCCGCCCTGGACGCCGAAGGCGCACTTCTTGGGGTTAAGGCGGAGCCTGAACTCCTTCATGATTTCAAAGATTTCCCGGAGGTCGTCGGCGTGGGAGATGGCCTGCCTGCTCTTGACGATCATGTCGTCGACGTACGCTTCCATCGTCCGGCCAAGGACCGCTCTGAAGATCTTGGCCACCATCCTAGTGTAGGTGGCGCCGGAGTTTTTGAGTCCGAAGGCCATGACGAGGTAGCAAAAGATTCCTTCTGGGGTCATGAATGGCGTCTTCTCGGCGTCATCTTCATGCATGGAGATTTGGTGGTACCCTCTGAAGGCGTCAAGGAACGACATCAACTCGCACCCCGCCGTCTCGTCCACCAGCTGATCAATGTTGGGGAGAGGGAACGGGTCCATGGGGCATGCCTTGTTCAGGTCAGTGTAGTCAACACACATTCTGAACGTCGGCGGTTTTTGTGCGAGGACGACGTTGGCCAACCATGTCGGGTACTTCACCTCTTTGATGTGTCTGATTGAGAGGAGCATGGCGACCTCCCCTTTGACGAAGTCCCGCCTGTCGGCGGACAAGTAGCGCCGCTTCTGTTTGACAGGCGCGGAGGCCGGATCGATGGTCAGCCGGTGAGCGATCACCTGGCGGCTGATGCCTGGCATATCGTCCGGGCCCCACGCGAAGACGACGGCGTACGACCGTAGGACGAGGAGGATGGCGTCTCGTTAGTCCTGGGGGAGCTGTTTTCCGACCCTGAGAACCCGCTCCGGCCGGGAGGTATCCAGGGGGATTTCCTCGACCTCCTCGGCCGGCTCCGCATGTGGCCTCTCCTCGTCCCTGGCGACGGCGGCCGTGATGGTGTCTATCCGCTGTCCCTCCCTTTCGGCCGGCCTCGTCAGCTTGAGGTAGCAAGCTCTGGCTATCCTCTGATTTCCTCTGGCGTAGCCGATGCCGTCATTGGTGGGGAACTTCAAGCATAGGTGCTTCATGGAGATGATGGCCTCCAAGTCCTCCAGCGCTGGCCGGCCCAAGATCAGGTTGTGGGCGCACTGGAGGTTGACCACCATGAACTCCATGTCAATTTTGGCGTGGTGGGGACCGTCACCGACTTCCACGGGGAGGACTATCGTGCCCTCGGCGTCGATAGAGTCCCCGGTGAAGCCGGATAACGGGGTCTTGATCGGCCTCAGCAGAGCCCTGTCCAGCTTCAGCTGCTTGAAGGTGTCCAAGTACATCACATTGACGGAGCTCCCCGTATCGATGTAAGTACGGTGGATGATGGAGTCACCGATCTCACATCGGATGACGAGGGCATCCCTGTGTGATTCCGTACCCGGAGGCAGATCCTTGTTGGTGAAGGTGATCGCCTCCGTCCGCTGCTTCTTCGGCTGGGGGGGAACGTGGGACACCTCCCCAATGTAAAGGGATTGGGCCCATTTCTTTCTCTGAGTGGCGGAGTCCCCCCCAGTGTTCCCACCTACGATGAGGTGGATGTGATTCTTCTTCGGCGGTGGCTCTTCGAAGTCCTCGTCGTCACTGAGCCTGCCAATCTCCCGCTTCTTCGCAGAGGGTTCGCCCCCATGTTTGCCGGTGTTTACCCAAGTGTTTCTACGTGGGCCACCTTTGACAAACTGGGAGAGTTCCCCCTGGCGAATAAGGCGCTCGATGGCCTTCTTCAATGTGATGCAATCGTCAGTATTGTGCGACGAGTTCTTGTGGAACCGGCAGTACGTACCGCCCTGCTGGATGGCAAGGATCTCCTCGGCCGGCCGAGGAGCCTGCTCGATGAGGCCGTGCTTCTCGGCATAATCGAGGATGGTGCCGACCGGGTGGGTGAGGGTTACCCCCGGCCGTTCCAACCTCGGCCGCCAGTGGCGGTCCTTCTTACTTTGTCCACCAGAGCCGTGGCGGCCCTGGGCACCCTGGCCGGCCGGGGACGGACCCGGGGCCGGCGAAGGATTTGTCTTCTTGGGGGGATGGCCCCCCTCTCTTTTGTGATTGTGGAGCTCGTCGGCATACAAGCCTCCGCGCTGGAGCGCCTTGGCGTACGACCTCGGGGGGTCGGTGATGAGGCTCCTAGCGTACGGGGAGCTGCGGAGGGCTCCCTGGTATAAGGCGAGGAGGGTGCGCTCATCGGCTCCCTCGGCCTCCTCGGTCTCCCTCGTCCATCGATCGATAAATGACCGGAGGGACTCCTCGTGCTGCTGCTTGACGGAGAGGAGGTGGGTGAAGTACTTCTTCGCGCGCTTCCTCCCGGCAAAGTGAGTGAGGAAGCGTTGGGCGAGATCCTGCCATGAGTCGATGCTTCCTTCTGGCAGCCCGTTGAGCCACTCGTACGCTGGCCCCTCGAGAGTAGAGAGGAACCAACGGCAGAGGTATTCGTCGGACGCGTTCACCATCAGCATGTTGTTCTGGTAACGGCTGAAGTGCTCCTGGGGGTCTGATCGGCCATCGTAGGACTTAATGGCGTTCCCCCTGTACTTCTCAGGGATGGGGGCCGAGAGGACCCTGTTGGTGAAAGGGGTCCTGGTCCTGACCTGGATGATGGGGTCACCTCGCCCCTCGGCCAGCTCCCTCTCCAGGGCGCTAACTTTGTTCATGAGCGCGCTGAGGCCGGGGTCATTGGAGGCACCGACCGTAGGGACGTTGGCCGACTGCTTGGCCTCCATCTGAGCCAGCCTCCTCTCCAGCTGGGCGATGACCTCGTCTCGGGGGTCCCTAGCGGCCGTAGCGCCGCCCGGCTGGTTCCTCAAGCGCTCGTTGTGAGCCGCGTTGATCTGGTGACGCACGTCATCTTCGTGCAACTTTCCCTTGCCCTTGTCTGGGCGGGGCTGGTCCGCTGTCCGGGACACAGACCCCAAGCTTTCCCTTGGCGAGCCAGGACGAGGATCACCAATCCGTCCCGCCATCCTCTCCGAAACCGGACGACGGTGCGTGTCACCTAGCCTATTGAAGGCAGAGGCTTTTCCACGCGCTGGGGTCTGCCCGGGCCGAAGAGGGGAAGCAGGGTGGGAGTGGGACGACGCCGTGTCCTGGGCCACGACCCCCTCATTGTTGCCTATCTGATCGGCCAGTGGTTGGGGATGAGGAGGTGGAGTGACGTTTCCCCCGGTCCTTGGCAAGAGTGCGCTGAGGACGGTGGGATTCTGAGCCAAGCTGGCGATGATAGCCGACAGTGCGGCCTGGACCTGAGGATCTACGGACGGAGAGGCCGCGGCCATAGGCTGGGCCGGGGCGTGGTCCGCTTTCTCAGCTCGTTTCTTTTCCAGGCCGAGGCGGGCGTCGGGGACCCCGCCGTTGAGTTGGTTGCGGAGGTCCGTCGTGAGGTTGAAGGCCTCCTGGAAGAGGTCTCCTCCGCCGACCTGGTCGGCCGTGGCGTCCTCATCGTGCTCCCTGGGCTCTTGGTCCTCAGGGATGACTTTGCTGACGAGGTTGCGGTTTGACTTAGTTCTCCCCATGATCAGTGGTTAGCTGTGCTTGGTAGCGACGAAGGGTGCTAACTTGATTGTTCTAGCTCTCAACGAGAGCACCAAATGATAGAGTATTAACTCCTAGATTCTAGAGAGACGTGAGAGCTAGAGAGAGAAGTGCAATAATATGCTTCAATAGAATGATTTTGTAACCCCTATAACTACTCCCAAGGGGAGTATTTATAGAGAAAATTAGGGTTGGGCTCCCAAGCCTTGGGCTTGGGAGGCCCATTTACAACTGGACCGCTACTGGGCCGAATACAAAGCCTCTAATGGGCTGTACAAATGAGTAAGTATAGGATCCGATTCTGGGAGGTCTTCGAGGCCGACGAGGGCGTGGCCGACGAGGGCACGGCCGACGAGGGCACGGCCGACGAGGGCGCGGCCGACGAGGGCACCCGAGTCCCTTAGACTCAGGACCGTAATCTGAGTTGGCACCTTTTCGGCTGACGGGGGCGTCATGGCCGACGAGGGCGCCACTCTGTTGTCTTGTGCTCCGTTCTTCCGAGTATGTGGGTCCCGGGGCTCAGACCCATATACTCCATCACTTGGTACTCTGGGCGCTGTGATTTGGGCCTGTTGGGCTTGTTGGGCCTTCGATGGAGTAGTAGGAGTCTGTGGGCCGGGGGTTCCCGGGCCATATACTTAGGGCTGAGCAAAACCGACCCTACCCGAATAACCCGATCGGGTGAACCCGATTTTTTGTCATTGGGTCGGTTGACCCGACCCGAACCCAGCGACCCGAACCGCCCACCCTATAATTTTTGGGCCGACACCAAGCGGGTAGGGTTCTCCTAATCCCTACCCGAACCACCCGAAAACCCGACCAAGCCTAATCCCATTACCCAACTCCCCAACTACCCAAGCCCATTAGCCCACAACCCACTCCCTTAGTCCCTTTCCCTTATCCGGTTATCCACTTATCCCCATTTCCCTTCGGCCATTACCCTAACTTACACTCTCAGAATCTCTCTCTCTAACTCTCTAAGCGGCTAACCCTAATCTGGTCTGACTTCTCACTTCGTCGGCCGCCGTTGCCGTCGTTGTAGGGCTGTAGGCCTGTAGTCCTCAACCGAGTGGAAGCCTTCATCTCCTTGTAGGGTTTACCGTCTCTACTCTCTAACCTAGTGGTCTAGTGGAACTGTGGAAGCCTTTCATCTCCTTCGTCTCGAGCCGTTGAGGTATAAAATACTTATTCCGTTATTCGTATTATGGTAAGTTTAGTCCTTGATGAATGATGATGCATGGATGTTCTGAGTTGTGATTAGTCTTGTGATGTTCGTATATTTGTGAAACTTGCATGTACAAATCTGTTCGAATGTTCGGTTATCCACTTATCCTGTTGTCCCTGTTAATTGTTGATGTATATTATGATGTATTCAGAATTTCAAATCTGTTGATTTGAAATATGAATGAAGTGTGGAAGCTAATCAAGCTATATATTCTATATTCATGTGTTGCCTACTGAGTACTGACTATGGTTATCCAGTTGTCCCTGTTATGTTGTCCCTGTTTGATGAAGAAGCCTTTTTCAACTCTATTACTCAAACGAGTACAAAGAGTGAACTGGGTTCTTCAGAGTCTGTAGAGAAGTGAAAAAGGCAAGTGCTTTTATCCTTCTGTACATCAGCTTGCTGATTGTTCCAGACTTACATATTATGGTTATTATTTGTGAGATATGAACTCTGTGGAAGCTCTTACTCACTGCATATGTACAACTCTTATTCATGTGTTACTTGCCTTGTCTGTGAGGTATGAACTCTGTGGAAGCTTAGTATACACATATCAATATATCATGTGTTGCTTACTTGCTTACATTAGATGGACCCTACTGAGTACTGACTAAGGTTATCCAGTTGTCCCTGTTATGTTGTTTGTTGTACATAAGTAACATAACTGCCTTATTATTTTGATGAAGAAGCCTTTTTCAACTCTATTACTCAAACGAGTACAAAGAGTGAACTGGGTTCTTCAGAGTCTGTAGAGAAGTGAAAAAGCCAAGTGCTTTTATCCCTCTGTACATCAGCTTGTCGATTGTTCCAGACTTACATATTATGGTTATTATTTGTGAGATATGAACTCTGTGGAAGCTCTTACTCACTGCATATGTACAACTCTTATTCATGTGTTACTTGCCTTGTCTGTGAGGTATGAACTCTGTGGAAGCTTAGTATACACATATCAATATATCATGTGTTGCTTACTTGCTTACATTAGATGGACCCTACTGAGTACTGACTACGGTTATCCAGTTGTCCCTGTTATGTTGTTTGTTGTACATAAGTAACATAACTGCCTTATTATTTTGATGAAGAAGCCTTTTTCAACTCTATTACTCAAACGAGTACAAAGAGTGAACTGGGTTATTCAGAGTCTGTAGAGAAGTGAAAAAGCCAAGTGCTTTTATCCTTCTGTAAATCAGCTTGCTGATTGTTCCAGACTTACATATTATGGTTATTATTTGTGAGATATGAACTCTGTGGAAGCTTAGTATACACATATCAATATATCATGTGTTGCTTACTTCCTTACATTAGATGGACCCTGAAGAATGTGTGACCTTTTCTACATCTGGATCTCAACCTCCTCTGAGTCAAGAAACAGTGGTGGAAAGTCAAATTCCTGAGCCTAACATTACCAATGAGCAGACTGCACCACCTGCTGTTTCTGGACAAAAGAGAAAAGTGGTTGACAAAAGATCTAAGATTTGGGATCACTTTGATGAAATTAAGGATGAAAAGGGTGTGGTTATTAAGGGGAGGTGCATATACTGTGCAAAAATATATTGTTGTCACTCTAAGAAACATGGAACTTCCTCCATCAGAAATCACATGCTTAATTGCATGAAAAACCCCCATGCTAAAGACACTAGACAAGCCCTATTAACCTTCCAGCCTGTACCTCCACAGACAGGTGAACCATCTGGAAAGACTGGGGTCATGGGAACTTGGGTATTTGATCAACAAGCTATTAGGAGAGCTCTAGGTGAAATGCTAATCATTGATGAGCTTCCTTTTAGATTTGTAGACAGACAAGGTTTTAGGAATTTTGTTGCTGCAGCCTGTCCTAGGTTTCAAATTCCTTCTAGATGGACAATTGCTAGAGACATTTTTCAAATATACCTTGATGAAAAAATGACTCTAAAAAGGAATTTTAGGGAACAAACTCAGAGAGTTAGTATAACTACTGATACATGGACCTCTATTCAGAGGATAAATTACATGTGCATTACTGCTCATTTCATAGATAATCGGTGGAAGCTCCAGAAAAAAATAATTTCCTTTGTCCCTGTCACCTCTCACAAAGGGGAGTACCTTGCTAAAGCCCTAGAAAATTGCTTACTTGATTGGGGTCTGAAAAGTATTTTTACTGTGACTGTTGATAATGCTAGTAGTAATGATACAGCTATTGGTTTTTTGAAGAAAAAATTAGTAGCCTGGGGTGCTTCTTCTGTAAAAGTAAAGTATGTTCATATGCGTTGCATTGCACACATCTTGAACTTAGCAGTACAAGATGGTCTTAAAGATTCAGACACTTCAGTCATGAGAGTTAGGGAAGCTGTTAAGTATGTTAGGAACTCACCTGCTAGGCTTCAAAAGTTCAAAGATATATCTGATTTGATAGGAGTGGAAGCCAAGAGTGGTCTGCACCTGGATGTTCCAACTAGGTGGAATTCCACTTACCTGATGCTAAAATCTGCAGTTTGTAATGAGAAAGTGTTTGAAGCCTATGAGGAGAATGAATCTGCATATAGTACTGATTTGGGTTCTGACATGCCTGATGTTTTAGATTGGATTGGTGTTGAATCTTTTGTGACCATTCTAAAACATTTTTATGAAATGACACTAAGAATTTCAGGCTCACTATATGTTACTTCCAATACCTTTTTTTCTGAAATTTCTGACTTGTTCCTTGTCCTCAAAGATATGGTTGCCTCTCCAACTGCTTCTGTCAGTGTCATGGGGAGTACTATGAAATCCAAACTAGACAAGTACTGGGGTGATCCTGAAAAGATGAACTATCTAATCTTCTATGCTAATGTCTTAGATCCTAGGGACAAGTTTGAGTATATGCCATTTCAGCTAAATGCTTTATATGGTGATCATAAAGGTGCTGCTTTTTTTCTAAAAGTGAAGTCAGGTCTAACTGAGTTATTTGTTGATTATGTTTCAAGTTACCCTGACTGTGTTGGTGGAAGTTCTAATACAACTTTTACTTCTGGAGCATCTATGGAGTGTGGTAATTCTGAAAATAGGCCTGTGTCCAGGTTTAAGGCTGATCTTAAAAAGAAGAAGCTTGAGAGTGGTCAGGTAGGAGTTAAAAAATCTGAACTTGATATATATTTAGCTGAGTCCATAATTGAGGAAGATGGGGACTTTGATATTCTAAGATGGTGGAAGTTAAATAGTGAAAGGTTTCCTATACTTTCTAAGATGGCTAGGGATGTACTTGGTGTTCCCATTTCCACAGTTGCTTCTGAGTCCACTTTCAGTACAAGTGGTAGGGTTTTGGACTGTTTTAGGAGTTCATTAAGTTGTAAAATTGTGGAAGCCCTTATATGTGCACAAGATTGGTTGAGAATGGCTCACCAGCCTATCTCAGTTGAAGAAAACATTGATGAAGTAGAGAGGCTGGAAAAAGGTATAAGTTCAATGTATTTTCATGTATTATTTGCTTACTCTGAAGCTTATTGTTTAAATTTCAAAATTCTAACAATTCTGTTTGTCTGTTATAGAAATAATGGATGGAAATGTTGGTGGTGGAGATGCTGCTCCTACTGGATCCTCTATTGTGCCATTAAGTGTACAATTTCTATATTTATATTGTGCATTTGTGCCATTATGTGCTTGGTTTTCCATTTGAATGTGTATGAACATGAATACATGACTCTATGATTTGGCATTAGCTATGATGAAGCTTCCACTCATTACTGCATATAGGGTTTAGGGTTGGTATTGCTCTTTCAGTTCATAAAATGGTAAGTTGCAACTGAAATTGTAGCAGATGCCCCCTATTTCCCTTGTGAATGATACAAAGCATTCTGAGCTCTATGAAATGCCTGGTTTGTTTCATTATGTGCTTGTTTTTTCATTTGAATGTGTATGAACATGAATACATGACTCTATGATTTGGCATTGGCTATGATGAAGCTTCCACTCATTACTGGTACTGCATATAGGGTTTAGGGTTGATATTGCTCTTTTAGTTCATGAATGGTAACTTGTAAGTTGTAACTGAAATGGTAGGCTATAACAGATGCCCCTTATTTCCCTTGTGAATGATAATAAGCATTCCGAGCTCTATGAAATGTCTGATTTGTGCCATTATATGCTTGTTTTTCCATTTGAATGTGTATGAAACATGAGTACATTGCTATATGATTTGGTGTTGAACCTGCTGCCAATATGAGTATAATGTATTACACTATTATGCGCTTGTTACATTTGAATGAGCATGATTATGTCATTCTGGAAAGCATGCACATGCTGCCAAGTGCCAACTATCCCTGGACCCTTGTACCTTGCTCTGATTTGCAGGTTTTGTGTAACTATCTCATAATCCCATTAATCCTTTACTCTATCATTTCTATTAATTTTCATTGGCTATGATGAAGCTTCCACACATTACTGAATGTATGGTTTAAGGTTGGTATAGCTCTTTCAGTTCATAACATGTAAGTTTTAACTGAAATTGTAGCAGTTGCCCCTATATTCCTTGTGAAGGATAACAAGCATTCTGAGTCATTGAATCAATGATTTCTCTGATTTGTTTCATTAACTTATCCTTGTTAAGTTGTTATTGACATATTGTACTACTCTACTACATGTCTATTGCTTTCCATGTGTTAATTAACTTTCTTATGCAGGTGGAAACTTCAAACTGTGGAAGATAGTTGTGGACTTGTGGAACTTCAAAGTGTTCAAGCATTTTTGAATTTTTGTGTACTTGACTAGTTGGAACTTTGTATGTTAATGATTAATGAACTGTGTAATTCAGTAATCTGTATTTTGTAATATGCTAAAACTCTTTGTTACAATTTTGATCCCCCATACTCTTTACTTTGTAATATTCACATTATTTATGGCCGTATGGCCGGAATGGGAATCAAATTATGTTTTGCAATTGTAATATTTTAGATTTACTGGTGTTGAAATTACAAATTATTTTGCAATTTCAAATTATTTTAGTTGAAACTTGAAACCGACTAAACCCGATACCCGATCCGAACCCGCCCTACCCGAAATACAATCAAACCCGAAAATTTCTAAGTAAAAAAACATAGGGTAGGATATCCATATTACACATCCGAAACCCGAAAGGGTATTGGGTTCACCCACCCGCCCGACCCGAACCCGCCCGATGCTCACCCCTACATATACTCCATCAGGAGTCCCTCACTCCTTTTGCCGAAAGGTACTTGAGGGAAAAGGAGTAATTTGTGCTTGCCCTTTGATGTTGTCCCGTCGTGATCTCTGAAGTTGGTGAGGAGTTGTTGCTTTTATGTCCCTGCCGAAGGCAGTCCCTCAGTTACCCACATGTCGGGACTTGAGGGCTTGCTTTGTTGTTTGTTGGAGTTTCTACATCTTTTGTAATTTAATGATTTTCCCGAGGGGGTCCTCCAGTCCCCCACTCCTTGAGGCACTTGTAAAGTGGTGAAAAGGAGTAGAGTAGTTGCGTTGCTGTTGTGGGCCGAAGGCTGTTGTTTTTTCGTTTCATTTTGGGGGGATGCCTCGTTAAAAACCTCATTAGGAAAAACCCTTTGGGAAAAAATCCTAATGAGGGAAAAAGAGTGCACCGAATTCCCCCAATGATGAATCGAAAATGTCAAACCTTGGTATAAAGTGGAGAATGACGGGAATGCCGAAGGCTCTCTCTTCTGAGGGCTCCTGTATTGATTAGCCGAAGGCTTGCTGTTGATGTCCTGGTGGCGCCGAAGGGGAGGCCCTCAATTCGGGGATCGAGGGCCTGCTGGATGAGGGCGACAATGGAGTTGTTCCCGGGGGGTCCACTGCTTGTTGATTAGTTGGTGATGAAGATACCCGGGGGCTCCCATTACCTGTGTGCCATGGGCCATCCGTCAATGAGGCACTCCCCGGGGGCTACCCGGTTTTGCAGTGCTGAGGGGGAAACCCCGAGGGGTGCCCTGATATGAAGCCTCGGGTTTCTGAAGGAGTGATCCCGAGGGCGGATGTTATGTGCTGTGCGGGGCACAACCCGGGGGCACTTCTGAGTGAGTGTACCCGGAGGCTATCCTTGATGAAGAGGAGTGAAGTAGAAAAGTCGGGGGCTTCCAGAATATAGCCGTTGGAAATATAGCCGTTGGAATATGTAACGACAGGATATAGCCGTTGGGGGGGTGGCACACGTGGCGTGTGATGGCTGGCTGTTCGTGGGCGGCGTCACCGGTTGGGTGAAACGACGGTGTGTAATGATGACGGTCCGTCCGGAGGCCCGGTTTCCGGGCCCAAGCCCGGATTCCGGCGCCTATAAATACCCCAAGGCCAGAGCCATTTCCCCTTGTGCGATCATTTATCTTAGCGAAGCTTTGCCCAAAATTCTAGTGAGAGAAACTCAGGCCTTCGGTCAAAACTTCTGCTTTCAAGGTCAGTGCCCGCTTTCCCTTCACTTTTTAGCTACCTGTACTGTGCCCTTAGGTTAGGAGATAGAAAATTTAGAAAACACTAGCGTCTACGAGCCTTCGAACTAGAGTCAGCATGTCGTCCCAGAGTGATTCTCAAGATATCTCGGGGGCGCCCTCGGTGGAGGATGAAGTCCTCTCGGACGTGGAGTCCTCAAGTGCAGAGTCCTCGGTGGGACAGGATGCCGTCGTTGCCCAGGAGTTGCAGAAAGCCCTCGTAGCTGAGGCGGAGGCCGAGGGCTTTGAGCAAGAATGTGAGGACGAAGAGTTGGCCATCGCCTGGCAAGCAGCTGAAGAGGAGGCACAAAGAGAAAGCGAGAGGGTCACCGTTGCTGTGCTCCCCCCTCGGGGTGCCGGGTAGGCCAGCACCTCTCGGCCGCTGAATGCGGTCCCCCTCCGGGTGGCCCCGGAAAGAAGAAGGCCAAGGCCGCTGTTCCCAAGAAGAAGGGCAGCGTAGCAGATCAAGGGAAGCCCCTCGATATGCCCGAGGGGTACTCCTATCTCAACACCGCCGCATTGGAGATCAAGTCGAAGGTTGATGCGGCGGACATCTATGTCACCCAGCTTCACGTGGGCCCCTCGGCCATCGTGGTGACACCGGGTCCGGATGACGTTCTCTCCCGGGCTCCCGAGGGCTGCATTGCGGTGCACGTCCTCTCAGTATCCATGGGGCTCCGCTTCCCCCTGCACCCCTTCCTCCGGGAGTATCTTCGGTTCGTCGGTCTGGTTCCCTGCCAGCTGACCCCGAACAGCCATTCTTATATCACTGGCTTCCTTCAGCTTTGTAAGTCCCGGGGGGTGACGCCTAGCCTGGACCTCTTCTTCCAGAGCTTCAACCTGTGCCGGACCTCTTCTTCCAGAGCTTCAACCTGTGCCGGGGGGGGGGGGGGGGGGGGGGGGGGGCACGCGAATGCCGAGGGATTCGCCAATCTGCAGCAGGTGTCCGTGTTCAAACTCTTCACTGAGGCGCCCTCCTCAAACAAGGGGTGGAAGGACCGGTGGTGCTATGTGAAGCTAGCCGAGAGTCCCTTCCCGAGGGAGCTGCGTGACCGCTTCAGGAGGCACGAGAAGAGGAGGAGCGCCACCCTCGAGAAAGATGGCAGGATTTTTGCCATGATCCCGGAGGGCCGGGACATGAATACCTCCATCAAGGATTGCACCAAAGAAGCAGATCTCTACACCCTCGGGTTCCGGCGGTACCGGTTCCTGGGGGAAACTGATGAGAAGTTCCCAGTGTTTGAGGGAGCCTCCGGAGGTAGTAGCTGAGGGCTTTAGAATTCTGTACTTAGTTTTCTTTTTGCTTGGATGTCATTGTCCCTTCGCTTAGACCCGTCGGCCTAACCCTTTGTCATATTTTTTGCAGGTATCCCCGTCTCCATGGTGAACGTGAAGGGCCTCGCTCGCCTGAAGAAACAGGACCCGAAGGGGTCGGGACAGGGCAGCCAGAAGCCCGTCACTGCCCTCTTCAAGAAAGCCGAGGGCGATGCTGCTGCCGGCAAGAGGAAGGCGGCGACCAAGGGGTCCCCCCCGGCTACCAAAAAGCCGAAGAAGGGGGATATCGCCGAGAAGGAGCCCCCGGTCATCATTGCTGATGAGCACCCCGCCTCCGGGGTGCATGTGGAGAAGCCGGCGGGTGAAACGCCGGCGGGGGCAGAGGGGTTGCTGCCTGAGGTCCTCCAAGTTTCGTTCCCGAGGGGGACATCCCTGGCCAGCGGCGCTGTTGACCCGGGGGCCATCTTGAGGGGCATAACCCCTGAGACTGATAGGGCTGCCCTCGGGGCCTATAACGATGCGGCCCTCGAGGACCACATTCTCCGCTCCTCCCTTTCTGTAAGTGTTTACTCGGCTTTCTTCCTTTTCTCCTTTGATTATATTGTGCAATTGCCTTTAACCGTTTTGGTTGTTGGTCTGCAGTCTTGTCTAGCCCTCGGTGAACATGCCCGGAGGCTTCAAGAATGGCGCCTCCATAAAGCAGAGCAGGACGCCAAGATGAGGGAATGCATCCTCAAAAATAAGGAGGCGGTGAAGCTGGGGGCCAGGCTGGAAGAGGAGCTTCGGCAAATGGAGCTGAGATTGGAGGCTGCAGAGAAGGGCAAGGCTGATGCTGAGGCCGCTGCTGAGGAGGCCAGGAGAGCTGCCAAAGCGGCCGAGGACTCCAAGGCGCTAGCCGTCGCCAAGGCTCGGGAGGAAGCCGTTGATGCCTTCGTCGCCGAGGGCTGGAGGGCCGAGGGATGCAAGATGTGGCTGTCCTCGGTCGTGGAGGCATACGTCGAGGAATGGGCCGAGGGCCCCGGGTGGGAATGGATGGCCCGGAAGGGCAGAGAATATTATGAGGCCGGCGAATTCTTCACCCAGGCCCTCATTTACCGGAGGATGGCTCGGCATTTGGGCATTGAGCAAAAGGATTTCTCCCCCTCGGCGTATGGCCTTCCTCCCCTGCAGCCTGATGTCCGTGAGTCGCTCCCGGAAGGTGTTCAGAGGCCCGACCTTGAGGACACGGAGTTGAAGAATGAGGCCGAGCACGACGCTGTCGAGGCCGGAGCGGAGGCATCATCGAGGCCGGCTGCAGAGGGCACCCCGGTGAATGATGCTGTTGTAGTTGTAGAGTGACTTTGTACTTAGAAATCCTTGAACGTATTTTGTAATGAACAACATTGATCCTTCGGCTTCGGCCTGTTTGTAAATTTCACACTTACTTTGTTTTTGATGAATGCATGCTGCCCCCGGGCTCTTTACATTTGAATGCGCCTTATGTTTTGAATGTATGCCTTCTACTTCTTGAATGTATGTTTTAGGACTTAGAATGTTTTCCGATTGTGGCTTGCCCCCGGAAGCCTTCGGTAGCTGGGCGCCCTCTGATGGATATGCAACCGAGGGTTCAGCAGCAATTAGGACTTAGAAATTTTTTCTAAGTGTAGCACAGCATGAGGCCTTCGGGCGTTTGTAGTAACCCGAATCCTAGGACTTAGAAAAAATTCCAAGTGTAGATTTCCCCTTGAGAGCCTTCGGGATATGGCATCCCTTCCTGATGCGTGAGTGTTGGACCGAGGGCCCAATGCACAGGACTTAGAGATTTTTTGCAAGTGCAGTATGTCATGTAGCCTTCGGCTACTGTGGAGCCCCAACTGAAATATTGATTAGGCCGGGGGCCAATTCTTTAGGACTTAGAAAATTCTCTTCAGTGTTGATTCCTTGTGTATTGTAGCCTTCGATTGATAGGTAGCCTTCGGCTATTAAGTCCCTTTATAAGATGAGGGTGAAATATGTAGGACTTAGGAAGATTTCTAAGTGTAGATTTTCCCTTGGGAGCCTTCGGGAGATGGCATCCCTTCTTGATGCATGAGTAGTTGACCGAGGGGAAAATATGTAGGACTTAGAAAATATTCCAAGTGTAGATCTTCCCTTGGGAGCTTTCGGGAGATGGCATCCCTACTTGATGTAAGAGTAGTTGACCGGGGGGAAAATATGTAGGACTTAGAAAGTATTCCAAGTGTAGATCTTCCCTTGGGAGCCTTCGGGAGATGGCATCCCTTCTTGATGTAAGAGTAGTTGACCGGGGGGAAAATATGTAGGACTTAGAAAATATTCCAAGTGTAGATCTTCCCTTGGGAGCCTTCGGGAGATGGCATCCCTTCTTGATGTAAGAGTAGTTGACCGGGGGGAAGATATGTAGGACTTAGAAAATATTCTAAGTGTAGATTGGTGTTGAGCTTCCGGATGTAGATCCCTTGTGTTGTATGAGTCTCTGGCCGAGGGCCAAATATGTGTGGAATCCTGTTGTTGTGAAGAATGCCAACGATGAGTGTGTGCCCTCGGCATAATTTTTAAAAGGTGTAGATTTCGACCCTTGCTGGAGCCTTCGGTGCCTGTGTGACCGGAGGTGACCAGGCAGTGGACTTAGCCGTTTCCTGATGATATTTGTTTGAGTGGTATCCTTCGGGAAATAGGAGCCTTCAATTACCGGAGGTGTCCCCGTGGGGAGCCCTCGGGATGTTGTGATCTGTTGGAGTGTACTCTTTGATTTCTCGCTGAGTCTACTCCCCTTCACCCCCCCCCCCTTTTTTTTTATTTGGGTTGGTGGTGAAGGGAAGGCATCAACAAACTTGGTGTCTTGGTAAGGCTGGGCCTATTAGGAGACCATCTGAATACACCAATGGCTCTCCTCCCTCGGGTTAACCTTCCGAGTTCCGAGGGGATCGAGGGACGTTTCCTGGGCACAAGATATGGTGGTCCGTAACCTGCCTCCCCTTGGGGGATGGCGCGGAAAGCGCCTCATTTTTGAAAGTCGTCCCCTCGGCGCTAGACGTAGTCCGTGGCCTGCCACACCCTTGGGGTGGTGGCGCGGGGAGCGTTTCGGTTTGGAAGTCGAATCCTGGGCATTTCTCATGCCTGTCATACCCTGGGGGTAGTGACGCGGATAGCGTTCCGTTTTTGAAAGTCGAATCCTGGGCATTTCTCATGCCTGTCATACCCTGGGGGTAGTGACGCGGAAAGCGTTTCAAGGAAGGGTTTTCATTTGCACACTAGTTGCAAATGGCCGGGGGCACTACGTGCCGCCGGCACCGATGGTGGCGCCTTTGGTATATGCGTCCTCGTGGGGTACGGCTTTTAGAAACAACACTTGGTGTTAGTTTCGATGTGTAGCCCCCGATACTTGGTACCGAGGGGTCTTCTGTAGGAACACTTGGTGTTCTCTTTTGTCGTAGTTGATGTAGGCGTCTACCCTCGGTACTTGGTACCGAAGGGTCTTCAAATGAAACACTCGGTGTTTTCCAACAGGTGTTTGGAAGTTGATAGGAGAGCATATCCCTGGCACTAGGTGCCGAGGGGTCTTCTTTGAAACATTTTGGTGTTTTTTTCTTCGTTTCGATGTTTGATGATGGAGGTGTACCCTCGGCACTGGGTGCCGAAGGGTCTTCTGTAGGAACACTTGGTGTTCTCATCTTTTCTTTTTGATGTTGAAGGTGGGGATGTACCCTCGGCACTGGGTGCCGAAGGGAAATGAAACACATGGCATTCCTTGTTGTTGGTGATAGGAGTTCCTTCCCTCGGCACTTGGTACCGAGGGGTCTTGACTGAAAACACGTGGTGTTTTCACTGATGTTGTAGGTGTTGATGGCGTCCGCCCTCGGCACTTGGCACCGGAGGGGGTTTTTCTCGTGGTGAGGCGGTGGGCCTGTAGTCAGTATGAGGGCTTGATGTCTTGAATGTATCTTCATTCTTCGAAATTGGAGGCCTTGGGCCATAGGATAGTACATTCACTAGTTATGAGGGCTTGGCCGCTCTTACATTATTGGTAAAATTTAATTAAGTGGTGTACATTCCAGTGCCTAGGGACTTCTTTCCCGTTGGGGCGTTTGAGCTTGTAGGTCCCGGGTTTGATGATGGCTGCTATGATGTAGGGGCCTTCGAATTTTGGTGCCATTTTTCCTCCCTCGGTTGGTTGGCTGGCTTCCCTCCTCCGGAGGACATAGTCCCCCACTTGAAACTCTCGGGTGCGAACTTTGGCGTCGATGTAGCTTTTAACCTGCCTTCGGTAGTTTTCTACCCGGATGAAGGCCTGCTCCCGGCGTTCTGAAATGAGGTGGAGGTCGAGGGCCATGTTGCTGTCGTTGACCTCAGGGTCATATTGGATCACCCTTCGGGTAGGAAGGGTGACTTCCGTAGGAGCTTTGCTTCAAAACCGTAGCAGAGGGAGAACGGTGTTTCACCTGTAGCTCGCCGAGGGGTGGTGCGGTAGGCCCAAAGGATATTGTGGAGTTCTTCCACCCAGCCACCGCCTTCGGCCTCCAGCTTCTTTTTGAGGCCCTCGAGCAAGGTCTGGTTGGCATTCTCTACTTGCCCGTTGCCTTGAGGGTAGGCAACGGAGGAGAAGGTGTGTTTGATGCCCCATGCCTCCAGAAGGGCACAAAAGGGGGCTGCCTCAAATTGTGTCCCATTGTCGGAGATGATCTGCTGGGGGACGCCGAACCTTGTGAGGATGTTCTTGAGGACGAAGTGACGGCACTTCGCCTCTGTGATGCTGGCGAGGGGTTCAGCCTCCACCCACTTGGTAAAATAGTCGACGGCCACAATGATGTATCTGTTGTTGGAGGTACCCCTCGGCAGAGGGCCCAAAAGGTCTATCCCCCATCTAGAAAATGGGACAGAGGTGCTGATGGGGGCATAGTTGACCGCTGGCCTGCCGGGAGCTTTCTGGAAATGTTGACATGCGGTGCACCTCCGGGCAAGGTCGGCACAATCCCTGGCCATGGTTGGCCAGAAGTAGCCCTGGAGAATGAGCCTTCGGGACATGGAGAAGGGTCCTTGGTGAGATGAGCAAGTGCCACTGTGCACTTCCTCCATTGCGACCTCGGCTTCATCTGGATGAAGGCACCGAAGTAGCGTGCCATTGTAAGATCGTTTGTAGAGCCTTCCATCTTCGATGGTGTAGCTGGGAGCCCTCAGCTTTGCCAGTTTAGCGCGGGCCTCATTCTCAGGTAGCTGCCCTGTGGAGATGAAGGCGGTGATATCTGAGATCCAATCCTCCTGACGTTGTTGTATGTTCATAACGGGGCTTTCATGGATGCTTGAGAGGCTGAGTTCCTCGATTTTGGCAATTTTGGAGATGTGCTCGGGGGAGTCGGCCGAGAGCTTAGATAATATGTCGGCCTCGGAGTTCTGAACCCTCGGTATTTGAGTGAGAGAGTGTGCCTCAAATACCTTAAGCAACTCCTTGGCCGCTTCCTTGTACTGTTTCATTCTCCCCTCCTTGGCCTCATATTCTTCGGAGATTTGGCCAACGACCAACTTGGAGTCGCATTTGATGTGGATCTGCCGAGCCCTCATGTTGGCAGCTAGCCGAAGGCCACATAGGAGGGCCTCATATTCGGCCTCATTGTTGGAGACCTTGAAGGAGAAGCGGATTGCATAGTAGGCCCTGAAGCCCTCGGGAGTAATGAGGACTACCCCTCCCCCGCATGCTTTGGTCGCGGAGGAGCCGTCAGTGTAGAGGGTCCACCAGTCTTCCGAGGTAACCGAGGGCTCCCCGTCCGTGGCTGCCCTTGCGGTACACTCCGTCACAAAGTCCGTCAGGGCTTGGCCCTTGATGGCAGGCCTTGGGCGGATGTCAATGTTGTACTGGCTCAAGAAGATAGCCCATTTCACCATGCGGGAGGAGCTGGTGGGGCTCCTCATGAGGGCGCCGAGGGGTTGATGAGTGAGGACCTGAACCGGGTGAGCCTGAAAGTAGTGGCCCAACTTTTTGACAGTCCAAACGATGGCTAACACCGTTTTTTCCACAGGGGAGTACCTGAGCTCGGCCTCCCTTAGGGTCTTGCTAACGTAGAAGATGGCGTGTTGGATGCCGTCTTCCTCCCGGATGAGCACAGAGCTGATGGCCGCCGGGCTAACCCCAAGGTAGAGGTAGAGGGTCTCCCCTACCTTGGGTTTGGAGAGCACAGGAGGTGAAGATAGATATCTTTTGAGCTCGTCAAAAGCCCCCTGGCATTCTTGAGTCCATAGAAAGCTAGCCGTCTTCCTCATGATCTGGAAGAAGGGTAGAGACTTCTCCGCCGATTTAGATAGAAAGCGGTTGAGGGCTGCCAGGCGGCCCGTCAACCGTTGAACTTCCTTCACATTGCGTGGGGGCTCCATGTTGATGATGGCCTGGATTTTCTCGGGATTGGCCTCAATACCCTTTCGGCTCACCATGTAACCCAAGAACTTGCCCCCTTGGACGCCGAAGGTGCACTTCTTCGGGTTTAGCCGAAGGTTGAATTTTTGCATGATGGCGAAGATTTCCCGGAGGTCGTCAGCATGGCTGGAAGATTGTTTGCTCTTGACGATCATGTCGTCAACATAGGCCTCCATGGTGCGCCCTAGGACGGCTTGAAAGACCCGGGCCACCATCCGGGTGTAAGTGGCCCCCGAGTTCTTTAGGCCGAAGGCCATCACTAGGTAGCAGAAGATGCCCTCGGGAGTCATGAAGGCAGTTTTTTCTGCGTCCTACTCGTGCATGAAAATTTGATGGTACCCTCGGAAGGCATCGAGGAAGGACATGATCTCACACCCTGCGGTCTCATCCACCAATTGATCAATGTTTGGTAGAGGGAATGGATCCATAGGGCATGCTTTGTTGAGATCGGTGTAGTCCACGCACATGCGGAAGGTAGGGGGCTTCTGTGCGAGGACTACATTCGCCAGCCATGAGGGATATTTCACCTCCTTGATGTGCTTAATGGAGAGGAGCATGGCAACCTCCTTCTTCACAAATTCCCTTCTCTCGGCGGAGAGGGGTCTTCTTCGTTGTTGCACTGCCTTTGCCGAAGGGTCCACCGAGAGGCGGTGGGTGATGACCCTTCGGCTGATTCCCGGCATGTCCTCCGGCCCCCATGCAAAGACAGTGGAGTAGGCGCGGAGGGCGTCGGTGATACCGGTCTTCAAATCTTCAGGGAGCTGGGCTCCAATCTTCACGACTCTCTCCGGCTGGGCCGGATCGAGCGCAAAGTCTTCTACGTCCTCGGCCGGTTCAGCCCTCGGCCTTCTTTCCTCTTGGTCGACGGTTCCGGTGATGGTGTCAACACGGAATTCCGTCTTGCTTACCTTCTTGGTGACCTGAAGATAGCAGGCGCGGGCAATTTTCTGGTTCCCCCGGGAGTAGCCAATTCCCCCCTCGGCGGGAAACTTGAGGCAGAGATGCCTCATGGAGATGATGGCTTCGAGGTCCTCGAGGGCTGGCCGGCCGAGGATGATGTTGTGGGCGCAGTCAATGTTGACGACGACGAACTCCACCTCGAGCTGGGCTCTATGGAGCCCGTCGCCGAAGATCACCGGGAGGGTTATTACCCCCCCGGAATCAATAGTGTCGCCGGTGAAGCCGGCAAGAGGGGTCTTAATGGGCCGAAGGGACCCCCTTTCCAGATGCAGCTCTCTGAAGGTGCTGAGGTACATTACATTGACGGAGCTGCCCGTGTCAACGTAAGTTCGGTGAATGATGGTGTCGTTTATCTCCGTCCGAATCACCAAGGCATCCCTGTGAGGAGAAGAAGTAGGAGGGAGATCTGCGTTGGTAAAGGTGATGGGTTCCTCCCTCAGTCGCTTTACCGGGGGCATATGAGTGACTTCCCCCACGTAAAGCGATTGAGCCCACTTCTTTCGTTGGCTGGTGGAATCGCCCCCTGTATTGCCACCGGTGATCATGAGGATGTGGCGTTTCTTCTCCTGGTAGTGGGGGTACTCCTCCTCCTCTTCTTCCAAGTTTCCGATCTCCCTCTTCTTGTCGAGGGAGATGGTGTTCGGATTTACCCAGGCATTTACCTTCGTATGGTGCCCTCGGGGAGGTCCCTGATGAGAAGGTCCCTCCTGCCGAGGGCTCTGGACAAACTGGGACAGGTGCCCCGTCTGTATTAATCTCTCAATGGCCGTCTTCAGCTGATGGCAGTCATCGGTCCTGTGCCCCTGGTGCCGATGGAAGCGACAGTAGGGGAACTGAGGGTTGATAGCGTGTACCTCCGGGGGTGCGCGAGAGTCGCGCTCAACGAGGCCCCTCTCCTCGGCAAAATCGAGGATGATGCTGACGGGGTGCGTCAATGGTGTCCGAGGGCGGTCCAGGAGAATGGGCTGGGCCCAAGTCTTAGGGTTGCTCTTATAACCTCCCCCGGGCTTGGCTTGGCCTTGCCGAGGGCGGTCATCAGAGGGTCCCGAAGCCTTGGGGCGATTTGGAGGAGCCCCCGACCCTCGGTTATGCTTGTTGTCAGCCCTCGGGGGCTGCTGGTCCGGATGCTGGTGATACTTCTCCACCTCCTCGGCCTCAGCATATCGGTCCCCCCGCTGCAAAGCCCTTATGTAGTCGCGGGGGGGTTCAATGATGAGGCTCCTCGAAAAGTTGCCGGTGCGGAGGACGGTTTGTAGGAGGGCCAGGAGGGTCCCGTCATCAGCACCGTCGACCTTGTCGGCCTCCGTCCTCCAGCGCTCCAGGAAATCCCGAAGGGTCTCATCCTTCCTCTGGCGTATTGTTAGGAGGTGGGAGAAGTGTTTCCTTGTGCGACGCCTCCCGGCAAATTGCGCCAAGAACCGCTGGGCGAGTTCTTGCCATGAATCAATACAGCCCTCGGGCAGCCTGTTGAACCATTCGTACGCCGGCCCCTCTAAGGTGGAGAGGAACCAACGACACAAATATTCGTCCGACGCCCCCACCATCATCATGCTGTTCTGGTACTTGCTGTAATGTTCCTGGGGGGGTCCATTTTTCCGTTGTAGGGCTGTATATGTTGCCCTCGGTATTTTTCCGGGATCCGGGCCGCCAATACCCTTGGAGTAAATGGCGTCCGAGTCCGGAGCTGGATGACGGGTTCCCCGGAGCCCTCGGCCACCTTCTTCTGTAACTCCTCCATCTTGGCCATCATGGCCTCGTATTTGAGATCTGAATGAGGGGCGGAGGTGGTGGCGTGAGCTTTGTTGGATTCCATCTCGTCAAGCCGGCGTTGGAGGGCCGCAATAATCTCGTCCCGGGGGTCCTTCGGGAGGGTCTCCGCCCCCTGCGAACGTACCCGGGCCGAGTGGGCCTGGTTGATTTGGTGCCGAGCATCATCGGCATGAAGGGGTGCCTTGCCTTTGTCCCGAGGGGGACGCTCCTCGTCTGCCCTCGAAACGGATCCCCCGCTTTCCTGGGGCCTTTGGAGTGCTCTCCCCCCGAGGCGGTCTTGGACCCCTCGGCGGTCTGGCCCTCCTCCGAGCCGGTTGAGGGCGGAAGTACGGGGCCTTTCCCTGTTGTCATTATGGCGGTCCCGGGACTGAACTTCCTGGGAGGACGTATCTTGGGCCACCACCCCTTCGTCGTTTCTCACCCGAGGGGTGGGATTTCCGAAGGGGTGTGGCAGAGGGGGAAGTATGATATTTTCCCCGATCTGAGGGTGAGCTGGAGCCAGGGTGCCGAAGGCACCCGGGTTCTGGGTGAGCGTCTGGATGAAGGCGGAGAGCGCCGATTGCACGTCGATGGTGAGAACCGGAGGGCTGACTTGGTCATCGCTCCGGTTTTTCTTCTTGGCCTCGATGCCGAGGCGGGCATCGGGGGCATTTTGTTGGATCTGGAGGCGTAGGTCGACAGCCGCCTGTTCCAGCCCAGCGATGACACCGCCCTCGGGAGCCCTGTGAGAGGCTTCAGGGGCGTTGACGTTGCCGAGGGCCAGGTTCTTGTCTTCTACGTTCTTTGAGTTGGCACGTGTTGTCCTCACCATTTTGATAGAGGGCTAGTGTTTTGTGTTTGGTCGAGGGGGAGGGTTTCTTACTCGATTGTTCAACCTCTCAACGAGAGCACCAAATGATGGATGGTCTACCCGGGGGTATATATCCGAAGGGTTATTACGGGGAATAACTTAGAGAGAAGTCAGAGCAAGTAAGTAAAAGTAGAGAGAGAGTGTATTCAGTATGAATGCCGTTTTCAGCGTGGTTACAAATGAGGAAATGGGGTGCTATTTATAGTAGCAATAAATTCCGGGCAGGGACACGTGTCAAACGCTTATTGGCCGAGGGGTCACCTCAACTGGTTGGCGCTGGCAGCCGCATGTGGCCGCATTTAATGCGGCTGTTGGATGGGACGTCTGTGCGGGGTACGGTGATCTGTACGCATGTGAGGCGGATATCTTGTCGAGTGAGATGCCTTCGGCTATAGAGCAGTAGCCGAGGGCTCTTCCACCCGATGGCACCCTGGTGCCGAGGGCTCACAGTGCCGAGGGCTACTGTTTTCGCCATTTTCTCCCAGTTTCTTAATTTGCTTGAGAAACCCATTCTGTGAGAATTTGGAGCCTTCGGCCAGGGGGCCGAAGGCACCCCTGGCGCGTTGTGCGGACTGCTTGGTACTCTGGGCGCTGTGATTTGGGCCTGTTGGGCCTTCGATGGAGTAGTAGGAGTCTGTGGGCCGGGGGTTCCCGGGCCATATACTCCATCACCATTTCTTCCTTATTCGAACGCAAAGGTCTGCTATGCTTGGATTTCGTCCCCGATTGAACGAAAAGATAGAGCAGTCAAGGTATGTATTTTTTACTTTACACCCATTCTCGAAACCCGTATAATATATTCACTCTCCAACTGCAAGACAAATACAGGGAAAAGGAAGAAAGTAAATACTACATTCGTTTTCTTTTAAATGCAACTGATGGAGTATATGGGTCTAGGCCCCAGGACCCACATACTCAGAAGAATAGAAAGTACAAGCCACTACGCAGTGCCCTCGTCGGCCAAAGGACCCTCGTCGGCCGAAGAGGGACCGACTCAGAATATGATCCTTAAGCCAGGGAACCAGGGTGACCTCGTCGGCCATGCCCTCATCGGCCAGGAAAAGGTCTACTCAGAATATGATCCAGAAGCCCGGAGAACCGGGTGCCCTCATCGGCCATGCCCTCATCGGCCATGCCCTCATCGGCCAAAAAGAAGGCCATCCAGAATATGATCCAGAAGTCAGGAGAACCGGGTGACCTCGTCGGCCATGCTCTCATCGGCCAGAAAGAAGGCCACCCAGAATATGATCCAGAAGTCAGGAGAACCGGGTGACCTCGTCGGCCATGCCCTCATCGGCCATGCCCTCATCGGTCATGCCCTCATCGGCCATGCCCTCATCGGCCATGCCCTCGTCATCCATAGATAGCCTCTAGAACAGGATTTTATACTTATCATTTCTATACACTTTGTATCCGGCCCATTAGTGGCCCTGTTGTAAATGAGCCTCCCAAGCCCAAGACTTGGGAGCCCAACCCTAGTTTCCTCTATAAATACTCCCCTTGGGAGTTGTTGTAAGGGTTCAGAATTCATTAATACAAAGCAAATATACTACTTCTCTCTCTAGCTCTCACTTCTCTCTAGAGAATATACTCTATCAGCAACATTGGACTTTTTGCACTATTCACGTGTTTTACTTTGACTCTATTTTATTTATTAATGTATTATAAATTAAATTTTAAAAAATTATTGTTAAATTCCTCTTAATTTAAATTTTCAAAATCGAATTTTTTTAATTTTTTAATTATTAGGAATGAAAGATATTACTCCATCTGTTTCACAATCTTTGACACACTTTCCTTTTTGGCTGTTTCACAATCAATGACACACTTCCTTATTTCCTTATTTGGTAAACAAATCTTTACCAAAACAGTGACAAACAGTGTTCAAACAATGCCAAACGGTGTCCAAACAGTGCCAAACAGTGTACTATACAGTAAAATTTACCCCTCAGTAACATTTTTTCCTTAATTCTTGACAAGTCAAACTGTGTCAAAGATTGTGAAACAGAGGGAGTAATAGTCAAACTTGTACGTTGGTAAATGTGAAAAGTGGTCTGTTGCAATAATGCAGAAGAATGAAAACTACATTATATTATATTATAATATAATGCGTATATTATATTATATACATGTAAAAAATCAAAATGATATTATATTATATGCATGTATAAAAATTGAGAAACACTCTGTAATACAAACACACGCTTATACTGAGTGTGTGTGTCTATATATATATATATATATATATATATATATATATATATATATATATATATATATATATATATATATATATATATATATATATATATATATAATAAGCTACGTATATACTAAAAATATAAAAGTTTGAAAATATAAAATCACTATAATAAATATTTTATTCGTTTAATAAATCATATGCCCTTTAATGTAATTTCATAATATTCAGACACTTTTTCGGCTCTTTTTGCCAAACGGATTTACTCCATTCAGATACCAATTCAGATTCACCACTTCACTGATCAATGTTCAGCTCCAGATAATAGTCTCTGATTCAGACAATAGACCTTAATTCAGACATTAGTCTCCAGCTTCAGCTCGTTGTGCCAAACATAGCCTAAGTTAAAATAAATGAGCAAAACCACAGTGGGAATAAATTGGAGCTACATGGAATCACTTTGGGAGCTTTGAGCTATACTCTTATGGGAATAAATTGAACCAGCCGAATGAAGAAACTGCTCCCCTTAGCTTCTTCAATCATCCATTTTTTCAGTTTTTCAAATTCAACAAGCTAATTTTAAAAGTCATTTACCAAACATTATTATTAGCTTCTTTGACTAATCAAATAGCTGAAATGAGTCAAACAAGCTAAAAGCTGGCTGATAAGCCATTTGCCTAACATACCATTAACATGCACGTTTTGATTT
The DNA here is from genome assembly GCA_945859875.1 of Cuscuta europaea. NCBI lineage: Eukaryota > Viridiplantae > Streptophyta > Magnoliopsida > Solanales > Convolvulaceae > Cuscuta > Cuscuta europaea. The sequence continues at coordinate 13,961,777 of CAMAPE010000048.1, forward strand.
GGCTTTTTATATCAAACTTTTAAATAACATAATGCAGCTTTTTTTGTTCCTATGAGACCCTTTATTAGAAATAATTATATATCAGGGATGGTCTCAAACCTAAACCTGGGTGCTTGCTAGCTCGCTACAATGATCCTGATCGAACTTGGGAACACATAATGGGTTTTTTATTCCCTAGGGCTTATCGCCGTTGGGGTCTCGTTTTTTCCCTAGGGCTTATCGCCGTTGGGGTTCGTTTTTCGTTTTTGTTTATTAACGAAGAACGGTGCTTAGGTTGTGGTGAAAGCGAACGACGACAGTGGTCTGTGCTTCGTCGGAAGGGCTCGGCTGCGGCTTGGGTTTGGCCAAAAAGGAAGACACAGGGGACGAACGAAGGGAGGGGATCTCCATGTCAGGAGAAGTCGACGCCGTGATTACGGACCGGAAGATCGGCCTTCTGGGGTTCAAAGATCTTATGGCATCTGTTTGGCGCCCGGGGAAATCGCTTTGGTGCAACAACAATGATGAAGGTGCGGTCGAGTCGGAGGAAAATCTCTTTGGTGCAACAACAATCGTTGCGAGAATCCGACCTCCCCCAGAACCACCGCCAAGGGTTAATCGACGCATTTTGGAGTTTGCTTACTTATATTTTCTGCATTTTAATCTCCAAGTTAAGATGTTTGTGTTTTGTTGTTATTTTCTTTTATGTTGTAAGACTCTTGCATTAGGTTTGGGGGTGAGAGGTCTATGGTAATCATCAATGGCCGTTTGTTGTCCAATTTAGGTGTAGCGAGTTATATTGCTTTGTCAAGGGTGATTAACTCAGAGTCTCGGTCAAGGGCGGATGGTTACATGTAGTCCTTTTGTTATCATGTACCTCTGTTGAATGCTATTTTATTAATTTAAAGCCACTTTGACGATAAAAAAAAGAAATAATTATATACTACTGAGTAGTATTTATATGACTCAAATTTAATGATTATAGTAATAACTTTAATTATAACAACTTATGTTTAATTTTTTCACTTAATTAATCGCAACACTTATAATATTGTCTTTTAGTCATATTTGTATGGTAAATGGAAACTAATAATCTCACTTTGTTGCAGTCTTCTCATAATAATTCCACATAATCGTAATTTAGGAATGATCCCACATTTTCACCACATTTTATTTTATCAGTTTTGGATCGGTTGATGACCTACTATTTCAGGTTGTTTTCTTTTTATTTGCAAAACATTAAAACATAAATCTCACTTTTCGCAAATCTTTTCCAAACAGTTCAACATAACATTTTTCTTTTTCTCCCTAAACGTTTTATATTCTTATTTTTATCCTTTTGACTCTTATTCCCTTTTTCATCTTCTTATTCTTATTTTTATTTCTTTTCCATGTTTATGCATTCCATTTTTTACTTCTTTTTTCTTCTTCCCGTTTATTATTTAATTTCCATTTTTTATATATTTTTTCAAATTAGTTCCCTTCTTATATACTCCCTCCGGTCCCAAATGAAATTCACACTTTGACTTCACACAAATTAAGGAAATAAATTTGACTTTAATGTAGAGTACACTGTTGTGACTTTAATGAAATTCAAGAACAAAGGATGCGCCGGGAAAAAAAACCTCTGAGGTCACTAGCAATTTCAAGTTTTCAAAATTTATTTGAGATATAAGTAGCTTTATGTATAGATTGTTGCTAAAATCTATTCGCATCATTCTTCTTCTACTAAAGTGTGTGTGCCTCTTCAACGGTTATATATCCTAAGATATGCCATTTGATGATAGAGTAATTGTGTGGGGATGAAAGACAGATGGATTACTCATGTCTTCATTTGATGATGAAGACGATATGAAAACCAGTCAAAGTAAGAGGCTGCACCGAAGCAATATTAATTAAGCTGCAGGACTACCTAATTTAGGATTCAGTATTTATTTTAATTATTCATTGGGTATTGTTATTATTAATTATTATTACTAAAGTAGTATTTGAAGATATTTTGGGAAATAAGGCTTAGCCTTTTGATAGCTATAGCCACGTATTTATATAAGTTAGGGAGCATGTTTAGCTCTCCTATTTACAAGGAATACAAGTACACTATAGATAAGTACAAGTAAATATTAAAGAGATAATTACAAATAATGAATAAATAATATTAATCTATCATGCCCCCGCAAGCGAGAGTGGGCCAGAACGGACGCCAAGCTTGGACCGATGGGATAAAAAATGGTGACGAGCAAGTGGCTTGGTGAGAGAATCAGCAAGTTGATCGTGTGTATTAACGTGAGTTACACGAAGGTGATCATTGGCAATTTGTTCACGTACAAAATGAAAGTCAATAGCCATGTGCTTCATACGAGAGTGGAAAACAGGATTAGCACAAACATAAGTGGCACTCAGATTATCACAATAAACTGTGGGTGGCTGTTGGACTGGAATGTGAAGTTCTTGGAGAAGATGGCGAATCCACATAAGTTCGGCGGTGGCAGAAGCTATGGCACGGTATTCGGCCTCAGTGGATGAGCGAGCAACGGTGGTCTGTATTTTTGAGCTCCAACTAATAGGATTGCGGCCTAGGAAGAGCACGTATGCAGACGTTGAGTGACGAGTATCAGTGTCACCGGCCCAGTCAGCATCTGCAAAGGCATGTAAGGAGAAAGGAGTGTCAGCCGCCAAAAAAATGCCAAAGTGAGGAGTGCCTTTGAGATAACGGAGAACACGTTTGATGGCCTGCCAATGTCGGGAAGAAGGACAATGCATAAATTGTGCTAGTTTGTTGACAACAAAATTGATATCTGGCCGTGTGAAGGACAAATATTGAAGTGCACCAACAATGCTACGATATTCAGTTGTGTCGTGTGGAGGAGTCCCATCGTGAAGGGTGAGCACATCATTAGGAGAAAGTGGAGTAGGTGTAGGACTAGCATCAGCCATATGCGCACGGGTGAGAAGGTCACGTATATACTTCTGTTGAGTGAGAAGAAGGCCTGATGGAGTGCGGAGTGCTTCAAGACCAAGAAAGTAGGATAAGGCACCTAGATCCTTTAAAGAAAACCGGGAAGCCAATTTAGTAATAAATGAAGATAAAATGGCAGGTTTGTTGGCGGTGATGATAATGTCGTCCACATAAACCAAGAGCAGGAGATAGCAACCATCCATATGAAAGATGAAAAGTGATGCGTCACTTTTACTGTTGTGAAAACCAGATTGTAGAAGATAAGTCTGAAGTTCACGGTACCATGCACGAGGAGCCTGACGGAGTGCATATAAGGCTTTGTGAAGAAGGCATACATGATCTGGAGAAGAGGAATCAACAAAGCCTTGTGGCTGCTCCATGTATACCGTGTCAGATAATGTGCCCTGCAAAAAAGCATTATTCACATCTAACTGGCGAATGGGCCAGTGATGTGTAACCGCCAAAGAAAGAATAACCCGAACAGTTGCCGGTTTAACAACCGGACTAAAGGTATCTGTGAAATCAACCCCCGGACGTTGGTGAAAGCCTTTAGCCACCAAGCGGGCCTTATACCGAGCCACCGAGCCATCCGGATTTTGTTTCACCCGATAAACCCATTTACAACCAATAATATTTTGTGTGGGATGAGAAGGGACAAGAGACCAAGTATTATTTTTTTGTAGGGCAAGGAACTCTTCCTGCATGGCATTTTGCCATTCAGGGTGACGAACTGCTTGTTTAAAGGTGGTAGGGGCAACGGGTAGGCCAGACAATATTTGAGAGTGAAGTGCATATTTGGGATTGGGTTTAAAGATATTATTTTTGGAACGGGTTATAGGTGGAGTTATTACGGGTGGACACGGAGATGAAGAAGAGGATGGATTATTTTGCATAGGTTGGGTGATGTCATCCAGTATGGAGCTGGAGTGCATGGGTTGCATGGGAATTATGTGGGGATGGGTGAGTTGTTGAGCCGGGGTGATAATGTCCCGTAAAGTTGGGATGGTAGGGGAGGGGTGCGGTATTGTGGGAGAAATTATTGAAGAGGTTAGCTGATTAGTTGGGGACAGCTGGGATGTGCATTGACCGAACTGATAAGGTGGTGACGGTTGTTGGTTTGTGAGATTTGGATAAGGGGATAAAGTTTGAGTGGGGGTGGAGGAATGGATGGGATTGTGGCGTAGAGGGATAAGTGTTGGGGGACTAAATGGTTGAGGAGAAAAAGGAGGGTGGGGGTCCAATGGTGAGTTGGTGGCACCGAATTGTTTGGAGGAAGGAGAAAAGGCATTTAATACATGGTTAGGGGGAACCGAGGGGGGTGTGCGTAGTGTATATGGAAATTGATTCTCAAAAAATACAACGTGACGAGAAGTGTATATTTTTTTGGTGAAAGTATCCAAACATAAATGAGCGTGGTGAACCGGAGAAAAACCAAGGTAGACGCATGGACTAGAACGGGGTTGTAGTTTATGAGTGGTATACGGACGGAGCCAGGGATAACATAAACAGCCAAAAACTTTTAGTGACACATAATTGGGTAAGAACTCAATAGATGTATTATTTTGAGTACAAAATTGATTAACTGAAAGGAGATTACGACGGATGAGAGGGGCACACAAAACATTTTTTAGTGTAAATTTTGAATCAGGTGAATGAATAACCGAAGACCCGATGTGAGTAATTGGAATAGTCTTACCATTACCCATTGCAACCGAATCTGCACCAGTATAATCGGAGTGAATCTGAAGGTTGTTGATGTCGGAGGTTATGTGGTGAGTGGCACCGGAGTCAAGCAGCCAGTTAGAAGAATGGCCTGGATCATGGCTTGCTGCAACATGAGCACTAGGATGACCTTTGTAAGAATAGCATGACTTGGCAGTATGGCCAAACTTGTCACACAATTGACATTGCATAGATGAGCCATATGATGAACGATTGGAGCCTCCAGAGGATGTATCATGGGAGGCTTGAGGACCAAATCCAGAATGGTGCGGCATGCCAGATTGACGTCCACGGCCACGGCTTCCACGGCCACGTGATGAAGGACGTCGTTGAGTGTACTGAGCGGTGATAGGGACATCAAACGCAGTTGGTGAGTCACCATTGATAAGTTCGGCATCTTGCAGGTAGTGGCGAAGATCTTCAAAAGAGGGTGGTGTAGGCTGGATACGGAGAGCACCAACGAGATCTTTGAATTCATTCCCGAGACCACCAAGAACATACGAGGCAATTTGTCCATCACTGGGAGGGTGACCGATAGTAACAAGATCATCAATGAGTGTTCTTAAAATGTTCATATACTCAGTGACGGTTTTTCCAGCCTTTTTGGTGTTCATAAGCGTGGAGAGAAGAGATAACATCCGAGTGGTGGATGTGTTGGCAAAACTAGATTCAAGTTTTTGCCAAGCATTGGCAGATGTGGTGCAGGAATTGATAATGGGACAAATATTATTTGTCACAGTGGATTGGATAGCAAGGAGAACAAGGCGATCTTGTCGTTTCCAAAAATTGTAGTTTGGATCAGTGGAGGCCGGACACGGAGTGGTGCCATCAACATAGCCTAAGAGATCATAACCAAAAAAGAGATTGGTTAACTGGGATTTCCATGATGAATAATTAGAGCCATCTTTGGAGAGTTTGGTGGGAATTTGGGAGGAAGCATTTAGGGAGATTAGTTGTGGAACTGTATCAGAAAGAATAAGGTTACTGGAGGGAGATGGAGAAGACATGTTGATTAATTGCTAGGCTATCAAGAGAAAAAAAAATTATAGGATCAAATCAATCTAAATGATTGAGGGCTGTGATACCATGAAGATATTTTGGGAAATAAGGCTTAGCCTTTTGATAGCTATAGCCACGTATTTATATAAGTTAGGGAGCATGTTTAGCTCTCCTATTTACAAGGAATACAAGTACACTATAGATAAGTACAAGTAAATATTAAAGAGATAATTACAAATAATGAATAAATAATATTAATCTATCAGTATTAGTGTTGGAATCGGTTGGTAGCGTTGGAATAGGTTTCCAACTTACTGGTAGAATTCTAATTATATAGGAAGAGTTCTTTAGCATGTTTTGGGTATCTATAAATACTCCATATTTAATTATTAGAAGGTAATGAGAATTTACTATTCTTTGTGGTCCTCTATCACCTTGAGATAGAATTTGGTTTTCTTTACACCGTGAGTAAAGACGGTTGGAAATTTCCGGTCTAAGGAATTTCTATCAATTAGTATCAGAGCGTTCGTTCCCGGGTAGCCGATTAACGATGTCTAATCGAGAGCGTCTGGAACAACTGGAAAATTCAATTGCCCACATAACCGCATCTTTGAATACTCTATCCATCAACATGGAAAGTTTGAAGAATGAGAAGCCTGGAAGACGATCTGCATCGGTGGCTTCTTCCAAAAGATCCAAATCGCCGAAAAGATTTGGAAGGAAGAAACCTAAATATGACTCGTCATCTCCATCATCATCTGTGGAGGTTTCCTCAGAAAGCGAGAGCTCGGCGGATAAGTCTTCGGAGGAGTCTGAATCTAATAATGGAAGGTTTAATCGCAAGGGGGCAAAACAGAGGAGCTACGCAAACGGTTGCGGCTGGATTTTTCCAAATTCTCTGTGAACGAAGTGGAGGTATGGCTGGAGCGAGTCCGGCAGTATTTCAGCGTCAAAAGCATTCAGGGATCCAAAAAATTGCTACTGGCATCGTTTCATCTCGAGGGAGAAGCTAATCAATGGTGGCAATGATTCTCAAATAATCAGCAACATCGTAAGATTACCTGGGGGCGGTTTGAGAAGGGAATCCTGAAACGATTTGGGCGTACAGATTTTGAAGATTATGATGAATTACTTAGTAAGATCAGACAGACCGGCTCATACCGGGAATACTTACAAGAGTTCGAGAGACTTTCTACTCGTGTGAAGGGGTGGACTACCAAGGCTCTGCTAGGAACCTTCCTTGGAGGCTTGAAGACAGAACTGTCCCTAGATGTCCACTTCTTTAATCCAAAAAAATTACCCGAAGCAATGGAATTAGCGCGTAGAATTGACGAGAAACGACAGCAGAGTAAGGTGAGATCAGATGTACCTTTTCTGAATTTCCTGGGAGGGCGAGCAACTATGGCTACCACTCCAAGAACTAACACCCAAAAACCAGCCATCCCGAACACTCCGCGGAGGCTATCTATAGAAGAGATGCGGGCTCGAAGAGAGAAAAAATTGTGTTATAACTGTGATGAACGATTTGTTCCAGGTCACCGGTTCAAAGCTTCCCAATTCATCATTGAAGCCGAGGGAGAGAATACCAATGTACTGGAAGAAGAGCATAATTTGGATGACTCTATGGCCAATGATGAACATCCTGAAATCTCTCTTCACGCATTAGCAGGAGGCTGTGGTGCATGGACAATGCGGGTTCAAGGGAGAATTAAACACCTACAGATCAACATTTTAATTGACTCGGGATCAAAGCATAACTTTATCAATCCAGAAGTTGCAGGCCTGTTAAAGCTAGTTATTACAGAAATTCAACCCTTTGCAGCATGAGTTGCTAATGGAGACTGCCTTTGGTGCCATGAAAAATTCGAAGTCGTGCCCCTCAACATCAAGGGATACGACTTTCAAACAACCCTATATGCACTGCCAATCACCGGAATGGACCTCGTTCTTGGGATGCAGTGGCTGAAAAGCCTTGGAAAGATTATTTTCGATTTTAACAACATGACCATGGAGTTTGAAGTGGCTGGAAACAACCATCTCATCTGAGCTAATGATTCCACGATATCAGGTTGGGAATCTGCTCATGCTCTATTAGAGGATTGGCAACATGGGGCTGAACTTTACATACTAACGAGTCTGAGCCCAATCGAGGGTCGTGAGGTCCTGCCTCAAACCATACCACCAGACGATGTGTAATCCATATTAAAGCAATTGAGTGGATTACTGGAAGCTCCTAAGTCTCTACCTCCCAGACGCATGTTTGATCATCAGATCAGGTTAAAGGATGATCGTCAAGCTGTGAATGTCGCACCTTACCGCTACGCGCATTTTCAGAAGGTCGAGATTGAAAAACAGGTCCAAGAGATGTTACAACTGGGATTCATTCAACCAATCTCAAACTCCTTTTCTTCTCTAGTTTTACTCGTTAAGAAAAAGGATGGAACCTCGAGAATTTGTACCGACTACCGGGTGGTAAATGAAGCTACCATCAAGGACCGTTTTCCCATTCCAACCATTGATGACATGCTTGATGAATTACATGGGGCACAATACTTTTCTAAGCTGGATTTAAGGGCAGAATACCACCAGATTTGAGTTCACCCTAATGATATCCAAAAGACAGCTTTTCGAACCCATAATGGACACTATGAATATTTTGTTATGCCATTTGGACTGTGCAACGCTCCTTCTACTTTTCAAGCAGCCATGAATGACATATTCAGACCGCACCTGCGCAGCTTCATCTTGGTTTTTTTATGACATCCTTATTTATAGTCGTACCAGAGATGATCATCTCAATTACTTACAAATCACCCTTGAAATCCTCCAACACCATCAGTTTTACATCAAACCTTCTAAGTGTTTTTGGGCCCAAATGGAGGTGGAGTATATCGGACATTTCATATCAAGGGATGGGGTGTGAGTGGACCCCAGGAAAATTGAGGCGATGCTCCGATGGCCTGTGTCGAGGAACATCACGACCTTAAGGGGATTTTTTGGGTTGACCGGCTATTACAAAAAGTTCGTCCAAGGGTATGGATTGATAGCGCAACCCTTGACACAACTATTAAAAAAGGGAAAATTTCTCTGGACCAACTATAATACCCCGAAAATTTGAGAGAATTTGGGAAATAATTAAAATTGTGTTTCATATCGTTTAGATGGTCTTTAGGTAGTTTATTATGGTTGGTTTATTGTTTGGGACCAAGAGGAGGTTCAAATGGGGAAGAAACTGGGCAAAAACTAAGGTTTGGGGCGCCTGGGGGTCACGCATGGTGTGTGTGGGGTCACGCACGGCGTGCGTGACAAGAAAATCAAGCGGAATAGCTACTGCCAGCCACGCACGGCGTGCGTGGAAGGTACGCACGCATGCGTCCCTGTTTTATCCTAATGCGACTCAAACTTCGGAAATTCACTATAAATACATCTCTAATCCGATTTTTCTCATTCCAAAAACCCTGGAACGGCCTCTTCAAGCTCTATCTCTTCCAGCTCTTCAATATTAACATATCCAGCACGAATGTTTATGCCAAGGACGAGATCAACCAATCCAATCTTCCGGTAAGTGTGTTTGTTGCTTAATTTGTGTCGTTCATCCGTTTTCTAAATTTCTTTCTCCTAAATTGTGATCCTTAGACCTTATAACTTCCTAGGGAATTGTGAGTGACCCATCAAGATAGATCTGACGTTTAGGATTCGATGCTAGCCTCGAGGTAAGGACTATTACAACCAAAACTACTATTTTGCCCCTATTATGTATTAATTAGGATTTGGGCTATGATTTGAGTTTCTTTCTGAATTTTTATGGATATTTGGGTTATTATAGTATAGTTATGACGATTTATGATTTTCTGGGAATTCATGAACGTGTGATTTTTGGTGAACTTATTAAATAAGTTTGCTATGGCTAAAATTGTGATTTTTGAGGATTGTTCTTTTGGGATTGGAAAATTTTGGTAATTGTTTTGGCATGAGTTGAAGTATGATTTGAGACTATTATAATTGGTTATATTGAAAATATATTATGGGTTTAGAATACCCCAATTTGATTATTTTGGTGGTGGTAGTAAAGGTTACTTTTGGGAAGTGGTTGTTTGGGTTAAACCCTCGTTTTTGGAAAGTTTTGTGAGATCAAATCTTTTGGGACAAACTATATATTTTTAAATGTATAATTTGGTATGAAAATTTACATATATATTCTGGAGTTATAAATATCTGTATTAGATTATTTTGAATATGGTATTAAATATTTTATTTAAATATTTTCGAGCCAGTTTGAGAAATTGAGAAATATTTTGAAGTATATTAAATCAAGATAAAAGAATGATTTCATAAGAAGTGAGCACCACGGGAGAAATCCGTGGTGTCAGTTTTCCACATCCGGATAAATGTGGAGGGTGATTAGAGCGGCTACTACTAAGAAGTACAGTTTGAGTAACTTTCAGATCGATGATCCCTTTTAAGAAGGAGAGTTGTGGTAGTAGTAGTAGTAGTTCCAACGTAAAAGGGCTACTACTGCTAAGGGTGAGGATAAGTTTTGAGTGATAATAGGATCGATGATCCCTTTTAAGAAGCAAAGTTGTAGTAGTAGTCCCTAATCATTCAGAGATATCTTATTCAAGGGTAGTTAGGTTCCGACTACTCGTGATGACTTACTACTCGGAGAGCTTGGAATCCCTTTTAGGGGGTGCTGCACACTTAAGGTAGTCATTTCGTTTCCGCAAGAGCAGTTGTGGTACCGGCACTTGTTCGGGGTGGCCGTCCGTAACCACGGTCCACCGGGCTCAGTCGAAAGGTTGAGCACCGTCCTTCTAAACTACTAGGGAGTTAGCGAAAAAGAGATTTTCTTAAGAAATTTAAAGAGAAGAATTACTATGATATTTTCCAAGAGAAGTTGAGGACTTTAGTAAAAAAGTGATTTTGAGAAAAAATCAAAGAAGAAAAGAATTTTGATGGTGTGAGTTCTTTTTATATAGTATTATATGAAAAACTATTTTCGCCAAACGTGATTATGTTACGAGGTTGGGTGGGCCTTACTTAGCTAAAAAGCTAATTTTTGTTATTTTTCTTGTCTCTCTCTTCTCCCTTAACTTTTAACAGGTGATGAGTTGGATGCTTATGATGATTTATTGGTTGCTTGAGCCTGAGAGCGGTCTACCAGATGCCTTAGTCAAACCTATTCAAGAAATAAACATTTAATTTATGTTACATTAGTTTTTATTATTTTGTTTTTGATTTGTCTGTGCATTCGGTTAAAAGATGACCGGATGTGGCGGTAACACCCATTTCCTTATTAAGACTTCCGCTGTATCTCTGATGTTTTCAAATAAAGTTGATAATTCCTTTGAATAAATCATTACTTAAATGTATTTTTGGGTGGGAAATTGGGGGTGTTACACCAACGAAGACAACAAGGCATTTACTATAGGCTGTTTTTAGCACTCCTGTACTTGCACTTTCTAGACTTCACCAATGACTTTTTAATAGAGACAGATGCATCCAGATGTGGAATTGGAGCGGTTTTATACCAAAAGGGCCGCCTAGTGGCATTCATGAGCAAGGTTTTGGGTCCTACGAAACGAGAATGGTCCACATACGTTAAGGAGATGTTTGCAGTAGTTGAGGTCGTTCGCACATGGAGGACGTATCTCCTGGGATGATGTTTTACTGTCGCTACAGACCTAAAAAGTTTAAAATATCTTCTTGAGCAACGAATTACGACCCTCGAGCAACAAAAGTGGATATCCAAATTGTTGAGGTTTGATTATGTCATTATCTACAAGCCTAGAAAGGCTAATAATGCTGCTGATGGTCTTTCCCCTCGGGAGCCATCTGATCAAGACTCCTTGAACGCAATTACTGCTAAATCAGGCCCTATATGGGCCATTTGGGATGAAATCCGTCAAAAGACAACAAAGGACCCCCATCTACAAGAAATCAGCAAACAAATTCAACAAAAGTTAGCGGCAACAAATGATTATCACCTGCAGGGAGGGTGTGCTCTGTATAAAGGAAGGGTCATGGCTCCCAATGATGCAGAGTTACGACGCCAACTTCTTGATGAATTTCATGGGTCCAAGGAGGTGGCCACTCTGGGAGGTTGCGTACCTACCAACGGCTGAATAAAGTCTTTAGTTGGGCTGGAATGCGCTCAGTAGTAAACAAATATGTGACTGAATGTGACATTTGTGAGTTGACGAAAAGTGACTGCTTAAGTCACGCGGGTTTATTATCACCTCTTCCAATTCCCAGTGCAGTTTGGGCCGATGTTAGCATGGATTTTGTTGAAGGACTACCGAAAGCAAAGGGAAAAGATACCATCTTGGTCATGGTGGACCGCCTTACCAAATATGCCCATTTTGTGGCCCTCGGGCACCCTTTCACCGCAAAAGAAGTAGCAGCAGCTTTCGTACAGGAAGTGGTCCGCTTACATGGGTTTCCAGAAACAATCATTAGTGACCGGGACCGAATTTTCATGAGCCTATTTTGGAAGGAGTTATTTCGTCTACAAGGGACCACATTGAAAATGAGTTCAGCTTATCACCCGGAAACAGATGGGCAAACAGAGGTTGTGAATCGTTGCTTGGGGCAATATTTGAGGTGTCTTGTCCATAGTTTTCCGGCAAAATGGATACTTTTGTTGCCATGGGCTGAACTTTGGTATAACACCACTTACCACCGATCTCTTAACATGACACCTTTTGAGTCACTATATGGGAGAATTCCACCCCTGCTGAGATCGTATACCAATGGTGAGTCACCATTAGCTGAGGTGGATGGTCAACTCACTTCTCGAGAAGAAATCATTCAGGTTTTACGAAAGAACCTTATTCAGGAAAGTAACAGAATGAAACAGCTCACTGATGCCGGAAGACGGGAGGTGCAATTTGAAGTTGGTGATCGGGTGTACTTAAAATTACAACCGTTCGGACAACACTCTGTGTTCCGAAGAGTGAGCCAGAAGCTCGCATGTAGGTTTTAAGGGCCCTTTATCATCCTAGAAAAACTTGGGGATGTTGCTTATAGGTTGGAGTTACCACCTGAGTCCCGTATTCATCCTATTTTCCATGTCTCGCTCCTAAAAAGTGCATGAATTCACAGCTTGTCGCCAATCCTACACTGCCCCCATATGCTGCGGATGGACCCCCTATTTTTGAACCCGAGAGAGTACTTCGCTTCCGCCGCCTTCGAACAAGGGCAGGAGAAACCAAGGAAGCATTGGTACAGTGTGCATCTTTTAGCTCGGAGGAGGCAACATGGGAACCGGTTGAGACATTACAACAACCGTTTCCACATTTCAACCTTGAGGACAAGGTTCGTCTTCGGGAGGGAAGCAATGATGAAGACGATATCAAAACCAGTCAAAGTAAGAGGTTGCGCCGAAGCAATATGAAGTTGCAGGACTACATAATTTAGGATTCAATATTTATTTGAATTATTCATTGGGTATTATTATTAATTATTATTACTAAAGTAGTATTATTGTTGGAATCTGTTGGTAGCGTTGGAATAGGTTTCCTGCAGAATTCTAATTATATAGGAAGAGTTCTTTAGCATGTTTTGGGTATCTATAAATACCCCATATTTATCTATTAGAAGGTAATGAGAATTTACTACTCTTTTTGGTCCTCTATCACCTTGAGATAGAATTTGGTTTTCTTTACACGGTGAGTAAAGGCGGTTGGAAATTTTCGCTCTAGGGAATTTCCATCAACTGAGTGTAACGGCATTAGTGTAAAAGATAAATCGGTCCTCCTTATTGTATTTTTGTGACCATGATTATAAGTTTAGATTACTAGTGTAAAAGTTTGAAGTAGGGATTATTTTTGTTTAATTGGTAAAAGTAGGGATTAATCTTGTCAATTTTGCCTAATTAAAATTATCATTTCATAAATTTATATACGGAGTAGTAAATTTCTCTGAAATTTATATCAGTATATTGTACAACTACAAGTCATGTTAAAGTAACATTTGCCACATATCATTCCGTTAAAAATTCATAGCAACATGCCGTTTAGAGGTGAATTCTACTCGTGGAAATATCATGCTATTGCAGTGTGATTTTGGAATGGAGATAACTTACTCGTATGGAGGAGGATATGCGACTCATATTTTTGAATTTTACATTGTTTTAACTCCTCTTTAGAAAAAAATCCCTTAAGTTATTTATAATATTTAAATATATATTGTCTGAATATTATCCTGAAATCAGAATAATGTCTACAATTGACTTTTTTATCAGTGATTGGCAAAATTAAACCGACAAGTTTAATAATTCTACTTTGATGGTTGATCAAATAGGACTCATTTCGAGTAGTATGAGCAGTCAAACTGCAATATGACTCTACATGATTGTTGAGTTAGTGCACATGAGCGCTTTTATAAGTCTATTTTTTTTTTGTATCCTAGTGTAACATTGAATATTAAAAATTATAATGATTCACCTTTGGATTGGTATGTTTGTTGTTACACTTATCGATAATAATTAACTTATTTTCTTTAAAAAAATTCAAAGAAATATAGCCCGTGCATGTCACGAGTATTATACTAATACTCTTACAAAAATTATGTATAAAAGAAGTTTACTATCACTGCATTTTAACTTTTATATTGATAAATTTTAATTATTTGAACTTATACCCACAGTTTTCCCTTGTCCTAAAGTGATGGCCGGTTAACATATACCCCCTCCGGCCTGAAAAGGTTGGCCAAATTGACTTTTCTTAGTCAATAACAATCAATTTGACTAATGATATCTTTTAATACAAAATTAATTGGAATATGAAAATTATATCAAAATATTCCTTACTCAAAATATTTTCATAAAAGTATACATTTAAAATTATACTCCTATATAATTTTAATGTCATTGTTCAAAATTTATCATCACTGACCAAGAAAAATCAATATAACGAATCTTTTCGGGATAGAGATAGTAATATCCTACAGCGTAAAATATAGAGAGTCATAAGCATAAATAAGTATATAAAAATTGATCAATAACATGCTCATTGCTCAATAATAAATAAGTAAAAATAAAAGTAATTTCCCTTAATTAATAACATGTGAAATATTTCGTGGCCAGCTCAGAGAACGATGGGAAACACTGCCCATTTCAAACACTAAATCAACGGTCAACGTTCAACCTTTAACATTTTGAACGTTTCCCTGTTTTCCCACATTTGACCCATTACAAAGCTATGCATATATAATAGACGACTTCTCCTTCCATTCACTTCCATAAAAAGAAACAAATTAAAACAGAAACTTTCATTTGCCAACGTACACTCATCCATTATTTTCCCATTACAAATGACTTTCTTCTTTAGACTGCGTAGAGCTGCCGGCGGCCACAATGGCCGGAAAAACAAGATTTCCCGGCCAGACGATTCTCCCGGAGATCTCACCACGCCCAGTAATTTCATCTGCCCGGTTTCGCTTGACCTGATGAAGGATCCGGTCACATTGTCCACCGGAATCACGTACGACCGGGAAAGCATCGAGAGGTGGCTGGAGGTCGGGAACAGGACCTGCCCGTTGACCAACCAAATATTGGAAACCTACGACCTCATCCCGAACCACTCCATAAGAAGAATGATCCAAGATTGGTGCGTGGACAACAAGTCCTACGGATTAGAAAGAATCCCGACACCGAGGGTCCCGGTGGGCCCTTCCCAAATCTCGGCAATCTGTGCGGCGATCGACGCCGCGACGCGTGCTGGAGACAGTACGAGATGCCGGGATTTGGTCGGGAAAATTAAGGTCTGGGGTAGGGAGAGCGAGCGGAACAAGATGTGCATCCGAGACGACGGCGCTGCCGGAGTAGCCATATCGGCATGTTTTGAGTTCTTCGCCGGCGCGTCAAAGGAGAATCACTCCGATCTGTTGAGAGATTTGCTCTCCGTCCTGACATGGATGTTCCCACTCCGGGAAGAAGGAAAGTCAACGCTAGGGTCAAAAACGTCATTACAATGCATGGCATGGTTTTTGAACGGTGGCGACGAGGATATACCGGCCAATCAAAACGCGCTATTGGTCCTCAAAGAATTGATTTCATCGGATCAAAGGTACGCAAACGCGCTAATGGAAGTTGACCAAAGTCTCCCGAAGTCTTTGCTGAAGATGGTGAAGTTACCATCTTACCCTTCCGCTAACACGGCCACCAAAGCCTCCCTCACGATCATGCACCACATGATTGTTGAAGTCCCACACCGGAAACCCAGTGACAGGAACGTCATTTCCGAACTGGTACATGCAGGCTTAGTCGCCGTCCTCCTGGAACTTCTCGTGGACGCCGACAAAAGCGTGTGCGAGAAGGCGTTGACCGTTCTTGACGCCGTGTGTTCGTGCCAAGAAGGGAGGGAGAAAGCCTACGGTCATCCTTTGACTATGCCATTGTTGGTGAAGAAGATGATGAGGGTTTCTGAGTTGGGGACAGAGCACTGTATCTCGGCCATGTGGAAGCTTTGCAAAGGAGAGGATGAAAGGGCTGCCGCCATTGAAGCACTAGAGTTGGGAGCTTTTCAGAAGCTTTTGGTTGTGTTGCAAGTTGGGTGTGGGGAAAAGGCAAAGGAGAAAGCAACAGAGCTGTTGAAGATGATGAATGTGTACAAGAATAGGGTGACTGAATGCTTGGACTCGTCCAACGGTTTCATGTATTTGAAGAGATCTTATTGATATATTGAATTGGTTGGTGATAGTAAATAATACGGAGTAGTTGGAGTTAACCTAATTTTGTTGCATTTTGGTTAAATTAGGCAACATTGTAAATATATTTTTCTGGTATACATACGTTAACCCATACAAGTTGGACGTGCCCTTGTTATTTAACTCAAATTGAAGAACATGGATATTTTTTGACTTATTCACTTATCATAAGTCATAACAATAGTGATCTTATTTCAGATCGCTAATCCCGCAATGTAGTTTCGTTTAACATCCTTGTTGCACTTGCTACTGCAGTGAAAAGACAAAAACGTACAAATAAATGGCTTGATGGCTTCACCAATCACCTTGCGTCTGGACGCTAAGATCAACCATTCCCCATAATCCTCCCGCACGAACTCCCCGACTGATATCTCTTGAATCAGGACATTGGAAGAGGTTGGAAGAAGAAACAGATGGTTAGTCCCTAGAAGGGGGATGACCGGCCGGATGAGGTCGGAAGGATGAAGTTTGAAGCAAAAATTGATATAAGTGTTAAGACTTGGGGTTCCATCCTAAAAGTTCAACATGATAGGAGGAGTGACACAAATCTTAATATAGTGTTTAATTTTTTAGGAAATATCTGGTGTGGGACTTTAACATCCCTCCTCATGACCAAACACTTCATCTGGATCGTTTCGTCATTCATTTTTTTCATGGGTTCGTCATTGTCATTTTTCTAATCGTGTCAGCATTTTTCATAAGGAGGCCTCCAACATGGATCGATGTGTCTCTGATACCACGTTAAGAGTAAGAGGAATAGTAGGGGCTAAGCATGTTCAATTTCAAGGGATGAAATTCGGTGGAAGGAAAGGGTTGACAATAGTTGGGGATGGGAGCAAAAACACATGGGGGCTGGAACTGTGGATGTTACATGGCAGTGCTAACAAACACACCATGAAGGTGCATGGAGTCAACCTTGCTCAAAAAACGGGGAGATAATGGGTCCTTTATTGGTCGTTAAAGAATCGAGCATTAATGGAACTATTCGAGTTCGAGCTTAATGAGATTTCGAACTCGGACTGAGTTTTGAGTTCGAACAATTAATTGAGCCGAGCTCGAACATGGTAGTATTCGGCTCGGTTCGAGCTCGAGCCTATCGAAGACCCTAAAATTCTAAATATAATTTTTATATATGTCAAATTTAAAATGTAATTAGTACTTCCTTCGTCCCTTAAAACTTTGCAACTTTCCTTTTTTGTTGTCCCACTAACTTTGCTAATTTCTCTTTTGAGTACAAATATTGTTGTTCCAATTGATTCTCTCTTCTCTGTACAAACTTCAATCACACAGTTTTTATTTTATTAATCTATGTGTCGGTCAAACTTGGCAAAGTTTTAAGGGACGGAAGAAATATGATTTTATGAATTTAAATATGATTATTAACGAATCCAATGTTTGTCGAATAATTCGAGCACGAGCTTATTAACGAGCATCACCTAAAATTTAAATTCTAGCATATTTATCAAGCTTATCGAGCACTCTGTCCGAACATCAAACACCTATTGAGGCGAACATGAGCCTCATTTGTAAACCTCGCCGAGCTTCGAGCTCGAACCCGAACACCACTATTACCGAGTCGAACCAAACTCGAGCTTTGTGTGTTCGGGCTCAGTTCGACGCATTAATAACCCTAGTACTTATTCTGTGGTAGCTTAGGCACACACCAAAGCATTGTTTTTTGCTCTAAGAATTTCATTCAGAATCAGTTATTGTGGGTGTTCAATTTTGCCTTATGAGTCTTTAGTTTTCTAGCTAAAGAGATGTGGTGTTTCTAGAATTCTATGGCATGAACGGGAGCAGTTTTGACAATCCGATTATGGCATCAAGCATTTTCATTCTCCTTCGTATCTTTAATACCTTTTCTCACATCTTTATTTCATTGGGCTAATGCTCTAAATTTCAATTTTGATTCTCTTACTCGCATTGGATGTTTGATATAGGATCGAAATCCGCAGCGGTCGTGTGGAGGTAAAAGTTCATGTGTGCTAAGATGAACCTCTGGTGCGGATAGAGTCTATCATCATTGAATTCGTTGAATCATCGTGACTTACAATCTCTCAATCGTTTTATCTGATCGGGGTGTGGGGCCCAGATCAGGGATTCAAGATGATTGATTCATATTCTCTTAATGTTTTTTGTTTTTATCGTAGCATATTCATTACACGTGAGATACCTACCTAGTCCGGAGATGACCTCGAGCACTTTTGGGGTCGGGGATTCTTCTTGTTGCGTTTGCACAAGTGCGTCAAATGTGTTGTACTTTTGAATAATTTAATCATATGTACTATGGTAGTCGATTTTCCATTAAATTTCAAAATATTCTAATATTTATTCATGTAAACTAAATCTACTAATAATTTACGTACAAAATGTACATGGAGGTATTCTTGGCATGGAGGTAGTACATAGTTTCTATAGACAAATTAGTAATTAAATAACATTCACCATTTAACTTTAATTTGAAGGAGATTTTTGGGGCTAGGAGTTGTGTATGTAATTCCTACCGCCCAATCACGAACATGGCCGGTAGAGTGCTCTAAATCTTTCTATCACCGCCGCGACAGCGATTAAAGGCGTTGCAACCTCGGTTATATTTGTTAGATGGATCTGGTAGCGATACATCTCCATTAGCGGATTGTGATAATAATTTCTTTTCGGTTGCCGGCTCTGAGAGTATCTTCCTATCCGCAAAACTTGTTTCTTTTGCCGCAGCAAAAACTTGTGTGCATGAAACGAGTGCGACGAGGACGACAATGATAATAGCCCATCTTAAACTAGCCATTTCTACGTCACAAATAAGATATGTTGAAAATGTTGGATGTATAGCAAATGTATGACTTCTTTTAGGGAATAATGCACTTCTCTAAATCAAACCTATGCATATGGTTCTTTAGCTTTTAAAATGATCAATCTGTTGAAGTGTATGGTTTAGATAGATTGTATGATAAGCTTTTGATTGTTGATGCGAAATTGAAGGATAACCACAAAGAGATTTAAATGTACTTGCGGATAGGTAAAAAGTTTGATTGTATCGTGGATGCGGATTAGAATAAGAGTTTGGGTCCTTTACACACTTTTTGGTGTACATACTTTTACACACCGTCTATGCAAGGTTTTTTATTTGTACAGACAAAATGTGTTTTCGTCAAAAAACATTTTGTCTGTATAGACAAAAAAAAAACTTACACAGACAATGTGTAAAAGTGTGTACACCAAAAAGTGTGTACCAAGAGTATTTTTGCTACAATTATCA
Source organism: Cuscuta europaea (assembly GCA_945859875.1). Lineage (NCBI taxonomy): Eukaryota > Viridiplantae > Streptophyta > Magnoliopsida > Solanales > Convolvulaceae > Cuscuta > Cuscuta europaea. The sequence goes on from CAMAPE010000048.1 coordinate 13,981,393, forward strand.
TTGGAGGTTTTGTGTTCCGGTCCTTTTTTGCTATAGATCCAGATTTGAATTTGATAGATCGTGTTATTAAGAGTGAATATGCTTTTTGGGATCAGAATTGAGATCAAAACCAACCAATCCAAACCTATTATTGTGAACATTCACATTCATTAATTTATTTGAAGATAAATTGGATGATGTGTTAGATAAATTTAAATTTAGAGAGATCGAGGGATTATTTAGGGGCTTATTAAATCTGGATTATTTTAGAATGTTATTAAAATATATTTAGTGAGTGTCCTAGAAAAACAAATTATTTGATTGGTGATGAAGATTTTTTTAGATTTAAAATTATTTAAAATTTATTGGATGAAAATAACGTGATAATAATGATGAATAAGAGAAAAACTGTTTATTCAAGAGCATGAATGGAGATGGTTTTATTTCTTTTGATTTTAAGTCCAACCAAAAGTTCAACTATAAAAAGGCTTATCAATATCTGTGTTTATTTGTAACGCCGACCTTGTTTATCTGAAAGATATTTACCCCAATGTGTTATGACTAAACAATGATGTGTTTTCTAGTATACTTACATACAGCATATGGTCATTCCTGATTTTTAATTCTTCTTTTCATTTCAGCATTGCCCTCAACCATATTAAAGAGTGATCAATTCTTCCTCAAAATATAGATTTGATTTGCACGACCAATATGGAATTCACTCGTACATGTCAAGTGTTGCCATCAATATTATGTATGTGTGTGACTGTGTGTTAATATATATGGGTTTCCAATGGTTTCACTTGGGTAGGATTAGACAACAACTGTTCTAAGTCATTTGAAAAAGATAATTTAGATGATGAAGGTTTCAAAGCAGTAGATGAAGATTAGTCCACCAGACTTTCTTTACTTTGACCGACACCATAACCGCCGGCATTGATATTATGCTGTGATTTTTATGGGCTTGAATCTTACTTCATTCGGTCCTAAACAAACTTCATACTTTGAATTCACACAAATTAAGGAAATAAATTTGACTTTACTTTGAGTACACTATTGTGATAATGTTTGACACAGTTTGACATTGTTTGATACTGTTTTGCACTGTTTTGATGCAAATAATTTGCCAAATAAGGTAGGAAGAAGAAGTGTGAAGTTTATTTTGGACCTACCCAAAATGAAAGTGCGAAGTTTATTTCCGGTGACTTTTTCCGGCGAAATTGTAATACATCTTAGATTTCAACTATTTTCCGGTGCCCCGCTGCTGCTGACGTGGGCCGTCACCTTCACCAACCCAAGCCGCTACCTCTGCCCTTGCCCTGCCACTACCGCGGCCCCTTCCCCCGTCAACGGTTGCCGCCCCTGAACCATACACCGCGACCGCCCCACCGCCCCGCTCTGCGTACGTAGCTAGGCTGAAAAGATGTTTGGCTCTGATAAGAAAACGTGCATGGCAGGGTACAGAGGAAGAAAGAAGCGCAAAATTGATTGGTTGAAAATTAATAGTAACTTTTATGGAAAATATAAAAAGACTCATATTTTTGGAAAATTAAAAATTAATATTAACACATCCCAACACTTCATCCAAACATGTCGTAAGGGAGTGTTATATGCTAAATTTACATATTGTGCATTGTTGTTTTGTATAGCAATTTTTTTAGAATGCTATATTAGCTCATTTGATGGCTTGCAATGAGGTCAATTTTGTCCTTCCATGTTGTTTATTATATATGTGGTGTAGACTTCAAGCTCCTATCAAGCCCACTCCATCCTTCATACCTCCATGGAGTGGTGCTCCATCCCCTAGCCATTATTAAGAAGCATGGAGAGGCATGGGCTACAATACGGACAACAATGAATATGTCTCCAGCCCTGCCTATAAATAGAAAGCTCTTCCATTGATCAAAAGCATAAAAAATTGGAGAGAAAAGTAGTGAGAGTGATACACATATAGTGAGTGTATGAAAGGGTTGGTTTTTTGTAATAGTTGAGAGAGAGTTGTTACTCCTATTGTAATTCTGTTCTGGTTATGAATAGAAGAATTTTCCGATCCTAACAAGTGGTATCAGAGCCAATTTAATCCAGAAACTCATATTTCTATATTCTGCACGATTTTTTGGTCAACAATTTTTTGTTCCAACTCGTGTTTTAAGGTTACCAATAGAAAGCTCTCGTTCTCATGATTCCAAAAATATATTTTTTAACCACCGGAAGGCCTCCAAAGGTCCGGTCAACGTTTCTCTCTCCTGTCAATTATTGTCGTTGTAATACTCCTATCCGGCAGCAACCTTGCCGGAGAAGATAACCAGTCAAGCAAGCCACATTATCGTCACGTCATCGCCAAGTCAACGCCACGTCGCGTCACGTCAACGTCCAGTCATCTGCCACGTCGTTGAAAGCCGATTGTTAGACCACTCGTCATCTGCCACATCATCTGTCACGACATCATCATGTCACTGCCCAGGTGGTGCCACGTCATCAGACTGGTTGGCATCCCACTGTTTGACCTGATCTGGTCCGATTTGATTCGTGGGTCAACACTCCGGTTCAACATCTTTCAGACCGGTTCCCGAAGAGGTGAGACCGGTCCCCACCATTTTTGGCCATTCCGGATTCAATGGTGGGCTCCGTTTGGCCTAATTCAGCTTCCAAATTAAGGTACGGGAAAAATTATACACTTTGTCATGGGAAAATCATCATCGGATACCATGATTGCGCTAACTTCCCCGAATTACAACATGTGGAATGAAACCTCGATGGAGGATTTGCTAAATTTGAAAGATTTAGCTGATCCTCTTGATAATAATGTTGTTAAACCAGATAAAAAGACGGATGAAGAATGGGCTAAGATGAATAGAAAAATTGTCGCACAAATCCGACAGTGGATTGATCATAGCGTGTTCCATCATGTTTCTCAAGAGCAAAGTGCTCACACACTATGGAAGAAACTTAGTAGCATGTACCAAGCAAAAACTGCTCAGAATAAAACGCTGCTGATGAGACGATTAGTAAACCACAAGTCACGTGGTGGTAGGGGGTGGGCAAAATGACCGAACCAGCAAGGTACCGAACCGGACCGGTATGGTACCGGACCAGTAAACGGGGTTTGAAACGGTTCTCAAAAAAATTGTCCTGAACTGGACCGTACCGGTTCCAAACCATTCCATGACCGGTTCTCATAAAATAAGAATTGGTACCGGACTGAACCGGACCGAATTATAATTTTATTAATTTATATAATTTTATAGTTAATAGTTAATACCTTTAAATTATTTTATGTGCTCTTTTTTAAAACATTGTGCTGCACGTATTTCATGGAGACCCAATGTGTATGAAGGTAATGAGTAAGCTCTTGTAGACCAAATTTTAAATGAAGTGGCAAATGAAATCAATGCTTTTGTTGGGGTAAAAGTACACTCATTATGTGTGTTTGAGTGGGAAGTGAAGCTTTGGATATCATCTGTTGGTGCCTGGAGAAGCCAATGGTGCTTAGAGAGTTGTGGTCGTGAACGTTTTGTTATTTATGTTTTGTACTATTATAGTATATATGAAATTCATTAACTATGTAATATGAAAATTGATAATTGTGTGGATTTTTGGATGATGACTAAGTTTTAATTTGTCGAAAAAATGGTATTGTTTGGTATTGGTATGGCATGGTACCGGACCGTTTGAAAATGGAACCGTACCGAACGGGTTTAGGTCTAAGACCGAACCAAACCGAACCATTTTAATAGTAACGGTCCGGGTGCAGGTTCGGTAAAATATTGGACCGGACCGCGCCCACCCCTACGTGGTGGCATTTCTGTGTCGAAACACACGAGTCAGTTCCAAGATCTTGTAAACCAATTGAGCACCACCGGATGAGTTCTCAAAGATGAAGAACAAGGAATACTTCTACTGAGTTCTCTACCTGATAACTGGGAGACTCTTGTTGTCGCTCTCAGTAATTCTGCCCCAAATGGTACCGTGACTATGCAGATGGTCACAGACGCCTTGATGAATGAGGAAGCACGAAGGAAAGAAGCTGGGACTGATGAGTCTTATGCTCTTGTTTCAGAAACCGGTAGTCGAGGGGGAGGCAGAAATGGAGGTAGAGGACGAGGCCGAGCTCGAGGTCAAAGTAGAGGAAGATCTCAAGTTCGAGGAAGATCACAAGAGTGAGGAAAGTTCGTCAATACCAATACTTGGTTCGAGGGCTATTGCCACCATTGTGGTCATTACGGGCACAGAAAGAGGGAACGTCGAAAGTTTCTTCGGGAGCAGCCCCAGACGAGTCAAAGTTCAAGCAAGGAAGATGGTGAGACCATGGTGACCATGTCATCAGACATTGCACTTGTTACTAGCGGAGAAGAAGCATGCCTACATGTAGGTATGCATGATATTGAATGGGTGATTGATACCGCTGCATCATTTCACGTCACTCTGCACCAAAATCTATTTGCAACTTATAATCCCGAAGACCATGGTGTTGTAAATATGGGAAATGCGAGTTTCTCAAACATTGTTGGCATCGGAGATGTGCACATTCAAACGAGTATTGGCTGCACACTTGTGTTGAAAGATGTTCGGCATGTTCCAAATCTGAGATTGAATCTTATCTCAGGAGTTGCTCTGGATCGTCATGGGTATGAAAGCCGTTTCAAAGAAGGTACGTGGAAATTATCTAAAGGCTCTATGATTATTGCAAGAGGTCATATTTGTGATACCTTTTACAAAACCATGCAAAGTTATGTCGTTCAAGTCTCAATGTTGTTCAAGGAGAGACATCACCAAATTTGTGGCACCGGAGGTTAGGCCACATGAGCGTGAAAGGATTAACAACTCTTGCAAAGAAGGAAGCAATCTGTATTGATAAAGATGTTTCTCTGGATCCCTGCGAACACTGTCAATTTGGCAAACAACACTGAGTTTCTTTCAGTTCCACTAGAAAGAATCATTCTGAAATACTCACTCTTGTCCACTCTGATGTATGTGGACCCATTGAAAAAGAGTCACTTGGAAGCAGCAGATATTTTGTGACATTCATTGATGATGCATCACGAAAGGTATGGGCTTACTGTCTCAAAACTAAGGATCAAGTATTTGATCGATTTAAAATATTTCATACTATGGTAGAAAGAGAGACATGAAAGAAGCTGAAGTGTCTTCGTTCTGACAATGGAGGCGAGTACACTTCCTTTGAGTTCTCAGCATATTGTGCTGAACATGGAATCAGGCATGAGAATTCGGTGCCACAGACCCCACTACACAACGATGTAGCCGAAAGAATGAATCGCAGTATCGCACTATTGTGGAGAAAGTTCGGTGCATGCTTAGTATGGCTAATCTACCAAAGCCATTTTGGGGCTAAGTTGTGTTGACAGCTTGTTATCTTATAAACATGTCACCCTCAGTTCCCTTAAACTTTGAAGTTCCTGAGAAGAGATGGTAGGAAAAAACACTTCTTACTCTCATTTGAAAGGTTCGGGTGCAAGGCATTTGCACGTGTGTCCAAGGAGTTCAGGCAAAAACTTGATCTTAAGTCGAACTCATGCATCTTCATCGGCTATGAAGATCAAGAATTTGGATACCGGTTGTGGGATCCCGAAATGAAGAAAGTCATTCGAAGCAGAGATGTGGTGTTTCAAGAATCCCAATTTCATGAGTTTACTCCAATGCACAACAAACAACATATCTCTCATGCCCCTGAACACAGTCTTGTAGCATTACATGTTCCTCTCAACAACGAGGAAGTGAATGATAATACTCACCAAGTAAATGATGGCTTAGTAGATGTTGATGATGTTCAAGATGAAGAAGTTCCTGATCAGGGGGAGACTTCACATGAAAGCCTTGCTGACAACACTTGATATGACAACACTTGATATTCATGTAATCGTTCGTGACTCTTCACTTAGAAATTTGACGTGCACTTGTCGTGAGGTGCACTCAAAATAATTAATCAATACAACACTAATACATAGTATAGTGAAGTAAGGTTCGTATCCACAGGGAAAAGAATATTTTTCTTTTATGTGAATAGTACAAAAGGGGGGTTTTAAGTTTGATTTGATTTAATAATACTAAGATGAACAGCGTATATGAGTTTAATTAATAGAGATGGAGACTTGGTTTTGCTTTTATCCACTTAATAAAATGTTCGTCGATCCCGGTTATATCTTTAACTATCTTCCTCTCGAATACTCAATCGAGGAGTATATCCATTTCATCAAGGGTAGTTATTAATAACGAGGCGTGTTCATTAACAAAACTTACTACCGAGTCAATATAGAACACGCGCCGTATATTAACCCGATAGTAGTAATAAACTTAAGATGAAAACGATTGAGATTGATAACCTCAACACAAGCGGTTTATTGGTTTAATCAATATAATTAATTCCCCTTAGATTATTAACCATGAGATGCATGCATTAATAATCCAAGTTTACTACCGTTGAACGGATCAAATTAATAACAAGCGTATTAATCGATCGATTCTAGTAATAATTAATATATTAAACAAAACTAGTTGCTCCTTTAAGTAATGTTCAAAATATTAATATGAAATATGGATAGGAATTAATTAATACTCAAGGAAGAATATTAAAGAAGATGAATCCTACCATAGTTAATATTAAGATGTTAACTAATTGTCATCTTAGTAACACTCCCCAATATTAACATAGAGGAAGAAATAACTATTACTATAACTAATGTCAAGATGTTAACTAATTGTCATCTTAGTAACACTCCCCAACATTGAAATAGAAATAGTTTTTAAAGGAAGAATTAATATTCAAGGAAGAAAATTAAAGAGAATAACTCACAACTTACAAATTTATTAAACTTCAAAGTAGCAAAACCAAGATGGAAGAGTTTAGCTCCTCATTTGGAGACTAAACATGCTAAAAATATAAAAGAAATACTTAACTAAACTGAGCTAAAGAGTATATGTGAATTGGTTCTTTTATTGTGAAGGAAAGGGGTGTATTTATAGGCTTTTGGGAGCTGCAGGGGCTGATACCCGACCGGGTATATAGGATACCCGACCGGGTATCTTAGGAAATTTCCCAGAAATTCACTTTTCTGGGCATACCCGATCGGGTATGTCAGCATACCCGATCGGGTATGTGACGAATCTTTACGAAAATTTGCTCCCACGATCATTTGTTCCCGGATTTGATTTGGACAATCGAATCAAGCAAATACCCGATCGGGTATAGGCAATACCCGACCGGGTACATGAGTATTTTTTCCAAATCAAAATTTTTCTTGCCTCCTTGCACTTCGCTTGATCTTTTAAGGTCCAATCTTGATCCCTTGGATGATCTTTGACCTGTTTTAGCTCAAAAAAGTCCTAATCTAAAAAAATTACGAATAAATATGAAAATAAAGTATTACACCAAAAGTGTGTAATTTCCTCAACTAGAAATAATAAAAACTAGGTAAAAATACAAACATACAATCGGAAATTACATGAATATCAACTCCCCCATACTTAGCTTCTTTACTCGTCCTCGAGTAAAGTCAAATGTTTAACAGTTCCAAGTCCTCAAAAGTTCAACAATTAACCAGAAAAAGCAAAAGACCACCAAGGATAACATATGAGTTTTACATTGAGTGTTTAGCTCAAAGAAAAATATCTTCTTAGGTTTCATGGCCTTCTATGCTCATCTCCTCTTTTCATCTTCAAGAGATTAAATGATGTCCTCTAAAAACAAATATATCTCTCATATCTCTCATTTTGCCTAGGAGCCTTTTCAGGTTTTCATCCTAGCATCTCTTTTATTTTTCCACCTCTCCACTCACTCGTCATTTTTTGTAAGCCTTTTTTTGCTTAGATTGCCCATTTTTGGGGTTTTCAACCTAACTAGCATTTCATTTTTTTTTAAGATTTTTGCGAAGAAAATAATGCTAGTTTACAAGGTATCAAACTTAAGTACGCAGCGATGAGTGACTCCCCCTCACTTAGCTCGAAGCACTGTCCCTAGTGCTCGTCTCCATCATAACCGGGCTGACCTGATGCTTTAGATGAAATACTCTCGCCCCTTGTTCTCTTTGGTGCCATTTTCGCTTGATGCTTTGAATTTTGAGTTCCAAATTTCGGACTTGGGGGAGGGTGTAAGGCATTATTTTTGGACTTGAATTTTTTTTTTTTGGGAAAAATGTGGTGTTGATGGATATGGGGTGTAGAAGGGAAATGTGGTGAAGATTTTGGCGTTGGTTTGGAAAGATTTGGTGGAGATTTGAGGGAGTAATGGGAGAAAGAAACTTTGAAATTGGAGGTTTGGGGAAGATGAAATGGGTGTTTTGGGTGGCTAATTTGGGTTTAAAGACCGTGTACCCGACCAGGTACCCTGACATACCCGATCGAGTTGGGGTATACTCGATCGGGCGTTTTGGTGCGAACATATTTCCAGAAAAAAAAAATTAACATACTCGACCGGGTATATGGAGATGCCCGATCGGGTACTTCATAATTTTCCACCCCTGAGTCGATCGAGTATTTGGTTACCCGAGCTTCACCGTTTATATTTTTGTTTATACCCGATCGGGTAGTCCGTGACACCCGATCGGGTATGGTGCCCCTGGTATTTTTTTTTTTTAAATGAAAACTACAAGGGAGAAAAGAATATGTACCTTTGCTTGGGTTACCTCCCAAGAAGCGCCTCGTTTAACGTCGCGGCACGACGCCATCATTGTGTTCCATCGTTCAAGCTTGGATCATGATAATTATTTTGACTCTTCACTTCGAAAATCTTTCCAGGATCAAATATCCAGATTTCCATTGATTCATGTGGTGAGAGTAAGGGAAAGAAATTGTCGATTAACATGATCAATGGAAAATATTTTGATCTCTCAATTTTTGTGAAGATTTCAAAAATGTTTTATCCTTTTCAATTTTATGAGTTTCCCTCGAAGTTTTTAGAACTGTTGGGGGTACCTCAAAGAATGATAAGGATAGATATTTGACCTTGAAACACGGTTCATCCTCTTCTTTGACCAGCTCGAGCTCTGTGTCTCTTTCTTCTTCTTCTTCTGGATTTTGGATCTCCTCTTGCATTTCCTTCTCATTTGTCAATGTGATTGCAAAAGTTTGCTGTTTCGGATCACATTCTATTTGAGAGGAAAGTTTTCCCGAATCCCTTGCTTCAAGCCTACTCACGGCTCCGGCTATTTGACTCACTTGAGATTCCAAGTTCAAAATGCTAGACTTGGTCTCATTTTGGAATTGCACCATGTTTTGTTGCATGGTGGTCACGTTGTTAGTAAGAGTCCGAACCATGTCCTCCGTAGACATGTTAGAGTTGGAGAATGGATCATACCTCATGTGAGGTACATAATTAATTTGTGCGAGGTATTCTTCTTGGAGCTTTGGGCAAAAATCCGTAATATGCCTGTGAGACATGCAAATATCGCAGGTCTTGGCATCTTGAGTTTCTGAGCTTAAGATAAACTCCTTTATGAGTGAAGCCAAAACGGAAATTTGACTCTCTAAGGATGATGTGTTGGTATCCATATACTCATGTAAGCTCAGAAAATAGAAAAGTAAATTTTTTTTATATTTTTTTTTTGTTTTTGATTTTTATGAGATAAAATTAAAAGAAAAATAATTGCTTTTCCCCGACAACGGCGCCAAATTTGACGTGCACTTATCGTGAGGTGCACTCAAAATAATTTATCAATACAACACTAATTCGTAGTATAGTGAAGTAAGGTTCGTATCCACAGGGAAAGGAATACTTTTCTTTTATATAAATAGTAACAAGGGGGGTTTTAAGTTTGATTTGATTTAATTTAATTAACACTAAGATGAATGACTTATATGAGTTTAATTTATAGAGATGAGGACTTGGTTTTGCTTTTATCCACTTAATGAAATGTTCGTCGATCCCGGTTATATCTTTAACTATCTTCCTCTCGAATACTCAATCGAGGAGTATATCCAGTTCATCGAGGGTAGTTATTAATAACGAGACGCGTTCATTAATAAAACTTACTACCGGGTCAATATAGAACACGCGCCGTATATTAACACGATAGTAGCAATGAACTTGAGATGAAAACGATTGAGATTGATAACCTCAACACAAGCGGTTTATCGGCTTAATCAATATAATTAATTCCCCTTAGATTATTAACCATGAGTCGCATGCATTAATAATCCAAGTTTACTACCGTTGAAGGAATCGAATTAATAACAAGCGTATTAATCGATTTATTCTAGTAATAATTAATATATGAAACAAAACTAGTTGATCCTTTAAGTAATGCTCAAAATATTAATATGAAATATGAATAGCAATTAATTAATACTCAAGGAAGAATATTAAAGAGTATGAATCCTACTATAGTTAATATCAAGATGTTAACTAATTGTCATCTTAGTAACACTCCCCAATATTAACATAGAGGAAGAAATAAATACTACTCTAACTAATGTTGAGATGTTAACTAATTGACATCTTAGTAACACTCCCCAACATTAATATAGAGATAGTATTAAGGGAAAAATTAATATTCAAGGAAGAAAATTAAAGAGAATAACTCACAACTTACAAATTCATTAAGCTTCAAAGTAGCAAAACCAAGATGGAAGAGTTTAGCTCCTCATTTGGAGACTAAACATGAAGAAGATATAAAGAAAGAGCTTGTCTAAACTGAGCTAAGAAGTATATGTGAATTGGTTATTTTATTGTGAAGGAAAGAGGTGTATTTATAGGCTTTTGGGAGTTGCAGGGTCTGATACCCGACCGGGTATATAGGATACCCGACCGGGTATCTTAGGAAATTTCCCAGAAATTCACTTTTCTGGGCATACCCGATCGGGTGTGTCGGCATACCCGATCGGGTATGTGACGAATCTTTACGAAAATTTGCTCCCACGATCATTTGTTCCCGGATTTGATTTGGACAATCGAATCAAGCAAATACCCGATCGGGTATAGGCAATACCCGACCGGGTACATGAGTATTTTTTCCAAATCGAAATCTTTCTTGCCTCCTTGCACTTTCCTTGATCTTTTAAGGTCCAATCTTGATCCCTTGGATGATCTTTGACCTGTTTAGTTCAGAAAAGTCCTAATCTAAACAAATTACAAATAAATATAAAAATAAAGTATTACACCAAAAGTGTGTAATTTCCTCAACTAGAAATAATAAAAACTAGTTAAAAATACAAACATACAATCAGAAATTACATGAATATCAACACTCAACTTCGACGTTCTACGCGAGGTACAGTTCCACAAAGAAGGTACCCGACATCTGAATGGATCCTTAGCTTCTTACCAGCGAGGGGGAGCCAGAGAGCTTTCGAGAAGCTCAATCTCATCAAGACAAGTCAAATTGATTGGAAGTCATGGGAGATGAGATGATATCCTTACAGAAGAACCAAACTTATGACTTGGTTCCACTTCCCAAAGGAAAGAAAGCATTGAAAAACAAATGGGTTTTTAAGGTGAAGAAAGATGTCAAGGGTAATATTGTGAAACATAAGGCAAGATTCGTGGTCAAAGGATTCCAACAAAAACAGGGAATTGACTTTGATGAGATCTTTTCACCGATTGTGAAGATGATGTTTATCTGAGTTGTACTCGGGTTGGTTGCCGGTCTAAATCTTGAACTTGAACAGATGGATGTGAAAACAGCATTTCTCCATGGTGATCTGAAAGAAGAAATATATATGGAGCAACCTGAACATTTCCAAGTTCCAAAGAAAGAACATCTTGTTTGAAAGTTAAAGAAGAGCACTATGATCTCAAGCAAGCCCCGAGGCAATGGTACAAGAAGTTCGAGTCATTCATGATGAAGCACCAATACAGGAGAATAGTTGCAGACCATCCATTGCGTGTACCTGAAGAAGTTCATGGGTGGAAAATTTATCATCCTTTTGCTCTATGTGGATGATATGCTGATAGTAGGCCAAGATGTGACCCTCATCAACAACTTGAAGCAAGATTCGTCTAAGTTTTTTGACATGAAAGACTTGGGCCCAGGGCAACAAATTTTGGGCATGAAAATTGTTCGTGATCGGAAGGCAAGGAAGATGTTCTTATCACAAGAGGAGTATGTTGAACGCGTGATCAACAGGTTCAACATGGATAGTGCCAAGCCTGTAGGCACTCCACTAGCCAATCACTTCAAGTTAAGTAAGGAAAGTTGTCTTTCTTCTGAGAAAGAATAAGAGATGATGAAAGCAGTGCCCTACTCTTCAGCAGTATGAAGTTTGATGTATGCAATGGTGTGTACAATACCAGATGTTGCTCACGCGGTTGGTGTTGTAAGCAGGTACTTGTCAAATCCAGGAAGAGAACATTGGGAAGTTGTCAAATGGATATTGAGGTATCTAAAGGGTACACCAAAGTTATGTTTGTGCTACGGGGGAGCGAAACTAATCTTGGAAGGTTATACAGATGCTGATATGGCTGGAGATCTTGATAGTAGAAAATCTACTTCAAGTTACGTATTCACACTAGCAGGGGGAGCCGTCTCATGGCAATCCAAGTTGCAGAGGTGTGTAGCATTGTCTACGACAGAAGCTGAATACATCATCGCAACAGAAGCTGGGAAGGAGCTCAAGTGGCTGAAACGTTTTCTCCTAGAGTTAGACTTTCCTCAAGAGGAGTACATCATTCACTGTGATAGTCAGAGTGTTATGAATCTTAGCAAGAACTCGATGTATCATTCACGCACAAAACATATCGATGTTCGATAGCACTGGCTTAGAGAAGCAATTGACGAAGATGAACTAAATCTCTCCAAGATACACACAAACAGTAATGCGGCAGACATGCTAACTAAAGTGGTACCACACGAGAAGCACACGCTATATACAAGCATCATTGGAATGGGAGAATTACAGAAGAAGCTGGAGGGAGGATTTGTAGACTTCCAGCTCCTATCAAGCCCACTCCATCCTCCATACCTCCATGGAGTGGTGATCCATCCCCTAGCCATTATTAAGAAGCATGGAAAGGCATGGGCTACAATATGGACAACAATGAATATGTCTCCAGTCCTGCCTATATTAGGAAGCTCTTCGATTGATCAAAAGCATAAAAAATCGGAGATAAAAGTAGTGAGAGTGATACACATATAGTGAGTTTATGAAAGGGTTGGTTTTTTGTAATAGTTGGGTGAAAGAGTTGCTCCTCCTATTGTAATTTTGTTTTGGTTATGAATAGAAGAAATTTTCAATCCTAACATGTGGGGCAAGATTTTTTAAAAAAAATTATTCATATGAATTACTAAAAACAAGTCTAGTCATACTATGGGAATTTTAACAACTTTTACTCATATAGGTATTTCCCCTTGATCCGAAATCCGAATGGTCAGATATTGAAATATCAAATACATATCAAACTAAATTAATCAGATGACTGATATATACTACCTCCGTCCCGCAAAGAAGTTCCCACTTTCCTTTTATGGATGTCCCAAAAAGAAGTTCTCATTTCTACAAAAGGAACCACTTTTAACCAAAAAGTCACAATTACCCTTACTTTTTACTCACTTTTTGTTTGATTTGACATAAAGTAAGGGTATACTTGGAAAGTCAAAACAAAACTCTACCTTACATAAATATGTGTGTAGGTCAAACTAGGAACTTTTTTACGTGAAAAGTAAGAGTATATGCTAATGAAGGTAAAATAAAGATGCATGTGAAAAGACTCACCATGTACTATTGTAAGTCATGATAGAGGTTCCACGTTCATTCATAATCATACATAATTCATGTAAATTCTGAGCATGCCCCTATCATACATAATTCATGTAAATTCTAAGCATGAATTGTTTTTCACTATGTGCTTAAGAATACTTTTCAGAATCTGTTTTATTCCCCTTTTGAATAAATCCGAATCAGACTGTTTATACTTTTAAAAAGGAAAAAGAAGGTCAAGTGGTAACCTTGGGGCATGGAATTATGGGAACCGAATGATGCAAGCAAAACAGATACGGCAAAGTGTTGGCGTGCTAAATCTAATTCAGGATGTTTTTAATTATATAGACATTTTTGGTAGATTTGGAATGTTTAAGTTTGATCTGGACTAGTCTGAATTGGTAGTAGTGTGGCTTGATCTCATATGGTAAATGCAGTTTTATGTGTATTTTACAATTGTTGAAGTTTGATATAGTTTGATTTTTTAAAACACGAGGTCTGATCTGAAACTGAAACCAGTCCAATTAAATAGATCTTTACCATCATAATCTTTAAAAATATATGGTGAACAAGCAAAAGTTTTACATAAAATTTGACGAAACTTATTGCCATACAGTAGAAGATTATAGGGAGTATACTACGCTCTTCGCCAATTGCATTCAACTTCTTACTTCACCAAATGCATCCAAGTTTACAACCAAAGTCGCAATTCTGTTTCCATCCACAAGCAATTCTCTTTACATGATTGATCTATCCACAACAGAACAGATTGCCACACGAAAAAAAACGAAAGAAAGGACTAACAACGAATTCTATACAAGCAAAAAAAACCAGGTGACCGATATACATCATCATATCTGAACATGCCTAACCGCTACTTCAGAAGTAGAGTGAAGTATCAGGCTCTACTAGCCAAGGGATAAGGGCAGCACTCTCGTGGCACCCAACAAGCTCCATGAACCCTCCCCCACCAAATCCTGCTGGCGGGGCAGGCGGGACAAGCCTGCCACAACAAGCCTCACACACGAACAGTGGTGGCACCGCCATGTCATCCTTAATCCCTAGACACCGAGTGTGCTGCCATATCTCACACATGTCACATGACATCATCCTCTCCCCATCATCGTCCCTGGCCCCACACCTGCACTCCACAGTCCACTTCATACTGTCGGTCTCCGAATCCAACCCAACCCCTGTCACTAAAATCTCAGTCCCCGACTCCACAATCCCGAAAATGACCTCACCATCCCCAACTCCCTCCAACCCCTTTATGTCACTCACCACGAACCCCTCCATGCCACAATAAGTTCCCCTCATTGCCGCCTGCACGGCCAGTTTCAGATCACCAATTGTTGAGTGAAGTGGGACCACAATGTGCTCTTTAGGGATGACTGTTTCCATTTCAGTTGAGATTGGGATCATTACCACACAGATGAACCTGAGCAAGTCATCAAGCTCATCCCTGAATGGCCACTCCTTCACAAAATGCTTCGTGTCAAGCACAGTTTGAGATTCTTGGTGGTACCCCAATAGCACATTAGTGTATAGACAGTAAAGATCTTCAAAAACATCACTTCCTGTAATGGAAGAATGTTCCGAAACCTTAACTCCATCATTGAGCTCCTGAATTGTGTACTCCAACACCCTTGTTGCTTTATTAACTGCACGGCGGACCACATAACTGCCCACGATCACATTGTTCATGGACTTCAGGACGTGATCGATCAGCCCGGTATCCCCAATGTGGGCCCGTGCAGCATCCCTTACCTCTTGCCTAGTCATCCCAGATTTGGATTCTTGTTTCTTCTCCCTCAAGGCATCAACGATCACATTGGCAGTGAATTCAAGCCTTCTAATAGGCCACCTGCTGTCCATGCAGGCTGCAAGGCTGGCAAACTTTCTGCACCTTGCTGATCTGTCCTTCTTTCCTGGAGGCTTACACTGAATGGTAGTCCTAACCAAACGTTTCGAAGAACAAGGCCGAAGAAATGGTGGTCCTACTGGTAGCTTCAACTTCAGAGAGATCATGAATCTGAATAGATCCCGGAGGGTGTGGAGATGATGAGCTTTGCTTAGGTTTCTGTAAAAGAAGATTGTTTGGCTGATCTCAAATGCACAGGTGGATTGACTGAAATTGTCAATGACCTGATCGAGGTCTAATGAGCTGAGGATTTGTAGAGCTCTTTCATAGTCATGTTCCATCACTCCGAAGCATCCGTGCCCATATCTGTAACCCCACCTCCCAAACCATGAGTAGCCATATGCTACCCCATAGAGTAATCTCAAATCCATTGAGTGCTTCTTAGATAGATCCTCAACTGAAATACTTCTGTTGATCATGAAAAATAATTCCATAAATTCATCAGGCAAAGACCAATTTCACAATTCAATATCATCTTAACTCATAGAGTAAGTGTGATGCTTTGGCTTACCGAGCTTGGAGATTGGAACAGATACGATCCCAGAGGTCCATTATATCTTTCCCACAAATATATTTCGATCCGCCTTCAATTCCATTAATGCAGAGCAAGTGACCAAACCCGTTGCAGTGAATCATCCCATGAAGAAGATGGGTTTGCAGATCAAGGAAGCCTTCCGTCAGTGGCTGATTCCAGTCGTCATCAGCGGGAATTATAAAATGATAATTCCTCTTCGAGACTAAATGGTGTCCCCAGCCTGAAATCAATTCCCAAATCTCCGTCAACCCTAGATTTAGCGCAATGAAATAAAACAGCGAAACCCTAAAAATTAAAACAAGTTTTATCTAGATTTACCGGCATATCTGCAGTGGTTGCAGGCTTGGTGCGCGGCCGAGCTCTGGACAGTCTCTTCAATGGTGTAAAGAGGAGCTGCGAATCCTCTGCTTTCGTGGACCAGAAAGGTAACCCAGACGGGCATTCCTTCAACCTCGTAGTCCTCGAGCTCGGTGCATTGTTGAAGGAAGAACCGGACGTTCTCGAAAAACGGGCCGGTAGGAAAAATGGGGCAACCCGGGTCCGCGAATGTGGCGAGGCCGAAGAACTTGGGCGCTTTCCTCGTTTTCTTGAAAGCTTCGAGAATCGGCGGTGACGTTTTCTTGGACTTCATGATTATTGCTGCAGCTCTTGGAATCTTTCTTCACATGCCTAGAGAGAGACGGAGCAGATGGGTTCAGTTTCAGAGGTCGTTATCGTGAGCTGAAGATTTCAGTGGTGGTGGTTGCTATTTGGCGCCCCAACGGGAGGTTTTGGGCTTCATTTGACAGAAATACCCTCGGGGTTTTAGCCATTTGAGAGGTGAGTAGGGGCAAGATGCGCCATGAGGTTTGACCGTTGACGGCCAATTAAGTTGAGATTCTAGGAGAGATGTGGCGACTTGAAACTGGCAATTATGCTGACGTGGATCAAAACGCAAATTACACGTGCCATCATTGCACGCGATTCCAGCCGAACCGTTGGATACCCGCACTGAACCGGTTTGGTCAAAATGGGGAAAACCGGTTTGACTGGGAAACGAGTACGGGGCGGGAAATACCCGATTTTTTTAAATGGATAACGGTGCGGTTATAGTTCTATACTAATCCGCCTAGTTATCCGCCTCGAAACCGCCCCGTTCACTAATGGTGCGGGTACCCGCACCATTACCCGATCTGTAACATTATTAATAAATTATACTACCTCTGCCCCACTAACATTGGGACGGAAGGAGATAACACGATTATTAAGAAAAATGGGTTTATGTGGTTGATATTGAATTGATAAAATAAAAATAAAGTAAGAACGATTTAGAGCCACACAAAATTTACCAAATTTGGTATGGGACAATCTTAGTGGGATTTCCCGGAAAGGTAAAACGGGATGATCTTAGCGGGACGGAGGGAGTAACTCTTTATATATAAGAATAATAAGTATATATACTAAATTGTGTACACTAAATCGTATATATCATATAAGTATATAGAGAATATTACACCAGAGCTGAGACACACTTTAAAAACTCTAACATCCCTAATTCAGAGTCTATCACGGAATACAAATTTACGGCTCAAGGCTCTGCTTCTTAACGGTGAGAACAACTCTCTTCGATTCTTCTAGATGGAACGATGCTAGGCCTGCAGTTCGGTTCTACCACTGGTGGCTTCTAATCTCTCTCAATCCTCTCATTATCAAGGATTCTACCCAGTTTTTTCTTTCTAGTATTTTCAGAATCGCTCTCGTCAAAGATAAGTTTTCTTGTAGTTAATACAAAGTGTGTATATTACAGTTTGGTGAGTTTGCTCGATGCCTATCTTGTGATTAATACAGAGTGTGTATTACAGTTTTGTGAGTTTGCTCGATGCCTAATTTTGTAGTTTTTTACATCATTAAGATTTAGCAAAATTGGATACGGAGTGGGTACGGTATACGAAATGGGATGCAAATTGAAAAGGAAATTGGGACTTTGAATATACAATTTACTATGAAAGATGTTTACATTAGGATTAGAAATTGGTTATTTAAGAGCATTTGGGGAAACCATCACAATTACCTGTGGATAAATCGATTCCCCGTTGGGGTGGGTACGGTTCAAATAAAATTACCCGAACGGGTAATGGGGCAATTTCGGGGCAAACGTTTATCCAACGCGACGGTTTCGGTTTTATGTGTACCCGTCTCTAATCCGCCCCGTTGCCATCCCTACTTGGAGCCCTTACTCCTCCATCCGGGTGTAGGTACATCCAACCCAACTGATGAAAACAGCTCATGAATTAATAGTCTAATTTTCTTTTTCGGTGGTATTTTTGTATTTTAAACGAAAAAATCACGGTTTAATGTGCGCATGCATCCTATGTTTTAATGGAGTGGTGTTTTGATGTGTCCGTTTTCAAGTGTCATGGTATCTCCATCTTTGTATTCGTGCACATAACGCTTTCCAAATTCCAACCAAGAATGACTTTTAAGAGGCTCTTTATGGAACACAACTCATCATTTGTGGGATCCCAGATTGACAGGCAAAGTACACGATTAAAGCCGCAAAGATTTTGGTTTATACCGTTCTCAAAGTACATAATGTACATGTACATTTGAGTTCTATTTTATTAGTCCAAGTTTTAAATCATTAAATATCTTCATGTGATTTAACCCACACAAGAAATTTATCCAGCTGTACAAGATGGTGCACAATATATTTTGCCAAATCAGAAACAGTACAAAGAGAATAGCAGATCAGATTGCATAACAGACGCTTTGCACAATTCCAACCACAAAGCTACAATTATACAAACTAATACTCCATACTACTACGTATTAACCAAGGGTTTGTTTCGAAACATTTCTTTTCAAATTTCTAAAATTAAAATAATGTTTGGTAGTATTGTCTCTCAATGGATGTCACGGTGTCACAAAACAATTAAATCTGCCAGGGTTCCGCTTCTGTTGAACTTTGCCTCATTAACAGTTCAGTCAACTCCAAAATCTGCTACCAGAACAACTGTTATGATCAAGAACAGAACAACTGAAGGGACGGTGAAGAGGAAGTGCCATTACTACCAAGTATACAAAAATGGATTTCACAGATGTTTAGCTCTCCAATCAACTGTTAAGTTTTCATTGCTATCATCACTTGATGACTCTTCATCACTAGTAGACTCTTCCTTGGTGATCGGAAGAGAAGCTTTGCTACGGATGGTAGACTTGCGAGCCTTAAGTTCCATCTTTTTCTTCTTCAACATCTCCACCCTTTCTCTGTAGGCCCTGAAGTTAGGAATATCATACAACACAAAGTAAAGAAGCTTACATAAAATAAAGAGTACGTAATTATCACCCAATTGAATGCTACTTACCTTTGTTCCACAGTCTCTTCCTCTTCTATCATATCAGCTGCATCATACTACAAGATAGAACATCAAAATGAATGAAAAAGGTAATACATCATGTCTGGTAAATGACAAAAATCATACAACTTATAAAATTGTTTACAAAGTTACCAACCTCCTCTTCCTCTAAGCGTTTGTCAACCTCCTTTAAGTCCTCCTGGATCAGCTTCTCAAACTCCTTGTACTCATCCCTGTCCACAATTCACCTTTCAGTCACCATCATAGTTTCTGCAACCTGAGACTAGTATTTTAAGCATGCATAAAGGGATCCTAAGGACTCTGATATTGCAAAAATCTTTATAGTTGCAGATATGCTAGGCATGACAGCACCAGAGATTCTTTTTTTCTTTTTCTTGTTTTTTTAGGGGGGGTGGCAGCAAAGTTCAAAACTTTTCACTTTTACCTCTAAGTTCACTACATTTTACAACAAATCCTCCAGCATACCGCCAAAAAGGAAAAAAACAAAGAGCATTTTCACACTTTATGGGGTATTATATGGTATCATATACATCATATTACAAGTAACCAAGATTTCCACGTGAAAATGTGAGCACTTGATAAGGGCAAGAGAGCAATCAAAATACAAGGTAAAACAAGCTAGCGCTCTTACTTGACATCAGGTTTGACTGGTGTAATACCACGTGCACGCAAATCAGCATCTTTATTATCATAAAATCCTTCAGGTATTAGTCCTTTGGCCTTCCTTGTTTCAGAGCCAAGAGTCTGCTTTGATATTTGTTCCTTGGACAGCCCAGATTCAGAACTTCTTCCATCAATGTTTACATTGTTTATGTCCACCTTGCCCCTTGGAATAGGTGGCAATGATTCTTTAGCTTGAGCAATGGCTTCAGTGTTTTGTGTGCCATGGTCTCTTGATTCAATATGATCTGATTCAACAAAATAAGATTCATGCTTAAAACATTAACCATTTAAACAAATATCTAATAAGGCTTTGCCTTGCAGTAAATGAAATTACTGCTTAGGAATACAATTCATCAGAAACTTAGGGTAAGTGTGGGAGGGATGTTTTGAAAGGAAAGAGAAAGGAGTGATAACTTTTCATTTCAAGGAAATAACGCTTTTATAGTTCTACTTGATAATTATTCATTTAATAGGTTTCGCTTTAAACTAAAAAGACTATCGAGAAATAAAATGTATCACAAACATTATGTGTGCTGAAAGAATGTCACTGAATGGATGAGCTATGCAATAAGATGCACCAAAAAAACAAATGGTGCATCAAGCATGTGACAAACAGGATGAAAAGTAACAGAGCCTTTTTTTACTTCTAAAAAGGACGTGCCACATACCTAACTACTTCTCATTTACCTGATGTCGTTAGAGACTTAGTGCAGCCCAATAAATATGACAAGTATTACGGAAGGGTCTATTCTAGAAAGGGGAGAAAGAAGAATAGTTGTTAGTTAAAGTCTGTTAATAGCTAATAACTGTAGGCGGTTGGATGGCTTACTATAAATCGAATAGACTGGGGAAATAAGGGGAGGCGGTTAGACTGTTAAGTCAGGACTGGGAAGATTAGAGTTCTAGCTCTATCTTTTGGGGGCTTCGGCCATTGTAACTCTGTTTGATTTCAATAAAGCTGGTGAAGTTCTTTTGATTTCTTCTGTGGTTTTGGTGTCTCTTACAGTGGTATCAGAGCACGACGATCTCTGGGTGAGATATACACGTGCGAAGATGGACGGATGAATGACGGAAGTGGAAAAAAGCTTGACAGATATGACAGGAAGGCAAAATACGATGGAGACGGTGATGACCGCTATGCAAGCGAGTCTCGCTGATATTCAGAATCGACTTCCAGGTCGTGCGCGAAGTAGGTCGCAGGCCTCCTCAGCTTCGCATCGCACTTCTCACCATCAGCGATCACGAAAGTCAGAGAATGATGACGAATTGGATGGAGACTCGGATCATTCACCACATCGTAATCACCGACATCACAGGGAACACAATATACGTCGCCGAACAGGAAGCTCTAGAGTTGCTATGGAAGACCGCGCACTGAGTTGGTTTCAGTGGTGGGAGAACCAGACGAGAGAGAGGAATTGGGACGCCATGAAGGAAGCTCTAACTCGAAGATTCCAACCAGAGTTGATACGTAATCCTTTGGGACCTCTATTAGGTCTGAAGCAAAAGGGAACTGTGAAGGAGTTCCGAGAACAATTTGAGATGGCTATAGCATCACAAGGCGATCTAAGTGAGAAGGTCACGAAAGGCATTTTCTTAAATGGTTTGAAGAAGGACCTGAGAGCTGTATTGAAGCTTTACAACACCAGAGATTTGGCTGAAATCATGGACACAGTTCAATTGATTGAGAATAAGAATTTTGAAGTGATGTCCAGCAGAAATAATGAAGAAGGGGAGAAGGTTTGGAAGAGCAGCAACTCTGGATAACAAGGTTACAATAATTGGGGAGATGGCAGTAGAAAAACCTACAACCAGGCATCTACCAAGCCATTTGTGAAGGACTCAGTGGAAAACAGGAGGCAAGGGGAGGGATCTAATTCTGTTTCTAAGAAGTTAGGCCCTAGATTGACACAGAATGAGTTGTTCGAAAGGAGTAAGAAGGGACTTTGTTTCAAATGTGGGGACAGATGGAACAGAGGCCATATTTGCAGTATGAAAAATTTTAAAATGAGGCTGGTGGAACAATCTGAGGGAGAAGAAGAATCTGACATGAATTCTGGTGAAGATGATGAGGGAGAAGGAACACCTATGGAGGTTAAAACACTGAAATTGTCTGTTCTGAGTCAGGAAGGGATTCCATCCATGAAAACATTCAAAGTCCTGGGAAATCTAAAGTGGGAAACTGATCAGAAGCAAGTAAATATTTTGATCGATTGTGGAGCCACACATAATTTCATTTCACAAAGACTGGTAGACACATGGAAGATACCTTTTAAGAGTATAAAGGGCTATAAGGTGCAAATAGGGAATGGGAAATTTCTTCCCAACAATGGCAGATGTGATGGGATAGTATTGGATATCCAAGGAAATGAGATCCTACAGAAATTTTATATTCTGGATTTGAGTGGAGTAGATATGGTGTTGGGGATGGAATGGTTAGCTGATCTTGGAGATATGGAAGTCAACTTTCAGAATCAAATTCTTAAATGGAGAAGACAGAACCAGCTTCATACTATCAAAGGATATATAGTAGCCATTACTCACATTTTACAGAATACAGGAGATGGGTACTTGTTGTTTTGTGAAGGTAAAGAGCAGACTTCCCAATCCAGCCTTGCAGAGGATGAAACCTGGAACAAGGTAGTTGGTGAGTTTCCTGAAGTTTTCAAATCAGTATTGGATCTTCCTCCAGAAAGGCCATGTGATCATGCTATAAACATCATAGAGGGAGCCAATATACCTAACCTGACGCCATACAGGTATACCTATGATCAGAAGAATGAAATTGAAAAGATTATACAAGAAATGCTTTCTTCTGGGATTATTAAACATAGTAACAGTACATACAGCAGCCCCATATTATTAGCCAAGAAAAAAGACGGGGGGTGGAGATTTTGTGGTGATTATAGGGCATTAAATAAGGTGATTATTCCAGATAAATTTCCTATACCAGTTATAGAAGAACTTTTAGATGAGTTAGGAGGAGCTAAAGTGTTCTCAAAACTGGATTTGAAATCTGGATATCATCAAATAAGAATGAAGAAAGCTGATGCCCATAAAACAGCCTTTAGAACTCATGAGGGGCATTATGAGTACATTGTGATGCCTTTTGGGCTAACAAATGCTCCTTCAACCTTCCAAGCATTGATGAATGAAGTTCTGAGACCTTTCTTAAGAAAGTTTGCTCTAGTTTTCTTTGATGACATTTTGGTTTATAGTAAATCAAAAGAGGATCATGTAGAGCATCTAAGAAAGGTATTGACAGTTTTGCAAGATAATAAATTGGTAGCCAATTGGAAGAAATGTTCATTTGGTCAGAATCAATTAACATACTTGGGTCATATAATTTCTGAAGGAGTATCTGCTGACCCTAGTAAAGTGGAGGCTATGGTGAGCTGGACAGAACCTAAAGATATCAAAGGGTTGAGAGGATTTCTGGGTTTGACTGGTTATTATAGACGGTTTGTAAAGGGGTATAACAGAATTGCAGCTCCTATAACCAACCTGTTGAAGAAGGATAGCTATCATTGGGACAGTAATGCTAGCAGGGCTTTTACACAGTTGAAAGAAGCTATGACTACATTACCTGTCCTTGCAACTCCAGATTTTAATAAGAAGTTCATCATTGAAACAGATGCTTCTGGAAAAGGGTTAGGTACTTAGGTGCTGTACTCATGCAAGAGGGAAGACTCATTGCATTTATGAGTAAGGAACTCTCTCCAAAGCATCAGAGTAAGTCTGTGTATGAAAAAGAGCTTATGGCTGTGGTTCTGGCTGTTCAAAAATGGAGACCTTACCTACTTGGGAGAACATTTGAGGTTCATTCAGATCAGCGAAGCCTTAAATACCTGACTGAGCAAAAGATTATGGGGACTGAGCAACAGAAATGGATCACTAAACTATTGGGGTACAATTTTTCCATCAAATACAAACCAGGCATAGAAAATAAAGCAGCAGATGCTTTATTATCCTTATCTGTAGTATCTTGTCAGGAGTGGGCTGGACTGGAAGAAGAGCTACAGGAAGATTCAAGGTGTAAGGACATTCTGCAGAAGCTTTCATCTCAACCAGATTTAATGAAGGATTACCATATCAAGGGAGGGATCTTATTTTACAAGGGAAGGTTGGTACTGCCTAAAGGATCTAGCAGAATATCTAGAATCCTCAAGGAATACCATGAAACTGCTATGGGAGGACATTCTGGTTATTTCCGAACCATGAAGAGGATCTCCAATTTATTCTACTGGAATGGAATGAGAGCTGACATAAAAGATTATGTTCAGGGATGTGATACATGCCAAAGAAACAAATACCAAACATTGAAACCTGCAGGTCTGCTACAGCCCCTACCCATCCCAGATCATATATGGACTGATATTATCATGGACTTTATTGGAGGGTTGCCCAAGTCCATGGGAAAGGATACCATTTTGGTTGTGGTGGATAGGATGACAAAATTTGCACATTTCTTACCTTTAGCTCATCCTTATAATGCAAAGGGAGTTGCTGAGATTTTTATACAGGAGGTGGTGAAGATACATGGGTTCCCTAAATCTATTGTGAGTGACAGGGATAGCCTATTCTTGAAAACATTTTGGTCTGAATTGTTTAAATCAGCTGGCACTACATTGAAGTACAGCACTGCCTACCATCCTCAAAGTGATGGGCAGACTGAGGTGGTGAATAAGTGTTTGGAGACATACTTGAGGTGTATGACTGGCAGAAAACCAAGACAGTGGGTGAAATGGTTGCCTTGGGCAAAATTCTGGTATAACACTAACTATCACATATCCCTGAAACAAACACCATATCAAGCTCTATTCAGTCAAGAACGTCCCATAATAGTCAGAGGAGATGTTAACCTGACTTCAGTTGCTGAGGTATCCAGGCTGACTGCGAAAAGAAATATTATACTAAAGGAATTGAGGGATCAGCTAGCCAAAGCACAAAATCAAATGAAGCAACAGGCAGATAAAAGCAGAAGAGAACTGAAGCTAGAAGTGGGGAACGATGTCTTTTTGAAGATTCAGCCCTACAAAATGAAGAGTCTGGCCAACCGGATCAAACAGAAATTGAGCCCAAGATTCTATGGTCCATATGAGATCATAGAGAAGATAAATGATGTAGCTTTCAAATTAAAATTGCCAGTGGAAAGTCAGATTCACCCTGTTTTTCATATATCTCTACTGAAAAAGGTGTTGCATCCCACAGCTACCTATCAGGATCTCCCCAAATGCTTAACTGAGGAAGGTGACTTGGTGGTGGAGCCTGAGAATGTGAAGGAGGTCAGAATTAATCAGAATGGGGAGAAGGAAGTCCTGGTGCATTGGAAGGGCCTTCCTGAATTTGAGGACTCCTGGGAAAAGGAGCAGGTGATCAGAGAGCAATTCCCTACTCTCCAACTTGAGGACAAGTTGGATTTTCAGAAGGGGAGTTATGTTAGAGACTCAGTGCAGCCCAATAAAGATGACAAGTATTACGGAAGAGTCTATTCTAGAAAGGGGAGAAAGAAGAATAGTTGCTAGTTAAAGTCTGTTAATAACTAATAACTGTAGGCGGTTGGATGGCTTACTATAAATAGAATAGACTGGGGAAATAAGGGGAGGCGGTTACACTGTTAAGTCAGGACTGGGAAGATTAGAGTTCTAGCTCTATCTTTTGGGGGCTTCGGCCATTCACCATTGTAACTCTGTTTGATTTCAATAAAGCTGGTGAAGTTCTTTTGATTTCTTCTGTGATATTACTGTGATTTTGGTGTCTCTTACAGATGTCCTGAACCTTGTAAAGTGGGTTAAGTAGTCTAATATTTCAAAAACACCAACGTGAAGAGATAGGTCTATACACTCTAAATGTTTACTACCAGACCAATTGTAGAAAAAAATGCTTCATCATGAATCCAGATTCTATCAATAAAAACTTACCACTTTTTTGTTTCTTTGTTTCCTTGCTATCAAAAAAGTTGGGAGGAAGGGAAGATGCTTGTCGAGGTTTGGACAGCCCTGTAGAAACTTCAGCTCTTTTATTAAGAAACTCGTCATGATTCTCAGGTTTAACTCTATGTGAGTCTTTAGGAAGCTCAGTATTCACATTGTTAGTTTGCTTTAGTGTGGTAGATTTGGCTTTGAGATTATTGATTGCCTACACATGCATAAGAAAGTTAAATCAAGATCCAAACTAATATGACATAAAGTACAAAGGTGTGCACTAAAGCTCAAGAAGATATGAACATCAACTGAGGAAGTGAAGAGTTTTTATACAACAACATTACCACAGTGCCGCAAAGGCTCCCACCTATGGTGGGGTAAGGGGGTCGGATGTACGCAGTCTTACCTCTGTACTAAAGCACAGAGAGACTGTTTCCGGATGACCCATGATGAAAATTGCGTCGAAAATTGCATGGACAGATTGTTGATTCATAAAAAAGAAGCGTAAACAGTTTAGAGAGCCATTTTGCTTTATTCCATCATATTCAAAAGCCAAAAAATAGCGAGTATTTGGCTCCATTGGAAATGATGGAAGTGAAGAGTCTTTATGTGAAGAAGAAAATATCAGACAAATATCGTTATATGTGAGTATGTGACGCTTTTTTGGCAGACCTTTTTAAAGGGGTTTTTCCATAGAACACAAAAATCAACTTCTTTACTACACATTTTATATTTGTTCTATTGGAAAAACAAAAATTGCAACCCTGGTAATTCTACTGAATTGGGAAATGTGTATGGCAGGTTAAGTTGTAATAATATTCTACAAAAGTCTTAATTTGGAATAGTCTAAAAAGACAGTGACATCTTGAATATTAATGGAGTTCTAATGATTCATTAAAAGTTTTAATTGAATACCACCCACCTTTTAGAGTTTTACTTGAATCCATAAAAAAATAATATCAAAATTATAAACTTTGCAAAAGACTATAAAAGCTCAACTGCATTTATTGACTGTCAAGCTCAGAAATAATCGATTGCATTGACATGGAATTCATTGAAGCAGAAGCCAAGAGTATTATATTGTTTTGCATAGTAATCTTAATACAAGAAAAATAATAAGTATGTCAAATGTTAGAGATCAACGTCTTGAACTTCATATAAATAAATACAGGAAAACCTCTACCGTATTATGTTTACGAGATGCTTGGTGAACAGTCCAGTCTGTCTCAGATTTCAGAAGAACGTCACAAACTCTACAGACAGGTTGATCATGCTCATTGTACCTGTATTTAGAAGAGGGTATAATTAAAATTTAGAAAGAAACTCATAAGCTTTAATCTACAACTCTACATTGAGTACTACATTTAAGAAATGTGAATGTTGTCTATCTCACCTGAGAGCAAGAAGAAGTTGTATGCTCATGAACACACAAGGTGGGTTACAATAGATAAAAACTTAGTATTGCAGTCAGAAGCAGCAAGGTTGGTTACACAAGTTAACGGGGTATCAAATGGAACAATACTATAATGAACATGATCATGAAAGTTTGAAGCGCTTTTATTATGACTAATTCTACATGTTCTGATGCTGGCAAAAACAGTAAGCAGTTTTGGTTTCTCCCAAAAACATGATGCTGGCAGTTACTTATGTTCCAGAAAAAGCATTGCAGAAGTAAATTCCCTGAATAAATTAAATAGGAACTCTGGTCCCTTGTGCAATCATCAAGTCTGTTTTTCAATCGCACAAGCACTGCCTACGAATTATTCCTAATAATCTATAACCAACATACATTATTTTATACACTGATCAATAATCACTGAGTTCAAGAAGGTCACTTCTTTCCTTCTACTCCGTATAATTTTGTGGCTTTAAGGATTGATTCATTACCTCACAAGAGGATTCTCAATACGCTTCTCATTCCTCTTTGCCAATTTAGCCCGGAACAGCGCTTTCTTATCAGCCATCCCAATGGTTTCCAAAATACAGCAACTTCACTCACAAACTATATGCTATGAAACCCGGGAAAATTGCATTTCGGCACTCTTCTTTGGGGTTACGTTAACCCAGGTCCGGTCCTGAAAAAATGGAGACCTGTGCAATAAAAAAATCAGGCTTTCCTTTCCAACACAATTAGAAATAGTAATAAAGTACAAATGATTTGTACATGTGTACAAATTTAAGTTAAAAGTTAATTTAATTTTGAAATAAGGACTTTAAAATAACAACCTCACAAGTAATACTCTGTAACATACTACTACGAATTTATTAAATATAAATAGTTTAATTAATTCATCAATTAATTACACGAAGTCAAAAAAACGAACTTTTTTGTTATATTTCACCATACATGAGTAGGTCTAAGCCCTAATGGCCCTAATAGCCCTAATAATAATTAAAATCAGCAGCTCAATCACAAATTCACAAATCACAATATCACATAATAAGGAAAAAGCTTAATCAATAATAATTCAAACAAATTGAGAAAAGTAATAATATATCGTTTAAAACAGATAAACTTACCTGCTTCACAGGCTCACTGCTTCAGCTTCAGCAAAAAACAGCGTCTGAGTAGAGTCGTAGCCGGTTGAGGTCTGTTGAGTGTCGTCTGGAGGCCTGGTCGTGGTCCAGACGTGCGGTGCTGCTTTGGCGGCCCTAGACGGACAGACGGTGATCGCCTGGTCGGCGACTCGGCGGCGATTGACGAAGGTCGAAGGGTTTGTCGTCTGAGGAGTCGTCTTTCGATTGGGCGGATGCGGGATGCGCCGTTGTCGTTGGTGACCCTGTTCGGCTGCTGGGCATCGATCAATTTTTTAAATTTGACCAACTTTTTATTTCGAGTGAATTGTATTATAATTAAAATAAAATAAGTAAAATTAAAGTTGTTTTTTATTTAATTGGCTCAAATTAATAAGAAGATCTCTTTAGCTATTTTCAAATAATGCTTGCTTTATTTTATTAATAAAATATATGTTAAATATGATTTTTTAATAAATTATCAAAATGAGTCACTTCAATCAGAACATCATAGATTTAAGTAGAATCTGTCAACTCAACTAAATTTGTGTTATCAAACATACGAGTACGTGGTTCACTATTTTTCTTGGACTTGGGGTACGTTTGACACACCCATTCAGCTCAAACAAGGCGGAATTTTTTCAATTTCAGTCAATTTTAATTAAAGTAGCTCTATTTGTTTGAAGGGCTAAACAAGGCTTGATTTGGGATAATGAGGTTGGACTTCAACGCTATGAGAAGTAGCATTACTATTCAGTCGATGAATTCCAAATTTTTTATTCCCAAGATAACCTTCACACCTTTCCGATGATTGATCTTTAAACTCTGTTGGTAGTGAACTCATGAGTCCTTCTCCTTGCTGGTTATGTTCGTTTAAACGGGGTGTGTGTGTTATGTGTATGTGTGTATATATAGATTATTGAGGACGAGCAAATCCTGGCGGGACTTGTGGTCAATATTTTCATGTATGAGAATGCTTCTATGAGTCTAGTCAACATTGTAGGGGCTGGCCTTAGAAAGTATTTGAAAACAGAGATGAGCGTTCCTTCAATCCTTTGGGTATTGAATTGTCTTTGGATAATCTAGATGTGATAATTTTGATTTTGGTCTGTGTTGCCTTCGCTTTGTGATGAGTGTTGATGCTATAAACCTTGACATTTTTTGGGGCTGAGTACACAGCCAAAAGGATTAACTTTGAGATTATTCCTTCTTTATGTTTTTATTTAAATTTTTCATTTTTTATGGAGGAATGAAAAGGATCCTAGTGTGTGTGTGTGTGTGTGTATTACCCTAATGATTTCAAAAAATAAATAAATTACCAACGAAGACAAATCACACATACTACAGACAATAAAGGGATCATAGTGAACAATACTACTAACAAATGTGTTCAAGAAGTGGATGTTGCCTCCTCTTTGAAGTCTCAGTCATGGATGACATTGAGGTATGGACGAGGTATGGACCATCGTTGTTGCTTGTTTGTGTGGATGCTGGCCGCCGCCTTTTGAACCGAGGTCAGAGAGTGGAGGAGGAGGAGGAGGAGGAGGAGGAGGAGGGGGGGGGGAGTTTTGGGAAGAGAGAGATGCGCGAGGGGGTAAAAAATTCAAAATGATTTTTTTGGGCTTTTATATGGTGTACATGAAACGTACATAAAGCATTTTTGAATGACATTTCACGTGCTTGAAACTCTCTGGTCCATAATGTCGAGAGACTCACATCACAGCTTTGTGTGGAGACATTCCATGCCATGACCTCGACATGAGAGCAACATGTTTGTAGACATGAGACATCTCAAGATTAAAGTGTAGTTATATTCGGAGTAGTTCTATGGAGTCATATGTGACTCTTCTATGAAATCACATGAGTAATGTGACATCATCGCCATTAAAATATGTGTGGAGATGATGCCACATTACCCCATGTGACTCCATAGGAGAGTCACATGTGGTTCTATAATTTTTTTGGTTATATTCGGACTTATGAATATTAATTAATTAATATTGTTCTCATTTAGACTTTTATTTTTCCGTAAAATTGAAACATATCAATGGAATCAATATCTATTGTTTTTTTATATAGTAAAATTGAGTTAAACACAATGATGTGTGAATCTTTGATGGGATAATACAAATTCATTTATCACTACTACTAAAATCATTGATTAATCACTACTATATAGATTCCCTATAATTTTGCATCACCATTCGTTTGGAGTGAAAAAATTCTTTTTAAAAGTGATATAACTTTTGTATTTATATTTCACTTATTACAGAAAAATATCAAAATTCATAATTTTTTGTTATCTTTCATATGACACTAATATTCAAGATATAAAAATAAAAAATAATATTTATTATTTTATATAGTAAAATAGAGTTACAAATTCTATTTATTAATAAAAATTCTATTATCACTCTATGTATCAATGCTCATTTGGAGAAAGGGAAGGAGAAACAAATCTCTTCTTTTAAAGTGATATAATCTTTTTATTTGTACTCTATCTATGACACCAATATTCATATATAAAAATAAAAAATATCAATTATTTTATATAGTAAAACACAAATATTAATCGTTGACATGTCAATCTCCTATTGGTTAACAAAAATTATATTATCATTATTACTAAAATACTTAATTAGAGCGGTTAAATGAAAAGCCAGAGAGAAAAACATGTGCAAGCCGGAGAAAACTAGGCTAAAAAACGTAGAGATAATTAAACCTGAGTCCATGAATTAAAATATTTGTTTAACAATAATTCTGTTAATGTGTATAGATAATTATTAATTCCAAAAAAAATAGCTAAAAGGGCTAATCAAAAAGCACAAGGAGGAAAATGTGGAGAAAATACAATGTTTAGTGCATATTCACTGACTGAGAATCTTTTAGTATTAAATAAATGTTTATCCCGACAATTTCAATTAGAGCCTATTTGGTAATCCTTTTTTTGATTTATCAGAGTTATCAACCAACTTTTTCACCAAACACGTAACTTTTGATTTCGCGAGCTGAATTGTGTAATAATAAGAAAAAGTAAGATTGGGGTTACTTATCTGGCTGTATTGACTAAATCAACCAAAACAACCAATTTGAGTATTACCAAATACGCTTTTAGCTGTTGTTTTCTCTTTGTTAGTTATTCTCGTTTAATTTTCTTTTATAATTATACAATCAATATTACCCAATTTTTTAAAAGTAAATATAAATGGAAACAATTTTATCGAGAATTGTAGTACCTCGATAACTAAATAGACGATAAGTGGTTTTTTGTTTTTCTTCTTGGTCTCTAATTAGCTCGACGTGATGATTATGATAGATCAAGATCCAATAAATGTTGAAGTTAGATAATAGGGAAAATCGCACTCTTAGTCCCTGAAATAGTCATCATATTGAAATGTCAGACCCGTATTCCAGACTTTGTAAATGTCACTCCTCAATTGTCCAATTTGCTGTAAATGTGGTCCTTTGAGGGTGAAATGTACACTATGGGCGAGGAGTACATTTCACCCCTCAAAGGACCACATTTAAAGCAACTTGGACAAATGAGGGGTGACAATTACAACCTCCGAAATACGGGTTTGACATTTCAACATGGCGACTATTTCAGGGACGAAATGTGCGATTTTCCCTAGATAATATTGAAAGAATTTATACACGGCGAGAGTCAACCCGTCTATGAGAGCGAAGTCTGAAACATTGTATGTTATACATTTAGGGATTGCTTACTTTTTTTCTATTAAGTCGTGATTGAATTAAGACGGCAATCTTGATTAAGATATCATACTCCAATTAATTGTGAGAATCAACATATATTAATGTTGAAAAAATAATTATTTGATTTACAACCCTCATTTATTAGTAAAAGGTTTTATAGATATCAAAATAAATAATAAATAATACACATCTTAATTATAGAACAATTTGAATATAGTTAACACACCAAAACTCTGAAACCAGGTAGAGGAGATGCTCTGGGCGATATCCTTTCCCCTTTCAGTCTCATCCCCTTTAGAAGTGGAACTTGCCTCGATTTTCTATGCTATCAACTGGGCAATGGATCTGGGTTACTCTGATTTCCAGGTTGAATTCGATTCTGCGGTTGCTTTAAGGTGTATTGAAGAGGATGGTGCGGGTAGATGGAAGGCCTCATATCAGGAAATGGTACTTGAAGCAAAAAGGAAAGGGGTTGTTTTTAATCACGTTTGTAGAGAAGGTAAATGAGTCTCTCATTTTATAGCAGATCAAGCTACGGCCCATCATCAGGATTTTTTTCGGGCTTCAGATTTACCATCTTTGGCCCGTTCAGCTTATTTCTCAGATTTATTTAATTTTCCCTATTTTAGATACGTTTAATTTTATGTATTGGATCAGGTATAGCCCCCCCCCCCCCCCCCCCCCCCAATACTGTTCTTCTACTTTCATGTAGTTGTATTTTCTTCGGATGGGTTTTGACCTAGTCCCCCCTCTTCATGTACCTTTGTTTCCTGTACTCCACTGATTTTGGTGGTTTGCCTTCCGAGATAAAAAATATAAAACTCTGAAACACAGAAAAAATGGTACGATACACTTAGATTGAGAAATAAAGATGTTTTTACAAGATTGATTTCAGTCACTGGGCAAACTCACCAGAACAAGCCAAATAAGATTTAAACAGACTAGACCAGACTTAAACAAACCAGACCACACCAGAACAATTGTAAAATACACATAGACCAGACATCTACCAGACGAGACCAAACAAGTAAAATCAGACCAAACTTAAACAAACAAGAGTAACTAACTAACTAACTAACTTAATTAATTAGTATGTGATTCTGGAACGTGAAATTTGAATTATGTGTAAAGTGTTAAAAGGAACTTTATCTAACTAAAATTGAAATTGTTTGGATAAAATTGAGCCCGATAGATTTATATATTAAACAATTTTATCTTATAATTATTGGGAAATGGTGGTTTTAAATTATTATACTTTTGATGATATTGTAAGCAATAGTTGTTGTCTTGCTACAATGAAATACTTTGCATAGTATGAACATGCTTCGATTAATGTGCTTATAAATAGAATATAAAAATAATATCAAGTCTAAAATCAAATTAATAATAAAATATTAGTGAATATATTCTTCTCAACAAAAAAAAAATGATATTTGCAAGTTGGTAATATTTTTTTTATCATCAAACCGAAAATATATTAATTCAAAAGATTGTTAGCCATCTAGCTAAAAGTACAATCATGAATAGACTAAAAAATAACCCGTTGGTCTGGTATAGACACATGTGCCCTTGTCAAATCATGAGCTACATGATTCGCAGACCTTTTACGGAAAGAGATAGTAACATTACTCTTTTTCTCTGAAATCTCCTTAATATCAGCTAGAACCATGTATAAGTAAGAGCCCCCTTCATCCGCTTCAATCTCTGAACCACTGTAAGCGTGTCTGTCTCTATCTCCACATTATTCCACCCAGCCTCAACAACCTCCTTGATAGCATCCGGACCCCAGTACCTCTGTCTCCTAAGTTGTCCATTCAGCCCACTGTGAAACACCTTGCGCTCTAATAACAATATTAAAAGGGGAAAATCACATATATGGTCCCTCAGTTATCCACGAAATTAAAATCTCAGACCTGTGTTTTTGCGATTTCAAATTACACCCCTGAGTTGGCCCACTTACGTTAAATGTCGTCCTTGACGTCAGAAGTCCAACTAACGGCAGACGGTCTTCCTATTAATGAAGGGTAAACGCGTAAATTCCCTTCTTTAAACGTTTTAATAGTTAAACCAACTTAAAATACATATAAAGTTATAAACCAACCTTCATTCGCACAGTTCATTCGTCCAACGCTGAGATTTGACCAGGAGCTCCGCAAACATCAAGCGATGTTGGTCTGCTTTGGTTGAGGTTCGAAGTAATTTCTTTGTTCTTCCCTTTGGCGTTCATGATTTGTGTATTTCTTGTTTTGTTTGTTTCTTACTTGAATTGGATAAATAGATCTGTTCTTACAAAAGAAAACAAATATATCTATATTTGACCTGAATTTTCTAGCCTTGAACATGGTTTGATTCATTTTGCAGGAACAAAAATATTGACAAATTATGGGATATGTCATAGTTGTAGGAGTCCAAACCATTTCTTAAGTGAATGCCCTAAGAAGAAGAATTGTCCCACGTGTTAAAATGGCATTCAAAGATGCTTGGTTACAACAAAATTTGGTAAAAATAAGGGGCGACTGTTTTATAATTGCACACAATGCAAGTACTTCAAATGAAAATTGGGTGAAAGCAGTAACAATGGAAGCCACAGTCCACGTCTTGAAGGTGAAGGAGGTGTAGATGACAATGTCAAATAAGGTGGCGTTAGTGAACTTATTGAAATGTTTGCTCAAGCAACAATGAACGAATGTGGCCATGTGGAAAGATGACACTTAAATTAACAATTCCACAAAGAAGGGTAGTTCAAAGTGTAGTATGCACTCGTTTATGAAATTGAAGCATGTAGTAGGGTTCATTTGTACTATCTTTAGGTGTTTGTTTCAGTTTTAGTGTTTAAGTGATTCCTTCAGTTAATGTTGTCACGCCCCGGACCGCGTCCGAGCCACGTAGACAACCGCCGTACAACCCGATAAGAACAACAACAGTTCATCCCTATTGAGTTGTACAAGGCGTCCGATTGATTCTATTGCCAAACCGATTAGTAAACACATACAATCAACATCAATATCATAATCAAACAAATGCGGAAATAATAAAATGTTTGATACTTAGCCACACGTGGCAAACACGGGCACGCATGCCCCCAACTGTTTTAATGAAAACATTGTTCAAAAATCCATGAGCAGTTTATAGATTTCAAAAATATGAATGGAAGCACGAACCACGTCTTCCTCCTCGGATGATCACCCTAGGCAAAGGTGCAGGTAATAGGACTCTAGCCTCAACCTGAAAAATGTGAGGGCCCCCGAAGGGGTCAGTACTCCATAGAAGTACTAGTGACAAGCAGGCTATATGAAGAATAACTAATGTTTCAGACACGAGACCCAAAAATAGGGTGATATATACATATAGATGTCCCTCATCCACCCGATGATACATACTGTATATATACTCGTAAAATACTCAACCCGTAGGTCATTTACCTTAAAGAGTCTTTTAGAGATAAAGTTCTTACCTGACTTTTCTCACTCCTTTCCCGGTTACCTAGCTCACAAGCTATAGTCTACCTTCGATTCATACTACCGAGTGTTTTAGGATCATTTACCGTCCAAGGCACTCAACCCATCCTGGAGTATTTAAGATCATTTACCGTCCAAGGGTACTCGGCCCCACCTGGAGTATTCTGGATCATTTACCGTCCAAGGGTACTCGACCCCACCTGGAGTATTCTGGATCATTTACCGTCCAAGGGTACTCGACCCCACCTGGAGTATTCTGGATCATTTACCGTCCAAGGGTACTCGACCCCACCTGGAGTATTCTGGATCATTTACCGTCCAAGGGTACTCGACCCCACCTGGAGTATTCTGGATCATTTACCGTCCAAGGGCACTCAATCCCCAGTCTATTCTCTACCAAATCCTAACCTGGATATGGCTAACCTTTCATTCCTTTAACTATGGACAATGCCTAGCCCTATAGTCATATAACAATCCTTAGGATCCAACGTGGGTGGGTCCCACCCGAACGGCCCACGTTACCCTACTCAAAACTGCCCATTCTGAGCTTAACCCAAGACCCGGTCGGGTGTCCAGCCTTACCCGGTCGGGTGGGGTGAGGCAGTAGTGTAATACCCGAGATTAATTTAAGAGGATTAATAGTACTACTCATACCAACAGAGGTGCATCTCCTTTTAAGGGAGCTCATCACCCAAGAACTCCAAAGTTAAGCGTGCTTGCACGGGAGTAGTCTTGGGATGGGTGACCCCCTGGGAAGTTTCTCAGGGCGCGCATGAGTGAGGACAAAGTGCGCGGTAAAGGCTCGTGGTGGTTTGTGGGGACAGTACTAGAGGTCTAGAGTAACTACCTCGGGTCCGTGTGGGGCCCCGGGGTGTTACAAGTGGTATCAGAGCAACCCTGCGACAGTGTGCTGACCCGTTAGATATCGGGCGGGCACTTAGCGGGGCAAGATTCTGGGGTTTTATTGAGATTGGTTTAAGGGCGCAACGAGGACGTTGCGATCCTAAGTGGGGGTGATTGTAATACCCGAGATTAATTTAAGAGGATTAATAGTACTACTCATACCAACAGAGGTGCATCTCCTTTTAAGGGAGCTCATCACCCAAGAACTCCAAAGTTAAGCGTGCTTGCACGAGAGTAGTCTTGGGATGGGTGACCCCCTGGGAAGTTTCTCAGCGCGCGCATGAGTGAGGACAAAGTGCGCGGTAAAGGCTCGTGGTGGTTTGTGGGGACAGTACTAGAGGTCTAGAGTAACTACCTCGGGTCCGTGTGGGGCCCCGGAGTGTTACAAGTAGCCCCTGGAGCCAACTTTACTTGAGACCCGGTCGGGTCTACACCCATACCCGGTCGGGTCTAGTGTGGCAGTGGCTTCTGGAGCCATTTTTAATCAAAACCCGGTCGGGTATCCACCCATACCCGGTCGGGTATCCACCCATACCCGGTCGGGTATCACCTTTGTCTTGGCGGTCAACGCTCGTTTGACCGCCCAAACGAAGTCCGATTAACGTGAAATTTTATACACTTATACTTCTTGACGTCCTTGATCCAAAAATACCATTTTGGATCCCTGGAACATCACACATAAGAAGTTATCACATTTTTTATCACCAAACCTACATAACATGCTTTTCAATTATGTTTTATGTATAATCATGGCATAAGCACACACTTGGTTATCTTTAATCATTCCACAAAACATATTCCTGATTACTTTAGGTAATCTCATGCCTCACGCAAAAGTTATAAAGCATAAAGCCGTCTTCTCACCTTAGTGAAGCTTATGAAGTTCTAGCCTTCCCGATTTAGCTCCGACGAAACTCCGGCGAACTTCAACGAACTCCGGCGACAACTCCGGCGCCCTTTTCAACTTCGTGAAAGTTCCTTGAATACCTTAGACAAGTTACTAACAAGGTTTTATCATCATAAAACCCATAGTAATACAAATAACCTCAAAAAGGTTATTTTCCGGCGAACCGGTCACTTTGGCTTCTAAGTCCGTTCTTGGACTTAGAACTACCTTCCAACCCCTCTTTCTACACATCCCAACGTGTAGAACATTACTAGGGTGTGAAATATGATTGAATAATCATAAAAGAGTATTGGAGAACAAGAAATGTGATTAATGGAGTCCTTACCTTGCTAAACACAAGTTTTCCTCTCCAAAACCAACTTTTCCTCTTCTCTTTTCCCCTCCTTCTTCCTCCTTAGCTCAAGTGCGTAGATGGTGGATGAAAATGGAGTTTTTCCAGACCTTATCTCTCTTACTTAGGTTGGTTGGCCGAGCTTATGGGTTTAGGAGTGATAGAGATACTCCTCTTGGCTTATTCACCAATAATGTGGGGGGGGGGGGGGGGGGGGAGGGACCCTTCTCCTATCACATTTGGTCTCCCAGTCCTTTCTCCCCTCTTCCTCATGTTAATGTTCGGCTCCCCTTATTCACTTGCAGCCCAAAAACGTGGGTTGGCCCCCACTTATGTGGGAGGTCAACCCTTTGTGTCCCGGGGTGTACAATCGGCCCCGAAAGTTGTATTTTCCGGACTGTTTTAAGTATATTTTATTTTATCGGGTCAAATAAAATATAACACTCGTTCCCAATCCTTATTGGACCTTAGAATCATTATGCAATCCCCAACTTTAATTTATAGGTTCTCGGAATCCCTTTTTGGGCTGTTATCTGATAAATTGCCGATACCGATAATTTGGCCCGTTTGACCAACCGGTCAACCTTGTGCCATTGTCATGGCCCAATTAGGATATCCACCACCATATACATATTATCTAGTCCAAGATTAATATAACATGTGGTCCCGATAATATTGGGCGGCCCCACATCCGGTGTGGGCCCCACGTAAATTTTACTATTCACGTAATAGAAATGATAAAAATTTTCAATCACGTAAAAATGCTTTTATACATTTCTCAAGGTTCAATACATGATTTGGTACAATACAAATACTCGGGGGCGGTGTTACAAATGTAATGGTTGTTGATGCACACCAAAAACAAAAGAAATAATAAGGGTACCTTGTTATATAACTTTCAGTTTAATGTTTTTGTTGTATCTCTATCTTATGTTTGTCTTCTCATTTTTATCTCTATCTTATGTTTATCTTTATCGTATATTTTTATCTTTCTTATATCATTTGTTATTAGTACAACAGGTGAGAAAAAAATTGAAAAGGGGGAAAAGAAAATGCTCCAAAGATGGACACGGAAGTCCCTGAACATACATGAAATGTTCATGAGATGGGGATAAAACATATTTGAGGTGTAACATATCCTTGATAGACACCAGCCAAATGGAGAGGAAGAACTTATGTGTATTATGTTAACTTGATTCCTTTTTATTATTGCTAACAAATTCAGACAAGACTAGCAACACTGTGAGCTTATCAGACCATGAAATGTAGATCAAGATAGATGTTATACTTCAAACTAAATACACAAGATCACAAAAGACCAAAAGTCAAACTCAGAGCACCCTAAAAATTGCAGACCAGATTA
Source organism: Cuscuta europaea (assembly GCA_945859875.1). NCBI lineage: Eukaryota > Viridiplantae > Streptophyta > Magnoliopsida > Solanales > Convolvulaceae > Cuscuta > Cuscuta europaea. Next base: position 14,020,608 of record CAMAPE010000048.1, read on the forward strand.
CATAAACCCAAAGATACATATCACATCTTATAAGTTCATATTACATCACAAAATATTCAAGCTAATAGAACAATAAGGCTAACCAATATTCATTCACACCCTTCCAAATAAACATATATTAAACACCCATATAATAATGACCAAAATGGGCGTTTAAGAAATGTTTACACAAACTAGTAACACACACCATACAAGTGTCAAGCACCTGGAGCAAAAACATGATGCTATAACAACGATAGCATGAGTGTTTATGACTTCCAAAACGTAATGCTACACGACATATAGCATAAGTGTTTATCACTTGCAAAAATAGAACGCCATTCACATAACATAGGATGCAACTTTAGCCTATCAGTTTCACAAAAAAACTCATCCACTTCCATGAAATCACTTCTTCTTTGTCACAACCCATCAACTTCTATTCTTTTTTGGAAAGCTTGGTATTTTTTTCAGTTTCTTTCCTTGCCCTCCCCCTTGAATCCCATCACCACCATCTGTTGGTTGCCCTCCTCCTTGAATCCCATCACCACCATCTGTTGATTGCCCTCCCCCTTGAATCCCATCACCACCATCTGTGGCTTGCCCTCCTCCTTGAAGCGTAAATGTTGCCATAGAGGTACTTTGATGAGAGTTGAGAAGGTCCTAAGATATTAAAAATTACTATTAGGTAAATTAAAAGTAGTTAATGTAATACAACTTGAACAGTCAAAAATTTGGTACACTTACCATTTCTTCCAAGACTGTAGTAGATACTTGGGTAGTAGTGACATTAGTAAATTCAGCTTCCACATTCACTTCAGTAGCTTGTAAAATCAAATTAGTATTCACATTACAAACTAGTAATTTTTTTTTAAATACTAACAATTGCCTACACATCTACCTGGGATGCTTTCTGTTCGCATGTAGATTTATTGTGCCCAGCAATGCCACACACACTGCATTTTTTACTTGGCCAGACTTTCCCAGCTTATGTTTCACTCTTCCTTGTTCAATCTCAGTTTTAGAAACTATTCTCCTCTTTTTTGGCTTGTCGGGTTGTGCTTTATACTTGGAAGGAATAGGTGGTGGTAATCCTGATTTGTGCCATTACTCCGAAGAATTAATGGGCATAATGGCGGGTTCATAGGCCCTAAGATAGGACTCCACTGTGTAGCACTTGTGCACAAACTTCTCAACATCTTCTCCACTCTTCCAAATGCAACAAATAGCATGCCCACATGGAAGCCCAATGAGGTCCCATCTCCTACATGAGCAAGTATGTGCTAACAAATCCACCTTGAACTGCCTACAATAGCAGTCTTCTACTTCATATATACCATATGTAGCTTTGTAGGCAATACATTCATTTGCTCTATCTTCTGCTTCTTCAACAATTTTGAGTATCTTGGGCAAATTTTTAGTGGACTATCTCTCATTTTATCTTTGTTTTGTTGCATCCTCACCATCAAGTAAATCTTAAGCATTTCACACATTGTTATAATGCTCTTGTCCTAAAATTTAGTATGGAGCTGTTCCAGGACTCACATAAATTATTCAACAGCATATCACATTTTGTAAATGTGTTAAAAAGACCCTACAATAGTGGCTTGGGTCTCAGGCACCTAACCATTCAGCATCACCATTGCTAACCTTCTTCAACTCTTCCATGTGTTTCTCAAAACCGGCCTTTATTGTTGCTTTGCATAGAGCCCATAACCGTTCTTTCAGTTCTTTCCCACCAAACCCATCCTTGACAGAGTTGGAGTGCATATGTCTAACACAAAATCTGTGCTCAACCCCAGGCACACCTCCTCAACTGCAGGTAGTAACCCTTTTTGCTTGTCTGAAATGATGGTCCAATACATGGGATTAGAAGAAATATCCAAGTCCTCATCAAGTATACCCAACTATCCTTCAGCTCCCCTTCCACAACTGCAAAGGCAATAAGATAAATTGAGTTGTTAGGATCAACTCCTATGGCAGAAAGTAGTTGTCCCCCTTTATGACAACCCTTTAGGTGACAACCATCTAACCCCATTAGAGGTCTACAGCCAGTCAAGAACTCTTGTTTGCAAGCTCCATAGGCAATGTACAATCTCAAAAACCTGGACCTCCCATTCACAGTAAAGTCTTCATCAAGCTTCATTTTGACTATTGTTCCTGGATCGCTCCTCCTCAACTCCTCACAGTAGTCCCAAAGCAAATCAAATTGCTTAGAATCACCACCTTCCGATTTCTTCATTGTCTCTTAGCCCTGTAAGATTTATGTTTATTGAGCTTACATTTGTACTTCTTCTGAACATGTTGCTGAAACTCCTTTCTACCTCAGTTGTTGTTGATTTTGAACTTATCTTCATAAACTGTTGCAAGGAACCCAGAAGTGATGACCTTATTGTCATGTTGGTCTCCACATGTATGATCGAGATAGTAAGTTTGAACTGTGAAAAGACAATTTGGGTTACTTTTAGACCTAAATATGGTCCACTTACAGTGTTCATGCCTGTAGACTGCTCTAATCCTTCTACTTTGGTTTTTGGGGAATCAGATATCCTTCATGTTCTTTGCTTCTTGGTAGGTCACAACTCATTTGAAATCAGTACTACTCCGAAACTTCATACCAAGTGAAAATTTAAATCCATCCTTCTTGAAGTCTCTTTCTTCATACACACAACCTTGGTCAAACCCCTCATTATCTGAATCAGAGCCCAGACTTCTCAAATCATCTCCAGAGTACACACAATCACTGTCTTCCATGTCTTCCACTCCCCATCCTACAAACTCATTGTCATGGTTCTTGTTCATGAAACTGGTGACACAATCTTTATCTTCATCTTCACCTCCATCAGAAAACATGCTAGCTTCAAATGTCTCTCCCTTTGATGTAGAAGTTGAGCTATTGTCATCATTGTAGTCATCCATCTCTTCGAGCTCATCTAGAATGAAAGAAGACACATTGACATCGTAGTCCCATTGATCCTCATCCATATGCTCCACGATGATCTCTACCTCCCTATTTTCTGGCAGCTCATAACAAATGTTATACAGGTCTTCATCTGTCTTGATTGTTCTCACACGAGGAAATTTCCCAGAACCATATTTCAACCAAAATGTAACCTTCTTAGAGCAGAACCTTAGCTTCTTCACCAACTTTCTGAACTCTAACATACTTGCCTCCTCTCCATTGAAGTAATCAAAGTACTCTACTCTCCCATTCTTATATTGCACCACAGGTTGATGCACCAAAGTTCCAGCATAGTACATCTCGATTGTGTATGTATGGCTTTCATCCTTGGTATCTACAAAGCATATCAAGTAATACAAATACTTCATTACTCGTGAAATACTTTCTACAAACACAAACCATAACAAATAAAACAATAGATCAATCAACCACACAAAGCCATAGTACCATTAATTTCTAAGCTCCCATTATTATATACAAAGCATAACCAATAACACTAACACTACACCAAAATCGTACATGTAAATCACTGCATGTCAACTACGGATACTATACAACCCATAAATGTCATTGTCTTTACCATTACAAAACTTAACAACGTAGAACTTTGGTTACAGGTCTTACACTTCGGAGTGGCATTTAAACCATTTAATCTTCGACTGGTCATCCTTCCCCCTTCCTCCGTCACAACTTCGAACTTCAACCGTAAAGCTAACCTTCAAAAAACGCAAGCCATGTCCAACGGAACCTTCGTTTTCAGAGAAGTATTGGTGATAATGGAGTTGAGAGTGATTATCGAGATAAAGAGTTGAGGTGATGAGGGTTAAAGAGAATCATACGAAATTAGGGATTTAAACGTTAAGAAAGTGAATTTACGCTTTTACCCCTCATTAAATGGAAGACCGTCTGCCGTTAGTTGGACTTCTGATGGCAGGGACGCCATTTAATGTAAGCGGGTCAATTCAGGGGTGTAATTTGAAATCGCAGAAACACATGTATGAGATTTTAATTTCGTGGATAACTGAGGGACCATATATGCGATTTTTCATATTAAAAACCTCAATTGATAATTAATACCCCCTCTGTCCCATTGGACTTTGCCAACTTTCCCTTTTTGGTTGTCCCAAAAAACTTTTTCATTTTCTGATTAAAATAACTATTTTGTGGTGATTTTCATTTCTCTCCCCTCTCCTCAAACTCTAACCACACAATTTCTAGTATTCTTTTTTCTCACCTAATTCCAAGAGTGCAAAGTTCATTAGGACGGAGATAGTATTAGACTATTTGATGTCATCATGTTGGCAAACATTTCCTGTGCATCACTTGGCCACCAACCCCACTCCCCTTCCTTTTTTCTTTTAGCCCCCATGCTTGACACCCTTAAAATATACTCTCTCCATCCCCTTCTACATTTTTACCCCATTTAGGCAAACACAACAAGGATTTATGAGGCAAAAAATTCCACTTTTAATATTTTGAACTCCTAATCTTACACCACTCCAAGTGATCTTATAGTTTAGTTTAATACAAGTATGTCCCGAGTGTTACACTAGTCAATAAATTAACTTATAAATAAGGGAAATCATTTATAAAAGTCTTCTAAGAAAAGTCCACATATAAAAAAAGGAAATCTCGCTCGTTGGCTGCCCTGAATAGCCCGTCTTCAGTTGTCATTCACCCCGCGAAAGACTTCACAGCTGAAGCTCAGCCGGCGAACCATTAGATTCTACCGGTTGAACTTCATTTCCATGTATTGGGGGAGACTAAATCTCTAACGCCTGTTTCCTAGGGTTAATCTTTAATGCTTCGTCTCGTAACTTACCAATTCAACAGTAGCAATGGTATGCTGGATCGCTCTTCTCTGTTTCCTCTCGCGTCTTCAGGTCTCCCTCTCAGGTCCGTGGTTTTCTTCTTACTAAACCCTCTTATATCATTAATTTACTGAAAGTTCAATTATTAGTCGAGCTCAGTGCAGGTTTTTTGAGGTCCCAGACCAAATTTATTGTTGACTACAATCTTGAAATAGAGAAAAACGGCGTTCTTCTTCTTAAATATCATTTGAAAATCATATTAGTTATGTATTCATTTGAATCCAAAAAACTTTGAAATCCACTCTCTCAATTGTTAAACTCAAAACAAATTGAGACAACTATTAGCATAGTTAAGCACATTAAGAGCATATTATTTTACTTTATATTGAATAGTAGTATGAAGTAACACTCACGAGGAGCCCAGACTGCTAATATATTTGCGTGTGAAACTAGATTTTTTGAACATGAGTTCATAGCGGAGTCCTGATTTAAAATTTCAAATCCTAACATACTTTCTGAAGATTTTTTGCGTTGTAAATTACATACGTAGTATTTGATAAAGTAGCAAGTGGAAATTCAGAGTACACGTTTCTAGTATATAACCATATAGGATTAGATGACTATGAAAAGTTGTGAATTTATACATCTAGTGTATAACAACATGTAGTTCATGTTATTTTCTGAATATAAAGTAACATCTACAAGGGTCCCAAACACTGATCTATTTTCTAGTGAAAGTAGCTTTAAAAAAACAAAAAAAACAAAACAAAACATGAGTTTATACTGTAGTCCCTATTTCAAATTGCTAACTTACATTCTAAAGAATTTTCTAGTTGGAAATGACTTCTTGATAGAAGTAGCAAGTGAAAATTCAAAGAGTCACTCGTTTATACTATATAGATATATAGTACTATCTATTAGGTAAATATGAAAGATTGTTTTAAGTGATTACTATCTCCCACTGTTTTTGCAAAAATGGCATGTATGTAGTCTTAAGTTATTTATGCAGGATATCAAGTTAAAATTAATGATGTATAAATATAATGCAGATCTGGAATTACATTGAAGCATCTTGAAGGATAAAAAGACATGATTAGCCTCACATGCTTTGAAAATGTACCATATTTTTATATGTTTATCTTTTTTAGTTTTTATAAATACCGGAAATTATCATATGCTGCCCCTATAATAATGGTGTCATAGGCATGAGACTGGGTGCATTCTCTTTGCTGGCCAGCCCTGGTCTAGATGCTTCATTATGGAGAATTATGTCGTTAAACTGTTCATAATTAATGGCCAACTAATTCAGTTACTTTAATGAATTTCAAATGCACGCAATTAAACTAATCTGGCATCTGCAGCACATGTATTTAAAATGAACTTATTATTTATGTTACTCTTGTGCGGGGGATGTGAGGATACATAAGGGTTGAAGTTGAATGATTAGTTGAATCTAGATCAACTTTTATTTAAAAGAACATATGTATTTTCTAAAGGAAAAGTTAATTAAACAGTCATGTACTTGGTGGTCATTTGTGAAGCTAACTAATGTGGGTTCAGCATGTACATTGTATAAGACGAGCAAGCAAAGTACTCAGTTTATATAATGTGTAAGTCAATCAATTGACCACTACTATGAAGTGCAGAACTGCCAAACAGAATATGTTGAAGTATGGTACTCCGTTTTTGGAAGGCCAGTCTTGTTATCATGGTGACATAGTCTCGAAAAGACACAACTGTGATCAAATATCTCGAATATATCAACTAATATACAATCTCTAGATTGGTTTATGTACTATAGAGTGAGCTAATAAGTAGTATCAAATGGCTAGTTGCTTACATTTTTTAAGTGTGATGATTCAAAAGTTGTCATATGTTTAACAGCTTCACCAAAAGAGAAATCTTTTAAATCGGTTCCTGATCTTGAGAGGTCCATGTATGTGGCAATTGATGGATATCCATGTGTACGACTACTTAACCTTTCTGGGGAGATTGGCTGTTCAAGTATGCACTTCGTTTACAATGTTTTTATATTTATTACATAAAGGAGAGTAAATTTGTTGTCCATTTGTGTATGTTTTTTAATTTGAACTGGCTTATTAGACCCTGGCCGTGGGAATGTTGTTGCTCCAGTTGTGAGGTTCAAGGATACAATTAAGTTGACCAAGCCAGCAGCTATTTTGATTTCACTTGAAGAATTCAATACTTTTCTCACAAGGTTTCTATATTTCTCTTCAATTTGCAATGTTTGGATGACATCCTTTCGTACCAGTGTTGATTTTCCTTACCCACACCCGATATTTCTCTTTCAATAATCGGTTTCATTTACTTCATGTCCTTACTTATAACCCATGGTGATACACCGATACTGCATGTCATGGATATTAAAGAATTTACCCTTACAGACTTACTGAGTCCCGTTTGCTTCTTTTCTTAATATGTTACACTGCAAAATAGTATAAAGATGTGTCACAAAGCACTTGTTTATAGGTTTTGTGCTGACCTGTAATGAATAGTCAGTTATGCAACTCTGTACGATATCATTGACTTATAAGGCCACATTCCTTTCAGATTTTCAAGCGATTCCAATTTAGCAAAACATGTAGCTGGTTTGTTAGTTGAATCAGGAACTCAGTCACAAAATAGATCAATAGGTAAGTGTATTCCATGCATGTGATCGCTTAAGTATGAACATGTACTGTTCATTTTGAAGTTTGTACATTTCTCGAAAGAGTATCTCAATGCTTCTCTTTTGCAGGATTTTCACCTGACAAGAAGTTTCCACTGGCAGAATTTGCCCCTTATACTAATGGCAACTTTGAATGGAATCCTATTGTATGTGAATTATGCTTTTCTTTTAATATTGTTTTTTTTTGTGATTCATATCGTTTAATGTTTTGTTATATTCTAATATAAGGAAATGCAGCAATTGTTTTTCACTAACCCATAAGCGTTACAAAAGGTGTATACTTTATGAAAAATTTATTTTTTGACTTTTTTAAGGAAAACTATAACCCTCGTTGGTCCGAAAACAAAATTAACCATCAGCTTGGTGGCTAGGGTTTGCAACAGCACTAGAAAAAAAATTCTTCCTTAACTCAAGAAGTTCCTTAATGTGTAAGGGAACTTGTATCAGAAGTGTAAACCAAACTTGTGTGTTTTATTTATATGTTTTTGTTTATCTTCATGTGGGGGAGGGATGAGCCAATTGTTAGTTTTGTATTAATGGTGCGTATACTGCTAGCTTTGGAAATTCTTCCCTTAGATCTATGTTTGCTTATGTTTGTGTTTATATGTAATTAGTAAACAATGCAATTTCAACAAACGAATTACAGGATTTGTACGTTGTATTACTTTTACATTCAATTTTTTTTGGCCTTCAGGGATCTGGAGTCATGTGGGAGGCTTATAATTTTCCTATATTCCTACTTTCAGCAAGTGGCACACTTACATTGAGGGAGGTCTGGTATTCCTCTTCCTCCAGCTCTCTTTCACTCTGACATATTATAGAATATATCAGTGTTTTCAATTCCGGATAGCGGCCAACCCCAAGAACGCTACCACGGATAGTGGGATGCCGCTATTGGAAAATATATATGCAAAATACGTATTATATGTACGCAATTACACATACATTACATGAAATGCACATATCAAGTCCAAGAAATGATGAATCACAAATATATTACTCAAAATCCCAAACGTCATGAAATTTATACTTACTAAATTACCAATAACAAGGCATTCGTGTTTTAAACAAAAAAACAAATAATTTAAGTAACTAACCTTTAAACTTTAAAAATTAAAAATTAAGATCCTAATAAATCTTGTTAAATCAGCGGTCATCAATATCTCATTATTAGAAAATCATGGTTGTTGGGATGCTTTGAAATACCTTAACTGGAGATGTACGATGTAGGTCATGTTTAATCTTAGTAGGATTTATTAGGGTTATTTTGTCCCCCATGTGTTTTGGAGGGTACAGTGAGGTTATTTTTTTACTCTAAAAAACATCTAAAAGTAAAAAATACTCCCAAATCCCCTCAAAACTAGCCATATAGCCTGCTACAGCCGCTCTTCTTCCCGCTATAGCGCCTGCTACTAACGCTATATTCAACCACTCTGCTATAGGTAATCTGATAGCGCCCAGCCCCCGCTCCGCTCCGCTACTTTGCTATAACACCGCTATAGCGCGCTATTGACATAACTGGAATATATAATGCTAACTTTATGGCCGACTTAGCAAGTGCTAACGTGCTAAGGAGTACTTTCATGATGGAGGCTTAATAGATTCGGGAGAGAGCCTAACCATAATCTTCACTGTCTTCATTCACCGATATTTACCTGGTTATAATTGAATTTGCAAATAAAGAAGCTAGGTTGCTGAGTTCTGCAATCACTGCAAATCTGACTTTTATTTTTAACAATAAATGATCTAATAACTACAAATTTGAGTTGATCAAGCTTTCTTCATGATGACACACTATACACTTTCAGAGAATATAATTTTCATTTATGTTGCTCTTAAGTTTTGAAATGGTTATGTGTAGATTGCCATAAAAAACGAGGGGGGGAATTCACACACTGAAGATGTGGCTGATTTTGAATTAGTAATGCAGGTAATTTAGTAACATCTTGTGTTACTTCATCAAGTCCATAAAAAAATCTCATAGAATGTGCACATGTTTTCGGGTTTTTTTTAGACAACAAAGTCTGGAACCCATGACTCAGAATCTTGTCTTAGAGAACAGACTTGCTTGCCACTGGGTGGATACAGGTAAACTATTGAAACTGGAGTTAAAATAGTGCGCATTTGTGGTTTATCAGATTATATTATTTTTGAGCAGTGTTTATTCCTTTAGTTTGTTTTATGCTAAATAGTTTTGTTTCCTTAGTGAATGTCCCTGTAGTATGTTTTATGCTAAATAGTGTTTGTCATTTGACTCATTTCTTTTAAGATACGTTAGTAACTTAGTACTATAAGTTTATGATTTACAATTTTCTATTGCACCTTGTGCACCATATATCTATTGAATTTATAGGGAGTCAATTTACCTACAGCTTCCCATTCAAGTTTTTAATCCATAGCTGATAGTAGCTTGTATTTCTACTGCGCCAGTGTGTTGTATGGGCTACAACCTTTTAAGATGCATCTGTTACCTCGTAATAATTTGATGCACCAGCACCTGTTTGTAAAAATGTATTTACTAAGTTTATTGTTTTCCTACCCTTGAATTATATGCTAGAGAACAAACATACCCTCAACTTTCATTTGGAACGATTAAACACAAAAATTGTAAAGTTAGAACTAGTATACTCTTATGTGCAAATAGCTACAGGTATATATGTTCTCTGATGTATAGTTGAGGGGTGTATGTGTTCTCTCATATATAGTTCAAAGGTATATTTGTTCCAACTTTACAACTTTTTGTTTAATTGTTCCAAAAAAGTTGAAGGATGTATTTACAATAATGCAACACATTTTTGGAATTTATTTACTCATTTGCTAGCCTAATATAATTCTACTTTGAAGGGCAGTGTCTGGTCAGCACTTCCACCAATCAAAATATCTTCTGAAAAATCAAGGCCTATTATATTAGCAGTTGCTTCTATGGATTCTGCTTCATTTTTTCGTGACACAAGTATCGGCGCGGATTCCCCAATATCTGTAAGTCCTTCGTTTTTATGGACGATGAATCTTTATATCATTATTATTGCTGTGGACAATATAAATTAGTTATAAACATCCGAAATGATTTCTTATGGTAATTTATTTCTAACAGAAAATCACTTTTGAACCATTTACTAGGGATTAATCTCACTCTTGGCTGCGGTAGATGCTCTTTCCCGTGTTGATTGCTCAAGCCATAACTTAAATAAACAAGTGGGTGTTTAATTAAATTTGCACTTGCCTAATTATCTATCATTAATTGCAGCAATTTGTTAATGTTTCTGATATTGACAAATGATAGTTCTGGTCTTCTTTTGGATTCTTGCCTTTTTTCATCTAAATGTGATTCAAACAAGTAATAGCACAACTCAAGCTGAAAAGGACCTACTTATTTTAATCATTAGAACAACTCCCTCGTCCTATAGATAAATGATTCAAGTCCCATGAGGAATCTGTTCTAATGTGAGGATGCATAGTTTGTATTTGGTTTGTCAACATCACAGATGTATTAGACTGTGATGTTATGCGTCAGTCATCGTATCTCGTAAGCAACACAAAAGAAAAAGAAAAAAATGTTGACTTGTCTATGCTTTGTGTTGATGATGGTTATTATATTTTTATGTGTTGGTAAGTTATACGGTTTCTTTCTTTTTGGTGTAGAATTCTTTTGTTGCAACTTATTCTATTCTACAACCTCTGCTCTGCTATGCTTATATGTTTGCGCTCGATTTCCTCTGCTGCAGCTTGTATTTGTGGTTTTCACAGGAGAATCTTGGGGATATCTTGGTAGCAGGAGGTTTCTTCTAGAACTTGATCAACATTCAGATGCTGTTAGGGGTCTTGATTTTTCAATGATTGAGACGGTACTTGTTTGCATGAAAATGTCAAACATTTTTAATGCACAACACATTAAAGCTAACTGCCAATCTTCCTCTCCTTGAGTGGTTAAACAGTAAACCCCATACAGTAGCTTTTCACTACAAAACAATCCAACTATACCTTTGTAGTCTTGTGAGGTTAATTAATTTGTTTAAATTTATCATCATTGGGAGAGAGGGATGAAATGTACATTTGAGATCCTCATCAATATTTACAGTCATATTATGTTACATTAAATAACTATACAGACATAGAACATACACAGATACACATTCTATACTCTAAAGTGAACTTTGATCAATGGAAACTTGCTTCTATGAGACACCAAGTGAACTTAGGCTCCATTTGTTTACTGAAAAATATTTCGTGAAAAATATTTTATTATTTTCCAGTGTTTGACGCAGTAAATAATAGTTTGTAACGGGGTATATTTTGCAGAAAAGAATGTCTGGTATCTGGCACAGGGTATATTTTTCTAAAGGGGAATAGTTTCTTTGATTCTTACTGTTGTGGATAGCTTCCATTTTTTGAAACTGTTTTTTATGGGTCTAACATTATAAGCTGTTATATGCATAACAATTATTATTTAGGACATATTCCTTTAGGACATTATCAGTAAGTAATTTACCCAGAAACAAATGGAGACTTAAAATTTGAAAAGATGGAGCCTTAGAATGTGACAGCACTCCCTTCTAATTTTCACTATAGAAATTCTTAGGGTATGTTTGGTTCCCAAGAAATGTATGTAAAGCATGAAGAAAAATGAAAAATGATTACCTAATCAATTATTTTAAATATGTTTAGATGAATCATAACTGATATGATTCTTCTTCTTCTTCTTCTTCTTCTTCTTCTTCTTCTTCTTCGTGTGGACGATTGATCTCTTTTCTCTCTCTCGTTTTCTTTAATCTTTTATCTTCTTTATCTTTCTATGTTCTTATGTTATTTTTATCTTTTATCTTTATATTTTTCTTACCTTTCGTCTCTTTTTGGCTCTAATGTCATGGATTGGTTCATGTTAGCCGACCCCAAAATCTTTTGGGAATAAGGCTTGGATGTTGTTGTTTGTTGTACGTTTAGATTTATTATTTATTTAATTAATAGACTTAAATAAGAAAAATGAGCATTTCCAAATACTATGTATATAAGATAAATTTATCTAGTTTTAGCATATCATTTCCCCCATATTTTCTTTTCTTGCAATTTTCCTCTAGGCTTTCTTTCCTCAGTATGTTTTGGATTCTAAACAGACCCCAGGTAAATTATAAAGGTATATGGATGATATATTTATGAATGAATTCACCATGGCATCAAATTGTGTCTTAGATGGAAAAGTTTCATTTTTCTCCTCCTATATGGTGCTGATATTCACTATAAAAGGCAAAAGGAGTTATTTCTTTGAGTATATTTGATGATAGGGAAACTTGTAATGTTAAACTATTTGTAGGTTTTAGAAATTGGGTCAGTTGGGAAGAGTGTCACCGATGGCGTAAAGAAATTCTTTGCTCATCTTACTGAGGTAAGATGTTTGATGTTTCTCACTTGCTTTGCTTGAAATGTTAGGTATAACTATTGAGAATACGCGGAACTATGTTTACCCTACAATTTTTTGTACTCCCTCCGTTCCCAAAAATACTTCCCACTTTCCTTTTTGGGCTGTTCCCAAAAATACTTCCCACTTTCCCATTTTGGACAATTTGTGTGGCTCACATTCATTTTACCTTTTTGCTTACACAACCACAACCATACATTTCCACTTTATTCCACTTTCTTAATAAGCGTGCCAAGTCAAACCGGGAAGAATTTTTAGGAACGGAGGGAGTATATGTTATTGTAATGTCCACTATGTGGTTCCTTTACGGGGTTTGATGCTCACAGATCTTAAATTAAAGAAATGGTGAAACAAGTATTAATACTTCAACTTTGCTTGGTGTACACCTTTTGTGTACACACGTCTGTCCCCAGCAGACGAGTTGGTGTCTGTCCACATACAACTTTGCTAGGTGGACAGACAACACCTAGAGTTGTCTGTCCACAGACAACTCGTCTGCTGGGGACAGACGTGTGTACACAAAAGGTGTACACAAAAGGTGTACACAACGCATTTTTCTTAATACTTATTAGCTGGAGTTAATTCCAGAATGGTCTCACTGTGTCACAACTATACACGCGTTCCAATTTGCCATCCACTAATCATGGGGAAATGTGAAACGGCATCTTTTAATATAAAAACATTTGTTTGGAGAGTTTCCGAAGAGTTTCGGAAACAGAAACATACTCTTTCCCAAGAGTTTCCGTGTTTCATAGGTCACCAACTGTAGAATTAATCAAGAGGATCAACTGTTCGTTTCATACCTGTTAGCATTATATATATTATGACACATATGCTATCCTTTTTCGCAGGGCTCTTCTTCAAACAAAACTTGGAATTCATTGCTTCATGCTCAAAACTCACTGAAAACAGAAAACATTGAAGTCTCAAAGGCAAAGAAATCAAATCCTGGGTTACCACCATCTTCATTAATGGCATTTATGAGAAAGGTTAGGGTAAAAAATGTGTTGCATTATGGTCTCAACTTTGTCCACTGTTTTAATAATAAAAAATCCATTTCTGGCTCAATTAGACTGAATACATTGTTTGATCCTGGTGTAAATTTAGAATTCCCTCTGCACATGCCCTAGATTTCTAGAGTAGTAGAACATTAAGTTCGGCCAAGTAAATATTTTTGACACTTAACCCGTTCTAACAGAATCCGCAAACTTCTGGCATAGTTTTGGAAGATTTCGATGATGCATACAGGAACAATTTCTATCATAGTCACCTTGATGATCTTAGTGAGTTAATCTTATCATATTTCTCCTTGCTTAGTCCATCTTTTGCTAGATACATAGTCTTTTCATTCAATGTGTTGCTTTGATGATTTTAGCAGCCAACATCAACTCTTCAGCGTTAGTCACAGCTGCTTCTCTCGTTGCCCGAAGTTTATACATCCTTGCCAGTGTCAAGAATGAAGTTAATGCTTCGCTTCTAAACACTATCAATGCAAATTCTTCATTGGTGGAAGAACTTCTCAGTTGTCTCCTAAGTTGTGAACCAGGCTTATCATGTGAAGTTGTGAAACGCTACATTTCTCCTTCCTTCAGTTGCCCAAACCATTATGTTGGTGTTATCACTGGGGAACCTTCCTCTGTGCCTTATCCTGGTAATGTGGGGGATATCTCTCGGTTTATATGGAACTTTTTGGCAGAAAAAACATCCATCCCACCTTCAAATACCAGTTCTGCTTGCCCAGAAGATTGTGGCAATGTTGGGGAATCATGCATCCAAACAGAAACAGACAGGAAGGGCATATGTGTCATCTCCACCACAAGGTACAGAGCATTTTTAAAGACTCAAATATAGCATCTTTTTGTCTCAAGTTCCATGCAAATTCAATAATAATACTAATAATATTTTTATTATTATGATTAATATTACTCCTTCCGTATTTTTAAGATTGCTACATATGACTTTGGCACATAATTTGAGGAGGAAAGTAGTAGGAGTAATGAATAGTGTAGAAAAAGTAGGGGAGAAGTTTTTTATTAATAACCCAATCAATTCTGAGAAAAAAGATTCTATTACCTTCGGTGTAAAAAGTAGAAAAAACAAGGGTAATTGAGTTTTTTAATGGGAAAACCTATCAAAAAGGGAAAATGTAGCAAACTTTTAAATACATCTCAAAAAGGAAAGTGTAGCAAACTTTAAAATACGGAGTAACAATGTTTTAAAAGACGCTAGGTGCTAGTCGGACGCTAGCCCAGTGCCTAGGCGAGGACTAATCGGAGACACATAAATTGTATTTTTATCAATATTTTTGCATAAATATGATAAGTAATACTACCTCCGTCCCGGAAAGGTTCGCCAAATTGACTTTTCTTGGTCAATGACAATCAACTTTGACTAATGATATTTTCTTGATACGAAATTATTTAAAATATAAAAATTATATCAAAATGTTCCTCATTCAAAATATTTTCATAAAAGTGTAAAATTTATAAATTACAAATATAGTAACTAAAATCATCGTCTAAAGTTTGCCATCATTGACCAAGAAAAGTCAATATGGCGAACCTTTTCAGGACGGAGGTAGTACATAGTTTCACATGTATAAATTGTATTTAAAATACACCCACATTAACATGCATGAATGATAACTTAATTGCATTATGTTATAAATAATGTATGAAAACTGATCACTTAATTGCATTATGTTATAAATATTAAATAATAATAAAATTTAAGTATATATACAAACATATATAGTTTTTATCTTAATATACAAGTATCTTTCTTCATATTCGTGATTAAAGTTAAAGGTACACATATCTCTTACAAAAAGAAAATTAAAAATAAAACTTGTTAGGCTAATCTAGACGCCCTAGGCGGCGATTAGGAGTTCTGGACGGACAACTAGGCGCCCTAGGCGGCCGACTAATTCACCTAGGCGCCAAACTAATTAGTCGGGGCTCCTAGACAAAAATTGGGGTGCCCGGCCACCGCCTAGCGCCTAGGCGGGGACTAGTCGGGCGCCTAGAGCGATTTTTAGAAAGTGCAGAGGAGTATTATTCTTCATCCATGTAATTTAGTTTATTTTCTTTTTAGCTCCTCCAAAATTCTCCATTGGACTGTTGTTTTTAAAAAGGCTTGCATGGCAAACACAAACTTCTCATAGAACTCCAGTTTTGCTTCTCCACACTTTCTTTAGAAGTACTCAATATTATACAATAGTATTTCAATAGTCGGAGACACGTAAATTTAAAGTAGAACAGTGAGTATCATTCAGCCCCAATTCTCCTTGTAGTCCCAGAAGAGGTATAGAAAGTCGACTTGGAAAGGTGAGACTGAAGTAGAGGTTGACAAAGAGGGACACACAAAAGAAAACATTGTAATTTGCTTGCAAGAAAACCAAAATAATACAGTAATAATTAAAGGTCAAAAAACACAGTTACTACACAATAGTCCATTACTATTTTGAGTGGGGAAATGTGTAATTTCAGGTATGTACCAGCTTATTCAACTAGATTGAAGTATGAAACAGATACTTGGAAAGTTCTACCTTCCAACGCCACTATTGGGGCATCTGAATCCGACCAGGATCCTGTTTGGACGGAGAGTAATTGGGACACAATAAAGCTTCGAGTTTACACAATGCAGGATGCTGCATTCGATCGCTTTGTTCTGCTACTTGGAATTGGTGTTACGGTTTCAGCTTACCTCTTAATAGTGATGGCCAGAGCCTTCATCACAAAGGCCATGAAGCGTGATTGACTTAGAATATACTCTGTAACGTTTTTTGCACTATCTAACTTTGGTGTACCATTTAGGGTGCTTCCTTACTTTACGATTTTTTGTTTTTGTTTTCCATTTCAAAATGTTCTTTTTTTCATACAAAAAAACTATTGATGCATGCTAACCTCACTGTATGTGTATTGTCTTCGAATGAGTTTTTTGGCATGCTAGTTCACTTTTTACTATGCGTTTATTAGCTTTGTTATTTGCTCTCCTCATCTCAAGTCTCAAGTCACTCACAACATTGGAGGTATTCCTGAGATTAATATGACAGTATGACTACAGGATGAAGTTGACAAATGACTACGATTGAAACCATTAAAGGATCACATTCTTTCAACTATATGGGAATTCAAAGATGACATTTCAAAACAGACCATAACGGGTCATTTTGTTGACAAATGACAAGATGTAATTATGTAGAAATGGAATATAAATTTGAAAAAATGGCCTGGTTATTAGTATTGGACTTTTGATTTCCAAATATAAGACTCTTTTGACACATTCCAAAAAAGTGACCCGCTGCACATCATCAACGGCACCGCCTTCTCTCTTCCTTCCAAAGAGCTCCCACCAAACCCTTTCTTTCTGCCATCCTTTCATCGCCGGAGCCAAGGAGCCATTCACCGTCGCCTCCTAGCCACATCGACCGTAAGAGCATCCCAGTTGCGGTGGTGGCCGTCGCCTACGCCTTGCACCGTCGCCTACACCTCTCATTGTCATTGCATCATCTTTCTTCTTCATCAATTCAGTGTTGCAGAGGCTCGACAAGGGACGAAGATTTGTATTCAGATCTACGCCGCCACCACCTACGTATTCAGATCTGTGATGACGACTTTAATTTTTCAGATCTGAGGTTGGTGTTCGGTGATGGAGATGGCTAGGTTAAGAGGTGAGCAAATTAAAGGTGGGAGAGGGAGAATCATAGGCGGACTTGGTGGGTCTGGCCGCTTGGAACAAGGGAGGGGGAAATGGTGGGCGGCGGTGGGCCTGGTTGCGCCTATGGCAGGGAAGAAGGTCTGGGCATGGTATTGGGGAAGATGTGGTGGGGCATGAGAGGGTGTTAGGGGATGGAGGTTGGGGCTGGGGGATAGAGGCTTGTGGCTAGGGGCTAGGGGATGGGGGATGAGGAGTCGAGCTGGGGGGGGGGGGGGCATGTTCAGCAATGGAGGTCCGCGGTGATGGTCGGCGGCGGCGCTAAGGTGGGGTTGACCGGGGACGGAGGTTGAGGGGGCTATGACATCGGAGACGGCGTGTCACTGTAGCCGGTGGGCGAGCAGTCACTGTGGTCGGTGGGCGGGCAGTCACTGTGGCCGATGGGTGGTGGGTGGGCAGTCATTGTGGCCGGTGGGTGGGCAGTCACTGTGGCCGGTGGCAGGCGAAGTCACTGTGGCGGTGGTGTCACTTTGACCAGAGTCATTGAGATAGTGACTGATAACGGCGGTGCCGGTGACGGCGACGGTGCTGGGGTCGGCGGCCACATAAGTGTTGGTGACTGTAAAGGAATATTATTAAAATAATAAATGTATGATTAAATATAAGGAATAAATTGACTTTTAATCACTTTTTGGAAAAATTTAAAAGAAGCCACATTGTTGTCTTTTTTCATTCATTTTAGTAATATTGGAATAAAAATATTAGAACAAGATTTAGGAATTAAGTACCGATCCAGAATTATGTAGTGTTTTGTCAACTACGGAACATCAATGGGAATAACTTCCACAATTATCAAATACCTTCATCCCAAATAAATGATACTCCGCGTAATAATGTAAAGTAAAAATAACAGTTATAAATTGTTATACGAGTGATCTTGATTTAAGTAAGATCTGATCATCTTATTCCAGACATCACAATCTTATACAAAATGTCATGCATGACTGCATGAGTTTATAAAAAGTTTCTTCAAAACAAACTAGAGGGCCACAATTATATTAACCTGGGATATTTCTAGCATTTATGATTCCATATATTTAAAAGAATTTGAATTAAATGGAAATTTGAATGTTCTCGACCAAACATGGGTAGAATTGACTTAATTGAGTTTTTGGAATTGAGGGAAATAATTTATTTCCTCCCAACCAAACATGTTGTACAACATAGTTTAGTAGATCACAGTACACATACTACAGGCAATCAAATATGACAAATGAAGTTTTGAAACAGGCAGGAAACAGAGGTTTCCCCAGTGGTCTAAACATTATAGCAACAACAATAATGGTAACAACAATCATAATGAAACTCGGGATGTTGCCTTGCCAAACAACACCTAGCTATGTTTTGTTCTATAAGACGAAATCAAATGTAACAGAGGTGTAGTTTGACAAGAACTCAAATAGAGAAAAAAGGGAAGAGAGAAAGATAAGAACAAGTGAATTTTGGTTGTTTGTTTAGGAGAGAAACCTGGAAGACATGAAAAAACAAGTAGGACGCGTTGGTGGAAGAAAATCATGTGATCAGGAGCAAAATATGGGTAAAGTGCATCAAACTAAATTACTGTAAATAAGAGTAAAACACAAGTATATGAATAGATTTATCCTTTTTTTATCCAAAAAAAGAAAAACATCCATTTAGTTCTAATAAATGAATAATAGTAGATGTTAAGTTGATAATCAAATCTTCTTCCGTTCAATAAAGTAGTAGATAAGTGGTCTGCATATATGTTAGCTTTTTATGTACCTACATGTTTTTCAAAAAAATAATAAAATAAAAAGAGTGATTTACCTAAATAAGACTAAAACTTGTCAAAAATGCAAAAGTAGGACCATTAGTTTTCCGTTTAATTCGATACGACTAAAAATAGAATGGAATCACAAAATTGCCCCTGATTTACGGGCTGCCTCACTTTCTTCCCAGCAGCGATTAATTTGTGCGACGATGATGGGTGCGAAGAATGTAGCCGACGATAATAGCTCTGCTGCTACATGCCCAGTTAAGCTCCTTCTCCTGCATCTCATGTGTTTTCTTCTTCCATGTTTTTTTTTGTTTTTCTTCTTTCTTTGGATGTCTAAATTATTTCTTTTGGATGTCATCATAGTTATTTTATTTAAACACTAATTTCAAAGTAATGTTACTGTTATGTCATCACAATCATCAAGATGACAGATTTATTTTACATATTTATTAAACATTTGAAGCAAAAACTTGACATTTTCAGAGTAATAATGACATTCTCGTGAAAAACATGACATTTTTTATAAAGTAAAAGGAGAGAGTGCCATGTTTATACATTTGTAAATGTCATCTTCATGACAGTTTTACTTTAATCTTTATTGAACATTTGAAGCAAAACTTGACATTTTCGGAGTAATAATGACATTCTTTTGATAAACATGACATTTTTTTATAAAGTAAAAGAATGAGAGACTGTCATGTTTTATACATTTGTAAATGTCATCTTCATGACAGTCTTTCTTTACAACTTTACTGAACATTTGAAGCAAAACTTGACATTTTCAGAGTAATAATGACATTCTCGTGATAAACATGACATTTTTGATAAAGTAAAAGAAGGAGAGACTGCAATGTTTTATACATTTGTAAATGTCATCTTCATGAAGAAGAAGAAGAAGAAGAAGAGGAAGAAGAAGAAGAAGAAAAAGAAGAAGAAGAAGAAGAGAAGTAGCAGGAAGAGTAATACCTGAAAGTTTGAAATTGAAGTTGACGTCACCATCATTTTAATTTGGAAGATAAAATCTTCTAAACGGAAGAGGGAAGATCAGGTGATGCAGAGGTGTTTCAAATTCAATCAGAAATGGGAGAAGAGATAGATCGGTGAAATTTCCGATAAAGAAATCTGAGGTGGAGGTACAGAGAGATTAGAAGACGAGCAGCAAAAGTAATTGGGGATTTTGAACATCTCTGGAGAAGAAACGTACAAGGCGGCGATGCGGACCTGCTCAATGTTGAAGGCGGCGATGAGGAATAAGAGAAGGATTGAGCGACAGAGGAAAACAAGGGCTTTTTGGACATTGCAGAAACTGTAAAAAGTCGGGAGAGGAGCGTATCAGTCCTATAATAGGAATAAAACATGATAACTCCTATTTTAACTTTTTATCAATCTTTTAGTCCTATTTAGGACAATTTTTTCAAATAAAAATGGAAGTCTGTCTCTACAAAACTTGAAAAATAACTTGTCCCCTTCCACCAGAATACAAAACCCTGGATGCATTCTCTGGTCATTATGAAACATATATATTCCAAAGGGAGGTAAATTGACAAAGTGACATACAAACAATGTAGTCATTGGCAATTACATATCAAAAGTCATATCAGTTACAACAATGTCCCAATTTTGTATACTTGTACACAATAATGGCTCGCTTACAAATGCCAGCCTGCTTTATTCTTCTTCTTCTTCTTCAAACATTGGCTGCCGGGGATGCTTCACTTTTCCATCCTGTGTCACAGCCATAATGAACATAAATAAGGAGTTCATTTTAGAAAAATTCCTTTTGTACACCTTATACACACCAGTACACCTCCGTGTCTGTGAGAGTTTTTTTTTGTCTGTGAATCCCAATCGACAATCGACAGACAAAAACTGACTTGTTCTCTGTAGATTTTTCACAGACAAAACAAGCTGGTTTTGTCTGTGAACTGGAATTCACAGACAAAAAAAACCTCTCACAGACACGGAGGTGTACTGGTGTGTATAAGAACGTGTATACCAAGAATTTTTGTTCATTTTAATATACACAATGAACACTTGTAAGTTGCTTTATTATTATTCAACGTTTTTGCTTTATCAGATGTTTCTTCACTTGCAAGTAAAATAAGAAAAGTAGTTATAAAAGATGAACAATCAAATTGTAAGTTTGCAAGAAAGAAAACATGACATGCCGCCATACATACCTTATGAATCTTCACTTTTGATTTTGGAGAGTGATGCAATGTTGCTCTCTTTGTAAGACTTCTCCCAGTCGGTTCCATCAAACTGTTTGATCTCAACATGGGATAGAGTGCCGTGATCCACACACCTGAATGTAATGGCTATTCCGTCCGGATTCGTCCGTGGAATGTAGAAGGAAGTAATTCCACAAACTTTGCAGAAAATATGTTTTGCAGTATGAGTACCATAAGTATAGGTGGTAAGGAACCGCTGGGAATCTCCAAGAAGCTCAAACTCTTGAGATGGAACAATGAAGTGGGTGTTTCCTCTCATGGAGCAGTCGGAACAATTGCATGCCCAAGCAACAACCCTAGCTGGTGCCCTCACTCGCCATCTCACCCTCTTGCAATGGCATCCCCCCGTATGCATTACCATTCCCGTCGCCATTCTTTTTTCAAGATTGTGACCTCCAAATTAGCGCATGTATACTTGCAAGTTGCATGAGTATCTGGAAAGTAAGAACACAATTATGAGTGTGCTCAAGGCTCGTTTGGTAAGGGTTGTTTCTCTTAATATACTGAATATCATGACAGAAAAAAGAGTAAATCAATGATTCAATATACTGAATTGTCACAAAAAACATTACACATTTCCTCAAATAAGATGATCATTAGTCATCCTTGAAAACAGGACTCCTCAACCCCTAAAAGAAGATTTAACTACGGAGTACTTTATTACGGAGTATTATATTGGGAAAGAATGAATCCAATTTTTAGGATAGAGCATAACTGATGTTTTACTCCTATTTTACGAAAGAACATTCCATGCATCCACTTCTACCAAATAAGCTAAACGACTACTACATAGTAGTACTTATTAGGCTTATTTTGGTAATATGCAAAATAAGCTGGAAAGAGCTACCAAACGGAGCCTGAGAGCGGGTTGGATAAGACGCAAAGTAAATATGGATGAAGCAAAGAGTTTATTCAATAAGGTGAACTCTTTGCACTGCCCAGTGCCCACCACCATGGGCTCCCTCTGCCCCTGCCCAAAATCTGGATGAGGAGGTAAATCACAGGTTTTAGTTCAGAAAAAGTTTGATACTGTGCTGTACACCATGATATGGCAAATATAAGTGTTATGTACACAAAATCTGCACTCCAATTAATTTATCTAGTTGCAAATGGATCCCCATACTTAGGCAGATGATAATGTATACAAAATTACCATAAACATCATCATTGTATTAGGAATCAGAGACCGATGCGTCCACCCGCTAATGTTCAAGTCTAGTATAATGACTCTTACTCCAGTCCAATTCAGATTCCTTAATCCCTTAGGGCCTGTTTGGTTTGGGGGTAATCTCACATGAAGGCCGGAATGTGATGACTGGAATGTTAGATATACATGTTTGGTTCACGAGTTTTAGAAAAAATTGGGAAAGTTACATTCTTGGGAATGTAATATGAAGTGGAATGTTATACCCTTCCATACCTTAGGTTATCTGACATTCCCGGGGATGATCTAATTTTCTTCTGAAAATACCCTCAATTAATTACCTTTTTTCATTTAATTTCTCTATGTATTCAACTTTTATCGAATTTGGTTTTTTGTGATTTTATAAAACTTTTAATGTAGTTTCTAAATATATAAATTTTATTTACTAAAAATAATCTTATTATTCACAGGGATCAGTTAATACTACTACAGTTAATATGCATAGTCACTATGATGTAAAGTTGAACACTGTCATGGTCACTAAAGTTACTTTTATAGTCACTAAGTCATATTTTTGTCCATTACCTTCATTTTAGTTATATATTTGTCATTATTTCTTAATTTTATAGTCGATAGAATATCGTATATTGTGTGACAAGTCTGACAACCTTTTATATGGGACGGATGGAGTATGTTTATTTAATTATTCGAATGTCTCTTCTTGTTATTTTCATAAATCTTTTTTCGAATGACAACATTTAAAACTTTTAAGGTATTTATGTTATAAGACTTATAGATTATTTAAGTTTTTGATGAGTGGATTTCAAAATTTAATGGCAAAATTGATCATTTTTTCTTTTATTTGAAAACAAGTTTTACGAATAACTTGAACGTTTTTAATTTTTTTTGAAATGATAATAAATATATTTTGATTACTATTTGAACAAAGCTTTTTTTCATATTTGTATTGGATCTACATGTTTTTACAATTAAACATACTTTAAACAATTCAATTTGGTTTCATTTTATTTATTATTAAGATATTTCATTTTTTCTTTAATTTCAATTAGTTTAGATGTAAGTTGTAATAGATTTATTGTATTAAGAGAAAACATTTAAAGGGCATTGAAGTAATCTACCATATCTATAATATAAGATATCTTTCGACTAAATAAATTAATGTCACATTTCCTTAATCTTAACCAACAATCTGACATTTTCATGTTAATTTGACATTCCTTGAACCAAATGGTCGGTTCGAATCGATAACCTTACTTGTCAACAAATTGATGTTTTCATACCTATTACAAAAGCCATCTACTATCAATTAAGCAGGGCAAGAACTCAAAACGGCCACAAATTTTCCATGGCTGATTGAGGTCTCTCCGAGATATGAACAGATATCATCGAAAATGAAGAGCGGGTAAGGAAATTCAACAACTCATTTGAAAGCACAACAACAGTAGAGAAGAGAGATAGTAGATCGGATTTACCTTCTTCAAGAGTCAACTGTAAAAATGAATGTAATACGGAGTAAGATTGAAGAACATTTTGCTTTAGACCAATAGAGTGAACAGTTTTTGAGTGTACAGTTTGCTGTGCATTCTTAACGGGCACGGGTGGACGTAGTTCAACGGGCAGCATAGAGGTGCACGGGTTTAGATTCCGGGTTCCAATCCAGACAACTGCGATGAAAAGTTATTATGCTAAAAATGCATAGGGTCTTTTCAATATCGGGAACAGAGCCCCACTCTCTATCTTATCAGATTGAGATTATAGTCCAATTTACATCCTCTCAACGTACCGTTTGATCGGGGTCGGAGGCCTTCAGGGATGGGGTGTACGTGAGAGTGAATGAACGGATTAAGGGTTAAAAAAACAGTTTTTCGGGGTTTTTCTTAACATGTGATTATCACTTATCAGGTCATAAAAAACAGTTTTTCGTTGCTCAATACACACACATAAGTGAATGAACGGATTAAGGGTTAAAAAGTGTACATATTGGTTTAGAATGCAAGATTTGAATATTAAATCCTCACCAAAGATTTACGTAAACTTTTCTAGTTGTCTTCTACTCGTCACCAAAGTGTACATATTGGTTCAGATTGTAGATTTCACTAATTATTACCCAATATCACAAACCGGCCAACAAGTCCTGACTAGTACCTATTGGGAGGTGGGTATCAAGATGATATCCTTATGCAAAATTTGAATATTAAAATTTTGATTTTTCTATCATTTAACGATAAATAAGGTTGAACAAAGAGATTCTACATTAATACTTTTTTATGATACACAAGATAAACTTTTTTTTGATCGTCAACTAGTCTTCTTTCATATTACAAGTTTCAGGATCATTACATTAATCAAAGGAAAAGCAAAATTGACACCAACTAAAAGTCTAAAATCCAACAACTACGACAAATCCTATAATCAGACTTAGAGATGATCACTCCCGAAAGATCAACACGAATCGCTAATCATGTAGCAAGCTTGACACAGCCATCCATGTTCCCATAGATCCAACCATACTTAAAGACATAAAAAAGGGTTGAATTCCCAAACTGACAAATCTAACAACATAGATCAGACGATAACAATAAGCCAAATGACAGAATAAAAATAACTAATAGGAAAACATCCACGGACTCTACCACCTCGTACAACCCATGACGGTGGTCCAGGAGGAGGCCGTATCCTTGATAACACTCTAATTGATCCTCCATTGTCAATCGTCATCTGGTCTACTCGAAATCCATGCACCTCTCCTCGTCCCGCGCTCGTAGCAAATTCACCGCTAGCGGTCATCTTCATCGCTGCCATGCCCTTGCTACCCTGCTCACGAAGAAATCGATCGCCGAACTCTGGCTTCGATGTCGTCAAGCTTGGGCAAGGATTCGTGTCAATCTACCTCAAATCCAATCCCAGTGCCGGGCACAAGTGAATGGAATTCACCGGCCGAAAGAACCAAACCTTAGATCTGCTAAACAAAAAACCAAACCCTAGACCTGCTAGGGAGAGATCGCGACACTCCTTAGATTATTGTTATTACTCCCCCCCAAAAAAACTCCATGAATATGTGAATAGAGTTTAAGTTTCTAATAATACACTTTAGATAAACTTATCTTTTTAATTTTTTAAAAAATTAAAAAGTGATATTTTATATGTCGTCTTACGAAGAAAAATGTAGGGGTGAGATCGGTTCAGTTCTTGAAAGAAAATTAGGAAGCATTTGAAGAACCATTAATTCCATGTTGATTCGGTTATAAAAGTTGGAGAAGAACCGATATAAGGATCTATAGTATTACATCGGTGCAATTCTGGTACGTTTTCAGTTAATCATTAAGAAAGAAAATGACTGTACCTATTAACGTGTTTCATCGTTAAACCGCTAACACATATAAATATAATTTGAAATTAGTAAATATTTAACCGTAAATAAATATACAAAATTTAACAAGTTAAAGATGAAAAGGAAACAATTATTAAAAAGAAAATCTCGATTGCACTTATACAGTATACTTGTACCACATGTAGTAATGAGTATAACGCTTGTGTAATGATCAATGTTCTTACTCATTGAGTTATGTAATATAAGAATTGAGTTTCTTTTTAATAAAAATAAATTTGGATTAATTCCTTATGTTTCATTTATTCATTTATTTGTTTCGTTTATTTATTTTATTGTTTTTTATCATATTACACATAAGAAATTACTTACAGTATGACTAAAACATAACATTTCCCCCAAAGTATGGTCATATGTTTGATTTCCTTAAATAAGATTAAATATTACATTTCTACCCCTAATTTAATTCATTAATATAATTAATTGTCCTTATTTCCCTTGCATAACCAAAGTCATTTTGTTGGTGGCGGATCAATCTGGTGACGACGACGGTGAACTCCGATCCGGTAATGGAGGCGGTCAGACAAATCGATAGCAGCGATCTAGGTGAAAATTCTGATGATCGGCAGTGACCATTCGGATTTAAAAGTCTATGGACTTTTTAAAAGTCTATAAACTTATCCATGAATTTATAAGTCAATAGAATTCACTCATAAAAAAGTCTACGGATTTTAATTTCCATAAACTTTTTTAAAATTCCATGGATTAAAAAAAGTCCATCACAATCCGTATTCAATACACCCTCTAAATCACCCCTAAACCGATCATATCTAACTTAAAAAGATTATAATAGATCACAAAATTAAAATTCAAGTGAAAACATATTTATTATTAGAAAATAAGTTAATCGATCACTTGAGTTTATTTGAGAGATTGGTGGATTATTTACAATTACTAGGTTGGCGGTGTGTGGCTAACTGGCTACCGCCAGTTCGTATACAGTGGGATCATCCCACGATGATGAGCACCATGCTCTACGCCCAAAACGACATAGTTTTGATCAATTTTTTATATAAAAAAATTCACGTGAACAGTACACCCGTGCAGAGTCAAACTCTCGGCTGGGATAGGGGCTCCCTCCAAACTGTTAACCCGTTCGTCATTCGGTCATCCAGAATGATTCCACACGTTAACAAGCTGAGGTGAGGCTATCTCCCTTCCAAACCCATAATTCCGATGCATTCCGAACTGTTCTCTCTGGCTCGTATAATCCATATTAGGGGTCTGAGGTAACCCTTTTCGAACTGTAAGCAAGATCACCGAAGTTGGGTCATTTCTTACTTATAGCTAAAAGGGCGACTAGCTTCCAAGTCAAGTTTTATGACTGAGGCGAGATTTTTCAAAACCATAGTTCCGATTCCCCGGGCGACAATCCGTACCTTATCCGAACGTCGCTCGGTTAATCCATATCTTACAGTCTTGACACCATCTCCAAGCCGTTTTGATCTCTTTTCCCGTACGTAATTACAGGGTTGACTTTGGCTAAGTTGACGACTCAGCTCCCTCCAAGCTGTTAACTCGTTCATCATTCGGTCATCCAGAATGATTCTACGTGTTAACAAGCTAAGGTGAGAATCACTGTCCTTCGAACTCCAGGCCATTTTGATCCCTTCATCAATGCGTAATTACAGGGTCAAAACTCTTGCTGAAATAATGGCTCCCTCCAAACTGCTAATATGTTCGTCATTCGGTTTTCCAGAATCGATTCTCATATTAACCGCTGAGGTGAGACTATCTGAGCGTCAAACTCCCAGCCGTTGGCTGAGAATGACTTTCCTTCCATGCTGTTAACTCGTTCGTCATTCGGTCATCCGGAATGATTGAGTTAACCACGGGCACCGATTTTCTGAGCATCAATTCTTCAAGCCGTTTTTGATCCCTTTATTCTTACATAAATCTAGGGTCAAAAACTCTCTAAACTGAGAATTGATTTTCCTTCCATGCTGTTAACCCGTTCGTCATTCGGTCATCCGGAATGATCGAGTTAACCATGGGCTGAGTTTGTGTGGAAGTTATGTCTCCCTCTCTATACCTTTTTTTTAGAGGTGGCAACAACCGTTTTTACTGATTAAATTTTTTTAGATGCTCCACATTCCAAGTTCCTGCCGGTCGGCCTTCGGTATTTTGTAGGCCAAACGTTCCTGAAGCATACTTCTTACACATACTTGGTAGGGGCCTTCCCAATTTTGTGCCATTTTGCTCCCTTCGAGCGGTTTGCTTTTCTCTCGCTTTCTTAGCACCAGGTCCCCTACCTCGATTGAACGAACTTTAACTTGCTTATCAAAGTATCTTCTTGTGGCTCTGTGATACTCTTCCATTCGTGCCGCTGCCAGATCCTTTCTTTCTTCTATGAAATGCAATTCGGTCCGTAAGTTATCTTCACTCCGTTCTGGGCTGTAATGCACCGTTCGGTGTGTGGGAACTAGGATCTCCGTTGGTACTTTGGCCTGGAAACCATAGGCAAGGGCAAATGGAGTCTCTCCCGTGGCCGTTCGGGGTGTGGTCCTGTAAGTCCACAGAATATAATTCAACTGATCAGGCCACGATGAGGAGTATTCTTCCAGTTTCTTCTTCATACCATCCATGATAGTTCGGTTCATATTTTCCACTTGGCCATTTGCCTGAGGGTATGCCACGGACGCTCTGGAATGCTTGATTCCCCATTTGACCAGGTAGTTCTCAAAATTCCGGCTCACGAACTGCCTTCCATTGTCAGTTACAATCTGTTCAGGGATTCCGAACCGGCAAATGATATTTTTCCAGACAAACTTCTGGCATTTAACATCTGTGATGCTGGTCAGTGGCTCGGCCTCTACCCATTTGGTGAAGTAATCTATCCCCACGATGATATACTTGTTGTTTCCTAGGGCCGTAGGTAGAGGACCTAACAGGTCTATCCCCCATCTTGCGAACGGAAGAGCCACTGTCATTGGGGTGTAGAAAGTGGCAGGCCGTCCGGGGACCGGTGCATATAGTTGGCATACCCTACATTTCCTAGTATGTGCAAAGCAGTCCTGTTGGATAGTCGGCCAATAATACCCTTGCAAGATGATTTTTCTGGCCAATGTCTTGGGCCCTTGGTGGCTGGAACAGATACCTTCATGAATTTCTTCCATTACAGCTGCCGCTAGATCGGGTGGGAGGCATTTCAGATACGGCCCACCAAATGTCTTTTTGTATAGCTGCCCGTCCACCAATTCGAACATGGAAGCCCTCCTCTGGATGCATTTTATTTGATAGGCAGGATTTTTATCTTGTGGGAGGGTTCCGTCTCTCAGGTAGTTGGTCATATCTACGACCCAGCTCGGGATAGCATAAGATATGGCCTCGATCTGGAGCACCATGATTGCCGGGGTTGCCAATGTTTCCCGATGGGCAAAACGTTGGATATGAGCCGGGATCTCCTATGCCCGATCGTCGAACGCTGCATTCTCTAATTTGGATAGGATATCTGCTTCAGTATTTTCAATTCTGGATATCTGGTCGAGCACCACCTGTTCAAATTTACGTATCTGCTCCTCAACCATTTCCTTGTAGGCCTTCATCCTTTCTTCTTTGGCCTCAGCAGTGCCGTTTACTTGATGTACCACCAATTGACTGTCCGATC
Source organism: Cuscuta europaea (assembly GCA_945859875.1). Classification (NCBI taxonomy): domain Eukaryota; kingdom Viridiplantae; phylum Streptophyta; class Magnoliopsida; order Solanales; family Convolvulaceae; genus Cuscuta; species Cuscuta europaea. The sequence goes on from CAMAPE010000048.1 coordinate 14,050,307, forward strand.
GGACTTTTAATCGATCGGCGCCCAGGGCCCTTGCATACTTTAAACCAGCAATGAGAGCCTCATATTCAGCCTCATTGTTGGTCACCTTGAAGTCAAAATGAATAGAATAATATGCTTTGAACCCCTCAGGCGATGTGATCACAGCTCCAGCTCCACAACCTTTGGCACTAGATGGTCCTTCCACATACATTTCCCACAAGTTATCCAGCCCATTGTTCTCTGAATCTTTTTCTGAGGGCCGGGCGGTACATTCTGCAATGAAATCTGCCAGGGCCTGCCCTTTGATAGTAGGCCGGGGTTTGAAATCTACCTCGTATTGCCCGATCAGGAGGCTCCACTTGGTAATGCGCCCACTTGCCATAGGATTTCTCAAGATGGTGGCTAATGGCTGGGTAGTATAGACAGTTACCGGGTGGGTCTGGAAATACGGGGCCAGACGTTTAATGGAAGCTATCAGGGCCAGTACATTCTTCTCTAGCAAGGTGTACCTGGTTTCCGGGCCGTTCAACGCCTTGCTCACAAAATAGATGGGCCGTTGAACGCCATCTTCTTCTTTCAACAGTACTGTGCTTACGGCCAAGTCAGTTACAGCAAGGTACATATACAGATGTTCCCCTGGTTCGGGTTTTGTCAAGACCAGGGGGGAAGACAGATATGTCTTGAAATCTTCAAAGGCCGTTTGGCATTCGGCCGTCCATTCAAAAGGGTTGGCTTTCTTCATGATCTGGAAGAACGGGATAGCTCGATCGGCCAGTTTGGATAGGAATCTGCTCAGGGCTGCTAGCCGACCGGTCAATCTCTGCACTTCCTTGAGATTTCTCGGAACCTCCATGTCCACAATTGCCTTCACTTTTTCTGGATTGGGCTCAATCCCCTTCTCGCTCATCATGTACCCCAAAAATTTGCCTCCTCTTACAGCAAACGCACATTTCTTGGGATTCAACCTCATATTCGCCTTTTGCATTATCCCGAACACCTTTTCTATATCCAGGACATGGTTTTCCTTCTTTTTGCTTTTGATCAGGATGTCATCAACGTAGGCTTCCATTGTGACACCCAACACATCTTTGAACAGCATCTCGATCATCCTTTGGAAGGTTGCCATTGCGTTCTTTAATCCGAATGGCATGACGATGTAGCAAAACGCGCCATCCGAAGTAACGAACGTCGTTTTCTCTGCATCAGCCGGGTGCATGAATATCTGATGATAACCCCGGAAAGCATCCATGAAGCTCAGTAACTCACATCCGGCAGTTTCATCCACTAGCAGATCGATCATCGGCACTGGATAGGGATCCATGGGGCACACTTTATTCAGGTCAGAGTAATCCACGCACATTCTCCAGGTAGATTGTTTTGGGGCTAGAACCACATTGGATAGCCATTCTACGTGGATTACCGGACGGATGTGCTTTATCCTTAGCAAGGTGGCCACCTCCTTCTTTGTGAATTCCCGCCGTTCGGTTGCTTGATACCGTTTCTTCTGTTGGACTGGTTTTGCATCAGACCGAACGGAAAGTTTGTGACATATTATTTCTGGATCAATGCCGGGCATATCTTCTGGCCCCCGGGCAAACAGCACCTGAAACTTTTTGAGGACGGCGATCACGCCATCCCGGATATCAGCCTCCAGATCTACCCCGATAGCCACCTTACGGTTCGGGGGGAAGTCGAGGTCGATTTGTTCAAGAAGGGTGGCGGGCTCTGGGTGTGCCTCGAACTCCGTTTGGTGGGTTTCCACCTCAATTGTATTCACCCGCATCCCACGAGTGTTCATCTGTTTCAGGGCCTCCCGATAACATGTCCGGGCTGTTGTTGGGTCAGTTCTGGCCACCCCTACCCCAGTGTCTGTAGGGAATTTGATGCATGAGTGGCGGACAGAGGCTATTGCCTCCATATCTTCCAATCCCGGTCGGCCCAATATGGCATTGTGGGCGCACTTTATATCTACCACCACGAACGTCATTCGGAGTGACGCTCTGTGGGTTTCATCCCCAATTTCAACCAATAATTGGATGGTCCCTTCCGCCTCGATGCAGTTACCGGTGAAACTTGCCAATGGGGTCCGTAGGTGGGTCAGTTGGCTCCTTTGTAGACCCATTTTCTCGAATGATTGTAGATACAATACATTCACACTGCTCCCAGTATCAATCAGTACTCGGCGGATCAGAGCATTGTCAATACACATGCTTACCACCAGTTCGTCCCTGTGTGGGCTTGGAGAGTTAGGTAGATCAGCTGGCCCGAACGTGATCGGGTCTGTCCTTCCTTTCTTCTGAGGGGTGGTGGAGACGGATCCCACATAAAGACTTCGCTCGAACCTTTTCCGTTCGGCGTTCGAATCTCTGGTCTCCCCGCCCCCGAATATAACCTTGACCTCCATTCGAGGCTTCTTTCCAGGGCCTCCCGAGCCCTCTGGCTCATCCCTGGGAGGAACATACACATCATTTTGAGGCTGGGCGTCACATTGAGCATCCCGACGCCAGCTATTAGGTTTCCTGGCCGGTTTCAACGTGCCCATAGCATTCGGATCTTTGTTCACATATTTGCCCAGATGGCCCCTTCGGATCAGATCCTCAATTGCTGTTTGTAGGGCCCTGCAGGCATTGGTGGCATGACCCTTTCTGTTGTGATATTTACAGAAAGCATTGTCATCCGTTCCCATGAACTGTCCAGAATCAGTCGGGATGGGAATATTGTCCCTCTCGTGCTGATAGATGGTCGCTATTGATAGGACCAGGGGTGTAAATCTCCCTTGTTTGGGAGGTAAAGCGGCCGCTTGGCTAGGACCCAGCCGATCGGCCATTCTGATAGGGGCAGCAGGCGTAATGACCTTATCCCTGATCATTATCTCCTCTTCTAGGGCGGCATGCTTGCGGGCCCTATCTAATACCTCGGCGTACACCGTACCCGGATTTTTCTTCAATTCTTTGTACAACTCCCCTGTTCGGAGAGCATTCGTGAACAGGGTAATGGCGGTATCATCCGTCATGTTTCCCACTGTTAAAGTCTCATCCCTCCACCTTTTCAGGAACTGGTTGAGGGTCTCTTTGGCGTTTTGCTTCACGCTGGTCAAATAGCTGAAGTGCCGTTTGGGATTGGCACTGGAAGCAAACTGAGCCAAGAATAACGCTGATAACTTGGCAAAGCTGTTGATTGACCCGGGTTGCAGTGTCCCGAACCATTCCTGGGCAGGCCCCCTGAGCGTGCTGAAAAACAACCGGCAAATGGCAGCCTCGGGTGCTCCTAGCAGCATAAGTCCCCCTTGGTAACTCCTCAGATGTACGTGGGGATTTCCCACCCCATCGTAAATTTGGCCGGTCGGGGCTTGGCACCCCCTTGGATATCCGCGTACATGAGCTCCCTAGTAAACGGGGAAGTAATTCCCAGCTGAACTGGTGCAGGTTGTACAGGTACCATGTTCATCTGGTCCCGCATTTCATTCATTTGCCTCCTCATCTCGGCCATCTCTTCCTCCTGGGCCGTCAAAGGGGGCGGTGGTGGAACCCTCATATCCGTACAGTCCTGGTCCCAATGCCGCTGAGGGGCCCTAGTATTTTCCCGCTCGGCATACTGGAAATGATGACCGACGGGAGTTGGTCCTCTAGCTTGTGACCCGACCGGGGTTCGGTCACTGGAACTGGGATGCGCTGCTGGTGGGGTGCTACGTCGATTATCCCGATGGGCATGCGAACGGGATGACGCTGTGGTTGTTTCCGCGCGTGGAGTTTCTCCTGTAAAGCTGGAACCTCCTTCCTCTTCGTTCGCCATATGCTGCATGAATTGGGCCATGTCACGCATGGCCTGAGGATTTCTTCTCAGAGATTCGGGAATCACAAAATCCCCATTAAAATGAGGATACGATCCTCGACTGGATTGTCCCTGAGGGTTTTGACTCCCCGGGGTGTGACTCCTCCCGTGACGGTGTGAACCGTCGTTTGTATGATAGGAACTGATTCTGACCATTTTTGAAAAATAGAGGTTTTTTGGATGTTTAGAAAGTGAAACTTTTTGCAAGTTTCCCACAGACGACGCCAATGTTGAGGGTAAATCCCGTAGATCCGAAATCCCAACACGAACTTTGGATATATCAGGAATGGCCCAGAATCAAAGCGTATAAGAAAATATAAGATCTGAACTAACTAACACTCGAAAGCTCACTTGTATTAATTAACCAATCTGATTACAAGGAAATTCCCGATCGGTATGTCGGAAACTATGCTTTAATACAAGAAGTAAGGGCAAATGATGCTATTCTAGAGCTTGAGTATTGAAATGCTAACCCTTACAATGACTTGAAACCTTCTATTTATACTAATGGAGAGCATGGGCTGCCTCATGCTGATTGGCCGTTGTTCCACCGACTTGGTCATCCATGCTTCCACTTGCTGATGTCATAGTCTGGCATTAATTGCACCTGGCCACTTGCTGGTTGGCCGTTGCTCGGACGGGATGTTGGGCTGTATTTGAAGATGTTATCCAATTGGCCCAAGTATGATATATAGCCCGAACCGCGTTCGGTATGTCTTCATACTGGGCCAACCTTTATTTGGGCCGAACTCCGTTCGGTATCTTTTCTTACTGGATCTATTCATCATAGAGTGATGGGCCCGTTGCTTGGGCCGGATATCTTGGGCCTTCCCGATCTGGGTATTGGGCCTCTAGGTCAATATCCCAACATTTTGTTTTCAATATCAATGCTATAAATCTGATTTTCATAAAAAAAATTCTTCTTTGAATAACAAGGGCTTATTGTGTGGTGTAACTCACATTATATTGAGGTGTAACTCGCATTATAGAAAATGTAAATCACGTGTAATTGAGATGTAACTTGTTGAAAAAAGTTGGCATGTAACTCACGCTTATAGATATGTAACTTTAAGCAAATTCAGATGTAACTTGAGTGTGCTCAAGATGTAAATTGAAAAAGGTCTAAAATAATTCATAGCAGTCATCTTCAACATGTAAATTGTATAAGAAAAATTACAGTTGAGTTCTTAAAATTTAATAAGCAAAATTCATAAGCAAAATTCCAGTGAGTTCTCTAAGTTGCTTTCTTTCAGAGTATTAGATGAATAAATGTTCTCCTAATGAATAATGAATCCCTAAGTGCGCACAAAAATATCAAAGGGAATAGGCTCAGAAGTTTCTGTGAACAGAGCATGGCTTCGATGGACTACAAGGATGAGATTGACACATCAAATCTGACATCAAGGCTGAGCGTCGCTGCGCCGCCGCCTCGAGGATGAGCAGTTGCACCACCGCCACTTGCCGACGAGTGTCATGACCAACTTCCGATGCTCTCTCTCGAAGGAACGCACATAGCCTCTTAATCCGGCATAATAACAACGGCGGCACACTTTACTCAACAAAAGATACCCGCTTCTTTAATTAATACGGAGTAAAACTATGTCGTTTTGGGATAGGTACACCATGAGGATGGTGCACCGATCCCACGGTATAAATTGCGGGCTACCGTACCCTTGTTTTACCTTTCACACATGTTCTTTTTCTCTTTGGAGCGTTTAATACCATATCCTACAAAATAAGTGAATATATAGGGATGCTACACAAGTGTTTTTTTATAATAAAATTAGAAAAATAAGGATGAAAATGCACTTCCTTGGCGTTTGAAGATGTTTTAATTGGACTGAAATTTTATGGCATAGTCTGATCTGATTTGTTCAAGCTCAATTTGATTTGGTAAATGTCTGTTCTATTTCTATTTTACAACTATCAAAGTCTGCCTGATCTGTTAAAGTTTGATCTATTTAAGTTTGTTTTGATTTGATTTGTGATTGAAATAAGTTCAAATAAAAAATCCTCATGAGTATTGTACTAGGGTATATAAATATTTTAAAGTTCTAAATTTACAGAGATGGAATAACAACATTAATATTACAATTAAACTTTTATTGGGTTTATTCAGAAAAAGCGGCCGTCACCCCTAGGTTTAGGGGTCGTCTTCTCCGCTTTTGTCTTCGACGAAGTGCGGTTCCGCCGTTCGTGAGACTTCTTCTTCGGTAGGCCGCAACCCCTATATGACGGGCAAAGGTTGTGCACCACTGGCAGTAGGTGGAGAGTTTCAAGGATGTCATTCATGGTTGAGATCAGTAGGTCATGGACGAAGCGTGGGGCTAGGGGCTGGAACAGATCTGGTTTCGAGATCATCCGTGTTAGGCGACAAAGAAGGCTTGGTAGAGCACATGCATGATGAATAAGAGGCAAGGAGAGGGAGAAGCTACTTTACCGCTAGACCGTCCCCCTCATGAACTACCGCCATGGAGTGCAGAAGAGTCTAAGGTTTATATATACAGGGAGCGGTTGCGGTAAGAACGGACTCCCAGGAGAGAAATGAGAACGAATCTGGACCGTTGGATTGTGTTATGTGGAATTGGATTGTGCATTTGGTGAAACTGAAATGTGCATCAAATGATATTGAAATGTGCAGAACAAAAAATTAAACTCAAATGTACATTACGTGAAACTGAAATGTGCGGAATAAAAGTCACAAAAATAACATCACATCGTACTTTTTATTCTGCACATTTCAGTTTCACATAGTGCACATTTCAATTTCACCTAATGCACAATTCAGCTTCACATAATGCCACTGTATTGTATCATTTGTGCTGCACATTTCAATTTCACCTAATGCACATTACGGTTTCATCTAATGCACATTGAATTTCACTTAAAGCAAATCTAACGGTCCAGATTCATTCTCATTTCTCTCCTAAAATCATGTTCTTATTTGAACCATATATATATATATATATATATATATATAGGGATGAGTTCTAATACAAAAAGGTCTTCCCATGAAAAGTGAGAATTAATCTAAGCTCTTGATTACTTAAAAATGGATGATATAGATCAAAACTCACGATCAACAAAAATGTGTAATACATAATAGCAAAAGTGCATATGCTGTCACGCCCCGGACCGCATCCGAGCCACGTAGACAACCGCCGTACAACCCGATAAGAACAACAACAGTTCATCCCTATTGAGTTGTACAAGGCGTCTGATTGATTCTATTGCCAAACCGATTAGTAAACACATACAATCAACATCAATATCATAATAAAACAAATGCGGAAATAATAAAATGTTTGATACTTAGCCACACGTGGCAAACACGGGCACGCAGACCCCCAACTGTTTTAATGAAAATATTGTTCAAAAATCCATGAGCGGTTTATACATTTGAAATAAGAATGGAAGCACGAACCACGTCTTCCTTCTCGATCAGTCACCCTAGGCAAAGGTGCAGGTAGTAGGACTCTAGCCTCAACCTGAAAAATGTGAGGGCCCCCGGAGGGGTCAGTACTCCATAGAAGTACTAGTGACAAGCAGGCTATATGAAGAATAACTAATGTTTCAGACACGAGACCCAAAAATAGGGTGATATATATACATATAGATGTCCCTCATCCACCCGATGATACATACTGTATATATACTCGTAAAATACTCAACCCGTAGGTCATTTACCTTAAAGAGTCTTTTAGAGATAAAGTTCTTACCTGACTTTTCTCACTCCTTTCCCGGTTACCTAGCTCACAAGCTATAGTCTACCTTCGATTCATACTACCGAGTGTTTTAGGATCATTTACCGTCCAAGGCACTCAACCCATCCTGGAGTATTTAAGATCATTTACCGTCCAAGGGTACTCGGCCCCACCTGGAGTATTCTGGATCATTTACCGTCCAAGGGTACTCGACCCCACCTGGAGTATTCTGGATCATTTACCGTCCAAGGGTACCCGACCCCACCTGGAGTATTCTGGATCATTTACCGTCCAAGGGTACTCGACCCCACCTGGAGTATTCTGGATCATTTACCGTCCAAGGGTACTCGACCCCACCTGGAGTATTCTGGATCATTTACCGTCCAAGGGTACTCGACCCCACCTGGAGTATTCTGGATCATTTACCGTCCAAGGGTACTCGACCCCACCTGGAGTATTCTGGATCATTTACCGTCCAAGGGCACTCAATCCCCAGTCTATTCTCTACCAAATCCTAACCTGGATATGGCTAACCTTTCATTCCTTTAACTATGGACAATGCCTAGCCCTATAGTCATATAACAATCCTTAGGATCCAACGTGGATGGGTCCCACCCGAACGGCCCACGTTAACCTACTCAAAACTGCCCATTCTGAGCTTAACCCAATACCCGGTCGGGTATCCAACCTTACCCGGTCGGGTGGGGTGAGGCAGTAGCCCCTGGAGCCAACTTTACTTGAGACCCGGTCGGGTCTACACCCATACCCGGTCGGGTCTAGTGTGGCAGTGGCTTCTGGAGCCATTTTTAATCAAAACCCGGTCGGGTAATCACCCATACCCGGTCGGGTATCACCTTTGTCTTGGCGGTCAACGCTCGTTTGACCGCCCAAACGAAGTCCGATTAACGTGAAATTTTATAAACTTATACTTCTTGACGTCCTTGATCCAAAAATACCATTTTGGATCCCTGGAACATCACACATAAGAAGTTATCACATTTTTGATCACCAAACCTACATAACATGCTTTTCAATTATGTTTTATGTATAATCATGGCAAAAGCACACACTTGGTTATCTTTAATCATTCCACAAAGCACATTCCTGATTACTTTAGGTAATCTCATGCCTCACGCAAAAGTTATAAAGCATAAAGCCGTCTTCTCACCTTAATGAAGCTTATGAAGTTCTAGCCTTCCCGATTTAGCTCCGACGAAACTCCGGCGAACTTCAACGAACTCCGGCGACAACTCCGGCGACCTTTTCAACTCCGTGAAAGTTCCTTGAATACCTTAGACAAGTTACTAACAAGGTTTTATCATCATAAAACCCATAGTAATACAAATAACCTCAAAAAGGTTATTTTCCGGCGAACCGGTCACTTTGGCTTCTAAGTCCGTTCTTGGACTTAGAACCACCTTCCAACCCCTCATTATACACTTCCAAACGTGTAGAACAATCCTAGGGTGTGGAATATGATTGAATAATCATAAAAGAGTATTGAAGAACAAGGAATGGGATTAATGGAGTCCTTACCTTGCTAAACACAAGTTTTCCTCTCCAAAACCAACTTTTCTCTTCTCTTTTCCCCTCCTTCTTCCTCCTTTGTTCTTGGTGCGTGTTAGGATGGTAACAATGGAGTTTTTCAGACCTTCTTTCCTCTAGGATGATGGTCTGGCCGAGCCTATGGGTTGAGGATTGATTGAGAATGCCTTTTTGGCATTTCTCATCAAATAATATGGGAGGGGTCCCATTTCATTTATTTGTTTTGATCCCAGATCATTTCATGCCTCTCCCCCATGTCCTTGTGCGGCTCCCCTTGATCCCTTTCAGAGATAAATACGTGGGTTGGCCCCCACTTATGTGGGAGGTCAACCCTTTGTGTACCGAAGTGTACAATCGGTCCCGAAAGTTGTATTTTCCAGACTGTTTTAAGCATATTTTATTTTATCGGGTCAAATAAAATATAACACTTGTTCCCAATCCTTATTGGTCCTTAGAATCAATATGATTCCCCAACTTTAATTTAGAAATCTCCGGAACCCCTTTTTGGGCTGTTACCTGATAAATTGCTGACACCGATAATTTGGCCCCGTTTGACCAACCGGTCAACTATATGCCATCGCCATGGCCCAATTAGGATATCTACCACCATATTCATATTATCTAGCCCAAGATTAATATAACATGTGGTCCCTATAATATCGGGCGGCCCCACCTCCGGTGTGGGCCCCACGTGAATTCTACTATTCACGTAATAGAAATGATAAAAATTTACAATCACGTAAAGAATGCTTTTATACATTTCTCAAGGTTCAATACATAATTTGGTTTAGTACAAATACTCGGGGGCGGTGTTACAAGTTCTACCCCTCTTATTTGGGATTTCGTCCCCGAAATCCACGCGTCTAGTCAAACAGAAATGGATACTGTTTCCTCATCAGGGTCTCCACTTCCCAAGTTTGCTCCTCGACACGATCACTCTTCCAAAGTACTTTTACCATTGGCACCTCTTTGCTCCTTAGCTTCTTTACCTGTCGGTCTATGATCTTTACCGGCTGCACCGTATAGTGTAAGTCTTCTCGGATCTCCACCGGTGGTTTCTCAAGAATATGTGACGGGTCCCGCACATACTTCTTGAGCATAGAAACATGAAATACATTATGAATCTTTTCTAACTCCGGAGTCAACTGAAGTCGGTAAGCTACAACCCCAATCCTTTCAAGGATTTTGAACGGACCTATGTAACGTGGGTTAAGCTTACCCCGACTGAGGAACCTGATGATCCCTTTCCAAGGTGATACCCTCAGAAATACCTCGTCACCAACCTCAAACTCCAACGTCCTTCGACGTTTATCAGCATAGCTCTTCTGTCGGTCTTGGGCAGCCTTGAGCCTACCCTGTATGACCTTTATCTTCTCCTTAGTGATCTCGACTAACTCGGTGCCCTCAAGCTTAGCCTCGCCGACCTCGTCCCAACACAATGGTGTCCTGCATTTCCTCCCATACAATGCTTCGTATGGAGGCATGCCTATACTTGCCTGATAACTGTTGTTATAGGCGAATTCCACCAAAGCCAACTGATTGTCCCAGCTTCCCTGGAACTCCAAGGCACATGCCCTCAACATGTCCTCCAAGATCTGAATCACCCGTTCAGATTGCCCGTCCGTTTGAGGATGAAACGTGGTGCTAAACCTCAATTTCGTACCCATGGATTCCTGGAACTTAGGCCAAAACCGTGATGTGAACCGTGGGTCTCTATCCGATACTATAGTAACCGGAACCCCATGCAGTCTCACAATCTCATCTGTGTACAATTTGGCCAACCGCTCGAGCGTATAGGTAGTGTTGATGGGTAGGAAATGAGCGCTCTTGGTCAGCCTATCGACTACCACCCATACTGCGTCGTAGTTCCTAACCGTCCGTGGTAGACCCACCACGAAGTCCATGGTAACATGCTCCCACTTCCATTCTGGAATGGTAAGTGGTTGCAATAACCCTGCCGGGTGTTGGTGCTCTGCCTTAACCTGTTGACAAGTAAGGCAACGGCTCACGTATTCTGCAATCTCTCTCTTCATCCCCGACCACCAGTAGCTTTCCTTCAAGTCCCGGTACATCTTTGTACCGCCCGGGTGCATGGCATACGCAGATGAGTGAGCCTCCTCAAGGATAGATTTTCGGAGCTCCTCATCCGATGGTACACACACTCGTTCCTTGAATAGTAGAAGTCCATCTTCTCTCTCACGGAAACCCTCGACGGGCCCCACAAGCATCCGTTCCCGGATTTTCTGAAATTCCTCGTCATTGCCTTGACATGTTCTGATTTCATCTAATAAGGTGGGTCTCACCTCAAATCTGGCCAATAGCGCCCCATCCGTGGATACCTCCACGCGTGCCCTCAGTGCCCGTAAGCATGTGAGTAAAACCCCTGATGATGAGCTCTTCCTGCTCAGTGCATCAGCTACAACATTAGCCTTGCCTGGATGATAGTCAATGATCAAGTTGTAATCCTTAATCAACTCCATCCATCTCCTCTGTCTCATGTTCAACTCTTTCTGTGTGAACACATACTTCAAGCTCTTGTGGTCGGTGTAAATGTGACACAACTCCCCGTAGAGGTAGTGCCTCCAAATCTTCAATGAAAATACCACAGCACCTAGCTCCAGATCATGTGTAGGGTAGTTTACTTCATGCTTCCTCAACTGCCGAGAAGCATAAGCAATTACCTTCCCTGATTGCATCAGTACACATCCCAGTCCCTGAATGCTAGCATCGTTGTAGATGTCATACCCTAACCCTTGCACGGGCAAGGCAAGCACTGGTGCTTCGGTCAAACATTTCTTTAGCTCAAGAAACCCCTTCTCACACTTGTCATCCCACACAAACTTAGCCCCCTTTTTAGTGAGCTTCGTGAGTGGGGATGCTATCACCGAGAACTTTTCCACGAATTTGCTGTAATACCCCGCTAAACCGAGGAAACTCCTTATCTCCTTCACGTTCTTGGGCCTCTCCCAATTAGTGACCGCCTCAATCTTGGAGTTATCAACTGAAATGCCCGAGCCCGATACCACATGCCCGAGAAAACCGATCTCCCCAAGCCAAAATTCACATTTAGAGAATTTGGCGAAGAGTTGCTTCTCCCGCAGTGTTTCAAGCACAAGCCTTAGATGTTTTTCGTGTTCCTCTTCATTCATGGAGTATATCAAAATGTCATCAATGAACACTATGACGAACTGGTCTAAGTATTGGTGAAATACTCGGTTCATGAGGTCCATGAATGCCGCGGGGGCGTTCGTAAGCCCAAACGACATTACTAGAAACTCATAGTGACCATACCTCGTACGGAATGCACTTTTGGGTATGTCACTTTCCACCGTTGCCCCCCGTAGTTGATCAAACAAGTCATCGATCCTTGGCAAAGGATATTTGTTCTTTATCGTGACCTTGTTCAACTGACGGTAATCGATACACATTCTGAGTGTACCATCCTTCTTCTTTACAAATAGTACCGGTGCTCCCCATGGTGAATGACTCGGCCTGATGAATCCGCTGTCCAGCAATTCTTCCAATTGCACCTTCAACTCTTGAAGTTCAGCCGGTGCCATCCGATATGGAGGAATCGAGATGGGTTTTGTACCGGGTTCTACTTCAATGGTGAACTCAATTTCTCGATCTGGTGGGAGTCCCGGGAGTTCTTCAGGGAAAACTTCTGGGTACTCACTCACCACTCTCACCTCAGTGAGACTCTTTTCCTTGCCCTCCTTGCCTATGACATAGGCCAAGTATGCTTGACACCCTTTCCTCATCATACGCCTTGCTCTTATGGCCGATATGATACAAGGGTTGAATTTCCCTCTATCTCCCTCGAAGCATAGAGTGTTTCCTTCTCCATCCTTTAGTTCTAACACCTTGGTGTAGCAATCTACCTTCGCATGGTGTTTTTCGAGCCAATCCATGCCAAGTATAGCATCAAACTCGAGCATATCCAACGGCACAAAGTCACCCGTTAGACAGTGCCCCCCTATCCCTACGTTACACGAGGGATAGTAGTGTTTCCGCTCTACATCATCTCCCAATGGCGTAGAGACCAGCAAAGGTTGCATCATTGCTACCAAAGGCATGTTCAATCCCTTGGCAAACGCTTCGCTCACAAACGAACGTTGTGCCCCGGTATCGATGAGAATTCTCGCATCCCTATCGTTGATCTTTAGTGTTCCTACATATATAAGTCATGTAAGACACCCTATTCGTCATCCCGACAGAAAAGGACCGGACGGAAAAATTTCAGCCTAGAATTACCCTATACCCGGTCGGGTAGGGTCTTCTACCCGGTCGGGTATCACTCGAATTCTTAAGGGGAAACCCCCCTGTCTTCCTTGCTCGGTCGAGTACCAGCCTTGAATTCGGGCAAAATGTCAATACCCGGTCGGGTATATACCTATACCCGGTCGGGTATCACTCAAAATCCGCAAATAAAAGCTCCCTGTCTTCTACGCTCGATCGAGTACACACTTCGAAGCTCAAAATCTACACATACCCGACCGAGTATATAGCCATACCCGATCGGGTATTGCTCGAAATGTCAAAAATAAAGCATCCTGCCTTGGCTGCCCGAACGGGTGCACACTTCAAATTCGAAGCATAGCTTATACCCGGTCGGGTCTATAGGAGTACCCGATCGGGTCCTTCATATTTTTGAAGATTTTTCAACCCATTACATGATCAAATACGTGTGAAATCAAGAGATTACCTGCAATGGAGTCCGGGTTGGCCCGAGCATCAGCCTCGGTCATTGCATACACCCGTGCTTGGGTCCTCCCTTGGTTAACGGACGCGGCGTTTCTAGCCGTGGGTCCGCTCCTTCCCGTGCCGGCCTGAGACGGCCCTGCACGTCCCCTACTAGTCGTAGGTCCTCCCATGGCTCCCGATGGTCCTCCCCCGTTCAGCATTGGACAAGAGGATTTGAGGTGGCTCGTGCTACCGCATTTGTAACACCAGGGTGGTTCATTGCACTTCCCCGCATGACTCTTGCCGCAGGTTGCACACCTCGATGACCACGTACTCCCTGGTTTGGCCCCTTGCCCTCCTGAGCCTTTATTCCTTTTCGCCGGTGGTGCCGGCGCCCTGAATGAACTGCCACCCCCAGCATGATGCTTCCGGGAGTGGTCTTGGGGTCCAGCGTTTCCCCATCTTCTTTTCTTTGCCTCCTCGGCGTCCCTCAACTTCCTCTCGTTCCATTGGGCTTCCCCAAGGAGCCCCTGATCAACGATTTGGCTAAATGTCATACTGTGATGGTAAGTAGCCCGGTCACGGATGTCCAACTGTAGAGCATCCCAAAAGTGATTGGCCATACGATTTTCATCCAATGAGTATTCTGGGATGAATCGTGCCAAGTCACGGAACCTTTGTTCCAATTGCCTCACCGAGCAACCATCCTCCTGTTTCAGGTTCGTGTACTCTCTTCTTTTGAGATTGACTTCAAAAGTTGAGTAGTACTGATTATAGAACTCCACTTCGAATTTCTCCCAAGTGGCTTCACCGTGGAACTTTCCCTCCACGCCTTCCCACCATACAGCAGCTACCCCTTCTAGTAACCTGGTGGCAACCCTCAACTTCACGTCGAGTGAAATTTGCATGTCCCTAGAAGCATCATTCAGCTTCTTAATCCAGTCGGCGGCCTCAGATATGTCGCCCTTGCCATCAAATGATTTGCACCCCAAGGCCCTGGCCTCCTTGAGGTACTTGGAGATACGCACCATCGTGTCTCCTCCAAATGCTCCAGATGGAGCACTAGAAGCTCCCCGGCTTCCTTGTCCCATGGCCTGCCTAGCCTGTCTAGCTTGGCGCCGCTGTTCTCTCTTTGCCTTATTCTCGAGGTACCATTCTAGTACCTCACTCATACGGTCATAATGAGGATCATCATCCTCATCTTCTTCCTCAAAGTCCTCCCCGTTGTACGGGGTCTCCTCTTGCTCCGTGCTTGGAGCATACGTGAAATCGTCCGGTTCGGTGGCCCTAGATGGGTGCACAGAACCGACACATGTGCTACTTGCCATCGGCGTTGTAGAACGCCCACGACCCCTGCCTCGGCCTCCTCCTCGGCTTTGGCCCCGGCCTCTACCCCTAGAGGTCCGTGATTCCGCCCGAGTGGCATGCCCGGTGGCCCCCGGCACATGCCCTGTCGGGTTCCTCCTAGTTATCCTGCGTCCACCCTCCATTTCTGAAAGAAATAAGGAATGAGTCATTAGACTCGTTTCAATGTCAATTGACGGATTAGTACAAAAGACACCACTTGGTCCAACATTATGGCCAACAAACTGTTAAGGGTACCATCTTAACAATAAGAGGTCAATAACTTGGTTTCCAACGGTTCCTTAAGTACAAAAACTGTTGCTCATGGTTTTATTCAAAAATTTTTGAGGATAACCATATTGAGAGGTTAATTATATAGTTTAGAAATCGATGGCTCTGATACCACTTAATTGTCACGCCCCGGACCGCATCCGAGCCACGTAGACAACCGTCGTACAACCCGATAAGAACAACAACAGTTCATCCCTATTGAGTTGTACAAGGCGTCTGATTGATTCTATTGCCAAACCGATTAGTAAACACATACAATCAACATCAATATCATAATAAAACAAATGCGGAAATAATAAAATGTTTGATACTTAGCCACACGTGGCAAACACGAGCACGCAGACCCCCAACTGTTTTAATGAAAATATTGTTCAAAAATCCATGAGCGGTTTATACATTTGAAATAAGAATGGAAGCACGAACCACGTCTTCCTTCTCGATCAGTCACCCTAGGCAAAGGTGCAGGTAGTAGGACTCTAGCCTCAACCTGAAAAATGTGAGGGCCCCCGGAGGGGTCAGTACTCCATAGAAGTACTAGTGACAAGCAGGCTATATGAAGAATAACTAATGTTTCAGACACGAGACCCAAAAATAGGGTGATATATACATATAGATGTCCCTCATCCACCCGATGATACATACTGTATA
The DNA here is from genome assembly GCA_945859875.1 of Cuscuta europaea. Taxonomy (NCBI): domain Eukaryota; kingdom Viridiplantae; phylum Streptophyta; class Magnoliopsida; order Solanales; family Convolvulaceae; genus Cuscuta; species Cuscuta europaea. The sequence goes on from CAMAPE010000048.1 coordinate 14,066,332, forward strand.
TATACTCGTAAAATACTCAACCCGTAGGTCATTTACCTTAAAGAGTCTTTTAGAGATAAAGTTCTTACCTGACTTTTCTCACTCCTTTCCCGGTTACCTAGCTCACAAGCTATAGTCTACCTTCGATTCATACTACCGAGTGTTTTAGGATCATTTACCGTCCAAGGCACTCAACCCATCCTGGAGTATTTAAGATCATTTACCGTCCAAGGGTACTCGGCCCCACCTGGAGTATTCTGGATCATTTACCGTCCAAGGGTACTCGACCCCACCTGGAGTATTCTGGATCATTTACCGTCCAAGGGTACCCGACCCCACCTGGAGTATTCTGGATCATTTACCGTCCAAGGGTACTCGACCCCACCTGGAGTATTCTGGATCATTTACCGTCCAAGGGTACTCGACCCCACCTGGAGTATTCTGGATCATTTACCGTCCAAGGGTACTCGACCCCACCTGGAGTATTCTGGATCATTTACCGTCCAAGGGTACTCGACCCCACCTGGAGTATTCTGGATCATTTACCGTCCAAGGGCACTCAATCCCCAGTCTATTCTCTACCAAATCCTAACCTGGATATGGCTAACCTTTCATTCCTTTAACTATGGACAATGCCTAGCCCTATAGTCATATAACAATCCTTAGGATCCAACGTGGATGGGTCCCACCCGAACGGCCCACGTTAACCTACTCAAAACTGCCCATTCTGAGCTTAACCCAATACCCGGTCGGGTATCCAACCTTACCCGGTCGGGTGGGGTGAGGCAGTAGCCCCTGGAGCCAACTTTACTTGAGACCCGGTCGGGTCTACACCCATACCCGGTCGGGTCTAGTGTGGCAGTGGCTTCTGGAGCCATTTTTAATCAAAACCCGGTCGGGTAATCACCCATACCCGGTCGGGTATCACCTTTGTCTTGGCGGTCAACGCTCGTTTGACCGCCCAAACGAAGTCCGATTAACGTGAAATTTTATAAACTTATACTTCTTGACGTCCTTGATCCAAAAATACCATTTTGGATCCCTGGAACATCACACATAAGAAGTTATCACATTTTTGATCACCAAACCTACATAACATGCTTTTCAATTATGTTTTATGTATAATCATGGCAAAAGCACACACTTGGTTATCTTTAATCATTCCACAAAGCACATTCCTGATTACTTTAGGTAATCTCATGCCTCACGCAAAAGTTATAAAGCATAAAGCCGTCTTCTCACCTTAATGAAGCTTATGAAGTTCTAGCCTTCCCGATTTAGCTCCGACGAAACTCCGGCGAACTTCAACGAACTCCGGCGACAACTCCGGCGACCTTTTCAACTCCGTGAAAGTTCCTTGAATACCTTAGACAAGTTACTAACAAGGTTTTATCATCATAAAACCCATAGTAATACAAATAACCTCAAAAAGGTTATTTTCTGGCGAACCGGTCACTTTGGCTTCTAAGTCCGTTCTTGGACTTAGAACCACCTTCCAACCCCTCATTATACACTTCCAAACGTGTAGAACAATCCTAGGGTGTGGAATATGATTGAATAATCATAAAAGAGTATTGAAGAACAAGGAATGGGATTAATGGAGTCCTTACCTTGCTATACACAAGTTTTCCTCTCCAAAACTAACTTTTCTCTTCTTTTTTCCCCTCCTTCTTCCTCCTTTGTTCTTGGTGCGTGTTAGGATGGTAACAATGGAGTTTTTCAGATCTTCTTTCCTCTAGGATGATGGTCTGGCCGAGCCTATGGGTTGAGGATTGATTGAGAATGCCTTTTTGGCATTTCTCATCAAATAATATGGGAGGGGTCCCATTTCATTTATTTGTTTTGATCCCAGATCATTTCATGCCTCTCCCCCATGTCCTTGTGCGGCTCCCCTTGATCCCTTTCAGAGCTAAATACGTGGGTTGGCCCCCATTTATGTGGGAGGTCAACCCTTTGTGTACCGGAGTGTACAATCGGTCCCGAAAGTTGTATTTTCCAGACTATTTTAAGCATATTTTATTTTATCGGGTCAAATAAAATATAACACTTGTTCCCAATCCTTATTGGTCCTTAGAATCAATATGATTCCCCAACTTTAATTTAGAAATCTCCGGAACCCCTTTTTGGGCTGTTACCTGATAAATTGCTGACACCGATAATTTGGCCCCGTTTGACCAACCGGTCAACTATATGCCATCGCCATGGCCCAATTAGGATATCTACCACCATATTCATATTATTTAGCCCAAGATTAATATAACATGTGGTCCCGATAATATCGGGCGGCCCCACCTCCGGTGTGGGCCCCACGTGAATTCTACTATTCACGTAATAGAAATGATAAAAATTTACAATCACGTAAAGAATGCTTTTATACATTTCTCAAGGTTCAATACATAATTTGGTTTAGTACAAATACTCGGGGGCGGTGTTACATATGCAATATGTAATGGTGCACATTTACCTTCAAAAAAACATATGGAATGATCTTTATACTTTTTATTTTTTCCCCGAAAAGTAATGCACTTTATTGTTAGTCTAATGCACTTTCCTCCGTAGTGATGCACATTTGTCACGTTAGTTTTCAAAAAAGTTTTTAATAATTACACTTTTGGCATCAATTTTTTCCCTTAAAAATTGATCTGATCCACTCGTTTTCTCATTTTAACGACTAAGATTACTTCTCATTTTTCATATAAGTAGTACTTTGTGTTTGAACCTCCCTATATATATATATATATATATATATATATATATATATATATATATATATATATATATAGAGTTGATACGCTCATAATTTCCATATGTATTTTTGTGTTTTTAATTAGATTTGATTGATTTTTAGTTTGGAAATTACACATTTTTGGTGTAATAGTTTAGTTTGTTAAATACTTGTAAATTGTTTAGATTAGGTTTATTCTTAGCCCAAACAGGTCTTGATCACTCAAAGGACAGTTGGTGAACCCCAAAAGTGAAAGAATGGTGCAAAATCATAAGACATAAAGAAGATCCTGATTTTTTGGTCTATACCCGGTCGAGTATGACCTATACTCGATCGGGTATCTTGTTGATATTTCAAATCTGATCGGATCCGAAGACAAAGGAACATGCAGGGAAGATCTTGACCACGATCGAGTGTCTATACCCGATCAGGTACACCGACTCACCCGATCGGGTATGCCTTTAATTTCAACCCCGAATTCGATCGAGTATACCTCAAATCTAAGGTTTTACACAGACCCGATCGAGTATAAGAACACACCCGATCGGGTATACCTATAGAATATAACCCAGAACCGATCGAGTATGCTTCGAAGTTGACGTTTTACACATACCCGATCGGGTACCGTGTATATATCCGATCGGGTACCCGAGCTGCATCCCAAAAGCCTATAAATACACCCCATTTCCTTCACAATAGACACAAATTCCTTTATACTTCTAAGCTCAGTCTAGAATAGTTCTTTCTTTAAATTTTCATCATGTTTAGTCTCCAAATGAGGAGCTAAACTCTTCCATCTTGGTTTTGCTACTTTGAAGCTTAATGAATTTGTAAGTTGTGAGTTATTCTCTTTAATTTTCTTCCTTGAATATTAATTCTTCCTTTAAATACTATTTCTATATCAATGTTGGGGAGTGTTACTAAGATGACAATTAGTTAACATCTTGACATTAGTTATAGTAATAGTTATTTCTTCCTCTATGTTAATATTGGGGAGTGTTACTAAGATGACAATTAATTAACATTTTGATATTAACTATAGTAGGATTCATCTTCTTTAATATTCTTCCTTGAGTATTAATTAATTCCTATTCATATTTCATGTTAATATTTTAAACATTACTTAAAGTATCAAGTAGTTTTGTTTCTCATATTAATTATTACTAGAATCAATCGGTTAATACGCTTGTTATTAATCCGGTTCTTTCAACGGTAGTAAACTTGGAATATTAATGCATGCATCTCATGGTTAATATGCCAAGGGGAATTAATTATATTGATTAAACCAATAAACCGCTTGTGTTGAGGTTATCAATTTCAATCGTTTTCATCTTGAATTTATTGCTACTGTCGAGTTGATATACGACGAGTGTTCTATATTAACTCAATAGTAAGTTTTATTAATGAACGCGTCTCGTTATTAATAACTACCCTCGATGAACTGGAGATACTCCCCGATTGAGTATTCGAGAGGAAGATAGTTAAAGATATAACCGGGATCGACGAACATTTCATTAAGTCGATAAAAGCAAAACCAAGTCTTCATCCCTATTAAAGTAAACCACATAAGTCGTTCAACTTAGTGTTTAAATACATTTTAAATTCATCACGCAATCAAAACCCCCCTTGTTACTATTCATATAAAAGAAAAGTATTCCTTTCCCTGTGGATACGAACTTTACTTCGTTATACTACGTATATTCGTTGTATTGTATTTATTTTGAGTGCACCTCACGACAAAGTGCACGTCAAATTTGGCGCTGTTGCCGGGGACAGGCAATTATTTTTCTTTTTATTTATTTCAAGAAAAAGAAATATAATTAAAATATAAAGAGTTCTTATTCTTCTATTTCTGAGCTTTGAAGTATATGGTTAAATATCGTTCACTGAACGAAATCACTTACCAATCAAACCCCGAAATAGAACAAACTTTCGAGCGGTTGAAAAGTAAATTTTCAAACACTGACTCGGAGGAATCATCTACCAGAGATTCATCCACCGCTAGCTCCAGTTCTAGCGAGTCTGAAGAGTCCTTTCACATGGCTCTTGAAACAAGAACACTGAGGGAGCTCACAGCTCCAAACTTGAACCAACAACCGTTATGTATTACCTTCCCTACTCTTGATGAGGGTAATACGTTTGAGCTAAAATCTGGGCTCATTCATCTGCTGCCATCCTTCCATGGCCTAAGAGGAAAAGATCCGAACAAACACCTCTCGGAGTTTCACATCGTTTGCACAAGCATGTGTCCAAACGGTGTGACGGAAGAACAAATCAAACTGCGGGCTTTTCCATTCTCACTAAAAGACACCGCAAATGATTGACTTTTCTATCTTCCTTCGGGAAGCATAGACACATGGGCGGCAATGAAGAAATGCTTCTTGGAAAGGTACTATCCCGCCTCCGTCTCCTCCTCTTTAAAGAAGCGAAAAACCAATATCAAACAAGGTGATGATGAATCACTTTATGAATTCTGGGAGCGCTTCAAAAAGCTCTGTGCTAGTTGTCCATACCATGGATATACGGAGCAAGACCTCATTCTTTATTTTTATGATGGTCTTGCGGAGCATGATAGACGAATGGTTAATGCAGCATGCGGAGGGGGTATTGTCAACAAAACTCCCTCTCAAGCAAGAAACCTCATCTCGGAGTTGGCCGAGAATTCTAGGCATTACACCGGGCGGTCCTCAATCCGAAAAGTTGTCGCAGCGGAATCATATTCATCTTTGGAAAGTCAAATGGACGGCTTGATTTCTTTGGTTAAGGTTTTCCTTTTAAATCCTAGAAACCAAGAGGTCAAGTCTGCGGCATATGCACACAGCAAGGGCATCCAACCGATTCTTGTCCAACTCTTCAAAAAGAACAAGTCAATGCTTTGGGTTTCCAAACTCATCAACAAAAGAGGTACGATTCACACTCTAACTCCTACAATCTCGGGTGGAGAGATCACCCGAATCTGAGATATGGGAGCCCTCAACCACAACAAAGTCAGCCCTTGCAATAAACTTTCCCAAATCACCAAGGCCAAATTTCAAGCTCAAATATGTCCACCGAAGACATGATCCGAGCACTCACCTCAAATGTCTCAACCATGCAACAAAACATGGTTCAATTTCAACATGGGACCAAGTCTAGCATTCAAAACTTGGAAAGCCAAGTGAGTCAAATAGTTGGAGCCGTAAGCAGGCTTGAAGCAAAAGATTCCGGAAAGCTCCCTTCTCAAACAGAACAAAATCCAAGACAACATGTTAATGCTATCATGTTGAGAAGCGGAAAAGAAGTGCACGAAAAAGAGGAGGATGAAGAGGAAGATATTCAAGAGGAAGATCAACCGGAAGAGATGGACACAAAGAGTCCACCAGTGTCATCATACGAACCACAACCCCCTTTTCCCGAAGCATTGAGGGAGACCAGGCCGCTGAAAAATGACAAAGACATGTACGAGACATTCGCCAAATGTGAGGTAAATACCCCCCCCTCCTCAACTCAATTAAAAATGTCCCTCGATTTGCAATTTTTTTAAAAGAATTATGCACAATCAAGAGGATCCCAAACTTAAAGGGAAAACATAAAATTGAAATTAGTGAACATGTCTCGGCAGTTTTTCAAAAGAAACTTCCAAAAAATGCATTGACCCAGGCATTTTCACTATACCATGCAAGCTAGGAGACACCACTTTTGGAGCCATGTTAGACTTAGGGGCATCAATTAACGTGATCCCCTATACTCTTTATAATTCCTTGAACCTTGGCCCTTTAAAGAAAATCGGTGTCATAATCCAACTAGCCGATGGATCAACTATTTCTCCAAAAGGGGTGGTGGAAGATGTACTTGTCTCGGTGAGAGATCTAGTATTCCCTGCTGATTTTTATGTGATTGAAATGGAGAGTAATAGACATGAAGTCCCTATTTTATTAGGGAGACCATTCTTAAAAACTGCTAGTTCAAAAATCAATGTATCTAGCGAACTTTTAACTATGGAATTTGATGGAAGAAAAATAGAATATAACATTTATAATTCTATAAAAAATCACTCTCCATTTAAAGATAAAATGAATCAATCTTGATCATTGACGAAGCACTAGACAAGTCACCATTAAATAAACCCTCTGAAAATGAATCGAAACCATCGGAAATTGAGGTGGTAACTAAAATGAAAATCCGATCTAAATGGAAAAGACCGAAACAAAAAGATTAAAAAGGGCCGCACAAGGCCGTTGTTTTTGAAGAAGGGGTTACTCATGATCCCACCTGAAAAAAAAGAAAAAATGAATAACGTCGAGCCACGACGTTAACTAAGGCGTTTCTTGGGAGGCAACCCAAGTTTTATTTTTCATTGTTTTGAGTGTTTAAAGTTCATTTTTCATAATTGTTTGAGAGATCAGTGAGAGAGGGCACTAACCACATGTTTGGAGGGAAAGAAAATGCAGGTTTCCGACGATCTGGGGATATACCCGATCGGGTACCACATAGTACTCGGTCGGGTATGGCTAAAAAAGGGGAACCGAGTCACTACTCGATCGAAGGAGCATAGTTTTTTCAAGAATGCATGTATACTCGATCGGGTACAATTACATACCCGATCGAGTATTCATAGAAAGGCAAAGCTAAAAGGAGCCTGCTCCCAGCACTCGATCGAGTACAGGGCTCAATATGTGCAAAAAGACAAATACCCGATCGGGTACCACTTCCTACCCGGTCGGGTATAGCTGGAAAACCAACACCCAAAACAACCTGCCTCCAGCACCTGATCGAGCACAACACAATACCCGGTCGGGTAAGCCTGGAAAATTGAAGCCCCAAACACACTGCCTCCTATACCCGATCGGGTATAACACAATACTCGATCGGGTACACCTGCGTTTTAACCCCAAAATAGCCCAAATCACTTCATCTTCCCCAATTTTCCAACCCAAATTTCGAACAACTCTTCCCCAACCTCCATTTTCAAACCTTCTCTCTACCATATCTCCCTCATTTCTCCATCAAATCACCCCATTCCACCACCAAAATACTCCCCTCACTCTCCTCTACACACCCATACCCATAAACCCAACTTATCCCCAAATTCCCAAAGGTCCGAAAACCCTACCCCATCTTCGAATTTTGGGGTTTTCAAGCCTCAAACCACATCAAAATGGCACCAAGGAAGAGCAAAGGAGACAGATCCAACAACATGGCACCCATCCCAGGCTACGATGACCTCCATTTCGCCGACAACGAACACCGAGCTCGATTCCTCACCACAATTGTAAGGCAAGTTAAACCTTCCCATTTTCTATGCCACGAGGCTTTACGTGAACTAGGCATTTATAGGAGTACTAAGCAATTCTTTCATGAGTTGGACATGAACCGTATTTTCAAAATGAAATACAACTCTAATGAAAGAATTATCTATGAATTCATGAGCTCGGTGAAGTTTGAAAGAGATGAGGCTGATTTTAGGGACGACAAACTCACGTTTCGTATGTTTAACCAAAACTATTCAATAACGAAACTTGAGTTTGCCGAACATTTTGGCATCCCCGTCCCCTACGAAAGAGCCATTTCCGATAACACTGTTTTCGGTCATACACTCTGGACAAAAATGACCGGTGAATTGAGATTTAGCTCCTCCCAACTGTACATTAGCCATGTCCAACACCCCGTCCGGCGGCTATTTTTGAAATTCTTGGCAAGTTGTTTGCTTGGGCGTCCCAACAACCATCACACTAGGATGGTGGATGTATGTTTGCTGTCTGTAGCTTTGTTCCGTTGTACTGTGGATTTCAATCTGTGCAATTTAATGTGGGCACATTTAAAAAACGAAAGCACGGCGAGAGGGGCAATTGTTGTGGGAGGGGTGGTTATGCATTTGGTGAAAAAGTTCGGGTATACGGATGATTCTCCTATACCCGACTACTGTTTGATGAACATGGCTTGGTTAGGCCACTCGGGATGCACATCTTTTTCCCACACGGTGTATGGTGATGAACAACCAAGAAACATGTACAATTGGCTCATACACCCAAAGCCAATTAAAAACTTCCACATGCCTAACCAAGACCTCCCCAAACTTTTGTACAAAGTAGATGTACCCCACTACTTGTTCCCGAATGCCCTTCCACCACATGTCCAAGACCCTCAACACGATCATCCCGAGGATGAGCCTCACGCCGAACCCCATGATCACGAGGACATGGACGCGGATATCTCCGAACAGCCCCACGACCCTCCACCACCCAACTATTTCCAACAACTTTTGGAGGGTCAACAACAACTGCTTGCGGGGTACAACCAAATGAACACAAACTACATGGCCATGGGGGTCCGACTCACTCAAATTTAGGAGGAGCAAAGAGCGGGTTTTCAACGGATGGAAGAGCTTCGGGAAGCCAGCAACCACCGCTATGAGGAGGATCAACGTAAGCTTTATGGACCTATGTACTCCTACATAGCCCATCAAGGCTCTTTTCATACTATGGCCAACCCTCCTCCACCACCCTCTTGGTATGACCCCACTCATTGGGGTAGTTTTGGCGGCTCTAGTTCCGGTGGAGGATATGATGGCGGGGATGGCGGAGATGCAACCATGGGTGATGGCGGCAACGGGAGCGGATTCGGAGGTGGCTACTATGGCGGAGAAGACGGGCACTAGGGACAGTGCTTGGACTATGTGTGGGGGAGAGACTCCTCATGGTATGTAATTTTATTTCTTACCTTTGACTACGCATGAATTTCTTTTACCCTTGGTACAAAAAAAAAGAATAAATAAAAAAAAGAAATGCTAGTTAGGTTGAAAACCCCAGGAAAAAAGGGCAATCTAAGCAAAAAAGGCTTATAAAAAAATGAGTGAGTTGGGGAGAAAGGAAAATGAAAAGAGATGCTAGTTCGGTCTATACCCGGTCAAGTATGACCTATACTCGATCGGGTATCTTGTTGATATTCCAAATCGGATCGGATCCGAAGACAAAGGAACACGCAGGGAAGATCGGGATCGACAAATATTTCATTAAGTGGATAAAAGCAAAACTAAGTCTCCATCCCTATTAAATTAAACCACATAAGTCGTTCAACTCAGTGTTTAAATACATTTTAAATTCATGACCAATCAAAACCCCCTTGTTACTATTCATATAAAAGAAAAGTATTCCTTTCCCTGTGGATACGAACCTTACTTCGTTATACTACGTATATTCGTTGTATTGTATTTATTTTAAGTGCACCTCACGACAAAGTGCACGTCAAATTTGATTTTGAACCTCCCTATATATATAGGTTTTGGTTCAAATAAGAACATGATCTTAGGAGAGAAATGAGAACGAATCTGGACCGTTAGATTTGCTTTAATTGAAATTCAACGTGCATTAGATGAAACTGTAATGTGCATTAGGTGAAATTGAAATGTGCAACACAAAGCGTATGATACAATGTCATTAAGTGAAGCTGAATTGTGCATTAGGTGAAATTGAAATGTGCACTAGGTGAAACTGAAATGTGCAGAATAAATGTTATGATGTGATGTTATTTTTGTACATTTTATTCCGCACATTTCAGTTTCACCAAATGCACAATTGAGTTTAAACTTTTATTCTGCACATTTCAGTATCATGTAATACACATTTCAGTTTCATCAAATGCACATTTCCGTTCCACATAATACAATCTAACGGTCCAGATTCGTTCTTATTTCTCTCCTGGGAGTCCGTTCTTACCGGAACCGCTCCCTATATATATATGTATATATATATGTATATATATGTGTATATGTATATATATGTGTATATATATATATATATGTATATATATATATGTATATATATATATGTGTGTGTGTGTATATATATATACATAAGAGATCAAATACAAATCATGCTTAAAAAACTAACCTACAAACTCAATAATATGCATCACTTTGAAGTCCAATGTGCAGTAAAACTAATGTAAAGATGCAGGGGTGGGATCACATACAAACTAGTCCTCTCATTCAAATCATCTTTACATTATTTGTATTGCATCTTTACATTATTTGTACTGCATATTGAAGTTCAATGTGTTGCATTTTATTGAGTTTGTAGATTAGTAAGTTAAGAATGGTTTGTATATGATCTCACCCCTATATATATATAGACAAATGTTCATCAGGTCCGGAATTCCGGACCAGAACCGCCGTCCGGCCGACGGCTTTTGGGGCCCTTCCCACTGGCTTTTTTGATAAAATTTGTATGTCATGTTCTTCATCAAGTCTAGTTTATTCACAAAAAAATTCAGCTAAAAACTCAATCTGGAAGGTCATCAAATGAATTTTGGAAGTTAACTGCGTTTTATGTGTATTCATTTGCGCAATTAACTTCAAAAAATCATTTGACAACCTTCCGAATTGACTGTTTAGCTGAATATTTTTGTGGATAAACTAGACTTGATGAAGAACATGCCATAAAAATTTCATCAAAAAAAGTCACCAGGAAGGCCCCCAAAAGCCTTCGGCCGGACGGTTGTTCCGGTCAGGAAGGCCTGACCGGAACACTACTCTCTCTCTCTCTCTCTCTCTCTCTCTCTCTCTCACACACACACACACACACACACACACACACACACACACACACACACACACATATATATATATATATATATATATATATATAAGAGATCAAATACAAACCATGCTTAAAATACTAACCTACAAATTAAACTCTATAATATGCATCACTTTGAACTTCAATATGCAGTAAAAATAATGTAAAGATGCAGAGGTGCGATCACATACAAACTAGTCCTCCCATTCAAATCATCTTTACATTATTTGTATTGCACATTGAAGTTCAAATTGTTTCATATTATTCAAGCCCTAAAATAGCAGTTTCATATTTACATTATTTGTATCGCATACTGAAATTCAAAGAGTGCATCTTTACATTATTTGTACTGCATATTGAAGTTGAAAGTGTTGCATATTATTGAGTTTGTAGGTTAGTAAGTTAAGCATTATTTGTATGTGATCTCACATCTATATATGTGTGTGTGAGAGAGAGAGTTGTGTGGTTGTGCTCCGCTCCGATCTCTTGGGGACAAGTTATACGAAGTAGTTAATATGCTCCGGTTTCGTTTTAATTGCTTGATCTAAATTGATATGGTATGACTGTATGAGTATATGACCATATGATCTTATTTGATCCTATGCGATAATTAATATGATCATTTTTTTAATAATACTGTGTTGCATTACTTAAGATTATACTCCCTCCGTCCCGCTAACAATGGGACAAGAGGGAGTGTCACGCAAGTTAATAAAAAGTGGTTTATGTGGTTGATATTAAATTGATAAAGTAAGAATAAAGTAAGAATGATTTAGAGCCACACAAATTTTTCCAAATTTGGTATGAGACAATCTTAGTGGGACGGACCAATTAGGTAAAATGGGACAATCATAGTGGGACGGAGGTAGTAGTTACTAAAATAAAATTTTCATTTTCTTTTAATTACTTTTATTGTTTTAATTTAATTGACAACCAAAATTAGAGAGTATATTTAAGTATATAGATCGACGTGCATTATATCATACTTCAATTTCTTAAATTTAGCCCAAATTAACACGACGCGGAGTTAAGGAAAGCAAAAATAGTACAGGAGTATGATTTAGTTACTTAGATGAATAAGAAATATTATGAAGGATTATAAAAAAAAGAAATTATATGGATGTGGCATATATGAATGTTACATTATTTTAGGGAGGGTTATAATGTTAGGTTTCACTACTCTTAAAAATAGGCAGGGTTGAGGGTATATACATGCCACACATTCTTCCGATTCAATTCATTATTTTATTATTTATGTATATTTAAATTATTCAATTGTAATATTTTGATTAGTCTATATGAACAAGGTATCGTGCCTTGAGAATACCATAGAATTTGTCTATTACGGATCACATATTAATTTCTATATTGAAAATGAAATAAGTAACGAAGAATGCTACGATACCCATAAAAAGTGAGAGTACCTTACGTATCATGCATTTGATCTGATTAATCCAAATCAACACTTCATCATTGATTTGTATTCAAATTATTCAATTGCAATATTTTCATTGATTCATATACTCCGTATATGAACACAAGGCAGAAAACCTTGAAGGTACCATATAATTTGCCATTAAGTAATATACTAATAACTTTGAAATCGACATAAAGGAATCTTGTTAGAAAACTAAGAGCCCATTTGGTAGCATGAAAATCAGCTAATTTGGCTGATTCTGCTGAAATTTATGAAGTTCTGGCTGTAGTGGCTGCATTGACTGATTTAAGAAAAAAATAATTTTAAAATATATTTATTAATAAAATAAGGAAAAAATTATATGTAAAAATAACTAAAATGATCGTCTACAGTAACTTCAGCCAATACAGCCAGAAAAGTAACTCCAACCTTACTTTTTTTTGCTTATTACACAATTCAGCGCGCGGAAGCAAAAGTTATGTGTTTGGTGAAAAAACTGGCTGATAAACCTGATAAGTCGAAAAACATTATTACCAAATGACCTCTAAGTCAAGCTAGATAAAATTAGGATTGCAAATTTCAAAAAAGGTTGTCATATTTTTATTCTCTACATATGAGTAATTATTACCGTAGTGTTTTGACATTACCAGACTTAAACATGACAATATTTGTCAAGCTTGACAATAATTACTCATATTTAGGAAATAAAATCATGACAATCATATTTTGAAAATCAAATATGTCTTTACTCCTGAACAACAACAACATCCAAGCCTTAATCCCAAAAGAATTTGGGGTCGGCTAACATGAATCGATCTATGATATCGATGCCAAAAAGAGAAGGCGGACAAGAAAATGAAAAAAAGTAAGATAAAATGAATAAAATAAAGATACATAAATATAAGATAACAATAACACAAGAATATAACCAAGATAAAAGAAAAATAAATAAAAGAGCATAAAAAGCTAGAAGATAAAAATAACACAAGAATATAAAAAGATAAGGAAGATAAACGATAAAAGAAACAAAAGAGGAACGGTAGACAAGACATCAATCGTCCACATGGATGTGCGCCCTCCACTTTGCTCTCTCCAAAGCCATGCTCTCACCCAACCCAAGAAGACGCATATCAGTTCTGATTACTCTAATCCAAGTCTGTTTGGGTCTTCCCCTCCCTCTCTTCTCTGACTCTTCTCCCCACCCCTCAAGTCGTCTAACAGGTGCATCACTCGGTCTTCTATGCACATGCCCAAACCACCGCAAACGAGACTCCTGCATCTTATCTTCTATAGGTGCTACTCCCACCTTTTATCTGATTACCTCATTCCTCAGGCGCTCTTTTCTGGTATGTCCACACATCCAACGCAACATACGCATCTCTGTCACAAATATGTCTTTACTCCTATTTCGAAAAATTTCCCTTGTATACTACTCGATAATAAGCAGTATATAAAACTCATTGCTTTGATTCAAAATTATTAACTTCTAAGAACAAATAAAAATATCTAATAATAATATATAGCAATATAAACATTGCAAAATTTAATCATATACTCCGTATTGTTTTAGTTTTTTATTGAGAAAAAATATGATAACAATGATTATCATTGTTGTTTTTAATATTATCATTACTATTGTTATAGGGGCTTGTTCACGTACTCCAAATTTAGTTTTTTTACCTATGTGCACAAATTTCATGTAAAATATTAGTTCAAAATTAAAAGTCTTTGTACCAATCCTAGTCCAACCCAGTGCCTATGGTTATGCCGGATGCTTTTCTGACTTGGTCTACATAAACTAGGGTCTGAAACCCATATAAATCGATGAGCCTGATTCATGATATATATATATATATATATATAATTATTATATACTTTTCTTAATTCAAAAAAGGAGGATAAAAAAATCTAAAGCCAGCTAAAAGAGCCCAATCGGTTTCATACATTTGTGCGTTTAAGACTTAAGATTCTTCTAGTAGGTAAACTTAGCGGCCGGGACCATAGCTTTTCATGCCACCATTTCTTCTTTAGAGGTGTAAAGCATCAACCAAAGTTTAAATTAATCATTTCAATTATTAATTAATTAATTAATTGACTGCGTAACAACCTGGTAAATTAAACCAAAAGGAAAAGCAAAAAAAGTGAAAAAAACGAGTGCTCCATTACTCGTTTTGTTTATGGATTTGCACGTCATTTAGTTTTTACGCCTCATTCCTCACGACACCTCAACCTGCATCGGTCTCACGGTCAGTTACCAGAACTTTAATCACAAACCGACAAATAGTGAGTAAACCTCTCAAACAAATACTTACACAGACTCTGTACGTTTTTATATAATAACCTCTCATCTCATCACTTGTCCGGATCTAAACCTGAGACCTACTCTTATGACACCTTTATTTACCAATTGAGTTACAAAATATAGCTGGTTTGCTTAGTAGACAAACAAGCTATTGTTTGTAACAAATGAATTGTAGTGTATGTTAATTAATGTAGGGATGGAGCAAAAAAATTCCACTTTTGGTCCCGTGACTATTATACCACTTCCACATTTAGTCCCTTACTTTCATATTGTCCACATTTAGTCCGTGACTATTATCCCCTCACCACCCCTCGTCCTTCCGGCCAAAATTCTGGCAAATTTAATGCAGATTTTAGGTATGACAAACCAAATTTAATGCAAAGATTGATATGAAAAACCCAACCTTATATAAAATTTAGGGATATTACCCTAAATAGGATTAAAAACGTTTGTATATTCCAAAATAAAACTGCCATGTTTTTATTCTCAAAATAGGATTAATTACTGTCATGTTTTGGCAGTACCAGACTTTAAACATGACAGTATTTTCCAAACTTGGCAGTAATTACTCCTATTTTGGGAATAAAAACATGCCAGTCCTATTTTGGAATTTCCGAACTTATTTACTCCTATTTCGGGAATTTTCCCTAAAATTTAATGCAAAGACTGATTCTGAGGTTGATAAGTGGACTAAATTTGCCGGAATTTTGGCCAGAAGGACGAGAGATGGTGAGGGGATAATGGTCACGGACTAAATGTGGACAATCTGAAAGTAAGAGACTAAATGTGGAAGTGATATAATAGTCATGGGACCAAAAGTGGAATTTTTTCGGATAGAGCTAGAGAACAATTTAGAAATGTTGAGTAATTTTAAAATTTTCGGTCAATAATTCACCAACCTTAAATTTGAGATAATCTTATAATTCCCAAAATCCTCTTCGGTTGTCTCCTCAAATGCATACATATATCACTCCTTCCACCAAAGTTTATTTAGCAAATGAATTTACATGCAATGTTTGTGGTTGATATAAATAGAGAGAATACGGAGTATCATATTACCAACCACACACCGCTTAGAAAACTACAGGTAGACAATTTTCATTTTTAGACATCCTAAAGAGATGTGAAAATATTTTTAAAAAGTTGGAATGGATGGAGTAATTAGAAGTGTTGAGGCTAAAGGGTCAAATAGGCCCCTGTACCCTTTTGGATTGTTCAATTTGCTCTCAAACTAAAAAAAAAGTTCCAATTAGTACCCTAAACTTGATAAAAAGATACAAATTTTACTTTTTGCAGGTCACAAACCGGTCACAACCACGTCACCCAGTAAGGTGTCAATTGTGCATGTGACGGGGCAACTTAGGGGGTTAAATAAGCCCTTGAATCCGACCGAATCGTTCAATTTACTCTCTCAACCCTTAAAAACCATCAAAATTACGAAAAATAGATGTGGAATATATAATGAACGCATAGAGGGTGCAGGGCCGATCCTGTTCGGTTTTGGGCCTATGAGCGATATACTATTTTGGCCTTATTTCCAACACAGACAATAAATTATACTTACGTAAAATAAGAATTACAGAGTATAATAAAACTATGAAAAATTACCTTAATTAGGACTAAATACTTTTGTATATTCCAAAATAAGACTCATGTTTTTATTCCCTAAATAGAAGTAACCACTACAATCTTTTGGCAGTATCAAACTTTAAACATGACACTATTTTCCAAACTTGACAGTAATTACTCATATTTAGAGAATAAAATTTTGACAATCCTCTTTTAGAATTCTCAAACAATTTTACTCCTATTTCGAGAATTCTCCCTAAAACTATCTAATAAAGGTTATAAAATAAGGATGAAATTCACTTTAATATTATTTGAATTACATATTTGGACAAAACTAACAACACAAGTATCACAAAAGAACATTGTGAAATGAAATCATCAATAATGTCTTTTAATCAATCTTTTCCAAGATTTCATGCTCAATGCATAAAATTGCTATTCCATTAAGCTTTTTTGAGACATAATCAATTGCATAATTGGGAGGCACTGACGACCCAAAAGCAATAATATAAACTTTTAATATTGTAACTAAAAGGAAAAAAAACTTCAAAAGCTAAAAAGATGTGAAAACACTTGCTTTTACTGACTCACCAAGAAATGTGTTGACTTTACAATCAGCTCTACTTAAAATTCAACATGCAATGTATATTCATCTTGAAAACTTGTCTGGCCCCGATCAATACATTTTATTTTTTTCAAAAAAAAAATCAAATTATCAACAAATATTACACATTAGTGTGGAACTTGTCTGCCTAATTAATTAATTGAATTTATAAATAAAAAAGAAACCTACTCATATTACATATAAAGAAAAAATTTGGGCTTAATTTTCTTTCTACTTTTTTTGGACTCAGGGCGGTCGCCCCTGCTGTCCCCCCCCCCCCCCCCCCCTCCTAGGACCGGGCCGGAGAGGGTAACAAGCTTTTCGGCCAAATTTTGGCTGATTTGACCAATATGAGCCATTTGACCATCTTAATCGACCATTTTGAGTGTTTGGTGACTAGTTTTTGAAAATATGTGGCTTTTACCCCTAAACGGTCAAAATAAAAAACACTAAGCATTGTGGCGTTTTAACCTCATCTATTTAATTTCTATTTTTAGAAGTCTAATCTAACCCTTTAACTGCTCCTCGTAAATAACATCCCTACTCTAATTTGATACTCCCTCCGGTCCCAAATGAAATTCACACTTTTCTTTTTGGATAGGTCCAAAATAAACTCCACACTTCTTCTCCCTTCGTTATTTGACAAATTATCTACATCAAAACAGTGCAAAACAGTGCCAAACATTTCCAAACAGTGTCACAACAGTGTACTCTACAATAAAGTTAAATTTATTTTTTTTTAATTTGTATGAAGTCAAAGTGTGAATTTCATTTGGGACCGGAGGGAGTATTTTATAATTTTCTATTTGAAAGTTAGATGAAACCCGTTTCAAGTTAACTTTTCCTTTTTGTTCCAAAAAAAAAGTTTACTTTTCTTTTTGTTTCCTTAAAAAAAGTTTTACTTTTTATGTTAGCAAAAATGATTTATAGGAAATGTTTAGTAATTAAGTATATATCAGTAACAAATTAAACACTACTAATTGTAATGATTAACAAATTAAATACTACTTAACGAATTAAATATTTATATAACGAATTTTGTTCATTAGGAAATTGGAAAATTTAATTAAATTTATCAATTCCGAATAAAATGTTTAAAATAATTACTAATTGTGGTAATACATTTTATATTTTTAAATTCATAAAGTGTGATTATGTAGTTGTACTAAGGATGTTTTTACTTGGACTGTAATTCGTCCCAGACCATACCAGACCAGACCAGTTCAGACCAGACCAGACTTGGATAGTTATAAAAATACAAAGAAACCAGACCAGACCAGACCAGATCAGACCAGACCAGACCAGACCAAAGCAGCAAATTACAATCCAAGTAAAAACATCCTAATTACATTAAGCATGAATTCCCTAAATATGAATAAAAAAAGTTTTGAAATGTTTTTGCTCCTATTTAGAGCAATTTCTATTACATTAATAAAAATTAATTGAGGTCCTGAAATGTCATTTCGCAGGTTATCAGCTGATTTAAAACCGCCATTTTACCAAACACAATTTTACAAACTGCTAATCTTATCAGCTAACCAAAACAACCGATAAAATTTGTTGTTGTCAATCAGCTAACCCGACCAGCCAATAGCGAACAACCAATTGTCAAACGCTCCCATAAACTTTTGTGGTAGTTATATTATTGATTTTCAATGAAATTTATTAATTTTGTCAAGTACCATATGGTCTGATTAATCATTGTGACTTCCAAGTAGGAGGTCACGACTTTGAATCACATGTCAGTTCAAACTAAGGATGTTGACCTCAACATAAAATATATAATAATCGGTTAGAAAGAATGACATTTATTATTTTTCTGTAAAAAAATACCTATTATCATCACGTTCATATGATAAAGCTTTAACTTAAACATCACATTATTATAACATACGGAGTACTTCGTATTACATAAAGCAACGAGTACTCCGTATATACCTATAAATTAAAGAACAAACGTGTCAAAGTAGCTAGTCACTATGGCGTGGTGAAAACCAAGGGTGGACATAAAGATCGAACCAGATTGGTACCAAATCGGTCCGTAATGGTATTGAATCGAGTATCGAGTATTTAAACGATTATATACATTCTTATCTCGAATCGAAACAGTACTGTTTGAAATAAGTACGAGATCGGTCCTAGATTTTGAAAATAAAAAATTATCAGGTCGGACCGTTCAAAAATAATGCATTTGACATTTTATATATATTTTCCATAACAATAAATCTCTTATTTAATACGTCAACTTTTTAGGCTAAGTATGTATTCATTCATCCCTAAAATAGCTAAGCATGTGTGTTTATATAAATTAGGTTTTTTCCGTTTAGATAATTTATGTTATAATCTGGTATATATTGAAGTAGTGCTAATATTTTAAAAATCACTAATGATGATTATTAATTTCCAGCTATGTATTGTATTTAACTTTAAAAATCACTAATAATTATAATTTATGTATGTTATTAATTTAGTTATGATCAGATTTGGGTAGATTTACAACTTAATTAATATGATTTAAATCTTATCTCCCACGTTACAACTATAAATTAGAACTAATATTCAACATAGAACAAAGAAGAAGAATGTTGGATTTTTCTATTATACATAGTATTCGAGGATGACACGCACAAATCGTGAAATAGTACGGTATTCAACAATCTGATTATTTTCTTTTACGGAATATGTTTTAATATGGATTTAATGAAGATGATATTGGTATCATCATTTTATTATATTTTCCTTAGTTGTGCTGCACTATTCGGGCATTTGCAAATTTAAAGGGTATGTTTGGCACAACCAACTTAAAAGATACTTTTGTGAGCTTTTTAATAACTGTTACCTTTTAGTGACTGAAAAGATCTTAAAAAAAGGTGGTAGTTGTTTGGTAAAAAGCTGACTGTTTGATTTCGTTCGGTTTGGTATACAAACTGTTAGGACTAATTAATACTAAAAGTCATGGGCTTTTCTTTGATGCTACTTCCTGTAACATCTCAAAAAAGATCTTCTGATTTTTGAAAAGCTCTTAAAAATTGTCATGCCAAACATACAACTATAAGCTTTTAGAGACTTTTTGAATAGTACAAAAGCTAGAAGACACAAACTTATGTCTGCCAAAAATAACCAAAGACAAATGTCAACCTCTTGAATCTTTTCTAGCATTTAGTATATATGTTTTTTCTTATATATTTAGCAACATCTCATGTGCATTGGCCGGTATAGTGGTATCTGCTAATTGTAAAATTTGTCCAAATTTTTTAGCATTACTTTGGTATTGTACCATACCGTGTTGTATCTTTCTGAAATGACATGGTACCAAAAGTTCCTTCCTTGAAACCAGACCGTACCGAACCGTTAGAAAGCTCACAGATACTTCATAGGCTTTGTTAATTTACCAGCCGAACTGCGCTCACCCCTAGTGGAAGTGCCGCATCCGGAGTGTTTTGCCGTAATAGGTTATCATAATAGATCCGGTGTTTGAAGTGAGGTTTCGGGTCGACCCACCTAGCCAATTCGAGTCTTGTAACATAGGTCTAAGTTTCATTATATTGTCATTTATTCTTTCCACACTTTTAGAGATCGTTTGGTGACTCGACCTTTTTTTGGCTCATCGGGCATATCAGCCATTCGATCACCAAACACGTAACTTTTGGTTTCGCACGTTGAATTATGTAATAATAAGAAAAGTTAAGGTTTGAACTACTTTTTTTGGCTAGCTATATTGGCTGAAGTTACTTTAAAGGATAATTTTAGCGGTTCTTTAATATGATTTTTTCTTTATTGTACTAATAAACTATATTTTTAAGTTTTTTTATAAATCAGTCAATCCAACTAATTCAATCAGAACTTCATAAATTTCAGCAAAATCAAAGTGAATTTGAATATTAATAAACGAGCTCTTATTCGGCGATAAAGATGGAAATGAAAAAGTTTCAAGCTACATATACATGTTAGCTAGGATAGATTAATGACATGCATGACGGCATCTTCCGATACTTCACTAAAATAAGTGTCAAAGATATTGAGATTAGCATTTTCAACTTAAACGATAAAAAAATATGAGGATTCAAGGCCGTCCATTAGGACGTGCAAAAGTGCTACAATATTATATTAGTTCTCTCAATTTTTTTGACCAGATTAGTTCTCTCAATTTAAAAAGTAAGATTTGAAAATAACATTTATTTACTATTCAAAAGTTCTTTTATTTTACTCTATAAAGAAAATCATATTTTGGCGTTTTCTTTACAAAAATAAAAGCATTAAATTGTCATGCTTATAGAGATTTTCCTAAAATACTACAGAATATAAAAATATAGAATTTAAAAATTAACTTCGGCCGTTCAAAGGTTTTCATTGCAAAATGACACGATTATTTGTATAATACTCCCTCCATCCCTCTTATATTGTCCCGTTTTACCTTTTCGGGAAGTCCCACTAAAATTGTCTCATACCATATTTGGTAAAGTTTGTGTGGTTCTAAATCATTCTTACTTTATTCTTACTTTATCAATTAATATCAACCACACAACCCCACTTTTCTTAATAATCGTGTCACTCTCTTCCCATCCAATATAAGAGGGACGGAGGTAGTAATTGAATATGCTAATTTGAGTATATTTTTTATGAATGTATAATATAATGAGTTAGTGATGATAATTGTGATGTTATATAGATTTATCATTTTTAATATTTGATAATTAAACTATAATTTTATTTTAGAGTCTTAATTCTTTCCTAAAATAGAAAATGAGAACATTTAATTAAGTGAGACATCCAAAAAGAGAAAGTGAGAACCTTTGAATGTGATAAAGGGAGTACAACTATAATTACTAAAAGTTATTAGGCCATATTATTCTTAAATATTACTATCATTCGTTTCTTTTTATTTGCAATTCAACATGGAAAATTTTAGATTGTTTTACACACTTTACTTTGACCACAATTTATTTAATAATGTATGATATTTTTGTTTTTGAAAAGCATTGTTGAATTCTTCTCTTTACAAGTTTTCATAATCTTATTTTTATTTTTATTTTACTCCTAGTGAATTAAATATAACAAAGATCATAATTGTGCGTTGATAAGCGTGAAATTGATAATACTGCAACTAAAAAAGAATAGTGATGTGCTCTATTATATTATATTATATTATATTATATTATATTATATTATATTATATTATATTATATTATATTATATTATATTATATTATATTATATTATATTATATTATATTATATTATATTATATTATATTATATTATATTATATTATATTATATTATATTATATTATATTATATTATATTATATTATATTATATTATATTATATTATATTATATTATATTATATTATATTATATTATATTATATTATATTATATTATATTATATTATATTATTGATGGATAGTCTACCCGGGGGTATATATCCGAAGGGTTATTGCTGGGAATAACTTAGAGAGAAGTCAGAGCAAGTAAATGTAGAGAGAGAGAGTGTATTATAAATGCGGGGCGTTTTCAGCGTGGTTACAAATGGGGAAATGAGGTGCTATTTATAGTAGCAATAAATGTCGGGCAGGGACACGTGTCAAGCGCCTATTGGCCGAGGGGTCACCTCAACTGGTTGACGTTGGCAGCCGCATGTGGCCGCATTTAATGCGGCTGTTGGATGGGACGTCTGTACAGGGTACGGTGATCTGTACGCATGTGAGGCGGATATCATGTCGGGAGAGGTGCCCTCGGCTGCAGAGGACTAGCCGAGGGCTCTTAGTGCTGAGGGCCCCTGAGTGCCGAGGGCTCCAGGTGCCGAGGGCTACTGTTTTCGCCGTTTTCTCCCAGTTCCTCTGTTTGTTCGAAATACCCATGCTGTGATAGTTTGGAGCCTTCGGCCAGGGGGCCGAAGGCACCCCTGGTGCGTATTGTGGGCTGCTTGGTACTCTGGGCGCCGTCGTTTGGGCCTGTGGGGCCTCCTGGGCCTGTTGGGCCTCTAAAGGAGTAGTAGGAGTCTGTGGGCCGGGTGTTCCCGGGCCATATACTCCATCAGGAGTCCCTCACTCCTTTTGCCGAAAGGTATTTGAGGGAAAAGGAGTAATTTGTGCTTGCCCTTTGATGTTGTCCTGTCGTGATCTCTGAAGTTGGTGAAGAGTTGTTGCTTTTATGTCCCTGCCGAAGGCAGTCCCTCAGTTACCCACATGTCGGGACTTGAGGGCTTGCTTTGTCGTTTGTTGGAATTTCACTAATTTTGTAATTTAATGATTTTCCCGAGGGGGTCCTCCAGTCCCCCACTCCTTGAGGCACTTGTAAAGTGGTGAAAAGGAGTAGAGTAGTTGCGTTGCTGTTGTGGGCCGAAGGCTGACGCTTTTCATTTCATTTTGGGGGGATGCCTCGTTAAAAACCTCATTAGGAAAAACCCTGGGGGAAAAAATCCTAATGAGGGAAAAAGAGTGTACCGAATTCCCCCAATGATGAATCGAAAATGTGAAACCTTGGTCAAAATTGGAGAACAACGGTAATGCCGAAAGCTCTTCCTTGTTCTGAGGGCTCATGTGTTGATTAGCCGAAGGCTTGCTGTTGATGTCCTGGGGGCGCCGAAGGGGAGCCCCTCAATCCGGGGATCGAGGGCCTGCCGAATGAGGGCAGCAGTGGAGTTGTTACCGGGGGGTCCACTGTTTGTTGATTAGTTGGTGATGAAGATACCCGAGGGCTCCCATTACCTGTTTGCCATGGGTTATCCGTCAATGAGGCAACTCCCCGGGGGCTACCCGGTTTTGCAGTGTTGAGGGGGAATCCTCGAGGGGTGCCCTGATATGAAGCCTTGGGTTTCTGAAGGAGTGATCCCGAAGGCATCTGCTGTTTGCTGTGTGGGGCACAACCCGGGGGCGTCTTTGGGTAAGTGTACCCGGAGGCTCTCCTTGATGTAGCGGAGTGTAGTAGAAACCCGGGGGCTTCCAGAATATAGCCGTTGGAAATATAGCAGTTGGAATATGTAACGTCAGGATATAGCCGTTGGGGGGGGGGGACACGTGGCGCGTGATGGCTGGCTGTCCGTGGGCGGCATCACTGGTTGGGCGAAGACGCGGTGTGTAATGATGGCGGTCCATCCGGAGGCCCGGAATCCAGGCCCAAGCCCGGATTCCATCGCCTATAAATACCCCAAGGCCAGAGCCCTTTCTTCTTGTGCGATCATCTGTCTTAGCGAAGCTCTGCCAAAAATTCTAGAGAGAGAAACTCAAGCCTTCGGTAAACACTCAGCTTTCAAGGTCAGTTCCCCCTGCCTTTCTCCTTCTAGTTTAGCTGTGCCTTGTGCCCCTAGGTTAGGAGATAGAATTTTCTAGGAAACCCTAGTTTTCGCGAGCCTTCGAATTAGTGAGAAGATGTCATCACAGAGCGACTCCCAGGATATCTCGGGGGAGCCTTCGGTAGAGATGGAGACATGCTCAGATGTGGAGTCGTCGAGCGTGGAGTCCTCGGCGGGTGGTGATGCCGCAGTGGCCATGGAAGTGGAGAAGGACCTCCAGGCCGAAGTCGAAGCCGAGGGCTTCGAACAAGAAAACGAGGACGAAGAGCTTGCCCTCGCCGTGCAGACCGCCGAGCAAGAAGAGGAGAGGGAGAGGCTGAAGGTGACGGTTGCCATTCCTCCCCCCGGGGTGCCGGGGAAGCCAGCTCCTCCCGGCCATTGGACCCGACGCCCATCAGTGTGGCTCCCGGGAAGAAAAACAAGATGAAGGCGGCCCCGAGGAAGAAGCAAGCGGCAGTGGATGCCGGGCGACCGGTGGGCATACCCGAGGGCCATTCGTTCTTGAATACTGCCGCTCTAGAGCTAAAGACGAAGGTGTCCCCGGCAGAATACCAGTCCACCCAGATGCTGGTTGGCCCTTCGGCGCGCGTGGTGGAGCCCAGGGCGGATGATTTGCTGCGATATGCGCCCGAGGGGTGTTTTGCTGCTCACACCCTCTCGGTGGAGATGGGGCTTCGGTTCCCGCTCCATCCTTTTCTCTTGGAGTATCTGAGGTTTGTGGGGTTGGCCCCCTGCCAGCTAACGCCCAACAGCCACTCCTATGTGGCCGGCTTCCTCTCCCTGTGTCAGAGACGGGGGGTCGAGCCCACACTTGATCAATTCTTCATGTCCTTCAACCTCTGCCGGGGGGGACATTCAAATGCTGAGGGCTTTGCCAACCTTCAGCAGGTACCGGAGTTCCGGCTTTTTGATGATGTGCCCTCGTCCCACAAGGGGTGGAAGGAGAGGTTCTGCTACATTCGCCTCGAAGAGAACCCCTTCCCGGCCCAACTCCGCAACAGCTTCCGGCGCCATCCGAAGGTGGGGAGCGCAGCTCTGGAGAAGAATGGCAAAGTGCTTGCCAGGAAGCCGGAGGGGTCTGACAAGCACGTCAAGATCAGAGACGTCACCCTTCCAGAGGAACTGCTCAGCTTGGGCTTCCAGAAGTTCAGGCCGAGGGGCTCTTCGGATGAAAGATACCCTCCCCTCGATCGAGTCTTCGAAGGAGCTGGAGGTGATCACCGAATGGTTCACTGATGCGTTGATAGTTCCCTCTTATTCCCCATTTTTTTATGACGTAGTAACTGGTAGCCTTCGATCTAACCCTCTTGTGTTTTTTTGTTGCTTGCAGGTAACAATATGGACGTCGGTTCCCTCTTCGCTCTGAAGAACGCGAAAGGGAAGAAGAAGGCCTCGGGGGGGGCGCTCCTGCCAGGGAGGGCCCCTCTCAAACTGCTGTCGCCACTGCTGGCGCCGGAGGGTCCAAGGGTGCCGGGCCCGTAAAAAAGAAGAACGCCGGCAAGGGGACCGAGCCCCCGGCCAAGAAGCCGAAGACTACCGCCCCTACCAAACAGCCGATCACCGATGTGGTGGTGATCGTTGACGAAGGGCACGCCTCTACCTCCACCCCCAGGAACAAATCAATCAGGAGTTCTTCGGGCGGGAGAGGTTGGAGGCGTTAGTACCGAAGGGAGCCTCCGTGTTGGAGGGCAGTCTGAACCCTTCGGCTCTGATGAGCCAGATGCTGCCGTCGGCCGACCGACTAGCCCTTGCCCGGTTGGACGAGGGATCCCTCGAGGCGAAGGTCCTCCTGAATGCTGCCTCCGTAAGTCACCCCCCTTCTTCGTTCATTGTTGTGCTTTCCTTCTGTACTATGTTCGTTGTGCCTTATTCTTGCCTTCGTGAATTGCAGAGTTTTATGGGCCTCTGCGAGCACCTCCGGAGGGTGGATCAAATGAGGGAGGCCAAGGGTGTAGCCGAGGGGGAGGCCGCCCTCCTCAGGAAGAAGCTTGCTGAAGCCGAGGACTCTCTTCGTCTGGCCACCGACGGCATAGAGCAGAGGGTGCAGGCTGCCAGGGCCGAAGGGGTTAATGAGGGACTGGCCAGGGCCGGGGAGGCCGCCGCCGAGGCCCGAGAGGATGCGGTGACCAGCTTCACAGCCGAGGGGTGGAAGGCCGAAGACCGGAGGGAGTGGCTCGCTTCGGTGGTGGGGGCTTCAGTAGACGAGTAGGTCGGAGGCCCCGGAAAGATGTGGCTTGCTGAGAGGGGCGACTCGTACTACCAAGGCGGGGAGTTTTTCACCCAACGCCTCATCTACCGGAAGCTTGCGAAGCACTTTCAGGTGGCACCGGAGGAGTTCCGTCCCGAGGCTTATGGCCTCCCCCCCGCCAGCCAGATGTCAGGATCCCGCTCCCCGAGGGGGAAGAGAGACCAGTTCTTGAAGACTCGGAGACCCTCCGGGAGTGCAGCCTTGGGGGTGAAGAGGATGAAGCCGAGAGCGAGGCAATATCTACAGTCCCCCCTTCTTGAATTGTATTCCCCCCTTTTGTGTTGTAATTGTTGGCCTCGGCCCCCTTTGTAAAGCACAATCAAACTTCCTTTTTTTTTTTGAATGAATGAGTACATATGCCCTCGGGCCTTTGATATACAATATGCTTCCTTTTGATTTGTTCATTGTCGAATATAAGCCTTCATCTTGCTTTGGATGTATGCCTTTGCTCCTTTGAATGTATGTTTTAGGACTTAGAATATTTTCTGATTGTAGCTTGCCCTTGGAAGCCTTCGGTAGTTGGGCACCCTCTGCTGGATATGCGACCGAGGGTTCAGCAGTAATTAGGACTTAGAAAATTTTTCTAAGTGTAGCACACCATAGGGCCTTCGGGTGCTTGTAGTAACCCAATTCCTAGGACTCAGAAAAATTTCTAAGTGTAGATTTTCCCTTGGGAGCCTTCGGGAGATGGCATCCCTTCCTGATGTGTGAATATTGGACCGAGGGCCCAATGTATAGGACTTAGAAAATTTCTGCAAGTGTAGTATGTCACGTAGCCTTCGGCTACTGTGGAGCCCCAACTGAAATATTGATTAGGCCGGGGGCCAATTCTTTAGGACTTAGAAAATTTTCTTCAGTGTTGATTCCTTGTGTACTGTAGCCTTCGATTGATAGGTAGCCTTCGGTAATTAGGTCCCTTGAGATGAGGGTGAAATATGTAGGACTTAGAAAATCTTCTAAGTGTAGAGTTTCCCTTGGGAGCCTTCGGGAGATGGCATCCCTTCATGATGTATGAGTAGTTGACCGGGGGGGAAAACATGCAGGACTTAGAAAATTTTCTAAGCGTGGCTTTTCCCTCGAGAGCCTTCGGGAGATGGCATCCCTTCTTGATGCATAGCCTTCGACTGTCATATTCATTTAGCTGTAATATTGATTGGGCCGGGGGCCCAATCTTTAGGACTTAGAATTTTCTCCAAGTGCTGCTTCCTTGTGTCGCCTTCGGGTGATAGGTGCCCTCCGATTCTACATCACTTTGCGAGATGCCCGGGGGCTATTCCTTTAGGACTTAGAATATTTTTTAAGCGTAAAGTGATATCGAGCTTCCGGATGCAGAGCCCTCCGGGCATGTGAATAGGACCCTTCGGGTGATCGTGGGGCCCTTTGAGTTGTGTGGATATTTGATCGAGGGCCAAATATGTGGAACTTAGCAAAATTTCACAGCCTTTGGTTGTCTGGTGACATATTAACCTCCGGTTGCTGTCATTTTTCAAAAGTGTGGACTTAGGAAAAGTGTGGAACCCTGTTGTTGTGAAGAAAGCCAATGAGGAGTGTGTGCCCTCGGCACGTACTTGAAAAGTTGTAGAGTTTTGACTTAGCCAGTTGTGTCCCTTGTCATGGGGTAGGTGATACGTTCGTAATTTCCATTTCTATGTTTATGTTTTTAATTAGTTTTGCTTGACTTTTACTTTGGAAATTTCACACTTTTGGTGTAATAGATTAGATTGTTAAATTCTTGTAAATAGGTTAGATTAGACATATTCTGAGCTTAAGCAGGTTTTGGTCACCCAAAGTACAGTTGGTGAACCCAAAAAGTGAAGAGAAGGTGCAAAAGTTCAAAGACAAAAGAAGATCCTGAATTTTGGTCTATACTCGGTCGAGTATTAGCTATACTCGATCGGGTATTAGGTTGGAACTTCAAATCGGATCAGATCCGAAGACAAAGGAACATGCGGGGAAGATTTTGGCCACGATTCTATGTCTATACCCGATCGGGTAGACCGACATACCCGATCGGGTATGCCTTTAAATTGCAAACGAAGATCGGTCGAGTATAGCCCGAATACCACTTTCTAAGCATACTCGACCGGGTATTCATATATACTCGATCGGGTATGCCTTTAAATTGCAAACGAAGATCGGTCGAGTATAGCCCGAATATCACTTTCTAAGCATACTCGACCGGGTATTCATATATACTCGATCGGGTATACACTTAGAAAATAGCCTGAAACCGGTCGAGTATGCCTCGAATCGGATGTTACACACATACTCGATCGGGTACCATGTATATACCCGATCGAGTACCCGAATCTCATCCCAAAAACCTATAAATACACCTCCTTTCCTTCACAAAAAGAGATCCAATCCCTTGTACATCTAAGCTCAGTATAGAATAGCTCTTTCTTTATATTTTTCATCATGTTTAGTCTCCAAATAAAAAAATATATAAAGAGTTCTTATTTCTTCTATTTCTGAGCTTAGTGGAGTTTATGGTTAAACATCGCTCCATAAACAAAATCATATATCAAACAAACCCAGAAATAGAACAAACTTTCGAGCGGTTGAAAAGTAAATTTTCTAATACCGACTCGGAGGAATCATCTATCAGAGATTCATCCAGCGCTAGTTCTCATTCTAGCGAGACCGAAGAGTCAATAACCATGGCTCTTGAGACAAGAACACTACGGGAGCTCACTGCTCCAAATCTCAATCAACAACCGTTATGTATTACCTTCCCTACACTCGATGAAGGTAATACATTTGAGCTAAAATCTGGGCTCATACATCTACTGCCATCCTTTCATGGCCTAAGGGGGGAGGACCCCAACAAACATCTCTCGGAATTCCATATTGTCTGCACAAGCATGTGCCCCAATGGAGTCACCGAGGAACAAATCAAATTGAGGGCTTTTCCATTCTCCCTCAAAGACACGGCGAAGGATTGGCTATTCTATCTCCCGTCAGGGAGTATAGATACATGGGCGTCAATGAAAAAATGCTTCCTCGAAAGGTACTACCCTGCATCTGTCTCATCATCCTTGAAAAAACAAATAAGCAACATCGAACAAAAAGATGATGAGACATTATATGAGTATTGGGAGCGTTTCAAAAAGTTGTGCGCTAGCTGCCCATATCACGGTTATACAGAGCAAGACCTCATCCTCTACTTCTATGACGGTCTTGCGGAGCAAGATAGACGCCTGGTGAACGCAGCATCTGGAGAGGGAATTGTCAACAAAACCCCTTCCCAAGCTAGGAACCTCATCTCGGAGTTGGCCGAGAATTCTAGGCACTACAATGGGAGGTCATCATCAAAACGGGTCATGGCAGCGGAATCCAACATCTCGTTGGAAAGTCAAGTGGCCGGCTTGACTTCTTTGGTAAAGGATTTCCTTTTAAATCCAAAACACCAAGAAGTCAAGGTCTGCGGCATATGCTCGACACAGGGGCACCCCACCGATTCCTGCCCAACACTACAAGAGGAGAATTCCGAGCAAGTCAATGCTTTGGGATTTCAAGGTCAAAAGAGGTATGATCCACACTCTAACTCCTACAATCCTGGGTGGAGAGATCACCCGAATTTGAGGTATGGGAATCCTCAAAATCAGTCCTTGCCACCAACTTTCCCAAAGCACCAAGGCCAGACGTCAAGCTCAAGTATGTCCACCGAGGACATGATCCGAGCTCTCACCTCAAATGTCTCAACCATGCAACAAAACATGGTTCAATTTCAGCATGAGACCAAATCCAGCATTCAGAATTTGGAAAACCAAGTCAGTCAAATTGCAAATGCCGTGAACCGACTTGAAACAAAAGACTCAGGTAAACTCCCATCTCAAACGGAGCAAAATCCGAGACAACATGTGAATGCTATAACGTTGAGAAGTGGTGCAACGTTGAAAGAGGCAGAAGAGAACGATGAAGAGACTGAGGGTGTGGACCCCGAAAAAATAGTCCCACCGGAGGAGGAAAACACAGGAACCAAGCTTTCCCCACCCTCATCATATGAACAAGAAATCCCGTTCCCTGAGGTGCTGAAAGAGACAAAGAAGCTAGAAAAAGACACCGACATCTATGAAACCTTCGCAAAGTGTGAGGTAAACATTCCGCTTCTTAACTTCATGAAAAATGTCCCCCGTTTTGCTAAATTCTTAAAAGAATTATGCAAAACAAAAAGAAAAGATAAATTGAAAGGGAAACAAGAGGTTAGAGTTAGTGAACACGTCTCGGCCATTTTTCAGAGGAAACTCCCCGAAAAATGTAACGACCCAGGCATGTTCACTATCCCTTGCAAAATAGGAGACACCACATTTCCTAAGGCCTTGTTAGATTTAGGGGCATCAATAAATGTCATCCCCTATTCTGTTTATAAAACTCTACAACTTGGCCCATTACATCAAACAGGTGTAGTGATTCAATTGGCAGATCATTCTAGTACTTACCCGAAGGGTGTAGTAGAAGATGTGCTAATAGAAGTAGAAAATATGGTCTTTCCTGTTGACTTCTATGTCCTTGAAATGGGAACTAATGACCAAACAACACCCATCCTTTTGGGTAGACCCTTCATGAAGACCGCAAAAACGAAAATTGACGTTTCTAGTGGTTCACTAACTTTAGAGTTCGATGATCAAAAAGTGGAGTTCAACATCTTGGACTCTACGAAAAAACAAATACAAAATCCAACTCTGTGTTCTTTACATGTTGTTGAACCACAAGAACCGCTGTTTTTCAAAGAAGCGGATAAAACCAGATGTCTTTTGAGAAAGAAACCCCGGCCTTACTGGAAAAGGCCGAAAAATAAAAATGAAAAATGGCCAAATAGGGCCTTAAAAAGTGAAACAAGGGATACTCATGATCCCACATAAAAAAAAAACCAAAAAAAAAAAATGAATAACGTCATGCCCCGACGTTAACTAAGGCGCTACTTGGGAGGCAACCCAAGTTTATTTTTTTTGTATAATTCATTTTTCTTTTTATTTATTTAGAATTCATTTTTTTTTGTTTAAATATTTGAGAGATCAGTGAGGGAGGGCACTAATCATGGGTTTTTGAAAAAAAAAAAGAAATAAAAAAATTTGCAGGTTTTTGAACATCTGGGGACATACCCGATCGAGTATAACCTTATACTCGGTCGGGTATGAGCAAAAAGAAAAGGGACCGGGCACTACTCGATCGAGGGAGCATTCAAAATTTAAAAAATAAGCAATACCCGATCGGGTATCACTATACACCCGGTCGGGTATCGCTAGAAATGCTAAAATTGAAGGGGACTGATTCCCACACTCGACCGAGTACACGCTTCAAAAATGGAAAAAAAAGCATATACCCGATCGAGTATGGAGGAATACTCGACCGGGTACAGGAGACAGGCTGCTCACAAAGTTCATTTTCTAAGCATACTCGACCGGGTAACCCCACCCTACCCGATCGAGTACAGGAGGCAGGCCGCTCAAAAACTACACTTTCCAGCCATACCCGACCGAGTACCAGCACATACTCGATCGGGTATACGGGTCTTATAACTCCAAATCAGCCCCAAAACACTTCATCTTCCCCAAATTCCCTACCCTATCTCGAACAAAAAACGCCCAAACCCCATTTTTACACCTTCTCTCTACCATATCTCTTCCAAATCTTCACCAAATCCACCCATTCCAACGCCAAAACACTCCCCTCATCCTCCTCTACACATTCATACCCAACAATCCCATTCTCCCCCAACTTTCAGAGGTCCGAAAAACCCTACCCCCACCATTCCAATTTCGGTTTTCAAAGGCCAAATTCACTTCAAATGGCTCCAAGGAAAGAGAAAGGGCAAAGCTCAAGCACTAGGACAATCATCCCGGGCTACGAGGACATCCTTTTCGTGGACAAACATTGACACCTGTAAACATTTGATCTTACTCGAGATGAGTAAAGGTTTAAGTGTGGGGGAGTTGATACGTTCATAATTTCCATTTCTATGTTTATGTTTTTAATTAGTTTTGCTTGACTTTTACTTTGGAAATTACACACTTTTGGTGTAATAGATTAGATTGTTAAATTCTTGTAAATAGGTTAGATTAGACATATTCTGAGCTTAAGCAGGTTTTGGTCACCCAAAGTACAGTTGGTGAACCCAAAAAGTGAAGAGAAGGTGCAAAAGTTCAAAGACAAAAGAAGATCCTGAATTTTGGTCTATACTCGGTCGAGTATTAGCTATACTCGATCGGGTATTAGGTTGGAACTTCAAATCGGATCAGATCCGAAGACAAAGGAACATGCGGGGAAGATTTTGGCCACGATTCTATGTCTATACCCGATCGGGTAGACCGACATACCCGATCGGGTATGCCTTTAAATTGCAAACGAAGATCGGTCGAGTATAGCCCGAATACCACTTTCTAAGCATACTCGACCGGGTATTCATATATACTCGATCGGGTATGCCTTTAAATTGCAAACGAAGATCGGTCGAGTATAGCCCGAATATCACTTTCTAAGCATACTCGACCGGGTATTCATATATACTCGATCGGGTATACACTTAGAAAATAGCCTGAAACCGGTCGAGTATGCCTCGAATCGGATGTTACACACATACTCGATCGGGTACCATGTATATACCCGATCGAGTACCCGAATCTCATCCCAAAAACCTATAAATACACCTCCTTTCCTTCACAAAAAGAGATCCAATCCCTTGTACATCTAAGCTCAGTATAGAATAGCTCTTTCTTTATATTTTTCATCATGTTTAGTCTCCAAATGAGGAGCTAAACTCTTCCATCTTGGTTTTGCTACTCTGAAGCTTAATGAATTTGAAAGTTGTGAGTTATTTTCTTTAATCTTCTTCCTTGAATATTAATTCTTTCTTTCAAAATACTATCTCTATATCAAAGTTGGGGAGTGTTACTAAGATGACAATTAGTTAACATCTTGACATTGGTCATAGTAATAGCTATTTCTTCCTCTATGATTATATTGGGGAGTGTTGCTAAGATGACAATTAGTTAACATCTTGATATTAATCATAGTAGGATTCATATATTTTAATATTCTTCCTTGAGTATTGATTAATTCCTATTCATATTTCATGTTAATATCTTAAACATTACTTAAAGTATCAACTAGTATTGTTTCTCATATTAATTATTACTAGAATCAATCGGTTAATACGCGTGTTATTAATCCGGTTCTTTCAACGGTAGTAAACTTGGAATATTAATGCATGCATCTCATGGTTAATATGCCAAGGGGAATTAATTATATTGATTAAACCAATAAACCGCTTGTGTTGAGGTTATCAATCTCAATCGTTTTCATCTTAAGTTTATTGCTACTATCAAGTTAATATACGGCGCTTGTTCTATATTGACTCGATAGTAAGTTTTATTAATGAACGCATCTCGTTATTAATAACTACCCTCGATGAACTGGATATACTCCTCGATTGAGTATTCGAGAGGAAGATAGTTAAAGATATAACCGGGATCGACGAACATTTCATTAAGTGGATAAAAGCAAGACCAAGTCCCCATCTCATTGCATTAAACTCATATAGGTTGTTTATCTTAGTGTTGTTAAAACAAACAAATCTAAACCCCCCTTTTTGTTACTACTATTATAAAAGAAAAGTATTCCTTTCCCTGTGGATACGAACCTTACTACACTATACTACGTATTTGTGTCGTATTGATTATTTATTTTGAGTGCACCTAACGACGAGTGCACGTCAGTAGGGTGCCCTCGGTATTTGTTTGAATTACCGTTTAGTAGACTTTGGATAGTCCAGTCCCTTCGCATTGTTGAAGCCTTCTTGATGATATTTGTTTGAGTAGTATTCTTCGGGAAATAGGAGCCTTCAATTACCGGAGGTGTTCCCGTGGGGAGCCCTCGGCATGTTGTGATCTGTTGGAGTGTACTCTTTGATTTCTCGCTGAGTCTACTCCCCATCACCCCCCCCCCCCCCCTTTTTTTTTGGTTGGTGGTGAAGGGAAGGCATCAAGAAACTTGGTTTCTTGGTAAGGCTGGGCCTATTAGGAGACCATCAGAATACACCAATGGCTCTCCTCCCTCGGGTTAACCTTCCGAGTTCCGAGGGGATCGAGGGTCGTTTCCTGGGCACAAGATATGGTGGTCTGTAACCTGCCTCCCCTTGGGGATGGCGCGGAAAGCGCCTCATTTTTGAAAGTCGTCCCCTCGGCGCTAGACATAGTCCGTGGCCTGCCACACCCTTGGGGTGGTGGCGCGGGGAGCGTTTCGGTTTGGAAGTCGAATCCTGGGCATTTCTCGTGCCTGTCATACCCTTGGGGTGATGACGCGGATAGCGTTCCGTTTTTGAAAGTCGAATCCTGGGCATTTCTCATGCCTGTCATACCCTGGGGGTAGTGACGCGGAAAGCGTTTCAAGGAAGGGTTTTCATTTGCACACTAGTTGCAAATGGCCGGGGGCACTACGTGCCGCCGGCACCGATGGTTGCGCCTTCGGTATATGCGTCCTCGTGGGGTATGACTTTTAGAAACAACACTTGGTGTTAGTTTCGATATGTAGCCCCCGGTACTTGGTACCGAGGGGTCTTCTGTAGAAACACTTAGTGTTCTCTTTTGTTGCAGTTGATGGAGGTGTCTACCCTCGGTACTTGGCACCGAGGGGTCTTCTAATGAAACACTTGGTGTTTAGATTGGAGTGTTTTGTGCCGGAGGGCCCTCGGAGGAAACACTAGGTGTTTTCCAACAGACGTTTGGAAGTTGATAGGAGAGCATATCCCTGGCACTGGGTGCCGAGGGGTCTTCTATGAGACATTTGGTGTTTTTCTTCGTTTCGATGTTTGATGATGGAGGTGTACCCTCGGCACTGATGCCGAAGGGTCTTTTATAGGAACACTTGGTGTTTTTATTTTTCTTTTTTGATGTTGGAGGTGGGGATGTACCCTCGGCACTGGGTGCCGAAGGGAAATGAAACACATGGCGTTCTTTGTTGTTGGTGATAGGAGTTCCCTCCCCTGGTACTTGGTACCGAGGGGTCTTGTTCGAAAACACGTGGTGTTCTCATGTTGTTGTAGGTGTTGATGGTGTCCGCCCTCGGTACTTGGTGCCGGAGGGGTTTTTTTTTCTCGTGGTGAGGCCTGGGGCCTGTAGTCAGTATGAGGGCGTGGTGTCTTGAATGTGTCTTCATTCCTCAAAAGTGGAGGCCTTGGGCCATAGGATAGTACATTCATTAGTTATGAGGGCTTGGCCGCTCTTACATTATTGGTAAAATTTAACTAAATGGTGTACATTCCAGTGCCTAGGGACCTCTTTCTCGTTGGGGCGTTTGAGCTTGTAAGTTCCGGGTTTGATGATGGCTGCTATGATGTAGGGGCCTTCGAATTTTGGTGCCATTTTTCCTCCCTCGGTTGGTTGGCTGGCTTCCCTCCTCCGGAGGACATAGTCCCCCACTTGGAATTCTCTGGTGCGAACTTTGGCGTTGATGTAGCTTTTGACTTGCCTTCGGTAGTTTTCTGCCCGGATGAAGGCCTGCTCCCGACGTTCTGAAATGAGGTGGAGGTCGAGGGCCATGTTGCTGTCGTTGACCTCGGGGTCATATTGGATCACCCTTCGGGTGGGAAGGGTGACTTCCGTAGGAGCTTTGGCTTCAAAACCGTAGTAGAGGGAGAAGGGTGTTTCACCTGTTGCTCGCCGAGGGGTGGTGCGGTAGGCGCACAGGATGTTGTGAAGTTCTTCCACCCAACCACCGCCCTCGGCCTCCAGCTTCTTTTTGAGGCCCTCGAGCAAGGTTCGGTTGGCATTCTCTACTTGCCCGTTGCCTTGAGGGTAGGCAACGGAGGAGAAGGTGTGTTTGATGCCCCATGCCTCCAGAAGGGCACAGAAGGGGGCTGCCTCAAATTGTGTCCCATTGTCGGAGATGATCTGCTGGGGGACGCCAAACCTTGTGAGGATGTTCTTGAGGACAAAATGACGGCACTTTGCCTCTGTGATACTGGCGAGGGGCTCAGCCTCCACCCACTTGGTAAAGTAGTCGATGGCCACAATGATGTACCTGTTGTTGGAGGTACCCCTCGGCAGAGGGCCCACAAGGTCTATCCCCCATCGAGAAAAAGGGACAGATGTGCTGATGGGGGCATAGTTGACCGCTGGCCTGCCGGGGGCTTTCTGGAAATGTTGACATGCGGTGCACCTCCGGGCAAGGTCAGCACAATCTCTGGCCATGGTTGGCCAGAAGTAGCCCTGGAGAATGAGCCTTCGGGACATGGAGAAGGGTCCCTGGTGAGCTGAGCAAGTGCCACTGTGCACTTCCTCCATTGCGACCTCGGCCTCATCTTGATGAAGGCACCGAAGTAGCGTGCCATTGTAAGATCGTTTGTAGAGCCTTCCATCTTCGATGGTGTAGCTAGGAGCCCTCAGCATTGCCAGTTTAGCGCGGGTCTCATTCTCGGGTAGCTGCCCTGTGGAGATGAAGGCGGTGATATCTGAGATCCAATCCTCTTGGCGTTGTTGTATGTTCATAACGGGGCTCACATGGATACTTGAGAGGCTGAGTTCCTCAACTTTGGCAATTTTGGAGATGTGCTCGGGGGAGTCGGCCGAGAGCTTAGATAATATGTCGGCCTCGGAGTTCTGAGCCCTCGGTATTTGAGTGAGAGAGTGTGCCTCAAATACCTTAAGCAACTCCTTGGCCGCTTCCTTGTATTGTTTCATTCTTCCCTCCTTGGCCTCATATTCTTCGGAGATCTGGCCGACGACCAACTTGGAGTCGCATTTGATGTGGATCTGCCGAGCCCTCATGTTGGCAGCCAGTCGAAGGCCACATAGGAGGGCCTCATATTCGGCCTCGTTGTTGGAGACTTTGAAGGAGAAGCGGATTGCATAGTAGGCTCTGAAGCCCTCGGGAGTAATGAGGACTACCCCTCCCCCGCATGCTTTGGTCGCGGAGGAGCCGTCGGTGTAGAGGGTCCACCAGTCGTCCGAGGTAGCCGAGGGCTCCCCGTCCGTGGCGGCCCTTGCGGTACACTCCGTCACAAAGTCCGCCAGGGCTTGGCCCTTGATGGCAGGCCTCGGACGGATGTCAATGTTGTACTGGCTCAAGAAGATAGCCCATTTCACCATGCGGGAGGAGCTGGTGGGGCTCCTCATGAGGGCGCCGAGGGGTTGATGGGTTAGGACCTGAACCGGGTGAGCCTGAAAGTAGTGGCCCAACTTCTTGACAGTCCAAACGATGGCTAACACCGTTTTTTCCACAGGGGAGTACCTGAGTTCGGCCTCCCTTAGAGTCTTGCTAACGTAGAAGATGGCATGTTGGATGCCGTCTTCCTCCCGGATGAGCACAGAGCTGATGGCCGTCAGGCTGACCCCAAGGTAGAGATAGAGGGTTTCCCCTACCTTTGGTTTGGATAGCACAGGGGGTGAAGATAGATACCGTTTGAGCTCGTCGAAAGCCCCCTGGCATTCTGGAGTCCATAGAAAGCCAGCCGTCTTCCTCATGATCTGGAAGAAGGGTAGAGATTTCTCCGCTGATTTAGATAGAAAGCGGTTGAGGGCTGCCAGGCGGCCCGTCAACCGTTGAACTTCCTTCACACTGCGTGGGGGCTCCATGTTGATGATGGCCTGGATCTTCTCGGGATTGGCCTCAATACCCCTTCGGCTCACCATGTAGCCCAAGAATTTGCCTCCTTGGACGCCGAAGGTGCACTTCTTCGGGTTTAACCGAAGGTTGAATTTTTGCATGATGGCGAAGATTTCCCGGAGGTCGTCAGCATGGCTGGAAGATTGTTTGCTCTTGACGATCATGTCGTCAACATAGGCCTCCATGGTGCGTCCTAGGACGGCTTGAAAGACCCGGGCCACCATCCGGGTGTAAGTGGCCCCTGAGTTCTTTAGGCCGAAGGCCATTAGTAGGTAGCAGAAGATGCCCTCGGGAGTCATGAAGACAGTTTTTTCAGCGTCTTCCTCGTGCATGAAAATTTGGTGATACCCTCGGAAGGCATCGAGGAAGGACATGATCTCACACCCTGCGGTCTCATCCACCAGTTGATCAATGTTTGGTAGAGGGAATGGATCCATAGGGCACGCCTTGTTGAGATCGGTGTAGTCCACGCACATGCGGAAGGTAGGGGGCTTCTGTGCGAGGACTACATTTGCTAGCCATGAGGGGTATTTCACCTCCTTGATGTGCTTAATTGAGAGGAGCATGGCGACCTCCTTCTTCACAAATTCCCTCCTCTCGGCGGAAAGGGGTCTCCTTCGTTGTTGTACTGCTTTTGCCGAGGGGTCCACCGAGAGGCGGTGGGTGATGACCCTTCGGCTAATTCCCGGCATGTCCTCCGGCCCCCATGCAAAGACAGTGGAGTAGGCGCGGAGGGCGTCGGTGATACTGGTCTTCAGATCTTCAGGGAGCTGGGCTCCAATCTTCACGACTCTCTCCGGCTGGGCCGGATCGAGCGCAAAGTCTTCTACGTCCTCGGCTGGTTCAGCCCTCGGCCTTTTTTCTTCTTGGTCGATGGTTCCGGTGATGGTGTCAACACGGAATTCCGTCTTGCTTACCTTCTTAGTGACCTGAAGATAGCAGGCGCGGGCGATCTTCTGATTCCCCCGGGAGTAGCCAATGCCCTCCTTGGCGGGGAACTTGAGGCAGAGGTGCCTCATGGAGATGATGGCCTCGAGGTCCTCGAGGGCTGGCCGGCCGAGGATAATGTTGTGGGCGCAATCGATGTTGACAACGACGAACTCCACTTCGAGCTGGGCTCTATGGAGCCCGTCGCCGAAGATCACCGGGAGGGTTATTACCCCCCCGGAATCGATAGTATCGCCGGTGAAGCCGGCAAGAGGGGTCTTAATGGGCCGAAGGGACCCCCTCTCCAGATGCAGCTCTCTGAAGGTGCTGAGGTACATTACATTGACGAAGCTGCCAGTGTCAATGTAAGTTCGGTGAATAATGGTGTCGTTTATTTCGGTCCGAATCACCAAGGCATCCCTGTGAGGAGAAGAAGTAGGAGGGAGATCTGCGTTGGTGAAGGTGATGGGTTCCTCCCTCAGCCGCTTTACCGGGGGCATATGAGTGACTTCCCCCACGTAAAGCGATTGAGCCCACTTCTTTCGCTGGCTGGTGGAATCGCCCCCTGTATTGCCACCGGTGATCATGAGGATGTGGCGTTTTTTCTCTTGGTAGTGGGGGCACTCCTCCTCTTCTTCCTCTAAGTTTCCGATCTCCCTCTTCTTGCCGAGGAGGATGGTGTTCGGGTTCACCCAAGCGTTCACCTTCGTGTGGTGCCCTCGGGGAGGCCCCTGATGAGAAGGTCCCTCCTGCCGAGGGCTCTGAACAAATTGGGACAGGTGCCCTGCTTGTATTAATCTCTCGATGGCCGTCTTTAGCTGATGGCAGTCATCGGTCCTGTGCCCCTGGTGCCGATGGAAGCGACAGTATGGGAACTGAGGGTTGATAGCATGTACCTCCGGGGGTGCGCGAGAGTCGCGCTCAACGAGGCCCCTCTCCTCGGCAAAGTCAAGGATGATGCTGACGGGGTGCGTCAATGGTGTCCGAGGGCGGTCCAGAAGTATGGGCTGTGCCCAAGTCTTAAGGTTGCTCTTATAACCTCCCCCGGGCTTGGCTTGGCCTTGCCGAGGGCGATCATCAGAGGGTCCTGAAGATTTGGGGTGATTTGGAGGAGCCCCTGGCCCTCGGTTGTTTTTGTTGTCAGCCCTCGGATGCTGATGATATTTTTCTACCTCCTCGGCCTCAGCATATCGGCCCCCCCGCTGCAAAGCCCTTATGTAGTCGCGGGGGGGTTCAATGATGAGGCTCCTTGAAAAGTTGCCGGTGCGGAGGACGGTTTGTAGGAGGGCCAGGAGGGTCCCGTCATCAGCACCGTCGACTTTGTCGGCTTCCGTCCTCCATCGCTCCAGGAAGTCCCGAAGGGTCTCATCCTTCTTTTGGCGTATTGTTAGGAGGTGGGAGAAGTGCTTCCTGGTGCGACGCCTCCCGGCAAATTGTGTCAAGAATCGCTGGGCGAGTTCTTGCCATGAATCAATGCAGGCCTCGGGCAGCCTGTTGAACCATTCGTATGCCGGCCCCTCTAAGGTGGAGAGGAACCAACGACACAAATATTCGTCTGACGCCCCTACCATCATCATGCTGTTCTGGTATTTGCTGTAGTGTTCCTGGGGTCCGTTTTCCCGTTGTAGGGCTGTATGTGTTACCCTCGGTATTTTTCCGAGATCCGAGCCGCCAATACCCTTGGGGTAAATGGCGTCCGAGTCCGGAGCTGGATGACGGGTTCCCCGGAGCCCTCGGCCACCTTCTTCTGTAATTCCTCCATTTTGGCCATCATGGCCTCGTATTTGAGGTCTGAGTGAGGGGTGGAGGTGGTGGCGTGAGCTTTGTTGGACTCCATTTCGTCAAGCCGGCGTTGGAGGGCCGCAATAATCTCGTCCCGGGGATCCTTCGGGAGGGTCTCCGCCCCCTGCGAACGAACCTGGGCCGAGTGGGCCTGGTTGATCTGGTGGCGAGCATCGCTGGCATGAAGGGGTGCCTTGCCTTTGTCCCGAGGGGGACGCTCCTCGTCTGCCCTCGAGACAGACCCTCCGCTTTCCTGGGGCCTTTGGAGTGCTTTCCCTCCGAGGCGGTCTTGGACCCCTCGGCGGTCTGGCCCTCCTCCGAGCCGGTTGAGGGCGGAAGTGCGGGGCCTCTCCCTGTTGTCATTGTGGCGGTCCCGGGACTGTACTTCCTGGGAGGACGTATCCTGGGCCACTACCCCTTCGTCGTTCCTCACCCGAGGGGTGAGATTTCCGAAGGGGTGTGGCGGAGGGGGGAGTATGATGTTTTCCCCAACCTGGGGGTGAGCCGGAGCCAGGGTGCCGAAGGCACCCGGGTTCTGAGTGAGCGTTTGGATGAAG
Source organism: Cuscuta europaea (assembly GCA_945859875.1). Taxonomy (NCBI): domain Eukaryota; kingdom Viridiplantae; phylum Streptophyta; class Magnoliopsida; order Solanales; family Convolvulaceae; genus Cuscuta; species Cuscuta europaea. The sequence continues at coordinate 14,107,892 of CAMAPE010000048.1, forward strand.
GCGGAGAGCGCCGATTGCACGTCGATGGTGAGAACCGGAGGGCTGACTTGGTCATCGCTCCGGTTTTTCTTCTTGGCCTCGATGCTGAGGCGGGCATCGGGGGCATTTTGTTGGATCTGAAGGCATAGGTCGACAGCCGCCTGTTCCAGCCCAGCGATGACACCGCCCTCGGGAGCCCTGTGAGAGGCTTCGGGGGCGTTGACGTCGCCGAGGGCCAGGTTCTTGTCTTCTACGTTCTTTGAGTTGGCACGTGTTGTTCTCACCATTTTGGTAGAGGGCTAGTGTTTGGCGAAGGGGGAGGGTTTCTTACTCGATTGTTCGAGCTCTCAACGAGAGCACCAAATGATGGATAGTCTACCCGGGGGTATATATCCGAAGGGTTATTGCTGGGAATAACTTAGAGAGAAGTCAGAGCAAGTAAATGTAGAGAGAGAGAGAGTGTATTATAAATGCGGGGCGTTTTCAGCGTGGTTACAAATGGGGAAATGGGGTGCTATTTATAGTAGCAATAAATGTCGGGCAGGGACACGTGTCAAGCGCCTATTGGCCGAGGGGTCACATCAACTGGTTGGCGTTGGCAGCCGCATGTGGCCGCATTTAATGCGGCTGTTGGATGGGACGTCTGTACAGGGTACGGTGATCTGTACGCATGTGAGGCGGATATCATGTCGGGAGAGGTGCCCTCGGCTGCAGAGGACTAGCCGAGGGCTCTTAGTGCTGAGGGCCCCTGAGTGCCGAGGGCTCCAGGTGCCGAGGGCTACTGTTTTCGCCGTTTTCTCCCAGTTCCTCTGTTTGTTCGAAATGCCCATGCTGTGATAGTTTGGAGCCTTCGGCCAGGGGGCCGAAGGCACCCCTGGTGCGTATTGTGGGCTGCTTGGTACTCTGGGCGCCGTGGTTTGGGCCTGTTGGGCCTCTAAAGGAGTAGTAGGAGTCTGTGGGCCGGGTGTTCCCGGGCCATATACTCCATCAATTATATTATATTATATTATATTATATTATATTATATTATATTATATTATATTATATTATATTATATTATATTATATATGAATATGCTCATCAAACTATTTTGCATTTTGTCTAAATAATTGTGACATTTTGCAATGAAAGCCTTTAAATGAGCTGGAGCTATATAATACGTATTTACTTGAAGTTGGGCGCACAAACTCTTCAATGCATCGTGCATATATGACCATGTATCATATCTTCCGCTGGAATGCGCATCACATTTGTCATCGATCGAGATACAAACCTTCATGGCTTCATCACCCAACATATCAACAATCTTGACCGTACGTCTATTTTTAAAAGCAACACCTCATATGAGTTTTGTGTTTTTATGTATAGAAAATGCATATCAAAGCTACATTTGAATAGTTGTGAAACCTATTAGGATTTGTGTTTCAATTCAATTTATAATGTTAAAATATCATATTTTATTGGGAGATTTATTATTATAGTCTCGTAATTTTTTGTTGTACCCGATTTTAGTTTCATAACTACTTTACTAACTTAACTTAGAGATTTCGTCTCTAACTGATACATTTTTTCATATTAAGGACTTTTCCATCAGAAATTACGTACATTTTCCGGCAAAAAATATATTGGAAATTTCATTGTCGGTGGTAGCTTTCCCGTAGAAAAATATTACCTTTTAGTAGATAAATATTACGGAGTAATATAGACAAATGTATCAGTTACAGGCTAAATCAGCATTAAGTTACCAAACTAAAACTAGACACGGGTACATGTTATGGGACTGAATTTACCATTTCTCCTATTTAATTTATGAGTGGAAAATTAAAGATTAGTACTGCTATCAAGCATATAATCATATATTACTATTATTTTAAGCTTTGTTATTTTTGTTAAGAAAATATATTGTATTTTCGTAACATTATTTTCCTAGATGGTAGTATACCACTAGGATTGTTTTTCCTTTCTTAGGCGCAGCAGTGCAGACACGTTTCTCTCGTTTTAGCCTATTTATACGGTTGTATCTGGATGCAGGTTTAATTCAAGAATTCAGAATATTTCTTCTAATTCAATTTATCATATTGCTTGCTGATGCCAAAGGATGACCCGATGCTGCTGATGGAGACAAATCGGGTAAAGAATATGCTGCACCGTTGCCTAGTTTCTCACTGGAGCAGTGGCAGCCGTTAGTCTCTACATTTGCTAATCCACAAAACATTAAGACATTGGCACTACAAATCATATTTGTAGTGATAAAAAATATTTATTTGATATGAAACAAATCCACCCGTGTTTGGTTAGTTTACCGGATGAACAAAAGGTCCTAGCAACTCATGAAGGTTGTGTAAAATTTTCGAATTGTCTTTGTGTGAGAAATGTTCTTTTTGCGCCGAGGATGAATTGTAATGTGATCTCTGTGATCCAATTAAGTGACGAACTGGACTGTTTCGTTCAATTCACTTCTAACTTGTGTGTTATACAAGACCGAACCTCAAGGAAGCTGTTTGGAATGGGTGAGCGGAGGAATGAATTGTATTATCTCCGGGAGATTGTGGCTGCACAAGTTTTGACACTGAATGGAGACACACTCTCTACTCTTGATATATGGCACAAACGCATGGGACGTCCATCGTGAAAAGTACTTCATTATCTAGATCCAGTGTGTGAATTGAAAGGGTCAACCTCTTCTCCTTGTGATATTTGTTTTTCGTGCAAAACATACTAGAGATTCTTTTTCAGATAGTACCAATAAATCCCAATACATTATTCAATTGATTCACTGTGATTTGTGGAGTCCACAAATACAGCCTCTTTGTGTGGTGCAAAATTATTTTTGACTATTGTGGATGATTGTTCTCGTGCGGTGTGGATTTATTTGGTCTTGGATAAAAGAGAAGTTTTTAAAATGTTTATGTCTTTTATAGCCATGGTTGAAAGAATTTTCTAAGAAAGTCTATATTGTGAGAAGTGATAATGACATTGAGCTTAATTGTTTAAGAGATTTTTTCCGTGCTAGTGGGATAATCTTCCAGACCTCCTGTGTGGGAACACCACAACAGAATGGGTGTGTTGAACGAAAACATCAAAACATACTAAATGTAGCACATGCTTTGCAATTTCAAGCTAATCTCCTGATATCTTTTTGGGGAGAATGTGTATTAACCGCGGCTCATATTATTAACTGTACCCCATGCTCAGTGCTCCAATTTAAGACCCCTTATGAAATTCTCTTTTGTACACTGCCCTGTTATAAATCTTTAAGGATATTTGGTTGCTTGTGCTACGCATATAATCTTAAATCTAAGGGCGATAAACTCGCTAGTCGCAGCCGGCGTTGCATTTTTGTTGGATATATCTTTGGAAAGAAGGGATGGAATGTGTATGACTTAGATACGCAAGAGTATTTTTGTGTCTCGTGATGTGAAATTCTTTGAAGATCAATTTCCATTTGTTGATATTCCGCTGGATCCACCCGCATCTGCATTGGCTGATCCGGTTGTTACAGAATTTTTTGGCTATGAGGACGTCCCTGTTACAGCTCCTGCTTAGATTCCTACTACAACGAACACTTCTTCTTCTCTACCTACCACGGAGGAACCGGTCTCGGGCACACAAGATTCTCATGAAGCACATGATGATGCTTTGGGACGTGGTCACCGTCTTAAGAAACCTTCGGTCCGCTTGGAAGATTATGTTACACATACGGTGATTAAATAAAGTCTTAATTCCTCATCTCCACCACGTTCGGCTTCCTCATGTACTCCTTTCCGTATTTCACACTATGTTAGTTGTGATAATTTTTTTGCACCACACCGTGTGTTTCTTGCAGCTCTTTCTTCTGGCATAGAACCACAATCCTTCTGTGAAGCTGTTAAATATCCTGGCTGGCGAGATACCATGAACACTGAAATTCAGGCACTTGAAAGGAATTCAACGTGGACTTTAGTTCCACTTCCTGCTGGTAAACGGGCATCAGGCTGTCGTTGGGTTTATTAGATAAAATATAAATCCGATGGGAGTGTGGAGAGACTAAAAGCCCATTTAGTTATTTTTGGGAAACGTCAAGTTGCTGGACTTGACTATAATGAAACATTTGCTCCGGTGGTCAAGATGGTTACAGTTTGAGCTTTTCTTGCGGTTGCTGGTTGTAAAAATTGGGAGCTTCACCAAATAGATATACACAATGCATTTCTTCACGATGATCTCCAAGAGGACGTATATATGACGTTACCTCCAGGTTATACCATCAAGGATTCCACCTTGGTATGCCGACTTCACAAATCATTGTACGGTCTCAAACAGGCGTCGCGATGTTGGTTTGCCAAGTTGATTACTTCTTTGAAAGGGTATGGCTTCATTCAGTCCTTTTCTGATGATTCGATGTTCACCCGCACCCGAGGCACAATTCAGTTGAATGTACTTGTTTATGTGGATGATCTAATCATTTCTGGGAATGATTCTGATGCCATTGCCTCTTTCAAGAGTTATCGGAGTGATTGTTTTCACATGAAAGACTTGGGAAAATTAAAATATTTTTTGGGCATTCAAGTTGTCTGGAGCTCTTCTGGTCTATTTCTTACTCAACGGAAGTACGCTTTGGATATTGTCAGTGAAACTGGATTGCTTGGCGCTAATTCGGCGACCTTTCCCATTGAAGAGAATCACGACCTAGCTCATGCCTCTGGCCCCTTTGTTTCGGATCCAGAGAGTTATCACAGACTTGTGGATTGTCTTATTTACTTAGTTGTTACACGACTAGATCTTGCTTATGATGTTCATATCTTGTCTCAATTCTTACAACAACCTCACATTGAATTGGAATGCGGCTCTCCAGGTTGTTCGCTATCTCAAAGGCTCTCCAGGACAGGGCATACTACTTCGGGCTGATGGTGATCTTACTCTCACAAGATGGTGTGATTTTGATTGGGCAGCTTGCCCTCTTACACGAACATCTCTGTCTGGCTGGTTGATTTTTCTTGGATATTCTCCTTTCTCTTGGAAAACCAAGAAAAAAACTATTGTTGCTCGCTCTTTGGTTGAAGTGGAATATCACTCCATGGCTGCTCCTACCTCCGAATTGAAATGGCTCAAAGCTTTGTTACTCAGCTTGGGTGTTCATCATCCTCAAGTTATTCCTCTTTATTGTGACCGTCAATCCGCGCTTCACATTGCTCTAATCCAGTTTTTCATGAGCGCACTAAACATATTGGAATAAATTGTCGTTTTGTTCGCAATTGCATTCAAGACAATCTCATTGCTCCGAGCTATGTTCCCACTACGATCCAACATGTTGATATTTTTACCAAGGCATTGGGAAAGACACAGTTTCACTTTCTATTGGACTAGTCGGGCATTCTTGATCCCCATACTCCAATTTGAGGAGGGGTATCAAGCATATAGTAATATATTACTATTATTTTAAGCTTTGTCATTTTTGTTAAGAAAATGTATTGTATTTACGTAGCATTATTTCCCTAGATGGTAGTATACCACTAGAATTGTTTTTCCTTTCTTAGGCGTAGGAGTGCAGACAAGTTTCTCTCATTTTAGCCTATTTATATGATTGTATCTGGACACAGGTTTAATTCAAGAATTCAGAATATTTCTTCTAACTCAATTTATCATATTGCTTGCTAAATCATCAACTACACGTGAATAGTAAAAACTTCATCCAATCAGTTGATATGATACGGAGTATGTGATGATTCGGAACACATTGGGTGACTCCGATTTTTGGCTTACATATCATCCTTATCAACAAATTTTTAACGAAACACGTAACTTTTGATTATATTTTGTGTACTAAACTGTGTAATAATAAAAATAAGTTAGGTTGTGGTTACATTTTTGACTAAATTGACTGAAGTCACTGTAGATGACTATTTTAGCTATTTTTCATACAATTTTTTTTTTATTTTATTTATAAAATATATTTTAAACATAATTTTTCATAAATCAGCAGAATCAGCCAATCCAACCACTTTAATCAGAACTTCATAAATTTTAGCAAAATCGGCTAATTCGGCCAATTTCAGTGTTACCGACCGAACCGGCTCTAAGAGTAAATAAAATTTACATAAATTACTTCAAATAGAACTAAAACATAAACAAAGTACATAAATAGGAATATCTATCTTTAATTTTCAAAATTTGACTTATTTGATACTATTAAAAGTACAAAATTTCGTGATCAGTTATTACAGAGTCATATTTTAGAAAAATAATGATACTATTATATGTGATTATGTGCACTATGTCTGTTTGAGGGGAAAGTTCCTGAAATATGAGCAAATAGATTTTGAAATCCTAAAATATGAATGCTATGTTTTTCTTCCTAAAATATGAGTAACATGACAATATTTACTGTCATCCTGTACTCTATAGTTATTACTGCCAAATAGTTGCAGTATTAGCGAGACATTAAACATTTAAACATGACAATATTGTCATCTTGTACAATACTGATCTAATAATAATTCTATTAAATATTTACTGTGATTGATGACAATTTTGCATGTTTTAGCCATTACGGATCACACGTCCAATGTTTAGGGATCGGCAAAGAGGGTCTTTAATTTGGCTCTCGAGTCATGTAGACTACAAGAGGATCCAAATGCCTACCTTGGGGTTCGAGCAAAGTAGTAATTCACATGCTTTGCGTGCTTAATTAACTGCTAAAACCACTTAATTTAGCAATATTAGCAACCGATTAGCCTAACTCGATCATTCACATAACTTTTAATAAGACTCGTTCGTTAATTAACTTTGTAAAGAAGTAAAGCAAAGAATTACACTAAGAAAATTATTCGATTGAACTATTGAGGTAAGTACTTTATCAATATCGACCCTTAATACTGGATTTATCGTCGTTTAGTGGTCGCTGTACTGACCTAACAGAATGTAACAAATTGTGTCATCTTTTATTTGTTTTATTGGAGCTCATACATTGACATGATTAAATGAACGATGCTGACTTTTGTGATATTATAAAATCTAATGCTCCATCGTAAAAGTTAAAAAATTCATAAGTAATCCAAAATTTTATACTCCCTCCGTCTCGAATTGAATTGCAAACTTTGAACGACACAAGGATTAAGAAATGATAATAAATGAGTCTTGCTGATTACACTTTTGTCCATCTTTCTAAGAGTAGATGCCTTTAAGTTAATGGGGAAAAAGTAAAAGTAAGGGTAAATTTGTCATTTTATTCGTATTTACATACCTAAAATAGAAAGTGGAAAACCATTTTGGGACAACCAAAAAAAGAAATTTTTCAAATCAAATTGGGACGGAGGGAGTACTAGTTATAATATACTCCCTCCGTCGCAAAAACAACTTCACACTTCGTTTTCCACACACATTAAGGAAACAAACTTACTAGGGTAAATTTTACTATTTGGACATTGTTTGGACACTGTTTAGCACTGTTTGACAATGTTTTGATGTAGATAATTTGCCAAATAAAGAAGTGGGAAGAAGGGCGAAGTTAATTTTAGGACATCCATTTAAGGAAAGTGGGAAGTTGTTTTTGGGACGGAGGGAGTATATAGATGAACAATGTTGAAGATTCTAATTACACCGTACTCGTACATACAACTATTTCACCAAGGATAAGGATGTTTTCACTTGGCATGAAATTTGATGGTCTAGTCTGATCTGATCCAATCTGGTCTGATCTAGTCTGATCTAGTCTGTTTTGATAAATGTCTACTCACTATGTATTTTAAAATTGTCCAAGTCTGGTCTGGTCTGATCTGATGCGGTCTAGTCTGGTTTGATCTATCTAGGACTGAAAACAGTCTAATTAAAAACATCCCAACTCATACCCTTACTTGTTTTATTTGTTTAGTGAATACTCCATAACAGTTTCATACGTATTTGTAAGTATATAATAGTGAATTAATACGGAGTATTTAGGATGTTTTTACTTGGACTGTAATTTTCTGGTCTGGTGTGTTTAAGTCTGGTCTGGTCTGGTCTGAACTGGTCTGGTAAAATTCTGGTCTCTGTGTATTTTATAACTACGGAAGTCAATTCTAGTATGGTCTGTTTAGATATGATCTGGTCTGGTCTAGGACTGAAAACAGTCCAAGTAAAAACATCCTCAGTCAATTAGTTGTTTGTGTTAGCGTAAAGTAGGACCACTACAACGACGCCTATTAAGCAAAATGCAAAAGGGGCATGAAGAATGTAGGGTTATTACACAAACTCATGTCATGAATCATGATGGATACGCGTTAATAGATTGAATCAGAAAAAAAAATCTTGAATAATACGGAGTATTAAGAAAGAATGACCTCGATATTACTCCTAGAGTTTGTATAGACAAAAATATGACTAAATATGAGATTGACATAAATGTGTTTTCACACTTCCGTATCGTCATCTGTTGGCCTTGGATATCTGCGAGCCCTCATCTTCGCCATCTCAGCGAGCTCCTCATCTTCGCCATCTCTTCCTTGGAATCGGCAAACGACTCCTTATTTTCATCATCCATTCGCCTTGCCATCGCCGCCAATTACTCAGCAGTGCTATCCGTCCGTGCGCCAGACGTCTCTGCAACGCGCCGCCGCTGTTCGTCATTGCATCTGCAGTGTTATTTTGGATTTTCGTACCTGTAGCACTCTTCATGCTCCTGATGCTCCGTCTTTCTCGTTCGTTTCTGCCATCGCTATTCGAAGCCCTGCAAGGGTTTCCGATTTCGTCTCTTGCTTCTTGCGTTCGTCGAGCTATGCTTTGAGTAGGAGTCTTTGAAAGGTAGTTCTCTCTTTAGTTCAAATATCCCGACACATTAACCGAGATTCTTTCCATAACTAATAATGGAGGACCACTCAAAAAAAAATAATGGAGGGAAACAATATGAAAAATTCCAAAGGTACACACTTTTTTGTGTACACACTTTTTACACATGTCTGTGTAAGGTTTTTTTTATGTCTGTACAGACATAACGTGTTTTTAAAATACGTTATGTCTGTACAGACATAAAAAAAACCTTACACAAACATGTGTAAAAAGTGTGTACACAAAAAGTGTGTACCCCAAGTCCAACTCAAACAATATTTGGTGGCAGGATGGAGAATGATTAATGAAATATATTTTCTTTAGTGGCAAAATTAGTTTATGATATCATATTATCATTGAATAGTGATAAGCATGTTAAATGAAACTTTGTGTATTAGTGATACTCATTTAAGAAGTGTCAGAAATCAAGTATATATCACAATAAACCAATTTTCAAGTATCGTAATTGCATTAATTGGACAATTATCAAATAAATTATACGGGGTATTTGGTTGGGAATTATAAACATATTTGGTGCGTTTTGATCAACTTTTAGTATAGTAAGGGAGTAAGGGACTCTGAAATAAATGTATTTTATAAGGACAAGTCGTTCACATAACATTTCTTTTTGTCGAACGAATGAATTAAGTTTTGTACATCTACCATACTATTATTTTAATGGTTACTCATTATTTCATAATGTTCTACCAACTTAAAAATAGAGCTAGAAGGTCACGTGATGCTAGACAATGTAGGATTTTATATGTTTTTAGATTTGATAATTGCATTTTTGTCATAATCATTTTACTTATGTTCATATCATTGCACTTATTGTCATAATCACTGCACTTATTGTCATAATACTATACTTATTGTCATAATCAATGCACATCTTGTCATAATCACTACACTTTTTGTGATATTTACGACATTAAATATGAATTATTCATAGCACATTGTCCCTAATCATCTTCAACTTAGGGTTCATCTTCAACCTTGGATTCGCCTTCAACCTTGGCTGCCTTGGCTGAAGAATCTGGGTAATTGGAGCGGCCGCCATTCTTTGGAAATATTAATTATCAACCCTAATTTCAAGAAATACAAAAAAAGGAGAAGGATGGCATTTATAAACTACACAGAGACCAGTTATTTACCAGACTAGACTAAATGAATTCAGATCAGACCAGATCAGAAAATTTTAGTCCAATTAGAAACATCCTAAGTTTTAAAGGTTCTATTTTTCTAAAGTAAAACATTAATGGAACAAAAGTAACATTGATAATCACAATTAATCACTAACAACCATAATGTTACAATTTCCAACAACAATCTGGTAGGAAAAAATTGAACAGCTAAAAATGTTCATCATAATTAATCATACAATAATTCATAGGGTTCGTTTTTTTTATCCCGGAAGGCAAACCACCAAAATCAGTGAGGCAAACGTCGAGAACGCATGCCAGATTTTATTAAAATATCCGGAAACATATGAGAGGGGGACCGCCCCAAAACCTCTCTAAAGGCATACCTCCAAGCAATAATTAGAGAATAAGAAACACCAGATGTGGGGTGGGGGGTGGGGGCTATACCTGACCCAATGAAAACAAACAAAAAAAAGACAGAAACTTTCGAGGGGACTGAGCTTGACCCATAAAGGCGGACATACAGACACAACAACTAAACTCTAATCGAGGGAATGCCAAACATATCCGTAAAATAGACCCTTTTAGCACAAATTAGCAAAAAATTAGGCCCATCATAAAAATTAATTGAACCCGAATGGGCTGCAGCCAGATAATGGGCCACAAAATTACCTTCTCTCAAAGTGTGTTCGAAGATTAGGCCGTGCCTCTCCGCTAACCTCCTACTTTCCTGAATGAGAAGAGACCATCGCCTCACTCCCCTAATCCGCATCATATCTAGTGCCTCAAAACAATCAGATTCCACCTGCATATCAACAAAACCTTCATCCACAGCCCATTTCATAGGGTTCGATATAGTTATTATAAATTGATTGAACTAAGTGAATGTGGGCAAAACCAATGTTACTCAGTAACCAATTTCAGATATATATTGCTTCCTTACATTATACTGAGTATAATATAATCGATTATTCAGGATGATTCAATATAATTTTGTTCAATACGATTCGTGAATGGTTGTAGGATGTTCTAAGTGAAGAACTGATATCGCGCGTGCCATAATACGATACAAATCGGTTGATATAGTATTATATTTTTTCAATTTTGATACGAATAAGATCGATTCTTCGTACAGAACGCAAAATCATAGATCCTTGCTCAACCATACTCAACATCAAGGTTGTGCAGATTAAGTACTTGAGTGCTTAACAAACAAATATGTAATGTGTATCTAAGTATCTTGTATGTGACTATGTGAGTAATGATTTTGTTCAGCCATCCAGACTGGATCTTTCGTTCGGCCGCCTCCATTTGAGATGGTTCCTAGTTATTTTTTTATTAAATTATGGAGAATGTTTTTCATGAAGTGTAGGTCATGTCCAAAAAATTTCAGATTAAAATTCAATCAGAAAGTGAGTTAAAAAAATTATTGAAAATATTGTGTTTTAATACGTAGTGTATATATTCACGCAATATTTTTGAACATGAAGAGCTTGCAAATACAACTCTCAAGATATTGAAATCAAGCAATTAAGCTCTTTTAAATTTCTAATGAGAAAGTTATCTCCTTATTGACTATCAGCAGGTAAAAAGGATCTAAGTACTTTATCTAAATGAGTTTCAAGTATGTATTTACAAGGTCTTTTGGTTCAGGGGCATGATTGTATGTACTGGTAGTTCGGGAGTTATTTTCCTCGTGTCTCACAATTTTAGTAGTTATCTCCCCTTACCAACACCTCAAATCATACAATTTTCCTTTTTTTTATTTCACACCAACTATAATTTGCCAGTGTGACAGTGTCTTATCGAACTAATTTTTAAATAAAAAATGAATGATATTTCTCTGAGTCTCATTTCGATTTGTCGACTTTCATATTTTGGTTGTCCCATTTTTTGTACCTTCTACTCTTTATATAAAAAAAATGAATAAAGTGTTGAACTACATATTTTTATTTCATTTTCATTTACTTAAATGAAGACCTTATGATAAAGGGAAAAATAATAAAATAAATTGGTTTATTACCTGTTTAATTTTGTGGTAATCAATTTGTACACATCGAGTTGGGATGAGGGAGTTGATAAGTTTTGAATGTATTTATGAAGCACCCTAATATGATGTGATGGAGTATATGGCTCGGGAACCCCCGGCCCACAGACTCCCACTACTCCAGCAAAAGCCCAACAGGCCCAGAAGGCCCAGCAGGCCCAAATCACAGCGCCCAGAGTACCAAGCAGCCCGCACCACGCGCCAGGGGTGCCTTCGCCCCCCTGGCCGAAGGCTCTAAACTCTCACAGAACGGGTTTCTCAAGCAAATGAAGAAACTGGGAGAAAACGGCGAAAACAGTAGCCCTCGGCATTGTGAGCCCTCGGCACCAGGGTGCCATCGGTTGGAGGAGCCTGCAGCTACTGCTCTATAGCCGAAGGCATCTCACTCAACAAGATATCCGCCTCACATGCGTACAAATCACTGTACCCTGCACAGACGTCCCATCCAACAGCCGCATTAAATGCGGCCACATGCGGCTGCCAGCGCCAACCAGTTGAGGTGACCCCTCGGCCAATGAGCGCTTGACACGTGTCCCTGTCCGGCATTTATTGCTACTATAAATAGCACCCCATTTCCCCATTTGTAACCACGACATTCATACTGAATACACTCTCTCTCTACATTTACTTGCTTACTCTGACTTCTCTCTAAGTTATTCCCCGCAATAACCCTTCGGATATATACCCCCGGGTAGACTATCCATCATTTGGTGCTCTCGTTGAGAGGTCGAACAATCGAGTAAGAAACCCTCCCCCTCGACCAAACACAAAACACTAGCCCTCTATCAAAATGGTGAGAACAACACGTGCCAACTCAAAGAACGTAGAAGACAAGAACCTGGCCCTCGGCGACGTCAACGCCCCCGAAGCCTCTCACAGGGCTCCCGAGGGCGGTTTCATCGCTGGGCTGGAACAGGCGGCTGTCGACCTACGCCTTCAGATCCAACAAAATGCCCCCGATGCCCGCCTCGGCATCGAGGCCAAGAAGAAAAACCGGAGCGATGACCAAGTCAGCCCTCCGGTTCTCACCATCGACGTGCAATCGGCGCTCTCCGCCTTCATCCAGACGCTCACTCAGAACCCGGGTGCCTTCGACACCCTGGCTCCGGCTCACCCCCAGGTTGGGGAAAACATCATACTTCCCCCTCTGCCACACCCCTTCGGAAATCCCACCCCTCGGGTGAGGAACGACGAAGGGGTAGTGGCCCAGGACACGTCCTCCCAGGAAGTACAGTCCCGGGATCGTTACAATGACAACAGGGAGAGGCCCCGCACTTCCGCCCTCAACCGGCTCGGAGGAGGGCCAGACCGCCGAGGGGTCCAAGACCGCCTCGGAGGAAAGGCACTCCAAAGGCCCCAGGAAAGTGGAGGGTCTGTCTCGAGGGCAGACGAGGAGCGTCCCCCTCGGGACAAGGGCAAGGCACCCCTTCATGCCAATGATGCTCGCCACCAAATCAACCAGGCCCACTCGGCCCGGGTTCGTTCGCAGGGGGCGGAGACCCTCCCGAAGGATCCCCGGGACGAGATTATCGCGGCCCTCCAACGCCGGCTTGACGAAATGGAGTCCAACAAAGCTCACGCCACCACCTCCACCCCTCATTCAGATCTCAAATACGAGGCCATGATGGCCAAAATGGAGGAGTTACAGAAGAAGGTGGCCGAGGGCTCCGGAGAACCCGTCATCCAGCTCCGGACTCGGACGCCATTTACCCCAAGGGTATTGGCGGCCCGGATCCCGGAGAAATACCGAGGGCAACACATACAGCCCTACAACGGGAAAACGGACCCCCAGGAACACTACATCAAATACCAGAACAACATGATGATGGTGGGGGCGTCAGACGAATATTTGTGTCGATGGTTCCTCTCCACCTTAGAGGGACCGGCATACGAATGGTTCAACAGGCTGCCCGAGGGCTGCATTGATTCGTGGCAAGAACTCGCTCAGCGATTCTTGACACAATTTGCCGGGAGGCGTCGCACAAGGAAGCACTTCTCCCACCTCCTAACAATACGCCAGAAGAAGGATGAGACCCTTCGGGATTTCCTAGAGCGCTGGAGGACGGAGGCCGACAAGGTCGACGGTGCTGATGACGGGACCCTCCTGGCCCTCCTACAAACCGTCCTCCGCACCGGCAACTTTTCAAGGAGCCTCATCATTGAACCCCCCCGCGACTACATAAGGGCTTTGCAGCGGGGGGACCGATATGCTGAGGCCGAGGAGGTGGAGAAGTATCACCAGCATCTGGACCAGCAGCCCCCGAGGGCTGACAACAAGCATAACCGAGGGCCGGGGGCTCCTCCAAATCACCCCAAGACTTCGGGACCCTCTGATGACCGCCCTCGGCAAGGCCAAGCCAAGCCCGGGGGAGGTTATAAGAGCAACCCTAAGACTTGGGCACAACCCATTCTCCTGGACCGCCCTCGGACACTATTGACGCACCCCGTCAGCATCATCCTCGATTTTGCCGAGGAGAGGGGCCTCGTTGAGCGCGACTCTCGCGCACCCCCGGAGGTACACGCTATCAACCCTCAGTTCCCCTACTGTCGCTTCCATCGGCACCAGGGGCACAGGACCGATGACTGCCATCAGCTAAAGACAGCCATCGAGAGGTTAATACAAGCAGGGCACATGTCCCAATTTGTTCAGAGCCCTCGGCAGGAGGGACCTTCTCATCAGGGGCCTCCCCGAGGGCACCACACGAAGGTAAATGCTTGGGTAAACCCGAATACCATCCCCCTCGGCAAGAAGAGGGAGATTGGAAATTTGGAAGAAGAGGAGGAGGAATACCCCCACTACCAGGAGAAAAAACGCCACATCCTCATGATCACTGGTGGCAATACAGGGGGCGATTCCACCAGCCAGCGAAAGAAGTGGGCTCAATCGCTTTACGTGGGGGAAGTCACTCATATGCCCCCGGTAAAGAGACTGAGGGAGGAACCCATCACCTTCACCAACGCAGATCTCCCTCCTACTTCTTCTCCTCACAGGGATGCCTTGGTGATTCGGACGGAGATAAACGACACCATCATTCACCGAACTTACATTGACACGGGCAGCTCCGTCAATGTAATGTACCTTAGCACCTTCAGAGAGCTGCATCTGGAGAGGGGGTTCCTTCGGCCCATTAAGACCCCTCTTGCCGGCTTCACCGGCGATACTATTGATTCCGAGGGGGTAATAACCCTCCCGGTGATCTTCGGCGACGGGCTCCATAGAGCCCAGCTCGAGGTGGAGTTCGTCGTCGTCAACATTGACTGCGCCCACAACATCATCCTCGGCCGGCCAGCCCTCGAGGACCTCGAAGCCATCATCTCCATGAGGCACCTCTGCCTCAAGTTTCCCGCCGAAGGGGGCATTGGCTACTCCCGGGGGAACCAGAAAATTGCCCGCGCCTGCTATCTTCAGGTCACTAAGAAGGTAAGCAAGACGGAATTCCGTGTTGACACCATCACCGGAACCATCTACCAAGAGGAAAGAAGGCCGAGGGCTGAACCGGCCGAGGACGTAGAAGACTTTGCGCTCGATCCGGCCCAGCCGGAGAGAATCGTGAAGATTGGAGCCCAGCTCCCTGAAGATTTGAAGACCGGTATCACCGACGCCCTCCGCGCCTACTCCACTATCTTTGCATGGGGGCCGGAGGACATGCCGGGAATCAGCCGAAGGGTCATCACCCACCGCCTCTCGGTGGACCCTTCGGCAAAGGCAGTGCAGCGACGAAGAAGACCCCTCTCCGCCGAGAGAAGGGAATTTGTGAAGAAGGAGGTCGCCATGCTCCTCTCCATTAAGCACATCAAGGAGGTGAAATATCCCTCATGGCTAGCAAATGTAGTCCTCGCACAGAAGCCCCCTACCTTCCGCATGTGCGTGGACTACACCGATCTCAACAAGGGGTGCCCTATGGATCCATTCCCTCTACCAAATATTGATCAACTGGTGGATGAGACCGCAGGGTGTGAGATCATGTCCTTCCTCGATGCCTTCCGAGGGTATCACCAAATTTTCATGCACGAGGAAGACGCCGAAAAAACTGCCTTCATGACTCCCGAGGGCATCTTCTGCTACCTAGTAATGGCCTTCGGCCTAAAGAACTCGGGGGCCACCTACACCCGGATGGTGGCCCGGCTCTTTCAAGCCGTCCTAGGGCGCACCATGGAGGCCTATGTGGACGACATGATCGTCAAAAGCAAGCAATCTTCCAGCCATGCTGACGACCTCCGGGAAATCTTCGCCATCATGCAAAAATTCAACCTTCGGCTAAACCCGAAGAAGTGCACCTTCGGCGTCCAAGGGGGCAAGTTCTTGGGCTACATGGTGAGCCGAAGGGGTATTGAGGCCAATCCCGAGAAAATCCAGGCCATCATCAACATGGAGCCCCCACGCAATGTGAAGGAAGTTCAACGGTTGACGGGCCGCCTGGCAGCCCTCAACCGCTTTCTATCTAAATCAGCGGAGAAGTCTCTACCCTTCTTCCAGATCATGAGGAAGACGGCTGGCTTTCTATGGACTCCAGAATGCCAGGGGGCTTTCGACGAGCTCAAACGGTATCTATCTTCACCCCCTGTGCTATCCAAACCAAAGGTAGGGGAAACCCTATATCTCTACCTTGGGGTCAGCCCGGCGGCTATCAGCTCTGTGCTCATCCGGGAGGAAGATGGCATCCAACATGCCATCTTCTACTTTAGTAAGACTCTAAGGGAGGCCGAGCTCAGGTACTCCCCTGTGGAAAAAACGGTGTTAGCCATCGTTTGGACTGTCAAGAAGTTGGGCCACTACTTTCAGGCTCACCCGGTTCAGGTCCTCACCCATCAACCCCTCGGCGCCTTCATGAGGAGCCCCACCAGCTCCTCCCGCATGGTGAAATGGGCTATCTTCTTGAGCCAATACAACATTGACATCCGTCTGAGGCCTGCCATCAAGGGCCAAGCCCTAGCGGACTTTGTAACGGAATGTACCGCAAGGGCAGCCACGGACGTGGAACCCTCGGCCACCTCGGACGACTGGTGGACCCTCTACACCGACGGCTCCTCCACGACCAAAGCATGCGGGGTAGGGGTAGTCCTCATTACTCCCGAGGGCTTCAGAGCCTACTATGCAATCCGCTTCTCCTTCAAAGTCTCCAACAACGAGGCCGAATATGAGGCCCTCCTATGTGGCCTTCGGCTGGCTGCCAACATGAGGGCTCGGCAGATCCACATCAAATGCGACTCCAAGTTGGTCGTTGGCCAAATCTCCGAAGAATATGAGGCCAAGGAGGGAAGAATGAAACAATACAAGGAGGCGGCCAAGGAGTTGCTTAAGGTATTTGAGGCTCACTCTCTCACTCAAATACCGAGGGCTCAGAACTCCGAGGCCGACATATTATCTAAGCTCTCGGCCGATTCCCCCGAGCACATCTCCAAAATTGCCAAAATTGAGGAACTCAGCCTCTCAAGTATCCATGCAAGCCCCGTTATGAACATACAACAACGCCAAGAGGATTGGATCTCAGATATCACCGCCTTCATCTCCACAGGGCAGCTACCCGAGAATGAGACCCGTGCTAAACTGGCGAAGCTGAGGGCTCCTAGCTACACCATCGAAGATGGAAGGCTCTACAAATGATCTTACAATGGCACGCTACTTCGGTGCCTTCATCCAGATGAAGCCGAGGTCGCAATGGAGGAAGTGCACAGTGGCATTTGCTCAGCTCACCAGGGACCCTTCTCCATGTCCCGAAGGCTCATTCTCCAGGGCTACTTCTGGCCAACCATGGCCAGGGATTGTGCTGACCTTGCCCGGAGGTGCACCGCATGTCAACATTTCCAGAAAGCTCCCGGCAGGCCAGCGGTCAACTATGCCCCCATCAGCACCTCTGTCCCCTTTTCTCGATGGGGGATAGACCTTGTGGGCCCTCTGCCGAGGAGTACCTCCAACAACAGATACATCATTGTGGCCGTCGACTACTTTACCAAGTAGGTGGAGGCTGAACCCCTCGCCAGCATCACAGAGGCGAAGTGCCATCACTTCGTCCTCAAGAACATCCTCACAAGGTTTGGCGTCCCCCAGCAGATCATCTCCGACAATGGGACACAATTTGAGGCAGCCCCCTTCTGTGCCCTTCTGGAGGAATGGGGCATCAAACACACCTTCTCCTCCGTTGCCTACCCTCAAGGCAACGGGCAAGTAGAGAACGCCAACCGGACCTTGCTCGAGGGCCTCAAAAAGAAGCTGGAGGCCGAGGGCGGTGGCTGGGTGGAAGAACTCCACAACATCCTTTGGGCCTACCGCACCACCCCTCGGCGAGCAACAGGTGAAACACC
This sequence comes from Cuscuta europaea, assembly GCA_945859875.1. NCBI lineage: Eukaryota > Viridiplantae > Streptophyta > Magnoliopsida > Solanales > Convolvulaceae > Cuscuta > Cuscuta europaea. The sequence goes on from CAMAPE010000048.1 coordinate 14,126,141, forward strand.
CTTCTCCCTCTGCTACGGTTTTGAAGCCAAAGCTCCTACGGAAGTCACCCTTCCCACCCGAAGGGTGATCCAATATGACCCCGAGGTCAACGACAGCAACATGGCCCTCGACCTCCACCTCATTTCAGAACGCCGGGAGCAGGCCTTCATCCGGGCAGAAAACTACCGAAGGCAAGTTAAAAGCTACATCGACGCCAAAGTTCGCACCCGAGAATTTCAAGTGGGGGACTATGTCCTCCGGAGGAGGGAAGCCAGCCAACCAACCGAGGGAGGAAAAATGGCACCAAAATTCGAAGGCCCCTACATCATAGCAGCCATCATCAAACCTGGGACCTACAAGCTCAAACGCCCCAACGGGAAAGAAGTCCCTAGGCACTGGAATGTACACCACTTAGTTAAATTTTATCAATAATGTAAGAGCGGCCAAGCCCTCATAACTAGTGAATGTACTATCCTATGGCCCAAGGCCTCCAATTTCGAAGAATGAAGATACATTCAAGACATCAAGCCCTCATACTGTCTACAGGCTCCCGGCCTCACCACGAGAAGAACCCCCTCCGGCACCAAGTGCCGAGGGCGGACACCATCAACACCTACAACAACAGTGAAAACACCACGTGTTTTCAGTCAAGACCCCTCGGTACCAAGTACCGAGGGAGGGAACTCCTATCAGCAACAACAAGGAACGCCATGTGTTTCATTTCCCTTCGGCACCCAGTGCCGAGGGTACATTCCCTCCTTCAACATCAAAAAAGAAAAGATGAGAACACCAAGCGTTCCTACAGAAGACCCTTCGGCACCCAGTGCCGAGGGTACACCTCCATCATCAAACATCGAAACGAAGAAAGAACACCAAATGTTTCAAAGAAGACCCCTCGGCACCCAGTGCCAGGGATATGCTCTCCTATCAACTTCCAAACATCTGTTGGGAAACACCAAGTGTTTCATTTGAAGACCCTTCGGTACCAAGTACCGAGGGTAGACGTCTACATCAACTACAACAAAAGAAGAACACCAAGTGTTCCTACAGAAGACCCCTCGGTACCAAGTACCGGGGGCTACACATCGAAACTAACACCAAGTGTTGTTTCTAAAAGCCGTACCCCACGAGGACACCTATACCGAAGGCGCCACCATCGGTGCCGGCGGCACGTAGTGCCCCCGGCCATTTGCAACTAGTGTGAAAATGAAAACCCTTCCTTGAAACGCTTTCCGCGTCACTACCCCCAGGGTATGACAGGCATGAGAAATGCCCAGGATTCGACTTTCAAAAACGGAACGCTATCCGCGTCACTACCCCCAGGGTATGACAGGCATGAGAAATGCCCAGGATTCGACTTCCAAACCGAAACGCTCCCCGCGCCACCACCCCAAGGGTGTGGCAGGCCACGGACTATGTCTAGCGCCGAGGGGACGACTTTCAAAAATGAGGCGCTTTCCGCGCCATCCCCCAAGGGGAGGCAGGTTACGGACCACCATATCTTGTGCCCAGGAAACGACCCTCGATCCCCTCGGAACTCGGAAGGTTAACCCGAGGGAGGAGAGCCAATTGTGTATTCTGATGGTCTCCTAATAGGTCCAGCCTTACCAAGAAACCAAGTTTCTTGATGCCTTCCCTTCATCACCAACCAAAACAAAAGGGGGTGAAGGGGAGTAGACTCAGCGAGAAATCAAAGAGTACACTCCAATAGATCACAATAAGCCGAGGGCTCCCCACGGGAACACCTTCGGTAACTGAAGGCTCCTATTTCCCGAAGGATACTACTCGAACAAATAGCATCAAGAAACGGCTAAGTCCACTGCCTGGTCACCTCCGGTCACACAAACACCGAAGGCTTCAACAATACAAAGGGACTGGACTATCCAAAGTACACTAAGACGGTACCTTCAAACATATACCGAAGGCATCTGTGACGCACTAGTACCGAGGGCCTTTTCCCCATGACAAGGGTCAAATTCTACATCTTTTAAAGTGTATGCCGAGGGCACACACTCCTCATTGGCTTTCTTCACAACAACAGGATTCAACATCAATTTATGCTTAGAAAAAATTCTAAGTCCTGAATGAGCAGCCCCCGGGCATCTCGCAAATTGATGTGGAGTCAGAGGGCACCTATCACCCGAAGGCTCCCAAGGGAAAATCTACACTTAGAATATTTTCTAAGTCCTACATGGTTTTCCCCCGGGTCAACTACTCATGCATCAAGGAGGGATGCCATCTCCCGAAGGCTCCCAAAGGAAAATCTAAACTTAGAATATTTTCTAAGTCCTGCTTGTTTTTCCCCCGGACAACTACTCATACATCAAGAAGGGATGCCATCTCCCGAAGGCTCCCAAGGGAAAATCTACACTTAGAATATTTTCTAAGTCCTGCATATTCCCCCCCCCCCCCCCCGGTCAACTACTCATACATCATGGAGGGATTCCATCTCCCGAAGGCTCCCAAGAAAAACTGCACTTAGAAATCTTTCTAAGTCCTACATATTTCACCCTCAACTTATAAAGGGACCCAATAGCCGAAGGCTACCTATCAATCGAAGGCTACAATACACAAGGAATCAACACTGAAGAGAATTTTCTAAGTCCTAAAGAATTGGCCCCCGGTCTAATCAATATTTCAGTTGGGGCTCCACAGTAGCCGAAGGCTACATGACATGCTACACTTGCAAAAATTTTCTAAGTCCTGAACATTGGGCCCTCGGTCCAATATTCACACATCAGGAAGGGATCCCATTTCCCGAAGGCTCACAAGGGAAAATCTACACTTAGAAATTTTTCTAAGTCCTAGGAATTGGGTTACTACAAACACCCGAAGGCCCCATGCTGTGCTACACTTAGAAAAATTTTCTAAGTCCTAATTATTGCTGAACCCTCGGTTGTATGTCCAGCAGAGGGTGCCCAACTACCGAAGGCTTCCAAGGGCAAGCTACAATCAGAAAATACTCTAAGTCCTAAAACATACATTCAAAGGAGCGAAGGCATACATTCAAAAATACCGAAGGCATACATTCAAGAGGGAAGGAATTAGAAAAAAAGAGGCCATAGATACAAAGCCCGAAGGCAATCATTCATTCATCACAGCAAGGAGTAAATGTAGTTATTACAATGTTGGCCGAGGCTGAAAACATGCTAATGTGGCTATTACAAAAGTGTTCAAAGTACAAAGTACATATCAAATAATGTCATTCCCGGGGGCCGCCTCCCCCGATGGCTTCGAGGTGACTTCTACATCGGCCTCAGGATCGTCGCCCTCGGCTTCCCTCCGGAGCTCAGAATCCTCCAGGTCTGGCCTCTCGACATCAGGGGGGAGAGGAACACGGATGTCTGGCTGCAGGGGGGAGCCCGTACGCCGCCGGGTCAAAGTCCTTCGGCTCAATCTTCAGATGGCGGGCCATCCTCCGGTAGATGAGGGCTTGAGTGAAGAACTCACCCCCATCATAATACTGCTTACCCTTTCGGGCCATCCACTCCTCGCCCGGGCCCTCGGACCACTCATCAACCGAGGCCTCCACAACCGAGGACAGCCATGTCTTGTGCCCCTCGGTCTTCCACCCCCCGTCCAGGAACCCGGAGATGGCCTCCTCCTGGGCTGTGGCGACAGCCTTCGCCTTGATGGCCTCGGCCTCCTCGGCTGCTCTCCTTGCGGCCTCCGCAGCGGCCGCCTCAGCTTCTGCCTTCTCCTCCCTGAGCCTCCCGGCCTCCGCCCTCGCAAGCTGGAGGTCCTCTTCAAGCTGGGCCATCAGCTTCGTGGCCTGGGAGTCCCTGAGGATCAACTCCTTTATCTTGGCGTCTTGCCCAGCTTTGTGGAGGCGCCATTCCTCCAGCCGTCGGAACTGCTCTCCGAGGGCAACGCGAGTCTGCAAAGATAAACGAGTTGTCAGGGCCGAACGTGATTTCTTAGTTCAAAGTGGGAAAGAGAAAGACAAACTATAGTGAACTCACCGTGAGGGAAGACCGGAGGATCCTGTCTTCGAGGGCTTGATCATCATCGGCCCCGAGAGCTGCCATGTCGATATCGAGGGTTATACCTCTCAGGAGCGCCCTCGGGTCAGCCGTGCCATTCAACACGGCCGTGCCAGCCGGAAGGGAGAGCGTGAGGACCTCGACAGATGGCTCCCGGGCACCCCTCGGCACCTGCGCCATCGGCATCTCTGGAGGGTCATCTACAATCACCACCGGGGGGTCATCCTTCGCGGCGTCCCCCTTCTTAACCTTTTTGGGGGCCCGGGGGGCTCCTTTGCCGACGGCTTCCTCTTTGCCGCAGCAGCATCGCCCTCGGGCTTCTTGGGAAGCGCACCGACGGGCTTTTGGCCGCCAGCGTCCGGCCCCTTCGGATCCTTGGCCGGTTTGTTCTTGAGTCGGGCGAGGCCTTTGACGCTCATCATGCTTACTGGAACACCTGCAAAAAAAATGAGGGGTTAGGATCGAGGGGTCACTAATAAGTGGCATAAAAAAATAAACGACGCAAGTAAATAATTTGCTAAGATATGAGGGTGAGAATGCCCTCAGCCACTACCTCCGGAGGCTCCCTCAAACACTGGGAACTTCTCGTCTGTTTCCCCCAGGAACCGGTACCGCCGGAATCCGAGGGTGTAGAGATCTACTTCCTTGGTGCACTCCTTGATGGTGATATTTTTGTCCCGGCCCTCCGGGATCATGGCCAGAATCCTGCCATCTTTCTCGAGGGCGGCGCTCCTCCTCTTCTCGTGCCTCCTGAAGCGGTCACGTAGCTCCCTCGGGAAGAGGCTCTCGGCTAGCTTCACATAGCACCACCGGTCCTTCCACCCCTTGTTCGAGGAGGGTGCCTCAGTGAAAAGTTTGAACATAGACACCTGCTGCAAATTGGCGAATCCCTCGGCATTCGCGTGCCCCCCCTCCCCCCCGGCACAGGTTGAAGCTCTGGAAGAAGAGGTCCAGGCTAGGCGTCACCCCTCGGGACTTGCAATGCTGAAGGAAGCCAGTGATATAAGAATGGCTGTTCGGGGTCAGCTGGCAGGGAACCAGACCCACGAACCGAAGATACTCCCGGAGGAAGGGGTGCAGGGGGAAGCGGAGCCCCATGGATACTGAGAGGACGTGCACCGCAATGCAGCCCTCGGGAGCCCGGGAGAGGACGTCATCCGGACCCGGTGTCACCACGATGGCCGAGGGGCCCACGTGAAGCTGGGTGACATAGATGTCCGCCGCATCAACCTTCAACTTGATCTCCAATGCGGCGGTGTTGAGATAGGAGTACCCCTCGGGCATATCGAGGGGCTTCCCTTGATCTGCTACGCTGCCCTTCTTCTTAGGAGCAGCGGCCTTGGCCTTCTTCTTTCCGGGGGCCACCCGGATGGGGACCGCATTCAGCGGCCGAGAGGTGCTGGCCTCCTCGGCACCCCGAGGGGGGAGCACAGCAGCGGTGACCCTCTCGCTTTCTCTTTGTGCCTCCTCTTCAGCTGCTTGTCAGGCGAGGGCCAACTCTTCGTCCTCACATTCTTGCTCAAAGCCCTCGGCTTCCGCCTCAGCTACGAGGGCTTTCTGCAACTCCAGGGCAACGACGGCATCCTGTCCCACCGAGGACTCTGCACTTGAGGACTCCACGTCCGAGAGGACTTCATCCTCCATCGAGGGCGCCCCCGAGATATCTTGAGAATCACTCTGGGACGACATTCTGACTCTAGTTCGAAGGCTCGTAGACGCTAGTGTTTTCTAAATTTTCTATCTCCTAACCTAAGGGCACAGTACATGTAGCTAAGAGGTGAAGGGAAAGCGGGCACTGACCTTGAAAGCAGAAGTTTTGACCGAAGGCCTGAGCTTCTCTCACTAGAATTTTGGGCAGAGCTTCGCTAAGACAAATGATCGCACAAGGGGAAATGGCTCTGGCCTTGGGGTATTTATAGGCGCTGGAATCCGGGTTTGGGCCCAGAAACCGGGCCTCCGGACGGACCGTCATCATTACACACCGTCGTTTCACCCAACCGGTGACGCCCGCCCACGAGCAGCCAACGGCTACAGTCCACGTGTCCCCCCCAACGGCTATATCCTGACGTTACATATTCCAACGGCTATATTTCCAACGGCTATATTCTGGAAGCCCCCGGGTTTTCTACTCCACTCCGCTACATCAAAGAGAGCCTCCGGGTACACTTACCCAGAGACGCCCCCGGGTTGTGCCCCACACAGCACATAGCAGATGCCTTCGGGATCACTCCTTCAGAACCCAAGGCTTCATATCAGGGCACCCCTCGGAGATTCCCCCTCAGCACTGCAAACCGGGTAGCCCCCGGGGAGTTTCCTCATTGACGGATAACCCATGGCACACAGGTAATGGGAGCCCTCGGGTATCTTCATCACCAACTAATCAACAAACAGTGGACCCCCCAGTAACAACTCCGCTGCTGCCCTCATCCGGCAGGCCCTCGATCCCCGGATTGGGGGGCTACCCTTGGGCACCCCCAGGACATCAACAGCAAACCTTCGGCTAGTCAACACATGAGCCCTCAGAAAAAGAAGAGCTTTCGGCATTACCGTTATTCTCCATTTTTGACCAAGGTTTGACATTTTCGATTCATCATTGGGGGAATTCGGTGCACTCTTTTTCCCTCATTAGGATTTTTTCCCACAGGGTTTTTTCTAATGAGGTTTTTAACGAGGCATCCCCCCAAAATGAAACGAAAAGCGTCAGCCTTCGGCTCGCAACAGCAACACGACTACTCTACTCCTTTTCACCACTTTACAAGTGCCTCAAGGAGTGGGGGACTGGAGGACCCCCTCGGGAAATTCATTAAAATTACAAAATTAGTGAAATTCCAACAAACGACAAAGCAAGCCCTCAAGTCCCAACATGTGGGTAACTGAGGGACTGCCTTCGGCAGGGACATAAAAGCAACAACTCCTCACCAACTTCAGAGGTTACGACAGGACAACGTCAAAGGGCAAACACAGATTACTCCTTTTCCCTCAAGTACCTTTCGGCAAAAGGAGTGAGGGACTCCTGATGGAGTATATGGCCCGGGAACCCCCGGCCCACAGACTCCCACTACTCCAACAAAAGCCCAACAGGCCCAGAAGGCCCAGCAGGCCCAACTCACAGCGCCCAGAGTACCAAGCAGCCCGCACCACGCGCCAGGGGTGCCTTCGGCCCCCTGGCCGAAGGCTCTAAACTCTCACAGAACGGGTTTCTCAAGCAAATGAAGAAACTGGGAGAAAACGGCGAAAACAGTAGCCCTCGGCATTGTGAGCCCTCGGCACCAGGGTGCCATCGGTTGGAGGAGCCCTCAGCTACTGCTCTATAGCCGAAGGCATCTCACTCGACAAGATATCCGCCTCACATGCGTACAGATCACCGTACCCTGCACAGACGTCCCATCCAACAGCCGCATTAAATGCGGCCACATGCGGCTGCCAGCGCCAACCAGTTGAGGTGACCCCTCGGCCAATGAGCGCTTGACACGTGTCCCTGTCCGGCATTTATTGCTACTATAAATAGCACCCCATTTCCTCATTTGTAACCACGACATTCATACTGAATACACTCTCTCTCTACATTTACTTGCTTACTCTGACTTCTCTCTAAGTTATTCCCCGCAATAACCCTTCGGATATATACCCCGGGTAGACTATCCATCATGATGAATGAGTAAAATTCATTCATCTAAAATATTTAAAGAGTGACGACCATTCATCACATCAATTTGATCACAATAACATTCCTAGTGTACACAAAATTAGTACAAACTTGTTACACTCTCTTGTCTATACACATAATAAGTGTGTACACATTTTGTTTATATTTTACATTCGTTCATGTCGAGTACCATTGATGTCAAATGTGTAAAAATTATGTGCAGGAATAGAATTTATATACTACGTACTCCATATTGTTTATCCATTAGTAGTAGGTACCGTACCGTACCTTTGATTAGATGGACGCTATCTAACGTTCACCTAATTTTATTCCACTTTGTTTTGTAGTGTATTTGTTTCATTAAAATAATACTCCGTATTTCGATTACTCCGTATTAATTTCGATGATCGACCAAATTCAACACTTGGGAGGAATTTGATTAGTGATTTCCGCCAAATATACACTTTTTGGCGATGCAATCATGAAGTCAGTTCTCCGTATGCAAGAAACCCGCGTTCTGCTTCGAATATGTGTCTTTTCCCCGTTCTGCATTACCCTCTTTCCATTCTCTCTCTATCTCTATATCTCTGTATATATGCACCAAGTATATATACATACAAACCGCAGCCGCAAATCACATCATCAAATCTCTCTCTCTCCGACCAAACACCGCCCAACGTTCCGTTCCGGGCATTTCTCCATGTTTTTCAAATCTCCCATAGATCCGTTAAAAATGGCTTCTTTTACGCCTCTCTGGCTCCTGCCTCTGATCCTCCTTTCCATATTTGGAGCCGCAGCCGGCGACGGCGAGCCTTCAGCTGCTTTTGTCCTCTCTTCGGTTAGTCATAAATCGCGTGGCAAGACGGCGACGTTCCGATCGTCTCTGTCACGCGACTCACGCTCGGCGGCTGATCTTCGCAGTGGGAAAGGACAGCCTCCGCCGCCGCACAAGAAGCCGAGGGCACCGCCGCCGCCGCACAAGAAGCCGAGGGCACCGCCGCCGCCGCACAACTACACGGTTAAGTATACGATGGCTCTGATCATTACCCTTCGCATAGGGACGCCCCCGCAGAATCAGCGCATGATGTTGGACACCGGCAGCCAGCTGATGTGGATGCCGTGCCTCGATAATACCACCAAGGCGCCGCCGCCGCCGGTGGGTCATACTCATACGGCGCCGTATAACATTTCGCGGTCAGATACAATCTCTTTCTTTCCTTGCAAGAAGAGCTGCCAACCCAACATTTTCCGTCAGGGCGTTGACAACTATTGTAATGACGACAATACCAAGTGCAAATACTCGTCTATCTACGCCGACGGAACCGTAGTAGAGGGCACTTTGGTCAAAGAGAATATTTCTCTCGCCAATTCATTTTCCCCGTTAGATTCGCCGACGTTCTTGATGGGTTGCGCGATGGGCGCCACCGACCCGGAGGGCATATTGGGGATGAACTCAGGGGACTTCTCTTTTATCTCCCAATCCAAGTACCAGACCTTCTCCTACTGCGTGCCGGTCCGGCGGAAGGTCAACGCCAGCCGGAGAAATCCCGACGGAGCTTTCTACTTAGGCGCGAATCCCAATTCCGGCACGTTCAATTACGCGAAACTATTGAGTTTCGCTGATGTCACTATCCACCCGGCTGCCCTGGACACTCTCAACTACGTCGTCAATATGACCGGAGTTAGAATCGGCGGGGTAAAGTTGGACATTCCGGCTGCCTATTTTCGCTTCAACGAAAGATATGAAGGTCTGACGATTATCGATTCAGGAACAGAGTACACGTTTCTTGTGAGAAACGTGTCCGATATTATTAAGAAAGAAGTCGCCCTACGCGCCGGTAAAAAGTTCAAGACTGGTTACGTGTACCGGGGGGCCATGGAAATGTGCTTCGACGGGAGTGCGGCGGCGATCGGAAAGATGGTCGGCAACATGTCTTTGGAATTCGATAACGGCGTTGAGATTTTTATCCCCGCCGATCGGATAGCAGATGATATCACCGAAAATGTGAGCTGTTTGGGCATCGGGACCTCCGATCTGTTGCCGGATGACAGAAATATCATCGGGAACTTCCACACGCAAAATCTTTGGGTGGAGTTTGACTTGAACCGGCGCAGGGTGGGTTTTGGAAAAGCCGATTGCAGCCGCGCTTTGGTTTGACCTACGTAAATATGCAATTTCATTTTATTTTATTTTTTATTGTTTTGTTAACAACATATTTGTACTCGATTCGTGTTTGTACAAAGATACGGTGCTCATTGTTTGTTCATCTATACAATTACTCCTCTCTACAAAAAAAAAGGGTCAAATTGATTTTTCTTTGTGGATTAGTGTGAAACTAATATTTTTAAATACAAAATTATTTAAAACATGAAAATTAGATGAGCATGTACTTTAATAAAAATTTTTTATAAAATTTATAAATTACATACAAATATAATACCTAAAATCATTGTCTAAACTTTAACACCATTGATCAAGAAAAGTCAAATTGTTCAATCTTTTTGAGCCGAAGAGAGTATATTATACTTAGCGCCCAAAGATTATGAAAAGCACTTACACCATTTTGTTAGACATGGATAGGGGTGTGCACCTCGGCCCAGAACTAGGCCAATAGTGTTTGAGACCTGATCGGGTTTGTTTTATCGATCTCGAATCAAGACCAGGTATCCAACTGGGTAAAGGGGGTACTCGGTCTCGGGTTCTGATATTTGGAATCAAATCAGCCGATCTCAGTTCGACAATCCCAATGATCATTTTTTAACAAAAAAGGAGGGGTGAGGTGGGTAGGTATGTGTAGTTAGGGATCTAAATTTCCTATAAATAACTCAAATTTTTAGATATAAATCATTCTTAAACTACTACTACCTCCATAACATAGATGTTCCTATTTCAAAAGTGGGTAGAATATGAACAGTGAGAAAGAATACAAAATTATAAATTATTGCTGGTAGGTGGGAAGATAGTGGAATAGTGTGATGGAATGAAGAATAAATCCAAAAAAAAAAGTTCTAAAAGTGTATTATTTTCAAAAGGGAAAAATAATTAAAATACTCCAAACTTTGAATGAGTGTGAAATCAGCACCCCAAACTTTCATATATAATTTAAATACCTCAAACTCTATATAAAAAGTTATTTTTCCACCATGATCATGTATTATTTTTAAAAAATGTAGATTTATCGTGTTAATTGCATAATTTAAAATAACAAAATAAAATGTTGTAATTATATAGAGTGAGGGTAATATTATTTATTTTACAACGGAAGTTTAATTAGAATGTTAATTGTATCTTTATGAACGCTAAAGTATTTTAAATTATGAAATTAACACAAAAACCTAACATTTTTGAAAGAAATAATACATGACCATGATGTCAAAATAAATTTTTATATAAAGTTTGGGGTATTTAAATTATATATGTTAGTTTGGGGTGTTTATCTCACATCCCTTCATAGTTTGGGTTATTTTAATTATTTTCTTCTTTTCAAAATTATTGAAGATATGATGAGAAGACTTTTTTGATTACAGGGTTAGTATAATAACTGCTTCTGTTTCTACGTTTATTTGCCTATGTACGATAGTAACCCTATAGATGTTCAAACGAAATTCAATGAGGTAGTAATATATATCACAATTTATTTAACTAGTTTCATACACAATATGATAATGTATTCTCTTCCCCGAAACTAGTTACTTCTTCATCTAAAGGAAAAGATGTTTTTAAATCTACAATAACTAATCTTTTGAAAAAAGGTAAGCCCACTACACCCCGTCCCTAGTTATCTTCCAAATTTCCTTTTTTATTTGCCCAAAATAATTTTGCATTTCTCATTTTGGGAAAATATTTGTGGTTTACACCATTTCTTGTACATTCATACACATTTATCTATCTTCTGCAAAACTCTCTATCATAAAATACTCGCTATCTTAATTCCTTGCCAATTGTACATTGGATGATAAATTAGGGATATCGAGAGTACCCTTGCAAAGCTCGATTAACAAACTTTCTTTATATCTAATATTTTTATGTGAGTAAAATGAAGGGGAAGAGGATTCTCAATTGGTGGAAGGAAAAACAAGAAAAGTTTCAATTTTATAGTCCCGTCGATGCCGGTTTCAATGGTTGCCGTGGAATAAGAGTAGTGAAACCGGTAACGTTCTAACCAATTTTAGAACGAGGTTGAACACCCAAATTCTAGAAACACTCATTTGCTTCCACGATTGGTTGAAGGCCTACTATTCAACTCAAGATGTTAACCTAACACCGTTCCGCTATTTATGGAAGAAACGATAACCGACACTGGACCGAGAGTTCTGAAGAATAGGAAATTTATGTAACTATTCTCTACTGCTATTTATACATGTATAAGTCAATGTAATGTTTAAAATAAATCCAAATTTCATTTTAATGTGTAAAATTTATTTTTTATATTAATAATACAATAAATAATAATATTAAAGGGAATTGCCCGAACAGGCTCCGAGTCGGTTCAGCACCAAACCCTAGATGGGCCAGGTACCTGGGACGGGAACGAGACCCATAATACCCGCTTCAGTTTTGGGCCTCCCATATCGAGACCGAGTCCACCCATAGAGATTCATCTTTCTTACTACGTAGTAGTAATATTCTTTTTTAGCATTTTTAGGATGTTTTTATTTGGATTTAAAATTTTGGGTCCAGCTATTCTGGTATGATACTGTCTAGTCAAAACAGTTTAAACTTTTGTGGTTGATATATGATACGTATTTGTGTATTTTACAATTCCTGAAATCAATGTAGTCTAGTCTGATTTGACCGACCTAATCGTAATTGGTGTCTTGTCTAATGCGATCATACTCGCTCCGTCCCTTATAACTTTGTAAAAAAGGATGTTTTGTTAACTTTGTCACTCTCTCTTTTAAGTAAAGAATTTATGCTTCTACTTCATTCTCTCTCATCTGCATAAACCTCATTCAAACAGTTTTTAGTTTATTATTTTTTGTGTCTGTCAAACTTGACAAAGTTATTAGGGACAGGGGGAGTATTTCTTTTTTGTCCTACGGGATTCATGTCTTATTTTTGCCAATTTAAAATCATGAGTAATATAATTGTCATTCTTTTTTGGGAGAACTATCAAATAAGCCCTCGAACTTTCATAAAAAGTGCAAATAAGCCCTTTTACCGGAGACTTTGTTCGGCTGTCGTCATTTGGGGCGGTTTCCGGTGGAATTTTTTGATTAAAATTTTTGAGCATCTTCTTCATCAAGTCTAGTTTACCCATACCAAATTTCAGCTAAAACTTCAATCGATAAGGCAGTCAAATGATTTTCTGAAATATATTGCGCTGTCTAATTGCGCAGTTATCTTCAAAAATTCATTTGACTACCTTCCCGATTTAATTTTTAGCTGAAATTTGGTATGAATAAACTAGACTTAATGAAGAAGATACTCAAAAAATTTCATCAAAAACTTCTACCGAACACCACCCCAAATGGCGATGTCTGGACAGAGCCTCCTATAAAAGGGCTTATTTGCACTTTTTATGAAAGTTCGATGACTTATTTGATAGTTGTGCCTTCTTTTTTCGATTTCGATGAATAACCAAATTTAACAATTGGGAAGAATTTGGTTAGTGATTTCCGCCAAATACTATCCTCGGTATCTCATTAATTGCAACATTGGAATATATACACTATTCATGTACTTTACTTTGACTACATTTTATTTATTAATATATGTGAATTATTTTTTTTTGAAAAATGTTGTTAAATTCGTCTCATTACTAAGTTTTATAATCTAATTTTTATTTTATTTTTACTAATATAGAATTAAATATAATGACAGTCAAAATTATGTGTTTAAAAACGTGAAATGTTGACCGTTGCAACTATAAAGAGTCGGAGTAAGTATAAACTTTTTGGTATGGCAATTATAAAGCTCATTCTCCGTGTGCAAAAAACCCGCGTTCTGCTTTGAATATGTGTCTTTTTCCCTTTCTATTTTACTCTCTTCGGTCTTACCGCACTCTGTTTCTGTTCTCTCTCTATTTCTTGATATCTCTGTATAATACGGAGTATATAAAAACATTACAGGAGCCCAACGTCCCGTTCTTGGTATCTCTGAATGCTTTCTCTCGCAATTAGTACTAATAATAATTTTCCATAGATCCAATAAATATGGCTTCTTTCATGCCTCTTTGGCTCCTGCCTCTAATCTTCCTTTACATATTTGGAGCCGCAGCCGGCGACGGGCAGCCTTCGTCAGCTGCTTTCACTCTCTCTGTGGTTCGTCGGAAGCCGCTTGACTCTTCTTCCAGTAGCCCAACGGCGCCGTTTCGGTCGTCTCTGTCACGCGCTGCGGCAGATCATAGCCGCGGGAAAGGGCCGAGTTCGCCAAAGAACCTGAGGACACCACCACCGCCGCAGCGCAACTACACGGTTAAGTATACGATGGCTCTGACCATTACCCTTCCCATAGGGGTGCCCCCACAGTATCAACGCATGGTGTTGGACACCGGCAGCCAGCTGATGTGGATGCCGTGCCTCATGGACACCGCCAAGCCCACAGCTTCTAAGGCGGCGACGCCGCCGCTGCCGATGTTTCACAATCATACAGGGCCGTTTAGCATTTCCATGTCGAACACTCTGTCTTTCTTTCCTTGCAAGGAGAGCTGCAAACCCAAAATGTTCCATCAGGGCGTTGACAACTACTGTAATGCGGACTATACCACGTGCACATACTCGACTCCCTACGCTGACGGGACCCTATCGGAGGGGACTTTGGTCCGGGAGAACATTACTGATCTGGCTAATTCATCTTCCCAATCTGATCCTGGGAAGTTTCTGATGGGTTGCGCCAATAGCGCGACCGACTCGGAGGGCATTTTGGGGATGAACTTAGGGGACTACTCTTTTATCTCCCAATCCAAGTACCAGACCTTCTCCTACTGCGTGCCCGTCCGGGAGATGGTCCACGGCAGGCGTAGATATCCCGACGGAGCTTTCTACTTGGGCGTGAATCCGAATTCCGCCACGTTCAATTACACGAAACTTTTGAGTTTCTCTGATGCCGCAGTCTTCCCTCCCTCCCTCAATCTTCAGGCCTACGTCGTCAATATGACCGGAATCAGAATCGGCGGGAAAAAGCTGGATATTCCGGTGACCGATTTTGTCAATAGCACCTTAGGTGAAGGGCAGACGATTATCGATTCGGGGACAGAGTACACGCTCCTGGTGAATCACTCGTACTGGATTATTAAGGAAGAAGTCCGGCGACTAACCGGCGCAAATTTTAAGATGGGTTACTTGTACCAAGGGGTCATGGACATGTGCATCGACGGGAGCGCGACGGCGATCGGAGAGATGCTCGGCAACATGACTTTCGAATTCGACAACGCCGTTGAGATTTTTATCCCCGGCGAACGTTTAGCGTTTGACGTCGACGGCCGTAATGTGAGTTGTTTGGGTATCGGGAATTCCGGCAACATCGACGAGCCGAGCAATCTCGTCGGGAACTTCCACCAGCAAAATCTCTGGGTGGAGTTTGACTTGGCCCGGTTCAGAGTGGGTTTCGGAAAAGCGGATTGTAGCCGTGCTTTGCTTTGACATACGTATTTATTTACTTATTTGTACTCGATTTGTGTTTGTACAAAGATCTTGAGCTTCATACAGTGCTATAAACAGTTTTGACACCATTTTGTTAGACATGCATCATTCTTACCAGTGCAATCAGTTATAAGTAATCCGCTAATTTTTAGATAATACGGACTAATTAACGCGGAGTATATAGTAGAGAATATTACCCGAAATAGGACTAAAGCTGTTTGAAAATTTCAAAATAAGACTGTCATCTTTTTATTCCCAAAATAGGACTAATTACTGTCATGTTTTGGCAGTACCAGACTTCAAGCATGACAGTATTTTGTAAACATGACAGTAATTAGTCCTGTTTTGGGAATAAAAAATATGACAGTCTTATTTTGGAATTTTCAAACTGTTTGAGTCATATTTCAAGAACTTCCCCTATATTATAATTAAAATGAAAACAATTCATGTGTTTAGTTGGGTTGTTTTCATACGAGATACAAACTGATTATATCAAACTAACCTGATCATTTCAGATGAGACTTAATTAAATAATATTCATCTATCTTACTCCGATTTTGCAAAAAAAAAAACATAAGACCAATAAATGTGAAACGTTATTTCTCATTCTCAGACAAAGTTTAATAAATGTTCATAAATTTGTGCTTAAGTGAGTTTCAATTAGGATGAAATTAATTTTCACATAATAAGGTGATCATGATTATATTAACTTTCAAACATCAGGTGGCTGGATCTTGAGATTAATCCTAGGGATTTTGACACCTTTCATAATACTAGCTCCATCTCTGAGAAATTATTTCGGGAAGATTTGCGAACCTACAATGATAATTTTTTGGACACAGACAAAGGGGCTTTGACTTCACAAGAGATTTTTTCACATGTTGAGGATAAGAGTGTGTCTTTACAAATTGAAGCCACTTATGAGTCTGTTGAGAAGATAGAGAGACAAGGTGAGCTTAATTTAATCCGACCCAAGGCATTCTTGGTTCAGTATCTTCGGAAGATGATCGAAATAGAAGTTATGTGTTTTTCAACAGGGTTAACGGATCGTGAACTGCTAGACCGCTCAGTCGATCCATCTTGGAATCGATTTAAGATTCCAAGAAGCAGTGCAAGGCTAGCTAGGAATATTTGCAAGGCTTGCTAAGAATATCAAACGTCTTAGAATCTCTTGCATTGAAATTCAAGTTTGATATGTTTCAATGATTGTGCTAGTCTAGTCTTATTTGAACTAATATGATATAAATTGATATAATTTGTTAAGTTAATTTAGACCCTGTATATGTTTAAGTTCAATTCCTTCCGAACTAATATTGGTCGGAATGATGTTCATTTATTTATATATCATCTAAATCTGATTAGGTGTTAATATCTTGTCTGGTTTGCTCTAGATGTGTAATTCAATATGATTTGTTCTGAAACTAAATCAGTCCACTTCAAAATATTTTTTACACATTAATACACTATTTTCTCTTTGTAAAGTTATACTAGTATTCATTACTTTCATGTGAAAAAGAACTTTATGTTTATTTGTTGTTGCAAGCTCAGCTCATGATTTATTCTACCATTATTAATTAATTAACTAGTCAAGCAGGTAGAAAGATATGTACGTAATCTTTTGGCCGTGGAAAGAGGGACTAAACCTTCGATAGTCAATGCCTCAAACGTTACTCCAAATTTATATTTAGTCAAAAGTTAAATATTTAATCAGAGTTCAAATGAATAAAAATCAAAATGACGTTAGGTAAATAGTCAATACAGTAAACAGTTTTTTCTAAAGAACATTCATTACCATACCATAATAAAATGATGTACATAAAAGTATTGAGATGGACCCACGCCTCTTAATTACTTAGAAGGGTGTTAATTAAAACCAAAACAATAAGCATCAAATTTATATTAACCCCATGGCAAATTATACCGTGGGATCGGCCCACCATGACCATATATGGTGTGCCGATCCCAAAATCACGCCGTTTTATCAATTAAAAAAAGAGCATAGCGCCAGAGCACAAATAGCTGCCGCGGAAGAAGAAGCGTGAGCTCTGGTGTGGCTAGCTCCTCATCCCATGGTAGGAGATTCCGCTCGGCCGTCTTCTGCGCGGTGACGACAAGAGGGAGAGTTATGGTTGAAATACTGAAGGAGAAGAAGCTATCTAGTATTGCGGCAGCTGCGGCTTCCCCTGCCGTTTCTCCTTTCAGAAGCCATAAACGTCTCGACAACTTCCTGGATGCTTTTACGGAGAGAACAAATAGTTGCTGCCGTTTTACACATGTCCGGACCGATTAGAAAGCAATGGCTGAGAAAATATGGTCTCTCCCATCTCTCCTTTTGACTTTAGCAGCAACTTCTGTCCTATGCTCCAGTATTGTAGAATTAATGATGGGTTGAATTTTTTGTAATATTTGTTTGATGATGGTTAAAAATTGATGATACATTTCTTGAAAAAATATATTAAACATTATTAGACAATTTACATTTTGATTGGACTCAAATTACATTTGAAAATACATGCAGTTACATTATAATTTGTCTAAAGTTACATATCTTATACTGTGAGTTACATGTCAATTTTTTTAACAAGTTACATCATGTTTACAATTGATTTACATATTTCAAAACGCGTGTTACATCACAACATAATGCGAGTTACAGAACCCAATAAGCATTTGCTATTCAAATTAAAAATTATTTTTATAAAAAAATTGTTTTTATAGCCCAGATATTAAAAACAGAACATATACACTATTTATGTAAAATATTTGTGCAATTAGACTCTTTTTTACATTGAAATCAATATTTTATTTCTTATATTATGTAGATGACAAGTTACACTTCGATAAGACTTGAGTTACATTCAACAATAACGTGAGTTACATTTCTTTACACATGAGTTACATCATTCTGCTACTGGAACAAGAGAAAAATAAAAAAGAAGTACTGTTCACGCGTGCACTGTTCATGCGTGTATTGTTCACCCGATTTTTTTTAAAATTGTGCAAAACTACGTCGTTTTGGTAGTGGAGCACCGTGCTCACCGTGGGATGATCCCACGGTATAAGAACTGCATCCCCATCCATGAGATTATCCAGAGATTATTTTGATGATGTGGATGATAATTTTTGAGATTATGGATGAGATGTTAGGATTATTTGAAGAGATTATTTGATAAAAAAATCTAATATCAAATTCTAAAGCTAGATTTTTTGAAGATTATTTCCAACTTTTAGGCCCATCTTCCCATTTTCTAGGCATACTCATAATTAAGGTGATGACTAGGCTTACTTCAAACGACGAAATTTTTTAAACTGCATGCACTACGAATTGTAGATCTAGTAACTAAACGTACTATCAGTTTATAATTATAAGCACTATCCGTTTGTTTTTTGATCATAGCACTATCCGTAAAAAAAATTATATACAAGGTACTAAATGGTACTAATTTTTTTTACTCCGGAAGGCAAACCACCAAAATCGGTGGGGCAAACGCCGGAGGAACGCTTGCCAGGATTTTATTAAAATTCAACGAGTACAAGAGAGGGGGACCAAACCAAAACCTCCCAACAAAATATAATAGAATAAAACGAAAAGTAAAAATTAATCTCGCAAATTAGGGAGGCCAAAAAGATCTGCATAATAGCTATTTTTCACATTAATCGGAAGATGGCCCAAACTATCAAACCGAACAATTTGGACCGAATCCAACAACTGACCCGCGAGTAAATGGGCCGGCCCATTACCCTGTCTAAGTACATGTCCAAACATATACCCTCTGTCTATTGCTTTCCTCCTGAAATTTCGAACCCCAGTAGGGTTTCCTGAATCGGCAGAGAGAACCACCAGCGAGAGAGAAGCATCCGTCTCCACATAGACATCAACATAGCCCTCCTCCATCGCCATTTCCGTAGCTACCATTTAGTACTAAATGGTACTAAATGTATATAAAAAAAGTGTACCTAATAATTTATATAAAATAATTCTTCTTAACTTAATATTTTAAATTATTTTACACACAAGGTACTAAATGTTGAACCTAAAAGTTATACAGTATACATAAATAATAACGTAGTTCAATTTTTTTGAAGGGTATAATTTATATATATATATATAATGGTGTACGTACTAAATGTATATATTAAGTATATATATTGTGTCCATATGGGGTGCATGTGAGTGTGTGAGTGCATTTAAGTTAGAGATTTTGAAATTGAGTGCACATCTCATAAAAAAACCAAGGTTAATTAAAATCATGGATGATGAGAAATTGATAGGTTTAGAGATTATTTGAGATTTTCTTATGTAGAAGTGACATGACAATAATAAGTCATAAAAATCCGTAAAATTGAGTGTGATGAATAGAGATGCTCTAATGGAAGATGAACGAAAAATCTTAAACCATGGTTTCATGTCTTACAAAAAGATATTTATTACTCCGTACGTACAATAATAAAATACCATTTGTGAAAGTACTTTTACTACAAAGTTAAATAATACTCTATAAAATACAAGAAATTTCCCTAAATAGGATTAAAACATTACTATTAAACTTTAAAAATATTAGTTTAAACTTGAGTAGTATTTCAGGTATTACTTTGGATACTTGGGTTAAATATCTTGATTTTAATGAGCAGTGTATGTTTTTTTAATACCCCGGAAGGTCAACCATCAAAATCAGTGGGGTAAATACTGGGGGACATTTACCGATATTTTATTAAGAGTGAATTACACTATGAAAGGGGGACTAGGCCAAAACCTTCCCAAAAATACATGAGAGCAAAAATAAAAAGAAACTAATTGGGGGGGGGGGGGGGGGGGGGGCTAGACCCGACTCATTATATTAGTAAAAAACAATTAATATCTAAAATACGGAAATCCAAACAGATCAGAATAGTAATTGGTTTTCACAAGGAAATAATGGAAAAAATATTAGTTGTAGAGTTTGAAGAGACAAAAATATGACCAGTTTTTACCTAGACAAAAAAGTGACCATTTTAATAAATAAAAAATCTCGCTCCCCCACTTCTTAATCCAACCCGTCGTCCTCTGCGGGGAATCTGCGCTACCCATCTCCTTCGACAAGAGCACTGCGACGAAGATTGAAACAACTCCTTACGACGAAGATGGAAATGAGTCCTCGCGTAGAAGATGGTCAGGAACCCTCATCCTTCTTCTGCATCGATTCTCCGATCGATAGAAGGGCCACGAAGAGCGATAGTGGTGCAACTCCTTCTCCTTTCTTCTCTATTTCTCGAGCTTTGTTTTCAGATCGATCCGTGTCTATCGCCTTTGTCCCATGGAGCCATCGTTCATCTCTGACGACTACAGTTCAGATCTACCATGGTGATGTGATTTTGAGCAATTAGGAGCGAATAGGCCTAGGGTTTTGGTTGTTGTAGCAATTGGGTTATGGAGGCGGTCGGGAAGGTGAGGGGGACTAGTAGGGTGGTCGGGTTGTGGTACAGCAAGGGTTTCTCTAAAGGCGGTGGGCGGGATTTGGGGAAAGGGCAGGACAGGGACACTGGCGGTGTAGCAGTCACCGCCGGGATGTGGCGGCCGGCGACTGAACTACTGGAGAGCGGGATGGGGCTGGGGAAGCTAGGGATGTGACAAGAGAAGGGGGCTGGAGAAGCTGGAGAGGGGGCTGGGGTTTGGAAGGGGGGTTAGGGTTGGGGTGGGGAAGGGTAGGCTGCGGTTGTGGGCCGATGGATGGCGGCGGTGACTAGTGGTGGACGGGGTTATTGTGGGTGGGTCACGAGGACGCGAAAAAAAGCCACTGAAAAATTTTCTGACAACTTAGTGACACGTTTCCCGGTGACAGTTACAACCTAAAGTGACACGAAATCTGGGAGTGACATTCAAAAGTGACATAAAAATTTAGTAGTGACATATAATTAGTGACAAACAATTTGGGAGTGACATAAAAAATACAGTGACATCATCTTTTTCCAAATATGTGACCTTCTTAGTCACATTTTTGTCATTTTATAAAAATGGTCACATTTTTGGAAATCACCTTTAATTTGATAATATTCAAGGAAAAAGCCCTTTCACAAGTCTGGGCAATACTCCAACCCGTTCAAATCTAACACATTGGGCCTCACCAGTCTGGAGCGAAGGTAGCATGTGGGCTGGCCCATTCCCTTCGCGAAATATATATTCGAACGAGAAACTCCTGGCCACCGCTTTCCTACTAAAATCCTGGAGTCCAGTACAATTGCCTGTTTCATCCGTTAACAAAGCAAGAGAAACTACTTGATTTATCCTTGTTACAGTCTGTAAAAACTACTACGTATAAAAATATAGATATTACCTGAAATAGGACTAAAACAGTTTGAAAATTCCAAAATAGGACTGTCATGTTTTTATTCCCAAAATAGGACTAATTACTGTCATATTTTGGCAGTACCAGACTTCAAACATGGCAGTATTTTCTAAACATGTCAGTAATTAGTCCTATTTTGGGAATAAAAAACATGACACTCATATTTTGAAAATTTGAAACTGTTTTAGTCCTATTTCGGGAACTTTCCCATAAACATATCCTATTGTTCACTTGAGCTTAATTAAATAAGACCATGGCACGATAGTAAATTCTGATGATCTATTTTGTGGATGATAAAATGGAATTGGGAAAAACTATAATTGAATTACTTTTGCATTACAATTATATCCATGCTCGTGGATACATTAAGAACATCAAGAATCTTATGAAATGTAAATGTGTGTTACATATATTGTTTATATATATGTTGTTTGGATATTGGATCCCGACTTGTTAATATTCAGGGGCTTGATATACGTACTAACTCATATTAAGCCCAGTCAGTGAGACCCATTTCGGTCCATTTGATCCATTTCGGTCCATGTGGGCCCTTTCAGACCAATTAGAGTTGATTTGCACTCCCTCCCCTTTTCCTATTTAGAATAGGAATTCTCTCCATTTTGGGGAGGCTCTCCTCTCCCTCTACTTGTACTTCTCTCTCTAAAAGTTTAGAGATCCATTAATGGCTTCCAACCCTTGATACTTGTACTAAAATGCGGTGACGAGGCTATTAATACAATGAGAGTGCCTCAGAAATTAGCTTGAAAAGTCCTTTATTTACTATTTCATGTTGGATTAGTTTCAACATATGTAAAACTAGATTTTTGAATAAACTAACTATGTTTTGCAATGTTTGTGTGTGTGGAGCGGTTCCTCTGAGAAATGAGTCATTGGAGAGAAATGAGAAAGAAATCAGATTGGATTATGTATTATGTGAAATTGAATTGTGTATTTGGCGAAAGTGAAATGTGCATTACGTGAAATTGAGATGTGTAGAATAAAAGGTACAAAAAATGTCACTGCATCATAACTTTTATTCTGCACATTTCAATTTCACCTAATGCACAATTCAGCTTCACATAATGTCACTGTATCATACCTTTTACGCTGCATATTTCTATTTCACCTAATGTTTCACTTTCACCTAATCCTTATTTCAGTTTCACATAATGCAGATTCAATTTTACATAATATAATCTAACCGTCCATATTTATTCTTGTTTCCCTCCTAAGACCCTTTTCTCATTTGAACCTAATTCCATGTATAAACACACACGCACACACACCTAATTCCATGTATATCCCCAACCTCAAGGCCCCCACGCCTCGCCCGACCCGACAAGGCATTTGGGAGGATGTAAGTCACGGTGACAAAGTCAGCTAAATGGTAGTAGACCTTGTACACGTGCACACCTGAGGTCCATCCCAGCACACAATAGTTGTAACAACTGCACGATCGCTACGGGTTTCGATCCTCGTTTCAAGTTCACTTTTCCACCTCTTAATCAACTGAGCTACTCATGCAGGTTAGTTGTATATGCAACTAAAATAGACATTGATAGCTTCTGCAAAAAAAGCACAACAACCACCTCAAAGACCTTAATAAGCGGCTGAACCTTTAAGAGGTTCAAAAACCACTATCTTTCCCCACAACTCCGATCCAAAGTACAATTAAAGCATAACTTAAGTGTACACATAAGACTAACTAGTGTAACACGGACTCGAGACATGTCCTGGTAGTGTCACGTGATTATAAATTAAAATGGTAATACTAATAAAAGTTGTGAGTTATTTACAAAATTTGTTAATAATATTTTATATATTAAAAAAATATGTTTATTACGAAATATTTTGTTGAGAGAAATGAGAAAGAGGATTTTATATATGATTTATTAATTTGGTTTAAAACTTAATATTTTTATTTTTATTTACAAGCACAATACTTGAAAAGGTTCAAAGTATGCACATAAAAGTAGCTAGAGAGAATGAAAATATTTATGTACTAAGTATCATTAATATACTTTAACAAAAAACTTACTCATTCTGAAATACTTCTTTGTATACAACATTATTTATTGTTGTATTGCACTCTTCTCCTTCATTCAATATATAAAACTTTCAACACACATCTTTTCTTCACTCTTAAAACGTACGGCCACATATTGTTGCTCATATGTGAATACTTTTTTTCCTCAAATATGGTCAACATGTATTAAATTAGTATTTACCCCTAACTTTAATTGAATACGGAATAATTGATAGTCATAAAAAGCATACTAAATCCTTTATTTTCAAGTAGTTATGAGAAAAAATTATTTTAAATAAAATTATTCAACTATTTCAATTATATTCAGATAAAATTCCGTTTAAACATAATTTGAATTTTACGTTCTACAACTAAGCAATATCGTACTAAGAAAAGCTAACTAATCCAATATATTCAAATAATCATAATATACAATTTCAGTCTTAATGTTTTGTCTATAGTTTTCTTACAAAGAACCTTGGATGGAGCTGGTGTGGAGACCCTAAAGTAACATCACATATTTGCTTAAAATATTTAAAAATAACAGGTTATTATGAAAATAACCCTAATTTGAAATTAAAGTCAAGCCACTCTAGGATGTGAATGTATGTAATAATATTATTTGCAATACAATATATTTGTATTTGAACCACTAAGTAAATCCAAAATTTATTATTTGCGAAGTCCGATTAGTTTTGTACAAATGGATAAAAAATACGAAAGAAAAATTTCCAAGGAACCACTTAGTTTTGAACCACCAAGTAAATCCAAGGAACGAGAGTTGATTGTTGCTCAAACTTCCGCCGAGCAGAATGTTGCGGCTGCTCTCACAACTCTGGAGGCCGAACGGAAAGGTTTTGTTGAGGAAAAGCAACAGCTCGAGACTGAGCTAGGCGAGATCCGGGTTCAGCTTGCCGCTTCTCAGGCAAAGGTCTTTGTTGCTGAGACTGCTTTGGTCAAGTTCAAGGAGATGCCCTCCCGTATCCCGGATGGTCCTTATGAAGTGAATGTGGACATGTCTGCCGTTCGGGATAGTATCAAATCCTCTGATGAATTTGCTTCTATCAAGGATGAGTATGCTCGGCAACAACTGCCAACCAACTTTGGGGCTTATCTTGAACAATTTCCCCGGAGTGATATTCGGCGTACAGAAGGCGTGAAGCTGCTCGATCAGGATCCTCGGGGTAAACAATTCAACGACTCCCTGGCAAAAATCTCTCTATGTCATGGGCAGTCAACACATTCTAGTTCCCTTCTTAACCAAGCTTCAAGAGCAGATGGGGAGGCCGGTCGAGCTTCCCGATCTTCCCCCGGTCCCCATTGTTGAGGCCCAATTTGAAAAATACCAACGGGACCTGCAACGTGCAACCGATCGTGCGGCAGGGAAAGATCTCGAACCCCCTTCTGACTCGGACGAGGGTGAGGATGATGATGATGACAAGGAGGTCACCGATCAGTAGATTTAATCAAGTATTTTAATAATTGTAATCCCCCCTTTTCCTTTTTGCAAATGCTCTATGTATTTCCCGGCCAGTAGTGCCGATGAATATATATGAAGTCTTGTTTGCTCAATGCTTTATTTAATTCTCTCTTTTGTCCTTGTCAATTTTTTGCTTTTTCCATTCAGGAATCGGTCCATTTTATAGGACTTAGCAGTTTTGCAGCTTTTTTGATCATCCTTTGGATTGCCATCCGGGCTTCAGGCAGTTCTGTAGGACTTAGCTGTTTTTTGTGTTTTTTGGACCCTTATTTTCTTGCCATTCGGTGTTCAGCCAGTTCCATAGGACTTGACTCTTTCTTGTGTTCCTTGCCATTTGGATTGCCGTCCGGGCTTCAGACAGTTCTGTAGGACTTAGTCGTTTTCGAGCTTTTTTGTTTCTGATGCTCCATTTGTTCTACCTAACTGTTGATAGGACCTCCTGTTCGGGTTGTTTGCTGCCCATATCTAACAAATATAGACATTACCAACTCATTATCTTGGATTCTACAAGTCGTTCATTTTTCTGAATATCGCCCGAATCTTGTATCTCTGTTGTTTTGACATCATCTTTGAATCAGTTAGATTTACTTTTCCCAAAAAATAGCTAGTATGAGCCCCCCCCTAAATTGCTAATACTTCCTTCATCTTTTGCTCTTCAAATATTACCCGTTCGGGATATCTTAAGATACTTGTACTAAACATACGGCTTATGTCAACCTTGGTCCGGGATGTCCCTTGATACGTTCATCGTTCGGTGTCTCTAAGATGGCTTCCTCAAAAACTGTTAACCCGTTCTTCATAAATCATTCATTGATCGTTCGGTGTACGTGTTGGGTTACCATAAATGCGTCATAATTACGCGCAACCATATTTTGCAACGTGTTTATCACATGTTAGGGTTTTGGGCGGCATCTTTACTTATAAATAGAGGTGCTTCCTTTTTGTTTTTTCTGTTGCTTCTTCAATTTCTTCTTGCCTCTCTTTAAGCTTTCTCTCTCTAGAGTTCTTAGGCTCCCTTAAATTACCGGTGCCCTTTTATGTTATTCTCCTCCAGCTCAGAATCTGAAGAAATGGTGCTCATTCGTCGTCCTAAAGGGAAAACTTCTCGTGTTAACAAGGCCGGGGGCTCCTCTTCCTAAGCACCCCAGTCCACTAATCCTTCTGTATCGAAACGACCCAAACAACCTCTTCCAGAAGATGGGTACCTATCGGGCGATGATCTTGCTATTTACATTAAGGGAATGCCCGACGCCCACCCCGCATCCCTTTGCATTTCACTCGCATCCGAAAACAAAGACAATGCCTTCCTGAAGATGTCGAATGACAGATCCGCCAATTTTTACCTTCCCCTAGGGAATTTTACGCTGGATTTATCAAACATCCGATGAGGCACCATCCGGGGCACGTGCTTGTGCATCTCGATGCTTTGGCTGCTGGACTTCGTTTCCCTCTACACCCGTTCGTTATAGACTTCCTGCGACAGGTTTCTGTACTTTCCGCTCAGTTCGTGCCCAACACTTACCGCATTCTGACCGGCTTTATCATTCGATGCCAAGAACTGAAGATCGCACCAAGTGTTGATGTAACACCGACCCCGAGCATTTTTACTTTTAGTAAAGTATGTAATAAACCTTGAAGGATAATTTAAGAAAGTTCGTGATTGTAAATTTTTACTATTTCTTTTACGTGAATAGTAAATTGCATGTGGGGCCCACAGTGGGAACGGGGATCGCCCGATAATTCCCGAACCACATATTATATTCATCTTGGTCTAGATAATATGTATATGGTGGTGGATATTTTATTTGGGCCATAAGAAAGGCATGGAGTTGACCGGTTGGTCAAACGGGGCCCAATTACTGGTATTGGTAATTTAGCGGATAACAGCCCGAAATGAGTTTCGGGGACTCCAAAATTGATGTTGGGGAAGGTACATCTATTCTAAAGGCTCATAATCTTTGGGAACGTGTCATATATTTTATTTGGCCTGATAAAATAAAATATAATTAAAACGGACCGAGAAATACAATTTTCGGGGCCGATTGTACACACCGGGACATAAAGGGATGACCTCCCACCTAAGTGGGGGCCACCCCACGTTTTAGGTGGGATAGCTGACTAAGGAATAGCTGGAGGGGACAAGCCAAAGAGACTTGTGCGGACAGGAAGAGGGGAGGAAGTCTCATTGAGACAAAACCTCATGCCAATGCCTCATCCTAGGCATTATTGGCATTCTTGATTGAGGAGGATACATCCCCCCTATCCTCTTGCCTTGCACGATCAAAACCAAGGGAGGAGAAGCTCTGGGAATAGCTCACACCAACAAGGACTTTGGAGGAAGCAAAAGAAAGGGAAATCCAAGAAGAAAAACTAGAAGAAGAGGTAAGAATACAATTTCTACTCTTTTAACTAGTTTTATGGTGTATGATTTTTAAGAAATCATATGGTGGATTAAACACGATGTTCTACACTTTTAAAAGTGTAGAATATTGATATAAAGTGGTGATATTTAACTTAGAAGAGTTGGTGAATCGATAGGAGTCGAAATCACCGGAAACCGCCACTTTAAGGGAGCTGCTCGTTTCTGCAGACCACGAAAGCCGCCCAGCTTTCGTGAAAGCCGCCCGGCTTTTGCCCAGCAACTCAGTTTTACACCTTCAATCGGCCTAGAACGGGGATTGATCGAAGGGCTTAGCAAAGGCAACTATTTCAGCACTTCATAAGGTGAGGATGGCTGACTATATTGCTTATAATTAGTGTGTTAATTTCATGAGATTACCGAAGGTAATTAAATGTTTTTTTATGGATTATTAATGATTAATAATGCCTAAAAAAATGAAAAGACTAAATGTCTAGAGAAAAAGGAGCATGACATACAAATTTAGGAGTAAATTGTGTATGTTCATGTGTTATGAGTATGTTGACTTGAAAGTGGAATTTTTTATGAAACATGTGTTGAAATATACTTTTTCTTAATATTAGAATATATGAGTGATTAAAAGTGATATTTTGGATATTGAGATAAATGGTATTTTCAAAGGAAAATCAGTTGGAATTGTCTATATGACTGAGTTGAGAACTTGGTTTGTTGATATTAATTTGACTAGTATTAAGATACTAGTTGGACATTAAAATGAAATGTTGTTAAGATTG
This sequence comes from Cuscuta europaea, assembly GCA_945859875.1. Lineage (NCBI taxonomy): Eukaryota > Viridiplantae > Streptophyta > Magnoliopsida > Solanales > Convolvulaceae > Cuscuta > Cuscuta europaea. The sequence continues at coordinate 14,154,316 of CAMAPE010000048.1, forward strand.
ATCCTAAGGTTGGATTGCGAAATGTTATGCCTTAAGTAGTCTTAAGAGATGCTTTAAGGTAGGAAAGTATGAACTCTAAGTTATACTAGGGGTAGGCCTTAAGGGATACCCAAGATAAAGTAAATAATAAATTGATCCTAAGTATAGGATTGGCCTACGGGTGTGTTCGGTAGTCCTTGTGGATAGCCGGTTGAATTATGGAAATAGTAAGGACCATGGCCCTTCCCGACTCTAGAGAGCGGGGTTGGATAGCATGGACTTACATCGTGATCACGGGTTAGGGTGGAATCCGAATCGGAGACCTAAATAGGTTCCGGTAGCGGTAACACATAAGATAGGACCCCGAAGGGCCATACCTTCCTACGGGATGATGGGTATGAGTCCAGGGGCGGGATGTTGGAGTCCGAACCGGGAGCCCCATGAGGTCTCGGACAGCGGTAGCAAGTCCCGTAGAAATAATAAGACCCAAGGATTGGGTTGTGCAAATGATAAATGAAAAGGAACATATAAGGAGGGCCGTGTGCCAACAAATAAATAAATTTACTTATTATAAAGATAATAAGTGAGAGATATAAAGTATTATTTATATTATGATATCACCCTATTTTGAGGGTCTTGGAAATTAAAACGTTGATTATACTTAGTATAGTTGCTATTGTACTTGTCAAATATTTCCAAGTACTGACCTCCCCTTCACGGGAGAGGCCACCTCACAGTTTCAGGTAGGACTTGAAGGTTGCTACCGGTGCCCGTTGCTCAGGATATTCAGAGGAGAAGACGTGGTTCGTGCTTCTTCTGTTTCCTGTTTCAAAACAATTATAACAATGCTCATGGATATTATTTTTGAATAATTATTTGGGGGCTTGTATGCCCATGTTTGCCAAAGTGTGGCTAAGACATTTTATTAAATGCTTCCGCTGTTTTAAATGCATGTTTTACATTATGTTTGTTTATGGATGTACTATGTGTGAATGATATTCATGACGTCTTGTATAGTATGGATGAGTTGGACTGCGGTCAACTATTCGTACTGTACGGCGGGTTGTTGACGTGTCCGGCTAGGTCCGGAGCGTGACAGTTGATCTATTCATGTATCATTACTGCTATCAGCCCTACTGGACTACCGGGTACTTGAAGTTGGTGGCCCGAGCTTTATCGTCAGCTATTTACGAAGAACCCCATCGCACCGGTCAACTGGGAAGAGCGGTTTCTTTTTGTTCGCGTAGGCGTGCCGCTTCCATTTCCCGATCGGTGGAATGCTTACCCAGTTCGGGATTCTGAACCCAGGCTGGATACTATTCTTCTTTCAAAATCCGAATCTTTGCATCTCTGAGGTTCTAGAAATCTTCGATCTTTCATTACTTCTTCCAAGATGTTAGCTGCTGGGATTAGTAAGTTTATTTGTTTTTTAAAACCGATCGATCTTCGTTCAACTCTATTCCTTATCTTTATTTTCTTCCTTTGCAGGTGTGATACCCCCTACTCCCGTTCAGCATCTCATATCTATCACTACTCCATCTGCCTTCTCTGGGAAAGGCAAGGAAAAAATGGTTGCCAACCAGACAAATGTTGAACAAGCCCGGAAGAGGCGCCGAGTAAATGATGGTAGTCAGCTTATCCCGATCGATCACGTAGTTGATTTGACCGGTCCAGATGCTGAGCTGAAAAGATCTGTTCTCCCTCCTCAGCCCAAGAATCCAGTGTTTACAAATATGCCGTTCGATGATCAGATGTTTGTGGAGTTCTCCAATCTGGGGCCCCGGGTAGAGGGAAGATACCTGTTCGGGCAAACACCAGCCTCTATGTGGTGTAGTACTTCTTTAAAGGTTTCTCTCAGTTTTTCCAACCTGACCCATTGGTCTGACTTGGTTGAGGCAGGTCATGTAGAGGTTCTCAAGGTATAGATCCTTTAAAACTTGACCGTGTATCATGTTGATTCCACATGTTGGTTGAAGGCCTTGAGAACCATCATTGGTCTGACTTGGTTGAGGCCTTCGGTTGATTGTAGGCCGAACGTTCCTGAAGCGCACTTTTTGAAGACCTGATAAGCGCCTTCCCAATTTTGTGCCATTTTTCACCTTCGAGAGGTTTGCTCTTTTCCCGCTTCTTTAGGACCAAGTCTCCTACTTCGATTAATCGGATTTTCACTTGTTCGTCGAAGTATCTCCTTGTCGCTCTGTGATATTCTTCCATTCGTATTGCCGCTAGATCCCTTCTTTCCTCTATGAAATGCAGTTCGGCCCGTAGATTATCCTCATTGCGTTCGGGATCGTAATGCACTGTTCGGTGTGTGGGAACCAGAACTTCTGTTGGAACCTTAGCCTGGAATCCATAAGCAAGGGCAAACGATGTCTCTCCTGTGGCCGTTCGGGGTGTGGTCCAGTATGTCCATAGGGTATAATTCAAATGATCTGGCCATGATGAGGAACAATGTTCTAGTTTTTTCTTCATACCATCCATAATGGTACGGTTCATATTTTCTACTTGGCCATTTGCCTGAGGGTATGCTACAGATGCTCTGGAATGTTTGATCCCACATTTAACCAAATAATTTTCGAAGTTCCTGCTCACGAATTGCCTTCCGTTGTCCGTGACGATCTGCTCAGGGAGGCCAAACCGGCAAATAATGTTCCGCCAAACAAACTTCTGGCACTGGAAATCTGTAATACTCGCCAGTGGTTCAGTCTCCACCCATTTGGTGAAATAATCAATTCCAACGATGATATATTTCAGTCCTCCGGGGTCAGTAGGTAGGGGCCCTAGCAAGTCGATCCCCCACCTAGCAAATGGAAGAGCAATGGTCATCGGAGTGTAGAAAGTTGCTGGCCGACCGGGAACCGGTGTATATAGCTGGAAGACCTTGCACCTCCTTGTATGTGCAAAGCAGTCCTGTTGGATTGTTGGTCAGTAGTATCCCTGCAAGATGATCTTTCTTGCCAAAGTTTTAGGCCCCTCATGGCTCGAACAGATACTCTCGTGAATTTCTTCCATTACTGTCGCTGCTAGACCGGGTGGAAGGCACTTTAAATATGGTCCTCCGAACGTCTTTTTGTACAACTGCCCGTTCACCAGTTCGAACATGGAAGCCCTCCTCTGAATGCATTTCATATTATATGCTGAATTTTTGTCTTCTGGGAGAGTCCCGTTCTTCAAGTAGTTGGTCATATCTGTGACCCAACTGGGAACGGCATAAGAAATAGCTTCTACCTGGAGGATCATAGTTGCTGGTGTTGTCAGGGTTTCCCGATGGGCAAAACGTTAGATGTGAGCTGGGATCATCTGCGCTCGGTCATCAAAGGCTGCATTTTCCAATTTAGATAGGATATCTGCCTCATGATTTTCTATTCTTGAAACTTGGTCGAGTATCACCTGTTTGATTTTTTTGATTTGCTCCTCGACCAGTTCCTTGTATGCCTTCATCCTCTCTTCTTTTGCTTCGGCCGTGCCATTCACCTGGTGGACCACTAGTTGGCTATCTGATCGGACCTTGAGCCGATCAGCACCCAGAACCTTTGCATACTTTAAACCTGCAACGAGGGCCTCATATTCAGCCTCATTGTTGGTTACTTTAAAATCAAAATGGATGGAGTAGGATGCTTTAAACCCTTCGGGTGATGTGATCACGGCTCCACCCCCACAACCTTTTGTGCTTGATGTACCATCTACGTACATTTTCCACCAGTTACCTAGCATGCTGCTCTCTGACTCAGTTTCCGAAGGTCGAGCGGTACATTCCGGTATAAAATCTTGGAGCTTCCATATCCATGATTGCCTTCACCTTTTCTGGGTTAGGCTCAATACCCCTTTCACTCATCATGTAACCCAAGAATTTGCCCCCCTTAACTGCAAAGGCACATTTCTTGGGATTCATTCTCATGTTTGCCTTTTGCATTATCACGAACACCTTTTCCATGTCCGGGACATGATCCTCCTTCTTCCGGCTTTTGATCAGAATGTCATCAACATAAGCCTCCATCGTTACCCCCAATACTTCTTTGAAAAGTATCCCGATCATTCTTTGGAAGGTAGCCATGGCGTTCTTTAACCCAAACGGCATCACAATGCAGCAAAATACGCCATCTGATGTGACAAATGATGTCTTCTCCGCATCATCCGTGTGCATAAAAACTTGATGATATCCCCGGAAGGCATCCATGAAACTCAATAATTCGCACCCAGCTGTTTCATCTATTAGGAGATCAATCCGTGGCACCGGATAGGGATCTGACGTGCACTTTGTCGTGAGGTGCACTCAAAATAATAATTACAATACAACACTAATACGTAGTATAGTGAAGTAAGGTTCGTATCCACAGGGAAAGGAATATCTTTCTTTTAATTAAATAATACAAAAGGCGGGGTTTTAAGTTTGATTTGATTGAATTTAATTAACACTATGATAAACGACTTATATGAGTTTAATTTATAGAGATGAGGGCTTGGTTTTGCTTTTATCCACTTAATGAAATGTTCGTCGATCCCGGTTATATCTTTAACTATCTTCCTCTCGAATACTCAATCGAGGAGTATATCCAGTCCATCGAGGGTAGTTATTAATAACGAGACGCGTTCATTAATAAAATTTACTACCGAGTCAATATAGAACACGCGCCGTATATTAACACGATAGTAGCAATAAACTTGAGATGAAAACGATTGAGATTGATAACCTCAACACAAGCGGTTTATCGGTTTAATCAATATAATTAATTCCCCTTAGATTATTAATCATGAAACACATGCATTAACAATCCAAGTTTACTACCGTTGAAGGAACCGAATTAATAACAAGTGTATTAATCGATTGATTCTAGTAATAATTAATATATGAAACAAAACTAGTTTATCCTTTAAGTAATGTTCAAAATATTAATATGAAATATGAATAGGAATTAGTTAATACTCAAGGAAGAATATTAAAGAGTATGAATCCTACTATAGTTAATATCAAGATGTTAACTAATTGTCATCTTAGTAACACTCCCCAATATTAACATAGAGGAAGAAATAACTATTACTATAACTAATGTCAAGATGTTAACTAATTGTCATCTTAGTAACACTCCCCAACATTGATATAGAAATAGTATTTAAAGGAAGAATTAATATTCAAGGAAGAAAATTAAAGAGAATAACTCACAACTTACAAATTCATTAAGCTTCAAAGTAGCAAAACCAAGATGGAAGAGTTTAGCTCCTCATTTGGAGACTAAACATGAAGAAAATATAAAGAAAAAACTATTCTAGATTGAGCTTAGAAGTATATAGGAATTGGTGCCCTTTGTGGGAAGGAAAGGGGGGTATTTATAGGCTTGCAGGGTCTTGTACCCGATCGGGTTGTAAGGGCACTCGATCGGGTACTTGGTTGCTTCGCGGAAGTATAGAAAACTGTGTTATACCCGATCGGGTATGTCGGCCACCCGATCGGGTATGAACACTCGATCGTGCCAAAATCTCCCCTGCATGTTGCCTTGTCCCGGATCCGATCCGATTTGATTTTTCAACAAGGTACCCGATCGGGTATAGGTCATACCCGACCGGGTACAACACCAAAAATCAGAATCTTGAGATTTTTGCACCTTCCTTCCATTTGTGCTGTTCACCAATGGTCCCTAGAGTGATTTTGGACCTGTTTGAGCTCAGTATAAACCTAATCTAAACAAATTACAAACATTTTTACAACTTAAACTATTACACCAAAAGTGTGTAATTTCCAAAGTAATAATCAATCAAAACTAATTAAAAACACAGAAATAAATATGTAATTTACATGAATATCAGGATCCATTGAGCAGGCTTTATTCAAGTCAGAGTAATCTACACACATTCTCCAGGTGGATCCCTTTGGTGCTAGTACCACGTTCGACAGCCATTCCACATGGATAACTGACCGGATGTGCTTGATCCGCAGTAAGGTGGCAACTTCCTGTTTAGTGAAATCACGCCGTTCGGCAGCCTGATATGTTTTTTCTGTTGAACCGGCTTGGCATTAGGACGAACGGCCAACTTGTGGCAAATTATCTCCGGGTCAATGTCAGGCATGTCCTCCGGGTCGCGAGCGAATAACATCTGGAACTTTTTCAGGACCATAATAACACCCTCCCTAATTCCACCTTCCAGGTCCACCCCGATCGCCACTTTTCGGTTTGGGGGGGGGGAATCAATGTCAATCTGCTCTAAGAGGGTAGCTCAGGATGTGCGTCGAACTCTGTCCGGCGAGTTTCAACCTCAATACTGTTAACCCGCATCCCTCGGGCATTCATGTTTTTCAAGGCCTCCCGATAGCAAGTTCGGGCTGTTGCCGGATCAGTTCTGGCCACTCTAATCCCAGTGTCCATTGGGAATTTGATGCATGAGTGGCGGACAGAGGCTATCGCCTCCAGATCTTCCAATCCCGGTCGGCCCAGAATGACGTTGTGGGCACATTTGATGTCCACAACCACGAACGTTATTCGGACCGATGCCTTGTGTGCTTCATCCCCAATCTCAACCATCAACTGGATGGTGCCTTCTGCTTCAATGCAATTCCATGTAAAGTGATACGTTTGTAATTTCCATATGCATGTTTGTGTTTTTAATTAGTTTTGCTTGATCTTTACTATGGAAATTACACACTTTTGGTGTAATAGATTAGTTTGTTAAATTCTTGTAAATAGTTTAGATTAGATATATTTTGAGCTCAAACAGGTATTGATCACTCAAAGTACAGTTGGTGAACCCAAAGAGTGGAAAGAAGGTGCAAAATTTGAAGACAAAAGAAGGATCCTGAATTTTGGTCTATACTCGGTCGAGTATTAACTATACTCGATCGGGTATTAGGTTGAAACTTCAAATCGGATCAGATCCGAAGACAAAGGAACATGCCGGGAAGATTTCAGCCACGATTTAATGTCTATACCCGATCGGATAGACCGACATACCCGATCGGGTATGCCTTTGAGTTTTAAACGAAGATCGGTCGAGTATGGTTTGAATACCACTTTCTAAGCATACTCGACCGGGTATAAACATATACCCGATCGGGTATACTTATGGAAAATAACCTGAAACCGATCGAGTACACCTCGAATCGAGTATTACACACATACTCGATCGGGTACCATGTATATACCCGATCGAGTACCCGAATCCCATCCCAAAAGCCTATAAATACACCCCCTTTCCTTCACAAAAAGATATCCAATTCCTTTGTACATCTAAGCTCAGTATAGAATAGCTCTTTCTTTATATTTTTCATCATGTTTAGTCTCCAAATGAGGAGCTAAACTCTTCCATCTTGGTTTTGCTACTTTGAAGCTTAATGAATTTGTAAGTTGTGAGTTATTTTCTTTAATCTTCTTCCTTGAATATTAATTAATTCCTATTCATATTTCATATTAATATTTTAAACATTACTTAAAGTATCAACTAGTTTTGTTTCTCATATTAATTATTACTAGAACCAATCGGTTAATACGCTTGTTATTAATCCGGTTCTTTCAACGATAGTAAACTTGGAATATTAATGAATGCATCTCATGGTTAATATGCCAAGGGGAATTAATTATATTGATTAAACCAATAAACCGCTTGTGTTGAGGTTATCAATCTCAATCGTTTTCATCTTAAGTTTATTGCTACTATCAAGTTAATATACGGCGCTTGTTCTATATTGACTCGATAGTAAGTTTTATTAATGAACGCATCTCGTTATTAATAACTACCCTCGATGAACTGGATATACTCCTCGACTGAGTATTCGAGAGGAAGATAGTTAAAGATATAACCGGAATTGATACGTTCGTAATTTCCATATTTATGTTTGTGTTTTTAATTAGTTTTGCTTGACCTTTACTTTGGAAATTACACACTTTTGGTGTAATAGATTAGTTTGTTAAATTCTTGTAAATATGTTAGATTAGATATATTCTGAGCTCAAACAGGTATTAATCACTCGAAGTACAGTTGGTGAACCCAAAAAGTGGAAAGAATGTGCAAAAGTTCAAAGACAAAAGAAGATCCTGAATTTTGGTCTATACTCGGTCGAGTATTAGCTATACTCGATCGGGTATTAGGATGGAACTTCAAATCGGATCAGATCCGAAGACAAGGGAACATGCCGGGAAGATTTCGGCCACAATTTTATGTCTATACCCGATCGGGTAGACCGACATACCCGATCGGGTATGCCTTTGAATTTCAAACGAAGATCGGTCGAGTATTAATATATACTCGATCGGGTATACTTATGGAAAATAGCCTGAAACCGGTCGAGTATACCTCGGATCGAGTGTTACACACGTACTCGATCGGGTACCATGTATATACCCGATGGAGTACCCGAATCCCATCCAAAAAGCCTATAAATACACCACCTTTCCTTCACAAAAAGATATCCAATTCCTTTGTACATCTAAGCTCAGTATAAAATAGCTCTTTATTTATATTTTTCATCATGTTTAGTCTCCAAATGAGAAGCTAAACTCTTCCATCTTGGTTTTGCTACTTTGAAGCTTAATGAATTTGTAAGTTGTGAGTTATTTTCTTTAATCTTCTTCCTTGAATATTAATTCTTTCTTTCAAAATACTATCTCTATATCAAAGTTGGGGAGTGTTACTAAGATGACAATTAGTTAACATCTTGACATTGGTTATAGTAATAGCTATTTCTTCCTCTATGTTAATATTGGGGAGTGTTACTAAGATGACAATTAGTTAACATCTTGATATTAATCATAGTAGGATTCATATTCTTTAATATTTTTCCTTGAGTAGTAATTAATTCCTATTCATATTTCATGTTAATATCTTAAACATTACTTAAAGTATCAACTAGTATTGTTTCTCATATTAATTATTACTAGAATCAATCGGTTAATACGTTTGTTATTAATCTGGTTCTTTCAACGGTAGTAAACTTGGAATATTAATGCATGCATCTCATGGTTAATATGCCAAGGGGAATTAATTATATTGATTAAACCAATAAACCGCTTGTGTTGAGGTTATCAATCTCAATCATTTTCATCTTAAGTTTATTGCTACTATCAAGTTAATATACGACGCTTGTTCTATATTGACTCGATAGTAAGTTTTGTTAATGAACGCATCTCGTTATTAATAACTACCCTCGATGAACTGGATATACTCCTCGATTGAGTATTCGAGAGGAAGATAGTTAAAGATATAACCGGGATCAACGAACATTTCATTAAGTGGATAAAAGCAAAACCAAGTCTTCATCTCATTGAATTAAACTCATATAGGTTGTTTATCTTAGTGTTTTTAAAGCAAACAAATCTAAACCCCCCTTTTTGTTACTATTTATATAAAAGAAAAGTATTCCTTTCCCTGTGGATACGAACCTTACTACACTATACTACGTATTAGTGTCGTATTGATTAATTATTTTGAGTGCACCTAACGACGAGTGTACGTCAAATTTGGCGCCGTTGCCGGGGAAAGGCAATTAATTTTTCTTTTATTTTCATATCAAGAAAAATCAAAAAAATATATATCAAACAAAAATATAAAGAGTGTTTATTTTTCTATTTTCTGAGCTTAGTGGAGTTTATGGTTAAACATCGTTCCATAAACGAAATCACATATCACAAAAACCCAGAAATAGGACAAACTTTCGAGCGGTTGAAAAGTAAATTTTCTAACACCGACTCGGAAGAATCATCTTCCAGAGATTCATACACCGCTAGCTCTAGTTCTAGCGACACCGAAGAGCCAACCACAATGGCTCTTGAAACAAGAACGCTGAGGGAGCTCACAGCTCCAAACCTCAACCAACAACCACTGTGTATTACCTTCCCTACACTTGATGAGGGTAATACGTTTGAGCTAAAATCTGGGCTCATTCATCTGCTGCCATCCTTCCATGGCCTGAGGGGAGAGGACCCGAACAAACATTTATCGGAGTTCCACGTCGTTTGCACAAGCATGTGCCCAAACGGTGTGACAGAAGAACAAATCAAACTGCGGGCGTTCCCATTTTCACTGAAGGATACCGCAAATGATTGGCTATTCTATCTTCCTTCAGGAAGTATAGGTACATGGGCGGCCATGAAGAAAGCGTTCCTGGAAAGGTATTACCCTGCCTCTGTCTCATCCTCTCTAAAAAAGCAAATTAGCAACGTGGAGCAGAAAGATGATGAATCGTTCTACGAATATTGGGAACGATTCAAGAAACTGTGTGCAAGCTGCCCTTATCATGGCTATTCGGAGCAAGACCTCATCTTATATTTCTATGATGGTCTTTGCAATGAAGATAGGCGGATGATAAACGCCGTATGTGGAGGAGGGATTGTCAACAAGACCCCTTCTCAAGCTACAAACCTCATCTCGGAGTTGGCCGAGAATTGTAGGCACTATGATCGGCGATCATCAAAACGAGTTATGGCGGCAGAATCCAATAACTCATTGGAAAGTCAAGTAGCCGGCTTGACTTCTTTGGTTAAAGATTTTCTCTTAAATCCGAAACCTCAAGAAGTCAAGGTCTGCGGCATATGCTCGACACAAGGGCACCCCACCGACTCTTGCCCAACACTACAAGAGGAGAACGTCGAACAGATCAATGCTTTGGGTTTCCAAAATCAAAAGAGGTATAACCCTCAAAGCAACACCTACAATCCGGGATGGAGGGATCATCCTAATTTAAGGTACGGAAACTCTCAACCTCCTCAACCATCAAATCCTCCTCCTCCACAATATAAACAACAAGGCCAAACTTCAAACTCGAACATGTCAACCGAAGACATGATTCGATCACTTGCCATGAATATGGAAACAATGCAACAAAGTGTGGTTCAATTCCAAGAAACAACAAAATCCAGCATCCACAACTTGGAAAGCCAAATCAGCCAAATCTCAAATGCCGTGAGTAGGCTTGAAGCTAAGGATTCGGCAAGGCTACCATCTCAAACGGAGCCGAATCCTAGGCAACAAGCCCATGCAGTTACATTACGGAGTGGCAAGGAATTGGTTATTGCCAAGGAGAAGGCAAAGAGCCACATTGGCGAAGAGGAGGAAGAAGAGGATCTGGTGGAAGTAACTCAACCGGAGGTGGAAGTTCAAATCCCAACCCCACCACCGGTCATTCCCAAGATTGAAGCACCTTTCCCCGAGGCTCTAAGGGAAACACGAAAGCTGGAGAAAGACAAGGACATCTATGAGACATTCTCCAAATGTGAGGTAAATATCCCTCTCCTTAACTTGATAAAGGGTGTTCCTAGATTCGCAAATTTTTTCAAAGAACTATGTACAATAAAAAGGAAACATAGACTCAATGGAAAACAAAAAGTCCAAGTTAGTGAACGTGTTTCGGCAGTTTTTCAAAAGAAACTCCCAAAGAAATACAATGATCCGGGCATGTTCACTATACCTTGCAAGTTGGGAGGAACTACGTTTTCAAAAGCCATGCTCGATTTAGGAGCATCAATTAATGTCATTCCTTACTCTTTATACAAATCACTTGAGCTTGGCCCTTTAAATGAAAACCGGAGTAGTCATTCAACTTGCGGATAGATCAAATGCCTACCCTAAAGGTATTGTCGAAGACGTACTAGTTATGGTTGACAATTTGATTTTCCCCGCTGACTTTTATGTTTTAGAAATGGAGAATGATAAGATTGCGGTTCCTATCCTCTTAGGAAGGCCATTTTTAAAAACCGCTAGAGCAAAGATTGACGTGTTTAGCGGCTCTTTAACAATGAAATTTGATGGGGATAAAGTTGAATTCAACATTTATGACTCCATGAAATATCCAAATGAAAATCATTCTTTATTTGCCATTGATATTGTTGACCCCCTTGTACAAAATACTTTTGAAATCGATAAGGAGGACGAATTGTTAAGTATACTTGAGAATGACTTCGGGGAAAACGCTTCAGAACTTGCCTTGACCCCCAACACACAAGCTATGATAGTGGAATTGGATACTCACTTCCAACTCCCACTTATGCCACCGGGGTCTAGGGCATTTCCGCTAACCATCCCCGAGGAAAAGCCTCTACCTTCAGTTTTGCAGGCACCCGACGTTGAGATGAAACCACTCCCAACACATTTGAAATATGTGTTCTTGGGGGAAAAAGAGACACTACCGGTCATTATCTCAAACAAATTGACCGGGGAACAAGAAGGCAAATTGATAACGGTGCTCAAGGAGCATAAACTAGCAATTGGATGGACTATAGCCGACATCAAAGGCATTAGTCCATCTACTTGCATGCATCGCATCTTAATGGAGGATGAAGCCAAGCCGGTACGACAGCCGCAACGAAGACTAAACCCACCTATGATGGAGGTGGTCAAAAAGGAGGTGATCAAACAACTCCAAATGGGGATAATCTTCCCCATCTCCGACAGCAAATGGGTTAGCCCAACCCAAGTGGTTCCAAAGAAGACCGGAGTCACGGTAGTGGAAAACAAACATGGAGAACTTATGCCCACCCGAATTCAAAATGGATGGAGGGTATGTATAGATTACCGTAGACTTAATGCGGTAACTAGAAAGGATTTCTTTCCTTTACCCTTCATCGACCAAATGCTTGAGAGACTTGCCGGGCATAAATTCTATTGCTTTCTTGATGGCTACTCCGGGTACTTTCAAGTGCCTATAGCCCCTGAAGATCAAGAGAAGACCACTTTCACTTGTCCATTTGGCACTTTTGCATACCGGCGCATGCCATTCGAACTTTGCAATGCCCCGGCCACATTCCAACGATGCATGATGAGCATATTCTCTGAATATGTTGAGCTATTTATGGAAGTCTTTATGGATGATTTTACAATCCATGGAGACTCATTTGATTCATGCCTACTTCATCTATCTCTTGTTTTGAAGAGTTGTTTAGAATCAAATCTTGTTCTAAACTCTGAAAAATGTCACTTTATGGTGGAGGAAGGAATTGTCCTAGGCCATGTGATCTCGCCCAAAGGAATAGAGTTGGACAAAGCAAAAGTGGAGGTTATCCAATCACTACCTTATCCTACCACCGTTAAGGAGATACGATCATTCCTTGGACATGCAGGTTTCTACAGGAGGTTCATCAAAGATTTCTCAAAGATTGCATCTCCTTTATGCACACTTTTGCAAAAGGAGGTGGAGTTCATATTTTCCGAGGACTGCAAGAAGGCCTTCAATGCTTTGAAGGAGAAATTAGTAACCGCACCTATCATCCAAGCCCCGGATTGGTCTCTTCCCTTTGAGATCATGTGTGATGCTAGTGACTATGCGGTCGGGGCCGTTTTGGGCCAAAAGGTGGGAAGAGAATCTCATGTGATCTATTTAGCATCCACCACACTCAATGATGCCCAACGCAACTACGCCACCACCGAAAAAGAAATGTTGTCCGTCGTTTATGCGCTCGAAAAATTCAGGTCATATTTACTTGGTACCAAAGTGATCATTTACACTGATCATGCGGCTATTAGGTTCTTGATGACAAAGAAAGAGGCCAAACTACGGCTGATTCGATGGATACTACTCCTGAGCGAGTTTGATGTTGAGATCAAGGACAAGAAAGGCATGGAGAACTTGGTGGCCGATCACTTGAGCCGTTTGGTCTTGGGTGAAGGAAACAATCATATCAAAGATGATATCCGAGGCGAATTTCCCGATGAGACCCTTTTCTCCCTTAAGGAAATTCGTCCAAGGTACGCTCACATTGTTAATTTCCTTGTTCTAAACAGGTTTCCACCAAGCTTCTCTAAAGCTCAAAGAGAGAAAATCCAGCATGATGCAAAGCAATACGTATGGGATGAACCATATTTATGGAAACATTGCAAAGATCAGGTCATTCGAAGGTGCATTCCCGAAACAGAAATTGCATCCATACTTGCTTTTTGTCACTCACATGCATGTGGTGGCCACTTTGGAGGAAAACGAACATCCATGAAGGTACTTGAATGTGGTTTTTGGTGGCCAAGCTTATTTGGAGATGCTCATGTCTATTGTCAATCTTGTGATAATTGCCAACGCATGGGCAACATCTCTCGAAAGCACGAGATGCCACAAGTTCCTATGCTCTACGTTGAGATCTTTGATGTGTGGGGAATAGATTTCATGGGACCTTTTCCTAATTCCCATGGAAATCTATACATTCTATTGGCGGTAGATTACGTATCCAAATGGGTGGAAGCAAAAGCCACAAAGACCGATGATGCCAAAGCGGTGACTGAATTCCTCAAAACCCGCATCTTCTCAAGGTTTGGAGTACCACACATCTTGATAAGCGATAGAGGCACTCACTTCTACAACAAAACTGTGAGTGCCTTGTTGAAAAAATATGGCGTCACACATAAACTCTCCACCGCCTACCACCCACAGACAAACGGTCAAGCTGAGGTATCGAACAGAGAGCTGAAATCTATTCTTCAAAAGACAGTAAATCCAAACCGTAAGGATTGGAGCCTGCACATGGATGATGCCTTATGGGCATACAGGACCGTTTTCAAAACCCCAATTGGGATGTCACCCTATAGACTCGTGTTCGGTAAGGCCTGTCATCTTCCGGTCGAACTCGAACATAAGTCTTATTGGGCGTTCAAAACATTCAATCTCGACATGGCTAAAGCGGGAGAGCAAAGGAAGTTACGACTCCAAGAACTAGAAGAGCTTCGATTGGAGTCCTATGAGAATGCCTCCATCTACAAGGAAAAGATGAAGGTATGGCATGACAAAATGATAATAAGAAAGGATTTCCAAGTTGGAGACAAAGTCCTTCTTTTTCTATCACGCCTTCGCCTTTTCCCCGGAAAATTGAGATCACGATGGGAAGGACCATTCGAGGTGGTCAAAGTCTACACCCATGGCGCAGTGGAAATAAAAAGCCTCGACACCGGAAAAATCCTCAAGGTTAATGGACATCAACTCAAACCATTCCTTGAATGTTTCCCGAAAGAAAGCATTGAATGCATGGATCTCATCGATCCAATCTTTGAAGAATGAACACAACAATGGCGTCGTGCCGCGACGTTAACTAAGGCGCTTCTTGGGAGGCAACCCAAGCAAGGTACATTTTTCTTTTATTGTTAACCCCCCTGTCAATATTTTCAATTATGTTTTGGGGAGGTTGAGAGAGAGGGCACTAATCACAGGTTTGTGGACGAAAAGAAATAAAAATGCAGGTTTTGGAACATCTGGGGACATACCCGATCGAGTACCACCTTATACTCAATCGGGTATGGCCAAAAAGAAGGGGAACCGGGCATTACTCGATCGAGGAAGCATGGATTTTTGAAAGAAAATAGACATACTCGATCGGGTACCACTATATACCCGGTCGAGTATGTACAGAAAGTCGAAGTACCATGAAAACTGATGCCCATATTCGTTCGAGTACATGGCTCCAAAATTGAAAAACAAGGGATACCCGATCGGGTATCACTATACACCCGGTCGGGTATGTATAGAAATGCTAAAGTTGAAGGAGACTGACTCCCACACTCGACCGAGTACATGCCTCAAAAGTAGAAAAGAGCACATACCCGATCGGGTATGGAAGAATACTCGACCGGGTACCGGAGGCAGGCTGCTCACAAACTTCATTTTCCACAAATACTCGACCGGGTAACAATACACTACCCGATCGAGTGCCAGAGGCAGGCTGTTCAAATACCAAACTTTCTAGCAATACTCGACCGGGTAACAGTACATACCCGATCGAGTACAGGAGGCAGGCTGCTCAAAAAGGCCACTTTCCAGACATACCCGACCGAGTACCAGCACATACTCGATCGGGTATACGGGTATTATAACCCCAAATCAGCCCCAAACACTTCATCTTCCCCAAAATCCCCAACCCCAATTCGAACAAAACGCCCCCAACCCCCATTTTTACACCTTCTCTCTACCATATCTCTTCCAATTCTTCACCAAATCATCCCATTTCAACACCAAAACACTCCCCTCATCCTCCTCTACACACTCATACTCACCAATCCCATTCTCCACCAATTTTCAGAGGTCCGAAAAACCCTACCCCCACCTTCAAATTTCGGATTTCAAGGCCCAATTCACTCCAAAATGGCTCCAAGGAAAGAGAAAGGACAAAGCTCAAACACTAGGGCATCCATCCCGGGCTACGAGGACATCCTCTTCATGGACAACGAACCCCGCACACGCTTCATGTCCACAATTGAAAGGCAAGTTAAACCTTCTCGCTTTTTATGCCATGATGCCCTAAAGGAATTAGGAGTGTACAAAATGATGAAGAAATTTTTTCATGAGTTAAGCATGGATAAGATTTTCAAAATGCAATATCACTCAAATGAAAAAATTATCTATGAATTCCTAAGCTCTGTGCAATTTGAGAACAATGAAGAGGATTTTCGGGATGATAAACTCAAGTTTCGCTTGTTTAACCACAACCACTCCATTACGAAACTTGAGTTCGCCGAACACTTTGGTATTCCGGTCCCGTACCAAAAATCTATATCCGACAATACCGCCTTCGGCCATACCCTATGGACAAAGATGACCGGGGAGACTAAATTTAGCTCCTCCCAACTCTATATTAGTCATGTCCAACATCCCGTCCTCCGCCTATTTTTGAAATTCCTTGCCAACTCCTTGCTTGGACGTCCCAACAACCATCATACTAGGATGGGGGATGTATGCCTCATCTCGGTAGCCCTATTCCGTGTCCACGTGGATTTCAACCTATGTAATCTCATGTGGGCACATCTCAAAAAAGAAAGCGTGGCAAAGGGCGCTATTGTAGTGGGCGGGGTGATTATGCACTTGGCCACAAAGTTTGGGTATACGGATAACTCTCCTATACCCGACTACTGTTTGATGAACATATCTTGGCTGGGCCACTCGGGTTGTACATCTTTTTCACACACTGTTTATGGTGAAGAAAGGCCCAGAAATATGTACAACTGGCTCATCCACCCCAAACCCCTCAAATACTTCCTCTTGCCCAACCCAGAACTCCCCCAACTCCACTACAAAACAGGAAGAGAGGAGCAACATTACCTCTTCCCACACGCCCTCCCACCACATCTCCAGGAACCGGAACAGGAACCTCCCCAAAACCAACCTGATTACGAGCCCTATGATCAACTCCATAGCCATCCAAACATGGGCCAGGACTTCCCAGAACAAAGCCAAAACCCTCCACCACCCGACTTCTTTCAACAACTTCGGGAGGGTCAACAACAACTGCTTACGGGAATAACCCAAATAGACAATCGGCTCAACCGATTAGAGGAGGAGCAAAGAGCCGGTTTTCAGCGATTAGAGGATGATCAAAGAGCCGGCTTTCAGCGATTGGAGGAGCTCAGGGAGGCCGATAGACATCGGTATGAGGAAGACCAACATAGGTTCTACGGACCTATGTACTGTTATATGGCACAGCAGGGATCCTTCCATACCATGGTGAACCCCCCTCCACCACCCTCATGGTATGACCCCACTCATTGGGGTAACTTTGGAGGATCTGGCTCCGGGGGTGGAGGGTACGACGGCGGAGATGGCGGGGACACCTACATGGGAGATGGTGGCCAAGGGAGCGGCTTCGGAGGGAGCTACTACGGAGGAGAAGGCGGGCACTAGGGACAGTGCTTGATTCAAGTGCGGGGGAGACACTCATGATGGTATGTAATTTTCATTTCCACCTAGCACTATGCATGTAATTCTTTTGAACTTTTACACAAAAAAAAACAAAAAAAAAGTGATAAACAAAAGAAAATAAATGCTAGTTAGGTTGAAAACCCAACAAAATGGGCAATCTAAGCAAAAAGGGCTTATAAAAAATGAGTGAGTTGGAGAGAATGGAAAATGAAAAGAGATGCTAGGATGAAAACCTGAAAAGGCTCCTAGGCAAAATGAGAGATATGAGAGAAATGTTTGTTCTTGCAGGCACTCATTGTATCCTTATGAAGAATAAGAAGATTCAAGATAAAGAAGAAGAGAGGAGGAGAAGAGAAGATAACACTAGGAGGCCATTAAACCCAAGATGCTCTTTTGTAATTTGAGTTTAAAACTCATTTTTTTCTTTGTCATCCTTGGTGGTCTTTGTGTTTGTATATTGTTTTTGTTGAACTGTGGAACTTTTGGACAAACATTGACACTTGTAAACATTTGATCTTACTCGAGACGAGTAAAGGTTTAAGTGTGGGGGAGTTGATACGTTCGTAATTTCCATATTTATGTTTGTGTTTTTAATTAGTTTTGCTTGACCTTTACTTTGGAAATTACACACTTTTGGTGTAATAGATTAGTTTGTTAAATTCTTGTAAATATGTTAGATTAGATATATTCTGAGCTCAAACAGGTATTAATCACTCGAAGTACAGTTGGTGAACCCAAAAAGTGGAAAGAAGGTGCAAAAGTTCAAAGACAAAAGAAGATCCTGAATTTTGGTCTATACTCGGTCGAGTATTAGCTATACTCGATCGGGTATTAGGTTGGAACTTCAAATCGGATCAGATCCGAAGACAAGGGAACATGCCGGGAAGATTTCGGCCACGATTTTATGTCTATACCCGACCGGGTAGATCGACATACCCGATCGGGTATGCCTTTGAATTTCAAACGAAGATCGGTCGAGTATGGTCCGAATACCATTTTCTAAGCATACTCGACCGAGTATTAATATATACTCGATCGGGTATACTTATGGAAAATAGCCTGAAACCGGTCGAGTATACCTCGGATCGAGTGTTACACACGTACTCGATCGGGTACCATGTATATACCCGATGGAGTACCCGAATCCCATCCCAAAAGCCTATAAATACACCACCTTTCCTTCACAAAAAGATATCCAATTCCTTTGTACATCTAAGCTCAATATAGAATAACTCTTTCTTTATATTTTTCATCATGTTTAGTCTCCAAATGAGGAGCTAAACTCTTCCATCTTGGTTTTGCTACTTTGAAGCTTAATGAATTTGTAAGTTGTGAGTTATTTTCTTTAATCTTCTTCCTTGAATATTAATTCTTTCTTTCAAAATACTATCTCTATATCAAAGTTGGGGAGTGTTACTAAGATGACAATTAGTTAACATCTTGACATTGGTTATAGTAATAGCTATTTCTTCCTCTATGTTAATATTGGGGAGTGTTACTAAGATGACAATTAGTTAACATCTTGATATTAATCATAGTAGGATTCATATTCTTTAATATTTTTCCTTGAGTAGTAATTAATTCCTATTCATATTTCATGTTAATATCTTAAACATTACTTAAAGTATCAACTAGTATTGTTTCTCATATTAATTATTACTAGAATCAATCGGTTAATACGCTTGTTATTAATCCGGTTCTTTCAATGGTAGTAAACTTGGAATATTAATGCATGCATCTCATGGTTAATATGCCAAGGGGAATTAATTATATTGATTAAACCAATAAACCGCTTGTGTTGAGGTTATCAATCTCAATCGTTTTCATCTTAAGTTTATTGCTACTATCAAGTTAATATACGACGCTTGTTCTATATTGACTCGATAGTAAGTTTTGTTAATGAACGCATCTCGTTATTAATAACTAACCTCGATGAACTGGATATACTCCTCGATTGAGTATTCGAGAGGAAGATAGTTAAAGATATAACCGGGATCGATGAACATTTCATTAAGTGGATAAAAGCAAAACCAAGTCTTCATCTCATTGAATTAAACTCATATAGGTTGTTTATCTTAGTGTTTTTAAAGCAAACAAATCTAAACCCCCCTTTTTGTTACTATTTATATAAAAGAAAAGTATTCCTTTCCCTGTGGATACGAACCTTACTACACTATACTACGTATTAGTGTCGTATTGATTAATTATTTTGAGTGCACCTAACGACGAGTGCACGTCAGGGATCAACGAACATTTCATTAAGTGGATAAAAGCAAAACCAAGTCCTCATCTCATTAAATTAAACTCATATAGGTTGCTTATCTTAGTGTTTTTAAAGCAAACAAATCTAAACCCCCCTTGTTACTACTTATATAAAAGAAAAGTATTCATTTCCCTGTGGATACGAACCTTACTTCGTTATACTACGTATATTCGTTGTATTGTATTTATTTTGAGTGCACCTCACGACAAGTGCACGTCATAAAGCTCACAAACGGTGTCCTTAAGTGAGTTAGTTGGCTCCTCTGTAGGCCCATTTTCTCGAACGATTGTAGATACAATACGTTCACACTGCTCCCAGTGTCTACCAACACTCGGTGGATCAATGCATTATCTATACACATACTTACGACCTATTCGTCCCTGTGCGGGCTTGGTGAATTGGGCCAATCCGCAGGTTCGAATGTGATCTGCTCCATTCCGCCTTTCTTTTGGGGTGGAGTGGATATGAAGCCCACATAGAGGCTTCGTTCGAATTTCTTCCGTTCGGCGTTCGAGTCATCTGTCTCCCCACCCCCAAATATAACCTTTACCTCCATGCGGGGCTTTTTGCCCAGGTTCCACGAACCTTCTGGTTCATCTCTGGGAGGAATATACACATCATTCCTGGGCCGAGCATCACGTTGAGCATCCCATCTCCAGCTGTTGGGTTTTTTGACCGGCTTCAGAATGCCTACAACATTCGGGTCTTTATTCACATATTTGTCCAGATGACCCCGCTGGATCAATTCCTCAATTGCTATCTGTAATGCCCGACAGGAATGAGTGGAGTGACTCTTCCTGTTGTGGTATTTACAAAAGGCATTTTCATCTGCCCCCATGTAATTCTTGGAATCAGTTAGAAGGGGAATGTTGTCCTTCTCATTCTGATAAATGGTCGCAACAGTCAGGACCATGATTTCCTCCTCCAGAGCCGCATGCTTTCGGGACCTATCCAGCACTTCGAAATATACAATGCCCGGATTCTTTTTTAAGTCTTTATACAGTTCACCCGTTCGGAGAGCGTTAGTGAATAGGGTGATGGCTGTATCATCCGTCATGTTCCCAACTTTTAGGATTTCATCCCTCCATCGTTTCAGGAATTGATTCAGGGTCTCCTTTGGCCCCTGTTTGACACTGGTAAGGTAACTGAAATGCTGTTTTGGAGTGGTACTGGAGGCAAACTGGGCCATGAATAAAGATAATAATCCGGCAAAGTTGCCGATCGATCCTGGATGCAGAGTCCCGAACCATTACTGAGCAGGTCCCCTGAGTGTGCTGAAGAAAAGTCGGCAAATAGCCGCCTCTGTTGTCCCTAACAGCATGAGCCCCCCTTGGTAACTCCTCAAATGCACATGGGGCTCTCCCGCCCCGTCATATATCTCACCGGTCGGCGGTTTGGCATCTCTGTGGATTTCATCATCCATTATTTTCCGGGTGAAGGGGGAAGTGATCCCAACTCGCACCGGGGTAGGTTGTAGAGGTGCCCTATTTATTTGTTCCCTCATTTCGTTCATCCGCCTCCTCATTTCGGCCATCTCTTCCTCCTAGGCCGTAAGGGGAGGTGGTGGGGGAGTTCCCAGATTAACAAATTCCCCAGTTCCTTTTGGTGGGGTTTCTCTTTGATTCTGACGTCCCTGTCTGGATCGGGTGTTATCATGTTCATAACATAAATGGCGCCCAACCGGCGTATCTCTTCTAGCTCGTGACCCGGTCGGGGTGTGGTCACTGTGAGTGTGATGCCTACCCCTAGACATATGAGCCCTTCTGTACTCTCCCCGGTGTGCTCGGGAATGATTTGAAGCCATGGTGGTTTATGTATCGGTAGTTTCCTCTTGGAATGATTGCATCGTGGACGGGGTCGTGTATTTGGTTTCTGCCGTATAGCTGGACCGTCCCCCATCCTGCTCATCCACCAGGTGCTGCATGAAGAAATCCCCATCATAGTGCGGGTAGGATCCTCGACTGGATTGCCCTTGGGAGGTCCGGCTCTCCCCGCGTCTTCCTGAGGTTTCACCGGTGTGATGAGAAGTGATTCTGACCATTTTGATAATAGGTTGTTTTAGGTGAGTGATTGGTGTGAAACTTTTTGTTTGTTTCCCACAGACGACGCCAATGTTGAAGTTAAGCCCCGCAGATCCAAAAGCCCAACACGAACTTTGGATATTTCAGGAAATGATCACGAATTCAGTGTATAAGAAAATATAAAAGATGGATAATATAACGCTCAAAAGACCACTTGTATTAGATAATTCGGTGATTACACAAGAACTTCCCGAACGGTACGTCGGGATAGTAATTAAGCTATTCTAGGCTTTGAGTCTAAAAAATCTAACCCTTTACAATGAAATTAATCTTTCTATTTATACTAATGGAGGGTATGGGGTGCTTCATGCTGATTGGTTGCTAATCCAGCCACTTGAAAGCCCACATTCCCACTTGCTGCCGCCATACTCTAGCAATGAATGCTTCCTGCCACTTGCTGGATGCCCGTTGCCCGAACGGGTAATGGACCCTGCTGGAATTATCATTGATCTGGCCGAAGTACATTGAATGACCCGAACCCCGTCCGTTACATATTTCTTCCTGAGCTTGTTCATCTTCTGGATTCTGGGCCCGTTTATTGGACTGGATATATTGGGCCTTTGATCCGGGTATTGGGCCTTCGGCCCAATATCCCAACAACTGCCATCCATAGGATTTCGATCTAGGGTTTATGTTTTTTTTAAATATTATTTGAATTTGAGGTTATTGCTGCTTAGTTTGCCTGTTTTATCTACGGGCTTAATAGATATAACACTGTGAGTATATTGTTGAACATCTGTGAGATTAGTACTACGTTTCTTTTGCTTTTTTACAGGCAACTGATCCAAGAACATGAATGGTTTTGTTTAAAATGTTGAATCCTGCCCTTTTTAATGATATCAATAGATGCATTTCAACGGGTAAAGAGGTATGTTAGGATGCTATTGTCTGCAAGTCCCTTGGTTTGTTACATATTGTCATATTCCCCTAAGTTGTTCCCCGAGTTTATGCTACCCGCTCTTTCGAATAGGCCAATGTTTATCATGCTACAAAATCTGATGGACAGGAACTTGCTATCTTATTTACAAGATTTCAATTCCTGTATTTAAGAATGACATTGTTTTTAGCATTTGATTCACTGTTCACTTCTATTAATCACATATTTCAGTTGATTTCATAATCTATGTTATAGTTATGTTCTTTATTTGTATTATGCTTTATGTCATTGTGATAATTACATTTTAACTTCCTTAAATTATAACTATAAACCAGCCATTTTATTATTTATATCACTCCTCCAGGGATACAGAGCGATTTATTCAGAGCGAGTATCGGTTCAGATTTGGATATTGTAAGCACTTTCATATGAAAATGGTTAAGAAATGGGCGAAGAAAGAACCGAGAAATCAAATGAGGTAATGCAGTCTTGTCACGAACCCTTCAGTTCTTTGCAAGCAGATCGAAATTGAATATCCCATTGGTAAGTTTCTTTCTCTTTAATTTTGAGCGGCTGAGTCATCTTCTTGCCAAGACTGCGCTGTACCATAGTGGTCAAATCATGCAATAAAACAATCTAAAGTAAGACAATGAACTAATAAGATGTTCAATGGTTACATTCATAGATTCTGTATTTTTGTTCTGCTCTGACATGGTTTATTTTCTGTTTTGAATTTGCATGTTTTGTGTGTATGATGGGGGTGGGGGTGATGTGAAGTTAAACTATTGCATTTATCTACACCGGCAGGAGGAAATGAAGTGTTTCATGCCATGCATTGTTGAAATTAAGGAAGAATCAAGGGCAGTGAAGTCAAATTTGGCTATCCCTTCACCTTCTGCCTTTCTTGATGAGCATGATCTTGCATCTACTTCTCTGAATGCCTCAGACTCCACCACGAGTACAGAATCTTCCAGGAGCAGGACAACCCAGTTTCCTAATTCATCTAAACGCTCCTCAGACCTCGGGCAGTTTACATTCTCAGAACTGAAAGAAGCAACAAAAAAGTTTAGTAGATAAACCAAGATTGAGGAGGGTGGGTTTGGATCTGTCTACATGGGAACAGTTAGTAGTTTTGAAGATCCATGGAAGTGTTTTAAGAATCTTATTTCAGCCTTTGCCATTTTCTTATCTAAAACTTGCTTATATTTACTCTTTTTTGCAAGTCTTTTACGAGTCTTTTTGCAGAGAATATAAGAGAGCCACCTTCTGCAGAACTTTGAAGAACCATTCAATTCTATTTAGTCTTAAGTGTCTTTTTGCTAGACTTTGCCTTTCTGTGTATGTATTTTTTTGTATTTAGTTTCAGAGTATGTATTTTTTATATTCTGTGTATACCTTATGGAAAACAAAGTAATAATGCACTGGTTGGTTATTTAAATAATCTACACAGTGCGTCTTTTTTTTAATTATAAAAGGCACTTACAACGTTAGTTATACGTGACAACTGACGTAATATGCATTTTTTTTTATTTTTTTGAAATTATATTCAACGTCGGTTTTGTTAAATAACTGACGTAACATGTATTTATTTTATTTTTTTGAAAATATATGTTACGTCGATTTTTTATAAAACCGACGTGGAAGGTAACTTTTTACGTTGGTTTTATAACCGATGTTATAGAGTCTAACCTATAACGTCTCTCACTTACACGTCGGTTTCAGAACCGACGTTAAAAGTATAAAATAACCGACGTTATATGTTCCTTCTCTAGCACTGGATTTAAATTTGATATAACATGAGATTTCATTTTTCATATGTGTGAGTTATGTTTATAGACATTATCAGGAGTGCTTACATTAGATAGTATATGAAGTTACATCTTCTATCTTATGCGGAAGTGACATTTGCTTGTGCGTGAGTTACATCTGTCTATGCGTCAGTTACATTTGGGCTTGCCTCAACAAGTTACATTTTACAAACACCTAAATCAGATTTTCCATTAACGCGAGTTACATTTTTCATAATACGAGTTACATTGCAACGAGTTACATTTTGACAAAACACCTATATCTTTGTCAAAAAATGTGATTTTGAAAAAAACATTTTTATGATCTTAATATTAAAAATAGAACATATTCACTATTTAAGTAAACTCTTTCTATGAAAAAAAATCACTTTTTTGCAAGAAAAAATGTTAGTGCAGGAAAAAGGAATTATAATTAAGAAAATACATTATTCACTATTTACGTAAAGTAATTGAGCAATTAGACTCGTTATTTTCATTGAAATCAATGTTTTATTTCTTATAATCCGTATTAGACAAGTTACATTTCGACTTGCCTACAGTTACATTTGTTATCAGCATGAGCTACATATCTTTACACGCGAGTTACATCATTCTGTTACTGGACAATGGAAAAAACAAAAAAAAAAGTTACTCTTCACACGTGTTTTTCATGTGAGAGTAGTATGCTTCATCATGGGCTGCTCCCACATTATAACAACTGCTATTTGGGGGTTAAAATTCGTTTTGATAATTACTTAGATCTTAAATTTAATCAACAAGATTAATCTCATAAATTAAAACTTCTTTTTGGGGAGATTTCTCTAAAAAATGATTAAATAAAACCAAAACTACAATAATAGGAGTTTAAAGTTTAAATTCTCAAAATAGATTAATATTTCCTATTCTACCTTTTCCTTTGTCATTCTTAATAGACCATAAAAAAATTAAAATAAAAAATGAAAAAAGTAAAAATAAATAAAATATACATGCCTCAATCACACCACATTCCGGCACCGCTACCCTCTGATCGGTGAAAAAGAATGCGTGGTTGAAAATGACAAGTTACAAAATGATCACCTTTTTTGAAATTGATTTGAATGTACTACCATGTAGTATGAAAAATGCTCTTTGTACACGTCAATTTGTACACGTCATTGTACACGCCGGTCAAAGTGTCTGTATACAATGAAACACTTCTTTTGTTCACGCCAGTCAGATTGTTTGTATCATAGATAATTTAAATTGTTTGTGATGCAGAAATTTTTTTTGTTTGCGTGAAAATTAGTTTTCTTCATAAAATCCAGATCAAATTATGTATGCACATACAATTTGACCGGAGTGTACAATGGCGTGTACAAATAATGCCGCGTACACAAAGCAAAACTGATGTACTACCTCTGTCACCCTAATATTGGGATGAAAAGGGGTACGGTGACACAATTTTTAAGAAAATGAGTGTGTTGTTGATATTAATTGATAAAGTAAAAATAAAGTAAGAATAAAGTAACAATTTTGAGTCACACAAACTTATGAAATTTCCGAAAAAGTTATATGAGACGATATTAGCTGGACGGGGAGTAACATTTAATGAAATTGCTCTCAATAGGACCAATATATGTTTATCTAAAAAGCACAAATAGGACTACTATTTTATTATCCCCCTGGGGGTAGGACTTAACATTGATTTCAACCCTAAATACCTCTAAAGGTATTAATGTATTATTCATAATGAATGTCGTCTAAATTCATAATAAAATCATAAAAAGTAATTAAAAATCGTAAAAAATACTAAAAAATTCGTAAAAAATAAAAAAAAATTAATAAAAATACTTAATAAAATAATTTTTTTTACAAAAAAATTCTTTTGATTTTTTTAAATAGTAAAAATCCATAAAAAATTCAAAAAATATGGATACCTTTCGCACCGCTTCCCAGCACCACCACCCCGACAGGTGAAAATTTTGCCATTTATTTCTAAAAATGTCAAGAAAATGACATTATTACTCTTTGTAATGCCAAAATTTTCATTGAATTTTTCATTATTATTGCATTACTAAAAATGATGAAAGGTTTCCAACCAGTGAGGGAGGCGGTGGTGTTGGCAAAGACGGCGGCATTTTTTATATGTTTTCTTTAAAAAAATTAATTTTTAATTTTATACATGTTTTATAATTTTTTACTATTTTTGATGGTTTTATATAATTTTTACGATTCTTTTATGATTCTACTATTAATTAAGATATTTCAAAAGTTACAAGGATATATATGCGAACATGTATAGCCCTACCTTGAGGAATTTAAAAGATATACTCACACTTGTGCTCCTAAGCCACTATTTTTCCAATTTAAGCAATCTGCTCACTTTGCAAAAATAGGACCTAAAAATAAACTATGTTTTCATATGACTAATTATATGTGTCTTGGACAAATATACCCTTATAGCTAGTGAAATGTTTTAATTCTTAATAACATAATATAAAATAATAAAAATTCGTAAAAAATACTAAAAAATTAATAAAAATATTTCGATAATAATAATTTATTTATTTTATTTGTTTCAAATAATTAAAAAAATATACGAAGTATATTTTTTTTAAAATTAAAAACTCAATAAAATAAAATAAAATTCACCACCGCCCCCCGCCGCCCCTGCGCCACCACCTCCAGTCACCAGGGGTAAAAAATGCCATGTTCATTACGAATGCCATATTTATGACAGAAAACAATGAAAATGTTGGCATTCTCAAAGAGAAATATGCCATGTTATTGGCATTTTCAGGAAAAAATGACAGTTTTTTCACCGGACGGAGATGGTTGTACAGGGAGGAAGTACAGGCGGTGGGAAAGGCATCCATATTTTTTTTAATTTTTTATGGAGTTTTACTATTTTTTATTAATTTTTTAAAAAAACTAAAAATTAAAAAAAATAATAATAAATATTTATTATTTTTTTAATTATTTTTCTACGAAGTTTTGAATTTTTTTCGAATTTATTATGAATTAAACATTTAATTAACTCATATTTAAAAGAAGGGTAAGAATGAAATGAAAAAATAGGTATGTTTCTGATATGACAGATATGGTCCTATTTTGAAAAGAAAAACATAATAAGTCATATTTTGAGTTTTTGCCATAATTGTAGTGTTATTTCACTTATGTGAGTGAATTGCCGCTCGTATGACAAAAGTCTTGGTCTTTCCCAAAATATGACTTCAAAGTTTTATTTCCTAATCTATGTTACCCGTAACCTTCCGTCATACGCTTCCCATACGGCTAATTTTTTTTATTCCTTCGCTACCCTTCCGTCAAACCTACGGTCATAGTACATTCATTCCAAAACCGTTTAAGCATTTATTTCACAATCTCCAATTAGGTAACCGTTTTCCATCTGCGATTACCTCAATTCTTCAACCTTCTTCCAAATAACGGTTTCCTTCTTCTATTCGTTCTTCCTGGTTGGGCTTCGTGGTTCGGAAATTATGGAAATCACCTGTTCTCGAAATCAATCTCCAAACATACATGTCTTGATGAACGTAGATGGTCAATGGTGGTCTAACGTTCACTTTCAGAGCTCAAGCTCCATCGCCATTGATATTCCTTTCTCCTGCAAGTGGATTGACTTTTGTGCGATTATATACGATTCATTGGGCGTAAGAGATTGTGAACGTGGTATACGTATTTCATATGTATTTGAAGCATTCTAGCTTGATGTTTTATCTGCAAATTAAAAGCATTCAATCGGACTTCAATAAGCTTCCTCTGTG
Organism: Cuscuta europaea; assembly: GCA_945859875.1. Lineage (NCBI taxonomy): Eukaryota > Viridiplantae > Streptophyta > Magnoliopsida > Solanales > Convolvulaceae > Cuscuta > Cuscuta europaea. The sequence continues at coordinate 14,182,651 of CAMAPE010000048.1, forward strand.
TGTAGAGTTTCTTCAACCGTTTCAAGGTTTGTCAAATATTTCTCCATGTTAATTTCGCTTGCAATTCAATTTATCTGCATTTTTTGTAATTACTTTTATTTTGATTTCAAAGGATGTACTCAAAGTGTGTCAAATACGGTTAATTACTCTAGTTCCGATGATGAAGTTTTTGATGTCTTTGAGGATTGTGATTTATTTCAGCAGCAGATGAACAAACAATGCACTGTAGTGATGTTTTTTCTCCCTCATCCAGCATTGAGTACTCTGATTTCACTCCTTTGTCTTTTGATGAAGATGTTAACAATGATGAGTTAACATCTTCTTTTGAGGTTCCTCTCAGATCTTTTGTCCCCCACTTTGATCCCACCCGTCTTGCTGTGGACGCCATATATAAAAACAAGGAGTTTAGTTTTAATTTGAAGATGTATGCAATTACTAAATTTTTCCAATACCGAACAAAGTCATCTTCTCCTAAGGTGTTACATGATATTTGTTTGGATCCTGATTTTCTGTTGGCTGTTCGTGGAGTTCGCTTGGATGAAAGTGGCTTGTTTCAGGTGCGTAGGTTAGTGACTTTTTATCTTTGCTTCTGTATTTTTTTAGACATGCTTATTGTATGACTTACAATACTTATTGTTTGCATAATCTTTACATTATTTAATGCAGTGCTATTGCACTTATAAGCTGCAGCTAATGAAACTTGTTAGACCTTATATTTTGTATTTTTACTTGTATAGCCTTGTGAAGTTCCATATTTTTTCTGAAGTTTGGTGTCATCATCTGCATTAAAGTTATACAATACAATGAATGAATAAATTCTATCATTTTTATATTTGTGTTTCTTTATTAAAATTGTCTACTTTTGTTTTTTCCCCACTTTTACATCCTTGTGAAGTTCGAAATTGCGGTTGTACTTAGTTTTTATTATCTGCACTACATTTATGCACCTTAATGAATGCATCATTACATGCAGTTAATGCGATCTGTTCTTGTTCCTTTTCAGATTTGATAACGACCATACCTGTCCCATTGATATTAGACAAGCTAATAGTCGTCAGGCATCTTCCTCTCTTATTGCTGAACTCATCAAGCATGAATATGATGACTTGTGTGAAAGAGCTTACACACCTCAGTCAATCATTACAGATATGCGAAGATTGCATGGAATTGTGATGTCATATAAAAAGGCTTGGTTTGCAAGGGAAATTGCAATGCAATTGTCTCGGGGATCTGAAAAGGAGTCGTACAGTAGACTTCCATCTTTGTGCTACATGCTTGATAAAGCAAATCCAGGTTTAGTTGTTTCATATTCTTGTAATGAAAATGGAGAATTTCAGAATTTTTTTATGTCTCTTGGTCCATGGAGAGTTGGACAGGAGAAGTGCATTCCAGTTATTATTATTGATGGTTCGTTTTTGAAATCGTATTACAAAGGAACACTACTCACGGCATGCACGCAAGATGCTAACAAGCAGATTTTTCCACTTGCATTTGGTATTTGCAGTGTTGAAAATACCGTTAACTGGACATGGTTTTTCAACATGTTGAAGAATTGTCTCAAGCTTAGAGATAATTTGTATGTGGTGTCTGATCGTCATGAAGGAATCATAAATGCGGTTCGTTCTGTTTTCAATATGCTGAACATGGATATTGTGTTTATCATATATTGGGCAATATAAAATCAAAATTTCGAGGTTCTGCAAAGGTGTTGTCTTGGAAATTCTTACAAGCAGCGAGAGCGGGTTCAGTTTATGAATGTGAAGAGTACCTTTCCAGACTTGATTATGATGACCCCGGTATACGTAAATACTTGCAAAACATTGGTAATGACAAGTGGTCTCGTGCATACGCTAGCCGCAACCGCTATTTTGTCATGATGTCTAACAATGCAGAGTCTCTGAATGTTGTTTTTGTCAAGGCGCGTGAGTATCCCATCTGTAAATTGTTTGAGTTTATAGTACGAACAATGCAAACATGGTTCTGTGAACGCAGAGAAGCGACTGCATCAAACAAATTTCGGCTCTCTGCTTACTTTGAGGCGCAATTACAGCTATCGCAATCAAATGCTGCATTAATGCAGGTACTTGAATGCACTCATACTGTACTGCATTCTTGACTACTTGTTATTTCTTTATATAATTATCATCTTCCGTTTTATGTTACACGTTCCATTTTTTTATTTTTTATAGGTCCGGCCATCATGTATCTTTGAATTTGAAATCTTTGATGTGAAAGGAAGGTCATATATTGTCAATTTAAGAGAAGACACTTGTACATGCCGTGAATTTGAACTTGATGGCTTCATATGTGTTCATGTCGTTGCTGCAATCCATTCTCGTCATGGACTTTCTTCTTATGACTATATCCATGAATATTATACTACACATAAATGGTTTTCAGCTTACGAGGGCATCATTCATCCCATTGGTAGTCCCGATTGTCTGATTGTTCCCCATGACATATTAGAAGTCATTTGCAGCCCTCCCTCTTGTTCTAATAGACCTCCCGGAAGACCCAAAAAGCGACGTATTCCATCCACCGGTGAACATGTGCGTCAACAAAAGTGTACACGTGTAACACCCCGGCCCCGTAGGCCCCGAGGTAGTTACTTCGGGCCTCTAGTACTGTCCTCACAAACCACCACGAACCTTTACCGCGCACTTTGTCCTCACTCATGCGCGCCCTGAGAAACTTCCCAGGGGGTCACCCATCCCAAGACTACTCCCGTACAAGCACGCTTAACTTTGGAGTTCTTGGGTGATGAGCTCCCTTAAAAGGAGATGCACCTCTGTTGGTATGAGTAGTACTATTAATCCTCTTATATTAATCTCGGGTATTACAATCACCCCCACTTAGGATCGCAACGTCCTCGTTGTGCCCTTAACAATCTCAATCAACCACCAGAATCTTGCCCTGCTAAGTGACCGCCCGATATCCAACGGGTCAGCACACTGTCGCAGGGTTGCTCTGATACCATTTGTAACACCCCGGCCCCGTAGGCCCCGAGGTAGTTACTTCGGGCCTCTAATACTGTCCTCACAAACCACCATGAGCCTTTACCGCGCACTTTGTCCTCACTCATGGGCGCCCTGAGATACTTCCCAGGGGGTCACCCATCCCAAGACTACTCCCGTAGAAGCACGCTTAACTTTGGAGTTCTTGGGTGATGAGCTCCCTTAAAAGGAGATGCACATCTGTTGGTATGAGTAGTACTATTAATCCTCTTATATTAATCTCGGGTATTACAACACGTTGCTCAATGGTTGGTCACAATAGAAAGACATGCCGAAATCCCATTCCGCGCACTCGCTCCTAATGCCGAATGAGTGATCTTGATAATCTTTTTCCCTCATCTTTTTTTTCCTAGTTTTTTTTATCCTTATATATATATATATATATATATATATATATATATTTATAAGCATTATTTGCAACCTTTTTATTTTATCATTTATATATATATATATATATATATATATATATATATATATATATATATATATATATATATCTTTTTTATATTATCTTTTCATAATAGCTTATCTTTTTATCTTTATTCCTTCTTTTCCTTTTGGTTGTGATATCATGTATCGATTCATGTTAGCCGACCCCAATATCTTTTGGGACTAAGGCTTGGATGTTGTTGTTGTTGTTGATGCTTTACATTTCAGTTTACAAGTGATATAGATGTTAATAAACTTCTGTGTTTGAATATGTTTTTTTGCTGACGTATTACAGTAATAAATGTAGTATTCATCTGTATTGATGACCATTCTTATAAATGTAATGTCTCTTTACATGTTTTTGTGTACTCGTTCTAACATTACAAGTGTTTTATTCACTTGATATTCCAAATCAGTTGGTTTGTAATTACACACATGTTCTTTTGATTATATGTTTCTTATTACAAGTATGTTTTCAATTATTTGTACGTATTGCAGTTTGCATCTGTAATGATTACTATTCATATAAACCCAATGTTACGTGTTTACGTATTCAGTCAAAGATTAAAACCTCCTTCAAATCATTTTGAAAAATACATATATCTAACATACTAAAACTAATTTTCATTGCTACAATGTTGTTTTCATGAAATGAATGTATGTTTTTTTGTACTTCAGATTAACGAAAAGCACATGTCCCAACTATGTGCATTAATCTTACGATGTACACTACTGCATTATATGACTAACGTAGAAAATAGTCATATTACTTCACTGCTTATTAAGCACACTTTTCAATGTAAAACAGTCAATACTTCACAAGCAATGTTTTGTTCAATCCAAACAAAAACCATATTAAATCGTAATACAACAATACTTGAGTTTAATCAAAATCAAGCATCCCCAGTAAAAGCAAATTTCAGTTCATTACACATTTCTCAAAGACATTCATTCAACTCCATTGACATTCACCAGTCCATTGTAATGCAAGATCTCAGTGACAAACTTCTTTCGGTAAGTCCACATGTCCCTGGAATTCACTTCATTAACATCTCTCCCCATCATTAGGTACTCCGCCATTTTAAGTACAAATAGTCCACAACTATCCCTGCGCATTTGAAAAAAATTACAATGTTAATTATGTACCAATGCACATTTTATTTTTAAGAAATTCAATCCACTTACCCGTCAACACAATATCGCTGCACACTTTGGAACCTTATCAAGCAAACCAGACCACACAATATCACCCCATGGAAACTTATTGAATGCATCAATGTCATCTACCAGGTTCATGTATGCTGTAGGCACTTTGAGTGACGACTGGTTACCTAGTATGTAGTTACCAAGAACGTGCATGCAACAATCCTAACTTCACTGCATCTAATGGTTGCATTTCATCTCTTCTATTATTAATGGATTCAAATGCTTGCCGTAGGTTTCCCCGGTCAAGACTCATTTTTCCACTAAAGTACCTTCTCCGCAGTTCCCCATCACAACGAGTACTGATAGCTGGTATGTTCCTGCCAAACTCAAATCCAATTATCAAGGTAAGGTCTTTTTTCTTCATTGCAACTAGTCTTTCTCCAATTTGAAACTGAATTTCATTTTTCACAGTCATCTCTTCCATAGGTGCAACATGATTACCTATTAGCATGCATATCAGCTGTGCATTTAACCATTTCAGATTTCCTACATCTAACATGTAACCAAACACGGTCTCCCTAAACAGTTTTACTTCTTCTTCAGTCAATACACTCTTAATACTTTCAACAGCCTTCACTGAATTGCAGAAACTACTAACTCTCATGTCGTCTCTTCCCTCCAGAACTTCTGCATTACAATATCGCTTATATGCCTAGTACAATACATAAATACAGGTTAAGACCTCCAATAATGACACTATAGTCTGTTTTTTGCATTAATTAATATAATTAAAGGTGCAAAATAAGTGAATTTCATGTTTTCATGCTTACTCCAATTTCCAAGTTACACCACGCAGACTACTTTACCTAAAAAACAACTTAAAATTGATTACTCTAACAAAATAACAAACATGGCATACACCACATGCGAACACTACACGCAATGGTCTATCACACTAAAATAACTAATATTTGCAATTTTACAGTTCAATGCACAAATTTACTTAGCTTAGTTTTCAATTTCCTCAGTGCACATATTTGTTTAGCAAAATTGCAATTTCAACAACCAAAACTTTGATTACATGCACTTAAAGCCATATTCCAAATAACTAAAATATACATTATTAGACATACAACAAAATACAATGATCCAAACCACAACAAAATTCAATGATTATATCTAGTTCACTGCACACAACATATTACATTTAACAAATACACACACTTAGGCTGATCTATCATACTAAATCAAACAATGCGTGCAATAATACGTTTCAATGCACACAATTGCTTTGCTTAATTTGAAAAGTGTAACAATCAAAACATAGACTAAGTGCAGTGAAGCCATATTTCAATCCATATTTCCAAATTACTCAACCACTCTGACTTCAACCCATCCTAGACCTAACAATACACACATTAAACAACAACAATATCCACACATTGCCAAATGACATCAATTCATGCACTCGATTCGCAAATATGATGATTTCACTAGCAAAAATGTTCGTTAAAACACCGCATTGAAATAACTTCGTGAACAAACAAATTGATAAAACTCACCACGCCATTGATTTTGACGATCTCGTCCAATTCATCGTTGTTTCGTCGCGAGTTCCATTTTTTCCTCACCATTTTTCACCTTCATTCGTTGCTCCATGGTTTTTGAGTTCCGGCACTCATTTTTACTAAATTGGCTTCATCTCTTCCATTAATGCAATGTAGTTTTAGCATTTAACTGCTCTGCACGATGACTTTGAAAAAGGTGCTCCGCCGAATTTTACTCTGCACGATGACTTGCAGTTGAGGTTTTGCGTTTCAGTTTCTTTTTTTTCGATGCTCGTGTGTTTCCTCTTTGGGGGTTATTTTCGTACTTCAATAATTCGGCCGTTTTTTGTTTCATCTTTTTGGTCGTAGGAACGACTAATAACAACTCAAATCATAGATTAGAAATTCTACCTAGTTTTGGTAATATATGGGTATTTTTCTCTAGTTATTTGGAGTAATTTCTAGGGACCCTAATTTCTGAATATTTAAGCAAAAACACCATCTAGGCCACACCCCGTCGTAGAATCTACTGTTTCAGGAGCCATCGGGATGATGAACAGCCGCCAATACGTGTAGTAGATTCTTCCACCACATCAGTCGCGCGTGACCGACACAACGATGTTTGCCTCATCAGCCACAGCCCCACAGGCGGAAGCGGCGGCTTCTTCTTCACATTACTCCTTCCGCTCTTCCTGGGGCGACGGCGGCCGTCGCAGCAGGCGGCCTGACAGCTAGTCTCTATGTAGTGGTCAAGCAACATAGATATTCTGTGGACCTCATACTTATCAAGAAGATCAGAGATAAAAGCATGGCCCGGACTCGGAGAAGTGGTTGTCACCGTAGCCGGCGGCGTTGCCACTACCTTTTCATCGGTTTCTTCCACTACTACTTGACGGCGACTTCCTATACCTTTTAGCTTATCCCTGCTGATCGATGCTGTGGATTTACTCAAAAGGTTATTATTAGCAGAGCTCGAATTAACAATCCATGATGATGCTGATGATGATGATGACAGTTTTTGGGTATTTACAGATGGACTTTTCTGATTGAAACATGATGATGATGAAGAAGATGATTCCTGTTGAAGAAACGAGGAGAGCGTAGCACATGCTGCTGTTGATTTATTCACACTGGTTTCTCTACTTTTTCTGTGGTTAAAGGGCGGAGAGGCTAGTGAAGATGAAGAAGATGAGGAAGATGGCAGCATGATAGGGCCTTTATTATTAATAGCTTAGTTTTAGTGTGATATGATGAGCGGCAGCAAGCCCAGAGATGAAGAAGAATGCGAATGTATATAAATAGAGTTTTTGCCATTTTTGGTCACTCGACTATTATGTCAATGACACTTTTGGTACTCGACTTCTAATTTTTTCATTTTTAGTCACTACTACATTTTTAGACCTAATGTAACATTAATGATGTAACATATCTATAATAGTGTTACCTATTTCTCTAATGTAACACTTTTTAGACCTAGTGTAACACTTTCTAGAAGTATAAGTGTTACATTATGTACTATAAAGTGTTACAATAGGTCAAATGCAACACCAGCAAATGTAATGGTAAAAAAATGTTACATTTTCTCTAATGTAACACTTTTCAGAGAAAATGTAACATTTTTTTACCATTACATTTGTTGGTGTTGCATTTGACCTATTGTAACACTTTATAGTACCTAATGTAACACTTATACTTCTAGAAAGTGTTGCACTAGGTCTAAAAAGTGTTACATTAGAGAAATAGGTAACACTATTATATATATGTTACATCTCTAATGTTACATTAGGTCTAAAAATGTAGTAGTGAGTTCTCGACTATTGTGCTAGAGACACTTTTATTCCTCGACTTCAAGGTTTCCCACATTTAGTCCCTGAGTATTGTCAAATTGACACTTTTAGTCCTCCCATTATGATTTTAACACAATAAGTGGAGGACTAAAAATGTCACTATTATAATAGTTGAAATTTTCAAAGATGGGTACCAAAAGTGTCTCTAGCGCAATAGTCAAGGACTAAAAATGGAAAAAATCAAAGTCGAGTACCAAAAATGTCAATGACATAATAGTCGGAGGACTAAAAGTGGAAAAAACTCTATATAAACACTATTTGTATGTCTTATTATCCCGGATCCGTTTTAATCGCAACATGTTGAATTTTACACTATTTACATGCTCTACTTTGACTATATTTTACGCTACTATTTTATGATGATTTTTTTTTAAAAAAATATTGTTCAATTCATCTCATTACAAATTTTCAATTTTTTTTAATATTTTTTTACTAATAGAATTAAGATATAATTACGGTCAAAGACGTGCGTTCACAAATGTGAAATGTTGGTCGTTCCAATTAAAAAAGAACGGATGGAGTATTAAACAATGGAAGTCTGTTATCAAATACTTTATTCCTAAAATAATATAATTAGAATTGTGTGGTTCAGATTTGTACAAATGAGAAAAAATATTAGAATCCACCGATTAATTGATTAAAATTGAAATTGATAAAGTTTTCTTGACATCCAAAAAATGAAACATCATAAATTTTTTTGAGAAGAAGTAATAAGGGATAATTTGAGTTTGCACCCCATTTTTTTGTCCAAATTGGACTTTGCACCCTGTTTTTAAAAATCTTTGTTTTTGCACACTAACCCCATATGAAAAGACAAAAATATCCTCGATCAAGAATATGTTGATGACCAACAAAATTGTTAATGGAGGAGCATTTTTGTCTTTTCAAATGGGGTTAGAGTGCAAAAACAAAGTTTTTTAAAAACGGGGTACAAAGTCCAATTTGCACAATAAAATGGGGTGCAAACTCAAATTATTATCCCAAGTAATAAATAAAAATGTTGTGTCATCATTTGATAGATGCTATAATATGCTAGAAATGCTGCCCACAAAAGTTCTATTAATCAATTTTATTATTTGGTTATTCAAATGTATGAATGAAAATAAAATTAAGTTGTTTTGTAGTTATCTCTATATTCACTACATGATTCAAGTATAAATTTATAATCACTTCTAGCCAATATTTCTAACGTATTACATATAGTCTCGATTCAACAATAACACAAACATATTTGATTGACATGAGATTCAATCAGTGGCAGATCTTCTTTGTTCAATGGTGTTCTTTTTGGACACTCAAAATTTTGGAAATAATATACGGAGTACAAAAATACACATGTATAATTTTATCAATAATTTATACTGTATATTACTCCCTCCGATCCCAAATTGATGATCATATATTTTTTGGGCTCAAATATTAAGAAAGAGTGGTAGAAAGACTCATATAACCTTACTTTATTATACTACGTATTATTTACTCATTTACTTTTAGTGTTCATTTATTGTACTGTCTTTTACTCCTCTTTGTTGCACTGTATTTTTAAGAGGGATGCCTCTTTGAAGTGGTTTTGGTTTGGTCCCCCACTTCTTCTGTACTCGTTTGATTTTATTAATAAAACTTTGGTAAATGTTCCCCGACATTTACCCCACTGATTTTGGTGGTTTGCTTTCGGGGTTTAAAAAAAGAAGCATGACTATCACTTTAGGACACCACAAATAGGAAATAGAGTTATACAGGACCATCATTCTGGGATAGAGGTAGAATACTTTAATGTAATACTTTCTTTAATTTTAATCCTATTTTCTATTTTTTCTTTGTTTTTGAAAAAGTTATACCCCTCCGCCCCCTATTATTAATTATTGTCACATTGCGGTTTACGATGTTTGACTGACGATAAAGCAAACATATCCATTTCCGCACTAGAATTATTTTTAGAAAAAAATTGCATATTCAGAAATTGTATTAAGTGTTTTACAAAATCGCAAAAACCAGAATCAAATTTGACAAAAATTTGATAAATAAAGTAAAAAATTAAGAGTGATTTTTGTTGACATAGTGAATAGGAAATGAGACAATAAAGAGACGGATGGATGGAGTATTTCTTTAATTGTGGGGTCAAGCTTAATTATGTAATGTAATGTCTTAATGGTAAAATAATTTTGAGTGAGTTCCAAGATCCGTCATTGAATTTACCATACTATTTGGCATCATACTTGTCAAATTTGTCTTTCACTCTATACATGCATAATACGGAGTGGTATATTTCACCTATTTCAAGTTTTCAATAACACCATCTACGGACGGTAATTTCGACCGACCCATTGGATACCTGCACCAAACCGATTTGATCAAATTGGGGAATGGCGGTTTGACTGGGGAACGGGTATGGGGCGGGGAATACTCGGTTTTTTAAATGGAAATGGATAATGGTTCTATACTAATCTGCCCCGTTATCCGCCTCGAAACCGCCCCCTTCATTAATGGTGCGGATATCCACACCGTTACCCAATCCGTAACATTATTAATAAATTATAACTTTTTATATATAAGAATAATAAGTATATATGCTAAATTGTGTACTTTGAATCGTATATCTCATATAAGTATATAAAGAATAATACATCAGAGGTTCACTTCAAAAACCCTAACATTCATAACTCAATGTATTACGGATTTATGGCTCAGGGCTCTGCTTCTTAACAGTGAGAACATCTCTCTTCGATCCTTCTACATGGAACGATGCTAGGTCTACAGTTCGGCTCTACCGCCGGTGGCTTCTAATCTTTCTCATTATCAAGGATTCGACCCATTCCATTCTTTAATTTTTTCTTTTTACTACTTTATTATTATGTTACAAGAGATATTGGCCCTCTCTCTCCTGTATTCTTTTTCATATTAATAAAACTCGGCAAATGTTCCCCAACATTTGCCCCATTGATTTTGGTGGTTGGTTAAAAAAAAGTTACAAGAGATTAGGTGCTTCTCATACTACTTGAATTTAGGACCAAAATTGCTTGATTGCTTGAACATTTACTTTTTTATGTTTTATGGTGCTTTTAATATATAATTTATAACGAAAGATGTTTACATTAACAAGTAGGGTTAGAAATTGGTTATTTGGTATCATTTGGGCAAACGGGTACCTGTGGATAAACCGATTTCCCGAATAAAAATGATCCGGGACGGTACAATTCAAATAAAAATTACCCGAACAGGTAATGGAACGGTTTTGGAGCAAACATTTATCCAACGGTTAGTTATACTTTTTTTGGCGCTGAAATCATAATTGATAAATTTCACATGTATATGTTTAATTTGTAGTGATTTGATGAGACACGTGAATATATATTATTAAGTTAATGGAAAGGGAGTAGCTTGAGTGGCTACAATTGAAGGGTAATGTTATGTTCGTAGGTGGCAGCACAGGGTGGGGCTTAACTGATCGAGAGAGATAATTGAAAGCTTAGCCAGCTGCTTGTTGGCTCAACTTGCACTTCTCAAATGTTACTTCAGAATTAGATTGGATATAAGAAAAATAAAAATTGTGAGAAATAAGGAAAATTAAAAATTCATTGTTCAAAGAAAAATTGACAATATTTTTAGAACAGATAAAAAAGAAAAGTTACTAAAATCCAATGAGACAATATCTTTGGTCTTACTCTAACTCGCGATTAATTTAATATCGACCATACATTCTTTTCCACAAAAACAAAACAAAAAAATAAGTTGGAGTGATTCGAAAAGAAAAATGAAAACATGATATAAAATCCGATCTTTGGAGAACATACATTTGCATTTCTTTTGTGCTTTATTTCATATTTTATGATTCATATATGCGGCATGCATGCTACGGCATAGTCCATTACTCCCTCCGTCTATTACAGTTAGAGTAATTTTTTTATTTTTCTAGTAATTTGATCAATCAATATGATATTACTACGTATATTTTAGTCAAAACGATACATGTTGTACTCCCTCTCCATTCTTCAATACTTGTTCCCCTTTCCATTTTGGAATGTTTTTTAATAGTTGTCTCTGTTTTTTAGAAAGTTTTTTCAATAAATATATCCAGTAGATGACCTATTGAGGGGTCTTGGGGGGCAAGTGCCCCCACTTCCGACCCCGAAGTTTATATTAGTACTTAAAGATAAAAATTGTGCCCCCTTTACGCAAATAAAAAAATATTGATTTTTTCATAAACATTACCGAAATATAACTAATGAACAAAAATTTTACTATAGTTATTATGCATAGTCACTATACTGATAGTGTTGAACACAATCATAGTTACTATAATTACTATGGTATTTACTAAGTCATATTTTTGTCCACTATCTTTATTTCAATCATATTGTAAGTATTTCAAAAAACTCTGAAGTATTAGATATATAGGACTTTTCGAAGACATAACAATTATAGTAAAAAAATATAAACAACCATAAAGGTGTAATGGAGCAAATCCTTGTAGTTAGACATGTTAGTTGTTGATATGGTTACTACACTTTATTTGAAAAGTGGCATTGTAATTTTTTTACTTAGGACCAATAATGTTTGTTCTAAGTTAAAAGTCAAAGATATGACAAGAGTTCTAATATGTGGGATGAACTTAATAGATTGAAGACTTTTAATTATCTTGAATAAAAGTCCATACATGAAAAATGTGTCATTTCGTGATAAATTAGTTTCAAACCGACATGCCCTTTGATTTTTTAATCTTTAATATGATAAAAGTTAGATATATAGCATCATATTATTAAATAAAGTTGTATTGAAGGATGAAATCATAAACTTGAATCATACTTCATTTTTAACACGATAGTATTATATAGGGAAAAGTATGGAAAATGTACTTATGGTTGGACCCGATTTCAGATAGGGTCATGTGTTTCAATCTTTATCAAAGTAGTCCCGGACAAGTATTGGAGAAGGGAGGGAGTATATGATTAAAACTTATTGAATTTCTCTAAATATAACTAGCTATGATTTTGGACATTCATATGACTGAAAATAAATAAAAAATCATTTATATTTAAATGTTGAATAACGAAAATATCCTTATTTAAAATATGTGAATTTTGGCACTAATTTCGTACAATTAGAATTACTGCACGGCTAGACATCCTGTAATAATCATTGCACTTCCACCAACATTAATTCACTTTTCATCCACTTTAGAAATTTATTTATAAATCTTCTTTGAATGCTTTAATTTAATAATTTTAATATTTTACGTCTAATTAAATATATTACCTTGCATGGTGGCATTATTGCTTTGCGTTATTGCACTACTAGTCATAATCACCGCACTTCCCGCTACTGTGTGGGCCCGAACCGGCCCGGTGAACCGGTTGGTGCCCAGTTCGGGCCACCCGGCCCAGTGAGGTAGGCGGTTCAGGCCCAGGCCTGCTAAATAGTGAACCGGCCCGGCCGGTTCGGGCACGGTCCGGGCCAATTTATTTTATTTTCTTTTTTTTTTTTTGAATTTTTTTTAAATTTTTGGGTTGGGCTGGGTATGATGAGCCATTTGAGGTGGTTTGGGGTGAGGGGGAAGGGTTGGGGGTTAATTAGGAAAAGCCAAAAAAAAAAATTACATGAACGGAGGCCCGAACCGGACTCGGGGGTTACCCGGGCCGGTTCCGGGCCTCCCCTTTCATGAACCGAGGCCCGGCCGGTCCCAGGCTCGAACCGGGCCCGAACCGGAACCGATCCACCCCTAACAATAGATAATTGAGCGGCAATTTTGTTCCTCTCATAGGTAGTGCTTTTTGGTATAAGATAAACGGACTAATAAACAAGCGACCAAGCGGGAGTAGGGATGGACTCGGGCCGGGTTAACCGAACCAGAACCAACCCAAACTGACACTGTTCCGGCCCGGACCAGCCCGATCCACAATTCTGTGACCGGTTCAGGCCACCCGGCCCGACACTGTAGAGGGGCAGTTCCCGGACCTTGCATTTGATGAACCGGCCCGGCCGGTTAGGGCCAATTTTTTTTCCACATTTTTTAAAAGGTAAATGGGTTGGGTTGTGTGTTTTGAAGGGGGTTTGGGGGGTCAGGGTGGGAAGTAATTAGAAAAATTAAAAAAAAAATAGGGCGAACCGGCCCGACCCGGTAACTACCAGGTGAACCGGCCCGACTCGGGCCTGGAGCTACCCGGGCCGGTTTCCGGGCCGGTTTCCGGGCCTCACTTCTCTAAAAAAGCCCGGTCAGAACTGGACCGAGGCCCGGCTCGGCCCGAACCGAAGCCATGCCTAAGCGGGAGAATTAAATGTGAGTGAGTCGGAACTGGGACCATATCGACCCGGGTCCATGCCTAGTTAAAAGTAAAGGTTCCACATTCCTTTTGTAAACGCTTTTCTTACTCGAACTGCACTATACACATTAGACACGCACATATGGGAAATGGTTAATAGTAAATTCCTAAGAATAAACAAGACTACAATCAGGCCAAAAAATTACAGCAGATACTAGACATAGTATTCTGATTAAGCTTCACTCCTTGACGGATCACCAAAGCCGCTAACCACACTCCTTCATGTCATCCTCTAACTTGGTGATTCCGGTAAAATTGGCCCCATAATCGCCGTACCTCCAGTGGAATAGTAACCTAGACGGTCCTGCCCAGCCTAGGCCCAGCAACACTCGCTTTGCGAACATTTTTGTACAATGTGTATAATAACAAGACTTTCATCTTCATCATCATAGACCATCTTTCCATACAATCTTCCCAAATCTGCAAACATTGTGTGGCACACTTCCTCCTGTGCTGCTTCTTGCCAAAATCACAACACCAAAAACAGAAAATTGAATCTTAAAAATGCACAGAGCGGCGGAAAAACTAAACCCCATGAGGGGGGAACAGGCTGCCATTATGGTTTGAAGCTCTCAATACTCCATATATATGTGTGCGTGTATCCAATCATTTATTTATTCAAGGGTATGTAATATAAAGAACAAATAATATTAACCATTTTAAATCATGCTTCTCTATATCTTTCTTCGGCTGAGTTCTCCTTCAACCCGCTTAATTTCATGTTTTAGCTCTTGTAGATCTGCTTTTCTGGATTGATGATCAGTGATCTGTTGAGTTTTGCCATTGCCGTTTATTATGCTACACAGATACGTCAAGCATGATAGATACTCTGCTTTGACTTGAGGCACCATATCACTCGCTGATTTCTCTCCCTCATACTGCAGAAGCCCAAATTGGTTCATATTACTAGAAGAATTCATTCATACTACACCTGAAGTGTAGTAACACTTCACTAATTAACATTACTTGAATGAATAAAACATTGTGCATTCATTCCTATAACACATACCTCCCTGAAAGCAGAAATGCATTGACGAAGAGCACTCTCAGCTTCTCTAATAACACAACCATCCACCTGTTTCACATTTCAAAGAAAAAGCTTTTGAATGTGATAAAACAAGAAAAGTAGCAGTAGAATTTTTATGCGTCTGCAAAACAGCAATCTCAGTTTTGAAATGAGCACCAACCATTGTGTTCCATGATACTATTTTTCCAAAATATATTTTAACTTAAGTATCTATCCAAATGCCACAGGATGAAGATGGTTTTGGATTTGGATGGATTGCCATAAATCCTGTCCGCCTAATATTGGATAGTCATGATGGACTAGACTGAGACAGTACTCAGTAGGCTGGAAACCCTAATTTGAATGGAGCTCATATTAGTTTGGTGCAGCGCGGACTGCATATATTCAAATAGGACGAGTGTTTAACAAAAAAAAAAAGTGGTTATGTAACACTGAGATAGTACTCAGTAGGCATCGAAAAGATTGTTCTCACACATGAAAATGCATTAAAGGAAGTGTAGAACTTAGAAGAACAGCTTCGACGTAATTGATACCATAAACACTAAGTTATCCACTTAATATTCCAAAATGAAAAAATAAAACAATAAAAAACTGTGTTTTCCATGATGGTCTGTTTGGATAGAGGTGGAGAAGGCTTTTGATGGCTATATCTTGACATTTTATGAAAATTGGAAAATTAACATAAGAAGTGATCATACAATGATACAACATTATCACTTTTTATTTATTTTTCAAAACTCTCTATTTATCAAGATATAGACCAAGGATGTTTTTTTAATTGGACTGAAATTTTCTGGTCTGGTCTGAACTGGTCTGATCTAGTCAAGTAAATGTCTAGTCTATGTGTATTTTATAACTATCAAAGTCTGTCTGTTCTGTTATGGACTGAAAACAGTCCAACTTAAAAACATTCTAAGCCCTCCAAATCATTTCCCTTCAAAACACAACTCTCAAGCATAGCCTAAGGGATTACAGAATGTTCATAAACCTTTGATTCCTGAAGTTCCACCTTTGTAACCTCCAACTGAGCAAGAGCATTAAGTGATTGCAACTGCAGTCACATCCCAAATCCCAATCATAAATTAGACGAGAGCATTTAATCAAGGTATAAGCAAACACATAAACAACCGGAAAGGGAGGAAATTATGTATACTTGATTTCATCACCACAGCTTTTCTTAATTCTTTAGAGGTGGGCTGTTTGTTTCAAAGCACAGAATAGGTACAGTGATGATTCAAAAAAGGGAGGCGAGTCTGCTCATTTGGACCAAACCATACAAACCTAAGCATTTCCTCACTGAAAGCGGTCGGCTATATGGATCAAGCAATACCAGTCATTGCTGCCAAGTGTTGTCTGCTAATTTGCTCTACTCATGATGTCTTATCTAATTGTCTATGTCCAAGCCAACTTAGGCCTTCTTCTATCATCTAACAGTTCTCTCTCATATTATCATCACTTGGGGCTGCTCCTACTGTATAATGCTTGTAAAGAAGTTTCTTTCTCTTGTTGTTTTGTACCCTTTCATCTTAACTGGTATTTTTTAATCACAAAAAATTCTTTACGCATGCATTCTGTTAAGCCATAAAACCCAAGTAGCAAGAACTCTCTAATTCTTGAACCAATTAACAATCTAGTTTTATCGCACTCACTGAATAAGTTTTGTTGAATCCACATTACTACATGCCATATATAGTTATATATTGCCTCAGATCTGCTAAGTCTTAAACCCCTCGGATTTTATTGCCGATGTATATAATCGAAGCTTAGACTTACACTAGTCAGTCGCCCTCATATACATCCTGTTGGGCTGTAGGCTTCGGCCCACTCAGATCTGGGAGCCAAATAAACAAAGAGCAGCAGTCGGCCCTAGTTAAGTGTGCAGCCAGCCTTAGTTGGGCCTGTTTCTTTGGTGACAGTCAGGCCCAGAAGTTTATTAAGTGTTTACCCTAATTGTTTGCCTATATATATTGACTACTGTACTTGTAAACTACAACTTGTATTATTCATCATCTCAATAAGAAAGAAAACCCCAGTTGCCCCTGTGGATTAGGTCAGTAACATTTACTGGCTGAACCACGTTAAATTCGTGTGCCGTTCTTCTCGTTCTTTTCTAGTTTTTTCAGATTCGTGCGTGTGTGAGCTCTAACCCTAACATATCCTTTATCACTTCAATCATACTCAAAGTCTTTGTTTCTCTGGGAACTTAATCATATATTTCTCAAAGTCAACTAAAGTTATATGTGTACATATTCTGTACTCTCTTGATACTGTCAAATTTATCTCCTTTAATTTGCAAAATGATAACATACATAGTTAATCTCCAAGACACATAACTAACTTGATCATTTCAAACTATTGTATCTCCTTATTCTCCTTCCAATCACTTTTCACTAAATTTTTTAGTGTTGACTCATTAGTTTTATTCCTCAAAAATTGGTAAAATTACTGATACCTCCGCCATTGTTATATACTGGCACTAACGTATCACTTCTCCACGCATAAGGCATTTTCTCATTCCTCCGAAATTGTATTAAATAGACACTGTAACCGTGTTACTATGCCCTCAACATCATAATTTATGTGCCTTTAAAAGCTTAATTGGGATACCAAATGGACCTACAACCTTGCCAACTTTCATCTTTTTAAGTGTCTCCTTAACCTTTATATGTGTGGTCTAGTGATCGATGTAAGTCTCCTCATCATATGGTTACTAATACACCCTCATTAAAGAGCATATAAATATAAAATTCCCATCATTCTTTTATCTTATCTTCTGTAACAAGTTTCTTCCCTCCTTAGGCTCCACTGTCCTTGGTACATTTCACTACGTGTTGGTTCTTTGTTTTTAATTTTTTTAGATTCAGGCCATTCTACCAGTTCTTTTTTTTATTAGAGTCCTCTTGAGTAGGTAAGGCTGGTAAGCAGAACAAAAAAAAAAGAAAAAAGAAAATGAATGCAATACAGAACAATAAATTGCTGCTTGATCAACAGTTTCAACATGTAAATGTGATTCTAGCACAGCTTGAGAAAGTGAAGTGTTAATGGATAACTTCAAAGGGAAAATGTACAGAAGTTTTGTGTTTCCTTTTTACAAAAGAAAATATGCACAAACAGGTAAACTGACCAGGACCATTAGCGCCATTTGTCTGTCTCTTCCAGTTTGCCTGGGTACTCCAAAGGACTTCTGGTGTCCTATCCCTTTTGGTGGTTGAGATAGAAATTCTCGAGCTACCCTATGACCAAGAGTTACGAGGA
Source organism: Cuscuta europaea (assembly GCA_945859875.1). NCBI lineage: Eukaryota > Viridiplantae > Streptophyta > Magnoliopsida > Solanales > Convolvulaceae > Cuscuta > Cuscuta europaea. The sequence continues at coordinate 14,201,233 of CAMAPE010000048.1, forward strand.
TCTAAGACTGGTGGTAAACAATAAAAAAGGTTATTTTTAAGTGTTAATTACATATGTAGGACTAAAAGATGATACATATGCACAAATAAGACCAAAATACCAGATCTATGTTTCATAGGACTTAAAACCACTCACTTGTACAAAAATACCCCTAATCAATTTTTATTTGAATTTGTAATTAAAAATGTAAAATTAAAATTTGATGAAATGCTAAAGTTTTAACAGTAACATTTCAGCCACTGTCATCGTTGCTGCCTGCCGCCACCCTCTCTGCCACCTCCCACACCGGCGTTGCCATCCATTGCCTCCCGACCGGCTTCACCGTCCGCCACCGCCAGTGTCAACTTCGGGGCCACCATTTCACATATGAGCACTGCCGCCGCCATCACAACTCTGGCGACAAAAATCTGGCAGATTTAGCTTTGGAGATAAATTTCAAATATGCCATGAACAAAGGGTTCAAATCTGCCACAGAGTTGGCAGATTATCTTGGAATATAAACACAAAACTGCCATAAATTTGGGAAAAGCATGAAGTACACAAAAGAAGAGTAGTGTTCCGGTCAGGCCTTCCTGACCGAAACCGCCGTCCAGCCGACGGCTTTTGGGGCCCTTCCCGGTGGCTTTTTTGATGAAATTTTTATGGCATGTTCTTCATCAAGTCTAGTTTATCCACAAAATAATTCAAGCTAAAAACTCAATCCGGAAGGACATCAAATGATTTTTTGAAGTTAACTGCGCAAAAAATACATATAAAACGCAGTTAACTTCCAAAAATCATTTGATGACATTTCGGATTGAGTTTTTAGCTGATTTTTTTTTGTGGATAAACTAGACTTGATGAAGAACACGCCATAAAAATTTCATCAAAAAAGCCACCGGGAAGGGCCCCAAAAGCCGTCGGCCGGACGGCGGTTCTGGTCCGGAATTCCGGACCTGAACATTTGTCAACAAAAGAATATTCTAAAACTAAAATTCTTATTGGAATAAGCACTTTAACACAATAGAAAATTAGAAATACGAAGTTAATGACAAAAATTCAGAAAAAACAGTTTACACAAAAGCATTGTTGCCATAATACGATTGTCAATGTACACATTTCTGCCATAAACTTGGCAAAATCTGAAGCCATCATCCAATGTTTTTAAATTCGTATATTTTTAAAAACTCAGAAATCAGAAATCGGAAATGTGAAATAGAAGTCCGAAATTTGGCAAAATCAATTCAAAACCCAGAAAAACAGAGCAAAATCAGAAAAACAGAAGAAGAAGAAGAAGAAGAAGAATAACAAGAGAAGAAGAAACCTCAGTGGCTGTGGCGCGCGGTGAAGTTGGCAGCGGCGGCGTGAAAGAGAAGTCGATTGATCTGGTGAGCAGGGTGAAGTCGGCGGCAGCGATGGCTAGGGTGAAGTCGATCGATCTGATGCGTAGGGAAGAAGGGGAGAGAGATGTGCGCAGGAGAAGGGGAGAAGGGACAAGGGGTAATAATGGAACGAAAAATTCGTATGTTTTAAAATAGGAGTAAGATGGTCCTATTTTGGGGAAAAGAACATACATGGTCCTATTTAAGAATTCCCCCTTGTTTTAGTCCTATATGAGGCAATTGCTATATTTTTAACTGTTTATCAACACTTTCTTGGATACGGTTATCACACAAATAATTGCAATGTCACTTTAAAACTCATGAAAATTCATATAAAGGCACCACTTAAATACCAAATCGGATTTATGAAAAGTAGATGAATAGTAAGAATGCTTAGTTCACAAGGAACTTCCTATCACTGAGTGCACTGAAGGAAAAACATCATTTCCAAAAATTGGATATTCTAGCTTACGAATCACAGAAAGCATTAATGTGCTACCAGCGGATTATTATATACAGAATGCAATACTTATCTTAAATTGTTTAAAGCCTTCGTCTCGATCTAGATCAGATCAGCTATATAGATAGATGCATCCACTTTTTAGCATTGAGTTGGCGTTTATTTCTTAAACCCTTATCATTCAACAAAAGTGCTATTTTCTGACAAAAAACACCCACAGTCTATGGACGCAACAAAATTAATTTCAATGCACTGTTAACAATTAATTATTAGCATAATTACATTCCCTCCATATATGTTCAGTACTTCCGTATTTTCTTCCATCCATCCCATTCAATTTATTCTACATGAAAAGGGTTGTTGGGTAAGGACAGTTTTGGAGAGACATAATGACACCCATCAGAACTGATATAACTCTTTTTAGTTTCTACTGTGCTATAAACATCCCGAAAGAATCATAAGCAAGACGTGTTTCATAGAAAAAATTCTTAAATACATAGGTTAGTCATAAATTTGACTTCAGCAATACGTTCAGAAAAAACTATGATACAAGCAATGAAAAACAAATACTGATGGTAAAACCTCATTTACCTTATTGACTTGCTTAAAAGATCCTTTGCCATATCAAGCTCAGTGGTTGCTTGATAAATATTTGTCTTCCTTAGTTTGTTGGAGCTGAGCATCTTCAGTCTAGCAATGTGAAGCATATTGCATGCAACCTAATGTTGAAGCATAGAACATGAAATAGGGGTTGTAATATAATCATTCTTCATTCTCATCTCCCACACTTCAATCCAGCAATGTGGTGTCTCTGAATTACTCATTTGAATCCAGAAAAAACTATGTGCTAATTTAAAAGAATGAAATATTTCAAGCAGACCTTATTTTTAAGACAAATTCTAAATTGAGTTATTTAAAGTGAAACAGATTTAGTCTATCTGGAAAAATGACTATTGTTAGGGAAATAACACTTCTAATCCTCCCCCCATTATGGGGAAATCGTAGACGTGGTCCCTCAATTATACGTGTCAGTCACAGCACTTAATCATGAGTTGTAGCTGTCATGTCAGAGTGACAGAGATGTTAACATCCAGCATTAAGTGCCCAAACCCCTCTCTTCCAAGTTTTTTTGGTAAGAGTGACAGAGATGTTAACATCCAGCATTAAGTGTCCAAACCCCTCTCTTCCAAGTTTTTTTGGTAAGCTTTCAAGACATCTGAGCTAGAAGCTGCAATTTGATCTATTTTGTAGTTTTGATCTTAATTGGTTTATTTAACTAAGCATTGTTTTTTGGCCATTTGTTCTGGTTCGAGATTTCACAAACCTCAATGTGATCTTCAGAGTGTAGAGCTTTCCGAGCATCAAGACATCTGTGCCAGAAATTAATAGCAAATTATACTCCCAAGGAAGTACAGAAGACCCTAAACTGTCAACGATTAGTTAAAGTACTCAAATCCACCTTTCTAGAAGCTTCTGAGCATCAGTTAAGCTCCCCAAATTCTGAAGAGATAGGGCAAGGCGTTCTGCAGCAGCTATGGTGTCAAGTGAACCCCATCCCTGACCATCACAAACAAAGAATATGAAAGAAATCAAAGGGTAAAAATAAGAGAGAAGTTAGAATGTTTTAAATTGGACTGAAATTTTCTGGTAAAGTCTGGTCTGATTTGGTATGGTTTGTCTAAGTCTGGTCTGGTCTCTGTGTATTTTACAACTGTCGAAGTCTGGCCTGGTCTTGTTTGTTTATGTCTGATCTAGTCTGGAACTGAAATAAGTCCAAGTAAAATCATCCTTATTCTACAAGAATTGGAAATGGACAGGAAACTATCAGTTGCAACTCCATAGATTCAAACCTCCATAGATTCAATTCAAAATTAAACATGAGAGTGCAAATTTAATAAATACAAACAAGGAAAATCATCATAAAATGGTTTGGGGTCTCGAAGCCAATTTGGTGAAATTCTGAGTCATGTACCTCACATGCTTCAGCATATACCCACAAAAATTAGAGCAGACTTGTGCATTTTAAAATTACTCGACTGAAAAAGAGGAATATAGCTTTGCCTGCCTACGAATCTTATTTGGGCCAAGTAAATTTAGTATTGGCTAGATTGTACATCTGATAAAATCTAAGCAACACTAGTCAAAGCCTCAAAGGTTTTCATGTATTATTGTCAGCAAATTGGAAAGAATACATTTTCATTTATTTTCATTTACCCCAGTGGCGCAAAGGCTCCCACCTACGATAGGGTAAAGGGGGGTCGGATGTACGCAGTCTTACCCCTGCACTAAAGCACAAAGAGACTGTTTCCGGATGACCCATAGTGAAAATCGCGTCCAAAATTGCATGGACCGACGGCTGCTTCATAACAAAGAAGCGCAGACAGTTTAGTGAGCCATTTTGCTTTATTCCATCATAATCTCAAGCCAAAAAATAATGAATCTTTGGCTCCATTGCAAATTGGAAAGAATACAATAGTTTAAATTAATCTGATTGGAAACCTGACACAGTGTTATTCAGAAGATCAAATAAGACCATGAAGTTGATAATGGATTACCTTTGACAGTTCCATAGTATGCAAGATCTTTCTCTGTAAGTTCACTGCCTCAGCAATTCGGTTGGACTTCAAATACATCTGTAAGAAAAATAAGAAAAGTGTTAGACTCTAAACACATATATTTAATTATGTAAAAAGGAGTAAAGGGTGTTGTGTTTTACAAGGATTTGGTGATGGGGGGCAAGAGAACTGCAAACTCTGAACCAAAATTGATAACAAAAAATCCACATAAAATGTTCAGAATAAAGTGTAGTCATATAAGGATGCTCCACTTGAGAATTTGAGATAACACAAACCGTAGATTATTACAGATAAATACTCATCCGATTTAGCATTTATGAGGAGATATCTTAGAGATCTCAGAATCTCTAAATATCCCCAATTATCTTGTCTTTATTAGGGAATCTTAATTAGGAGGATTCCTTCCTTCTTCCACTTTTCTCTAGCTATATATATTTTGTATTCATCTCATTGTATTACACAGAATAAGAGAAATAAAATACATTTTACTTTCTCAAGTTATTTCTACATGGTATCAGAGCGTGGTTATTCTCTAAAATGATTAAGTTCGGATCCTATGGGATGACCACCGAGAGAGATGGATCTATCCCAGTCACCTCTGAACATTCAGAGGTTGTCCCAACTGGAGATGGCAGCAACCAGAATATCAATGGAAGCACAGTCACCACTCCTAATCAGTCAGATTCGATTATTACTTGCCATAAACTGAATGGTAGTAATTATCTACAATGGTCTCAGTCCGTTATGATGTATGTGTGTGGAAAAGACAAGGAGGACTATTTGACAGGTGATGCACCTGCTCCAGATCAAGGAGATCCAGGCTACAAGAAGTGGAAAAAGGAGAATTATACTGTGATGTCATGGCTCATCAATTCCATGACAACCAGTATAGGAGAAAATTTCCTACTATACAAAACAGCTCAAGAGATCTGGGAGGCTGTGAAAGAAACATACTCAACTTCAGATAACACTTCTGAATTATTTGAGGTTGAATCAATGCTACATAACCTTCAGCAGGGAGAATTGAGTGTAACTCAATACTTCAACAACCTTGTGAGACTCTGGCAGCATCTTGATGTGTTTGAGACATACAATTGGTCATGTTCTAAGGATAAGAAGTTATATCAGGAGATCTGTGAAAGGAAGAGAGTCTTCAAATTCCTGTCAGGATTAGACAAGAGTCTAGATGAGGTTAGGGGCAGAATAATGGGAAAGAAACTCACCCTTAGAGAAGCCTTCTCAGAAGTCAGAAGAGAAGAAAGCAGAAGGAAGGTAATGATGGGTCTGAAATCTCAAGGCCAACAACAAAATATTGAAGGGTCAGCCTTATATACCTCTTCCAGACAGAATGAAAACAAGAAAAAAGGGAGGCCATGGTGTGATCACTGTAAGAAACCAGGCCATACCAAAGAAACATGCTGGAATTTGCATGGTAAACCTAAAGATTTCAAACCAAGCAAAGGGAAAGGAGCCTATGTAGCTACTGGAGATAAAGAAGATATGGGCACTTCTAATCTTGCTGCATTTACCAATGAGCAGATTGAGGTTCTTCAACATCTAATAAGTCAGAGCAAGGGGCCTGCACCATCAACTAGCCTTACTGCTCAGACAGGTAATGCCCTAACAACCCTAGTTGCACACAATCAGCCCTATTGGATTGTTGATTCAGGGGCATCAGATCACATGACCGGAGACCGTAAGTTTTTTGCTGAATTGATCCCTATGAAGAATAAGGTAACTGTGAAGATTGCTGATGGAACTACTTCAGCAATAAAAGGGACTGGAAGAGTCAAAATTTCTGACAAGATAGTGCTTAACAATGTGTTATATGTTCCAGATTTAAAGTTTAACCTCTTATCAGTCAGTAAACTGAATAGTGATACACATTGCCTAACTAAATTCTCTTCACAATTGTGTGAATTTCAGGATTTGGATTCGGGGAGGATGATTGGCAGTGCTAAGCAAAGTGGTGGACTTTATCTTCTGGAACATTCACCACATTCACCCAACTCCACCAACAAGACAACTTTCAGTGAGAGTACATTCAACCATAAGTTCTTAGGGAGTCTTAGTAGGAGTCAATTTGATACTCAAATTCAGTTATGGCATTATCGTCTTGGTCATCCTAATGTCTTGTACTTAGAAAAAATATTTCCTTCATTATTCATAAATAAAAGTTCTGCCTTTGATTGTGAATTTTGTCAACTTGCTAAACATACTAAAAGTCACTATCCCAGTCTACCTTACAAACCATCTAAACCTTTTTCTCTCATCCACAGTGATGTTTGGGGCCCATCTAAGGTCAAAAATCTCACTGGCTCAAGGTGGTTTGTTCTGTTTATTGATGATCATACACGTCTATCCTGGGTCTTCCTCATGAAAGATAAGTCAGAAGTCAATATTATCTTTCAAAAATTATATTCTATGATCAAAACTCAGTTTCAAACCAAGATTCAGGTTTTTAAAACTGATAATGCCAAAGAATATTTCTCATCCAATTTAGGAGAGTTTCTGTCAAAAAAGGGGATTATACACATTAGCTCCTGTGTTGACACCCCACAACAGAATGGGGTGGCAGAAAGGAAGAATAGACACTTACCGGAAGTTGCTAGAGCCCTTATGTTCACCACTCACACTCCTAAACACTACTGGGGAGAGGCTGTCCTAACTGCAGCTTACCTGATAAATAGGATGCCCTCCAAAACTCACAAATTTAAAACACCATACCAAATCCTATCTTATCTACATCCTCACATCCCTATTACCAATCCTCACACCAATCTTTCTCAGTAAGTGTGGTAAGTCAATTCATGAATGACCCAACCGAGGAACACCTAACTGCAGTGTATAGAATTCTGAGGTACCTAAAAATGACTCCTGGAAAAGGATTGTTGTTTCAGAAACAAGGGACAAGGAAGATTGAAGTGTTTACTGGGCTGGAAGCCTCTTAGACAGAAGGTCAACTACTGATTACTGTACCTATGTATGGGGTAATTTAGTCACCTGGAGGAGCAAGAAACAATCAGTGGTTTCTAGAAGTAGTGCGGAATCTGAGCTCAGAGCTTTAACACAAGGAATCTGTGAAGGATTGTGGTTAAGAAGATTGATGAATGAGCTCAAACTCCCATTTGAAAGCTCCATCCAGATCTCATGTGACAACCAGTCTACTATCAGTATTGCTAAGAATCCTGTTTATCATGACAGGACCAAACACATTGATATAGACAGAAGGTTCTTATCAGAGAAGATTGCAGCAAAGGATATCCAGCTGAACTATGTTCCAACCAGACAGCAAATAGCGGATATACTCACCAAGGCACTTCCCAGAATTCAGTTTGAAGACTTATCTAGCAAGCTGTGCATGGATGATATCCATCACCCAGCTTGAGGGGGAGTGTAGATTATTACAGATAATTACTCATCCGATTTAGCATTTATGAGGAGATATCTTAGAGATCTCAGAATCTCTAAATATCCCCAATTATCTTGTCTTTATTAGGGAATCTTAATTAGGAGGATTCCTTCCTTCTTCCACTTTTCTCTAGCTATATATATTCTGTATTCATCTCATTGTATTACACAGAATAAGAGAAATAAAATACATTTTACTTTCTCAAGTTATTTCTACACAAACATTAATTTATATTAAATACAGTAGTAAGATTATGATTTTTAATTTGCTAGAGAACTGAATGTTCTGAATTTCTTGAACATACATTTTCTGGTAACCTTATATTAGAATAGCAACAGAGATTGAAAGGGAATCGAAGAATTCTCATTGATCATAAAGTCAGTACATGTATTTATATTACAGGAGCATTAACAGACTTGTAACTAACTATTAGCAGCTCTAACAGACTAACAGCAAGCAGCTAGTAATGCTAGGCTTATTACAATAAGTGCGTACAATACTCCTAACATTCCCCCCTCAAAGTTAGGGTGATTGATTTGAAAGATCTATCACACTAAGTTTGGTCCTTAAGTCAAGAAAAGAAGAGGCAGACAATGGTTTTGTTAGGACATCAGCAAGTTGATGAGGAGCTGGAATATGGAACATTTCAAGCTGCTTGGACTGAACCTTTTCCCTAACAAAGAAGAGATCAATCTCCATGTGTTTGATACGAGTGTGTAACACAGGGTTGTGTGCAAGTTGAACAGTGCTGAGATTGTCACAATAAACCCTTGGAGTAGTGAATGGTACTTGAAGTTCCTTGAGCAAGAATTGAACCCATAGGAGTTCAGATGTTGTGTCTGCTAAGCTTCTGTATTCAGCTTCTGCTGAAGATCTGGCCACTTTTAATTGCTTCTTGGACAACCAAGAGATGATATTGGGACAAAGAAAGATGCAAGATCCAGATGTGGATTTTCTATCAACAGGATCTGATGCCCAATTAGCATCACAGAATGCTGAAATGGGCAGAGGTATGGTGTTCAGAGGAAGAGGTTTGATAATAATACCATGTGTGATAGTACCAGACAAACATCTGAGGATATGCTTGACTGCCTTCCAGTGATCTTGCAGAGGTGTGGCCATGAATTGACAAACTTTATTCACAGCATAGCTAATTTCTGGTCGAGTTAGGGTTGCATATTGTAAGACTCCAACTATGGATCTGTAAGTTGATGAATCGGGTAGAAGATCACTTCCTGTATTTGTTAGCTTGCAGCTGCTGACCATAGGTGTTTTGACTCCTTTTGAATCAAGCATTCCAACCTTATACAACAGATCCCTCACATATTTGATTTGAGAAAGACGTAGACTACCATCTCCCAGTTTTCTAACATCAATACCTAGAAAGAAGTCAATATCTCCCAAATGCTTGAGAGAGAAGGATGAGTGCAGTTTGTGAATGAGGTTTTGAACAGCTGCGGAGTTATTTCCAATAACTACGATATCATCTACATAGATTAAGATGTAGATTTGGATGCCAGGTGACAGAAAGATGACTAGAGAAGGGTTACATTTGCTTTGCTTGAATCCAGCTGCATAGAGAACAGAGGTCAATTTATGGAACCATGCTCTAGGGACCTGCTTTAGGCCATACAGTGACTTGTGAAGTTTGCAGACAAGAGAAGTGTCCTTTGCTTGAAACCCCGGAGGTTGGACCTGATAGAGAGCGGGAAGAGCATGGGGCGGGACCGGGCTTGGGCCCACTTCCGTGGGCCGGGTTAGGGCTGTCATTAGAGTTTATTTATTATTATTAAGCTAATGTTATGTTTTACTTTGGGCCTATTATTAGTAGAGTACTTAGTAGAGTTATTATGGGCTTAATTAGGATTTAATTAATTTGGGCTTGATTAGGGTTTCTCTTAGACGGCTATTTATACCCCTTGTCAGGGTTCATTCTACCTTATCTTGGAATAAAATTGGTTTTAGCCTTTTAGCTCTGGGCAACGGTATTTGTATCGTTGATTATCAGGGCAACGGTTTACCCCGTTGATTTTATATTTTTCTGCTACACAACAATTGATCCGACTTGCCGGATAATATAAAATCAACGGGGTAAACCGTTGCCTAGATAATCAACGATAAAAATACCGTTGCCCAAAGCCAAAAGGCTAAAACCAATTTTATTCCAAGATAAGGTAGAATGAACCCTGGCAAGGGGTATAAATAGCCGTCTAAGAGAAACCCTAATCAAGCCCAAATTAATTAAATCCTAATTAAGCCCATAATAACTCTACTAAGTACTCTACTAATAATAGGCCCAAAGTAAAACATAACATTAGCTTAATAATAATAAATAAACTCTAATGACAGCCCTAACCCGGACCACGGAAATGGGCCCAAGCACGGTCCCGCCCCATGCTCTTCCTGCTCTCTATCAGGACCATATAAATCTCTTCATCAAGATTTCCATTAAGGAAAGCATTATTAACATCAAGTTGTTGGATAGACCAGTTATGAGAGACTGCCACGATAAGCATAACTCTAATTGTGACAGGCTTAACAACTGGTGAAAAGGTCTCACTAAAATCAAATCCAAACCTTTGATGAAAGCCTTTAGCCACTAATCTGGCTTTGAACTTGTTTAGAGAGCCATCAGAATTTTCTTTAATCCGGAAACCCCACTTGCAGCCAATAGCATGCTTGTCTGGTGGTAGAGGAACCAAGGACCAAGTTTTATTTGCTATCAAGGCATTATATTCAGACTGCATAGCAGTGAACCACTGAGGAGATGAGAGAGCCTGCTTAACTGACTTGGGCTCAGTATGGGTTAATAGCAAAGTAGGATGAAGTCTAGGTTTTATAATCCCTGATTTGGCCCTATTTTGCATAGGATGGGTGTTAGTTAAAGGGATAGAAGGTGAAGAGGAAGAGGAAGAAGTAGATGATGAAGGAGAAGACTGATGTGAAGAATGATGTTAGGATAGAACAGGTGGGGACTGTGAGTATGAGAATGAGACTGATTTGATGGATCATGAGAGGGATGAGAGGATGATGTAGATGAAACATGAGTCTGAGAATCATTTGGTTGTGAGTCAGTGTGATGGGATAGAGATAAGTCAGGAGACATAACCTCATAGGGTGTATAAACAACGAGTCTTCCATGTCTATACTCCTTAAGATAAGGAAATAAATAAATCAAGTCTTAATATCACTTAGCTGAAATAAGTATATTATCAGTAGATTAGAGCTTAGATCACAATATGTATCGGTTCAGACAATAGATTTGATTTTGTGCGAAATAGAAGTTCCAAAGAAGCATCTTATGGACACAAGTGGAGGCATAACCTCAGCAAGATGCCACATCCTCTTGGCGCATATGATAGATTCACTTTGATCACCTTCCTACCTTGTCAAACACAACAATAAGAACAAAAACATAATTATACTTACAATAGGTTATCCAAAATCACTCTGTCATTGAAACGTATACGAAACCTCTAGAATTCGAATAGATTCCAAAACAAGATCCTCAGAGTCCTCTTTCCCTTGGATGCGCAGAACCTACAATTTGTTAGTATATTTTTTCAGTATTGAATGCATGAGGATTTAATCATGTTTTAACTTTGGCAGGTCCCTACAAAAGAAAATGAATTTTCACACCCAATACATCAAAATGATAACTGAAATGTGAACAACCTGCAATAATTGAGTTTCAACTGATTGAAGGATGGATAACAGTTGTTAAATTGAATCTAAAGGAACTTCAACATATTGAGATCTCAGAAGTTAGAAATTACAAGGAATATTGATTTATTTTAACTGCACTTCATCTGAGATTAACTGAGATCCATTTTATTACATCTAATCCACAGAACATCACATAAATCAAGACCACATATGCATTAGGAAGCTAAGTGTTTGCCACCCTTTTCCCACAAAGACAGCACACTGTAGTTTACAAAGATCTAAATGAAGTAAAAATAAAGAGGATGGCATTACAGACTTACAGTTCCAAGATGATACATTGTATCAGCATAGTCAGGGTGAGCTTCCCCCAAGACCCGCCTCTTTATCTGAGCAATTAAACGTGTTATGTGTGAATGTGTCAGAAAGCATTAGTTACAAGCAGTAATAACAATGTGGCAATTATAAAGTCAATCAATTAACCACATACCTTTAAAGAGCGCTGCCAAAGGAATTTGGACAAAGAAAATAATATAGCATCAGTAATGGGGAAATGCATATCAAGTTACATACTATGCATTCTATTAATAAATGTCTATGGTTACAAAGTAAAATGGGGCATCCGTATCAAAATAACTGACCTGCTTTCCTTTTCGGGACGTATCAAATTAAAAGTCCCATTTCTATTTTTAGACATGGACCCCACCACCTTTTAACTTCCCATCATTACATTTTTACATTTTACATTTTTTTCTCCACTTATCCCATTATTCCTCCCCATTAAATCCCCATCCCACCCAACCATAAATCCCTATCCGCCCCACCTTCCCCAATAAATCGGCCATTATCACCCCCCCATTTCGAAGTATCCGTCTCTCCCTCTCTCTCTTGTTCAAACCTTCTCTCTGTTTCTCCGGTTTCTCTCTATCTCTCCGTCGGTCTGGGTTATTGCCTCTTCGGTTGTCCATCTGGTTTATCTCGACTGCCCAACCCCTCCTCACAGCCCTCCTCTCCATTCTTAATCTGTTGTCTGCCACCTTATTTCTGAGCTACCAATCCATCGCTCCTTTGCATGGATCCGTATGAGTCTGATTCTGAACTGATACTGCTTGATCAAAGGCTTAATGAAGGATGTCCATCACCTCCTTCAGAGAAATCGAAGGAAGGCCCTGTTCTGAGTAATGTGCCCATTCGCCTAGCGGATCCGGTGCCCGTCTCTGATTTGGATTCCCGAAACATCGATTGTCCAGGCTGGACAACCTCTTCAGAAACTGACCCAGGCTGGCCTCTCCGGAGATTATTCGAGTCCGGTTGTTTATACTCCTTTTGTAAAGTATTCCTCAACTTTTAATCATCTACAGTGTTTCTTACTTTCTTCTACAGTAATCTACAGTACACCTACAATTTTTCTTAAACTACTACAAAAGCCTAGTGGGTCAATTAATTTGATACGGAGGGAGTATATCTTTAGAACATCTAAACAGATCAAGCAATTTTAGGCAAGAATGTAAGAAATTTAATTTCTAGTTAATGTATCCAACTTGAAAAAAAAAACTCTTTTTATGAAAGCCGAGGACAAGTCTGTGATTTGACTCCTTGGGGACAGCCCATCCGGCTGACAGATAAGAGATTTAGGCATTTAGCTACTGTTTGTTGAGGAGATGATTGGCAAACATTATCAGTCTTATTCAAAAGTAATTGAATATTATGAGTGTATTGTTTTCAAATTGCATCAACTGATCAACCGGTGTTATAAGCCTTGTGTTTAGCTCCAAATACATTTGAGTAACTGATGTGAAGACAGATTAATCTTTCCGTAAATAATTTACTACTTAATAAACCATAAGGACTATAATATAGGTTTTATTAAGTAGTTAATATCTGCATGTGTATGAACCATATTTAGCACATATATATCTATACTAGATTAATACTTGATAGAATAATAGGTACAGTTACTACCAAGAAAATGATTTCTTTCGTCAACTAAAAGGCATTAGCTATCTGTGCTCTCATTATGATATATAATTCACCTGTTTTAGAAGCTTATTATAGAAAACCATTAGTCAGCTAGTGTCAGCAGATGCAAGACATGATTTTAAGGAGTAGTAAAATTCCGAATGTTAGCCGATTAAGTTCAGTGGTAAGGTTTGTAGATAAGCATTTTCTTATGCATCAGTTTGATTCTCATCAATCATTAGTAGGTATGATCCAGAAGCTTTAAGGGCTTAACCGAGTCAAACTTCAGCAACTAATCCTTATATTTGAAAAAGTAAAGGTTTTTTGTTAATGAGTGCCCATGAGCCCATGAGCACCTGATAAAGAGCAATTAATTTGTTTCATTCTCAAATTTCTGAGAAAGGAATCAACAATTTCAAGTAAAATGAAATAAATGTGATCTATGAAATTGATATGATTATCGCAAAAGTTATACATTTATCACCATTGTTAAGGACAAATTGAGAAAATTATGAGCATTAAATACTCATTAATTACTCCGTATCATATGTCACATTGGCACACAATTAAACATATATTTATTTAGTAGAAACACCAGAATGCACATAAGAGGAAACTTCAATACAGGACGAGTGCGTCTAGTATGAGAGAAATTGAAACAAAAAGTGTCTCTGATTTCTTTTGCAGCTTTACCTCATAGCTAACACGGGCTTGATTCAAATTTCGTTGCACAAGGTAGAATTGGCCTAAATTGTGAAGGGCTGCCCCAACCCTAGATAAAAACAATACAAAGTATGATTACCAGATGATATGTCTCAGTCTCAAATACGACGATGAATGGTGTGAAGAATAAGAAATAGCAATTGAGCAAAATGCAGATTTCTATTTGCAATTACTAACTTTGTCCCATTTATATGTCTTGTTTTGGTTTGGCACAATTATTAATAAAATGATTGAAAAAGTAAATGTTGTGGTTGAGATTTGAGTAAAATAAAGTGAAATGTTGCGAACCACATATTTCTTTCTAAAAAAGGAAACATGACAACCTAAAACGGAAAGTAAGATGGGTAAAATGAGGCAGACGGAGTACTACTTTAATACCACGTGCACACACAAATGATCATGGCCTATAAGTCTGTCCAAGTACCAACAAGGCACGTTTATACAATATTAGTATACCCCCAGAATTTTTATCACTCATAATCCAAAAAAAGCAGTGCTACACAAATGGTATCAAGCAACACACCAACACAAATAATGAAAAAGACATCCATAACCATACAAAATTTACATTTACCGTATGTCATCTTGTCCAAATGACTCCTCGAGAATACTGATTGCCTCCAGATAGAGTGGTTCTGCTTTGCCAAATTCCTTTTTTACTCTATACAGCTCTGCCTGTCACAAATATCATACTTGTAGAAAGTTCCTAAAGAGATAGTAGAAATACTTCGGGAGAAATAGAGTGCATGATGAGTTGCAAGATAACACGTTAAAGAAAGAAAAGGGTTAAAGGAAAAGGGAAATGAAACAAAGAATCAGAATGTTTAGGGGATGTGTATACTATCAGTGCTTATACCGTGGTACCGGTGCATGGTGAGCACCATGCACCATTTGTTATTTTTTATTTCTCAATTTCTTAAAATTGTTAATAATTTTTTTATTTTTGATCCGATTTTTATAAAATTTATACCAAAATTTTTTATTTTTCATGATCTTTCAAATGAGACCAATATTGCCTATGTAATTTTATTTTTTTACATTCATACATTTTTTTGTAATATATTTTTATATGCATACACTTTTTCTATAATATATTTTTTTATCACTTTTATATGTTTTAGAGGTTTTTAAGATATTGAGTTTGTTTATTTTGCTTCTAGCTTGGAGTTACATTTGATAATATACGAAGTTACATCATCTTATACTCCAGTTACAAGTTATTATGTGTGAGTTACATCTTGTTATGTGTGAGTTACATCTTGCTATACACGAGTTACATACTTTTATGCGAGAGTTACATGTAATTATGTGTGAGTTACATCTTGTTATGTGTGAGTTACATCTTGTTATACACGAGTTACATACTTTTATGCGCGAGGTACATGTAATTATGTGTGAGTTATATCTAATTATTTGTGATTTTTTACTTATCTTTATCTTGAACTAATTCAATTATAACTGAATTAATTTTTTTCTTTGCCAATTTAATACAAAATTTTATTAATCCACATAAAATAAGTATATTGTATTTCATATTCATACACAATTTTTCAAATGATAAAAATGAAAGATGTACCAGGGGTTTATTTCATGGTGTAACTCACATACATTAAGATGTAACTCGTGTATATTAAGATGTAACTCGCGTACAATAAGATGTAACTCGCGCAGAAGAAGATGTAACTTCATGATATATTATCAAATGTAACTTCAAAATAATTTGTTAAAATTACATAAGCAATATTGGTCTCATTTGATAGATCGTGAAAACTAAAAAAAATTGATATAAAATTTATAAAAATCGGATATCAAATAAAAAAGTTATTACAATTTTTAAATATAAAAGAAAAAAAATAATGAATGCTGCGTCGTTTTGGGATCAGGCGCACCATCCTCATGATGCGCCGATCCCAGGGTATAAATTGCGGTATACTATGGATATATTGCAAACTAAAGATTAAATCAGTGTTGACAACATTATACTTCTAGAGAATATGAAAAGCACATGCAGGCCCACCAGATTATTGCAAGCAGATGCTACATGTGAATCCCTTTCCCCAAAACCTTCTTTGGCTTCTTCAATAGCAGCAAGGAAAAGTTTCTCGGCGTCCTCCAACTTTCCCTGGTCAAAATAGGATCCAACGTGCAGGTGACATATGAACTGGGAACAAGATTAACTTACACTAGAAATCATCAAAAAAAGGTCAGGTAACACACTAACACCTACCTGTAAGAATAAATCCCTCCCAGAATCTGTGAAGACTCTCCACTTTTGAGTGTGAACATTTGATGTGATAGAACCATCCTCAATTTTTTGCAATCCAGCTACTGTAACCTCATCTGCCTCTTTGGAACGTAGAGGAGTTGACACATCTTCAGCCATCGCAAAAGTAGATTGCCCTCCCAGTATGATTGCTACAGTAAAGATTGCATGGTGTGTTTCATGAAATACATTCACTTTAAGCAAAAAGATCGTGTTTTATAATAAAACTTGTGGGATGGCTAAATGGGGATGTACAGCATGCAGAAACTAGGGTTGGGTCCGAAAAATCGAAAACCGAAAACCGAATCAAATCATACCGAACCGTAGCCAAATAAAACCGAACCGCTATCAAACCGAAACCGAATGTAAAAAAACGAACCGAATCGTAGTTGTTTGGTTCGGTTTTGGTTTTTACCCTTCAAAACCGAACCGAACCGAACAAACCGAACTAGTTAAAATATACGGAGTAAAATTTATTTGTCCATTGTTAAGCATTAATCCTAACTAATCCTAATATCATTAATAGTTTTTGGTTTTCTTGTGCTAGAGAAATAATGTTTGTTATGTTTAGTTTAGTTTGTGAATTCATTTACACATTCATTGCACGTAATAATGTAACTATACTGATAATATGTTTTTACTTGTTATTAATTAGTATTAATTAACTTTTATTTTTATTTAACTTAAAGAATTTGTATTGATGAAACAATAAATATTTATCTCAACTATATCACATATAACATATATACTCATGAACTTTTTTGAACTAGTCACAAACAATGTAAATTAATAATATATACTTTTATCTCTCTCGCATACTCATATAATTATGACATATTTATTTATTTTCATTTTTATTTTATTTGTTGTAGTGTGCTTGCATTCTTTATGTAATATATGTTTGATCCCTCAAAGTATTATACGGATCGGAGTATCAATTTTAAATCAAATGATAATTTTTTGGTAAAAAACCGAAAAACCGAAACCGAATCGAAACAAACCAAACCAATTAAACCGTGGTTCCAAGTTTTGGAGTGTAGAACCGAACCGAAACCGAACCGAACTTTTTACTTTGATTCTATATTTGGTTTTAGGTCAAAACCGAACCGCAAGAACCGAACTCACCCCTAGCAGAAACACTGCAGATGCAAAATAAATCACATGTAACACCAAACTCCATGTTAAACACATCACTAATGCAAAGCAAAACAATCAGGCATTGTTGTATATTCTAAACAAGAATAACATCTAATCCATTTCATTTTCATTTTCATTTTCATTTACCCCAGTGCCGCAAAGCAAAACAATCAGGCATTGTTGTATATTCTAAACAAGAATAACATCTAATCCATTTCATTTTCATTTTCATTTTCATTTACCCCAGTGCCGCAAAGGCTCCCACCTACGGTGGGGTAAGGGGGGGTCGGATGTACGCAGCCTTACCCCTGTACTAAAGCACAGAGAGACCCATAGTGAAAATCCCGTCCAAAATTGCATGGACTGACTGCTGCTTCATAACAAAGAAGTGCAGACAGTTTAGTGAGTCATTTTGCTTTATTCCATCATAATCTCAAGCCAAAAAATAATGAATCTTTGGCTTCATTGCAAATGATGGAAATAAATAACATCTAATCCATAATGAATATAAATTTGACTCTGTTAGGAAAAGATAAAACTTAACATGTAGTAAAAGATATTAAGAAACATTATGAAATATAAGAATGGGCAGAAGGGATATCCCATAAATACATATATAAGATTTTGTTGTGGTGAGTCTGGTGACCCCATAAGATTTGAGCAATGAGAACTAACAGGTGTCATATTGGAAAACTGATATTTTTGTTTTATCAAGCTTTACTCAAACCTTTAAAAATGTGATTAATATGTATTCAATAAAAACACCTCTATGGATGGAAGAAAAGAGAGGCAATAACAGTTCATGTCACAAATTACAACATAAAATATTGAGATTTGAGAACATGGGTGTTTTCACTTGGACTAAATTTTTCTGCTGTGGTCTATTTGCTTGGAAATATGATGGAATAAAAGAAAATGGATCACTAAACTGTCAGCGCTTCTTTGTTATGAAACAGCGGTCAGTCCATGCAATTTTCGACGCGATTTTCACTATGGGTTATCCGGAAACAATCTCTCTGTGCTGTAGTACAGGGGTAAGACAGTGTACATCTGACCCCCTAACCCCACCGTAGGTGGGAACCTTTGCGGAACTGGAGTAATAATGATGATGATGGTCTCTTTGTCTGATCCGGTACAAGTCCGGTATGTGTACATTACTATTGTCTAACTTTAGTATGGCCTATTTGAATCTAGTATGGTATGGTCTTAAGCAAAAACAAGTCCAAGTGAAAACATTCCAAGAAACGGTTCAGCTTTTTTAACTTGTTGAGTAATCATAAGCCCAAACTCCAAAGAGCAAATATCTTGGGGGAGAATGTGTATGAACTGAAGATGCTAAAAAAAGGTTCATTATCACAAAGAACCAGGACTATGGTCTAGGTCATTTGCCAAACCAAATTCAAAAGTAGCAGTGAGCTTCGCTGGTGACACCCCCTTACCCCACCGTAGGTGGGAGCCTTTGCAGCACTGGAGTAATAATGATGATGATGGTCTGTTTGTCTGATCCGGTACAAGTCTGGTATATGTGTACATTACTATATAACTTTAGTATGGCCTATTTGAATCTAGTATGGTATGGTCTTAAGCTAAAACAAGTCCAAGTGAAAACATTCCAAGAAACAGTTCAGCTTTTTAAACTTGTTGAGTAATCATAAGCCCAAACACCAAAGACCAAATATTTGGGGGGAGAATGTGTATGAACTGAAGATGCTAAAAAAAGGTTCATTATCACAAAGAACCAGGACTATGGTCTAGGTCATTTGCTAAACCAAATTCAAAAGCAGCGGTGACTGGTGACACCCCCTAGTAACTATCTAAATATCACATCAGAGCTGCTTCTCTTGTACACATGTGGAAGCATTGTATTAAATCCACTTTAGTGTCAAAAGGAAAGGAGATACTATAGAGGCAAGAACAAACTTTGAAGAACTAAACATGACTGTAACCCATGAGAATAAATAGACTTTACCAGCTTGTCCAAATAGAAATATCCATTTGAATTGTTGCCAACTATCACCTCCGTAACCTTGTTGCCTAATAGACTGGAGAACTGTACATGCAAAGGTTGTGAAGCTATATGTTAACATTAGTCATGTTCCATTAGTTCCATATAATCACTGTAACTCAACAAAAATAGAATCATCTAACCAATGCTTTTGTCTCATATGCACTACTCAGGAGTGTACAGAAGTTACAGTAAGAAACAATTTTAATGAAATTATTTCCACAATGCAAACAGAGAGATACTCAATAGTTCATTTATTTTGGATCATCATCATCATTACCCCAAAGGCTCCCACCTACGGTGGGGTAAGGGGGTCGGATGTACGCAGTCTTACCCCTGTACTAAAACACAGAGAGACTGTTTCCGAATGACCCGTAGTGAAAATCGCTTCGAAAATTGCATAGGTTGACCGTTACTTCATAACAAAGAAGAACACACACTTTCGTGAGCCATTTTGCTTAATTCCATCATATTCCCAAGCCAAAAAAATAGTGAGTCTTTGGCTCTATTGAAAATGATGGAAAGAGTTCATTTATTTTGGATAAACTAACTTTAAATTTAGAATAAACCAGTAGAAACGGGACTGATAACAACCTGCATTAGATGGGAAGATGGGAGCTTTTTTACTTTTCCCCAGAAATAACGCAATATATGACGATTTCCCGAGTCCCCCGAGTAGTTTAACAACTGATCGCCGGAATATCATTGTCAATAGTAGGAATTAGGGAATATGAGCAAATACTCAGTAAAATTCCCTATTCACTTCACGTTTTTGTTTTCAGATGAGATTTATGGTCTGGGCATTGAAAATTGTGGGTGGAGGATAAGGGCGGTTACCGGTGACCGGCGACCGGGCGTGACAGTGTCGGAGTGATAGAGGACGATGGGCATTGGAAGGATGAGCCAACTCAGCCAAGAAGCAGAAGACTAATTGGGCTTTTGGGCTGATTTCTTTTTTACGTTTTGACATATTGGGCTTTTGGACGAGCCTGTGACATATTACTCTTTTTTTACTTTAATTTAATTAATCAATTAATTAATTAACAAATTAACTAATAATAATATTGTCCCGCTCGAAATTCAAAATCAGCTTTTCTAGATCCCCAAGTTCGACGCATTCAGACCAAAACAAACAATCCCGTCTCCTCTCCACTTCCATTAACACAGAAACTAGCCGTTGATCTAATTCTGAGACCAATACACAATGCCGGCCACCCCCAACAATGGCGGCAGTCCCGGGGATGAAGTAAATCAGCGGCATAAATTATGCCGAAAAATAGCTAGGGTTTTGGATGAGGTCCGGTCGTCTCAGGTTACCCACCTCAGGAAGCTAAAGGAGCTCTCTGCTCTCCGTTTCCATTCATCTGTATCCACGGAAAGTTTCTTTGCGGCTTTCTGCACAGCGTTGACGCAGATTTTTGACTTCCAACGACGAACAGCATCCGCTGAGAGAATTATCAGATTCGTTGCTATTTTCGCGGGTACTCGGGACCCGAAGAATGCTTCTGACAGTGACCCGTTTCTGGAACAGTTCCTTAGGTTTTTGCTCGTGGCTGCTGAAGCATCAAACAGGATGGTGCGAATCAGGGCTTGCCATATCATTTCTGAGGTACGACAATTCCACAAAGAAACTGGCAATACAACAGTTTTTTATGACTGAATTGAAGAGGGTGTTTTAGATTTTATTTCATAATATTTCATAATATTGCGGTAAAGACTAAATCAAGAGGATATGGCTTTAGCTAACGGAATTAATGTACCGAATGTAGACACCAATACAGAAAGAAGTAGCTGTAGGCAATCGTTTAGCTTAAATATGACTAAATTTTTGAAATTGCGTCCCTTTATTTTTTATTCCCTTTTGAAGTTGTGAGGCTTAGATGCTTTGTATTTATTTGGTAACAAACTCGACAGTGCAGATAAACTCTTCCCCAAATCGTCAATCGTAAACACAGTCTCAATATTATCATGCATTTTATTCTATGCATTAGCACAACTTCTAACACCCACGGCTTTAGTGTCTGATAATGAGGTCCACCAAGAATGACAGATCTTACCCCATTTGGGGCATAGGAACAGTGCCAAAAATGACTATCACAAAACTAACTGGACTTAGCAAACTCGCTCCTAGCTCCCTAGACACCAAATATACTAGCAAATTTGTTCACACGTAAAAACACATGTATTTGGGAAGTAGAGATCAATTTTTCCTTTTTTCCTTATGATCAGCTAAATGAAGTCAAAGTCAATGAATCATCCATCCATCAATATTCGTTCATTCTTCTTGTCTACCTGAAGTATAACTAGTTCCTTATGTGTGTGCTCATAATCATATGTGATATGATGCTTCAAGTGTAACACCTAAATGGGATTTTCTTTAATAAATTTATCAAATAGAAAGGTATCAACTTTTATCTTCATTTCAACCAATAATTTGCACCTTATAAGAACATTTTTTACCCATTTCTCTCTTTTGATGGTGGGTGGAGTGCACATATCATTCTTCTTCTTTTCTATCTTTAATGTGTACCCTACGATATTTGTGAACAGAATATCATCACCTTACAGCTTATTGGAGTCCATTGTTCATGTAATAGTTTGTTTATTTTCTAGATCATAATGCGAATGCCTGATGACGCTGAAGTTAGCAGTGACCTTTGGGATGAGGTGATAGAGGGAATGAAGTTGCGTGTTGGTGATAAGGTCCCTGCAGTCCGGACTTTTGCTATCCGGGCTCTGTCACGCTTTGTGAATGATGCAGAGGATTGCGGAATCCTAGAACTATTGTTGCACACATTGTCCTTTGAACAAAATGCGGTTAGTATTTAATATTTAGTTAAAATGTCTGCAACACAGGTTAAATATATCAACAAGGTTGTTTTCTATAAGAATACACAAATAAAGTATTAGGGGAATATAGTTTCTTCTGTCAGTGGTTATGTAAAAAATGGTAAATGCAAAATGTTAGCCCCTCTGTCTTAATTCCTGAGTTAGAGAATTTTGCAGGCTGTACGGAAGACAATTGTGTTATCTCTCCCACCTTCACACAAAACTGCAACAACAGTAATTGATTGTACATTAGATGCCAGTGAATCAGTACGTAAGGCAGCTTACTGTGTGCTTGCTAGCAAGTTTCCCTTGCACCGTCTCAGGTAATATTTGACATTTCTTTTGCTTTTACTTTTACTTCCTTGTGTTCCTTCTTTAGTATCGTACATTACACAGGCTTTTGGTAATTGCCAACATCATGCATGCTTACTTTATGCTCTAATGTTCAAGTAAAATATTGCATTGGCTACTTAAGTTTGGATATATTAGTGCCTATTGTCTAGCTGTTTGCAGCTATGGATAGGAACGGGCTATTATATTATTTTGTCTCACTTTTAATCTGACATGTTTTTCTGCATTATATAATGGGCAGTATCAAGCTCAGGACAACTATCCTACAGAGGGGACTGGCAGATCGCTCCTTGTCTGTCATGAAGGACTGCCTCAAATTAATGAAAGATGAGTGGCTTTCCAAATGTTGCAATGAAGAGCCTATAGAACTTCTAAAGTTTCTTGATGTTGAAACATATGAATCGGTTGGAGAGTCTGCAATGAGAACCTTATTTAAAGAAGGACTGGTGAAATTGCGTGATGATCAAAGTATTAGGCAGTTCTTTACATCACCTAGTGACCCTAATGAAGGTCAGAACTCAGAATTATGTTCATATGGTTCTTATCTCATGCACTTTGATTAAAATGCTGACTGTATCCCTTTGGTTGCAATCCTGTGCAACTTATCTGCTGAACAGAGCAAACACATCAACAATTTATGTTATGACCTGGTGAATGAGTCATGCTCTATGCCATAATTCTAGTAATGAGTTTTTTCGTTACTTTTGGAGGGAATTGTAGATTGCCACTGAACATCTAGTGTCCTGACTGCATTAGTGAAGCATGTCCACCTACTTTACCACTTTAACATTCGCTCCACTAATTGCACTGCTTTTATGTTGTATTTTTTCTTGTGGATGTCACTGTTAGATGAATATATGCGCTACAAGGACCCACTAGTTGCAAATTACCAGCTCAAACTGTATCTTGCTTCTAATCTAATGTTTCATATAGTGCTGCGAATTTGTAATTTGTCTTGGATCGCTTTCATTAAAGCTTCTTGTTAAAAAAAGCTTTGTCCTTTAGGCATTTAATATCACTTATTGATTATTGATTGGTTCTCTATTTTGGTTTTAGGACAATGCAAGTCTACTGTCCAACTAATGGAAGCAGAGGTTGCATTTTTCTGGAGAACCATCTGTAAGCACCTACAGATGGAAGCAAAGGTGGGTTCTCTTGACCTGTCCATCGCATCCATTCAGTGTGGTTGGAAGTTGGACTGGAAATGTTTATTCTCTTTTGCTATACTTTTTACCTGGACTTCTTTATGAACACTATTTATATCTAACACACATTTCTGATATATATATGCCATCTATGTGCGAAAAGTTACATTATTTTTCTCTCGCTTCCACATATCTCACACACATATATCACTGATGTTTGACTTAATAACAAATATGTGTAAATGTTTAGTGTTATACATGCATCTGTAATGGAATTGAGTCATTTGCAACTGACAAACTTATTTTGTGAAACAATTATATCAAGAAGTTCGCTTAGAGCATACATAGTGAAAATGACCTCGCATATTATATACTATATAGCGTGATAATGTAAGGAGAATAACATCTATTTGCTGGTTTTATGCCCAGAAAGTAGCTTGGACATTCATGTATTGCATTTGATGAATGACTATCCCAAAATTGGGTACTTAATTCATGTAACCTAAAGGAAGGTTCACTATAACCAAACACAGGTCAAAGGCACTGATGCTGCAACTAAAACGGGCACCGAATCCGCTGTCCATGCAGCAGGAGCTTCAGACAGCAATGATCTTCTTGACCGAGTTCTACCTGCTTCTGTTTCTGATTATGTGAAATTGGTTAAAGCTCATATTGATGCTGGTGTGTGTACCTGCCTCTTGTCTTTTTATAATCTTTCATGTTACTCGTTTTTGACACCATCTCATAACATCTGGTTATTATAGGACCCAATTATCGATTTGCATCTCGGCAGTTACTATTGCTTGGTGCAATGCTTGACTTTTCTGATTCATCGAACAGAAGGGTTGCTGGTGAATTTCTGCAGGAGTTGCTGCACAAACCACTGGATTATGAACTTGATGAGCATGAGGCTGAGGTGGTTATAGGAGATGGTATCAATTTAGGTGGGGACAAGGAGTGGGCTGCTGCTGTGTCAGAACTAGCAAAGAAAGTTCATGCATCCTCAGGGGAATTTGAAGAAGTGGTTTTAAGGGTTATTGAACAACTTGCTCAACCTTGCCGGGAGAGGACTGCTGGTTGTATGCAGTGGCTTCATTGTCTTGCTGTTACTAGCCTTCTCTTGGAAAATGCACAGTCATTTCGCTGGATGCATGGAAAGGCCATAGAACCTCTGGAGATTTTGCAATCTGTTTTGCTTCCTGGGGTATGTATATATGCAAAATATACTGAGTGTCTGAATCCAAATTATTTTTCACCATCTTTAGAAAAATCCAACTTCTCATTTATCTTCCTTCTTACTGTTTGGATCTTAATTACTTTCTCTGTCCCATAATAAAAGTCACTTTGTCTCACAGTAAACTTCACCTTTCTATTTCTTTCCTTTCAAACCTCAACCAAACAATTTCATTTTGTTAATAAACGTGTTACTGCCCACTAGAAAGTTTAAATTGGGACAGAGGGAGCAACAGATCAAGTGGTGAGTTATTATGAAATGTATGTGGTATTTTTCTGAAATACAGGCAAGGCATGTCCATTTAGATGTTCAGAGGGCTGCTGTGAGGTGTCTTGGTCTGTTTGGGCTTCTAGAAGGGAGACCTAGCAATGATATAGTAAAGCGCTTAAGGCGGTCATTTGTTAAAGGCCCTTCTTCAGTTACTATTATGGCTTCTAAGGCTTTGATGGATCTTGGAATGTGGCATGGTCCCAATGAAGTAGACAATGCAATGGAACAGCGTAATCATACCGTGGTTGTAACACCTTATGAACCCAGTGATGATAGAGAGGATCCTGAGATCAAATTGCTGCATCTGTTATATGATGGACTTGAAAGGCACGGCTGGGATGACTCTATAGAGAATGATGATGACGAATCTGTTATGTCCATTCTTGGAGAGGGTTTTGCTAAGTTTCTTCTTCTCAGTAAGAAGTATCCAGTCCTTCCTGCTGTATCACATCCTCAACTATTAGCCAAGCTTATTGGCTTATATTTTTGTAGTGAGAATAATGATCTTCAAAGGTAAAATGCTGTCAACTCAGCTCCCTTTTTTTAGTGAAAATTCAGCAAATGACTGGTTTACTTGATAGGTTGAAGCAGTGTTTATCAGTATTCTTTGAGCACTATCCATCCCTTTCATTGGACCACAAGGTCAGCATTATCATTAATTCAAACTAAGTGCATGACTTATAAAGAACTAGTATCCGCTTTAGTCCTTTGACTATACACTATTATCCAATTTAGTCCCTGACTTTCTTTTGGACTCAATTTGGTCCACCATGGTGCAATTTTGACCCCATTCAATCCTCATCCATGTTTCCCCTAATTAGGAAAGGTGTTTTGGTAAGGGCGTTGATCCAAGATGAAAATTGAGCCCTAAATTTCATAGCCAAATATGAATAAGGACTGAACTAGATCCAAAATTTCATAACCAGGCACCAAATTTAGCCCTAAATTGGTAATATGGTGAACAGACAAAAGTTCCTTTATTGTTTTGAAGCAAATATGTATAAGGACTGAATTAGGTTCAAATTTCATAGTTGTGCACCAAATTGAGCCTTAAAATTGGTAAAAAGCTATTGACTGGATGAAAAAAACCTTCTTATTTATGTATGTGGACTAAAATCAGGCCCAAATTTCATAGTTGAGGACCGTACTGGGTAATAGTATAAAGTGTAGAGACTAAACTGTGCATAAACTCTTTAAAAAGCAACTGTAGGCTGCTTGTTATTGTGTTTTTTGTTCTCTCTTTGAAATTGCAGATTTGCTTATCCAAGGCATATGTGCCAGTTATGCGCTCATTGTGGCCCGGCATTGATGGAAACTCTGCAGGATCGAACGTAATGGTATCTAACATGCGCAAACGTGCTATGCGAGCATCATTTTTTATGGTGCAGATGATGCAAGTTCCTATATACACAAAAGTGACCGAAACTTCCAATGATGAAGATGGGACTGGAAACCTTGATGATTCGATGGGCCCTTCTTCAGAGTATGAGAGTGGAGAAGAAGGACTAGCCATACGTATTGGTTCTGAGGTGATTAAAATTTATGAGTTAATCTTGTTCTGCTTTTCTTTTGTTATGGTGTTGATATCTGTAATTAATTTAATTATCTGGCCTATTTGAAAGGTAACAAGGTTTGGTGGAAAGAAGACAGTGGCTGAGAAATCATATGTTTCTGCACTCTGTAGGACCCTGGTCTTGCTTCATTTTCGGTCATCAGAACAAGAGGCTATAAAGTTAATGCGACAGCTATTGACTCATATCCTTGAATCTGTAGCAGCTGAAAAGGACGTTATGAAGGATTTAAAACAGATGGCTGCAAGGTTACAATCTTTAGACATGCACCCTGATCAGGAGTTGTCTTCGGATCAAGTGAATCTCATTTTGAGTAAGAACATTTCTTTTTTAAATGCCTTAAATCTTTCTGGTATTCAATCTTCTGTCCCATTTTCCTATTCTAATATGCCCTTTCTCATGAAATTATATAAAAAGTTATTGATGAGAAGCCCCTCTTGACAAATTGGTAAATTGCATCATGTTGTATTGTTTATCTGTATTTATTAAAACTCTCCCTTCTCAACTATTAACAAATCATTAACAAATAACAATCTCTTCCTTCCCATCCCTCCAACAAAACCCAACCAAGTAACATGAAAACATCTCCCCTTAAACCAAATACAGCCTGAATGAAAAAAGTTTGTTGGAAGTATATGTTAGATCATGAACATTATTTTGTACTATTGTAAAATTTTAATCAGTTTATATGATACTACGTATCAATTAACTAGGAAGAGTTGTACAAAATTGGTGTGGTGAGGAAATTTATTTCAAGTGGCGTTACATAGAGCGGTTTTGTTTGCGGTTTAAGAACCCGTTTTGTGACCTTGTTTTTTGGTCTATGAGTCTTGTTAGTCAACTTTTTCATCAAATTCGTAACTTTTGAGTTGCGTAATAATCAAAAGAAGCAAGGTTGCAGTTACTTTTATGGTTGGATTGACTGAAGTTACTGTAGAGGACCATTTTAGCTATTTTTTCACATTATTTTTCTTTACTTTTAATGATCAAATATATTTTAAATATTTTTTCATAATTCAGCAGAATCAACCAATCTAGCCACTTCAGATAGAACTTAATAAATTTCAGCAGAATCTGCCGATTAAGCCAATTTTAGTGTTACCGAACAAGCTCTAAGGTTTATGTTTAAAAATTATCCGAACTGACGAAATCGGAAACACAGGCCAAAACATGTCAAAACTGACCAAAGTCCATGCAATCCGGCTGAAGTTACTGCACTAAACTACCTGATCCCGACTCAAGTTACTTTTTCTCTCCTTTCCAAATTCCAAACATGTTGAACCGACTAACACCCCTAGTGTTACATCTCTATTGTGCCCTTTTCAATAATGACATCCGTTCGAGAGATTCATCACATTCATTGGAGATGATGGAATATGCATTCTTATCCAGTTATTATTGCACATTCATCATTGTAATTAACTAGGCATTACAAATCTGGTACAACTCGGAACTAGAGTCTGAGCAGAGTGAGATCTATGTAAAGTCTTACGTATACACCTATGATCTGAGATGTTTGGTTCGTTTAAGATCCTGAACTACCTAATTAGGCATTGTAGGATCTAAATAACTAGTGTAGCAGTGTTGTAAATCTTGTTGTCCTTTTAAACCAGGGAGGTTAGATGTTGAAGCACAACTGGACGTGAACAACCACCCCATGGAACAGCCACCTAGCTTTGCACATAGATCAGCAAGACCAAACTGTGGCAGAAGAAGAGCGAGGAGAAAGGTGGCTGAATCATCTTCTTCAGGTTCTTCGGATGAGGAAGTCTCACCCTCATCTGCGGTCCCAGCTAACCCTTGTGTAATGAGCCGGGCAAAGAGGGCTAGCAAAACAGTTGCACTGTCCAAGATGACTGCCCTTAACACACCTGAGGAAGATGGAGAAGAGGAGGTAGAGGATGATGGTTCAGAGGTGACAGAGGACGATGACGATGACTCTGATGCCTTGTGATGATTAGTCACATGTAAGTAGATTCATCTGACAGTATAGATTTATGTCTGTTGTGAGTTTAAACTGCTGATGTAGTGTCTGTATAATGCAAGCAAGTTTGTATAATGCATGCTAACAACATTCATTTCTGTTGTTTGTGTGCCACATACTCTTCCTTTATACACTGTAATAGTAGTTCTAAAATAATTAGCATTTCCTAGTATTAATACTTTTGAATAATGTATGAGCTAATCGTAAAACTTAAGAGCTAATATATTTCTTTTGATAGATAGGAGAAGGTTCTAGTGAGACCCCATCTTAAAATGAGAACGTTTTTAAAATGAGAACTTCTAATTTTCACCATTCATTATTACAATCAATGCCTCATATTGACAAGGAGGCATTTTGGTAATTATTAAGGATCAATTGCAAAAATACCCCATTTAAATTTAAGGTAACTATGAATATGACCCCATGTGAATACTAACCAATGATTGTTATAAATGAAAGGTTGAAATTAGAAGTTTTCATTTTAAGAAGGGTTTTCACTAGAACCCTCCCTCTGCATGGGTGGCCCTGGGGGCAGGGGGCAGCGGCTAGGAGTGGACTCGGGCCGGGCCAACATGCTCGGAACCGGACCGGCCCGCTACTGTGCGGGCCCGGACCGGCCTGGTAAACCGGTTGGTGCCCGGTTCGGGCCACCCGGCCCGGTGAGGTAGGCAGGTCGGGCCCGGGCCTCCTAAATCGTGAACCGGCCCGGTCGGTTCCGGCCCGGTCTGGGCCAAATTATTATTTTTTTCTTTTTTTTTTTGAATTTTTTTTAAGTTTTTGGGTTGGGCTGGGTATGATGGGCCATTTGGGAGGTTTGGGGTGGTTTGGGGTGAGGGGGGAGGGTTGGGGGTTAATTAGGAAAAGCCAAAAAAAATACAAGAATCGAGGCCCGGACCGGTCTCGGGGTTACCCGGGCTGGTTCCGGGCCTCCCCTTTCATGGACCGAGGCCCGGCCGGGCCCGAACCGGAACTGGTCCTAGAGTTGGACTCTGGTCGGGCCACCCGGCCCGGCCCGCTACTGTGCGGGATCGGGACCGGCCCGGTTCTCGGGTCCGGGTCCGGGTGGGGCATAGGCTCGGGGGGTATGGCGGGTCCGGGCTCGGGTCTCAATTTTGGTGAACCGGCCCGGCCGGGTCGGGCCCGGGCCCGGGCCAAATTGAATTTCTTTGGGGTTCCACCCGGGTTGGGCTTGATGGGTATGATGGGTTTGGGCCTTTGGGGGGGGGGGGGGGTTGGGAGGGTGGTTGGTGAGGGGGGGTTAGGAAAGCAAAAAAAAAATCCAAACCGGAGGCCCGGCCCGGACCCGGTGGCTACTCGGGCCGGTACCGGGTCCACTATTCTTGAACCGCCGGCCTGCCCGGGCCTAGGCTCGACCCGGACCTGGCCCGGACCCGAGTCCATCCCTAACTGGTCCACCCCTAACAGTGGCCCTAGGCCCAAAAAAATGGGAAAAAATTAGGCTCAAATTTAGTTCTTTAATAATATATGTGAGTATGATGAGTTTTTAGTCCAAAATTGATAATTTTTCTGGTGAAATTGTTTGAGGTACTTCCAATTGGATTTTTTGATGAAAATTTATGAAAATGTTCAAAAAAAAATTAGTTTAAAATTCAACATGTAAGTCACTTTAAAAAATTATTGAAAAACACTGCAATATTTATGCATGTTTTGGCGCAATGTTTTTCAATAATGAGGGTAGTAATGTACAATAATGTGCCATTTTGTTCATTATTGAGAGGTGTATATTAATAATTTTGATGACACATTATTGTACGTCACCCTTATTATTCACTCCTAAATTTTAACAGTTTTATTACTCCGTATTTAATCAGACTAAATATGTTTTATTTTGAAAATAAAATATACATATTCTTTTTTAACTTTGCTCATATTTTACTTATATTTTGAATAAATTCTTAAAAAGAAATGGAGCAAATGAGTAAATAATTTTTTAAAAAGTGCAGAGGAAATGGATGCGGTGCTAGAAATATATCTTAGACCATACGTAAGAACCTAAGTCCTAAACCAAGTAGAATATTAGTTCTAATATTCTCTCTTTTCGTGAGCGATAATATTAATGTGATATCATTATCCGGTATTCCGGTAATAACTTAAAGCAAACAATGTATCTATGGTTAAGTTAGCTTTTTCACCAAGGTAATAAATAAATTTAAGAGAAAGGGATAGATTAAGGAGTTTGTTCTCTTCATCTTAATATATTGAATTCCACTTTTGTTTCTACTATTTTTGTGCTAATTTCACATTTAGTCCACGTCTTTCACTTTGTCCATTATTAGTACTTGACTAGTTTTTTTAACTGTTTGTGATCCTTTTCTAGCGACTTTAACTATCGGAAATGATGCCGGAAGGGCCATATTTGGATGAAAACACAATAGTCATGTATCAAAAGTGGATAAAGTGAAAGATGTGGACTAAATGTGGAATTGACCTGAAACTCGTAGAATCAAAAGTGAAATTTATTCTAATATATTGAATTAAGTTAGCTTTTTCACCATATACTATTTACATGTCGTAATAACTTTGACTATGTATTATTTATTAATGTATTAATAAATTATTTTTAAAAGAAAATTGTTAAATTTATCACATCGTAAATTTTCAAAATCTGAGTTTTTTAATTTTTACTACTAAAGAATTAAGTATACTAATTGTCAAAGTTGTCAAAAATCTGAATGAGCAAACGTGAAAAATGAATCGTTAAATTCTACATTATCACTAAATTTTAGTCCAATATGCGACAGAATTGAATGTAAAAAGTGGACAAATTAAAGTTGTTTAATTTGTAATCTAACGTAGCTAGTTGTGTTTTGAAGTTTGTAATATAATCGATAACATCAGAATATTCAGAAAGTGTGTATATGAAGAAATTATCTCCACAAAGTTGCCCTTTAAATTAATAGGAGGAAATA
This sequence comes from Cuscuta europaea, assembly GCA_945859875.1. Lineage (NCBI taxonomy): Eukaryota > Viridiplantae > Streptophyta > Magnoliopsida > Solanales > Convolvulaceae > Cuscuta > Cuscuta europaea. The sequence continues at coordinate 14,233,106 of CAMAPE010000048.1, forward strand.
TTTTTAGATCAAATATACAAATAAACTTTTAACATATTTATGGAGTATAATCATCTGCACGTACCAATTTCATTATTTCTTTATATATTGTCCCGTCAATTGAACAAAAGTTATTCATCATCATATCTAGTCTAGATAGAAAGAAGCACATTGATCCATCATTCCATCTTGAAATTTAAATATACTCATAAAATTAAACCCTGTATCCATATATACATGGGCAGATTATTAAGCTCTTATTTTCTAACATTAGTCATCTCCAACATTCTTGTATTTTCGCAATACTTTCTTCTCGTGCAATCGGCCGATTCCTCCGCCAATGATATTCTTTATAGGGTATACAACCAATGCACTCTAGGTAAGTAGGGCGTAGCATGTGGCCACGCCCTTCAACCGCGCAACTATTTATTTTAAAAAACATTCAGGGCGGAGATAGGGGAAGACCAACCTTAGCTCTGGCTCAGCCCAAATTTAAAAACTGTCTTAAATTTTAGTGTAAAAAATTTCGGACAAAACATTTTCCAAAAAATTTCTTTGTATCGGTCTAGTCCGACACAGTGTCATGGCTCAGCCCCTGAAAACATTATGTGTAAACATTTATTTTATGTATTTTTAAAAAAAAATCTTTATACTAGTTGGCCTGATTTATAAAGATTCATAAAAAAACGAGTAAAACTTGTACTACCTCCGTTCCTATTATAATTTCCAAATAGGTTTGACACAAAATTTAAGATAGTGGGTATTGTGTGGTGGAGAGTTGTGCAGAGAAAAGAGAAATGTGTAAGAAATGTTGTGAAGCACAAATTCTTTACCAAAAAGGAAAAGTGGAAGTTTTAATCGGAACGGACGAAAAAGGAAAGTTGAAAGTTATAATACGAAAGGAGGGAGTATAAAATAAAGTACATAATAAAGTGCACAAGGAGTAGGATATGTTTTATTCTTAAAATAAAAGTTATTTAGTTATTTAGTTCTATTTTAGATAGAGGATGATGGTGGTTTGCGGTTAAAAAAAAAGATGATTGCGGTTTTATTTATGGAATTCCCTCTCGATTTGGCCATGGCAGGTAACTACTCCGCCGGCTCGCCTTACGAGTCCGATCTGAACTCGCTCTTCGCTTCCATAGTCAACTCAGCCTCCATCTCGTCCTACAACCACTTCACCACTGCGGGATCCGTCAGCGGCCAAGGGGCGGGTTATGCGGCCCACGGCCTCTACCAATGCCGAGGCGATTTATCGCTGCCGGACTGCGCCACGTGCGTGGCCGGCGTTGTGAACCAGTTTGCCGGAGTCTGCCCCCAGAAGACCGGAGGGGTCGTACAAGTGGTCGGGTGCCTTGTGAAGTACGACTGCGCGAACTTCATCGGCATGGAGAACAAGACGGTGGCGTTCAGGCAATGCGGGAAGGCCGACGCGGCGGTGGCGAAAACGGTGGATGCTGTTTTGAAGGGCCTGAGTGGGCCCGTCGGGGTGACAAAATTGAATGCGGAGTATGAGGCGATTGGAATGTCGCAGTGCGTGGGTGATCTGAGCGTGGAAATGTGTGAGGATTGTTTGGGGGAGGCGATCCAACAGCTGAGAACGACGTGCAGTGCGGCGGTTTCCGGCGATATGTTCCTGGGCAAATGTTATGCTAGGTACATGATTGGTCAATCCAAGCACGGTGTGTTTTGTTTTACTACATTGGATTACCAGTTTGAATTTCACTTTTTAATTGTTCTTCTATGATACCCAATTTTTTGAAGGAAAATTAGGAGTGAAACGTTTTGAAACGTAAAAATAAAAGTATTTGGACGATGATTTTAATTATTATATTTGTATATAATTTATAAATTTTATATTTTTATGAAAATATGAAAATATTTTGAATGATGAACATTTTGATATAATTTTCATATTCCAAATAATTTCGTATTAAGAAATATCAATAGTCAAAGTTGATTATCATTGACTAAGAAATGTTAATTTGGCGAACTTTTTCGAGACGGAGGAAATATTATTAAGGACATTATATATCGTCATGTTAATACCATATTATTTTGACAATGTTAACTTCAAAATGATAGTAAATACTTACATGTTACTTTAAAAACATAATACTTATATTTTGGAATTTCCAAACATTTTTATTAGATTTTTTTAATTGCATTGGCATTCATTAATATGTGTATTTGTTGGGGTAATGCAGAACCACACAATAAACATGTGAAGAGAGTGATCATAATCGTGTTTTCAATTATAGCCTCAATTGTGGCGTTGGTGCTTTTGGGATTCCTCATATATTATTTGCGCTCTTGGACTTGGCCTTTGAGCTTAGCGATGCGCCTGAAAGATATTTTGAACAGACGCACCAAGTAATGACGAGGCTTAGCTTAATTACGCCCGTTGGCCGATTGTGTTAGCATATTGATGACAACAGCTTCAATTGGTTGTTTTAATTGGTTGATATGATTAGCAGTTTGTAAAATAGTATTTGACTAAATGGCTATTTACAATCAGCGGCTAACTCCTTAAATGACGTTTAAGGACAACTATTAATATAGTACAACTAGTTCAATCGTTTTTAGGATTGAAAAAGTAAAGGTGTATAAACATACATCAATAATTATTTTACACATTTCTTTTCATGAATTAATAAATTTAATTGCAATAATGATATTTAGATTAATTAGGCTAGCCATATTCTAAAACTGTAATGGTGTTTCAAGTCGAAAACATTTTAAATCTCAAGTGCTAAGAGCAAAATTAGATATCTTTATTTTTTTTGCACTTCGATCAATCGAGGAAGCTTGTATAGGTGGGGTAAGATTATTTTTTTCTTCTGGAATGTTATTCTCATTTGATTCAATTTTCTCATCACTCGACCAATTAAGTTACCCCGTGTTAAGGAATGTTATTCTCATGTTACACCGTAAGAGGCAGATACCGAAAAGAGTTCATGGGCAGTATAGGAAATATGTGGAAAAGCCATTACTAAAAGCTACAAGAGTTGGTGTTTAAGAATTTGGTTGATTAGGATAAAAAGCCAATTCAAAAAGCCATTTTACCAAACAGTTTTAGTAGTCTATTGATCCGATTAAAAAGTTAAATATAGTCAAATCAGCCAAAAAATGACCGATAGGCTCTTAACCTAACACCCCCATTATTTTCAGGCATTTGCTTGAATTAGACTCAATTCCAAAACCATACTTCTCTTTGAAGGTTCTCATGAAATAGCATGATTTTTAGGTGACTAATTAAATAACGTAAATCTGTAATTATGTCAAAGCAAAAGATGTTTATGAGCAGTGTTCTCACTAAAATAGAATCATAATATATAAGGATATTTTTACTTGGACTGTAATTTCTCTCAGACCAGTTCAGACCATACCAGACTTGGATAGTTATAAAAATACAAAGAAACCAGACCAGACCAGCAAATTACAGTCCAAGTAAAAACATCCTAAGTAGTAGTGTACTCTAGTCTAGGGAACTAATGCTATATTTTAGTCGCACATTTCACAAACATTGGATAATATTGTGTAACTAGACTTAGTTTATTTTGCAAATTCACAAGTAGGTATAAAAAGAAGCCAAATTATATTCCTAATTAGACTTATGTTATTGAGTGAAAATATGAAATTGTAGATAAATTTACACGGAGTATATATACGGGTGTTGAGTGGGATTGAGGGCCAGGTGCTCCCACTCTATATATATCCCAACTTATAACTATCTAGAAAAATAAAGTAATTACACCAGAAGCTAAGTGTATAATTACCACAACAACAAACAATGAAGTTAATTAAAAATGCAACCATACTTGATAAAAATATAACAATATCAACACCCTACCCACATTCTGCATGCCCCTACTCCTATACCCCTACTACCATAACCCTATCTCTTTAACACCGTACCTTATGTGAAATAATGGAAAATGATTACTCCCTCAGAAGTCCTGACAGGTACGTTTATAATAAAATATGAGTTACCAAAATACACAAGAATTCCTAAAATATATCAACTATTACCTTAATCGTCACCCCCACACCCTAGGGATGAGTTAATGATGAAGCTTTTGTCCCTTGTAACATCCCCCGAGTCCCGGTTGTTGTATTAGCACAAAATACAAAAATGTATAAGAAAATTGGAATTAAAGTTAATAAATTAAGAAAACAAAGAACTTATTAATAAAAGTGACATATATTGTGCACATACTGGGTCCCACATATAGGAAAGTTGCAATCAAAATTGATCGGTCCTGATCGATCTCAACAGTTAGTTTGATGAATTCTTTTCTCATTTCCCTATTGGTTGACAACTCAATGACTCTTTTAAAACTCTTCACTTTAAAAAATGATTTTGAAAAATCAAGACTGAACTGTCTGGTCATTGACCGGCCCTGACAGGGACCGCCGGGTCGTTTACAGGATTTGCTCGGGACCGCCCGGTTGTTGACCGGACCAAACAAAGATCGTCGGGTTATTTGACAGACAGGATGGAGACTGTCGGGTTATTGAGCAGACAGGACGGGGACCATTGGGTGATTGACCGGACAGGACGGTGACCTTCGGGTCATTGACCGGACCAAACGGGGACCACCGAGTCATTGACTAGACCGGATCCGACCTCGTCGGCCCGACAATAGATCAAACCGAACAAGTATCGTCTGATCGTGGATCGAATATGATATGGGATGTCGGGTCATCGACCGGACAGGGGCCGCTGGGTCGTGGGTCGGACCGGACATGCACCGCCGAGTGATGGACCAGAACGGACAGGGACCGCCGGATCATGGACCAGACCGGACAGGGATCGTCGAGTCGTGGACCAGACTAGATAGGGACCGCCGGTTCGTTGATCGGACCGGGACCATCGGATCATCAACCGGACTGACATCGTCGGGTCATCGATCGCACTGGACCGGGATTGCTCGGTCGTCGACCGGACCAGACATGAACCGTCGGGTCAATGATCGGATCGGACTACCGTGTTGTTGATCGGACAAAATAGGGATCGTCGGGTGTTTGACCGGATCAGACTGGAACTGACACGAGCAGGACCGGATCCAACACTAGGCGTAAGTATGCAACTTCATTGCAGCGGCACTGCAGCATCCGTATTTTCCAAATTTGGAAAATTGGTAATAGTCACTTCTCCAATTCATTACGCAAAACAGAGACATGTCTCATTTTTGGTTTTGGAAAAAGATTTGGTAAACGCGTTTTATGTTTTTCTTTTTCCAGTTTTCCAGAAATTTTTTTGGTAAACACGTTTTCTGTTTTTTGTTTTTCAGTTTTCCAGTTTTTAGAAAAACTGGAAAATATCTCTGTTAGTAAAGAGGCCCTAAATGTTTATGTAGTTATCATTATTTGACGGAACAGGGTGTGATTTAATTAAGTAACGAATGGAACCAAGAAATGAAAAAAACAGAAAAATTAAAGAACACCAAGAAATAAAATGACACATAAGAAAACATACGAAGTATATAGTAAGTACACATACAAAAAAGCAGAAATGAAGAGAAACATATTACCTATAAAACTTCTTGACGTAAATGCAAGAGAAGAATGGGTTAAAGACTCTAATAGGAGCTAAACATAGGCTTCGTATGCAAATAGGAGCTCTAACTTTTTAAACCCTAAATAGGACCTAATTTCATCCGGACGGACAAAAATACCCCCAGCTTCTTTACTACCGATCTAGCTTCTTCGCAGACCAGCTCACCAACTGACTCTCACTTCCGATCCGTACAATCGCGATTGAAGAATCTCCGGACTCAGCTGACAACGACGAATATCCAATCAATCTTCCTCGCAAAACAATCTTCCTCGCAAAATAATTGCAGAATAATTCGTTGATTGAAGAACGAAACTCAGATCGATTCTTTTCCAATCGCGCTTTCCGTTCACGTCGAAACTCATATTTCGTTGACTACGGTAAGAGACTCATCCTTCGACATCAATATGATAGCAGAGCTTTTCATCCTTCGACATCCTTCGATCGATTTCTGACTGGATTCCTACAAATTTAGTTTCTTTGAAGATATCTTCTCTGCAAAATACAGCACACCTGTGATGTATGATTTCCGACAGAATTGCGGAAAAATCTTGTTGTTTTTTATTGTGTATCTTTATCATCAGGTTTATTTGTAGAATTATATTTATTGTTCAATGTCATCATACTGCAAAAATTCACACATTTACATAATAGATGCATATGTATTACGATTTGTGTTTACAATTCTGTTTTATAAAACATTGACATTGTTTTGTAAGCGTACAATGTCAAAAGCATGAAAAATACTCCGAATGTCAATGAATGTACGAATGTCATTCTATAATTTTTTTTACAATGGCAATACCAATGTCATGTAAAAGCAATGTCTTAATTATTACGAGAGCAGCAAAATTGGTAAAAATAATACAATGTCATGTAAAAGCAATGATGGATAGTCTACCCGGGGGTATATATCCGAAGGGTTATTACGGGGAGTAATTTAGAGAGAAGCCAGAGCAAGTAAATAAAAGTAGAGAGAGAGTGTATTCAGTGTGTTATCACTTTTCAGCGTGGTTACAAATGAGGAAAAGGGGTGCTATTTATAGCAGCAATAAATGCCGGGCAGGGACACGTGTCAAGCGCTCATTGGCCGATGGGTCACCTCAGCTGGTTGGCGCTGGCAACCGCATGTGGCCGCATTTAATGCGGCTGTTGGATGGGAGCATGGTGCAGAGTACGGTGATCTGTACGCATGTGAGGCGGATATCTTGTCGAGTGAGATGCCTTCGGTCATAGAGCAGTAGCCGAAGGCTCCTCCAACCGAGGGCACCTTGGTGTCGAGGGCTTACAGTACCGAGGGCTACTGTTTTCGCCGTTTTCTCCCAGTTTCTTAGTTTGCTTTGAGGAACCCGCTCTGTGAGAATTTGGAGCCTTCGGCCAGGGGGCCGAAGGCACCCCTGGCGCGTTGTGCGGGCTGCTTGATACTCGGGGCGCTGTGATTTGGGCCTGTTGGGCCTTTTGGGCCTGTTGGGCCTTCGCTGGAGTAGTAGGAGTCTGTGGGCCGGGGGTTCCCGGGCCATATACTCCATCAGGAGTCCCTCACTCCTTTTGCCGAAAGGTACTTGAGGGAAAAGGAGTAATTTGTGCTCGCTCTTTGATGTTGTCCCGTCGTGATCTCTGAAGTTGGTGAGGAGTTGTTGCTTTTATGTCCCTGCCGAAGGCGGTCCCTCAGTTACCCACATGTCGGGACTTGAGGGCTTGCTTTGTTGTTTGTTGGAATTTCACAGATTTTGTAATTTAATGATTTTCCCGAGGGGGTCCTCCAGTCCCCCACTCCTTGAGGCACTTGTAAAATGGTGAAAAGGAGTAAAGTAGTTACGTTGCTGTTGTGGGCCGAAGGCTGACGCTTTTCGTTTCATTTTGGGGGGATGCCTCGTTAAAAACCTCATTAGGAAAAACCATTTGGGAAAAAATCCTAATGAGGGAAAAAGAGTGCACCGAATTCCCCCAATGATGAATCGAAAATGTCAAACCTTGGTACAAAGTGGAGAATGACGGGAATGCCGAAGGCTCTCTCTTCTGAGGGCTCAGGTGTTGATTAGCCAGAGGCTTACTGTTGATGTCCTGGTGGTGCCGAAGGGGAGCCCCTCAATCCAGGGATCGAGGGCCTGCCAGATGAGGGCAGCAGTGAAGCTGTTACCGGGGGGTCGACTATTTGTTGATGAGGTGGTGATGAAGATACCCGAGGGCCATGGGCCATCCGTCAATGAGGCACTCCCCGGGGGCTACCCGGTTTTGTAATGCTTAGGGGAAAACCCCGAGGGGTGCCCTGATATGCAGCCCTAGGGATCTGAAGGAGTGATCCCGAAGGCGTGTGTAATGTGCTGTGTGGGGCACAACCCAGGGGCACTTCTGGGTGAGTGCACCCGGAGGCTATCCTTGATGAAGTGGAGTGAAGTAGAAAACCCGAGGGCTTCCAGAATATAGCCGTTGGAAATATAGCCGTTGGATTATGTAACGACAGGATATAACCGTTGGGGGGGGTGGCACACGTGGCGTGTGATGGCTGGCTGTCCGTGGGCGGCGTCACCGGTTGGGCGAAGACGCGGTGAGTAATGATGGCGTCCATCCGGAGGCCCGGAACCCAGGCCCAAGCCCGGATTCCAGTGCCTATAAATACCCCAAGGCCAGGCATTCCTCCGTGTGCGAAAAACTTGTTAGCGAAGCTCTGCCAATTTTTCTAGAGAGAGAAACAGCAGCCTTCGGTCCTAACTCAGCTTTCGAGGTCAGTGCTCCCTGCCTTTCTCCTTCTAGCATAGCTGTACTGTGCCCTTAGTTTAGGAGATAGAAAAGTTAGGAAACACTACCGTCTACGAGCCCTCGAACTAGGGTGCGAATGTCGTCCCAGAGTGACTCTCAGGACATCTCGAGGACGCCCTCGATGGAGGACGAAGGCATCTCCGACGTGGAGTCAAGCAGTGGTCAGCCCTCGGATTGTGGTGATGCAGCCCTCGCCACTGAGGTGCAGAAGGATCTGACGGCCGAGGCCGAGGCGGAGGAATTCGAGCGAACTGCCGAGGATGAAGAGTTGGCCCTCGCCGTCCAAGTTGCTGAAGAGGAGGAGGAGAAGGAGAGGGCGAAGGTCACTGTGGCCGTCCTTCCCCCTCGGGGTGCTGGTGAGGCCAGTACTTCCCAGCCGCTGAACGTGGTTCCCATCCGGGTGGCCCCCGGGAAGAAGAAGGCCAAGGATGCTGTCCCCAAGAAGAAGGTCATAGCTGCTGATCAGGGGAAACCCGTAGATATGCCGGAGGGGTATTCCTGGCTCAACACGGCTGCCTTGGAGATAAAGTCGAAGGCGGACAGGGCGGACCTCTACGTGACGCAGCTACATGTAGGGCCCTCGGCCGAGGTGGTCGAGCCGGGAGTTGACGATGTGCTCTCTCGGGCGCCTGAAGGGTGCATTGCAGTACACGTGCTGTCGGTCTCCATGGGCCTTCGGTTCCCGCTGCACCCCTTCCTCCGGGAGTACCTGAGGTTCGTTGGCTTGGTGCCCTGCCAGCTGACACCTAATAGCCATTCCTACGTGGCGGGTTTTTTAAACCTCTGTAGGGACCGAGGGGTGACCCCCAGCCTGGACTTGTTCTTCCAGAGCTTCAACCTCTGTCGAGGGGGTCACGCGAATGCCGAGGGCTTCGCCAACCTGCAGCAGGTGGCCAGGTGGAAGCTGTTTATGGAGGCGCCTTCGTCAAACAAGGGCTGGAAGGAGCGCTGGTGCTATGTCAGGGTTGCTGAGAACCCATTCCCGGCGGAACTTCGGGATCGCTTCCGTCGGCATCCGAAGGTTGGAAGCGCCGCCCTCGAAAAAGACGGCCTGGTGATAGCAAAAATCCCGGAGGGTCGCACCAAGCAGGTCTCCATCAAAGACTATACTGCCGACAAGGGATTCTACGCCCTCGGCTTTCGGAGATACCGATTTATTGGTGAAGCGGATGAGAAGTACCCCGTTTTTGCTGAGGCCTTCGGGGGAACAGGAGGTAGTCTACGAGGTCCCTTAGCACATAGCTTATCCTGTTCGCGTTGTTTTTTTTTTTTTTGTTCTTTGTGCCTTCGGTCAGCGACCCCTCGATTCTAACCCCATTCCTTTGTTTTTTGCAGGTGTCCCAGTGAAAATGATGAATGTTAGAGGCCTTGCAGACTTGAAGAAGAAGAAACCCTCCAAGGGCCCGAGGGGGACGGACGCCGGTGTCCCAAAACCCGCCGGTGACTTCTTCAAAAAACCGGAGGGGCCGTCGGTGGGCCCAAGCACTGATGCTGCTGCTGCCGCCAAAAGGAAGGGCTCGGGCAGAGATCCCGAGGGCAAGAAGCCCAAGACCGGGGATGCCGGGAAGAAATCCCCCCCGGTGATCATTGTTGATGAAGGCCCTGCCTCCGGGGCAGATGAGGACATGCAGGTGGCGAAGGTGCCGCCGGGAGTTCAGGGGCCATCTTCCGAGGTCCTCATGGTTTCCCTCCCGGCTGGTACGGCCGTGATGAACGGTACGGCCGACCCGAGGGCGCTTTTGAGAGGCATTACCCTCGAGATTGACAGGGTAGCCCTCAGGGCTGATGAAGACGAAGCCCTCGAGGACAGGATCCTCCGGTCCTCCCTCACAGTAAGTCTTTTACGCCTATTTCTTTCCTTTTTACTTCGAGCTAAGAAACCATATTTGGCCTTGCTAACCCCTTTGTTTTTGTAGACCTGCATTGCCCTCGGGGAGCAAGCCCGGCGGCTAGAGGAGTGGCGCCTTCGCAAGGCCGAGCAGGAGGCCAAGATGCGGGAGCTCATCCGCCAGAATGCAGACGCTGTTCGGCAGATGGCCATGCTGGAGGAGAGCCTTCGGCAGATGACCCTGCGGGCGAAGGCCGCAGATCGGGGTAGGGCAGAAGCCGAGAGGTCCGCAGCTGAGGCCTTGGAGAAAGCTGCCAAGGAAGCCGAGGCCGCGAAGGTTGAAGCCGTCGAGAGAGCCCGAGAGGACGCAATCTCGGGGTTCTTGGCAGGGGGATGGCGGTCCGAGGAGCACAAGCAATGGCTGTCCTCGGTCGTCGAGTCCTCGGTCGACGAGTGGTGTGATGGGCCTGGCGTGGAGTGGGTTTCCCGAAAGGGTAAACAATACTACGATGGGGGCGAGTTTTTCACTCAAGCCCTCATCTATCGGAGGATGGCTCGCCACTTGAAGATCGAGCCAAAGGACTTTGACCCGGCAGCATACGGGCTCCCCCCCTGCAGCCAGACATCCGCGTTCCTCTTCCCCCCGATGTCGAGAGGCCAGACCTAGAGGACTCTGAGCTCATGAAGGAAGCCGAGGGCGACGAACCTGAGGCCGACGCAGAAGTGACCTCGAAGCCATCGGGGGAGGCGGCCCCCGAGAGTAACATGATTTGATATGTACTTTTTATCATGTAAACATATATTTGTAATGATGACATTATTCATCCCTCGGCTTCGGCCTGCTTGTAATTTCACACTTACTCTTGTTTTTGATGAAATGCATGCTGCCTCCGGGCTTTTCATCTTCGAATGCGCCTTATGTTTTGAATGTATGCCTTCTCCTTTGAATGTATGCCTTCGGTATTTTTGAATGTATGTCTAGGACTTAGAATACTATCTGATTGTAGCTAGCCCTTAGGAGCCTTCGGTAGTTGGGCACCCTCTGCTGGATATGCAAACGATGGTTCGGCAGCAATTAGGACTTAGAAAATTTTTTCTAAGTGTAGCACAGCATGAGGCCTTCGGGCGTTTGTAGTAACCCACATCCTGGGACTTAGAAAAATCTCTAAGTGTAGATTCCCCCTTGAGAGCCTTCGGGATACGGCGCCCATTCCTGATGTGTGAATGTTGGACCGAGGGCCCAATGCACAGGACTTAGAGATTTTTTGCAAGTGTAGTATGCCATGTAGCCTTCGGCTACTGTGGAGCCCCACCTGTAATATTGAATAGGCCGGGGGCTAATTCTTTTAGGACTTAGAAGATTTTCTTGAGTGTTGATTCCTTGTGAACTGTAGCCCTCGATTGATAGGTAGCCTTCGGCAATTAGGTCCCTTGAGATGAGGGTGAAATATGTAGGACTTAGAAAATCTTCTAAGTGTAGAGTTTCCCTCGAGAGCCTTCGGGAGGTGGCATACCTCCATGATGTATGAGTAGCTGACCGGGGGGAAAGCATGTAGGACTTAGAAAATATTCTAGGTGTAAAGTCTCCCTTGGGAGCCTTCGGGAGATGGCATCCCTTCTTGATGTATGAGTAGTTGACCGGGGGGAAAGCATGTAGGACTTAGAAAATATTCTAAGTGTGAATTTTTCCTTGGGTGCCTTCGGGTGATAGGTGCCCTCTGATTCCACATCACTTTGCGAGATGCCCAGGGGCTACTCGTTTAGGACATAATACCCCTTTTTTTTAAGTGTTGTTGTATTGCATGGCCTTCGGCCACCATATTCCTTTGGCTGTAATATTGATTGGGCCGGGGACCCAATCTTTAGGACTTAGAATTTTTTCAAGTGCTGTTTCCCTGTGTAGCCTTCGGGTGCCCGGGGGCTGCTCCTTCAGGACTTAGAATTTTTCTAAGCATAAATTGATGTTGAATCCTGTTGTTGTGAAGAAAGCCGATGAGGAGTGTGTGCCCTCGGCATACACTTTAAAAGTTGTAGAATTTGACCCTTGTCATGGGGAAAGAGCCCTCGGTATTTGTGCATAACAGATGCCTTCGGTGTTTGTTTGAGTACCGTTTAGTGGACCTTGGATAGTCCAGTCCCTTTGTATTGTTGAAGCCCTCGGTGTTTTTGTGACCGGAGGTGACCAGGTAGTGGATTTAGCCGTTTCCTGATGATATTTCTTTGAGTAGTATCCTTCAGGAAATAGGAGTCTTCAATTACCGGAGGTGTTCCCGTGGGGAGCCCTCGGCATGTTGTGATTTTGTTGGAGTGTACTCTTTGATTTCTCGCTGAGTCTACTCCCCTTCACCCTTTTTTTTTTTTGGGTTGGTGGTGAAGGGAAGGCATCAAGAAACTTGGTTTCTTGGTAAGGCTGGGCCTATTAGGAGACCATCAGAATACACCAATGGCTCTCCTCCCTCGGGTTAACCTTCCGAGTTCCGAGGGGATCGAGGGACGTTTCCTGGGCACAAGATATGGTGGTCCGTAACCTGCCTCCCCTTGGGGGATGGCGCGGAAAGCGCCTCATTTTTGAAAGTCGTCCCCTCGGCGCTAGACATAGTCTGTGGCCTGCCACACCCTTGGGGTGGTGGCGCGGGGAGCGTTTCGGTTTGGAAGTCGAATCCTGGGCATTTCTCATGCCTGTCATACCCTGGGGGTAATGACGCGGATAGCGTTCCGTTTTTGAAAGTCGAATCCTAGGCATTTCTCATGCCTGTCATACCCTGGGGGTAGTGACGCGGAAAGCGTTTCAAGGAAGGGTTTTCATTTGCACACTAGTTGCAAATGGCCCGGGGCACTACGTGCCGCCGGCACCGATGGTGGCGCCTTCGGTATATGCGTCCTCGTGGGGTACGGCTTTTTAGAAACAACACTTGGTGTTAGTTTCGATGTGTAGCCCCCGGTACTTGGTACCGAGGGGTCTTCTGTAGAAACACTTGGTGTTCTCTTTTGTTGTAGTTGATGTAGGCGTCTACCCTCGGTACTTGGTACCGAAGGGTCTTCAAATGAAACACTTGGTGTTTCCCAATAGATGTTTGGAAGTTGAGAGGAGAGTATATCCCTGGCACTGGGTGCCGAGGGGTCTTCTTTGATGATATTTGATGATGGAGGTGTACCCTCGGCACTGGGTGCCGAAGGGTCTTCTGTAGGAACACTTGGTGTTCTCATATTTTCTTTTTGATGTTTGAAGGGGGGGGATGTACCCTCGGCACTTGGTGCCGAAGGGAGATTATATGGCGTTCTTTGTTGTTGGTGATAGGAGTTCCCTCCCTCGGTACTGGGTGCCGAGGGGTCTTTGACTGAAAACACGTGGTGTTTCTACTGTTTGTTGTAGGTGTTGATGGTGTCCGCCCTCGGCACTGGGTGCCGGAGGGGGTTCTTCTTGTGGTGAGGCCTGGGGCCTGTAGTCAGTATGAGGGCTTGATGTCTTGAATGTATCTTCATTCTTCGAAATTGGAGGCCTTGGGCCATAGGATAGTACATTCACTAGTTATGAGGGCTTGGCCGCTCTTACATTATTGATAAAATTTAACTAAATGGTGTACATTCCAGTGCCTAGGGACTTCTTTCCCATTGGGGCGTTTGAGCTTGTAGGTCCCGGGTTTGATGATGGCTGCTATGATGTAGGGGCCTTCGAATTTTGGTGCATTTTTTCCTCCCTCGGTTGGTTGGCTGGCTTCCCTCCTCCGGAGGACATAGTCCCCCACTTGAAATTCTCAGGTTCGAACTTTGGCGTCGATGTAGCTTTTAACTTGCCTTCGGTAGTTTTCTGCCCGGATGAAGGCCTGCTCCCGGCGTTCTGAAATGAGGTGGAGGTCGAGGGCCATGTTGCTGTCGTTGACCTCGGGGTCATACTGGATCACCCTTCGGGTAGGAAGGGTGACTTCCGTAGGAGCTTTGGCTTCAAAACCGTAGCAGAGGGAGAAGGGTGTTTCACCTGTTGCTCGCCGGGGGGTGGTGCGATAGGCCCAAAGGATGTTGTGGAGTTCTTCCACCCAGCCACCGCCCTCGGCCTCTAGCTTCTTTTTGAGGCCCTCGAGCAAGGTCCGGTTGGCATTCTCTACTTGCCCGTTGCCTTGAGGGTAGGCAACGGAGGAGAAGGTGTGTTTGATGCCCCATGCCTCCAGAAGGGCACAGAAGGGGGCTGCCTCAAATTGTGTCCCATTGTCGGAGATGATCTGCTGGGGGACGCCAAACCTTGTGAGGATGTTCTTGAGGACGAAGTGACGGCACTTTGCCTCCGTGATGCTGGCGAGGGGTTCAGCCTCCACCCATTTGGTGAAGTAGTCAACGGCCACAATGATGTACCTGTTGTTGGAGGTACCCCTCGGCAGAGGGCCCACAAGGTCTATCCCCCATCGAGAAAAAGGGACAGATGTGCTAATGGGGGCATAGTTGACCGCTGGCCTGCCGGGGGCTTTCTGGAAATGTTGACACGCGGTGCACCTCCGGGCAAGGTCAGCACAATCCCTGGCCATGGTTGGCCAGAAGTAACCCTGGAGAATGAGCCTTCGGGACATGGAGAAGGGTCCCTGGTGAGCTGAGCAAGTGCCACTGTGCACTTCCTCCATTGCGACCTCGGCTTCATCTGGATGAAGGCACCGAAGTAGCGTGCCATTGTAAGATCGTTTGTAGAGCCTCCCATCTTCGATGGTGTAGCTGGGAGCCCTCAGCTTTGCCAGTTTAGCGCGGGCCTCATTCTCGGGTAGCTGCCCTGTGGAGATGAAGGCGGTGATATCTGAGATCCAATCCTCCTGACGTTGTTGTATGTTCATCACGGGGCTTGCATGGATGCTTGAGAGGCTGAGTTCCTCGATTTTGGCAATTTTGGAGATGTGCTCGGGGGAGTCTGCCGAGAGTTTAGATAATATGTCGGCCTCGGAGTTCTGAGCCCTCGGTATTTGGGTGAGAGAGTGTGCCTCAAATACCTTAAGCAACTCCTTGGCCGCCTCCTTGTACTGTTTCATTCTTCCCTCCTTGGCCTCATATTCTTCGGAGATTTGGCCAACGACCAACTTGGAGTCGCATTTGATGTGGATCTGCCGAGCCCTCATGTTGGCAGCCAGCCGAAGGCCACATAGGAGGGCCTCATATTCGGCCTCGTTGTTGGAGACCTTGAAGGAGAAGCGGATTGCATAGTAGGCCCTGAAGCCCTCGGGAGTAATGAGGACTACCCCTCCTCCGCATGCTTTGGTCGCGGAGGAGCCGTCAGTGTAGAGGGTCCACCAGTCGTCCGAGGTAGCCGAGGGCTCCCCGTCCGTGGCTGCCCTTGCGGTACATTCCGTCACAAAGTCCGCTAGGGCTTGGCCCTTGATGGCAGGCCTTGGACGGATGTCAATGTTGTACTGGCTCAAGAAGATAGCCCATTTAACCATGCGGGAGGAGCTGGTGGGGCTCCTCATGAGGGCGCCGAGGGGTTGATGAGTGAGGACCTGAACTGGGTGAGCCTGAAAGTAGTGGCCCAGCTTCTTGACAGTCCAAACGATCGCTAACACCGTTTTTTCCACAGGGGAGTACCTGAGCTCGGCCTCCCTTAGGGTCTTGCTAACGTAGAAGATGGCATGTTGGATGCCGTCTTCCTCCCGGATGAGCACAGAGCTGATGGCCGCCGAGCTAACCCCCAGGTAGAGGTAGAGGGTCTCCCCTACCTTGGGTTTAGAGAGCACAAGAGGTGAAGATAGATATCTTTTGAGCTCGTCGAAAGCCTCCTGACATTCCGGAGTCCATAGAAAGCCAGTCGTCTTCCTCATGATCTGGAAGAAGGGTAGAGATTTCTCCGCCGATTTAGATAGAAAACGGTTGAGGGCTGCCAGGCGGCCCGTCAACCGTTGGACTTCCTTCACATTGCGTGGGGGCTCCATATTGATGATGGCCTGGATCTTCTCGGGGTTGGCCTCAATACCCCTTCGGCTCACCATGTAGCCTAAGAATTTGCCCCCTTGGACGCCGAAGGTGCACTTCTTCGGGTTTAGCCGAAGGTTGAATTTTTGCATGATGGCGAAGATTTCCCGGAGGTCGTCAGCATGGCTGGAAGATTGCTTGCTCTTGACGATCATGTCGTCGACATAGGCCTCCATGGTGCGCCCTAGGACGGCTTGAAAGACCCGGGCCACCATCCGGGTGTAAGTGGCCCCTGAGTTCTTTAGGCCGAAGGCCATCACTAGGTAGCAGAAGATGCCCTCGGGAGTCATGAAGGCAGTTTTTTCGGCGTCCTCCTCGTGCATGAATATTTGATGGTACCCTCGGAAGGCATCGAGGAAGGACATGATTTCACACCCCGCGGTCTCATCCACCAATTGATCGATGTTTGGTAGAGGGAATGGATCCATGGGGCATGCTTTGTTGAGATCGGTGTAGTCCACGCACATGCGGAAGGTAGGGGGCTTCTGTGCGAGGACTACATTTGCTAGCCATGAGGGGTATTTCACCTCCTTGATGTGCTTGATTGAGAGGAGCATGGCGACCTCCTTCTTCACGAATTCCCTCCTCTCGGCGGAGAGGGGTCTCCTTCGTTGTTGTACTGCTTTTGCCGAAGGGTCCACCGAGAGGCGGTGGGTGATGACCCTTCGGCTGATTCCCGGCATGTCCTCCGGCCCCCATGCAAAGACAGTGGAGTAGGCGCGGAGGGCGTCGGTGATACCGGTCTTCAAATCTTCAGGGAGCTGGGCTCCAATCTTCACGACTCTCTCCGGCTGGGCCGGATCGAGCGCAAAGTCTTCTACGTCCTCGGCCGGTTCAGCCCTCGGCCTTCTTTCCTCTTGGTCAACGGCTCCGGTGATGGTGTCAACACGGAATTCCGTCTTGCTGACCTTCTTAGTGACCTGAAGATAGCAGGTGCGGGCAATTTTTTGGTTCCCCCGGGAGTAGCCAATGCCCCCCTCGGCGGGAAACTTGAGGCAGAGATGCCTCATGGAGATGATGGCTTCGAGGTCCTCGAGGGCTGGCCGGCCGAGGATGATGTTGTGGGCGCAGTCAATGTTGACGACGACGAACTCCACCTCGAGCTGGGCTCTATGGAGCCCGTCGCCGAAAATCACCGGGAGGGTTATTACCCCCTCGGAATCAATAGTGTCGCCGGTGAAGCCGGCAAGAGGGGTCTTAATGGGCCGGAGGGATCCCCTCTCCAGATGCAGTTGTCTGAAGGTGCTGAGGTACATTACATTGACGGAGCTGCCCGTGTCAATGTAAGTTCGGTGAATAATGGTGTCGTTTACCTCCGTCCGAATCACCAAGGCATCCCTGTGAGGAGAAGAAGTAGGAGGGAGATCTGCGTTGGTAAAGGTGATGGGTTCCTCCCTCAGTCGTTTTACCGGGGGCATATGAGTGACTTCCCCCACGTAAAGCGATTGAGCCCACTTCTTTCGTTGGCTGGTGGAATCGCCCCCTGTATTGCCACCGGTGATCATGAGGATGTGGCGTTTCTTCTCCTGGTAGTGGGGGTACTCCTCCTCCTCTTCTTCCAAGTTTCCGATCTCCCTCTTCTTGCCGAGGGGGATGGTGTTCGGATTTACCCAGGCATTTACCTTCGTACGGTGCCCTCGGGGAGGTCCCTGATGAGAAGGTCCCTCCTGCCGAGGGCTCTGGACAAATTGGGACAGGTGCCCTGCTTGTATTAACCTCTCGATGGCCGTCTTCAGCTGATGGCAGTCATCGGTCCTGTGCCCCTGGTGTCGATGGAAGCGACATTATGGGAACTGGGGGTTGATAGCATGTACCTCCGGGGGTGCGCGAGAATCGCGCTCAACGAGGCCCCTCTCCTCGGCAAAATCGAGGATGATGCTGACGGGGTGCGTCAATGGGGTCCGAGGGCGGTCCAGGAGAATGGGCTGGGCCCAAGTCTTAGGGTTACTCCTATAACCTCCCCCGGGCTTGGCTTGGCCTTGCCGAGGGCGGTCATCAGAGGGTCCCGAAGCCTTGGGGCGATTTGGAGGAGCCCCCGGCCCTCGGTTATGCTTGTTGTCAGCCCTCGGGGGCTGCTGGTCCGGATGCTGGTGATACTTCTCCACCTCCTCGGCCTCAGCATATCGGTCCCCCCGCTGCAAGGCCCTTATGTAATCGCGGGGGGGTTCAATGATGAGGCTCCTTGAAAAGATGCCGGTGCGGAGGACGGTTTGTAGGAGGGCCAGGAGGGTCCCATCATCAGCGCCGTCGACTTTGTCGGCCTCCGTCCTCCAGCGCTCCAGGAAATCCCGAAGGGTCTCATCCTTCTTCTGGCGTATTGTTAGGAGGTGGGAGAAGTGCTTCCTTGTGCGACGCCTTCCGGCGAATTGTGTCAAGAATCGTTGGGCGAGTTCTGCCACGAATCAATACAGCCCTCGGGCAGCCTGTTGAACCATTCGTATGTCGGCCCCTCTAAGGTGGAGAGGAACCAACGACACAAATATTCGTCTGACGCCCCCACCATCATCATGCTGTTCTGGTACTTGTTGTAGTGTTCCTGGGGGTCCGTTTTCCCGTTATAGGGCTGTATGTGTTGCCCTCGGTATTTTTCCGGGATCCGGGCCGCCAATACCCTTGGGGTAAATGGCGTCCGAGTCCGGAGCTGGATGACGGGTTCCCCGGAGCCCTCGACCACCTTCTTCTATAATTCCTCCATTTTGGCCATCATGGCCTCGTATTTGAGGTCTGAGTGAGGGGTGGAGGTGGTGGCGTGAGCTTTGTTGGACTCCATCTCGTCAAGCCGGCGTTGGAGGGCCGCAATAATCTCGTCCCGGGGGTCCCTCGGGAGGGTCTCCGCCCCCTGCGAACGAACCCGGGCCGAGTGGGCCTGGTTGATTTGGTGCCGAGCATCTTCGGCATGAAGGGGTGCCTTGCCTTTGTCCCGAGGGGGACGCTCCTCGTCTGCCCTCGAAACAGATCCCCCGCTTTCCTGGGGCCTTTGGAGTGCTTTCCCCCCGAGGCGGTCTTGGACCCCTCGGCGGTCTGGCCCTCCTCCGAGCCGGTTGAGGGCGGAAGTACGGGGCCTCTCCCTGTTGTCATGATGGCGGTCCCGGGACTGAACTTCCTGGGAGGATGTTTCTTGGGCCACCACCCCTTCGTCGTTTCTCACCCGAGGGGTGGGATTTCCGAAGGGGTGTGGCAGAGGGGGAAGAATGATATTTTCCCCGATCTGAGGGTGAGCTGGAGCCAGAGTGCCGAAGGCACCCGAGTTCTGGGTGAGCGTTTGGATGAAGGCGGAGAGCGCCGATTGTACGTCGATGGTGAGGACCGGAGGGCTGACTTGGTCATCGCTCCGGTTTTTCTTCTTGGCCTCGATGCCGAGGCGGGCATCAGGGGCATTTTGTTGGATCTGAAGGCGTAGGTCGACAGCCGCCTGTTCCAGCCCAGCGATGACACCACCCTCGGGAGCCCTGTGAGAGGCTTCGGGGGCGTTGACGTCGCCGAGGGGCAGGTTCTTGTCTTCTACGTTCTTTGAGTTGGCACGTGTTGTCCTCACCATTTTGATAGAGGGCTAGTGTTTTGTGTTTGGTCGAGGGGGAGGGTTTCTTACTCGATTGTTCAACCTCTCAACGAGAGCACCAAATGATGGATAGTCTACCCGGGGGTATATATCCGAAGGGTTATTACGGGGAGTAATTTAGAGAGAAGCCAGAGCAAGTAAATAAAAGTAGAGAGAGAGTGTATTCAGTGTGTTATCACTTTTCAGCGTGGTTACAAATGAGGAAAAGGGGTGCTATTTATAGCAGCAATAAATGCCGGGCAGGGACACGTGTCAAGCGCTCATTGGCCGAGGGGTCACCTCAGCTGGTTGGCGTTGGCAACCGCATGTGGCCGCATTTAATGCGGCTGTTGGATGGGACGTCTGTGCAGAGTACGGTGATCTGTACGCATGTGAGGCGGATATCTTGTCGAGTGAGATGCCTTCGGTCATAGAGCAGTAGCCGAAGGCTCCTCCAACCGAGGGCACCTTGGTGCCGAGGGCTTACAGTACCGAGGGCTACTGTTTTCGCCGTTTTCTCCCAGTTTCTTAGTTTGCTTTGAGGAACCCGCTCTGTGAGAATTTGGAGCCTTCGGCCAGGGGGCCGAAGGCACCCCTGGCGCGTTGTGCGGGCTGCTTGATACTCGGGGCGCTGTGATTTGGGCCTGTTGGGCCTTTTGGGCCTGTTGGGCCTTCGCTGGAGTAGTAGGAGTCTGTGGGCCGGGGGTTCCCGGGCCATATACTCCATCATGTTACAAATAATAAAAATGTTAGCCTTTGATAAATGAAATAAAAGATATTTATCAATTATACTAAATATTGACATTGTCATTAACATATGAAGTCCCTTGAAATAGCACAACGTAAAAGAAAATTGGATTTTGCTATATAATAAATTTTAGAAATTCACAACTGAAATTCTGTAATTAAAAGTAACAATGTCATTGACATTGGTTAAATATTAAATGAAAAAGAATGTCTATATTTAATAAAAATTTGAAATGTCATTTGCAATGTCATTGACAATGCCATTCAATGTCTGATAATGTCATAAAATCTGCCAAACAAATAAATAACAAATAAATTTTTGACAATGGCAATACCAATGTCATTTAAAAGCAATGTCTTAATTAATACGAGAGCAGCAAAATTGGTAAAAATAATACAATGTCATCCAAATGTTACAAATAATCAAAATGTTAGCCTTTGATAAATGAAATAAAAGATATTTATCAATTATACTAAATATAGACATTGTCATTAACATATAAAGTCCCTTGAAATAGAACAACATAAAAGAAAATTGGATTTTGCTATATAATAAATTTAAAAAAATCACAACTAAAATTCTGCAATGTCATTTGCAATGCCATACCAACTTTTTAAATGTCATTGACAATGCCATTCAATGTCTGATAATGTCATTAAAGTTGTCCAACAAATAAATAACATATAAATTTTGAAAAAATTTAAACGACACATGGAGCGGTTTTGTGGGGCAGTGGCAACTACCTGCTCTAAAAAAAACCGCGACCATCATTAAATTTACACAAAAGCAAAAGGTGGAGAGACGATGCTCGTAACTTCAGAGAAGCGAAGAGCGCAGTTTTGAAACTCGAAAAAGTGGAGAGCCGAGGTCGAAAGTCTAGGTTCGAAGAAAGTAGCGAGCAAGTTGAAGACGACATTGCAATGGCAAGTAGTGAGGAAGTTGCAGAAAATAACCAAACACTGGTATGTCATTTGCTATATTTTTCTCTTATTTTGATTAAAGTTATCTCAAATAAATTGAAATATATGTTCGTATTGTAGTTTTTTCAGTAACATTGTTATCATTGTTTACATTTATTTATCTCAAACGAGAATATTATTTTTGTGAACATGCATAAATAAATTGCATGTCATTGTAGTTTTTTCAGTAACATTGTATGTTATTTGCTATATAATTGTTTACAACTTTAAATTTACTGTTATTGTTTACTTTTATTGTTATATTGCAATCTCGAAGTGTTATGAATGTTTTTTTGATTAAATTAGTTCAACTTCTCGTTGCATGTCTAAATAAATGTTTCTACTATAAGTATTGTAAATAGTATGCTTGTGTTCATATTAAAATTAACTTAAAATGTAATTTCTTAGTTTTATAAACATAAGAATGTAACAAAAATGTTATTGTTGATCATTAAATTAGGTTTATTTGTACTTATTTCATGTGTAATGAAATGTTACAGGCTATTACAAGGCTATGCCGTGATGAAAGGATAAGAAGTTCTGTAGATGCTAGATTAAATGTTTACTGCAACGTTGATTCTGTTGCTGGACTGCTGAAGATGAAATTGAATGAAGAAGAACTCAATAACTTCAGAACAACATCATTTGGAAGCATTCTGGAAATTGCAGATATGAAATGGATAAGTGGCCAACTCCTGATATATTTAGTTGGTAGCAATGTCACTGAAATTAATAGCAATGTTGTTAAAGACATGCTCGTATTTCATATACAAAACAAACTTGTCACCTTCAGCAAAGAGGAGTTCTGTCTGCTCACAGGTTTAAGATTTACCGGTGACAAAGATATTGAAAAATCTGAAGAAGGTGATATTTGGAGAAGATACTTCCAGCAGAACAAGAAGAGGTCACTGTACCGAGGTGATGTCGCAAAGGCATTCAAAAATTTTAACAGGAAGGACAGTAATGCAAAGCCAGGTGATGGCGTGAAACTGGCACTATTGTATGTCCTATCAAATCTGCTCCTGGGAAATCAGACCTCCATTACAATGCCAATGGCCTATGCTGACTTGGTGAATGATCTGGATAAATTTAATTCCTATGCATGAGGTGAGGTTGTTTGGAAGGACCTTGTTGACAATGTTGGGAAATGTGCCAAAAACGTGTCCAAATCTGACAAAGGAAGATATAATTTTCCTGGATATATGTTTGCCATACAAATTTGGGCATTTGAAACATTCCCAGCATTATCAAGAGCGAAGATGTGCAAAGTTATTACTACCAAAAAGGATGCAGTTCCAAGGATCACAAGGTGGTGCTTGTTGAAAAAAACTTCTGCTAAAGTTGTTTCTGAGGATATTTTTGACAACAAAAAGGTAACTACATACTAATTACAGTAAAATAGTTCATTTTTATTATTTCTTTACCAATGTAATTGACAATGTTATTACATTGCCATTGACAGTGTTATCACACTGCCATTGACAGTGTTATCACATTGCCATTGACAATGTTATTACATTGTCATTGACAATGTTATCACATTGCCAGTCACATTGTTATCACATTGTTATCACATTGCCAGTGACATTGTTATCACATTGCCAGTGACAATGTTATCACATTGCCATTGACAATGTTATCACATTGCCATTGACAATGTTATCACATTGCCATTGTCGTTGAAAATGGTATAACGTTCCAATAACACAACAATGGCAATGACTTATCATTTCCAATGACATTGACATTTGAACGACATTGACATTGGAAATGAAATTGATAACATTGTTAATTTAATATAATGCATTTAAATCTATAATTTTAAAAGATATATTGATTTGTTAAACTTATGATATTACAACCATTGCAGTTTGAGTTCCAGCCTATTGTTCCAACAACAATAGAGCTTGAAGATGCTAATATAGCAAATATGTGGACAACCAGAAATGAAAAAAGCATAGTGGATGTGAATGCAGCTGTGGAGAAGGTGATCTATGAGAGTGACAATGAAGGCAAGATGCAGTCTGGAATAGATAAAAGAAGATCACAGAGAATACCGAAAAAAACTGCTTTGAAAAGAAAAGCATCAAGCAAGAATGGTAAAGAGGAATCGGAAATTGAATTCAAAAAAGCCAAGAAAAGTACTACTTTGAGAAGGAAAGCAACAAAAAGCAAAAAAGGTAAAGAGCAGGCAGAAACTGAGAGTCAAAGCAACTCTGAACAAGATCAGTTTCAAGTAATATGTTTGAAAGAGCTGAAGGGTATCAAAGATACCCTAAAGAAACATGATAAAATGTTTGAGCAGATATTGGCATTGCTTCTGAAGAAAGGGTATGAAATAAAAGATTCTGGCAAGACAGTGCAGGGGAAGAAGATTGTACAAGAAGTTGAGCTTGACTGTAATACAAGTTCTGATGATGACACAACTGAGGAAGAATATGAAGAGAATGATTCTAGTGAACAAGAAGATGTAGATGTGTCTGATAATTCTGGAGAAGAAGAAGATGCTGAGAAGTCTGGGGAGGGTGAAAAAGATTATAATAAGCAAGATGTTGTGGAGTCTGGAGAAGAAGAAGATGATGAGGAATCTGGGGAGGGTGAAAAAAATGATGATAAGCCAGGTGCTGAGGAGTCTGGGAAGAAAAAGATGCTGAGGAGTCTGGGGAGGGTGAAAAAATGATAATAAGCCAGATGCTGAGGAGTCTGATGAATCTGGGGAGGATAAAATCTCTAAAAACGAAGTTTCTATAAAGGAAATGGAAGAAGAAAAGGCTGAAGAAGTGTTTGAAAAAGAAAATGTTAAAGAAGTGCAGAATATGGGGGGTTCTGATTTGCCAAGTTTTGATTTGCACTTCACTCCAACACCTCCTGAAAAGACAATGTCTAACAATGAAAAATCTCTATTGTTGGAAGACACTCAATTTTCACCTGAAGATCTACAGCAGGTCGATAATATCGTGAATGATATTATAAAAAACAAGGTAATGACAATGATAATTGAAAACATTTCTATAGGTCTATTTGTGACATTCTGATTTGTTACTGCAGGATAAAGATGGTCAGAGTTCTGGAGAAAAGGAATTCAGAAGTAACAATGAAAAAGCAATAGTGGTAAATAGTAAATTAAACAACAACATAAATTTTTATTGGTGATAATATAAGATTTCCTAAAAATGGCATGAGAATGTTATAGATATATCATTGACAATGGCATTTAAAATGCCATAACATTGGCAATCTATATAGTACAATGCCATTGGCAATGCCATTTCGAATGTCATTGTATGAAGTACAATGCGATTACAATGACTCTGAGAAATGACATTGGTGATAGTATAACATTGATAATGGCATTTCTAATGGCATCTCATTGGCAATTACATAGTTTCTATCAATACCATTGCGGATGACATTGGGAGTGGAATATAATTTGAATTTCGCAATGCAGGTTTATGCAGAAAGAATACCTATTCAAGAGACATTGGCAAAGTTTAAAAGGCCAAAAAGGACTGCCACTCAACCTGACAAATACACTCCTACAGAACTTGTGCAACAAAGAAAGAAAGCTAAGGTGGAAAGGCTAGAGAAGAAAATGTTGAAACTAAGAATGAATGAAAGAAAGTCATTGTACGGGCCATTTGCACTTGACCCTTTTGAGATGCCACCTGTTAATGCAATTGAGAAAACAAGGACTTATTTGAATATTGGACTGCTGAAAAATAGGAGGAAATTTGAGGATGCTAGGAAGTACAAAAAGAATTTTGAGGTTCTGGACAAAATGCCTTTTATAGTTGATGACTTTGAGATAAGGTCAAAAACATGGCTCTACGAACTGTTTTTCAATCAAGAATGGTTGACTGATTCTGTAAGTAGTGGTTTGATATAATAAATACTCAAATTGTTTGCTATGTAAATTTATAATTTTATTAAATATTTATGAAACTCTTTATATTGCAGCATATGGCAGTGTGCATGTACTATTTGAATTTCAAAAGAGCACAGTACAAATTACCACAGAAATATGCTTCTGTGGGTCCATATTTCATTCAA
Organism: Cuscuta europaea; assembly: GCA_945859875.1. Lineage (NCBI taxonomy): Eukaryota > Viridiplantae > Streptophyta > Magnoliopsida > Solanales > Convolvulaceae > Cuscuta > Cuscuta europaea. The sequence continues at coordinate 14,258,468 of CAMAPE010000048.1, forward strand.
ATTCTGAAGACAGCACATAACGAAATAAAGAATAACAATAAGACATTGAAAGATGCATCTGACCATGATACTATAGTGTCAGAAATTTTGGGAATGACATGCGAATATGGAATGCCATGGAGTGAATCAGATTTTGTGTACATGCCTGTGTGTAATGGTAGCCATTGGGTGTTGCTGGTTATAGAAATGAACACCAAAATAATAAGGGTTTACAATTCAAAAGCAAATCGGGGTCAATCACTTAGAGACATTGTTGAATATCTTCCTTGCTTGAAAGAGATGTTACATCTTATCCTTGACAATTACGGAGTGTATGACATGATGGAACATATAAAAGATGATAAGTTCACAGTTCAAGCAGTGGAAAATTGTCCACAACAGGATGATTGGTAAGTTCAATATATTGAAATATATATTTTTTTTGTCTAATAAAATTATTAGATTTTAATGTTGTGTTTTTGCCTTTACTTCATGCAGTGGAAACTGTGGAATGTTTGTTTTGAAATTTGCTGAATTTCTGATGATGGGAAGGGATATTCAGGAAATCAAATCTGAAGACATGCCCCTATTTAGAGAAAAAATGATGACAAAGTTGATACTGTATAACGAAAGAAGGATGAAGGAAGCATTGGGTTGAAGATGTGGCAGCAAAGTGAAGATGTGGGCAGGACTGAAGTGCTTTATATGATATGATATGATGTTCTAATACAATCGTGTGTAATATACTTAGTGAAACAACTACTATCTGTTTGCATTGAACAAATTATTGCACTTCGTTATTTTGTTCAATTTATGCAAATGACATTCCAATGTTATTATAGTGCATTTTGAATGTCATTCCATTTTATTGAACAGTATCTCAGATGTAATGACAATATCTTTGACATTGAAATAGCATTGTTATTTCAATGACATTCACAACATCAATGCATTCATTGTCTTTACATTATCATTCTAATGACATTGCAAATGACATTGAAAAGTAGAAAATGACATTGCATTGAAAATGTAATTACAATGACAATGATCTTATTGCCAGAATGCGTCTTTACATTACCATTGTAATGACATTGCAAATGATATTGAAAAATTAGAAAATGACATTATCCAAATATCTTTGATATTGAAAAATTACATTGAAAATGTAATGACAATGACAATGATTTTATAGCCAGAATGTCATTCTAGAAATGTTTTATCATTGCAAAGGATAGAAAATGAAATGGTAAATGTGAACATCTCAATCTAAATTTCAGAAATTACATTTAAAAGTGTCATTCTAAATATAAGAATGTCAAATACACCAATAGTATTTAGCAGTAAAAATGTACTGCTAAAGTGCAAAAACACCAGTACAACTTTAACATCTCTGTTTTTTTTGTTTTTTTAAACATGGGGAATTGGATTTTTACAAGTCTTCTGATTATGCCCAACACCAGTACAACGTGAACATCTCTGTTTTTTTGATTTTTTAAATGTAGGAAACTCTCCAACAGATGGTATCCTCTTCTTCTTTGGCCTTCCAGCTGGCCTCTTTTCACACTTAGGTGGTTTGCAGATCATACTTTGAACATCAGCAGAGACATTCCATGCAGCAACATCACAAATTGGATGAACAATCCCATTGTAAGTAGCACACAACGCGTCACGTTTATAAAAAGGCGAAATGAAATCATAACATGACATGTTTGGTGCTTTGGAAATCGCTGCTACAACATGTACACACACAAATTGATCCAATTGGAATGCACAACATGTGCAAATTTTTTTCTTCAGATCAACAACAAAAGATCGACAGCGCCTATCAACAACCTGAAATTCGTAAGCACAAGAAGGCTTCACCTGCAACAGTAAATAACTAATCTAAGCAAAAAGGAAAAATAAAATGAAATTCAGTTATTATGAGAAAATGTCAAAGATTTAAACAAAATGTCAACAACTTTAACAAGCAATGTCAAACATTAACAAACACAATGTCATACCTGCATACGAAATGCTTCACGTTGCAGAACTATAAGCTCATGTTCACGCTCTTTAGGCAGAATAGTTGTAGTTGAATGTGCTAAATCACGACGCTCTGTAAACCATTTTTGCATTCGTTCACGAATAAAATCAATTAATTTTGCTACTGGATACTCTCGAGCACAAATGTTGACATTATTCATGGACTCAGCCCAGTTAGAAGTCATGATATTATATCTATACGGACCACTCATGCACCTTGCCCACTTATCACTTCCAATCTTATCTAAATATGCTCTTATACGAGGATCCTCCAAATCCAACAAAGCCATATATTCTTGATACTCCTTGTAAGTAGAAGCTCGTGCTGCAGCATTAAACTTCCACTCTTTACCATCAGCAGAACCCTTAAACTGCGACCGAATGTTACCAGCTAAATGGTGAACACAATAATCATGTCCAGCTAAAGGAAAGACATCTTTAACAGACTTAATAATTCCAACATTCCTGTCAGAAACAATATATAAATTGTGTCTATAAGATAAAGCCAGTTTCAATTGTGAAAAGAACCATTTCCAGGAATCCTTGTTTTCTGAATCACATATCCCAAAAGCTAATGGAACAAGCTGACGGTTGGCATCCCTGGTACAGGCAGTGAGCAAAGTCCCTTTGAAATAGCCCTTCATAAAAGTACCATCAACTGTTAGGACAGGAATACAGTGATCCCAAGCTTCCCTCCATGCAGACAATGACATGAACATGTACTTGAAAACAGAATCAGCATGACGAACAAGAGTTATGACAGACTTTGGGTTAGCTTTTCCAATGACATGGCACATGGAAGGTAATAATTGATATGACTCTTCATCGGATCCAAAGAGAAGCTTCATTGAATGTCGCTTAACTGCCAAAGCTTTACGGTAAGACAAAGAGATGCCAAATTCTCTACGGATGTCGTCAATTATGTCATTTGGCGGATAGGGTTTCTTAGAAGCATTGGAGTAACGATGAATAACCATGCCTGCAACAATGTCATAAGTGGCCTGCTTGTGATCACCCTCTCTGAAATCCACTGAACAAGAATGAGTTGAATCAAATCTGAAAAAGAAGAAGTGAAAATTAAAGTTAATGTAACTGATAATTACAACTATAAATAAATAAATAAAAATGTTAAAGTTGCAATTGAACCTGCGAATCTGAAAGAAGTCCACATCAGGAAGACGAACACCATGAACAGCCCACTCACATTTCTCATCAGGACAAAAAACATGTAAACTTTCTTTTCTTGAAGTTTTAGTCACATACTGAAAGTTGTTCTCAATGGCATACAACTTCAAGTGATATATAAGATCATGTTTATTCTTGTATATAGCATACAATGCTATAGTGGTAGGATCAGTGTGCGTATAAACTTTAACATCCTTATAAACACCAGTTGACAAAAAGAATCAACTGAAGAAGAAGAGGGAACACTTGGTGAATCAAATGATATACTTTCTGAAGGTATGAGGATAAAAGTATTATGAGAAGTATGACATTTTGAAGGAACTTGATGTGCAATGAACTCAACACAAATTGGAAACTGGAAAAAATATGGATGTAAGATTTTCAAAGTTAGATAAAAAGTAAGGCTTGTATCATCATCTATAAAAACAGGGGGAGGACATGACTCAACAATGTAAGATATCCTAAAATCTTTATCGATTCTTCCCTTGAAAATGTTATGTATCAAATTATCACAGAAATCACTATAGGAAGAACCAAACAAAACAGAAACACCAAGCATGTGTTTATTATGAAACACATTATCAGGATTCCAGTATCCATCAACTTTAACCATGACAAGAATATTATTATCCATGTCTGCGACACCTGGAAATACAACAAATGACATGCATTTAAAACAATGTCATGAATTATCTACAATGTCAAACCAAAGATAAATCCAGAAGAGTAAAGCGTATGTAATAAGAAATATGAAAAGAAGGAAAAAATAATGAACATTAAAGAAGATTAGAGACAGGAAAAACGATAATGATGATAAAGCATTCATAATACTTCCAGCTCTCCTAATCATAGAACTGCAATAAAACTTCATACGACTATCAACAAGTAAACACAAATGAAAACAATTCTGATACACAATCATCATACAATTCAAGAATATAAAATTAATTACCTGAAATTTAAAACGAAGATGAAGGCGAAGATGATTGTCGCAAACAAAAAGCGAACGATAAAACTATGTGATCGTAGCAAATAACATGTGAGCGATAGTCTGTGAATATCACAGCAGTTGATCGATGGCAGCAGTTCATCGATCGCAGCAGTTCATCGAAGGTGAGATGAAGATCATCTAATTTGAAGGCTAAGCTGAACGAGAGAATGAAAATAACGGCAATCTGAGCTTCTGTATTAGTTTAAGAAACAGGGGCAATTTGGGAAACTTCCTAAAATTAGGTCCTATTTAGGAGTAAAAAAAGTCAAGCTCTTATTTAATTACATACCATAAGTTAAGCTCCTATTTAGCACCATTTCTCGAGAAGAATCTCTATAAGGAAGCATATGAAACTCAAAATTATGGATCTATTTTTTATTGCAATACAAAAATCATGTAAAGTGTTGATATGTAAAGTGCAAAAACCACAAACATAATGGGAAAAGAATAAAAGTGGAATCTAAAGCAATATCCAGCATCTGCGTTCGAATGATGTTTTTACTTGGACTGTAATTTGCTAGTATGGTTTGGTTTGTTTAAGTGTAGTCTGGTAAACGTCTGGTATTTGTATATTTTATAACTACGGAAGTCTGGTCTGATCTGGTGTGTTTAAGTCTGATCTGATCTGATCTGATCTTTTTAAGTCTGTTTGATCTGGTCAGTTTAAGTCTGGTCTGGGACTGAAAACATTGCAAGTACAAACATCTCAACTCCAAGTAAATATAGAAGCTGTGAAAGTAATATAACCGAATCGATTAGAATCAATCATTAAAAAATGAAAATCGAATAGGAGGAGAAAGATTACTAATAATCGACTAATAAGAGGAACTCGAAAATTAATGTAGGGGCTATTGTGGTTGGCCCCAAGAGACCGGGAATCGTGTAATGAACTAGGTAGTAATAACATTTAATTTCAGATTATTACATATATATTTCATCTTAAAATGAAGTGTGCAACTCATCTGTGATAAACTAGATTCTCACTCGTGCGATGCACAGAACAAAATATATTAAAAAGACATACTATCATTTATTATATAATATTAACAACAAAGTATTCATATAATGTGTAAATGTGTGATAAGATAATATGAAGTAATATATTACGAAATAAAAGTTACAAAATCAGTAATACGGAGTAATATAATTATTACATTGATAAAATTTTAACAAAATCAGTAATTGCCCCATAAAGTACGTATGATTTTACCAAACATTTCACTCATCAGAATTTTTAAAAACATAATTCACTACTCGAATTTTCTTTATTTGTTGCTGTCCAATTGCTGTGATTCTTATCTAAATCGTAACAAATAAGCAAAATTTATAAGTATTTGTTGCGGTTTCTTTACAACCACCACGAAAAGTAGCAAAAACTCATACTTTTTGCTGCGGTCGTAGAGTAACCGCAGCAAATACTCCGTTAATCTGTAGTCTGTACTCTTAATTGCTTAGCCTTGTGTGGATCATCTGCGTGAAAATCTGCCCACCTCGGCCCACGTACCCAGACCCAAGTGAAAGCCCTGCGTGCTAAAAGATCACAGAAGCGCCTAAACCTGGCAGAGAGCGGAGCACGGGAAGGACATGTCGAACTGAAGCGCGCAAGTCTGCAAGACGCCACTCATTCGGCCCTTCTTCTGATATCCGACTCAATCTCCGGTGCGACGGACGACGGTCCTCCGATCACTCCTCCTATCTCCAGGTAAGGCGCTAATCCGCTGAATTTAACTGTTCTTTTGATAATTTTATTTTCAATTAAAATTGTTGATTTTTTTTAATTCAAATAAAATGTTAGTTATTGAATTGATGAATACGAATTGTTCAAGTCCTAGCCACCCAAACGTTTGGGTAGGTTTACTCCTTTCAGCCGCCCAGGAAGAAATAGTTAGGGATAAAGCATGCGTGTGAAGTGGTCTGCTGCATACAGGTAAATACGAATCGCTTTTGTTGTTTCCGTTAGTTTTGATTGAATTTCTAGTTTACTTAATCATTTAATCGCCCGCCAATTATGGTCTCGTAGTCATGTGAAAGCACAAAGGTTGGGCAGCTTACCTTTATTGTTCGTCACTGGTTAGTCAAGAACAACTTATGAAATTGGTAATTTCCTTTCAATCTCCTCCCAATTGTCATTTATCCGGTAAAACATAATTTTTGAACTGCATCAATTTAATAAGTTTAGTTTTATTCACCATACCGTTTTAATTGCAGATAACCATTGGCCAATTGCAGCTCCCATCTAGTGAGCGCCAGTTGGGTTTTATTCAGCATATCGGTCTGGGATTTTGTTTCCTTGTGAAAACACACTCCTAGGGAATTTGGGTTCATAAAATCCTCCCCTCATCTACCACTCCTAACGTTGTTGGTATTTTCTTTAACTATCTTAAGTTTAGTTAATGATTATTCCTTCCTTTTTTCAGTAGTTATAATAGAACGGAATGGAATGGTTTTTTAGTGTAAGAAAAATATTATCACATGATTTTTTTAATGACTCCCTCCCCTACTTTTTAGTAAAAAAAACTCTTATTCATTAAAAGTTAAACACAATGCATTTACTCATTACGCAGCTGCAGATTATTTTCGGCCAGCTCATTGACCCCAACTTCATCTTCTCTATGAGTGCAATGAGTGCAAGTCATAATCCTGGTGGACCTGAGTATGATTGGGGCATCAAGGGGGGGAGCTCCAATATTTCAAATTTGATCTCTTTTTTCTAATTATGATTTCTTTATCTCGTGAAAATGTATGAAACTAATGGCATTTCACATTTAAATCAGCTCATTATCTAAATATCACTAACTTCAGTGACCTTTGCTTTTTTATGGTTATGGATTTTTTCATTTAAAATATTTCCGTGCTTCTGAACTTTTGTATATGTTTTCAAATGTTATACAGATTTCTGAAATCAAGGTGGCTGACATTCCTGGTTTTAATTATGTTCTTTTTTAATATTTTAGGTTTATCAAAGCATTGGAAGCTTCATCGGTTAGCCTACACATCTCAAATGTTTTACAACAAGGTATGTCTCTATGCCATGGTCTTCCCTTTCTGGTTTTAAGTGTCGTCTTTGTATAACTTAATTTTCATGTTCAGGTTTATATGTAGAATCTCAACAAGGAAACATAAACTACAAACACGTTGATGAGCATGAGCTCTTATTGGATTAAAATTTTATTTATCTACGACGTAGCAAAGTATATCTCCAATGGTCGATTATGGAACAGGTAAATAATAATACTTATGAATTTTCTTAATTGATTGTTGAATGAATTTATGTAAGTTATCTAGATGATGGATAGTCTACCCGGGGGGTATATATCCGAGTGGTTATTGCTGGGAATAACTTAGAGAGAAGTCAGAGCACGAGTAAGTAAGAGAGAGAGTGTATTCAGTATGAATGTCGTGGTTACAAATGGGGAAATGGGGTGCTATTTATAGTAGCAATAAATGCCGGACAGGGACACGTGTCAAGCGCCTATTGGCCGAGGGGTCACCTCAACTGGTTGGCGTTGGCAGCCGCATGTGGCCGCATTTAATGCGGCTGTTGGACGGGACGTCTGTACAGGGTACGGTGATCTGTACGCATGTGGGGCGGATATCATGTCGGGAGAGGTGCCTTCGACTATAGAGCAGCAGCCGATGGCTCCTCAAACCGATGGCACCCTGGTGCCGAGGGCTCCTGGTGCCGAGGGCTTCTGTTTTTGCCGTTTTCTCCCAGTTTCTTAGTTTGCTTGAAAAACCCGTTCTGTGGGAGTTTAGAGCCTTCGGCCAGGGGGCCGAAGGCACCCCTGGCGCGTAGTGCGGGCTGCTTGGTACTTTGGGCGCTGTGATTTGGGCCTGTTGGGCCTTATGGGCCTGTTGGACCTTTACTGGAGTAGCAGGAGTCTGTGGGCCGGGGGTTCCCGGGCCATATACTCCATCAGGAGTCCCTCACTCCTTTTGCCGAAAGGTATTTGAGGGAAAAAGAGTAATTTGTGCTTGCCCTTTGATGTTGTCCTGTCGTGATCTCTGAAGTTGGTGAGGAGTTGTTGCCTTTATGTCCCTGCCGAAGGCAGTCCCTCAGTTACCCACATGTCGGGACTTGAGGGTTTGCTTTGTCGTTTGTTGGAATTTCAAAAATTTTGTAATTTAATGATTTTCCCGAGGGGATCCTCCAGTCCCCCACTCCTTGAGGCACTTGTAAAGTGGTGAAAAGGAGTAGAGTAGTTGCATTGCTGTTGTGGGCCGAAGGCTGACGCTTTTCGTTTCATTTTGGGGGGATGCCTCGTTAAAAACCTCATTAGAAAAAACCCTGTGGGAAAAAATCCTAATAAGGGAAAAAGAGTGCACCGAATTCCCCCAATGATGAATCGAAAATGCGAAACCTTGGTCAAAAATGGAGAATAACGGTAATGCCGAAGGCTCTCGTTTCTGAGGGCTCATGTGTTGGTTAGCCGAAGGCTTGCTTTTGATGTCCTGGGGTTGCCGAAGGGGAGTCCCTCAATCTGGGGATCGATGGCCTGATGGATGAGGGCAGCAGTGGAGTTGTTATCGGGGGGTCCACTGTTTGTTGATTAGTTGGTGATGAAGATACCCGAGGGCTCCCATTACCTGTGTGCCGTAGGCTATCCGTCAATGAGGCAACTCCCCGTTTTAAAGTGCTGAGGGGGAATCCCCGAGGGGTGCCCTGATATGAAGCCTTGGGTTTCTGAAGGAGTGATCCCGAAGGCGTCTGTTATGTGCTGTGTGGGGCACGACCCGGGGGCGTCTCTAGGTAAGTGTACCCGGAGGCTCTCCTTGATGAAGTGAAGTGAAGTAGAAAACCCGGGGGCTTCCAGAATATAGCCGTTGGAATATTTAGCGTTAGATTTATATCCGTTGGGGGGGGGGGGGGGTACACGTGGAGTGTAGCCGTTGGTTGCCCGTGGGCGGGCGTCACCGGTTGGGTGAAACGACGGTGCGTAATGATGGCTTTGGTTGTTGGGAGCCCGGATCTCGGCCCAAGCCCGGATCGGGGAGCCTATAAATACCCCAAGCCAAAGGCCATTCCTTCTTTACGCATCCAACATCCCTAGTGAAGCTCTGCCAAAAATTCTAGAGAGAGAATCACAGGCCTTCGGTCAAAACTCAGCGTTCAGAGGTCAGTTCTCCTTTCCCCTCAAAATTTTTAGTAAGTTCCGCCCTCTGGCCTTAGATTAGGGTTAGGGTCCTGTAGAAATCCTTCGAAATCTTAGGCACATTTCGTGATAAAAGATGTCGTCCGAGAGCGATTCCCAAAACATATCGCGGGACCCTTCGGTTGATGAGGAGCACATTTCTGATGCGGAGTCCGTGAGCGAGCACTCGGTCGGTGCTGATGCCGCCCTGGCCCGGGAGGTTCAGAAGGAACTCATTGCTGAGGTCGAAGCCGAGGGCTTCGAGCAAGAGTGCGAGGATGAAGACCTAGCCCTCGCATGGCAAGTAGCGGAGGATGAGGCGCAGAATGAGAGCACGAAGGTTACAATTGTTGTTCTCCCCCCCCCCCCCCCCCCCCCCCCCCCCCCCCGAGGTTCTGGGGAAGCAAGTAGCTCAAGGCCGTTAGATCCGATACCTCTGAGGGCGGTCTCCGGGTTGAAGAAGAAGAAAGCGAAGGCCGCCACCAAGAAGAAGGAGAGGGCTGTCGATCAAGGAAAGCCAGTGGACACGCCCGAGGGGTACAGTTGGTTGAACACTGAGGCCCTCGAGATTAGGTCGAAAGCCGATAGGGCAGATCTGTACGTGACTCAGCTGCACGTGGGGCCCTCGGCCGAAGTGGTGGAGCCAGGTCCTGACGACGTGTTGTCCAGGGCGCCCGAGGGGTGTATCGCCATTCACGTCCTCTCGGTTTCTATGGGACTTAGGTTCCCTCTGCACCCGTTCCTTCGGGAGTACCTGAGGTTTGTTGGTCTAGTCCCCTGCCAGCTTACGCCCAACAACCACTCCTATATTGCGGGGTTCCTCCAGCTCTGCAAATCTCGAGGGGTGAAGCCCAACCTGGATCTTTTCTTCCAGAGCTTTAATTTGTGCCGGGGGGGCACGAAAACGGCGAGGGATACGCGAACCTGCAGCAGATTGCCCGTTTCAAACTATTCTCCGATGCCCCTTCTTCAAACAAAGGATGGAGGGAATGTTGGTGCTATGTGAAGTTGGGCGAGAACCCATTCCCGAGGGAGCTGCGCGATCGATTCCGAAGACATGAAAAGATCAGGAGTGTTGCCCTCGAGAAAGACGGTCTAAAGCTGGCCAAGTTCCCGGAAGGGAAAAATAAGAATGTGGCGATCAAAGATTGCACCCTCGAGGAGGATTTATACACCCTCGGGTTCCGGAGGTACCGCTTCATAGGGGAGACCGATGAGAAGTATCCTCCCTTCAACAAGGCCTTCGGAGGAGCCGGAGGTAGGAGCTGAGGGCTTTAGATTTTTGTACTTAGCCATTTTTTTTTTTTGTTTTGCTTGGACGTCATTGTCCCTTCGCTTAGACCCGTCGGCCTAATCCATTGTCGTATTTTTGCAGGTATCCCCGTGTCCATGGTGAACGTGAAGGGCCTCGCTCGCCTGAAGAAACAGGACCCGAAGGGGTCGGGGCAGGGCAACCAGAAGCCCGCCACTGCCCTCTTCAAGAGAGCCGAGGGCGATGCCGCTGCCAGCAAGAGGAAGGCGGCGACCAAGGGGTCCCCCCCGGCTATCAAAAAGCCGAAGAAGGGGGATATCACCGATAAGGAGCCCCCGGTCATAATTGTTGATGAGCACCCCGCCTCCGGGGTGCATGTGGAGAAGCTGTCGGGTGGAACGCCGGCGGGGGCAGAGGAGTTGCTGCCTGAGGTCCTCCAAGTTTCGTTTCCGAGGGGTACCTCCCTTGCCAGCGGCGCTGTCGACCCGGGGGCCATCTTGAGGGGCATAACCCCTGAGACGGATAGAGCTGCCCTCGGGGCTTATAATGATGCGGCCCTCGAGGACCACATTCTCCGCTCCTCCCTCTCTGTAAGTGTTCACTTGGCTTTCTCCATCTTCTCCTTTGATCATTTTGTGTGATTGCCTTTAACTGTTTTTGTTGTTGATCTACAGGCTTGTCTAGCCCTCGGCGAACAGGCCCGGAGGCTCCAAGAATGGCGCCTTCACAAAGCGGAGCAGGACGTCAAAATGAGGGAGTGCATCCTCAAGAACAAAGAGGCGGTGAAGCTGGGGGCCAGGCTAGAAGAGGAGCTTCGGCAGATGAACCTAAGATTGGAGGCTGCAGAAAAGGGCAAGGCTGATGCTGAGGCCGCCGCTGAGGAGGCCAGGAGAGCCGCCAAAGAGGCCGAGGATTCCAAAGCGTCAGCCGTCGCCAAGGCTCAGGAGGAGGCCGTTGACGCCTTCGTCGCCGAGGGTTGGAGAGCCGAGGGGCGCAAGACGTGGGTGTCCTCGGTCGTGGAGGCACGCGTTGATGAATGAGCCGAGGGCCCTGGGTGGGAATGGATGGCCCGGAAGGGCAGAGAATATTATGAGGCCGGCGAATTCTTCACCCAGGCCCTCATCTATCGGAGGATGGCCCGGCACTTGGGCATTGAGCCAAAGGATTTCGCCCCCTCGGCATATGGCCTCCCTCCCCTGCAGCCTGATGTCCGTGACTCCCTTCCCGAAGGTGCACAACGGCCCGACCTTGAGGACACAGAGCTGAAGAAAGAGGCCGAGGACAACGCTGTTGAGGCCGGAGCGGAGGTATCATCGAGGCCGGCTGCAGAGGACGCCCCAGGGAATGACGCTGTCGAAATTGTTGAGTGATTTTATACTTAGGAATGTCTGAACATATTTTGTAATGAACAACATTGATCCTTCGGCTTCGGCCTGTTTGTAACCTTACACTCACTTCTGTTTTTGATGAATGCATGCTGCCTCCGGGCTCTTCATATTTGAATGCGCCCTATGTTTTGAATGTATGCCTTCTCCTTTTTTGAGTGTATGTCTTCTCCTTTTTGCATGTATGCCTAGGACTTAGAATATTTTCTGATTGTAGCTTGCCTTTGGAAGCCTTCGGTTGGTAGCCCCCTTCCTGATGTGTGAATGTTGGGCCGAGGGCCCAATGTACAGGACTTAGAATTTTTTTGCAAGTATTGATTCCTTGTGTACTGTGGCCTTTGATTGATAGGTAGCCTTCGGCTATTAGGTCCCCTGAGATGAGGGTGAAATATGTAGGACTTAGAAGGATTTCTAAATGTAGATTTTCCCCTTCGGAGCCTTCGGGAGACGACATCCCTTCTTGATGTATGAGTGGTTTACCGGGGGGAAAATATGTAGGACTCAGAAAATTTTCCAAGTGTAGATTTTCCCTTGGGAGCCTTCGGGAGATGCATCCCTTCTTGATGTATGAGTAGGTGACCGGGGGAAAAATATGTGGGATTTAGAAAATTTTCTAAGTGTAGATTTTCCCTTGGGAGCCTTCGGGAGATGGCCTCCCTTCTTGATGCCTAGCCTTCGACTGTCATATTCATTTAGCTGTAATATTGATTGGGCCGGGGGCCCAATCTTTTGGACTTAGATTTTTTTTTTAAGTGCTGCTTCCTTGTGTCGCCTTCGGGTGATAGGTGCCCTCTGACTCTACATCACTTCGCGAGATGCCCGGGGCTACTCATTTAGGACTTAGAATATTTTCTAAGCGTAAAGTGATGTCGAGCTTCCAGATGTAGAGTTCTCCGGGTATATGAATAGGACCCTTCGAGTGATCGTGGGGCCCTTGAGTTGTATGAGTATGTGATCGAGGGCCAAATATGTGGAACTTAGCAAAATTTCACAATGTGTCGTAGATATTGGGCCTTCGGTCAGTGAGGAGTCTGTCCGAGGGGCAAATATTTTGGAATAGTCCCCTTGGTTGGCTTTTGACGATTTGTAAGAGATGCCTTCGGTTGTCTGGTGACATATTAACCTCCAGTTGCTGTCATTTTCCAAAAGTGTGGATTTAGGAGAAGTGTGGAATCCTGTTGTTGTGAAGAAAACCAATGAGGGGTGTGTGCCCTCGGCATCCACTTTGAAAAGTTATAGAGTCTGACTTAGCCAGTTGCGTCCCTTGTAATGGGGTAGGGGCCCTCGGTATTAGTGCATAACAGATGCCTTCGGTATTTGTTTGAGTAGTATCCCTCGGCATGTTGTGATCTGTTGGAGTGTACTCTTCGATTTCTCGTTGAGTCTACTCCCCTTCACCCCCTCTCTCTTTTTTTTTTATGGTTGGTGGTGAAGGGAAGGCATCAAGAAACTTGGTTTCTTGGTAAGGCTGGGCCTATTAGGAGACCATCAGAATACACCAATGGCTCTCCTCCCTCGGGTTAACCTTCTGAGTTCCGAGGGGATCGAGGGTCGTTTCCTGGGCACAAGATATGGTGGTCTGTAACCTGCCTCCCCTTGGGGGATGGCGCGGAAAGCGCCTCATTTTTGAAAGTCGTCCCCTCGGCGCTAGACATAGTCCGTGGCCTGCCACACCCTTGGGGTGGTGGCGCGGGGAGCGTTTCGGTTTGGAAGTCGAATCCTGGGCATTTCTCGTGCCTGTCATACCCTTGGGGTGATGACGCGGATAGCGTTCCGTTTTTGAAAGTCGAATCCTGGGCATTTCTCATGCCTGTCATACCCTGGGGGTAGTGACGCGGAAAGCGTTTCAAGGAAGGGTTTTCATTTGCACACTAGTTGCAAATGGCCTGGGGCACTACGTGCCGCCGGCACCGATGGTGGCGCCTTCGGTATATGCGTCCTCGTGGGGTACGACTTTTAGAAACAACACTTGGTGTTAGTTTCGATGTGTAGCCCCCGGTACTTGGTACCGAGGGGTCTTCTGTAGGAACACTTGGTGTTCTGATTGGAGTGTTTGGTGCCGGAGGGGCCCTCGGAGGAAACACTTGGTGTTTCCCAACAGATGTTTGGAAGCTGATAGGAGAGCATATCCCTGGCACTGGGTGCCGAGGGGTCTTCTTTGAAACATTTGGTGTTTTTCTTCTTTTTCGATGTTCGATGATGGAGGTGTACCCTCGGCACTGGGTGCCGAAGGGTCTTCTGTAGGAACACTTGGTGTTCTCATCTTCTCTTTTTTGATGTTGAAGGTGGGGATGTACCCTCGGCACTGGGTGCCGAAGGGAAATAAAACACATGGCGTTCCACCTCATCTTCGATGGTGTAGCTAGGAGCCCTCAGCTTTGCCAGTTTAGCGCGGGTCTCATTCTCGGGTAGCTGCCCTGTGGAGATGAAGGCGGTGATATCTGAGATCCAATCCTCTTGTCGTTGTTGTATGTTCATAACGGGGCTCGCATGGATATTTGAGAGGCTGAGTTCCTCAATTTTGGCAATTTTGGAGATGTGTTCGGGGGAGTCGGCCGAGAGCTTAGATAATATGTCGGCCTCGGAGTTCTGAGCCCTCGGTATTTGAGTGAGAGAGTGTGCCTCAAATACCTTAAGCAACTCCTTGGCCGCTTCCTTGTATTGTTTCATTCTTCCCTCCTTGGCCTCATATTCCTCGGAGATTTGGCCGACGACCAACTTGGAGTCGCATTTGATGTGGATCTGTCGAGCCCTCATGTTGGCAGCCAGCCGAAGGCCACATAGGAGGGCTTCATATTCGGCCTCGTTGTTGGAGACTTTGAAGGAAAAGCGGATTGCATAGTAGGCTCTGAAGCCCTCGGGAGTAATGAGGGCCACCCCTCCCCCGCATGCTTTGGTCGCGGAGGAGCCGTCGGTGTAGAGGGTCCACCAATCGTTCGAGGTAGCCGAGGGCTCCCCGTCCGTGGCTGCCCTTGCGGTACACTCCGTCACAAAGTCCGCCAGGGCTTGGCCCTTGATGGCAGGCCTCGGACGGATGTCAATGTTGTACTGGCTCAGGAAGATAGCCCATTTCACCATGCGGGAGGAGCTGGTGGGGCTCCTCATGAGGGCGCCGAGGGGTTGATGAGTGAGTACCTGAACCGGGTGAGCTTGAAAGTAGTGGCTCAACTTCTTGACAGTCCAAACGATGGCTAACACCGTTTTTTCCACAGGGGAGTACCTGAGCTCGGCCTCCCTTAGGGTTTTGCTTACATAGAAGATGGCATGTTGGATGCCGTCTTCCTCCCGGATGAGCACAGAGCTGATGGCTGCCGGGCTGACCCCAAGGTAGAGGTAGAGGGTCTCCCCCACCTTGGGTTTGGAGAGCACAGGAGGTGAAGATAGATATCGTTTGAGCTCGTCGAAAGCCTCCTGGCATTCTGAAGTCCATTGAAAACCAGCCGTCTTTCTCATGATTTGGAAGAAGGGTAGAGACTTCTCCGCTGATTTAGATAGAAAGCGGTTGAAGGCTGCCAGGCGGCCCGTCAACCGTTGAACTTCCTTCACATTGCGTGGGGGCTCCATGTTGATGATGGCCTGGATCTTCTCGGGATTGGCCTCAATACCCCTTCGGCTCACCATGTAGCCCAAGAACTTGCCCCCTTGGACGCCGAAGGTGCACTTCTTCGGGTTTAGCCGAAGGTCGAACTTTTGCATGATGGCGAAGATTTCCCGGAGGTCGTCAGCATGGCTGGAAGATTGTTTGCTCTTGACGATCATGTCGTCGACATAGGCCTCCATGGTGCGCCCTAGGACGGCTTGAAAGACCCGGGCCACCATCCGGGTGTAAGTGGCCCCTGAGTTCTTTAGGCCGAAGGCCATTACTAGGTAGCAGAAGATGTCCTCGGGAGTCATGAAGGCAGTTTTTTCGGCGTCTTCCTCGTGCATAAAAATTTGGTGATACCCTCGGAAGGCATCGAGGAAGGACATGATCTCACACCCTGCGGTCTCATCCACCAGTTGATCAATATTTGGTAGAGGGAATGGATCCATAGGGCACGCCTTGTTGAGATCGGTGTAGTCCACGCACATGCGGAAGGTAGGGGGCTTCCGTGCGAGGACTACATTTGCTAGCCACGAGGGATATTTTACCTCCTTGATGTGCTTAATGGAGAGGAGCATGGCGACCTCCTTCTTCACAAATTCCCTCCTTTCGGCGGAAAGGGGTCTTCTTCGTTGTTGTACTGCCTTTGCCGAGGGGTCCACCGAGAGGCGGTGGGTGATGACCCTTCGGCTGATTCCCGGCATGTCCTCCGGCCCCCATGCAAAGATAGTGGAGTAGGCGCGGAGGGCGTCGGTGATACCGGTCTTCAGATCTTCAGGGAGCTGGGCTCCAATCTTCACGACTCTCTCCGGCTGGGCCGGATCGAGCGCAAAGTCTTCTACGTCCTCGGTTGGTTCAGCCCTCCGCCTTTTTTCTTCTTGGTCGATGGTTCCGGTGATGGTGTCAACGCGGAATTCCGTCTTGCTTACCTTCTTAGTGACTTGAAGATAGCAGGCGCGGGCGATTTTCTGATTCCCCCGGGAGCAGCCAATGCCCCCCTCGGCGGGAAACTTGAGGCAGAGATGCCTCATGGAGATGATGGCCTCGAGGTCCTCGAGGGCTGGTCGGCCGAGGATAATGTTGTGGGCGCAGTCGATGTTGACAACGACGAACTCCACTTCGAGCTGGGCTCTATGGAGCCCGTCGCCGAAGATTACCGGGAGGGTTATTACCCCCTCGGAATCAATAGTATCGCCGGTGAAGCCGACAAGAGGGGTCTTAATGGGCCGAAGGGACCCCCTCTCCAGATGCAGTTCTCTGAAAGTGCTGAGGTACATTACATTGACGGAACTGCCCGTGTCAATGTAAGTTCGGTGAATGATGGTGTCGTTTATTTCAGTCCGAATCACCAAGGCATCCCTGATAGGAGAAGAAGTAGGGGGGAGATCTGCTTTGGTGAAGGTGATGGGTTCCTCCCTCAGTTGTTTTACCGGGGGCATATGAGTGACCTCCCCCACGTAAAGCGATTGAGCCCACTTCTTCCGCTGGCTGGTGGAATCGCCCCCTGTATTGCCACCGGTGATCATGAGGATGTGGCGTTTTTTCTCCTGGTAGTGGGGGTACTCCTCCTCTTCCTCCTCCAAGTTTCCGATCTCCCTCTTCTTGCCGAGGGGGATGGTGTTTGGGTTCACCCAAGCGTTCACCTTCGTGTGGTGCCCTCGGGGAGGTCCCTGATGAGAAGGTCCCTCCTGCCGAGGGCTCTGAACAAATTGGGACAGATGCCCCGCTTGTATCAACCTCTCAATGGCCGTCTTTAGCTGATGGCAGTCATCGGTTCTGTGCCCCTGGTGCCGATGGAAGCGACAGTATGGGAATTGAGGGTTGATAGCGTGTACTTCCGGGGGCGCGCGAGAATCGCGCTCAACGAGGCCCCTCTCCTCGGCAAAATCAAGGATGATGCTGACGGGGTGCGTCAATGGTGTCCGAGGGCGGTCCAGGAGTATGGGTTGTGCCCAAGTCTTGGGGTTGCTCTTATAACCTCCCCCGGGCTTGGCTTGGCCTTGCCGAGGGCGGTCATCAGAGGGTCTTGAAGCCTTGGGATGATTTGGAGGAGCCCCCGGCCCTCGGTTGTTCTTGTTGTCAGCCCTCGGGGGCTGCTGATCCGGATGTTGGTGATATTTATCCACCTCCTCGGCCTCAGCATATCGGTCCCCCCGCTGCAAAGCCCTTATGTAGTCGCGGGGGGGGGTTCAATGATGAGGCTCCTTGAAAAGTTGCCGGTGCGGAGGACGGTCTGTAGGAAGGCCAGGAGGGTCCCGTCATCAGCCTCGTCGACTTTGTCGGCCTCCGTCCTCCAGCGCTCCAGGAAGTCCCGAAAGGTCTCATCCCTCTTCTGGCGTATGGTTAGGAGGTGGGAGAAGTGCTTCCTTGTGCGACGCCTCCCGACAAATTGTGTCAAGAATCGCTGGGCGAGTTCTTGCCACGAATCAATGCAGCCCTCGGGCAGCCTGTTGAACCATTCGTATGTCGGCCCCTCTAAGGTGGAGAGGAACCAACGACACAAATATTCGTCTGACGCCCCTACCATCATCATGCTGTTCTGGTATTTGCTGTAGTGTTCTTGGGGGTCCGTCTTCCCGTTGTAGGGCTGTATGTGTTGTCCTCGGTATTTTTCCGGAATCCGGGCAGCCAGTACCCTTGGGGTAAATGGCGTCCGGGTCCGGAGCTGGATGACGGGTTCCCCGGAGCCCTCGGCCACTTTCTTCTGTAACTCCTTCATTTTGGCCATCATGGCCTCATATTTGAGGTCTGAATGAGGGGTGGAGGTGGTGACGTGAGCTTTGTTGGCCTCCATTTCGTCAAGTCGGCGTTGGAGGGCCGCAATAATCTCGTCCCGGGGATCATTCGGGAGGGTCTCCGCCCCCTGCGAACGAACCCGGGCCGAGTGGGCCTGGTTGATCTGGTGGCGAGCATCATCGGCATGAAGGGGTGCCTTGCCTTTGTCCCGAGGGAGACGCTCCTCGTCTGCCCTCGAGACGGACCCCCCGCTTTCCTGGGGCCTCTGGAGTGCTTTCCCTCTGAGGCGGTCTTGGACCCCTCGGCGGTCTGGCCCTCCTCCGAGCCGGTTGAGGGCGGAAGTGCGGGGCCTTTCTCTGTTGTCATTGTGGCGGTCCCGGGACTGAACTTCCTGGGAGGACGTATCTTGGGCCACTACCCCTTCGTCGTTCCTAACCTGAGGGATAGGGTTTCCGAAGGGGTGTGGTAGAGGGGGAAGTATGATGTTCTCCCCAACCTTGGGGTGAGCCGGAGCCAGGGTGCCGAAGGCACCCGGGTTCTGAGTGAGCGTTTGGATGAAGGCGGAGAGCGCCGATTGCACGTCGATGGTGAGAACCAGAGGGCTGACTTGGTCATCGCTTCGGTTTTTCTTTTTGGCCTCAATGCCGAGGCGGGCATCGGGGGCATTTTGTTGGATCTGAAGGCGCAGGTCGACAGCCGCCTGTTCCAGCCCAGCGATGACACCGCCCTCGGGAGCCCTGTGAGAGGCTTCGGGGGCGTTGACGTCGCCGAGGGCCAGGTTCTTGTCTTCTACGTTTTTGGAGTTGACACGTGTTGTTCTCACCATTTTGGTAGAGGGCTAGTGTTTGGTGAAGGGGGAGGGTTTCTTACTTGATCGTTCGACCTCTCAACGAGAGCACCAAATGATGGATAGTCTACCCGGGGGTATATATCCGAGGGGTTATTGCTGGGAATAACTTAGAGAGAAGTCAGAGCACGAGTAAGTAAGAGAGAGAGTGTATTCAGTATGAATGTCGCGGTTACAAATGGGGAAATGGGGTGCTATTTATAGTAGCAATAAATGCCGGACAGGGACACGTGTACGGTGGCCGCATTTAATGCGGCTGTTGGACGGGACGTCTGTACAGGGTACGGTGATCTGTACGCATGTGGGGCGGATATCATGTCGGGAGAGGTGCCTTCGGCTATAGAGCAGCAGCCGATGGCTCCTCAAACCGATGGCACCCTAGTGCCGAGGGCTTCTGTTTTTGCCGTTTTCTCCTAGTTTCTTAGTTTGCTTGAGAAACCCGTTCTGTGAGAGTTTAGAGCCTTCGGCCAGGGGGCCGAAGGCACCCCTGACGCGTAGTGCGGGCTGCTTGGTACTCTGGGCGATGTGATTTGGGCCTGTTGGACCTTCTGGGCCTGTTGGGCCTTTACTGGAGTAGTAGGAGTCTGTGGGCCGGGGGTTCCCGGGCCATATACTCCATCACTAGACTAACAAGACATTCTTGAATGGTATACATGTATACTAATTGTAAATGTTTAATATTTTAGTTTTATCAGGACATCAAACCAGATGAGCCATTTTCAAGTGATGAAGTATTCAAAGTTCGCAATGCGTTGTTCATGAGGGTGTGATAATTTATTGTAAATTTTTAGTGTCGATAAACTTACAAAAGATGTAACTTGTATTGTATTCATTATTGATTTTGGTGATGTATAACTTAATTGATTTTGGAATTATGGTTTTGATCGATGAGATACTAGGTTGTCGAATTCAATTGTTTCTTATTTTGTAAATAAGATACAATTCAGAAAAAATCAGATTTATAAATTTGAGTAGTATCGAAAGAAAAAATGCACCAAATAAGAATGTTTTAGAGAATTTTTTGTTGCGAAAGTAATAGTTATTTGTTGCGGTTCAGAACCGCAGCAATAAGTCAAAACGCATTTTTTGCTGCTACCTATTTGTTGCGGTTCAATAAGTTAAAACTCATTTTTAATAAATGACTATTTGCTGCGATTCTGAACCGCATCAAATACTTTTTTCTGATATTTGCTGCCCAAAATATCAGACCTTTTAACCTAATAACCCACCCAACGTAACACAACTACCCCATTTAGTGATATACAGAGTATTTTATACTCGATCCTAATTGGACTATTTCCTATAGATTAACCCAACAACATTTTAAAATTAAAGGACAACTCATTGATTAATATCTTGTTGCTCTACCTTGTATTAACTTTCAGTAGAAAAGACCATCAATTTGGATTGAACTGAATTTTGACTATTATAGTGACATTTTTGAGCGGGAAAATTGCTAAACTTTCCAATCTGATCTGCTTTGTATATAGATAGATGTCAGTGAATCTTTTTTATTCTGTCATGAGGGTGCTCCAAGTCGTTTGCAGCTCTGGAGTATGGACAGTGATTCGAGCATGGAGGTGGAGGCTGATTTACGAATAAACAGTAAAGGTCGATGGAGAAGACTAAAAAATGCATAAGAATGACCTGGTGAATAGTAAAAAATGTACTCCCTCCATTCCGAATTGAATTGCAAACTTTGACCGGCACAAGGATTAAGAAATGACAATAAATGATGTTTGATTTTTACACTTTTGCCCATCTTCTTAAAAGTAGAAGTCTTTAAGTTAATGGGAAAAAGTAAAAGTAAGGGTACATTTGTCACTTTATTCTTATTTACATACCTAAAATAGAAAGTGGAAAATCATTTTGAGACAACCAAAATAGGAAATTTTGCGAATCAAATTGGGACGGAGGGAGTATTATTTTCATGTATTTGTTTTAGATTATAGATTAGATTTAATTAATTTTAAGCATACTTTCATATGAATATATGATGAAGAATCTTTAAGGTTAGTGACACATAAGGTACAAAATCATTTTTGGTATCAAATTTACCTTACACTTGGGTAAAGTAAAATAAATGGTGAGAGTTTAAGTTACTTTATGTTTGAAAAGGTTACTTTTTTAGTTTATAATGTTTATTTTAATTACTACTGAAATGTATTTGATGTGTTCGTGTAATATAAATTATAATAAGAATGATAAGAAATATAATTATGGAGTATCATACATGATGACGTAATAAATTAAATAATCAAGAACTTTAACATAATTAATATAGATGTAACTAAGATGAAAAAATATATGTTATAATCCGTAATTAAATGTTACTAGCTAGCTCATTACACGATTCCTGCTCTCTTGGGATTAAATACAACAGTCCCTACATTAATTAGTTTTTTATTGCTTCTATAGAATTTTAGAGAGATTAAGAAGAAAGTAATTGTTGAGTTTAGGTAAATAATATGAGAGATATGGAGAAAACATAAAAAAGGTACAAAGTACAATCCAAAATGTGTAAGAGTAAGTCAAGAGTTGATACAAAATGAAGAATTCTCAAATCTCAAAAAATAATAAATAGGGAGTACTCCCTCCGTCCCAATTTAATGATATCATTGCAGTTTACGATGTTTGACTGACGATAAAGCAAACAGATCCCTATCCGCATTAAAATTATTTTTAGAAAAAATACATATTCAGAAACTACAATAAAAGCTTTACAAAGTCGCAAACATCTGAATCAAATTTGAAAATTTTTTATATATAAAGTAATAGATAAAAAGTGATTTGTATTGACCATGTAAGTAAGAACTGTTACCATCAAATTAGGATAGGGGTAGTAATAAGTAGTACTCCCTCCGTCCCGTTGAAAATGGCACGGTTATTTAGACAAAAATTATATAAAGTACTTCAAATATATTTTGAGAAATAATTTTAATAGGTATATATTATAATGTAGTTAGTATTGATAATTTTGATGTTATAAATGTATTATTTTTATATTTAATGATTAATTTGTCACTTAAGATTGTTAACTGTTTCCTAAAATGGAAATGAGAACCTTCTAACGGGACGTCCAAAAAAGGAAAGTGGGAACCTTCTAGCGGGACGGAGGGAGTAGTAATAAGTAGTACTTTGAACTTCTCAAAATATATGACATTTGTAGATTTGACATGAGTTTTGAGAAGTTCAACGATGCATATTTATACGATAAAAAAAACAATGCATTTACAATTGTAATCTTAAAAAGTAAGGAAAAAGTTAACGGTCTACTTACTACTATAAGTAAAAAGATAAAGGGGATGTTTGGTAAACGGCGTTTCAATCGAAAAATGGTGAACACTTTCAGCGTTTTCAATAAGTGAAAAACCTGTTAGGTAAGTAGCAGTTCGGCACTAGCGTTTTGGACGAAAACGCTGAAATGAAAACGCAATTAATAGGAGAGTTTTGGGTTGACGTTTTAAAAAATGGCGTTTTCTACTAATTTTATGGCCAAACAGCTAAATTACCAAAAATATTCTAACAACCAGCCAATTTAATCTGCTAGTCAAACCCGCTGACTGAATCCGCTATTGACAACCCGCTAACATAACCCGCTATCCGCTAACCGTTGAATGTCTAACATGACCAAAATGATAAAGAGCTAAAGTTTGAAAGTGAATATAAGTAAATTTTAGTACGACAAACATTGATGATATTATCATCAATAGGCAAATTATCTAAATAGGACTAAAACATTTGTATATTCCAAAACAGGACTATCATATTTTTATTTCCAAAGTATAAATCGGTATTGCCATGTTTTGGCATTACCTGAGTTTAAACATAGCAGTATTTTCTGAATTTGCCTGTAATTACTCGTATTTTGGGAATAAAAACATGACAGTCCTATTTTGAAATTTTCAAACTGTTTTATCCATATTTCAGAAATTTTCCCTATAAGATTTTCTCTTTTTCCACAGTAATAAAAGTAGGGAAAAATAATTATTATACTAATTGCTCTAAATAAGATTAAAAGTTAATCAAAGTGCATAAATAAAACTATATGTTTATAATTTCGATCCCTAAATAGGACTTATTTCTTCTTATTAAAAGAATAAGACTTCATTAATTAACAGTTCATGAGCCTTATATTAGCTAGACTAGAAAAGAATGGTTATTGTTATTAATTTTACAAATTAATTTTTATTGTTATTCTATAATATAATAAGAGAAAACAAATTAAATAACGGATCTCTTGAAGTTAGCTTCTTTACTTTATAAAATAATGTAATATAGCTCTTATGGGTGCATCAAGTTATCTTCTCAACACACATTTTTATAATAATAAATCTTCGAGGATCGAGCATAGTGTATTTTAACGCGACAAATGAAGAGATCTCATTATTTATTCTATGAATTAAATTTTTATATTCAAATATTACATTTTCAAGATGACAGAAAAGGTCTCTTGATTACGAAAATGTTAACACATTTTTCATTTTTTAAATCTTATTGTTTTATAACTATTAAATACTCCCTATTAAATCTAATGCACAAGCATCCTTTTTATTTAATTCTTATATTAAGAAACCTATTTATATATATATATATATATATATATATATATATATATATATATATATATATATATATATATATATATATATATATATATATATATATATATATATATATATATATATATTCCTACTAATTCAACAAAAGTTATTCATGATCATAGGTGCGTAGAGATATAAACATATATATAGAAGAAATCATTCGCAGAAAATTAAACCACATCTACCAAATATCACGATCTAGAATTTTATTTACATAAAATATATACATGGCCAGATTATTGAGCTCTTATTATTTTCTTGCATTTTTAATAATCTCCATCATTCTTATCTTTTCTCCATCATCTCTTCTCTCGCAGTCCGACTCCTCCGCCAATGATCTGCTGTCTAGGGTATACAGCACATGTAATCCGGCCAAGTACACCGCCGGCTCGCCCTTCGAGTCGAACCTCAACTCACTCTTCGCTTCCCTAGTCAACTCAGCCGCCATCTCGTCCTACAACAACTTCACCGCGGCGGGGCCCGTCAACGGCGGCGCCCCAGGGGCTGGTGCCACCGCCTACGGCCTCTACCAATGCCGCGGCGATTTATCACTGCCGGACTGCGCCACTTGCGTGTCCGGCGTTGTGAAACAGTTCGCTGGAATCTGCCCCCAGATGACCGGAGGGGTCCTACAGGTGGTCGGGTGTCTTGCCATGTACGACGCCGTTAACTTCATCGGCGTGCAAAACAAGACGGTGGCCCTTAGGGAATGCGGAAGGCCCGACGCGGCGGTGGCGAACACCGTCGATGCTGTTCTGAAGGGCCTGAGTGGGCCCGCCGGGGTGAGTAAGTTGAATGCGGATTATGAGGCGATTGGGATGTCGCAGTGCGTGGGTGATCTGAGCGTGGAAATGTGTGAGGATTGTTTGGGGGAGGCGATCCAACAGCTGAGAACAACGTGCAGTGCGGCGGTTTCCGGCGAGATGTTCTTGGGCAAATGTTATGCTAGGTACATGATTGGTCAATCAAGGAAAGGTACTTTACTCTGAGATTTGATTAGATTATCAGTTTTATAAATGAATTTATTCTTTCAACTTTTGATCAAAATTGCTCAAACTAAAATATATACTCCCTCCGTCCCTGAATTATATTCATACATTCCTTTTCAGTCTGTCCCAAATTTATCTCATCTTTCCCTTTTTAGCAAAGAATTTGTGGTTAACAATCATTCTTAAACATTCTTACACGTTTCTCTTTCCTCTGCACAATTCTCCACCACACATTTCTCACTATCTTAATATGTGTGTCAATTGTACTTGTGAAGATAAATATGGGACGGAAGGAGTACTTAAAATTTTAAAATAGGACTATCTTATTATTATTTTATTGCAAAATATGAGTGAATGTGTCCTATTTTTGGAATAAAACATTGATAGTACTATGAACTTTATTCATGTTTTGATTCTATTTAGGGAATTTTCTCTTCATTTATTGTTTCATCTTAAACAAAATAGCACTAGGTCGACACGTAGTACGTATTTAGTTTATTCTAGAATTCTAAAATTCATTAATTTGATGACGTTAATATTTACTAGAATTCAAACTGAAATGATTTGTTGAATTATGAAAACATCATATTTAATTTAAAACATATTCTAATAAATAAATAAGCAGAAAAGTATATATGAAATGGTTGTGTTCCCATGATTATGATTTATTATGAAAAGGTTAAGTTGGCATTATTATTTTAACTTTATTTAATTATTATATATTCGGTATATAATTAAGCACTTGAAATTAAAAATCTAATTTGTGTAAGAAAATTAGACTAGTGAAAGGTCTCGAGTTCGAAACCCGGTAGGGCGGGTAGGCACATAAGGGTTTGAAACTCAATGAAGTGAGTTACAACTCTAATTACTCCAGACCCCCATGCTCCTCCCCAGACTCCTGTAGTAAAAAAAAATTGAGACTCATAAGCCATTTTAAAAGAAATCTTGAATTTTCAGATGTTTGGAAATCCATAATTTTCGAGTCTTTCTGTTGTCTTTTATTACGTATATTCAATTTTTAAACATGTATTATTGATATAAACTAACGTGTAGATGTTTATTAGGGTGGATGGCGCAATTTACGTCATTGTTCACAAACTGGAGCACAGGTAAGCTATATATGCGTGTGATATTATTTATGGGAAAAATAATTAAAATATCCTAAATTTTGATGGGGTGTGAGATAAGCACCTCAAACTTGCATATTTAATTTAAATATCTCAAACTTTATATAAAAAGTTATTTTAGCATCATTGTCATGTATTTTTTTTAAGACGCGTTGACGTTTTGTAATACTTTACTCTTACTTAGAGAAAACCCCAAAGTGTTTCAATAATAATGTTTTGATTTTGATTGGCAGAATCTCATAGTGATCATGTGAAAGCATTGATCATCGTCGGATGCATACTCGCATTTGTGCTGCTGCTGCTGCTCATATTACTGTGTTTGTGCAGACGCAAAACAAGGAATGATAAACCACAATCACCAAAGGGTAATTACTACTTACAATTAAGCTACGTACGTGATTTTTTTAGGACGCTACAGAAAAGGATTAACCAAATAAAATGACCAACGAGTGGAGCAAAACTAATTAATAAATCGATGAAAATTGAACTGACCTATAATTAAAATTATAAAACGGATGAAAATCGGTCAAAATGTAGGCCGTCCGGTTCACGATTTGATGATTTAGCATCGAAAAATCGACACGACTGATCAAAAGAGCCTAAAACAGACCGAAACATGCCAAAACCGACCGAAAAGCCGAAGCAAGTCGGACTGCTACTTACTAAATGTGGTGGGTAGGATTTACAAGTTTATCTTCCTGAATAAGGTCCCTCTGTTCAACTTGTAGTTGATTTACTAAAATACAACTTTTCCATGTTACCTTTTTGGTTGAGTATAATGAGCGAAGCTCAATGCCACAAACTCTAGGTGGTTTTTACAAACAAGTTTTTCCACAAAACAATCAATGTATTAGGTATTTTTAATTGGACTAAATTAAGTCTATATAGACTATTTCAAATAAGATCGTATCAAACTTGAATAGATAATAAGATTGACAGGAAACATACATATATAGACTATTTCAAATAAGATCAAATCAAATTAAAGTTAAACAGATCAGATCAAATCATATCAAACTAAAACATACGAATGAGACTAGAAAACTTAAATCGGTTTTAAAAACTGCGGGATAAGAAATAACCGTTGGTTCCCCAGTGAGCAGATATGGTTGTATGCATAACTGTCCCCACTCATTATCATCTCTAATTTAATCTCTGAGTTTGTGTTTTGATATACAACTGGTAGGGAGACCGAGAAGAGCATTGAAAAAATACAAATTGTTTTAGCTGGGATGTACTTCGTATGTTTTAGTGAACTGTATGATTTTACACGAAAGCTCTGAATTTGCAGGTCCAAAAATTGATCCAAACGGGGGCGGCTTATATTATCCACAGAGGGTGAGTGAATAGTTTAAGGTCTCCTAAATAATTTTTTTTTTTATGTAAAGATTTATTGTTGTTTCCTAAATAAAATTTTATTTCTTCATAGACTCGTAGTCCACGCATATCCACTCTTGGAAAATGTTCTACTCCTATCCCTCTCTTACCTTATAACTTTGTTCAACTTTCCTTTTTTGGATGTCCTACTAACTTTATCATTTTCCTCTACACAAACATCAACCACACAATTATTACTTTATTAATATGCGTGCCGGTCGAATTTGGCAAAGTTTTAAGGGACAAAAGAAGTATTATTTGACTCGTCTCCAAATTGGAACATTTATTTAACCTAATGTATTTGTATTTTCTCCTCTTTATTGCTTTTCAGATTTTCCCATTTTCTCTTTGTTACCCATTTAGCTTTTTCTCATTCATTTTTATACGGAGTATACTCCTTTCATTGCAATGCACTTTGGCGACTTTTCTTTTAATGTGTCTCCAACTTTTATGTTTATGTGTCTCTTTTCTACACCAACCTTAATCATACATTTTTTACGTTTTTGATTCTACGCTCAATATGAAGTTGGTAAAATTGAGTGGGATAGAGGTCATATTTTCTACCCTAATACTTTGCTAGCTTTTTTCTTAAGGTCAGTGAAATACCCTTTATTTTAAAGAATTACAAAATTCTAATTTCCAGGAAAAGACTCCACTTTTAGTTTTTATCCTACAATTTCAGGTTATTATTAATTGGACTGATTTCAATCTTAAATAGGACAAATCTAGAACAGACTTAAATAAAATAGATCAGACCAATTAACCAAACTTACTAACTTAGAAAATCGTAAAATACAAATAAAACAAACATTTACACGAACATGCTAGATGATATTATACTAGATCAAACTAGACTAGACCAAATCAGATCAAAAAATTCAGTTGTTATTCCAAATTCCCTTTTTTGCATCTGTTCAAGCCCACGATTTCCTTTCGCTCCGAATTTATTTTATTTCACTTACTTTTTTCAATGGGTATGGATTCCTAAATTAATACAGAACTAACATAAATAACTTTTTTGTTGTGGGCTTGTCTATTGTTACCTGCATATATTTGTTGAATTTCGGTCTTGAAGAAGATGCAAAATACGTACATTTCTCCGTATAATTTCCATAAACTTGGGCTAATGGGCTTTATGCCTTTATCTTAAATCTGGTTTCAGGTCCCTCCGACCGCTGGCAACCCGCCCGTACGTGTGGATCAGGTCTAAATTGGCAACCTTGAGAAAAGTTATTGCATGATTGGTTTTTTTAAGGATGCATATATTAATTCTTCCAAAAAAAAGGATGCATATTAATTAATCTTAGCTTATTTGCGTTTATGTTCTTCTTTTAATTGTAAACTGTTTTTGTTCATAATTCATATGTATTATGGGGAAGAAACTACGTGTTGCGGGGATAGGAAGGGCCAGAAGGCCTAACATAATGTGATAATGAAGATGGAGATTTAGGTTTTCAAACTTTGAATTTATTTACATTAAGCTAACATAATACGTACTACGTAAGTGATTATATATAACATATTACATATACATATATTCATGTGTGTAAGAGTTATATAGGGTGCGGTTCCGATGAAAATGATAAAACGTGAGAACACTAACATTTGAATCAATGTGGTATTCCGGTGTACAACAGAGCTCTTCTGTTGCACATTTTTAACTTGCTCAAATGCAGCCATATTAAATAAACACGGTGGAATTTGATAAATATTATAACAACGCGAAAAAGTGCAATAGACAAGCCGTATTGTGCATCACGTTGGAGTAAATGTGATGTTATCATGTTCTCATATTAAGCATTGTTCTCATTTGATCAAATAGATCTGACGCACTTTATTGTGCATCACGCTGGTGTGTGTGTGTGTAGGCCGTAGGGCGAGGTTCCAATAGGAATAATTATTTAGATGAGAAATGAGAATGAATATCAATTGCTGGATTCAACTATGTTATAGTATAAAAAACTTCATGTTGCACTGAAATATGCAACTAAGCACGGTGGCGCTTCATAAATACTTCTGAAAAATTCGTATTACATTTGTCTAGTGTAACTTGAAACTGATTTGGTGCAACATTTTCAAATTTTAGTGCAATATGAAAAAATTTGTGCAGCAATTCAAAGTTTAAATCCTACTGAAAAATTAAGCTAGTTTTAGTGCAAGATCGTAAATCTAACGGTTGGAATTCACTCTCCTTTTTCACATCTGATACATTTCTCACCTGAACCAATTTTTTTTAAAACTAATTCTTGGTTTATAATATATTCCAATGAAAATTTTAATGGAAATTACCCAAAATAGGAGCAAATGAGTTTTGAAAATTCAAAATAGGACTACTATGTTTTTCTTCCCGAAATAGGAGTTGTTAGTGCCATATATGAAAAATACTGCCATAATTGAAAAATATTGTCTTTAATTATAATTAGTACTGTCATGTTAAATGCTCTGTACTGCAACTATTTGGCAGTCACACCTACAAGATGACAGTAAATATTGTCATGTTAGCCCTATTTCGGGAATAAAAACATAGTGATCCTATTTTAGAATTCCAAAATCCATTTACTCCTATTTTGGGAAATCTCCCAAATTTTAAAGGACGTACGTCACTCACATCTTTGTAGATTATGTATGAATTGAGTCTGAACAAACACTCAACTCATGTGTCTTATAAGACATTTAAGATGTGAACCTTAATAATTAGTAGAAGTTTGGATGCTCATGCTCTAACTATTCTGCCCAACCTAGGAGTGTGGATGCCTTCAGAACCCGGAAATTAAAGAGAAGCAACCGGGGTTATTAGAATCTTGTTCTCACTTGAATCAATATACGGAGTATATAGGAAAGTTCAAATGCAAAAATAATCCTTATATGAAAAATGAGAAGTAATCTTAGCCATGAAAATGAAAAAGAAGTGGATCAAATCAATTTAAAGTGCAAATGTGGTAGCAAAAGTGTAAATATTAAGAATTTTTTCAAAAAATCGAGTGATAAATATGCATGACTATAGAGAAAAAAATGCATTTAACTAACATAAAAGTGCATCACACTATGAGATACAATAAGCAATGTAAAAATCAATTTGTAACTTTTTTAATGAGGTAAATGTGCACCTTTACATATCATATATGCACTTTTACTATTATGTATTGCATATTTTGCTTTAGTATTTCCCAACACGATTTTTTATCTATTTCATACATTTTTGAGTGATCAAGGTTTTAGATCGATCACTTCTCACTTTTCATGAGAAGATCCTTTTGTATTAGAACTCACTCATATATATATATATATATATATATATATATATATATATATATATATATATATATATATATATATATATATATATATATAGTGTCACATTTACATCAAACATAAACTGTGTGTATAAATAGGTGATACACATTATTCATATACTAGTATATATTTACATCATTTGTTGAGTATTTACACAATGAAATAACATTAGCTTTACAATGACACTGCATTGGTTACAACGTTGTTACAATGGCATAGCATTGTCATTAGTTTTACAATTACAATTTTTACAAGTTAAACCGGATTATTTCATTTACATAAAGTTCGTATGTAAGGGATTAAGGGAGTACCCCACATATGACACTCAATAACATCGTATATAAGTAGGAAGACACTGCGTAGTACTCCATCCGGTCCGTATTGAAGTTCTCACTTTCTTTTTGGGGATGTACCTTATTTAAGTTAACATTCCATTGTAGGAAACAAAACAATGCAAAACAGTGTCAAACAGTGTCAAACAGTGTTCAAATAGTGCCAAACAGTGCAATCCACAGTAAAGTCAAATTTATTTTCTCAATCTGTGTAAAGTCATGTATCCTCTTCAGGCGATATCATATTAATTTTCACATTTCCATTTTCGGACATAAATTCATCCCAAAAGCAGCTATAGTGAACTTTAGTAAAAGTATATAGTACAGCATTGGAACAGTAAAAAAACATCTTACTTTTTAAATAGTGTGCAATAAATCTACAACTTCATCATTTTAAATTATACAAAGTCTACTAGGGCACTTATAAATAGAATATCAAATATTTTTAGGATTTTTTTACTAATAGCTTAGCCAATAAGACACTCAAAATTTGAAAAAGAACCGGCCAACAAAAGTGTAAAGTGTCCGTGGTATATAAACATCCCACCGACGCCCTGTGGCATCCAAATAGCCAAATCCCAAAGGTATTCAGCTAAGACCTACCCAACAATCAACGACCTTCATCAAATCCTCACCGAACCCCATGGCTCTGGAGTGGGTTATGATAGGCTACGTCGCCGGAGCAGAGGCGATCATGGTGCTGCTCCTCACCCTCCCGGGTCTTGACCCGCTCCGGAAAGGCCTCATCAGCGTGACCCAGAGTTTGCTGAAGCCGCTATCGTCCATCGTCCCCTTTGGCCTGTTCCTGATAATGGACATCTACTACAAGTACGAGACCCGGCCCATCTGTGAATCGCCGGAAGCTTGTTCCCCGGGAGAGCACCTCCGGTTCCACAAGTCGATCATCAAGTCCGAGCGGAATGCGCTTCTCATCGCCTCCGCGATCTTCTTCTACTGGATGCTTTACTCCGTCACCAATCTCCTCGTCCGCATCGAGGAGCTCAACAAGCGCGCGGAGAAGTTGAAGAACAAGGATTGATGATTGTTCGGTCTCCCGGGTCGGGTGGATTCGGGCGATTAGGTTTTCGTATCCGATAAGACCCTCTTTTTTTCCTGCATTTTATCATTTTCCTGCTTTTGTATGTTCTTGTTTGCCCATGGATGAAATGTTGTAAGTTAATTTGAGTGTTTTGTATCTTGACATGGTGCTGCTATTTGATGGGAATAGGGTTCTGCCTCTGACCCAAATGTTCAAAGAATCTGGAAATTCCTTCCTGAAAATGGGTTTCCGACCCGAATCCATATGAATGCATGTCCGAGAAAAGTTTAACGGTGTCAAAAACCGAAGAATAAAGAAACATTTTTCGTTTTTCGATTCATTCCTTTGGAAACGGCTTATTTTTGTCCTCGTCTTTACTGGGTGGTTGGTTCTACTAAGATATTCAAATTTGTTACTGGAGTTGTTGTACCTAAACACGATAGTCTCATAGAGGAGTAGCTAAACTTTTACAGGTATACTCCTTTGTAACTAAATAAAAGCAAAATTGCCACGGGATTTTCATGTTTAAATTTTCAATATAAGATTAACTCTTCTTATTCTACCTTTCCTTTGTCATTTTTAATAGGATTTTTTAAAGGGAGAAGACTCAAAAATGACACTAAGGTTATTTACGAAGTTCATATTTGACATTAAACATTTAAGTAGACCAAATTAACACATAATCAACTTATTTGGACTATATTTGGCCACTCACTTATCATTCTGTTAAACTCGACGTCAATTCGGTTTCACTTCCCCACCCTCTCATCTATCTTCACTCTTCAATTTACATCTTGATTTTGTCCATTTGAGCCTAGGGATGGACTCGGTTCGGGCCTTGAACCGGACGGGCCTCAGTTCAAGGTATGGGAGGCCCGGAACCGGCCCGGGTAACCCCGGTGCCGGGCCGGGCCTCGGTTCTATTTTTTTTTTTTGGCTTTTCCTCGTTAACCCCCAACCCTCCCCCTCACCCCCAAACCAACCCTAACCACCTCAAATGGCCCAAAATACCCAGCTCAACCCAAAAACTTAAAAAAAATTAAAAAAAAAATGGCTCGGTTCGAGCCCGAACCTGCCGGGCCGGTTCACCTTTTGAAGGGCCCAAGCCCGAATCGAGATCCCACCGGGCCGGTTGGCCCGAACCGGCCAACCAACCGGTTCACCAGGCCGGTCCGGGCCCGCACAGTAGCGAGCCGGTCCGGTTCCGGGCCGGTTGGCCCGGCCCGAGTCCATCCCTATTTGAGCCCTCGAAGTGGTCCCCGGCCACACCCTTCTCTTTCCCCTCGTCGCACCCTTCTCACACCACAGCTCATTTCTTGGCAAAATCTTCTCTTGCGGAGCTCAAGACAACAAATGCATTGGCAATTCAACATCCAATACTTGGAAGAAGCTATTAGTGCTATCCAAACTAATTCCCGACTTCACTCAACTCTACAATAAATGCCTATAGCTCTTCTTTCGTTGCTATAAACCCCCCAGATTCAGTGACATTATTATGAACTGTGATATCCCCCAAAGTTAAATCTTGAAATCTGGTTTCATTTCATTCTTGTATTAAGCCAGACTAATTTCATTCCAACCATATCATTTTTTCCTCCAAGATGAACGAAAATCATAGCTTGGCCATCACTTCACATAGGAAGTACTCCCTCCGTCCCGTTGGAATGTTCTCGGTTTGACCTACACACATATTAAGGAAATAAACTTACCAAGGGGTAAATTTTACTGTTTTGACACTGTTTCAACACTGTTTGTAAAAACCGAATTAATCAGAAATAAAGTTGAACTGTTGTTCCATTGATCTCACCGGCATGGTTTATAATACAGCAAAAGAAAGAGTCCTAATAGGACTACTAAACATTACGTAAGTCCTAATACCTCCTGGAAGCTATACTTCCGTAAGTTTATTAAAAACAATATATAATAAATAACTATTATTATTTAACACCCCCCCTCAAGTTGGAGCATGTAGATTACAAATGCCCAACTTGCGTAATAAGAACTGAAATTGAGAAGGCTCCAAAGCTTTAGTGAAGATGTCAGCAAGCTGTAATGTAGTCGGGACATAGGAGGGAGCAATAAGTCGATCTTGAATAGCATCACGAACAAAGTGACAATCCATTTCAATATGCTTTGTACGTTCATGGAATACCGGATTTCGGGCAATATGAAGAGCGGATTGACTGTCACATAACAGAGGAATAGCATGTGAATGATTAACACCCAAACTTAAAAGCAAAGCCTTCAGCCACTTTAGTTCACAAGTGGCTGCTGCCATCGATCTGTACTCGACTTCAGCAGATGAACGAGAAACTGTAACTTGTTTCTTGGTTTTCCAGGAAACAGGAGAATGACCCAAGAAAACGATCCAACCAGAGATGGACCGGCGGGTGAGCGGACAAGCAGCCCAATCAGAATCACACCAACCAGTCAGAGAAAGAACACTATCAGACCGAAGTAAAATCCCT
Source organism: Cuscuta europaea (assembly GCA_945859875.1). Lineage (NCBI taxonomy): Eukaryota > Viridiplantae > Streptophyta > Magnoliopsida > Solanales > Convolvulaceae > Cuscuta > Cuscuta europaea. The sequence continues at coordinate 14,292,813 of CAMAPE010000048.1, forward strand.
TGTCCTGGCGTTCCTTTCAAATAACGAACTATCCTCAGAGCGGCCATCCAGTGATCATCCCTCGGAGCATGCATAAATTGAGAGAGTATGTGAACTGAATAAGACAAATCAGGACGAGTAACTGCCAAGTAAATCAGCCGGCCAAGCAAACGACGATAAGGACCCGGATCACGCAGAAGAGGGCTCTCCGAACGAGCCAAGCAGTGGTTTTGTTCAATTGGTGAAGACACGGGCTTTCCCCCAAGCAGGCCAGTTTCAGCAAGAATATCCAGGGTATATTTGCGCTGACTAAGGAATAGACCCTCTGGACTACGAGCAACTTCAATGCCCAAAAAATATTTCAAAGGTCCAAGATCTTTCATATGAAAGCAAGCATGTAAATAATTTTTGAACAAGAGGATTGCGGCAGTATCATTGCCAGAAATAATCAGGTCATCAACGTAGATTAAAACATTAAGTTGTGTGGTTCCACGAGAAAAAGTGAACAACGAGTAATCAGCATAGGATTGGAGAAAACCGTAAGACTTCAAAGCCCCAATTAATTTAGCAAACCAACAACGAGGTGCTTGTTTCAAACCGTACAAAGATTTTAATAAACGACACACCTGATTAGGAGACGAAGTCTTGAATCCCGGAGGACAACGCATGTAAACCTCCTCCTCCAAATCTCCATGCAGAAAGGCATTATGAAAATCCATCTGATGAAGCTCCCAGTTTTTGGTTACAGCAACCGCTAAAAAGGCACGTACAGTGACCATTTTAGCCACCGGAGCAAAGGTCTCATTATAATCAACTCCTTCAACTTGATGATTGCCGAGAACCACTAATCGGGCCTTGAATCGTTCCACGCTCCCATCTGCCCGATATTTGATTTTATATACCCAGTGACACCCCAAGGCCTTTTTATCGGGGGGCAAAGATGTCAATTCCCAGGTACCATTGTCTTCAAGAGCCTGAATCTCAGACTGCATTGCTTTACGCCATCCTTCCTCTGCCATGGCTTCTCGAAAATTCTTTGGTTCATGAACACCAGTAATAGCAGCAAGAAACTTCACATGCTTGTTAGAAAATTTATCACAATTAATATAATGTGTTATAGGAAACGGATTACTGAGGAATGCTGAGGACCCGAGTGTGTTTGGGATGGCCGAGGAGGAATGACAGTGTGTGTGGCGTAATCTTGAAGTCGCACAGAAGGGTACCTGACACGTGTCCCACGACGAACAGGTTGAGCAAAAAATTCTTCGGGAGATGCAGGGGCCTCGACAGTAGCTTCACGAAAATCCCCAGGTGGAGTATCTGATGTGGCTTCCGTGACCGCAGGTGTACCCACTCCCGTAGCAGATTCTGGGAGTGTAGCTTGTGCGTGTGGCTCAAAATTAGTAAATACAACCATGTTATCAGCCATAGCATCTATGCCAACTTCGTGTTCAGGAGGTTCTGGTGTCGTGGAAAAGGGAAATACGTCTTCAAAAAATTTAACGTCTCGAGTCACAAAAATTTCAGAATTCTCCAGATCAAGCAAACGCCACCCCTTTTTGGCAAAAGGATAGCCCAAGAATACACATTTGCGGCTTCGAGAAGAAAACTTGTCACCCTTCGCCCTAAGATTATGCGCATAACACAGGCATCCAAAGACCCGAAGTTCAGAATAATTTGGCTTGCGGTCATACAAAATTTCATAAGGAGTGCGTTGAGATAATACTTTGGACGGTGTGCGATTAATTAAGTATCCTGCCGTCAACACACACTCCCCCCAGTAATCTATAGGCAAATTACCCTGAAAACGCAGAGCTCGAGCAACATTTAATATATGACGATGTTTACGTTCCACACGTCCATTTTGTTGAGGAGTTCCCACGCACGATGTCTCAAAAATAACCCCATGGTCACTAAAATATTGCTTAAGACAATTAAACTCGGTTCCATTATCGCTTCGCACACGACGAATGGTTTGAGAAAATTGACATTTTACTAAAGCAATAAAAGACATGAATCGTGGGTACACTTCCTTTTTATCAACCAAAAGATAAATCCACACAGCTCGTGAAAAATCATCTACAATTGTGAGAAAACTTTTGGCTCCACAAGTTGATACAGTCGGATATGGACCCCAAACATCAATATGAATCAAATCAAAAATCCGACTAGCTTTATTATTACTTAATGGAAATACTTCACGAGTTTGTTTGGCACGAAAACAAATGTCACAAGGAGAATCAACACTACTCTCAACAGAAGACAAAGATTTAATTAAATTTTCAGACGGATGCCCTAGCCTTTTATGCCAAAGATCTGCTGGTAAGTCCACGCCATTCACCGCCACACACTGTCCAGAATCTTGTTTAAAGTAGTACAGGCCATCCCATCGTTCACCCGTTCCAATCAGCTTCCTCGAGTGTCGGTCCTGAATAACACACATATTAGCGACAAATTGTACAACACAGTTTAGATCATCCGTCAACTGTGACACAGAAATTAAATTGCACCGTAATTGAGGTACATATAAAACATTTGTTAATGACACAGATTCTGACAATAGGACTGTTCCTTCCTTTGTTGCCGTCACAACCTGTCCGTTAGGCAAGTTGACTGGGATTTTATTCACATTGCAAATATTTGACAGAAAATCAACACTTCCAGTGACGTGATTCGTTGCTCCGGTATCAAGTATCCACAGAGAAGAATTAAACTTACCGGTCATATGATCAGAAGAAGCTGAGTTTTTACCGAAAGCCGCTGTGAGTGCACGCCATTGCTCAGCAGTAAAACCAGGTAAAGTCGTGGCAGAAGCTTCTCCCTCCTTCTGCGAACTGCACTGTGGAATAATATGTTCACTGGCTGCTGCATGCGCCGTTACAGCAACCGAGCCGCGTCCTGTCCCTGATTTGCCTTGTCCAGTACCTTTGATTATTCCTCGCGGGCGGTTTCCCCACCAATCCGGATAACCAATCAATTGAAAACAACCAGTGATCTCATGGCCTGGAAAATTGCAATGTGTACAAACCATTCCAGATTTGTCCACTTTAGAGGCTTTATTATTTTCCCGTCCCACAGCCTTTGCCGCAAAACCCATAATTTCAGGTTTTTCTTCCTTTTTCTGAGCAGTTCCACGCACCCGTTCTTCTTGCGTTATCTGGTGGTACGCTCTATTTAGGGTCGGCAGAGGTTCTTGAGACAGCAAATTAGATCGTATTTGTGCATAAAAGTCAGGAGTTAAGCCCATCAAAAACTGATGAAATCTCTCGGACTCACGTCGTTGTGCATGCAATTCTCCAAGCTTGCATGTACACTTCCCACATGTGCAACTCAAGAGTGGTTCATAATTATTTAATTCATCCCACCACATCTTGAGCTGTCCGTAATAGTTTGCAACCGTCATAGAGGGCGATTGCTCACATCTTGCTATGTTGACCTTCAATTGATGGATACGTGGTCCATCCACAACTGAAAATCTTTCTTTAAGATCTTCCCACAAAAGTTTTGCATCTTCGTATTGAGAAAGGGTACTTCTCACTTCCGGTGCTATGGTGTTCATCAACCATGACACGAGCATAGAATGAATAGTTTGCCAATCTTCCTCCGTACAATGATTTTCGTAGGTTTTTATTGATCCATCTAAAAACACGAATTTACGTCGTGCTTTCAGCGCCAAACGAACGGATCCTGCCCAGTCGTCGTAGTTCTCACCATGAAGCCGAATAGGAGTAATATAGTCCCCCGGTCTATCTTGAGGTCCAAGATAATATGGAGAAGTATGATCGATTTTTATTGATGAAGCACCGCCGTCTTCATTCTCTTTGCCGTTGGCCATGTCCGCCGGCGAAATCAACTACGCTCACACGAGCGTGGCTCTGATACCATAAAAACCGAATTAATCAGAAATAAAGTTGAACTGTTGTTCCATTGATCTCACCGGCATGGTTTATAATACAGCAAAAGAAAGAGTCCTAATAGGACTACTAAACATTACGTAAGTCCTAATACCTCCTGGAAGCTATACTTCCGTAAGTTTATTAAAAACAATATATAATAAATAACTATTATTATTTAACAGTTTGGCACTGTTTGACCCTGTTTTGATGTAGGATAACTTTCCATTTAAGGAAATGGAATTTTTCCAACGGGACATCCAAAAAAGGAAAGCGGGAACATTCCAACGGGACGGAGGGAGTATATTGTTTTAAAACAATGGACGAAGAACAATTACCCGAAGAAGGATGAACATCCCAACCTAGGCCAATTGGTACGATAATGTCCAGGATCAATGGAATTAATGGCCGGACTTCTTCTCTGGCATTGTATCACCAACCAAATGAAATTTGGCTAGTCAATTGCTCTTGTGCCATTGTTGGCATTACTGTATCCAATTGCGAGTGTAAGTTGTGGGTCTTGTAGAATTGTAGGTCCGTCGGAGTCAAAACAGGACTTTGGGCGAAGAGGGAGAAGCTGTTTGTATGGGGTTTGGATTTAAGAAGAGTTGGCTACTTGGTTGTTGCAATGGGGAAGAAATCTGATGAAGTCTAGTGCTCTTTCAGAGAAGAGAGACGGTGTTAATTTAGCTTTTGGGCGAGGAAGAATGGTAACTTGGTAATAGACGGGAACAACCGTTAAGTTTAGTACTCCATCCGTTCCGGGATTTACTTCCGTAGTACAAATGTCACACGGATTAAGAAAGTGAGAATTGTGTGGTGGAGAGTTGTGCAGATGAGAGAGAAATGTGTAAGAATTGCTATGAACCACAAATTTTTTGCCAAAAATGGAAAGAACAATTCTTTTTGGAACGGATGAAAAGGGAAAGTTGGAAATAAATTCAGGGACGGAGGAAGTATGCCGTAATGAGTGTCCAAATATGACACAAAAACTTATACTTTGTATTAATTTGGTTACTTAAAAATTTAGTGTTCAATATGAGTTTCTCAAATAATCTTAGTGTCAATTTTGAGCTTTCTCTCTTTTTTAAATAATAATAATAATATAACATTAAAAAACGCAAAAAATAAATAAAAATATACAGGTCTCAACTACCACCTCAGCCACCTTCTGGCACCGGAAAAAAATGTCAAGTTGAAAAAAATGTCAAGTCATTGGGGTAAGTTTGAAAAGACAGCTGGACATTTTCCCGGCGACCGGAGTTTGTGGTGTTGTGAGGTGGAGGTCGTGGTGGCAGTGACCTACATATTTTTAAAATATTTTTTAGGTATTTTATTTTAATTTTTTAATTTTTTTGAAGTTTTTTATTCATTTTTTCACATTTTAATTATTAATTTATAAATATTTTATTATTTTTTATATTTTTATTATGAATAAAAATATAATTTCTTATTAATAAAATAAATCTATTAGAAATTATAGGAAGGGAGAGAATGGCAAGAAAGGACATATATTAATCCTATTTTAGAAATAAAAGAATTGTAATCCTATTGTTGAATTTTGGATTAATTTAGTCCTATTTAGGGCTAATATCCCAATAATGTTTTATTACCACTGGGTAGTACTGGAGTATTTTATAACAATTCCAAGTGTGACAAATTAATAAGGGGTAATTTGAGTTTGCACTCCATATTATTGTCCAAATTGGACTTTGCACCCCGTTTTTAAAGATCTTTATTTTTGCATCCTAATCCCATATGAAAAGACTAAAATGCCCCTCCATTAACAATTATGTTGACCTTCAACATATTCTTGATTGAGGACATTTTTGTCTTTTCATATGGGGTTGGGTGCAAAAACAAATATTTTTAAAAACGGGATGCAAAGTCCAATTTAGACAATAATATGGGGTATAAACCTATAAACTATCTTAAAATACGTGAAAAACCTATTGGGACTCTTATTGTTATACGGGGATATTTCATATCTTGTTAATAAAATAAAGAAAAAAATATATAAAAAAATAGATAAAATAGTCCACTTCGTTAATTTCAATCAATTAAATTAGAAAATTAACTCCAATTTTACTTTTATTATAATTGCATTATTCAGGGCGAGAAATTAAAAGTAACATACTACCTTCATCCCAAATTATTTGAATCTCTTAAAGTTTGACCATAATTTTAATTAGTATTCTCTATGTCTCATAAAATTCTTCTCGGTTAGACATGGAGCAGAGTTTAAGAAAATGAAAATAAAGTGAAAATGTATTGTTGTGGTTGAATATGAAAAAAGTAAAGGGAAAGTGGAAACTAATAATTCAACCTTTTAACGATCTTCTTACAATAGTCACTTTTTCGTTATTCGGGAATAATCCAACATTTGCGCCCCATCTTCATTCGCCTGTTATTCCAAGTTATTTTCTTATCTTTGTAATATATTATACCATAAATCCCACCTTATGTTCACATAATGTTTTGCAAAGATGAGAAAATAACCTGGAATAACAGGTCATCAACCGGTCAGAGACCATTGAATGAAGATGTGGTGCAAAGGTTGGATTATTCCTAAATAACGAAAATGTGGGACTATTGTAGAAGACCGCTAAAAGATTGGATTATTAGTTTCCATTTTCCCAAAAGTAAATGAATGTTATATACAAAAAACTTTCCAAAAAGAAAAATGGAAATATTTTTTAAGGACATCTCAAAAAGATAAGTGTGAAAAAAATTATAGGACTGATGATGTATAATATTACGGAAGTTATAAATTTTATATTTTTATAAAAGTACTTTTAATAAAGAACATTTTCATATAATTTGTATATTATAAATAATTTTAAATAAAAATATATAGGTGGTCAAAGCTTTAAAGATGACTAAATATTTTTGGGACGAATGTAGAATTTGATAATAAAAAATGGCTAATATATCTAAAAGCTGAAGATTGGTGCTATCTAAAAACTCTTAAAAGTTTCTTACTAATTTTAGTGTATATTTGGTAGCATAAGCCCCTACTTTCTAGTTATTCTATTTAAAAAGTCTCTAAAAACTTTTATTTGTATGTTTGACATTACAATTTATAAGAGTTTTTTAAAAAATAAAAGATCTTTTTAAGATGCTACAATGAGTATCATCTGATAAAAGTCGACAACTTTTAATATTAATTAATACTAACAGCTTGTATATCAAACAAAACTAAATCAAACCGATAGTTTTTTAATCAAACAGCCATTAAAAGTTAACAGTTACAGTAAAGCCTATAAACGTATACTTTCATCTAGTTGTGCCAAACACACTCTTATACTATTCGTAAATTGTTGCATTCTCGTAATTATTTACTACAAAATACGTAGTAAGAATTAATTTTTTTTTTACTTTTTCGGTTAAATACGCGAGATAATCCGAAATCACTTAAGTAATTTTATATCCTTGGTAATTTACATTCTAATAACTTCACGCTATTTCAAATGATCTCACATTATAATGTCTCGCGTATTTACTACTTCTTTCATCCTATTGGGTTTTTGTTGATTTTTCCTTTTGGATTATCCTCACAATTTTCCCTCTTTTCCATTAAGGCATTTAGTTTGTGATTTTGCTCATTTTTCTTTTCTCTGTACAAATATCAATCACATAATTTTTATTTTTATTATTTTTAACCTAATTCAAAATGTGCACCAAGCCATGGAGGTCATATTTTTTGAGCTAGGTGGATACTTTGGCATGATAGTTTTCTTTTGGCCAGTCTTTCTTTCTTTGGATTCTTGTACTTTGCGGTAATACAAAGACAACACTAATCAAATTCGAGTGGTTCAACGCATTTGGAATGGAATTGCTTGTCCTCATAAACTTGTTTGAACTTTTGAGTTTTGAATGCTTTTCATCAAGAGTTCATAAGAATGATGCCTCATCTATTATACGTAATTTGCGTTCTTGACTACCAATTAAGCAAACGAGCGAAGTCGGGATTACTTGAACCACAAAAAAATGTAGGAGATAAATATGTACGAGCTCAACCTCTCAGGTCCAGCTTGAACCAACATAATAATTTTGGTTCGAGCGAGTTCAGATCCAGCTCAAATCGAGCGATTTCAATCGAGCTCAACTGGAGCTCGAATTGAATCTTGCTAAATTTGAATATTTGATAATAATATTAAATTGAAATTCAACATACAAGATATATTGATTTTACATGCTTACAAATTTTTTTTTTCATCCTTGAAGGTTTATATTGATTTTATTTTTAGTTCCTCGTTGATGATAACAACACCCGTTTGACAATAGAATAACTTTAACTAATAAATTTCCAATTATTCTTTTACATATTATTCAAAAAATATTTTATTTTATTTGTTAAAAGGTTTTTTATGCACATTTTAAAAATGTGAATAATAATTTTTATATTGTTTCAAGGCTCATATTAGCCTCAAAAAATTATAAAAGGATTAATTTAAATGTATCAAGTAGATCTACGCAACCGACAACATATGTTTTTCTATGTAGAGTTGTATCAGAATTAGATATGAACTAAAAATAAAATATTGCGGATGAAAAACAAAAAAAAAAATGCAATGTTCTAAAACAAAGTGTTATACTTGCAAGGACTAAAAACATATTTAACCCTTTACAATATAGCTCAATAATATTATAAATTGATCACTTTATTAAATTTTGATTATTTATTCAACACACAAGATAAACAATTTCATATACAAATATTGTTTAGTTCAAATAGACATCATATTGATACATATAGATCTTAATCCAAACCGAACTGATTAGAAAAAATAGTACAAAGTATCACACCCTCTAAACCTACTTGGCAATATCGACACCTCCGACTTTGAAGACTAAAAATCAAAGCGAAATTTAATCGAGGTGCAAATATAGGACAAACCAAGATAAAACAAATTTGTGAAACATAAAAGAACAAGAAAATTGTTTTAATGGGTAAAATTACATCGCTCATCCATCACATATTCACATCAAACATAACCTTAGAGAAATAGAAGATCAAGCCATGTATCTTCTTTCCGGGGCAACTACTCATCTCATCATTTTCCTCACATTTTTATGTCTGTCTGTTTTTGCTACCTACAGTCCTACACACTGACACAGTGTAGATGATACATGCCCTATTTGTGTGTATTTATTGTTGAAAAGCCAATCATCAAAAAATTTATTTCATATTTTAGTTATTTTATGAAAATAGTGAAGAATACCAGCTTTACATGTTACTTTGGCCAAAAGCTTCACTTAGTTGTCTTGGCGTGCTTAATAAGCCAATCAATAACAACATCAATGTTTACAGAATTTTTACAAGAGATCATATAGCAGCAGACCTCTCTATCCTTAATTGTTTGAAGACTCCTGATAATATCAGACAATTTAAAGAACAGATGTCAAGAATGATAATTATAATAGGGAAACTTACTTGCAAGACTAATACTACTAATGCTCAAATGCTTACAATTGGTCCATGAGATGCTGCTTGGTAAGAGCTTCTGGTTTGTCGATTTTGTTTCCAAGTACAAGTAACGGGATACTGGTCAGTGAAGGCTTTGTCAAGAGATCATGAAGTTCAGTCCGGGATATAGGAACACTATCTCGATCGGCAGCATCAACCACATAACTGTCAAATTGTACTATTATTAGCTACTCTACAGAAAAGAATACAGCCTAAACAAACTCAATATTTAGAGAGAGGCGAAAAAACATTTTAGTCCTAATCTTATAAACAAGTCATGAACAAGAAATTTAGGTAAACCGCCCTTTATGAACATGTTTTGTTGTCTATTAAGATTTGGGTTCAGTGTTAAAAATCAACCAAATAAGAGGTGTAGCTCAAGACCTTATATAATGAATCTGTATATTGATATTTAGCCATTATGGGATGACATAACTAGAGATGGACTCGGGCCGGGTCAACCGGCCAGTGACCGGCCCGGTACTGTTAGGGCAAAGCCCGGCCCGGTACTGTTTGGGCCAAGACCGGCCCAGTACTGTTTGGGCCAAGCCCGGCCCGGTACCCGGGTCATCTAGCCGGTTCGGGAAACCCGGCCCGGTTCTGTTCAGGGGCGGGCTCCGGGTCTCAATAATCATGAACCGGCCCGGCCGGGCCCGGTTCGAGCCATTTTTTCTTTCAAATTTTTTAAAAGGTAAATGGGTTGGGTCGGGTGTTTTGGAGGGGTTTGGGGTGGGGGTGGGGTAGTAGGAAGTAATTAGAAAAAAAAAAAAGGTACCCGGCCCGGTACCCGCCGGGTGGCCCGACCCGGGCCCGGTAGCTACACAGGCCGGTTCCGGGGCCTCAAGATTCCCAAAAAATGCCCAGTCGGGCCCAGCCCAAGTCCATGCCTAGACTTAACACAATCAATCCTAATCACAGGATAGTATATTCCTCACAAGTACTCAAATAAATGGTTAAATAAACCAGTGGCACATTATACATGTTATATCGGTAAAAAGTAGAAAGTGTTTAAATTACAAGACGCCCACATGGTGAAGAGAAGTAAAGAGATTACACAATAGCAGAGACACCACGACAGTAACGCTCCCACATGGAACGAAACCTATGCTGCCCTCCGACGTCCCAAATTTTGATAGATACATTTCCCTTTGTCACTTTACGCATGTTAAACCCAACCTGGTTTGGAATGAACTCTACTAAGATAACCAAACATTCAAGATCTATATGAACCACTATACTCCCTCCAGTCCTACTTATAGGGCTGGTTTTGGCTTTGACACAAACCAATAGAATAATTAGTACTCCATATGTCCCACTTTGTTTGTCATGTTAACTACTCATGCGGTCAACCTAGTTCTTATGTTTTCTCTGAATTTGAGAATCAATAGAATGTTAAGTAGTTTCTATATATGTAAATTTTAATCATTAATACACATTTAAATATTACTCCCTCCATCCTGCTAAGATTGTCCCAACTTTCCTTTTCGATCCGTCCCCTAAGGTGTTCTCATACCAAAATTGGTAAAGTTTGTGTGGTTCTAAATCATTCTTACTTTATTATTCTTACTTTATCAATTCAATATCAACCACTTATACTCACTTTTTAAATAATCACACCACCTCTTCATGTCCCAATGTTAGTGGGACAGAGGTAGTGTTAGGGAAGCATTAGTTTTAACTCCAGTCAAACCTCATATTCCCGAAACAGGGTATATAAAATGAGACGGAGGGAAGAATATTTAGGGTAACCAAACCTCAATTTTTCTAATATGCGCTTATTCCATAGTACTTCATCGTCCAGATCAACCTCAATACCAAATAAGGCTCCATCCTCAAGACCCTACTTCATTGGGCTATTGTGAAATTGGAGGGATGTGCAAATAAGTATCTATGTATCTGTATGCATTATTAATATAAAAAGGGAGTTTTATTTAGGACCACTCTATAAATAGAACAGGAGGGAACCCTAATTAGGGAGGAAATAAAGACGCTTACGGTTGGAACCATGTCCTCGCTGTAGCCGCCAGTCTGGTTGATTGAAAATGAAAAAATGTTAGAAAACAAATAATTAGTGATGTGACCAATGTAAGATATTTGGGAAACTGGAGGAAGAGAAAACATTCTTACAGCAATGGAGTTAACTAGAGATGTTTTGCCTGCATTTTGTAGTCCAACAAGGGATATCTCCATCTCCTGTTTGAAGAACAGGCTGCAATGCAATTCAGAAAACACACAGGTATTGTTATTCTTCTCACTCTAGTTACCGACTTACCGTAAATCTGTGATCGAATGGAACATAAAATGAAAATGATAAATCTATTATTATTGTTATTGTTATTATTACTCCTTTGCAGCAATGGTACTGTAAAGACATGCATATTTAAAAATAAAATGGCACATGACGATCATTGAAGTCCTGTTTAACTAACACACCATATATAACTAATTGAACATAATGAGCAAAAGAATGGGAAGAATAGACAGTATAAGAGCATCTCCAATCCATAGGATGGATTGGTGCTTAGGTGTACAACTAATGGAGAGGGTGTACAACCAATGCAGAGGGTCTATTAATAACCAACTCCAATGCGGACGGAAGGAAAGGCTATGCAAAATAAAAATCATTATTAACAAATCAACATAGCAAGGAGAAGATGTGAAACCGAGGGTCTCATTGTAGACCTCATGCTGGACCTTGTGCATTGCCACCTAGGATGAACCCAATTCATTTCTTTTTGCATTGGAGAATGCATTTGCTCACAAAGGGTCTATTTGGTGAGGTGGATGGATTTTTTTTTGGCAATCCACCTCTCCATTGGAGATGCCCTAAGAAGCCACATATTTAAATTACTTATTTGGTCAAAATTTATTTTAGGGGTCTAAATATTCCTGAATAAACTCAAATCAAGGAAGGAGCAATTAGAATCGAAAATGGTTTTAACAATCTAAATTGATTATACTACACATAAATTGAGTACAGTACACATCCTCACAGAAATGTAATCCAATAATCAATCCCTGCGGGATCATCAACCAATGTCGAAAACTAACCAGATGTTAATCATAACAAAACGGATATTAATATGCACATTGATAGAGATAGGAAATTGTTCATAGAATAGTAAATTCTTTTCGAATTCACCCCAAATCCCTTCACCCTCAATTTTTACTGGGGAGTAAATTTCAGAAAAATGTACTATTCCTGAACCATTCCCTCACCATTCCCCTGTGTATATCATTATACTAACAGAAAAGTTGAGGCCTACAAATATTGGAGCAAAGTTGCAAATCAAGAAGTTTAAAGAAGTCAAAAAAAGTTCATGTGTTCAATTCAATTTTCCACCTGATTTAACTACATATTGAATATAGACGAATGACCACTTTCTTGCTATTATCATTGGGTCATAAAATACCTGATACATTCCACTAAATTACAAAGAAATCACAGAAATCAACACTTTAACATTGAAGACAATTGTTGGAAGTAAAGGATCACCTGCGAAGCCAGTTGAGGAAAGACTCCCATATGCCCATGACCGCAAAAGATGAGAGCTTTGATCTTTGATGAATTGATGGAATTAATTAATAGACGAAAACCTTCTTCAATTAAAAACAGAAAGAAAAAGGAAAATGGACCCAAAAGGGGGAAACGAGGAGGAAATACCGAGTATAGGTTGAGAAAGTCACACAAAATGGCTTAGGAAGCTCCGCCAAGGCGCCGACTAAAACAAGAAACATATGGGAAACTCCGCCATTTTTCTTATGCGGTTCAGCAACTCAGCAAGAGATTTCCTTGTGAGGTTGAGGATCTCATCTTAACATTTAGAATGAGGTTGGTAACTACTTTAAACTAATTAATCTTATCATAACATTTTTACATTTTTGAACTATGTAATAATCTTATTAGAAATTACTCTAAATAGGAGCAAAAACGTTTTGAAATTACAAAATAGTAGGAGTATCATGTTTTTTATTCTCTGAATAGGAGTAAACTGCCAAGTTTGGAAAAAATGTCATGTTTTAAAGCCTAGTTATGTCAAATTTGGCAGATATTTACTCATATTCAATGAATAAAAAACATGATACTCCTATTAAACTTGTTTTTCTAAATGAATTGATTAAATAGATGTAGATATATGTTTTAGATATTTTCAATTCAATCAATTTCAGTATTTCTAGTGCTTGATTTTTAATGATGTTTAATTAATATCCACTTCTTGTGGAAAAACAACTAGAAAAAATGGTAAAAATTTTGAAGGTTACAAAATATGACCAAGTTATTATGAGTGTCCCTTGAATATACTTAGATATACTAAGTTTTGAATTGTGTAATAATCAAATTGTGTACGGTTAAACTTGTCTTTCTAATTGAATTGATTCAATTTACTAAGTTTCAAAATTTTGAAGGTTACAATTTTGAAGGTTACAAAATTGTGATATTCCCTTGAATTAAAAACTAAACACAAGTTATTATATCTAAAGTTACTACTATAATCATTATATTTAAAGGGTCACATTTTTATAAACAATCTTTAATTTAGGAATAACTGCTCCTATAAAATGTGCAAGTTAAAACTACACATTTCAAAAATCTCACCCAAATATAAGGTTTAAAATTCTATAAAAAAAATAATACATTTTTTGAAATATATTGTCTCTAATAAATGTATGTCAGTAATTCATTAACTTATGTTCACCCCTTCTTGGAGGGTGAACGTCACCCCCTTAGCTCAATTGTTGCCATTTGGCATTCCATTTCCTTTTTTGTTTAAATTAAAATAACATTTTAAGTTATTGCCCAATTTTTATTAAAAAAATATATCAGATTTAATAATTTTTTAAGATGTTTCCAATGATTTCAATATTGTATATTAAAAATTGAAAAAAAAATCGATTTTTCTCAATATTCATTTTTAGTTGGATTATTTTTTAAATCATTTATATTCAATATTGATACCATATGAAAGATTGTAAAAAAATTAATTAATATATTTTAAATAAATTTTGGATTAAAATGAAAAGATTGTAAAACTAATTGTCTTGCCACGTAGCAAGCAAATAGGGTGCGGTGAGTCAACCTCTTTTGAGAGGGTAAACATAATTGATTTCACCAACTAACTGTAGCATGGAAATAGAAATGGAAATAGTCACCATTTTAAAGAATAAGTGATTTAACATGAGAAAAATAGTCAGCAGTGTCATTTAACACAAAAATATTAGCTTTAATTAATTAAATGACTTCATCCATTTTAAAGTACTTATTCTAGTTTTAGAAAATAGTCGTGTAAATACTTCAATTTGAGTTGAAATTTTGCAAACTACTAACTACAGCATTTTAATGCTTCAGCGGCTGAGCCCAATCCAGCCACTTATAATTAGGGCTGGCATTTTGAACCGAAAAACCGAAAACCGAATCGAAAATAACCGAACCGCATTGAAAAAAAAAACGAACCGGAGCGAATCGATAATTTTTGGGACCCGAAAATCGGGACCCGAAAAAAAATTGGTTCGAAATCGGTTTGTACTCTCAAAATATCGGTTTGGACCGAATCGAACCGATTTTTTATTAATAATAATAATTGTTTTTATTAATTTCATTTACTAAATATACAATACCGTTTGGAGAGGATAGTGAACGTATCATATGCCTTGGTTCGCCGGTCGCGTAGTGTTTTAGCCATTTGGTTGGTCACGGGTTCGAATCCCGCGGGTGATACTATTTAGGTTGTGATATGCTTGAAGCTTTTTTTCTCTCTTCTGTGGATTTTTCATCCCACACCGGAAACAAAAGGAGTTTACTCCTCAAATGCTTCTATATAATAAGAGATGACCTCAAACTTGTAAATGTGCCTGAATGGGTCATGTATTCTGGTCCTAGACTATCAAAGTGGACTTTAATGTACTCAAAAATCTAAATGTCACATTTTTGGCTCATGGAATTGAATTCTAGTTCAAGTTTAATTTTTTTAGTGATATATAATTTGTATATGTCGGTTTTTGATCGGTTTTTGATAAACCTACCCGAAAAATCGGTTCCCAATAAATTGGGACCCATTTGATGATCGGTTCGATTTCGGTTATGATATTGGATGGGTCCCGAACCGAAACCAGCCCTACTTATAATAATACACACAAGCAAAACAAAGTCATGCATGTGTTCAATTAATTCTTCGTCCATAGAATGAAACGAAAATTCCACAAGTACTGCGGCAATTCGAGTAAGGTTTAGATGGACCGGGGGATTTAAAAAGGGTCTTTTATTATAGGATACTTCTTACAAAAATTGGCTGTAAGAGTAAAAACGTAAATTTCTAAATTAAAAGCACTACATTATAAGCCCGTTTGGTAACATTTAAATCTGCTGAATCGGATTATTCTGCTAAATTTTATAGAGGCCGTTTAACAACACTATTTTTCGCCTTATCAGGTTTATCAAGCAATTTTTTCATCAAACACGTAACTTTTGCTTTCACGTGTTGAATTGGGTAATAAGCAGAAAAAGTAAGGTTGAAGTTACTTTTCTGGTTGTATTGGTTGAAGTTATCATTTTAATTTTTTTTTGAATTTAAGGGGGTTACCATTTGAAAGGGGTTTAAATCTCTAGATGACTGTAGATGATATATATACATATATATATATATATATATATATATATATATATATATATATATATATAGTTTTGGTTCAAATAAGAACATGATCTTAGGAAAAAAATGAGAATGAATCTGGACCGTTGAATTTGCTTTAGGTGAAATTCAATGTGCATTAGATGAAACTGTAATGTGCATTAGTTGTAATTGAAATGTGCAGCACAAATGGTACAATACAATGACATTATGTGAAGCTGAATTGTGCATTAGGTGAAATTAAAATGTGCACTAGATGAAACTGAAATCTTCACTTTGAGTTTTTATTCTGCACATTTCAATATCATCTGATCCACATTTCAGTTTACCAAATGCACAACCCTGTTTCACATAATATAATCCAACGGTTCAGATTCGTTCTCATTTCTCTCCTGGGAGTCCGTTCTTACCGGAACCGCTCCCTGTGTATCTTAATTTGAGATGCAATATTGCAATCCTAATTTATTACGGACTATTATATTCCTTAATTTGAATATCAATCATTTCAATCATACTAGTAACATATTTTTGAAAGTTCGAATTCCACTTGTTTATTAAAAATATAGTTCACTACTCATTACACAAATTACTACGGAGTATTTGAATAAATTTTGTTCGTGCAATACACGGCTTGATTGACCAATTTTCAAGCAAAAATAAAACTTGGCCGTCATCCTTATTACAACTTTGACCAAAGTTAAATTCATAAATTGATATATTCAAACTTTATAGTTGTATTCATTTAGCCCATTCAAATGTTTTATCCATACAAGTCTCAAACCAACCTGAACATGACAATGTGTCGTTTGCATGTTTGAATATGTATTCAATAATATGACTATTTAATATAATGTTGACATCATCTATTGAAAGACCAAATATATTAAATGCTGTTCTCATTTAATATAATGTTTGTACTACAAAAATAGGGCTATATTGAAATGGATTTCAATCAATAGGCTTAGGCCATAATATGTAAAACTAGCACTTTAATTGTAATGGAATATTTGTTGATACTTGAAAGCTAAGTATAATATATTAAGTGATCAATAAATACAAAGTATGACCTGGGCGAATTTAAACATACAATTTAGTTAGATACGTTAAAACGTGTAATAATAGTTATTAGATACAGAAGAGACATTTACATTACTATCAGTCGATCAATTTAAAATAAAATATAGAAATTACTCTAACTAGAAGCTAAATAGGAGTATCTGCCAAGTTTGGAAAAAAAAGTCATGTTTTAAAGCCTAGTATTGCCAAACTTGGCAGAAATTTACTCCTATTCAAGGAATAAAAACATGATAATCCTATTTTGGAATTTCAAAACTTTTTTACTCCTATTTAAGGAATTTTCTCAATAAAATATTGACAAGTATTCAAATTTGCCATGCGTCTCATTTTGGCCATCAAAGATCTTGTTTATGTTAAATAAAAAATATAAATTTATGGTAAAAAGGTTAAATGTGCAATTCATTAAAGTTTTGATACGTGCGGTCATTTAGCTCCAAATACATATACAAATATGGAGATTTTGGGAGAAGGAAATACCGTAATACGAAGTAAATTTTCCTACAAATAAGAATAATATTACGAATGTTTTCTTTTGGACAGTTTTCAGTCCTAAACCAGATTAGACCAGATCAGACTTGCGTAATTATAAAATACACAAAGACCATACATTTCCCACATCAGGCCGGTCCATGCCAGATCAGATCAGACTAGCAAATTTCAATCTAAAAAAACAATGAGTTTTTTTGGATCAGACTAGCAAATTTCAAAACTCATCACAATTCACAACTCAGCACCGAGTACAAAAAAAACAATGATATTGACACGGGTTTGGAATGAGTTTTTGGAACGCGATTTTGGAACAAGCTATTAACACAACCCATGTTAAAAATAAATTTATACCCGCACGGTACCCTAAGTGGTAAAGCGGTGGGAAAGTTGGATAAATGACCAAGGATCGAAGCCCGCAGTGATCATGTGGAGGTTACAGCTCCTGTGTGTTGGACTAAATCTCTGATACGCACATGTATAAGGTCTACCACCATTAGAATTGTTGAGTCAATGTGATTTATAATCTCACATATACTCTGTCGGATCGGCGCATAACGCGTTGGAGGTCAACCTTGTGAACAAATAAATATATTATGATTCCTGCCAAGTAAATGAATAGGCCCACCTCTAGAGAAATCTTTTTGACTTTTTCTTAATAGCCGAGCAGTTTCGAAACCCATTTCACATATGAAACTTTCAGAATATGCATGATGAATAAAAACACCACTGTTATTTAGAAAAGCTCCAATGTTTTACTAATGATTTTTGAGTAATTTATTGTACGTAGTATAATCTATTTTTTCCTAATTTTCTTATGATACTAACCTTTCACAATCTTGCTGAATAACCCAATCTTTATTTTATTTAATTTGTTCCCTTCTAATATTAATTCCATAATTTTTTAGAGGTAACATCATAACATGCAAATGTTTAGTTTTATGATTTAGAATGCCTTTTGCACTAATTTCAATCTCAGACGAGCCTGACTTGAGCAATTTAATAAAAGGAAAAAGGTGCAAATAAGTTCATGTACTAACAAAAAAAGGTCAAATAAACCCTTATTTAGGAGGCTCTGTACGGACGTCGTCATTTGGAGTGGTTCCTGGTGGATTTTTTTGATGAAATTGTTTTAGAATCTTATTCATCAAGTCTAGTTTACTCAATCGGGAAGGCATTCAAATGAATTCTTGAAGATAACTGCGATTCTAACTGCGCAGTTATTTTCAAGAATTCATTTGAATGCCTTCCCCAATGAATTTTTAGCTGAAATTTGGTATGAGTAAACTAGACTTGATGAATAAGATGCTCAAAAAATTTCATCAAAAACTTTCACTGGGAACCATCCCAAATGGCGATGACCGTACACAACCTCCTAAATAAGATCTTATTTGACCTTTTTTGATTAGTACATGGGCCTATTTGCACCCTTTTCCTTAATAAAATTTGATTATTTACGTGAAGGAGTACACTATAAAGTATAAAGATTGAAATACGATTAGTGTCTTTGGATAAAGAAAAGGTTTACCTACTCTAGAAAAAGATAATTGAACTGTGATGTTATAACTTGTAAACGGATGGTTGGATATCCAAAATCAAATTATATACGTACTATATTACTATATATATAAAGTACTCGGTTTTTATATATTATAAATCTAATTATATTACACTATTATTTTCGATGTTAAAGTACTTTGCTTAATTTTTTCTTATCTCTGTAAATATGACACACTTTGTTTTAAGTCCTTGCAAAATATTTTTTTTGTTTTTCATCTCTGTAATATGCACTATTTTTGGTGCATCTCTAACTCGGAAATCAATATATTTGAGAAAAAGGTATTGTCGGTTGCATAAATTTACTAGAAACTATTAAATATATCCTTTTATAATTTTTTTGAGGCTAATATGAGAGTTAAAACAATGTAAAACTAATTACTCAGATTTTTTAAATTATGTATAAAAACCTTCTAAAAATGAAATTAAGTATGTTTGGAATAACACAACAAATATTTAGAGGAAACGTATCATCTTACTCCGGGTTGTTTCATTGTCAAACGGAGGTTGTTATCATCGGTGATGTACTAAAAAGGAAACCAACATATTTCGTAAAGATGAAAAACAAAACAAAAAAGAATATTGCAGGATGTAAAACAAAATGTACTATGTTTACCGGGACTAAAAACTCATTTAAAACATTACTCCCTCCGTCCCTAAATAAAAAACATTTGTTTCCTTTTCGGATCGTCCCTAAATAAAAGTTTTCTTTCCCTTTTTGGCAACAAAACAATGCAAAACATGGTCAAACACTGTCTAAACAGTACCAATCAACTTCACTTTTTTAAAATGTGTGAAAAATGAGTGAATATTTTGATATAAGAACGGAGGGAGTATTTATTATTTATGCTTCCAACTAAAGCAACGGTGGTGATGTGGCGCTTTCAGTCTGACGTGTCGCAATGCATACACGTATCATTTTGATTTCTGACTTGGGACCGAAAGCCGAAGCCAAAGCCTTGGTCACGTTACAGAGCTGAGGCGACTAATTGCATGCTTAGCTTCGACTTGCTCGAAATCGTTTCTAGTCACACAAAAAGTTAAAGGTACATACAGATAAATAATTCCATAGTCAAATGGTTTACCCTTTGGTTGCATTTATCTCACGCGTTACTACATTATTGCAACACAAAAGTTTTTCCATTTCAAATTTTATAATGCCAATCTACAATTTTAATGATTCTTCATTTTTTTATTAGTAAAAATATTAAAACCAAAATGAGCGGTGGTACTACTTTCTTAAAAGCTATGTTTAAAAAACCGACCCGAACCGGCCAGGTTGACCCGGAACTCGGAGATCTGGACAAAAAACCGGTTCGGTTTGTTCAGAACCCAGAAATGGTCAAAAATCGGAAAACCCCGGCTGACCCGGGAAAACCCGGTTTTGGGTGCTTTTCCAAAAAAAAAGTAATTTCTTTTTAATTTTAATGCATTTTTTAAACCAATAAAGTTGTAATTTCAATACTCTAAAAAAAACTATGTAATATATTTATATATTTATTTAAGAATGAAAATCATGCCAAATTATAATATAAATGTATAATACAAATAAAAATATCATTATATATTTTTATAGGATCAAAGTTATACTTTGAAATATATGAGAGTGTATTAAATGCTAAATAAGTAGTATTGTTAGTTGATTATTATGATTAATAACTACTTTTTATTATAATTTTGTATGTAATTATATGTTTATTATTATTATATAGACGTATAATCGTTGATCGGTTTTTCGACATTGACCGGATTGATCCACCGGGTCCGAATTGACCCGTGACCCAGTCACTTGAGAGGATCGCTCATCCGTCCGGTTTTTACAACATATCTTAAAAGTCTGTATAAAATCAAAAGGGTTGTACTACATTTTTTAGGGCTCGAATTCCAATGTGGAAGCTCAAAGTCAAGCAAGGGCATATCCGTCACCTTATGCGTCATTAATGCTTTCAAGAATCCAAGTCCTTTTAAGAAATAAAACAAAAACAAAAACCAGTTTTAAAGCCGTGTTTTCTTTTGGGCATGGTGGAGGTGGGACCCACCGAGGGGTGCACGGGGGAGGGGTGGTGCGATGCTTTTATATACACTGCATATACTGTAATATGCAGGCTACCCTTCACTGTCTGTCTTCAGCCAAAAGTTGCACTCTCAAGCAAGCCTCTGCTATAGCCTATATATTCCTTCTTGTCTGCAATATATCACATCTCTGAGAATTTCCCATCATTTATATTCCTTCTGCCTACAGATATATTTATGTACATATAAAATCTGCACAGAATTCCCAAGGCATAAGAATTTGAGAAGACTGAAATGGGGAGGCAACCATGCTGTGACAAGGCTGGGTTAAAGAAAGGCCCATGGACAGCAGAGGAGGACAAGAAGCTCATCACCTTCATCCTCAACAATGGTCAATGTTGCTGGAGAGCTGTCCCTAAACTTGCAGGTTTCTTTTCCTTTTCCTTACCTTTACCATCTACTTTAAGTTAACTATGGAAAATGACCACAAATATGTAATACTTTCCTGGTTTGTATCTATGGGGGGCTCTCACAGAATTGTATTTCCACTTACTACTGGACAAATTTTTATGTTTAAAAGATACCTGTTGGGTCATAAAATTCACTCCATTTTTTTTTTTTTTTTTTTGTATTGTATTCACCAAGTTTAACTTTTTAGAATGAAAGGTAAAAAGTTGGGCTATAGTCAGAATTCATAGGTGCATTTTGGGTTTATTTTTGACCTTTTGATGTAATTGCAGGCCTGTTGAGATGTGGGAAGAGCTGCAGGTTGAGATGGATAAATTATCTGAGGCCAGACTTGAAGAGAGGACTATTGTCAGATTATGAAGAAAAGATGGTCATTGACCTCCATGCTCAGCTGGGAAACAAGTTTAGTAGTCCTTCACTATCATCATCATCTTGTATAATAATTATAATGCCCTCTTTTTCTTTTTTTCTTTTCAATGGTGTGGTTAGATTTAACATCTACGATAAAAAGTGGAGAGTTCAACTTTAGTGGCAGACAACTTTCTAAATTCAGCTCTATTGGGCATCCATCATTTTGAAATTTTTGCACAACATTCTTTTTCCTTTAAGGTTGCTTCTAAAATTAAACAAACTTAAATAGACACAAATTCTTTGATCCAATGAATCAAATAACTTTGTTAGTTATCCAACCTAAAAAGCTCTAGGTCAAGTCTTCATAATATAAGTAAAAGTCAAATTATATACGTAATTACCATATTTAACTCCGGATTAGCTGGGCATGATATAATGGTACTGGACACAAAGGTCGTTTTAAATCATTTGGGGGTCTTATGATAAAAAAAACGGGCTTTCCAAAGTTAAAATTACGCACATTTTTAATCAAGAAATTAATTAAGTATTACTACATATATACTTCGTATTAGATCATTAGAATCATAAAATGTCTGTATTTTCAAAATAAACCACTAAAATGTTTTTAATTAAAAAAAAGAACCTTTGTTTACTTTACATTCACAATTTAGCTAGACCATCTATATTTGGAAAACCACATAATATAATGGCTTGTTAAAATCTGAGATTTCATCCTAAAAGATAGTTGATAGGGGGAGTAGCTAGCGTCTTAATATGCCACTTTATTACTTCCTAATTTTCGGGTGGGGGACTTTAACATACATGGCTCTTAGCAAAAACAAAAATATACTCCGTAATAAATTGATGAATAATAATTTTGCTTGCTCATTATTTATATGAATTGCAGATGGTCCAAGATTGCCTCCCATTTGCCTGGAAGGACAGACAATGAAATCAAGAACCACTGGAACACACACATCAAGAAAAAGTTGAGGAAAATGGGGGTAGATCCAGTGACCCACCAGCCACTTTCTGCTACTAGTGGGGGTGATGATGAAGAAGATGAAGATCACAAAACAAAGCTGCCAGAATCCCCAAAAGGTCCCTCAATTTTTGAGGTAGTCTCAGAAAAGGAACAAAGCTTCTGTAAGGATGAACAGTCAACGGTCACAGTTGACCAAATGGAAGTCAAAGAGGGGTTCTCCATTGACGAAGTGCCTCTCCTTCAACCCCATGAAATCCTGGTCGCCCCTCTCTCTTCAACCTCTTGTTCTTCATCTTCCTCCAATGGTTTTCTTTCATCAAACGTTAGTAACAACAACATTAACAGCATTCTTGATGACGTTGACTTCCTGCCTGCCATTGACTGGCAATGTGATTACATCTTCAGTAATATGGGGTTCTGGGAAGATGACTTCCTCAGCACTACTTTGGATTCACTGTTTAACAATGACACTAACAACAACATCAACAACCAGCTAGAGAAACTCTTTTAGGTGATTTGCTGATGATGATCATATATGGATGCATCTTCCCAAGGAAAGCTATGTTCTTGTGATTATATTTTGTTGTTTGGCTCAAGAATGTTTAGACAGAATTTTATCTTTTGTTGATATATACTCCATAGTTTGCAGTAGCTAGTAAATATTTTAGAGACTCAGTGAATTTTAACAGGTACCATTGACATTCACTTTATTTTCATGTGTACCATAGAAATTCACTTAAATAATGTAATTGAAATAATGTTCTTTTAAGTTTTTATTAATACCTTTGCAATCATTTTTTGTTTTAGAACTTCTATAAGTAAGCATGGACTACATATATATTGAACTATTTCACACTAGATAATTATATGTAATGTATTTAATTAGTACGGAGTATATAAGATTTTAGTATTGAGCTTCTAGGATAATATTGATGTCTTTAACTCTACAGCAATTAAAAGTTGGAGTACCACATTTAAGAAAAGATGGATAATCCTAGTTGAGTAGTTGTTTTGTTTTTAATTATTTGGATAAATTTGTCGGTAAAGGATTCACAGTCATCGAGAATGATTTTTTAATTTTTAGATATATCTATTTTTTATATAGGATTGAAAATATCATCATATATAACTTCATCTAACCAGAGTTATTTTACTTGATTTTTAAGATATGTTTGGGACCTTGCTTATCTTTGACTTGAAAACAATTGTGAAGAAGTTAAACTACAAGATATTACTTGCATAGTGCTAGTTTGCACACTAATTAATACCCATCAGGCACTTGCGGAATTAGCAAATGCATGGTGAGTGTTCCAAATTACTTTACAATAATTAAAGATTTTGAAGAATATAATGCATGGTATTGTTTGAGGTAAAAACTCTACACTTCTTTCAATTAATATAGAGCTAAATTAGGAAATGTTTTATAAAAAAAAGTAAGAAATACTTCACAAATAAAAATAAATTATTACACTAATTCTAAACAAATCTATTTCCATTTTGTCTCAAAAGTTTTGGGTGTTCACATATATGATGCAAATGAATTCAATTATATATGCAAACTTCAAACCAACATTTATAATAACGTCACATTATATATGAAAGATACCGCGAGTGGGCTCTGATAGCAAAAAAAAAGAAAAAAAAAAGAAAAAAAAAAGAAGAAGAAAAAACTCACTTCTCCGATCGATATAGAAGTACATGACTTGAAGTTGACATATTGGGGCCGGAGCAAGGAAAATTAACAAATAAATTTTGTAATGTTTCTTTTAGCATCGATTATTATTAAGACTAAATGCAAACACGTCCAAGAATATATATCTATATATATATACACTTTTTATTTGTTTTTCTTTCATTATTTTATGTAAATTTTTATATATAATTCATTTGTTTTACTTTTGATTTTTTGCACTTTTTTCTTATTTTTCATGTCTAGAACATAAATCTATTTATTTTGTATCCAATTTTTCCAACTGTGTATGACCTTTTCGCTCTTTTGAGCACATTCAAGTCTATTAGATGTACGTTTATTAATTAGCTAGGACAAGTTATGTGAAATCTGATCCAATGTGGTATTTCACACTTCATTATTTCCACCACAAAATCATAGCGGTAAGAAGTTCTTGTCGACCACTATAATTTACTTTTTACGTCGTATGTCACTCACCATCAATTGAATAGATAAACGTTTAAAAGTAAGATGGAGTAATTATAGCGATAAAAATTGGTACAAAAGACTAAAAAACAGAGTTGTGTAATTGATATATTGATTTAATAAAGTATAAATAAAGTAAAAATGGACTAGAAGTATATATAAATATGGTATATGTGGAATAAATTTTATGGGACGGATAAAAATATGGTGGATAACCAAAGTAGTCCAATTATATGACGAGTGATCGACTATCTGAGGCTATTCCCCTTATCCTTGATTTTTTTTATCTAAAAAGCAAAAAAAAAAAAAAAAACTTATGCACATATGTATGTGGAATCTTATGCATTCTCGTATTTCACACTAGACAAAATCTTAAAGAAAATATAGCGGAAGGATTATCGCATAGGAATTGTCTTAAATAAAAGTGAAATATAAGCAAAGCGAAAAATAAAAAAGCCATATTTTAATGGGGAAAACGCGTTTTTAGTCCCTGAAGTAGTCACCATATTGAAAAGTCAGACTCGTATTTCTGGGTTTGTAAATGTCACCGCTCAATTGTCCAAATTGGTGTAAATGTGGTCATTTGAGCGGTGAATGTACAAAATGGGCGAGAAATACATTTCGCCCCTCAAAGGACCACATTTACAGCAATTTGGATAACTCAGAGGTGACATTTACAATCTTAGAAATACGAGTCAAACATTCCAATATGGTGACTATTTCAGAGACTAAAAGTGCGATTTTCCCAATTTTAATTTCTCTAAATAGGAGTAATACTTTGTATATAATGAGTAGGAAAAGATACCCTAGTGCAACATTGGGTATTTTAGCACTAAATTAATGATGTCTTCTTTAATAATTTTCCCTAAGACTACTATCACACAAACACGCTTAATTGTGAAGTACTTAGTAGATGAGCTCTTTAAAACAAGTGTATCTTATTTATATGAATATTACCATTAATTCTTTTTAAATTAATCTAGTATATTACACTTAGTGATTTGTGTTTAAGGTTCGAGTTAAAGATTAGAAAGACCATGAGACGAATGAATTTCGAGAAAGGGTTAAGCTTTATTATTTATATATCAATATTGTGATGGTCTTTTTAAGTAACGAGGTATTTTATTTGATCTCTTATTTATAACAAGTAAATTTGATCACATACTTTTATGTCAATTGAAAAGACTTTCAAGTTGTTTTTGTCATCATTACTAAAGTTTCATGCAAACAAATAGTGAGGCATATACATGGAATGCTTAGATCCGGTATACAAGCTAAGGAATCTAAACATTCCATGTATATGGGTATTAGTAGTCAATGGTAACTTCTAAAACCTTTTGACATTAGGTATCCTGAATTATATTCTCATGGCGAGAAAATTTTGATCATAAAAATTATTAGAAAATGATCATACTTTTGTTGGTTTGACTTCACTCATAACTTTTAAAATAAAATATACTTTCTCTGTTCATTTTTAGCTGCAATGATCAACTTTGCACATTTGCCAACATACACCTTTAATTTGATCATAAATATATCTTATTCTCTATTAATAAAAAAATTAAAAATCAGATTTTGAAAATATGTAATGAGATGAATAGAACAATATTTAAAAAAAAAATTCATAAAACAATAGAATAAAATGTAGTCAAAGTAGAGAATGTGCGTAGTGTAAAATTCAACATGTTGCTATTAAAAAACGGAGGATAGTATAAAGTTGCAAAATTAAAAATGTAAAATTCTATGAAAGGTAAAAAATGTAATAAAATTTATAACTTTTCTAATATCTATAAAATGTAAAATAATTAGAAAATAATTAAAGTATAACCAAATATTAGAAAATGTTAGGATAATGAAAATTGAAAAAATAGAAATTTAAAATTCAGATGAAAAATAACATACTACATTAAAAATTGGGAAAACTGTGAATTTGGTCCTCGTACTATCACGAAAAAGTTAATTAGGTTCTCATACTTTAAAAAAATCAATCAAATCCCGAACTTTGAAAAAAATTGAGTCAATTAGCAGGTTACTTGCCATGTGAGCAGGTCACCCGCTGATTTGGCGCTCACATGGCAGTCAACATGTGTGCCACATCATCGATAAGTGTCTGACTGGGCTTCCACGTGTGCACCGCACCGGCAAAGACGTTGCTGACTAGGTTGCCACATGTGTGCCACATCAACAAGTGATATGGTGACGTGGCAGTAACCAATGGACTCGATTGAACATTTTTAAACTTCGGAGATATGATTGCCTTTTGCTATCTTTAATAAACCGACCCGACCCGGCCGGGTCGACCCGGAACCCGGTGACCCGGACAAAAAACCGGTTCGGTTTGTTCAAAATCCGGAAATGGTCAAAAACCGGAAAACCCCGGCTGACCCGGGAAAACCCAGCTCGGACCCGGACCCAAGAAACCCGAAAAACCGGGAAAACCCAGTTTTGGGTGCTTTTCCAAAAAAACAAGTAATTTCTTTTTAATTTTTATGCATTTTTTAAACCAATAAAATTGCAATTTCAATACCCTAAAAAAGAAAACCTATGTAATATATTTATATATTTATTTAAGAATGAAAATCATGCCAAATTATAATATAAATGTATAATACAAATAAAAATATCATTATATATTTTTCTAGGATCAAAATTATACTTTGAAATATTGTGAGTGTATTAAATGCCTAATAAGTATTATTGTTAGTTGATTATTATGATTAATAACTACTCTTTATTATAATTTTGTATATAATTATATGTTTACTATTACTACCTCGTCCCACTATGTTTGGGACAAAGGAGTGTGGCACAAATTTTAAGAAAAGATGGAATTTTGTGGTTGGTATTGAATTGATAAAGTGTAAATAAAGTAAGAATGAATGGTAACCACCTAAATGTTACCAAATATTATATAAGACAAACTTAATGGGACGGACGAAAAAGGTAAAACGGGACAAAATTAGGGGGGCGGAGGGTTAGGGATGGACCCGGGCCGGTCCGGTTCCGGGCCGGTCCGGTTCCGGGCCGGGCCCGGGCGGGCTTTTTTTGCCGATTGTTGGGCCCGGAACCGGCCCGGGTTAATACCAGGTCCGGGCCAAACCGGCCCGGTTCGGTCCACCCCTACGGAGGGTGTATTATATAGACATATAATCGTTGACCAGTTTTCCGACGTTGACCAGGTTGACCCACCGGGTCCGAGTTGACCCATGACCCAGTCACTTGACCGGGTCGCTCATCGGTCCGGTTTTTACAACATAGGCTTTATGAGCACCTAATTAACTTTTTCGTGATAATACGACCAAATTGACATTTTTCTCTTAAAAATATAAAAATTAATATTTTCGTGATATAACGACGACCAAATGTTGTGAATGCAACCTTTAGTCCATAATCCATATCTAGGCGTGTTTTAATAATTAATACTATAGCTCAATAATTAGACCCAGTGTTCTTGAATATTAATATGTCAAAGCGAAAAACATCGCACTTTGAAACTCCAAGTGGTTTGAATGAGGCTTGATGTCTGAGACGCAATTTGAATGTGTAGCTCAAAGGAACAAGGATGCCTATATTACTATATACCAAAACAGAGAAGATCGTGAGAAACCATTCATAGCAATATAAAGCTTCAAAATAGTGACAATAATATTAACTAACAAGGGTTATACTCGGTAATTAAACAGGTAAAAAGGTAAAACAAAGGGAGTAATAGTAAATATAGAGATTATGGATAGGCCTTTAAGAGATTGGACTGAATCTAATATTAGGCCGACAAAAAATGAGATATTGGGGCTGATAAGTAGATGCATTTCCAAAAGGGTTTCAAACAAAGAATGTGAAGAAGCATTTTCACTTCTGCTACCCACAAAGTAAACAACACTTTCAGCTTTTCACCTTCACGGACATAACAAAAAAACATGCTACGCATCTCAGAAGAATTCTGAAGTATTTACAAAAATAAATCACTTTATGTGCACTCTAGTCTAATTCTAGCTTCACATTGGTGTCATCGGCAACATTGTACTTGGCTAGACTCCCCGGAAGCTCTATCGGCGCAATTGTGCCGCCATTATACCCATCGATGAGCATCTTCCCAATTTTGGTCCTCCATTCTGAGCTATCCCTCTCCTGTTGCTTTCTGTCATGAACCACTCTATCACAGTAGTTGAGCATAGATCCCAGGCCAGTGTTGGGAGTCCAGCCGTACCCAACCAGCACTCTTGCTTCTCCTTCACTCACGTCCTCCCCAACCTATGCAATGATATACCAAAAGGATAAAAACAAAGGTTTAGTCCATCCACTATATACATTATCAACTGACTTGGTCAAAAATTTATTTTAAAATAAATTCTGTCCTTGATTATGCAATATGGACCTAACTTAATCATGGTATTAACTACAAAGAATATTTTTGTCAGTTCACCAAAGTTAGACCTAATTTAGGAGTCGTCTATGTAAACCAAATGAGACTAGACCAAATTAGAAATGTAATGATAAAATAAAACATATGGAGACATAATGTTAACACAAAATAAACAGGAATTCTGGAACAGACTTAAACAGACAAGTCGAGACTAGAATCACACATAGAAACCAATTCAATTGAGACCTGTTCTGACCAAACCAATAAATTCCAACCCAAATAAAAAAGTATGTCTGGAATTACATTTGGTCAAACTTGCATAGCGAGGAATATTTCAGTAAAAAGGCAGAAGATCAGAAGGAGTAATAGTATAATTAAGGGGTTAAACCAGTCTATTAAAAATAAGATAAGAAAAGGTAGGGCGATAATTACCAATATCGCTCTGTTCTCAATTAACGAGACCCTACTGCAGCTAGTAAGCTTCATACCCGTTATCAATCGCCTGATCTGCCAATGTATCGGTATAGATCCAACCAATTCAAAGAAATATGTTGCATAGCCGTATTCTGGGCGTTCAAGAACAATCCTGAAACATGTAAATATAAGCATTGGCATATATTAGAGGCTCAACAGCTCATTCATTTGATCTGACCTGTTATGTCTTTCAAAAACGAATATGAATGATTGGAGATCTCGACACCATCCCCACTCAACTGGCCATTTTCTTAACCGTAAATGTTGGGCCTGCAAGTGAAAAAGAGCTGCAACTATTATTACATTTATAAGACAATCGTAAATCTTTTGAGAAATGTAATGATGTGGATCAAGGAAAAGCTTTTGATGTCAAATCACAAAACAAAGTTTTTATACCTGCTCTACAAGTGAAAATAGACATGCAAGACAATAACTAGCTTTTTCTCCCTTTAAAGAATGCATTGCAGGAAGTTTAAGCAAAGAATGATGCCGGGAAAACAGCTGCATCAAAAGTTTAAAAGAGGCAATAATGCCAGGTGTCAGCATCATCATCACCATCACCTTAATCCCAATCCCAACTACTTGCATTGAGGCTAGTGGCATGAAATTTATAATCTAAATTAGTTGTCTAAAATTAGCTTACATTATAATAATGCCACATTAATCATTGTGAAATTACACCAAAACCTACATAACCTTAACAAAACTACTACACCAAAAGATAGGGAACAGATTAAATGTTTTAACTAATACTGAAATGCTAAAATGCGATGCTAAAATTGTCATAGATATGACTAAAAGTTCCTCTTTCACAATCTATGAACTTATTAGTTTTTTCCCAGCATAATAGTTATTTGATACTACCTCCGTCCCAGTGGACTTTGGCAAGTGCAAAGTAAGTGAGAAATAAGAATAGTAAAAACTGTGCGGTTGAGATTTGTGCAGAGGAGAGAGAAATGTGCAGAACCACAAATTAGTTGATTTAATAGGAAAGTGACAAAGTTTTTTGGGACAAACAAAAAAGGAAAGTTGGCAAAGTCCAATGGGACGAAGGGAGTAATATTTAAAAAAGAGATTTCATATATATAAATTATATGGACAAATATGCCCTTAACTTATTATTATTAAACCCTAACTTCCTATCTCTTTCTACGATCGATCGGCGGCATCTCTCAACCCTCCCCCCCTCCCCCCGATGGACGAGGGTGCTCAGTGAAGGGCACTGGACTAAAGGCTAGAGACAAAAGGGCGCCTTGAGTCACCCACACCATCCAAGAGAGGTTCCGAAGACAAGTGGATGGTCGGTGCCTTGTCCCTGGTACAAAGGATGGCCTCAGCTGCTGATATAGACAGGCGAGGGCTGCGTTCTTAGGTGGAGGGGGTGCAGGGAGATTCGAGTCACGAGGTGCACCCCTCTAGCTGACCCCCATAATCACCGGCAACTAAACTTGTGCAGTGAATGAATGCATTGAGGGAGGGTGGGGTGCATTGAATCAAAGGCAATGGATAGTGTCACAATATCTTCTTTAATTCCTGTTTTCTTCTTTTGTTGTTCAATACGTTGAGTAGTAATGCCATAACTAAGGGCAATAAAGGAAAGAGATGTCGACGAAGGGCAATAACGTAGATGAGAAGAGAATTGACGTTGATAGGAAGTGCAGTATTGCAGACAAGAGCAGTAATGCCACCATGAAGTGTAATACTCACGCTTTGTTTCGGGGCTATATTCGTGAATCAATGAAGTGTAATACACACGCTTTGTTTTGGGGCTATATTCGTGAATCAATACTCTTTAATACAATGGGATTTTTTTCCAATTTTCAGTCATATGAATGACTACAAACAATCCTAGTCACATTTTGGGAATTGTAATCACTTTTACTAATATATGGGTAAAATTCTCTAAGAAATTAGTAGGAAAGAAAGTTTGATCATTCCACCATTAAGAGAAAGAAGGAATGGTCAACAACATTAAAAACTTAGGCAACACTTAATTGCTACCAAACAAACAAAACTAAAGAATGTGAGAAATCATGGACATAGTATGACTCACCCTACAAGCATATCAACAACAAATTACCCTAGAGAAACTGTTTCCGGATGACCCATGATGAAAACCGCATTGACAATTGCATGGACCGTAGATTCATAACAAAGAAGCGGAGACCATTTAGTGAGTATTTTACTTTATTCCATCATATTCCCAAGACAAAAAAACAGTGAGTCTGGCTCCATTGGAAATGATGGAAAAATCATACAAACAGATACTTCACCATATTCTTATAGGCTTCTCTATAGTCCTCCTATCGCTAAATACTTCCACTAAAATCTAATTTGTTATTTCTAGAAAATTTTGTTAATATTCTAGACCTTGAATTGATTATGGGATTTAACAAACAACTAACAGTAGCCGACCCAATGATTCTGGTATCTGTCTGTTCCAATATGCCATTTATCAGTTGGATTACCAGTTTGAGTTGATCCCTGGACAATTGACAACTCATAGAGTATTATGGTGTTAAAAATAAAAATTGCATTTAATTTGTATTGGCTGGGAGAGATCTTGCAATAAGATACCTAAAAAAGAATAATGAAATAAATTATTATGAATAAACGTTTTGGATATGATTTCAATACAATTGGAAAAAGTTATGATATGGTACCGCAGAGAGTACTTTGGATTATGGCAAAGAAGGGTCTATACTGACATGAAAAGAAACATGTACAGAGACATAAAGATACATGTTTGTCAAGTGGATGTGAGAAAGAATATTTTCCTATATGATAGACCTACATTGTAAATCAACATTGAGCCTCTTCTTAATTGCTAATGTCATTAATGAGTTGACCATGCCTCACCAAAAAGGTGACAATGTTTCATGATGTATGTTGTTTGCATATACTATCATGTTAGTTGATGACTTCTACGTCCAAAGAAGACATACATGCTGAGTTGAAAATATAAAAAAGAAGAGTTTCATATTTTCCTATATGATAGACCTACATTGTAAATCAACATTGAGCCTCTTCTTAATTGCTAATGTCATTAATGAGTTGACCATGCCTCACCAAAAAGGTGACAATGTTTCATGATGTATGTTGTTTGCAGATACTATCATGTTAGTTGATGACTTCTACGTCCAAAGAAGACATACATGCTCAGTTGAAAATATAAAAAGAAGAGTCTAAAATCACGAGAATTTAGGATGTTAAAGAGTATATAATAGAGTTTTGGGGTGCAAGATTAGCAATTTAGCGATATTAAATACTACGTATTTAAAAGAAGAGGTTGAGCGAAGTTAGATGGAAAGTGATATTTGTAAGAGATTTTTTCAATTATTTAGAATTTAATACAAAAAAAAGGATAGTTAGAATATAGAAGAACTAAATACAAAAATGAGTCACATGAACAATATACAATAGTTAGTATATAAAACAACTCAAATCTTGTGTGTTCATGATGAGCGTCTAGGAAAAGGTTTATGTGGCCATCGTCAAACCTGATTTATTTTACGGATCAAAATATTTGGTACAGGTGAGAGCCTTTGTGGCATTGGGGTAATGATGATGATGACGATGATCAAAATATTTAGTTATGAAGAAAGATCCAACGAATAACACGATAATATGAATTACAATGAATTGCATGTTGCAATGTTCTAAAAAGTGCTAGGCGTTAATTGGGCGCAAGCCTAACGCCTACGCAGGGACTAGTCGGACACATAGAAATTATAAAACAACAACATTGAAGCCTTATTCCAAAAAGATTTTGGACACATAAAAATTATATTTTTAAAAATATCTTTGTGACATGTAATATTGTGTGTTTATATATGTGTGTATAGATACACACACATTAACAGACATGAATGATAAAATAGTCACATACTCACATTTAATAAAATAATATAAATAATCACTTAACTAAGTTACGTAATATATATTAAATGATAGAATTTAAGATTATACACAAAGACATATAGTTTGTATCTTAACCTACAAGTATTTTTTCATATGCACGGTTTAAGTTAGAGATACATACTCCCTCTGTCCCATTTTGGTTGTCTTACTTTTCTTTATGGGTTGTCCCAAAATGAATGTAATGTTACCTTTTTTGGCAAATATATTTGGTCCATATCATTTCAATTTCTTCAAGTCAAATCTCAATTAGAACTTTTATTTTTCAACCACTTTATCAAAAATTGTGTCAAACTAACAAGACATCCAATATGGGACAAAAATAGTACTACGTATGTCTTATTAAAATAAAATAAAATATAATAAAATAAAATAATAAATAAATGAAATGAAATCAACGTTTCAAATTGCGCAATGCCATAGCGCCTTATGGCGCGCCTTGGTACTTTCCAAGTCTGTGGCGTAAAATTGCATTGCGAATGGCGATGAGCTATGTAGCGTACGTTTTTTGGGTTATTGGGTACGCAATATAGCGTGCGCAATGAGGCGCAGCATGGCGTACGTTATATTCTGGATGGGTCATATAATATAGCCGGGCCCAGTTTTTGTAAAATAGACCGACATACGGCATAGGGTATTCGTATATTATATACGGCCAATTCATATCAGCGCAATTTATTTTGTTCATACGCAATAACGCAATAAGCCAACAAACCAGTTCTTCCACCGCCTCTTTCCGTTTGGTCGGTGACTCC
The DNA here is from genome assembly GCA_945859875.1 of Cuscuta europaea. Taxonomy (NCBI): domain Eukaryota; kingdom Viridiplantae; phylum Streptophyta; class Magnoliopsida; order Solanales; family Convolvulaceae; genus Cuscuta; species Cuscuta europaea. The sequence continues at coordinate 14,327,383 of CAMAPE010000048.1, forward strand.
TTCTACGGTACTGTGTTTTAAATTTTAATTCCCAGCTTGTTAATGTTATTTATGCTTATTTGTATATACTGCTTCTCCGTTTGGTGCTTATTTGCTTTTTGTTTATGTCATTTTAACTTATTTGAACTTATCAATATTTGATTTCACTTTTCAGTAATAATATTTAATGATAACTTCAACATTGATGTTATCAGTTTAGTTTGATGTTCTGTTTAGTTTTCAGTTTGACGTTTTCGGTTATAAATTTTCTGTTTAGTTTAATGTTTAATATTAATGTTAATTAAATTAACATTAAATTAACTTAATTTAGCAGCGGTTAACTAGCTCTTTAGTTTGATGTTCTGTTTAGTTTTCAGTTTGATGTTTAATATTAATGTTATCAATTAATGTTCTGTTTAGTTTTCAGTTTGATGTTTTCAGTTATAAATTTTCTTTTTAGTTTAATGTTTAATATTGATGTTAATTTAGCGGCAGTTAAGTTTTTTTAGCAGCAGTTAAGTTTCTGCATATTAGTATATTATTTTTGTTTTCATATTGATGTTAACTTCACCTTTAAGTCATTATTAAAAATACTATTTAGTGTTCTACTTAATTTAAAAGTAAATGGTAATGTTAATTTTCTATTAAATTAGTTTTCTGTTAATATTCAACTATTCAAGTTCACATCATATATAGGGTATATATGTATACTAATATTATGCTAAATTGCTAATATATCATTCGTGTTATTTTCTTTCGACATAGATAGATTTTGTGGTGCGGTACAATCATGACTAAATCAAATAAAAATGACCCTGCGTGGAACCATGGTGACGAAATTGAAAGAGAAGGGTTAAAGGGAAAATCCTATAAATATGTAAAATGTAGATATTGCCTTAAAGAGATTACAGGAGGGGTAACCAGATTTAAGCATCATCTGGCGTGCACAAAATAAAATGTAAGCGGGTGTCCATCTGTTCTGGAAGACATAAAGAAATACATATTGGACCTTTTGAAGTTGGGGCAGAAAACACCAGCAGATCGGGACAGAGATCGAGAAGAGGTTATTAATAGGGGTTCATACTATCAAAGTGTGAATCCCCATGGCATGGATTCAAATGGAGGCAGCAATAGCCAACAAGCAGTTCGGGGCCCTATCGATAGATATGTCATCGATGTCGAAGGTGATAATAAGCATACTCCTGAAGGTGAAAAAGAAGCCAGAGAAAAGTGTTGCTTGGATGTTGGGAGATTTTTTTCCGAGAATGGTATTCCATTTAATGTTGCCAATTCACCTTCATTTATCAACATGTGTCGTGCAATCAGTAATTATGGACGGGGTTTCAGGCCACCTTCAGCTTACAAGCTTAGCCATTGGATTCTAGATGAGGAAGTGAAAACGACTGAGAAACTTGTTGAGGAGGTGAAGTCGACATGGACACAAACAGGAGTGTCTATATTATCCGATGGGTGGAAGGATATGCGTGGAAGACAGTTGATCAACTTTCTTGTCAATAATCCTTATGGAACAGGATTTTTGAAATCAGTTGATGCCTCAGCTCATGTCAAAGATGCTCAGATGTTGTGCAAGCTTCTGGATGGTGTCGTGAAAGAAGTAGGGGAAGATATTGTTACTCAAGTTGTAACTGATAACGCCTCCAACTATAAAGCGGACGGCAAATTGTTAATGGCAAAGCGACAGCGTCTTTGGTGGACACCTTACGCGGCTCATTGTATTGATTTGATACTTGAGAAAATTGGAGAGCTCCCACAGCACAAGAATGCGCTAGCAAAGGTCAAGACGGTAAGTAAATAATATGAAATTTAATTATCATTTAAAATTTTAAATTTAAGTTAATTATTAAAATAAAAGTAGGACTCGTGTCAGTTCAATTGTATTAATATATTAATATATTAATATATTATTTTGCTATAGGTGATTCACTATATATACAATCACAGATGGACACTGGCTTTGATGCGTCAAATGTTAAAAAGAGATCTTGTTCATCTAGCTGCCACAAGATTTGCCATAGCATACCTTACGTTGCAAAGCATGCATAATTCAAAAGAAGAATTGGAAGAAATGTTTGTTTCTAAGGAATGGTCATCTCATCACATGTCTAAAACCGCAGAAGCAAAGAAGGTGAAACAAATTGTGTTGAGGGACAAATTTTTTTGGCCAAGCGTGATGTATGCAATCAAAACAACAAAGACTTTGTTTACTGTATTGAGGATGGCAGACTCGGAAAAGGTCCCTGGTATGGGGTTTTTATATGGTTCTATGGATCATGCAAAAGAAAAGATAGCTAAAAACTTGGGTGGGGATGTGGCTGCATATAAAGAGATTTGGAGCATAATCGATGAGAGGTGGGAATTTCAGATGCATCGTGATTTGCATGCAGCAGCTTATTATCTTAACCCTGTTACCAATATGATCCCAATATGTCCAATCATCCAGAGATTAAACTTGGTTTGTTTAATTGTGTGGCAAAAATGTTTCCAGACCGAGAAGTTCAGGAGAAGATACATTTGCAAATTGATGATTATCGTTTGAAAAGTGGATTCTTCGGCCATGATGTAGCGAAAAGCACGGTTGATAAACGTAGTCCTGGTATGAAAAGTTTATTAATAATTTTTTACTTAATTTTTTATTACAAAGTAATAATTTCAATTATGTTAACCGTAGTGGACTTGTGGTGTCAATATGGGGATCAAACACTTGAATTAATGGCTTTTGCTGTGAGGGTGTTGAGTCTTGCGTGTTCATCGTCTGCTAGTGAGCGCTTTTGGAGCATGTTTAATCAGGTATTAAATCATTGCATAAATTATTAATTTATTATTATAAAATATCAGTTAATATCAGTTAATTAAGTAAATAATAAAGTTTAACTAATATGTTTGTAGATACATACCAAGAGAAGGAACCGTTTGCATACACATAATTTGAACAAGTTGGTGTTTGTGATGTATAACAAGAGACTAAAGACAAAGTGGATGAGAAAAACATCACTTAAAGAAGACATTGATCCTTTAGTGATGGATGAGATTCCATCAAATGACGAATGGGTGATTGATGAAGATGAGACAAATCCTGATGATGTTGCTCGTGATGATGATTGTGATGGTGAAGCTAGTGCTGGACGTTCTTCAAGTCAAGAACTTGTTCGTGGCGGTGGAAAGGGCCGCAAACAAGGACGGTTGAGAGGAAATAATCAAGGTCAAAAAAGAAAGCGTCTTGATAAAGGAAAGGGAAAATTGCACTTGATCGATGAAGATGAAGAATTGTATGGTGATGATACTGATTTCGATCTTACAGATTTGCAAATTGTATATACCTGGAGTTACTAGATTTGCAACAACATTTCTCACTTTGCAATCTCTATATAAACACAGAGAAGCATTGAGAAATCAATTTAACGATCTGGATTGGGGTAGATCTAAATTGCCTGCCACAGAAGCAGGAAAGAGCGTTAGTGAGATTGTATTGTCTACTAGATTCTGGAGTGCAGTGGAAGACTGCATACAAGCTTCACAGCCGCTTTTAGTTGTCTTGAGGATAGTTGATGCTGATGAGCAACCGGCTATGCCAGAGCTTTCACTAGCCATGGATTGTGCAAAGAAAAAAATCAGTGAGTCATTTGAAAATAAAGCTAGAGTTTTGAGAAGCCTAGTTGGGATCATTGAGACATGATGGGAAGTCCAGATGGAGGTCAAATTATACGAGGCAGCATAGTTTTTAAATCCGTCTAAATATTTTGATCTCAAACAGATTGATCTCACATCAGCATCAAGGCAACGATCAATGTTTAACGATGTGCTTGAAAAGATGGTCACTGATGAAACATTGCAGGCCAAGATAAGTGATCAAGCGACAGATTATGACAAATTGAGAGGATGTTTTGCAAAGCAACTCGCGCTTAAGCAAAAAAAAATCTACGAGTCCTCGTAAGTGATACTTTTTATATATTTGAAAATTAGTTTAACCTTTAAACATATTAAAAATTAATTAATATTTTATTTGTGATTAATTTATAGTTGATTGGTGGGATGCTTTTGGTGGACTCACTGTTGAGCTGCAATCGTTCGTAAAACGCATAGTTGGTCTCTGTTGTACCTCTTCTGGCTGTGAGCGTAATTGGAGCACTTTTGAATTTGTAAGTAATAGACTTGCAATTTTGAATACTAACTACAATTTTTAAATTACACAAGATTTTAACTAATTAAATCAAAACACTTATCAAATATGTTTTTAATCTTTATTTTAGATTCATACAAAAAGAAGAAACAGGTTGGAGCATAAGAGGTTGAATGACTTGGTTTTTATTCCATATAATCGAAAGATAGCGACCAGATTTCAGAAGCGGCGTGAAGAAGGAACAAACTTCAACCCTTTAATATATGAAAATTTCCAATGGAACAATGAATGAGTCAGCAATGACGTTGTTCATCCCGGTGATGATCTTCTTTGGAGTCAAGTTGATGAAGTTGTGGGTGCATCAAGCAATCTTCGGGGTCGTAATCTTCCTAGGACTAATAGCTCTCGTGGAGAATCAGTTTATTCTCGACGTTGTGGTTCAAATTCTTCATTAAGGTTGATTGATGAAGACATGAACAACGAGGAAAAAAGTTTTTCAAATGATGATGAAGATGTAATGTTGAAGATGACTACGGCCAAACACCACCCACTCCTACTCATGATGATGATGATCAAGGCAATGAAGGCCGTAGAGATGATCTAGTCCTTGATGATTTTTGATAAATTAGTAGTTTGATCTTTACACTGCTTATTTGAGATATACATTTTTAATCTTAATTCCCATTAATTAACCTTGTTTTTAATTATTAATTGTGGAATTCAATTCTAAGTTATATGCATTTTAGTTAGTAATATATTATACATAATATATAATTAAATATATAATTATATATGTAAATATATAATTATATATATAATATAATATATACATATAGGCGACTAGTCGCCTAATTGTCGCCTAGGCGGGCGCCTTGTCGCCTAGGCGATATGGCGGTCCGCTGGCGCCGCGACTCGACTTACCGCCGTGACAAGCATGAGTACAAAATGAATTGTGTCGCATAGAAGTGAGTGTAGTGAATATTGAAGATAAGATAAAGGAGAAATGACTATGTTAGACTGAACATGTTTGTGAGAGGAGTGGTAAGTGTTCCACTCCAAAGTGTTGAATTGACCAGACCTAGACATTAGAGTTGAAGATGAGTCGGGGTACGTCGAAAATGACATGGACTGGGACTGGGTATTAAAAAGGGAAAAAAAAGGATAAGATCTTGAGTTACTGTGGTTCTTGAGTTACTGTAGTTTTCCAGCTATAAACAGAAACAAACAGGAACCAATCTATTACTCCCTCCGTCCCATTTTACCTGTCCTATTAATCTATTACTCCATATCTCCTAACCATTACAAGTCAGTCACAGAGAATTATCCTTATTACTAAATCATATTTGCACACCTTTATAATAATCTCTTCAAGCTCAGCGAAACTATCTTCTGTAGACAAATCATCCAGAGGCTCATTGCTTTCAGGTTCCCCGTAAAGTTTAATTTCATGAACCGATACACCTTTCTCAAGCAGTGCCTGCCCAGAGAATTAAATCCATAAGGATGCCAATATCACCTACAATATTAAAAAATTGCAAAGGTACCTTAAGGAGTCCAGGAGCGTCTTCCTCCATTGCTAATTCAACTGAATCTCTGAAAGGTTGTGTGAAAGAAAACATGGGATTAAACCTCAAAACTTTCACGCTCATAGTCAGGGAAAATGAAAAGAAATAAAATCCTAACAGATGCAACATGAAATCAATTCATCACAGCATATCAATAAATCTTACGTGGCAGTCTTTCTCCGCTTTCGTGAAATTTGAATTTTTACTGGTTTGGCAGTTGCAGATGAAATGGGTGTGGAATCAACCATAGGGGGCACTGTTTTGATCAAAGAAACTGCTATCCCATCACCTCCAGATGAAAATAGCTGCAACCGTTCTTGCAGAGACATGTGATCAAGTTCATCTATGCTAGAATCATAAGGGACTTCTTCTCTCTTAATTGGAAGGGAAAAATTATATAGTGGATTGTCTGTAGCGTGTTTTCCTCTGGTATCTAACTCGATGCTCTCCAAGGGTTCGACCTTCACCTCAACAATATCTGCACAAAGGCTATCAGAAGGAAGTTCTAATTCATGACTTGATTCATGCTCAGAAATAACTTTCTTTAAAGAGCCTAACAAATCATTTCCTTGAACTCTCTCTGATGTTGCATGATTAACCGTAGGGGGCACTATTTTGATCAAAGAAGCTGATATTGCATCACTTCCAGATGAACAAATTGCATTTGCATTTCGTGAAAATAGTTGCAACCGTTCTCGCAGTGACATGTGATCAAGTTCATCTATGCTAGAATCATAAGGGGCTTCTTCTCCCTTAATTGGAAGGGGAAAAATATAAAGTGGACTGCCTGTAGCATGTTTGCCTCTGGTATGTAACTTGATGCTATCTAGGGGTTCAACCTTCACATCAACAATATCTGTACAAAGGCTATCAGAAGGAAGACCTAATTCATGACTTGATTCATGCTCAGAAAGAACTTTCTTTAAAGAGCATAATAAATCATTTCCTTGATCAGAAAGAACTTTCTTTAAAGAGCATAACAAACCATTTTCTTGAACCCTCTCTAATGTTGCTTGGTTGAATGAATATTCTTTCGGGCAAGGATCAGTCAATCCATGATCTCTAAAATTCAACAAATCATATGTCTTAGAATGACCTTCAGCCATCTGAAAGTCCCTATCACGGGATTCATCGTTTCCCTTTCTTACTCCAGTACCTTCATTGATCAAGTCATCTTCAGAAAAGCTAGAAAGTTCTGGTGAGTTATCCTGCATTAAACAACAAGAACACTTATTCAGCAATTCCTGAAAATAAAGAGAAAAGAAATGCATAAAAATACCAACAGGAATCCATGTAAAACTGTAAAAGACAATATTCCATGGCAGTTCTTTCTAAATGTAATAGTGAAAATTACATATAACATCCATGGATGATAATAACAAGTAAATGGTCATTGACCAAACAACTCCCATATTTACAACCTAATTTCCCTAAAACGCAATTGCTCTACTGTTAAGAGTTGACAGAAATAAAAGAGTGAACAATGACATATTTGGTGATGCCATTGGCAACCTATGGTCTTGTAACCAAAAGAGTTTCAAGTGAGATTTCTTCGGGTAGAATAAATAAGTTTATCCTAATGACCATCACTGACCCTTGAAGTTTTTCGACCTGCTGGATTCGAACCAGCAAGCAAGAAGGGTTGTGCACTGCTCTTCGTCAAGCTAAGGATGACTACTCAACTGATGACTGTAAAAAGGGCAGTCTGGTGCATGAAGGCATCCGGAAAGGCAAGGGTCTGGGGAAGGGTACCACACTACCACTACAAGGGTGTATAAAGGGCAAACCTTCCCCTATCAAATTTTGACAAGCGACCTCTCCCAAGACTTGAACACGTGACCTCTCGGTCACACAGCAACGCCTTAACCAGTGCGCCAAGGCTCCCCTTACGGCCTTGCATATAAGTTATATATCCGATTTAAAACAAAAAATGTGCACTTGCAAAGCATTAGCAATAAAAAGGTCAAAAACTTGCTTTCAAAACAATTTTTGAAATGAAAAAATGATTTCTTGTAGGAGGGCATAGAAATGTTCTTACAAGATAGTATCAAAGTGACAAGGATTGAGAAGAATATTAGTCACCAATGGTTTACAGAATCCTATTTTGTTGCATGACTCTTGCAACAAGTGGAAAAAATAATTGGAAGAGGATTTGCAAATGGGAAACTATACACATAAGAGATAAAGTACCTCCATAGTTTTCCTTTCCAAAGGTAGTGCTTTCCTGGAAATTAGGATTACAAAAAAACAGTTAAAGAAATGATACTCATAATTTATGGAGTATTTTATCAAAGAACCAGAGATACTAAACATTTTATGTCACAATCCGAAAACCTAAAAATAATGGAGGCAAATGGCACCTAGATAGCAGCATTTTTTGTCTTTCTTTTAGTCACTAGGAATCTCATTCTTTATCTTCTCTGGTGTCTCCATATCAGCACCTGATGAAATTTTTTTGCATTTTTTCCGTAAATTGGCATCAGAAACCTTTGTTATAACAGCAAGGTGAGATGGCGACATCTGTTGAAGTGAGTTGGCTGCATCGACTTTTCCTAATATAATATTATTATCAGCAATCAACGGGCACATGCTCTCATCTCCTTCACCTAGTATCCAACACAGTTAGGCAGTAGGATGATAAATTACACAAAAGAAAATAATACTCTGTAGGATTTAAACTGTTAGCTTGTACTGTTCATACAGGTGAATGCCATAAAACAGTGCATTAGAACTTTTACCAGTATCATTTTGCTGAACTTTGAAACAGTCAATCTTCTCCTCCTGAATAATTTAAATAGTACAGAATGTCATTTGATGACTTAGCCATCAATAAAATATAGCAGATAAAGGAACCACTAATACATTAGTGAGTCTAGACATATAATATAGTAGAAATAACAATGATAATATTAATAGTGATAATGATGATGATAAAACAATAAAGTGAGATAGTTTGTTAAATGCAATATCTAGTAAGAAACTTTCATTAACCGCAATTAATGAGATCAATAAAAGTTCAAAACAAAAAAGGAAAAATTATACAGCGCCTAATATAGGTCAGTTCATGTAATAAACATGAAACTTGATACATGTTAATAATATTTAGGATGATTTTCAAATAATAATAAAAATGGCACTTTCAAATATTTGGATGCCAATGACAACAAAAATAGGACAACCAAGCCATACTAACAATCAGAAATTTGAATTCAAGATATTACAATACCTCTGAGTAGCAATGGCTGCTGTAACTTCGAAAATAAATATTATGTGGCGGCCTGCATACATCAAACTCCAAAAAGAATTAAACTTCTAAATAAAAGTAAAGAGGTTTGAAATGAAGTTGGAGCCTTTCTTCAGGTACGTACTAGAGTGGGCTTCCAAAATGCCAAAATTGAAATCATCTTAGTTTTGCAAAGAAATGTAATATAGAAAATGCAGTGAAAACAAAAAATGAATAAACTCACTCGGAAACGACAGCAATTTCTGTTTCGGATTTGAGTGTGGGACTGCTAGCCAAAAGCAATTTCAGACGTTGTTTCAACGGAACGCCTTCTTGTTGCTCCGGCCACAACGCGTCCAAGGATTCGTCCTCCGATTTGATTGGTGCGTCAGATGGAGCCGAAATTCGACCCATTCATCAGCCTTGCTTCTTCAAACTACCATCGACGGGCACGGCATCTTGTTCAGCTAGAAAGAACACGAAAACAGACAAAGTTCATAAACTCTGGTGGAACAGGGGAAATGGAAGATGGAAACGAAGAGGTTTTAAGGGTTCGGCAGAATGCAGGCTTACCTTACGCGGTGCTGCTTTGAGTGGAGGAGCTCAACCACGTTCATACTCCGTACAAGAAAACGGAAGATAAAGCGTCTGGTTAGCAGCGCTCTCACACTGCTTGGCGCGAAAATTGAGGGGTAAACAATGTTTGTTTCGTGAATTCGGAGCTCGTCCTCAAGCTCGGCTTGAAAATACGGGTCGGAATTATTATACACGGAGTACGCGTATAATATACGGAGTAGATAAGAAAATAATTACTCCGTAGTACGAAGTAATCCCTTCTTCAATTATTAATGTACTATTGGTACTGTACATACTTTTGGCGTGAGTCTTTTGAAAATTGTCCCGCCGTTTCCTTTTTGAGGTGTTTTAAAATCAAAGTCACGCTTCTCTTATTTCCTTATTTGGCAAAGAAATCTACATACAAACAGTGCCAAACAGTATCAAACTGTGTCCAAACAGTGTCAAACAATGTTTAAACAGTGTTTTCTACAGTAAAGTCAATTTATTTTCTTAATAATCGTGAAGTCAAACCGTGACTTTCTTTTGGAAACGGAGGGAGTAAAAGATAAAAATTAAACAGTAAGGAAAAGTAATACTCCCTCCGTTTTTATTTTTTGTCTTGCATTCCTTTTTGAAATGTTTTTAATTATTTGTCTTTCTTTCTATTTTAGGAAATTTTTTTGATAAAATATCCCTCATGTTTATTACTTTTACCCTCTCAGAATGTTTTTACTTGGACTGTAATTCCTCCCAACCAAATCAGATCAGACCAGATCAGACCAGTTGAGACCTGACCAGACTTGGATAGTTATAAAAATACAAAGAAACCAGTTCAGACCAGTTCAGACCAGACCAGACTAGCAAATTACAATCCAGTTCACATCCTTACTTTTTACAAACTACTTTCCCTTTCCTAATTTATCATAAATCTAATCTACTTAATATCATCTCTTTCCTACTATATCATCACTTTACTTTTTTTAGGGAAAAATAATTAAAATACCTCAAACTTTGATAGGGTGTGAGATAAACACTCCAAACTTGCATATGTAATTTAAATATCCCAAACATTATATCATGTATAAAAAGTTATTTTAGCACCATGGTCATGTATTATATTTTCAAGACGTGGGGACGTTCGTCCCCATGAGCACCTAGAGGTACCCCCAAAATGTACCTCATTTTTACCCCACACTATAATGTGTGGCCATAAATGACCAAGGGTTGGGGACGTTCGTCCCCATGGCGACGAACGTCCCCGCGTCTTGAAAAAAAATAATACATGACCATGGTGCTAAAATAATATTTTATATAAATTTTGGGGTATTTAAATTACATATGCAAGTTTGGAGTGCTTATCTGACACCCCATCAAAGTTTGGGGTATTTTAATTATTTTTCCCTCTTTTTAATATATTCTCTTTCCTATTTTATCATCTATCCTACTATTTTTCTATTAAAACTCATGCCCAAGGCTAACGGGACAAATAATAAAGAATGGAGGGAGTATGTAGTACAAATAAAATAAGTGATAAAAATGATGCTTGTCAATTAGGTTCACTGAATTTGATTTGTTAAGAGTTCAGAGTTCATTCTACCTCCAAATTGTGAGTAGAGAAACAATTTGATAATATAAGTTTCTCAAAGTTGTCAAATAGACCTTGTAAATTCTCATCTTCTATTATACAAATCCAGGAGAAAATTTGTACAATGTTCCCGTCCAACAATATACAGTAACGGGTCGGGTCGAATTATCCATGGGTGCAGAAACGGGTCTGCAGCAGCCCAGTGGCAGCTTTAAAATTGGCCCAGTACCCAATGCTGGCAGTTCGGCTGACTGGCTCTTTTATGAATTAAAAAGTTCCAGAATTTGTACTTATGATCTTGAGCCACAAAAAAACATTTAATGAGTTGTACGAAAATAAACTAACCCAGTATCCAAAGCTGACAGTTTGGCTGAGTGGCTTTTTTATGAATTAAAAAATTCCAGAATTTGTACTTATGAATCTTGAGCCACAAAAACATTTAATGAGAGTTGTACTATGATATATTTAATTTTCGTACCTCTCCGCACCAATTTGAAAAACCAAGCTTTCTAGTATATATTGGTAAGAGAGATCTCAGTCATAGCAGATTCAATCCAGTTGGATTCCTTATCAAGCTGACTTCCCTGCTAAGAGGACTGCTTAGGCTCCAGCTCCGGATCATGGTACACCTCCTCGGTGTCAGTATCATCTTGTATGATGACAGGATCATCTCCAGAAAAAGTTGAAGGCTGGTGAATAGCATTCTGTTGTTGTGCAAATGAGGGATGCATATCCTCATCCATAACCCATTTTCCCTTATCCCCATTTGTAATTTGTAATGTAGTCTGTGGTTGTTTTACCACCCATTTATCCTTTCTTTGCAACTCCCTGTTATCCCCTTATTGGTTGCAATAATTTGTGCCTGAGTATCCCTTTGTGTAGTGATTTGTGGGTTGCTTTTAGGACATTTCTGGGCAGAATGGCCTAAGTGCAAGCAGGGCTTACAATACTCTGGCTTGTCCTCGTAAATGACTTGCTAGGCGAAATCATTGGCTCCAAATTGAAGCCATGTTTTATGTGCATTATCCTGCATCACGTCTAATTCCATACATACATGAGCATTGCAAGGCCTGGAAAGACTGGTCGTAGGTGCATCTATCTTTAGCGGTTTGCCTATCAAACTAGTAAACCAGCTATGTCGAAACCCATCTTCAAGAGTCATTCGATCTTGAAGATAGATGGGAAGACCTTCAAACGCAACCCAAACGGGAACCACATGAGATTCAACATTAGGTCGGAAATCTGTGGTCCATTTAGTAACTCACATCAAGCTGCCATGTATATTCCAGGGTTGGCGATTCCAACAACGTAAATAGTCATCCTTCGATTCAAAACATATTAAAATATGCTTAGGTCTAGCAAACCTGGATGAAAAATGCTAGATAAGCCAATTATCTCAAAAGATTTTCGAATAATTTTCAAACTAGGTCTACTCTTTCAAAAATAACCAATGAGAGCACGCTTTTGTCGATCGGCCAAGATCTGAATTTCTTCATCTGGAAACTTGATGGTTGGGAGCCCTTTAAATCTCGTTGGCGTCTTGTTCGAGAGAGAAGGAACAACTTGATCAGCAAGCACCTCCGCAAATGATTTCTTCATCCACACATTCTTGTCCGGTGGTATAGGCGGCGGTACCACCGCCGATGAGGAAGGGTCGGGCATCACTCAAAATCGCTAGAGCTCCAACTACTATGTGAATTATTCCTTGTTCATATATGTCTACTACTACTACTACTACTACTACTACTACTACTACTACTACTACTACTACTACTACTACTACTACTACTACTACTACTACTACTATTACAGTATTACTACTCTTATCGGGATTCTTCGTGTGTATTGTTTCATGCATCCATGTATTTTGTCAAATCTCCAATAAATATCAAAAACATTATTCGTACTTACCCTTATACACACTTTTATACCCACCATGTTTGTGCATTGCTTTTCTTTTATCTGTGAGTTCCGTTCACAGACAATATTTTGTTTGTGCAAAATTTGCGCAGACAAAATAACACATATTTCGTCTGTGAACAAGATTCATAGACAAAAAAACTTTCACAAATATGGTGGGTACATCAAGCATTGTTGAATAAATAAACTTTCTAGCAAAACGAGACAAGTGTGTGAAGTTTTTATTCTTTTAAGTATAAAAATGTTTGAAAATGATTGTGTAAAAACGGCTACATAAATGCTTATCACATGGCTTGTTTGACTTTTGTATTGTTCTGCACTAACTTTGTGTGTGTTAGACCATGAACTGCAACCACATGTATTCTCTTCCAATTTATTATGTACAAATAATTAGTGATCTGATTATGTAGCGGTTAACTTATGCTTTGTTGATAACCCTAATGAAACAAATTGCGTCATTATCTTAAATATCATCTTCACATATAATTACATTGTATTCTAATAAACAATCCTAAAAATAAGAAAAAAAACCGTGAATATTACTTCTAAAAAAGTGATGGACAAAAATGTGACTTAGTAACTTTTAGTGACTACAATTATGTTCAAAGTTTACATTACATCATAGTCACTACATCATAGAAATCTTGAGCATAATTGTAGTCACTAAAAGTAACCAAGTCATATTTTTGTCCATGACTTTTATATTAGTAATATTTTTTGACAAACCTCTAAAATCAAAGTAAGGCACATATCTCATTAACATTAACATATTTTCGATTACATTGTATTCTAATACTAGCGTTTGCTCGCGCAAGGCGAGAGAACTTTTGCCCACTATTTAAGTAATGTTACTTTTATGAACAATATATGTGAGATTGTTATGAGGTTATATATTTTAAATAGTTTGTGAAATTTTCTATAATTTTCATAAATTGTCGAATCAATTATATTCTATGCCAACCGAGAATTGTGTCAAAAATATGCCTATATTATTTAAAAATATGTGATTTGTTTTTTTTTTGAATATATGAAATTGTTGTAAATGATAATAATTTTTTATAATGGATTGTGACACTAGTGTTATTTGACACCTTATATTATGTGAATATTGAGTTGGTATAAATGTAGGTGTTGGATGGATTGTGCATGTTCTATCTGTTGTTGCGTTACACACATGCCTTGCTCATTCATGTGTGAACAAAGTACATCGTACACTTCCCACTGTCTCTTGGAATGCAAGAAAATATGGAAATAATCTAGGAGATTTATTAGGCACTATTAGGTATAAACACATTTTGCTAGTGCAAATATATGATTTACAACTTTTCTACATCCTTTTAGTATATTTCAAAATAACCATTCTTCATCAGAAGGCTTAAATACAGATATAAATAAAGACAATGAGGACTGGCATTTGTTATCTTTCATAGAGATATTCCCACTGTGACGTCAAACATTACCATAGATTAAGAAAATTCAATAGCAACAAGGTCAATATTTCTAAAATTCTAGATAGAAATAATAGTCACCTATATTATACAATGAACACTCGGTATATCAACTCCATGTGTGCACCATCTATGCATAAGAGAATGCCACTTGAAAGAGATGTTTGATGATAATGCTTTCTTCGTATCAGTCTACAACAACAATAACAATAATAACAACTGTAACTTTATAGCATAAAAATGAGAAAACATTTTCCACGTTGTAGTGTTTGAATTAGCTCAATTTAATTTCAGGGCTCTCTTAAAAGATGTATGGAAGTACCTGCTTCATCTTTCCCTGAAGGGGTTTTAAAGATAATTTTTTCAAACATGAAATAAGAGGGAGAACAACTTTCCAGTAATCGACACATATCCATGCACTAGTCATAAAAATAGCTGCAAGATAAAGGAGATTGATTGTTATAACTTAGGTTAGACTCATCCCTTGTAAGTGAGCGTATGTAGGCAGAAAAAAGTAAACAATGTTAAGGAAAAATGCTTGCATTATAACTTGTGTAGATTTGTTCTAAATCAAGAAAATGACAAGTTGTGGTAATATCTTGTTTGCTTCACATTCAAGATACTGCAATATTAAATAGACTTCGGCCATCATTATATTGAGTGACTGATAAAAGTATAGCATACATTTTTAGGAAACTCGATAATGAGTGGGGACATACTCCTCTGTTCCAAATAATGTCGTACTATGTATAATTTTAGCATTGAAGTTTTGTTTGTTTAAGGTGAAATAGGAGAGAAATAGATAGAGCAGGCAAATAGGAGAGAATATATATATAGGGTTGGGTTCTAATAAGAAGACATCTTAGCGTGAGAAGTGAAAAACTTCACATTTGCTTCTTTCTGATGCACTATTTCGCTAATCTGATGCACTTTTTGCGATGGTAGAAAAATTCCGATTAATTACGGATATGCCACCGCGTCTAGCATCGCTTTTTAAATATTTTTTACACTTTCTAGTGCACTTTTTTGCTAATCTGATGCACAGATCTTAAAATGAACGCACCAGATGCATTCTCACTTCTTACAATAAGCACTCTTCTCATTTGATCCTTATTGAGAAGAGTTTTTCCGGATTAATGCTAATTAATTATCTCCGAGCCATTCTTTGCAAGTGGAGGTGAAATATCCCCTTCACGTGGGATCATAAATGTTTATGCCACTTGATGATGAGGAAGTTGTAACGACATTGTGGACGATAGTTCAGATGATGACTATGTCCATAATGGAGATATACATTTCAGATTCTCACCGTGACGCTTCTGTAACTCCGTCAACATCAAATGATGTTGTATCTGGGCATGGTCTTAATGCGGCGGCCTCCTCAAATGATGCTGTTTTGGACATGGTTGTAGAGGAGGATGAACGGTATTTGCACAATGGTGCATCCTTTTTGGATGGCCATGAAAGTGATGATGATGCTGATGAACGCATCAATGATGGTGCAATCACAGAGTCAGATGAAGATGATGATGATATTGTGACCGCAACTGCTCCATCTACTCACTATACTAGATTGTATGATCTCCCATCCGGATTTGATGATGCATGGAAGAGTGGATCGAGTGTGAAAAGGTTTACACAAGATAGTGAGTTTGAGGTTGGTCAACAGGTTGAAACAACTCGTTTCTGAAACAGAACGTTTGGGTGTTAACGTATTTGGGAAAAGGAAAGTCGTCAAACCGTTTGACGACTTATAAGTCGTCATCCGATTTGGCGACTTATAAGTCGTCAAACGGTTTGGCGACTTTCCCGACCAGAGTTAAGCCCAACGGTATATTGGTAAATAGTTTTAACCCAACATTAATTCCGTAATTATTTAATTAATTAGCATTAATCCGGAAAAATACTCCATTGAGTTCACTCATTATCATTTTATCCTTTACTCCTCCCCTTCTCTTCTAACAAACCACACAAAAACTCTGCCTTATTTCTCTTATCTCCTTCTATCTCATCCGTTTCTCTCATCTCTATTTCTTTACTACAAGAAAGACCTAAAGGGCTACTTTGTCGTTATCGTGTACTGTATATATAGTCTATATCTCCATGCAAGACCTTCACAGAGAGAAATTATTCCACAAGGTGGTGGGGCAGTAAGATAAGGTTAATAATTTTAAAGTTATGGTGATTAGTTTACAAGGTGGGGGGGGGGGGGGGGGGGGGGGCGTTCTCATAAGCGTAAAATCGAGACTCATTTTATTTGAAAACCAGAGACATAGAATACTTATTGACACATAATAAAGAAATCTCCAAGATTAAAGGAAACAGAAGTGGGCATATAACAATAAATTTTTCACTTGATAAGTTGAGAATGATTTGTTTTGTAAAATGGTGAATCAACCGTGTTGGGAACTTAATGAATTTTTGAATGACTCATTTCTTGTTTTTACTTCAGCCATTTTTCAGGAGAGACAATCTCACTCGATATATCAAGTGATAATGATGAGTCAGTCTCAACAAGGCTGGTGACAGCTGTAAGACAACTCAAACCATATTGATTCTTTTATTGTTTTAGTAGTACATGAAAATGAAGACACCTAACATGGAAAAGAATACTTAAACTTTAAGACAAGCATAACACACAAAGAATCATCCGCGGGTGTTTCTGTTAGGGTGCCTATTAACATATATTAGGGTAATTTGAGTTTGCATCATATTTTATTTTTCAAATTAAACTTTGCACCGTTTTTTCAAAAACTTTGAATTTGTACCCCAACTTCATATGAAAAGATAAAAATGTCTCTTCATTAGGAATTCTGTTGGCCTTCAACATATTCCTGATCAAAGAGTTATATTATCTTTAGAAAACTGTCAAATAGGTCCTCGAACTTTCCTAAAAAAGTCAATTAAGTCCTTCTATAGGAGACTCTGTCCGGCCGTGATTTGGGGCGGTCCCCGGTGGAATTTTTTGATGATTTTTTTGAGCATCTTATTCATCAAGTCTAGTTTACTCATTCCAAATTTCAGCTAAAAATTCAATTGGGAACGTATTCAAATTAATTCGAGAACGCAAAAATGCGCAGTTATCTTCACGAATTAATTTGAATGTGTTTCCGATTGAATTTTTAGCTGACATTTGGTATGAGTAAACTAGACCCGATGAATAAGATGCTCAAAAAAATTCATCAAAAAATTCCACCAGGAACCGCCCCAAATCGCGACGGTCGGACAGAACCTCCTATAGAAGGACTTAATTGACCTTTTTATGAAAGTTCGAGGACCTATTTGACAGTTTTCCCTATTGTCTTTTCATATGAGGTTGGGCTACAAATACAAAGTATTTTAAAAAATGGTGCAAAGTCTAATTTGGACAATAAAATGATATGCAAACTCAAATTACCCCAACATATTATTATTACTACTACTATTTCATTACCACATACATATCAAAAATATGAGTTTAGGTTCTCTTTATATGAAGGTAGATCACATGTTTAAAATCTTTAAATACGCGTCTTTTTGTGATTAGATAAGAATACATGCTAAACTGCTGTACACCACCATCCGACTACCCTGATTGTACTTGGTGAATTATAAGAAGATTTAATTATATTAAGAGTAGAAATGATTATATCAAGAGGTCAAAATGTACTACCTCTGTCAATCTCATTTAACTTTTCATTTGACTTTGACATAATTATTAAAGTAATTTAAAATATAAAAATTTTGGTTAATATTTGAATATAATAAAGTGAAATGACGTGAATCACATATATTTTTCTAAAAAAAGAAATATAACACTTATTTATCGATAACTCAAAAAGGAAAGTAAGTAAAATGGAAAGGAGAGACTAATACTTAATTTTACTCTGTATTTATGAAATACGTGGTACTATAAAATATGAACTCATATTTGATAGATAGGTTCATGTTTTACTAAGGCAATTACTTACGCAGTAAGTACGGAGTAGTATTTTATATAGTCCTTAATCACTAAGCTTGTAAAACTTTCTTCTTTGCTTCTTAAATGGGTAATACTCGTATTATAATCACAACTCCGATCAGCATTGGGGGAGAAGAGCTGTTCTCGAGGAAAATCGTAATTTTGTTAAGTTACAATCGGTCTGAATTTATGTGTCTCGCTGACAGTGTCAGGGAATTTAGTTAGTGTTCAGCTCCAGCTCTCTCTTCCTCTCCATTTTGCACATTTCTCTCTTTCTTCGTCGATTCAGGTCAATTTCTTGGTTGATTCTTCCTTAGCTTATACGTTCTGTAATGTCAGTGGCGTGTGGGGTGGAGTGCGTGTTTGTGGCAGGATGCTTCCGGTGGGCTTGGAAGCGCTGCACCTATATCGGCTCCGACGACAGTGCCACGTGGACCGCCGCCACGGACGAGGAGTTCGACCCCATCCCCCGTGTCTGCCGTATCATCCTCGCCGTCTATGAGAAGGACCTCCGCAAGCCTAAGTTTCCACCCGCCGGCGGCTACAGTCTTAACCCCGACTGGGTGATTAAGCGCGTGACCTACGAGAAGCCACCCGAATTCGCGCCGCCGCCGTACCTGATCTACCTCGATCACGACCACCGCCAGATCGTCCTCGCCATCCGCGGCCTCAACATGGTCAGGGGGAACGATTACAAGCTCCTCCTCAACAACAGCCTCGGCAAGCAGATGTTCGACGGCGGCTATGTCCACTACGGCCTCTTGATGTCTGCGAAGTGGTTGTTGAATGAAGAGTCCGAGACTCTGAGGATGCTTTGGGAGGAGAACGGGAGGAGCTATAAGATGATTTTCGCCGGCCATTCCTTGGGATCCGGCGTCGCGTCACTGCTCACGATGATTGTCGTCAATAACAGGGACAAATTCGGTGGAATTCCGAGGGATCTGATCATCTGCTACGCGGTGGCGCCAGCTCGGTGCATGTCTCTCAACTTGGCCGTCAAATATGCCGACGTCATACACTCCGTCGTGCTGCAGGTGATTATTAAGAGTGGCTTTGCAGGATTGTAATCTGAATTCAACAATTTAACTAATTTATTGAGCATAATTAGATCTGATCCTTCAATTTAGGGCTCTGTCTTTAATCTCTCTATTTTTGTAGGACGATTTCTTACCGAGAACTGCCACTCCATTGGAAGATATATTCAAGTCCTTATTCTGGTGAGTTAGTTTTCTGACCTTTTACTGATTCCACTCCTTCATGGTCTATATCTTCTCAAGCAATAAACCAGACTTTAATGCTTTAAGCAGTTTGCCATGCTTGTTATTTCTAGTGTGCTTGAGGGATACCTTCATACCTGAGGGTAAAAAGCTCAGAGATCCTAGAAGGCTATATGCACCAGGTCGAATGTATCATATTGTTGAAAGAAAATTCTGCAGGTACATTGATCCACCACTTTAAACAGGTTCAACACAATTTTACAATGAACATGTAATGTATTCATTGTTAAATTAATACCCTTGCAAGACTCCTGACCTTACAATATACTCCGTATAAGTTAAAGCTTGCCTTACAGCAGAAAATGCCTTCACATTTTGGTACACACAGATGTGGGAGGTTTCCTCCAGAAGTAAGAACTGCCATCCCTGTTGATGGAAGATTCGAGCATATTGTGTTATCTTGCAATGCCACATCTGATCATGGAATTATTTGGATAGAAAGAGAATGTGAAAAGGCATTAGAAGTAAGTTTCAGTATCACAATATGTTTTGTTAGTTCTTGGACTTCTCTTCCTGGAAATGTATAATAATTTAGTCAAGTGAGGCATATTTTTATAATGTCATTTTTTTGTAGAAACTGAAGGAGGCCAGAGCTGAGACGGTTGTCACAAATGCCCCTCAGGTACAGAAAATGGAAAGACTGCAGAGTATTAAAAAGGAACACGAGGATGCACTGGAAAGAGCGGTCAGTTTGAACATACCCCATGCGCTGCCTACAACCGAAGAAGAAGAGGTGGCAGAATCCTCAGGGAACCACAATGAAGGACCCCAGATGGTGCAGATGTTAGGCATACCAGCAAATTCTTCTTCTCAAAAGGATGAAAAGAAAGGTGAAGAATCATCGCAATTTAAGACTAAAACTAACTGGGATGAGTTGGTTGAAAAGCTTTTCAAGAAAGATGAAACGGGGAAGATGCAATTCAACAGAGATTTTGTTAACCAATGATTGGTTTGGGATGGTTGCCTGTGGCTTTTTTCATTCTCTTTTTGTTCAGATGATTGCTCACGATTGTTTGTTAAATCAATATTTTTCTTCACGATTCATAATTGTCACCAAGTGTGAAGGGTGACGGTGGTTCTAAATGTAAAAAAGAAGGTTGTCGTGTGATGAGAAATATTCTTTTAAAAATTTATATTGAGTATCAATTTTCAAATCGATCAGTGATAAAACTGTAATGATGTAATCTACTCAAGGATGGACCAGGCCCGGTCAAATCGGGCCGTGGATCGGCTCGGCCAGGGACTGTTTAGTACCGAACAGGACCGGTACTGGTCCATGAGGTCCGAACCGGGGGTAAGGGGCGGGCTACGGGACAGCGAATTGGTGGACCGGACCGGCCGGTTCGGGACCGGTCAGGGCCAATAACGGCTACTTATTTTAAAAACAATAATTTTAAAAATAGAAATTGCTCTAAATATGAGCACAAACGTTTTGAAATTTCAAAATAGGAGTATCATGTTTTTTATTCTCTGAATAGGAGCAATCTGTCAATTTTGGAAAAAAATGACATGTTTTAAAGTCTGGTAATGCCAAACTTGGCAAAAGTTTACTCTTATTTAAAGAATAAAAAACATGATAGTCCTATTTTGAAATTTCATTTTTTTACTTCAATTTGGGGAATTCACCCCTTTAAAAATGAGCTACTACTAGCCGTTTTTAAAGTTTCAAACGGCTACATAGCCGTTGGAAGGGAGTCTGGGAGGTTTGGGGTGAGTTAATTAAAATATTAATTTAGTACACTTGTTATATTAAAATATAAAAGTAGTTGGAATTTTAGTTAATTAAACTATTAAACTAGTTGAAATTTTAGTTAATTTTACTAAACTTGTTAGATTGAATTATTATATTATTATATAGTAGTTGGAATTTTAGTTAATTTACCACGGAGATTCTGACGATGCCAGAGATTTCGATCGATTATTATTAGGAAATGTATTTAATGTTCTGAATTTTACTTAATTCTTAATTATAGTTCATATTTCAAATAAATATAATTTAACATTTTTATATCAAGCACTTCTTGAATTAATTATTTAACAATATTTGAAAGAAAAAAAAGTACTACCCAACCTGACCCAAGATCCGGGCTGGTAGACCGGACCAGACCCGAACCCGTCCACCTCTAGTTTTAGGAGTATTTTTATACGAAGTATATATTGACATAGCCTCATTACTCTCATAGGGTTGGAATTTTGAAATTGAAGCGCCTTGTCTCATAATCAGAGAATCTACCTAAACACGAAGTCTAATTGATGATTTTGGTGTGATTATATCGTACTACAAACAACATAATTTTACAACACAACGCTTAAGTGAATAATTATGTCCTTCCGACTTCTGAGGACACGAACTAGCGAGTACTTTAATATACTACGGAGTACAAGCAACGATTAAAAACTCACCACTCAAACTCTTGAGTTAGGAAAACTAATTAAATATGCACATCATTCCAGTTCGAATAATGATAATACTTTGCAAAGATTAGAAAACAAACGTCTAGAATCCTTCTCGCAAAATCAATTCATCAACAATCAGTAATAATCACCACAGAACAAAAACACTAATAACCATTGTTGTTGAATTTATAAAGACGGCGATCCACTGATTAGAGAGGTTTGACTTTGTGGTCGAAGCGTGGGATATTCAAGTCTGCATGGCATGGTAGCTATCCAGCTCCTTGTCAAGTTCATCAGCTGACTTCTCCACACCACCCTTCTTCCTTGCTCCTCCACGTCCACGACCACCCCCAGCACCTCGGCCACGACTAGCAGCTGCAGCTCGGCCACGACCACCATTTCCACCTCGGCCTCTTTGCCTGAGCATTGAAAGAATACCCCAACTCAATATTTATTTGTTGATTTTGTTTTTTTGGCATTTTAGCAATGCATTGAAAACATAAAAATTATGCAAACACTTGGGAAGAGGAGCACCAGCTCCATCTTGTACATAAAAATAATTAGTTCTGAAGGAGCTACTTACCCAGAACCCCAGTTAGTAGCAAGAGGAGCACCAGTTCTTCTAGGCCTTGCGTATCCTTGTCCCCTACTGCAAATGTATATTTGTTATTTAAGTACAATATGAAGGAATGTTGTTAATAAGTTGGAAAAGTTGGTTCTTTTGCCAGAAATCTTAAATGATCCAAAAGACAAAATACTGCACAAGGAGGATGAATGTCTTACTTCATGACAACTGTCCTCTTCCCATTCTTCGTTCCAACAACATTCACAAGAGGTAAAAAGGGAACTTGCGGGTTGGTTGGAACTACTTCAATCTTCATAGGCTTTCCATCCAATTGTACATTGTTGTATTTTTTTAGTGCTTGGATTGCATCAGTTCTTCTCACAAAAACAACCTCAGCAGAACCCTGTATAAATACCAAAAATCAAAGTTATGAATCAAATCAAATCAACATTAATTGAACACAAGTATAGCTTGAAAATACAATAAAAATGTTCAAACAAAACAAGGTCACTTGACTAAGTACATAGAAGTCCCCTGTATAATTGGACTGGATGTCTCTAAACTCAGCACATTTTATTAAACTGTGCATATAGATACATGAATCTGGAATCATTCAGTACAAACTACATCATAAATCAACATCGGTGATATTTGCAAGGAAAAGCCATCTCAAGATACTATAACAAGTTACTATTCCCATGGAAATTAAAGATACATATAACACTAGGAAATACGAGATAATGAACTTACACTTTGGCGGCCATTCTTGTCATAGTGGATGGCATACCTTACCAATTCTCCAATTTCCGAGAAGAGTTCCTGCGTTCAAAGGTTTCACTATCATTCATCTCACAGCATTAATAACTAGCTGGAATGGGGGCATGGGAATGCGCAAAAAAACAGGGTGTACCCTTATATCTTCATTGGTAACACTGTGGTGCAAGTTGGAAACATATAACTTGGTACCACTTTCAAATCCAGATGATACCCCAGCTGCTCTAAGGCTATCTTCAAACAAACCATTCTGCCAAGGCAAATTTTTCACCCTGCGGAAAGACTGAAGCAAGCAAACCCAATATGACATCCACAGAGGACGAGTAGAATCAGCATACTATGACTAGTGACAGATACAACATTCTTCTAGTACGGAGCAGACATCATCAAATGGCCAACACGGTAGATGTGATTAATATTCAATATAGTAATTTTTTGCAAACATAATTCAACTATTGTTAAACAAGTGTAGATGGGAGTTGAAGATTTTCACCCACTGCAAAGTATCACATCAATTGGTGCTTATGCAAAAAAAGGAACACTTCCAGTTCTGATGTTCAGCGAAGGAAAGCCACCTTTGCAAAACGCCATGAACTGGGATACTAACTGAATACTGCAACCCCAAGAAATTTGTCGGCTAGCAACAGCATCCATCATACACTTGCTAATGAGGTTTACAGATCACTTAGAAAGTCAGCCCTCTAGATGTTAAGTATGTTTAATTGTTGAAAGTTGTTAAATTTTCAAATAATGAAGCTCCTCAATGTTAAGGTACACTATAAAGAAGTGAATGATAGTCCCCAATTGAGCAGAGCCATCCTCTCCAACTTTTATCAAAACTTTGGGAGTAAATTCCATAAGACAAACCAAACATGAAGAGGGACCTCGAAAAGCGTGGAACAATTTGCACAAGAGCTTATTGTAGTTGATGATCCAAATTGGGCACCTCCTTTGACCCAATATTGTCACAGAACTTCTCATGGTGGAATTTCTAATGCAAACTAGAGACAATGATTTAAGGAATTCATAAGACATCCAGTAGTTTCAAGCTTGCCTTGGCAATGGTGTGAGCTGATGGTCTGGCATTAACACCTAGAGCACCTCGACCAGGAGGAGCTCCAGCACGTCTTCCACCTCTAAATGATCCACTGGCCCCTCTTCCACGTTGAGGTCTGCCCCCTCCCCGACTTTTCTGACTTCTCTCAATATTACGTCTGCTCTTTATCATATCATCAAGTGTCATATCCAAAGAAGCCATCAGGCAGGTTGATTGAGGCTAAAACTGTCTTCGCTCAAACAACAATTCTGTGAACAATGAAAACAGCACAGGATGAAAACTTGGCGGATGTGAAAAAATATGTCCACACAGACAGATGCATTTATTATTGATACTCGGTTGAGATGTACAATACAAGTCATCGGAAAGTAGCACAAAAGATTGAATACTGCAGGCAATCATGCGATCAACAAAGAAATTGAGATCTACAAATAATCACACAGAAACAAACGTAACGCAACAATAGGAACGCATTCCAAATCGAAGAAACATAACATATATGCTTCAAATCACAACGACATGAGAAAAAATCGGGGCTTTTCTAGTTTGAACAAAACTTTTAACAAAATAAGTACGGATGCTAGAAAACCTAAAAACTGAATCACGTTCTAAATCCCAAAACACAACAGAAGAGGATCGATTATACAAATCAATACTGTAGGTGCATGACATAAAACAAAAATTATGCTTACCTAAATCAGCCAGAACCCGAACAATTCAGGGATTGTTGAATGGAAAAGTATGGAGAGAAAGGGGATGTGACGAACGGAAAATTATGGAGAGCGAGGCGATCTGTGATAGTCGAATGAAAATTGAAGCGGAGAAAGGTAATCCGATCCAGAGGGCGACGCTGGGACGAGAGAATGTTGTGTTTGAAGAATTCCTTGGGGAGCGATTAGGTCTATTTATCAGAAGACAGAGGCGGTGGTGTGTGTATATGGAAGAAAGCTAAACCAATCAGGATTTCGAAATCAACGTGGACTTAGGCGTCGGAATTGGGCTGGACTAGTCGGAAGTTGGACTCGTTGGAAGTTCCATCTATTTCCATTCATAATCTCTCATAATCAATTTTAATCTTCTAATTTTTAATAATCTCAAAATTCATCCATGTATCTCAACCAACATCTTCAAATAATACCTTTTTCTTGATGCTGCATTAACCTCTATTACATACCGTGTGACTATGCCCAGATTTCAACAGTTGAATAATCTAATAATAATTGAAAGAATTAAAATAGTAGAAGAGAAATTTCACCAATAACGTATACCGTGTGACTATGCCCAGATTTCAACAGTCGAATAATCTAATAATAATTGAAAGAATTAAAATAGTAGAAGAGAAATTTCACCAATAATGAATAATCTACTTCGAACAAGCTAGAGAGATAATTTCTAATCTACGTGCTCTATCAGAATAATATGCGGAATAGAATGTGTAGAGACTTTCTCTTTCTAACGTTGGAGTTCCAATAATGATGCGTGAAACAATTTAGGAATCGGGAACTCTCTCTTATTTCGGCCTACACATCCTATATTTATGGGAGTGTGGTCGAACATCCTAATTCCATTAGGATGAGCTAAATAGGTCTAATTAAATGGCCCTTAATTAATTAATAGGTTCACTGATTAAATCCTAATTAAACAAAGATAAATCTAATTAAATTGAACACAATAAAATATATTCTAACAATCTCCCCCTTTTTGTTCAATTTGCAATGAAGCGCGGGTTATCTTTGTTTTGATCTTCACGGGATATCACCTTCTTTTGTCTTCTTTGAAATGCTTCGTGAAGAACTCCTTGCAATCTCCCCTTTGTTGTCTTCTTGGTAATTTGATCTTTGATGTCGTGGGATTTAAGGATCTTCAAACTCTTGCATGTAGTCATTTCCTTTCAGAAGTTGCTCTTGATCACTTTGTGTGACACCGCACCCGAACGTCCTTGAAATTCAAATTTAATTTCAAAAGCTATGCACTGAAGTTCCTATTATCGTACAATTGTAAAACGATTAAAGTTTTACGTAAAGTGTGATTAATCATATTAATGTTTGGGCTCGTATAATAGTAATGGACTTCTAAATAATTAAATGGGCCATCTTCTTGATATTGGGGCCCAACATTCTTAAATAAAAATATATAACCCCTCGGTACAAGTAAGAGCGGTCGGGCAGCCCAAATGTTATTTTGTGCCTAACCAGCTAAAAATAGCAATTATTTAAGAATGGCGTCCTAGACTCATTGGAGGGTGGCCCACACGGTTAGTAGCCCAGCTATATAAATATTAATATCATAAATAAGTGATTGAATGATTGGAGAAGAATACAAATGCCTATGATCCCATATTTGGCATTATTAGGCTAAATAATGGGAGTAGGGTTTTCTTTTATAACTATACATCATATAAATTATGGGGACCATCCTACACATATTAGAGATCAATAATATGATGTAGAAGGTTGACTTGATCTAAATAAATTGGGATGAGTACAAAAAGTACATCTTATGACAAAAGACAAAAACAATAGGACCCATCTTTCCACTTTTGGAAGTATTTGTGGATATTTTGCTCCCAAATTAATTAGGGGAGTTAAGAGTGCGTCCCACACCTTCCTAGCACCTGAAAAACAGGTAGAATAAGTTAGAACACATAAATGGGGCGGACCTATTGTGTTGAGAGCTCAAACAATACAAAAAGGAAATAAAAGAGGGGGATCATCCCATGTTTGATTGGAATCAAACATCCTACACTTTCTTTTTGTGAAGCACACATTAGTTATCATCATTGGGAGATCTTGAACCTTATCCCAACCTCCAGTAGGAATCTTATCTTGTGAGGAGAGTATAAGAGCTCACAACACACCAAAAAGGGGTAGAAATCATTCTCGCCGCATGGAGGATTTCCAGTGCGAAGGTCTTCTTGTTCGACTCATATCTTGAGTTTCACTCATCCAATTAAGGCGTGTGAGGTGCCCACTGAAATCTCTCAAGAATAGGAATCCATATACGTGCAGTTTGCGTCAAGTGGAGCAGTTTAAGGCCTCCAGATCGTTCAAACAAAACACAACCTCGCAGAATACGATTTTGTATTCAAAGTAAGTTTGAACCCAAAACCTCCCTTTCTGTTGTCTAAATCATATAAATGATTGAGGAACTATTGTACACTGGTTGAGGTGTATAAATTGTCGTTTTAAAGTGACTTTATTTGTTGGAAAGGTTAGATACTAACCTAGACAAAACCTTGAAAGGTTAAGGAACGAATTCACCGGAAAACACCCGTTCTAGGGGCTATTTTCGTGTCTTCGGTTAGGAGTTGAGCAAGCACCTTCAGGGGGCTGTTTAACACCCATTTATAAGCAAGGAATCAATTCTCAAACCCCCTTGGCCGAAGCTTGAGCATTGGGTTGAGAAGGATCAATTTAAAGCTCATTTGAGGTGAGGATCGACATCTAGTTGCTTACAACTTATAGGTTAAGCATGAGATTAACTAAATGGCTAAATCATGTTTTTCATGGGTTATGATGATAAATTATTGATTAAATATTGATATAGTTTCCAAAGAATGAAATGGGAAATGATTTGGAAATGTATTGATAAAAATGGAGTTAAATGAACTATTGTGTGAAATAGACATTTTTACTCATGTGTGAATTGTGTAGATACATAAATGATTATTTATGTATTACATTGGATGATTAAGTTGCTTCTACATATCTCTAAATATGTAGGGAGTTACAAATAGAATATATGATGGATAAGAATACTCTTAATAGTATTGAAATACTAGTTAATGATTGTTGTAATTGTTAAGGAATTGAATCTAAGGATTTGATTCTAATTGATGTACTTGATTGTGATGCAAGTGACTAAATTGATGTAATATGATGTACGATCATGTTGAGACAGTCCGTGAGGATGTCCCAAAGTTGATTATTGTTATTACAATTCTAGGCATAGTGAGTGCTTAGGAATTGGGGTCTATGCCAATGTAAGGAGATGTACTTAAGCCGCGCTCTAGAATTGCATTGGGTAGACATGACATGGTGATTGATGACATGCATGGTGATGTAGTTGAGTTGGACTTAAGAAATGCATGGGAGATATGAGGCTGTAGCATATGATGTGCATGGTGATGTAGTTGAGTTGGACTCAAGAAATGCACGGTGGAATAATTAACTTGTGTTATATAAGGTGCATGGTGATGTAGTCGAGTTGGACTCGAGAAATGCAAACATATGTGTTAGGGTTGAACCCTATGTATTGTCGTGACTAGGGGTCACGGGGTTTGGATTATTTTTTTGTAAACAAGCCTTGGGCCTACGGGCTGACTACTTGACTTTATATATAAAGTAAGTATATTTCGAAAAGGGGTAACTTGGGGTTACGACCTAGCTTATATTATCACCCTATTTGAGGGTCTTGTGTTTGAAATACTCGTTTTATATCTATTAGATGCCATCCACACCAGTACTGACCCTCTTTCGGGAGGGGGGGGGGGTCCCACCACCATTTCAGGTTGAGGCTAGAGCTTGCAACCTGTGCTTGTTGATAGGGCGATCATCTCGGAGGGAAGACTTGGTTTGTGCTTCCTCCATTCTGTTTTTAAACAATTTAAACATGCTCATGGATATTTATGAGTATATGCTCGTGTTTGCTCTGTGTGGCATTTGTTTTCAAACAATTTTTTCCGCTGCGTATTCAATTACTTATTATGTATGTTTATGGATGACTTATGTGTGAATGATATTCGAGACGCCTTGTATAATATGGATGAGTTAGACTGCGGTTGACTATTCGTATTGTACGGCGGGTTGTTGACGTGTCCGGATAGGTCCGGGGCGTGACACTTTGAATGAAATCCGATGGCGCCTCTAGAATGAATATTCTTGACTTGCGTCAGACGCGCACATGATTTTTCTTCAGTTCTTGAGTATCCAACCTCTGTCTCCTCCAGAATGTAGTCTTTTGATGTCAATCCTTTTGTGGAGAACTTGTCGGTGGCACAACGGAAAATGATGAATGAGTTATGAGTATATGCTAACCATTTGATGTGAAGCTGAGCGAGCAGATGTGTATGTTGGAGGAGAGAAGTGTCCGAGAATGATCTTTGAAAGTTTAAATGCATTTGGACCGCTCTCCCCCTCATGATGATCCGATGAGTCGGGACGTCATGCCTTTGTTCGTCCTTTTATTCTGCAAAACAAAACTAAAGTTCGGATACACTAAGGTGTTCCGTTATCACAACCTCAATGTAAACACTGATGTGTGGCCTGTATAAAATGATAGAAACATTAAAGCTCTAGCAGGACTTCCGACCGATCATTGTGAAACATCCATAGTAGATGTCACTCTGGTCGTTATGGCATGATCACAATGATATGCAAAGAAAATTTGTAGCCCCCCAGGGTCGAAAAGAAGCCCGTTATCATTACCATAGAGATGAACTCTAAAGCAATGGCCTGAAAGTGTTGGTGATTTTTATGTTGCAACATCAGGACTTCCATCCAATCATCGGTCTACATCTATAATAGATGAGTCCTATGGAAGTTCTCGCAGGTCTTGAAGACCAACAACTGACACTAAAATGTGTCTGTGTCCTAGAAAATTCAAAAACATTTGGGAGTGTGATAACTAGACACGACGTGGCCAATGAAAGTCTAGTGGCGTGGGGTTGTGGGCCACTGTAGTCAGTACTAGTCGCCTCAGAAGGAGACGGTGATAAATAATGAGGTTCCCCGAGAAATTTTGATGAAACACCTGTCTTTTGGGAAACAAATGAGTGGTCTAGGGTAGAGTTGTGCATGTGCTGTTGGACAAGATGCAGCGACTTCTACCCGAGATCTGAATAAATTCAGTCCTGTACCTACGCAGAATTGTCCGGAGTATTTGAGTGACTAGGATTGATTCTTCATTTGATCGCTCAGATGAGGTAGCAGACTTGTCTTTCAATATTGTTTTCTCGCTCAGTTGAGCATTCTGCTTTGTCACTCTCATAATGTTCA
Source organism: Cuscuta europaea (assembly GCA_945859875.1). Taxonomy (NCBI): domain Eukaryota; kingdom Viridiplantae; phylum Streptophyta; class Magnoliopsida; order Solanales; family Convolvulaceae; genus Cuscuta; species Cuscuta europaea. The sequence continues at coordinate 14,357,805 of CAMAPE010000048.1, forward strand.
CTCACTCACTCTCGGCTTTGTCTCTTGGATAGGCTCAGCTGAGTTTATTAAGCCATTGAGACTTATCTCTCATTGATCTCTTTGCTCCACCTTAATAGAAGCACTCAGTAGGATGCATTTGACGTTGTTTGGCGCTTGGGAGGAGAACTTTGAAATTCCCCCTCAACAGGTGCATCCTTGAGTTGATTCTTGCATCGATCATTGTGTGGTGCCAGGAGGAAATAAAGATGTTCCTCCTCAGAATTTGCAAGTATTGTTGTTGTCATCCGGGGAGTAAAGTAAAAAGCCCCCCCTTGGAATGAGCTTTCTTCGTTATATGGCACCAGGAGAAGTAAAAATTAAAGAAACACCCCCCTCAGAATATGCACTTGTTGTTTGTTGGTGTTGAAGAGTACATTTGTTGATTTTCAGCTAAGTGGAGTAGTATACATGCCAGTACTCTTCTTCGTAATGTGCACACTTGCTCCCCCCTAAAGAATGATTTATCTTGAATAGGTGCACTGGGAGCTTTTGTTGAACTTGTTTTGAAGCTCAGAAAGATATCTTCATCGCTTCCCTTTGACGTATGATACATCCTATGCTTATGTGTGGGTTCAGAATTGAGGTGTTCAGAAGTCTTTTCGGTGCTATCGGGTTATGGACTGATGTATCCAGAAACTCTTATGTAGTGCGGGTTCTGAGCAGATTTACTCAGAAACCATTTTGTAGAGCGAGTTCTGAGCTGATTTACTCAGAAGCCATTATGTGGTGCGGGTTCTAACTTCTAAGCTGTTTTACTTAGAATCCATGATGTGTAGTTGTTCAGCAGCTCAATTTCCCATCATGTGTGTGGAGCAAACATATCAGGTACCACACATGAGGGACACATGTAAAACAATTAAGAAACCTTTGGTACCCATTTAAGGATGGGTCCATCCTTTCTCGCATGACAGAAATTATGAAATTTTTGTTTTATTTTTGTTCCTAAACCAGTCTCGTTTGAAGCTTTTGGAGAGCTATATGACTATAATTCTGATTCAGGAATCCATTTTTGAACAATAAAAGTTTTGGTGCATGTGAATGATGGGATATTGTTTTGAGAAGTAAAGATTTTCTCCTTTGATAGATGTTTCAAATGTTTGACTAAATAAACCTTGAGAGGATATTTCAGTTGAACATCATCACAAACATCATAGGTAGAAGCTCTAAATCTTTTGTGTTTAGATGTCCCATCACTCACATCACAATGATGACTTGAAGTACTAAACTGCCTGGTTGCACTAACAGAAGCACTAGATTGAGTTCTCACAAGAGTAGAATCATCAATAGAAGACTTAGAAGACTTGTCTGTGTCAGAACTAGGTGACTGGATGATTGAATTTGAGCGAGAAGCTTTGAAATTACTACAAGACTTGGTGGAGAAACTCCCCCTTCTCTCTAAAATGAAGAGAGAGAAACTCCCCCTTCTCTCTAAAATTCCAACCTTTTGAACTCCGGCCATGGAATTTCGGCAGCAACATGGCCGAACTAAGTACACCACCAACAATGGACAAAGGTCCTACATTCAAAATCAACCACCAAGAATCACTACTCCCTCTTGGAATCGCATTAAGAGCAGACCCCGTGATAGGGGAGATGGCTACAACAACGCTCAAAGGTTCGTGCAAATTAGCTACAGTAGACCTCCACCTCACTGGTACAACAAACACGACCGCCATAGCACAAGAACCAGAATTCAATCGAACACTCGTATGAGGTTCAGAACAAATCCCTACTCCACACACTACCATACGGATTTAGTCTTTACCCCACACTTCAATAGAAAGGAAATACAACTCAGATCCTCTGCAGAACGACGGCTCCCCTCCCATGAACTGGCTGATGTCCAACGTCTACATCCAGAGCACACTGACTACGCGGAAGATATGGACGAGTCTTGGAACATAGTTCGCCACAGACGAAGGCGCTCCTTTCCCTATCCCAGGGAAAGAACGAAACGAAGTTCATCCTGGTTAGTTGATAATCCTAACCGTTTCATTTTGCTTGATTCTGAACAAGATGACTTGAATCTTCCTCCCCACAATCGATTCAATCGACGATTAGAGGATATCAGCAAGTCTGATATTCAAAATACACATCACCCTGAAGCGGCGCTCGGAAAGGAACCTTCAGATAGGGGAACCAATAGCGTCGAGAACTCAGGCTCCGAATCCATTTCGCCGATGTCCTTACCTGCACCGAACTTAGCCGGAAGCGCCGATGGCGATAAGGCGCCATGGGGAGGCCCACCGACGTGGTCCAGTGGGAACTTGATGAAGACTGCCAATCTGGATCGCCAACTTGCTAGACTGGCGGTACACAGTAAGCAGTACGCATAGCCTACAGACAAAAAGGACAGAGACACGGGGATAAGATTGGACCAGGGCCATACGACTGCAGCAGTACGTAGGCTTACTTGGGCCGAAGTGGTCCGGTGGGAAGCAGACCCCTGTGGAGCCCAATCCAGCCATCCCAAATCAATCGGTAGTCCCCTCTCAAGGCACGCCAAATACAAAACAGTGCGAAAGCTTTTATTTTATTGGAGAAGATGGTTTTGACTCCATCAAAATTGAATCCAAACTGTTCAGGTTTGCGGCCACGGATAATGAAATTGAAATTTTTGAGATGCAAAAATCCGTGCTAAGAAGAATCAATTTCAAAAAAGACGATGCTCCAAATATCTACAGCTGCATTTTACAAATCATAGGCCCAAGTAATGACAATTACAGACAGAGCAGAAAAGTTGGGAATCTCACAATCTCTACTCAAATTAAAAAATCAAGGTCGAATCTGAAGATTTCTAAAGCAAGTGGGACCTCCATTGAAGACCCCATGGGTCCCCTCAATTCCAATCTCAAAGACTTTTTGTCATTATTCTCTAATTTTGCAAAATTATCTACTGAGCAGAAGGAAACCGGACATGGGGAGCACACTCCAGATGACCCCGAGGAAATCAGCATTTCCAAACTCATTTTTAACTATGAAGTACAGAGGGCATTCAGTGATGTGTCAAAAAGCATAGATATTGCGCATAGGAGCTTGATTCCTATACCCCAACAGGATTAATTGCGGATATAGACAAACACGGTGAGATTGCGGGAAGCTCAAAATTTGAAACCGGCCGAAATATCAGATGTCTCCACAGAAGGACTAAAAACTAGGAGTCAATCAAAAACGCTCCAAGATGATGAAGACTATTTCATCTACCCGGTTTACTCAAACTATTATTCACCCCAAAAGCTAGTAACATGTCTGGAACGCTACAAGTCATCACACCCAGATGCAAAGTCTTACCCCCCTTATCTCCAAAGGGCTATCCAATTTCACCTCAAATACAATCGGCTGCTCTCCATCCACCACTGTAGGGGTGCCTACAACATATGTTATTAGTTAACTTTTTTTCTTGCGACTTTCTCTTGTATTTTCCTTTATCGATCTTTGTACTTGCAATCCTTTTTCTAATAAATTGGAAAGTGTTCCCCGGCGCTTTCCCCACTGTCAGTGGAATTTTCAAAAAAAAAAAACAGTGTATTTTAGTAATTAGGCAATAATCCCTTGATATTTTTTTAAAAAAATACTACCAGACTTGGTAAAAAGAGATTTTGATTTTTTAGAAAACATTTTAAGTCTTGTAGCCTCCTTTTGAGTTTGTTTGAAAATCCAGGCCATCCTCTTCTCTTGTCGTTTATTAAGAACATTACCTTTTGGTTTTTCAAAATGAGAGAAAGAGGGTGAGCCATTTTCCTTAGAAACGTGTTGAGGAGGTTTTGAAAAATTGCCTTTAGGAACAGGAGACGAGGTTAAGTCCCTTTTTCTTGAAAAATGGTTTTTATTTTTATTCTTTTCAAAAAGGGAATTTTCAGGAGTCTTCGAGCCTTGAGAGGATTGATCAGTTAATTCAGATATTTTCTTCAAAAGATTTTCCTTTTCAGATTTAAACTTTTCTCATTCTTCTTCAAAAGAAGAATGGAGATCAGCCATTTTCTTGATTATTGCAGGAAAATATGGTTCAGAAACTTTTGAAGTGGAGGCCTCTTCCCCATTGGACACAGTTTGATTTTCAAGAGGAGAGAGGGCAATATAGTCATCAGAAAGAGAAATTTGTCTAGTAGCATAGCTGTCATTAAGTGCAGTATAATCATATCCAATTTCAGCTTTTGCTCTATTCTTCCTTTTGTCCTCTTCTTCCTCACTAGTTTCAGAAGCACTAGTATATTTCATCAGCTTAGTTAACCCTAATTTCATGTACCTCATGTCATACAATTGAATGCAATCAACCTTTTTTAAATTCTCAAGGTTTTGAAAGCATAGCCCTTCTCTAGGCTTATAAAATTCAGTGTCTTTGGTTTTATTATTTAACAGAGAAGCTGTTTGTTTTGATTGACCTCTCTTGGCTAAAATATCCCCTAACTCCTTTATTTTTGAATAAATACGACCACGTTCCTTGTTAATGAATTCAAAACAGGTAACAGCTTCAGAACGTTTTTGCTTGTTCTCATCCAGTTCTTTAGTTAATTCACAGACAGTTTGCTTAAGTTTTTCTACTTCAGACTCTAAGCTAGTGACTTTATCTCTTGAATCTTCAAGCGAGCTGTTTGAAAAGCTCCTTCCAACACTTGTTTTTCCATAACCTTTTGATCATTAGCAAGTCTATCTTCAAGTTCCTTTATTTTATTGGAATAAGAAGTACTTACCTGGAACTTGTCAGATACTGTGGTTGATTAGTTGCTTAAAAGCATTGATGAGTTGGAGTGGGAACTCATGGATGATTGTCGGAGATGAATCCTTCACAGAATAGCTTTGACCAGCCTTGACTTGATGAAGAATTGACCAAATTCGCTTCCGTTTTGACTTTGACCGGTGAATGACAATGTTTTTTCGGAAAACAGGTGATATCTTGGTCAAGAAGGGCGTGTGTCTTAAGGTTCTGAGGAACCTTCCATAAAATTGTAGATCTCTTCAAGACGTTTCCGAAAAGGTATTATACGCGTAAATCGGATCACTGAGTCAAAAGTTATGGTCAAAACGGTGTAGACACACAAAAATTGCAAAAGTTGATTGTTGAATGATGGGTGACGAGAACTGTTCGGATTAAGAGTGGCTCGAGATTATGGATTACGGGTGTAGGTTCGTGATCTTCAAACTTGAAAGGCCTGAAATCTAGAGATATGAATTAGGGAGGTCCGAGATCTTGATCTAGATGGAGGCCCATGATCTTTTTAAAAAAAAATTGAGGTCCGAAATTATTAATCACGAGTGTCTCAATAGCTGGATGTCGAGAGAAGTTAGAAGGCTTGTTTTCAGGTTTGTAATTTTGGGTGAGGGGTATTTGAAAAGGGGATTCGGGATGTGGATGTGGGGCTTATTTAAGGATGTGGGATTTGGGAGGTAGTGAGTTTTCATTGGTTAGACTTTAGGAAAAAGGATTATCCTGATTGGATAATCACCATGCAAGAAGAAATCTATCAGTTTGAGAGACTGAAAGTTTGGTCACTTGTTCCTCGTCCCTCTGGAAAATCAATCATAGGCACTAAGTGGATCTTCAAGAATAAAAAACATGAAGACAAGATCGTGATTCGTAATAAGGCCCATCTGGTTGCGAAAGGTTATAATCAATAAGAAGGGATCGACTACAATGAGACGTTTGCTCCAGTTGCACACATTGAAGCCATTCGACTGTTCATGGCTTATGCTGCACAAAAGAACTTCACCATCTATCAAATGGACGTCAAAATAGCATTTCTGAACGGGATCTTAAAAGAAGAAGTTTATGTTGATCAACCGGAAGGATTCATCAGTGAGAAATATCCAGATCACGTCTATCATCTGGATAAAGCTTTCTATGGACTCAAACAAGCCCCGAGAGCTTGGTATGAGGAATTATCTGATTTCATGGTTGATTCTGGCTTCTCTAAAGGAACAATTGATACTACTCTCTTCATTAAGCGTCATGGATCTGACATCATCTTGGTCCAGATCTGCGTTGACGACATCATTTTTGGTTCCACTGATGCGGCCCTCTATACTGCATTTGGAAGTCTGATGCAATCTAAGTTCGAAATGAACATGATGGGTGAAATGAATTTCTTTCTTGGACTGCAAGTTAAACAACTGCCTGACGGAATCTTCATTCATCAGTCCAATTACATTCATGATTTGTTGAAGAAATACGGTCAAGAAAACATCACCCCTGTGAAAACCGCGATGACTCCTCCCTGCAAGCTTGATACTGATCCATCGGAAAAGCCTATTAATGTTATCACTTATAGGGGAATGATCGGTTCGTTGTTGTATCTGACCTCGAGCCGACCTAATATTATGTTTGCTACTTATCTCTGTGCTCCCTTTCAAGCAAATCTAAAGGAATCCCATCTGCTGGTTGTGAAACTAATTCTGCGTTATCTGAAAGGAACTCCTAATCTTGGACTCTAGTATCCTAAGGAGACTTCATTTGATCTGATTGCATTCACTCACACGGATTTCGCTGGGTGTGAAATGCTTAGAAAGAGTACTTCTTGTAGTGCTCAATTTATTGGAGAAAAACTGGTGTGTTGGTCCTCAAAGAAGCAAAATTGTGTGTCTACATCTACATCGGAGGTTGAATATGTCGCTGCTGCTAGTTGTTGTTCACAAGTATTATGGATGAGGACTCAACTGCGTGACTTTGGATTCTACTTTGACCACATTCCCATCTATAGTGACTCAAAAAGTGCGATTGCTATCTCTTGCAACCATGTCCATCATTCTCGCACTAAGCACATTGACCTGAGATTCCACTTCATCAAAGATCATATTGAAAAAGGTCACGTGGACATATAATTTGTGTGCACTGAGCTGCAATTGGCTGGTCTATTTACAAAGCTCTGGACGAGAAAAGGATTCAGTTCCTGGTCTCTAAACTGGGAATGCTGAATTTGGATTTTTAAATCGTGCACTAGTATAGGGGGAGTTTTTATTTTTATTTTTTAAATTTTTGTTGAGTCGGTTTCTTGGTCTGTTTCCCGAAGATGTGAAAACCTTGAGGGGGAGCAAAGTTTGTCAGTCTGATCTGAGTGCTGCAATTGAGGGGGAGTATTTTAATTTCTTTTAGTATCCGCAATTTTTCTCATAAATAAAAAATTACAAAAATATTTTTTATTTTAATTTGAGTCAGTTTAGTTTTTTTTGTCAGTTAAATTGAGTGAGTTTCTTAAATCAGAAAATCCAAAAAGAGCTTAGTTTTTCTTTTTCGCGGGTGCATAAAGGTTGAACCATTTTGTCATCCTCTTCCTCTCACTTTCTAAATTCATAACAAAGCACTCAACGGTCTTCTCTCTTCTTCATCACCGGGTTTTTCTTCTCAAAGTTACTTCAAGGTTGCCATTTTCTTCTTTGTACTTTTGCATGTGTGTGTGTATTCTGTTTGCAGGTTCACCAAGAAGAAACGATGTGGAGAAATTCGGCAATAACCACCGGAAACCCCCCTCCCTGTCGACGGTCAAAACCATCTCACCAACTTCCACCCCTTGATCCGAAGAGCCTCCATAGCCAAGAAACTTGACATCCATAACCTTTCGAATTCATTAGCCACTCCTAATCTCGAAAACCACCATAGCCGAAATCCCCTTCCCTAGGAAATCTATTCGAGATCTTTAAAATCGGGCTCCGAGATCCTGTCCCGAAATCCATCACCAAGGCCATCCGGAATCCCATTGACCCAAAATCTTTAGTCCAACGGAAACCTGAATTCTAATCTACAGAGATCTTTTTAAACGGGCTACCGAAATACTACTCACCTATCTAAAGTCCTCAACTGAAATCCTTGAGACCGGGCATCCGTAATCCTCAGCCGAAATCATCCCTTTACCAAAATCCCTCTACCCAAAATCCCTCTACCTGAGATCCCTCTGCCCAAAATTCCTAATATTCGAAATCCGTAAAGCCGAAGTCATTTCAAAACCAAAGCTCAAAGCCCATTCTTTGATTAATCTTTGTTTTGATATGTGCAATTCAGGCAATGGCATTCTTATCCGAGGAGGAAGTGTATCCTAAGGAAAGTAGGATTGACATTAAAGATGATAACTATTTGTTGGATCCAACTGTGCTCAAATGTCAAGACAAAGTGATGATTTCTATCCTAAGAGGACATTCGTTATGGCTAGCAATCACCCTTTCTGTCAAAGCCCTGAAAATCTACCTCAGACAGCTCTAGGGAATCATGCACACAACTGACAATCCAATTCCCACTCTCAAAACTAAACTAGCCAACACCATCATCACCATCACTAAAGATACCTTCCGCACCCTCCTCCACCTACCCATATGTTCTGAATATGACCCGTTCCCAGACAACCACCCAATCTTCTCTGACATGCTAAAAATAGGCCATCTACCACCATTGAATCTGGTCTCACAATTCTACGACAACAAGCTGCCCAGGCCGTGGAGAACTCTTTTTGCCATTCTAAACAAGTGCCTATCCTCCAAGCAAGCAGACTATGATCAATGCAACACTAACATCTCACAACTGGTCCACAGGGTGATGTTTTCAAAGAATTATGACTGGACACATCTCATCTGGCTAGAAATCTTAGAGCAACTAGGCACAAGGACATCAAACAAGAAGACCAAGTACATCCCATATGTACGTCATGAAAGAAGATGCCAACATTCCACAAAGACCTTCAACAGAGCTTCAAGAGATTCCTCAGCAACTCTACTTCAAGAACTATGACAACACCACTGAGATGCAACCAATGCCTATTCCTGATGCTCTACTCAATCTTGTATCTCCAAACGATCCTCACGTCGCTGAATATAAGGTTAGTATCTCTTCTGTCCCTACAACACAGTCAAACCCCACTGTGTCTACCTAAGGGAATTCTAAGCCGAGTGGAAGTAAGGGTCCGAGAGTGACTAAGACCAAAAAGAGGGCAGGTGAGACTCAGTCCAAGAGAGTTGATGTCTCCTCCTCTAGCACTGTTATTGCTACATCAATCCCAGTCACTGAAATAATCCGAACTCAACCCATAGGCACAGGTTCTGACGTTGTCAGTTCCAGAGTAGAAGTCGCCACATTGAATTCAATAGCGGAAAATGTGCCAAGCCTAAACTACTCGACCATCTCCCAAGAGATGGTTGTTTCAACCCAATAAGGGGAACCCATCAGTGAACCACCCCACACTGCTACCTAATGCACATTAGGTCATCTGTCCACCATCCCATAATTTTTATCATTTTCTAGGGCACAACGTTCTACTTCACACACTGATACAGGCTCATTATCACCTCTCTTAACAACCAGGGGTACACCTACGATGGTTGGAATTCCTGCCACACTATACTCCCCAGCAGGTCATGGCACCGCTATTTTTAGTGATGCTGTGAGAACCGAGTCTACTTTTAGATCCAGATTTGCCCCATTCTCTAGTTTTTCCAATTTTAGGGAGGGTATGAGGTCTGAACTTCAACTTTTCAAGCTCTCTCTTTTACAAGACCTACGCTCTGTAGACCCAACAGGCGTAGCAGACCAAAGATCACACCCAACTCCCTCCATAGGAACTCTTCCATCTACCACCACACCCACTACCATAATACCCACAACCACTCTATCCACCCCATCTACCTCTCACCCTGACCCCATAGTTAGTTAAATACAATACGGGAATTAAACGTGGTTTAATACGCATGTGTTTTATTCGGTAACTTGAACAAAAAATACGGTCAAAAATTAGACAAAAAATACGTTGACTTTTATAAAACATGTAAATACGTATACGTGTATAATACGGCATCTCGTAGAAAAATTCGGGTTAAAAATACGGATCTTATTTTGAATGATTATATTATTGTACTAGTTTTTAGAGCATAAAAAATATATAGTACATAAAGGATAATCAACATACACACACTCAAATATATGATCTCATTACTCCATCAAAAAATGCATTCATAATAGCATAAGTTCATGACAAAAAAGAAATAATGATTAAGTCCAAAATAACATTTAAATTATATACTTCATAAAATAACATATAATAAAAAGAAATAAGAGTGTACACATATTGAAGTAGCAAATCACATTACTACATAAAAGAATAATTCATAATTGCATAAGTCGATGACAAAAGTAAAAATAGTACGGAGTAATTAAGTCCAAGACATAATTTTGCAAAGTAATGTCAGAAATTAAGGCATAATAACATAGAATGAGGCCAAGTTAACATCATCATCTTTATATGATAATCAAATAACTCTCAAGGTAAACTCGTCATTTTCACCTAGATGACGAATAGCATGAGAAAGTTGTGTGACTGCTACACTTGTCATTGTTTATGTGTAAAAGTTTACACTAAAAAATGTCGGACTTAGAAAAACATTAATTTTGATATGCTTGTTTGGAAAAGAACATCACAAATCTAATGCATAGTAGTATTTTATATTTTAGTCTTGTAGGATGCTAGCTTTAGTCGTCATGCAATTAATTTTAGTATTTAACAATTGTATATTTTGTATTTTAACAATACAAAAAAACGGGGTCACAACTCACGAGGATGAGGTTTTCTTTTTTGCTTTTAAACTATTGTTGATCTCCTATTCATTTGATGTATTCATTCAAGTGATCAAATGATGTTTTTATTTTTTTTAAAATACGGGAAATATACGTTTTATACGGGAAGTGGAAGTTTTTTTCCTTTTTAAACGGACCAACATTATTTTTCGTTTTAAACATGTTTTTTTTTCTCAAAAAAACGGTACGTGTTTAAAACGTGTTATCTGAGTACTTTCTTAAAGGACTCTTATCCGAAACCAACCTTCCCCCACACCTCTTACAAGTCCGTGAAATCCTAGTCATAGCCCCACCTTATATCCCATCCACATCCTGTCGTGATCAAGAACGCTTGCCTAAGCGTAAGCATGATGACTCTGATGACTCCGATCATCATGAAGGGGAGAAAGGCAACATACTTGTGAGCAAATCAATTCACAACCTCTCATTCCATATTCCACAAGATCTGAACCGTCCTCATCTTCTCGACCTAAACCTTCATCCTCTACCGCACCTCACGACTCACTAGCTTTAAACGTTTATCACCCTTCCGTGCCCCTTAATACTGAGCCAGGACTATGTGTCCTCTCGAGAACTTGTATAGGCTCGTCCTTCATGGATGTAGACTAAGGATAGGAAGGAAGTCCTTACAATGCAACATCGCTATCACCATGGTCTTCAGACCGTCAGAACGAGCAAGCCTCTAGTACGATGAAAATGGTAAGTCTCTGTGACCCCGGTGTTATGTTACCCAGTGCTACTATTTTTGTCCCCAATGATCCACAGGTTCCATAAGCTGAAAGAGAAACTTATTCTTCTAAGTCCGCTTCTATCCCAATACCAGCAGATCAACCATCATCATCAAAGAATAAATCTTCAAAGAGGAAAGAACAAGAAATCAAGAACAAAGCTGCTGATCTGATATTGCTTGAATGGGTAGAAGACAATGAAAAGGACGATCTTCAAAAGTTGAACAACGAGTAAGCTCTCATCAACCTGAATTACATCAGAGAAATTAAGAAGACATCTTCTGAAAAGCTAATCGGACTGGAACCTGAGGAATATGCTCAAGGAGAATTTTATGACAATCCACTTCCCGATTTTCACTGTCAAAGATCTGATCAAGAGACGCCCAGGTGAATCCAAGATAGAAGACAAGTTTGAAACACCTTGGGAGAACGTCAAGATAATCGTGCCGTATCAAGAAGATCTGAGACCAAGGATTTAGAGAAGTGAAAAGAGTATCAAAAAGGTTGAAGAGCTTGAGCTGAGAGGACTGGAACACTTGAAAGGAACCGATGCTTCTTGACACATATGGATGCTACGCAACATGACAACTGATCAGAATGATTCTTATGGAAATTGAAAAAAATTGATAAATTATTCTGATTCACCAATCATCGGGATTAAAGCTGTAGAGATCCATAATTGTGGCAAGGTGTTCTATCCAATGTATGAGTTTGAACGAAAAAATGGTATGATTCAAAGAGCTTCTGAAGCTGATATGTACTATGTTGTTGCAACTGATCTGATCCAATTATACTATGAGTACAGATTCATCAATTTGAAGGACTTATCACAAAAGGATAGAGATCTAGGCCTGAATGCGATCAAAGGGTTCATGATGAGACAAGTCAAATATTATTCTCTCTTTGATCTGCAAATGGTCATTGAACACAATTTTCCGAAAGTGAATATGACTTCTCCGACAAATAGAGCTCCATGGATCGAGAATTTTGAAGAAGGCACCATCATTACACATCCGGAGACAGGACTCATCTACAGAGATTACAAAGGCATCAAGCGGATCCTGCCCTTGGAAAAAATTGACAAGTATTGCGATGCTACGCTCAGGATAATCGAAGAACATCTGGAAGAAGCCGCGCTGAAGTTGAAGAAATCAGAGAATCCAGATGACCCGATCCAGATTGATCTCATTGGAGAATTTGCCAAAGCCATATGATTCAGACTTGATTTCAGAAGTACTCTAAGACATTATGAAGTCATCTTTGGCTATCGGAAGTCATTGTACAAGACTCAAAGATAAACAACGCTTTATCGACATTTGAACACAAAGGGAGAGAATGTTAGAATATTATTTAATTGTGTTCAAATTAATTGTATTTTATTTAATGAATCGTTGTAGTTAATTAGATTAGCTGAGAGAGAATTAGGCCCAATTATAAGTGCTCTAATAAGCCCACACGCCTAAGCTGTTGTTTCCTTGTTGTATTAGGCACTTCGAATATCTCTCCTATAAATATAGGTTGAGATGGCCGAATCTGCTCTCTAAGTCTCTACACATTCTATTCCGCATATTATTCTGGTAGAGCACGTAGATTAGAAATTCTCTCTCTAGCTTGTTCGAGTACTGTGTATTGTTCTTCATGGATCCATCATTCTATATACACGGTATACGTTATTCGTGAAATTTCTCTTCTACTGTTTTAATTCTTTCGATTATTATTAGATTATTCGACTATTGAATTTGGGCATATTTCACACACATACTACCCCCGCCCCGTTTAAAGGTTCTCATGACAAAATGACACGATTATTTAGATAATAATTAAATATGTTAATTCGAATATATTTTGAGAAATAATTTTGATGAGTATATAATATAACGAGTTATTGATGATAACTGTAATTTTATAAATGTATTAGTTTTAATATTTGATAATTAAATTGTTATTTAAGAGTGTTAATAGTTACCTAAAATAGAAAGTGGGAACATTTAAGTGAGACGTCCAAAAAAGGAAAGTGAGAACCTTTAAATGGGACAGGGGGAGAATATTTCTATTGTAGCAAATAATCTCATTAAATAAACTATCATTCAGTGATACTTCTCAAAATAAAACTGTCATGTCACTAATATAATTGTTGGTCCAAAATAGGGAGCTCACAGGCTTCTGGGAAAGCTACGTAAGAACACTTAAGCAGGAATCAAGAAAAGTAATACGAATATTGAAAGTTGCTAAAAAAGTTTAGTTGCCAGAAATAGCATATCTATTATTTGAATCGGACTTACCTTTTATAGGCGGTAACAAATGGTAACTGCCATAGATACTAATGACTAGTTAATTATAATATTAATACAGGATTAAATACATAATTAGGTCGCACATTAATTGCTCTGGTGGTTACCGTTCCTGCCACGTCGGCCTAGCAGGCAGGCCAGACGCTTGAGCTCCCTTTTGATGGACTTGAAGGCAGGCTCCCCACTGGGGTGGAGCCTGGAGGCAGGCTCCCCGTCGGGCTGGAGGCAGGCTCTTGACTGGGCTGGAAGGCAGACTCCCCGCTGGTCTGGAGGCAGGGTCCTGATTGGGTTGGAAGACAGACTCCCCGCTGGACTGGGGGCAGGCTGTTGGCCGGGCTGGAGGGCAGGCCATCATGGGCTTCCGCTCCATGATGGGCTTGATCGGTTGGGCCGGCACGAGCTCTGGATCGCTGGGGTTGGGCTTGCTGGTCCAAGTTCGAGGCTTGGACTGATTAGGTTCTAGGCCTAGTTCTATAACGAGCAAAAATTAGGTGTAAACTAGGTTGTTATCCTGTTTGTGTAAAGAAACAATCTAAATTGTTATCCTGCAAAAAAGTAGGTGTAAACTAGGTTGTTATCCTGTTTGCGTGCCTCCGTCATTGATCTTAGCTTATTCGAGGCAAGTTACAGCTTTATTTGTGACTTCTTGCATCAACTCCCCTGAATGGATTAGTAGCCCTCTTTGCTTCATGATTTCAATCATGTAATATTGCAAAGTAATCCAAACAGTAGTAAGCTTATATGCTTCTAGCTTTTCAAGTGCATTTTACACAACATTAATAAGGTCGCCCGCTAGTTTCTATTTGAATTCATCAAGCTTTTCAAGTGCATTTTTCACAACATTAATAAGGTCACCCACTAATTTCTATTTGAATTCTTGATGTAGAACCCCGGTGACTCTGTTTTTTAGTTTATCAGACATATCAGTCAACTTTTTAATCAAACACGTAACTTTTGATTTCGCGCGTTGAATTGTGTAATAATACAAAAAGTAAGGTTGAAGTTACTTTTCTTGTTGTATTGCCTGAAGTTACTATAGAACACCATTTTAGCTATGGGAAAAGTGTCAAATAGAACCTCGAACTAACTTAAAAAGTGAGAACCACCCCTTATATAGGAGGCTCTGTCTGGACGTCGCCAGTTGGGGCGGTTCCCGATGGATTTTTTGATGAAGTTTTTTGAGTATCTTCTTTATTAAGTCTAGTTTAATCATATCAAATTTCAGCTAAAACTTCAATCAAGAAGACAGTCAAATGAATTTTTGAAGATAACTACGCAGTTAAACAATACAATACATTTCAGAAAATCATTTGACTGTCTTCCCGGTTGAATCTTTATCTGAAATTTGTTATGGGTAAACTAGACCTAAAGAAGAAGATGCTCAAAAAATTTCATCAAAAAATTCCACCGAGAATCACCCCAAATGGCGAGGACTGGACAGAGCCTCCTATATAAGCGATGATTTGCACTTTTTAAGTTAGTTCGAGGGCCTATTTGACCTTTTTCCCTTTTAACTATTTTTTCATATAATTTTTTTATTGAATTAATAAATATATTTTTTTTTCATAAATCAGAATAATCAACCAGTACAGCCATTTCAGTCTGAACTTCATAAATTTCAAAAGAATCAGCCAATTCAGTCGATTTCAGTGTTACCAAACGGGTTCATAGTGATTGGATATTTGGATAGAGCAAATCTAAAATATTAGGATCTGGACTAATAGGGGTGGTATAGAATATGAATGTCTCATCCATAGTTGTTGACACCATTCACAAATTCTGGGTTTTCCATGTTAATGGGAGATTTAGCTTTATCTCACTGAATAAAAATGGTCTTACTTGCACTTTGGTTCCATTTTGCATTTGAGGTTGGGTAGCAACTTGCAAAATAGGCACTCTCTTGGAACTTATTTGGTGATAGAAGTCATTGCCTTCTGTGGAGTCCCTTTCGTTCTATTTTTTCCTTTTCTCTTTGCTGCTTTAGTTGTGAAATGAAATAATACTCCATCAAATAAGATCATCCTTTATGCTAAATTTCAGACAAGAAAGTATACTTGAATACCGGATACATTTATATCATACCTAACCAGATAGAAAAATCGAAAACCAACCAAACCAGGACCAAATTATGAACAAAAAATTATTTTTAACTCCGAGGTTGAAGAAGACCCACATATAAAAGTGTCCTAAACATCGGCTATGAGTCTCTTGTCCTAAACCTTTTCAACAGTGAGCAAATAACTCGACAATACAGCTTCATCTCAATGCAGACTCAGAATTTCAAACTACTAAATCCTTGTTGGAAAAATGGAATATTTCAAATGAATAAAATAGCTAAAATTATTTTCTCTTATTATCCAATAATAATATTACTCTATAAATCAAATTTATATTTTCATGCATTCCATATAAAATTAATGAATGGTTGATTGAGCTCTTCAAAATAATAACGTTAAAGCAGATCACTGAATTGAGAAACGTATGTTTAATAACCTTCTCAATTAGTGTAGTGATATTAAAGTGCTCCAACGTTTATAATTTTCAATGCATGTGAACGTTGGCTCTATGATATTCATGTAATTTCTGATTGGATGTTTGTATTTTTAATTAGTTTTTATTAGTTCTAGTTGAGGAAATTACACACTTTTGGTGTAATACTTTATTTTCATATTTATTTGTAATTTGTTTAGATTAGGACTTTTCTGAGCTAAACAGGTCAAAGATCATCCAAGGGATCAAGATTGGACCTCAAAAGATCAAGGAAAGTGCAAGGAGACAAGAAAGATTTCGATTTGGAAAAAATACTCGTATACCCGGTCGGGTATAGGCAATACCCGATCGGGTATTTGCTTGATTCGGTTGTCCAAATCAAATCCGGGAACAAAGGATCGTGGGAGCAAATTTTCGTAAAGATTTGTCACATACCCGATCGGGTAAACCGACATACCCGACCGGGTATGTCCAGAAATGTGGTTTTCCGGGAAATTTCCTAAGATACCCGATCGGGTATCCTATATACCCGGTCGGGTATCAGCCCCTGCAGCTCCCAAAAGCCTATAAATACACCTCCTTTCCTTCACAATAAAATATCCAATCCCTTGTACATCTAAGCTCAGTATAGAATAGCTCTTTCTTTATATTTTTCATCATGTTTAGTCTCCAAATGAGGAGCTAAACTCTTCCATCTTGGTTTTGCTACTTTGAAGCTTAATGAATTTGTAAGTTGTGAGTTATTTTCTTTAATCTTCTTCCTTGAATATTAATTCTTTCTTTCAAAATACTATCTCTATATCAAAGTTGGGGAGTGTTACTAAGATGACAATTAGTTAACATCTTGACATTGGTTATAGTAATAGCTATTTCTTCCTCTATGATTATATTGGGGAGTGTTGCTAAGATGACAATTAGTTAACATCTTGATATTAATCATAGTAGGATTCATATATTTTAATATTCTTCCTTGAGTATTGATTAATTCCTATTCATATTTCATGTTAATATCTTAAACATTACTTAAAGTATCAACTAGTATTGTTTCTCATATTAATTATTACTAGAATCAATCGGTTAATACGCTTGTTATTAATCCGGTTCTTTCAACGGTAGTAAACTTGGAATATTAATGCATGCATCTCATGGTTAATATGCCAAGGGGAATTAATTATATTGATTAAACCAATAAACCGCTTGTGTTGAGGTTATCAATCTCAATCGTTTTCATCTTAAGTTTATTGCTACTATCAAGTTAATATACGGCGCTTGTTCTATATTGACTCGTTATTAATAACTACCCTCGATGAACTGGATATACTCCTCGATTGAGTATTCGAGAGGAAGATAGTTAAAGATATAACCGGGATCGACGAACATTTCATTAAGTGGATAAAAGCAAAACCAAGTCCCCATCTCATTGAATTAAACTCATATAGGTCGTTTATCTTAGTGTTATTAAACCAAACAAATCTAAACCCCCCTTGTTATTATTTATATAAAAGAAAAGTATTCCTTTCCCTATGGATACGAACCTTACTACACTATACTACGTATTAGTGTTGTATTGATTATTTATTTTGAGTGCACCTAACGACGAGTGCACGTCACTCTACGAACTAATATATCTGGCCAGCAACATTTATCATTTGTATGGATATATATGTGTGTGTGCGTGCCTTCGGCCAGCTGTGTAAGACATACAATTTTGAGCTAAAACATCCCCTTATAGATTACAACTCTGCTGGATTAATTTTACTCTACTCTCGTTGTTCTGTTACCGGCGTAAGCCGAATAGCTCGTTTTATCTTGGGGAAAGGTTTTCGCTAGTCGGAAATACTTTCTTGAGGACAGCGTTCACGTGACTCGAGCTATATTATTTTCTAACGCTTTTTTGCAGATTTATCCGGCCAAATTTCCTACAACAATCCTATGGTACCAATGCTAATACTTTATCGTTTATTTCCACTTTATCAACTCATTACCAACAACGTAATTCTACTTTTCTTTAAATTCACACCACTCTCTTCCGTACCAATATTAGGGGGACGGAGGGAGTAATTAATAATACTGTTGTTTAGTAAAACTGATTTAAATCAAGCAAGTCAAAAACTATTTGATCTCATTATTCAACTTTTTTCTTTAACAAACCCTTATTAATGTTATCACATAGGGCTTAATTCATACCTGGAGCACCCAAGTAAATGGATTAGTAGTTGACTTTTAATGCTCCTGTTTCAGACTTCAAGTTAAAGTTGACTTTTTCCTCATAATACTTAGCTCATATTAATACTTGTAATTTACATTTGTATAAACTACATACAATTGCTACTTGAAATATGACAAAAGCTTATACGGAGTAACAGGCCCGACCTGGCCCAGGTGCAAATGGAGCACCTGCACAGAGTCCCCAATCCTAAGAGGGCCTCCAGTTTTTAATACTCGTAGTATAGTATTATACTCCGTAACTAGACCCAATAGGATCTTTTTTATCAAATAATAACCTTATCCAGCGGCCCAACCTCCTATTTGTGAAGCGCGTCTGCTTGTCTGCTTGCCTCATCGATCAGTACCCGTAAGTCGCTAGGAAGACGGAAAGGCCTCCTCGTTTATACGCATTTTTTTGGAGAAATGAAGCGGCATGCCCAACGAGAAGGTCGACATGATTTGGCAGACTAGGGTGAATGAAGGTTGTCGGTATGGAATTTAATTTTTTTACTGTTAGGCTTTTTTCGTTAAACACCCAACCATCCGAAAAATCAGATATCCCAATTCCATCCAAACTCCATTAATTTGATTTAGTGATTCAACCATTGTTTGAAATTGCGCAACGCAATTGCGCCTCATGGCGCGTCTTAGCTAATTCCTAAACTATGGCATAAAAGGCATTGCATATGGGCATATGGCGTTGGGAGTGTGGCGTACGCAATATTGCACTGAGGCGTATGCAATATTGCATACGCAATAAGGCGCTCTAAGGCGTACGCAATAGGAGAAGGTCAGGGTGTAAGGGTATTATTTGGATCTACCCGGCCCACTTTTAAATTGTTATAATTGATGTTATGATCCCTATTTCAAATCACTAGTTATTGATTGGATTTTTTCAGTCGATCGATCTAATTAATTTAAATTCTCATATCTAAGATTTTGTTTTTATAAAAGATTGAGAAAGTTTTGGTAATCTATGGTACTTTGAACATATTACTTTGCTAGGACTATGGCCTCTTATGATTTGTTTTAATATAACATTTGACGACTTTAGACAAATATGTTTATTTTTTATTATGTATATATATAATATTATATATATATATATATATAGAGAGAGAGAGTGTGTCATTCTCTTGTCCAGCAATTTTCTGTCCGAACGCCGTCCAAACACCACCGTTTGGGGCGGTTCCCGGCGGAATTTTTTGATGAAATTTTTTGAGCATGTTCCTAATCAAGTCTAGTTTATACATACCAAATTTCAGCTCAAAATTTGATCAGGAAAGCAGTCAAATAATTTTTATAGCATTTTCTTATATATATATATATATATATATATATATATATATATATATATATATATTACGCCTCAGGCATACGCCTCGTTCCACAATGAGGCTTACGCAATATGCAATATTCAAAAAAACGTCACGACTATGCAATACCCAATTTCGAACCTTGGATTCAGCAATTGCTTCGATTCAGATTTTTTTCCCGGAATAATGCTAATTAAATAAATAATTCCCAAAATACTACTGCGTTTAAAATAATTCTCAAAATACTGCTGGGTTAACCATGTTAAGAAAAGCCCACCACTTGAAATGGCGATTCTTCTCTTATAGTACAAAAGCCGCCACTCCAAGTGGCGGCTCTTCTCTTACGGTCCATTTTGTGCCTATATAAACCGCAAGAATTTGTTTAACTGCTTTCTCGATTGAACTTTGAGCTGAACTTTGGTATGCATAAACTAGACTTGATGAGGAACATGCTCAAAAAAATTCATCAAAAAATTCCACCGGAAACACCCTCTGATGGTGTTGTCTGCGGGGGTTCCGGTCGGGACGTCATGACAAAAGGGTGGTCCGGTCACCTCAGTTAGGGGTGGTTCCCGGTGGTATGGTTTGATGAAATTTTTTGTGTATGTTCTTCATAAAGTCTAGTTTATCCATACCAAATTTGAGAAAAACATTAAATCTGAAAGGCCATCAAATGATTTTTGAAAGATAACTATGCCGGATTATACATATAAAATGCAGTTATCTTTAAAAAATCATTTGACTTCTTTCCCGATTGAAATTAGTTTTGAATGGATTAACTAGACTTGATGAATAACATACACACAAAAATTCAACAAAACATCCCACCGGGAACCACCTCAAATTGAGGTGGCTCGACCACCCTTTTGTCATGACGTCGTGACCGGAAACCCCTACGGACAATACCATCAGAGGGTGTTTCCGGTGAAATTTTTTGATTAAATTGTTTGAGCATGTTCATCATCAAGTCTAGTTTATGCATACCAAATTTCAGCTCAAAATTCAATCGAGATGGCAGTTAAACAAATTCTTGAAACATACTATGTTTTATCAACCATGCTTGATGTACACACTCTTGTACACACCTTATACACACCATGTTTGTGAAGGTTTTTTTTTGTCTGTGAACCCGGTTCACAGACAATATTTTGTTTGTGCAAAACATTGTCTGTGAATCGATATTCACAGACAAAAAAAAAGCTTTCACAGACATAGGTGTGTACAAAAGTGTGTATAAGAGTGTGTACAAACATCATTTTTGATGTTTTATATATGTACTATGTACAAAATGTGCGTAAGAAAAAAGCCGCCACTTGGAGTGACGGCTTTTGTACTATAAGAGAAGAACCGCCACTTCAAGTGGCGGCTTTTCTTAACCACGGTGAACCCGGCAGTATTTTGAGAATTATTTTAAACCTAGCTGTATTTTGAGAATTATTTATTTAATAAGCATTATCACGCGAAAAAAGTCCTCAATTCATTCTTCTTCTGTTTCGAGTGCCAGCCAAATTAGCCAACAATCTTTTATTTTTCAAAAGAACTGCACTAGCAGTCTACTTGTCTAGCACTCCTAGCAAGGGGCACAGATTGTTCATGGTGTTCTTCAATCTTCAATTGATTTTTTGCTTTTGCTTATTGCCTGTATTCCCATCTTTTTTTCAACTAGACAACGTTATTGCTCTTCTTTGAATTCCTTATTTCTCTTACGGTTTTACATTCTATAAATTATAGTTGTCTAGTTGAAGTCTTACTTGGGATCTTCAATGACACAAGAAACGCTCAATGAATTAGTTTTAGTAGCAATTGAGAGTGATCTAGTTGAGAAAATTGCATATCAAGACATCATTAAAGATTTTATTTCAAAAAATCGTAGAAAGATAGCATTGTTTAAATAGGTGTATTTAAAGTTAAAGTTTTGAATGTAATTTTGATAATCTTGGTGTTTACTTCATTAAGTAGAATTGCATTTTGTAAAATTTGATATTTTTTATATTGTATTATTAGCATTTTTGTATAAAATATTATGATCTCTAATTTTATTTTGAATAGGGCCTCCAATTTTTCAGGGACGGGCATGCGGAGTATATAGAATCGGATATACCTAGTATTAAATAATGTTTGTTAGTTACAGAAATAAATAGTGAAAAAGAACCCAAAGAAGTGATTAATAATACGTAGTACTACAAATCTAAGTATCAAATTACTGTATTAGTACACAAGGTTGGATATCATAGACCAAACCCAATAAATCCTACTTGAGAGTAGCATCCTGAGAGAATGAGATGAACCCAAATCTTAACTCTACACTAGAAGGATGAGGAGACATAATGTCAGCATTTCATTCTAAAAAGGATTAAACATTAAGACACAACATCCCTACAATTAAGGGGCTCCCAAGGAGCAAGACAAGTGCATAACCCCTAACCTACAATGCAACTCCTTGTACATACTCAGATAATCACACATACAATCCTACAATTAATTAATTAAAGTACACAGTAATCAAGAGGACATTAGATAAAGTGACCTTCAACTTCAGCTCATTTCAACTGCATTCTCAGATGGAGGTTGGGGGGTCACCTTCCTCGGCCTACCCCTCGGCCTGCCGGTTTTGGGGGCGGTGGAAGGAGCCAGAGGCTTAGGCTTCTTCGCTGATGGGGGGGCATTAGGGTCTTTCCTTGGGCGGCCGCGGCCGCGCTTGGGTGGGACCCCAGGCCCAGCCTTGATGTAATTGTTCTTCAAGAAGATCAGCTCACCACTCTGCTTCATTCTGTCCAAGTGGTAAACCAGCAGCTTTGAGTCCTCGCCACTCATTTCCCCATACTTGCTTTCTATGTACTTGGTGATTGCTGTCTTGTTTGACCCTTCCTCTTGATTCAAAGCATCCAGAGCTTCAATTATCACCTGAACCGGACAAAACACAAAAATTAAATCAGATCTGATTTTCCCATCTTCGAAATTTGGAAGGAACGAGAAGACAAGGGATCGAGTACCTGAGGGTAGTCAAGGTCAGAAGGGAGCTTGTTGACCGGTTCAAACGCCATGGACAAGAAAATCGTACAGCAGAAACAGAAAGACAGAGCAGAGAAAGAGGAGGAAGAGGAAGAAGGCTTCTTTTGGAGTCCCCACTGGATTTAAGAGCAGTGTCAGCTTGAGAAGTACAGAATAAATGATGGGAGATTAAAAAAACAGAGAAGTTCTGGATCTATGTAGAACGAACGAACGGTTGAGGAAGGTTTGGAGGCTTGGAAGTGACGGTTGGTGATCAATCATTGTTGGGTCACGGGGATCGATGACGCGGTGGATCCGCTGGGCTCTGATAGCGAGACCGGCTTCGAGCCGGCTTCTGTTTTGGATTTGTTTCTGTTTTGGATTTGTTTGTTTTATTTATTAATGATGATAATGATGCTCCGACGGATTTTCTGGTGATTAAAGTCAAAATAGGCCATTTTCGTTATAATGATACGAGTATATTTTGTCAATGGCCCATTTCCGATGGGCACGGTTTGGACTTTGGATAATTGTACGGTTGGTACTTGCCGGTACTCTCTTATTTGCTCTATCAATGAAATTAGTGATAATCCCCATTATCAAGCTATCAAGCGGTTGAATTGGCCGAATGGCCGATTCCATTGACTTATGAAAAACATTAAAATATATTCTGTATTTTATTAATAAAATAAAGAAAAAATATACGGAGTATGAAAAATAGCAAAAATGATACTCCCTTTGTCCCACGTAGAATAATAAAGTAAAAAATGTATGGTTGATATTTATGCAGAAGAGAGAGAAATAATTTTAACCATATACTTGCTACTTCAAATGGAAATGACAAAATTTTTTGAAACATAAAAAAGGGAAAATTTTGCCAAATTTTATGGAACATAGAGAGTACTCCCTCCGTTTCTGAAACAAGTTCCACCTTTCTTTTTCGGGCAGATTCAAAATTAAGTTCCACTTTCAAACATTTTCTTATTATCTACATCAAAACAATGTCAAACAGTGTCAAACAGTGTTCAAACAGTACTAAACAGTGCACTCCACAGTAAAGTCAAATTTATTTTCTTAATATATGTGAAGTCAAATGTGAAACTTGTTTAGGAATCGGAGGGAGTATAAATTATACGAGTAAACATCAAAATAAATAACATTAGAGTTGTTTTTCTCACTTAAATTGTTGAACTTAATGTAGAGAATTATTGTAACCATTTTTATACTTGGTATAATTTCTTTTATTATTAAACATATGCTAAAAATTTTTTCAATAATCAACAAAAACATCCAATTCAATTATTTAACTCGTTTCAAACCATTTCAGCGTAGTATCATACATGCTTTAAATTACTCGCCCAATATATATACTACGTGTTTTCTCTTGGAAGGCCAATTGTTCAAATTATTCATATTGGGTGAGCAATTGTTGAAATTATTTATATTGGGCGAGCAAACGAAGGAATATTATGAAAATTCGAACAAGTTGTTGTGATTGTAAAATTTATGAAAATACTTGTTTGACTCGTTTCAGACCAATCATATGACTCTAATTAAATTTATTTGCAAAAATATGATTAAACGTTACTATAGTACGTAGTATAATTTAAAGTGTAAAATTTGAATAACCAAAGTTACTGCTATTGTCACTAGACTTCTGAGTTCACTCTTTTCACTAATATTTTTTTAAAAAAATATTACTGAAGTAAACTTATTTATAAAAATATGTCTAATGATTACTACAATATTATCTCATAGTCTTTTAATTGTATAAATTGTACATAAATTACTATGAAACTATAGTCACTACATTTAAGAAGTTCCATTTTTATAAACCATATTTGTTGTAGTAATATATATGGAAATATTTACCCGCACGGGTAGCTCAATTGGTCGAGTGGTGGGAGATTTGGATCAATGGACCAAGGTTTGAATCCCCGCAGCGACTGGGTGGAGGTCACAGAACCTGAAATAAGGCTGGGCCTCTGGTGCGTACCGTGACTAATTTCCCCACCATCCTATCGGGTCGGGGTGGGGGCTCCTGGGGTGGGAGATTCCACCTTTTTTGGATCAATATATCACTACAAGAATTCTGGAAAATTGTGACAGAAGTTAGTGATGGAATACCATCCGACAGGAATTTTTGTCGCACTTTAGTGACAGACGTAGTTACGGATCGATATTAGACAGTAATTTCCGACAGATTTTTGTGGCTGAAAATCTTGTCACGGAATATTGGTGGAATTAGTCCGCCACTAAATTCTGTCACTAAATGAGATATATTAAATTCTGCTCACCAACCAAAATCATTTTGCACACATATCTCATCAACCACACTTTCTTTCTCTACCAGATCTATTCTTCCATGTCCATACGAAATTAGAGGTAAGAAATTTATCTTTTCTTAATTAAATTGTAGTTTATATGTCTTTATTTTGAGCTTATTACTAGTTAAGTAAATTAGACTTATTATTACATTCTTTAATTTATTAGCCTCTTCTATTATTATATGATTGATTTATATGAACTAAAGTGAGACATTTTTGTTCTTCAAGAAGCCTTGAAAGGAGAAGGAGGGGTGGATTATATGTATTAGTGCTGCTATATTATAGTGTATATATTTTTCTATAACATCCAAATATATATAGTTTCCTACACTTGATGGGGAAAAATGATTAGTTTATGAAGAAAAATGAACGTATGTGTGCTTGGTCGATGTAGATGCAAAAATGCTAATGACTCCATGTTTAATTAATATTATAATATGTACTTGTACGTGTTTTTGTTGTTGGTTTTTTAATTTGTAGGAAAATTTCAAAGAAAATTAAGTACTATATATAATAAAATTAAACATTGTTGGTTATTATTTATTTTTATATTAATCGAAAGATAAATAATTGAAGTTGTTATCTACTACGTGAGGTTCTGAAAACTCGTAAAATTAATTTAGTTTACTATGTGAGGTGAAGAAATAATATGTCATATGGTTATATATGTTCAGATGTCAAAATGAGCAATAATAGGTCTTGGATGTATGAAAGGCTCGCAAATGGAGGGTTTCTAAATGAAGACTTCAAAAAAGGAGTCAATGAGTTTATTCAAGCGGCGGTAAACTTATATCCAAGTGGCGTTATTGCATGTCCATGTAGAAAGTGCAAGAACAGAAAATTGTTGACTTGGGATATTGTTAGGCAACATCTATTTGAAAAAGGATTTGTTGAAGACTACTATGTATGGGGAGCACACGGAGAGACCCATAATTCAAATGGGCTGGTTTATCTGCTGCATTTAAAGAACACATACAACAAACTCAACAATCTCAAGCTGAAATTGGAGGCTCCAAGAATGCATCCAAAGCTGCATTTCCTGATTTGCATTCCAAATATTTGGAAATTGCTGGATGCAAGAACAAAAAAATATTTGGACTAGGAAAGTATGCAGAAGAATTCCTTCATCAACTCCAATCAACTCACCGAAAGACTTCTTTATCTTCACAACGTGCACTTGAATTTTGTATTTTTTGGGATGAATATATGCGGAAATGGTTATCTTCATTAGGCGAGGAATGCCCACCGGTAATGCCACTTGTGGATGAAAGTTTGCTACATGAAGATCCTTGTTCACAACCAAAATCTTTTGAGGAAACATGGCTTCCATTTTTGAAATCACTTGGAATGGAAGTACCAAGTTGTTTTGAGTTTACTAATTCAACATCATCTCAAGACTCCCGAAACTCTTAGCATTAGTTATTTTCCAATAGATATGCAAGTATTTTGGATGTATTTAATTTTTGGATTGTAGTAAGGCTTGTAGTTATGGTACAATGACTTTTAGTATTGAGTGTTAAACGATATTTGCTACCTCATTGACTCAAGTATGACTTTAGTGGAGCATGTATCAAGTTCTTGCCTACTTATCTTTGCTTAATTATTAATGTTTTAGTTATAATGCCTTATGTACATTGTGTTGTTATATAATTGACATTTGACATATTAACTTTTAAAAAATTTAATGGCATAAAAATATTGAAATGGAGCAAAGTATTTCTTTATTTGTTTTTAATTTAACTATTTTCTGGCGGTATTTAATGACGAAATATTTGTCACTAATATTAGTGGCAGAATGTGTGGTCGCTAACTTCCGTGAGTTCCGTCTTCCATTTGTGACAGAAATAAAATTTCGGCGCTGAGGATTTAGCAGCGCGATTTCAATGGCAAAAGTTTTGTCACTAATAAGCTCATTACCTATGTTAGTGACAGATTCTTTGACAAAGTTTTCGTCACTAAAATCCGCAAATTCTTGTAGTGTATGGTGTATGGAAATATTTCATAAAATAATACTCTATATAATGATACTAAAACAATATTAACAAAGCAAAATCTATTATATAATGAAACAAAGTATGTTTTTATGTGTAAAGTTTTTTATTATTTGAATAAACCATTCGCATATAAATTACAACATAATACTACGTAAGTAAAATTTAGCATGAAAATGTTACCATAAGTATTAAGAATAATAATAATAATAATAATAATAATAATAATAGTGACATTGATATTAATATTACCTGATGGTAATAATAATGAGTCATCAGTTCATCATCATTTGACTATGTTATTGCGAATGGAAAATGTTATTTTCATTCAGCAATAGTGAAAATTTAAGTTGAATTTTCTTCAACAACTAATTAAACTTAGAATGTTAGCCTATTTTATACGGAGTATCAAAGAATTTACCTACGGCCGCACTCTCATACCACTAATGTAAAATATCCAGCTACATCTTCAACAGACGAATTAGAGTTCAGTCAATAACAAGTCACTTCAAAATTAAAGACATAATTTAACCTCCAGTAAACTGCACTGCAGTAGTATGCAAAGATTCTAATTTACTTTGAAACGGTAGTTCACAAAGAGAGCAATCCTTTTGAAGAATTATGTAATTAACTATTCACAAAAACTTGTACTAAAAAATTTCGCATTAAGTACCCATTATGTCATTTGCTTCTAATGTGGCAAAAGAGTAAACTACTTGATGATATCATTTAAGTACACTGCGCAACAATGTGCCTTTACAAGCTTTACATAATGGGATCATTTAAGTGTACTTGTAACAGTAGCTAAAATACCAGGTGATGATCTGTGCAATGTCAACTTAGCTTGCTTCATATATTTGCTAAATTACTGCAAATAATGTCACTTTACTTGATGGATTTTGGCTCGGGAAATGTATGGTTACCTAAAGTAATGTAAGATCACATTCAGGAATTTAATGTGTGCTTACAGGAAACTAATGTTACCTTATATCTTCCAAAAACAATATTGCCTTATGTGTTTGGCTCGAATAATAAAAGATTAAAAGATGTATTGATTTTAAATCAAACACAACAATCCCTGAAAAAGGCCAAACAAGACATTCTAACAAAGTAAGCTCATAATACCTGAGAAACCGAAAAATCACATTACCTCAATACTACATCACTTTCCAAACACGTTAATCTCATATTAAAAACGATAATCTGACACTACCTAATATGACCGAGCCGATCTCAGGTTATCTGAACTAAATGTACCCTTAACGAACATTAGAATGCTCAAATGTGCTGCAATTTGAGCTTGGTTAAAAGTGCATGAATGTAAATTGTAAAGGAATTCAGGAATGTGATATGAACTTTTTGAGGGGCTTTCTTGTATAGCGCAAAATATATTTTACATTAATACTTTTAGCTATTGACAAAAGATGGTTTTACAAATACACCTTCTCAGGACGAAATTAGACATCTGAAGATAAAAGCTTCATAAAACGATTATTGGGGTTGTAGTATCAAATTTGCAGTAGTAGACTACCAGTGATCTGGCTGCTACAGTGAAGTTCAACCAGTTCTACTTTGCAATATATCCTGTGATAGATGTAATGATAATATAATTACTATTAAATAACATTCACAAATAGTTTTATTCCTTTAATCTTAAAAACTAAAAATGCCAAACAAACTGAAGAAACCCTAAACTCCTACAGTGCCATATCGTCTAACCTAAGAATTGGGTTGACATCACATATTCACATACCTTCCAAAACATGGGCAACCGTTGATGAGGAGAGTAAATTTGTTTCAAAAAGTTTGTAAGCCAGCGTGAACTAAACATGTACGACGTAATATGCCAATAGTATATTACCTCTCTTATCTTCACTCGTCCCATAATAAGGCAATAAGCTGCCCCGACCCTGTTCTTTAGGAATGATTCTTGAACTGCAACTTTCCTACTAATTAGATTTTAGAAAAGTGTGCATGACAAAACATTGCTTCCCCTTCATATATCATAACCATTCCCTTGGTTTATTCCCTCTGAACACATATAATGCCTATTGTTTGGCAAAAACATAGGGAGGGGACAGGAAGGAAGGCAGTCAGGAGGGAGTTTTTCATGTTACCTTATTTGGTTTGGTTACAGAGGAGCGGAAAGAAATGGTTTTTAGCCCTCCCCTTCCCAACAAAAATAAAAACAAAATATTGACTTGGGGCTAGGCAAATGGATCTCATTTTTTAAAACCAAATGAGGTGGAGGAGAACTTTGCCTGCCCTCTCCTACAAAAACCCTTGAACCAAACATGCCAAGAACTAGTCAAACAATCAGATCATGTAATTAACTAAACTTTTTTCTAGAGTTCTTCATTAATACAAATTGTATAAATGCATAGTAAACCTTCAACAAAATGACAAGTTAACCTATTAATCAAGCAATATGCATTTCCTTCTATGAGAAATTTACAAAACAAAAACAGGCGGTTTTTGTTTTTTAATAAAATAAAACTACACAAAGTGTATCCACAAGGGTTTTATAATTACTCATTGCATATGACGAGAATGCTCTATCACCAACCTCATTCGTTTTGACAAAACATCCAATTCTGCAACTCTTTGTTTCGTCCATCGCTCCTCAAAGCTTTCCACACTCCCCTGTTTAAAACAGCAATCAAGACTGAAATTTTCTCTATCAATTCCTTTCCTAAGCTCTTTCAGACATTTATCAAACACATCCACCACCATGTTTGCTACAGCCTTTCCTACATCACAGTCCAACTCCACATTTACCTGTTTCAGCTTCAGATCTCCATCAAGCCCAAAATCAGCCAACTCAATTCCATCATTAACCACTTTGATGGCATCCTCGATTACCGTGTGATCAGATTCCAAGCTTGACTTCTTAGTCTTATCAACGCTATTGTAGCTAAACGGAGACGAGGACGCAAAATCCGGGTGCCATAGCTGCTTCGAGATGTCATAAAGATTCCGATCATGGGGCGACAGTTGGGATACATCGCGCCCCTTGGTCAGGCGAGCCGAGATTACCCTGAATTTCTTACGGAGACGGCGAAGCTTCTCGGAGAGCTGAGTTTTAGTGTATGGCTGCGACATAGTCGAGGAGAATCGAGCGTAGAAGACGTTGATGTCCCGAGGAAAGGAAAGATTCTCGGCGGTGCAGTCGAGAAGACCCTGTAGGAACCGGATCTCGTCGGACTCGGTCCATATCCGATGAAACTTGAAGGGTGGGGGGTTCGGGTCGTCGCCGTGAGACCCGTCATGCACGGCGGTCGGGGAATCGGGAGTGGAGGAGGTGAAAGAGTGGGGAGGCGTTCTGCGCTTGATGGGGAGCTTGGATGCTGATGATTTAAGGGTTTGGGTCGGGTCGGAGTCCATCGCCATGAAAAGTGGGCAGGGCTGAACCATAACCGTCAAGGTCCGGTAAAGATCGCAGGTAATGCAGCGCTCGGCAGCTCGCTCATGGCTAATTATGATTTGGTTTGGGTTGAGCCGTCCGCGAGCGTTCTAACCGCTTTAGGGTAAAGACCCACCCGGTAAGTAGACGAACTTAAGTGCTCCTTGTTTTAAGGAAAAATTCACACTAATAATCCAATCTATTGCCCGTCTTCTATTATTAATCTGTCGTACGTGTTATTCTGAAATAATATCAATTAAGGGGTTAATCTTTCACCTTCACTCTGTTAACCTAGAACCCAAGTGTTAGTCGGTTAATAATAGTCACGTGACCGCACGTGTCTAAGTTTTATCCATAAGTGTGAGGCTTGTATGCTATTCTAAACGCACTAAGAAAGAACGACGAAGGAGGAAACCTAGAAGGTTAACGCGACGGTCGGATAAGGGAAACATGAAGTCTGTGTGTGGGTCGTCGTCTTGGAACTCAAGTACAGGTGTAGTCGGGCCTAAATGTCATCACAACATGGAGACCATGTTTGGCTGAATTTACGCTTTTCATAGCATGATGGATAAGGTAAAAGTGGTAGGTCAAATTTTTTTATTGAACTATAAATTGGGTTGGTTTAGTTTGTGAAAGGTATATTTAGGCTTTGTGATGTGCACATTACGTTAATGAGGTGTGGCTTGTATAATTTGTGGTATGGTGCGTTCAGAGTGCAGATTGTAGGTACTTCAAATGGTATAATGACAATGAGTTGAGTTATGATGACTACAAAATGGAGGACAAAGACATAGTCATTGAGAAGTTGTTGGGAGACAAGAAGAAGTTGGAAGAAAAAGTGCAAAAACTGAAGAACAAGAACAAGAAGATGAGGGTTTTGATAAGTGAAGCACATATGATGGCTACCAAAAGTGCAGAAGGAGAAAAATATGCTATTATGGTTGTACTTGTATCTTGGATTGTTTTTGCTATTTTAAGTTATTTGAAGTGAAACATAGAAGTGTTTAGATGCTGGTAATGTACTTGTTGAGGTTATAACAATGTGTTATTTGTACCCTTGGATTTGAAGTGTATGAAATTTATGTTTGGAATCTCAAATATGTGTTTAAAAATGTGTGAATCATTATGGTTTGTACTCTCAAAACAAAACTACAGCTTCATATGCCTTACTCTAACTAAATAAAATTGAACTGAAATCCTCCAAAATAATCATCCAAATACATCATGTAACTGATGTGAAGTACATAATCATCCAAAATACACAGATCATCCAAATACAACAACAAACAAACATATCATCCAAATTACATCATCCCAGAAAATACATAATATGACAGATCATAAAACATAGTACATAAAACTCCAACCCAAACATCAAAATGCATCTTTATGTTGTGGCATTATTTGAAGGAGGACAGGCAGCCCCTGAAATTATTTGTGAACCTCCAACTTGACCAGGGTCCTACAAACAATCAAACAATTTCATTCAATAAAATTACATTCTAAATTCTTATAAATGTCTAATTCAAACCCATCATCCTCACATTAACAAATGAGTTGCCATTATCATCAAATGAACACACCAAATCCTTGGGGTACCTACAACAAAAAAAATATCAACCATTACCGCCATGGGCACAATTGCTTCAATTAAATCCGGAACGTCAATGCCATGAATGGCATAACAGTCTATGCATCTGTTCTTTAACACTAGTGTTATCAAGTCACTCGCTTGTTCATCATGATAAGCCCTTTTCAAACCCTCTTCATAGCTATGATTGGAAACAAAGTAGTAAATTTCATCTATTGTAGAGTAATCCCCACACTTCTTGGCCAACTCTTCTAACCAAAACCCACAAACGCCCTAGATTCACCTCCCACATATTCTAGTTTTCCCATTGTGTTCTTCTTAAACATTCCCCCATGCCATATGCGCAGACTAACACGGGAATCCTCTGTAACCTATGTGAAGGGTTAATATCATAGATTAAAAACCTTAACAAACGAAATCAATTAACACAATAAAACCTTAAAAATCATGTAAACGGAAAGAAACATAATTTTCGTCCCACAAGATAATACGTGAACAATAACTACAACAATACTCAAAATTAAAGAAAAAGAAACTTACCATTTTGGTTGAACGTCTGCAGCGGGACTTCAGACGGGATTCTCAACTTACCGGTGAGGGTGGCGCTCTCAGCTTCCAGACGGGACTTCAATTTCTGGGATGGAGGTTGCGTACATGGGGTGGAGGATGAGACCGTTGTTGTTTGTCATCCAAATTTTAAAAATTAGTTACTTGGTTAGCCGGTTGCCAGTGCCCTCAGAGTGAAGGTGGAAGATTAACCCCTTAATTGGTATTATTTCAGAATAACACGTACGGTGGATTAATAATAGAAGACGGGCAATAGGTTGGATTATTAGTGTGAAATTTTCCTTAATTAAATCATAGATCAGTGATTTTTTATTGTGAGAAAATATTAATTAGACTCTACTATCATCAATTCTTGGATTAATTTCTCGCACTTATAAATCACCCAATTAGGTCTATCTAGTTCTAAAAAATACTCAAATTGTCATTTAGGCGGTCACCCAACGCTAAACAAGTTAGTCATTGATGTGGAAGCATATGTAGATATTTGTAAACCCGTGTGGACTTTCCATGTGGCATTTTTATTATTTTAAATTTTTTTAGTTTATCTTTTGAGCCTTTACCCTTTTTTGTTACTTATTCATTTTCCTTTTTGTGTTTGGTATGAAATCCTCCTTCGGCATCTTCTTGGTAAGCAACTTCACATTCTCTGCACTCAATTATCTCCCACCTTTTTCTTTTACTTATTCATTTTCTTTTTTGTGTCTGGTACGAGACTTTCCTTCTGCATTTTCTTGGTAAGCAAATTCACATTCTCTACACTCAATCGCCGCTCACCATTTCAAATTCGACAATCCTTTAAGATAGTCCACCTTCTCCCCCCCCCCCCCCCCCTCCCCCCATGTATTTTTTTTCCTTCAAGGCCTCTGCCCCTTTTGTTCACAACATCTAACCTCCGTCGCCATTGTCTCTCTAAGCCTATTCGTCGCTGGTCGTTTGTTTTTCATCTCTTGGGTACTTCATTTTGCTTCACCGCATGGATATCGCCGCCGATATGCTCATCCGGTTCTCCTAGTTCATGTCTGAACTCATCTTTCAAGATTTTTGAAACACCCCAAATTCATACTCAAAGTAGATGCTAAGAATAGCAAGTTTAGAAAGAATTTCCAAAAAACATTGGAGTTCAAAATAGTTTAAATTCAAGCGGAATAAAAATAGTTATTGGATGTTACCGCCACATCCGGTTATCTCTTAACCGAATGTACATGCTAAACCACAACAAATTAAAAATAATCCAAGTACTTATGTGCTGAAAATTTCAAAAACAATTTAATTGTCTACAAGTTCTCAAATCTGAACAATTTAATTGATCGAGTGATAAAATAATACTACCTCCGTCCCAAAACATTCTTCCCACTTACCTTTTTGGGATGTCCCAAAAAATTCTTCCTATTTCCCTTTTTGGAAAGGTTTGTATGGCTACCACTCATTTACCTTTTTCTTATTCAACCACAACCATACATTTCCACTTTATTCACACTTTCTTAAACTCCGATCCAAGTCAAATCGGGAAGAATTTTCCTGGATGGAGGGAGTAATAAACTACGTGATCGAACGCAGATCTCGTTATCAAGCATAACATCATCATATGCACAAATAAGGTGCATAAAACAAAACAAAGAGAACGGAACAAAAATTAGCTTTATGGTAAGACTCACTCAACCCCGTAAAATAATATAATTTATCAAAAATAATTTTTATAATTTATATAGTTCGAAAATCAATAAGTTTTCAAAATACTTCACTTGTCTTAAAATATTAGTTACACTTTAAATAAATATTAATAATTCTCAAACCTTTCATAACCTAGGTCAAAGCATTTATAATCAACTCATACTCATGAACTTTAAAATTATTAATATAATAACGAAGCAGTAAACTACTTTATTGAAAACATGTTCATTCTCAGGTATATAACACAATCAAATAGTTTCTCAAATCTCAATTAATTTACAAGAGATAGGCAGAACTCGAGATTTCTCGAACCTAGTGAGTACGTGGGTCACTGCAGCCCCCACAACTCACCCCGTAATTGCAGATTCCATAGATCACAAATAAATGAAAGCTAGACATCTACCGTAAGTGTGCACACACTCTAAAAGGGTTTTCAAGATCTCTGAGTAGTAAGAAGTCTAAGCAGTCACAATATGTTTCTACTAACTACTCACAAACAAGAATAAATCCTCACAAAACAAATTAGTAACTACTACTACCGTCACAAAAGAAAAGAATGATTACATCCTAGTGTCCGGGATGTCTATCGAATCACTCATAAGTCTCAAAGAATTCAAATCAAATGAAGTAGAAAACCTAACCCAGTGGCACCTCGGATTTCTTCGCGGGACACTCACAAGTCACAGTTATGAAATCGTTGTTTATAGTTCAATAAAAAATGATTTGATCTCAGTCTCAAATACTTCCTCAAATATCTAAATCATAATCAAATCTCAAATTATATGCATAGGATATCAAGTTTTTAGTCATAATTCACAAATTAGGGTGTACCCCAAAGCTAGTTCCATAGTAGTATTAATCTTATGCTCAAAATAACCCAATAAGGATAGTTCCATGGCCCAATTGCGTGGTCCGGCCCATTACGTGATCAGCCCTTAACGGGATTAGCCTATAAATGGGATCAAGCCCTGAACGAATTCATATTAGATAAGCCGCTAGGCCCGATTAAGGATCAGGCTCACAATAGGAGCCCACAGCCAGGCCGGGCTGGACAGTAGACCTCGAGCCTGGGCGGAGTTCCGGTGAGGTTGGGATATTCCTAGGGTTTACGTGACGGGCTATCATTTGAGCATAGCTATTTGGCAGCAGGCATGACTCAACAGGAGACATAAACTTGAAGGAGATAATCATTGCACAGTGGCCAAGACGCTAAAGGAGTTCCATTCGGACTAATGTACAATTAATAGCATTTAATGTGGTAGTTTCCTTCTAGGATACTAACTACTAAAGTCTATAAATACTTCCTGTAAATACCCTGTGAGGGGATCGGTAAATCATTCTTCTGAATAATAATAATACTGCCTTATGCTGCCATATTTTGATATCTTAGTAGATTTAGCTCCCGTAGTTGGATTAAACTCCATCTAAAATCAACATATTGAGTTGGGTGGACCAAGTTATGCCGGTTAGGCAAGAATCCATGGTATTCCATCCTAGCGATAAAAAATCGAGTTGGGAATGAGAGATGAAAAGTAAAGAATCCATGGTACCATCACTAGCGATAAAAAATCAACATATTGAGTTGGGTGGACCAAGTTATGCCGGTTAGGCAATTTTGTGTAGCTTTAATTTACAACATTAAACATAATCTTTTTTCCTTACTTATTTAAGTTCAAGTTAAAATCAAATCCAAATGTTTGAAATGAATTAAAAACCATCTATATTTTAAGAATATAATGTTAATAAATTCAAGCGAACATATGTGTGCAATGCAGAGAAGAAAATACTAGATCACGAGAAGTTTATGTAATCGAATAAGTGTGTAAACATACTAGATTATGAGAAATTACATTGTTTAAAGTTCTTGTTATGCAAGAAAATCCTAAAAACTGAAAAACGCGTTATCTACAAAAATGTTTTCAAATTTGTAATATATGTTCATAAACATTGTTTGTAATCATATTGCTCATTACAATACTACTCTCTCTGTCCCATTATTATTAGGATGAAACTACGAAAGAGAGTGACATGTCAATCAAGTAACTAATTAAAAAGCAAAAAATCAAACGTGCTAAAGTAGATCGACATTACTTCTTCATTAAATTTATTTTTTACTTTTCAAAAAAGGTATGAAACAACAATGGGGTGAGGGAGAGAGGGTTCTTATTAATGAGTGGTTGAGAAGCAAATATGAATTTCAAAAATATAAAAAAAAAACAAAGCTAGTCACACAAGTGTTTGAAACCAAACATACCAGCTCAGCTGGTTGTGAAGTTACCGTGACTAGTGGAAAATCTCGAGTTCGAAACCTGCTAGGCACACAAGGGTTTAAAACTCAATGGAGTGAGTTTCAGTCCTGATTACTCCAAGCCCCAGTCCCCCTCCGCCGGACCCCTCGAGTAAAAAAACAAGGCTAAATCCGAAAACAATAAATGAATTGAAACACAATAAATGAGCAGATGGTTGAGTTATAAGTTATAACTCCTGCCTTTTCAAGCCATTGCACAAAGACAACATAAATCTTTAACGATCACTCGTTTATGAGATAATTACTAAATACTAATCGATGCATATCTCTAAATAAAATAATGTACTTATTTTCTTATTGGGACCCTAATTAAAGGGACCGCAGAAAGTAGTCAACAATGCTTTTAAGGTTCAATTTGATGTTTAATGGAAAAAATGTTGTGCACATGGGCGGAACATGAAGGGCACCCAAATGCACATAACCCGTGGGGTGGTGTCCTTTAATGCCTAGCTAGGATCATACATTCATACACCTGTTCCCAATCCATAATCTAGTGCAATTATTGTTGCTTTCATTTTCACCATAGCTTCATATGTTTCCTCTTCGCTTTGTACTTGTTTTCTACTCCTATATCAATAAAATAAAATTATGAGAAAATTCCCGAAATAGGAGTAAAAAAGTTTGAAAATTTCAAAATAGAACTGACATGTTTTTATTCCCAAAATAGGACTAATTAATGTCGAGTTTGAAAAATACAGTCATGTTTAAAGCCTGGTACTGCCAAAAAATGGCAGTAATTAGTCCTATTTTGTGAATAAAAACATGGTAGTCCTATTTTGGAATATACAAACGTTTTTAGTCCTATTTTGGGTAATTTCTCTAAAATTATCTTCTTTCCAGAGAATTGATTATTCTCTTTCATCGTAGGGGTGGACGCGGTCCGGCCCGGTCTAATATTTGGCCGAACCCGTACCCGTGTCATTACTATTCAAATGGTTCGGTTCGATCTTAGACCTAAACTTATCCGGTAGGGCTCCACTTTCAAACGAGACGGTACCATGTCATACCAATACCATACAATGCCACTTTTTTCAAGTGTTTAAGGGAAAATTAAAGTTTAGTCATCCTCCAATAATCCACACAATTTATCAATTTTCATACTCCCTGTGTCCCAAATTGATATGCAAAGTCAGTATTTTTTGGTCAAACAACGTTAAACTTAAATCATATTTATTGACAATTAATTCAATATTTAACAATTACAATTTACATATTCAAAAACTACATTAAAATCTCTTCAAAGTTGCAAACTTGAAATTAAATATAATTAAAATTTGAAATCTCCATTAAGTGAATAAAATGAAACTATTTAACCAAGAAAAATTAATTTTTCAAATTAATTTGGAACCGAGGTAGTATTACATAAATAATAAATCGTATCGCAGATAAACTATAGTAGTACTAATTTAAATAATTAAATCTTACATCGATCCGGTTCTAGGCTTCCTATGAGCTAGCAAAGGCGCTGAAAGTGTGAAAGCACTAATCAAAGTAATGGTATAAATGTAAATTTAATTAATTATAAATACTTTCGTCCAGTAGTGGTTCTCATTTTATGAGAACTAGTCATGGCATTGTTTAGAATCGGTAAGGTCCGGTTCGGGACAAAAAAATTGAGATCCATTTCAAACCCCTTTTTCGGTTGTGTACCATACCGGTTCGGTTCGGTACCATGCCGGTTCGTTATTTTTGGCTTTTTGCCCACCTCTATTTAATTGTATAATGTAATTGGAGTTTGGATCTAATTTAGACTCTTTAGTAACCCTTTTCCAGAGTAATTTTTACCAAACACATATACATTTTTTTTTTATTTTACGTATTGAAATGTGTAATAATCAAATCGAGTAAAAATGAAGTTATTTCTTGACTGCGTGAAATATAGTCTATGTGATGGCGTAAAGTGGTACTCAATGGCGTAATGTTTTATGCGAGAGATGGAGTGCTTTTCAGAGGCGGCTTGAGCATTTTGGAGGCCCCAGACGAAAAATATTTACTATGTACAAATCACTTTTAAAATCAGATAAATTGAATAAAAATCGCCTTATGAAAAAAAGCATATTCAAAGTCCACGATATAATGTTTGTAATATTCAAAAGGATAAATTTTAAAATGCAAACTTATTCAAATCACAAGGCAAACTTGTTCTTGTAAAAGTATTAAGAGACTTCAAGAACGAGACTCAGAGGGAAGAGCTGAAGAGTCTTAGTTGATTCACTCACTAACCAAGGACCCACGTCGACGGCGGGCAGTGAGGCATATATACAGTAGCCGATTAGCGGTCCGTGTTGGACGTTGATGCGTGTTGAGATCGGCTTTTGATAGTTTTTTCCTAACTTTAAGGTGTCATAAGTCTCAATTTTAAGCTCAAGTCATATTTACCGGCCGTTGGTTTGAGTTTTGGTATTTTTGGAGTCAAAATCAGGGAATTTGAGCCTGACACCGGTGTTTGAGAAGAAATAGGGACGAGTTGAGAAGCATTGTAGAGTTGATTAAGAGCATTGGAGATCAGTGAGGTGTTAAATACAAAGTTTTGAAGACAAAAGAGCTCTAGAATTGGCTACGAGATCAAAAGAAGACGAATATAGCTTGAAAACAACGGTCAGGATGACGTTCTGTCAATCGTTCAAGCATATCTTTTCTTAGTAACATCCAAAAAACATGATTTGAGTTTCATATGAAAGCCAACTTCAAGGGCTACAAATCATATGAAGACACCATTGTGAGAATCTGAGAGAAGCAAGGTGAAAACAGACGATGAAGTCAGATAATCTCTGTTGAGATTTCAGAATGCGACCTTCCACCATTTTATTCATATATTTTTATTGGATGATTGAAATCCAGTTTTGCAAGTTGTGTTGGATAGAAGACTTCATTAGCTACAACTTTGATGAAGGACGGATAGTCAAAAGTGAACTATAAAACTGATTTCTGCTTGCAGTTGCCGCTTGGTGTATTGGCGGTCTACGAATAACACCTAATACTAATACCGGAGTAGAATTTTTTGGACGCCCCCTTGATAGTTGAGGCCCAAGGCAGTTGCCTGGCCCAACTGCCCTCAAAGCCGCCCCTGGTGCTTTTATTTCACGGTTAATAATTGTATAATTAATGTTAAAAATACTTTGGTCAAACTGTGGTCTTACACTCTTACTCTATACTTTTCGTCGCAATGTTGGAAACTCGCAACTCTTAGCTACGGGAACCACACGACCATGGCCGTACTTTCAATAATTTAAGAATGTTACGGAATATCATTGGGAGAGGTAAGGGAATGAGAGATGGTATTATTTTGGGAAAAATAATTATAATAATTTAAACTTTGAAGGGAAATTAGATAAGCACCACAATCTTGCATATATAATTTAAATACTTTAAATTTTATATAAAAAGTTATTTTAGCATCATGGTTATAAAAACTTTATATAAATTTTATATAAAAAGTTATTTTAACACATATTTTTTCTTTCAAAAATGTCATCCATTGTAAAATGGAGTAACATTTTAAACTTCCATTGTAAAATTTATAGTATTACCATTGTAAAATTTATAGTATTACCCCTCACACTATATAATTGCAACGTTTTCAAATTTTTATTTATAATTATGCAATTAACACCGTAAATTTGCATTTTAAAATTAAATAATACATGATCATGGTGCTAAAATAACTTTTTATAAAAGGTTTGTGGTATTTAAATTAAAAATGAAAGTGTAAGGTCTTTATTGTCATTGCCCTTCAAGGTTTGAGATATTTTAATTATTTTTCTCTATTGATTTTTGTACTGGCATTTTTTTTGCATGTGGCACGGACAAAAAATTCTGCACAAATCAATTATTTTGCATGTGGCACGGGGGAATATAGTACTCCCTCTGTCCCTTAAAACTTTGTCATCTTTCCCTTTTAATCAATTATTTTGTGATTTCTGTTATTTCTCTCCCCTCTGCACAAATCTCAACCCACACAGTTTTTACTTTATTATTCTCCGTGCCGGTCAAATTTGACAAAGTTTTAAGACAGGGAGGTAGTAGCAAATTTTTCTTTACAATGTGAATAAAATACGTCTGTGCACAAACACACGTATAAAATGACGTGTATGGGCTAGAAAACGTATATAACCAAATTTTCCACGTTTATTGAAGTATTTTAACCAGAGAGAAGTAAAAGAAGGTGAAGTGAGTCTTGTCAAAGTCAAACAGACTTAAGGCAGCCAACGTGCATTATTGTAAGGTTGATGAAACACATGTGGCCCAACCGATTGTGCTGTTCCGTCCACATCGCTTGAAATGGACAATTTGGATAAACTTTGGTAAATTTGGTGATGGCTGACCAACTAATTACATTATCGCCATAGAATCTTTTGCCACACCCACTGACCGGCAACCACATGTATGCCACTCAGGCCTTGCCTTTGGTGGCGGTTAAAAATGACATAATTCCACACTAAAAGAGTTCCTTTGAATGGAAATCCAAAACAAGTTTCCCAATACACATGTGAAATCAATAGCCCATCAACACAAAGAATTGTGGTTTAGATTATTTTGTGAATGAAAGACTATTGTTCCAATTAGTTACTATAGTTTGGAAGTGGACTTCAAAGAACTGAATCTAAATTTGAAAAGATATTGAAAATAGATATCATGTATCGATTCATTTTAGTCGACCCCAATATCTTTTGGGACTAATGATTGATTGTTGTTGTATTGAAAAATATGAAATATATTAAAGGACATACGCAATACTCTCTTCCACCCTCAATTATCTTTTAAAGTACATATGACAAATGAATTAATAAAGTGAATATTGTGTGGTGCAAAGTTATGCATAGAAGAGAAACCAAAACATAAGAATTTTTAAGAAATATTATGAATCACAAATTATTTTTCAAAAAGAGAA
This sequence comes from Cuscuta europaea, assembly GCA_945859875.1. NCBI lineage: Eukaryota > Viridiplantae > Streptophyta > Magnoliopsida > Solanales > Convolvulaceae > Cuscuta > Cuscuta europaea. The sequence goes on from CAMAPE010000048.1 coordinate 14,399,145, forward strand.
CTAAAGAATTATATTGTGATAGACGAAAAAAGAAATTCGGAAGATAATTCAGGAAGAAAGGCACTATTAATAATACTCCGTATATTAATACAACAACTTTCAATGACGTGTTCAATTAAAATTACATGTATATAGATGTGCATGTATGTACACACAGGAATCTCAAGCACTTGTTTGTATTTCAATTATTTGCAATCAAAGTTCATCACTATTAAATTCCTAACAGCTTGTATTAACTCTATTCTCTTTAAATTGGCATCTTTGCCACTTGCTTGGGTTTTGGAGCACAGGGTAAACTCTTGTTAAACCGCGTCTTGTGATACTTGAGCAGCAAGGGATTATTAGTGAATCCAGAAAAGAAGCAATAATAAGTGAAGAACCAATTAGCCCAATGAAGAAAGAAAAAATTTATTTATACACAATATTATTACATACTCATGTCTGTGAATTTTTTTTTATGTTCGTCCCAGACAAAACGTATTTGACAAATACGTTTTATCTGGGATAGACATAAAAAATGGCTCACAGACATGGATGTGTAAGAGTGTGTATAAAAAGTGTGTACTCCAAGTCTGATTCATGAAGAAATCAGGCTAAAGAATTGTACAATAAAGAGACAAAACTAAAAAAACTCTCCGATGAAGAGGGTGATAGTCGGTCGAGAGAATAAACTAGAGAAGAATTGAAGGGTAACTTAGGAATAAGGATCTATTACATCATTCGCTTAAAGACGATTCATTTGTTAACGTTTTAGTTTAGCCCATAATTTCCAACTTCAGCCGCTTGTAGCCTTTTATCCAAGCATAGTTACTATCTTTTCTTTTGGATCGAAATTTGTTGGTTTGATCTGTTCTAGTCTGTTTAAGTCTGATCTGATATGGTTTGAATTGATCTGATCAGGTCTCGCAAATGTCTGATCTCTGTATATTATATAACTATCTAAGTCTGGTCTGGTCTATTTAAGTCTGATCTGATCTGAACTGACCTGATCTATTCAAGTCTGATTTGATTTGTTCTAGGGCTGAAATCAGTCAAAGGAAAACACCCTTACTTTTACAATTACTGGTCGATTTCAAAAAAAAAATCAACCCATTGTGAACTGAAATGGCTTTACAAACATAGCCTTGGTAGTACTTAAATTGTTTGAATCGGGTGAATCTACTAATTCTAAGTAAAATGACTGAATTGGTAGAATCTTCTGTGTTCTAGAAAAAATATTTTAAATAAATACATATATAAATAAAAGATTGCATGAAAAATGTCTTAAGTAATCTTCTACAATAACTTTAGCCACTTCAGTTATATTAGGGGTGGGCATTTCAGTTTTCGGTTCGGTTTTCTTCGGTTGCGGTTCGGTTTCGGTTTAATCGGTTTGATAGAAAATGTATCAAATACAAATCGATTAAGTTTCGGTTTGATTTCGGTTTGGTATGATTCGGTTCGGTTTGGAGTTCGGTTTACCAAAGTATTAAAGTTTGGATTGAATAAAAAAATACTCAAAATAATGAACCGAGAAGCGAAAGTAATGAACCAAATATAATGTTAGATATAAATTTGCAAACAGTAACAAAATACATATGAACCAAAAATATATAAGCATGACACATTTGTAAGCAGCAACAACAATGAGAATGAATCAAATTATATATAAAGCCGAAAACAAAAACAAAACTGGTGCTTGTAAGTAATGAACCAAATATATAATAGTAGTAGATAATAAATTATAGTTAGATACTATCTACTTAAACCACTATAATTGTTATAGTTGTAAATGTATCTCGATCTTGTAGTAAACTCTAGTCCTGGACACTAAAATTAAAGAATTAAGGCTTCAAAAGGATTAACATCAATCAAACTAATGAGAGAAATCTTATATTTTGGTTTGGTTTAGTTTGGTGGAAGTTGGTTTTGATTTGTTATTTTAAAAAATAAGAAATTATTTCATTTTTAGATTAGTTCGATTTTATTCTGTTTTATGATTTCGGTTCGGTTTGGTTCGGTTTAATACGGGTTGGGAGGAATAGTACCAAACTCAAACCAAATTACAAATGGTTCGGTTTCGGTTTAGTTTAATTCGGTTTGGTACGATTCGGTTCGGTCAAACCGAACCGTTATGCCCACCCCTAGTTATAACACTAACTTCAACCTTAGTTGTTTTAATTATATCACAATTCAACGTATAAAATCAAAAGTTGCGAATTTGGTAGAAATACAAAACGATAAATTTAATATTGCTGTTACCAAACGAACTCCAAATTTTATTTACTTCTTTAAGTATGCGTTTGTTTTATATCTTGAAAAAAGCAACATAATTTGAGTGACAAATATTTATAAAATGGGAGAAAACACTCATGAATTATTCTTTTTGTTGGAGTTCTCAAAAAAGGTTTTATGAAATATTTGCGTTTGTTGAACTCCAAGTTTTCTCCCACGTTTGTTTTGTAATTAGTAGTATGATTGTTTTCTCCCACTTCATGAATTATTCTTTTTGTTGATGACATGTAATGGGGGTTGAGTGCACTTTATAACACAAAATATGAGACTCGACAATTATTATAACTTGAAGATAGTAGAGTAATTTGATTACAATTTCCTTACTAGATAAAGCTAAGAAAGAAAATTTTATTTAAATACATCCCAAAAATATATGAAGTTTTTTAATAAAATTAAAAAATGGACCGCATGATTATACAAAATTAATAAAAGAGTTTGCGCAAATGCGACATCTTATTTGAATAATACATTTTTATTTAATCGGAGGGAAATTGCACTTTCAATCCCTTAAATAATGCTCATAATGAAATGTAGTCTTTGTGTTTCACTTTGAACCTGATGAACTAAAATATTTAATTTTGAGAGGAGTTAGCAGTGTAATGTATAGTCTATGTGATCGCGAATAGTTTTGATTTTTTGGTACACTGATCTCGGAGTTTTTTCACGAAATAATACTAATTAAATAAATAATTTACAAAATACTGTAGGGTTAAAAGTAATTCACAAAATACTGCTAAATTAATCGTGGTGACGGGAATTTTGCACTCGCAGTACAAGAGACGCCACTTGAAGTGACACCTTTGTTAAATATTGATTAGTTGATGCAAGAAACAACAGTAAGGTCAGAGTGAAGAATAAATGGTATTGGGTCCCATCTGAATAAAAAATTTCATGTTTTCTTTGAAGTGCTATAACTTCTTTATTTGTACTATAATCATTACAAAAAATATATCAAAATTCACAATTTTTTATTATCTTTCATATGACACCAGTATTGAATATATAAAGTCAAAAAATAAATTAACACTTTAAAAATTACTATGTACGTATCCTTTTTTAATGTGTTATACGTAGTATATTTTTTATTTGTATTCCGATTATTAAAAAATGTATCAAAATTTATTATTTTTTATTATCTTTTATAGGAAAGAAATATTTCATATAGAAAAATGAAAAGAAGATCTGTTACTTTGTGCACTACAGGATCGATTTTTACCATGCATTCTGAATTTTTATATATTCAATATTGGTGTCATATAAAATAAAACAACATTAATTCTCATTGAATAAATAAATAAATAAATGTGATGGAGTTTGTGAAATATTTGTTGATCTATCACTCTTGATTAATTGTGTGCATGGTAAAAATGATCATAAACTACACAAATTAATAGATTTTCTTTTTATTTTTCTATATGAAATATTGCTTTCCTATAAAAGAAAAAAAAATTGATACATTTTTAATAATCGGAATACAAATAAAAAATATACTACGTATAACACATTAAAAACAGATTCTTCCTTCGTCCCTCTAACTTTGTCCCGTTTTACTTTTTTCGTTCGTTCCATTAAGTTTGTCTCATACAATATTTGGTAATATTTGAATGGTTAGAATCCGTTTTTACTTTATTCACAATTTATCAATTCAATATCAAATACACAATTCCACTTTTTCTTAAAACTCACACCACACCCCTTTGTCCCAAACTTAGGGGGCAGAGGTAGTACATAGTAATTTTTAAAGTGTTAAATTATTTTTTAACATTATATATTCAATATTGGAGTCATATGAAAGATAAGAAAAAGTTGTGAATTTTGGTATATTATTTGTAACGATCAGAGTACAAATAAAAAAGTTATAGCACTTCAAAGAAAACATGAAATTTTTTATTCAGGTGGGACCCACCACAGTTTATTCTTCACTTTGACATTACTATTGCTTCTTGGGTGAAGTAATCGGTTTTAACAAAGCGGACACTTCAAGTCGCGACTTTATTTAATCATGGTTAATCTAGTAGTATTTTGGGAATTACTTTTAAACTGGTGAAAAAACTCCAGATCTCGAATAGTTTGAACCAGCACCATTAATTTTTTAACTTTTGACACGATTACAGGTGTAACTTCAAACACAGTAAAAGAGTAGACTATTTTAAAAAAATTGCACCCATTTTTTTTTCCAGAAGTTAGACCACAAGTAAAAAAATGACGGTTGAAAAAAAAACCAGAATTTTACAAAGAATAAATGTCCGACACATACAAAAAAATATTTCCCCTACTGCCAAAAAATTAACCACGTATCAGTTTTGTACATATGATCAAAATCTTTGCAACGTCAATTTTTCGTTGTGCACAATCATGTTACAGCGATGTCAAATTTTTGGTGATGCACCGGTTAGTGGTCACAAAGGAAGTTTGCACCAAAGGTCCAAAATGCACCACGTATGGACCTTCCACCTTCACTCTGAAAGAGTATCCACTATCTAGTGAGAACTCACCACCTTTTATTTATTGCCATCGATGATCAATTATCCCATGATGTCATATTTATAACTAGGTTTCAAGCCTAGTACGAGCGGTGTGTAATTTATCTAATTTTAAATTTTATTTCCTTTCCGAATCATATATAATGTGATACAAAAGCAAAATAAACTCAGTCTAAATATAGAGTCCGTTTTAGAGGTGGGCATAACGGTTCGGTTTGATCGAACCGAACCGTACCAAACCGAATTAAACCAAACCGAAACCGAACCATTTGTAATTTGGTTTGAGTTTGGTAGTATTCCTCCCAACCCGTATTAAACCGAACCAAACCGAACCGAAATCATAAAACCGAATAAACCGAATCAAAACCAACTTACACCAAACTAAATCAAACCAAAATATAAGATTTCTCTCATTAATTTGATTGATGTTAATCTTTTTAAAGCTTTAATTCTTTAATTTTAGCGTCGAAGACTAGAAGAGTTACATTCACAACTATAACAATTATAATGGTTTAAGTAGATAGTATTTAACTACTTGGTATACTATTGTATATTTGATTCATTACTTACAAGCACTAGTTTTGTTTTTGTTTCGCCTTTATATATAATTTGATTCATTCCCGTTGTTGTTGTTGCTTACAAATGTGTCATGCTTATATATTTTTGATTCATATGTGTTTTGTTACTGTTTGCACATTTATATCAAACATTATATTTGATTCATTACTATCGCTTCTTGGTTCATTGTTTTGAATTAATTTTTTTTATTTCAATCCAAACCTTAATACTTTGGTAAACCGAACTCCAAACCGAACCGAACCATACCAAACCGAAACCAAACCAAAACTTAATCGGTTTGTATTTGGTACATTTTCTATCAAACCGAAATAACCGAAACCGAACTGAAACCGAAGAAAACCGAACCGAAAACCGAAATGCCTACCTCTAGTCCGTTTCATAATACTAATTTTGGTGGAATTGATTTATTTTGCTGAAATTAATTAAATTCTAGTTGAATAGGTTGAATAAGTGATCGAATCTCCCGAATCATGAAACAAATATTTAAAATATATTCCATTTTTTAAATAAATAAAAATTATATGAAAAATAGATTAAATGATCTTCTACATAAGCTTCTCAAATAAGCATAATTGTTATGAACCCGATTTTAAAAAACTCATAGAGAAGCTTCTTAATTATTTTCACGCCCTCTAAATTACTTTAGTGTGCGCTTCAAAATATATTTTTTAATATTCATCATTCAATTTGGTAAGAAATATGGAGTACGTACTTTTAATAGTAAGATCTTAAATTTTACTTATTATTTCATCACATTGAAAATGTCATTAATAAGGACGTTTTTAATTGAATTAAAATTTTCGGGTTTGATTTGATCTAAAGTAATATGATCTGGTAGATATCTGTTTTACATTTTATGTGTCCAATTATTATTAATGTTTGATCTAATCTGATTTAGTCTGAGACTGAAATCAATCTAATTAAACACATCTTAAGAGTATAAACAAAATTAGGAATTTGTAAACATATAAAGATTTCCTAATTTAGATTAGGAATCGATCTATTTCAAAAGTGACAGAATCTAGTTGTAAAAATAAAGAAACAACCAAACACATTTACTTTTTTAGTTAGGCTAAACGTATTTACTTGTGAATGTGTGTGAGATATCAATTTTCATCCTTTTTAAATAAAGGTAAGCTACTTGATAAGAAGTATCTTGTTTAAATTATACTCCCTCCGTCCCTTAAAATTTTGTCATCTTTCCTTTTTGTGACGTCCCAAAAAACTGTGCCACTTTCCCTTTTAATCAATTATTTTGTGGTTTTGGTTATTTCACAAACCTCAACCACACAAGTTTTACTTTTTTATTTTCGTGCCGGTCAACTTTTGTAAAGTTTTAGGGACGGAGGTAGTAGTATATTTGAATGTGTAATAGTATTAATTTTGTTTTTAATTTCAATAATATGGTGGTTATAATTTTCATTATTATGTTAATAATTAAAAGAATTGTATGAACATGGAGAAAAATACCAAATCTTGCATAATTGCAAATCCGGGGCTTAGAATTTTAATCATCATCTCAACATTGAATATAGAAAAATAAAATATCACATTCAAGGAAATGGGACACTGTTATTACATTTTTTATTTTTATAAAATAATTTTGAAGTTAAAATTAATAGCAATTTGGCTGATTTATCTGTTTATTTAAGGAACCGATTTATCTGTTAAGTGGGCAAAACACGGATACTTCATTTCTTCAATAGCATGTAATAAAAATTAAAAACTACAAAAAAAATTAAAAAAAAATTTACTCCATGCTTATAAAAAGTACTCCGTATAAAATGTAGTCTATGTGTACGGTTGGATATTAATTGTTGTGATTCCAATTACTGAATTTAATAATCATCAAATACGAATACGTAATAGGTTTTGAAAAAGTTACCAAATAAAGTGGATTTTTATCATACACTCATTTGTTTCCATATCAATATGCAATCAAAATAGAATCCAATAAAAATAAATGGTACGGAGTATACAAATAACTAATTAATTGTTATATATGATGAATGACATGGGAAGATTATGCGGCGCTTTGTATGCTCTTAAAAAGTTGCTCTTATATATATATATATATATATTATCTTTTTTAGGGTTCAAAATTTGACCTAGGGTTCATGGTGACGGCGGCAACGTGGGTCGCGCCGGCCGGAGGGTCGGGGACGGCGGTACGATCATTCGCTGAGGTGCTGGCAGCTAATAAAGAAATACCATTGAAGGCTCCATTTCGGCATAAAGGTATGCCGACTATTCAATTCTCTGAAGACGAGGTGTCAATTCTGGCGGAACAACATAAATTTGCTCTTGTCGGTTCCTTTGTGAGAGGGCGGCCTCAGATGGTTACACTGCGTCATGAATTTGACAAGATTGGATTCAAGGGACCTGTCTCGCTAGGGCTCCTGGATCATAAACACGTTCTCATCCGATTCACGGTGGAAGAGGATTTTCAAAGGTGTTGGATGCGTCAATCTTGGGTAATACGTGGTTTTAAAATGAGGATCACTAGGTGGACGCCTGACTTCCATCCGGAAGTAGAATCCCCTATTGTTCCAGTGCGGATTATGTTTGAAGGACTGCCTATACACTTACAAGACAAGAGGGCACTGTTTTGCATCGCAGGCATGGTGGGAAAACCACTTAAGGTGGATACTGCAACAGCAAACTTATCTCGGCCTTCTACAACCAAGGTGTGTGTGGAGTTGGATCTGTTACAGGAGATACCTTCGAAGGTTCTAATCATGAATGGGAGTAAAGAATTTATACAAACAGTGACCTATGAAGAGCTTCCATCTTATTGTGTGAAGTGCAACAAAATAGGACACCACAAAGAGGTGTGTGGTGTTAACAAAAGAAAGGAGGGGCCACAACCAAAACAGACTACAGGACAGTCAAAGGCCATCATTAAGTCGGTGAATCAGGAACATTGGACCCAAGTTACGCGTAAAAATAAAGGTAAAGAGAAAGTGGAAGTTGAGAGGGACAAGGCTGAAACTTCTAAACAAGGGGAGGAAAGGGTGGAAGAGCAAAAAGCAGAGAATGTAAATCAAACACAAGGCGGTGAAGCTCAGACAGCGCCCAACGCTGATGGAGGATGTCTAGAAAACTCTTTGAGAATGGCGGAAGAAGGGGGAGAGGAGTATGGTGGGGGACTTTCTGGGGGAGGAGAGGAGAAGAGGGAGGTTAATGGAGCGGGTACCTCGGATGGGGATACAATAAGCACGTTGAATAAGGAGATTGTATTGACTAATAACCAACCGGTGGATGTGACAAGACTAATTTCATTTGAGGAGGGTTGCAATAGAGAGGAAGATGTGCATCAGATAGTGGATCAACAAGGGATTGTTTCAGATGGGGACAACATTACTGAAGAAGATGTTACTAAGGAAGGTTGGAAAAAAGTGTGTAAAGAACTGAAAAATAAGGTCAACCTCATTATACAAAACAAAGGAACCGCTTTGGATGTTATTGCACGTAGGGAATTCAAACAGGCCCAGCCTTCTTATGCGGTCAACACCAGATTGGCTGCAAAGAAGCTTTCAAAGGATCCAACTCCAGCTGGTTCCTTATGAAGATTCTTTCTTGGAATTTGAGAGGACTAGCCTCGTCGTGCCCGAGGCTACGTGACATCATCAGACATCATAACATTGATATTGTTACTATTATTGAACCTATGGTTGGAAAGGATAAGGGAGTTTCCTTTATGCATACATTGGGTTTTTCAAATATTTACATGGCTTCGTCTAACAAAATATGGTTAATGTGGAATAAGCATGCTTTTGATATTATACATATTTCAGAGGAAGACCAGTTTCTGCTTGTTAAGCTTAAATATATTCCTTTGGATTTTGATTTTTTATTTTCACCGGTCTACGGGTTGCATACGAGACCGGAAAGGTGTCGGCTGTGGGCTGCTTTATCGAGTATAGCACAAGGAGCGCACGAAGCTTGGATCATTGGAGGAAATTTTAATGTTGTGGCGTCGGTATCGGAGTATAAAGGGCGTGCGACTCCACATGTGAATGATATCCTTGATTTTCAAGCTTTTATTGATGAATGTGAGTTACAGCAGTTGCCTATTGTGGGGTCGTTTTACACCTGGACTGGGATGCGATCTAATGGCAGAGTGTGGGAAAAGCTAGATAGATTTCTTGCAAACCAGGAGTTTCTTGATAAGTTTGATAATGTTAAAGTTCAACACTGGAGTAAAACCACTTCAGATCACTGCCCGCTTATTCTAATGTGTGACAAGGTGGTTGCCCAAGGTCCGAGACAGTTTCGTTTTCAGCATATGTGGTTTTTACATGAAGACTTCATGAATTTTATTCGGACCAAATGGAATGGTTATCCAACTTCTGGAGGCATGAGGGGCTTTAGTGTAAAACTGAAGTTGTTAAAACAAGATCTGAAGGCTTGGAACAAGGAGGTATTTGGGAATGTTTTTGGGGATTTGAGTAATTTGGAAAAGGAGGCTTTAGAGGCAGAGATGGAGTATGAAGCTAATCCTACACAGAATAATCGAGCTGTGGCCCATGAAAAACAGTCTCTTTTTTTTTGAAAAAACTTAAACAACAGGAGGTTTATTGGAAACAGAAAGCCAATGTAAAGTGGATTCAAAAAGGGGATGCAAATACTAAATTCTTCCATGCTTCGGTTAAGGACAAACTCAGAAGACAGCACATCAATGCTATTAAGAAGAGTGGAGGTGATTGGTGCTGCGCCAGGGCCGGATGGATTCGGAGGTTAAATTTATAGGGAGTGCTGGGATGTTATTAAAATTGATGTAGTAATGGCTGTTAAGGAATTTTTCCTGGGATTTCCTACACCAAAGAGCATCGGAAGTGTAAACATGATACTCATTCCAAAGAAGAAAAATCCTTCAACGTTTCGTGATTTTCGCCCAATTTGCCTATCTACATTCATTAGTAAGATTAACACTCGGATTTTGGCAACTAGAATCTCAAGGGTGCTACCTAAGCTTATATCAATTGAACAGTCAGGTTTCATGAAGGGCAGGGAAATAAAAAATCAGGTGCTGGCTGCTTTCGAACTATTACATGGTTTGGATAAGAAGGTTAGGGCTTCAAATATGGTGGTGAAACTTGATATGGCCAAAGCTTTTGACAGAGTGGATTGGTCTTTTCTAGAGGCCATCTTACTTAAGCTGGGGTTTGATGTGAAATTAAGAAATCTGGTGCTGGAAAATCTGAGAAGCACCCACATTTCGGTTATGGTGAATGGGATCCCTTATGGTTTTTTTAAACCCCATAGGGGGGTAAAGCAAGGTGATCCGTTATCCTCTATTCTTTTTATTTTGGTGTCTGAGGCATTCTCGAGAGGGATAAATAGACTTTTTCAAAATGGGGGAATTGGCAGTTTTAATATTGGCAGGGGCATACAGGTTTCACACCTAGCATTCGCAGATGACCTAATGATATTCTTTAATGTCTCGGCCAGGTCTGTTAAAAATTTCAAAAAGTTTTTGGAGTCTTATCAAAGGGCTACTGGCCAATTGGTGAACAAAGCAAAGAGTTGCTTTATAGTAGGCAAACATACTTCAGCAGGTAGGGTGTCTAGCATTGAGAATGAACTGGAAATGAAACATGCTAAATTGCCTATTAAATACCTGGGAGTCAGGCTTCACAAAGGAATTACAAGGTTCACACACTGCCAGGATATGTTGGAAGCCATTGACTCTAAACTATCAAACTGGGAAGGTAAGATGTTATCTCAGGGGGGCAGACTGGTTCTAATCAAGCATGTGCTCAATTCATTACCTATCCATGTGTTAGCAACTACCTCTATTCCTTCTGCAGTTCTTACTGTTATAAACAGGAAGATTGCTAACTTCTTCTGGGGGTATAGAGATCACAAACCTAAGCACCATTGGGCCAGGTTTAACAAGTTATGCAAGCCTATTCAGAATGGAGGTCTCGGATTTAGATCCTTAGCTGACATCCAGAAGGTCTCAGCTAGGCATGGATTCGGGCCAGGTCGGGCCCGGCCCGGGCCTAGGCCCGGTCGGGCCGCCGGTTCAAGAAAAGTGGGCCCGGGACCGGCCCGAGGGTTGGACGGGTCCGGTTCGGGCCGGGCCACCCGCCCGGGTCACGGGTCGGGTCTGGTTCGGGCCGGGTCGGTTAATTTTTTTTTTATAATATATATTTTATAGTTTATAGTTTTATACGAGTATTAAAAACAAACTTCAATTGCATTTATTTGAAATGAAATAGGAACTACATTTGAAAATTAAAACAAACTTTAAGAGATAAACATTTTGAAAATTGTAATCAATCGGAACTTCCCGCACCTCCCGATCCTTTGGCTTTGTCACATGACTTCATATGCTTGATTGTCATCCCGAATCCGCCTGAAGCCCCCATGATACATTTTTTTTCGCACCATTTGCAAATTGCGTACCACATCCCGGTCTTCGGGTCCTATTGCTTATCAAAATTATACCGTATAATGGCATCTTGATTTTCCATCTTAACTTCTTGGAGAAGAGAATTAGAGAGTAGATATATAATATATTGGAGAATAAGAGAATTAGAGAGTAGAGAGTTAAGAATAGGATTTAGGAAGAATTGGAGAAGAGATATGAAAAAATGTTTAAGAGTAGGAGTATTTATTGGTTTTTTTACCCCCCACCCCCCCCACCCCCCTACCAGCCAACCCCCTGGACCCCCCCTTTACCCCACCCAACGGCTATATAGCCGTTTGGGTTGTCCCCAGCCCCAGCCCCAAGGCCTCAACGGCTAGTAGCCAAAAAACAAAAAAAAAAAGTTTTTTTTTAAAATAGACCCGGACCCGGGCCCGACCCGGCCGGGTCACAAAAATGCTGAACCGAGCCCGCCCCGCCCCTTCCCCCCGGTTCGGGCCCATACCCGGTCCCGGACCGCCCGACCGGGCCGGTCCCGGGCCCGCACAGTACCGGGCCGGGCCGGGTCACGGGCCGGGTGGCCCGAACCGAATCCAACCCTAGTCTCAGCCATTAAACTATGGTGGGAGTATCAGCAAGGGTAATCCATTTGGGCTGCTTTGATGAAAAGTAGGTATGGCAGTCGAAATTTAGGAGAGGTCAAGCCTACGGATTCTCCAACTTGGAGAAGGCTTTGCCTCATTAATGAGGTGGCTGAGGGTATGGTGGTTAGGAGTCCTAATACTATCTCTTGGAAATTTACAGAAGATGGAAAATTTACATCAAAATCAGCCTACAAAGCTTTGTGGCCTCAGGTAGGGAGAAGCCTTTCCACTACTCAAATCTGGCATCCTAAGCAGGTTCCAAGGATAAGAGTTTTTCTCTGGAGGCTATGGAATGGTTATCTTCCGTTCCCTGAACAGCTAGCAGCCTTCACAATAGTGTATCCATCACGGTGTCCGTTTTGTAAAGTGGCTGGCGTCAGTCAAGATCACATTCTTCGTTCCTGCAGGTGGTCTCAGTCCGTGTGAGATTGCTTCACTCAACCTTTATTCACAACAATACGAAGGACAAATCATATCAAAATTGAAGTAATGAGATGGTGGATAAGTAAAAAGGGGAAGACGATGGATGCAGTGTTTATGATGGTCTTACCAGGAGTTATAGCCTGGCACATCTGGAAAACTTACTGGGATGTGGTCATAAATGAGGAGGAACCGAGATTGGAGAAATTGTTTCATCAAATCAGAAGATTTATGTTAGAGTGGTGTCATGCAAACTCTAATCTGCAAGGAAATGATAGACTAAAGAAATTAGGTTTCTTACCTGATTCTTTTGGGAGGAAGAAGCCACAAGTTCGTAGATGGAAAAACCCGGCGGAGGGGGTACAGAAGTTGAATGTGGCGATTCATCGCAGAAATGGTAAATCTGCGGCTGGATTCTTGCTTCGAGACCATGCTGGAATGGTGGTAGCTGCGGAAGGTTTCCCACTCAGTGGCTCAGGGGAAGGCGAAGCTGAAGTGATGGAGATAGCGTGTATCTGGACGAAGGCTCTTCAGTTGCCTAAAGTGGTGATGGAAACGGATTTTTCTAGAAACGGACAGGTGGATTGCGGGATTGGGCTGAAGGTTTCGGTTATCCCGGCCCAAGTCAATCATGCGGTGAGACTGGTGGCCCAATTGGGCTTGGAGACCAGATTTGTTTGGCAGGCAAATGGGAATAGTCCAAAACAGCTGAAAGGAGCTATTGCTTTGGATGAGGAATTGCCTTACATTTTCTAATCTTTTGCTTTACTAAATTGTATGCATTTTCACATTGTTGTGGTTCGGCTTTTGCACACCATGTGTATCTTGATTTGATTATTTATAAAATCCGGTAGATGTTCCCCGGCATCTACCCCACTGATTTTGGTGGTTTGCCTACCGGGTTTAAAAAAAAATTATTATCTTTTTCTTAATGATTTTTTGAAACAATTCTTAAATAATCACGCCATAGCCGTTCTTGATATAGATAATCGGCGTTGAGGTTCCAGTCCCAAATATGATGACGATGCGAGGATGAGCCGGCGTCATATGAAGGCTACGGTCGTTGGCTCAAGACACTCAGCGCTGAGAAACCCGGTCTTGAGATGTATAATGGCGTCGTAGCCGATAGGCCAGTCGTAATGTAAGGACATTGGCGGTTAGGGGCCGGTCCAAAATATGATGACGAGGCAAGGATGGGCCATTTGTCATATGAAAGCGACGATCACCATCGATGAAGGGAATGGTAAGCCTGGTCACTAGTTCAAGACACCCAGCTCTGAGGAAATCAGTCTTCAGATATATTATCACATTGTAGCCGAAAGGCCGGTCGTGGTATGTGACGGCGGCGCTGTGGAGCCGGTCCAAGATATGATGAAGAGGCGATGACAAAGCCGGTTGTCATTTGAAGGGGACATTCTCTATCCAGGAAGGGAATAGCGAGCCCGGTTGTTAGATAAAGACTTCGGCACTGAGGAGCCGGTCTTGATATAGATAATTATCGTGAAGCCAAAAATGACGGGTGTGATGTAAGAATATCAGCGTTGAGGGGCCAGTTCGAAATATGATGATGAGGTGACGATGAGGGGGTCATCATATAAAGGCGACGGTCGCCATCCAAGAAGGGAATGGCGAGCCGGGTCTCTATTTCAAGATACTCGGCGTTGAGGAAACCGTTCTTGAAATATATAATCACGTCGTAGCCTAGGGGGCGGTCACGATGTAAGGACATCGACGCTGAGGGGCTGGTCCAAAATATGATGACGAGGCGATGATGAGTCAATCGTCTTATGAAGGCAAAAGTCACTATCCGGGAAGGGAATAACGAGCCCAGTCGATAGCTCAAGACACCCATCATTGGGAAACCGATCTTGAGATGGATAATAATGTCGTAGTCGAGGGCCAGTCATGATGTGAGGATGACGGCACTGAGGAGCCGGTCTAAAATATGATGACGAGGCAAAGATGAGCCATTTGTCACATGAAGGTGACAATCGCTCTCTAGGAAGGGAATAACAAGCTTGGTCGCTAACTCAAGACACTTGACGCTCGGAAATCGGTCTTGAGATATAGAATCACACCGTAGGTGATACGTTCGTAATTTCCATTTCTATGTTTATGTTTTTAATTAGTTTTGCTTGACTTTTACTTTGGAAATTACACACTTTTGGTGTAATAGATTAGATTGTTAAATTCTTGTAAATAGGTTAGATTAGACATATTCTGAGCTTAAGCAGGTTTTGGTCACCCAAAGTACAGTTGGTGAACCCAAAAAGTGAAGAGAAGGTGCAAAAGTTCAAAGACAAAAGAAGATCCTGAATTTTGGTCTATACTCGGTCGAGTATTAGCTATACTCGATCGGGTATTAGGTTGGAACTTCAAATCGGATCAGATCCGAAGACAAAGGAACATGCAGGGAAGATTTTGGCCACGATTCTATGTCTATACCCGATCGGGTAGACCGACATACCCGATCGGGTATGCCTTTAAATTGCAAACGAAGATCGGTCGAGTATAGCCCGAATATCACTTTCTAAGCATACTCAACCGGGTATTCATATATACTCGATCGGGTATACACTTAGAAAATAGCCTGAAACCGGTCGAGTATGCCTCGGATCGGATGTTACACACATACTCGATCGGGTACCATGTATTTACCCGATCGAGTACCCGAATCTCATCTCAAAAACCTATAAATACACCTCCTTTCCTTCACAAAAAGATATCCAATCCCTTGTACATCTAAGCTCAGTATAGAATAGCTCTTTCTTTATATTTTTCATCATGTTTAGTCTCCAAATGAGGAGCTAAACTCCTCCATCTTAGTTTTGCTACTTTGAAGCTTAATGAATTTGTAAGTTGTGAGTTATTTTCTTTAATCTTCTTCCTTGAATATTAATTCTTTCTTTCAAAATACTATCTCTATATCAAAGTTGGGGAGTGTTACTAAGATGACAATTAGTTAACATCTTGACATTGGTTATAGTAATAGCTATTTCTTTCTCTATGATTATATTGGGGAGTGTTGCTAAGATGACAATTAGTTAACATCTTGATATTAATCATAGTAGGATTCATATATTTTAATATTCTTCCTTGAGTATTAATTAATTCCTATTCATATTTCATGTTAATATCTTAAACATTACTTAAAGTATCAACTAGTATTGTTTCTCATATTAATTATTACTAGAATCGATCGGTTAATACGCTTGTTATTAATCCGGTTCTTTCAACGGTAGTAAACTTGGAATATTAATGCATGCATCTCATGGTTAATATGTCAAGGGGAATTAATTATATTGATTGAACCAATAAACCGCTCGTGTTGAGGTTATCAATCTCAATCGTTTTCATCTTAAGTTTATTGCTACTATCAAGTTAATATACGGCGCTTGTTCTATATTGACTCGATAGTAAGTTTTATTAATGAACGCATCTCGTTATTAATAACTACCCTCGATGAACTGGATATACTCCTCGATTGAGTATTCGAGAGGAAGATAGTTAAAGATATAACCGGGATCGACGAACATTTCATTAAGTGGATAAAAGCAAGACCAAGTCTTCATATCATTGCATTAAACTCATATAGGTTGTTTATCTTAGTGTTGTTAAAATAAACAAATCTAAACCCCCCTTGTTATTATTTATATAAAAGAAAAGTATTCCTTTCCCTGTGGATACGAACCTTACTACACTATACTACGTATTAGTGTTGTATTGATTAATTATTTTGAGTGCACCTAACGACGAGTGCACGTCAAATTTGGCGCCGTTGCCGGGGAAAGGCAATAAATTTTTCTTTTATCTTCATATCAAGAAAAATCAAAAAAAAAAAAATATTAAATAAAAAAAATTATAAAGAGTTCTTATTTTTTCTATTTTCTGAGCTTAGTGGAGTTTATGGTTAAACATCGTTCCATAAACGAAATCACATATCACAAAAACCCAGAAATAGAACAAACTTTCGAGCGGTTGAAAAGTAAATTCTCTAACACCGACTCGGAAGAATCATCTTCCAGAGATTCATACACCGCTAGCTCTAGTTCTAGCGACACCGAAGAGTCAACCACAATGGCTCTTGAAACAAGGACACTGAGGGAGCTCACAGCTCCAAACCTCAACCAACAACCACTGTGTATTACCTTCCCTACACTTGATGAGGGTAATACGTTTGAGCTAAAATCTGGGCTCATTCATCTGCTGCCATCCTTCCATGGCCTGAGGGGAGAAGACCCGAACAAACATTTATCGGAGTTCCACGTCGTTTGCACAAGCATGTGCCCAAACGGTGTGACAGAAGAACAAATCAAACTGCGGGCATTTCCATTTTCACTGAAGGATACCGCAAAGGATTGGCTATTCTATCTTCCTTCAGGAAGTATAGGAACATGGGCGGCCATGAAGAAAGCGTTCCTGGAAAGGTACTACCCTGCCTCTGTCTCATCCTCTCTAAAAAAACAAATCAGCAACGTGGAGCAGAAGGATGATGAATCGTTCTACGAATATTGGGAACGATTCAAGAAACTGTGTGCAAGCTGCCCTTATCATGGCTATTCGGAGCAAGACCTCATCTTATATTTCTATGATGGTCTTTGCAATGAAGATAGGCGGATGATAAACGCCGCATGTGGAGGAGGGATTGTCAACAAGACCCCTTCTCAAGCTACAAACCTCATCTCGGAGTTGGCCGAGAATTGTAGGCACTATGATCGGCGATCAACAAAACGAGTTATGGCGGCAGAATCCAACAACTCATTGGAAAGTCAAGTAGCCGGCTTGACTTCTTTGGTTAAAGATTTTCTCTTAAATCCGAAACCTCAAGAAGTCAAGGTCTGCGGCATATGCTCGACACAAGGGCACCCCACCGACTCTTGCCCAACACTACAAGAGGAGAACGTTGAACAGATTAATGCTTTGGGTTTCCAAAATCAAAAGAGGTATAATCCTCAAAGCAACACCTACAATCCGGGATGGAGGGATCATCCTAATTTAAGGTACGGAAACTCTCAACCTCCTCAACCATCAAATCCTCCTCCTCCACAATATAAACAACAAGGCCAAACTTCTAACTCGAATATGTCAACCGAAGACATGATTCGATCACTTGCCATGAATATGGCAACAATGCAACAAAGTGTGGTTCAATTCCAAGAAACAACAAAATCCAGCATCCACAACTTGGAAAACCAAATCAGCCAAATCTCAAATGCCGTGAGTAGGCTTGAAGCTAAGGATTCGGCAAGGCTACCATCTCAAACGGAGCCGAATCCTAGGCAACAAGCCCACGCAGTCACATTACGGAGTGGCAAGGAGTTGGTTATGGCCAAGGAGAAGGCAAAGAGCCACATTGGCGAAGAGGAGGAAGAAGAGGAACTGGTGGAAGTGACTCAACCGGAGGTGGAAGCTCAAATCCCAACCCCACCACCGGTCATTCCCGAGATTGAAGCACCCTTCCCCGAGGCTCTAAGGGAAACACGGAAGCTGGAGAAGGACAAGGACATCTATGAGACATTCTCCAAATGTGAGGTAAATATCCCTCTCCTTAACTTGATAAAGGGTGTTCCGAGATTCGCAAAATTTTTCAAAGAACTATGTACAATAAAAAGGAAACATAGACTCAATGGAAAACAAAAAGTCCAAGTTAGTGAACGTGTTTCAGCAGTTTTTCAAAAGAAACTTCCAAAGAAATACAATGACCCGGGCATGTTCACTATACCTTGCAAGTTGGGAGGAACTACGTTTTCAAAAGCCATGCTCGATTTAGGAGCATCAATTAATGTCATTCCTTACTCTTTATACAAATCACTTGAGCTTGGCCCTTTAAATGAAACCGGAGTAGTCATTCAACTTGCGGATAGATCAAATGCCTACCCTAAAGGTATTGTCGAAGACGTACTAGTTATGGTTGACAATTTGATTTTCCCCGCTGACTTTTATGTTTTGGAAATGGAGAATGATAAGAATGCGGTACCTATCCTTTTAGGAAGGCCATTTTTAAAAACCGCTAGAGCAAAGATTGACGTATTTAGCGGTTCCTTAACAATGGAATTTGATGGGGATAAAGTTGAATTCAACATTTATGACTCCATGAAATATCCAAATGAAAATCATTCTTTATTTGCCATTGATATTGTTGACACCCTTGTACAAAATGCTTTTGAAATCAATAAAGAGGACGAATTGTTAAGTATACTTGAAAATGACTTCGGGGAAAACTCTTCAGAACTTACCCTGACCCCCAACACACAAGCTATGATAGTGGAATTGGATACTCACTTCCAACTCCCACTTATGCCACCGGGGTCTAGGGCATTTCCACTAACCATCCCCGAGGAAAAGCCTCTACCTTCAGTTTTGCAGGCACCCGACGTTGAGATGAAACCACTCCCAACACATTTGAAATATGTGTTTTTGGGGCAAAAAGAGACACTACCGGTCATTATCTCAAACAAATTGACCGGAGAACAAGAAGGCAAATTGATAGCGGTGCTCAAGGAGCATAAACTAGCAATTGGATGGACTATAGCCGACATCAAAGGCATTAGTCCATCTACTTGCATGCATCGCATCTTAATGGAGGATGAGGCCAAGCCGGTACGACAGCCGCAACGAAGACTAAACCCACCTATGATGGAGGTGGTCAAAAAAGAGGTGATCAAACTACTCCAAATGGGGATAATCTTCCCCATCTCCGACAGCAAATGGGTTAGCCCAACCCAAGTGGTCCCAAAGAAAACCGGAGTCACGGTAGTGGAAAACAAACATGGAGAACTAATGCCCACCCGAATTCAAAATGGATGGAGGGTATGTATAGATTACCGTAGACTCAATGCGGTAACTAGAAAGGATTTCTTTCCTTTACCCTTCATCGACCAAATGCTTGAGAGACTTACCGGGCATAAGTTCTATTGCTTTCTTGATGGCTACTCCGGGTACTTTCAAGTGCCTATAGCCCCTGAAGATCAAGAGAAGACCACTTTCACTTGTCCATTTGGCACTTTTGCATACCGGCGCATGCCATTCGGACTTTGCAATGCCCCGGCCACATTCCAACGATGCATGATGAGCATATTCTATGAATATGTTGAGCTATTTATGGAAGTCTTCATGGATGATTTTACAATCCATGGAGACTCATTTGATTCATGCCTACTTCATCTATCTCTTGTTTTGAAGAGTTGTTTAGAATCAAATCTTGTTCTAAACTCTGAAAAATGTCACTTTATGGTGGAGGAAGGAATTGTCCTAGGCCATGTAATTTCGTCCAAAGGAATAGAGGTGGACAAAGCAAAAGTGGAGGTTATCCAATCACTACCTTATCCTACCACCGTTAAGGAGATACGATCATTCCTTGGACATGCAGGTTTCTACAGGAGGTTCATCAAAGATTTCTCAAAGATTGCATCTCCTTTATGCACACTTTTGCAAAAGGAGGTGGAGTTCATATTCTCCGAGGACTGCAAGAAGGCCTTCAATACTTTGAAGGAGAAATTAGTAACCACACCTATCATCCAAGCCCCGGATTGGTCTCTTCCCTTTGAGATCATGTGTGATGCTAGTGACTATGCGGTCGGGGCCGTTTTGGGCCAAAAGGTGGGAAGAGCATCTCATGTGATCTATTATGCATCCACCACACTCAATGACGCCCAACGCAACTACGCCACCACCGAAAAAGAAATGTTGGCCGTCGTTTATGCGCTCGAAAAATTCAGGTCATACTTACTTGGTACCAAAGTGATCATTTACACCGATCATGCGGCTATTAGGTTCTTGATGACAAAGAAAGAGGCCAAACCACGGCTGATTCGATGGATACTACTCCTGAGCGAGTTTGATGTTGAGATCAAGGACAAGAAAGGCATGGAGAACTTGGTGGCCGATCACTTGAGCCGTTTGGTCTTGGGCGAAGGAAACAATCATATCAAAGATGATATCCGAGGCGAATTTCCCGATGAGACCCTTTTCTCCCTTAAGGAAATTCGTCCTTGGTACGCTCACATTGTTAATTTCCTTGTTCTAAACAGGTTTCCACCAAGCTTCTCTAAAGCTCAAAGAGAGAAACTCCAGCATGATGCAAAGCAATACGTATGGGATGAACCATATTTATGGAAACAGTGCAAAGATCAAGTCATTCGAAGATGCATTCCCGAAACAGAAATTGCATCAATACTTGCATTTTGTCACTCACATGCATGTGGTGGCCACTTTGGAGGAAAACGAACATCCATGAAGGTACTTGAATGTGGTTTTTGGTGGCCAAGCTTATTCCGCGATGCACATGTCTATTGTCAATCTTGTGATAATTGCCAACGCATGGGCAACATCTCTCGAAAGCATGAGATGCCCCAAGTTCCTATGCTCTACGTGGAGATCTTTGATGTGTGGGGAATAGATTTCATGGGACCTTTTCCTAATTCCCATGGAAATTTATACATTCTATTGGCGGTAGATTACGTATCCAAATGGGTGGAAGCAAAAGCCACAAAGACCGATGATGCCAAAGCAGTGACTGAATTCCTCAAAACCCGCATCTTCTCAAGGTTTGGGGTACCACGCATCTTGATAAGCGACAGAGGCACTCACTTCTACAACAAAACTGTGAGTACCTTGTTAAAGAAATATGGCGTCACACATAAACTCTCCACCGCCTACCATCCACAGACAAACGGTCAAGCTGAGGTATCAAACAGAGAGCTGAAATCAATTCTTCAAAAGACAGTAAATCCGAACCGTAAGGATTGGAGCCTGCGCATGGATGATGCCTTATGGGCATACAGGACCGCTTTCAAAACCCCAATTGGAATGTCACCCTATAAACTCGTGTTCGGTAAGGCCTGTCATCTTCCGGTCGAACTCGAACACAAGTCTTATTGGGCGGTCAAAACATTCAATCTCGACATGGCTAAAGCAGGAGAGCAAAGGAAGCTACAACTCCAGGAACTAGAAGAGCTTCGATTGGAGTCCTATGAGAATGCCGCCATCTACAAGGAAAAGACGAAGGTATGGCATGACAAAATGATAATAAGAAAGGATTTCCAAGTTGGAGACAAAGTCCTTCTTTTTCTCTCACGCCTTCGCCTTTTCCCCGGAAAATTGAGATCACGATGGGAAGGACCATTCGAGGTGGTCAAAGTCTACACCCATGGCGCAGTGGAAATAAAAAGCCTCGATACCGGAAAAATCCTCAAGGTTAATGGACATCAACTCAAACCATTCCTTGAAGGTTTCCAGAAAGAAAGCATTGAATGCATGGATCTCATCGATCCAATCTTTGAAGAATGAACACAACAATGGCGTCGTGCCGCGACGTTAACTAAGGCGCTTCTTGGGAGGCAACCCAAGCAAGGTACATTTTTCTTTTATTGTTAACCCCCCCTGTCAATGTTTTCAATTATGTCTTTGAGAGGTTGAGAGGGAGGGCACTAATCATGGGTTTTTGAAAAAAAAGAAATAAAAAAATTTGCAGGTTTTTGAACATCTGGGGACATACCCGATCGAGTATAACCTTATACTCGGTCGGGTATGAGCAAAAAGAAAAGGGACCGGGCACTACTCGATCGAGGGAGCATTCAAAATTTGAAAAATAAGCAATACCCGATCGGGTATCACTATACACCCGGTCGGGTATCGCTAGAAATGCTAAAATTGAAGGGGACTGATTCCCACACTCGACCGAGTACACGCTTCAAAAATGGAAAACAAAAAGCACATACCCGATCGAGTATGGAGGAATACTCGACCGGGTACAGGAGACAGGCTGCTCACAAAGTTCATTTTCTAAGCATACTCGACCGGGTAACTCCACCCTACCCGATCGAGTACAGGAGACAGGCCGCTCAAAAACTACACTTTCCAGCCATACCCGACCGAGTACCAGCACATACTCGATCGGGTATACGGGTCTTATAACTCCAAATCAGCCCCAAAACACTTCATCTTCCCCAAATTCCCAACCCTATCTCGAACAAAAAACGCCCAAACCCCATTTTTACACCTTCTCTCTACCATATCTCTTCCAAATCTTCACCAAATCCACCCATTCCAACGCCAAAACACTCCCCTCATCCTCCTCTACACGTTCATACCCATCAATCCCATTCTCCCCCAACTTTCAGAGGTCCGAAAAACCCTACCCCCCATCTTCCAATTTCGGTTCTCAAAGGCCAAATTCATTCCAAATGGCTTCAAGGAAAGAGAAAGGGCAAAGCTCAAGCACTAGGGCAACCGTCCCGGGCTACGAGGACATCCTTTTCGTGGACAACGAACAACGCACACGCTTCATGTCCACAATTGAAAGGCAAGTCAAACCTTCCCGCTTTTTATGCCTTGATGCTCTAAAGGAATTAGGAGTATACTCAATAATGAAGAAATTTTTTCATGAGTTGCATATGGATAAAATTTTCAAAATGCAATACAACTCAAATGAAAAAATTATCTATGAATTCCTAAGCTCGGTGCACTTTGAGAACAATGAAGAGGACTTTAGGGATGATAGACTCAGGTTTCGATTGTTTAATCACAATCACACCATCACGAAACTTGAGTTTGCCGAACACTTTGGTATTCTGGTCCCGTACCAAAAGTCTATATCCGACAATACCGCCTTCGGCCACACCCTATGGACCAAGATGACCGGGGAGACCAAAGTTAGCTCCTCCCAACTCTACATTAGTCATGTCCAACATCCAGTCCTACGCCTCTTTTTGAAATTTCTTGCCAACTTCTTGCTTGGACGTCCCAACAACCATCATACAAGGATGGGGGATGTATGCCTCATCTCGGTTGCCTTATTCCGTATCCACGTGGATTTCAACCTCTGTAATCTCATGTGGGCTCATCTAAAGAAGGAAAGTGTGGCAAAGGGTGCTATCGTAGTGGGCGGGGTGATTATGCACTTGGCCACAAAGTTCGGGTATACGGATGACTCTCCTATACCCGACTACTGTTTAATGAACATATCTTGGCTAGGCCACTCGGGCTGTACTTCTTTTTCACACACCGTTTATGGTGAAGAAAGGCCCAAAAATATGTACAACTGGCACATCCACCCCAAACCCCTCAAATACTTCCTTTTGCCCAACCCAGAACTCCCCCAACTCCACTTCAAAACAGGCAGGCCGGATCAACATTACCTCTTCCCAAACGCCCTCCCACCACATCTTCAAGAACCGGAACAGGAACTCCCGCAAAACCAACCCGATGATGAGCCCTACGAGCAACTCCATAGCCATCCAACCATGAGCCATGATTTCCCAGAACAAAGCCAACACCCTCCACCACCCGACTTCTTTCAACAACTTCTGGAGGGTCAACAACAACTTCTTACGGGAATAGCTCAAATGGACAACCGGCTCAATCGATTAGAGGAAGAGCAAAGAGCCGGTTTTCAAAGATTGGAGGATGAGCAAAGGGCCGGCTTTCAACGTTTGGAGGAGCTCCGGGAGGCCGATAGACACCGGTATGAGGAAGACCAACATAGGTTCTACGGGCCTATGTACTCGTTTATGGCACAACAGGGATCCTTCCATACCATGGCGAACCCTCCTCCACCACCCTCATGGTATGACCCCACTCATTGGGGTAACTTTGGAGGATCTGGCTCCGGTGGTGGAGGGTACGACGGCGGAGATGGCGGGGACACTTACATGGGAGATGGTGGCCAAGGGAGCGGTTTTGGAGGGAGCTACTACGGAGGAGAAGGCGGGCACTAGGGACAGTGCGTGATTCAAGTGCGGGGGAGACACTCATGATGGTATGTAATTCTCATTTGTACCTAGCACTATGCATGTAATTCTTTTGAACTTTTACACTCAAAAAAAAAAAAGTTAAAGAAAAAAAATAAACAAAAGAAAATAAATGCTAGTTAGGTTGAAAACCCAACAAAATGGGCAATCTAAGCAAAAAAGGCTTATATAAAAAAAATGAGTGAGTTGGAGAGAATGGAAAATGAAAAGAGGTGCTAGGATGAAAACCTGAAAAGGCTCCTAGGCAAAATGAGAGATATGAGAGAAATGTTTGTTCTTGCAGGCACTCATTGTATCCTTATGAAGAATATGAAGATTCAAGATAAAGAAGAAGAGAGGAGGAGAAAAGAAGACAACACTAGGAGGCCATTAAACCCAAGATGCTCTTTTGTGATTTGAGTTTAAAACTCATTTTTCTTTGTAATCCTTGGTGGTCTTTGTGTTTGTATTATATTTTTGTTGAACTGTGGAACTTTTGGACAAACATTGACACTTGTAAACATTTGATCTTACTCGAGACGAGTAAAGGTTTAAGTGTGGGGGAGTTGATACGTTCGTAATTTCCATTTCTATGTTTATGTTTTTAATTAGTTTTGCTTGACTTTTACTTTGGAAATTACACACTTTTGGTGTAATAGATTAGATTGTTAAATTCTTGTAAATAGGTTAGATTAGACATATTCTGAGCTTAAGCAGGTTTTGGTCACCCAAAGTACAGTTGGTGAACCCAAAAAGTGAAGAGAAGGTGCAAAAGTTCAAAGACAAAAGAAGATCCTGAATTTTGGTCTATACTCGGTCGAGTATTAGCTATACTCGATCGGGTATTAGGTTGGAACTTCAAATCGGATCAGATCCGAAGACAAAGGAACATGCAGGGAAGATTTTGGCCACGATTCTATGTCTATACCCGATCGGGTAGACCGACATACCCGATCGGGTATGCCTTTAAATTGCAAACGAAGATCGGTCGAGTATAGCCCGAATATCACTTTCTAAGCATACTCGACCGGGTATTCATATATACTCGATCGGGTATACAATTAGAAAATAGCCTGAAACCGGTCGAGTATGCCTCGGATCGGATGTTACACACATACTCGATCGGGTACCATGTATATACCCGATCGAGTACCCGAATCTCATCCCAAAAACCTATAAATACACCTCCTTTCCTTCACAAAAAGATATCCAATCCCTTGTACATCTAAGCTCAGTATAGAATAGCTCTTTCTTTATATTTTTCATCATGTTTAGTCTCCAAATGAGGAGCTAAACTCCTCCATCTTGGTTTTGCTACTTTGAAGCTTAATGAATTTGTAAGTTGTGAGTTATTTTCTTTAATCTTCTTCCTTGAATATTAATTCTTTCTTTCAAAATACTATCTCTATATCAAAGTTGGGGAGTGTTACTAAGATGACAATTAGTTAACATCTTGACATTGGTTATAGTAATAGCTATTTCTTTCTCTATGATTATATTGGGGAGTGTTGCTAAGATGACAATTAGTTAACATCTTGATATTAATCATAGTAGGATTCATATA
This sequence comes from Cuscuta europaea, assembly GCA_945859875.1. Lineage (NCBI taxonomy): Eukaryota > Viridiplantae > Streptophyta > Magnoliopsida > Solanales > Convolvulaceae > Cuscuta > Cuscuta europaea. The sequence continues at coordinate 14,425,214 of CAMAPE010000048.1, forward strand.
TTTTAATATTCTTCCTTGAGTATTAATTAATTCCTATTCATATTTCATGTTAATATCTTAAACATTACTTAAAGTATCAACTAGTATTGTTTGTCATATTAATTATTACTAGAATCGATCGGTTAATACGCTTGTTATTAATCCGGTTCTTTCAACGGTAGTAAACTTGGAATATTAATGCATGCATCTCATGGTTAATATGCCAAAGGGAATTAATTATATTGATTGAACCAATAAACCGCTTGTGTTGAGGTTATCAATCTCAATTGTTTTCATCTTAAGTTTATTGCTACTATCAAGTTAATATACGGCGCTTGTTCTATATTGACTCGATAGTAAGTTTTATTAATGAACGCATCTCGTTATTAATAACTACCCTCGATGAACTGGATATACTCCTCGATTGAGTATTCGAGAGGAAGATAGTTAAAGATATAACCGGGATCGACGAACATTTCATTAAGTGGATAAAAGCAAGACCAAGTCTTCATATCATTGCATTAAACTCATATAGGTTGTTTATCTTAGTGTTGTTAAAACAAACAAATCTAAACCCCCCTTGTTATTATTTATATAAAAGAAAAGTATTCCTTTCCCTGTGGATACGAACCTTACTACACTATACTACGTATTAGTGTTGTATTGATTAATTATTTTGAGTGCACCTAACGACGAGTGCACGTCAGTAGGCGAGAGGGCGATTGTGATGTAAGGATGTCAGTGCTGAGGAGCCGGTCCAAGATATGATGATGAGCCGATCATCATATGAAGGCGACTGTCGCCATCCAGGAGGAGAATAGCGAGCCCAGTTGCTAGCTCAAGACACTCGGCGTAGGGAGCAAGTCTTGAGATGGATATGATAACGTTGAGGAGGCCATTCATGATATGATGACGAGTCGATGATGAGTCGATCGATCGTCATATGAAGGCGATAGTCGCTATCCGAGAAGGGAATAGCGACCCCAGCCACTATATCAAGACTTCGGCGCTGAGGAGCCGGTCTTGATATAGATAATCACACTGTAACCAAAGGGATAGTAACGATATGAGGAAGACAACATTGGGAGGCCAGTCAGAAAAATGATGACAAGGCGATGAGGAGCTAGTCGTCATATAAAGGCGACAATCCCTTATTCGGGAAGGGAATAGTGAGCCTGGTCGCTAGCTTGAGATTTTCGGCACTGAAGAGCCGGTCTTGAGATAGATAATCACGCCGAGGCTGAGGGACCAGTTGTGATATGAGGACGTCAGCGCTGAGAGGCCAATCCGAGATATGATATAGCAAGACTTTCGACATTTGAAACTGGTCTTGAGATGAATAATATGTTTGGGGGATTTATTTATTTTATTTTTTTATTTTGCCCGAGAACAACGATGAGTCATGTCCCGCCTCCCTTCTTGGCTTTTCTTAACTTCTCTTTACTCTTTGGAGCAAGAAGTGTGGAATGTGTTCCATATTTAGCCGAGAGAAGCGTGGCTCCCTCGGCCTTCGAGCTTTTGGCATTCTTTGAATACTTTCGCTCCTATGTCAAAATGAATCCACTTCAGGCTTAGCCACAGGGGAGACATGTCACCCCTTAGCTATAGGGTTCTCCCGTACATAGGAGCTTCCCGACGATTGAATCGTGGGACCGTACTTGGGCCAATTTTTTACGCTTGTCATATTGAGTCCCTTGGAAGTGATCCATGGTGTTTGAAGTTTTTTGTTACCTCAACTGTTTTTGCAAGTTTGTCGTTCTGCATCTGTCGTGGGGATGCCGCGTTAAACTACTTTTATTAGGACATATGCTATTATTTCAGGCTTTCCGTCCTAAATCCTATGGTATCACCCGCCATTGCTGGGTGATTTTACCGCGAGAGGCCGAGGCGATCCATTAGATATTTGATTTCCTTTACTTGAATCTATATAGATAAGCGGAAAGCGTTTGGTTGAAGGAATAAGCGTTTTGGAGATTGTGGTGTATCATTAACCGCTTTCTGGATTAAAGTCGTGTGCGGCTGATAGCAGACCTCATTCTAGATACGTTGTCGTGGCGACGATTTTTGGAAACGCCCGAGTCATTAAATAAAGGTGATCCGGGGGGGGGGGGGGGGTAGGTCGAGGGACAATAATGTGAATGCTATCTATTGACCGTACGTGGACTGTTGTCCGAGCCCGATACTAATGAGACCGGGAGTCTGAGTCCATATACTCTTTCACCTGTTTTTCTATTTATCAGGCTAATTAGCCAACTTTTTCACCAAACACGTAACATTTGATTTCACGCTCTGAGTTGTGTAATACTAAAAAAAGTAAGGGTGAGTTAGTTTACTTGTTGTTTTGGCTCAAGTTAATTAGAAAATCATTTTAACTATTTTTTCATATAATTTTTTATTTATTTTATTAATAAAATATATTTTGATTTTTTTCATAAATCAGCCGAATCAGCTCATCAGACAAAATTTATAAATTTCAGCAGAATCAATCAATACAATCAATGTGGATGGGCTGAAATATATTTTCTTCTTAAAAAAAACTGAATTTTACGAGTATCAATGAATTATTGTTTAAATGCGATGGGCTGAGATGTATTTCCTTCTTTTTTAGTAAAAATTCAAATGATTTGAAAGTTTTTGAATTAATCTTAGACTGCCAATAACTCACCTCTGACCTTCGAAAGAGTAAATTGCGAGCCGCTCGGACAGTTCTTGAAGTTCCTAACACTATCAGTACATCCATGTGCAAAAAGAAAGTGTCTTTAACTGATTAAACATATTCAAGATTTTCTAGAGCAGTTTTTGGGAGAATCATCGGTGATTGATCAATACATTTAGATTTCCAACAAGAAGCTAATATTTGAAATGCCTATTGAAATGAAATAAACCAGGAGTGGGCAAAAATACCGAACCGGCATGGTACCGAACCGAACCGGTATGATACCGGTTCGAAAAACGGGGTTTGAAATGGATCTCAATTTTTTTGTCCCGAACCGAACCGTACCGATTCTAAACCGGACCGAAGTATGGTTTAATTATACTCGTATATATTTTCATTTATACCATTACTTTGACAAGTGCCTTCACACTTTCACCGCCTTTACTAGTTCATAGGAAGTCTGGAATCGGACCGATGTATGATTTAATTATTTAAATTTGTTCTACTATAATTTATCTGAAATTTATTAATTATGTAATACTACCTCCGTCCTTTTTTTATTTGCAAAATTAACTTTTCTTGGTCAAACAGTTTAATTTTATTCACTTAATTGGGATGTTAATTTTTAATTATATTTAATTTGGAGTTTGCAACTTTGAAGAGATTTTAATGTAATTCTGAATATGTAATTTTTAATTGTTAAAAATCGAATCATTTATCAATAAAGAGAATTTAACTTTAACATTGGTCACCAAAAAATAATGACTTTGCATATCAATTTGGCACGGAGGGAGTATGAAAATTGATAAATTGTGTGGATTTTTGAAGGATGGCTAAACTTTAATTTCCTCTTAAACACTTGAAAAAATTTGCATTGTTTGGTATTAATAAGGCATGGTACCGTCCCGTTTGAAAATAGAACCGTACCAAACGGGTTTAGGTCTAAGACCGAACCGAACCAAACCAAACCGTTTGAATAGTCACTTTACGGGTACGGGTTCGGCCAAATATTGAACCGGACCGGACCACGCTGACCCCTAAAATAAACCGCTCGTTCAATGACCTACCGAGCTAGCATCGAGGCTAGAAAGTCATCACTAGTAAAAACTTCCATATCCATCTTCTTGGAAACTAAGATCCCAAGATTCACAAAAAAATTAAGTACCAGATAAATTTAGTGAACCAATCCCACTTCATACTAACATTTATTTTGATTAGTATTAAGTGATCTTGATTTCGCAGGATTACTCCTTGGGTCCGAAGACTCCCAACAACACATCCGAAACCATTGAGAGAAGTAAATCTAATTCGTTCAAATAATCCACAAGATAAATTGCTCATTGCATGCCTAACCAAGCTAGCCCAGAGGCAATACGGTCATCACTTGAGAAAATCTAGCTTTCATGGGCACCCTATTGGGACTTAAACTCAAGATCTAGTAAACTCTAGGTACACGATATAATTAATATGAATCACTCCCGATTTTTCCTTAGGGTCTGTTTGAGAGTTTGAAGGGAAGTGGAGGAGAAAGCTTCAGACTTCAGAGGTATGTTGTTGGATGAGAAAGGGAGAGGAGGGTGAGAAATCTTTTTTTTTGTATTTGGGAGTAATAAAATTGGAAGGAGAAGATTTTTGAAGAAATTATAATTAAAATCACTTTGAGATATGACGAATTCAAATTATTGAGCTGATATTCAATTCTAATTTAGCTTAAATTACCATCTTGTTAATTATCCTCCAAAACCTTCCGAATTGGGGGGAACTTAAAAATCAAGCATTTGAAGGGTTTTGAAGGGTTACAAAAACCCTCCAAAACTACCCCTCCAATTTTTTAAACTCCCAAACATGAAAAGAAGAGTCATAAATCCCCATTAACCTTCCCCTCCCTTCCAAAACCCAACCCCCAAACACACTCTTAGATGCACTTTTAGCATCAAGAACATATCCTAAGTACTTGAGAGGTAAATCTTAGCACTAGACAATTTCTCAGGTTTGCACAACCTTTTCTACACCATTGCATACATGAAATCATTTTTTGAACCGATTGATGCACGGGTCCTCCCTGAACACAAATAAAAATGCTTTGTGTACACATTTTGTACACTCGTCTGTCTCAAGCACATAGAATTGTCTGTCCACAGACAACTCTGTAGAATTGTTTGTGGACAAATAATTTTATGTGCGTGAGACACATGGGTGTACAAAAGTCAAAAGGTGTATAAAAAAATATGTACACTGAACGCAAATCTCGAGAGAATAGCATATTGATCAAACATCATTAGGGTTCAAAAAAGAATTCATTTTGACATTTCCGCTTGAGACGGAAACCTTAATTGCACAATCACTCGAACTAGCCTCAAGATTAGTATATCACCATTTTTAGAAACATGGATGACTCCCACTTGCCACTTGAACTAAGATCTGCCATAATATAAGGATAAGTGTGGGAAGTGATCCACATTCACTACCCTCACTTGCCACATAAGCATTTTTACTTTCATTAAAAATAAATTTACATTTGTAATTTGTATGCCTAGATTTTTTTTTATTGAATCCTAAACACGATTCAACTGTATGCTTTCGTCACTGGCAGTATTGATGATATAGATATTTTAGAAGAGGTGGGCCCAATAATTGTTCAGCTAATTAACAAACCTTGAATAATTGGACTTCGTATTAAATAATTGGGTTGAAGTGATTTGACGAATTCGTAATTAGTGCGGGAATTAGGTGTATATATCTAATCAAATCTAATCAATTAAAATTAAAATTTATAAGATATAACAATGACATGCCTCCTGTCCCAATTTGTCACACCACTTTCTTGTTTAGTTTGTTTCACAATGATGTCCATATTTAACCATACCTAGTTTTATGGCCTTTGGTAGAGGTTCATGGACTTGAGGAGTTAGGGATTACATCAACGATGGCTTGGACCCGGGCCATTTTCGATCTTGAATATGTGACGATAACCGTGAGCCGTTTTGAGCGGTGAAGGTTGGGTAATGACTTAGAGTACTAGCTAACGTGACGCGTGTGGTAAGGTTGAACTAGATCGACACAAAGATTGATTTTGAGCAAATTTTTATATGCGCGCTTTTTGACACAGTTATTTTTTTTTTAATTTGAAATGAGCTAGCGCCTCACATGCCCCTAGCACAAATTTAATGATGAGGAGTTATGAATAATGTTGGAAATCAAAGGTTAGATCACACTCACTATTTACTTTATCTAAGGAATGAAATGAATTTTGAACGTTCATATAACTATTTTAATAAAATTAAGAGTTATTTAGTTAAACAAAAAGAAACGACGAGGATAATGACTTCATTAAGTTCGACTAGACGTCCACTTGGAAGTAATGAGAGACTATCAAGAATATTTTTGGTTTTAAAGTGAATGTAATTATGAAAGAGGAACATACTTAAAAATTAAAATATAGTAGTCATTCGATCAAGTATTGAAACGTATTGTCTTCAAAAGGCCTTTGAGTGAATCTCCATCCAAATCATACTCCGTATATACTATAGTTGGAAGAGAGGAGGACTAAAGAAAAAATAGAATATAGGTAAATTGAAAGATCGAGATATTTTCAATCTGGTGATAACTCTGGTACTCATTTAAAAAATGAAGTGTGATACATATCGATTGATTCAAATCATTACATCATTTTTAATTTAGATTCAAACAATTCAACTACAGCTTTCTGATTGATCCATGTGGACAAAAGTATGATACTGGTGTTTTTTAGTAAAACTTGAAAAGCACACGGGTGTGAATGTGTGTATGCTTGTATTGATAAAAGTAAAGCAACCAACCAATTGAAATAAAAGGTTGCGAACTCTCTTAAATTTGCCAGCGATGTTTACACTTATATGGTTAGCTACTGTTGAAAAAATGTAACTCGTATTAAATCAATTCTTTTGATGCATCATAATCAATGTCCTATGTATTTAGACGAATTTGATAAAATTCAATGCCTCTAAATCTATTAAATTTGATGAGATTTAGACCGAAAGGTGGCTGTAATGGATTGAATCTTCTCAATTATAGAGAAATTGTATGGTGAATTTAAAATTCATTTTATTAATAAAATTAAGATTCTGTTATGAAAAATAGTTAAAATGATCTAGTAACTTGATCCAATTCAAACAAAAAATATTTTCAACCTCACTTATTTTGATTAACACATAATTCAAAGCACGAAATCAATATGTTTGTAAAAATATTGTCCGGCAAAGTGATAAGCCAAAAAAATGGATTATGAAACGGGTTCTACTTCTAATATCTATTCTCTCGTATTTAACTTAAACATACTGATCAAAGATGCATATTTATCTGTTAGCATTACGAACACCTTGATCCTAATAAATATGTCATCCTTTGGAAAGCTTAGATGTTATGAATTTAAATCATCTAAACTTTACAAAGGATCTTTGGTTTTGTTAGTAATACTATAATAGAGGAATTCAAATCATTTAATACAGGCAGAGATGGGTAAATACATAACTCTAAATGACAGAAAAGATTAATTTGATGGCAAGATAAAGAATGAATATTATATGTCATCTTCTATGCAGATCCATTGTATGAAAGGCTTGATAATATTCAATTCAAGGTAAACTTAAAGGAGTATTTGGAATTGATGGTGCTTCTACATTTTTCTTAAAAGCAGAAGCAGAATCAGAATGATTGTTTCATAAACTGGTTTCCTTCACTTTCTAAAAAACTTCTTTTAGAAGTAATTTGAAACATTCGGAATTACTTGTGTAGTTTCACCAAAACACTCCAATAGTTTCTGTTTTTTGAAAGGAGAAGCACTATTGAGAAACAAAAATGATGTTTGTACAAACTCTTATACACACTTTTGTACACACCTATGTTTGTGAAAGCTTTTTTTTTGTCTGTGAGCATCGATTCACAGACAATATTTTGCACAAACAAAATATTGTCCGTGAGCCGGATTCACAGAAAAAAAAACTTCACAGACATCATGTGTATAAGATGTGTATAAAGGTGTGTACATCAAGCAAAAACTCATACATCAAGCAAAAGCAAAACCTGTACACTTCTACCACGACCATACATGTGGCACTACAAAACATCGTGTTCAAATTCACAAAGAGCTTTTTCCATTGTAACTTTCAGATGAAGTAATATGAAGAAATCATTGCGTCAGGGTCACATTTTCATCCCTATATTAATCTTTAAAAGATTTTAGAAATTAGTGAGAAATAATTAAATACTCCCTCCATCCCATAAAATTCTTCCCACTTTGACTTGACACGAAGATTAAGAAAGTGAAATAAAGTTGAAATGTGTGGTTGTAGTTGTGTAAGAAAAATGTGAAATGAATGTGAACCACACAAATTATCCAAAAATGGTAAGTGGGAAGAATTTTTTGGGCAGACCAAAAATGAAAGTGAAAAAAATTTTATGGGACGGAGGAAATATCAATCAAGTTCTAAAAACATAAGCTGAACGAGAAACATTTGAGGTAACATAAAACTAGTATTTTCTTGAACCTAAGAGCGTTGTGGTACTTGTTTGAAATGACCTTCACAATTGTATTTCATTTGGATTTGGAGGATTCCTCTTTGGTTTACATACAAGGTGATTCGGCCAAATAGAAGTAAAATCGTTTGTGAATTTCAAAACATTTTTGGTGCTATTTTGGGAACTTCCTTGTACAAACAATGATAAAAAGAAACATAAAGTAAAAGTAAGAGCAAAATTGATCGGGAAAGATGGGATTTTGTACATAAATGCTTTATTCTTTCTACACCAAACATGCGGATTGATCAAACTTCCTCAACTTAACAAGAATACTTCCTAATGATTATTGCAACATTTTCTTTAACACGAGAAAATCAGAACCAAATTAAGCAACGACCCAAATCAAACCATCTTTCCCTCTTTCAGGAGGAAAAAACTTTAAAGAGAAAAAAAGAGAAAGAAGGAAGGGAATAGAAAAAGAAAAAGACGACTTTCCAAGAAAGAAAAGAGCAAAAGACAGGATTTGACTCATTTAGGCTCCGTCTCTTTCGCTGTCCCTCACTCACTCCACACAACCAATCAGCACAGCACAGCACAGAACGGCCGTTACCCTACCGAGTCGACTCACTACGACTCGTCGAGCTCCCATGCCGACGTGGCAATGAGCGGCCGGGTGTGCCAGCCCAGAGTCAAACACCCGTCGTTCTCCTCCACCCGGTACCCGTCCCCGCCGGCGAACACCTCCAGAAGCATGCTCGCCTGCTTGAACGCGTTCGAACCGAGGTGGACCGGCCCGAACCCGGCCGCCTTCATCCTCCGCCTCCACTGGCTCAGGCTCTCGTGACGCTCGGCTCGGTCCGCCCCTTCGCAAGCCACCACGTTACAGATCTGCTGGCCGAGGTAGATCTCCGCCATCTCCAGGTCCTGGATTTTGACCTGAGTCAACCCCGGGCTTGCCGGCGAGTCGGCCTTCAGCCGGGAACTTTCCAGGGAATCGAACATGGTCGAGTAATAATGCAGGGCCTCATTGAACCGGTCCAGGAAAACGTCGCCGTTGTGGTTCGCTTCCTGCTCGACGATTGTCACGATCTTCGGCGCCATCCCTTTGACGGAATCCAACACCTTTTCTATCCCGCCGGCCCGGCCCAACAACCTGTGCAGGTCGAAGACGGAGTTGACGGCGACCACTTCGATGTTTCTGGGTCTTATGTCTAACATTGCTGCGTCTATGTCAGTCAGAGAATTCGCCATGAATCCACGGAACTCGAACTCAACTCCCATTCTCTCCGCGAATTGGGCAAGCTTCCACCCGACTTCCTGAAGGGCGTCGGTGTTATCCGGCTGGGGAGGGCCGATTCCGGTGAGCCTGAAGGCGGGCGGGCCGCCGGGTCTGAGAGCCAACGCCTGAATCAGCGGCGGCCACTGCATCCCCTGTTTCAGGCTGAAATCGATGACGTGGACGCGGGAGGAGCTGGAGAAGGCCTCCAGGATGGCTTGGTTGGCCGTGAAATGAGCGAATTTCAGGTAAGGGCAGGCGTCGTAGAAGTGCATCTGAAGAACGTCGTTGTAGGAGGTGTCGAAAGGGGTGTCTTTTTGGTAGTTTCTGTAAATTCGCTGACCCAGAGCGACGGCGAAATACGACGCGACTTTCCTCATTGCTCCGGCTTGAGAGACGGCGAGAATTCCGATGTGTTTCAGCAACGCGTCTGCTAGCTTGAAATTCTCCTGCTGGATGGCTTCGGCGCAAGCCATCAGGGTATGTACAAGACGGACACCGGTTTCTTGAGAATCCACCAGCACCACCGGCCGGGGAGGCTCTGTAGCCACTGCACCGGCGCCCATTCCCGCCGACGACTCGCCGGAGAAACTAGATCCGGCTGAGGATTTCTGTCGTTTATACGTTGGTGATGGTGAAGGCTGCTCTTTTACCTTCTGCTCTCTACACGTGTTACCGAAAATAGCGCCGCCGGGAATCGCCCTCAAATCGTCATCGGAAATCCTCCTAATATTTTCGCTCTCTCTGTTCGAGAAGCTAATCATAGCGGGAGGTTCTCCTGGCAAAATCATTTTGTCGCCCCCAACGGCAGCGGTGCAAGGGGACTGGTGATGAAGGGCGTCGAAATTTGGCGACGAAGATGAGGAATCGTTGTCACCGTTGAGTTCAAAGAGCATGTTTTGGATCCAGCCAGTTAGATCAGAAGGGTTGAAGTGAACCGTAGAATTGGAAAGATGGGAAATCCCATCCTCCATCGTTGTCCCCATCGCCATCTCCAGCTGCTCAAGCTTCTGAGCTACGTCCGCCATGTCCGAGGACTTAACTTTGTAGCCCAACACCGCAAGTAGCTCATCCATCCCCGCGTCTGGAGGCGGTTCTTCCCAAATCTTTCCTTTACCCATTAAAGATCTCTCCTCCTTCAGTCGATCGCGTTCCCTCTTCATTGTAATTCTGATTCGACGCAGAAATTGATTCGAGAAAGTTGGATTATTTAATGTGGGATTTCGGAGCAAATCTTTAGAATTTCTAAGATCCACCGATTTCAGCTGTCCGGGGTTTCTTTATAAAAGGTTTACTGTTATTAGTTTTTCTAATTTTCTGTGAATTCGAGAAGAAAAGAGTGCTTATGAAGGCGCAAGCTTCAAGGGAGGAATGTATGGAGGAGATAAGGAAGACGAGCCAGCCAGAGTAATATAATAGGGTTATGGCTTGTCTATCCTTTTCCCCTTTTTATTATATTTTCATTTTCATTTTTTTCTCCGTGACTAATATTACATGAATTCCAATTTTCAAATAATAAATTATCTCCCGGCCATTTCACAAGTCAAATTCAGTCATTTTTTTGGTAAAAAGTCAAACTCAGCCGTAACGATACATATCCGAAGTATGAAAGACTTTTTGTCATTTTTTATCTCCGACTATTATGTCATTAACACTTTTGATATTTTACTTTGATTTTTTCCACTTTTAGTGAGTGACTATTGCGTTATGGACACTTTTGACGCAAATTATAGCGTGGGATCGGCACACCATGCGCATGGTGTGCCGATCCCAAAACGGCATCATATTAATTAAAACGGCAAGCTCATGGGGACGGACGTCTCAACCCCTTGGCAGGACACATGAGGCAAGTTCTTTGGGACGAACGTCCCCACGCCTTGGCAGAAAGCCAAGATCCTGTCGGGAGGCAGGTGACAAGCTCATGAGGACGAACGTCTCCACTTCTTGGCAGGAATCCAAGATCCTGGCGGGAAGCAGAAGGCAGGTCATGGGGACGAAGGTCTCCACTCCTACTGTAGTTCACGTGAATTTTTGTTTAAAAAATTGTGCAAAACTACGTCATTTTGAGGGTGGAGCATGATGTTCACCGTGGGATGATATCACGGTATACGAACTCCACTTTTGATACCCATCTTTTAAAATTTTCATATTTAGTCATTTGACTTTCATACGAGTGACACTTGGTCCTCCAATTATTATAATAATGACACTTTTAGTCCTCTCCTTATAGTGTCAAAATCATAGTGAGGGGATCAAAAGTGTCAATTTGATAATATTCAGGGGACTAAATGTGTCTCAAATACAATAGTCGAGGACAATAGTCAAAGTGTCTCAAACACAATAGTCAAGGACTAAAATCGAAAAAATTAAAAGTTGAGTACTGAAAGTGTCAATGACACGATAGTAGGAGGACTGAAAATGGGAAAAACTCAAGTATAAAATTATACGAGTATGCCGCTAATCCCTTTTAACTTAAATTAGATGATGCGTCAAATATTTTTTTATAAGTAAACATGACACACTATCATGGAAGAAATAAGTATAGAATACAAAAAAATATTTAGTGTGTTGGTATAATTTAAAATTTCAAGAAAATTAATTCATATTTAATCATATATATGACCTCTGTCCCACTATAATTGTTTAACTAGTTACTCCACCCGTGCGTTGCACGAGACTGAAGGAAGTATGTACATAAAATTGTAGATGAATTTTATATAAAGTAAAAAAAGTTGATAGTGAATAAAAATAATTGAAAACATAAAAATAAAATAAAAATCATATTTAATAGGAAATTTAGAAACAATGCTTGAAGTTAAATATAAACCATCATGCAATAAAATAGGTGCTCATGTATGTAAAACTAGGGGAAAATACAAATTATTATAAACTTTTTGCATGAAACTTTCAACGCGAACTTGGTTGGTTGTCCATCTTGATCGCATATCATAAACTTTAATGCATATGGGCTTGTTACTCTATAGATTGCCAATATCATAAATTTTAATTCATATGAGCTTGTTACTCTGCGGACTACCATGTACAATACAATTGTCCATGTGTAAAAATAGGGCAATAGAGCAATATGCCAACCTTTTGAATGATTGTCTCTAACTCTCATTTATGGTCATTGCACACATGCATATTGTACCATTGCATTGTACGAGATATAATTTATATTAGAAAGTCAATTGTATAAGCACATTCATGCATCTTTTTATAGACTTAACATCTTTTATCAATCCAGAACTTGAAAGATATGTCCACTCACAATATGAAGTCTGAAAAATAAACTGTGTAATCTGAATGATTTGGAACTATCAATGTAAGACATAAAATATCATATATTTTCGTTTGTTAAATTTTTTATTGATTCCATTGCTATATTTTTATGACTATTTCTTCGTAATAGTTTATTATTTTAATAAGATATATTAAATAATATTTAAATTTTTTTGAAATAAAAAGATATCAACATTTATGATATTTCAGGTCTTAGATTGATAGTTTTCAATCATTCGAGCAGTATAACAATACATTTTATCTTTCAAGATCCTTATTGATAGTGAATATATTAGTTGGATGCACATAATGATCTTTCACCCATGCATTCCACTAAATTCCAAACTAATCAAATAGTTACTCAAAGTTGCTCCAAATATATGAGGAGTTGATTACCAATTATGCTATTAAATTGTCTCAAGAAATATAACACATCACATTTCACCTTAAGCGGAATAAATTATAATTTTAATATGACCTTGTTTTTAAAAGGCTACATCTTAATGGTCTTCTAAAAATAATCTCACATTCTGATAATCTGAAAATAATTTAACATTTTCACCACAATTTCTTACATTTTTCTATTTGTTTCTCATTATTTCAAAGAAGAAAAAGCAAAACAACTGTAATAAAGATTTCTCTAAGAAAAACAAATTGGTTTCATATTATCATAAAGCGCTTCTTCTTTTAGAAGAGCGGTAAAAGATGTAATATTTGCAACCAATACATCCTTTAAAAATGAATTTGACATGTTAATTTTTGACTTATTTAAACAACTTTTGACACACTTTCATCTTACTCACATCGTTCCAAAAATTAGATCAAGTGTACTATTGATAAAGAACCAAGTGTTACGATTTAGGTTAATAAAACGATAAATTAAAGAGCAAGAACACAAGAATTTATGTGGTTCACACAATCGGGGTGATTGTGCTAGTCCACGGCGAACGAGAGAGAGCTGTTTTATTATTATGTCTGCGTCTTAGGGTATTACAACGTACAAAGGGTCGTTTAAATAGGTTTAAGAAAACCTAAACAAAGATTAGAGCCGCAGGCCAAAAAAATTAGGCATGTAATTAAAATTAACCCGTAGACCCGGTCGGGTCTCCTATTTGACCCGGTCGGGTAACTCCTCAGCAAGTATGCCCGGGTTGAGACCAGGGCGGGTAACCAAAGCAGAAAGGTAGAAACTCCACTGGCCCGGTCGGGTCCCCTTCTTGACCCGGTCGGGTGTCGCCTCAAAAGGCATACCCGCGTAGACACCAGGTCGGGTATGCTAAACAGAAGCCAAAACCATCCACGGACCCGGTCGGGTAAACCTCCTTACCCGACCGGGTTTCCCAATCCAGAGAGTTGCCCGGCCAAATTCACATCATACCCGGTCGGGTGACTTACCCCACCCGGTCGGGTATCTCTTGCTGCTGCACAAACAAGGCTCCATCTTCAACAATCTCCCACTTGGAGGCTTGTTCAACAATCATCTGCCATCCAAGAACTTGTATCCTCTGTAAAACCCCTTATCTCTCTCTCTCTCTCTCTCTCTCTCTCTCTCTCGTTCACGCCTTCTCATCAAGTATCTGGAAGGCCAGTTGAAGCCATGCAAAGCTTCAACTTTTCCGTTGTCACCGCCTTGGTTAGCATGTCTGCTGGATTCTTCGTACCAAGGATCTTCTGCAAATTTATAGTACCATCTTCAATCAACTCTCGGATGAAATGATACCGCATCTTGATGTGTTTCGTTCTGCTTTGAAACACCGGATTCTTTGCGAGATGAATAACACTCTGGTTGTCACAACATAGAGCGCAATCTCCCTGCTTCATGCCCAACTCAGAAAGAAAGTTCTTCAACCAGATTAACTCCTTGGCCGCTTCAGCAATGACCATATACTCTGCTTCTGTGGTTGAAAGAGCCACACTCTTCTGTAGTATAGACATCCAACTGATTGCCGTACCTCCAATAGTGAATACATACCCCGTTGTGCTCTTCCCGGAATCATAGCAACCCCCCAAATCAGCATCGGCAAATCCTTCAAGGATCACACCATTCCTTCTGAAACATAGGGCAGTTTCAGAAGAGCCTTTCAAGTAGCGCAACAACCACTTAACTCCTTCCCAATGTTCCTTTCCCGGATTTGACATGAACCTGCTAACAACTCCCACTGCATGAGCAATGTCTGGCCTTGTTGACACCATCGCGTACATCAAACTGCCAACGGCTGATGCATAAGGAACTTTAGCCATTTCTTCTTTGTCTTCATTGGTCTTTGGAGACTGCTGCTTGGAGAGTTTCAGTTGACTCCCTAACGGTGTACTCCTTGGTTTGGCATCCGTCATTCTGAACTTCTCAAGGACCTTCTGAATGTACTTTTGCTGTGAAAGCTGTAAAGTACCTTCTATCCTGTTTCTGACTATGCTCATCCCAAGAATCTGCCTTGCTTCCCCTAAATCCTTCATCTCGAATTCTTCTCACAACTTCTTCTTAAGTTTGTTGATCTCCTGCATATTTGCTCCAGCCATCAACATGTTATCAACATACAAAAGAAGAATGATGTATGATGACTTGAATTTCTTCAAGTAGCAGCAATGGTCCATCTTGCATCTAGTGTATCCATTTTGCTGCATAAAACTGTCAAACTTCAAGTACCACTGTCTAGGAGCTTGCTTTAGTCCGTATAGACTCTTCTTGAGTTTGCACACCAACTTCTCCTTACCACTCACTGGGAACCCTACTGGTTGAGCCATGTAAATGTCTTCTTCAAGGTTGCCATGAAGAAAGGCAGTCTTTACATCTAGCTGCTCCAATTGCAAATTTTCAGCAGCAACAATACCAAGGATCAACCTGATAGTAGTCATCTTCACAACCGGAGAGAAGATTTCATTGTAATCAAACCCCTTCTTCTGTTGGAACCCCTTGACAACTAACCTTGCCTTGTATCTTTTGCTCCCATCTGCTTCATCTTTGATTCTGAACACCCACTTGTTCTCCAAAGCTTTCTTTCCCGGTGGTAACTTGACTAAGGACCAAGTTTGGCTCTTATCAAGTGAGTCTAACTCATCCTCCATGGCCTTCTTCCACTGTATGGAATTCTTCACAATCAGCGCCTCTGTGTAAGATTCTGGCTCTCCATTCTCGGTTAGCAACAAATAATTTGCTGAAGGAGAATATCTGTTAGGAGGTCTTCTGTTTCTAGTGGACTGTCTGATTTGTGGAGTAGCTTCCTCCGAGCTCCCACTATCTTCATCACTCCCACTATCTTCAGAAATTCCTGTATCTCCTGAGCTCCCATTGCTCCCTGAGCCTCCAGCCATGCCATCACAACCAATAGGTTGTGCTATGTCGTCTTCAGTCATCCCTTCAAACACCACTTGCTGTTTGTTTTCTGGTTGCTTGCCTTTGCTAGTGTCTGCTGCAAGATCATCTTTATACAGGGCATTCTCGTTGAAGGTGACATCTCTACTTCTTTGCCTTTGCCTCGAGCTTGTCACTATCTGCATCTCTAACTTTGACATAAGAAATACAACCAAAAACTTTCAAGTGATTAAGAGATACCTCATGACCTTTCCATTCCTCCTCTGGAATTTTGAACCCTATGGAAGATGAGGGTCCTCTGTTGATCAAGTATGCTGGTGTGTTCACCGCATCGGCTCAGAACATCTTTGGAAGTCCTGCATGTAATCTCATGCTCCTAGCCCTCTCATTCAGTGTTCTGTTCATCCTTTCTGCAACACCATTTTGTTTTGGTGTTTCTGGAACCGTCTTGAGCATTCTTATCCCCTGTTCAGGACAATACTCTACAAACTCTGTGCTACTGTACTCACCCCCATTGTCACTCTTTAAACACTTGATTTTAAAATTAGTTTCATTCTCAACTGCAGCTTTGAACTTCTTAAAAGTGTTAAAGATTTCAGATTTATTTTTAAGAAAATAAACCCATACCTTCCGTGTAGAGTCATCAATGAATGTAACATAGTAGCGGGAACCTCCAATTGAAGAGACCTTTGTAGGTCCGTAGACATCTGAATGAATCAACTCCAGCCGCTCAGTCTTGGGTTGTTGTCCTGTCTTCACAAAGGTTACCCTCTTTTGTTTGCCAAGGACACATGGCTCACAAAAGCTCAACTTTGAGTTCTTCAAATCTGGGATTTTACCCTTTGAAGACAGCATCTTCATTCCATTCTCACTTATGTGCCCAAGTCTTTGGTGCCACAAAGTACAGACCCCTGCATCTTCAACTGCTGCGTTTGCTCCATCTGTAGACACTACTACCATGTACAGCGTACCATGCTTCTGTCCACGAGCAATGACCAGCTTTCCCTTTGTCACCTTCCATTGCTTGTTGCCAAAACTAACGTTATGGCCTTCCTCATCAAGCTGTCCCACTGAGATCAGCATCTTCTTCAGATCTGGAATATACCTGCCATTTTTCAGCCTCCAGGTTGTACCCAAAGTGGTATTGAGATTAACATCTCCAATACCCGTGATCTCCAGGGATTTGTCATCCGCCAAGCGAACTCTTCCGATGTAGGGCCTGAAATTTTGCATCAAATCCCTGCAATGACAAGCATGAAATGACGCACCTGAATCCATGATCCAGGACTCAATTGAATTCTCAACGCTGCAAATTAGGACATCTTCATAATCCTCTGCCACGTTCACCTCCTTCTTGCCTTTGTCTGCAGAGGCTTTGGGGCACAAATTTCTGAAGTGTCCATTCTCCTTGCAATTCCAACAATTGATGTCCTTCCTGTTCTTGGATTGACCTCTCTTCCTCGACTTTGATCTTCCTTTCTTGTTACCCCCTTTAGTGGATTTTCTGCCCCTATCTTCAGTACTCAACAAACTGTTGGAGCTATCCCCCGAACTCCTCCTCCGGATATCCTCACCAAGGATCAAGTCACGAATACCCTCAAAGGTAAGTTTAGTGGTTCCGGCCGAACTACTAACTGCTTTGACTGTACCGGACCAACTATCGGGCAAAGATGATAACAAAAGTAATGCTTGAACTTCATCATCAAATTTAATCTCAACCGAACCTAACCTGGATATGATTGAGTTAAACTCGTTGACGTGATCTGTTACGGCTGCACCTTCCTTCATTCTCGTGTTCACCAACTGTCTGATTAAGAAAACCTTGTTGGCCGCTGAGGGTTTCTCGTACATGTTGGATAACGCCTTGAGTAGTCCAAACGTTGTTTTCTCGTTGACGATGTTGTAAGCAACGTTTTTCGCCAACGACAACCTCACCACACCAAGAGCCTGTCGATCCAGCAAGTTCCACCCCGCCTCCGCCATTGATTCTGGTTTGTTCTCAGACAAGGGTAGATGAAGCTTCTTCTGGTAGAGATAATCCTCGATTTGCATCTTCCAGAAAGCAAAATCTTGACCATCAAATTTATCGATCTTAACCTTCCCTTCGTCAGCCATAGCTCTGATACCACTTGTTACGATTTAGGTTAATAAAACGATAAATTAAAGAGCAAGAACACAAGGATTTACGTGGTTCACACAATCGGGGTGATTGTGCTAGTCCACGGCGAACGAGAGAGAGCTGTTTTATTATTATGTCTGCGTCTTAGGGTATTACAACGTAAAAAGGGTCGTTTAAATAGGTTTAAGAAAACCTAAACAAAGATTAGAGTCACAGGCCCAAAAAATTAGGCCCGTAATTAAAATTAACCCGTAGACCCGGTCGGGTCTCCTATTTGACCCGGTCGGGTAACTCCTCAGCAAGTATGCCCGGGTTGAGACCAAGACGGGTAACCAAAGCAGAAAGGTAGAAACTCTACTGGCCCGGTCGGGTCCCCTTCTTGACCCGGTCGGGTGTCGCCTCAAAAGGCATACCCGGGTAGACACCAGGTCGGGTATGCTAAACAGAAGCCAAAACCATCCACGGACCCGGTCGGGTAAACCTCCTTACCCGATCGGGTTTCCCAATCCAGAGAGTTGCCCGGCCAAATTCACATCATACCCGGTCGGGTGACTTACCCCACCCGATCGGGTATCTCTTGCTGCTGCACAAACAAGGCTCCATCTTCAACACCAAGTATGTGTTTTTCTCAAGTTGAAAAAAAACTTTATTTAAATCTAACAAACAATTCTTATCGGTAATCTAATACATTAATTACTTCATAAGATTTAATGATACTGTTGCACAATCTATGAATTTATATATATTCCTTTTGGAAATAGAATATCTCTAGAAGACACATTCGAGTCATTTACTTGAGAACAACATGCATGAAGCACTTTCAAAAAATTACTTGCTTTGAGGGCAATCATTGTAGTATCGCATGTTCTATATCTTCAACACGAAATATGAAAACATGAGCCCTCGCATTAGGTTTACAGAAAAAATAAATCAAAACACTTATATTCATTAAACCTTCTACTTTTTGTTTTTTGTTTTCACCGTAGGCTGTGTACACTTTCCTCTTCTATCCATCATCAGAAATAAAATAAACATTTTGACCAAGAAGAGAATAAATCAGACTTACTTAAAGACCAAAAGAACTCAAATTTGATCTACTTACCATTACTTTGTTAAAAAAATTAGTTTAAGAATAGAATAAGTAAAAGGAAATAAAAGAAAAAGACTAAATATGTAGTGCATTTCATTCTATACTTACCATTTATGTGTTAAAAATCTTAGCCTAAGAAGACAACAAAAAACAGATAAAAATTGTATTTTTAAATTTCTTGAAACCACTATTATTAATCCTAAATTCAAAGTGCGTCATTCCAAAAAGTTTGTGCTCCCGTATGTTGTCCTTAAACTCAGATATATAGGCATTTCTGAATCTCATTGTTGCTTGTATGTGCCTGTCCCCAATGCAATGTAAAAAATCACATACTAATGGCTTACTCACATTGTAAAGTTCTGCTAACCCATGTTTATTATCAATATATGATGTATTAAATAGTGAGAGTATATCTAGTATTTATCATTATTGAACAACCAATGCTTGAAAGGAGGTATAGCAGAGGACAAATTAGTCAAATCTCCACATTAACACAAATCATGACTTTGCTGCTACTATGTATTTTTTGCTAGGATAAATCATTTCCTAAGTGCTTGAAATATATAAGAGGACAAAGTATGGCTTACTAATATTTGCATCAATTCTTGTGGTATGTTTTCACATAAATAGAAGAAATAAATAACTTGCAACCTGTTATCAGTACAAATGTAATTATAATAGCATATATCATAATTTGCTAATGGCCTATCCTGCAAATTTAGCAAATTTAGCATTAGTGTATGGTTAAGAGGGAAAAATGAATAATAACTTTTTATTGGAATCTACGAAGTATCTAAAAGAAGAAGGAATGAAGAAACACATTCAAAAGAGAAAATGAAGAGGAAATCCAGAAAAGGAAGAGAAATGAAGAAAGACATTTAGGTCTGCTCTTTGAACAAAATAGAGGACTAATTGAAAACACGCAAATAATCCTAGACAGTTTAAAGTGTTGGCAAGATAGGCTATTTAAATAGAGTTGTCTATAAAAAGTTTTTTTTTTCATTTCTTACCATCGCAATACTCAATTATATCTAGGGAAGAAAATAATGACAGTTTTCAAGTAGAAGTAAAAGGAAAGGAAACAGGTTCCATAATACCCGAAATAATCAAGAAAGCAAATACTGCAGTATGCATTACGATAAAAACTGCATTTTCCACTCTAAAAGGACAAAACTACATTCTGCAACTAAACCTATATTTGAATAAAGATTATTTGTATCAAACTGCGAAAATAAAACAGAGTGAACACTTATTATCATGTTACATAGTACTGATAGTGTCGACATCATCATCTATAAGATGAACATAAAAAGATAACAATTTCTTTAAAACCAATTTAAAGGAAAAAAAGACTCTTCTTCATCAACGTGTATGCTACTTAAAAGGACAAACCTACATTTTGCAGCTAAACCTGTATTTGAATAATGATTATTTTTAAAAATCGGGAAAATAAAACAGAGTGAACACTTATTATATGTTTGATATTTTCGAGCATAAATAGAAGTACGTCATTTTACTGAAAATTCATCATCAGTTTATTTAATTAGAAACAATCCTTAAAATGAATTAATTAGAAATCAATAATCAATTAATAACCTCAATAATAATACGGAGTAATAATTAGGTAAAAATATTAACATATCATGCTTTTCATAGGAATAAAGTGGACCTTGTCATGATTTTATAAGCTGAAGAAAAGGATTTACAAAAAGAAAGTTTTTTTTCACTTTTTTTCATCTGTTAAATCATTATTTTATTGTATTCAAAATAATTGTAATTTATTTAATGAGTCTTTTTAATTAGCTAGATTACTTGAGAGAGAATTAGGCCCAACTAATGTGCTCTAAATTAAAGCCCACACGCCTACGGCTGGTCGAACATCTCTCCTATAAATACAGACTGAGATGACTCGAAACCGCTCTAAGTCTCTACACATTATGTTCCACATATTATTCTCGTAGAGCACCTAGACTAGTCAGATAAATTCTCTCTCAACATATTGTTCGTGTACTGTTCATCACCGAATCATCATTATGAATACACGGTATATGTGATGTTGAATTATTCTTCTACTGCATAAATTCTGTCTATTATTCTTAGAATTAGTCGATTATTGATCTGAGAATTACTCATACAATTGGTATCAGAGCCTCAACGTAATTCTGTTTGTTAGAATCCTTGAATTTTTCTGGAATTAATTTGATCAAAATCACAATTTTTGGTTGAGTTAAATTTTAGATCTGTTCTTGGAAACTTGCTGATTTTAGAAGGCTCCTACGACAAGGAAGGTCACAGAAGAAGCATTCTATTCAGATTCAGTCTCCTTTTCTTGCACACCCGAGATCTTCAGAATTTCCCTCACCCGAATTCTGAAATCTTGAAGGCCCGAAATTCTTTTATTTGCAGGACACCCGAGATCTTTAGATTTCGAAGCTACACCCGAATTCACAATTTATCAACAGACCCGAAATCTTCTTTCGAGTTTTTTGAATTCGGCTCATCATCCAAAATCATCCTACACTCGAGATCTTGAATCTGAAGTAGTCCTAAGATCTTGAATTCGAAGCTGCACCCGAAATCTACTTCAGTTTTCAGATTTCGGCCCTTCACCTGAATTCATCATTCGAGATCCTATAATTCGATCACCAACCGAGTTCTGCATTCGAAATTTTTCTTCCGAAATTCTACTACTAAGCTGAGATCATAGTACTTAACCAGCCTTCAAAATTATTTTCTAATCTGAACAGTTCTCGCTTTTATGATCAACAACAGTCCAAAAATGGAAGCTTATACTCTTGGAAGTGATTCAAGACCGCCTCTACTGAGAAGAGGAGAATTTGCTGTTTGGAAAGCCCGATTTCTCAATTTCATTCAAAGTAGAGATAATGGAAAAAATATCCTCGAATCTCTGACTGAGGGACCACTTGAAATATGGGTTGATATACCTGAAAATTCAGCACATAATCCTCCCAATCCAGCCACCGAGATACTTAAAAGTGAAGATGACTATTCTGAACCAGAAAAACTAAGAGGCAAAGCTGATCTTATTAAAGAAGATGAATCCTACTATAATTAATATCAAGATGTTAACTAATTGTCATCTTAGCAACACTCCCCAACATTAATATAGAGGAAGAAAATACCATTCTAACTAATGTCGAGATGTTAACTAATTGTCATCTTAGCAACACTCCCCAACATTAATATAGAGATGGTATTAAGGAAAGAACTATTAATTAATATTCAAGGAAAGAAGTTAAGAAAATAACTCACAACTTTAATAATCAACAAGCTTCAAGAGCAACACCAAGAATGGAAGTTTAGCTCCTCATTTGGAGACTAAACATAGCTAAAAAAATATAAAGAAATGCTATTCTAAACTGAGCTAAAGAGTATGGAAGAAGGGATGATTTTTTTGTGAAGAAAAAGTGTGCTATTTATAGGTGTTTTACAACACCTTTGGCCGGGTACCCGACCGGGTCAAGTACTCACCCGATCGGGTCCGGTCAAAATCAGATATTTCCCACGTTCCGGTGATCTTCGGCATGTTAAAGTGTCCGGGTCAAGTCAGACCCGACCGGGTGGGGTAGGGGACCCGACCGGGTGAGTGCAAAAATCGGATATTCTTCACGTTCGGGTGATATTTGCACACCGGGTTGTCCCCAGTCACTTCTCACCCGACCGGGTGAGGTAGTGGGCCCGACCGGGCCATGCACTTTCTTTGCATTTTCGTTTTTCACTTCTTACCCGATCGGGTCAAGTGTTATACCCGGTCGGGTATTTGCTCCTGGGCAACCAAATCTTCTTTTTTTTCACTTCAAAGTCTTCCTTTCCAACACCACAGATCCTAACTAAACTTTACAACTGACAAATTAAGACTAAAATACAATTACAACTGAAATCACATAAATGTTTACAAACTAAATAAAACGTCAAACAATCACCATCAATGAAACATAAAAACATACAATTATGCACTACTAATTAGTGTGCATCAAACACCCCCACACTTAAACCTTTACTCGTCTCGAGTAAATCAAATCAAATCCAAGAAGTCCTAAATGACAAGAATATCAATACAAAACATCCAAGAGTGTTTTTACCACAATACAAAGCATCCCCAATAATAATTAAAGTAAATTGGGGTCTTCAACTTCATCTTTATCTCCATTTCTCTTTTGAATTTATCACCTTCAGGATCCTGCAAAATAGACATTTCTCTCATTCTCTTGTTTTGCCTAGGTGCCCTTTCAGGTTTTCATCCCAGCTTCCCACATTTTTTTTATTTCTCACAACCTCACTCTTTATTTTATTGCTTTAATTTTTGCTTGAGTTGCCCTTTGTGGGTTTTCAACTCAACAAGCTCTTTTTTTTTTGTTTTTTTTTTAGAAAATAAAATAAAACAAGTAGGTTTGTGAGCATACCAGAACAATCTCTGCACCCCACACTTAGGATCTGACACTGTCCCTAGTGTCCGCCTAGACCTCCACCTTGGTGTCTGTCCTCATCCATGTGATCCCCGCCATAACCACCATCGTAGCCTCCACCACCGGAGCTCGATCCTCCAAAGAAACCCCACTGAGAGGGGTCATGCCATGATGGTGCAGGAGGTGGAGTGGTCATAGAGGAAAAGGAGCCCTGGTGTGCTACATAGGAGTATATCGGACCAAAGGTTCACCGTTGGTCCTCTTCATATCTACGCCAGTCTTCCTGCCGTTGTTCCTCCAACCTCTCAAAGTTATGCCTCTGTTCAGTTCTATACTGATCAACTCGCTCTTGAAGCTGGATGTAGTTGTTGTTGATCATGTTCATGTTATTGAGCATCTGTTGCTCGAATGGTGAGTATTGGTAGGCTGGGGCATCAGGTTGTTGTTGTGGTGGGTTAGGTATCAAGGGTGGGTTTTCTTCAGCATGTTCTTGATCCTGTTCATCTTGTGCATAGTGTGCCGGGATTGCCCCGGGGAGACAGTAGTGATGACCATCACCGATTTCATGGCCCACGATATCTAGGGGGACGTCAGGGGACGGGATATGGATAGTTATGTTTTGACGTGGGATGATAAACCAGTTGTAGATTGGTGTCCCGGTAGGTGTCATGTGAGATAGAGCCAAATCTTTGGTCTTTTGCACAAGCCATGACGTGCAAATGAGCTGTTTCGGGGTAATGGGGCCTGGGTCTACAAAACCATATAAAGTGGCTAGATGTGTGATTAGGCCCCCGATCACAATTTGTCCGGATGACGTTGCCACATTTTTGAAATGGGTCCATAAGATAGAGGCAACGTCAACTGGTTCTGGTCCAGGTAAAACAGCTTGTGCCAGAACGCACATATCCCACATTCTTGTGTGGTGATTGTTCGGTCTTCCGAGGAAACAATTTGAACAGAATTTTAGGATTATACGGAAGACCGGGTGTTGAACACAGTTCACACTCAACTTAGAAAGGTCCACCACACCTTGTCCTGTCATTCTTTTCCATAACTCGTACCCCACAAGCGTATCATAAGCACGAGCTTCATCAAATAGAGGGAGGCCAAAATGATGTGCAAATTCTCTTTTGGTCAATGAACGATTTTCATTGAGTAAACGAAAGGTGATGGTGTCATTTGCATGATCATCATCATCCTTTGTATACACATATGAACTAAAGAATTCATAAACCAAATGAGGATAAGTCACATATTGCATTTCTAGCAACCTAGTCATTCCAATTCTTGCAAATATATCACGCATGATCACATCAATCCAAAGGAGGGCTAGAGTAGTAATGCACATGAATCAGGATTGTTTTACCTCCCTTTGTGCTTGTCCCTCGAATAGTCGCTTTTGTGCCTCCGTTGCAAATTCCACGCTTTCATAGCCCGCTACCGGTGAGATTGCCCTTGAAGAAGAAGCTTTGGATTTTTTTGGAGCCATTGGAATTGATTTTTTTTTTAAGGGGATTTTCGGACTTTGGGGTAGGGTGGGATTTGGATGGCTTTTATGGGTATGGGGTAGAAGAGGATGGTGAGGAGAGTAAGAATATGGTATTGGTTGAGGATTTTTGGGAAGATTTCGGACCTTGAATGTCCAAAAATGGGGGTTTTTGGATTTGGGGTAGGTTTTTTGGATTTGGTTGATTTGGAAAGTTTTGGGGGATTTTATGGGTATAGGGTTGAAGAGGGAAGTGAGGAGATGAAGAAAGTGAGGTTTTTTAGTGGATTTGGTTAAGAAAATGGGGGGATTCGAAGGTTGGGATGTTTGAAAATGGTGGAATTTGGGTATTTTGGTGTTGGGAGGAAGAAGAAGTGGGAGGGGAAGGGGGTGAGCCCGACCTGGCATACTGTGTTTTCCCGTTCGCCCGGTCGGGTGGGGTAGTTTACCCGGTCGGGTGTACCTTATTTACCCGAGGCAGAATGTTTTTTGTTGGGTGGCCCGGCCGGGTGAAGTGGTCTACCCGGTCGGGTGTAAACTGTTCACCCGAGGCAGAAAGGTGTAGCTAGGTTGCCCGGCCGGGTGTAAAAGTCTACCCGGTCGGGCGCAAAATTAATTTTTTTGTTTTTCTCTCGCCTCGCCCGGGTGGTTGCCCGGGTGTTTAGTTTTTAGAAGTAACCCGACTGGGTTAGGGTTTATACCCGGCCGGGTCCAATCCCAGTCCATTTTTTTTGAAATGTGCAAAAAATAAAATAAAAAAAGTAAACGTACCTTGCTTGGGTTGCCTCCCAAGAAGCGCCTTAGTTAACGTCGCGGCACGACGCCATGGTTGTGTTCAATCGTTCAATCTTGGATCGTGATAACTCATCTTCTTCAAATTTTCACCCGGGTGACTCTTATAGAAAGACTCAGTTTTTCGACCCTTTATTTTGACCTTTCCGGGATCAAATATCCAGATTTCTATCGCTTCATATTGTGAGAGTGTTGGTCCATGATTTTCATTAAGCATGGTCAATGGAAGGGGATTTGATCCGGGTGGTATAAGAGGGAGTATGAAATATTTGTGTAATCCCACCGTTATTCCTTGCTTATTTGTGAACAAAGAGAAATCTAATTTATACTCACAATTGCTGAAAATTTCATAGATATCTTTGTCCTTCTCCACCCTTTGTGTTTCCCTTAGAGCCTCAGGAAATGGTGGCATGATCTTAGGAATGGACGGTGGTTGAGTTGAGTTTTCGGGTTCCTCCTCCGGTTGAGCTTTTTCCGTAAACTCCTCTTCTTCCTCCTCCTCGCCCATGTGGTTCACAATGCTTGGCATTTGTTTCAACTGATTGTCCAAGTTCTGTTTGTTGGACACTGCTTCTTGCGAGCATTGTGACATATTTTGTTGCATATTTGTCACATTGAAAGTGAGAGCTCGATCATGTCTTCAGTGGACATGCTGGAATAAGAATATGAGTATGGGCTATATGTGTTGGAGAATGAATCATACCTCTCTTGGAAACCAACACCATTCCTTTGTTCAAAGAATTCTTCTCGAAGCTCTGGGCAAAAATTTGTAAGATGCCTTTGTGACATGCAAATGTTGCATGTATGGACATCTTGAGATTTTGAACATGAGATAAACTCCTTTATTAGAGAGGTCAAGTCGGAAATTTGACTCTCTAGGGATGATGTGTTGGTATCCATTTACTCATGCAAGCTCAGAAAATGGAAAAGTAAGTTTTTTTTTATATATATATATATATATATTTTGTTTTTGATTTTTATGAGATAAAATAAAAAGAAAAATAATTGCCTTTCCCCGGAAACGGCGCCAAATTTGACGAGCACTTGTCGTGAGTGCGTCAAAATAAATTCAATACTAAACACTTATACGTAGTATAGCGTAGTAGAGTTCGTATCCACAGGGAAAGGAATATTTCTCTTTTTATGATACTTAGTAAAAGGGGGGATTTGGATTGAGTGATTTAATTTAATTAAGAACTAAGATGAACAACCTATATGTGTTTAATTCAAAGATAAAAAGGATTTGGCATTGCTACTTTCCACTTGTTGATATATTTCAGTCGATCATTGTTATATCTATAACTTATTCCCTCTCGAATACTCAATCGGGAAGTATATCCACTTCATCGAGGGTAGTTATTAACAACGACCGTTCATTAATAACCCTTACTATTAATCAAATATAGAACAACGCCGTATACCGATTTAATAGTAGCATTTAATCTTTCTAACTCCTTGATGAAATCAATTGAGATTGATAACCTCAACACAAGCGGTTTCGGTTTAACCAACAAAATTAATCCCTCTTAACTTTATTAACCACGACCGTGCATTAATAAATCGAAGTTACTTACTTGTGAAACCATCAACGATTAACCATCGGTTCATTGATCGTTTCTAGTAATAATTAATATATGAAACAAAACTAGTTGATCCTTTAACTAATGTTCAAATTATTAATATGAAATAAGAGTATGAATTAATTAATATTCAAGGAAGAATATTATTAAAGAAGATGAATCCTACTATAATTAATATCAAGATGTTAACTAATTGTCATCTTAGCAACACTCCCCAACATTAATATAGAGGAAGAAAATACCATTCTAACTAATGTCGAGATGTTAACTAATTGTCATCTTAGCAACACTCCCAACATTAATATAGAGATGGTATTAAGGAAAGAACTATTAATTAATATTCAAGGAAAGAAGTTAAGAAAATAACTCACAACTTTAATAATCAACAAGCTTCAAGAGCAACACCAAGAATGGAAGTTTAGCTCCTCATTTGGAGACTAAACATAGCTAGAAAAATATAAAGAAATGCTATTCTAAACTGAGCTAAAGAGTATGGAAGAAGGGATGATTTTTTTGTGAAGAAAAAGTGTGCTATTTATAGGTGTTTTACAACACCTTTGGCCGGGTACCCGACCGGGTCAAGTACTCACCCGATCGGGTCCGGTCAAAATCAGATATTTCCCACGTTCTGGTGATCTTCGGC
The DNA here is from genome assembly GCA_945859875.1 of Cuscuta europaea. NCBI lineage: Eukaryota > Viridiplantae > Streptophyta > Magnoliopsida > Solanales > Convolvulaceae > Cuscuta > Cuscuta europaea. The sequence goes on from CAMAPE010000048.1 coordinate 14,453,350, forward strand.
ATGTTAAAGTGTCCGGGTCAAGTCAGACCCGACCGGGTGGGGTAGGGGACCCGACCGGGTGAGTGCAAAAATTGGATATTCTTCACGTTCGGGTGATCTTTGCACACCGGGTTATCCCCGGTCACTTCTCACCCGACCGGGTGAGGTAGTGGGTCCGACCAGGCCATGCACTTTCTTTGCATTTTCGTTTTTCACTTCTTACCCGACCGGGTCAAGTGTTATACCCGGTCGGGTATTTGCTCCTGGGCAGCCAAATCTTCTTTTTCTTCACTTCAAAGTCTTCCTTTCCAACACCACAAATCCTAACTAAACTTTACAACTGACAAATAAAGACTAAAATACAATTACAACTGAAATCACATAAATGTTTACAAACTAAATAAAACGTCAAACAATCACCATCAATGAAACATAAAAACATACAATTATGCACTACTAATGAGTGTGCATCAGATGGCTAGAGTGATAGACTCTGAGAGCGGAAACGATGACTCTGAAGAAGACAATGGTCCTTCGTCTGCTCAGAATGAGGTCAGTCATGTGTGGTATTTAGATTTAGGTTGCTCCATACACATGACTGGGAAAAAAGAACTGTTGAGCAACTACATCGACAAGTTTTGTGGGAAAGTACAATTTGGAAAAGTGATTCTGCTCCTATCCTTGGATATGGAGACATCTGTCATAAGAAGGTGACTATCAAAGACGTGTCCTATGTTGCTGGATTAACACACACCCTGTTTAGCATCGAACAATTTTGTGACAAGGGCATGAAGGTCATATTCTGTGCTAATCAGTGCAATGTGAAAGATGAACAAGGGAACACCATTCTGAGGTGTAGACGCAAATCAAGTCTGTACACCATTGTTCTGAATTCTGTGTTTCCCTCTTCTGATGTCTGCCTACTGTAAAGACCTTCCTCTGATCTGAATCAACTGTGGCATAAGAGGATGTCTCATCTGAACTACAAAGATCTACATACATTGTCATCCAAAAAGCTTGTCACTGGTCTGCCAGCACTTGAAAGCAAGACTAATCATATGTGCGATTCTTGCGCACTGGAAAAAACGACAGCATCTACTATGCGTCCTTTGAATTGCTTCACATGGATATTTGTGGGCCCATGCGTACATAAAGTATCAATGGGAAGAAATATGTCCTAGTGATAGTAGATAACTACTCAGTATACACGTGGATCCGCTTCTTACGCACTAAAGGCGAGGCAGCTGACTTCATCATCACTTTCGTCCGTACTACACAAAATCTACTCCAGACAACCATTCTCTTCATTCGTTCTGACAACGGTACTGAGTTCAAGAATCAAAACATTTGATTCGTTCAATGTAGTCACCCCAACTACATTGCAATTTTCATTTGTTCTGACAACCATCTCTCAGTTTATGCATGCTCCTCGTACTACTCATCTAAATGCAGTCAAGAGAATTTTCAGGTATTTACAGGGGACCAAGGATCATGGGCTATGTCTTCAAACCTCGGAGAAACCCACATGTGTCTTAGCCTACTCGGATGCAGACTGGGCCGACCGTCCAGACAGCTCGCAGCCTACCACCGGCTTTGCAGTTTTTTTGGGGCCTAACCTGATATCCTGGAAGTCCAAGAAACATCATACTGTCTCCAAATCATCTACCGAAGTTGAGCACCGCGCTATTTCTTACACTTTTCAGGATACTCTTCACATTCGTGCAGTCCTGTTCAAGCTTGACTTTCCCATTATGGTACCAATACATCTCTTGTGTGATTATATTTCTTCTTCATATTTGACCGCTAATCTAGTTCAACATGCCCGGAGCAAGCACATTCAGATTGACTATCATTTTGTTCGAGAGAGAGTAGCTCATGGTGATTTGATTGTTCAGTATGTTCCCACTCATCTACAGTTGACATATATTTTTACAAAAAGTCTCCCTAGTCAAAGATTTCATTTTTTTAAAAGATAATCTGCGCGTTGTTCCTCCCGCATAGCTTGACCGCTAATAGAACTATCAGGTCTCCTTAGCGGGTAATCTATTCCATTATTTCACACATTGTAGATGATTTAAATGGTCCATTGGAACCTTCAATTACTCTAACAGGTATTTCATATTTGCTTTTATTATTTAAGCTCACGCACTTGGTTTGGTATAATTCATGGAAACACATATGTTCTAGTTTGGTATATATAATAGTATCACCCTATTTGTTTTTTCTACAAATAAAACATTATGTTCTTTAGTCAATATATTTGCAAATGATTGGGCATGAATTTCAAACATTATGATAGTATAAGCATGTTTTGTTTTGGTTAATATTATTTGAAAGGAAAGAGATTAATGTTTTACCAATATCTTTATGTAAAAAGTATAAATAAGAAACGAGAGAAATTACGCATTTACCTCTATATTTAATGCATTCGAATTACTCCGTACTAAATATATGAAAATCAAGTCGTGTACGTGCTGTACGTAGATCACTTATCAATTTAGCAAGGTTGATATGACTTTTTCTTTTGGAAGAAAGGCTGATATGACTTTATATCCATATTTGTCTATTTGATAATGTGATTAGATTAAAAAGGTTTCACAGAATCTGCTAGAAATCTAGAATCCTGAGAAGGCATCTTTGCGTTTCATATATTAATTGCTTTAATATTATACCAGTAACATTTTTTATTTGAAAATATGATCATATTAAAAGGTGTCCTGCCCAAAGAGAATCCTCAGAAGGGATCTTGTGTTTCAGATATTAATTATTCCATAGGCTCCTTTTGGTAGTATATTATTCTTGCTAATCTCATATTGGGTAATTAAGGGTTGTCTTGTGATATGGTGTAACCTACCAATTTTGTATAAGAAAACGTGTCTGATGAAATTAATTTTAGCCAAGTACCAAGTCAACTACTCTACTCTAGTTATTGTGATTACTATTCATTATATAGCACTAAATAACCATTTGCCAAGGTTCATATATAGCACCGAGCCACCGATGGTGTTTTTTTTTTGACAAAAAGGCAACTTAATTATTATTAATAAAGATCAGAGACAGATACAAATTCGCCATATCAAAGGCTACACTGGGATGAGACTCAGAGATGGAGTCACGCTTAACAACGACCTAACTCACTATCCCACAACATGGTAGACTCCATTAACAGCAATGTTGCACCTGTTACTATAAGGGAAATTATAAAAAATAAAGTACTTCTGAGAAGATAAAGAACAATAAAAGGAACAATATCCAGATTTTTTTATCCACTGGCAAGGAGACAGCGGTTTGACCAGCCCCCGCCAAAGGTTCCTTCTGATTGCCACCAAAATCTTCGGTTGCTGGCGGTGCTTTCCACACAGCACCTCCACCTCCATCTACGTCCATGCGTGCTTGGATGCCCTCTTCAATGGCCACTTCTCCTACCCTGCATTTTTTATGGTCCACCCCCATCCACGTCCATGCGTGCTTGGATGCCCTCTTCAATGGCCACTTCTACCACCCTGCATTTTTTATGGTCTTCCTTCATATACACTACCTCCTCACCGTTGGAGGATAAGCCTTCTACCACATAGCTACCCTGGGTTACCACATCTCCACTCGAATTGCACACGTTTTTCACCTTTTCCTGCTTGGGCATTGATAAGTTCATATTTCAACACACATTTGTTGATGCATGTTGGGATTGAGTCTTGCCACTTTTTCTAATCTAAATAAGTCAAAAAGCGTTTCATTAGCTCAAGTCACGGTTTACCGGGTTTGGTCTGCGTTTGTTGTTTTTAGAAGTGAAATTCAGGATTTTAGACCCGGCATCGGCGTTGGAGAATAATTTGGAAAGATTTGAGACGTGTTCGAGAGTTGACTGGAGGCATTATATTGGAGACCCATGGGACGATTAAGGAGCATAATTTGAGTCAAAAGAGGTCAAAGAATGAAGATGAGATTGATCAAGATCGAACGGGAAAAAAGGGCAAAAAAACGGTTCAAAAGAGGTTCGTGTACCCCGTGGGCGAAGCCGCGCCCCCCGCGGGTGATTTAGAGAGCATGAATTCCAAAAGTCTGAATCAGGCGCCTCGCAGACGAAACCGCACACCTCACGGTTCGGAACACACCCTTAGGAGTACCCGCACGGTCGGACCGTGCGGGCGGAAAAAGAATTTTGACGCAAATCATCCGCGCTGTCGTCCGACGCCGCGTGGACGACCTGGCGGACGAATTTTGCCCACCTTTTGCTGATTTCTATAAATTAGGCCCGTTTTTGCCCTTTTTTATTATGAGCTTAGAGAGATAAACCCTAGAACGATATTTGAGAGCTTTTCAAGCTTCAGATTGTCAAGATTTTGGGAATCTTTGTAAGTTCAATCTTTTTAGAGTCCGTTTGGTAACACCGAAATCGGCTTATTCGGCTCATTCTGCTGAAATTTATGAAGTTCCGGCTGAAGTGGCAGTATTGGCTGATCCTGCTGATTTATGAAAAATATTATATCTAAAATATATTTTAGGAATACAATAAAGAAAAACTTATATGAAAAAATAGCTAAAATGGTCATCTACAATAACTTCAGCCAATACAGCCAGAAAAGTAACTTCAACCTTACTTTTCTTATTATTTCACAATTTAGCGCGCGAAGTAAAAAATTACGTGTGTGGTTAAAAGTTGGCTAATAAGCCAAATAAGCCGAAAAACAGAGTTACCAACCTAGCTCTTAATTAATGACAATCAATTCTTTCTTTCGCAATTCTATTGTTAATTCAATTATGAATTGTGAGTAGTTTTAATTAGGGATTTGAGATTGATGAAGGTGTTAATCATGATCTAGGGTTAATTTCTCGATGGTTTAATTGCATGATCTTTATTTAATTTGTGTTTGAATAATTTAATTGATATCTTTTATAACCTAGAACGGCCGCTAGGATTAAAATTGCACATGGAATAAATTAATAGAGATCTAATTTATTCTAGGATACTTTTACATACACTTGATCGTTCACTAAGAGATTAATAACGGTTAGAGAACCATACGCTCGCTCATTTTGGCAATAGTTTAGGAACTTGTCACATGAGAGATCAGCCTGGTTCTCTAAATTATTATACTCTACGCCGCGGGAGCGGTAAGAACTTAGTATTGATTAGGGTTGCTCAATTAAATAATTTTCATGTGATTAAGCTTGATCATCCCCGACATCTGTTTACCCTGGAATCAATTCATATTCCCTCTTTTCATTAATTAGAAAGATCCCTTTAATTTAATCGTTTATTCGCATTTTAATTTTCCAAAAAATCCAAAACTCGCACGATTGAATTTATTTTTTATTTTAATCGATGAATTTAATTAATTTTTGATTCCTTTTTTTCGTCCCTCTGGAGACGATACTCATACTTTAGCCCTATACTGTTACATATTTTTAGTGCGACAAAATTCACATTAGTTTTTGGCACCGTTGTCAGTGACAATGTCAGTTTTAAGTGTTAGATAAATTTTTACGAGATTTTTTAGTTAGTTTTATTTTAGTTTAACGTAGGATTTTTCTTTGCTAACCTTTTAGTTATTTTTTTAAAGAGGCATGACTTGAACCCATTCAACTCAATTCCTGGAGGAACGCCTTACCCTTAAACCTCCCTGGAATATTCACCATATACGCCATACCCTACTTACATTCCTCATCAATATTATTCTCATCATCAAGATTACTCTCATACACCACCAAATATTCATCCTTCTTATCTGTACTCTCCAACCACGTAACCTTTCCAATCTTATTATTCTGATTATTATCCTTCATCACAATACCCTTGGGTAAGAGTAAGACCGTGATCTATTTTTGAATATCTTCTCCAATCTAAAACTCTTGAGGAATTGTCTCATTACTTTCTTAAGAGTAGCATTTGTTCCTTCTATGGAGGACGTCATCATTTATCCTTTTGCCCCGATAAACCTCCACATGACCATCCTTACTGGACAGTTGCATACCCCACTTCATCCCCTCCAAAAATTAGGAACACAAATGTTTCAGTCATTCCTACATCCTTGCCGAGTAATGAGCCACATAATCAATGGGAGGAGACAGCTTCAGAGAGGCTATCTGACTTGGAAGAGATGCTCATATGGTTCATGCACACCACATCAGCCAGAATGCAAAATCTAAATAACCTAGTGAGTCAGCTGGCAGAAGCCCAATCTGAGGAGTCTGAGAGATCCCATCCTAGCGAAACTCAAACCAATCCAAGTGAACACATCGAGGCTGTCACGCATACAGTTGGGAAACACCTTGAGGCAGCTGATCAAAATAAAGAAGCATCTCTTCCCGTGAAAGAAGAACCATCATGTACTGATAGACACTAGTTGTTAGTGCCTAAGTATACATTTTTATTATTGTTTGTAATGTTTATTTACTAGTTTTGTGCAAGTTTATAGTTGTTAGTTTGCATTTGATTGTAATCGTATTTCTAGCATTTTATTGTTTGTTGTAAGTTGTAGTTAGTTTGGTTATAAGTTTAGGATAGGTTTGGAAGCAAAAAGGATGAAGAAACCTGAGTTTTGTGCAAAACCCGGTCGGGTATGGACTTTACCCGGCCGGGTATGAAGTGACAAAGGAAACTGCTGCAAAACTAGCAAATACCCGGTCGGGTATTCCATATACCCGGTCGGGTATTCTGTGATTTCAGACCAAAGAACGTGCAGAAGACACAAAAACATGGGAAAATATTTGATTTGGTAAATACCCGGTCGGGTATGTCAAAATACCCGGCCGGGTATCCGGCATTAGGTGTTGAAAACACCTATAAATAGCCCCATTTTCCTTCACATTTCATCATCCCTTCTTCCATACTCTTTAGCTCAGTTTATAATAGCATTTCTTTATATTTTTCTAGCTATGTTTAGTCTCCAAATGAGGAGCTAAACTTCCATTCTTGGTGTTGCTCTTGAAGCTTGTTGATTATTAAAGTTGTGAGTTATTTTCTTAACTTCTTTCCTTGAATATTAATTAATAGTTCTTTCCTTAATATCATCTCTATATTAATGTTGGGGAGTGTTGCTAAGATGACAATTAGTTAACATCTCGACATTAGTTAGACTGGTGTTTTCTTCCTCTATATTAATATTGAGGAGTGTTGCTAAGATGACAATTAGTTAACATCTTGATATTAATTATAGTAGGATTCATCTTCTTTAATAATATTTTTCCTTGAATATTAATTAATCCCTACTCTTATTTCATATTAATATTTTGAACATTACTTAAAGGATCAACTAGTTTTGTTTCATATATTAGTTATTACTAGAAACGATCAACGAACCGATGGTTAATCGTTGATGGTTTCACAAGTAAGTAACTTCGGTTTATTAATGCACGGTCGTGGTTAATTAACTTAAGAGGGATTAATTTTATTGGTTAAACCGAAACCGCTTGTGTTGAGGTTATCAATCTCAATTGATTTCATCAAGGAGTTAGAAAGATTAAATGCTACTATTAAATCGGTATAAGGCGTTGTTCTATATTTGATTAATAGTAAGGGTTATTAATGAACGGTCGTTGTTAATAACTACCCTCGATGAAGTGAATATACTCCCCGGTTGAGTATTTGAGAGGGAAGAAGTTACAGATATAACAATGATCGACTAAAATATATCAACAAGTGGAAAATAGCAATGCCAAGTCCTTTTTATCTTTGAATTAAACACATATAGGTTGTTCATCTTAGTTCTTAATTAAATTAAATCACTCAATCCAAATCCCCCCCTTTTTATTTACTAAGTATCATAAAAAGAGAATTATTCCTTTCCGATGACGCCTAGAGTAATCAAAGTTTTGACTCATGTTTTGTGTCCACTCAAAGAGGATGTGAGTTCATTCTTCACTTCTGTGCTTATGAGGTTTATGAAAACCATGTGCTGCCTACGCGGACTGGAGAACTAAGAGGTTTGTGCCACTTAATGACATTTGTGGAGCGAAAGTTACAAACTTTGAAAATTAGTGCACCATTATAGTCTTTTCTATTTGAGATCCTATGAGGTATCGTCGGGCACAAGACGTTAAAAATAGCGCTTCTTGGGAGGCAACTCAAGTTTTCTTTTCTGCACTTTATTGTTTGGATACTTTGCTTTGTGGTTGTCTTTGTAGCTTGATTTCTAGCCCGATCGATGATTTGCTGCTTGAATTGCTGGTTCGAGTGTGTTCTTGACCAACCAAATACCTAGGGAAGTTTTCATGATCTTATTCTTGTTATTTTATTTGGTTGACTTGAGCTAGTGAACACGTGTGACCCATTCATCTTTACCCTTTGTTCATATTGCATTTTTGGTCACCGAGGATGATGCGAAAGTTTAAGTGTGTGTGGGGGGGGGGGGGGGGGGGAGGGTGGATTGGACTTTCAGGTAGTAGTTGTTACGAGAGATTACTAGTGTTAGCTTACACAAGTGTTGATTGTATATTTGTACAAAAGTCATGTCAACATTTTTGTTAAATTTTTTCGTTAAACTGTTCTTTGTTAGCTGGCTAGAGTTGTGACTATGCTATTAAAATGTCTTTGAAGTTTTAAGGCTTAAATTGCTTGCACCCTTCATCTTGTTGTTGAGATGAAGAAAGCATTAGTTACTCATTTAATTCACTATTTTCCATCCCACCTGAATAAGTCCTTTAGGAGAAGCCATTTTGAGCCTGACCTTTCTCTCTTTTCCCCATAAATTGAGCTCTATTGTCAAATGACCTATCTTCTTACCCGTGAATAATTCTGACAGAGTTTTGATGTTTGGGGTGTTGGAGGATTACTTTGTTAAGATTAGGGAGTTTTGTAGGAGCCAATTTTGGCACTGTACCTATGCCCCAAATGGGCTAAGAGCAGTCATTTTTTAGGAATTTGATATATTCAAGGATTGCATTGTAGACATGGATTCACTTGTCTAATGAACTTTAAGTGCTAAACTTTCCTTGGTGAGGCCGAGATTAGAATGAGGTAATGTCTAGTAAAAATATGAAAAAATGAAAAAAAAATATAAAATAAATTAATATACCTTGACCTCTTACCTTGCGAAAAAGAGAATCAGAAACCCGGTCAAAAAGCATAAATGTTTTGCACAATAAGATCAGACTTGGGGATCTTTCGAAAGAAATGGCGTTCTCGTGCTAACATGACATTGAATAATAAACTGAATTAATTGGACTTGAAGGCTTTTGAAAATCTAGCATTAGTCCTTCATGTATTTCAAGTATACGCCAAAGCACCAATGTGCAACGACGGTTTAGCTTAGTTGTACACCATGTCTACTCATGCATAGAGACAAATGATAGTTCTTATTTAGTGTCTTGCTGAATTCCTTATTTCTAAGAATAGACCCGAAACTCCCGAATACATTAAGGCGCTTTCAGGTTGTTCCAAACTCTCAGAGAAAGGAACTTTGTCACCATTCACCATCACCTTCACAAGTCTTTCTAATTAAGAGCGAGATTAATTGCGTGTGCTGCCTTAACTTCAAGGATTTGGTGATTAATTTTGTCAATAATTTTAGCCAGAGTACAAAGAGATAGTTTAGGGAAGATTTTTCTTGATTTAATCTGTCTATTCTGTGAGTATCCCTTTAACTACCTGTGCATGCTGATGATTTTTAATATCGTGTGGTGTTCAGTTTGCTTGAGGACAAACAAATGCTTAAGTGTGGGGAGATTTGATATGTTCATATTTCAACACACATTTGATCCATGTTGGGATTGAGTATTGCCACTTTTCCTGATATAAATGAGTCACACAACGTTTAATTAGCTCAAGTCACGGTTTACCGGGTTTGGTCTGCGTTTGTTGTTTTAGAAATGAAAGTCAGGATTTGGGACCCGACATCGGCGTTAGAGAATAATTTGGAAATATTTGAGTCATTTTTGAGAGTTGACTGGAGGCATTGGAGACACACGGGAAGATTAAGGAGTGTAATTTGAGCAAAGAATGAAGATGGGATCGATCGGGATCGAATGGGGAAGAAAAGAGCAAGAAAACATTTCAAAAGAGGTCCACGCACCCCGCTGACGAAGCCCCACACCCCGCGGGTGATTCAGAGACCATGAAGTCCAAAAGTATGAATAGGGCACCCCGCAGATGAAACCACACACCCCGCGGTTCAGAACACGCCCTCAAGAGTATCCGAATTTTGACGGAAATCGTCCGCGCTGTTGCCCGCAAGCCGCACGAACGACTTTGCGAACTGAATTTCGCCCAATTTTTACTGATTTCTATAAATTAAGCCAGTTTTTGTCTGTTTTTTATTATGAGTTTAGAGAGATAAACCCTAGAACGATATTTGAGAGCTTTTGAAGCCTTGGATTGTCAAGATTTTTGGATTCCTTGTAAGTTCAATCTTTTTAATAATGACAATTAATTCTTTCTTTCCTAATTCTATTGTTATTTCAATTATGAATTGTGAGTAGTTTTAATTAGGGATTTGGGATTGATGAAGGGGTTAATCATGATCTACGGTTAATTTCTTGATGTTTTAATTGCATGATCTTTATATAATTTGTGTTTGAATAATTTAATTGATATCTTTTGTAACCTTGATCGAATTCTAGGATTATAATTGCACATAGAATATATTAAGATTCCTTGTTTTTATCCTTATATATATAAGCATTATTTGTATCCTTTTCATTTTATCATTTTTATGTATATTCATCTCTTTTTATATTATCTTTTTATCATAGCTTATCTTTTTTATCTTTATTTTCTTTCTTTTCCTTTCGGTGGTGATATCATGTATCGATTCATGTTAGTCGCCCCCAATATCTTATGGGACTAAGGCTTGGATGTTGTTGTTGTTGTTGTATACAATAAATTAAGAGAGATCTAATTTATTCTAGGACACTTTCACACACACTTAATCGTTTGGTAAGAGATTAGTAACGGTTAGGGAGCGTACGCTTGCTCGTTTTGGCAATAGTTTAGGAACTTGTTGCATGAGAGATCAGTCTGGTTCCCTAAATTATTGAACTCTACGCCATGAGCGCGGTAAGAATTTAGTATTGATTAGAGTTGCTCAATTAAATAATTTTCATGTGATCAAGCTTGATTTGCCCCGAAATGTGAAAGAACCCTTTAGTTTAATCGTTTATTCTCATTTTAATTTTCAAAACATTCAAATCTCGCACAATTGCATTTATTTTTATATTTTAATCACTGAATTTATTGAATTCCTAATTCCCTTTTTCATCCCTGTGGAGAAGATATTGTACTTTAGCCCTATATTGCTACATATTTTTAGTGTGGCAAAACTCACATTAGGCATTAACCACCTGTTCCCTGGATGCACTCCACCTCTTCTCATATAAGCACGTAGTCATGAACCAAATGGCTTTTCTCCAATCCAGGAACATTTGTGTGAATTACCCCCTCCGTCCAAAAAACAACTTCCCACTTTTCTTAAATGGATGTCCCAAAATTAACTTCACACTTCTTCCCACTTTGTTATTTGGCAAATTATCTACATCAAAACAGTGCAAAACAGTGCCAAAAAGTGTCAAACAGTGCTTAATAGTATCCAAACTGTGCCCAAACAGTAAAATTTACTCCTAGTAAGTTTATTTCATTAATATGTGTGGAAAACGAAGTGTGAAATTGTTTTCGGACAGAGGGAGTAGATATGAAGTGATCAGTATGGTCAAGTAAACCACATACATAGTAAAATTTACGAAGTCTCTCATATCTAAAATCTGCCCATATCCAGTTATCTCCTTCCTGTCTAATATGCAATCTTCGGGTCGAAGACATATTTATATTAATCTTAACTCTTATGCGCAGGATCAGTCTCTGTTTACCACCAAGAGAGCGTTCATCTACTTTGACATAATTCCCTATGTTATTTCCAATTCCACGGGCAACTTTAACCGTCATCTACCCTAAAGGTAAATTGTGAACCTGTAACCAAAAAACTGCACAGTCCATGGACATTCCAAAAAGCCCATCAGTACGCCCTAAGCGTCGTATCACTTCAAAGTTTCGGTCAAAAGACCAAGGTCCCTCCTGGACTACATGACCGATGTCTGCTTCGTGATAAAACTGGAGAAGATATTTGGAAGTACCAATCTCCTCAATAGTGACACCCCGAACCGGTCTCCAAACCATGGCCATAATTTCACGAATAGAAATTGATCGGACAGGTTTATCCGTAACTTCCCTTGCTACCGCCAAGAAACAGACTTCCCCTCAACTTCTCCATCACCCCCGATCGGGTCTGCTTCCAAGACTAAGCCCCTGTTTCCCTCCTTAGCAATAGTGACTTTATTGTAGTGCACAACGAAACGTATCCATGGTGGATGTCAAGATAAAATAAATCAAGATACCAGATAGCAACCAAACTAAAAAAACCAACACAGAAGCGTTTTCACAATGACCAAACAAGTTCGAACCTCTAAACCCACTACGGCTGCGTTTGTTTAACAGCGGATCAGCCAAAAACGGCTGGTTTGACCATTTCAGCGGGTTGGACTGCCAAAACCGCTGATTGTTTGTGTTTGGTAAACGGAGGCTGCCCTTGGTGTGTTGGATGAAACCGTCGAAAACCAAAACGCTGGGAATTGGAGCATTTAGGTTTTCGGCGGATTGGAATAATTTTGAATTCACGCGATTGCCCTCTCACCGACTCATCTTCCTATTTTTTATTCGTTTCAGCCGCTTCAAGTATCGTTCAGGGCTTCTCTCCTGAGCAAGACAACTCTGCTTTCTCTCTTCAGCAACACGATTCCCCTCTCAAAGGTATGTGTTAATTCTCTCCTCTAAACCAGTCTGTTTGGGTCATGCTTTGTTTTGTATGAGTATTATCGTATTATTTGACAAAAGATCATTATGGTGGAGAGGCCTCTCTGAACAATACCCTCCGTTTTACTTAGTGCAGGAATTATTTGTATGGATTAAACACTCTCATGGAACACCGATTAATCCCTTTTTGTTTTTAAATAATTTATCTTTTTGTATGATAGGGTGAGCTTTAACCAGCTTTGAACATGTTAGTGCGGTTATATTCTTGCCTACTGGAACTGTGTAATTGTATGATGCTTGACTGAGCCATTCAAATTGCCTATAGAACCTGATATAATTGTATGATGTTAGTGCGGTTATTTTTTTTAAAGGACTAATAGTTAGTGGAGATTTGAGAACTTGCAAGCATCCCAAGCATTACTTTGGAGATTTAAGAATTTTTTCTCCAAAATAAACTAGTTAGTGGAACTAATAAAAGTGAATGATGCATGTAAAAGCCCTTTCCCATTGACAACCTCAATCGTGCTGGTATACTGCAGTTGGAAGCAGAATCCTCTTAAATACAGAGGAAATACACAACTACTTGTGATTTTTTAAAGCATGAATAATGTGATAAGCACTTGAAAAAATTACAAGAGAAGCTCTATGTTACTACATACGTATTTGATAGTGATGATCTATACATATGTTGCTGATATTATATATCTGCTTATGCTATCTATTTAATGATGATTTGTGTTAACAACTACTTTCTGTTTTTTTATGCTCTATTGTATTGTTTTAAGTGATATAAAGAAAACGTGTCAAATGTATCATGTTATGATCTGCTACACCCTATGTGCAAATTGTCTAGTATATGCAAAAAGTCTTTACCATTTTTTAATCTATAGATGACCCAAATACAGAAGAAATTTGTAGAAGGAAGTCGAGGAACTCAAATGGAGAAGGATGATAGTCATGGAGGGAAAGTTAATTGGACTAAAGAATAACTTCATTTGTTTTGTGATCTTTGTATTCAATACGTAGACATAAATAAGGGAAAAATGGTGGAATTGTTTCACAAAGGTTGATGTGGAAAAAAATTGAGTCGGAGGTTAAGAGAAAAACTAACCTACCATGGGATAAAAACAAACTCAAAAATAAGATTGATTGGATGAGAGATAGATGGGCTTTATGGAAGCAATTGAAGTCCAAAGCTACCGGATTAGGGTGGGATCACTGAAAGGGAACTATTGGGGCTACTGATGAATGATGGACATTAAGAATTGAGGTTAGTTTCATTTGATTTTAATTTATATTTTTTTGTTTATTTAGTTCGTATACTTAAAGTGAGGTAATTTGAAATTTTATGTATTTTTATTATAGGAAAATCCAAAGTTGGAACAATTTAGAAAAGAAGGAATTGAGGCAGATTTTGAATGTAAATTCGAACAAATTTTTGGGAGTTCTGCGAATGGGAATCTTAAGTACACCTCAGTATCTAATATGCCACAACAAACTTTGCAAGATGGAGTTTGTGACATGCCTGTTCTGTCTCCACCTAATACCCATATTCCTCGTGTTAGCGTTGATGAGACGCATGAGAACTACTACGGGGACAATAACTCTACGAGAAATGAGTCTTGGAATGATATGTGGAGAGATCTTAGCCCTAGCCCTACCTCTGCTCATGTAGCTCTCCATGATGATACTTGTACTGAAAGGGACATTACAAAAAAGGGTAAAAGAGTTTTGGAGGGCGACTCGTCTCAAAACACTAAGAATGCAAAAGCAAAAAAAAGAGCGGCTTCAACTTTTCAAGAAATGTTTAGTGGTATGATGCAACAATTTGAAGCGAGAAATAAAATTGTTGAGGAAGTTGCTACTTCAGTGAAGAACATGACTAACGTGAATATGAGTCTTCTAAATTCAATGGATGCTCATACGTCAAAGTATAGTATTGAAGATGCTATGACAAAATTGTGTTGTTTACCCGATCTTGATCCACTTGCTCCTGAGTTTTTATTTGCTTGCTCACTTTTGGAGGATCCCCAAAAGAGGACTATTTTGTTCAACTTGCCGCATGATGATAGTCGAGTTGTCTATATTCGGTGCATGTATATTGAGCATAAGAAAAGTGCGACTATTTAGACGTTTAGACATTTAAAACTTCTTAAGTTGAACGTTTAAAACTTCTTGTGAACTTCTTTTTGTTATGTGATCTAAACATATTTTAAGCATTTATGTGACATCAATGTTGTTATCAATTATAACTTTCATTTTAAATGTTTACCTTTATATTATACATATTTGATTGTAGGTGTTCATGGCTAATTACGACATGCGAAGTAGACAATTCCTTCTCCTATTTCAGCAACATTATATCTTATGCCAACAATACTTTGAACGAGAGAGTGAAAATTTGGACATGATGACTTCTATGGCAGCGTATCTGTGACTACTATTTTAAAAACATATACAAGGAATCATGCATGACGTCTTATTTGACTGGAGAAAGATGGATGAATGAGGTATTAAATGGCAATGAAAAACGATGTTGTAATGCGTTTAGAATGACCCAAAATACATTTCGCAATTTATGTGCAGATTTAGAGACCAAGTATGGTTTGAGGCCTTCAAGTAGGGTTACAATTTTGGAGAAAGTGGGTTTGTTTATGTACTAAGTAAGAGTGCTTCCAATAGAGATGCCCAAGAACGTTTTCAACATTTTGGTGAAACTGTGAGTAGAATTTTCAAAGAAGTTTTGTATGCCATGGATGGACTTTGTCGTGACATACTCGTCCCAAAGGACCCCGACTTCAAACGAATTCCATCACAAATTGCCAATGATGATAGATATATGCCACATTTCAAGGTAAATGCATAAATTGATTAAACATGATAAAATATTATGAAGTGAGAATATTAATATAATCATGTTTATTGAATTATTATATTAGGATTGTATTGGAGCTATTGATGGTACACACATTGTAATACCGTACCTGAGGAAAATCAAATGCGCCTTGGAGGACGAAAGGGAATACCAACCACGAATGTTCTAGCAGTTTGTGACTTTGATTTGGTATTCACATATGTTCTAACAGGATGGAGGGATCAGCACATGATTCACGTATAATCTTAGACACAGTGAACAATCCAAGCCTTAATTTTCCAAAGCCACCTCCTGGTAGCTCTCTAAAATTTATTTTTTCTTACATACCATATACCATTTAATTTATAATTTTAATTTTAACTATACTTGTTGCTTTTATTTTCTTAGGAAAGTATTACTTGGTTGACAAAGGCTATCCAGAAAGATATGGATACTTGACTCCGTACCCTAAGACACGATACCATCAATCAGAGTTTCGTGGATCAAGACCAAGAGGTTCACGAGAAGTATTTAATCGAGCACATTCATCCTTAAGAAGTTGTATTGAGAGAGCTTTTGGTGTTCTTAAGGCTCGCTGGAAGATATTACAAAAAATGCCAAATTATTCATTGGTGGATCAAAACAGAAATATATGTTCATGTTTTGCATTACACAACTACATAAGAAAAAGAAAGCTTGATCCGGCTTTTGATTTCATTGATGAAGATCTTGAATTTATACCCCCTGACGTTATTCCAGATGTTCAAGCTAGTACTACAAAAGTTGATGATGGAATGAGAAATCATCAGATGGCGATCATTCGTGATATCATTGCTTCTAGTTTGATGTCATAGGGATTTTATTCTTAATATTACAAATATTGCAATTCACCGTATTACTTTTTTAAGAATTGTATTACTTCTTAATATTGGTGTACTTAATTGATGCATTTTATTTTCGTACTTTTATCTAGTTAATTTTAAAATAATTTACTGCATATATTATGTGTGTATAAATTAGTATAGTCATAATTTAAGTTCTTATTAAACAAAACAAAAAAACATGCAAAATTTTTAAAATGTCCTTTTTTGTCTTTTTACATATAATCCGCTACAAGCAAACAACTAAGTTACCAAACAACTTTCTGCAACCCGTCAAGCTAATCCGCTGGTCAAATCCGCTAATTCAATCCGCCATTTACTACCCGCTAACCAATCCGCTAACCGCTAACCGCTGAGTGCCAAACAGGGCCTACGTGATTCTCTGCTAGAAACTAGAAATCAGCTTCCCTTCAACCGAAAACCAGCAACCAAACTTAAATCGTCCACAAGGGGACGTAGATGGAATCCTCGGCAACAAAGTACCGGACCAGAGACGAGCACACGAACGGATCGCAACAGCAAACCAAAACAACAAATGAAAGTAAAGCCACGACGAGAAAAACCTGTATCCCGAGAGAATTGAAATCAGAGACGCCGATTGGTAGCCCTCCTACAATCGATCGATTTGATGGGTGATGCTCCGCTAGGGTTCTTTCATTCTATCGCCGTTCCACTATTAGGGGGTGTTTGGAACTGATATTCTGCTTCTGCTTCCTTTTTAAAGCAGAAGCAGAATCAGTTTTCAGAAGCTGGTACCCCTAGCTTCTAAAAAAGTTGATTCTAGGAGTAAATTAGAGCACCAGAATCACTTCTGCATTTTCACCCTGAAGGAGCAGAAGCAGATCCAAACACCCCCCTAATAGAATTGGTTTTGGGATGTGTTTAATTTCTCAGCACCTGTGGTGGCTTTTAACAAGAGTCCCCATCCTAAAAAGATGTTCCCACCTTGAAAGTTCCACTTTGAAAGTGGGTAGATAAATAGTGAAAGAAGGTATACATTATTGAGGATGTGATGAAAAGATGGTGGATTAGTGTAATGGAATGAAAGATAATTCAAAAATAAATAGTTGTAATAGACTAATAGTATATTATTTTCAAAATTATTGAAGGTATGATGAGAAGATTTAGAAACGGAAAGATCTTTTCGCTACGAATGAATAAGAAAAGTGAGAAGATGTTTTCGTTATGGAGGTTGTGTGTGTTTGACATAGCCCAAAGTTTTGGTTATAGTACTACACATGTCTTATTTAAAGGTTCTCGTCCACTATACATAAATTGTTCTTAAATTTTTACTTTATATCTTCAATTTTTATCAAATTCATTTTTTGGCTATTTTTAAAACTTTGAATGTAGTTTTCAAATATCAATTTTTTTAATTAGTAAAAATAATCTTATAATCTTATTAATGACATAGATCAGTTAACTTTATACTGTTCAAACATCATAGATCGCGTGACAACCACTTAGTGGCCTACTAGAATAGAAAATCTTCTCTCTTTATATTGCTTTGAAATGTTTTTACGCATAGTACTGGGTCTTAATTCATCTTTTTTACTCACGATCACAACTAATTGGGCCTTTCGATTTGAAGGGATACATGAAATGGTAGATTTGTAGCAGCCACAAGCTACACACTCGAACTAGCCCTTGCGTCCGCAACAATGGCAGAACCCCAAGTACGTTTAAGCACCCCCTTTTCGATTGATACAACACATACCTAGTACATATACTATTTACTCTTTTAGACAGGCGTATAAGTGCATTATTGTTGCGAATATTCTATTTGTACACGCTTTGGATGTACACTTCCCTAGTGACGCTTATATATGAAGAATTTGACTTGTTTGTGTCACAGACAGTTTGACTCGACTTTCGACTTTTTAATCAAAGTTTCTTAAATACCGGCAAAATATGGATATTTTTTTTCCGATAAGCACATAAGGGTTTGAAACTCAATGGAGTGAGTTTCAGCCCTGATTACTCCAGGCCCCCCTAGCCCCCTCCCCCAGACGCACCCTGGAGTAAAAAAATGGATATTTAATTTGTTTTCGATTTCTCAAATAAATTTTGTTGTGAACGTATGCACAAGACATGTGCACTCACAAGGTGTATAACTTTGTTATTGAGGTTACCAAATAGAAGTACGTAGTATACCTCAAAAGGCAATCACTCAATTCCATATGTCCACGCGCTGTCATAGCCGCTGTCGCCCGCCGGCATCTCAGCTGTCGCCACCACAACGCTCCAAAGTTTGAGTCGCCACCGCTGCGCGTCGACGTCTCAGTCGCTGGGCCCTCTGGCGGTCTGAGTCACTCTTTCCCCCGCCTCACTCTGTCGTCTCGGCCGCCACCGTTGGCGGGTTCCGGCTTCTACGCCGCCGTCAGTATGCCACTCCGCCATCTCTGTTGATCTCTCTCAACACACCCTATGTCAACTTCCTCCGACGACGGCCTCCTCTGTTGATCTACTCCGACGATGAACTATTTCGTCGACCTACTCTGGCGACGAACTCCTCCGTCGATATCCTCCTCCAACCTCTGGCCTGAAGCGACTAATACAATAAGTGTCATCTTAGTACAACAAGTGCCATCTTATTACTAAAATGCCATCTTAATGCCTCTTATTGCCGTCTTTGTAATAAAAAGTTCATACTGAAAAATGTAAAATATTGTCATGTTGTTTGGATTAGGGCTATAAAATGGCAATATTTGTTGAAACGCCAATTTCACAATGAAAAACATGACATTAAAGCTGTATTTTAGAAATATTGATATTGTCATCTTCAGATGACATATATTTTTGAATTGGATTTTTTCAGTGAAAAAGGTCAAAAAAATTATTTCATTTTTTCAAAACAATTTAATTAAATGAAATAAATAAAAAATTGATCCAGAACTCTCAAATAACCGGAGCCTCTCATGTTTGAATTCGAAAATTTCAGATCTATAATAGCAATTTTTATTTTGAATCTCAAATCTAAACAAATAAAATCAACAAAATATTGCAAAATTTTTGGGAGATAAGTAGGGGACAAGGAGGTTGAGGGGAGGTGAAGAAAGAAGAAGAATAAAACGAGTTCTCTATTTGTTCCAACTTTATTTTTAGATTGAAAATGCTTATGAAAGCTAATGTTATTTCTTAAAAACTTAGTAGTAATAAATTAGTAGAAATAGAAAAATAAAAAATAAAAAATGATTTCAATTTTTCGGGTCAAAATCTTTGGGTCTTGAATTTTTCAAGAAAAAATTTTCAGATTTGAAATAGTGATATTCAGGTTGAATCTAGGTAAAAAATAAATAATACTCCCTCCGTCCCTTAAAACTTTGTCATCTTTCCTTTTTGGGACGTTCCAAAAAACTTTGTCACTTTCTCTTTTAATCAATTATTTTGTGGTTTCTGTTATTTCTCTCTCCTCTGCACAAACCTCAACCACACAGTTTTTACTTTATTATTCTCCGTGCCGGTCAACTTTGGCAAAGTTTTAAGGGACAGAGGTAGTAGTAATTTTTTTAATGAAGAATAAACAAATAAATCAAGAGAAGAAGAAAACAGAAGCTAGGGGCGAGAAGGTGAAAGAAGAAAATGGCCGGAGAAGAAGAAGAAACGGGGGAAGAAAACTCATCCAATTCAAGTGTCCTGCCGCACAACCGCCCTGCAGCTCCGCCACCGTACAACCCTGTGTGTGGCCTCCGTTGTTCCACCTAGGATGTGCGCTCCATGCTCCTTATTATTGATCCGTCTAGGAAGCTCTGTCGTTCTGCTTGAAGAAGAGAGATATGATTCTTTTGTATTCATGTTTTAATTTGAAGAGAAAAGAAAGGGGGATGTGTATAGCTGCTACGATTTACGCACAAAAAAATAATTAGAATAAGGGAGAAAGAGTATGATTAGAATTGATACTCCTATTTTGGGAATAAAAAACATAAGGTCCTATTATGAAATTAATCTTCTGTTTTACTCCCATTCAGAGCAATTACTTCGTAATTATTGTTAAGCTGTAAAAAATCTGGTAACTACTTAGTAATTAAATTTCTGGTAATTATTCATAAAAAATCTGTTTCTATTATTTATTAATCACTAATGTTAAGTTGTAACATATTAATCCGCATCATCATTCAACTACTTTGATTCATCTTTTCATCAATCATCTATCAGACCAATTTAGAACTGACCAGATCATACCAGAAACTTTGAGACCAAACTTAGTGTTACACAATTTTATAAGAAAGTGACCTTATGGACACCTACACAGTGTTATTAATGGGTCTAAAGGTCCAATTCTATAAAAGGCTAATAAATAAATGGTACATAATAAGAATCATAATAGTAAGGCTCAAATGAAAATCTTAACTCTCAAGGCATGTAAGTACGTACATGAAGTATGACTGTATGACGGGCGGAGGTAGGGGGTCATGCCAGCCCCCAACCCAGATCGCTCTAAATTTTAAAAAACTAGTATCTTTACCTGTGGACGGGATAAAATGATTTTGTTATTTAGTTTTTTTACTAACGAAAAATCACCTTTTTAGTCGATTATAACATTGATTTAAAATGTATATTCTAATTTATAATTTATTGAGTATGCATTATTTTTGAACTAACTATCTAAACATGTTTCAGACTATATTTTTCAATGAATAAAGCATATTTTTTATAACTCTCAAGAGTATGCATTACTTTTGAACTAATTATCTAAACATATTTCAGACTATATTTTTCAATGAATAAAGCATATTTTTTATAACTCTCAATTGCATCCAATTGAAATTAATCTATTTTTACCTAAAAAAAAGAAATGTTCAATGTCTATTGTTATCCATTAAACATCATTCGTGGCTCACTGTTTTTTCCAAAACTAACTACACATTTTTGTAACTTATTTATCTAAAAATGAGTCAAGTCAATTTTTTAAAGATATTAGCCCTTCTATGTTTTTGAATTTTTCAAATTAGTCTTTTGATCTATTTTTTTAAGAAAGAGTTTAGAATATATAGTTTTGTGGCGTTCCAATTTTAATGAAGGCGATGGTGGCAACAATAGACTGCATATTGTGATTGGTAGCGATCAATTTATTTTTCGTTAGATTGAGTTATTGAAAGTATAAATTATCTTATTAAGTGAAATAAGTGTTATTGAACGAAAAAAGTTGCTTTAGATTTTTAATAGACAATTTTAATCTAGAAGGTAATGATTACTTTAAATATATTTGTTCGGGTTAGAATTAATATTATTGTTTTACCATACATCAATTATTATATCTTAAAGAGACACTAAGATCTATTAGGGTTCGCCATTGCACATATAATGGATATCTTCGATATTATTGTTTTACTCATAAATATTTTTAAAATATGAATAATTAAATTAATAATAAGCTAATTTAACTTTGTATGGATATCTCGATCACTTTTGATTGTATAACTCCTTACTAAGCTAATTAACTCCAAATTTTACTCATAAATATTATTAGAAGATTTATTGAATTCTAATCTAACATATACGAAGTCCTAAATTTATGAAGGACTCCATCAAAAACATTTTTAATTGGATTGATCTTTTTGTCTGATTTGTCAGTTCTAATCAGATTTGCCTTGATCTGTATGATCTAATCTGGTTAGGTCATATTTCTGTGCATTTTTTAACTCTTTTTTCCAAACAAATTTACCTCATCCAACTAACAATATTGATGCAACAGCATTTCAAATTTCAAATTTAGATAATTCTCTGATTCAGACAATGACCTTTAATTCAGATATTTGCATCCACCTACATTTCAAAAGTGTCAAACATAAGTCTAATCTATGAGCCCATTTGGATATTGAATTTTTGTTACTTAAATAATGTATACATATTTTTTGAATTCTAATCAAACACGACAAAATTTTCATAATTCTTAATTGTATTTTTAAAATTATTGGAAAAAAGTATTTAAAATAAAACTTTAAAAACTGCTATAGATTTGGAATATACGTAGCTAAAGTTTATTTATAATAGCTTTTCATTACTCATAATATATCACTATGTATAAGCATTACAAAGAATTACTCAAATTACTCCATATTATTTTTTGAATTTTCAAAATACAATTATAAATTATGGAAATTTTGTCGTGCTCGATTAGAATTCATCGAGGATCCAATAAAGTAAAATCTCATGTTTATTTTAATGTTCTTTAACTTTTATTTGTACTCCAATATATTGTTACACAAAATATATCATAAGTCATAACTTTTTATTATTTTTCGTATAATACCAATATTGAATATATAAAATAAAAGATAAGTTAACACTTTAAAACATGTGTTTTATTATTATTTTCATAAGATTTTATAACATATATCATAATTCATAACTTTTTATTCGGAATACATATACATAAAGTTAATTTATAATATTTTTTTATTATCATTTTTTAAAATCTATTATTTTGTGTAATTTATTATTCCTTCCATGTCTGAAAGATCTTTCACGTCTCTAGTTTTTGTTGTTGCAATGTTTCTACCTTTAGCATTGTATCTTTTAATTTAGATTTCAAGGCTTACAGATGTATTTGCAGCTGATGTATATGGTCTGATAATTTCAATCGTTCATGATTATTGATAATCATCTTTACTTTAATATTACATTTTGAAGTTTAGAAATCATTGTTGAAATAGGGTAGGGGTGTACCATAAAGATTCATCTCATTCAATTAGAGAATTCTCTCTCTTCTCTCCCCCTAATAACTGGAAGATCAACTCTCATCAAAGTGACATTCTCTGAGGCGGTCTACACATCATCTGTTATGACCGAGAGTGGGTTATATTGCGCTGTGGGAGGCACATTAGACACAATTATCTAACAACCATATGTATAAGTAGAAAGTCTCAGGTTAAGATCAGGTCACCAACTAGCAGGGGCGGATCCAGGAATGAAGAGTGGGGTGAGCTTAGTAGGAAAAAAATTGTTATTGCAAATAAAAAGTTTAGCTTAGGCTGCTTAGGGCCGTAATCGAATTGAGTTTTTTCGAACTACGCGAATTCGAGCGTGATTTCGAATTTAATTTAGTGATCTGAGGTTAAGAAGCTTTTTTTAACTCGAACACGAGCTAGATTTTGAGTTCGAATAGTTGTTCAAGCTGAGTTCGAGCATAGTGGTATTCGGTTTGATTCGGACTCGAGTCTATTTAAACATTTTCATTGCAATTTTTAAATATATTTGAACACTAAAAATATAGAGTTCATATATCTATTTTATTCAAGCCGAGTTTGAGCATAAATTAAATTAATAATCAAATAAAATTACATAACTATTAAATAAAACTAATGCACTAATAAAACTATTATAATTTTATTATTATTAATAATCATAATTTTAATAATAATAATAATAATAATAGAAATAGTATATGACCAAATAAGGATAGTTGATAAAGAGTAACTTAGTTATTTTAATGATTATAATTATGTTTAAATTTTAATGCTTATAAAAGTTACTCATGGTGACCTGGGTCAAAAAATAGTAATATTCATATAATAATAACAGTATTATAATAATAATATAATATTAATCATAAAATTTATGTTGTAAAATAATATTGTAAACTTGTAATATAAAGTGCTTTCATTGATGGTGTGGGTGAGTGGGTGAGATGAGATTGCATAATTTGCAGCTGGCTCCAAATACAAACTACATACAATTGTTTAATACTCCGTATGTAAAGTTTTGCTCCTCAATTTATCTCACACCGACTGCAACGATGGTTCACCCTCCTGGGTGTCCTATATATAAATCACTTCTTGGTGCAATCACACCAAGCTCTATTATTACGCATCGGGATCATTTATTCTCGGGATCATTTGTTCCCATGACTATGGGCTTTAAATAAAGTTTGGGCAGCCTTTTGCTTTTAGAGCTTCTTAGAACACGTCCTTGTAGACTTGGGGTGAGCTGAGTTTTAATTTTTGGGTGGGCAGAAAATTAAATCTCTTTCTATACTAACAAAAAAAATTGGGTTGGGCTGGGCTAGAGCCCACCCTAGGCCCTACATAGATCCGCCCATGCCAACTAGTATACATAAAAGTGGTTGTATTGTAGCAGTCTAAAAAAGCAAATGTTTAAAAGTGCTTGCAATATTGCATAATCCCCTGGAAATAGTTGTATACTGGTGCACACATAATAGCTGTAATATTCACCATCTACATCCTCTTAGATGTGAGTTTTACTTAGACTTATTTTTCACATTAGATGCGAGATGCTTTTCATTGATCTTGATAAATATGCAAAACTCATCAAGTACTTTTGATGAGAACTTTCTAGCGGTAAAAAACTTTCTATGAATAAATTTTTCGTAGAAGTTTTGCAGATGCAAATCTTTATGTGACGATAAGACAGTTAGCATTGCAAAATGTCTACCAAACCATAATTATTTAAATAACCCGCATTTTTTGTAGATAATTTCTCACATGTTACGTTGTATAAAAATGAGATCTTTATTTTTATATCCTTAGCATAAGCATGTTTCAATTCTATTATTAAGAAGGAGAAAACTTTGAGAAATAATTGACGTATCTTCAACTATATACATAGAATGCTCCTCATACATATTCTTTATAAACGATAACACTCTACATGGAGTTTTCTTCAACATATTTCAATTTATATAAGTATATTTAGCTATAACAAATTAGACATAAAAGTGTTTTATGGAGTGTATATAAATTAGAATAGTATTTTAAATATATAAAATACTTTATACATGCTTAGTAATACAGACTTCAGGCTAAGCTTTTAAACAGGCCAGACTCGGGCCAAAAAGTAGACCTTTAACAGGTAATAGGCCAAACTTAGGCCTAAACATACTAAAATAGGCCTGACATGTTGCAAAGGCCTGGCCTGGCATGACCTGTTTCCAGCCCTAATATTAGCAATGTCTAGTACAAATCTATATTTAACTTGAGCATTGGAGAGGCGTTCCATTGCAGTGTTTACATAATCCATGGGGACAACCTCTACATCCGGTGTTATGTTGTTCTCGGCCGAAAAATCTAGCATTTCTTGTGTCTCTTTAATTCCACCAACAGCGCT
This sequence comes from Cuscuta europaea, assembly GCA_945859875.1. Lineage (NCBI taxonomy): Eukaryota > Viridiplantae > Streptophyta > Magnoliopsida > Solanales > Convolvulaceae > Cuscuta > Cuscuta europaea. The sequence goes on from CAMAPE010000048.1 coordinate 14,478,869, forward strand.
ACCCGCAATAAGTTTCCTACCTGGTGTATCAATAATAAATCCAATAACAATTCCGTTTAATTAACTTATGGAAAAGTGTCAAATAAGCCTTCCTACTATTATGAAGAATTTAATTGGACCCCTCTTCCAACTCAAATATCACCTAATTAAACCCACAAACAACTAAAAAGGAGGCAAATTGTCTTTGGTATACTCCAGATTCCAAGTTAAATCGTTTGTGTGACATATTAGGTTGCATTTTTTCGTTTTCTTTTAGGCAGTGTAAAATCAGACCTACTACTATTATGAAAAAGTCAATTAGACTCCAACTCAAATATTAACGGATTAAACCCACAAACAACTAAAAAGGAGGCAAATAGTCTTTGGTATACTCCACCTCCAAGTTTCACTCCTGCACCTAGCATTCACTTTGGATCCCCTTTCCTCCAAAATCTACGCACCGCAGCAGCCTTGCCGGAGTCTTGCAATAACCAGAGAAGAAGGCGGCGGGCTGGTGGTCGTCGTCCTAACCGCTGAACCATTCTGTTCAACGTCTTCCGCTCTGCCACCGAGTTCCATTCTTGCACTGCTTTTCCGTCGCCAGAAATTCCTGAAGAAAGACGCCGAGCACCTTTGGTCTCACTCATAAGAAAGTGAATGGGTGTAGGAGGAAGAAAGAAATCTTAGGAAAGGGAAAAGAAAAAAAAGAGAAAAAATAAAAGATGCAACGTGGCGCAACATAAACATGTTTACCCGGATAACTGCCGGTTAACCTATTAAAAAACTGATTTAAACTCATTTTTAGAAGGTAGATTCTATGGTACCTTTAAGGTATCATACATTTGTCCACGTGGACCAATCAGAATACTACAATTGAATTATTTAAATGTAAATTAAAAATGATATAATGATTTGGACCAATCAAGTGATTGGTAGGTACGATACCCCAATTTTTAAATAGGTACCGGAGTTGTCACCTTTTTAGAATTAGGATATGTAATTGAGTGATATTTGACTTGGGGGGATTATTTGACACTTTTCCCATTATAATTATATTATTACCTGGTCTCTAGTATTAAGATTGGCCTATGGGGCTTGAAATATTAAGAGAAATTGTAATTGGGGTATATACGTAGTACATAGTACTCCCTCCTCTATATGTTTTATTCCTATTTTAGGAAACCTGCAAAGGATATACATACGTGCGATCAAAGGAAGGGCAGGCAATTCAAGTGGTTTTTCTGGAACTCCAACCAAGACAAGCTTTCCATCTCCTTTCAATAAAGAGAGTAGCGGCACAAGAGGGTGAACTGCAGAAACCGTGTCTATAATGCCATCTAATGTGTTTGCAGCCGCCTATACACACAACAATTAATAGATGATTGTTTACAGAATACAGATCAAGAAGTTTAATCACTCATCTTAATAATGGCAGGATATATTTTAATTTGCAAACCTGCATTTCGTCTGGGTTTCGGCTGATCAAGAATGAGTCCGCGCGAAGACGATCAATGGCTTCCTGTTTTTTACCAGCAGAGGTGCTGATCACAGTAACTTTGCATCCGAAAGCCTTAGCGAACTTCACAGCCATATGGCCAAGGCCACCCAGCCCCACCACTCCGATGTGCATTCCCGGCTTGTCGAGTCCGAAGTATCTCAAAGGGCTATACGTTGTGATCCCGGCACACAGCAGAGGAGCCGCCTCCATCGGCAAATTTTCCGGCCAGCGGAGCACAAAGTGCTCGTCGGCGACCATGATGTCTGAGTAACCACCGTGTGTGGTGGTGCCGGCAGCATTGTATGTTACAACGCCATCAGGGCAGTAATTTTCTAAGTGGCTGGCACAGCTTTCGCACTTGCGACATGAATCGACAAAACATCCCACACCCACTTTGTCGCCGACCTGAAATTTCTGCACCTTGCCCCCCACCTCAGTCACAACACCAACGATCTCATGCCTGCGCCCGATCCATAAGCGGTTCAGTAGAAGAAGTTAAGGAAGAACTGAACGTGATAATCTAAGATTGAAAACTGATGTTACCCAGGAACAAGAGGATATGAACTGAAACCCCATTCATTCTTTAGCTGGTGAAGATCTGAATGGCAAATTCCACAGTACATCACCTTGAATTGCACATCCTTCTTGTTGGTCAAAGCCTAGTCTTTTATTTAAAACTTGTTTTATAATATCTGCATGTTTCATTTAGTCAGTTTTGTTTCTTTTGTAGTTACGTAGGCATTGAACTTGTCAAACGAACATGCATACGTATAGGAGTAGTGGTTGCTATTTTTCCTCAACTACTTGCCCCATTCTCGAGTTGTATATAGTAAGAGGTGGGGCTGGAGGTTTTTTCATCCAATTGCACTTTGGGGTTTTCCTCCGTATAACAAAAGTAAATGAAACAAGTTGTTGTGTGATCCTCGTATTGTTTTGCTTTGTATACTGTGTGTGTGTGTGTTCATAACTGTGTTGCAACCTGGGCTAAACATTCTACACGTGGTATCAGAGCAAGGTTATACTCAATCATGAGTATCGCTTCATCTGAGAGTGAAGATGGAAACGTTGGAGACACACACCATAGCGATGACAGGGTGAGGATCCAAGATAAGGAGGGATCAGTCACTTTGAAATACCCTATGCTGACAAGGACCAACTACGCAGCCTGGGCTATCAAGATGGAAGTCTTCATGATAGCCCAAGGAGTTTGGGATGCAGTAGAGTCCTCAGAACCAGTTGATAATAGAAGGGATAAGATGGCCCTAGCAGCTATTTATAAAGGCATAGGAGAGGATACATTGTTGCAGTTAGGAGCAAAACGAACTGCCAAGGAGGCTTGGACCATGCTTAAAACAATGAATCTAGGTGCTGAAAGGGTCAAGGAAGTTAGGACTCAAGCACTATGGAGGGAATTTGATGGAATGCAGATGCATGATGGTGAAAATGTTGATGAGTTTGTAGGAAAACTACAAATGGTGGTGACCAAGTTAAGAGGGCTTGGTAATGTTGTTGAAGAAGAGAAAGTGGTGAAGAAACTTCTCAGAGCAGCACCACCAAAACTCTTACAGATTGCATCTATAATTGAAGAATTCAGTGATCTGAAGGTTAAAACTACAGAAGAAATCATTGGTTCATTTAAGGCTCATGAGGAAAGAATGAAAGTTCCTCATGTGGAAGAAGGAGAAACTGTGTTGTTGTCTAGAGCAGAATGGGAGAACTTCAAATCACAAACCAGGAGCAGTAGAGATCCAACTACCTCAAGAGGAAGAGGTAGAGGTCGTGGCAGAGGGAGAGGAAGTGCAGGCTTACATGGAGAAAAGGAAGAATCCAAACAGAAGAAAAAATTTGACAAATCCAAAATAAAATGTTATGCCTGTGGAAAGATGGGCCATTTTGCATCTGAATGTCAATCTGATAATCAAGAAGAAGAAGTCCACTTGGCTGAAGATGATGAATCAGAACAGCCCTCTTTGATGATGATTGAGATTTGTGAGCTGACCAAATCCCACAACTCACAGAATGCAGACAGTTTGCATGGTAAGGGAAAAGAGGACACTACAGAATCCTGGTGGTACTTGGACACAGGGGCAAGCAACCATATGACAGGTAACATAGGTTACTTCTCAGAACTTGATACATCTGTACATGGAAATGTTAGGTTTGGAGGTAATTCTATGATAGATATACAAGGGCAGGGGACTGTGTTATTTCAATGTAAGAATGGGGAACACATGATCTTGTCCAATGTATACTTCATACCGAAGTTAAGAAGCAATATCATAAGTCTAGGACAACTTGATGAATCTGGGAGTGAAGTTGTTATAAAGGAAGGAACACTGAAGATCTATGATGAGTCAAACAAGCTCATGATCAAAGTACAAAGAAGACACAACAAACTGTTTACAGTGAATATGAAAATTGCTCAGAAGATATGCTTATTGACAAGCATAGAAAGTCAAAGCTGGTTATGGCATGCTAGGTATGGACATCTTAACTTTCAGGCACTAAAGAAGCTTACCAGTCAAAAGATGGTAGAAGGTATGCCTGAAATCACTCAAAGCAATCAAGTCTGTGATGGTTGTATGATAGGAAAGCAACACAGAACAAGATTTCCTCAGAATGCAGTGTTCAGAGCAAAGGAGAAGCTTGAATTGGTTCATGGAGACTTATGTGGACCAATCACGCCACCTACACCTGGAGGAAATAGTTACTTTATGCTCTTAGTAGATGACTATTCACGCTATATGTGGATATCATTGCTAAAGCATAAGAGTAAGGCATTTGAGGCATTCAGAAAGCTAAAGCAAAAGATGGAAAATGATGCAAATAAGAAGCTGAGATGCCTGAGGACTGATAGGGGAGGTGAATTTAACTCTCAAGAGTTCAAAAGCTTCTGTGAGAATGCAGGAGTAACAAGGCAACTGACTGCACCATACTCACCTCAACAAAATGGGGTGGTGGAGAGGAGAAACCAAACTGTCATGGAAATGACAAGGAGTTTAATGAAAAGCAAGTGCATGCCTGCAAAGTACTGGGGAGAAGGAGTCAATATCTCAGTATATCTGCTGAATAGGGCTCCAACTAAAAGTGTAGAGGGTATGACACCCTATCAAGCTTGGCATGGCAAGACTCCAAATATAAAGCACCTGCGTGTGTTTGGATGTTTGGCACATGTTAAGATTGTAAAACCATATCTTAACAAGCTAGATGATAGGAGTATCAAGGCTGTTTTACTTGGTTATGAGGAGGGGTCCAAAGCCTATAGGCTGCTAGATCCAATCAAAGAAAGAATTCTAGTAAGCAGAGATGTGAAGTTTGAAGAAGATAAAGGTTGGAGTTGGGAAAGAAAAGAAGACAGACATGAAGGGGAGGATAAAGATATGTTCACAGCTCATGTGAATGGAAAGGAACAAAATGAGGGGATGAACCCCTCAACACCAAGCTCAGGGAATGAACAAGGAGACAATGTGTTTCCCTCACATGAGTCTTCTGTGAATACACCCAGATCCCACACTAGTACCAACTCAAGTGAAGGACCTCTACATTTCAGATCCCTTCAGGAGATCTATGATGCAACTAGGGAAGAGAATGAGGAACTGAGTTTGTGTTTTCTGTCTATAGAAAAGCCAAGTAATTATTCAGAAGCTGCAGGTCAGGAGGAGTGGAGACAGGCAATGGCACTTGAAATTGACTCCATTCAGAAAAATGGAACTTGGGAGATGACAGATCTACCAAACAAACACAAGGCCATAGGTTTGAAATGGGTCTACAAGTTGAAGAAAGATCCAGAGGGCAACATCATAAAACATAAGGCCAGACCGGTGGCAAAAGGCTACATACAGAAATATGGAGTGGACTACACTGAAGTATTTGCACCAGTGGCTAGAATAGAGACAATCAGAACTCTATTGGCCCTTGCAGCCCACAAGGAGTGGGAAGTTCATCATCTAGATGTGAAAACAGCATTCCTTAATGGAGAGCTAAAAGAGGAGGTGTATGTAATGCAACCAGAAGGTTTCATTGATCAGAGGAATCCAAAGAAGGTGTTAAAGCTACATAAGGCCCTGTATGGACTCAAGCAAGCTCCTAGGGCTTGGAATGAAAAACTTGACAAATGCTTGAAGGCATTAGGATTCAAGAAATGCATGTTTGAATATGCAGTGTATATGAAGAGAACTGGAGAGTATATCACAATTATTGGAGTATATGTTGATGACATAATCCTCACAGGATCATGTTCTAAGCTCATCAAAGCATTCAAGGAAGAGATGATGGGGCAGTTTGAGATGAGTGATTTGGGGCTTCTATGCTACTATCTGGGCATAGAAGTAAAACAAAGCAAGGAGGCTGTCAGTTTATGCCAATCAGGTTATGCAAAGAAGATATTGGAGAAAATGGGGATGAGTAGCTGTAATCCATGTAGCACTCCCATGGAGCCAAGGTGCAAGTTAAGCAAGTATGATGGGGAACTTACTGTGGATCCTACTCTATACAGAAGCATCATTGGGAGTCTAAGGTACCTTATTAACACACGACCTGATCTTGCTTATTCAGTTGGAATAGTGAGCAGGTACATGGAGGCACCCTCTATCACACATATGAATGCTATCAAACAAATACTAAGGTATGTGAAGGGTACAGTTAATCTGGGGTGTGTGTACAAAAAGGGGAAAGGAAACAAAGGGTTGATAGGCTACTGTGATAGTGACTTAGCAGGAGATGTGGATGACCGGAAGAGCACCACTGGAATACTATATTTCTTGGGTGACAGTCCTATCACATGGGTGTCACAAAAGCAAAGAATTGTGGCTCTATCATCCTGTGAGGCAGAATACATTGCAGGAACTGGAGGTGCATGTCAAGGCATTTGGCTTATGAAATTGTTGGAAAGCTTGGAAGGGAAGGTGAGTGATGAATCAGTCCTGAAAATTGACAACAAATCTGCCATTGCCTTGGCTAAGAACCCGGTCTATCATGATAGAAGTAAACACATTGATACACGTTTTCACTTCATTCGTGAATGTGTTGAAAGAGGGACTATAAAACTTGAGTATACTAAGACGGAAACTCAGCTCGCAGACATCTTAACTAAGGCACTTGGGAAACAAAGGTTCATTGAGTTAAGGAGCAGGATTGGGATGAAGAACATCATGGACTAAATGAAAACAAGTTTAAGGGGGTGAGTGTTGGTCAAAGCCTTGTCTTTTATTTTAAACTTGTTTTATAATATCTGCATGTTTCATTTAGTCAGTTTTGTTTCTTTTGTAGTTACGTAGGCATTGAACTTGTCAAACGAACATGCATACGTATAGGAGTAGTGGTTGCTATTTTTCCTCAACTACTTGCCCCATTCTCGAGTTGTATATAGTAAGAGGTGGGGCTGGAGGTTTTTTCATCCAATTGCACTTTGGGTTTTTCCTCCGTATAACAAAAGTAAAGAAACAGGTTGTTGTGTGATCCTCGTATTGTTTTGCTTCGTATACTGTGTGTGCGTGTGTGTTCATAACTGTGTTGCAACCTGGGCTAAACATTCTACACTTCTCCCCTGTTTCCCTACTCGCATTTGAAAATGCCAATATAAGTAGTAGGTATTCATTAAAAATATGAATACGTTGCAGAACATATAGATGGTCGGTCTGACATATAAATACCTCCTAGAAAAGTTGAAAGGAGAAAGAAGACCCGAGGAATCCCTGGCTGCCCATCCAAAGGCCTTCACCTGAAGCTCTGTTTCATTTGAGTTTGCTGTCATTTCGGTAGTGATAAGAAATCTTCAGAAATCACAACAAACAAGAGAAAAAGTGTACGTATAACTCTATGCAGGTCGAGAATGGAATGGTTTAGTAGGGCAGTTATATGGTGAGAAGTCGTTGAGCCGATGACGTATGCCCTGAGGTGGAAAGTCAATTGGCGAACGTAAGCGCTTTTAGCTAAGCACAAGTCCGAAGATGGATTAGTTAAACTTCTGGGTGGGGAGTGCCTTTACTTTCTATACGGTTTTGGTACATCACACGCATGCCATATTCCCTTATTCGTGTTGGCCAAATTGATTTTTTGATCATATTCATTTTATTCATTTAATTATGATATCAATTCTAAATGAAATTTTAATTTTGTTTTTGCAACTTTATTGAAATTTTAATGTGATTTTTGATTATGCAAATTTTAATTATTAAAGGTGAACTAATAATTGAAATCTAGTCTTGAACTCCGGCGTTGCTCCGAGTGGTGTTTGTATCATATGTGGTTTTATTTTATAACTGTAAATGATTTTTAAAACTTATGGTTTTGGCAACCATGGGTGAGAGGCAAAATTGGCGTAACCCCTCTATTCTTGATATACAAATTATGCAAATGATATCATCATGATTCAAACAATGTTCCAAATTCCATATATTATAATTAATTAGACATTTCTTACTATAAATGGAAATGAAAATTCTTCTCCGAGAAAATACATATGTGTCTTAGGGTTAAGTAAACTTGCATGTGTATTTATCTAGATATCTAAATGTTAAAAAAACTAAATACTTTTGTTTTATCCAACCATTACATTTGTTATTAGAGATCGGGGCCGGTCCTGTCCAATTTTGGGCCTATTAGCGATATACTATTTTGAAATTATTTCCAAGACAAACAGGAAATTATACTTACTTAAAGTAAAAATTATTACGGAGTATAATAAAACTATGAGAAATTACTCTAAGCAAGACTAAAAACGTGTCTATATTCCAAACTAAGATTATCATATTTTATTACCTAAATAGAAGTAATTACTGCCATATTTTGACAGTATCGTACTTTACACATGGTAGTATTTTTCGAACATGACATTAATTACTCTTATTCAGAAAATAAACACATATTATTTCAAGAATTCCCCCTACAACTATCTAATAAAGGTTATAAAATAAAGATGAAATTCACCTTCATATTATTTGAAATACATATTTGGACAAAAGTAACAACACACGTGTCACAAAAAAAACATTGTGAAGTAAAATCATCATTAATTGCTCTATAATCAATCTTTTCCAATATCACATGTGCAATGTTTAAAATTGCTAATCCATTAAGTTTTTTGAGGCATAATAGATAATTGGGATGATGTTTGAGAATTGGGAGGCGCTGGCAGTCCAAAGACAATAACATCAATTGGTAATTTTGTAATAAAAAAGAATAAAAAGTCTTAAAGGCTAAAAAGATGTGAAAAGACGTGATTTTATTGATTCAAAAACAAATGTGTTGACTGACAACCAACTCTATTTAAAAATCATAAAACTAAATTTATATTATTTTTTAAAACTTGTCTAACTCTGTTCAAGACTTCTTACTTATGTTTTAAAATTTTCAAATTGTCAACAAAAATTACACATTAGGCCTAATTAATTAATTGAAATTATAAATAAAAAAGAAGCCTACTCAGATTTCATATAAAGAGAAAAATTTGGGCCTAGTTTTCTTTCTACTTTTTTTCGAGCCTAGGGCGGTCGCCCCTGCTGCCCTACCCCTAGGACCAGCCCTGTTAGAGATTAACACATGTATGACTACTCATCACAACATATTACTATTTGATGTACCTTTTGAATTATATGGGGAGAATGCGTAAACCTAAATATCAAGGGGATTTCACACAATAAATCTAAAGTATATATGACAATTTAATTAGTTTGGTCATTTTTCATTATAGCCTATTAAGACTCACATAATTACAATCTGTATTTTATTGGTGCTTTTGAAATGGTTTGTGTGCGCTTCATTCAAAGTGCACAAATTTGATCATTATTGAATTTAAATATTCCAACTTCTTTAATATGTGCAAAGTCATCAATCACATCTTAACTTGTATGTTTTAAATAAATATCATGAACATTTATCCTATATATGATTTCATAACCATGATCATCTATTTATTTCAAAATTTCATTCACAGTGGTGATAGTAAGAAGTTTAGGAAATTTAGTGTCTGCTTGGTGATCGAGCTCTTTTTTTATTATGAAATTATCTCATGATCTTATATATAATATATAAATAAAACAATTCGAGTATATATTTTTTGATATTTTTTCTATTAAAAGACTAATGACCCGTTTTACCTAACATTGTACACGGTTATCTAATTACCTATTGGGATGTGTACTATGCGATCAAAAATTATCCATTGAATAATGAAGTGATTAGAGTACGAGAAACTACCTCATAGAGGTGACTGGTTAGGGAGGCGAACGACGGTCTAGACGGGGCGAGCAGAGAAGACAGATGTGCGGCTGAGTGATGGCTGAGGGAGAGGCCGCGAGCTGCTTCATGTTTTGTTTCGTCGGCGTTGCAGCTCAACGTTTAGCCTAGGCCTATCTCAGACCGTTTTCTAATTTTTTTGGTATGAATAGCATCCAATTTGATTTTTCTTTTGTTGTTTAGGTGTATGTGTTGTCCTGTTGTGCCTCTTTCTCGGGCATCGGTGCAACAATGTGGTTTTTCTCCCTCGTCATGGGGAGAGATTTGGTGTCTCCGCCAGTTTTGCCTTGTCGAGGGATTCTATCTATCTTCTTACGGGCTGTGTAGAGTATGACATTAGTATCAAGATTGATTTTGAGTCCACATATATGTGGCCACTATTTAGAACGAAGCCGGAACAGAAAGCTATTTTTCATCTATATTGTAACAGCTCGTTCTCCTCTGGAACCACCTCCTTTTTCAGGAAGAGATTTTTGTAAATGCATTATTTCATTATTATTTTTTCTTTAATGCTCCGTATTACTTTTTTTTTATTGTAGGTCAAGTATGTGTGGTTGGGATTTTTGGATACTAGGAAAATGTTTGATTGCTAGTGCTTCGGTTTCGGTCGTTTTACGCTTCAATTTGCCCGTTTTGTGTCTATCTGGTCAGTTTGCTTTGTATAAGGCAACTCTGGCTCTATGTATGTTTCTAGGGCTTCCGATCGGATCTTAAATAGTTGTATAGAGGTTGTCTTACATATCTTTTCTATATGAATATAAGTCGTTTATCATTAAAAAAGTCTTGTGACTTGATGAATTGTAAAAATTCATCATTGTCTATGCTCAATAAATGTCTAAGAGTTGTTTTTGGAGCTCGTATGAGCGGTGGTTCATTCCGTAGTGTCTCTAGGGTTCTTACTATTCTGTTAGTTTTGAGAGTCACTTTATGAGTAGTTTCTGCTCAAATTATTAATAATGCTAGTTGCTACAATATGGTATACTGATATTTAATTGTGATAGAAGACATTCTTCCAGTTGTAGATATGTTTTTCTCAAATGTCATCTTTTTTCTCAAATCATTTATGACACTATTGATCGCTCGTCCCCCTTTTTAACCACCACCATTGATCGGAAACTAAGGGTGACTCTATATTTCTATCAGACTGATATATTTCGGATTGGAATAAATGTCATTGGTGTTATGTTGGGCACAATGTGTACTGTCTACAAGTCCAATAACGGAATCAGTCGAGGGCGCTACAGTTACATGCATGATTGTACATTGATGGCTAGTTTCAACTGTGTTTACAATTTCGCTAATGTATGCACTTTTAATTATTTGTTGTTATTTTGTTTTTTTATAGAAAAATTGTTGGTTTTTCATACCAAGATAGAAGAATAGAGATTGACATGATCAAATTAAGCTTCCATTTGTCGATTATCGTACCGTGTTAGTGATTTTTGTGGCTCACTTGTATGTGACAAAGTCTAAGTCTAATCGTTGGGCTTCTGATTGGGGCTGATATTACTTTGAGTCTATTGTAATGATCTTTAATTAATTAGTTCAAGACTTCGAGTACGTATAAGCGATTTTCGTTTAAAAAAGTCTTGTGACATGATGTTCTCATATCTAATCTAACGACATTATATTACCTTGATTTGTGTCAATTCATTTATCATAAAAAATTGTACATTACGCTTAGAAAATGATACCTAACTTTTGAAATGACTTTAATAACCCTACACCTTTAAACTTCCGTTGCTTCATTATTTTGAGCGCTTTCGTTACTTCATTTGTGAAGAGAAACAAGGGTTATTATATATTTGACATTTCATGGGCGAATTACTTATATTAACAAGTACGTACTTTTAAGGGAAAATCGTACTTTTAGTCCTTGAAATAATCACTATATTGAAATGCCAGACTCATATTTTTGAGATTGTAATGTTCACCCCCTCAGTTGTCCAAATTGATGTCAATGTCGTCCTTTGAGGGGTGAAATGTAATCTTCGCCCACATTATACATTTCACCCCTCAAAGGACCACATTTACAACAATTTGGACAATTGAGGGGTGCCATTTACAAATTTGGAAACACGGGTCCAGCATTTCAATATGGTGACTATTTCAGGGACTAAACGTGTGATTTTCTCTACTTTTAATATAAGAAATTCATGACATTTAGATATGTAATGTATGAATTTTAAATAATTTACTGAAGAGGATCATTTAAGAGTTATTTTTCATATAATTTTAATTTTATTTTATCAATATGATATATATTAAATATTTTTCCATAAATTAGCATAATCAGTCGAATCAAACAGAATTTCATAATTTTCAGCACTTTTTGTTCGGCATAGATTTAAGCACGTCATTCATTACTGTTTATATGCACTTACTAGTACTGTGTGATGCACTTTCTAAACACAACACTATATCCTCAAACAAATATCACAAAACTCATTTTAGCAATGCAGTATATGCACTTATAATCACAAGTTCATTCATTTTCGACGTAAATACTACATAATGCACTTTTTCTTCAGCAAAGATTTAATAACTTTGGGCACTCTCTGTTTATATGCACTTACTAGCAGTACGTGATGCACTTTCTCACCATATATAGCGCTATATGTTCTTACAAATACCACAAAACTCAATTTGACAATGCACTTATAATCATAAACTCATTCAATTTCACTTTATAAAGTACATAATTCTGTTTTTGTTTATGAAAGTTTTTAAAATGCACATAACAATTCCAATGTGCAGGTAGCAACACTACAAAAAAACAGACCGGTTGTCACGGATATGGTGTCTATATCATCCATAGATCATATTTTTTATGGAAACTCTAATGGTAAGAGAGAGGGTGGAGCAGGCCCAAAAAAAATTAGGGTTTTAATACTCGTTCGGCTTGCTTGTGAAAAGATATACTCCCTCTCTCCTAGGGGTACCGAACCGTCCCGTAATGGTACCGAACCGAATATCGGGTATTTAAACGGTTCTATAGATTTGTATCACGTACCGAAACCGTACCGTTTGAAACGGGTACGGGACCGATCCTAGATTTTGGGAACCGAAAAATACCGGACCGAACCGTTCGAAAATAATGCATTTGAATTTTTTATATTTTTTCTATAGCAATAGATCTCTTTTATAGACCAACAATTTTATAGCCCAAATATGTATACATGTGTGTGTTTATATATATTGTTATTTTTTCTTTTTAGATAATTTATGTTATACTTCGGTATATACACTAGTGCAAAATATACATTCTATAACTAGGTTTTAATATGGGTTCACTTAAGACCGTTGTAATATGTAGGCACAGGGTCATCTTTATAAATAATGAAAATTTGAGTAAGTTAGGCGGGTGAGTATTATAAATATAAAAATGTTTTTTATAACGGTTAGAAATACAACCGAGATAGTAAACTGAAACGGGGTCTTTTTTACAATTTCCGCAAACATAATTTCAAAATGGGGGCTCTTTTATGATTTTCAAAAATGATGTTCAATGTCAGTTCATTTTTTACCCTTATAGAAAGTGGCCATTAATTATTTAATTCCAAAACTGCAGGACTAGGGCAAACTTATCCCTTTGCCTAAGCGACAAAGAAAGAAGATCCAGCTGTTTCTCCCAGCGACTTCGACCAAGGCGACGGCCGCTACTTCTCCGGGTCAGCAAAAGAAGAAGAAGACGCCGCTGCTACTCCCGTTGACATCGATGAAGACGACGACCGTTGCTGCTCCAGGTCAATCGACGAAGACGCCGCCGCCGCCACTCCCGGCGACTTCGATGAAGACGGCGACTGCTGCTGTCCAGTTTAACAGAAGAAGACGATGGAATGTTGTTCTCCGTTAACACTCGTGCACTGCCCTGCCTCAATCGGAGAAGAGGACGCACGGATTACTGTTCTCCATAACCCGCAATCAGCCCTCTTCCACGTTAGGTAAATTCTCAAATTTTTCAATTAACAATATTCTGAATATTTTTTCACTTAGGCTGCAACTATTGTATGCATTTCCATTTACGGGTTGTTTATTTCCTTGAAATTTCAGAGAAAATATGATAAGTTCTAGTTAATTAGTTTTAGTTTAGAAGTTTCATTTTGACTGCAGCTGTTGTTTATAATGTTTACCAGAATATGTATATTGATTTGTTACAGTTCACAACTTTCTCATTCTAATGGTCAAATTATTAACACAGGAACCAAGTTCTTATATGCAGATCTGGGACACTTTAGTGTTCGACCAATCCCATTCAATATGTGCAAAGTGCTAAAGGAATTCAGAAATGATCATCCACCTATGCATTTTTCAAATTTAATGGTAAAACCTCTTAAACCACCTCTCTTATTCTATTCTCATATATATCATTTTGCGTATTATACTGTTATTATATCGCATTTATACAATATATTATTATATATATTGTGCCTGGAGTTAAGCGTAATAGTCTTTTTTATTTTCTTTAAGTGCTTTATTACTGATAGTTTTCTTTTATAACATTGGAAAAAGTCATGAGTAGAAGTGATTTAGTACAGGCAACGAATTCAAAGAAAAAGTGTAGTTAATTTAGTATTAATTAACATTGAGTAGTTGTTGAAGCAATTAGATTGTAGTAGTGGATCTTATTTCAGCATTTAGTTAGGTTATTTGGCAACCATTGTATTCAAGAGTTCTTAATGTTTTAACTTAATGATGTGCAGGCAGCTAAAGAGGTAGTTACTCATAGCAGGTATAATTTAATTAGCTCTCTAATCATAATTTTTTACTTTATCATAATCTGTTTTTCTAAATGATGAGTCTTGATCTCTTGCAATTTGTGGTAATCATTCCGCAGCTCTACAATTGAGTAGAGATTTTTCTAAAGATGGTTGTTCTTTCATTTCTTAGTTATAAAATTTCCCTTAAGTTCTTTATGGACTTCTTGATATACTTTGCTAATGCACACTCTATACATAGGTTGCAGTGTCACCTAGTCTGAAGTCATTGAGCTAGTTTTGCTATCAGCCAGAGACATCTGCAGTGTTCCCAGTTTTTTTTCTTTCCAAGGAGAGGGATCATCAAACATATAAATATCTTGCTTTGGGTAGAACCCATGGTATCTTTAGAATTGGGTCTGCAATCATCTTTAAGGACCAATCTTCATACACTGCAGCAGGAAGATTGAGTGAAATGGGCAGGTAGTTTTGACTCTTCATATTTCCACTAATTTGATTGCACATGCTTCTGAAATCATGATTGATCTACTTTCACTCATTCCAAGCTTTTGTAATCTAAATTTTAGTTCAGTAATACCATCATAGGATTCAACTGAACCAGCGCCAGACTAGATATATAGTTCTAGCAAGAAAAGGAAATGTTCTATTTGTATCAAATAAATGTGTGAGGCCGCACCGTAAACTGCCTCAGTCATAGATTAAAGATAAAATGAACTACTTTTGACATCCGTATTTTGTATTTGGAATATTTGGAAGTTCTCAAAGGAGATAGTATCTCTCCATCACTAAATAGAGTGGTTAGGACTTTATAACCTTCATATAAGATAAATTGGAAACACATTACTTGACTTATGTGAAATGTAAATTATAAATATTTTATTCTTCTGGTCAGTATAAAACTAACTCAAATGTAGAAGAGGCACTAAATCAGTGGTTCATATTTGTGTTGTTTCCTGCTAAATGGATACTTTTAAATTAGTGGTCCATATTTTGTAATTGGAATATTTGGAAGTTCTCAAAGGAGATAGTATCTCTCCATCACTAAATAGAGTGGTTAGGACTTTATAACCTTCATATAAGATAAATGGGAAACACATTACTTGACATATGTGAAGTGTAAATTATAAATATTTTATTCTTTTGGTCAGGAAAAAATTAACTCAAATGTAGAAGAGGCACTAAATCAGTGGCTCATATTTGTGTTGTCCCCTGCTAAATTATTTCTATCCAAAACTTACAAGCCAAATGGATACTTTTAAATCTTAATCATTAGACAATCAGACAATTGAACAATTAGTGCTTGAATGTTGTGGCATCTGATTTTGGTGCTAATAAATAATGGTGGGGTTTTTACTTGAATGTTGTGGCATCTGATTTTGGTGTTAATAAATAAAATGAGTTAGCCTTTGGTTTTGTTAAGAGGATAAATAAAACCAGTCCCTCTGGTTTTAATATTTAACAAATCTCAATTTGCTACTTATTTATTATGTAGGAGTTATGCAAGTATTGATATCTTTTATATTAGTGCAATGGCTTACATATTGTCATATTGATTTGGATTTTCAATGGTAAATGGAAGGTTTTTAGTGCGAATACTTTACTAGTTATTACCTTAGTTGCAGCTATTATGTTGATTCATACTAGTTAGTGATAACTTTTTGTTTGTGTTTATATTTGTAATTGTAGTACTTTCATATATTTTCCTTATGCTTGCTTTTATGTATTTTAAGGATGCTTACTTTGATTATTCATACTGCAGATATTCAATAATTATGCAATATGGTATCAACAAGACCCAAGAGGATTTGACATTGTTTTTCAGTGACAAGCATTTCATAGTAATTTTATTGGATGTTACTAGTATGTTTTAAAATCGTATGTAATTTTGGTTGAATATTGTTGATATGGTACGATACTATGTAGGTGGGAATATTGTAATTTCAGTAAGTATGATTAATAGTATGTGGTTGATATAATTTAAAATCAACGTTTTAAAATATAAAATCATATATATATATAAGTGGCTTTAAATGCGATTATTTTTTTTTTATAAAAAAATCGACTTTCTATAACGGTTGGTGGTTTAACCCATATAAAAAGGATTTTATATGGGGTATTACTGGACTGACACCAAAAACATTCCATAACGGTTAAATTCGTAACCGTTATAAAAAACATTCTGTAAGGGGAACGACTACCCGACACGAAAAGAACCCGACTTTCTATATCGCTGGCTACTATGTCGTTACGGGAACCGACATAAAAAGTGCTTTTTAACCCATATAGAAAGTATTTTCTACACTAGTGATATTGAAAGAATATTAAAATTTTAGAAATCATTAATGACTATTCATTTCTAGTAATGTAATGTCCATGACTTTTTGTTGCATCATGTTTGTGCAATTTTTACAACTTAATTATATGGTTTAAATCTTAGCTCTCAAGGATCAACTATAAATAAAATTAGAACTACAGGTAATATTTAACCTAGAATGAAGAAGAAGAACGTTGACAATTTCTATGATATTCAACAACTCGTGCGTCATCGTTTGCTATACTTTTTCTTCGTTGTGTTGCACTATTTGTGTATTTGTGAATATTAGTACTACGTATGCAATTTCTTGTATTTATATCAAAATTTCATGCGAGTTGGTTGGTGTGATGATATCTACTAATTGCAATTTTTTTTCAAATTTTTTAGCATGTGTTTGGCATTGTACCGTACCGTTTTGTACCGTTCCGAAACGACATGGTACCGAACGGTTCTATCCTTGGAACCGGACCGTACCGGACCGTTAAAAACCTTACGGATACATTACGGGTTTTACCAATTTACCGGACCGTTCCGGACCGCGCCCACCCCTACTCTCTCCGATATAGAACTCCGGTTTTGACTTGCAACATGGATAAAAAATTAAAACATTTGTGACCAAAAACTGGGTAGAGGAGAGAGAAATATTGTGAATCAATAAAAGGAAAAATATGTTTATATTGTGACGAACAGAAAGTGAAATAACGAAAGTTCATTTCGTGACCGAGAGAGTAATATTTTATATCGATTCCATTGAGTGTGTGATGAAATTATATTTATTATACTCCATATTATAACAAGCAAACAGAACACCGTCCCACATAAAACATTGAAATTTTAGAAAAATATACATAAATAAATAACTCGGGCCAAGACATGCTGCTTATGAAGATATTTAAGCAGATTTCATTGTGTTGGCAATGTCGAGTACAAATCTATATTTCACTTGATTATTGGAGAGACGTTCCATTGCAGTGTTGACATAACCCATGCTGACAACCTCCAAATCTGGCGTTATGTTGTTCTGAGCCGAAAATTCTAGCATTTCTTGCGTCTCTTTCATTCCACCAACGGCACTTCCCGCAATCAGTTTTCTACCTGTATGTGATCCAACCATTAGAATGGCAAGTGTGATATCATAATGAGTCTTTGCCACTTTTAGTCTTATGGCTATCATCTTAGTAACACTTTTATTATTCGACTTTGAATTTTTCTACTTTTACCCTTACCCCACCGAATGTGTGGGAGCCTTTGCGGCATTGGGGTAATGAGGGTAATGATCCTTCGAATATTATGTGAGTGACGTTTTTAGTGTTCCCTTTTTAGATTTTCCATAATTAGTCCCCCCACATTTTAGAAATTACATTTTTACTCCTTCAACTATTATCATACTGACATTTTTAGTCATCTGCTTCTTGTGGTAGACATAGTTGAAGAACTAAAAACGTCAATTTGACATTACTGTGTGTACTAAAGGCGAAAAATTTTGAAGTCGATAACTAAAAGGTCTAAAATACTATAGTCTAAAAACTAAAAATGACAAATATAAAAACCAATGCTAAAAGTGACACCAACACACTATTAGGAGAACTAATTCTATCAATAATCAATCCAATAACAACTCCATCTATTAATTATAATTATATTATTACCCCTGTATATTATTGTAATTATGAGCTAAGTTTTATTCCAATTTTAACAAACTTTCTAAGGATATACATACGTGGGTGCTTAAAAAAAAGGATATACTATACATACGTGCGATCAAAGGAAGGGCAGGTAATTCAAGTGGTTTTTCTGGAACTCCGACCAAGACAAGCTTCCCATCTCCTTTCAATAAAGAGAGTAGTGGCACGAGAGGGTGAACTGCAGAAACCGTGTCTATAATGCCATCTAATGTGTTTGCGCCCGCCTATACATAAAGCAAATAATAAGAAGATTGTTTACAGAATACAGATCAAGAAGATTAATTTATCACAGATCTTGTTAACTTAATTGAGAAGACAAACCTTCATGTCTTCTGGGTTGCGGCTGATCAAGAATGAGTCGGCGCGAAGACGATCAATGGCTTCCTGTTTCTTACCCAGGAACAAGGGGATATGAACTGAAACCCCATTCGTTTTTGAGCTGGTGAAGATCTGAATGGCAAATTCCACAATACATCACCTTGAATTGCACATCCTTCTCCCCTGTTTCTCTACCATTCAAAAACTCAGATATTTAAATACGAATGTAACGGCTTTACGTTACAGAACATATAAATTATTGTTTGACATATATAACTACCTCCGGGAAAAGTTGAAAGGAGAAAGAAGACCGGAGGTATCCCTCGCTGCCCAGCCAAACACCTTTACTGGAAGCTCTGTTTCATTTGAATTTGCTGCCATTCCTATAGCGAGCCGAAATCTTCAGAAAGCAAAACAAAAGATAAAAGAGTATAACCGTTTGTAGATCAAGAGTGCAGTGGAATGGGTTAGCCAGTGATTGTGATCGGTTATATAAAAAAGCCGTTGAGCGGATGACGTATGCGCTGAGGTGGAAAGTCAATTGGCAAACGTAAGCGCTTAGTTATGCCCATAAGCCAAAAGAAGGATCACTCAACTTGGATACGTTATATAAGAGCCCACCATCACCATTTGGGGTGTTTTCCGATGGACTTTTTTTATGAAAATTTTTGAGTATTTTTCATTAAGTCTAGTTTACTCATACCAAATTTCAGCTAAAACTTCAATCGGGAAGACATTCAAATGAATTCTTGAAGATAACCGCGCAGTTATCTTCAAGAATTCATTTCCTTCCCGATTGTATTGTTAGCGAAAATTTGGTATGAGTAAACTAGACTTAATGAATAAGATTCTCAAAAAATTTCATCAAAAAATTCCACCGGGAACTGTCTCAAATGGTGACGGCCGGACAGAGCCTCCTATATAAGGGCGTATTTGACCTTTTTATGTAAGTTTGAAGGCCTACTTGACCCCTTTCCTCTTAAAAATTTATGAATGTTCCAAAATTAAAGGGTTATGACTTAAATATTACTGATATTTATGTAAGTTTGAAGGCCTACAAGAAATTTAACTACAAAAATTAGTGAGGGGTAGGAAATCCCTTCATTGATGGTACTTTTTGTAGACTTTTGTGAGAGTACAAAATCCTCTAACTAAAAAGTTTACTTTTAGTGAGGAATTTTTAGAGTTTTTTTCTCAAAAAACAGTATTTTTCAAACTTATTTCCCAAACTAGAGTAATTCTAAACTTATTTCCCAAACCAGGGTACTTTCAAACTTATTTCTCATATCATGATATTTTTTGTCATGTCATCCCATTATTTCAGCAGGTCGCCACATCAGCTTATCTACATCATCCCAATAATTCCATGTCATCCAATTTTAAGAGGTTAAGTATGTTTCAAAAAGATAAAAAAAAAATTTAACAACCAAGGTGGAACCTGGATGGGATGCAAGGAAGGATAGAACTAATCAGGAATAAACTACTACATACACCGCAACATGCGGTTGTTAGATCCACGTTTTTTATGATATTTAAATAATATTCCAAGTGTATATACATTTATCTATGTATTACTCATTTCGTTAGAAATATACTACGTGTAACTTCTTTTTCAAATAATTAAAAAATATCATAAAGTACTAAGTTTGAGATAATTAAAAAAAGATCTAAATAAAAGTTATAATTACTAAATGTCATGGAAGGTTTTAGCGCATCCCAATTTAAAATAGGATATTATTCGTGTGAAAAAAAATCATATAGAATTTATTTAAGAGAAAAAACTTGATAAATTAATATTAGAATAAATATTGGTACCGAGGACAAGTTGAACCGAGCTTAAGCCAAGTTAAGCTGCTATAAAGAATTTTCATAAAGAAAAGTTTATATGATATTTTACATTATTAATATGCTTTATAAAAACTTGAGGTGGACTAGCTTGAATTTACTTTTATTTTATTTTATTTCGTTTTGAGTTATTTAAAAGAATTGATTTCATAATGCAAATTATGTTTTTTATTATAAATGTAAATTAACTTTTTATTTTCTAATTAGGTATTGTGAAATATATTTTTTATTATAAATTTGAATTAGGATTTTATTTTTTAATTGAATAACCTAAAGTAATTTTTTTATATTTTTTAATTATTTGGAAAGAAGTAATATATTTCTAAAGTAAGATAGTGGGACTCATGAACTTACGAATATATGGTAAATATCAGAAAAACCCCTCATTGAACAAGAAAATAGAATAGCGAAGTTGTTCGAATCTGAGTAGCAACGAGGTAAGGGTCAATTTGGTCCTCGAAGCTGCATAAAAAGGGTCAAATAAGTCCTTATAACGTCTTTACTGTCCGGCTATTATCATTTGGGACAGTTCCCGGTGGAATTTTTTGATGAAATTTTTTGAGCATCTTATTCATCAAGTCTAGTTTACTCATACCAAATTTCAGATAAAACTTAAATCGGGAAGGCATTCAAATGAAATCTTGAAGATAACTGCGCTTTTAGGTCACATAAACAGGAAAACAGTTAGCATAATAAGATTTCAGTAGTTATACCGTGGAACCGGTGCATGGTGAGCACCATGCACCATTGTTATTTTTTATATCTCCTTTTCTTAAAATTTTTAATAATTTTTTTATTTTTGATCCGATTTTTATAAAATTTATATCAAATTTTTTTATTTTTCATGATCTTTCAAATGAGACCAATACTGCCTATGTAATTTTAACATATTAACATTTGCGTGTAAAAATATGTAATTTAATTTTTGTCTCAATATTTTATGTGATGTAAATCCTATGTATTGAAATGTAACTCGTGTTGTTATAAAATGTAATCTCAGTTAACTACAAATGTAACTCGCTGCCTGGAATGTAACTCATATTACACCCTCTAGTGGTTCTCTCACCTTTTATACGAAATGTAAATCGCGTGTTACAAGATGTAACTTTTATCAAATTGATATGTAACTCGAGTGTATCCAAAATGTAACTTGAGAAATTTCGAAATTGTAAGGTGCGTTAATTAAAAAGTTAATTCAGGGAAATCGAAAATGTAAATCATGTTAATCAAAATGTAACTTGATGTTGATACAAATGTAACTCGCGTGTAGAAATATGTAACTTACGTGTAAAAATATGTAACTTCACATATAAAAATATGTAACTCACATGTAACTCAATTATTTTTTATATACACAATTTTAAGATAAATTGTGATTTACACAATAATTTTTTTGTATTAAATTTAGTTCGGTTTTCCTTATAATCCAATAATCATTTATATAATAGTTCCATAATTTGTTAAAATTACATAAGCAATATTGGTCTCATTTGAAAGATCGTGAAAAATAAAAAATGTTGATATAAATTTTAAAAAATCGGATCAAAAATAAAAAAGTTATTACCATTTTTTAACAACAAAAGCAAAAAAAAAAAACCAGATCATGCTCCGTCATCCTGGGATCGGGCACACCATCCTCATGGTGCGCCGATCCCAGGATATAATTTGCGATAAGATTTGAGGTCGCATCTTCTTCAAATTAATGACGACTAGCCCAAATCTTATACAAACACAACCTGTGTTGCATACATGAGGATTAAAAAGTGAAAATTGAGTGGCCAAGAATTGTGCGGAACAGAAATAAATATTGCGAACCACACATTCTTTGTCATAAAAAGAAAATGAAGTTTATATTGGGATCAACGAAATGGGAATTAATGAAATTCATTTTGGGACTAATGCAGTAACGATTTATACCGATCTCATCCCGTGTGTGATAACAATTGTTAAAGGCCAAAAATAAAATAGGACGAAAAGCCACATAGATGAAATTATATTTATTACTCCGTATATTAAAACAAACAAACATAACAACGTCTCGCATAAAGCATTGAAACTTTAGAAAATTGTAAAGTAGATAAATCATTTTGGCCAAGACATGGCGCTTAATATGAAGTTATTCAAGCAGATTTCATTGTTTTGGCAATGTCTAGTACAAATCTATATTTCACTTGATTATTAGAGAGGCGTTCCATTGCCGAGTTGACATAATCCATGGGGACAACCTCCACATCCGGTGTTATGTTATTCTCGGCAGAAAAGTCTAGCATTTCTTGTGTCTCTTTCATTCCACCAACGCCACTTCCCGCAACTAGTTTTCTACCTGTATGTGATCCATCCATTAGAATTTAGAACTATATGTGTGATGTCAATACTCAATCCAATAACAACCCCATTGATTAATTATAATTATTTTATTACCTATGTACAATAAATTCAGCCTATTCAGCTAAGTACCACCATTTTTTTTACCTCTGTACCTGTTACCTCTGTACAAAAAATTCAGCCTATTCAGCCTCTGTACAATAAATTCAGCCTATTTTATTACCTTTGTACAATAAATTCACAATAAATTCAGCGTATTCAGCCTATTTTTTAACTAGGTTCCTATTACCTCTATACAATAAATTCAGCATATTTTATTACCTCTATACAATAAATTCAGAATAAATCAAGTCATTAATAGTTTTATGAATGAACCGCTAATGCCGAGCAGGCCCATTGGTGGCCTCGAAAATAAAAATGTGTCTTCGGGATTACCTTCAGGATTGCTCCGACCACTAATTAAAGTCGATCGAGGTAAGCAAACGGTCCTACTAATAAAACCAATCATTTATTTAGATGACAGTGAAGTCATTACCAGAGCTTCGCTCGGTCGTTATTTAATTCGGGATATTTTAATCCCTAATAAATAGCGATGATAACAAACATTCCTAATAATGCTATTTGAAATTAAATTAGTAAGTGAAAAAAAATGGTGGTACTTAGCTGAATAGGCTGAATTTCAGCTGTTTTCTACCTGTATGTGATCCATCCCTTTAAAGATGATTATATGGGCCTCCTAATATTTACAGAAATTATAATTATGTGTTATGGTTTATTCCTATTATAGAAAACTTTCCAAGGATATACATACCCATGATCAAAGGAAAGGCAGGCAATTCAAGTGCTTTTTCTGGAGCTCCAACCAAGACAAGCTTTCCATTTACTTTCAATAAAGAGAGTAGTGGCACAAGAGGGTGAACGGCAGAAACCGTGTCTATAATGCCATCTAATGTGTTTGCGGCCGCCTATGCACAAAGTAAATAATAAAAAGATTACTTGCAAAATTGAGAATGAAGTTGTAATGAGCCGAGTTCAGAGTATGACATCTCGAAGACAAAGATTGTCGTCTCTCAATGATTGTCCTTCATTTGTCGCGTCAGGTTCTAATCAAAATTAAGGTACTCTTTA
Source organism: Cuscuta europaea (assembly GCA_945859875.1). Taxonomy (NCBI): domain Eukaryota; kingdom Viridiplantae; phylum Streptophyta; class Magnoliopsida; order Solanales; family Convolvulaceae; genus Cuscuta; species Cuscuta europaea. Next base: position 14,502,914 of record CAMAPE010000048.1, read on the forward strand.
AGTAGTTGTTTTATTTAAATTTTATAGTTTTGTTTATTGTTATATTCGTGATGCCTATGATTTTTTTTCTAGACTATTATATCATTTCTTTGTTAACTGTGCTCCTGCGAGTCACGTGTCCTGGTTTCGCCACTCGACAGGATATGATGAAGCTAGCTAGATACCAAGTACTCCCTCCGTTCCTAAAAATTCTTCCCGGTTTGACTTGGCACGCTTATTAAGAAAGTGGAATAAAGTAGAATTATAAGGTTGTGGTTGTGTAAGAAAAAGGTAAAATGAATGTGAGACACACAAATTATCCAAAATGGGAAAGTGGGAAGTATTTTTGGGAACATCACAAAAAGGAAAGTGAGAAGTATTTTTGGGAACGGAGGGAGTATATTTTAATTTGCAAACCTGCATGTCTTCTGAGTTGCGGCTGATCAAGAATGAGTCGGCCCCAAAACGATCAATGGCCTCTTGCTTTTTACTACCAGATGTGCTGATCACAGTAACTTTGCATCCAAAAGCCTTAGCGAACTTCACAGCCATATGGCCAAGGCCGCCTAGCCCGACAACTCCTATGCGCATTCCCGGATTGTCGAGCCCGAAGTATCTCAAAGGGCTATACGTTGTGATCCCAGCACAGAGCAGAGGAGCCGCCTCCATCGGCAAACTTTCCGGCCACCGGAGCACAAAGTGCTCGTCGGCCACCATAATGTCTGAGAAACCACCGTATGTGGTGGTTCCAGTAGCATTGTAGGTTAGGACACCTCCAGGGCAATAATTTTCTAAATCACTTTTACAGCTTTCGCACTTGCGGCAGGATCCGACAAAACATCCCACACCCACTTTGTCGCCGACTTTAAATTTATCCACTATGCTCCCTACCTCTGTCACCACACCAACGATCTCATGTCTGCACCCGATTTATAAGCGGTTTCGTTGCAGTAATTGAAAAAACATGTCCCGTTTTGATTGTTTGTTTGAAAACTTTAAGGAAGGACTGATAATCTGTGATTAGAATTAAATTGATGTTACCCGGGAACAACAGGATATGAACTGAAACCCCATTCATTTTTGAGCTGGTGAAGATCTGAATGGCAAATTCCGCAATATGCCACCTTGAATTGCACATCCTTCTCCCCTGTTTCCCTACTCACATCCGAATCCCCCAAATATAAGAGAGTATTAATTATATGAATACACATTTGACCACTGTGCGTTACAGAACATATAGATTGTTTGTCATTTATATACCTTCTGGAGAAATTGAAAGGAGAAAGATGACCGGAAGTGTCCCTCGCTGCCCATCCAAAGGCCTTCACCGGGAGCTCTGTTTCTTTTGAGTTTGCTGCCATTTCTGTAGCGATACGAAATCCTCAGAAAGCAAAACAAAAGAGAAAAAGTGTACAAGTGTCTGTAGATGAAGAATGGAAAAGAATGGGTTACTAGAGCGATTGATTGATCGGTTTATATAGTGAGAAGTCGTTGAGCGAAAGAACGTATGCGCTTAGCTAAGCATAAATCAAAAGAAGGATTAGTGAATTTTGACGGATCCATGTCTGTGGAGTAGATTTTTGGTATATAGCTCACTGGTTCGCACGTTGACTTCTGAAGCCTTTTCATATTATGTTCCAATGATACAGTGATAGGCGGCGTCCAATACTCCAATGTATATAGACACTTTTGTATACACATGATGACATGAGTGGCGAATCTAAGATACAAACTTATTGGGGCGCCATAAATAAAAAATGCATCAAAAATTAATAAATTATTAATGTAATAATATAATAATAGAAGTTTAAACAAAATATATCATACTTGTTCGCGCCTAGTTTTTATCTTTTGGAAGAGATCCATTACAGTTTCATTTGTAACAGTTTCAAATAGAGGTTGACATAAAACCCAAACCAAATTGGTACCGAACCGGCCCATAATGGTACCGAACTGAATACCGGGTATTTAAATGGTTCTATAGATTTTTATGCCGAATCGAAACTGTACCATTTAGAACAGGTACATGACTAATTCTAAATTTTTAGAATCGAAAAATACCAGACCAGGCCGTTCAAAAATAATGCATTTAATTTTTTATATTTTTTCATACCAGTAAATGTAATTTATAGATCAATAATTTTATAACCCAAGTATGTACCGTACCATTTTTTACAGTTCTGAAACGATATGGTACCGAATGGTTCCATCCTTAGAACTCGACCGTACCGGACCGTTAGAAACCTCACAGAAACATAACGGGTTTTACTAATTTCTCGAACCGTTTCGGACCGTGCCCACCTCTAATTTCAAACATCTCCTTCAATAAAAGTTTTAACAAAATACATCACAATTAATTTTTTTAATACATTAATACATTTTATTTAACTACCTAAAGTAACATATTATTTATATTTAGCGTTTCTAACGTATTAAATACGATTTTCTAATTTGTAATTTCTAATACTGTAAAACATTACATTAATAGGTGTATAACTATTTCTGAAACAAATCAATTAAATTAAATCTAACTGATCTTTCTAAAATATTAAATCTAATTCATGTAAATGAATAACTTTATAATAAATTTATAACATTAATATTAATTTAGTAATACCATTTAATATTTATATAAAACTAGAGATTATACTATACAATATAATGATTCAATTAATACAATAGAATTAACAAATATGGAAAGTAAACAATACAATGAATATAGAATTAATTCCACTTTAAGTCCTCAAAATTTTGTGTCATTTCCATATTTAGTCCTCATCTTTCACTTTATCCATTTTTGGTACCTGACTATTGTTTTCTTGACCATTTGTGGTCCATTTCTGAGCATTTTTACTATCGGAAAAGGACCATATATGGTCAAGAAAACAATAGTCAGGTACCAACAATGGATAAAATAAAAGACGAGGACGAATTGTGGAATTGGTGCAAAACTCGAAGGACCATAAGTGGAATTTCTTCATGAATATATAAGGAGGATTAAACAACTATACTAAATAGATAGTACTAAACTATCAAAGGCAACAAACCAACAAATACCCCAACATTCCAAATTTTTATTGGGGGCAATTCATTTTTTTATTGGGGGCAATTCATTTTTTGTTGGGGGCAATTACTTAGGCTTTTAATTTTTATTAAAAATTTACAAGGGGTTCGTGGGATCTTATTGGGGGCAGCTGCCCCCTCTCCTGTGTGAGTAGATCCGCCCCTGATACACATTTATACTATTCACGACATGTAAGAAATAAAAAACGCATGTAAATCGATGTTTGTATATGACATTTATTGTCTATATAATTTGTGTTGCATGTAAAACAATGTGAGTTGCATGTAAATCAATATAATGTTTGCATATGGACATTTATTATCTACGACATGTAATAATGTGTTATGCATGTAAAACAATGTGAGTGGCATGTAAATCAATGTTTGTATATGGACATTTATTGTCTACAACATGTAATAATGTGTGTGCCTAGACATTTCTTATAGTATAATCGCATTTTTTCAATACATTTTTTATTTGTGGTTTACACTTTTTAGTCATTGACTAATTTCTTTCTTGCAAATCTTATTTCAATATGATACAAAGCTACAAATTTTTTGTCCCGCTATAGTCATATTCCTTTGATAAAACAAAAAAACTAAAGCGAAAATGATAATTAGGCCCTTGTACCTAAATATCTACAACTGATTTGGTGAGGCGCGCTTGACCAAAGGTGGCGTGCGGACGTGCCCGTTTGGGGGATTTTCCGGTGGAATTTATTCATGAATTTTTTTGATAAAGTTCCTCATCAAGTCTAGTTTATGCATACCAAATTTCAGCTCAGAATTCGATCGGGAAGACAGTCAAATAAATTCTTGAAACATATTGCGCATTATATATGCGCATAAAGCACCATATGGTTCAAGAATTTATTTGACTTCCTTCCCGATCGAATTTTGAGATGAAATTTGGTCTGCATAAACTACACTTGATGAGGAACAAGTTCAAAACATTTCATAAAAATGTTAGACCGAAAAGGCTCTCAAACCGACAAGTCCGCACGGTGCATCCTGTCAGGCGCGCATGACACGATCATTCCTCCTCAAATATCTATCACCAATCTAAAACCTCCAATTATTTAAAACGATCAATTTCCCTTCTTAGCCGGTAATGTAATGAAATGCAAGTAAAATGTTGTCATTCATGGCTTTCTAAAGGTCAGTATTGTTCATAGTAAGCTAAATTAACAGGCAAAAGACATTTATGCGAAAAGGTTGAATCATTTTGCAATCCGTAACATATCCAACACATACTACCTCAGTTCTTAAATAAATGCAACACTTTGACTTTTACACTATTCACATGTTCTACTTTGACTACGTTTTATTTATTAATGTAATAACATTATTTTATGAAAATAATAATGTTAAACTTGTCTCATTGTAAATTTTCATAATTAAATTTTTTTAATTTTTTTACTAATACAAAATCATTTATATTAATGGTCAAAGTTGTGTCTCGGCAAGTGTGAAATATTGACAGTTGCATTTATTTAAGAGCGGAGGAAGTATATGATTACAAATGTTGTTCCAATGAAGTAGGCACGAGACATATGTGAATACGGTCTAAATGAGGGAAGCTTGATAGACTTCGTGTTGTGTGGATGGAATGTTTAGTTCAATGTTATTAACGGAGAGATGATTCAAACTCTTATGGCTAGACCACCTAAGGGAGAGTGAGTCGGCGATCAGTTGGTTGGAACGCTTCCTCTTTGTGCCATTTTACGCATTTAACTCACTCACATATCCTTCGAAACTCAAGGAAAGGTGTTGGCTCCTTGAAGTAGGGTTGGGTTCGGAATACCGAAAACCGAAAACCGAAATCGAATAAAAAAATAACCGAACCACGACAAAAAACAACCGAATCAAGAAAGAACCGAAACCGAAAGGGAAAACCGAACCGAACCGTTTCTATTCGGTTTCGGTTTCGGTTTTGGCTCTCCAGAACCGAACCAAACCGAAAATCGAAACATTAAAAACTAAGTATTTTATTTTATACACTTGGGTTTTTGTCCGACATTGGGCTCAATTAGTGGCTGAACAAGTTACGGTCTTCTAACTTTTACCCTAGGTAGACTTGAGTTTTGCACCATAGAGGAGTTAGAGGCTTAGAGTATCTCGCAGATGCAGTTCACCTCTTGCGGCGGAGTTCTGAACTTCTTCCGATTTTCTTCTCGAATCTACGGCAGGAGAGATGAGCTCATGAGAAACTAAACTTCTCTTCATCAGCTTTCACTCCTCTATCAATTGTTGACATCTTTGGATCTATTACAAGTTGATTCCAATCGAAGACTTTCAAACAGAGGTAACATTTCACCTTTACAATTTGAGATTATTATGATGTTATTGTTATCTATAATTTTTTTGAGGTTTACTATGATTACTATTTTATATACTACGTATTACATCTGTTAACTGCATTTGAGAAAAAAATAGTTGTTCAATAAGATTCACTAAACTCTCTATGAGTAAATGGTTTTGCTATGTGGATTTGTTCTAAAAAGTTTCTTTGTATGGTCTTATTCTCTAAACCAGGTAATAAAGAATCATCTAAAAAAGGCATATTAAATTACCTGACTATTAGGATTTGCCTATGTTGGTTAATGTTACTGCTTCGCTTCTATGTGCTTGCTTTTATATGGTTCATTTTGAAAACTTTATCTGTTAATTTGTCTGCTGCTTTAATGTGTTTTCAATTACTCCGTATTAGACTAAATTACTAAATTTGCATGCCAATTGTTCCTCCTCTTATTTTCATACATGGACTTTTGGTTTAAAAAAACCGAATAAAAACCGAAACCAAACCGAAACCAACCCAACCAACCAAACCGTGGTTGGATATTTTTATCAAAGAAACCGAACCGAACCGAACATTTCACTTTGGTTCTGTGTTTGGTTTTAGGTCAAAACCGAACCGAAGCAACCGAACCCACCCCTACCTTTGAGTCAGAGGAATAAACCTCAACAAATGTCATAATCTTTTGTTCTTTTTAGTATTTATCTATGTTTTGTTGCACCCCAAGGGGTTTAGGAGCATTTGCATGTCATGAAATTACATATACTTATTGACGTTGATCAAGCTATGCTAACTGAGTGATACTAAAATTAGTAATTTGATGTGAATCATCTTTCACAACGACAGAATATTAGATCATATAGAGTTACTCCTTATTTACAAGAGAGTCACATTTTCAAGAACTTGGTCCTCATCTAAAGGTTACACTCTCGCTCTAATCTTTTTCTCTCTTTCAACTTTAACGCTTTATACTCCATATTGAATTATGAAGAGGGTTGATGGATCTTTATTATCAAAATTAATTCAAATCCAATGATGTCCTAGCATATATAGTGACCCGTGAAGGTTTATGCCCTAGGTTAAACACAGTGATTAGGGAATTAGTGTGCAGTCTGCACGACATGTATTGTCCCACCCAGTTTAGTTACATGAGTAAGCTTTATTATCTTTTCGTGATGTAATTAATATCCTTTATCAGTGGACATTCTTATTACAACTTTAAAACAAATTTGGGGAAAAAGCATTAATAATGTGTTGTAAATTTCTTATGATACAGTCTTGTATATCATCATAACAATGTATCCAAAACAATTTCCCGTTTTTTAACAAATATGATTTCATGTCCTTCAACATTGATAGCTTTTTTACTTGAGTTAAGAGTAGCAGTTCATGGCGATCCTATGTGTGGTTACAAAAATTGTTCGGTGGCTTAACTTTTTTTGCACGGAGTGATTCCATGGCAGTGCAAAAGATCCCAAACACATCCATAAGTGGTGTGAGCAGCCACATTGATGGATCTGAACGGGTGGGCTTATGGGGCTTTCCGTCTTGAACGGATGACAATTGCTATCTAGATTTGCAGTAGTCATGTTTATTTTTCCTTGATTGGTTGAGGTTCCCGACCTTAAGCTACCAATTGTTACTTTGTCGTGTCAATGTCTGTAATGTACATTGCTAAAGTCTTTTTTATGATTATATATTTTGGTTATTATATAGCGTCGATATTGGTAATGATAATATAGTTAAATGAATAAGTTGATTTGTAACATATATAAGTCTTGTTTGGCAATCGCCTATTAGCTGTTAGTTGTTAACTAGTTATGATATCTGATTGACAATAGTTGGTTGTGTCAGCTGTTTTAGTTGTTTGATTGTGTTAGCTTGTTGTCAGCAAATATTTAGTAAATTAGTTGTTTAAGAATAGTTGTTTGCGTGTAAAAAGACATATGATGACATTAGGTTATAATTTTATTTTTAGACTAGACGTAATACCCGTGCGATGCACGGATACATCTAGAGAAGAAGAATAACTTGTTTAAAATTAATTTTATCATGATGGTATGTATCATGAAATTGTTTTAAATAAAAAAATATATAGACTATGTTTGGCACGCATAAGCCTCTGCCTTCTAGTTTTTGTACTGTTCAAAAAGTCTCTAAAACCTTCTAGTTTTATGTTTGGCATGACAATTTTTAAGAGTTTTTCAAAAATTAAAAGATCTTTTTTTGAGATGCTAGGAGTAGCATATGAAAAAAGCCTGTGGCTTATAGTATTAATTAGTCTTAACAGCTTGTATACCAAAACAAACTAAATCAAACAGTCAGCTTTTTACCAAACAACTACCACATTTTCTCTTTAAGATCTTTTCAGTCACTAAAAGCTAACACTTATTAAAAAGCTCACAAAAGTATATTTTCAGCTACTTGTGCCAAATAAACCCATAGTAGAGTTCATATGCTTTAAATTTGTTTATATGATGGTAGTTTGTAAGAAAAAAGGAAATACATATTGATCGTATGAAAATTTGCATGGAAATTTAAAATAAAATGTAAGATGTAAGAATATGTACTACTTAGATGAGGAAGCGGTCCAGCCCAGCTAGTCATCGACTCACTCTCCCTTGCAGGAGGTCTCGGGTTCAAAACTCAATGGGGTGAGTTTTAGCCTAGTTTACTCCAGGCTCCCCCAGCCCCCTCCCTCTGACGCCCCCTAGAGTAAAACAAAACGTACTACTTAGATAATTGAGCACCACGATTCTACAATTTAAGTGTCTCATTTGACGGCCATATCAAAGCTTTACAAAAATATTTTTGGGTAGATACATGTTGCTTCATGCAGATATTGTAATTGACTTATCATTATAATCGTGACAAAAGTGATGATTTAAAATTGATTGCATTGAAGTTTGAAAGGAATTATGATATCAAATGAGATGAATGATAACCTTGGAATTAGAATCATTTAGTCATAATTTTTGCCCATATAACCTTCGTCTCCAAAACATAAATTAGAAGATTTTTCAATGTTTCTCATTAGCATAATAACAAACTCAACCTATATTACAAAATTATGGTTCACTACCTCATATCCTTGATGCCATAATGGTGTTCAAGAATTTTTTAATATGCACTTCATCGAATCCAGCGTCAATATTGCCTTGAAGTGAGCATGTGCTATCAAAATTCAAATATGTCTTTATTTCTCCATACATAAGTGAAATCATATATTTATTGATATGTTCAACAACATCATTTGTTCGTGTCAAAATAGACACTTGCTGAAAATATGATAGATCAGTCATATTCTCCAGAGATGATGGATACGTGCTGGCAACAGTTGAAGTAATAGGGACATCTGAAGTGTTAATAAATATATCATCAATTATATCAATGAAGACATCTTCATCTCTCACATTCTCAATATTTTCATTTCCTATTTTGAGCATTAAAGCTGAGAAACTTTTCAATTCATCAACTTTACAATGTGAAGAACCACACGACGGGCTCGTTTTTGTTGAAGTGATGACATGACAATGGCCGTGATTGTTTGACGGCAGTTGGGGTGCAAAAATGCTACATTGTGTAGCGTTTCCAATTATAAAAAACAACAACTTTTTGGAGTGAAACGCCATTACCCAAACACATACAATGTCTCCAAAGTTAATATCAATCATATTGAGAAAAGTTTCAAAATCGATGTCATATCATAGCATCATATGCAACACCATTATTGCTTTCATTGGGCGGAAAAAACACTACCTTAATTATAAAAGTAATGATTATTGTGAAGAAATATTGAAAATTATACAATTTGAATACACTAAGCAATCAAAGCTAAATGTGTGTCCTGTTTTTAATAGCATAAATATGTGAAATATTGTTCATATTCAGAGCATGTATGGTAATATCGAAATTGGCCGAATCGGTTGATCCTGCTAAAATTGATGAAGTTCTGACTAAAATGACCGAATTCTTTGAATTAAAGAATTATATTTAAAATGTATGTCGTCATTGATTAAATAATGACAAAATTATACTCCCTCCGCCCCTCAAAGTTTTGTCAAGTTTGTCTGGCACGTAGAATAATAAAGTAAAGATTGTGTGGTAGAGATTTGTGCAGAAGAGAGAGAAATAACAGGGGCCATAAATTGAATGATTAAAAGGGAAAGTTGACAAAGTTATAAGGGACAGATGGGGTATGAAAATATAGCTAAAATACATTTTACAGTAATTTAAGTCAATTCAATCAGAAAAAGCAACTACAACCTCACCTATTTTGATTATTACGTAATTTAGTGTGTGAAATCAAAAATTATTGATGAAAAAATTTGATCGAAAAAATTGACGTACTCTTATATAGTTTTATAAATGATCGGTTATGTAGATAGAATTCATTATTGAGGAGATGCACGTATGATAGATTCGTTAAATTATGTCTGATCCAACTCTGTCCACGTAATCAAATGATACTCCTTAAATATCATCTACTATGTACACTATATTAGTACTAGTATTTTCAATTAAATAAATTGAATTCTTTTATTTTTCCCCCAAAAAAGTGAGTCATCGGTGACCCCTCTTCAGTTGTTTAATTTGACAAAATATATTTCGTCTGATGCACGATAAGCGTAACAATCAGCTACGTTTCACACGAGAATCATAACAACAATTATTGTGTATACAAAATTTGTAACATTTGTACATAATTATCTATCTATACACAATGTTACACGAGCGTACGCAAATATCTACGGATGTACATATTGTCTGTTTGTACATACAATTACGTACAAATCTTTGCGAAATATGTATAAATAGAATTTTTCATATAACAATGGGTACAAGAAAATAAAAACAATTTAGTTAAAGTCTTTGGTATAGTTAAAACATAGATCGATTTCAACACTCAAGAAAGGATGAGTAACATGTCACGAAAAGTATTGGGTTTGACCACACTAGCATTAGACTTTTCTCTCTCAAAATGGCCTGAAGCCATTGCTACAGAACTGCGCCGGACATGACCCACTACGATGATGGATGTCCTGATTCTACAAATAACATAACGACGACCGACGGGCATGAATATTATTGAAGAGAAATAAAGATTTTGAGAATGTTGCTCTGAAATTTCAACCTATACCAAAATAGGGTCATGAATAGGCTACAAGAGATTAGAGATCAACTAGTGTAAAGCCCGGGGCAATGCCCCGGTAGCGCGTCAATTTGATACTAGTATGAGTTAAAATGAAAAATACTAATAGATTTGGTGAATTATTCATAAGATCCAAAGATTATTATAATGCAATTTTATTATGATCTAACCACAAACAATAATAATTTATTTTGTGTTAAATGACTATATATTAAATTATCCATCACCATATATTATATATTTACCATTTAGCTTATATCAATGTTTTTTATTGCGACAATGTTGCAATTGCAGTGACTGCAGTTGCAGCTATTGCGGTCGTTGCAATGCGTATTGCGACCGATGCTGTGTAATTTAATTTTACGTTCAACAAAACAAAAAAAAAATAAAATGTTGATGTTCTTATACGATCTGATATGGCCCCGGTGCGACCACGTTGCGATTTTGTTGGGTTACGCAGTAGATTTCCCCATGAATTAAAAATTCACCTCCATTGCGATCCGATGCGGTTGCACTACAGAATGCGACTGCAATATTGCAGCCGCAACACGTGTTGTGATCCCGACCTACACCCACTGCGGCCACATTGCGCTTTCTTTGGCTTTTGATGGAATGATGAGAGTGAATTATTGTTATTCTTGTAGTTGTGCATAATTGAAGAACAATAATTGTGCTAGATACCCTTTTAGTCCCCAACTTCAAAGTTTTCCACATTTAGTCACCGAGTTTTATCAAATTGATATTTTTAATCATTCCACTATGATTTTGATACAATAAATAGATGATTATAAAATTTTGAATGGCTACCGAGATTGTTAACTTAGGGAGAATTAATTTAATGTTTTAATAGGAGTGATAATAGAATTTTTAGTAATCAATTAATAGATTGAATCGTCATTTATTTATAACTCAGTTTTACTATATAAAATAATACTCCGTAGATTACTATTATTATTACTAATACTATTATTATTACTATTATTATTACTATTATTACCACTACTACTATTGTTGTTGTTGTTATTGTTATTGTCATCGTCATCATCATCATCATCATCATCATCATCGTCGTCATTGTTATTATTATCATTATAAATAGTCCTATATATTCGAATGTATTTTAGTGCATTAAAATATCATTTGCTAACTTCTTGATAAGCTTTGAAAAGTCAAAGTCCTAAGATATTAAGAGTCTTCTCCGTGACTATTAATTGCTACATCCGTGAGAATTTTTTTCGTAGCTATTTTGTAGGATTTTAAATAGTGATATTAATTATGTTTGTCAACCAATAAGAAATTGACACATCAGCTATTTCTAACTGAGTTTTACTATATAAAACAATAGATGTTTGGCCTATCCCCTCCATTTGATCACTTATCAACCATTCAATCCTCAACTTAATTCTTACTTGTTACATTTTTTTCTTGCTGTTGTTAGGTGTTGTTGTGGAAGTGTGGAAGGAAGATCACCTCCCATAGACTTTGATGTTTAGGTATTTAACCGGTATTTATTACTACAATTGGCTAGTTTAGCCAGACAAATGCACATAAAGTCACAACCATGATAATATGGTTAAATATCTATGCAACTTATGTTGTCTGTGTATTGATTAGCAGGAATATTGCTACAATAATATGCAAATTGTCTGTGTATGTCTTTTCCTCTTATGTTGTTGGCGTTCTTGCAACTTATAGCAATTCTCATTAGAAAATGGACAATGCATTGATTATTTATCGTTCTCTGAAAACAACTTATGTTTAGCAAATGCATCCATTATTCCTGCTAGAAGAGTAAAAGACCCAATTCAGCTACAAGCTTAGAAGCTTATTTGTTTCAAAGTATTTACGTGGATTGTGTTGTTCAAGGTCAAGTATCGCCAAAATAATTTCATCCATCAATTTACTTCATCTCGAGGTACATCAGAATCTTATTTTATACTCATTACCTCAGAGAAAATAACTTGTGAGCCTTCATGAATTCCTTTATATAAAGGTTGATCCACAGCTTGTAGGTAATTTCAAAACCAATTTTCTAAGTGTGATACTTCGTCTAAATTGATGAGACGACATGGGAACAATGATGATCATTTTATAACATGTGCACTGAAACGAAATTTGACAAAGGGATGAGTACAATGGGAATTGAAATAGGGGGAGAGTGACAACATCTATGGAATTACCCCGTATTTTTTTCGCACTTCAGTATATTTTAAAAACAAAAAGGACAACAAAACAGGTATAAAATTATAAATTTGAAACACATAACAATACAGTGAATAAAATAAGCCAGCCCCGCCAGGATTTGTGTTGATCTTACTCTCAAGATACTCAAGCAGATTTCAGTGAGTTGCCAATATCTAAAACAAATCTATATTTCACTTGAGCTTTTGCGAGGCGTTCGAGTGCAGTGTTGACATAATCCATCGGGACAACCTCCACCTCTGGTGTTATGTTGTTTTCGGCAGAAAAGTCCAACATTTCCTGCGTCTCTCTTATTCCACCAATGCAACTTCCCACAACCAATTTCCTACCTGCATGTAACCCTTCCATCATTAGTGGCATATATATGTAACACCCATATACAATAACCTCTTTTATTAATTAGAATATACTATTGTTATCCAATTAATTTTTTGATCAATGATAGTGAACTATGGACGATGATTATAGTTATTATATTTGAATGTAATTTATAAACTTTATACTTTAAGGAAATGTTTTAACAAAGTATATTTCATATAATCTTCATATTTTAAATAAATTCATAATAATAAATATCATTTGATCAAACTTGACCATCAAACTTGACCACCATTGACAAAAAAAGACATTATGGATAAGTTTTTTTTGTATGGAATATGGTCAAGTTTTGTGGGACTGGGAGTATGTATAAGTTATGAGTGCTAGCTGTTTTTTTAGAAGGATGTGCATACCCATGATCAAGGGAAAGACTGGCAGTTCAAATGGTTTCTCTGGTGCTCCGACTATTACGAGTTTTCCATTGCTTTTCAATAAGCTTAGTAGAGGCACAAGAGGGTGAGCTGCAGAAACTGTGTCTATTATCCCATGTAATGTGTTTGCTGCCGCCTAAGCAAATAAAAAGAAAAGAATAAGTACTTCGTAGATAACATATAGATGAACAAGTTCTGTGAGCAATAATAGTAATGTGTGATTAATAAACATACAACAGAAAATAACCTATGCATAAAATACAAGCTAGCATATGTTACAAGACTTCCTATGAAACAAGTTTTGCTTAAAAACCATTAAAAGTAGTAAAGTACTCGTAGTATTTTAAAAAGTTTGTCCCTAATTAAATATGAGTAATATTAAGCGCTAAGTAGGGGAGACATTGTTCATAAATGATTTTCACCTTTTCTAATTTTTCGTATGTTACAACTCTTCTTGTAAGTCAGATATTTAATTCAAGAACAAGTAAAGCACAAGTCATCCTTCATAGTAAGATAAGGCTATTGATATTTTGCAAACCTCCATATCTTCTGGGTTGCGGCTGATCAAGAATGAGTCGGCCCCAAACCGATCAATAGCCTCTTTCTTTTTGCTATCAGAGGTGCTGATGACAGTAACCTTGCATCCAAAAGCCTTAGCATACTTAACAGCCATATGGCCGAGACCACCTAGGCCGACAACCCCAATGTGCATTCCCGGCTTGTCGAGTCCGAAGTATTTCAAGGGGCTATACGTTGTGATTCCGGCACAAAGCAGGGGAGCCGCCTCCATTGGCAAATTATCAGGCCACCGGAGCGCAAAGTGCTCATAGACAACCATGATGTCGGAGTAACCACCGTATGTGGTGGTGCGAACATCATTGTACGTTTGAACACCTAACGGGCAGTAATTCTCGTCATCATCCGCGCAGCTTTCGCATTTTCGGCAGGATCCGACTAGACACCCAACGCCCACTTTGTCACCAACCTTGAATTTATCCACTTTGCTCCCCACCTCTGTCACTACACCTACGATCTCGTGTCTGCATAGACATGTTTAATTTAAGAACTTGAATTTTGCCCTAAACTGTGAGCCGACAAAAGAAGATTTAGGGATTTTGAATAGTAGCTTATTAGTTCATAATTTATCATGTGAGAGACCGAGATTGAATAAGCAATATTAGTATAGCCTTAAGGAGAGGCAGGGATCTGAGATTGAAACACCATCTTACCCTGGAACAATGGGATATTTTGTGAAACCCCATTCATTCTTCAGCTGGTGAATGTCTGAATGGCATATTCCACAGTACAGGACTTTGAACTGCACATCCTTCTCCCCTGTTTCCCTACTCAGATTCAAATTCCCCAGGATATGAATAAACACTTATGCAGTTCAAAATGTCAATATAGATTTGAAGTTTTAGATCTTGTGAAATATTCGCACATATGTTCAGATATTTTGGCAAATATACCTTCTGGAAAAGCTGAAAGGGGAAAGAACACCAGAGGTGTCCCTCGCTGCCCATCCAAAGGCCTTCACTTGGAGCTCTGATTCCTTTGAAATTGCTGCCATTTCTGTAGTGATCCGAAATCTTTAGAGCAAAACGAAAAAAAGAATAGTAAAATGTATGTCGATCGAGGATGAACGGAGAACCCCAGTCGCTCCCTTATATAGAAAAGGAGGTCGAGGGGACGACGTATGCGCTGAGGTGGGAAGACAATACGCGAACGTAGGTGCTCTGATCAGCAAAAGTCAAAGCAATGGATTTTTCTTATTTTATTGCAATTCTTCTTTAAAAAAAAGATGGCACCCCGGTCCCTGAAGCCCCCCAACTCCGACCGGACGATACGTTGAGAGGATGTAAATTGGATTATAATTCCAATATGACAGATAGAAAGTGAGGTTATGTCTCCGATACTTGCAGAAACCCTATGCAATTCTTTTAACTTTGTACCCTGTACAAGTGTAGATTTTCTATTAAGAATATTCAAGCGATATTTCTTGTCTGGTCTAATTGGTCTAGTAGATAGTTTAGTTTATATGTATTTACAAAATATTGAAATGTAGTTTGATCTTATTTAATTTGTTTGAATCATTTTTACTGTATTTATGTGATTTTAAATTGTTTTTTTACTTTATTTTTACTTTATCCATTCAATATAAATCCAACAAACTTACTTTTCTTTATAATCACACTACATATCCAATATTTAGGAATATATCAAAGGATTTTTTCTTCAATATTATCAAATTTAAGCTAATTTAAAAAAATATGACCATTTTTATAAAAGGACAAAAATGTGATCACGAAGGATCATGGGTTTTTCCTTGAATATTGTTGTTATTAATTTTTGTCACATTTTTGTCAAATAAAAGACTTAATATTAATTTTTCAAAGGAATTCTTGCATTGGGTGATCGGTTTCCATCCCAGAGTTCCGCGTCCGCCATCATTAATGCTTCTCACTGGTAATTATCACGAAAGGATCTATATTAGAGCATCTCCATTCATGATCTTTAATAATCAATTTTTTCTACGATTCTTACCATTTAAATATTGTTATATAATTAATTATAAAATAATCTCAAAATTCGTTTATGTCTCACAATCATCATCTTCAAATAATCTATTTTTTCTCTGTCTTGCATTAATCTCTATTACATATATTTTTCAAATAATCTTAAAATAATCCGGATTCATATTTTGATCCCAGATTATTGTAGCAAATAATCTCATTAAATAATCTATGTCACTCAATGATAACTCCCTAAAAAAACTTCCATGTCACCAAATTAATCTCATAATAATCCTCCCAATGAGGATGCTCTTAAGGCTATAGTGAATTGAAACTCATATCAATTTAACTTATTTTTCAATTGTTTTGGTCTAAAAATTTTCAATTTTTATATTAAACATTTTAACTCATCTTGTTAATAGCTAGATCTACTACAATTTCTCATCAATCTAGTGTAATTCAGATTCTTATATTAGTGCATGCCAACAATTATTGTATGTTCAGGAAACCATTCCAAAAACTGCAATGTAATTGCAACATTATACTCCGTAATTCAAATTGCATTAATTAGAGTATTTTCAGCTTTGTTTTTAAATGGAATCACAACAGTCCGCAAGCACAATGATGGTAAAGCACATTCGAATCACGTTCCGGCCTGAGATAGAGTGATATACGGAGTACAGTACGGCTCTAATTAATAAAGATATATGGGGAAAATCATTTCAAATTTTATTTGGTTTGACCAATGATTTGGTTACGCAGAAACTTATTAAGTTTACAAGTGAGCAAAATTTCCTTAAACGGATGCTAGAATTTCATAAGCTTCATTTAAAGTGAGAAGAAGATTTTTTGTTTTATAATTTTTGAGTTAGACATGAGATTACCAAAAGTAATCAATAATATGTTTTATCAAATTATTAAATACATATAAGTATGTGACATGCCATATCAATGTATGAACATAGTTGAAATGCATGTTATGAAAGTTTTGTTATCAAAAATGTGATAATTTAATATGTATGATGTTCTGTGGATCAAAAAATGTATTTTTGGATTGCTGAAGTTGAGTTGTATATGTGTATGAAATTTCATATAAATTGGACTTAATTTGGGCGGTCAAACGGACGTTGACCTCCAAGTCAAAATATGCCAAATACTCAAATGGGCAGTTTTGATTAGTTCAACGTGGATCGTTTAGGTGGCAACCGTCCATGATGACTACAAGGAATTATATGTGAGTATAGGACTAGGAATAGTTCATAGAGAAATGTATGAAATGTTAGCCATTATCGGATTAGAATTATGGTAGGAATAGGTTGGGGTAGAGTACCCTTGAATGGTAGATGATCCTAAATATTCCAGATTGTGGTTGAGTATCTTGCTCGGACGGTTAATGATCGGTTGAACCTGTTGACTTTGAGCAAAAAACCAATCCTTTCGATAACCACTATCTCCAACTGTGTAGACCAAATCTTGGGAAGGGTATATATCTGCATAACGATCCCATAATCCATATTGCCGAAACCTATACGTTTTAATGTAGTTAGTTTATTAAGATCATACATGTATTTATATAGGGATAAGGATCAGATAGGGCCTCAAACTTGTAAAAAAATGTCAAATAAGACCATATTTAGGATGCTCTGTCTGGCCGACGCCATTTGGGACAATTCCCGCTGGAATTTTTTGATGATATTTTTTGAGAATCTTATTCATTAAGTCTAGTTTACTCATATCAAATTTGAACTAAAACTTCAATCGGAAAGGCATACAAATGAATCTTGAAGATAACTGCGCAGTTAAAAGAGCAGTTATCTTCAAGAATTCATTTGAATGTCTTCCCGATTGAAGTTTTAGTTCAAATTTGATATGAGTAATTAGACTTAATGAATAAGATTCTCAAATAAATTCATCAAAAAATTCCATCGGGAACCACCCCAAATGGCGTCGGCCGGACAGAGCATCCTAAATATGACCTTATTTGACATTTGTTTCCAAGTTCGAGACCTTATCTGACCCTTTATCCATTTATATATGTGTTCAAAAGCAAGATAGTGGCATATACTTTTCAGTACTATTGAGCAGAACATAGTTCTTGAGGTTAGGTGCTGGATCCGGGATGAAGAATTCTGCACCCTTTCTATCGGGAATGCCAATTTCCCATATTGTTGGGCCATTTCTGGGAGGATCAAATTCAAGCTCACCCAAACTTGTTTCTTCTCCGGGACGGATTATAATGTCATCACTGTTTCTGTAATCACCTAAGATTCCAGGGGCCCACCCATACAAGTTATAGGTTCCAGATCTTACTGCATTGATCTCAAAATATCCATTATCATGAGTCCAAAATTGATAACCCTATACAACAATGCCCCATGTTCTAAACCTGTTGGCCACATTCAATTTGTCATTAAATACTAAAGTACTAATTCAAGAATAAAAGTTGATATTTTCAAGGGTCCAAATCTTGACATCTCGTTGCCAATATCCATCTGCTCCAGGTGTAGCAAGACCGACATAGTTATGCTGTCCGAAGACGACTTTATACTTTATAACTTTTGAGTTAGGCATGAGATTACCTAAAGTAATCAATAATATGTTTTATCAAATGATTAAATACATATAAGTATGTGACATGCCATATTAATGTATGAACATAATTGAAATGCATGCTATGAAAGTTTTGTTATAAAAAATGTGACCATTTAATATGTATGAAGTTCCACGGATCCAAAAATGTATTTTTGGATTGATGAAGTTGAGATGTATATGTGTATGAAATTTCATAGAAATTGGACTTAGTTTGAGCGGTCAAACGGGCATTGACCTCCAAGTCAAAATCTACCAAATACTCAAATGGGCAGTTTTGAGTAGTTCAATGTGGATCGTTCAGGTGGGAACCGTCCATGATGACTAGGTGTGGGCAAAAGACCCGGTCCCGTTGGTCCGTTCCAAAATTGTCCCGTTAAATTCGGGACAAACTATTTTTGTCCCGTTCCAGTCCTGAACCGTTTCAAAACAAAACGGGACCGGGACAAATAAAATATGTCCTGTTCCGTCCCGTTGTTCCGAATTCAAAATTGTACGGAGTATATAGTTGTGGGTTAGTGAGTCTACCATCAATTCAAACACTAATGAATATTAATATTAATTAGGTATTAGTTATCTAATATGTAAAACATCTAAAGGAGTCTAAATTATATCAAGTATGAACTATCTTCTACATACTAAAAAGAAACTCACCTATACTTCACATGTTTCACTTCTAATAATATTGTTTGTCTTTTTATTTATTTTTGTAGTTTCTTAGTAGTATTGTGTGTGTTGGAGTTAATTGTTGTTGGTACGGTTTGTTTCGTGCAACTATCCTATTAATCTACTATTTTTTGTGTTGCATTTATCATAAATTTTTGTATGTGTTGCATTTTTAGTGATGTAGTTTTTGTCATGAAATTTCTTTTTGAGAGCTGTATTTTTTTCGCTGCAATTTTTTGGGATGTCCCGAACCGTCCCGTTCTGTTCCGGTACCGGTTTAAAAGGGACAACACCGGGACAACATCTTGTCCTGTCCCGTTATCCGAAACCGGGTTCGGGACCGGGATAATCTAATTCCTGTCCCGTTACGTCCCATGTCCACCCCTAATGATGACTACTAACGAATTGTATGTGATTATAGGACTAGGAATAGTCCATAGAGAAATGTATGAAATGTTAGCCATTACCGGATTAGAATTATGGTAGGAAAAGGTTGGGGTAGAGTACCTTTGGACGGTAAATGATCCTAAATATTCCAGGTTGTGGTTGAGTATCCGTGGACGGTAAATAATCCTAAATAATCCAGGTTAGGGTTGAGTATCCTTGGGGGTAAATGATCTTAAATACTCCAGTCAGGGGCCTCACTATTTTACATGTTGAGGCTAGAGTCATACTACTTGCACATTTGCTTATTGTGATTCATCAATAAGCAAGACTTAGTTTGTGCTTCCATTCTTATTTGAAATTATGGAATTGCTCATGGATATTTGAACATTGTTTTCTATTAAACATTTGGGAGGCATGCGTGCTCATCTTTGCCACTTGTGGCTAAAGATCAAACACATTTTTATTTTCACATTTTGTTTGATTATGATATTGATGTTGATTGTATGCGTTTAATAATTGGTTTGGCGATTAAATCTATTGCACACTTTGTATGATTCAATAGGGATGAACTACAGTTGTTCCTATTGATCGAGTTGTACGACGGTTGAATTGTCCACGTGGCACGGATGCAATCAGGGGCGTGACATTAAGTATATGGGATCATGGATATCAAAATGGGAAGGAAAAGGGCCGTATAAGTGTACTTATAGATGCTTGGAGGCTGTAGGGCTAGATACCCAACCCGCGGGTATGGATGATACCTGACCGAGGTGTCCTCACTAATGGCTTGAAAAGTGCCAAAATCACATCAATCCCGACCGGGTTTTGACTAAACCCGATTGGGTTTTGTACCAAATCAGATTTTCAACGTTCCTTTGATCTTCAACATTTCTTATTGTCTGGTTTCATCTCAAACCCGACCAAGTTGAGTATTAAGCCGACCGGGTCTCAGCTGGTAGCTTCCCGGTAGTTTCAGAAGCCAATTCTTACCCGATCATGTTTTGTTCGTAATGGGGTTATGAGACTAGACCCAAATCCTAATCAGCCCAGACTCCGAACATGGACCTGCGAGTCCAAGCCCACAACTTGGACCAACGGGCCTAAGCTCGGGTCCACTAAGTCCAACGGGCCTAACCAACTGTTTCAATGAGTCCGGATTTCGTACGAGCGTATATCTTCATGATTCTTCTTGCCTTCTTTTGGTATCTAAAATACTTTCTTACATCCCTTTACAACAAATTTACACAAAAAGTACAGACGAAACATAAGTAATGAAATCTAAAAATTACATCCTAAAACAAATAAAACTAGTAAAAATCATCGATGAACGAACAAATACTAAAATCGCTAACTTATGCACTAGGAAATAATGTATATCAATATTCAAATTACCTTTACTTTCTATGTTCAATGTTCAAATACCCTACTACGTGAACTGGCCTGGCCCGTAGTGCATATGGGCCGTGTTGTGCTTTTTAGCAAATGGAATATAAAAGCCCCTACATACTTAAGAGGCCATGGACTAAATGATACTCCCTCCGTCCCTTAAAATACTTCCAACTTTCTCTTTTCGTCCGTCCCAAAAAGAAATTCTTTTTCCCTTTTTGGCAAAGAATTTGTGATTCACAACATTTCTCTCTCCTCTGCACAACTCTCCACCACACAATTCTCACTTTCTTAATTCGCGTGCCACTTTATTTTGGAAGTAAATTATGGGACGGAGGTAGTACTACGTAATTCCTAATTCTGTGTTATACTACTTCATAATATATAGTAATAAAATGGCAAAATTGTTGTCAATATTTCATACTTTCACATATTTTTTTTTAAAATCCCGATTTGAAAAGTTCATAGTAATAATCGCTAGTCATTAATTCTCTCACAAAATTAAACCGCTCCGATCCTTGAGGTATCAACTTCCCGTAATGTTGGTACATTTTTTGTGAAACAATTAACAAGTTAAGATTATGTACATATATTTATTAAAACATTGGATTATTTATGTCTTGTTTTTATTTTAGTTTTTTGAAAATACGAAGTGTTTGAAATTTTGTACATATACATGTATTTTTTATTATAATAAATTAGTAACATATTCATTCCACATTATAAGAGATACTTCATCGGTTCATCCATTTCTTTTTAGTTACAACATTCTATTAGTACACAATTTTGACCATCAATATATCTATTTCTCTATTAGTAGATCATGTTATCAATTTGAAATTAAACATGTTTCAACTTAAAAAGAACATATGTAGCACAAAACTGTAATATTTAATTAAATTTAATATAAAATTTAAGCTTATTTTTTAAAAATGTCTTCTTTACATATGAAAAAATGTGACAGATAAGTTATTAAATTCGATAAAAACATAATGTCGTTGTCAGATTCTTATGTCACTGTCAGATTTTTGTGTCACTAACCGATGTCATCTCAAAATCTTTTGAAACTAAGACTCAGATGTTCTTGTTGTAGCATGTCACTGTCACCACCACACATGTCATTGCCACTGTGAATTATATCACTATGAGTGTAGAAAAAAATCCAATGATTTTTTCTAGCAAAAATAAAAAATGTTCTCGTGAATTTCTATGACAAGTGGTAGACGTAAGTAGGTGTTGCAGGAGGAGGCAATGGGGCAAAGGTATATAGTTGGATATGAATTAGAAATAAATGAAAAATGTACTAATTAAATGAAGATTTGAAAATTAAGCTTTTTATTTTCTTAAAATATAAGGTAATAGTATTACCGTTTTTTCAAACACACCCACCGGCGAACAATAAAAATAGTCCCACAATTTTTTCGGACAAGCATGTCACATGCCATCTACTAGAAAGCCCACGCTAACATTAATAACACTCTTACCTATTCTATGAAAACAATATAAGGTGATTAATAATTTTACATTAAAAATATAAATAATTTTAAAAAATTGGCTGGGCCGGGACCCGATTGACCACCCCTCCACCTCCACCTCTGTACTACGTGTATATATATCTTTGAGGCCGTTTGGCAGCATGAAAATCTGCTGTTCTGGCTGATTCTGCTGAAATTTATGAAGTTCTGGCTGAAGTGGCTGCATTGGCTGATTCTGCTGATACAAGAAAAAAATATTTTTAAAATATATTTTATTAATAAAATAAAGAAAAAATTATATGTTAAAAAAACTAAAATGGTCATCTACAGTAACTTCAGCCAATACAGCCAGAAAAGTAACTCCAACCTTACTTTTTCGGCTTATTACACAATTCAGCGCGCGAAAACAAAATTTACGTGTTTGGTAAAAAAGTTGGCTGATAAGCCTGATAAGCCGAAAATGAGGGTTGCCAAACGGCCTCTTTATTTTTACATTTTTTATGACTAGTTTGAAAATGTTCATGAATATATAAATTTTTAGAGTTATAGTTGATGTGAATATTTGTTCATTTTATCAATGTAAATAATTTAGATTACATAAAAAATAAAAGTTACTAGTGATGGAGTATATG
The DNA here is from genome assembly GCA_945859875.1 of Cuscuta europaea. Classification (NCBI taxonomy): domain Eukaryota; kingdom Viridiplantae; phylum Streptophyta; class Magnoliopsida; order Solanales; family Convolvulaceae; genus Cuscuta; species Cuscuta europaea. Next base: position 14,526,003 of record CAMAPE010000048.1, read on the forward strand.
GGTCTGAGCCCCTGGACCCACATACTCAGAAGAACAGAGAGCACAAGACACCGAGTGGCGCCCACGTCGGCCAAGGGACCCCCGTCGGCCGAGAAGGTGCCAACTCAGATTATGGTCCTGAGCCCAAGGAATCCGGGTGCCCTCGTCGGCCGTGCCCTCGTCGGCCACGCCCTCGTCGGCCGTGCCCTCGTCGGCCACGTCCTCGTCGGCCACGAAGACCTCACAGAACCGGATTCTACACTTAATCATTTTTGACAGCCCATTAGCGGCTTTGTATTCAGCCCAGTAGCGGTCCAGTTGTAAATGGGCCTCCCAAGCCCAAGGCTTGGGAGCCCGGTCCGTATTTTCTCTGTAAATACTCCCCTTGGGAGTAGTTATATGGGTGACAAATTCATTCTATTGAAGCATATTATTGCACTTCTCTCTCTAGCTCTCACTTCTCTCTAGATATACTCTATCATTTGGTGCTCTCGTTGAGAGCTAGAACAATCAAGTTAGCACCCTTCGTCGCTACCAAGCACAGCTAACCACTGATCATGGGAAGAACTAAATCAAACCGCAACCTCGTCAGCAAGGCCATCCCTGAGGACCAGGAGCCCAGGGAGCACGATGAGGACGCCACGGCCGACCAGGTTGGCGGGGGGGACGTCTTCCAGGAGGCCTTTAACCTCACGGCGGACCTCCGCAACCAACTCAACGGCGGAGCCCCTGATGCCCGCATCGGCTTGGACAAGAAACGAGCTGAGAAGACGGACCACGCCCCGACCCAGCCTATGGCCGCGACCTCTCCGTCCGTGGATCCACATGTCCAGGCCGCGCTGTCGGTCATCATCGCCAGCCTGGCTCAGAACCCCACCGTCCTCAGCGCACTCTTGCCAAGGACCGGGGGGAACGTCACTCCACCTCCTCAGCCCCGACCGTTGGCCGTCCAGATAGGCAACGATGAGGGGGTGATGGCCCAGGACACGGCGTTGTCCCACTCCCACCCCGCTTCCCCTCTTCGGCCTGGGCAGACCCCAGCGCGTGGAAAAACCTTTGCCTTCAATAGGCTAGGTGACACGCGTCGTCGTCCGGTTTCGGAGAGGATGGCAGGACGGATTGGTGAGCCTCGTCCTGGCTCGCCGAGGGAAAGCTTGGGGTCTGTGTCCCGGACAGCGGACCAGCCCCGCCCGGACAAGGGCAAGGGGAAGTTGCACGAGGACGACGTGCGCCACCGGATCAATGCGGCTCACGACGAGCGCATGAGGAACCAGCCGGGCGCCGCTGCGGCCGCCAGGGAACCCCAGGACGAGGTCATCGCCCAGCTTGAGAGGAGGCTGGCTCAGATGGAGGCCAAGCAGTCGGCCAACATCCCTACGGCCGGCGCCTCCAACGACCCCGGCCTCAATGCGCTCATGAACAAGGTTAGCGCCCTGGAGAGGGAGCTGGCCGAGGGGCGAGGTGACCCCATCATCCAGGTCAGGACCAGGACCCCTTTCACCAACACGGTCCTCTCGGCCCCCATCCCGGAGAAGTACAGGGGAAACGCCATCAAGTCCTACGACGGCCGATCAGACCCCCAGGAACACTTCAGTCGCTATCAGAACAACATGCTAATGGTGAACGCGTCCGACGAATACCTCTACCGTTGGTTCCTCTCTACTCTTGAAGGGCCAGCGTACGAGTGGTTCAACGCGCTCCCCGAAGGGAGCATCGACTCATGGCAGGATCTTGCCCAACGCTTCCTCACCCACTTTGCCGGGAGGAAGCGCGCAAAGAAGTATTTCACCCACCTCCTCTCCGTCAAGCAGCAGCATGATGAGTCCCTCCGGTCGTTCATTGATCGGTGGACGAGGGAGACCGAAGAAGTCGAGGGGGCCGACGAGCGCACCCTCCTCGCCTTGTATCAGGGAGCCCTCCGCAGCTCCCCATACGCAAGGAGCCTCATCACCGACCCCCCGAGGTCGTACGCCAAGGCGCTCCAGCGCGGAGGCTTGTATGCCGACGCCGACGAGCCCCACAATCACAAGAAAGAGGGGGGCCATCCCCCCAAAAAGACAAATCCTTCGCCGGCCCCGGGTCCGTCCCCGGCCGGCCAGGGTGCCCAGGACCGTCACGGCTCTGGTGGACAGAGTAAGAAAGATCGCCACTGGCGGCCGAGGTTGGAACGGCCGGGGGTTACCCTCACTCACCCGGTGGCATCGTCCTCGACTATGCCGAGAAGCATGGCCTCATCGAGCAGGCCCCTCGGCCGGCCGAGGAGGTCCTTGCCATCCAGCAGGGCGGCACGTACTGCCGGTTCCACAAGAACTCGTCGCACAACACCGACGATTTCATCACGCTGAAGAAGGCCATCGAGCGTCTTATTCGCCAGGGGGAACTCTCCGAGTTTGTTAAAGGTGGCCCACGCAAAAACACATGGGTAAACACCGGCAAACATGGGGGCGAACCCTCTGCGAAGAAGCGGGAGATTGGCAGGCTCAGCGACGACGAGGACTTCGAAGAGCCCCCGCCAAAGAAGAATCACATTCACCTCATCGTAGGTGGAAACACCGGGGGGGACTCCGCCACTCAGAGAAAGAAATGGGCTCAATCCCTCCACATTGAGGAGGTGTCCCACGTTCCCCCCCAGCCGAAGAAGCAGCGAACGGAGGCGATCACCTTCACCGACAAGGATTTGCCTCCGGGGACGGAATCACACAGGGACGCCCTCGTCATCCGGTGTGAGATCGGTGACTCCATCATCCACCGCACTTACATCGATACGGGGAGCTCCGTCAACGTAATGTACCTGGATACCTTCCGGCAGCTGAAGCTGGACAGAGCTCTGCTGAAGCTGATCAAGACACCATTATCCGGCTTCACCGGGGACTCTATCGACGCCGAGGGCACGATAGTCCTCCCCGTGGAGGTCGGTGACGGCCCCCACCACGCCAGGATCGACATGGAGTTCATGGTGGTCAACCTCCAGTGCGCCCACAACCTGATCTTGGGACGGCCAGCGCTGGAGGACTTGGAGGCCATCATCTCCATGAAGCACTTATGTCTGAAGTTCCCCACCAATGACGGCATCGGCTACGCCAGAGGAAACCAGAGGATAGCCAGGGCGTGCTACCTCAATATGACGAGGCCGGCCGAGAGGGAAGGCCAGAGGATAGACACCATCACGGCCGCCGTTGCCAAGGACGAGGAGAGGCCGCATGCCGAGCCGGCCGAGGAGGTCGAGGAAGTCCCTCTGAATACCTCCCGGCCGGAGCGGGTCCTCAGGATCGGGAAGCAGCTCCCTCAGGACCAGCGAGACGCCATCCTCCTCGTCCTGCGGTCATACGCCGTCGTCTTCGCGTGGGGCCCGAATGACATGCCAGGCATCAGCCGCCAGGTGATTACTCACCGGCTGACCGTCGATCCGGCCTCCACGCCCGTCAAGCAGAAGCGGCGCTACTTTTTCGCCGACAGGCGGGACTTCGTCAAAGGGGAGGTCGCCATGCTCCTCTCAATCAAACACATTAAAGAGGTGAAGTACCCGACGTGGTTGGCCAACGTCGTCCTCGCCCAGAAACCGCCAACATTCAGGATGTGTGTTGATTACACTGACCTGAACAAGGCGTGCCCCATGGACCCGTTCCCTCTCCCCAACATTGATCAGCTGGTGGACGAGACGGCGGGGTGCGAGTTGATGTCGTTCCTCGACGCTTTCAGAGGGTACCACCAGATCTCCATGCATGAAGATGACGCTGAGAAGACGACATTCATGACCCCAGAGGGAATCTTTTGCTACTTCGTCATGGCCTTCGGACTCAAAAACTCTGGCGCCACCTATATTAGGATGGTGGCCAAGATCTTCAGGGCGGTCCTTGGCCGGACGATGGAGGCGTACGTCGACGATATGATCGTCAAGAGTAGGCAGGCCTCCTCCCACGCCGACGACCTCCGCCTCAACCCCAAGAAGTGCGCCTTCGGCGTCCAGGGCGGCAAGTTCCTCGGCTACATGGTCAGTCGGAGAGGCATCGTGTAACACCCCTAAATTTCCCGCCCAAAACATTGATATATTTAAAAGAAATACTTTATTCATTCATCAAAGAGTTGAAGAAATACAGCGGAAGTCTAAAAGGGAAATGAGTGTTACCGCCACATTCGGTCATCTCTTAACCGAATGCACAGGCAACTCAAAGTAAAACAATAAAAACTAATGTAATAATAAGTAAATGTTTGTTTTATGACTAGATTTAACTAAGGCATCTTCTAATTCGCACTCAAGCTCGAGCAATCCGTCAATCCACATAGGTATCCAACTCATCACCTGATAAAATTTAAGGGAGAAGAGAGAGACAAGAAAAATAACAAAAATTAGCTTTAGAGCTAAGTAAGTACTACCCAACCCCGTAAAATAATCAGGTTTGACTAAAAATAGATTTTTATATAATATCATATAAAAATGACGCACTCTTCCAAAATACTTTTCTCTTTGATTTTTCTCAAACTAGTTCTTTACAAAAATGCTCAACTTCTCTTTAAAACTTCATAATAACTCTTCTCTTTGATTTCCTCAAAAAAATCACTTCTTCTCTAACTTCCTAGTAATTTAGAAGGGCGGTGCTCAACCTTTCGATAGAGCCCGGTGGACCGTGGTTACGGACGGCCACCCCGAACAAGTGCCGGTACCACAACTGCTCTGTTGGAAACGAAACGACTACCTTAAGTGTGCACACCCCCTAAAAGGGATTCCAAGCTCTCCGAGTAGTAAGTCATCCCGAGTGGTCGGAACCCAACACCCCAATTCTAAAATTCTTGAATGATTAGGGACTACTACTATAACTTCTTCTTACAGGGATCATAGATCCAAATCTCACTTAAAAGGGATCATAGATCCAAATCTTGCTTAAAAGGGATCATAGATCCAAATCTTGCTTAAAAGGGATCATAGATCCAAATCTTGCTTAAAAGGGATCATAGATCCAAACTGTACTTCTTAGTAGTAGTAGCTCTAATCACCCTCCACATTTATCCGGATGTGGAAAAACCGACACCTCGGATTACTCCCGAGATGCTATCTTCTTATGAAAATGTAAATTTTGTCTTCGCTTAATAATACTTCAAAAATACTTCTTAATTTCTCTAAAAAATCTCAAAGGTATTTAAAAATATTTAATACCCCAAAAGTACTTGATTTATATTTCTTAACTACCATATATATAATATCTCCTCAAAATCACATACACAAAATTTACAATTCACACTTAATCACATAATGCATAATAAGCATATAATACGAGGAAACAATTTTGGATTGGCAGAGAAACTTACCTCAAATCCAATGCTCCTAATTCTCTTCCTCTACTCTGGTCTCTAAATAATCACCTTTTTAATTAAGATGATATAATTAGCCACTTATTCTATTTTTAATAATTACTTTACCCGATTTTCTCCTTTTATTTTATTATTCGCATTAACTTTGGTTAATCACTTTTTATTACTCAAATTACCTTATTAATTCAGCCATTAATTACAATATTTGAATTCTAATTTTAAATAAAATATTCGAATATAATTAACTACAACATCTAAATTTTTATTCAATAATCACTATTAATTTACTCTACTCAATTATTATCTAATTACTTTATTTACATAACCGAATATATTTATTTTCCTTATTTTATTCAAACATTATTTTTAGTCCAGAATATTATTTTTCAACCTCAGAGATTTATTTATTTCACCATTAATACTAATATTTCCTTATTTAATTACTTAACTAGTTTTATATAGCCTAATTTAAATAAAAAGACTAAAAATCGACTTTATAAATTAGTAATCGTCCATAAATATATTTTGGGTCTATATTCGACCTAGGTTGTCCAGATATTTATTTTATAATTATTTTCCATAATTATTCCCTTAATTTCATATATCTATTAATCGGTTTAATTCCAATTAAATATACTAAACCTTATTTTTATTAATTATAAATGGTCCATAAGGTCCCAGTTAGTCATATATTTATCCTAGTTTACTCCAATATTTATTTCAAAATTATTTTCGCTATTTAGTTAATTATTTACTAAATGTGTATAAATTGGCCCAATTACCATTAAATCAATTAAAAATAGCTACAAATATTATTTTCCAATTCTGGTTGGTCCGAATATGTATATTTATACTAGGTATTTAATTTATATTTTTCCAGATTTTATTTATTTCATTTACTATTTTATTTTTAATTTTTATTGCAACTGGGCCGAACTGGCCCAAATTAAATTATTCTGGCCCAAAACAATTAGGCCCAAGAGGGACCCCAGCTCAGCTGGGTTGTCTTCCTCGTTGCCTCGCCGGAAAAACGGGAAAAACAGGGGGGGAAGAACTCACCTCGTTTGGACGAGCGAACGGCCGAAAACGGTGGTAGCAGGGCGGCGAAGGTCAGAGGTGGTACGGCGGCGGCGGCAGCTCTTCCCTCTTCTCCGTTTTCCGTCGAAATGTTTTTCCCCGGCGAAACTCCGGCGAGGCTTTTCTCCCTCGTTTCACGACCGTTTTCGACGATTCTTTTTCCGTTGGATTCGTATCACGAAGGGGAAGATTTGAGAAGTATTTTCACGGCTTGGTTCTGGCTAAAACGATGGGTCACAAATATATATATATATATATATATATATATATATATATATTATGTATATTTCTTAGTTTTTGGGATGAAGAAAACGCAGGTTCTGGCCTATTATTTATAGGGAAAGATGAGGGTTTTAGGCTGGGATGTTAGAGTTGGAGTTGGAGTTGAATTTGGAGTTGAAGTTGGAGTTGAATTGGTTTGTTTTGCCGGCCAAGAAGTATAATACTGGGAGTATTATTATGTATAAGTATTATAGTAGGAGTATACTTATTGTATTATGTATTTAGATTATATTACTACTACTACGTATATATATATATATATATATGTATTATGATTATTTTAATTATTTAGTTTATACTTTGTATATAATACAATCTAAAATAGTTGTAAAAATTAATTTTATACTAAAATGTAACTTCTTTTATCGGGCCATTTTTATCTGATTAAAAAAAATCGTGAACTTGGAAATTTTATCTGATTAGAATGTTACGACTGTTTAATTTTTGTCTGACTCAATTAATAATAAAAATGTTATTTTCGTAATATTTTATCTGATAAAAAAAATTATTTTTATTTTTATTTAAATTTTTGAAGTGTCACACATCGAGATAAACCCGGAGAAGACACAGGCTATCATCAACATGGAGCCGCCCTGCAACGTCAAGGAAGTACAGCGACTGACGGGGCGCCTGGCGGCCCTGAACCGTTTCCTCTCCAAGTCAGCCGAAAGATCACTCCCATTCTTTCAGATCATGCGCAAAGCCAACAGCTTCAAGTGGACGACAGAGTGCCAGGAAGCGTTCGAAGAGTTGAAGAGGTACCTATCGTCCCCGCCCGTGCTCTCCAAGCCCAAAGCCGGCGAAATCCTCTTCTTGTACTTAGGGGTGAGCACGTCGGCCATCAGCTCCGTGCTCATCCGCGAGGACGAAGAGGTGCAAAAGGCCATCTTCTACATCAGCAAGACACTCAGGGAGGCCGAGCTCAGGTACTCCCCCATTGAGAAGACGGTGCTGGCTATCGTCCATACGGTGAAGAAGCTGGGACACTACTTCCAGGCCCACGCCGTCCATGTACTGACCCAGCAGCCTCTCGGCGCACTCATGAGGAGCCCCACCAGCTCCTCTAGGATGGTGAAATGGGCAATCTTCCTCAGCCAATTTCAAATTGAGATCAAGCCAAGGCCGTCTATCAAATGGCTAGCCTTGGCCGACTTCGTCACTGAATGCACAACAAGGGAGACGGCCGTCGCCAACCCCGGACCGGAGCTGGACGATACATGGATCCTATTCACTGACGGCTCGTCGGCCGCGAAATCATGCGGTGGCGGCGTCGTCCTCATATCCCCCGAAGGATTCAGAGCTTACTATGCCATCCGCTTCAACTTCAGAGTATCCAACAATGAAGCCGAGTATGAGGCCCTCCTCAGCGGTCTCAGACTCGCCGCCGGCCTCAAGGCCAAGCACCTCAAAATCAAGTGTGACTCCAAACTGGTAGTGGGCCAGGTGGAGGGATCGTACGAAGCAAAGGAAGGCCGGATGAAGCAGTACAAACAAGCAGCGGAGGAGCTGCTAAAGGCGTTCGAAACCCACGAGATCACACAGATCCCAAGGGCCGAGAACGCCGAGGCCGACATCCTCTCCAAACTCAGGTCGGACACCCCGGAGCACATCTCCCAGCTGGCCAAGATCGAGGAGTTGAGCATGTCCAGCATCCATGCCAGCCCCGTCTTGTGCGTCCAACAACGACCAGAGGACTGGATCTCCGACATCGTCACCTTCATCGCAACAGGAGAGCTGCCCCCGGACGAGGAGAGGGCCAAACTTGCCAAACTCAGGGCCCCAAGTTACACCATCGAAGATGGCAGACTCTACAAACGATCCTATAATGGCACTCTCCTCCGATGCCTGCACTAGGATGAGGCCGACGTGGCCATGGAAGAAGTTCATTGTGGTGTTTGCTCCTCGCACCAGGGCCCTTTCAGCATGTCCCGGCGTCTCGTCGTCCAGGGTTTGTTCTGGCCGACGATGGCACGAGACTGCGCTGACCTGGCCAGGAAGTGTACCACATGCATGGTACTCCAGAAGGCCCCTGGTCGGCCAGCCGTCAACTACGCCCCCGTCAGCACTGCAATTCCATTCTCTAGATGGGGGATTGACCTGGTCGGCCCCCTGCCCAGAGCCGCCGGGAACAACCGCTACATCATCGTCGTCGTCGACTACTTCACCAAGTGGGTCGAGGCGGAACCCCTGGCCAGCATCACGGGGGCCAGATGCCAAAAATTTGTTTACAAAAACATCCTCACACGCTTCGGCGTCCCCCAGGAGATCATATCAGACAACGGCACCCAATTCGAGGCAGCCCCTTTCCAGGAGCTCCTCCGAGAGTTCGGGGTGAAGCATCGTTTCTCCTCCATTGCCTACCCTCAGGGCAACGGGCAGGTCGAGAAAGCCAACAGGACAATCATGGAGGGGCTGAAGAAGAAACTCCAGGCCGCAGGAGGTAGTTGGGTCGACGAGCTCCCCAACATCCTGTGGTGCTACAGAACCACGCCGAGGAGGGCGACAGGTGAAACGCCTTTCGCCCTATGCTACGACTTTGAGGCAAAGGCGCCCACGGAAGTTGCCATCCCCAGCCGACGGGTGGAACAATACGAGCCTGACGCCAACGAAGAAAACATGAAGATTGACCTACACCTGGTCGATGAGAGGCGTGAGCAAGCTTACGTCCGAGCAGAGAACTACCGACGTCAAGTGAAATCATACTATGACGCCAAGGTACGTTCCCGGGAATTTCAGGTGGGGGACTACGTCCTTCGCCGAAGGGAAGTAAGCCAGCCGACAAAGGGTGGCAAGCTAGCATTGAAGTACGAAGGGCCCTACATCGTCAGTGCCGTGGTCAAACCCGGCACCTACAAGCTCAAACGCCCGAATGGGTCCAATGTACCACGAACGTGGAATGTACACCATCTGGTGAAGTTTTATCAGTAATCCGAAGGAGGTGCAGACGGCAAAGCCCTCACCCCTTAACGGGTTACTGATTGAACGCCACCATCGGCCTCGAGCCACTTATGAATAAAATCATGTTCCTCTTGATTTTCTCTGGAATTTAAAGTAAAGACATTAGCAGGCGCCCTCATCGGACACTTTAGAGCAAAAGGCTCAGGCATGGCCGACGGGGCCCCTTGCATTTGCAGCCTACGATCGACAAGATCAGGCGTTCCATTGTATTTTGTATCAGCGAAGGGCTCAGGCCTAGCTGAGAGAGCACATCGTCCTGGCCCCGTAAGCCTAGAAGTGAAACGCTCAGGCATGGCCGACGATGTCCCCAGGACGAGGGGCCCGCAAAAGGCCCACGTCTTGAAACGGGAAGCTCACCGCGTCGTCCACGCGCCAGATCGCAGGACGACAGGCCTGAAATCATGGCCGAGGTGACAAAATCCCAAAACTCAGGGATGGGCAACGACAGCCGTTGGGAACCGACCAAAAGTCTAGCCCGCGTCATAAATAGGCGACGAGACCCGCCCTGAGATCACGGACGTTATAAACGAAGTCCGAACCGTCCGAAGGACGAGCACACCCTTCGGCCGAAGCCTGAAAGAAGGATACTCCCCAAAAAGGGGACGGAAACAAAAAAAAAAGGAAAAAGAGGGAAGCCGACGGCCGTGCGCACTTGCCGGCCTCGAGCAACAAAAAATGAAATCCCCACAACTCCGGCCCAATTTTGGCCAAGTACATATCAGTTGAACACAAGTGTAGTACCACTAACAGGTGATATGGACGATACGTCCACACACCACAAGGGAATGATCAAGGCCGAAGCATACGCCTATAAAACCCTAACCGAATCGGTTGGGTGACACGCGAGAGGTAACCTTCATCGGCCACAGCCCTTTGAAGCACCAACGCTTGGTATGAAATAAAACACTTACAATCCTGAAAGATGACCAGGACGAAGCGGGCAGTATCACACCCGCGGAAGAATCAAGCAATCGAGAAACAATCCCTACTGGCCATAGCATCCTGGATGGCCGATACAGGCACTGAAACCCAGACTGTTGGTCAAGCGAAGGTTTCTTTAGGGATTTGTCCAAGTATTTACTAAACACTTAGAGAAAATTCTGAGGAAAAAGGTTCCTCAAGAAGGAGCTATGTCTTAGCCGATGAAGGTAGGACCATCTCCTTGGGAAAGCAAGGGGCACCCTCATCGACCACAAGCCAAACCTTGGCCGATGAGGGTAGGGCCACCTCTTAGCCGGCAGCGGTACCACAAAGAAAGAACTATGCCTTACACTTATACTTTGTTGAAAAAATCTCTAAGTACTTAAATGGAGGAACTCTAGACGAAGCGGGTACCTGTATACTCCAAGGCCGTTAGCTACCTACGCCTTGCATATGTACTCAGAAAAAATCCTAAGTTCAAAGAAGTAAGTTCAAGGCGCCCTTATCGGCCACAACACAAGGATCCAGGCCGACCTTCATGATCAGCTCAGAAACAAGGGAACACGACGGCCATGAAAAACATTGGGCCGATAACGACATTGGTTCGACACTTGGGAAATCTCCCAAATCATTTGTCAATAATGAGGAGAGATTCAATACCAGGACGAGGAGAACACCCATCCACTTGAAGTTAGACACTTAGAAAAATTCTAACAAAAAAGAAGAACGGGACAACGCCAGGACGGAGCGGACACCACGGTCAGGGACGGAAAGAAAGCACCTAAGTGGATCCAAAACACTTAGGAAATTTTTGGACAAATCCTAAGTGTTACGACAGCAAAGAAACACCGACCAGGCCGACGAGGCCACCAGACCGGATGGACTACCTCACGGACGTAGCAAACACTCGCGGGTGACCTAGGTTGTAACTCTTACACTTAGACAAATTTCAGAATTGAAATGGCAAAAGGCAATAAATACACAAGAAATTCAAAGCCGAGCAGGACATCACAATTTCCATTCATAAGCAATTCAGTACAAGTGTGGGCGCTTCGGCCATTACATCAAGTGGGCCAAAATAAAAAACTAATTACAATGGAGCGGGGAGTAGCCGATCAAGCCTCTTGGGCGCCTCCATCCTCGGCTGGCTCTTCGACATCTTCGGCTCCCTCCTCGGCCTCAGTCTCCTGGCCGGCGGCAGCCGCAGAACTGGTAGCATCGTCCAGGAAGTCAAACTCCGTGTAATCCGGCTCGCCGAGGCCGGAACTCTCGATGGGGGACTCCCACTCCGACAGAGGAACCTTGGCCTGCTCTTCGGGATCTTTCATCAGCTCGAGAAGCTTCAAGTTCCGTCTAGCCCACCCGGAAGTATAATTCATGGCCTTAAGAGCACGAGATAGCCGCCGACACAGGAGCCTCTGCATCCGCTCCTGGCCCATGTTATAGTACACGGCCATCTCCCTGCTAAAATACTCCTGGCCGGCGGGGGAGTTCATCCCCCAATCTTCAAGCTTAGCGGCCACCACCTCATAGCACCAGGAGAGCCGCTCATCGGCCTTCCACCCCTCGGCCAGGAACTGCTTAACGGCCTCATCAGTGGCCTTCACAGCGGCATCCTCGGCCTCAGCTTTTGCCTTCACGGCTTCATCGTTTTTGCGCCGCTCGGCCTCAAGCGCCCTTTGGCTCTCCTCGAGTTTGGCCAGGGCATCGTCCCTGGCTGCAGCGGCCTCCTCGGCCCTCTGTTGCAAGGCCTTGGCATCCTCCCGGAGCCGATCCAAGCAAGCGACCGCCTCATCGGCCGAGGCAGCTTTCTGCTCAAGCTCTTTCAGACGAGCTATCTCCCGGTACTGCCTCTTGTGGCTCTCCATGAGCATAAAGGCACCCTGCATAAAAAAGGCAAACAAAACTCAGGCAAATGACTCCACCCGGACGACGAGAAAAACAACAAACAAAAGCAATGGAACTTACTTGGACGAGGAGGTCCATCCCGCCCTCGTACACATTGACGTCCCCGAGCCTCTTCAGGTAGGCCCTATCTTTGGCCGGCATGGCCTGGGCCAGCACATCGTGGCCGAGGACGACACCATCAAAAACACCCCCGCCGACGGGGTATTCCACCATCTTCTGGTAGGTGGCAGCGGCAATCTCCTTGCCGGCCCTCTTCGTCCGTGGCTCCTGGACGAGAGGGAGCGACTGGGCAGCATCGCTTGGAGCAGCAGTGAGATCCACAACGGGACCACTATCGTCCACACTCGGGACGGTCAGAGTGCCGGCCTCAGTAGCATGAGAAGGAGACGGTGCCCTCTTCGTCTTCTTGGTGACGTTCAGGCCGGCCTCAGTCAATTTCTTCTGGCCGTCAGTAGGAGGCCTCTTCTTCTTGGACTGGGCAGGCTTCGGGGCCGCACCAGCAGTAGCCCCGCCCCCCTTGGCCACGGCACGTCTGGCCGCCTCGGCCGCCTTTGCAGCCAACTCCTCGGCCGCCTTGGCCTTGGCTATAGCCATGATGGAACGGCGATCCATGACAAAATCTACACAAAGGAAAAACGAACAGATTAGCAAGGCAAAAGAACAAATTACAAAGGAAGAAAGCCGAAAAAATAATTACCATCGGCCTCAGCAGGAATGCCCAAATCCGAGCCGTCGGCCTCTTCGAAGGTGGTGGTCATCCTCGGCCAGAGTTGGATATCGTCCTCCTTATCGCCATACACATGGTATCTTAAGAAGCTGAGGGCGGTCATCTTGTATTCGGTGATATAATCCTTCACGCTCCTCGGCCCCCCTTCCAAGAAAGCCTCCACCTGAGCGTCCAAGATAGAACTCTTCGGCGGGTCATGCAGATTGAACCTCCCGGTATGGGCGAGAGAGGGAAACTCGGTGCCATTCTCACCAAGGGATACAAAAACGAACTTGCTCTTCCACCCATGAATGGACGAAGGCAAGTCCGTGAAGCTCTTCTTCTTCGGCAGCTGTTGGAGAGTAGCATAGGCCGCACAATTTTTGTGGCTTCCTCGGCCTATCTGATACAGATTCATGAACAGAGCCGTCGTCGGCCTGTAGCCCAGCTCCTCACAGCGGAGCAAAAACCCCACCATCAAAGAGTAGCTATTCGGCGTCAGCAAGGCCAGAGGGAGCCCCACCATGTCAAGGTATTCGGTGATGAAGGGGTGAAGGGGAAACCTCAGCCCCTTGGCGAAACTCATCGGGTATACTCCAAAGTATCCCGGTGGCGGATGAAGAACATGGTCCGTCGGCCTGGGTGCTCTAACCCGCCCGAACGGCCCCACGTACATCTGGGCAACCAAGTAGTCGGCCGCACTGCTCTCCGGCTTGATCAGGAAGATGTTTGTGAGATCCAGGTAGGAGACGCCCGGCCCACTCTTCGGCCTCCTTATTCTCTTCGGCTTATCTGCTCCCTTCACGGCAGACACCGGTCTTGGGCATGGAATGACAGCGGAAGTGGATGCCCCGTCCACCACTCGGGACGCACCTGCGTCCTCACCTTTTGTAGACGAGGCGGACTCCTCGTCCTCAACTTCGTCGTCCACCGGCTCTCCGGACTTGTAAGGACTTAAGTGTTGTATCTCCTCCTCGAACTCCTAAGGCACCTCGTAGTCGAGTGACCTAGTGGAGGGCTGGTCGTCGTACGGATAGTAGTCTTCGTTCAAGCTCTTCATCATAACAACTACTACGAGCCTAAGGGGAATAACTTAGGATCTAAGGGTGTTCAAGCGCCTAACACTAGATCACTAGCCTAGGAAGCAAAGTATGCAAAGTACAGAAGATTGCGATGAACACTAACCTTGAACACGAAGAACACGAAGAACGAGCTTGGGAGTTTATCTCTCTAGAAATTTGGCCAGCACTTCGACAACTCAGAATGCAAATGAGGTTTCTCGTCGGAGGGGGAGGGGTATTTATAGAACCCCCCACCCAACGGTCACTACACGTGGCACCCTCCCAATGGCCACATCAACGGCCACCAATGGGAGGCCACCACGTCACCAAAGGGCCAGGCCCAACCTACATACCAAGAGCCCACTGGCAAAACAGACTCTACGGCCTATACACCTGCCGGCTTCACAAGTGCCAGCAAGCGCCCACAACGGCCTATTTGCTTGCCAAGTTCACAAATGCCAACAATAGGGAGATGACAACGGCGAGGAACGTAATAAACGCCCGTAACGGCCACGGAACCAAAGGAACAAAGAACCCACAGCTCATCGACCCCTCGTAACGACCCTTGATGATAACTCTTTAAAAGCGATCTGCGCACAAGGGTTCTCCCACAGGGTTACCTTGGCCAGAAAATCGCCATGAGGGTTGGATTCAGGGGCACTACGGAGAGACCGTTTTGGCCAGGAACTAAAGCGACTCCTTCACCCCTCACACTCTTCGGCCTGAAGCAGTGGGGGACTGGGGGACTACACCGGCCTCAACAAAACAAAAAGGGAAAAATGCAAAGAACAATGTAACCGCAAAGCATGGCCACATCGTCCATGTATCACACTGCGCCTCGTCGGCCAAAGGCACACAACATCATCAACAACGGCCAACAGGCCACCTAAGGCAAGGACATTCATCGTCCTCCGCCACAGTTAATCATAATGGGCTCTTCGGCCAAGAACACGAAAGCCAATCAGCGACGGCCAAAAGGAGTGCGCAAACACCATCGTCGGCCACCCAAAGGAAAGGACACCATCGTCCTCGGAGCAAGGATCAACCTCAATGGCCTCATCGGCTTAAAGGTAAACTTCAACCATCAACACCCAAGGGAAAGCACGCCTTCAACGGCCACCATTAAAGCAGGACACTCATCGTCCCCAAACGAACACATCAAGTAAACAACGGCCTCCCCGTCCACAGCGAGGAGCAGGTAACGGTCAAAGCACAGAACAGGATCACCAAAATGGGAACAGCGCCAACGCCGCAACAGCTAACGGCCCGGGAATGCCCGCATCGGCCAAAAGCACTAGAGCACGGGAATCTACTCTCCTTCACTTCGTCTACGTCTCAGCTTAGAGAGTGGGGGGACTCCTGATGGAGTATATGGGTCTGAGCCCCTGGACCCACATACTCAGAAGAACAGAGAGCACAAGACACCGAGTGGCGCCCACGTCGGCCAAGGGACCCCCGTCGGCCGAGAAGGTGCCAACTCAGATTATGGTCCTGAGCCCAAGGAACCCGGGTGCCCTCGTCGGCCGCGCCCTCGTCGGCCGTGCCCTCGTCGGCCACGCCCTCGTCGGCCACGAAGACCTCACAGAACCGGATTCTACACTTACTCATTTGTACAGTCCATTAGCGGCTTTGTATTCGGCCCAGTAGCGGTCCAGTTGTAAATGGGCCTCCCAAGCCCAAGGCTTGAGAGCCCAGCCCGTATTTTCTCTATAAATACTCCCCTTGGGAGTAATTATAGGGGTGACAAATTCATTCTATTGAAGCATATTATTGCACTTCTCTCTCTAGCTCTCACTTCTCTCTAGATATACTCTATCAACTAGTAATAAACAATAAAAACATATTAAAATAATACAACAAACTGCAAATTACATACGTAATCACATAATAAATCAATATACCTATATTATTGTTCAATTTAGTTTGGTTTTTTTTTTTGCTATTGAGTTTTCGATATTTGGATATTGATTCTTTTGTTAAAAGCTTTAGCGAACGAGTATGGACCCTTCTACCTCAACACCTACGCGGCTACGCCGACTAGACTTAATTCCTTCTGTAATCTCTTTATAAAACGAAGCACAATTGTAATAAACCATTCTACTCCATTCTCGATCAACATACAGTTATACACTTTTGGTTTCGCTTTCTTAAACTTCTGATCACTTAGGAATGGCAGCTAATTCAAGCGAAACAGAGCTCCCAGTGAAGGTCTTTGGATGGGCAGCAAGGGGCATCTCCGGCGTTCTTTCTCCTTTCAACTTTTCCAGAAGGTATGCGAAATTTTCTGTCCTACCCGTGACACTGTTTTGAACCGCTGTAATTTGCACCGGGTAGGCAACAAACCGCCGAAAAACATAGATAGACGACAAGACCGTGTTTTAGGGGGTTAATTAGGTTGTCCGGAACGTGGCCAATTTATCGGGCCTTTATTTTTAAAAATTTATTAATATTATATAGTAATATTATATATTAAAATATAGGTTAATCAGTAAGGAAGAAAAATATAAATCTATCATTTTTTCGTTGATCCTTTTAGTTCTTTTTTATTCAAATTGATTGAATAATAAATTGTGTTGGTTTAAATGAAGTATTAAGTAAGGTTTAGGGGAAAAAATTAATACAATAGTACATTATATAATGAGTATTCAATTGATTTGATTATAAGTAATTAATTTTAGATTTTGTTTTAATTTTCTATATTAATGTGGGGCCTCGATTTTACATTTGGAACTGAGACCTCCAAATTCGTTAGACGGCCCTGAAATTATATGATAGAAAGAACCAGTACGATGTATTCCCGGCGCCCAACGTGCAGTAATAGTATCGGGACGCCGGATTTAGGCACCCTTTGCAAACGCTTAAAAAGAGCGTTTCGCAGGTTTTGGCTTAAAAAAGCTAAAAAGAGTGTTTTCAAGTGACAACTTCTACTTAAATTAATACTTAAAAGCTAAAAGCTAGAATCTGTTTTTTACTTTTTCTATTACACAAAAAGCACTTATTTCACCAAACACTACCAATTTTTACTTTTCAAAATCAATTTTTTCTCAAACACTACTAACTTTTACTTTTAAGCATTTTTTCCAAAATCACTTTAACAAGTTCAAAAGCACTTATGAGTAGTGTTTGCAAACAAAGCCTTACAGTGCCGGTATGTGTTTCCTGCCTCGATTCGCAGGCATTTGTTGCGGACGGGCAAGGTGAGTGTTGGGCGGTTCGATTTCAGGTCGGGTACCCCTCAATGAGAGGCTCTCATGCATCCACACTTTTAAAAACAACAAACAGAAAACGGATTTAAAAATGTCCGGTCGACAGAAATATATTGCCGTTTTTCATCTTTCCGTCTTTCCATCGCCCAATGACAATTTTTTTCAAACCGGTTATGTTTGGTATGATTGGTATGATGTAATCAATCATGTAATCTAATGAACATTACGTATTGATTGAAATACAATGTTTAATATGACATTTTATTTCAAACCTCAAAAACTAATAGAAACGATCAATAAATCGATGGTTAATCATTGATGGTTAATCATTGTCTAATAAAAAACTAATACAATGTTAGGTTAATGTTGGAGAGTGTTGCTAAATGACAATTAGTTAACATCTTGACATTAATTACAACTAGAAACGATTAATGAATCGATTGTTAATCATTGATGGTTTCACAAATAAGTAACTTCGGGTTATTAATGCATGGTCTTATGATTTGGTTAAATGGTCTTATTAAATGTTTTGGTTAAATCGAAACCGTTGTGTTGAAGTTATCAATCTTAATTGATTTCATCAAGGAGTTAAGAGATTAAATGCTAGTATCAAGTCGGTATATGACGGTGTTCTATACTTGGCTAATAATAAGGGTTGTTGATGAACGGTCCCGTTATTAATAACTACCCTCGATGAATGGGAGATTCTTATCGATTGAGCATTCGAGAGGGGATAAGTTATAGATATGACCGGGATCAACAAACATATCAACAATGGAAAGTAGCAAGGTCAAGTCTTTTAATCTCATTAATCTTAATCGCATAAGTCATCCATCTTAGTGTTTTAATTATTAAATCCAATCAATCTTAAAACCCTTTTAGTTACAATTTCATAAAAGAGAAATATTCTTTTCTCTATGGATACGAATTCTATATCACTATAACACATATTAGTGTTAGTATTGAATTTATTTTGAGGCATACAACGACTTGGGTGCCGTCAAATTTACACACTTAACTATTTCAATATCTTGAGTTTTACGATCACGAAGACGACCAAGTCTATAAATATCTTTTTCACCTTCCTTAGAGTCCAATTTTACATACAACTCGTTATTCACTTTCCATTGTGCATTTTTTACGGCTTGATTTGCTTTCCTTTTAGTCTCCTTGTACTCTTTTATGTTCTCATCACTTTTCTATGACTTGTTTCACCTCATCATATATTCATATCACCAAGATGTGTCCTTTTTGTGGTAAACATCTTTTAGACTCTTCAAGTATCTCCTTTGTCACTTTGTTAATGGTCAACTCCATTATAACCATACAATCATCCACACGTGAAATGTATATTTCAACAAAACTTCTACAATCTCAGAGTTACTTTCGTTCTTTTAAAAGTAAGAGAGATTATGAGCCCGTTTGGTGACACTAAATTGGCTGAATTGGCTGATTCTGCTGAAATTTATGAAGTTCTGACTAAATTGGCTGTATTGGCTGATTCTGCTGATTCATGAAAAAATTATATTTAAAATATTTTTTATTAATAATATAAATAAAAAATTATATGAAAAAATAGCTAAAATGATCCTCTACCGTAACTTCAGCCAATACAGCCAAAAAAGTAACTTCAACCTTACTTTTTCTGCTTATTTCAAAATTCAGTGCGTGAAATCAAAAATTACATGTTTGGTGAAAAAGCTGGCTGATAAGCCAGATAAGTCGAAAAGGGGCACCACCAAACGGGCTCTATATTTGTTGTTTTAAACTCGTATCCTTTGATCCTGTCCATTATTAGTCATTTAGCCCTATTACTTACTCACACGTAGATATGATTGTGTAACTAATAAATCTGCCCATATTAAGGACTATTCTTTTCGAAATTATATAAAAGTATACACAATCAAAAGTATACACAATCAAAAGTATAAGATAAGGAGTCCATTTGGTAACTCCATTTATAGTCAACCTTTTTCACAAATACATAATTTTTAATTTCGTGATTTGAATAGTGTAATAATTGAAATAAATAAGATTGAAAATTACTTTTTTAGCTGAATTGACAGAAATTGTTGTAGTGGACTATGCTAGCTATTTATCATGTTTTTCTTTATTTTATGGGTTAATTATCAAAATAGGACTAAAAGTCACTCACTTGGCACAAATAGGATCAAAAGCTAAACTAAGTTTTCATAGGACTAATTATGTGTGTCTTGGACAAATATACCCTTCTAGCTATTGAAATGTTTTAATTCATAATAAAATGATAAAAAATAATAAAAATTCTTAAAAAATCCTAAAAAACTAATAAAAATATTTCGATAATAATAATTAATTATTTTTTTTTTCAAAAAATAAAAAAATTAAAAAAAATTTAAAAAAATAAAAAACTCAAAAAAATAAAATAAAATTCACCGCCGCCTCTGCCGCCTCTCCACCACCACCTCCAGTCACCGGGAAAAAAATGTCAAGTTCATTACGAATGCCACATTTATGGCATAAAATAATGAAAATGTTGGCATTCTCAAAGAGAAATATGCCATGTTTTTTGCATTTTCAGGAAAAAATGGCAGTTTTTAGAAAAAATGGCATTTTTTTCACCGCCCGAAGATTGTGGTGCAGGGAGGTAGTACATGCGGTGGGAAAGGCATCCATATTTTTTTTAATTTTTTTATGGAGTTTTACTATTTTTTATTAATTTTTTTAAAAAATAAAAAAAATTAATTTGTTTTTTCAATTTTTTTATAAATATTTTATAAATTTTTTAATTATTTTTCTACGAATATTTGAATTTTTTTCGAATTTATTATGAATTAAACATTTAATTAACTCATATTTAAAGGAAGGGTAAGAATGGAAGGAAAAAATAGGTATGTTTCCAATAGGACTAATTTGGTCCTATTTTGAAAAGAAAAACATAGTAAGTCCTATTTTGAGTTTTTGCCATTGTTTTAGTCCTATTTGGAGTAATTTCTATTATTTTATTCATAAGATATATTTTTATTTTTATTCATAATTCAGCAAATTCAATAAATTTAGTCACTTCATCCAGAATTTCTAATGTGAGCAAATTCAACCGATTTCAGCGTTATCAAATGGGTTTTAAATTTATATTTTCCTCTAAATGAAATTATATGTTATTATAGGGAAGGGGTAAGAGAGAATTCCCTAAATAGGAGTAAAAAAGTTTTGAAATTCTAAAATAGGGCTATCATGTTTTTTATTCGTTGAATAGGAGTAAATTTTTGCCAAGTTTGGCATTACTAGCTTAGGCTTAAACATGACATTTTTTTTCAAACTTGGTAGATTACTCCTATTCAGGGAATAAAAAACATGATACTCCTATTTTGAAATTTCAAAGCGTTTTTACTCCTATTTAGGATAATTTCTGTATTTTTAATAGTGATAATGTATCAAACCTCAAGAGAGGTAATGATAATTTCCCATTTGAAGAATTACAATACCGATTTAAGTGTTCTAACGTCTGGATTGCAACTACGTCGGAGGAGATAGTCTTAGCAGATGCACAAGTTGTGTCTGGGAGCTTTTATCGGTGCTAGAGCGTGAAACCTCAGAACAATTTTGTTCACCCCTCAAAAGTGGGTGAACATCACCCCCACCCTCCAATGTTGCCACATGTCATAACAATACTTTATAATTTTGCAATTGTTATAACTTTTTTATTTTTGATTCAATTTTTTCGAAATATATATCAATTTTTTTTAGTTTTGTATGATCTTTCAGATGATACTAATATTGCATATGTAAAATTAAAAAAAAAAAATCGGGCTAAAAAAGATATAAGAAAAAAATGTTTTTCTTTTAATTTTTTGTATGCAATATGGAAACCATTGGAAATATTATAAAAAGTTATTAAATCTATATATTTTTTACGGAAATTAAATTTTAAATAAAAAAGTTACGGAGTATAATGATTTTAACAAAAAGAAGATTTGTGATGCCAAATGGCAAGTAAAGAGGGGAGGGGGTGATGTTCACCCTCCAAGGAGGGGTGAACAAAATTGGACTCGTGAAGCCTTGGTCGGCCACTTCGACAGTGATGGAGTTGCTATTCACCCATATTGCAAGAGCTCGTCCTCTTCCGGAATCACCTCCATACTAGGAAGTGTTTTGTGGAAAGTTTTTATTTCAATATTGTTTTCTCTTTAGTAGTATTTGTTTTTGTTTTAGTCCGAGTAGATTTGGTTGGAATGTTTGGATTTTTTGAGTTCTTTCGATTGACAGGGTTTCAAATTCGTTCGTTTTAGGATAAATTTGCATGTTTCAGGTTTAGCGAGTCAGGTTGCTTTGTATGAGGTGATTACCTCTATGTCTTCTGCTAGGGTTCACGATTGGATCTGTAAAATTTGTCTGAAGGTTGTCTTGTATGCGTACTCGTTTTTAATATAAAATCGCTTTTATGATAAAAAAAACTCTTTGCATAAAATTAAACTAAGTTCTGTATTTGGATTAAAATGAAATTTATCTGGTTTTTAAACATTACATATATTTGTACTCCTATTTTGACCCATTTATTTAGTTTTATACTCTTGTATAAGAATTTGTCTTGAATAACACTAGAAGTAATTTAAAATTCTAAACCTGAAGTGAATATGTACTTAACATTGCTATTTTTTTATCACAAAAGAGTAGCTTTTATATTAAAAACGAGAACGCATACAAGACAACCTTTAGACAGATTTTACAAATCCAATCGTGAACCCTGAGAATAGACTTAGAGTCATCCACCTCATACAAAGCAACCTGACTCGATCGCTAAACCTGAAACGAGCAAATTTAAGTTTAAAACGATCGGAACCGAAATTCTGCCTATCAAAAGAACTCTAACTGGAAATAAAAACACAACCAAAACAACATGGAGTTTGAAATAAAAACATAACCCAAATAAAACGGTTTTAGAGTTCACTTGTTTTCTTCCAAACCCTAGATTCTCTAGCACTTCATGGCGGAGGTTTAGGAGGGGGGACAAGCCAGTAGTACTCTAGCTTCTTCCTTACTCTGCCTTTTATTATCATGTTCTCTGTCAAGCCTCCACTTTCGCCACCAATTACAAATGACCTCGAATCCAGATATGTTTCAGCCTTTAACTCCAATCTTCGTCCATGACCTTCACTGGATGATGTCATCATCTCCCTATTGTTGTTTCTACTTCTTTGTTCGCACCAAGAAACTCGTCGCAGGGAAAACCCCAAAGGCCCAAACCGAAGAGCCACCCAATCGATATAGATCGACGGAAAAGCTAAAACCCTAACTACAAGGAGAAACGGCAGCCAGGGGCGGATCTGGTATAGGGCCAGGTAGGGCCTAGGCCCATGCTCAAAAAATAATTATTAGTATATATTAAATATATCCAAATATATTAATATATACTACGTAATTATATAGTTACGCTATAATAATAAAAAACATGGAATTGTAAACAGAATTCATGTTGGCGTGGTGGAAGTGTACTGAGCGTGTAGTGCAATACGAAGTGCTGGGTTCGAATCCTTGGGGAGACCATTTGAAGTTTTGAGAGCAACAATAAAACTTTTCTTTTGGCTAATGTTTTAAATTTTAATTTTTTCTTTCCAAATTATCTATGTGTCACACGGAAGAAGGGGCCAAGGGGGGATTCTTATTAGTTGGGCTTTTGAATATTGGCCGGAAAAATTAATGAGTTCATTTCATTGGACTTTTGATTATTGGCCTGATGAATTAATTAGTATAATTCATTGGGCTTTTGAATATTAGCCTGAAAATTAATTAGTTCAATTCATTTGGCTTTTGAATATTGTCCTGAAAAGTTAATAAGTTTAATTCATTGTGCTTTGTTGTTCAAATTTAAGTAGTTCAATTTTGTCTACAAAGTATAGAATATAGATTCAAAAGAAATTTGATTTCCAAGAAATTAATCTGAAAATTGGCTAATGTTTTAAATTTTAATTTTTTCTTTCCAAATTATCTATGTGTCACACGGAAGAAGGGGCCAAGGGGGGATTCTTATTAGTTGGGCTTTTGAATATTGGCCGGAAAAATTAATGAGTTCATTTCATTGGACTTTTGATTATTGGCCTGATGAATTAATTAGTATAATTCATTGGGCTTTTGAATATTAGCCTGAAAATTAATTAGTTCAATTCATTTGGCTTTTGAATATTGTCCTGAAAAGTTAATAAGTTTAATTCATTGTGCTTTGTTGTTCAAATTTAAGTAGTTCAATTTTGTCTACAAAGTATAGAATATAGATTCAAAAGAAATTTGATTTCCAAGAAATTAATCTGAAAATTGGTGCTGAACATTTCAGTAATCGAGTCAATTTCGATTCAGTATCTATGACTTTAAGATAATTAAATTGTCTGTTCGTGATATTTTTTTCTTTGACCTTTCTCAAATATTATTTAATCACATTTCGTCATTTTGACATATTTTTTAATGTACTTTATTTAATTAAATTTTGGCCCCGCCTCAAATCAAATGTTACATCCGCCCCTGACGGCAGCTACATACTTTTTTTCTTAGCACTCCTATTTTAAAATAACAATTATTTATATTTCCCTTTTTTAAGTGCTCCCCTTTGGCGTATTTTCGTGTCTTTATTTTTTGGGTTTCTTTTTCTTTCATGTTTTGGTTTCGTGATTATAACTATTTCATGAACTCTATAATTTATTAATCATATTCATATTTTAAAATTTTAATTATTTATTTGTTGACTTATCCTTGCATTATTAAATTCTAAAAATTACCATTTCTTTCCCGTTATATGTTCCTGAGGGGCCGTCCCAATTAGGCAATTACTACCCTCCGTTTCTAAAAGTTTCGTCATATTGATTTTTCTTAGTCAAAGATAACAAACTTTGGACAATGATTTTAATTGTTATATTTATATATAATTTATAAATTTTATACTTTTATTAAAATATTTTGAATAAATAACATTTTGCTATAATTTTCATTGATCAAAGTTGATAATCATTGACCAAGAATAGTCAATTCGGTGAACTTTTTCGGGACGGAGGGAGTACATTGTTAATTTGTTATTATATCTATATATACTACGTATTTATTTATATATTTCACTCATATGTCGATGAGCTGGAATTGTACCACATACCTTAAACTATATAAATAGGTTAAACCAACTCCAAATTAAACAGGAGATCCTAAACATGTGAGACAAACAATTCATAATCTTACCAGGTTTTGATATCCAGATTTAAATTTTCAATCCTTAAGAGTTACCAACAAAAATTGTACACATAGATTCATTATTGAAAAAATTACACAAATATTACTACTTTAAACCCCACGTACTAACAAAAATATGACTTTTTTCTCTAACTTAATCCCATGATGCCATACGTAGTCCATGTTATAAGTCACTTTCTTGTAACTCCCCATGACTTGTGGTAATATTTATGTAAAAATCCCTTCATTATTTACAGGGAAAATGGTCAAATATGCCTCGAACTAAGCTGAAAAGTGCAAATCATCCCTTATATACGAGACTCTATCCGGACGTCGCCATTTAGTGCGGTTCCCGACGGAATTTTATGATGAATTTTTTTGAGCATTTTTTTCGTTAAGTCTAGTTTATCCGTACCCTTTTCCCTTATTTATATTTTACGCAAAACAAATACTTCACAAAGATGTATGTATGAGAATATGAATTGTGCAGGGAAACGAGGGAAAGAGATGTGCAGTTCAAGGTCATATATTGTGGAATATGCCATTCAGATCTTCACCAAGTTAAGAATGAATGGGGTTTCACAACATATCCCATTGTTCCCGGGTAAGATGAGTTTTCAATCTAGGATCCCTACCTCACTTTAAAGTGATACGAAGTATTAATATTGGCATGCTGAAATTCGTGACAAAATTCGTGACAAATTGGAAGTTTTTTTGTAGTGATGATTCTCTTGATCACTACCTGGCTTCTCTTTAACTTATGGGTGCAGGCATGAGATCGTTGGTGTGGTGATAGAGGTGGGGAGCAAAGTCGATAAATTTAAGGTTGGTGACAAAGTGGGTGTAGGGTGTCTAGTCGGATCCTGTCGTAAATGCGAAAGTTGTGCAAGCGATCTCGAGAATTACTGCCCGGGAGGTGTTCAAACTTACAATGCTATCGGAACAACCACGTATGGCGGTTACTCAGACATCATGGTTGCCGATGAGCACTTTGTTCTCCGATTGCCCGAAAATTTGCCAATGGAGGCAGCTCCTCTGCTATGTGCCGGGATCACAACGTATAGCCCTTTAAAACATTTCGGACTTGACAAGCCAGGAATGCACATTGGCGTTGTTGGTCTAGGTGGCCTTGGCCATATGGCTATTAAGTATGCCAAGGCTTTTGGATGCAAGGTGACTGTGATCAGCACCTCTGCTAGTAAGAAGAAAGAGGCTATGGAACGCTTTGGGGCTGACTCATTCTTGATCAGCAGCAACTCAGAAGACATGCAGGTTTGCAAAATGTCTCCATCTTTATCCTACTATACTATTAGGGTATGTTTGGGAGTTCGGAGGGAAGGGGAGGGGAAGGCTTTGGAGGTATGTTGTTGGAGGGGAAAGAGAGGGGAGGGTGAAGAAGTCCTTCTTTGTATTTGGGAGTAATAAATTTGGAAGAAGAGAGTTTTTGAATGAATTATAATTAAAATTACTTTGAGATATGACGAATTTAAATAATTGAACTGATATTTATTTTTAATTGAGCTTAAATTACCATTTCATTAATTATCCCTCAAAACCCTCCAAATTGGGAGAACTTAAAAATTAGGCATTTAGAGGGTTTCGGAGGATCATGAAAGCCCTCCAAAACCATCCCTCCAGTTTTATAAACTCCCAAACATGAAAAGGAGGGTTATAAACCCCTATCAACCTCCCCCTCCCCTCCAAAACCCAACTCCCAAACACACCCTTAAGGATTTATTTGTGTTTTCTTGTTCTTGAATAAAATGTCAAACTTATAAGAGGAGTTGTAACATATACGGAGTAATTAATAGCTTCTACTTTATACTTCCTATATAGGGGCTGAAACATTTTTTTTGAGATATTACCTGAAATAGGACTAAAACAGTTTGAAAATTTCAAAATGGGAATGTCATGTTTTTATTCCCAAAATTGGACTAATTACTGCCATGTTTTGGCAGTACCAGACTTCAAACATGACAGTATTTTCTAAACATGGCAGTAATTAGTCCTATTTTGGGAATAAAAAACATGACGGTCCTATTTTAGAATTTTGAACATGTTTTTAGTCCTATTTCGAGAAGTTTCCCTTTTTTTTATACTTTGTATTATTTATTTGCGTAGGCGGCAGGAAGCACAATAGATGGGATAATAGACACAGTCTCTGCCACTCACCCTCTTGTGCCTCTACTAAGTTTATTGAAAGTCAATGGAAAGCTCGTAGTAGTCGGAGCACCAGAGATACCATTTGAACTGCCAGCCTTTCCCTTGATCTTGGGTATGGACATCCTTTTATATCAATAACCTAACTCACACATAAATTATACTACCTTCGTCCCGAAAATGTTCATCAAATTGACTTTTCTTGGTCAATGAATGCTAACTTTAGACGATGATTTTAATTATTAAATTTGTAGACAATTTATAAAATTTATACTTTTATGAATGTATTTTGAATAAGAAACATTTGATATAATTTTCATATTGAAAATAATTTCTATTAAAAGATATCATTGGTCAAAGTTGATTGTCATTGACGTTTCGGGACGGAGGAAGTATACATACGATAGTATATACTCCCTCCGTCCCATAAAATTCTTCGCACTTTCCTTTTGGGCCGTCCCAAAAAATTTTTCCCACTTATCATTTTTGGATAATTTGTGTGGTTCACATTCATTTCACCCTTTTCTTATACAAGCACAACCATACATTTCCACTTTCTTAATCTCCGTGCCAAGTCAAAGTGGGAAGAATTTTATGGGAAGGAGATAGTATTTATATTTGGGATCAAATTCTAACAAATGAGGATGTATATAGTGTTGGAAAAATGTGTTAAAAATTGCATTAAATGGTCATTTTGGGGTAAAACTGTGTTAAAAATTGAAAAATGTGTTAAAAATTCTCTAGTCATTTTATTTAATTAATTTATTTTAATTAATTTTCTTTATTTTCCGAAACACACCCCACATATAGTACATTGAATTTCAGATTTTGTGATTACAGAAGTGCGAATTATTTGCTAAAAACGTCATTCACAAATCTGTTACTAATTGAGCTTTTTCTCTCGGGGTAAAACTGCATTAGTGAAACATGAGTTTAATCTGCCAATACTTCAGTCATATTTATGGAAAATATATAGAAGTATTTGTAAAAGCAACATTGTTTTACTTATATTTTAAGAAATCCCATACTTATATTGGACTTGAATGGATGGATCACTGCAGGTAGGAAACTAGTTGTGGGAAGTTGCATTGGTGGAATAAAAGAGACGCAAGAAATGCTAGACTTTTCTGCCGAAAATAACATAACACCAGACGTGGAGGTTGTCGCCATGGACTATGTTAACACTGCACTCGAACGCCTCGCAAATGGTCAAGTCAAATATAGATTTGTTTTAGACATTGTCAACACACTGAAATTTGCTTGAATATCTTTGTATATTCATATTTAGAGCAAATCCAAACGGACTGGTTCATTTTATTTACACAATTGTTAGGAGTTTCAAAGTTCTATATATCCGTGTTGCCATGTGTTTGTTTTTATAATATATACGTAGTAATATAATTAAAGAATAATTAGACGTACGAATGTTGTGAGTTTCCTCCCATTGTATATTTTGTCTCGTTGACAAAATTATTTTTCTGTACGCAATTTTACTAGCTTAATTTGATTGTTAGTATTTCCCCGACTCAAATATTTGATAATTTTAATGAACAAACAAATATTAACAAATAATATAAAAACGTTATTTTTGTGCTTATTTTTGTGTGAGCATATTACGTGATGTTATACTAATCAATCATAAAGTTTATTATTCTGATAGGTCATAGGTGAGTCTTTTTTATAGTTAATTGTTTTCATTACGTGTTTTATACTAGTTTTATGTAATGGGGATGCATCATTTTGTGGTGTATTCATGTCGCTTTTATCAGGGCACGTCCATTACTCCATTCAGCCTAAAGTTTTCTTGTTATTTTTCATTTTGGGGTGTATTGATTTGTTTTCTGAATTTCTTCAAGGAAATGGGATATTACTAATTTTGTACAGAGTATATGGTTTGTTGTGGTGTTGTACGGAGTATAAGAAGCGTTTTAAAGATTTGGTAACACTGAAATCAGCTCAATAGGTTGATTCTTCTGAAATTTATGAAATTCTGATTGAAGTCGTTGTATTTGCTGATTCTATTGATTTTGAAAAAATTATATTTGAAATATATTTTATTAATAAAATAAAGAAAAAATATATGAAAAAAATAGCTTAAATTAGGGGTGGGCATTTCGGTTTTCGGTTCGGTTTTCTTCGGTTTCGGTTCGGTTTCGGTTTAATCGGTTTGATAGAAAATGTACCAAATACAAACCGATTATGTTTCGGTTTGGTTTCGGTTTGGTATGGTTCGGTTCGGTTTGGAGTTCGGTTTACCAAAGTATTAAGGTTTGGATTGAAATAAAAAAATTAACTCAAAATAATGAACCAAGAATGGATAGTAATGAACCAAATATAATGTTAGACATAAATTTGCAAACAATAACAAAAGACATATGAACCAAAAATATATAAGCATGACACATATGTAAGCAACAACAACAACGAGAATGAATCAAATTATATATAAAACCGAAACAAAAACAAAATTGGTGCTTGTAAGTAATGAACCAAATATATAGGAGTAGTAGTAGATAATAATTTATACTTGTAGTTAAATACTATCTACTAAAACCACTATAATTGTTATGATTGTGAATGTAACTCTTGTAGTAAACTCTAGTCCTGGACACTAAAATTAACGAATTAAACCTTCAAAAAGATTAACATCAATCAAATTAATGAGAGAAATATTATATTTTGGTTTGGTTTAGTTCGATGTAAGTTGGTTTTGATTTGTTATTTTAAAAAAAAACAAGAAATTATTTCATTTTTAGATTAGTTCGATTTTATTCGGTTTTATTCGGTTTTATGATTTCGGTTCGGTTTGGTTCGGTTTAATACGGGTTGGGAGGAATACTACCAAACTCAAACCAAATTACAAATGATTCGGTTTCGGTTTGATTTAATTTGGTTTGGTACGGTTCGGTTCGGTCAAACCGAACCGTTATGCCCACCCCTAGCTTAAATGGTCATTTACAGTCACTTCAGCCAATACAGTCAGAAAAGTAACTTCAACCTTACCTTTTCTTATCATTACACAATTCAGCGCACGAAATCAAAAATTATGTGTTTGGTTAAAAAGTTGGCTGACAAACCTAATAAGCCGAAAAACAAACTCACTAAACGGCCTCTTAGTATATACTACTAAGTTGCGATGCAGTGAAGCTAGAGGTTGTGATGCAGTGAAGCTAGAGGTTGCTCTTATTGAAAAATAGATAGAAGGATATGTAGGGGTATGTATCTAAAATTGATTCTGTTTCTTCTTCTTTTTCAGAAGCAGAAGTAGAATTAAAATCTGTTTTCAAAAGTGAGTATCCCCTGTTTCTAAAAAACTGCATCCAAAAGCAATTTCGAGCACTCATAAATACTTTTGTACTTCCACTAAAATACTCCTATTTGCTTCTACTTTCTAGATGAGCAAAAATAGTTTGAAGGGGTGTATCAAAACACCCTCTTATCCTAAAAAAGTATTGAAATTAGCAAGATGTTATAACTAGTATAAAAGCATTTGTACAAGTATGCAATAAGGTAGTACGAAATGTTTAGTCAACAACTGCATCCAACTTTTGGCTAAAACATTTATACTCCCTTCGTTCTTTTTTAATTACAACGGTTCACTTTTTACGCTTGTCAACACACAAATTGACCATTAATACCTTTCGTTCCTTATTAGCAAAAAAAATTAAAAAATCATATTATGAAAAATTATAAAATGAGAGGAATTTTTTAAAAAAATTAAAAACTTTAATTTATAATACCTTAATTAATAAAATATAGTGCAAAAAGTCCAATGTTCAAATTAAAAGAGAGCTAATAGCCATATGCTTGCTTTCGCAGTGTTGGCTTGGTTGATGTTTGGGACGAATGCTACACCACTTGTGTTTGATCCGGGTGGAACACTAGCGGTTTGACGTTTGTTGGAAGGGGCGAATATGAACTCCAACAAGGTGGGTGAGGGATTGGCGTGTGTGATCTGGCCGCCTCAGATGGTGGAGGAAGAAGATGATATGAGAAAGCTTCGTCCCCCTCGTGAACCGCCACCATGGAGGATTTGTGAGATTAGGGTTTGGAAGAATGTTTTACTAGTTCTTCTCTGTTATTTGCAGTCCAATTTGCTTACTATTCTTGTGTTTTGCCTTGTTGTCAGTTTCTTTCTTGAAGTCATTGTTGTTTGTTTAGTTAAGGGGATTGGGAGTTTAGCTAAGTATTATGTTGTTAGATGGTTGGGGATCCTTTTGGTTAGTTATAGTTGGTTTAAACCCGCTACACGTTTAGTGATTCGTGTTGCTCCATCCGGGATGACCGTTTCTATGTCTAATCGTAGGGTTGACAATCATTGTGGGTGGAGGATAATCGTTGTTAGTGGTCTTTATGTGTTTGATGTAACGATCCCGTTTCTAATGATATAATATAAGGCGAGTTTCGTGTCAAAAAATAAGAAAATTAAAAGAGAGCAGAGGTGGTATAATGTTTGAAATCTCTAAACCGAAAGTGAAGTCTGATCTGAGTACATGATATCGGGTTTAATGCACCAAACTCTCTCGTGATATAGAAATTCAGCGCATTAGCCCTCTATGTTTTAAAAAATGCGTCAAACCCCCTTGTGTTTTAATTAATCATGCACAGAACCCCTTTTATGACTAAATTTAATTATTTTGAGATCACTTTTCCTAATATTCTGATTGAATATGCAAGTAAATATGTCAAAATCTCTAAATCATACAAAAATGTTAATCATTTTTCTTATATTTGACAATTGAATTTGTTCATAGTAGGAATTTTGCGCATAATCAATTAAAACATAAGAGAGTTTGACGCATTTTTTAAATCAAAGAGGGCTAATGCGTCGAATTTCCATATCACAAGGGATTTGGTGCATTAAACTCACATGATCTCTTCAAGTACTTGGGTTAAAGCCACATTAACTATTTATATTTAATTACCAATATTTGAGTAAAGTTTAATTTAGGCGTGTGAGCCAAGAGTGGTTTTATACTTTGGGTTGTTCATGTACCGCTTGAGCACCTCCAAAGGCCGTCCCTGGACTGGAAAAGTAATTCAGGTCAAAGGATGAGGCGATTGGCATTCAAATCTCAATTACTAACAGTAAGGTATTTTGGAATAGGGATGTGTGCGATCCGGAACGGTTCGAGATTTTGCTTATCCCGATCCGGTTTTATAATAATGGTCTAGTACGGTTTAGGATAACTCTGATCTTTATCTCAATGTTGTGCCATTTAAAATGGGACCGGGACGATCCGAGAAAAACCGAGAGGTTCGGGACGTCCCATAAAATAAACATGTGTGAAATGTGATATAAAAATAAGTATAACATCACAATAAAGTTAAGGAAAATCTCTAATTAACTATATTTAATTTTTGTCTTGTGAATTTTTTTGGTCCCCCATAATCTTGTGTTTCCTCTAGTAGAATAGTAACACAAAATAGTATTGTACTTTTTAGTACACTTGTAATTTTTCAATACCACATTATATTAAATATCATATCTATAAAGACTATATATTTTCTAGTAGTTATTTTGGAAAATATTAAATCTATAACAACACTGTATTTTGGAGTACTAGTTATTTCATCATAAATAATATTCCGCACGTAATAATATATTATGGAGTAGTATCAAAATGAGAACTAAACAAATTTTAATCAAAAGAAATAAAAGAAACGAGACTAAGAGAGACATGAAATAAAATAAAATTACACTAAAGAGACTAAGGACTAGAGAGTTTTAATTGGGTTTGACTATTACATAGCATTAGAAATTTAAAATAACCTACTAATTTTAAACGGGAGGACGGGACATGATATTTTATAGTTATCTCGGTCCTGTCCCGGTTAATATCGGTACGAAACCGATTCAGAATGAAAAAATTGCATCCTAAATGGATCGGGATAGTTTCAAAACGGTATCGAAATGAACCGAGATTTTTGTGCACCCCTATTTTGGAAGACCCAGAATCAACATAAGATTTTCTTATGAAATAATGACACAAATAATACTTCTAGACTTGTATTGGACAAAAATATGACTTAAATTGATTTTGACCAAAAAGTAACACAATTTTGCTATAGGTACCCCAACTTTACCCAACTTGTACCCCATATAAATACTCCTCCAAAAAAATTACCCCCCACCTCCCACCTCCTTCATGTTCGTCCAAATTTCTCCCTCACCTCTCTCCAGATCTGCCGCTTTTACACTCATTTCCTTCCCATGAAGTTTCGAAAAATCAAAGTAGCCGACCTCACACCCTCCTCGCGTCGCAGACCTTCCCATCATCTCCGACTCTCTTCCGACTCCGTCACCGACCTTACCCGCTCTCAACCGGCTCTGTATACGCCTTCTCTCTGTTGCCGGACGGACCGGACTACAGTGACTCCGTCTGCCATTAGTCCGAAACATCGAAGAAGAATCGTGGTCTCATTAATTTCCCACCGACATTCTCTTTTTTTCGCAGCTCTATAATTTCATCCCTTAGATTCTTCACAAAATCAATTCATGTTTTGACCCTCAAACTAGCTAGTCTGGTTGGTCTCTTTAGATGAAGTGCTATTTGGA
Source organism: Cuscuta europaea (assembly GCA_945859875.1). Classification (NCBI taxonomy): domain Eukaryota; kingdom Viridiplantae; phylum Streptophyta; class Magnoliopsida; order Solanales; family Convolvulaceae; genus Cuscuta; species Cuscuta europaea. Next base: position 14,559,315 of record CAMAPE010000048.1, read on the forward strand.
TGAAGTGTTGGAAATGTATGTTTTTGTTTTATTTTTGTTTGTTGAAAATTGGTTTGTATTTGTTGAAATAATGATGATGATGATGATGATGATGATGATTATTATTTCCTCATTAATTTGGTTTGTCATTTTTCTATTTTTTTCCAATTTTTTGGTATTTTTCGTCCAACTCCACATGAAAAGGGGTTGTCTGTCTGACAGACAAATTTGAAGTGCAGCGTCTGTCTAGCTGAGCATGGTTTCATAATTGGTAGAGTCTTACATAAGATGTCTATCTGGACAGACAAATTTGTTTGTTTGAGTACATAGAGCAACTGTATGTATGCACATCTTCTTATTTTACAAATGTATTTTATAGTACGTGTGATGACTTTTGTGATGTCTCTCTTCGGATGTTGAAAATTGGTTTGTAGTTGTCTATGAAGTGAAAAGAGTTGTCTGGCATTCCATTTGATTTGTCTGTAATGTGAAATGAATTCTTTAAAATTGATTTGTAGTTGTCTGTATGTGAAAAACGTTGTCTGGCATTCTATTTGAGTTGTATGTAATGTGAAAATAGTCCGTCTGTCTACATATGTATTGCAACAAGGTGGAGGAAGCATAGGAATTGTTATTAATGTGGGAATGTATATTTGTGGGTTGTTTTGACGAGTTTAGTTATTTTATAGTACATTTTGACGAGTTTAGTAATTGTTAATGTGGTTATATAAAAGTGTTCGGAGATATGATTGTATTTGTTAATGTACAAATGAATTTGGTGAAAACCAAACATGTATAATATTGTATGTGTTGGTATGAAGTTCCCCAGTAAAGAAGCAATTTAAATATGTCTAAATAGACTATGATAGGTGAAACACAACCGTTAGATAGACAAACAACACAGATAACCAGACATACATTACTTTCATGCAGAAAGACAAACAATTTACACATACAGACAATACCACAGATAACCAGACAAACAAAAGATCAACATACATAAGTATTCAACACATACAGACAATATCGCTGAATCCAATTGTTCAACATTGAACATGTAACATTGTACAATATTCAACACATTTTCTCAACTGTAATATGAAAAAAATACATGTTCAAAAAATCACAAGTTCAAAACGTCCGCTTGGAACTCTTTTTCAGCCTTACATTTGAAGTCATTCGTCATCTTGAAGTGAATACCTACGATTAATACACAACACAGTAGTCAGAACACATATTTGGTACAAATAGCATATGTGAGGCATAATCAATTTGTCTGGAAGAGACAATTGTTGTCTGGCACAACTAACTTTTGTCTGGCTTTGAGACAGAGAGTAGTTAATTGGCCCACTCTACTAATGTTTGGCCCAGACAAAATTTGTCTGGCTGTAAGACAGAGAGTAGTTAAATGGCCCAGACTACTAATGTCTGGCCCAGACAAAATTTGTCTGGCTGTAAGACAGAGAGTAGTCAATTGGCCCAGACTACTAATGTCTGGCCCAGACAAAATTTGTCTGGCTGTAAGACAGAGCGTAGTTAATTGGCCCAGACTACTAATGTCTGGACCAGACAAAATTTGTCTGGCTATAAGACAGAGAGTAGTTAATTGGCTCAGACTTTAAGACAAAACCGTGTTCACTTTAGGCTAGACAGACACTGCAGTTCTAAATTGTCTGTCCACCAAACAAAATACAAACAAATTACAAAAAAACAACATACTCTTTTCCAAAACATCAATTAAATTGCTATATCATATTGAATTGGAAATCCATAAAAATACTCATTAAACATTGAGGTACAAAAAATGGAAAAAAAGTCTTGAATTTCAACAAAAACTTCATTGAGTAATTTCTACAAACATGTTATGGGCATAAAATGAAATAGAGAAATTACACTAAAATTTTAATTAGGTAACACCTCAAAATCATTACAATGAAACAAAATAATCAATTATTTACTTTTATATCATACATAATATACATAAAATCGAAAAAAGAAAAAATAATAATAAAAAACGCACATGAAGAAAAATTGTAAATGGAGTACGTAACTCATGATTTGAGAAGGGATGGTTACCTTAGACACAACTCCCCACGTCACCGAGCTTCTCCCCTTTGTCCGATTATTGTAGCTCTTCCATTTGAAACGAAAAAAAAGGCATAAGAGGAGAGGAGCAAAAGAAGAAGCTTGGAGGGAGAAAAGATTGTAAAAATGAGAAGACTTAATGGGAAGAGATCTTGAAATGGAGAAGAAATCAAGTTTTGGAGAAAAGAAAAAGAAAGGGGAGGGGATGAGGGGGCTGCGTGAAAAGAAAAGATGGAGGAGAGAGAGGGAAGGAGAAGAAAAGTGGGGAAGGGTAAAAAGGATGGTAAAAAAGGAGTTATTTTAGTATTTATATGAGGTAGGAAATGAGGTAAGTATGGGGTACCTCATTAATCACAGTGACATAATTATTTACAGTTACATTATCTTTTTCCAAATCTACGATCTCATTAATCACATTTTTGTCAATATTTGAAACCAGTGACTATTTTGGAAATTGAGTTAGAATTTAGAAATATCGAGGGGAAAACCCCTTTTCTTATTTCCGTTGGCGACTAGTGCTTTCCACCTCAACACTTACCTCATCTCCCCCACTGTGTATATATATGCCATTGGCCATTCCGTTTTCGAACATCTTCTGCTGATTTTTTCAGATTTCTCATTACTCATACGGGGTAGCTTAATTCTTTCTACATACGTATTTCATGGCAGCAAATTCATATGAGACAGAGCACCCCGTGAAGGCTTTTGGATGGGCAGCTAGGGACACCTCTGGACTTCTCTGTCCTTTCAACTTCTCCAGAAGGTAATTATGTGTTCTATTATTACTAATTTACTACCACCTCTACTTTTACACCTCAGAAATGGAGAAATCTGAAAACTACTCTTTTTCTATTTAAAGTTACTGTATTTTCTTTAGCAAATTAGAACTAAATACTAGTATCTTTTTGGACTTGTTTAGGTGTATCTTAAAAAATAAAAGAATAAAAACTCCCTTAAATAGGAGGCATGAGTACTAGAAACAATAGCCCTCCTAATTAGTGTCATTGTGTCATGTTTTTACAAACATGATATTGTCAGATTTTAAATATAACAGTAGTAGTAGTGGTATATTTCAAATTTGACAATCATTACTCTGAAACAAAAACACAATACTTTGGGAATTTTTCATTTACCTTGCTATCTCAAATACCAATTAACAGCAATCCTAAAACAGTAGACCCTTCACATACTCACAATAAAAAACATTTCAAATATGAACATGTCAAATTATGACCTTATTTAAGAGAACAAGGAAGTAAGATCATAATTGATAAAAATAAAAAAAAAGATAGTAAAATATGGAACTGTGTAAATGAAAATAGAATAGTGGTTTTGTATCTAATCGGATGGGTGCAGGGCAACTGGGGAAAAGGATGTGCAGTTCAAGGTCATGTACTGTGGAATATGCCACTCTGATCTACACAAGCTTAAGAATGAATGGGGTAACACTAAATATCCCATTGTTCCCGGGTAAGATCAATAATAAAGTCTCTTTTTAATTTTTAGATCATGAAAATATTTGCCTTGTTTCTCCTGTGAGCGTCGGTTTTTACTCTTCGAATAACTGTCATTTTAGTACACATTACTCATTTTCGATCACTACCATTTGTCATCCATACATATTAGAAATAATTACATTTATATGACCAAAATAAAGATGATTTACAAAAATATGACTAATGACTAGAGTAACAATGAAATCATAGTAATTCATGTTCAAGTTTTGAGCTTAAGTTACCACAACACCACCTTGTAGTAATGAATAGTCATATTTATGTAAATATGACTTATTTTAGTGATATTCTTGTTAAAAAACCCTACATATTACAGACTACATTGTCGAACAGTGCAACAATTATATGGATATGTTGCTCATAAAATATCACTTAGATTTTTTTTGGTAGGAGAAGTTCATTTTTTATCACTTCTAAGTTTTGATGAATGATCATGAGTGTTTTTTGATTTCGAATTCTTTAATGTCATTATCCACCAAAAGATCAACTGCAAGATGTGCATGAATTGGCTTGGAAATGATTGGAAGGACCCAAAGGCCAAAGGGGCTAACTTATAGTTGGGGGATGGTTCTTAATCGGACCAAAATTCTCTATTGGTTCTATTTAAGTGTGGTCTCTCGTAAATGTATGGTGTAAGTGTATTTTACTATAATCTAAGGCTATGTTTGACAAACATAAGTCTCTACCTTCTAGCTTTTATACTGTTCAAAAAGTCTCTAAAAGCTTCTATTATATGTTTGACATGACAATTTTTAAGAGCTTTTAAAAAATTAAAAGATCTTTTTTGAGATGCTACAGGGAGTAGCATCTGAAAAAAGCCTGTGACTTTTAGTATTAATTAGTCCTAACAGCTTGTATACCAAACCGAACTAAATCAAACAGTCAGCTTTTTACCAAATAGCTATCACCTTTTCTCTTTAAGATCTTTTCAGTCACTAAAAGCTAACGGTTATTAAAAAGCTCACAAAAGTATCTTTTCACCTAGTTGTGCCAAACATACCCTAAGGTATGTAGTTATTAAGTCTAGTGTAGTGTGGTGTGTATAAGTCTGGTTTGGAACTGAAAGACGTCCAATTAAAAATATCCTAAATTAAAAAAAAACAGCTCGATGCACATTGCCCTCCCCCGAGCATCTGGGGAAGGGTTTCCTTGTCATTTTGACAAGAGATTGCTCCCAAGACTTTAACCGTGACCTCACAGTCACACTGCAACAACGTAACCGGTGCGTCAAGGCTCCCCTTCAAAAACATCCTTGGTTATGCACAACCAAAATTAAGGTGAAAGGCAAGGAGTAAAAGTGTAAATGTTCTAATAATTGTGGGATTAGAAGTAAGATAGTATTCCTACATGTTACTATTTTACCTTATTTAGGAAAAATGACTAATGTGATTCATATTCAAACACCTCAAATGATGCTTAGATCGAAAAGAATGCACTACTACATTCATTCCTTTATAATTCATAGGATTCCTAATTTGACAGCAGTAAGCACTTTTTTCTTTTATTTTGTTTCCATTTGATTTATTAACCTGTGCTTATCTTTTTAGTGGTTCAAAGTAACAATAGTGATAGAGGACATGGCATTAATGTAGTAAACTAAACTGACAACTTACTGATCACCATATACTCTGCCTTTTATGGATGCAGCCATGAGATTGTTGGTGTGGTGACTGAGGTTGGGAGCAAGGTGATGAACTTTAAGGCTGGAGACACTGTGGGGGTAGGGTGTCTGGTTGGATCCTGTCGCAAATGTGAGAACTGTGAAAGTGACCTCGAAAATTATTGCAGGGGGGTTATATATACTTATAATTCTCAAGGAACCCCCACCTACGGTGGTTACTCCGACATCATGGTCGCTGACGAGCATTTTATTCTCAAATGGCCTGAAAATTTGCCGATGGAGGCTGCTCCTCTGCTCTGTGCTGGGATCACAACTTATAGCCCCATGAAATACTTCGGACTTGACAAGCCAGGAATGCACATTGGAGTTGTTGGTCTAGGTGGTCTTGGCCATATGGCTGTTAAGTATGCCAAGGCTTTTGGATCCACCGTGACTGTGATTAGCACCTCTGCTAGTAAAAAGAAAGAGGCTATTGACCATCTTGGCGCGGACTCATTTTTGATCAGCCGTAACCCAGAAGAAATGCAGGTCTGCAAGATATCCTTAATTTTATCCTATTAGCAATTCAAGTTTAATCCTTAAAGCTCATCCTAATAAAGAGGTTTAATCTGTGTGCATAGAATATTGGGTTGGCTAGGGGAATTCATTTTTCAAATTTTTATTCACAAGATTCTGTATACATAATAATAAGTGTTTAGCCTTTGGCTGCGACCAGTTTCAGCTTTGTCCACAAACTTATTGCAGCTTTGGATGAAACTACTGCTAAAGTATTTCTTTTGTTGACCCGAAACATTTTTGGGACTAAGGCTTGGATGCTGTTGTCGTAACGGAATTTCTTTTGCAAGAGCTGATTATTCAGTCTATCCAATTGCCTTTGTGTCATCTTTTCTTTTTTCATCAGTCTCGATAAGTTTGTCTCGTATATATACTTGTATTTAGTAACATTGATGTATTTCATATCCATTCACACTTGTATAGGCAGCAGTAAACACATTGGATGGCATAATAGACACCGTTTCAGCGGTTCACCCTCTTTTGCCACTGCTCAGTTTATTGAAAACCAACGGAAAGCTTGTATTGGTTGGAGTCCCCGAAAAACCACTCGAACTTCCAGCTTTTCCCTTGCTCATGGGTAATTAATCACAATATGTATATAATAGTATTTCATAAAGTTGATTAACTATCATCATACCGTAATTCTTTGCCGCGGATGGTAACAGGTCGGAAGCTAGTGGCTGGAAGTAACATTGGTGGAATAAAGGAGACGCAAGAAATGCTAGACTTTTCGGCGAAGTACAACGTAACACCAGATGTGGAAGTTGTCCCAATGGATTATGTCAACACTGCCTTAGAACGTCTCCTCAGAGCGGATGTGAAATACAGATTTGTGCTTGATGTTGGCAAAACATTAAAATCAGCTTGAATATTTAAGGAATAATGCTCATTAGATGACCTTCTTTGGAAAGAGAGTACTGTCGCTTTGAGATTTCACAAATCCTTTGTTGTGTCTTATATTTTTATGTAATGAGCATTCAGCATTTTGTGCTGTATACTTGTATTTATGTCGTTTTTATCCGGGCACATGCTATATGACATGGTTTATACACTCCTCGTCATTAGTCCATTCAACCCAAAATTTTCGTGTTGTTTCATTTTGGGGAGTCTCGAGTTAGTTCATCGCAAGACCCAGAATTAACAAAAAAGAGATGAACCACCGATCCAATCGATTTTGATAAATAAAGTCACATTTTGAGTTCTGGTTTCACGACCATGGTGCTCGAAAAGAACAGCAAGTTTAAGTAGCAGCATGTCTAAGAACCAACAGGGTCAAATATTTTGAACTAAAGAACCTGTGTTTATTAAGAAATTGTTAGAAAATCTTAAATATGAATAAAAAGTATGAATCTTAACTGACTAGTTTCATACGTTTCTGAAGGACACTAGTCACTAGCAAACTTAAGAATGCACAATTGAGGAAAGAGTAACGGAGGATGAACATGGTGCTTTTTCTAATTTTTGGATGCCAATAAAGGATGACAGAGAAATGAATTTAGAAAAAATGAACCAAATACGACCACTGCACTTTGAATGGACAGAAGGACCTGTTTAAAATCAACAATTCTTGATGTACACACCATGTTTGTGAAGCTTTTTTTTTGTCTGTGAATCCGGTTCACAGATAATATTTTGTTTGTGCAAAACATTGTCTGTGAATCGATGTTCACAGACAAAAAAAAGCTTTCACAGACATAGGTGTGTACAAAAGTGTGTATAAGAGTGTGTACAAACATCATTTTTGAATTACAACATAATTTTGGACGAATAAAAGACCAAAGGTAGTATAGAATGTCTCAAATACCCCTGAACCTAAATGGCCATCCATCTTCTGACTTCTGTTGTTTCTCCAGCGCCGCACGAAGCTCCTAGATCCAAATTTCTTCAGGCCGCCCATCTCTTCCGTTGCTTCACCACCGGAGGTGTGACGAGCTCACTTCACAAATACCTAGGTGGCGATCAGATTGACGATGACCTCCTCCGCGTCGAGGTCGCCGCCTCCTCCTCCAGGCCGCCGCCGCCTTTTACTCTTCTCCTCCATTTTCTATCTCAAGTCCATGGCGGCGATGGCGAAAACGAGGACTACAGGTGAAGAAGTTGATGGCAGAATCGACGAATGCGATTGGGAAGCGATAACGGCGATGAGGACTCCAGACGTCGACAACAAGGGTTGCGGGGTTATCGACGGCCGCAACTAGGGTTATGCGGTTGTTGTTGGCTGTCACGGCTAGGTTTTCGCGGCCAACGGTAGCCGCGACCTGGGGAGGCTGGAGGGGGTTGGGGATGGGAGCAGAGCAGTAGAAGGAGGAGAAGGCACGGTGGTGCCGGAGGAGCAGAGGGCGGGGTGAGGCAGGGGTCTGGGTGATGCAGGGGGTGGGGTGTGGTGGTCGTCGGAGGTGGTGGTTGCCGGCGGTGGCGTTCACCAGTGGTGGCCGGGGTGATGGCAGGTAACTGTAAATGGTCGAACACGGTAACGGTAATTCGGTGGATCGCATAACTATAATTGGTTAAAATTAGGTAACTATAACTGACGGATTGGGTAATCGTAAGTGACTGGACGCGTAACTGTGACTAGACGGCGGGCGTTGGTCACTAAACAGACGAACATTGGTCATTGGACGGGCGGACGTTAGTCACTGGATGAGTAGATGTTGGTCACTGAATAAGTGGATGTTGATCACTGGATGGAATCCAATGTATGATTGGTCACTGTAACTGATCGGTTGGTTTAATAAGGGTGAAATGGTCTCTTTATCCTTTTTAATCACATTTTTGGAAATTAAAACAAAAGGTCATTTTTTTTGTCCATTCTCTCTTTTTTAGTAATATTCATGACAAAATATCATGAATTTATAGGAGACATTTATACTAAAAGACACATCTTCAATGAAAACTAAAGACTTTCTTTCAAACAAGAAAGATTGTGGTTGTTGTGTTAACAAAGAGTAATCCAGAATTCAAAAGTATAAAAATTCTAAGGGTGTGTTTGGGAATTCGGTTTTGAAGAGGATAGGAAGGTTTATGCGGGGTTTATGATCTTCCTATTCATGTTTGGAGGGCTTATAAAATTGGAGGGAATGGTTTTGGAGGGCTTTCGTGACACTCTAAAACCCTTTAAATACTCAATTTTTGAGTTCCCCAATTTGGAGGGTTTTGAAGGATAATTAACGAAATGGTAATTTTTAAGCTCAATTAAAAATAAATATCAATTCAATTATTTGAATTCGTCATATCACAAAGTGATTTTAATTATAATTCATTTAAAAAAATTCTTCTTCCAAATTAATTACTTCCAAATACAAAGAAGAGTTTTCTCACCCTCCCTCCATTTCCCCTCCAATAACTTACCTCCAAATCATTTTCATTCTCATCCCCCCAAACTCCAAAACATACCCTAGGGGTGTGTTTGGGAGTCGGTTTTGGAGGGGAGAGGAAGGTTGATGGGGTTTATGACCCTCCTTTCCATGTTTGAGAGTTTATAAAATTGGAGGGTATGGTTTTGGAGGGCTTTTGAGACCCTCCAAAACACGGCCTCTAAATGCTCAATTTTTAGCTCTCTCAATTTGGAGGGTTTTGAAAGATAATTAACTAAAGAAAAAGAGTCAAATAAGCACTTCTAATATTCTTAATCTGTCACCTAAGCCCCTATACTTAAAAAAGTATCATATAAGTACGTTTAAAATATAATCAATCAAGCCCTTTGACCTGCTATAATAAGTCATTTTTTAAAAATTAAATTAGGAATAATGATAAATCTTACAAAAATTCATATAAATTTGAATAAATAGTCTAATAATAATATAAAACTAGTGTAAATATAAAAATAGATAAACTTTCAAAAACATTAAAGTAAAAAAAAAACTGAAAAAGTAATGTGAAATAAAAAAATAAAAAATAAAAACTTTAAAACCTTTTAAGTAGACGTTGAATATACAAATATTTTTAAAAATTAAAAAAGTATTGACTTTGATATTCTGAAAATCTTCACAATTTTTTCATATATTTCTTTAAATTTTAACAATTTCTTAGAATTTTTAAGTATTAAAAATTTGCTATTACAGGTCAAAAACTGATTAAATGATCAAATTGATCCATTTTGTAAAGTAGGCGTACTTATGTGATACTTCGTCCGTCTCGAAAAGGTTGACTAAATTTCCTTTTTTGGATGTCTCAAAAAGATTTGTCATTTCCATTTAAAATAAAGAATATGTGGCTAAAATTAATTCTCCTCTGCACAAATTTCAACCACATAGTTTTTACTTTTTAATCCACGTGAAAATCAACCTTGGCCAACCTTTTCGGGATGCAGGGAGTACTTTTTTAGTACAGTGGCTTAAGTGACGGTTTGGAAATAATAGAAGAGCTTATTTGAACTTTTTTCCTTAACAAAATGGTAATTTACGCTCAATTAAAAATAAATATCAATTAAGTTATTTGAATTCGTCATATCTCAAAGTTATTTTAATTATAATTCATTAAAAAATGCTAAATTTATTACTGCCATAAAAATGGAGGATGAGTATCTTGCAAACAACCTTGTTGTTTATATTGAAAGGAAAATTGCTATAACTTTTGACTCAAAAGCCGTGATTGATGAATTTATCTTGTTGAAGGAGCGCTGTGCACAATTCTAAGGTAGTAACTTAACTATTTTGTAATAATATATATATGTGTCTCTTCTTCTATTGTTTGCTTACTGTGTACTATTTTAATGTTTCGTTTTATTAATATTATATAAAGGTTATAACTTATAATGAGCGCCTAGATTGTTTTTGTTTAAATTACCGCCCTCCCAAGATGAATTTCCTCTTTCAACAAATTCAGGCTATTTAGTAAGAAAAGTAAATTCAACCTTACTTATTTAATTTACTATTCAATTTAGCGCGTAAAATGAAAAGTTACATATTTGATAAAAAGTTGACCGATAAAATTCAAAAACATGAATGATCAAACGGACTCTAAACTCAAGATAACGCCTTTTAAAAATAGAATATGCGTAAAGGATTTTTTTTAGTTTTTATCATTTTCATACACACTTTTAAACTAACGACTTTTTTAAATTTTCATATTTTTTGATTGGGCTTTCGAGTCTCATATAGTATTTGTTCAATACAGTAATACTACATATTAAACTTCAATATCCTTTATTGGGATGAGTTTTGATGATTTGCTTGTCGGGCATAATGTCATCTGGATAGATGATTACTTTGTAGAAATAAAATTACTGCTTCAATGATATTTTATTTTTATGTAAGGAATTATACTTCTTTTTTGAATGTGATTAACTTTAAAGATGATCAGGGTGAAACTTTTTGTCTTGATGTAACTTGTCTGAATTCTGATATTTTAATATAAGCCATTTTAATCATCGCAAAAAGTAACTTCTATAATAATATACTTTGACTAAACAACTATTCTAAATTTCTTACCAAAGAGATCATGTAACTTTGGTTTTTTTAGTGCCAAAAATGAAGGGCTCACATGTGAAAAGCCTTGTTTAAAATTGAATATGAGGTCCTGAAGTATAAAACACAATATTAATACTCCTATCGTGTTTAAATAATAGTCTCCAAAGGTTTTTTTTGGTTTTTAAAAAGAAAATGGTAGGGAAAGAGAATATATTAAGAAAAGTAAAATAATGATAAAGTATGAAAGAGAAATTATTATGCAAGCTCGTCCCAAATTGTACGAGAGGTTTGTGCTAGTTACTGTAACTAGGCCTTATGCGATAAAGAAATTGCACAATTGTAATTAACAATTGCTTTTTAATTACTTAAGTATTACTACCTTCGTCCCATTATGTTTGAGACAAAGGGATGTGGCACAACTTTTAAGAAAAAGTTGAATTGTGTGATTGATATCGATAAAGTTTGAATAAAGTAAGAATGAATTGTAAATATCTACATATTACCAAATATGGTATGAGACAAACCTAATGGAAAGGATGAAAAAGATAAAACGGAACAAAATTATGGGAACAAAGGGAGTACTATTTAATGTTTGTATTTAAAAAAATACTAAGATAAGAATCATTAATCAAATAATTAATGATTTTGTATATTACGTAAACTATATTGAAGTTTTAAACCTTCTGAATCAAGAGGCCTTGTGTGATAACCTTTTTGCTGGCCTCGTCTAAGACCCTGCGAAATGGAATCGCTTTTGTTTAAAAAATACTACCTAGAAATAAAGAATGACCAAAAATGAGTATGGGATCCTCTATTTGCCAACGTTTATTTAAAAACTTAAGTTAACAAACATTTAGTCAAAGTGGGAAGCTCGAATTAATTAAAGTGGACATCAACTAATCCCTTAACTATTTAATTTGTTTGTGAAAACGTAATATTGAAATCAAAATTTTTAAAATGTATATATATAAATAATAAATAAAATAAAAGGCCAATGAAAATGAAAAAAGCTTGGGTTTGATTATGAAGCGTGAAAACCAAGAGTAATTAGGAAATTGATTAAAGAAAGCCAGTGATGGAGAGCAGGTGGCGGATAAATGGTAGGAAAATTTTATTTGCATTACTAACCACCAAACTAAGAAAAATCCCAGAGGAAAAACGCTCATTCCAAGATCATCAACCTAGCTAATTCATCACAATTAACCCCACTCACCTTTCAAAGGTACGTTATGTTCACGACTATCCTCAGATATCAGATACCCAGACGTTGCAATTCATATGTTTTATTTCCAGGAAACGCATAATTTTTGACATTTTTTCCAGAAAAATATATTTATGTATTCTTGATCAGGAATGATTATATATATAATCTTAGCTTTCCTTTTGTAGTTTTGCATGGTCTGTGATCCAAGATCATTATTAAATGCTGCAATAGTTAATTGGTTATATTTGAATTTGACAAATACTAACATGACGATATTCATTGTTTTGTCTACATTGGATTCATCTACATTGATATCTAGTTTCTTGGAATGGGATGAAGTTGGGATTTAGGAAAACATTGTTATGGGGAAGAATTCACAGAAACAGATTGGGTTGTCTCTAAACAATCATCAACCAAAATGCATGTGGGGCATATTTCACCACCTTCAATACAATAGATGGAACACTGTCAAGAAAAGGCTTTCATACAAAAGTCGGGCAGGTTCGAAACATGAGCCCGGTAAGGAATTCAAAGAAACTTATTGCCTCTCTTTATTAGGCAATTTCTTTTTCATCTTCTAATTTTAAACTAAAGATACAAACTTATATGTGATGACTAAGCTAGGCTTCTCTTGATTGATATTTAGGATGTAACTGAAGTCATTAGAGACTATTATGCCACCCCCAAGCTGCTTGTTCCGACTAGTCTTTAAAAGAGTACACAAATTTTAAGATATTGGCTAATATAAACATACAAACTTTCTTTAAAGGGGGAACCTCAAATTTAAGATTGGGATATCAAAGTTTAATACTTGAAATAGTCTGGTAGGAAAACCTGTAAAAGTTTGAGATTTTGTTGTGAAAACTAAGGAATATCATGTGACTTTTTGACTCTAATGTGAGCCTTTTTCCTTTCTCCAGGTGGAGTGTATGAGAGTGAAGCAACTACTAGTGGCACTGGTGAAGTGCATGAAAAATCAGAGAGTAAGACGGAAAAAACTCTCGTAAGTTTGGCTTATTTAGTTTGCGATAATAGATTGGTCGATTATATAAATCAGCATGTATCACTTTGTTTTTGTTATGCTTATTTAGATGATTCAATTCAAGATAGTGTTGGGTGGTCAGGTGGTTGAACTAAGCCATCCCCATTTACTGCAAGCAATGCTAAAAGATTGAATCTAATCTAATAACTAGTTTAACTGAGTGTCTTATAACTCATCATTTCTTCTTTGCTCATATGGTGTAGGACTCTGGCATGTGCCTGCAAAGACCATGTCATCAGATAGATAGTGTTTTTAATTGAGGTGATTTTTTTCTCTCTAAAAAATGAGTTGATTTTCAGATTGAAGCAAGAACTAGAGAGTGTGGTACTACATCAAAGTCGATGAAATCTCGATTGAAATCCTTAATAACAGAAGAAGTATCAAAAAGAAGGGGAAGGGTGCGGCACCATCGAACTTCCTCCTGCCCAACAAACGCACCACCAAAGCAAAAAAGTTCTCACATAATTCTACCATGCCCCTTAGATGGGGAACTTTTGGCTCAAACATCTGTAGACGGCACGAATTTTGAACATCACAAGAATGTGCACACTTCTATTTCATCCTTGTTGGACCCACCACTTCCAAAGATATGTGATGGTCACGTCACTCCGAACGAAACCTGTGATTTGTGTGTTGCCATTCTAAAGCAGAATTACCTTAAGGAGAGTGATATTGGGATAGAACATACCAGCACAACTTCCCTCCAAGAATCAAAGCTGTTTCTGAAGGCGCTTGATTTGCTCAACATGAGAAAGGAGGTATTCCTGAAAATTTTGCATGACCCATCTTCATCATTAGCTCATCACTTACATGATAATCGCCTGGCAACTAATTTAGGACTTAGATTTGGAAAATCTATGACATTTCCTTCGTCCGGTTCAATTTCGAGAGAAGGTGTGAACTTGATAGGAAATGGGGCTCAAAGGCTGAAAGAGCATGAGGGGTTGTGCAAAGATCATGAGATTGTGGATAAAAATGTCTCTAAGCATGCACTAAATGAGAAAAAGAACAGACACGAGAATGGACATTGTTTGAAGCATTTCAAGAATCTAAGGGACAAATTAAAGTATGTAATTAAGGAGAGCAGAAAGGAGAAGAAGAGAATAGTGATGGATGGAGTGATCGATAAGATCCCTCGTGGTCGAAGCATTCCCGAGGAAGTTAAAGAAGCTTCTATCCATTCTCATTCCCCATTTGTTGGAAAGGGTGAGAAACAAAGCATGAATAGAAGAGGGTCTCCTTTATCTTTCCATGAATCAGCAGAGCGGTATAATCAGCTACTAGAGTCATGCTTTCCACACCAGAATAGTTCTGCTAAACATGATTGTAGAACTTCAGGACCGCCTTCACCTGTTACTAGAAACCGTAAGGTTCTGGAAAGGATTCTTTCATTACCTGATCTAAGATACTACTCTTCCTTACGATGTGAAGATTCTCAATGTACAAGAAGGTATTGTGAGCGCAAGCACATCTACACCCCCACAGGTGGTTCTGAATGCCATACTCTATCTGAGACTAATTCAGATGAGAGCCTTCATGACAATGTCCAAGATGTTGGTCACAGCTTTAATGACAATACTGGTTTACAGACACTACATCATTGTACTAATGCTAGTCATGATTTGGCGCCAGACACGATTCCGCAAGACTCAGTTTCCACAGAAATGTTTTCAACAGTTGAAGGTAATTTGAAAACACTATAAAGATTTAACAATTTGAATTTTTTCCCGTATGTAATACTCCCTCCATAACAATTTGAAATGCATTCATTGGACTTGCAAAACTGAATCCAAAAGAAAGCAACTGGCTAGTTCTATATATATGCTAAAAAAATTTAAACCAACAAATGGCATATATGATTAATTTGGTTAACCACCAACAAAGTTTAAGAGTATAAGGATGACTTAATGTTTTTGACAGTTTTACCTTATTAATCTGAAAGTTGTATATTAGTCAAATGAGACTATTTTCGGAATGAGATGGTAATGTTTACTTACATGGTTGTCGTAACACCGTACTCACTTACGTTATCAAAAAAAACACAATAGAAAACGTGTACAGGATTTTAAGATGTCTCACCAGCCAGATATAAACATCAAAATTTACAAATTAGGTGAATTGCTTCTTTTATAAAGTTTATTTTTAGGATGAAATGTTAAGTTTTAATATGGTATAGGAATAATATAAGCTCAGGCTAACAATTGATCCGACTAGAAACTGAATATGAATTTCAAGATTGACATGCTCCATATACCGAACCTACTCTTCCTATCTTTTAGAATGAAATCTCATGTCTAAATATAGAACTGATCTGAATCTAGTGGAATGAACTACACCTTGGAGTTACTCCACCAGTTTCCATATGATACTATGATACTTAAAAATTAACTTTATCATCTAGATTTCACATAAATGATTGAGAAAGTAACTCTACTAAATCTGATCATTGAAGTCTGTAGAACATAACTAACTTGTTATTCTTTTGGCAGGTGATTTATTTTTTGGCCAACAGGTTGAGTCCAAACAGGAAGCATCTAGTGTGACCAAAACTTCAGTTGATATAGAGAAAGAAGGATCTGAAGCAGAAGGAATGAACAATATCCTAATGCATCTCCATGTGGATGAAAAAAACAAAGCCCAATTTGACTATGTAAAAGACATACTAGAGCTATCGGGATTCAGCGGAATCCAGTTTCTCGAAAGCTGGCATTCTGCAGAGCTGCCCTTAAACCCTTCTGTGTTTGAGGAAGTTGAAGGCTGCTGCTTACCTGAACAACCAGAGTGCAATGGAAACAAGTCAGAAGGCAGTTGTGATCATCTTCTTCTCTTTGATCTAATCAACGAAGTCCTGCTAGACATGTATGAGAGATCGTTCTCCTACTGGCCAAAATCTCTGACATGTCACTCCTATATTCGTAGGATGCCGGTGGGGTACCGCGTTCTTGAGGAGGTTTGGGCAAATGTAAACTCATTACTAAGTTGGAGCCATGAACTTGAGTCATCACTTGATGATACTATCTGTCGTGACTTAGCGAAAGGTAACAACTGGATGAACCTTCAGTTTGATGGAGAGTGTATAGGTCTTGAGTTGGAGGAACTTGTACTAGATGATCTTTTAGATGAACTTCTTTTTGACGACCTTCTCTTTTGATCCCCTGGATCAAAGGCAGATTTTTCATTTTTCCAAATTTTTTCAGATGTATATACATGGATGACACATACACACACACACATATATATAGAAAAAAAGTGAGAGTAAAACTATATACAAGCTCTTTCTATAAGTGTATAGTCTGCGATTGCTTGTCTCATTGTGAATCTGAACATATTAAATGAAAAGAAATACATGATCATTTCTAGTTGGAGGTTTCAGGTTGTCTAGCCATTATTAGATATTTCCGCTCGTCTACGAGTCATTGGTGCTTTCTTGGGTCTGGAATCTGGATATGAGTATATGACTCGTCTTGGTTCTGACTTCTGATACATGATTAACATAAGGATCCACTGAAGTATCAATCGGCTTGCAATGTAACATTTCTAACTACTCTAAAATACTTAGAGCATACTTCCTCTAGGATATGGAAATGTCTCATCGAGACCGAGTTACCTCAATTATAAGGAAATAGCATAAACATCCCAAGTCTTTTTGTGTGGAAATATTCGCATAATTATTGGTTAAGATGTATAATATCATCATTATACTGTGATAAATGGCAATATCACCGACAAAAACAAGGAGATAAATACAGTCACAAGAGGAAGAATGTTGAACCTATGATCCTTTTCACTACGAAACATACCAAGTTGTTTGATAAAGTATATGAACCTGCTATGCCACTCTCTAGGAGTCTGCATGTATTCATATAAGGGCTTATGAAGCCTGCATACAAATTCACAATACTCCTGTTGAGTAACAAAACCAGGTAGGCTCTCCATGTAAACTTCTTATGTCAAATCGCTTTAAAGAATGACAAATTTGGAAATGAGGAATAATATATCACACTGATCAAGACCAATTCTTTTAGTATGGACCATAGACAACAATCAGGCTTAAAACCAATCAACTAGATCATCTCTGCCTAGGGGTGGACTGGGACGGGTCCGGGCCGGGTTTCGGGCCGGGACTGTGCGGGCTTCGGGCCTAAGAATTTCAGGCCCGGTACCAGCCCGGGTGTGTACCGGTACCGGGTCGGGTCGGGTTACCCGGTTGGGCTTTGGTCCAGGTCCGGGTCCGGGTCGGGTCGGTCCAAACAATTCAACCCCATTTTTTTAATTCTTGACTTTTAGGCCCAGACGGGGCCGATCCACAAAAATCAAAGCCCGATGCCCGCCTGCTTATTCAACTGTGTCGGGTCCCGGGCCTGGTCCCGGTCCCCCGGTAGCGGGCCGGGTGGGCCAGGTAGCGGGCCGGGTAGGCCCGTCCGAGACCATCCCTATCTCTGCCATCAACTTTAAAAAGACCAATCCACAAGCCACTACAAATATGTGTGATGGAAGAAGTAGTGTCTACCTTTAATTGCATTCTAGCATTGTCATCTTGTCATTCATAGCCTGGTGCCACCCTGGCTGAGAGAATCCTACAATTCTTGTATATTTTGGAATACAAATACAGGAAAGTGCACACCCTTGATGATTCAGAACATTTAAATAGAATTACAGTAACGAGCGGAGCGAATACATTTACGAAGAGCTGTTGGTAACTCAATACTAATTCGACACAAAGAAGGTGTAGATGACTGGGCAAACATGGAATCACTTGATCATGTAGTATGTTTGTTCATGTATTATCTCTAGTAAGTAGTACCCTCCACTACCTGTGCAGGATGCGGACAACGTTGATCAGACGCATTGTGCGGACAAGCGACTGTATTAGTGTTGGTGAATTTTGTTGTGAGAAATGAACTACATATGATGTGACCAGAACAAGGAAGTATGGAATATCCTCAAAGAAAGTTACACTGGTAGACACAGAATTGATGAGTGAAAAGATTGTAACATCTTAGAAAAATAAATTCGATTGGTCGGTCTAGAAACTTGTCACAAAATGGAGATAGATCGTGTACAAAACAACTAGCAGAATGAAACAGTTAAGGAAAACCTTTAAAACATACAAGTAAGTCTTTAGGAAGCAATAGGAAATAAGGAACTTTGTTATTCAAACCAGAAGATGACATCATGTTTAGTAAGAAGAGAAAGTTTCCCACATAAGAGTAAAATATAGCATATTTTCTCAAAGAATACTAGTAGACCATCACTGTTTTGTTCTCAAAATAGGACAGTTTCACCCCTACACGAGGAAACTTTGATTTTCTTATTCTTTATTAGAACTAAGTCGTATTTTAGAAATAAAATACATCTTGTCTTATTTTTAATTAACATTGTCCACATTCTCTCATATTCTTTCTTTAATAAGAATATATGGCTGTGAGAAGTGCACCACCCCCAATATTTTAAAGGTGCATACCAATATATAGCATTTTGCTAGCTGAAGTATATATATGTGAGGATAAATGGATTGATGGATTAAGGCATGAGAAGTCATAAAATTACAATATTGACATGTAAAACATTGTAAAGAGTTTAAATATGGGAGATGGTTGACCATTTCCTCCAACTTATGTATACTTCAATATCTTAAGAAAGAATGGGTGAGATTTAGAGAATACAAAATGACCAAACAAGTGGACAAAGATGCTAGAAACAATATAGATGTCATGTGATTCCAATCGGCTGTCCAATGCTCTGGTCATATATAGTACAAGAATTAATGGTGTAGGTTATAGAATAACAAAAAGCGCAAGTGAGTTTGCAAACACAAATAAAATTACTTTGATAGCTCAAATTAAAGAAAAATAAAAGTTAAATTTGAGAAAGAAAATGTGTGATTTCACTAATGTCACTTTGAGTTTAAGAAAATAGATGAGTTGCTTGATATATGAGCTGAAACATCAAACATTAGAATCTAACATCAGAATCTATTATCTAGAATCAGATAAGATGGGATTGAGAGAGACAAAAAAACAGAATTATAACATACGGTATACTCCCTCCATCCCTAAAAGGATTGCCAAGTTTGACCGGCACGTAGAATAATAAAGTAAAAACTGTGTGGTAGAGATTTGTGCAGAGGAGAGAGAAATAACAGAAACCACAAATTGATTGATTAATAGGGAAAGTGACAAAGTTTTTGGGACAACCAAAAAAGGAAAGTTGACAAAGTTATAAGGGACGGAGGGAGTATAACAGAGGTTCAAAAGAAGAAGCCCGTTAGATATGACTTGTATGGCAGATAATACTACCTCAGTGGCATAAAGATCTTTAGATTTTATATAAATGATTGAGGGTATGATGAGAAAATAATGAAATAATGTGATGGAATAAAGGATAAATCTAAAAAAAGTAGGTGTAATAATTTATTATTTTCTAAATAATTGAGGGTATGATGAGAAGATTTTGAAATGAAAAGATTATTTAAATATGATTGAAAAGAAAAGTGGGAAGATCTTTTTGTACTTTTGTTCAATATATATTTTTGAAAACAAATAACTTAATTATTATTAATGAAGATGACAAGAAACATTACAATCATAAAACTCAAGTCTACAATGGGATGAGACACAAACGGACGATTCTAATCGAAAACGCCGAATCACTAATCTCGCAAAGAAGTAGACTCTACCTGCAGATTGACTGCTCCTGCTACGATCACAATAATTTTCAAAAGAACTACTAAACATCCCAGTTTCTCCAGCCACCGATAAGGAGTAAACTGTAGAATTTGTTCCGGTTTCACCAGCCACCGAAAAGAAAGCAATCCAAATGATCTCATCTTCCTGGAACGGCAGTGGTTCAGGAGGGGAGCGATCAGTCTCAATATCGACGCATAAGAAAATCATGGTTTTGATTGTTGAAGAGATCAATGCAAATCTCTTCTTAGCACACAAGAACGCCCGACCCAAAGTGGCGGGGAATATGGATCTGGCAAACGATATTTCACTACCGAAGATATATAATGTCTCCAAACAACGTTGGGAAAGAAACAGATGAATAAACCTGAAAACACCGATTCAGAAGATGTTTTTCTATTATTGAAATCAAAGAAGATTGAAAGAAGAGAAGAAAAGAAGAGAAAAAGAGGAGGCGGCGGCTAGGATTTTCCCATGCCATTGCCGCTCCTATTCTTTCGTGATTGAATATTGATAATGTTGTTTTTTTCTACTTTTGTTCAATATTAGACACTACAATGTGTTGAATTGTTCCAATTAGACTTCCGGATGGTGAATGACAAAAACTATATGCATATTATGAACTGAAAAATTATGTTTGTACTCACTTTTATACATATTTTTATATTTTTATGTGAGAATGCTTTTTTAGTCGCTGAACGAGATTCAATGAAAAAAATAGTCTTCTCAAGCATGTATGTACAAGCAGCCAACTTAGAGGCCGTTTGGCAACCCTCATTTTCGGCTTATCAGGCTTATCAGCCAACTTTTTTACCAAACACGTAAACTTTGCTTTCGCGCGCTGAATTGTGTAATAAGTCGAAAAAGTAAGGTTGGAGTTACTTTTCTGGCTGTATTGGCTGAAGTTACTGTAGATGATCATTTTAGCTATTTTTACATATAATTTTTTCTTTATTTTATTAATAAAATATATTTTAAAAATATTTTTTTCTTGTATCAGCAGAATCAGCCAATGCAGCCACTTCAACCAGAATTTTATAAATTTCAGTAGAATCAGCCAAAACAGCTGAGTTTCGTGCTAATAAACGGACTCTTAATTTTACTCATGCATCTATCACACATCATCACTTATACGCTTATCAACTTTGTAATTACCATAAATAACTAAACAAAAGTTTAAAAAATCCAAAAGTTGAAAAGTCTAACAATAAGTGAAATAAAATAAACGGAATTAAAGAAAAAAAGGTACTCCCTCCATTCGATATTTTACTTCCACAGTACAAATGGCACACGGATTAAGAAAATGAGAATTGTGTGGTGGAGAGTTGTACAGAGGAGAGAGAAATGTGTAAGAATTATTGTGAACCACAAATTCTTTGCCAAACAAGGAAAGGGAAGTTCTTTTTGGGACAGACGAAAAAGGAAAGTTAGAAGTAAATTACGGGTCGGATGAGTAAAATAAAAGGAAAGGACTAAAGGAGTACGTAGACGATGAGAGATGTGGATGTCTCACGTGTGGAGGGAGGGGGTGGGATAAATTGAAATAGGTAGGTGGGTAGGTAGGGACATTACATGGGAAAGAAGAGACAATGGTGGCAGTCATATATGCAGCAGCTGCGTCTATAAACTGGACCTCAGCCCAGCCAGCTAGATACCTACCTGCTAAGCTACCTCCTGCACCCTGCTTTTCTACGTACTCTCATACTCCCTACTCCGTCGTATGTTACGTCTACTATTCTCTCTGTGTGTATCAATGGATGGGTTCACCTAAAAGGAGTATCCACTCCCATCTCAGAAAATTCTTCCCACTTTGATTTGACACGAAGATTAAAAAAATGGAGTAAAATGGAAATGTGTGGTTGTAGTTGTGTAAGAAAAAAGTGAAATGAATGTGAACCACACAAATTGTCCAAAAATGGTAAGTGGGAATAATTTTTTGGGACGAACCAAAAAGGAAAGTGGGAAGAATTTTATGGGACGGAGGGAGTATATACTATGTACTCTTTCCGCCCCTAACTTTGTTCCATTTTACCTTTTTCGTCCGTCCTATTAAGTTTGTCTCATACCATATTTGGTAATATTTGAGTTACTACAATTCATTCTTAATTTATTCACACATTATCAATTTAATATCAACCACACATTTCTACTTTTTCTTAAAACTCTCACCACACCCATTTGTCCCAAACATAGGGGGACGAAGGTAGTATTATACAATCAACAATGTACACCTGCTTATACACATTAGTACACCTCATGTCTGTTAGAGTTTTTTTGTCTGTGAATCCCAGTCCACAGACAAAAACTGACTTGTTTTGTCTGTGAAAAATTCTACAGACAAAACAAGTCCGTTTTTGTCTGTGGACTGGGATTTACAGACAAAAAAACTCTCACAAACACGAGGGTGTACTAATGTGTATAAGAAGATGTACAAAAGGAATTTTTGTTATAAAATTGAAGGTCCACATTGACATTATCATTCATATATTTACCATTGCCATGTGTCACTTTTGTAACTAGCCACATGTCACTAGGGATGGACCCAACCGGTTCGGCCCCGTCCGGAACCGGCCCGGCCCGACCCGCCACTGTGCGGGCTTTTACCCAGTTGGGGAGGGGTGTGCAGGCCGGGCTCGGGCCCAGTATTTGTTGAACCGGCCCGGGCGGTTTGGGCCGGGCCCGAGCTTTTTTTTTCTTGATTAGGGCTGGGTGTTGGGGGGTTGGGGTGGGGTGAAGGGGGGGGGGGTCGGGGGGTTAGTTAGAAAGCAAAAAAAATATATTTTAACTTGACCTGGGCCTGACCCGGCCCGGTTAGGACATGACCCGGTATCAACTCAGGCCGGTTCCAGGCCCAACTATTTGAAAAAAAGCCCGCCCGGACCGACCCGGAACCGGAACCGGGCCGGCCAGGGTCCATCCCTACATGTCACTACTACCGTTCCGTACATAATTACTATTATTCATTTATATTAAATTTGGAAAGCTAGGCCACTACCTACATTAATCCTCACGTTTTTCATATACAGTGTTCATTTATTTTTGGAAAGTTAGGCCCCTCCATACCGCAAATTATACAGTGGGATCGGCCCACCTTCCGCATGGTGTGCCGATCCCGAACGGTGTCGTTTTTGTTAAGTCTAGGTTCGTCATTCGTTATTCTCTGGCCGTTTCTATTCGTTATTCTCTGGTTGCGGACTCTGCTTCTATTCGTTTTCTTCCTGTTCTTCCTTTTCCCTTCATTCTCTTCGTTCTCTTGCTTCTTGTCTACGATTACGATTTCAATGGAGTTTTCTTGTGGTGATTCAGTTATTGTGGATTCAAATATTGAATTCGGCGATGCTGTGTCGTGTAATATACAAGATAGTTGCGTGATTGATTCATCCAGCGGAACTAATTTTCATGGTGATCAACTTGTTGATGTTGAATTGATCGGTCAGCGTTAATGTTTTCTGTTCGTTCTGCGTTTTGTACTTTTGTTTTGTGTTTTGTACTTTTGTTCCGTGTTTTATAATTTTTGGCATTGTTTGAGAATTTGTAATTTTCTATTGATATTTTCTGAGTTTTTTATTCAGGAGAAGAAAATATTGCTGCAAGTCTTTAGGAAGCAATAGGGAATCTGCTTTGTAGAGGTACACCTTTCATTGTGAAGGTTCGTGTAACTTTTGGTTATGTGTTGTGTAACTACAGTGAAAGTTTATGTAATATGCAGTCGTAGATATGTAACTTGTGGTAGTTCTTTTACTTTGGATTGTGGTTAAACTTTGATTATGTGTTTTGTACCTATTGTTAACTATTATGTTATATGAGGTCATGGATATGTAACTTTGGTTGATTAAAGTTGTTTAGCTGTTGTTTGTTTTCATATGTCTTGTTGTTATAATTTCAGATACATCAGAAACTGTTAACAAGTCAATTGAGAGTAAATCAATTATTGGATTGATTGTCAAGTCTGAACGGGAAGCTTACACTCTTTATAACAATCATGCTTTTGAAAATGGATTTGGCATTCGAAGATACAAATAGAGGTTTTGATAAGTTCATATTTTGACACGCATTTGATGCGTGTTGGGATTGACTTCTGATGGTTTTCCTAGCTTTAAGGTGTTGCAAGTCTCAATTGTAGCTCAAGTTATGTTTACCTGGCGTTAATTCGAGTTTTGTGTTATTTGGAGTTAAAATCAGGAACTTAGAGTCCGGCACCGGCGCTTGAGGAGAAAACGGGATGATTCGAGAAGCATTCAAGAGTGAATTGAGAGCTTTGGAGGTCACCGGGAGGTTCACAATGAAGATTTGATGACAAAAGAGCTCTAGGATTGGCTACGGGATCAAAAGAAGACAAATAGAGCTTGAAAATGGCGTTCAGGATGACCTTCTTTCAATCATTCAAGCATATCGTTTTGTAGAAACATCCAAAGGACACGATACAAGTTCCATGTGAAATCCAACTTCAAGTTCTACAAATCATATGAAGACACCATTGCAAGAATCCGAGAGAAGAAAGGTGAAAACAGACGAAGAATTCAGATAATCGCTGTTACGATTTCAGAATTCGACCTTCTACCATTTTATTCATATCTTTTGATGGGATGATCCAAATCCAATTTTTCAAGTTGTGGTGGATAGAGGACTTCATTATCTACAACTTTCATAAAGAAGGGTTGTCCAATTCGGAATAGAGAAACAGTTAAAAACATGTCACGCACGATCGTGCCTGGGAATGGACGCACGCCGTGCCTGTAGTATAATGAAGATGTCATCCGCTGGAATCCAGGCATGGTCGTGCCTGGAAGGGTAGGCACGATCGTGCCTACCCCCGTGTTATGCGAAAAATTGTCCTAGTTCGACCAGAATTTGTATTTTCCCCCTTTTTCTAGAAATAAGGCCTACATACCCCTTTTTAAGGGGGGCGAACATTACGGAGAGGCCTAGGGATGAATTTACTTGCGTTTTTACGTTGTTTTCTTCAAGAACCCTGGGATTATTTGTAAGTTCATTCTTTTTAATTAATGACAATTATTTCTATTCTTCCCAATTCTATTGATTATTCAATTATGAGTCGGGATGTAGTTTTAATTAGGGATTTGGGATTGATGAAGGGGTTAATCACGATGTATGGCTAGTTTCTTGATGGATTAATTGCATGAATGCCGTTTAATTTGTGTTTGAATAATTTAACTGATATCTTTTGTAACCTGGAACCGCGGCTAGAATTAAAATTGCTTGTAGAATAAATTAAGAGAGATCTAGTTTATTCTGAGACACATTCACACGTACTTAATCGTTCGCTAAGAGATTAGTAGCGATTAAGGGGCTCTAAGCTCACTCGTCTTGGCAATAATTTAGGATCCTGCCGCATGAGAGATCAGTCTGGTCCCCTAAAATATTGTACTCTACGCCGCGAGAGCGGTAAGAACTTAGTAATGATTAGCTAGGCTCAATTAAAACAATTTCATGTGATTAATCCTGATTAGCCAAAAATCTGATTACCCCAGAATCAATTCTGCTCTCTTCATCGTTAATTACAGAGAAACCAATCTTTTATTTTAATCGTTCATTCGCATTAGTAATCAACCAATCTCGCATGACACATTTATTTTATTTATTTTTAATCGCTGAATTTAATTAATTCTTGATTCTCTTTTGTTCGTCCCTGTGGAGACGATACTCGTACTTTTATCACTATTCTACCATCAATTTAAGTGTGAGAGAACTCACATCAGTTTTTGGCATCGTTGCCGGGACGATGTCGGTCTTAAGAGTTAATTAGACTCAGTGATCTGTTTTTTTTTTGTTTTTCGTAGGATTTTTGTCTGCTAACCTTGCAGGTTAGATCTATTTATGCATACACGCTCTAAGAGGGGAGAACCATTAATCCCTCTTAATCTTGAGATTGAAAAGCTCGCTAGACAGAACCGCAAGGCTCAACGAGAGCAAAAGCTAGTCATGGATCCGTCTTCATCTGGAACCGCAGGGATGTCTTGTATCCCTAACCATACTTCTCAACAAGATTTCTGTGTCAACACATCACCCCAGTCTTCTCCACCTATTTCACCCAAACGCCCTCCAGGTTTTCAGAACTACTGCACACCTTTCTTTCCCCAAAATCAGCCCACACCACAAATTATCCTCTCTCCATTATTCCAACTTTTTCAAAATACCTCTACTCCTCCTGAAACTACTATTCAGAACCAAGCCTTTGGGATGCAAGGAGCAGGGCAGAACATTGCAGTCTTCCCGCCAAGACAGAACCCGCCTCAAGTCACCCAAAATCATTCCAAAATCAGCCACCGCACCAAGATCCTTACCAAAACCAATACCGTAATCCACCCCAAGCTCCACCTTCTCAACAACAACCAGCTTTCCAGCCTAGACAGCAGGCTCCTCTACAATATGCATATGTCCCACACAATAATCCACTCTACCAGGGGCAAACCCTTGCAGAGTTCCTAACCCCGGAGATTTCAGAATAAGACAGCACTCACGTGCCTAGAATTACTGCAAACCGCTACGAGATCAAATCGGCGGTGATAAGCATGGTGTCGAACAATCAATTCGAGGGAGGCCTTACTGAAGATCTAGTGGCACATATTACACGCTTCCTGAGGATGTGCCACACGTTCAAACATATGGTACACATGATGTTTTTCCCTTTCTCACTGAGGGATGATGCACAGAGGTGGTTGGACAACAATCTACACCACCACCACCAGACTTGGGACCAGCTGCATAGTGCCTTCATCAAAGAGTACTTTCCTACATCTAAGGCATTAAAGTTGAAGAAGCAGCTGCAAGAATTCAAGCAAGGACCTTCAGAGACATTGGCTGAAGCATGGAAGAGATTCAAGGTGTTGAGAAGAGCTTGCCCTCAAGGCAAGATGAGTAACTGCGAGGTCCTATTTTTCTTTTGCAGTGGAATGAAGGGAAGATGATGCTGGATGCTTCTGCCAATGGAGCCTTTCCCCAATTACCATCTGAGGTTGGAGAAGAACTCGTTGAGAAGATAGTGACTAACAATGCATCCTGGTACAGTGACAGGAGTTCTCCACAGCAAAAAGCCCCAGGCCTTTACGAAATCAGTGATAATTCTGCTCTCTCTGCACGGGTGGACACTTTGGCAAGCATGTTTCAAAAACTCTCCACTAAAATGGATGATTTAGGAAAGAAGGTGGAACTTGCTCACTCGGTACCGAGCGTGAATATGGTAGCTTCCGGTCATGTCAGCCCTTCTTGTACTACATGTGGGGGACTCCATTGGCCGCATGAATGCAATTTAATGGCCTACACCTCAGCATCCCCTGGAGTGGAACAAGTGGATGCGATGAACTTTCAGAAGCAGGGCTACTACAATCAACCCTACGGCCAGCAGCAGTATAGAAACTATAATCAGCCTCAAGCATCACAGGCTCCACAACAAGCACCTCAGCAAGGTCAAGGGAATTTTGAGAAGGTGACCGAACAAAGACTTGCTAGCTTGGACGATAAACTCGACAAATTCATACAAACAACTGCTGCCAGTCATCAGAACATGCAAACCCAAATTGGGCAGCTCGCGAAGGCTGTTTCTGAAAGGCCAATGGGATCCCTCCCAAGCAACACCGAAAATAACCCTAGAGAGCAAGTACACGCCATCACACTAAGAAGTGGAAGGAATCTTGAACCTGCTGCCATAGAGAAGAAGCATGCGGAAGTTATACCTGCTTCAGTAATTCATTGTATTCTTCACTTTCATTTTTGCCATTGGCTTCTTGAACATCAATAGTCCCCATTGGCAATCCAAATACTGCTCTGACATCTTGATCTTTTATATCTAACAACTCACCGTTCGTGAGTTGTAGTTGTCCTGAAATTGGTCTGAAATTTTCAAGGAGAAACTGAACAAAGTCGCATTAGAATCTATCAAAATTTAGATGGAGTAAGCCTCCAGAGCCAATCCTCTGCACTGCTGCTTTTTTATTATCATCTAGCTGTTTAATCAACTTTAGGAAAGGAGCTGGTCCTACTCTTGTTCTTAGATTGATAAAACTAGACATGTTGCGTCTCTCTTCCTCTTCATTTTCATCATTTGATTCTTCAGGTACTTCCCTTTTCTTTTTTGGAGGTGTTTTTCTTTTTTTGTTCATTTCTGGCTTGCTTGTTTCTGGCTTATGATACTCCAGCAATATGATTAGTTCTTCTCTTTGTCCTGTTCGATTAACTTCATCTTGATTTTCTGTTTGAGGATTCTCATTTTGAGCAGCTGTAGCACTCCTTGTATTCCTAGTGTCATGCAAAATAACATTAAGAATTATAGTTGAGTGACATGTTATTCTACATAGTTTACACAGTTGTTAAGAAAAGTTTACATCACACAAATACATTTGAACATTCCCTTTTTGCACTGTGGATGTTTTATGATAAAAAGTTTACATAAATTCTAACACGAGTTGCATATTATTATATGAATGTTACATAACTACTAACTGAAGTTACATTACTCGCAAGTAGTTAATCAATGTACACTGGACTTGGTTGCAGTAATACTAATGCACACGACATACACACTATTATACACAAGTTACATAACTATACATTGAAGTTACATTACTCTCAAGTAGTTAATCAATGTACACTGGACTTGGTTGCAGTCATACTAATGCACACGACATACACACTATTAAACACAAATTACATAACTATACATTAAAGTTACATTACTCACAAGAAGTTAATCAATGTACACTGGACATGGTTGCAGTCATACTAATGCACACGAGTTACACACTATTATACACAAGTTACATAACTATACATTGAAGTTACAGTACTCACAAGAAGTTAATTAATGTACACTGGACTTGGTTGCAGTCATACTAATGCACACAACATACACATAGATAATAATTATTATTATTATCATTATTATAATTATAACTAAATAGATAGATGTAAGGGCCGTCTAATAATTATAGTAGTATTATATAGTTAATAAAATTTATTTCCTAAATTAGTCCCGCCCAGTAGTCTAAGGTTATTAATTTGGTAAGATCAGTTATTATTATATATTTAAATTGATAATAAACGGTATTTAAAATCTGAGCGGTGCATGCGGGAAGAATTATTGCCCAAAATTTGTTAAGACAATAAAAGTAAGAAATTATAATGAAAGTATGCTAGAAGTAGGACACGTATGAAATTAAATATTTTAATTTATTTCCTAAATTAGTCCCGCCTCAATTACATGTATGATTGCATTGAATAAACTTCCAAAATAAAGAGTGTAAAACGTGTGTGAAATTATGCAATAATAAATGCTTTCCTTTTGTTTTCACTTTTTAATGGTATGACTTGCCATATGACATGGTATTGAATATTCACTATCTCATGTATTAACAATAGTTGTAATAATTATAAAAGTATTAATTTGTTACAAAATCTTTCCTCTAATTAGTTTTAATTATATTTATTTTATGTAACAATCTTTACATTATATAAAGTACTACCTCCGTCCCTTAAAACTTTGCCAAAGTTGACCGGTACGGAGAATAATAAAGTAAAAATTGTGTGGTTGAGGTTTGTGTAGAGGAGAGAAATAACAGAAACCATAATATAATTGATTAAAAAGGAAAGCGACAAAGTTTTTTGGGACGTCCCAAAAAGGAAAGATGGTAAAGTTTTAAGGGACGAAGGGAGTAATAAAGCCATATACTGTGTAATATACTTTTAATTACTGTGTATAAAGTTATGGTTATTATTATAATAGTACACCTATGGAACAAATTAAGTAATAGTACATTTAATACAAATACGCTATATGGTAGACTTTCCTCTCTCTTCAATATTCCTATTTTAGTACATGCAGGAAATTACTGTATATGGCAAGTAGTGTCACATAATAATTTCGTAAATATATGGCAAGTAGTGTCATAATTATCTTTCATGGGAGGCATGCTTTTTGGGCTGCACTTCTAAATCTCTTTTACATGCATTTTCCAATTTCCAATTATGTCGTTATTTTGGGCGGGAAAATTCCCTCCAATAGTTGTTGCCCCACTGATACTTTATACTCCCTCCGTCCCTAAATTATCTTCAAACTTTCCTTTTTCGTCCGTCCCAAAATTATCTCCTCTTCCCCCTTTTAGCAAAAAATTTGTGGTTCACAACCATTCTTACACATTCTTACACATTTCTCTCTCCTCTGCACAACTCTCCACCACACAAATCTCACTATCTTAATAAATGTGCCCAGCCGAAAAGGGAGAAAGATTAGGGACGGAGGGAGTATTATATAAAGATTACTAACGTTTGACATGATATGGTATGTTCTATTATGTTTAAGTGCGATGTATTATGGCCTATTTAGATCTGATTTGGTCTGTCGTTGAAAGTAATATAATTAAAAAATATCACATATCACATAATCACAAATAAAATCAGTCCAAATCATAACTTATGCTATGTATCTTTACTTTTTATAAAATAATTATTTTGAAGAAGTTCAAAATATTAGTCCCGACCAACATGACAGTTAAGTTAATTACAATTTAATGTTATTATTATCGTGTATTATTACATGTCAAATCATTTTCACAAAATTATTGTTAAGTTGATATTGTTTTTGTGCAATCTCTAGAAATGAGATTAGAAGTGTTCTAATCTCAAATTTTCTAATATGTATGGTTGGAAGTATTGGATATAAACTTTGATTTGTTTAATATATGTAGGGAAATTTGCAATTTTCATCTCGTAACTTTCAACCGTTTTCAATATTAGTCCCGCAACTTTAGTCAGTTGTAAATTTAGTCCTCTAACTACTTAATATTCCAACTGAAAAGTATACTTTCCCGTGATAGTTTACCGAAAAAGATGTCTCCGGCGTTGGCTTTTTCTGTCGGAAAGTGTAGTTTCCTGTGGAAAAATCCTTGAATTGCAAAGATTTATTAGTTACAGGACCAAGTTTGTAATTGATTAAAGTTACAGTACCAATAACGATAACAGCCAAATGTCACACGATTAAAATTGCAAATCTTCCATATTTATAATCACAATTTTCAATTAGTTTTACTTTTCACATATAAGTACCATATTTATATTTCGTTATTTTTCTACAAAACTATGTTATTATGCAAATATTTAAATGGAGTTTTAAAAAAATAGAACAAAAGAGTAAAAAAGTAATGGAGTTGATTAAATAAAATAATATGATAAATGGAGAGTTTATAAACAAAGAATCGCTCTTTGTATTGAATTTTAGAAAGAAAAAAATCATATTGGTACATGTGGTTAAGGTTTATTGTGAGCTTATGTACAATTACTTTATCAATGTTTCATAATAATGACGATTAACCATACAATTCTGACAGTTGTATAAAAGAATGTGTTCTAAAAAATTGTAGATTGATATCAATCACACATACAAAGTATTACATTGGGTATTACAAAATTCTCCTCCACAATTTATATAATAAGATATATTAGCGTACGTCTTTGTATGACAAAAGTTTATTTTGAAAAACTTCTTCGTGATTTGCAAATACTACTCTAACGTGGATCGCACGGGTAGAATACTAGTTCACATAACAAATGAGAATAAATCTTAGACCCGCACGAGTACCTCAGTTGGTTCAGTGGTGGGAAATTGGGAATAATGACCGAGGTTCGAAACCCGCAGCGGTCGTGTGGAAATTACAGTTTCTGCGTGCTGGGCTGGACCTCTGGTGTACACAAGTAAGGATGTTTTTACTTGGACTGTAATTTGCTGGTCTGATCGTGTCTGGTCTGGTTTCTTTGTATTTTTAAAACTATCCAAGTCTGGTCTAGTCTGAACTGGTCTGGTCTGGTCTAATCTGGTCTAGTCTGGGAGGAATTACAGTCCAAGTAAAAACATCCTAAAAGGCCTACCCGCCTACCATCATTGGCCCGACGAATCATCGTGACTTACATCCTCCCAAATATCATGTCTGGTCGGAATGTGAGGGCTCCTCGGGTGGGAGATTCCACCTTTTGTGAAACAATGAGAATAAATCTTAGCCGTGCCGTCGGCCATTTTTTCGTTGGTTCGTCATTGTCATTTTTTTAATCGTGTCGTCATTTTTTCATAAGGGGCCCACACCATGGTTCACTACTAGAAAAATGCCTTATAGTGACACCAAATTAGCGTCACTAAAAGTTTCTGTGACACTAAAAAAGTGTCGCTGAAAATGGGGGCTAGTGACACTTTTAGTGACACTTTTTAAGTGTCACTAAAAGTGTCACATAATTGTGACACTATGGTATCACAAAATAATGACACCATTGTATCACAAATTGTTGTGACACTATGGTATCACAAAGTTGTGTGACCCTCTAGTATCATTAAAACATACACATAATACATTAATTTTAATATATATACATATATATATATATATATAATTTAATACTAATAAGTAACAAAAGTTTGAAACATTTTTATTTATATATCAAATTCTCACATAAATGTGGATGTACATACTACATAATTAATTCATAGGGGCATACCCCGAACCAATAATAAGTAATAAAGCTGAACAAAAAGCTAACTAGTCTAACTAGAAGGCTGAAATGGTTCTACAAATGTATATGGAATAAATATTATTGTAGTTAATGAGCTATTTTCTGGAGATTATTCAGCTTGGAAACAGAGTACAAATAGGTCAACTGAATCCTCCAAGAAGCATAAAATTGGACTATGAATATCTAGGGGAGCCAGGGACTGATCCAGGAAATTTGACCAAGGGGGGCGAATTTGCAAAATTTTATACGGTCATACTCATACGGAATTTACAAAATGTAGCATATATTTGCTAAAATGTTTAGATTACCAAATGCATAATATTTCACATAACTTCAGCAAAAAAACAACAACAAAATAGGAATTTTCATTCAACCCCTTCTACGTATGAAAGTTAGGCATTCTAAATTGCACTCTACAATTTTTTAAAAGATCAAAGTCATCAATGATACAATCTGTTGAAAACCCCCGAGCTATGTCTCTCTCTATATATGTCACCAGGTAGCTTGAAAGAAAGTCATCCTCCATTTTATTTCGGAGGCAAGTCTTCACAATTTTCATGGCTGAAAATGCTCTTTCTGTGGTTGCCGTTGAAACTGGAAGAGTTAGTAAGAGACGGATTATCCTATCAACAAGAGGATAAATGGTTGACTTCCGAGTCTTCGTCATTAATTCACACAATTCCGCTAGTGTTGATGCTTTCTTCAACTCTAGATTTTGTTGAGCATCAAATTTGAAATGCTCCAGCTGAATCCTCAAGTGTTCCTTTTCCATTGTAGAGAAATCATCAGGATAAAACTTGTTCACAAGTTTGCATATATCTTCAACCTGAAAAGACATATAATCATCTCTTAGATCCAAAGCAGAACTCAGAACAAGTAACTCTACAACATCATCCTTGAAGCGATAATTCAGTTCTAGCATAAGCTTATCCACAACAGAGTTAAATATATCAAACTTATAGTGATGCTCCAATGTAAGACAATCTCTGTTGTTTCTTTGATGGCGGGGTCGACCTCGCCCAACTTTGTATACAGCACTGAAATTTGGAATTTCTATTCCATGTTGAGAACAGAATAACTTCACTTTCTCAAGTAAGAGATCCCATCCATGTTCTCTCATTTTTTGGAGAAGCTCTTTTGTTGATGACACTAAATGCATTGCATTCAGTATATCTTGAGATTTACGCTGCAAGGCTTGAGACAAATCATCTGTCACTGCAAGCACATCAATCATGAGATGTAAAATAAACACAAACTCAAAAGATGTTATCACATCATACACTCCATCAGCTTCACTCCTCTGTGTCATGCTCCCAGATTTAATTATGTCTCGCAACACATCACAAGTAGAATTAAACATCCTTACCAAACTGCGAAGTGAGGTTAAATGGGAACCCCAACGAGTATCTCCCGGACGTTGGAGAGTGCCAACTTGGTTTTTCCCCTTACCAGTTTCAATATCACCGTTGGTGATCATCTCCTCAATCTGTAATGACTCAAAGTCTCTCAGTTGATCAATCCTTTTGCAAGAACAAAGGACCAAATTAATAATGGTAGACAGATATGAGAAAAATTGACTAACCGGAATCACCTCTTTGGAAGTAGCAACCAATGTTAATTGAAGCCGGTGAGCAAGACAATGAACATAATAGGCAAATGGACACTTTTGTAAAAATAAGGCCTGCAAACCATTCCATTCACCACGCATATTGCTCGCTCCGTCGTATCCTTGTCCTCGAATATTCGCCACACTAAGACAATAACGAGATAGAACTTCTGAAATTCCTTTCTCCAGAGCTAATGATGTAGTCTCTTTAACATGAACTATATCAAAAAATCTTTCACGAATGTAGCCTTCTTTATCAACGAATCTCAATACAATCGCCATTTGCTCTCTCTAGGACTCATCACGAGCTTCATCAACTAGTATGCAGAACTTTGAATCGCCAATCTCTTCTCGAATATAGTGTTGGACCTTAGTTGCCAAAATAGAAAGAATCTCTTTTTGAACACTTGGAGAAGTGTATGACGCGTTTCTTGGAGCATTCTCTAACACAACAGATCTCACTTCCTCATTGTAAGATGCTAACAATTTTGTTAGCTCAAGGAAGTTGCCTCGATTGTTTGAGTCTACACTGTTGGAAAAATGTGTTAAAATTGCATTAAATGGTCTTTTTGGGGCAATTATTTGAGTGGGGTCCACTTCCGATTTGGGTCGGGTCAAAGTGGTTTCGGATTGTCCTTGTTAAGGGCTACAATTCGATATATGGTACACTCAAAACGGATAACTGGTGAATGAGAAATTGATTCTCGAAGTTCACTCGTTGAAATGGAAAAATTGGGAAAATGGTGAGTTTCTAGTGTGTTTTATCCCACACCGAAAAACTCAAGAGATTTTCACCCCCTTATAAAGGGAAGCCTCTTTTAAGGAGTTAAGATTCCTAGAGGGAAAGGCTCTCTCTTACGCGCAGGGGGGAGGGTGCCGATCAAATCCCGAAACAGAGAAGAAAAACCGCGACTCGTGTGCGCGGGCGACCTGCGGACACGAATGTCGTCCGAAAACCTATCATTCAAAGATACGGTCTAAGTTTTGTTTCTTCCCGTAACGTTTTATTTTTTCCCAGGATCAGAGTTGATCGAACTCTGGTGGCTTCGGATCAGAGTTGCTCGAACTCTGGTGGCTTCTGACCAGAAGCTCGAACTCTGGTGGCTTCGCATCAGAGTTGCTCGAACTCTGGTGGCTTCGGACCAGAAGCTCGAACTCTGGTGGCTTCGCATCAGAGTTGCTCCAACTCTGGTGGAGGTCTTCTGGTAGCATCAGAACTGCCCCAACTCTGGTGGGGGTATTCTGATCGCGCACCAGAACTGCTCCAAGCCGTTACAACCATTAAATGCCCAACGTTCTTGTCTTTTAATGCAACGTTAAATGGACAGTTTATGGATGATTCAATGCCCAACGGACTGGTCATTGAAGTCCAACGTTCAGGTCCATTAACACCTCATTTAACACACAACAAATCCTCCTATAAATAGCTAGCAGGTGGTTTGCAACAAGGACAACGCACAATACATTCCTCACGAATTTCTTGAGCTAAAAACACCTAAAGCTACTCAGAAAACTTCCTTCTGTGTTCATACTTGGTTCTCGTTCGCTGGAACTCTTGTTTGTGTGCTCAAACATTAGTTCGTAGTCATCGTATCCTGGGAAACGATTGTTGCAACGCTCCTAGCACCGTGGGAGGCAACAAATAAGTTTTAAGGAAATCGTGTGTAGCACGAGCTTTGACTAATTCTGCTTCATCTCCTTTCCTGTTTTTCTTTAGTCATTTTATTTAATTAATTTATTTTAATTAATTTTCTTTATTTTCCGAAACACACCCATCAATCTTAAAACGTATTTGTTGATTGTTCTACTCCGGTAAACAATCTTAAACGAAGTTTGTCACTTTGGTGAACGAACTTATTTTATTTGTGTTTTCGGAAAAACGTTAAAGAACGAAAATGACTTCTCAAGAAAACGAGATTGGTGTTGGGCAGAATGTTCTGAACGACAATCACTCTGAAAGCGGAGCACCGGTGAACAATAGTTCACAACGCGGTGCATCTGCTTTGGCCAACCAAAGGGCTATTCCTATGGTGACCGTGCCAAGCAACTATGTGGAGAAACCCGAGAAATTCAACGGGTTAAACTTCAAGAGGTGGCAGCAAAAGATGCTATTTTACCTCACTACTCTCGGTCTTGCTAGATTCTTGACCGAAGATGCGCCGGTAGCAACCGGGGGTGAGGTGGATGCGCAATCTTTCAACGCGGTTGAAGCTTGGAAGCATTCTGACTTCCTTTGCCGAAACTACGTGTTGAACGGGCTGTATGATGCTTTGTACGACGTGTATAGCAAATTAGCTACGGCTAAGGAGCTATGGAATGCTTTGGACCACAAATATAAAAGCGAGGATGCCGGCGCAAAGAAATTTGTTGTTGGTCGATTCCTTGATTTTAAAATGGTGGATTCGAAGACGGTCTTGAGTCAAGTTGAGGAGATGCAAATGATCTTCAACGAAATTCGAGATGAAGGAATGACGGTTAGTGAGTCATTCCAAGTGGCGTCAATTATTCACTTATTGCCGCCGGCTTGGAAGGATTTCAAGAACTACCTTAAGCATAAGCGAAAGGAAATGAACTTGGAGCAATTGATCCTCCGTCTGCGGATTGAAGAGGATAACCGGAAGAACGATGGGAAACTCCCAATTGTTCATGGCGCCAAGGCCAACGTGGTGGAGCATGCTAAAGGCTCTAAAAATAAAAATAATGGGAAGAGCAAGCTCGATCCCAAGGGAGGCGTTTCCAAGACAAAGTTCAACGGAAAATGCTTCAATTGCAACAAGAATGGACACAAGTCCTCGGATTGCAAGGCACCAAGGAAGAAGAAAGATTCTCACGTGAACTTGGTGCAAGGTGGGCAAAAGGATGAAGACATCATCCTTGCGGCTGTGGTGACCGAGGTTAACCTCGTTGGATCCAATTCCAAGGAGTGGTTCGTGGACACCGGTGCTACCCGGCATATTTGCTCAAACCG
This sequence comes from Cuscuta europaea, assembly GCA_945859875.1. Classification (NCBI taxonomy): domain Eukaryota; kingdom Viridiplantae; phylum Streptophyta; class Magnoliopsida; order Solanales; family Convolvulaceae; genus Cuscuta; species Cuscuta europaea. Next base: position 14,596,493 of record CAMAPE010000048.1, read on the forward strand.
GGAGCTATTCACGACCTTTGAGCCATCAAATGGTGAAAAGGTGTGGATGGGAAATTCTGCTCATTCCGCGGTGGAAGGCGTGGGCAAGGTGGTCCTGAAGATGACTTCGGGCAAGGAGCTGACTCTAAACCAAGTTTTGTTCGTTCCGGAAATACGCAAAAACCTGATTTTCGGTTCGTTGTTGAACAAGCATGGCTTCCGCATGGTTTTTGAGTCGGACAAATTAGTTTTGTCTAAATCGGGAATGTATGTGGGAAAGGGGTATACATGTGATGGGCTGTTTAAGCTCAATGTAATGACTATTATTAATAATAATAATAAAATCCCTTCTGCTTACTTGCTTGAGTCTTCCAATGTGTGGCATGGTAGACTAGGACATGTTAATTTTAATTCTATACGTAGATTAATTAACATGGAGCACATTCCTAAATTCACAATTGATGTGAAGCACAAATGTGAAGTTTGTGTAGAGGCAAAACTAACGAAAACGTCTTTCAAATCGGTTGAAAGAAAAACGGAACCACTTGAATTAATTCATAGTGACGTTTGTGATTTTAAATCAATACAAACACGCGGCGGTAATAAATATTTTATTACCTTTATCGATGATAGCACTCGCTATAGCTACGTTTATTTATTAAAAAATAAACACGAAGCAATCGATAAATTCATTCTTTATAAGAATGAAGTGGAAAACCAACTTAATCGAAGGATTAAGACGGTTAGGAGTGATCGAGGTGGTGAGTATGAAGCACCAATTGGTGACTTTTGCGCTAGTGTGGGTATAGTACACGAACGTACCGCACCCTATTCACCTCAATCAAACGGTGTTGCCGAACGAAAGAATCGCACATTGAAAGATATGATGAATGCGATGCTAGTAAGTTCGGGCTTGCCACAAAATATGTGGGGCGAAGCAATCTTGACAAGCAATTACCTTTTAAATAAGGTTCCCCGGAAAAAATATGATAAAACTCCGTACGAGTTGTGGAAAGGCAGACGGCCTTCCTATCAATATTTAAAAGTGTGGGGGTGTCTTGCTAAGGTGCTTGTACCAACACCTAAGAAAATAAAAATAGGTCCAAAAACGGTGGATTGTATTTTTATTGGGTATGCACAAAATAGTAGTGCTTATCGGTTTTTAGTGTACGATTCGAATAATCCGGATGTACATAAAAACACAATAATTGAATCAAGGAATGCTTCATTCTTTGAAGATGTATTTCCATGCAAGTCCAACGAAGGGCCTAGCACGTCAAAACGAACATTTGACGTAGCTATGGAAAATACTAGCGAGGGATCCGGAGAAGAACCCGAACCCAGACGTAGCAAACGTGCTAGAGTCGAAAAAATCCTTCGGACCGGATTTTCTCACCTACCTGGTAGAATTTGAATCGGATGTTCTAACATGTATGGTAGAAAATGAACCGGATTTTCTAACATGTTTGGTAGAAAATGAGCCACGGACTTATACGGAAGCCGTGACGTCTACTGAAGGTCCTATGTGGAAAGAAGCCATCAAAAGTGAGGTGGATTCTATCCTTAAAAATCACACATGGGAATTGGTTGATCTTCCTCCGGGAAATAAACCTTTGGGATCCAAGTGGATTTTTAAACGGAAAATGAAACCGGACGGTTCCATCGATAAGTACAAGGCCAGACTTGTAATCAAAGGATACAAGCAACGTGAGGGCCATGATTACTTTGACACATATTCTCCTGTGACGAGAATAAATTCCATTAGGATGATACTAGCAATTGCCGCATTGCGGAAATTGGAAGTTCATCAAATGGACGTACAAACCGCTTTTCTAAATGGCGATATAGACGAAGAAATCTATATGGAACAGCCCGAGGGCTTTCGTGTTCCAGGCCAAGAAAGGAAAGTGTGTAAATTAATTAAATCATTGTATGGATTGAAACAAGCCCCTAAACAGTGGCACGAAAAGTTCGATCATGCAATGTTAATTAATGGGTTTAAAATAAACGAAAGTGACAAATGCGTCTATGTGAAGAGCACGGTAGACGGCTATGTCATTTTATGTTTATACGTGGATGATATACTCATCGTGGGTAGCAATAATCTAATGATTAATTCTACCAAAAGCATGTTAAATTCTAAATTTGACATGAAGGATATGGGGCTGGCCGATTTAATCCTTGGGATTAAAATAATTAGAGGACCTGACGGTCTAACGCTCAGCCAATCCCATTACGTTGATAAAATCCTTACTAAATTTAATAAGGATGATTATCAAGAGGCAAGGACGCCTTTAGATAAAAACACTCATCTTACCAAAAATCGTGGAGAGTGTATTTCTCAAGTAGAATACGCTAGGATTATTGGAAGTTTGATGTATCTAATGAGTTGTACCAGGCCTGATATTGCCTTTGTGGTTAGTAAGCTAAGTAGATATACTAGCAACCCCGGTGATGAACACTGGAAGGCAATAATACGGGTTTTGAGGTATTTACGTAAAACCCAAAACCTTGGACTGCACTATGGAAGATATCCAGCTGTACTTGAAGGGTATAGCGACGCTAGTTGGATATCCGACATAAAGGACTCTAAGTCCACAAGTGGATATGTCTTCACTTTGGGAGGTGCAGCCGTGTCATGGAAATCCTCAAAACAAACGTTAATAGCTAGATCCACGATGGAGTCTGAGCTAATAGCCTTGGATAAGTGCACTGAAGAGGCTGAATGGCTACGCCATTTTCTCGAGGATATTCCAAGTTGGGAGAAGCCTGTCCCTCCAATATGCATACATTGCGATTGTCAAGCGACAATTGGAAGGGCACAAAGCAATCTCTACAATGGTAAGTCTAGACATGTTCGTCGTAGACATAACACCATTAAACAACTCCTCACAACGGGTGTTATCACTGTTGACTACGTGAAGTCAAAGGATAACATAGCGGATCCGCTAACCAAGGCATTGGATAGAGAATTGTTGGAGAAGTTGTCACGAGGAATGGGACTAAAGCCCGTGAATTGAAAAGTTCTATAGTGGATACCCAACCTAGTTGGTCCTAGGTTCAAAAGGGACAACTAAATTATAGAGCGAAGGATGGTCACTGTGGGGGTCCCGGACTCCTAACCACTCCTCGTTAAAAACAGTGACTCCCGCACGAGGTTAGCAAAAACGTTTGCTTTAATGATTCTAAAATGTTGATCTACTCGATAACATTGGAAGAGTATGCGGGATACTCATGAAAGAATCACCTATGTGAGAGAGAAGAGGGCCGCTTCGAAGGAGAACTGTAAAGGCTCAGTTCTTTAGAAACTCTTGCAGAACCAGGACGGTGACCCATGGCCAAAACGGGCACACCCATGAGAACGGAACAAAGTTGGAAGGTTCTTGTGTAAAGATAAGTCAATGTTTACACGACGGCAGTATAGTTCAAGGACATCGAGTCTACTAGACAGCCAGTAAATAAACGTGTCTTTACAACGGAAGGTTCAAAGGATAATTCCTACCTCTCCGTATGCAAGGATCATCCGGTGAACACAATGTGTCCTCCTATCTTCGTGTCTTTTTAAGTCTCGAAAATCAATTTTCATTCATGTGGGGGATTGTTGGAAAAATGTGTTAAAATTGCATTAAATGGTCTTTTTGGGGCAATTATTTGAGTGGGGTCCACTTCCGATTTGGGTCGGGTCAAAGTGGTTTCGGATTGTCCTTGTTAAGGGCTACAATTCGATATATGGTACACTCAAAACGGATAACTGGTGAATGAGAAATTGATTCTCGAAGTTCACTCGTTGAAATGGAAAAACTGGGAAAATGGTGAGTTTCTAGTGTGTTTTATCCCACACCGAAAAACTCAAGGGATTTTCACCCCCTTATAAAGGGAAGCCTCTTTTAAGGAGTTAAGATTCCTAGAGGGAAAGGCTCTCTCTTACGCGCAGGGGGGAGGGTGCCGATCAAATTCCGAAACGGAGAAGAAAAACCGCGACTCGTGTGCGCGGGCGACCTGCGGACACGAATGTCGTCCGAAAACCTATCATTCAAAGATACGGTCTAAGTTTTGTTTCTTCCCGTAACGTTTTATTTTTTCCCAGGATCAGAGTTGATCGAACTCTGGTGGCTTCGGATCAGAGTTGCTCGAACTCTGGTGGCTTCTGACCAGAAGCTCGAACTCTGGTGGCTTCGCATCAGAGTTGCTCGAACTCTGGTGGCTTCGGATCAGAAGCTCGAACTCTGGTGGCTTCGCATCAGAGTTGCTCCAACTCTGGTGGAGGTCTTCTGGTAGCATCAGAACTGCCCCAACTCTGGTGGGGGTATTCTGATCGCGCACCAGAACTGCTCCAAGCCGTTACAACCATTAAATGCCCAACGTTCTTGTCTTTTAATGCAACGTTAAATGGACAGTTTATGGATGATTCAATGCCCAACGGACTGGTCATTGAAGTCCAACGTTCAGGTCCATTAACACCCCATTTAACACACAACAAATCCTCCTATAAATAGCTAGCAGGTGGTTTGCAACAAGGACAACGCACAATACATTCCTCACGAATTTCTTGAGCTAAAAACACCTAAAGCTACTCAGAAAACTTCCTTCTGTGTTCATACTTGGTTCTCGTTCGCTGGAACTCTTGTTTGTGTGCTCAAACATTAGTTCGTAGTCATCGTATCCTGGGAAACGATTGTTGCAACGCTCCTAGCATCGTGGGAGGCAACAAATACGTTTTAAGGAAATCGTGCGTAGCACGAGCTTTGACTAATTCTGCTTCATCTCCTTTCCTGTTTTTCTTTAGTCATTTTATTTAATTTATTTATTTTAATTAATTTTCTTTATTTTCCGAAACACACCCATCATACACTTTCATCCCGCCCTCTAAACGCACAACCTTGAAATGTGAGCCACTTGACAACATCAATAGACACTTTGAGTTGTAACATGTTTCTTGCAACTTGTTGTGAAGTTTGTTTCTCAATAACCCTTTCTATATGTTGCAAAGAGTTCTCAAGGTCAAGATAAGATTCAACTGCTTTCTTGTGCAAAGAGTTCGAGTCTTTTCCCATGTGATTAAGAAAAGGGCATTGAGATCCTTCATTAACTTTCTTCCATGACCGGAACCCCTCAACAGTAAAAGTGCTCCCATGACGACCAAATGGCTTATTGAATAGAAAGCATGGTAAACAATAAGCATCATTCTTGCTGGGTGAAAACTCTAGCCAATCTGGAAATAACTTATACCAAGATGGGAGAAATCGTCGTCCATTCTTATCAACATAATTAGAAGATTTGAGGGAATGGGTTGATATGGCCCAAATTGAATATAAGCTCGGCGAACCTCTTCTTGTTCATTAGGATTGTAATCCCAAATTAATTTTCGAAGTCCAGGATCACGCTCCAAATTAGAAATATTAAAGTCTCTAATTTCAACTCTAGAGGTCTTAGATGGGCGCTCACCCACTTGTGAAGAAGCAATTTCGGCTTCTTCATCATTAAGATCTTGTGACGGTTGTGGCACTAAAGTCGGCGGGTCAATACTTCGTAAAGGTCTCTTGAAATATGAATCAATCCTTTTATTATTCATAACTGAAAATACAAAAAAGAAAAACTTTAGTGACTTAGTCACTTAGACATTTGAAATAAGTAAAATAATTTCACAATTTCAAAAATAATTTAAATAACCTAATGCAAATAGAAGTATATATATGACCACTAATTTCATAAATAACCTAGAAATTGAAGCTAAAGCAGTGGGCTTATCTGCGATTCTGCGAACCAGTCGGCCAGGAGTCCAGGACCAGACTTCCGCGGAGGCGGCGGAGCAGTCGAGGAGCGGCGCTGACGCAGTGACGCCTGACACGCTGTGGCGGGCGAGCAGGCAGTCGCGGTCGCGGTCGTGCGGAGCAGCAGAGGGCGGCGCTTGACGTTGCTGCTTACGGAGTTCCGGCCGTTCCGCAGAGGGAGGGAGGGAGGGAGCTGCGCGCCGCTTCTTCCAGCCGATTGGTTTTTTCTTTTGTGTTCCCCTGCGGCCTGCCAGATTGCTTCTTTTCTTCTTGGGCAGTTGGGCTGCAAGCCTAGAGTAGTAGAGTGGAGTAGTGGACTTTATTTGCACTACTGGGCCAATATTTTATTTGCACCGGGCGAGTATTTTATTTGCACTGGGTCAAATCTAAATATTTTTTAAAATTAAAAATTTAATGGCTAATCCTAATTTATATTTTTCCTATAAGGTAATTGAAATTTTTCTATGACCTAAGGGGGGTGATTTTGAATATTCTGATCAAGGTAAAATTCAAAAATTACGAGAATACTACATATATATATACTAAAAAAAATCCAAGGGGGGCGACCCCCCCCCCCCCCCCCTAAATCCATCCCTGAGGGGAGCGGATGACATATTGTATTGGTGGCCTATTATCGAGAAGCATCACTCAATCCCTTCAATTCATTTCTATTAGCATCATCACAAGTGTGCAGCCCCTTCAAACATAAGTCCAAGCAACAAAACACAAGTTAAACCAAAGAAAGTGTGCTAAAACAATGTATACAAGATAAAACAATGTAAAATTCGATTATATTATTCCAGGTGTCAAACATTTCAAGACCAGTAGAGTACAATGCTCCTTATAGAAATAGGTTCTCAAGGCTACAAAACAACAAATATGTATCACAAAATAAGAACTTCATTATGAGGACTAAAATTATACACTCTCAATTACATATTGAAAGCCCAAAAGATCCAAACATGGTGTCAAAATTTTCACTAAGATACATCACTCTCAATTTGTCTGGGTGTAACTGTGGTGACCTATAAAATATAAGATATCAATTCTTGTCAATTTAAAGTCAAAGAAATAGGCAATAACTAGTAAGGGAAAAAGAGGATAATTTGGAATGTACCTGCAAATTACCTGCAATATTGGGGAAAAAAGAGTATGGGGTCAGATTGGGAAAAAAGAGGGGTTTTCCTCAGAGATGGTCTCATCATTGGAATGGGGGGAATCATTAGTAACCTTAATCTCGGGGCCAATTTTGGGGTCAGATTTCTGTGTTGCACCAGCTCTATCATTAGTAACCTTATGAGGGACAATTATTTTAGAGCTATGGTGCTTAGCTTGGGCAATAAGCAGGGGCATAGCAGGGGCTGTCAGGGCAGTAATAACAGAGGCAATGTTTTAAGCATTCAAGATAGAAAAATCAGAGGCAACTTTAACAAAATGAGAGGTAACAAGATCAATAGAAGTAACTGGTTTTTCAGTTTGGAAAACAGCACCTTGAGAGGTAACAACAACAAGAGGTGCTGCCAGGGTAGTAATAACAGGAATATCACAAACCGACTCAATCACAGGGGCACAATGAGCACCATCTACTGTAACTGAGGCTTCATAAAAAACAGCACAAACCAAGGCTACAATAACAGGCTCCGTAGCACAAGGGACACCAGCCTCAATCACAGGGGCACTGCGAGCACCATCTTCTGTAACTGAGGCTGCATCAATAACAATAGAAACCGAAGCTACACAAGGGACATCTGACCCAATTGCAAGGCATAATTAACAACAATATCAGGGGCACAAGGAAATCCCAGGAGCTTTTTTTGAAAAATCTATGGAAATAGAGATCCGATTTGAAATTTATGACAATAATGTTCGAATGAAGCTAACCGGCCGAATAGGGTTGAGACTTGAGAAAACCCTAAGGCCGTAAAAGCTTTCCTAATGGCAGCAATGGGGGGCGACCGAAGGGGAACATACCGGAAGGGATAGCAGTTGTAATTCATCGATGGAGAAGGCAACCGATGGGAATCCGTTGAAGGTTCCAGAAAACTCAGGTCAGCCGCATCAGAAAAAGAGACGGTGTCAACCGGTCCGCTGCCGCATAAGAAACGGATCCCATACCGCCGCCGCGTAAGAAACCCTCGTCTAGGTGTCAACCGGCCCGCTGCTATCCGCCGACGGCATTTCTGCCGCACAGGCTTCTGGAGTTCGGACGAAAAAGACGCGCAATTCCTAGAGAGAAGGTTAGCGCGGCGCGGATGAAGAGAAAGAGGAGAACGGCTGAAAATTTGAGATATGAGGCGGATAGTTAATTAGGGTTGAGCGTAAAAAAAATTCCGACGCGAGTATTTGCCAGTGTCACTAATAACTAAACCTTGATACGTTAGTGTCATAAAAGTCTAATAATAACACTAGTGTCACTAAAATAGTGTCACTGTAAGCTGTTTTTTTACTAGTGGTTATGAATCGGTTTGGCTCTGATACCTTGTTAAGGTCCTGCAGTGGTGGAAAAACGGCGATTGGAGGCGCTTCTGGATAGGCACTCGCGGCGCTTCGAAGCGCCTCCGATTTTTCCGCCGCAAATGATTGATTGGAGGTGCTTTTCAGTCAGAAGCGCCTCCAATATTTTTAAATTTATTTTTTTATTTCGACATTTTGCGGCGCTTTTTACTAGAAGCGCCGCACGCATGGTAACTTTAATCAATATTTGCGGCGCTTTATATGTTAAAAGCGCCTCTAAAATTTTCTGAAAATTACACATTAGAGGCGCTTTTTTGCAAGAAGCGCCTCTAATTTTTTTTTTTAAAATGCAGATTTTTCAATTACCATATATCCTGTTTTATTTCCAAGACGCTTCAAAAACATTACATGGCCATTCATTCGTAAACTCCATATTAAACATACAAATTGTTTCATACCAAATTACCTGTTATTTACAAAACACTTATCAACAAACACTACACGAACATTCATTCATAAACTCTATATTAAACTTATATAGTGTTTTATTCAGAAATAAAATCTATAAAATTTCAAATTCAAATTTTCAATTACAATGAAAATAAATTACATTAAAATCTTCAAATGTCTACCATTGTTACATATTCATAACCTCATCTACAAAAAATCTAGCCCACATTTCTGATATCATCAAACTCTTGCATCATATATAGTCCTGTTCTTGAATTCCAAACCTGAAAACATTCATACCAACATAAATAAAAATGAACAATATTAAACTAAATTATATACTTTTTTTATTAATAATAATATTTAAAAGAGTACAAAAGGAAATTACATCGAGAAATTACATTAATAATAACAAAAAATGAGGGATGTGTGGTCTGAAGCTACCAAACCAGTTTCAGGGGCAGTAGTGTAACCAAAAAAGGTCACAACATCAGAATGTGAAGTAGCAATATCAGGGACCTGTTTGCTGGGAGCAGTGCCAGTCAATTGTGAATCAGTATGTATATCAGGGGCTGTCAAAGCATCAAAAACCGGGGCTGCACAAGGGGCACAAAAATCATTCGTAGGGGCATTGGTAGTCTCAATCACAGGGGCACAAAAGGCACCAACAGCTGTGATAGAGGCTGCCGCATTGCATTTGAGAGTAAAATCAGGGACACCAACAATAATAGCTTCATTCACAGAGGCATCAACATAATCAACAGGATTAACAGAGGCATCAACATAAGAAGCATCACAGATAGTATTATCAGGGACACCGAGACCATCAATAATAGGGGCATAAGGGACTGCAGTCTCAGTTACAGGGGCACGAGGAGCACCAACATCTGTAACTGATTCTGGCGCAGCAACAACAACAATATCAAGGGGCACAAACTTTACTCACATTAAGAACATTGTCAGAGGCACAAAAATCATTCTAAGGGGCAGGAACTGAATTATCAATATTAGCAGCATGACTAGCAGATCATGCACAAGGGGTTCCAACATCAAGAGCTTTGCATATAACAGGGGAGCTCAAACCTGTGTCCACAACCTGGGCATCATTGACAGGTTTGGCATTGGCAAAGGCTGCCTGGCGTAGGCAATCTGTTAGGGAGTGGCCAATCATTAAATGACCCGTTCATGATAAAATGATAACTGAAATTTTGAACTGGAAAATAAGCACAATATTAAACAAAAGTAGTTAATACATACAGAGTAATATTGACACATGACTTAACAAATTAAAACCAAACGCTTGAAAGGGATTTAGTGGGGTATGTGATTAATTCAAAAAGTACAAGAGCTGAATAAAAAATTGAGGTTTTGGGCTCAACAGAATACTTCGAAATTGTTTCTGGATCAAATTATGTGTAAATGTGTTTTTCCATAAATATAGATGTCAGCATTCTCTAATTAACAACATTAATAAACAATTACGCCATAGTAACAGAAGTATATGACTAAGTATTTAAAACATGGGAGTTTAAGGAAGCTAAGGATGTAATATATGTACCTATCACCTTGGTCTTTCTCTCCTCTCCTATAAAATGGATAACTGCACAAGGATTGATACGGTTTTTGCCCTCTATATCATCTGCACCTACAAGTCTAACCAAAAGCAAACCCACCCCTACAAGTCACGCACACATTCACATAACATGAGAAAATATACCGTGTTAGAAAAGTGTGGCACATCCATCAATTGTATTAGCATTTCTATTAAATGCCTGCACCAGAAGCAATTTCACAGTTTATACAAGCAACGATCTCCAATGCCCAACATTTTTTCAAGACCAAATGACTCCTAACAAACCTCAGCAGTTTTGCCTTTAAAAATTTCTTCATAACCAGTCTTGTCTAACTCAGGAGCAAAAAAATCAACAAAATGGTCATTCTGAACCTAAAATGGAAATATTCAGGCAATAAGTAAACATGTGTATTATTTACCAAATGGAGTTAAACATTAAATATCAGCACACATTAAACAAGTCTAATATATCCAAAACACTAAGCAACTCAACCAAAAATTCTATAATTTTCAAATAATAATAATAAATTATAATAATAATGGAGTTCAATTATTATTTATTATAGGACAAAATTGAATGACTAAATCTATTTTAATTCCAAAAACCTATTCACATGAATAAAATTCATCAAAAAAGTTAGTGCATTTACTTTAAGAGATATATTTATTTATTATACCATAACACAACTAATAGTCACTCATATTACAATCAATAATTTGATGTGAGTCGGCTGAACCGAAAATAAATACATTCACTTTATTATAGTCAGTTTATAGCTAAAAAATTCAAAAATTGCCAAAAAAGTAATATAAAAAGTAAAAATATGCTAAAAATTAAATAAAAATATACTGACCTTAAGCATGCGGCCTTGAGAGCGTTGGACATCTACCGACGTCCGTGAGCACTCGACGGTAGTTGGAATCCACAGCGGGGGCGACAAACAAACTCGGCGACAAAGATACCCATCGACGGCGGCGGAAAGCGGAGCAGTAGGCGGCAGCGGCTAGGAGAACAGTGGACAGCGGCGCAGCAGTCGGCGGCAAGCACATCGTCGGGCGGCGAGGCTGGACTTTCCTTCTGGTCGCCGCGGCAAGGGCTAGACTTACGATTTGTATTCGATCGTTTTGATCGGCGCTAGGGTTAGCAGATTGAAAAGCATCAAATGAGCTTATTTGATAGAGGCGCTTGGTGTAAGAGGCGCCGCACGCGTGATGATCCGAAAAATATAAAAACGGTTAAAGGCGCTCGTTCGTTAGAAGCGCCGCACGTATCCCAAATTTTAAAAAAAATTGCGACCGGAAATTAGTTTGGAGGCGTTTTGGACGAAACAAGCGCCGCACGGATCTGAATAAAAATAAAAAATTAAAGTCGTACAATCAATAGAGGCGCTTGTATGTATAAGCGCCTCAAATGAAGCGCCTCTGTTTAACGTTTTTCCACTAGTGCTAGTTTCCATCCTAAAAGGTCAACCTGTTAGAAGGAGTAGTCCAGATCTTAATATATATCTCTATTGCTTCTTAAATTACCGGTGTGGGACTTTAACATTAATCATTGTAGTTTATATCCTTTCTTCAAAAACTATTTGTTTTTGCTTTTTTCTCGGCACCCTTTCTATTTATAACATCATACGGAGTATAAAATATTTGAAGGAAATTAAATGAGTAGGCCGTAAAAATATTGTAAAGTTCATATTTTTATTTAACTAAATCATGTGAAATGTATATTATCCGAAATTGATGTAAACACAATTTGCTATTATCATTATTAAATCATCATTTCATACCAAAATATAACAAATACATAGTACTACGTATGTTTTATTAGCTAACTTTGTTATATTGAAAGTATAAAATATTGTGTAACAGCTAAGATGATTAAGGTTGAGCATAATCCGGCCACGGACCGAAAAAGTGAATTGAATCGGACCGGTCGGTTTAGACCGAACCCGTACCGGATAGATACCGGTCCGATATTCGGTCCAAAGGTTTTACTAATTCAGGTTCCGGTCCGGTCAAAAACCAGAAATATTCCGGTCCAGACATGTTAGACCAGAATTAAATTATTATAAATATGGATATATAAACATATATTTACTTATATATTATATGTATTAAAATTGCATATACACAAACACATACATAGTACCTCTATTAAATTACTTTAAAAAATACATGAATTAAGTGATACAATAATACCTTAGACATTAACTCCAGTTACATACGAATTATTATTTACATATATATAAAAATTTAATTTTGTAGCATAAAAAACATTAGGAGCTATAATGGTGCATTTTATTTACTTATTTAATTTTACTTGTTTTAATCATAATACATAGTGTGATTAATTCAATCTATCATTGTTAAATTAAATATGCAAAACTATTGAATCAAATCATTCATTAAATTAATCGAGCAAGCAACATTAGTTCCTCGTACTAATACAGTATTGCATAAAATTTTGGAGCCAAAATTGAATCACTTATTTTTCATATTTTCATTGGACATAGTTTGTATGTTTATTTCTACGTATTTAATGTATGTAATGTTGATTAATTGAAAGAGACATGAAAAATACAAATCATACTTATAAAAGAATAAATTAAAAATAATCACATACTTCGTATAAAACATCAAAAATAATACTCCGTAATAGAAAAAACGAGCTAATAAGTAAATTTTCGACAATCAAAACTATTTTTTTGTAAAAGATGAAACATTGTAAAAATAATAAATTTAAATATACGGTCCAATATCAATCCGGATCAGAAAAACCGGAATAATTTGATCTGGTCCGGTCCTGGACCGGAATTATATAGGTCTGGTCTTCGATGCATTTTTTTAGAATTCCGTTTCTGATCTAACTCATTCTGGTCCGGTATGGTCTGGTCTTAGAGATGTGCTCAGCCCTAAAGATGATACCGAGTATATGTTAAACATATATTTGTCCTATCTAAGTTGTTTACTTAATTATACCCTAATTAAAGATGACTAGTTAAGACAAATAAAAAATATTTTATTAATTAATATAAATAATCTTCAAGTCGGTTTGATAAAGCATACTGTTACCACACAATTTACTTGAGTGGATGTACACAACCAAATCAAAGTACCAATTTATAATTTGGTCGGTTCGATTCAATTGAATCAAACTATTTTACTCGGCCCTAATTTACACCATTTCTCTTAATTTCATATCCATAATATACTAGTACTATCAAAAAGTCATATTTATAAAACATTAGTCTAACTTTTGTGTATGATACAATAAATCGTAGAATTAGTATTTTAAAATAATTTCAATTAGCAATTCACATGATCTTTAACACCATATTAAATTACCACACCACATAATGTTATCATTTAGATTTGAGTATAGGTATGTGAGAATCTATGTTGCACGGATACAGATAGATTTGAGTATAGGTATGTGAGAATCTATGTTGCACGGATACACATACGCGAATACGGGTACGACGATACGGGTACGAGTACCGAAACTTCAAAAATTATACTCCCTCCACCATTAAAACTTTGCAAACTTTCCTCTTTTGGATGTCTCACTAACTTTGTCACTTTTTCTTTTAAGTAAAGAATTTATGGTTTCAATTAATTCTCTCTCCTCTACACAAACCTCAACCACACAGTTTTTACTTTATTAATCATCATACGGTCAAACTTGGCAAAGTTTTAAGGGACGGAAGGAGTAGGATACGGGTACGGGGGTATATTTATAAATAATGATAATATAGGGTATAATTTGTAAATATGTATAATTGAGAGGTTCATAAGTAAAATAATAATGTTACGAAAAATTAACAATTACAATAAAATTTCAAAGATTAGACTAAAAAAGTTAATGTACTAATATTTCGATTTAAATTCAAATAATATTTTTGGTTTTCTATTTGCATTTACATCTAAGTCTTTTTAACAAGACTGATTTTAAATAATGCTCATCAAGTGATAAATTGGCAAATTATAGCATTCCAATGTTTTCTATACTTCCGAGGTCATCTTTACTAATGTTCCGATCCACATCTTGTAGTCGCTTTGACGGCTACTAAATTTTCATCATGTCACTTATGAAATCAGGATTATATGGTCAGATACGCGTATTGATTCATGGATACGGGTATCGAAGTTTCCATATTTTTAAAAATAAGTTCATACTTTTATTAAATTACGGATACGAACCCAATACGTACAAGACGCGTATCGATGAGTATCGTTATCAGATAAGTATCGGATATGCGGATACGATATCGGGGTGAAATATCGGGTGCACCATAGGTGAGAATACATAGTTAAACTTGGTAATTTTGGTATAGTTATATAAAAGACAATTTTATTTTTGTATACTCGCTAAAGATGTTTTATGTTTGGTCTGATTTGATTTAATTTCTTTAGATCTAATCTGATGATCATAAACACTCTAGTGTATGTTTATTTTATTATTCTTGTAATCTGCCTGAAGCTAATGTGGTGTGATTTGGTGGGGCATTAACAATAGCTTAGTTAAAAATATAACTTCCTAGATGATGAGTAGATATACCGTTTTTTTTATTGCAAATATAATTCGTCATCATATCAATCTACAAAGGAGTTTCTGTTTTTGTGTGACAAGATCTAAAATGAGTTGTGCCCCTCCTTGGCCTTCTCTCTCTTCATGAGAATATGCATGCATAGCCCAGGCTAGCTATCCTTCTAGTGAGATCTGTCATGTCTCTCTCATCAAAATGGTGCTTTATTTATTCCATCCTCTGATCAGATCTACCCCAAACCATCTTTAGTTTACTTAATTTCTCCCAAATAGCCCAGAGACAACTTTTCTTGATGAAGATCACAAGAACCCATCCATCAACATCTGGCCTAGCTCTCATATGCATCACATATATACTAACCTCGCCCGTGCATGAAATCATTCAATTATATAACATTCAAAACCACCTTTCCCTCTCATGAAGGTTACTTCCCTTCCTTAAATTACAACCCTCCACCTCTCATCTTCTCTAGATCTTATGTTGATTCCTTGTTAGCTAGGGTTTCTTAGCTAGCCAGCCTAGCTAGCTTTCTATTTCTATCTCAGATCATAAGAAATCAAGTTTAATTAGTATTCCAATGGCATCATCATCACAAAAGGGAGATCACCCCGAAAATGAGGGCCATCGGCAGAGCTCCGGCGGACGGAAAGCACCGCATCCGCCGGCGAGTAGGCCGCATCTAGAACAAGCTGCGGCGGCAGCGGGGGCGGCAGCGGCTTTGAAGTGCCCTAGATGTGATTCTCCAAACACAAAGTTTTGCTACTACAACAACTACAGCCTTTCCCAGCCAAGGCACTTCTGCAAGACTTGTAGAAGGTACTGGACGAGAGGTGGAGCTTTACGGAGCGTCCCGATCGGCGGCGGCTGCCGGAAAAACAAGAAAGTGGTGAAGCCTTCCTTGTCGAGGCTTTCTGGCGGCAACTCTTCATCAACTGCGGCTTTTCCCTCGTCGGTGGATATGGGTCGGTTCAAGTTCCTTAACAGCCATCTGTCGACTCCCGCCATGGATTTCCAAATCGGCGCGCTGAGCTTCGCGCCCGTTCCGGCCCTTAACCTATCTCCGGCCACCGGCGGCGGCGTTTTCAATTACCATTTCTCCGCTTCCTCTTCTTCTCCCATGATCAACCAATCTTCGGCGTCAATGATCCCAGCTTGTTTCAATCTTGATCCGCCGCCGCCGGGTATTACTTCTTCTCTACTCGGCTTCAACTTTAGTTTCCCTTGTAATGTACTCAAAAGAGATGGAGAAAACAAGACATCCGCCGGCGGCGCAGGGTTTCAAGAAATGGGTGCAAATGTAAATCTAGCATCTTCAATCGAGTCCTTGAGCTCAATCAACCAAGAGCTTCATTGGAAACTACAGCAACAACGATTTGCAATGTTCTACGGTGGGGAGAAAGAGAAACCCCAACCTATGTTGTTTCAGAATCTCGAGAATATTCTGAGAGCTCCCCCGCCGGAAACCGCCGCAGAAGGAGGCGGCGGGAACTTATTAGAGACTGAATGGCTTCTTGACACCACCGCTTCTTTTGAAAAGTTTATAAATCCAAGCGGAAATAGTAATGAGAATGGGAATGTGAATGAAAATGAAAACCCTACAAGCAATTGGAACAATAATGGCTTTCAAGCATGGTCATCATCATCTACCATGAATGGTCATCATACTTATAACATGCCGTAATCCGGCCGGCCGGCCGGCCGAGGTGGGCGGGGTGAGGATAAATATGGTCGGAAAAAAATATGATTCAATTTTTTCTTTTATCTTTTATTGTTTCTGTTACATTTCAATAATCAACTTATCATCTTGTGGTCTTTGTTGTGTGAAGTATAGTATCATCATTAGATAATGTATGTAGATCCGATCCTTCATCAAGGGAAGACTGTGAATTGAATGTGCTTGATGAGCTAATTAAGCTAAAGAACGTAACATGTAAAATCAGATTTTATTTAGGAGATTTCTATGCTACCTCTTCAAATTTGGAGTGTACCATACATTTGCCTTTCTCACCCAATAGCATTCCAAGTCAATTCATTAATGACACTATTTCATGTCCCACTATTTTCATGTGTCACTATTTCATTTGCCCACACAATGAGATGCACCATACCTTCCAAATTTTTAAAAGCACCATAGGATGACACATTTATTTATTTATCAATCTTTTCGTTTTTCAGTTGCAATTCATAGGTAATAATAATACAAAAATATAAATATTTCCATTCAAAAAAAGTACCGATATATAAATATAGACACTAAATCTTGCTGAAACTAAGCGATTCTACGCTTCACATCCACTTATATTTCCATTAGAAAATCCGCACGAGTAGCTCAGTTCGTCGAGTGGTGGGAGATTTGGATCAATGGACCAAGGTTCGAATCCCCGCAGCGACCGGGTGGAGGTCACAGAACTTGAAGTAAGGCTGGACCTACTGCCTGCTGACTGAATCACCATGACTAATCTCCCCACCATCCTGTCGGGTCAGGGTGGGAGATTCCACTTTTTTTGATCAATATTTCGATTAGAAAAAAGTACCGATATATAAATGTTTCCTCAAGCTCATTATATTGTTGAGATCTCCTTCTTCGGTCCGCAAAAAGTTAAAACACTTCACATCCACTTGTATAGTTACATAGTTACAACTCTTACAAGCATCATATTTCCTATATTTTAGATGCAACAATTTAAATTTTCTCATATATACTAGTATCGTAGTATTTCTTAATAAATGAGTTTAACTATTTATATGCTTTGAATATTATTTACAAATCTCAATTACATAATTTTTATTTTACTACGTACTATTTCATGTATCAGTCAAATTTGTCAAAATTATAAGCTAGAGATAGAGTGGGTATAAGTGTATAACACATGTCTATCATATTCACGCTTTTGTATAACCTTAGCTTAATTGTATCATTGTTAGTAGGACATTGTAACACTCAAAAACACCGTACCATATTTACTTTCAACAAAATCCGAGAGCATAAGAATAAATTATAAACATTTTTGAAAATGATTCGTAACAAAATTCTTTAGGTTTTTTCTAAAATATTACCAAAAAAAAGTTATGGACAAAATGTGACCTAGTAACTTTTAGTGACTAGAATTGTGTTCACAATTTACATCATAGTCATTACGTTATAGTAACTTTGAACACAATTATAGTCACTAAAAATTATCAAGTCACATTTTCGTCCATCACTTTTTCAGAAGTAATATTTCTGAAAGTTTTCTTCTTTTTAGTTTCATCCTTATTTTTACATAATAAAACAATATATTTCATACTGTTCTGAAAGATATTATTGTATTAATGATCTTGAATATATAAAAAACTCATATACTAAGGTGATTGTATACATGCCCGGCCAGATCGATTTAGATACTAATACTATACAGTTGATCAGAAATTAAACTAAGCCACTCTATACAAAGAAATTAATACAAAAAGGCCAGGGAGACTTAATACTCCCTCCGTCCCAATTCACTTTGCCAAACTTGACTTTTCAAGTTAACAATGTCTAACTTTGACTGATTATATATTTATATAGAGAAAGTATTGATAATATGAAAATGATATGAAAATGTTTTTTATTAAAAAGACTATCATAAAAGTATAAAATTATTAAATTTTGCATAAATATATTAGCTTAAATAATTGGTCAAAGTTAGAGACCGTTGACTTGAAAAGTCAAGTTTGGCTAAATAAATTGGGATGGAGGTAGTACATTTTTTTGACCATTTGGGAAACTTAATACGTAGTACATAGAGAACAATACATTGTTTTATTACCTATCACTTTTTAATATTTAAATTATTCAATTGTAATATTCTAATCGGTTCACATAGATAAAGTACCTTACTTTGAGGGTACCAAATACGGAGTAGCTATGAAGAAAGCGCTTTAGTGAGCATAATAAGCAGTTAGTTTCAAAGTGAACATACATGCATGGTAAACATAGGGAATACATCTTGATTGAAACTAATCCCAAATGAAGTAATAATAAAAAATATTTGAAAATGTAGGTCCATGCACACAGAAATATTGCAATTATTTAATAAATTAAATCTAGTTCCCTATATTTTCTGTACACAAAAAATATTTGCAATTATTTTTCACTTTTATCTTTGCACACATATGTCTCTTTTATTCGAACTCTCTCATATACTACCCCCGTTCTTAAATAAATGCAACATTTGAATTTTACACTATTCACATGTTGTACTTTGACTATGTTTTATTTATTAATGTATTAATGTATTTTTATGAAAAAAATATTGTTAAATTTGTCTCATTGTAACTTTTCAAAATCTAATTTTTTAATTTTTTTCTAATACAGAATTATATATATATATATATATATATATATATTAATGATCAAGTTGTGTCTCGGCGAATGCGAAATATTGACCGTTGCATTTATTTAACAACGGAGGAAGTATTTATTATCAATAAAAAGTTAAAATTTATTACTAGTCATCAATAGTAAGTCATACTCGTATATTGGTACATTAATAGTTGGCACCACTATTAAGAAAAGTGGTTTTATATGGCTAATATTATTATCTCTGTCCCGAAAAGTTTCACCATATTGACTTTCTTGGTTAATGATGGCAAATTTGAACAATGATTTTAATTATTATATTTATATATTATTTATAAAGTTCATACTTTTATGAAAATATTTTGAATAAGGAATATTTTGATATAATTTTCAAATTCTAAATAATATCATTGGTCAAATTTGATTCTCATTGACCAAGGAATAATGTAAAAATCATTTAGAGCCAGAAAATATCTAAAGTGATAATCTACAATAACTCCAGAAAAATAATCGTAATTTTACTATTTCTTATTATTACATAATTCCAAAATAAAAAATGGTGTATTTAGTGAAAAAACACATTGCTAAGCTCGTATTTGCTTAGTCCATTCGAACTTAGGCAAATTCGATCGCGCGGAGTTTAAATTCTGTGGGACCAAAGAATATTACTTGTTTTTGTACGATCAAAAAAAATGTACAGTAGCTAAAAGGTCATCTCTCTATCCAATCTGCCTTTTAAGTAGCTACGTATTACTGCCATTTACTGCTCTGTTGATCGATCCAGCCCTATAGTCTGCCATCTGTTCTTTATTTCGCTAGCTAGCTACCTCTGCCTCGCTTTATTGTCTTCTCTCGATCAGTATACTGCCTCCTGAAACACTGAAATACTCCGTATGGTTTTTGAATACGGACTACTTATTATGGTGTACAAATATTCTATTTGTATACAAGATCTCTAATACACCGTGGAGTATAAAAATAAACTGAGGGCTAGCTGTGTTAAGTTTTACGTTATTTTTTGGTTAAATTCATAAGAATAATTCATATCTTTGAGGATTCTACAATAATAATACAGTAGTACTCCGTACTTAGAGTTTTCACACGATAATCCGAACTAGCTAGCAACGATGTTCATTAAAATAAATTGGGGTGAAATCAAATTAATGCCCGTTTATACTCTTCACTCTTACTTTCAGTTTTCTCTTCTCCATTCTTCTTATTGAGAAAAATTCAAATTAAACCTCGTTTAATCTCAACACAATTTTTGTCATATGTGGTTCTCTCTAGGTTAGAACATAAAAATGTTAACTGAAGCGAAGAGTAGTGAAAGGGGAGTGGAGGTAGGAGTTGAGAGTACTAAATGGACATTTATTCGTGTGGACACTAATGCTAGTATGGATTGTCTATAATTACCCGTGTAGACAAATGAGTGTACAAAAAATGTATACTTCTTGTGAGGGTCATCTAATGAATTTGAAGGCTCCAGTTCTAAATGTAAAAACTAGGCCCCGGACCGCATTAATATAAAACAATTTTAAAAAAACTCAATCCAAATACGTATAATCAAATCAATTGAATAATCATTAAAAGATAACTAAAAGAGTAAGAGGGTCAACAAACAAATGATGAATTTATATTTTTCTTCTTTACTACTATATTTTACTGATTACTATATAATACAATAAATTTTAAAAAATCCAGGACCCCATAAATCCGGGTTATGTTCTGGATAACCTATTGAACTCCTAAAAAACGGTTCTTTCTTGTATACGACAAGAATTACTCATGTGAGTAGATTTGTTGCTCCTCAAACCAGTAGTCTGAGATTAGTGGCGGATCCAAAGCTTTTTCTAAGGGAGCGGGATAGACTCGGTTCCAATTTTGACCTGATTACTCTAAGTGTACGTGAAAATTAAATATATTTTCCAAAGTTGAGCCAACCAGTGTTGAATTTGGATGGATCATATGCATATTCTGATTCTACGTCCAGTTATGTGATCATTTGGACAATTCTAAATAGGAACAATCATCTTTTTAAAAGAAAAATTAACACAATCAAGATGGGTAAATGCGGCACATGAACTTATTGGAACCGCAATGTCGTCTTTACATGCATGTTCATGCAGGGAAATTTGCAATATTCATCCCGTAACTTTTGGCCTTTATCATTATTAGTCTCGTAATTTTAGTCACTTGCAAATTCGGTCCTCTAACTAATTAATATTTGCGATTTAAGAACTTCCCCTGATAAGTACACTTTCCGGCAATAGCTGTTGGGATTGGAAAATTCTTCTATTCAATATCAAGAACAGAATTACAATAGGAGGAGCAAACTCTCACACTCAACTATTACAAAAAACCAATCCTCACCAATACACTTCTACACTAAGTGTATTTCACTCTTCACACACTTTTCTCACTTTCTAAACTGATACTATGAACAACAATGGAGCACTCTATTTATAGGGCTGGTTTGGAGACATGAGGAAGTTGCATCCAAGCTTCCTAGTTATCTCCATATCTTCCCCCACACCTATTTGTTGGAGAGCTCTTTCCAAGAAGGTGCCTCCATGTTAAGGTGTCTCTTGGCAACTTCCAAGAAAGAAGGTGGAAGATACCTACAAATCTCCCCCTCCACCTTTTTCTTTATTTCTCTCGTTCCTGCGGTGCTCGCTGGCTCCCCCTCGCTGGCAACAAGTATCCATTCGGATGTGGAGTATTTTCTTTGTGGAACTATGCCTCGCATAGAACGTCGAACATGAATACCTTCAGATTCGTCTTCAGATGAAGGCTCCCCCCGCTGAGGAATATCATCACTGTGAGTATCATCATCACCTGCTGAACCATCACTCTCGTGTTCAGTAGAATCATGCATCTCCTCGTCGCTGAGAGGAATGTTTGATGATACAGGCACTTCGTCTTCTGGAGTATGTTGTTGGCGGATTATTGGAGCACACCCATGAAACTCGTTTTCATGAAATACAACATCTCTGCTTCGAATAACTTTCTTCACTTCGGGATCCCACAACCGGTATCTGAATTCTTCATCTCCATATCCGATGAAGATACATGGGTTTGACTTGAGATCAAGCTTCTGTCTCAACTCCTTGGACACATGTGCAAATGCCTTGCACCCGAACACTTTTAAGTGAGAGTATGAAACATCTCTTCCTCACCATTTCTTCTCTGGCACTTCAAAGTTTAAAGGAACAGAAGGTGACCTGTTTATAAGATAACAAGCTGTCAGCACAGCTTCACCCCAAAATGGCTTAGGTAGCTTAGCCAGACTCAACATGCAACGAACTTTCTCCATAATGGTCTGATTCATTCTTTCGGCTACACCATTGTGTTGCGGAGTTCGTGGAACCGTCTTCTCATGTCTGATTCCATATGCGGCACAATATGCTGAGAATTCTCGGGAAGTGTACTCTCCTCCATTGTCTGAACGCAGACACTTCAGCTTCTTCCCTGTTTCTCTTTCTACCATGGCATGAAATGATTTGAATCGATCAAACACTTGATCCTTACGATTTAAACAGTAGGCCCATACCTTTCGTGATGCATCATCAATGAATGTCACGAAGTATCTGCTTCCTCCAAGTGACTCCTCTTCAATGGGTCCACATACATCAGAGTGGACAAGACTGAGTAACTCTGTATGGTTCTTCTTGGTAGAACTGAAGGAAACCTTATATTGTTTCCCAAATAGACAGTGCTCGCATGAATCTAGGGCAACACCTTTGCCCATGGAAATGACTTCCTTCTTTGCAAGAGTTGTCAATCCCTTCACGCTCAAGTGACCTAACCTCCGGTGCCATAAGTTTGGTGATATCTCTTCTTCAACAGCATTGAGACTCAGATGACACAACTTTGCATGAGTTTTATAAAGAGTGCCACAAATATGGTCTCTTACAACAACCAAGGAACCTTTAGATAGCTTCCACGTACCTTCTTTGAATCGGTTAAGATATCCTTGTTGATCCAGAGCTGTACCGGAGATAAGATTCAATCTAAGATCCGGAACGTGTCGAACATCTTTCAACACAAGTGCGCATCCGACATTGGTTATTATGTGCACATCACCGATGCCAACAATCTTCGAGAAACTGGTGTTTCCCATCTTCACAGCTCCAAAGTCTCCGGACTTATAAGTTGTGAATAAGTTCTGGTGTGGAGTGGCGTGAAATGATGCGGCTGTATCAATCACCCACTCAACATCATGAGTGCCTACGTGTAAACATTCTTGTTCACCATGTGTAACAAGACACACGTCTGATGACAAACTAACCATGGTCTCACCATCTTCTTGGCTAGTATTTTGACTCGTCTGTGGCTTCTCTCGTAGAAACTTTCTACAATCTCTTTTCATATGTCCATAATTACTACAGTAATTGCAATATCCTTCGAACCAAGTATTGTTTTCAAAGGACATACCTCTCTCTTGTGATCTTCCGCGAACTTGAGAATTTCCTCTACTTTGACCTTGACCTCTACCTCGACCTCGACTTCTTCCTCCATTTCTGCCTCCCCCTCGTCTGTTAGTTTCTGATATGAGGACATATGATTGTTCCGTTCCGGCTTCCTTCCTTCATCTTTGAGAGTGACATCTGTGACCATCTGCATAGTCACCTTCCCATTTGGAGCAGAATTACTGAGAGTGACAACAAGAGTCTCCCAGCTGTCAGGTAGAGAGCTCAAGAGTAGTATCGCTTGCTCTTCATCTTTGAGAACCCATCCGGTGGGGCTCAACTGATTCACAAGATCCTGGAATTGACTGGTGTGTTCTGACACTGAAATACCCCCACGTAATTTGTGGTTTACTAATCTCCTCATTAGTAACGTCTTATTTCGGGCAGTTTTTGCTTGATACATGCTACCAAGCTTCTCCCATAGTGTGTAAGCACTTTGTTCTTGAGCAACATGGTGGAACACACTATGATCTATCCATTGTCGAATTTTTGCGACAATTTTTCGATTCATATTTGTCCATTCTTCATCCGTCTTTTTATCCGATTTCACACCATTATTATCAAGAGGATCCGCTAAATCCCTCAAATTTAGCAAATCCTCCATCCGAGGCTTCCACATATTGTAGTTTGTGGATGTGAGCGCAATCATGATGTCCGACGATGATTTATCCATAATAAAACGCTCTATATATCTCGTACCTTATTTTCGAAGCCGAATTTGGACAAACGGAGCTCACCGTTGGATCCGGAATGGCCGAAAATGGTAAGAACCGGTCTGACCTCGTCCAAAACTGGTCTGGAAACGGGTGAACCGGCCTCCAAAAGCACGAACCGGTTCGGTCCGGTTCAGGCAGCAGCCCAGCCTGCAGCCCAGCAGGCGAATGACGTGGCTCTGCTCCCTCGCTGACGTGGCGATGACGTGTAGCCACGTGGCGTCTCACGTGGCTCACAGCGGACGGCTCGGGTGGATGACGTGGCGGATGACTCGGCACCACGTGTCACTGACGTGGTCCAACGTGGCGATGACGTGGCAGCTGGCGTGGATCGTCTTCTTCCTCTGGACTGCGTGATGACGCAGTGATGATGCAGGCAGTTTTCCGGCAGCGCGTACGGCCTCTTCCGGTGGCCAAAAAAATCCCCAAAAATACCAGATTTCTCGTCTCGCCGAGACGAATCTAACGGTATGATCAGATGCTGATTCCGAGCAACTTGAAAAATCACGATTTTCTAACTTGTAGAAATTTATCTGAAAATGAGAAAGCAGTGTATGGAAACTCAACCTGGCTCTGATACCACTTGTTGGGATTGGAAAATTCTTCTATTCAATATCAAGAACAGAATTACAATAGGAGGAGCAAACTCTCACACTCAACTATTACAAAAAACCAATCCTCACCAATACACTTCTACACTAAGTGTATTTCACTCTTCACACACTTTTCTCACTTTCTAAACTGATACTATGAACAACAATGGAGCACTCTATTTATAGGGCTGGTTTGGAGACATGAGGAAGTTGCATCCAAGCTTCCTAGTTATCTCCATATCTTCCCCCACACCTATTTGTTGGAGAGCTCTTTCCAAGAAGGTGCCTCCATGTTAAGGTGTCTCTTGGCAACTTCCAAGAAAGAAGGTGGAAGATACCTACAATAGCATACCGGAAAAGATGTCGCCGGCGTCGGACTTTTCTGCCGGAAAGTGTACTTTCCGGTGACAAGTCCTTAAATTACAAAGATTTATTAGTTACAGGACCAAATTTGCAAGTACTTAAAGTTACATGACCGAAAACGATAACAGCCGAAAGTTACGTGACTAAAATTGCAAATCTCCCTGTGGATTATTGCATATTAGAATTCTAATTACGTGTTGGACTATGAAATTTTATGGAACTAGGAGTCTACGACCACGACCATGTCCAATCCTGCACGTTGTGCGACATACTCCCTCCGTCCCTAAATGTTTGTCACACTTTCCCGAAACGGATGTCCCAAAATGTTTGTCATACTTTTTAAACTTCCTTATTTGGTAAACAAATCTATACCAAACAGTGTCAAACAGTGCAAACAGTGCCAAATAGTGCCAAACAGTGCCGCTACAGTGTGAAACAGTGTCGCTACAGTGTGAAGTCAAATTCATCTCCTTAAAACTTGTGAAGTCAAAGTGTGACAAACATTTAGAGACGGAGGGAGTATTTGCTAATTTGGCCTTCTTTCACTTTTGTTATTGACATTGTTAATTTTGTTGAACTTTGTGGGTTTTTTATTATTTGTATGTGATTTTAATTCTTATGTGAGCCCCATTTTAGTGTTTAGAACATGGTCTCTAAATTTGTTAGATGACTCTGTAGATAATTCTGCTAAAATAGAAGAGTAGACGATGTTGGTTGGATTACAAATGACAAGTATGTCATTTACAACACATTAGTCAATTGAGGTTGTCATTTACAATCTCAGAAATACGAGTCTGAACTTTCGATCAATACGACAACTAATTAATTGAGGGAGCAAAAATGCAATTTTTCCTATCTTATCATGACATTCGTCTTATAGTCTTATAGCATCTCCAATGCAAAAATGTGAACTGTGCATACGTGGCATGAGAAATAGCCAATTAAAAATAACAAATAGAATATCTCATCTAAACATTGTGATTGACATTGTTAAGAAAAACTTACCAAAAACATATAAGATCGTGGAAAGGAAAGAGAAAGCCGAAAATTTAATCATTTGTGTCTATCTCTCATTGCCACATGTGCACCGTGCACATTGTAGCATCGGAGATGCTCTTACTCCATTGTACGTGATGCTCAATTACATAGTTTTCATTTTAATACATGTCGTATTAAATTAAAGATATTAATCTGAGGGATAAGGCCATAGTAAATGCCCCGACTTTGTACTATGAGACCTGATTTGTGTTAAAGCCAAGTTCGTCTCTCCCAACATAACATTTAGATTAATCGTCGATTAAAACTTACAGACCTCAAAAGTAAATTAAAAATTACGTATACAGTATACTACTGAAAAACTTTGGACCTATCTTACGTATACTTTGGACCTACTGAACTACGTAGTAAAACTTTTTAATTTACATAGTTTTCATTTTAATACATGTCGTATTAAATTTGAAAGAAAATAATATCTTACGAAAGTTATATCTTCACCCTTTTACTTTCATATTACCACTATTTAATGGGAGAGAAATTTTATTGGAAGAGAAAACTCATTTCAATATTAGGACCCTAACATTATTTATTTTAGAATGAGCATGATAGATTAACATATAATTTTCATATTCTTATTTAATGTGCAATTAGTTACCAAAGTTGGGATCAACTTTGTTTTCTTTCGTATTTTCTTAATTAAATACTCCGTAATGTATAATAATGATTGCTTCTTACTATATACTTTGCAATTGATAAATAACGATAAAAAAAATTAACAACTTTTTTATATTACAATTTGTAACAGGTATATATTTAGTTATTTATAGAAGATAAGATAATATTGCAGGATTACTTTAAAGCAAAACTTTTTATGGCAATAATCATATACAGATATTATCATTACAAATGGCATCATAATTAAAAAGTGGATCATAATAATTTTAGAACTCTTTGTTCAAAGACGTTATACGTAATATAGTCTATTTAATGTAGATATATTCATTATTTATTTATAGAAGAAATAAGGTAATAATTTTTAAAAGAACTTTTATGGAAAAATTCATATGCTATTAGGTGGGCATCATAAATATAGCGAGCTGAGCATATATGGCAACATTCCTCTAAATATTCGTGTAAATATCATGCTTGATCAATGCATAATATATTTCTTTCCTACCTTTCACTTAATACAATTAATTACCAAATTTATTTTTTCATTAATTCCCTATTTTGCCCTTATTTTGGGCGGAATTTTTTCCTCCAACAATTGTGCACCCACTGTTACTTTATATTATATAAAGATAAAGATTCCAAAATAGGACTCTCGTGTTTTTTATTTCCAAAATAGGAGTAAGTATTGTCAAGTTAGAAAATACTATCATGTTTGAAGTCTGTTACTGCCAAAACATGGCAGTAATTAGTCCTATTTTGGGAATAAAAAACATGACATTCCTATTTTGGAATTTTCAAACCTTTTTTAATCCTATTTCCGATAATATTCTCAATCAAAATAGAAGATTTTAAGTCTAGCTTCTTCAAATTATTAAAACTGTTCATCATTAGATCGAGATGCATACACACGAATGCGTGATATATATGATGCATTTTAAATTAAAGTGCAATGTATATTGTTATTTGAATATCGAAAGAAACATGCATATGACAACAGCATTGGCTGGCTTATTGCTAAAACTTAGACGGCGGCGTGGTGTCATAATAACTACTTCATATATATGAAACGGAAGATAGGGAGAGGTGTGACAAAAAAGCTAAGCGGATAGCATAGCATATACTATGAAGTATATATATTATACGGTAGGATGGATGCGTAAATAACGTGATCGCCAGGCCGGATTGGTTAGATATACGTACATATGCATGGATTAGAAGTGAAGCTTCATATTTACTATACGTATATATAGTAAACGGCTGGCTGGCTGGCCCGGTGTGTCTTCTTCGATGAATGAACGGCCGGCCGGTGTGATGGGCTGCGTGAAATGCATGCATGCATGCGTGTTGTTCAGTCCAATCTACACCGCTTCCATCCTAATTGCGTATGTAGCTATACTTTCTATATATATATATATAGATAAGAGATCAAATACGAACTATGCTTAAAATACTAACCTACAAAGTTAATAATATGCATCACTTTGAACTTCAATAGGCAGTAAAAATAATGTAACTAAAGATGCAGGGGTGGAATCACATACAAACTAGTCTTTCCATTCAAATATCTTTACATTATTTGTATTACACATTGAAGTTCAAAATGTTTCATATTATTCAAGCCATAAAATAACAGTTTCATATTAACATTATTTGTATTGCATATTGAAATTCAAAGAGTGCATCTTTACATTATTTGTACTGCATATTGAAGTTCAAAGTGTTGCATATTATTGAGTTTGTAGGTTAGTAAGTTAAGCATAGTTTGTATGTGATCCCACCCCTACACACACACACACACACACACACACACACACACACACACACACACACACACACACACACATATATATATATATATATATATATAGAATAAGGATCAAATGAGAAGAGTGCTTATCGTAAGAAGTGAGAATGCATCTGGTGCGTTCATTTTAAGATCTGTGCATCAGATTAGCAAAAACGTGCACAGGAAAGTGCAAAAAATATTTAAAAAGTGATGCTAGACGCGGTGGCATATCCGTAATTAATCGGAACTTTTCTATCATCGCAAAAAGTGCATCAGATTAGCGAAAAAGTGCACCAGAAAAAGACAAATGTGAAGCTCCTCACTTCTCACGTTAAGATGTTTTCTTATTAGAACCCAACCCTATATATATATATATATATATATATATATATATATATATATATATATATATATATATATATATATATATATATATATATATATAATAAAGATCAAATGAGAACAATGCTTAAAGTGAGAACGTGAGAACACCACATTTACCCCAACGTGTTGCACAACGAAGCTTGTATATTGCACATTTTCACATTTTCACAATATTTACCAAAATGCCACTGTGTTTATTTGAATAGGCTTAATTCGAGCAAATTGAAAATGTGCAACAGAATAGCTCCATTGTGTATCACGTTGATTAAAATGTGAGTGTTCTCATGTTCTCACGTTAAGCATCGTTCTCACTGGAACCGCACTATATATATATATATATATATATATAGCGGTTCCGCTAAGAACGAACTCCTATTCAGAAATGAGAATGAATCTGGACCGTTGGATTGTACTATGTGGAACTGAATTGTGCATTTGGTGAAACTGAAATGTGCATTAAATGATATTGAAATGTGCAGAATAAAAATTTAAACTCAAGTGTGCATTAGGTGAAACTGAAATGTGTGAAATAAAAGGTACAAAAATAACATCACATCGTACTTTTTATTCTGCACATTTCAGTTTCACCTAGTGCACATTACAATTTCACCTAATGCACAATTCAATGTCACATAATGTCTCTGCATCGTATCTTTTGTGCTGCACATTTTAATTTCATCTCATGCACATTACAGT
Organism: Cuscuta europaea; assembly: GCA_945859875.1. Classification (NCBI taxonomy): domain Eukaryota; kingdom Viridiplantae; phylum Streptophyta; class Magnoliopsida; order Solanales; family Convolvulaceae; genus Cuscuta; species Cuscuta europaea. The sequence continues at coordinate 14,626,260 of CAMAPE010000048.1, forward strand.
TTCATCTAATGCACACTGAATTTCACTTAAAGCAAATCTAACGGTCCAGATTCATTCTTATTTATCTCCTAAGATCATGTTATTCATTCTTATATATATATATATATATATATATATATATATATATATATATATATATATATATATATATATATATATATATATATATATATATATATATATATATATATATAAGAGATCAAATACAAACCATCCTTAAAATACTAACCTACAAACTCAATAATATGCATCACTTTAAACTTCAATATGCAGTAAAAATAATTAAATATGCAGGGGTGTGATCACATACAAACTAGTCCTCCCATTCAAATCATCTTTACATTATTTGTATTGCACATTGAAGTTCAACGTGTTTCATATTATTCAAGCCATAAACTAGCAGTTTCATATTTACATTATTTGTATTGCATACTGAAATTCAAAGAGTGCATCTTTACATTATTTGTATGTGATCTCACCCCTATATATATAGGGGGTGGTTCAAATAAAAAGTGGTCTTAACGTGCAAAGTGTAAAGTTTGCACTTTTTCATTTTTCGCTTGCACTTTTTCTTGGTACCCCTATGTCTGAAATCGAAGTGTAACCTTTGTTACGAGACGAAAAGGAAAATGAGAAGTAAATTAAAGGAAATGGAGAAGTTAATTTCGGGATAGAGAGTATATAATATGCCAGGTACTATAGTAATTACAAAACACCACACTATAGTAATTACAGAACACGATCAGTCGGATCAGATCATAATAAATAGTAATGATGAACATCATAAACTCACTATTTTATCAATTTCATTACATTTTAGTTAAATGTCTTTCGTTTTTATCCAATTTGTTATTATTACCAAGACTAATGCGTAGCTTCATTTTGAAGAGAGGTACTTTCTTCAAGACCGGAATGGAGAAAAAGAAGAGCATAACACGATTCCATGATGATGAAAGCATTGAAAACTCCAGTTTAATTGTGAATTGGTGCGTGCTTAATATAATCTACGCCTGCTAAATATTCAGGTGTAGAATTGTAATGCTCACAAATAGAACTTACTAGTAAAAAACTACAGCGTATGTGAATTGTACATTAAATTTAAATGGATCAAATTTATTTACCATGTTATTATCTAGACCAGATCCTTTTCTTGGAATCCCTCTCTTTAACTGGATCTCCTCTGCTTGCAGCATTGCTACGCAAAGTCCTCTGAGCTGCAGAAGTTGAGCTTGGCTTAGATGGGGGTTTCACAGTCCCACCCCCACCCCCACCACCACCACCCATGGACAGGTTTGGAGGATCAGATTTCCTGTTGCCTCCCTTTCTTTCACTAGTAACAGAAAATGCATTGTTCTCCACTTCGGTTTTCAATATCCGTTTCCTCCTCATCACCCCTTCATGCAGAGCAGCACTTTCATGTTCCTTCCTTTTGCTGCTTGGTGGAATATTGTTCTCTGCTTCACTATTTGCAGTCGACAGCCGTTTCCCCCTTTGAACTGATATTACTTCCTTTTGCTGGCAGTTAACATAATTCGAGTTTTTGAGAATGTGGAGGTCGTCTTCTGCTTCACTATTTGCAGTCGACAGCCGTTTCCCCCTTTGAACTGATATTATGTCCTGCTGGCAGTTGACATGATTCGAGTTTTTGAGAATATGGAGGTCGTCTTCTGTTTCATCTACACGCGACTCATCTGTATGCTCTTTTTTACCCTTCTTCACCTTCTCTTCCAGTTCCTTAATCTATATTAGTACACATGCATTAATTCATCCACGTACACGATTAGTGTGGAAATCAACGTTGCAAATGGAGGGGAGAGGTTGTGCAGAATTACTAGCACTGTACCTTTTCTTGCAGCAGTAAAGTTGACTTGTGGTTATTTTCCTGTTCATTTTTTAGTTTCTTCTCTAGTTCTTCAGACTTCTTTTCCTGTTCTCTCAGTTTCTTCTCCACCTCCTCAACCTGAAGAAACATGGAAAGCAACTCTTAGGCTATGTTTGGTTGGATCCCATAAAAAGCAATGCAAGGTCGTTTTCTAATGTTTGGAGTTATTGCAACACATAAATAAATACGAATTTTAATGAATATTCAAAAAGGAATTATTGCCGACTCCAAAATATTTTCGGACTAAGGTTTGGATGTTGTCGTATTCAAAAAAGAATTATTGAGTTTGAACTCTACTTTCATAACATTTTCTTTCATTCCAAATTTCTCTCCTGTTCTTCCTCCTTAACCCCTATAACACTCTTCAATATTTTCATTAGGACTCCCGAATAATATTAGGGAAAGAAAAATGAGGGAAAATTTAAGGGAAAATCTTTCTTAGAACTTTATTCAAACTCATTTTACTTATTTGTTGTTATAATGTACACATTGATAAATTCAAATGTAAGTAAAGAAAATTAAAAAAAAAACATTTTCCGATGCATTTTCAAAGGTGTAGTATAGTAAGTAGCCTAGTAGGGAACCTTGAGTTGATGAATGATAGAATGAGACTCCGATTCTTGTAATTGTTCCTTCAGCTTATTTTCAAGATCCTTTACCTGTTTTACCAAGCACCAAGAAATTATATTAGACAAAAAGGAAAAAATGCTGTGCAAATTAACCAAAAATCATTAAGGGTATAATTTTTCAAATTTGTCAAATTTATTAGACCTTGTTTTTGTAATTCTCATAACCTAACTGCTCTTGCTCCCTCATCTTCTTCTCTAGTTCAGTTACCTTCAGCAACGAAGAGAATAAAATATCAGACCGAATATTGATAAAATAAAAGCTAACTTTTAGAATATCACACGAAACTAAAAGGCAACCACCAATCAACTAACCTGTTGTTGAAGAGTAGAACACGTCTCTTCACTACCCCTCAATCTATCGGATATATGCAACACCTGTTTTTCAGACTGGGAATGCAATGACATCTTTAATTCAAGTTGACTTTTCAATTCCTTGATTTCTTCTTGTTGGCTTTTCCAAACCTGTTCCTTCTCTCTGTTCTTGTTCTCTATGATCTTCAAGTTTTCTTGAAGCTTCTTCAAGGACTCATCTTTGGATTTAGAATCATGACGTGCCTTATCAAGCTGCCAGAAACAGAAGTTTAAAGAACAAGACAATTGAAGAAAAAGAAGACTATTGAAAATTCCTTCCATCATTTGCAAAGGAGCCAAAGATTCATTATTTTTTGGCTTGAGATTATGATGGAATAAAGCAAAATGACTCACTAAACTGTCTGCGCTTCTTTGTTATGAAGCAGCAGTCAGTCCATGCAATTTTGGACGGGATTTTCACTATGGGTCATCCGGAAATAGTCTCTCTATGCTTTAGTACAGGGGTAAGACTGCGTACATCCGACCCCCCTTACCCCACCGTAGGTGGGAGCCTTTTCGGCACTGGGGTAAATTAAAATGAAAATGATACTGAGTCAACACCACCCAAGCATACCATTGCTTTCATTCTTTGGAGTTCACTTGTATCAATTTGTTTTCTTGCGGAGCCCAGCTCGACCCCTCGGACTCTGGTAGCAAAGTTAACTGAGCTCAGAGTTTCACTCAAGTCTTTGTCTGAAGGACTAATTTGTACAAACATTAATGCCTTGGAGTCACCACCTGCAAAAAAAAATAGCCTCAAGAAAACATAGGAAGGCTATGGAAACTGATGTATGATAATTGTAAAAACTGCATTTCACTCAACTTGAGAAATCAAAGCATCACTTCTACACTTACCCAATGAATCTTGGAGTAGATGTGTCAGCTTGGAGTTCCTAAAGATAAAAAATAAAAGTTAGAATATATCTATTGGAACATGCTTATCTTGGAAAATGCTAGGGAATGGGAGGGGGGGGGGGGGGGGGGGGGTACACGGAAAGTTGTTCTATCACATTCTCTTTCCTTCCAAATTTCCCCTATATTTTCCTCCCTACTCTCTTTCCCCAAGTGTATTTTGAGCTCAAAACAAAGCTCGGGTTCATCTCCCGAGCTGAAAGTAAAGATACAAGAGTAGAAACCTGTATGGAATGTGGCTGCTTTTATTAGCTAAAGCCGATATCACATCTCCTAAAGCTGAAAGAGATCTGTTGATGTTTTGAGCTTCCTTAAGGCGATCACCCTGCACATCAGTCTTTGCAAGTCTTTCGCTACCTGCCAAATCCACAAGCCACAGCTTGCTCTTTGTGCACTCTCCATTTATCAAGTTCTTGGCTTTCACCATTATGCAAAGAATACTAAAACCACAAACAACAATAATGATGAAAATATAATAATATATTAATCTTCAGGAGATGCACACTAAAGATTCAAAGTACAAAGGACCTCTAATATATATTTACCAATGAGAACGGCTACTATGCTCATTCACATTGTTGGACCCCACAGCCCGTGCACTACTTCCAGCCTGCAACACACTCCACGCTTCATTAATATTCTCAACTCTAGGTTCTTCTACTCCAGGAATATGATTAAGCCCTTCAGAATCTTGTTTAATTTCCAATTTCTTTGATGAAGATGTGGATGGTGTAGACAAAAGGTCCCTAATCTGCTCATTGTAGACTTCAAGAACGCTGACAGATATATCATAGGTGAAAGTGTCACTCCTCTCCTTTGAAATTTTGAACAATTCTTCTAGGGTACGGTAATTGACTCCCCTGTTCTCCTTGTTACCCTCCATTGTGAATGTTTTCCCGGTTCCCGTTTGCCCATAAGCAAAAATGCATACATTGTACCCATCTAATACTGAAATCACCATAGGTGACGCATCGGCATATACATCAGCTGTTAACATAACAAAAACGAATAAGACACTCAATAATAATTTAAAAACAATAATCAAACACCCTGTTGCCTCTTTCTGTTTTTATTATTATACATAATATTCAGACCTTGATCATCTTTTGGCGTGTAAACACGGTCAAACTTGAAAGTCTTTTTGGTATTTATAATTGCAAGTTCTCCATCCTTTGCTGCTTCAAAGTCCACCACCAATGAACACCCTGCAGAGACCTCTGCTCTGCTCAAAGGACGGCACCGACAAAATACTCTAATATTTCCTGCAATTCGTAGCAACAGGAATAATTAGGCAAATTGGAGCTTTAGTCATATAGCAATTTTAGATAGATGTGTGTACCTTTAGCCTCCTGAACTTCATTAAAGAGCTTTCTTCTCTTTGCTTGCTCTTCATTGTACTTCAGCTTAAGATCCTCGCATTGGTCAACTGCATTGAATCCACTCAGTTTATGAAATATAATGTATGTGTATTTGTGTGCAGAGGGTATATATGACAAACAGTGCAGCCAAAACAAACCAAGTGATTGAACTGCAAAGACCATTTTGTTCAAGTCAGGGATTGAACTGACACACTCGTGAGCTTCACGCGATAGCTGAGAATGTTCTTGTTTCATAATCTGCAAAGTGTTGCGCACTGCATTCATAAGACATCATTAAAGATTCAAGGTTTTTTTTACATATCATAATTGAAGTCGTGGAATTACCTTTACTTTTTGTTCTAGCTTATTGACTGCCACACACCACACTTGTTTATCATGTTCATACCTATTTGAGATCTCTGACAACTTGAAAGACTTCTCCTCCATACTTTTATCTACAATATGGGAAAATCTCTTGAGGTTCCGTCAAACTAGAATAGCATACAATTATTAAAGTCTAGAAGCTCTGGTTTTTATCATAGAAAAATTTATGTTAGTAAAAATGAGTTTTTCAGCCTCAAACTATTCTTCAAAGTGAATAAATACATTGAAATAGTGTTCATCAAGCAAAGAAGGCCAGAGTTCAATATGTGTTTCGCTTTACATAAAAAGAAAAGGGCTGTTCCTTTTTAATTTTTTATTCTTTCCAACTGACTTGAAGGTGAATTTCAATCGGATTTTTTCAATAGAAAAAATCAGCTAAATATTTCCCATAATAATCATTACAGGAACCAGAAATAGTACTGTATTGATATAACTTTCACATTAAAAAAGATAAGAATACAAATGAAGAACATATAACGGTGTCTTACCCAAGGAGTATGTGTGAAATATCTTTTTGTCAAGTTCCGTCCTAACCTTATCAAGCTGCTGATTAGCTGTAGACCAAGACATCCATGATTGGTAGCATTCTTTTGTCTTGCGCTGCAATAGTTCACTTAGCTCTGCTATCTGTTTCTCATACTTGGCTGTTGATAGCATTCGCATAGCTTTTTTCTGCATTAGCTCCAAATCATACTCAGTAAAGTCTATGAGAAATGCCTAACTTCACAAAACATAAATCACTCGATTTTACCTGAGCTGATGGTATTTTTATCTCAGCAGCACAATTTGTACAAGTAAGATGCTCTTGTTTTGCCCGAGTAGCTGCAATAATGAAAATGTATCATAAGAGATTATTTTTAGTTTCCTTCTTCTAATTGCAGTTATCCACACATTCACACATCTATGGTAAAAATATGATTACTGAAAAGATGACTTACCTGACACTTCTGGAGCTCTTCTTATGCAAATGCCACTAACTGTAGGACTTCCGATAATACTCTCAAACTTGATAGCAAGCAAACCATCATCTTTGATAGAAACCATAGAGTCAACTAATCGCAGTGGTTTATTGGCTCCAACAACAGAGAAGATGTCAAAATCAGAAAGGACCTGCAATTAAACATATAATAATAATATAAATATCCCAGATTTAAATTATCTGATATTTACAGAAAGGTGTATTAAGTGGTTCAATAGTTTGTTCCCCGTCAATTAACCTTTTCGTCTTGAAGGAACACATTAAACACTCTCATCCCTTTCGGCCCATTAATGTTTATAATCTCCACAAAATGAAGATCAACAACGTACTTCCCAGGAAGAAGATCAGGAACCAGGTAGGTAAAGGCTCCTAACCGTGCCGTCTGATATATGAAGGGATAATCTCCACCCTCAGCAATAAACTCCTTTGTTTGAAATGTATTTCCTCCTTCGAAATATTTGTCAGGCATAAAGGTAATGCTTGAATCCGATTCTATCAAAGTATCCGCCCCGGCATTAATGAAGCATACAATTTCTTCTACATCTAAACAGAAAAATATAGTGAAGTCAGCATAACATGATTTCTTCTTGACTGGACTAGAAATTCTAAAGAAAGTTCATACATATTACGGAGTACAATAATTCTTTTCACCAGTTTCCGATCAATTTTACTTTCAATTCAATCATTACCTGAGAATTAAAGAGGATTGAGATTCAAAACATTTTCAAGCAGTAATTTTTATCTTTTGCTCAGTTTCTCAATTAACAGGTAGAAGCAAATTCTAGAGAAAACCCCTCTAAACTAAACAGTTGTTGCAAAGTCATCAGAAATAAAAATTTAGCGACCTGTACAAGAGGATTTGGTAAAACCGCTAGGGAGAAGTCTTGAACCCGAATCGCAGAGCATAGATTCGGCCAAGAACGTCAATTCTTCTTGCAGCTCTGCGGATACGCCAACGGCTTCTTGCCATGGTGTTCCAATTGGGACACCCCCAGCGCCTGAACCGCACGCCATAGATTCATTCGAAAACTGCATTGTTTCATCTTTCTCCGTCGCGGGTTCACCTAGTGATTCTTGACCCGAAGGTTTTCCCCCACACAAAATAAGCGGGTCTGGGATATGGGATCCCGGGTCTGGGAGAACAGTACCCATGGAATTCGCAGATTTTGGAAGAATGAGATGTTCTGGATGCACTGAGAGAAGAAGACGAAAGCTAGTGAGTGTAATCAACAATCGTGCCGAGCAGCGGACCTGTATACAGTGTCGTATAGTCTTTTGTTTGGGAAGGGGTTCAAATTTCAATCTGGTGACCGTTTAAAGACATGGTGACCGTTATTGGTCAATTGCAATAAGAGCAATAAAGGCCATTAAAGTGTTAAGGCCCAACACCAGTCAGAACTTGCACTTTCCACCGCTTTTTACATTTTGGGCTTGGTCTACCAAACTCATAAAGCCTTTATCTTACCTTATACGAACATAATAATAAGAGTAAATTACTCAAATAGGAGTAATAATAAACTTAAGGGATAAGGCTCAAAAATGACACTAGGGTTATTTAGGAAGTTCAGATTAGACACTAAGCTTTTAAGTGGACCAAATTAACATAAACTATACGTTTTTAGATCACATTTGGACACTCCTCATGTTAGACTTAAATGAACGGCTTTACCCCGTCAATTATCAGGTTACCGTCTCTCTTCCCATTAAAAACACGTCAGCTCCAATTTCTTCCTCGGCGGACCCCTAAACTTTATAAGACTCCATAGATAGCAGCCAGCTCTTTTGAAAAGCCAGGCCCAACACATATACCTCATTCCTCTTCGTCCAAAACACTGTTTTGACTATGGTGGATCTGCAAGGCTCATCACTTGAACTGCAATTGCAAATGGTAATGCACAAAGTAGCAGGGGAGGAATTGATTGTCAACCGTGCTTCTCGTTTGTGAATTAATTCTATTTGGTCAACCTAGATTGAGGGGTTCATCCTTTTTCGGGTAATATTTCTCACCCATACTCTTTTGAAACAACAATATGTGAACTGATGGTCAAGGTATGGGTTTCCTTGATTTTGGAGGAAAATAATGGTATGGTTGGACTGAATCTGGCTTAATAGAAGAATAAATGATTAAATGAAACCAGATCGAGGGAGTGAAGTTGGAGAATCAATTTGGATAGCACTAATAGCTTCCTCCAAGTATACGATGCTGATGGAATTGTAGTCCTGGGCTCCGTGAGAGATGATTTTTCCTAGAAGTGAGCGGAGAAAGGCGAGACGAGTTGTGGGCAAAGAAGAGTGAGACGGGGGTGGAAGGAGAAGGGTGAGGGACCACTTGGAGGCCTCGACGGGACGAGATGAAGATGTAAATTGAAGAATGAAGATAGAGGAAAGTGAAGGCTTGGAGAAGAAAGAGTTCGTTCCGCAGTGAGGAAGCGAGAGTGTTTGGCGACGAGGAAGTGAAATTGAGATTTTGAGAAGCAAGAATGGGAGTCGGCCAATGGAGTCGGCCAAGATGGTGAAGAAACGCTAATAACGGAGGAGGCGTGGGTTGTTAACGTGGGATTAGACGGAAATATAAGTGAGTGGCCAAACATACTCCAAATTAGTAGATTATGTGTTAATTTGGTCCACTTAAAAGCTTAGTGTCTAATCTGAACTTCCTAAATAACCTTAGGATCATTTTTTAGCCTTATCCCTAAACTTAATTGCACATTTAGGAGTTTAAATGGAAAGTATGTTTTGTAGGACGAAAAATAGTTTATTGGACAAAAACACACCTGTTATAATACTTCAATGAATGCTTAAGAAGGTATTGCACGCTGCACGAGGCTTGTGAGTCAAAATTTTGGGCAACACCAAATGGAAAAACACTCCTCGCATGCACCGCCTACCTCCGGCCATCTGCCCTCGCCGCTGCCTCCCACATCGGCGTCTCCATCCTTGTAGGCCCACCAGCATCGCCATCTGTCGTCACCGCCACTATTCTCCGTTGTCGTTGTCGCCCAATCGTCATTGATGGAGTATATGGGTCTGAGCCCCCGGACCCACATACTCGGAAGAACAGAAAGCACAAGACACAAAGTGGCGCCCTCGTCGGCCAAGACGCCTCCGTCGGCCGAAAAGGGGCCAACTCATATTATGGTCCTGAGCCCAAGGAACCCGGGTGCCCTCGTCGGCCGTGCCCTCGTCGGCCGTGCCCTCGTCGGCCACGCCCTCGTCGGCCACGAAGACCTCCCAGAACCAGATTTTACACTTACTCATTTGTACAGCCCATTAGTGGCTTTGTATTCGGCCCAGTAGCGGTCCAGTTGTAAACGGGCCTCCCAAGCCCAAGGCTTGGGAGCCCAGCCTGTATTTTCTCTATAAATACTCCCCTTGGGAGTAGTTATAGGGGTTACAAAATCATTCTATTGAAGCATATTATTGCACTTCTCTCATAGGGGTTACAAAATCATTCTATTGAAGCATATTATTGCACTTCTCTCTCTAGCTCTCACTTCTCTCTAGATATACTCTATCATTTGGTGCTCTCGTTGAGAGCTAGAACAATCAAGTTAGCACCCTTCATCGCTACCAAGCACAGCTAACCACTGATCATGGGGAGAACTAAGTCAAACCGCAACCTCGTCAGCAAAGCCATCCCTGAGGACCAAGAGCCCAGGGAGCACGATGAGGACGCCACGGCCGACCAGGTCGGCGGAGGGGACCTCTTCCAGGAGGCCTTCAACCTCACGACAGACCTCCGCAACCAACTCAACGGCGGAGCCCCTGATGCCCGCCTCGGCTTGGACAAGAAACGAGCTGAGAAGACGGACCACGCCCCGGCCCAGCCTATGGCCGCGGCCTCTCCGTCCGTGGATCCGCAGGTCCAGGTCGCGCTGTCGGTCATCATCGCCAGCCTGGCTTAGAACCCCACCGTCCTCAGCGCACTCTTGCCAAGGACCGGGGGGAACGTCACTCAACCTCCTCAGCCCCAACCGTTGGCCGTCCAGATAGGCAACGATGAGGGGGTGGTGCCCCAGGACACGGCGTCGTCCCACTCCCACCCTGCTTCCCCTCTTCGGCCTGGGCAGACCCCAGCGCGTGGAAAAGCCTCTGCCTTCAATAGGCTAGGTGACACGCATTGTCGTCCGGTTTCGGAGAGGATGGCGGGACGGATTGGTGAGCCTCGTCCTGGCTCGCCGAGGGAAAGCTTGGGGTCTGTGTCCCGGACAGCGGACCAGCCCCGCCCGGACAAGGGCAAGGGAAAGTTGCACGAGGATGACGTGCGTCACCAGATCAACGCGGCTCACAACGAGCGCATGAGGAACCAGCCGGGCGCCGCTGCGGCCGCCAGGGACCCCCGGGACGAGGTCATCGCCCAGCTGGAAAGGAGGCTGGCTCAGATGGAGGCCAAGCAGTCGGCCAACATCCCTACGGCCGGCGCCTCCAACGACCCCGGCCTCAACGCGCTCATGAACAAGGTTAGCGCCCTGGAGAGGGAGCTGGCCGAGGGGCGAGGTGACCCCATCATCCAGGTCAGGACCAGGACCCCTTTCACCAACAGGGTCCTCTCGGCCCCCATCCCGGAGAAGTACAGGGGGAACGCCATCAAGTCCTACGACGGCCGATCAGACCCCCAGGAACACTTCAGCCGTTACCATAACAACATGCTGATGGTGAACGCGTCCGACGAATACCTCTGCCGTTGGTTCCTCTCTACTCTCGAGGGGCCAGCGTACGAGTGGTTCAACGCGCTCCCCGAAGGGAACATCGACTCATGGCAGGATCTCGCCCAGCGCTTCCTCACTCACTTTGCCGGGAGGAAGCGCGCGAAGAAGTATTTCACCCACCTCCTCTCCGTCAAGCAGCAGCACGAGGAGTCCCTCCGGTCATTCATTGATCGGTGGACGAGGGAAATCGAGGAGGTCGAGGGGGCCGATGAGCGCACCCTCCTCGCCTTGTATCAGGGATCCCTCCGCAGCTCCCCGTACGCTAGGAGCCTCATCACTGACCCCCCGAGGTCGTACGCCAAGGCGCTCCAGCGCGGAGGCTTGTATGCCGACGCCGACGAGCTCCACAATCACAAGAGAGAGGGGGGGCCATCCCTCCAAGAAGACAAATCCTTCGCCGGCCCCGGGTCCGTCCCCGGCCGGCCAGGGTGCCCAGGGCCGTCACGGCTCTGGTGGACAGAGTAAGAAAGATCGCCACTGGTGGCCGAGGTTGGAACGGCCGGGGGTAACCCTCACCCACCCGGTCGGCACCATCCTCGATTACGCCGAGAAGCACGGCCTCATCGAGCAGGCTCCTCGGCCGGCCGAGGAGATCCTTGCCATCCAGCAGGGCGGCACATACTACCGGTTCCACAAGAAATCGTCGCACAACACCGACGATTGCATCACACTGAAGAAGGCCATCGAGCGCCTTATTCGCCAGGGGGAACTCTCCCAGTTTGTCAAAGGTGGCCCACGCAAGAACACTTGGGTAAACACCGGCAAACATGGGGGCGAACACTCTGCGAAGAAGCGGGAGATTGGTAGGCTCAGCGACGACGAGGACTTCGAAGAGCCCCCGCCGAAGAAGAATCACATCCACCTCATCGTAGGTGGGAACACTGGGGGGGACTCCGCCACTCAGAGAAAGAAATGGGCCCAATCCCTTTACATTGGGGAGGTGTCCCACGTCCCCCCCCCCCAGCCGAAGAAGCAGCGAACGGAGGCGATCACCTTCACCGACAAGGATCTGCCTCCGGGTACGGAATCACACAGGGACACCCTCGTCATCCGGTGTGAGATCGGTGACTCCATCATCCACCGCACTTACATCGATACGGGGAGCTCCGTCAATGTGATGTACCTGGACACCTTCAAGCAGCTGAAGCTGGACAGAGCTCTGCTGAAGCCGATCAAGACACCGTTATCCGGCTTCACCGGGGACTCTATCGACGCCGAGGGCACGATAGTCCTCCCCGTGGAGGTCGGTGACGGCCCCCACCGCGCCAGAATTGACATGGAGTTCATGGTGGTCAACCTCCAGTGCGCCAACAACCTGATCTTGGGCCGGCCAGCGCTGGAGGACTTGGAGGCCATCATCTCCATGAAGCACTTGTGCCTGAAGTTCCCCACCAACGACGGCATCGGCTACGCCAGAGGAAACCAGAGGATAGCCAGGGCATGCTACCTCAAACTGACGAGGCCGGCCGAGAGGGAAGGCCAGAGGATAGACACCATCACGGCCGCCGTCGCCATGGACGAGGAGAGGTCACATGCGGAGCCGACCGAGGAGGTCGAGGAAATCCCTCTGGATACCTCCCGGCCGGAGCGGGTTCTCAGAGTCGGAAAGCAACTCCCCCAGGACCAACGAGACGCCATCCTCCTCGTCCTACGGTCATACGCCGTTGTCTTCGCGTGGGGCCCGGACGATATGCCAGGCATCAGCCGCCAGGTGATCACTCACCGGCTGACCGTCGATCCGGCCTCCGCGCCTGTCAAGCAGAAGCGTCGCTACTTGTCCGCCGACAGGCGGGACTTCGTCAAAGGGGAGGTCGCCATGCTCCTCTCAATCAAACACATTAAAGAGGTGAAGTACCCGACATGGTTGGCCAACGTTGTCCTCGCCCAGAAACCGCCGACGTTCAGAATGTGTGTTGACTACACTGACCTGAACAAGGCGTGCCCCATGGACCCGTTCCCTCTCCCCAACATTGATCAGCTGGTGGACGAGACGGCGAGATGCGAGTTGATGTCGTTCCTCGACGCTTTCAGAGGGTACCACCAAATCTCCATGCATGAAGATGACGCTGAGAAGACGACATTCATGACCCCAGAGGGAATCTTTTGCTACCTCGTCATGGCCTTCGGACTCAAAAACTCCGGCGCCACCTATACTAGGATGGTGGCCAAGATCTTCAGAGCGGTCCTTGGCCGGACGATGGAGGCGTACGTCGACGACATGATCGTCAAGAGGAGGCAGGCCTCCTCCCACGCCGACGACCTCCGGGAGATATTTGAAATCATGAAGGAGTTCAGGCTCCGCCTGAATCCCAAGAAGTGCGCCTTCGGCGTCTAGGGCGGCAAGTTCCTCGGCTACATGGTCAGCCGGAGAGGCATCGAGATAAACCCGGAGAAGACGCAGGCTATCATCAACATGGAGCCACCCCGCAACGTCAAGGAGGTACAACGACTGACGGGGCGCCTGGCGGCCTTAAACCATTCCTCTCCAGGTCAGCCGAGAGGGCACTCCCCTTCTTTCAGATCATGCGGAAAGCCAACAGCTTCAAGTGGACGACGGAGTGCCAGGAGGCATTCGACGAATTGAAAAGGTACCTGTCGTCCCCACCCGTGCTCTCCAAGCCCAAAGCCGGCGAAACCCTCTTCTTGTACTTAGGGGTGAGCACGTCGGCCATCAGCTCCGTGCTCATCCGTGAGGACGAAGGGGTGCAAAAGGCCATCTTCTACATCAGCAAGACACTCAGGGAGGCCGAGCTCAGGTACTCCCCCATTGAGAAGACGGTGCTGGCCATCGTCCATACGGTGAAGAAGCTGGGACACTACTTCCAGGCCCACGCCGTCCATGTACTGACCGAGCAGCCTCTCGGTGCACTCATGAGGAGCCCCACCAGCTCCTCTAGGATGGTGAAATGGGCAATTTTCCTCAGCCAATTTCAAATTGAGATCAAGCCAAGGCCATCTATCAAAGGGCAAGCCTTGGCCGACTTCGTCATCGAATGCACAGCAAGGGAGACGGTCGTCGCCAACTTTGGGCCGGAGCCGGACGATACATGGACCCTGTTCACTGACGGCTCGTCGGCCGCGAAATCATGCGGCGGTGGCGTCATCCTCATATCCCCTGAAGGATTCAGAGCTTACTATGCCATCCGCTTCAACTTCAGGGTATCCAACAACGAAGCCGAGTATGAGGCCCTCCTCAGCGGCCTCAGACTCGCCGTCGGCCTCAAGGCCAAGCACCTCAAAATCAAGTGCGACTCCAAACTGGTAGTGGGCCAGGTGGAGGGATCGTACGAAGCAAAGGAAGGCCGGATGAAGCAGTACAAACAAGCGGCGGAGGAGTTGCTGAAAGCGTTTGAAACCCACGAGATCACTCAGATCCCAAGGGCCGAGAACGCCGAAGCCGACATCCTCTCCAAACTCAGCTCGGACACCCCGGAGCACATCTCCCAGTTGGCCAAGATCGAGGAGTTGAGCATGTTCAGCATCCATGCCAGCCCCGTCTTGTGCGTCCAACAGCGACCGGAGGACTGGATCTCCGACATCGCCACCTTCATCGCAACGGGGGAGCTGCCCCCGGACGAGGAGAGGGCCAAACTTGCCAAACTCAGGGCCCCAAGCTACACCATCGGAGATGGTAAACTCTATAAACGATCCTACAATGGCACTCTCCTTCAATGCCTCCACCAGGATGAGGCCGACATAGCCATGGAAGAAGTTCATTGTGGCGTCTGCTCCTCACACCAGGGCCCTTTCAGCATGTCCCGGCGTCTCGTCGTCCAGGGCTTCTTCTAGCTGACGATGGCACGCGACTGCGCTGACCTGGCCAGGAAGTGCACCACATGCCAGGTACTCCAGAAGGCCCCTGGTCGGCCAGCTGTCAACTACGCCCCCGTCAGCACCGCAATTCCATTCTCCAGATGGGGGATTGACCTGGTCGGCCCCCTGCCCAGAGCCACCGGGAATAACCGCTACATCATCGTCGCCGTCGACTACTTCACCAAGTGGGTCGAGGCGGAGCCCTTGGCTAGCATCACGGGGCCCAGATGCCAAAACTTTGTGTACAAGAACATCATCACACGCTTTGGCGTCCCCCAGGAGATTATATCAGACAACGGCACCCAATTCGAGGCAGTCCCTTTCCAAGAACTCCTCCGGGAGTTTGGGGTAAAGCATCGTTTCTCCTCCGTTGCCTACCCTCAGGGCAACGGGCAGGTCGAGAACGCCAACAGAACAATTATGGAGTGGCTGAAGAAGAAGCTCCAGGCCGCAGGAGGTAGTTGGGTCGACGAGCTCCTCAACATCCTGTGGTGCTACAGAACCACGCCGAGGAGGGCGACAGGTGAAACGCCTTTCGCCCTGTGCTACGGCTTTGAAGCAAAGGCGCCCACGGAAGTTGCCATCCCCAGCCGACGGGTGGAACAATACGAACCTGACGCCAATGAGGAAAGCATGAAGATTGACCTGCACCTGGTCGATGAGAGGCGTGAGCAAGCTTACGTCCGAGCAGAGAACTACCGGCGTCAAGTAAAATCATACTATGACGCCAAGGTACGTTCCCGGGAATTTCAGGTGGGGGACTACGTCCTCCGCCGAAGGGAAGCAAGCCAGCCGACAGAGGGTGGCAAGCTAGCATTGAAGTACGAAGGACCCTACATCGTCAGTGCCGTGGTCAAACCCGGCACCTACAAGCTTAAACGCCCGAATGGGTCCAATGTACCACGAACGTGGAATGTACACCATCTGGTGAAGTTTTATCAGTAATCCGAAGGAGGTGTAGACGACGAAGCCCTCACCCCTTAACGGGTTACTGATTGAACGCCACCCTCGACCTCGAGCCACTAATGAATAAAATCATGTTCCTGATTTTTTCTTTGGAATTTAAAGTAAAACATTAGCAGGTGCCCCCGTCGGCCACCTTAGAGCGAAAGGCTCAGGTATGGCCGACGTGGCCCCTTGCATTTGCAGCCTACGAGCGACAAGCTCAGGCACTCCATTGTATTTTGTATCAGCGAAGGGCTTAGGCCTAGCTGAGAGAGCACATCGTCCTGGCCCCGTAAGCCTAGAAGTGAAACGCTCAGGTACGGCCGACGATGTCCCCAGAACGAGGGGCCCGCAAACGGCCCACGTCTTGAAACATGAAGCTCACCGCGTCGTCCACGCGCCAGATCGCAGGACGACAAGCCTGAAATCATGGCCGAGGTGACAAAATCCCAAAACTCAGGGATGGGCAACGACAGCCGTTGGAAACCGACCAAAAGTCTAGCCCGCATCATAAATAGGCGACGGGACCCGCCCTGAGATCACGGACGTTATAAACGAAGTCCGAACCGGCCGAAGGACGAGCACACCCTTCGGCCGAAGCCTGAAAGAAGGATACTCCCCGAAACGAAAAAAAAATATAAGGGAAAAAGAGGGAAGCCGACGGCCGCGCACACTAGCCGGCCTCGAGCAATGAAAAAAGAAAATCCCCACAACTCAGGCCCAACTAGGCCAAGTACATATCAGTTGAACACAAGTGTAGTACCACTGACAAGTAACATGGACGACACGTCCACACACTACAAGGGAATAATCAAGGCCGAAACACACGCCTATGAAACCCTAACCACATCGGTTGGGTGACACGCGAGAGGTGACGTTCATCGGCCACAGTCCTTTGAAGCACCAACGCTTGGTATGAAACAAAGAATCACAATCCTGAGGATGACCAGGACGAAGCGGGCACTTAACACACCCGCGGAAGAATCAAACAGTCAGGAAACAATCCTTACTTGCCACAGCACCCCGGATAGCCGATACAGGCACTGGAACCAAGGCTGTTGGTCAAGCGAAAGTTCTTTGGGAATTGGTTCAAGTGTTTACCAAACACTTAGAGAAAATTCTGAGGAAAAAAGAGGGTTCCTCAACAAGGAACCATGGTTAGCCGACGAAGGTAGAGCCATCTCCTTGGAAAAGCCATTCCTTATCCGGCACCCTCATCGGCCACATGCCAGAGCTTGGCCGATGAAGGTAGGACCATTCCTTAGACGGCAGCGGTACCGCAAAGAAGTAAATCCCTTACATTAATACTTAGAAAATTCTCTTAAGTATTCAAATGGAGGAACTCTAGACGAAGCGGGTACCTGTATACTCCAAGGCCGTTAGCTACCCACACTTTGCATGAGTACTTAGAAAAAATTCTAAGTTCAAAAGCCCAAGGTGAAGGTGCCCTTATCGACCACAACACAATGATGCAGGCCGACAATGACACTGGTTCAAACACTTGGGCAATCTCCCAAAGCACTTGTCAACAATGAGAAATCCAATGCCAGGGCGATGAGAACACTCATCCACTTGAAGTTAGACACTTAGACACATTCTAACAAAAAGAAGAATGGGACAACGCCAGGCCGGAAGGGAAACAACTACAAGAATCCAAATGTCACGCCCCGGACCTACCCGGACACGTCAACAACCCGCCGTACAGTACGAATAGTCAACCGCAGTCCGACTCATCCATACTATACAAGGCGTCTTGAATACCATTCACACATAATACATCCATAAACAAACATAATGTAAAACATTTATTAAAGGCAACGGAAACAATTGATACAAGTGTTCAAGCCACACTTGGCATAATTTGGCATGCAAGCCCCCAAAGTAATTATTCAGAAAATGTTATCCATGAGCATTATTCATATTGTTTTCAAAACAAGAACGGGAGAAGCACGAACCAAGTCTTCTCCTCAGAAACTTCCCGAAGCAGCGGCTGGTAGTAGCAACCTTCAAGTTCTACCTGAAACTGTGAGGTGGCCTCCCCCGTGAAGGGGAGGTCAGTACTTGGAAGCATTTGACAAGTACAATGACAACTATACTAAGTATAATCAAAGTTTAAATCTCTGAGGCCCTCA
Source organism: Cuscuta europaea (assembly GCA_945859875.1). Taxonomy (NCBI): domain Eukaryota; kingdom Viridiplantae; phylum Streptophyta; class Magnoliopsida; order Solanales; family Convolvulaceae; genus Cuscuta; species Cuscuta europaea. Next base: position 14,644,354 of record CAMAPE010000048.1, read on the forward strand.
ATCTAGAGCATTATTACATTATAGTTAATCCGTTCATTTAGTATCAATTCATCATTTTTTACCACGGTCTAGAGCCCAGCTCATAATCATCGTTATCTACTACGGTCTAGAGCCCCGCTCATAATCACCGTCATCTACTACGGTCTAGAGCCCAGCTCATAATCACCGTCATCTACTACGGTCTAGAGCCCAGCTCATAATCACCGTCATCTACTACGGTCTAGAGCCCAGCTCATAATCACCGTCATCTACATCGGTCTTGAGCCCGGCTCATAATCACCGATTCCTTATAATTCAAATTCTTAGGATCTAATTCATCCATTTCTCAACTAACATTTCCAACTAATATTTCAATGCTAGTTATTTATTTATTTCAATATAATTCCTTCTTCTTGCATAATTGGCCTTAATATCAAGTATCACTTTCATACCTTCATGGCTTCTCCTCATGGCATCAACGTATACTATCCCAAATGATATTCATGGTTGGTACAACCACCATACACACATATTCATAACATCTAAACATACACAATTTATTCATAAATTTGTGTATCATGCATACTATACTTATAATCAATAGTAGTTCTATTTAGGCATTATTAACCATTAACAACTCATGCACATCACACTTGTATTCACTTAGGAAATCCCATGAAATTAACCCAAAGATTATAAGTAACATAGTCGGTCATCCTCACCTTAATTAAGCTTAAGCGCGTTCTATGCTTCTCGATTGAACTTTGACTAATTCCGGCGAACTTTGACCAACTCCGGCGAACTTTGACCAACTCCGGTGAACTTTGACCAACTCCGACGAAACTCCGGCGAAGCTCAAAAATACTTTAAATCAAGTTCCTAACAAGGTTTTATCATCACAAAACCCATATCAACACAAATAACCTATAAAAGGTTATTTTCCGGCAAACCGGTCGATTTGGCTTCTAAGTCCGTTTTTGGACTTAGAATCACTTTCCAACCCATTATTCCACACTTAAATCATGTAGAACAATACTAAAGGTCTTTCATATGATATATATCTTATATGCTAGAAGAAAAACAAAGGAAAAGTTATGATAAGGTCATTACCTTAATTTTCACACTTTTTCCTAGCTTTTTCTTCTTAAACTTTCTTCTTGGACTCCCTTGAGCTTGAGTTCGGGTTTGGGGCTATGGAGATGAAGTTGTAGAGGTTCTTTCCTCCTTTCCCTTGCTGCTGGCCGAACTAGTGAGGAGGGGGATGGGTAGGAATGCCCCTTTGTCTCCTTTTGGGCAATGAGTGAAAGGGAGGAGGGCCACCATGATTTGTTTTGATGCCAAACATCTCAAATCAGTCCTCTCCCACCTCAACTCTCCTACCAGCCTGCTCAGGCCCTGAATAATGAGGCTAAAATCCTGGGTTGGCCCCCACCCATGTGGGAGGTCAACCCTTTTTGTTCAGAAGTGTACAATCGGTCCCGAAAGTTGTATTTTTCCGGACTGTTTTAAGTATATTTTATTTTATCGGGTCAAATAAAATATAACACTTGTTCCCAATTCTTAATGGACCTTAGAATCAATATGCATCCCTCAACTTTAATTTAGAAGTCTCCGAAATCCCTTTTCGGGCTGTTATCTGATAGATTGCCGATACTGATAATTTAGCCCCGTTTGACCAACCGGTCAACCCTATGCCATTGTCATGGCTCAACTAGGATATCCACCACCATATACATATTATCTAGTCCAAGATCAATATAATATGTGGCCCCGATAATATCGGGCGGTCCCCACTCCCGATGTGGGCCCCACGTGCATTTTACTATTCACGCGAAAAAATTAATACAAATTCACAACTTCGTAAATTCACTAAAAATTTCATAGGGTTCAATAAATTATTAGCTTAAAGATAAATACATTTGGGGACGGTGTTACACCAAAACACTTAGGAAATTTTTGAAAACATCCTAAGTGTTATGATACTACATCAACACCGGTCAGGCCGACAAGACCACCAGGCCGGGAAGAAAGCACCTAAGTGGATTCAAAGCACTTAGGAAATTTTCGAAAAAAATCCTAAGTGTTATGATAGTACAGAAATGACGGTCAGGCCGAGCAAGCCACCAGACCGGGAAGAAAGCAGCTTAGTGAGCCCAAAACACTTAGAAAATTTTTGAAAAAATTCCTAAGTGTTATGATAGTAAAGCAACGACGAACAAGCCGACCAGGCCACCGGACAGGGTGGACTACCCCATGGACGTAGCGGACACTCGCGGGTGACCCAAGTTGTGACCTTGACACTTAGACAAATTTCAGAATTGAAATGACAAAAGGCAAACAAGCATACAAGGAATTCAAAGCCGAGCAGGACGGAATTTTTTTTTCATTCATAGTCAGTTCATTACAATTGGGGGCGCTTCGGCCGTTACATCAGTTTGGCAAAAAAATGAAAAGCTAATTACAAAGGAGCAGGGAGTAGCCGATCAAGCCTCTTGGGCACCTCCATCCGCGGCTGGCTCTTCGACCTCGTCGGCTCCCTCCTCGGCCTCAGTCTCTTGGCCGGCGGCGGCTGCAGCACTGGTGGCATCGTCCAGGAAATCGAACTCTGTATAATCCGGCTCGCCGAGGCCGGAGCTCTCAATGGGGGACTCCCGCTCCGACAGAGGAAGCTTGGCTTGCTCTTCTGGATCCTTCATCAGCTTTGGCAGCTTCAGGTTCCGTCTAGCCCACCCGGACGTGTAATTCATGGCCTTCAGAGCACGAGACAGCCGCCGACATAGGAGCCTCTGCATCCGCTCCTGGCCCATGTTATAATAGACGGCCATCTCCCTACTGAAATACTCCTGGCCGGCGGGGGAGTTCATCCCCCAATTTTCAAGCCTGACGGCCACCACTTCATAGCACCAGGGGAGCCTCTCATCGGCCTTCCACCCTTCAGCCAGGAACTGCTCTACGACCTTATCAGCAGCCTGCACAGCGGCAGCCTCGGCCTCAGCTCTCGCCTTTACGGCTTCCTCGTTCTTGCGCCGCTCGGCCTCCAGCGCCCTTTGGGTCTCCTCGAGCTTGGCCAGGGCATCGTCCCTGGCTGCAGCGGCTTCATCGGCCCTTTGCTGCAAAACCTTGGCATCCTCCCGGAGCCGATCCAGGCAAGCTACCGCTTCGTCGGCCGAGGCAGCCTTCTGCTCCAGCTCCTTCAAACGAGCTATCTCCCGGTACTGCCTCTTATGGCTCTCCATGAGCATAAAGGCACTCTGCAAAAAAAGAGAGGGCAAACAAAGACTCAGACAACTAACTCTACACGGACGACGAGAAAATTACACATTACAAGGCAGAGAACTTACTTGGACGAGGAGGTCCATGCCACCCTCGTACACCTTCACGTCCCCTAGCTTCTTGAGGTAAGCCCGGTCTTTGGCCGGCATGGCCTGTTCCAGCACATCGTGGCCGAGGACGGCATCGTCAAACACACCCCCGCCGACGGGGTATTCCACCACCTTCTGGTAGGTGGCAGCGGCGACCTCCTTGCCAGCCCTCCTCGTCCGTGGCTCTTGGACGATAGGGAGCGATTGGGCGGCATCACTCGGAGCAGCAGTAAGGTCCACGAGGGGACCACTATCGTCCACACTCGGGACAGTCAGAGTACCGGCCTCGGTAGCCGGGGAAGGAGACGGTGCCCTCTTCGTCTTCTTGGCGACGTTCAGGCCGACTTCAGTCAATTTTTTCTGGCCGTCAGTGGCCGGCCTCTTCTTCTTCGATTGGGCAGGCTTTGGGGCCGCACCAGCAGTAGCCCCACCTCCCTCGGCCGCGGCACGTCTGGCCGTCTCGGCCGCCTTTGCGGCCAACTCCTCGGCCGCCTTGGCCTTTGCTATAGCCATGATGGAGCGACGGTCCATGACAAAATCTACAAAGGAAAAACACAACAGATTAGTAAGGCAAAAGAACAAAGCATAAAGACAGAAAGTCGAAGAAATAATTACCATCGGCCTCAGCAGGAATGCCCAAATCCGGGCCGTCGGCCTCTTCAAAGGTGGTGGTCATCCTCGGCCAGAGTTGGAGGTCATCCTCCTTATCGCCATACACATGGTATCTCAAGAAGCCGAAGGCGGTCATCTTATATTCAGTGATGTAATCCTTCACGCTCCTCGGCCCCCCTTCCAAGAAAGCCTCCACCTGAGCGTCCAAAATAGAGCTCTTCGGCGGGTCATGCAGATTAAACCTCCCGGTATGGCCGAGAGAGGGAAACTCGGTGCCACTCTCACCAAGGGACATAAAAACGAACTTGCTCTTCCACCCATGAATGGACGTAGACAAGTCCGTGAAGCTCCTCTTCTTCGGCAGCTGTTGAAGAGTAGCATAGACCGCACAGTTTTTGTGGCTTCCTCGGCCGATCTGATACAGATTCATGAAAAGGGCCGTCGTCGGCCTGTAGCCCAACTCCTCACAGCGGAGCAAAAACCCCACCATCAAAGAATAGCTGTTCGGCGTCAGCAAGGCCGGAGGGAGCCCTACCATATCCAGGTATTCAGAGATGAAGGGGTGAAGGGGGAACCTCAGCCCCTTGGCAAAACTCATCGAGTATACTCCAAAGTATCTCGGTGGCGGAAGAAGAACATGGTCCGTCGGCCTGGGTGCCCTAACCCGCCCGTACGGCCCCACGTACATCTGGGCAACAAGGTAGTCGGCCGCGCTGCTCTCCGGCTTGATCAGGAAGATGTTGGTGAGGTCCAAATAGGAGACGCCAGGCCCACTCTTCGGCCTCCTCACTCTTTTCGGCTTATCTGCTCCCTTCACGGCAGACACCGGCCTCGGGCAGGGAATGACAGCGGAAGTGGACGCCCCGTCCACCACTCGGGACGCACCTGCGTCCTCACCTTTTGAAGACGAGGCGGACTCCTTGTCCTCGACTTCGTCGTCCACCGGCTCTCCGAATTTGTAGGGACTCAAGTGTTGTATCTCCTCCTCAAACTCCTCGAGCACCTCATAGTCAAGTGACCTCGTGGAGGGCTGGTCGTCGTAGGGGTAGTAGTCTTCGTTCAAGCTCTTCATAACTACTACTACGGGCCTAAGGAGATTAACTTAGGATCTAAGGGTGTTCAAACGCCTAACACTAGATCACTAGCCTAGGAAGCAAAGTATGAAAAGTGAGAAAGATTGCGATGAACACTAACCTTGAACACGAAGAACACGAAGAACAAGCTTGGGAGTTTATCTCTCTAGAAAATTGGCCAGCACTTCGACAATTCAGAATGCAAATACGTTTTCTCGTCGGAGGGGGAGGGGTATTTATAGAACCCCCCACCCAACGGTCACTACACGTGGCACCCTCCCAATGGCCACATCAACGGCCACCAATGGGAGGCCACCACGTCACCAACGGGCCAAGCTACATATCAAGAGCCCAATGCCGGATCAGACTCTACGGCCCACACACTTACCGGCTTTACAAATGCCAGCAAGCGTCCACAACGTCCCATTTGCTTGCCAGGTTCACAAACGCCAACAATAAGGAAACGGCAACGGCCAGTAACGTAATGAACGCCCGTAACGGCCACAAAACCAAAGGAACAAAGAACCCACAGTCATCGGCTCCTCGTAATGACCCTTGATGATAACTCTCTACAAGCGATCTGCGCACAAGGGTTCTCCCACAGGGTTACCTTGGCCAGAAAATCGCCATGAGGGTTGGATTCAGGGGGTCTACGGAGAGGCCGCTTCGGCCAGGGACCCAAGCTACTCCTTCACCCCTCACACTCTTCGGCCTGAAGCAGTGGGGGACTGGGGGACTACACCGGCCTCAACAAAACAAAAAGGAACAATACAAAGAACATGAATGTAACCACAAAGCATGACCACATCGTCCACGCATCACAATGGCGCCTCATCGGCCAGAGGCACATAACATCATCAACAACGGCCAACAAGCCACTGAAGGCAAGGACACTCATCGTCCTCCGCCAACAGTTAATCATGATGGGCTCTTCGGCCAAGAACACGAAGGCCAACCAGCGACGGCCAAAAGGAGTGCGCAAACACCCTCACCGGCCACCCAAAGGAAAGGACGCCATCGTCTTCAAAAGCATGGTTCAACCTCAGTGGCCTCATCGGCCCAAACATAAACTTCAACCATCAATGTCCAGGAAAGGGAAAGCGTGCCTTCAACGGCCACCATTGAAGTAGGACACTTGTCGTCCCCAAACGAACACATCAAGGAAACAACGGCCTCCCCGCCCACAACAAGGAGCAGATAACGGCCAAAGCACAGAACAAGATCACCAAAATGGAAACAACATCAACGCCGCAGCAGCTGACGGTCTGGGAATGCCCGCATCGGCCAAAAGCACTAAAGCACGGGAATCTACTCTCCTTCACTTCGTCTACGTCTCAGCTTAGAGAGTGGGGGACTCCTGATGGAGTATATGGGTCTGAGCCCCCGAACCCACATATTCGAAAGAACAGAAAGCACAAGACACAGAGTGGCGCCCTCGTCGGCCAAGACGCCCCCGTCGGCCGAAAAGGGGCCAACTCAGATTATGGTCCTGAGCCTAAGGAACCCGGGTGCCCTCGTCGGCTGTGCCCTCGTCGGCCGTGCCCTCGTCGGCCACGCCCTCGTCGGCCACGAAGACCTCCCAGAACCGGATTTTACACTTACTCATTTGTACAGCCCATTAGTGGCTTTGTATTCGGCCCAGTAGCGGTCCAGTTGTAAATGGGCCTCCCAAGCCCAAGGCCTGGGAGCCCAGCCCGTATTTTCTCAATAAATACTCCCCTTGGGAGTAGTTATAGGGGTTACAAAATCATTCTATTGAAGCATATTATTGCACTTCTCTCTCTAGCTCTCACTTCTCTCTAGATATACTCTATCAGTCATAGTCGGCAACTCGGCGTTGCCACTTTGGTCACCATCACCGCCTTTATCAAAATTGTCACTGGTGTCAATTTCGGGGCCACCACTTCAATCAAGAGCGCCGCCACCGTCATCTCAACTCTGGCACCATACATCTGCCATTAAGTTGACAGATTTAGCTTTGGAATTAATTACAAATCTCTCATGAAAATGAATTTTGAAAACTGCCATAAAGTTGGCAGATTTATTTTGCAAATTTATACAAAACTACCACCATCTTGGCAATATATGAAGTCAACAACTACATACTCAAAAAATCTCAAACTTTAATGGAACAAGCACTTTAACAAATTCACCTCAATCACGAATAAGAAATTAATGATAAAAATTAGAAAGATCTGTTTACACAAAAGCTTTTGTTTTTTTTTTTTGGGGGGGGGGGGGGGGGGGGAAGGTGAGTGTAGTCCAATGGATGACCATCCACCAAGGGGGAATGAGGGAGGTCTTGCTCCCAATGATTCTTCCTACCTTCACGGAGTTGCTCAGCGCCTGAGAAGGGAGAGGATGGTAATGAAGGTAGCAGGTTCGTGTGGTGGGAGGAGCAACCTGAAAGATGATGTAAGTCCTGCTGGATTCGTCCTTTGGAGTCAGCACTGACGAGGCTGACTGTGATCAGATCCGGATTTAACTGTCTAGGGGCTTTGGAGGGTAGTTCATAGACTCCAGGATTATGGGAGCGTAAGCCCCGACACCTGGATTATCAAAAACAAAAAATAGAAAATCCATTTTTAGCAAACTAAGAATCCGGAAATGCTAAATATATTTAAATTATTTATTTAACACCATAAATTTACATTTATGAAAGAAAAAATCATATACTTATTATGTTAACATATATTTTTATATAAGTTTCAGATAACTATATTACATATGTGACGTTTTTATCTTATATCCTTTTAAATTTTGGAGTGTTTGAATTATTTTGGCTTCATACTCCCTCCGGTTCTTAAACAACTTCTCATTTTCCTTTTCGGGAAGTCTCGAAATTAACTTCACACTTATTCCCATTTTCTTATTTGGCAAATTATCTACACCAAAACAGTGCAAAACAGTGCCAAACAGTACCAAACAATGTCTAAACAGTGTCAAACGGTGCACTCTACAGTAAAGTTAAATTTATTTTATTAATCTGTGTGAAGTCAAAATGTGGAGGTGTTTGAGAAAGGGAGGGGGTATTATTTATAGTTTAAATTTATTTTGAATTCCTGCATATACTCGTACCACAAGATATCCCCTGACGGCCTGACCCTTGTCCCCTCCACGAAGTTTCGAGTTTCAATCCAGGATGCAATGCGCCTTTACGCATTCCATACCCATCTCCCTCTACCACCATCGACCATTGCATCAACTTCAGATAGCAAGAAATCTCCGTTTCAACTCAAAACCCGAAATCACCCTCGCAGTTTTACCCCCAAGTCAACGGCTTTAGAAAAGACAATTTATTTACCTCAGCATGTGACGTCCATCTCCAGCACTTCAAACCCGTTTGTGAAGCACTGTCTGAAACTTCGAACAAGATCCTCTTATCGCCTGCTTCATGGCTTAGTTCTTGTCGTTGGCCGTACTCCAATTTGGTATGTTTTCTTGGTCAAATTTTGAAACTTTATTGACTGTAAAAATCATTTTTGCTAATTATTTCTGTAAATATGAGTTTGTGGTTACTGTCATTCCAACTGAAGTTGTATGCGAGATTTCGTTTTGTGATATACGGAGTATTTTGGAGTAAATGGAACTGATTGTTATACACTTGTACTGATGTAGTTTACTGCATTAAAGTCCTTTTTGACATAATTCACTGAATAATGATAGTGTCAAGGTGTTTGTAAGAAGTACCCATCGAAAAATAAGTTGCAGTGGTGTTTGTCTACTGTGCACTTCTTGGATTGCATCTTTAGATTTCTTCCCTTCTTCATTACATAGGTTCATAACTTGCCCTAATTTCACACTCACATATAGAAAATGAAGCTTAACTCAGTGGAATTCTATCATAATAATATCATTTGCATTTGTCACACGAGCACACCAATTTCCCACATTTCTGGAATTCTTGCTAAAGAAATAGATTTTAGGCTCCTTTTTTGTTTAAACATGTAGATTTGATATACTCATACTTCTGCAGTTTACTGCCTGGAAAAATTGTTCATCCCTTTTTTCCCTGTTTTGCTTTTGTTTTATTTTACTCATTTTGTGTGGCATGATTTTATTCAGCTGGTGTTTACTACATCATGTTGTGACTTCTAACAGGGAAATATGTAGATTTCAAGAAACAATTTCAGAGTGGAATATAAAAATAGAATGCTTGCTTGTACTTGATGATACTCAAATCCCTGAAGAACTAGATTTATGTTCTACACAGGTTGTCCATGTCAGCTCAATGGTGATGAAAAAACTCTCGGGTGTCCAATCAGTTGACTCTATCAAAATGATTGCTCTATTCAAGATCCCCTCAAGTTTTCATAATGTCGGTGATGAGTTTACAGAGGATGATTGTAGTAAATGGTTCCCGTTTGCACATCGAGTTCTGGTTCTTGATAGTATTCAGGTTCTTAGTCTTCATCCTTATGGGTATGTTTGGGAGTTTGAAGGGAAAGGGAGACAAAGGTTTAGAAGGTTAGCCGTTGGAAGGGAAGGGGAGGGAAAGGGTTGGAAACCCTTCTTCAGTTCTTCTTGTTTGGGAGTATCAAGTTTGAAAAGATAATGGTTTTGGATGAATTATAATTAATATCACTTCACATATATGATGAATTCAAATAATTGAGATTATATTTATTTAAAATTGAGCTAAAGTTGTGATTTAATTAGTTATCCTTCATCATCCCCCGATTTGGGGGACTTGAAAATTGAGCATTTGAAGGGTTTTGGAGGGTTACAAAAGCCCTCCAAAACCATCCCCTCCATATTTTTTAACTTACAAACATGAAAGGGAGAGCCATAAACTGTGGTTAAACATCCCCTCCCCTCCAAAACCCAACTCCCAAACATACCCTAAGTGCTTGGCATTTTAGTTCTCCAGTAAAACCCTCAAATGATTCCAATAGAGTAACAATCCTAATGAAGTTTCTCCATATTGCCTACTAGAGTATGTAAAAACAAGACATTTTATTGTTATCGTCTTAGCTCTTCAACTGAAGCCAACTCAAGAGGTCCCAAGATAAATATGTTCATTTGGTTAGAATTCAAAACCTAAGGTTAGATACAGGATAACAAGACTGAATAACTAACAAATTGAAAATTGTTTCACATGTGCTGACTTGTTTATATTTTTTTAAATAGTCAAATTTCTTTGTGCTCCGCAAAAAGTCCCTTATCATGTACTGGAGCACTGAGAGAGTGAGAGTAATAAGATATCATCATTGTAGCAAACTAGCAATATATTGTGTTTCAGTATAATCTTTGTAGACTTAATGATTCACTTCATAATTTATATAATTTATCTACATGCTATTTGCAGGACCCAGGAAATCTTGGCACGCTGCTTCGATCAGCAATGGCATTTAGATGGGTAATAAAAACTGACTTTATGTTCTTTAAAAAAAATTAAAAAACTGACTCTTTATTTTGAGCTAATTCTAAATCTAGCACCCGGCTTTCTTTGGGACACAATTTAGTCCTCAACAGTAAAATTTAGACTCTATTCGTCCTCATGCATAATTTGCTCTAATTAAGAAGTATAGTTGCATACATGAGGACCAAATGGGTTCAAACTGCATACTAAATTGAGTCATAAAGTTGTTCTAACTTTAAATGGGGAAAAATATCTTGTTTAGAATAAAGGAATACTTTCTAGTCCAGAACCAAATTAAGTCTAAACTCTAAATAATTATAATTGAAGATCAAATTGTGTAGTACCCATCATCAAGGGACATAATTAGGTATTATTGTCTCTTTATTTTCAAATCAGAGAGCTGCATCTAATTTCTGAAGCCTACTGCTGTTTCATTTTACTTCTAGTTTATGGCCTTCAAACTTTCTATTTCTGCCAAGTTTTGTTTTTGTTAATGGAGTTGCCTGTATCAGAAAAAAAATAAGAAACTAGATCTCTGCTTACCTTTCTCAACAGAATGGTGTGTTTCTATTGCCTGGGTGCTGTGATCCATTCAATGAGAAAGCACTCCGTGCTAGCAGAGGAGCTTGCTTTCAGCTTCCTTTAGTTTCTGGTGGCTGGAAGCTATTGAAGAAACTTTCTGACAAATTCAATATGAAAATGTTAGCTGGCCATCCTGCAAAAGATGGAAAATCAAAGATGGTCACCCGCCTATACCAAGGATTTGCTGACTCTTTAGCGGATCAGCCGCTGTGTTTGGTTTTGGGTAGTGAAGGAGGAGGTCTCTCAGAGGAATCAAGGGAAGTATGTGAGCTAGTTAGTATTCCTATGGGCGGAGACTACGAGTCGCTTAATGTTTCAGTTGCAGGTGGAATCTTTTTGTACATGTTGCAACCTGACGCTCAATTTTTGTAAAACTGGAAGTACAAATGCCAATGCCTGATTGTTTCACTCTAATTTGCCCATGCAAGATTCAATATTTGTTTTGACCTTCAGGATTGCGAGCGGGGTTAAATTCCTGGCAAAAAGGCATGAAAACGGCTCCTTGTTACTTTCCATGTGAAACCAAATGAGGAATTTCATTAACTAAAAACAGAACCAACAGGGCTTTGGGTCTTGATGACTTCACCCTTCTAGCATAGAGCTAGACTATCTGATTGCCAGGTCTTTGCAATTAGACTGGTTTTCTTATTACCAATAGCCCAATTGGGAGTTAGGATGTTTTTACTTGGACTGTAATTCGTCCCAGACCAGATCAAACTTAGATAGTTATAAAAATACAAAGAAATCAGATCAGACCAGATCAGACCAGACCAGACCAACAAATTACAGTCCAAGTAAAAACATCCTTATTAGTCTAATTATAGGCTCATAGCTGGATTTTAACACAAGCTAAACTGTCAAACTTTCGCATGGATCTCAACAAAGATGAACGGCCAAGTGAACTGTCATAGACTCAATGTATTATGCAGACATGCTCTCTTTTACACTACGCACTGTATATCTTTCGGAAACGAATTTATGTTGAATTTTATTAAATTTAGAGAGTGTTTACGATAGCTTCTATTTCAAAAAAGTGATTTTAAAGTGATTTCGGAGAAAATACTTAATAGTAAAAGTTGGTAGTGTTTTGAGAAAAAAGTGCTTCTGCACAAGTAAAAGGTTATAGACTTATAGTGTTTGATAAAATAAGTATTTTTGTGTATTAGAAAAAGTGAAAAGCAGTTAGCACCCTTTCACCTGCCTCCAATTTTTAGTTTTTACGTACTTAATTTAAGTAGTCTTGAATGTAGATATCAAAATTTGGGTATTTTCATATTGAAATGTGAGTTGTTTGTGAATTTTGACTTTTGGATATATTAGAATTTTAGTAGTTTTTTCTATTTAAAATTTGAATGTGTATAAATTGTGTATATTGATGTCTACTCATGATAGTTGGACAATGAATTGTTATTAGAATATGGATTTCTCAAGCTTCCCAATCGTGTGTCATTGGGGAGGGAACTATTATGAGGATATTGGGCAAATATGCCATGAAGGTGGTAGAACCACATTTGTCATGGTTTCTCGTGGTGTTTGCATGCTCGAAATCCTTCAAAAAATACATGCAGCCACAACTATTCATCCTAGCCGTTCTTTGCGTTTGAAAATGAAATTTCCCATGAACGGGAGAAAGTACATGCTTATGTCCCTCATTGATGAGCTAGCTATAACAAATATGTTGGGCATAGTTCAGATGGAGGACATGTCGACGCTAGAGATATACATTGAGGAATCCATATGTGACGCTTATGGTACTCCATCAACATCAAATGTTGTTGTATCTAGGCATTATGTCAATGCAGGTGTGAATGCGACGACTCCATTTGTGGATAAGTTTTTCTCATCTGACCAATACGCAGCCACATATCATAGAGTCTTCAAACCCATTCCTGATCGTGATTATCGGCCTACTTACAATGGACTTGAAATCGTGCACGATCCATTCATGATTCGGGCTAAGGGAAGACCTAAGTCGACACGTATTAAGAATGAGATGGATGAAGGTCCCCGAGGAACGGTTAGATGTGGAAAATGCCACCAAACCGGCCATAATAGGGCCACATGTGCTAAGAGATCGTCAAGACACGATGGGGATCCAGTGGGTAAGGTTTTAATTATAGTAATTCACAATTCATATTAGCGTTGCATGAAAACATATTAATTAATAAAATGGATGA